>OU696472.1:14465000-23847500 GCA_916048165.1 Spilarctia lutea | reverse complement strand
CTAACCTAACCTAACCTAACCTAACCTAACCTAACCTAACCTAACCTAACCTAACCTAACCTAACCTAACCTAACCTAACCTAACCTAACCTAACCTAACCTAACCTAACCTAACCTAACCTGACCTAACCTAACCTAACCTAACCTAACCTAACCTAACCTAACCTAACCTAACCTAACCTAACCTAACCTAACCTAACCTAACCTAACCTAACCTAACCTAACCTAACCTAACCTAACCTAACCTAACCTAACCTAACCTAACCTAACCTAACCTAACCTAACCTAACCTAACCTAACCTAACCTAACCTAACCTAACCTAACCTAACCTAACCTAACCTAACCTAACCTAACCTAACCTAACCTAACCTAACCTAACCTAACCTAACCTAACCTAACCTAACCTAACCTAACCTAACCTAACCTAACCTAACCTAACCTAACCTAACCTAACCTAACCTAACCTAACCTAACCTAACCTAACCTAACCTAACCTAACCTAACCTAACCTAACCTAACCTAACCTAACCTAACCTAACCTAACCTAACCTAACCTAACCTAACCTAACCTAACCTAACCTAACCTAACCTAACCTAACCTAACCTAACCTAACCTAACCTAACCTAACCTAACCTAACCTAACCTAACCTAACCTAACCTAACCTAACCTAACCTAACCTAACCTAACCTAACCTAACCTAACCCCGGTAATAAGGACCCGTTTGGTTGAGGAGAAGTGTCCGCTGAACATAAGGAAGGTAATAGACAGCTACCTCTCTGAAAGGAAGGTGAGCATCAGATACGCCGGAGAGGAACACACCAAAAGCACTAATAAGGGATGCGTACAGGGTTCCATAGGGGGGCCCATTTTATGGAACTTGCTTTTGGATCCTCTCCTCAAAACCCTTGACAAAAACGGCGAGCACGTGCAGGCATTCGCCGATGATGTCGTCATGGTGTTCACCGCTGATAACGCCCGACAAATTGAGATCCGCGCGAATGCCGCCCTCGAATGTGTTCGGGAGTGGGGTGTCGGGAATAAACTTAGATTTGCCCCGCATAAAACCAACGCAATGCTTATTACACGAAAACTAAAGTACGACACCCCACGCCTGACAATGGGAGGGGTTCCGGTTTCCTTGGTCGGGGAGCTCAAGTTGTTGGGAGTCACCATTGACGACAAGCTTACCTTTAAGCCGCACGTGGCAAATATTTGTAGGAAGGCCTTGGGCATACACAAGCAGCTTACTAGGGCAGCCAAAACAACGTGGGGTTTACACCCAGAAGTAGTGAGAACAATATATGTGGCGACGGTTGAGCCTATCGTGCTGTACTGTGCCAGTGTGTGGGAACATGCTGCCTACAAGGTCGGTATTATTAAGCAGCTGAACGTAGTGCAGCGGGGGATAGCGCAGCAGATTTGTAAGGCCTACCGTACGGTGTCGCTAAACTCGGCCCTGGCACTGGCTGGGATTCTCCCACTGGACCTACGTGTCCGGGAGGTAGCCTCCCTGTACCGGGCCAAGAGGGGGGAACCCCAGCCGATGCTATGTGACCGGGAGGTTGAGCGAATGACTTGCGCTCTCCAAGCCCCGCATCCATCGGAGAGGAGAGAGATAGGGGTGGTCAGCCTGGGGAACCAGGAGCAGCTTGATGCCAGCGGTGAATGTGAAATTCGCATATTCACCGATGGCAGCAAGATTGGGGGGGAGGTTGGAGCAGCGGTCTCCATATGGAGAGGAGAGGTAGAGACCAAAACCCTCAAACTAAAGCTCGCAGATTACTGCACGGTTTACCAGGCTGAACTACTGGCTATATGCCGGGCAACCAGAGAGGCTCTTAAAGCCCGAGCGACATCGTACGGTGTATACAGTGACTCGATGGCGGCCCTTCAGGCGGTTCAGAACTTCGGTTGCCTCCATCCACTTGCAGTAGAAACGCGACGGAACCTTACATCGTTGTCCGAACAGAACAAGCTACTATCCTTGTTCTGGATCAAAGCGCATGTTGGATTGGAGGGCAACGAGAGAGCAGACGTTTTGGCCAAAGAGGCTGCGGGGAACAACAAGAAAAGGCCTGATTATGATAAGTGCCCGATTTCATTCATCAAGCGTAGCATTAGAATGGCAACGCTTGATGAGTGGAACCGGAGATACACTACTGGAGAAACTGCTGGCGTGACTAAATTGTTTCTTCCTGACGCGCTGGCGGCCTACAAAACAGTTCGCGAAATTGGAACTGAAAACATAATAACGCAAATTATGACTGGGCACGGTGGTTTCTCCAAATACCTACATCGTTTTGGGTGTAAGGAGAGCCCAGCGTGTGTTTGCGACCCGGCCACGGACGAGACCGTCCCACATATATTGTTCGAGTGCCATATTTTTGCGCTTCACAGGTACAACTTAGAACAGGAAGTGGGTTGTAGTGTCAGCTTGACGAATATAGGCATATTGATGAAACCTGAATTGAGGAAAAAGTTCCTTAAATTTTGTATAAAGATTGCCAATATTGTTATTGCAAGGAACAAAACAAAATGATGTATATGAGTATGTCTCTCAATATTTTGGCAAATATTTGCATTAGACATAACAGAAAAAATGTATAGTAAGTAAGGAACCATATTATAAATAGATATAAGTATAAAAATAAGAACTAGTAGCGTATAAGATGTCACAATGTGAGCGTAGAATAAAACATAGATAAATAAGAATAACTAGAATAGACATAGGAAGCGTGTAATGTGAACCCGTCGTAACTGTAGTTAATAACAATGTACAACAATTAGAGTGTAAGTCAAGAATAATGTATAACAATTAGAGTGTAAGTATAAAAACTGTTCTGTATAAATAGGCAATTGGCCATGTATTATCATGTAAGTAAGTAAAGCTGTAAGGTATAAATAAAAAACTGATTGTATTGTAGTATTAGTAAAACTGTAATGTATAAATAAGAAATAGATTATGTATTATTGTATAAGTAAGCTGCTGTAAAATAAAAAATGAACTTGTATCTCAATCTCCCCCCTGAGTAAATAAGTAAATAAATAAAGAAAATAAGGAGCAAAGAGAATAGGTTAAATGTGGGAATCCCACCCACCATAAGAATGGAAAGAGATGAAAGATCGAAAGATATAGTATGCAGAAAGAAAGTGCGAGAGGCATAAGCGATAGACTGGAATGATAAAGAGAATTAGTGAAAATAGGCTCCGATTACGTTGGAGGTAGGATTGCTGTAATTAATAAAAAAAAAAAAAAAAAACCTAACCTAACCTAACCTAACCTAACCTAACCTAACCTAACCTAACCTAACCTAACCTAACCTAACCTAACCTAACCTAACCTAACCTAACCTTTGCCGTGTGGAGCCGGCGCCGAATAGCTCCACCCCATCTCATCCCGTGGATGTCGTAAAAGGCGACTAAGGGAAAATCGGAGCCGAATTACAGGCTGCCGAGGCGGTGGCGTTGACGCTAGACGTCGCGCCATGTAGGGACGGGCTCGGCGTGTACTATCACTACCGTCGAGCAGGCATGGGACTTGTGTTCCTGCCACCGTCGACACATCGTAATCCCGATTATATCGGGGACGAGGGCCTTGGCTTAACCGCCCGGGCCGCGAGGAAGAAAACCTCTTTAAAAAATCACCCCGAATCTTGTGCTATGGTGTGTGGCCAGGGATGCATGGCTGACGGGAAGTTCAGTTGCAAGCTCACCCCCAGCCGGGGCACCTGCGGACCCCTCGGTTGGGTTACAAACTTACGCTTACCCGGGTATTGGGGGATCTCTGCCCGGGTGGACCGTTATTTCTCCCCCACTCGTGGGTTTTATTATGGAAGTATTAAATTTAAAAACAAAAAAACCAAATGATGCAGAAGAGAAGGAGAAGGAGGAGAACGGCAAGGGGGAGTTGCGAACCCCGTCACCACATCCGTTGGTGACGAAGGAGGCACGCGTCACCCTAACGCGATATAGTAGGGACTCGTCGGCGTCAAGCGACGCCTCAATGGTGGACGCGGACTCGCGTCCATCATCGCCGGGTCGGTTGTGGCGGAAACGCCTCAACTCCGACAGCTCCGGCCCGGTGGAGGTGAAGAAGAGAGGTCGCCCACCTACAACTGGGGAATACGTCGGCCTGGCGCAAGCCAAGGCCGACTTGAACAGGGCAAAGGAGCGGGAGCTGGAGCTCCGCGCCGAGAAGGAACTGGCGGAAGAGGTCCGACAGCAAAGGGAGTCTTACCTCCGTAAAACTCCCATACAGACGTCGGACCAAACACAATCTTCCGAGCCCGTCAGCGCAGATCAGCTGACGGTGTCCATCGAGGCGGCAGTGGCGGTGGTGCAAACCATCGCCACAAAGAGCTCCAAGCTCAAGGGGCAATATGTGCGGGACCTGAGGGTGGCCTGTAGCTCCATTTTGGAGCTCGCCCACCAACTCAAGGCCCGCACTGCGAACGAGGAGGTCGCCAACCTTCAGGTAGAGCTTGCTGCCGTACGGGCGGAAATGAAGGCTCTGAAGATGAGTCGCGAGGAGATGATCTTCATGATCGATGCGCGACTCGCGGGCTTCCAGGACCGCCTGCTGCCTGAGGTGCGCATCCGTCCGCCTCTCCAGGCGGACGAGAGGAACGCCGCCAGAGCCGCTGGTGCTGCCCGTGATGCGGAACAAAGGGCCTCCAAGTCCAGCCGGAGGCCCAAGTCTTCTGCCGTTCTTCCCACTCCTTCCGCGCCTCCTCAGGCTCCGCCCCTCTCGCCCGTCGCGGCAGACGGGCAGAAGGATTCGGATCCCTGCCCCTCTGGGACGGTCCCGTCGGACGGGGAACCCAAGGGGAAAAAGAAAAAGCAGAAGGCAAAGAAACGGAGTGCCGCGGCGAAGGAGGCCGAAGCTGCCCGTCAGCCGCGCCCGCAGGCTCCCGCCGCCGCCCCGCCACCTGTGAAGGAGGCGTGGAGCGCGGTGGCGGCGCGGTCAAAGAAGACGAAGGCAACCCCAGCACCGCCGAGCGCCAAGGCGCCTGCCAAGCCTGCAAAGCAGGCGAAGGCGAGGCGCAGAATCCGCGCCCCGACAACCGCTGCAGTGTGTGTTACACTGCAGCCGGGCGCGGTAGAAAAAGGCGTCACCTACAACCAGGTGATGACCAATGCCGAGAGATCGATAGATCTCAAGACTCTCGGCATTGACGGCCTCCGGATTCGCACTGCCGTGACCGGAGGACGGATTCTGGAGGTGGGTGGCGCCGAAAGGGCGCAGAAGGCGGACGCCCTGGCGGAGAAACTTCGGCAGACGTTCGGAGAGGAGGTCCGTGTCGCCAGGCCGGAGAGGTGCGTGGAGCTGCGCATCTCTGGCCTGGGCGATGCGGCAACAAAGGAGTCGGTGGCTCAGCTGCTGGCGACCGAGGGAGGCTGCCCTGTCGCCTCCATCAAGGTGGGCGACATCAATCGCCCACCCGGTCGACAGGGCACTGCCTGGCTGCGGTGCCCGGTTGCGGCGGCCAAAAAGTTAACGGACGGCCGCCGCATCGTCGTCGGGTGGTCAGCGGTCAAGCTGACCACCCTGGAGCCAAGGCCGGCGCGGTGCTTCCGCTGCCTGGAGCCGGGACACGTGGGGGCAAAGTGCGCTGCGAAGATCGACCGCAGCGCGCTCTGCTTCCAATGCGGACAGGAGGGCCACAAGGCGGCCGCCTGCTCCGCGGACCCCGAGTGTCCCGTCTGTGCAGCGGAAGGTGTGGCGTCCGGCCACAGACTCGGCTCCGCGAAGTGCCGGGCAGCCTCCCGCAAGAGGGGGGGTCAGGCGAAACGCAAGGCGACAGGGGGGGTGGAACCCAAGACCACCCCAACGACCCTGTCGCCACCGTCCAATGAGGAGGAGATGGACACCGCCCAAATTTAATGGCTCTCCAAATCTCCGTGCTGCAGGCCAACGTCAACCACTGCGCCGCGGCCCAGGACCTACTGGCCCAGACCGTGACGCAGTGGCAGACGACAGTGGCGGTAGTCGCCGAGCCGTATTACGTGCGCACCGGCCCCAACTGGGCCAGCGACAGCGACGGCTTGGTGGCTATCGTCGCCCAGCGAACCGGCCCCCACCAACTCGACAGAGTAGTGAGGGGCCGAGGGTGCGTCCTCGCCACGCTGGGCGACACTGCAGTGATTGGGGTGTACTTCTCGCCCAACAGAAGCCTCGCCGAGTTCGAGCAGTGGCTCACGGAGGTCGGGGCTCTGTTGGCGGACGCGCACCCCACTCCGGTCGTGGTAGCCGGGGATTTCAACGCCCACTCACGGGCGTGGGGATCTCCGAGGACCGACGGCCGGGGGGAGATATTGGAGGAGTGGGCGGTGTCTCACGGCTTGGTGCTGCTCAACAGGGGGACGGTACCCACGCTTGTGCGGCCCCAGGGCAGCTCGATAGTAGACCTGTCGTTTGCTAGTCCTGCCCTGGCTGGCCGCACTCGCAATTGGCGGGTCGTCAAGAATGTGGAGACCGCGTCGGACCATCGTTACATACGGTTCGACGTGGTCTCTCGCTCAGCGGCCATCCGAGGAGGAGATGGCAACCGTCCCCTTGCTGGAGAAGGTCCGCGGTGGCGCCTCGGTTCTCTGAACCGGGAACTGGCCCTAGAGGCGGCTATCGTCGAGCGCTGGGTTGCTGGTGGAGCGGAAAGCGGCCCAGACGCGGACGCGAGGTGCGATAGTCTCGCTGGGAAGCTGACTCGCGTCTGCGATGCGGCGATGCAGAGGGCGAGGCCAGCCCTCCCTCGGAGGCAAGTGTACTGGTGGCGTCCCCACCTTGCCGGGCTGCGTGCCGCAAGTCACGCGGCCCATAGGCAGTACACTCGCAGCCGCAGGAGGGCCGTCAGGGACCTCGCCCGTGAAGAGGAACTGCTCGCCGCACATAGGGCCGCTCGTGCGGCCCTCAACTCGGCGATCAGAGCCGCCAAAGAGGAGGCCTGGAGGGAGTGGCTCGAGAGCCTGGATCGAGATCCGTGGGGGCGCCCGTACAAAACCGTGAGCCAGAAGCTCCGGCCCTGGGCGCCTCCCCTCACCAGAACTCTCGAGCCGCAGCTTCTGGACCGAGTGGTCAGTTCCCTCTTCCCTGAGCGGGAAGAGTGGGTCCCACCGCGGATGGCAGCACCAAGCCGTCACCGAGTGCCGGCAGAAGGCGACGCAGAGGCGATACCTCCCGTGTCCGAGGCCGAGCTAGGGGCGGCGATCCTGGCCCTCAAAGTCAGGAAACGCGCCCCGGGCCCGGACGGCATCCCTGGGAAGGTCGTCGCCTTAGCGATGCCGGCACTCGAGGAGGAGACGCTGTCCCTCATGTCGGAGTGTGTGGCGTCGGGGAGATTCCCGCGGCGATGGAAGACCGGACGGCTCGTGCTGATCAGGAAGCACGGGCGCCCAGCCGAGGCACCGTCGGCCTACCGCCCCATCGTACTGCTCGACGAGACGTGCAAAATGTTTGAGCGAGTGCTCGCTGCGCGTCTCGTCAAGCACCTGGAGGGGGCGGGGCCCGATCTCAGCGACGGTCAGTTCGGCTTCCGTCGCGGGAAGTCGACTCTTGACGCCGTTTCCCGACTGCGGGGCAGCGTCGATGAGGCGATCGCCGGGGGCGGGGTGTTGTTGGCCGTGTCGCTCGACATCGCCAACGCCTTCAACACCCTCCCCTGGCAGACAATCGCCGAGGCCTTGAGGTACCACAACGTACCGTGGTACCTCAGGCGAATCCTTGCGGACTACTTCGTGGACCGGGTCATCACGTACTCGGGCCGAGACGGAGTGGTCCGCAGGGCTATGAGGTGTGGTGTTCCACAGGGGTCGGTACTTGGGCCGCTCCTGTGGAACATCGGGTACGACTGGGTCCTGCGCGGTGCTACTCTTCGGGGAGTCGGCGTACTTTGTTACGCCGACGATACCCTAGTGACCGCGCGGGGCCCCACGTTCCGCGACGCCGCCGTCCTAGCGACGGCAGGCGTCGCTCAAGTGGTGCGCCGAATCAGTGCGCTGGGCCTCCATGTCGCCCTCGAGAAGTCCGAGGCCCTCTTCTTCCATGGGCCTCGGCAGACGCCGCCTCGAGACACCACGATCGTGGTGGGGGGCACCTCCATCGCCGTCGGCCGCAGCCTCAAGTATCTGGGGCTGGTTCTCGACGGTCGGTGGGGGTTTGCGGAACATTTCCGGCAGCTGGCGCCGAAGGTGCTAGCGTTTGCCGGAATGCTCTCGCAGCTGCTCCCCAACATAGGAGGACCGGGGTCTGCCTGCCGCCGTCTCTACGACGGTGTGGTGCGCTCTAAGGCGCTCTACGGAGCGCCTATCTGGGCGGAGGCACTCTGCCCGGCTAACGTTGCCCTACTGCGTCGTCCGCAGCGGGCCATCGCGCAGAGGGCCGCACGGGCGTATCGCACCGTCTCCTACGAGACGGCGTGCGTCCTGGCAGGCAGTATCCCCTGGGATCTCGAGGCCGGCGTCCTCAAAAGGGTGTACGAGGAGGGCGCCCTGATTCGGCGAGCTGGTGGATGCCCGCCTCCGGAGGAGATCGAGCGCTGGAGGCAGGAGGCTCGCGACGATCTCTTCCGGACGTGGGCTGCCAGAATGGAAGGGAGTCCGACGGCGTTCGTTAGGGCCGCTCGGCCCGTCCTGCGACAGTTTGTGGAGGGGGGTCATGGGGCTCCCACGTATCACCTCACCCAACTTCTCACGGGTCACGGCTGCTTCGCCAAGTACCTGTGGGAAGTTGTGGGGGTAGAATCGGAGCCCCGGTGCCACAACTGCACCAGCGGCGACCCCGACACGGCCCATCACACCCGGGCCGTGTGCGAAGCATGGGACGGGCAAAGAGCGGCCCTGACGAGCGTCATCGGCGCTGATCTCTCGCTGCCGGCCATCGTGGAAGCCATGGCCGGCAGCGACCGGTGCTGGGCCGCCATCGCCTCGTTTGCCAGCGAGGTGATGACGGCCAAGAGAGAGGCCCTGCGGGAGCGGGAGCGAGCTGGGCTCACTCTCCCGCCCCGCAGGCCCCCAGCGAGGGGTCGCCGGCGTCAAGTGTTCGCCCGCGGCCCCGACTGAGAGTTGCCATGGGCGGTGGGTCGGGGGACCTGCCGCCCCCAGCCACGTGGCGGATGCGCCCTTGTTGTTCCGGGGGCGCATACCAACTCTAAGGTGAGGGGGGCCCCAACGATCTGGCCCCCCGAGGCGAGCCTGCAAGGGCGCTCCTAGCCGAGTCGCGGTGAGCTCTCAAAATTGAGTATCTCGCGGCTCGGCACTAGGCAAAGAGGAACACGTGGGGTTTAGTGGGTAGTCTGGCCCCCTCTCCGGAGGCCAGGAGTCCCACACGAAGCGGACCCATCGCCCCCGCGGTGGGCGAGCGAAGTGCGTAAATGCAGTCCCCACGTTAAAAAAAAAAAAAAAAAAAAAACCTAACCTAACCTCCCTGGGGTACCACAACGTACCGTGGTACCTCAGGCGAATCCTTGCGGACTACTTCGTGGACCGGGTCATCACGTACCCGGGCCGAGACGGAGTGGTCCGCAAGGAGATGAGGTGTGGTGTTCCACAGGGGTCGGTGCTTGGGCCGCTCCTGTGGAACATCGGGTACGATTGGGTCCTGCGCGGTGCCACGCTTCGGGGAGTCGGCGTACTCTGTTACGCCGACGATACCTTAGTGACCGCGCGGGGCCCAACGTTCCGCGACGCCGCCGTCCTCGCGACGGCAGGCGTCGCCCATGTGGTGCGCCGGATCGGGGCGCTCGGCCTTCAGGTCGCCCTCGAGAAGTCCGAGGCCCTCTTCTTTCATGGGCCTCGGCAGGCGCCGCCTCGAGATGCCACGATCGTGGTGGGGGGCACCTCCATCGCCGTCGGGCGCAGCCTCAAGTATCTGGGGCTGGTTCTCGACGGTCGGTGGGGGTTCGCGGAGCATTTCCGGCAGCTAGCGCCGAAGGTGCTAGCGTTTGCCGGAATGCTCTCGCAGCTGCTCCCCAACGTAGGAGGACCGGGGTCTGCCTGCCGCCGTCTCTACGACGGTGTGGTACGCTCCAAGGCGCTCTATGGAGCGCCTATCTGGGCGGAGGCCCTCTGCGCGGCCAATGTCACCCTGCTGCGTCGACCGCAGCGGGCCATCGCGCAGAGGGCCGCACGGGCGTACCGCACCGTCTCCTATGAGACGGCGTGCGTCCTGGCGGGCAGCATCCCCTGGGATCTCGAGGCTGGCGTCCTCAAGAGGGTGTACGAGGAGGGTGCCCTGATTCGGCGAGCTGGTGGTAGCCCGCCTCCGGAGGAGATCGAGCGCTGGAGACAGGAGTCTCGCGACGATCTCTTCCGGACGTGGGCTGCCCGAATGGAGGGAAGTCCGACGGCGTTCGTTAGGGCCGCTCGGCCCGTCCTGCGACAGTTTGTGGAGGGGGGTCATGGGGCTCCCACGTATCACCTCACCCAACTTCTCACGGGTCACGGCTGTTTTGCCAAGTACCTGTGGGAGGTGGTGGGGGTGGAAACGGAGCCCCGGTGCCGCAGTTGCACCAGCGGCGACCCCGACACGGCCCATCACACCCGGGCCGTGTGCGAAGCATGGGACGAGCAGAGAGCGGCCCTGACGAGCGTCATCGGCACGGATCTCTCGCTGCCGGCCATCGTGGAAGCCATGGCCGGCAGCGGGCGGTGTTGGGCCGCCATCGCCTCGTTTGCAAGCGAGGTGATGGCGGCCAAGAGAGAGGCCCTGCGGGAGCGGGAGCGAGCTGGGCTCACTCAACCGCCCCGCAGGACACCAGCGAGGGGTCGCCGGCGAACCCTGTTCGCCCGCGGCCCCGACTGAGAGTTGCCACGGGCGGTGGGTGGGGGACCTGCCGTCCCCGGCCACGTGGCGGAATGCGCCTGTCTGTTGTTCCGGGGGCGCAGACCAACTCGAAGGTTAGGGGGGCCTAAAGACCTGGCCCCCCGAGGCGGGCCTGCAAGGGCGCTCCTGGCCGAGTCGCGGTGAACACTCGTGTACCCCGCGGCTCGGCAATAGGCGGTGAGGAACACGTGGGGTTTAGTGGGTAGTCTGGCCCCCCTTTCCGGGGGCCAGGAGTCCCACACGAAGCGGACCCATCGTCCCCGCGGTGGGCGAGCGAAGTGCGTAAATGCAGTCCCCACGTTAAAAAAAAAAAAAAAAAAAAAAACCTAACCTAACCTAACCTAACCTTTTTTTTTTTTTTTTTTTTTTTTTTTTTTTTTTTTTTACGTGTGGAAACCCCCTCGGGCCGTCACCCCGCCGGGGTTTGCGGCGGGGCGGTGTGTCGGAATCGAACCGACTAAAACCACACGGTGTGCCAACTCTGCGCCTGAGAAGGGAGGGGTCCGGGATCGCTGTTATTAACGCAAACCGGACCCCTCCCAGCGCCTGCCCGCACAGAAGCGGGCACCCTCTTCAGTTCAAACTCTCAAATTAGGCGACGCACGGCACACGCGTACGTCGCCCCTTCGCGGCTGGCCATTAAAGCGGATGGAGGGGAAAACCCGTCCCCACCATCCGCGGCCACACTCAGGGCGGCATGAGGCGCAGATGGGCGCGCCTCCGCCGCCCGGTTCGCCGGCGGCGGATCGGGTCCGAGTGGAGATCGTCCTCTCGGGCCTTCTCCGCCGCCTCCTTCTGCGAGATTACTTCCTCGCAGAAGGTCGCGACCGCGGTAAAACTGCTGTCGCCACCGGCCATGGATAGTACGACGGCCGGTAGCGACAGATCTCCTCCGATGACTGCAGTGAGGGCCCGGCGCTGATCCGCCCAAGCGGGGCAGATCTCCAGCGTGTGCTGGGCCGAGTCCTCATTGCAGTCGCAGTGGTGGCAGGCGGGACTCAATTCCCTCCTAGCGACCGAGTGCAGGTACCTTCCGAAGCAACCATGCCCGGAAAGCACCTGCGTCAGCCGGAAGGAAAGGGTCCCGTGCTGCCGCCCTGCCCACTCGAGGATGACCGGCTGGAGCGCCTCCACGGTGGCAAAGCCAGCGCGTGGAGCCTCCAGCCGGGACGACCAACGAGCCATCGTGGCTCGGCGAGCGGCTTCACGCCATTCGCGTACCTCTTCGGGCGGAGCACGATACCCGTACTCCGCCCGATATTCAGCCGCTCGCCGATAAACTTCGGCGAGCACTTCCGCCTCCAAATCCCACGGGGGTGTTCCGGCCAAGGCGCACGCCGCCTCGGTGGACACCGTGCGGTATCCGCGTATGGCTCTGACCGCCAATACCCTCTGAGGCCGCCAAAGGCGCGCCTTATTCTGGGCGGTCAGAGCCTCCACCCACACCGGTGCACCATAAAGTGCCATCGACCGGACCACCCCCGTGAAGAGGTTCCTTGTAGCGACGCTGGCTCCACCCAAGTTGGGCAAAAGACGCCCAAGGGCGGAGGCAGCGTCGACCAGCTTTGGGGAAAGCTGTCGGAAGTGCTCGTCGAAGAGCCACCTACCGTCGAGGATCAGGCCCAGATACTTCATCTGGGCCCGAACCGGTACGAGGACCGAGTTGACTTCGATGGAGGCGCCGGGGGGTGGACCACGACGGGGCCCATGAAATAACAGGGCCTCCGTCTTATCCAGGGCCACCCGCAAGCCCAGCGCCTCGATGCGCCCAACCACCAGAGAGACACCTCTGGTGGCCAGGCGCGCCGCCTCTTGGAAATTCGCCCCCCGGGCTGTGACAAGTGTGTCATCGGCGTAACAAATTACGCCCAGCCCGGGGGGCAGACGACTACGAAGGACCCAGTCGTACCCCACGTTCCACAGGAGTGGTCCGAGGACAGACCCCTGCGGAACGCCGCACGACATGGGTCGCCGTCTCAAGACGCCATCTCGGTCCTCGTACACGACGGTACGCTCCTCTAAATAGTCTGCCACCAGCCGCCTCAGGTACTCTGGCACCCCGTGGTAATGGAGTGCTTCCCTGATGCAGCTGAATGGCAGACTATTAAAGGCGTTGGCGATGTCCAAGGACACCGCCAACACCACGCCGCCACAGCCAACCGCCTCTTCGGTCACGGCCCTAAGGCGCATCACGGCATCGACCGTCGAACGCCCCTCTCGGAACCCGAATTGGGCGTCCGACAGGTCGGGCCCCACCTCGCTGAGATGCTGGACGATGCGGGCAGAGAGAATCCTCTCGAACAATTTGCCCGCCTCGTCCAGCAACACGATGGGCCTATAGGCCGCGACCGAATCGGCTGGCCGTCCCGGCTTCGGCAACAGGACCAGCTTCCCACATTTCCAGCACTCAGGGAAGCGTCCGGACGCCAGACTGGCGTCCAAAACCTCCCTGAGGCGGTCCGACATATGGTCGAGGGCTCGGGCCATCACTCGGGGTGGTACCCCGTCCGGCCCGGGGGCGGTGTTCTTAGAACGAATCCGAAGAACAGCCGCCCCTACCTCTGATTCCCTAACGGGCGGAACATCGTCCTCTCTGCCCCCGTCGTCTCTGGCCACTGAGTAGGCCATCGACGGGGGCGTGTGCTCCGCCCGCTGCGGGAACAGGCCCTCGACCACCTGCTGCAGGAAGCTGGGCTGGAGAGTCTCGGTAAGGGGGGGGCCCGCCGTGCGGAGCTTTTGTCGCACCGCACGATATGGGCGACCCCAGGGGTCACGATCGAGACTCTCCAGCATCTCCTTTCTCTTTTCCTCTTTGGCGCAACCTAACCTTTTTTTTTTTTTTTTTTTTTTTTTTTTTTTTTTTTTTTTTTTTTTTTTTTTTTTTTTTTTACGTGTGGAAACCCCCTCGGGCCGTCACCCCGCCGGGGTTTGCGGCGGGGCGGTGTGTCGGAATCGAACCGACTAAAACCACACGGTGTGCCAACTCTGCGCCTGAGAAGGGAGGGGTCCGGGATCGCTGTTACTAACGCAAACCGGACCCCTCCCAGCGCCTGCCCGCACTGAAGCGGGCACCTTCTTTTTATAAAATCTCAATTTAGGCGACGCACGGCACACGCGTACGTCGCCCCTTCGCGGCTGGCCTTTAAAGCGGATGGAGGGGAAAACCCGTCCCCACCATCCGCGGCCACACTCAGGGCGGCATGAGGCGCAGATGGGCGCGCCTCCGCCGCCCGGTTCGCCGGCGGCGGATCGGGTCCGAGTGGAGATCGTCCTCTCGGGCCTTCTCCGCCGCCTCCTTCTGCGAGATTACTTCCTCGCAGAAGGTCGCGACCGCGGTAAAACTGCTGTCGCTACCGGCCATGGATAGTACGACGGCCGGTAGCGACAGATCTCCTCCGATGACTGCAGTGAGGGCCCGGCGCTGCTCCGCCCAAGCGGGGCAGAACTCCAGCGTATGCTGGGCCGAGTCCTCACTGCAGTCGCAGTGGTGGCAGGCGGGACTCAATTCCCTCCTAGCGACCGAGTGCAGGTACTTTCCGAAGCAACCATGCCCGGAAAGCACCTGCGTCAGCCGGAAGGAAAGGGTCCCGTGCTGCCGCCCTGCCCACTCGAGGATGACCGGCTGGAGCGCCTCCACGGTGGCAAAGCCAGCGCGTGGAGCCTCCAGCCGGGAAGACCAACGAGCCATCGTGGCTCGGCGAGCGGCTTCACGCCATTCGCGTACCTCCTCGGGCGGAGGACGATAACCGTTCTCCGCCCGATATTCAGCCGCTCGCCGATAAACTTCGGCGAGCACTTCCGCCTCCAAATCCCACGGGGGTGTTCCGGCCAAGGCGCATGCCGCCTCCGTCGACACGGTGCGGTATCCGCGTATGGCTCTGACCGCCAATACCCTCTGAGGCCGCCACAGGCGGGCCTTATTCTGGGCGGTCAGAGCCGGGACCCACACCGGTGACCCGTAAAGGGCCATCGACCGGACCACCCCCGTGTAGAGGTGTCTTGTTTCGACGCTGGCTCCACCCAAGTTGGGCAAAAGACGCCCAAGGGCGGAGGCAGCGTCGACCAGCTTGGGGCCAAGCTGTCGGAAGTGCTCGTCGAAGAGCCACCTACCGTCGAGGATCAGGCCCAGATACCTCATCTGGGCCCGAACCGGTACGAGGACCGAGTTGACTTCGATTGAGGCGCCGGGGGGTGGACCACGACGGGGCCCATGGAAAAGCAGGGCCTCCGTCTTGTCAAGGGCCACCCGTAAGCCCAGCGCCTCTATGCGCCCAACCACCAGAGATACACCCCTGGTGGCCAGGCGCGCCGCCTCTTGGAAATTGGCCCCCCGGGCTGTGACAAGTGTGTCATCGGCGTAACAAATTACGCCCAGCCCGGGGGGCAGACGACTTCGAAGGACCCAGTCGTACCCCACGTTCCACAGGAGTGGTCCGAGGACAGACCCCTGTGGAACGCCGCACGACATGGGTCGCCGTCTCATGACGCCATCTCGGTCCTCGTACACGACGGTACGCTCCTCTAAATAGTCTGCCACCAGCCGCCTCAGGTACTCTGGCACTCCATGATACAGGAGTGCTTCCCTGATGCAGCTGAATGGCAGACTATTAAAGGCGTTGGCGATGTCCAAGGACACCGCCAACACCACGCCGCCACAGCTCACTGCCTCTTCGGTCACGGCCCTAAGGCGCATCACGGCATCGACCGTCGAACGCCCCTCTCGGAACCCGAATTGGGCGTCCGACAGGTCGGGCCCCACCTCGTTGAGATGCTGGACGACGCGGGCAGAGATAATCCTCTCGAACAATTTGCCCGCCTCGTCCAGCAACACGATGGGCCTATAGGCCGCGACCGAATCGGCAGGCCGTCCCGGCTTCTGCAATAGGACCAGCTTCCCGCATTTCCAGCACTCAGGGAAGCGTCCGGACGCCAGGCTGGCGTCCAAAACCTCCCTGAGGCGGTCCGACATATGGTCGAGGGCTCGGGCCATCACTCGGGGTGGTACCCCGTCCGGCCCGGGGGCGGTGTTCTTGGAACGGATCCGAAGAACAGCCGCCCCAACCTCCGATTCCCTAACGGGGGCGCAACCTAACCTAACCTAACCTAACCTTTTTTTTTTTTTTTTTTTTTTTTTTTTTTTTTTTTTTTTTACGTGTGGAAACCCCCTCGGGCCGTCACCCCGCCGGGGTTTGCGGCGGGGCGGTGTGTCGGAATCGAACCGACTAAAACCACACGGTGTGCCAACTCTGCGCCTGAGAAGGAAGGGGTCCGGGAATCGCAGATATTATACGACCGGACCCCTCCCAGCGCCTGCCCGCACTGAAGCGGGCACCGTCTGCTGGTAAAAAACTCTCAAATTAGGCGACGCACGGCACACGCGTACGTCGCCCCTTCGCGGCTGGCCACTAAAGCGGATGGACGGGAAAACCCATCCCGTCCATCCGCGGCCACACTCAGGGCGGCATGAGGCGCAGATGGGCGCGCCTCCGCCGCCCGGTTCGCCGGCGGCGGATCGGGTCCGAGTGGAGATCGTCCTCCCGGGCCTTCTCCGCCGCCTCCTTCTGCGAAATTACGTCTTCGCAGAAGGATGCGACCGCGGTAAAACTGCTGTCGCCACCGGCCATGGAGCGTATGATGGCCGGTAGCGACAGATCTCCTCCGATGACTGCAGTGAGGGCCCGGCGCTGCTCCGCCCAAGCGGGGCAGAACTCCAGCGTATGCTGGGCCGAGTCCTCACTGCAGTCGCAGTGGTGGCAGGCGGGACTCAATTCCCTCCTAGCGACCGAGTGCAGGTACTTTCCGAAGCAACCATGCCCGGAAAGCACCTGCGTCAGCCGGAAGGAAAGGGTCCCGTGCTGCCGCCCTGCCCACTCGAGGATGACCGGCTGGAGCGCCTCCACGGTGGCAAAGCCAGCGCGTGGAGCCTCCAGCCGGGACGACCAACGAGCCATCGTGGCTCGGCGAGCGGCTTCACGCCAATCGCGTACCTCTTCGGGCGGAGGACGATACCCGTTCTCCGCCCGATAGTCAGCCGCTCGCCGATAAACTTCGGCGAGCACTTCCGCCTCCAAATCCCACGGGGGTGTTCCGGCCAAGGCGCATGCCGCCTCCGTCGACACGGTGCGGTATCCGCGTATGGCTCTGACCGCCAATACCCTCTGAGGCCGCCAGAGGCGTGCCTTATTCTGGGCGGTCAGAGCCGGGACCCACACCGGTGACCCGTAAAGGGCCATCGACCGGACCACCCCCGTGTAGAGGTGTCTTGTTTCGACGCTGGCTCCACCCAGATTGGGCAAGAGTCGCCCAAGGGCGGAGGCAGCGTCGACCAGCTTTGGACCAAGCTGTCGGAAGTGCTCGTCGAAGAGCCACCTACCGTCGAGGATCAGGCCCAGATACCTCATCTGGGCCCGAACCGGTACGAGGACCGAGTTGACTTCGATGGAGGCGCCGGGGGGTGGACCACGACGGGGCCCATGAAATAACAGGGCCTCCGTCTTGTCAAGGGCCACCCGTAAGCCCAGCGCCTCTATGCGCCCAACCACCAGAGATACACCCCTGGTGGCCAGGCGCGCCGCCTCTTGGAAATTGGCCCCCCGGGCTGTGACAAGCGTGTCATCGGCGTAACAAATTACGCCCAGCCCGGGAGGCAGACGACTCCGCAGGACCCAGTCGTACCCCACGTTCCACAGGAGTGGTCCGAGGACAGACCCCTGTGGAACGCCGCACGACATGGGTCGCCGTCTAAGGACGCCATCTCGATCCTCGTACACGACGGTACGCTCCTCCAAATAGTCTGCCACTAGCCGCCTCAGGTACTCTGGCACCCCATGAAACTGGAGTGCTTCCCTGATGCAGCTGAATGGCAGACTATTAAAGGCGTTGGCGATGTCCAGGGACACCGCCAACACCACGCCGCCACAGCTCACTGCCTCTTCGGTCACGGCCCTAAGGCGCACCACGGCATCGACCGTCGAACGCCCTTCTCGGAACCCGAATTGGGCGTCCGACAGGTCGGGCCCCACCTCGCTTAGGTGCCGGACGATGCGGGCAGAGATTATTCTCTCGAATAATTTGCCCGCCTCGTCCAGCAACACGATGGGCCTATAGGCCGTGACCGAATCGGCAGGCCGTCCCGGCTTCTGCAATAGGACCAGCTTCCCGCATTTCCAGCACTCAGGGAAGCGTCCGGACGCCAGGCTGGCGTCCAAAACCTCCCTGAGGCGGTCCGACATATGGTCGAGGGCTCGGGCCATCACTCGGGGGGGTACCCCGTCCGGCCCGGGGGCGGTGTTCTTGGAACGAATCCTTAGAACAGCCGCCCCAACCTCCGATTCCCTAACGGGCGGCACCTCACTCCCTCCGTCCCCGTCGTCACTGGCCGGAACGGCCATCGACGGGGGCGTGTGCTCCGCCCGCTGCGGGAAAAGGCCCTCGACCACTTGCTGCAGGAAGCTGGGCTGGAGAGTCTCGGTAAGGGGGGGGCCCGCCGTGCGGAGCTTCTGACGCACCGCACGATATGGGCGACCCCAGGGGTCACGATCGAGACTCTCCAGCATCTCCTTTCTCTTCTCCTCTTTGGCGCGGCAAATGGCCAGCTTCAGAGTTTTCCGCGCTACGCGGTACTCCTCGTGAAGCCGGCCCTCCTCCCCGTCTACGCGGTGGCGTCGCCGCCGGCAGCGGGTGTAGGACCTCCGGGCACGAGTGCAGGCCGCACGGAGGTCCGCCAACTCCTGGGACCACCAGTAGACCCCGTTCCGTGAAGGTCGACAACCCCGAACGCGGGGCATGGCCGCATCGCAGATCTGCGTAAACGCAGTGCGAAAGCGGCCAGCCCCCATGTCGACCTCCTCGGCCGGGGCCCGCGGAGACAGCCAAGACTGAATAATGGCCGCCTCCTCTAGCAGGTCCCTGTTGAGCTTGGCAACTGCCCACCGCGGAAAGCGGGAGGCATGCCGCGCCACGTGACCCCTACTGGGGCCCTGGGACCGGGAGAGCTCAAATCGGATATACAGGTGATCCGAGAGCGTCTCAACCTCATCCAGGACACACCAGTTCCTTACTCGTGCGGCAACAGCAGGGGTAGCGAACGAAAGGTCCACTATCGACCCCCCCTGCTGTCGCACGCACGTGTTGGTGGCGCCTCTGTTCAGCAAACAGAGGCCCACCGAAGCCGCCCACTCCACAACGGCGTCGCCCCTGGCGTCCGTCGCCGGGGAACCCCACGCAATGGACTTTGCGTTGAAGTCCCCCAGCACGAGGACGTGCCCAGACGCTAGTCGCCGCATCGAGGTCTCCAAGTTGTTAAGGAAGACCTCGAAGTCGCTCAAACTCCGGTTGGGGGAGAAATACACACCGTAAACGGTGATTCCCCCCCACTCGGCAGCCACATATCCAGAGCCCTTGTCTCTTAACGACAAGGGCGGGGAACGAGCCGCCGAGGAGCCGACGACTGCCACGGAGCCGTCCCGGTCACCCATCCAGTTTGGACGGGAAGGGACGTAGTAGGGCTCCGCGACTACGGCAACACCTATCGACCACTGCGCCATGGTTTGCAGGAAGAGATCCTGCGCCGCGGCGCAGTGGTTCAGGTTCGTCTGGACCAGGAGGTTGGAGACTTGATCCATTACTGGATCGTTTCTCCAACCCCCTCCATGGGCGACGACGTTGTCGCACGATCAACGTCGGAGGCAGCCAGGGTCGTCTGGCTAGCCTCCGACGCTTGCTGAGAAGCACGGGGAGGCTTGCAACCCCCCTGCCCCATCTGGTGATTGGCGGGCTTCTTGCCCGCCGCACACACGGGGCAATGAGGGGCCGCAGAGCACTCTGCCGCCTTGTGCCCCGGTCGACCGCAGCGGAAACAGAGTCCGCTGCAGTCGAAGCAGCTGGCGCACTTCGAGCGTGTGTGCCCCGCGGCAAGGCATTTATAACACCTCATCGGCCTCGCGGCCAGGACTGTGATCCTGGCACTCACGAAGCCGACGAGGAGCCTGCCGGCATCGGCCAAAATTTTGGCCGACGCTACGGGACAGCTCACCCACACGGCGCCAAGCCCTCCTGGACCGGGGCGGATGGTGCCGACTCTGACGTTTTCCGCGCTGCAACTAGCCTTTTCACAGACCACAGCGCGGACGTCATCGGTCGTTACAGAGTCGTCCAGGCCCGAGATGCGCAGCTCTGCGCACTTGGTAGGCCTGGCGATCTTTACACCATCCGTGGCTGCAAAGATTCCCCGCATTTTCTCAGCGAACGAGTCCGCCGTCTTCGCCCCTTCTGCCCCAGGGAACTCTAACACCCGAGCTCCCGTCTGGGCGAGGCGCAGTCTTGCCCCTGCCATCCCAACATCACCGGCGAGGCTGTCCCGGGCCTTCTTAAAGAAGGCCGCGTAGGACAGCCCGCCGGCAGCCGCCTCCGGCGACAAGGTCACCACAACAGCCGCGGTCTTAGGCGGCTGCAGTTTCCGGGGTTTTTTCCGGGTGGGACCTGCCACCGATGGCGACTGCGGGACAGAGGCCGCCTTGCGGGCAGCCTTTCTGGCCCGCTTTCGGGCCTTCTTGGACCCCCCAACTACCTGCCAACCCTCATTGGAGGGGGCAGACGTGGAGGGTCCAGGCAGAGGCACAGGCGTTGGAGTGGGAAGCGGAGGAATCTCCGCTCCCGCCCCCACCGCCGCTTTCGGCCCCGGTCTCGGCGCGGCCGCCTTGGCCGGAGCCTTGGCCGGAACCTTGGCCGGAGCCTTGGCCCCCGGCCGTGCCCCTTGGGCAGCCGCAGGAGCCGGCCTCACGACCGGCGACACCGCTGCCGAGTACGACACGCGACCCCCCACCACGGGAAGAGGGGTCGGCGTCGACGACGTGGCCGTTCGCTTCGGCGCCGCAAGCGGCGGCCGCATAATCGGGGCCGCAGGCAGCCTCGCCTCTAGGCCGGCCGTACGGCCCTCAATCATCCGCCAGCATGCATCCAGGATAACCGCTAGTTGGGCGTCGGTTATCCCGGGGCCAGCAGATGACGGCCGCGGCGCAGACGGGGCCCGCTGGGATGCAGACGCGGCCCGCTGGGATGTTGACGGGGCCGGGGCCTCTCGCTCCGCCCGGAACTGGGCGAATTGAGCGCCCAGCTCAGCCACCTGCCCCGTCAGACGGTCGTTGGCCGTCTGGAGGCGGGCCACGTCCCCGGCCAAGGTCTCCACGACCCCCGCAATGGCAGAGGAGGAGTCCTTCAGGGCTCTAACAAAAGAGCCCTTCAGGTTAACGGACTTGGTGGCCACCTTGTGGATGATGGCCACCGCCGCCTGCGCCCTCTCCTGCAGAGAGGCCGGCGATTGGGGCTCTAAAACCCCATCCGACGGCCTCCTGATGATGTGCAGGAGACCAGACATCTCCTCCTCTGCCTGCAACTCCCCATCAGCTCTGGCCCTCTTGTAGGATTCCGCCTTGCTAAAGGCGGAACCCGACGGGGCCGAGCCTGGAGTACGGGACCTCCCCCTCTGACCGCTGCCAATTTTGGGCGGCAACATCTCCTGGGACGTGTCGCTTTCGCCGCCGTCCCTGGAGAGGCCGCGCTTGCGGGTCTCTGAGGCCTCCGTCTCCATCAGCTCCAGTGCGTCCACAGTCGCACTGGAGCTACCACTCGCAATCGAAGTGGCGGACATTGAGCGCACGCGCTCTGATGTTCTTCGGCTCCCAGCAGTCAGATCGACTTCTGGGAGCCCCGCCAAGATGGGCGCCACAGACGCAGTGTCCTCTTCGGCAGACGATCGCTCGTCCGCCTTTCGGAACTGCCCCTTGGCGTTCCTCCTCTCCTTACTTCCTTCCTTCTTCACACTCTTCGTTTCGGTTCCGGTTGGCTTGCCTTTAGTCGTTGTGTTGGTTTCCATGTCTTTTACGATTTTATTTTTTAAATTAGCAGTACTCATAATATATCCCACGAATTGGGGAGAACTAAAAGTCGACCCGGGCAGAGATCCCCAATACCCGGGCAAGCCTATGTACTGTGGAGGTCGGCCAGTATCCACAGGTTTTTACGACTTAGCTGTCGGGTGTTATAGACTATCCTTGTCATGGGCCGGCCAATCAAGGCAAGCCCTCCGGCCATCAGGTTCTCAGCGTACCCTCTTGGAGCCACCAGTCAGGTCGTTGCTGAGCCCCTAATGGTTACGGAATGCGAGAGGGTGGCTAGCCCTCTCTCTCAGACTAGGTAAGCACCCAAGTGCCAGCCTATCTGACCTACTCGCACTCCAACACGCCCTCTGCTAGAGCAGAGGGACGTTTGGTGTGCGGCACGACGGGTCACGCCCATCACGGCAGTCTTAGAACAGACTCCGTCTGGTATCCCATTTGGTCTGGAGTCTCACCCTGGGCCAATCCGGCATGAGTAGCTCTACCCGGCACAGCCCCAGAGATCATTGACCCACGCAAGCCCCACCACGACGACAACGTAGGGATACATTGGGGGGAACCTAACCTAACCTAACCTAACCTAACCTTTTTTTTTTTTTTTTTTTTTTTTTTTTTTTTTTACGTGTGGAAACCCCCTCGGGCCGTCACCCCGCCGGGGTTTGCGGCGGGGCGGTGTGTCGGAATCGAACCGACTAAAACCACACGGTGTGCCAACTCTGCGCCTGAAAAGGGAGGGGTCCGGGATCGCTGTTATTAACGCAAACCGGACCCCTCCCAGCGCCTGCCCGCACAGAAGCGGGCACCTTCTTCTTATAAACTCTCAAATTAGGCGACGCACGGCACACGCGTACGTCGCCCCTTCGCGGCTGGCTATTAGAGCGGATGGAGGGGAAAACCCGTCCCCACCATCCGCGGCCACACTCAGGGCGGCATGAGGCGCAGATGGGCGCGCCTCCGCCGCCCGGTTCGCCGGCGGCGGATCGGGTCCGAGTGGAGATCATCCTCCCGGGCCTTCTCCGCCGCCTCCTTCTGCGAAATTACGTCTTCGCAGAAGGATGCGACCGCGGTAAAACTGCTGTCGCCACCGGCCATGGAGCGTATGACGGCCGGTAGCGACAGATCTCCTCCGATGACTGCAGTGAGGGCCCGGCGCTGCTCCGCCCAGGCGGGGCAGAACTCCAGCGTATGCTGGGCCGAGTCCTCACTGCAGTCGCAGTGGTGGCAGGCGGGACTCAATTCCCTCCTAGCGACCGAGTGCAGGTACTTTCCGAAGCAACCATGCCCGGAAAGCACCTGCGTCAGCCGGAAGGAAAGGGTCCCGTGCTGCCGCCCTGCCCACTCGAGGATGACCGGCTGGAGCGCCTCCACGGTGGCAAAGCCAGCGCGTGGAGCCTCCAGCCGGGACGACCAACGAGCCATCGTGGCTCGGCGAGCGGCTTCACGCCAATCGCGTACCTCTTCGGGCGGAGGACGATATCCGTTCTCCGCCCGATATTCAGCCGCTCGCCGATAAACTTCGGCGAGCACTTCCGCCTCCAAATCCCACGGGGGTGTTCCGGCCAAGGCGCATGCCGCCTCCGTCGACACGGTGCGGTATCCGCGTATGGCTCTGACCGCCAATACCCTCTGAGGCCGCCAGAGGCGTGCCTTATTCTGGGCGGTCAGAGCCGGGACCCACACCGGTGACCCGTAAAGGGCCATCGACCGGACCACCCCCGTGTAGAGGTGTCTTGTTTCGACGCTGGCTCCACCCAGATTGGGCAAGAGTCGCCCAAGGGCGGAGGCAGCGTCGACCAGCTTTGGGGCAAGCTGTCGGAAGTGCTCGTCGAAGAGCCACCTACCGTCGAGGATCAGGCCCAGATACCTCATCTGGGCCCGAACCGGTACGAGGACCGAGTTGACTTCGATTGAGGCGCCGGGGGGTGGACCACGACGGGGCCCATGAAAAAGCAGGGCCTCCGTCTTGTCAAGGGCCACCCGTAAGCCCAGCGCCTCTATGCGCCCAACCACCAGAGAAACACCCCTGGTGGCCAGGCGCGCCGCCTCTTGGAAATTGGCCCCCCGGGCTGTGACAAGTGTGTCATCGGCGTAACAAATTACGCCCAGCCCGGGGGGCAGACGACTACGAAGGACCCAGTCGTACCCCACGTTCCACAGGAGTGGTCCAAGGACAGACCCCTGTGGAACGCCGCACGACATGGGTCGCCGTCTCAAGACGCCATCTCGGTCCTCGTACACGACGGTACGCTCCTCTAAATAGTCTGCCACCAGCCGCCTCAGGTACTCTGGCACTCCATGGTACTGGAGTGCTTCCCTGATGCAGCTGAATGGCAGACTATTAAAGGCGTTGGCGATGTCCAAGGACACCGCCAACACCACGCCGCCACAGCTCACTGCCTCTTCGGTCACGGCCCTAAGGCGCACCACGGCATCGACCGTCGAACGCCCCTCTCGGAACCCGAATTGGGCGTCCGACAGGTCGGGCCCCACCTCGCTGAGATGCTGGACGATGCGGGCAGAGAGAATCCTCTCGAACAATTTGCCCGCCTCGTCCAGCAACACGATGGGCCTATAGGCCGTGACCGAATCGGCCGGCCGTCCCGGCTTCGGCAACAGGACCAGCTTCCCACATTTCCAGCACTCAGGGAAGCGTCCGGACGCCAGGCTGGCGTCCAAAACCTCCCTGAGGCGGTCCGACATATGGTCGAGGGCTCGGGCCATCACTCGGGGTGGTACCCCGTCCGGCCCGGGGGCGGTGTTCTTGGAACGGATTCGAAGAACAGCCGCCCCAACCTCCGATTCCCTAACGGGCGGAATATTGTCCTCTCGGCCCCCGTCGTCTCTGGCCGGACCGGCCATCGACGGGGGCGTGTGCTCCGCCCGCTGCGGGAAAAGGCCCTCGACCACCTGCTGCAGGAAGCTGGGCTGGAGAGTCTCGGTAAGGGGGGGGCCCGCCGTGCGGAGCTTTTGTCGCACCGCACGATATGGGCGACCCCAGGGGTCACGATCGAGACTCTCCAGCATCTCCTTTCTTTTTGCCTCTTTGGCGCGGCAAATGGCCAGCTTCAGAGTTTTCCGCGCTTCGCGGTACTCCTCATGAAGCCGGCCCTCCTCCCCGTCTACGCGGTGGCGTCGCCGCCGGCATCGGGTGTAGGACCTCCGGGCACGAGTACAGGCCGCACGGAGGTCCGCCAACTCCTGGGACCACCAGTAGACCCCGTTCCGTGAAGGTCGACAACCCCGAACGCGGGGCATGGCCGCATCGCAGATCTGCGTAATCGCAGAGCGAAAGCGGCCAGCCCCCATGTCGACCTCCTCGGCCGGGGCCCGCGGAGACAGCCAAGACTGAATAATGGCCGCCTCCTCTAGCAGGTCCCTGTCGAGTTTGGCAACTGCCCACCGCGGAAAGCGGGAGGTATGCCGCGCCACGTGACCCCTACTGGGGCCCTGGGACCGGGAGAGCTCAAATCGGATATATAAATGGTCCGAGAGCGTCTCAACCTCATCCAGGACACACCAGTTCCTTACTCGTGCGGCAACAGCAGGGGTAGCGAACGAAAGGTCCACTATCGACCCCCCCTGCTGTCGCACGCACGTGTTGGTGGCGCCTCTGTTCAGCAAACAGAGGCCCACCGAAGCCGCCCACTCCACAACGGCATCGCCCCTGGCGTCCGTCGCTGGGGAACCCCACGCAATGGATTTTGCGTTGAAGTCCCCCAGCACGAGGACGTGCCCAGACGCTAGTCGCCGCATCGAGGTCTCCAAGTTGTTAAGGAAGACCTCGAAGTCGCTCAAACTCCGGTTGGGGGAGAAATACACACCGTAAACGGTGATTCCCCCCCACTCGGCGGCCACATATCCAGAGCCCTTGTCTCTTAACGACAAGGGCGGGGAACGAGCCGCCGAGGAGCCGACGACTGCCACGGAGCCGTCCCGGTCACCCATCCAGTTTGGACGGGGAGGGACGTAGTAGGGCTCCGCGACTACGGCAACACCTATCGACCACTGCGCCATGGTTTGCAGGAAGAGATCCTGCGCCGCGGCGCAGTGGTTCAGGTTCGTCTGGACCAGGAGGTTGGAGATTTGATCCATTACTGGATCGTTTCTCCAACCCCCTCCATGGGCGACGACGTTGTCGCACGATCCACGTCGGAGGCAGCCAGGGTCGTCTGACTAGCCTCCGACGCTTGCTGAGAAGCACGGGGAGGCTTGCAGCCCCCCTGCCCCATCTGGTGATTGGCGGGCTTCTTGCCCGCCGCACACACGGGGCAGTGAGGGGCCGCAGAGCACTCTGCCGCCTTGTGCCCCGGTCGACCGCAGCGGAAACAAAGTCCGCTGCAGTCGAAGCAGCTGGCGCACTTCGAGCGAGTGTGTCCCGCGGCAAGGCACTTGTAGCACCTCATCGGCCTCGGGGCCAGGACCGTGATCCTGGCACTCACGAAGCCGACGAGGAGCCTGCCGGCATCAGCCAAAATTTTGGCCGACGCTACGGGACAACTCACCCAAACGGCGCCAAGCCCTCCTGGACCGGGGCGGATGGTGCCGACCCTGACGTTGTCCGCGCTACAGCTCGTCTTCTCCTGAACTGCAGCGCGGACATCCTCGACCGTCACGGAATCGTCCAGGCCCGAAATGCGCAGTTCCGCGCACTTTGTGGGCCTGGCGATCCTGACACCATCCATGTTGGCGAATACCCCCTTCAGCTTCTCAGCAAATGTGTCCGCCGTCTTTGCGCCATCGGCCCCAGGGAACTCGAGGACTCGAGCTCCCGTCTGGGCGAGGCGCAAGCGGACACCAGCCGTTTCAAATCCACCGGCGAGGCTGTCCCGGGCCTTCCTAAAAACGACCCCGTAGGACAGCCCGCCGGCAGCCGCCTCCGGCGACAAGGTCACCACAACAGCCGCGGTCTTAGGCGGCTGTAGTTTCCGCGGCTTTTTCTTGGTGGGACCTGCCACCGATGGCGACTGCGGGACAGAGGCCGCCTTGCGGGCAGCCTTTCTGGCCCGCTTTCGGGCCTTCTTCGACCCCCCGACTATCTGCCAACCCTCATTGGAGGGGGCAGATGTGGAGGGGCCAGCCTCAGGCGTTGGAGCGGGGAGCGGAGGAACCTCCGCTCCAGCCCTTGACACCGCTTTCGGCACCGGCCTCGGCGCAGCCGTTTTGGCCGGAGACTTGGCCGGAGCCTTGGCCGAAGCCTTGGCCACCGGCCGTGCCCCTTGGGCAGCCGCAGGAGCCGGCCTCGACACTGCTGCCGAGAACGATACGCGACCCCCCACCACGGGAAGAGGGGTCTGTGCCGACGCGACCCTCGGCTTAGGTGCCGCAAGCGGCGGCCGAACGGAAGGAGCCGGAGGCAGCCTCGATAGGAGCCCGGCCAGCCGACCGTCGATCAGGTGCCCCACCGCCACGAGAATTTGTCCCAGATATGCGTCTGGGACCTCGGATTCGGTGGGGACACTACGCGATGAAGACGGGGCAGGGGCCTTTTGCTCCGGGCGCTCCGCCCGAAATTGGGCGAACTGAGCGCTCAGCTCAGCCACCTGCCCCGCCAAACGGTCGTTGGCCGTCTGGAGGCGGGCCACGTCCCCGGCTAGGGTCTCCACCACTCCTGCGATTGCAGAAGAGGACTCCTTAAGGGCCCTCACAAAAGAGCCCTTAAGATTGACGGACTTGGTGGCCACCTTGTGTATGATGGCCACCGCCGCCTGTGCCCTCTCCTGCAAACAGGACGGTGTTTGGGGCTCTACGTCCCCATCGACCGTCCTGATCTTGAGTAGGAGACCCTCCATCTCCTCCTCCGCCCGGTATTCGCCATCGGCCCTGGCGCGCTTGTATGATTCCGCCTTACTAAAGGCGGAACCTGACGAGGCCGAGGCTGGGGTGCGAGATCTTCCCCTCTGAGCGCTACCAATTTTGGGGGGCAACATCTCTAGCGAGGTGTCGCTCCCGCCGTCCACGTCCCCGGATAACCCGCGTTTGCGGGTGTCCATGGACTCCGTGTCCATCAGCTCCAGTGCGTCCACAATCGCACTGGAGCTACCACTCGCACCAGAAGTGGCGGACCTGGAGCGCGTGCGCTCCGAAGTTCTTCGGCTCCCAGGAGTCAGATGTCTGACTTCTGGGAGCCCCACCGAAATGGGCGTTCCGGACCGGACGTCCTCCTCGGCAGACGATTGCTCGTCTGCCTTTCGGAACTGCCCCTTGGCATTCCTCCTTTCATTCCTTTCCTTCCTATCCTTCTTCTTCTCAGATCCGGTTGGCATAGCATTATTCGTTAGAAGTGTATCAGTCCTTATATTTGTATTATTGTTAACATTATCCATAATTTAACCCACGAGATGGGGAGAACTAAAGGTCGACCCGGGCAGAGATCCCCAATACCCGGGCAAGCCTATGTACTGTGGAGGTCGGCCAGTATCCACAGGTTTTTTACGACTTAGCTGTCGGGTGTTATAGACTATCCTTGTCATGGGCCGGCCAATCAAGGCAAGCCCTCCGGCCATCAGGTTCTCAGCGTACCCTCTTGGAGCCACCAGTCAGGTCGTTGTTGAGCCCCTAATGGTTACGGAATGCGAGAGGGTGGCTAGCCCTCTCTCACAGACGGCAAAGCACTCACGTGCCAGCCTATCTGATCTACTCGCACTCCAACACGCCTTCTGCTAAAGCAGAGGGACGTTTGGAGTGCCGCGCGACGACTGAGCGTCACGCCCTTCGCGGCAGTCTGCAGCCAGACTCCGTCTGGTATCCCATTTGGTCTGGAGTCTCACCCTGGGCCAATCCGGCATGAGTAGCTCTACCCGGCACAGCCCCAGAGATCATTGACCCACGCAAGCCCCACCACGACGACAACGTAGGGATACATTGGGGGGAACCTAACCTAACCTAACCTAACCTAACCTAACCTAACCTAACCTAACCTAACCTAACCTAACCTTTTTTTTTTTTTTTTTTTTTTTTTTTTTTACGTGTGGGAACCCCCTCGGGCCGTCACCCCGCCGGGGTTTGCGGCGGGGCGGTGTGTCGGAATCGAACCGACTAAAACCACACGGTGTGCCAACTCTGCGCCTGAAAAGGGAGGGGTCCGGGATCGCTGTTATTAACGCAAACCGGACCCCTCCCAGCGCCTGCCCGCACTGAAGCGGGCACCTTCTTCAAATAAAATCTCAATTTAGGCGACGCACGGCACACGCGTACGTCGCCCCTTCGCGGCTGGCCATTAGAGCGGATGGAGGGGAAAACCCGTCCCCACCATCCGCGGCCACACTCAGGGCGGCATGAGGCGCAGATGGGCGCGCCTCCGCCGCCCGGTTCGCCGGCGGCGGATCGGGTCCGAGTGGATATCGTCCTCCCGGGCCTTCTCCGCCGCCTCCTTCTGCGAGATTACTTCCTCGCAGAAGGTCGCGACCGCGGTAAAACTGCTGTCGCTACCGGCCATGGAGCGTATGATGGCCGGTAGCGACAGATCTCCTCCGATGACTGCAGTGAGGGCCCGGCGCTGATCCGCCCAAGCGGGGCAGATCTCCAGCGTGTGCTGGGCCGAGTCCTCACTGCAGTCGCAGTGGTGGCAGGCGGGACTCAATTCCCTCCTAGCGACCGAGTGCAGGTACCTTCCGAAGCAACCATGCCCGGAAAGCACCTGCGTCAGCCGGAAGGAAAGGGTCCCGTGCTGCCGCCCTGCCCACTCGAGGATGACCGGCTGGAGCGCCTCCACGGTGGCAAAGCCAGCGCGTGGAGCCTCCAGCCGGGACGACCAACGAGCCATCGTGGCTCGGCGAGTGGCTTCACGCCAATCGCGTACCTCTTCGGGCGGAGGACGATACCCGTTCTCCGCCCGATATTCAGCCGCTCGCCGATAAACTTCGGCGAGCACTTCCGCCTCCAAATCCCACGGGGGTGTTCCGGCCAAGGCGCACGCCGCCTCCGTCGACACGGTGCGGTATCCGCGTATGGCTCTGACCGCCAATACCCTCTGAGGCCGCCAAAGGCGTGCCTTATTCTGGGCGGTCAGAGCCGGGACCCACACCGGTGACCCGTAAAGGGCCATCGACCGGACCACCCCCGTGTAGAGGTGTCTTGTTTCGACGCTGGCTCCACCCAGATTGGGCAAGAGTCGCCCAAGGGCGGAGGCAGCGTCGACCAGCTTTGGGGCAAGCTGTCGGAAGTGCTCGTCGAAGAGCCACCTACCGTCGAGGATCAGGCCCAGATACCTCATCTGGGCCCGAACCGGTACGAGGACCGAGTTGACTTCGATTGAGGCGCCGGGGGGTGGACCACGACGGGGCCCATGAAAAAGCAGGGCCTCCGTCTTGTCAAGGGCCACCCGTAAGCCCAGCGCCTCTATGCGCCCAACCACCAGAGAAACACCCCTGGTGGCCAGGCGCGCCGCTTCTTGGAAATTGGCCCCCCGGGCTGTGACAAGTGTGTCATCGGCGTAACAAATTACGCCCAGCCCGGGGGGCAGACGACTACGAAGGACCCAGTCGTACCCCACGTTCCACAGGAGTGGTCCGAGGACAGACCCCTGTGGAACGCCGCACGACATGGGTCGCCGTCTCAAGACGCCATCTCGATCCTCGTACACGACGGTACGCTCCTCCAAATAGTCTGCCACCAGCCGCCTCAGGTACTCTGGCACCCCATGATACTGGAGTGCTTCCCTGATGCAGCTGAATGGCAGACTATTAAAGGCGTTGGCGATGTCCAAGGACACCGCCAACACCACGCCGCCACAGCCAACCGCCTCTTCGGTCACGGCCCTAAGGCGCATCACGGCATCGACCGTCGAACGCCCCTCTCGGAACCCGAATTGGGCGTCCGACAGGTCGGGCCCCACCTCGCTGAGATGCTGGACGATGCGGGCAGAGAGAATCCTCTCGAACAATTTGCCCGCCTCGTCCAGCAACACGATGGGCCTATAGGCCGTGACCGAATCGGCTGGCCGTCCCGGCTTCGGCAACAGGACCAGCTTCCCGCATTTCCAGCACTCAGGGAAGCGTCCGGACGCCAGGCTGGCGTCCAAAACCTCCCTGAGGCGGTCTGACATATGGTCGAGGGCTCGGGCCATCACTCGGGGGGGTACCCCGTCCGGCCCGGGGGCGGTGTTCTTGGAACGAATCCTTAGAACAGCCGCCCCTACCTCCGATTCCCTAACGGGCGGCACCTCACTCCCTCCGTCGCCGTCGATGGCCGGACCGGCCATCGACGGGGGCGTGTGCTCCGCCCGCTGCGGGAAAAGGCCCTCGACCACCTGCTGCAGGAAGCTGGGCTGGAGAGTCTCGGTAAGGGGGGGGCCCGCCGTGCGGAGCTTCTGACGCACCGCACGATATGGGCGACCCCAGGGGTCACGGTCGAGACTCTCCAGCATCTCCTTTCTACTCTCCTCTTTGGCGCGGCAAATGGCCAGCTTCAGAGTTTTCCGCGCTTCGCGGTATTCCTCATGAAGCCGGCCCTCCTCCCCGTCTACGCGGTGGCGTCGCCGCCGGCATCGGGTGTAGGACCTCCGGGCACGAGTGCAGGCCGCACGGAGGTCCGCCAACTCCTGGGACCACCAGTAGACCCCGTTCCGTGGAGGTCGACAACCCCGAACGCGGGGCATGGCCGCATCGCAGATCTGCGTTATCGCAGTGCGAAAGCGGCCAGCCCCCATGTCGACCTCCTCGGCCGGGGCCCGCGGAGACAGCCATGACTGAACGATGGCCGCCTCCTCTAGCAGGTCCCTATCGAGTTTGGCAACTGCCCACCGCGGAAAGCGGGAGGTATGCCGCGCCACGTGACCCCTACTGGGGCCCTGGGACCGGGAGAGCTCAAATCGGATATAAAGATGATCCGAGAGCGTCTCAACCTCATCCAGGACACACCAGTTCCTTACTCGTGCGGCAACAGCAGGGGTAGCGAACGAAAGGTCCACTATCGACCCCCCCTGCTGTCGCACGCACGTGTTGGTGGCGCCTCTGTTCAGCAAACAGAGGCCCACCGAAGCCGCCCACTCCACAACGGCATCGCCCCTGGCGTCCGTCCCTGGGGAACCCCACGCAATGGACTTTGCGTTGAAGTCCCCCAGCACGAGGACGTGCCCAGACGCTAGTCGCCGTATCGAGGTCTCCAAGTTGTTGAGGAAGACCTCGAAGTCGCTCAAACTCCGGTTGGGGGAGAAATAGACACCGTAAACGGTGATTCCCCCCCACTCGGCGGCCACATATCCAGAGCCCTTGTCTCTAAGCGACAAGGGCGGGGAACGAGCCGCCGAGGAGCCGACGACTGCCACGGAGCCGTCCCGGTCACCCATCCAGTTTGGACGGGGAGGGACGTAATAGGGCTCCGCGACTACGGCAACACCTATCGACCACTGCGCCATGGTTTGCAGGAAGAGATCCTGCGCTGCGGCGCAGTGGTTGAGGTTCGTCTGGACAAGGAGGTTGGAGACTTGATCCATTTACTGGATCGTCTCTACAACCTCCTCCATGGGCGACGACGTGGTCGCACGAACGTCGTCGGAGGCAGCCTGGGTCGACAGGCTAGCCCCCGACGTCTGCCGAGAAGCTCGGGGAGGCTTGCAGCCCCCCTGCCCCATCTGGTGATTGGCGGGCTTGTTGCCCGCCGCACACACGGGGCAGTGAGGGGCCGCAGAGCACTCTGCCGCCTTGTGCCCCGGTCGACCGCAACGGAAACATAGTCCGCTGCAGTCAAAACAACTGGCGCACTTGGCGCGTGTGTGTCCCGCAGCCAGGCACTTGAAGCACCTCATCGGTCTCGCCGCCAGGATTGTAACCCTGGCGCTCACGAAACCGACGAGGAGCCGGCCGGCGTCGCCCAGTAATTTAGCCGACGCCACGGGACAACTTACCCACACAGCGCCAAGCCCCCCAGGACCGGGGCGGATGGTGCCGACCCTGACGGTTTCCGCGCTACAGCTCGTCTTCTTCTGTACTGCAGCGCGGACATCCTCAACCGTCACGGAATCGTCCAGGCCCGAAATGCGCAGTTCCGCGCACTTTGTGGGCCTGGCGATCCTGACACCATCCATGGTGGCAAATGCTTCCCTCAGCTTCCCGGCAGCGGTGTCCGCCGTCTTTGCGCCATCGGCCCCAGGGAACTCGAGAATTCGAGCTCCCGTTTGGGCGAGGCGCAAACGGACACCGGCCGTTTCAAATTCACCGGCGAGGCTGTCCCGGGCCCTCTTAAAGACGGCCGCGTAGGACAGCCCGCCGGCAGCCGCCTCCGGTGACAGGGTCACCACCACAGCCGCGGATTTCGGCATCTGTAGTTTCCGCGGCTTCTTGCCGGTGGCCCCTGCCACCGATGGTGCCTGCGGGCCAGAGGCTGCCTGACGGGCAGCCTTTCTGGCTCGCTTCCTCGCCTTCTTTGACTTTGCCCCTCCGACTACCTGCCAACCCTCATTGGAGGGGGCAGTTGTAGAGGGGCCAGGCAGAGGTGTTGGAGTGGGGGGCAGAGGCGTGGCTGCTTTTGCTGCCGCCCTCGGCCCCGTCCTCGGCGCAGCCGTCTTGGCCGGAGCCGGAGCCCCGGCCACCAGCCCTCGAGCAGCCGCAGGGGCCGGCGCTGTTCTCGTCGTCGACGCGTAAGACACGCGACCCCCCACCACAGGGAGAGGGGTCGGCGCCGACGACGTGGCCGTCCGCTTCGGTGTTGCAAGCGGCGGCCGCACGATAGGGGCCGCAGGCAGCCTCGCCTCCAGGCCGGCCGTGCGGCCCTCTATCATGCGCTGGCATGCGGCGAGTATCTGACCGAGCTGGGCGTCAGATATCCCGGTGGACGGTACCACGGCAGGGGACGGCTGCGATGCAGACGGGGCTCGCTGGGATGAGGATGGGGGGGCTCGCTTTGATGAAGACGGGGCCGGGCCCTTTTGCTCCGCCCGAAATTGGGCGAATTGGGCATTGAGATCGGCCACCTGCCCCGTCAACCGGTCGTTGGCTGCCTGGAGACGAGCTACGTCCCCAGTCAGGGTCTCCACCACTCCTGCAATTGCAGAAGAGGACTCCTTAAGGGCCCTCACAAAAGAGCCCTTAAGGTTCACGGATTTGGTGGCCACCTTATGTATAATGGCCACCGCCGCGTGCGCCCTCTCCTGCAAACAGGACGGTGTTTGTGGCTCCAGATCCCCATCGACCGGTCTTCTGATGGTATGTAGGAGACCTTCCATCTCGTCCTCCGCCTGGAGTTCACCGTCAGCCCTGGCCCGCTTATAAGATTCCGCCCTGCTAAAGGCGGAACCTGACGGGGCCGAGGCTGGGGTTCGAGACCTACCCCTCAGGCTACTCCCGACTTTGGGCGGTAGCATCTCTAAGGAGGTGTCACTCCCCCCATCCTTAACCGTTGTGGGGTGTTCACGCTTCCGGCGGGCGCACGTTTCAAAGTCCATTGTCTCCGAGGAGGCACCACCTGTGCCATCCGACGAGTGGTTGGACCTTGAACGCGTGCGTTCCGACGTTCTTCGACTGCGGCTCCCAGCAGTCGGATCGACTCCTGGGAGCCCCAGCAAAACAGGCGTTTCAGGCGCAGCGTCCTCCTCTGTAGACGAGCGATCATCTGCCCTCCTAAACTGGCCTTTGGCGTTTCTCCTCTCCTTCCGTCTATTCTTCGTTTCCGTTCCATTCTTCAGTTCTGTTCCATTAGGCTTGCATTGTGTCGTTGTTGTGTTCGGTTCCGTATTTGTATTTTTTGAGTTAACAATATTCATATCATATCCCACGAGTATGGGGGAAATGAAGTCCATCCGGGCGGTGCCCCCTGCACCCGGATAAGCCTATGTACTGTGGAGGTCGGCCGGTATCCACAGGTTTTTACGACTTAACTGTCGGGTGTTATAGACTATCCTTGTCATGGGCCGGCCAATCAAGGCAAGCCCTCCGGCCATCAGGTTCTCAGCGTACCCTCTTGGAGCCACCAGTCAGGTCGTTGTTGAGCCCCTAATGGTTACGGAATGCGAGAGGGTGGCTAGCCCTCTCTCACAGACGGTGACACTCACGTGCCAGCCCTCTGTGACCTACTCGCTCTCCATCACGCCCTCTGCTAAAGCAGAGGGACGCTTGGAGCGCGGCATGACGTCGGAACGTCATGTCCTTCACGGCAGTCTCACGAGACTCCGTCTGGTATCCCATTTGGTCTGGAGTCTCACCCTGGGCCAATCCGGCATGAGTAGCTCTACCCGGCACAGCCCCAGAGATCATTGACCCACGCAAGCCCCACCACGACGACAACGTAGGGATACATTGGGGGGAACCTAACCTTTTTTTTTTTTTTTTTTTTTTTTTTTTTTTTTTTTTTTTTTTTTTTTTTTTTTTTTTTTTTTTTTTTTTTTTTTACGTGTGGAAACCCCCTCGGGCCGTCACCCCGCCGGGGTTTGCGGCGGGGCGGTGTGTCGGAATCGAACCGACTAAAACCACACGGTGTGCCAACTCTGCGCCTGAAAAGGGAGGGGTCCGGGATCGCTGTTATTAACGCAAACCGGACCCCTCCCAGCGCCTGCCCGCACTGAAGCGGGCACCTCCTCCAAATAAAAATCTCAATTTAGGCGACGCACGGCACACGCGTACGTCGCCCCTTCGCGGCTGGCCACTAAAGCGGATGGAGGGGAAAACCCGTCCCCACCATCCGCGGCCACACTCAGGGCGGCATGAGGCGCAGATGGGCGCGCCTCCGCCGCCCGGTTCGCCGGCGGCGGATCGGGTCCGAGTGGATATCGTCCTCTCGGGCCCTCTCCGCCGCCTCCTTCTGCGAGATTACTTCCTCGCAGAAGGTCGCGACCGCGGTAAAACTGCTGTCGCTACCGGCCATGGAGCGTATGATGGCCGGTAGCGACAGATCTCCTCCGATGACTGCAGTGAGGGCCCGGCGCTGATCCGCCCAAGCGGGGCAGATCTCCAGCGTGTGCTGGGCCGAGTCCTCACTGCAGTCGCAGTGGTGGCAGGCGGGACTCAATTCCCTCCTAGCGACCGAGTGCAGGTACTTTCCGAAGCAACCATGCCCGGAAAGCACCTGCGTCAGCCGGAAGGAAAGGGTCCCGTGCTGCCGCCCTGCCCACTCGAGGATGACCGGCTGGAGCGCCTCCACGGTGGCAAAGCCAGCGCGTGGAGCCTCCAGCCGGGACGACCAACGAGCCATCGTGGCTCGGCGAGCGGCTTCACGCCAATCGCGTACCTCTTCGGGCGGAGGACGATACCCGTTCTCCGCCCGATAGTCAGCCGCTCGCCGATAAACTTCGGCGAGCACTTCCGCCTCCAAATCCCACGGGGGTGTTCCGGCCAAGGCGCATGCCGCCTCCGTCGACACGGTGCGGTATCCGCGTATGGCTCTGACCGCCAATACCCTCTGAGGCCGCCAGAGGCGTGCCTTATTCTGGGCGGTCAGAGCCGGGACCCACACCGGTGACCCGTAAAGGGCCATCGACCGGACCACCCCCGTGTAGAGGTGTCTTGTTTCGACGCTGGCTCCACCCAGATTGGGCAAGAGTCGCCCAAGGGCGGAGGCAGCGTCGACCAGCTTTGGACCAAGCTGTCGGAAGTGCTCGTCGAAGAGCCACCTACCGTCGAGGATCAGGCCCAGATACCTCATCTGGGCCCGAACCGGTACGAGGACCGAGTTGACTTCGATGGAGGCGCCGGGGGGTGGACCACGACGGGGCCCATGAAATAACAGGGCCTCCGTCTTGTCAAGGGCCACCCGTAAGCCCAGCGCCTCTATGCGCCCAACCACCAGAGATACCCCCCTGGTGGCCAGGCGCGCCGCCTCTTGGAAATTGGCCCCCCGGGCTGTGACAAGCGTGTCATCGGCGTAACAAATTACGCCCAGCCCGGGAGGCAGACGACTCCGCAGGACCCAGTCGTACCCCACGTTCCACAGGAGTGGTCCGAGGACAGACCCCTGTGGAACGCCGCACGACATGGGTCGCCGTCTAAGGACGCCATCTCGATCCTCGTACACGACGGTACGCTCCTCCAAATAGTCTGCCACTAGCCGCCTCAGGTACTCTGGCACCCCATGAAACTGGAGTGCTTCCCTGATGCAGCTGAATGGCAGACTATTAAAGGCGTTGGCGATGTCCAGGGACACCGCCAACACCACGCCGCCACAGCTCACTGCCTCTTCGGTCACGGCCCTAAGGCGCACCACGGCATCGACCGTCGAACGCCCCTCTCGGAACCCGAATTGGGCGTCCGACAGGTCGGGCCCCACCTCGCTTAGGTGCCGGACGATGCGGGCAGAGATTATTCTCTCGAATAATTTGCCCGCCTCGTCCAGCAACACGATGGGCCTATAGGCCGTGACCGAATCGGCAGGCCGTCCCGGCTTCTGCAATAGGACCAGCTTCCCGCATTTCCAGCACTCAGGGAAGCGTCCGGACGCCAGGCTGGCGTCCAAAACCTCCCTGAGGCGGTCCGACATATGGTCGAGGGCTCGGGCCATCACTCGGGGGGGTACCCCGTCCGGCCCGGGGGCGGTGTTCTTGGAACGAATCCTTAGAACAGCCGCCCCAACCTCCGATTCCCTAACGGGCGGCACCTCACTCCCTCCGTCCCCGTCGCCTCTGACCGGATAGGCCATCGACGGGGGCGTGTGCTCCGCCCGCTGCGGGAAAAGGCCCTCGACCACTTGCTGCAGGAAGCTGGGCTGGAGAGTCTCGGTAAGGGGGGGGCCCGCCGCGCGGAGCTTCTGACGCACCGCACGATATGGGCGACCCCAGGGGTCACGGTCGAGACTCTCCAGCATCTCCTTTCTACTCTCCTCTTTGGCGCGGCAAATGGCCAGCTTCAGAGTTTTCCGCGCTTCGCGGTATTCCTCATGAAGCCGGCCCTCCTCCCCGTCTACGCGGTGGCGTCGCCGCCGGCATCGGGTGTAGGACCTCCGGGCACGAGTGCAGGCCGCACGGAGGTCCGCCAACTCCTGGGACCACCAGTAGACCCCGTTCCGTGGAGGTCGACAACCCCGAACGCGGGGCATGGCCGCATCGCAGATCTGCGTTATCGCAGTGCGAAAGCGGCCAGCCCCCATGTCGACCTCCTCGGCCGGGGCCCGCGGAGACAGCCATGACTGAACGATGGCCGCCTCCTCTAGCAGGTCCCTATCGAGCTTGGCGACTGCCCACCGCGGAAAGCGGGAGGAATGCCGCGCCACGTGACCCCTACTGGGGCCCTGGGACCGGGAGAGCTCAAATCGGATATACAGGTGATCCGAGAGCGTCTCAACCTCATCCAGGACACACCAGTTCCTTACTCGTGCGGCAACAGCAGGGGTAGCGAACGAAAGGTCCACTATCGACCCCCCCTGCTGTCGCACGCACGTGTTGGTGGCGCCTCTGTTCAGCAAACAGAGGCCCACCGAAGCCGCCCACTCCACAACGGCATCGCCCCTGGCGTCCGTCGCCGGGGAACCCCACGCAATGGACTTTGCGTTGAAGTCCCCCAGCACGAGGACGTGCCCAGACGCTAGTCGCCGCATCGAGGTCTCCAAGTTGTTAAGGAAGACCTCGAAGTCGCTCAAACTCCGGTTGGGGGAGAAATACACACCGTAAACGGTGATTCCCCCCCACTCGGCAGCCACATATCCAGAGCCCTTGTCTCTTAACGACAAGGGCGGGAAACGGGCCGCCGAGGAGCCGACGACTGCCACGGAGCCGTCCCGGTCACCCATCCAGTTTCGACGGGGAGGGACGTAGTAGGGCTCCGCGACTACGGCAACACCTATCGACCACTGCGCCATGGTTTGCAGGAAGAGATCCTGCGCCGCGGCGCAGTGGTTGAGGTTCGTCTGGACAAGGAGGTTGGAGATTCGATCCATTACTGGATCGTTTCTCCAACCCCCTCCATGGGCGACGGCGTTGTCGCACGATTCACGTCGGAGGCAGCCAGGGTCGTCTGGCTAGCCTCCGACGCTTGCTGGGAAGCACGGGGAGGCTTGCAGCCCCCCTGCCCCATCTGGTGATTGGCGGGCTTGTTGCCCGCCGCACACACGGGGCAGTGAGGGGCCGCAGAGCACTCTGCCGCCTTGTGCCCCGGTCGACCGCAGCGGAAACAAAGTCCGCCGCAGTCGAAGCAGCTGGCGCACTTCGAGCGAGTGTGTCCCGCGGCAAGGCACTTGTAGCACCTCATCGGCCTCGGGGCCAGGACTGTGATCCTGGCACTCACGAAGCCGACGAGGAGCCTGCCGGCATCAGCCAAAATTTTGGCCGACGCTACGGGACAACTCACCCAAACGGCGCCAAGCCCTCCTGGACCGGGGCGGATGGTGCCGACCCTGACGTTGTCCGCGCTACAGCTCGTCTTCTCCTGAACTGCAGCGCGGACATCCCCGGCCGTGACGGAATCGTCCAGGCCCGAAATGCGCAGTTCAGCGCACTTTGTAGGCCTGGCGATCCTGACACCATCCACGGCGGCAAACACTTCCCGCAACTTCCCAGCAGCGGTGTCCGCCGTCTTTGCGCCGTCAGCCCCAGGGAACTCGAGAATTCGAGCTCCCGTTTGGGCGCGGCGCAAACGGACACCGGCCGTTCCAAATTCACCGGCGAGGCTGTCCCGGGCCTTCTTAAAGAAGGCCGCGTAGGACAGCCCGCCGGTTGTCGCCTCCGGTGTCAAGGTGACCACTACAGCCGCGGTCTTCGGCGGCTGCAGTTTCCGCGGCTTTTTAGCGGTGGCCCTTGCCACCGGCGGCGACAGCTGGGCAGAAGCCGCCTTGCGGGCAGCCTTTCTGGCCCGTTTTCGGGCCTTCTTTGACCCCCCGACTACCTGCCAACCCTCATTGGAGGGGGCAGACGTGGAGGGTCCAGGCGTTGGAGTGGGGAGCGGAGTAATCTCCGCTCCAGCCCTTGCCGCCGCCTTCGTCACCGGCGTTGGCGCAGCCGTCTTGGCCGGAGCCTTGGCCGGGGCCTTGGCCACCTGGCGAGCCCCTCGGGCAGCCGCAAGTGCCGGTGGTGCCGTCGCCGACGCGTACGACACGCGACCCCCCACCACAGGGAGAGGGGTCGTCGCCGACGACGTGGCCACCCTTTTCGGCGCCGCAAGCGGCGGCCGCATGACAGGGGCCGCAGGCAGCCTCGCCTCTAGGCCGGCCGTACGGCCCTCGATCATCCGCCAGCATGCATCCAGGATAACCGCTAGTTGGGCGTCGGTTATCCCGGGGCCAGCAGATGACGGCGGGGGGGGGAACCTAACCTAACCTAACCTAACCTAACCTAACCATTTGACTTTGAACTTTATATTGCCTATAACTTCGGAAAACGATCTATGACACTGTGTTCTGGATCTATAGAAGTGCGTGTGTTTAGTGTACGAACAATTTAAGACATTTTACGGATTTTTTGATTGACTATTGCCAAAGTTGTGGCGTTTTTTCAAAAATTTTTTTCGACCAAAACGTCATACGAAAACAGAAAAGTGCTTATAACTCCAAGAATAGTGATTAACCTCCGGTTTTTTAACTGCGAGAGTACGTGTCTCAGGCGCCTGCGTCTATTGAGACCCTTTTCAGAATTTTTAATTGAATATTGGTGGAGTTATAAGGTTTTTCAAAAAAGGGTGTGGTCGGTGGAAAAATTTTTCATCACCACTAATCCCCGCTGGTGATAGCTCAAAAGTTGCACGCGAACTAGACGATCGTAACAGTGAAAACCCCAGTGAATTTGGACCAGGACTTTGTGAGATATTGGACATAGCATCTTTTGACAATAAACAGTGATAGTGACATTTAATTTCGTGAAAAACTTGGATTTTTATTTAGTGACCCCTGTGTGTTCAACTTTGTGAGGGTGTGTCTCGGGGATACCTGTCTTTTGAGACCCCTCTCAAGAGTTTTGGACCACAACTGTGGGAGTGACACCCCTTTTTCTATAAAAAGGGTGTGGTGGCGAGGTCCTGGATCCTGGTCCCTCAGGAGAGTGATAGAGACACAAAAACGTAAGTGACGTTAGACTGTACCAGAGACTGTTTTCAGATTTAATTTTAGTGCATTAGTTTAGTTATTATAGTGACTTTTAGTTTGATAGACATTTACCACCCCTACTCCAAGGGTTGTGTTCTGCCCCCCTCAAAAAACTTATAAGTAATTAGTGCACAAAAAGACGCAACTTTTGATACCCCTTTGACCCAAATCGGTTGGGAAACCAGGGAGTATTAGTGAAACATACATTTTAAAACTTTAAAACAAATTGTGACGTCACGACATCGGAATTTTTGATAAGTCTTATCAAAAATTAGGTCAAACCGTATTTGACCCATAACTCGGACACCCGTGGCCTGTTTTTACCGGCAAAGGCATTTTTGGGAACCTTGGAACTAACACCGTCCATCCCAAGAACAAAATTAACCAAAAATTTTTAATCGGTTAGGAGGAAACCTCCTAACACACAAACCAACAGCACATAGCTTTTCAAGGCTGTATCTCCGGACTGCTTGGCCCGATTTCGCTGAAATTCGGAAATCGGGAGCCCATAGTGGAGGCCCCCCTTTTGATATTACCAGTTAGACTGTCTTCCTGGAAGAGTCCCTGGAAAACAGGGATAAATCCAAGAAACATTAACATCTTCGGCCTGGTTGGGCCGAATCTAAAAATTTCTTCAGGGATAGCTTCCCCTTAACAAAGGGAAACTACTGGTGCCTACTTTTGGGCCGAAAGGGAAGAGGTCCGGGAGAGGAGGGAAGAAAACCTAACTTCGGCCAGGGTGGTCCGAATTGTAAAATTCCTTCAGATTGCGGCCCGGGATAGGGTATATAACCCATCACAACAAAGAGGGGTCCTGTAAGAGGCCGCAATCCTTCAGGAAAATTAATCTTAAGTTTACACTAATTTAATATTAATTAAATTAGTTTGTATGAAACAAAAAAATTTCTTTATTTTGCTTAAATTCCAAATTATAAGAATTGTTTAGGGACTGTACATATCCCCTAAAGACAAGAACAGTCCCAGTTGGGAAAACTTACCCCCCCCTAGGGAGATAAAATAGATCTTAAGTTTTTAAATTGACCAAATTGACATTAACTTTGTTGAACAATTTATTTTTGGCTCAACTTTGACTTATTATTAAATTATTTTTGTAAGGACCGGGACTTTACATCCCAAGTCTGACAACCCTGCAGAGCAGGAGTTCACCTCACTACTTAGAGAAAATTTTAAATTTAATTTATTTATTTTCTTAGTTTAAGTTAGAACATAAATTGTACCCCCCTTTACAGGGTCAGACATTAAAAATATTGACACACCCCACTACACAGGGTGTATAGTATAATCTTAGCATTTGACAATTTTCCCCGTTTTTAAAAATGTATCAAACACCGCTAACATCTGTAGCAAAGGGACAGGCCTCCCCTAACGCCAACAAATCGCCCTCGCTAGTGTTGGACGCCGCGAAGACCTTTATCAGGAGACCAGCAGCAAAACGGAGGTCACTGGACAACATGACCATTTATAAAAGGCAGCAGACCACCTACGCTAGCCAGTCCAGTGACCAACTGCTCCAGGAAGTCATGAAAATGTTTGAGGATATCCCTCTGAGGGTTCAACAATATCCTCAAATGAGGAAAGATATCAAAAACTTCCTGGAGCAGGGCTCTGATAATTGTCAACGTATCCTCTTTGAGCTCAGTAGGAGGATGAAGAGCTCGGAGAGGGCGGCGTCCGACACCACGGGCGCGGCGGCCGCGGCTTCACCTCCCGTAAGGGATGAAGCCGCCGCGGCGGCCGCGCCTTCGGCTCAAATGGAGAAGATGATGGCCAGACTGGGGGAAATGGAGACAAACATCTTTGAGTGGATAAATGAGGGCTACCACAAGACAAAGAAAAATCTAGACGACCTAAACGCCGAACTCGAAGGTCAAAGCCTGGGCGTAGCGGAAAGCATCCTCACCAAGATAGAGAGAACTCAAGCCGCTATCGACCAGGCGACCGAGGACCAAACAGTGCGTGCGCAGTCCCACATCGAAGACCTGATTGGGACTGTCGCCAGAGATCTTGTGGTAGAAACCAAAACCCACCTTGACACCGCCGTAAAGGAAATTGTGTCCCAGAGCCAAGGTGCCCCTGACCCAATCCCCCAGACCTACGCCAGTGTCGCAGCGGCCGGACCCCGGCGCCGACCGGCACTTCACTCCATATCAGTCACCTCTAAGGATAGACAGGAGACGGCCGGAGAGGTGTTCACCAGAGTGGAGAAGGCGGTCGACGCCAGGCGTACCGGCCTGAAAATCTCTAAGGCCAGGAAGGCGAAGAACAGCGTCGTCATCCTGGGCTGCGACACGAAGGAGGAGATGGCGAGGGTGAAAACCCAGATTGAAGACAAAGGCGAGGGGCTCGTGGTGGCGCCCATGACGAACAAGGACCCGCTGGTCGTCCTCAGGGACGTCCATGCGGAGAACGATAATGATGACATTATAACAGCAATACAAAAACAGAACGCGGAAGTCTTCATGGGCGTGCCACGGGAAGAGGGGGAGGCCAACATCAGAATAAAATATAGGAAAAGAACTATGAACCCGGGGACCTCCCACATCGTCCTTCAGGTGGGACCTGGGACATGGCAGAGGTTGACGGAGGCTGGAGCACTTTACCTGGGCCTACAAAGGGTCAGGGTGGAGGACCAGTCTCCGTTAATACAATGCACAAAATGTCTGGCATTCGGCCATGGCCGGAAGTTCTGCACCGAGGGTGCGGACAGATGCAGTCATTGTGGGGGCCCGCACTTGCGCAAGGACTGCGCAGATTACAGTGCGGGTTCCGCACCGCAATGTTGCAACTGCTCGCACTCTGGGTCGCGGGACGTCGGCCACAACGCATTCAGCGCTAAGTGCCCTACCCGTGCCAAGTGGGATTACTTGGCAAGGGAGACCACGGCCTATCCCTGACACATCCACACACAGAAACACACTACACAAAGACACACATAAACTAACACAGATATAAAGATTATATTTTAAAAATATAGGAAGATATCTAAACATGCACACAACAATAACACTAGATTACATTATTTAACATACAAACATGGACTGAAACAGTTCACAAACAAGAAAGTAGCAACAATATATATTGCAATATATATACTGTTTGCTAAAAGAATGAATAAAGGCAAGAGTGAACTGTGGATGGAAACACACATGTACAGAACACAAAAACACGCACACAAAAACAAAGAAACTAAACATAAATACGTGTCGTGGAGGCCTGGTCTTCCTAATGAAACTGGGGCGATGTGTGGGGTACCAATGTGAGGTACCTGAAATTAAAAATATAGTGTCCCAAAAATTCAAATAATGCTACAATAAAAGTGACAGGCGCAAAATTAAATATAAAAATAAGTAGTACTTGCTGCTAAGACAAAAACAGTAGGCTTTTAAACAAAATATATTAGTATGGAAATCTAAATGTACAAATGTGGCGTAAATAATGAATAAATATGTGTAAAAGACATAAATAATTAACGATAGGGAATAGCAGAAGATAGATAATATGTAAATATAGTGCTAAGTAAAGAAAATTATGTAATATAAGTAAATTAAAAATAGATAAATAACACGCCGAACCACGTTAGCGCAAGATGGCGGCGCAACTTTTTGTCTCAAGCTCCGTTGCCTAGCAACGGAGAATGAGACAAAAAGGTAAACAACAACAAATAATTGGAGTAATATGTGTTTTGGAAATGAAAATGAATAGTTTTGGTGTGATATACATATATAGAGAAACATTAGCATGTACCATAGTACATATGTGTCATAAAGGTTGGAAATAGATAGTAAATTAAAAATAATACATGTATGGGAGATATTGTGGGATACATATAGATGATATGAAAAATTATGTGAGTAAATAGAATATAAATATATAAAACACAACAGATGGACAAATGTGTATCTGTAGAAACTGTGTGTACGCTGCAGACACACATTTGAACATATTAATCACCGAGGTTAAGCAACATTGGGTGAGGTCGGAGCTTGGATGGGTGACCGCCCGGAAATTATTTTTGTCAAATTTTTTGAAAATATTATTATAAAAGATTAAAATAAATATTAATTGTAAATTGTAAATATAAAAAATTGGAAGTATATATAAGTAAATTTATATTATAAAAGTTAAAATTGTATGAATGGCAAATTAGCGACCACCGAAGTGAAGCAACATTGGGTGAGGTCGGAGCTTGGATGGGTGACCGCCCGAAAATTATTTTTGTTAAAAAATTATTTTCTTTTTCTTTTTAGAATGTATATTATAAGGATAAAAATAAATAAAATAGTGAATGTAAATATAAAAATTAGAAGTATATATAAATAAATATATATTGTAAAAATTGAAATTTGTAAATGGTAAATTGAATAATATGAATAATAAATATATGAGAAATGTACTAGAGGATATATGACTGAAATAAAATAATATAGTAAATAAATAAATAATATTATAAACAAATATGTGTACATGTAAAATATGTATAGAGGGGAAATTTATTGTTACCATATGTTATTGTTGTTGCTATCACGGGTATTGCTATTGTTGCTTATCCTCATCACCACTATTGTCATCTTTCATCATTATCACCACTATTGTCATCTCTCATCATCATCACCACTATTGTTATCTTTCATCATCATCACCAACTTCATCATCATCACCATTTTCATCATCATCACCATTTTCATCATCATCACCAACTTCATCATCATCACCAATTTCATCATCATCACCAATTTCATCATCATCACCATTTTCATCATCATCACCAATTTCATCATCATCACCAATTTCATCATCATCACCATTTTCATCATCATCACCATTTTCATCATCATCACCATTTTCATCATCATCACCATTTTCATCATCATCACCAATTTCATCATCATCACCATTTTCACCATTTTTATCATTTTCACCATTTTCACCATTTTCATCACTTCATCAATTTTCACCATTATCTACTAGAAATTATGTCAAATATCGAATTAAAATATAATATATGTATGAAAAAAATATAGGAAGTAAATAGACACAAAAAATAATATGTTGTAAAAAATTGAACACAACAAACGGATGTAATAGATGGGCAAATGTATGTGCTCGACAATCGAAATGTGCCGAACACATATATCTGCACATATTTAATATATTATATATACATATATATCAAATTATATCGACACCACTACACACAGCACTATAAACACAATTAGATACACAAGGTCCTGTCGTTATAATGGACGGGGAAAAGAGAATAGGCAGTAACGCCCTGCGATGGCGGGTGCCTGCCATAAAAAAAAAAAAAAAAAAAAAAAAAAAAACCTAACCTAACCTAACCTAACCTAACCTAACCTAACCTAACCTAACCTAACCTAACCTAACCTAACCTAACCTAACCTAACCTCCCACCGCGGATGGCAGCACCAAGCCGTCACCGAGTGCCGGCAGAAGGCGACGCAGAGGCGATACCTCCCGTGTCCGAGGCCGAGCTAGGGGCGGCGATCCTGGCTCTCAAAGTCAGGAAACGCGCCCCGGGCCCGGACGGCATCCCTGGGAAGGTCGTCGCCTTAGCGATGCCGGCACTCGAGGAGGAGACGCTGTCCCTCATGTCGGAGTGTGTGGCGTCGGGGAGATTCCCGCGACGATGGAAGACCGGACGGCTCGTGCTGATCAGGAAGCACGGGCGCCCAGCCGAGGCACCGTCGGCCTACCGCCCCATCGTACTGCTCGACGAGACGTGCAAAATGTTTGAGCGAGTGCTCGCTGCGCGTCTCGTCAAGCACCTGGAGGGGGCGGGGCCCGATCTCAGCGACGGTCAGTTCGGCTTCCGTCGCGGGAAGTCGACTCTTGACGCCGTTTCCCGACTGCGGGGCAGCGTCGATGAGGCGATCGCCGGGGGCGGGGTGTTGCTGGCCGTGTCGCTCGACATCGCCAACGCCTTCAACACCCTCCCCTGGCAGACAATCGCCGAGGCCCTGAGGTACCACAACGTACCGTGGTACCTCAGGCGAATCCTTGCGGACTACTTCGTGGACCGGGTCATCACGTACTCGGGCCGAGACGGAGTGGTCCGCAAGGCTATGAGGTGTGGTGTTCCACAGGGGTCGGTACTTGGGCCGCTCCTGTGGAACATCGGGTACGACTGGGTCCTGCGCGGTGCTACTCTTCGGGGAGTCGGCGTACTTTGTTACGCCGACGATACCCTAGTGACCGCGCGGGGCCCCACGTTCCGCGACGCCGCCGTCCTAGCGACGGCAGGCGTCGCTCAAGTGGTGCGCCGAATCAGTGCGCTGGGCCTCCATGTCGCCCTCGAGAAGTCCGAGGCCCTCTTCTTCCATGGGCCTCGGCAGACGCCGCCTCGAGACACCACGATCGTGGTGGGGGGCACCTCCATCGCCGTCGGCCGCAGCCTCAAGTATCTGGGGCTGGTTCTCGACGGTCGGTGGGGGTTTGCGGAACATTTCCGGCAGCTGGCGCCGAAGGTGCTAGCGTTTGCCGGAATGCTCTCGCAGCTGCTCCCCAACGTAGGAGGACCGGGGTCTGCCTGCCGCCGTCTCTACGACGGTGTGGTGCGCTCTAAGGCGCTCTACGGAGCGCCTATCTGGGCGGAGGCTCTCTGCCCGGCTAACGTTGCCCTGCTGCGTCGTCCGCAGCGGGCCATCGCGCAGAGGGCCGCACGGGCGTACCGCACCGTCTCCTACGAGACGGCGTGCGTCCTGGCGGGCAGTATCCCCTGGGATCTCGAGGCCGGCGTCCTCAAAAGGGTGTACGAGGAGGGCGCCCTGATTCGGCGAGCTGGTGGATGCCCGCCTCCGGAGGAGATCGAGCGCTGGAGGCAGGAGGCTCGCGACGATCTCTTCCGGACGTGGGCTGCCAGAATGGAAGGGAGTCCGACGGCGTTCGTTAGGGCCGCTCGGCCCGTCCTGCGACAGTTTGTGGAGGGGGGTCATGGGGCTCCCACGTATCACCTCACCCAACTTCTCACGGGTCACGGCTGCTTCGCCAAGTACCTGTGGGAAGTTGTGGGGGTAGAATCGGAGCCCCGGTGCCGCAACTGCACCAGCGGCGACCCCGACACGGCCCATCACACCCGGGCCGTGTGCGAAGCATGGGACGGGCAAAGAGCGGCCCTGACGAGCGTCATCGGCGCTGATCCCTCGCTGCCGGCCATCGTGGAAGCCATGGCCGGCAGCGACCGGTGCTGGGCCGCCATCGCCTCGTTTGCCAGCGAGGTGATGACGGCCAAGAGAGAGGCCCTGCGGGAGCGGGAGCGAGCTGGGCTCACTCTCCCGCCCCGCAGGCCCCCAGCGAGGGGTCGCCGGCGTCAAGTGTTCGCCCGCGGCCCCGACTGAGAGTTGCCATGGGCGGTGGGTCGGGGGACCTGCCGCCCCCAGCCACGTGGCGGATGCGCCCTTGTTGTTCCGGGGGCGCATACCAACTCTAAGGTCAGGGGGGCCCCAACGATCTGGCCCCCCCCGAGGCGAGCCTGCAAGGGCGCTCCTAGCCGGGTCGCGGTGAGCACTCCAAATTGAGTATCTCGCGGCTCGGCACTAGGCGAAGAGGAACACGTGGGGTTTAGTGGGTAGTCTGGCCCCCCTTCCGGAGGCCAGGAGTCCCACACGAAGCGGACCCATCGCCCCCGCGGTGGGCGAGCGAAGTGCGTAAATGCAGTCCCCACGTTAAAAAAAAAAAAAAAAAAAAAAAAACCTAACCTAACCTAACCTAACCTAACCTAACCTAACCTAACCTAACCTAACCTAACCTAACCTAACCTAACCTAACCTAACCTAACCTAACCTCCCCGGTGCCGCAACTGCACCAGCGGCGACCCCGACACGGCCCATCACACCCGGGCCGTGTGCGAAGCATGGGACGGGCAAAGAGCGGCCCTGACGAGCGTCATCGGCGCTGATCTCTCGCTGCCGGCCATCGTGGAAGCCATGGCCGGCAGCGACCGGTGCTGGGCCGCCATCGCCTCGTTTGCCAGCGAGGTGATGACGGCCAAGAGAGAGGCCCTGCGGGAGCGGGAGCGAGCTGGGCTCACTCTCCCGCCCCGCAGGCCCCCAGCGAGGGGTCGCCGGCGTCAAGTGTTCGCCCGCGGCCCCGACTGAGAGTTGCCATGGGCGGTGGGTCGGGGGACCTGCCGCCCCCAGCCACGTGGCGGATGCGCCCTTGTTGTTCCGGGGGCGCATACCAACTCTAAGGTCAGGGGGGCCCCAACGATCTGGCCCCCCCGAGGCGAGCCTGCAAGGGCGCTCCTAGCCGGGTCGCGGTGAGCACTCCAAATTGAGTATCTCGCGGCTCGGCACTAGGCGAAGAGGAACACGTGGGGTTTAGTGGGTAGTCTGGCCCCCCTTCCGGAGGCCAGGAGTCCCACACGAAGCGGACCCATCGCCCCCGCGGTGGGCGAGCGAAGTGCGTAAATGCAGTCCCCACGTTAAAAAAAAAAAAAAAAAAAAAACCTAACCTAACCTAACCTAACCTAACCTAACCTAACCTAACCTAACCTAACCTAACCTAACCTAACCTAACCTAACCTAACCTAACCTAACCTAACCTGTCCGAGGCCGAGCTAGGGGCGGCGATCCTGGCTCTCAAAGTCAGGAAACGCGCCCCGGGCCCGGACGGCATCCCTGGGAAGGTCGTCGCCTTAGCGATGCCGGCACTCGAGGAGGAGACGCTGTCCCTCATGTCGGAGTGTGTGGCGTCGGGGAGATTCCCGCGACGATGGAAGACCGGACGGCTCGTGCTGATCAGGAAGCACGGGCGCCCAGCCGAGGCACCGTCGGCCTACCGCCCCATCGTACTGCTCGACGAGACGTGCAAAATGTTTGAGCGAGTGCTCGCTGCGCGTTTCGTCAAGCACCTGGAGGGGGCGGGGCCCGATCTCAGCGACGGTCAGTTCGGCTTCCGTCGCGGGAAGTCGACTCTTGACGCCGTTTCCCGACTGCGGGGCAGCGTCGATGAGGCGATCGCCGGGGGCGGGGTGTTGTTGGCCGTGTCGCTCGACATCGCCAACGCCTTCAACACCCTCCCCTGGCAGACAATCGCCGAGGCCCTGAGGTACCACAACGTACCGTGGTACCTCAGGCGAATCCTTGCGGACTACTTCGTGGACCGGGTCATCACGTACTCGGGCCGAGACGGAGTGGTCCGCAAGGCTATGAGGTGTGGTGTTCCACAGGGGTCGGTACTTGGGCCGCTCCTGTGGAACATCGGGTACGACTGGGTCCTGCGCGGTGCTACTCTTCGGGGAGTCGGCGTACTTTGTTACGCCGACGATACCCTAGTGACCGCGCGGGGCCCCACGTTCCGCGACGCCGCCGTCCTAGCGACGGCAGGCGTCGCTCAAGTGGTGCGCCGAATCAGTGCGCTGGGCCTCCATGTCGCCCTCGAGAAGTCCGAGGCCCTCTTCTTCCATGGGCCTCGGCAGACGCCGCCTCGAGACACCACGATCGTGGTGGGGGGCACCTCCATCGCCGTCGGCCGCAGCCTCAAGTATCTGGGGCTGGTTCTCGACGGTCGGTGGGGGTTTGCGGAACATTTCCGGCAGCTGGCGCCGAAGGTGCTAGCGTTTGCCGGAATGCTCTCGCAGCTGCTCCCCAACGTAGGAGGACCGGGGTCTGCCTGCCGCCGTCTCTACGACGGTGTGGTGCGCTCTAAGGCGCTCTACGGAGCGCCTATCTGGGCGGAGGCACTCTGCCCGGCTAACGTTGCCCTGCTGCGTCGTCCGCAGCGGGCCATCGCGCAGAGGGCCGCACGGGCGTACCGCACCGTCTCCTACGAGACGGCGTGCGTCCTGGCGGGCAGTATCCCCTGGGATCTCGAGGCCGGCGTCCTCAAAAGGGTGTACGAGGAGGGCGCCCTGATTCGGCGAGCTGGTGGATGCCCGCCTCCGGAGGAGATCGAGCGCTGGAGGCAGGAGGCTCGCGACGATCTCTTCCGGACGTGGGCTGCCAGAATGGAAGGGAGTCCGACGGCGTTCGTTAGGGCCGCTCGGCCCGTCCTGCGACAGTTTGTGGAGGGGGGTCATGGGGCTCCCACGTATCACCTCACCCAGCTTCTCACGGGTCACGGCTGCTTCGCCAAGTACCTGTGGGAAGTTGTGGGGGTAGAATCGGAGCCCCGGTGCCGCAACTGCACCAGCGGCGACCCCGACACGGCCCATCACACCCGGGCCGTGTGCGAAGCATGGGACGGGCAAAGAGCGGCCCTGACGAGCGTCATCGGCGCTGATCTCTCGCTGCCGGCCATCGTGGAAGCCATGGCCGGCAGCGACCGGTGCTGGGCCGCCATCGCCTCGTTTGCCAGCGAGGTGATGACGGCCAAGAGAGAGGCCCTGCGGGAGCGGGAGCGAGCTGGGCTCACTCTCCCGCCCCGCAGGCCCCCAGCGAGGGGTCGCCGGCGTCAAGTGTTCGCCCGCGGCCCCGACTGAGAGTTGCCATGGGCGGTGGGTCGGGGGACCTGCCGCCCCCAGCCACGTGGCGGATGCGCCCTTGTTGTTCCGGGGGCGCATACCAACTCTAAGGTCAGGGGGGCCCCAACGATCTGGCCCCCCCCGAGGTGAGCCTGCAAGGGCGCTCCTAGCCGGGTCGCGGTGAGCACTCCAAATTGAGTATCTCGCGGCTCGGCACTAGGCGAAGAGGAACACGTGGGGTTTAGTGGGTAGTCTGGCCCCCCCTTCCGGAGGCCAGGAGTCCCACACGAAGCGGACCCATCGCCCCCGCGGTGGGCGAGCGAAGTGCGTAAATGCAGTCCCCACGTTAAAAAAAAAAAAAAAAAAAAACCTAACCTAACCTAACCTAACCTAACCTAACCTAACCTAACCTAACCTAACCTAACCGAGTCGCATCCGCTTAGAAGCCGTGACAAGAGCGTTTTTAACTCTCTCCGCACCGTAAAATTCGTATTAGTGGTAAAATTCGTTCGAATATTGCCGAATTATATATCAAAATTCTCGTCGTCGCGAGACGAATTTGATATAAAAAACCGCGTGGAAATCGGACCAAAACTTTAAAAGTTATAGTGTAAAAACTGAAAACTTTGTGACAAAAATTGACAGTGTTCCTAAAACATCGAAAATCTTCGAATTTCGATCTGTAACACTGTGTTTTGGATCTGTGCGATTGTGTATGTTTAGTGTACGAACAATTTGAGACATTTTATGGATTTTTTTGAGTGGCTATTACCAGAGTTGTGGCGTAATTTCCAAAAGTTTTTTTTTGTTGAAAACGTCACACGACATAGAAAAAGTTCTGTAACTCCGAAAGCAATAAACAACCTCCGGTTTTTTAACTGCGAGAGGGAGTGTCTCAGGCGCCCGCGTCCTTTGAGACCTTTTACAAAATTTTTTATTGCTTTTTCGCGAAGTTATAAGGATTTTTCAAAAAGGGTGTGGTCGACGAAAAAATTTTTCATCACCACTAATCCCCACTGGCGATAGCTTAAAAGTTGCACACGGACTAGACGAACAAAACGGTGAAAACCCTAGTGAAATTGGACCAGGAATTAGGGAGTTATAGGACAATATATACTTTGACAATAAACAGTGAAAGTGACACTTATTTTTGTGAAAAACTTGGATTTTTAACTTGTGACCCCTGTGTATTCAGCTCTGTGAGGGTGTGTCTCGGGGATACCCTTCCTTTGAGACCCCTCCCAAGAGATTTGGACAACATCTGCAGGAGTGACAACCCCCTTTCTTTAAAAAGGGTGTGGTGGCTGAGGTCCCGGATCCTGGTCCCTCAGGAGAGTGATAGAGACACAAAAACGTGAGTGACGTTAAACTGTACCTGTGACCGTTTTTAGTTTTTAAAATAGTGCATTAGTTTAGTTGTTATAGTAACTTTTAACTTGACAGACATTTACCACCCTTACTCTAAGGGTTGTGGTTTGACCCCCCCACCAAACATATCAAAAAATAGTGCACGACGAGACGGAACTTTTAAGACCTCTCTGACTCAATTCGGTTAAGAAACCGAGAAGATACAGTGTAGTGGACATCCATAACCTTAAAACATTAAATTGTGACGTCACGACTTCGGAATTTCAGATAAGCGTTATCGGAAATTGGGTCAAACAGTATTTGACCTATAACTTGGACACCTGTGGTCTGTTCCCACCGACAAAGGTATTTTTGGGCACACTGGAACGAACACCTTCCATCCCAAAAATAAAAACAACAAAAATTTTTAATCGGTTAGGAGTAGACCTCCTAACAAACAAACATACACTAAACAGTGCAAAGCTTGCGAGCCGGTATCTCCGGACTGCCTGGCCCGATTTCCTTGAAACTCGGGAATCGGGAGCCCACAGAGAGAGCCCTTCTCCTGAAACTACGGGTTGGACTTTTTCCTGGAGGAGTCCCTGGTAAAAAGGGGATAAACCAGGAAAACGTAATATCTCGGCTCGGTTTGGGCCGATTTCAAAAATTTTTCGGGGTTGGGATCCCCTCAGCAAAGGGCAACTGCCGACACCGCAGGTTAGACCGTCAGGGAAGAGATCCGGGAAGAAAAGGGAGGAGAAACCAACTTTGGCCCTGGTGGTCCAAAGTGGAAAATTCTTTTTGTCTACGGCCCGGGATAGGGCATACAAACCATCACCAAAAAGAGGGACCTGTAGAGGGTCACAGTCCCTCACAACAATAGAATTTAAGTTTAGAAATTTTTAATTTATTTGAATTAGTTTGTTAGGGAATAAAAATTATTTTTAATTTATTGAAATTTTAAATTCTAAGATTTGATACGGGACCTTATACATCCCTTAACTATTAAGACTGTCCCAACTGGGATAATTTACGTCCCCCCACGGGGATAAAAGCATTCCCAAGTTTTACTTGAAAATTTTAATTCAAAAATTGTATTTTATTATTTAATTGACTGTTTAAGTGTAACTATATTAATAATTATAAGACGTGTACCCCCATATACAGGGTCAATTAATTTTAACCGCACCCCAACATACAGGGTGTATAATATAAATTTAGTACTTGACAATTTTCCCCGACATTAAAATGTATCAAACACCGCTAACATCTGCAGCAAAGGGACAGGCCTCCCCAACCGCCAATACCTCGCCCACAATAGTGCTGGACGCCGCGAGGACGTTTATCAGGAGACCAGCAGCAAAACGGAGGTCACTGGACAACATGACCACTTATAAAAGGCAGCAGACCACCTACGCTAGCCAGTCCAGTGATCAACTGCTCCAGGAGGTGATGCAGGCCTTCGAGGACATTCCCTTGAAGGTCCAGCAGTACCCTCAAATGAGGAAGGACATAAAAACCTTCCTGGAGCAGAGCTCCGATAAGTGTCAGCGCATCCTCTTCGAGCTCAGTGGGAGGATGAAGAGCTTGGAGGGGGCGGCGTCCGGTACCACAGGTGCGGCGGTCCCGGCGACAACTCCCGCAAGGGATGAAGCCGCCGCGGCGGCCGCGCCTTCAGCTCAAATGGAGAAGATGATGGCCAGACTGGGGGAAATGGAGACAAACATCTTTGAGTGGATAAATGAGGGCTACCACAAGACAAAGAAAAATCTAGACGACCTAAACGCCGAACTCGAAGGTCAAAGCCTGGGCGTAGCGGAAAGCATCCTCACCAAGATAGAGAGAACACAAGCCGCTATCGACCAGGCGACCGAGGACCAAACAGTGCGTGCGCAGTCCCACATCGAAGACCTGATTGGGACTGTCGCCAGAGATCTTGTGGTAGAAACCAAAACCCACCTTGACACCGCCGTAAAGGAAATTGTGTCCCAGAGCCAAGGTGCCCCTGACCCAATCCCCCAGACCTACGCCAGTGTCGCAGCGGCCGGACCCCGGCGCCGGCCGGCACTTCACTCCATATCAGTCACCTCTAAGGATGGACAGGAGACGGCCGGAGAGGTGTTCACCAGAGTGGAGAAGGCGGTCGACGCCAGGCGTACCGGCCTAAAAATCTCTAAGGCCAGGAAGGCGAAGAACAGCGTCGTCATCCTGGGCTGCGACACAAAGGAGGAGATGGCGAGGGTGAAAACCCAGATCGAAGACAAAGGCGAGGGACTCGTGGTGGCGCCCATGACGAACAAGGACCCGCTGGTCGTCCTCAGGGACGTCCATGCGGAGAACGATAATGATGACATTATAACAGCAATACAAAAACAGAACGCGGAAGTCTTCATGGGCGTGCCACGGGAAGAGGGGGAGGCCAACATCAGAATAAAATATAGGAAAAGAACTATGAACCCGGGGACCTCCCACATCGTCCTTCAGGTGGGACCTGGGACATGGCAGAGGTTGACGGAGGCTGGAGCACTTTACCTGGGCCTACAAAGGGTCAGGGTGGAGGACCAGTCTCCGTTAATACAATGCACAAAATGTCTGGCATTCGGCCATGGCCGGAAGTTCTGCACCGGGGGTGCGGACAGATGCAGTCATTGTGGGGGCCCGCACTTGCGCAAGGACTGCGCAGACTACAGTGCGGGTTCCGTACCGCAGTGTTGCAACTGCTCGCACTCTGGGTCGCGGGACGTCGGCCACAACGCATTCAGCGCTAAGTGCCCTACCCGTGCCAAGTGGGATTACTTGGCAAGGGAGACCACGGCTTATCCCTGACACATCCACACACAGAAACACACTACACAAAGACACACATAAACAAACACAGATATAAAGAGTATATTTTAAAAATATAGGAATATATCTAAACATGCACACAACAATAACACTAGATTACATTAAATTTGACAGACATACATATGACTGAAACAGTTCACAAATAGGAGTGTGACAATAATATATATTGCTATATATATTAATTGTCAATGGCATGTTATAAAGGCAAGAGTGAACTGTGGAGGGAAACACACATGTACAGAACACAAAAACATGCACACAAAAACAAGAATACTATACACAAATACGTGTCGTGGAGGCCTGGTCTTCCTGAAGAAACTGGGAGCGGTGTGTGGGGTCCCTGGGAAAGGTACCAGAAATAAATCACATAGCGTCCCATTACATCAAAAAATGCTGCTAAGACAAGAACATTAGGCGTTAAACGAATTATATATTGTATGAAAAATTAAATGTACAAATGTGTCGTGAATAAATAATAAATATGTGTAAAAGATATAGATAATCAACGATAAAGAATAATAGATGACAGATATCAAATAAATATAGTGCTAATTAGGGAGAATTAAGAAATATAGACCAATTAAAAAGTGTAAAGAAACAACATTCCGAACCGTGTTAGCGCAAGATGGCGGCGCAACTTTTGTCTCAAGCTCCGTTGCCTAGCAACGGAGAATGAGACAAAAGGTAAACAATAACAAATAGTTGGAATAACATGTGTTCTAGAAATGAAAATAAATATTTTTGGTGTGGACATATACATGGATAAATATTAGTATGTACCATATGTACATATGTATCATAAAGATTGGAATATAAATAGTAGACTGAAAATAATGCATATATAGGAGATATTGGTATATATATAGATAATATGAAAAATTGTGTGAATAAATAGAATTTAAATAAATAAAAACACAACAGATGGACAAATGTGTGTCTGTAGAAACTGTATGTACGCTGCAGACACACATTTGAACATAGTAATCACCGAGTTAAGCAACAAAAGGTGAGGTCGAAACTCGGATGGGTGACCGCCCGAAAATTGTTTTTGCCAAAAATTTATTCTTTTTGGAGATATGTATTGTCTGTGATATGAAAAATTTTGATCTGTTTGTATGTTTTTGTTGTGCTTGTATGATTTGTAGTGTGTCTTTCTGAAAGAAATAAATAGAATAGCGAATATAATTATAAAAATTGAAAGTATAAATAAATGAATATATGTTGAAAAAATTGAATAAGTATAAACAAAAATTTTAGAAATATGCATTGTAAATGGTGCAAATAAATAAAATAATGAATGTAAATATAAAAACTAGAAGTAAATGAATAAATATTATAAGAAGTTAAGCAACACTAGGTGAAGTCGAAATTTGGATGGGTGACCGCCCGGAAAAATCTTTTTGTCATTTTTTATTAAAGATATATATGTATAGTAAAGAATAGAAATGAATAGAATAGTGAATTTAAAAATAATAACGAGAATTATATATAAGTAATATTGTAAAAATTGAAATATATACAAATGGCAAGTAAAGTAAGTTAAAAAATTAGAAGTAAATATAAAGGAAAATATATAAAAAGAATTAAATGTATAAATGGCAAACCAACGACCACCAAAGTTAAGCAACTTTAGGGGAGGTCGAAATTTGGATGGGCGACCGCCCGGAAATTATTTTTTGTACTTTTCCTGGTATTAAAATGGCAAAATTGGGCATGGTCGGAGATTGGATGGGTGACCGCCCAAAAAATTATTTTTGTAAAATTTTTTAATTTTGATTCTTTTTGAAAGATGCTCATTGTAGAAGACCAGATAAAGAAAACACATGTATGAAAATTATAGATAGCAAATAGAACAAAGTGTAACAGAAAAGACAGAACACAAATGGATGGGCAGATGTATGTGTTCGACAACTAACATGTACCGAACACATATATCTGCACATATTTAATATATTATATATACATATGTATCACATTATATATCGACACCACTACACATAGCACTGTACTACTACCACAGATATAAAAGGTCCTGTCGTTATAATGGACGGGGAAAAGCAGAAAAAAAAAAAAAAAAAAAAAAAAAAAAAAAAAAAAAAAAAAAAAAAAAAAAAAAAAAAAAAACCTAACCTAACCTAACCTAACCTAACCTAACCTAACCTAACCTAACCTAACCTAACCTAACCTAACCTAACCTAACCTAACCTAACCAGTTGCGCATCTCAGGCCTGGGCGATGCGGCAACTAAGGAGGCGGTGGCCAAAATCCTGGCAGAAGAGGGAGGCTGCCCTGTCGCCTCCATCAAGGTGGGCGACATCAATCGCCCACCCGGTCGACAGGGCACTGCCTGGCTGCGGTGTCCGGTTGCGGCGGCCAAAAAGTTAACGGACGGCCGCCGCATCGTCGTCGGGTGGTCAGCGGTCAAGCTGACCACCCTGGAGCCAAGGCCGGCGCGGTGCTTCCGCTGCCTGGAGCCGGGACACGTGGGGGCAAAGTGCGCTGCGAAGATCGAACGCAGCGCACTCTGCTTCCAATGCGGACAGGAGGGCCACAAGGCGGCCGCCTGCTCCGCGGACCCCAAGTGTCCCGTCTGTGCGGCGGAAGGTGTGGCGTCCGGCCACAGACTCGGCTCCGCGAAGTGCCAGGCAGCCTCCCGTAAGAGGGGGGGTCAGGCGAAACGCAAGGCGACAGGGGGGGTGGAACCCAAGACCACCCCAACGACCCTGTCGCCACCGTCCAATGAGGAGGAGATGGACACCGCCCAAACTTAATGGCTCCCCAAATCTCCGTGCTGCAGGCCAATGTCAACCACTGCGCCACGGCCCAGGACCTACTGGCCCAGACCGTGACGCAGTGGCAGACGACAGTGGCGGTAGTCGCCGAGCCGTATTACGTGCGCACTGGCCCCAACTGGGCCAGCGACAGCGACGGCTTGGTGGCTATCGTCGCCCAGCGAACCGGCCCCCACCAACTCGACAGAGTAGTGAGGGGCCGAGGGTGCGTCCTCGCCACGCTGGGCGACACTGCAGTGATTGGGGTGTACTTCTCGCCCAACAGAAGCCTCGCCGAGTTCGAGCAGTGGCTCACGGAGGTCGGGGCTCTGTTGGCGGACGCGCACCCCACTCCGGTCGTGGTAGCCGGGGATTTCAACGCCCACTCACGGGCGTGGGGATCTCCGAGGACCGACGGCCGGGGGGAGATATTGGAGGAGTGGGCGGTGTCTCACGGCTTGGTGCTGCTTAACAGGGGGACGGTACCCACGCTTGTGCGGCCCCAGGGCAGCTCGATAGTAGACCTGTCGTTTGCTAGTCCTGCCCTGGCTGGCCGCACTCGCAATTGGCGGGTCGTCAAGAATGTGGAGACCGCGTCGGACCATCGTTACATACGGTTCGACGTGGTCTCTCGCTCAGCGGCCATCCGAGGAGGAGATGGCAACCGTCCCCTTGCTGGAGAAGGTCCGCGGTGGCGCCTCGGTTCTCTGAACCGGGAACTGGCCCTAGAGGCGGCTATCGTCGAGCGCTGGGTTGCTGGTGGAGCGGAAAGCGGCCCAGACGCGGACGCGAGGTGCGATAGTCTCGCTGGGAAGCTGACTCGCGTCTGCGATGCGGCGATGCAGAGGGCGAGGCCAGCCCTCCCTCGGAGGCAAGTGTACTGGTGGCGTCCCCACCTTGCCGGGCTGCGTGCCGCAAGTCACGCGGCCCATAGGCAGTACACTCGCAGCCGCAGGAGGGCCGTCAGGGACCTCGCCCGTGAAGAGGAACTGCTCGCCGCACATAGGGCCGCTCGTGCGGCCCTCAACTCGGCGATCAGAGCCGCCAAAGAGGAGGCCTGGAGGGAGTGGCTCGAGAGCCTGGATCGAGATCCGTGGGGGCGCCCGTACAAAACCGTGAGCCAGAAGCTCCGGCCCTGGGCGCCTCCCCTCACCAGAACTCTCGAGCCACAGCTTCTGGGCCGAGTGGTCAGTTCCCTCTTCCCTGAGCGGGAAGAGTGGGTCCCACCGCGGATGGCAGCACCAAGCCGTCACCGAGTGCCGGCAGAAGGCGACGCAGAGGCGATACCTCCCGTGTCCGAGGCCGAGCTAGGGGCGGCGATCCTGGCTCTCAAAGTCAGGAAACGCGCCCCGGGCCCGGACGGCATCCCTGGGAAGGTCGTCGCCTTAGCGATGCCGGCACTCGAGGAGGAGACGCTGTCCCTCATGTCGGAGTGTGTGGCGTCGGGGAGATTCCCGCGACGATGGAAGATCGGACGGCTCGTGCTGATCAGGAAGCACGGGCGCCCAGCCGAGGCACCGTCGGCCTACCGCCCCATCGTACTGCTCGACGAGACGTGCAAAATGTTTGAGCGAGTGCTCGCTGCGCGTCTCGTCAAGCACCTGGAGGGGGCGGGGCCCGATCTCAGCGACGGTCAGTTCGGCTTCCGTCGCGGGAAGTCGACTCTTGACGCCGTTTCCCGACTGCGGGGCAGCGTCGATGAGGCGATCGCCGGGGGCGGGGTGTTGTTGGCCGTGTCGCTCGACATCGCCAACGCCTTCAACACCCTCCCCTGGCAGACAATCGCCGAGGCCCTGAGGTACCACAACGTACCGTGGTACCTCAGGCGAATCCTTGCGGACTACTTCGTGGACCGGGTCATCACGTACTCGGGCCGAGACGGAGTGGTCCGCAAGGCTATGAGGTGTGGTGTTCCACAGGGGTCGGTACTTGGGCCGCTCCTGTGGAACATCGGGTACGACTGGGTCCTGCGCGGTGCTACTCTTCGGGGAGTCGGCGTACTTTGTTACGCCGACGATACTCTAGTGACCGCGCGGGGCCCCACGTTCCGCGACGCCGCCGTCCTAGCGACGGCAGGCGTCGCTCAAGTGGTGCGCCGAATCAGTGCGCTGGGCCTCCATGTCGCCCTCGAGAAGTCCGAGGCCCTCTTCTTCCATGGGCCTCGGCAGACGCCGCCTCGAGACACCACGATCGTGGTGGGGGGCACCTCCATCGCCGTCGGCCGCAGCCTCAAGTATCTGGGGCTGGTTCTCGACGGTCGGTGGGGGTTTGCGGAACATTTCCGGCAGCTGGCGCCGAAGGTGCTAGCGTTTGCCGGAATGCTCTCGCAGCTGCTCCCCAACGTAGGAGGACCGGGGTCTGCCTGCCGCCGTCTCTACGACGGTGTGGTGCGCTCTAAGGCGCTCTACGGAGCGCCTATCTGGGCGGAGGCACTCTGCCCGGCTAACGTTGCCCTGCTGCGTCGTCCGCAGCGGGCCATCGCGCAGAGGGCCGCACGGGCGTACCGCACCGTCTCCTACGAGACGGCGTGCGTCCTGGCGGGCAGTATCCCCTGGGATCTCGAGGCCGGCGTCCTCAAAAGGGTGTACGAGGAGGGCGCCCTGATTCGGCGAGCTGGTGGATGCCCGCCTCCGGAGGAGATCGAGCGCTGGAGGCAGGAGGCTCGCGACGATCTCTTCCGGACGTGGGCTGCCAGAATGGAAGGGAGTCCGACGGCGTTCGTTAGGGCCGCTCGGCCCGTCCTGCGACAGTTTGTGGAGGGGGGTCATGGGGCTCCCACGTATCACCTCACCCAACTTCTCACGGGTCACGGCTGCTTCGCCAAGTACCTGTGGGAAGTTGTGGGGGTAGAATCGGAGCCCCGGTGCCGCAACTGCACCAGCGGCGACCCCGACACGGCCCATCACACCCGGGCCGTGTGCGAAGCATGGGACGGGCAAAGAGCGGCCCTGACGAGCGTCATCGGCGCTGATCTCTCGCTGCCGGCCATCGTGGAAGCCATGGCCGGCAGCGACCGGTGCTGGGCCGCCATCGCCTCGTTTGCCAGCGAGGTGATGACGGCCAAGAGAGAGGCCCTGCGGGAGCGGGAGCGAGCTGGGCTCACTCTCCCGCCCCGCAGGCCCCCAGCGAGGGGTCGCCGGCGTCAAGTGTTCGCCCGCGGCCCCGACTGAGAGTTGCCATGGGCGGTGGGTCGGGGGACCTGCCGCCCCCAGCCACGTGGCGGATGCGCCCTTGTTGTTCCGGGGGCGCATACCAACTCTAAGGTCAGGGGGGCCCCAACGATCTGGCCCCCCCCGAGGCGAGCCTGCAAGGGCGCTCCTAGCCGGGTCGCGGTGAGCACTCCAAATTGAGTATCTCGCGGCTCGGCACTAGGCGAAGAGGAACACGTGGGGTTTAGTGGGTAGTCTGGCCCCCCTTCCGGAGGCCAGGAGTCCCACACGAAGCGGACCCATCGCCCCCGCGGTGGGCGAGCGAAGTGCGTAAATGCAGTCCCCACGTTAAAAAAAAAAAAAAATAAAAAAAAAAAAAAAAAAAAAAAAAAAAAAACCTAACCTAACCTAACCCTGGCGTGAAAAACGGAAATAAATATGTAATACATGTAAAAGAGTAACAGTAAAGAATAATAGATAATAGGGACATATATATATAGTGCTTTTTAAGGAAATTTGTGTGATATGGACATATTAAATAGTGACACGTGGATATGTGTGGCGCAGAGGTGACAGCGCGGCCATTTGTGTTGATCTCCGTTGCTTAGCAACGGAAATCAACACAAAAGGTAAACATAGTACAATAAATAGTTATATAATGTAAATATATACAAGTGACGGCAGCGGGAAAAACATGTGTACAGCGAACAAAAATAAATAAAATTGGTAAATATAAGTATAGTGTAAACAAGTGGAATGTATGTGCAACTCACCGAAGTCAAGCAACATTGGGCGAGGTCGGCACTAGGATGGGTGACCGCCTGAGAGTTGTTTGTGTTGATTTTGTAATATGTATTTATATGTATTAACAATATATAAGTGCATATAAATACATATTATAAGAAAAATTAGAAGTATATATAAATAAATGTATATTATAGGAATTAAAATGTGTATGAATGGCAAATTAATGACAAACAAGGTTAAGCAACATTGGGCGAGGTCGGCACTAGGATGGGTGACCGCCTGAGAGTTGTTTTTGTAAATTTTTTAGAATATTTGAAGTGTTAAGAAATATGTTAGAATACGTACAGATAAAATAAAACATGATGAAAACAAACAAACAGTAAATAAACAAATGTATAGAACATAATGGAAGAGCAGGTGTTTGCACGTATATTGGCGTTTTGATATATTATATAAATGCACATAAATACATATTATAAAAAAAATTAGAAGTATATATAAATAAATGTATATTATGGAAATGGAAATATGTATGAATGGCAAATTAATGACTACCAAGGTAAAACAACATTGGGCGAGGTCAGTACCTGGATGGGTGACCGCCTGTAAATTGTTTTTTGTTATTTTTTGTTAAATTTTTAGAATATTAAATTATTAAGAAATATGTTAGAATACATATAGGTAAAATAAAACATGATGTAAATAAATAAATAGTATATAGATAAATATATAGAACGCAGTGGATGAGCAAGTGTGTGTCTTAAGAAACTGAGAGTACGCTGAGGACACACATTTGGACATCTCTGTGTGTGTACATATAATACATGTATTGAAGGGGACTCGCTGTTGTTGTCACTGTGTTGTTGTTGTTGCTGTTATTGTTGTTATTACAAATGTTGCTGTTATCATCATTGTTGTCACTATCATCACTTTCATCACCTTCACCATTTATCATCATCACCATCTTCATCATCATCACCACTTTCATCATCATCACCACTTTCATCATCATCACCAATTTCATCATCATCACCACTTTCATCATCATCACCATTTTCATCATCATCACCATTTTCATCATCATCACCATTTTTCATCATCATCACCATTTTCATCATCATCACCAATTTCATCATCATCATCATTTTCATCATCATCACCATTTTCATCATCATCACCAATTTCATCATCATCACCAATTTCATCATCATCACCAATTTCATCATCATCACCATTTTCATCATCATCACCATTTTCATCATCATCACCATTTTCATCATTTTCATTATTTTCATCATTTTCATCATTTTCATCAATTTCAAATTTTCATCATTTTCACCAAATTCATCATAATAGAAATAATGTAACATATTGAATTAAAAATAATATATGTATGAGAATGTAATAGAAAGTAAACAGATGCAATATAAAGTGTTGTAAACAATGGCATAAAAATATATAGGATGCAATGGATGGGCGAGTGTGTATGTACAGCAACTGTAAATGTGTTGTACATATAAATTTGAACATTTATATTTATTATATATACATATATATTACAATTATATCGACATCACACACCACACTTGCACTAAATAAAAAACATGGTCTAAAAAAGGTCCTGTCGGTATTATGGACGGGGAAAAGCGCATAGGCAGTAACACCCTGCGATGGCGGGTGCCTGCTTCTAAAAAAAAAAAAAAAAAAAAAAAAAAAAAAAAAAAAAAAAAAAAAAAACCTAACCTAACCTAACCTAACCTAACCTAACCTAACCTAACCTAACCCACGAAATTTTTTCTTAATTGTTGCTACTATACTTACCCCTGATATTTTATATTGACCTTGTGAGCTCTCCTGCGTCCCGTGGGAGAATTTGAACCTGAAAAATAAAGAAAAATTTTTTATTTTGTACTTAGGATTTTTCAATCCTGAATTTTCGTAATTTTTAGAGGTTTTTGTCGAATTACTCTTCAACCCCTCATCTTAAAATCCCCTTTCTTACAGATTTAGACGGCTCTCATCTAGACCCGTCTAATAACACCTCCTTTTTTGAATTCCGGCAAATAATAACATATATATCCTCCATTTAGTTTGAATTTTTTAAAATTTTTAACAATATTTAAGGTTTTTGTCGAATTTTTCGTCAACCCTTATTTTCGAAGTAACTTATTATACATATTTAGTTAGATCTCATCTAGATCTACCTAATATATAGCGTTTTACACAAGTCCGGTAAATAGATTTCGAAATTTTTGACATTTAAACTCATTTTTTGGCACTTTTTGAGGTTTTTGTCGAATAAGTCGACCACCCTTAGGCCTAAAATTATTATTTTTGCAGTTTTGGAAAGGTCTCACCGAGACCCGTCGAACGACACCCCATTTGTCCAGATCGGGCGAGTGGCACTGCAAAAATTTTCACTTTTTAAATTTTCAGTACAAAAAGTCTACCTTAGGGGTACATATTTGAAGTAAATTCACGAAATTTTTTCTTAATTGTTGCTACTATACTTACCCCTGATATTTTATATTGACCTTGTGAGCTCTCCTGCGTCCCGTGGGAGAATTTGAACCTGAAAAATAAAGAAAAATTTTTTATTTTGTACTTAGGATTTTTCAATCCTGAATTTTCGTAATTTTTAGAGGTTTTTGTCGAATTACTCTTCAACCCCTCATCTTAAAATCCCCTTTCTTACAGATTTAGACGGCTCTCATCTAGACCCGTCTAATAACACCTCCTTTTTTGAATTCCGGCAAATAATAACATATATATCCTCCATTTAGTTTGAATTTTTTAAAATTTTTAACAATATTTAAGGTTTTTGTCGAATTTTTCGTCAACCCTTATTTTCGAAGTAACTTATTATACATATTTAGTTAGATCTCATCTAGATCTACCTAATATATAGCGTTTTACACAAGTCCGGTAAATAGATTTCGAAATTTTTGACATTTAAACTCATTTTTTGGCACTTTTTGAGGTTTTTGTCGAATAAGTCGACCACCCTTAGGCCTAAAATTATTATTTTTGCAGTTTTGGAAAGGTCTCACCGAGACCCGTCGAACGACACCCCATTTGTCCAGATCGGGCGAGTGGCACTGCAAAAATTTTCACTTTTTAAATTTTCAGTACAAAAAGTCTACCTTAGGGGTACATATTTGAAGTAAATTCACGAAATTTTTTCTTAATTGTTGCTACTATACTTACCCCTGATATTTTATATTGACCTTGTGAGCTCTCCTGCGTCCCGTGGGAGAATTTGAACCTGAAAAATAAAGAAAAATTTTTTATTTTGTACTTAGGATTTTTCAATCCTGAATTTTCGTAATTTTTAGAGGTTTTTGTCGAATTACTCTTCAACCCCTCATCTTAAAATCCCCTTTCTTACAGATTTAGACGGCTCTCATCTAGACCCGTCTAATAACACCTCCTTTTTTGAATTCCGGCAAATAATAACATATATATCCTCCATTTAGTTTGAATTTTTTAAAATTTTTAACAATATTTAAGGTTTTTGTCGAATTTTTCGTCAACCCTTATTTTCGAAGTAACTTATTATACATATTTAGTTAGATCTCATCTAGATCTACCTAATATATAGCGTTTTACACAAGTCCGGTAAATAGATTTCGAAATTTTTGACATTTAAACTCATTTTTTGGCACTTTTTGAGGTTTTTGTCGAATAAGTCGACCACCCTTAGGCCTAAAATTATTATTTTTGCAGTTTTGGAAAGGTCTCACCGAGACCCGTCGAACGACACCCCATTTGTCCAGATCGGGCGAGTGGCACTGCAAAAATTTTCACTTTTTAAATTTTCAGTACAAAAAGTCTACCTTAGGGGTACATATTTGAAGTAAATTCACGAAATTTTTTCTTAATTGTTGCTACTATACTTACCCCTGATATTTTATATTGACCTTGTGAGCTCTCCTGCGTCCCGTGGGAGAATTTGAACCTGAAAAATAAAGAAAAATTTTTTATTTTGTACTTAGGATTTTTCAATCCTGAATTTTCGTAATTTTTAGAGGTTTTTGTCGAATTACTCTTCAACCCCTCATCTTAAAATCCCCTTTCTTACAGATTTAGACGGCTCTCATCTAGACCCGTCTAATAACACCTCCTTTTTTGAATTCCGGCAAATAATAACATATATATCCTCCATTTAGTTTGAATTTTTTAAAATTTTTAACAATATTTAAGGTTTTTGTCGAATTTTTCGTCAACCCTTATTTTCGAAGTAACTTATTATACATATTTAGTTAGATCTCATCTAGATCTACCTAATATATAGCGTTTTACACAAGTCCGGTAAATAGATTTCGAAATTTTTGACATTTAAACTCATTTTTTGGCACTTTTTGAGGTTTTTGTCGAATAAGTCGACCACCCTTAGGCCTAAAATTATTATTTTTGCAGTTTTGGAAAGGTCTCACCGAGACCCGTCGAACGACACCCCATTTGTCCAGATCGGGCGAGTGGCACTGCAAAAATTTTCACTTTTTAAATTTTCAGTACAAAAAGTCTACCTTAGGGGTACATATTTGAAGTAAATTCACGAAATTTTTTCTTAATTGTTGCTACTATACTTACCCCTGATATTTTATATTGACCTTGTGAGCTCTCCTGCGTCCCGTGGGAGAATTTGAACCTGAAAAATAAAGAAAAATTTTTTATTTTGTACTTAGGATTTTTCAATCCTGAATTTTCGTAATTTTTAGAGGTTTTTGTCGAATTACTCTTCAACCCCTCATCTTAAAATCCCCTTTCTTACAGATTTAGACGGCTCTCATCTAGACCCGTCTAATAACACCTCCTTTTTTGAATTCCGGCAAATAATAACATATATATCCTCCATTTAGTTTGAATTTTTTAAAATTTTTAACAATATTTAAGGTTTTTGTCGAATTTTTCGTCAACCCTTATTTTCGAAGTAACTTATTATACATATTTAGTTAGATCTCATCTAGATCTACCTAATATATAGCGTTTTACACAAGTCCGGTAAATAGATTTCGAAATTTTTGACATTTAAACTCATTTTTTGGCACTTTTTGAGGTTTTTGTCGAATAAGTCGACCACCCTTAGGCCTAAAATTATTATTTTTGCAGTTTTGGAAAGGTCTCACCGAGACCCGTCGAACGACACCCCATTTGTCCAGATCGGGCGAGTGGCACTGCAAAAATTTTCACTTTTTAAATTTTCAGTACAAAAAGTCTACCTTAGGGGTACATATTTGAAGTAAATTCACGAAATTTTTTCTTAATTGTTGCTACTATACTTACCCCTGATATTTTATATTGACCTTGTGAGCTCTCCTGCGTCCCGTGGGAGAATTTGAACCTGAAAAATAAAGAAAAATTTTTTATTTTGTACTTAGGATTTTTCAATCCTGAATTTTCGTAATTTTTAGAGGTTTTTGTCGAATTACTCTTCAACCCCTCATCTTAAAATCCCCTTTCTTACAGATTTAGACGGCTCTCATCTAGACCCGTCTAATAACACCTCCTTTTTTGAATTCCGGCAAATAATAACATATATATCCTCCATTTAGTTTGAATTTTTTAAAATTTTTAACAATATTTAAGGTTTTTGTCGAATTTTTCGTCAACCCTTATTTTCGAAGTAACTTATTATACATATTTAGTTAGATCTCATCTAGATCTACCTAATATATAGCGTTTTACACAAGTCCGGTAAATAGATTTCGAAATTTTTGACATTTAAACTCATTTTTTGGCACTTTTTGAGGTTTTTGTCGAATAAGTCGACCACCCTTAGGCCTAAAATTATTATTTTTGCAGTTTTGGAAAGGTCTCACCGAGACCCGTCGAACGACACCCCATTTGTCCAGATCGGGCGAGTGGCACTGCAAAAATTTTCACTTTTTAAATTTTCAGTACAAAAAGTCTACCTTAGGGGTACATATTTGAAGTAAATTCACGAAATTTTTTCTTAATTGTTGCTACTATACTTACCCCTGATATTTTATATTGACCTTGTGAGCTCTCCTGCGTCCCGTGGGAGAATTTGAACCTGAAAAATAAAGAAAAATTTTTTATTTTGTACTTAGGATTTTTCAATCCTGAATTTTCGTAATTTTTAGAGGTTTTTGTCGAATTACTCTTCAACCCCTCATCTTAAAATCCCCTTTCTTACAGATTTAGACGGCTCTCATCTAGACCCGTCTAATAACACCTCCTTTTTTGAATTCCGGCAAATAATAACATATATATCCTCCATTTAGTTTGAATTTTTTAAAATTTTTAACAATATTTAAGGTTTTTGTCGAATTTTTCGTCAACCCTTATTTTCGAAGTAACTTATTATACATATTTAGTTAGATCTCATCTAGATCTACCTAATATATAGCGTTTTACACAAGTCCGGTAAATAGATTTCGAAATTTTTGACATTTAAACTCATTTTTTGGCACTTTTTGAGGTTTTTGTCGAATAAGTCGACCACCCTTAGGCCTAAAATTATTATTTTTGCAGTTTTGGAAAGGTCTCACCGAGACCCGTCGAACGACACCCCATTTGTCCAGATCGGGCGAGTGGCACTGCAAAAATTTTCACTTTTTAAATTTTCAGTACAAAAAGTCTACCTTAGGGGTACATATTTGAAGTAAATTCACGAAATTTTTTCTTAATTGTTGCTACTATACTTACCCCTGATATTTTATATTGACCTTGTGAGCTCTCCTGCGTCCCGTGGGAGAATTTGAACCTGAAAAATAAAGAAAAATTTTTTATTTTGTACTTAGGATTTTTCAATCCTGAATTTTCGTAATTTTTAGAGGTTTTTGTCGCTGTCGGAAGTGCTCGTCGAAGAGCCACCTACCGTCGAGGATCAGGCCCAGATACCTCATCTGGGCCCGAACCGGTACGAGGACCGAGTTGACTTCGATTGAGGCGCCGGGGGGTGGACCACGACGGGGCCCATGGAAAAGCAGGGCCTCCGTCTTGTCAAGGGCCACCCGTAAGCCCAGCGCCACTATGCGCCCAACCACCAGAGATACACCCCTGGTGGCCAGGCGCGCCGCCTCTTGGAAATTGGCCCCCCGAGCTGTGACCAAAGTGTCATCGGCGTAACAAATTACGCCCAGCCCGGGGGGCAGACGACTCCGAAGGACCCAGTCGTACCCCACGTTCCACAGGAGTGGTCCGAGGACAGACCCCTGTGGAACGCCGCACGACATGGGTCGCCGTCTAAAGACGCCATCTCGATCCTCGTACACGACGGTACGCTCCTCCAAATAGTCTGCCACTAGCCGCCTCAGGTACTCTGGCACCCCATGAAACTGGAGTGCTTCCCTGATGCAGCTAAATGGCAGACTATTAAAGGCGTTGGCGATGTCCAAGGACACCGCCAACACCACGCCGCCACAGCTCACTGCCTCTTCGGTCACGGCCCTAAGGCGCATCACGGCATCGACCGTCGAACGCCCCTCTCGGAACCCGAATTGGGCGTCCGACAGGTCGGGCCCCACCTCGCTGAGATGCTGGACGATGCGGGCAGAACATTGGGGGGAACCTAACCTAACCTAACCTAACCTCCGCCGTGTGGAGCCGGCATAGAATAGCTCCACCCCATCTCCTCCCGTGGGTGTCGTAAAAGGCGACTAAGGGAAAATCGGAGCCGAATTTCAGGCTGCCGAGATGGGCGTGACCCGTCGTGCCGCACTCCAAACGTCCCTCTGCTTTAGCAGAGGGCGTATTGGAAAGCGAGTAGGTCAGAGGGGCTGGCACTTGAGTGCTAGCTCCGTCTGTGAGAGAGGGCTAGCCACCCTCTCGCATTCCGTAACCAACAGGGGCTCAGCAACGACCCGATTGGTGGCTACAAGAGGGTATGCTGAGAACCTGTTGGCCGGAGGGCTTGCCTTAATTGGCCGGCCCATGACAAGGACAGTCTATAACACCCGACAGCTAAGTCGATAAAACCTGTGGATACCGGCCGACCTCCACAGTACATAGGCTTATCCGGGTGCAGGGGGCACCGCCCGGATGGACTTCATTTCCCCCATACTCGTGGGTTAAGTTGTAGGGGTTCGTCCACGAAAATAAAGTCTTTTAAGTTCAACGGTTTTATAATTTAAATTAACAATTAACACAAAAGGGTAGAAAGCACAAATACACAAGAGATATAGTTTATGAAAGCGAAGTAACAATAAAGTTAAATTAATGATAGAATAGAAAACAGATTTGAAAGCGCGAATTAAATAATTGCAAACAAATTACGGATACGAGACACGAAAGTAAAAGCGGCGTGCGAGCAAGCGAGCGCGTGAGTGCCTTGCGCAGCGGCGAACAAAGGACTGCCGACCGGTCCACGGTGAAAAACGAATGGAGCCCGGCGGCGGCGAACCTCACCGACAAGGCACGAGCTCGACACGCTGTCCTAGTACGAAGACCGAGTAGCGGTGGTACCGCTACAGTAGCCCCCTGGCCAGACCGTGACTACGGTCGATAAAAGTCCGGGAAGCGTACTCTTCTGCCGCTACGAGTGTGGGTTGTCGTCTCATCTGCTGGTGGAGAAGGTGTGCTCGAAGGTGTGCTGGCTGGAATGGTAGTTGCGTCGTCAGGGTGCCTTTCCTTCGTCGTGTAAGCTGGTTTCAGGCGATCCAATGAGATATTGTTGCCTTTACCTCGTACTTCAACCTTGAAGTACTTAGCTTGCCTCTCCAGTACTTTGTAGGGACCAGCATACGGTGGCTCCAAGGACTTTCTCACGTAGTCCTGCCTTACGAAGACATGGGAACAGTGTTGCAAGTCCTTGGGAACATAGAATGTGTTGTTGTTTCTATGCCATGTTGTTGGTTTAGGAGACAGGTTGGCCATGTGTCTTGCAAGTCGAGTTGCGAAGCTTGTGATGTCCTCGACGGCGTAGTCATCAGATGGTGACAGGAACTGACTTGGTAGTCGTAGCGGCTCGCCGTAAACAAGTTCAGCGGAGGATGCTTGGATGTCGTCCTTCCAGGAACTGCGAATGCCAAGCAGAACGATGGGCAAGACTTCAGTCCATTGTGTGTTGTTGTGACACATGATGCCTGCCTTGAGCTGTCGATGCAACCTCTCTACCATCCCGTTTGATGCTGGGTGATAGGCTGTAGTGCTGAAGTGGCGTGCACCGAGTAGAGTTGTTAGAGACTTGAAAAGACTGGATTCGAACTGCCGGCCGCGATCAGTGGTGATCTGCGATGGGCAACCGAACCTCGATATCCACCCGGATACCAAGGCGGCCGCGCAGGTGTCAGCAGTGATGTTTGTGAGTGGTATTGCCTCAGGCCATCGTGTGAAGCGATCAACGATGGTGAGACAATATCTGTAATCAGAAGATGGTATTAAAGGCCCTACAATGTCGAGATGGATATGTGAGAATCTCGACGAGGTTGAAGGAAATTGGGAAAGAGGAGCGGATGTGTGACGGGTCACTTTACAGCGCTGGCAGTGAAGACAGCATCTGCACCACTCTCTACAGTCCTTACGAATCCCTGGCCACACAAATCTCTGCGTGACCAGTCGCACGGTAGCTGTACGCCCAGGGTGACTCAGACAGTGAAGAGAATTAAAAACTTGCTTCCTTAAGTCGGGCGTAACATAGGGTCTTGGTGGTTGTGTAGCTACGTCGCAGTAGAGTTTCGTGCCTGAGCCTACCTGAGTAATCTTCTGTAGCTTCAACGATGATCCTTTCTCAAGTAGCGATTTAAGTTCGGGATCTGTCTCTTGAGAGCAGGCTAAGGCTGCATAATCAATTGTCGTTATTTCCTCTATACGCGACAATGTATCAGCCACGACATTTTCTGCACCAGGTATGTATCGTATGTCCGTAGTGAATTGAGAAATGTAATCGAAATACCTGTATTGTCGTGGTGAGCAATTCTCTCGAGGGTTCCTGAAGGCGTAGGTTAGAGGTCGATGGTCGGTAAAGATCATGAACTCTCGGGCTTCCACCATGTGTCGGAAGTATTTTATTGCCTCGTAGGCAGCAAGAAGTTCGCGGTCGTAGGGGCTGTACTTGCGTTGTGCTTCATTAAGCTTCTTAGAGAAGAACGCCAGCGGCTGCCATGATATACCGACGCGTTGTTGGAGCACTGCACCCACAGACACGTCCGATGCATCGGTAAGTAAGGATAGTTCTGCCTGTGGAGAAGGATGCACAAGTAATGTAGCGTTTGAGAGAGCTCTCTTACATTCTTCGAATGCTTCCAACTGTACTTGAGACATTTGTATTGGTTGTGAACCCTTGACCTTGTCTCCTGCCAGCATCGAGTGAAGTGGGGCTTGACTTTTAGCAGCGTTAGGTACAAACCTTCTATAAAAGTTTATCATTCCTAGGAATCTCCGTAACTCTTTTACAGTGCGTGGTGCTGGAAACTCTTGGATAGCCTGGACCTTAGTATGGAGCGGTTGGACACCAGCAGCCGATACCTGGTATCCGAGAAACGTCACCTCAGACTGTCCCCATACGCACTTGGCAGGGTTGATGAGGACGCCATACTCCTTCAGCCGTGTCAGTAGCTGGTGCAGGTGAAGTCTGTGAAGATCTGGAGAAGACGAATAGACTAAAATATCATCAAGATACCCATAGCAAAAGCTGTCCAAACCGGTAAGTACCTCGTCTATAAATCTTTGAAAGGTTTGAGCTGCGTTTCTAAGTCCAAAGGTCATAAACGGAAACTCGAACAATCCGAAAGGTGTAGTTATGGCTGTTTTTGGTATGTCACCCTCATTTAATTTTATTTGATTATAAGCTTTTATTAAATCGATTTTACTGTACGTGGTGCAACCAGCAAGGTGATGGGAGAAGTCCTGAATGTGAGGAATGGGGTAGCGGTCAGGTACAGTTCTAGAATTAAGTGCGCGGTAGTCGCCACATGGTCGCCACCCGTCGTCTTTTTTCTTCACCAGGTGTAAAGCTGAAGACCATGGGCTTTCGGAACGCCTCGCAGTACCACTGGCCATCATCTCATCAAACTCCTTCTTAGCGATTTTTAATCGTTCCGGATCTAGGCGTCTTGGCCTACTAGCGACGGGCGGTCCGGGTGTAGTTTTTATAAAGTGCACTGTATTGTGCTTTAGTTTACTCTGATTTACAGTACCTGCTGGCCGCGTAACCTCAGGAAACTCACGTAGTAGCTGGTGGAACTCGGTATCCCCGATGACAGTCTTCACGGAAGCCACGTCGTCGGGAATCTGCTGCTTGGACGCCGCCACGGAGAGTGAAGTGGTGCCATCTATAAGTTTGTGGTTGCGGCAATCTATAAGCAGATTATAAAAGCTTAGAAAATCAATTCCTATAATAGGTTTCGACACGTCGGCGATGGTAAACTTCCAAATAAATGAACGCCGAAGTCCTAGGTTAAGGTTGAGTTGTACTGGCCCGTATGTATTTATAATACTTCCATTAGCCGCTGTTAAACTGTACTTTGATACACTACAGGGCGTCTTAATAGCTGACCGAGGGTATACACATAAGTCCGAGCCCGTATCGACAAGAAAAAGTTTTCTCGAATAACGGTCACTTATAAAAAGGCGGCCTGATTTATATAGGCAGTCGTTGGCCGCTAATTCCGGCTGCCGTTCAGGTTTTCCGACCGCCAAGTACAAGGTTGTACACATTTTTTAGCGCGGGTACCGTGGGTAAAATGGTACCAACAATGAGGGTGGTTTTCTGGCGGTTGACGCGGCCTTGACCTAGACCTACCCCGCCAATTATTATTTTTCGATCGTGAATGTGATCGACCACGCACCTGCCTGTGACTGTCCATTCGAGAAGACAATGAAGATACCTGCCTTGTAAGCTCGGCAATCTGTCCTGCCATCTCCTTAATGATGGTAGATGTGTCCGGGTTTGCAACACTTGCTACCTGTAGTGGTCCTGCGGGCGCGATCTCGTTGACCGTGTCTGCTAAGTCTGCCAATTTGTCTAGCGAAAGGTCGGGCTGTGACGCAATCACAGTCTGCAGGTTGGTCGGCAGTCGGTTCGACCACAGTGTCTTGAGGAAGTCCTCAGGTACAGTCGGTCCAGCTAGGTGCCGTAAATGACGTAGAAACTGCGAAGGTTTACGGTCACCCAGCTCCTCATGCATGAGTAGTTGTTTCACCTTACGCTCTCGTGATGCCGACAAACGCTTTATAAGCTCGCTCTTCAACGTTTCGTACTTATTTGTAGCCGGTGGATTAGTAATCACATCCTTTACTTCGGTAGCGTAGCGATGTTCTAACGCGGATACGACTTGATAGAATTTAGTCAAATCCACCGTCACATTAGCTAAGGCGAATTGACATTCCATCTGTGCAAACCACATTTCCGGGTCATCCGGCCAAAACGGAGGTGGACGCACGCCTACACGCGAAGTTTCAGCACTGGTACAGTCTTCTTTCTGCAACGGCATAGTCGGGGTCACCAATTATGTAGGGGTTCGTCCACGAAAATAAAGTCTTTTAAGTTCAACGGTTTTATAATTTAAATTAACAATTAACACAAAAGGGTAGAAAGCACAAATACACAAGAGATATAGTTTATGAAAGCGAAGTAACAATAAAGTTAAATTAATGATAGAATAGAAAACAGATTTGAAAGCGCGAATTAAATAATTGCAAACAAATTACGGATACGAGACACGAAAGTAAAAGCGGCGTGCCTTGCGCAGCGGCGAACAAAGGACTGCCGACCGGTCCACGGTGAAAAACGAATGGAGCCCGGCGGCGGCGAACCTCACCGACAAGGCACGAGCTCGACACGCTGTCCTAGTACGAAGACCGAGTAGCGGTGGTACCGCTACAAAGTTATGGATACTGAAACTAAAACTAATATTGAAAACGAAATTGATACCAATAAAAAAACGACTACTGGCAAGCCAACCGGATCATCTGATTGCAAGGGGGAGTTGCGAACCCCGTCACCACACCCGTTGGTGACGAAGGAGGCACGCGTCACCCTGACGCGATATAGCAGGGACTCGTCGGCGTCAAGTGACGCCTCAATGGTGGACGCGGACTCGCGCCCATCATCGCCGGGTCGGTTGTGGCGGAAACGCCTCAACTCCGACAGCTCCGGCCCAGTGGAGGTGAAGAAGAGAGGTCGCCCACCTACAACTGGGGAATACGTCGGCCTGGCGCAAGCCAAGGCCGACTTGAACAGGGCAAAGGAGCGGGAGCTGGAGCTCCGCGCCGAGAAGGAACTGGCGGAAGAGGTCCGACAGCAAAGGGAGTCTTACCTCCGTAAAACTCCCATACAGACGTCGGACCAAACACAATCTTCCGAGCCCGTCAGCGCAGATCAGCTGACGGTGTCCATCGAGGCGGCAGTGGCGGTGGTGCAAACCATCGCCACAAAGAGCTCCAAGCTCAAGGGGCAATATGTGCGGGACCTGAGGGTGGCCTGTAGCTCCATTTTGGAGCTCGCCCACCAACTCAAGGCCCGCACTGCTAACGAGGAGGTCGCCAACCTTCAGGTAGAGCTTGCTGCCGTACGGGCGGAAATGAAGGCCCTGAAGATGAGTCGCGAGGAGATGATCTTCATGATCGATGCGCGACTCGCGGGCTTCCAGGACCGCCTGCTGCCTGAGGTGCGCATCCGTCCGCCTCTCCAGGCGGACGAGAGGAACGCCGCCAGAGCCGCTGGTGCTGCCCGTGCTGCGGAACAAAGGGCCTCCAAGTCCAGCCGGAGGCCCGAGTCTTCTGCCGTTCTTCCCACTCCTTCCGCGCCTCCTCAGGCTCCGCCCCTCTCGCCCGTCGCGGCAGACGGGCAGAAGGATTCGGATCCCTGCCCCTCTGGGACGGTCCCGTCGGACGGGGAACCCAAGGGGAAAAAGAAAAAGCAGAAGGCAAAGAAACGGAGTGTAGCGGCGAAGGAGGCCGAAGCTGCCCGTCAGCCGCGCCCGCAGGCTCCCGCCGCCGCCCCGCCACCTGTGAAGGAGGCGTGGAGCGCCGTGGCGGCGCGGCCTAAGAAAAAGGCCACCCCAGCACCGCCGAGCGTCAAGGCACCCGCCAAGCCTCCGAAGAAGGCGAAGGCGAGTCGCAAACTCCGCGCCCCGACAACCGCTGCAGTGTGCCTCACACTGCAGCCGGGCGCTGTAGAGAAGGGGGTCACCTATTCCCAGGTGATCGCCAATGCCGAGAGGTCCATCGATATAAAGACTCTCGGCATTGACGGCCTCCGGTTCCGCACTGCCGTGACCGGGGGAAGGATCCTGGAGATAGGTGGCGCTGACAGGGCCACCAAGGCCGATAAATTGGCGGCCAAGCTTGAAGAGGTGCTGGGAGAGGAGGTCCGTATTGCCAGGCCGGAGAGGTGCGTAGAGTTGCGCATCTCAGGCCTGGGCGATGCGGCAACTAAGGAGGCGGTGGCCAAAATCCTGGCAGAAGAGGGAGGCTGCCCTGTCGCCTCCATCAAGGTGGGCGACATCAATCGCCCACCCGGTCGACAGGGCACTGCCTGGCTGCGGTGTCCGGTTGCGGCGGCCAAAAAGTTAACGGACGGCCGCCGCATCGTCGTCGGGTGGTCAGCGGTCAAGCTGACCACCCTGGAGCCAAGGCCGGCGCGGTGCTTCCGCTGCCTGGAGCCGGGACACGTGGGGGCAAAGTGCGCTGCGAAGATCGACCGCAGCGCACTCTGCTTCCAATGCGGACAGGAGGGCCACAAGGCGGCCGCCTGCTCCGCGGACCCCAAGTGTCCCGTCTGTGCGGCGGAAGGTGTGGCGTCCGGCCACAGACTCGGCTCCGCGAAGTGCCGGGCAGCCTCCCGTAAGAGGGGGGGTCAGGCGAAACGCAAGGCAACAGGGGGGGTGGAACCCAAGACCACCCCAACGACCCTGTCGCCACCGTCCAATGAGGAGGAGATGGACACCGCCCAAATTTAATGGCTCTCCAAATCTCCGTGCTGCAGGCCAACGTCAACCACTGCGCCGCGGCCCAGGACCTACTGGCCCAGACCGTGACGCAGTGGCAGACGACAGTGGCGGTAGTCGCCGAGCCGTATTACGTGCGCACCGGCCCCAACTGGGCCAGCGACAGCGACGGCTTGGTGGCTATCGTCGCCCAGCGAACCGGCCCCCACCAACTCGGCAGAGTAGTGAGGGGCCGAGGGTGCGTCCTCGCCACGCTGGGCGACACTGCAGTGATTGGGGTGTACTTCTCGCCCAACAGAAGCCTCGCCGAGTTCGAGCAGTGGCTCACGGAGGTCGGGGCTCTGTTGGCGGACGCGCACCCCACTCCGGTCGTGGTAGCCGGGGATTTCAACGCCCACTCACGGGCGTGGGGATCTCCGAGGACCGACGGCCGGGGGGAGATATTGGAGGAGTGGGCGGTGTCTCACGGCTTGGTGCTGCTCAACAGGGGGACGGTACCCACGCTTGTGCGGCCCCAGGGCAGCTCGATAGTAGACCTGTCGTTTGCTAGTCCTGCCCTGGCTGGCCGCACTCGCAATTGGCGGGTCGTCAAGAATGTGGAGACCGCGTCGGACCATCGTTACATACGGTTCGACGTGGTCTCTCGCTCAGCGGCCATCCGAGGAGGAGATGGCAACCGTCCCCTTGCTGGAGAAGGTCCGCGGTGGCGCCTCGGTTCTCTGAACCGGGAACTGGCCCTAGAGGCGGCTATCGTCGAGCGCTGGGTTGCTGGTGGAGCGGAAAGCGGCCCAGACGCGGACGCGAGGTGCGATAGTCTCGCTGGGAAGCTGACTCGCGTCTGCGATGCGGCGATGCAGAGGGCGAGGCCAGCCCTCCCTCGGAGGCAAGTGTACTGGTGGCGTCCCCACCTTGCCGGGCTGCGTGCCGCAAGTCACGCGGCCCATAGGCAGTACACTCGCAGCCGCAGGAGGGCCGTCAGGGACCTCGCCCGTGAAGAGGAACTGCTCGCCGCACATAGGGCCGCTCGTGCGGCCCTCAACTCGGCGATTAGAGCCGCCAAAGAGGAGGCCTGGAGGGAGTGGCTCGAGAGCCTGGATCGAGATCCGTGGGGGCGCCCGTACAAAACCGTGAGCCAGAAGCTCCGGCCCTGGGCGCCTCCCCTCACCAGAACTCTCGAGCCACAGCTTCTGGGCCGAGTGGTCAGTTCCCTCTTCCCTGAGCGGGAAGAGTGGGTCCCACCGCGGATGACAGCGCCAAGCCGTCACCGAGTGCCGGCAGAAGGCGACGCAGAGGCGATACCTCCCGTGTCCGAGGCCGAGCTAGGGGCGGCGATCCTGGCCCTCAAAGTCAGGAAACGCGCCCCGGGCCCGGACGGCATCCCTGGGAAGGTCGTCGCCTTAGCGATGCCGGCACTCGAGGAGGAGACGCTGTCCCTCATGTCGGAGTGTGTGGCGTCGGGGAGATTCCCGCGGCGATGGAAGACCGGACGGCTCGTGCTGATTAGAAAGCACGGGCGTCCAGCTGAGGCACCGTCGGCCTACCGCCCCATCGTACTGCTCGACGAGACGTGCAAAATGTTTGAGCGAGTGCTCGCTGCGCGTCTCGTCAAGCACCTGGAGGGGGCGGGGCCCGATCTCAGCGACGGTCAGTTCGGCTTCCGTCGCGGGAAGTCGACTCTTGACGCCGTTTCCCGACTGCGGGGCAGCGTCGATGAGGCGATCGCCGGGGGCGGGGTGTTGTTGGCCGTGTCGCTCGACATCGCCAACGCCTTCAACACCCTCCCCTGGCAGACAATCGCCGAGGCCCTGAGGTACCACAACGTACCGTGGTACCTCAGGCGAATCCTTGCGGACTACTTCGTGGACCGGGTCATCACGTACTCGGGCCGAGACGGAGTGGTCCGCAAGGCTATGAGGTGTGGTGTTCCACAGGGGTCGGTACTTGGGCCACTCCTGTGGAACATCGGGTACGACTGGGTCCTGCGCGGTGCTACTCTCCGGGGAGTCGGCGTACTTTGTTACGCCGACGATACCCTAGTGACCGCGCGGGGCCCCACGTTCCGCGACGCCGCCGTCCTAGCGACGGCAGGCGTCGCTCAAGTGGTGCGCCGAATCAGTGCGCTGGGCCTCCATGTCGCCCTCGAGAAGTCCGAGGCCCTCTTCTTCCATGGGCCTCGGCAGACGCCGCCTCGAGACACCACGATCGTGGTGGGGGGCACCTCCATCGCCGTCGGCCGCAGCCTCAAGTATCTGGGGCTGGTACTCGACGGTCGGTGGGGGTTTGCGGAACATTTCCGGCAGCTGGCGCCGAAGGTGCTAGCGTTTGCCGGAATGCTCTCGCAGCTGCTCCCCAACATAGGAGGACCGGGGTCTGCCTGCCGCCGTCTCTACGACGGTGTGGTGCGCTCTAAGGCGCTCTACGGAGCGCCTATCTGGGCGGAGGCACTCTGCCCGGCTAACGTTGCCCTGCTGCGTCGTCCGCAGCGGGCCATCGCGCAGAGGGCCGCACGGGCGTACCGCACCGTCTCCTACGAGACGGCGTGCGTCCTGGCGGGCAGTATCCCCTGGGATCTCGAGGCCGGCGTCCTCAAAAGGGTGTACGAGGAGGGCGCCCTGATTCGGCGAGCTGGTGGATGCCCGCCTCCGGAGGAGATCGAGCGCTGGAGGCAGGAGGCTCGCGACGATCTCTTCCGGACGTGGGCTGCCAGAATGGAAGGGAGTCCGACGGCGTTCGTTAGGGCCGCTCGGCCCGTCCTGCGACAGTTTGTGGAGGGGGGTCATGGGGCTCCCACGTATCACCTCACCCAACTTCTCACGGGTCACGGCTGCTTCGCCAAGTACCTGTGGGAAGTTGTGGGGGTAGAATCGGAGCCCCGGTGCCGCAACTGCACCAGCGGCGACCCCGACACGGCCCATCACACCCGGGCCGTGTGCGAAGCATGGGACGGGCAAAGATCGGCCCTGACGAGCGTCATCGGCGCTGATCTCTCGCTGCCGGCCATCGTGGAAGCCATGGCCGGCAGCGACCGGTGCTGGGCCGCCATCGCCTCGTTTGCCAGCGAGGTGATGACGGCCAAGAGAGAGGCCCTGCGGGAGCGGGAGCGAGCTGGGCTCACTCTCCCGCCCCGCAGGCCCCCAGCGAGGGGTCGCCGGCGTCAAGTGTTCGCCCGCGGCCCCGACTGAGAGTTGCCATGGGCGGTGGGTCGGGGGACCTGCCGCCCCCAGCCACGTGGCGGATGCGCCCTTGTTGTTCCGGGGGCGCATACCAACTCTAAGGTCAGGGGGGCCCCAACGATCTGGCCCCCCCCGAGGCGAGCCTGCAAGGGCGCTCCTAGCCGGGTCGCGGTGAGCACTCCAAATTGAGTATCTCGCGGCTCGGCACTAGGCGAAGAGGAACACGTGGGGTTTAGTGAATAGTCTGGCCCCCCTTCCGGAGGCCAGGAGTCCCACACGAAGCGGACCCATCGCCCCCGCGGTGGGCGAGCGAAGTGCGTAAATGCAGTCCCCACGTTAAAAAAAAAAAAAAAAACCTAACCTAACCTAACCTAACCTAACTCGGACCTAACCTAACTCCCACCTAACCTAACTCTGACCTAACCTGACTCTGAGCATTTTCTTTTTGTTCTCTTCTCAGGCGCAGAGTGGCAGACCTTGTGGTTTTAGTCAGTTCGATTCCGACACACCGCCCCGCCGCATTCCTCGGCGGGGTGACGGCTCGAGGGGGTTAGTACACGAAAAAAAAAGTTCAGAGTTAGGTTAGGTCGGAGTTAGGTTAGGTCAGAGTTAGGTCAACCTCTTCCAGGACACACCAGTTCCTGACACGTGCGGCAACAGCAGGGGTAGCGAACGAAAGGTCCACTATAAGGCCCCCCCTGCAGTCCCCCAGCAAACCTAACCTAACTCGGACCTAACCTAACTCCGACCTAACCTAACTCTGACCTAACCTAACTCTGAGCATTTTCTTTTTGTTCTCTTCTCAGGCGCAGAGTGGCAGACCTTGTGGTTTTAGTCAGTTCGATTCCGACACACCGCCCCGCCGCATTCCTCGGCGGGGTGACGGCTCGAGGGGGTTAGTACACGAAAAAAAAAGTTCAGAGTTAGGTTAGGTCAGAGTTAGGTTAGGTCGGAGTTAGGTTAGGTTTGCTGGGGGACTGCAGGGGGGGCCGATAGTTGACCTTTCGTTCGCTACCCCTGCTGTTGCCGCACGTGTCAGGAACTGATGGGTCCTGGAAGAGGTTGACCTAACTCTGACCTAACCTAACTCCGACCTAACCTAACTCTGAACTTTTTTTTTCGTGTACTAACCCCCTCGAGCCGTCACCCCACCGAGAAATGCGGCGGGGCGGTGTGTCGGAATCGAACTGACTAAAACCACAAGGTCTGCCACTCTGCGCCTGAGAAGAGAACAAAAAGAAAATGCTCAGAGTTAGGTTAGGTCAGAGTTAGGTTAGGTCGGAGTTAGGTTAGGTCCGAGTTAGGTTAGGTTTGCTGGGGGACTGCAGGGGGGGCCGATAGTGGACCTTTCGTTCGCTACCCCTGCTGTTGCCGCACGTGTCAGGAACTGGTGTGTCCTGGAAGAGGTTGACCTAATTCTGACCTAACCTAACTCCGACCTAACCTAACTCTGAACTTTTTTTTTCGTGTACTAACCCCCTCGAGCCGTCACCCCGCCGAGGAATGCGGCGGGGCGGTGTGTCGGAATCGAACTGACTAAAACCACAAGGTCTGCCACTCTGCGCCTGAGAAGAGAACAAAAAGAAAATGCTCAGAGTTAGGTTAGGTCAGAGTTAGGTTAGGTCGGAGTTAGGTTAGGTCCGAGTTAGGTTAGGTTTGCTGGGGGACTGCAGGGGGGGCCGATAGTTGACCTTTCGTTCGCTACTCTTGCTGTTGCCGCATGTGTCAGGAACTGGTGTGTCCTGGAAGAGGTTGACCTAACTCTGACCTAACCTAACTCCGACCTAACCTAACTCTGAACTTTTTTTTTCGTGTACTAACCCCCTCGAGCCGTCACCCCGCCGAGGAATGCGGCGGGGCGGTGTGTCGGAATCGAACTGACTAAAACCACAAGGTCTGCCACTCTGCGCCTGAGAAGAGAACAAAAAGAAAATGCTCAGAGTCAGGTTAGGTCAGAGTTAGGTTAGGTGGGAGTTAGGTTAGGTCCGAGTTAGGTTAGGTTTGCTGGGGGACTGCAGGGGGGGCCGATAGTTGACCTTTCGTTCGCTACCCCTGCTGTTGCCGCACGTGTCAGGAACTGGTGTGTCCTGGAAGAGGTTGACCTAACTCTGACCTAACCTAACTCCGACCTAACCTAACTCTGAACTTTTTTTTTCGTGTACTAACCCCCTCGAGCCGTCACCCCGCCGAGGAATGCGGCGGGGCGGTGTGTCGGAATCGAACTGACTAAAACCACAAGGTCTGCCACTCTGCGCCTGAGAAGAGAACAAAAAGAAAATGCTCAGAGTCAGGTTAGGTCAGAGTTAGGTTAGGTGGGAGTTAGGTTAGGTCCGAGTTAGGTTAGGTTTGCTGGGGGACTGCAAGGGGGGCCGATAGTTGACCTTTCGTTCGCTACCCCTGCTGTTGCCGCACGTGTCAGGAACTGGTGTGTCCTGGAAGAGGTTGACCTAACTCTGACCTAACCTAACTCCGACCTAACCTAACTCTGAACTTTTTTTTTCGTGTACTAACCCCCTCGAGCCGTCACCCCGCCGAGGAATGCGGCGGGGCGGTGTGTCGGAATCGAACTGACTAAAACCACAAGGTCTGCCACTCTGCGCCTGAGAAGAGAACAAAAAGAAAATGCTCAGAGTTAGGTTAGGTCAGAGTTAGGTTAGGTCGGAGCTAGGTTAGGTCCGAGTTAGGTTAGGTTTGCTTGGGGACTGCAGGGGGGGCCGATAGTTGACCTTTCGTTCGCTACCCCTGCTGTTGCCGCACGTGTCAGGAACTGGTGTGTCCTGGAAGAGGTTGACCTAACTCTGACCTAACCTAACTCCGACCTAACCTAACTCTGAACTTTTTTTTTCGTGTACTAACCCCCTCGAGCCGTCACCCCGCCGAGGAATGCGGCGGGGCGGTGTGTCGGAATCGAACTGACTAAAACCACAAGGTCTGCCACTCTGCGCCTGAGAAGAGAACAAAAAAAAAATGCTCAGAGTTAGGTTAGGTCAGAGTTAGGTTAGGTCGGAGTTAGGTTAGGTCCGAGTTAGGTTAGGTTTGCTGGGGGACTGCAGGGGGGGCCGATAGTGGACCTTTCGTTCGCTACCCCTGCTGTTGCCGCACGTGTCAGGAACTGGTGTGTCCTGGAAGAGGTTGACCTAATTCTGACCTAACCTAACTCCGACCTAACCTAACTCTGAACTTTTTTTTTCGTGTACTAACCCCCTCGAGCCGTCACCCCGCCGAGGAATGCGGCGGGGCGGTGTGTCGGAATCGAACTGACTAAAACCACAAGGTCTGCCACTCTGCGCCTGAGAAGAGAACAAAAAGAAAATGCTCAGAGTTAGGTTAGGTCAGAGTTAGGTTAGGTCGGAGTTAGGTTAGGTCCGAGTTAGGTTAGGTTTGCTGGGGGACTGCAGGGGGGGCCGATAGTTGACCTTTCGTTCGCTACCCTTGCTGTTGCCGCACGTGTCAGGAACTGGTGTGTCCTGGAAGAGGTTGACCTAACTCTGACCTAACCTAACTCCGACCTAACCTAACTCTGAACTTTTTTTTTCGTGTACTAACCCCCTCGAGCCGTCACCCCGCCGAGGAATGCGGCGGGGCGGTGTGTCGGAATCGAACTGACTAAAACCACAAGGTCTGCCACTCTGCGCCTGAGAAGAGAACAAAAAGAAAATGCTCAGAGTCAGGTTAGGTCAGAGTTAGGTTAGGTGGGAGTTAGGTTAGGTCCGAGTTAGGTTAGGTTTGCTGGGGGACTGCAGGGGGGGCCGATAGTTGACCTTTCGTTCGCTACCCCTGCTGTTGCCGCACGTGTCAGGAACTGGTGTGTCCTGGAAGAGGTTGACCTAACTCTGACCTAACCTAACTCCGACCTAACCTAACTCTGAACTTTTTTTTTCGTGTACTAACCCCCTCGAGCCGTCACCCCGCCGAGGAATGCGGCGGGGCGGTGTGTCGGAATCGAACTGACTAAAACCACAAGGTCTGCCACTCTGCGCCTGAGAAGAGAACAAAAAGAAAATGCTCAGAGTCAGGTTAGGTCAGAGTTAGGTTAGGTGGGAGTTAGGTTAGGTGGGAGTTAGGTTAGGTCCGAGTTAGGTTAGGTTTGCTGGGGGACTGCAGGGGGGGCCGATAGTTGACCTTTCGTTCGCTACCCCTGCTGTTGCCGCACGTGTCAGGAACTGGTGTGTCCTGGAAGAGGTTGACCTAACTCTGACCTAACCTAACTCCGACCTAACCTAACTCTGAACTTTTTTTTTCGTGTACTAACCCCCTCGAGCCGTCACCCCGCCAAGGAATGCGGCGGGGCGGTGTGTCGGAATCGAACTGACTAAAACCACAAGGTCTGCCACTCTGCGCCTGAGAAGAGAACAAAAAGAAAATGCTCAGAGTTAGGTTAGGTCAGAGTTAGGTTAGGTCGGAGCTAGGTTAGGTCCGAGTTAGGTTAGGTTTGCTTGGGGACTGCAGGGGGGGCCGATAGTTGACCTTTCGTTCGCTACCCCTGCTGTTGCCGCACGTGTCAGGAACTGGTGTGTCCTGGAAGAGGTTGACCTAACTCTGACCTAACCTAACTCCGACCTAACCTAACTCTGAACTTTTTTTTTCGTGTACTAACCCCCTCGAGCCGTCACCCCGCCGACGAATGCGGCGGGGCGGTGTGTCGGAATCAAACTGACTAAAACCACAAGGTCTGCCACTCTGCGCCTGAGAAGAGAACAAAAAGAAAATGCTTAGAGTTAGGTTAGGTCAGAGTTAGGTTAGGTCGGAGTTAGGTTAGGTCCGAGTTAGGTTAGGTTTGCTGGGGGACTGCAGGGGGGGCCGATAGTTGACCTTTCGTTCGCTACCCCTGCTGTTGCCGCACGTGTCAGGAACTGGTGTGTCCTGGAAGAGGTTGACCTAACTCTGACCTAACCTAACTCCGACCTAACCTAACTCTGAACTTTTTTTTTCGTGTACTAACCCCCTCGAGCCGTCACCCCGCCGAGGAATGCGGCGGGGCGGTGTGTCGGAATCGAACTGACTAAAACCACAAGGTCTGCCACTCTGCGCCTGAGAAGAGAACAAAAAGAAAATGCTCAGAGTTAGGTTAGGTCAGAGTTAGGTTAGGTCAGAGTTAGGTTAGGTCCGAGTTAGGTTAGGTTTGCTTGGGGACTGCAGGGGGGGCCGATAGTTGACCTTTCGTTCGCTAACCCTGCTGTTGCCGCACGTGTCAGGAACTGGTGTGTCCTGGAAGAGGTTGACCTAACTCTGACCTAACCTAACTCCGACCTAACCTAACTCTGAACTTTTTTTTTCGTGTACTAACCCCCTCGAGCCGTCACCCCGCCGAGGAATGCGGCGGGGCGGTGTGTCGGAATCGAACTGACTAAAACCACAAGGTCTGCCACTCTGCGCCTGAGAAGAGAACAAAAAGAAAATGCTCAGAGTTAGGTTAGGTCAGAGTTAGGTTAGGTCAGAGTTAGGTTAGGTCGGAGTTAGGTTAGGTCAGAGTTAGGTTAGGTTTGCTGGGGGACTGCAGGGGGGGCCGATAGTGGACCTTTCGTTCGCTACCCCTGCTGTTGCCGCACGTGTCAGGAACTGGTGTGTCCCGGAAGAGGTTGACCTAACTCTGACCTAACCTAACTCCGACCACGAAAATTTTTCTTAATTGTAGCTACCATACTTACCCCTGATATTTTATATTGACCCTGTGAGCTCTCCCGCGTCTCGTGGGAGAATTTAAACCTGTAAAACAAATTTTTTATTTTTTATTTTTGTACTTTGGATTTTTTAATCCTAAATTTCGTAAATTTTTAGAGGTTTTTGTCGAATTACTCGTCAACCCCTCATCCTAAAATCCCCTTTTTTACAGATTTAGACAGCTCTTATCTTGATCCGTCTAATTACTTCCCCTTTTTTGAATTCTGGCAAGTAATAACATATATATCTTCCATTTAGTTTGAATTTTTAAATTTTTTTACAAACCTCTAAGGTTATTGTCGAGTATTTCTTCAACCCTTATTTTCGAAGTATCTTATTATACATAACTAGTTAGATCTCATCTAGATCTACCTAATATATAGCGTTACATAAGTCCGGTAAATAGATTTCGAAATTTTTTACATTTTAACCTAATTTTTGGTACTTTTTGAGGTTTTTGTCGAATAGCTAGACCACCCTTAAGCCTAAAATTATAAATGTTGCAGTTTTGGAAAGGTCCCACCAAGACCCGTCGAACGACACCCAATTTGTCCAGATCGGACCAGTGGAACGGCAATAAATCGTGAACGTTCACATAATCGTGAACGGACGAACGAACGAACCCCTCCGCTTGTGTGTGTGTGTGTGTGTGTGTGTGTGATCACAAATAATCCGAAACTGTGATGTGTCCCGTAGCCCACGTGACGGTCATAGACGTCGTGACACCTCATTTAAACAACATGATTCTCCGCGTGATCAGACAATAGTTCAAATATTGGCTTGTTGGAATTCTATTGAGAACCGTTTGCCGACCGGGACAACGCGGTTGCGAATGCCTAGGGCGTATAGGAGGTTGCCTGCGCGGTGACGCAAAGTCGTGGCTTAACGATTGGGTAACGAACGATCGTTCGTGTCGTTTGTATTTTGGTTGCCTTAACCTTCACATAGAAGTACTGTTGTCAAAAACAAACAAACTTTGTATGAAGTATTTGAAAAGATGGTGCACATTAGTTTCTCACCAGCTCTTCTCATGAATGCAGTACCCATCGGAGCGGGTACTTGGATTGATTTCAATTTAAACCTTTGAGTTGAATCGAAATCAATCTTTATCACTGAATTGATTACTTGAGTTTTATTTTATATTTTGATGTTTGTATTTTTGACGTGTTCAAGTGCCTTTTGGGGCCTATGGAAATAAATGATTTGACTTTGACTTTGACAATTTTAAGTCAGAATTCCGTTCACTGTATCCGTGTAATGTGGACGTAATGTATTGCGATGCACCTGAACGCAAAAAGAAGTCATACAGACTTCGTGAAACTATCCACACACAATTTTAATTTTCATTATTTTGGGAAACGATCAACTACCCACATTCTGTTGGATATTTTTATTTTATTTGTCTATTTGCGAACTTCATTATGTCGAGATCTGGAGTGTGTCTTCCGATAGACAAGTGTCAACGAAGGCGCGATAGATTGCACAGTCTTGAAGAACGAAAGCGTTCTCGTAAGCGCGATCGTTCGGTAAAAAACGCATTGAACACTTATAACTGCTCGTTTGAACGCTTTCGAAGAAAACAAACCGAACGAATCTCGCACACCTCCAAGACCAACTCATCGCAGCACACCGCAAAACAGTGAGTCTTATTTTTCACAAACTTTGCTTGATATTTTGAGTGCAACGAACCCGTTTAAATCGCTTAATTATGTTTCGAATTTTGACCCGTTTATACACAATATTGAGGTGTGGTGTGATGAGGTGGAGCGCGCGAGCGTGGTCTTTCGCGAGTGGCTAATTGTTTGAAGGGAGACGCGAAAAACTTGGCTTGACGAGTTGGTTACAAACGATCGTTCATGGACTAATTTCGCATCGGACATTGTCCTCGTAAACAACATTATGCTAACATTCTTTTTGAAGTAATGGTTACAACATCCGATAAGTACTTGACGTATGCCGAGTACGCCCGTCATTTGCTGCTTAGTTTACGCATTGTAAAAGGTTTGAGTAACGATTTAATGGTTCAAATCATAGTGCGAGGTATAGATAACCCTGAAGTACAAGCCGTAGCTGCTAACGCTGACCTGACAGTTGATAACATAATTTCATTTTTACCTTCCTACACTAAACCTAAAGAGAAATATTCATTCGCCGTTACCGTCTGAATTCTCGGCACAATAATTCTACACGATCAGATAGCAAATGTTTCGTATGCAATCGAATCGGACATAAAAGCATTGCATGATCACACTTCAAAGCCGTCTTGTATTAACGCTCCAGAGAGACTAATCCGTTTATTTTGCAAAAAGATGGGTCACAACGAAGTGGATTGTTTTGCCAAACGTCGTTCCGGGTCGCAAGACATTAACCGAAAAATAAAGTGAACTCTTGTTCGAATGTTGTTAGTGCTCTGTTCTGACTAGTGAGGTCGAATAACTAGACCAGATAATTAATGATGGTCAGGTAAAGCCGAGCTCTTCGTGAAATTGAGGCACTTGTGAAAACACCAGTTACAAGTAACGTGCGACAGGTTCGCCAGTTCCTCGGTCTAGTTGTATACTTTCGCCGCTATATACTCGTAGAAGGTTACGCGACAAAGACAAGTATCACCCGGCCTACAAAAAAAAGTGTCGCTTTTGAATTAGGTCCTTACCAGGTGATAAAAGCATTATCCAGTGACCGCTACGAAGTTAAATTGCTAAGTGGAGCTCGTGGTAAGGTCACGCAGGCAGCTGCACAGTTTATGGTGATCTGGAAAGGAGAGTGGTGCCCTGATACTTGTGCAGGCTTTTTCGATCGTGAGTAACTTTTGATCTGTTACAGATATTGAGTGAGATGACGAGTGACTAAGGTTGCTTGGAAGCTGCGCTTCTACCATCACTTGTGCTGAGATGGCAGACCGTCAGTGGCAGTAGACTACGGTCTTACTGAGTTGGTAAAGGCAGGTGCTGCGGTACCTCTTCCTCCAAACTCATGGTCTTCCTGATAAAACCTGTAAGACCCATGGACAGGGTATCCAGCCCCAAACTCGTGGTCTTCCTGATGTGAACTTGACCTATGGACAGGGTAACCAGCCCCAAACTCATGGTCTTCCTGAGAAAACCTATAAGACCCATGGACAGGGTATCCAGCCCTAAACTCGTGGTCTTCCTGATGTGAACTTGACCTATGGACAGGGTAACCAGCCCCAAACTCATGATCTTCCTGAGAAAACCTGTAAGACCCATGGACAGGGTATCCAGCCCCAAACTCGTGGTCTTCCTGATGTGAACTTGACCTATGGACAGGGTAACCAGCCCCAAACTCATGGTCTTCCTGATATGAACTTTAAGACCGATGGACAGGGTAACCAGCCCCAAACTCGTGGTCTTCTTATGGTAACAGTAGACCCTCATGCTGTAGGTCTACTCTTGTCGTGGTACTAAACTTCTGGTTGTTTAGTTATATGCTTCTAACAGTGACTGTTTGTTTGTAGTCTGGAACGAATTATAAACAATCTTTCACTCTTTTCCTTGAGGGATCGAACCTTTTCCTATTCCTATTATCACGAAAGCTATTTGTTAACACTGTTTTCAGCAACTGACCAGTCGGAGACGATATGCCTACTGAGGATTCTAATAAACTTTTCTTAGAGGATCGAGCACTACAAATGAAAACAATGAAGTGTGGATAACTGGACCTGACGAGGATGTCAGGGTGTCAGAAGAGGCCTTGTTGGTCAAGAAATGATAATTGTAGAAGAGGGTAGTGTGAGACGCGGTGGTAGAGAGCGATTCTATATAACGGGCGGCACGCTCATTCAAGGAAGCTCTGTCCGTTCGTGAAGAGAATCTGCCTATCTCATTATTGTTACGATTAGGTTACTTAATTGATCGTAATTGTATTCTTGATTTGTGTTTGTAATTTGTTGAAGTTAACTAAAAAGAAAAAAGGATTGTAACCCGTGTCGTGCGTTAGTGGGTTTACGCGTTGGTGGCTTTACTTAAAACGACTTTACTTTTACTTTGGAATATAGAAAGAATTCCATGATGCAGCACGCTGATTTCCTAAGCCGTCATCCTCCTGAAACCGTAAATGTGTCACACCAATACCAATCGGGAGAAGAACCACGTTTGTTGTTATATTCCTAAAGGTTACCGGCTTAGTCTCTTAAGAGCCTTCCACGATGACCATGATCACGTTGGAACTGACAGAACGACAGATCTCCTATTATGTTACTTTTGGTTTTCGAGATTAGACAATTTGTTAGCCTTGCCCTATATGTTTAGCACATAAAGTACCTAGAGCACCACAACCCATTCAGTCTTGGTACAAGTTTGATGACCCATTCTGTGTTATTCATGCAGATATTTGGGGTCTGCTTCCAGACTGTAAGGGGTTTAAGTATGTTTTGAATAGTGGTTGACAGCTATTCTAAATTTTGCTTACTGTACTCCATGTATCGTCAAGACTCGAAAGAGAAGCTTTTATGACTCTAAAGAGACAACATGAATCTGATCTATTCACAGCTAATCAGTGGCGTCAAGACGATTACATCAACCAGAACCGGCGGCAACCACGAGTCTTCGCTGTTGGCGACTATATCCTTGTCAACAAAGCATCGCAGAGCAGATCTGGCATGCGGGGGCCCTATAAGGTCCTGCCTGTACTGCCACTTCACCGCTATGAGCTGCAACTACTGGCTGGTTCGTATGGTAAGAAAACCCTGGCAACTGCTGAGGGTGGACACCTGACGCCTGCTCCACTTTCTTCGAGGCTGGTGAACGATCAAGATACTTCTGTTTGGCCTGAGCCTCTGACTTATGGCTTCTGTTTGGCCTGAGCCTCTGGCTTATGGCTTCTGTTTGGTCTGGGCCTCTGGCTTATGACTTATGTATGGTCTGAGCATCTGGCTTATGACTTCTGTTTGGCCTGAGCCTCTGACTTATTTTTTATTTTTTTTTATTTATACTTTATGCACATTATAGTAACAAAGGTGAACTTAATGCCGTAGGCATTTTCTACCAGTCGACCTTAGGACGATGCAGAGCCAAACAAGGTAGATGCACAAACTAAAAATTTATACCGACTTCTCAACAAGGAATTCACCAATTAATAATGGCTTCTGTTTGGTCTGAGCCTCTGACTTATGGCTTCTGTTTGGTCTGAGCCTCTGGCTTATGACTTCTGTTTGGTCTGAGCCTCTGGCTTATGACTTCTGTATGGTCTGGGCCTCTGGCTTATGACTTCTGTATGGTCTGAGCATCTGGCTTATGACTTCTGTTTGGCCTGAGCCTCTGACTTATGGCTTCTGTTTGGTCTGAGCCTCTGACTTATGGCTTCTGTTTGGTCTGAGCCTCTGACTTATGGCTTCTGTTTGGTCTGAGCCTCTGGCTTATGACTTCTGTTTGGTCTGAGCCTCTGGCTTATGACTTCTGTTTGGTCTGAGCCTCTGGCTTATGACTTCTGTATGGTCTGAGCATCTGGCTTATGACTTCTGTTTGGCCTGAGCCTCTGACTTATGGCTTCTGTTTGGTCTGAGCCTCTGACTTATGGCTTCTGTTTGGTCTGAGCCTCTGACTTATGGCTTCTGTTTGGTCTGAGCCTCTGGCTTATGGCTTCTGTTTGGTCTGAGCCTATGGCTTATGACTTCTGTTTGGTCTGAGCATATGGCTTATGGCTTCTGTTTGGCCTGAGCCTCTGGCTTATGGCTTCTGTTTGGCCTGAGCCTCTGGCTTATGGCTTCTGTTTGGTCTGAGCCTCCGGCTTATGACTTCTGTTTGGTCTGAGCCTCCGGCTTATGACTTCTGTTTGGATGAAATGATTCTGCTCTGCCTGATGGAAAGCTCGAGCAGAATCCAGGAGTGGTGGTCACCATCCTCAATGCTAATAGGGACAATGCAGCAGACCCACACTATGGCGGTCTAGTGAGATGCTTTTTCACGCTCCGCTTAAAGGACCCGGGTTCATAGTGGGATGGAAACACTTACGCAGGTAATGAGTTCTAGGTTTTGACCTCTCGGCACAGGAAGGAAGAACCGAAGCGGTGAGTACGAGATCGTATGTCTACCACTCTGAAGCGGTGTCTTCCAAGACCGGCACGTGTTGTCCTGTAGAGGAAGGGAGAAGGGGAAACCAGTTGGAACAGCTCTTCGGAACACTCTCCATGATGAACACGATAAAGGACTGCCATAGAGGCGAAAGGCCTCTGGCTTATAGCTTCTGTTTTGGCCTCTACCTGTGCTTTATGGCTTCTGCTCAGGCTAAGCAGTTTAGCTTCACACCCAGTTCTTGCTGGCGATTTCTTCATGTGTTAATGTAGATGGTGTGGAAGCTACCATTTATTTGCTTTGGCTAATATTCTACCCAATGAAAGTTCGGAATTTCATTGCTTGGAATGTTATTTAGTCGCACTAAATTTAATGCTTAAAATCGCTGTTTTTGGTCTGTGATCATTCTTTCAAAGATGCCTCTTAGTTGTGTCTGGGTACTCGGCGTTGAGAGTGCACGCTCACCGTCGTGTGCTTGGTGACAATAATTCAGAGGTTTACTATCTTTTGGCTTCGGACACATAATTAATGCGAGAATACAAATGAACGGTGTGTGTGTGTGTTACATTTCAGATGATGACCGGTCTGATGAAGATGATCAGCCCGGTGATGGTGGACCTAGTAAAGGCGCAAGGCAAGATGCGGTCGAGGACGCCGCGCTGTCAGGAACGGCCGTCTTAGCGAATACCCTCTCTCCAAAACCCGGACCGAGCCGTGCGTTATAAAACGTGGCGCGCGCTTAGCAACGGGGTCATTCGATTCTCGAGCGGCAACGGTTGAACATTTCTACTAGTACTCTGTGATTTCTACTCTACCTTCCATATTGTCATTTGGTCATTGTTATTATAATTATCTTGTCATCGGTAATTTATTAAATCACTTGCAGTAATTAGAGTTTGTGGTAATAGTTTTAGGTTATTATTTGTTGTGATTTCTGGTTATCGAATGTGGATTGATAATTAAATAATTTTAGAAATACATGTATGGTATGTTTCTTTTATAAAAACTACCGTCACTTTAAGTTTATAAGAATAGTTTAATTTAAAATTGCAATTAGTTGATTGGAAATATAGTATGTCACAAAATATAGCAAACGAGGACAAGTAATTCCCACGACTGTATCTATTTTATTATTTTTTGGTTTTTAGTACATTTATCTTAAACATTGCAATGTATGTTTTTTTAACATAAAACCGTTTAACTTAAAAAGTTTTTTTACCTATTTTTATTTTCTAGTTTTTAGTTTTTATTTCGCATTCTGTTTAATTCATTTAGTGCTTCATTATTTCAATTTTTTATAGTATATTGTATTCTGCTTGTTTAGCCCTTTCATTTGATACCCATATTGATGGGATTGATAAAACCTACGTTATCCGCCATTTTGTAACAGCCGCCATCTTGGATTTCAATTTTTTATAGTATATTGTATTCTGCTTGTTGAGCCCTTTCATTTGATACCCATATTGATGGGATTGATAAAACCTACGTTATCCGCCATTTTGTAGCGGCCGCCATCTTGGATTTTAATTTTTTATACTTGTTGGGGTGATAAGGTTCACTTTGGTTTGGACTGTAGGAACTTGAACTAAAAATGCGTATTGTCACTGCAACTGTTTATTGTAGACTGACTCGATCAACATTTTAACATAATACTTAAATAGAAGATCAAACATGCCGCCCACCAAAAACATCCGTTTTTCTTACACAAATTAATTGATTGATAACACAATGCAAATTAAACTACACTTATAGAGAATCATGCTATCTACTTTAAATGAAAAATTACATAATAGTGGCTAGTGACAAAACTGTAAATAATGCAATCATTTTCTAAATCAAAAAAATAATATTATCTTATACACTTGCAAGCAACATCAAAATGTAATTAGAACTTCTTTAGTGAGCATAAAGAATATCTTATACACTTGCAAGCAACATCAGAATGTAATTAGAACTTCTTTAGTGAGCATAAAGAAATTAAATTACAATAATAAATAAATAGAACTTAACTTTACAATAATCACTCTTTATCATTAACAGGTAATTCACATATTTTGGAAATTGGTCTTTTTATAATTTTACCATGACATCTAATACTATAAACTCGACAAACATTATCTTTACCAGGATGTTTTACAACAATGCGCCCCAGTGCCCACTTACATGGTGGTAGATTATCTTCTCGTATTAACACAATATCACCGACTTCAAATTCAACCTTCAGTTGTAACCACTTTGGTCGCTGCTGCAATCTAGTCAAATACTCCGCCTGCCATCGTTGCCAGAAGTGTTGAACAAGTTGTTGAGTATGCTGCCACCTGGTCAATCGGGTTACACTTAAATGGGTCATATTTGGTTCAGGAATAGTTATAGGTGCCTCACCTATAAGGAAGTGACCCGGTGTTAACACGTTTAAATTCTCGGTGTCAGACTGGTCTATAGGACATAACGGTCTTGAATTTAGGCAGGCTTCTATTTGGCATAAGACGGTGGACATTTCTTCAAACGTAAGATTTTTATTGAGAATTCTTTTAAGGTGGTACTTTACAGATTTAACGCCTGCTTCCCATAAGCCTCCAAAATTCGGACTGTAAGGCGGATTGAAATGCCACTGTGTTCCTTCTTCTGCAAGTATACCAGTAAAGTCACCAGGAATGTCCAGGTTTGCCGCTCGCCATAGATCAAGTAAATCTTTGTTTGATCCAACAAAATTTGTTCCTCGATCGCTATAGATATGACTACACTTGCCTCGTCTTGACACAAATCTTCGAAAAGCACTTAGAAACGTGTTGGCACTAAGATCGCCAGCCAATTCCAAATGGATAGCCTTGGTAGCCATGCATACAAATACACATATGTAACCCTTATGACACTTAGCTCCCCTGCTTCTCGACATCAAAATTTGGACAGGACCAGCATAATCCACTCCAGAATGTAAAAATGGTCTAGCCGGTGTTACTCGGGCTTCTGGTAAGTCACCCATCAATTGTGTTCTGTACTTTGCCCTCTGTCTTGCGCAAATGATGCATCTATGCAGGTAAGTCGTTACTAGAGATTTTACGCGGATGATCCAAAATCGTGTTCGTAAATAATTTATCATTAATTGTATACCACCGTGAAGGGTTTTCTTATGTGCATCAGCAATCAGCAAGGTAACTAAGCCATTTCGATGTCCTAAAATGATTGGATGTTTAGTATTTTCTTCCAGGTGAGCCTGCCTGAGCCTGCCGCCCACCCTAAGGATATTTTCGCCATCAAGGTAAGGATTTAAATTTTTTATATTACTTTTATTATGTATAGGTTTATTCCCCTTTAGATCTGTTATTTCTATTCTAAAATCTTCCTTCTGTGTAATTCGAATACAAGTTTCTAATGCTTTATGTAATTCTTCTGTAGTATGGTAAGCAGCATTACCATCTGCTTCCATATTTTTGTATTTCTTATAATTAATAAATCTCTTGCAATATACTATTGTTCTAAGTAACTCTTGTATCGAGTTGTAGTCTTCAAATTGAATTAGATCCCTTTTATGTTCTATATCTTCTTCTACTTTTAAGTTTGTTATAAATTCTTTCTTCATTTCTAAATCTGTAGATATATTATGTTGTTCACTTATTTCTATGACTTCATTTTTCAGCCACGCTGGTCCGTTCCACCAGAGATTACAAGTCTCCAACTCGGGTAAAAGCATTCCTCTTGAAGCTACATCTGCTGGATTGTCATTGGATCGTACATGGTACCATTGATTACCACCGTTTTCTAAAATAGTGACAACTCGGTTTCTTACAAATGTCTGCCATCGGGCGGGATCTCCTCGAAGCCAGGACAGTACAATTGTGGAGTCAGTATAAGCATATATCTGACTAGCAGGAATGCGGGTGGCCTTGCTTATTTGATTTAGTAGCTTGGACAATAAGACAGCTCCACACAATTCCAACCTTGGTAGAGAGACTGGCTTCACAGGTGCCACTCGAGACTTTGCTGCTATGATGCCAATCTTGCAATCCTTATTTTTTGTGTGGACTCTGAGGTAGGCAACTGCTCCATACGCCTTAGTAGATGCGTCACTAAAGCCGTGAACTGAAACGTCGTTCATGTTATCTCCTGTAGTCTGCAACCACCTTTCTAATTGAATGTTCTTTACATGATCTAAGCCTTGTCTTATCTGAAACCAATGTTCCTTTGTTTCAGAATCTACCGGATCATCCCAGTCAATCCTTTGCATCCATAACTTCTGTATTAATTGTTTTGCAGGTACTAGTGCAGGGGTTAACCAACCGAGAGGATCGAAGAACATTTGTATTTCAGACAATATACTTCTTTTAGTAATCACTGTTGGAATAGCTGGTAAGTTTAAATTGTACCGTATCGTATCATTATTTATGTTCCACGATAAGCCCAAAGCACGGACTATGCTATTAACTGGTATGTTAATTATATTCGAGGAATCTTCGTTCTGATTCAAGTGTTTCATAAATTCTGTGCTGTTTGAATACAATTTTTGAAGATTAAAACCTCCTCTTTTCAGTATAGTTGCAACATGGTTTACCGTGGTTATACTTTCTAATGCTGAATCATTACCTGACAGCAAGTCATCCATGAAGAAATCATTTCTAATAGTTTCAGCAGCCAGCGGATACTCGCTACCCTCATCGTCAGCCACTTGTCTCAGCGTCTTAACAGCAAGGTAAGGGGCAGCGGCCGTGCCGAATGTGACTCGTAATAGGCGATAATCCTGGATAGGACCCTTCTCTTCTCTTCTCCATAGAATTCTTTGATAGTCAGCATCTTCCTTTGAGACTAGAATCTGACGGAACATCTTTTCTATATCAGCTACATATGCTATTCTTCTTAATCTCCATCTCATAAATAAAGATCGGATATCATCTTGCAGTGTAGGCCCAACTAACATGTCCTTGTTGAGTGACACATTATTAGAGTCTAAAGCGGACGCATCAAACACCACTCGAACTTTCGTCGTCTCACTCGATTCTTTAATTACAGCATGGTGTGGTAAGTACACGCTTGGATTGTTTATTTCGTTTGTAGGTACCTCTTCCAGATGATTAAGATCAAGATATTCTTCTATCACTCTTTTGTATTCTGCTTTTAATTTTTGGTTTCTATCGAAACGTTTTTCTAATTGTAATAATCTTTTCATTGCTACTTGTTGTGTGTTTCCATTCAAAATTTCAGGACTTTCAGTTTTAAAGGGTAATTTCACTATATATCTACCATCCTTATTTCTTCTATGTGTTTCTTTATAAATTGTTTCGCATTTTTCTTCTTCTTGAGTCCACCTTTTCTTGTCTTCTGTTTCTAATTCCCACAAGTTTTGTAAGAAATGATCAATGTTGAATTGATGATACATGACTATCATTGTTTCTGAATCTTCCTGAACGTTACCGAAAAGGATCCAACCTAAACTTGTCTTCTGTGCACATGGAGAGCCAGGTGGTCCTTTGATTACTTCATCCTTTAAAATTTGTGCGTAAACTTCAACACCCAACAGCATGTCTACCCTCTCTGACTGATAAAACTTCGGATCAGCCAAAGAGAGGCCTTCCAAGTGCGGCCAGTGTGTTGGTGAACAAATGATGGATTTCGTTGGTAGATGTGTTGTGAGACGTGTTCTCATGACATATGCTTTAATCTGAAGCTTGAACTGATTGTCATATCTTGAAAGGAGCTCCAGCTGCACCCTTTGTTTCACTGACGTACGTGTGGATCCTACACCAGTGATAGTTCCCTTCACAGGTGTTCTTTTGAGGTGTAATAATTGTGTTGCTCGTTCACTTATAAAATTTGTTTGAGAGCCTTGATCAATTAATGCGCGTAATATTGTAATGTGACCATGTTCATCCTTAACAGGCAGAAGAGCTGTAGCGAGTAAAGCAGCGGTCGGCTTAGTCGCCAGATGCGATAACATTAGAACTTCTGCTGGTTGGCCGTCTCCTATTGGTTCTTGAGGGTCTACAATGTCTGTGTAATGAGCTCGAAGACCGTCTGACGTTTTGTCGTTCTTAGTAAGGTGTAATAAGGTGTGATGGCGTCGCTTACATAACCTACACGACACCTGTAGACGACACTTCATGGCAGAGTGCCCTGGGATCAGACAGTTGTAACACAGGTTCTTCTTTCTTACAAAGTTAGTTCTTTCTTCTAATGGTAACTTCGTAAATAGTTTGCAGTGACAAAGTGTATGATCTTCTTCACACATAATACAATGTTTAGCTTGGGAATTAGTGGATATGTGATAACTCTTCTCTTTGGCTACCTTATACTCCTTTGTGTGTGACGTAGTAGGCGTAGTCATTTCCAACGCACGAAACTTACTCTCCAAAAAGTTCTTTAATTCTGCCCAGGTAGGTAGTACCTCCGAATCATGATTGCAAATGTAGTCTTCCCACGCCTTATGAGTTTCCAGGTCTAGCTTTTGTACGGTAAGGTAAACAATCATTGCACTCGAGGACTCGTCTAACACCTGCAAGTTTTGAAGGCAATTTAAACATTCTGTAGTCGTGTCTAATAAAGCTTTAATCTGGTAAGCTGTCTGGGTTTGTGCCTTTCGTTGATAAAATAAACGTTTAAATAACGAATTAACAATCGCCCTTTTATTACCGTAACGTTGTTTAAGAATGTTTAAAGCGTGTTCATAATTATTCTCCGTTACCTTAATATGTTTCAACAAGGTTTCAGTTTCCCCGGTGAGACTCAGCTTCAAATAATGTAGCTTTTGTACATTGCTTAAGGTAGTGTTTGAATCCACAAGTGAAGAAAACAAATCATTAAAAGTAGGCCATTGTTCATAATTACCAGCGAAGGTCGGAAGTTGGATTCTAGGTAATTTCACATGAGGTAAATGTATATTTGATATATCACTCGTATCCAGTTGGTTTGATTTAGTCGCGTCCAAACTATCACTTAAATCTGCAACTAAACAAAGATATACATCCTCCACGTTGGAATAATCCTCATTAGCAAAATATTGTATTTCCTTTCGCTGTTGTTTTGGCGTACACTTAACTAATTCCTGATGCGCAGTTTTAAAAGATTGCCAATATTCTTCAATGCACTTTAACCTTCCTCCGATATAACCCTTTGTCAGCCGATGTTTAGGACATTTCCTTAGATTTACTTGCGCTTTTTTCAATAAACAAGCATTTTCTTCAAGTAAATAAAGTAATTGATCACTCGTGGTACTCATCGTAGTTCAAAATATGTGCAGATGTCACACTTTTTTCTATAATATTGTATTCAAAGTTGTTTACGTTAAAAGTATGAGTGCTAATTCTCGGCGTCGGGCATTGGAATGCAGTTCTTTTGTTCTCAGTGGCCGACGCTTCTTATCTTAGATCGCTCGCAATCCGGCTCGAAGGACCATATGTTGGGGTGATAAGGTTCACTTTGGTTTGGACTGTAGGAACTTGAACTAAAAATGCGTATTGTCACTGCAACTGTTTATTGTAGACTGACTCGATCAACATTTTAACATAATACTTAAATAGAAGATCAAACAATACTATATTGTATTCTGCTTGTTGAGCCCTTTCATTTGATACCCATATTGATGGGATTAATAAAACATAAATTATCCGCCATTTTGTAGCGGCGGCCATCTAGAATTTATAATGATAATGAATAAACATAATTGTATTGTCACCAAAATCCAAAGTGTATACAAAATTTCAGATTAATCGGTTTACAGGAAGAGGGTGAAATTTGAATTACTAAATTTGACCCAAGAAAGAAAAAAACAAACGGGGTGAACTAAATAAAACCGTTTAAAAAGCCCGAAGCCAGCAGCCCCACAGATTGTTACGGACGACAAAAAATTGATGAACTAACTGAAACCGTTGATTTTTACGCCGAACAGTATCAACAGATGCTAACATTCAAAGAGAATGCAGATAAAAGAATAGCATCGTTAGAGAATAAAAATACCTACCTACAAAAAGTAAATAATGCTCTAGAGGAAAGAATAGTATTATTGGAAGAAAAGGAAACTGAGATGTGCATTGAAATTTCGGGTTGGACGAGAATAAAGACGAAGATACTACACAACTAGTAAACATGATATCACAAAAATTAAAATTAGATCCTAAGAATATAGAAGAGACAAAGAGGGTAGGCAGAAAAAAGGATGAAGAGACTCGGTCGCGAACAATTGTTGTAACCTTGCGCTCGAAATCTGCTAAAAAAGAATGGATGCAGCACAGAAAAATAAGCCTTACCAATGATGACATATTATCTAACAATAACGGCAAGAGAATTTACATCAACGAAAACCTAACAAAACATATGCGACAGGTATTATGAAGTGCTAAACAAATGCTTAAAGATAAGTACAAATATATTTGGGTTCAAGATCATAAGGTGCTGGTTAAAAAGGATGAAGGGTGGAGGACTCTCGCCATTCGGTCCGAAAATGAGATTCACAAAATATGTTTTAACAGTGAACATTAAGAGAAAAGGTCACAGTCGGTGTGACAATGCGTGAACACACGAAGTGATTTTTTTTTTTTTCTAAAAAATTCGAATCGATACTAGATTACAATTTATTTAAAGATATAGAGTACAAGAGGTTTCTAAATTTAGGACAATTAAACAACTTTATGATGGAAAATAACAAAAGCACACATATAGTATACCTAAATGTTCGATCGCTTCGAAAATATTTTAATGAAGTTTTGATATTGTTGGAAGAAAATAAATATGCAATAGATGTTTTAATTTTAAGTGAAGTAAACATAAGGCAAGAAGAACTGCCACTGTACCTAATACCAGGATATGAAACACATGCATTGACTAGAGAGACGCGAAGAGGAGGTGGAATCATAGTATATTCTAAGAATGGACTCGGAATGAATATGGAAATTACTAAAACCTCAGCAATGGAGATATTGCATGGTAAACTAACAATTCGAAACAACTATTTGCATATATTGGCTTTATATAGACCAACTAATTTGAATAAAATATAATTTATACAACAGCTTCAAATAATTATTAATACAATTCCGAACATAGACTACTTGATTGTTATAGGCGACACAAATATTGATACATTAAATAATGAAATGAGTGGAATCACGACGAGATACAAAAACGCCTTGTGTGGATACGGCCTGCAGTGCGGAATTTCTAGCAGAGAGATAACGCGCGAGGCGATAGTGAATGGACGAGTTAACCAATCGTGTTTGGATCATGTATGGGTGCGAGCGGGACGCAGTGAGAAGGCCTCGGCCTATGTTCTCGAGACGCACATATCGGATCATCATGCGGTCGGTGCATCAATAGATTTGAGCGTGAGGTAAACAATAGTGCATGTAATGGTGTACGAGAAGTCATTTGTGATAGATTAGTTTTACAAAAATTTAACGAGTATGAGTGGTCACAGCTTTTAGGGATAACATGCCCTTTAGTTTTATATCAGACATTAGTGACAGTATTCAACACTATTTACAAAGACTGTACTTATGTAGCACTTGTACGTAATAAACGAATAAGGCAGCCATGGATAGATAAGTATTTATATAAAATGTTACAGAGAAGAGATTATTTATTTAAATCATGGAAACAGTCACCTAACAACATGACTAAGAGATTAGAGTTTACCAGGTTTAGGAATAAAGTAAATAAGTTAATAAATGAATCAAAAAATAAATACAGGCAGGCAGAAATATTAAAATGTAATGGTGATCTTAGAAAGATATGGAGTAATATTAATTCGTGGTTAGGTCGGTCTAAAGGTAATTTAGATGAAGTGATATTAAGGCATTTGGGTGAACAAGATAGCATGCGTAGTATATGTCGGCGTGGCGTCACCAATAGGGTTCTCGGAATCCATATCGTCGAAATAAACAATTACTACACACTTACAAGTAACTTTTATATTTAAAGAAATGTAGAAAATACAATGTAGTAGTTCGGGTAGTTTTCAACAAATTGTGTCGACCGCTAACAATATTCGCCTTTTATACATGAACCCATTTCCGTCCAATTATATAAACTCAATAAAATATTTAAAACTACATCGCAATAATAATTAATCTTATTTATAATGTTTATTCGATCGAATAAATACGAAATGTAATAATAATTCGTATTTAATATATTAAAGGAACCTTTTTAAAACAGTCATTATTGCTTTGCATTATTATCTTTCAATATGCAAATCCTAAAATTGATACATTTTAAATTAAACAAAGATATAACTAAAATTAAATATTATTTTTAAGATTATCAAAACAATATTCCTTTATTATAAATATTACATATATTAGTGCTAGTATGACGTCAAATCCATATTGGATTAATGAAAGTCAATACATGGCCGATATTATTATAATTGTTAATAAATTTTGAATTAAACAAAGTGGTTACTGTAATTAAATATTAAGGTTAAAACAGATTTTAAATAGACATTTCTATAATTTTAGTTTATGACGTCATATTAACATTTTGTTAATTTAAAATCAGTACAGCGCCCATACGGCCATTCTGATCCAGCGCGCTCCTCGCGCTGAACATTTAAACAATCTAACTTATCCGAATACCTCATACTTATTATTTAATGTTACACAGGCCTTCACCTAATGATAGGATCTTAGCCAGCAGCATGCGTCATCCATCACGGAATCTAACAAACAAGGCTTCACCCATCACGGGATCTTAGCCAACACAAAGGCATCACCATATCGGATCTAGCCAACACAAAGGCATCACCATATCGGATCTAGCCAACACAAAGGCATCACCACCATTGGATCTAGCCAACACAAGGCATCACCCATCACGGGTTCTAGCCACCACAAAGGCATCACCACCATCGGATCTAGCCTCCAAGACCGGGTAATAAGGAAATGCATGGTGGCCAGCCAGCATTTTTAGGAAGGAACTTAGGATAGGTAAAATAAATATTCAAATAATCATTACTTATCCGCCCATACGGCGCCCTCTTCATCAAAGAAAGGATCCGCACAAGCTACTGGTGCCAGTCGTAAAAAGTCGTGGCTAGCGATCCTTTAACTACATCCGCGAAGGTTAACGTGCTTCAATTTATAACGGTCGTTAGGCAATACTTCTAAGACCTCCATAGGCTCTTCGAATTTTGATCCAAGTTTTGTAGTATGTCGTTCATGACGACGCATGAGGACAAAGTGACCGACTTTAAATGGGTTTATTATGCTAGTTTTACCTATGTTAAATCCAAGTTTGACTTGGAAAGACCGCTCGTCCATCCAAAACTTCACAGACCAATCCCTCGGTCAGCTCATCATCGTCAATCTGCAAAAGCTTAATAGGTGATGGTGAACATTTTTTTTTTTATATTATATTTTTTTTTTTTTTTTTTTTTTTCGAATAGCAATTCCATAGGGATTTTACCGGTTCTTTTCAATTTTTAAATTCAGGCTAAGTCATACTTTTGTCTTGATCTGATATAAGACGAGTTAGAGTACCAAATATAGGTTTAGACATATTAGGAAACCAATATTGTTCTCCGATTTTAGGAATTACATATTTTCTCCCACCTAAAATGCTGTTAAGGATCGTGATAATGGTAAATAAGGCTCCAGCGATAATTACGCGGGACAATAATGAGTTTACGAGTTTTATTATCTATCTGGACCTTACGCCTCAACAACTTATCCTGTAAAATAACATACGTATCTGCGATTGTCCGAGGCTATGTAATTTTTTAATTAATGTAGGGTACTCAATATTCCTATTGATGTCAAAGTAATAGTTAGTTTTAATGATTCGTTCATGAGTAATTAACTTTTTATAGAAATACCCTCTTTACTAACCGTTACACTGAGACACGGCAAGCTTACAATATCATAGCCAATTAGAATGTCAAACCAAATTCGAGTATCCCCAACAACGTAAAATTCTACCTCAATACACGTCCCCAAATTCAACTTTGGTCGTAATACTTTGCGTTTAAACTACTGGAGAACCACCTATACCCATAAAGGTTACATTTATGATTTTTCGCTTTCCGGGAATTGAGCCAGCAATCTTATTTCTAATTTAGAGAACAGTTGGCTCCCGTATCAAGTAAGCAATAGTAAATTCTATTATCTATAGTAATATTGGTTAAGTTACGATCTTTTGGAGTACAGAAGTTAATTTGTTTGGTTGTTAGTTAACCCCAAACGCTCATCATTTTGTTTACGGAAACAATTCTGTTCAGTATGGCCCATTCTATGGCAATAATTACATTCTATAGATTTAACTGTATTAGCAGGATTATATGTAGTAAAAGTTGAATTCTTGGCAGGTGGAACAGAAGGACGTTTCTCTGTACATTCACGAGAAAAATGACCCGGCTTGTTACAATTAAAACAATTATCAGATGGCTTGCTAACTGGCTTAGTCATCCGAGGCTGCTTGAGTATCTTACAATTAGTGTCATCAGAACGCTCAACTTTTCTCTTACGATATGTCTTTAATACAGAAACTAGCTTAGGTAAGGAATCAGGCGTATTTCTTAGCAACTCTGATCTAATAAATTCGGGATAAATACCTGTAATCAAGGCATCGATAACCTCGGGATCCGTAGCTTCTGGTCTCACACGTTTGAACAGCGTCCAGCCTATCGTAGCGTATTCTGCGTAATTGTCAGCTTGCTCGGAGGTGTATCCGCGCCATTTTTGTACGTCGTCAGCATATCGAAACTCGTTGCCGAAAGTTCGAATGAGGTCATCTTTAACTTGCTGCCACGTGGTTGATTGAAGCGACCACGTGTCTGCCCAGATCTTGGCCCTACCTTTTAGTTGAAGGATAGCCTTCATCCTTGCTTCTTGTGGTGGTATATGGAAAACCGCAATCGTCTCATCAACATTTGCACACCAATCACGAATGTCATGAGAGCGTACATCAGGATCGAATGGTGGTAGGTAGAAATTACCACGCATTGTATTTCCCGTAGAATTAGCAGCCAAAGCCGCAGATACAGCACTTGATGCTGCTTTGCTAGTGATCGAAGAAACTAGGCTCATTACATCTTGCAATGTGAAGGTTGACTCGGTTCTCTTTTCAGAGTGTGTGGTGCCCAAAATAGGAGAAGGGCATCCCACCGCTGCTGTCGGCGTGGCGTCACCAATAGGGTTCTCGGAATCCATATCGTCGAAATAAACAATTACTACACACTTACAAGTAACTTTTATATTTAAAGAAATGTAGAAAATACAATGTAGTAGTTCGGGTAGTTTTCAACAAATTGTGTCGACCGCTAACAATATTCGCCTTTTATACATGAACCCATTTCCGTCCAATTATATAAACTCAATAAAATATTTAAAACTACATCGCAATAATAATTAATCTTATTTATAATGTTTATTCGATCGAATAAATACGAAATGTAATAATAATTCGTATTTAATATATTAAAGGAACCTTTTTAAAACAGTCATTATTGCTTTGCATTATTATCTTTCAATATGCAAATCCTAAAATTGATACATTTTAAATTAAACAAAGATATAACTAAAATTAAATATTATTTTTAAGATTATCAAAACAATATTCCTTTATTATAAATATTACATATATTAGTGCTAGTATGACGTCAAATCCATATTGGATTAATGAAAGTCAATACATGGCCGATATTATTATAATTGTTAATAAATTTTGAATTAAACAAAGTGGTTACTGTAATCAAATATTAAGGTTAAAACAGATTTTAAATAGACATTTCTATAATTTTAGTTTATGACGTCATATTAACATTTTGTTAATTTAAAATCAGTACAGCGCCCATATATATGTACCAAATTTTCAACTACATTTACAAAAGAAATTGTAAACATTAAACATTATTGTGATACCAAGTTTCTAGACAGAAAAAGCTATGTAAATTAAAGTTTAGTTAGTTTTAGGTATAAGAAAGTCGGCCCATTGGATATAGAAAAAGTCATTACTAACTTGTCGTGCGGGCACCGGGTACAGACAGAATAAGAGCTAAGGACATTAAATATTTATGTAAACCATTGAGTCCAATCTTAGCTAATTTTGTAAACATGTGTATCAGTAAATCTACTTATCCCGATGATTTGAAGAGGGCTATAATACGACCAATTTATAAATCTGGTAGTCACAAAAACTATGAGAACTACAGGCCTATTGCAATACTGTCGATTATAGATAAAATTATAGAAAAGGTGATTGTTGGCCAAATAAGTAGGTTTCTGGAGGCCAATTATATACTATCTGACGCGCAGCATGGATTTAGGAAAGGTCGTAGTGCGGTGACAGCGCTTTCCCGGTTCGCGGACCAGGTCAATGGGAGTCTCAACTCTGGACAACAATAATTCATTATTCTATTTATTGATTACAAAAAAGCGTTTGACACATTAGATCATGACATTCTGCTACAGTCTATGGATGAATGTGGAATCCGTGGTCCCATAAAGAGCTGGTTTAAAAACTATTTCTCTAATAGAAGGATACGCACGACAGTGGATGGTGTCTCGGGGGAGGAGGCTCCCGTTGATCTTGGTGTCCCGACCGGGTCAGTAGTTGGACCCGTAGGGTATATAATGCACGTAAACAGCGTTGCGAATGTAGTGAACAGGTGTAGCGTGTACATGTATGCTGATGACATGTGCCTACTGAGTGCGTCTAAAGATGTGTATGAAGCTATGAGGAACGTTCAACACGACTTCGAGAAAGTCGCGCGGTGGGCATATGACAACAGTATAATATTGAATATCAACAAAACTAAAGTCATGCATGTTTACTCACCTTACAATCGCGGCGCCAGAGCAACAAATAAAGAGGAGATAGTAGTTGTTGGACACACATACGATTGCTTACACATAAATAAAATAAATTGTAAGTGTGAAAAGCTACAATCGGTTGTAAGTTACAAATACTTAGGATTAACGATTGATACACATTTTAATTGGAAGTTACATATTAGTGAAGTTAATAGTAAACTTAGATCTATTTTAGGTAAATTTTTTGTTTTTTTTAAAAGAATTGTTAACAAACATACGTTAACAGTGGTATACCATGCTCTTGCGGACTCATTACTTAGCTATGGACTCAGTGTGTACGGGCGAACGTTTAAAACTTATGTAAAAGAGATAAAAGATCTTCAAACAAGGCTTATAAAGTATCTGGCTAACGAACAAGACAAATTAATGTGTAGCAAAGAATATGAAAAACTATATCCTATATGTAAAATTCTGCCAGTAGATATAAAAATTGAATATTTAATAGCCATAGAATACTATTTTAATGACAAACACAAAAAAGCTGTAGAAAATATATACAAGAAGCATAACAGAAAATAAACTGAGTAAACCTAGAGTAAATAATTATTATGGTGAAAGAATGTCTTCATACTTCGTTCCCCATGTTTTTAATGAAATCGGCCTACTGCGACAACTACCTAAGTTGAGTTTATGTCAACTGAAGACACAACTAAGGGCTCTTTTGTTAGAGAGGATGGGTGTTGTTGATGTGTGAGGGAATTTGATGTTTTGTAATTTTATAATGTACTAGTGAGAGTTGTTTAAATATATATGTAGATAAGAGCGCGTCTCGCCAACAAGCTTAACAGCTTGGCGAGTATTTGATTTTTTGTCATGTGTAAGATTGTTGTTGTTTATATAAATAAATAAAATAAAAAAATAACAAGATGACTGATGGTCTAAGCAAGAGTGGGCCACAATACAGTGATCTTGAGGAGGATTGAATAGAGAGTTTTTAATTGTAAAAGGAATGTATTTGGTTTTATCAACATTAAGCGTCAGTCCATTATTCCTAAGCCATGAAGACACTGTATCGAACCCCATCTGTGCGAAAGCAAAAGTTTCTTTCCAATTATTTCCATGAAAGGTCAGTGCAGTGTCATCAGCGAAAGTAACAATTTTGCCATTCCTAAGCTGCAAATTACACAAGTCATTAATGTAAGTGAGAAAGAGCGTGGGACCAAGCACACTGCCCTGCGGCACCCCAAAAGTAATGGGCAGATCATCGCTAGTGATTTCACCAACCTTTACCCTTTGACATCTTCCATTTAGATAGACTGACAATAATTTATGCTGAGTATCGCGGATACCAAGTTTTTCCAATTTGTCCAACAAAAGTGGGACAGAGACCGTGTCTAAAGCTTTCATTAGGTCCAGAAATATAGTAATTACTTTCTTTTTCTTATCCAAATTGCGTACAATATGATGGGTTAATTCATGAACAGCATCGTTTGTTGATGTACCTGCTCTGAATCCAATTTGCGAACTAGTCAAAAGATTTTTAGTCTCAAGATAATCAACAAACCGTTTGTTTAAAATTCTTTCAGCCAATTTAGAAATAGTTGAAAGTATAGAGATGGGTCTATAATTATTGACACAGCCTCTGTCACCACTCTTGTATACAGGGACCACTTCAGCAAGTTTTAGTTCATGTGGAAAAACTCCAGTACTGAACATAAGGTTAAAAATGTATGTTAAGGGAGGTACCAAGATATTACAGTAGCGTTTTAAGAAAATGCCTGAAATATCGTCCCTTCCAATTGTGGTTACTTTTTTCAGGTTCAGTATGTAATTTAGAACTTCAGATTCGGTGGTAGGAGTTAAGACAAATGAGAAGGGACAAGGATCAATATTTGAGATGTTAGGCACAATTGGAGTAATTTTACTGCCCAAATTTTTGCCAATGACGTGAAGAAACTATTTATATTGTTAACAGAGCTGACTGGATCGGTAGTATCTAACAAGTCTGTGGAAAAGTGCGATTTATTATTGTAGTGAGTAGTATTTTTTATTGTATCCCACAGCGCCTTTGTGTTAGTTTTAGCTGCATTACAGAGCTGTTCCCTATCGTAGTTTCTTTTAAGTTTCCCTAGAAGAGAGTTACAAAAGATCCTGTATCTGAGATATGTGATTCGAAACATTTCATTGTTAGGGTTTTTTTTACTTTTAATGTGAAGTTTGTCCCGATTTTTTATGCACTTCAAAAGACCATGGGTCATCCAGGGCTTCTTAATACGCCTGCGATTAGAAACTGCGACAGTACGCATGTTCGAATTAATTTTAGAGTTTATGGCTGATATTAATGATGAAGTAGCCACGTCTGCATCAACGGAGTCATAAACAAAATCAAAGCTGATATTATTCATGTCAACATCCAGTTGTTTAAAATTTATTTTCTTAATAGAGACAGCGTTGGTTTGTTGAGCTTGGATTTTCAATATAATCATCACACTATCATGATCAGTAACCGATGTCTCTGCAACATAGCAGAAGGCGGGTAGTTTACTTTTTAGCATAACGTGGTCTAGAGAGGTTTTGGTATGCGTAGGTAACTGATGCGAGTAAATCAAAATATGTTGATGGGAAAGGATCTTTTCTATTTGACATTATGTCTATGTTTATGTCTCCCATGAGAATTATATTAGGAAATTTCAAGTTGATCAGCAACTCATTAAAGGACTCCAGAAATGGTTGCAGATCTTTATATCCCGGCGGGCGATAAATCGCCACTAAGGCCGTATCACGGTCCAACTTCATAATGACACTGTTAGCGTCCTGTAAAGTAATATCTAGAATAGATACCCTCATAGTGTTTTTGAAATAGATGACTGTTATGTATGAGAGCGCGGGGCGAGTGAATAAAGCAACGGTTACATTCACACTGGTTTATTATTGACAAGGTACCGACATAAGTGACATATACATAGATATACAACATTTCTCCACAACAAGCTCGGAACAGTAACATAAATAATATAGTCATAAAACATAAAGCAAACATAGATAATACACGATATAGACTTATACAGTTATACACTAATTCTAAAGAACTGTTTATAATCCACTTTGGGGATATTACGTAAACGTTTCCCTCCCGCTGTACGATCAGGAGCAACTTCTACAGCCTCGTGGTACTCCTCATCCTCTGATATAATTCGATCAGATTGAACCAGGTGCTGGTCGATAAAAGATTGTTTTGGAGTTGAACAGCTTTCCTGTTCCTGACCTGTTCTGCTCGCGTGTATTGCTCTAGCCGAACATGATGACGCTGGCAAGTCACGAAGTTCCACCTGGCAATCATCCGGTTGACTATCCGGATGAGCAGCTTCTTTACACGCTATTAACTGGTTCTTGTGTTTCTTAACAGGAGTCGCTGATTTCACATCTTTAATTAAGTAAGTGACACGACCAAGCCTCTTTATCACCATTCCCTTGTTCCAAAGCACCTTGTTGTTTGGCATGTTTATTTTATATTTAATATGATCGCCAGGGGCGAAGGATTTATAAATTTTTTCCACCATACGATTTACGCTGTAAACACTGTTTGTTTTGTACGTAATTAGCCAGAGTGCTTGATGACGATGACGAGGTTTTATTTTTTAACAAATCTAAGCGAGAACGTAACCTTCTCCCGAAGACTAATTCCGCCGGGGTTGTACCCGTAGTAGAATGAACAGAGTTACGGTAGTCAAAAAGGAATTTTAGAAGATTATTCTTAAATGATAATTTGTCATGATAACGCATCGATGATTTAATACCTCTTTTAATAATTTTAACATAACTTTCCGCTTGCCCATTGCTAGCTGGATGGTATGCGGGTGACGTCACATGCGAAATGCCGTTTGAGGAACAAAACGATCTAAATTCACTAGAAGTAAATTGTGTCCCATTGTCACTCACTATAGTATGCGGCAATCCGAACCTAGATATGAACTCGTACAGTTTGTTTATAACCTGTGTAGAAGTTGTTACATTCATTTCATAAACCTCGACCCATTTTGTATACGCGTCCGCGATAATGAAGAACGTACGATTGTAAACCGGGCCAAGCAGGTCTATGTGTATCCTATGGAAGGGTTGCGGAGGGTGAGGCCACGGTGCGAGCGGCGCCCGCGGCGGCGATTGCCTCAGCTGGCTGCATACTGAACACATAGACACTAAATTTTCTATCGCACGGTCTATACCCGGGAACCATAACCGACTCCGTGCTTCAGCTTTCATTTTCACTATTCCTAAATGAGAATTGTGTAGCTCTGAAATAATTTTATTTTGTAATGTCGCAGGTATTATTAATTTGTGGCCACGCATCAAACATCCATTTTCAAACGCTAACTGTAACCTACATAAAAAATAAGGCGTTAAATTTAAATCGGTAACTTTTCTAGGCCACCCATGCTTTATATATTCTATAACCTTACATAATAATAAATCTTTTCCAGTTTCTAATTTAACATCCTGTAAAGAAATAGGTAAATTTCCATCTGTTACAATATTTATATAAGAAGCGCGTTCCTCTACCCCTTCCAAATCGTTACCGGTTTGCTGAATATCATGTAAACTAGCTCGCGATAGATAATCCGCTATATTATCTCCGCTCCGTATGTACTGGATGTTATAGTTGTAACCGTTTAAAAATAACGCATAACGTTGAAGACGGTTTGCAGTTACTTCAGGAATACCACGCGAAGGATTAAATATGGACAAAAGGGGCTTATGATCCGTGCGGAGTATGAAAGGCGTTGACCTACCGTATAGGTATTGATGGAACCTCCTAACGCCAAATATTATAGCGGTCGCTTCTTTTTGTAATTGAGAATATTTTTTCTCAGCGGAGTTAAGGGTTCGCGATGCAAAGGATACCGGTCGCTCTGTACCCTTATCGCATATTTGAGACAAGACCGCGCCTAACCCGTCTGGAGATGCGTCTACCGTTAAAATTAATTTCGCATTCGGATCAAAGTGGGCTAGTACCTGTTCAGATGCTATCATATGCTTAATTGCAACAAATGACTTTTGGTGTGCCGCACTCCATTCCCATTTACTATTCTTTTGTAGTAATTTATAAAGTGGGCTAAGTATAGAGGACGCATTCGGTACAAAGTCCCGATAGTAGTTTACTAACCCTAAGATGGATTGTAACTTATTTAAATTATTGGGGGCTGGTGCATCTAAAATTGCTTTTACCTTCGTTTTACATTTATGTAATCCGTTTTTATCAATTGAATAACCTAAATATTCAACTTGATCCTTAAAAAAATCGCATTTATCTAATCGTAATGTTAACCCGGCCAATTGTAATCTTCTTAACACTTCGTTAAGCCTCTCTAAGTGTTCAGTAGTGCTATTTGCTGTCACTAAAATATCATCCAACATACATAAAACGCCATCTATCCCTGACAGCAAACAATCCATTGTCCGCTGAAAAATAGAAGGCGCGCTGGCCAGGCCAAACACTAGACGAGTATAATTAAACAACCCGCGATGAGTATTTATACAAGTTATCTTTTGTGAGTGTTCATCTAGTACCAACTGGCTATAAGCTTGGGATAAATCGATTTTACTAAATTGTTTGCCACCTGATAACTTTGCAAAAAGTTCCTTGGCGGTCGGCAGCGGATATTTTTCAACCACTAACTGTTTGTTTACTGCAATCGAATAATCCGCACACAGTCTAATAGACCCATCTCTTTTTAACACAGGCACGATAGGCGACGCGTAATCAGAATGTTGAACCGGTTTCAGTACGCCTATAGACACTAACCTATTTATATCCTTATCTATCGTATCTTTTAAAGCAAAAGCGACTGGCCGGGCTTTGATAAAAACCGGTTTTGCGTCATCTTTTAATTTTAAATTTATTTCACATTTATTGAACTTTCCTAATTCATTCGAAAAAACAGAGGGGTAACGAGATTTTAATTGATCAACCAAATTATTTGTTTTACTAAAAAAATGTATAGGTGACAATTGAAAATTAAATAACGAAATAAAATCACGTCCTAATATCGGCGGACAATGGATTGTTTGCTGTCAGGGATAGATGGCGTTTTATGTATGTTGGATGATATTTTAGTGACAGCAAATAGCACTACTGAACACTTAGAGAGGCTTAACGAAGTGTTAAGAAGATTACAATTCCCATCCTCGTCGCCACTGTTATGTATGAGAGCGCGGGGCGAGTGAATAAAGCAACGGTTACATTAACACTGGTTTATTATTGACAAGGTACCGACATAAGTGACATATACATAGATACAACAATGACAACTCCTTCATTTTGTGTAAGATTATTATGGCTCTATATATGATTGTAACCATTTATTGGCGGGATGAAACTTGCATGTTTCAGCCAGCACTCTGAGAGCACAATCAAATCCCAGTCAGTATTTGATCTTGTAAGAAGAGTCAAAGTTACGTTTTATACTATACTAGCGACCCGCCCCGGCTTCGCACGGGTGCAATGCTGATACTAAATTAAATACACTACAGAAAAACTATGAACGTTATATATAAAAACATAGCGGCCCGCTCCGACTTTGCACGGGCATAAAATAGAAACCTCTAAAATTAGCAATGTTGCCTTAGTATATGATGCATGTATTATACATATAAACCTTCCTCTTGAATCACTCTATCTATTGGAAAAAACCGCATCAAAATCCGTTGCGTAGTTTTAAAGATTTAAGCGCACATAGGGATATAGGGACAGAAAAGGCGACTTTGTTTTATACTATGTAGTGATACGAATTTTTTGATGGAAAACTTTTAAGCTTAATTGCTTGGTATCGATAAGTCTGTAGCAGTCTTCGATTTTACACGTCGATGACTGAGCAACCTGGAATTCGTCAAGAATTTCAATAATATTATCGAATCTTGTTAAACTTAATTGAACCAAGTGAATTCTGGCGAGTTGATATTATTATGTTATATTTATTTTTGAATAGAAAAGAGACAAATTCAGTGCAAAATAAGAACGCATTTGTATTTGATATATTTGTCATGCAAGTAGAATGATAGTTTAATCTTCTGTGAGAATAATATAGGAATGAGATCTGTGTGTGAGTGTCATAGAATGGAGTAATGTATACATATTGTGGTAATGTATTATTGTTGTAGTAAAAGTTATGTAGTGAATGGAAATGTGTGAGTATGTTAGTTGAGAATGTTTAATAATTGTATATAAGTACAAACTAGAAAGTGCCCTACGATGTTGAAAATAAGTTTCACTATAAGTAATATGACCTAAGAATTTACAAAATCTCAATGACAGTCATTTAGATAATACTCTTTTTAGGTCTAGTTCACAGTCTATACGCAGCGCAGGCGAGTCCTGTGATCTTTTGATGAATATTTTTCCATACGAGGTCCAAGTGCTGTGATAGTTGTGGTCTTTAACAAACTGTCGAGCCAGATATGCCAATCTTCGACCAGACTTTGTTTTAAGAGATGCAGACAAAGTTCCGCGGGTCAGCTAGTTTACTATGCTTTTTAATTGACACTGCTGTCTTTGATCGGAATAAATGATTTGAGTTTTTCCATTGGACATATTCACTGTAACTTTCTTTATACTCGTATCTCATGTCTTTCTGTCTTCAGGTAGTTTTTTAATGGTTTTTCTCCAGTTGCACCAGAGGAGGTCAAACAATTTATCCAGTCCATCAAATCCAAAGCCACAGGTTGTGATGAAGCAAGTGGTTTTATGGTTAGCGCTATCTTGGAACAACTTTTACCCGCTGTCACTTACGTGATCAACTATTCTCTCGACTGCAAAGTTTTTTCATCCTTATGGCGCAAGCCTTACGTACTTCTATTAGTCAAAGTACCTACCTACTTACTTTTCTATCCAAAGTCGCAGAAGCTTGCATACACAAGCAACTTTCTCAATTCATTCACAAGAATAATTTTCTCAACGCGTGTCAGTCAGGATTCCGACCTGGACATAGTACAGAGACAGCTTTATTTAAAGTGTTTCTTGATATCAAGGCGGCAGTTGAAGCTGTCAAATTAAGTGTACTCGCCATAATTGACTTCTCAAACGCCTTCAATACCGTGAATCACGATATCCTCCTTGCAATACTTTCCCACTTCATGATTTCCGATGATGCACTGGAATGGTACTCGTCTTATCTTCGGGGACGACAGCAGTCCGTATTCAGAACAGATATGACGCTCCAAAAAGAAGAGAGCAGAAGTCAGCAAAGAAAATCGAAAAAAGAAATCGATATCGTCTTTATCATTATTGGTATAAGATCCAAACAGAAACGACCTTCACCATCTGTTTATTGGATGAAAAGTATTTTATATTCAAGCCAGCAATGTATAGTAAACTCATATTAATTATATTGTGTAATAAAACTCACGTCTATTATATTGGAGGGTACTTATTTTTTCTCTTTAAACAGCAGCGTACACTATTCGGCACGTCCGGATTCGATGCTGGTCCCGAGAAAAATCCTCGAGTCAACGGATACTTCTTCCACCGTTATCCAAAGAAATATCATTCGTTCACACGGGTGTTGCCAGTGTAAGAACTAATATGTACCCACAATCGAGTAAAATAGTTCGTTTGTTTTACCTAAACCGCGCTTATTTTGATATAAAGTTTATTTTAATAAATAAATTTTAAAACAAATTGTTGAAAATAACTAATATCCACATTCTGTTTATATAGATGCCAACCCAGTAATATGCCAAGAAACAGATAGACAACCCAGCGTTTGTATGTTCCATAGGCTTTACACTTGCGGTTGGTATTTTTATTCGTTAAACTCATGAGTACACTTTTTAATATCACTTTTAATTAATAACAGTTTGCCAACCCTCATGCGATATACTACACTCTTTTGCAAAAAAAACGGGCACTTAAGCAAAGAACTATTTTATAGTTACAATTAGTTTGTTTGACAATTTTAGGTATTGTTATCCTCAGAATTTCATAAATTAATTAGGAAGGAATAGATATCATCAGTTTTATCATAACATTTTGATTAAATTATTGAGAAATAATGTTTAAGCTCAAAACACTATTATTGTACCTGCTCGCTAAATAAAAATGAAACGCGTTAATTTCTTTGTTTTTCTTGAATACATTAAAAGCGGATAAAAGTTTAGTATTGAGTGTGACCCCTCTTGCTGAAATCACGGTTTTGCAATTTTGAAAATGAGTGTATATAATATTTTAAATTTGATGTAAAATACTTTTCATCTAATAAACAGATGGGTGAAGGTCTAGGCAATCATATCCTCTACTATTTGCTATTCAATTGTTTTTTTAGATATTCTAAAGATACTATAATTTAGGATGTCTGGATTCCAGCTTGTGCAAATCATGTTTCGTGATCTATCGTAGAAATCGAGAGTCATTATTTACACAAAATTAATACATTTTAAAAATCATCTCGATTCACTTTTTTTGTGTGAACTTATATATTTATAATTTTTGAAGTTATACTTCTTTTGGCGCGATGGAGAAAAATGATGAGAGTGAATTTTTACGATGCGCGCGCACACCGACACCTGTATTCTACATCGTGAAGTTAGTTCTAGGTGGCATGAAAATCGATAACTATGTTCAAGTTGTATATTCCAGTATTTTCATATTGAGAACACATGTTTCGTAATACAATTAAACAGTGTGAATAAATAAATATTATTTATTTAAATAAAATATTTGTGATTAATTTTAATATTTATCGTTCACTACTGCATTTTAGTTATTTTTTTTCCATACGCCAAAGAAGTATAACTTCTAACGCGTATACATAAGTACACACACTCATTTTTTTTTTATATTTTATAGTCTTTCTTTAAATTCTTATGTCATCTAGCCTATTTGTTAAGAAAATGTCATTGTAATAAATGTTGAAGAGCCAGATATATAAAAAAAATCTTTTGTCACTCATAAGATAATTAATCGCCGAACTCATCGTTAGCAAAATAGCGATAGTGTCAAGTACTAAGCTATTGCATAGCATTTTTCATCAACTATTTTTTTTATAATGCAATTATAATCATTTATTTATTTTTTATTTATGCAGTATTTTTTTTTATATTAATTCAAGTTACACTTTTTGAGCGAGGTGACCGATTAGAAAACATTTTTTTTCTTTTATTGAATAAATGAGAAGTTAATATCGTTTAAAGTATTTTTATTTACTTACAATACATGTAGGTTATTCAGGAATTTTTATCATGGAATCTATAGGTTTATGGTAACTGAAATAGGAAACATAAGTTTGACACTTGATATCCACTAAATATTTGGAAAAGACTGTGGTATTATAAAGATATGATAGATACCTATACACCTATAAACTTTCTCACAAACAGCTGCTTACATATTCGTCCGATTTCGGACCAGCTCGTCTCGATCCGTGCGAGCTTTGTACAGTCGTACCATATACATATTATTAGGTTTTATTTTCGTTACGGAATTTCTTGATTCGGTCGCCACGCTCAAAGCCCGCGATAAAAGCTATGCCATTGTGGCGACCTCCACATACAGCGCCATCTACCGAAGATACACTGAACTACGAAGTAACGCACTGTACCTACAAACTACACTACACGGAGTAACTACCAATCCTGAATCGCGCAAATAAAGTTCCCGCGCCGATTATCATATATACAACATCCCAACATCAACTGTTGGGCAGTAGCCCGCCAGGCATGATCTCCTCGCCTGGTCGGAGGATCCTTCCTTTGTGTTGGGTGGAACATTATACCCGTTCCCCCACAGTGGTGACCCCGACGTGATTGGAAGCAGCCTTCAAGCCGCGCCACCATCATGTTCACTCCCACAGCAAGTCTCAAGCCAGCCAGCAACTTCGGCCTCAACAGGGATATACCATACGCAGGACGCGACCGCTCCAGCCTGGTAACCCCTACGGCCTCTACAGCGTCTAGGCACAGCACACTGCACCTACGGTCCATGTAAGCAGAGCATCTCTCTCCCGTCTACGCAGCAGCCAGCCACTACGCAGCAATCGCCCCGACTCACTGGGGACCTCACCGCAGCACCGCGCACCGCATGCGATCCCGACTCACTGGGATCAGCGGACTTCAGCCCCGACTCACTGGGACTAGCGGCATTCAGTTCCGACTCACTGGAACTTGCGGCATTCAGTTCCGACTCACTGGAACTACTCACTCCTGGCACTGGCAAGCGCCGCATCAGAGCACAGACAGCTGACTCAACATATATCGACCTCCAGTCTTGGAGGGGAGTGATGTGGCGACCTCCACATACAGCGCCATCTACCGAAGATACACTGAACTACGAAGTAACGCACTGTACCTACAAACTACACTACACGGAGTAACTACCAATCCTGAATCGCGCAAATAAAGTTCCCGCGCCGATTATCATATATACAACATCCCAACATCAACTGTTGGGCAGTAGCCCGCCAGGCATGATCTCCTCGCCTGGTCGGAGGATCCTTCCTTTGTGTTGGGTGGAACATTATACCCGTTCCCCCACACCATAGCTTAAAATTACATCACTCCTACACTGACAGGATGTCCCTGTGTGAGAATACGTACTTGTGTGTGACACATGATATATTCCTTAAGGCGCGTCACCACTGAAATTGTTGTCAATTTTAGTATTTTCAATTCTTTGCAACTCTTCAGAAAATTGACAACTTTTGTTTCCATTGTCTACACCGAGTCGCCAACAATTAGAAAAACATTTTGGTTGACAACAAGCCGTCTCCACAGTAAAATGTTTTTTTTTTTTAAACATACTACTCCCGCTTTAGGAACATACATCCTGTGCCGCGGGGGACTTTACAAACATACATGTAACGTACACAAAGAACACCCAGACTTAGGACAACATTTTGTGGATCACACAAAGTGATGTCCCACGAGGGATTTGAACCCACGGCACTTGGCGCAGTAGCAAGCGGCGTAGTGACCGCTTAAACCCAACCGTGCAGTCCAAAAATGTTTTCGATCGACGATGACATTATGCAGGCAGACGCAGTATTTATTATTTTATGTAAAAAGAAACGAAAGTTTAAGTGTTTTGTCCGACCAAGCCCCTGAAAGGAAGAATAGTACATGGAAGGATTGAACTATTAAATTAATGATAGACAAGTCAGAAATTTTCATCGTACTTGTAAGCGATATAGTTAATTAACAACTCGATTAATTCGTTCATCCGCGTGTCAGGCAGGCTTGTTTCTTTTTGTTTCCAATTAAGCGTCTCCACAGAACCAAGTAATATCTGCAACAAGCATATTCTTTTGTTGTTTACCGCCAAAAACAAAAGCACGGTTCCCAACTTGCCAATTTTTGTTGCCAACACAAGGAAATTACAGAAACTTTTGTCACCAACCAGTACGTGTCGACAATACAAAAGTTGGCATCTTATGTTCGGTGGAGACTCGGCAAATTGCAGAAGTTGTTTATTTAAAAGTTACAGATTATAATTTTGTTTTTTTTTTCTGTTGGCTACACTGGGTTTTAGTACTCTATGTATATAAGTACTTATGAGTTATGTACTCTACATTCATTCATTTAAGTTTCTGTCACTCATCAACCAAATTTCCAATCCAGTAAATCATCCATTCAATTCTGCATCCTCGTTGGCATTTTGTAAGATTCGACAAGTTTTCATTGTAGATTTTAATCGCGTGTTAATTGTTGACGTTGGTGCTCTCAAAGTCTCAACAATACCTCTCACGAGCATCGCCTCCAAAAATTTATTCAGTCAAGATCGGCCACATAACAAAAGCTAAAGGTAAGTCATCTGTTTTCGTTTTATTAAAATAATATGGCTTTGAATGCATTGTCATTTTGTCTTAATCGTTACTTAGATTTGCATGTTTTTTTAAATATAAAACCCATAGGTTTTCAAAAACATATTTTTAACATGTGCCTTGTAATTGAAGTGTTTATAATAGTGACGTTTGTTGTTTCGGATTGACCATAACCATGAAATGATAGTAAGGACCTGGTCAATTCTTGGTGCAGCTCAAATACTGTGCTATATTTAACAAATGCTTTTTATTATGATTATTATATTAATACAAAATGTGTGTTGTTCTAGCTCATTTTATATCTTCTATGATAGTATAAAATGAAAGTTTTGTTGACAGTAATTGCTGGTTTGTGTAGAGCTATTATGATGTTCTTTTCCCAATAAATATTTAAATGTGAAACAGCAATTTCATTTTGCACCTGTATAGCAACTGTTAATGATCAAACTAGCGTAATAAATGATTTTGTGAGGAATATTTTTCTTAAACATTTCATTTTTTTAAAACATTTAGTTGAATTTTATTTTCAAATGTTTAGTGTAATTTATATTTAACCTTAAGAAAGTCATTGCTTGTGGCATAATAAATGAACCAAAACTATAACACAGTTTCATTAAACATGGAACTGACTATTCTTTAATAGTTTTTCACCAAGACGGGTCCGCAGCCCAAACTCTTTAAAATCCATGAGCATTAGTAATAACTATCAGGTAACCCATCCGTTAGTTTGGACCCTGCTTACTATACATATTTTGTAAATGATTTGTAAGAAAGAATGTCGGCTACAATAAAATAACGAGTTTAGCTCAGGACATTTATAACAGACTAGTGACATCGGACAGAAATACTCACTTCTTTTACTTTAACTCGCTTTTTTTAACTTTATACTTGATCACTGATCGAAACTGTAAAATTATCATGAGGTATACATGACAGAACAAAAGTACCATTCATGCTTATTATTGTCATTTTCATTCATAACTTTATTAATGGTTTATTTCATTCAATAGAAAGATGGAAAGTTACAAATTAACATTATTTGCAATGTTGTTGTTTTGCTAACAATGCTATGCACAATTATGGTTAAAAAATCCAAAAATGAGTGCATGTTTCTATTGCCAACTGCCATTAATGTTAGAAGGATAAGATCACTCTCCTTAGAATGGAGGTGTTGGTTGTCGTGTGTATCCTACAGTTTTGGGATTTTTTTAAAAACTTTTAAAAAATTCGTAACTAAATTCTTCAACAAAAAGTATTGACCTAGAGGCAGTACTTTCTGAGATCTATGACAGAGACTATGTCATTTTTTGCAAGCATCTGAACTGAGGGCTTAAGTTATTTGTTTATCAAACAAACCCAAGATCACTCATCTGGCCAGTATGGTATCATACTGGCCAGATGATTGATCTTGGGTTTGTTTCAATCTTTTCTTCTCTTTGCATCCAGATCTTACCGGGATGAATAAATATAATACTCTCTGTATTCTTAGCCTGTCAAAAACAGACATGGATGAAAGATCAAAATGCACTATTGGATGAATAAAAAAAAATGTTGAATTAAGTAGTGGGAGAGCCCGCTCGACCAGAGTGACACACATATCCAAAAGGCACGCACTTGTGACACCTCTGGTGTTGCTAGGCTATGGGCGGCAGTAATCGCTTAATATCAGACGATATGTCTGCTCATTTCCTCCCTATTCCATAAAAAAAATATGTAACTTTTTATACAAAATTTTCAGGAGAAAAGCATGGCTCGAGGTCAGCAAAAACTTCAATCACAAGCTAAAGCTGCAGAAAAAGCTTCTAAATTGAAGAAACAACAAGGGCACAGCGCCACAGACCAGAAGAAAGCAGCACAGAAGGCTCTCGTCCATGTGTGTGCGGTGTGCAAGGTATACCAAACAGTTACAATGTACAGTTATTTTATTACCTCAAAAACTCACTTAGCTTCCTATATAATTATTAGTTACCATGCTCACTTTCATTAGTGGCTTAGTTTTTATATAAATTTATTTTTTATTAACATAATGACTTTAAAGTATTAAGCAGTTCTTCTATTATGTATTGCATTTATGATATAATTATAACAAAACAATAGAGTCATAACGCGCGCCCTACGATGTGTTTCAATTATCGCCCAGCAGTATTCTGCTATTAAACACATGTATGTGCATTGATGAAACTATCCTAGGCGTGCCTAGTGCCTACCTCTCACAACTAGGGCAGACAGTATGTCTTTATTACAGAGATGGAACATTAACAACATTATCATTTACTTTCAGGCCCAGATGCCCGATCCTAAAACATACAAACAGCACTTTGAAAATAAGCATCCTAAAAATGATCTACCAGAAGACTTGAAATCGGTCTAACACTGCAGCGCTGCTCTAGAATAACGTTTATTTAACTTTTAAGAATTGTAAAAATATCTTCTCATTGAAACGGCATTTTGTTTATTTCACTACATTTATGCTTTGTTTTTTACGTAATGGAATGAGCACTTGAATACAATGTTCATGAATACCTGTGGCGTGAGCTCGTCGGCTTCGGCCGAGCAGTCACGTGTCGTATGTATGTATGTATGTATGTATGTATGTCTGTCCCGCCCTCGCCCTCGCCGCCGAGTACCCGCTCACTCTTCACCGAGCCGATGCTTGTTAAGTTCAGTGTTACAATAGTGAACGTATTTAAGTAATCTAAGTTACAAAATATTAAGTATTTATATACCTTACACTTGTTTTATTCACTTTACTCAGTTTATTTTCGCACTAGGTATTATTGGATTTTAATCTATATGAACCTGTCTTATGGACCTTTTGAAAACGATTTTGACTTACATATACACTTACATATGGCACTACTATAACTACAAACTTATCTATTTAACAAGAACAGCAACTTTGGCTTGAGTTGCCGAATTTGTACAGCGTAAGGGAATGTAACTGGTTGTATATAATAGGTTTCTCTCCTTAATCTTTACAATTTGCAGGTTTGATTCCAGACTCACAGCAACTGAAATTTAAACATACAGTACATTTTATTAGAAGGCATAGCATTGCACGCTTGCTGGTAGTATCAACTTCCCCCAACTGCTAGTTCAAATTAAACACTTCACTCGCGAAACCCAGTACAACACTAATGCATTTTTGTTCACAAGCGGAGGTCTTAAAGGACCAATAAATTATTGAGTTACATCCGGCTGGAAAGACCTGTAGGGGAACGGGTATCATATCCCACCTACACAAAAAGAGGATCCTCCGACCAGGTGAGGTGATGACGCCTGGCGGGCCACTGCCCAACAGTCGATGTTGGGATGTTGTATATATGATAATCGGCGCGAGAACTTCTACTGCGCGATTCAGGATCGATAGTTTCTTCGTGTTGTACGTTGCTCCATAGTTCAGTGTATCTGCGTTAGATGGCGCTGTAGTATCAACAACTATTGCGCTGTATGTGGAAGTCGCCACAGACCAATAAAATGTACCGCTTTGTTTGTTTAAATGAAAGAAACTGATATAAGTATTATCGAGTCTTCAAAACTGGTAAGCGAAATGAGTTTTAAACGATCTAACAGCGTATCTTCGTCGATTTAACTCGTGACACGTTCCCCGTTGCGGTGCGCCCGAGTGTCTAAGAATAAAAAAAAGGTCTCTGTTCGACCGAGCATAAACAAGTTTTACATGATTACAATCGTTTATTCGTGCCACCTTCGAAGGAACCGTTTGTGCCCCGAGGATACCGCTACATCTTTTCGTAAGACTGTACGTGTCCGCACTCCAGGCAGGTGCGCGAGTACAGGTCGGTGGCGGCGCAGTGCTGCTCGGCGCCGAAGGCGTGCTCGTGCGCGGCGCGCGTGCGGTCGAACAGGCTGGAGCGCACGGCCATGCGCAGCGCGCGCAGGCGCTTCTGCGTGTGCGCCAGCTGGCCGCGCGCGCGCTTGGCGTCGCGCCGCTCGCGCTCGCGCTCCAGCTCCTCCTCCGAGCCCCACACCAGCAGCGCGCGCGCCTCCACCTGCGGCCGCAGGTACAGGCGCATGTCGCCCAGGCGCGAGCCGTGCGGGTTGCGGCGCCGCACGCAGCGCAGCGGCGGCGGCCGCAGGTCCAGGTCGCAGTCCTTCAGCAGGTACAGGCTCTTGGCTTCGGTGCGAGTGACGAGCGCGTGTTCCTCTGCGTCGTCGCGACACTCGTCGCACACGTGGAAATCGAACGAATCGAACAGGTAGGACTGCGCGAAAGTTCGCGAGCACTCCGTGCAGACCGGCCGCTCGGAGGGGTCGACGACGGGGGCGAGTCGCGAGCGCGTGCGAGACGGCTCCTGGAACTCCTCCTCCTCCGGAAGGAAACCGCCGCCGGAGTCCGGGGCGGTAGCGCGCGCCGTCGCGACCTCCCTGCGTTCAGAGAACAGATCCGACGTCAGTTTGGCGTTAAGTGCAAATTTATATATGTATATTTAATTAAAAAGAAAGTAAAAACTAAAACCCAACTACGACAAAAAACGACGCTGAAAAAGTATGAAACAAGTTTGAAAAGCCGTAGTCATACGTCATAGAAACGCACCATAACAGCCAAAGACACGTAATATCTTGCCGATTCAGGTTTTAGAGCTGACTTCCCTAACCAAAAGATATTCGCTAAAGATTTTACAGATATACGGACCGACCGCGACACTCGGATGATGAGGTAGATAAACCATCAGGGACAACTACGGCTTTATGGAGGCCATAAATTGAATTGAAATACTAAAATCTATATTTGCAAGAACTCTGTCTGTCGGGCAGAACTGGTTGACAAAAGTGAAGCTCGACGATGACAGAATCTTAAATGTAAAGGATTTCGGGAAATTATATGTATATTTTAATTATTTAATATGCAAACGTAGCTTTAGAGTGGTTTGGACCACAAAATATTCGTTTATTTCATAACCGGTGTCCGGTGCATTACGGTAAGTTGCAGTCTTTATTTTAAATCATGTTATCCGCAGACGATCCCAGCTTAGCCACCTTAAACACATTCCAGCGATTAACAATCGGTAGGGGAGGGCTCGGGGCATGCTCACGTGGGGGGGCGGTCGGGGCGCTGCACAAGGCGCGCGTCGCGCAGGGCGCGCGCTCGCAGGCGCTGGCGCTCGGAGCGCGCGCGCTGCGCCGCCGTCAGCCCGTCGCCCGACCCGCCCGAGCCCCCGCCGCTCTCGGGGCCCGCCGTCGCCATTGCACTGCGGTCGAAAAACAAAAACACTTTATTTAAAGTAACAGGGTACCGTGAGGTGCAGTGCGCTCAGGGGGCTGGCATGTGAGGAGTCAGTGGCGGCATCGTTGCGAGCCCTCGAGCCTTAAGCCGTAAACCACACAAAAAGTTTACGTATGGGACCCGTGGCACATTCACCTCGTGTTGGCAATGTTATAATTTGTCATAATATGTCGTGCCCCTAGAGTGGAGATGAGGGATGACTGTGACATACCAGTTACCGACTTTAAAATAAATCATTATTTAGTTTTGTGTTCGATGCTGATCATCACAATTAAAATAAGTTCATCTGGAAACTGAATGATATTATAGATTTGTATACAACTATTCATAACTGTTAGAAAGCTGGTACAAATATTTTAGTCATGATTTTATCAACAGATTTAAAAAAAAATAAACTTGAAAAGCATGTTACAGTAAAAAATCATGAACTATATTAGTAGGTACAGATACAATAGTAAACATAACATCAGCTAGTGGCATGTAGTGTATCTGCAGTTATTTTTCAAAAATTCACATAAAATAAATGCATTGCAAAAAGTAGAAAACATAAATACATAAAGGCACACTTTTTCCCAGAGGGGTAGGCAGAGATAATTGATCTCCACTTACCATGGTCCCGACACATTACTTTTTCTTTGTCCACATTCATCAATCACTGCATGCTCATTATTTCCTGGTGATTTTCACATGGGCCTTCTTCAGAATATCATTGGTCATTCGGTCAGTAAACAGAGAACCTCATCTAACACTTCCACACACATTCTCTCTATGAATTTATTTCATGAGTTGTAACATACATCCTCTCTACAAGGCTCGACCATCAGAGCATGGCCTATTCAATCATTGTCAACACATCTTCTTTCGATCTACAACATTCCTTCATCTCTTCTGACTAACATTCATAACACACACGTGTATACACTTGGAAGAAACTTACAAGTATAAATGAAATTTGGTAAGTATTTAATCCTATAATAATTAAAGTTATTTACAACCATAAAAAAACCTTATGTTATTTTAAGTATTAACTTAAACTCGTAACTTGACTTCAGGTTCATGTTCTAAGTATTATTTAAATTATTTAACATTGTATCAAGAAAATTAACAATTATTGTACATACCTAAGTTAGTTATTACACCACATTAAAAAACTATTACATGTGTTGGTATTACAGGTAACTTTGCGCGGTCTATAAAAACAACATTTACTAAGCAGTCATGTGATAACTTTAAATGCCTCTTTACACTATCAAATAACAACGATATTTTGAACTACTTCAATTAAGAGACATAATCTTATTGTGTTTGTTTTATAAGGTAGGTACCTAGGAAATCCACTGGCACTAAAAACACAAATAATGATCGTTATTATTGTTGTCACCTACAGGTACTGAGTGTTGTACCTTTTTATTAAGTTTGTTTATTGAAAATAACACCTTCACTATAAACGTTCGGACTACGGGACCACAGAGCACAATATTTAATAAAGATAAGATACTGGTCTACTTACAAGTTTAAAGTTTGACTCTCCTTCCGACCGTCTGACAGACGTTCAAAAACTCCAAAATAAGTTCTTAGTGCTGAAACGGTAATTAAAATAAATCGATAAGGTGGTAGAAATTAGTGAAATTCATCCTCGTCAACAGCTCGAACAGAGTTCGAGAGGTTGCGCTGCCCTGAGCTACTAGTCCACTAGTCTGTCAATGTTGTCAAACTTGTCAATATTGTAAACAATTTCTTTTATTTTGAAATATACCGATTGTAGTGTTTCAGTATAACCTTACTTTTAAATGAATTACTTATTAAAATAAAGTGCAAAAAGTGAGAATGCAGCGTATTATACGCGCGTATCGTACGTTACCAACTATACCGTCTCAAATTCGTCGTAGCAGTCAGAATATAGACAATGAAAAACAAAAAAGTCCCCTACGTCGCCTTTTAGACGATGCAAGTTCGTATAGTGAGGGTGAGCAGGAAGCCATTGATCCTGAACTGCATTGGGCCACTCAGCCGTATGCAGCGCGGCCAAAAACTGCTGCCCCGGTGGAGGAACGCGTGGAGCCGCGCAACACTGCCGTGCTGCTGTTCCCCGGACAAGGTTCACAATGGGTGGGAATGGGCCGTCGCCTGTTAGAGATACCTGCTGCTAAAGAACTCTATGAGCTCGCGTCAAGTGTTGTCGGGTAAGGCATATAACCATTTAATCAGATACTTTCTTTTTTACACTTTTAATACATCTATTGTTCAAGCACATGGGTGCGGTATATACAATTTTGCCGGATAGGGTCAGGATTGTACTATTTTGGTAACCGGGGTGGCTACTAAAAAAGAACGATCCTGACCCTATCTGTAGTCGGTGTGGTGACATAGTAAGAATAACTAATGTTACCACACCACATTGTCCCATGGGTGTCGTAAAAGACAATTAAGAGAACAAACTAAGCTGGATAACATCACTGCAAAAAGAAGGAAATGTACTAACCTGTATGGCCAGCGTGGTGTAGTAGGCCAAAACCTCCTTTGGAATGAGAGGCTTATAGTGAACACAGGAATGCACTCCAGTTGTAATGCCTCCCAATTTGTCCACACCGATTGCAGTCATGGTGAAGTACATACATAACTATGTAAGTGCACATGTGGTGCAGCTGTAGCAGTGTAAGTGTTAAGTGTCATTTTCACAATTTCCTGCCATATAAAATTATATAAGTTTAGAGCCAGTCCCATCTGTTTGTATAAAAATAAGAGTAATTAATTTATAGTGAAAATAATTTATTTTAATATTGACTTGTTCTGGTGCAGGCTGAGTGAGACCCATGAAATGTTAGCATTGGTTTCATAATAAGGTAGTTTGTCATATTCTTATTTTTCTAAACTTTTGTTGACTGTATTTTGTTTCCGCTAATTCTGATGAGTTTCTTTTCTTATCGTTGTTCCTTTGTACTATCTGTTCATTTGACGCATCACTTTCCTTTGATTTGTTATTGGTTGCTAATAGAACAAGTCTATCATATTTATAGTCCGGCCACTCAGAGAATGCGTTTCTGACACTTGTGTCATGTGCCATGAATATCATTAATAATATTTGGTAACAGTATTTATAGCATTCATTATGCATAATTATTCAATTTAGATATATTTTATATTTCAAACACAATATTAACAAAATTGTTGATGGATGAATTAAATTTAATCGTAATTTCTGAATGAAACCAAGGGAAAGAATATAAAAATACTGTATTTATAGAAAAATATATATTATGAAATACATAGTTTTAAGATTTCAATAATGTCAAATCAAAATTTAATCCGACTCCGATTCGCTTGAGGACTCGCTGTCATCTTCACCAACATGTATTATCATGTTACTATCAATCATAGTGTCTATACGAATATTGCGGTCAAAGTCATCAAATATCATTTTTTTAGTTTTTTCAACCACCTTCATCCAGTCATCTCTTGTGACTTTTTCGCATGCTTCTTTTAAAAGCGTCTTCATCTTTTTTATGCCATATGGTGGAGAAGTATTATGGCGGGCTGCATAACCTTTAATTTGAGCCCAGATTAGCTCTATGGCATTGTACTGGCAGTGATATGGAGGAATTCGGAGAACGCGATGACCGTACTCCAGAGCCAGCTCATCTATTTCGTATCGAATATTTGATAGCTTATGGTCGTTGACTAATATCATCAGCTCAGCTTTTAGCATTGACATATTTGCGTCAATGCCACTTCTTTGCAGCCAAGCCACCAATTCCTCTTTTCTATTAGCTTGAGTAGGTGCTTTATTTATTTGCACCGAATGATTAGGGACGTTATCCATTATTATAACTGAAGGCTCTGGAAGGCCAGGTAGCAACACATCCTGGAACCACTCCTTGAATACAGCCGCATTCATTTCTTCGTGGTAGTCAGTGGTAGTTTTTGACTCAAATTCTAATAAACCATTTTCCACAAAACCATACTTCGCACAACCAGCGTGGCATATTATGAGACGTGCTCCTTTACCGATTGGCACTTTCGACGTCGACGCTTGAGTGTCATCTGTCCAAGAACGAGAAAGCTCGTGATTGGTGTTCAGCCATGTCTCGTCAATGAAAACGACATTGTCCCAATTATCAATTTTTTTTTGCTTATCTTAGAAAAGTAATTCTTTTTACCAGAAATATAAAGAGATAAAAATAGTTTTTCATTTATTTTTAATTCAGCTGACTGATGTCACGACAATTATTTTCATAAGTTTGGTTTGATTGTACCTATATCGTATTATAAACTATATTAAACTTAACTCGTATGTATTAAGTACATTATACACACTCTCGAATAATTTCTCCGATGTCCCCAGGAACTTTAATGTCGTTCGTATAAATGCCCAAAGCATTTCGGCACATTTCCCTGAAATGGTGACAACATTTGACTGTACAACATCCTTACATACTTTGTAACTCATCTTGTTCTACTGTTTTTTTGTGTATTCAATAAAGATAAATAAATAAAATTATATATTATAAAATTAGAACGTTTTATTTAACAATATATGGACCGACAGAATATATTACGATATATTCGATATATTCCAAAAATACTCAGTTACAATTCAGTATTATTTTGTCTCATCACTACAAAAACAAACTATTGACATAACCTTGAAACAGCGCAGTTTGACGTCGTTAGACTTTTAAAAATTATTGTTCTTAAATTAATTAATTGATTAATTGTTAATAACTTTAGCCCAAAATAAAAGGTTTATTGTACATTGGCATGATTATTCAATTTTTAATGTTATTACTCATTATTAAGGTTCATAAAAGATATTTAAAATTTTGCCATAAATTGTACACCAGTTCAAAGTTACATCGCCCATTGGATCACGACCTGTCAGGAACGCATTCTCTCAGTGGCCAGACTATAAAGGTTTATCATGGTGTTACAAGTTTATCTGTACATGTCCTTTTTATTATATCTTAACAGCATGCAAATTTCTTTAAAAAGGTAGCAATCACTCAATTTGGTGTCATAAATTACATTTACCATACAATGAAAACAACAATAAAAAATAGACAATATAAATCTATAATATATTATAAAGCTGAAGAGTTTGTTTGTTTGTTTAAACGCGCTAATCTCAGGAACCGCTGTAGGCTATATATCATCATGCTAATACTAATAGGAGTGGCGCACCAATGAAAAATGTTTCAAAAACGGGGGAAAGTTTCAATCTACGGGCAATAGAAGATCCTCGCAACCTCATTTGCGTGTTCTATTGCCCGTAGCGTGAAATTTTTCAAACATTCTTCATTGGTGGCCTCTGTTCCGCGGGTATAACTTGTACTATTTGGCTCACTCTATTAGCGACAAAGGTGTTCCAACATGTTATGTCTCCATTGAGCCAACCTAGAACTCTAAAATCTATCCAACAGTAAACCTTGGATTCATAGCTCTTTAAGCATTTTTTAAATTTATTCATGAGTTGAGATAACAGGACCGCTCCGCAGAATTCTAATCAAGGAAGCGTTATTGATTTGCTTGTAGGGTCTACCTGCTACCAATGAAACTGATACATAACTTTGTTAGTTGATCTTGCAATATACTTGAACTTGAAACTCGCGGGCTGGGTCTCTGCAACTCGACGACTTCAGTGCGCCTATTCTATGCCAACCCAGTTCCTCCAAGAAGCCTAGCAGACCCTTCACGTTGCCGACGACTTCTGGAAATCACCTCGGTGACCCGAGGTGTCTCGCCCGGTATTCTGCCACCTCAGGACATGTCATGATGACATGGGCGGCCGTTTCATCCTTCTCCATGCATGCCCTGCAAAAAGGACTGTCTGTTACACCTTTAGTGAAAAGATGTTTGTTAAGTAAAGCATGAACAGTTATTGCTCCAATTAATTGTCGAAGCAGCGGCCTCATCAGCTTCCGTGACAATCTGGGGTTGATTATCTGGAGGGCCTCCTTGGTCTGCCTGCAGGTACAAAGGTTGGACCAATATATTTGGTGTTTAGTTGTAGTGTCCGTCGCAGCCAAGCAGATGGCAAGGGCAGTATTGGTTCAGGGCCTACTGCCCTTGTTTCTAAATCCACCTCTTGCCAGTGCATCGGCTGCATCGTTCCCGCGTGAGTTGCTATGTCCCTTTATCGACTAGAGAGATACTGTTAGTGGTACATACCTCTGTCAGGGCTTTGTGGCATTCGTAAATTAGCCCTGAGGTTGTCGAATGACTTTGTAGGTCTTGTAAGACACATCGGATGTCGGAAAGTATGCGGATGGGGTATTCCGTTACCTTCCTGGATATGATTGCATGTGCTACCATTATTATACCCATGCACTCTGCCTGGAAGACTGTGTTGTGGGCTCCTAGTGGTGTCGAGATGTGTATGTTTAGGTCCTGGAGAGTATTTATTTCAAGGTCAGGCACTGGCTCGGGAGTATTTCCTGAGCCAGTGCCTGACCTTATATTGAATCCGTCTGTGAAGATACTTAGCTCTTTTGGGTGAAGTCCTCCTTGGGGAGTCTTCGTACTTTTTGTCGAAGGCGAATTGCCTGGGTATCGTGTCAGTCACCGCTTCCATGAGTGGTTCCTTACCTATGGCCTCGTAGAGGATTTCGGTGTGTGGTACCCTAGGCGGTCTCCAGAGATTTTGTTTCTTTAGCCGCGCTGCCGCGGCTAGAGCCTCCTGCCTTATAAAGAGGTGGAGTGGTGGTAAACCTATGATGGCTTCCAGAGCCGCATCTTGCGATATATAACGCAGGCATATGCCTTTGCGGATCATTTTCGTGAGTTTTTATCCACCTTTCTATTTGATATTGACCAATGTTGCTGAGGTTTTCTCTGATTTTAATACATTCATGATATGTGGCATCTGGTAAAGCATCATCCCAGTTAATTTTTAATGACGAGACCTTTTGAAACAATTTTTTTAACTTAGTTGACACTAAGGTTATTAATCTTACGTTTCTGTGTCTGTAATTGTTGTTCAAGTAACTCAGTCCTTAATTCAGACCATGAAACTTTTCATTTATATTGTATATAGATTGATATCTTTCAATTGTTCATTCTTATTCTTTTCTTTTCTTGTTACTCTCTTCTTGCATTTATCTTAGCGTATTTTTAATTTCATCCATTTTATTGTGTAATTTATTGTTGTATTTTTATTTCTCAAAGTTCTGCTAACTCTTGTGGTAAGTGGAAAGACTAATATTCGCTTTTGTAAAACTAATATATGTTCGCAGTCCACACACCACGCACCACGCATCCTTATCGTTCTCGCGGCAAAATTAGTTTACTCTCTTCACCTACAATATCGTCATAACTGTCATTGCGTACTGTAATTATGAGGTACGTCAATTGGATCGCGTTCGAGTTTTCACTTTTCGTGCGTTGATAACATACCTATCTGCTTATTTATATATATCATTGGCCTCGATCAACATCTCAGAAATAACCCTTTTATATATTGTCGGTTAAGAATGGTAGGCACCCATTCATATTTTTATAAATTATTGTAGTTATAAAATAAGTACTTGTAATAATTTATATCACAAATTTATTTATATTCACTGACCTGACCTAATTATTTTCGACATAACTTTATCTACTTGCGCAGCTAAGGGGCCATCCATAAAGTACGTCACACGAATTTCATGATTTTTTGAGCCCCCCCCCCCGTCCTTGTCACAGGTGGTCACATTTCTGAGACCCCCCCTCCCTAGTGTGACGTCACATGTTTTGCAATTTCACATCGAAAAATTATTAAATTAAAACAGCAGTTCCGACATTAGTTTTATTTCCATTTAAATTATGTACTTTTTTATGAAATCAATATTAACATCAAATATTTGAAACAATAACAAAGCAATAAACTAGATATTGAAATGTGATGTCACGAAACTTAGGACCCCTCCCACCCCTTGTCACACCATGTCACACTTTGTCGACCCCCTCCCCCCTCTTTACGTGTGACGCACTTTATGGATGGCCCCTAACTTCAGAACCGTCATTTGGTTCGATTATAATAAAGTATCGTTTGTGTGGGCGTGGAAAGGTGGGACGTGGCTCGCGTGTGCGTGTCGGGCCCCGAAGAGGAACTGGCGCGGCGCTGCCAGACGGCCGTACTGGTGACGGCGCTGGCGGCGCTGGAGCGCGCGCGCGACGAGCGGCCCGGCGCGCTGCAGCGGGTGCGCGCCGTGGCCGGCTTCTCGCTCGGCGAGATCGCCGCGCTCGTCTTCGCCGACGCGCTGTCGCTGGAGTTCGCGCTGCGGCTGGTGGAGCTCCGCACGGCGGCCATGGCGGCCGCGGCGGCCGAGCGGCCCGGCGGCATGCTCACCGTGTGGCTGGCGCCGGACGCCAACGTCAAGCACGCTCTGCTGCGGGCGCGCGAGCACGCCGTCGAGCGAGGCGTGCCCGACCCTGTGTGCCAGATAGCCAACTACTTGTATCCCGGCTGTAAGGTGGTCGCCGGCGACGAAGAGGTACTTTTTAGGGTTTCATAGTCGACGGCTCGGAATAGGGTTCCGTGGCCGTCCATAACGGTAGAAGGCGCGGTCGGTATTTATCAATATGACCGATGTTTATTTATTATTTCATTATTTTCATACGAAGTTTCCTAGTGAACGCATCGTATAAGCGAGGCTCGTACAACTTTTGAGCCGAAAGATGTGAACCATTATAGTTTTCCTTCAAAATTCACGTGGACCACTGTCGTGATTTTTTAAAGATTTTCCGTGTTTTTAGCTTTTAGGTGGGGGTGCCCTATTTGAATAAAAAAATGCGCTTTAAAGTTAAAATATCGTGGGTTGCGTGCAGGCGCTGCGGTTCGTGGAGCGCTCGGGCGCTAAGTTCGGCGTGCGGCGCGCGGCGCGGCTGCGCGTGGGCGGCGCCTTCCACTCGCCGCTCATGGCCGGCGCCGAGAGCGCGCTGCGCGAGGCGCTGCGCAACGCTGGGGAGGGGCTGCGCGAGCCGCGCGTGGTGACGTGGTGCGCGGCGGAGGCGCGGCCGTACCGCGACGCGCGCGACGTGCGGCGCGGGCTGGCGCGGCACGTGGCGGCGCCGGTGCGCTGGGAGCAGACGCTGCAGGCGCTGTACGCTCGCGGGCGCGGCGCCAGCTTCCCGCTGACGCTGGCGCTGGGCCCGGGCGCGGCGCTGCGCTCGACGCTGCGGCAGGTGAACGCGCGCGCCTGGGACTCGTCGCTGCAGGTTGACGTGTGACGCTCCCGTCGCTGTTCCGCCGCGACCGCCGTCCGAATGTAAATAAATGTATAGATTACGATACGCGTAGATAGATATCTCAGAGTTGATCCTTCAGGATATAATAACGATTTATTTTTAAATTACACTCGTAGTTTTACTTGTATTCCGTTCCATAAGCGAGAGCGCCGGACGTCAGGGGCGAACCCGGGAGGAATCCGCCCATGGACACCCGCAACACCAGAGGCGTTACAAGTGCGTTGCCGGCCTTTTAGGAAAGATTACGCTCTTTTCTTGAAGGTTCGAAGGTCGTATTGGTCCGGGAACACCGCAGGTGACAGCTCATACCACAGTTTTGCTGTGCGTGGCAGAAAGTTTCAGGAAAATCGCACAGTTGTGGACTGCCAACCATCTAGATGATGGGGATGAAATTTCTGTCGCGTAGGACGATGGCGGAAAGATGCGGCAGGGATCAATCCGAACAATTCTTCGGAGAACTCCCCATGGTAAATGCGGTAGAAGATGCACAACGAAGCCACATCTCTACGCAGCGCCAGAGAGTCTAGCCGAATTGGAAGATCCTGGCAATCGACGATACGAGTCGCCCTCCACTGAATGCGGCCGGAGTAATATACCGCCTCGATCTGTTGAGTACACCTAGCTTTTTCGAGGCCAATTTGGCCTTACCCTCCAAATGGCCACGAAACTGGACTTCGCTCGATACGTCGACACCAAGTACTCCAATATTGGCTAAGGCAGAGAGGGGAGTGTCTTCAAAACAAGGATATACGACCCACTGTAGTTTTTTAGCGTGGCGCATATTTGTGTCTCTGTCGGGTTGAAATAGACCAAATTAAGTCTACCCCAATTTGGTACCTTTCCCAAAATGGTTTCAACTTCAGACACAAGTTTGTTTCGACTCTCACTGACGTTTTCCCGAGAAGTATTGGCGCGGCCGGTGTAGAGAGCATCGCCCGTTCTGTCATCCGCATAACAATGAATGCCGCTACTTGGCAGCATGTCATTGATATGAAGGAGGAACAGAGTAGGCGATAGCACACAGCCTTGCGGGACACCAGCATTCACAGACATGGAGTCAGAGCATTCACCGTCGACTATGACCTTAATGCTTCTACATGCCAGAAAGCTAGTTTTTTTTTTTTTTTTAATATATAGGGGGCAACGAGCAGACGTATCACCTGATGGTAAGCGATTACCGCCGCCCATGGACACCCGCAACACCAGAGGCGTCACAAGTGCGTTGCCGGCCTTTTAGGAAGGAGTACGCTCTTTTCGTAGTGACCCAATCGCATAATTTCTCGGGAAGCCCATAGGAAGGGAGCTTCGAAAGAAGCGCTTTTTGCCAGACCCGATCGAAGGCTTTCGCGATGTCTAAACTAACTGCCAAGGCCTTAGTCTCAATCGCCTGAGCCCAGCGATGTATCAAGTATGCCAGAAGACCACCAGTTCGACTGCCTCGGTGGCGTAGTGGTAGCGTATGCGACTGCTAAGCTTAAGGTCTCGGGTTCGATTCCCGGGTCGGACCAAATGTTTGTATGATCTGCAAATATTTGTTTCGGAGTTTGTGTGTTTGCGTCATAGGTCAACGGATTATTTCCTATGTGAAGAGGTGGAAAGAACGGCTTACAAAAATTCCCTTCGTTCGTTGTGTAGTCCGTCTGGACTAGGCAGGGCCCGATTTAGCTATTTAGCCGCTCCAGGAAAAGATAATTTTCGCTGTCCTTTACAAACACAAAACCATATAAGTCATGAGCTAGTTATGTTGGGGGATGTTAAGGATACAAGTACCTGCATAAAATACGTGATATTGTTGGGATTATACCTACCTGTAATATTCACGTCAGTCTATCGGGCCTTCTGAAGAAGTACTTATACGAAAGTTGATGAGTGTTTTTATGTTAGTAATGAAATGAGTATTGAATTGCAGGGGGTTAGTAGGGGCGGCAAAATAATAGCCTACTGACGCTACTAAAACAATGCATCGTAAACTTGTCCTATTTGACGTATTAGTGGTTTTATTGCTTCGATTCGACTTTCTCATCTCGTGTCACCAAGTAATTTTAGAATTTAATCTTTAACATTCTTCAAAAGAATAGACCACCTTAATGTTGAAGTGGAAATAATCCATCTATTTTTTGCACAGTATAAAAAAAAATTTAGCTTCCAGTAAGGACTTTGCCATGTCGTTTACCATTAAGTTTAAAGAATGACTACATACTGGATTTATGTTTTTAATCCTGGCTTGGACTCCACTTTGAATACCTTTCATATTAAATCCATCGTACCCTTGTCCTCTTATGTTTTCTAAAGACAATCCAAGTGCTGATAATTGTTCATTGTTGTTATAAAACTTTCATTTATTAAGCTATTGCATATCTTTTACCGCGGGCTTTGAGAGCGGCGACCGAATCAAGAAATTCCGTAACGAAAGTAAAACCTAACACCCCCCACTCCACCTACCATGTACGATGCTCGCACGGATTGAGACGAGCTGCTAAGGACTGTGAAAAACCTAGATATATGTAGGTTTCAGTTGCAGACAGAGATCTGAGTTTTGTGGAATCTGAAAGCTTAGTAATGCTGTCAATTGTAATTTTGTGGGCTTGCAAGTAGTTTCAAATCATCCATGTAAAGGAGGTGAGATTTAACTCGAACATCTTTCTGCAACCTGTAGCCTAACCCTGAACCCTCTAATACTGAGAGGGTTCAAAGCTAGACATAACCACAAGGGGCTCAGACTGTCACCTTGAAAGTGGCCTCGCTCGATCTTTATAAGTACGCCGTTCATCGCCGACATCCAGGATAGCGAAGTACTGTTCTCCATTGCCCCATACATAACTTCAAGAAAGTGCACTGAGTTTTATCAATTTTATACAAATCAAGCACCTTCAAAAGCCATGCATGAGGAACGGAGTCAAAAGCCTTCTTGTAATCTATCCAGCATGTCGCCAAGCTCTTACGATTACGACGCACCTGCTGGCTAACGGTCATGTCTATGATAAGGAGCTCTTTAGTACCACGGGTCCCACTTCTACATCCATTTTGAGAAATAGAAAGTATCGAATTGTGATTAATATGTGTTGTAATTTTGAGTCTCAGAATAGATGTCAGAAGTTTGTACAAAGGTGGTAAACATGTTATAGGCCTAACATTTTTGGGATCCATGGCATCACCAGATTTGTAGAGTAAGTGGGTTATGCCAGTGGTCAAAAATTGTGGTAATGAACCCAAATCCAATGCTGTTTGGAATTGAGATGCTAAGCACGCATGTGAGCTTCGGAACCACATAAGCCAAAAGCTGTGCAGATCCAGGAGCTTTCCAATTCGGTAATGAACGGACCGCACAACTTGCGTCCTCTTCATCGATGCTAATAGGTTCCCTAGGCAACAAAGACTCACATGAACGCTCAACATCCCGATACCAATCACCTTCTGTATGAGTGACAGGCACAGACCAGATACTATGCCAAAACGAATTTGTGGCATTTTCATCTGGAACTTGCCTCCAATCCAAGGCACTCACCAGTGCTAAATTTCGTTTATGTATGGGCAAACGGAACAACCTGGGTCTGTTATTAAAATTTACATATCGGTATTCCCGAATCCCATCCTCCGAAGTGCTCCTTATCCTATCATTATATTGGGTCATTTATTCAATAAAAGAAAATAAATTATTATTATTATATATGTACAGAAAATGAAATTGATAGAGAAGATCGAATTGGTGAAAATATTATGGATGTTATTGGTGATATTGTAAGATAATAAAAGTAAAAATATTTTACACGATATTGACTTCTCATTTATTCAATAAAAGAAAATAAATTATTTTCTTATCGGTCACCAAGCTCAAAAAGTGTAACTTGAATTAACTTTAAAGAAAAAGGTTGAATTAATATAAGTGGGGGGTGTTAGGTTTTATTTTCGTTACGGAATTTCTTGATTCGGTCGCCGCGCTCAAAGCCCGCTATAAAAGCAATGTAATAGCTTAAAATACTGCATAAATAAAAAATAAATAAATAAATATTTTTTTTTTTGCATAAGTTGATAAAAAATGCTATGCAATAGCTGTACCGCGGCAGTCCCCGAGTGCCACACGTTTTTTATAACAATCTTTTAAGTTTTTGAAAGGTCTTGGGATTTAATAATAGAAATATACCTAATTATCATGGTCATCTGCTCAGTTCAGGTAGCGTCTAAAGTTGAATCTAAAATAATATTATGATATTTCTCTCGTCCCGTGGGCTGACGGTTGCGCGCCGGTCGCTGCACTATTGACAAAAATATAGTGAGATTTTTAGCTTTCTAGTGGAATCTGTGGAATCGACTGAATGACGTACAGGAACAGTAATGCCAACATTATAACCACCAGACAAGCTGTCATTTTATTAATACTTTGTTCGTGGTTATGGAGGGTAGAGACAAGGAGTGTTATCTTATATGGAAGAAAATTGAAAAAAGTGCCCAGCATAAGCTGTAAATAACAGTTCATAAACCTTCCAGAATGGCGCTGGTGTGGCAGCAGACACAGGTTATGGTATGAATGTAACAATTGTAAACGAATTGAAGTACGCCGAGGTAAAAAATTTAACATTATTGTCACTACTTGCGTATTACAAAATAATGTAGTAAATATATTTTATTTTCTGAACTGTGAATGGTACGTTTATTGATTTTTTATCATTCAAGTGTGTGTATTGATTTTAAGAAGTTTACTCTGATGCTAATGTGGCGCCACCCTAATTAATACATTTCAACTATGGAGGGTAGAGACAAGGAGTGTTATCTTATATGGAAGAAAATTGAAAAAAGTGTCTAGCATAAGCTGTAAATAACAGTTCAAAAACCTTCCAGAATGGCGCTGGTGTAGACATAGGTTATGGTATGAATGTAGCAATTCTGAACGAATTGAAGTACGCGAATTAAAAAATTTAACATTATTGTCACTACTTGCGTATTACAAAATAATGTAGTAAATATATTTTATTTTCTGAACTGTGAATAGTACGTTTATTGATTTTTTATCATTCAATTTTATGAAAAAGTGTGTGTATTGACTTTAAGAAGTTTACCCTGATGCTAATGTGGCGCCACCCTAATTTAATGCATTTCAACGGACACTTTTCATGTACACAGATGATACTCCTTATCTCTACCCTCCATAATTTCAACGGACACTTTTCATGTACACAGATGATACTCCTTATCTCTACCCTCCATATTCGTGGTATGTATCTCTACCCTCCATAGTTCGTGGGCTAGTGTTAGTTTCGCCATATGTACATAGTACTCTGTGGTTTCGCCTTTTGGCGCCAACGTTTCGGTAACGGTAGCGACTAGCGAGTGTTGTGTATTAATTAGTGTTTATTAGGTGAATTACTCCTGTTTTTTGTTAAAAATTATACCTGGATATGTAATCTATAATTAAATACTTTGTTAGTATTTAATTTGCGAGGCATTTTGTAAAATATGATCAAAAGTGAAAGTAAAGTGGTTTGGTGACAGACTAAAACATCCGTAAGTGTTTATGTGTTTGTTTCTTATCTAATGTTTATGTTATAAGTTGTTTATGAACCGAACTAAATCCAAACACATAAATCAAGTCATTTGAGTACTGCACATCTTGTCACGGCCACTTGAAACTTTTATATTTTTTCCTTTATCTTTTGTTTACGCAAGGATTTCAATAATTTTTATTGTAATAAATATGTATGGAAGTATGTTAAGTGATATTTAAATTCAATATATATAAGGTTTGGCTAAATAATAAAACAAAAATTAACATAGTATATAATTAAAATTTTTAGATATTCGTAATTTTATATATTTTTCACTGCTCTTTCAATTTATAATATTTTTTTAAATGTGTTTAAAATCTTTAGAGTATGTACATACTAATCTGTAGGCAATTTAATGGCGAACCAAAAAAAAAAGGTTTTAGTAGGTTTTTCTATAATATTATCGAGAAAAACTGCATCAGTGTGTAGTCCGCCGGATCCTGTCTACGCGCCACTCAAGCGTCTAAACTGAAAGGCGTCTGAAATTGTATTAATGAACTCATTTTGAATTGTTTTACTTAAGTTGCTTGTTTCTACTTTTTTGATGCAGATTATCAGAAGAACCTTGAAAAGCCAAGCCATTTTTAGCAAACATTTTAATGATTGAGGAAATTCGTAACAATACTCTATACCAGTATTCCATTTCTGATTTAATTATTGTCTGGGACTCGGCATCTATTTGAGCCTACGTGATAGTTCTACCCAAGATTTTACAGCTGCTACATGGTTTCGTGATGTCTCATGAGATTTAAGCATATCACCTACATACTTCTAATTTTTGTAGCCATCCTCAGATCGACCGGATGTTGTAGTTGTATTGAAGATTTTACAGCAAAAGAAATAAAACGATTTTATTGGCAGAGAATATACAAGACAATCTCTAAAAATGTCTTCACCGTTATTAAGCTTTCTCTTATCTCGAAGTAAACCTTCGACCATTGATATGTGGGCCTGGAGAACCTCTATTTACCAAATATATTCTTTCTTTGCATCTGTTAATCTATTGGGCCACGTGGCTAAGTCGACATCTAAAATAATGTTGATTCTGTAGAAACACTTGGAGTTGCAATAGCACCTTCACCAGGCAGACGCTGCTATTGTATAGCAGTTTCAAAAAAAAAATATGTTGGGCGCGTGAACGAAGCCGCGGGTGACTGCTAGTGAGTAGTCACAGATGCGAATTAACAAACTGAAAGTGGAGCAATGTTAATTTTCACACGATTAACATACCACTATAACATTTTTAACACACCTTGCGGTCAATATTAAATTAAGGGCCAATTTTACCACCTGACTTGGTCTTTCCTGGTATATGACATCGGTAAAAGCCTCCTGGCAAAACTAGATGCAAATGTCAAAAAGATGTTGAAGTTATGGCTCGGAATTGCACACTCAGCTGACCCCTCAACTCTATTTAGGGATCAAAACAATTTTGGGATGAAGTTAAAGAAGCCATCGGAACTCTATAAACACCTCAGAGTTACCAAAATGCATGTCTTGGGACAATCCCAGGATGAAATAGTCTCATCACTCCCAAAAGATAAATATGTTACAGAGCTTGAGTCAAGACTTCAGTTCCATAAACAATTTATGGCTGGTGCACAGTTTAATAGAGTCGGGCTGGGTTTCGCAAAGAAGAAGGGAGACCGAGAAATAATAAAATCCTTTATACAACAAGATGAAAATGATATCTATAAAGTGCATGCAATGAATCTAGAAATGCAAAGTGAGTGGTTAACTATAGGTGAGTTCTGCATCCCGTTAGCCCTGAAATGGCGCACCTTGCTATATGATTGGTCTCCTGCCCTGTTAAAATTCTATCTGAATGCCTTCCAAATGACCCTCCCAGACCAAAGTAACCTAGTGAGATGGGGGAAAGCATCTGAAAAATCTTGCTATACGTGTGGTGAGGCAGTAGGTACTGCTAGGCACTTACTGGTAGGTTGCAGGGTGCTGCTTGATAGGGGTTATTACTCACGCCGACATGATAGAGTACTAGAAATCATACGTGAAGCAGTAAGTCTTTCAGTAGCTAGAGCCCAAAAAGGATTGACTACAAATAAACGAGAAATTAACTTTATAAAGGATGGCTCAAGTACCAAATCTAAAAGCAAGCCTTTCTCAATCCTAGGTACTGCACCTGACTGGACTATTTTGATGGATACGTATGATAAGCACTATAAAATCCCAGAGGATGTTGGTGTTTCGTCATCCAGACCGGACATATTCCTTTTCTCTAGACAAATTAAACACATAATATTAGTAGAGCTTACTGTTCCGTGGGAAACTAATATTCCTAAAGACCATAGAATAAAATTAAATAAATATTACGATCTAACAACTGAACTTAACAAAAATGGCTATGTGGTTAATTTATACGCGGTAGAAGTAGGAGCGAGAGATATACCAGCTAAATCTCTCTATAACCTTCTGAAAGACCTTGGCCTGTCGAGATCTGCAGTAAGTTCTATTTTAGAACGAGTATCCAAGGCTGCACTAACAGGTTCCTACCAAATTTGGCTAGGTAGGGCGGGAAACTCGAGCAGTGAAGGTGAGCGTTGATGCGCATCTTAAAGGGGGCCTCCTTAAACCTACATCCAGGTCGTAAGTCCTGGGAACTGCTTTGAGTTTCTCCCTCTGCCACACGATGGACCCGGCACCCGCACGGTGAATCCATGGAGTGCTAAGAAGTTTGTCTCTTTACTTTATAAAATTCATAGATACTTTCGTAATAAATTCACAAGCGCGCTTCAATATTTATATGATTAATCTGCCCCACTAAAAATCACGTTAATTTTAAATTTAAGAATAGAATCAACTTGTAGACTTAGCATTTATTTCACATAAATAGATAAAACATTTAAATTCCGAATCGTATCACTTATTAACCGCTACATTATTCACGAAAATAACGAAAATTTGTCTCTAGGGCAGATTTTTTTTACTAAGTGTCTTCTAAATTACGGGCTTGGCAGGCACGGCTCGAAACCCAGGGCTGTGCCAGCCAACGCGCTGTTCGTGCCGTTCTGCCTAGTTTCGAAGCTTGAAAGGGACGATAGTCTGTGTCACGTACTGATTGACTCAGATACCTACCGGGCACGGTTGCTTCGGTGAGTATCTGAATCGGATTGGACGAAGGCTACAGCACAATGCTACCACTGCGGGTCCGAACGGGACTCTGCCCAGCACACACTGGAGGACTGCCCTGCATGGGAGTCCGAGCGTCGAGTCCTGGTCGGGCAGATTGGTCGAAACCTGTCACCACCACCAGCATTGAACGCGGCAATGCTGGCGAGTGATGAGGGATGGGAAGCCGCGGTCTCCTTCTGTGAGGGCGTTATGCTCCGGAAGGAGTCCGCAGAGCGAGATCGGGAAAGGGCCGATCCCGCTTGAAGGAGGCGACGAAGGGGACGTGGTAGAGGCCGCTAGTTCCCCAATCGTCGTCTAAGGGACGCTGCGGCCACATCTAGGGGAGAGCTACTAACGACCCGGGATAGGTGACACCCCGGTGCGGCCGAGGGGGTGTCATCTAAGGCGGGTCGGTGTTATGCCTCATACTGTGTAGAACGGTGTAAGGCGTGACATTAACCCGCCCCGGGGGTCACTTTGGTTACCCCGGGATTAAGAGGCTACAGTTGCAAATTAAATCGCTGACCAGGCCGACCTGACTGGTCGACCCAAGCGACCACCACCAACCCGTTCACGAGTATGGCGCATGGACCAGCCATCGTCTCCTTCGCCTTAATAGAGGGAAAGAAACGACCCGCCCCACGACGAAACCGCAAGTAATGACATTTTAGTGAGCATGACGAACTATACTCGAGACACTGATAAAAATCTCTACAAATCAAATTAACTACTATAATAATCGTCACACATTACTTTCAAATAATAGTTTGTTAATAATTCAGCCCAATTACAAGAGAAAGGAGTTTGTGTATATATACTTTTTGTCTATACTAATATTATAAAGAGGAAAGATTTGTACCTATTTTTGTATGTTTGTAATGAATAGGCTCAAAAACTACTGGACCGATTTTAAAAATTCTTTCACCATTCGAAAGCTACATTATCCACGAGTAACATAGGCTATATTTTATTTTGGAAAAAAATAGGGTTCCGTAAGATATTTGGGTTTTTCGGACACAAGGTGTAAAAATCAACCAGAAAAGTTACTTATTTTGCGAAAATTTTCATGCTACGGGCTATATAAGACGCAAACGAGGTTGCGTGGGTCAGCTATGTTTTATATACAACGTGTATTTAGTATCAGCATTGCACCCGTGCGAAGCCGGGGCGGGTCGCTAGTAGTTTATATAATTGTTGATTGTATAGTAGACTTTCTTAATAAGGCTTTCTTTCTTTTTACAGTATCGCTTAAAGTTATCTACAGGAAGGTCAATACTTCCATAGGAATTTTCTTATAAAAATGTACACCAAGACCTTTGAATGAGTTGTGTACCTTATGTAAGCGATGATAGGTACCAACAAGTTTAGACTTGTTTCATGTATTGATATTGTGTACATCACTGTTTTTTCTTATACTCATTAATGTTGTGCCTAACAAACATAATATTTGCAATTATATACTGTGATGCAACAGTTAAAATACTTATATCCTTAAACAACTCTCGTAGAGACTTTAGCACCTAAATTGTACAATGAGCGGATGGCTCGTTTTTGTACAGTAAAATTCAATTGAATATCAGCCACCTTGCTCCAAAGTAATATACCATAGAACATGACGCTGTGAAAGTAGCTAAAATGAACTAGCCTAGCTGTGTCAGTGTCAGTGAGCTGACGTACCTTCCATACTGCATAAGCTGCCGAACTGAGTGTAGCTGCAAGGCTGTCCACTGTCCATCTACGCTCCCCATTGTAGTTTACTGTCTAATGTAATTCCTAAGAACACTGTTGAGTCTACAATACTTTTGATTTCATTATTTAGTTACATTAATGCCTAGCTGTTTTACATATTGGCATAGTAAATCTCACACACTTTGTAAACCAAATCAATACATCATTTAGTGCCCTATTCACATCGTCAAAAACTGTTTTCTTAAGATCGACTTTAAAAATAAGTGACATATCATCGGCGAATAGAACTGTATCACAGAGATTTTTTTAAATAATGAGGTCAATCATTAATTTTTATAAGAAAAAGCAGAGGATCCAGCACAGAGCCCTGCGGAACGCCAACGGTAACGGTAACGGGTGATCCATAAGACTCCGCACCGTCGACGTCGTCGGTCTCGTCGCCCGGGAATCGACTGCGACGGTTCGTTCGGCGTCGTCGGGTTAAAGGCGGCGATGATCACGAAACTAACAGTTCGATTTTCAAATAATTTAATTTAATTTAACACAATCGTATTCGCTTCGCGGGATCGGCACCGAGATTCGGGGGTCGCGCCGGCCAGGAGCCTACAGGTTGAGCGGGTTGGGCGTGGGCTGGCCGCCCGCCTGCGCCACGGCCGCGCCCAGCTCCGTGAGGCGCGCGTGCTGGCGCAGCGAGCGCGGCGCGCGCGTGGCCGCCAGCTCCGCGGGCATGCGCGCCACGCACTCCTCGGCCCACGCCTCGGCCAGGCGCAGCTCGTGCGCGGCGCTGGGCAGCGAGCGGCGCGCGGCGCGGGACGCGCGCGACAGCACGGCCGCGCCCGTGTACGCGTCCACGGCCGACGCGGCCAGGTGCTGCAGCACGAGCTGCTCGTCCACCACGCCGCGCCCGTGGCGCACCAGCGCCGCCTCCACGGAGCGCCCGTGCTCGGCGCACAGCTTGGCCAGCTCGGCGCCGAGCGGCCGCAGCTCGGGCGCCAGCAGCGGCGCCAGGTCGGGGCCGCGCGCGAGCCCGACGGCGGCGGTCGCGCGGCGCCCGGCCTCGCTGAAGATGAGCCCGAGGTGCGCCGTGGGGTTCTTGAAGGCGCGCTGCAGCTCCTGCAGGTGGCTGCCGGCGAACTGGATGCCGGTGAGCGCGACGAACAGCCGCAGGATGTCGTTGGTGCCCTCGAAGATGCGGAAGATGCGCAGGTCGCGCAGCACGCGCTCGAGGCCCGTCGCCTTCATGAAGCCCATGCCGCCGAGGATCTGGATCGCCTCGTCCACCACCGCCCAGGCGGAGTCCGACGCGAACACCTGCCGGCCGTCACGGTCCTCGGTCACTACCGGCGCTAGATACTCGATCGTCCGTTAAAAGCTTATGAATACATGCTGGATATTTATACTAAGGAATGATGGAACTAAATTTTTGTAGTGCAAACTTCGTTGGGCGCGTTAAGCATTTTTTGAACAAACAAAAATCATAGAATTCATATCGACGTCACCGAACGCTTTCCATGAGCTATGTGTGTGCTGACAATATATATCATGTACATAAATATACCTTCATGCGTTTATACGTACGTTAATTATGTTCAAACAAAGAATATTACCTCTCTATTTCGAATTATTTTTGGATTATAAAAAAGTGTCTATGATAATCACTGACACTTATCAATAAACCAAAAATAATTTACTAATACATAATAATCTAAACATAATTTTCACTTGTACCGGCAGTTCCCAAAGACTGTTAGGTGGGTGGGGGGGTGCATGGGGCGAGGGGCGTGGGCGTACCTTGGAGATGGCGGCCTCGAGGTGGTAGTCCTGCGCGCCCGAGTCCATGTTGCCGCTGACCATGTAGGCCAGCGACTCGGTGGCGTACTGGCGCATGGCCATGCGCGCCAGCTTCTCGCGCACGGAGCCGAACTCGGCCAGGCGCTTGCCGAACTGCACGCGCGTGGCGGCGTGCTCGGCCGCCTGGCGGAGCGCCGAGCGCTGCGTGCCGGCCAGCGCCGCCGCCATGCCGAAGCGCCCGTTGTTGAGGATGTTCATGGCCACCTTGAACCCGTTGCCGGGCCCGCCCAGCACGTTCTCCACGGGTATCTTCACGTCCTCGTAGTACACCTCGGTCGTGTTGGAGCACTTGATGCCCATCTTGTTCTCGGGCGGGCCGGACGACACGCCGCCGAACGAGCGCTCCACGATGAACGCCGTCACCTGTCACCGTCACGACGCACGATTACCGCCACGTTCTGAGAGAACGCGCTTAGCGTCGATGCGATTTATTTTATGTTTTTGAGGGATGGGTTTTCGAATACCTGCTACCGTATCTACATCTCAATTTGTGGGCTTTAGACTGATAAAAACTGTGTGGGCTTTATGCTTCGTTCAAAATTATTCAAATTAACTTTAATAAGCATTACGATCTCGCACGATGTATTTGAATGAGGTACCTTATCGACAGTTTTGCCGTCCTTCTCGATGGGCGTTTGCGCGAACACGGTCATGATCTCGGCGATACCTCCGTTACTGATCCAGATCTTGGAGCCGTTGAGGACGAAGTGCTTGCCGTCGGGCGACAGCACCGCGCGGGACCTGAGACACGGACACGATATGCTCGTAAGTGTATTCGCTAGAGATCACACGGGACAAGGAGGCGAACCCACTTGATGGAGCCGGCGTCGGAGCCGGAGGAAGGCTCGGTGAGGCAGAAGGCGGCGTACTCCCCGCTCGTCACGCGCGGCAGGTACTTGCTCTTCTGCTCGGGGGTGCCGAACAGAAGGATACCCTTGAACCCGATGGACTGGTGCGCGCCCAGCGTGATGCCCACGCCCAGGTCGTGCGCGCCCACCACCTGCACACACGAGGCGTCAGCGAGGGATCACACAGGTCCCCTACCTACTACCTACGTAGTACCCGTCGCAGGACTCACCTCGACGAGTCGCGCGTACTGCGTGTTGTTGAGGCCGAGCCCGCCCAGGTCGGCGGGCACTTGCAGGCCGAAAGCGCCGAGGTCCCAGAGCCCCGCCAGCGTGCCCTCTTCTATTTGCGCTTCTGAATCGTTCTTTGCGGGGTCGTTAACCTATATAAACATAACGCAACCATAAAATATTACAATTATGGGCTTTTGTCTCACTATTTCATCTTTTTGTGTATTTTTACTTTACCATAACTTACAACCCGTCAACCAACAACCCAACAAAATATCTGCGAACCTGACTGCATAACATCATGCAAACTAGAGAGTTAATATTTCACTGAACAGAGAAACAATAGACAAGAATGAGATTACGAAAGCAAGAATAATACACGTGCGTCGGCGCTCGCGTTGGCAATGGTGCTAGATAGGTGAAGGCCAGGTGAAGCGCATTCCAGCCGGGTGCGCAAATATTTCCGACGGATAATTTAAATTATGTTTTACTAATACCTAATACATGTGCCTACCTCTTGAAAGAATTTCTCGACGGGCGGCACAAGCTCCTGTAGCATCTGACGCTGGTCCTCTGACAGTGGCTCGGGAAAGGGGAACACCTGCGATGGCTCGAACTGGCCGCGGAACAGATTCAACACGAAGGAGGCGCTCTGGCGCGGCGGAGGCCGCGATGACGACCATCGTGCACTGTCAACATAATGATATATTTGCAGCGAGTTACAGCAACTGCTACTCTTAACTACTACTAACTACACATTACCATTATATTGTACTGGTGAACACTTGTTATTGCATTTGTGCAATGGACATTCTATACTAATGTAGTATCAGTATAGAGTAATTAATTATATTATTATTATGACTAACTACAGGATTTCTTTATAATAATGATTCTAATTAGTAAACACTACTTATGACCTACAACTTAACAAATTATACTTATGAAGTAAGGCCACATACAGTGTTGTTCCTGAAATACTTGTTGTGGAGCAGTGTACTGCTGTACTACTGTGGCTTGTAGCACTGAATTGAAAAGTTATCTAAGTCACTAAAGTCCCATACAATGTCTACCAAACCCATGACAAATATTAACTAGTAAAGCTGCATTGAAAACCATCTCAAGACAACCTGACATTGCTGTTGTGAAAGAAACTTAGCCATTGCTAATAAATTACATAACTACATGCAAATTTGAAAGATGCTCAACTAGTGTCAAGCCCAAGTTGGCAGCCCTCACTCTATCCGTCACTTTCTACAGCATGTCCTGAAGATCGAACCACTCATGAAGTTACACCTATATTATAGTATAAGTTGGAACTGATAATTAGCTCAAATACTTCATAATTCTGATCAGCATTTCCCTTGGCAAGGCCGCAAGGCCTGTTGTTTGCAAACAGAGAGAAAAGAACTATTTTAGTACTGATACTTATTACTGAATATAATCCATTTCCATTTACAGGCAGAATAATAATATATAATCTGAATATGAATGATTACTGCAAACATTTTTTTCTGTATTCAAAATTTCAATATCAGTTTAGTTCAATATGTCAAGAACCATTATAAAATATTTTACTATTTAAATTCATTTATATGAGACATCTCACAACTGTTTTATTCCATTCAGGTACACATATATAGCACATATAACACATCATCAAGGTGAAGGTTCTGCTCTTATTTATAGCTTCTTTGACTGACTAAACTTAGATTACACAATTCACTTTGTGAGTTATTTGGGTTAATATTTAAGTAACACTATACAATACTACGTGTTTGGAGTATTATTGCAATGTATATGTAATAATTTCGAAGTTTTGGCTTTTATACAAGACGAAGTTCATTATTGAGGTTGCGGTACAAAGTCCACGGCATATGTGGACTATGTAACAGCGAGGCGACTCTCGAGAACGTATACAATTATGTATGAATATTAAGTACGCAAATTACCTGTGTAGTGAAGACGTCTTTCCCTTTAAGCAGCGGTTTGCACACGACAACAACTTAGCACCCTTCATTTTAAACTTATAAATTATGATTTACGTTTAAAGCTGTTTGTTTTCTATTTTAAAATCTCATTATAAACTTATGTAATTAGTAAATCTTATCAAAAATAAACTCAGATATTAAAAATATGTGAACAGCTATGATGCACTGTTCCGTCTGTAATAAAATAAACTATGTAATAAATAAATTGTACTAGTAGTAACTGAAACTTTACTGACAACAGTGACAAGACAAGCTGACAAATAAATTCTGACAGGAACTTTTAGTGCGTTACTTCGCACTATCTAAAATGAAAAAACAAAAAATAAAGTTGCATTTTTAGTAAATTGTGTAGGTAGCATTTTTAAATGTGCGAATCCATTATTTTGATTTGATTATAAATATGAATATAAAAATAAGTAGTTATTTTTTTTAATGAAAAACATACGTTTTATCGACATTAACCTGCTAACACTATGCATCGTAACTACTTTCTACTTCTTCTTTACTTTACTTTAGTCTACTTTACATTTAAGTTTCTTGCTACCTATCCATTTTAAACCATTTATGGGACCAAGTAATTTCAAGTGATTATAAGTGGAATTCATAAAAGACAGTTTCTCCTACATCACGTGTCATCACTTTTCTTTCTTCTTTTTCTCCAAAAATTTTGATAGGTGACAAGCGTATCGAAAGTGTTCTGAAAGACTATCGTCGGACTTTCAAGGGCTCTAGCTACCCGTAACGATTATCAGAGGTATTCGTATGCAGCCGGGACTGTCATTTTTTTATTCGTTTCACTTTTGTTTAAAATATTATTATTTACTCTCAACTAAAAGTTTTAGCTGATGATAACTGTTCCGTTCCGTCATCTAGTGGCGCAAATTTGTGTACTCAATTGTACTCTACTCTTGTCAGGACGAAGAAGAGTTCCATGTTAATGGCATAGATGGCACTATTCATTTCACGTGGACTGTTTCGTTCCCGTTCTTGACATGAAATTGTTTATCTGCGGTAGGAAGTGAACTTTATGTCAAAATCATTACTGTCAAATCTTCTTGAATAATGTAGTTTGAGCGCGCGCTAGCTTTCAAAATAACCATTTTCACCAGATTAATTGGAAATTTTGGTTGATGAGACTGCTGAAGTGTGGAACCGCCTTTTCATCATGAATAGCTCCGTTTTATTTTCAAATTGTGGGCCAAGTAGGGCTACGACACGAGCTTGTATCGCACGTGGCCAGTTGAGTTCCCCTAGCGAACCGCCTTGTTGTGAAAAACTATCGAATTGATTGAATTCTTTTATATTAACCCATTACCAACAAACCAATATTTACACTACAATAGAGGGAGCTCGATTATAGTGTAAATATTGGCACACGGGGCCTTATGAAAATAGACCATTGTGATAAAAGTCAAAGTGAAGACTCGCTGCCACCATGTTGGAGGGCATAAGAAAGAGCATGGAAGGTTACAGGTTACTCTAGCTAATAACACTTACAAACTTGAAATTTGGCAGGTAGCGTGTAGACATTTTTTTCACTTTAAAATTATTTTTCATTGGTGCTTCTTAGCGTGATGACATATAGTCTTCCTCAATAAATGGGGTATCTAACACTGAAAGATTTTTTCAAATCAGACTGTACTTTCTGAGATTAGTATGTTCAAGTAAACAACCAAACTCTTTAACAACAAATAAAAAAAAATCGGGAGGTGTCATGGGACACCCAGATGGAACGAAGTTCGAAATAGAAAGACGAAACGAAAATATCTGGCTTGCTTTCTATAAGAGAGAGAGAGAGAGAGAGAGAAACAGACAGAGAAAGGGTAATGATTCCTGACAATTTCAGGGTGTGCAAGGTGGGACTAAAAATGTCTCCGAGTGATAGTTTCGGAGATAGAGGGGGTATCTTCCTTAACGGATGATTTTAGGGGGTGGGGGTGGTAACTTGCTAGTTAAACGTGATATCCAACTAACGGGTTGAAAATATGTGCGGTCCTAGTGTGGGTGGGGCGAGATGAAGTTACTATCAGTGGGGAGGAGAGGTCAGAAAATGACCAGTCTGGTGGGGTGAAAGGGTTGGGGGTGCTGTGCTCATTAAAATGAGTCCAAGCACTAAGGTGCTCGGGTAATTGGTTCAAAAGATAGGTTGAGGGGGGGGATGAAGTATTTTTGAAAAGGGAAGGGGGTGAGGCAAATATTGAGGGTTGCTGATTCCTGACAAGTTCAGGGGTTGCAAGGGGGGACAAAAAATGTCTCCTGATAGACGGGGTGTTAAGGAACTTCGTTCCAAAAATCTTTTGTCATCAGACCTGTCTTTAAAATGTTGAAAATTATGTTGAAAGACTCCGTTACTTTAGTACTGGTGATGGTAAAAGCGTGATAAAAGTATTGATCTAGATCCACGAACTTTTCGTAAACAATTCTTTCTAATTTATCGTAATTTTCTACTCTGGCCCACGCCTATTCCAAACTAAGTTGTTAACACTGTTTCTAATAGTGTCAGTTAGTGTCAAAGTACTCGATTGTCAATTGATTGTCAAATTGTCAATGAAGCACTGACAACGACAACATTTACATACCGTAGTCAGTTGCTCTTTTTATTTTATTTTAATTTTTTATTTGTCCCACACCAACCATGTTAGGCATTTTTATGTATATATTTGAATTAAGAAAGGAGCTCCTAGTCGGATTTTCCCTATCAGTGTTGTATATAACCTATTATCTAGTGGAAGTGGTCAAGGTAAAGATCATTATTTGATTATTGCTGATAGTTGTACGCGCTATATGTATATGTGTCATCATAGCTAAATTCATGTTTGCGTCGGTGTGTTGTAGAAGCCAATACTGGTTTGCCGCGAGGGAGAGTTTCGGCAGTTCCTGGAGGAGAAGGTGCCGCTGCTGAGTGAGCACTACTGGCCGACACCGTGGTGCGTCGAGTCGCGCCTGCAGACAGTTCTCGGCTCGGTATTACGTTCGCGGCTACTGCCTCCTGTCAAGTATCGGCGGTACAAACTTTACACTCTACATATTACTTATTAACATTAAATTCTAGCCATATTACTATATGACATCAGCTTTAGCTGCACACTGACTAAAGCCTTTTGCTGTTACTTAAGAAAATGTCAGCGAGCATGATACACAGTATGTAATGTTGTTACATCTAACACACCGGACACTTCAAGTGCCTCTGATAAATAAAGACTGTTATTACAACAATGTTTATTTTCAGTTGCACTAGAGTAACAGAAGCATTCTTTATAGCAGACTTTTTGTTTGTGATGTGTGGAGTGCTCCATGGGAATTGATCACAAATATTCATTAGTTAATTTTCTGATTATTTGTATTGACTGTGCCTAGACATAACTGTGATTTTGTTTATCTCAATGCAGTAATAATTATTAAGATTTCATAAATTATTATTATAATAATATGGCCCGCAGCATATTTCATATTTTGGCAAGTCAAATAGTTTGTACTGTCAACTGTCCTGTTCTGAATTTCTTACGACTGTGCGACCTGCCTTGTCTTTGCATTGTGTGACAACTAAAGATGATGCAGTAGCAAAGCAGTTAAAGAATTAAAATGCATAGGTATTTTAAATTCTCTGATATCTCATAAGTTTCGGTTAGCTACCGTATTTCGGATAAGGATTATTGTCCATTTAATCTTTATGGTAGCATATGATGTTTCATACTTTCAACTCAAACTAACTTTATACAGGGTAACTCACAAAATCGCAATAATATATCTTTTCTGTAAAATCATCGAATTATGAAGCTATCATACTTTTATCACGAGAGAATATTTTTTCAGATCTAAATTTGAATGTAAATCTTTTAAGCAAAGTAAATAAGCTATAGGTACATACACAATAATTGTTAAATTGTAGGAATGATCAAACCCATTAATAACCAGTGGTTTTTATTCCAAACATAAAGAACTGTCACTGAAAATGCATAAAGTAAATAATTTTTTCCATCGTATAATATTATACTTTGCCAGGTATTCCGAGACACAGTGATCATGTGGGTGACACGAGCCTTACATCCTTACCACTATCACTGGTTCTCAAACTTTAGTTTAGGGGAGATTTTATAACCTGCTTAATGTAGTCAATAACTTTGTCACTAATGAAACTATTTGTATTAATAGTGTTATAAGGTTAAAAGGTGTCGTAAAGTACCTAGGAATGCACTTCGACAGAAGACTTACTTGGCGAGAACATATAAAAACCAAAAGAGACCAGGCGAACAGAAAACTTAAAGATTTTTACTGGCTGATAGGCAGACAGTCTTCTCTTAGCTTAGAAAATAAACTGTTGATCTATAAATCCGTCCTAAAACCTATCTGGACGTACGGGATAGAGCTCTGGGGATCAGCAAGTCATTCCAATGTCGAAATATTGCAACGCTTTCAAAATAAAACGTTGAAAATCTTAAGCAGTGCACCTTGGTTTACGAGAAACACTGAAGTGCATGAGTTTCTACAGGTGCCAACAGTTGAAGACGTTATAGAAAACTCATACAAAAAATATAAGGCAAGACTCCAACAACACAGCAATCACCAGAGGGTGTGAATCTCATATGATCTCGAAATGACCTTCAAATCTGATAAAAGCCGAATGGCTGATTGCAGATATATATATAAAAAAAAAAAAAAAAAAAAAATAGTGTTATAAGTTATACTATGGTACTTTAATTTATATTAAACTATTATTGCTTTAGCTATGTTTATAGCTTTATCTTACTATTATTTTAGCTGAAAAAAGGACTGCACATTTAGTAGTATTTTATATTTATATAAGTATTACTACCACTTACGAACTATGTGCTGCCTTGCAAAGGCAGCAACATAGTTAATAATAATAATAATATTTAATAGTAATTTAGCATTGGTGGGTGCCCTGAATTCGTTATTACCGGATTATTTTAGTAATAGCGAAGATCTCAGTGATACACATTCTATTTTGTACTGTGCGGCTATTGCAGTTTGTCGAGAAGCTGGTGTTAAATTTATTGAACAAATCACTACTCGAACCAAAAATACTGTGCCAGTTTGGCAGTACAGAATAGAACGTCGTATTGCTGAGACCAGGACACTCATCGGCAAATTAATATCATTTAAATTAGGTAATACGCGACCAAGAGTCATGCGCTTTGTGAAACAGGCATTCTTGGGGACTACCATCAGTCCTCAACAGTACATGTCGAGTGTCACAGAGCGCATTGACTTCTTGAAACAGAAAGTGTGTGCATGGGCAAATAGGATAATAATAATAATAATAAGCCTTTTAATCGAACTTAAAAATACATGCTTCTTAAACTACAATACCAATCATTTCATTTCTTTTTCATTTCATTTTTATTTCATTTTCATTTCATTTTCATTTCATTTTCATTTCATTTTCATTTCATTTTCATTTTCATTTCATTTTCATTTTCATTTCATTTCATTTTCATTTCATTTTCATTTCATTTTCATTTCATTTTCATTTCATTTTCATTTCATTTTCATTTCATTTCGTTTCATTTTCATTTCATTTTCATTTCATTTCATTTCATTTTCATTTATTTTCATTTCATTTCATTTTCATTTTCATTTCATTTCATTTCAATAATTATTTATTATTCGCGTATAATCCTACTACTATTATAAAGGCGAAAGTTTGTAAGTATGGATGTATGTATGTATGGATGTTTGTTACTCTTTCACGTAAAAACTACTGAATGGATTTGAATGAAACTTTACTACAATATAGCTTATACATCAGAATAACACATAGGCTACTATTTATAAAGATATAGCTTCGCCTCGCGGCGTTGCCCGCAGTTATCATCGTACCGCGGGTAGCACCGCGGGGTTCAGCTAGTATATATTATTCGTGTAATTGGTGTTTGCTGAGTAAGTCCGTTTGCCAGTTGGCAAAGGCCTCCTCCAACCTTCTCCATTCTCTTCTCTCTCTGGCCAGTTTCCACAATTTTCATTCTGATTTGTTGGAGGGTTTTGGTCGTTATCCCCCACGAGGACCAGTCGGGTTGGGGGAGATTTTGCTATTTTCCTTATTTGGTTTTCGTAATTTTGTTGGATTAGTCGATTGCCGGTTCTTAGTTGCTATTTATTTTTATGTGCAGCGATGTCAGTAAGAGAGCCTGCCCGGTTTCTCATCAAATCAAAGGCATTTGTCCTGTTTAGTTTGATGGAACTTACCGTTGGTTGCTTTTTAGGATTATTAGTTGACATCGACTGTGGGGAAGTAGAAAGTTCTCTTTTTCTTTTGTCATTATTAGGTCCCATGACTACTAGTTTATCATACTTTAAAAACGCTATATTTCCCTTTTTCTTCTCTTCTAGTAGCTGTGGTATCAAAGCCTTTCTTTTTTCTATAACTTCCTTAGAATAGTCTTCCGATATATAAATTCCCTTCAAATTCTTTTTATTCTTCACAATTTTGTCTTTTTTCCAACCATTTGTAAATGCAAATAGTACAGGTCTATGTTTGTTCTCAATTCGATTTTTTCCTAAACGATATAGTCTGTTTACCTCATTTTCATCCACAGTTATATTTAAATCTCTTTTGAAAATCTCCTTAATTCTTATAAATAGCTCTAATGTCGTTTTTTCGCTCTCATTTAACCCATAAATAATTATATTGTTATTTTTCTTTTCTTTCCTCAAATATTCCATCTCTATTTCCAGGTTACAAATTTTTTGTTTTAATTTTTTATTTTCTTCTATCATAGGAGTAAGTTTTTCTTCCATCCGATCCATTATATTCTTCGTAAGAGATTCCTTAAGTTCATTTGTCTGTTTCTCCATTTCTAACTTCATTTTATCGAACAATAATTGAAATTGCTGATCCATATTATTGAACAAAATTGTGTAGAATGGAACGTAATTGCAAACTGGTAGAAAATATATATTTGTGATGGCAGCACTAAAGTTAGTTGTCAACCCAGTTGATTGACAGTTTGGTCTTGTTTATTTTCCTGGCTGTTAAGTTGATAATAATTATAATGTCGGTATATGTTTAAAACTTAATTATGGATGTTCTTTTTCCACTTTTTGCTGAGTAGAACTTGAAAATATCCAAGGAAAATCACTTACATGTCTTTCGGTATTGTTATACAAGTTACTGTAGTACCACAGTGTCCAAAGTGTAACTTTAGCCACTTTCACTAATTGTTTTATTTACGACGGATAGCACAGACGTGTTGACACTTTAACGACCGGAACCGGAAATCGGATAAGACGGTACAAAAAACGAGGAGACCGGTTCAATCAGAATCGTATGTTCCAAACAAATGAGAAGTGGGTGTACCGAAAATGGGAGGCACCGAATCCATGTGATCGTGATGGGCACCTGCCAGATGAAAATGCCAGAAATACATTTTGGCGTATCATTTGGTCAGTGCCTGTCACTCATACAGATGGTGATTGGATGCGGGATGTCAAGCGCTCATGTGAGTCTATAACAAATATGGAACCGGTTAGTATAAATAAAGAGGATGTAAGTTGTGCAGTCCGTTCATTACCGAATTGGAAAGCACCTGGTCCTGACGGACTGCACAACTTTTGGCTTAAATGGTTCCGAAGCTCACATGCGTGTTTGGCATCTCAATTCCAAGCAGCATTGGATTCGGGTTCATTACCACAATTTTTAACAACTGGCATTACCCACTTACTCTACAAATCTGGTAGTACCATGGATCCCAAAAATTTTAGGCCTATAACTTGTTTACCAACTTTATATGTATAAACTTCTGACATCCATTCTGAGACTCAAAATTACCACACATATTAATCACAATTTGATACTTTCTATTTCTCAGAATGGATGTAGTTAGAAGTGGGACCCGTGGTACTAAAGAGCTCCTTATCATAGACATGACCATTAGCCAGCAGGTACGTCGTAATCGTAAGAACCTGGCGACATGCTGGATAGATTACAAGAAGGCTTATGACTCAGTTCCACATACATGGCTTTTGAAGGTGCTTGAGTTGTACAAAATTGATAAAACTCTGTGCACTTTCTTGAAGTCATGTATGGGGCAATGGAGAACAGTACTTCGCTATCCTGGATGTCGGCAGTCTCCGATGACCGATGTACTTATAAAGATCGAGCGGGGCATCTTTCAAGGTGACAGTCTGAGTCCCTTGTGGTTTTGTCTAGCTTTGAACCCTCTAAGCACTTTGTTGGAGGGTTCAGAGTTAGGCTATGGGTTGCGGAAAGATGGTCGAGTTATATCTCACCTTCTTTATATGGACGATTTGAAACTACTTGCCCCCACTAAATTACAATTGACAGCGTTACTAAAGATTACGGAAAACTTTGTAATTCTATCAAAATGGAATTTGGTGTAGACAAGTGTGCAGTCATTTATTTATTTATTTATTTATGGTTTGCTTACAGTCATAACATTATTACTTACTTTAGGTTACATCTACTACAATTTAGGCTAATGTACAACCACTTTCAAGCAAACACAGCATGCACAAATAATATAGCAATTAAAACAGGAAAAATATGTGAAATCAATTGAATTCAAATATATAAGAGCCTACGAATGGAAATTAAAAACTACCGGTTTAATCCGGCAGCGCCAACCCCCACTCGCATACTACTACTAACTACTAATACTACTAACAAAAATAAAAAAAAAACAACTTTTTAATAAGTACAAAATAAAATGTCTATCCCATCGCCCAATTGAATGCCAAATTAGTTGTCAATGAGGGTGTTAATACACCTTCGGAAGTTACACAAAGAATCACTTAAAATATCCAGTGAGCTGCTGTACTCATTAGCAAGTTTAGTTAGACGACAGATTGGAGAATTTGCTCCTAAGTCATGTATGTAAAGAAGGGTTTGATTGTGGAATCTGAAGGAGTAGAACTTTCAGATTCTACAAAACTTCGGTCTCTATCTGCCACCGAAAGCTACAAGTATCTAGGTTTTTCATAGTCCTTGGAAATACCAGAATCTGACATGAAACAGGCGTTGCGGGAACGCTTCTTTGGCCGCCTGAAAAAAGTACTTAAAAAAGTCTTTTATCAGGCGGTAACAAGGTGCGAGCCTACAACGGTTGGGTCATGCCGGTTCTGATGTATTCCTTTGGTATACTTAGATGGACTCAGACCGAATTAGATGCTCTAGATAGGAGAGTCCGTACATTGCTGACTGCATTTCGAATGCATCACCCACGTTCATCGGTTATGAGGTTGTATATCCCGCGTAAATTGGGGGGTCGTGGACTTTTAAATATCAAGACCCTACATATACAATCTTAGAGAATATTTTCTTCATACTGATGTGGGAATGCATCGCAGTGTAGTTGCAGTGCACACCGGACTCACTCCGCTTGCTCTGGCTAAAGAGAATTGGCGCAAACCTGTGGTACTTAGTACTGATGATCGCAGGGAGGTATGGAAGGGCAAGGAACTCCATGGTCGGTTCTATCGGGCCCTTCATGGACCCGATATAGATTTTAAAACATCTACGTCCTGGCTACGGTATGGTGATCTCTTTGGAGAAACCGAAGGTTTTGTTTGTGCGATTATGGACGAAGTTATCATGACGAATAACTATCGGAGGTATATCCTGAGAGATGGTACGGTCGACATCTGTCGGGCATGTCACCGTCCTGGAGAATCTATCAGGCATATTATTTCTGGTTGTTCTCGTCTTGCTAACGGCGAGTATTTGCACAGGCACAACCAAGTAGCTAGGATCGTACATCAGCAACTTGCCCTTAAATACCATCTTGTGAACTCAGAGGTGCCATACTACAGGTATATGCCCGACCCAGTTCTCGAGAATGGTCGTGCTACATTATATTGGGATCGATCTATTATTACAGATAGGACTATTGTTGCCAATAAGCCTGATATTGTGGTGATAGATCGATTAGAGCGACGCGCAATAATTATCGATATCGCCGTTCCTCATGACGAGAATCTCGTGAAAGTCGAAAAAGAAAAACAAATAAAATATTTGGATTTATCTCACGAGATTGTCGATATGTGGAATGTGGATTCGGTAATAATTGTTCCGATAGTCGTATCTGCTCACGGATTGATAGCCAGGAGCCTCGACCAACACCTTAAGAGGCTCACGTTAGAAGGCTGGATCAAGAAGGCAGTCCTTCTTGACACGGCACGCATAGTGAGGAGGTTCCTGTCTTTGGAGCCCTAACCACCGGTTTCTTGGTCCCTGTACCCGAAGTCGGTGGTCCACTATTTTTTATATTTTTAAATGTATTTGTTTTATATGTATATTTAAAAATGTAATCTATATGTATATACAAAAGGAATAAAGAGAATAATAATATCTTTATTAAATCAAAAGAGAGCAAGTACATTGGCATTTGTTACAATTACAATACATCGAATATTGACACAGTATATATAGTACGTTATGGACATAAATATGCACTGATTCCCAAACTGAGTCTGGCTCGTATTATGGGAGTCCGAGGTTCTCTTTTAGCTATTCATATACTTATACTGTTTAAAATGAGTGTATGAATATGTTTCCTATTTCAATTCAGATCACAAACTTTATATATAGATAAAGAAAATATATACCTACTTAGTACAAGCCTAAAACTATTCTCATGCAGCTTATTTGATGACAGTAATAAGTGCCTCAGTTTCATCATAGTCCAAGTTCAAAAAGTAACAGTTGTAAAATTAACATTAACACAAAAAACGACTATACATACAAAAGACGTACGTAACACTCTCCGTCTACGTATATATACGTAGACGGAGAGTGTTGCCAGGAGTTCGTATTCCTAATAGCCAAGAAATATGGGTATATAATTTGTAGGTAAATTCATAGAGAAATAATGAAGTTTATTTTTAATCACGTACTGTTATACGAGTAGTATTCAATATGTACAATCTAATTGTAATTTATTAGAACCAAACAGATTTATTATGTTATCTTGCTCCTGCTTCCTGTCCTCGAATCACGATATAAATCTTTTAGTAGATCAGGAAACAATCTGCTTCTCTCATGTCCCTCCCACAATTCACACTTCGTGAACTCTTCGTTCTTCTTCCAAGCAGTACTAGTCTGTAATACCACCACCTCCCACTTTAAATCAGAAAGTCCACTAACCGTTTTGCCTTTAAAAAGAAAGAACATGAGCTCTTTGTAAATTTAATTTGCTTAAATGTTTAAATACAATATGAATAGGGCATTAGTAATTTTATGTACTTACCATTTTTTATGGTTGTTAGGGCTACAGTAGCACAGCCATTTATTGGCTATATATTCTTATTGAGGAAACGAAAGAAAATCTTATTGTACCGCCTTTTATAATTCTGCTCTTACAGTTTCGAATAAAACAACCAACCTTTTTTATAAATACAAATAAATATTTGAGAATAGCTGCATACACTAGCATTGAACGAGACAGACTTATGCGTGTAACGAGGATAACGACATACGCGGTACGCCACTATGACGGAATAACACTGACAGAGCACGTTTCAGTATTACCAGTAGTGTGAAATAATAATTCCCCAACCACCATTATTACCTTTGTGAATTCGATAGAACAACAAAGTTTAACGTTATCATATATTTAAATTCAAATATTTTGTTTGAATTTAAAATTGAAAACAAAAAACAACAATTTAAATGCATTGTACCTACATTATTTTAAATAGAATGGTGACCGAAAATGTTTCCATCATTTCGTGTTATGTTGCTATAAAAGTGGTAACTGAATTGTGACGTCACCACGAGTCGCTCCCGGAATGCGAGCTCTTGTTTTCTTAAACCATGGCTTTTCTACTTCAGTTTTTTTCTTTTATTATCCGTAGGTTTACGAGTATATACTAACCGTAGAGGTTTTTATGAGAGGGAATTCGTTTTGTTTATTCTAATAATATATAATTTAATATTTACTCTAATATGTCCTACATGTAAAACAATCTGTAAAACTAAAATCGATTTGTAAATTAACTAAATAATGTCTAAAATTGGATAATAATCGGATAATTGTAGTTTTGAACATCCTCTCTAAGGTTCAATCTGCCAGAACTGCCATAAGGTACTTCTTAGATTGGATGGACTATAATATTACATTGGTCAATAATCATAAATTAAAAAAACCTCTACGCAGCATCGGGTCGAAGTTATTAATTCATTGTCATTTAACGATTTAACTGGCACGCGCGAAGCATATAAGTAATCACACTCAAAAAAAGGCCTCGCATCATTTAGGAAATGAGCTAATATTCTTACACTGCTGGTCCGGTATTTACCAAACATAGCTAAGAACTTCCTTGCGGTGGGCAAGGAAGTTTCCTTTTCTATTTGAAAGCCAGTTGACTTTCAGGCTTTCAAGTGAAAAAAACTGCATCGAAATCGGTCCATCCGTGAGAGCTACGATGCCATAGGCCATAGACAAATACTCTCTCACTCAAAACTCACATACACACTGTCACACACACCTACACACAAACAGACAGACATTGACGTCAATCTTGTAACACCCCTCATTTTGCGTCGGGGTTTAAAAATACTTTCAAAGTATGTAATGCACGAATATATTGTTGGGAGGATATGGATTAATTAAAAGTAGTCGGTTGATTACCAAAAAAAATAATCCAATATTTATGAATAACGACACTTTTATTACAATAATTCACCAAGTCACTCGTTGGTCGCACTAGATAATCGCTTCGATGTTAATCAGCTGTATCAAGTGTATATGTAACAATATTGGCCCCTACGGCTAACACCCTAATCGGCTAATCCCTAGTATTCGATAAACCATTCTGGACCAAATAGAATCTACTAGAATCAACCATAGATTATATCGTTATCCATTACTTGCAGCGCCATACAGCGTTGAAAATATCGGAATTATCAATTATAATCTCAACGGTCATGCGCTGCTTGATACTAGATCGCGCTGTTCTCCGAATCTTGAATCATCTAGATTATACGAGACCCATTTAGACACTCTATGGCGCAATAATATTATAACAAATACTATCTAAACCACGCGGTGGTATCCGCGGTACGACAATAATCTTTATAAATTGTAGCCTATGTGTTATTCTGATGTAAAAGCTATATTATTGTAAAGTTTCATCAAAATCCAGTAGTTTTTCCGTGAAAGTGCAACAAACATCCTCACATGCATACTCACAAATTTTCGCTTTTATAATTTATTTTACTTATTATTATTAGTAGGATGGTTAGGTACCTGCAGTAGTTTAGGTACATCATTTACTTTCATTAATGATTTTGATCTGTTTGGTACCTACTGCATTGAAATTCATTCGGTACCTTTGAAAATAGTTACTTCATTTTATAGAAGATTTTTTATTGTATTTACTTAATTGTTTATGTGTGTGTATTTAAAGTTGACTTGAACTTGAACTTGAAACTCGCGGGCTGGGTCTCCGCAACTCGACGTCTTCATTGCGCCTATTTTGCGTGATGGGATGGTTTCACACGTGCCACCCCAGTTCTTCCAAGAAGCCTAGCAGACCCTTCACGTTGCCGACGACTTCAGGAAGTGACCTCGGTAATCCGAGGTGTCTCGCCCGGTATTCTGCCACCACAGGACATGTCATAATGACATGGGCGGCTGTCTCCTCCTCCTCCATGCAAGCCCTGCACAGAGGACTGTCCGTTACACCTAAAGTGAAAAGATGTTTGTTTAGTAATGCATGACCAGTTATTGCTCCTATTAAAAGTCGGAGCAGCGGCCTCTTAAGTTGCAACAGCTTCCGCGACAATCTGGGGTTGATCGTCGGGAGGGCCTCCTTGGTCTGCCTGCAGGTACCAAGGTTGGACCAATACATTTGGTGTTCCACCTTGGTGTTCTGTTGCAGTGACCTTCGCAGCCAGGCGGATGGCAGAGGCAGTATTGGTTCAGGGCCTATTGCCCTTCTTTCCGATCCACCTCTTGCCAGTGCGTCGGCTGCATCGTTCCCGCGTGAGTTACTATGCCCCTTTATCCACTGCAGAGTTATGCTATTATTGGCACATACCTCTGTCAGGGCTTTGTGGCATTCGTAAACTAGCCCCGATGTTGTCGAGTGATTTTGTAGGGCTTGTAAGACTGATCGGCTGTCGGAAAGTATGCGGATGGGGTAATCGGCTACTCTCCTGGAAGTGATCGCATATGCAGCCATTATTATGCCCATACACTCTGCCTGGAAGACTGTGTTGTGGGCTCCTAGTGACGTTGAGATGTGTATGTTTAGGTCCTCGGAGAATACTCCCGAGCCAGTGCCTGACCTTGTTTTGGATCCATCCGTGAAGACACTCAACTCTTTCGGGTGGAGTACTTCGGGGGGGTCCTCATGTAGTTGTATTTTGTATTTTTTGTCAAATACGAATTGCCTGGGTACCGCATCGGTCACCGCCTCCATGAGCGGCTCTCTGCCAATAGCCTCATAGAGGATTTCGGTGTGCGGTATCCTAGGCGGTCTCCAGAGATTTTGCCTCTTTAGCCGCGCTGCCGTTGCTAAAGCCTCTTGCCTTATGAAGAGGTGGAGAGGTGGTAAACCTATGATGGCTTCCAGAGCCGCAGTCGGTGTGGTCCTCATACAGCCCGTGGTCGCCAGACAGGCCAATCTCTGGAGTCGTTGTAGTTTAGCTTCGACTGTGGATAACTTGGTTCGTGGCCACCATATTATCGCGCCGTAGCTTACCATAGGTCGGATTACTGTTTCGTAGAGCCACAGAGTGATTTTGGGGCTTAATCCCCAAGTTTTACCTACCATTCTGCGGCACTGCCAGAATACGACTGTTGCTTTTTCAATTTTATTGTCAAGGTGGGCGCTCCAATTCAGTCTATGGTCGAATATCACTCCTAGATACTTTACCTCAGACGAGAGTTGGAGCTCTGTATTGAACAGCCTGGGAAGTCGGTATTTTCCCAGATTTCGTTTGTTAGTGAACATTACCATTTCAGTCTTTCTTGGGTTGACTGAAAGCTCGTTGTCGACGCACCAGCGTTCCACTACCGCCAGTGCTGAGCGGGTGACGTCGCATACTATACCTGCGTGCATACCGCTTGTTAATATCACTATATCATCAGCGTATCCGATGGTGTAATGGTGATTTTTGTTCAGAGTGGTGATGAGGTCATTCACCACTAAGTTCCATAGTAGTGGTGAAAGGACGCCTCCCTGGGGGCAGCCCTTCGCCACTAGTGCTTGTTTAGTTACATCTGCTTCGAGTCTGATGACTCTCTGGCTTAGCATCTTGTTTATCCATTCAATCATAATTGTGTGCACTCCATGTCTCTCCAGTGCTACTGTTATGCTGGCGAATTTAGTCTTGTCGAAGGCTCCCTCTATATCTATGAAGGTGCCTAGGCACATAGTCTTGTTCTTGATCGCCACTTCAATCTTGGTTGTAACCGCGTGAAGTGCCGATTCCGTGGACTTACCTGGGCTAGTAGGCATGTTGGTTCGGATGCAATGGTGCATGTAGTAGCACCGTTTCTCTCAGGTACCTATCGCACAGCCTCTCTAGTGTTTTCAGGAGGAAAGAGGTTAAGCTTATAGGTCTGAAAGATTTGGGATCCGAGTAGTCAGATTTACCTGGTTTTGGTATGAAGATTACTTTGACGTTTCTCCATTGTTTTGGCACGTATTTATGTGCAAGACAGGCTCCCATGATGAGGGACAGCCTTTGGGTGAGTACCCTCCCTCCCCATTTAAGCAGGGCCGGGAAGATCCCGTCCGGGCCTGGAGATTTGAATGAGTCAAAGCTGTCGATTGCCCATTGTGTTTTGGATGGGTCAATTACCTTATTGGCCAGCTGCCATTCCTCCTCCATTGGAATGGTTTCTTCTTCTGGCCATCTTCCTGGACTGGTTATTTCACAACCCGGGAAGTGTGTCTCTACCAGTACACGTTCTGCCTCTTCCGCCGAGTTGGTGAGGGAGTTGTCTGGTTTTCGTAAGGACCCCAGTGATAAGTTTGAGTTATTGGAGAGAACTTTTCTTACCCTGTTGGCTTGTGTCGTTGTTTCAATGTTTGTGCAGAAGTTCCGCCATGAGTTGCTACTCCTGTATCTGAGTCGTTTTTTGTACCTGGACTTGGCGGCCTTGTAATTATCCCAGTCCTGGTCTGTACCAGTGTTCATCGCTCTGTTGAGTTGCCTCCTCATCCTATGCCTAAGTCTCTCCAGCTCAGGCCCCCACCAGCTCTTTTTGTTTGTTCGGCCTTCTGGTGGGATGGTTAGGGGGCATGTCTGATGGAAGCAGTCCATCATAGTGTTAGTAAGGAAATTTACTTGCTTTTCAATTTCAACAGCACCTACGATCCTAGGTGGATTATCCTCCTGACGCAGGGTCTGACCGATCCGCACAGAGTAGCTTTCGCGATCGGTTTTTTTAGGATTCCGCCTGGGTGGTGCCTTGAATTTGCTTACCTGAAGGTCGAAACGTATCCATCTGTGGTCCGAGCACGATAAGTCGTCAGATACGTGCCAGTTCGAGATGTGTTTCGCTACTTCTTCTGTTGCCAAGGTCAAGTCAATAATTGTCTTGCTTCGTCTGTTGACAAATGTTGGTACGGAGCCTGTGTTCACTATGTTTAAGTTTGTCGTAAACAAGTAGTCTACTAGCTTCCTACCTCTGTCGTTTCCTGTAGGCATGCCCCATAAGGCATGGTGCGCGTTGGAGTCGGTTCCCACGATTAGCTCGAGTCCTGACTCCTCGCAGTAGTGGACCAGCCGTGTAAAGTCGTGCGGTGGTGGGTCGTCGGCTTCTGGCATGTAGACCGATGCCATGACAACCTGCGCGAGGCTGGTGTCCTGGGCTCCCTGCACCTTTATGGCACATAGGTCTCTGGAACAGAAACTCGTTAGGGCCTGTGTATTTATATCATTTGTTGTGTATATGCATGTGCGGGGATTTTCTAGTCCCGCGTATACTGTCAACTTACCTCCCATATTTCGGAGTCCGCAGACCTTGCCTTTATTGACCCACGGCTCCTGGATCAATATGATGGCTGTCTTGTTAATCTCCAGCCACTTCCGGATCTGAGCCGTAGCGGTTAGACTGTGGTGGAGATTAGCCTGGAGGATGTTGCTATTGGAGGAAGGAGACAGCGCCATTGGAGTCACTTGCCTCCTCTGCTTCGCTCCCACCCTCCTCCACACCCATCCTTTGCTCCTCCGCGCAGTCATCCCCATCATCCGTGCGGTCATGAGGAAGGTGAACTTCCTCCCGCACGTCTGAGGCGGGGACAGGTTGCGCCGGAGCCTGGGGTTCAGGTGCCACGACTACGTCGGTGGCATCCTTTGACCCCTTCGTCGTGTCCATGGGTTGGGTGGTGTCATTCGCATCCTTTGAGTCGGTTTCGGCTGGTGGATGCTCCACAAACTTGCCGCTGGGACCCAAGAACTTCACGTACACCGTACCCAGCATGAAGCTGAGTCGGCGTCCGCGTTCGATCAGGGGTTTCACCACCGTCTCCGGGATGCTTACGATAGCGAAGGTATCTGTTGCTTGCCTGTCCATTTTCAGCAGGAGCCATCTTTCAATGTCTGCCCACCTATTCTGGAATCGCAGCATATGTGCCACTTTTTTGTGGTCGTCGTGGGCACCCGGGAGCAAGATGCCGCAGCGAACCCGCTTTGTCACCTCGCCCAGGCGCTTTACTACTAACTTGTCTCCAGTGGAGAGGGTTATAGTGGCCACGCTTTGTTTAAGCCAATCCAGCGTTGGCTGGTTTTCGCACCAGAGTCTCAGGGATCCGTCGGTCAGTAACGGCCTTCCCCGAAACGCTGGGCCTTCAGAGGTACTGTTGCTCGGCTTCTTCGACTCCTCGAACAACAGCTCCTCGATTCTCTTTATGACCTCGTCGGACTGGCCCTGGCTGAGGTTTTCCATATTGGCGGTAGTTATTGCCGCCATCAGGTCTGCCTTCAGTGCACTTGCGTAGTCCGCGTGAGTGGCTTCTCCTGGTGGTCCGGTCCTCCGCCTCTTTGGTTCGCCTCTCGGAGATATAGTCTCGTCGAGACGCGCCCTTTTGGCGGAGTACCGGCCCCCCTGGGTACTACCACCCTGAGGTCGTGTATGTGTCCCTTTGTCCTTGGGAGGGGGCGGACGACGCGGCGCTGGGGGTTCAGCGCTCCCGCCATCCCCCTCCCGCGGACGGGTGCCCTGCCCTTCGGTGGGCACCGGAGACGCGCCTGCCAAAGCAGTAAGTCGCTTCTCCCTCTCCCTGCGACGCTGCTTTTTGTTTCTCTTGTGCGGCTTGCTTTGAGCCACACAAGAGGAGGAAGTTGGGGGTTGGGGCGTCGGTGTTAGGCCCTTCGCCTTTCTCCCCTTACTCTTCCTCGATTTTGCGACTTGCCAGCCAGACAGACTAGGGTCCGTGGCTGGGTCGCTGCATTGGGAACCCGTCCCCGCAGTCTGCCCCTGGTTGGCGGTTGCCTCGTCCGGAACGACTGTGGGTACTGTCTGGGTACGGCCCGAGCTCGTAGAGCCCGTAAAAGCCTGTACCTGGCCAGTGGGTGTTTTCGCAGTGGGCGTCCTGGCCATTGGTCTCCCAGTGTCCATTCTGCCTCCTGCGGTCATTTTTGTCTTCGGTGTCGGTACCGTAGTGGTGCCAACCCGAGACTGCTTACACTTTGCCCCAAGGGTTGCCGAAGCTACCCTGAAGGCTCGTGATGAGGAAGGAGGTCCTGCCGGACCCCTTCCTTGGGTTTCAGGTCCGGCAGATGCCGTACCGTCCACCATTGGGTTAGGGGATCTTTTTTTATCCATAACTGTGTTTTTTTGTATCTTTCACCTCTCGAGCTTCCCACCCTCCGTGGAGCCCGCACCTTTGGGGATGTCGTTAAAGACACCAGGAATACCCGAGAGGTATAGGTTCGTTGGGTTGGGACTCATGCGCGACATCGGGAACTGCAGACTTGCGGCTGGGGAGAACGATCCACATTCATCCCCAGTTGTTCCACCGGCCCTTGTTCCGTCAGCATGGCCAAGCCCCCGTGCCCTCCCGGAGAACACACCCCCCGAACCTCGCCTGCGAACCGTACCACCTCGACCGTACGGGACGCGTGTCCATTACCCTATAGTGGCTAGCTACAGGGCTACCGTTTCGCCAGAATTCCAGACCAAAGAGGGCGTGTTGCTTCCCGGAGGTAACTAACCCGACCCCGTTCAGCTCAACCCTCCAGGATTCCTTCATCCCGGCTTACGGCGCTCAACTGCGCAGGACTAACGCAGGCAGGCGTAATAGTCTCCTGGGGCAGCCTGCTGGCCCCGGAGAACCGTGTGTGATGAGGTGAGAGATGAATGTGAGGGTGAATGAATGATTGATTTGTTGAGTGAATCGGTGAGTGATGAGTGAGTGGTGCAATAGGATTGGGAATTGGGAATTTGACAGGATTATGCTAGGAGGGTTGGGGAAGGATTAGGTTGCAAGGGGGTAGTTTGGAAAACGGGATAGTAGGTGGGTTATACTCGACTGGTGGTATTGGCCAGTCGGGCAAGCCCTTCTCACTTGGCTACAGGAGATGCGGGGTATGGTGATGTGGCGCCCGTTCAAATCTCCTGTATTACCAGGGTGCACGACCCACTCCATATGGAAGCAGGTTCTTCCCTGCTCCGTGTCGGCAGATACAGGGTCGACGTGGACGTGTGAGAAGCACTTGAGTGTCCGTGCCGGTATCTCAGCGCTACACCTGAGCGTACACGTACACCCCACACACCCCTGTATTTAAAGTTTTTTTCTATCTACTCTGTACCGATCGCAACATATTGAATTTGTAACTGATCGTAACCAGAATAGTCTTCCAGTTTACGAAGTACCCGAGAGCTAATTGTGCTCTCTTTGCAGTGAAGTGTTGCGGCTGTCGGACGGCGGGCAGGTCGCGCTGGACTGGGTGGAGGGCGGGCCCGCGGGCGAGGCGCGGGCCGTGCTGCTCGTGCTGCCCGGGCTCACGGGCAGCGCCGAGGCCGACTACGTGCGCTGCATCGCGGCCGCCGCCTCCGACCTGCGTGCGCTCTGCGTCGTGTTCAACAACCGCGGGCTCGGCGGCCTGCCGCTCACCACTCCGCGCCTCTACTGCGCCGTCAGCCACAGCGACCTGGCCGAGGCCGTGCGAGCCGTGCGCGCGGCCTGCCCCGACGTGCCGCTGCTGGCGGCCGGCGTCTCGCTCGGCGGACTCATTCTCGGTCACTACCTGGCCGAGCACGGCGATCGTTCGCTCATCCACGCCGCCCTCGTCGTATCTTCTCCGCTGGACGTCGTCAAAGGTACGTATTTCGGTAGCACACGCGTTCGGTTTCTGTCGACGCGGAGCCGTGTGCCGGGCGCTATGGCGCAGAACCATGCGCCCGGCGCCCGGCGCCGGCGCGGCGGAACGATCGTTAACGGTGAGACGGGTGGCGCAGGCTCGGAGTGCATGGAGCGCGCGCCGCTGAACGCGCTGCTGTCGTACCACATGGCGCGCAACCTGCGCAACACGGCGCGCGCGCTGCGCCAGGCCGGGCCCGTGCAGTGCGACTGGCTGGGCGTGGAGCGCGCGCGCTCCGTGCGCGAGTTCGACGCCGCCTTCACCACCAAGCACTTCGGCTTCGACTCCGTGTCGGCCTACTACCGCGCCGCCTCGCTGCGCGACAAGCTGCAGCGCGTGCGGGTGCCGCTGCTGTGCCTCTGCGCCGCCGACGATCCCTTCCAGCCGCTCGACGGTGAGAATACTGTTTGCTCTTTCGTCGTTACGAACGATCGCCCGAGGGTCGTCGGTGACGTGCAAGTAACGGTCTCGTGTGCGCAGCGATCCCGGTGCGCGAGGCGGAGGCGGCGGGCGTGGCGCTGGCCGTGACGGCGCGCGGCGGCCACATCGGCTTCCTGGAGGGCTGGTGGCCCGCGCGCGCCTCGCAGCACCAGTACATCGCGCGCCTGGCCCGCCAGTACTTCGCCGCGCTGCTGGCGCAGCCCGCGCGCCTGCACCGGCCCCCCACCACCCCTCACTGACACCCGCACACCCGCACGTATTGTTTATGTTCACTAGTTAGGTGTAAGCGTTGTAGCGCCGGTCTTTTGTTAACGTGTACCGAAGCGCCGGTCTCGAGGGTGCATTCGACCGAATTTACTTTTTTTTCTAAACAGTCCGAGGGCGGAAGGCTACGTTCTCTCGTTTCGGTACACGCTTAACTCCAAGGCCCATTTAATTGCGCGTGGCGCAGTACTGTTTACTGAGTGTACTGAGTTTACTGAGTGTACTGAGTTTACTGAGTGTACTGAGTTTACTGAGTGTACTGAGTTTACTAAGTGTACTGAGTTTACTGAGTGTACTGAGTTTACTGAGTGTACTGAGTTTACTGAGTGTACTGAGTTTACTGAGTGTACTGAGTTTACTGAGTGTACTGAGTGTACTGAGTTTACTGAGTGTACTGAGTTTACTGAGTGTACTGAGTTTACTAAGTGTACTGAGTTTACTGAGTGTACTGAGTTTACTGAGTGTACTGAGTTTACTGAGTGTACTGAGTTTACTGAGTGTACTGAGTTTACTGAGTGTACTGAGTTTACTAAGTGTACTGAGTTTACTGAGTGACTGGGTGTACTGAGTGCGATGAAATGTTTCCGACCTCAACGTGAACTTAGAGGCACTCGTTAGTGAAAACTACTAAATGTTGTAATGAATTTTGGCTTTGCATTGTGGTCGCTGAGTGAAGTGAAGAACGAGAAGACTGTGTAAAAAAAATATTTGCTTGTATTATCGTTAGGTCGGAATTGTTTCAGACCACTTACGTATATATCGTGCATCACGTTGAATTGTTTCAGACCACTTACGTACTCGTATATATCGTGCATCACGTTACTTCTTATTCTGATTTTCTTTTCACGAATGACCTCAATCGGTTTGAAAATGAAAATTATAATTTTTCTTAATACGGACATTATCCAGCCTCCGGGCCAACAAAGTTGAAAAGTGATATCTTGTACTGTGTCATTTCTTAAGTTGGTGACGTAAGCGCGTGAAGCTACAACAAATGTTCCTTTTGTAGGTAATTTGACGATCAAAACGATCTCTCATAAAATATTAACGATTAACATTACTGTTAATCGTTAATATTTTATTTATATTTTATTTTCAGACTGATGGCACCGATTCAGGAATATCGTGAAAAAAAAATACACAAAAAAAGTACTGGTGATGTTAAACGACAATATTTTGTTTGACGATAAGACAAATAAAATTGAGATAGGTTTAAGACACGCGCTACAATCACTCGTTCAAACAGCTTCGACCGGTAGATGAAGCTTCTAGATAAGTAATCGTAACGACAATGTCGTTATAAATATAGTATTAGTATGGATAGCGCGAGAATACCGAGCTGTGAACTACAGATTGCCCTAATTATTGTGATAAACGTGCGTAAGTGCATCGAACTAACCGATTGCATCTGTGGAGCCTGGGCATATCACTTCAAATAATTATTTAATCGGAAATTAACCCGGTGAATAGGCTTTAAATCGGCTGACGTTTCGCCCAGGCGGCTCTCTACAGAATCATGTTTACAGGGATTAACGCGCTCGCGCCGGGCGCACGTACGCACGTAGGCACGTCCTGGCACGTCCTGGCACGTCCTGGCACGTCTTGGCACGCACTGGCACGTCCTGGCACGTACACGCCGGCCGCACTTAGCTAATGCCCGGGAACATAATTGTATACATAGTTAGATAGTACGTACAACACGTGGCGCCGCTCGCTCGTCGAGCACAATGAGCGAGCTCGTACCACGACAAATGTGTAACACTTGTTGGTCGCGTTTAGTCCCGAATAATTAATTGCATATCAAGGAAGGCAGGGGTTAGCAAATTCGAGTCGAATCAACGAACTGAGGGGTTTAGACACCTTGCATCGCAATCGACAGTCGACAGACCGACGACACCGCGCGAGCGAGGGATGCCGGTCGGTTCCGCCTCAGCTCGTAGCTTGTAGACGCTCGCACTCGATACACGTTACACGTACAAAGAGTATTTATACGATAATATCATTGTGAACTGTTGATATGATAAGGTTATATATTTATAGTAATCGTTTACTGAAGTCTCCCTCCCCGTGTGGGGGCTCTGGGGGCCGCGTGAGACGTGTGCTGTTAGTTATAATGAATACTGTTGTGACCACTTAGTGGTGTATTATTATTTTGTTTGGAAATATCGCTTACCTCTTTTATTTATTTGACGTTGTCGAGCGAAAATACAATAAAAAAAATGTTCTGCTTGCAAACATAATGAACTAATGGTCAACGAAAGCTCGTTTCGATGTGTAATGTAGGGAGTCATTCAATTTGTGTGCTGTACACGGCCGCTACGTGTATCTGCACGTGTGTCACGTGTCCCTGTGGACGAACTCGTTGTGTGCGTTATTTGTATTCGCTGCTCGCGTTGTTACTGTCTACTTTCATGTGTATCTAGTGACGGCCGTTTTCAATCATGTAGACATCGAATATAGACGGGCAGAAGGGAGGGAGGATGCAGGGGGTGCTGAACTCACACTTCTATGTGACGTGGCTTTGTACATTCTGTAGAAGTCTTATTCTTGGCTACATTACACGAACGAAGCCTGTTCATAAGAAAGGTAAGGTACACTCGTATCGCTAGTTATGACCCGTTATGAAGGCGGTCTCTTTACCCCGTGTAGTATCCTCTCGGCCAAGGAGTCACATATTACAATGTCAGCTTTAATCAATTAGTTTTCATGTTGATCTCGTACAGGCGAGTCTACGAAGCTTAGCAGTAGGCACGTGCTGGTGCGTTATTGAAACTTAATCTTTTTCCTCAATTCGCTGGTTCATAACTAGCACACGGCAGATTGCAGGTAGGGTCGTGTACAACTCGTAGGAGACGTTAAAGACCATTGAGATTAGTTGAGAGACCGGAAGTTGAGTTTAGTGAGACACAACGTCCAGCGCGTGCGTCCGGTGGATCCGGCGTTAGCGGGACGCGGGACGCGGGACGCGGGACTGGCGAGATAGATAGATATTTACATGTATAGTGAAGCAACGATCAACTTGTTATTCGTGTTTTATTTCAATAAGTCTGTACACAAATGTGCACGATTTTTGGAGATTATTGCAGGTGTGTAACACTTTTGCAATCGTTTAATATTTTTATAATATGTATGTACTTGTTAGTTTTGTTGTTGGATACGTTTTATTTTATTTTTGTTAAGCCAGCCGGCCGATGTCGACTAGCTAATGCTAATTGTTACAAATCTTACTGATTATGTGTGATAGAGTATTATTATAATCGGAAGCCAGGCAAGGCCTAAAATATATTGTTTTTGTTACTATGACTGCGTTGAAGCTTTGCATTTAAGATATAAGTGATTACGAAAGGAGTGCACGAGATCAGATGGACCAAAGACCTTTACAGCAGTACCTCGTGTATTGGATTACATACCTAATACTTTGATCGATGTTAGGTTCATAACTTTAGGCCTCGCGAGTAGTAGAGAAGGTTGGTCAGGGTCAGGGTTGGTAGTTAGTAATAATGCCTGTCATAATGTTGACTGTGAACGATTGACGATATCCGTATAAGGGACACAGTGTGTGTGACGCTGTCTTAGCTCGCCTCTTGCTCACAAATAATTGAAGTGTACACGATGGAACAATAAGTAGGTACACATTGAGCTCGCTAGTGTAGTGTAGTGCAGACTCTCAGCTACCTGCTGCACACTGACGCTGACGTTATAATTAACTCGATTATATACTTGTCTGTCATTTAATCAATGTAAGCCTTTATTTTTACCTAATGACATAGAAAGTGTTTTAATTACTTAGTCCTTGTCAATTTTATTATTTGTTAGTTAGTTGTATATGAAACTTGTTGCGATTGGCGGGAACTATACGATTGATAGATATTTTGTGTCGCGGGGAACTTTACACACTTCCATGAAACGGAAACAAAAACCGTAGGAGAGCCTCGCTTCGCCATGAATGGGCCGGCTCGACCGGACTGATACCACGACCTCATAGAAAACCGCTGTCAAACACTTTAGACTCAGAACGACAATGTATGGATCACATAAAGTGTTGTCCCAAGTGGGGTTTAAAACCATAACACATGGCGAAGAAGGAAGCGACGTGGCGACCGCTTTAACCACTAGGCCATTACCGCAATACGCGCTCGATAGCTTTGTTCTAAATATAGCTACAGTATACTAAGTTACATGTTGTGCTAAATACTACCCATAAGGAGAAATATGAGTTACACTCGGTGTTACCTTCCTACCTATCACATAGATATAGAGGGGCCGCAGATAAGATTAATCTGTTTCCATGAAAAGATAATGTTCATTTGTGAACCACACACACACACACACGTGCAAGTCTATGACTGTACCGTTGTACGCAATCGTGGTTTCGTATAAAATGTGGTTTTTTGTTAATAATTCGAATACCTACTATTTTTTTATTTTTTTTTTAAAAAGACAACTCCCACATTAGGAATAAACATCCTGTGTCGTGGGGGACTTTACAAACATACATGAAACGGACACAAAGAACATCCAGACTCGGGACAATAATTCGTGGATCACACAAAGTGTTGTACCGCGTGGGATTTGAACCCAAGACACTTGGCGCAGTAGCAAGCGGCATGGCGACCGCTGAAACCACTCGGCCAACCGTGCAGTCGTTAATTTAACTATTAAATATATAATTATAAAACTATTAATTTATATTAAGGCATTTCGAAAAGATCATTAATGGGCAAATTTCAAATATAAATGAAACAACTTTTATTATTTTAATTCAACGCCGAAAATAGGGTTCCTCCCAGCTGTAACGACAAATGTAAATAATGCAACACATGCTGCATATCGCTCGTCGGCTCATTCAAAGGTACATCGCACTGGCTGGGCGTGGCTTGCTGCGAGCGCATGCTTCAGGGCTATGTTTCAATTAACTGGACTTCGAAGGATTATAAAAAAAATAACACTTTAATTTTAATATATTTTTGGAAGCAGGTTCGTTAGATCTACATGCTTTATCCACTAACCCTGTATAGCGCGCACTTTGACTCATTCGTGGTCGTCACTACAACACACTCGCAGACAAAATGATGAATACAAGTTCTGCCACTTTGCCTGCCTTTATACTCGTCAAGGTTCACAGTCAACATAAAACTAAGACTGCCAATCAAATAGTTACATAAGTGATAAGAGTTCAATATTAATTATTATACCTTTGTTTGAAACAAAACATACTATTTTGTTGCCTGTAGCGTGTATACACAACAAATTGGTATTTTTCGTGTGATCGTTGACGTTACGGAGAGGCTCTATCGCTTACGGAAACAAAGAGAGGTTATTCGTTTAACGTTTTATTGCTGTATACATAATTTATCGCTACTGTGATCGGAGTATGAAATCGAAAGCCGTTTTTTATAAATTATATAAATATACACTGTCGTCTCGATGTTTTATTTCTAATATCCTGTAACGTCGCGTCGTTACGACAACACACCGGAGCGGGTGCAGAGAGGTGCAGGCAACGTCACAAACGAGCGGGCGGACGCCCTCCGAGCGACGAGCGGCGAGCGGCGAGCGGCGAGCGGCGAGCGGCGAGCGGCGAGCGAGCGAGTCAGGCCGAGTCGGGGTCGAGGCCGAGGGCGCGGCAGAAGGCCGAGACCAGGTCCTCGGCGCGCTGCAGGCGCTCGGGGCGCGGCGCGTGGCTGGGCGCGCGCTCGGCCGCCAGCGCGCCCAGCGCCAGCGCGAACGCCTCGGCGCGCTCCACCGCGCGCACCTCCTCCTCCTCCTCGGCCTCGTCCGCCCGCTCCCCACTCTCCCTCTCCCCAGCGCCCCGCCACGCCAGCTCCGAGTCGGAGGATTCTCCCGATTCAGTCTCACCCATTGTCCCTGCAAAATGAATTCGTTTTTAGTCGCTTTATTTCTTAAAGCTGCCCCTTTTAGAAGTATTTGGAAATTCAACGACAACTCGTTTGAAGTTAAAGTCTCGTAATAGCCTTCGCATTATATTCCTTACGAGGTGCGGAAGCTGACGTTGAAGCACGAATAACCAAAGCTCGATTCGTCTATGCGCAGTTGAAGCTGGTTTGGTCGTCATCAACAATAACACGCCACACGAAGATTAGAATCTTCAACTCGAACGTAAAGTCGGTTCTCCTGTACGGATGCGAGACATGATTAGTCAAGAAAGTGGTCACTGGTATTCATCAACAAATGCCTAAGGCGTATTTTGATTTTTCGGCGGTAGGTGTTGAAAACTAAAGACGTTTCGTAAATCTAAAAAATTTATTTAAATTATATTTATGATATTTAATGTGACAGTAATCCACTTAATACGGTGTGTATCTGTGTGTATGTACCTGCCAGTGCATCGCTTTAGGGCCCCCGCAGACTGCAGACTTTTTATCGGCCGATAGTTTGGTCGGCTTCTTAAGCAGTATGGAGAGGAATGTATATGCGCACACTACGGCGATTCAGTATCGGCCGATAAAAAAGTTTGATGGGCTACCCGATTACATTCAAACTAATCTGTCGGCCAACTATCGGCCGACTGTTTAATCAGTATTGGCGCATACACGCCTGCGCATACATGACGATTGTTTAGTCGGCCGATAGTTCAGTTCGCTCTGTGATTTGGCGTCATGTGCGTGTATTTTGAATATGGCGTCGCCCAAATCACAATTGTTGATTGTAGAAAGTTCCGTCGAAAAGTTGATTGAAGAAGTCGAGAAAAGACCTGCGCTTTATAAAAAGTTCATTGAAGCTGGTAATGCTCATTCGATAATAGGCAAAAAAGTTTTTCGGGTAATCAAGTAATTTGGAATGCATAGTGTAAAATTTTCCACTAACTAATCTATCACTGAGAATGGGATGCACCCAATACTCTCGGAATCTCTTCTTGATTTTCCTCCTCCGAAGTATGATGAGAGCAATAACTTTTCTGGACAATATTTTCATTGTGCGACTGCTTCAACAGTCAGTTACAAACTAGTTCGAGAATAGTCGGCCGGTTGTTGGATAGTCTGCGCCCTGTTCACCAACTAAACTGTTTAGTTGGCTCGGTGTGCGTACTTTCAGCCCACCCGACTAAACTATCGGCCGATAAAAAGTCTGCAGTCTGCGGGGGCCCTTACAGTGATCAATTGATTTAATCATCGAGGATGTCACAAGTCAGTGATATATTGTCGGCGCAGAAGACTCTGGAGGAGACGTTCGCAAAGAGAATGTCTGATTTTGAGACACAAATCCAAAGTGCTGGTCTTGCCAAAGATACTGTGGCCAAGTTTTCGGAAGAATTCTCAACATTCCGGAAGTTGATCTTCTACATGTTGGGCCTGCTCCGAAAACAAATAGGCGAGTACTCTAGACGGCTTGACATCGTGGAAACCAGGCAGCGGCGTAAGTTTCTTATCTTCATGGATGTCGAGGAAGCTGAGAGCTGAGAAGGAGGACTGCGTGGGGGTCGCATGCAGGCTTCCTCTGTCACAGTCTGTCACCGACATGGGAGTGCCGAATAGGGACCGTCCGCAGCCTATTCTAATTAAATTTTGGAGTGTGGATGACAGTGACAATCAGCTGCTGATAAAATATCCAAAAGCACAAACGACTTCCTCAACTACACAGTGATCAGTTTGCATGAGATGTGAGGTTATGTAAATAAATTAAACTTAACTTTCACTCAATACCTACCACCTAGTGACATCTACCATTTAAATATGTTTTATTATTCCTTATATGCAACATCCTTAGTCAATTTTGTGTACAAATTCTTTAATTGTTTTTATTTACGTAGATTTATATCCATCAATTTCATGATTTCTTTCATTCATTCTTTGTTTGTTTTTGATTTGACGTTTGTGAGATTGAATACTAAAGTAGCATAGATTATAGGAAAAATCATTAACTCTACTCGGTCACGTCTGTTCGGTTACGCTAGGCACTGCGCTTAACGATGTTTGCATAGAGGGTGTATGATTGCACTGTGGCGACCAGTCACGTCGCGCCGCCGCCCCGCCGCGCCGACCAAGCGACGGAGCATGCACACGACCGCTGGTCGCGAGAGCTAAGAAATTATGAACTGATTCTCAGCGCTCGCACATATTTACGTAAGCTTCATACGTTTCTATTGCTCGCTCGCTTGAACTGCCCTATGTTGTCGGCCAAAATTTAATTATAAGGAAATGCATTTTTGTAAATAAATCAGATAAGTCGTAACCTCCTCCGAGTTGCACTACTATTCTAACTACGGTACGAAGGCCTGCTGGGCCGGTTAGAATAGTTACCCCCACCTTTCCCTGATATTAAGGCTATGGATCGAAGGCTAATCAGCTGGACCGGCCTATATACCTATTCCAGTATCTGCTGTATTCAGCCAGCTGGCATAGTAAGGGCCGGGTCAGTACACAACCACACGGGTCAGCAAACCTCACAGCTGTCCCAAAAGTACTAACATTCTCTTTACGCTATCTTAAACTGTTTTTTTTTTTCAAATATGATATGTATTTGTTTTTAATTCCAAATTTTTCTAGTGATGTAAGCTGGCGGGTAGTGCGCCGGTCCGCCTTTGCCACTATTGTGCATAAAGATTGAAATAATAAAAATACTGGGTATATGGTGGCCACAAACAATCTCTAATATGAAACTGGGAACTATGGGAGTTAACTGAATAGACACCAATAGGAGAGGAGATTCTGATTAGGAAGTGGATTGAATTGGTCATGCGTTGCGGATACCTGACAATCATATCTCCAAGCAGAGCTTGAAGTGGCAAGCGGACGGCAAAAGAAAACGCGGCCGCCCACGAAATGCTTAGGAGGCATTCAATCGATAGGGAGGTTGCTGGTTACAGCTGGACTGATCTCTTTTTTTTTTTTTTTTTATTGAATTGGAGGCAAACGATCAGACGCATCACCTGATGGTAAGCGATTACCGCCGCCCATGGACACCTGCAACACCAAAAGCGTCACAAGTGCGTTGCCGACCTTTGGGGGATGGGGAGAGGGAATGGGGGAGGGGTTGGGGTATGGGCCTCCGGTATCCTCACTCACTCGGTGAAACACAGCGCAAGCGCTATTTCACACCGGTTTTCTGTGAGGCCGTGGTATCACTCCGGTCGAGCCGGCCCATTTATGCCGAAGCGCGGCTCTCCCACGGTTAATCTCAAGGTTGCTGCACAAGACTGGGAGACATAGAGGTCCCTTTTGAGAAACCTAGGTCCCTGATAAGTAATAAGGAGAGAATAAAGAGATATAAAAAAAAACCGATCTATAGTTTGTTTAGTGATAATAACTAAGAATACTCATCAATTTTTTTTTTATTCTTTTTTTTTTTTTTAAAAAGGCAAATCCCACATTAAGAATAAATATCCTGTGTCGTGGGGGACTTTACAAACATACATGAAACGGACACAAAGAACATCCAGACTCGGGACAACAATTCGTGGATCACACAAATTGTAATTGATTAACGTTAGGTATGAGGTTTACTTTCGACATATGACACTGCTGTACTGAAAAATGTTTAGGTGGGTTCCACTGATTGTACAATACAGTGTGCTGATTAATTTCAAAGTAATTTTATGAGCATTCCAATAGATAGATCACAAAACAGCGCTGTATACAAACCGTTGAGTGAAGACAGTGGAACAGAAAAGTGAGTTTGCTTGCGTCGTAGATTGGACCAGGCATGCGCGTGTAGAGTAGCACGGGCACGCTCCAATCCATATTCATCAGCAAAGGGCTCATCTGCTTGTCCTTTAGTCTCTTCATGTCGCGGGACAAAGTCCGCGTGCTGTGCAATTGCCCATGCTTCAAGTGGCTCTTGGTCCAAGCAGTCCGCCAGAAGCACACGCACATGGCATTGTTCCCACACCTCGCAGCATTCCCCCGCGCGACGTATTGCACATTCTATACACTGTCCTGTTACCTGTAACAGGATTTCTTTGTAAAATTTAACAATATTAAAGACAACAAAAGCAGTATTAAATATTCAATTAATGCACATGGAATACTTAAAGTATTTGGAGCTTTTATGAATACAGAAAACATCATTATTGATGAACAGAATGGTTTTATTGTGTTTTTAAAAACACAAGTGATATACTCTCATCAGCTTAAGCTGCTAGTATATTAAATATAATAATAATATTTAAGCAAACCTGTAAACTTTGGAACATGCGTGCCATATAATGTTAACCTTTAGCCTATCAACTAAAACTATTAGCTTGGTTCTTTATGTTGATAGAATGATTCTATGCTGTTCTATATGTAACACATCACATCAACAAACATGTGTTTGTAAGCAATTACAAATATGGACACAATACCTCATCCTCACTGATGTGAATGATATGGGCTTCCACAGAGTTGGGATCTACGGCGAGCAGTTTCCCGTCAGTAAGGACATGAATTCTGACGTCTGCACTGTAGTACTTGTTGTCTAGCCTCCACACACGATCCGGGGACTCAATTTCATTACGATATTCTTCCGTAACATCATTGTCTATCAGTTCTGATACCAGAGAAATTTATTATGCACTTTTACATTATTAATAACAGTTTTAGAATGCTTTACAATCATTGCCTCCCTTTACTAACCTAATATTAATGGTGTAGCTACTGTTTCACTTGCACTGCTGACTAGCAAAACTGGCAGAGTGTCAATCGACATTTTATGAAAATACTTTTATAGTTTGATACAAGTGCTTGCTTTAAATCATATCAAAACTTTACAATATATACATGATTGACATGACAGATGACACTGAATCAATATAAGCTGTCAACAGCGTCAAAGTAATAATTGCCACTAAGAGGAAGTAAATATGGAGTGACCCTATTTATTAATCTTTAAGAACAATACATTATAAAAAATATATATGAGATCGATGCATATATACGAAAACGTATTTTATCTTTTCCTTCACTGCTAGACCTTCTACTGACTTCTCATCCGGACGGTTACCGCGTAACCGTTAACGCCCCACTTGGCACTTTAGACCATTGCCTTGTCACGCTGTTTATCACGCTCTCGCCGCGATTGCGAGTCGTAAGCGGCCGTCGTATGTGGCACTACAGGCATGGGCGTACCCAGGGTAGGGCAGGGGAGGGCAGCTGCCCCCCCCTAGATGTTGACGTTCCTACTATTTTCTTCTTTCGATTATATATAAAGCACACTCAGACGCATAAAAACGTGACTAAGATCGACTATGAACAAAGACAGATTTATTTTCTGTGTTGTTGTAAGATCGACAATCGGCATCGGAATCGGAATCAGTCCTAGGGCTACGCGATGTTCGAGCGTAGGGACGATCAGAGCGTGCTCTTTAGCAAGGAGAACTACTCATCAGTCCTAGGATATGAAATCTTCCGAGTCGGTTTATGTAGTTTTTATGGACAGCTGACATGTCCATTCATTTGGAATGTATTTTAGTCACTACAAATAATTCTCGGAAGCAAAATATTATCGTCTGATGTATCAGAAATTTGTTGTCCAGTAATAATTTGTAGTTTCGTCCTAGCATCCAGTACAGGTTTTTGTGCCGCCTAGATATATCACCTTATTTTGCTTTGATATAGTTTTTTCACCGGTCTATATGTAAGCCCACATTGGCTTGCACTCGAAGGCCGATGGGACACCATTTCCGAAGTCTGATTCCCAAGCTGGCGCAGCGCGTCCTTGGCTCGGTTGCTGCCAAATATGAGGGGGCCCGATAACTCCTGCAGGTGACTATACGCGGGCGTTGTGCGGTCCCCAGTATGGGCTGAGGTCCTGAAGGCCAGCAATATCGGGTTATTGCGACGTCCGCAACGAGTGCTGACCTTCAGGTAGAAGACCTAATACTCGAGAAAAAAGAAGACCAGACATTTCAATTCCACTAGGTTCTTGTGGAGGAATGGAAGGAACGACTTGGGCAACCGAGCGCTGGGCACGCCGTTATTGCGGCGGTAAGACCCGTTATGGAGGATTGGCTCGAGAGGCATCACGGCTGACACAGGTGATCACTGGGAAAGAATGCTTCGGAGAGCACCTGTGTCTGATCCGCAAGGAGCCAACGTCTGAGTGCCACCACGACGATGACCAGATTTTTTTTAACATGTGGAAACCCCCTCGGGGTCCGGGAACTGCAGTTATTAACACGACTGGACCCCTCCCAGCGCCTGCCCGCACTGAAGCGGGCACCGCCTGCTGTTCAAATCTCAATTTAGGCGACGCACGGCACACGCGTACGTCGCCTCCTCGCGTTTGGCCTGTATTGCAGATGGAGGGGAAAACCCGTCCCGTCCATCCGTGGCCGAACTCAGGGCGGCATAAGGCGCTGGTATGCGCGCCTCCGCCGCCCGGTTCGCCAGCGGCGGATCGGGTCCGAGTGAACGTCGTCTTCTCGGGCCTTCTCCGCCGCCTCCTTCTGCGAAATTACGTTTTCGCAGAAGGATGCGACCGCGGTAAAACTGCAATCGCTACCGGCCATGGATCGTATGATGACCGGTAGCGAGAGATCTCCTCCTATGACTGCAGTGAGGGCCCAACGCTGCGACACCCAAGCGGGGCAGATCGCCAGCGTGTGCTGGGCCGAGGCCTCACTGCAGTCGCAGTGGTGGCAGGCGGGACTCAGTTCCCTCCTAGCGACCGAGTGCAGGTACTTCCCGAAGCAACCGTGCCCGGAAAGCACCTGCGTCAGTCGGAAGGAAAGAGTCCCGTGCTGCCGCCCTGCCCACTCTAGGATGACCGGCTGGAGTGCCTCCACGGTGGCAAAATCAGCGCGTGCTTCCAGCCGGGACGACCATGCCATGGTGGCTCGACGAGCGGCTTCATGCCAATCGCGTATCTCTTCGGGTGGAGGACGAAATCCGTTCTCCGCCCGATATTCAGCCACTCGTCGATAAACTTCGGCGAGCACTTCCACCTCCAAATCCCACGGGGGTGTTCCGGCCAAAGGTGAGTATCACCCTAGCAGAAGCAAGCCGGGGTAGCGGCGCAACCTTAAAAAAGTGCTCGCGCCCCTTTTAAAATAGAAAAGGAGCATCAGGGTTCCTACACAGAAGGGGGCCATCTACAAGCCATAGGTGGCCCGAGGTACGTCGGGGTTCTAGGGATTTCCTTCCGAGGGTGCACCTGATTCCATGCCAATGCCTTTTTCATATCCATTTATTTGCACCTCGTCAAATAAATGGATATCTTTTAAAAAAATCCGATTTGCCCCCCCCTGGCCCAGAACCTGGGTACGCCTATGACTACAGGTCAGCAGATTGGGATGGGATACGGTCGTTCTTTGCATCCTACCCTTGGAGACGGTTGTGCTTCTCGCCGGATAATTCCAGCACTGCTGCTGATTCTGTTGCTGCTGTTGTGCTGCAGGGTATGGAGCTTTTCATCCCATCCTCTGTGGTCCCCATTGGTGGCAAGTGTCGGCCCTGGTTTGGTCCATCTTCCAGAAAAGTGCGGCGGTGCGGGATCAAAATACGAGCACTCTGAAAAAAGAGAACAACTTTGCCTCCAGGTCCCTCAAAAGAGACTTTGCAAGGGCTAAATCGGAGCACATCGCTAGGATTGGCGAGAGGCTTGAGCGTCTTCCTTCGGGAACTCGGGCATTTTGGTCTCTTGCCAAGGCTATCGAAGGGAATTTTTGTAAGCCGTCCTTTCCACCTCTTCACATAGGAAATAATCTGTTGACCTATGACGCAAAGGACAAAGCCGATCTTCTTGCAAAACACTTTGCGTCCAACTCGACTTTGGATGACGGGGGACAGGAGCCGCCTACCATATCGCGGTGCGAGAGCTGTATGCTGGATATCCAGTTCCACCAACGCTCAGTGCGCTTAGCACTTTTGTCCCTTGTATCCATAGGTCGAGTGGGCCGGATGGAATCCCTCCTATTGTGTTGAAGATGTGCGCTCCAGAGTTGGCACCGGTCTTAACGCGTCTTTTTCGGCTCTCCTACTCTACTGGCGTAGTCCCGACATCATGGAGGGCAGCATTGGTCCACCCGATCCCTAAAAAGGGCGATCGCTCAAATCCGACTAACTACAGGCCGATAGCCATAACTTCCCTCTTCTCGAAAATAATGGAGTCCATAATTAACCACCAACTCCTGCGGTACCTAGAGGATTTTTGAGTGTTCAAGTGCCTTTTGGGGCCTATGGAAATAAATGATTTGAGTTTGAGTTTGAGTTTGATCATCATCTGCTTAGTGCCCGACAGTACGGTTTCCGTAAGGGTCGATCAGCTGGTGATCTTCTGGCATATCTGACACATCGCTGGGCTTAGGCGATTGAGACTAAGGGGGAAGCCTTGGCAGTTAGTTTGGACATCGCGAAAGCCTTCGATCGGGTCTGGCACAAAGCGCTTCTTTCGACGCTCCCTTCCTATGGGCTTCCCGAGAAATTATGCGATTAGGTCACTAGCTTTCTGGCATGTAGAAGCATAAAGGTCGTAGTCAACGGTGAATGCTCTGACTCCACGACTATGAATGCTGGTGTCCCGCAAGGCTGTGTGCTATCGCCTACTCTGTTCCTCCTTCGAATCAATGACATGCTGCCAATTAGCGGCATTCATTGTTATGCGGATAACAGTACGGGTGATGCTCTCTACACCGGCCACGCCAATATTTCTCGGGAAACCCTTAATGAGAGTCGAAACAAACTTGTGTCTGAAGTTGAGACCACTTTGGGAAAGGTCTCGTATGTCCAGTTTCGTGGCCATTTGGAGGGTAAGGTCAAATTGACCTAGAAAAAGCTTGGTGTGCTCAACAGATCAAGGTGGTATTTCACTCCGGCCCACCGCCTTCGGGTTTATAAGGCGCAGGTTCGGCCTCACATGGAATACTGTCCTCATCTTTGGGCAGGGGCACCCCAATACCAGCTCCTCCCTCTGGACCACATTCAGCGGAGGGAGACTCGTATCATCGATTGCCAGGATCTTCCAATTCGGCTAGACTCTCTGGCGCTGCGCAGAGATGTGGCTTCGCTGTGCATCTTCTACCGCATTTACCATGGGGAGTGCTCCGAGGAATTGTTCGGATTGATCCCTGCAGCCATCGTCCTACGCGACAGAAATTCCGTCCGAAGATTTGTAGGTTGTATTGGTCCGGTGTTCCCGGACCAATACAACCTTCAAACCTTCAAGAAAAGAGATTACTCCTTCCTAAAAGGCCTTGGGATTTCTGCACAAAAAAGGGTGTAACTGTCTGCAAGTAAAACTCAGAGAAAATTTCTTGCCGCAACGTGAGTGTGTGAAGTACCTGGGCTTACATATAGACCGGTAGAAAAACCATATCGAAACAAAACGAGATGATATACCTCTGCGGCACGAAATTCTGTACTGGATGCTATGACGGAATTCCAAATTATTACTGGATAACAAACTTCTGATATATCAGACGACAATTAAACCTGGATGTACGGCATTCAATTGTGGGAATCTGCAAAAGACTTCAATATAAATGTCATACAGGGAGCTCAGAACGCGATCCTAAGGTCGATAGCAAATGTATCGTGGTTTGGTACCAATGCGGAACTGCATCAACAGCTGTCAATGAAACAGTGAAAAAAACAGTGAGTAAGGAAATACGCCACGCCCGCGCCCCCGGGAAATACATGTAGTGACTAAAATACCTTCCAAATGAATTAGCATGTCAGCTGACCATAAAAGACTACAGAAACCGGCTCAAATGATTCCATGCATAAGTAGTTTTTCACACTGGAGAGCACGGTCTGATCGTCACTACGGTTGAACATCACATCTGCTCATAGTCCTAGGACTGATTGCCGATTACAACACAAAAAATAAAACTGTCTTTGTCCATAGTCGATCTTAGTCACGTTTTCACGAGTTTGAGTGTGCTTTTATCGACGAAGAAGAACGTAGTAGGACACATCCAGGGGGGAGGGGGGAGGGCAGCTGGCCTCCCCTGCCCTACCCTGGGACCTGGGTACGCCCATGCATGTCACTATTTTTCATTAAATATTAAAACAAAATTATTTTTGGTAGTTGGTAATTCACACAAAAAACAGAACGTCATTTCTGTCACTGCCCGTTTTGAGGTAGTTTATTATCTATAATATATACATAGTACTCTGTGGTTTATTAGATATATAAATATTTATTTTCATTGCATATCTTATTATAAAAAAAAAAGGAAAAGAGTAGAGAAGACATAAGGAATAGGTAATGTATTGGAAAGTTTTGATCAGAAAATAAGGAGTGGGTTAAACAGTATGGATAATATAAAATCGTGGACGGCTGAAGACGAAGCCATCATCGCAACGAACACTGATGCAACTGAGTGCAAGCGGTGCGCAGTAGAGCTGGGCTACTGGAAGGATGACTATATCTCGTTGTTCATACGCCACGCCGACCGCAAGGCGCCAGAGATCAACCGCGGCTACTACGCGAGAGTCAGGGCTATGGAAATGTTTATACATCAGTTCTTAGAGGTTCATTCATTGTTTTATCATCAATATATCTACCCTAGTCTTTCACTATCCTGTACAGTGTAGTTTATTTAACAAGTCATTTCATTATTGCTGACAATCACCCCAAGATTTAGAGCAATGATAACTCATCCTTCTACGAGCCTTCTCAAACTAGGCTGGGTTCAGTTTCAAGTTACAAGTTTAAGTTACAGCTGAGCTTCAATATTTGATGAGGGACTGCCATCAGATGGTTGTGCCTCCATCCATAACCCAAGTACTAGGTAATATTCAAGTTCTGTAAAAAGATTGTTTTTAGACTTTTTTATGACCTCTGTCACAGCAAAAAATTATAGATAGTTTTTCTAGCCATGATTATAGAGAGAGCAGAGATAGATAGAGCATAGGATAATTTTTATAACATAGGCAAATTGTCAAGTTACTGTATAGATATATCAGAAGGATTTCAATTTCTGTATCTGATTAAGTGTAGGTTTGTACACATACATGAGGTTAATATGTAGGATAATTTAATATTGTATTTGTAATAACTCAATAAAGACATAGCTGTAACATTTGTAGAGATGTGGCACAAAGTGTCAGATCATCAACCTGGGCTGCGGCTACGACACTCTGTACTGGCGGCTCAAGGACACCACACAAGCAGTGGGCAACTTTATTGAATTAGATTTTCCTTCAGTTACATCCAAAAAGTGTCACATTATCAAGAGGAATAAGAAACTGTTACAAAAAATAACTAATGAAGGTAACATCATTGACTTCCTTGTCTCTTGTTATCTGTACACGACTCTGTACATAACTACATGTCTATTGCACAATCACTTATTCACTCTCCTATACTCCATGATTGTAATTGCTTTAAATGTTGATAAAGATAATTGATTTAACATTTTGGGCATTGAAAGGACTCAGTGTTTTTGGCTATTTCACATCGTCCCATCAGTAATTTTCTGCTCATATTAAAATTATGAATTGTTACTCTGCTCTATTTCAATGCTGTCTATTTTGTTTTAACTCTTCACATTTTTTATTACTGTTTATGGGTTTCGCTTGTATGATTGTTTGCCTTTGATTTCTGTAAGTGTGAAAAAGTAGTAAGTGCGTACTTTTGTGAGCGCTCAAAAGTACACAGTTACTACTTTAGAAAGAATATTTTTTGTTAAAAGTAGTATGATCATAGTACCCTTATAATTTTTTTTTCTGTGGAATCTTTATATGCTTAGTTTTGTTTCGTAAACTTTTCAATAGAAATAGATTTGGATCAGTAAGGATCCAAAGAGGAGACGTTCGTTCAGCGTTTTAGTGGGCTATTTATATGTATATCGATTCGAAGAGATCTGAGAGAGAGAGTCTGCGTGTGCCGCAGACGGGGAGGTGATGATCCGCGAGGGCGACCTGCACTCGGACGGGTACCACCTGCTGGGGTGCGACCTGCGCTGCCTGGCCGAGGTGCGGCGCAAGCTGGGCGCGGCGGGAGCGGACGCGCGCGCGCCGGCGCTGGTGCTGGCCGAGTGCGTGCTCGTGTACCTGCGGCCCGACGCGGCCGAGGCGCTGCTGCGCCACCTGGCCGACACGTTCCCGCGCCTGGCGCTGGTGCAGTACGAGCAGTGCAACCTGGGCGACAAGTTCGGCGAGGTGATGGTGCGCAACCTGGCGGCGCGCGGCTGCGTGCTGGAGGGCGAGCGCCTGGCGCGCGCGCCCGCGCAGCAGGCCGAGCGGCTGCTGGCGCTGGGCTTCGAGCAGGCGCGCGCCTGGGACATGGAGGCCGTGTGGCGCGCGCTGCCCGACGAGGACCGCGCGCGCGTGGAGGCGCTGGAGCCGCTGGACGAGCGCGAGCTGCTGCTGCAGCTCAACGCGCACTACGCGCTCGCCGTGGCCTCGCGCTCCGACCTCTTCAAGGACATGGACCTCAACGCGTGAGCTCCCGAGCGCCCTCTATACCTATGTAAAGTGTTACGGTCATTTCTTTTTGTCTCTATTCCTTATTGTTATAAATTCTTCTTACGACTGAAGATTACGTCGGTAAAATATTAATTTTTGTGCGGTCGTCGTTTTGAATATTAGTTGCCGGCGTTCAAACGTAGCCCCCGAGTCGATAATGTAATGTTCCAAATTATAAAATGTCATCGTCTCTCCACGTTCTCGTAGCAGTGTTCACTGAACGCGCGTTATGTGTTGGATGTGTTTTTAATTTACGTTTCGTTAGTGTTTTGTGATAGTAGGACTGATCATGTATTATGTTATTCGATTTATATTAGATTTATTAAATTGTTTTAAAAATATATTTGTAGGACTATGCTTACTCGACTTTAGTGCGAGCAAACATATTATCGAACTTTGATCAAAAGACCGCCGGCGACCGGCTCTTTGACCGGTTCTAGCGCTTCAGAGCTACCGTGTGAACGGCGATGGCCGGTGAAATATTTTAGGGAGCGTAGCTTGTAATGACACGAGAAGCCCTGAAACATGCGTCTGGTTGTGCCAATGGTGATGTTAGTAGGACGCCGTTGAAGTCTATTTTGATGGAACCAGTTGTTCCTCTGGTAGGTACGAGAACATATCAACATTAGTGTCGGTGTCAGGTTACTGTTACTAAATAGATAAAGTTTTGGATCACGTGTCTATTATTAAATAGCTTTCGTCATTTAACGTTTGTATGTGGTTACCTACAATTAGTTTATAGATGTAGTGTCGAGTGTTGAGACTGTTGTAGTTGCACCGGCGCCGGCGCACGGAGGGTTCACTGATCACCGTCGACTTATACATAGTGTTGCTCCTTACTATGCCTACAGCTTGTTGTGCTGTTTGCGTAAGTGATTTCATTAATATATAAATGTGTTTCAGACATTATTGAAATCTATATTCTAGTATTATTGTGATTCAAATAATAAATAGATGTCCTTTGCATAAACGTATGTACTTCAGAAACAAATAGTAACTATAAAAGCTATTCACATACATTGATTACCTTATATTTTACGTTGTAAGGACGTGCAACCGCTGCTACACATTGCTCTCGTTGTCATTCTTCCATACGTTTTGTCTTCGACTAAGTAATACATTTACACGTTGAAAAGGCCGCTGGGCGTGTTGAATAGCTCGCTATCATACGTAGGTGCGTCATCAACACCAAGCGGTATATTCTTCCGATTGACTAGTCGGTTTTATTATTGTAATGAAGTAAGAGTTGAATATTTATTTATGCTATAAATATTGTATAATGCACAAAATTGTTTTATTTATAACAACCTTTTTGTAACGTGTTCACCACACAGTTTAAATCTACCGCAGTTATGGCAAAGACCATACCCCGAGGGCACTCCAAACGTGTTAAAGTTCTAAACACATGAGTCTATCCGACGACTGAGAAGCGGACTTGTGACCTAAAAAATTTTTGTGAAAGGTGGCCCACTATGGTAACGACGGATGTTATACTCCTTAGGTTATGTTGTTCAATCGTCTCATAGCATTCATTCCACAGTTAATTAAAGGTTTTTCAATGGTCCAACAGCTATTTTCATAAAAACTACTCTTAAAGTAAAAAATAATTTCAAAATAAGAACAGACCAATTTGAATGCTGTCGTACAGCTTGTGATCCTTATCTAAAGTGTTACTAACTGTACTGCTGCCTCTCGCTTGCCCATTACCAAAACCCGACTTGCTCAGGTGGATGGAATTCATTGAGTCATCGCGGAATACAAAAGAAGAGAAGTTCGTGATGACTCTTGAAAACAGTTTGTAGACTGTCGCTTAGAAGGGAAGTCGGTCGATAGTTCTTTAAAATGGTCAGGTCAGTTTGTTACCTGTGGTCCACCTAGTTGGACCATGTGTGTCACAAGTGCGTTGCCGACCTTTTAAGAAGAAGTACGCTCTTTTCTTGAAGGTCGTATTGGTCCGAGAACACCGCAGGCGACAGTTCATTCCACAGTTTTGTTGTGCGAGGCAGAGTCTCTAGAAAAGTGCACAGTTGTGGACTTTTTTGGATTGGTCTGCCAACCTAAATGATGGCGATGAAACTGCTGTTGCGTAGGACAACGACGGAAAGAGGCGGCAGGGTTCAGTTCGAAAGAATTCTCGGAACATTGCCCGTAGTGAATGCTGTAGAAGATGCATAGTGAGGCCACATCTCTACGCAGCACCAAAGAGACCAGCCGATTTAAGACGCCTTGGCAGTCGACAATTCGATTCGTTCTCTATTGGTTGCGGTCCAGAGGGAGGAGTTGGTACTGGGGTGCTCCTGCCTAGAGGCGGCGTGCCTGGCCACCAGAGGTGTCTCTCTGGTGGTTGGGCGCATTGAGGCGCTGGGCTTACGGGTGGCCCTTGACTTGTCCCTGCTTTTTCATGGGCCCCGTCGTGGTCCACCCTCCGGCGCCTCCATCGAAGTCAACTCGGTCCTCGTAACAATTCGGGCCCAGATCTGGGCCTGATCCTCGACGGTAAGTGGCTCTTCGACGAGCACTTCCGGCAGCTTTCTCCGAAGCTGGTCGGCGCTGCCTCTGCCCTTGGGCGACTTTTGCCCAACTTGGGTGGAGCCAGCGTCGCAACGAGACACCTCTACACGGGGGTTGTCCGGTCGATGGCGCTATACGGTGCACCGGTGTGGGTGGCTCTGACCGCCCAGAATAAGGCGCGCCTTTTGCGCCCTCAGAGGATATTAGCGGTCAGAGCCATACGCGGATACCGTACCGTGTCGACGGAGGCGGCGTGCGCCTTGGCCGGAACACCCCCGTGGGATTTGGAGGCGGCAGTGCTCGCCGAAGTTTATCGGCGAGCGGCTGAATACCGGGCGGAGAACGGGTATCGTCCTCCGCCCGAAGAGGTACGCGAATGGCGTGAAGCCGCTCGCCGAGCCACAATCGCTCGTTGGTCGTCCCGGCTGGAGGCTCCACGCGCTGGCTTTGCCACCGTGGAGGCGCTCCAGGCGATCGTGCCTGGCGGACTACTGTCCAACAGTTGATGTTGGGCTCCAGCCGGTCATCCTCGAGTGAGCAGGGCGGCAGCACGGGACTCTTTCCTTCCGACTGACGCCGGTGCTTTCCGGGCACGGTTGCTGCACTCGGTCGCTAGGAGGGAACTGAGTCCCACCTGCCACCACTGCGACTGCAATGAGGACTCGGCCCAGCATACGCTGGCGATCTGCCCCGCTTGGGCGTTGCAACGTCGGGCCCTCACTGCAGTCATAGGAGGAGATCTCTCGCTACCGGCCATCATACGCTCCATGGCCGGTAGCGATGGCAGTTTTACCGTTGTCGCCTCCTTCTGCGAAGACGTAATTTCGCAGGAAGCGGCGGAGAAGGCCCGAGAGGACGACGTTCACTCGGACCCGATCCGCCGCCGGCGAACCGGGCGGCGGAGGCGCGCATACCAACGCCTCATGTCACCGCCGCCCTGAGTGTGGCCGCGGATGGAAGGGACGGGTTTTCGCCTCCATCCGCAATACAGGCCAAACGCGAGGAGGCGACGTACGCGTGTGCCGTGCGTCGCCTAAATTGAGATAGTAAACAGCGGAAGGTGCCCGCTTCAGTGCGGGCAGGCGCTGGGAGGGGTCCAGTCGTGTTAATAACTGCAGTTCCCGGACCCCTCCCTTCTCAGGCGCAGAGTTGGCACACCGTGTGGTTTTAGTCGGTTCGATTCCGACACACCGCCCCGCCGCAAACCCCGGTGGGGTGACGGCCCGAGGGGGTTTCCACACGTTAAAAAAAAAAGGGGTGCTCCTGCCCAAAGCATCCACACCATGGCGGCCTAGTGATGCTTCTACGTCATTGGGCCTCCAGTCTCGCACTCACCAACGAAACACTAAATTACGAACGCTGTCATTTTACGTTGATCTTCTGCGTGAGGGTAGTACCTGTAGTACCGCCCCTGTCGGCCCGGTCTTTGGCCCGTTCGTGCTCAAATCGGCGCGTGGCTCTTCAAATTCATTAATTTAGTTAAAAAGGTTGTGGCGACAGCGACCGCGCCGTCACGTCGCGCCAGCCGTCTCGCCGCGCCGACCGCTCGTCGCGAGAGCTAAAAAATTATGAACGTATTCTCAGCGCTCGCACATATTTACGTTAGCCTTCTAAATTTCTATTGGTTGAATAGAATGTGTAGTCTTGTTAGCTCGCTTTCACTGCCCTATGTTGTCGGCCAAAATGTAATTATAAGAAAATGCGTTTGTGTAAATAAATCAGATAAGTCGTAACCTCCTCGAGTTTCACTACTATTCTAACTACGGTACGAAGGCTAACAGCTGGGCCGGTTAAAATAATTACCATCACCTTTCCCTGGTATTAAGGCTGCGGATCGAAGGCTAATCAGCTAGGCCGGCCAATATACCTATCCCAGTATCTGCTGTATTTAAGCTAGCTGGCATAGTGTAGGGCCGGGTCAGTAGACAACCCCACGGGTCAGCAAGCCTCACAGCTGTCCCGAAAAGGTAAAATAATTTACAATTAAATTCTTAAATAAAGTACTTCAATTGTTATTTGCCCGAACTAGATTGAATCTGTGTCTCGGGCGGAGAAAATGTTTACAAAACAATTATATTCACTTAAATTTACATAATTAGTGCTTAAAGTAACAATATAATTTAATAACATACATAGCAATTTTGTAGTACCTAATAGAAAGAAGTGGGTCAAAAATAATGCGCTAAGACAGCTCAGCAAAATAATTTTATTTACAGATTTCAAGTATCTGCTCAGTTTGCTCATACGACAAAATTTGTAACCAATTGCGTATTGTGTTTTTACAACTAACATAATTTAGTTTATAAATACCTATTTCTCTATTTAACCTATTATATGAAAATGGACCCAGAAAAGAAAAACATCTGTTTGAATTAATGTATTTTGATCCTGTTTGTGAGGGACAAACTATATATTTTCGTATTTTGTTAGTAATTTCGGCTCGATAGGGAAGCAATACTGTGTGATATATGAAAATTTGCATTTGCACGATTGGTATAACATAGTTGTGGGATATAGGAATGGACGGGAGGTGGCTACTTTTAGAATCGCTCTTTGAGCTCGTTCTAGAGGCAGCATAATAGTTTTTAATGATGTTATGCAGTATTAGATAATTGGTTGACATAAGGACAAATTTAAGTGATCAATTTAGAATCTGCTATAACTCGCAATTTTGTAAATGCGTACCTACTTTAATTTACGAACACCATTTACTTAAATTTCTATGTGTTTTTTAAAGGAGAGGTTATTGTCAATTATGATACCTAGGTATTTTATGTTATCAGTTTCCTGGATAGTAATAGTAGGACAATTGCATAGAAACACTGATACCCTACGGACGTTATACCGCCTTAAAAACTTTCTACCTGGCGAGATAAAAAAGATGTTGGTGCAAACCTTGATACTACCCATCTTTGATTATGGCGATGTGTGCTACTACAACCTGAATGCAGATCTTCTCAACAAATACGACCGACTTCTTAACAACTGCATTCGATTCGTTTTTAATCTTCGTAAATACGATCATGTCTCCTCCTTTCGTCTTAAATTAAATTGGCTACCTATACGTCAGCGTCGTCAACTGCGCGCCTTAACGACTCTCTACACGACTCTAAACTCCCCTTACTCGCCTACATACCTAAAGTCCTCCTTCCAGTTCCTGGGATCCAATCATGACAGAACCCTCCGTTCCACAAACAGCCTCCTCCTGTCATGCCCCTCTCACACTTCTGCATGCATTCATTCCTCCTTCCTCATTCAGTCTGTCCTTCTATGGAATGCCCTTCCCAAGGAAATCAGAATGGCACCCAGTCGTAACTCCTTTAGAGTCAATGTGCGGGCTCTTCTTGCCGGGAGCTTAGCGGAATCATCACAAAATTGATATTTATAATATATTAGTATGTATGTATTTTAATATAACTGTATGTGTGTATGTTTATATGTATTTTTGTATGGTTGTGTAGATTTATAGTATTTCATTATATACAGTATTTCTTCCCGTTTTTTTAGGTTGTTTCTAAATTTTATGTTTTTAATGTCTATTCTAGAATCCCTAATCGAAGTGTAGTGCACCCTCTAACTCATTTCCGCACCACCCACGGTAGACTGGTAGAGAATGCCTGTGGCATTAAGTCCGCCGTTGTACATTTGTGCATAAAGTTTTTAAATAAATAAAAAGTGAATATATTTAGTTTTTTTCAGGATTTAACGTTAGGAGGTTATTCTCTAACCAGGTGTTAACAATATTAAAGTCAGACTGGGCACTCTGATATAGGTACTAGTTTTTGCGGTAAAATTAGGGCGGTGTCGTCAGCATATGTTATTATTTTTCCATGTTCTAAAGTAAGATTACAACGATCGTTAATATATATCAGAAAGAGTGTAGGACCAAGGATACTTGGGCACGCCGTTAGTGCGGCGGTAAGACCCGTTATGGAGGATTGGCTCATGAGGCATCACGGGAGCCTCTCATACCGGCCGACGCAGATGATCACCGGAAAAGGATGATCCGCAAAGAGCCAACGCCTGAGTGCCACCACTGCAATGGCCAGACCGTGGATACGGCGCTCCACACGCTGGCAGAATGTCCGGCGTGGGACGAGCCGAGGCGTGATCTCGTGGCGGCCATCGGGGTGGGGGTTCTCTCGCTCGGCAATATGATTGCGGCCATGTTACGGAGCGAGAGCGCGTGGAACTCTGCCGTCTCTTTCTGCGAGCAAGTTATGCTTGCGAAGGAGATGGCGGAGCAGGACTGGGAGAGTTCTAGAACTTTTCCTGTCCGCCAGGCCCGGGAACGGGCCAGGTACCGCAGACGACTCAGGCGGCGGAGATAGCAAAACGATCTCCGTCCTCCATAAGCGCAAGCCTGAGGGTGACAGGTGAGGCCACCAGTTACCTTAGCAGAAGCAAGCCCCCGTAAAGTGCTCGCGCCCTTATATAGTATATAGAACTACACAGAAGGGGGCCACCTTCAAACAATGGGTGGCCCGAGGTACGTCGGGGATCCAGGGATTTCCTTCCGAGGGTGCACCTGGTTCTCCGGGTTCTAGTACCCGAGACGGTGTGCGGTTTTTAGTCGGTCCGAGTCCGACATAACCACAAGTGCTAACCAAGGGGATTTTAGCACAAAAAAAGGACCAAGGATACTACCCTGGGGTACCCCAAATCCTGGTATTTTTTCGTCATCGCTCACGACATTTCCTATCTTAACACATTGGTGACGATTACTTAAGTAGTCTGCAAATATTTTAAGCTGCGTATCCGTTACACCAAGAGACTCCAATTTGTCAATGTGTTTAGCAGTGAAGGTATTGAGATGGTGTCGAAAGCTTCGGCAATGTCTAAAAAGATCCCTAGGATCCGATTGCCCTTGGTCAATCCACTAGTGATAATTTTTTTTAGTTTATGCACAGCATCAGCTGTGGACAGTTTATTTCTAAAACCATATTGAGCAGATGAAAGAAAATTATTGTGTTCTAGGTAGTTAACTACCCTACTGTTTAAAAAAAATCTAGCATTTTTGATATAGAAGGGAGAATCGATATAGGTCTGTAGTTGGAGACTATGTCTTTGTTTCCGGATTTAAAAACAGGAATAACTACCGCCTTTTTCAAGCACGTAGGAAAAACCCCGTCCGAGAGACTGGCGAAAAATATGCGTAAATGGAGATACCAATATGTGCTTAAAACGCTTAAGAATTTTATTACTTATATTATCCCATCCGACAGAACAATCATCACGCATACCTAAGATGATTTTTTCAATTTCACCATCAGTGTCCAGCATGACAAAAGATTGCAGATTAGGCTTATGAGTGATATTTTGTAAAGGTGTAGAAGAATGGCTACCAGTTTGTTGCAGAACTCGTTCGGCAAGAATTTTACCCACGTTTACAAAATAATTATTAACCTTGTTAACTGACAACAATGGTAGTGTTAGTACCCAGTAAACTCGAGTTGGATTCACGATGTTTTGACGTATAAGTGACATTTTTAATGTGTGGCGACCTCCACATACAACATAACATACTACAGCGCCGAAGTTACACTGAACTACGGAGTAACCTACAATACGAAGAAACTACCAATCCTGAATCGCGAAATAAATAGTTCTCGCGTCGATTAGCATATATACAACGTCCCAACATCAACTGTTGGGCAGTAGCCCGCCAGGCATGATCACCTCGCCTGGTCGGAGGATCCTCCCTTTGTGTTGGGTGGAACATTACACCCGTTCCCCCACAGTGGTGACCCCGACGTGATTGGAAGCAGCCTTCAAGGAAGCCGATCAGCGCAACCCTCATGTTCACTCCCACAGCAAGTCTCAAGCCAGCCAGCAAAATCGGCCTCAACAGGGATACACCATACGCAGGAAGCGACCGCTCCAGCCTGGTTACCCCTACGGCCTCTACAGCGTCTAGGCACAGCACACTGCACCTACGGTCTATGTAAGCAGAGCATCTCTCTCCCGTCTACGCAGCAGCCAGCCACTACGTAGCAACCGCCCCGACTCACTGGGGACCTCACCGCCGCACCGCGCACCGCATGCGATCCCGACTCACTGGGATCAGCGGACTTCAGCCCCGACTCACTGGGACTAGCGGCATTCAGTTCCGACTCACTGGAACTTGCGGCACTCAGTTTCGACGCACTGGAACTACTCACTCCTGGCACTGGCAAGCTCCACAACAGTGCACAGACAGCTGACGCAATATATATCGACCTCCAGTCTTGGAGGGCGACCTCCACATACAACATAACATACTACAGCGCCATCTACCGAAGTTACACTGAACTACGGAGTAACCTACAATACGAAGAAACTACCAATCCTGAATCGCGAAATAAATAGTTATCGCGCCGATTAGCATATATACAACATCCCAACATCAACTGTTGGGCAGTAGCCCGCCAGGCATGATCACCTCGCCTGGTCGGAGGATCCTCCCTTTGTGTTGGGTGGAACATTACACCCGTTCCCCCACAAATGTTTCCAAATTTCCTTACTATTTTTACCTGCTCTGTGTAATATATATTGTTACGAGCTGGGTATTAAATAAATTAAAGTAGTCGATTGATTACTAAAAATAACACAATATTTATTAACAACACTTTTTACAATAAGAAATCACTAAATCACTCGTTAGTCGCACTAGAAGATCTCTTCGATGTTTATTCGCTGTATCTTGAAACAATACTGCCCCTACGGCCAACACGTTCCGCTTTTATATGGCCGTGGAAATAACTTGAATGTACGAAAATATTCGATCGATGTTTCTAGGCTAAATAGATTACTCTAGAGCTAGTTGTAGCGCCATCTAGCGTCGAGTAATCGTCATAATGCCCACAGTTGCGCGCTTTCCGACCCTATTATACCCCGAACTATTGAGGACAACGCCATCTGGCGTTGTCCTCAATAGTTCTCGATTGTTCTCGTACAAATGAGATCCATCTGGTTATGGCGCAACAATATTTATCATAATCAACTTTTATTTGATCTACTACCATTTTGTATATTTCATTTTAATTGTATGCATTTCAAATGTGGAAATATTTGTGTGCTGGTGGTTGGTTACAGGACTTCAATGCTCAGCACAGGAAGGAGCAGCAGAACCGTTTATGTCGAGAGCGTAAGTCGGCTTACTTTAAAACGGAGACTTCAAGTATCGTGTAGAGTGAGGAAGGGAGAAGGTGGCATCAGTCGAAACGGGTCATTAAAACATTCTCCATAATGAAGGCGATAGGGGACTGCTAGAGGCGTTATCTCTTTTCAACTGCAGAAGCTCAAGGGACTCGGTGACTTCGTGACTGTCAATCCCGGGCAGGTCCATCAAACCAGGTCGAGCAGTCGACCATATTGTTGACCAGAGCTGTTATACCTAATCATGCGGCAGCAAGTTTGCTTTAATTTAACAGATCACTGGAAAGTACGAGATTTTCAAGGATCTTTTACATTTTCTATACTGTTTGTAAATGCTTGCTTTGCTTTCGTATTTGCATGTGGTCAATATGGGGACATTCTGGTGTCCCACGGAAAAAAATATTCCCTTTGGTCCACCCACGTGCACTACAAAGGTGGACCGCGGGTAATAAACGGTCATTTCACCCTGCTTAGCCACACTCGGAGACTACACTCTTACTGCCATGCCATTGAAGTTCTCCCTCGCTGAAGCGGGACAGCTTTACCAGGATATGTTGTTCACCCACCCAATGTTCCCGAGTTTCACCGCGAGTCGCACCAACCGGCCGGCGTTAATCGTCGCGGTGGCCTCTCGTAGGCCGGAGATTCTAAGTATCGTAGAAGTATCGTATAAGAGAACAGCGGGACCGCCGAGAATCGGGGGCCGGAGCTTACGTCACTTAAGCTTGGGTATTTTCGTTCATAATCTTCCGTTTCCTAACATTAGGTTTCCCGGAGGAGAGTTCGTCTAGAGTTAACCGTGTTTAATTTTTGAATATTCTAAAAGGTCACAGCGGGTTCGGTATCGGCCACGAGGCGCGCTAAACGCGGCCGTCGAGCGGAAAAGGGCAGTATAAATGAAAAGGGCGAGGTCGGCGGTCGGTCGGCTTTATTGGTGCGGCGGCGGCGGGTTCAGACGCTGGGCAGGCACGCGGCGATGGCGCGGCGCAGCGCCTGGCGCAGCTCGGCGCCGCCCTCGCAGAACACGTGCGTGGCGTGGCGCTCCACGTGCAGCAGCGTGTCGTGGCGCGGCAGGTGCACGATGCAGCCGTCGCCGCCGCGCTCCACGCGCGCCTCGCCCACGCCCTCGCGCGCCAGCTCGCGCACCAGCGCCTCCACGTCGGGCGCGCCCAGCTCCAGGCGCGGCGCGGCGCGGCGCGGCGGCTCGTCCAGCGACACGCGCGAGTCGCGCACGCGCAGCGTGGCGGCCAGCGGCGCCGCGCGCAGGCCGGCGCGCAGCTCGCGCGGCGCCAGCGAGGCGGCCAGCGCGCCGCTCAGCGACGCGCGCGCCACCGCCCGGCGCGGGCCCAGGCGCCGCGCCGCGCCGCGCTTCAGCAGCACCGTGGGCACGTCGGCGCTGATGCAGGGCCGCGCCGCGCCGCCCGGCCCCGCCCCGGCCCCCGCGCCCGCCCCCGCGTACTGCTCGGGCAGCGCCAGCTCGCGCGGCCGCAGCTCGCGCACCAGCTTGTTGGCTTGCGAGTAGTTGAGCGACGTGTCGATGGGGCAGTGGAAGGCCTTCATGTTGAGCGGCTGAAACGGCGCGAGCGCGTCCGCATACGGGAAGTCCGGTTCTGCGATAGAGATAGTCGGCGACGTTAGTGCGGTGCGAGCGATCGGCGGCCGACGAATACGTCATGTTTTTTTTACAATCCTACGTACGTTAAGATCGTACCGGTTGAACGAACGCCTAGCTCGCTTCGCTTCTACAACACGGTATTAAAAATCATATACGTCAAACTCCTATTCGATGATGAAATTGAGAAACATTTAAACTTCTCACTCAGTGAGGAACCAAAGAAATTCGACTCACCGGAGAAAGTCGTCAAACGGAATGTTAATTATTTCCGCTTTGTCTCTGCGCGCAGTTTGCTAACGCAAGCGGGAATCGTTTCTTGGTGAATCTTCTCCGACAGGTCAATCTGTAGATTGACCGGCACAAGGACAGCGCACGCCGCGCGATACGCGAGATACGAACCTGTGAATATGATGGCGTGGGCGGGGTTGGAAGCCCACAGCTCGACGAGATGCACGGCGGCACCGAAGCGCAGGCTGGGGTGTCCGGCGAACACGACGCAGGGCTGGCGGAAGTCAGCCAGCGCGTCGTCGTGCAGCGAGCGAGCGTGGCGCAGCCGCCCGCCGCGGGCCAGCGCCGCGTGCGGGAACGGCTCCTCCGGCAGGTACACGCGCGCCTGTACACACACACCACATACACGCACCGGTACATCGCCCCGCAGGGCACGGCTCCTCCGGCAGGTACACGCGCGCCTGCACACACACACCACATACACGCACCGGTACATCGCCCCGCAGGGCACGGCTCCTCCGGCAGGTACACGCGCGCCTGCACACACACACCACATACACGCACCGGTACATCGCCCCGCAGGGCACGGCTCCTCCGGCAGGTACACGCGCGCCTGCACACACACACCACATACACGCACCGGTACATCGCCCCGCAGGGCACGGCTCCTCCGGCAGGTACACGCGCGCCTGCACACACACACACCACTCTTGCGCTGCTTCGTATTATTACATTAACAGATTGTATATAGTGTAGTCAGAGCGCGTATAAGCGTATAAGCGAGCGGCATACCTGTTTCCCGACGGAGACCCACTCGGCGAGGATGTTGCTGTAGGCGAGCGAGGAGTCGGCCACGGGCGACACGACGTAGAGCGGCACGTGCGCCAGCCCCGCGCCGTCCAGGTGCGCCGACAGGCACTCCAGCAGGTCGTACAGCACGCCGCTGGGGTACACGGGGCACAGCACGGAGCCGCCCGCGCGCAGCGTGACCGTGGCGTGCACGCACAGGTCGCCCAGCATGTGGTCGGGGTTGTGCGCCGGCGTCTGCGTCAGCGCCGCCAGCACCAGCACGTCCGCGCCGCGCAGCGCCGCCTGGTTGATGGGCCGCGGGTGCGTGGTCAGCGTGCTCGAGCCGCTCACGTACGCCACCTTCTCGTGCGCCGAGCGCAGCACCCAGTTGGCGGAGCCCAGGCAGAAGCCCGAGCTGACGGCCGTGGCGTCGAGCGCGCCGTACACGTCCACGCGCTCGTCGTAGCCCACGACGCGCACGCGGGCGAGCGCGCGCGCGATGGCCTGGGGCGCGAACAGGCGGCGCCAGGAGCGCGGGCGCGCGGCCAGCGCCAGCGGCGGCGGCAGCACGTGCAGCAGCTCCTTCCAGCGCCGCGCCGCGCCGCCCGCCCCGCCCGCGCCCGCCACCCACTCGCCCAGCTCCTCGAGGTAGAAGCGCCCGATCTGCAGCGTGGGCTCCGTGGCGTACACCTGCCCCTTGAAGCCCGTGTCCTCGGTGATGAAAGGCAGCGCCATCATGCACGTGTAGTTGGAGATCAGGATCACGTCCAGCTGGGAGAAGTCGACCACCTTGTCCAACGGTGGACAAAATTCTGGAATGCTATCTACGAATACGCGCCCGCAGCATTCTTTGAGTTCCTGTAATATAGAATAATTCAAATGCATTCTGATCCACTTTCACACACAATATAAAATCTTGTCATGTTCGATCGATGTCAAAATATTGAGATGTTCGCTCTGGCTTTGTAGAATGAGTGCAAGTAATTCTATAAGTATTTACCTTTTACATATTACAAAATAATTTGATCATAGCTCGTTTGATACAATTTTTAAACAAACTTCAAAGAAACCATGAATGATGCGTAGAAAGCCAAAGAATTTAGTTTAATTTTAAAAAACTATACAAAGTATTAGAAATATGTCAGCTTTCAATTTCTTAATAATTCATAAGACAGCTAAGGCAGTGCAACAAGGTAACACCGATGTGCCATAGAATGTTTTAGTGACCATTTAAATTCCCGTTATGAAAATTCTTCATCATCATTTGCCTGTCCATTTGGGGAGGAAGGGGAGAACGGAACTATTATCCTTTTCGGCTCAAATGCCAACCTCACCTGCAAGCACCCGATGGTGGCAAGCAGAGGCAATGGCGATCGATCAATGGCAGAATAATAATAAATATTTATTTTCTCACTATAACCATACAAAAGTGCATTTGTACAATTTTATCTTATAGTAACACAGAATCTGATTATGGTGGGTTGATACCTGAACTAGGTAAAACCTGTATCTCAAGTTATTAACCCTCCACCTTAAAAAGTTTTAAATATACAAATTACATGCATTACAAATTTTTTTTCCATAAGTAATGTGGGTATCTAGAAAACTATTCTTTAAAATTTAGAACAAGATAGAGATAGAACAAGATTTAATGAGGCAGCCCGGGATTTAAAGGATATATTATAAAACTGGTACAATAACACTTTCGAATCACAACTTCAGTTAGTCTCTGCCACAGCTGCAAATAATTATTCTCTCTCGAAGTTTACAAAAAACTATGACAGACCCCAAACGGCTAATACTCCTTTAAAATCCAATAACGGTTGGGATCGCACCTCTCAAGACAAGGCCAACACATTTGCAAAATACCTGTCGAATGTATTTCGTCCCAACGAGGCCAAAACTTAGACTATGAAAAGTAATTGTCAGTAAAACAGTCAAGAATTGCAAATGTCACGACCACCACCACCGATCCATTTAATACTCGCCAAGTCTGGAAATTAATCAGGGAGCTTAAAGATAAGAAAGCACCAGGATTTGACCTTATCACAACGAAAATATTACTCCTTAAACTACCAAGAAAAGCCATAGTATTCATTACAACTCTCTTTAATGGCATACTAAGAAGTAAAGTACTTCTCCACACTCTGGAAGGCTTCGTAGATCCTAATGGTCCACAAAATGGGAAAACTGGACTAATACTTTGAATGCCATAATGCACTGCAACGCGTTTCGGTACTCAACCGGAACACAGTGACACTGCAGTGGATAAAGGGACATAGTGGATCACTTGGTAACGATGCGGCTAATGAACTGGCTAGGAGAGGATCTAGCACAGTGATCTACAGACCTGAACCAATTGTGCCAATCCCGTTCAACCAGCTTCGCAGATGGTTGCAAGACTCCACTCGCACACAAGCCGAGAACTGGTGGACCGCAGCACCAGGCTGCAGACAAGCTAAAGAGGCCATGTCTACTCTAAACAGCAAACTGACTAGACGCCTACTGGGTCTGGACAGAGGAAGTCTGCGCCTGGTGGTGGGGACCATCACCGGACACTCATTAAACAAACACTATCACACAATAGGCATCACAGACAGCCCTCTATGCAGAGCGTGCATGGAGGCTGAGGAAACAGTGGCACACGTGCTACTCGAGTGCACGGGCGTCGCGCAGATCTGCGATAGAACCCTTGGATCACCAAGGTCTCTCACGGATGTCCTGAGAGGACTGGGAAGTCTGATCTGCTTCTGGAAGGAAGTGGGCTGGTTAGAATGACGGCCGCTATGGCCCACGTACAATGGTCCACTCTAAGGACTAAGTGCGGAAACCATTCCCAATAACATAGAACATAGAACATGGGAAAACTGGCAACAAAGTAACTTCCTACAGGCCTATAAACTTACTCCTATTACTATCCAAAACCTTCAAGAAACTGCTCCTACACCAAGTCATGTTTGAACTAGAAAAGAACAACATAATTCCAAATCATCAGTTTGATTTTACATCGCAACACTAACTGTACAACAATTCCATAGAGTTGTAGACAAAATAAGAAAGACACTGGAGTCAAAGGAGTATTGTTCTTCAGTCTTCTTGGAAGTGCAACAAGCCTTCAATAAAGTCTGGCACAAGGGCATCCTTTATAAGATCAAGAATAACTTGCCTCATAGCTACTACATGTTCTTTGTCCTATTTTTTGGATAGTCTTCAAAATAAAAGAAGCTGGATCCATCTCGAACCTTTATCAAACAGAGGCAGATGTGTCCCAAGGATCAGTCTTAGGACTGGTACTTTACACCCTATAAACATCTGACCTACCAGAAGAGAAGTATGCCACTACGGCCACATTCACAGACAATATCAGTATTTTAGCTAGTAGACAAGAACCCTGATGTAGCAACAGAGAAACTATAAAAGTCCCTAAACAACGTCACCTGGCTCTACAAATGCCTAAATCCATTCATGTTACCTTCACATTGCGTAAAGGGAACTGTTTAGTAAGGGGACTGAGCAGCTGGAAGATACTATACTCCCTCACCAAGATACATTACGGTATCTCTGACTATACCTAGATCATCACTTAACATGGAGACCACACATTGCAACCAAGAGACAAGAACTCAAGCTCTATTATCACAGTCTGTCATGTTTACTGGGCAGAAATAGCAAGTTGTGTATAGACAACAAACTGCTTATCTCCAATGTGTGCTTAAGCCTGTGTGGATGTATGGCTTACAGCTATGGGGCAGCGCTAGCAACTCAACATCATCATACTAAAAAGAGTGCAAAATATCAGAAAGAAATTAAATCTATGTAATGGCCCATGGTTCATTACCAACAAAGAATAGAACATTGCGAAATGTAAAGGGGAGACTTAAAAAGCACCCCAATGCTAGCTAACTAGCTACGCAGTTGATAATATGTAGCTATAGTGTCTGTCTCGGTGGCGCAGTGGTATTGAATGCGGCAGCTGTGCTTAAGGTCTCGAGTTCAAATCCTGGGTCAGACCAAGTGTTTGTGTGATCTACAAATATTAGTTTCGGGGTATGGGTGTTTTCTATTTTATTGTATTGTATGTATTTACAAAAAAAAGTATATATGCATTCATATCAGTTGTCTAGTACCCATAACACAAGCTCTGCTTAGCTTGGAACTAGATGGCGTTGAGTGTTTGATGTCCGAAATATTAATTTATTTATAGTAAAAGACTGAAGCGAAACGGCATACTAGCCATATAAACTTATTATTTATACAGTAGTCTAAGAATGAGTAGATGTTTTTACTGAAAGACACACGCAAAGAGAATATTCACTGATTGCAGATTAAAAAAAGAATGCCTGTCCAGCTTTTAATTTTATTAGTTAATTAGACCAGCTGTTGAGCTGGCCTAACTCAGACAATTCCATCTTGAGAATATAACCATTTTCCAGAAAAAGTTTGGTAAAGAACAGATACAGAAAGGAAGCTAGACTAAGTGTAACTGCCAGTCTTGGATGGACAAATAGAAAAGCTTGCGGCTGTAGAGATATTAATGAAAATTTTTGTCTTAATAAATTCTCACATACTTTTAGGCATTGCCATAACATACATCACAGATCTGAAGAGGTGTTCCTGTCACTGTCACACTGTCATGTCCTGACAGTTGACCTTCAAGAAAACCATTTTTGTGCCTCTGAATGGCATCATGTTGTAAAGAATGGGACCACTGCTCAATATGAAAAAGAAATCTGTGTTTACATTGTTGGAGCGTAAATAATTAGTATTTATTATTTTATTACATTTTGAACGTTTTTTTTCTGGAACCAGTATGTATGCACACATTGTTTTTACTCCTTGATGTGTAAGTGATTGCAACCTTATATGCTATGGACTAATTATAATTATTTTATTAGACAAAAAATTGATTTCCCTAATTTTAATATTTCTTTAGACCGTTTTCTAGCCTTTGTGTTTTGGTTGCCTTAACTTGCACATATAAGTATTATTGTCAAAAACAAACAAACTTTGTATGAATTATTGGAAAAGATGGTGCACATGAGTTTCTCACCAGCTCTTCTCATGAATGCAATACCCATCGGAGCTGGTACTTGGATTGATTTCAATTTAAACCTTTGAGTTGAATCGAAATCAATCTAAGCTCCGGTAATTCAAATCATTGATTACTTGAGTTACATCCTTTTATCACTGATCAATTCAGTACTTGAGTTTTATTTTATATTTGTATTAATAATGTTTGATGTTTGTATTTTTGACGTGTTCAAGTGCCTTTTGGGGCCTATGGAAATAAATGATTTGACTTTGACTTTGACATAAATAATATGCTACTTGGTCAAAATACTTACAGGATACCAGAACTAAAACTAAATTGTTCTATGGTGTTTAGAATGCTTATTTACTAAGTATTTGCAATAACAAATTGTTTGTTCTCTTATTGCACATTATTATCTAAAACAGGAAACATATTTTAATACATTACTAAAACGATCTCACTGAACCATCTGATTCAGATTGCAGTGCTTATTTTGTATGTAAACAATATACTAACTCCTTCCAAGAGAGGGTCGTTTAGGTGCGGTGGCGTGTAGTTGGGCAGCGAAGCGAGCCGCGTGCTGGGAACCGGCGGCAGCGGCAGGAAGTTCAGCACAGAATGCGCCGACAGGCCGCAGTCCAACATTATCATCAATTCCTTGAACGACAATACGAAACACGGTTTCGCCGCATCGCTGCTCAAACAGTACTGGAAAAAAGTTATCTAATATATACTTTTTTCTATCATCAGGCAATAACTATGCACTTACTAAGTATGATCACAACTTACCAATTTCATTTTATTGTTTATTTACACTTAACCTACAGAAGCGTCTCAGATCACACTGTTGCTTAAAATAGTTATTAGTAGTAGTTAGACTTTAGACGATCACATTTTAACTCACTGATGAGAAGTAAATTATTTCACAATTGTCATTATGGCCTATTAACAATACAACGCTTACTATTACTAACTGTAACACAAAAAGAGATAATAAAAAGTATTTTTCAAATTATGTGACTTGCGTCTTGCTGTGCGTGAATCGTGGTAAAGTAAATATGTCAATTGTCAATTGTCAAACGACAGTGACAACTTTCATAAGGAATTTGTCACTACTGTCATCTGTCACTTTACTGTCTGTTAATAAAGAACTAATAATAATAAAAAACTTCATAAAGATCAATTTTCCAAAAGATTTTTTTTGTAGTTAAGTTTTCGTGCATAGAGATGTATATATTCTTGCTGATGAAATGATAATATGAATATTTATTTCAGTCATCATACCGTTTCCCTAAACGGTATGATGACTGAAATAAATATTCTTCAAAATTATCTCCCACAAACACTAATACCGGTTTTGGGGTTGTAAAACAGATCAACATAGTGCAACGACAATCGCGGGTAACGCCGAAGCATGAAGCTAGCATAAATTAAAGAAGCCTAAGTTACTCCTTATATCATCAGCTATCTGCACAGCTAGTGTAAAGCGCATCAATATCAGTACAACCGTTCCAGAGATTAGCCAGAAACCAGGAATAAACAGCAGACAGACAATTTAATAATTGAATTTTTGATGTAAGTAGGTTAAAACTCACATTTAAACTTCTATTGAGCACACAGCAAACAGAAACTTTAATTTTGTTTAAAATTGAGTATGTACCTAAGTATTTTTATACATTCACAGCTAGTTATGTATGGTATTAACAGACGATCGAATAGTGCGCTCCGCACTAAGTTCGCTCTTGTGGAAATTTAAAAAAATGTTCGGTGATATAGTCGTACTTCAGAGTAAGCAAAATTTATTAAATTATGTTCCGAGTGCAATATATTAATATGTATTGCGACAAAACATTAGTTGTAGAAATTTTAGACTTATACAAAGTTTGGGATACGTCTCAAAAACTATATTGTGACAAAGAAGCGTTGGAGATCATTAAAAAATATATAAAACAGGTTACACAGGTGCTACTATAACCGAAGTAAAAAAAAAAACTTGAACATCTTAGAACTTCATACAGACATTCAGATGAATTTTTCCTCAACGAACTTTTTATTGGTTGCAGTGGTCCCCCGGGTACCCCGACTCAAAAGAGGAGTGATATAAGGTTAACCGCTTAGTATGTCTGTCATCATAAACGAATGGATCGAAGAAAGGAGATTTCTTGGCTTAGCCGGAAAAATTCTACCTTACAACGATATTTATAAGATCGAATATGGATTGATTATTGTGCGTTTGGCTAGCTGTTTATATTTCTCGGCATCGTATGTTCGAGATGTTTTATCGCTGTTACGGTCGTCGTCGGAATTGACTAGAAGGTTCCAGCATCTATTGCGTCGAATATAAAAAGGTGGTTCGTTGAAAGCCAGTTCAGTTTCGGCGCCTCGTTCATTTCAATTTGAGCTACAGTGCGTCAAATATCTGAGTAATTTAAGTGATAATCCCAGCGACTTCGGCGATCATTATTCTGTCGTGTATACTCTTAAAACCACTGAATAACAGTGGTTTTAAGAGTATTTATAATAAAGTCTCTTTTATGCGTCAGAAGGTTTATTTCTTAAAATTTGTCGAACCCTGGGCCGTCATACGCTCCATGGTCGGTAGCGATAGCTGTTTTACCGCGGTCGCAACGTAATTTCGCAGGAGATATCCCATCCACACCTTGAGCTTTAGACTTTCATTATTTCAATATTTTGAGTAGGTATAGCTTATTCACCGTTTTCAACGAAAAACGGGCCTGACAGTGTCTATGAAATTCATAGTAACTTACTATTATGGCATTAAGTCCGCCTTTGTGCAAAATGTGCATCAAGTTTAAATAAATAAATAAATAAACAAGTGCGTTGCCTTTGGGGGATGGGAAAGGGGATTAGGGGGAGAAGTTGGGGTATGGGCCTCCGGTATCCTCACTCACTCGGTGAAACACTGCGCAAGCGCTATTACACACCGGTTTTCTGTGAGGCCGTGGTATCACTCCGGTCGAGCCGACCCATTCATGCCGAAGCATAGCTCTCCCACTATTTACGGTCTATGCATTCCAACATTGACCGACGTATTTCATCTTGAATCGATAATCCAGCATCATGAGCTAGTTCACCCGCCATAGTTTCCTTCATTACCTTCCTTCTTCATTGTCTCTGGATGTTAATATCCATATATGTAATATCATTGCATTTTGAGTGCCAAAAATTACAGCATTGTCTATAACTGTGGTTCGTTTGGTCACTAAATATTCATTCGGGGCTTTTATTTTGGCGAGTCTTGTATTTTCAGTCCAGAGTCATTTTTGGAGACTAAGTATTTTTGAACAGCTGGGCAATTAGTATACGAGACAAGAAGCAGTCTGCAAAAAGAAATAAAGGATGACCAACAACTGCTTTGATACCTACTTGATAACTGTAGATAAAGTACGGAAGGACATAGACGTGGTTAAGGAACGGCACACATGAAAACTTCTCTGAGCAAGTTGTAAACATCAAGTATAGCGGCTGGCTCGGATGTACTTCGCTCAGTATATACAGTCTTGTGTGCTTGTCCTTCCGTGAGCTTGTTAAAATGTACTTGCCCGGTATTCATTGACCAAGCGATGTTTTGTTTGCTTGTCTAGATGGTATAGAGGTATATTTATTAATTTTTAAAAATATAATCATTTCAATTTAAAAAAACAATATATGTATCTATGAAAGTTGAGAAACCATTGAACAACTTATTTGATTAACATTAATATGAACACTCTGTCAGCCAACGCAATATTGACAACTGATAGTTAAGATACTTTGCGAGCACAGATGATTGTAATGCTGACTGTACCTACTAATGTTGCCTATTACGCCAATAAATGTGATATATTTGTGACTTCTTATTACTATTATATTATTATTACCGTAGGAGAGCCACGCTTCGGCATGAATGGGCCGGCTCGACCGGAATAATACCACGGCCTCACAGAAAACCGGTGTGAAATAACGCTTGTGCTGTGTTTCACCGAGTGAGTGAGGATACCGGAGGCCCACACCCCGTCCCCTTCCCTCATCTCCGTCCCTATCCCCCAAAGGCCGGCAATGCACCTGTGACGCCTCTGGTGTTGCGGGTGTCCATGGGCGGCGGTAATCGTCTACCATCGGGCGATACGTCTGCTCGTTTGCCGGCTATAGTTAGAAATATATACATCCGGGGACTTTACAAACACACATGGATGGGACACAAAGAACACCCACATATTTTGTAACTAGCTGCGCCCCGTGGTGTTACATCAACAATCGCGAGTAACACCGCGAGGTGCAGGAAGCCTTAAATAAAACGCAAGTTATCCTTTATACCATCAGCTATCTTTCAGTAAAAGTCCCGTCAAAATCGGTCCAGACCTTTCAGAGAGAGAGAGAGAGAGAGACAGACACAAAGTCTTGAACATTGCATTTAGTGAAAAACTGTAAATTTGATATCATACACAGACTCAAGACAGAAAATTTAAATTTATTTGTGTAGATATGGATTTATTCAACAAATTGTAGATATTTAATGTACATTATTTATGCACGAAATATTTGATAATTCATTTAACAATAGATTTGCACGAAAAAAGAGAAATGTATTGAAGTAAGTGGAAGAGTCAGACATTCGAATACAAATGTTCTTTAGGATATCGTACGGAAATAAGATATTCCTGTTCTAGTCCACTGTACCAAGTAATGCATTTAAATGTCAGGCTTTTGTATTGTAGGGTAGCTCGCACAGACCTACGTAGCTGTTGTAGTTAGATTATATACGGTGCGGTACCGTCACCTAAGTTACGGCTCATTCGCCTTTCAAATACTGGCATAGTATGAAACATGTTCTATGGCATCATTTATGTATATATGTTTACATATACATTTCATACTATTTATAAAGCTATATATCTCTATAAATGTAGGTACACCAAATTTAAGGCAAATAAAACTGAAGCATTGATTTAAGTTAGATATACGCACGGAGAAGTACCTATGTATTAGAACAGAGCAGAAAGTGTGTCGTCCAATCTTTTGCCGTTTAATAACCAAAGGCAGAACCAGAATTGGAATAAGAATTCTTTTTATTTACCTACCCACTATTTGGGCAAAAATAAATAGTTATAGCCGTAAATACAAAATCTTTGTCGTGTTATCAATATTATCGACATTAATCAATTCATCATCAACAGCCAATCGCAGGCCACTGCTAGACCTAGGACGTACGCCACTTGGTTCAATCCTCTGCTTCCCGCATCCAGATTCTGTCAACCATTTTTGGTAGATCATCACTCCACCACAGCCGGTGTCCGGCTGGTCCATTAATTGAATTAAATAATTTTCTAATTATAAATATAATTCCTATTTACAATAACCACGATTTGGTGCTGGTGATAATTATCAATCGGTATTCAATAAATTTTACAAAAATAAAAAACAAGAATCAATAACATCGCACTACACTAACATCTGATTTGTTGCTCCGTTACATTACATTACATTACTTCCAGTTTCTCGTGACATACGGAGTACGTTAACGTGGCATAGTTTTAAAGGAAGCATTAGGTATCACTACTGAATCAGAAGATAGTACCGACATGTCGTATTTAATATAATTATGCTTGCCGATAAACAGGATAATTTCAAAAGTAAAGTAGAATTTTTCGTTCTTGGCGTTACTCGGCAAAACTATTAAATTTGCCAGAGTCAATTGAAGAAACTGGTCCTCATGTTGGCCTACAGCAATGTATCTTGTTCACGAACGGGAGTGCCGTTAGAACAAGTTAATTTTTTGTCCGTACCCGGGTCGAAATATAGTAGTATGTATGTAAAAAGAAAATAAAAATCCAAAGTGGGTAAGGCGCCAATCCTAGTTGATGTCGTTCAGCGGCCAAAAGACTACTTCGTTTATATAATATTTGCCCACAGGACGTCACAATATTCTTATATATATATACATATATATATATCAAGGTAATAAATACAATATGAGTTAGTCTCGCTTTCATGATTTGCATATCGTTCAACACTTGCATTGAACACCTTTTCTGAAATCTTCGATAACACAAACCTGCATCGGCTGCAAGTTTAAAGCTTTACTCAATCATGTGTAAATAAATGTCGGTTACCGTTTTGATGAATAGACGATAGAAAGAAAATTGTGAATTGGCTTTTTGCAACCTCATTTTTACCTACATTTTGTATATGTATACTAGCTGAGTCCCGCGGTACTATCCGCGGTTATTGTTTTACTTTTACAACTGCGGGTAACACCCCGTCCAATTGTAAATCTTAACTATTCTCGAATCCTCAGGAATTGTCACCAATTTTTTTTATTAAAATCGGTTTAGCCGATTAGGAGGAATTTAGTCAGATACACACGCACAAAGGATTTATATACCTACAGTATAACCTTAATGTAACAACCTTCAATATAACGATTTTTTCAACATCCCCTAGAACAGCCCAGAAGAGCTAATGCTTTAAAATTATACCTTTACATTACGTATACATTTTTTTAAAACCTTTTTGTAACGATATTTCATTCTGTGCAAAATTTAAAAAGAAAGTATAATTTACCTACCTACATTTAACGAATTACGTCAACGTAACCTTTACATAGCGAATGTTATCAACTATCAACATTCAATTTCACAATAAATTCATGTCTCGACAGGTTCAGACTCGTTAACTTTTTCATAAGACAATTACATAGATATTATTAATGACTGATAAACGAAAAAGGTCTCCTTTATCGTTGCAGTAAAACGAAAAATGATAAAGTACCTATGTTAAATGAAAAAAATTTACATTGCTAAAAATATCTAAATTCCCACTGTACATTGGCCACAATTTTAAAGTTCAAAGATAGATTTTCAGGGAACAGGGAACAATTCTTTAGGAAAATGCTTAACAGTCTCAAAATGTTCGTAATAACAGGGCAAGCAACCCACGTAAAGCTGAGATTAATATATTTTTAACCTTGTTAAAACGAATTGTAGACTAACGTTACCTCTGCATAACGAACCTCATAGTAACAAATTACTTGATATAATGAATATTTTCGGAGTCCCTTCAGTTTCGTTACATCGAGGTTGCACTGTATATACTCGTATAAAGATATTAACATATGTTTGTCTTGAGGTAAACACACTGCAGATTTGCGCTAAGAAGCGTGTTCAGATACAATACAATATTTAGAGTTTTACCCGTGTTCAAATATAGTACCCCTATAATATCTCGTATCTAACATTGTAAAAACAAATAAAAAATAAAAGTGGGTAAGGCGCTAATCCTAGTTGATGTCGTTCAACGGCCAAAAGATTATTATTACTTCGTATGTCTAATATTTGTCCACAGAACGTCACAATATTGTTAGGTATATATATCAAGGTGATAAATACAATATAAGTATTTGCATTTAGCACTTTTGATTAGTGCAGCAATATAAAGTAATAGTACAATACTCACATTACAAAAGATAATCTGAGGTGCAATATATCTTTACACAGTATTAAATGAAGTTGCTTTCATTCTTGTACTTTTAGATCTTGTCGGTTCGGTGTTCACCAATAGAGAGAGTTATTTAAGAGGAAGGTACAGGATGTACAAAAAATCTGAAAATTTCAGTTCAGATTTGGAAGGTGATGGTGCATTGACATTGCAAATGCTAACTAAAACTGCCGAAATATATCTAACTAATATTTATTTAATTTTATTATTTAAAAAGATCTACAAAAAGTCAACGAAGAGGTCTCTTCTTGAAAAAAGGTGGAGCCCATTTATCGAGGAAGGCTATTGATCTTTTGCAATTTTTACATTGCTACATTTTTCGACAATCAATGAAACATGATGCAGAAACGAGGCACTACTTTTAGGGACAAAGTTACACTGCTCAACTAAATCATAACGAAACATATAGTACATACCTACGTATATTGTGTAGAATCTCATATGAATTTAGTTACGTAAAAGCTGTTTGTCGTCTTATTCATCTTTGAACAATTAGGTAGGTACTCGTACTATGGCGTGTCTGTATTTATGTGAGATTTCTTGAGTGTTACGAGTATTGTTAGAGTAGGTAACTACTTTGTTTGCTAATTCATGCTTCACAGTATCATTTAAAAGTCTAAAGTCTAAATATGACTTTAAGAAATTATTATTTAACATCACCTCATCTCCTGCTAAAGCATAAATCTACCCACAAAATATATGTAAAAACATTAACAATAATAGAAAATACAGTCCTTGATTACAAGAAAAAGATGTGAAATAAATGTCTCAGACTCGTTCGTCATACTAGCCCTTCTGCTAGAAGGGCTACGAGATCTACGAAGTAAGTAAATGACAATAATTGTAGTCTTCAGAAACACGATACTATGTGTCTACCAGACTCGTAGCATGAACATATTAACATAATATTTTCCAATTCTTGCCCAATTCATAGAAATATTTCCAAACACAGGACGTCGTTTAATACAAATTTTAAGGAAATTAGGAAATATTTTTTACAAAAGGGTTTAGAAATAGATTCAGCTAGTATGATGAACGAATATTTTTTTTCATTAAGTACTTATAACAAAAATAATGTACTTAGTTGGTTTGAACATTAAACAATAGTGATATAAAACAGCCGTGATTTTTTAAATCGTTACGTTTTCGTATGCCCTTTACCTTTAATGACGGTATATTTGATATTTTCTGCGTCAGTAAAGTGTATTCAGTCAAGAAAATATTGTACGTAACAACGTAACAAAGTATTCTTCTGTACCTAACGGTTAGAGACATTCAGTTTTACATAGAATGTTTCTATAGTCCTTATTTAATGAGTGTGTTGTTGCCGTACACACGAACTAAATAATTCGGAATACATTAGACTTGATTAGACAATCGTTGATCATATGTCAAGTAAATTTGCATATCTACTTACTCGAGTTCGGTCGCGTACTAGCTATCAGTTCTGCGACAGTAACTACTTTGACTGACGCGTAAAGGCATGACTGATGGTGACTGAATTAAAATGCTGATTGGTTTGTTAATAATGTATGTGATATTATCTTGAGGTTATTTCCATCTTTAAGGTAAATAATTGTTTTCGCTGTTTATTTGAGCCATAACACAGCAATTAGGCCAATCAAACAGTTACATGTACCTATGTATTTGTTTGAAAGTTATTTTTCTCCGAGTCTTTTTGTTAAACTAAGTTAGTCGTTTTTGAGCCTACTCCAATACGGCGAAACTAGAATTTTTACGTGGAGTGGCTGTCGAGTCTCATTGCCGTTTTCACCGACGCGACGTTGTAAATTTAAGAGACAACTTAGAGCGAATTAGGTAACCTTTAGCGATATTTTCGTTTTCACCAACCTTTAGGGACGACCTAAGCGCTTAGGAATCTTCTTAAATTTAGGGGCTCGAATGTTAACCACCTAATGAACCCCTAACAAGGTGTTAAAGAAACTTGACGTGCCTTTGGCTTAAAGTTATTGAAACGGCGAAGTTATGGAATGATTCCAATACTGTAGAGATTTCAGAGATAATAAATAATTGTAGTTTATTCAACACATCGAGAATACACCGTGATACTATATTTACAAAATATGGCGTTATTGATTTTGTTACAATATTTAGTTTGACTAAGGGCTGTTAATTTTATGAAATAATATTATGACAATATTTTTAACATCCTGATAATAGGAAAATACAGGCCCATGCACTACTTATATTTTGTATATATGTATATATACATGTAATTTGGTAGGCGTAAAATAATTGAATATGGTATGTTTTACTAAGTAGTTACGTGTAGTTAATATTTCTTTTATAACCTCAACAACTTGCAGTCGATGTGACACATGGTACATATTTTTGGTAGTTGTCAGTTTTACGTTTAGCGTCTAAGGTACATCGCATGCACGCCCTATGCAAGCGATGCACCTTAAACGCTTATTATATATAAGCGTTTAAGGCAGGTCAAGGTCTATTATACGTAGTACAATCGACTATGGCAGTTTCTTTCATAGCAATAGCTTAAAAACTAATGTATTAAAACTGGATTAAGTTCAGAATCAAGCTTTACGGGTTGTAGGTGGTTTTATACGAAGTATTCCAATTCACGTAATGGAGAATGAGTTATGGCTTCCGCCTCTTTAGGTTCGTAGACAATATCTTGCAGGAAAATTTATATTAATAACCAAATCTTTTGTTAATAGTACCTGGTATTATTCATATTTCAGACCACTCAGCTTCAGTTATTGAATCTCGCTATTGGCAGCATAAAAAATACCGCTATTGATCAACATTAAAAATTCTCAGGACTTGAATCAGTAAAGTGTAGCGATTTACTTGAAATGTTTTCTTTGTAAACTTGAGTTAGTAATATTCCGGTACGACAAAGATATCAAGTTCTATCCCTCCAATTGATCGCCCTAAACGAAAGTATACCTGCCTCATGGCAGTGTGGCGACCTCTACATATAGCGCCATTTACCGAAGATACACTGAACTACGAAGTAACTACACGGAGTAACTATCAATCCTGAATTGCGAAATAAATAGTTCACGCGCCGATTATTATATATACAACATCCCAACATCAACTGTAGGGCAGTAGCCCGCCAGGCATGATCACCTCGCCTGATCGGATGTTCCTTCCTTTGTGTTGGAGGGACATGATACCCGTTCCCCCACAGCAGTATACTTTGAGCAAATGTTGTAAAGCAAATGCAAAATGAGCAGAGCAATTGTTGTATAAAAAATTTGCGGTGTATAATTTGTACATATGGTATTAAGAATGATCTTAACACCATGATTATTATCAAATCTACACAGATGCTTCGAAAGGAGAAAAAGGAGCTGGTTCAGCTGTTTCGACTCCATGTTGGAATGTTACGTGAAATTGAGCATCGATTCTAATATTTCCATTATGCATATTGAATTGATTGCAATAGCACATTAATTCAATCGTACATTAATTCAAGCTGTGCCATGTAAATGGATGAAAGCACAGGTTTTCTTTTTTAAGTATCAGCAGTGCAATATTTGTGATTATAAGTGATATGAAAACTGTGAATTTTTATTGTAAACTTGAACTTGTGAACAATAAATACATTATTACTATTCTCTTTAATACATTTAAATAAACTTGTAAATTTCATTTTTAAATATACATATAAAACAAATATATTTAAAAATATAAAAAATAGTAGACCAAGAAACCGGTGGTTAGGGCTCCAAAGACAGGAACCTCCTCACTGTACGTACCTTGTCAAGAAGGACTGCCTTCTGTATCAGACCCTTGATCCAGCCTTCTAACGTGAGCCTCTTAAAGTGTTGGTCAAGGCTCTTGGCTATCAATCCGTGAGCAGATACAACTATCGGAATAATGATCACCGAATCCACATTCCACATATCGACAATCTCGTGAGATAAATCCAAATGTTTTATTTGCTTTTCTTTTTCGACTTTTAAGCGATATCGACCATCATTGCGCGGCGCTCTAATCGATCTATCACCACAATATCAGGCTTATTGGCAACAATAGTCCTATCTGTAATAATAGATTGATACCAATATAACGTAGCAAGACCATTCTCGTGAACTGGGTCGGGCACATACCTGTAGTATGGTACCTCTGAACTCACAAGTTTGTATTTAAAGGCAAGTTGCTGATGCACGATCCTGACCACTTGGTTGTGCCTGCGCAAATACTCGCCGCTAGCAAGACGAGAACAACCACAAATTTATTATTATTATTCAATTAATTTTAAACGTTTTGTCATTTTGACAGACTCAAAAAGCACCCTGCAACATTTGGCTCATTCCGCCTCTTACGGGAGAGGTATACCGATTGCCTACCAAATATGGAAATCGATTCTTCGATTACAATCGCAATATAAAAAGCAAACCTCCAGTTAATACCATCTCACATTCAGATAAAAGAAAACGGACGCGTAGATATGCTTGCTAATCAGCAACGATGACGATGACGGAATTCCACAAATGGGGTACTCCATTTTTGAGACCAACTGAAGGTGGTAAAATATATGTGCTTAAACACAATTGTTTAAGCCAATGCAAGAGTATTTTAATGAACGTTCGCGTCATTGTGGTATTTGGTATAGAACAATCCAGCCTCAAATTTCGATACTACCATGGATAGACAACATAATATTAAACAGAAATAATTTAAAGATTGTACTAAGATTACGTTCGAGACACATTCCATCAAAAACGTTTATGTTTTTGATGGAATGTGTCCGGAATGAGCGGCTAAGAGCATGGGGTTTTGATGGGAAATAGAGGCTACTAGTTGGCTATTTTAATGGGGTGTTGTCTAATCTAACTACAAACGAAATTAGACAGGTAATTAAATTGACTGATTTAGGCTTATATACACAATAATGTAGTTTAAGACATGTTCACTTATATTTATTATTGATGTTATGTTGTTTTGTTTGATGTCCATATGGGACGATGTAGTCGCTCAGCGACAGAGTCCTTTTGCAAATAAAAGAAGAACTTTTTTTTTCGTTTATTACTTAGTAATAATAATTAATTTAATATAGTAGAAAAACACAATTGACATACACTTCGGCACGTTTACGGTTTTTGAAATCCCTACAAAATAGAGAGGCTTAGTTAGGTGTCACTTAACATGGTGAAAACGAAATTAGATAAGATTTATATTCATACCCCACCCCCAGGTTCTTAGTTAAGAGATGGTTTAAGTATAGTTGGTGAAAACTGGCATTAATATATTAAAATGGTAACTCTGCCGTCGACTAACCTGAAGTGGCGAAGGGAGAGATTTTGAAAGAGGTAACTCGCGATATTCTGTTAAATGTTATATTATCAGTCCTCAATGCAAGTGGCGCCGCATAGTGACAGTTGCTATTAAACAAGTTATATTTTTCTATTCAGTGTTCTAAATTATTAGATTTTTTTTATTCATTATCTAATAGCGTTGCATTCACTGCGTATTCAAATAACACAAAAAAAGAAAATTTGAGTGTTTGTTTGTAACTTCCAATTAACAGCTTTTCACGAAATGCATATAACAGCATATAAGGTAAAAACTTAAAAAAAATTTTTTTGGTCTGTCTTTCTGTTTTTTCCGGGTAATGTCTGGAATGAATAAATCGATTTTGACGGGACTTTCGCTGGGAGATAGCTGATGATATAAGGAGTAACTTTGGCTACTTTAACGGGGTTAACAAAGTGGGTTTCAACTTGGATATATTGCGGGTTATTGAAGACATTTCTGAATATTTCAGCTGAACTGATCGGCTGAATTAATTATCGCATATAACTTTGCCTCGGTAATTGCCTTGTGTACTTAAACCCTTCTAAAGTATCCACAGTGATTTATATGATATCACATACAACTTGTCATATGCCAAATAATGTCCACATCACTTGAATATAAATAACTAAATAACATTTATTTTGTCATTTTTAGATTTCCTAAGGATTTGGGGAAATAAATATGAGTAAGTAATATATATTTATATTAGTTTGATGGCCTCGGTGACAACATTTTACCGTTTGGTGTTCCATACTGACCATAGAGCATATGCACAAATATGAAGTAGCCTGCTGTTAGAACTGAGAGCGTGAGGTATCGTGAAGGGGTGCCCGGGACGGCCGGGACGCAGGGTAGCGGCGCCGGGGAAGAGTACTTATACAGCGTCACGGCACCGTGCGGTTGAGAGCGCTTGCGCACGATCTGTGTCACTCGGTCAATAACCAGGTGAAGGTCTGCCTTGGAGCCAGCGACCCCCGAGCCGCGCACGAGTCACACCCCGGATCCACCCGACAGTTCCCGAACCGCCGCCGCGAGTTGTAACCGCATACAAGATGTCTGTCGGTAAATATTCGCGAAAGGAAATCGCGACGCGTAATACTCGCGATAACGCGAATATTATTATCGACAACGTCGTATATGACATAACCAACTTTATTCAAGATCATCCAGGAGGAATCGATGTACTTCTAGATAGCCTCGGGAAGGACGCCTCGCAGTGTTTCGCCGATGTGGGGCACAGCGATATTGCCCTGGAATGGCGGAAAAAGTTCGAGGTAGGTGAAGTGGTTGATGAAGACCGGCGGGAGGTGTGCGAGAAAGAGGCTTACCCTCAAATGGAGACTGACCTAGCCTCTCCGAATCTTATTCTAAGAGTTTGGGGACCACCCCTGCTCTTAGGGTTAATAATGATACTGGTATATTCATATTTCTTGTCTTAAGCTGAGTAGCCGGCGCAAGCGTAAAGGCTCTCAAGAACAGGAACCACCGCACCACCATCTACACATAGAAAGACCCTATGTGCTACATTAACCTGTATATTCTCGGGTTAAGGTGGGATGATATGTGTTAATTGAGACTCGTCTATCCATGGCGTTTGTACTGGAAGCAGCGGTTCAGTGCTGGGCCTGCGCCGGCGAAGAGGCGGGTGGCAATCTACGAGTTGTACACCACACAGCGAGCGAGTGCCGGAGCGGGTGCGCATTGTATCTACGTTATAATAACTAACAACATAATATGTATCATCACCCTTTCATTTGAGACACCTAAACGGTTGCGAATAAATAGTATTGGAACAAATAACGATTTTTATTTCTGAGTACCTTCAATATTTATTTCAGCCGAGTCTATACTGGTAGTAAAGTACTAGTGAGATAAGAATGGTGTTGAATGTGTCGGTTGGCCGGGTGGCCGTGGCTGGGGTCGAGGGTTCTCCATAACCCTCACCGGCGGAGCGGGCGCAGGCCAGGCTCAAGGTGAGCCGCTCCTCTCGGCTCGTTAAAATACCACTAAACACATTCATCATCAGTCTATCGCAGTCCACTGCTGTACCTACATATGCCTCTTCTTCTTCTTCTTCTTCTCCAGCTTCTCGCATCCAGCTCCTGTGAACACATTACGGGTACGTAACACGTAACACGTGGTTTACTGCCACTTTGTATTTATCGCATTCAAATTAAATCACTGACCTACAATCTGTTCCATTGTAATTCCTATTTAAAACTTTTCAATTTCAATTGTCAATAATAAGCAAATTTAACGAACACTACAAAATATGTGTGGGTATATGCAGGTACTTATTGCTCCTTTATTACCGTGACGTATGACATCGACATATTGCGTATTTTAGTCAGGGAACACTTGGCATACAAAACATATTGTGGTTTCGTTATAACACATAATGAGTTGGAGCTGCAGGAAGGCAGCTTTCTACAAAGTTACGGCGTGTTACGTGAAGGCTTACTAGCCAACAGTCCAACACTGAGGCGAGTGGTACTGTTGTGCCCATATGATTATGGACAGCGCAAGGTTGACCACTCGGCGGTGTTCGCCGCTTCGCACCTTCGTGTCGCACAGTGCCTCTCTCCTCACTGCCGCCGACCGATCATAGGTCATCTTTATTTGATATAAAATCTTTTGAAAGCATAACCAATTGTTCAGTAATTGATTGTGTACATAAATGAGAGCAGCATTCCATATTCAAAGGAACTATCTCTCTATGTATCACTTCTAAACGAACGGATGCGGTGAAAGGTAAATACATATGTTACCGGGTTACTGGTGTTACTTATTTAACTACCGACGCGACGCCGTATCGTTGGACGTACTGGTAATGAACCATACTAGGTACAGCACTGCCAGTTCAGTTCTTAGTGGTTATGGATGAGACGACTTACCGCTTTCTATGTACGTATTTGTTGCATAATTGTCATACAAAGTAGTAAATAAATTTCATCGTTTACCTACTAGCTACCTAGCTATTATTAAGTTTGTGGGTCACTTTATAAAAAATATTGGTATGTATTATACATTACTTATCTTTTTTAATTGTATACCTACCTCCCTACGTACACTTTATCTGTGTACCTAATTATAAGAAAGAATAAAGTTCGAGCGTACATGTTGAAACAATTGTTCAGTAGGTATTTGTAAATATACCTACATCTGTTGTGTTTATACCTACTACTACTATCCTGGCGTCGATACTACCAATACTATACCGAAGTAAATATATATATATATATATGGTCCTCGAAATGTAGCCTCGTTGGCGACGCAATGAACTTGACCTTAGATGAGATGACCGAGTGGCGCCTCGATCAGCTTCTCTCCGTCACTGGGCCACACATATAACGTACACTGCTACACACTCCAAGGTGAAGGTCGCGATGAAATTGAGGAATATATATTTCATTTATTAAGATAGTGTCGGTGCACGCAATTGTGGTTATTGTTCATATAACGGCGTTAACTGACAGATCATACTTGCTTGTAAGTGTACGCTACAGACGGGCTCTTTGATTTTGTGGCGGCTAGTCGCACGTGCGACAGCGGCGCCACCAAGGTGGTGAAGGACCATATTAAGCTAATGGACTATACTTTAAATAATTGCCGTGGCTTTGCTCCTCATCATAGTTTGCATGATTTGGAATAATAGAAGATACTAAGTAAGAGGTCTAAGAAAAGTTAATAAAGATCACATTTAAAGTTGTGTCAAAGTCTGAGTTTTAATTTGCATAGTCTTGTAAAACATAAATTGGCGCATGCAAAACAATTTATCAGGAACAATAATACATACATATTTACATTAAAATAAAGCGACTTGAGAGTAGAATAACAATGAATGTGCTAATGATGCATGTACCTACGTTTATTAAAAATAAGTGATTAAGTATTTACACACTAATATTAGACGTATCTTTAGTAAACCAAACATTGCTCGTGTTTCATTGACCACATATTGATTTTAAATAATAAAATTTAAGAGGGTCAACCAAAATACTTATGTCGGTATGTGTGTATTTCTTGTAAAAATAAAATTGTAAGGAGTAGGTCTCATGACGTTACCCTACTTAGGATACGGTTGTGTACTTTATTTGTCCTTTTCGTCCTCGGTGAAGTAGAACCTTCACTGCTGAAACAGTCACCACGTTCGATACAAAACAAATGAAATAGAAGCGAGTCTCTGATTTAAAAATACATTACGAAATACGTTTAAAATGTTGACCGGCCTTGATCTGATAATTTACATTGAGAACTGCTATTGTTCTTATTTATTATTGTAAAGTTAAATGGTAGACGGTATCCGACGCTAATAATATAATTTATCTATACATATCTGTAATTGTGTAATTTGTACACAGGTGAACGGGAGACGGATGAACAATACGGAGTGTCACCGCCCCTAATCATCCCATAAGTGTCGTAATACGCGACTAAGGGAGAAACTACGCGGCACAACATCACTGCAAAGAAAAGGAAAGGTTCAAACCAACCCTATTTCAACCAGTCTAGTCCAGAGTCCAGAGGCCAGTCTCTAGCAGTCATTAGTAAATCATTTTCTGCTCTAGTGGTTTAGTAGATATTTTTGATTACTCGGCTCGTTGGTATCTGTGAGAATATAATATTAGGGTGTTTTAATCAGGGTCTGTCCGTTATCTAGGTAATCACCTCTTTAATTCAATATTTATATTGTTTCTACCTACGTTGTTAAAAAAGCTGTTTCAACTTACTGACTGTTTGATTTCAAGTGATACATTTAATAAGTGTAGATACAAGTATTTTAGACCCTAATTAATGATAGTTAGGACAAGTTTTACGAGTCATATTTTGTACGTAGTGGGTACAAGTAGGTCGGCCCGACTGAAGCTACACGACCTCATACTTCATAGTAAAGAAGTAAGACGCCATTGGGCCGTCACACCGCGATTGGTGCTCCGATGGGGAAGACATTTCCAACCGTATAAGGCATGTTTAGGCGTGGTGTCGATTTGGGGAGGATCTGAACTAACATAGTTCATATCCTCTCAGGGCATAGGGCCAGAGGCTGACCATTGGGTGGTTTTAGTGAAAGTATCACATAGTTCTGACCTTTTAAAATGTGTCTACCTATTTTCACTTCATTTTGTCTCCTACTTTACTAAGGAGGGAAGTGGACTTATTTAACTTTCTACACCTCCAGTTTTCTTATGATTATTTTCGTTGCGGGTTCTAATACAGTTTAATTTTATCTAAGACTTCTCGAGTTTCATAGCCCTGTGTGTTTGTGGGTCACTGCTGTTAATCCTGGTGTAGAGCATAGCTGTGAGGGTGTCTCCAAGTAGGAATGTTGTGTATTTAAGCAATTTACCTAATCGCTATCTCCTTTATTCCCAGTGACGAAACCGAAAGCTCAACTACCTCCGCCCTTGACTGCAAGTCAAGGGCTATATCTATACGCTTCTTAAATTGCAAGTGTACAGTGTACAGATACAGGACTGGCAGGCGAGGGTAGTCAATTTTTCGGTTAGATACGTACGTTACGTGTCGGCTCATTTACTCACTACTCCATAAGAAAACTATGAATATGCTGTCAAAGACCCTTTTCAGATACCGACTAAACATAATAGTAATTAATTACTGACCGTGTGATTAAACAAAAATCTCATAATTTGTTGAACATCAAAGTAGTAGCGTAACTTCTACGATGTTGACATCATTATCCTTCAATCATCCACTCTCTCCTTTGTTTTCTATTAGATAGATAAGATACTAGAATACTACAAACACTTGAGGCTGATTAGGTATTCCTTAAGTAACGTTAAATCTTTAAATAAATTGTTGAGTTTGCACCCATTATATTATTAGCAAAGAAGTATTGTAATATTGAAAAGTGACGGTGGTACAAACGAAACGACTTTGGGTAATGGTCCGGTAACTGTGTACGGTGGATTAGAATTCATAAAGCCTATTGGTTTTTTTTTTGAGGATTTTATATAGGTTAATAAAATCGAGGTAAGGAATACGAAGAGAATAGCGTACACAAAAAAGTTTGCAGATTCATGGCTAGCGGAGATTATCGTCTACCCTCAGACGTTTCATATGCCTCGCTACTCTGTATCAGACGTGCTGTGCTGTGAGTTCAAGTTTCCTATTAATATAATAATTTAACATTTCATTTAGAAACCACTGAAATTAAATTGAATCAAAATATTTGAATAAATAATTGTTTTGCAACAATAATTCCGTTAACTCAAAAGTATGGTAAAAATAAATACCAATCTATACTAATACATAAAGCTGAGGAGTTTGTTTGTTTGCTTGAACGCGATAATCGCAGGAACTATTGGTTCGATTTGAAAATATTTCAGTGTTAGATAGCCTATTTATCGAGGAAGGCTATTGGCTATATATCATTACGCAGACCAATAAGAGCGGAGCACGAATGGAGAATGATTCAACAACGAGGAAAAATTTTGAACAATATATTAAAGGAAGTGAGTACTGAAACAGATTCTACTGCAATTAAGTTCAGTACCTCGAGAAAAGGTAGACCAAAAAAGACATTTTGTTTAGATATTGACGATTTTGATTAATAATAGATCTCTTTATTGTACACCAGATTCATTCCAAGGTTAACACAACAAAATAAAGAAGTACAATTGGCGGCCTAATCACCCGGAGGCAATCTCTAACAGGCAACCATTGGATGGAGAAAAACAAGATTAAGATAAAGTATAGGGTAGTGTCTGGTGTAAATACTAGGTAAAAAATAAAAATATTTTAATAGTAAAGATTATCATATACCATTATAGTAATACATAGTGTGGATTATGAAATAAATACAATCAATTACATACTTATTATTTAAATTACTCGTAATAAACATTATTAAAAAAAAACTGGTTAAGATACATTGATGTCTCCCAGGTAATGTTCCTTTACCAGTCTCTTGAATGCAGTTAGTGTTTTTTTTACGATTTAATGAACTGCCTACAGTAAAATCATTAAAAGCCAAACTATCGGAGGCTAATAATTACAGTGGATCTGAAAAGACGTTGAGAAAAATACTTCATGAGACGGGATTTCGGTACACTAAAATGGAAGATAACAGAAAAGTTGTAATGAAAAAGCACGATGTAAGTCTCAAAAGAATGGAATACCTTGATAAAGTACGCGTATTTCGCGAAACAGGAAAAAAAATAGTTTATATGAATGAGTCTAACATAAAAATACGAATTTTATAAGGTCAACGTTTTATAATAATAGTTCATGCTGGAAATGAAAAAGGCTGTTCCTGGAGCCTTTTTAGTGTATAAATCCACGGACACTATAGGTGATTATCACAAAGAAATCAATAACGATAACTACGAGAAGTGGCTGGTTAATCAATTAGTACCAAACATAACTAGTGATTCTGTTCTAGTTATCGACAACACACCCTATCACAATTAATATGTTGAAAGACCCCATTAAACAGGCATGCAATTCCAGTAGACCTAAAATTGACAATACCCCAGATTTACGGTATTATATGTCGGCATAAGGAGAGGTATACAGACAGAGTTTATCGTGGAAAAAATACTTGCTCAACATGCGATTGCCACCGTATCATCCGGATTTTAATCCAATTGGAAATATACGGTCTCAACTGAAAGGTTATGTAGCGTCTAGAAATGTGGGTACGAATTTAACTACAGTAAAAACATTATTGGCAGAAAAAGTAAAATGATTGGGACTAAAGAGTGGTAGGGAAGTAAAGGTTTGCGATCATGTAGTTAAATGTGAGAATGAATATCGAAGATTTCAACACGATCTAGATAATTACATTAATATACTGGTAATATATATATGACTGATAGCGACAATCATATTGACTTCATTGAGAGCACTGATAGTGAATTGTAAGAAATTGAGGATTTATAATTGTTTGGTCATAATGTATTACTTTTCAAAATGTTTTTTATTTTACTAAAATCTAAGGATAACACTTACAGAAAAAGGTTTAAAAAAAATATAAAGAATAATCAAAATAAGCAACTCAGAATAATTGTTTTAACAGGTTTTATAGATACCGGTTAGTATTTCGTGCGAAAGGGACAACGCTCTACAAAGCCGAAATTAGCCGATTGTCTCTTTCTAGAGGTCGATGAGCATTATTTCTTGCCCAGTACTGTACATTAGTATCATATAAAGTTAAACAATTTGAATTCGATCATCCCTTTTTTTCAATCCCCATTTATATAACACGAACTTATTTTTTGTGTGGCAAACGAGCAGACGTATCACTTGATGGTAAGTGATTACAGCCGCCTATGGACACGGATGGCCTTAACCCTCTCCTGACAGGAGACCCGAACCCAGCAGTAGGAGGTTATGGGTTGTTGATGGACACCCGAAACACCAGAGGCGTAACAAGTGCGTTGCCGGTCTTTCGGAGGATGGGGACGGGGAGGGGGGAAGTAATTGGAGTATGGGCCTCCGGTATCCTCACTCACTTGGTAAAACACAGTGCAAGCGCTATTTCACACCGGTTTTCTGTGAGGTCGTAGTATCTCCGGCCCATTACCCTGACTCACCCGAGGTAAAAGTTGCGAAAAGAATTGCCTGTAATATTGTATCTTTATTTTATCAAGAAAATAACATTATTCTATTTCTCAATTACAGTGAGTGTCCACGGCGTGTGCATGCACTTTGATTTGCCATTATTGCTCGCTTAACTTTACGTTATTATACACGCTTCGAACGACCGATCAGCTGACTGCACTGATAAGGTAGTGTCCCGCTTTAACCATTCGTTCCATTGTCATCACATTTTCTTATCATTAATAACTTGAAAGTTCGATTTATAACATTTTATATAATTTTACTTATAACTTTAATTAATTAATATTACTGTAGCGGTACCACCGCTACTCGGTCTTCGTACTAAGACAGCGTGTCGAGCTCGTGCCTTGTCGGTGAGATTCGCCGCCGCCGGGCTCCATTCGTTTTACACCGTGGACCGGTCGGCAGTCCTTTGTTCGCCGCTGCGCAAGGCACTCACGCGCTCGCTTGCTCGCACGCCGCTTTTACTTTCGTGTCTCGTATTTGTAATTTATTAACAATTTAATTAATTCGCGCTTTTAAATCTGTTTTCTATTCTATCATTAATTTAACTTTATTGTTCCTTCGCTTTCGTAAATTATCTCTTGTGTATTTGTGTTTTCTACCCTTTTGTGATAATTGTGAATTTAATTTAAATTATAAAAACCGTTAAACTAATAAAGACTTTATTTTCGTGGACGAACCCCTACATAATTGGTGACCCCGACTATGCCGTTGCAGAAAGAAGACTGTACCAGTGCTGAAACTTCGCGTGTAGGCGTGCGTCCACCTCCGTTTTGGCCGGATGACCCGGAAATGTGGTTTGCACAGATGGAATGTCAATTCGCCTTAGCTAATGTGACGGTGGATTTGACTAAATTCTATCAAATCGTATCCGCGTTAGAACATCGCTACGCTACCGAAGTAAAGGATGTGATTACGAATCCACCGGCTACAAATAAATACGAAACATTGAAGAGCGAACTTATAAAGCGTTTGTCGGCATCACGAGAGCGTAAGGTGAGACAACTACTCATGCACGAGGAGCTGGGTGACCGTAAACCTTCGCAGTTTCTACGTCATTTACGGCACCTAGCTGGACCGACTGTACCTGAGGACTTCCTCAAGACACTGTGGTCGAACCGACTGCCGACCAACCTGCAGACTGTGATTGCGTCACAGCCCGACCTTTCGCTAGACAAATTGGCAGACTTAGCAGACACGGTCAACGAGATCGCGCCCGCAGGACCACTACAGGTAGCAAGTGTTGCAAACCCGGACACATCTACCATCATTAAGGAGATGGCAGGACAGATTGCCGAGCTTACAAGGCAGGTATCTTCATTGTCTTCTCGAATGGACAGTCACAGGCAGGTGCGTGGTCGATCACATTCACGATCGAAAAATAATAATTGGCGGGGTAGGTCTAGGTCAAGGCCGCGTCAACCGCCAGAAAACCACCCTCATTGTTGGTACCACTTTACCCACGGTACCCGCGCTAAAAAATGTGTACAACCTTGTACTTGGCGGTTGGAAAACCTGAACGGCAGCCGGAATTAGCGGCCAACGACTGCCTATATAAATCAGGCCGCCTTTTTGTAAGTGACCGTTATTCGAAAAAACTTTTTCTTGTCGATACGGGCTCGGACTTATGTGTATACCCTCGGTCAGCTATTAAGACGCCCTGTAGTGTATCAAAGTACAAGTTAACAGCGGCTAATGGAAGCGTTATAAATACTTACGGGCCAGTACAACTCCACCTTAACCTAGGACTTCGGCGTTCATTTATTTGGAAGTTTACCATCGCCGACGTGTCGAAACCTATTATAGGAATTGATTTTCTAAGCTTTTATAATCTGCTTATAGATTGCCGCAACCACAAGCTTATAGATGGCACCACTTCACTCTCCGTGGCGGCGTCCAAGCAGCAGATTCCCGACGACGTGGCTTCCGTGAAGACTGTCATCGGGGATACCGAGTTCCACCAGCTACTACGTGAGTTTCCTGAGGTTACGCGGCCAGCAGGTACTGTAAATCAGAGTAAAGTAAAGCACAATACAGTGCACTTTATAAAAACTACACCCGGACCGCCCGTCGCTAGTAGGCCAAGACGCCTAGATCCGGAACGATTAAAAATCGCTAAGAAGGAGTTTGATGAGATGATGGCCAGTGGTACTGCGAGGCGTTCCAAAAGCCCATGGTCTTCAGCTTTACACCTGGTGAAGAAAAAAGACGACGGGTGGCGACCATGTGGCGACTACCGCGCACTTAATTCTAGAACTGTACCTGACCGCTACCCCATTCCTCACATTCAGGACTTCTCCCATCACCTTGCTGGTTGCACCACGTACAGTAAAATCGATTTAATAAAAGCTTATAATCAAATAAAATTAAATGAGGGTGACATACCAAAAACAGCCATAACTACACCTTTCGGATTGTTCGAGTTTCCGTTTATGACCTTTGGACTTAGAAACGCAGCTCAAACCTTTCAAAGGTTTATAGACGAGGTACTTACCGGTTTGGACAGCTTTTGCTATGGGTATCTTGATGATATTTTAGTCTATTCGTCTTCTCCAGATCTTCACAGACTTCACCTGCACCAGCTACTGACACGGCTGAAGGAGTATGGCGTCCTCATCAACCCTGCCAAGTGCGTATGGGGACAGTCTGAGGTGACGTTTCTCGGATACCAGGTATCGGCTGCTGGTGTTCAACCGCTCCATACTAAGGTCCAGGCTATCCAGGAGTTTCCAGCACCACGCACTGTAAAAGAGTTACGGAGATTCCTAGGAATGATAAACTTCTATAGAAGGTTTGTACCTAACGCTGCTAAAAGTCAAGCCCCACTTCACTCGATGCTGGCAGGAGACAAGGTCAAGGGTTCACGACCAATACAAATGTCTCAGCTACAGTTGGAAGCATTCGAAGAATGTAAGAGAGCTCTTTCTAACGCTACACTACTTGTGCATCCTTCTCCACAGGCAGAACTATCCTTACTTACCGATGCATCGGACGTGTCTGTGGGTGCAGTGCTCCAACAACGCGTCGGTACATCATGGCAGCCGCTGGCGTTCTTCTCTAAGAAGCTTAATGAAGCACAACGCAAGTACAGCCCCTACGACCGCGAACTTCTTGCTGCCTACGAGGCAATAAAATACTTCCGACACATGGTGGAAGCCCGAGAGTTCATGATCTTTACCGACCATCGACCTCTAACCTACGCCTTCAGGAACCCTCGAGAGAATTGCTCACCACGACAATACAGGTATTTCGATTACATTTCTCAATTCACTACGGACATACGATACATACCTGGTGCAGAAAATGTCGTGGCTGATACATTGTCGCGTATAGAGGAAATAACGACAATTGATTATGCAGCCTTAGCCTGCTCTCAAGAGACAGATCCCGAACTTAAATCGCTACTTGAGAAAGGATCATCGTTGAAGCTACAGAAGATTACTCAGGTAGGCTCAGGCACGAAACTCTACTGCGACGTAGCTACACAACCACCAAGACCCTATGTTACGCCCGACTTAAGGAAGCAAGTTTTTAATTCTCTTCACTGTCTGAGTCACCCTGGGCGTACAGCTACCGTGCGACTGGTCACGCAGAGATTTGTGTGGCCAGGGATTCGTAAGGACTGTAGAGAGTGGTGCAGATGCTGTCTTCACTGCCAGCGCTGTAAAGTGACCCGTCACACATCCGCTCCTCTTTCCCAATTTCCTTCAACCTCGTCGAGATTCTCACATATCCATCTCGACATTGTAGGGCCTTTAATACCATCTTCTGATTACAGATATTGTTTCACCATCGTTGATCGCTTCACACGATGGCCTGAGGCAATACCACTCACAAACATCACTGCTGACACCTGCGCGGCCGCCTTGGTATCCGGGTGGATATCGAGGTTCGGTTGCCCATCGCAGATCACCACTGATCGCGGCCGGCAGTTCGAATCCAGTCTTTTCAAGTCCCTAACAACTCTACTCGGTGCACGCCACTTCAGCACTACAGCCTATCACCCAGCATCAAACGGGATGGTAGAGAGGTTGCATCGACAGCTCAAAGCAGGCATCATGTGTCACAACAACACACAATGGACTGAAGTCTTGCCCATCGTTCTGCTTGGCATTCGCAGTTCCTGGAAGGACGACATCCAAGCATCCTCCGCTGAACTGGTTTACGGCGAGCCGCTACGACTACCAAGTCAGTTCCTGTCACCATCTGATGACTACGCCGTCGAGGACATCACAAGCTTCGCAACTCGACTTGCAAGACACATGGCCAACCTGTCTCCTAAACCAACAACATGGCATAGAAACAACAACACATTTTATGTTCCCAAGGACTTGCAACACTGTTCCCATGTCTTCGTAAGGCAGGACTACGTGAGAAAGTCCTTGGAGCCACCGTATGCTGGTCCCTACAAAGTACTGGAGAGGCAAGCTAAGTACTTCAAGGTTGAAGTACGAGGTAAAGGCAACAATATCTCATTGGATCGCCTGAAACCAGCTTACACGACGAAGGAAAGACACCCTGACGACGCAGCTACTGTTCCAGCCAGTTCACCTTCGAGCACACCTTCTCCACCAGCAGACGAGACGACAACCCACACTCGTATCGGCAGAAGAGTACGCTTCCCGGACTTTTATCGACCGTAGTCACGGTCTGGCCAGGGGGCTACTGTAGCGGTACCACCGCTACTCGGTCTTCGTACTAAGACAGCGTGTCGAGCTCGTGCCTTGTCGGTGAGATTCGCCGCCGCCGGGCTCCATTCGTTTTACACCGTGGACCGGTCGGCAGTCCTTTGTTCGCCGCTGCGCAAGGCACTCACGCGCTCGCTTGCTCGCACGCCGCTTTTACTTTCGTGTCTCGTATCCGTAATTTATTTGCAATTATTTAATTCGCGCTTTCAAATCTATTTTCTATTCTGTAATTGGTTTAACTTTATTGTTCCTTCGCTTTCATAAACTATATCTCTTGTGTATTTGTGCTTTCTACCCTTTTGTGTTAATTGTTAATTTAAATTATAAAAACCGTTGAACTTTAAAAGACTTTATTTTCGTGGACGAACCCCTACATTACTATGACTAAATTAACTGAATTAAAATGAAAACGCAGCTCATATAAATCAAAGCTTACACAATTCAAAGCATATCTACTAGTATCAATACTTTCTTCTTCTGAGAAGTCAAGCACATTGCAACTTAGTTATTTAAATTTGCGACTAACAAAGATTGAAGAATGGTACGGTGAATTTGACGCGTTACAAATTGAAATAGAAAGTGGCTTGGAAATTTCAAACGCTGATTGTGAGAAAGAGTACCAGTTCCAAGAGCACTTCGAGAGTGAGTACTTCGCAGCTACAGGCAGTTGGTGAGTAGGTTTACTTCTGCGCGGGACAAAGACGATGGCGCGTCAGCCGCGCCCTCTGTAGGTACTATTCTTACGGCCAGTGCACAAGGTTTGACCGTACATACTATTCAATTACCTACCTTTTCTGGCCATTTTGATAAGTGGTTACGACTTCATGACACATTTAATTCTCTCATACATTCCAACAACAGTATTCCTAAAATTAAAAAACATAATTATTTACAATCTTCATTTTTTTTTATATGATGAAATGGCAATCGGCCGGATCACTCGGATCAGCTATTTCTGCCAATGTCAAGTATTTATCGTCTTCAATTATCAAGTCTTCGAGTTTCAAGCCGTCGCGTCGTCGTGATGAAATTAATGATAAAAAATGAATAAAATATGGATGACATGAAATGGGGACCGTCTTTCGAAAAAACAAAAAAACGATCTCCTACAATCTTCATTAAAGGGGAAAGCTGCTAATGTCATAAGCTCGTTAGATTTTTCTGCCAATAACTATGTCATCGCTTGACAGTCACTGTGCGAACCGTACCATAACGACAAGGTTTTGATAGCAAATCATATTCAAGCATTATTTGATATAGAAATGATTACAAAGGAATCATCGGTGGTGTTAAGAAAGTTGGTCGAGAGCTTGAATAAAAATCTTAGAGTGCTTGAAAGCTTAAATGTGAGTTCTCATAATTGGGACACATTATTAATCCATATGGTTTCAAGCAAACTTGACAAGGTAACAAATAGGAAGTGGAAGGTCCACTTCCTATTTCCACTGTGGAATGAACACACCAATAATTTTGAAAGTTACCCTAATCCAGACAAGATCATCAAATTCATTAAGGATCGTGCAAGTCTACTTGAAACAAGTTTGAGTCAGGTTAAACGCAGATACAGCGAGCCAGCAACTTTGAAGTCAAGCTTATTTGCTGCTAACGTGAACAATACACACACACGCAACAAACATCACGTTATACATGTACATTTTGCGAACAAACTCATGTTATATATCACTGTTCGAAATTAAAATCTTTGTCTATTGCTGCCAATTGTTTTGCCTTAGTTAGCTAAGGCAAAACAATTACAACATGTAGGTTAGGACCACGTAGGATTTATTCTTATAGTCGTTCCAATAGTTTATTTAACTTTTGACAGCTCTAATACTTAATCAAATAGTGATACCCTGACCCGTTACCTATTCGATTTCTTTCATCGATCGATTTTATGCATTAAGAAGTTTTAATCGATTTAACAAACTCATTATTTTATAGATAATTTCGTACTTCATATTTCTATGTGTTTCAATGTGCGACCTCCTTTGTCAAAATAAAGAAGAAATGGATTAAAAGAATGTTGTTCAAATATGACGGTTCTATGTCATGAAAAAATATATAAAAGGAACTGAATTTTCAAAATGTATTATTGTATTGTGTTGTAATTCAGTGGTTAATATTGTATTTGTTAAACTATTGATGATCTTTATTAAATCTCTCTATGTCTATTTTAAAATAATCTACAGTATTTCAATGAGTAACCTTCAATATAGTTGAGTATTTATATTCCTCCGTATTGATTTATTTGTGAATTCTCACGTTTGGTTGAGTTGAGCGTATCGTTCCTGCCTTCGTTACTGTCAAAATGCCAAAAAAGAAAGTACTCAAAGGACAAACAAGAGAGTTTGTCTTGCGACTTCGTGAATACTTTGAAAAGGAAAGCCGTAATGGTGGGCCTCTTATACCAGTGACTCAAGTTAGAGACCGTGTTGCAGCAGCATTAGGTATTAGTGCTCCAACAGTGGCAAAAATAACAAAAGAAGGCTACGGCAGCAGTGGCATGGAACAGAATAAGCTATCTACACCTAAGAAAAAACGTCCGCCTAGTAAAGTTACAGCCGTTGACAATTTTGACGCTGATGCTATTCGTCGTCATATATACGACTATTACCAAAGAAAAGAGATTCCAACATTAAAAAAACTAACACAATCTCTTCGAAATAGTGGTTTGTTCCGTGGTCAAAAATCTTCTCTGACAAAGGTATTGAAAGACATTGGAATGTTATTCCAAAAATGTGACAAACGAAAAATTTTAATGGAACGCAATGATATTGCTTTGTATAGATGCGATTTTTTAAGACAAGCAAAAAAAATAGAAGATTGGTCGAATGTTGTTTTCACAGATGAAACTTGGCTCAATGCGAATCATACGCTGTCAAAAACTTGGACTGACAACACCGTTGGCTCCACTTCTACAGTACCAATGGGAAAAGGCGAACGACTGATTATTTGTCATGCAGGAACAGTAAAAGGATTTGTGCCAGGCGCTCTATTAGCTTTTAAATCCCAGAAAACAGGAGATTATCATGAGGAGATGAATTCGAACGTGTATGAAAAGTGGTTCAGAGAAATGCTTACATCACTCGAAGAGCCATCAATAATATTTATTGATAATGCACCTTATCACTCTCGTCAAATTAATAAAATACCAACACAGGCCAACAAAAAACATGAAATTATAAACTGGCTCCGTGACAATGGCGAAGAGGTGAATGAGTCCCTACTAAAAGTAGAGTTAGTAAAGATATTAAAAACAAAGAAGCTGCCAAAACGATACGTCATAGATGAAATGGCAGCAGAGCATGGGCATACCGTCCTCAGAATTCCCCCATATCACTGCCAATATAATGCAATTGAAATGATCTGGGCACAAGTTAAAGGATATGCTGCGAGGAACAATACAACTCCTCCTTTTACCGCAAGAAAAATGCTGAATTTACTGAAAAATGCGTGTGAAAAAGTAACTCCAGAAAACTGGGCGAATGTTGTAGAAAAAACAAAGAAGGTGATAATGTCGGATTGGGATCGGGATGTTGCATTCGACAATTTATCTATCCAAGAAATGATAATCAATATTACTGAGAACTCAAGTGATGATGATTCCTGGTCATACGAAGAAGACGATTCTTTATAATTAAAATTAGTATTACAGTACCTCTTTTGGTTGTTTTATTTTTAATCCGTAAATTACTACGAATTTCAACATTTTGTACCTGTTCATTACAAGTAGGTACCGCAGGTAGTTTTTATTTGAACCAACTATAGTAAGTCTAAACAATTATTTTAGATTCATTAATTTGCGGCGAATACATTCGATCCCATTACTAGGTACGAGTACGATGGAACTGTTTTCATTACGCAAATTATTTATGCATTGAAACAGAGACATTTAGGGCATTTTAATGCAAAATAATAAAGCTTTTTACGTGATTTGATATAAAATATAATCACAATAATTTTATTGTATGTTTTATTAATATAATCGATAATCGATTTATTTCAAAACCGTTTTTATAGTCTGTGGTCATTAATTACGAATGACACATCCCTAAGTAGGCGGAGCCCGCCCATAAAGTACAGTATTATCTGTAGTACATTGTATCAAAAATTATTACAAAACTTTATGTGCGTGATCTGTCAAAAGTTAAATAAAGTATTGGAACGACTATAGTGTCATATACTATGTTGCATACTGAGAGATCAGCCTCGGCTGACTCTTCAACCGAGGATACTCGATGTGTTAAGGACGGGACAGAATTATTAGCCGCTTATGATAAAAATAGTTGTTTAAAAATGAGAGAGAAATGAAAGCTATGTTGCTTTACCTCAGACGTAACTAGTCAGGAGTAACAAAAACTATTTTTATGTTGTTAATAACGTAAACGATTCTCGTCTGTTCATTGCTACGGCAAGTCGCTGATTCGTTAATGAAAACCCTGAGGAAGCTCAGGGTCAGAAGATTGAACATTGACCGTGGTAGTGCGTTGATCAAGTACGTTTATTTTTTGTTTTGACTGGTACAATGAGTACTCATCTGTATAATGAAAATACCGAGATTGATTGTACACACTAAAAATGTAAAAAAATATCTAATTTGTTTTCATAAAACGATGATAAGTGGTTATCAGGGCGCGAGGCGCGGTGGGGAGCGAGCCTCGCGAGGCGCGGGCCGCGGGCCGCTCTCTTCTCTACGTACAGTCTCACAGTCACGGTCGCGCTCTCGTTCATTACTGACAAGTACAGCGAATTCTGCTCCGCGAACGACACACGGTGCCGCAAAATGGCCACTAAAAAGTTCACCAGGGAGCAAGTCTCCAAGTACAATAATAAGACTGAGAGCGTGTTTATCATTGACAACGTCGTATACGACGTTTCGAAATTCCTCGACGAGCACCCCGGTGGGCACGAGGTGCTCGTAAACCAGGTCGGCAAAGACGCCTCTGAGGACTTCGAGGACGTCGGCCACAGCATCGACGCCAAGGAGCTCATGAAGAAATATGTGATAGGGGAGGTGGTGGAAGAAGAACGCATCGAGCGACAGAAGCGCCACCAGGGGTGGGAAGCAGACAGTAAGGATCAAGAGCCCTCGTTTGTCAACACGTGGAAGTTCCCCGTGTTGCTGGGTGTCCTGGTGACGATACTCTACTCGTATCTGTTTGGGTAGAAAGTTTAAATGATTCAATGACAGACTGAAACGTAAATTAGTGCACACTGTGTGACGTTTGCTATATGTTTACGTTCTTGACAGATTATGTAATGTGATATTTATTAAAGTTATTTGATATTTTTACAAAATAGTGTTTTATATTGTAACTTTGAGAGGCTCGCTTATAGGCGCGGGCGCGTGGCCGCGCACCTGTCGGCTCATGGGACCGGTTTGTGGTCCATGCACTTGTACTCGAGTCTGATCGAGTATTCATTGATTAAACATACTCCGCGACGGCGCGGCGCGGGCTTCCACGCCACGCCTCGTTGCCTCTGCGCAGACATTTGCATTGTAGTTTGTACGTTGTTAATATTTACATCGTGTTTGACTACACGTCATACTCGTAAATATACGCTGTATCCGTTTGATATCGTGCAAAGTAATTTGTTGCGTTATCTACATATCTATAAAGATTATCAGAGTTAACAAACATTCTTGAAGTGAGAGTTTGTTTGTGTTTTGTCTATAACCTAACAAGTTTCACAGAACTATACGGGTATGAAAGGTACCCTGATGAGGATGCAAATGTAAATAGGCTTATATTTTAAAATAATTACTCGTGTGCTTGGATAAAATATAGCATACCTATAGATATTTACTAACACTTTAAGCCAAATTTATTTATACAAAGATTTTTTTTTTGTCTGCTAGTGTATAATTGAATTTTAAGTAAGTAACATAATGTGCTCGCGAACATTTCTAGAACATTTAGTTGTTAACATCGTATTTATTGCATTAATTACGCAGTTGTTAACTGAATGGTCATAGATATTAGCACCGCGGAATTACTATCTACCAACGTCTATTCAGAGACACTCGAGATTTGAACGAGTCACACAGTCCTTATCGTGAACACTTTTTAGAGAGAAACTAGTTTATTGTAAAGTTAATAAAACGGAAATTGATAATGTAAAACGATTTATTAATTACGAACCTTACAAGTTTTAATCTTAGTTTATTGAACTACTTCGAGGCTAAGTTCAGAGTTGATAAGCAGGGTACAAAAGCATTTACGTTATATTTGTTACATCTCAGTTACATATTCTATCGTCGCAGAGACAGATAGCACGAAAATCTTTTTTATGACCTATCGTAATAATGTGTTGCTATTGTGTGTGTGTACGTGTGTGTGTGTACATGACAGCACCGTATGTGTGCTCCACGCGGTGACCTTAAGTGTGTACCTTAAGGTGACCGAGCGCACGTGACCGGCGGAGATAAATTGACGATTTGACGATGACAATTGATTTTTAGGTCGGGACTTCTTTATTTTGAGATCGGGACTTATTACTACGATTGGAACCCTTTCTCAAGCTGTATTGTACCGATTGTACGAAGTTGACTGAAAAACCACATGTGTGTATCTCTACTCTCTATTTATTTTGGAGCTGTCACAAGCTGTTTGGCTTGATCCAGTAAAATTCGTAGCGACTAGTGACATTGCTTGAACTGAGCATCGTTAGGTATGGTAAATGAATATGTACTTAGGTGGGGGACTCTGTAATGATTACCTGTTGTATGGATACAGACAAGAGTTCCTCAGAAGTTTATGATAAAATACATATGATAAAAAGTTAATTTATTTTATTTCACTTGTACATATTTGAAATCTGTAAATTAATTGGAACAGAATTACCTATATAGTAAAAAAACCAGCCCTACCAACCTCTAGTCTTAGAAAAGAGAGTGCAGCAGGTGTTCTTGTCACAAAGGTGAAAATCCAACAGTACAGTATATATGTAGTATATATTTTTGACATCACATGATAATTATAATTAAAGATAAGATAAACAAATGAATATAATCATTTGTTTGACTTGAACATAGTTTAGCACTTAGTGACAGTGCATGATATCTATGCTATCATATTAAAAAGACACAAACTTTGCGCACTTGTTGGAGGTAATCTCTGGAACTGCTGAACCGATTTTCGACATTATGTTAATTATGTTAGAATATCATATTATTTGTGACTGTCATAGGCTATGAAAAAAAATCCCGTCATATACATCCCACATATACGCGGGCGGATCTGCGGGTAAATACTTGTATAACATAATATGTTTTTAAATACTCTTAGTGTGAACTGCACCAAAACGTGTGTCGTTTTATAAATATGATTTTCTTGCAAGGTCTTGTTACTTTCGTGTCAATACATTACTTTTATCTGATACGTTCACTCTTATCACACAGCGGCGGGGCGGTGTGTCCGAATCGAACAGACTAAAACCACACGGTGTGCCACTCTGCGCCTGAGAAGAAGATCCGGGAACTGCTGTTATTAACACTACCGGACCCCTCCCCGAACTTGAAAAAAACCCTATATAAACCCGCCTGAAGTGTGGTGTCGTAAGGAGCCCAATACCTTCAGCACCAAGCATCAACCAGAGGCAGACTGTTTAAAACTGATGTAGTTTAATATAAGATTTGTTGGTTTTACCTAGCTACCTGGGTTGTAGGGGACAGAGGGCAGTCGTAATCGCAGGAGGAGACCCCAACCTGCCCCCCTAGCCAAGTTGCAAGAGTTTTTCTTTCTGTAATCGTAAACGACTTAACTTCGTGTGTCATTGGCTAATACTTTGTCTACGATTATCCACAGGCTCGAGAGAAAAAAAACGGTGGTAGAATATTTTTCTAGTTAATAATAAAGTTTAAATTAGCCAAAAATAAACACATAAAGAGGATATGCAATAAATACGTTAAAAACTATGTTTGTGAACAGAAGCATTGAATTACAAAAAACTATATCAATAATCAGAAGCAATTACAATCTAACATTGTTACACAACAGTTTATTTAATCTTTGAAGCAATTTAGTTATTTATTTAGTACTCTCATAGGTAGTGCATAAAGCGCAAGGTATTATCATTAATATATGATATCCGGCTAAATGATTGCCTTGGTGGCGCAGTGGTAGTGTAAGCGACTGCTGTGCTTGAGGTCTCGGGTTCGATGCCCAAATCGGACCAAGTGTTTGTATGATTTGCAAATATTTGTTTCAGAGTTAATTTACATTAATATGTATGTATTTACAAAAGAGCGTATGTATTTATATCAGTTGTTTAGTACCCTTTGTTTGGTATTCCGGTGCTCTTCAATAAGTGTGACTTCTTTCGGTTGATAATGTTTATTTCTTTACAATAATAAATATTTAAATATAACAATCTTCATAAGCAAAAGCAGTAAACTCAAACTTGAACGTTGCCGTGCGGTAGGTCGTTAAAGAAATCGCTAAATAAGTTCAATATTTATTAACAGATGTCCTCCTCCCGCGCCCTTCACCCCTCTCTCGTACAGCTAGGCAGTGGTGAGCTTAGACATTTTCCCCCCATCGAAGACTGTAGGATTTCGAGGATTTTCGTCACGCTCATTTGGTAGCGGGCAGAGGTTTGTGATAGTACGACGGACGAGACCCCGGGCTGTGGTGACATCTGCGACGCGTGCGATACCATCGGCGCCAGGATATAATTTATGGATGCGGCCCATGCGCCATTTGAGTGGTGGCATATTCGCCTCCTTGAGGACCACCATATCGCCTTCAGCAAGCCTTCATTGCTGCTGCAGTACAAGCTCTGCTTAGTTTGGGACTAGATGGCGTTGTGTGTCCACCATCACCACGTCCGAAATATAATAAATAAAAATAGGTTAAATTATTTGTGTCAGAAAAATGTTCTCCCGCAGCAACGTTATGTGTGTGTGTGTGTGTTTATTAAGAATTAATTTTAATAAACATTCATTTTTACCTGCTAAACAACTCCTTTGAGGAAAACACTCCAGTATGCAGTAAATTTTTAGGATTTCATCCTGTTATGCCGATGTTAAATTCTTATAAAAATATGAAATACTAGCAGACTTCGCCTGCGTCTCTTATTGGTCGTAGCGTGATGTTATACAGTGTAAACAAATTTATCTAACAATAAAAAAGGTTATAGTGAGCCAACCTTAACAGGTAAGCACAAGCTGTCGACAACAAAATTTCTATTGTACTGTTCTGTATTATTTTTGCGAAACTCAACTCACGCAATGGAAGCTAATGTATTTTGAAACTGAACTTTTCTAGTGATACTCCTCTCCTATCGGTAGTGCAAAGCGTGATGATATATAGCCTAGTCTTCCTTGATAAATGGGCAATCTAACGTTCATAGATTTTTTAAACCGGACTAAAAGTTCCTGAGATTAGCTTTGAACGAAACAAACATGCACATGTTTCAGATTTCTAATCTAATATATAAAATTCTCGTGTCACGGGGTGCGTAATCGAACTACTCCGAAACGGCTTGACCGATTTTGATGAAATTTTTTGTGCTTATCCGGTATCTATGAGAATCGGCCAACATCTATTTTTCATCCCCCTAAATGTTAGGGGTAGTCCACCCCTAATTTTTTTTTTATTTTTTAGACAAATTTTTTAATTTCTATTTTTTTATGATAAAGCATTAGTAAATACATACAACCCTAAATTTTCAACCCTCTAAGATCAACCCCTATTTTTTCATCGCGATTTTTATTGACCCACCTTTAGAACATATATTCCCTTTTATTGCAAAGCAACGTTTGCCGGTTCAGCTAGTATTATATAATATAATGTTAGTGTAGATTAGAAAACTGGACATTGATTGCTTAAATGTCTGCGCTCTTTAAGTTTAGGGTAGACGATTCATTTGGACACGCCGGTACTGAGGCAGTAAGTGCCGTTAATGAGGATCTGCTCAAGAGGCGTAACAGGACCCTCCCATACCAGCTGACTCAGGTGATTACTGGAAAATCAGCTGTCTCTAATTCGCAAGAAGCTAACGCCTTAGTGCCACCACTGCGATGGCCAGACAGTGGACATGGCGCTCCACACGCTGGCAGAATGTCCAGCGTAGGGTGAGCTGAGGCGTGATCTCGTGGCGGCCATTTTAGTAGGGGTTCTCTCGCTCGGTAACATGATTGCGGCCATGTTGTGGAGCGAGAGCACGTGAAACTCCACCGTCTCTTTCTGCGAGCAAGTTATGCGCCATATACGCCAAGGAGATGGCGGAGCGGGACCTGCCTGCCCTGCGTGGGAGTCCGAGCGTCGAGTCCAGGTCGGACAGATCGGACGAAAACTGTAATAGTGAGGAATGGGAGGCGGCCATCTTTTTCTGTGAAGACGTTATGCTTCAGGAGGAGTTCGCAAAACCGGTTTGGGAAAGGGCCGATTCTGTTCGCAGGAGGCGATGAAGGGGACGCGTAGAAGCCGCTTGCTCCCCGATCGTCGCTTAAGGGTCGTTGTGGCCACATCTAGGGGAAATGTGGCCGCTGCAAACGGCCCGAGACCGGTGACACCCCGGTGCGGTTTTAGTCGGTTTGAGTACGACGTGCCACCAGGAAGTGATATCCGAGGGGATTTCCGCACAGAAAAAAAAGGGTAGACCATTCATTTCCTTTGGTATTTATACAGCAGACCGGATAGTCTTTTACCTACTTGGTAAGCTTTAGTATATGAATAGATATAACATAATGTATTAATTGGATTCTAATTCTAAACACACACACACATACATACAAAATATAAGGAAACAATATATCAAGTACGCTGTATGCGTACTTTCTATCTTGTTTCATCATAGGTATAACTTAGTTTTTGCAAAGTCAGAGGTGCAGCGTAACTCTGTAGGCAGTGTACGTGTTTTTGTACAAGTTGATCTTTAGACCGGCTAATGATATCTTATCGAGAGACATAATCACGACATTAAGAGATATCGAATAACACTAAATTATCTATCCCATGACTACCTACCTACCAGTAGGTACTGAACGTATAGGTAAGGCAACAAAGCTTAGGTCAGAGGCACTACAAATATCGGGACTAAATTTGGGATGGGATTGTCTTGACAAGGCTGTCCTCATATGTTTATTCACCATATGAAAGCCATGGTCGCCATAGACCTATATTAATAAACATATATTAAGTACAACATAAAGTTTATCAAGTGAGTCCGGTAACTGGAGCCAAAACACTACCTTAATACTGGGCACGGGGATTCAATGAATAAAATAATTACACGTATTAAATTTTTCTAACTCATGTATTCTTTATTCCTTCTCATTGTTAGAAGGATAATATAAAAAGAAATGTGCTAACTCATCTGCCTCGATAATCTCACACTAGTTGAACGCAAGCCGAGAAATTTTGAAGAAAGAACAGGGATGGATCCCTCAATGGAACTTTAAGTTTGCCATCTAAACCATAAATAATATGCACACCACAACGACAAGGACTTTTATTCATAATCTTACTATATTATAAACGCGAAAGTTTGTGAGTATGTAAGTGAGTATACTTGTTGCTCTTTCACGCAAAAACTACTGAATGTATTTTGATGAAACTTTACAATAATACAGCTTATACATCAGAATAACACATAGGCTACAATTTATAAAGATACTAGCTTCACCTCGCAACGTTGCCCGCGGTTATTGTGGTACCGCGGGTAACACCGCGGGGTTCAGCTAGTTCACTATATTAACGAGTTTGTGCGCTACATTAATATTTTATAATATAATACAACTGTAAGTACTGTAACGTATATGTTTGCCACATTATCTGAATAATTTTGAACAGTAAGGTATTTATTTAGTCACGACATCAACGCAACGAACACAAACTAATACATCATTAGACATAAGTACCACGTTCAACAGTAGCCTGTATCTTGTACCGTGATAGTACGAGCACGAGCACAGACCTCACGACACGATTCATGCTCACAGTCTACAAACTACCCAGGAGCTGAAATATTCCTCCACCATAATACGTTAGCTCTCTAATCATTAACTGCGTATTTATCCCTTACAATAAACAATATTTACATAGAGGTAGATAATAAATCAGCACTGTCATATAATGTTATCTGCCAAGCTACTTAACAAGTACGTAAACGCAAATTAACTCTAACGTAGCGTGACTCAGCAATGTCTTAAAATTGTACATAAATCTGTTTACTGATTAACTTTTTGTGTTGTTCATGCCAACTAAGAACGTTTTTATCTAATAGTCGCATGATCGAGTCTCGCTGAATCTATTTATATTTAGTGATCATAACTGCCACAATTGTTCCGGTTGACTGCAGCTGAGTTTCTCCGACTCCTGGTAACATTCTACGATCCGCTATCGAGTTACTATTCTTAAACATAACAACTATTAACATTTATAAGCATCAACAGCAACAGCCAATGGCCCATAGGCGGAGAAAGGAGGTACTCCTACCACGGCCACGCTCTTACTAGCAAGACGGGTTAGTATATCTATACTAATATAATAAACCTGAAAAGTTTGTTTGTTTGAACGCGCTAATCTCAGGAACAGGCAGTCCGATTAAAAAAAAATTTAAGTATTGGATAGTCCATTTATCGGGGAAGGCTGTAGGCTATATATCATCACACTAATACTAATGGGAGCGGAGCTCCAATGAAGAATATTTCAAAACCGAGGGAAAATTTTCACGCTACGGGCAATAGAAGACGCAAACGAGGTTGCGTGGGTCAGCTAGTAGTATATATATTCGAGTTTTCGTTCTCTTTGCAGTGATGTTGTTTTGCGTATTTTTCAAAAGCAACAATAAATTATATTTTGGAAACATAAGGCTTTATTAGCAAACTAAATTAAATGATAAATAGTATTCTATTATCTTTCTACCAAAACTACCCCAATTAAACTTTCATCATTCATTTTATCAGAATTCATAAACGGTACTCAACTACCTACCCACATGTGTCGTAAATGTTGGTGGTTACATTTTGTAATTTGTGTGTTATGCTTCCCCAAAGCGTGCTAGTAAGATTTCAATTATATAAATACTGCTGATAAATAAACAAATACTTACTTAAATTGTACTTATCAACGAAACAAAGATAAGATTGTAATATATTTCAATTTTGATAGTTTTGAGTATAATCGAATTGATTAGACTAGATAGACTGCACGGTTGGCCGAGTGGTTTCAGCGGTCGCCATGCCGCTTGCTACTGCGCCAAGTGTCGTGGGTTCAAATCCCACGCGGTACAACACTTTGTGTGATCCACGAATTGTTGTCCCGAGTCTGGACGTTCTTTGTGTACGTTTCATGTATGTTTGTAAAGTCCCCCACGACACAGGATGTTTATTCCTAATGTGGGAGTTGTCTTTTAAAAACGAAAAACGAAACGATTACGATCATGAGTAGCACACGATGAAGATACATTTCTACACAAACTGACGCAATTGTACTAGTATTCGGGCTTAACAGTGGGCAAGTGAAATGTGGCATGAGGCTGAATAAACTAACACTTTCGTTGAATTATTGAAAAACTATGAAGGAACGGACGTTAAACATTTAGTAGCAATGAATCAATTATTAAATGTTATTACTGAGAGTATTGAATAGGAAACTGCTTTGCGGAATAAATCTAGCTTGACTACAAAAATTTATACCCACTTTTTATTATTATTCTTGATTCGTTAAAACGCTAATTAGTTGCTAAGTCTTTACTAGATGTGTTGTTCATAACGAGTAATATTATTTAACGAATTAATTTATTTCAACTATTCTTTAAAATTACCACCAAGAAAAAGATGATCCAAGTGTAACCATAAGGAAGTCAATATATATTTGTTTCTGAAGGTACATACATATTTTTTAGAAGATTTAGATTTAGAATTCCAGAGGGCTTAGTAAACATAATCTTTATCGTGTATACTCGTACACGAGAAGCATACGCCATGTGGAATTCAAATAAAATTGTCATGGACGCATCCACGCGTCAACATGGGCTGCAAACCGGTTTATCGTTTTTGTTAAGTTATGGCCATAGCGCGCAAGTATTGCTGAAAAGTGATATACTACATCATAATATATATATATATATGTGTTTATGTGTATATATATATTAAAATGTGTTAAAATACCTACACCCAAATGTTATCATGGCGATATTTCCAGATCTCTTTGATCTTATCGAGATAGTAATTGATAAATTGTAAAACCGTTGTTAGAAAACCTGCTTTAAAATAAAATAATAAACATCCGAATTGGTCCAACCGTTTAGAAGCTATGATGCCAGAGACAAACACCGATTAACATAGCAGTCATACTTGAACACCCTTCTTTTTGCGAAGGGAATTAAAGGCATAGATCAACATAACGTTTAATCACAATTCTTGTAAAACGTTGTACAACATTCTTTAGAAAGTGGGTACCTTTACCTTTTGCCAAAACCTCGTTCAGCAGGGCACGGCAATAGGTTAATTTTAGGTACTTAGACAGAGACATACACATGTCAAAATCTCACACCAGAACGTCTAGAATTAATTGTGCGTAGAAATGACCGACTCGAAATTTAAACGGCGTAGGAGGGTTGAAACCATTTTTTCCACAAACTCCGAAACAAATATTTGTAGATTACACAAACATTTGGCCCGACCCAGGATTTGAACCCGAGACCTCAAGCACAGCAGTCGCATTCACTACCACTGCACCACCGAGGGAGTCCGATCAAATAGAACCGTCAGTGAGTCAGTATAGAATACTGGTTAGGCTTATTTGGGCGCAGTTACTTATGGGTCATTTCCATTTCAAATAAATATTCACTTCTTTACTTTTCTTTAGGTTCAAAATTTACTCTTTATTTTCATGTACCTCCTTTTTGTTTTCGTTTGTTTAAGTCTGATTACCATAGTATAGGCACTGACACAGAAATCCTTTGGAATTTGGTTAATGTTTAATAGTAATAATAACGATTACTGCGTTGTTTAGTTTTATATATTAAAGTTTATTGGTTTAGCATTGTTACGATTGTCATCAACTTATTGCTATTAATTTAGTTGAATCGTGTTTTACCTAATACTCCTATATTGATCATGTTTTGTGTATTCGCTTATTTAATAATGGTTTGTGGGTAGGTATGTTTCGGTCTCATTTCATCTTTACCTACTTAAACTAAAAAATCATTAAATATAAATCATATTATATTATAAGCTACTAATAATTTCCAGAAGTGCTGTACGGAATGTGCTAAAAATTCTGTTAATTTGCCTTGAATAAATTATATGAAATAAAAAATATACAGCATTGAAACGGTCTCTTTAGGTGAATCACGCGCACACTACATGTTGCATTTCAGTTGGCATTCTTTACACACATTACACACATTTAAGCAGCAGATAATAGCTCTGTTATAACTATGTATAATTATTTGACTGCTTTTTGTTATAATCGCTTGCCTTTTACTATCAATACCTACATACTTTTAATATGTTAAATATAGTATTAACATACGAGTATAACCCTTAAATGCCTTCGTATTGTCAATGTTTTTTGATTCAGACGTATGAAGCGAATGGAAAATAAGCATTGTCCACAAATCAGTTGGATTATTTTGTAAAGGTCGGAAGTTGATGAGGCTTAACACTTTTTTTTTCTTAATATAATTTGGGGTTTTTATCCATTAATGATATGCCAACCCCATCGTGCCTTAATACATTGTAAATATTACACATTACTTTGCTGAACTATTGTGATCAGGTGACATAATTTTTTAGCGACTTCTGGACATGGACAACTCATTATGCTTTGTATTAAGCCCACATCGAAGGAATTAAGTTTTAGTTCTTTAAGTAAAACCTCGCGTTTACTTCTATTTCTGTCACACTCCATCAGCAAATGGCTTAACACTTAAAATTAGGATCTCAAGTGGATGTACAGTGGAGGCGATTATTGCAAAACCTGTTTTTGAGCAATTTCTAGGTGAGCCGACGTGGTGTGGTCGACGACGATGCTGCGAATGTTGGACGTCCTTTGATTACCTGCAGTCCACGCACAGACATGACGTGATGGTGATAACTAGCTTCATTATTGCTGGCCGGCGGCTTTGAACCTTGGACTTTGACTCTCCGAACAATTGCAAATAATATTTCATTTCTTAAACGTACATAGACCAATTTTAATAGTCAATAGTAGTTGCGTCAAGTTTTCGTTCTCTTTGCAGTGATGTTGTTTTGTGTATTTTACAAAAACAAGAATAAATTTTATTTTGGAAACATAAGGCTTTATTAGCAAACTAAGTGATGAATAGTAAATCCAACATCTTTCCACCATAACTACCCCAACTAGACTTTTTATATGAATCAAATGTACTGCATTGTCATTTTAGCGCAATTCATAAGAAGGTAGATAGGTAAGTAGGTTATAATTGATTTCAAACATATTTCGTGTGTTAGAAGTGAAGCTAATGGGAGAGGCTTTCCGTGGGAGAGCCACGCTTCGGCATGAATGGCTCGACTGGAGTGATACCACGGCCTCACAGAAAACCGGTGTGAAATAGCGCTTGCGCTGTATTTCACCGAGTGAGTGAGGATACCGGAGGCCCATACTCCAACCCCTCCCCCATTCCCTCTGCCCATCCCCCAAAGGTCGGCAACGCACTTGTGACGCTTTTGATATTGCGGGTGTCCATGGGCGGCGGTAATCGCTTACCATCAGGTGATGCGTCTGCTCGTTTGTCCCCTAATCTTTAAAAATAAAAATTAAATAAGATTGTTTCACCTCTCTTTACAGTGCTGCCAGCAATTGGCAAAAGTACGTAAAGCCAACAAAGTCATCATCCACACATGAACTTTGATACTATGAGGTGACATTTGAAGATTATAAAATAAACTCAAACATAAACTTACATAGAAGTCTATTAGGCAATCATTAATAGTCGTTAAATACAATCCCATACTCACTCAGCATGCTTCAAAGAAGTAAATTGTGGTTTTTTGCGGGTTTAACGGTACTCAACTACCTACCTACCTACCTTGTATGAATTATCTGAAAAGATGGTGCACATGAGTTTCTCACCAGCTCTTCTCATGAATGCAATACCCATCGGAGCTGGTACTTGGATTGATTTCAATTTAAACCTTTGAGTTGAATCGAAATCAATCTAAGCTCCGGTAATTCAAATCATCTCAGTGCATTTAGTATTAGGAGTTTTGTTTTATGTTTTTATGTTTGTATTTTTGACGTGTTCAAGTGCCTTTTGGGGCCTAAGGAAATAAATGATTTGAGTTTGAGTTTGAGTTTGAGTACCCACATGAGTCGTAAATGTTGGTGGTTACCTTTTTTAATTTGTGTGTCATAATTCTCTAAAGCGTGCTAGTAAGATTTCAATTATATAAATGCCACTGATAAATAAACAAATACTTACTTAAATTGTACTTATCAACGAAACAAAGATAAGATTGTAATATATTTCAATTTTGATAGTTTTGAGAATAATCAAATTGAGTACGAGCAAGATTAGCACACGATGAAAATTTATACAAACTGACGCAACTGTACTAGTATTCTAAACAGTGGCCAAGTCAAATGCGGGATGAGGCTGAATAAACTAAACTTTCGTTGAATTATTGTAAAACTATCAAGGAACAGACAATAAAAAATTTGTACCAATAAATCAATTAATATCAATTTTAATAATGTTGTTATAAGCAGCACAAGACAGAGAGTATTGAATAGGAAAATGCTTTGCAAAATAAATCTAACTTGACTACAATAAAAATAGGTAAAAAAACTTTTTAAGTTAAACGGTTTTATGTTAAACATACATTGCAATGTAAATGTACTATAAATAATACTATAAATGTACTATAAATGTACTAAAAACCAAAAAATAATAAAATAGATACAGTCGTGGGAATTATAAACATATGCATAGACTAGACTAAAATAAAACCGTGGGGTTAACATGGAGTGTATAACTATTGGAATTTCCATGAGCAAGAAAATAGTAAGTAATTTCCTCACCGTCTGTGGGCCAACTGCCTAACGACGAATTAAACGATTCTTCTATCGCACATTAAGTCGATAATTTGTAGACAATTGACGTGCCCCACGGTTTTATTTTAGTCTAGTCTATGCATATGTTTATAATTCCCACGACTGTATCTATTTTATTATTTTTTGGTTTTTAGTACATTTATCTTAAACATTGCAATGTATGTTTAACATAAAACCGTTTAACTTAAAAAGTTTTTTTACCTATTTTTATTTTCTAGTTTTTAGTTTTTATTTCGCATTCTGTTTAATTCATTTAGTGGTTCATTATTTCAATTTTTTATAGTATATTGTATTCTGCTTGTTGAGCCCTTTCATTTAATACCCATATTGATGGGATTGATAAAACCTACGTTATCCGCCATTTTGTAGCGGCCACCATCTTGGATTTCAATTTTTTATAGTATATTGTATTCTGCTTGTTGAGCCCTTTCATTTGATACCCATATTGATGGGATTGATAAAACCTACGTTATCCGCCATTTTGTAGCGGCGGCCATCTTGAATTTATAATGATAATGAATAAACATAATTGTATTGTCACCAAAATCCAAAGTGTATACAAAATTTCAGATTAATCGGTTGACAGGAAGATGGTGAAATTTGAATTACTAAATTTGACCCAAGAATAAAACCAACGGGGTGAGCTAAATAAAACCGTTTAAAAATTGTACCCGCTTTTGATTTTTATTTTTGATCCATTAAAAAGCTAATCAGTCGCTATATCTTTACTAGATATGTTGTTCCTCACCAGTAATATTATATACCGAATTAATTAATTGCAACTATTCTTTAAAATTACCACCAAGAAAAAGATGATCAAGTGTAACCATAAGGAAGTCATTATATATTTGCTTCTGAAGGTACATATATATTTATTAGAAAATATTTAAGCGGAAGATATGTTTTTTGTCATAATCGAATTCCAGAGGGCTGAGTAATCATAATCTTTATCGTGTATACCTACTCGTACACGAGAAGCATACGCCATGTGGAACTCAAATAAAATTGTCATGGACGCATTCACGCGTCAACATGGGCTGCAAACCGGTTTCTCGTTTTTGTTTAGTTATGGCCATAGCGCGCAAATATTACTGATAAGTGCTATTACTACATCATAATATATATATAGATATATATGTTGATGATAAACGTGTGAAGTTATAGAAATACTGGTATGGCAATACCTACATATATTAAAAGTTTATGAACACATTTAGTATTTTCATCATTGACCTACAAATATATTTCAATGGTTTTCTTAATGTAATTGAATAAATGTCTACGAGAACTGACGAGTGTAGTACGTAAAGTCTGTAATATTATTTGGTAGATTTATGTGAATAAGTCGGTAACAATAAAATGAATGAATGTAGGTAGTTAGTCCGATTTTTCTGTTAATTTATATTTATGTAAATTATATGAAACAGCTGTTCTTTGGTATCGTTAAAATTGAGTTTGAGATCTTGACCCCAAAATTACATGGTCAATACCCCCTACATTATGAAACGCGAATGAAATCTATTTTGATCGGCCGTTCTGGTGATCAAAATAGATCTATTGTGGATAGTAGGTAGTTTCCAGTAGTAAACGAAACTAAAACTTACAGCGTGGCTATACTGGGCTCAAAAGAAGTCAAGTTGACATAGTCAGTCAGTAATCAATTTTAATTTTGGCAAGGTTACATATAAGTAGGAGAAATAGTGAAAATTTAAGCTTCTTGTTTTTTTATAACTAGATACCTGAAATTAGCAATACTGTGTTATGTAGATTAGAGACATCAGCTAACAATGGCTATGGAATGGACCTTCAGACAATTTACATTAAAGTCTTAAACTAAATTGTAGTATCCGTTAAACATATAAATAGTCAAAAATACAATATTACTTTTCAAGTACAATAATGTGTAATAAGATATCTTCGCATTCATTGAATAAAATGTCGGCCATTATAAGATCTATAGGTAATAAAGTCAAGTACAGTTTTCGTCTAACTTTTATTCTAAAGTTTTTAATAATTTGTGTTAAAAATACCTACACCCAAATGTTAACATGGCGATATTTCCAGATCTCTTTGATCTAATCGAGATAGTAATTGGCTCAGAACCGTTGTTAGAAAACCTGCTTTGCTATGTTGCCAGAGACAAACACTGATTAACATGGCCGTCAAACTTGAACACCTTTCTTTTTGCGTAGGGGATTAAAGGCGAAGATCAACAGAACGTTTAATCACAATTCTTGTAAAACGTTGTACAAGATTATTTACAAAGTGGGTACCTTTACATTTTACCAAAACCTCTTTCAGAAGTGCACGGCAATAGGTTAATTTTGGGTTATTAGACAGAGACATACACATATCAAAATCTTACACTAAAACGTCCAGAATTAATTGTGCTTAAAAAATGATTTTGACTCGAAATTTATACGGCGTAGGAAGGTTAAACAAAGCTTCAACATTAGAGTAGTTGATTACTTTAAGTGGCAACAACTTTGTTTTAGATTAAATAGAACCGTCAGTGAGTCAGTGAAGAATACTGGTTAGGCTTATTTGGGCGCAGTTACTTTATGGGCCATTGCCATTCGAAATAAATATTCACTTCTTTACTTTTCTTTGGGTTCAAAATTTACACCTTTTTGTTCATGTACCTCCTTTTTGTTTTCGTTTGTTTAAGTCTGATTACCATAGTACAGGCTCTGACACGGAAATCCTCTCATTAGTGATATTCTTATGTGTTCTGCATAATTTGGAATTTGGTCAAATGTTTAATATTTAAATAACGATTACTGCGTTGTTTAGTTTTATCTATTAAACTTTATTGGTTTTGCATTGTCACGATTGTTATTAACTTATTGCTATCAATTTAGCTGAATCGTGTTGTACCTAATACTCCTATATTGATTACGTTTTGTGTATTCACTTATTTAATAATGGTGTGTGGGTGGGTAGGTATGTTTCAGTCTCATTTCATCTTTACTTACTTAAACTAACAAATCATATAATATAAATTACATTATATAGGGTGTTTTTTTAAGCTAGATAGAACTTTAAATTGTAAAAAGTAACACAAAAAATTAAATTTTGATGAAACTTTTTTTTTTATTTGTTTCAGTATACTCTGACAAATCATCATGAATAGACTCACGCTTGAACAACGCTACGAAATTATCCAAATTTACTTTGAAAATCAGCTCATTTTTGAAGAAATAAGGTCCGATGATGCCACCAGCGTGAAAACCGCACCATACGGTGCATTTTTCTGGATGTAATGGAGTCTGTAGGGTCTGTTGTGGATTGGTCTCACTCCATATGCGGCAATTTTGCTTATTAACAAACCCGTTAAGCCAAAAATGCGCCTCATCGCTGAACACAATTTTGCGATAAAACAGTCGTCTATAAGTTGCGCGAATCGACGACTGATTTTCTAAGTAAATTTGGATAATTTCGTAGCGTTGTTCAAGCGTGAGTCTATTCATGATGATTTGTCAAAATATACTGAAACAAATAAAAAAAAAAGTTTCATCAAAATTTAATTTTTTGTGTTACTTTTTACAATTTAAAGTTCTATCTAGCTTAAAAAAACACCCGTTATTATAAGCTACTGATAATTTCGAGAAGCGCCGTACGGAATGTAGTAAATACGTTATTAATATTCCTTGAGTAAATTATATGAAATAAAAAATATATGGCATTGAAACGGTCTCTTTTGGCGGTGAATCACGCGCCTGAACAGATGATCCTTCGTGTAGCTTGGCTATAACACACAATATATTGCATTTCAGTTGGCATTCTTTACACGGTCCAAACATAAACTAAGTAATAGTAAAGTATACTTTATGTTAATGATCAAGTTCATGGTCCGAACAAACAACTGTATGTCGTATGTCTAATGCGTTTACAATTGTAACAACGTGTTTTATTTTAATTTAGATAAACTTATCCCTGTCTTGAATGGAGAGGTTTAAAATTGCAGGTAGTTAAACATTTAAGCAGCAGATAATGGCTCTGTTGGAACTATGTATAATTATTTGACTGCTTTTTGTTATAATCGCTTGCCTTTTACTATCAATACCTGCATACTTTTAAGATGTAATATATTGTGTTAACATATAACCCATAGATGCATTCGTATCATTCGGACGTATGAAGCGAATGGAAAATAAACATTGTCTACAAATCAGCTGGATTATTTTGTAAAGTTCGGTAGTTGATGAGGCTTAAAACTTAAAATTAGGATCTCAAGTGGATGTACACTGGAGGCGATTATTGCGAAACCTGTTTTTGAGCAATTCCCCGTGTGGTGGACGATGCTTCCAATGTTGTACGTCCTTTTATAACCTACAGTGCTCGTACAGACATGACGTGATGATGATTAGCTTCAATATTGCTGGCCGGCGGCCTTGAACCTTGGACTTTGACTCTCCGAACAGTTGCAAATTTTTTTTTCTTAAACGTACTTTGACCAATTATAATAGTCTCATCTCAAATTCCTCTTGAACTTAGTGCATTAAAAGCCCTTATTGTTGACTGGGTTCTGCATTGATCTGAACTAATAATAATCTTCGAGCATATCATAAAGTAAGTAGGTAGGTAGTTGTGCGTGTTGCAGTTCATATCAAATACCTACTGTTTAATATCTTTTTGAATCTAAGGAGAGGCCATGGTCCAGTGCAGTTGATGTAATTAATTGTATTTCATGGAACGTTAAATTTATTTAAATTCTTCTATTTTTAACATGTAATGTCGTGTGATAGATGTCGCTATGTGCGCACCACAAAACTGCACTGCTAACACATTACAACAGTTTCTGTGTAGGTACCGATACATGCTTACAGATGGCGTGGATATTTATAACCGAAATTCTATTTCGGAAGCAGCTCCAAAGATTTTTATGAATTTTAGTGGATATACCGGCGTTTCGGGAGCGATAAATCTATCTAGAAATAAATAAAAATATAAATTTATAAAAAAGGGTACTATATTATTATCAGAAACAGAACATCTCAGTACAGTACTCCGAGTATTCGTACCATAAAAACCTAGTATCTACAGAAAAAACCAAGGATTTCGTGTATCATATCGCTATCGATGTGACCACTGATGTTTGACTGTGTCGTGAATTATTTGTGCTTTTTGCTGTTCATGTCAAACGAAGTTAATTTTTTTATTATACTGTATTTTTATGACGACCAAACAATTCTGGCCAGAATATAATTTTGAGATTAATTTTAACATTTGACTACGACACTATCATCACAAGATCATGATCAGCTTCATCCATACTCATCTGATAAACTAGTTGACCCCCGCTACCTCGTCTGCGTCTCCCATTGCCCGCGACGTGATGTCATAACTGTAGGAACAATTTTGTTTACTAATGATATTTAAATTATTTAAAAATTGTGAAGTGGTGAATTATGTTCTTGTAATTATAGATCTTGAATTCAAAGTCATTATTAACTTGGTTTCTAGTGTTAATATGCCTATTACCTACACAAGACTAGATAATCATAATCTTATTATACGTAATTGTTTTATGTATTGATAAAAGAACATTTACAATATGCTGCGTCATGGTAGAAAGCGGGTTAGTTGTTTATTAATCGAATATTATGTGAGTAACAAGCAATGTGCTATGGAGAGGGCTATGCTCGACGTTTCTCTAAGGGACCGTATCAGAAACAAGGTGGTCGGGCAGAGAACCAGGGTCATCGACATAGCCCACAGGATTAGCAAGCTGAAGTGGCAGTAAGCTGGCCAAATTAGCCGCAGATCCGATAACCGTTGGGGTAAACGAGTTCCATCTTGAGTGGTGACCGCGTCTCGGCAAACGTTGTGTAGGATGTCCACAGGCCATGTAGATTGTTGATCTGCGCAAGATGCCTGGCAGGAGCTGGATGCGAGAAGCCGAGGATCGAACCAAGCGGCGTGCAATGGAGAAGCCTATGTCCAGCAGTGGATTGCGATAGACCGACAGTCTAAAGTCTGATTTGGCTGGTTTTCAAATACGAATCATATTATCCTTCCTATCTATCATAATAGCCTTCGCATTCTAAAATTTAATTAGTTGGTAGAAACTAGACATCGAACATAGGGTTCTCCATGTCTTTGTTGGTGGAACCTAAAAATAATTCGTATATGAAAACTGGCAATGTCAGACTTCAGGCTTTAATAAATCATCCTAAGTTTTAAGATGAAATTATATCTTAAGTTCTTATAAAATATTTTGTGTTATAAATAAGTTTTAGGTTTTTCGTTGCAGTGAACAACCAAGGCATATATCATAATATTGAACTTGGCTCTCATTTTACATTTATATTTTTCATGGGATTATTGTAACAAAATTTTATCATTTGTCGTAGCATTTAAAATGTATTGTACGCAACCTTCAAGTGTCCTCTCTGATTGTATAAGACTCAGATATTTACAAGACAATGGTGGGTGATAGGTGCTTTTTAAAACGTTTCATAGTTTTTGAGAACTATTTTGTGTATGATGTGTGACAATAAATATGAGGTGACCTGTCTGTTACGTTTGTACTCCTATTCCATACAAAACAACATTGAAGAATACTATATATATACTAAGACTTAATATTGTAAAACTGGAGATTTGGTTCCTTGGTTTAATTGAACTTGCCAATCTCAGGTACTGCTGCAGAGCTTGTTGCAAAATTGCATGCGTACAAAGAACACACGCAATTTCTCACTCTCTAAACCGGGTCTCAATCGCTCTCTCCCTCTCCTCAGACAAAAACGTACACACGTCACTTTTATTGCGTTTCATCCGTAAAAAAATACCCTCATGCGCGCAAAGAAGTTTCACTTTTAAAATACCTTTAATGTTGGATAAACTGTCATGAAATCAATTTCAGAAACATAGATGAAGTTGTTCCAGTGAACTAGCTTTTAATCTAGCTGACTTTATGGTTCCGGAAACCCACAGAGAGCTTGAAACTTTAAAACTACGAACTTAACAACTTCAAACGGTAAAAATAAGAACTTGAAATAAAACGCAAACCCGGCTATACGTTTGGTTCGCATGTTCCTGTATAGAGCAACGGCATATTCAGTTATTAGGAGTGATAGGGGCTGGTGGAACTGATCATTGTATTTGTTACTTTGTGACACCGTGAGGGGCGGTACCTATACCCAATTATAACCGCGTGATCCTGTTCGTCACGTGTTCATTGAATCAGACGTTTTTTTACTAGACTTAATTAAAACGTCCGATGTGTAAGGTGTACGCATCCGCTACATTGGTTATATAAAACAAATCTGACAAGAATACTCTGTCCTAATAGAGAATTCCAAAATTCTACAAGAATATACAACAAGAATCAGTATACCTACATAAATAAAAAAATAAAAAATGTATAATAATTGTTACATTAGTTATAGGGCCAAATTAAAAATATTTTCTTGTTTTCATGTTTATTTTTAAGGGATAAGAAGACACTGACTTGTTCTCTTCATGACTCGACTCTAGTAGGTACACTTGTTTATGTACAGCGAGACATATTAAACTCATTACATAAACGTAATCACAAACTAAATAGTCATAAGATTGCTTATCCTGTGAATACCCTGTTTAGTTTGTTATAAAATGTTTAAGTGGATCTGTTAGGTACATAAGACAAGTAGTAGTACCATGTAGCTCAGTAAGTACCGAATGTTAATACAGATCTCTTAATAGTTACACTATTTCAAGACTAGTTAGTAGTTATTTATATCAGCGCCTGTTCGCAAACGAGACGCTCGTTGCATTCCCAGCACAATACTCGTATGTGACATTGTACGGTTGTGTCATGAATAAAAGGGGACGGTAGACGATATTTGTGCTTTCAATTTTTGTTTTTTCGAATGACCTATCATGTTATTCACATTTTTAATATTGTTATGATTAATATCATCACGACGAAGACTTGAAGACTTAATATTTGAAGACTTTAAATATCTGACATTGGCGGAAATACTCGTAGCTGATCCGGCTGGTTGTCATCTCATCAAAAGAAAAAAAAAAGATATTTATGCATGTTAGTGTCCAGTGTGGATTTGCACTGCACCTCACTTTTTATGTAAAGCGGTCGACATCCGAAATGCTTCGTCACTAGTTCCAGATATTATTGGCAAAAGCCGGTTGGGTTTTAGGTTAATGACTGACGGATACCTATGTTACTTATTACCTATGCTACTTTCTCTTGTTTAGTATGATCATTTAAGTGCGCAATTGACACTTCCTCAGATTTTATAAAATACATCAATCAAGTGCACGTGCAGAGTGTGACATATTCATGCAGTATTTTATTTAATCGGTACCTTTAAAGCCTAAGACAGTTTGAAGGTTCCACGAGCTAGGTTAACAAACTAAGCCTTTTTTCTTCATCTTTTATATTTTTTACACTTTTTAGTTAGTGTTTACGTAGATAAGAGCACACTTATACTTAGGTAAGGTTTGCAGAAACTTATTATTAATTTTGTAAAATGTTATTTTACGCCTACTAGGTAGGTAAGCTTGTACAGGATTGCGATGTTGATAAAGGTGTAAAACATCATCACAATGAAGTTCTCAATTAATATTAAATAGTAAGCTAAAACGTAAATAATAAATATTCAATGTAAAGGTTTTCACTTGCTAACTTTACCTTTCAAAGTTGTAACTATTCATGACATAAATCCTGACTGAGGCTGCAGGCAAAAGTTAGTTTTTTTCATGTTTAAATTTAACTACTATTTATTCAAGTAGGGAATGTGCTCTTATCTTTTATCAAATACGGGTGGAATGACAGATTTGAGTTACAGGTACGACAGATATAGCGAGTATAATATGACTGAAAATCCAAATGATTCCACAAAAACGGATTCCCAATAGAATACCTGGGTGAAGTATATAATGGACAATAATATTCATAACATTTTATACATTGCCGGGTCTCTTCAGGTATCGTATGCTTTGCCTAGGTGTTATAAGGAATACCTTAATGATACAGATTACTGGTGACATAATATTAGCGAATATAGGTAGCTATACATCGAAGTGACTTGTTGTTAAGTGACTTCGTTTCTTCACATTAGATATAGGTTTTAAGTACCAATGTTTATGGGTGTTAGCAACACGTAGGACGTGGGTTAATGGTGCCGCACAGTTAGAGCGTTTCCGTGTCCGAAGTGAAAAATGGTGGTAATGCCGTGACGTCACGCTGTATCGTCCGCACTCCGCCCTCTTATTACTTGTGTTGTGTTCTCTGTATAGCAATGGTTTTGGGAAATGTTGCCATATAAGGATATCTCGGACAGCAATAAATAAATAAATATTTTCGGACATCTAACACACAACGCCATCTAGTCCCAAGCTAAGCAGAGTTTGTGTTATGGGTACTAGACAACTAATTTTATATTAGTACCTAGTAAATATGTACTTTTTTTGTAAATAGGTACATACATATTATACATAGAAAACCCCCAAACTCCGAAACGATTATTTGCAGATCATACAAACATTTGGTCCGACCGGGAATCGAACCCGAAAGCTCAAGCACAGCAGTTGCATACGCTACCACTACGCTACCGAGGTAGTCAAGTCAGTAAGTTAGTTAAGAGGCTACTTTTATTTCCTATAATGGCCACAAGATAATATACGGTGCCTGTTGAACATGGATAGTGCTGGTTCCTAATAGAGAAACAGCTCGGTGTGCACGACAGCGCCTGATATAAATGGCCCTGCAACACATGACGTGGTGGAAGCCTACACTTCTATACAGAGGTACATTAATTATTTTGCGACAGAGGTGTCCGCTGCCCAACACTCAATGCGCGGAGTCCAACCTGGCGCCTGCAACTGACGCGATACTTCGATTCACTCCTTGATGAAGAGCTGTCATCGAGTCCTAAATTGCTGGTGAATCTATCCCTTAGTATTGTAATGTATTAATTTTGTTCATTCTATATCTACGGTTGTCTTGGATCATTAACAAGTTTAGGTTAAAATACGACTTGAAACTTGAAAATTGTGATAGGTAGTTGACTTATTGCAGAGTACGTACTGAGCCCGTCTCAATTTAATGTAATTGTTTCTTTTATTACACAAAGTGCACAAGGAAGAAATAATAATGATAAGCCCCTAAATGTTCTTATTTAAATAAATGACACAGAAGACCTTCCCAGTCTTAAAGATAATTGAAAGGCTGTGTAAAAATCTGGCAGCCGGTGATAAATTCTGATTAAAATATTCTTTGATAATAAGCATCATGTAATCCGAGGGGGGTCGCGAGTGACTGATGACTACCGCCGGTGACCGCCGGCCGCACCCCCGACCCGCCGGCCTGCCGCGCTGCCATCGGTGACCTCTAATTATAATAATGATAAAAGATTAGAGAGGCCGGCGCGGCTACATTTGTCACGATTCTAATTAACAATGCGATTAATAACCTCATTTAACTGCGAAGGATTTGACAGCAAATTGTGCTCAGCGCGGGACAGGTGCTCGTGGCTCTGACAATATTTTAAAACTGAATGACGGCGCACATTTATTAGCAAATGAATTTTTCTTGTTTGCTGTTAAGAACCGTTGCGTTGACAAATGTTACGCTGGCAGATATCAATAAGAACTGTCAGTGGAGTAAATCAGGATGTACGGTCGACCAAATTGAAACATGACCCACTTTGACAATTATTCCTTTGTAATCATAAATGTAGTTAGGTTTTCTTCGCTATTTACACATAGCACGTTTTAGATATAAACATAAATGCATCATTACTGGTTAGATGTCAATGCAATTTAAACCTTTGTCATCACTGAACAAGATATATTTTTGATACATCAGTCTTATTTGAATTTCAAATAATACAATCGTTTATAATCCAAACTCTTTTCATTGCGGAGAAAAAGTATTATAATTTTTAAAATGAAATGACATTATGTGTGAGATGTCAAGTAGTAGTCCATCTGAAAATATTAAAATAAAAATCTAAGAATATATTTATATCTATAAACGAATCGTATAATGGCCAATTTGGTAGAACAAAGAGCTCGGATTGTAGTGCTCAGTGAGCAAGGTTGCGGCGTTAGAGAAATATCACGTGAGTTAAATATAAGTCGTAACACGGTCAGAACCTGGATCAGACGGCACGCTGAAGAGGGTATCCTTGAAGACCAACGACGACATAATCATGGGGTTCGTCTAATCACAAACCAACAAAGAACGGAAATGCAACACCATTACGAAGAACATCCTTTTACTCGTACCCGCTATTTTGCAGCACGTTACGACGTTTGTCTAGAAACAATTAGAAATAATTTGCAACGCACTGGGCTGCATTACAGACATCATGCTAAGAAAGTTCATTTAACGGATGCACACAAAACTGCGAGATTGAATTTTGCATGTAATTATTTAGATTTCGACTGGACAAACACCATCTTTACAGACGAAAAATCATTTCGCTCTTTTCAACATGGTCGCTTAACTTTGTGGCGTTACGACAACACGCGATACACAGGGGACCACGTAGTGCCCAACCAATCATCTGACCGTATTTCAGCTAACATGTGGGCATGGATGGATGCTGGAAACATAGGCGAACTTGTTCCTATTTTTCCTCGTCATATCGCTATCAACTATGTCGATTTATTGGAAGAATCAATGTTACCGACTTTGCGAACGGTTTACCCCCGTGAAGATGTGCCAGTATTCTCCTATGTTCATGATAACTGTCGAGTGCATACTGCCAGAATTGTCTCAAATTGGTTTACGGAGCATGAAGATGAATTTACTCTCATTCCATGGCCGTCTAGGTCACCAGATCTTAACCCAATAGAAAATTTATGGGGTTTGATGGTTCAAATGTGGGATAACAGGAACGAGAGGACTAAAGAAGCAATCGAGCTGCATTGTAACGAAATCTGGGATTTCATGAGGGGAAGTGACATTTGCAGTCGTCTAATCGGTTCTATGCGTAATCGATAGACGTTATTGAAAACCATGGCGCTTACACTCGGTTTTAGTTTTAACCAGTAATCCTACAGACCCAAACCATTGGAACTATTATAACCCACAAATTAACTATTGAGAAGTTTTCTTTTTTATTCGCTTTACGAAGTGAATGCCATTTTATAAATTTAATAATATGAAATAAACAAAGGTCTCTCATTTTACTGTTTTATTTTATTAATATGTATGACTAGCTGTCTCGAGAGACTTCGTTCTGTCAAATAAATGCTTTTCTATTTTTGTTCTACACCTACCCTACGCTACCTTTACGGTACCTCTACCCTCCTCAAGTCTACCCATTATTCGAAATAAAGTCAATCCTATGTCTCAAACAAACAGACAATCAAATCTTTCCTAATATACCTATAGATAAGGACGTTCACTGGCTAACAAACTTTTTCGTGCAATACTTATCATAGTCCATAGTATACGTCTATGTCTATGTCATGGCTTTGTCAGTGTCTAGTAGAATGATAACGGTTCGTTACTTATGAAATGTATGTTCAAGCTAATTTCAACCTAATGGTATAGAATAATTGGAAGAAAATGACTTTAAGGGTGGTCATGAATCAATTTGGTCGACCGTACATTCTCATGATTTTTAAATAATAACTTATGACATAGATTAAAGAACTTACGTATTAATTTTACACTACATAGGGCGTAAATAACGTTCATAGTGTTTTACAGATTGGACTGATAAAGTCTTATCTATACTAATATCATGAAGAGGTAAAGCTTCTAACTTTGCTTGTATGGTTCTAGGGGGTAATCTTCGGCCGAAATGTGCTGGAGTGGAGACCGTCGTTAGGCGAACGTAGTGTAGGGCGCCCTGCGGCACGGTGGACCGATCATATAAAGAAGGTGGCTGGTGGCGGATGGATGCGAACTGCTCAAGTCAAGTCCAGGATGGTTGGCGCTCCTTAAGAAAGACCTTCGTTCCGCAGTGGACGGCGATAGGTTGATACTACTATTTCACCAAAGTATTTGACCAGACCCCGTGTGCCAATGTTTATACTACAAATGGGGATTAATGTTCAAAGAATACAATCAATTGAATGATTTTTCACGACAACTCAACTCGGCGCCCGCCATGCAATAAAATTTTAGCTCGTGTCATAGCCAATTCTTGGCTTCTAATTCGACAACAAACGGAGCTATTTATGATGAGAAGGAATCTCCATGCTCCAAAACTCCCATCAAACAATTTAGCCAGCCGTGTACGCAAGAAAATCAATTAGGCGCCCGGCGCCATGACACCAAGATCATTTTCACATAAAGTGAAATGACTTTCAAATTCTTGCCCTATATATAAAAGATAGTTACAAGTCGGTACGAAATAGGTCTGTTTCGGAACATGTGCATAGCACCTGCCGAAGTTACCGTTTGTAGCGAATTGACAAGTGCGTCCATTTGCTGATTTATATCTACTCACATAATTATTGATTTATGGGTAGATTATGTGTTAGTCAACTGACAGTGTGGTTGTGTTTAAATTTAAAGCTAATATATTGTAGTTAAACTAAACCAAAAACTATTTCAAGGTTATTTTTTATATTCAGTGTAATTTATATAGTATAGTAGTAGTAGTATAGTATATTACGGATATAAGAATTTCTTTGCAAAAACAACATAATTTCTTCCATAGTGTGTAAGGACACTTCGGTTATGTATAACGATGATGTGCTATTATTAACTGATTTTCAATTTGTATCTTTTTATTTTATTTTTTTGTACGCCCTGTGCAGCGGTATACACTAAAAGCGCATGTTAATTAGATATTCGATAACAGTTAGTAACACGATTAATACAATTGGTTTTATTATGGCTTCCGACCGCAAACTTATAGTACCTTATGAGGTACTGTTATAATTTTGATACAATGACTTGTTACTGTTTTTGGCACTAGTCATTGAAATTAAACAGTGATTACCTTCACTCATGAATGTGATGAGCAAGGACTTCTATGAAGAGAAAAATATGCCCAATTAGTTCTAACCAGTATAAAAATTCGATCAACATTCGACTGCTTTAGTGCTGATAACGTTATACATGTCAACATATAAAGCTTTTTCAGTAGGTGTTGCTGCGTCATAGACACACATTAAGCAATCACCCACTACAAGTGAATGCACTCGCTCCCCTGTGCGCTCCAACAACATCCACTTACGCCAATGTACCTACCACGACAAATACGTGCTATAAATGGCATTAATTCTAAGATTTAGTTCTATTAGCTTTGGTTCTTATAATACTAACTTTATTGAATTATCGGCTTTAACAAGAAATCACAAAAACAGATTATGCGTTGACTTCTCTGGTAGTCTATAAATAAAACTATTGGAGGTCAATGTCTATAAGTAATATAAGACATTGAAAAAAATAATGAAGGGGTTTTTATTACAATAACAGAATGAAAAATAACAGTTTTACAAATAATATATATTTGTCTATGTGTTTGTGCACGTTAATCTTAGAATATATATTTGTCTATGTGTTTGTGCACGCTAATCTTAGGAGTGGTTTCACCGACTTGGATACGGTTTTCTCTTATGTATTGTGGCAAATTTTACTTAAAAATTTTATGATTGCTTTACTTAAATCGGTTGACAAATAGAAAAGTTATACCATTTCAAAGAATCACCGCCGAACCCGAATATGCCTAATGGGTTACATCTTTGTTACACTATGGGTCTAGAACGTCACATTCTGCTTTCCAGCATGCAATCATAACTTTGTTCTCAATATATTTATGTAAACAAAACTGTATGGTGTTGAATTTAAATGTCAACATAGTTTGAATGCTAAAACAATTGAAGCACATAAGATGACAATCGTTTTTTGAGACGCGACTATTCTTTTACAATTTGTAATACATCAATTAAAAGTAAATAATATATTTATGAAAAGTGTGCAATTAATCTCTCTTAAAATATACACATTTCTTTTAAAGTTACTGAATCTATTAATCTGTTCTAGTAATAAGTCTCCTGTTAGGATTAGCCGACAAGAAATGGATAGATAATCCTAATGTGTATGAACCGTTAGGTCTTAGGTTCCACGGTGATCCGGTTGTTATGGCTTACTGGACAGTCGTATTAATTGAGCGAGTTGTACCTGCACTCTGAACGAGACGGGAGCCCAATTAGTGCAGATAATCTGCCCGTAGGTCAGTAGTTTTGTTTTTGCACACACATACATAAACACATTGGAATTATTAGCTGAAAGTAGAAGAGAAAATAACATGTGTGTATTTATTCTCAAAACATAAGTAAAAACTACTCATAAAAATGTAATAAATATTGTTTCTGATTTCAACGCAGATAGGCCTTGTAATAGCCGTCTGTGTTTTTTAAAGGCTAAGGCTAAGGCTTCAAAGATTAGGTTTTTTAAATAAAACCGTGTGATATGTGTGTGTATAGACGGGAAGGTACTATATTTAAGTACCTAAAGTGTATTATTTTTCTCTTTTGTTGATACGCGGTGATATTTGCAACGCGATTATCTCTAAACAAATGTATATTAGGTCGGTTTTTGATAACGTTAGCTGTGTTGTGAATAAGTAGCAATGTGAACATATAGGAATGAATTGTATCCTAAGTTTTACAAACAAAGGTCTAATACATTTGTATGTTTACTGACGACTCACAGGTCTTTCACGCCATTACAAAGTTATCATACCAACATTGTTTAAGTTCATTAACGTTTATGAACCCTTCACAATACACATTAAGGAGACTTCTTCTCGTTACACCTTGACAAACTCGTGATCTAATTAAAGAGCCACTCGCCCAGAAGACTGCCAGTAGTGGTACGTTTATAGTGCTTTTATAGAGGCGGCGTACTAAAGAATAGCTGTTCGGAAGTAAGTGATAGTTACAAAGTTAGTGGTCGGACTGCGGCCCGACAACAACACCGTAAAACACTGGTATTGTGTGGTTATTCACTAGACTACAGTTGAACCTTTAACCTTCCTGTCACTTATCTTATTCCTTTGGAGGCTTCATATGCGTTTATTGTTAGATAAATTATATTATTTATGAGTTTAATAAGCAGATAAAACAGTAAAACATCAATAAGCTGTTTATTAAATTAGTCATTTAAAAAATAACGAATGTCATGGCAATGAATAAAAATTGTAATTTTTAGTTGAAATGAGTATTTCTTGTGTAAGTAGATTTATTTATACTTGTTGTTAATATTTTTAGCTATTGCCTGCAGCTCCGCCTGCGTGTATATCGGTTATTGCGATAATGAAGGACATAGTAGCCTTTATCCAAATCGATTCAGGAGTCCAGCCGTGAAAGATAGATAGACATACGTACAGAGTTACTTTAAATTTTTATTTGTATTAAAACAAATATGAAGTTTTATTACACACTAACGAACCCCGCGGTGCTACCCGCGGTTCGATAATAACCGTGGGCAACGCCGCAAGGCGAAACTGGTGATGATGTATTAGTTTTTTTTATTGAATAGGGTGCAAACGAGCAGACGCATCACCTGATGGTAAGCGATTACCGCCACCCATGGATACCAGCCACACCAAACGCGTCACAAGTGCGTTGCCGACCTTTGGGGGATGGGGAGAGGGAATGGGGAGGGGTTGGGGTATGGGCCTCCGGTATTCTCACTCACTCGGTGAAACACAGCGCAAGCGCTATTTCACACCGGTTTTCTGTGAGGCCGTGGTATCACTCCGGTCGAGCCGGCCCATTCATGTCGAAGCGCGGCTCTCCCACGGATTAAAGTTTATGAGTTCGTGACTAAATAAATACCTTACTATTTAAAATGATTCAGATAATGTGGCAAACATATAAGTTACAGTTGTAACGTATTATATTAATGTTGCGCACACACTCGTTATTATAGTGAACTAACTGAAACTCGCGGTGCTGCCCCCAGTGCCACAATAACTGCGGGTAACGCTGCGAGGTGCAGATCTTTATAAATAGTAGCCTATGTGTTATTCTGATGTATAAGCTATATTATTGTAAAGTTTCATCAAAATCCATTCAGTAGTTTTTGCGTGAAAGAGCAACAAACATACTCACAGACTTTCGCGTTTATAATGTTAGTAGGATATAGGTAGCTCTTTTAAAAATTGGTGTGCAGTGTACAGCCTGATAGTTGTACTTACTCTGCAGCACATATTTATAATGAAGTAACGTTCGTGCGTCGGTGGTGGGGCCGCGGGGCGTCGCCTCAGGGTGCAGCGCTCTGATAGTGGGCGGACATCAATTGCAACTCGCTCAACATGACAGTGACAATTTATAACAAAACTAACAGCTTCATAAAGCCACGGCGCTGTGAGTTACTTTAATATTTTTCCTTGCAATGACTAATTCTGTTTTATAACATGATGTAAGTACATTAAACAGCTTTTAACGTATTTATTCTAACCGGCCCTAGATTTTGTATTTTTACGAGTATTAGGTACTAGCTGAACCCCGCGGTGTTACCCGCGGTTATTGTCGTATCATGGGTAACGCCGCGGGGCGAAGCTAGTCTAAAAAATGTAAGCATAAGTTACTCCTTGTACCATCAGCTACCTACCAGTGAAAGTCCCGTCCAAATCGGTCCAGCCGTTCTAGAGATTAGCCGGAACAAACAGACAGACAGACAGACAAAAATTTTAAAAATATATATTTTGGTATGTGTACCGTATATACATCCATATGCATGTAGTAGAAAGCGGTTATTTTAATATTACAAACAGACACTCAAATTTTAATTATTTGTATAGATTAGAAAACTCATGTCACCTAAAATACGTATTCAAGTTGTCTGCCAGTTCTTGGACTATAATTACACCTCCTTAATCTTAATTTGGAAAATTATAACTGTGCACTTATATTTTACTTTTCACTCCACCACGATACCGCCATAAAAGACGAAGAACACGTGTCAGTCTGTTTCTTTTCGGCTTCAGCTTATAAATATAAGTAAGCCTTTTAGCATTCGAACAACGGAACTACGACGCGAAGTCTCCAGAAACCCGGGCCCGAGCCTTAATTTATTTTATACTTTTTCTATTCAAATTATTTATTTCTATAACAATGATGTCTTTTTCCATATTTTGTTTTTTAACCTACGAGTAGTTTGTATAATTTATTACTGTCAATTAGCTTCCCTGGTCGACCACGTTCTTAGAACGTGGCAGCCAAACTTCTACTTGAAAAGTTTGGAAACAAAACACATTCACACTTATAATTACTGCATCTGTATCAAAGTACTAAATACTCGAAATTAAGTAAGCACTATTTAACAGCCTTGCAGTTGCTCATCTGCGTCAGTTCAGAGTTCCTTTTGTATTTATTTGTGTGTATATAGATTGTCTCATTGAGTGCATGAGGCAATCAAAATAAACACAATGGAACTTGGTTTTTTACGGACTAAAGGAACTGGTATATCATAAGCTAACATAACTAGTTAACAACTAAATTTTTACAGAGATGAAAACGATTTTACATCGACTACGGCATAACCATTGCCTTCGGTTAGTTGCTGTCAGTTATAGATACACTGTTACTTCCCAAAAGAGTCTCGCTTTTCTACTGGACAGTTAAATACGTAAATCGTTACAAGTTAATCATGGTTTTCGCTAAGATGGTCTTAATCTTCTTCGTACATTTTTGCGAACACTTTCTTTTTTCTGTAGACTACCTTATGTGTAATATGTTACACAGAAAAGGTACATACGTTGTACGGCAACTTGAAGTTCAACCAATTTACACTAGATGGCACTACTTATTGTCAGTGTGGAAGAACTTGAAATATTAATGCAAGCATGCAATGGCCATAATTTGCAAACCATTAATAAAATTACGAATTCGACCATATATGCTTGTTTAAAAATGAAACACTTCGCTTGCATTTGCCTCGTAAGTTGTTGACCGATTTTGCGTATCGTTTTATCTTTAGGCTCAGGGTTCATGTAAAATAAAATGTAACTTTACTTAAATATTAAATATTTTATTTGAAAACAAACTTATTCTGTTTATGTATACATATAGTTTCATGTCTTACATACACATATATACTCTCCGTATCGTACAACTCGTATTCGCGTCTACTTAGATCAACTTTATTGTAAAACTTTGTCTATTTCGTATTTACAATTTATTCTATACAAAACATTTTACTTTGAATGTTCGTCATTTACAATTAACTAAACGTTACATTGACACTTATAACTAAATGCTGAGAAACGCCAGAACAATATCGTTATACATAATTATAGTTATATTACACAGTGGGTACACGACCACTTCACCCTCGAACATAAATTATTCAAAGCTTTAGTTTAAGTCATTGATTAGGTATGTACATCTGTAGTGAAATTTGTCTTTTTTTACAGCAAAGGAGATATACGGTCAGGCTCACTTGAGTACCTGATGGTAAGTGACTAACGTAGCACATACAGGCCACTTGGAGTCCTCAAAACCTGGAAGAAAATGGGTTAGGGCTTCGGTAACTTTACTCACCCGTTCAGCATAATTTATAAAGTGCTCTATAAACTTTATAAATTGTAAATGACAATTTGTGAAATCTGAATTCAACTTTAAATGGATGTCGCAATATGTTATTTGCTTATCAAAAATTTGGTAGTTTATATTAAATATTTAACATTAACATTGTCGCCTGTTCCATCAACGAATTTATCTATAGTTATGAAGTAATAATTATCTTTAGTATATACACTAGACTCCTTACCGAGAATATTTTCTCTACCGCACCGTGTACGAGATAAGATTTCATTTTGTGTGCCTCGTACAATTTGTTTAATTTATAATTTGTGTTCCCAGGTTAGGGCGTGTGCAACAGTGTGCAAATGTGTGCAACAGTGTGAACGCGTATGTTTGTTACTACTACGACTGTGCAGTGGTTCAGTGCCGAGACGGCTATGCGTGAACAACACTGTGGTTAATGCAGCCGCGAGGTGGGGCTACGAACGCATAATATGTATTTATACAATAGCATACATATCGTTCTTCACATTTACAATATGAACTGCAAACAGTGATAAATAAATTTATATGTAAATATTTTTCTCATTTTTAACATAGAATGTGTTAACAAGTCTCAAGCGCATTGGAAACATATCAATGTAATATTATAGAATATAGAAGAAAATAGTGAAACAATGGTGCATTAAACCCTAACTTTATGAGAATCTTAAGAAAAAAATACAAAACAAGTCTATTGATTTGAACGTTATATACTATGTACATAAGATTTATATATTATTTATCCGAATACATAACATACAGAGTGCATCGCATTATTGTACAAATGTTAATATCGTAGTATTTATTTAACTATAACTTACTTTACGATTTCACATTTTTAAGTTTGAAATATATTTGACATTACTTTAACTTGTGGTTTGATTGTCCTTATGACGCACACGCCAGAAGATTTAAATATTAACATAAAAATATAATAATTTTAACTTAAAGCGGTTCTGCAGCACTTACTTAGAGAACTCCGTACAATAATTGCATCGTATGCACCTTTATTATCTTATATCTTTTTAAATCAATAGAAACGTACTCGAGCCTTACACAAAGAAGTAACACACAAATCACTTTTGAAATTCAAATAAAATCTTTGTTGAATGGTATTTACAGCAATTAGGAATATATGATTTGTTTCAATTAGTTTCGAACTTGTCTGAAACTAGACTACTAACCTCTGAAATAAATGCGCGTAAAATCGCACATTCTTTAATTACATTTAAAATTATATGTCAGCTGGTGTACTGTCAGCGACGTTCTCGAATATTACCGACAAGTCACAGTCAGAATACAGCATTGTCTTATTGCGATCCTGATTTACCTACGGGATTGAGTTAACTTGTCCGAGCATGCCTCACGCCGTGGTCGACTGACGGCAACACCTCTCAAATATACTATTTCCACGATTGAAAGACAATCAATATATTTACAATATGTAGCAACATACGCTACTCGTATTTAGAGTTCAATTCATTATCCTTCATTATATTCTCCTTAACTTTCTATTAGTACATGTATGTACTCGTAACCTCACAGGATTAAGTACGAGTAAACACACTTGCCAGAAAGAGTGAACTTGAATCACAGTGATTTGACGCTACGATTTATTTTGCTCATAAAAATCTTACTATACTTTTATAAATATTTATTTGTTTTACTTATCTAGTCGAAAACTAAGTTTTCGTCGGTAAAATGTATTATTTAGACAGAAACTTGCGGCGTGTAGGTCCGCACTTCACCCGCACGCGCACGCGCACGCACACGCACGCACACGCACACACGCACGCACACGCACAGCGTCACCGGCATGCACACACAGACGCACGAGGTCCTAGCGCGCGTGGCGCGGGGGCAGCGCGTGCGATCAGCTGGCGAGCTGCGCGCGCAGCAGCCGCGCGTGCAGCACGCACGCCACCAGCAGCGCCGCGATGCACCGGGAGCTGTTCGACAGCCCCGCCGAGCCCGTCTGCATGGCCGCCGGCCGCTCGCCTGTAACGTCACATCCCTACTCATTACAGTCTGGCCGACTACGTGACTAGGTGAACAGATTTATATAATAAAAGATGGCTCGCCCAAATTGGGTAACAAAGACCAATAGAGAAGTTTTAATGGAGCTAAATTGCCCTCAAATTACCGATTAACTAAATTGGCCAAGATTCTTTATTCGTTAAGCGCGTAATAACTCTTACTTATCTGAACTTGATGAACAACGCGCTGTAAATTATAATTTCTTGAAAAAATAAAAAATACATTTGAAAGCTAACGTTCATATTTGACTCTGTACCACAGTCTCGAAACTTTGGATTTTTGACTTCCCTAAGGTATTATAAATAAGCGAGAAAATTTACATCCATTCTGTTATTGAGGAGGCTAGTCTTAGTGGCTTTAATGTTAATTCGTTCCTGACACACCACCAAACTGATAGTCCTGGTGAGATATAACTCATCGGAGTTTCCACAGCAGAGTAAAACAGCAAATAGCTACGAACCGTTGAGCACGTGGACGCGCACGGAGGCCACCTCCGCGTTGGAGGGCGAGCACGAGTAGCGGCCGGAGTCGGCGGGCGCGGCGTCCTGCACCAGCAGGTAGGAGGTGGTGGCGGCGCCCTTCTCCGTCACCACGGACACGCCGCCGCGCGACGAGTCGTACGATATCACCTGCTTCACATCACATACACACACATACATTCACATATCTGCTTGTACCATGCCATCATATTTATTCTCTAGTATTAACTACATATTTTACTACTTACTGAATTTTATATATAATAATACATAGTAGTAAAAGCCTGCTTATATCACATACGATATTTTGTTCCTTCTAGAAACACAAGCGAAATAATTTGAATTAAGAAAATTTGACCGTTTATCAAAATAACGAATAACCCTATTGTGTGCACCTGTCCCGCACACATATTTAACTGTAGTTGTGTATGTAGATGTGCATGTGCCGGGTCTTTGTGACCTGGACGCGATCCAATTACCTAAAGAGCGACGAGGCGATTGAAATCCGGCTAGCTCTATTACTTGCTCACTTTAGCGTTCATAATTGATCCCTCTTAAACTAGTTTCCCTAAGCCTGTACTTTCACTTGCTATTGGAGAACCGCACGACAAGTCGGGATGAATCGGCTCCCTAGAAAGGAATATGTAAAAGGACGTGTTCGGTATATTCTCGTTACAGAATGTCTTCGTGAATCAAAATGTTGGCCTATTTAGTTGATGCGTGCGAGGCCCCGCTGTGCGGAGTACGTGGACCGACAAACCCCTTGAGAATCGTTATGTAGTGAATCAAAGGCGAATTTTTGCAGCCCCGAAAATGTCAATACATAACATATTCAATGCGGATCTAGCGTAATAGAGAATTTGTGTGACATGTGGGAGGTCAAGGATGTCGTGATGACATGGGATAATTTAATTGTAAGGAGGAGAAGAGAGCGCAGAGGGCGGTGCGGAGGGAAGCTAGTTGGTAACTAGCGCGTTAGTATTCAGGCGTGTTAATCACTTATGGAAGTAATAAAGCGTGGGAAGTACACCTCGCGGCAATTAATATGCCGGGAGCAGATCGCACGTGGCGGCGCGGTGTGGAGCCGAGTTGTTCGACGCGTGCTTATGTGGACACTAATTGTTCAATCCAATTAGACTCACTCAGCAATAGTTTCATAACGCATAGTCTTCATAGCAAACTTGTTCACGCTTATATTTTAGTTACACTTAAAGAAAGGGTACATAAGATAACGGGTAAATTATATGTTAAGACTTTGTGCCTGACACTTTGACACTGAGCATGGAGAAAAATTGCCTTTTTAACTTATTTGTTGGTTTTATCCTGATAAAAAAAGTTAATAATAATCGATTCGGCACTTATAGATACATAACATAAAACAACCTTACACACGGCATCCCAAACTAGGCACACCCTACTTTAATTTAACCAGATTGCTAATAAATATGCTTCCAAATAACTAAATACTTGCAAATCTAAACCATAGGTATAAATAACACTCAGGTAGAGACAATATTCTACGTAAAGTATGCTTGCGTCGACATACAATATGTACATTTATAGGTACTCTTACAGCGCTTTCGATTTGAAACAATGACCACTGCGGTATCCTTCCCATTAATGTAAATACGATGTTAGCTTCTGTTAGCTTCACTCACACATATAAGTGTCTCACTACATTCTGCAATATCATCGATTTACTTGAATAAATAATCGGTGTGTGTATTCAGAGCTGAGAATAAATAGCGGGACCGTAATGGCTCAGGCGCCGCACTTGCGATCGAGTGGCTTAAATCACAACTAGTACATTGTCTACGGGAATCCACTCTGTATTCTATTCTCAAAGTTTAGTTTGACGATTAAAGAAAACACTAGGCGAATATAGCTACTAGAAACCTTTTAGAACAGAATGTATGCAAAACACAGATATCGAAACTTGTGATGGTTTTAACTTAGTGGGTAGAAAAATGTTATAGTTATATATATATATGTTAGATGGACTTCGAAGTTCTAGTAGTGTAACTTAAGGTATTGTGCAATACTAGCTTTTTCCCGCGGCTCCGTGATACACATTCATATTCATTTTTGAACATAAATATTTTTCAATTGTGACTCTTGTGTGAACATATTTTATGTCATTATTTAATTCTTCGAGATATTGTAGTTATTTGGCTGAACAAATCGGAGATAAACATTTTTACAAGCAATAACAATACTCTTCTAAAGCTCATATCTTCACTTTAAGTCATGAACTGTGCAGTAAGTTGATAGAACTTTAAAATTCAGATTCTGACTTTTTATCTGTTTGCCTCTAAACGATGAGTAATAACTAAATACCGAGGTACATCGCTCCTGGGAGTCGAACCCTTAGAGCTCTTATATATTATATCTAATTATAAAACAAAGTAATAAGTAGTTGTGTATAATTACTTTGCGTCCGCTCACCTCGTCCTCGTGGTACCAGAAGATGTAGGCGGGCGGCTCGGGACTGAACTGGATGAGGCACGTCAGGTTGATGGTCGAGCCCATGTCCACATGCAGGTCGGGCCCACCCAGGATCCGCGCTGACGGCACTGCAACACAAACCATACAATAACATTACACTAATGCCTTTATAAGTGTTTGTTGTCCGGCGTAGCTGGTTTACTGGTCCTTTACGACACCCATGGGATGAATAGGCATGGTGACTCATAATATTGTTAATTCGTCACCACACGGACAAACCATAGCATAGTAGCCATTACATGCACCCGATATGTTTTTAAATACTTTATTATTCAGTAAAAAGAAGGGTGATTATTTGATACATATTATTAGCAGTGGGGATGTCTATTAAACCAAAAACTCAATACGATTGCGATAGAAAGACCTACGTAGGAGAATTAATTACGATTTTTTATGAAAAAAACATTAAAGTTTGGTAGATCAGGCTACTGTGTAACAGGTGGTCATCGCTCAAATTTATGTAAATATTTACATTTTGCGGCAATTTCCGGTAATTTTATCATATTTGATGAAACTCAAAGATATTACTATGTATCAAAAATGTATCCCATATTAAGAGAAAACGTAACGTAGGGTAGTAGATCCTACAAGGCACTGATTATGAATTTGATTTACTATTTTCATTCAATGAACTTAGTGACTCAAGCTTCCTTTCTAACTGGACTTTTAAAGGCTGTTTATACGTTTTAAGTGTCCATGTTAGTAAACACCACCGTCCACCGTCCACCGTCCACCGTCCACCGTCCCACACTACGTTTGCCTTGACGCGGTCTCTACTCTAATACATGCTTACTCCAGCGGTTCTTCTTTTTTATGTTTGGCCCTGCCAAAATGACTCTACTCTGCCTGATGAAAAGCATAAGCAGAATCCAAGAGTGGTAACCATACTTGTTGTGAATGCAGACAATGCAATAATACAGCATGGTGACCCACACCATGGCGGCCTAGTGCTGCTTCTGTATCATTGTGCCTCGGGTCTCACACTCACCAACGAAATACGACAGCACAAACGCTGCCATTTTACATTGATTTTCTGTGCGATGCTAGCCGGCTCTTCCGTGCAGAAATCAGCGTGGCTCTACCACCTTATTGTCTGTTGTTGTCTGTTTGCTCTGCGTTGTCTGTTCCGTGATATGTGTGTGTGTGATCAGCCCATTGCCACTTCAACCTATCACCTTTCAGAGTTATGTCGGTCACTTTGGTTCTCTGACGTCCTATAATATTCTGAAGTAAATATAATAATTATACAACAATGTACGGTATCGTAAGACTTCACGTCCTCCTGAAGCACACAAAGCAGCCAATTGCCAGGTTTTACCGTGTGCATGTGCACACGGTAAAACCTGGCAATTGGCTGCTTTGTCTAACGTGAATGTATGCGCTTGCAAAACAACGTGACTACATTGCATACATACCAAAGCACTGGTTATCTAGCCTCGTTGTACCATATCTCAAAAAGAACTGAATATCAATAGATTTGGAGAATCGCTTGCAAAGTTTTTATCGTCACCTCCCGCCGACCGACACGAGCCGAGCGCTCAACCAAATGTGAAAACGTTCTGTAAGCTCACGCCCAAGTGATTGGATGCGATATTTGTATTCAGATACGAGGAACCTTTCTGTTATTATTCAGATTTCAACTGTGCACCAAAAGTGTTTTCTCTTTCATTTCCATATTATTTTATCAGATCCGATATACTAGTGTAAGTCTGGTTTAATCATAATATGCTTTTAATAAGCGCAGTGCAGTTTCATCATATGATGTATGTAGCGGGGCGCTAGGAACTACTGGTTTAATTCGTGAGAGTTATACATTATGCAGTGATGTTGAGTAAGGGCGTGCGCGAGCTCGAGGAGGGTGGCTAAGAGGGAGGAGTGAAGAGGTTAGAGAGTGACACATTTGCAGTTCACTGTCCTCATTATAGGCGGCTCAATGCACTTAGTTTCAAGTGCACACCTTTAACGGCGCTTAACCCTGAATAAACGCGCGTAGGTCTACTTAATTACGATGATGAATGAAAATGGCGGCGTTTACTGTGGTCCTCGCCTAGCCGGTAATGACGTAAGTGCCTCACGATGAGGTGTGGTCTGCGCACGCGCCGTGGACATCCAGTCTTCGCTCAGATGGACTTGAGAAAGTTATTTTAGTGAGCTGTAAACGTGTTTACGAGAGATGCGGACGACATCAAGTGTGTGTTTGTTTACAGCGGCCACCCATTTAACTATAGTTCTCGAATTAAACACTAGCCGCACAAACGGCTCCATTCCGACCGAGAGTTTCTTAATACCATAAAGCTGGAATTGAATGACGTCACTTGTTTACTTGCCACCGACACTTTGATTTCATGTTATTGCAGCAGAAAGGGATACTGAAGAGCGAATTAAACGATCTTCGTTATTTCTTTGAGAAGATACAAGTTATCACGTAAACTAACTAACTACTGTTTTAACGTTATTTTGAATTTTTTAGACAAGCATATTTTTTGGTGAATCCTATGTTCATTAGTTAAGATAGCAATATCACTAACATAATAATTCATAATAAAACTCACTTTAGCATTTATTGTATCGGATGGGGTTACAAAAATTCCCAGAATCATTTGTCATAATATTTATTTTATTAATAGGTATAATTACTGACAACTTATTCCATTCTATTTCAAAAATAAGAAAATCAGTGTGGAAATAAAATAGAGCTACGGTTCAACGAGCGCTACGACGTAGCACGTTACATTGTTTTAGCTTCAAATAACTTGGGATCGTTCTATTTAAGTAATCGTTCATTCATTCACACTTGTTTCCTCTCAAAATGAGCTCTTTATTTATTAAACAATGAGTTAAATATCAACAACTACCTCAGACATCCCTACCTCAGTATTTAATGACAAACTTGGTTTACAAGGTAAACTATTATTGTCACTGTCACAGTTAAGTGTAAAACATGCATGAAAATGTTTAACGATATTTTTATTTCCAGTAAAAATACATGCAAGTGGCTATAGTGTTATACTGTACACTAAAGATCACACGACGACAATTTAAATCCTCTAAATATTTTACAGACATATATAACTATTAACTATATAACTGTTACATCAATGTAACAGTTATACAATATTAAAGTAAATTTGCCAGTTGCCGCAATGCTAATTGTAAGAAGTAACATGTGTTTATAACTTTTAAATCATTTCATAGTGATTTCACTTGCTTGTTATTTATAATTTTTTATCATAAACTTCTACTAAAAAGGTACCCCTAACAAAAATCTATGGTGATCTTGTGTTTCAGTAACTACAGCGGTTTCATACAAGTCCATCACACCATTTTATTTTTGCATCCTATTTATCAGTAGGCAGGCCCAATATTCATCTTTATTTTTCTACCTGTAACAAAGTACACTCAACTTGAATATTGCGTCGTATATCAAGAGAGAAGCTCTCTTCTCGTTTTATATAAGACGCCTGATTTAGATTAAAACTATGATCAATATTTGTACAGTTTGTGATGCAACCGAGCATCGAACTAATGCCATTAGCATTCAGCTGAGGCTGCAGAGATTAAGGCTCGTCGGCTGTAACTACCGAGTAGTTTGCGGCTCGTTTCCACGCTAACAGATCATTTGCTAATATTATATCAAATTTGCCAAGCGGTGTACCACTACTGCATATCTTATATAACAAAATGTTATCTCTGTTTATTTTATAAACTGGAAAAATAACACTCGCCTGGCTTATTACGATACTAGCTGTGTCCCGCGGTGTTACCCGTGTTTATTGTTGTACCTTTACAAGCGTGAGGCAAATCTAGTTTAAAAAAAGTAGCTTAAGTTACTCCTTATTACATCAGCTGTCTACCAGTGAAAGTCCTTCAAAATCGGTACAGCTGTTCCAGAGATTAGCCGGAGCAAACAGACAGACAGGCAGACCAAAAATAAGAAAAATATTTTTTTAGTATGTGTACTGTGTATAGCAAACGTGCTTATTATTTACATATTGGTTCTGGATGCGAATCGAACTCATGACCTTTGATGTCGCAAGCAAGGTCACTAGCTACTAGTCTAACAGGCCAGTTAAGGATATACATACAAATGCATTTAGTAAAAATATATTAATATTAGAAACGGACACTCCAATTTTATTTATTTGTATAGATGTATAGAAGATATCCATAAGATTTGTGGCCACCAAATAGCCCCCTTCTTCACCTCCTAGGTTTATACATGTCCAAGTAATAAGGTATTTATTGTCATCCAAACTACATATTAATTGTAAACTGAAAGTATGTATAGTGCCTCGACACTACTACTTATAAGTGTTTTTAAAAATGACTTAATATTTATTTATATGTACAGCTACTATTACGAGTAGTTCATAAAATGTTGTATGATTCATCTTCAATTGTGTCTTTTGTTTACAAACCTATGTATTTTTATACTTCAATTAGATGGCAGGTATTCTAATTAGGTTGAGCTAGAATGTTGTCAAGTTGTTGACAGTTTCGGACATCATGGCCTCGACATGCCAATATTAACGACATTATCCGTCGTGCTCTTGGTACCGCCGGCGTTCTAGCTGTACGTGAACCAAATGGTCTGGCAAGAGACTGGATGGTATGTCGTTACTGCCATGGAAGATGGGTAGGTCTTTGGTGGGGGATGCAACTTCATCACACCATTTATCATTAAAGCGGCACATTCAGTTTTAAATTTAAATTAATACAAGGCTTGTACACGGTTTACAATGTGTACGTTTCTCTTGTAATGTGACACTAACTAACTGTACGTGGTGTATCCCCTTGTAGGAGCAGGTGTAAGCTGTACCTCGACTGATACTCACGGCTCAATTACATCTCCACAATATCTATTACATTATCAGAGGGTGCATAGAGCCAGTTACTCCATATACACAGGTTTTATATGATACACTTACCAATTGTAATCTACGTATACTAATAAGCTCATAAGAAAAAAATCACATGCATATTGTTCTTGTAAGATTAAAGATTCTATAAACATAATTAAAACATTGAGGTCTAGGAGTAGTTATAACTTGATAAGTTACAAATGATCATCCTTTTTTATATTGGAGATTAATTTTAAGATTAAAAATCGACAGGTTTGCCATATACTCGGTAAACCGTGGGAGAGCTATGCTTCGGCATGAATGGGTCGGCTCGACCGGAGTGATACCACGGCCTCACAGAAAACCGGTGTGAAATAGCGTTTGCGCTGTGTTTCACCGAGTGAGTGAGGATACCGGAGGCCCATACCCCAACCCCACCCCCCATCCCCTTTCCCATCCCCCAAAAGTCGGCAACGCACTTGTGACGCCTTTGGTGTTGCGGGTGTCCATGGGCGGCGGTAATCGCTTACCATCATTTGATACGTCTGCTCGTTTGCCCACAATTCAATAAAAAAAAAAAAAAAGATATACTTTATTTACATCATATGAGACTTAACACGATTACGGTATTAATCAGTCAATGTGTGTTTCGATAACATCAATGATGTAACATTACATAACTATTAGCTTACAGATTTCAATTTGTTCAAAGGTAGATCTACAGAAACAAAAAATAAACTAGAATTGCTCTGAATAGAAAACCTGTACCAAAATTGTAAATTTAAAGTAATTTCAAGAGCTGTTTATTGTTAAACTACCTGCCGAGGATTTTAAAGTAAAACCGTTCAAAATTTGTTTTGCATTTAACAACAAAAATTACTTCTCAGACGCCTTATCTCCGACCTCCGAGGCGGAGCTATTTTATTACTATTGTAAGTGTTGGAGTTTGTTTAGTAACACTAATTTATCTCTGTTTACATCGAAATGCTATTAGAATAGTAATTTCTTGTGTATAAGCACTTTGGCACTTTTTAAATAGTTATCTGCCACGCAAAATACACTGAAGTCGTCGAGTTGCGGAGACCCAGCCCACGAGTTTCAAGTCAAGTTCAAGTCAAATAGTTATCTAAATGTTAATTCTGAGTTCTGACAATGTTTGTTGTTAAAATAAAGCAGACTATAGTGTACTCTTGTTTTATATTTTTTTACAATTTTCCTTACTTCATCAACATTTTTTCCTATGTTAATAATTTCGATTAATAACATCGTCACATCTTGTTTGAAGTGTGTTTATTTTTGATTTTACAATTATTTTGTCCATCTTCGTCGCCGTACTTACTAACTTCTTTCAGTTCATTCTGGAATAGTACTCGTGTTATGTATGACAGATAGTCTGTATCAAAAATATTATGATGACGTGTTAGTCTTAAAATAATAAAATAACTTTCGTAGAGATATATTTATTAATTTGTTACGTATCCCTAAACATGTCACACAGCACTTAAGGTCTGTGGAATGTGTTTTTTATAAGGACGATATTACGTATCCATAAACGTCTCACACGGCACTTGACATCTGCGGAATATGCTAAGATAAGAATGGCGACGTTGGACCTCAACCGAATTTAAGAAACGTAATTTAAATTCATTCTTGCTTCTCACTTCGAGGCGGAATCACTAGGCTAGTTAGCTATAGGTTTTATTTTGTAAAATTAGTTTATAAGAAGATTCTGGCTTCACACTTCGAGGTGGAATCACTAGGCTAGTTAGCTCTAAGTTATTACATTGTAAAATTAGCAATTAATTAAATTTACTTAAATATTATAAATTGCTTTATTTTGGAACCTCCGAATGCGGCTATCGTAATTAATTAGCATTCAATAGACCAAAACCAACACAGTACGATAACACATGACGAACGCCGTAACATCACTTTATTCAACGCAGTCTATTGTTGAAACTAACGTACTTCGGCACTTAAAGAATAGTACATAGTCACATACATCACAAATGATGTATGTACCTCACAAATAGGCTATTAAATCCAGTTTAACGTGCTCCGTACGTGGGTACGCAAGAAGTGGAACGTTCTGAAATAAAACGTATAATAATAATTGAATTGGATCTCGTGTACCGAGCGCGATGCGGGCCATTTCAGTTAATTCTGTACTTTATGACATCATATTTAGCGGCGGCGCCGGTACTGCGAGGGCGAAAGGCCTGGCGTGGAAGATGTGAGCGTACTCACTTTGCGAGAAGGAATTGTCCGCTATTTAGGCTTGTTGAAGAAAGTGAATTGTTTTGGTGAGAATTATTTGATTGCTATAAAATTGAGTTAACCAACTTACAGCTATTTTGACCTTGACTGGTCTATCGCCCTAGGGGTTGTGACCTACACTGCTGTCGTGTAGTAGTTTTCTCAGCACTCGGGACACATAATACAACTACGATCATTTGTGATGTGTCTGGGAATAATTTATGTATAATACGTGTATATATTTAGTACTTGAGTTCATCAGCAGTCTCGTTAATAAGCGGCCGTGTATGGGATGTGTCAAGTTGGTATCATATTTTTTTCATTTTGGTTGAGTAAGACGGAACTACATTGAATTGTTTTTTTTTTCGGCCATCTGTGTGGTGTTCATTCCACCGCCTTCCAATACGAAAAGAAAGTATTTTTTTAATGCTCTAGTTTTTATCAGTACATGTCAATGTACTCATTACAGACGGACCTTCGTAAACAAAGTATTTTTATTTATTCCTTCATATATGAAATTGGTTACCACATTGCACTTTGAGGTATATGGGGAACTTAGTGACATTGGCAGGGTGATCATTTTGGGACTCAGTGAGACACAGGGTGCTATTATTTTCTAATTATATAATATAGGATTAAGAAAATAAGACAAAACAAGAATGTGCATAAATAGCAAACAAAGGGCCTTTTGTCAAGGAAGAAATTTCGGTAAATTAATTAATCTCCGCTAAACACGTCAAATTCAGATTTATCGTGGAGCGGTCTTGTCTCAATTTTTGAACTTTTACCTTCCCTGACGTACAATTATATTCACGGAGATTCAGGCTATTGTGATGAAGTTGTTTAAACTTTCAAAACTTCAGACTGCTCAAAGAAACTCACAATGTAAACGTATTACTGACCCAATTGTTTTATTTACTTTGTCACCGTTGAATTTTATTTATGTAGTACAAGAAACGCTATAAGTTGTACCCTAGTTATCATACAATTGAAACATGTCACACCATCGTTAGCCCTCGTGAGATATCTGAGAAGAAGAGGCAAAAGTGATTAGTTTTATTTATTTTGTAACATATTACAAGAAAGCCATATAATCTCAAAGAACACAAGAACGGCTCGATCCTAGCGGCGCCTCCAATCGACTAGATGGACATACAGTTACGGGACTTTGTAATCTTTGAGCTGCTACAGTCACAGTAATATGCCTACAAGATTAAAAATAGTGATAACTTTACCTCATCAGTAAAAATTGTGTAAGGTAAAAGACAAACTCGCGTGGTGGGTATAGTCTGATCGCAGAACGAACGAGGCTCAAAGTTAAAGAATAGTTGTGAACAGCGAACAATTTGTTTGGCGGATTGTGTTGGAGCGCCACCTCGGGCGCTTGCAACTAATGTTAATTGCTTTAATAGCTCGCTCTTTGTGAGATTAGACCGAGGAGACCACTTAAATGCTTATTGCTTAACGAAAAGTGTTGCTTACAACATATGTATAGTTATATTCTCAAAACGAAAAGATTTAAAAAAAATATAAATTACACTTTCAATTTCATATTAAAGACAATGTTTTGATTAATGTAATCCCTAGTAATATTATAAATGCGAAAGTAATTCTACCTGACTTTATATGTCTCTAGTAAATCTAAATGTTTGTTTGTAATGGTTTCAGGGCCAAGTATCTGAACCGATTTTAATGAATTTTATATTCTTGGAAAATGACGTAGGCTATGTACTGCCCGCAATAGTCGAAATACAGCCGTTTTAGTATCTTATATTAAAATATTATACAGCAGACATATTGGTACAGTACTGGACACTGCATGCGCTTTCAAATATATATATTTGGAGATATCATTTTCTGTAGGTAAATTGATATCTTACTATTATCATAGCATAGCTGGCTTGGTGACAAGTTGCTATAGGTGTAGGTGGTTATTTGTGAGATGAAATTATTACAGTTAATTATCTGGAGGACCTGGTGTCATGTCACTCCAACACAAAGGGCTCCGACTAGGCGAGGTGATCATGCCTGGCGGGCCACTGCCCAACAGTTGGTGTTGGGATGTTGTATATATGCTAATCGGCGCGAGAACTTTTACTACGCGATTCAGGATTGGTTGATTCTTTGTATTGTACGTGACTTCGTGTATCTTCGATAGATGACGCTGTAGTAGGTTACTGTTGTGTTGTATGTGGAAGTTGCCACAATGATAATGGTTATCATTGTAGAGTGAATATGAACCTTATTGTTTCTCACTTCAACACGATTATTTAATAATATGTTCACTACCTGTTTTACCTGTTTAGTTGATACGTGTCATGTATTATTTATCACCTATTTCTTTTTTCATAAAAATAATTTTAATCAAGATTGGTTCTATTGAAATATTATAACTCTGGGGTTGGAATAACCATGATCCACCGCACACAATGAGATGAAGAGAAAAGTTCAGGGTAGTTTATCATCACATTGGTGCGTTGAGGTCGGTCCCATTTTAAGTATAATATTAATTTAAGAAGTTTCATAGAACATAAATTTTACTTGATGTATAAAACATCGTGTGACAATAAATACTGTCATGGACTCTAAAATGTACTATTTATAACTTGGTCTATAATTGGCAGTCGTTTCGTAGGTGTTGTGATGTGAGGGTCCAGTGGATTGCGCACGACTGACCGCACCGCAGTTCAGTTCATAAAAATAAAGTCATAAAAGTGAATGTCGAACTAATGCGTCAAAGGACCGGCGAGGCGAACCGGCGCAATCAATATCACAAGAAAATAGCGAAAATTGAATTGTGTAGAACATTAGGTGCAGCGGCTCTGGAAGCTTGGCATCGAGCCACTGCGACCCCCTCGCATATCCACCTCTTCGCGCTCCGTGCGCTCACCTTCGCTAGTGTTTACTCGGTTAAAAGTTGTTAGACCATTCCTTTTAGTAATAATAAAACAATCATCGGTATTATTTTGCGCTTTTCAAACCGCAGCGAACTCAGCTGCTACGGCGCTATATTCCTACTCTGAACTCTTCAGCACCGCAGTTAGGATTTTGTTTTCAAGTTTATTTTATAAGGATTTGATATCGTTTATATAAATTGGTTGGTTTGTATATTGGTTTATATACTGTATTTATATGTTTTTGACTTTTTTCTTTATTAAGTTGTCCTAATTATCAAATTTTCAACGAATTGAAGCGAAAAAACCAAACTTTGACATAAAATATGTAACTTGGATGAAGTAAAATAAATGTATTTCATGTATATTACCAGCGTAGATTCTGAGAGTGCTCATAAGAGCGATTATTATCAGTCGTTGCGTCTAATCACTGCACATAAAAATAACTTCATGTAAGGGTGGTTCCACACTCGCGAACATTAGCGCCAAGTGCTCATAAACTGCGCAATGTAGTGTAAAGTGTGTCGCGTTCATAACTAAGCAAATTTTTGACGGCGGTAATCTCCTCCCACCTCCTCCTCAAACCTCTCCTTGTTACTATCACACGATTATTATAAATATGAGCCAGAGTTTGCTTATATGATATTGTTAATTCACTCATAAACGTTGATTAAAAGATGAAAGTTAGTAAATCTTTGATTAAAACTCCAGATGATTCTCTCATCTCTAGTGTTTGATTGAAGTGATAATTGGATTTAAAACCACTGAAATTTGCATACCTACCTGTAACGTAAAAGTAGTGGTTTAATAATTACATTTTAATCCTTAAAATACTTGGATTCTCTTGTTGAAACAGTAATTAACTATATAATCTAAAGTGAATAATTTTAGTTTTACAATAAAAACAAATAGCCGCGTTACTTTTCAAGCAGGTTAGCAGTTACTGAGAACGTTAATTACAAGTTTGATTTGATTTGGCTTCTTGCAATGATGACAATGAATGACAGTCGAAACTAAATCAAAACAGACCTCCGTCAACAGTCAGTTCGAGTCATATGTTTGCGACTTTGACATTTTATGTCTATTGATCACCACCCCAATCTACCCCTTCAAATAAACTCCCTCTACATACTGTGCACTTTTTGCAATTTTTCTTATTTACCTATCCGTCTTTAAATACCCTCAATTAACCATTTTCATTTCCAATATCTCACAAATCTCATTTCAGAAATAGGCCCATGCCTATTGCATAAGTGAGAAGAAATTATACATAACTAAATGTTTGTCATCGCTGCAAAGAGTAGCAATGTCTTTTCTCAATTTTTCAGTGGATTAGTCATGAAAGCGTAACAGACAGACAGAATTATTTCCGAATGTATAATATTAGTTTGAATGAACTTTAGCTGTCAATACACCTTTTAATACACCTTCAGAGAGTTACTTTATTGTATTTATATATTCAAACACAACTAGCGCACTGAGAATTTGTGAATAACACAGTGTTGTCATGTTGGATTTGAACTCACAACACTCGGCATGGTAGGAAGCAGCGTGGCGAGCGCTTCGTGCAGAGAAAGCATAGATTCATACTTAAGTGTCTACGACTGTTACAAGTACGCTTAATATACCGTTGGTTTTTGGTAGTTGGCAGAAGTCCAAGCCTTAGAGCGCGACTTGATCGCTTCAAAGTTGGGTTTGACCAATTATTCGTTCTTTTAGGATTTGTATTCTGCACTGGGAAGACTTTGAAAGTCTTGAAATGAAAGTGTCAAAGTTTTCTTCTGAAGTCAATAAGCCTTTAACTTTGCATTTTGTTTTCAATCTTACGTAAAATAGTTATACTATTTAAAGCTATGCTATTTCGTATGACAATTTTAATATGCTGATGTATTTTAGCAACTGTTTAGTTGTTCCATGTATGGTTAGGTGTCCTTACATATTGTTACTGTTGTGTATGAAAACAGATATAAATTTGTTTCCTTATTTTAAATCTGTAATTTACACTTAGAAAAATAAGTTGTATTATTTTCTTTTTGTACAAAACTTGCCTTTATTCCAATATTTTTTTAAGTTTAGCTTAAATTTGAGCAGGATAATGTTCGCCAACAAATCTTAATGTGTTATTTTTAACATTAGTAGCTAAAGTATGTATCACTAAAACTTTATAAAACTTCCGACTGTAGACTTTGCGAATGCGAACTTCAGATCAATCACTTCACCTACCAAACTTTTACTGCCTTCACGTTACAGATTTCAGTGCTTTGAATATTTGTTTATGTTTTTTATAAAGGTTCTGACAAAACATTTGAAACTTCTTTTATTAACTCTATGTTGATAAACGAGCACATGTTCAATTGGTTTTAGGAGTAAATGTCAAGAAAACTATATTGTCACTCTTGCAGTAAATCTGCGTTTCTTGGTGTATGTGAGATTTTCTCTAGCTATCCCACACGTGTGGGCACTTAACGTAGAGAAAGGAGGCTGAGTAAGTACCACGATCTTGATTAACTCGCCTTACAATCCTAGAGCATGTGTACAAAGTTTTACGACGACTCTGCCTTCACGTACTTAATAACGCACGCGTTTATTACACGAACGCGTCTTAGTCGCACTTCTACGTTGCCACGTTTAACAACAGACAACAAAATGTGTGCAGTAAACGTGAGCTGTTCGTTTTTGACAGTGTTTTTTTCTTACATAAATGGTATACAAAGAGATTTTGCCAACGATGAACGCTTCATGAGGTGCGTGTTTTACTGCAGCTCGTGATATTCAGTATTTTTCGTTCACCCCTAGTGAGGTATATAGTGATATAACCATAAATTTTGGTCTCATAATGTACATGTATGCTACAACATGTGATTAATAAATGTATAAAAGTATTAAAAAGTTAAATAGCTCATTTATTTGGTTAAACGCCCTAGTCTCAGGAACAACTGGTACAATTAGAAAAAATACCTCAGTATTAGACTGCCTAATCGAGGCAGGCAGGTTATAGGCTATACCTATATAATCGCACTAGGAATAAAAGCTCTCCGTGGAAGAGTCACGCTTCAGCATGAATGGGCCGGCTCGACCGGAGTGATACCACGGCCTTACAGAAAACCGGTGAGAAAAGTCCGCTACTTGCGCTGTGTTTCACCGAGTGAGTGAGGATACCGGAGGCCCATACCCCCCTCTCCCGTCCCCCAAAGGTCGGCAACGCACTTGTGATGTCTCTGGTGTTGCGGGTGTCCAAGGGCGGCTATAATAGCTTACCATCATACTACGTCTGGTCGTTTGCCCACTATTCAATAAAAAAAAGAAGACGCGTAGTATTCATGAAAAATTTTGCAAATCCGGACGGAGCGGTAAAATATTACTTTTGAGAGCTTTCATTGCGTGCGCTGCGTAAACAGTTAAAGTTTCGCAAAAAAGTGAAAAAAGTGAGATTGTTCACTTTGAAAGTATGAAAAAAAAAGTGAATCTGCCTATCAAGGTTGGCTCGCTGTAACATTTTTTATGCAAAATTGTTCACGCTGTATAATATTACGCTACGGATAATAGGAGACGAACAAGCCTGCTTTACCTTGAGGAGACCTCAAGTTGTAGTAGCACGGGTGTCGAAGTATTATTAATATACTTCGATAGATTGCTGAATACAGTTTTTGTTACGGAGCTTTTATATAGGAATGATTTATGAATATATATATATGAAATAGATATAGGAATTATTGTTATCGTTTAATTGAGTTTATTTTGAGGAATTAAAGATTCCTCGTGTATTCTATAAGCAAATTATTTAAAAATAAAGCGATAGTAGAGTTGAAGTAGGAAAAAGTAGGTCTCTATGTGTGTACTCGTTATCAAAGAGATGCAGGCAGAAGTTTGTCCTGATGAGGATTCAGGAAATGCTCTGGTTTAAATGTATTCGCAAAATAACATTAAATGAAGATTGATTGGTAGGCGGGCACCTGCAGCAGGCCGCTGTGTCGGACCCTCGTCACTCGCCCTACTAACATAGTTTTAATACTAAATAATTGAATTAAACAGTGACAGCTTCGTCGAGAAAACGCTCACTTATTAAGACAAAAGGTCCAGGTTAGAATCTATGGACATTTTAGGATAGAGATTTTGTTTCTCACTGTTTTTAGCTTGAAGCCCTATACCGAGATACTTAATACTTTTCGTTGGTTTTCTTTCGAATACATACATTTATTTTTTCTACACAAGCCTACATAAAATATCACATATGCGCGAATACTGTAATCTTGCCGGTAACGCACTTGTAACGCCTCTGGTGTTGCGGGTGTCCATGGGCGGTGGTAATCGCTTACCACCGGGCGATACGTATGCTCGTCTGCCTCCAATTCCATTAAAAAAATTATTGTACTTATAACAAACAGTGCGACGACTATATAGAGTGCAATAGGTTATGCAGAAGGAGACAGACGCTTTATTGAAAGATGTTCTCAGACTAGGCGGGTGCCTACACACCGCGCTATATTATTGCTGCTTCCGACGTTGCATCGCTATCAATGATAATGATCGAGTGCCTAATAGTTCTCTATAGTTTTTTTCACATAGTGCTATTTTAAAAATGTTGCTTTCGTATGAATAGCATGTCATTAGACGCGTCTCAAGTTTGCAAGTATATCTTGTACATTATATTATCATATCAAACATAAAAAAATTGTATATTTATTTATTTGACTGCCTCGGTGGCGCAAGTGATAGCGTATGCAACTGCTGTGCTTGAGGTCTCGGGTTCGATTCCCGGGTCGGATCAAATGTTTGTGTGATCTACAAATATTTGTTTCGGAGTTTGGGTGTTTTCTATGTATAGTATGTATGTATTTACAAAAAAAAAAAATATATCAGTTCTAAGTCTAGTACCCATAACACAAGCTCTGCGTAGCTTGGGACTAGATGGCGTTGTGTGTTAAATGCCCGAAAATATTTATTTTATTTATTTATTGAAGTGAAACTTCTTTATCGGGGTTGTCAAAAAATTTAGTGTAACATTTTTTCGTTACGCGTAACATTTATCCGTTACGTTACGTGTAACATTTATCCGTTACGTTACGCGTCAAATTTATAAAATAAAACAAAAAACATTTTCAAACACAAACAGGACCAAATTAATACTACAATGAAATATCACATTACAAACAATATTATTTTATTTAGTCCACAATGTAAATAACTACACACATCACATTCCTCAAACTTACTTCATTCACACCACAGATCGCGAAATATTTACTCAGGTCTCGCTCCTTAACTTTTATTGCACTTGAAATAAGAATTGTCACGAATATTGCTGGTTTATAAGTCTTTTGTCGTTATACCTTACGTCGACATATGATATTTATTTTTTGAAAAATAACGTCATAAAGAAGTTTCACTTCTTACGAGTGTACGCTAGTACACGCACACATTTTTTTTTTTTATTATCATTACAGATTACATTCAATTGTTACAAATTTAGTTCCGTTAAAAGCTTACTATAATTTTATTAAGGTGTTAACACTTCGTGTTGTGACACTTTTTCCCTTTTGAGTTTTTTCTGAAGTACAAAATAGTACCTTTATTGATTACAGATTAGAAACAAATAGTTTAGATCTACTTATGTGCTTAATGTAAGATATATTCTAATGGAAATGTACACGTACTAGTATAATCTGCGCTGAGATATAAGGCAGCAAAGCGGTAGAGCTCTGGTGCCTTTGTGTCAAAAGCGCCAGCCACAGCCTAGTGAGACACTTGTTAAAGACGGGTTTAAATATCGTCCAGTCGTATAAATGTAGGTACATAAAGGTATAAATATAGACATAATCTCACAACGATGTAAGATTTTTATTTTGCAGTAAGATTTATGTGAAAGCTTTTGTTTTTTAATATTTTCTTCCAACCAGCACTTTGACTAAAATGGCCATTTGCACTCATCAATTAAACAATCTTTATAAAAACTAAGCGACATAAACTTTTGTTTTTTGTATAGTAACGTACCTACTGTAACTAATAATTTACATTAAGTAAGCTTGTTCGATCATAAGATATTTCTGATAAACCATCAGGGTTTATGTACCTAACCCTAATCCCAATATAATATAATCACACTAATATTGTAAAGGTGAAATTAAGTTTGTTTGTAACGCTTTCGAGGTAAAACTATTTAACTGATCATCATGTATCTTTTTACACATATTCTTGAAGGTATTGGAAGTAACACAGGATACTTTATATTAAACGCAAGCGAAGCCACGGTCGAAAGCTAGTATATAATAAAGTGTGAAAATAAATAATGAATGTGAGAATTACCCCGTGTAAATATAATAACCAAGGGAAGATACGTGCTTATGCATTAAATGCCTCGCGACGCTTCTGCAAACAAAAGGTCTGCGTCAAGAGAAGAGCGTTTCTCGTACAACACAAGCCCTTGTATCTAGCCCTGAAGTTGAAGGACCTAACAGCAAGCACTATAATATGGTGTAGTGAATATATGGAATCGTTTTTATCGATACCGTAAACGTATCTATAACCTTTGATAATACCATAAGGCGATACCGGTTAGGCGTAAACTTAATTAAATAGTGGCATAAGTACAAGTGATTTTGATTATAGAATGTATTGCAACTAGTTCCATCAAGTGCCGATAATCAAGAGTATAAACGTATTTATCAATAGCGTTAGTGCCATGAACGAGCATCAAAGCAACCATTGTATCACATCATGACACACACACACACACACACACACACACACACACACATATATATATATTTTTTGATAAGAAGTAATAATTCTATAAGTAACTATTATAAATCTCAAATACATCATAAGTTAAAATATACAGACATCAATGGAGGGTAGTATCAGCATTTCTGTTGAATATTATATATTTATCTTTCAAATCATCCGACGGAAAGTGCCAAAGAAGATAAAGAAGGTATACAAACATCCAAGAAAAAAATCTAGGGTAGGTATTCTATTCACCAGTGAAGCGTGGATGAGGTGTCGGATGTGATCGCTTAGTTGCTTTCGTAAATCAGCGCGAGTCGGCGAGCCCGGCCGACTAGCATCTTAACGTTGCTCTAAAAACTGCACCGACCTATCATCTATCATGTTTTTAACGTCGCTGTCGAGGGTGAAGTCGCTCGCCGGCGCTGAACTTATTGAATTTCCAATTTTTCAATGCTTAGTTTTATTTTATCTGTAGACACACCTCCCCCACCTCATCACCCCTTGCTGGCGCCGTCGTAAATAAACTGAAAGCTTACAAAACAAAACGGAATCGATCACCGAACAGACAAAGTTTCAATTTAATTGAACCATTCATTTTGAAATAAAAGTTATCTATATCTCTCTATGGATAAAACACAATTGAAAAGTTTTGGTGTATTCAATGTACTGGGCGGATTGGAAAATTGTGTCAAGCCAAAGAATAAAGGCACGTGAGATAATTAGCGGACTACAGCTCAATACAACTATGAGCTGGTTCATCGATCGGTCGATCGGTAATCTAGCCATTCGATTTTATTGCATATCTGACATTGCACGAGACTCTGTAACGTATACCCATGTATGGTAATATTATATGTAGCGGTATATTTTTGTATATTACGAGTATTTATGTTTAATGTAGTTAATTTATACGCGGTAGAAGTAGGAGCGAGAGGTATACCAGCTAAATCTCTCTATAACCTTCTGAAAGACCTTGGCCTGTCGAGATCTGCAGTAAGTTCTATTTTAGAACGAGTATCCAAGGCTGCACTAACAGGTTCCTACCAAATTTGGCTAGGTAGGGCGGGAAACTCGAGCAGTGAAGGTGAGCGTTGATGCGCATCTTAAAGGGGGCCTCCTTAAACCTACATCCAGGTCGTAAGTCCTGGGAACTGCTTTGAGTTTCTCCCTCTGCCACACGATGGACCCGGCACCCGCACGGTGAATCCATGGAGTGCTAAGAAGTTTGTCTCTATCTCTTATTTACAAAAAAATATCTCTCTGCACCTATCAGATCTTATTTCTACATCACCTGAACGTCGACTTGGAGAGAATGCCTTAAGACATTAAGCCCGCCTTTGTACAATATGTGCAACAAGCATTAAAATAAATTTAGACGTATTGAAGCCAGTTGCAGCTTAAATAAAATATTTGCACCGTTCTCTTATCAATAATGTAGACAAAGGAAGCGCAGTAAAGTTTTATAACGTGTTCAAATATGAGAAGATTAAATTGCACTTTGTTTAAAATGATATGAAAGAAATCCGTGCATACACAGCTCGGTGTCTAGACAGGACACATCACGGGGTAGCTAGTACAGCGCGCAATATATGCCTTTATTAGATTTACTCTCGTGTGAGCTCGAAGGCGACGTGACGCACGTCTCACTGGAGGATATTACTAGTTAATCTCTGCTGGTTGTTTACATTTTATTCAACCTTTAAAATTAATTAGAAGATTAATTCTTGGCTTTTACTACTTTGTGGAGTTAATAGATTTTTATCCGACCTTTTGCAGTTTCATGTTTAAAAAAAAAGTAATTTAAGCATCCTTCAAGAACGCTATTTATGCTCGTAATGTGATCCATGTAAAGGGTTTGCAAAATTGCATGCTGTTCAGACAGGCCGCTAAGGCGTAAAAAGAAACACACAAATATCGCATTACATTTCTGTTAGGACTATCACAGGCTATAGGAGTATTATGTGTGAAAATTAATTTTGAACATCTAGATGACTGACAAACAGTACCAAAACTCAAAACTCAAAACTCAAATCATTTATTTCCATAGGCCCCAAAAGGCACTTGAACACGTCAAAAATACAAACATAAAAATATAAAACAAAACTCCTAATACTAAATGCACTGAGATGATTTGAATTACCGGAGCTTAGATTGATTTCGATTCAACTCAAAGGTTTAAATTGAAATCAATCCAAGTACCAGCTCCGATGGGTATTGCATTCATGAGAAGAGCTGGTGAGAAACTCATGTGCACCATCTTTTCAGATAATTCATACAAAGCTTGTTTGTTTTTGACAACAGTATTTCTATGTGCAAGTTAAGGCAACCAAAACACAAAGGCTAGAAAGCGGTCTAATAAGATATCAAAGCTAGGAAAATAAATTTTTTGTCTAATAAAATAATAAAAATTAGTCCATAGCATATAAGGTTGCAATCACTTACACATCAAGGAGTAAAAGCAATGTGTGCATACATACTGGTCCCAGAGAAAAAGAAAAAAACGTTCAAAATGTAATAAAATAATAAATACAAATTATTTACGCTCCAACAATGTAAACACAGATCGCCTCAACTTAACAAACCAAGAGTGTATCTCTCTCAGACGCGTATACTCATACTTGTTACTTACGCTTAACATCTTCAATTGAAACATTTCATTTACACGCTATAAATGCACACATTACATTACGGATGTTGATTTTAAAAGAACTTACTAAAAACCGGTGTGAAATAGCGCCTGCGCTGTGTTTCACCGAGTGAGTGAGGAAACCGGAGGCCCTACCCCAACCCCTACCCCCATCCCCTACCTCATCCCCCAAAGGCCGGAATCGCACTTGTAACGCCTCTGGTGTTGCGGATGTCCATGGACGGCGGTAATCGCTTACCATCAGGCGATACGTCTGCTCGATTGCCCTCTATTCCATAAAAAAAAACAAAACTTTACACTGACTTACACATAAAGCGACCCGAGGCATTCCCGTATAAAAATTACATTATATCGCACAAATTAGTCTGGGAATTCTAACACTCGCACAAAAGTAGCACACGGCGAGGTAATAAAACGAAATATCACGGACTTAACATAATACATTGCGCATGGCAATACGACGGTGACGGTGACTACAGAAATAGCTAATGAAGATCTTTTTATTGACACACTTAACTATTTCTCAATTACTTCCGTATTACTATTTTTTTCCGTGGGAGTACCACACTTCGGAATGAATGGGCCAGCCCGACCGGAGTGACACCACGGACTCACAGAAAACCGGTGTGAAATAGCACTTGCGCCGTGTTTCACCGAGTGAGTGAGAATACCGGAGGCCCATACCTCAACCCCTCCCTCAATCTCCCTCCCCATCCCCCAAACGCTGGCTAAGCACTTGTGATGCCTCTGGTGTTACTGGTGTCCATGGGCGGCGGTAATGGCTTACCATCAGGCGATACGTCTGCTCATTTGCCACCTATTCCATAAAAAAACATCAATTTTTTTAAACAGTAGAAAGTACAAACGATTAAGTTATTTAAAAATGTGAAAATTCGCAGGGTGAGGGCGCAGACGCCTCACTTAAATATAGGTTACACAATTTAGGATCGTTATTCCAACATTGTTCAGATAGGTAGGTTAGGTATTTCAGATTTAATAACTTAATCTATTTGATATTGGAGCCCGAGACATTTCGAAATTCAATTAGTGTTGGATTACAGAGAATGAAAGGTTTGCTTAATTTAATTATGAAATAACTTACAGTTTTTTTTCGGATTCTCACTTAAACTTGTGTAGTTACAGTAGTAACTGAATATTTCTTTAGATTTGTGGCTTATGTACGTGTTTCAATCAATACAATAGTTACTGGAAGTAACGGATTATTTAAGTTATAAGTTCGCAGGCTGGCTCATTGACCCCAGCTCGTCTTTCTAATGTTATTAGAGACAAATTGTGAGTTCATGTCTAAAAGGTGAAAGTGTTTAATTTATTTAGAATTCGTAGATTTTGTGGAACAAAATTAAGAGGAAATTTTCGTCCTCAATTCGAATTATCACATTCGTGTATTGATTTTCATTTAGATGTCAAGTAAAACATTGCTCTTTTGATTTCTAGTAGGTACTCTTAATTGGTTTACTTGATTGTTGTGATTAGCAGCATGTCCTGAAGCCTACAAGAGCATCTAATACAGTATGCTTATTACCGCAGAGCTCACCGCGGATACACTAATTATATGCATCAATAATCAGTGCGGTTCGACATTCGATTCTATCAAGCAATGAAATATGCATAGCTTCCCCGCTGGGAATGAACAAACAGACAGTTAATATAATGACGTATACTGATGGCAGGTAGATAGCCGGTTTGGAAAGTTATTGAAGTCCTTCATACTCGATGGGTAGCCACCTCAAGCAAGTGTGGTGGTGCTTATTTTTTCAAAAAAGTGACAATACCCTGTTAAGGAACTATAGATCCATCACTCTTCTGAGTTATGTGTATAACTGTTCTCGGAATTCATAACGAATTGTTTCGCACGCAGATTTGACGACTTCCAGCCTCTCGAACAAGCCGGTTACCGAAAAGGCTTAAATGCCATAGACCAGATTCATGCGTAGTGAAAAGTTACACAGAAGTCCGAATAGTATAACCTGCAACTATGCTCCGCATTTTTGGACTATGAGAAAGCTTTTAATTCGATAGAGACTTGGGCTTAGTCACAGTCTCTACATTGGCGCCAAACTGAATACCGAATTTAAAATGATGATGAAATGATTCCGTGATGACTTGCGGTACAGACACGTGGACACGCACAATGGGCCTCATAAGAAGGATCAAAGTCACCAACTTTGATCGACCACGCAAAGTTTCTTTGCGTGATCGAATCAGGAGTGAGGAGATCAGCAGACGAATGAAGGTCACCGATATTGCCCGAAGAATTGCTTAAATTAAATGGCAGTGGGCGGGCGAAAGAAACGATAACCGATGGGGCCATAAAGTTATAAAGTGGCGACCGCATATTGGAAGGTACAGCGTTGGTAGACAAGGTCGCAGGAAAACATTGGATGCGGGCAGCACAGGACTTCTTGTTGTGGAGAAACTTGGGGGTGGCTTGTGTCTAGCAGTGGACGTCTTTTGGCTGAGATGATGATGGTGATTATGATACTATTATCAGTGTTTATTTGTCTATGTCCGAGCATGTTAAACGTAAAAAACATACTACTGTAGCCGCTTCAGTCTCCTAATCTAATCACTTCAGGCTCCCAAGCCCTACCGGTTTTCTTTGCCCCAATTTAAAAGTTAAATTTGACTTTGACTCGTCTGAAAACAATTATATTTCGTAGGAGAGTCAATGTCAATCAGACGACCGGAAATAAAGTGAATCATGGCTGATTTACCTTATTCCCGGTCGTCTAGTTTTTGCAATGTTAGTTTTAAGTAATATTGATTCAAAAACATTACAATTTTGTAAAGTTATTCGAGACACATTATATATTCTTAGTGGGAGAATAGTATTTTGAAAAGAATGATAACACCTCTATAATTTGTAATTAGATTATCTCTCGACATTATTTGAATCGAATTTTATGAATGAATCGGGTAAATAATTTCCTTCTAGTGTAACTTCTGGTTTAGCTAACCTCAGTTGACCCTGTTAATATTTCTTTTTAATTACGTTTGACGACTCAATCTGTGGAAAAAACGTTGCTATTCTTTTAAGCTTCGGTATTTATCTACGTAAGTATTTATTAGTACATTGTTGCCAAAGACAGTCTGGCTGGCTGTGGACAGAAGTGCATACTCTGTTTAACCAGTGATCGGTATTCATGAGAGACCAGAGTTAGTGAAATAACTAAAACTTTGAAAAAATCACAAGTACATATAGTTTTGCATCTGTAAGTAAATATTTAATTACTTATTTTTATTCTAACGTCTGTTGTTAGAATATTATATCAAATGTATTAATTAATTAATGAGGTACTTTTTCAAGTATAATTTATAATAATAATAATACTAAATATCTATACTAAATATCCTGAAGGATGGTACGGTCGACATCTGTCGGGCATGTCACCGTCCTGGAGAATCTATCAGGCATATTATTTCTGGTTGTTCTCGTCTTGCTAACGGCGAGTATTTGCACAGGCACAACCAAGTAGCTAGGATCGTACATCAGCAACTTGCCCTTAAATACCATCTTGTGAACTCAGAGGTGCCATACTACAGGTATGTGCCCGACCCAGTTCTCGAGAATGGTCGTGCTACATTATATTGGGATCGATCTATTATTACAGACAGGACTATTGTTGCCAATAAGCCTGATACTGTGGTGATAGATCGATTAGAGCGCCGCGCAATTATTATCGATATCGCCGTTCCTCATGACGAGAATCTCGTGAAAGTCGAAAAAGAAAAACAAATAAAATATTTGGATCTATCTCACGAGATTGTCGATGTGTGGAATGTGGATTCGGCAATAATTGTTCCGATAGTCGTATCTGCTCATGGATTGATTGCCAAGAGCCTCGACCAACACCTTAAGAGGCTCACGTTAGAAGGCTGGATCAAGGGTCTGATACAGAAAGCAGTCCTTCTTGACACGGCACGCATAGTGAGGAGGTTCCTGTCTTTGGTGCCCTAACCACCGGTTTCTTGGTCCCTGTACCCGAAGTCGGTGGTCTACTATTTTTTATATTTTTAAATATATATTATGTTATTGTTTATCTTTTTTATGTATTTAAAAATGTAATTAATATGTATATATAATTAAATAAAGGAAATAATACTAATAATAATCTCTTTATTGTACACCAGATTACTTAAAAAGTTAACACAAAACTAGAAGGTACAATTGGCGGCCTTATAATTCAGCGCAATCAAAGTAGTCAAAAATATGGCAAATAATTGATATTTAATTAAAATTTGTTAGTTTAATAAAATAGAACGATCTTCACACTAACCCGACAAAAATATGTGTAGTTTCATGAAAAAGGAGCTAATAGGTAAGAGGATTCCTGTCGCGTAATAAATATGCAGGGCGGGCGCCCGTCCGGCGAGTGTCCGGCAATCGTACGGAACGGGCACGTCACACATCTGGGTCAATACTTCACTGGAGCCAATACCGGGCCACGTCTAACGCCTGTTACGGACCATATTAAATACATACCGACTATTTGAACTATTTGAGACTTTATAAAAGCTTTTTTATTTTTATTTAAACTTTATATAGAGACAAAGGTGGATTAAGGCGAAGCAGAGCTCAAACAAGGTAGATGCAGAAAATAGATAGTATTAAAAAACTAAAGAGCGTTCCTTACAGTAGTTGCATATGATTAAGTAGAAAACGGAGAGCAAACATGTAGATACTATACGCTTCGAGTACTCGCATCGTATCTTCATACTTTAGTTTTCAGTTTTTTAATGATAATAAAATAATTAGTCTTATGATTTGTAAATACTCAGTGACTACGACAGTTAACTCTATTAGTTCAGTGAACTCATCGACTTATGTTCCAGGATGGACACAAACAGAATCAAGTAATACGTTACTCGAATTGTGTGCTCTAATCAACACTGCTAGATTAATTTCATGTATGTGATGAAACACACATAGCCTTAGAAGGTCTGATCCGATTTGGCATGTTGCGACGGACGGTAAGTAACGATAAAATAAATTAAGATGTGATATAGGTCCTTTGTGTCAGCTATGTGAGATTGAGCAGCTGATAGCTAAAGTATAGTGTAAGTAGTGTAAGTTTAAACAACCCATATTAATATTTTAAATTCGAAAAAACTGTGTCTGTCTGTCGGTCAGTTCGTCTGTCTGTTACGCTTTCACGGTTAAACCACTGATTTAAATAAATTTTGGCATGGTGATACTCTGATTCTTGAGGAAGGGTCACTCTTTTCTGCGATACCCGACATATGTTAATGCGGGCAGGCAAAAGCTAGTTAACTATGAAATATCTAGATAAAAATTATATAGTCATGTCTATTGTTTTTTTCTGACTCTTTTCATCTGTGGTGCATATTTAAAAAAAAAAGATTGATTTTAGACACTAAAGTAGTCTCGAAATGACAGTGCAGTAGTATAAACATTATAACGTAGTGTTTCTGTTTACTTCCCTGCAGGTATATCTTGATTAACATTATTCAAATAACGTCGGAATACATATCACATAATGTGTCATACTCCCGAGCAATTATAACAGTTCTCGTTTATTATTAGGTGCCGAGCACAACTGTGTTTATACAATCATCCCCTACCGACGTTCTAGGTAACTCATTACTACACACTAAACCATCTGAACCTGTTCATTTTGAACCTTAACACCTTTACGAACAGATAGTTTTCACTTGCCAGTAGTGTGTGGGGACAGAGCCGCGCCGTTCTGCAAATTCTCGTTATTAAACCTGGTGACCGTAAAAACAAGGTGAAGTAGGTTTTCTTAACACCCCTCCCACTACTCTTTCCTCATCTCCTCACTAGATTTCTTAGCCAAACATTTTTATAGTTACTTTCTTTTTAAACCTCGACACAAAGAAAGGGATGTATTAAGATTGACATGTCTGGATGTTAGTCTGTCGCATCATAGCTCCTAATGGAATGAATCGATTATGGAGTGGTTTTTCTGTTTATGAATTGACGTAATCGAGATGGTTCTTAGATTATAATTAGTTCATTTCTTAGTTGATGATTTGACATTTGATGCTATTACATGAGTAACATTTCTATGAAACGGTAAACTTAACCTGATGCTGCAGCCGAACCTTGGTTTGCTGCGCTCATCAGGGTTTAGTTATTTAAAATGAAAATGATCCTAAATCTGTTATAACAACATTCAAAATTACGTATTCACGAAACGTACCACGCAACCTATTTTAGTTAGCAACAACTAAAATTAGTTAAGTTACTCAATTTAGGTTATAATTGCTTTATTAGTATTCCGTTGTACCTACTTGTGCCTTAAATGGCTAAAGGCGTCTAAAAGAAGAAACCTTCACATAAAATGAGATGACATTTCGTATAACACATTCAGCACAGCCCCAACTAAGGTTAATACTTTAGTGATCAAATTGAGTGATGTTGTAATAAAGTCCAACTTTCATAATAGAATCGACGATATACGAACATTTGTTTCAAGTGTTGGGGTGCGCAGGTTAGATTCCCGTTTAGTTCGAGTATTTGTACATATATCTGTTTTCATTGGCTTTGGTGGTTCTGTATTCACTGTACTCGGGGTTTGTATGCTTGTATGTAGTTAACGGTGTCCTATTCCAGTGCCGTATCGCTACCTAGATTGTGGTCGACAGTCTCATGACACGCATTTGATGCAAATTGCTCAAAGTCAGTGGCTGGTGAATGAGGCCGATGCGGCCGCACGATGAATGGCGAAGCGCGGTTTGCCAACACTGACATACCGAAACGCAGGAATTACCTACTACCAGCAAAGTTACAATTATCATAAATAGTGCAACATGAAATGCGTTCTGTCCATTAATTAGGCTGTGCCAATAGGTCCTACCATTTAGTATAATTAATATTCAAATATTAAACTAATATTATTTTCACACTAATACTGTTTTTTCAAAGTGAACGCAGCTGCCTTTGAGAGCGAGTGAGTGCTCCCGTAGAATTGTTGAAATTAAAAGGAGAAGGATGGAGGTTTAGCTACGAAAACCTAATCTATGATCATAATCCGATCCATATGTACTGAAACAAAGATAGATTGATAAATAGGATAACATTCAAAGTCAGCCAGATCTTACTAGTAAGCAAGTATGTAGTCATAACTTATGATCAATAGGTACTTATGTTGTGTTGATTTGTAATGTTATACATGGTGCGGAATGGCCATGTTAGCTTTAGCTACACACACACACACACAAACACACTACACATAGAAAGCTCTCTCTTTGTCCTGTTCGAATTCACCACATGCTGAGACACTTAATACAACAAATGTATAACTGTGTACATTCAGCATGTCAACGGCGTGGTCAGCAACAAAGTTGTAATAACTGTGGAAATGAGTTTACGTGTTATCGCGCTCAAGGCTTCCAAGAATCCGAAATGTTTAGAGGCCGTAGTAAATAACTTTGAACTTGTTGTTTTTGTAAAGCCACATCCAAATATTTAAGTACTATAAGAGGTATTCAGAGGGTTATTTGTTGAGTTACCGACTAGAACTGAAAACAAAGAGGCAACAGTGACACATTTTCATATCAAGCCTTCCAATGAAACCCTTCGATTTCCTTTTAAAATAGTAGGCACACACACACATAGTATTAAAGCTACATGGTTTTAATGATCAGTTTACTGTAATTGTTATTTTATACACATGTTTGAGATCATTAGCCTATCACAGTCCACTGTTGTACCCATGTACTGCCTCTCAACTTGCAAGTCATCTCTCCACCTGGCCTGTGGGCGTCTTACACTACGTTTGCCCAGACGCGGTCTCCACCCAAGAACACGTTAAACCTAACGGTTGTTGGTTCAGAGGCTAATATGCCCACTGTCACTTCACCCTGCTAATCTTGTAGGCTATGTCGATAACCTTGGCTCTCTGCCTGATCAAATATTTGAGATGATTCAATGTTATTGTTAACTAGTTAAATCAATGTCTTGTTGCGATGTCCTGAACATTGTAATTAATCAACGTTCGTGACGGGAAAGATAAAAGAAATTGTACGTAGGTAATCCACTCATATCGTGATTTTTACAAATGCGTTCAATATGTACTCTGTACGACTTCATTCTATAAAACAGAGTATATGTAGAAATGTCATTTGTTCAGGAGCATTGCTCGTTAATCCTTTAGTAAGTGCATGTTGTCCAGAATTAGTGCTAATGTTCGCTCGCGATTAGTAACGCTTAATACAAGCATCTGTGGAACGTTTACTGGGAACGTTCTGTATGTGTGTGTGTGTGCGCTTGTTAAGTGCTCGTCAACTTTACTCGCGCATAAATTACCGCCTGACGCATAACACAGATATAACTCCGTCCCGCTAAACGTTACCTCATTATATTAAGGGCATACTTAGAGTTTGCTGGTTTCACATTGTGCTTAATATCAGTTTTGATTGTATGTACACCCCACCCTTGTATAATGACAGGCTTGTTCTTTATACAATCTACTACTACTATTATAAACTCGAAAGTAACTATGAACTCTAGGCTACTCGACAAGCTAACCGATATACACACGGGCGGTGTCGCGGGCTAAAACTAGTTGTTTAAGACTTAATTTATTACAGTTCCAGTTGATTTTAATCGAAGGATGGATATTATGTTTCTGTACAACTACAACGGTTCTACCGGATAACAGGGCACGAACACAAATTTCTCGTCTTGTGAGTAAGGATATTAGATTGCTACCGGTAACCATTTTGATATTTACAAAGTGTTTTATAAGCTCTATTTAAAAATACGGTAACCCTCATTTGTTTATTATTTTTATAAATAGTGTACGTTATAACTTGAGAGTAAATAATTGAAAGCTTTTACAGTTAGAACAATATTAGAGCTTTAAATGCGATAGCAAGCATTTAAAGCTCGAATAAAATATTGTAGTAGAAAACGTTTAGATAACATAATAACAGACGTTTGCACTAAAATATAGGACAGTGCGTAATGTTGTTCTATGAACGTAGGAGCGCTAGCGGGTGTGGAAGCGGTAGCGATAATGGGTATAGGAGCGGTGACTGAGCAGAAGCGAGTGCGATTATCCCAATGCAATTACGCTTACAACTATTATATTTTCAAAAATCAGAAATTGGTATCACTGTATATTCTAAAAGAAGTGCAAATAGGATGGTATCTTTTATTAAATTGACTTTTTATCAAGATAAAAGAATATGTTTTGATAATCTTACAGATGCTTGAAAGAGATTGTATTTAGCAACCAAGCCCTTCCTTGTACATTATAAGTCTAAGAAATCATGAACACCCTTTAACAATCCACTGCTGGACATAAGGTCCTTCCTACCCTTAGGTAGTAGGTCTAAGTCTACTACACTACGTTTACCAGACGGGTTGGTTGGTAGTTGTTTCAAGTTTTCCTTCTCTTTGCAGTGATGTTGTCTTGTATAGTTTGTCCCTTGGCCGGTTCTTACGACAGCAGATGAATAGAATTGGTGGCACTCCATATTCTAAATATATCACCACACAGGCAAAGCATATCTATATATATAAGATATATGTTTGTGAAACTTATATTTTTACCATGGTGTATGAAATATCATTTACATAATCCGGTAGTAGATTACCGGAAATTATAAATGGTTATCTGAAAACTGTTATTTTTGCTGCTCATGCTTTGATTATTTTTGCTGCTTATGCTTTGATTATTTTTGAATAGTCAAAGCTCGATTGTCACACACATACAAATAAGTGAATTATCAATTTTAAGCCGACTTTTTGGTATTAAGGGAAAAATTTACAAAAAGTACCCAGAACATGAAGTAAACAAGTGAGATAACAGGAGCACGACGTTGCGTCTGCGGAAATCCAATAAAACGCTGGCAACTCGTGCACTCAACGCGTTTGCTTCTTCGCGCCGCTTTTACATCGCTACTAACACGTTTGCGCTGCACGTAAAATATCTATACAGCAGTTTTATCTAGGCCACCTCCAGCCTGATTGCCTTCTTTCACTGCCGCTGGTTCGTATACATAGCTAACTTCATTTTCATAAAATCCCAGACTAAGTTTAGCATTGTGGGAAACTTGACGACGCGACGGCGGTATGCAGGGATCGCCTTTATAATATGTATTTTACTTAGCCTAAAAGTCTTATCGGGTTCAAGAAAAGTTTTATATTAAAAGTAACCATTTTTTTCCCAATGTATAAACGGTATTAAAACGGAAATCGATTGGCCCTACGAACGAGAGTATTAATTATATAAAGGCAGAAATTTCCAAGAAGACTTTTAGGATAGGAAACACACAGACACACACACAGTTAGAAACATTCAGACTAATATAAAAAGGTATATTCAGGCACAAAGATTCTTAATTTTGAGCGGAGTCCGAATTTGCAAGACTTTAATATTAGGATGATGTGAAAACATAATGTGGGAGGGGCGAACAGGTATTAGGTTGTACGGTACTACCCTCGCACAGAAGGTTAACCTAAAATGACAACATTCGTGCTGTCGTGTTTCATTGGTGAGTGCGCGACCGGAGGCCCGATGAAGCATAAGCATCACTAGGCTGCCATGGCTTGGGTCAACATGTTGCATTATGCATGGTATAGTGACTTTTGGATTCTGCTTATGCTTTCCATACATAATAGAATCACTTTGGCAGGTCCATACATAAAAAAGATATAGCATAAAAAACAAGATGGAGAAGATAAGGGATAAATATTTTTTTTAAAGTTTTGTAATAATAAAATTTCTTTGGTGGAGTCTGACCCTATTTTTTAGAAATACACATCTATTGCATCATGAATATTTCATGAATTCTGATATAAATGTTTGTTTAGTTAACTATTTTCCGTAACATTTCTAAATTAAGATGAATAGTAAAATCCGTGAAGTTAGAATGTACCAAACATACACCTATACACACACGTGTTGTGTTCGCAGGCTCTATACAAATTCTGTTGGTCATAAATTTTACACTCGTTCACGCTATCTCGGCTTTTCCACCAACGGATTATAAAAAATGGAATTTATATACTAGATAAGATATATTTATGCTCTCAGGGTTCGGGAGAATGTGGCTGAGCAAATTGTAGCGGAGTCGGAGCCCGTGAATATGAAAAGAGTTGATGCCCTAGTTATGATAGTTCAATTTGTGCCTCATATCTCCGGCTAGGGGTGAACTACATCGAGGAAACTGTATCTTTATCGTAGAGTTCCGCATCGCCTCTGGCCGTAAATAAAACTATATAAATAAAGGTTGAGGTCAAGTTGAAGGTTTCTTATTAACATTTTTTGTGTGGCGCGGTGGCGGGGGTGAGGGGAGTATGTAGCACACGTTTTATATGCTGAATAAAGGCAACTGTATAATGTTTGTATTATGGGTAAATGTTTCTTGTCATAGGTTTTAGATTTAAAAATGATTCAGTCAAAAATGTTATTAGATATTCTCGATTTGTATTTAAAGATTAAGATTTTAGAATAAAACAATGTTATACAATGTGCAATACTTTTACAGGCAGAAATGTTTGTAAATCGATCTCCTGTAGACTAAATTCTTCTATCATTGTAGAAAGGGTTGGAACATCGTTAATTATACTTACCTACTGCAGGGTAATCATCACAATCCTTACAGAACATAACCTATTAAGGGTTACCTATGCGCGGTGTTGCATCAAGAGTTTTCAGACAATGCAATATTCCTAATTGTTCTGCTTCGTACAACTATTAATCAAGCTACGAAAGTTTTTGACCAGTGTGTGTTGCCAGTGATGACTTATGATACAGAGACGTGGTCACTCAAAATGGGCCTGGTAAGAAGGCTCAAAGTTGTACAAAGAGCAATGGAGAGATCAATGCTCGGAGTTTCTCTGCGTGATCAAATCAGGAATGAGGAGATCCGCAGACGAACAAAGGTCACCGACATTGCCCGTAGAATTGCCAGGCTTAAGTGGCAGTGGGCAGGGCACATTGCTCGCAGACAAGACGGCCGATGGGGCAAAAAAAGTTCTGGAGTGGCGACCGCGTACTGGAAAACGGAGCGTGGGTAGGCCCCCTGCAAGATGGTCCGACGACCTGGTTAAGGTCGCAGGAGTCTGTTGGATGCGAGCAGCACCAGACCGGTTGTTGTGGGAAGCCTTGGGGGAGGTCTATGTCCAGCAGTGGACGTCTTTCAGCTGACATGATGATGACACAAATTGACTATCAATGTTTAGTATTTCCCGAATATACCAATTTATAAAACTCAGGATTACTAAAGATTGAGACGCGTAAAGACACAGCATAATATTCATTATTCGCAATTTAAAACAATGTGACTTTGACACCATGATTCCAATTGAATCATAGTATATTCACATTAGCTACATTAGAACTGACATTTACGTCTCACAAACAATAGGACTGTTTCCAGTGATCGATTTGTCGGGATTAACTAGCATACTCGCATTAGTGGACATAAGCCCGACACGCTTCATTACACACAACAAAATATGTTTGAAAATGCTCATCAAATATACCACGGTGGAATGCTACAGCTTTTGTGTTCGTGAATTTTAGAGTTTGATGTGCGGCAGGATATGCTCACCATCAACATAAGTTGGATATTGTGTGAGTACCTAATTTATTTATTAATTATGTATCGCTTTCTGTCGCATTATATGTGATTGTAATTAAATAGTTGCTGTAATAATTAAATCAATTGTAGTTCTGAAAAAGTATGCTCATTTGAACGTTAGAAGAAGACCTGTTGTGTTCGCGTATGCATAATATAACAATTTTTTATTCCTCCGTTCGGAAATCCCCTCGGATACCTCCTACTGGTGACATGTCGGACTCGAACTGACTAAATCCACACGCCGTCTTGGGTATTTAGAGCTGGGGAACCAGGTGCCCCCTAGTAAGGAAAACTTTGGCATCCCGACGCACCTCGGGCCACCTACCAGTTTGTAGGTGGCCCCCGACTGTGTGGGAGCCCCGATGTTCCCTTTACTGTTCCGTAGGGCGCGCACGATCCGCAGCGTCCGCGCCGCCACCTGGGCCTGCTTCTGCCTGGGGTGACAGATGGCCTCATCTGTCACCCTATGGCTTGCGCTTATGGAGGACGGAAATCGTTCTGCGTATGTGCAATATACCCTAAATAAAGTTTGTGATATTTTGAAAAATCGCAAATTAAAAGTACCGGTAAAGCGGGCTTGTATTCAAATTTTTATTAAAGAAGAGAGTCTTTAAGTATAGAAGTGACTGGCAGCCTGTTTATTTCGTAGAACAGGCAGGAATAGGTAAGACGCACGTAAATTAATATGCGGTAAAATGTACGCACAATAACTTTTTTACAATCAAATAAAATTATGGATGAACTGGGTGTTACCTTAAGTATATAAATGCGCGACCGAACCTAAATTATCAAGTAAAACAAATAGTTGTTAACTCTATTTTTGAAAGGAGTATTATTATCCGACTGCGCCAGAAGGAAGGTTGTGTTTTTGTTGTACCTGTTAAATAGCAGTGGTACAAGAGAGGGGTGGGGGGAGGGATGTAGATGTAGGCTTGTAACACTGTCACCACCAAAATGACCATGGACCAGTATAGTATACTTACCATTGTGCAAAAAACGATGTACAAACGATACAATTTTGCGAGCGGGAGTTAAGCTTCGTGTACAGCTTTTGCCTGACAAATGTGAAATATTCACAAATGAGCGCTTATAAATATTCGACGCAATACTATCGGATTTGCATTTAGTTTCATAATCAATATAATTTATATTGCTGAATAAAACGTCAGCATTCGAACTGTATCCACGATACAAAATTGTAATTATAAACAATAACGAAAAACATTATAGGAGATGTTATCACAAGACAGAGATATGATAATGATACAGTAAGTGTTCAGACGCTTACACGTAATGAACTCAGCATGAAAGTGATTGAGATTTAAACTTTTTTGACAGAAATGCTCGCAGCACTTTTAATTTTGCACATCACACCACTAGAAATATCTCCATCGCACAAGTGAAATATCGCGTCCGAGTGGATGTAATTTGTGGTTTTGTTAACTCATAAAAACTTGTGCGAAGTGTAATCAGCCGATGTCGCGAAGCTTACGCATAAACTGACACAAAAGTTTGTGCTCTAACAAAAATATGATCATAAATCGCACAGGCTGGCATTTGTGTTGAAACGTTTGTTTGCTTCTAAAAGGGAGATTTCTGAAGTGTTGACTACACGTTTATTACGGCATAGTGTGTAAATTCACATTATAACAGTTTTAATTATAGATATAGGCACATGAAGTGAATATATGACCTCATAAAGATCGAAGGGTGGCAATGAATGTACACCGCTTTCTACAGGTCTTCTCAGGATTGCCCTTATGGGTAAAATATTAACTATGGTATGTTATCAATCGTTTTGGAGGCCACTAAACAATTTTTTATTCATACCTTTATCCCTGATAGATGGTATGCAATATTTCTTGTTTAACAGTTGAATCGTTACTGTTTGAAATTAATTACTACTCATATTTTGTATATCGGATTAAAATAAAGCGTGGCCCAATTCTATTACTCAGCATCCCTCACATGTGGTACAATCACTTTAGTGAGTGAATCGGGTAACGAACTCCCACTAATCGTTTGCAACATTAGTGGCGCGTATTTCTGTGTAGCCCATTTCGCGGATGGGTTGTCAAAGTGATCTGCGGTGTGTGAATGCGCCGCGCAAGTCCTACTCACGGGACACTCCAGTTGATATTACCGGCCTAATGTTACTGCGGCTGTTTGTTATCGCATTCATTACATGATATGCAGCAGTGGTGTAGACCAGTGCTATGTTATTTATCAGAAATACATAAATGATAACTGATATCCGAAATGGATAAAGAATGAAGTTCTACTCACAAATGCATATTGTGTAGCTAAATACTTAGTAACTACATCTAAGGCACAGTAAGTGTTATATAATAAATTAGGAGAGAATTGTGGTGTTTCTTCATTGCGTTATAACTAATTGCCTCGAATAGTATATTTACGAGTAACTCATAAAAACATTGGGCCGAACTTCATTTATGCTCGAGGCTTCATTAATGATTTCTTCGTCTGATCAGAGTGAACTTCTTTTATGCTCAAGGTAAACAGCATCTATTCCGCCACCGTACATAAAACCACATTTTCAGACGTACCCGACGCAGACTTGAATACAATAACATACAATACAATTATTAATGAGTATTTTAATTGCAAGAGTACGTAAAATCGTCGATGCTCTGATTGAATTAATCGTGAAATAACCAGTATCGTAATCTTCGCGGAAACATGTTCGATGTGCAATATGTGGAGATGTGCATGTTCCAAATAAGAGATAATCCGCTTGTGCTGGCTCGGTGCGTCAGCGGCGGGATCATTCGCGGCTTATCGCCGATAGTGACACTTGTTTAGCGTCTCTTGGTTAAATTACCATTCAACATTTAACAGATTATATTTTTTACTTAGAATTTAACAATCAAGTCTGCCAACTGGAGATTAGTATTTTATTTCAGAATGAGACTCTATGTTTGTCATGTTCCAGGATTCTGATTGTCGTCCGGACAAGGATAGTCAATTTGACAGATAATAATTATCTTTGACACTTGAGACAGAGACTCAAAACCGAAAAGTAGCAGTACTATAGTCGTTCCAATCGCTTATTTAACTTTTGACAGCTCTAATATCTAATCAAATAGTGATACCGTGACCTGTTACCGATTCGATTTCTTTTATCGATCGATTTTATGCATGTAGAAGTTTTAATCGATTTAACACACTCATTATTTTATAGATAATTTTGTACTTTTATCGATTACTAAACGGCAACACCGAACGCGGAGCCGACGCGCGACGCCATTTTGATGTCAGTGTTAATCCACATTTTCATACGTCGAGTTGAGTATTTATATTCCTCCATTTTAATTTATTTGTTTGGTTGAGTTGAGCGTATTGTTCCTCCGTTCGTTACTGTCAAAATGCCAAAAAATAAAGTACTCAAAGGACAAACAAGAGAGTTTGTCTTGCGATATAATCGATAATCGATTTATTTCGAAACCGTTTTTATAGTCTGAGGTCATTAATTGCGAATTACACATCTCTAAGTGGGCGGAGCCCGTCCATGAAGTACAGTATTCCCTGTAGTACATTGTATCAAAAATTATTACAAAACTTTATGTGCGTGATCTGTCAAAAGTTAAATAAACGATTGGAACGACTATAGTGTCTAATTCGACGTATGTTATGTTTATGAGTAAGGATTATTATGACAAAATAATCTTGACAATCAAATTAACAGTTTAATACACAGAAGATAAACGAATATTAATTTTATATAGCCTTTTCTGCGCCGCCGTCTACAGTCGCGTGTTGAAGCTATTAAACCACTCATTATATTGGCATATGCTTCACTTAAATACCCGCCATCACAAATGACGCTCTCGACAGCAGTGGGAGCCATTAATCAATATACAGAATATATTATGTGTAAGACACTTGCAATATCCGAGGTTATTAAAGAGATTGGAGCTAATACGGCTCTCAGACGACATGGCTAACACGGTTCAAAGGAATGTGTAACCTTCATGCATTAATTGGCACAATTTAAATAAATTCCACAACACAACACAACGCAACTGTAGTTAATATTGAAAAGTTCTTGTGTCATGGAGGTGGCAGAAGACGCGATACGAATTCTGAAAGTCTTCCATTATTATTTATTAACAGCGCTGTTCCCATACACCCCGTTAACTTTATAACCTTTGTGGTATTTTGTTTTAAATGACATCATCTATTTCGTGTATGTTGTGTGTTCGTGTATGACTGAAGTTGTTATGATTAGTTTTCTGAATGGGCCCTTTTTGAAATTACTCAAGAATGATTTAAATGTTATGTAACAGAGAGTTTCACACAGTGCAACGTCAAAACTTTTGTGCGATAAATGATTACTTACTTGATTATAGTTAGTCTCACATGACAAATAATAAATTGATAACGGTATACCTTGAGTATAATAATATACTACGCCACTAATATATTAAATCTATGTAAAATATCAGTCGCAGCCCTTTATGTTGTGATTACCTGAGAAGAAAGTGAGTTTTACGAAAACTTTTGATTGTTTAAAGTTTTATAAAAATCGACGTTTAAATATTAGCAAGAGTGATATTATATTGCTTTTAATACATTATTATCAGCTTTATCAGCTATGAAAGATCACTTAAGTTAGTATGAGTCTGGAACACCTGTGATGAAATAGATATAAACTCTGAGAGTCAACGAATAATGGCCATCATTACGATTTTATTAGCAGCGCCGAAGTAGCCGCTTTAAATCACTCCTCTGCTGTACAACGACACACCAATAGGGGAACTTGAATTACGTATTTATTTCCATCCGAAATTCGGCCTACATTCTCGAGTCGTCCCTTTATGGGCGGACGACATGCCGGCGCGCCGGAACCTGCGGCCCGCTAGCCGAGAGGCTTAGTAAAAAATGAATGGGATAAAGTAGACGAGTAATTGAAATCGGCCGAGCTGCCTCCGACCCCCACGCCTTCCTCCCGGCACCTTACACACTCGCTCTTGTTGTGTTCGTAGAAATCAGGACACTTCAAATAGTATGAAGTAAAGGTAGGATAGTACCACAGATCCTGTGATGTACGTGTATAGTTGCGCTCTTCAGAGATAGTAGCAGATAGGAACTTAACCTTTAGTGCCAAATCACTAGTTTTGACAAAGTAGTTTGATAATGTTTTTTTTATGAATTAGATTCTGTTTATAACTAAAAAAAAAACAATTTAGGCCCGGAATATAGAAGACGTCTCAAGTATCGTTTGAACTCTGATCAGTTTTAGTAACTAATCTCAACTCACAAGTCTGTCCCCAGTAACGTTTCTGCATCTATTGTATTTATTTTATATTATTGTATTGAAAATATTGTACCGTATTACGCAGCAAATTATATTAATCAAATCATATCTAACAAATATAATGTATATATTATTGGTTATCTGTTTATATATAACACACTACTGGCCTGTGTATCAATTTAAATATAATAATAAGCAGTTCGCCCTAAACTAAATACTTTAAATATTAAAATAAAAATAAACAGGTACTACCTATAACGGAACGTTCAAATTGTTATCAATACTTGTCATGTCCAATTGTCAAACTCTGTATTTGTTTTATTTAAAAAATATTGTTATATTTTTGTTAGAAACCAAAAGGTTATTAGTATTGCTTGAAGGACATTACTTGAAACAAATAGTTGAATGTGTATTTTAAGTGAATTGAATATCAATTTGTGTTAATTTAAGTTAATTTAATTCTTTCGTAAAGTAAGGTAAAAAAATATTACGTTGTTATCCAGAAAAATCATCATAAAATACATTAATTTCCCTCATAAGGCAATAGAAATTATCACTTGAGACTAGATTGAGTTTGTCTCAGTTGAACAGAGATCACATCTGTCAAAATCTATTCCTGAGAGGAGGTTTTGACGTAAACATTGTTCTAAAATAAGCTATTCATTGATCTTTACTCACTTGATTAACGATCAGTGAATCTTGTTTCAAGAGACGTTCTAAAATAAAACCTCTTCTTGAAACTATTTTTAAAACTAGATTCACGACTGAGATGCTTTTTAAAATACGGGGCTTAGAATGAAATTCTTTTCGAAGAATTACTTCTTCATAAGTATAATTATTATAGTGTAAACTGCAAATTGACAGGAAACTCATTAATCAAACGATAATTTAGTTTAAATGAAATTTTTGAACTTTAACTTATAAGAATAATTAAGAAATTTTAAAGTCCAGATTTTGCAATTATTTAATTATTTTGTAAAACCTTTTCTTTCTTTTTTTGTTAAATTGAAGTAATAGTCCACGGGCCCACGTACAAGGGATTTCAGTGATAAATAACAGGCTGAAAGTTTATACACAGCTTCGTTTTGACGAGACACCCAACTTTTATAATAATAAATTATTAATTAAATTATAATAATTTGTATGCCGATGCATTTTTTATAAAAAATATATATTTTGCAAGCCCCAAAACAGAAATCAGCTAGTTATTAATGAAAATGAATAAAAATTTTCAAGTCACTCTGACATGTTAGAGCTGGGGGTCACTCGGAAGGTACTATTCACTTTGTATGCCACAAGTTTTTCTCAGTTTTCCATCGTATTTTCTCGAAGTTTTAGAAACTGTTATTATTTAATTTGGGACACTCATCAAATCGACGTGTTTTGCTCCCTATCGCGCTTTTTCCTGCCACTATCAGAATTTGGTCCAATGATAAACCTAAAGTTGGGTGTCTCGTTAAAACGAAGCTGTGTATAAACTTTCAGTCTGTTATTAATCACTGAAATCCCTTGTACGTGGGCCCGTGGACTATAAGGTATTAAATTAACGTAATAGTCATGTGACGACATTTAGCTACATTCTTGGCGACCGCAGCCTACAGACGCCTCGCCGCACCCCGAGGTGGCTCGGAGTAAGTAGGCTCGACGCGGGTAGCCGTAGGTAATCCAGCCGTGACATTAAGTCGAGCATCGCTGCTGATCCCCGCGGATAAACGCTCTTCTTTATAACGTTTACCTCCGTACTACCGTAACCTCAAGTATGTTTACATAATAATATGCCTAAAATATGGTACGAGTATTTGCGTCATTGCTATGCCCATTCCCTTGATTTTTTTTATATATTTAAAATATATGTATTACTTGTATTATTTTATAATTACAGATTACTGTAGACACCAGTTGTTGACGAATTAAAGTAGTTCGAGTTAATATCACTCGTTTAGTTATCAAATCCCAATTTTTATAACTGATTTAAAATTAACTGAAACTGGAAATCCCATACTATGATGATTATGAGGAGTAAAAGAGCTTATTTACAGAGTTTAGAGTCTTTATGTTTCATATAAATATATTAAAATCGATCTGTAGCAGTCATTATGATATTCTTTTGTAAAGTTTACGAAGTCTTACAAATCGTGAAGTCCAGCTTAAAACTTAGAGAGCCACAGAGACTCGCAACATCCTTATTTTATGATAAGAATGCATGTCATATTGCATAAATATCCAAGTCGTTGTATAAAAATAATTGGATCTACATAGCTGTATTAAAGAGTTCATTTTCCATGTACTAAACATGTTTTCATAATTTTGTAAGTTGGCAATTAAGTCAATAATTCTAAAAGAACAATGTACTAGCGTCTCTGCATCGCGTACTGTGACGTGCAATGTTGTGAGAATACAGTAATGCAATAGAAAGTAATGGAATGTAGCGCATCAAAGTGGCTGCGATTGGTTCGTTCCGCTGCATTTCCTCTCGTAATTCACTTTGTGCTTCCACCACTTGTCCAGGGCTTGTGACCTTTCCGAAATCACATATTTTATAGATAACGTGATTTTGGTCATTGATGTACCTATTCATAACAATGATTTCTTTCGTATTACTAGTTTTATCAGTCTTGCCTCGTCGGTCTAGCGGTTAGCGTGTGCGACTTATAATCAAGACGTTTCTGGTTCGATTCCTTGGTCGAAAAAAAGGGTTGAGTTGACATGACATTAAGATGAAGCCGGTTGAACTAGCAGCTGACCCCAAATAATCTAGGATAAAATATAGGCTAGGAAGATGACACTAGTTTTATCTGTCATAACGAAGTTCGACTTAAAGTGACGACAAACATTTCTCCCAAAATTATATATTTCTGTGGTTTGTGTATCCTCCTATTGTTTGGATATAGATGTTCATTTTATTGTAAATATTTTAAAGTCACTATTAACAAATGTACTACGAACTAAAATTATAATGTCAAAGTATAATGGTCCTTTTACAAAAACTATAATGCCAAATAATACAGCGGTAAACACAGAGATTTTTTCAATATCATTGAATGAATTTTTACCTAATTATCTAGGGACGAAAATGTTTAAGTATATTTTTATAATATTAATGAAAATCTAACTCTCTTCAAAATGTTTTGGTAATCGCTTTGTTAACGGTTGTGATAAATTTCCACGGAATACAAGACATATAGATAGATTTGTTTTAAATTACCAAACAAAAACAACTTTGTTCCAAAAAAACTGTTATTCCAAAGTATTTAACGCGTTACCAGAAGATATTGCTGTCAAGCCTTTAACTATATTTAAAAAACAGTTGATATCGTGGCTCCTAAAATGTGTTTTTATTCGGTGAATGAACTGTTCAATGCAGACTAATTGCTTACGATTTTTATGTGAATTATATTACTGACATGTTTAATTATTTTTAATTTATTGACAATTTGGAATTTTTATTTATACTCACGCATAGTTATGTGACTTATTCATTGATTTGAGTTTTATAATAATTAAATTAAAAATTCATAAAACACAAATTTTTGCATGTCAGTATGACTAAATGTTAGAACGAAATGTATTTTTTCTGTAACAACTTATGTATAAACAACATTTAATGGCAAATAAAATTATTCTATTCTATTCAATTCTATAAAGGTGTACTTTTTTGGTCTTCATATTTATTAATAAACCATTTTATATGACGTCTATTCAAGTCTAAAAAGACTAGACAGCGGATAATTATGTCTCCTCAAATATAAAAGTGACGTCTCAAAGTCAAAGGGACATCCAACATATAATACACTTGCCATGGCAAACATCGTCTAACAAAGTTACTTCTCGTTGTATTGTTTATTGGGACAGTTCCCCGTCCCCCCTGCCTTCTGTCTATATGTGGCACGATTTTTAAGAGATTACCAATACCATTGAGTGCATGATTCGTACATTGTTTGTTATTTATACTCATACATTGGCTCGTTATTGCTTGTTCGAGTTTAGTGAGTCAGACTACGAGTAGGCTACAAAACAATGAGAAAAGAAATAAACTTCTGTAAGATTCAAAATCATGCTAATCTGTTTTTTTTAAACAAAGAGCGCAGCCTGATGCTAAGAAGCTACTAGACAAAGACAGTTCAGGTGAATAATCGTTTTCCTTTATTTAAATTGACTAGTTCATTGTTTTCGTGCAGAAATAAAAAGGATCGCTAGCAATATTGTCGTGGGAATGACAATTTAAGAACTATCGGTTATTCTTTTTACTTCCTTTAATATGTATTAAGGCATGCAGAGTTTAATAAAATCGAAGAATTAATCATCTTCTTTCATTTTAAATTAGGTAAACATCAGGTATTGCAAATATGACATACTTAATTTTATTTTTAACACTTAATTTTGATGCCTTCCAAAAAAAACGCCTTTAAACACCAAGAAAAAGAGAGTGATCTCTTTACATATACTTTCCTATATTACAGAACTCAAGTAACAAGATTTATAAAGCTGGTAAGCGCATAGGTGCGTGAGGAGGACGGTATTGTGACGTCACAAATCTGTGATAATTTATGTTCTAACAGATTAGTGCAGGAGACATTGACAAATGTTCTAGTTGGTGGGTACAGTGTGTAGGAAAAACACGTTCGTAAACAGTAAACTAGTGTGTACACCAGAGGGGTAGGCAGAGGCCTATTAATCGCCCATGTTTACTATACTTTTATTCCTCTTTTCTTAGGGGGGAAGCTTATAGCCGTCGAGATTCCCATTCATGAATGAGATAGGAGAATTAGAACAATATTAATATGAAGACCGCAACCCTCCAACATCTAAAAAAAAAAAAAAAAACTTTATTGCAGCATTAAATACCCTTACTCTGAAAGATGAAGAAAACTTAACAGAATTAACATACGCGCTAGAACATATTAAATGGGACATCGTCCCCCGTGAGACAAGCGTCTTGGAGAAAACACGCTAGAACCATTCGTATACTGCAAAAAAAACCAGAAGCAGGAACGGAGAAAAAGTTAAAGTTGGAGGAGGCCTTTGCCGATTGGCAAACAGACCTACAAAAATAATTAACTATTAGAATAGATTAAGATTAGTTTACCTACAAAAATATATTTATATAATTTCTCTCAACTCTCAAAATAACTCATAGTTAATATTTCTTAATACTTTGTAAATAGCAACTAAGTTGGTCTGAATAAAGGGCTTTATTATTATTATTATTATAATAAGAAGTAGGAAAGATGCCCCTACAATTACCCTTAATCTTGTTAATTTTACTGTGTTTAATTGCGAGTATAAAGGTGAATTATAATTTGAATTATCTGAATAACATAAGTGTTAAAACACGCTTTCGTCGTGAAACAAACAACACGCACGAGCTCCTACACATAATGCGAACGAAACTTGGGCCCGAGTGGGAAGTGAGCGATGTCTCAGACCAAGATTTATTGTCAAACTTTTCACCAAGCAACGAACGTTTTTTTAAAACAAGTTTGAGATGAACCGCAAGTCTCAGTTTCAGTGTTTGTCACAAAACACTGTATTTGCTTGGATTGTTACTTAATCCTTTGTAGTCAGACTAAAAGTTCGTTTGCTTCTTATTTGGAGGTCATTGGAGGTCTTTTCAGTTATATTGATAAGGTAACTTTTTAAACTCAAACTCAAATCATTTATTTCCATAGGCCCCAAAAGGCACTTGAACACGTCAAAAATACAAACATCAAAATATAAAACAAAACTCAAGTAATCAATTCAGTGATAAAAGGTACTAATACTAAATGCACTGAAATTATTTGAATTACCGGAGCTTAGATTGATTTCGATTCAACTCAAAGGTTTAAATTGAAATCAATCCAAGTACCAGCTCCGATGGGTATTGCATTCATGAGAAGAGCTGGTGAGAAACTCATGTGCACCATCTTTTCAAATAATTCATACAATTGTGTTATTTTATGTATGACATTAAGTCCTAGAATAGAATTTACATCTTTGAATATTTAGAATATAGTTATAAATACATTCCCATAATTCAAAATACATAAAATATTAAAATACCTAATAGGCGTTGTTGAAATTCAAATTATAATCCAAACCTGATATAATTATATTAGGTGAAATGCCTGCGAAAACTTCGAGAGAATCATTGTATTGTTTCTGAAAGTCAAATTACAAAGTAAAATTGACGCCTAGTTTTGTCAATATTTGATTAATATAATTAAATAATGATAAAGTGATTAATCAAAATCCCAATTTAAATATAGCTGTATTACTAAATTGGCTAAACGTATTTCAAATCTATTTTTAGTTTTTAATATCAACCTAAGTTTTAAATCAATGAAGCTTATTCGATAGATATGTTTGGAAAAGTGTATATTAATAAAAGCGGGTAGTTCTCTCACAGTGGGTTTGCGTAGCCGTTTCTTTGTCACTAAATGTTTGCATAGATGGTTTTACGCTGAGTGTTGTGAGGTTGATTTGTTGAGAATGGTTTTCCATTTTATAAAATGTTTGTGAAGTCTTCCGTGATATAACATACTAGCTGACCCACGCAACCTCGTTTGCGTCTTCTATTGCTGGTAGCGTGAAAATATTCGCCCGTTTTTGAAACATTCTTCATTGGTGCTCCGCTCCTATTAGTAGCAGCATGATGACATATAGCCTGTAGCCTTCCTCGATAAATGGACTACCCAACACTGAAAGAACTTTTCAAATCAGACCAGCGGTTCCTGAGATTAGCGCGTTCAAACCAACAAACAAACGAACAAATTCTTCAGCTTTATTATTAGTATATAGATATCGCTCCCGCCGGGAGTTCTCATTAATACCAATAGACTCAAACAGTTTTTAAGTCCAGTAGTGGCCAAAATACGCTTTAAATGTCTTTACCAGGACTAATTTGAAGTTTGTTAACAAAATTACCTGCCACACCTAATCTGAGTTGTTGAACAGTAAGTGAGTCGATCGTGAGTGATCAGCTTCTCCGTTATCTATTCTAGGCGTCTACAGATTTGTAATTAGTACGTACATACGATTATAGATATGTGGTTGTTGTTTCACTGCAGAGTACCGCAGTATTTTGGGATCTACGTGTCTCGAGATGAATTCACACATAAACTTGAATAAGCCAGCAGAGCGTGGCGCACATAAATTGAACAAGATTGTGCAGTCTATTTATTTAGCGTCCACGTCAGGGGCTGCAGTCAGGTGTGCCGTAAACGTGTCTAATAAACAAATAACGTTAAAGAATATATACCAAGAGGATGTACGAGTATAACAAGAATTTTATGATAGCTCTTTATTTAAACACAATTTAGTTACATATACGTTATCTTCAGCATCAACTACGAGATGTCAGAAGGGACAAAATCATTTTCGGAGGGACGAAAAGAGGAATTAATAAAATAGTTCATGACCTACATTTCTATTTGTATAATACATTACTTTATAAAGGCTAATTCTGGGAGAGACTAAAATGTTAAGTTAGTTTAGTAGTGTTTAATGTGTCTGGTATCTGTAGTTATGTGATGAATTTTGTACATTTTATATTTGATCAAAATTGCGATATGGTGTCGTTCTAATGAATTAAGTGGTTATGCTAAAAAGTAATCGATGAGTAAAGAAACAGTTTACCACTCGATACAAAGATGTCCTTTAAATTCTAACCAGTATTACGAGAGACGTGATCAGCGAAAATACGAGCGTCCACACCTCGGGCCTGAAGGTGGCTCGCCGTCCGCCTGAGACTGAGTTATGTCCCCAATTCGTTAGACTGAGCTCGTTCCGGCTCTCTTTCACCTATTATTTAACATCCTGCAATTTTCACATGAAGCACCACATTATACTGTAAGTTATCGATTTTTGGGCGAACATCGCGCCATAACATTGATTTGCCAATCTTGTTTACAGATACGCTACAAATGTCCGGATTTATTTGTGTGTAAAATCCACTAACCAAGTTAAATTATATGTGTATACCCTATCGTATTATTTATATTAAAGCAAATGTTAAACTCAAATATACGAAGTAATGCAAGTCGTAATCAGAATTATTCGCAGTAAAGCACTAGCGCGATATAATTTATGTATTCAGAATGTCCGTTATAAAATAACAAGAAGCAAGTTTTAATTAGCCTGGTCTCGCTAACTTCACTTTTATTGTGGGTTCCATTTTTAGTTTAATTCCCAACACAGATATAATAAGACGCGAAGTTTATTATTTTATTGTAGAATATTTGCATACGAAGTGGCAGATGTGTACCGCGAAGAGAAGCGCCAATTAAACAGCGAACTCAACACTACAACTGCATGTAATATGAACTACATCAATGTCTTAAAGTAGTTGTAGAGGTCAAGAGGCTAATTTAATTAATAACCTCTAAATCTATGTGTGTAAGTCGACATTGTGGCGCGATGTTAGTGTTGAATGACGCACACGCACTAGCCACACTCTGCTGATATAGCTATTTTTGTTTGTAACCGACTCCTTTGTTGGACTTGATTTTGACCCACTGCAAACGGTCAGATTTTTATTTTAACTTAGTAGACTTATCGAGGACCGATGACAATACAATAAATTGAAAAAATAAATAAATAAATTATAGTTTAAAAACTAATAAAAATACGCTTTTATAAATTAACCAAGGTAAGAAGTGGAGGGTTGCTTTCTGAACATAATATATTCAATGATGTCGCCCCACGCTTTTTTACATTAAAATATTTGTAAAATATTTTATACTTTTTTGTTTAGATTTAGATTTAACCTAGAAGGAAGGAATTTATATGTCCTACACTATTTTACGGCTTACGGCCAAAGGGCCGTTAAGTTTGTGCTGTAATTCAGATCTTTATGTACTTAGAACTATTGAGTCACCTTTTTTCCACAAAATTATAAAATCCAAACATTTGTTCTGTAAAGAAGCATATACTATTTATTATTCACTCAAGCTGCACACTTCTGTTCTGTATAGTTATCTTTCACGTTGAGTTACTGCATTTCGCGCAGAGCAGGTAAAATAATCATAAGGTTTTGCACTCGCTCTATTTCTCATGAAAGGTAATAACTTTAATACTTTATGAAGCTTCGGCGCAAATTCACTTTATGACTTCTGCACTTTGCACAGGAAAATTATACTTGTGAATAATATTGTACCTTCTTCAAATATACCAAGGTTCTCAAACAAGTTTGTACTGTCTTTGCCACAGTAAATTGAGAGGTAGATTTTTGGAAGTAAGGGTGCTTAATCAGTATCATGCTGTGCTAACTTGTTTTATTATTAATTTTCGATTTTGAATATACTTAATAATGCAGAAACATCTCAACGTGTTTCCCATCCCAAGCTGCATTGTTATATTGTTTGAATTCGCAATTGAATATGGTGATTTGATTACTCTTCGATTCTAATTATGTTTTCTATCTGTAGAATAGAAGCTGTGTAAATAAACGTAGTGGAGAATCAACCAAATAAATACATTTACTTATTTCTCCACTTTAGAATCGTATTTTTTTAAAGACAACTCTCGCATTAGCAATATATATCCTGTGTCGCGAGGGACTTTACAAACATACATGAAACGGGCACAAAAACCACTCAGACTTAGAACAACAATTTGTTGATTACAAAGTATTGTTCCATGTGGGATTTGAACCCTCAACACTTGGTGTAGTAGAATGTAGCGGGGCGACCGCTTGAACCACTAAGCCAACCGTCCAGTTTGCAGTGCATTAAGAAACTTGTTGTAATATATGTGCACATATAAGCATATACAAAGAGTTAGTTGAATACTACACGACAGTGGACATAATTGTTCTCACTTCCAATAATAATCCCGGGATCGAATTTCGATAATCAAAGGTAATCATGTCACAAGGCCACCGAGGCAGCCAACTTACCCTACTGCTCAAGTTATCTAATTTACATGTTAAAGCGAAGCCGCGGTGCTAGCTTCTTCTAAATGTATCATTTTAGCGTTAAACTTGGCGTAGTAATAGAATGTTAAAAAGTTTTATAATCAAGGGTGAAGAGTTATTCTACTGGGGGAGATATAATAGTAATATAGGAACTAAATGACATGTGAATATTTTGCTAATAGATCTTTTCAGACAATTTCTATTTGGTCTTTAAATGTAAAAAGTCACTGGTCCTGATATATTTTCTCATGACTATTGAGAAAACAACGTTAAAATATGGTCAAAGAAGCCAATGAGCCAGGTGTCAGGTGAATGAGTAAAGTATTGTTCATAATTTAGATAGAATCATTTTAATTTAATTCTTAGTACATTTAAAGCAAATCCATCACTGCAATAAGAACACTATGGTAATAAAGCATTAGAGTAACTAAATGGCAATAGGCGCGCTTGCTCGTACGTCGTTCAGTAAAATATATCTTATAATGGTGGCTAAACTTTTCTGGAAGACGAACTAATTGCGTAGCACTAGGAAAATAACTAATTAGTTGTTTAAAGAGTGGCTGCTTCGTCATGAACTTTATATAAATGCACGGTCGGCCTGGTGGTTCAAGTGGTCGCCACGCCGCCTTCTACTGCGTCAAGTGTTGTGGGTTTAAATCCTACACGAGACAACACTTTGAGCAATTCACAAATTGTTGTTCTATGTCTGGGTGTTCTTTGTGTCCGTTTCATGTATGTTTATGAAGTCCCCCGCGATACAGGATGCATATTCTTAATGTGGGAGTTGTTTTTTATTAAAAATGGTGAGACAATATAGTGAATTATGAAGTTACAAGTAATTATTTCGTGCGACTTTCTGGAATCGTCACTTTGAATTTTAAAATTAATTTAACTGATGCCAACTATCGCATGGGGTTGCCGACAAGACAGGAAGAAAGAAAGGAAAGAATATCAATTTATTTTAAACTTTATATACTTTAGTATATCGGTAGATGTAGATGCCCAGAGCATTCTCTTCCAATTAACTATAATCTTATAAGGTAACTAACTTGTACATTAAAATAGAACATTTATTTATTATACCCCTTTTCCTAAAAAGGATTTGTAGCATAAGTACGTTCAAAAAAATATAATGTATGCTCAGTAGTTTCATCCCGTCTCGTATAATTATAATTATGTTTGTTTTGCTTTTAAATGTTAGCGAGCGCGCATTAAGAGGTCGGCGCTAAACATTCATCACCCTGTCGCGGCCATAGATTAAAGAATTACCAGCGCGATGCTTCTTTGTTGTGTACAATACTGTAGATGAGCTCGTGCATTGTTGTTTGAATGGTATCAAGTTCGTTTTTGTCAGTGATCTCAGTATATAAAGGAATAACAATACCCAAACAAACCCATGCAGTTTGCCTTACGAACATCCGACTACAATGTTAGACGTATACCTGAGCTCGATCGTTCTCGGTACAGGTAGTTGTATGCACGAATATATTGCGGTTGCATAGTTTTGAATAAGTTGATAAATAATATGTATTGTAAATTGAAACATATGCTTAAGTATTTTATTTGTATTCTATTACTAAGATAGGTTAAGTTTAGGTTTAAAAGGGCGCGTTATTTTTATTTGCCCAGAAGATGAATTTCGGTTGTAGGAAAATGTTTATTTCTACAGGTCATATTTAAAGCTTATTAAAAGTTAAAGTTTTACTGAACAAAACATAGAAAATAAACATGAAATTTGATTGATAAACAAAAATGAAAAAAATAGTGGATTTTGTCGTCTACAGGTGTCTAATTAGTTTAAAGGCGTATTAATTAAAACAACGTTTTCTGTATATAACGGCTATTTTCAGTACCTACTTATTTAAATGTTTATTGAGGAGTAACCGGTTCTTAATTATTAAACTCATTTCTCATTTTCGTAAAATATTGAAAAATATGGATAGAAATAGTTGTTTTTAATTTGAATATATTAGGATCTTTTGCATAGGTATAATACCTTTTTTGGTTCACCGACAAATTGATTTGACATTTTTGATCACAAAATCTAAAAGAAAATTAGTACGGGCTGTTGAAAATAATGAAATCAATTAAATTATCGTGTCGTCTCCTTTTTAATACCGGGACGGTTTTTCCTTGTTTCCTGCCTTTGATAACTTTCCGCCTTTTACATGTTCGTCGCGAGTGATACATTCAATTATGACATGATGTGTTTGAACGCTACGGAATATATTTATCCAGTCGCGATTTATTTTCAACTCAGATCATTATAAATTTAGGACTGGAAGCGTGTATTAATGAACAACATAAATAAGTTCCTGTGTTCTATTTTTAAACTATGTCAAGAAAATTTCTACTGTATTATTTCATTTATTGATTCGGTTTTTATGTATTGTTACTTTAAAATGTTGCCGTGTGAATACTTCTATCACTTAAATGGCTGACGGTCCACAACTGTGCGGTTTTCTAGGAACTTTCTGCCTCGCACAGCAAAACTGTGGAATGAACTGTTGTCTGCGCTATTCCCGTACCAATACGACCTTCGAACCATGGTGTCCAACTTTGCGGATGTGAAAGGAGTAAGCGAAGTCAGTAATGTCTTTTTATAATAATGATGATTATAGGTTTGTGTCGTAAAAGGTGAGGAACTTGGGCAATTTGTTTTACAACTCATTTAACACTCCACAAGCCTCATAACCTGTATGTAATAATAATAATCCATATATAGCGAGTACACTCATCCTGAGATAGCTGTGTGTGACCTACATTTAAGTTGGAGGAAAGAGCACCGCAAAAACCGGAGACCGACGGCATAAGTCATATAAAAGCCAAACAAAAAGCTCTCCGTGGCCCCACATAGGAGATCTGCAAATGGGGAAACTTCTCCGCTCAACGCGCCGGTACTTACGCTATTATTAAATTCAGATGCTCAATAACGATATTCATGATCTACTAACAAATAAATATACCTACCATTATATATTTCATCAACCGCTACTATCTGTCTGTCTGGTTCATCCGTAGATTGTTACATTCGATTATATTACACGAGCCCCGCATATGCTTATTAGGTTTAGTTGCCAAATATCGCAGCATTAGTAGTTGAGTGGAGTGCAAACATAATTATCAAGTACAATGGGATGCGAGCAGTTGGCACGCTAACGCGACAATTAGTCGTATGTGTAACTACTGCCTGCGACTGGTTATATTCGCATTAAAATGTGCGCCCAAACCGTGCGATGGACAACTGCTGGATTTTAATAAGGTGTTAGGTGTTGTTATTGGTGTTTAGCGTTGGTGAGTATAGGGGTGGGGGGTAATAGCCCCCCCTCTCTCTTGTAACAATGAGCTAAACGAGCACTCAAAGCGCGCGGCGATTGCTGCGCGCGACATTTATGTGGTATGTCCCTGATTTACGGCCCGATGTCGCAGGACAAATTACAATGTGTTTTAAAAGCCCCATAAAATTGATTTTCATACGTTTGTTAAGCTTGTTTTATTGCGACAATTGCTATTGAAACAGTATAGGTAGATATTATACGTTTAATTGCTATTTATAAACCGTTTCATTAAAAGCCTTAAAACCTTTTATTAAATGTATCGCTGAGTTTACAAAAAAGAAGCGACAAGCAACTGTCTCGGTGACGCAGTGTTAGCGTATGCGTCTGCTGTGCTTGTGGTCTCGGGTTCGATTCTCGGGACGAACTAAATTTTTGTATGATCTACAAATATTTGTTTTGGAGTTTGGGTGTTTTCTATGTATAATATATATGTATTAATAAAAAAAGTATATATGTATTTATATCAGTTGTCTAGTACCCATAACACCAGCTCTGCTTAGCTTGAGACTAGATGGCGTTGTGTGTTAGATGTCGAAAATATTTATTTATTATTATTTATTTGTTATAAGCGACTCAGGATAACCAACATACAATAGATTTCTCAGAACAGTTTTACTTCAGCTTGTCATTAATATTCCGCGAAACCTACCTTCAATTCGACATTCCTATCCTATTCTACATTATTTTAAGAATATTATGGTCTAAGAGCAGGTGAAGACCAACTTACACCCTTCTGATAACCACATGATACATTTTTTAATTAATGAACACGCTTATGACAGCTTGTCTATGGCAAAGTTGTCATGACTACTTTTAATTTAATTAATTTTAATGACTTTTTCATCCACTTCACTCAATTAATAACTAACTCAAATGTTAATGGTGTAGTTGAACTTGAAACTCGCGGGCTGGGTCTCCGCAACTCGACGACTTCAGTGCGCCTATTTCGCGTGGTGGGTTGGCATTATTCGTGCCACCCCAGTTCCTCCAAGAAGCCTAGCAGACCCTCCACGTTGCCGACGACTTCTGTAAGTGACCTCGGTGATCCGAGGTGTCTCGCCCGGTATTCTGCCACCTCAGGACATGTCATGATGACATGAGACATGTTAATGGTGTATAGCGGGACTTATTCGCAATAAAATTATTTAAAAGTTTACGATACCTTTTGTATACCGAAATTTCAAATGGATTATATCGCTATGGCCAGTAGCGGTATTATTCGAGTACAATAAGTCTCGCTATGCAACAAAAACTATTCAGCAGCAGGTATTCTCCATTATCAAATGAATCATCATCAGCCTATCGCAGTCCACTGCTGGACATAGGCCTCTCCAATAGCACGCCACTTAGTTCGATCCTCGGCTTCTCTCATCCAGCTCCTGCCAGCCGTCTTGCGCAAATCATCACTCCACCTGGCCTGTGGACGTCCTACACTACGTTTGCCGAGACGCGGTCTCCACTCAAGAACCCGTTTACCCCAACGGTTATCGGTTCTGCGGCAAATGTGACCAGCCCACTGCCACTTCAGCTTGCTAATCCTGTGGGCTATGTCGATGACCTTGGTTCTCTGTCGGATCACCTCGTTTCTAATACGGTCCCTTAGCGAAACGCCGAGCATAGCCCTTTCCATAGCACGCTGAGCGACTTTGAACTTGTGGACCAGCCGTACCGTAAGTGTCCACGTTTCGGCTCCGTATGTCATTACGGGTAGGACACACTCATTAAAGACTTTTGTCTTTAGGCACTGTGGGATCCATGATGAGAAGACTCGACGAAGCTTCCCAAACGCTGCCCAACCCAGCCGGATTCTCCTGTTCACCTCGTCCTCAAAGTTGTTTCTCCCTAACTGCAAAGTCTGCCCGAGGTACACGTATTTTTGAACAACTTCGAGAACGGCACCGTGTACCGCAACCGGTTCCGGTAGTACGTGTTCATTGAACATGACCTTGGTCTTGTCCAAGTTCATCCGTAGGCCGATGCGTACAGAAGAGTCAGCAAGGTCGTTCAGCATCTGTTGTAGGTCCTGCAGCGTCTCTGCCATGATGACAATGTCGTCTGCAAATCGCAAGTGAGAGATGTATTCACCATTGATGTTGATTCCGCGTCCTTTCCAGTGCAGCGTCTTGAAGAAGTCCTCCATTGCATTAGTGAACAATTTCGGGGATATAACGTCCCCTTGTCTCACTCCTCGATGCAATGGTACGGGTCTTGTATGCTGATTCTGTACTTGGACGGACATTGTGGCGGCTTTGTAGAGACATCTCAACACTTGTATGTATCGCCAATCTACTTGGCAACGCTGCAGGGACTCCAGAACAGACCAGATTTCTATCGAGTCAAAGGCCTTCTCATAGTCCACAAATGCTAGACACAGGGGCTGATTATACTCTTCGGTCTTCTGTATAATCTGCCATACTGTGTGAATGTGGTCTATGGTGTCATATCCGCTCCGAAACCCAGCTTGCTCCGGTGGTTGGAATTCATCGAGTCTTCGTGCAAGACGGTTCGAAATGACTCTCGAAAACAGCTTGTAGACGTGGCTTAGAAGGGAAATGGGCCGATAGTTCTTCAACATGGTCTTGTCACCCTTCTTGAAGAACAAGATGACCACACTTCTACTCCACGCCTCTGGAGTTCTCCCTTCGAACAGGACAGCGTTAAAAAGCTTTTTGAGCTCCCTCAATACGGGCGTACCTCCAGCCTTTAACAGCTCTGTTGTAATGCCATCCTCTCCAGGGGCTTTTCCATTTTTCAGCTGTCCAAGAGCCATTTCGATTTCATCAATCCTGACTTCTGGCAGATCTTCGGTGTTGTGGCGTGTTAATGTAGCTCTAGGGTCCTCATTTTCGGGATTAGGTCGAGATGTATGCGAAGCTTATAAGCTGCCGTAGAAGCTTTCGACTTCCGAAAGGACGGCCGGCTTGGAAGCAACGACTTCTCCTCCTGATGTGGTCAACTTTGTCAGGTGGCTTCTTCCAAGAGATTGCACGAACACTTTTGACCCCCGATTCTGCTCGATCGCTCTTTCAATCGAAAGAGTATTGGAGCATCGGAGGTCGTGTCGCACAAGTTTGGTGATCTCTCGGTTTAGAGCCCGCTTTGCCGACGAAGTGGCAGGTGGGTTCTCACGTCGTTCCCTCATTAGCCCTAATGTCCTCTCTGAAAGCTTCGACTCCCCGCTTTTACGCTGCATTTTACAAAATCTCGTACCTTCGTCCATGAGAATCCGAACCACATTTTCAAGGTTCTGGTTTACGTCTCTTGTGGTTTCCATGGCAGCAAATCGGTTTTCCAGATTTGACTGGAATTTTTCAGATCCCAGCGCGGTTTGGAGCAGAGTTGGTCGGAGCCTGAATTTCATCAAACGGACACGTTCAGCCTTAAAGTCGACATTCAGAGAGCCTCGGACAAGACGGTGATCACTACCGGTGTTAAACCTATTGATCACTGAGACGTCTCTGAATATGTGCTTTCTGTCCGTCAAGATGAAATCAATCTCATTTTTAGTCATAGCGTCGGGGCTTCGCCACGTCCACTTCCTTTGGGGCCGTTTTTTGAAGAAAGAGTTCATCAAGAACAGCCCCTCCCGCTCGAGAAAATTGAGGAGCATTTGCCCCCTATGATTCCTGCTTCCAAATCCATGGGTTCCTATTACCGATTCGCTGCAAGTTTGTACTCCCACTTTGGCGTTAAAGTCACCCATAACAACGGTATAGTGTGTTTTCGTAGTGAAGTGGAGGGCCCTCGATATGTCATCGAACATATCCTCCACCTCATCATCCGAGTGAGCCGAAGTCGGTGCGTACACTTGTACTACCTTGAGGCTATACCTCTCGGTAAGTTTGATAATGAGGTACGCTACCCTGTTCGACACACTGGACATTTCTACCACGTTGTCAGAGAGGGACTTGTTTACCAGAAACCCCACGCCACCTTGGGATTGTTGGTCTCCCTCGCGGAAGTACATCAGGTGGCCTGAGTCGAGAGTTACGGTGTCCTCCCCCTCTCTTCGGACTTCACATAACCCTAAGATATGCCACCTAATCTTCCCAAGTTCCACCTCGAGCTGCGCCAGATGCGAGTCCAGCCGTAACGTGCGGCCGTTAAACGTTGCCAGGGTCAGTCGTTTACGGTGGCCTTCCGTAACCCGGTGATTCTTAGCACCCCCTGTCATGCCGTTACCGTGGTCGCCACCATGACCAGGAATAGCGAGACTGCCGGGAACTAGGGGCCGTGGCTTGTGTTGCTTATGCATGGAGGAATTTTGCCCATAATCACCACGCTGGGCAGGCGGGTTGGTGATCGCAGGGCGTAACTTGTTGTACCGAAGACGCTGCTGCCCGTCTCCAGCCTATTGTATTTAGTTACGCCAAGAGGCGTGGATATACCGCCATCGATCAGTCGCCAGAGCCTCGTTTGTCAGTCAGCAGGGTGACCCCGTGCAGGTGAGGTTGGCTGGAAGCGAAAGATTGTGGTTCGTCTCCTTACACCCCATACCAAATGAATGGATGAAGCGATTCAATCTTTTAGTGCAATTTATTGAATGTCATAACGCGTTTCTGATCGAATTTACATGAAACACGTCATAAACCATATTAATAATAGTGTAAGATCTGTTATACACATCGAAAATACGCAGTACGTCGTATCTACACGTGAAATGTTCAAATAAAGTTTTTGATTCTATTCGTTTTAAAGTTGAGTTGGTTTTCGAGTTTCAAGAATAAGTTTGGAAGTAAACCAACAGTACGATATAGAAACATCACCGTTACGCTGTAGATGGGGCGTGTGATCTCCAAAGAGTATAACCCGGCTGAGGTGTAGGGTGGGTGAATTTAGGAGTCTGATATTTCCTCACGTGGAGTTTATTTCGGTCGGGTAATATTGTGTAAAAGTTTGTTGATAAGATACGCTTGTGTTGTCGTGATTAGCTTCTATTGTTATCAGATCAATATTAAATCTGTACATTGACGTGGGCTGCTGGCTGTGCGTGTTCGTAAATGTTTGTTATAAAATTATATAAGTTAGTAGATCATACTTGCCAAATCCAAGTTCGCGGGTTGTGAATATGAATATTAGGTTTTCATAGATGCGGTATCATGTGTAGGGTTTTAGATGCTGTTATTTAAGATTGCGGGGTGAATTGAAATTATTTTAGCACAAGCATTAAATTCAGAGGTCTCCGGTCGACTAAATATGTTTTGAGTGTGTATGTGGTTAGCGTTGCTATTTTAATTCCTTTTGAACGAATGATGATCATGAAATTCTAGAATTAAAGTCACTTGTATTTATTTCACTATTTTAATTCACTTCAATCCTGACTGGTTCCGCCTTATGGCATTATCAAAGGTTACCGTTACGAATGATGAAAATATTTCACAAATCTAAAACGAAAAATTAAGTAATAGAGTATTCAGCTTACCACAACGTATCGCACTTAAGTTGATGATACTATTTAAAGTTGTTTATTTTAGAGCAGTGGAAGGTGAACTAAAATGGTAATGTATTCAACTTTCATTAATTTATTTATATAAATGGTTCCTTCATTTTATGTTGTTATGTATAAGAAAGTATATTATTAGTGCACAAGTTATTTAGTGCAATAAATGTACGAAATATCAAATTAAAGGCAGTACTTTAGAAGTGAGCGTTTGTTGCCGCCGCCGCCAGCCGAGCCACCTACAAATTGTTATTAAAAGCTCGAATCAAAATTAAATTGACTAACTGGAGCACGAGAACACATCCCCTCTGCTGTGATGAGAGAATTTTTTCATGTAATTTTTTTCGTTGTTAACAAGTACTTCAGTAATTTAATAACACCAGGTCGTTTTGAGGCTAAAACTCCTTAATTTATGAGAATGTTCAAGTACACTGTACCATCTAAGTGGGTTAGTGAGTACTTCACTTACTTTAGACTCAGCTTTATTGTATTGTTACTTTACCTTAAGATTACTTTATCTGGAAATTCTTTTATAAATAGCAATGGGAATATTATGATATTTGTACTATCTAATACTAATGATCTGTGAGGAGTTTATTGTGTTAAACTCAATTACAATAAATAGGGAGATAGTTTATTTACCTTTTTTCTTTGCTGTCACCCCACTTATAACAAACTGTTTAAATGAATTTGATGTTCAATGTTGTTTTAACTCGGCCTCGGTGGCGTAGTGGTAGCGTATGCGACTGCTGAGTTTGAGGTCTCGGGTTCGATTCCCGGGTCGGACCAAATATTTGTATGATCTGCAGATATTTGTTTCGGAGTTTGGGTGTTTTCTATGTATAATATGTATGTATTTACAAAAAAAAAGTATATAAGTATTTATATCAGTTGTCTAGTACCCATAACACAAGCTCTGCTTAGCTTGGGACTAGATGGCGTTGTGTGTTAGATGTTCGGAATATTTATTATTTATTATTATTATTATATTAATGGTTAGAATCCTTTGCTATGCTAAAAGTTGTGGGTTCAATACCCTTTGAGGATAAATAATTGAATAGGGAGCGTTATCGTTTGTTCTATCTTGGAATTTGTAAATAATATGCATATATAATTAGAAATATAGTAGTGTTGTGTCTGGTGATCTCGGTTCTGCCTAGTTTGGGATCATAGGGCCGTGCGTGAGTCGCGTCAAGCTGTTATGTATGTTAAATATGTTATAAATTATAGTGGCCGTGAGGTTATTGGATAGGTTACTTCTTAGAAGTATTTAATAAATTATAAATGGGCGGTTAGTTATATAATGACACAGGCAGATAAAGTATCCAACTGTCAAAATTAAATAACTTAAACAATCTTGAAATTGAGAAAAATAGTCATTAAAAATATGACGATAATTAAAGATCTTATCATTTAAATTAATCTGTAAAAAACATCGTTGTAGAGCAATTCAAGCATGGAGGTATTGTGTCTATGACTTTGTAAAGAAAGGGTATATCTTTGATTTTTTATGTCAAACATTTGAATTTTAAAAGTAAACCTAGCCAGTTAAATACAAATTAATATCTAAATTGCGTAGGAAAGTTTCCGTCCTAGATACAAATATATTCGGCCACTCTACGTGTTCATAGTTTTTATTATATATTTAGCTATGAAGTCCGTACGTGATTATTCTGTGGTTCTGTGTGTAGAGCCACTAAACCCTTAAGTATATCGCCCTAATGGTATGAATAGGGATTTCGGACAGTGCGGTTTTAGCCGCCCCTGTTTGAATGACCATTAGCGACGGGATTTTCATATTTTTATAGCTGGATAAAGCGTCGAATCGAATTTATATGTACATATTAAATCAATCCGATATGTTAAATATGCATTAGATTATAATTTACCTTTTACTGTAAAAAATGGAGCAGAAAATAAACAATTGTCGGTATGACGGTCATTACGACTAGTGATATTAGATTTTCTTTTTTAAATGATAGTCTGCGAAAGTGACTACTCAGAGTGATGGAAAGTTTGAGTAGAATCCAAAAGTTGGGGCCATACTAGCTGTGAATGCAGATAATGCAGTATGCCACAGTACAGTACCACACTATAGCGTCTTAACGTCTTTTTCACGCCCCGCTTAAAGAACCCGGGTTCATATCGGGAGGGAAACACGTGCGATGGTAGCGAGTTCCAGTTTTTGACTGCTCAGCACAGGAAAGAACAGTTGAATCATTTAGTTCGACAGCGTATTTCTACAACTCTAAGTGACTTTCAAGGCCCGTACGCGATATATAGAGGATGCATCGAATTGTTTTTTATTGTACCAAGACCTACAAGATTGATAAGTGTTGTACTAGCACTATAGTAAAGTTGTTTTAAAGTTGGTTGTGTAAGTAAGGATCAAACCTGTAACCATTTTATTGTATATCCGATTTACTAGTGACAGATGATGACGATACTGAGCTCAAATATGGCCAGTTTATGTTAAATTCTTATACCGGTTTTTCATGGATTGGACGAAAACAACAAATAAAAATAGCAAAAGTCACTGATTACGCTAGATTACAAAGAAACACAGACAGTACCAATGGCCTATTTAAGCCAAATACCTATCCCGGGAGAATACAACAATCTAAGTTGCCTATCTATTCAAACTATCTCGGGGTACGTTTTGATTCAACGCCCTCTAAGACTAGCGCTGCGTCGCAGGACCAAAATATCTCGTAAGTTGTGGCGAGTGTGGCTATAGTCCTGTTTACTTCAGCCAACCGAGTAGAGAAAGCGCCGCAGAACTTTGGCGCGACCTCTCGACCGCACGCCAAATACCTAACCCTCTGAGATGACGTGTAATATCTGTGTACGCAATGTTGAAGGAATAATTCAATTGTTGTTGTATTGGAGAACTGTAATTGCTTTCGAAGCTATCATAATAATAAATATATTTCAATGGAAATACCGGTAAGACGCAATGTTAACACTTTTATAAAGAAGCAGCGCTTCTGAAATTGCAACTTTCACACGTTGTACTTTACAGCTAGAAGAGATCGGTATTTCCTAAGACTCACTCTGGGGAGAAAAGCCGAAAAAAACCACAGAGGTGTATTTTTTTTAAGTCCGTGATTTGACAGTGATAAAAAAAACTATGCGAGTAAAGGATAGAATCTGGGTTGGTCTTTTGAAAGAAGGATAATATTTTTGAGTCAGCCTGTCCACACAGACGGCATACAAGCCCCAGCTGTCGTGTTACTTGAATAACGGAATATTTGTACATCCTACAATTGTCATCCTTGACTCCGAAAATGGATTATGACCGATTTTCATTCGATGAACAGTGAGCAGGTGTAATATAAAATGAACTCGAATCTTTAAATCTGAATAGTAATTCGATTCTGTGTTAATATTCTCTTGGCGTCTTCTTTAGATATCGCTTAATCATCTTAAGTCCGGATAAGGTTGAGATCTCATTTTCACTAAAAGAACCTCGAAACAAAGCCGCTGGTACTGAAAATAAACGAATTTTTTTGTTCTTTATTTTATTTTAAAAGTTAGATTGCAATCTAAACCATTTGCATAACTTTGGTACCAAATTGCAGGTAAAACACTACACAATACCTGATATAGGTATGCATTAATATTGTTGCATCAATTGTTTCTTTCTATAAAGGGTTCTTTCGTACTTCATATTAACACCTATGCATTCCAAAATGGACGTACTTGTGTCTGAACACCGTGTGACTGAGAACTTTGCTGTTGACTTTAGTGATATAATGACCCGTTTGACTAAACATGATTTGCTTATCCAGAGGCATTCCAATATGTTTTTTACTTACATTAAGTACACGTTTTTATCTTTACAGTATATATATCTAATAGTTTAAATAACCGTTTTCTTGACAAATATAGCTGCAATAAAAAAGTACAGTCTTGCATATTCATTTACATACATAAATCGGTAATCAGTGTAATCATAATACTACATTGTCAAAATAAGATTGTAAAACATTGACTTGAATCCATATTAATATTATATTCGAAAGTAACTTTCACAGATTTTTATGAAATTTGGCAGAAAGATACTTTGATTCCTATAAATAATAACTTTAATCTACTTTTGTATATAACCCGTAACACGATACTGTACTGATATACTCTTAAATAAACACCTTCAAACCTTCAAGAAAAGAGCGTACTCCTTCCTAAAAGGCCGGCAACGCACTTGTGACGCCTCTGGTGTTGCGGGTGTCTATGGGCGGCGGTAATCGCTTACCATCAGGTGATACGTCTGCTCGTTTGCCCACTATACAATAAAAAAAAAAAAAAAACACGATCAATATTTAATTAAATTAATAAAACCGCACATTTGATTGCAAGCCGTGAGCGCGTGCGGTCGTGTTCCACTAAAATGTGTTCTTCCATACAATATACATACACGTGATTACTATACAAACGTAGGCCAATGTTCTATTTATTGTAATCTCCAGGCTCGAGCCGCCCTAATGAGATTACTTCTGTAATGCCGGTTACACAGGCCGCACGCCAATCTCTGACCCTGGAGAAAAAAACCCACGGAGACTTACAATTACTGACAATATGCGTAACCGACATTTGTGTCAATTCTGTTATTACACGCTGAATTAGGTTTAATGTTATTACATTTTTAGAAAGTAAATTCCTTTCTTTACGTTATTTATTAATGGATATTTTATATTTATATTGCTCAGTGATATAGAATCTCTGTAACGGAAAATAATGGCTGCAACATTAAGAAAATTGCGACTTTTGAGAAACTTCATATGGACAACGATCATACTTGAACTTGGACATTATTATCTTGTTAAATAGAACGGTATTGAAGATATAGACTTTCAGCAGTTCAAAAGTAAAATATTTTAATTATGTTTTTGTACTTGTTTCTATTATTCGTGTGTGCACAAAGCGTACGTTCTAAACATGCCGACATATTGTTACTGCATGTCTTCTATAGGGACTTACATTATACAATAAAATATAATTATTATTTTTTTATTGAAACAAACGATTGGGGCAAACGATCAGACGCATCACCTGATGGTAAGTGATTACCGCCGCCCATGGACACCCGCAACACCAAAAGCGTCACAAGTGCGTTGCCGACCTTTGGGGGATGGGGAGAGGGAATGGGGGAAGGGTTAGGGTATGGGCCTCCGGTATACTCACTCACTCGGTGAAACACAGCGCAAGCGCTATGTCACACCGGTTTTCTGTGACATGACATAGAGGGACTGTTACTGTTTTAGTTCAAACTGTTCTAACTGATCTACTCGTACTTTTGAAATCTGTAAAACATTATATAATAAGACTAAAAGTAAAAATATCACCAACAATAAGCAAGAGGACAAAACGAACAAAAGCCAATTCGAATGATATTGTTACATTTTCCAATCTTACCTTTCCTTTTAAAATAATGCCAGTTTTCTCATGTAATCACATGCCATTAGAAGTGCCATAAAATGGACGGTGTTGAGGTGAAGGCCTTAAATTACAGTCAAAATGTGGTATTTCAATACGCCTACGTAAGTCTTTTGTCTTTTGAACGTACAAGAGAAATTGAGTAAACGAGACTTTGCGGAACAACGTTGCAGAATTTTATAAAGTTCATTTATATTCATTAAGTCGATCTATTATGTGCTGTTTACATTTCAGTAAAATATTTCGCTGGTCTAACTAAGTATATAGAAAGGTACATATTCATTGACGCTAACCTCTTTGTAGTGAAACATTATATGATTCTCTGTTACAAACCTGTATGGTTTATAACAGACTTGGAACTTCTCATTAGACGATAAATTAAATGTTTAGTAACAATTGCATTGCCTTCGGTAATTACAATAATCTTACGCAATAAAATTCTACTTAAATGCATCGTGAAATATAAATTACGTAGAGAAGTTGCAGTTCCCCGTTTCAATCCGGCCTCATTACAGTGACGGATGGCGTTCTAAAGTTAAAAAATAAAATGTCAAGGTGGAATGAGAACGTCGACGTTTTTTTTTTATTGAATATAGGGCAAACGAGCAGACGTATCGACTGATGGTAAGCGATTACCGTCGCCCATGGACACCCGCAGCACCAGAGGCATCACAAGTGCGTTGCCGGCTTTTTAAGAAGGAGTATGCCTTCTTGTTGTTTTGAGTTTATTAACGCTCTGAATTGATTAATTCCGGATAACTTTAAACGAGCTCATGAGCAACGGTCGAAGATTGCACTGTTTATAGAATGGAGTATTAATTGTTCGAAAAATACAAAATTTATTCAGTATAGGAATCTGTCTTTACATAGGATAATTTTTGTGTAATGTGCAATGTAGGCAAATAAATATTTCATGTTTCAAGAATACTAAAGTAGATAAATACAGTTTAACAGCTATTAACAAGAATGAACTTAAGTCAAAATGTTTAAACTAAAATCCCATTTAAGCTTGAAGAGGGCGAATTCGAACACTGATAAGAACTTTTATCCGGCAATACAGTGGCGTAAATAATTTCAATGGCACGCTATCTTTGTTTTTAAAATATCAAAGCTGCACAGCATGTCATTTCATCAAAATGATAATTTGTTTAATAAAAAATATTGAGCATATTTTATAAATAATCACGTTTACTTGGTAACTTTGCGTTAGCAGAGTACAGCATTAGTAACAAAGAAAGTTGTGTGTGGAGATTCATTCATTCAGTGGAGATTTATGTATTTGTACAAATCTGTGGGTCGGGGAAAGTTCTTATTGGTCTTGTGAAGTTAACGAGAGAGCTTATCCCGCCGGCACTGAGCAGCGCCTCGTGCTCGGGGTCGCGCCTTCCTGTACTGACCTCTGATCCTTTTGATAAACGGCTCATTTGCACATAATATCAGTTATTATAGGATATATTAGGTACGTTATATTTTAGTTAGTAGGGTGGGACTGCTGGAAGACTGAAATAGCCAGAAAGTGGCAGTTTGAAAATTCATTACATTTCATTGAGCTACTTTTAGAGGCATTTTTTGTCAGCAGCAGTTAACTATAAAGGCTATAAATTCTGTTGGCATAAATACCTTTTACTTCATCACGTAAAAGGTATTTACGAGAACAGAATATATTATTTCAGAATATTATTATAAGTGTGGGTTCGAAGTACGAAGTGTCAGGAACTCTATTCACTTCGTGGGTGACGTAAGAGCAGCATTGCAAACAGAAGGAATATTTGAAACTAACTATTTGCATACTCTTCGTATATGGCCAAAAAACTGTTTTAATAAAAAAGATAAACTAGCTTATGAAATACAAGTAATTACAAATTCGTATAAAACAGTAGATAATACAAAAAAGTAACTTTAAATTAATCCAAGTAAAGAAATAGTTTATCAAAATATAATCAAGATGCACTCACTGCAGTTTGTGGTTTCGTTTAAAGCTGCTCTGACTTTGAAATAAACTATGCGCGATATAGCCTATATTACACTATAGGGGGACAGAGGAAGGAGGACTATGCGCAACATCATTGCCAGAGCAGTAAGTATACGCGAGCACTTCTCCAAATGTACATAGTTGGACGCTACATATAATTCTGTGTTAAAATGTTGCATATGAATTGCGTAGTACGGTACTAGGACTTTAAAGAAAGAGTTTTTGAGAAATGTATATTTTTAAAGTATAATAATAATATTTTTATATGGCAAAACAATTTTGGTTTTGCGGAGTCAGCTAGTAAATCATTATACATATCACAAATAGCCTTTATCTCAATGTTCAAGCTAACAAAATAAGTAAAGTCGCTTCGCCGATTTATTTCACACCAAAACTCTCTTATTCTATTACAAATTTATTTTCTTTGTTTGGTGTTTATTTGGCACCCCAGCAAAATTTATACGTTGGCTTAGAAACTAAGTGCAGCCTGAGGTATTTTATTTCACTTTCTGCCTTCTATTATTTTTCTTTGAATTTCATAAGACAAAGCAGTATTGTGCACAAAGAGGTCCATCGCTTTGAGAACGTCTTTGGAAGTGTAAAAAAAAAAATTAATAACATTTTCATGACAATTTCAATTGTTTTGACTCATAAATTCCTTCTAAAATTTTAAAGATTTGTTGTCATTTAAAACGGCTTAAAATATTTTATTGACTTATAGTTGTTTAATAGAACCAGGATAAGTGGAAACCTGGGTCGGAGCAATTGTTTGTGTCATGTACCAATATTTGTTTTGGAGTTCGGGTATTTTCTATGTATAATATGTATGAAAAATATTATACATAGAAAACAAATATGAAAATAAAAAAAGTATATATACATTCATATCAGTTGACTAGTATCCATAACACAAGCTCTGCTTAGCTTGGGCATGATAGCATTGTGTGTTAGATTTCCGAAATGTCCGAAAATATTTATTTAAACCATTTCTGATATCACTATTAAAAAAACCTTATTGTTTATGGTTATGTTATTAGTGGTAGAAGGGTGAAAATTAATATGATAAATGTATTTTTTTAAGATATTTAGAATAAAAATTTGGTGGGCTACTCTTATCGCTTATTGGTATAAAAATAGCTTAAGACCTGTACCCAGATCTACCTAATAAAGATAAAAAAAGGAGTTTGGTTACACTGTCACACAAAAATTTAATATATATAGATTTTGTATAGTACATGAAAAGTATTTCACGATTTTATATTTGTAAGTGATTACTGAGGTATTTTCTTTTACAATTTATATTTGCTTAAATTGTAATACGTATGTAATAACAAATTCTATCGCCAGGCAACAACGTTTTTTTCAATTGCTCGGAAAATAACGAGTGTCATAAATTGTTGTCTGAGAGATGGTCTGAACGAATGGCTGTGTTCAATTATTCTGTAATATGTAGTGTCACGACGAAGGTGGCGTGTTCTTTAACAAAAGGGGACAACATTTTGCAGCAAAATACTCGCTTCTGCAGACGGCTTTTGATAAAATTGAACTCAAACCCGATCGGACCTTGCCGACGGAAAATAAATTGGTTATTATTGAGCCGCATCTTAAATCACAATATTTTCCACCTAAAAATATTTTTAAACCGTATTGTGGGAACTGAACACTTGTGTACAGAATTGAATTAAAGTTAAGAAATAGATTTGAAAATGATCATAATTGGTAAGAGGCCGATTCAATCTGTGTATAACAAAATAATATTTCAAATTGTTGCTACACTGACGAACTGATATAAAATATACTTTATGAACATAGACAAGGACTAAAATATTTAAGTATCATATATATATCTAATATATATGATTTCCACGACGCAAAACATATTGTAACTGTACTAAATACTTGCAGCGTCAATAATTTAACTCAATTTCAATTCAATTATAAAAGTGATTAAGTCCCTATATAGGTGCTCCAGCTCCACCAGAGTATTATCATGGTCTTATAGAAAACCAAAGTTAAGCAATTTTTTCGTTGCTTTCCACCAAGTGAGTGAGTGAAATTGAGCGTTTGATAACCTCTATCAGACGCTCAATTTTAGCTTTGAGGATCGGGCTTCAAACGCGTTCTTTCGTTCAAAGTTTGGAAAAGCACTTCCTTTGAACGAAAGAACGCGTTGATTGAATTGCATACGACTGCAGGAATGCACCTTTTGCCACCTGCTTTTTTGCTCCTTTGCACAATAAAAATTCTGTCTAACTATTCAGTTTATCATCGGTGATCAATAATCACCACAGAGACAATTTTTTGCGTACACACAGAAAATAAACCTTACAAAACATATGTTAACCAATTAAATACAAGGCTAGAACTCGCACACTAGTTAGCGTTAGTATAGTCACGATGCCGGTCGGTAGGTCACGTATGAAGCGTTGTCGGATGGTGATTAGCAACGGCCCAGTGCGCACACGGACAACAAATTGAGAGGGAACTCTCTTCCTAACTCAGTTATCACGTACTCACAGAGACCTATGAAAATATTTATGTCTACTGTCTAGGTCATAATTTTTGACGACTGGGCATTGGGCGTGGTCTACTGTGGAAGTTGTGTTTGTAGGTAACATATAAATTGTCCACAACTGTTAAAGTACAATGAATACATTCCATTCATTCAAGATGTATCAGGAGTAAGATCTGAGAGTTAATTTAAAAGGAAGAAATTTTAAATATAAAAAAAGATTTTAAGTTCAGAAATGTACAGAATACTCACACATACTAGTGGTATATTAGTGTTACGTATAATATAGTGTATTTTGAGAATCGCAGTTTTAGCAGATTGCTGATAAAAATACTATATTACACTAAATTATTCCCAGACACAGAACAAATATTGTCAATCAATTTTAAACTTGTCCTGAGTGAAAACTGAACGCTCGTTTTCTGGCTAAGCTAGCGATCAAAAGTTTACATAACCGAATGTAAACATGAGGTTTATTTGATACTAGCTTTTGCGCGCTCAGTCCGCATACTTGTTGGTTATTACAGCAAAGAGTAGCCTATGTCCATTCTCAAGAATAAAAGTATGTCCATGTCTAATTTCATTGAAATCGTTGCAGCGGTTTGGCCGTGAAAGCAGGTCAGACTGACAGAGGTATTTTCGCATTAAATTTATAATATAAGTGTGAATTTATCGCAATGGAAGGTAGACATTGCATTCAGTTAGTAGGTAGCACACGGCACACGTTAAACAAAACACGCAATGGATGATCAACGCACCTTGGTCGGAAAACATCTTCTGGTAGATCTCGTCACAATCTGTCGTACAAACAAATATATTAATATTGTTAATTGCTCCGTATTTATTGCTCAACATTTGGATTTGTTTCTTTTTTTAGAAACAACTTGCCTTTGTTGTTTTTTTCTGGTTAAATGAACCTTATAGCTGCGATATGTCCGTTACTATGTGAGGTCTTAGCTTCTTCGGTTGAGTTTAGTGACTTTTGCAGTCATCACATAAATGGCTACAGAGAGGTAAAATACAATTTCGTTAAGAAATAAGAATACGTGCTAGGTGCAGGTGATTTTTTATTAACTACCAAACAGTATGTATTTATTGTTGGTTTCTAAAGAAAAAGTGAGGGAAATTACTTCGTGTATGGGCTTCTATGCGTCTAAACTTATGACTGGCTAATCTATTATTCCCCTTTTTTTCCACCACAACTGGACTTATAGTAGTAGTGGTTGAATTTTCATTTTTCATAATTTAATGTTTAATAAAATATATACTTTGGTGGTTATGCATTTGACTACGTTATAAGAGATCGCAAGTTTGATGTGAGTTTGAGCAAATATTTGTATGTTTCATTGTGTTGTATATTTATCTCTTTTGTACCTATTAAACATTTTTTCTACTTTATAAAACTCATCAAAAATAGTTACTCATTAAAATTTCTGTTGTACATAATACAATTATATTAAGTAAATGACGTATCTCGAACAACTAAATAATAACAAAGCTCCGGGCGGGGACGGCATCACAACTGAGCTCCTAAAAGCTGAAGGCATTCCTATGTTAGTAGAGCTTACAAAACTGTTTAATTCTGTCATTCATATTGGCACTGCGCCTGAGGTATGGAGCCGGAGCTTAGTAGTACTAATCTTTAAGAAAGGAGATAAAAACCCACTGAAGAACTACCGCCCAATATTACTCCTGAGTCAAGTGTACAAGTTGCTTTCGAGAGTGACTACGAATCGTCTTGGCAAAAATTTGATGACTTTCAGCCCGTGGAGCAAGCAGAGTTTCGGCAAGGCAGTACCGTGGACCACATATATACTTTTAGGCAAATAGTTGAGAAAACAGAGGGGTATAATCAGCCTCTTTGCCTAGCGTATGTGGACTACGAAAAAGCCATCGATTCCATCGAGACCTGGGCTATCCTCAAATTCATGCAGAGGTGCCTAAAGGGTAAAACAGGGAGACGTCATATCTCCGAAACTGTATACCAATGGATTGGAAGACGTTTGTAAGAAGCTCGATTGGAACGGACGGGGAATCAATGTAAATGGCCTCTCAAACTGTGATTTGCAGATGACATGGTCATTCTGGCGGCGTCTCTGCATGATCTGGAATAAATGCTTAACAATCTGAATGATTCTTCAAAACGAACTGGGAATGAATATCGAAAAACTAAAGTCAAGCATAACAGGCATGTATTCATGACTCCCGTGACCATAAATGGCGCTACCATCGAGATTATGCAAGAATACATCTACCTTGGCCGAACTATTCAACTCGGCCAGCTCAACTTCGATCGGAAAGCCGACAGAAGGATTCGTCTGGGCTGGGCGGCGTATGGGAAGCTACGTCATATTTTCGAGTCTGCGATACCTCAATCACTTAAGACTAAAGTTTACAAGAAGTGAGTCCTTCCTGTTATGACATATGAAGCCGAGACATAGACACTCGCCGTCCGACTGACCCACAAGTTTAAAGTAGCTCAGCGAGCGATGGTCGGTATCTTTTTGTACGATAAAATTCGTAATAAGATTATTCGACAGAGAACTACAGTAACCTACATCACACTGAGAAACAGTACGCTGAAGTGGAAGTAGGTCGGTCATGTCTCCAGACGAACCGATAGAAGCTGATGCCGGAATGTGTTAGAGTAGAGACCGCGATTAGGCAAACGTAGAGTAGGGTGCCCTGAGGCATCATGAACCGATGATTTAAAGAAAGTGGCTGGTGGCGGTGGATGTGAACTGACCAAGACCGTGATAGTTGGCGCTACTTGTGGGAGACCTTCGTTCAGCAGTGGACGGCGATAGGTTGATACTCAAATAACATATTGTAAATAGTATTTTGTTTAATATTTTTGTTTTCCAAACTTCCTTGTATAACACTCTAACTGACCCTTTGAGAAAGTCCAGCAATCGTTTGAGTTCAAAACCATTGGTGCAGTACGAGTGTGGGTTGGTATAGCGAAACATCGCTGGCGGGACGCCAAGTGCGTTAGAGCGTGCCGCGCTGTAGCGCTGCGGCGGTCGCGCGGGTACTCACAGACAATACACACTAAACGCTGTGATTTCTATTTGTTGTTCCAGCTCAAGTGTTTCAGCTGAAACTTACAACTGATATAAAGTTCGTGTGAAGCTGTTTTATATACTGAGAAGTCGTTCAAATGCGGTTCCAGCTTAACATGAAACATCCGAAAAAAGAAAAAATGATCATGTTGATCACACTATTGTTTGTTTTGCATGTAAATCGAATCTACGTCATCTAGGTCAGCAATGAGCATACAAACCGCTAGATAAATATAATTATAAAAAATTCTTTATTTGATGTCATATATTTCTATTATACGTGTTGTCATAGAAAGCCCATAGAAGCAAACAAAGTAAGATAAGATTGTCCTGTACATATTACAGCATGGTCACATCATTGTCCTTCGTATAAAAAATAAAATTCTATTGGCAGAAAACCTAACAGAGATACGTCGAAGATATTACAATAAAATTTAACATTCGCGCGTATATTGAACGAGCGAGCCGTGAATATAATGTAATATTACACATGAATACGCGACTCACGCCAAATTGTATTCACAAAACGATAAGGAAACTGGGAAGAAGGTTCGATTCTCGCTCAGGGCGGCGCGGCGGTAAAAACCGTCGGTATAGTAACTACTTTTACGGACTGGTGATAATGAACGCATTTGTACTTAGGTCGACAACGCACTTGTGACGCCTCTGCTGTTGCGTGTCCATGGGCGGCGGTAATCGTTTACCATCAGGCGTTGCTTCTGCTCGTTTGTCCCCTATTCAATAAAAAAAAAACAATATAAATCTAGGCTTCTTAAATCGGAGTAATAGAACGATCTCAGTAATAGAACGGTCTCCAACTAAGTTTCACGACTGTTATACTATGATAATAACCGGGACCGACTGCTTAATGTGACCTCTGTGACTGTGAATCACGCAGACGCTCATGGTATTATGCCAACAGCGGTCACCCATCCAGGTACTTACCGCGCCGTCATTGATTACCCTCGGTGATTAAAAAAAAAGATAATGAAAGATAATGATAAGAATAAGATGTAAAAGCGCTTGTTTGTTCCATTTTTAAATTAGGATCTTAACAATGCGCCCTTCAATCCTATAATAGTAGTTGTTTAGCAAGCGTCTGGCTCTCGATGTGTAACGTGGAATCGAATTGCACAATTTGTAGTGGCAATGAGTAATGATGGTCGGCAGCGCGCCGTTCCGCCCGCCGCGAACCGTTCAACTTTTATCTTTTGGATTTACAACAAATTGATGTTTTTAGCGCGCGAGGGACGCAATTAATTCAAAGCACGCCTATTCGCTCCAATAAATATGTTAAAATGTTCCGTGACAATGGCCTGGTGCCGATTTCACATCGCATTTTCGAGTAGCTGCCGTTTGTTGAAATTGTTCGCTCTCTCGATATTTCTCCCTGGAGCGAGGCGTACCCTCGCCCCCTGCGCGGTGCTATTCGCTCGTTCAACGCATCGCAGTGTCCACGCGACTAATCCGACAGAGGCGAAGTCGTGACGTCACGACGGCGCCGATAAAGCACTCGCGGAGAGATTGCGCTCGCTTACACCCCCCCTCCCCTCCTTCCCCGCAGTCTCATTCCGCACACTCCGTACCGCAGACCACGTTAACAATAATTTTATGTAAATCCTAGACAGTGTACTCAAACGAAGAGCACAGAATAATGTATTCAAATTCTGTGAAATTATACGCTTATAATTTTATCTCGACACCGATTTTAGTTAAGATAATAAGTTTATTGCAGTCGTTCTCATTATTCAGACTAGTTCTCGGCCAGTCTCTCTTATATATGGACGAAGATGGATGATTCTTCTGGTAGTTGTTCCGGAAAAGTGCAAACACAATATTAACTCTCTGTTGTACTATATTTATATGTTGTTGCAAAATATTAAAGGAATCCAATAGTTTGTTTCACTTGGATTCTATCTAATTTTGGATGTTAATGAGAAATAGCGGACAAGACACGGCTTATTATGGCTGCTTAAGGATACCAAATATGATTTTGTGTTTATTTTGTGATCCAGTTGTATTTAGAGTATTGAATAAACGCTGTTGAGGAATAACGGACAGATTTATAGCAAGGATTAAACTCAGGTTATCAATCGTTTTCAATTGATTTATACTTTAAAATAACAATCAAAAACAAACAATTGAAGGGAGACTTAATTTTTGGTAAAATAGTCCATCAGCTGTTAAAATATTGTCTTTAAAAACCTCATACCTATATATTGATGATCTTGACAGCACGTCACTATAAGTTAGAGTTGTACCGCATATTCTAAATAATTTACCGATTTCTCATTTCTTGGGTAAAGTTTGTTACGATCATTATTTACTAAAGTCCACTCACCTACGACATGCAACGTGACGAAGAAGGAGCGCACGGGCTGTGTGGAGACCTGGCATTCGTAGACGCCGGCGTCCCGCTGCTGCGCCCACTTGATATGCAGCGTCCAGTCGTCCGTCTGCGCAGAATGCGTTGCTTGAAAGCGCTGGTCTGAAGTGTACGTATAGCCGCCCACTGTCAGGATGTGGAGATCTCGGTGACGGATCCATGATACCTGCAAAGAGAGGTGTTGTTTCTAAGAAGAAAGTCAATGCCATATTCTGTAAAATTAACAGTTTATTTTACAACGTTATGTGACGTCACAAGTTATTTTCTTTATTATTAAGAAAATCTCTATACCCTCTATTCTATAGCCATAAATCTTTTTCTTTTCTCTTGTCTTTACATCTCAGAGTTCAGAACAACAAGCCAGTTCGAAGTGAAGGAGAATAGGAGGCCTCTTCGTATTCGTAGAATCTTTGACATGACTTGACATTCCTGTTAGGGATTTAATCAGGACTACGTATTAATTGTATGTAATTTTTTGCTTTTAATGTTACTATTTTTATTTTTTTGTCTACTATCTGCTTTATGTTTACTTATTGGTGCTATATGTTTTGTAAATAATAAGTATAAGTAGGTATGTATAGTTTAATAATACACGTTTGAGTGTGAGTATAATGTGTGAGGATGTACGATTTGCTGTGTATTTAAGGCTATGAGTTAAGATTTATGTGTGGTAAAGGTTTTTCGTTTTATGCTGAATGGATCAAACGGGCCGACGTATCGCCTGACGGTAAGCGATTACCGCCGCCCATGAACACCCGCAGCACCACAGGCGTCACAATTGCGTTGCCGGCCTTTGGGGGTGGGAAGGGGGATGAGGGAAGGGTTGGAGTATGGGCCTCCGGTATCTTCACTCACTCGGTGAAACACAGCGCTGGCGCTGTTTTACACCGGTTTTCTGTGAAGCCGTGGCATCACTCCGGTCGAGCCGGCCCATTCATGCCGAAACGTGACTCTCTCACGGTAAAACTTGTGTGATATTATTAAAGTTTTCATTATTATACATATCAACTGATTAAATAAAATGTTGAAATATGATAAGTTTTAATTAAAATAATATAAATCTCTATTTTTAAAAGAGTAACTGCTTTGTTATTCTTTTATTGTGTTTCTTGCCGGTTCTGCTTCATAGAAATGACATTTTAGAACCACACAACTAGTGTCATTAGTGTAACGTTCCAGAAGTGACTGACAAGGCCTACTTGGAACCAAAAAAATATTGAAATTCACCAGCCTGATTTTGTCAGCCTTCAGCTCTTGCTTACACTCTCTAATCTGTATGAGCAATACTGCTCTCTTTTTAGCTTCACTTCTTATCTATAACTACAAACCAAAGCCCCAAGTCCCATAAAATTTCATACCACTGCTTCTATTAATGTAACAGAAATACAATTATTGTAGGTAAAATATGGGTGGTCAGTGCCTCTATTCACTCCTTTCTGGGTATAGATATGTGTTAATGTATATGCGTGTATTTCTTTGCAATTAAAAGACGTTGTAACGTTAGTTCAACACAAAACTATTCCCAAAATCTTCAACAATAAATCTTGCACTCCTAGCAGATATATGTAACTTTGACAATTGACTAACCGTGACACCAAAAGACCTTTCTTACGTAAGTGGTTGTAACTTTAAAGTTCCATAGACTTCAATAGTTACTTTGTCGCCAAATTACAAATTAGGTAGCACATAATAACAACTCAATAACAAAATATAAAACAACAAACTCAGTTGACTTTCTTTGACAAGTTTCAATACAAAAATACAGGAATTTATGACATATGAAATATAACCTTTTCGTAAAATAATTTCATATGTATTGAAGTGGATGAGTTTTGTACATGGACTGACGGACTGAGGGCAAAGCCAAGTAAATGCCACTGTTTATGTCTGGGTAGACGGAATACCAAATATACCTCATATGATCCGGGACTCTCAATAGGAGGACAATGTGTCACCACGATTGCTGAAGCAGTGCCTTTCAAATTTCTTGGTAGAAAGATTGATTACAAAGGACGTACACCATCCTTAGAGATAACTGTCGAAAATTTTCTTAATGACTTAAATAAGGTAGACCAACAACCATTAAACAATATTAAAAAAGTTTGGATATACGACAATTATCTTACGTCGCGTCTGACTTGGTCTTTCCTTGTATATGACATCGGTAAAAGCCTCCTGGCAAAACTAGATGCAAATGTCAAAAAGATATTGAAGTTATGGCTCGGAATTGCACACTCAGCTGACCCCTCAACTCTATTTAGGGATCAAAACAATTTTGGGATGAAGTTAAAGAAGCCATCGGAACTCTATAAACACCTCAGAGTTACCAAAATGCATGTCTTGGGACAATCCCAGGATGAAATAGTCTCATCACTCCCAAAAGATAAATATGTTACAGAGCTTGAGTCAAGACTTCAGTTCCATAAACAATTTATGGCTGGTGCACAGTTTAATAGAGTCGGGCTGGGTTTCGCAAAGAAGAAGGGAGACCGAGAAATAATAAAATCCTTTATACAACAAGATGAAAATGATATCTATAAAGTGCATGCAATGAATCTAGAAATGCAAAGTGAGTGGTTAAATATAGGTGAGTTCTGCATCCCGTTAGCCCTGAAATGGCGCACCTTGCTATATGATTGGTCTCCTGCCCTGTTAAAATTCTATCTGAATGCCTTCCAAATGACCCTCCCAGACCAAAGTAACCTAGTGAGATGGGGGAAAGCATCTGAAAAATCTTGCTATACGTGTGGTGAGGCAGTAGGTACTGCTAGGCACTTACTGGTAGGTTGCAGGGTGCTGCTTGATAGGGGTTATTACTCACGCCGACATGATAGAGTACTAGAAATCATACGTGAAGCAGTAAGTCTTTCAGTAGCTAGAGCCCAAAAAGGATTGACTACAAATAAACGAGAAATTAACTTTATAAAGGATGGCTCAACTACCAAATCTAAAAGCAAGCCTTTCTCAATCCTAGGTACTGCACCTGACAGGACTATTTTGATGGATACGTATGATAAGCACTATGAAATCCCAGAGGATGTTGGTGTTTCGTCATCCAGACCGGACATATTCCTTTTCTCTAGACAAATTAAACACATAATATTAGTAGAGCTTACTGTTCCGTGGGAAACTAATATTCCTAAAGACCATAGAATAAAATTAAATAAATATTACGATCTAACAACTGAACTTAACAAAAATGGCTATGTGGTTAATTTATACGCGGTAGAAGTAGGAGCGAGAGGTATACCAGCTAAATCTCTCTATAACCTTCTGAAAGACCTTGGCCTGTCGAGATCTGCAGTAAGTTCTATTTTAGAACGAGTATCCAAGGCTGCACTAACAGGTTCCTACCAAATTTGGCTAGGTAGGGCGGGAAACTCGAGCAGTGAAGGTGAGCGTTGATGCGCATCTTAAAGGGGGCCTCCTTAAACCTACATCCAGGTCGTAAGTCCTGGGAACTGCTTTAAGTTTCTCCCTCTGCCACACGATGGACCCGGCACCCGCACGGTGAATCCATGGAGTGCTAAGAAGTTTGTCTCTACCGGCGCGTATTTCTTTGAATGTTCATAAAAATTCATCAGAAAATTAATCGCGCGGCGTGACGCCATTTATTTCACAAACGTCTGAGTGCGATCACTCGAAGAAGGCCTTTATTGAATGTGAGCTCAAAGGGCGGTGCGTAGCGTGTCTACGCGAGTCCTACGCGCCGCTACGGATCGCTACGGAGCTACACGGCCTCGTTTGAAGTATTTTTTGGCATTAATATTCGTCGGCGGTTGTTTTAGGAGCGGCGGCCATTGGCATGCAAATCAGCAGTCGCTATGAAAATTGCGAACGGCTCTTTATTACTCATTCCTTTTATTTACTGTTGGCATGTTAGAGCCCCCGGTTTCAGCTCTTTAATTATCTCGGCCGTTTTCAAATTCCAAGCTTTTTTTCGGTTAATTTGCGACTTTAAAATGTCTCGAGCGTTTTAGGTTCTGCCTGTTTAGTAAACTCCTTCATTACATGTACGTCTAATGAACTTATTTTCAGGACGCAAAGGGTTTTCAGATATCTATATTAAATCGAGTAAATAAATCAGGTCAAAAAGTATTTAATGCACATCCATTAAAGGATAATATTCTACATATCAACGCTCGGAATAGAAGCCTTAATAGTAACAAAAGTATTTAAGATGAGCAAAATGTATCTATTAACGCAGAAAAGCTGAGATGAGATGTGTGGAAAAAAATATTTAATTTCTATATAAGTAAGATTAACTAGAAAAAAATTACTTCAAAGCGTCAAAATGTTTACATTCTGTTATCACCGTTTTTATGAAAGTTGAATAATAAAGTAATCCATTGTCTATGGGTTGATATCTGAACAGACTACCACCTCCGCGTGAAGATAAAATCCTAAAGAACTTCCTTCCTTTAATAAAAAATCAGCTTCCAATAACGGAACGGTTTCCCTATTCGCTCATGAACTTGTAACCTAGCGACGGCTCACTTTATTTTACTTTTCAGCTGGAAAATTGAATAGTAACGTGACGTCATCACTTTCTAGAAAAGACTTATTCTAGTTTCTTGTGTTGTATTTGCAGGCATAGATATATAATAAATTTTACTGTAATTACCACAACTAAGATATTAAACCGCTATTACGGCTTTTAGACAGCAAATTAAACGTATATGACCAGTATTGTATTATAAGATTACTGCCTCGGTGGCGCAAGTAGTAGCGTATGCGACTGCCTTGCTTGAGGTCTCGGGTTCGGTTCCTGGGTTGAACTAAATGTTTGTATGATCTGCAATAATTTGTTTCGGAGTTTGAGTATCCTCTATGTTATTATTATACCAGTTGTCTAGTACCCATAACACAAGCTCAGCTTAGTTTGGAACTAGATGGCCTTGTGTGTTAAAAAGAAGATTTTGCCTTGGCTCAAAAGATTAACTCTCATAATTGTCTATACTTAGTTTCATTAATAAAATCTTAGTCTTTTTAAAACTGGGTGTACAGTGTGTATTTCTAATAAAGCAAGTCTTTTTAGAGTTATACTGCACACTGTCTTCGTCTCATTAAGGAATGAGTTCCTCGTAATTTGTGACATTTTTTTCTGGTACATCTGATGACAGGGTTGGGGTAGCTCTGTAATCCGTGACATTTAAATCCCCTGTGTTTAGGGGATCGAAATTTATTTTAATACAGGTTTTTATGGGCCGAGTAAGTGCGTCCTTGAAAAAAACTGTGATAAGGTAGTATCGAGGCCTGAAACTTGTTGTACTTTGTTAAAAGCAGTAGCAAAGAGCTTAGTACTTAAACCAAATTCTATATAAATATGTATTATCTATTCAAATATTTATTTATCTAAGACAATGTGTATTTACTCACATGTTCCCACTTATTTAAAAGGTTTCTGTAGTCTAATGCACTCTTTAGCCAACTAGATATAAAAATTGGAAGTTTTATCATGGGAGAGCCACGCTCCGGTATGAGTAGGCCGGCTCGACCGGAGTGATGCCACGGCCTCACAGAAAACAGGTGTGCCTAGTGCGCCTGCGCTGTGTTCACTACGGATGGCAACGCACTAGTGACACCTTTGGTGTTGTAAGTGTCTATGGGCGGTGGTAATCGCTTATCATTAGGTAGGATACGTCTGCTAATTTGCCTCTAGTTTCGTAAGAAAAGTTCAATATAAAAGGCATAAGTCCAAAAATGTTAAATTTCACACAGATAACAAGCTGACAAAAGTACTTTAGTAAACAATTTGTGAATGAAATAGAGCAACACAAGCCAAGCGAGTTCCTCATTCACACCAAGCCACGAACCCCTCCGGCAGTCGACACAGCTTTAAAATTAAAATTCCATTAATTTAGTGAATTATTCCGAGCTTGTTCTGCACAAATACCTTAAGAATATCCGCCGGTAATTAATTTGTCAACTTTAATGAATAAACAATAGAGCTTCAGCGAAATTAATTAATTCGTTTACCATCATAACGCAAAAAGGCCCGTCAAGTTTATTTTAAAACTTTCTTGCTGCTTATTAGCTTGGGTTTTGTTTCTAGCACGTGGCCTTGCTGAACTGCGAGAACGTGGAGGATAATATATTATCACTATATACTCGTAGGTGGTCTAATGTTTGAAAAGAACCTTTTTTTTTTACCCAATAAGGGGCAAACGAGCCCCTTATTCGAGCACGTAGATACTTGTACATCTTTTAACATATGTGTAACAATTTTTTTCTCTAACGATATATTTTTTTGCAGTACGTAATGTGTCTTCAACACAAATAAAACAAAATCTACCCTATGTTAATATATATTCTCACGCCTCCCTTTGAAGTGTTGTTTGTAATAAATATACTCCACATTTCGGTAGGCCTTTAGCTGTAATAGAAAATTGGACTCGTGTCGTAACTAAAATTATAAGAATAACGGTATATTATCAATGTATCTAAGATTGCAAGATTTCAGAGTGAACATGAATGAACTAAAATACTTTGTACTACATTCTGAACTAACTCCAAGATATACCCAACTGTCCAAAGAAGCTGATTTGTATTTTTAATATTCATGACAAAACAGTTTACATCATGTTTGACTTTGGCTGTCAAACTTGTGTCATGCACTGTTTTTGTCGAAACTATGCTAACGCGAAAATGTTATTGATACACCAAAAACAGAATGAAAGTTTTTAATATTAAAAAGATAGAATTCATAAATCAATTATTACACAATTTTGCCGAATGACACAAATTAAGATACGCAACACAGCGTAGGTACGCAGCGAATATGAAGGTAGATTCATCGGAAATATTGTTAGGTCCCTCCGGGAGGAGGCTGTTGAGTTAATTACGTTAGCATTCGACGTGATCAAGAGGCGCCGAAATTTGTACCAACGAAATTCCTTCTGTAAATTTCTGTCAGATATTGATTACGTACAAATAAATTGAACGAATTTTTGTGTTGGATGGGGGATAAACTTCAATATTTATAAAAAATGTATTTGTAACTAGAGGCACATTATAAATGAAAATTGTTTTGTCAATCTGAAAACATCTAAATTGATTCACAATAGATTTTCATACTTTTAACTTTACTGCCAATTACCTATTAAGTATTTTTATAAAAACTTGTATGAATGACCAGCTTCGTATTATAAATTATATTGCTGGAGGAACTTTTATAAAAATAGTCATTGCAATTGTCACTCCGTCATTGTGCGCTTTTCAATAGTCTTTTTCCACTAACAATTAATCTGTGAAACAAATTATCATCTGTGGTAGTTCCAGAGCGATGAGATTTTCAGCATTTTAAGCACAGAGCTAACACCTCAAAGGTCGGAAGCACACTTTCACACTTTAGGTTCTAAAAAAATATAGTTTAGTTACTGAAGACTGCTAATATGATAAAAGTATTAGTAAATTTAAGGAGTTTCATTATGAAGCGGGTTTTAGTTGAAAAGAACGATGGTGTAGGGCCACGAGTCCCGCGGTGGCCTGGCGGTTCAGTGAGCCAAGCGGCACAGTTTGTGCTTAAGTAACCGTGACGAGTTTCCGCTAAGTCGCGCGCCGGAGAAGCGCCGAGCGAACAATGCGACTGCGCCCCGCGAAAACACCAACAGACTTTTGTGTTGGAATAAACACATTTTAGGATAAAAATATTATTATACTTTAAGTAAACAGGCTTTTCTCTTAATGATTCGTACTTTTAATCTGTGTGATGGTGGATTCACATCTTTTCTAAATAGGTTGGTCAATTGGAAAGTGCTTAAGTTTATTTCAAAACAAGCATCTTCGTACCCACCCACTACTGTGAGGAATTAATTTTTAATAAGTCTGTTTACTTTGAAAACATCTAATAGTACACCCACATCTGTAAATTAATTGGATCTTACCATTATATGGGTACAGTAAACAAACCATTACTTTTTTGCCTAATAATGTTATAAACACGAAAGTTTGTGAGTATGTTTGTAGCCCTTTCACGCACAAACTACCCAATGGATTTTGATGAAACTTTATAATAATACAGCTTATACATCAAAATAACATATAGGCCATAATTTATATATAGCTTCGCTTCGTGGCGTTGCTCGCGGTTATTGTCGTACCACGGGTAGCACCGCGGGGTTTAGCTAGTAAATGATAATGCATTTCAATGTGGCTTGCACAAAAATAGTCATAGAGGGTTTTCATAAAACTATCCTAGATACAACTAAATAACAGAATAAAATTATAGACTTCATAAACGCAACACAAATTGAATGATTTCGATACATAAATCTGTTCAATGAATCAAACAAATTGACGAACTAATATAGTATTGAAAATACATGCAAATGTTATTGCCCACTCGCACAGAATTTATATCTAAATTGAGGTTTGCCCAATTCTAAATTATTTGAAACAAAAATGTCGAGTTTATTTAAATTGACGATGTTATCACTTCAAAAGTATGTGGACATCGCTCCTGTATAACCTTAGCCCACGGATCGAACTATAGACGTACGCAACGTGCCGGTTAGTTCCGAGTTGATTTGAAAACTTCCTTAAAGCATGTTTCGATAGGATTATATAAATATTTGTAAATAAACCCTTCCGGGGATTGCCATATGGTGAAAAGAATCAGTGAAGAGCGTTTTCAGATTATCCGATCCGATTATGGTGTCGGGCGCCGATCCGATATCGGAGGAAATAAAATGTAAGAAATATATATCTGTCTTTTATATTGTTCGGCCCGATATCGAATATCGGAGCCGACATCGATGTGTTGGCGGCATCCTTGGATGCTTGTGAGCCGTCAGACGATATTGTTTCTAAGTGTACTATACGTGTATCTACATTTTGAGCTTGTTTTGTTTACTAGTTTGGTTGATATCATGGCGTCGTCATGATTTAAATACGACATAATTACATTAATTGAATTTGTAGAATCAAAACCATGCTTATGGGATAAAACTCACGATGAATAAAAAAATTAAATACTTTAATAAGCAGTTGGTAGGACGTATGTAAATACCTTGAAGAGGGATATAAAGTGAATATGAAGTGATATAGCAAATAAAGTTTTTTATAATAGTCTGTCATGATGACCTGCACGCATGAAGCTATTGAGCAAATGGCGGAAGCGGAACGATTTTGTCGGAAATATGTGAAAACAGTACTAAGCGGCTTTTTAAATATTATTTCTCTGTTTATCGTGGGAGAATCATATTGTCGTTCGTACTTCACCGCACCGCACTTTTTTTTAAATATTCTAGTTGCCTATTGGAAGAAAGAAAATGAGATTAATTTATGAGAATAATTTTAAAATTGTGATTTAAGTAGAATTATATATTTACTTGGCGTAAAAACATTCACTTCGTATGTCACATATGTTTATATGCGAGCACCGTTCATACAAAAAATAATTCATCTTTCACAAAACATTGTAAAGTTCTCTTTAGCGGAGCAGTAGAACAATAAATACAAATATTCTCCGAGCTTTCTCAACTGTACAAAGCGGTAATAAAAACAACCACTGGGGCACACGACTGCAAGTGCACGACGCAACTAAAAGATTTGACAAAGTGCCCCCGTGGGGCCTTCGGGACAATATGGCGACGTCGTAGGAACTGTCAACAGCACGTTTGCAGTGTGTGCAAACATTGCTGCCAAGTGTACTGAATATATAAGTGTAAAGCATATTCATGCAACATCACTCGTATATACAGTTTGTACGGAATATGGGCAGCTCAAAATTACAGATCGTCGTATTTACGAAGTATTTCAATTGTATCAGTACTCGCTATATTTTAACTACTAATACATTTCATTAAATAACAAATATGTTTTTAATGCATAAAACGTGGAGAAAATCAAAAGAGGGTGGTTTATTGACAAGTGAAGTTTGCTTCTTATGGATATCTGCAATCCAATAGTCACAAGTGCGTTGTCGATCTTTCAATATATTTTGCCATGAAACTAAATTAAAATTGATCCAAATCTCGAGGACCTAAACCATGAATATTATTTTGAGTAAATGTTTTATTCATTACTGAAATATTTACAGCTTGTAACATTAGAAACTTAGTAATAAAATACGTAAATATAATACAAATTATTCTTCATGTTATTTTGAATCAATGTTTCATGCCTTTTTTACTAATATTCGAGTTAAAATATAATGAAACATAATAGAGTGTGTGAACATTAACCTTGTGACGAAGTGTTTGTTTTCACGTATTTAGTTTTTTGTTAACGTCGCAATTTACGGGCGCAGATAAAGGGCCCCGCGGGGACCCAGGATTAACTCAGTAAAGACTCTCGTGTGGATATAGGAAGGAAATTTAAAATTACTGTATCAAAGAACTAAAGACTACAGTTAGTAATGTGACATTTTATCTAAATCTATAGCAATTACAAGTGGGTTTGAATGACAGATATGATTAAGACATTTCTACGTTGGGAAATCATTCAGAAACAACTCATAAACTATTTACCCGATTTTCATACTTTTTGGCGGGCCTGAAACAGGATAATTAACATTACCCTTCGACTGATAGGAGCTGAGCATAATTGATAAGGAATGTAAATATACATAATTGAGTGGGTCATCTAGTTTATTTAAAAAAAGGTTCAAAACTAAATCTTAGTAATGAAATAAAAATCAAATAGATTTTGTTTCAAGAAGACCTTTTTAAGCTCTTGAAACGTAACATTTTATGACTCTAGTTGCTTGTTTCCAAAATGTTATTTTTATGGAGAAGAACCGTCAAGAAACTTGTTTGCTAAAAAATATATCTAGGTTACATTTAAGAAGACATAAATACATTTATATTTGCTAGGCAAGCTCAGATGGATTTACATATGTTGTGAATAAATAAACATTGTAAACGCACTAAAGATTGTCATTTTTACGGGTTCACCGATAAAATTGTATTTGTTCATGCACAAAGTATAGCTGTTTGGTACAGTGTGTGTTAAAAGTGAGGTTCGACTGGTATCGTATTAGCTGCACATATATTTTACTTTAATTTTATGAGAATAAGCTTGATTTTACACAACACATTTTTCTACAAAACTGTTTTAAAATCTTCTTTATCTAATTTGAACTGATAGTAACAAAACTATTTTCAAAAATTCATTTACAACAATTTCATTTAAAATTAAAACGATATGAAATGCGTGTAGGACGTTATCTAACAAACAAAGTAACTTAATCATAACAATCAAATTATCAGCTAAGTGTTTTCAATTAAGCAAAATGTTCCGGGTAGAGTGACGTCTACTTCGTTAAGTAATACCTAAATAGTTAACAGTAACGGGTTGACGGCCACTTGTAAATTGAGCGCACACGACAAAGTGAGTGGCGTCCTCTACCGCCGAGTGAGGTAAACTTGCATTACCAACCTCGGCCACCCTTTTCATTTAGTTTACATGCCTGTAATTTGTGCCTTCATAACAGGACCCTTCCCAACTATTTGCATGACATTGCCGACAGTGATTACGCCCGGGAGGGAGAGTGACGGCAATGGTCCGCGAAGTATCTGTTACGTAGCTATTACATACTAAGTGTAGACTATTGTGGTTGGAGACATATAGTTTTGTGTTGGCTAACGATTATATCAGGAATATGAGTATACTTAAAAATATATTTTTTAAATTTTGTTATTAAATAAAACTTAGACATTGATTGTAGAAGTTTTCGGATGACGGTATTGGCTACAGTTTTTATGCGGTTTCTTTTATCTTGTGTCTGTGGAACTAATTGCTGCCTGCGGTATTGCCAGACCGATGCGAATTGAAAAAAAAGGTAATTTTCACCTCAAAAGCCGTTAACGCATGTGACTCTTGAAGTTTGGGTGTTCAGGGATGACGCTAGGGTAACCTTTTATCATCAGGTAAAAAGTCTGTTCTTCTTCGTAATTGTGTCAATCACTAATCTCTTAGTGTAGCTAGTGCTAATAGAATCATTTGGTTTAGCTGCATAAGGTATAGCAAAAGCTATGTGTCATCATGTGGTTCTTCTCGTAGACCCCGTGGGGTCTCGGGGTAACTTTTCCAGGTTTTCAGCCTGTTACGGTGATTTTCCACGCCGCCTGCAACTACAGGTGGGTCACTGGGTTGGGTCCGCGAGCCCGTTGGCAATCCCGGGGGTGTTGATCCGGTGGGAGCAGCGTAACTAGCGAGTTATCGGCTAGTAACGCCCCAGTCTTATCCAGTTTGGTGACCTGTGCTTAGCGAGGTCGAGCTCCAAGGGGTGTGGACCCTAAGGAGCGCCCGTCAGCTAGCACTAGGTTGGGTGTTGGGGATGGTTTGGGAAGGGTTTGCCACGGAGACGAGATCGCGTGGCAGGCCATACCTGTCCGGCGGTCGCCGATGGTAAGGCGCGAGTTCCCGCAAGTGGTGGGCTTGCGATCCGTCAGCGCGCACGAACATGCTGGTGCTCAGGCATCCCACGAAGTCATCCAGGCTCTCTACGTGCAGGTCCCTTGAGATCGTCCTATTCCGCACAAAGCGGGGTGCGTTTGCAAGTGTACGTAGTGTGAGTGACTGCTGCGCACGCAGCCGGCGCCGGTTTGTCTCTGAGACAAGGGCGAACCAGGCCGGGGCACCATAGGTAAGTCGGGTGCGAATGTACGACTTGTACACGCCGAGCTTCGCGCGGAGCGGCAACCGGGACGATAGTACGGGCCGCAGAAGGGAACGTGCAGCACGAACCTGGGCAACGACGTTATTGACGTGAGGCTTCATGGAGAGGCTGCGGTCGATGGTCACGCCGAGGTATTTAACCGTCGCGGACCACTCGATATTCTGCCCCATGAGACTCAACTGTGGCAGTATGACAGTGCCTATTGATATCGCCTGAGTCTTCGCAACGTTGACCGTCAGTCTCCAGTCCTTCAGCCAGCTGGGAAGTGTGTCTAGTGTGTGCTGCATCTTGGCAGCAGCGTTGGTACCGTTTATGGACGTCGCCATGTAGGCCGCGTCATCGGCGTACAGCGCGAGTTTTACGCCTTCGGTGACGGGGATGTCGTCCGTGTACCAAGAGTAGCACACTGGAGACAAGCAACTTCCTTGTGGCACCCCGGCAGAGATGGATCGCTCTGCTGACAGGGCGCTTTCGACCGCCACTTGAAAGCGTCTGTCTTGCAAGAAGGTGGCCACAATCTTCACTACTCGACGAGGAGTAGTAGATGTGGACAGCTTATACAGCAGGCCGGTGTGCCAGACGCGATCGAACGCTTTCTCCATATCGAGGAAGACTGCAACGACCCGCTCGCGCTTGTTGCGCGGAACTGCGATGTCGTGCAGTACCCTCGCGAGCTGGTGTGTCGTGGAGTGTTCGGCACGGAATCCAAACTGTTCGTCGCGTGGCTGAAGGTGTGGCGTCATGTGCAGCAGTAGCAGTTTCTCGAATAACTTCGACGTCGTCGAGAGGAGCGTAATAGGGCGATAGCTTCCCGGTTGGAGGATGTTTTTCCCTGGCTTGGGCAGCATGATGACTCTGCCAAGTCGCCATGTAGTGGGAAAGTGTCCGGTGCGGAGAATGCCGTTGAAGAGGCGCGTCAACGTTGCGATTGCTCGCGGAGGTAGGTGACGCAAGGCCTCATTTGTCACCCGGTCGGGTCCGGGCGCTTTCCGAAGGGGCATTCGGCGAATCATCCTCTGAATTTGGCCAGGGGAGACGATGATGGGGTCCTCGGTCTGGGCTATCGGTTGTTCGAAGTATAGCTGTAACTTCCTCTCAACCTCTGCTACGTGCTGCACATTGTGAGCAGGATTTGGTCGGAACTGCGCTTCCAGGAAGTCGGCAAATATCTCCGCTCGGTCCTCGGCACGGTAACGTGGGGTTCCGTCACCAGCCAACAGGGGCCTAATCGGAGCAGGTTTCCCGGATAATTGTCGACATAGGCGATGTATGCCCGACCAGTCTTCACTGGCTCGCTCAATGGTGCGTTGCCATGACTCCGCCACGTTTGTTGCCAACGAGGCAGAGATCTTCGCTGCCAGAGCATTGAGCTGGGACTTCATGGTCGGACATCGGGCGTTCTGCCACTGCCGGCGCAGTTTCCTCTTCCTCTTGATCATCGCCAGAATGTGGGCAGGGAGTTGGTAATGCTTCCTTGTGGAGGCGTGGTCGAGTTTCGACTCCCTAATTGCGGTCTGTAGAGCCGCGCTGAGATCTGTCGTAAGGTTCTCAACGTCGTCTGCTGTTTCGACTGGGAAAGAGGGTGAGAGCTCTGCCATATGCTCGGCAAAGACTCGCCAGTCTTGGCGTGATCGAGAGGGTAGCTGGAACGTTTGTGGGATGTCATCCAGAGTCAGTAACACAGGTTGATGGTCTGAAATGAGATGGTCGTCCAGGACGTCAAGATACACAGCCGCGTCAACGCCGCGGGTGACGGCCAAATCTATGACGTCCGGTGTGTGGGTAACGCGGTACGGGTAGTGTGTCGGCACCTCTGGTCCTAATACCTGGTACTCGTTTCGGTCTGCATCATCTAGAAGACGGCGGCCTTCCGGGCATGTGGAGTTAGAGTTCCATGCCGTGTGTTTTGCATTAAAATCACCGGCGATTATGGTGGGCAGTGGCGAATCCATTAGGGTATGCATATCGGCCACTGCGAGACGCTGCCTCGGTGGCCTGTAGAATGCAAACACACGGGTGGGCTGGCTTCCGATGCAGACCTCTACGCCCAAGGCGTACGCAGATTGCAGAGTAGGTGTTGGCAGCGGTTGGTGGACGACTTTCCTTTTGACCAGAACTGCTAATCCCCTATAAGCAGTCCCTCTGGGTGAGCGTTGATCCTCCCGGTAGACATGGTATCCGCCCATTTTAAAATGGTCTACTGGTCTGAGGTGGGTTTCACTGAGTAGAGCTATGTCCACTTGCCTTTCTGCTAACAGCAGTTTCAACAGCCTGGTCTTCTCTGGTGACATCCCGTCGGCGTTCCAGAATAGTATGTGTAGCCTACGCGAATCCAGACTTACACAACTCTGTTAGACAGTCGAGGATCAGCGGAATAGGGTCCCGCTTTTCCAGTAGCGCTACAAGTACTTTCTGTAAGGTACTGATAACGCTGGTGAGTCTGGGGTCCAGGTTTGTCGTAGCCGGCTTAAAAGCCAGCTCCGGTTGGACGATTCGCTTCGCCTTCGTCCCCTTTTGTGGGGCAGCGACCACGGCGTCCTCCTGGACATTTTTGCGAAGCGCGTTTGCCTGTTCGGCCTCCGTCTTCGCCTTCTTCCTACGTCGCCTCTTGCGACGCGAAAAGCTATGTGTGTTTGTGTTTAGTAAAAAGTCGTGAAAGTTTAAAAACTGTTAGTAGTGTGTAATTCACGGAACTGTTCTTCGTGTCATATTTTCTTATTCACGTTCTTTTAAAGAAGTAAATACGATAAAAATAGGGGAAATTCTACTTATCATCACAATCTCGGAAACACCCTATACTTTGTAATGATATATATGATTGATGCCATTATCATTATAGCAATCACTTTAAGATATTAAAACATTTTCTTTCTAAACCATCACAATGACTTTTTAATATGCCTTTACGTGTCTGAAGACAGAAATAAAGGCATCGTCACAATTAATATACACCGACACATCAACGACAGCTCTCTGTGTTACAAATTCCACTTTAAAACGAAAGTTAGCAAAAGCGCGGATAATGCTGTATCAGGCGCGGAAGTAAGGTTTTTTTTATTTTTTTTTTTATTCAATAGTGGGCAAACGAGCAGACGTATCACCTGATGGTAAGCGATATTACCGCCGCCCATGGACACCCGCAACACCAAAGGCGTCACAAGTGCGTTGCCGACCTTTTGGGGGATGGGGGGAGGGGTTGGGGTATGGGTCTCCGGTATCCTCACTCACTCGGTGAAACACAGCGCAAACGCTATTCCACACCGGTTTTCTGTGAGGCCGTGGTATCACTCCGGTCGAGCCGACCCATTCATGCCGAAGCATAGCTCTCCCACGGTAAACGGTACGAAAGAAACTCTTTAAATTATCTTATAGTACTTTGTAGTTGATGTAATATTTATTTCAGTTTAACATTATTAATACGATTACGAATAGCAATTAATTTTTATGCATAAGAAGATATACTATTATTATTTTGAAATACTAAATAACGACGAATAGTCATGTTTTTATTGCGGCTCGAAGGGCCTGTGCGTATTTCTTTTAAAGTGGCTCGAAGGGCCCCTAACATCTTGTGATAAGGGATTGGGTAGATACGTTCGATACGGCCTTTGTTCAACCTCTATACGGGATAATACACTTTGCATATCGGGGATTCGCGGCTACACTTTCAATTTCTGGTCCTGGGGTCCTGGTTTTCTCGTGAAATCCGTAGATAGTGATTTTATTTAGAAGCCCCATTGATTCTATACGTTCTTGTTTATACTATGACAAGTGAAAGTTAAGTTTTGTTTTACATGTACTAAATTAACATTTAGACAAAATTTATATTATATTTGTTATTATCTATAATACTCGTATAAAAGTGAATCGCTCAATGAGAAAAGCCCTAAAAACAGCTCTTTTCTTTTTCCCATACAAACGTTTTCTAAGTAAAACGTAAAGTCAATTTGAGCTTTATTGCCAATGTATAAAGCTCATATATTACAAGCACTCACTGTTGTCTAAGCAATGTAGATGTGTTCCTAACGTCTATGAGTCAATTTGCACTTTATTACCGCTATACAAAGTTCAAATTCAATCATATCTATCAAAACAGTGTGCGTATGTGCGTTGGAGTAGATAATCGTTGGATAGTCCATTTATCTAGAAAGGCTACAGGCTATATGTCATCTCGCTAATACTAATAGGAGCGGAGCACCAATGAAGAATGTTTCAAAACGGGGGAAAATTTTCACGCTACGGGCAATAGAAGACGCAAACGAGGTTGCGTGGGTCAGCTAGTTAAAAATATATTTCATTATTGAACTATGCAATCGTTCAAAAGTTTCCAATACTGTTTATTCTCGAAATATTATTAATGTAGTTTCTATAATATATAATGTATATATAGTTATAATGTATATGTAGTTTAAATAGCAGTAAATAAGACAAAGAGTCTCATTCAAATTGGAAAGTTGTTCAGGATATTCTCCATGTAGGTGCAGGATGGCAGAGTCGTGGAAGGGTAGTTTTAAGGATGACAACGAGATAATTCGTATAAAATGTCGCGATACAATTACACGACATGATCGTTCGATAAATAAACTAGCAGTTCCAAGATCTAGATTAACTAAAACAAACACTAAATCTTTTTATGGAATTCTATTTGTTTTTACAATAAATTGCCAGATAGAATTACTAGTTTAGAGTTTAAAAATACCGTTATAATGATTAATAAAGTCTACTATAAAGTTAGTGATATCGTAGAGGATAAGCGCGTGTGTCGTACGTATGTACGTCTAGTGCCTTCTACGCACATGTAGTCCCCCTGGGGTCTGCTAGGTTATTTGGTTTGTTTTGCTTGTTAATACTGTTAGCTTCCACATTTTCACTTGCTTTTTTTGGCATTCCTGTTATGGATTTGATTAGGGTTACATATTTATCATATGTTTTATTATTTTTTTACATATTCTTGTGATTTTACTTACTACGTAAATATACAGATTTCTTTTATATATTCCTTTTTCTTGTCTATGTTTCTAGGATGGTTTTATAACAAGCAATAGATTCAGGACTTTTCTCATATACAGGTTAAAATTTTGTAATGCCATCTGAAGGGAAAGTACTCTTAATATTGTAAATAGAAAATTTTACTCAAAGAAAACATTATTTTATTTATGAAAAGAAAGAAAACTGCATTCAAAGGTTTCGGAAAATTCGCTTGCTGCACCCGGGAATCGAACCAACTAAAATCTGTAAAAATCACACCCTGTACTTTTTTATTGCACCGATCGTTAGGGTCAATTATAAGGGTGGATATGGAATGAAAGGAGGAAATGGGCTCCATTTCCTTGGATACACAAAAATTTTCCCTTCAATGGCATCAGAAAATTCCACCCAGTATAAGCTGGAGTATCCCAGTATCAGCTTTTCTTCCTGCCGATCCTTTGGACCTAAGATCGATTAAATTGTCAATCACTAGTAAAATTTTAGAGATTTAAAAAAAAGTCAAATTTTTGTCCAAATTCTCATGATTTGAAAACCTGTAAATGTTGTGTAATTGACCACAACAGCACACGTTAAAATTCAACAGTTCTGTCATTCTTAATTAAAATTTCATTAGTAGTACCCGATGGGGATAGACAATTAATGGTTAATGTTAATATTGTAATGAATCCGTCCGGTGTGTAAGACGCTTTAGGGTAAGCCGATTATGAAAAAGTCAACAGGCACTTAATGAATTAAAAAGGTAGCTTAGTGACAGCCGAGCCTCCGTAAACGATTTTAAACAGTAAACCGAGGGGTTAAGCTCATAGTATAGAACCTTATGACAGGTTTAAACGCTTTTTTAAATAAGTTTTATTTACTTCTTGTGTTGTAAGTGCTTCTGCATAGTGTTGATAATAATATTATCCTAAATAATACTGCGAAGTGTATGTAATGTTACTTACAATTTAACGTCTAAAGTACTAAACTGTATCTAATGAAATGGACATGCTGTCAGGGGTAAAAAAAGACATCCGTCAATAATATGTATTATAAAAATCAGTGTTGTTTCCAGTGTCGCACATTATTGTGCCTCGGAACAACTGTTACCGAGAAGTAGCCTTGTTATTAAATACTGTTCCTAAGTATTATTTTGTATTTAATGCTACTCATAACAATAGTGGAGCACATCGACTCAGCTAGTACAACAAGTACGACTACAGTGATAAATTAAACGACTCTCACAATTGTGATGCAAATTGTGAGACTACTCCCGATCCAGTGTTCAGCCCCTCGCTCCGATACAAGTCGGACGATAATAATGCCTATCATCATAGCTCTCAGGAGATATTCCCTTTAGATGTGAAATCTGTTATAGTGAATAGCAAGTTTATTATAAAGGTGAGGGCTCATTCATCGCGGTTGAGGGGAAATCTTTAAATAATGTTTGTCTTAAGCTAAATACATATTTTTATTTAGCAAAATATTTTTTCTTCTTTATTTTAATATCATTTTGAACACCTGCAGTGTGGGGGAACGGGTATAATGTTCCACCCAACACAAAGGGAGGATCCTCCGACCAGGCGAGGTGATCATGCCTGGCGGGCTACTGCCCAACAGTTGATGTTGGGATGTTGTATATATGATAATCGGCGCGGGAACTTTATTTGCGCGATTCAGGATTGGTAGTTACTCGTGTAGTGTAGTTTGTAGGTACAGTGCGTTACTTCGTAGTTCAGTGTATCTTCGGTAGATGGCGCTGTATGTGGAGGTCGCCACATGCAGATTCTTGCTAAATGGGCAGAAGACGTTTGTGGGAAAGGCAATTCACTTGTGTCTATTGCAGATATGTATGGGCGACGGTGTTTACTTACCATTAGGTCAATCATCTGTGTTTTATAAAAAAAAAATCGACGGGTTGCACTCCGGGAGTGCCGGCAGAAGTGAAAACTGGAATATTAACGTTGTGCATTTTTGATATTTTGGAATGGTTAGAGAATAATTTTGTACGAATTGCTTTCATTATCAGTATAAAAGTACTATTATTTATGTGGTGGAATACAATATTCATTTATTGCGCTATCGTACACAAACATGACAATTTATATTACATACACACACGAACATTCGCGCAAGCGCCCTGCGCCGCCTGTCCTCTCTCCATCCGACTTACGAATTTTCGATCAGGTCACGTGACCTGACGCGAGTTTATACATTTTTACCCATTCCAAAAAAGTACACAGCGCCGCTAAAGAAGTTTTCACTTCAAAAAAGTGGTAGGTTTTTTTTCATCTAAAAATGATCAAGCTGTGCCATGTCTGCGACATGCCTGGACTGTTTGATAATAAATGTAAAGTTATAGAAAAAGTTAAGTTACTCTAGGAGTTATTGAGTTTTTTGGTGCAAATTGTAAGGTAAGTAAATAAATCACAGTCACATCAGACTCAGATCTCAAAAGATATTTTAAATCGCACTTGGAATAGCAAACACAAACACGCAAAACCAGTCTTGTTTGAAACGAGATTAATTTAACTGTTATATTGTAATCTGTTGAGAACTATTGTGCTCTGTGGGGGACAGCGCTAAAGCCAGGAGTGGCTCGGCGCCGCAGAGTGCTCCGACCGCAACGCTGCCTAACTGCGAGCTCACTATGTAAACGGAGCAGATTTGGCTTCTATTGAAACGAAGGTGTATTCGGTATGATGACTGTTCTGTATTAGCGTGACAATATATATACGTGGCAATCCAGAAAGCTGGAATAAATAAACAAATATTTTCGGATATCTAATACACAACGCTATCTAGTCCTAAACTGAGCAGGGCTTATATGAGTACTAGACAACTGATATAAATACATGTATACTTTTTCGTACGTGAAAAACTTTACAATACGTGTGTGCTACCGGTTCTCACATATGGATGTCAAACTTGGGCACTTAACAAAGCACAAAATGCAAAATTAAGAACATGCCAAACAGCCATGGAGAGGAGCATGCTAAACGTAAAGAAATCAGACAAAATAAGAAACAAACTAATTAGGAAACGTACGAAAATAGAAGATGTAACCACAACAATAAAAAAACTTAAGTGGAGATGGACAGGACATACAATAAGAGGCAATGAGAAATGGAGTAAAAGCATTATATTTTGGTATCCAAGAAATGCTAAAAGAAAACGAGGAAGACAGTACCGAAGATGGCAAGACGAAATAAAAGTAACAACAGGAAAAGCATGGACTAGAACAGCGCTAAACAGATCAAAATGGAAGGAGTTGGAGGAGGCCTTTGCCAAAGTGGGGCAAACGGACGATGTTGTCGATGTCGTTGTTTCAACAGATTCAACAGCAATTTTTTAATTAAGAAAAAACCGTTGTAAAGATGTTGTCTGAATAAAGGCTTATTATTATTATTATACTTTTTCGTAAACATATACATATTATACATAGAAAACACCGAAACAAATATTTGCAGATCATACAAACATTTGGGGTCGGGCATCTAATTCGAGAACTCTTGCAATGCAGTCGCAAATGTCGTAAATGACTCTAAACCGGCTATATCAAGCTGCAGGCGTCCAGTAAGTAGATTCTTGTGTCGACGTGTGAGTGACAATTAAATTTATAATGACTCACGAAATAAACCAAGAACCGACTGCACGGTTGGCCTAGTGGTTCAAGCGGTCGCCACGACGCTTTCCACTGCGCTTAGTGGCTTCAAATCCCACATGGGACCACACTTTGTGTGATCCGTAAATTGTTATTCTGAGTTTGGGTGTTCTTTGTGTCCTTCTCATTTATGTTTGTAAAGTCCCCCGCAACACAAGATATATATTCCTAATGTAGGAGCTGTCAAAAAAAAACAGCACGCATAGACGATCTCAAGCTTAATTAACATAAATATAAGATAGGTTAGTCGAAGATATAAGTTGTAGGACCATTTCCAAAATATACTTTTTTTGAGAGGATTACGTATTCTAAAAGTTATAATATATTCACTAGTAGTTACATAAAAGTACTTACTAAGAAGAAAACTGCTCGTTTGTCACCTGCGTTACATTAAAGATTAATGGTCTGAAGGATCATTATCCTCGCATAACATAAAATTGAAGTTGGAGTGTGGGTAATAAATGATGCGTGTATGTTCCAACGGTAAAATATTTTCCTCTTCTTTATAATTATTTCTTTTTTATCCTGCTCAGTTACTCAATTACTCAACGTGCGTATGTGACTCGCTTGATGGTAATTAGTTATTGAAGTCGTAACCTCCCTTTTCTAAGTTCCTTTAAGTCAACTTAGTATTTTGAATCAAGAAAGACGTTTCTTTCTAATTCAAGTGATTCTCAAGTACTGACAAAGTTGAGAGTGATGACACAGATGAGGACCTAACAAATAGAAGTCATTGCTCCTGAGTGTCGCTGCAAATATTATCCATTCGATCTCAATTATGTAGGCTCGGGAACACTGAAATGGTGATTTATTTTGTTTTAGAACGAGACTGCTTTAAGTCGTAGAAAACCAAGAATATTTCAAAACTATTACAGTAAAATATTTAAAATCAGAGAAAATTTTAATTAATAAACTTTAATCAAGATCTTCCCTAGTTGTGTTTATTAGTAAAAAAAAAAAAAAAGTTTTTTTTTTTTTTCTTTTTATTGTGTAGGGGGGAAACGAGCCGACGCATCACCTGATGGTAAGCAATTACCGCCGCCCATGGACACCCGCAACACCAAAAGCGTCACAAGTGCGTTGCCGACCTTTGGGGGATGGGGAGAGGGAATGGGGGGAGGGGTATGGGCCTCCGGTATCCTCACTCACTCGGTGAAACACAGCGCAAGCGCTATTTCACACCGGTTTTCTGTGAGGCCGTGGTATCACTCCGGTCGAGCCGGCCCATTCATGCCGAAGCGTAGCTCTCCCACGAAAAAAAATTTTCAAGTTGTATCGTTACTGTGATTTAGAGAATTTAGTAGCCAAGCTTTTTCCATCGAATTTGACGAATTCAAAACTGGTGGATCTGAACCACTGTTAAACAGACGGGCTGGGGACGAAAAGGTTATCCTAAGTAAATTTAAATCATTGCTAATGTGTTCGCGTCGATTACTTGGTAAAGTAAAAAATATCAGAATCCAAACGATTAAATCTTTGATTCCCAATGATTAAAGATTAAAATTTATTAAATGTAATTGTAGCTTTTATATAAAATATATAGTTAATTCGAGGTATATTCCAGTGAAAGACGTCTTATGTAAAATTTTACACATATCTTTATGTACATAAATACACATATAGATTAAAATAAACTCAGAGTTCAGCAAGGCCTGAGACGGTATGTTAAAATAATATAAGTATTATTTTAATTGCGTTTTTTTAGGTTAAGATAGGACAAAGTTGCTGGATCAAAAACCCCAAAAATAATAAAGAAAAAAATGTATCGTACAAGAGATTATGTCGTGGAAGTTTATTATGTGAGTGTTTGTGACTTCAACAAAGTGTTTTGCTATATAGAAGTCGTTATTATGAAACGCGCTGAAGGGCCAGATTGTGCGTGGCGGTCGTCGACCCGGCTGTCACAAGCCTTGCAATATTGTTGAAAGCCTTTTTATTCCAGAGCCAGGACCAACGGCCCAGGTTGAAGTGATAAATAATTCTTTACGTCATTTCATAGGCCGTGGAGCAGGCAACCTGTAAATTTCATTAATACGAAAGTAACATTCGACTTTTTGTTCAGTGACGTCCTCGGCTTGCTAAATATTATATTCTAACAGGTTTATTGAGGTTGAGTTTATCATGACCAAAGGCTGCAGAGAAATTGTCGAGGTTTCAATTAAGATAGTACCTATCTTGTTGACCATGCACTACTTTCCAATAAGTTCTTTTAGTGTTGACATATTAGGGTCTGACCCAAAGTCTCACACGTAGAATTATTTTTTATACATAATAGAAGATAGTCATTCCAAAATAAATAAGTTATTTATATAGTTTATACATAAGTATGGAATATACATACATATTTATTTTCGTGAATATTTTCTAAATTACCGAAAAAGGTTATTAGTATTTAAGTCCGCCTCAACATCCCGCAGGGCCACAGTGCATAGGACTAAGAGGACTAAGGAAATATAACATATCCGGATTTCTTATAATTTTCTCTTATAAAATAGGTTTGTCCTCACATAAACAAACACACGAAAAAAATAATTATCTAATTATTTGTAGTTGATTAAAAGTTATGCGCGTACATACGTTTTTGTGACTCATTTTTATTTATATAGATTGAATTCAAGGACCTAATGGGTAGATGTAACAGTTATGTAAAGCAATACCCTGAGAAACTTCTTGATGTCTTTGCGTCATCATGTATTAATTTAAATATGGAGTGTTTGTGATTGTCAAATACATTGTCACTCTGTGATATCGTCATGAACGTAATTTTGCTTTAATTAATAAATGACACATAAAAAAGGAACATACTACCATTTTCTTTCTTTATCTTAAGATATTCTTAAAGGCTTTAATAAAAAAAATGATTTATCTTAAAATTATGTGAAATAACTAAACACAAAATGATATGAAGACAAGATACTTGTGAAAAGTATTTACTTCCTATGAATAATGAATGACTAAAGACAAAGAAGAAATGTCTTGTTTACAAACTCGATGACGCATAACATGTAATTAACTCAATCAAGCAGCGCGTCACGTTATTATATACTCGTAATGTACTTACCAAATGCCGAATATCCCAAGTACGTCATTGATTTCGTATTTAAGTAATAATAAGTCTAACAATATATTTACAGAGATAGGCCTGATTGACTCCATTAACTCATCAGGTTTAATAGAATGACTTTATGCGAAGACAGCTAGTCGTTGCGATAGTCGTAATTGCGGGTAATAAATGGATGAAATCCACATAAATTTATTTTTAGTTCTTAGCCTACATTCAGTTTCTGTAAAACAACTTTTAGAAAACATTTTTGACCAACATAAAAGGTCTTCCTCAAATAGTGAATATCTTGTGTGTATGATAACAATTAACGAACTAACACCATTATTTTACAGAAAACTGTTATGCTTTTCACCGAGTAATTGCGGTAGTAGAGCCTAAATTATTCCAGCGTGTTATTTCAGCGTATTACCGTGGGAGAGCGATGCTTCAGCATGAATGGGCCGGCTCGACTGGAGTGATACCACGGCCTCACAGAAGACCGGTGTGAAATACCGCTTACGCCGAGTGGTGGCGTAATTTATGACATTTTACACTTTCACTTGTTCAGTTTGCAAACATTATTGAAATAATCCACATTGTAATCTTATTCCACTGTTAAAAAGTGAGTGTTACTTCAAGAATGTATTTAAACAAGTTCTATCAAGTGCTGACAATCGAGAGAATAAATTATATTTAGATTGTTTTTATAAATTGTTCTCACTTATGGGTAGCTTTTAACAAGTGTTAATCTCACAAAGTGTTTCTTTTTTAGATTAGAGATCTAGTTAAAAAATATAACTTCTAATCTGCAAAGCAGTGTTTGTTTCTCCCCTTAGCAGCATTGGAATAACCTATTGGACGATCGGCAGCGGAACGCGCACGTAATCCTATTGTAATTACTTCCCTCGTCTGAACACGCCAAGACATGCCCCGCAACTTTTAATAGCCACACCTTACCCGTATTACTGGTAATGGGCACCCTTAGGGCGCATTTAAACTTGACCCTCTCTGCGCTGCACAGTAATCATTTCGAAAACAAAACGGAATTATTCCGTAAATAATATTCGTGTTTCTGTTTGTTTTCCTCAGAACACTAATATGTATAGATGGACTGTTAAAAAAAAGCGGCAGTTAATTCAGCTAAGCACTAACTTTGTTCTAACTGTCGCTGTGTGTGTCAGCTGTTTTGTTCATTGTTAATAAAATGGAAGATTTGTACTCATACGATCATAATACCGATTTAAATTCTACATTTCAGCTGCATTGGTAATGGCATTAATGGCATTCAGCGACGGTTACTAAATATTTCTCCACTTAAACAGAACATTTCGAGAATACGTTTGTTGTACAATGTTTCACACATTGTACAAATATACTTACTCTAACTCAAACTCAAATCATTTATTTCCATAGGCCCCAAAAGGCACTTTAACACGTCAAAAATACAAACATCAAAATATAAAACAAAACTCAAGTAATCAATTCAGTGATAAAAGGTACTAATACTAATAGTCTAGACTATAAATGCACTGAAATGATTTGAATTACCGGAGCTTAGATTGATTTCGATTCAACCCAAAGGTTTAAATTGAAATCAATCCAAGTACCAGCTCCGATGGGTATTGCATTCATGAGAAGAGCTGGTGAGAAACTCATGTGCACCATCTTTTCAAATAATTCATACAAAGTTTGTTTGTTTTTGACAGCAGTACTTCTATGTGCAAGTTAAGGCAACCAAAACACAAAGGCTAGAAAGCGGTCTAAAGAGATATTGAAGCTTGGAAAATCAATTTTTGTCTAATAAAATAATAAAAATTAGTCCATAGCATATAAGGTTGCAATCACTTACACATCAAGGAGTAAAAGCAATGTGTGCATACATACTGGTGCCAGAAAAAAAAAGTTCAAAATGTAATAAAATAATAAATACTAATTATTTACGCTCCAACAATGTAAACACAGATCGCCTCAACTTAACAAAATTCAAATGTCAGGTAATAAATGCAGAATAAGATGTCAATAATTAATTACAATCAAATAAATTATATTAAGGATTGTAAATGAATAAATACATTGCGTATAAATATAAATTATTTCAATTAGTACATAATAAGTTAGCACTAGATTTTCATTCATATCCAAGGCATTGTGTCGGTTAAGAAATCGTTTATTGTATGATAGCCCCTCTCCATAACGGTTCTTAACGGAACTCTTGAACTTTTGTAGGGGTAAGTTCAAGATTTGGACAGGAATTTTGTAATAAAAACGCACACCAAGTCCTTCAAATGAATTGTGGACTTTGTTCAGGCGATAATATTGGCCTACTAATTTGTGCTTATTCCTTGTGTTTAGTGAATGATGATCACTTTTGATAGTATATGTATGTATGTTTTTTCGTACAAACATAATATTAGCAAATATATATTGAGATGCTACTGTTAAAATACCTATTTCCTTAAATCGTTCTTTCAGAGAATCTCGAACTTTAAGTTTGTAAATCGCACGAATTGCCCGTTTTTGAATTACAAAAATGGTTTGAATATCAGCTGCCTTGCCCATAGTAAAATACCATATGACATGACACTGTGAAAATAACTAAAATAAACTAGTCGCGCAGTTTCAATATTAGTTAACTGGCGAACTTTCCAAACAGCGAATGCCGCGGAGCTCAGTTTCCCTGCTAGATACGATATATGGACTTGGATTTGGTCTTAAAGCTTTTCTTGAAATACAGACTACAAATAATGTGAAATACACAGAAGAGTCGTAGGTTGAGTCTGAAAATAAGTAGTTTATATTCAGCGTGCAAACTATTTGCCTTTTGGAAATCCAATCTTCTATCGAATTTAACTGATGTGACCTTGGAAGCTCTAGTTACGGGGTGACGACAGGAGCAAGAGAGACAAGATGAGAGAAAGAGTGAGGCGATCGTGTGATCAACGAAAGATTAATCTCTATGCCTTTGTCAGACCCGACTGAAGCTTTTTAATTGTGAGCGATGTTTTGTTGACAATTAATAGGGCTGACCGTACATAGATATTGTGAATTTAATTATTTTAATTTTTTATATATAACTTCCTTGTAAATTGTCAATGGTTAATTGAACATAGACACAATGTCTGTGCAAAGAAAAATGCGTGGTTTGTTGACAAAAACAAACGAACATAATTTCACTTATTCTTTTGTCTGTGCCTTTTTGTAAAGGATTGTCAAAAAGCTTGGTTTACATACAAATATCAATTTTTTTATATTAAACTATTGTTATAATTGTTTATGGAATATCAACATTCTCATCAAAATTCAGCACGTAGAAAATAATACTTGATTATTAATTAAAACCCAAAGTATTTGTCTACGAAAAACTAATAACTACTTAATGTAATATGTTATGTCAAATAAATTTATAACCAATTCTGACGACTGTAAAGCTTAAAATAAAGATGAAAATCGATTCATCTTATATAGAACATGTCAAGGACCAGTTATACAAACAACAGCAGGATGTTGGATTTTATGGGATCAGAGTTTCATATTATCGTCTCCAAACAGTCGCGGGAATTTGTTTGCTGAGAGAGTTACCATAATTTTATATTGCCTACGTCGCAACAAACACTGAAATATTACACGTCACTCTTACTTGATGCCAGGAAGACGTTTAAGATCGGTAGTTCTAGCGACAATTTGGATATTTTCATTTATATATGCTTCAAGATAGTGTAGTTCCATTTTAGGAACGTTGTAGGTAGTCGAAAAAATAAAATAAGTTCTCAGGTCAATTTCTTTCATTTCATGGTCCTTTATGCAGTCATTTATAATTGGTATGGCAGATAAAATGTGGTAATTACATCAACATCACGGTCTCTTCTTTACCTATCATTTTATTGGTATTATTAGGCCTCATTTATAATAACTAGTTTTCATCATCAGCCTTTCGTAGATAACTGCTGGACATAGGTTTCTCTAATTGCACGCCTTTTGGGGTGATCTCGAGCTTTCGGCTACTATTAGACGAGTATTAGCTTTGTCATTTATCAGTTTCAAAATAAGATTTCTGTATTACAAAACACGATTGTTCCTATAATTGTTAGCGCTTTCCTTAAGTTTCTCTATACCACCTATTTGTAAGACTCTTGAGAGAGGCAAACTACAAACTTTTATACATAGCTGCTTCGCGGTAGTTTGTTGGGAGTATGTCAGTGTACCGCGTCGCTGCCATGCCGCAGTCGTCCCATGGGACCCCTTTCTATACGCTTCGACATGTACGTTTAACACGAATGTGTTTTTCACACATCTAGCGACCAACTTACAAACCTTAGCTGGGGAGACTTCTTTATGATCTGTGAGAACACCTGTCTTACGATTATTTTTTTTTTTAACTCTGCCCTTAGAGTAAGTAGAATTTTCTGTATATACACAAACGAATTCATACTAATATCTGACTGTCAGTTACGCTTTAAGGCTAAATCACTAAACTAAGGAATTAAAGCTGAATTACGTATCTTCATTATTCAATGAAGAACCCAAATGGTAAACAATGAAGAATGTTTCAAAAACGGGGGAAAATTTTCACGCTACGGGCAATAGAAGACGCAAACGAGGTTGCGTGGGTTGGCTAGTTTATTAATAAATGTAGTTTACAATACAAATAAAAGAACTGTATATTCATTTAATCCATTTATTCATTGTTCATTTCGTTTCCTCTAATATCTTGAGAGGTCAAATGGTTTAACTGTTCTACTGATCTAAAGGGCTCGTTACATAAAATATATTGACAGAGTTTTTACAGTCGTGTATTTACAGTGAATTTATTTCTCCTATTAGCAAATTACTTTAAAACTAACTTTTTTCTGTAGCACTTAGCAAATTGAGACATCTAATATGATTTGTAGAAGTCACTTCACAGACAAGGTTGTCCGATGGGCTCACGCTAATGACTACTTGTTTTTAATAGATTTTACCTATTTTAAGAAGTGTCTGTTAGTCTTCTTAAATGACATAAAACGATACTAATTAAAAGTAAAGTTGAGAATTAAGAAATATCTTGAAATTTATTCTTTATAAACGGCTTTATAGGTTATATTTAAGATGGATTCAACTACTTTTCCAGCTTACCTTAGAGGTCACATTGATGAACATAAAACTTTATAAAACGATGTTTTTCCACAAGTAAATATTACAGCAATATTTTTATTTGTTACTGGTATCATTTATATGTTTGGATAAATCTATGTGTATTTGAACTCCTCTCCGCATGCGTATATGTCGGCTATTGCAGTAAAGAGCATTTGTCCTTCCTCAAAAGTTAGAGTATTTCCATGTTAATTTCATTGAAATCGGTGCAGCAGTTTAGTCGTGACAACAAAACAGACAGAGGGAGTTATTTACAAATATATAATACTAGCTGACCCACGCAACCTCGTTTGCGTCTTATATTGCCCGTAGCGTGAAAATTTTCCCCCGTTTTGAAACATTCTTCATTGGTGCTCTGCACCTATAAGTAGTAGCGTGATGATATATAGCCGTTTGTGCCTTCCTCGATAAATGAACTATCTATGTTATAAGCTAAGATCTTACAGAAATGTTGTCGTTAGAGAGATTATACTGATTCGCTTTAGTTCTATATAAAATATCGTTAAGTTTCTTAGAATAGACTCACTTATTATACGAGTATCATATTAATATTGTTAGTTTTTAAAACGAGCCAACGTCTTCCATGTAAAATTTTCTCAAAATTTTAAATGCTTAAATAAATTTACAAAATATTCATACTAAACTATACTAATATAATAAAGCTGAAGAGTTTGTTTGTTTATTTGAACGCGCTAAGCTCAGGAACCACTGGTCCGATTTGAAAAGTTCTTTCAGTGTTGAATAGTTTATTTATCGAGGAAGGCTATAAGCTATATATATACACGCTAATACTACTAGGAGCGGAGCACCATTGAAGAAAGTTTCCAAAACGAGGGCAAATTTTCACCAATAATTTCTATTCATGACAATTTCGTTCATAAAAAGTTTACAACAAGTAGGTAAGGTTAAGGTTAGGTTAAAAAAGAAATAAGTAAAATATTTCGTCGGCAACATCAATAATACATTAGATATGGTAGTATATCGCCATAAAATACTTCGCCCAATAAGAAATAGTCGATAAAACATTGTTTGTTATTGCAATTGCGACCATTCCTTTCCTTGTGTATTACCCATTCCCACGTGAAAATACCATTACCATAAAAGTCGCTTACGTCCTTTGTTCTTCGCTACTTACAATATTCGTCCTGAAAACGCGGCATGAAGTAGAAAAAGGCAGTATGCGACATACCGCAGTAGGAACTTGTAAGTTAAACAAATAGGCTTTCGGTATTCAATGAAACATATTGTGCGCAGTTTACAGTTCATGCAAATGTTACAATTTTGCGCTGGTTTTGTATCAAATTATTTGCTGCTGGCTGTTTTGTAAGGAAGCATAATCTTTATTCTTTTATTATTATTATTCTTCTAAAAATCAAATACGTTATACACCTATTGGTACTTAAAAAAAAATTATCAGCGTTGGCAGAAAATCAATATCAATAGGCAATTAGATTTGGACACCGCATATTACAAAATTGGTCTAGTGCAAGTTAAACCTGCGTCAAAGGGGTTTCGCGGGCATTGTTTTACTCCATATGACGACCAAATGTTTGTATGATCTACTAATATTGGTTTCGGAGTTTGGATGTTTTCTATGTATAATATGTGTGTATTTACTAAAAAAAAGTATATATGTATTTATATCACTTGTCTAGTACCCATAACACAAGCTCTGCTTAGCTTGGGACTAAATGACGATGTGTGTTAAATGTCTGAAATATTAATTTATTATTAGTTATATTTAATTAGCCAGTAGAAAATTTTCGTGTTGTGAATATATCAAAATTACCAAATTATAGAGTTGCTTCTTAGCTCCTATTAAAACACACTCTAACATTCCGATTCGCGAAAGTAAATAGTTTTATCAATATTACAATGACATAAAGAGATCACGTCAATTTCATTGTTCTAAACAATCGCCAACTAATCAATAGAATTAAAATAATACGCATTTCATTCGTCAATCGTTGAATATGGAACTAACAATTGCTTCATAAAACATAAAAGCAATAGAACAATCCACTTTGACGCCAAAATAGAAATGAAACAGAGCTAACACATCACGTTCTTTGTGTGCGTGCAATATCGTCAGCATTTGTACCGTCGTTACATAAATAGCTTGTAAGCCTTATGTTATTTCCACGGTCGATTACCGCCGTAATTATTTACTGTGCGCGGGCGCCATTAGTCAGGGCAAAAAATGGCCGACACCCTCCCCAACCCACGCCATGAGCGAACATCCTAGATTAATGACCAGACAAGTCTTTCTCATGAGCCAAAATAAAAGCTTCATGTGAATGAATCAATTACTGTACAGTACGTTGTATAGCTTTGAATATTGTATTGTCTGTTTTTATTAATTTAAACCTGAAATGTCTACAATTCGCTAAATGTTTTATTTTTTAGCTATTTTTATTGAATCTAACAGGAAGAATAAATCACCAGAATTTTTGGTTTCTCGAAAAGTAGACCCAAATAGAATTAAAATGGTGTATATTTAATTATTATAGACTATACACGCTATTTTAGCTACTATAGACTCAAGGAAGGCGCAAGAGATTAGAGATTTGAAAATCTAAATTCTCATAACCTCTTTTATATTTTAATCAAGATTTATATGCTAGAGGTCAAGGTCACGGACAATAGGTCAACACGAGCCTGATCTATTCGATATATTGCCTACACGTATGAGTGACGATCCTTTCTATTCATTCCCTGTCCTTCCCACCCACAATCCCATTGTACTGTCAATTTTCCAGGGATTCATTCTTTAAGCACCAATGCGACGGCTGAGGGCTTCCCGCCTACGTGAAACGTACGTACGTCCAACGATAGTTGTTTAATGTGGGTGTTTAATATGTACTAAATAGTTTAACTTTCTCTTGGAAATTTATTAATTGAGTTTTTAGTTTGATAATTAAACTAGGTGAGGAGGAACATACATTGTTTTGTGAAAGTTTAACCGTTGACGAAGCAAACTCTTTAACTTAAAAATATGGTTATGAACTACTAAACTACGAAATATTTACAAAGAAGATCAAAATTTGCATTAATCTGAAAAATGTACTGTTTTAGTAGACCAAATAATATGTTTATCTTCATAAATCTCAAACACTTCTCAGAGATTTTGCCATATGCTGAAAAATGAGCAAAACCCGCAACTGAAGAGGCCAACGAGTCTTATGTGTAAAACATGTGTTTAATAACGTCATACAAACAAATAAAATATATATTAAAATTGATATCATTTCAAATGTAAGTCATAGGTTCTAATAAGTAAAATTTGAGTTTTTTAAAATAGAGAGTATGCATGTTACGAGTATATACAGTTTTGGTCTTTCGTTGAATTTCAAACACATTAATTTACTTTCATTCATATTCCATATTAATATTACAAATTCAGAAGTAACTCAGGTCGCTTTACGTTTGTCTGTTAGGCTTTCAGAACTAAACAGCTGCACCGATTTTAATAACATTTAGTTTGGAGATATTTTGATTCTTGAGGAAAGACATAGGCTACTATTTTCTGCGATAACCTACAAACACGCGAGCGGAGTCAAGGACAAAAGCTAGTAATCAATAAATTTATTAAATAGTTAAATGAAAATCTTATTGCCCAGTACAAAGTGTAGCGGCTTCTATATACAGCGCGGCAGAACCCGTCCTTAGTAGTAGAGCAACTTGCACTTGGCCACTTTGACGATGTAAAATTATTCCCAGATTTTCATAAATTCAAGTGTCATCGTGCACGTTACAAGTTGGATGCCAAGTTTTTCCAAGCAAAGTAATACTTTTAAGTTTTTGCAAGCTTTAAGCTTTTACTGCACTGACCTGTTTAACGGAATAACAAAAAAGGTTTTTAAAGAATCCGCCAGGCAGTAACGTGATCCAACGCTGAGGCAGCCAAACAAAACTTGTGACATTCAATTAGAAAGGTACTTTCCCCATTCAAAATGGGCACGTTTCCTACCTGTATAACACGGCTCGTTATATATTTAAAATGTTCGTAATTTCCCTAAAAAGGCTACAATATTTACGTTGGAATTACGCCGGCCCCGGACCCGCTTCTCGCCGGCTCCATTGTTATACATCCACGTAATGCAACATTTTCACCCTTTATTCTTTTTTCTTTTAAACTGTACTTAACCCTTTGACTGCGCGAGTGGGATACCTATTGTAACAGCACTAAAAAGGATTCGCTTTTACTTTCACGAAAGCAATGTTCGTATTTGGATAACTAGGTTTGACCTTATAAAAGAACTGGTTCATATTTATTTAACTGTCTGTATTAGATTTTTGTTGACAAATTTTCTTCTTTCTAGCCTTATCCCAAGATTATTTATTATATTATCAGTTTTTCCACTAAGCGACCGGTATCAGACCTCCGCAACCCTGAGGGTGAACAGAATTCGAAGGCACTGACTTCTCAATAACGATTACCATAGGTGTTCATGGCAACCGGGACCGACGATTTACCATGCTCTTCCGAAGCACGGGCGAGAAACACCGCTATTTTCCATATTCTGGGCCAGTTAATAAGAATTTCATATATGAAAAACACGATAGATATATCAACTTTGACCCGACTCGGAAATCGAACCCAAGACTTCTTGACTAGCAGCTAAGTTGCATACGCTAGCCACCAGATCAACGAAGCAGTGTTCACAAATATAACATTGAAATTAAATAAGTATGTGCCAAAAAATTTAATACAACCTTTTTTTTATCATACGCCTTTTCGGATCATTAGCACAGTATAATATGGTGTACCATCATATGCTACGCACTGCATAGACTTGTATCTTTGATCTGGGTTTTTTACCATTACAAGTAAAAAGTTATCAACAGTTTTTGTTCATATTCAGTCCACGCTCGACTCGCTTGCGGTGGCGACCTCGGGTATTCAACCGCGATAATCTCCTCGCTACACGTAATTTATCTTAAATTTGCGGCCAAAGGCGGCTAAGATAAGTTATCTGTTTACGTCGCGGCGAAGGTCACTGAGCCTTTTTGCAGGCGTATGTCAACAAGATTAATTGGCCGCGATACCATATCGACTATGTCGTGTGCTCACGTGTCTGATATAGGTAAGTGAATGGGGAACGCGCCAACTCTGATGCAAGATATATGTCTCGGCAAATTGCTTGGCACAACGTACTCGTAGCTGAGTGAAATGCTATGAATATTTGAAACAACTTATGAATATAAATAAAATTATTCGTTTAGGTTTGCATATTTTAAAGCGTCAGTTTGTACGGTTGACCTGTTTGTGGGTAAAATAAAATAAGAAATATAATGACTTAGTAATTAATTAAAGCGCGACGCTAACGGGGTTAATACGTGGCTACGCGAATACAAACACTACGCAATAGGCAAGCGCTACGGGTGCTATGCGACACGTAGTTTTGATTCTACGCAACAGTTATGGTTAGCGCACCGCAGGTAATTCAAATGGTCCATTTAAAATCACCGCATCGCGCGTGATTTATTGTGAACATTAAGTAATGTCAATTTCATTTTTATCATTATAACACTAACATAACGTTGTACAGAGTTTTCGAAAATAGATTATTTAACAATTTCAGATGTTTCGATCATAACTTGTTAGTTTTGAGTATCAGCAATGTGCTCCTTTATCATAATGTTATAAAAATTAATCCACAACTTAGTTTCCAGCACAACCGACGAGTGTAAAGTACAGTTCGCTACTAACACATACGCTAGTTGTATAGTGAGTTAGAATACGTCGTCACGTAAGTGCTGATGCGGAAAATTGCAGAAATGTGTGACACAGTGATGTTACACGCGAGGAAATATACTTGAGTACACAAAAGTATACATATTTATATATACGTGTATAAGGATGAGATTTTAAGTTCTGTAATTCTGTGTCAGAAATTGAAATATGACGTAACTTGATTTGTTTTATTAGAACTGTTACTTTTTAGAAGTGAAGTTTAGATCCTTAGTATCGATGACCTTTAGACCAAGATTTACTCAGACACGTGCTTAAGAACAACTTAATTTACTTTTAAGATATACTGAATTAATTCAATTTTAAGTTACGCATACGTTTTTTACCCTGTGTCTAAGTTTTGTCTACGTTTTTCATTTACTTTGTTTAAGTTTACTATACAAACTTTTTGAGAAAAATTTGTATCGAAGAAATAGCAAATCTGAGTCAAGTCAACAAAGTCTTTTTAGTTTCTTACAATTTCCACATCTCTAATGTGCTGTACGTCTCGGGGAACTTTATAAATATACGTGGAACGGTTACAAAATACACCCAGACTCACACAAAGTGTTGTCCCATGTCCACATGAACCCAAACACTCAGCTCAGTGGAAAGTGACAAGGTGAGCGCTTAAACCACGAAGCCATCCGTGAAGTTAAAATAATCACACTATTCAAAAGAGAGTTTTTTAAAAAAAGTTTTCAAACAGGCATTGGTTGCCTCCCCATACTTATGTAACTACTCGTACTTAAGTCTGTGACATCTTCCATTGAAGAAATTCTTTTAACTTAACTTCGTGTCCAGGCGTGATGTTGTTAATTAGTTCTGTGAAATTACATTTTCACTTTCATTCGTTAACATCATCAATCATATATTCAAACTAATAGATAGTCCAGTCATACTACCTTATAGAACTTACAAGGAATAAGTGCCATAAAAGTGACTAAATATAAGAGCTATAATCGCTCAAGACGTCTTAATTTACCGTATCTGTTTATGTCTAAGGTATTCCGTATTCAGGAGGATTATACAATCACTCAATCGTGTACCAGCTTTGAATGAATTTAATCTGTATTGCTGTTATTAAAGGGTTGAAATTAAGTCGGCGTGGCCAAAGGGCTAATTTTGATTAAATTATGAGTTGATTTGCAGGGTTGAGGGAGTAGACAGGTAGTGATGCGGGCCTTGGAGTAATCAGTGAGGCGCTGCTATCGATCGTCGCCCACCGTCACACCCAGGACATTTCTAAAATTAGTTACCAACACTACGCCATACTACAAGTGCTAAGGACCCTTAAAAGTAAAATTTAATGACATCATTAGAACACGAAACTGATAATAAATGTACACGTGATGTGTGAACCGATGCTAAGTAATTGAAAATAACTCATATATACACACACTTAAGCTTTATTAACAAAGATATAACAGCAAAAATATCGGGGGTGGTTGTAAAAGGATCTACTGTCAAATCTCGTCACACAAGGACCCGCGTCAAAGTATTTAATCCACCCTCTACTTGCGGTTGTCGTAATGAAAAAGCGAGAAAGACCTCCCCGGGGAAAGGGCCGTGAGGTGTCGGCGGGGGCGGCATGGGGATGAGCATCGCTCTCTCTTATTTGGGCAACGACAATGAGAAACCCGCGGCCTGCTTATAATGTTTACATCGTGGAAAAAGAAAACTTTTTAACTTGTTTTATGTTTCCGCCCGCACCGCCGCCGCGCCGCGCCACAACGCTCCTTCTTTACACAAAATTCACTCAATAATTTACAATTCGTTTTAATCTTTTGAGAGCTGAACTTTGTTAACTTTCCTTTCCCTAACATTTCCAATGCGTCCGCGTTCATTCCGTAATCTGTCCAATTTCATGTCCAATCGCTCTCGATAAATTTGGGATCTCTCAAGCTGATTGTCATGTTTTTACGACTTGTGAGCAATTTATAAATTTCGGCGCATTTCACTGATTTCGAAGCTGTTTAATATAAAGTAGTCTTATTCGTATGGATAGCGAAATACAGAATTTTAGTCTTATATTCTCTAAAGTAGGAAGTAAAGCTATATTGAGATCACGTCCATATGTAGGTTACATTAACGTGGAAATTATGAAGGTTTTTAAGAACTTAGTTACAGTTTTAATATAACCATGCCGTCGACAGGTAGAATTTAAATGACTTTTCTTTCCTTACACCGCGGGTGGAAGCATTACGTCGGCGCCGAATTTCCATGGGATTACTGCGGTGACATCTGGAGACTCGTGTTTATGAGGTCGTTACCAGCGCCCTCACCGGCTGTGACTACTGGCATGGTCAGAGTTGAAATATAATTTAAGAAAAATGAAGAAACATGAATGAAATTGTGTTTAGTAGACTAGAATGGTGAATATGTTAGGTGTTAAGTTGGACATTCGTCTGTAACGAGGGCTAAATATTTGAGCGTTAATTAAGAATTCCTTCGCTTGTGATGAAGTGGAGCGATTAGCGTGCGGCGGTAGCTGTTTTTGTTCGCTAGTGACAAATGGACGTGGGCGGCGGGTGGCGCCGGGTGCGGCGGTTAGTTATCGCTTAATTATAGGCTCGCATGCCGCGGCCATGTATCGCTTTTTGTTGCTGACACGAATTAAGTTTGTGCACAGCTCTTAATAGATTATTTTACTTAATTATACTCACTGATTTAATCAATTAAGCGTAGATGTATTTTCTTTAAAGACCCTGCGTCCCTCCAATGAAACGCATACTCAGTATGTGTTGCGTTGGAGGTACAGTGAGGCTTTTAAAATTAGTCAGAATTCTGTAGAGTGCAGCATTTAACAAGATGAGTCCGAGGCTATTTTCTGTGAGGCAAAAATATAAGAGAATGCACGTGTGACATTTCTCAGTATTTCTCACTTAAAACTCAGGGCTTTGTGTGAAGATAAAGTGATGATAAACTAATACTCCTTAGATCAAGGTATGTATTTAAATGGTTGCGTTTCCTTGTTACTTCGAATCTCAGTAACTATATAATTCTTATATTCATAATATATTATTATTATTTCGCGAACGTCGAATATTATCTCTCTCTAGGAAGGAAAATTCGGTTACAGCTAAAGACAATTTCCGGCCTACTGTGAAAGTAAGTGATTTATGGTACACTACATCTGCGTTGAATGCGCAAATAAAATATAAACATACGTGTATTAATGATTATACGAACCTTCAAACCAATATAGGTATATTATCGGCGGTAGTTATTTTATTAAGAACTGGTGATCAAACGGTCGCAGTTTCTAACTCCGATCAGTAAACAATCGATATGATGCCCTCTTTTAACGTAAATCTCCAAGGTTTAATGATAATATTAATATTTATTATTTATTTATTTATTTATTTATTTAATACATCATGCACTTTAGGTGCATTGGCGGACTTAATGCCTAAGGCATTCTCTACCAGTCAACAATCGGGTGATGCAGAGAAGACAAGAAGTGGGTGCATTTTGTAAACAAGAATGTATTAAAATAAACATATCTGGCAACATATCAAATACAAATAATATATAAAAGCTAATCATACATACAAGAACTAATACATACTATACATATAACTAAATACATATCAACTAACATAGATACGAGTACATACATACATACGCAGATAGGTGTACCTACTAGGAATAATAGATGACAATTATGTAGACGTTGATTCTGCAAGTTGTTTAATAAGAAACTGCTTTACTTTTATCTTAAATGAAAAGACATTGGTGACCATCCTGATTTCGAGAGGGAGCTCATTCCAAATTAGAACGGACTGAAAAACAAAAGATGAGCCAACAAACTCAGACGTATGGGAGGGACAAAGAAGAAGGAGGTTATTAGTGGACCGAAGGTTTTTGTTGTGGTTGTTGCTGCTATTTACTTCTGCACTAGATTATAGTTTATTAACACTATGCGAGAAAACAATTCTACTACATATTGGTATTAATAGCTATGTGGCTGCAACTACGCTGTTTCTAACAAAGACCTCTGTGAAAAAATGGATAACCCCATAAACTTTAGAACTTTTTTGGGAAGATTACATAACATGTTCTACTTTGCATCATCATCAGCCTACCGTAGTATAGTGCTAGACATAGGCCATTTATCTCTAGTCTTCACCATTTCATATTCAAATTAATACTAGTGAACCGGCCGGCCTTACACTTATAATATGCATGTCCTATACGTATAAATCGTTTTCTTGAATCTGAAAGCTGTCAACTGCATTACTATCTATTGAGGAGTAGAAAAGATTTATGACAATAACATACATCATTTTATATTATTACATTTAATGTAATTTAAGTACCTAAAACACTAGATCTTAACTATAATGTGAGCTTTATTAATGTGAAATAATAGCCTTAGTTACTTTCGAATTTGTAACAGTTTTATATATAACCAGCTGTTGCACGCGTCTCCGCCCGCGTTTTTGTCGGTTTTTTGTGTTTTTTTGCGGTCGCGGATATGTGACTGATGCAAAAATTAGATAAAAACAATCCTTGATGCGGATTATATATCATTCTAAAATTTCAGCTCGATCGGTGCAGAACTTTTTGAGTTTTTGAAGCGTACACAAACCAACATAACATTTTTATATATAGATTGGAACAGTAGAGACTATCAGGCAGCCGGTATATTTGATAAAAGAATTTAGTTTTTTTAAAGTTATCTATAAAATAAAATAAAGTCTGATTCATTTTGATATCTACTATTTGTTGCTAGATTTTTAAATAAAAGCCTCGAGTAGTGCGTTAATTTAAAACTTCGTAGTTTTATGCAAAGTAGAAATATATTTAGGAATAGTGCTAAACATAGATTATCTTTCCCGACCTGGAAACGCTTACTCGAACAGAAACTTATGTAACTTTTCTCCAATTTCCAGATCAGGTATTTGACACAAAATATTACGAAAACGACTTCAGTAGGTACAAGTATTTGGGTTCAGCAAAAACCAGATTCCTTTAAACGTGGCTTACCCTAACATTTCTGAATCAAAATATGAAAGTATTCGCTAGTAAATTATATAAATCTAGTTCATGAACGTGCGTCGGGTACCTGGTAATAAAAATAAGAATTTAGCGAGAAGGCTGTAGGGCTAGACAAACTATTGTGTAGGCTGTATTGTGCCCAGGGACGAGCCTCTCTGTCACGTGCGGTGATAATATTTTATTGTAAAGGTTTGTTGGTTGTATTGAGCGTTGAAATAAATACACATTGAATAAGAACCTGTCATGGAGTTTGATGGAATATAAAAGCTTTATCATTTGAATCCTATTATGAGAATTTATAGTTACATCATATGTATGTAGGTCGAAAGATCATACTATTCCGATGTAATTCAAAGTAAATCAATTTGTGTTTACCCAAATGTTTTTCCACTAATTCACTTTACATTTTTTTTTTTTTTTTATTGAGTAGTGGGCAAACGAGCAGACGTATCACCTGATGGTAAGCGATTACCGCCGCCCATGGAAACCCGCGACACCAAAGGCGTCACAAGTGTGTTGTCGACCTTTGGGGGATGGGAAAAGGGATTGGGGGAGGGGTTGGGGTATGGGCCTCCGGTATCCTCACTCTCTCGGTGAAACACAGCGTAAACACTATTTCACACCGGTTTTCTGTGGGCCGTGGTATCACTCCGGTCGAGCCGACACATTCATGCCGAAGCATAGCTCTCCCACGGTAATTTTTCTATTAATTGAAAGTTTATTAAAAAAATTAGATGCAATTTTTTTCAAATTTCGATATTACAACTGTCGCCTAGCTACACAGGACGTCTGAGAGTAACAAATCATCAAGTTTAATCTTAATTTTAATCCGTGGGAGAGCCGCGCTTCGGCATGAATGGGCCGGCTCGACCGGAGTGATACCACGGCCTCACAGAAAACCGGTGTGAAATAGCGCTTGCGCTGTGTTTCACCGAGTGAGTGAGGATACCGGAGGCCCATATCCCAACCCCTCCCTCATTCCCCCTCCCCATCCCCCAAAGATCGGCAACGCACTTGTGACACCTCTGGTGCTGCGGGTGTCCATGGGCGGCGGTAATTGCTTACCATCAGGTGATACGCCTGCTCGTTTGCCATCTATTACATAAAAAAAAAAAAAAAAGTTAATTTTGTATAGGGCAAGTCATCATATAAGGAAACACTAATAATATCAATGACCTATGTCAAATGTAATCACTCACAGAAGTTGAAATGGCGATGGGCTGGACATGTAGCCAGATTAACTGACAATCGCTGGACTATAAAGACATCATCATGGATAGGACCATTGGGCCAAAGAAAAAGGAGCAGACCGAATGCACGTTGGGCAGACGACGTTATTAAACTAGCAGGTAGACACTGGATGCGAGTGGCAAAGGACAGAGAACTTATATGATCTTTAATGGGTCTCTAAGTACTGGTATATTCCCAAATGTTTGGAAAGCGGCTAGAGTAGTACCCGTACCTAAGTCAGGCAATAGTGAATTAATCCAAAACTATAGACCAATTTCTATTTTGTCCAGTCTCTCAAAGCTCTTCGAGTCAGTAGTGAACGTACATGTCCGGCATTTTTCCAAGCTTAGTCTCACAGAACATCAACACGGTTTCGTAAGGGCCAGGTCTACTTGTACAAATCTTAGTGTTTTTGTGGAGATTTTGTCGGAAGCCTTAGATAACCAAAAACAAGTAGATGTAATATATACGGACTTCAGTAAGGCTTTCGATAGAGTTTCCCATGAAATTCTTTTGAGAAAATTGTCACGAAATGGTTTTAGGGGCGCTTTCCTTAAATGGATTCAATCATATCTAACGGATCGTAACTTTCATGTCGTGTTAAACGGCTTCACTTCAGACACTTACAAGATTACATCTGGCGTTCCGCAGGGGTCCCATTTGGGACCAGTTCTCTTTAATATATTTGTCAATGATATTCCCAGTCGCTTCATATATTCGACTCCATTAATGTTTGCCGACGACCTCAAAATTCTTAAAGTAATAAACGGCCCAAGTGACATCAAACAGCTTCAAGCAGATTTAGATGAACTTTCCAACTGGTGTCTAAGTAACGAAATGCAGTTGAATGTATCCAAATGCCGGTACATTAAATTTACTCGGAACCACAAAATTATTCCATCGGTTTATTGTATTCAAGATACAGGTTTACAAGAGGTTGACTGTATTAAGGACTTGGGAGTAACTTTAGATAGGAAACTCACACTGGTACCCCATATGGAGAAAATATTGGGATCAGCTTCCAAGATGCTGGGTTTTGTGATCAGAAACAGCAAGGTTTTTCGAAATCCGAAAACCAAAATACTGCTGTATAACACTTTTGTTAGGAGTACATTGGAGTACTGTAGTGTAGTATGGCGCCCGCACTATTGTATTTATAGTCTTCGCATTGAACGTATACAAAAACGTTTCATGTGGCATTTAACAAATACATCTGGAATTCAAAATGCACTGAAGAAATCTTCATATCATTATAAATTAAATCACTTCAAAATGTATTCACTTGAAAAGCGTAGGAAATTACTGGACCTTACATTCTTTTATAAACTTGTGACGAGTAAAATAGACTGCCCAGTGCTTCTTAGTAGAATAAAACTGCGGGTTCCAACGAGGTTTCCACGTTCAATAATCACTCCTTTCTATCCACCCCTACGAAGAACTGTCTTAGGAGCAAATTCTCCAATCTGTCGTCTAACTAAGCTTGCTAATGAGTACAGCAGCTCACTGGATATTTTCAGTGATTCTTTGTGTAACTTCCGAAAGTGTATTAACACCCTCATTGACAACTAATTTGGCATTCAATTGAGCGATGGGATAGACATTTTATTTTGTACTTGTTAAAAACTGTTTTTTTATTTTTTTTATTTTTGTTAGTAGTATTAGTAGTTAGTAGTAGTGTGCGAGTGGGAGTTGGCGCTGCCGGGTTAAACCGGTAGTTTTAATTTCCATTCGTAAACTCTTATATATTTGAATTCAATTGATTCTACATATTTTTCCTGTTTTCATTGCTATATTTTTTGTGCATGCTGTGTTTGCTTGAAAGTGGTTGTACATTAGTCTAAATTGTAGTCGGTGTAACCTAAAGTAAGTAATAATGTTATGACTGTAAGCAAACCATAAATAAATAAATAAATAAGAACACTGGTCATCACTGGAGGAGGCCTTTACCCTCCGTTAAGAGGGGTTCTTGCTATCAAGTGCATATTTATGATAAAAATTAAAACAAAAAGAAAAAAGGACGATTACATTTATTAAATTTTGCTTAGATATAACGAATAATTAAAATTCCATTAAAACTTAAATTTTATTAAATAAGTAAAATAGGTATAAGAAGGTAGAATAGATTTTGCATGTTGTAAATTGTCAATTCGTACTATGGCAAGAAATTAAAGGCTTTTTTATTTTTTTATTTATTTTCTGTAAATTGGAGTGACAGAATGGCCACAAATATATACAGGGTGTAAAAAGACGACTACCGAAAACGATAGGGGCTGATCCAGCACCCCATAACTTATTAAAAACAACAAACTGTTGTCTTTAAAAAAAATTCTAGCTTGGAAAAACAATGTATCAAGATTTTTATTAATTTCAGAAGCCAGCAATGTACAACTTAACGCGCCCGCGCGCTCTGTCGCGGTCATTGCACTCACCCGGCCAGCTGTTTTGATATTAAAATACATTACTGTTTTATTGATTTTCTTTGTTTTTTGGTTTTCTAAATGAGATAATTAGGTAGTTTGGGTCCTGTTATGTTTTACTATGTGTATGTAAGCAGAAAAAAACATAAAACGAATTAGATAATTTAACATTTTTTTTGAGTTTTTTTTCGCTAAACCTATTCAGTATCATGGTCTGATTGCAACCCCCAAGTTTTCGGTAGTAGTCTTTTTACACCCTGTATATATATATATATATATATATATATATATATATATATATATATATATATATATATATATATAAAACAGTACACTACACTATTAAGTAGGGTTCCTTAATGACATAACCTCCTCTACTAATCCTGGGGAAGAAAACATAAAGCCTGCCTCTTGAATCGCAGGTCTCCACAGAAATTGGTTGTCACCATCAGGTGAACACCGCTCTTGAACTTCAGAATTTAATTGTTAAAATACAGTTTCACGATCACTAATTTGGCTAAATTACTGACGCTGACGGTCAAGGAGGAAAACTTAAGTGTTTGTTCACCCCACGGTGTTATAACTCAGGTGCGGGCCGGATCTCACTTACATTAGCGATACTTAATTTGATTCAAGCCCTCGCCTCGGAAATATACTAAGTTCGCATTTGTTTGGAGCGACGGAAGTGACGGTTACGAAATTATATTTACAGCTATTCTTTTATTGTGAGCGTCATTATTTTTAACACAATTGAAGTTTTTTGGCATTACGTCTGTAATAAAGTCTTCAAATATTGTGGGGGATATTTATTTTGTTTGCAGCCACAATATTAACAAGAAGTTGTTTGTCCACCTGCTAAATGAGGACTGAATAATATTGTTGTTTTTTATTGTGTCAGTTACTGTTAGTTATCTTTTCATTTTTAATTTATAAAATGTTTCTTTGTCATTATGATAATTATGTTTCTTTAACATTTCAAGTGGTGTGGTGATAATGGTGATTCCACGTTCATTCATGGTTTATACTTTAAATAGGTGATACCCTTTTTGATAATTAGAGTATTAGAAGGAGCTTTATAAAATCAGATTATCAATAATTTCTTGAAGAAAATTTGCAATCATATATATGATGTTAGGGGCCATATTGATCTATATTAAATGCTCAATGTATTTAAGGTACTTAATTGGAAAAGGATTAATGATGTATTGCTTAAAATCACTTCGTAAATAATCCATAATTTCTTTGGACCTTTTTGTAGACTTTTTAAGGTGTACAATACTGTGGTACGTTATTTAGGTCTATCCCGTAGGGTGCAGCCAGCGTTTGCAATGTAAGCGCAAAAAATGTGTTTATTTGCGACATCACATTAGAAACCTCTAAATTTATCAGTATTTCTCTACAATATTATGCATGTATTATACATATAAACCTTCCTCTTGAATTACTCTATATATTAAAAAACCGCTTCAAAATCCGTTGCGTAGTTTTAAAGATTTAAGCATACATAGGGACGGACAGACAGCGAAAACGACTTTGTTTTACACTATGTAGTGATGAACTTAATGACAGTAATAATAAATATTTAATTAAGGATTTAAAATGGTCATTAGAATAAGCAGTAACACGTCTAATTGTTTTATAAAGTTAGTACAAAATCAACCACATTCGGGATACATCAACCATGACTACCGCCATTAAGATTACATATCCGTTGGTTTTGTATTGGTGAGAAAAATATAATTAAAACATCACTCTCATTCGAGTATCGTACGAGGAAGGACAAGCTGTAAATAAGTTAAATGTATAGAGATCTTAATTGTTATAATTAACTATTAAACATTTGTAACCAACGAGTTGTTGTTGTGTAAATAAATTCTAGTATGTTAACGAGTGTGTTATAATCAGTTGATTAAGTGGTAGTTTTCTTTTTCTTAAATTATGAGTAATACTAATGAGATAAGTGACGTCAGTGAGGCGGACGTCGCTCTTTCTAAAAATCATTACGCGTTCTATCCTCCGATATATATTAAATATATGTTACTGCATTTTAACACAGTGTATATATTCATGTTAGTCCCATCTAAGCTAAATTTTCAATAAACATAATAATTGTTTAACAATAATCAACCTATACATATATGGAAGAAATTGCTTTTCAGCGATAAGGCCGCCATTTGTACATGCTTAGTATATTGTTAAACTCTTATATATAACTGTGTTACAATTAACACAGTGTATAATAAAGTTTATTCTATTCTATTCTTATCCTTATAATATTATAAATTCGAAAGTTTGTGAGGCTGTATAAATATTTTTACTCTCACTAAAAAGTACTGTACAGATTTAGATGAAACTTTATAGTAATTTAGTGAATACATCAGAACAACACATAGGCTACTATACACAGACGGAGCTGTGAGCAAAAGTTAGACATATTTAACTTTTATGATTATTACGATTGAGCCTGGCTTGGATGTAATCTTGCTTTGACGCGATTAATGCCTTTAAACAAAAAGTCACTTTAACATATTTTGCGTTGCACTAACACGTATAACACCCACAGTTAAAATACACAGTGAACAACAAACAATGACAATACTCTTCCCATCTCAGCGGTCCATTCATTAAACGAGACACAAAAGCTTATTACCCTGTCTGAAATATTATGATTATTTGTCAGCCGGCCAAACCGCATACCTCCCTACAAAAAGTATGTCACCGCAATTCCACACAACCTCACCTCTGACACAAAGCGAACGTGGAATACAAACAGTGACATTCCACCATTCAGCAGACACGTGACGACTTAGGGCTTAGCCTATTTCTGAGTCTATATCGGTTGCTTACAACTGATGTGTAAGGTTTCAAGAAAAGATACAGGAATTTTGATTAAAGTATTTTCAATTTTGCTTTGTGGTTTGGTTTAGTCATAATTGCAAATATGGGGAGGGGCTTGGGGGGGGGGGGGGTAGAGGAGTCAAACTTAGCTGCCTATTCGGATTATATACAATCGATCATGTTAATTTTAAATCAACAATACCATCTAATTTTTAAGTGGCTTTGAGGCTTGCATGCTCGCTCGTGAATGTAAGTTAGACAAAAATTTTAGCTGAGAAATGGTTTGCTCCACCGTCAAAGCAGCCGAATGCATTACCTCTACGTATAGTCGCTAAATTACAAAAAGAAATGAATATGCATTTATTGAGTGATTAAAACACACCTACGTAAGTTTTTATACTAATACAGACTTTATGATTGTCAGATTAAAAGTTGAAATTGTTTTAAATATCTACACTTGTGCATATGTCAATATGCCCATTAGAATCGCCAACAATTTGATGGTATAGATACTTTACTTTAAATCTTGCGATATATTCTAGAAGAAAGCTTCCATAAGATCTCGCGGGCATCGTTCAAAGTGCCCGCTAGAGTTTGCAAGCGGTGTCTGTTCTCCTCGATAGTGCTTCACTCCCCCGAGAGAAACCCGCGTCCGACTATAAACTTTCAGGTAGCATTAGTTGGTTAAAGGCTAAAGTATTGTTAGCATAGTTAAATTGGCTTACGAAACTAACTTTTTACCGCAATAGTTCATATTTTTATCATTAAAAGGCTGAAGATATATTATATAATAAAAAAATATAAAAAAAATCCTGTAGTATTTAAAACCAAACTCTAAAAATCTTATAAGCACAGAATTATACGTATTTACTCTATTTTTATTGAATGCTTGATCAAAGCCATTTTAATCCAATACATAATCTTAAGATTTTAACTAAAATAGTGGTTATAAGTAATTTAACGAATGAAAATAAAATACATGTAAATAGTTACCGAGTTCAGTTTCATCCACTCCATTTTGAAATAATCGCTTCAACAATAACCATACAAACACGAATTTCAACTCAAGCAATACTGAACAGTTATTTTATGATACAACAAATATGTACATACTTATATTGACATCGCTCCACTCCTTAAGTAACAATACACAAACTTGTGAAAGTATACAGCGCCCATAAGTACATAAGTAGGATAAGTTATAAATGGGTCTGTGCTCGTAGGTGCCACTCATAACATCTGGTGTTTTTTTTAAATATTGTAGATATTGAGTAAGAGTGTAAAGATTCTTATCAACTACATGGGAGAATTGAAAGACAGGAGATTTACACTGAGCAATCCCTACCAACACCACATTAAATACCATCGTCTATAGATAATGGGGATAAATATGATATGTCACCTCCCTTATTCATCCCACTGGTATCATAAGAAAGGACTATGGGACCAAAGCACTGTAATTTCGAACTTGAAATAACCTTATAGTAGTTAAATCTTCTTTGTAAGGTAAAAGCCACAAGAGTTTAATACAATACCTGGAGGACAGTCCACTATTAAACTTATTTTGCTCAAACACTCAGCAGCAACGCAAGACAGTCCTCCCACAACGTGTGTTCTAGATTCAGTTCAATATCTCTCAAAGGCTATTATGAACTACAATTAAATGGATTTCCTATTATCGCTGAGAACAACAACTAAAATATGTTTGTAATGTTGAACTCCGGACACCCTTTGTTTCGCAGAACCGATCAGTTTCAGGAGAGCTTCCTAAAGGTCGGCCGATCATTACTCCTTGAGATCGGGGTCGCCTTGTTGTATACTGTTCTATTGGCTATACATTACACCCGTGTTTTCCCAAAGGATTACCCATTGTTGTATTACATTTCTATTTTACTTATCAAATTGAAGACTTGTGTAGTGTCGATGAAGCGAGACTGCTTCTGAGAAACAGTTTGCAGTTTAGAACACAATTTGTTGGTATTATAGTGTGTTTACAAGTTTTATGTATCAGATAAAAGTTCATTCTGATTTCTGTTTTAGAAACCATAATACAAATGTAAACGTTCTTAGATGACTAATAAATATATATATGTATATATGGGAATGACGTCATAAATAGCGATCATTGAAATGGATTAACTTCTGGCTAGAGCTTTTACGTATTACACAAGTAGTAGAACCACACCTTAAGTTAATTAGGAGCTTAACACGTTCACAATGTACCAAACACGGCCATACGTGTGGCCTATCTATATGCTTAGGAACGTTAATATAATAACAGTAATATGTGTCTCGTTCGGATGAAAAATCCCCTTTTTGCGTGTTTTGCACGAGGCCGTTAGCCCTTTGGTCGTGTTTGATGTGCTTTATTTAGGACATTATGGCAACACTGGTCAGTGCTGTGTGTAATTAATTCACTTTACTGGAACATTTAAAACTAATTTGTCAACTTTTAATATTCTTTATGTTTATAATAAACACAATAAAATTATTAAGTGGGTTGTTTGGGAGTTTTAGTCATTGTGTTATTTAAGTAACGTGCGCCAATGAAATAACAAAAGGAGGTCGCATGAAAAACGCATCTTGTTACTTGTAAATGATGTCGGGGTTTTGAGCGCTGTAGGCTTAGGCCGTAGGAAAAAGTAAATTTCACTTTTTCAAGTAATAAACAAGTGTGTTTCTCTGATTTACGTTTATTTGGTACTGAACTAAACACAGTGACGGCTGAGATGTGAGAAAGATGTGTTTACCGTGGGGAGCCACGCTTCGGCATGCATGGGCAGGCTCGACCGAAGTTATACCACAGCCTCACAGAAAACCGGTGTGAAACAGAGCCTGCGCTGTGTTTTATCGAGTGAGTGAGGATACCGGAGGCCATATCCCAACCCTTTTCCCCATCCCCTTTCTCATTCCCCAAAGGCCGGCAACGCACTTGTAACGCCTCTGGTGTTGCGTTTGTCCCTGGGCGGCGGTAATCGCTTACCATCAGGCGATACGTCTGCTCGTTTGCCCCCTATTCCATAAAAAAAAAGACGGGCTGCACTTCGGGAGTGCCGGCAGAAGTGGAAACTTGAATATTAACGTTTTGCATTTTTGATATTTTGGAATGGTTAGAGAATAATTTTGTACGAATTGCTTTCATTATCAGTATAAAAGTACTATTATTTATGTGGTGGAATACAATATTCATTTATTGCGCTATCGTACACAAACATGACAATTTATATTACATACACACACGAACATTCGCGCAAGCGCCCTGCGCCGCCTGTCCTCTCTCCATCCGTCTTACGAATTTTCGATCAGGTCACGTGACCTGACGCGAGTTTATACATTTTTACTCATTCCAAAAAAGTACACAGCGCCGCTAAAGAAGTTTTCACTTCAAAAATATATCGAAAAATGGACTGTAAGGAGATTAGAATAAAGTATATAATCCAACAAGAAGTTTTAGTGAATTTTGATTTATTGATGACAACAACAGAATCACCACCATTTCCTTACAATTAGGTGACCGCTGCACCGGTTGCTTATTGTTAATATAAAGAGATAGAGACGATACGACTGCTTGTATGCTCTATATATCTTAAAAAACCGTCTTCTATAGAAGTCAGACATAAATGCGTATAGCACACTAAACCCACAGTACATACGTAATTAATTTTTTTCGTCACTGTTCGTAAAACACTTCTAGAGCAGTCTCTAAGCGAGTCATTCATTACATTAAAACAAAGAATTCAAACTAAAGTCATAAATATTCAGTGTTCGCACACCGCTCCACAATAAAGAGAGTAGTTGTACAAAGACGCTCGGAATTATTCAAACATCGCACTTTGTGATACATTGCTGGGTATGTTACGGAGATCAATAGAACGAAGTTTAGTGCATATGTATATGACTTAGTCGCAAAGTAATTTTATATTTTACTAAAACTAAACGTTAATTGTCAATATGCTGCTCCTGGATTCTCCCATCATGACTTGATTTTCCTCTCTTACCTTTTAAAACCCCCCAAATCCCCTCCTAGAATCCTGCATATCCGTAGTTTCCGACGAATGGACGTAAAAAAATTGTGTGAAGACGCGTCTGCATTAAACTGGAATGACCTAGCAATAGCTACAGAGATCGACGACAAGGTCAGTGTTTTTAATGACACAGTTCTTAAACTGTACGATGTTCACGCGCCTGTGAGAAAAGTTAAATTAAAACGCCCTCCAGCTCCTTGGATGACGGAGGAAATACGAATGGTTATGAGACGGAGAGACCATTGTTACAACAAGTACAGAAGGGATCGATGCGAGGAGAGGTGGAACCTTTTCAAGGCTGCTAGAAATCGATGTAACCAGGTGATACGTAACGCTAAACGCCGCCACATAATTCAAAACTTGGAAACCTCTTCGCCTTCCGATGTGTGGAAGTTTCTTGGAACACTAGGCATTGGTAAGCAACAACGATCTGAGTTTAAGATGACTATTGGTTTAGATGATATAAACCGTCATTTCTCCACTACGCCTCATTTGGATCATCAAACCAAGCGTCAAACCTTGAACTACATAGCTAGCCTAACTCGTTCCAATCTTGAATTCTTTGACTTTTCTCCGGTATCGTCTGAGGACATCAAAAGAGTTATCCTGTCCATTCGTTCCAATGCTGTGGGATGTGATGGCATCAGCCGTCGCATGATTGTTACTATCCTGGATTACATCCTTCCTGCAATATCCCATATTATCAACTTTTCACTCGACTCCGGAACCTTTCCCTCACTTTGGCGCAAGGCTTTCATCATTCCTTTACCCAAAAAATCTAACCCTTCACTTCCTGAACACTTTCGGCCAATTTCTATACTCCCCTTTCTTTCTAAAGTGCTGGAGGCCTGTGTACATAAGCAGCTCTCGCAGTTTGTATATCAGCATAACCTTCTTAGTCCTCTACAATCTGGGTTCAGACCCGGCCACAGCACCACCACCGCTCTCCTCAAAGTGACTGGCGATATTAGGGAGGGTATGGAGGACACCAAAGTCACAGTGCTGGCTTTGATTGACTTCTCAAATGCCTTCGATACCGTCTGTCACGACGTCCTACTGGCCATCCTTTCTTACCTTATGATCTCCTCAGAGGCTCTGGAATGGTTCTCTTCCTATCTTCAGGGGCGACAACAGTGTGTTCACATCCATGACATGTCATCGAGTTGGTGTGATCTTCTCTCTGGCGTCCCTCAAGGCGGTATATTATCTCCCTTATTGTTTTCAATATTCATTGATCTCGTAACTCAACACCTTCAGTGTACGTATCACCTGTACGCCGACGATCTACAAGTGTACACGCAGTCAAGGGTGGAGGACATATCACTCGCCATCGACAAGGTTAACAAGGATTTGCAAATTATTCAGAGCTGGTCGACGAGGTTTGGTCTGGCGGTAAATCCAACCAAATGCCAGGTGATCGTCGTGGGAAGCAAACAAATGTTACGAAAACTGGATTTATCGGTCATCCCACCAGTTACCTTCAACAATGTGCCTATACCGTTGAGTGAAGTGGTGAAGAACCTGGGATTATATATCGACTCGACCCTTGATTGGCGGGCACAAGTTACACACGTTAGCCAGAAGGTAACCACATGTCTCCGCGCTTTATATCGTTTGAAAAACTTCCTTCCTGCTAAAACTAAAGCTACGCTTATGCAGTCCTTAATTATCCCCTTAATCGACTATGGCGATGTGTGTTATTTTGACCTGAATGCAGACCTTCTCAATAAACTAGACCGACTTCTCAATAACTGCATTCGATTCGTTTTTAATCTTCGTAAGTATGACCACGTGTCTGCTTTTCGTTCTCAACTACAATGGCTCCCAATTCGCCAGCGCCGCTATTTGCGAGCGCTGACTTCTCTTTTTTCTTTCCTCATCTCTCCATCGTTACCTAAATACCTTGCACCTCACCTTCATTTCCTATGTTCCAACCACGATCGAAACCTTCGATCCACAAACAATATGCTTCTTCAATGCCCCTCCCACACATCTGACTTTATCCATTCTTCCTTCTATGTGCAGTCTGTTCTTCTCTGGAATGCACTCCCCACCGAAATCAGGATGTCTACAAACCGTCTTACGTTCAAATCAAAAGTACGAGAGCTTCTCTGGAGTGAATTGGCAGCACAATCACATCATTAACACCTGACTGTGTATCATATCTATGTATAGTATTATATGTGTGTATGTATGTAACATTCTTTTGTATTGTGTGTTTATTAATATAGTACATTTAGCGGTAAATTTATGTATATAAATTATATTTAATATAGGTTTATTTCTTGGTAACTAAACTCAATCTATTTGCACCTACCAGCTCTAATTTCTACATCACCTGAAGGTCGACTGGGAGAGAATGCCTCAAGGCATTAAGTCCGCCTCTGTACAACATGTGCAATAAGTTTAAATAAATAAATAAATAAATAATTGATTGATTTTCATTTCATTTAAATGTTAAATATTTTTAAATGATAACATAAACTACTTACTTACTATTCACACACACATTTCATTTGAAATACACAAGATGTTTAAATTTAGATTTAACCATTTCTTAAGCAAAAGTTGAATTTATGTTAAAAAATACGGATGAGGCTTGGAAAACAGTTTTGATTTCCAAGTGTTCATGAGAAAATTTTATTCGGCCTTTTTTATTTTCAATTATGAGTAGGTTTAACTTGAACTTCCTGTTGATTAAAAGTTCTAAATAGCAAAGTTAAAATCATTTATACGTTTCTATTATACAGGGTGTAAAATATTTGACGTCAGAAGTGTCAAATCATCTGAATTTTGTCACGTCCAACATGATTCCTCTGATCTAAATACATTTTTTACTAAGACCTACACCAAATCCTAAGACACACTTACATTAAAAATTTAAAAAAGGGTTTTTAGATAGGTACATTCATTTTTTATTTATACAGATAAAATAAAAATTTCTTTATTTCAGTCTACATGAATATCAGTACTTATTTGAATATTTTTCTTATTTAAGACAGTAAGCGAGCAGTTTCCTTATAAATCAGTCGTGACAGCCAAACCCGTCTCGTCTATTATCGCTACCAGAAGTGCGACCGCTAACTTAGTGCACGTCAAACCCTACGTTCAACTTAGTGTTGCAGGTTCATTGCTTGTCATTTATCTTTCTTAGTTTAGGATTAGACCAACAATTTAAACGTTGTATTAACATTTACACTCTAAACACAGTACTGTTAACTTACTCTGTGTTTACAAGTTAAATGAATTTTTAATTCTCCCAAAACTCGTAATAGTAGAGCCACGCTGATTTCAGCACAAACAGGCTGGCTCGACCGGGGCGGTACAACCATCACACAAAAGGTCAACGTAAAATGACAGCGTTCATACCATAGTGTAGTGCAGAAGCATCACTAGGCCGCCGTGGTGTAGGTCACCATTGTCTGTCTTATATTTTCCTTATGCTTTCCATCCGGCAGAGTAGTGTCACTCCCGTGTTACAAGTGTCAGGCGTTGTTGCAAGCGCATGTGTTACCCCTATCTATAAGGCATACACCCGAGACTCACACGGTGAGTCCATGTAATGTTAGGATATAGGTCTATAACAATAAGAGAAAAAACTATCAGGCCACTCAGAAAGTTTCACAATAAAGAGTATGTATGATGAAGAGTCTAACAAATTATACTTAATTTTAAAATCAGTGGTGCTAATTCTTTTGTTGACATCAAATCAACTAAAATGTAATTCACTAGATCGAGTATCAAGTTTCACTTGATTGAGTGAAACTTCTGCACACGGAGATAATTTTAGGTGTGTACGAAGTGTATGATTTTATAATTGGGTATAAACATTACGAACATACATACATCTCTTGCCGCCATCGTCCTACGCGTCAGAAATTTCATCCCCATCATCTAGATGGTTAGCAGTCCACAACTGTGCGATTTTTTCGAAATTTTCTGTCACGCACAGCAAATCTGTGGAATGAGCTGGCGCCTGCGATGTTCCCGGACCAATACGACCTTCAAACCTTAAAGAAAAGAGCGTACTCCTTCCTAAAAGGCCGGCAACGCACTTTGACGCCTCTGGTGTTGCGGGTGTTCAAGGGCGGCGGTAATCGCTTACTATCAGGCGATACGTCTGCTCGTTTGCCCTTTATATAAAAAATTTAGAAGCTCTCTGAAAATGTTTGAATAATATCGCCTCCCCCCCCTCCTTTTGCATTAAAATTATTTTCTACTTTTTAGTTTGGTTTATTTATAAAAGCGTAATTTTATTTGGATCAGAAGAATCATGTCGGACGTGATAAAATTCAGACGATTTGGCACTTCTGACATCAAATATAGGGTTTAATAGAAACGTATAAATGATTTTAACTTTGCTATTTAGAACTTTTTATCAACAAGTAGTTAAAATCCTTCATGTTAAGCTTACTCATAACTGAAAATAAAAAAAGGCCAAATTAAATATCCCATGAATTCTTGAAAATCAAATCTTGTTGCCAAGCCTCATCCGTATTTTATTAAACAAAGGTGTTAATGTGAATTAGTTTTTTAGTTGCTTTATAATAATAACCAAATAAACCTACTGCTTGATCATTATTGTTAAAATTTATTTACTATAACTTCACGCTACTATAAATATATTAGAAACAGAGCAGTGATCATAAACTTACGCAGATGATGCAAATTGATCTCAATAGGCCGCTATAGTGTGGGGCACCACACCATGTTGCATTGTTTGCATTCGACTGTCTCGGTGACGCAGTGGTAGTGAATGCGACTGCTGTGCTTGAGGTCTCTGGTTCAAATCCTTTTTTGTGTGATCTACAAATATTTGTTTCGGAGTTTGGGTGTTTTCTAAATATACCATCATATACTCTATGTATACTATCGTGTTTATATCAGTTGTCTAGTACCCATAACACAAGCTCTGCTTAGCTGAATAATTATGATAGATTAACTGTTCTCACAAAAATATTACTAAAGCAACCATGCTAAGAATAGTCCCGATAAGAGATCATCAATGTGTAATACACGTTCCGCCATATCCCAGGAGAAATCTTTTATCTTACTCTCGGTATACTCACGAGATGTAGCCTGGAATAATTATGTTGGTTTCGAGGCGGCCGCTTGGCGCACATTAACTTTTCTATAATAAAGCGTTGCGTATGCTAATTTATCTATCAAAAGAGACATTATATACTGTAGTACTATAGCGTTAATTAGAACTGTAAAATTACACGTTTTTATAAAAAAAGCCATCAAATTTGATGACTTAATGTGGTAAAAATATCGGATTTGTCTGTCTTTTTGTCGATAGTTTCTTTACAGATGCCATTTGCATTTGCTACGGTTGTCAAGACGTGACAACGGCTTTATGCATGCATGCCTAAAAGCTCACTTTTGAACGAATATTACTGTAGATGCGAGCTTGCAACAAAGCATCTAAAAACTTCATAATAAATATGGATTTTATCGCTCATAATGAATACCACAATCATAATGAGGTACGTAGTGTTACTATATAATAAACTAGTTCGTAATTTAATAAATCCCTATTTAAACGTGTTCTCGTGCACCACTGCACGCCGGATCGGGTACGAAATTAAATTAGAATTGTACGATCATAAATTATATGAGGTAGTTATATAAATCACGTAACACGTTGCCGCCCTCGAGGGTAACGCGTTTGTAATAATAATGTTTTTTTTATATTACACAAAACAAGAAGAACATGTTAGTACTGAAAACTAATAATCGTAGGTTTTACTTTATTAAAATAATAGTTATTAGGCAGTTAAGTGCTTTGTTATGAAAGACGTGGCTAATAAGAAGTCGAGCCGCCACCTTGGTAAGTGAGTGCCACCGTTAATGAACGCTGGCAACTTAGAGTCATAAGTTTACGAGGTACAGAGTTATAAGAGATTAAAAAATAGATGGTCTGTTTTTTATGATACAGGGGGCAGACAAGCAGACATATCACTTGATCGTAAGCGATTACCGCTGCCCATGGACACCCACAACACCAGAGGCACAGATTACCTTCAAATGAGCAATTCTTTTATAAATATAATTCGAACCTCGGGAACGGCTCCGTTTTATGAAAGTTAGCATGTAGGGGGTTTCGGGGGCGATAAATCGATTTAGCTAGGAATCATTTTTAGAAATTTTACCATCAATCATACCTGTATGATTGATGATAAAATTTACTGTAAAACCGGCTGTAAAAACTTACTGTAATACCGGCCAATCTATACAGAAGAATGACCCATAATCTTCTATATTGGAAAAAAACGATAAAAAAGTCAAAACGCAAACGAATTTCAGAGAAAAAAGTAGTTTGTTTCATTGTGAGTGTAGAATAGAAAAGTTCAATAGAAAAAGATTTATAACAAAAATATGACTTTTAACAGTATATTATAGGCTATGTTAAACTTAAAACTTTTTTTATTCTGTTTTTGTTTTGGAACTTTTACGCACAGCGTATGTCAGTTCCATCGTATCCTGAACAAGTTACTACATACTTATCGTCTCAGAACAATCGACATTAATCTGAACAAAGCCTTCACATCATCGCCATTTGGTGCCGATAGGATTCTGTGGAACATGCCTACGTCGGCTCCATTCAAATTCAAGTTGGACATGTAAAACGTTATTACTAATAGAAAAAAAAATAGTTTTTAATAATGATTTTGACTTTAAAGAGGTGATAAGAATTTCCATTTAACAATAATATTTATTTTATTAAAATATTTAGCATTCTACACAGACTATTATTACCTAGTTTTCCAGAATGGCAGGCATCTACATTATATACGAGTATTCGTGTAATTGTATGTACATCGACCCAAAAAATAAATAAAGTATTTGTGTGGTAATTTTACAATTGTCGTTTATTTATTGTAGGAAGGTAAATATACGGCAGAACAAGTTGAGCGGAAACGACACGCAACTACAACGTACCTACACTCTAGTAAACGTACATTCTAGTAAACGCTAGAGATAATAAATCAACAGGCGAACTGTGAATGTGTCACAGTCGTACAACACCGTGGCGAATACACCGCGCTCATGGCAACCACTTAAATTTATGTACCTCACGCCGGTGTTGTGTCTTCTCATGAAAACACACGGTTAACTACATGGGGCGGGCACGCTACTAGCGTTAGTGAATAATTAATGTTCACATTCCATCGTGAAATATACTAGTTAAATAATAGTAACTATTTGTCAGTTCATTTGTCAAACGAAGAAGGTTGCGTGGCCTACTCTGGAATGCTTAATATAGTTAAGAAATATTTGATAAAATTAATTAAGTAATGTTTGCTAAAAACGAAGACATCAGACAATCCAAATGAAATTCTCATTAGGAGGGTTGAAAGGAGTAAATCAAGAAGGAAGAGTTGTCAATCAATGCGTCTGTGGTATTGCGAAAGGAAAACACATTAAACTCCTAGAAAAGAGCGTACACATCTATACTAATATTATAAAGCTGAAGAGTTTGTTGGTTTTTTTGTTTGAACGCGCTAACCTCAGAAACCGCTGGTCCGATTTGAAAAATTCTTTCAGTTTTGGATAGTCCATTTATCGAGGAAGGCTATATATCATCACGCTAAGACCAATAGGAGCGGAGCCCAATGAAGAATGTTTAAAAAACGGGGGCAAATTATTACACTACGGGCAATAGAAGACGTAAACGAGGTTGCGAGGGTCAGCTAGTCGTGTATAAAACTCTATAATGGATTTGGGATTTTGAGACACATACGGGTGAGCAATGGTGGTTACTTACCATAATCCATGTGTATAATAAGAAATCTTTGTTCTTTCCTGAGTGTCTTACCCGAACTAGGCTGGAGTCGGCTTTAAGTCTGCTAGGTACTTTGATTTCTTACGCGGCATCAAAACAGTATCTTCAGACTTTTACAACCAAAGCGAATCCGAGTTTTAATGTAAACGATTGTGAACTGACTGTTGTTGAAGTTTTTTGGGCTCCATCAACTCGTAACGAGATCAAATCTAATAATTACATATTTACCAAACGTAAATATAATTTATTTGCATAAAATAAATTATTTGGAAAAAATTGAAAGAGAGGACAATACGCTGTAGTAGCTATATTTGTACAGATAAAATACACCCATTATGAAAACTTCACTATGTAATTTCGAGATGTTTATCTTAGTAGATTAATTTTCAGAGCCCTGGGCTAGGTCCAAATCAACAAATATTGATTCTGCATGTCTTCGTACACAACACAGCGTTAAAGTAACAAAGTAAACATATCGATAAAACGTTCGTAGCTATGTGTGTATATAACATAATAAGAACGAAGTTTCAACGGTTTGTTGGTTAAGGAATATTTGAGAAAGTTGCTCTTCAGACTGCTTTGAGTAAAATTGAGTTTGAGTTTCAAGGTTTTGCGAGATACACTAAAGGCTTTATGTCATTTCTGCGTCTATGACTTTCCTGTTCAAAGTAAGTTTTGAATCGATTCAATTGCAGTAATCTAATGTAAAATCAATATTGTCTTAACAATAATGAAAAACAATAATAATAGATGGAAAAATTACCTCATAAGGTTTGATATTTACGTGTATGCATTATCTATGAAATACTCGAGGTTGACAAAATTCTTGCGTTTAGGAATAAACCCAAACATTTCAATATGGATTCTTGAACCAAAAAAATATGCATTAGAATTTCACTTCGCCTTAAAATTTGTTATCTCGTTACAGCAGATCTGTGTGAACAAACAGTCTTTTTTTCATTTAAACACACACGTTAGACAATTATGAAATTGCTATGTTAATTATTATCGTAAATAAACATAAGAAGAATTTAACTAATCAACTACGAGCCTAAAAAGAAATATCACAGTATTATTACATCTTAAATTGAATACTAAAAATAAAAATTCACACCAAGATTAAAAAGCAATGACCTAAAAAGCGTCGACCTGCTTACGAACGACCAGGACCGAACTTAATTAGTTGTTCCAGTTATATTTTACTGTTGGTATAATCCTGTGGAAACCTCTTAGAGTACCTACTTACAATAACTTTTTAATGCAATTGACTTTATTGAAAAATCATTGAACTGGATTGCATTTAAAATTTAATTATAGTTTTATGTCTTTGTTTTTTCATGGTTATGTAGTTCTAGTGTTAGACTTTTGAAATAGGAAATAAAAAGAAAATAGAAAATGAAAATTGTTTTATTAAAACAAATTAAAAAATATTTCCTTATGAAGTGAAGATTGTGTCAAGTGGCAAGACTAGAGAGGCCGATGTCCAGCAGTACTGTTAAAGGTTGTTGGCGAAAAATAACAAAGCCTCATAGGAAAATGGTGTAAAACAAGCCAATACTCTAAAAAATGTAAAAAAAAATATTAATTGAAGTAAAAATTTAGGTTCTCCTTAAAGTTTAAAATTATTAAAACATTGCTATTTATTAAAACTGAACTTCTTGCCCATTATCTCAGCTCTTGATGTCGATATAACGCTATCGTATTAACATTCTAAAGACTTTGTCTATGACATAGAAGCTAACAAGTACAACATATGACCAAAGCCTCTTGCCCAAAGCGTAAGTCTAACCTCACTGACCTTAATCTCGTTCTAGTATTCACAAAATCCCTGACAAACATCCTTCCTCAATAACCACATATTGGCAGATGGATTTTGTGTGATAAAAAATCTGGAAAGCTTTTTGCAAAAAGCGCCGAAAAATTAATCCTGGGTCCCATTTGGGGTAGAAGAAGAAAAAAATAATTGTATTATAACTAATATACTTTTGTTATTTACATTTGAAACTGAATCAAATTAATTGTGTAATATTTTTTCACACTTTAGACGGCTTTCTACAGTCGTTTTGTCCTGGATACAAAGGTTGCCTGTAAGATAATGGTTTGTAGCGATAAGGCTGCCATTTGTATATGGTCATTAATTTAATGTACTTTCATACATATGTATGATGTATTAACTGATATACTTCTACAGATAGCACACAAATTGTTAATGTAATTTATTTTAACTTCATAATATTTATGAAGTATCGAAAATATTTACAATGCGCATTTTAATTAAAACCGTGCTGATGAATATAGTTTTTCAGCAATCTTAATTGAGTAGGCTCTGAGTTAATTAACACATCCGTCTGAATCATACTTTTTATATGGATACATACATGTACATACACACATAGTAATACATAGTTAGACTTATATATGTATATATATATGTTGATTATATCTACACAAAAACGTCCAACGCTCAGAATGGCACAATAATTTCTTTCCACAAAGGATCATTGGAGCATATATACCCAATACCCATATCTTTGATTTGTCTCCATTTACTATGAGATATGTTCCGTCATATGGGAGTGGTGGTCGACCAATTTATCCCTGGGGTCGACACGACTACTTGTTTCTTGCCTAATGTTGTTCGAAGACGAAGTTTTTATATTCGACCCGTTTGAAGTAGTTTTACTTGATGTGTGGTCGTTCCCTTGGGCATTTTCTGTCTCAAATGTTGCTACTAAAATGTTTTTCGTAGGTTTTATAGCAAAAAAAACAAAGTATTTAACACATATCTTGCGTAAAAATAATGTCTGTTGTTTGAGCATGTCGTATTCCCACGGGACTGGGTTGTTTTAAATTGGTTTTATTTTGAAGTTAAGTTCAATAATGTTTAAAAATAAATAACTTTGTATCTTTGATGTGTATCTGTGTGTACATGTGATCTTTGAGGTACTCAGGACCTCAGAGCAAGACAAATTTATGTGGGTATCGTATCTACGACCGGCGGTTTAACGTCCCGGCCTTTCTACCCACTAGACCAGTAACGAGGCAGGAAATTGAATGAATACTGAATGAATGAACCAAATTGAAAAAGGACCACACGGGAAGGCACCTGCTTTCAAATAAAAAAGAATCATCAGAATCGGTTCACCCAGTCGAAAGTTATGAGGTAACAAACATAAAAAATACAGTAGCATTGATAACCTTCTCCTTTTTTAAAGTCGGTTAAAAATTGATTTACATCTACTATCAAATTTAAAATGGAATTTCTTGTTTCTTCTCTGTTTGCCACATTAAATGCATATTCCAACATTCACAGAGTATCATAATAGCATGTATTTGTGCTTTTCTAAACACAAGTCACCCAGAGCGAAACAGTTGTTACAAATCCGCCAGGTGTCGCCGCTATCAGCCCGCTTAGTGTGTCACGAGCTTACTGGTGTGACACGCTTTGGGGCTGTCACGTCTGTGGACAGATTACCGAATAGTAGCCCAGTGATTGTGTCACGACACTTACGACTGCTTGGTTTTCTGCGTCTGTGATACACAAAGATACTTTTTATGTAAATGAAAGTTCTGTCTTTCTATCATTTTACCTCTTGAAATAATGTGTTAGATTCCTTGGTTTGATTATCCAAACGCATATAAAACGATAACATCTGAAACTGTCAGTAAAATTACATCACAGAATTGAGATTATTTTGAATAGAATATTTGTTGAAAGATTATACTAAACAATGGGTAACGATTTTTAAAGCACAGCCATAGCAGTGAACAAGAATATTAAAAAAAAAAAACAAAAAAATATAGAAATGTGTTGCTATGAGTCAAGGCACATAAGTCAAATAAATAAGAGGCATAAACTAATAAGTCTCTACTTCAAAGATAGGTATTTAAGAGACAGACCAAATACAACAGCCGACGGTCATATACGAGTACTTGAAATAAACTTGTGGAAAAATCCTACTTCAAACTTTCTTTCTATTTACTATTAAATAAAAAGGATTTCAATGTACAAACTGCAGCTCAATAAAATTATAGACCGATTGTCTTTCAAATAAATAGGTGACGAAACGAGTTACAGACGTAGCTACATAAACCCCTTCTGAGAATACCTGCGGCTCCCGGCTCAAGTAACGCCTCAGCTCAATGACTTAGCAAGCAAACCTACCGCTATCCCCTCCAGTTTCCCACTTCAGTGCCTCGTAAGGTATGCACGCGCCACTGTATACTTCCCCACAACGCGACACCTGTACAGGGAGAAGCCCGAGCCGCCAGCTACTCACCAAATACACTCGAGCATTTCAAAGCGAATCCCTGATTTCACACCTCGAGTTTCATTGGGCGGATTTCGAAAAGTATAAATTCTATTCGGAAAACGAAATTTAAGCTACCGTTTCGGATGCCCCTCGCAAACAAAATTGAAAATTGTAAAAGCCAAAGTAAAATAGAGGCGCCCGCGGTGATTCTGCAACAAATTGGATAACACGATGACAAGCTACAAATAGTTTTACATTTTTGTTGTGACAGCATCTGTCTCTTGATACAGCCTACTGGCTATATATACCTACTTAAAGATTAAATTTATTATATTGATATACATATATACATATATATATTGTATATATTTGGATTTTGTATATATATATGTGCATGTGTGTGTATGTATATGTGTATGTTTATGTTTATATGTTATTATTAAACATCACCATAACTTTATAACACCTACACTACCCTTTATTACGTTCATTTCTTTCTCCGGTAAATATGTCCATCCAAAGGTTGCCTGGAAGAGATTGCTTTTGGCAATAAGGCCGCCCATTGTAAACATCTTCTTGAATTTTAAGTTAAGTAATTTGTAATTGGTGTACAATAAAGTATATTCTATTCTATTCTATTCTATAAATTATGGTTTTGGAATAAAAACTTCTGCATGAAAAAATTAAGGAATATTTTAAAACAGTATGGTTCTTAAAACGCTTCGGCAACATTTCTGACAGAATAAAGTGCTTTTTTTAAACATTTTTTTTAATATTTAATCAAAGTGATCTTGACTGTTACGCCGGATGTGATGCTTTCGATTGAGATTCAAGACAAATCCTGTGTTTGAGCATCATCATTAAATTGTTGGGTGTAATTAATAAATTTATGTACGAGTAACATACTTAGGCTTTGCTCAACGTTAGATCAGACACCCGTGTGTGAGATTATTACTTTTATTTATCTAAGTGGTGAACATGTGAAGTGGGGTGAAGTGCCAAAAGACTGATGGTAGTGGTAGCGGTAGTGAGTAACGAAATAAAGTTGTAGGTCCTATGAATGACAAGACAGTGTCATTGGGATGAACGTCTGACCTCTGTTATTAAAGGCATTGACTCGTGTTTAAGTGAAGTGGTCGGTGTCGTGTGAAATATAGCATGGCGCAATTTACATTAAGTAAATAAAATTTACTGTTAAGTAATATGTATGAGAAACAAAATACCAGATCAAGATTGTTCAGTTCAGTTCATTGCATTCATTTCAGATTGTTCAGATCTGATGGTATCCCTTTTATTTTGTATACCGATGTCTATAAAATTTATAACTCCATTTGATCAATTCAACAAGCTGATTGTAAAGTTGGGAGGCATAAATGCTAAATTATTATTTATTCGTGAATTTGTACCAATTTTTCAATATTGGTTTATAAAGTTCAGAGATAACCAAAATAAATGTTATATCTTATCAAAATTGGGAGAAGTCAAAAATGTTCATATTTTAAGAAAAGGCTATGTAAGCCATTGCAAATGAATCTTTGATATATATGTAGTTCCAAGTACCGCCGCAGATCTACGGATTGTTCTATTCCTCGAAAATGATATCCAACGAAATAGGCTTTTCTGATCTTTTACATAAAGTCAAATTTAGTGCTTCCAGTAAATGTGTTCGCCACAATCCTCCAATTTCAATCCCCTCGAATAATAGAATGAATTTTATACACTTCGGCCAAGTAAGGACTTAAATAAGTTACGTAAAGATTTTTCTTTTGTTCCTTTTGCAGCTGATGGCGGTTCATTGAATGAACTGTTTTTGCTTCAATGACGGTTAATTATGCAGTTAGCAGCCTCTCTTATATTGAAGTAGTAACATAGTACTCATAAACTTGTAAATACTACCTTAAAAGTACACTAAAACGTATACTAATGCAGTATACCTACTATGTAGAAATCTCACAATGCAGCTTTTCTGAAGCAAAAAGTTTTCACGCTTCAGCATGCAAGGGCCGGCTCGACAGGAGTGATACCACGGCCTCACAGAAAACCGGTGTGAAACAGCGCCTGCGCTGTATTTCACCTTGTGAGTGAGAATACAGAAGCCCATATCCCAACCCCTTCCTCATCCCTCTCCCATCCTCCAAAGGCTGGCAACGCACCTATGATGCCTTTGGTGTTGCGGGTTTTCATGGGCGGCGGTAATCTCTTACCATCAAGCGATACGTCTGCTCGTTTGCCCCCAATTCCATGAAAAAAAACTTAATTTCGTTCGTACATTTATACATACATATTCAATGGTGAAATTTAAATATTTGCAAAACCTGTGCGGAGCAGGAGAAAATAAAAATAACTAGGTTTGAGTGAGCTGACTATGACAGACAGCTGGACAAGCCAACTGGCTGCGGATTAGAATAATTCCATTACAAAACGACTCATGATTTAAATAAATAAATATTTTGGACATCTAATATATAGTCATACAGTCCCAAAACAAGCAGAGCTTGTAATAAGGGTACAGTAAGACAACTGATATAAATACATATATATAATTTATTGTAAATATATACATATTATACATAGAGAACACCGAAACTCCGATACAAATATTTGTAGATCATATGAACATTTAATCCCACCCGGAAATCGCACCCGAGACCTCAAGCACAGCAGTCGCATACGCTACCTCCGGGACTGCTACTCTCTACTATTGAGAATATTTTTCTTATTATAGTGTGATTACATAAACTAAAGGCTATTTAGCTTGGACAAGAACACCTTCATTCACAGCAAACCTAATGAAATATGGGATTGTTAAAGTAAGCAATACAATTATGAGGTTCTAGCAGAAAGTGTTTAGATATAATAGTTAAGGTGTGAGGTTATATATGGTCGTTCAAGACCAAGTTCAAATCAATAAACCAATATAGTGACTGTGTTGTATGTGTTTAGGGCGAAGCCGCACTCAAAAGCTAGTATGGAAATAAATACATATAATTTTCTATGTTTTATGTAAATGTGTAAGGTTATAGTTAAAAACAGTTATTGTTACAACTGTAAATTGGATTTACTTGGCTATATTCCTTCGGACAAATAGTTTCAATATATTATTTTGACAATATTTTATAGAATTCAGATATATAGTAAATAAAAATATAATACATACAGTGGAACATAGAACCTCCTTCTTATTTGAAGTTGGTTAAAAATGCAATAATGACATCGATAGAATTACACAAAGAAGTAAAATTTTCAATAATATAATTCCTTCCTGTTAATTTGTTGACGTATATCTGTTAATTTGTCACTTCAACATTCAGCCTCCATCGCGTATTTTGATTTGAACAATGGGAACATGTAATAAAGTTTTGGCAGACTTCAGTAAAACTAAGCATCAATGTAACAAAAATATGTGCAAAGTTTTACAATTGATATAAAATTAATATGTTGGATTCCTTTTTGGTATCAGAAGTGTTAACATTTTCGTATAGGAACACAATATACCTATTGTGTTCCTATACGAAAATCTATTAAAAATGATGATTAGCAATAATAGATAATCTGTAGGATGTGGAACTATTGAAATAAATGGATATCATCTGATCTCGTTTTCTTGTATCGATCTTATGCGTATTTATTTCCGAAATCGAAGACAAACGGAGCCACTGGCAAAAGCTATAGTTATTTAATAAAATTTTAGCTTTGCTTGCTTAGAATAAAACGTAAGTAATAATGATAATATCCTTACTTACATATTATATGTATCCACCACAACCCACGGCTCTCTGGTGCATAACAAAGCCAAGCCAGTACTGCAGTAACCAGAGTGATGATAAACATACTTATATATTTCAGTAAGTAACAACTCGGTAGAGTATAACGATGGTCTATATACACTTGTGTGTGTAACTTATGTGTGTTTGTACATCTAAGTGTAGGCAAATAAATCTTTAATGGTTCGCAGTTCGAAGGGAACAATATCAAAATAATGGCTTTGTACTATCATAATTGCTAATAAAAGGGTTTATATCAAATATATGGGCGTGCTAAATATCTAGTGTAATAATGATTTATAAACGCTCATTTGTAACTTAAAGTTGTATTTCTAAGTTGTGATTAGAAACCACATTTACTTGGGAATAACCTACAAGGACGAGTATAGTTATATATAAACTTGTATGTAGAGAATTGGATTGAACAAGGTGCTTTGTGGGTTGAACAAGGTGCTCTGTGCAGCAACAGATGTAAAAATACAACAGCTTTTATTCGAATATTTTCCTCCACTAATGCTAAGAAATCTGATCTTAATAATAAGTGATAAAATTAAAGTCGCTGTATTTAACGACAAGTTAATAACCATCATGTAGGTAGGTATCACAAAGATAATAAATCAGAACATATAAGTACGAGATGTCAACTACACTGAAACGAAAATGGGAGATTTGCGGCGCTTACCGTGGAAGAGCCACGCTTCGGCATGAACGGGCCGGCTCGACCGGAGTGATACCACGGCCTCACAGAAAACCGGTGTGAAATAGCGCTTGCACTGTGTTTCACTGAGTGAGTGAGGATACCGGAGGCCCCAACCCCTTCCCTCCCCCAAAGGCCGGCACCGCACTTGTGACGCCTCTGGTGTTGCGAGTATCCATGGGCAGCGGTAATCGTTTACCATCGTAAAAAGTGAAAGTTAATGTAGGCACAAGTTTAATAACTCATCTTTTTTTATAAAATGTCAAATTAAAACAATAAAGCAGATGTACTATGTCTAATCGCGATGTTATAAGATTTTTTCTCATAGCGAAGCGCCATTGAACAGATCTGCGTCCAACAAAAACTGTCATTTTACTTCTAAAACAAGAGAAAGTTAGACATTTTCTTTCGTCATCTATTTCTTTTTGTGAAGCCGGAGTTTCCTCAATCAAGTGTTACGACTGAAGCGAGAATACAATTATTATTGCGGTTCGCACGCACCACCCCTCTTTGAAATGACTGATGTATATATATGATACTAATATTTGGCGGTTTGATTTTGGTCTTAGAGAAACTATAGATTAACTGGCAGTCGGATTTTGGTCGTTTTGAATGTCTTGTTTTATTGCATTGCCCAGTACGATTTGAAATTAAGTAGACTTGTATCATGACTGGTAAAGATATTTACTGGATACTGGATTACATGTAGGGGAGTTCATACAATTTGTTACTCGTACTGTTTAAATATAATTAAAATATATAAAATTTAAATATACTCGTAGCATATTATATGCATCATCTATACAAAAAAAATAAGGTGTCTGTTTATAATTTCAAATTCACAGCTTTTCGCTGATTGAATTTGAAAGTACTCGTATATACGGTACTGATATCAAAGATTTTTTTAACATTTTGTTTGTCTGTTTGTTACAGCTAATCTCGGGATCATTTGAATAATTTTTATGGGACTTTCACTGGTAGACAGTTGATCATATAAGAAGTAACTTCGATTACTTTTTTAAGACTAGGTTTGCAACATGGCGATACTTGAAGTTGTTGTTATACCGCGGGTGACATGTTGCTTCAGATATAAATATAAATTCAGCTGATAGTGAAATTTTGCCTTCACATCTGAAGTGATTTAAATCGTTTTACAGATTTTCCATCAATTACTAAATTAACTTCTTGACTTTGCAAGTTTCTCAAATTATTCGGTTGTTTGAATATTTTTTTTATTTAGTTATAAATACTATCATCATTTTGTATTCATGAAGTACTTAATAATGTTCGCCTAGCCGATTACGGCTACAGCGGCCAGTCTCAACGGAGACCAGCCAACTACACAGGAGATATTATAGTGCTCAAGTGTGTGTGCAAACACAGGTGAACTCTCTGTTCCTTCTTTCTCTTAATCCGATGGGACGGGTAACTGACACGATCGGGGAGAGATCAGGCGCAGGACCGACAGCTTTACGTGCTTGCCGAGGCACGGGGGTTCAGACCCCAACTTCCAAACTCCGAGCTGTTATTAAGTATTTCTATAATCAAAAAAACTTAATAACACTTTAGGCCCGACCCGGGATTCGAACCAAAAACCAACGAGGCAGTTAAATACAATATAATACCTTATACAAGCACACAACAGCCAATGTGAACTTTCAGATTAGTTAAGTATTTAACTTATCCAATTTCTCGAATATCTAGCTCAGAATATCATAAATCAATATTTGGGTCTTCCTGATCGGTTGTAGCGATGAGAGTGCAGGTTCCCAAATGGAAATCGCTCGCATAAGCCGCTACACGTTGCGGTGACACCCTCCCCCCGCACTCCGCACTACCTACACCCTCGCGACAATGTCTGGGTGGACACCGATTTATCTGATACAGAAGTTCTAGTCAGTGTTATCATCAAAATCAAATGTGATTTTGTCAATTGATTTTTTTTTGCAAATTTCTTCAAGTTACCTATTGTTCTAATTTATTCTTCTTTTTCGGTTCTATTCTATATTACAGAAAATAAGGTAACTGTTGTTGACTAATTTATTTGGAATCCCATACAAGTATAGAGTTTAAGTTTTATTATTGGTATTATCACCTTTTAAGCTGTTTTACATTAATTTAACTCACAAATTTAAATTAGACAGAACCTTTGTTACAATGACCAGACTGCTAATAAACACACTTTTATTTCTGAATACAAACATACAACGTGAAAACGTGGCCGACCCAAACAGTCCTGGCGGCGAACAGTTGCAGACGAGACGAAGAAGGTCGGGAAGACGTGGAGCGAGCTTAAATGCGAAGCTCACGACCGAACGCGATGGCGGAATGCTGTTGATGCCCTCTGCCCTAACTAGGGGACATAGAAGTATAAGTCAAGTCAAGTTACAAACATACACCTCCCAACTGAATAAATTATCACGTTCATCGTTATTATTTATCTTGGGTGGAAATCAAAACGTGTCGGTTCAAATTAACCTTTATGTGTTTTTGTATATCCTATTCTCTCTTATTTCTGATGCAGCCATTGTTTCCTTTATTTTTCTAAAGAAGATAAATTTATAAGTTGGTTTTCTGCGGTTGTCATGTTGTATACACATGACATTAAGGTGTCCACGTCTCAGGTGCGAAGAGGCAGGAAATGAAATTCCCGCGTACACTTTGCGCACTGCCCGCCAGAGCGTCCGATCTCAACAAGCTACGTGGACACCCTGCACATAGCCTTCATTTATATACCTGACCTGCTGCTGTTGAAATCTAATATTTGTGTGAGTTACATTTGTGTCAATGCGCGTGTGTAATTTAGTACGTCTATAGTAAGGACATAAAGTAAGTTAAGGTGAGTGACACGTATCCATACACACTTAAAATATATAACTAAGGTCGTATTGGTCCGGGAATACCGCTGGTGACAGTTAATTCCATAGATTTGTAGTGCGAGGCAGAAAGTTTCAGGAAAAGCGCACAGTTGTGGACTGCCAACCATCTAGATGATGGGGATGAAGTTTCTGTAGGACGATGACGAAAAGAGGCGGCAGGGATCAATCTGAACAATTCCTCGTAGCACTCTCCATGGTAAATGCGGTAGAAGATGCACAGCGAAGCCACATCTCTACGCAGCGCCAGAGAGTCTAGCCGTATTGAAAGATCTTGGCAATCGACTTCATGTATTTTATCTTCATTTGCTCAGTAAAAAGTAGTTCAACTAACTCACGTGTTATATGCCACTTAGCAATATTCGCTGCAGTGGACGTTTAATACGCCACTGCCTACTCCTTCAGTAATATAGGCGTGAGTGTACGTAATTTTATGTTTGAAATAGAGCTTTTCAACTATTGAATCAGGTTCACCCACACAATACTGTTATTTTGCTACTTAGTGCGGTCAACGGTGTCTCATTGTGGTTTGGGTTAGAATTAAGGACGTAAAGGAACCATTAGAGATAAGAGTTTGCATGTGTAGTAATTGAATGGAAATACTTGTGGAAGAAATTAGGGAAATATGTACGTTGATATATCTGGTGTAGATGAATAAACATATCAAACTATCACTAGGTAAAAAGGGGCAGACTACACTAAGGAACTTTGATATCAGTTACGTGTTAGGTCATATTTTATCTCCTATATAATGTCAGTCAAGATACGTCAGAGGGCAGTAAAGGATGGTCAAAAATAAAAATTGAGAGGTGTCAAGGGACACCCGGATGGAACGAAGTTCGAAATAGAAAGACGAAATGAAAATATCTGGCTTGCTTTCTATAAGAAAGAGAGAGAGAGACAGACAGAGAAAGGGTAATGATTCCTGACAATTTCAGGGTGTGCAAGAGGGGACTAAAAAATGTCTCCGAGCGATAGTTTTGGAGATAGAGGGGGTATCTTCCTTAAAGGATGATTTTAAGGGGTGGGGTAGATCAGGGTAGTGGGGTGAATGGATTGGGGGTGCTACGCTAGATAAATAAACACACAATATGATATAATAAATTCGTCTTGACAAAATGTGTCATTGACATATGTCGAAAGTGTCGTTACAATTCCGTCTAGCCCCCTTCCGCAATATGGAACTTCGTTCCAATAATAATATTTCACTTTCACCAGATTCATTCCAACAATATTTAAAGTATAAGTGACGGCCGTATTGCTCAAGGGCAATCTCTTACAAGCAACCATGGTTAAAACTTCCCTCCAATACAAAAGGCTGGGTCATCATGTTTAAGGCGAAAAGGTTCAACCGTTAGTGTTGAGATGTGGCTAGCTTGGTACAGTAGGCTTGTGTATAGCAGTGCTATTAAAAGATGTTTTTGTTATTTTGTGACATAGCATGTACACTAACGTGGCGTAACTCGTTGTGCAAACTTTCACAGCGCGATGCAAAACTAGAGGTTGCCTCATATTTCAGTTTTCTTTGATAGATGGCATTGATGTATTTTTTTTTATTGCATAGGGGGCAAACGAGCATACGTATCGCCTGATGGTAAGCGATTACCGTCGCCCATGGACACCCGCAACACCAGAGGCGTTACAAGTGCGTTGCCGGCCTTTTAGGACGGAGTACGCTCTTTTTTTGAAGGTTTGAAGGTCGTATTGGTCCTGGGAACACCGCAGACGACAGCTCATTCCACAGTTTTGCTGTGGGCGACAGAAAGTTTCGCGAAAATCGCACAGTTGTGGACTGCCAACCATCTAAATGATGGGGATGATATTTCTGTCGCGTATATTTTTCATTGCATTTGAAAGTAGTCATACCTACCTTATCTTGGTTAAAAAGTGTTGTAAAGCTACAAAGATGAAATACTTTATACTATTATCAGTTTTATAGAACAGAATGATATACGCACAACTAAAAACAATTTGTATTATTTTATTTATATTTTTCAAAAAAGTACTAAAGGAATAATTTGCCATATGGTACAACTCTCTCAATAATTGAGGCAGAAATGGCATGCAGTATATTTTCTATACACTTATCACATGAATATATTTCATCATACCTTCTGACGACTCACACCTCACATTCACCAAGATAGCTGCGTTATATATAATGAAGTTTCAAATCTCAGCGTCGAATAACAGGAAAAGCGTAATAGCTTTTAATATAATGCACGGTAATGTAGGTTAGTTTAGCTAATGTTCCACAGAAAGCCTTCTACGTGCATTACCGAGAAATATCGATGGCTTGTTACCAGTTCTAGCAATTTCCACGTCAACTTAAATAGGTTGTGCTTGAGTGTGAGTTAATAGCTACCTGAAAATTTAAATGGACTTTTCACTGACCATTAAATATAAGAAAATCATATATAACTTGAGATGTTAGTTAACCAATCCCTGTCTTATCATATGGCATAGTCTATATAATGTCATTACAGTTCTTTCTTACCACTTTCTTTTTTACATATAAAATTCAAATTCGATACCTTTATTTTATAAAACTTGATCAACAATAATTCAAAACCTTTCCTTGTTCATTTTTAAACACAAGTACAATTATAAATAAACACACACAAAAGCATCACAGCACTTTGATTTTTCAGTGTTAAATCCTACTAATATTATAAACGCGAAAGTTTGTGAGTATGTTTGTTGCTCTTACACGCAAAAACTACTGAATAGATTTTGATGAAACTTTACAATAATATAGCTTATACATCAGAATAACACATAGGCTACATTTTTTAAGGATACTTGCTTCACCTCGTGGCATTGCTCGTGGTTATTGTTGAACCGCGGGTAGCATCGCGGAGTTCAGTTAGTAACTTAAATCAATGGGAAAGAGATAATACTGGCCAAGCTCGGAGTGTCTAGCGGTACCGATCTAAATTCGTTAATCTCAAAAGTATGACACTTTTAAGAAGAGATCGAGTAATAAAGTCAAGTTTAGTTACTATAAAATATTGTTAGTAGAATATTAATAGTAACAAAACTAAACTAAATAATAATAAATAAATGGAAAAACAGATACAACAACAAACTATATATATGCGCAAACAGTTTAGTAATAATTGTTTCATCTTTGGAAAATGTACCATCTTCCTAGAGAGAGAGAGTATCAATAGCAAGAATAGGAGGTGTTTTTAACTTGATGTAAGCGCCAGAGGGCCGGCCCTCTCTCCAACTGAACTCCCATTACGCTAAAAGATGTGGCTTTTAACGCTCATTGCTGTCATTAAGGCATTCGTAGATGATAATCGGCCGACTCGCTTACTTGTTGGAAATTGTTTGTGTTATTCAAATCCTAGTAGAATAAGGAACAAATTACGGTTCAGACAAAACTGTTTCTTAAATACAAATAACTGATTCATAACCAGACCATTGCATGTTAGGATGAAGATGACTGATTTAGGACAAGCCAGCTTAGTTTCAAAGTCTAGCCAAAGAATGTTCCTAAGACACAGCTTTTTAAGAACGAGTTTGAAACTTCGAGGGTACTTGCTCATGCTACGCCCTCGCACTCTTGGATCACAACGTAGACATCTAAATAAAGACATCTAAATAATTGAAATAAGTGTGAATTTATATATATGTCGAGTCTAAACCTATTTATAACTAGTGATACAAACTGTAACGTACGTTAGCCATTAAAAAGTCCAGCCTTTTACAACTTTACACGGATCCTGAATAAAATAAGAAAAAGACATGAAAGTTAAAGCAAGTCAGGAAAATAATAGATTTCAGTTAAGTAAATAAGTATGTAAGTAATTTATCGTTCACCCAAATCTTCGGGCTATTGGCCCAAACATTAATACAATATTGTCTTGAAATTATCGCACTGTATAGATGGACGAGTCAACCTTTTATCCGGCGAATAATATCACAGGCTGCTTTCGATATAAACAGGCTGTGTTTGTTTTTGGTACTGTGATATGTTTAAAATTTGCGGTCAGTCTTGCGCGGGCCGTTGTCTCGAGCATACGCTTGTAACTATTACGTCGGAACGCTTAAACTTTTCAAACTACTCACATCAAGATTTATTAGCAAAAATGAGTGAAAGTGATGATGAAGAAATCGTTTTACCCAGTAGTGATAAAAGTGATTCTGAAGTAATTAGAAAGTGTGAAGAAACCTTGCATAGAATGGACCAGTCGGATAATGATACGCAAAATTTACCAGTTACGATGACCATACCCGAGAAGAGAAAAGAAAGGGAAGAAAGTAGCAGCGAAGACGAATTTATAACAGTAACCAGAAGGAAACCTAAACGGTTTCTTAGGAGTAACTCAAATAATTCAAACCATGTAAATAGTGAGAAAAGGAGGGTAGAAATACAAAACAAGGAAGATCAATACAATGAAATTTGTTTAACATATACAGAGCCTTTACCTAAGCAAATGGCTTTAGCAAGATTATTACGCGATGAAAACATTGGAAATATAATTAGAATCAAATATAAAAGTCAATTTAAGGTACTTATTCGATTTAATTGTAAAGAAAATGCAGAATTATTATTAAAGTGTAAGAAATTGTGGGATTTAGGATATAAACTGGCTATGACGTATGAATCAACTCTGTCATTTGGTGTTATAAAAGGTGTAGATATGGAGTTGAATGAAACAGACATTAAATCAATTATAGAGGCAGATACAAGAATTTTATCTGTGAAAAGACTGAAAAGGATAAGTTCGAATGGAACGTGGGTTGATAGTGAAACGATTAGAGTGTGTTTTGAGGGGGCAACTTTACCGTCTTATGTATATGCGTATGGCTGCCGATTTCAAGTAGACCCGTTTGTATTCCCAGTTACGCAGTGTACACGGTGTTGGCAGTTTGGTCACTTTTTAAAATTTTGCCCTATGAAAAAGATAACATGTCCAAAGTGTGGGGGCAATCACGAAAATTGTGAAGTAACTGAGTACAAATGCTTAAATTGTAATGGTTCACACTTTGTGTTAGATAAACAATGCCCTATATACCTTAAAGAAAAAATGATTCGAGAAACCATGGCCAAGTATAATGTCACATATAGAAAAGCTCTCCAAATGTATATACTTAATAAAAAAGATGAAACACAGCAACTAGGCAAGCAAAACATGGAATATAGACAACATACAAATGAAATGATAACTAAAACCCCCGAAATATGTCAAGAAACATATAGCAGTGTGTTGAGGAAGAAAAACTTAGAACGTAAAATACCTGACAAAGGGAGAAACCTTACCCAAAACGTAACCCGAAAAGATAAAAGTTCTACACAGAAGAAAAAGACTAAGAATAAAACAATAAAAAATACTATAATGGAAGATGAGTCACTACCTTCAACTGAAGAATCTAGTAGCAGTAATGAAAATCAAATTAGAGGCGAGGACAGAAAAGAAGCTAAGTACAAATTTGAGTTCAAAAAATTACTTTTAAAATTACAAAATATTTTTTTCTCAGATATTAGTAATGAGGAAATAATTTGTAGATGCCTTAAAATAATTTATGAGGAAGTTAAAATAATAATTTGTAATATTTTATGTAATGGCAATATGCTACAAAAAATAACTTCCTTTGTTAATGGATAACAATCTTGTATCTAAATCTGTTGTAAATATTTTGCAGTGGAACTCTCAGAGTATTAGGCCTAAATTGATAAATTTTAGAGAAACTTTAAATTCGGAAAAAATTCATATTGCGATAATCTGTGAGACCTGGTTGAAAAAAGAACAAATAGTTAACATAAATTCATACAACATATATAGAAATGATAGACAGGACGGCTATGGTGGAGTTGCAATAATTATACACAAATCTATCCAAGCCTATGTATGTTCTATCAATGTTCCAAATCCAGGTATAGAAGTACTACACGTTAAGATTGTCAACTGCAGTAATTTGGAGAATATTGTCGCAATATACTGTCCATCGTCAAGTCATACACAATTTTCAGACTGGGAAGACATATTCGAAAAATTTAAATGTAGGTCCTTAGTGGCGGGAGATTTTAACGGTCATCACACAAATTGGTCATACAAGACAGACAGTAGAGGAACTCAATTATTTGACGCTTCTTTAGAACATGGACTCCTGTCTCTCAATAATGGTGCTGCTACTCGTATTAAACTGGTGGACGGTGTGTTGAGACAAACTTCTCCAGACATTTCATTTGTATCTTCAGATATATGCGCAAGTTTCACGTGGCGAACACTTCAGGAAAATTTGGGAAGTGACCACTTAATGATTAAGTTATCTATCAATATCCAAAATTTTATAAAGCCTATTGCAAAACGTAATTATAAACTAGCAGACTGGACAAAATATAGAAATGAACTTAAAATAATATTCAAGGATAATGAATTATTCTTTAGGGATGATTCGCATAATATACAAGAAATGTATGACTATTTTATACGAGAAATCAATCAGGCAGCGGATAATAGTATCCCTTTAATTAAAATTAATAGAAATCCTACAAATAAATTTAAACCAAAACCATACTGGAATCCTGAGTTATCTCTAGCTGTAGCGCGTCGCAGACTGGCATTACGAAACTTTAGAAAAAACCCTTCCCCCGATAATTTAAGCATATTTGAAGACAAATCAAAAAAGTGTACTAAAGTAATTTCACAGGCTCGCAATCAAAATTGGGAAACGTTTTGTAACTCCGTCGATAAAGAAACATCATCGTCAGAGCTGTGGAATAAAATGCGTTGGATAAAAGGACATATAAGAACAAAAAACTTGATACCGATCGAAAAACAAATAAATTTACTGTGTTCAATTACTCCTGATCAAAGCTTAAATCAAGGCCCCTGTATAATTTCACAAAATAATCCTTTAGAAAAAGAATTTAGTATTTTTGAACTCACCCGTTGCTTAAAAACAAAAGATACTTCACCGGGTGATGATTGCATTACATATTCCATGATTTGTAATTTGCCAGAGGAAGCAAAAATAATTTTATTAAAATTATATAACCGAATTTTCTATTCAGGATATATTCCAAATCAGTGGAGAGAAATCAAAATTTTAGCTATACAGAAACCGACTTATAATCCTATAATAGAACAAAAACTCCGCCCTCTATCTTTAATGTCATGTGTTTGCAAAATATTTCATTCGATGTTGAGTAAACGTATTGAGTGGTATGTAGAAAAAAAGGAAATTATTTCAAGATATACAGTAGGTTTCAGGAAATCATTTTCATGTATAGACAGTTTGGCACGTTTGGTTTCGCAAATACAAATAGGTTGTACAGAAAATATGCCAACAATTGCCTGCTTTCTCGATATTGAAAATGCCTATAACAATGTATCTATCGGGGCATTAATTGAAACTTTAGATGAGATTACAGTAGGACAGAAAATCTGTAAGTATCTATGGAATTTTCTAACTGAAAGGCACCTCACAATTAAAAATGAAGATGGTCAGGGCATTTTAACTAGATGGACCAGTACTGGGTTAGCACAGGGTGATCCTATTTCGCCACTTCTGTTTAATATAGTGACATATAAAATATGTCAACAAATTAAGAATGTCAGGATATCACAATATGCAGATGACTTTGTAGTATATGTAAGCAATAAAAATCTAACACAGTGTAAAATAGAAATTGAGTCAGCATTACAAATAATCACTAAATTATTGGACGGGATAGGATTACAATTATCTTTAACAAAATCAAAATATTGTGTATTTAGTCGAGGAGCTAGAAGAGTAGTACCTAATATAACTATAGAAAATTACCCTTTGCCAAGATCCAAGTACATTAAATACCTAGGAATGTGGTTAGATCAAAGCCTCACGTGGAGCAAACACATCAACGAAATTATCGGAAGAACTTCAAAAGCATTAAACTTGTTGAAAGTTTTAGTTGGGTCAACTTGGGGGGTTCATCAGAAACACGTTAGAAGACTTTACATTTCACTGATACGAAGTAGGATTGACTTTGCGAGCTTCTTATATGATAACAGCTCTACAACTCAAATATCTAAATTAGATAAAATACAGAACCAGGCCTTACGGGTTATAGGTGGATTTATTAAAAGCTCCCCAATACACGTTATGGAAAGTGAGCTTAGTCTACCACCACTGTTCATAAGAAGACAATACCTGGCATACAAGTTTTGCTTAAAAAGTCAATCGTGGGACAATAGTGTAAATGTTGATCTGTTAAGTAAACTTAGCAACTTGTGTCACATAGAATATTGGCAAAGAAAGAAAAAACCCTTGCTTGCATCTACATATGAGGAAACTAAAACTTATAAAGTTCATTGTACTTATCCCTTGTTAATGTTCTCGTTAAATACATGGGTAACTGGTATAAACATTGAGGATGTAATAAATATAGATTTAGACAGCATATCGAAAGGTAAAGCGGAATATGAATACAATTTATTAAAGGTTAATATAATCGACGAGCTAAACGAAAAATATGTAAACTGGCACAAAGTCTTTACAGATGGTTCAAAGAAGGATAATACTCTGGGAGCAGCCTATTATGTAGTGTCTATGCAAAATAGAGCTTGTTTTAACATTAAGACGGAACTAAGTATAATGTCGGCGGAACTCATTGCGATTTCGGAAGCACTATCATTTGTGATTGATAAAAATTGGAATAACACCGTTATAATATCAGACAGTAAGAGTGCATTGCAACATTTGGCTCGATGCGCCTCTGGTGTCAGAGGTGTATCGATAGCCTATATGATACTTAAGAAAATACTACAACTACAAAGAAATGATAGGGCGCTGAAGTTGCAATGGATTCCGTCTCATGTTGGGATACATGGTAATGAAGTGGCAGACAAAGCAGCTAAAGAAGGATGTTCACACGGAGTTGAAATTGACGTACCACCTGATCATACAGAAATACTGCACAAATTTAAGCTACTTACTTATTTCAAATGGAAAGAACATTTCAATAAGGTATCCAAAGACAAAGGAATTTGGTATAAGTCTATACAGTCTGAACCACTTCGTATGCCATGGTTCACAGCATGTACATTTGACAGAGAGTTAGTTAAAATAATACTCAGACTAAGATCAGGACACATTCCATCAAACAAGTTTGCGTACTTGATGCACAAAGCTGAGTCTCCAAATTGTGATGTGTGTGGCGTGGAGGAAGACGTGCAACATGTGCTAATGGAATGTGTCAAGAACCGCAGGGATAGAGAAATTGTAATGGAGGCACTGGGGGTGAATCCATGTGACATAGGAATCCCTCAAATGATTTTATCGATACCTACATCTAATAAAGCAAGAATGCTCTGTCGCATGACTAAGCCCGCAGTGACTCCTCTATCTTAGCTTAACATGTACATGGATCGATGTACGTTAAAATGGTTACAATGGGGTTGTCATATCCGAAAGGATAAAAACCCCCAAACAACAAAAGATAATAAAAAAAAAAAAAAAAAAAAAAAATTTGCGGTCGGATTGTGTGTCGTTCGGTCTCTATATCATTTGTATCAATATGCGGGCAGGGCACCGACCCGATACTTTTATCGTCCATATTTTCATCTATTTGTCAATTTTTATTATAACATGTTGACTTTATTTTCCAATGATAATTTTTTTCCCGTTCTGAACACGTACGCCGACTGGTTTACAAGCTTGCAAAATAAAAATGAAACTAGAATAACATAAAACTCTTTCAGCAGTATAATTTTATTTTATCTCATACATTTTTTCATCTGTTTCAAGACTTTCTTACACATAGTATCGTGGACTTAGAGATGTAGAAGGTATTGTGACCTTGTAAATTATATTGCGAATAGTCTCACTTCGAAATGAAAAGTATTCATCTATATCTTCGCAATTTTACTTTTCAAATGTGTTCAACTCTACTTAAAAGATAAGTTGTTATTAGAAAGTATAGATTATATTAAATTATTAAGCATAAATCCAATATAAATAAATGCACAATATAATACAAATAACAATAACTTAGAAATGAACTATGGCAAAAAATATTACAACTAGTGTCTCAATTTTCTTTTAATTCCAAGCCGAGGGGTTTGCCCAAGTCATGTAAACAAAACCACCGCTGCGTATATTCAACAATAAAATATTAGTAGCGGACAAACAAAGGTTCCTTTTAAATCTTTGTAATGACTATTTACGTTCAATACATCTACACCAATATCGTCCATCTCAGTAACTCGCAATTAATGCAAATCTGGTATGGACAGATAACAATAGCTCAGTGCTCCGTACAAAGACGCGCCAGTTCTCCCGGCACGATGTCGTCCGCGTTCTTTGAGTTGAAAAACATCGATACTTCACAGATAACATCAATTACTTGAAGAGCGTTGCAGCAACGAGCCTTTTGTTTCAATCCTTTGCGATACTCAGGTGGATATCTCATTCAACTTGTTCTAGTTTTATTCTATAATAAGAAATCCACTGTTGATAAAACATACGCTTTTCAATTGTTTGACTTGGATTAAGTGTTAACACTACTGTGGTGTATAAGTTGTTTTACTGCAGCTTTTTTTTTTTATCGAATAGTGGGCAAACGAGCAGACGTATCACCTGATGGTAAGCGATTACCGCCGCCTATTTCACACCGGTTTTCTGTGAGGCCGTGGTAACACTCCGGTCGAGCCGACCCATTCATGCCGAAGCATAACTCTCCCACGCTTTATATCAGTTATATATTGAAAAGCGTTTAGTCTGACAGATTTTTGCCGTTTGCTTGTTTTGAGACGTTTATTAATATTCTAGTTTGAAAAATATAGCTACCTGATAGGTTTTGTTTTGTCATTAGAATTAAATATTTTATTAGATTTCAATTGTATTTGAATTTAGGACCGATTTTTTTAAATTGAATTTAGTTTAAGTTGACAAGAAAGAATACAAAAAAATAGCACTGCAGCAATGGCATTTTGAGGGTCATAGCCGATAAATACGACTCGAATGTAATGAAGAGCTTTATTAGAACGTTCCTTAATTAAAGCGAAATATATTGTAGCATTGTAAAGTACTAACATAGGTTAAGAGAAATTGTATAACCAACACTTTGAACTCTGTCTAAATAAATAAAGAATCTATTTTTTTTATGGGACTAACCCCTCCCACACGCCTACCTAACTCCTGTACACCTGGATCAACAGCAGTGACCAACGAATACACCGAGTTATGACACTCGGTAAGTCCCAAGAAAAATTAAACTGTCTTGGAACCCGCAACGAAATTAATTAGAAAAAAAAACTGGAGGAGTTGGAAATATAGTATGTCCTCTTCTCTCCTAACAAAGCGGGCGACAAAATGAAGTCAAAATAGGCAGACACCAAAGATTATTATATTTTATGCTGCTAATATAATGTTAAAAGTTTTCTAAACTTCCCATAAGTTAATTATCTCACCACCCATTTTGACCATTACTTACGCCATCTATACATTTAAACTCCAATCATCAAATAACCTTAAAGAGCCAAATCAAATATAATCCTATCAATATTAATATATCAAATGAAGTCTTTTGTTAAAAAAGCATTTCTTCACCGCCCACATAAAAGGCACAATTTAAACTACACGTAGTACAAAGGCGTCACAAACAACGGGGTTCGTAAAGCTATCTATAGTGTTAAAATAATGTATTTTCAGACAAGCACCTTACAAATAAACATAGTTACCTTGGACCCTTTGTGCCCAACAAATAGTTAGCAATCTTTTGTACCCTTAACAATATTTTATACCTTTGATACCTGAGTGGGCGTGGGCCAATGTTCCACTAAAAAGATTTGGGTTGAATACCAAAAACAGATAAGTTCTAAACTTTACTTTTAGCGAAAAGAGTTTTTATATACAAATCTGATTATTTTTGTATAAAATAAGTAAAGTGTTTTCTAAATAATCTAAATTTGGATTCAAAAATAAGCTTGCATACTGTTTACCATTCATGGAATACTAACACTATTGTGTAGTACCTAAATATCTGACTTTTGAAAAAGAATGGCCTTGAGTTCCTTTGCCAGTATTCTTTTCGTAAGGCTCTAAGCACTTTGGAGTCTGGAAGTTATAGATCGACACAAACGGGCAGTAGATTTTGGTGTTTTCACCATATTTACATTGACAATCCCGTACATACTATGGCGTCTGTTTGTATCGATCTGTGATTTTTAACTGTAGCTTCAATTTAAAGTTTATAAATGTCACTTAGTGTCTTAATTGAACAAATGATTTCGATTTGATTTGATTTGAGCTGGCCCATTTGCGTCGAAGGATGCCTCGCCCACGCTAAATTTCACCAAACATCGTCGAAGTTTATTATAAACATGAAATCTACTTATCTTGAAAAGAAATTGTTCAATTAGAAAATCAAATAAGAAAGTTAAACAAACAGGAAGGTACGATACAAAAGAATTTCCGCTCGGTTACACCGACACAAATGTTCACCGTGTATTATCATCGTTACCCGACACGAGAAAATCTTAGCAACGCATGTTCTGTACGTAATCATTGAAATAACACACACATCTCACACCTTCAGCTTCCGAAAGAACGTAACTGTGCCGGGTGCTTTCACCACAATACCCTTTGCTGCTGTTACTTTTTGAGGGCGTGATTTTAGAATACCAATTGTTTTCTGACGTTTCATATTCAGTTTTTTAGTGATCTTTTATTATTACTACATTAATATCCTTCAAACTCAGCTTATGTCTAAATTTAACTATGCCGCATACTTTCACAAAGCAGTTAGTAGTAGTTAGTTAGTAGTTGACATGTTTTCAGAAGACCCGTTGTTTTTTAACATTTTGTATTTAGTATAGTGCTCTTAATTTACACAACTATATATATTTCAGTTATTATTGTTTTTAATGTGTTAATTAGTACTCAATGTGTAAATTGACTGCCTCGGTGGCGCAGTAGTAGCGAATGCGACTGCTGTGCATGAGGTCTCGGGTTCAAATCCTGGGTCGGACCAAATGTTTGTGTGATCTACAAATATTTGTTTCGGAGTTTGGATGTTTTCTATGTATAATATGTATGTATTTACAAAAAAAAAGTATATATGTATTCATACCAGTTGTCTAGTACAAGTTCTGCTTAGCTTGGGACTAGATGGCGTTGTGGCCTAGATGTCCGAAATATTTATTATTTATTTAATTGTAATTACCAATTTTCTGTTAATGCTAATACCACCTTTCGATGGAGTCGCAGCGGTTGTGGTAACGAATGTGGTAAACAATAACAACCAAAATGAATTAACTACCGATGTTACGAAATTCGATTATATTCGATGTTTTTTTTTTATAAACTTTATGCACAAAATGTACAATGGTGGACTTAATGCCAAAGGCATTCTCTACCAGTCTACCATTGGTGCGGAAATGAGTGAGATGGTGCACAACACTTTATGAAGAAAACAATGAAATACAATATATCTGCGTAGTTATACAAGAATATATACATACATACAAACAATATTGTGTTATGTTGTAAAGGTACCAACGTGGAGTGGAGCTAGTCTAGTAGTAGCTGTGTTATGGGTACTAGACAACTGATATAAATAAATATATACTTTTTGGAACGAAGTTCCTTATGGCGCGTTGTGTAAGGGGGCTAGACGGAAAAATTGTCACGACACAATTTGTTGACACGACACAATTTGTTGTCACGACACAATTTGTTGTCACGACACGACGACGACACACACAGATATTTTCGTTTCGTCTTTCTATTTCGAACTTCGTTCCATCCGGGTGTCCCTTGACACCTCTCAAGTTTTTTTTAGTAAATACATACACATACATAGAAAACACTCAAACAAACATTTGGTCTGACCCGGGAATCGAACCCGAGACCTCAAGCTCAGCAGTTGCATACGCCACCATTGTGCCATCGAGGCAATAATAAGTAAAGATTATATAGATATATATTCATGGTAATAAATACTAGCCTCACCTCACAAATCTACATGCCGTAATGGGTGAATACGGCACCCTCTGCGTCACCTGCCACCTGCATAAGTATTTACTTTTTTTTGCATTTTTCCATTTAGACAAAAGCTTTAAATTTTAAATTACAAACAGACACTTTAATTTAATAACATTTATTTGTATAGATTATGATTTTTGTTTCATCTGAAAACTTCTCAAAACTTCAGTTAGTCATTGTTTTCTTCGGAGAAATAAAACTGCAAGCATCAGTAGAAAAGTGGTGTATTTGAGAGTTGAGAGCACTCGGTGCAGTCGATACACGGCCCGCATTCAAACCCCAACTGAACTGTAACTGATAGTTTTTCCTCCAGCCCGCTGACTTTGGCTGGGATCCAACTCGGTGTTCAACCTTTTAATGTCAAAATACTTGATTTCCGCTCTAATCGTTAAATTTAAATGGCTCACTTGAATGAAAAGTTGAAATACGGTCTGCGGTGTTTAATAATTAAATATTGGTTTCGTTGGAACTTTAATTGCTGTACAATTGTTTTTCTAGGACTTATTTATGTACATTTAAATGGCTTTCTAGATATATTATCAATGAAACTGTTTTAGTTAATTGAATATGTATTGTAATGTATTTAATTTAAAATATTTTTATCTTTATGATAACTACATACCTGTAATATATATATGTAATATAATTTCACCTTTCCTTATTTACACATAGTATGCAAAAATATTTAAGAAAGTTTAAAGAGCTATATTTATCTACGAAGAACAGAACGCTACTCTTCGTGGTAACAGCTCAGCTGCAAAAATGTTTCGAGGTACAGATCCTTTATTAAACGTTACTTATTTAGAAATTTCTTTTAAATTAAAATTTGCATTACAAAGCTGTGACATGCATTGGGATGGAAATTTTAAAGAGAGAGAGGACGGAGGCTCTATAAAGTAAAATTGATTCGTTTCCGATTTGAACTTCAGAACCTGAAACAGCGGCAATTGACAGTCGCTTGCAAACGTGGTGCGCTTATTAACGACCCGTGTTCTTATTTTGTACACGTATTTACGTTTAAGATGATATCTTTAATATTAAGAAAGTTTAAGAATACAGATTGTTACCACCGCTATTCATCCCGTGGGTGTCATAAGAGCAGGCTCAGGGAGCAGATTACATAGGGTAAATGATTATTTATTCTGGATGGGAACTAAACAAATGGCCTCTGGTTTGGAAATCAGGATCATTAACGCCTAGACACAAAAGCCCATTGTTTTAATTCTGGCTACCTTACACGTCAAGGTAAGTATATTTGACATATATTATGAATGAAATGAAAAATTTTGAAGTAATATTAACAATTGTCAAGATCACCTCGTATGGACACTCGTTAAAAACCTCCACACCGCGTACAACGGCACTCGATTGGATTCCAAACGTTAATTGACGATGGAACGTGATGGCTTCTACATACATTCAAATAGAGTTACAAATTACGTGTTATGAACATCAATGACTGCTAACAAGGTTTTATTGGAGAATATTGAAGTTAAATACTCTAGATTTCATTTGCTATATTAATAACAAAGTTAGTTTGCACACAAGGAAAGAAGCTGCTTTATATGATGGTTTGTGTGTTTATGTATTAGGAATTGTATAGATACAACTGACGCAATTACCTATCTAAAACCAATTAATAAAACATCTAAAAATAAGACAATTTAATTCGATAAATTTCTTTAATCTTAAAGATGAACTCCAGGTCCTACAATGACTTTATAATATTTCAAGATTGGAAAGAGAATTGAATGGAAAGTCAACTGCAAATACTTTAATCGAAAAGAGGCTTAAAGTTGTTGAGTGTCTGGGGTTCACTGATTAATTTGTAAAAGTATAAAAGATTGGTTGAAAAACGTTCGCAAATGGACATATTGGAATCGAATTGAGTTGTAAGTGACTTAGATGACAGCGCAAAAAATGAAGAGCCTTTTCTTTGCCCAAAATATTTATCCGCAATTCGATGCGATTGCGGGTCCTTTGTTGTCTGTTCCAAAACATGAAAAACTTGATATGAATAAAAAAAAGACCCTAATAATAGTTTTCCAAAGTATCTGCGTCGTACCTAAAGTAACATTTAAGCATAGAATAGGATCGCGGAGCAAACACATTTATAACAGCGGGTAGACGTAAGCGTCTTGGGCGAGATACGTCGATCGTTTGTCATGTGCACTGTCTCGATATCGCCAGTTCAGTGTGATGGATCGCCGTACACGCTCGGTTATTATCGGTGACACTCGGATTCTGCTAGTTTTGCTGGTAAGGTAAGGATGCATGTGTACTGACTACACCTGAAGATCTTATTATGGTCACGACAAATGATTATTCCTGGTTGATTCGGAATGACGATAGCTTGATTGCGATAGTGATAGTAATTTACATAACAAATTGTAAAATTAACCCGTAACTTAGTTACGTTAAGCCACCTTTAATTATATTATTAGTACTTTTTCACTTATTTTTGTTTCTTTTATCTTAAATTCGACCAAGCACATATGTAACCATAATGGTGATCGTCACAGGCACCCACAAGACTGATTTGCCTAGTGTGGGGCCACTAGGTACAACAATTACTGTATGTTTCATTTGGCTATATTTAATTTTTATTAATCCATATTTATAAATGTGAAAGTACGGTTAAACCACTGCACAGATTTCAATGAAATTCAGCATGAAGATACGGATTTTGATTCCTGAAGAAGGATATAGGTTTCTTTTATCCGTTAACCGACATACATGCGGGCGGAGCCGCGAATAAGCGCGGAGTCACTAATCGATTTAGAAACTTATTAATTGGACATATTACTGACCAAAATATGTCATACCTTACCTGAATTGCAGTTCCCTCCATAAAATAATATTCAAAAAAAAATTGTTGATATGTTTTTATCCTATACTCAGCTTCCGTTATGTTCTTATAGTTTATTTAATGTGATCCATCAAGAAGACTAAAGAAAATAATTTATTTAAATCATTTAAAATTTTCGTATTTTTTATAGTGATACCCATCTGTTTTCACGTCTATAGTTATATTATGAATAGTAATATATTACATCTTATTGATGACAAAATTATTCGAACAGTGACATTGAAGAGTGAATTCATAGATATTCGTTCGGTCGTGGAGTTGAACATAAAACCCGATGTTATAACAACAGTTAATGTTGTTGATGTGGGACTGCCTCAAATAAATTGTTGGAAAGTTGGATCGTTTGTCCCCGAATGCGGCTATCTCGGAGTTATAGGCCGGACGTATGGGGACGAATGTGCGCAATAAAATATGGTGGAAATATGTCGTACGAAAGAATTTCCTTTAATATGACTGAATTGACAAGTCTTCATGAGGTTTGTGCCATTATTCTGCCTGGTACTTTTAACAGTAAAAGGAAGTATTGGAAGCTTTTGTAAAAGTAAGTCTTTCAGAATACTGATAGAGTTTTAGAAGTTCTCCATTTCAATTCGGTCTTGGTTTCGAATAGACAAAATTTATTGCTTGATCATTATTTAACATCAGAATTTATAGAAAGAGCATCATAATAAACCTCATAAATTAAAAAGTCATGAGTTAAGTTCATTGATTATGTACTTTTTAAGTACTAAGTTATTAAAATGTATATGTAGATATAGATAGATTACGCGCAGCTAGCGTTTAAATTATCGACTGCTTCAATTTAATTCTATTTTGTTTCCAAAAAAATCTTTTTTAATAAGTAGCCTAAGTTACTTCTTATAACATCATCTATCTGCCTGTGAAAGTTCAGTCAATGTCGGTTCAGCAGTTCAAGAAATTAACCGGAACAAAGAGACATACAGTCTGTCATTTTGTTCTGATAATCTGTCGAGCTGTTCTGTCAGTGAACTATTTATAGACAGACAGGCAAAAAAATTAAATTTGTTTTTTTGATATAAGTACCGTATAATTTTCCACATGCATTTAGTGAAAATCAGTTAATTTGAAATTTCAAACACACACTTTAATTTTATTTACTTGCATATACAAGTTATTTGGTCAAAACTGCCTCGTTGTTCTAGCGGTTAGCGTAAGTGACTGCCAATCAAAGGGTTTCGGGTTCGATTCGGCCGGTCGGACTGCTCTTAAGATTTTCTTATAGGAAATTCTCAATAGCAGCCCGGAGTATGGAAGTTGGCGGTATTGCCCGCCCGTGTCTCGGAGAGCAGGTAAGTCAGTGCTCTCAAATATACTGACAACTAGTTCAACCTATGAATTTAGATTACTCTCAGGATTGCGGAGGTTCAGGTGCTCCGTGGAAAAAATGACATTCAGGAAAAACCGGTTGAGCTAGTAGTCAACACCAAATAATCTTGGGAATAATAAAGGCTAGGAAGATGAAGAGACAAGTCATTTGGTGTAGGCAAATTAGCATGTAGGTGAAGGTCCATAAAGAAGCTGTTGGGTTCGGGTAGACGTAAAATTATTATATATTGCACGAGTACCAATAAACCAGTTTGTCGCTATCCACCGCCTTTTATTGACGCTCCATTGGCGACGAGGATAACTATAATTATTGGAGATAGACACACGCGCGTGTGTATTACATTTTTTATTTTCTTTATTTCGGTCATAATTGTCGTTGTTTTGTTCGTAAAATTGTAAATTTCGTAAAAATGCCTATCGGTAAGTTGGAACCGTTCGACTTAAGCTCGAAGCAGTGGCCGGCGTATATACGTCGCGTTAATCAATTCATTATACTAAATGAAGTGAAAGACGAATTAAAAGTTTCACTGTTAATAACAGTGGTGGGTGACGCGACTTATTCGCTAATGTGTGATTTGTGTGCGCCCAGTTTTCCGGAAAATAAAAAGTTCGCGGATCTCGTCAAATTAGTGACGGAACATTTGGAGCCCCAGAGGTCCGAGGTTGCCGAGCGGCACATATTTAGGTTGCGAAGGCAACGCGCGGGGGAGCCGCTTACCGAATATCTACAAGCGTTAAAACATCTCGCTACTACCTGCAACTTTGGCAAATGTGGCAAATGTTCTACCCTCGAAGAAAATTTGAGAGACCAATTTGTATCGGGCCTAACGAATGACGCGATGCGATCGCGAATATTTGCGGAGAAGAATATCGAGTACAAGGCGGCGGTGGACCTGGCGTTGGCACTTGAGGCGGCGGAGAAGCATGCCGAAGTGAGCGCCTCCACCGGAATGGCGGCGGTGGCGACGGACTCAACGGGCGCGGCAGGCGAGGCGCTGCACTACGCCCGCGGGCTGCGCAGTGCGGGTGCGGGGCCTAGCGGCGTGCGCGCTGGTGGAGCGAGCTCGGCGGCAGGCGGCGGTTATAGGCCGTGCTGGCGATGCGGCAAGACGCACCAGGCGGATAGATGCCGGTTTAAAAATTATTCGTGTGATCAGTGCGGTAAAAAGGGCCATTTAAAGTCAGTGTGCAAAAGTGTGTGTTCTAATGACATGAATGGACATAATTATGTGAATGACAGTGAAGAAGACTTGTTCAACATGGGAAGTATGAACTCTGCAGGTAACGATCCATACTTTATTAAATTGATGGTTGATACTATCCCGTTGCAGTGTGAAGTGGACACGGGAAGCCGAATTTCAGCCATAAGTAGAACTATGTACCTACAAAGCTTTTCTTATAAACCTATTATTGCGGATACTTTATTGTTACGAAGTTATTGTGGTTCTAAGATTGAGTCGCTGGGATACATTGAGGTTGATGTTGCGTTTTGCGATACGGTAGTCAAGGCGTTACGGTTGTACGTTATTAAAGGAGGGGCCCGGCCCCTACTAGGAAGAGAATGGTTACGGGCTTTAAGTATTAAACAAATCAACCTCAATGAGATCACAGACGATACCTTTGTAAACAACTTGTGTAAGGAGTTTCCGGAGGTGTTTTGTGAAAAGCTTGGCACTTGTAAACGCCTTATATCCTTGGAATTAACTGATCGAAACTCGCCTATATATGTGCGTGCACGTCCTGTCCCACTATCGTTGCGCGAACGGGTCGAACGTGAGTTGACCCGGCTTGAGGCGGACGGCACTATTTATCGGGTCGATTATTCTGACTACGGCACGCCGATCGTACCAGTGGTAAAAAAAAATGGGGATATCCGGATCTGTGGGGACTATAAAATAACTATTAATCCTAAATTAAAACGAGATTATTATCCTCTACCGCGTATTGAAGAGTTATTTTCGACGTTAAGTGGGGGTAAGAAATTTTCGAAAATCGATCTTACACACGCATATGAACAATGTCTTTTAACTCCGGAGTCCCAAAAATACACCGCGATCACTACTCACGTAGGTACGTTTGCATATAAACGTACGCCATATGGATTATCATGTATACCGGAAAAATTCCAGAAAATGATGGAAGAAACCTTACGAGGGGTACCAGGGTGTGTCGTATTCTTGGATGATATCTGTGTGACGGGGTTTGATGATCGAGACCACTTACTCAATTTGAAGGCAGTTTTACAGCGACTACGGAACGCAGGGCTAACGGTACAATTTAATAAATGTAGGTTTCTACAGGATAGTGTGAAATATGTTGGATTTGTTATCAATAAAGAAGGATTAAAGCCAGACCCTGACAAACTAGAGGCCATATCTAGTGTGCGGACACCAGAGAACACGGTACAACTTAGAAGTTTTTTAGGGATGCTAAACTACTACGGTCGTTTTATTAAAAATTTAAGTACTTTGTTACACCCTTTACACAATTTATTAAGACGAGACGAGCAGTGGAAATGGGATGTTAAATGTCAAAATGCATTTCAGCAAGCAAAACTCGCACTTCTAAGTTCACAAGTTCTAGCGCACTACGAGGAGGGGCGACAGTTGGTGCTGTCAGTGGACAGTAGCGCGTACGGATTAGGGGCCGTGCTAGCACACCGATACGAGGACGGCAGTGAGCGGCCCGTCAGTTGCGTGTCGCGTACGCTTAACGCCGCGGAACGCAACTACAGTCAGCTTGACAAGGAGGCACTGGCAATATTGTTCGGTGTAACTAAGCACCACCAATACCTGTTTGGAAGAAAATTTACGCTGTGTACCGACCACCAACCCTTGACTTACATTTTTGGGGACAAAGGTGGCATCCCACAGACGGCAGCGAGTCGTCTGCAACGATGGGCGGCAAGGCTAGCTGCATACGATTTCAGCATTAAGTATATTCGTTCAGCGGATAATGGGCCGGCTGATGCATTGTCACGGCTACCATTAAACCAAGAGGGTCGCAGTGAAGAATCAAAGGATTATTTAAATCTCGTGGAGGACACTTTTCCAGTTTCTTTTAAGGAAATCGCGCGAGAAGTTGAGAAGGACACAGTTCTACACAAAATAAAAGGTTACGTTCTGTTTGGTTGGCCTATCGCTCCTCGCAGCGAAGAGGAGAAGCCCTACTTTACCAGAAGGCAAGAGATGTCACTAGACCAGGGCTGTTTAATGTATAGATATCGCATCGTGGTACCACTAACTTTACAAAAGGCGATATTAAACGAAATTCATGAAAGTCACTTAGGGATAAATAAAATGAAAGCCCTATCAAGAAACTACGTATATTGGCCGAACCTCGATCAAGACATCGAAGAGATAGCTCGTGCGTGCCAAGCGTGCCAGGTGGTACGAGACGCACCTCCACGGGCACAGTTACACCCATGGGAGTTTCCACTACATCCGTGGCAGCGTGTACATGCCGATTTTGGGGATTCTGGGGGCGTTCGATATCTTATTTTAGTGGATGCCCATTCTAAATGGATAGAGGCGTTACAGATGCGCGGTACTGACACCCGCAAGACCATAAATGCTTTTAGAAGCATATTTGCAAGATTCGGACTGCCGTCACAACTAGTGACGGATAACGGACCACCGTTCTCATCTCGTGAATTCAAAGAGTTCTGCAATCAAAATTGTATAAAACATACCACATCTGCGCCGTACAGGCCCCAATCCAATGGGGCTGCAGAGAATGCAGTAAAAACTGTCAAAAAGGCAATTAAAAGAGCGCAATACGAAGGTGATGACATTACAGCGGCCTTATACAAGTTTCTAATGAAGTATCGCAACTGCCCGCATGCCACCACGGGTGTCAGTCCGGCAGTGGCGTTACAGGGGCGGCGGTTGCGCAGTCGGCTCGACGCGCTGCGACCGGACGTGGGCGCAGTAGTACGCACCGCGCAAGAGCGCCAGGTGCGTAACGGACCGCAGGCTATAAGAAACTTTGAAATAGGAGAGCCGGTGCTAACACGAGACTACTCAGTAAGGGGAGAGAAGTGGGCTACGGGAACGGTGGTTCAAAAGACGGGGCCCGTGTCGTATAACATCGAAGTAGGAACCGGCGCACCGTGGCATAGACATGTCGACCAGTTAATTAAGAAAACTAATAACAACAGGTTTTCTTTATCGCGTGCGAGTATAGCCACTACAGTGGGACTGGACGAGCCGCCAGGCGTCGATGAGAATAGGGATTCGAGTGACGTGAGAGAAGCCGCGATTGGCGGTGGCGGGTCGACGGCTCCGCCGGACAGTCCTGTGGTTCCACTAGGTTCCAAGGGGGGCACTCTCAATGAGTCAGAGCGGGCCCCAGCGGCGCCGTTACCATCGCCACCGCTGGCCGCGTCTGCACGAGCTTTGCGAGCTTTTAATAGGGCAAAGCGTACGCTAATAAATTTGGTTGAATAGTGTAATGTCTGTAGTTATTAAGTGTTATGTAATAATGAGTTATTCATTTTAGTCTTTAGTCATGTTAGTAAATTAAGAAGGGAGAAGATGTTGGGTTCGGGTAGACGTAAAATTATTATATATTGCACGAGTACCAATAAACCAGTTTGTCGCTATCCACCGCCTTTTATTGACGCTCCAGAAGCATATCATAATATGCGCTTATTATTGCTTTTTTTGAAAGTACTATAAAGTAATTATATATAACAACATCGGACATGTTTTTCTAAAATATAATAAGTGACATACATCATCTGAACGACTCCGTTGGTTTTCTAGATTACTTTTTTCGCACACGTTGTGTATCGTATGTGTTGTGCACAGCTGTGTACATACTTATAGTCTTTTATTGTGTATATCTCGGGAATCAAAGAAAAACATTCGAGCAGTGCTGGTAACTTGCTCATGTTGGATTAAAATCAACTGAGAAAATAATGCGTTGAAATTTCTATTCGTGGGTGTTTCCGGCGTGTTAGTTTGTCTATATAGACGTATGAATATAGTATCAATATATTTTTTAAAGACATCCCTCATTGTATATATACAAGTACATCCTGTGTCGCGGGGGCTTTACAAACTAGACACAATTTATACCGGTAATACGATGGCTGGGGCTCGTATGCCGTCTGTATGGACAGGCCGACTGAATGCTTTGGTCCTTTCTTCAAAAAGCCAACCCAGATCTTATACTGTACTCGCATAGATTTTTATATTATTTTGTAATTAATCAAGTTTACAAATTTTAAAATAAAGATACGTCTGTGGTTAGTTTCGGCATAAATTCCCAGAGGGATTCTTAGGAAATGCCGGACTCTTCTAGCTGTAAAATCCAACGTGTAAATATATCTGTAAAGATTTACTTACAAAATAAATATAATTTATCATACATTGAACGGACACAAAGAACACTCAATTTGTGGATCACACAGAATGTTGTCCCATATGGGATTTGAACTCACAACACTTGCTTGCAGCTGCGTCGCGACTGCTTAAACCACTAGGTCAACCGTGCAGTTAGTATATAGTATATTGATGGTCCCTAATAATGTCGGATCTGCAGAAAGACAATTTTTGAGTGGAGTAGTTTAAACGTTGTTTATCGATAAAATAATTATCAAAGAAAAATGGATGTTCAAAGTTTTATTGAGTATCTTTTATTTTAATGAAGATTTGATATCCACACAACTTTTATTGTTGTTTCTATCATTAAATAATAATATAATAATAATTCTTTATTTCAAACACACGGTTCATAGGTACATTACATCAATATATAGAAAAAGAAAGCAATAAAAATAAAAGAATACAAAAAACAACGTTTGAACTACTCTGCTCGATACTACATGCTACATTGTTCTTTTGGCAAAAGGTAATAGTAAGTATCCATTTAATACTATCCAAGATATAAAGGCTATTTCATTTTATTTATTTAAACCAACAGTTTCAAATGCTAGTTACTAATGAATTAGTTTAAGTGCCTAAAACAGAACAGAACCGACTTTTATGAGCTTAATTACTTGTACAATGTATATTTAATGACCGATGTTTCCGCATTGCAAGAACGCATTTCACCCGAAATATTCGCTTTGCACTCTCTAGTTTATGGTTTATATTATACTTCTACATTAAATATTAATGATTAAAATATACGAATACTTCTACCTCCTATTTTATGTATTGTTTGTTTTGATGGACCTGCAAATCTAGTGGTTAGCTATCGAAACTGTTTGGATAGAATTTCATTCATGTTAAATAATTGTAAATTGAACATTATTTTTTTGTGTCTATGTGTATTCTTCCATATCTATCTTTAAAATATAACTGATGAATGCGGACTGCCTAAGACCGGGATAGTTGGCGCTCCTTGGGGGAGACCTACGTTCAGCAGTGGACGGCAAATGGATGAAATGAGGATCTTTAATAGGTATATATGCTCTATCTAGTATGACAGCTGTAATTATTTACAGGTGGCCGTGAAATAGTTAAGTCAAGTAAAAACTATAACCTGGTTGCCTTGAAGAGATTGCTTTTGGCCATTTTATTTCTTGTAACTCTGTAATATGGAGTGCGAATAAAAAGTTTTATATCAATCTTATTTTTATTGATTCAAATACTAAATTATAAAAATTCAAATTTAAAGTCGTGGTTCAAAATGTGTAACATTTGATTTGTACAACCTTTTTTCGTGAACCTGGCAGGAGTTGAAGGTCAAAGTAAGCCCAAGCTGCCGCCACCAATAATTGGAGTACGTTTAGTCGTTTTAATTATGTAGAGGTAAAATTCATCTGCTTTTGTTATTTCCCCCGGGGTGGCCGATGTTGCGATACGGGATTAATGTGGCGTATCGTAAATCCTCCATCAAATTCATTGTGGACCAAGACTGAGTCGCTTTAGAGCTTCTGGAGTGGAAATATTGTTATAGAGACTCAAGGTTTGGAAGGTTTATGAGCTACAGGATAGAAAGCCTTCAAGTGTTTGCACACGGCCTTGATGTGTGCTCCTTTAAAATAAGGCTTCGAGAAAAGCTCAGTCGCTTAACAAATCTAGAAATAAAGTATTCTATTATTTTTAATTTAAAAAAAGCCGAAAATAAGAACTAGACCAAATTGTTATGGGACCACACGGAAATCACTAGCTTTCAAATAAAAAATAATCATCATAATCACAGTCACAGTTCACAGTCGAAATAAGAACCTCCACCTTTTTAAAGTCGGTTACAAATGAAGATTTAGGCAATGTAATCACAATGTCTGAATGTTGATTTTGTAAATTTAATACTTTCTGTTACTGTCAAAGATCTGAATCTACCTTCATCATCAGCCCATCGAAGTCCACTGCTGGTTATAAGCATCTCCAATTGCAAGCCACTTAGTTCGTTCATCGGATTCTCACATCACTCATCAGCACTCTGTCTAATCATGATTTAATTCATTGGCTTTATTCTTGAAGTAAGACTATCCGACTGACTGATATAATGATGAAACGACAAACCGGCCAAGTGCGAGTCGGATTTGCGCATCGATTGTTCCTTACGAACCTGTAGGTATATTATATGATATAACTAAAATAAATGCTTTTTATATGTGTTTAAGACGTTGCTTCGTACCAAATTTCAAGATTCTGTGTTCACGGGCTTGGCTTAGAAGTTTCAGTAGACTTGAGTATTTAATATGAATTTCAGCTTGAGACCTTCGCTCATTCCAGAGAAAAAGGGTCTTGACAGACTGACGGACTACAAAGTGCTCCTATAAAGGCTAGGAAGTTGATGATACGAGTATAACTAGAATAATGTTATTCATTGTGTGTTAATACTGTGTCTCTGCGTATTCCTAGACATAGCAATAAGACTTAATGAGAAATATCAGTTAAAAATAAAAACAAACCTTAATTATTCATACTTTTGTCTCTTTCACTCATTACATTCTAATATTCCAGATTAATCTATTATACATATATTGCTAGTTGGTGAAGTCATGACAATGAGACATAAACTAAAGATGACACTAAGTCAGCTTACATCTTTTAAACCAAACCACGGCCACAAGCACATCTCCTGCAAGCCTGCATCGTGAATATTACTAATCTGCTAATGTCTCCTGTAATGTCCCGCACAGCCCTTAATGTATTTTCCACAGATGTATTGTTATAATCCCATTGTTTAGTCGTACCGTTTGTATTTCTACTTTCATTACATTTATTTGTATAGAAAATACTTTCTGTTACTGCGACACAAACGGAACACGTTATTGGAAAAGTCAACTTATAAACGTTAGAAGAAAAATTGTTCTTGCAATAAAAATATATTGCGAATATAACACATTTTTCTTTTTGATCTATTACATGGTGATATCAAGACTCAAAGTAAATATCGCTTATTGTGTGGATTCCGGGAGACGAATATCCATACTAATATTAGTAATTTGAAAGTAAGTATCTCCGTCTATCTACGAGTATTACGCTTTCAAAGCTAAACCGATGCACAGATTTCAATAAAAGTTTAGAGCTGGTATTATATACTTAAATACCTTTTCTTTATTTCAACCGTGGGACAACCATGTATCCGCACATAAAGGCTCGATCAGAGTAATATCACATCTTCAAAGAACACCTCCTCCTACCCTAATTGTGGGGAGGGCTCTTAACAGCTGAAACTAAAACAACAATTTAATTCAGGCGTATAAATTAATCTAGGTCCGTCTGAAATTCGGTTTAAGGAATTTGAGAGCACAAAGTATAATTTTACACATCAGTGTGCAGTAATTGAATCAGCATATTTGAGTGACGACTGTGTTGTGAAATTGTACAACAAGAAATCTTCTGTGAAAAAGGATAACGAACAAAGTAGCGACCTCGACTCAACTCGAATCTTTATTTTCATTAGCTAGTATTTTTTTTAAAGAATAGGGGGCAAACGAGCAGACGTATCACCTGATGGTAAGCGATTACCGCCGCCCATGGACACCCGCAAACCAGAGGCACATTCACAAGTACGTTGCCGGCATTTGGGGGATCGGGAGGGGAGAGGGGTTGCGATATGGGCCTCTGGTATCCTCACTCACTTTGTAATACACAGCACAAGCGCTATTTCACACCGGATTTCTGTGAGGCTGTAGTATCACTCTGGTGTCGCTTTCCCACGATATTTTTTTCCGGATCCTGGAAAGTGGATCCTGGAAACCTCAGAGGTGATGAACGTGACGATGAAAAATAACAGCTGGTCAGTCAGTGTAAATATATTTAAAATCAAAGGCGCTGTAAAGTCTATATCAATGTAGCAAATTTTGTAACGTAAAAAGTTATAATGTACGAGTCTGGAAGACGTAGAGTAGAAAATCGTTTAACGTTAAGCTTGTTGCGAAAACACAGCCTATCTGAGAGATTTAGTCTTGGCACATGCTAGAATTGAACTTGTTTCACGCGGATACAACCACAATAAAACCTAGGCGTTACATAGAGAGCTAGCCTGACCTTGGCTGAGTAAAAATACAGGTATATTTTGTTCGGAAAACTCAATTTCCTCAAGCTTCGTTTAAAATAACAATAGTTTTATATTAGAAATCTTTTTGTATTTATATAACGACACCAAGTTATTCTTTCAATGCAAATGTGGGCTTTGAGGGATAAAAGGCAATACCTTTTATTCGCTGTTTGGTGTCGGTGATACATTTGTTTACACAGAAGAGGAAATAAAATATATTATGTACATTTATTAACATCGCGGCTTCACCTTTTTTTATGAGTTTTTATGATTTATTTACACGGCGTTGATCGCTCGGGGTAGCTACACGTGTGTGTTACTTAAGTAATGTGTCAAGGCCTTAGCCTAATCTTAGTGGAATGTAAGTTAATAATTGGCAACTTGAAGAATATATGTGTTTATTACAGACATAACGCCCACGTTTAACACGTGTCACATAAGGTCTTACAATAGTTATGTATAGTAAAAATATTGTAGTTTCATCAATTTACAAAAGTCTAGACACTGGGTGCTTTTAATATTCTTAATTTTTAATGATGATGAAAGATCGTGGGTTGGATTCTAAGTCAAATATTAGATTATTTATAAAATGCGTGTTTTTCAGAAATATATTTGTTAGCAATTTGGTTGTCTTAGTAGACTGTCTGATTTCTGATAAGATGATCTTAGTATGATGTGTAGGTAAAGAATAAAATCTCAGCCTATTGCAGTCCATTGCGGGACATAGGCCTTTCCAATAGCACGCCACTTGGTTTGATCCTCGGCTTCTCGCATCCAGTTCCTGCCAGCCGTCTTGCGCAGATCGTCCTACACTACGTTTGCCAAGACGCGATGGAAATAATTAAATTATAGCAAGGGATATAATACACTTTTTTCTAGGTATACTCTGTCTATCCAGCCCTTCTGAAACATAGCGTGAACTCGCATACGTCGAGTACAGAAAACTCGTAAAATATAAATAAGTGTAACATCAAATAACGATAGCAATAGAGTTTAGGGCCGAGCCATAGCTTGTCGTAACAGTTTATAGCAAGCGGAGACTCGGAACGGAATTCGATAATATAATAGTGATGAAATGTTTGTATAGGGACAATATTGCTATATTATGTGATACATACAATCTATTGTTATATTATCTAATACATACAATCTATTGTTATATTATCTAATACATACAATCTATTGTTATATTATGTAATACAATAATAATATTTACCACTGCATTGTTATTATTTGTTTTATTCCAGTTTTTTGTCACCTTAAATACTTATCATCGTTATGATCAAAACCAATTAGCTTTTTTTTAAATGACTACTCTGCCTGATGGAAAGCATAAGCCGAATCCAAGAGTGGTAGTCACCATACTCATTGCGAATGCAGACAATGCAACAATGCAGAATGGTGACCCACACCATGGCGGCCTAGTGATGCTTCTGCATTTTTGGGCTTGATGATGTTCACTGCTCACCTGATCGTTATTAAATTTAGCATACATATTTTTAAAGAGATAAAACTGTTGTATCAAATTCATGTTCCTATATACTCATAGACATCACAACTCAAAAGTTCCGATCTTTGAAGTATGTACTTTTCTTGAAGATTGCATCAGTTTGCAATTACCTTTTGTGTAACAGGTAATTCGGCAAATGTAATCATATACTGTAGCCTACTCAGAAGCAGATAAACGACCTCTCCTCATAAACAGCTTTAAAAGTAGTTATATGTAGTAGTAGACAGTATAACTTCGACCTCATATAGGCATAAGCATCAGTGGAGTGAAAAATAAATTACATGATCTTCGTATCTACAAAGAAAGCGCTTGTAGATCAATACCTAGAGGTGCTTCTTCTAAACCATTCTAAAAGCTGAGGTAAAAACGTTAAATCTATGGAAAAAATCCTCGTTTGGAATCTTAGTGAAATGAATAAAGAATTGTCAAAAATCAATTAATTCAGACATACTTTGACTTCACGGTTGGCCAAGTGGTTTAAGTGGTCGCCACGCCACTTTCTACTGCGCCAAGTACTGTGGGTTCAAATCCTACACGAGACAACATTTTGCGTGATCCACTAATTGTGGTTCTGAGTCTAGGTGTTCCGTTTCATGTATATTTGTAAAGTCCCCCGCGACCTAGTATATATATTCCTAAATGCGGGAGTGGTCTTTTAATAAAAAAACAAAAAAAAAATTACAATTAGTTGCAAATAAGTTTTGTTACCAACACGTCAAAACAAGCGATGTTATATAAATTTATATTTTGATCGGTTACGAAGTGGCAAGTAGCTCATCGATGCCGAAAAATATTTGGTTAGATTTGTTATCTTAGGATAACTACATTACTGGGGCCGCGGGTTTGAACCTCTTTCATACACGATGAATTTTAAATAGAAATGAAATAAAATGTTACAATTTAAGAAGAGATTTATTTACATTTGCTATCTGTTTTAGTTTCCGAAGTTTGAGTTGGTCCCAGAATAAAAAAAAAATGCTAAAAATATAATCTCTTGAACTAATCTTTTCCTTTTATGTTCTTCTGATAATTTTGGTTTCATCAACCATTCGTTATATGTTTGATGGGTTTCTAATGTGGTCAAACAAATTATTACAAATAAATCTACTTTATAAAATTGAAAGTACACAAATCTTATTCAGACCTTTTTCAAGACTGAACTATATTTCTAAAATTTATTTTATCCTGTTATATGAACAACTTTGTTCTATCTTTCCAATACAAAAAAGAAGATGACATACAAATTTAATAAAATACATTGAGTCGGGAAGATCCGTGTTGTGCCTAACACTGAATGACTTTCGGCTGCAATGATCATGGTGACGATACAGCATACAGGAACAGGTAGTCTGCACGAAGTATTTTTTTCTAGAAAAATACCACTAGTTTTTTTTAGTATCGTAGATAATGGAGTTAGAATTCGAAGTCACTCAATAATAAGTTCAATACCTTGGTTAGTAAGATATTTTTTCTCAATCACCTTTTCTAACTCAATCCTAACTCTGACAGAGTTGAGACCAAAACAATTATGACATAATGCTTTAAATACAATTCACACAATCACTGTTACAATTATAAATTCGCGAATATCAGTCAACTGTTTTCTAAGAGAGTATGATTGCTTCTTTACATAGAGCTTATGATGCGACAAGTTTTTAACGGTTTTTTAGAATAATCATCATCTTCCTAGCCTTTATTATTCCCAATATTTGGGGTCGGCTACCAGTTTTAGAATAATCAAAATAAGAAAAAAGTGGCAGACCGATATCAAGTTTCCTAAAAGCGCATAGGTAATAGACTAAGCAAACTAGCATTATTATTGCAGTATTACACGGATCTCACCATTGGAAATAGTTGAAAAAAGTTTTGAATCCATGTTGCTATCAGTCTAAATATATTCCATTAATAGATCAAAGAGTGATAAGAAATGGCTTGCTGATCTTAAATATAAATGGACCTGAGGGTTAGCTAAAAGTCTAAAAGCATCCATACGTGCGGTACACAAACTCGATTTAAGAGCTTTTGAATAAAACTCGAAGAATTCTCTTTCTCAAAAATAAAATTCAGGTATTGTGTTTACATTTGATAAAACAACAAACTAACGTAATAAAAACGTGGAATATATTGACAGCCTACGTATACCGTACTACATTTGTTGTGAGTTTTATCTTCCTCCGTTTTAGTCCGTTTCCTGTGATATAGAACCACAAATTAATACTTCGGCAGTTGATCACTTTCCCACCTATCGGTATCAGTAGACTAATTTTCCCAAAAATAAACTCCAAGTATCGTACCACACAACCTTGTTTTTCACAAATAATTAATTTCATTACTACCCCTGTGAAACAACATTGTCAATATTCCAATATCGAGCTTCAGAAAATTTTCTCGTAAAATATTTCAAGGACGTAGGTGATAAAATATTTTTACAAACCTGCATAAAAACATAAAAAAATGTGTTTCACGATTAAACTATGGACGGTCAGCTTTGTCATGGACAGCTTTCGGTCGAGACTAGACTTGTGATATAGGTTACAAGGCGAGTGCATGTATGCAGGGAACCAGGTCGTAACACAGACTCTGCGGCCTTATCGATTGCCAGCGCGCGCAGACGCACCAGGCCCCGGTGATTCCTCGTCAAGAAACTTTCATCGCTCCTTTTACAGCGCTTACAGTTTACCAATTCGTTAGAAAACGCGCAATGTATCCTTTAATAGCTGAATTCTGATTCCGAGAGGTCCAGTCGGCCCGGCTCAGCGGGCGGGTTGATGTAAAGTGATTGTGTGTGGACACGAGCCGGGACGGCGGACGGTAGTGTAAGATAAAATAAAATTAAGTTCGATGTAAGGCGAGCACTCGATTTGCATCGGAATCGAATGTTTCTAGTGTCGATTACTCGCTGAACGGTGTCCTCGTACCGCTCCACTCCACTATCGGGCCTTGATGTTATGTCTGAGAGGTGATTGTGAGAATTGAAATAGGAATTTGTATGAAATTGATTCTGCTACTGAAGTTTTTACTCTTTCATTTTGAATAGTTGATTTCGTTCGCCGTTGGGAGCTCGTGTTGTGGCAAATAAAGTAGTTTGTCGCGAGTGTTGGTTACGTTTGGCGAGTGCACTGGGCTATTACAGTAGATTGCTTAGCACGCTGTTTACAAGTATAGCTATAAAACTTATTTCCAAGCCAACTCTCGACACCGCACAAGCGAGTAGAAAATATTACAAAATATAAGGTCGAAGTTTTCTACAATTTCAGCAAAATCTGTGCACGTAGTGTATAAAATATGTAGTTATACTCAATGTGGAAATTATTTCAGCTGCACATTTTCGATAAATGGATCGTAAAGAATCGGCCGACACAAAATGGTATTCCATTTTCCCTCCGCGTACAATATTGATGAATAGCGCAAGTACCTTACCGGGACGATGTTTTTATTTAAGGTCTCTTATTTTTATGTATTAAATTATGAGATGAGAATAAAGAGAAAATCAAAACTATGTTACGATTTTCTGGCTGTTAATTGAATAGGCTTAAGGAAATATGTAGATTGTAGAATTACAAAAAAATACTAATTAGGTAGCATTTTGGAAAATAATAGGTTTTCTATGCTAATAAATTAAAAGGTTTACTTCAATGTAGTGTTTTTTTTTTATTGAATAGGTGGCAAACGAGCAGACGTATCGTTTGATGGTACGCGATTACCGCAGCCCATGGACACCCGCAACACCAGAGGCGTCACAAGTGCGTTGCCTGCCTTTGGGGGATGGGGAGGGGTTAGTGTATGGGACTCCGGTATCCTCACTCACTCGGTGAAACGGTGAAAGTGCAAGTGTTTGACGTATTTCACACCGGTTTTCTGTGTGGCCGTGGTATTACTCCGGTCGAGCCGGCCCACCTATGCCGAAGCGTGGCTCTCCCACGGTGGCCTCTCTAATTACAGGACGAATATAGACATACCTTTAGGTCGCGTATTTATATTTATTTGTCTTCGAATTACTTACCTACTACTACCGACCTACGGCTCCTAATTTCGTTTTTCCATCCTGGGCGTGTGATCCATGTGCGTGTGTGTGAGGTATCTTCAACGTTTCTCTTTCGCATTAACAAATAATTAGTCAGTAATTCTTATTTATAGTTGTTAAGACAACAGTTATAGCCAGGCTAAAATTTAAATTATAACTTTGACAATCACTAGTTTAATTCATTGCTGTTCAAAGGATTTTCAGAATATTTTATAAATTTGTTCGATTGATTTTGAATATAATCTGCTATTTAATACAATGAAAATTTATCTTTTTGTGACAAGAACTATGTTTGAGCTTAAAATAATACAACCCCTTATTAGCATTTTATATTGATGGTACACGAATTCAAATTAGTTTTAAAGTACGAAAGATTTTATTTTGCACCAATCTACTACAGTAAATCTATTATAATATAGTCCATGAAAATGATGAGATAACATTTCATTATATAGATGGATAGATAGATAGGTACTCTTTATTGCACACCATAATATCAAAGATACAATGTAGAAAATAACAAATAAAAGCAGTGTTAAAATGGGCGGCCTTATGCGATTTCTTCCAGGCAATATTTAGATGGACTATACTCGTGATTTGTAGTTAGTGGTGCACATTTAGAATTTGCGTATAAAAGTAATAGTAACTAATGCGATTACCAGATACATATATCCTCACATATATATTCATGTACTTACAGACATATATATATGAATACATACATACATAAAACATATAGTTATTGCATAAACTGCTTACTGAGAGTGAATTATAATATGAGATTGATAGATTAAGGAATGATAAGATAAGACAACAATGTGGAGATGCTGCGATTGTTTGAACATATTAAAATGAATAGCTTTTGCCCGCGGCTCCGCCCCTGTGTATGTTGGTTATCGTGGTAATTCGTAGCCTATGCCCTGTCTTAAAAACAAAGTATCTCCATGGCCAAATTCATTAAAATCGGTGCAGCCATTTAGCCGTAAAAGTGTAATAAATTACTTTCGCATGTATACTAACATTTAACACTGGCAATGCATTGACTACCCCTCGCCCCCCCTGCGCTTGATTCAGTTCAATCCTATCGTAATAGCTTTAAAACTATTCGTCCCAATTACCTAGTGTAAAAGACAAAATTTGCCTACATTTAATACTTAAACTACAAACTAATGTATCAACCTACAGACAAATATATCAATTTTGATAAGAGTTCGACAAACATTCTAAAATGTGCATTGTTAAAAAATATCAAATTTAATTATATTTATGGTTCACTCTTTTGGTCTTAGTGACGTCCACATAAAAGGTAGATATGATATATGCTGTCACGGAGTTTTATTTAGAACTATTTAAAACGAATAATTCTAGAGAATTATCTTTGTGTAACTCCCAACAGTTTAGGCAGCGCACGCCAAGATGGCACTCAGAGGACTGATTTTTTCCTTCCGACTTACCTGACAGTTATTATGACCAAATTAAAAAAAAACTATAAATTTTAACTTATTAACTTATTCCAATGTCGAAGCTATATTACTGCACAATGTCAATCCGCTCAGTAGTTTTTGCGTGAAAGAATAACAAACACACACACACACACATCCTCATACATTTTCGCATTTATAATATTAGTAGGATAAGTGGATAGTCATAGCTAAATTAAGTAACATTGATAAGGCCTCTGTGAGTGGGAGTGATCCCTTTCATACTAAAGTAACTACATCGTACATGTTTGTTAAAATTTTATTCCGTCATTGCTAAAATTTTGTTACTAATTACATTGTTAAAAGTTTGTGTTAAAAAATAATGATTTAATTATACTAAGATGTTATTTGTTAACTTTATCATATATACAGATTACCTGAGTTTTGGCACTTCCTTGTCGACAGTTATGATGTTAACTTACCTGAAACATGAAAAAATTGAGTAATAAAAAATTATCTTAATAAAAATTTTATTAGTTACTGTTATTTTTATCCATTACTCAACATAAAAGTACATTAATTTTAGATTAAAAGTACCCTATAAGTTATAACCGTCGCCATTTTAATATTAATAAGTTAAAGGCACACATCCAACACAGTATTGTAACAACATTCCTAAGCGGAACACATCATAGTAAAACATTTCGTATTACAACAATAAAGTATGAATCTTAAAACACACACACGAGGATATGAAAGGCCCCAGGAGCTCTGTACCAGCCTGTCCGGTCATCCGGCTGATAATTATGACCGGACACACCCGGCCGCGTCCGGATATTAATATTGTGCACTCGCACGCTCGTCTGCAAGCTAATCGAGCCTTCGTGTTACACTGGGGATTAAAAAGGAGAGAACTGATTTAGAATTTATATTCCCTCATTAACGTTAAATTGTCTGTCAGCATGAAATTTGACTTTCCTACCTTCCTTGTTTAACAGATCAGCGTTGACTGTACATTACACGATGGAGGCTCTTTATTTTTGCAAAGATGTGAAGTGGATGGATATTTCCTTATCTAGTGTTTTCGTCTAGTGATTAGTGATTCGAAACACAACTATATTTATATTTTATCTAATTTAAACAAATACAAGCGATAGTTACTTTTATTAGTTACATACATGACTAGTCTCAGATTTATATGATTTCTTTAGTAGTTTTATCATCTGCTGGCCATACGACATCTTGCAGACAGTTTTGTATTAATGACATCATTAATAGATTAGCCAAATATTTTAAAAGTATATTTGTATAAAGACAGAAAGAGCTGTTCCATGTGAGATTTAAACCTTTATTTTTTTCAGATCAGAAAGAACTTAAAAAAACCTAATTAATTCACATTTCTTATATCTGAAACGATCTTTTAAGTATAAAAGCATTATGCTTCGGAGGGCACGTTAAGCCGTCGGTCACGGTTGTCATGAACATCTATGGCAATCGTTATTGGGAAGTCAGTGCCCTCAAATATACTGACAACTAGTTCAACCTTCGAATTCAGTTCGCCCTCAGGGTTGCGGAGGTCAGATGCCAGTCGCTCTGTGTAAAAACTGATATTCAGGTAAAATCGGTTGAACTGGTAGCCGACCCCAAATAATATTGGGAATAATAAAGGCTAGGAAGATGATGAAAAGCATTATGTAAATCGTTGTGGATATTCGCGTCATTCGTAGTATGACGATGAAACAGTTCGCACAGGGAGTACAATTCACCCAACTATTCCCCAAGTGCACAAAGAACGTACACCCGGCTCTTTATTTAGTAGTAATGGCGGCGGTTTCAAAACTTCATATTTGTTTCAGTTCCGGAGTTCAGCGCTGGGACAAACTACTTTTGACAACTTCCCTCTCGGATTTTCATTTGAATTGGAAACGACTTTCAATTGCCACTAATTGCGTTTATATAATTTCAAAGTCTATCTGTTATAATTTGATTCGGGATTCGGTTGGTTACATTTATTAAATATATTAATAACTTGAAATTGCATTATAAAAGAGAGAGGGTTGAGGAAATACAACAACAAAATACTTAATTGTTGAAAAAACTCTATATTTAGGTAGTTATATTCTTGTTGGGCGTAATATGGGCGCCTATCGAGCACGTTTTAATGCTACTACAGAGAATTTCTTTACACAAAAACACAATGTTTTTTTTGTGTCGTCATTTTTTATGAGTAGGGTAGAGCACAATTAAATTTCGCCTATAAGGGCTATCGTCCACGGCGACTTTTTGTAGTGACCCAGTTTGTAGCACCGCTACTAACGCGATTTTATGACATTTGCAACGTGCTTCAGAAGCGATGCCAACGCGCTACAGCATCGCGACTATGTCGCTGTCATGCAAAACGCGCGTACGACATCGGAGGAAAAATGTAGGCTGCTTTCATTGCCGACACTCCGGCTGCTTACGTAAAAGCAGCACCAAAGAGAGTATTCGGGAGAGTATGGGAGAGCCACGCTTCTACATGAATGAGCCGGTTCAATCGGAGTGATACCACGGCCTCACAGAATACCGGTTCGCAATAGCGCTTGCGATGAGTTTCACCGAGTGAGGATACAGGAGGCCCATACCCTAACCCCTCCCTTCATCTACTTGCCCATGCCCCTTCCCATCCTCCAAAGGCCGGCAATGCACTTGTGAGGCCTCTGGTGTTGCAGGTGTGCATGGGCGGAGGTAATCGCTTACCATCAGGCGATAAGTCTGCTCGTTTGCCCCACTATTCCCAAAAAAATAAGACAACGTGACTAATATTGCCTCAACGCAGTCCATCTTGCAACTGTAGCGATCGCAGGCATTTTTGTGCCGTTACTAAATCATGTTTGCAGCGTGACCGAAGCGCAACAGTATCTTCTTTACATCGCGACTGAATCGTGGTTACGTGGGCGAGGGCACAGAGCTAGCGACCGCATCGCGACTGTATCGATACGAATGCGCGACATCATCGCTACTGCATCGCTGCAAAAAGTCACCGTGGAAGTTCGCCTTAAGTAAGTTCTATGTTGAGTTGGGATAAAGTGCCCTAACTGCTGAGTAATAACTTACTATTTAATGGATTTTCGTATATTATTATTTCTTTATAGTTCGATATTATATGTACTATTGTGTGTATAATTTATAACTTAAATATTTATTTTGTTTTATTATTTTTGTTTTTTAATTAATTGTTCCGTCAACTGCTACTGTCTCGCCAATACTTTTAATCCATCCCAAGGTTGCCTGGAAGAGATTGCTTTTGGCAATAAGGCTGCCCTTTGTACATTACAATAAATATTATTCATCTCTGTTCTCTATTATGAATTTGTTAAACGGTGTACAAATAAAGAGTTTTCTATTCTATTCTATTCTATTGTGTAAATAAGCGTTTACAGCCAGCGCTACTGGTTTATCATTAGGTAAGGGCAATTTTGATTACATATTTATTAGTGCGACAGACGTAGTAGACGTGATGAAAATAACTTAAAACTTTCGACTGCCTCGGTAGTGCAGTGGTAGTGAATGCGACGAGTGTGCTTGAGGTCTCAGGTTCGATTCCCGCGTCAACCTTTTGATCTGCAGATAGATGTTTCGGAGTTTGGGTGTTATTTATGTATAATATATATGTATTTAAAAAAGTACCCATAATACAAGCTCTGCTTAGTTTGGGATTAGATGGCGTTGTGTGTCCGAATTTTAATATTGATTACGTTGGTTCGTGATCAATTTTCAAAATTATCAAAGACATTGATAAAAGAAGAATAATGCTAGTGAAAGTGAAATAACGACCAGTGAATATGCGACCGATTTAAATCTTAAATACGTTTTAAATATCTCCTTTTTCGGTCCATTTTTGAAAAACACAGGCATAAAGTCAAATTATAATTAAAGTGCATTGAATTTCTTACAAACTTTATTATTTTCTTTGCAACAATTAATTTCGTTTGAAGTCGTTTTAGTATTTGTATAAAATATCATCTCGTAAGGATTACATGTGAAACCGTCGCCATCATAAATCGGCTCACATTTGTCGCTTGTTTTAAACACCCATTTAGATTAATTTTGCGACATTAAGATTACGTTACAGCGGTGTCGTCGACGTTTTTCGTGCGGAATTACTGGCGCGGCAATGACGCCCGTGTGCGCTGCTGCTCAACGAATATCTTTCCGCCTCATAAACCCAAGTTACGCCACAAATTGAATTGTCGCGATATTCTCGTGTGATTATGACATAATGGCGTCATCTGCATGCGCAAGGATATCAAAGAGAACGGCCTGCACTAATTATTTGTGAAATTGACACTCATTTAGATGAAAGCTTCATTACAGATTGTCGAAAAGCTTGATGACATGGTATTGTTAGTGTCATATAGGCATACGCTTCAGGCAACCACCTTCTGGCTGCGCCTTCGTACAGTAAACGTTCAGGACGTTAAAATACATTTGGTGGTATACTCAAAGAGAAAGTTTATACCAAGTTCCCAGTACCACAACATTCACTCCCAGTCACGGTTAACTCGAGTGTTTTTGAGCAAAACTTCTGAGCGGAACTCGCAAAGTCATTTGTCAAAAAATAATAAACGTCACATTGTCCTCGGGGATTTATAATTTGTTGAGTCGATACAAATTGCAATTTCTTGAGTCGATGGAAGTTCTCAAAACTTGCGAACAACTTATTGGTTCAGCGCTAACTCGTGTTTGGTAGTCCGTTCACACGGCGCCGCCTACTGGCGCCTCCACTCCACTCGACTCTTCCGAGCACTTGATAAGTTTTAATTAAATTAGTTTTCGAATCGCGGGATTCTTACAAATTGAATTTATGCAAGCAGTTTTGGTAAATAAAAACTAGAAATGCAATAATTGGGAAAACTTATCTGAGGAACAAGTTCAAATCAATTTTTTTTGAGCATGTATGTTAATAAAGCATTTTTATGCAAAATAAGAACAACTTAAGAAGTATTAAACTTTGTTTTTAGTTTATCATTAATATATTACATTCTTTAGCTTTATATTGATAAAAAAATACCAATAATATAAAAACTGTCTGCCGTTTTAACCTCCGTGCAACAGGGCCTGTGTTCAAAGGTATTTCATACGAATTGTTAACGTTCATTTAGTGATAAGGTAACTATTATAAAAAAAAAAATTGATCATTCTGAATATGTAATCTGAATCGAAATCGCTACTATAATTTCAAACCTTCCTTATTTCATTGCCCAGGAATTAAAATGTCCGTTGGCTGGTAAGTTCGAGGTTAGTGTGTTAATGGTACACGAACTCTCAACTCATTGAAATATGACGGCTCGTTCAGGAATCCATTTAAGGCAGCAGACACTAAATTAAATTCGTGAATGCATCTTCGCTCGCAGGACTTCCCCTGTTCCTTATACGTAATTACGTTTCGCCGTTTAGGGTTGTCTAAGTACATTATCGTAATATATTAAATATTTCAACATGTTTGAGAAATAAAATAGTACAGTACAGAGTTAAGGCATTTCTTAAGGTAGATAATTGCTTCTAATCTAGATCTATTCTAATAGGAAATGAAGTTATTAAATAATGAACATACACAACTCACATTAACACAAAATAACACAGCGTGTACCACAATACCTAGTTAATAAGTCGTTACAATTCAAAACACACAATACGGGGTTAATTGCCGAAAATTTGGCGAGCATCCTATTCATAGCACCCCATTATACGATCATAAATTAAAAATGCACTCGTTCAACATGGCATACATCGACCGCTGGGCACTACGGACACCACGCCCCGCACTCAGAAGCGCCGACGTGCCGTATAGTTGTGAGCGAACTCCGGGCGCCAACCTCGCCACTCACAGTGTTAACTTTCATTGCTCATTTACCGAATTGAGGGCTGTTTTACGACGCCAGCCGGAATAGCTGCGCACCTCTTACGCCTAATCTTTATGTTCGTATAAAACGAAATACTAAACGTGCGCCTTGAATAAATGCGAAGCGAAGGACGAACGTAAAAGGGCATTCATACATCAGTTCGTCCGTACCGATCGGAATTAGTCGGTTTATGACCCACTGTTCCATTGCTACAGAATTAGATCGGTGACAGATAAACGAATGATTAGATTGTTGGTTCGAATCCATGAAATGTCCAAAATCTTTGTTTGTTGCTGTGTTTCGTTGTCACTTGAAATTGTAAAACTTAAGTAAAGGTTGTATAATGGTTTATGGGATCACGGTTGACTTTCAGAATCTAAATGAGGGAATGTCAATATTTTCTCAGCGTCTTGGCCTTCAACGTATATATTTTCTTTGAATATAAGTAACGATGCTGATGTAAACGTTTATTACTACAAATACACATAAATGCTTATAATCGTTAGATGTTTTGTAAGACCTACACGAACACATTTATATTTACATTACATTTACATTTATATTACAAATATAACAACACTTCCTTTTGAAGCTACGGCCATCACAAAAGAATTTATTAATGTGTATATTAAAATAATTTATATAAAATACATTATAGTGTTTTTTTTTTTGTAGAGAACTTCAAAGATAAATATTTATGCTTGAGTAGGTGTCAAGTAATTTTTAACTGTTGTTTATTCGATTTGAAATTGTATTATTCAAGTATTTACGTTAATTAACAGTTGCACTTTAAACATAACAGTTTGGAGTACAATATAAACCATCTTCTGTATGCTAATGAACGCTATGTTTACAAACGCTATAAATTTCGTTCATTAAAATGGCCATTGAACTTGTGAAATGGTTTAAGAGCACTGGTATTTTATGTACTGATATTTAAGGCTGTATCATTATTTATTGACCAGTGTAACTGAACTGTCCTTTATAGACTTTGGTTTCATAAGCAGGTTCATCCTTACTTCGTTATTTTGCAATGAGTTAATAACCAGAGGCCCAGCTCCCTGACATTGGTTGAAGAAGGAGCATTCAAAGGGCAATATTAGACTACAGGCGTTCATAATTGTTGGTGGTCGTATGCAATCTGGTAACCCGGCTCAATATACTCGTATCATAAAAAGTAATAACAGGAGGATACAATTCCTTTTATATCATATTTAAAAGCCTAACGACATTATCTATAACGCTGTTAACTTTCAATAAACTTTCATTGGCAATAATAACAATAAAACTTTAAAAAAGCCTAATATTGAACCCGTTTTAATATAAACCTGCCATTTGAATTTTACGATTTTATTCATTTCGTTCAATTAATGAGATGAAGAACATCTTCATCAATCAATGTATTAGACCACTAAAGTTATGGCAGTACCGGGATCTAACAAAAACAGTGGTTTTCATTTCGTTATAGGTTTCGACAGTATTAATTTTCCAGGGACTTCTAGTCTTCATTAGTCGGTGTATGCGTGGGTCACTGTAGATCCTGGTGTACAAGAGCTACATTAGTATGCGTGTGGAACCGATTCAACTGTCGTGTGTATTTAATTTTGTATTGAAGATGTTACATTTTTTCCCTGATTTAAACAGTTTTGTAATAGACTAGGTACAATACAGACCTAGTTGTGATAAAATATAAACAACTGCAACCCAAAAGCCCCAATTTTGTTCTCGTCTTATTAATAACTGTTGAAGTCAGAAGGCTCAACAATGGCTGAGACAAAATATTAAATGTAATACAAAGATTATTATAGTAATATTCAGTCGCACACCAACGTTTCAGAGGTCAGCCAAGTCTAGGGCGGAATTAAATTAAGGTAAATTGAAAGTGCAACAGTTAAGTGCGGCTCTCATTTAAATGTTCCACGTCGTAAATTACAGAAATTATGTTATAACACATTAGTTCTAAGGTTGATTTTTCCATAGTAATTACATTTAAAACCGGCTACTACAATATACATTTGACATATTTGTTTGTTGTGTGAAGTTTTCTTTATCTTTATTTATTTTAAGCAAGAAGAAGAAATCAATTTTGGTAAATAATTTGATTGCTATTGACGTTATAAGAAGTAAATTATTTAATATTATAAATAATAATAAATATTCTGGACATCTAACACACAACACCATTTAGTCCCAAGCTAAGCAGAACTTGTGTTATGGGTACTAGACAACTGATATGAATACATATATACATTTTTTGTAAATACTCGTACATGCATATTTTATATAGAAAACACCCAAACTCCGAAACAAATATTTGTAGATCACACAAACACTTGGTCTGACCCAGGATTTGAACCCGAGACCTCAAGCACAGCAGTCGCATTCACTACCACTGCGCCACCGAGGCAGTTATATATTATGATATGATAGGTACAATAAGTATTTTTTATGAAAAAAAAATCGTGTTTAAATATTGTTTAACATACATGAAAACACAATTAAAATTATCAATTTCCTCTTTTCAAGAGACATTTAGGCTTAAATTATTTTCAACGTGGATTAACTCGCGTTAGTAAAATGGTTGTTTTCAGAACATAATATTTCTGAGTCTATGTTCTATTGTATTTATGTGTATGTCGGTAATCTTCGAAAGAATATTACGGCTCTTACATGTTTTTAGCCTAATATTGAACCCCTTCATTGTAATATATTATTATTTATATATTATTAAGTTAGATATACGACTTTGTTGTAGCGACTACGAGTCCCCAGGTCCCTATATCCTTACGTCGTAAGGAGACTGGATATACTTACTTTGTATTTTATAATTTCATATCTGTTATTCCTGGGACGTATAACTCTCAACAGAAGAAAAATATTACATTGATATATATCCCAATTCCTATTGTATTTCGTATACCTGTTAAAGTAAGTGTCAACTTAAAATGTTATTTGCCTATTATAGACAAACTTACGTACAATAAACATGAACAGTATGTACAAATAAATACAGCTCTGTTATTATATTGCGGCTTCTCTAGGTGGTGTTTAAATATAAAAATGTAGATGAACCAACATTAAACTTAAAATCTGTAGTTATAAAAGTATTTTTTAAAAATAAAATAGCTGTGTTTTACATTTTAAAGGGAGAATTGGAAAGAGCGTACTCTCTCTTAAAAGGCCAGCGACGCACTTGTGACGCTTCTGGTGTTGTGGGTGTCCATGGGGAGCGGTAATCGCTAACCCTCAACAGATGCGTCTGATCATTTGCCCCCGTACACCTTAAACATACAGCGTAACTTAAACTGCAGGCGTTCATAATTTTTGGTGGTCGTATGCGATCTGGTAACCCGGCTCAATATACCATAAAAAAAATAACAGGCGGATACAATTCCTTTTATACCATATTTAAAAGCCTAACGACTTTATCTATAACGCTGTTAACGTTCAATAAACTTTTATTGGCAATGATAACCATAAAACTTTAAAAAACGTTTTAATATAAACCTGCCATTTGAATTTTACAATTTTATTCATTTCGTTCAATTAATGAGATGAAGAACATCTTCATCAATCAATGTATGTGACCACCAAAGTTATGGCAGTACCGGGATCGAACAAAAATAGTGGTTTTCATTTCGTTATAGGTTTCGACAGTTTTAAATTTCCAGGGACTTCTAGAGTGTTATTAGTCAGTGTATGCGTGGGTCACTGTACATCCTGGTGTACAAGAGCTACATTAGTATGCGTGTGCGTGTAAAGCAACTCTCGTGTTTATTAAATTTTGTAAGTTGTTTTGAAGGTGGTACATTTTTTTTAACATGATAAGATGTGTTTAAGCTTTTAAGAAACTTATGTGAAACATAACACTCAACCTTAAAGCACTAAGCGACAAATATTCAAGCACGTACAGTTTAAAATAAATGAACGATGATATTCAGTGCATCTCATCGGAATAGACGTCAATTCCACACCTACATCCGCTACAGACGAGTAAGAGAAGCAGGGATGTCACCTGTATATCCGTTGTATTGTTAATTACATTCAATCCCAAGCACAAAACATTAAAATAGAATGAGCTTATAAGAGTACTTGATATGTTCAATATCCAGAACAAGTAGTATTAAAGAAGCTAATTCTGCTCATTGAACGACTTCTCAGGCTCAATGAGAACAACAACGAAATTGAGAACCTCCTTTTTCAGAAGTTGGTTGAAATTGGTCCATTTCTGTTAATTTTCATAATGTTCTCATTTCTATTGTATTGTGCTTGTATTTTCATAAATCTCTGGTACGTAAATTTTAGAATATTGATTTTTTACCGTTAAATCGTTATTTTGAACATTAGATAATGCACACACTTTGAAATTTTATTACTGTCAAATATTTTACTACATATTCTAGACTGAATCTCAAAAATATTCTAAATATTTGACACACTAAAACATTACGTATTTAAACTAAGCCCAAATAGAATCGCATTTAATTTGTAAAGCACATGGTATTTATATTTACTTTCATTTGACTTGTAAACGAACGAAGTTCATAAACCTTCACGTTTCAACTCTCTACGTCATATCAAGAACATGAAATATTTTCACTTTCTCATTGAAATATAAAAACATTAATATTAATGTTTTTGGGGCAGCCCTAATGGCAAGTAAACCGTGAGAGCGCAGGAAGCAGCGGCGCACTGAGCACGGCTCCACTGTCGCGGAAAAAATATATTTGACGCGAGGGAAACCTTACACTCGCCTTTTACACACATATATAATTTTATGCTGTTACACTGATACCTAGGAGATATGATTTTATGTTAGAATAAGACGATGTTAGGAGATACGTATCTTTATGTAGCCGCAGTGTCTTTTTAAGGGGCTCGTGTCTCTTCATCTACCTCGTTTATAGCAGACTGTGTTTATAGTGTTGTTATACTCGTATGTACTTACGAATACTCATGTTATTGGTGTCATCTGGTTTAAAATAAGAATTGCTTGATTTTTAGCGTTCTTCGTACTTTATATATTTTATTTGTGACAGAGCAGTTTTTTCACTTGATAGAAAGTGACTACCGACGCCCATGACTGCCTGCAAATCTGAATTCACCTGAGCCTTGCCGGTTTTGGAGAATGGAGTACGCTCTTTTCTTGAAAATTTAAAAGTCGCATTGGTCCGGGAATACCAATCGTATGTGTAGTGTAGGCATCCTATCTGGTTCTAACATGATATGAACAGTTTAAATAGATTTAGACCAAGAAACCCTAAAATATTAGCATACTTGACTTACGGTTAAAGAAGAATCTTTATTTCTCAGAACAATTTACAAAATTCACTTACTGAGACAATATGAAAAATATTAGCAACTAAATCAAATGAGCGTTTTATACATTTAACAAAAGTGGGTAGTAAGATATATTTAGCACAATATACATTTTGCATACTTGACTTTAAATTACTATTGGAGTCATTTGTACTCAATTTGAGACTGCACCTTTTATCTCCCAAGCCCCGAAGTCTAATGCGCCTACTTACTTTGAGCCGTTCTAATTTATGATTCTCGGGCATCACACCATAAACGCTTACCATCATTCCATATGTCGTATAAAAAGGGCTTGCTACAAAACAGATAAAACTAAACTTGTACCCCAGAATGGGACTAACGGAAAATGGGGTCCAAAATTACAATAATAAAAACGTTGGTGAAATGGAGTGAAAAGTCAACTCTGAGACCAGGCTACACGTAGAAGCAGCACAAGCAAAACACAACCTTAAATATATAATGTAGAGGGTGTTTTCAGGTGTATGTAGTTCAGCAAGGGGAGGCTATATGGGGCGGTACGGGGCCCGGCAGAGGCAATTCGTTCTACATTAGAAAGGCCAAAGGGCTTTTTTATATTAATTGCCGGCGCCATTACAAGGTCGTCGCGAAAATCCTGTATAAGTCATATATGGAAATCATTCGGTTCTACTTTTCTGAGGGTATCTATGAAATAACTGATTAGGAACTTCGAAAATTAGCTAACAATAATTAGATTCAATTTCACTACTTCTGATAACGTCTCACACAGACTATTTTGAACTTAGTTGACAGATAACTACCGGTTCTGGTTTCAAAAGTCTTGGATAGACACATATGTTTTAGATAATATACAGTGAAATAGCGGTAAATAGCTGATAACTAACTGAAACTTTAATCAGGACATGTTGGAACTGGCCCTTAAATTAATTTTCGTAGCCATACATCTATCACAATGCATGGTAATTTTCATATCTCAAGCCCAAGTTGATTGAGGAGGTCTTGTTTGTCTTCCCTAGTGTGTCGGTGCAGTGTTTTGGTAGGTTTATTATTGGGATTTTAAAAAAGCTGCAGCTCTTCCTCGGAATTCAATTGCTATTAATTTAAACAAGGTTATTGAGGCATAGAAGTCGGTGGAGATGGATTAAAACGCAGTATTTCGAAAAGGCCAGACGTATTTGCGATTGAGATCTGGTCCAACTTTTATTTTAATTGAACTATTTTAAATGTTCGAGTGCATAATAATCGTAATTTGAAATATACAATTAAAATATAATAACTGTAATAAATAACAAATCTACATAACATGGAAGTGTAGCTCGATTTGGAACCCACAGTTTTGGAAGTGTTGGCTCACCAATTTTTACGTGTTTATGATGTGAACATACTATTCAAGGCTGAAAGAATATTTAAACTTAACTTCAGTTAAATTTTTTTAACGTCTCTTAGATGTACCTAATTCGTAATGAAGCAAGACTCAGTTTATCCTAGGCTAATGTTGGCTGATGACATTAGACAGGGTTATAATAGGATCCCTCATTGGAAAACCAATATCGGCGCTGTAATAACGCTGTGTATTCAGTGACGTGACATTTATCACACATTTTAGAGACTCTCGGTATCCACGCGAGCTCAGCCTCCAATAAATCATGTTTACCATGTCATCAATATCTATTAGGTGCTTAATTCACTCGTTTTCTCAACCTCATGTGCACTCTACTAAATTTGTTTTAAATTATATATACACAGATGTTTGTTAAATGCATCAAGCTCGGTATATAGAATCGAAAAAAAACCAATGACTCCATTTGACCATTAATTTCCATAGCTTTCCTAGCATGCTTGGGTTCAATGGAACTTTTGGTACCTTACTTCTAATGTAATCCTTCAAAATATGTTTCTGTTAGAAGTTTATAAGCAAAAAAAATATAAAAAGTAACACACATTTCAGAGAGTTTCCTTCTCTTCAAATATTTTTTCAACTGGTAACCTAGAATATATTTAATAAAGGCTATTCAAATGGTAATGAAAACTCTTGGTGCTAAATAAATTTCCATTTACATTTTTAGTAAAGAACTTCGAAGTTTCTTTAGTCCCTCGAAATCAGAATCACTCACAATTAGCATATAAGGGAGCTTTCTTCCTTCGACAAGTCCTTCATTAAGGGTTAGTCACAGCACGTGCAAAAATATTCACAACCGACGACTCAGATCCATATAGTTAAATACATAATTATCAGGACTCACGGAGCTGTGAATTGGACGTATTCTACGTATAATTACTTTGATCAACATTAACCTCTTCAGGTTTTGAAACGGTGTATTAATTCGCGATTGAGTGAGAAAAGAATAAAATTTAAAGTTATCATTACGTTCACTGACTGTGAACGTAAATGGATACCCTCGACATATACTAATTCTGAACGGCGAAAAATTTAAAGGAAGAAAGGCATATTGCTTCGAAGAAAATGGCACTCAAGTCACAAGCGTCAAAGTCATTTATTTTTATGTTATCTATCATGAATACTCGTCATGCTTGGGGAAAACATGCAGATTATGCGCGCACGATACCGACATTCCGTCACTATGTCGCCTGCAGGAAAGCACCTCTCACAATTTATTACATCTCACACATTACCATCGATCCAGAAATTATTGCCAAAGAAAAAACAAACAACTCTGACTTTTGTCGGCACGTAAACACTTCTCTTCACCCGAAATTCGCGACGTATCTCTAATATCAATAGGCAAACGAAAATCAATCTTATACCGAACCAATAAAAATGTTATTGGTTTCTACGCAAAGTGGCGCGTTTGTCTTTTTGGAATGAGAGAAGATTTATATTTAAGGGGAGGTACTTCAGTGGCCGTATTTGCATAAGTTTGTTTATGAAATTCGCCCGTAGCTACTTTGACACTTGACGCGGCTACCACTCAACCGGTTATCATCTATTTATTCAAGGGAATTTAACGCGAACGAAATAAGTGCAGCTACCGACACTTAAAAAAGCTGGAAATAATCAGTTTTCTTTTGCAATGATACATTTTAGTATTTTATTTTGATTCTATATACTGTCAGGTCCACGTTGATACTACATAACTATCGTTTACTATTGTTAAAGTGGCGAGGAATTCCAACTATGTTTCAAAACATGATTAAACGCAAGGAAGCTAGTTACAAATTTTGCATACAACACTCGACAGACGTTTAAAAGTTCCATCTAACCGGACAGTGTGGCCGGACGCTGGCAGACAACGGTAAACATCCGGACAACCTCTGGAAACAACATTACGAACACGCTAAACATCTGAATGGTATGGTAATGTGGTGTCAAAGTGCTAATGAAAGTGAAACTAACCAATTTGATGGCCAAGTGGGGGCTCGGTTGTAAGCCCGTGTCGGCAACTTTCGATAATGACCAAGGATTATAGAATGGACCTTTGAACTTCGTAAATTAATGAGTGTTTAGTGTTAGATGATTTGAATACGTTACCTTTAAGGCGTAATATTTACAGTAGGAGTACAGTATTCTTAGCTCTGTAAGCATGAATACAACTACATAACTAGAATTTAAAACAGTCTACACGTACTTAACATACAGGCTATAATACTCACAAATAATGTGGTTTTCCATTGGTAAAATAATTTTCAAAATCGGTTCTGTATATCCAGATATTACCCCTCACAACCTAACAATTTTTTATTTATTCGTAATGTTAGTATAGATATGTAAGTAATGTATATACATGAATATCTTGTAAACATAAAAAGAATTTTACGATGTTTATAGGGTAAATACATTTTCTTTTACACTCAAAAATATTCCGTTTTATACCTTTTTAATGACATGCCTTGGGCAAATTTGTCTTGTGTTAGCTTTAGGCTTCTTGTAATTCGAGTATAATATTTATGTGCCAATCTGAAATGCACTGAAATACAGTTAAAAGGACATTGACTATTCTTGTATTGGAGTTGGGCCAAGTTCTGCCTAGAATTACTACATAGTACATTATGTACCTTGGGCTAATACTTACCTGAAAATGAAATCTCATCACAACCTATCCCATGATTTCCGAGAAAAAAAACTGATTTTTTATTGGTTAAGAACGGCATTCAATGGCACGTTTTACTGTCAGAAGCAGTAGTTATTTAAAAAAAATCTATTTATTTATCTAATCATTTATTTTAGATCTTGAGACATTCAACATTTATTCGTGTGACTGCCTCGTTGACGTAGTGGTAGCGTACGCGACTGCTGTGTATAAGGTCTCAGGTTCGATTCCCGGGTCGGACCAAATATTTGTATGATCTGCAAATACCTATTGTTTCGGAATTTGGGTGTTTTCTATATATAATGTGTATATATTTACATAAAAAAGTATATTTGCATTTATATCAATTTTTAGCACTTACAACATAAGCTTTGCTTAGTTTGGGACTAGATGGCGTTGTTTGTTAGATGTCCGAAAATAATAATTTATTTATTTAAAATGAATAATACTTATAGTTCTCTACTTGACATTCAACAATGAATTACTTACATTGATATAATTAGATTATTTGTTGACATCGTAAAACCTACAATTAACACTTAATTGTCAGCATCGTCATCAATAATAATTGTATCCAAAAAGATAGCAAAAAACTGGGGTCATGATTGATTTCGACGAAAAAATTAATGCACCATATTTTTTAAATCAATATTGTTAAGGAAAGAAAGCGACATTATATTGCATGATATTGGATTACAGCGTACCATTATGTAGGTACAGTACATACGACGATACACACAAATTTTAATTAAGAGTGTGTTATCCTGGAACCCAGTAAGAGTTTAAAAATACCCTTTAAGAAGGATGGATAAAAAATCATCAAAATCAATGTTTAAAGTTACGAAAATATACATATATACCACTATATTAGTCTCAACACAATAACTGATGTTTCTTAGTAAATTATTAAGTCTACAGCTTCACACGTAATAAAACTCTCTTATGGGTACAAAAAGTTCACATAAAAGCCTCTATTAATAAAGATTATTGTACAAAGTCCGCTAAATAGGCAGGCTTTAGTTTTTACAAGCCCAGGGCTAGTGCTAGGGACTATTACAGTTTTTTGATGCCGCAGCGCTGCAGCGGGGAGCTACAGTAATGGAGCTTTTTGCGGTCCAGTTTTATTGTAACGCTATTTGGGGACGTGATGTGTGTCAAAATTGTGGTTTGTGGCGGAGAATGCTATGAGGCGTTGGGTTTTATGTGGTGGGATATATGTACGTCGATGTTGAGAGAATTAAGGATACTCGGATTAAATTAACTGTTAGTGTTATCGCCATTAAACTATCGTATATTATGGTTTCATTCTGAAAATCATCTGAAATTGTATTATTATTTAGTTATACTGTTCTTTAGTAGTAAATACTAGGTTCTTTAATAAATAAGTTTAATCGATTAGTGGCACTAACTTTGCCTGGAAAAAATAGCTTCTGAAATCATTCCACAACATAATTTTGAACCGCGATTAAATATTGTATCACAAAATTTTTATATGCTCTTTCTATGAATTTACTTAAAAAGTTAATTTTTTTTATATGTTCAAACAAAATACATAGTTATAAAGAACCTAATACATAACACATATATTCTAACACTTTGAGTTTGACACACCTAAACGGACCAACCACTATATTGAATTACATAAAACTATTGAACAAATACGAATAGTATTATGGAAGGGATAAATTTTCGCAAACAAAACTTTTACCGGAGCAATTCAATAAGTGGTTTCAAAGTTGTTTTACAGATTAGTTGGCTAACAACCACTTTTGTCTTGTAGACACGTGAACAACCCTCTGCTATGTAAAAGAAAAGAAATATGGAGTGATTCCGTGACCTCATAGAAAACCGAATTAAATCTTTTTTCAGTGAATAAGTGTGGTTCTCGGAGGCTAACCTAACTTTTTATAGTAGAAGCGCACTAAACGGTTGGCCACGCACTTGGCTGCACTGCTGGGGCTCGTATACCGTCTATATGGACAGGCCGACTTAAAACTAGGGCCCTTTCTTTAAAAGGCCAACTCAGGTCCTGTACTGTACTCACATACATTTTTATTGCTTTTCATGTAATCAATGTTCAAGGACTGAAAAAAAGATACCTCTGTGTGTGTTTGTTCCGGCATTTCTTCCAAGAGTGAGTCTTAAGAAATGCCGGCCTCTTTAAGCTGTAAAGTCCGAAGTGTAAAAATAACTAAAAAAAATTACTTACAAAATAAATATCTTTCTTTATCTTTTTATTAACATAATAGATATTTTTATATAAACTACTAGCTGTTGCCCGCGGCTCCGCCCGCGTTTATGTCGGTTTTTCGCGGTCGCGGATATGTGACTGATGATAAAATTAGATAAAAACAATCCTTGATGCGGATGCGGAAAATTTCAGCTCGATCGGTGCAGAACTTTTTGAGTTTTTGAAACGTACACAACCAACATAACATTTTTATAGACGAGTATATAGATGTACCTAACTATTCTTTCCAACAAAAAAAAATTATCCTTATGATTTTTTTTTTATATACACGTACATTTACAGACACAGTGATCAAAATTGCACCACGAAGACCTCGCAGGGTCTATCTGGATGGCAGTAAGCGTTTATATGGGTATCTTACAGGAATCAAATCAATCAATACATCAAGTTATTTAATGATAAAATTACCGGTTCATCAATACAGAGCTGACGTTACGAACTTGACGTTTTCAAAGATGATGCTTTCATATTTTCGAATATAACCCCCCCTCACCTCCCAAAAGGATAAAATAAGGAATGTTGTACGGAAGTTATTCATTATCAAGAAGCACTAGATAAGAAATAATGAGGGTAGCGAAGCCGCGGGTAATAGGTAGTATGGCATCAGTAGCAGAGTGTGTTACGACCCCACACGCTGTTTGTACCACAATAATAGTATTTCTCGTAGATATTGCGATACGATTCCATGGGCTGTTGTACTGTTATGGCTTTGAGTTAACTGCTCCTCCAGAACAAATGTATGTTGTAAAACATTGTTAAATTGAATGAGAATGTACGGTTTAAATATAAGTGTATCTTGTCTCGTGTACAGGAATTGTATTGAAATGAAATACTTCAATGTGATGTTTTTGGCATTCTGATAAAATGCTTAAGTTGGAGTACTGTACTTTAAGTACTTTACTTAAATGTGAATTCAAATAGAAAACCGTAAAATATACATAACTAGCTGACCCGACAAACTTCGTACTGCAATATTTTTCTTTAATTTTTTCTTAATTTCTGAAATACTTAATTTAGTAATTATGTCCGCATTAGGTTCGTACAGGTAGTGAAAAAAAAACTTTTAAGATTTTCTTTTCATTTTCTTCTATACAAACCTTGTCCTAACAATAACGAACACATAGAAAATTAATTATCCAATTTGGTTAAGCAGCTTGGAAGTTATACGCGTACATACATTTCGATGTACATGTTACAAATGAGCCGGCTCGACTCATTTGTACTCGAGCGGTCACTTCGTCACTATCTACTGCGCCGAGTGTCGTGGGTTCAAACCCCATAAGAGACAACACTTTTTGTGGTTCACAAATTGTTGTTCTGAGTCTGGATGTTCTTTGTGTCCATTTTATGTATGTTTGTACAACTAAAAGAAATATTACTAGTATGGGACTTGTATTTTAAAATAAGAAAACAATAGAAAGTATCAGTGTTAAATGGGTAAGATATATATATATATTCAATGTTCAACTCTCCTCTCTGATTATGAAGGTACGAGTTTATGAGGCACAAATAATAATACTATCGAAGTAATATGAAAATCTAAATTTAGATCACATGGAACATCTGAAATATAACCTCGATAAAAGAATAATTGTCATTGATGCTTAGTGAAATAATCTACCTAATCTTACTATATTTGCCCATCTGTATGGTTTAGTATCGCTAAAAGCGGTGAAACGAAAATATTAATTTAATAAATGTGGCTTCAAGATCAAACAGATTTTCTAAGAATCGTTGCTATGTATTTCAGTTCGTTCCCGTATTTTTTCTATACGAGGTTTCATGGAAAAGAAATATCCTTAACTAAAACTAACTGACAGGTCTTTTATAAATAAATAACAACAGGTTTGACGTCCTCTTACAGTGAAATTTTATACCACCAACTTAAATACGTATTTAAGAAGTTGTTTACGAGTAGTATTAATATTTCTTCTAAAGATTCTAATCGATTGTCTCTATTCGTTAAAACAATTAGTTGATTTGTCGGATTATATTGTTTTGTAAAATATGTAATAGCTTACAATTAATAAATGTTCTTTAAGTAATATTAGGTATTTCTAACTCATATATATATTCACATAACACGCATAAAAGATTATCCTACAGAATTGTCAATTCGTTTACACAGAGACAAATCGTGCACCGAATCGTTTATCAAAATCAGCTTAGCAGTTTACATAAACGACGAATGCCACATACATAAAACATTAATTCAAGAGCAACACATTGTGTTTCATCGTGATAAATGAAAACAGCGCCGATATATGAGTTTGTAAATACAATCTGTTCGGTTTACTTTATTCTTAAAACATTTATGTATTTTGGGGAGATGTGAGTAGACCGTTTAACGTGATGAGACTTGTGGAGACAAGTATGCTGCTGATTCAAGGGGTATAGAAACAGAATAGTGGTGCAAACCAATGATGTCATGAAAATGGAAATGGTTGGGCAATGAATTTGAGTCACATATCGTCTTATATATGTTGCAGTGCTTAGCTATCATCGACCGCATTGATTAGTCCACTGCTGCACATTAGCCTCTCCTGAGCTGTAAAATAATGATATAAAACAGATGCGAGAAGCCAGTGCAGAATAAATTACGTTCAAAATGTTTTCTTACCAAGCTTTTGAGCATCACAATTATGTGGCTACCTCCACATACAACATAACATACTACAGCGCCATCCACCGAAGTTACACTGAACTACGGAGTAATCTACAATACGAAGAAACTGCCAATCCTGAATCGCGCAATTAAAGTTCTCGCGCCGATTATCATATATACAACATCCCAACATCAACTGTTGGGCAGTAGCCCGCCAGGCATGATCACCTCGCCTGGTCGGAGGATCCTCCCATTGGTGGTGGTGACCCCGACGTGATTGGAAGTAGCCTTCAAGGGATTAGATTCTTTAAAAATATGAACAGGAATAATCTTGTTTGAAATCTTGACAGTTTAAACAAATTACAAGGCAGATAATTGGCAACTAACAGAATTTGTGCCTACAATATTTAGCAGGTTAATTTCAAAAGTAATAGTTTGATATTTTAGGGCCAATATCACCGTAATCTTATTTTCAATTTAAATTAGCATAACTATTACAATCTTTAGTCCATTCAAATGCAAATTTTTCGTGAAAACCTTTCATATCGCGATGGGCAGGCCTGGTATTAGCACATCAATATTAATGAATATCGAGGGCTCCAGGGCTCAAATAGCAACTAAATAAATACATACCAAAGTCCTCCATCATTTAATTTTGACGACGTTCAGGGCATTGAGAGATCGTTAATCACAGCTACAAATAAATTGAGCGCACCGATGCACCATGGAATTTTATATACAGAACAGCTTATTACAATTTTATATTTGAGACTTAATGAAATGAAAATTAAATGTGAAATGAAATCATGTACCTACATCGATGACTTGATATTATTATGATCAACGGTCTAACTCATACTCGTGATTAAAACCGACTATAATCAATTAATAAAGCGGTATTTTCGTTCGGTAAAGGGATTTTGTACATTTATGTATCCTTCATGTTTAAATCGCTAATCAAATTACACAGAGCGGGAATATAATCTTCTACTATAGAATGAAGATTGGAGGTACAACTATTAATGATAATGGAATTGTTTTTTTTATAATATGCGGCTATATTCAAGAGTTTGACAGGATAAATAAATAATAGTATAATAATAGATATTTATCAAGGGTTCAAACTAGTTATGACAATCTGAGGTAAAAGAATTAGACAGTGATCCCTGAAAGTAAATGGCTAAATTGTTAGTAAAGCGTTAAAATGTTATTCGGAATGCTCCCACCGTTGCAATGGAAATACTGCCTTGTATCCCGGTGGGAATTGTTATCCATTTTGCACAAACATGTCGTGTGTGCATACCCTAAGGTGTTCAATAGAAGATAAAGACAGGTACATGCGGGTCCAATTTCCCAGTGAATGCGTCCATGAAGTGCATAGACTACTGAAGTGTAGACGCTTGCTTGATTGTGCAGTGTTCGCTCCTTATGCAGTCCATTTTGTGCGTTTGAGTTATAGCCGAACTGTGATTACTTATTGTTCGTCGGACAGATTATTTTATAGTATTTCTCTTCGAAATAATAATAATGCTGGTAATAAAACTGTACGCGGTGTAGAAACTTATGCCAACGAGCGTCTCACTCATATGATAATCCAATGCTTCTATTAAAATATTGTTTAATATAATAATAATAATATTTAGTTTGTAATCACCGGGACAATCATACTAGATATTCAGGTATTATAAGGTGAGAAATCGAAGCGTCTGTTAGTTATATTAAATAAAAAATCATTCTCGTATGCAAATGGCACATAACAACAGATTAGTTCCAAATATATATGTAGACGTAACATTCGGCGGTTTGATCGCTCACACCGATTTCTTCCACAGAACTAAACATGAATGTTCAGTTTAAAAAAAATTGATTAGTTCACAAACAAGTAACTACAGTAATATTTAAAAACGTAATAATATCAAACATTCATATACAAATGTATACGCATTCACAAAACATATAATTACGACAATCCACATACATTTAATTTAAGAGTATAAGCTTGAGAACTTTAGAAATTTTGTTATATTGAGGCTTTTTCTGTCAGTTGCTAGTTGAAAATCTCAGTTCTCAAGAAGAACAATAAAAATGCGAATTAAACAAGTCACAAGCCTCTAAAGAAAATATATTTTTGTTTATTTTATACTTCCTAATAATTTGTCATCATAAAGACGAAGGTAAGAAATGAAATGAAAAAGCTGAAAAACTTGCTTAAATCTGTAAGCTCTAATTGATATTAATGATTACGGGGAACCTTTTATAAATAATCTCATTTCACTGATGTTGTAACGTTCTTTACAAATTTAGTTTTTAATTTGTTTAGCGGGCATTAAAACATTTTTGAGGTCTATAAATGTTTTTATATTATGTTATGAATATTACGTCGTTGCTGTTCACAAATATTTCAATAAATTTTCAAGAACATTTTGCAAGACGACTGCATATGGCTTACCCTGTAAAAAAATAATCAGATCTCAAGTAGAGCCAAGCTTCTGAAACCCTGACTTCACAATCTCTACATCTCAGTGAAAATGTATTTCAGTTTTCTAACACTTCAGGAAGTACTCTTACATTTTGATGATCAACTGTGTATCAGTGATGAAATCGGTGTAATTTAGATATCAATAAAATCTAATGTATCAAAGCTATGCAATTGTAACTTCATATGTTTAATTAATCTATTACTGACATCATATCCTGAAAATTTAAACTATCTGGTATCTCGGAAACCAAAGTTATGAGGGTTCAAACGACGAAGCAATTCGAGAAAAGGTGGGTAGTGCCCTGCGCTTCGCTTGGCTCGTCTTGATTGACAATTGTGTAATAGTTTACTCGTATGTTTATATTAAAAAAAAACTCAAATTTACAATGCATTAAAAAGGCTACAGTCCAGGAGTATTAGGATTTCACCTCGGAATGAGACATAGCCAGCTGTGAACTTTTATAAAACCTTCATTTTCACACTCTAAAACTTGTCTCAAAACTTACCTATCGTAGTGGTGTCCGCATCTACAGATATACCAAGGTCAAAGGTCACAAAAACTATATTTTACACATATATTGTAAATATCTCGTTTCCTTTGGATTTTATGCTATTTGCATGTTAATAAATATTGTAGAGGATTAAATTCTCTATAGATTTTGTTTAAATAATACATTTTGAACCATTTTAGAGGGCAAAGCGCGAGCAGTACTAAACTATTTTGAGCATCATTTAAGGTCAACCTGTAGTCCTGGTAATTCTTAATAATTTTCATTTTTTATTAACTATTATATTATTATTAGACTGCTGAACTCCTCAGCGTCGTAGCCTACGTAGCATACTACAATAATATAGCGAATACGTAACTAATTATTTAAACGACACTATTATTTTTAGGACATTAGCGTGTTTCTACAGCCATTTTTGACCGACCACAATGGTGCAGTGATAGAGTATGCGACTTGAGATGCTTAGTTTGAGACTTGATGGCGTCGTGTGTCAAATGCCAAAAAAAAACACAGCTTAACAGCCGGCCGGTGGTAGTCGCTTACCATTCTTCTCTTCTCGTTTACTCCCCACATTATAATATGATACCAAATCAAGAGAATTTTCGACATTTTGTATCATCTAACGATATATAAATGTATTATCATAGTTTCTTTATTTTACGACGAGAGTACTTGAGTGAAATACAATACAACCATTCCCTCCCATAATGGCATGCAAATAATATTAGAGTGTAATAGATAGTTTCCATGAATTCTGATAGCTACCTTGTCTCCCTTTTCCTTATCGTAAATATAAGAATATGGTGAATTGTATCTGACATCTGTCTTATTTCACATCACATACTACTTGCACCGTCAGTGTCAAGCGATGTTTGACGTTGATGGGAAAGATCTAGTGACATATTACTTGTTTACATTGAAATACACAAAAAATATTCCAGAACAAGATTTTTATTTATACACGTACATTGATTCATGTCATTGTAATAGCCAGTGCCATTTATTCTATTGTTGTTTCTTATCGTAGGACTGTTAAAGAAATTTGGCTTCATCGAGACCTTGTAGTTTTAATTCTATCTTTCCGTTTCTGATAGCCTTACTTCAATCTGTTGTCTTTCTTTACCTGAAAATTGCCGAAAATTAATGGAAGATGATCACCGATTACAAATTATCATCCAAATATCATTAAGAACATCAAGAGAATACATAAGTAGATATTTTCCTAGCTACTCTCAGCTTTGCTATCTAGCATATCAAATGGACATAAAGCTCGAGAGAATTCCTTCCTTTATGTCATATCGAACAATATGATAAAACAAATATACTTATACTGTTTGTCACTGTTAAAATATCAATTAAAACAACTTAAATATAAACGTCTATCAACAACAATATGTTGCCGTATTTATAACAAATTGTAAGCGAGAAATTGTTTTCACAACACAAAAAACTGTTTGTTATCGTTGACAAGGGAAAATGATTATTTTACGGAATTGTCACTATTGTTTTATGAAACGACACTCACAGTTATAGCGATACTTTGTAATTGAAAAAGAAATCTTTAGCTACGTAAAATAGAGACGAAAATGCTTTATACACGTGTATGATATATGTAAAGTCCGGATTATCGTTCGGCTGCTGATCGAAAATTTACCTTTATAATAAATATGTATACAAAATTGATTTTAAATATAAACGTTTTTTGCTACAAAATAATAGCTATGTTTCAGAGTAACTAACATAAACCAATAAAGTATCCTGATGAACAGCAGATGGATGACGTAATGAATCGTATAACAAGTACCGAAGCATGAAATTATTGATTAAAATATAACATCTAGTCGTCTTTCCTATAAAAATAAGTGTCAGGTTGTATTTTGGATAGCCTCGCAGCTAGCAGATATGTCACAATCATATTGTATTACATATAGTGTAATTCTCATGTATATATACATATATACCATACCTACGTACATATAAATAACATACATAGACATGTGTGTAGTTGGACTATATATACCTCGGTGATGCAGTGGTAGCGTATGCGACTTCTGTGCTAGTGGTTTCGGATTCGAATCACGGATCGTAACAAATGTTTGGATGATTTGCAAGTACTTGATTCGAAGTTTGCGTAATTTCTATGTAATTTGTATGTATTTACAAAAAAGTATATATGTATTTATATCAGTTGTCTAGTACCTATAGTAAGCTTTAGCTTAGTTTCGGATTGGACGGTGTTATTTATTCTAATGATCTATATCGAGAACGTGTGTATGTATCGATATTATGAACATTAATGTCGTTGAATATCTCGAATCTTCTCCCTTTCTAAACATTTTGGAACCACACTACGTCAAAATACCTCTAGCATTTAGTTTGCCATTGTACTAATTTTATTTGTGTATAAATTACCTATAGTTAAATTAATAATTTGTCTATAGGTATAATATAGATATAATATATCTATTAATATTATTAATGTTTGGAGACTTTAAAGGTAGTTTTTCGACTACCGCATAACTAACGGATACCTGCTCGTGTCTAAATTAGTAATAATTTGTTGCCAAACAAGATTATCTGCCACCATACAATACATTTATCATAAAGTGCGTATAAAGTAATAATGATGTTTGCACAATGGCCAAAGTTTACAAACTCCTATTAATTATGTTCCACCTTTTAAACATTGAATCCTTATGATCTTGTTACCTGAGTTTATTATAAAGAATTACTTTCATTCGAGGCTAACAAAATCAGGAACTTGTTTTTCTTGTGTTTAGAGGTTTATAACAATCTTTATGAACCGCGGCAGATCTTGGAAACATATGAGTCGACTCGTCCGAAGAGATGTCACGGCCTCTTAAAACAAAATGTAATTAGAAAATATAAGTTTCTTTATCAGCGGTCTGGTTACCATATCATAGCCTCTAACTGGTTTAGCATCACGCGGATTTATTATAGATATGTAGTAATAGATACTATTTGTTTATAAACATCTCTCCAATAAGAAGAGCAATTTGAAACAAACCCTATACCATCCCGTCTGGCCAGAGTGGTACAGTAGACCCATCCTGTGGCCATCTGTTATCCTAGCAGAAGCAGACCCTGGTGAGGGCGCGGACGCTGCGGATCGTGCGCGCCCTAGGAGACAGTAAAGGGAACATCGGGGTTCCCACACAGTCGGGGGCATCCTACAAACTGGTAGGTAGCCCGAGGTACGTCGGGGTGCCAGGGTTTTCCTTACTAGGGTGCACCTGGTTCCCCGTGTACTCCTAGTACTCAAGACGGCGTGCGGTTTTAGTCGGTTCGAGTCCGACATGCCACCAGTAGGAGGTATCCGAGGGGATTTACGCAAGGAAGAAAAAAAAATGAAAAAAAAGAGTGGTACAGTAAACCAAAACCCTCTTTTGAAGGAGAAGCTTATGCCCAGCAGTGGACTGTTGAAAGATGTTGATGATAATAATGATCTATTAGATGGTATGTATAGTCGGGCTAAATTTCAAATATCTGCTTAAACTTATTCTAGGACAAGTTCTATAGATGTGTACAAAATTATTTATTTCTCTGTTTTTGAGTTTGGCTTATATTCTGTATTCAAAAATGTATAATTTAATAAGCGAGGTATGCTCAGCAACTCTTAAAGTTGCATTAAAAAGAATACACGTGTACTGCACCGACTCTCAGTTCAAAAGAAGCGACATAATAGTTCGTTGAGGGAGTCACTTGAAAACGTTAAACAAATAAGCGTCTCTCGGCGCCAAGAGCTCTGGTTTCCTCTGAAACTAAGATTATTTACGTGTGAAGAGGGGAAATTGTGTAAATTGTCGCTTGCATTGAATCCTTTAATGTTGTCAACTAGCGTGAAAGTTTTTTTAAAAATCCTAGTCTATTAATAAGAAGGGGGATATATAGTTTTACGTCTAATTATTTTTTAAGATCTCGGGAAAATTCGTTCACTCCTTTCAAAGATTAGTCTAATGAACAGATCACTTTTATGATTTTTCAGTTGTGACTTTTTAGATGCATTTAGTAATAATAATAAATATAATGTTTAAAGTACAATCCTTCAATATCTTATATGTTAATTCTTATTAGAAATGCAAAAGATGAATATTACTGAACAACGCCAGATTGGCTACCGTTTCTTGTTGAAATTTGATGTACAGGCAGATTAGGGTGTCACATAGCTCTCATGTTACCTATCCCGGAAAATTGGTTCAGGAAATCGTTATTAACGAGAACAAAATCACCGCTAGAAGAAAATATGAGGACGAATAATATTTTAAAGGACAACATTTTTGTATTAAAAACGAATTAGACAAAATCTGAGAAAATCTTATTTCATTTAATTCTGAATTGAAGTTTAATATCCATTGTGATAATTCACGGTCAGCCGAAGCGTTTCCAATTAAATCAACATTAGGGAGATGAAATCTAATTCTTGATGTTATTTCAACTGGACTGGGTGGTAGGTAGATCGAGATTTCAACAGGTTTCAGTGAATGCAGGTAGTTGAGCAGGAATTCGGAATAACGAGTGTCTGTGCAACTATTTGCTTTAACTTTTAGATCTACGTGGGTGGTCTGACAAGTTTTAAACTTAACTTAATTTAAGAGGCTTTTTCTTATTATTTTTTTCTACAACGTTTCCTTGAACTCCTATCATTTCTCACAGCTAGTTTAGTCTCACAACTAGTGCTTCTATCTTCACTGTGCGGTCGGAAATTCAGACCACCTGGTTAGTAAGTCGATGTTCAAATAAAGAGAGGAATACTTGACTGCCGAAGGCGCCATGTGATCTGGGTTCAATCCATCATGGGACAACACTTTGTATGATCCACAAATTGTAGTTCTGAGTCTGGGTGTTCGTTGTGTCCGTTTCATTTATGTTTTTTTTTCTTTATGTTTTAGCTGCCAAAATGACTCTGCTCTGCCTGATGGAAAGCACTACCAGAATCCAGGAGTGGTGGTCACCATCCTTAATGCTAATAGGGACAATGCAGCATGGTGACCCACACTATGGCGGCCTAGTGAGATGCTTTTTCACGCTCCACGATCAGTGTTGCACTACTACAAAGTTTGTAAACTCCCCCGCGATACAGGATTTATATTTTTCATAAGGAAGTCGTCTTTCAAAAATAATTGAATAAAGTGTTGTTCAAATTTACAATGATATATAGAAATATGAAGTAGAATCACAGCTATGTCTTGATAGTACCTAATGTTTAGTGTCATTATAAAATCTTGTACATATTTCTTACACGATGCTAGCCTGTTGTAGGTACGGTAGGTATCTTAGTATATTTTATTTCGTCATACAAAATTGTATAGTTTGGGAATGAACAGTTATTGATCTAATTAAATTCTGGGTACACGGATCAACAGACAGACTGACAAGGCGAAACTAGTTTTTAGTTAGGGCGACAAATAGTCCTTTAATTTTTAATAAACTTATTATCTACATTAATTTATATCTTTTTTTTATTTTTTTTTTATTTAATAGTGGGCAAACGAGCAGACGTATCACCTGATGGTAAGCGATTACCGCCGCCCATGGACACCCGCAACACCAAAGGCAACAATCTGTTCCATTGTAATTCCTATTTAAAACTTTTTAATTTCAATTGTCAATAATAAGCAAATTTAACGAACACTACAAAATATGTGTGGGTATATGCAGGTACTTATTGCTCCTTCATTACCGTGACGTATAACATCGACATATTGCGTATTTTAGTCAGGGAACATTTGGCATACAAAACATTTTTTTTTTTTTTTCATTGAATAGTGGGCAAACGAGCAGACGTATCCTGATGGTAAGCGATTACCGCCGCCCATGGACACCCGCAACACCAAAGGCGTCACAAGTGCGTTGCCGACCTTTGGGGGATGGGAAAGGGGATAGGGGGAGGGGTTGGGGTATGGGCCTCCGGTATCCTCACTCACTCGGTGAAACACAGCGCAAACGCTATTTCACACTGGTTTTCTGTGAGGCCGTGGTATCACTCCGGTCGAGCCGACCCATTCATGCCGAAGCATAGCTCTCCCACGGTAAGGTTTTCATATTAAAAGGCAGTCTCATAATAATATCGTAACCATTATAAATGACAAAGTTTAACCAAAATTTATCTCAGGAATATATCAAAGTCAAAGGAGTATTCCTGAGATCTTCTATTAATTTGATGCTCTGTGTAGCCGGACGTCGCTATTACCAGTGAGCTACGAGTATATTAGCTGACTACCTGCCAATTGCTGTATTCATCTTGCTCTCTGATTGTTAATAGCCGACCGTTTGAGATTTAAATACATGGAAGAGAATATTAGCGGCAGATGGTATACAACTTAAATTGTCTGGTTTTATTATGAGTAAGTGGCGCTAAGCCATAGACGGATAAGTTACCGGCCTTGTAAGTCGCAGGTCGTGGATTCGTCTCTCATGCACAACAAATATTGTATGGTTAGCACGCACTCTCTTTTTGTGAATGAGTGTTATTTATGTATTGTATGAATATGGTAAGAAATATTAAAAAACATTTATCTACAGCCTGGTTGCCATACCACAAGCTCTATTAAATTTTGTATCAGATAGGAATGTGTGAGAAACGTAAGGTTATCCATACTTCCATACTAATATTATAAATTCGAAAGTAATTCCGTCTATCTGTTATGCTTTCACGACTAAACCACTGCACCGGTTTCCATGAAATTTGTCATGGAGATAATTTGATTCTTGTGGAGGGACATAGATTTCTCTTAATCGCAATACCTGACATACACGCGGATAAAGCTACGTGCAAAAGCTAGTTAATATATTAATATTTGTAGATGTGAATTGAACCTACTTCCTTAAACAGGTTCTTCAACTTCAGTAAGCCACTTATGGGTCAAAAAGGTGATAAATTTAGAGAAAACTTTTAAAATTCATGTTACAACGACTCAATGATTTTTCGATTATCATTGAATTAAACATTTTCATTTGTGACGCCTCTGGTGTTGTAAGTGTCCATGGGCAGCGGTAATCGCTTACCGTAATCGGCTCAGGTGAAACTTTAGATTTTTAGTATTTTTAGGTATAAGAAGTATGAATTTAACAATTTATTTCAATCTTGAAATAAATATTTTCATTCGGCCTGAAACTCATTAAAAACAGTAATAAAAATGTGATACTTCTTATCATAATTTAAAAACCATTGTTAGCTAACAACGGTCGATTTATACAGCAAACGCTAACAAAATACGCATTTCTACGTGAAATAAATATATGTAAATAGGTAAAATTTGATCAACAATTTTGATAACAATTTTCCCTCGGCTTAAAACTAAAGTATTTTCTAGCTCCGCAGTAGAATTTATCAATAATAAATAAACTGTATTTTTACCTACAATATTAGATTCTAACTCAAAACACGAAGTATTACATGCAAATATTGCGTTAAACAGTCGCAGGGGGCAATCGTTGGTAATATTCAACTTTCAAAGCCACATGTAAAACAGATACTAACAAAAAGTCGGAGAGCTTTGCCACAGCACTTAATATGAACTGCCTTAGAAAAATTTCTTAAACAATTACTCATTTCACCAAATTCAGTTAAATATATTTAACCTTATGTGAGAAGTACGCAGCCTAACAGTGTTACAAAGAGAAGAAATACTTAAAGGAAACTCTATACCCACCCGACAGTCCAGTGTGGTTTAGTTAACGAAAATTAGCCCTTAGGGGTCTGTGTCCAGCAATGTACTATTAAACACTAGTGATGTAAATAATCTTTCATTACTGTAGATTATAATCAAAAGAATTTCATAGTGTTTAATTTTTACATAGAAACAGTTTTATAGAAAAAAATATCGGTCAAGTGCGAGTCGGACTCGCGCACCGATTGTTCCGTACAAACCTGTAGGTATATTATAAGATATAATAAAAAAAATGCTTTTCGCTATTTTTTCCATTGCTGTGGCACGAAGCAACGTCTTTTAGACGTTGCTTCGTACTAAATTTCAAGACTCTGAGGTCACGGGAGTTTGTGGTTGTTGGTTTTGATTCCCTTGCGAGTGTAGAAAATTTGCAGCATAAACCTAGTATACCTCCACAAGTTCATGAGAAAAAGAGTCTTGACAGACAGACGGACAACGAAATGGTCCTATAAGAGTTCCGTTTTTTTTCCTTTTGTGGTACGGTACCCTAATATAAGACAAAGTCAAATACCTGTATTTTAGATGCCACGACATCTAACAATTCAATCTTTGTCGAAATGTAAGGGTATAATTAAGAGATGATTCTTTGAACAAACATAATTCAGATTCTCAACGTGATAACGATTCATCGAAATCCCTTGCAACTGATCAGCTTAATTAAATTTACGAATAGATGTCGAACATCCGATCCTCAATACGAATTACTTTTTTGGTGTTTAATTATTGAAATGACAGAGGAAGATGTTCAACGGATCGTTGAAATTTATGATGACGAAGAGTTTTCATTTAAATGTAGACTTCACATTTAATATAAATTATCTAAAAACTGACACACAACGCCATCTAGTTACAAACTAAGCAGTGCTTGTTATATAAAAGCTAGATTGACTGATAGAATACTTGATGACATTTTTCAATGTATACGTATTATACATAGCAAACACTCAAACTTAAAAACATTTTTTTTGCAGATCATACAAACTGTCGTTCCGATCCACGATTATATATATATTGTATGATTGCAGATGTAGTGGTGTACGTACAGTAGTTTAAATGTAATTAGGTAGTTATAAACATTAACTTTGATTGTTCTTTCCTCTAATGTTAGTTGTGCTGTCGTTGACTGCACATTGCACGCACTCGTTATTATCTAATTACGTGTTTATTATATTATACTAAACGTATGAGGTATGCCCAGGCGAGGTCATGGGGAACGCACCGTTAGCAAAATGTATGTACGTAACTAACGGCTAATAAGTGAAGAGCGGGAATCGACAATAGACATTTTATTTAAATGTTACCTAATTAATGATTTTATTTTACAATATTTATTTACTGCATTATTGCATGTTTTCGCGAAACTGACGTCAAGACAGATCAGTGAAAACAAACCATACCTTTTACTCTAAAGGACTAGCTTGTCTTAAATCACATTATCTCATTTCGTCTACCCTTGTGTCCAGTAAACTAAACGGTTTATTGTCGAGTATATTAGGTTACCTACGAGTACTTTAGGTCGATAACAATATCGAAACGATATCGTGACTGGCTACTTTCTCAATTGTAGCAGTTACAATAATAGTTCTATGTGGTTTATGTTACTGTCTGTCATAATTGCGTCACTTGACAAATAAATGTTGACAACAAGAAGTTGGCCGTTTCTTTTGTTGTCTGTGCTCGCAAAAAAAAGTCGCATGTGTCTATTTTCAGTTTATCTATGTCTTATCTTTTTACGAAGTCTGTTTTGATGTTGATGAAGTTTACTGTATGAAGCCACCATTATGGATTTAAGAATATAATTTAAGAACACATTCTACTGTTTAAAGGCTCTATACAATATTCATGATAAACAAAGTCTTAGATAAGCTATACAATGTTTGTTCGAAGTCGTTTCATTTTTATACACTTAATAATAGTTATGGTAACACATAGATACTTATTCTGTTTTTTTTTCTAATTGCAATTATAAGCAAACGCTACTTGTTGTTATGCGTTAACATTTATATATATAACTAGTTACTCGGTGGTTACTTTTATTATAATGGGCTAAAAATAGTTTTATTTCAAATTAGAAGACAAAGCAAAAAATTGGCCATCGAAGATTATTCAATAACAGAGAATCTTAAAGACAAGTCTTAGGTACCGTACTGTCAGAAATAGGTTAGCATTTCCACAATACACAATAAGCCCAAAGCTGACAGTGTACCCTTTATGTAAATGTGCATGTTAAGGTTCCTAGAACTTGAGATTGGAGCGTGTCTGAGGGACAGCGATACAAAAAGGTTTGTATTGCTTTTGTATAAATCACTTTCATCCTTAGAACAAATTATTACTACCCCATTAGCTTTGGATCTGGTCTTGGTCTTGTCTAGTCAAGGACTAGAGGTTGAAACAGCCAGTAGACTGTTGTCACAAAATGGTTGAATTTAAAACGTTGATATAGTCCTTATGTATTTTTGATTGTGTAAAATATATGGTATTATAGTAAACATTTCTATAGGTAAAACCGGTTGAACTAGTAGCCGACCCCAAATAATATATTCTATTCAAGCCGAAAAAAACGTGTTTAATTTTGACCAAACAATTCCACATATGTTATATATAGGCTCTGTTTGTAAAATCTAACTTACATTTATTGGTTTTAGTTTCAGACACGAATGGTAGAATTCAAAAAGACAAAACAGACTATGCATTTATCAATTTAATACCACATTAATGCACAAAAGCGTATTTGCAATGACCCCAAATATGTATAATAAATTACCAAGAGACACGAAATAACTAAATGGGATCAAATTCAAAATAATGTTGGGGAAGCTGCTATATCAGAAATGTTTTAGTGTTGCTGATTTTTGTCGAATATATTATGAATATGATAATGTTGACATATTAGTTTTAAATTAATTATTAGTGATTTCTAACTTATTTTTTATTTTCGATACACATTTTTCTTGTATAATATTTTTAGTAAATTGATATTATATGTACAAGAATCTAAAACTTATTGTATTTATATTCTCTTGACGTTTTGTTTGTGATATTATTCTAAGTATTTTGTATGGTATACTAATAACGATGTAAAATAACAAGAACTATCAGTAAAATTTGCGCACCTGAGAAAGGTAATTAATCAGCGCAACTATAATATATATCGTGACAGCTTTGTATCCAGTTTTATGCAAATAAATGATTTGATTTGATATATGTAATGTAAAATATATAATTTTCTGTTACTTAACTTTATTTGCCTTCTGAAAATTCGGCTGATATTGGCATAAGGACTGTATATATAAACACGTGGATGCATTCATCATGAATGAAATAAACGATTAATGAACAATACAGTACTATCGATTATGAAATAAACCAAAGCTTACGTGCTTCTAATTATATATTTAAAGTTCATATTTGTGGTTTGAATATTTAATTTTATATCATTGTTGACGCATCTGTGGAGCATTAATATTTACTCGTATTTTACTATAATCGATTGAAAGCTTCTCGATTTATTTATTTCGGGGTGCAATGGAAGAGGCTAATGTTCAGCATCTCAAGTCATTAAAGACCTTTGAGTTTTAATTGAATAAGGAAGACGGCTGATCTACCCCAAACTGGACATGTGTAAACCTCACTCCATAGTAAAATGCTACAAGCGTATTATCGTATCGTAGAGAAATCAAGAAAACAATTTTGTTTTAAAATCATTACATAAATTACCAAAGACAAACGAATTCAAGAATTAAACTTAATTTAAATGGGAATTCACGGGAAGCCACCAGCGTTTAAATAAAAAAAAGAAACGTCAAAATCGATTCACCCAGTCGAAAGATAGGTAATAAACATAAAAAAATACAGTCGAATTAATAACTTCCTCCATTTTTTAAGTTGGCTAAAAAGAAAAGAAAAGCTTTTTGAAACTTAGAATTTTTTTCTGTGCACTTTAATAATTACCCATTCACACAACGCTATCTAGTCCCAAGCTTAGCAGACCGTCTACTGTAGGTACTAGACAACTGCTATAAAAGTACATACCTAAATATTATATATATAGAAAACACTCAATCTCCAAAACAATTCCATTACAGATCATATATATAAAGTTTGGCCCAAATTGGGAATTGAACCTGAGACCTCAAACACAACATTCGCTTACGCTACCCCCCGCCACCGAGTACATATTTATTGAATACTAGCTGACCCACGTAACCTAGTTTACGTCTCCTACTATTGCCCGTAGCGTAATCATTTTCCCCGTTTTTATAACATTCTTCATTAATACTTCGCTCTTATTGGTCTTAGCGTGATGATATATTGCTTCGATAAATGGAACTAACACTGAAAAACATTTGAAATGAGATTAGAAATTCCTCCTTCCTGAGATTAGCGCGTTCAATCAAACAAACTCTTTAGCTTTATCTATACTAATATTATAAAGAAGTAAAGTTTGTGTGTTTGTTAAATTGTAGGGGGTAATCTCGGGATCTACTAAACCGATTTTAAAAATTCTTTCACCCATAGAAAGGCACATTATTGCTGAGTGTCATAGGCTATATTTTATTTTGGAAAAAAATAGGGTTCCGTAAGACATTTGGGTTTTTCGGACACAAGGTGTAAAAATCAACCAGAAAAGTTACTTATTTTGCGAAAATTTTCATGCTACGGGCTATATAATAATTTATAAAGATACTAGCTTCGCCTCGCGACGTTGCTTGTGATTATTGTCGTACCGCGGGTAGCACCGCGGGGTTCAGCTAGTAGTATATATAATGGCAAACTTGAACTGTAATATGTGCATATATTTATTATATATTTAAAAAGAAAAGAGGAATTAAAATCGTAATTTATTTCAATAATCTGCTCTGTACTCAAAAGTCCTCTCATTCATTCTCTAGCCTAATATATACGGTACAAGGATCAAGTCCAACACTCTGCAGACCGAGGGATCTACCCCATTTGTCTTGTGTAACTGCCATTATACGCTAGAACTGTGTCGAACCTTGCATATTTATTGCAGTAACCTACTGTAGTATAGAGAACGTTGGTAAGTGTACAAAGCGGTTTTGTTGTTGTAGTCGATAACAAAATATTGATTGCTTAAGCATACTATCATTTAAACAAGCGAATTTTATAAAATTTTGTATATGTGAGTCCGCACTCATGTCGCATTCAATGCAATTTCTTAGGTGCTCATGTATGTGCCAGCTGTAATTAAATTCAACATAATGTTGATTAATAGCCGTAAACCGCTTCCAATAAATTTTATGAATTTCATACAACCTCCGCATCTAGTTTTTTGAAAATAAATGTATATACACAGCACTATTTTAAAAGTCCGATTTACCAAGAGCAAGGCGTGATGTCCGGGGTACTGGTTGAGCAACCAAAGCAGTAATTTCCCTTATCTCATTTCATTTTCCTAACAGTCAATCAATCCTGGGATGTAATTAAATGTGAGTAAATCAGTATATTTCTTATCTTTTTTTTTTTTTTTTATTATATAGGGGAGCAGCGGAGCAGACGTATCACCTGATGGTAAGCGATTACCGCCGCCCATGGACACTCGCAACACCAGAGGCGTCACATGTGCGTTGCCGGCCTTTTAGGATGGAGTACTCTCTTTTCTTGAAGGTTTGTAGGTCGTATTGGTCCGGCAACATCGCAGGCGACAGCTCATTCCATAGTTTTGCTGTGCGTGGCAGAAAATTTCGGGAAAATCGCACAGTTATGGACTGCCAACCATCTAGATGATGGGGATGAAATTTCTGTCGCGTAGGACGATGGCGGAAAGATGCGGCAGGGATCAATCCGAACAATTCCTCGGAGCACTCCCCATGGTAAATGCGGTAGAAGATGCACAGCGAAGCCACATCTCTACGCAGCGCCAGAGAGTCTAGCCGAATTGAAAGATCCCGGCAATCGACGATACGAGTCGCCCTCCGCTGAATGCGGTCCAGAGGGAGGAGCTGATATTGGGGTGCCCCTGCCCAAAGATAAGGACAGTATTCCATGTGGGGCCGAACCTGTGCCTTATAAAGCCGAAGCTATGTAGCTTCTTGTAGTATGTAGTAAGCTATGTATATAGCACTAACGAACATTCCTATTTTAACGTAGAAAAGAATAAACCACTATTAGTCATGTGTCAAAATTTTTGTAGGTAATGTATATAAAACTTTACTTGAAGATGCCTCCCTACGTCAAGAATATATCATTTTTAAATTGATTAAGCTATGTATTACAACACGTAGATATCAAATCCGTAGCCATGTGTACGGAAGATATTAAACGGAACACAGGTGAGAATAACTTACTCGCGTCACCCCTAAAACACTATTACCGGACCCTTCCACTCATATAACTTGCCTTGCAAAATAACATCCGTTTCTTATTACTCACACCTGAGCTAAATGTCTTTCGAAAAATCACTGAAATCTATGCGAAATTCAAAACTTAAGATGTTAATATGTTTGGAATTCGGTCTTAAAAGAGAAAGATTTGTAATAGAATTAGAATTAATACTTTAAAATGTAACATATTTCATCTATCTTCAGTGCCATATGCCGAAACATACACACACAGAGTGTCTTTTTTTTCAAGTCCGTGAACATTGATTATTTACAAAATATTAAAAATCTTCGCGAATGATCATTGCCTAGACTACCGTAAGGCTCGCTTCTTCTTTGTTGTGTAAGCGATAATTGCAAATTTGCCACTCACTATAGTATGAACAATAAGTTGGTGTTGGGACAATACGCCAATATAATTTAATCGGAGACGTCCGAATATCTACAACATTAAATATCGACGACGCTACATCGAGCAAGCATTAAGTATTCAACGGCGAGCGAGCGACGGCGACCCCCCCTTTACCGCTCCGCCGGTTCTTTCCCCGCTATTCATTGCTCTCTCGAGCCTTGAATTCTGGAGTGGTGAATCTAAAAAGCGATGTGTAGTCAGGTGTGGTGCTACTCGATTCGTCTCCGAATATTTTATGCTGTCGAAAAGCTCGTGATCGTCGCTCGTCACCACCGAATAGTTCTAACGCCTTACTGACATGTCGTAAGTGGCTGCTGTAATTTATTGTCTGCAAGGGGTTGGCCAATATCGACCTTTTGTAAAACTGGTACAGAAAATTATCAGTTGCGTTGAAAAATAGATTTCGTTGGGACTGACTGAAATCTCGGTGAAAAGCCAAATTTACAAAATTTTCTTCAACTCGCTTTGGATTTTTTTGCCTTTTTATTACGTACTTAGTCCCGAAAAGAGGATCATCATTTTATCCTCAGAGTAAATGAATTTAAATATCACTTCCCGGATATATAAATTCATTGTCAATTTTCGAATGAGCGCAGACCACGTGTCGTCAACTTCAGTTCCAACTTTTTCCATTATTAAATTTCCGAGAGTACAAGGGAGGTTCGATAATCATCATTATAAAGAAACTTCGCAGAAACGTGTTCGGCGTTAAAACCTTAGTGAAATTATGTTACGGCAAATCTAATAGGGGACGATTTCCTGTGAGTCAGTGTGTCAGGGTGCACAAACATGATTAGAGGCGAACGAGGGGAGCGTAATTGTAGCTATTGGCCTAATTCAGCCGCCATTACTTAACGCACTCTACGCTTTAGACACGCGTAATTATATTAGTCTTTTGTTGGATTGTAAGATTCTGATAAAAAAAATAAATTAAAACTTACAACTGTTGAAAACTTAATAATTTATTGTGTGTGTGATGTTATACAAGTAAAAAAACACTGGATGTAAGAAACTGACGAGAAAAGAAATAACACCGGATTAACAGGAAAAAAAAATGTAATTCAAACAATGTACCAGTTTAATAATACATTGTGCTTGCTAGCCTTATTAACCTCATGAGAGCTTAGTGACACTTACACCGAACTTTGCTTTTAAAGCGAAACGATTTCAATTCTTAATCCGGACCTGTCAGCTTTATTTTTCACGAGATTTGTAAAACTGTGTCAATGTGTCAAGAGTATTAATTTACGTTCAGATTTAAGGTTCAATTTTATTTTGCTTAAAATTTCATGCAACTCATAGGAGACTTTAGGGGCTAACATTCAAGATCTAACAAAAGCTTTCACTATGGAAGGGAGTAACTAGTTCAAGATCAAAGAGGGATGTATGCCTCGATGATCGTTACATTAGGAGCGAACAGACGAAAGCTAATAGTTATGGGGGAGGACGGAGGGAAGGCTTTGAAGTGAACGTTACGGGTCAAGAGGGGTAATTGATATTGTGTAAGGCATATTTTAACCTTTAACATGTGCGAAATATTGTTATTGGGTTGATTGGGTCAATCTATGCCTATATGTTTTTCTCTTCTTTTTACCCATCGATTTTCGTATTATTTCATTTACTAGTCTTTAGTGTAATGTGTTAGATTTAAAAATATTTTGCAGGCCTTTTAGAATTCCATTTGCCAGCCAATATTATTTACTTATTTTTACAATTGTCCCGTTTCGATTTGTTAAAATTACCCTAATTCTTTTTTATCTATGGCAAGAAGTTGGAACTGTCAAAACTTCATGTCAAACTTTTAATTTATACCTAATTGGCTATTTCGTTAATGGCGACGTTTGGGTTTGTTAAATTCGCCGGTATTATTGGTCGAAAATTGTGATTGGGACCCTTGGAGCGTGGAAAATGCCCTTTCACCATATAAATTTGGAATCACCTGTTTTGTTGTCGAAATTGTAAGCGCAGTGAACGCTTTCAACGCGGGTTAGATTATTATGAAACGTGTGGCTGTGTTGAAATTTGCCCTCTTGTCGCGGTAAAACTATTGAACAGTTTAGAAGTATGAAAAAAAATTTTTGTTTGGACTTTGATCAAATACTAACTTGGCTGTGAACCTTGCTGAAAACACACAAATTCCAGAGAAGAAGATTTTGTTACTTGCCAACGAAGGTTTTGCCAAGTATAGTTGAGTCTAGATGACTGCGCAGTTGAAATAGTACTTAATTGTGTCTGGTATTTAAGCGTAACTAATTTCAGCTGAATTTGCAAAGTGCGTTAGCATTTATTCGACCTTATATAGAGCCCTGCGCATCACGGGCGGTTGTGTTCAATTGTGGCCTAAAATTTTGTATAGCACGCTTTCACTTTCAACAATAAATACGGTGATAGGCCACCCTGGGTTCAATAACAACGTTTTCTCTTACAATTTATAAAAAAATTGATACAAGATATAATTGCTGTAAAAAATAAATGTTTGTAAAAGTATTTTGGTATGGACTGCATTGTCGTAAAAGGGACACCTTGTAGTAATAAATGTCAGATATTAATAGGTTACGAAATCGATAAGACTTTGCGGACATTGATGTCTTGGAAATTTATTTTATTACTTCAATTCGCCGTCTTTTATTTCAGGTTAATAATTGAAACGTAAAATTTGTAGTGGTGTTAATAAAGTAATTCACTTCTGACTACAAATATACCCACAGTCAAGGGTGAAAGTTGGGTTTTATAAGTGTTCACGAGAGCACCTGCGCCTCAGTAACAAAAGTCACCGAGTTATGGCATTGCTTATCGGAACACGTTTAATCGTTAAACTTTCCCAGTTATTCTTTGTGCGTGCTCTATCTCGAGTTCTCTCACATTCAATGGCCTCAGTAAATATCCTAACTTTTTAATCAAATTTATGTAAATAGTCCTCTTAGAGGCGATTGCATATTAAGTTAAGTATAATGTTAATAACAGTAATAACAATAACACCTAGGGATGATGATAAGAATTCGATAATATAAACTAAAGATTTAATTATATAGATTTTAAAGCAGATAAAGAAACACATACAGAGCATTTGTCAGACATCGTTGTTAGAATAATGAAATAACTTAAGGAAACTGAAGTAGTCTGGCAAATAAGACGAGAATTAAATCAGTGTGTTGAAAGAGATAGAAATAAACACTTACTGAATTTATGAAGACAAAAAGCGGCATTGTAATTATTGATTTATTTTTTGTGTCCATGAAACGTAAATAAGTAAACGAGTCATCTAATGATAACGCCGCCCATGTGCATCTAGAACATGAAACTCACAAGTGCCTAGCCGGCCTTGAGTTTTAGTTCCTCGAAGATATATCTGATATCTCGAAAACATATCTTACTTTGACTAGTTTACTTTCATTTTAATATATTTCTGTAAAACTGTAAAATATTTTGAATCAAAAACGTAATGCTCAATAGAATGTATAACGATATTAATTACCAACACAAATTATGGATTACATTATTATTTCGCATCTTTATAAACAAGAACGCCCTTATTTTAGAAAATGGAACTGATACGGAATTTGGTTATCGAAATGTTTGTCGTGGTACCCGTACATCGGATGCAGAGATTTGCAGCACTTTCGTTGTAAGATTAGGCTGTATACGAAAGCTTCAAAGCGTTGGAGCAGTGCATGTGCAAACAGTACTGTTGTGGATACACAGTTTAGTAAAGGCTCTAGGCCTGTGTGCTCGATACGAGTTGTTTATTGAAGTCTATGCTAAATGGTATTACACATTCACAAATCCAATTCTAGCGCATCGAATATTGAAATCATAAGAAAGCTTACTAGCGAAATATCACTAAGCGTCTCAATTATAATATTTGAATTTGCAACATGAACAACTGTTTTTCGTTGATGTGAAATAAAGTAGCATAAGGTCGTCCGATTAAAAGTCAGCTGTCTCTCATTGTCTCTTAAAGGCAAATATTTTTTAATTTACTTCCGACAGCGAAGCTTTAAGTTCTCCGGATAATTGGACTTTGAAAAAAAAAAGTTTTTGTCGGATTTCGTATTACCTATTTAAACCAATATGTGATAATAGTAATATACAACATCGTGTACTTCATAAACCGCCATCGGCTCTAAACTATACTTGCTGCAAGTATACCAAACTTGTGTTATCGTAAAGAGATTGCTAATTTAGCACTTACATATTTTTCTAAATACATACATACTATAAATAAATTTTACTTAAACAGAAAAAAATCATCGTGTTTAGATCACATATCAATTTTTCAAATATGGTTCAGAATCGAAGTGATGATCTCTGTCTTAGGAGTCAGCATTTGTAACTACTAAACTAATAAACAAACCACTACACATAACATAAAATAGTATGAACTATTTTTTATCATTATTATAGTTAAACAAAAAAAATGAAGCGAAATCCGTTGTCGCAGCCATTACCCAAAGCTATTTGCGTGACTAACCCAAGGCCAGCGTGGGATAATCCGTTTAAACGTGAATGCTTTACAACTTTAGAACAAAACCCCATTACCAGAATTACACCGTGGTTAAGTGTGTAATTTGTGCAATAAAATGTGATGAAAGCACATAGTTTTATTACTTGTATATTACCAGCCATTCCCCACAACATTACTCGTGTTAATTACTGTTCTGGTCTTGAGGATCATCATTCTTTATCTCTATGCAAAGTTTTAAACAGATAAACATATTTTCTTATTTTGTAGACTGCATACCTCTCTCGAGATAATTCTACGGAATGTTCAACAAAATATTTTACACTAAACTTTTTGCTTGATATGATACTGTAGATAAATACATATATATGAAAGGCACCGAAATTGAACTTGTAACACATCATACTAATACCATAAATTTAAAAGTAGCTGTCTGTCAGTTTGTTACGCTTTTACGGCTTATAAGCTGTACCGATTTCAATGCAATTTTACATGGAAATACTTTGATTCTTGAAGAAAGACGACAGAAGACGCGGACAAAACTAGACCTCTATAAAATATTATGGATGTCAGTTCTCGCTGCAAAATTTGCTTTATTTATGTAAGACTGTGACACGGTAACATAACGTTATTTATTATAAGTCGTATCCAAAAACACTGATATTTGTCTGTCATCAAATAGAAAACTAACAAATCTGAAATATCTAAGTCGTGCTACCCATCATTCAGTTGTGGCTATACGTTTGATGTTATCTCGGCGTGAGTGATGCGTGTATCAGACATCGCTGAAGCTGTGGGGGTTGTTGTCTTACACACCTAATACCAACATCAATTTGAAGGATAAAAGGTTTTGTATAGGGTTGCTGCTACAAGATCTGAGATAAATCTTATTTCATGGACAAGTTGTGTTAAATATCACGAAAATTCAAAGAAATTTATTTTGCTTTTTAGTTGTTTTAACTTTTATTGGGTAGACAGACACCGGTAAGTATTATTACTACAGCATTGATAGTACGATATGTTACTCAGCTTGCTTAAATGTTTGCTAACATACTAGATGTATCTAAGCAGGTAAACTAAATTACAAAATCATATTAAAATCTTAGTGCTCTTTCAACATACTTATATTTATATCTGACTATAATTAATCATAACATTTCTTAATTAAGGTATGGTTAAATTATTTATATATGTCACTAGAAACAGAAGAAATTCATTTCCACGAATAACGAAAGGAAAACATACACATTAGTTTATAGAAATTAAAATTATTACAGTAAATTATTTTATAGTTTTACAACGTCAAACATTAATGACGAAGACTGATATAATAAATTGAATAGTCTTTTTCTCATTCAAAACTATAACACTAACTGGTTTGTATTAAAAATAAGTATAAATAAAGAACATATTACCTATATGTCGAGACAAACGATACATTATGGACCTCATCTATTACGTGGCTTAAATTTATTGTCTTACAAGAGTATGTGGCGCCCTCAACAACTAATGACATAATTTACGTATAAGAGTAAGGACTCACTAGATATACAGTTTATTTGTAGCCCTATTACTGTAGTCGACAGAATAACAAGCTCATTTATACTTGCCAACGGGTCACAGTATAATAAAATGATGTGATTTTTTAAAACTATTTAAAGCATATACCATGGGGTCTGGTACAGACTGTAATTAATCGCATACTTTTCTTAGTAAAATTGTGAGTGAGTTTATGTATTGATTAACATAACGATACTTCGTTAAAATATGAGATAGGTTTTGTAAATGGTTTTATACTGTGTTGTCATCTAACTTAAAAAGTGCTCACTACGAAGTTATATGAAGTATCCTCCTTCTTTTGTTACCCGACTAAGGCGAAGCCAAAAGGAAGGGTAACATTTAGGGTGACAGGTAATCTGTGTAAAGTATTGAACTAATTTGTATTAAAGCTCTGGTGATATAGAATGTATAAATCTTGACAAAAGTTATCAAGTACTAGGGTTGGAGTATTTTAAACGTTTTTTTATTCATTTATTTATACTTAGTTGCACTTTTATTGTAATTGTACGCAACCGTATCTCAATCGGTACTTTAATATACTGCATGTCAATTCGTGGCTGACATATATTGAAAATTTATGCGTGGCTGATAGAAATGACTTCACAAAATATTATGTAGCCATTTAAATAGATATTAATTCTCAGTTTGCCTTAATTGATTGGAACGCATTTCATAATTTTATTATTCTTTTAATGTAGAGCCTACCAACGTGATTTTAAACTGCCTGATGGAAACATGAGTAGATTTCAAGAGTGGTGATCACCATACTCATTGCGAATGCGGGCAATGCAACAATGCAGCATGGTGACCCACATTATAGTGACCTAGATAGTAGATGCTTTTTCACGCCCTCTCCCTGCTTAGTAAAAAGACTCTGTATCATAGCAGGAAGGAAATACGTGCGCTGGTAGCTTGCACGTGTCAATGTGCAGTGGTACTCACTTAACATTAGGTGTTTATCGTATCATTACCCAAATATTCCCGTATATCGTAAAGAAACATAAAATTAATAGTAAATTCAGATTAAATTTAGATAAAGAGAAGCAAAAAACAAATACAATTTATGTAAAAACAAACGCAGAAACCTGAAATAAATTACTAGCTGTAAATAGAGATAAATATTTACTTTGCGGAAATGTGACACACAACGCCATCTAGTCCTAAGCTAAGCAGAGCTTGTACTATGGGTACTAGACGACTGATATAAACATATACTTTTTTTCTAAATACATAGATATTACAATTACATAGAAAACACCGAAACAAATATCAGCAGATTATGCAAATATTTATTCTAACCCGGGTATCGAACCCAAGACCTCACGCACACAGAAATACAAATAAAGATTTTACAGAATACAGCGACAAGTATACCTGTTGTAGACAATACATGGATAGATTGGTAGTTATGTGGTTATACATCTGTGCAGTAGTCGAGGTAACTAAATCACCCTAACATAGTAGCGATGTTGTAGTAAATAAGCTGGAACACGGACATGATTCTGTTACTAGATAAACGTGAGTACATGTATTCAGCGAAAAACTAGGAATATTAAAAACAGTAACTGAATAAATTAAATTATTATTATTATATTATTATTAACTGAATAAATTATATTAAATAAATGTTTAAATGTAAAATAGGCATACTATAAATACTGACTTTGATAAAATCTTGAATTTAAAACTGCCAACATATTATGAATAAATTATATTACCAAGAAAACTTTTATAATCATGACGGAATACCGACATTGGTACTCCTAGATAATTGGTTTATATCTTTCCATGCAATCGAAAACAGTGTTAAAAATGTCATTACTAAATGGCATACTCTTTATGCAAAATATCCATATGTTGACATACAGTTAATACAATCAACAAACATATTTTCAAAGCTCAAGGAAAACTCTAGATACTACTTTGATTTTCAAAAATAATTGAATTTCAATTCTGCGCAGTTTTAAAACAACTGGTTTAGTTTGGTAACGAGTATGTAGATTCATTCCCATTACAGTCATTACGTGTAAATATTTTGGCGATTCAGATCCCATTTTTTGTTATGTTTTGTTTGTTGTGTTTGAAGGTTTTAGGGTTAAATTTTTCATTTCGACGTTACTGTTACTTTCTTTTGTTTCATGTACGTAAAAAGATATTCAAATACATTTCGTATCAACCCTGCAACCATCCTGACATACCCATCTCGTTGTCCGATATGTTCGCGATCGGGCGATTGTATGTCATTTGTCTTACCTCCGCCGCTCTATTTATCATGGCAAGCAACGATTTCTCTTGTCAACATGTCGCCTTTTTGATACTCAAAAGACTTTTGTTTGTGAACGCATTTATATGACTACTCGCTTTTTCTTACACTCGAAGAATCACTTCTTATAATACAAACTGGTACTACTGGACTGGTATCTTTTGACAAAAAAATTTGGATCTTGAATCTTGAAGGGAATGGCATATAAACACGGTAACTTTTTTTTATGGAATATGGGGCAAACGGGCAAAAGTATCACCTGATAGTAAGCGATTCGCCACCCGAAACATCAGAGGCGTCACAAGCGTGTTACCGGCCTTCCTCGGTATCCTCACTCACTCGCGCTATTTTACAGAGGATTTCTGTGAGGCCGTGGTCTAACTCCGATCAAGCTGGCCCATTCATGCCGAAGTGTGGCTCTCCCACGGTAATTGGCATTTCATGACCATACCCGCATAATGATTTAAAAATTAATGTCTGTGTTTATGATTTTCTTTTTACGAAATTAATCTTTGGTCAATTTTAGAAAAGCGTTAATATTGAGCAGATCTGTACACAAGATGGAATTGGAAACGAGACAGCATTGTCTAGTGAGAGTTCAATCAAATATTTAAATGTTACCAACCAGTATACCAATTGAGAAATTATACAGAGTGGTTGCCCAGTGGTAGAGTTTCAACCATAATTTATATAATTTTATTTATCAGCGTTCTGCACTTCTCTTTCATATAAACTTTAACTGTGCCAAAATTTATATTCCTCTCTTTTTGTGAGGAAAGTTTCGGCTTTACGTATAAATATAAGAAGTCTTAATTATTATAGTGCAATAGTGCGGACTCTGGGGTGTTCCTTGGGAGAAGTAATGTGCAGCAGTGCACAGTACCGGGCTGGTAATGATGTTGATCTATTTCCTAACAGCTACCCTACCCACGATATTTCATCTGCGACTCTCAAAAGTAATTTATTTGTCCGGACATTGTAAAAAAAAAGAGATGCTCAGTTCCTATTGATCTTATCGTGACGTTTTATAGTCTATAATCTGCCTCGATAAATTGGTTTTTCAATACTAAAAGAATTGATCCTGTTTTTCATGCGTGATGCCGTGACCAAAAAAGATAGCGTTTTAAGTAAACCACAAAGTAATTATAGGAAGGGGCTTGAAGTCTTTATCAATTGACTCATCACTTTGATCTCATTCATTATATTTGAAAAGAAATGAGTGAATGACCTCACCCCTACTGTTTTAATAACCCGAATGGACGAATCTGTGACAAACATATAATACTTAGAAGGGCGATGAACTCTCTTATAAGAACCTGCCTGGCTCATCAGTCTGTCAAGGAGTGTGAGTAATTGATATTTTTTCGTGTTTAAGGACGTACATATACATATATATGTTCATAGTGGGTTTGATCAGGCTAGGAGGACAAGTATTTACTAGGTTAGAGTTTATTGAACTATCAATCTAAGAATGAATTCCAAGAACCTCTAAACTTTCTTCTAGATTAATCTGTCTAGCTGTTACACTGATATGATTTCTATCAGTTAAACCATGATTTTATGTTTTATCGTTTAAATATTTAAATTAAATTTTTGGGTTCCAAGCATTTTGTCTGTTTTTTTTGAAATTTCTAGTATTGATCTATGTTAAACTCCGACAGAATTGCAGTTAATTAAGACCCACCTAAAAACCCATGGTCTACATTGAACTTAAATGATAGATTTGATATAAACCTTTTTTTACCAGAAATATAATAATACATAATAATATAATATTTGAATCATAGTTTCAAGTTTGTCATGATGAATACATATTTTCTTTAACATTTTATTTGTAATTTCACAAAAAGCTTTAGTTCGAGCAAAACAAAGATCCCATGATTATAAAAACTTTCACCAATAAACACATATCATTAAGCAACATTAGGCGTTCCAATTCAATTATCGTACATAAAACAGAAACAAACGCCAAATAACACTCAACATGAACATTACCGAAAGGGGAAGCGAGTGGTAAATTACTGGTAAATTTGGTAAATGACGGTATATTACTAGTAATTATGAAGTAAGTCTGAAGCCCTCTACAAATAGCGGTGCAATGCATCACTCCACCCGTCGGCTAATTGAATATGTTATGTGGAGGGGTGGCGCTCAGATTTGTCGTAAATTACAACATTGTGGCGTCAAATGGGGTGTTTTGAGCTGTTGGTGTCATTGTGTTTCATTTTATGAGAAAGTAGATTCTCTTTGGGAATTATAATGGCGTTATTATAGGAACTACGACACGGATTTTATATTGTTTTATTTTGAACAGATTAAAGCTAGTCCAAATGTACTGTTACTTATATTTAATAATATTACATTTTATATTATTATGTTCCTATTTTAAAAACCAGAAAGTAAGGTTTTTAATCTTTCGCACACTTCGTTTGTCTCAGAAGGAGGGTAATGTTCTTCGAGCGTTTTAATGTACGAGTATATGGGTATGTATGCCCATTTCTTTGGCACGCCCTGCAGCTCAAACGGCTTGCCAAAGGCTGGACGGCTTTTGCCATATGAGGTATCGTTGAATTCATCAGGATCGTAGAAAGACAGAAAAGATTTATACCGTGGGAGAGCCACGCTTCGGCACGCATGGGCCGGCTCGACCGGAGTGATACCACGGCCTCACAGAAAACCGGTGTGTTCACCGAGTGTTCACCGATACCGGAGGCCCTACTCCATCCCCTTCCCCCATCCCCTTCCTCATCCTCCAAAGGCCGGCAACGCACTTGTAACGCCTCTGGTGTTGCGGGTGTCCATGGGCGGCGGTGATCGTTTACCATCAAGCGATACTACTGCTCGGTTGCCCTATTCCATAAGAAAAGAACAAATAAAGGAATTGACTTTAAAATGATTTTATTTATAAGTTTCGATAAGCGCACAAAAGAATAATATTTACGTACAACAATTTCAGATCATTGAAATGTGATTCTTTACTAATGTCTATAATGCACACAATTTAAATAATTTGTTTTTCACCAGATGTTGTTACAGCCTTCAACTCCGTAAGTGTTTAACAGTTCAAAATATAACAAGTACGGTTCAATTGAGGAAATAATTTCTAAATGCTAATTAAATTATTTATGAGTAGGTCCAAGCTCCGAGCTTTATTAGATTCGAAGTAGGCACTGGAGTGCGGAACTTTTGTGTATCTACTGATGAATTGGTATTTGGAGATCAGCGAAGTGAATAATGAATGGGCTTCAACGTACTGGTTGGCTTGCAACTGTGAAGAGGCTTTATTTATGTAATACTAGCGACCCTGTTCTGCTTCGCAAGGTAGTCTTTGAAATTCTCGGATATAATCTACTATAATATGCACGTATTACACATATTAACTTCCTACTTGAATTCCTCTGTCTATTACTGTAAAAGTGTAATCAAATACTTTGAGTTGTTTAAAATATCTAAGCAAACAGACAGCGGAAGCGTTTCATTTTAATAAATAATAAATGAATATTTCGAAGATCTAACACACACCGCCATCTAGGCCCAAGCTAAGTAGAGCTTGTGATATGGGCACTAGACAATTGACATATATATTATACATCGAAAATATCTAAATTCCGATACAAATGTTTGCAGATTATACAAATATTTACGCAGCGTCGGACGCGGTGATCGCACCCGAGACGTCAAGCACAGCAGTCGCATACTCTACCACTAGACCTCCGAGGCAGTTGAAATATTATTGTATTATTATTTAACAGATTTTTCCACAGCTTTGATCGTATCAATGTGTCAATCAGGTAAATCTTGTTATCCTATTTTATAACTTTATGTACCTATCTATATTATTTATTCACATATTAGGTATTTCAAGTTTGAACACCTAGTCGTTAAGGTTTTGCCTTGAAGATCTGTCAGTCAGGGCACATTATTAGAAACTTAGTAGATATACATAATTTACTAATGTGACATTATACATATTTTTTGTGGGGACATGACCCCCAAGTACTTAGCTATTGTGCAGTCATACATTAAATAAGCTAGTATAAGGCCATACCGTGTACTTACAGTTAATTCTAATATCACATTCTCATTCGAGCAGAAGAGATAAGCTCCTCGGGCTATGAGACTTTACGACTCTAGTTTTATGTACTTGTATTAATAAAATTCATGCAAGTAATTTTAAAGGGAAAGATAAGCGCTAACGGCGAAGATTGGGAAGCCTTTATCTGTATAAAGCCTTACAACTCCTTGAGATAGAAGACTACATATGTATGAAAGGTTTCCGATTTAATAATATATATTATATATTGTTAGGTTCACGAGAGAGATTTACTGTAAAAAGAACAACCTAACAATACACATCATAATAACCACTGCACTATTCCAGATCCATAAAGTAACCACGTTATTTATAACCTTGCGGCGAGTAGTTGTAATCATTCTAAGAATTTCGTCTAACAATATTATATGGCATTTAGTCCTTCAGTAGTCTGCCTAACTGCCTAAATATCGACCTCCGGTCTCGGAGGGGAGTGATGTGGCGACATACAGCGCAACAGTTTTTGATACTAGAGCGCCATCTACCGCAAATACACTGAACTACGGAGCAACGTACAATACGAAGAGACTATCAATCCTGAATCGCGTAGGTGAAGTTCTCGCGCCGATTATCATATATACAGCATCCCAACATCAACTGTTGGGCAGTGAGGTGTTTTCCGACCGCGCTTCGGAGAGCACGTTTGTTATGAACATCAATGTCAATCGTTATTCAGAAGTCAGTGCCCTCAAATATACTGACAACTAGTTCAACTTTCGAATTTAGTTCACCCTCAGGGTTGCGGAGGACCGATGCCAGTCGCTTCGTGGAAAAATTGATATTCAGGTAAAACCGGTTGACTAATAGCCGTCCCCAAATAATCTTATGGATATTAAAGGCTAGAAAACGATGATTTAGTCCTTCAATTTTATTTCTCTACATTCTCTCTCGTTTTTCATTTTCATACCTACCTGTCACTTTAATTAATGAAAATCTTCTGTTGCCAAATTTTTTATTGTTGTTAATGTGTTACCCTTCGAATGTTTTTTCTTCTGCCATAAGTACGGGAAAAGTTAGACTTCAAAGTGACCTATCTCTTGGTAAAAAACTTAAAATGTAACCTTTCTATAATCTATTATTAATATTTTTTTATTATTTCATGCACATTAGTCTGATTCCAAATTTAGTTAAAATTTGTACTATGATAAATAAACTAATGACAATCGTACGAAGCCACATATACTACGCAAAATTTACACCCTTTCACAGAAAAATTGATCGTGGTTATTACACAGTTATTTGTCCTGAATGAGAATCGAATTCACGACCTCCGGCTAAGCCGCCACAGGCGTCACGGACTTTGTAACTAACCACCTGTAAACATATATGTATACGCTTTATTAGTACTGGTATAATACACGTAAAAGTACCTAGACCCAATACCCAAACTATTGCCGACATTTTGTCCGAAGGTAGCTATAATATTAATGAATGAAGAAGTTAGCGTCATACCCTGATCACAGTGAAGGGAATACGTGCCGAAATTTTCTTCATTTAATATGTACAACGGGACCGAAAAATGTCGTCTAGTTCCTTCTAAATGAAGTTAACCTTTTCCTTCTAAAACTCTGAAACACGATATACAACAGTAAGACTAGGAATATATTTAATAACTATTACTGTCTACAAAAATAAGGAGTCGAGTCGGTAAAACACTTTTAGATACATCATTTTTTTAAGATTAATAAATAAATAAATATTTCGGACATCTAACACACTACGTACGCTATCAAGTCCCAAGCTAAGCAGAACTAGTGTTATGGGTACACATACAACAACTGATATAAATACATATATTTACTTTTTTTTTGTAAATACGTACATATTATACATAGAAAACACCCAAACTCCGAAACAAATATTTGTAGATTATACAAACATTTGGTCCGACCCGGGAATAGAACCCGAGATCTCAAGAGCAGTAGTGGCATACGCTACCAGTGCGTCACAGATGTAGTCACGAAGGTACAGAAAATAGCATATATAACACAATCATATAAGATTTTCAATTTTTTCCCAAAACCAGCTGTACACCCACAACCCCCAACCATGTAACTGTAGCCTTAAACAGTTGGAAAAAACCATCCTTTTCAATGTTCGTAAGTAAAGGTCTATAGATATCATTGAGTCCAGATCAATGTTTTATCACAATCTTTTTTCCGGTCCCGGTAACCGCTTTACCCCCGGCCGTCGCTACGAGCTTCCGCCGTGAAATACGGAAATCAAGAATTCAATTTATTCATAAGTACTCGGTGTTATTTTATTTAACTTTTATTAAATTGAATTGACTGCCTCAGTAACGGTGCGATAAAAGAATTATAGAATTTAAAACGCTATTTAATGAGGCTTTCAGTTATTTATAAGGTATAAGGGAAAGTATTTCTGTTTTTAAAACTTACTGTTATCTGCCTGATGGAGAGCATAAACAGAATCTAAGAGCAGTGGTCACCATCGTCATTGCGAATGCAGACTATGCAGCAAGCTCCGCTTTGCCTATTATTTGAATAGTTATTATTCCTGGCCTGAATGAGTATGAGCCTTATGTTCTAATAGCATAATTAGATATGGTTACATGGTCATAAAAAACTCAAAGGTTACGAGCCTCATTAATCATACACACCAGATAAAAACAAATGAAAACAGTTACTTAACCATTCTTCATTAAAGCCGTGGGACCATTTCAAGGTCAAGTCGGTCAAGGTGTTACCGAGTGCTCAGGAAAGCAGGGCGCTCTCAGGACTGCAACTCCAGCGTATGCTCAGACCTTTTGGCTTACATTATATTACATATTGTACCGAAGACAAATCAAATTAAAAAAATTATGAAAATTATGATTGAAGATAACCTGTCGTAAAAAAGTAAGCATGTCTCTCCATTAGAATGTATTTAATACAAATCGTTTCGTTAGTCTAACACAAAAGCTGTGTCCCACTTATTACACATTAGAGATCATAATTATTCGTAACAAGTAAACTTTGTCGTTAGAGGAACGTTTCACAAACTAGCGAACAATTGTATCAATCATTTACTCCCTTAATTCTAACAAGAGAACTTGACAAACTACTCCAAGTTACCCCACGTCCCTTCTTAATAGAGACTGTCATACTTCACAACGAAATCTCACTACAACAGCCTCAAAACTAAAACAATTGTAAACTAATGTCGTCAATCGTACAAAACACTCGAACAATAATACCTTCACAGGTTTCATGTACTCCAGTAGGGTAACCATGCTTAAAACATTGTGCAATACTGTCCTGATTATTTACCACTCGGTTTTGACCTAGATTTTACTTTCATTATCGTAGATTTTCTTAATTGAAAGTAATCTGTAAAATTTCAAAGTTTAATTTATCCATTTAAGAGTTCTTGCGTCAGGCCTAAACCTTCTGTAACCTAACTCACTCAGCGAAAAGCAACGGAAAACATTCGTTAGCTTTCAGTGAGGCTGAATTTTCATTTAGTTCAGTCTATACGTAGGTGCGTTAAATTTCGTTATTGTTTTTTTGAAATAATTCTGTTCTAAATCTCCCTATTTCTTTTTATTAAAGAAAAAATCTTTGAAATCATCAGTGACGTCTTCAAAAGTTGTAACTTTTGGTTACCAGACTCGAGTAAAGAGAGTGGTGTATCGAGCCCATGGGACTCGCGACTCGATTGCTCACTAAATGAGTTACAGGCTAATTTGTCCCCGCATTATACTGACAATGTGTGGGGGACGACACAACATATTGTGTACCTATCTGTGTACAGATGTACACAAAGGTAAGCGAGTGTGTGTTGGAGAGGATGAACTGTGATCTGCCCGTAATTGTTGTACGTGGATAGAAAGACCAGTGTCTTTTAGATAGTTACTGAGAACGAAATTGTCTTGAGGTGTTCGATCTTGTTAACTTCTAATAATTTTCTGATACAGTAAGAAAGTTTACCCAATTATCAAGGTTCTAATGTTTTCAAATGTTATTTTTTTTCTTAAATTAAACTTTTGTGTTTGAAGTCAGTTTAACTGAAATGTGTGTCTTTGTAGTTGAACCTACTTATCCATATAGTAAGAGATTATATCTATTAAAAATAATTATTAATGATTATTATATCCAGCGTAGGCCGACCTAAATAAAAATGCTTACTGATTACTTAAGTGGAATCATTTAAATTTACTTGGATATAGTAATTACAATTAAGCAATTTTAATAAAAGTTTCGACCCGTACCTCAAATGCATAACGGTATAATAATATGCATATAGTAGATGCAAACAAAACAATCATTGAATTTTAAATAAATTGATCTGTCATATAGAGATTAGATATAATCTAATATATAATATTCTCGTGTCGCGGTGTTTGTCGCCCAATTCCTCCGGAACACTGGACTGGCTGGAAATGTGTGCATATCGGGAGGTCTGATAATCGGCCAACATCTTTTTTAAGTGAAACTTCTTTAGAATCGTTGTGATTTCAAACCGGATGCAACGGAAAAAACGACAGGTAACAGACACAAATACAAAAAGTCGCCTGTAATTAGTGAGCCAGAGCGAGAGAGCAAATGTCCTACCTAACCTACCTACCTAACCTAACCTTAACTTTTGCTGGTTTAGCTGTAATACTTATTTTAATCACGTCACTTTAAATTAAAAAAAAAATCGAATAAAATAATCGTACCATAATAATAAGGCTAAAATATAAATATATATACATCTGTATAGCCGTTGATACTGCTGAAACTGAAACTGTTGTAGACTAAAATAGGGAATACCCTATTATAGTCTACAACAGTTTCCATCAAGTCTCAAGCATCATCTCCGTGGAAATTGTGCGGGTGAACATACATTCTAACTCAACAAAGTGTTAGTTACCCCTCCCTCCCAGAACACACACTGGCTACTCACGTACAGTTCCATTTTAAAGTATCGTTGTTTAGACACGAAGACAACTTCCAAAATGTTTGTTCGCAGTATTAAGTGGTGTATCTTAAGAATGAGGTTCGAAGCTGGGAAAGATGTTACTTAAACTTATTGTTATACTTTAATGAAGAAGAGATAAAACAAGTGTGGTTGGTTGGATAGCTTTTGGGATCTATCTATAAGTAATTTAAAAAAAATAGATAATTCAATTATATTCATAGCCCTTCAACGTCAAAATTATTAAACAAAATAAACTGCAATTTACATCGCTTTATTTGACATCCTTGTTTGTGTAACAAAGTCTTCAAAATTAATATGAGACGAACTTTGAGTAGAACTTAATTAATTAGGAAAAGAGTTATTAAATTTGGTTCACAAATTGACAAAGATATCTTGAGAATATCATTTTTAAGGTAGAACAAAATTGAGAGCTTTCATAGTTAAAAAAAACCTAATGCTTTGATAAGCCTGTAGGAAGCAGCTTATGCAGCCGCAAGCCAATGAAAAAGTGCAATATTCAACAATTTTAATTGCTACGATACCTAGTTATCTCGATATTATTTATTATTTCGTACAAGAAAATGTAGGTTTTACATACCACAAACAACAAAGTAAAACACAACTTCCTTATTATTTAACTGATAATCTAGTACCATTCGTATTCGTATTGTCCAGGGAGTCATACATGCCTCCATTTTACGGTGTACAAAGAACGTACCTACATGCAAATACTTTGTAAGATGCATTTAAATGTAACGTTCTGTTGCAAGAAGCTGTTAACTTGTAACATTGCGGTGTGAAAAGTAGACGTGAATGTGAAAATACCACAACAAAATTAAGTCTTCCAATATTGTATGAAAGTACGCGTCTAGAGTTGCAAGAGATATGCATTTATTTATATTCTTTAAACGGAGATATATTTTGTCTGCAGTAAAAATTGTTAATAATATTTCTGACATCTGACGCATAACGCCATCTAGCTTCATACTATGCAGAGCTCATACTATCATAGCTAGGCTGAAAGATATAACACTTACATACTTTTTTCTAAACATATGTAGCATGTAATAAATAGAAAACTTTGACTGCACGTTTGCCCTAGTGGTTTAAGCGGTCGCCACACCACCGCTTTTTACTGCGCCAAGTATTGTGGGTTCAAATCCCACATGGGACAACACTTTGTGTGATCCACAAATTTTTGTTCTGAGTCTGGGTGTGTCCGTTTCAAGTATGTTTGTAAAGTCTTCCGCGACACAGGATATGTATTCCTAGTGCCGGAGTTGTCGTTTTAAAAAGCAGGAAAAAAGCAAAAGAAAACTTTCAAACAAATATTTGCAGATTATACAAACATTTGGTCCGACCCGGCAATTGAACCCGAGACCTCAAGCAGTATAGCAGCAGTATATAGTAGTCGCATACGCTAGCACTACACCACCGAGGCAATCATATGGATACAGGAATATATTTCTTATATGAAAGATGTCTATAACAAAAATACACTTGTAGTGGTTAAGGTTGATTAACCATGGCCACTGACGCATGTTGTTCGTAGGAGTATATTGAATAAGACAGCAGGATGATGATAGAATTATTGTATTCAAAAGATGACTAACTATATACAAAAACAATACTTGTATTTATACAAATTTAAGGAGAGAGTGAGTCAGGTAGCAAGCGTATGACCTCTCTCTGTCACTTTTAAATGGTGTAGTTTGATGTACGATGTTACATAATATGTCAAACAGAGAGTGAGTCAGATAGCACGTAAAAATGTAGGCGATTTGACATCTGACTGTCTCTGTCATTTTTGAATGGTGTAGCGGGACGACGCAAAGGTAAATATATACCTAATAATATAATAATATTTATTTTGTATGGGAAAAATTAAATTGAATCCATGACTGCTACACTACTCCCCCGCTGAAGCCGGAGCTAGCTTCGGTTGATAGTAGTCTGGAAATCTGACTGTTCTCCCGCTTCTTGTTTTCTTGGTTGCTAGCTGGTCTTCAGTCCTTGAGGGGTGCGGTGCTGAATTTGATGTGTCTCTGGTGATGTAGGCTGGTTTTAAACGATCGACCGATATACGTTGAGGTCTGTCTTGTATTTCTACTTCGAATGTCTTCTGATCGCGTTGCAGTACTTTGTACGGACCAAGGTATGGTGGTTGGAGTGGTCTACGTACAGGACCCTGGTGGATGAATACATGAGTGGCAGTTTTAAGGTCACTAGGCATGTAGAAGGTACGGCTAGAGGTGCCGTGCCAGGATGTTGGTTGTGGGGTTAATTTTCCGATATGAGCACGAAGTCTGTTGATGATGTTGGTCATGTCCATCTCGTCGTTAGGAGCAGAAGAAAAGAACTGTCTAGGTAGACGGAGTGGTTCACCGTAGACTAGTTCTGCAGTGGACGTTTGGATATCTGCTTTCCATGCACTGCGAATGCCGAGTAGGACCCAAGGTAGAGTCTCAACCCAGTTCGGAGACGCGTGGCATGTGATGGCGGATTTGAGCTGTCGGTGAAGTCTCTCAACGAGACCGTTGGCTGCTGGATGATAGGAGGTGGTTGTGTGATGCACTGCGCTGATCAGGGTGGTGAATTCCTTAAAGGTGTGCGATATGAATTGTCGACCTCGGTCAGTGGTGATGTGCTCTGGACATCCAAAACGTGAGATCCATCCATCTACGAGGGCAGCAACGCAGGTCTCGGCGGCTATGTCTGGAAGTGGATACGCCTCAGGCCAACGTGTGAAGCGGTCGACGATCGTGAGACAGTATCTGTAGCCAGAACATAATGTTAGTGGACCTATCAAGTCTATATGAATGTGACGGAAGCGTGCTGATGGTGTCGCTGTTGTTGTGGTTGAACTTGCTGTTGGACCTGTTGTTGCACTTGCTGCGCTTGTTGAGCGGCCTGTTGCGCTGCTTGTTGCTGAGCCTGTTGTTGTGCTTGCTGCTGTGCTTGTTGCTGTGCTTGTTGTTGAGCTTGTTGTTGCGCTTGTTGTGATACAGGTTGTACTTGTGCTTGCAGTAGGCTTTGACATTCCAGCCACTTGCCCGGTTACTTGCGCTGTTACTGGAACGACATCATTTACTCGGTCAGCAAGCTGATACTCCCGTGCTGGTCATCTTCTTGGGATTACTTTTGCTGTATCCCGACGTCGCTGGGTCACCAGTGTAGTGTGGTGGTATTGAAAGATGACTAACTATATACAAAAACAATACTTGTATTTATACAAATTTAAGGAGAGAGTGAGTCAGGTAGCAAGCGTATGACCTCTCTCTGTCACTTTTAAATGGTGTAGTTTGATGTACGATGTTACATAATATGTCAAACAGAGAGTGAGTCAGATAGCACGTAAAAATGTAGGCGATTTGACATCTGACTGTCTCTGTCATTTTTGAATGGTGTAGCGGGACGACGCAAAGGTAAATATATAATAATATAATAATATTTATTTTGTATGGGAAAAATTAAATTGAATCCATGACTGCTACACACTAATGGATTTCTATTGTATCTTTAAGTGGACTCAAAAATTACTATATTACAAGGTTATAATTCTTATCACACAAGTTTGCTTCGAAACCAGAACGACGGTGTTATTATTTATGTTAAATCGAGTTTGTTACATACAATTAGGGAACCTATGGATTTTGGGCGTGGATGTTTGGTGTGTGAATTAGGGGATGTAAATACTACTATTCTTGCGGTATGTCGTTCGCCCTCTATACGGAACTATGATAATTTTATAACTGGACTTGATCATATTTTATCGTCTATGACGTCTCAAAAAAATGTACTGGTTGTGGGAGACATTAACATAGATATTACCCCAAATACTATAACTCAACAAACAAGTGAATACCTCAACATGCTCGCCTCTCATGGTCTTTTACCTTCTCATACATTCCCTAGTCGTGACAAATCCTGTATAGATCATGCTATGATCAAATCTAATTTAACCACTACGACGGTGGTCATTGATACGTACATAACTGATCATAAACCAATATTCGTATGTCTTGACTATGAACGCTCTCCTGCTTCGCCTACACTTTATCGCACCACTGTCGATTATCCTTTGGTTATTTCAGACGTACTTTCTCGGGACTTTAGCAAGATAATGAACTGTCGGGACACTAATTTGGCGGCTGATCTTTTGGTATCCACCATTGTTCCAGCAATTGAAAATAATTCTAAAGTACAGTACATTCCCTCGAAACGCAGAATTGTAAAACCTTGGATCACTAATGGTTTGCTACGCTGCATCCGTAACAGAGACGAAATGTCACGTCAACTTTCTAAAGATTCTGAGAACTATATCTTAAAAGTCACATATATACGATATCGTAACTTCTGCAATAAACTTCTTAAAAACTTAAAGATTGCATATGAAAGAGAAGAACTCCGGAAAGCAGGAAATAATCCAAAGGCTACCTGGAAAATCGTTAAAAATATTACCAATACTCAACGGCACATTACCTCTCCTAAGGAGCTTTTAAATGCAGTGGGTGATAAAGTTTCTGGTATTAACTATGTCAATAGCTTTTTTGCAAGTATTGGGAAACAATTGGCCTCTAAATTTACCCCCACTAAACGTACATCTGAAGGATTCCCAAATCGAAAATCATGCAATTCTCTGGTTCTACTTCCTACTGACGAACAGGAGGTAAAATCAATTATTTGCTCATTACGTACAGATGCTACTGCAGGATGGGATGGTATAACACCGGGTATACTTAAATCCTGCCAGTCTGTTCTTGCACCAGTGATCACCCATATCTGTAATCTGTCCATAGAATCTGGCTGCTTTCCATCTGCCTTCAAGAAGGCTGTTGTATATCCAATCTTCAAGAGTGGAGACAGACATAGTGTCAACAATTATAGGCCTATATCGATTTTACCAGTGATCTCCAAAGTATTAGAGAAAGTCATTAACAAACGTGTAGTGAACTTCCTGGAGAAATTTAATCTCTTGTCACCAAACCAATATGGCTTTAGAAAATCTAAATCAACTGAAGATGCGGTAGCTGCACTTATAGATCAAGTTGTTTCGAAACTAGACACTAAGTCTAAGTGCTTAGCTATCTTCCTAGACCTTACTAAAGCGTTCGACACTGTGTCTGTTCCCCACCTCTTAAACACGCTAGAGGAAATGGGAGTTCGTGGCGTTGCACTTAAACTTATAAAAGATTACCTCAGTGGACGTTCACAGTGCGTCAAAATTGATAATTTGTTGAGTGACGTTGAGTTTCTGAATTTTGGCGTGCCTCAGGGCTCAATCTTGGGCCCTACGTTATTCTTAGCTTACATAAATCCTCTCTGTAACCTGTCACTAAAGAATTGTTCCATAATTACCTATGCTGATGACACGGTCCTGTTGGTTCATGGTGATAATTGGAAAAGCACACTTCATACAGCCGGGGAAAATCTAAGAATAGTTATGAGTTGGTTGGGCAATAAACTGTTGACTCTCAATCTTTCAAAAACTGTATACTTACCCTTCTATTTACAATCCCCCACCTCGAATATATTGGACTCACTTGTTCTTAAAGCCCACACATGCACAGCTAGTTCTAATTGTTCACCTGCAACACCTTGTGATTGCCCTACACTTTTGAGGTGTGAGTCAGCAAAATACCTAGGTGTTCTCCTTGACAGTTCACTGAATTGGAAGCCCCAACTGGAAAATCTATCATCGCGGCTTCGTAAGTTGATATTTATTTTTAAAAAACTAAGGTGCTCTGCTGACTTTCAGCTCTTGAGGTCAGTTTATGTCACATTATGTCAGTCACTTGTCACATATTGCATGACTGTATGGGGCGGTGCTCACAAAACGCACTTACTTCCAGTGGAGCGAGCGCAGCGGGCTGTCTTAAAGGTCATGACTTTCAAACCTTTTAGGTATTCGACTAAAAATCTTTATAACGATTGTAATGTTCTCACTGTGAGACAGCTCTATGTGCTACAGGCTGTATTGCGTAAACATGCATCTTTACATTTTGTAAAACCAAGGCTAAAACGAAGAAACTATAGAGTTTGCCCTATCTTGAAATTTAATAAAGCTCTCGCTGGGCGTCATTATCAAGTGATTGGTGGCCACCTATATAACCTAATAAACAGTAAGTGTGTTATTTATTCTCTGCCCAAAAATCAATGCAAGGAGAGAGTTTGTAATTGGTTGAAATCCTTAAATTATGATGCTACAGAAGAACTTCTTAGAGTCTCCATTCTGTAACAAGTGCCATATCATATGTACACGCACACTATTATACATACACGCACATACTAACACATAAATACACATACACTCACACATACACTCTCACATACTTTCACATATATTGCTTGGCTGTAACTAACAATTTAATAGTTTTTAAGCTGTATCTTTTCTTCCTCTTTGGCGATCCACTCTGTGCAAATGTAAGAGATGTATAATCTGAGAGAGCACTGGTACCCGTAACACAAGTTAGATCTTATCATGGGTACCAGAGTTCTACTGCCATTAACACTGCCATTGTTTTTTTCTATATCTACATTTTTATGTCCGCATAAAATAGTGTTATGTCATCTTTGAGTGAAATAAATTATTATTATTATTATTATATTATTATCTTTCTCAGAGACTCTTCATATATTTTGTAAGGTTTCATCAATTTATAAATTGTGAAGAGCGCTTATTCATACATTACATTATTTAGGATTTGTTTCGATTTGGATTTATTGTGTAATTACCTTAGTAATTATTTATTGCGATGATTAAAATTGTTAACAATCGTCATTTCTGTCAAATGCCATAAATAAATTTATATTCTAATCTCTACTCTCACCCTTTACTCAACATTATTAAAACAATAAATAATAAAAAGAAAACTACCTTATTTATTATAAACAGACGAATGTACTTACATAATTTATAATATTTGTGGTCAAGTTCAACAGAGGTCTCTTATCGAGTGCCCAACTTCGTCATCTTTTTTAAATGGATGAAGCTTACCTGAAACAATAACAAAAAAAACATCGTAACTTCACTCATTGTTAATATATTTTTTTTTTGTTATTAATTCTATATCTTTTTCCATACATTCATAAATAATTTACCTCTGCTTATCCTTTGTGGGTATAGGCCTGAATGTATATACACATTCATATACACGCTTCATACAAAGTTATCAAATAACGAGAAACGTTTAATAATTATGTTTCCACGAGGCAATGTCAGATTGCATATTTACCTACACTTGTGTGCAACACAAAGGAACGAGTTTAGTCTTATATTAATTTAATGTTTGACCACATAGTGAAATTAACTTTGTGGAACAGTGCCGTCCAGCTTTATTGTAATCCCAGCGGTGGACAAACGCTGCTCCTACGGTTAGCCGGGACACTAACTTTAGCAAGATTACTTAGTTTAGGTAGTTGCACTAAGCTAATAGGAAACTACGACAAAATACACAGATACATTACAATATAAATTTCTTTTAAGTATAGGGAAGGAAATACTTTTTAAAGCCATATTTGTTTCAACAAGATGTGGACAGTTAAGTCCTTGGATATTTCATGTCAAGTTTCAGAGATTTTCGATGTCTCTAAACCTCTAGATATCTCACCTATTACAAAAACATTTGGTCCAACCCAGGATTTGAACTTGAGACTTTAAGAACAGCAGTCGCATTCACTACTATTGCGCCACCGAGGCAGTTGTACAATGGCAAGTTGAAAAGAGTTAAGGCTATAATAATAATAATGTCTTTATTGTACACCAGGTAAATTATAAAGGTCTTAATTTAAGGTAAGTAGGTACAATTGGCGGCCTTATCGCACGGAGGCAATCTCTTACAGGCAACCTTTGGATGGAGACAAAATAGGATGGGGAAATTAGAGGGTTGTGTCTGGTGCATTAATATTATATTTGAACGAAAAATTAAAGCAGTATACACGATATATAGGGTGGAAGTTAGATTAATGACATATGACCATACATGACTGATGACTGACTGCCTGTATGGTAAATATACATTTAGAAGAATACTTACATTTAGTTATTACTAAGTTTTTTTAAGTACAAACGGCCAAACCAGGACAAGCATCACTTGATAGTAACTACATACCTTTACCCATGGCATCCGGTCCATACGACCCATATGTCCTTGGTACTTACAATGCTTAAAAATCTACGTTATAAAGGCATAATATTTAAAAATCAAGTTTATCACCAAAGAATACAAAATATTTGTAAATACATTCGTAAACGTAGAAACAAATGCGGGGATTTTATTCTGTCCCCAAACCCAAACGAAGTGTGGTCACACTGACCACTAGAGTTAGACGTAATATGTGTAATGGTCTCGTAAATTATATGGCCGGCTTAATTAAATATTGTATTTGTCGGATGTAAAAGATATCGTTAATTTTATTGTGCTCTTACTAAGAAGTATTTATTTGTTAAGTAATTTAACATAGTATCACTTTTGTTATCCTATACTATTATTTTCAGAAGTGATGTTAATATATTTATTGTCTCGTTTTGTTTTTTTTCTGCTTCTGTAGGTACTCTATTATCATCACCGAGAGCCTGTTTTGAAAGCCTTACTATTATTTAGAAAAAAATAATTAATTAGCTACCTACTACTTGTCACGGAACAAATGTTTTTCAAAATTTTAATTTACGTGAGCCAAGCTGCAAAGTAAAAGCTAAGCTAATGTTGTTGCCAACTAATATATCGTGTCAACAACTAACTATAAATTACAAGTGGCCAGGCTTTACCCGTCATACTTGTTGAAAAATTGATTCAAAATTAAACACAAAATAATCTCTGCCCCATAATAAAGCTCACTACTTTGATTCATTCATTAATCTTTTAATTTGATCATCAATCAACTATATTAAATAAGAGCACCATCGTGTAAATAAAAACTTCGAAGAGTCGTCGACTTTTATTAATGTAAATATCGTACAGTGCGTTCATATCGAAGTCATATGGTGGGGTTACATTTAAGGATCTTTTGATGCGGTCATCTCTTATTTATGGAGGATTGGCTCGAGAGTCGCAACGTTACGATGTCGCAACCCCGACATTCCATATAAAACAAAAGTGCATCGTTTGCATTGACGTAAGCGACGCAATTCATTATAAACGATATTTTAATATATGACATCAGACTTATTTCCGATTTCGTTGAGGGCACTAGGTATTTATGTAATTCTATTGATTTTTAATTAAATAATGTTTCAGTCTCAATTAAAATTGTTTCTTTTTAAAGAACTTCTAGACCCACCCCGTAACAGTGGTGTCAGAAGTGGGATATTTGGGTAAGATTTGCGTGAAAATAAACGTGTGCCCAAAATTCCGATTAAGATAACCAGTGCCCATTTTCTAAACCGTATCTCAATTCTATTTGCTTTCCTGACAAAAACAATCGTTGTAATACATCTCCGACTCAAGAATTCATCAAATATCTCGCCGTATCTCGCTGCTCCTGTACCACACAACATCAGAAGACTCGTCCCACTGTATCCCGCAGTGCCCTACTGCACTTTGTCGTATTCCGCTGCATCCAGTCGCAATTGCCTGCGACAGAAAGTCTTGCGCCACTTGCAAGGCAGTCCCGTCGCTGAAAACGAGCTGCCATTCGTACCGCCGCCAACGACATCTCTACCGACGCCGTTCCTGTGAAGAATCCTGTCAACCAACGATGCTCGTCCAGTACGCGATTTTACTGTGAGTAAAATATTTTTATCCCTAGTTATTGCCATATCCGCGTTCTACATTAAATCTGTTTCTTATTATTGAATTTTAGATCCTAAATTTAGCCAAAAATACTTCTGTCATATCTAAATATTGTAAAAATTGCAATAAAATGGGTCATGTAGAATCGGAATGCTACAGCAAATTGAAACGTGATATGCAACGCTCGCAACTTCGAGTTCATTCACAGCCACATACTAATAATTTTCATTACAAGTCTCAAAATGCTAACACAACAATTACGTGTAGATATTGCAAAAACATAGGCCATGATATTTCACAATGCAGGAAACGACAGTATAATAATTCACGACCCTTCAATAATAACTATCCTAGTGGTTCAAGAGCATATCAACAAAATTGTATAGAATCGACTTCCGAGACATCATTGCCTCCACAAGTACAAGAAAAAGAAAATGGTGATTGTTTAAACTAAATGTTGGGTTTGCGCATCGGTACCAACGCAAATCCCATACCTTAGGTACCAGCCCTACTACTTCAATATCTAAATCCACTGTTTCTAAATCAAATAAGCCAATTTCTAAGTACAGTCTACGAAATGCTAAATCTAATTCTATTTCCACTGAATACGTCATCGTTATCTTCTATTTCGGCTAAAGTGCCCATTGACTGCCTCTGTGGCGCAGTGGTAGCGTATGCGACTGCTGTTCTTGAGGTCTCGGGTTCGATTTCCGGGTCGGACCAAATGTTTGTGTGATCTACAAATATTTGTTTCGGAGTTTGGGTGTTTTCTATGTATAATATGTATGTATTAACAAAAAAAAAAAAAGTATATATGTATTTATATCAGTTGTCTAGTACCCATAACACAAGCTCTGCTTAGCTTGGGACTAGATGGCGTTGTGTGTTAGATGTCCGGAATATTTATTTATTTATTTATTTATTGTTAACGGTGACAACGTGACATTGTCTTCTATTTCGGATAAAAATCCCATTGGCAATGAACGTCTTATTCCTTCTACATCAGAATCGAAAAATGGTTTTAACACTGTTTCATCACCCAAATACCAAAATACTATTTCCAAGGACCACACGGGTAACCAGCCCCAAACAAGTGTCCATCCTTCTAAATCCAGGGACCACACGGGTAACCAGCCCCAAACAAGTGTCCATCCTTCTAAATCCAAGGACCACACGGGTAACCAGCCCCAAACAAGTGTCCATCCTTCTAAATCCAAGGACCACACGGGTAACCAGCCCCAAACAAGTGTCCATCCTTCTAAATCCAAGGACCACACGGGTAACCAGCCCCAAACAAGTGTCCATCCTTTTAACTCCCAGGACCACACGGGTAACCAGCCCCAAACAAGTGTCCATTCTTTACATCCAAGAGTCATCCCTACGCAGTTTGTGTTCGGAGTTTAGTGACATATTCTATCTGGAGGGTGACACCCTGACAGCAACTAAGACTGTTCAACATGAAATCCGAACCACTTCCCAAACACCTGTCCATGCTAAAACCTACCGATTCCCTGAATGTCATAAAAATGAGGTCAGTAAACAAGTTAAAAGTATGCTGGATCAAGGTATTATTAGTCCTTCTGTGTCTCCTTGGTCAGCTCCAATATGGGTAGTGCCGAAAAAACAGGATGCATCAGGAAAACCTAAGTGGCGTATCGTCATCGATTATCGTAAACTTAACGAAATAACGATCGGCGACGCCTACCCTATTCCGAACATCACCGACATTCTAGATCAACTCGGTCATAGCAAATATTTTTCAACCCTTGATTTGGCGTCTTCTTTTCATCAGGTGATGATGAAAGAGTCTGATGCTGAGAAGACAGCGTTCAGCGTTCCGGGTGTTTCTGGTCAACCAGGACACTATCAGTTTAACCGCATGCCTTTTGGACTTCGAAATGCTCCTTCCACGTTCCAACGCCTGATGAATGTCGTACTTTCAGGTCTTCAGGGCCTCCACTGCTATACGTATATGGACGATATCGTGATATTCGGACATGACCTCAGAAATCACGTGACTAACCTCAAACTAGTTTTTGAAAAATTACGTGAACATAATCTAAAGTTACAACCCGACAAAAGCGAATTTCTTCATAAAGAAGTACAATATTTGGGTCATATTATAACTGACAAAGGTGTGAAACCTGATCCCAAAAAAAAAATTGAGTGTGTAAAAAAAATTCCCAGTTCCGAAAAATCCTCGAGACATTAAGTCCTTTTTAGGTCTAGTCGGCTATTATCGGCGTTTCATAGAAAACTTTTCTCATATAACTAAACCCTTGACCAGCCTCCTAAAGAAAGACACAAAGTTTATATGGCTTACTGAACAACAGTTAGCATTCGATGCATTAAAAGAAAAAATAACAACAGCACCAATTTTACAATACCCTGATTTTACGAAACCATTCATTCTTACTACGGATGCTTCTAATTACGCCGTCTCGGCAATTCTTTCCCAGGGCGAAATAAATAAAGATCTACCCATTGCGTATGCGTCACGCACATTAAATAAATCTGAAGGAAACTATTCAACGACTGAAAAAGAATGCCTTGCCATCATTTTCGGCACAAAGGTCTTTCGGCCATATCTATATGGCCGTCGATTTAAAATTGTAACGGACCATAAACCCTTAGAGTGGCTTTTTAACTTCACAGATCCGAGTTCAAAAATTGTTCGTTGGCGTTTAAAGTTAGAAGAGTTTGAATATGAGGTAATCCACAAAAAGGGTAAACTAAACTGCAACGTTGATTCCTTGTCCCGAAATCCTGTCCTTGCGATTGATCCTGACACTCCGTCCGCGTCTGAAACATACGAAAAATATTTAAAACTTAGTCAACAACAAAACCTCTCCTACGACACAATAATAGAGGAACATAATGACTCCCTACTTAAGGCTAAATGTAAAATGATCACTTACCCCACTGCGATTGATTTAGATGATTCGATTCCATATTGCTCTGAAATTATACAACTTTCTAAGTTCGATGACAACTCGCCCGACATAATGACTAGAACGAGAACTTTATACATTCCAAAGTACTTCCAATGACAAACATATCTACACACACTTGTATTTACGTATCCATCATTATGACGAAATTAAACCCGCCTCCGTCTAGTGTAAACATGTCTCCATTCTATTGGTTACAGGTTAATGTCAGCAGTTTCCCGGTTATATTTCGATAAGTTACTAGATTTAAAGTTTACAAATGATTACTGGAACGTTATCACCTATATAGATTTGAGCTATTTCTTTATATTCAACCACATATAGAAAATGTCGAATTTTTGTTAGAAAGAGTTTCTAAAAATTGCGATTCAACACAGTCTCCTAAAGTAAAAGATGATTGCTTAAATTCCTGAAATGCATTAAGGACTCAACATAGCAATAATATTAAAAAGTTCTCTTCTATCTCCTATTTAGTAAATGTAAAAGAAACAAAACGCTCAAAACGCGGGCTATTTGACGCCGGTGGCTCCCTATTAAAAACGTTCTTCGGCACTTTAGATTCTGATGATGCAAACAAGTTCACGGACGCTATTAATAAAGTACAGTCGGACGAAAAACAGTTAACAGTACTTATGCGCTATAACATTCACGTTATTAAGTCTACTATTTCTACTTTTAACAATACTATGTCAAAGGTCAAAGAAAATGAGTATCGTCTAAATCAAAATATGGTTGTTATTGAAAAAACCTTTAAAAAATTGATAAACACCAACGACAAGCTTGAAATAAGATCTCATTTGTCTCTTATGTTAACTTCAATAGAAAGCATTGTCATAACGCTGTCCTTTGATATAGACGATATAAACAATGCCATATTGTTTAGTAAAATAAACGTACTGCACCCGACAGTACTCAGTCCCATACAGTTATACAAGGAGCTCGAGTTACACGTCAACTATTTGCCTAAGCATTCCGAACTACCTATTCGTTTATCATTACATAACATAAATGACCTAATTAATATATGTGACATTGTATGTTATTACCATGACAGTAAGCTTGTTATAGTTGTAAAAATACCGCTGGTTCTTCCTCAGATTTATAACCTTTACCATAACATCCCGTTTCCTGTCCCATTCGACGTTTCTGCACCAGACACTTATCTTCTTGTCGCACCGAGTAAACAATATTTGGCAATAACTTCGGATAGGCTGTTTTACTCACAACTCGATAGTGTGAGTGAGTGCAAAATCATAAAAGACCAGTGCTATGTGTGTGTTCTCGGTAACGTTTACTCGACTATCGCAAATCCTACGTGCGAAACTACGTTGCTTACAGAAGTTATCTCTAAGTTACCAAAGTCTTGCGAAACAAGAGTTCTTCGGGGTTCAGTGGATTTGTTCCAAAAAATTACCAACAATCGATGGATATTCGTGCAATCTGAACCAGGAAAATGTCATTTCGTATGTGACAAAGCCACCAGTAACACCGACGAAATCTTGTTTGGTTCAGGAATAATGCATGTACCAAAATCATGTTCTGCTTTTTATAAGACTTTAACTTTTACCCCAGCCGACAGTTTCACTTCAAATACTACCAGTTCAATCTCAAATTTTAATATTGTAACCGATTGTTGCGATACCAGACATTTAAATAAAACCATCAATCAGGTTCATCTAATAAAATTAAATGAATTTAATAATCTGGATTCCTTAGTTAAAGCCAGTACACAATTAGATGAATTTGAAAACCAGATAAGGAAAATTGAAGAGCCTTCTCATTTAGAAAGATATTCTACTCATTATTTATCATTAACTTATGTTATCACTACAGTCGTTCTATTATACATTTTATTTAAAATTAGACGATATGTCTGTAGTAAACATTCAGGCTGCTGCGTCACTATATACAACAAAAATTATAATAATAAAACAAAGAGTCAAAAAACTCAGGACATAGTAGTCCGACAGTCACAACATCATACATCCGACTCCTCAGAGGAAGATGATCTTCGCTCATCTGTAAAATCCTTACCTAATTTGAAAAGAAATACAATTATGTAATGTTAAATAATGTTATGTGAAACATCGACTTACTGCTAGTTAAACGGTCTATGATATGAATACTTTTAATATATATATTGTTTTAATTGTAATATCTTTTAAACGCCTTAAAGTTAAGTAGATAAATATAAAATTAAGTTGTAGTGATTATCCATTTAGTAGCTCACGGCGATCTCTGTTTTAAGTAAATACATTGATCTTTACTTGATCTGTAACGATCAATCTTAACGGGGGGGATGTTACGATGTCGCAACCCCGACATTCCATATAAAACAAAAGTGCATCGTTTGCATTGACGTAAGCGACGCAATTCATTATAAACGATATTTTAATATATGACATCAGACTTATTTCCGATTTCGTTGAGGGCACTAGGTATTTATGTAATTCTATTGATTTTTAATTAAATAATGTTTCAGTCTCAATTAAAATTGTTTCTTTTTAAAGAACTTCTAGACCCACCCCGTAACAGTACCCTCTTATACCGACTGGCAGAATGTCCGGCGTGAGTGGAGCCGAGGTGTGATCTCGTGGCGGCCATCAGGGTGGGAGTTCTCTCGCTCAGTAACATGATTGCGGCCATGTTGCAGAGCGAGAGCGCGTGGAACATCGCGGTATCTTTCTGCGAGCAAGTTATGCTTGCCAAGGAGACGGTGGAGCGGGACTGGGAGACACACAGGAGAGGGTCATCTACAAACAATAGGTGGCCCAAGGTACGTCGGAGTTCCAGGGTTTGTCTTTCTAGAGTGCACTTGATTCCCCGGCTCCTAGTATCCGAGACATCGTGCGTATCCGAGGGGATTTCCGCACCGAAAAACTAACGGTAATATGGCGCAGTCACAAGTTATATTAGGATCGTAGAGTGCAGTCATACTTTAAAGTCGTGAAAAATGTAAAGTTCATTATCATTTTAGAAAAAAGTCAGATTATAAATTCGTATTTGCATTTTAAATGAAAAGTCGAATTTCAGTATTGACGAGTAAGTTTTATTTATAAGAGAGAGATAGAGAGAGAGTTGTTATGAGTAAAATATACTTATTTCTTGCCAAGAAACACATATCACAAACTTTTAATAGTTCACTGCTGTACTAAGGCCTTTCTTTAGAAAAGAAGATAGAAAGGAGTAATGCCAAGAATGTTTCTGGAATTACCCTGCTTTTTTATGTATTTTAAGTATAATTTAATTTATATTGGCTATTATACATCTTTATCACTTAGTTCTTCTTAGTTTTATAAAGTTATCAGGTATTTATAATCAAACTCGATATAACCGTGAAGAGGTTTTACCCCCTCACATTTCTATAGGAATAACTTCAGACAGGTATTCAACTCGAAACAAATGGCTGTAATTAAGATTTGTAAATGGAACTCTCGCTGGAGAATGCTCATTTCACTTTGCACTTAAATTGTTTTTCGGAATGTTTCTGCATTTTGTTATTCTGTCAACTAGCTATAATAAATGTAAAGTGTTATTTATTTAGGGTTTACCCAACATTTTACGGAACAGATTATAAGTTAAAGCATCAGTAAAAATTTTAAATGGCTTAAAAATATAGCATTTTGGTGGCGAATGATCATTCATTGGTTTAAAATGAATATCACGTCATCAACCGCTGAATAGTCTAACATTTGTCAGTTGACAACTGTCAGGTATTTAATAATATTAATAATAATCTATTTATTACTCTTTCAGTAGGTAAGTACAGATCAGGTAATACAATACAATGCGTGTCAATTATTCCTTTGTGAGAGACTGGTGTCTATATTAGGAAAACCTGTGCTACATATCACCAGGCCCCCACCTCCTGGACCAACTTGTTTGGTACCTTCTATTACTAATATATACCCACCGTATAAGTGCAAATTAGAATAACAAACAAATTACAATATTATTAACTCCGATGAACTGTTACCTTCTGAGATACAGTATCCACTAGTTCAGAAGGTACGGAACATACTATGTACAAATAACCTATGTAAATAAAAAAAAATTAATCATCATAGTGGAGCCAACATAAATACGAATAATGTAAATTAAGAAAATTCTCTCCAATATTGTATTAGGTTTATTATAAAAATAAAGTTTATTAATATTATTATTATTATAATTAAAAATGGTATTGAAGTTATAGTTGTGTGGATGTGTGTGTGTGTGTGTGTGTGTGTGCGCGGGTGTGTGTGTGCGTGAGTGGGGGAGTGTATGTGTATGTGTGTAGTATGAGAGTATAAGTGTGTGTTTGCGTAAGTTTGTGTGCATAAGTGTGTCATTAATAATTCAGGTTATTAATCTCTTGGATATTGTTATCTAATTTAATTAAGTCATGTTTTAAATATCACAATATTACATACTATTATTTACATTTTTAACTGAGAGAAGTCTCTACACGTGATCACTAACATTGATTTATTATTATATTATATATTAAAATTACTGTTCTTTTCAGAATATAAGTTATGTTGTTTGAAAACATTTCAACATCCTTATTATAATTTAGTAATTTTTGGCAGTCTAAGTATGTTTGTATGTTTCACGACTAGTGAACTAATAAATAATAAATAAATATTTCGGCATATAACATACAATGCCATCTAGTCCCAAATTAAGCAGAATTTGCATTATGAGTACTAGAGAACTGACGTTATTGATTTTTGTAAATACATATTGACTATACATACAGAAAACACCTAAACTGCAAAACAAATATTTGTAGATCATACAAACATTTAGTTCCGACCCGGGAATCGAAACCTTGACCTCAAATACAGCAGTCGCATACGCTACCACTGCACCACCGAGGTACAATAAATGAGGTATATCAATAGATTTGTAATAAAAACGCGGTCACAGGCTATCTAATTTTTTTTATGTTTTTATATCATCTGATTATGGTTTCCTAAAGTTTTTCTTGTTAACCGACTGTATATTTACTTGAGAAGTTGGTAAACGTAAATAGCTGTCCAAAGTTACTTTATCACAAAAATTAACCAAACAAACTATTATACTTTGGTAGTTTGTGAAAGTTTGTTAGGAAACATTTCGCCTGGCAAATGATCTCTTGAAAATGATATTTCTCAACTAATTTTTCAAAGAAAGTAAATACGACGCAAAAATACTCGTATATTACAGATCCCAGTACATCTAAGACTTCTTATTACTCCTGGGATTTGGCATTGATTACTTTAGAGCATCGTCCAGATTAAACAAGCTTTGAACCTAATATCGTATTTCTTTGATTTCTCGAAACTTTTACAACTACGGATACGCTATGTACACCCCAATATTAAGTCTACAACTCAGAAAGCAAGAACGAGTACTTTAGAGCCAAATTTGTTCTGTGCCCGCCTCGAAGTTCTGTGAGTGGTTTCTACTCTGTTAAAGTTTAAAGTAAGTAAAAAACTTGAACACTAAATTTTAAACAATACATATAAAAAAAATTGGTCATACTCGTTTGTCTAGTGGTCAGCGTAAGTAAGTAACTTCCTGCACAAGGCGGACTTAATGCGACAGGCAATTTCTTCCAGTCAAACCTTTGGGTGTTGCAATACTTTGTGTGGCAGGCGTATTTTAAAAAGAAGTAATACGATAGATTAAATTAAAAATATTACATTACTAAGGATTCTACAGATATATACATATATAAAATTTATACATAATTATAAAATATGTAAATTAAATATATGCATACACACACACATTCATATTTACCGGCGGCCCATACCCCAACCCGTCCTCCCATCCCCCTCCCCTTCCCCAAAAGCCGGCAACGCACTTGTGACGCTTACCATCAGGCGATACGTCTGCTCGTTTGCCGCCTATTCAATGAAAAAAAATTCAAGAAAACACTAAAGATGCTATTCTGATGACCTCGTCAACAAGTCTCTATAGTACTTCCGTACACTAAGCTTGAAATTGGATCGGCTGGTGGACATCCTGGTTTCTATTGGGAGTGTGTTCTAAAGAGAGACAGCTTGAACTAGAAAGAAGGAATGGACCATACTGGAAGTATGGGAAGGACAACGAAGGAGAAGATTATTAGAAGAGCGAAGATTTTTGCTATGGCTAGAGCAGATATATTCTAGTTGTGATTTTAAGTAGGTAGATGAGATCTGTGAGAGCCAGGACAGTTGTGTACGATAAGGGGATATATGATCATACTTTTGCAAGTTTTTTTTTTTATTGAATAGTGGGCAAACGAGCAGACGTATCACCTGATGGTAAGCGATTACCGCCGCCCATGGACACCCGCAACACCAGAGGCGTCACAAGTACGTTGCCGACCTTTTAGGAAGGGGTACGCTCTTTTCTTGAAGGTTTGAAGGTCGTATCGGTCCGGGAACACCGCAGGCGACAGCTCATTCCACAGTTTTGCTGTGCGTGGCAGAAAATTTCGGGAAAATCGCACAGTTGTGGACTGCCAACCATCTAGATGATGGGGATGAAATTTCTGTCGCGTAGGACGATGGCGGAAAGATGCGGCAGGGATCAATCCGAACAATTCCTCGAAGCACTCCCCATGGTACATGCGGTAGAAGATGCACAGTGAAGCCACATCTCTACGCAGCGCCAGAGAATCTAGCCGAATTGAAAGATCCCGGCAATCGACGGTACGAGTCGCCCTCCGCTGAATGCGGTCCAGAGGGAGGAGCTGGTATTGGGGTGCCCCTGCCCAAAGATGAGGACAGTATTCCATGTGAGGTCGAACCTGCGCTTTGTAAAGCCGAAGGCGGTGGGCCGGAGTGAAATACCGCCTCGATCTGTTGAGCACACCTAGCTTTTTTGAGGCCAATTTGGCCTTACCCTCCAAATGGCCACGAAACTGGACTTCGCTCGATACGTCGAGACCGAGTATCCCAATATTGGCTGAGGCAGATAGGGGAGTGTCTTCAAAACGAGGACATACGACCCACGGGAGTTTTTTTGCGGTGAACGCGCAAATTTGTGTCTTTGTCGGGTTGAATTGGACCAAATTAAGTCTACCCCAATTTGAGACCCTTTTCAAAGCGGTCTCAACTTCAGACACAAGTTTGTTTCGACTCTCAATGACGTTTTCCCGAGAAATATTGGCGCGGCCGGTGTAGAGAGCATCGCCCGTACTGTCATCCGCATAACAATGAATGCCGCTGATTGGCAGCATGTCATTGATATGGAGGAGGAACAGAGTAGGCGATAGCACACAGCCTTGCGGGACACCAGCATTCACAGACATGGAGTCAGAGCATTCGCCGTCGACTACGACCTTTATGCTTCTACATGCCAGAAAGCTAGTGACCCAATCGCATAGTTTCTCGGGAAGCCCATAGGAAGGGAGCTTCGAAAGAAGCGCTTTGTGCCAGACCCGATCGGACGCTTTCGCGATGTCCAAACTAACTGCCAATGCTTCCCCCTTAGTCTCAATCGCCTGAGCCCAGCGATGTGTCAGGTATGCCAGAAGATCACCAGCTGATCGACCCTTACGGAAACCGTACTGCCGGTCACTAAGCAGATGATGATCCTCTAGGTACCGCAGGAGTTGGTGGTTAATGATGGACTCCATTATTTTCGAGAAGAGAGAAGTTATGGCTATCGGCCTGTAGTTAGTCGGATTTGAGCGATCGCCCTTTTTAGGGATCGGGTGGACCAATGCAGCCCTCCATGATGACGGGACTACGCCAGTGGAGTAGGAGAGTCGAAAAAGACGCGTTAAGACCGGTGCCAACTCTGGAGCGCACATCTTCAACACAATAGGAGGGATTCCATCCGGGCCACTCGACTTATGGACATCAAGGGACGAAAGTGCTAAGCGCACTGAGCGTTGGTGGAACTGGATATTCAGCATACAGCTCTCGCACCGCGGTATTGTAGGCGGCTCCTGCCCCCCGTCATCCAAGGTCGAGTTGGACGCAAAGTGTTTTGCCAGAAGATCGGCTTTCTCCTTTGCGTCATAGGCCAACGGATTATCTCCCATGTGAAGAGGTGGAAAGGATGGATTTGTAACCTTCTGACAGACGCTAATTACTTGCAATTGCCAGTTCAGAGTCATATCGATGTGCAAACCGAGATCCTTGACCGACTAATGGGTAAGATAGTATTATTATATACTAGCTGAACCCCGCGGTGCTACCCGCGGTACGATGATAACTGCGGGCAACGCCGCGAGGCGAAGCTATATCTTTATAAATAGTAGCCTATGTGTTATTCTGATGTATAAGCTATATTGTGGTAAAGTTTCATTCAAATCCATTCAGTAGTTTTTACGTGAAAGAGTAACAAACATCCATACATACATACATCCATACTTACAAACTTTCGCCTTTATAATAGTAGTAGGATGATTTCAGTAATATCATCAGGATCAATTCTATTCGTCATTCTAGGACTCCCTATGATTGTCAGGGGTTTTGATGAGTTCACCATCAAATCAATCCTGATTGATATGCGTTAAGCAAATTATTATACTGAATAAGTAGTGAAAGTTGTTTATGTAAGCAAGCTTCAAGCAGGAATGAAAAGGAAGTATAGATATAGCACGGATGTGCATAGGAAGGGTAGGGTTAGACACACTTTGGCTACGTACGGACGTACGTAAGCCTTGCACCACAAGGATAGAAAAATGTTAGAGTCGAGGGCGTTATTGATAACGTAAGTGATAGCTGGTAAAAGTTGTTCCAGAATAGTAGTCACCATGAAACAGCTAATTTCATCGCAATCCGTGATGTTAGATTTGATGGACATGATAAATTGTTTAACCTCCTCTGGTGCAAATGTAGAAAAATTAAACCAGTCTATGTTAGGCTTAGGCAGACGGGCCACACAGTCCATTGTTTGCACTTTGTTTTGATGATCCAATATTGCGGTTGTGGTGAAGTGGCGATTGATATCATCTAAATCAATGTACTTTGGAAAGTCTGCATGATGCTCTCTACCAATGCCAAGAGTTCTAAGAAACTTCCAAATATCAGCTGAAGAGAAAGAAATTATTTATGGAGAATATAGCGGCGTTTGGCGTAACGTCCTGTACGTTTTTCTTACAAGAAATTCATAATAGCAGCCCGTAGTATGGTAGATGACGGTGTTGCACGCCCGCGCCTCGTAGAGCGCGTTAAGCCACTCAATACTCACGTCACTTTTTTACTCTGTCAAGTAAAAAAGTTTCAGAGAGAAAAAGAAGTGACATTTAGTTTTTATTTAAAGATAGAAATAAGAAAATGCAGTTATTACTGTTGCGAGTACCACAAGAAAGAAAAACATTTACAGTGCCATCTAACGAAGTGGCACTGAACTACACAGTAACTGTTGATCCTGTAGCGCGATAGGAAAAGTTCTCACAGTGGTTGGCAGACTGGTTACAGGTTTCCACTAACAACGTTAGACCGTTGAAGATCTATCAAATAACGTTGTTAGTAGTAGTACGATTTTAGTGAAAAGTAAAACGTTTATTTTTTTGCAACTGATTTAAGAAGTTTAAATTTTAAATAGGAAGCCATAAGATGTTACGATTTACCCCATCAAGGTATCGTGCCCACCAGCAATAACATCAAGGCCATTTGGGAAACGTTGATACAGATATTACCACCAGCCCGGATAGCTTCCGAAGCCAATAATGAACATATTGCCACAAGGACACGACACATCGCGTGATTCCACACATCTATACAACATACATAAGTAGTTTTTCTTTAAATTAGTTTGACTAAATTGATTGTTAAAAAGTTTTTGATAGATACTCCATAAAACAGAAAATTTTCGATTAAATACTTTCTAAAGGGCACGGCATTTGTTTACCTCGGAGTTTTCTTAGTTAGATTGTTGTATTATAAAAGCTTTTTGTTTTATCTTTTAACAAGAATAGTTTGTTTGACGGTAAAACGCTTTAAAGATACTATCGTGTTAATGTACGTATTCAAAAGTTTATGAACTAGTTGTCATTATTCAAATTAAACTGTGGTGGCCTCTACATATAATTAAATAAAAAAAAACACACTTCAATGCGATGTATAGATACATCGTACTAAGGAGTAGCTACTAATCCTACATCGCGCAACGTAAGTTCTCGCGTTAATTAGTGTGTGCCGCGATTCATCAGACAAAGATGTAAAATACTCCAATTAATGCATGAGATGAAATGAAATTTCAATTAATTGATACTGCACTGATATGATAAGTTATAACAAGCCAAATATTTGCTGAACCAGAATGTGTTTTGTCTAAACACTAAGACAACAGGACCTCTCCAATTTCCATTAGACAATTTACCTTATATAGCCCGAGGCGACTATGTCAGCAAAGTAGTCAGAATATACTTATTATTAAACATATCATATATTCTATCCAAGGAACAGAGCAAACAAAACTAAAAGTGAATAGACATAAAGGTTAGAATTCAACGTAGGATAAATACGTAGAGCGTTATTCACAGCTAACGCAACGAGACCACAGACCCTAAAGCGCGCACTAACACTAAGTGCGGTGTCTAAATTAACACTTCAGTAGTTTTTAAGTTTCAGTTTATTCGTTGTAATTTCTTTAAAGTAATACGTGGTTGCAATATAATTATGATATTTTTTTGTTGGAATAATGATTAAAGTTCTTTGCTCTTCATTAATCCTCATTGTTTTAAATAGTATGAACCTATTTTTAATCACGTAACATAGGCGCTTCAAAGTGAGTTGCGGAAACCTAGCCCGCGTAAAACGATATACAGTTTTTTTTTTATTGGGTTGGTGGCAAACGAGCAAACGTTTCGCCTGGTGGTAAGCGATTACAGATGCCCATGGACACCCGCAACACCGGGGGCGTCACAGGTGCGTTGCCGGCCTTTGAGGGATGGGAAGAGGGATGGGGAAGGGGTCGTGTCTCACTCGGTGAAACACAGCGCAAGCGCTATTTCACATCGGTTTTCTGTGAGGCCGTGGTATCACTCCGGTCGAGCCGGCCCATGCATGCCGAAGCGTGGCTCTCCCACGGTAAATATGTATGAACCTAGTAGCATAAGCGAAAAAATAAGGCATCTAAGACACCTGCTGTGTAATGTAGAAACTAGCAAAAACGTAGTTAAAATTGCCCCTCAAGACTGAGTTGATGGTGAGACTGGGAGAATGCTACATTTAGATCCGATTGTGAAAAATAAGTTTAAATTCAATTACAAGAATTATAAATACAGAAGTTGCTGGTTAAATAACAACATGTTAAAATAACGGCAAGGTCTAAGGTTATTTTAAATTAAACATATCCTCTAAAACAAGAGATATTTAGATAAGTGTATTATCAATTAAGTGACAGCACACGCACCTGGTTATTGATTCAAAAGACTGTTATGGCTATCAAAGTATAAAGCAATAAAAGTCTAGAACACTCGCGTTCCTGGCAGCTACTTTTCTTGCTGCGACAGCCGTTTTCATTCGATGTTTACGTTGTTGAAAGCGGTTTAGTTAGGAGTTTGAAATTAAAGTGTGTTTAAAATATGAGCTGAAACGCTTGCACGGGCTTGCACAAACTGACACAACAATGTGCTCTAGGGATTTGAAACCTTTATATGAGTTGTATTGCTTATTCAATTTTCTTCTTATCTAAGAACTTGAAGACAGAGAGAGAGACTTAAACGACTTAAAAAACAAAGAGGTTCTCATTTTCGTAGATTTTATTTGTGATTAGAAAATAATGTCTAATTAAAAAAGTTGAAAATAATGTTTATTTAAACAATAATTGTGTTTTTATATTACTACAATTATGACTTGCTATAATATTTCAACTACTGCTTAATGATAGGGGCCTTCATCATTCATCCTTCTAAAGACTGCTTATAGTGGTCTATTGATTGCTATAAGTTTGTATCCTACTTTTTAAGTCCTCCTCATTTTTAAGTCGGTGGTCGTCAAAGGTGGACGTGTGTCGGTTGTTGTTTTTCGTTTCAATTGCGTGAATTGACTACAGTAAGTTATCGTTGTTTAATACCAGTTTTTTTCTAATTAGCGTCTTTGTCCTGTGGTGATTATATAGACGGAGTCCACCCCTGGAAAGGGATAGACGAATTTGCCGACCTGTGTAAACATTTAAAGAGACTTACATTGTGAATGTGTTCGGTGATTTTTGCCTTGGTTCTTTACCCGAAACTCCAGCGTAGCATTTTTACATTCGCATAAATTATCCATACGGTTGGATGACGCACTAACCGCTATAATTGTTTATCACTTCGAGTTGTGTGAGCGCCGCTGCCGTGTTCTTGAACTACCCGCACGCTGTGATTTTTTCGGATATGTGTGTTTGTGTAAGCCCGACATACCATACCGGTCGCCTCTGACTTTGAAACGGATATATTTGACGCCTGTGGCTAATAACAGCTTCCGTGCGTGCGCCCAGATATTGTTGCATTTATTTGTTCAACCTGTACACACCTTGCTAAAAAACAATGCCTAGAACCAAGCGCACGCCCCCACCGGCTACTGACACTGATAACCAGGAAGTTATGAGTACACCTGATACGTATTTACTGTCTACTCCCGATCAAGGTAACGTAGCTATGGGAAATAAACGCCTAAGACCTGATTTTTCACCTGTAAATGAATTTAAGTCGTTTCAAGATTCTATTTTGACTATGCTGAGTACATGGAGGACAGAACAAGATTTGTTACTGACTGGGCTGTCGAGAGACATCTCTGAGGTTAAACAACAGAACCTTAATATACAAAAAACCAACTCGGATATAGAAAAGGCCTTAGAATTCATGAACGCCGGCTACGAGAATATGCGGCAAGCGTTGGAGAAATTGGAGAAGGAAAAGTTGGAACAGCGTAATTGTATCCTGCAATTGGAACGTAAGGTTAGCGATCTGCAACAGAATTATCGATCTTCCACTATCGAGATTCGAAATGTGCCCCAAGGTGATAAAGAAACCACCAGTGACCTAACTTCTACTGTCATCCAAACCTGTAACGCCGTACAAGTGCCGGTTAAAATTTCTGAGCTGCGTGATGTATATCGTCTTCCGGGGAAAAATGGAACCAACAGACCTATTGTAGCTGAACTTTTAAGTGTGCCATTGAAGAATCAAGTCCTGAATGCTACTCGCAACTTCAATAAGGGTCTCCCTTCTTCTGAAAAATTAAATACGGGACACATTGGCATCAGCGGTCAAGTAACCCCTATTTATGTTGATGAGCATTTGCCTGGAAGTGCTCGACGGCTGTTTTATGAGTCCCGTAGTTTTTGTAAAGCGTACAATTATAAATTTTGTTGGTTTCGTAACGGAAGAGTGTTTCTCAAGGAGTGCGAGGGGAAGGACAGCATTATTGTGCACTCCTATGAATTTCTTCAACAACTACGCAAGAAAGAATAATGCTCTCCAAACAGTCGCGTGTTTGAGGGAGTCCTTTCACCATTTACTTTTTATCACTGTACTTTTTCCTTTTTACTTTATTGTTTCAGTTAAGTTTCTTAATTTTAGGCTTATTGTTGAAAATATGTCTTCTTATTCTTGTATACTCGCAGTTGATCATGATCAGCAACTACCTTTTTGTACAAAAAATAGTTATAGCATCAATAACCTACACTCATATTACACTACACATAAATCAACAGGCGCTTATACTATAAATACTCTAAAAAACTGTGCACTACAAATTAAATTTTGCAATGACTGATTCTGTAATTTTAAACGATATTGATTCATTTTGTGTTCCTAATTCACTTGTGTGTACTCCCGAGTCTCTACGAAATTTTGTCAGGACATCAACAAATTCCATAAATATTCTACACCTTAATATTCGTAGTGTAAATTGCAACTTCGACAAATTTGTTGTGTTCCTTCACAGTGTTGAAATTACATGTGAAATAGTCGTTTTTACTGAATGTTGGTTAAAGGTGGACTCAAAAATTCCTATATTACAAGGTTATAATTCTTATCACACAAGTTTGCTTCGAAACCAGAACGACGGTGTTATTATTTATGTTAAATCGAGTTTGTTACATACAATTAGGGAACCGTTGGATTTTGGGAGTGGATGTTTGGTGTGTGAATTAGGGGATGTAAATACTACTATTCTTGCGGTATATCGTTCGCCCTCTATACGGAACTATGATAATTTTATAACTGGACTTGATCATATTTTATCGTCTATGACGTCTCAAAAAAATGTACTGGTTGTGGGAGACATTAACATAGATATTACCCCAAATACCATAACTCAACAAACAAGTGAATACCTCAACATGCTCGCCTCTCATGGTCTTTTACCTTCTCATACATTCCCTACTCGTGACAAATCCTGTATAGATCATGCTATGATCAAATCTAATTTAACCACTACGACGGTAGTCATTGATACGTACATAACTGATCATAAACCAATATTCGTATGTCTTGACTATGAACGCTCTCCTGCTTCGCCTACACTTTATCGCACCACTGTCGATTATCCTTTGGTTATTTCAGACGTACTTTCTCGGGACTTTAGCAAGATAATGAACTGTCGGGACACTAATTTGGCGGCTGATCTTTTGGTATCCACCATTGTTTCAGCAATTGAAAGTAATTCTAAAGTACAGTACATTCCCTCGAAACGCAGAATTGTAAAACCTTGGATCACTAATGGTTTGCTACGCTGCATCCGTAACAGAGACGAAATGTCACGCCAACTTTCTAAAGATTCTGAGAACTATATCTTAAAAGTCACATATATACGATATCGTAACTTCTGCAATAAACTTCTTAAAAACTTAAAGATTGCATATGAAAGAGAAGAACTCCGGAAAGCAGGAAATAATCCAAAGGCTACCTGGAAAATCGTTAAAAATATTACCAATACTCAACGGCACATTACCTCTCCTAAGGAGCTTATAAATGCAGTGGGTGATAAAGTTTCTGGTATTAACTATGTCAATAGCTTTTTTGCAAGTATTGGGAAACAATTGGCCTCTAAATTTACCCCCACTAAACGTACATCTGAAGGATTCCCAAATCGAAAATCATGCAATTCTCTGGTTCTACTTCCTACTGACGAACAGGAGGTAAAATCAATTATTTGCTCATTACGTACAGATGCTACTGCAGGATGGGATGGTATAACACCGGGTATACTTAAATCCTGCCAGTCTGTTCTTGCACCAGTGATCACCCATATCTGTAATCTGTCCATAGAATCTGGCTGCTTTCCATCTGCCTTCAAGAAGGCTGTTGTATATCCAATCTTCAAGAGTGGAGACAGACATAGTGTCAACAATTATAGGCCTATATCGATTTTACCAGTGATCTCCAAAGTATTAGAAAAAGTCATTAACAAACGTGTAGTGAACTTCCTGGAGAAATTTAATCTCTTGTCACCAAACCAATATGGCTTTAGAAAATCTAAATCAACTGAAGATGCGGTAGCTGCACTTATAGATCAAGTTGTTTCGAAACTAGACACTAAGTCTAAGTGCTTAGCTATCTTCCTAGACCTTACTAAAGCGTTCGACACTGTGTCTGTTCCCCACCTCTTAAACACGCTAGAGGAAATGGGAGTTCGTGGCGTTGCACTTAAACTTATAAAAGATTACCTCAGTGGACGTTCACAGTGCGTCAAAATTGATAATTTGTTGAGTGACGTTGAGTTTCTGAATTTTGGCGTGCCTCAGGGCTCAATCTTGGGCCCTACGTTATTCTTAGCTTACATAAATCCTCTCTGTAACCTGTCACTAAAGAATTGTTCCATAATTACCTATGCTGATGACACGGTCCTGTTGGTTCATGGTGATAATTGGAAAAGCACACTTCATACAGCCGGGGAAAATCTAAGAATAGTTATGAGTTGGTTGGGCAATAAACTGTTGACTCTCAATCTTTCAAAAACTGTATACTTACCCTTCTATTTACAATCCCCCACCTCGAATATATTGGACTCACTTGTTCTTAAAGCCCACACATGCGCAGCTAGTTCTAATTGTTCACCTGCAACACCCTGTGATTGCCCTACACTTTTGAGGTGTGAGTCAGCGAAATACCTAGGTGTTCTCCTTGACAGTTCACTGAATTGGAAGCCCCAACTGGAAAATCTATCATCGCGGCTTCGTAAGTTGATATTTATTTTTAAAAAACTAAGGTGCTCTGCTGACTTTCAGCTCTTGAGGTCAGTTTATGTCACATTATGTCAGTCACTTGTCACATATTGCATGACTGTATGGGGCGGTGCTCACAAAACGCACTTACTTCCAGTGGAGCGAGCGCAGCGGGCTGTCTTAAAGGTCATGACTTTCAAACCTTTTAGGTATTCGACTAAAAATCTTTATAACGATTGTAATGTTCTCACTGTGAGGCAGCTCTATGTGCTACAGGCTGTATTGCGTAAACATGCATCTTTACATTTTGTAAAACCAAGGCTAAAACGAAGAAACTACAGAGTTTGCCCTATCTTGAAATTTAATACAGCTCTCGCTGGGCGTCATTATCAAGTGATTGGTGGCCACCTATATAACCTAATAAACAGTAAGTGTGTTATTTATTCTCTGCCCAAAAATCAATGCAAGGAGAGAGTTTGTAATTGGTTGAAATCCTTAAATTATGATGCTACAGAAGAACTTCTTAGAGTCTCCATTCTGTAACAAGTGCCATATCATATGTACACGCACACTATTATACATACACGCACATACTAACACATAAATACACATACACTCACACATACACTCTCACATACTTTCACATATATTGCTTAGCTATAACTAACAATTTAATAGTTTTTGAGTTGTATTTTTTCTTCCTCTTTGGCGATCCACTCTGTGCAAATGTAAGAGATGTATAATCTGAGAGAGCACTGGTACCCGTAACACAAGTTAGATCTTATCATGGGTACCAGAGTTCTACTGCCATTAACACTGCCATTGTTTTTTCTATATCTACATTTTTATGTCCGCATAAAATAGTGTTATGTCATCTTTGAGTGAAATAAATTATTATTATTATTATTATTATTATTATTACTGTACAAGTGACACTAAAATTATAGTAAACAATATGTTGGCGTTTAATTATACTCCTTCTTCTAAAATTTCAGCGATATATGAGTGAGTATGTTTGTATTAAAGATAATTGGTTTGTCAATCGCAAAACACTTTGGTCAGAGTTCAGCAGGTCACCAGCAACGGCACAAAGCAAAGCGCAAATCAACTTCACATCGGTCTCAAGGACAACATAAACTTTTGTGAGCTTTAATTTAGTTTCTTTGACGTAGTTGACATACTTCACACTCAGCGCTGTAGCCGACGGCTAAAATAGGATTTTCTTTGTGTGTTTTTTTTCACATGGACTTCAGGGAAGGTGGGGTGGGGGGTGGCGCCCATACAATATGCTCGTTAGGCCCCCCTCTGATTGTCTCGTCAACGCTTTAGATTGTTTTGTTCCAGAGATAGAGGAGAGACTCAATTCGTATAGTTTTGAAAGCAGTTAGGTACGGTGATTTTCTGGCGAATATGTTTTGAATGTTGAAAATCATTGAATAAAATAAAAAAAAAACGCTTCGAAGCCTGTTGATATATGGAAAGATATATATTTATAGTTTAAGGGAACAACCGAGCGGGCCACTTGACAGTAAGTCTACCATCAGTAACACCCAGTAGGTCTTCACATTCAAAATAATAAGCACGAAAACTTACACTGTGCGATGCAGTACTTGCAGCTGTTCTGTAGTTAGTTGTGTGTTCGTTAGATGGCACTGAAGTATATTTTCATGTATTATGATATTAGATACTGCACCACTACAAACTAGAATATAAGGTCCTTAGTTGTGTAAAATATACATAAATATGTATAATATTTGAAGTGATTAATATATAATACGACGATAATCTTACCAAGGACACTCTTGTAACGTTCTTGTAACCTATTTATAGATTTGATTTTCTTAGGCAACAGTTACAAAGGGTTTTATCCACTCTACCGAAGGAGTGAGCTGTGTAAATCCCCCGGCGGCATTCAATTAAGTAATATTTGAGCAGACATATCATGTATTTTGTTTCAACTTAATACGGATTTATTATTAGGCAGACGGTGTAATTAGTGTAGTATTACTAGTTAAGATGACTTTGATGACACTCATTAAAATAAGCTGATATTTTAGTGTAATTATGACATTCAAAGCAAGTGTAATTTTAGTTATGAAGCGTGGAATATTTTAAGTGTATCAGGCGTTCACAGTATGTGCTCATGTACTGTATTTAATCGTTGATACTTAGACGCCAGCACTAACGGAATAATATCAATGTGCCACAGAAAAATCGCGTGGAACACTTCTTTCGTTAGACTTCATCGAGTAAGTGAGATCACAACAAAGTGATCGATATTTAATGAATTACTAAACAGCTCTAAACTATGATGAGTACAATCGCGTCCAAACCAAGCGATATACAAAAGTATGCAATACATACTCGTATAATGTCGTGTTAATTGAAGTCTCAACTGAATCGATCTCCTGACCTTTCGTAACTGTAATTACTGAATAAGAGCCTTAACCAAATAGTGAGACATTTTAATTTGTCTAATGGTGTATAGCATATTTGTAAAGATGTTCACTAAAAGTCAAAGTTGAGCGACAAAGTGCCCCCACTTAACCACCCTCGACCATTCGTAATAATATGTTATGAAAAGTGTCTGAGCCATGAATTTCCTCGGCAATTATGTTAATTCGCATCTATAAAAATTTCTGTATCACTGTTTTTGTGGGAGTAGTTATATGACATTACCCCAATAATGATTCACGTCTATATTTTATCATCTTTTTCTTCACATTCTTCACTCTGAATAGTAGGTATATTTACTTTTACTAATGTCACTTATTATAACGCAGTTAGAAATAACTTTAAGTATAATAATAAAAGATAAGTATAGTGTATTCGGCCAGTGTGGGGACGTATGCCTTAAGCCTCTCTTGAGAGGAGACCCGAGCCCAGCAGTAGGACGTTATGGGTTGTTGATGATAGTGGATAATAAAAGTTATTTCAAAAGAGATGGACTACTTAATTGATGGTATGATAAGAAATTATATGTGACTGTTTTTTTTTTATAAAAACATAATGGAATTTATATTAAGTATGTTAAATGCTCTTTATTTTTATGTAACTCTTTAATTTTTAATGCATCAACGTCTATGCTAGTAGATTAAACGGCCTAATTATTTCGAGCAAATAGATTAAAAAACTAAAATAGTTGAAATGCAAATGAATTTTGTTTAAATTTGAAAACTTCGAATATTCAGTCTGAAAACTTTGAACATTTTACGGCCAATCTTGTTTTCATAGTCAGAACTTTTGTTTTCGTTTTATGGAACATGTTCAGTTTTCGTATAAAAATTAATTCATCGAATTAGCAGAGTTTTTTGGAGTTGCGAAACTATTGACAGTTGTAGATTTCAGTTGATGTATTGGGCCTCGGGCTATTTTAACTATTTGCAGTATTAATGGCAATATTTTGACTTGATTAAAAGTATTAGTTATTGTTATTTATTTGTACATTAAATATTTAAAACCTACATATAGGTAATAAGTGTAAAAATATATAAATTAATTGCAAAGGATGAGTCAGTGATGTTTTAAGAAACGTTTCTTAAATAAATAAATCTTAAAATGAATACTTTTCCCCAACCGGAATGACAGGTCACACTGTAAAGGTATTATTTACTCTTGTGTGTAACAGCAATTATTTTTTTCAGTATTTATGTTTAAAATAAAGCCCACAATACACTCGTGTATGGAATACATAAGCTGCGGACAATCAATCAGCAGACGACGTGCGGGACCGATAAACGACACGACGACAACGCCCAGGAAACTGAAACACGTAGGCAGGATAGCGTGGACATTTAAAGAATACTAATATTATTGAAATAATTAAAAAGTACTTCCTACTTTAACTAAATTTTTGACAAATACTTATTTAAATTGATTTGGGATAGCTCAGTTTTAGAACTGGGTAATAATGCAGGAATAAATTTATTCATTCTACAAGTTTTTATTTTTAGCTCGCTTATAGTTTCAGACTCAGTATAATTAATTTATTTGTTTACTTTCATGATTAAGTGTGCATACAGAACATATCAGGCATAACTCGAGAATACGAAATCACATAAGGATAATAAACTGCTGCCTTTTTTAACTGCTTCTACCATCAACAGGAATATTATGTAGATTTTACTACCGTAAGTGTAAACCCTAAAAATAATGATGAAAACATTTCCCCTCGTACGTACCATTAGTTTTTGTAGAATGACGAGGTCTATGCGATCACTTACTATAACAAGTGTACAACACAACAATAAAATAACTCAATTAAAAGAAAACTATTTACGGCCCCTCACAAAGCGGTTCGATTTCAGCCCACTGTTATAAATGTCGTCGAAACTAACACGCAATCAATCTTGCGTTAACGACAGCCGACAAGCCACATCGACAAAACGAAGGTATGTTTAGCTTCGGAGCTAGTACGTATTTAACTAACTGGAAGGTTTCATGTTGGCTGTATAAGTTTACATTTATAATTACGTTTTAATGGTCTGTTTCTTTTGGAGTAGAGACCATTTCTAGGCAAGCAGTGTAGAAAAATGGAGAGATGATCAATGCAAAACGAGAAGCAAAATCTCTATGAAGAGAGCTGATAATTCATTTCTATTCCCTATATTTTCATATTATATCATCATCTTTTTAACCATGATTATTCCCAACATTAATTAGGGTAGACAACTAGATCAACCGAATTTACTGGAACTGGACTGAAATCGGACCTCCGCAACCCTGAGGGCAATCTGAACTCGAAGGGGAAACTAGTTGTCAGTATATTTGAGAGCACTGACTTCCTAATAACGATTGCCATAGGTGTTCATGATAACCGGGACCGAAGTGTTCTCTCTGCTATTAAAAATTTCTCTCAATAAAAACCCAACCACAGCCCGGCACACGAATAGAACCCGAGATCTCTTGACTGGCCGTCGCATGCGTCAGCCGCTAGACCAACGAGTTAGACATACATTTCTGTATATGTATGATCATGCCAAAGTGAGAATGCAACAATGCAGCATTGTAACCCACACTATGAGATGATGCCCATTGAGATGCTTCTGCATCATTGGGACTACTGCTAGTCATGGCCCATAGTCAGACTGATTTCGAACATTTTACTGATGATAATCATATTTGCTTAAATATAAACTGTGGCGACCTCCACATACCACATAACATACTACAGCGCCATCTACCGAAGTTACACTGAACTACGAAGTAACCTACAATACGAAGAAACTACCAATCCTGAATCGCGCAATTAAAGTTCTCGCGCCGATTATCATATATACAACATCCCAACATCAACTGTTGGGCAGTAGCTCGCCAGGCATGATCACCTCGCCTGGTCGGAGGATCCTCCCTTTGTTGGGTGGAACATGATACCCGTTCCCCCACAAAACAAATAATTCTGTGAAAACTTGTTGGGCAAAGTAAAACCAATTTAACGCGATAATAGAAATACACGAAGATGTAGCCGCGGGGTTACTGAAATATTATAAATTCTCAAGTAATACTTAAAAGAAAAGCGCTTATAAATTTATTAAAAAGTAAAGATTTCTTTGTTATAATTACTTACCAAAAGATAAACTTTCACAGTGCTCATGACTCATGTAAAAAACATGTTGACTTTCCCTTTGAGTCAATTATTAGAGGAACACTTCAAATCGTATCCTCGTCACGTCACAAAGTAGCGCAAACGCACGTGACATGACGGATGATGTGGCACGTTGTTTACCCACGGCTGCGGAACATCTCCCGAGTGTTGCAAGTTTATTAGATGAAATAAACCCGGGAAAGAGACGGTACTATTTATTAGGCTTTTCAGTTGAATATACACGTCATAAAACTCCTCAACATCAACATTTACTAAAAGTGTTTCCAGAATTCTGTGCTTCAAAATAGCAGTAAATGCACAGAGTTTCTACTATTTTCAATGTTTTAATCTCAAACTTTTTTTTTTTTTTTTTTAATCTTTATTTAAGGAGCTTAGCCACAATTTTGACTATGTCGCTCCATCATAGCCACTGTTTTAATTTACACAATTCTTATAAATTCAGCATATAAATCATATAAGGCTTTAGCTGCATCTGTTGAAGGACTGGCCAGGATGCTGTTACATCTTCCAACATCCATCAACTTATCACTAAACAATCTATTTCTAAGTTGTTGGTTCCGCGCACATTCCATCAAAACATGTTCTACATCCTCCACCACACCACAAATTTCACAATTTGGCGTAGACGATAAGCCCATTAGAAAGGTAAACTTTCTGGATGGGATGTGTCCGGAACGTAACCTCATAGCCATTATTAATTTATGCCTATTCAATGAACAGTTATCAATCCAAGGTATAGCCAATGGTTCAGGTTGTATAGTCTTATACCAGATACCCCTCTCAGTTGACCTCTTATCGAAATATTCTCTCCAAGATTTGAAACAATATTCTTTTACAAGATATAGGCAGTCTAAAAAATAAGGAGGTATAACAATAGGTATACCTTCAGAACAAGCCTGTTTTGCTAGTGTGTCAACCGTTTCGTTCCCAGCTATACCTATGTGAGATGGAATCCACTGAAGTTGCACAGTTTTACCACTTTGCTCTAGCTCTAAAATTTGGTTAATAATTGTGTATGCTATCGGTGTTCCTCGAATTGTCGAGGTACATCGAGCAACATGTTGGAGAGCACTTTTAGCGTCAGTTAAAATAAGAAACTTGTCGTGCCCAATGGTATTAATGTAGGATAACGCTTCACTAATAGCAATTAATTCTAGATACATTATCGGCATTTTAACTTCAATTCTAAAGCGAGCGAATGTATTTTCTTGAGGGTCGAAGAGGGCCGCCCCCGCTGATTCTTTTCCTTTCGATCCATCGGTAAATATTTGGTAGTAATTCGGCAAAAAAGTATCAATATATTTAAAACACAGGTCTCTTAAAAAGGCTGACGCATATAGCTTTTTAGGTTTTTGTATACAGTCTATATCATATTTCACTTTTCTAGAAATGTCTATGTAACCCATCCACATCTGATTCTCAAACATCTCTAAATTTTTACTACTATGAACTTTCACTTGCTTTAATTCTTTGTACATTACTATTAGAATAGGTTTATTTTTCCTTCGCCATGCGATTAAAGAATCATCTAATTCATTTAATAATTTAATTATTTTACTACTAATTAATAAAGACTTACTTTTTAATAAAAATTTACCAGCTAAGTAACATCTACGTATATGTAATGGCTGTATCGCTAGTTCACTACTCATAACGTGGATAGGTGTCGTTTTAATAAACCCACCGATAATTCGCATGGCCTGATTCTGAGTTTTATCCAATTTACATAAATGTGTTTCACAACTGTCGCCATATAAAAAGCTACCGTAGTCTAAACGACTTCTTAGGAGAGAAATATACATTTTCCTTACATGTTTAGGGTGTATACCCCAACTTGTTCCCGCCACAAACTTAAGGATACTGAGATATTTAACTGCTCTTTCATTAATTTCTCTTATGTGTTTAGCCCATCTAAGAGAGCGGTCAAGCCACAAGCCTAAATATTTTACGCTGTCAACAACTTCTAATCTGGTGTTATTCAGAGTTATAGTGATGTTTTGTCATTGTTGTTGGGTTCTGAGTATTCTTTGTTTCCTTTTATATCAATAATACTAATTCTCTTGAAGCTTTGATATAAAGGTGCAGTGTTGTAAAAACGTAATTTATTCTACCTTACATTTTTGCATCAGACCATCAAAAATCAAAAAAAAAAAAGAAGAATATTGTACACTGCATTTGTAATATAATTTATATTTCTCCTCCAAATTTTCACGTGCTTCGACATAAAGTCAAATTACTCAATATATCTCGAAGAAAGGCTATACGGAAACGGAGAACTTCATGTCATCAAATATAGCCTATATTATAACTAAATAATTTCATAGATTTACACACATAAATATTTCAAACACACAAACACACCCACACGTGCACACAAGCAAACATACCAGTTTATGTAATCTAGTATTTAAATTTTGATAACAATTTGCAATTTCTTATGTATACCTTTTCTTATGTACTTTTTCTTAATTTTATGAAACACAGCAACATATTTTTCTTAATACAGGCTATTTAAGTAGCCTAGGTAGAATATCTGTGTCTATTATGTAAATGTTTTTTTTGAAGTGAAAACTTCTTTAGCGGCGCTGTGTACTTTTTTGGAATGGGTAAAAATGTATAAACTCGCGTCAGGTCACGTGACCTATTCGAAAATTCGTAAGACGGATGGAGAGAGGACGTATAAACTCGCGTTAGGTCACGTGACCTGATCGAAAATTCGTAAGACGGATGGAGAGAGGACGTATAAACTCGCGTCAGATCACGTGACAGGACAGGCGGCGCAGGGCGCTTCCGCGAATGTTCGTGTGTGTATGTAATATAAATTGTCATGTTTGTGTACGATAGCGCAATAAATGAATATTGTATTCCACCACATAAATAATAGTACTTTTATACTGATAATGAAAGCAATTCGTACAAAATTATTCTCTAACCATTCCAAAATATCAAAAATGCACAACGTTAATATTCAAGTTTTCACTTCTGCCGGCACTCCCGGAGTGCAACCCGTCGATTTTTTTTTTAATTATTATATTATTGTTTGTTTATATATAGAACGTAGGTACGTTCTACAATAGTATTCAAAGCCAACAGCCTGCAGATAAATATCTCAATACAACTAAGTTCCTTCATCTAAAGTTTTCAAATATTTTGTGTATCAATATTCAAGGCCTACGTTGGGTTAAACCTTTGTCTACTATTCATAACGGTTGGTACACACGCCGTGACACAGATTTCATAAATGAGCTACGAGGGCAGCACGCAAATTGTTACTCGTTACCGAATTACTTGAACGCATTACATTTAATTATTACTAAGCTTTACGTTAATTCAACTATAAATTGTTAATAACGTATTCAGAAGACGTTATGTTTAATTAAATAAAGTTATTAATGTGTATGTTGTTTTCAATACTCTATTACGTTTCCATAAATGGTGACATTCAGAGGGAGTCATCTATGGTAGTGTTAATTAAGATTAGGAAAGCAAAGGTAAGAAAAGCTAGTTGAACAACAACATTCACAAACGTCGTAGTAAGAATAATACTGAATGTGGTTAGAATTCTGAATGGATTTGATTTCCTCGGTGACAGTGTCTTGCAGATGACTTTTCGGTCAGTAGGAGATACATAAAGCACATATTATAATTCATGCCAGAGTTAGTTCTGTTCAGGGACAGAAATACATGTAGAGCAGTACTTCCTATTCGAAATAAGGATGAATTCTAAATATATGCACTATTGCACATGTGAATGAGTATAGTAGCTGTTACAATAAATGTTATAATTTTATATGCTATTCTTTAATTAATAATACAAACAGATGAAAAAGATACATTAATGTATTGTCGTGGACTTACAAAAGTAACTATGAAACCCTGTTTACCATTTTGGTTACCTGTAAGTTATTTCAAACTGCCATAAAAACTATTTTGTAATATGGTATTCCTAAATGAATCTATCAATTGCTATTAAATGATTTGTTGAAACTTTCCTTAAAATATCATAAACAACGTGTTCAAATAGATAGATCGGTATCTGGCAATCTGAATCCAATGTCAATTTCACGTATCGGGACATAAATGTGTATTTGCCAGATTGAAGCTCTATGAGCGCTCATTCGCAAATTAATCGCATCGGTTGTAATGAGCATATTCGTCATTCTTACGTTAATGGCACCTAACAGCATTGTGGAAATTACTGCAAACGGCCACTTGAGACACTCGCTGTCTATCTATTATCGATTTCTTGCATGGTAAATGAGCGAAGTGCGAGTTGTCAGCTGACCCCAAGGTTTTCTATCTGTTTATACTTTTATGCAGGTTTTATAGTTACAAACTAGAATCTAAAGTTGTTCTATTCTACTATGTACTAACTTAATACTAACAGTTTAGCGGTTATCATTTCAACAAATCAGCTTGATTAAAAGCTGCCATACCAAGGCTAGTCTGTTTTTTTGACGTCTTGACTTTATTTTTGGAAATCTTGACGACTTCAAAATAAAAGGAAAAACATACTTTAATACTATTTCATCAAATTACACTAAATTATGAAACAAACGTTGAATCGGCGCAATTTTTGACGGTCGTATAAATCTAGGTTTACGATGGCGGTTTACTAGCTATATTTCTATATAAATTAATATTTTTAATACATTTCTAAAGTCAATTACTCATTAAGGAAGTCGTCTGTATCTTGTACTATTAGCACCAGCTGCGGCGGGTCATGCGCGTGAGGGTTAATTCGGAACTGGTCCAGTAGCTATTTGTATCCCACTATCAACGAAGCGATGCACCGGTTGAATTGCGTTGAGACTTTGCGTTTTATTTACAAATACCTTTTTAAAACTTAAAAGTACAGATAGATCATTATTGTCTTTATTTACTTCCGGAATATCTTCAAATCTAGTTAGTTGTTGTATTTCATCAACAAATCCAATTTTTATATAACTAAGTTTATATTTAACTGTAGACAGAATAGCTTAACAAAGAACACAAATAGATATCTTGAAATATTACTAAACACAATTATTATATCTACATATTTTCAAGTTTTCCAATGAAAATTTAATATTAAACTCACTTCTACACTGAATTGGAGACTCTATATTAAATAGCATCTTTCGCCTCAAACAGATTACGTTATAACTATTAACAAAATTTTAAAATCCCTTTTACCAAAAACCAGCCTTTACATGTCTATTTAACTTAAGTTAATGCATATAATCTTAGTCGGAAAATTTAGCGTAGGCTTTGTCGCATATGTATGTAATCTCATATGAATGAGCTCAAATAATACCACTAACAGCATGTTAAATCCTTTTAGGCCGGCTGGATGGTATTTAAACGGGCTTTCAAGATGAATATTTATTTTAAAGTACTGTACTTTAGCATTTACTAAGCCGTCTTGAAAGATTATAAGTTTTAAATTAATATCATATATTTTCTGTGGCATATACTCGTATTTAGTTTTTACCCAACTAAGGCAAAACCAAAAGGACGGGTAACATTTTTTCAGTCTATGTATGTTTGTATGTTGCACCGTAGTATAAAAACTTATGAACCGATTTATATGAATCAGGCGTCAATAGATTTGCAATAATGGCCTGAGATTTCTGAATGACAAAAAGTTTTACAAGATTAGAGTGTACCTAAGTTTTGTATTCTGAATCTGATTCCTATAGCATTTCTCTTGCAGATTTTTACACATAAAAAGATTAATCTTTCTCTTTTTGTGTGAATACTTTTTCTAAGAGTTAGTTTTCTTTTTCAAATACTTTAGAACTTCTTGTACGTAGTGCACCAAATCACTCATTTTTCTTCACTAACTTAAAATCACTGTTGTACATGTTTGTGCATAAAGCGTAAATAAATAAAAAATAATGAGAGAACTTCATAAAAAGCCTATAGTTAATATATTACTGACATATTTCAAAGCCCCTTGTCTACTAAAAGCTAAATGGTGTGTCATTTTATTGACAATATTACCAAGAAGCTTTTCCAGCCGCTAACGATGTTTTCACCTTTAAATTAATATGAATTTCATTATTTCTATGCTTCTTTTGATAGTTTGATATAAAAATAAAACAACCATTTAACAAAGGTTAATTGATTTACAGTTTGTTACAAATAATTTAAACCCTTTTATTAAGCTTATGTTTACATAATAATGAAAATACGTTTATTTCCACCACAAACACATTGTACAATATCTATGAAATAAGTACATAGACAAAATTTGTAGGTTGGGGTGGACTGGAGCCTAAACTAGGTCAAGACCTGTATTTCAGGACTCCAGGATTCACACCAGCTCAGTTAAGTCGACCGATAAATTGTGGTGCGTTACTATATGTGTGTGCGTGTGTGTGTCGTGCGTGTATAAGTGTGTGCGTGTGTGTGTGGTACGTGTGTGAGTTTGTGCATTCGTGTAAATGTAAAGTTCAAGTTTATATTATACTTAAAGATTTATAATCAATAAATATAATAGATTTATAATCGACTGTATAAAAAAACCAACAGACCGGGCTCTATAGTGTTCCTTGGGAGAGGTCTATGTCCAGCAGTGGACTGCAACAGGCTGATGATGATAATGAATGATAGAGAACAAGTAGGTAAATAATCAGGTATTATCTTAATAAACATCAGATCCAGAAGTAACACACTTCTTAGTACATACACTTTTAGACATTCCTAATATAATATTAATAAAATTAAACTCATATACAGGTCTAAAAACACATTATTGTGGAAATCCTTCATTTGTATAGAATACATTATTTTAAAATTATTGACAATATTCAACGCACGTTACAAAAGGTAGATCGTTGCTAATGTATTTTCCATTTTTTCCACGAAGAAACAATATTTAAAACAGTAAATAGAATTTTATTTAATGATGCACGATCCCTTAGGCATAAATCCATCCAGCCTCTCCAAAATCTGATCATTAATTCAACAGGAAATTTGCAAAACACGATTTTTGCTCATAATATGAATTACGCGTCAGAGTCTATTAAATTCGTTTCAAAACGCAAGTAGCCTTGAGTCTTTAACGAAATTTCTATATTTAAAAAAATTAAAGTATTCAAGGTAGATAGAAACAAAGGAAGGGTCGGATCATTCCAGAATTTTTCATACAAAGGTAGCTAAACAATTTATAACTTTTGTAGTACACAAAGGCGCGAGAGGTATCCGAGAGTGACAAATCGCGCGGTGGGGTCGTGACGTAATTATCTTGTAAATGGATCCAGGGGTTAGGCTCCATTCGATGTGTGCATATATCTCCGCTTCACTTTTATTAATTTAAGTAATAAAAGCATGTCAGTTGCGATCTACGTTCGAATGAATACCTCATTATAGGGGAGTTGGGCAAATCCAGTTGGGGCCGAAACTAACTTCTGGCGACATTCATGCACCTAGAACTGAAATATTCCTCAACATTCCCTAAAACCAATGAGGACAGTGTAGTTACTGATGATTTTAAAGGAGTCATTCAAGAGTTTTCTAGTTCATTATATGTATCATATGTGTAATATCATGCACATATGTAACATATGTATGTATGTATATGTATGTTGGTAACAACAATAAATCAAAGTCTGGATATTAGAAGTTACAGCAACTGAAGAAATAAGGATGGCACCATAAAAGAGTGGCAAATTTTAAGTATATATTACATTTTAATATACAGTTAATGACGTGTAACTGAAATTTATGCTTCAGTGCGTCGCGTCGCTGCGTCAGTGCAAGAGTTGCTTATTTATTTGAAGTAATTCATTGTTTTCTTTGAACTAGTAATATTAACTATTTTGTAGGTACTCTATTGCAGATTTTTTTTTTACAAAATATACTGACTTCAATAAAAATCAAACGAAAACTTCCTGCATGCAAACACTAAAAATCGTAAGATCAGCTTGTTTTAATTTGACTGATTTAAATTACAATGTGTAAATTCTTGTCTACACATAATTATCTATTAATTTACCTAAAGTAGTATTATAATGTGCTACGGACACCTAAAATTTGCTTGAAGTTGGTACCAAGATAAAAATCACAAGAACAACATTATAACTACTCTATATTCTTTACTCTCTTCTCCAAGTTCTCCTTCCTACTTAACTAGTCAATATATAGCACAGAATATGATATCTTTCTTTTCATTTCTATTTTCTGTGCATCTACCATGGTTGGCTCTGCATCGCCCTAAGGTCGACTGTTAGAAAATGCCTACGGCATTAAGTCCGCCTCTGTACATTTGTGCATAAAGTATAAATAAATAAATAAAAAAAAAACATTACAAAAATGTAAGCGATTACCTAAATTATAAAAGAAATAGAAGAGAGAGAGAAATCTTCTCCTTTTTTGAAGTTGGTTAAAAATAGTGTTCATATTTAGTTCATCACGTCCTTCCAAATCGTTTTCTCGAAATTATGTCTATTGAAGTTTAAAGTGGATAGAATCCCATTTCCTTTTAAATGAATTCATAAGTATTAAGCTATTGTTCCACCTCACAGTGAAAATCATAAACCTGTTTAACAGCCGTTGTAACAAAGCACTTTAATTAAATAATGAAACATTAAGTTAACCCTTCAATTTTGATAAGATTTCAACCATTAAAATAAGTTTTAACATATAAAACGCGGAGTTAACCTTTTCATGGGTCAATTCAAACATTTGAAATTGCGTGATTTGAAACTGTTACGGCCCGGTTTTATTATTATTATTTTTTCGATAATAGTGGTCAAACATGTCGATGGTCACCTGTTGGTAAGCATCAAATGCGGTTCGTGGAAACCTTTCCTTCATACATAGGTGATCCCTCCTATCTAAAAGAGGTAGCAGTCATTCCTTTCCTTTTATTTTATTTTACGTATGGTACAGATGAAGAAACCTGGAGGAAAGTATACCCGAACATATTATTATATTATAGGTTTGTCGGTCTTGTAGTTCATTATACTGATGTCTGATTACCATAATACAGGCTATGCCTCATTTAAAATTAGACGATTGTGCGAAAGATGTGTACATATGACACGATTATTTTTTATAGAACAATACATGTATGTTTTGTAACGGTCAACATTTAATTCTGCATTAGACAAGAACGCTTTAGATAATTGGTTGCTTTTCCACACTATAATCTCTTGCTTTTAACATAATACAAACTAAAATAGTAGAAGTAGTATCCAAAGACGTGAGATGTTATCACACTTGACCCTTTTGAAAGGACGGGAAAAATATATTTTCTTTGTCGGCCATGTTAGTTCTGGTATCTTGATTTATTTGCCTCTATCCGCGATTCCGGGTTTTGTTCACAGGAATTCTGTCATAATAAAACCTTATTATACCGAGTTTTATCTCGCCTGAAACTTAATTAGTAGAGTCACTAACAATTTCTTTCTAAGGTGTAAAAATCACCAAAAATATATACTTCTGCCCTAATAAATTCAACTCAACCTTTTCTTCTTATCTAGGTTTTGTCATACTCACTGTTATCATAGTATTTTGTGAGAGGGTCATGCTTTGACATAAATAGAACGGCTTTGACTGGAGTAGCTGGCGGATAGAAACCTGGTGTTTCTCAACGATTGGACAACGTCACCAGAACCAACTTGCCCTTCTGCTGATTCTCAGGAGGTGGAAACAAAAGACAGTAAAGCACTTCTAAATATTGAATGCAGATGTCATCGGGCGACCGTAGTTACTTACACTCAAATAAATTAAACAAAATAGCTTTTAGGCAGATTCAGGCATGCATGTATGTTTCAAAAAATCCTTTTTACTTTAACGTTTAAAATAACATGAAGTAGTGCTTTACTAAACCAAAATAATATTAGTAATTTAAGCGTGTGCGCAAAGCCAGTGATGTGAAAATACCTACAGGGATTGCTCGGGATAAGGGCTTAGAGTCGCGGGGCACGGGACGGTGAAACGTTCCCGATTTATGGATCTTGGGTTACTTGCGATTCAAGTGGCATACGACACCCGCCTTATAAAGATATAGGGCCACTGTAGTTAATGTTTCTGCCACTATTTATACTGAATTGGAATCAGTTTGGCTTTGTGAGGCTTATTGTTGGTACACTAGGTATACGATTATAATATCTAATAAGATGTGAACTTTAGTCCACAGTAAACGTAAACGAATCACAAAAAACAACGCTTAAATCAGATCTTGACTGCCTCGGTGGCGTAGTGGTAGCGTATGCGACTGCTAAGCTTGAGGTCTCGGGTTCGATTCCCGGGTCGGACCAAATGTTTGTATGATCTGCAAATATTTGTTTCGGAGTTTGGGTGTTTTCTATGTATAATATGTATGTATTTACAAAAAAAAAGTATATAATTATTTATATCAGTTGTCTAGTACCCATAACACAAGCTCTGCTTAGCTTGGGACTAGATGGCGTTGTGTGTTAGATGTCCGAAATATTTATATTTATTTATTTATATCTTTGAGAACAAAGTACAGTCTGTGTAGCAAATTACTAGGTTTTAGATAACAGGTAAAAACAGGGAAACATATTCATCTATCCTTGACATTTTTCTTTCCTAATAAATAAATCGAACAGAAATAATATAACATTGAATCGAGAACGATTCTAAAAGTTTCATAAATACATAATAATTCCAACAATAACAGAGTTACAGACAAAACTATACACCGAACACAATAAACAATTAAACCAGACAAATTACCAACTATCCAACATTAACAGTGAAACGACATAACCCAAAGTCTCGAAATATTCCGAGCAGAGACAGTTTCATTGCATCCTATTTGACAGACGGCTTCTAAAGTTAAATAAAAGTTTGACCAGAAAATATAAATCTCAATATTTTATAGCGCTTCATTTAAACAAAATTTTGTTTTAACTGTAAAGTCAAACTGCTAAATATGAACTGTCGCTAACTTTTGTTAACGCAGCAAGCATTTGTTGGTACAATTTAGTTGTACGATACTGTAATATTTTACTACATACACTTACTTCTAACTTAACTTCAGAACTATTAAAATATTTACAATCAAGGCAGTTGACATATAACATTTTGAAACTGTTATCCCAGTTACACAGAAACGTAATTTCTAATCGCAACTTGAAATGGAGTTATAACTCCATAAGCGTAAGTTATGTCCTGGTACGAACTATTAATAATGTGGTTTTCTACATCATCGGATTCAATTACAAATGAACCCAAGTCAAAAACACAAAGACATTAAATCGTTTGGTGGAACAAACGTAAAAAGTGGAACAGTGGAATTATACGAAACATTGCCGTGCGTAGCGGTAGTAAGGGTGGCAAGGGGCGGTAAGGAGCAATAAAGGATAGATAGGGGTTGTAATGGGGCGGCTCGCTGTGAGCGGTCATTCCGCCATGCATCACTCGTCATGCACGGAAGAGACATGCTTGAGGAAAACTGCGTCCTGGGCGAGGAAAAGTAACGAGTGTTTTATTTCACTGTTGTTAGTTAACTGGAATTAGTCACACCATTATTACCTTTGAAAAGTATTTATGAATTTGAATGGGAAAGCTATGTGATATGAGAAAATATGTATTTTGTTCTTAAGTACATGAATTCATATTGACACAAAATTGACTGACTTGAGTTCCTGTTGATGAAGATTATATTTTAGTTACTCATTGAAGATATTTGTGTGGTGTACCGATCTCTGATGTTATTTTATACATCAAACGTTAAGTTTTTCTGTGGAATTACGATTTTGAAAATATGGGACCTAGTCTAAAAACGGATTTATAATAGGAATACTTTCTGTAGTTCTTAACTTCTGCTAGTTCAATGGGGAACTAGAGTTACTTTAATAGCTATACCATTAGTAAGCACTTATTGATATGTGAGTTTGTCTACCACTGAAAACATTACAATAAGAAATAGGCCCTATTCTAAATCAGAATGATGCTTTTTAAAGTAGTATTTTCTAAGAAAAAGAATGTATACTTAATTTCACCATAAAACTTTTAAACGCAGTTTTTTTCGGAAGCGCGTCTGTCGTGCTCGGTATGCTCGGTGTCGGTACGATAGAAACAAGTAAATCTAGATAATTCACCAAACAATGAATATATTAAAATGTAACAAATAGCATTTTAAAAAGGCATTACATGGACCGTTTCCGTGTGTCGCGGCAATAAAGTGCGGCGCTTCCTGGGGCCGGGACACGACATTGCCATCGCAGTACGTCACTAGCTGACGAGTGAGGAAAGCTGCGCTTTATTTATTGTTTAAATGTTTACCGGTGCATTTAAATTGACTATTTTATTTGTACGTTGATTTCTACAAAGGTATCTATTTTTTTAAAGAATATAAAGTGTTTGATTTATTTCATTTAGTCGACTTCTAAATTTACGAACACACTATTAACATATAACATAACAAAAAGACGATTTGAATGTATATTTCCTCTCTGCGAATAACTTTAAAAATAGGATAAAGAAAATTTAAACATTTAAACAATATAGAGACCAGACATGTCAGATTGTACTGCTATTTTAAATTACCTTTACGGTATCTATCTGTATGTATTTAATACATGAAGCTAACTTAGTTTTGAAGTCAGCTGTCAGTACTAAGAAGTAAGGCAACAACATGAAAATATTTGTCCCTTGGTAAACATCGAACGGCGCGAGTTGGAAGCACATCAGTCAAGCACGGCCGATTGCGCTCGCAACGATTTGGACCGACTCCAAAACACAAGCTCACACTCACATGCCGTAGTCTACGTTGTAATGACATTTGTGGATTCTTTCCTCACTGTCGGCTGTGTCAGGCGTGAAGTTTGGTCGTAAATATTATATGATATATTGTTAGCTTTGATTCTTGCTTCAAATGTTTTCGTTTTTTATTGTCACACAAATATTTGAAAGCGCTTTGTTCAGATATCATATTTCAGGAATCTCGATACTTTAAAGAACTTAATACTGTGATAGCTGCAAGCTGTAAATAAGAAGTCGAGGTTTGATTTAATTTAAATCACTGTAAAGTCTATTTTTACTAAAACTTGTCATTTTGAGAATTAAGAATAGTCAGAAAGATTGTGGTCGAAAAAATGGCTACATGATTTTATACTTATACGAAAGGAGCATATACATGATTTACAAGCCATGTAGCCCTGATAACTATAACAACATAACATGAGATACAAGTTCCTAACCATGTGATCCCCTCCCAAAATTAGGAGGAGGATGGACAGTGGGACCTCCAATAATATTACTTATTCGGTGAAAAGCACCGTGTGGTGAGGGATTAAGAAGGCTGAATGTCACTACTCCTGTCCCCTATGGTGCACAGAGCGCGCTCTGTGTGCGCGGCAGGAGCTCCAGGTGCCGCGGGCGGCGGCGTGGTACTATCTGACCTTCCGAATTTGCTGATATGTTCCCTGGGACCAAGATGCGGACCCGCTTTAGTCTTTGTGGACTATGAATTTTATAACAAATAATCAGTAGATACTACGCGACTTAAGACATACTATGAGACTATGTGCAGCTGTACTGTTAATGGCTATTGGTGATGATGATAATGTTGAAAAATAATACTGTCTTACACTGGTTTCCTGTAAGGTCGATTGAACCGGCCCAAATATAGCGAAATATTATTCTCCTACGTTATTAATTATAGTTTTAATAGCAATATTGAAAGTTATGAGATACGAAACATTACTTAGTCAAAATTACTATGAATTTATGTTTACACAATACTGATTTAATCAAAGCAAATATCTAACATAATTAAACAACATTTCATAGCAGATAATTAACTTTGAAGGACAAACTACATTGACACACATTCGGTAGGGGTACATTGGAGTAATTTATATCGGTAAGTAATACAAGCTAAACACATCTGTTTGTTCGTGTGAGGTCGTGCGGAAAACGTTTATTAATAGCTTGCTCCGTAAGGGTTCCGTACTGTAAATTCTATCAAAATTTGCTCGGGGTCTGCTAAACGGTCACCTATTTCGTAGCTGATGAATTTAAGATAGATACTGTATCATGTAAAACGTAGTTTGATGGTTTATTAGTATTATTGTACTTTCATACTTTACCTATATGTGAAAAGGATTAATTTTTAGTATTAATAATTAAATTTACTCGTCATAACAATTGGCTGAGCGTCATTTGTATTATTAAACTGTGTTTTTAAACCAGCAGCTGTTATAATTTTAAAGAAACTTTTGAGTGATGTAGTTATTAAAGAATTCATATGTGGGTCTACTCATGCATTAAATGAAACATGACGATCCTTTCTTTCTTGAACAAGCAACCTTAGGTCTTACGTTCCTTGATCTCGACGGTGTTATAATTATTATTTTGATTTCCTTCAGTAATAGCGAGGAACAAGACAACAGCCAGTACCATTCAACATTTATTTATTTTGCCTTAATAAGGACTAAATAACGCATTTATCTTCTACATCAGATTGGAGGGTTAATATTTTAAAGCTATCCAAAATAACTACTAAAAGACCGTGTTTAAGTCAAGTTTTTGTGGAATTGTGTTTTATTTCTTATTTAATTATATTTATTTATTTATTTATACAAACTTCCTGCAAACTTATTGCACAAGGCAGACTTAATGCTACAGGCATTTTCTCCTAGTCAAACCTTTGGGTGTTGCAAAACTGTGTGTGGCAGGCGTATTTTAATAATACGATAGATTAAATTATATAAAAATATAGTCGGCAATTAAGCCAAAGGAAAAACTACCTTTTAAATAATTCAGAAAGTGTCGAAGTAGTGTATAACTTAAAACGTTTTAAATCTAATAAGTGTCTCTGTTGTTCTTATAATATAATTTTCCCAAGATTACAACGGGTTATATAACTTGGATATTGGCCGTAACGGCCAGATTGAGTTAAAGGTTAGGTTGAGGTTGCTTAGATCATCTTAGTGTATTTAAGTACGTAAATAAATAAATAAATATTTCGGTTATCTAACATAACGCCATCTAGTCCCAAGCTTTTGGTAAATACGTACATATTACACATAGAAAACACCCAAACTCCGAAACAAATATTTGAAGGTAACAGGAGTCAAGTTGATTTAAGCCAAACGAGCCAGCTCGTCCGGAACGATACCACCGTCTCACAGACGACTAACCAAAAATGCCAGCATTCGTGTTTGCTCAAGAATCTCTATATGCCGCCATAGAGTGAGTCAGCGTACTGCGTGGTTGCATTGTCTGCATTCGTAATGAGTATGGTGACCACCACTCTTGTGTGTGTGTTCTGCTTATGCTTTCCACCAGGCAGAACAGTGACTTTGGCAAGCTCATACATAAAAACAAAGTTTAGTCATGCACGCGTTCTCTAGTTAAATCGAATAGTGTGTTCTTCCCAAACTTACTATAACTTATATCCGTCCCTTCTCACGAAACCATTCCCAAACTTTACGTAAAAGATATTACGTATAAGCGAAACGTTTAAACATATCTCTTAAAAGTAAAAACATTATTTGGAAAGTGTACAGTTGTAACAAGTGTCACCTGCAGTTGGAAGAAAGCGACGGGATATATATCGCCTGACACGTCAGTGAAGCACAGGTACGTACTTGGACAAGAATTAAACGTCGCGAAAACGAGAAAGGTAAAAATTGTATATCTGTTACTGCAGTAATTCCCGGACGCTTGTTAACCAAGTTTTTTTTGTTAACGTTTCAAATTTCGCTCTGTCTACAAAAAATGTTCGTTAACGAGGAGTCCTTTGTGTATTAATACTATCTACAATTATAATGGGGACGGATTTCAAAAATAAATGTATTCGCTGATTGTTTCGTTGACTTTTGATGATTCTTGATTTGTACGTATATATTTTGTATTTATAATCAACCAAAAAAACAGGGTTTAAACTGTTATGGTATTTATATATACCTATATATGTACAATACTTTTCCCGAATGTCTCGATTTATACATCTTATTTTCCTTTTTTGAGTGGGCGCAAATCTTGTCCTATATAAAACACTTTCAACAAATCACTATAATCAATTAGTTCACATTTTTCCTAGATGCAACAGCTGTGATCGCTAAACACAAGGAAATAGTCAGAATCCCAATGATTAAATTCTAGTAGTTTTTAGTCACGGAGTATACAGGGATACACATAACGACCTCTTCGAAGTACTACAGTTTAAATTTTGACTTTCCACACCATTCTGATCGATTTTGACCTTCTTGCATTCAACATCTGACAGCCATCCTACGCAAGCTCTCTGCACCTTTTTTTTCTCTCCTCCTACTGGTGGCATGTCGAACTCGAACCTAGGGAATCAGGTGTACCCTAGTAAGGAAAACCCTGGAACCCGGACGTACCTCGGGCCACCTACCAGTTTGTAGGTTTTTTTTATTATATGGGGTGCAAACGAGCAGACGTGGCCGCCGACTGTGTGAGAACCCCGATGTTCTCTTTACTGTCCCCGCGGTCTCTGCACCTGGCCTGTAAGCGTGCTACACTACGTTTACCGAGACGCTGTCTTTACTTTTTATCTTATTTACTTCTATATAAACTCAAATTTTCTACTCATTAACCACTTTCAAATTAACATAATTTTCAAGGATTATTATAGTCATGTGGGCTTACCATATACATATATATCTGAAGCCCTTTCCCAAGTCACAAATTCCGCTGACCCTAAATAAAATGGTACTGTAGATCAGAGAGGTTAATAGGTCAGACATTAAGTTTACCAATAACTGTTGTACTCTCGAGTGTTTGCAACAATGTTGGTACAAAGATAATTTGAAACTGTTTATACATATAAATATATCTGGCAAAACATATAGAACTTTATTTTAAATGCAGATTTTTACTTTACTAGCTATTGGATATGAATACTGAGCATCTACGAACGATACCAATTAAGGTGTAATAGATTTTTTTTTAATTTTATAGACGTGCCATAGAGGCAGAAATTTCATTAAGCCCAACAGTGACGAGGAGATAAATATTTCAAATTAAGAAATTCTCTTACGATTGAAGTGTCTTTCAGTGGAAAATTATTCGATTAGTAACTAATTTAGGCTCACTACAAGTATAAATAAAACTAATAACCTTGACTAGAATTAAAATAAATTTACAAAGGACACCCCCACTCCTTTAGACAAAATAATTAGTATCGATAAAAGTCTAGTTTATATTTGTAGTCTTCAAAGGGCACTTTGAACTAAAAATATAGTGATTAATTTACAATTGAATAATACATAAATCAGACCAAGTGTTTCTCGATATAGCTAAAAGGCATATCAGGCTAGTTAAGGACAAAAGCTTCGAATATTTATTTAATTATTATCTACACCCTTAAATTAATTACGTCAAGGATGACTAGACTTCAAAAGTGCTCTCAGTGGAAAAGCTAATAGTGGAAAATAAAGCTGTAGGGGAACGGGTATCATGTTCCACCCAACACAAAGGGAGGATCCTCCGACCAGGCGAGATGATCTTGCCTGGCGGGCCACTGCCCAACAGTTGATGTTGGGATGTTGTATATAGGATAATCGGCGCGTGAACTTCTATTGCGCGATTCAGGATTGGTAGTAACTCCGTGTTGTACGTTTCTCCGTAGTTCAGTGTAACTTCGGTAGATGGCGCTGCAGTATGTTATGTTGTATGTGGAAGCCGCTACAAAGCTTTATTATTTAAACTGTTTTGTGTAAATTTAGAATATAAATAATATTAAACACTATTTTGAAGCATTCGAGATATTTTATTAATTATTTTATAGGATATGGATGGTTATTTAGATCGTTTAGTTAAAATAAGTGTCTATTGTCGATTTCCAATTTTATTCAATATAATATATGTGGGATCGTTGAAGAGAAACAGTGGCGAATTCAATTTGCAATGTTTAATTAAACATCGTTTAAACAATCTTTGTGGCCTACGCACATCGTATCTCAACCCAGGACCAAAAACAAAAAACACAGTGTGGCCATTGCTAAATATAAAAATTAACTAAAAGTACTAAAAGATATTCTTACTCCGACATACATAACAATGAAATGATGTAGTCGATTAAGGTACAAACTCTTACCAATCAGATATGGTTCTCAGATATCATTATTTTATTTTAGGTACTAACATCTAAGATAAAAAGTGATAAAAAATGACTATAACAATATAATTGTCAGCATCGGGCAATAAAGTAACACAGTATTGTTATCTTCAGGGATAAACTTGGGGAGAGCCACGATTCAGTATGAATGGACCGGTTCGACTGGAGTGATACCACGGCCTCAAAGAAAACCAGTGTGAAACAGCGCCTGAGCTGTGTTTCACCCTGTGAGTGAGGATAACGGAAGCCTCCTAACCCTACCGCTCCCCTCATCCCTCTTTCCACCCCCCAAAGGCCGGCAACGCACTTGTGACGCCTCTGGACACCCGTCCACGGCCGGTGGTAATCGCTTACCATCAGGCGATACGTATGCTCGTTTCTCCTCCTATACCATAATAAAAATAAAAAATAAACACATACATACATAGACAGCATCGCAATACACCACAATCATTATTATTAATATTAGTCCTCAATAGAAAAGCTTTCGAAAGTGTGAAATACGAATTTTAACTTGCCAATGACATTTATGAGATGCTACGATTTTGCCATCATAAACTTTTTGAAAATACCGACTGTACCTAAACCAATAATCTGGAATATCTTTTGGAAGGTGGTATAAACATTGTAGCTTGGTGGTAGCTTAACGATTAGTTTAACCCGACTGGAAGCTCAACTTACAATAAGTGAAAGCGACTTAAAGTAAAAAATGAAAACATCAAACCACAGTTTCGAATAATCCATTTGACAAAGACGACAACCGGATTACTTGAAACGGAATCTTACAATATGACGTGGGTATAGAAGCTAGAGCACAATGCTTTGTGTCGGCCTCTCTTTGTGACTATTCCGGGACTGATATGACACAAGTTCGTTCGACTTATTTCAATACTGATCTCGGCGGAGAATAATCATTGTTGTATTTTCAATTCATGCTGAACGTAAGTAGTTATTGTTACTGTAGATAATATGAATGGCTACTATTGTGAATACCGTTCATTTCCTCTTTCTTACAAATCAGTGTATCAGTCGAAAACGAGGTCAAGGGAACCAATATCGTCTTCCTCTTACAAATAGATTAACAAAAGCAAATAGGCAAAGGAAAACATTTCAAAAATATTTTTTCTTGACATTAGGCTCTAAGGCAAGGATGTAAATTTTTTGTGGCTTTGTTGTAAAATAACTTTGGAAGAGCTGATTTTAAGTACCTACAACGCAAAATGAGAGTTTTCCGATCAGGCGAGGAATTCTTCCCGATATCTTTCATATTTTCTAATCATCAACTGACCTTTTGTTCAGCATGACCATTGACCTACTTTTCTGCAAACTCCTGATTTCTGTGAACCCCTGCCTAAACAAAATTTTCAGGACACCATCAACAGTGCCTATCAATCGATGACGATTGAAATGACGTGAGTACGCAACCAGGCGTGTTACCGCGAGTCTGATATAAATGAAAACGTTAAAAATAATAGTACGTTCCTACCCAACATTACGATTGGTCTAAGTTAATAACTCTTCATCTCATTTTTTAAATATTTTTCTCTATCGTTTATTAAGTCTAGTAATTGATAGAAATCTAAAAATAAACTCAGCATTTGTCTACATGATAACTGTCTAATTATATTCTTCAAAACTACTGCGCCAATTGAGCTGCATTAATGTTAATAGAAGCTTGCTGAAATCATACATTATTTTATGCAACAAGTGTTTCTCATGCATCAAATAACAACCATTATCAGTATAGCATTTTTTATTTCAATAAAAAGAAACCATCATACATATACATCAACGATTCGTCGTATTGAACACGCATGACATTACAAATGAAATAAAAATGAATTAACTTCGTTATGTTCCAAAACACATTTTTTGCTCCTCCAACCTCCCACAACTTGTGGCACTAAGTTATTTTTATTATTTCGAAGAGCGATGTTTATGAGTGCATAAACCGAGCGGGTCGAGGTGGCCGATAAGCGTATGCCCGCGGCGAACACATTACGTCGACTTTTTTTATTTCGCACAACTTGCAAAATGGTTTAACTACCTATATACCTTTACTGTTTGGTAATTTACCGCGTGGTTTATGCGAATGGGTGGAAAATTATGATGGATTATATGACACATTTTATGAACTATATTTTTTCTAGATTTTTTCGAAGTTGTTTTTATCCGCAGAACGTAAGCCGCAGATGTGCGCGCTATGTTATCGTAATATTATATATTTTCTTTAGACTGAGTTCCTGAAAATTTTCATATATTTTTTTTTGCACGAGTTTTACTTAATCTTATAAGCCTAAAACGCCAAGATTTTCTTGTGTCCCTTAAGGGAAGTGAGAGACTAAAACGATTGCTTTACTGATGGCAGTTAAATAATAGCTGTTTGTGAAAATTACTAGACAATGTGTTCCTTCTCTGTATCAATTAATATTTTGTATTTCGTATTCTGATATCATCTTAATTATTGAAATTTTCAAATTAATTAAATAATAATTGTACTACACGTAATTTATATAACACTTAAACATATTTTTGAAAGTAATTGGCAAGTCTCGTCGTGTACAAGGCTAAACTTTATTTTAGATACAAGAATTCTAAAAACGGTAACGCTTTTATAATAGGCTCTTCAGACTAATTTTATAATGTCTAATTAAGAACATCAATTTGTTAGTAAATACAAATTATTTTCTTGCTAAAAGAAAAATTCCATGGGTAGAAGCATCCATTAGGCCCCTTCAATATTAGCAGCTGATCCTAATTAAAAAGATTTTACTCTGAATCCCTTAGGGTGAAGTGTAGAAAAATCGACCCATCAAAATCGACACTTTGTAATTCATCCCACGCAACATAAAGTAATAGGCAAAATATCCAGCGCTTAACACAAATACGCCCGGCGCCGTCGGCCATCGCTTTCACACAATAAACACTGAAAATTGTTTGCCATTTGACACGGTCCCTGCACTCGGTCCACTCGTTTATATTTAATCAATAGCCATTAAACTAAGCTTAAAACCTTTGTTGATTAAGAAGTATTTGTAACTGATTATGCTACACAATAGGCGTATAAAAGGTAGGATACTGCTATTTATTGCCGTAATCCATGGTCTATCTCCGTAATTCAATACTTACTTTATTACCAAGGCGTTTCTTTGCCTATAAAATAAAGTAGGTATGTGTGTATACGTGACAGTGTATACTATATTATGATATTTTTATGAAACATTTCGAAAGTTTTGTTGAAATTGATATTTATTTCCTAAATTCTTCACTAGGGTACCAAATTTTAATACTGTTGATGAACAACATGCTCGACAAATAAAGGAACAAAACTTCAAAAGCGTTAACACATGAAGGGTACGCTGATAATCCTATTATGTCATTATTAATACATGGCTGGAGGTCGATCCCGCCTTCGATGTGGAACAAGAGCTACGGTTAGTTAATATAGACAATTCTTTTAAAGAGAATTTGGTTTCAATGAAAGTTGTTTAAAGAAAAACTAAACATAACAAAAGCATTCATCCATTAAAAAGTGTTAGAAGTATCCATTTTTCAACTATACATTGTTTTTGATTTAGAAATTTAAAACGATTCTTTTTACTTTTCGATTAAGAATACACACAATAAACTATTAATGATGAAAATCTTATTATCGACTGTCAGTGTTCAGGATTGATTTCCATGCAATGTAAATTAATCCCGTCACGTATTTTTTATGTTGTGTAGTGTTGAGTTTTGCTTGTTTTAAGTTATTTTCGTTGTGGATTACCAATACCGTTCACGTTACGTTACCTGTTTCCGTTTTTGTTTTAAATCGTCAAGTGAAAGTAATTTATGTTACTTATATTTTGACTAATAATTTTAATTTAGCTGTATTGCTAATTTAGAAAGCGATTCGATCTTCTAAACTTCGATAATTTTTCTGAAATATCCTTCTAACTTGATCATTGCAACAATTTTATATATTGTTAGGTACATGTATGCCCCACAGGTCACGAATACAGCTTTGAAGCACGAGCTTCTTACTATGGTTTGCATTATTTTTTTATGATAGAAGACAAAACACTTAGGTCGCGTTTTCAAAGTGAGCGAGGAGCGGAGCGGGCAGCGAAGCGGGCAGCGGAACGAAAACGCAAACCCGTTTTGAAAATCAGCTTGTTAGGCAGCGGGCGCTAGAGCGGTTTAGTAATGTGTTATAAGAAACAATACCTCGTAAAATATAGATTGATACAGCTTGTGACAGATTACACAAAAATGTATAATTATTTAAAATAATTAATGAAAACGATCAGTGTTTGATAATATTTTGTTTAATTAGGGTATCTACTTATGTAATAGCGTCATAAAGAATTATTTTAATATTTTTTTCAATCGTACAAAGCAAGCAAAACATCTTGATTAGTCGTAATTGTAAACACAATAATTTACGGCAATTGACAAATCAGGGGTGTATTAGGTTACTATACTCATCACCACACACACATGACCGACACCACATCAACCAAGCGAACAAAATTATAAGTAATAAAGATGATTAAAGTGTTTTAATATCAACAAATAAATAAAATATAAAATATGAATAATTAAATAAACTAGAAAAAATCACATCATTGGCAAAATTAAAAATCATTAATCACAGGTGATTGCCATTTTATTCCATCCCTATCAGACACCGCTACACAGATGCGCAACGCTCGTACGCCACTTGTTGTCCGCTCCCCGCTCCGTTATGTTCATGAACACTCCCATGTAAGTCTATAAATTTAAACATGCCGCTGCCCGCTACGCTTCCGCGCTTTTTAATGTTTTCTAATTTTATTTTTGAATCTAAAACTCGGTATACTTATGTTACAAATTTAAGTTTAGATCAGTTTAATGAATATTGCCTCATTAAATTTAAGCTATCTCCTGCAGAAATCCTAACATAGGCATCGTAAAGGAAAAAATATTAGATATCAATTTTGATTGATCCAGATTGTTTTAAAATCTGGAAGTTGAGACATTGGTTTGAAGGTCTGAAATCATCACCGATTAATAGTCTACTGCGAACAAGCAGTAGACAGCAGATATCTATACGCCACTTAAGATAGAACGGTAGGAAACTACTCGTAAATCATATTATAGGCATTGAAACGGTTTTACAAATTAAACTAAACTGAGCATGGGTCTTAAGTAGCAACCCTGATCACGTACTTCGGTTAGACTTTCATCCATAAACAATAACGTTAGTGCGTTCTATGTCTTAAAACGATGATGAAGAAATACAGTTTACATTACACATGAAGCATCAGGATCAAGGCGAATTGCCACTCAGCCTTGGAGGTTAGCACGTGTTGGAACGACGCAAATATCTTTTTACCGCCGAAGATATAAAATTGCTGGAGCCTGTGCCGGCGCCGGGGGTTAAACCCACCTTTTATTTTTACCGCCCTTTACTTTTTATTACTGCGTGTCGCTTTATATGTATTTGCGTATGTCCGATATCTGCCGCTGCTTTTAAACCTACTTCGCTGGAATTGCTACAATGTTACGTTAAATATTTGGAGTTAGACTGTATTTGTCCTCTGATGTTTGATGTCGTTTAAATTTCAGAAATATTTCATTTTTATTTTATTTTCTCTGTTAACTGCAAATTGGTAACTCAGATACGCTTTTGTATTTTTTTACATTGTTTACTAGCAAATAAAATAAAAAGTCAGGTATCCTCGTAGTAAGTTCGTGTTGTCGTGTTCGTAATGAGTATGGTGACCACCACCCTTGGATTTTGCTTATGCTTTCCATCAAGTAGAGTAATTTTGACAGGGCCATACATAAAATAAAGTGACTAACGTAGCCCTCAGACAGCTGTGTGTGGCACAACCTTTGAATTTCCCTTCCTTTCTTTTTTTGCAATTTAGAATCTTAAATTTTGTTTGATCTTTTCTGTTTGAGCGAAACAAATAACTAACGTTAAATGAAGTAAGAAAAAATTGATATTTTAACATCAGTCTATCCTTGGGAATATTATAGCCCAGCCCTTTTAGCAACATAATCAAGAAAAAGTTATCATGTTCATAAAATATGCTAATTATTTGCTCCATATCTGTAAAAACACGAAATTAAACTATATTTATTTATAAAACTACTTAAGTTAAAGCAACTTATGTAATTATTTAAGCTTTGAGTACATTATTCTTAGTTGAAATATTTAGGTACAAAATGTTCTCCTTGTAAACAATCTTTTGTGTCTTAAGAAATATTAAAAATGTCGCATATTTCTTTTCTAGGATAATGTTGGTAAAAGGGTTTTTCTTTTGATCTCAATATTGGATATATAAGTAATATCAAAGTCTTGAGAGCATTCCTATTGCAATATAATAGTTTTATGTAACCCAAGAAACTTATTTCAGTGTTTTATTCAACACAAATAATATAATGCAAAAATTACTAAGTAATATTGCAATATTCGGTCATTGTGTATTTTTTTTTAAGCAAGTCTTATCGTTATAGTTACAGTTTGGATCAATTCTGTTAATAATTCGTTAATACAAAAGGGTTCATGAAACTATAAGTACAATGATTGCACTCATATTATATTCAAGTGAAACATTGCGACAAGTATCTGAACAGTATCCTGATTTACATTCCCCATTTTATTTGCGGAAACAAAACTCTCTATGTGTAAAGCAACGATCAATGCAGTACTGCTTGCATCTTGATACGGCTTCTATTTAATCAATTAGTTTCTGATCGTGTTGTATTCATATTAAAGCTCTCATTGTAGCTTAAGACGTTTATCTAGAAGTAAGACACAAAGGTTTAAAGAAGTGATGAAAATTATGCTAAGAGTACTGCAGTCGGGGAGTAAATTTAATCAGTCATGAATAAACATCAGGACCTTAGGTGTAGCGTCGAATAGCCTCGCTGTGACTCGAATAATTTGAACGGTAACTCCGCTGAAGCCTTTGAGTCACACCCTCTTGCGTGGAGGACGGAACTTCCGATGTATGTAATTAGAAGACGGTATAGACTTCTAGTTTGCTTCACATTTAGTTCAACATAAAGAGGAGATTTATTTAGACGTAATTAGAAGGCAAACATTACTTAAAGCAGAAGTATCCAAAATTGTCTCGTACTTAATACTCGAATATCTCATCGTGGGTAAGTCATGCTTGTGGGTCAGGCTTAACTGGACTGCGATACATTGTGCAGATTCATAATATATATGTTATAATTAGGCCACTATCAAATTATACAAATAATATTCAACATACATGAAATGGACTTAACGAACACCCAGACTCAGAACAAAAATTGCGTATCACACAAAGTCAAATAACTGTCATATGTGGGATTTGGACCCATAAGAAGAGTTCCCACGCAGTCGAAAGTGGTGGAGCGACTCTTAAGCTACTAGGCTGTGTAGTAATTTCTTTTCATTTATCAATCAACGTAAAAAAACAACAATGATTGTACGACCAAAAAATATAATAAAAAACCTCACGACTACGTAGAAATTAAGAGCTTATATTCCACATTAAATTCACAAGATATTTACATCTAACCCTAAAGGGTTTAAACCCAAGTCTCCAGAAAGCAGCTGTCAACCCCATCCATAAGTACTGTATATTATTACCGGTATTAAAGTCTCTAGGCGCATACAAATAATGCAAGAGCATTTAAATTGTTTGGTTTATATTACTCTAAAAACTAACAGATATTTTGTCCAGTTCAATTTGACTGTCTCGGTGGCGCGGTGTAACGAATGCAACTGCTGTGATTGAGGTCTCGGATTTGATTTCCGGTACGTACCAAAGTTTTGTGTGATCTGCAAATACTTGTTTCGAAAACACCCAAAGTGTTTTCTGTGTATAATATTTATCTATTTTTTTAGATGTCCGTAATATTTATATATATTTTTTTGTATTTACAAATAAGTATGTTGTCTAGTACCTATAATACAAGCTCTGCTTAGTTTAGAACTATATAGTGTTGTGTGTTAGATGTCCGAAATATTTATTTATTATGTTATATAATCTTCAATTATTTTTATATAGCTTTTCTGGGATCAAATATTCTAAAACTCTATTAACGGGTATTAGGTATATGACGTGAAGACACTTCACAGTTACATAACATGAGACCTGTTATCATTAACAGAGTAAATAGACTATTGCAACTCAAATACAATAATAATAGCTTTGTGAATTCATTTACTATGTAAACATCTACGATTCTGGTTAAACGTAGCAAATACAATAACAGCTAGTATAGCTGAATCCTGCGTTACGACAATAACCGCAGGCAAAGCCGCGAGGCAAAGCAAATTCTTTATAAATTGTACCCTATGTGTTGTTCTGTTCTGATGCTCTAAGCTATATTATTGTAAATCAAAATCAATTCAGTACTTTTTGGGTGAAAGAGTAACGAATTTACTCATTTAAATACTCACAACTTTCGCGTTTATAATATTAGTAGGATACTTAATTAACATTCTAATAAAAAAATCTTGGTATCATTCAATTACTTGAAAATATTTATTCACCGTGAGCCACATATATCCATATATTATGTTTGAAAAGGAGAATTCCTTTAAAAATACTTTCACACCAGTCGTAATGCAAATATTCACCCCTGAATGCAAATATATCCTCATGATATTTCATCCAGCCCACTCATAAATCGACCCCAAGAAATATAGTCATGTTGATCATATTATTCATTTATCCAAAGGTTTCCATATACTGCGGCAGTAAAACTAAACTAGGCGAGTATAAATCATCTGGATTGGCAGAACGGCGGGAACAAATTAGTTAATACATACTTTTCGCATAAATATTATGGTGTCTGTGTTAGTGGAAATGTTTTGATATTTTGTGCGCTGTTTCTCGCAAATCGTTACTGTATAGTTGATTGAGATCGTCTTTTTGTTATTCATGAGTAGAATTTAGGGGTGATTATTGATTCGCAATTGTTAAATACTTATTAAACTGGTAAAGTTTGTGAGTGTGCGAGGTTGCAGGAGGTAATCCCTGTGTCTACTGAACCGATTTAAAAAAATATTTTATTAATAGAAAGCTTTATTGTTTGTAACTTTCATAGGCTAGGCATAGACTGCACGTTTGGCCTAGTGGTTAAGCGGTCGCCACGCCGTTCCCTACTTCGCCAAGTGTTGTGGGTTCAAATCCCACATGGAAAAACACTTTGTGTGATCCACAAATTGTTGTTCTGAGTCTAGATGTTCTTTGTGTCCGTTTTATGTATGTTTGTAAAGTCCCCGCGACACAGGAATCATTCCTAGAGCGGGAGTTGTCTATTTAAAAAAAACAGATATACTCGTATATATTACGTTCACAGACGTGGGCGGAGCCACAGACAAAAACTAGTAGAGGATTATAATTTATTTTTCAATATCGTTTCATCCAAACAATTTTAAAAAGTTACACACACGCACAAAGGTGAGGAGATATTAAAAATAGGTACTTCAAAAGATGCCTTCAAATGTTCAAAACTGATTTGCGAAACTTTTGCTCAGTTTTCAACAAAAACCCCAAAGTTATTCTTAATTATGATGGTTTTTCTGTTCTTCATCCAAGGTCTTTTTTGTTTCAACTCTTTAATAACAAGTCCCATTTTAATCAACTGATAAAATGAAACTCTAACCAAGTAATGACAAAAACTTACTCCCTATATTCCCTTTTATTTCCTGCTTCTGTGAAGGAAGATTTTACATTGAAAACATCTCAATAGAACGTTCTCGATGATCATAAACGAAGTTCCGTCGTATAACTGTCAAAGTGCAGACGGTACGAATGTCAAAGGGACAATTGTAATATTCAGGCGGATTTATTGTCTATGTTAGAGTTTCAGTTCAATTATGTCATAGATGATAATAATAACAGGAATGGGTGGGGCGATATACTACTTGCAATGTTCTTTTAAAAATTTTGAACTAAAATTAAGGATGTATTTAACGTATGTGAAGAAGAAAAAATAAAAATATGTTTCGAATTAATTGAACTCCTAAAGATTATAGAAATTATAACAGTTAGTTATGCAAGGAACCAAATTAAATTAAATTTATTCTTTTATCGCAATATGGATAGTATTAATTCAATATCGTAATAAAAAGTATTTGATTGATTTAAAGTAATTGCAAAGTTTTGTTTATTTAGTGAAATAAAAAGCAAGGAGATTTCAACTGTGCATTGTTATATATCATAATTAATAAAACTACATTTTTACAATTTTTGCAGAAGATTTTAAAACTATATAGATATACGCACGAGAAAACAGTTTTCATATTAAATTTTTTTGTGGACTAGGCGTCAAACGAGTTTATGTGTGACCTGATGGTAAGTGATTACCGTCGCCCAAGGACACCCGCAACACCAGAAGCGTCACAAGAGCTTTGCCGGCCTTTGAAAATGGGGAGGGATTGGGAATATGGGCCTCCGGTATCCTCACTCACTCGGTGAAACACAGTGCAAGCGCTATTTTATACTGGTTTTCAGTGAGGCCGTGGTGGTCACTCCGATCGAGCCGACCCTTTCATGTCGAAGCGTGGCTCTCCCACAAATATATAATACATACATAAGCCGCGCCTATAAGTACTACTATTTTTTTAAATATCCTAATCCTGTAAGGAACAAAGACTAGAATCTGATTTGAAAATAAGTTAAATTTTATACACATAGATAATATATTTGGACGATTTATCTTGACGTCAGTAAACCCCCTAATACATATACATACAACAAAAAGCCAGTGTGGATAACAATATCACATTTAACTTTTTTTTAAAATGCCATCTGCTTCGTTATATTTATTTATAGCATTTTCTTGTTGGAGTGTGATATTGTTAGGACGTGTCTCAAATAGAAACGTATAGTGAAAGATTAACCTTATAAAATATTTCATATTCTACGATGAAACGAGCTGTAAGTATATCTTCATAACTTTCTTTACGGCTAACAAAAGTTCTAACCCTGTATCAATTTTATTTGGCAGTTATAATGTGAACAATGATGATTGACATAGGTATTTTTGACACGATGGTCCACGTTTTTCCATGATGGTTAAGTATAATTAATTCTTAAAAGAACTCATCATTTAATATTGTTTTTCTAATATTACAATATAAAAAGGAACTCATAAGGAAAAGGGCTATTAAGTCAATATCATAAATTTATAAATTTTGATAAATGAGTTTTGTTTCATTTTACTGTCAATTTGTTGTTTTAAATTTTAACAAGTGGTTTTTCTAATTCTCTGTTTAGAGATGAGAAACTGTTTATAGTTGGAATTTTCTAAGAAATTATTAATTTCCGGCCAATTTGGACCCGCAAGGTAGTGTGACTTGCTAACTTCAACGCCTACTAACTATACATGACATGCAAAGTCTGATTAATGGCAACATGAATACTTGAGTTTGTTTCAGATGAAAGAAATTACGGCACATCTAATCCAAACATTACAAATTCCTTCTTTTTGATTTTGTACGTTGAGCAGCATTGTATTTTAACTTAAAGCCATTAAATAACAAAGATAAATAGGTCACAAAAATCATGAAATGAAATATTTTAAAACAACATACACTAAATTTTCACGTAGGATTAAAGCATTACCCCAATTTTCACAAAGAAAAACCGCATACAACAAAAGTAAGCCTACGAAAGGCACGGGGTGGCAACAAGTTAACACACAGTAATATATTTCGTACATAAAAGCAGACCCCGGCTTAATAGTGAGCGTAATAGCGCCCAGACAATGATAATAAGCGAATATTTATAGTCTGTGCGTAATGTATGAATTTAAATATTTTATGTACACTCTAGCTTTTGTAGACTGCTTGGATATATGGCTGGTGGCGAGAGCCTGTATATAAGCGTGAATTATTAACATTACGCATACATGAATTAGCATTTCTCGACTTTCTAAGAACGTGTGAAAAAGCAATTATAACTTGCATCATTTTATATCAAAAGCGATAATATGCTTAAGAAAAGCGATGATACTGATGCTCCTTAAAATATTTTTTATTATACACCGATGAAATGAGGAGAAATAGTTGATACATAATTTAAATTCGGGTTGACAGTACATTTTAGTCAGAAAATATTGCTGCGTTATATAGCATATGATTAAATGCAAGCCAAGGACTATCAAAACTTTATGTTTTATGATATTACTCGTTGCCAGCTAGTAATTGAAACATTGAAAATATAACGTGGGATGTGGGACGATAATATAATATATTATTAAACGTCGATTTGCGTCTATGGCCGTCATGCCACTGTCACGAGACAAACTAGCTGTCATTTCCGCAAGTTCCGGCGCGCCCCACGTCCGTGCTTTAATGTGTAAACAAATGATTTATTGCAATATCTAGGTATGTCAATTTACATGACATATCAAATATATTTCATGTAAACTTTATTGTGAAAATAATATTGACATCATCATCATTGAATATTATAGTTTAATAATTTACTTAAATTTAAAACAAAAGGTTTATTTTTATTCCATTTAAATGTTTATTTGTATGATTTATTTTACTACTTGACTAAATTTTATTTTATCACTGTGAAATTATAACTGATTTAAACATATAGATTATTCTACAATCTGTATTCAATGTACTAAAATACACTTCTAACTCTCTGGAGAGTAACTTCGAATGCTATCTTTTCACATATAATTCGATGGGACCCATTTTGATCACCCTTTTTTTTATTGTTATTGTAGATGACAAAGATGGTAATGATCGTTGTTTTTGAACTCCATAAACATTTATAAAATAAAAGTAAGATAGACCAGTAGCTTATCTATTCACACAAGTATTATGTCGTAAAATAAACGTTTACGACTCTTTGTTAAGAAAACATTAGCTTAGTATTTATTTATATTTACTCAAGCATAAAATATTTAAGCATTTGCGAAATAAGTAATACTTTGAACTATGTAGCGTCGCTTTATGAATTTCAGACAGCGATTCAAGGTATTTGTTTTCTCTCCTCTTATTTACAGTTTATTAATAATGTTCAATGGCAGAATTAATTCAACTGATACTTGCTTTTACAGGGTAACTATATAAATAAATATTTACTTGTTACAATGAGATTTATAGAATCGGCAAACAAGACATGTCAAGTAACATTGCTACTCAAAAGTTACAAACGCTTTGCCGGCCTTTAAGACGGAAGTAAGATTTTGCTAGTTCCGACTTCGGAAAAGTGAATCATAGACATAGACTTTGGTAATTTTGATGAGTACCAGCATATATAAACATATTAGAAAAAACTGTCTGAATACCCAAAGGGCGACTGTACTTGTAACTGTCCATAAACGGTGGTAGTAAAGAAAAACCAGGTGAACCGTATATTTTTGGAATACTACTTACACGAAGGTTCATAAGATTCACACACAGTTTAAAAATTACCTTTTAACTCTCTTAAACTACTTAATATACTCTCTGTCTCTCTCACACAACACAGTCCACTATTGAATTTACTTTTATTAAAAAAACGCATCAATTTCGGCATATTTATTTAGGAGTTCAGAAACGGACAAGAAAAGGGTTCATACTTATAGTAATCCTCTTTCACGATAAAGAATTCCTATAATGTTATCAGATCAAAGACGAGGGTAGTCCTGGCCCCGATGGCTACGTACATATCACATATCTCTTGTTTGCACAGGGCGGGGAGGGTGCACGAGCCATGTCCGCGGGAAATGGCCTAGCGATGCAACCACTCAACTGGTACGATAAGTCTATCTATACACTACAAAGGGTTGGTATATATATTGATATATTGTGTCTATTGCGAAAGAGACTAACTAACCTACGACTCCGAGTAACTAATCACATATAGCCTATAGATATTAATATTATTTGTACATACAATAGTTCATAGTTTCGACGTATACATCTAGTATTCAATTATTACAATGTGATGCAGACACTATATTAATTCGGTGAAAATCAAGAATTTATTGTGATTACAATTGTGATCAAATCCTAGATGTAGGTACCTAATTAGGTATATACAATATAAATAAATAAATATGTTCATATTCACATTATTCTGCTATAGTATGAATCACCATGCTGCATTATCTACGTTCGCAATGAGGATGGTGACCGTGAATCTTGGACCCATGATTTCCATCAGGAAGAGATGAGTCATTTTGGCAGCTATTACATTAAGAAAGACGTTTTAGAATTAAAATTCGTTCCACAAATTTCCTTTAACATTGGTGATTTCCTCAAATTATATTCTCATCAACTTTTGAGAAACTGACAAAGAAATAATTTGCATCCCTAACAGTTTAGAACTAGTGCCGTGCAAATTGCAATGTTCCAAAGTTACACTTCAACTTGGGTCGCCTTGAAGCCACAAGCGCGTGAACATATTTCATGCTGTATTTACTACAATATCTTTTAAAAAAATTCTATATAGTAGTCGAATTTCTGGTCTTATTATTTAATGTGTGTTATGAAATTAGTCTTAAATGAGTGATAACAAACTGAATTAAATAGAGTTCACGTGTCTTTGCCCTAAATGAAAATTGGATTTTAATATTTTTTTCGTTTAAATTAAATGTACCTACAAAGTTCATTATGATACGATAATAAGTAGTAAGTTAAAGCTGATTTATTAGTTAAAAATTATAATATTCTAGCCACCATAAAATATTCTCTCTTTAAGTTAAAAAAAACCCGGTGTGAAACTTTACCAACATTGATTTAACTAAAGTCCACTTAATTACGACTGCTAAGTAAAATGATAGAAACAATAAGAAACTGTTAACTATAGTATATTGAACATCAATATAGTGGGGTGTTTATGCAACAGCACTGTGCACCATGCATGGCGACGTGACGATTTGGTCGTTAAGGGTTATCGGTGATCGGCGACGGCACACACCACCACGATCCACGCACGCAACCCGAGTGTTTCCCAACCAAATCGTGACAAATAAGGTAACATGTTTACAGTTAATTTAACTTGCTTATTGGTCTACGAATACGTGATCTTGTCTGTTGAGCTAGAGGTCTTTTTTTTTACTTTTTTCAAACAAAATAAATGTAATTATTACATGCCATTGTCTACGTTTTTATTGATGCACTAACGATTCATATTTATTCCTCGTCTGTTCTGTCTGCTAGTACTACAATTACTCCTGTCACATGGGACTTAACAAATGTACATGAAACTGATATAAAAAATATTCAGACTCCGAACAACAATTTGTGGATCAAACAAAATGTTATATCATATAAGGAACGGACACACAACACTCAGCGTAATAGAAAACAGCGAGGAAAACGCTTAAGACTATACGCCATACGCGCAATCGAAAAATAAAAGGCATTTATTATTTTCAGTACGAAGCAGGAGGTTTCATCAAAAACCTGTATAATCTTAGGGAAGTTACGACTTGAAGAGAAATGTGACTGTGAACAAAACAGCGTAATCCGAAAACTGTCACCGCAAAATCTCGGAATCAGCTCTATCCGTACCCTTATCTGAAATAAAGTAACGCTTCTTAGCGTCAGACAAAGGATCTCGTCTCTGAATGCGACGTAGTTTGTGTCGTTCCGTCGCCGTCACCGCGCGCTATCTCGATCTAGCCTCAAACACTTTTTGTCTTCCCCTCTGAATACAGGCTCCCCCGTTAATTCCGCAAACAATAAATACTTAACTGTAACTTATATAGGGAAGAGACTTAAACTAATTCAAAAGGTTATGTTATAAGTTGGCATTTAGGAGACATTCATTTGAATATATATTTTTCTAACAATCGTATAAGATAGTATTTGGATAATGACGTAAAATTAAGAAAAAAAATTGTAGGTATTATTGATAAAGGTTCTATCTAGTACTCACTACCAACACTTGTGTTGTTTACTGTACCTGACTGTACCTGTGATCGCAGTTAACAGTAGCGTATGTTTTATTCTGAAGAATAGGTTTTATAACTGTAAGATTTCATCTAAATCTGTTCGGTATTTTTTTCATGAAAGATTTACAAACATCTTCACGAACATTCGTATATATAATATTAGTCAGAAACTGTTTATGTAAAGCAATATATTTTCTTTGATTATCACATAATGTCTAACGTACAAAATTACGGTACTATGTATTGTGATTATATATTGTATAACGAAGTTCACTTTAACACATTAGCAATTAATATAGAGAAAGGTTATCTCAGAGTGAAGTTTCCCATGACTCAGTTTCGTATAGTTACAACTTTTATCATCAATCTTAAAGGATTTTGTCGAGCAAGCCGACGGACTTTGCCTTTGCCGGTCCTTTTCGTAAAGTCGACCTATCTTCACAGGATGTACACAACATCAGCTTGGCTAATACCTTTTTTTTCTTCCGAGTCTCATCCGAAACTAGATTGGGCTCGGTTTGAAGTCTATTACGAAATGACTGAATTTTTTTACGCAGAGCGACTGCCATCAAACCTCCACAACCCAAGCACGGCGAAGTTATTGAGAAATTCGATGGTCGTACTCAAGTATGATTAACCTGGCTAAGATTACCAAACTATGCCATGAGCACTTCAGCTAACACTAATACTGCAGGTTTTAAGAAGCAACTAACAGATTACCACTTGACAGTGTAAAAGCAGCTGGAGGAATATTGGTCGTTGATGATATGTGGTACGCAAAATGAGGATTTATATAAATATTCATATGTATTAGTGCAGTTACTGTAAATACGTGTATTATATTTATTGAAATATTATTATTTTATTAAATTGCTGGCCGTGAGCAATGAGACCACTTATTGTAATACCAAAATATAGAATTCCATCAATGTCTTTACAAACTTTTGTACATTAGTGATGTGTAATAAATTTGTGTAATTAAATAATACCTACATACATATACAATACAATATTCATCATGTTATAAGCCGCATTCTGTAGCTGAATTTCAAAAAGGGTCTTATGAAACAAGATCACTCAATAAACCAATTATTTTTATCTCCCTTTAATTGAAGATGAAATGACGCATAAGATTAAAAGTAATGAAGGTCAGCGTTCCTTGTTCTCCTCATTTTCATCAATATTATGTTAGACGACAATTAAACTAGACAATTCTTGATACAAACAATCTCAGATGGATTTGAAATAAACAATTACTGGATTGCTATTCAACTCTGTTCAACTTTTTTTTTTATTTTAACCATTTTTAAATTATATAGAATGAAATGAATTGTAAAAAATTAACTCATGGTATAATTTAACAAATTAGTTATTCAGTAATCTCCATTCAGCATTAAAACGGAGATAATTCATTCATACGTTACTTTATAAAGGAAAAGATTTAAAAATGTTGCTATTTTATTTAAACCAATTCCGCTACGGACAAACATTAATTTAACAAAAATCATGATTTATAAATTTATAGGAAATTGACATATTTCTGATGTCATTGTGTACAATGATATCAGAACATGTTTGCTAAATGGTTGCTGATTTGACAGGAGTGAAATTATTATCTACATAGTGCTTCAAAACATGTAGAAATGAAAACAAACTGACGGGGAATTAATATAAATTAAAACAATAAGGTTACGACGTCCGCAAATTTTTAGTAAGACTTTAACAACTATATTTCACTGGATATATTTATAAAGAAACTCACTGGACATTGGAACACAGTAGCTCAATTTTCAAAGTAGACAGCGACGCAAACGTAAAGTGTCGAGGACACAGGCTGACGTTGCAAAAAGAAGCGGAATGCCACATTTCGGTTCAGTGGAGCTCGAGAAGGCGCACAGAAAATTGTTCCGTAAAATGTTCACTTAATTTGATGTGCTTTGTTCCCTACTTTAGGTGAGACACTCGCAGCTTACGAAGTAATACCTACGTGCGTTTAATATAGCCCAACGTATCACGAATTAGAAACGGGTAAAGGAGGAAAATTAATGCAGACAATGAATATTTTTTTATGTAAAATTAAGATCATATTTGATTGCTAAAGAAATAAATTAATATTATATACCTTTTAGAAATACTTTTACTAGAATATAAACTAAAACCCAACGTAGTCACAAGTTTATTAAAGTGTTATGGTACGTTCTTATGTAACGTGTGATTGACCTGGCTAGGATATTGACTGCCTCGGTGGCGCAGTGGTAGTGAATGCGACTGCTGTGCTAAAGGTCTCGGGTTCTAATCCTGGGTCGGACCAAATGTTTGTGGAATCTACAAATATTTGTTTCGGAGTTTGGGTGTTTTCTATGTATATATATGTATGTATTTACAAAAAAAAGTATATATATAATCATATCAGTTGTCTAGTACCCATAACACAAGCCCTGCTTAGCTTGGAACTAGATGATGTTGTGTGTTATATGTCCGAAATATTTATTTATTTATTTACCACGGCTTTTCAAACTTGGTTCATACTTTTAACGTCGTTTTTGTCATAGTTGGGTTTTGGAAATGTACAAGTGACGCCCATTCCAATGATACCAAACACACACAGACACACACACAGTACTTTGTGACCGCTAGAGGGCGCCACAATAGGTTCAGTGACACGTCATATAACCCATAACTAGTGGACGATAAAGACGCTTCTAACGATATATTTTTCCAGTTCTAATAAATAGTTGAGGAGCTATGAGGGAACAGGTGAATATACATTTATAGATATGTCAAAATCGTAACCCTCCTTTGGTTTCGATTTTCACTCTTTCTTTTATATTTTTAGTTTCATATGCAACCCCGCTACGTTATTTCTAAGTATACGCATACAAAAAGTTTATGACACGACTCATCTTATTAACAAGCTGTAATAAAATAAAACCCCAGTTGGGTCGACTGCCCTCAAATATGCATAAAAGTATAAAAAATATAAACGAATAGCATTCATAAAGTTTACATTCTTATCTTTTAACTACACTTTTACACGAACGCATTCATATCGTAGAAGATTATGGTAAATCACAATTGTTTATTTACATTGGGAAAGCTTCGAAAATTAGATACAATTGGAAATAATCATGGGTTCTGGGTGACTGGCGACAGTGGCGACCCGCAAGTGAATTCCTTTTGGGTGTGCATGATTTAGATCAATAATGATATCTTTCAAACATTACACATTAAACGTCATCAGATTAATTTCTATGGGTCTTCTACCCGATTTAGTAAATATTGACGATTTAGTATATACTCCTCCCACCTACAATACAATAATCTACAACAACGTGATTATACATATATATGAGTAAAGAACCTAGGGTTATATATAGACTCGACACTTGATTAGCAGGCACAGGTTACTCACGTCAGTCAGAAAGTCACCTTTTGTCTCCGTGCCTTATATCGTCTTAAGAACTTATCATCAGCCGATCGCAGTCCACTGCTGGACATAGGCCTCTCCAATAGCACGCCACTTAGTTCGATCCTCGGCCTCTCGCATCCAGCTCCTGCCAGCCGTCTTGCGCAAATCATCACTCCACCTGGCCTGTGGACGTCCTACACTACGTTTGCCGAGACGCGGTCTCCACTCAAGAACCCGTTTACCCCAACGGTTATCGGTTCTGCGGCAAATGTGACCAGCCCACTGCCACTTCAGCTTGCTAATCCTGTGGGCTATGTCGATGACCTTGGTTCTCTGTCGGATCACCTCGTTTCTAATACGGTCCCTTAGAGAAGCGCCGAGCATAGCCCTTTCCATAGCACGCTGAGCGACTTTGAACTTGTGGACCAGCCGTACCGTAAGTGTCCACGTTTCAGCTCCGTATGTCATTACGGGTAGGACGCACTCATTAAAGACTTTTGTCTTTAGGCACTGTGGGATCGATGATGAGAAGACTCGACGAAGCTTCCCAAACGCTGCCCAACCCAGCCGAATTCTCCTGTTCACCTCGTCCTCAAAGTTGTTTCTCCCTAACTGCAAAGTCTGCCCGAGGTACACGTATTTTTGAACAACTTCGAGAACGGCACCGTGTACCGCAACCGGTTCCGGTAGTACGTGTTCATTGAACATGACCTTGGTCTTGTCCAAGTTCATCCGTAGGCCGATGCGTACAGAAGAGTCAGCAAGGTCGTTCAGCATCTGTTGTAGGTCCTGCAGCGTCTCTGCCATGATGACAATGTCGTCTCCAAATCGCAAGTGAGAGATGTATTCGCCATTGATGTTGATTCCGCGTCCTTTCCAGTGCAGCGTCTTGAAGAAGTCCTCCATTGCATTAGTGAACAATTTCGGGGATATAACGTCTCCTTGTCTCACTCCTCGATGCAATGGTACGGGTCTTGTATGCTGATTCTGTACTTGGACGGACATTGTGGCGGCTTTGTAGAGACATCTCAACACTTGTATGTATCGCCAATCTACTTGGCAACGCTGCAGGGACTCCAGAACAGACCAGATTTCTATCGAGTCAAAGGCCTTCTCATAGTCCACAAATGCTAGACACAGGGGCTGATTATACTCTTCGGTCTTCTGTATAATCTGCCGTACTGTGTGAATGTGGTCTATGGTGCCATATCCGCTCCGAAACCCAGCTTGCTCCGGTGGTTGGAATTCATCGAGTCTTCGCGCAAGACGGTTCGAAGTCACCCTTCTTGAAAAACAAGATGACCACACTTCTACTCCACGCCTCTGGAGTTCTCCCTTCGAACAGGACAGCGTTAAAAAGCTTTTTGAGCTCCCTCAATACGGGTGTACCTCCAGCCTTTAACAGCTCTGTTGTAATGCCATCCTCTCCAGGGGCTTTTCCATTTTTCAGCTGTCCAAGAGCCATTTCGATTTCACCAATGCTGACTTCTGGCAGATCTTCGGTGTTGTGGCGTGTTAATGTAGCTCTAGGGTCCTCATTTTCGGGATCAGGTCGAGATGTATGCGAAGCTTATAATTTGCCGTAGAAGCTTTCGACTTCCGAAAGGATGGCCGGCTTGGAAGCAACGACTTCTCCTCCTGATGTGGTCAACTTTGTCAGGTGGCTTCTTCCAAGAGATTGTACGAACACTTTTGACCCCCGATTCTGCTCGATCGCTCTTTCAATCGAAAGAGTATTGGAGCATCGGAGGTCGTGTTGCACAAGTTTGGTGATCTCTCGGTTTAGAGCCCGCTTTGCTGACGAAGTGGCAGGTGGGTTCTCACGTCGTTCCCTCATTAGCCCTAATGTCCTCTCTGAAAGCTTCGACTCCCCGCTTTTACGCTGCATTTTACAAAATCTCGTACCTTCGTCCCTGAGAATCCGAACCACATTTTCAAGGTTCTGGTTTACGTCTCTTGTGGTTTCCATGGCAGCAAATCGGTTTTCCAGATTTGACTGGAATTTTTCAGATCCCATCGCGGTTTGGAGCAGAGTTGAGTTGAGTTGAGACACGTTCAGCCTTAAAGTCGATATTCAGAGAGCCTCGGACAAGACGGTGATCACTACCGGTGTTAAACCTATTGATCACTGAGACGTCTCTGAATATGTGCTTTCTGTCCGTCAAGATGAAATCAATCTCATTTTTAGTCATAGCGTCGGGGCTTCGCCACGTCCACTTCCCTTGGGGCCGTTTTTTGACGAAAGAGTTCATCAAGAACAGCCCCTCGAGAAAATTGACGAGCATTTGCCCCCTATGATACTTCTTCCAAATCCATGGGTTCCTATTACCGATTCGCTGCAAGTTTGTACTCCCACTTTGGCGTTAAAGTCACCCATAACAACGGTATAGTGTGTTTTCGTAGTGAAGTGGAGGGCCCTCGATATGTCATCGAACATATCCTCCACCTCATCATCCGAGTGAGCCGAAGTCGGTGCGTACACTTGTACTACCTTGAGGCTATACCTCTCGGTAAGTTTGATAATGAGGTACGCTACCCTGTTCGACACACTGGACATTTCTACCACGTTGTCAGAGAGGGACTTGTTTACCAGAAACCCCACGCCACCTTGGGACTGTTGGTCTCCCTCGCGGAAGTACATCAGGTGGCCTGAGTCGAGAGTTACGGTGTCCTCCCCCTCTCTTCGGACTTCACATAACCCTAAGAAATGCCACCTAATCTTCCCAAGTTCCACCTCGAGCTGCGCCAGATGCGAGTCCAGCCGTAACGTTCGGCCGTTAAACGTTGCCAGGGTCAGTCGTTTACGGTGGCCTTCCGTAACCCGGTGATTCTTAGCACCCCCTGTCACGCCGTTACCGTGGTCGCCACCATGACCAGGAATAGCGAGACTGCCGGGAACTAGGGGCCGTGGCTTGTGTTGCTTAAGCATGGAGGAATTTTGCCCATAATCACCACACTGGGCAGGCGGGTTGGTGATCGCAGGGCGTAACTTGTTGTACTGAAGACGCTGCTGCCCGTCTCCAGCCTATTGTATTTAGTTACGCCAAGAGGCGTGGATATACCGCCATCGATCGGTCGCCAGAGCCTCGTTTGTTAGTCAGCAGGGTGCACCGCGTGCAGGTGAGGTTGGCTGGAAGCGAAAGATTGTGGTTCGTCCCCTTACACGCCTTAAGAACTTCCTTCCTGTTAAAACGAAGGCCACACTAATGCAGTCTTAAATCATTCCCTTGATCGACTATGGTGATGTGTGTTATTTTGACCTGAATACAGACCTCCTCAATAAACTAGACCGTCTTCTCAATAACTGCATTCGATTCGTTTTTAATCTTCGCAAGTTCCCAGTTGCAATGGCTACCAATTCGTCAGCGCCGCAGTCTGCGTGCTCTGACATCTCTTTTTTCTTTCCTGAACTCTCCATCATTGCCCGAATAACTGGTATCACACTTCCGCTGCCTATGAACCACCCACGACCGAAGTCTTCGGTCAACAAACAACTTGCTTCTTCTATGCCCCTCTAACACCACTAACTTTATCAATTCTTCTTTCTAAATGCAGTCAGTCCTACTGTGGAATGCACTACCTACCGAAATCAGAATGTCTACTAACCGCCTTATATTTAAGAAAGAGTGCGCGAACTTCTTCGGAATAAGTTGGCAATACAGTCTCAACGCTAGTACCCGTGTATATATACTCGTTTATGTATATATTTATATATTTTTATAGTAGTGTATTTGTTACATCTGATGTAGGTTTATAATTTACGTAATTACTATTTATCGAAATTAATATTTTGTCCTTGCACCTATCGCATCATATATTTCTGCAACACCTGAAGGTTAACTGGTAGATAATGCCTACTGGCATTAAGTCCGCCTTTATAATTCATGTGCAATAAGTTTTTAATAAATAAATAGTGAATATGACTGCCTCGGTGGCGCAGTGGTATCGATTGAATTATGAAAAATTCTATATTCTGCAGTCAAACCTTAGGTGAGTTAAGTATTTACGCTTAAATATATACTTATATAAACCCCGAGTCGTGTGATATTTATAATTTTATGTTCCATGTTTTACAGCACATGACCTGGTTAGCTAACATTGCGATGGTATCGCTCAAGTTATAATACCGGTGAGCTTATCACAAGTCCCACTATTTACGGTTGCGCTTGACTTGCCACTTGCGTGGTAGATGCAGTGCTGAATAAAGCTTTATTATTCTTCTGTAATTTAATGAAAATAACACGTCTTGGTGTCTGTGTATGTATGAGTGCCACATCACATAAACAGTCTTTAACAGTTGACAGCATAGGTCCTCAAAGACGAATATATTATAGTGTATGGAAGGTACCTACTTTTTTTTTAATACCGTACCCATTCCTGAAACCGTTTGCTTTCGAAAAGCTATGATTCTGTTCATTAGGGTAAGGCTTGAGCAGAGTTGTACTAAATCTAGTAAGCAATCTTTTCGTTACTACTTGCCGAGTCTGTAAGGCTACTTAGTTAGTAATTTCGAGTAATATGTCAGAAATATTTATTAATCTACATTTGTATATATGTACTATGGCATAAAAATATATAGGATATTATGAGTTTGTACAGGTGACTCTTCCCATGATATATTTCACTGTGTCCTAAATTACCGTGTTGGTATTAATGAACGAGGTGTCAATAGATGCGCAATAATGACCCAGGTACCATAGGCTATATAAATTTTATCATAAGCTATTACGTAGCCGGTCGGCTATAATTTTTGGAACTTTTTCTTGTAATACTTTATCAGTATCACCATTTGGCTTATTGGTACAGACTATAAGCTAGTGCTAATGGCATGCAATCAGCCTTTATTCCTGACGTACATAAAGTGTAAATAACTAAATATTTAATCAAAGGTTTCAACTTACCTATTTACATATGAAACGGCCAACTAACGTCTCTACTAACAAATGTCTCTTGAACATTTGAATGATACAAGTGGAGAGCGCTCAACAATTCATCCCAGCTCACAATAATAACAACAGTCGACAAAATGTTTATCCGTTATTACAAACTCAAATCCAACTTCAAATACTGAGACAACATTGAGCTCATTACTCTAAATGTAGCAGAGTTACCACTCGAATTGTCAGTCGGAACTGCGGTCACCATTGCCCTATTAAGAAACACAACCTATTTTAAACCTTGATGTTTAAAATAGAAAGTTTAATCTGTTTTGCTTAATTCAGTTGCATTGAAGTTATTATTAGGTACATCAAGGGCTGTCAGCGCGAGGAAGTCATTTCGTTTTTGACGCCTCTGCGATGTTTCGTGTTGTTTTTCTAACAAACAAGTGTGATATGTGAACTTTTATGTGAAATGCACATTGTGTGTGACTGTTGTGACGTGATGTACGATATACCGTAATCTGTTGTGGCTAGACAAACATTTGGGTATCCAATCATAACAGTGATGTTTTAAAACCTAGAGACACTGTTTCTTTTTTTTTTTTTTTATTTAATAGTGGGCAAACGAGCAGACGTATCACCTGATGGTAAGCGATTACCGCCGCCCATGGACACCCGCAACACCAAAGGCGTCACAAGTGCGTTGCCGACCTTTGGAGGATGGGAAAGGGGATGGGGGGAGGGATTGGGGTATGGGCCTCCGGTATCCTCACTCACTCGGTGAAACACAGCGCAAACGCTATTTCACACCGGTTTTCTGTGAGGCCGTGGTATCGCTCCGGTCGAGCCGACCCATTCATGCCGAAGCATAGTTCTCCCACGGTAATGTTGTGGAGTTACGAGCCAAACACCATAACCTGTTGTATGATATTATCTGATACCAGGTGATAAGATATGTTCTTGTCTTAATGTAGACTAGACTAGATGAAGTAAAAAATAGGAAGGGATACTTTAGGGCTAAGTTTTGCTATTTGCAGGGAAGTTTAGTTACTTCTGCGGTAAGCGTTATCACTATAATTAGCGGCACAATGCGTTGCCCCTTTATAAGTGGATACCTTCGACATTCCTCCGGTAACCTCAATTACTCTGTAAAATGCAACGAGTTACCTGTATTCAACTCGGGTTTTCTTTGAGGCCCAATATCACTCCGGTCTACTATTTTTTCGTTGCATCCGTATTTATTTGAATACCACTTATGTTAAAAAAATCCATGTTTATTTCTACTGGATAAGTGTAATATTAGTGTTCTTAAAATTTTCAGAAAAGAAGAACACTAATATAATAAATAAATAAATAAATATTCCGGACATCTAACTCACAACGCCATCTAGTCCCAAGCTAAGCAGAGCTTGTGTACTAGACAACTGATATAAATACTTATATACTTTTTTTTTGTAAATACATACATATTATACATAGAAAACACCCAAACTCCGTAACAAATATTTGCAGATCATACAAACATTTGGTCCGACCCGGGAATCGAACCCGAGACCTCTTGCTTAGCAGTCGCATACGCTACCACTACGCCACCGAGGCAATATGAGTCGAATAGCGAACTTGAAATTTATTGTTGGACCGCAGTTTACCCGACAATCCCACAATACTTCATTAAAGTACGTTACAATGCAATTGCCGCGCTTGCACGTTAACTGAAAAATAAACGTAAATTCACACAAACCCAGTGTCGAGTAAATCTGACGTGGGTTTTGACCGAGTGTGTGAGGATGCCGAAGGGCCACAAATTTAACTCTTTCTCAAAGGAAGGTAACATATGGTGAATTGCAGACAGATATGGGTATTCCTATTACAATATAATATTATGGACATGTTCAACATAGAATCAGATAAGGTAAATAATACTCGTGACTTGAGCGATTATTTGTTCTATCTGATTAATATTATGTATGTATGTTTAGAATGCATAATGTACAGAAACTACATTTGTACAATAAATATAATGTTAATTTAAAATGATAAAAAATTTAAAATTAACATTGTATGTGTAAGGCATAGTAGATAAAAGGAACATATTAAGTTATTTAAACTACTAAACAAAAAATTGATCGTTTACATTTCGTAACGAAGACCAGGGGCGATAATAAAAACACATACTTGCCTGAGCTCCGTATCAACATGAAATCAACATACATTAAAATTGTAAAGCTCATTCCGCTTGCAAGTGCTAACAAATTTCCCCCAGCCCGCATAATAAACCTCCATTCAACTTTTACAATTAGGGTTTAACGATCAGACTCTTGCTTACATCACGGTGAATTTTATCTGAAATAAAATTTGAACTGCGACTGGTAGCCAAGGCCGGCGGTCACAACGAGATTTAATTTCAACCAAATGCAACATATTCCAACAATTTTAATAGCACATCTGTAGTTTAAATGAACTTTAGACATTGCGTTTACTTTGTATTTCGGTTAATGGGATTTACTCACATATTCACACGACTCTAACTTCTGTGTTTAACATTTAAGTGGCGAAACATGACAGTTGATGTGATCTATTAAAAATTCTAAATTTCAATGAAATTAATTGTAAATAAATCGGAGAAGCCTGTTTTTACCATTGATTTAAGTAATATTTTAAGATTTTATGGAAATAAAATTACAGATCAGCTCGTTAACATCAGGTCCTTGTGAAAATGTGAGATGTGAGAACAAACATCACCATTACCATGTGTAGTCGAACTCTCTTCTCATCAGCTAAAAAAACATAGCTCCTAGCTCCATTTAAGTAGAAACTCATTTGCTACTACGAAAATTGTTGAAAATAATATAATACTTAAACCAAATTACTACAAAGTTGCAACAGCGTACAGTAAGTAATCTTTATCAAACAAAACTAACAAAGGATTACAAAAGTCCTTAGTTTTAACAATTACTTGAAACTTGGAACTTACATCTGACGACCACTTTACGTCTTTAAAAACTCTTGCAAATTTTCAAACAAAACATATTGTTTTTTTAGATAAGTAATAAAACTGGCATGCATCTTCCAGAAGATGCTTAGTTATGGCCAAACTCATGTTTTCGCATTTCAAAGTTACGCAATATTGCAGTCTGTACGATCATAAATGAAAAACGTGATGGTACAGAAGTAATGCAAAGACGTAATCACGGCACCGATACAATGTAACGCTATGCAATGCTTCGCAATATCGCAGCCTACATACATGGTATAAATAAAAACGTGCCGACAAATGACGTCGGGCATGCACGCTCTCGCGTGACGTCCGCGTTAAATAATGTGAAGGCATGAACCACGATTTACGATCGGGCCACAGCACACGCGATGAACACGCTATGATGCTACGCGACTCATACCGTCACGCGGTGACGCCCGCTATTTACAGCCCACCTTGTTTTTATAGCATCGTAAAGGCGGTACAATTAAATTTTATGAACGTGACGTAAGCATTGCAAACAAACGACACAATTTTCTTAAACTTTTCCGTTAAGGTGGAAGATAAACCTGCCTGCTGACGACATGTGTGCGCTTACCTGCAACAAGTAATAATTAATGTTAAAATATATTTTAGTTCTAAAAATTTATGACTTGGAAATGTGCATGCATTCATTTCAGCAACTAGCTGTGCATCCGTTTTACATTCTTTTGTTTGGCATCGTGCCACGTAGCGCTATTTGCTCAATTGATAATACGATTTATCACTAAAATTTATATGGCAAGATTATTAATTTTATCAAAATATTTTAAGCAATTTACGATAACATTCTCTTGTTTGAGGCTTCTAAGTTCTAAGATCTTCACTTTGTTTATAACGAAACCGTACATCGATTAAGTTAATTTCAAGTTTTAATTACTAATATTATTTTATTATGTATTAGTAATTGTGCAAGAAGAATTTTCTATTACTTGATCAGTTCTTTCTTAAAGAATGTTGTACTTTCAAGGCTTCGATAGTGGTAGTAATGTGCTAAGTTAATGTAAATCGGTCTATAACTGTGGATCTCAAAGTATGTCAGAGTTCAACCATTCCACAGTCTGAGCATCCGCAACAGAGATTCAATGATCTCTGTCGCGGATGTTCTAACGGTTATTTTCCATAACCGGTTTCTGAAATGATTAAGTTGCTCTACGATGAAAAATTGTCAAACACTTAGATTTTCTTTGCCATATTTAAAGAATAGAAATAAAAAATATGAATATGCTTAAAACTCAGTCAATAATATAACAAGTACGCTAAACACAACGTTTTCTTAAATTTATTCCGTTTCATGTTTAGATTTAACCAAAACCATAAAACAAAAAAAGAACTACAATCGAAATTCTTTCTCGACTGTCATAAAACAAACTGCGGTAAATACGTTCAGTAGTACTTAAGTCGGCCTCACAAAGTATGACAAAACAGCCGACACAGTTAACAGAACTTGCTTTCATAAAGTTAAAAATATAATGAAACCGCTCTGTGGATGCCCAGTAAACTACCTTTCATGTGGTTAGTTGGGAAGGCTCGCGACCTCCTGCCCTCCTGTTTCCCCCTCTTGGAACAACGCTTATAATGTTACACGTTTCATTACTGGCCATATTTAACAAACTTTATAATTGCCATGGTCCCTATTAATGTCTTGTGACTTTGGTTACTTCATACAAATACCTATTAGAAGGGGAACATTTAGCAATTAACAGCTTATAATCAAATATATTTAGAAATATATATGTTGATTATTGGAGCCACTGAAAAGGCTTTTGTAAATTAAACTAAAGTTATAAACGTATCTTGCTGTATTACGATCCATGTTGACCTAAACATTTCTTAAGTAAGAGAGGAACAGGTGGCGAGCTATCACCCGCAGAATGGCTCCAAATAGGGATCATGACCTTCAAAATATTTAACACTAAGTATCTAAAAATATAATAGAATTAGAGCTTATTGGTTACCTGGCATATCAGCATCAAATATGTAGCTGGTATAATATTATCATAATTAATATACTAAACCAAATTAAATAGATTCAAAACTTCTGAAATCCTTTGCAGTAATTACTCAAGAATATGGATAGAGCAGATAAAAACGTGTTGTTGTGAAGATTGTACACCATTTATTTCTATATATTAGTCCAATTCACACGAAAATGTGCCTCTGCCCTGTGGTAGCCTAAAAACTTAATTAAACAATATATAACTTGTAAAATAATAAATAATTAAACACGACATCATAAAACACATACTGAAAATGAAGTTTGAAAGTACAAACTTAATTTACCGGACAAGTTAGGTTATAACAAATTAATCAAGTTGTTACTCCGTTATGCTTGCCATTACTCTGGCAAGCGTTTTGAAGCCTCGATCAAAGTTGCAAGTTTAATTAAAAGTGATCCCAGTAACTTGTGATGTGGGCCCTTTTGAATTTAAATATTTATTGAGAGCGACACAGTATGAAGACAAGACGAGTGGGGACGCAGACGAGTGAGGGAGGGCACGTGCCTCGAGATTTGATGAAGCCAGACCCTCAGTAGAAGCCTGGCGTTATAAGAACTTTAACAGAGAGATTGTTTGGCGCATAAATAAACATGTATTACGTTCAAGATAACTCTTAATACACTTTGAAGACTGCGACACATATTTTATGTAAATATTTATGGTGATAATGATTGCGAATGTACTCGTATTTTATGTATTAAATTTTTTTGTGTGCAGGTAGTGGATAATAACAAATCAAAGGTTTTTTTATCTGTTACGTTAGGCAAAGTTAAATAGCTTATTCGTATGATACAAAAGTGATAAAAGTAATTATAATATGATACATGTAAAAATCTGAATTGAGAAAAACTGTAGTTTTTGGCTTCAACTTGTAATTTTTTTTAACCAAAGTTTAATCACTACATAGTATAAAACAAAGTCGCCTTTTCTGTCCCTATATCCCTATGTGCGCTTAAATCTTTAAAACTACGCAACGGATTTTGATGCGGTTTTTTCCAATAGATAGAGTGATTCAAGAGGAAGGTTTTATATGTATAAGACATGCATCATATACTAAGGCAACATTGCTAATTTTAGAGGTTTCTATTTTATGCCCGTGCAAAGTCGGAGCGAGCCGCTATGTTTTTATATACAACGTTCTTAGTTTTTCTGTAGTGTATTTAATTTAGTATCAGCATTGCACCCGTGCGAAGCCGGGGCGGGTCGCTAGTTTGTTAATAAGTAAGACCTTAACTTCGGTACATAATTAGTATAAGGATAGTAATATGTATTAAGAATTATTGAATTTCAATGGATATATTAAATTATATTTATTGTCTATTTTGAATATTTTTTAAACGTGAGACGGCAGAAAAGAGAAATACATTTCACATATTTCAAGGGCTCCTGAGGATATTTACCAACCTGTAAGACTTTATAATTAGAATATTGTAAAGTTATCATAACCGATTTTAAAATATTATTATAAACAAGATCTGACGTAAGATAATGCTGTTACATCAAGTTATGTGAACATTTTAGCGTTAGTTGTGAGTGTGTGAGTGAGCAAATGTTTACGAACTGAGGGAGACTTGTGTGTTTTAAGCTAAAAGGAAATTACTATGTAACGGAGATGAAATATCGGCTTATAGTGGGGCGGCGAAGATAGACACTGTCTCAAACAAAGATATACACACGTTTTTGTTGCGTGTTATAAATCTTTAAATAGTTATATCACTTTTTAATTGATTAATTTCAAAATGATTTCGACAATCAGAGTTTGTCGAAATCATTCAAAATTCAAATAAAACTCACAGGTTATCCTCTAATCTATTTTAAGGTTACTAGGCCCAGAATGGATAGCATAAAATATTATCTATCTATATATGAACACATGAAGTAAGAAGTTTGTATTCCTTTTTACGAAAATTATACGAAAGCATTTAGTGCAGTTAACTCTAGCGGGGAGCGGAGCGGGAGTTGAGCAGCGGCGACAGCGTAACGGGCTAGACAGCGGGTGCTAGAGTGGTTTAATTTTGTGTTATGATAAATTATATCTCTTCTTCTTCTTTTGATGAAATGGCAACCAGCCGGATCACTCAATGTCAAGTATTTATAGTCTTCAATTATAAGTCTTCGAGTCTTCAAGTCGTCGTTCTCATGAAATTAATGATAAAAAATATACAAAATGTGGATGACATGAAATGGGGACCGTCTTTCGAATAAACAAAAAACGATCAATTAAATTATATCACATCACAAAAAAATACAAGTGGTTTCAAATAATTGGTAAAATCGATCAATGTTTGATAATGCTTTGTTTAATTAGAGCACCTACTTATGTAATAACATCATAAATAAGTATTTTAAATTTATTTTCCTAAAATCGTACAACCCAAGCATATTTTGTTTCAAACACAATAATTTGCCAAAATTGACAAATTAGGGAGGTATTAAGTTGCTGTACTCATTCACTTATAATACTCGTATATAAGATCACAGAAACCACAATAAAAAAAACTGTCAACCAAGCAAACAAAATAACAAGTAATGAAGATTATTAAAATGTTTTAATAGCAACAAATAAAAATATATATTGTTTTTTATGGAATAGGGGGCAAACGAGCACGATTACCACCGGTCATGGCCACCCGCAACACCAGAGGCGTCACAAGTTCGTCGCCGGCCGTTAGGGCATAGGGAGGGTGAAGTCGGAAATATTAAATAATCTAAAAAATCACTTATTCCATCCCTATCTAACATCAATACATTGATGCGCACCGCTCGCACGCCGCTCGTCACCCGCTCTTCACCTAGTCCCCGCTCCGCTGTGTTCGTGAACACTCATATAAGTCTATACATTTGAACGTGCCGCTGCCCGGTCCGCTTCTGCGCCCACTCCGCTCCCGCTGAGTTCGTGTATGCAACCTAACTGTCTTAGATTCCTTCGTATAATTTTGCGCATTCCTCCATTTGAACTTCCATATGGAGGAGCATTCATTTAATGCATTGATAATTTCAATAATAAAATTTATAATACCTACCTAAATTGTAGTGCATATTATTATTTATTTCTACGCCACACAACTAGTTATTATATTTTTATAAAAAAATTGTAGATATCTAATTATACCAAGGTATATATATATATAAACGACTTCTAAGTACTCTTTGTTCTTAGAGATGGGGCACCCGCGCCGTTCGTGCTAAAGATATTCTATTAGAAACAATATTAACCGATTTAACTGCCGGCGCCGGATAATGTGGGCGGTGGTTCTGTGAAATTACCGGAGAATGTGTTTGAGGAAGTGTAAGATATATATATGGCAAGTATGCATTTCAGAAGTTTACACTTCCGAAAACTTAAACGCACACAAGGATAATGAACGATATATTATTAGGAATATATGATTAGGTTCAGCTGTCATTTGTATTTGAAGTAGTCTTTTTTAACAGACTTCAAAAAAGGAGGTTTCTCAATTCGACCATGTAATTTTTTATTTTTTTTATATGTTTTCGGGGATAACTTTGCCGTTTATGAACCGATTTTGATGATTCTTCTTTAGTTGGAAAAATGTCCTAACGGTGGTACCATTATTTCACTCTGATCTGATGATGAAATTCCATATAAATCGAGAGGATCCTTTGAATTCGTAGGGTCAACTACATACTTTTTTTATTAAGTATTTTAAAGCACTACAATTTAATGGTGGTTTGGAGTTGATCTGATGATGAAGCCAAAAGGCAGTCGAGGGAACTTCTCCGCGGTTTATAGTAGTTACCTTGTGTTTGGACTTGTTTAATTTGTATTGATGAGATTTTTTTACATAGAAGTGTTGTCACTGCCGTTAGCGGTCTGGTAATGAAGACGAAAAACCGTTTAGCAAACTCTTCAATGGTTTACAGTAGCTACCTTGTCTTTGGACTTAATTCATTTATGAAAACATTACTTATATACTTCCTAAAGCTATTCTAATATTTGCATCTGTTTGTCATCATTTCATAATCATGAACTGATGACGTAAGTAAAATTTCTTAGTGGTTAGAGGATAATTCGGTCATTTTAATAAGTACGTATAAATCTTTAGTTGTACACTTTCAAGTTATTCAGATGAGATGATGATAAAAGGTAAAACTCCTTAACAGTAAGGGATTAGAGGATGATTTCAATGTCATACGTTCGTATAGACCTTAATTCATATTATTTCAGTTTTTTCATGAGTTTTCAGGATTCTTTAAATATCATAGGTACGAATAGGACCTTTTTTGTATTCTTTAAAATTGATTTGGTGATCTGACCGGTAAGGTTAGAAGTCATAGCACCTAACTAGACAATAGCTCAAGAGCCGATCAAGTAACTAGAATTATGTCAGAATAAAAAGGTATGCAAAGCTGAGATTAGGATAAGGAACCTACACTATTTTAATCTGTCTTAGTGTGTGCATTTAAACATTGACAATTAATCTTAATTGTTGACATTCGCGTAACGCGTTCTCATCGTGCGGTTTTGCATCAGCAGGAGTTAACATTTGAATGTGGCCCCTTCTATTGGTTAGCTACGTTTCCTCTGGGCACGCGATTTGTATGAATTATTTCAACTTCCTACTAACTTAACTTAATATATAATACTTATTTTTACAAAAACAACCGACTTCTAAAAGCATCCATGTTAACTCCCTGCATAGAAACTCTAAAAGCGTAAAATAATTAATGGTCTTAATTTGGCTTAAATTTACTACAAAGTGTCAACTCTTGTCCATACCTAATTCTATTAAGGTGAAGGCCGAAGGTGAATGAAGTTACATTGGTTTGTCTCAGGCTAAATTACTCTTAAGTGTTATCATGAATAAAATCTTATTAAAAGGTTTAGGTATAAATAGTTCCTAGAAACAAGATTTTATAATAAGAAACTAACTGCAATTTTTTTATTAAAGTTTAAAGTTATAAATAAAAATATAGTCTGTATGAAATAGTACATAATATCTCAAAATATGAAACGATGAAGTAAATATTTTGTTACATATACTATAATGTTGAAATCGCTCAACAAAATGTATTAGGCCTACAAATGTTTATGGACCTAGCTTTGTTAGACTTGGGTGGGTTTACGATACGATACGCTGGAGGCATAACCTCAAGTATAACCATTAACCTTTGAAAAATATATACTGCCTTAAAATGTATAAGGGACCGACCACCGAACGTTTTAGTGTCACATAAAAGTCACCTGAAAACGCGACTTTGAGTAAACTAAGAGATATGACCGCTTAAATTCGTTTACTATCGGACCGTGCTAACAGATAATTCAAAACTAACATGGGTAAATGTAATAATAGAGTTTTATGTTTGTGTGTCAGCGAAAAAAATAGTAGAAAACTGTTATAGTATAGATAAAATAAACTTTAATAGCAGTATTTGAACATAAAACTTCTTTGAATGACATTATGTTGTCAGATAATCAATTTGGGATGAATCAGATGTGCTCTTAGTTTCAATGCTTAACCCTTAATTGTGAATTCAGTATCTATATCTATATCTTAGAAATTCCTTTTGACGTGATAACATCTTATAAATTGATGAACGCCGTCTGCACGCACGAAAAAGCATGATTCATTGTCACGTTCCGCCTGAGCGTTCGGCTTGTGACGTATATTTTTCATGAATGTATTCTATTCTTATGACGTAAAATTATCATCCGTAAACCGACTTTACAGACAAATAATATTTTTTTTCGTAAAATATTGTGATGAATAATTAACATATGTGAAGATATTTAGAACCTGTACCGTACCATATCGTCCGTACGTACTATAAGATTAAATTTACAACCCTTTCATAAGCTAGAGGTCAGACAGTCATTCGATTAGAAGTAGACTGACCTTTTGTCCTAACATATCGCTTACACAACATTAATAATAAGCACTTCAAACTAAATTCTTGTCACTGGATATCAGAGTATCACATGCGTTTTTTCACATACACTTATGTTACGCTTATACTTCACTACTATACGAGCTACCAAAACCAAAGATTGTATTTTTATAAAATGTTCGTTTGTTGTAGGATCTGCGAACTTTAGCGCATGTAAGCTCGTGAAGAAAACTGTTATTGTCATTTTTAATATACCAATGCACGAATTGCACGTTTAGCCTGGTGGTTAAGTGGTCGCCACGCCGTTTCCTACTTCGCTAAGCGTTGTAGGTTCCAATCCCAAATGGTATAACACTTTGTGTGATCCACAAATTGTTGTTCTGAGTCTAGGTGTTCTATGTGTCCGTTTCATATATGTTTGTAAAGTTCCCAGCGACACAAAAAATATTCCTATTGCGGGAGTTGCCTTAAAAAAAAAGAATAAAAATTCCCTAATACAGTTGTCAATTAGTACAAATTAAATAAATTTTAAAAAAGTTTTTGCGTAACCATCTGTGCGAAGTTCGGACACGCCAAGATACGTCGGCCGTATAATACGCATCCATTAAGAAAGATTTTTGGGAAAAGATTGTAAGGGGACTTACCACTTTACAAGTGATATTGAAACTTCAAAAATAAAGAATATCCTTACAGGTCTTATTGAAAGTAGTCCTATATGAATATTCATCATTTTCGAAGTTAGAAACATTAAATAAGAAATAAACATGCAACCGAAGAAGCTGTTAACATCTATTATTCTATTAATTACAGTGTATAAGCAAGTATGTTTAGTGCCTTTAATTAGTACGTATTTCTTTTTTAAGGAAATTGTTTAGTTTATGAATCACCTTCACATCAACACCATCTACAATCAAGGGTCATATACCTCTGACACTGAACTTCAGAAATGATCGGAAAGAAAAGAACATTACAGGACATCAAATACCCATGAAAACGTATAACTCATAGAAAAACCAATGACCACACATCAACCACAAATACTCTAATAAACGAGGGGGTATATCACTGAGGGGTGGTTGGACAAATGTGGGGCAATTTGCACATGGATCAAATTTCCTAACGTACGCAATAGTCTGGGCGCGTTGGGCAATGTGAGTTCAAACTGGGTAATGTTGGGTAATTTTTGCGGAATCTGAGTCGTTTATATTGCGTCATTGTCAACAGTATAGGTATCCATGGGATTTTATTTTCTATTTTGTGTTTGTATCTATTTATTTAATGGCTAGTACCAAACAATCTTATCAAATAAATTAATAGGTATGAATTTTCAGTTTCACAGTACAATCCTGGAACAAAATAAATATCTTCACGCTACAATACTATTCCAAGAAATCATATAAAATATAAGTTGTATGATATTGTTATCTTTTGTAGATAAACATTAAAGTAATTTAAAGTAACGATAAGGGTATTTGAGTGAAAGTTTCCATTTGATAAAATATTCATAACGAACAAACATTTATTCATTTAAGAAGTCGTTGAACTTTTAGAACACAGGAGCAAAAGTAGTAAAGAGATTCAATAGAATTTAGTACTGTTTTTTTTCTTTGATGTACGCCGGTATTCATTGAACACCTGAGATCTAATTTATTGATATTTTTAGGGTTCCATACCTAAATGGTAAAAAGGGACTCTAGTACTAAAGACTATCCGTCCGTCTGTCTGTCCGTATGACAGCAGGCTATGTCTCATGAACTGAGATAGTTAGATAGTTGAAATTTTCACCGCTGATTTCTGCTTCAATAACAACAAATACTAAAAAAGATAATAAAATAAATAATTACTTAATCCCATATAACAAACGTGATTTTTTGTAATTTTAACAGATAATGGTAGGGCAAGTTACCCACACTAGACCAGTTTTTTCAGGGCTCCTTGAGGTAGTTTTCGACCAATAGCAGAAAAAATCAACATCGGTTGTAGTGATTAATTCGTCTATTTGATTTACCACTAGCTGCGCCCTATGTTTTTGTTTTTCTAGGTTTTTGTTGATTTTGTATCGGATGTTGTTAATTTCATAATTTCATTGATTTTAATTTTGTTTTCGTGTAACCCTATTTTTCTCTCAAATGAAAATAACCTTAGTAACTACTTATGACAACAGCTAACTACCAGTGAAAATTCCGTTAAATCGGTCAAGCCATATTAGAGACTAGCTAAACCCCGCGGTGCTACCCGTGGTGCGACAATAACCGCGGGCAAAGCCGTGAGACGAAGCTAGTATATTTATAAATTGTAGTCTATGAGTTATTCTGATGTATAAGCTCTATTATTGTAAAGTTAAGTAGTTTTTGCGTGAAAGAGCAACAAACATTCTTACTTACACACTCACAAACTTTCGCGTTTATAATATTAGTAGGGATAGCTAGAATAAACAGAACGATAGAACGATAAAAAAAAAAAATACCGTATCATCAACAAACCATAATGTCCCACTGCTGGGCTCGGCTCTCCTCGTAAATACCGTAATACATTTCATTTATTTATTTGGAAAACATATGTATTTACTGAGAAGTTTTAGTAAAAAATTGCAAAGAGACACTTTATTTTTATTTGTCCTATTATTTCAGTAACATATTACTGGTATTCATATGTTTTCTTAGATTTGGCTGTCTACACAATAACATTGTAGCAAATACTTGTTTCAGAAGATAAAAACACGTAGACTATTTGTCATAGTCGGCTGCGACACATTTAAATAAGGGCCCTTACACAAATTATAACGATGCTTACGTATTAATAAGCTTTATTTCACCTTCCTACATTAATGGTAATTTATGTACAACTAAGTAACCAATTTAGAGCGGCTCTAACTAGGGGCGAATATAATCGATGCCAATGAGTACTGTCGTAACATTGATAAAGGTCGTGAAAAGCTTTCTATTCTCCGCTCATTCGAGATAAAAATGATCCTGATTGCTTCGTGATTGAATCGATGGGCCCCCACTGAGGCTTATCTCGAAATTATTAAATTAATATTGGATTCGAAAGCGGACGGAGTACGATAACCTTACCCTTAAATTTTACGCCCAATTTTATGATGAAAAGCGCTGTTTTGGTAAATATACGAATATAAAATTTGTATGAATACGTAATTGTGAGCCGTGTAGCCGCATTGAGCAGTTTTTATAGCAATTTAGCTTCACAAACATAATCCATATTTGAATGCAGCCCTAGGGTTAATGCTTCGTTGCTGACTCGTGGTACTGGAATATTTCTACAGATCGTAATCTTTTGTAAAAATAAACAAATGTTACGTGACTTGGTTATCGCTCTAGGTTTTGTAACAGAAATGAACGTTTATGTACCAACATAAAACATCTAATGTAGCTACGATAATATGAATAGGTATGAGAGTCGTGTGTGTACGAGTACGCCTGTTGTATATATGCGAGTGTGTGCGTGTGTAAGAGTAAAATAAGAGACAGGTCATTTAAGAGTATCATCATGACAACCATTAATTAAATCTTGCGTCAATGTGATGGATTATAAGGTCAGAGTTAATAAGTTGTAATGAGGGCCTCGTACGGCGTTCTTAAATTAACATTTCCAAAAATTTATGAGTTAAGAGTTTGTGTCGATCATTATGAAATTTACCTGGCATACAATTTACCTATGTATATTCTTGGTAATGTGTAATATCTAAACATTTAGATAAAATAATTTTATATGTGATATTTTGGCATATTAAAGTCTGTTGGTATATATAGTTAGTGTAGTAGCCTACTTACATATTGGATGAATAAGTCATAGTACGCTTTGTTCTTATTGAAGGGTGTTCTGAAGGAGTTATACCACTAAGAAGGTATGCTTAAATCTAACCAGGCTAGGGCTTTCAAATAGAAGGTATACACCTGTTCAGAATATGAACGAAAATACATATTTAAAATGTAGTATTTCTCGTTCAAAATCAACGAAGTTTTCGAAAAAACATTAACAAGCCACTTCGGTTCCATCGTTCACAAGCAATACATTTTAATAAGTATTAATATCAACGCTACTGCTTATTGGCTCGACGTAACCCGTGTAAAATATCGGCCAATAAACACACACACACACGCAATAAATTTGAACACAAATAAGTAAAAGTATGACATTTTCCGATGAATAAATCAATGTGACAAATATGTGTGTGTAATTGGTTGGATGCCATTTGTTCGAAGTTGGAAGATATGTATGTTTGGCCACATTCAGTAAGACTTTCAACGCCATCTAGTGAATTACAATCGAACTACATGGTTATACTGTATCGCGCAATTAAAGTTCTCGGCTACTTATGGACGGTACTTTGGTAAGTATAATTATTTATAATGGTTGATGGATATTACGTCAAGACAGAGAAAAAGAAGACACTTGTAAGATAGACATAACTTGTTCCTGCCTTGTCCTTTGGCACTTGATTATAAATATAATAATTTGAGATATGGTTGATTTGACTTTAAGATTTGCAGTGAATATATCACCTGTGTTATGTGATGTCTTATAAAAGAATATGTCACTCTTCATAATTGGCTTAGTCACAAACCTTTCATAATCATTTTCCTCTCAAAATAGATTTTAAAAACTTTCATGATCGTGATTAACTCACTGACGTCACATTAACACTGGAATGTTGAATTATTTATGTATCCATCGTACAGTTACAAACTATGTGGAATGTAGGAGTGAGTTAGAACAAGCGAACGACTAGTTGCTGTCCGGTATCCACAGCCGCAGAACGCTGTACGTATCCGATCCGCACTGAGTCCAGACCGCAATATCAGGTCACGTTGGTTTTGACACTACTTAGTTAGCTATAGTAGCGGTCGATCAGAAATTCCATCGATAAATGCAAATTTAAGGAATGACAACAATTGACATTCCGATTCAAAATCAAGTGACAAGCATGATCACATGTATGTATATGTATTTAATGAGATATACACTTATGAGTGTACTTATCAACAGTCCGGTCACAGTAGGGTTTGCCCTAAAGGGTTTTGCCTAGTTTGAGCCTATAACGAAGTAATATACCTACACAAATTTTCTCTTGAAACGGTACACTGAAGCGTATTTACCCATATTATGTTAAATAAATTTTAATCTTGTATACTCAACGGTCAAAAGTAATACTATCAAAATTTGTATATTTCATAAAAAAAAATGTTAAGAAGAGAAAATAATAATAGACAAGGGAAATTTGGCAAAAATAAGAGAAACCATTGAATTATTGTCTTGAAGCCACTATTCCGTAACATGATTAAAAACAAATCATCAAATCGACGTAAACTTTGAAACCATACATAATAACTATTTGCAAATTTGGTATCGCTAACAATCAACATCACTCGCTCGTCACAAGCTTTATTAAACAAAAGAAAAAGTGACAAACACAGTAGCGAAATGTATAAAATTCTTTATTTCTTTTTCTTAATAAATGACAAACTGTGATGTCGACAATTCTGCCAATGTCAAGTGAGATAGAAATACGTGAGAGATAATAAAAAAAAAATGCAGCCCTCCAATTTATTCCAAAATTAGCAATGGGCTTTTTGATGTGGTCAGTAGAACTAAACTCTTTAAAACCTCATCTATTTATAAACAAGTCTAGTACTGACACCTGTCAGTTATTTGACGTAAAATGAAATTCGGGGTTGCCAACATCACCAAAGTATTTAAGTACAACGAGGTTATTACACTGATGTCACGGTAAATTTTATATGATGAAAATATAATTAAGTTTTATAATAAATAATGGTTCTTCACGACGGAAAATATATTTTATTTTATAAGTATGTGATCGGTTCTTCTGCTTCCATATGTTACATTTTTATGAAGATGAATTATATTAAGATTCTATTAGTACTCCAGCAGCAGTTGTTTTTTTAAATATTTATTTGAAATACGACAGACAGTTACCAAAGTAACATTATTGTGCCAAAAATATGAGGAAGAATGAAAGAAAGGTAAAATATAAAATATTATCAATACTTAAAAAGCTTCGGTATATTTTATAGGATTTTATATGAGTTATGGGTATATGGGTTTTATATGGACGGTTGTAACAATAACTAACCTAATTAACCGGAAGAGATCTATGAAGAATTGTAATAAATACCAGACATGTTTGTATGAAATTGAAATTCTGGAGTTATATTTTATAATCTGCTCTGCAAAATATTGGTACTAATCTACTTTAATTATGTACATTATAAGTTTATAATTGAATACTTAAAATTTACAGAAATGGAATATTCATTTCAATATTTTAAGTGAATTTATTAAGTCGAACCTAATTACATATCTCATGTCGAAATCCATCAAGTCGGTTGGACTACAGAGCTTGTCAAAGAAATATACATGCTTATACTCAAAAACAGGAGGACAAGGAGAGGGTTACCCCTCCTTCTAGGTAACACAAATGTTAACCATGTGGCGACAGCGCTCCCGCGCCGTCACGTCGCGCCAGCCGCCCCGCCAGTCACAAAGCATGCGCCGTAAATGAACGGATTCTCGGCGCGCGCTCATATTTACGCTAAAGTTCCTTCGCTCCAATTGGCTGAGGTTTTTGTGTAGTTTTGTAAGCTCGCTTTCACTGTCCTATGTTGTCGGCCAAAATGTAATTATAAGAAAATGCATTTGTGTAAATAAATCAGATAAGTCGTAACCTCCTCGAGTTTCACTACTATTCTAACTACGGTACGAAGGCTAACAGCTGGGCCGGTTTGAATAGTTACCACCACCTTTCCCTGGTATTAAGGCTACGGATCGAAGGCTAATCAGCTAGGCCGGCCAATATACCTATCCCAGTATCTGCTGTATTTAAGCCAGCTGGCATAGTGTAGGGCCGGGTCAGTAGACAACCCCACGGGTCAGCAAGCTTCACAGCTGTCCCGAAACTGGTGACCCCGAACGAACGCTCCTAAGTATTCACGGCGTCGACTCAACATACCCACGACAGTCCGCGTGAATACCTACAGCCATGACGAACGAAGCAAACACAGAATTTAGCGATGCCCAGGGAATGGAAGTTAAAAGCGACGTAGCCACAATCTCGCTGCCTGCGCGTCTACCACCATTTTGGCGCCAAAACCCACGACTGTGGTTCGCACAATTTGAAGCCGCCGTCGCTGCAAGCAAGATCGGAGAAGAACATAAATACAACTTAGTTATCCCACTACTCGGCTGCGATGACCTTGAACAAATCTCCGACATTATATTAAATCCGCCTGCTACAGGGAAATACATAACATTGAAGAACAGACTTATATCCACTTATCAAGAGTCAGATCATTGTCGGTTACAGAAACTACTTAGTGGTCTAGAACTCGGAGATTCAAAACCTAGCCAATTACTTCGTAAAATGCGTGACCTCAGCGGAAAGTTACTAACAGACGAGGCGTTACAAGTATTATGGCTCAATCAATTACCTACACAGATCCGCGGCATCCTAGCCATCAACAAAGAGACACTAGAAAGCCTAGCTGCAATGGCCGACAAAATGTTAGAACACTTCGAGCCCCCAACGGCTGCCGCCATTACAACCACTATGTTGTCGTGCCAAAAGAACAAGAATAATACGGAAATAGGAAACCTCCAAATTAACCTACTAACTAAAGAAATAGAAAAATTGTCACTAGAAGTAGCCGAACTACGATCAAACCAGCAACGCTCGACATACTTCCCGCCTCACCATCGCTCGCGCTTTGAAGGTCACTCAAGAGCGCCGAGCGAACATCGCCCGCGGTCGCATTCCCGCCGGCGAGGGCCCGACGACGCTGATTGGCTATGCTATTATCACTACCGATTCGGTGACGACGCTCGTAAATGCGAATCACCGTGCTCAAAAAGTAAGCGTAATAATATCAATGTCACGAGTAAGAACCAGGAAAACTAACAAAAGCACCGACAGTGGCGGGCGTCGGTGTGATCCATGGAACCCACCGCCTATGCATTACAGATAGCAAAAACACAGAAAAGTTTCTTGTCGACACAGGAGCCGATATATCCGTACTGGCCGCAAAGAAAACGAGATTTTTAAGACCTAGAGAAAATAGTTGTAAATTATACGCCGCGAAAACTGCAATCATCACACCATTTGGGCTATATGAATTCAACCGCATGCCCTTTGGATTACGTAATGCTGGTCAAACCTTCCAACGTTTTATGCATGAGGTGTTAAGGGGACTCGATGACATCTGTTTTTCGTATTTGGATGATTTAATCATATTCTCGAACCCTAGTGACCATGAAAAATACTTACATAAAGTACTTGAACGCCTTAACCAGTATGGAGTCACGCTTAACATCAATAAATGCGAATTTGGCAAAAACAAGATACAATTCCTAGGCTACGAAGTATCATCAGACGGAATCAAACCCACGGAAGAACGCACGCAAGTAATAAAAAGTTACCCGAAACCCACTACGATACAAGAACTAAGAAGATTTTTAGGCATGATTAACTTTTACCGCAACTGTTTACTTCATCAATCAGAACATCAATGCCTACTCAATAAATACTTACATAACTCTAAGAAGAATGACAAGTCACCAATTCAATGGACGCCTGAAGCTGAAAAATCCTTCGAGCAATGCCGCCAAAGCATACTCGAAGCGACTACACTCACTCACCCAATACCTAACGCGCCACTGTGCTTATTAACCGATGCTTCCGACACGAGCCTCGGCGCCGTACTACAACAAAAAGTTAACGACGTATGGAAACCTCTTGCCTTCTACTCAAAAACAATGAGTGACACACAGCGAAGATACAGCGTGTACGATCGCGAATTATTAGCAATGTACACCGCTGTTAAGAATCTACGCCGGCTGATCGAGGGTAACGACCTCACTATATGCACAGACCACAAACCCCTTACCTACGCACTTACGAGAACGCCGAATAGCAGTGATACACCGAGACGAGAACGTCAACTACACTACATAAGCCAATTTTGTTCAACAATAAAATACATTCACGGAGATAGAAACGAAGCGGCCGACGCGTTATCACGCATATCAGAAATAGAAATACTTAATCACACAATCGACTACAATAAATTAGCAATAGAACAAGAGAACGACACAGAACTACAAGCTTGCATGAAACAAAGTAATCTCAAGTTTTCACACATTACACTACCCGGGGGTCAACGACCGATATGGTGCGAAATATCTACAACAAACATTCGGCCATACCTACCACTGAGTTATCGTTTTGTAGCATTCAAAGCGCAACACGAACTTAGTCACCCTGGCATACGAACAACAAGAAAAATAATGACTACAAAATTCTTCTGGCCGTCTATGAACAAAGATGTAACTACGTGGTCAAGGTCATGCATCGGTTGTCAACGCGCGAAAATACAAAGACACGTAATTAGTCCACTCGGCGAGTTTCAACAATCATCGCGTTTTGAACACCTACACGTCGACATAGTTGGACCGCTACCACCATCAAACGACTTTAGGTATTTAGTTACTATGATCGACCGCTGTACTAAATGGCCCGAAGCAATACCTACTCGTGACATCACCGCCGAGACAGTAGCGAAAGCTGTTTACGAAGGATGGATAACACGATTCGGTTGTCCTTTACGAATCACTACCGACCAAGGCAGACAATTTGAGTCATCACTATTCCACTCACTAATGAAGACACTCGGCGTTTCTCGCATACGTACCACTGCATTCCACCCACAGGCAAACGGACAGATAGAACGATGGCATCGTACTTTAAAAGCAGCACTAATGGCAAGAGCCGCAAGTATCAGATGGATCGAGGAATTACCTACTGTGCTACTAGGACTGCGTACAGCACTTTGTCAAGACTCTTCCGTTAGCCCTGCCTTAATGACCTACGGTTCTACACTACGCATCCCGTCGGACTTTTTCGTGCCTACAAAGCCGAACATAAACAACGCAGAGTTCGTTCGTCAGCTGACCGAAACAATGTCGTCATTAACACCTACAAAAAGATCGCATACATCGAACGTACACACATTCGTACATAAGGACCTACAAACATGTACACATGTGTTTGTGCGGAACGACACCGTTCGCCGTCCACTTACACCGCCATACGAAGGTCCTTACAAAGTATTACAACGCAGCGCAAGTGGCAAACAATTCACTATTCAACTACCATTACGTACGACAGTAATATCAATAGATCGATTGAAACCAGCCTATACATATAGCGACGAGCAACACACATCACAATCATATTCCAATACAACAATGCAGACAACACCGCCAACTTCGAGTACCAACACTACGAGTGCAGCCGCCGCGACATCGAGCAACAGAGATGAGCCAGCCACGAAATGCAACACCTACGTCACTCGAACCGGCAGGATAGTTAAACCTAACGTACGCTTCGCTTGAGGGGGAGTACTGTGGCGACAGCGCTCCCGCGCCGTCACGTCGCGCCAGCCGCCCCGCCAGTCACAAAGCATGCGCCGTAAATGAACGGATTCTCGGCGCGCGCTCATATTTACGCTAAAGTTCCTTCGCTCCAATTGGCTGAGGTTTTTGTGTAGTTTTGTAAGCTCGCTTTCACTGTCCTATGTTGTCGGCCAAAATGTAATTATAAGAAAATGCATTTGTGTAAATAAATCAGATAAGTCGTAACCTCCTCGAGTTTCACTACTATTCTAACTACGGTACGAAGGCTAACAGCTGGGCCGGTTTGAATAGTTACCACCACCTTTCCCTGGTATTAAGGCTACGGATCGAAGGCTAATCAGCTGGGCCGGCCAATATACCTATCCCAGTATCTGCTGTATTTAAGCCAGCTGGCATAGTGTAGGGCCGGGTCAGTAGACAACCCCACGGGTCAGCAAGCCTCACAGCTGTCCCGAAAACCACTTTAAAAAATCCTCAAACTATCGTAAGCTTTGTAAACAGTACTGAATCCTAGAAAAACATAATAGTACTGTGGATTAGCACACAGAGATAACTAAGAAACCGCAATAAAAAATATACCGTGCACCCTCATAAAATTATCTCAGCTGAAAAGTCACTGAAACGGCACCCTGACAATCCCATGCGACAAAGATTTACAAGAAATACCGTAGAGGATAGTGAAGGTACGAGTATAATTATGAGCTTGTTCTGTCAGAAATGTATTTTAATTGGTTTGTATATCCCTAAGTTGGCGAGAGTTACTCATTAATTTAAGTTTTGATATTGTTGCTAAAGTTTTACCCATCGATTTACAGAAACTTAAAATAATTAAGTTACTGCTAATTTTGCCAAGTGTTTTGATTTAGAAATAAATTGCATGAGTTATGCAGTTTTAGTAATAATAATCAATTTAAACCTGTTATCATTTATTTTCATGTGAGTAAGAAAAGCTTGACTAGAGTCGTGGCTTTTCACCGAGTAAGTAAGTACGGTTAACGTTGGTCGAAATCTTTTAGGGGGAACGGACTTCTAGAGAAGCCACACTGGACATGCCCATAAACGGCGGGAATCGTTTATCATCAGCTGACCCTTATATTTGTTTTTCCCCAAATATACGGTAGAAAAAATAACTCAGTGTCTACAGAAGTCAAAATTATGACCAGTAAGGAGTTCCTATTTACCAATAAATGTTGACTCTTCACTACTCTCTGAAAATTCACTGTCTGTAGTGAGACGATCTTTCTTTAATTTACTAATGACCTAAATCACACAACTTTTCTACAAAAAATTATACCAACAACAACCAATTTATATTTTTTCTCTGTGTAGCCTTCAATACATTCTAGATGCTCTCTGGTCTCAACAGCCCTAGACCGTCGTGGTTTATAAAGGTTCTTATTTTCACAATAATGTGGTGTGTATTTCGGACCATCCTTTTTTTCAGGATATCACCAATTTGTTCGGTGAATGTTTATTGAGGTCGACCTCGACCGGTTTCACGAGTACTTATTCGTTACACGTGTCCGAACCAACAACACCTTTTTAACTCACTGTGCCTTCTTCCTAGCGCACATATTGTATTTTTCTTCTTTGACTATTTTTTCGAAGACATATAACGTCTTAAATTTGTTGTGTCATCATTGTCGTGTCATGTTAGTACCTGGTGTCAATTTTCTACATTTCTACTTTCTTTTCATTAAAAATTGAATTTTTAATTTAAATTCCATCCAAAAAATAAAATCTATATCCTAATAAAACTTTTGAGTTTTAACTGTAGCTGTAACAATTATATAATAATAATTATTTGGACATCTGACACACAACGCCAACGCCATGGCGTTGTATGTAGTACTAGAGTGTGGAACTCCCAAATTATGCAGAACTTGTACTATGGGTACTAAACAACTGATATAAATTTACGTATACTTTTTGTATATTAATATTATACGTAGAAAAACCAAACACAGAAACAAGTATTTGCAGATCATAAAAACATTTAGTTCAACCTGGGCATCGAACTTAATACCACAAGTCCAGCAATGACATATGCTACCATTGCGCCATCAAGGCAATCGAACAATTTTTTGCTTTGCTCAACTAGTAATAGGATGTAGAATAAATTATCACTAGTGACAAAAATTTATTACGGTGACAAATCGTAACAAACATCCTCAGTTATGTAAATACATATAATAATAATATAATAATAGCCTTTTATTTCCTTAATATTTTGTACGTACATCATAAATTGTATTGTAATGTATTGTAAATACATATATATTACTTAAATTACATATACCTATACAGATGTACGCACTTACATAAATAAATAATCACAATAATGTTTAAGTAACTAATATTTTTGACAAACCGGTGAAATGGTCATTCCTAACAAGATATAAAAACTCTTTTGTTTGACAATGACGAAGGCGGAAATACCAATCCATCTAGTTCTTGGACAAATGGACGATAGTCGTCGGTGAATTAATAGAGTATTGTAATAGCTCACGCAATTCAGTGAGGAAATTGTGATAGTAGTATTGATGATACTAAAATACGTATACGGTATAAATAACTGGCCTTATATAAATATATATGTGAGTACGTCAAAGTGATTTACTTATTTCTACCTGATGTAATGCATGAGCAGAATCCAAGAGTAGTGGTCACGATACTCATTGCGAATGCAGACAATGCAACAATGCAGCATGGTGACTCCCACTATGGCGGTCTATTGGGATGATTCTGGATTGGCCACCAATCTCGCACTCATCAATGAAACATGAAAGCACGATTTTTTTTTATTATATAGGCGGCAAACGAGCAGACATATCACTAATGTATCAATGCTGTCATTCAAGATTGATCTTCTGTGAGAGGATAGTACCGCTCTGCTCGAACCGGTCTGTGCATGCTAAAATCAGCGTGGCTCTATTACTTGTTATAATTTGTAATAATCGGATGTGTTCGTGTGTCAGTGGAAAGTAGTATCTATGTACTCTCCAATATTATTTTAAAGACTTTTTCGTTACATCGAATTTAAATTGTATTTTTGTGTATTAATATCAAAAATAAATATTTCGGACATCTAACACACAACGTCATTTAATTTCAAATTGAGCAGTGATTGTACTAAGCCAAGCTACTGGAAGCTAGATTAACTGACACGCTACCACTGCGCCACTAGGCGGTTGTATTACTCTTTTTTCACTCTCTCTCTTTGTCTTTTGTTTGTAAATACTGTTAAAACGCATGTAAATAACTGACAACTTTCGTTTCACATTCATGGAAGTAAATCTTTTTAGCCTCAATAATACGCTATTGAAAAAATACAGTTCGGATGATAAAATTTTAATTATCTACTGGATTTTGTATACATAAATGCGAGCAGAGTGTTTAATTAGTTCGTTACCCGCGTGTATATGGAAGTTTATTATTATGATGTAATTTTTAAAGAGAACATTATTCCCGAATGAGTTTGTTACATAAATTAAAATAGAAAGTTTTGTCGAAGCTGTTACAGATTATTAAAATTAAAACTAATTTGTTTTACTTTTCTTGAGTTTAACGAAACTATCAGTTGATGAAAAGAGGGATAAGCACAATATCGTCCCGCAGAAACGGCACCAAGCAACGGAGAGTGTTGAGTTTTCGACCACCTCGAGCACCGATGACCAAGCGGAAGCTGATAAAACGCGCAATGATGTAAATTCTCAGGATTAATATAAATAGATACACCGAACACTGTTAGCATCTCCCTTTAATCACGGATTTTAGCACGCATCACTGAATCAAGACAACATTTTCCATACATGGCTACTCAAATTAATCTTACTGATATCATAAATTGGACTTTTGATTGATTTCTCACGGGCTGGGTTGCCGCAACTCGACGACTGTAAAGTGCCTATTTTGCGTGATGTGTCGGCCATTATTCATGTCAACCCAGTTCCTCTAGGATTCCAGATTTCGTTTGTTGGTGAACATTACCATTTCAGTCTTCCTTGGGTAAACTGAAAGTTCGTTGTCTAAGCACCAGTATTCAACTATTGTTAGTGCCATCCCATGTATATATTACAAAAAGCTGCTAGCATTTCACATTTGAATCAATATTAAAACAGACCGTCCGACAGGAACGAGATGTTAACCTCACTGGAAATCAGTATTAGGTATATAAGTTTTTGGGACGACATTTCTTTGTTCTTATTCTGTGAGGCCACTCAAAGTTAGTCAAAACACTAACCATGAGGGGAACCGTCTCTCGTTCTCGTTTATCTCTTGTACCGTAATAAAGAAAAACGTACTTTCATGTGTTGAAATAAAGTAGCAATTAAAATTATAATTAAAAACATATTTACGTCATAACGTCTTCAGCACAGTAATGTATACATATTTCATTCACACCATCTTGGTAAGTAAATAAAGCAAGATAGGATAATAAATTATTAAAGAGGAAGGTAAATTTGCCTCGGCAAATATAATTTATTGATAATAAATTAAGAAGGCTCTTGAATGTGTTTTTATTGCGAGAAAGGTTTGGTTACATTTGAGACTAATTAAGTGTTAAGTGAACGAGAAGATAGACAGAGAGATAAAAGTAATAGATGAGTGCTACTTGGTAATGCACACATTCAAGTTTACATTAAAGGACATTAGATAGGACAATGACAATAGACTTTAAACGTGGGAGTGGGAAAATAATGCTTCGACATGGCCCGGCTAGACCTACGTGATGTCATAGCCGCACTGAACAGTTAATTTAACCTTCCACTCCTAATTTCAGGGCAAGGGGGACTTGGCGGGTGACCACGCTCTAGTGACATTTTAAGCGACCCTGATCTCTTCGAACTATTTACTTAACCCAATCTTTGTATTGATTTCAATTAACTTCCATTCTTACCTACCTCTTTCCTTTGATATAGATACAAATGTCTTACATCTAATTCCCAAATAAGTGAAAAATAACACAGTTGCCAAGAACCTTTCCATGGCAGTTTCATTTACAGTTAAAACTTCAACGATAAAAGGTAAGTTTGTACATACGTAAAATATTAATATAAAAATAATGAAATAGTCCATTATTACAATAACGCGAGAACGCATAGAAAATATCATAAAATCAAATATTATTTATTTGATTCTATAAAAAAATTCCATCGTTGTAACGAACAAAACATATTTGTTAATAAGTGTAGAACCTAACTTCCCAGAAACCGGGAACTAATATTTAGGAATTTACCAGCGATAAGTGAATGCTTTTCAAATAGTTTTTTTTTTCATTGTTATAAAGATTTCATTTTACAGTTGGTTTACGGCGGTACAAGGACCTGTCTGAGAGCACCTGCTGCCTTTATAACTTACTTTCATATACTTGTAGCTTATATAAAAGAATTGTACGAATAAATTGAACATTTTAAAGTAAGCTTTTATCCTTCATTGTTACTTAAGTCAGTGACATCTTTGAAAAAATTTCTAATGGAATTTTTTGCAGTCTTAAAAGTGTACTTAAAGTATTAGCAAAATAACCTTACGCTAGACGGTTCTAGAGTATTTTATATTTGAATAAACGAAATAAAAGTCGTCGCCTACTATTCCACTTTTTGAGGTAGAATATTTTGTTTAACTTTAAATTATGGTCAAACTAGCTTTTGAACGCGGCTTAGTCCGCGTGAATGTGAGATACCGCGGTAAAAAGCAGTCTCTGTATTTCTCTAATTTATGAGCTTACATAGCTCATAAATTAGATGATGTTTCATATAAATAAATAAATATTTTGGACATCTAACGTACAACGCCATCTAGTCCCATGCTAAGCAGAGCTTGTGTTATGGGTACTACTAGACACCTGATATAAATACATTTTTTTGTAAATACAAACATATTATACATTAAAAACACCCAAACTCCGAAACAAACATTTGTAGATCACACAAACATTTGGTCCACCCAGGATTCGAACCCGAGACCTCATGCACAGCAGTCGCATTCACTACTATTGCGCCACCGAGGCAGTTAGTAGTTTTTGCTTGAAGAATCACAAACATCCATACATCCTCACAAACTTTGCATTTTGTAAGTAGAATTAGCAGGACGGAGTGTAACCACTTCAATGGAAAACTAATTATTGATAATGGTATCTATCATTATACCATCTATTACGTGAGCTCTGCAGTGATGAACCTCTGACATCTAACTTACCATCTAACGGCCAACACCGGTATCGCTTGCGCTTATTGGTCAACTGAAATAGCGCATTCTTCCTTGGTTTTTCTTATTTACTTTCCTTAATTTAAGAAAAGTTAGAGACAAATTTCACTATAAAAATCATTAAAATTGACATCACCTCTTTTTTAAGTCGGCTATCATGTTTGAGGTGATAAGTTTAGTATTTAATTTGTGTAAAGCTATAAATAATATCAATGAAAACTTTCTAAACATCTGTCGTGAATATTCCGGCATATTATTACTACGCTCTATGAAAAACTTATAAATATTCTCTATAAATAAATAAAATTGGAGTGTCTATTTGTAATATGAAAATAACCGCTTTTTACTAAATGCATATGTACATTACACGTATACCTTATGGGACCTTCACTGTTAGGTAGCTGATGATATAAGGAGTAATTTAGGCTACTTTTATTAGACTAGCTTTGCCCCGCGAAGTTACCCGCGTCACGACAATAACCACGGGGTTTGGTTAGTTCATTAATAATAATTACTATTTGATTCTTTAATAATCCCACTATATCTGTTGGAGGATTACACAGAACAATAGCCACAAACTTTTACCAACACTTGCAAGAAGGACAAAATATTTCAAACTGCCTGTTTAATTATACCTAAATTATATCAGCATATTTTAATTCAAGAAATGTCAAGTTCTATGGTTTAGACATCTACTTAAGTTAATTGTACTTAAGGCGAGAGCTGGCCTTTTTGTGTATTAAATATATAAAATCTTTTAGCGAACCTCTCCATCCTTACTTGGGGACCGAGAAATGATTTGTATTGTAGTTGAAACTATAAGAAGATTTAGTAGATAATAGTCGTTAGGGATTGTCGTGGTTTTAATATCTTACATTATAATAAGATTTAACAATGAGTATATTTAATAAGTTTGAATTGTAGAAAGTTGAATTTGCTCATGACCGTTGACTTGGTTTAATCATTTTCGATTCCAGTATGTTCATTTGAATTTACTAAAAGTTTTAATAACGCTTAGTAAAAAAACTTTTGATACAATGCTCGTAGCAATGGTAGTTTCACAAAACAAATTCAATGTCGCATGTTTTATTGCAGTACTATATTGGTATTATAATGTTACTATTTTGTACCAACAAAAATATTTTAATTATATTAATTTAGGCAATTTAATCTCCCTGAAAGAGTTTCTATTTTAAACTGTTCAACCATTTTCATATAATCCATAAACAAACATTAAAGCATCAAATCAGTCCAGGTATAAATTATTCATTTCCTTCATTCTCTTTCAGAATTAAATATAAATCCGGGACGTAATATTTGTAAAAGACCTTTTATTTTTATTAATCCGTCGGAATCGATTGGTTTGTACGGCGACCACCACCCTACGGTCGGATTGAACTTGTCTCTTAATATTAAATTAGAACATAGAGATATACGAGTATAGCTATCTCCTCTGTTCAGTATTCAACCGTGGGAGAGATATGCTTCGGCATGAATGGATCGGCTCGACCGGAATTGTACCACGGCCTCACAGAAAACCGGTGTGAAATAGCGTTTGCGCTGTGTTTCACCGAGTGAGTGAGGATACCGGAGGCCCATACCCCAACCCCTCCCCATCCCCTTTCCCATCCCCCAAAGGTCGGCAACGCACTTGTGATGCCTTTGGTGTTGCGGGTGTCCATGGGCGGCGGTAATCGCTTACCATCAGGTGATACGTCTGTTCGTTTGCCCACTATTCAAAAAAAAAAAAAGTATAATCGCGTCATTCTTTACAATATAAAAAGAAACAACTCTAACTTTACGTATACAAACTTTAAATCCATAATGGGACTTTATAAATACAAGAAACAGATATAAAGACCACTCAGAACACCAATTTATGGATCACAAAGTATTATTCCAAGTGGGTATATATACGCCACGCTGATTTCATTCGCAATGAGTATGGTGACCACCACTTTTGGATTCTGCTTATGCTTTCCATCAACCCTTTTCATGCCATTGCCATCACTTTGGTGGGCCCATAGAACTACAAAAATGGTGTAGTGATACCATCTGTACAATTACCATAGTATGATGGCGGGTTACTGCTGCTAGCGTAGAAGTCATTTAAAATTTAAAAGTGAAATATAGCTTCAAGAGACTAACCTCCATCTAACGGATGCTACACTAAAAGTAATATACCACTTCTCTTTAAAGTTGGGTCTACACGACACCTTGGGGAGATATTGTTGTAGTGTCCGCACATAAATATTTTTCACTAGGTTTCTTTAAAATACGCAAATAGTAGGTATTCTTGTCTTGTGATTGCAGAAAAGTGTATGCAAACATTACCTAATTATTCTTGACTGACTTATCTTTCTAAATAAGAAAAAAAGGTTCTCAATTCGACGATTTTTTTTTCTGTTTGTTACCTCAGAACTTGTGAAAGTTGGTGATTCCTCTTGCTTCCTCTGTTATGAATTTCAAGGGTTGTCTTTTCACAAAGATTTTGGGACCAAAGCAGCTTAAACATTGAGTATAAATAAATAAACTGTCATCAAATAATCATTGTGTCATCACTTTGTGTGATCAATAAAATTGTTGTTCTGAGGCTGGGTTTTCTTTGTGTCTGTTTCATGTATGTTTGTAAAGTCCCCCAAGTGACACAGGAATTATTCCTAGTGCGGGAGTTGTATTTCAAAAAAGAGGAAATAGTTTCTTATATGTGTACTAAATATGGCAAGGGATTTGCCTGTTTCTTTTTATGCCTGACGGTCTGTCTGACAACTTCTTAAAAATATATGTGTGAATGAATATATTCATAAATAAAAATTAGGAAGACGTGAAAGAAGAAGGGTAAATGATTTCGCAAGGCCTTTAGATAGAGATGTCAAACGGAATATAGACTGCAGTACTTTAGATATGCGGGGAGCGCATACCGTAATAATATATCTATTCTATATTAGTTACGCTTTCGTAAAGTGAAATCACTAAATCTATTTTTGAATTTTATGCTTCTAAGAAAAACTACTCACATTTGCGATTTCTAAATTATGTACGTTCAATTTTCCTGGAACTGATGATGATGTACTCTTAGCCGAATACGACCACGGCGACCAGTCTCAACGGAGACCATCCACCTATGTAGGAGATGTTATAGTGCACAAGTGTGTACGCAAACACAGGTGCACATTCTGTTCCCTCTCTCTCATAATCCGATGGGACGGTTAACCGACACGACCAAGAAGAGATCAGGCTCAGCTTTACGTGCTGTCCGAAGCATGGGGGTTCAGACCCCAATACTTTCAAACTCGGAGCTGTTATTAAGTATTTCTATAATCAGAAAAACTCAATAACACTCTTGACCAGACCAGGGATTCGAACCCGAGACCTCTTGATTGGCAATCGCACACGTCAACCGCTAGACCAATGAAACCACCTTTCCTGAAACTATGCATTATACGTTTAATAAACTGTAAAAATACTCGTCGCGTTCTGTAAGTGAACAGAAAGAAGCCACTTTGCTATTACATTTATAAAATTGATATTCAGCTGCTATATCCTTAAGCTACTATTATCACGCTATATCCTCGTCTACAAATTGTATACGACCACCCACAGAAGGCTGGTAATGATCATTTTCAAATATGATATTACCGACATACATAATACATTAGACGAAACGAAACAAAGAAAGGGAGGAACAATAATCGATCAAGTCATTATTGTTAATCGCACCATCAAATACATTCCTTCCTATTGACTTTTCCTTATTGCGACACGTCAAAAACCAGCATTGTATATCAAAATTGTTTTGTTAAGAGAATTCTTAAAATATTTCGTTTAAAAGATTTCTTTGAGGAGGAGGAGGAAAAGTATACAGGGGAATAAAAGTTGATTGATTGACATCAATTACACGGAGTACCTAAAAGCCTTCATAAATAATCAGCTACAAGTCATCAATTATCGACTTTGAAATAAAGTAAGGTGCCTTTACAAATAAAATATCAGTAGTTATGTATTTTTATGGTATGAGGTGTATAGTTAATGGTATGTGGTCATTTGGTGTTAAGACAATATCGTCGATTAAGGACAGCTGTAACTTGAGTGCCATAAGTGCGTTATCGGATTTTTACTTCCCTTCCTCTTTCTGTAGACAATATTTAAGTGTCATAAGTGTGTTACCGATTTTTCAGTTTTAAACTTCCCTTACTCTTTTTGTAGACAATATAAGCGACATTTTATACCAACATTATATTTTAATAAAAATAGTAGTAAATTAATAAATTCTTGAGGAGAATAATGAAGCTATTCATACAGTTAAGTCATAACATAGAACGTGAACTTAACTAAACTAATAAGTTAAAGTTAAAAATGACTAAATATTGCTTAAAACAAATAACTTTCAAGAGTTTTCCCATTGATAAATTGTAAAAGACTTGTAACAAAATTTATAAAAATTTCAGTTTTTTAATTTTTATAATTTTTTTCAAAATACAGTGTTTGTTGAACGTATTTTATAACCTTTGTAAACGTTTGTGTAAAACGGGGATAAAAGGTTATAATACGGTAATATTAAAAACTGTCCCTCACTCACTTTCAGTAAAGCGCCAACATCAAAGAAATATTGAACAAATACACAGCCCATCCCAAATTCCTTCATCGGGTTCCGGTCGGGAAAAAATTGTTTGACACAAGTATGTCAAATAGTTTCATTTTACCTGAATTCGAAGATCCCTTAACATTGTAACGTGAATGCTTACACACATGAGTGGCCAAATCCTTTCGTTCCACATATTAAGTAAGGAAGTTGGCAGCCGAGTGTGGAAATGAGTCCTAAATAGGGTCCTTGTCCCAACATTGTCCAAATGAGCCGATCTTAGGCGTTTTGACCTTCCTACATAGATAAAAATTTGGAACAAGTATAAGAGTTTAGGAAAAACTGCCCCCGCTACTGTTATTACCGCTGATCTTCGCCTTTTCAATTTAACAGGATCAGTTTTATCACATTTTGAAGCGCTTTCAATTATTTTTACAGCGCTTTTATTTAAGATCACTGGTACGATATTTAATTTTATGATCTGGTTTTTTGTAAGTTCAGCGCTGGGGGCTCTAAAGATTTGCATTTAAAGTTTTGTTCTTTAAATTAATTAAGGATCTGTTGGTTCTGGTATCATCCCTATAGTAGTGTCTATATAACCTATTTTATATTTTTTAATAATCTGAGATGTAACATTCATCGTTTAGATAGCGACCCACGACCATAAAAGTATAACTTGTAATGTACTTAGAACAAGGAAAATTATTCAAATTCATTTTTTTTAAATACATACACGTTCAAGCTCCTGAAATCTCCAGTTCAGAGTAAATAAACATATTTTTGTTGTTTTTGGACTTATTAATAGTGAAGTTTACAAGACTAAGACGTAAGTCACATCTATACTAATAATCTATACTAATAATAAAGCTGAAGAGTTTGTTTGTTTGTTTGAACGCGCTAATCTCAAGAACCGCTGATCCGATTAGAAAAATTCTTTCAGTTTTGGATAGTCCATTTACGGAGGAAGGCCATAGGCTATATATCATCACGCTACTACTAATAAACGCGGAGCATCAATGAAGAATGTTTCAAAAACGGAGGAAAATTTTCCCGCTACGGGCAATATAAGACACAAACGAGGTTGCGTGGGTCAGCTAGTAAATTATAATCTGAGGACTAAAGACAAATTATAGATAGTTGCTTTTACTCACACGTCACAATATTATTGCTTTTCGAGTTATTTTACAATAAAAGAGAGACTCTGAGAAAAATGAAAAGCTATTTTCCAATCAGAAAGAAAGAGCCTACAATCGCATTTCAAAAACTATATGGAAATAAGAAGTTTATTGAAAGGCAAGGTAAGTAGGAAGTAAAGCAGTGATGAGAAAGGGATTTGCTTACATGGATAAAGTGAAGAGTATAAGTAAAGATATTTATTATTTGATACATCGATAAATATATCCAAACATATTTATCCTCTCACAGTGCAGCATAATCTTATTGTAGAAAAAGATTAAACAGTATTATAATTACAATATGACATTCAATCTAACTAATATTATAAATGCGAAGGTTTGTGAGGATGGATGTTTGGGTGTTTGTTACTCTTACCCTCACTACTGAACTGTATTAAGTTTACCAAATTTCATTCCCAGTTAAGTTATATTCATATAAAACGCATAAAGGTACTGTTTTATTTTATTACTACCAACTGTAACTGGGCTTGTTCATAAAATGCAAAGGTTGTATTTGTAAAAAGGGTCAGTCAACTAAAAATATGTTTCACATTCTTGTAGTCATAAAACAAATTATGTTTTCATGAATTATGATAGTCATTTCTTCATGTTGGACTTGATAAGCATATTTTTATTATCAGTACTGGGTCTTCTTTGGAAGATGAAGTAAAAATAATATTGAATTTTTTCTATGGAAAAGTAGTACACCTTTTAATTTCAGAACAACCTCGTTGCCTATAGTTTGACTTACATTGACGTGATATTATATAAACTATTAATTATTCTGCAATACCTGTACAATCAGAAGACACAAGAGAATCGCTTTTCAAACAAAATTGTCGCGTGTTAATTCTTTAATAATAAATTCTTTCAACAGAATAAAGAGTATATGTAACGAATATGTATAACGGCTTGGGAATAAGAAAATGTTTTTTTTTTTTTTTTTTTAATGACAACTCCCACATTAGGAATACACATCCTGTGTCGTGGGGGACTTTACAAACATACATGAAACGGACACAAAGAACATCCAGACTCCATGAAACGGACACAAAGAACATCCAGACTCGGGACAATAATTCGTGGATCACAGTGTTGTACCGCGTGGGATTTGAACCCAAGACACTTGGCGCAGTAGCAAGCGGCATGGCGACCGCTGAAACCACTCGGCCAACCGTGCAGTCATTGGTCATTGGGTTGACATTTCAAGACAAATTCTAACTACATAATGTTTAGCTGAATGCCATAATTAAAGGCCATGATTAGATTGAAGATAATGACAATTAAAAAATAAATGTTAAAAGAGTTTCATAAGACTACAAGGGTCTAGTATTTGCGTGTATTTATACTTTTTTTGGTAGAAGAATATACAATGTTTTATCCGCATCACACCACAGTTTTCGTGTGGTGACTGATTAAGAATACTCCCATTTATCCCATGGGTAACGTAAGAGGCGATCAAGGGAACAAAATACGTACCAACATCACAGCATAGAGAAAAAAAAAATAAAAACTGACCTTATAGTAGACCCGGCTGGCCAGTGAGACATGCTATACTTATGCACAGCAGCAGACTATTGGCGGCTTTTAATGATTCATAATGATGTTTTAGTTACATAGATTGAATGTATTAATGCATAGGATTCATCCGCTAGGATAACTTCTAGTTACTTTAGATCACAGATTACATTATTTGCTATATTATAAATACTATAGTGGGATAAAAGTACTGTTGTGAAAAAATTGCAATTGCGTGTTGAGTAATGTTCATTTAAATTAAAGCAAAGGTTTAACTAAAGTATTATACCGATTTATATGAATGAGGTCAATAGACTCGTCCAAATAGTTTTTACGAAGTTTGATTCTAGTTTTTTGAACTTTTTCTTGTTATTACGTACATAAAATAAATTGTATTGTATATACAGACTAATAAAACTAAACATATAGACACTGCGAATTTAATCACAAAACAAAAAATATTGAAAAATAAATCAGTGAATTAATTAAATTAGAACTAAAAGGGGGTTTAAACATCGAAGTTACATATTTACAATGTGATTATATTACTGTTGGATGAAATGCTCGATAAAGAGTTTTCACCATCAAATAGTGTTGTTTCTTAGAAATGCAACTGTTAATGTTATAAACGGTTATTGGAAATCACACATATACTGTTCTATTTCCCGTCTCATGGTTTGGTGTTCAGAAAACGTTGAATGTTCAGTGAAACGAGATTAATTTAAAATTATTTATACTGACATTACTTTGATATAATACTCTTTTGTTTGGGGGAAACTTCCGAAATAAAAAATAATCCTGTGTGGAGGGACACTTTACAAACATACATAAAACGAATACAATGACTTATAAGAACAATTTGTAGAAAACACAAAGTCTTGTCCATGAAAGTTCTATGCTTCTGCTCCAACAGAATGCGTTTCGACCATAATGACTGCACGGTTGGCCGAGTGGTTTCATCGGTCGCCATGCCGCTTGCTACTGCGCCAAGTGTCTTGGGTTCAAATCCCACGCGGTACAATACTTTGTGTGATCCACGAATTGTTGTCCCGAGTCTGGATGTTCTTTGTGTCCGTTTCATGTATGTTTGTAAAGTCCCCCACGACACAGGATGTTTATTCCTAATGTGGGAATTGTCTTTTAAAAAAAAAAAATATGTGCATGAATTAATACAGTAGGTCCAACTAGCCCACCCCACTGTCTGCTCTCTGATTCTTCCAAAGCCCGCTTATCGTAATTACGGCTCCTAAATAGTTTTCCATATTTGACAGGATTATAAAATGAAGCTATTTTAGTGGCACATTTAAAACCAACCATTAAATTTTTCATGAAAAAAACTCATGACAAGGAATTTATGTGTGTTATAAACAAAATGTAATATGTATATAGTCGCGTGCACGTTTGTATTCGAAATATTTTAACAAGTAGCATTTTTATAACACGTTTATTACTAGACTCATTGAAAACGTTTATTACTGGACTAATACCACGGCCACACAGAATACCTATACTAAGTAAATTCTGCCATTATTTTCGACAGTGCTCCGCTCCTATTAGTAGTAGCTTGATGATATATAGCCTATAGCCTTCCTCGATAAATGGACTATCCTATGGAAAGAGGTTAGCCAGAACAAACAGACAGACAGATAGACAGACAAAAATTTTAAAAATATATATTTTGGTATGTGTACCGTATATACATTCATATGCATGTAGTAGAAAGCGGTTATTTTAATATTACAAACAGACACTCCAATTTTATTTATTTGTATAGATTAGCTTTAGCCGCGGCACCGCCCGCATGTATGTCGGTTATCGCGGAAAAGAGTAACCAATGTCGTTCATCAAGAATCAAAGTATATTCTTATCAAATTTTATTAAAAGCTGTGCAGCGGCAGCGGCAGCAAATAGCCATGAAAGCTTAACAATCAGAAAAATTAAGTTACTTTGGAATTTGTAGGACACAATCCTTAACACATAGGCCTTATAAAACGACCATTTAGTGTGATAAATTGAAAAAATACCGCTTTACATTGTGTTGTTATACTTTGTGCAGTATTTAAGACAACTCTTATTTACGTAAAAAAATAAAAAAGTTCTTTAAACAAATTACAGTGAGTTAACGAACTCCTCAAGATACTAGAAGATATGACAGTTAGACAAACCTACAAATACCTAAGTCACATTTTCTTTGTTCAAACATTCTTTGATCATAATTAAGTCTGCGTAACTCACATTTATTAATGAGATTTGCTACATTTTGCTACTTCATTACGGTAATTAACAGTAATTAAGAGACTGTGAAGAAGAGTCATTAAAGTAAATAAAATAATGTACATTTGAATTGATCACTTCCAGCTGCAGATAGAAATTTACTTACACATTTACACAAGAACACACATATCCACACTAACTCACATCACACACGCTCACACACGCAAGCATACATACTCGTGCACATTATGTCATCGTTACACTTCTTTTTGTTATGTCTCTTACTTAAATCTTTCACTTCTCATTATGAATCAACGTGGTTACACTTACTTTAAGCTCTGAATTATCTAGACAAGGACAGGCTAGTAATCTGTCACAGGTTCTCCTAGTGCAGATACCAGTCTCTCACACAGATTCACCGACTTGATCATAATTATTACACTGAGTTTGTGAACGAATTTTTGTTCCCTATTCTGTGTGAGAGAGAAATAATAAATTTATTTATGACTATTATATTGACGACTAAATCTATATTCTTTTGTATTCTAATGCAAGGGAGAGAGTACTATTACGAGCACCACTAACTGGTTTTTTCTGAGTCTGAACGTATAGCAATAATTTTTCATGTGATAAATGAGGTGATAAAAATCTGGCCAGTTGTTAAATATCGTGTCATCTTCTCTCATACAAAAGCAATTCTTTTAGTATGTTAGTAATTCTTTCGATGCATTTTACCGACTGCGTGAGATTATTGGAACTTAAACCTTAAGAAATAAAGACCTATAAATCAAATTTTCTGTCCCCCTAAATTATAGTAGAAAGGGATCTTAAAATGAAAAAAACTACTTGTAACTCTTGTGTTGTAGTAGGCGTCTATGTCAACGATAAGATGGTCACCGCCAACCATGAAAAACAGGTACAAAATATATATTAGTATTGTGAAATTTTGAATATCATCTTGTAATATAAGTAACTGTGTGTTGTCACATACACTACTCTAGCTAACATGATTAGTACGTATAGTGTTGCATATTTGATTGCAACTACAGTCAACAAGACCGTACTCGCAGTTAGCTTCAGGGCACTGATTGAAGTCGGAGACTAACTCAGGTACTGGAGCACGGTGGCTGACGCAATCCAATTGTAATACCATTGTTGTGTAGATATACATTAGTCTCTAGATGATATTACAGAGAATAACTGCTGCTTTGATTGTCAATAATGTCTTAAGTAATCAATATTGGGTTTACTATGACAGTGAGGAGGGGGCTTAAACAATCTCATTTCAAAAAAATTATCAAGCGCCACGTTCGTGTATTTGAAAACAAACATGTTGGAAGTAAAATTAACTACATTTTTTCAATTAAAAGTTATAGCAGCGTGCAATAATAGAGCAGACAGTTACGTTATAATATACTGACCTGTAAAACATTGCCCGTTATTAAAACCTTACCATATCTGAAACTAACTCGTATAAGATGCAAATAATAAGCACCCCAAAGTTGCTAAAAACGTGAGCTATATTTACATAAATACTTGACGATGATAAGCTTCATGCATTATTTTAAACCGCAAAGATTGTGAGGCTCAAAGGACGAACACGAAATGTAGGCGGTTCTTTGACATAGCCTCTTTATCCGGGCGCAAATTGCTCGGTCGGCGCGCTGCCGCGCTGTAATCAGCTGCCGGACTCAGTGTAGCCTCTGGACCTTAAAAAGACCTTTTTTGGAAAGATTTGAGAGTAACGCTAGACTAATGAGATTGAGTCTGGAGTGGTTTACTTTTTCGTAGTATTTTTATGAGCAATATTTGCATAAGAGTAAAAGTCTTACCCGAAATTTCATTAAAATATGGAGAATTTTTCTATTTACCTGAAACAATTAATTTAGAAATTAGACACACATTTTATTAATGCTATTTACTCATAAGGTTAAGTAAAGGTTGTTGGTAAGAAATTGCTTTCAACGGTGAAGTGAGGTTTGAATTTTGTGTAAGCAAATATTATTTTGTGTACAACATCGTTTATATTTTAGTAACGATACTTAGTGTAGATATAATTCATTAGTAAATATTGTACAACCAAGTACATTTTTTCAATGTATTTGTTTAATTATCACCAAGTTATACTAGTCGTAGTCACAGGTTGACTTTTGCCAGCGGCCCGCGTGTATGTCGATTATCACAGTTAAGAGTATGTTCTATTTCCTTCCTCAAGATTCAAAATATCATCAAATCAAATTTCATTGAGGTCAGAGCAGCGATTTAGGCGTGAAAGCGTACTGACCAGTCAGATAGTAGATTAATATGGAACTATGGGCGGTGAACGCGTTAGTACAATTCATTCATCACTGGGTTTTGACTATTTTTAATTGATTGTGAAGCTTTAATGGTTCTTATATTTTTGTGTTTGAAACAATAACTTCTTTCCACCTTTGATACACTAGTTCTTGAGATGAGCTTAAACCTTTCAGCTTTATTATAAAGCCAGTATAAATTATAAAATGTTAGCCTATATAGTTCTTTCATCACTGTTACTTGTATAATGTCAAGGAACTAGGAAGTGTGGAAACCCTAACTCACGTCAAACTTACATCACCCCATAAGGGGACGTTGAAGGCAAAATTGCAAGTGAACCATGATAAATTGTGCGGCAAATAGAAATGGCGCATGCAACGCCTTTACATAACATGATTTTCATGTCGGAGATGTTTATCGAGCATTAAACAGGCTCAAATAGCCATAGTGCACCCGACCGTGGTGAACGCGATGGTTTATTTTGAATCAACCATCATTATTTTTAAAAGTTTCACAACTTTACGGTCGGTTTTATTGAAAGTCTGATCGTAATGGGGTTTTGGAAGTTATGAAACACTTTGTTTACAATACAGTTCGAGAGTTCCTAACTACTTGTATTTAAAATTCATCATAATAATTATTTATTTAACAAGTAACTCACTGTTTAGATAAATACAAACGTTAGTAGTTTTTAAACGGTTTTATTTAGCTCACCCCGTTTGTTTTATTCTTGGGTTAAATTTAATAATTCAAATTTCACCATCTTCCTGTCAACCGATTAATCTGAAATTTTGTATACACTTTGGATTTTGGTGACAATACAATTATGTTTATTCATTATCATTATAAATTCAAGATGGCCGCCGCTACAAAATGGCGGATAACGTAGGTTTTATCGATCCCATCAATATGGGTATCAAATGAAAGGGCTCAACAAGCAGAATACAATATACTATAAAAAATTGAAATCCAAGATGGCGGCCGCTACAAAATGGCAGATAACGTAGGTTTTATCAATCCCATTAATATGGGTATCAAATGAAAGGGCTCAACAAGCAGAATACAATATACTATAAAAAATTGAAATCCAAGATGGTGGCCGCTACAAAATGGCGGATAACGTAGGTTTTATCAATCCCATCAATATGGGTATCAAATGAAAGGGCTCAACAAGCAGAATACAATATACTATAAAAATTGAAATAATGAAGCACTAAATGAATTAAACAGAATGCGAAATAAAAACTAAAAACTAGAAAATAAAAATAGGTAAAAAAACTTTTTAAGTTAAACGGTTTTATGTTAAACATACATTGCAATGTTTAAGATAAATGTACTAAAAACCAAAAAATAATAAAATAGATACAGTCGTGGGAATTATAAACATATGCATAGACTAGACTAAAATAAAACCGTGGGGCCCGTCAATTGTCTAGAAATTATCGACTTAAATGTGCGATAGAAGAATCGTTTAATTCGTCGTTAGGCAGTTGGCCCGCAGACGGTGAGGAAATTACTTACTATTTTCTTGCTCATGGAAATTCCAATAGTTATACACTCCATGTTAACCCCACGGTTTTATTTTAGTCTAGTCTATGCATATGTTTATAATTCCCACGACTGTATCTATTTTATTATTTTTTGGTTTTTAGTACATTTATCTTAAACATTGCAATGTATGTTTAACATAAAACCGTTTAACTTAAAAAGTTTTTTTACCTATTTTTATTATATTGTATAATAAATTAAAATTTCCTATTTACTACAAAATCGGCTGTATGGATTTCAATGTAATTTTACAATAATAAAGCTTACATTTTCTAAATTATATCAGCCAGGACTTTAAGATTTGGGCTTTAACCTCCGTGTATAGAAGAGTTAAGCCCTGCACCAGATCTCTGCCTATCCGTGTTGAATATCCGTCCCATCGGATTATAAGAGTGAAGAAACAGAGAGTGTAAAGAATTATGTGTGCGCACAAGCTTAAGCTATAATATCTTCTGCGTAGTTGGCTGGTCTTGGTTAAGACTGTCTACAGTGACCGAAATCAACTAGGAGTACATAACAAACAGACAAGAAAATTTACGTCTCAATTTACATTTAATTAACTTTTCAATACTTAAATTATGTTCAAAAATCTCTTTTCTTTTTCTTCCGAGCCTTTATTATTCCCAAGATTATTTGGGCTCGTCTACTATGTGCAATGAATCAAAACCAATAATTATAGATAGTATGAAAACTAGTATATTACAATCTTGATTATTATTCTTAAATTCCAGGCAGATAAAGCTCATTAAATAAATACCTCTTTTGAAAACGAGTTTCAGGTTTGATCATCACAAATTTATAACATTGATTCATAAAGTCCGAGCCGAACAGTTTTAAGAAAATACAAACATATCCCTCCTATACCAATTGGAACAAAAACAATACTCCGCCACCAAATCACCCAATAGAATATTAGCACAAATTACCATACATTGCACGCAATGAACTACAAATTCACCGACTGTCGCCACATAATAACGTAGTGGAACCACAAAGTTTATACTGCTGCATTATCCGTTGGTTTCCCTTCCCCTTTCAGCTCCTTTCATCCCCCTTCCCGGGCCCGGCCCGCCCTGATATCACTTCAAATGATATATTTGGGGGTAAGTCCGCCTTTTTTCTTTGTTTGCACTAAATTTATAGCAATGTAGGAACAGATATGCTTCCTCCGGGACTTACGTGTGTTAGCTGCGGGAAACCACTCAGACTCTGGTGGAAACGCAAACCTAATTCTAGCTGGACGGATTTTTTATGTAAAGAATAACGGTCGGTGTGCGTATGTGACGTTTGGGGATAAGTTTATATCCTAAGCTATCATGTCTATGATTACCTGCCTAGCTTACACAGCTGTAATGTGTCTGTGTCAATTCCCGAGGCGAATATCTTTGCGATTCAATTTAACTTTTAAATTCATGTTCGTAGTGTTCAATTTCCAATTTCCTTTTTGCATTCCAAAGCCGTGGATTAAGTTGGTTCAGTGCAGGAGTTAAAAAGTCTTACAGGCATCAAAAATCACTTACTAGGAAAGTAATTATTGTTACTTTACCGTTATACAAATAAATAAAAAATAAATAAATAAATATTTCGTACATCTGATACACAACGCCATCTAGCCTCAAACTAAGCTAGACTGATAGAATACTTATATGTTTTTTTGGAAATATGTACATATATATTATACATAGAAAACACTCAAACTCCAAAACAATATTTGCAGATCATAGAAACATTTGGTTAGACGCGAACCCGAGACCCCAAACTCAGCAGTCGCATACGCTCACACTGCACCCCCGAGGCAGTCGGCCATAAATTGTGTTAACGTGAATAAGCGATTTCAGATACTTTTCCATAATTTACCTGACATTTCAAACAAATTACCCGGAGTTTATGACTATAACCAATGCGAATCTGGTCCAAAAAATAGTAATTATTACTAGTGAACGCAAGCATAAATCACAACGATTTTCATATCGAACATAATATGTCATACATACAATTTTAATATCGAAATAAATAATCGAATACACGTATATTTCATTAAACAAACTTTAGACCTGCCTTTTAATGATCGAAAGTTTCGAGACGGTTCACGACGTTGCATTAAAAGATCCAAACACAAGTAGATAGGATATGGTTAGTTAGCCTAAGAATAAGAAGAAGTTCACCAATTAAGTACCTAAATGAATAATATTGTATGTTTGATAATGGATGGAAAATAGTCAAGTAAGTAATCTTTGTAGAAATCATTTAATAAAATAATAAATTATTATGATTGGCGAGAATGATCTAAAGACCATTATTTAAAATAAATTAAGTTCTATGCTTAAAAATCGCTGACTACTAGCAACTCTTTGATTCAGCAAAGTATTAGGGACAAATTCAGTCGAGTAAAATTGATTTATTAAAGCCTCTTTTATTTGGGTCATCGCTTTTAATTGGTTTTTGATCCCCTTCCATTTGTCTAAGAACCTTCTTAGCAACTTCTACTAAAATTTCTTTACTTTCAGGATATATTTCTTAAAGATATGTTTCTACCTACTTGGTATTTAATCGGTGTAAAGGTGTTTGGGTTTTTTGCGTAATAATTAGTGACGATTATGTAGAATATTGTAACAACAAAACTCTAATTGTTTTCATTTAGGTATCAACTACAAGAAGTTTGGTTTATTTGATGTCTCCTCGGTCGGACCAAGTGTTTGTGTAATATACAAATATTTGTTTCGGATTTTGGCTGTTTCTATGTATAATACGTATGTATTTACAAAAAAAAAAGCATATATGTATTCTTATCAGTTGTCTAGTACCCATAACACAAGTTCTGCTTAGCTAGGGACTAGATGCCGTTGTGTGTTAGATGTCTAAAATATTTATTTATTATTATTATTATTAATTTTATTCATCTATTAATGGAAAGGATTTGTCACAATATGTAACTAAGGGTTATAAAATATATTCTATTACAAAACCCACATATTAAGTACCTCTGAGGTATTTAAAAATTCTATTCCATCTTCATCTGATGATGACCACGATAGGCTGATGCCTATCGTGGTCTATTGCTGGACATTGGCCTCTCCAATTGCACGAATTCCATTCAAAAATCTCTTATCCGTAAATATAATAAGTGAACCTTTTGATAAAATATCATCGAAGACCACAAATTACAGGCTGGGAGAACCTGTTTATTTAAGCGATGAACGGTCTATTACTGATACTCTTACAAATAATCATCCATGTTTATGGAAAGGTGGAACATACTGGTGTGGGCTCGCCACAATTATTCGACAAGTTGATTTTAAAGGCTCGACCTTTCAACAGTCCATACTCGTAAACCTTCTCTTTAAAATACAGCGTGAAACAGGAAGGGACGAGGAAAGGTACACGGCACTTCATTAACATTTAAACACTTTTTCAACTCCATTTTCTGGTTCGAAGTTCACAAACCGCTCCTAACAATAAATTCCAAAAAAACATTACATTTCGTAGAAGCTTAAAACAAAGTATGTTGGAAATCGATGTCACGGACTGTCTAAAAAAAGGTTTAACACTACGAATAGTAAATATAAATATCCGAATAGGGAGGCGAAAAATCGGTGGAACTTGACTAGTTTTGCAAAAGTTTGTCGAGGCGATGGGACCAGATTAAAAACTATCGGGCTGTGAAGTTGCTTTAATTAAAACTCCTCCGTCCTAAATGCACCTGTCTCTGCCCAACTCACTCGGAGATTTAGTCAAGAGATGTCCTTTATACAAGGTCACTTTTAATTAACTGGGTAAACTTAGCCGATCTAATCAAATTCACTAAATGAAAATAATGCAATGATTATTTACAGAACGCGAATGAAGTTTAAGCTAATCATTATAATTACGTAAGACTGCTACATAAATCTACACCAATATTATAAAGCTGAAGGGTTTTTTGTTTGTTTATTTGAACGCGCTAATCTTAGGAACCGCTGGTACGATATGAAAAATTATTTCAGTGTTGGATAGTCCATTTATCGAGGAAGACTATAGGCTACATACTCGTATCATCACGCATAATAGAAGCGGAGAACTAATGAAGAAATTTACAAAACCCGGAGAAAAATATTACACTACGGGCAATAAGAGACGAAAACAAGGTTGCGTGGGTCAGCTAGTATAACATATACATTCATCTAAATATCCTCGAAGGAGTTAAGAAGACGTATTCAACGATTGTATTTTGCAGGCTGATTTTCGTTTAATTACCTCAATTTGCCGGCTATCGGGCAATGTACTTTAAAAATGAAAGTAGGTTGAATTTAATGCAATAATAAGGAAGGAATATATTTGTTACATGGAGTTTAATTTATAAATAGCTAGAGTTCAAAGACTGATTGTTGCTGAACTGAAAAGAATTTCAAAACTACTTCTCTTTTAATTTACATTTCTACTAAATATGTAATGTGACTTTATTCATAGTTCAGATATTTTTAATCAATCCATTGTCTTCTTAGTGTGATCAGGTTTGTATTGAGCCGCTTGCGGATAACATACTTTAATTACACTCTATGCAGGAAAAATCACATCCACGCAAAGCATTTTTATTAAAAGAAAAACATCGTAAAATGTTGACCGCTATCGGGTAGCCAATAAAACCCCTTTCCATATGCAATTAATTTATGTAGCCAATTTACCCCATCGTACGTATGTTTCGGGTCAAGAATGGAGAAACTTTCTTTGTGTTAAAGGTCTAAAAGATATGCGGGTAGAATGTCGGGAAGTCATTAGGATTTTGCTGAATCGAGAAAAAATGCGAGTAGTTCGAACAAAGGATCTAAAACTAAATTCGGATAATGTTAGCAAAAAGTAAAAGATTTTTTGTGACAAACTTATAAGATTTAACTTGTTATTTAAAGGTATTAGTCGCTTTCTTCTTGTATTATTTTATGTAGAACTAGCTGATTGAACCCCGCGGTGCTACCCGTGGTTCGACAATAACAGCCGCCGCAACACCACGAGGCGAAGCTAGTATCTTTATAAATTGTAGCCTATGCGTTATTCTCAGGTATAAAGTATATTATTGTAAAGTTTCATCAAAATCTATTCAGTAGTTTTTGCGTGAAAGAGCAACAAACATACTCACATACCCATAAACTTTCGCGTTGACAATATTAGTAGGATACATATACAGGTACATAGTTGTGGAGCTGTTAAACAAGGGACCTGAAAGCCTAGCCAAGATGTAAGTGTTTTGCGTTGAATCTGTTTCTACAACCGCTGACGCCTTTACCCTTTTATAATATTTTACACGTTTGTAGAATAGCAACTTGATCAAGGTCAAGTCGATTCCAGGACAGATTTCAATTGTTAGAAGGTTATGTTATATTATGTAATGTGCATGACATTTTCTTCTAAATCTGAATGTAATTTATATACATGAATATGTGTGTAACAATGGTTGTCTCATTAAATAAGACGATATATTGATGAGCTATATTCCAATATACAAAAAATTAAACTATGAGTAAAGATGTTTAAAATTTAGTTTCAAACACTGCGTAGTAGCAAATACATCGTATCCGCAATTTATGTTGAAGACAGTTTCTACAGAATTGCTGTATAAATGTACATATATATCTCCACGAGACGGCAGTATGTTGCTGCAAACATCTCAAAATTGTCCAACTTGTTTACCACAAGCGCACAGTGCACCAAAACTGAAGTTTGAATGAAGTTACGAGCGGATCTACCATGTGATGCCGCTTCTGTTTACATTACTAGCATTGCTAATGTTAAACAAAGTATTTGATTAAATAACTCTTTATTGTGACTTTATTCAAGTGATGTAATATTTATTTTATACCACCGAGAATTAAGACGTTTTTTGTGCGTACAGAAATAGACTTTGTCATCATGATTAGGTAAAAACTAGGTTGTTTGAGAAGTACGTATATTAAGTAATCTATTTTACTTATTATAATAGGGTTCCACTCATATCACGTGGCTATGCCTCGATTAAAAACATAAAAATACCTTGAAACTCCAGAAAAACTAGTGCATCACCGCCCTCTGATTTAATGAAAGAATTTATTGACACTAGTTATGTGTGAAAACATTTTATCGCTTAGGTTAAGCTGATTTACATAATTGATGCCAATCGTGTATGTAACGAGCTTTATAGTAATACAAATATACAAAAATATGTAACTACTCGTATATAAGTTAAAATCAGTTTTCTGTTTTCGATTTGAATCAAGGTCAATATAATTCAAAGTTCACTTACAGTCGAGATCTGTGAGACGAGGGTAATGTAACAATAAAGTAAAACCTCTATCTTTGTAATCGTTTGATCTCGTTCAATCCTCGGAAAGTTTCCGACATCGAACATCCTTATAAAAAGTTATAGGAACTATAACAAGTCTAAAAATCTTTTTCTCGAAGAATGAATTGAATCTAGTTACTGGGTTATAGAATGGAAAGTATAGACAAGTTGATAGGTTATTCATTCATATTTAGTTAAAGATAATAGAAATATTAATTAATATAGTAGTACTAGTTGAGGTGATATTATTTTTAAGCTTAGTGATATTTTTTTCTTTTAAATCGACACTGTATAATACATTGAATGATACATTATCTTAACATAGTATAAAATGAGGTTGCTTTTTATTCTAGCACGTTTAGATCATCTGAAATTACGTTATTTTTTTATTTTTTATTAATTAGAATAATCTGATTATTACCAACCGATTTTAATGCAGTTTCTATAAATAGAACTAGTAATTCAAGTGGAAGATGTATGTACGATGCATGCATTTGTAGTAAAGAAAACGGAATTATTTAAATGGGCCGTCGTTAGTTTTGGTATAAAAAAGGAAACAAGCTCTGAGTTGTCAAACCATATCTTACATTCTTTGGATTACCGATAACACTTAGTAAAGTCCATCTTAAGGTTGCCTAGAAGAGATTGCAGTCTCCGATTCGGCCGCCCAATGTACCACTGTTTGTATTCCTGTAAATTCGTCATTGTATTTTTATTTTTAATAATATTGGTATGCAATAAAGAGTTTATCTATCTATCTATGTCAAGACAGTGATTATATTTTCTAAACCTTTAGCAGAAGTAAATATTTTTTTTTAAACAATGGTCCGCGTGAACCTGAAGAACCTTATAATAATTTATTTTTACTTGCTTACTTCAACTTAAATACTTTTGTTTTGTCTGTAACGTGTCTCGTTTACACATACATAGGTCTGTTTAATTTTACCGATAAACATAGTTTTTAAATGTGACATAAACATTATGAAAGTTTTAAGAAAAAATATTATGAAATAGGTTTCAAAGTATTAGTTTTTATTGTTATCAGCCGTTTCTTCATTTACAGCATGCATTTATTGCATAACACAATACTTATTTCTATAACATTCATAATCTTGTGCCTTACACATATTCTGTTACTTATTTTAGGTACAAATAGGCGACACAACACTGTCACTGACATATTTCTGAACGATTTATATTCGCAAACGTTACAACCTCCAAATACTTGTGTCACACAGAGCACAAGGTATTTGAGCAATTCTAAATGTTATGTAAATGGGTAGCTTATATACTTGTATATAGAATTATAATGTATGTGAGGTGCTTAAACTTTAAACGAGTAAACTTTATTTGTGTTATCTTGCTCTGCATAAAGAAATAAATAACCTAAGTTTTAAGTAAATTGCTAAGTTCTTAAAATGTTATATATAATGTATAAAATGTATTAAATGTCGATAACCAATGTGAATAATTAACATTAGTTATGTATAAAAATGAATAACACACAATCGCAATCTACAACCAAATATATTACACAGTAATGTAAGCCAATTGACATCAATTAATTTACCAAAATCAGTACAAAATATAAAAAAACAACCGACGAGCTGACAAAACTCATTTTAAAACTGCATGTTTGGTTAACATAACATGGCTACAATCTAGGCAGCGTTTAATATAAAATACGAATACATATTACAAATACAATTGATACAGGATTCATATTCAATTATACAAAATGGTTTGAAAGCTATCTGTCGACCATTTTAAACAAAAACAATTAGGGTATAGAGCGTGCACTCAGCTGCGCTCACACATAAACCACAACATATAGCTAACCCTAATTACCCTGCATCACTTTACCTTATTCCCTTTATCCTGAAAACCTTCAATATATCGACAGCCTACAGATAATCGAAGGTTTACTCGTAGTTACCTATTTAAAGGGATGCCTTGTTAAGTGGTGCAGTGTTCGTAGGTATAGGCAGGAGAGTGTTTTACGAGTAGATATTTTACGAGTATATTAGGTAGAGTTTGAAATAGGTGGATAGTTCTTACGTTGTAATATACATACTGAAAGGTATTAAACTCTAGTGACATAAGGATGATTTTTACCCCACTACACCAGAAAGAGAACAACGTTACCTACTTCTCGCGCACTCTGTGTAGTTTAGTAAATTTTGGCATGGCATAAGATTTATTTTAATACTGAGCATCACCCTGGATATAGATAAGTAGGTATCTATAAACTTAAATAGCTGAATCTGTTTGTTTACCTTTACCAGGTTACATTGGCTGTGTTCATAAAATAAACGCGATAGTTTGAATAAAAATAAATAAATTTATCAGCATCATCATCACCAGCGGTTAACAATCCATTGCTGGACACAGGCTTATATTGATGATAGTAATACCGTAGCTAGACTACTTGGTACAGAGTTTTAGTTCAAGTTTTCCTTCTCTTAGAAGTGTGTTCGTAGTTGCTCTCTTAGTCGCTTCTTACAACATCCAACACCCGTGGAACAGTCACGTTTCGGCATGAATGGGCCGGCTCGACTGGAGTGATACCACGGCCTCACAGAAAACCGGTGTGAAACAGCGCTCGCGCTGTGTTTCACCGAGTGAGAGCGGATACCGAAAGCCCATACCCCAACTCCTTCCTTCCTTCTCCCCATCGCTTACTTTTAGGCGATACGTCTGCTCGTTTGCCATTCCATATAAAAAACCATAGGTTGATTTAAGGTGGTGAATCCATCATCATATCGAGAGTATTTGGAGATGGTAATTGAATTTTATGAACATCCTATTGTAGTCTTTGTAGAAAGTGATATAAATAAGATAAAGCTAGAGAGTAAAACTTGAGATTTAACTCCTCGGCTTGGTAGATAAACAAGCTTAGCAGGGACTTACTATCGAGATTGTTCATTTAATGGGTGGACCGTATTTCTTTTTATTATGTTTTTAAACTAGAAAAAAATGTTTTCCTCGTTTACTAAACAACTCCTTTATTACAGGCCATTTAAATTTTATAATGACAATTATATGGTGATAGTAATACTAGCTTTTGTCGGTTATCAAGCAAGAGAGTAGTCTATGTCCTTCGTCAAGAGTCAAAATGTCTGATTTCATTGAAATCGATGCAACGGTTTAGCTGTAAAAGCGTAACAGACAGACATACAGACAGAATTACTTTTGAAATTACAATATTAGTATGGATACACAAATCTCATTCTAATACCAAACCAATTTGTAATGAGTATAAGGTATAATATAATGCCTTATTTAAACCCGAATTTCTATAAACTTGTGATTAAATATATAGGCCCTGCCAAAATGGGATGATACGCCATACTCATTAGCGGCCACACCATGGCAGTCTATTGATGTTTCTAATCAATGAGCCTCTGGTCTAGCACTCTCTAACGAAACACGACAGCACGAATGCTGTCATTTTACGTTGATTTTCTGTGCGAGGATAGTATCGCCCCGGTTGAGCCGGCCCGTTCGTGCTGAATCAGCGTGGCTCTACTACCTTGTGGATTACCATTATTGATGGTCTCCTAGCCGATTACGGCCACGGCGGCTAGTCTCAATAGAGACCAGCCAACTACGCAGGAGACATTATAGGAGGAGGAGGCAGGAGGCACCTAGGTTTGCGCAAACCTAGGTGCACTCTCTGTTTCCTCTCTCTCATAATCCGATAGGACAGTTAACCGACACGACCGGGATGAGATCAGGCGCAGAACCGACAACTTTACGTGTTCTTCGGAGAACACGGGGTCCAGACCCCATCTTACAAACTCCGAGCTGTTATGAAGTATTTCTACAATCAGAAAAACTCAATAACACTTTTGGCCCGACCCGGGATTTGAATCCGAGACCTCTTAGATTGGCAGTCACATACGTCAACCGTTAGATCAATGAGGCAGTTAATTACCATTATTATAAATCTATTAGATCATACACATATTCATAGACTACCAGAAATATTACCCTTTCTTTTAGGATGCTGTAATAGGGTAAAAATACCTGACAGAATTAATGAAATAAAACCTAAATTATTGTTAAAAATGGTTTTGGTCTTTCAATGTTTTAAATATTCGAATTACAGATTATAAATATTTGCTACTAATGCATTTTGTTTCCGATTTGCCATGCGACACTAGCCATTATTATTCTGCAATATTGTTCAAGACCAAACAGCACAGCCTCGACAGATGGCGTTGTACCATTTGGCTGAATCGCGCTGTTATTTGATTTCTTGTAATAGTATAAGATATTTTGATATTTTTTAATAAACGAGATCAAAAGGAGATCTCAATAGGCCAAGCTAGACTGCTACATAAGCTTTACTAGTTAGATCAATTTACAGTTGGTGTTTTATTTTCGAACCCTTCTAGTAAATCATTTTAGGTCAACCAAGGTCATATTTACGCTTGTCGTAACAATATTAATTTTTATTCTGCAATAACAAAGCAATTACAAGAATAAAAATCATGTACTAGTCTGTAAACTGTGTTATTATTTTAGTTATTGCTAGTTTATTTTCTATCTAAGCTAATAAAACATAAAAGAAATTGCTGTTAAGTTAAATTCAATAAAAAATGGAAAATTATTTGATAAATATCTACGTCAAGATTTTTATATTGTACCTATTATTTTTACACTGTACTAAATTGTTAAGTAATTTCAAAATATTGGATAGAAATTGGATAAAGCAGGAATGATTGTGTGCTTAACCTTAGTAATGAAAGTATTTATGTTATGACCGACTGTTCACAGAAAAAGGTGAAACTATACATTTATATTGCTATTTATTTTTCCTAGCCGTTTCGGAGGAGTTTGAAACAAACACCGCGACACGAGAATTTTACGTATAATATTTGTTACCTCTACAGTTCGTGATTTTTTATATTAAAAAAATATTTGTACTAGTATTTTAAAATCAGATTTAAATAATTCAAATTCAATCGACTTGAATGACCGTTCATTCAAATCGATTGAATTTTGCGATAATAAGATTTTAATCAACTTAAGTATTATGTTTGCTACCTCTGCAGTCCATCATTTAAATATTGCGTTAGAAAAATCCTTTCTTTAATTAGAAATATTACTTCCTTAAAATAGAGAGTTAACAAATGAAGAATAAATATGTTTTACTATAATCTGTTATGATGGTTCTCTTATAATGGTGTTTTTTCTTGCACCGTATTTTCTAAATAATCCTATTCCTCCAAAACTAGTACTTGTTAATAGACCAGGCTTTATTTTAAGGTTGGCAGAGTATTCAGTGTATATCATCTTTGGATCTCTATGAGTTCACATTTGGCTGGAGCCCAGAAGGGATCACTTGCGAACTATAACTTAGCTGCTTAGCGTTCGGCTCATAAAAATAAAGGCTTTCAAGGATTATTTACACATGTGAGGTCACCTCAAATGCAATATAGGTATGTATGTAATCGTGAATTAATATTCTCCTTATAACAGTATTGGAATAGAAGTATTTTGCCTTGTAAATCTAACACACACCGAAAAAAAGAACTACTACTATTCTGAAGTTCCCATCATTAGGATAATTTGCTACTCAAGATAAAAAAGGTTTAAATTAGTTGTGTTATATTTAGACAATCAGAAAAATAGTGAAAATCTGAATTAGCTCTAAAGTCAAAGTTATTACAAATGAAATCATTTTACGATGTCGTTGCAATGTTAAATTAGCTAGTTATAGAATAATACAAACATAACAACGACATACTTATAAGAGCAAAGTTATAATATGCAAAAATAAACGCTATAACAGCAAATATTCAAATGGAAACTCCAGGTATTGCATGCAGCAAAACTCTATTTATGACTTACATAATCCACACAAACTCGGAATCATTTCCATTGGGCACGTACATACATATTCGATAGAAATTCACTTTCTGTCTAAACATTTGGCTGTATCGGTACCATATTACTCGCATGCAACACTGCAACGGTTACCGTGCAAACGGTGCTACTGAAAATTGGCTCGACGTTATCGATGGCTGCAATAAACTCACAATGGTCTACAATAAAACTCACTAAATGTATGCTAGTTACGCGTTTATATCACTCGCGTCTGTCGGGTGTGTCGCGTTTGTCGCGTTGAATTCGACAATCTTCCACATCAAACCCACTATTTTGCTATTCTATGCGTTTTTTAAATTTATAGTGGGGAACAAATGCAAAAATAAGATTAAAGGAAAATTACGACTTGGACACTACGAAATGGATTGTTTTCATCTATTGCATACTGCATTTACTAACATAACACAACGTTATTATATGATCTAGTTGATGGAAAGTTCAAAGATAAGATATATAAAGTATTAAAAGTTTCTACAAACGCTTGATGAACTGTGAAAGGACTGTTAGCAACTTACTGAAACGATTTCAAAAGCTGTTACAAACATTGACTTCTTTGTCTAAATTTTATTATAGAAAGTAACAAAGTTTTCATTTAAAAGGACTTGTTACAAGGATAGTCAAATTAGGACATTTTGCGAGCAAACGGAAAATAATATCGCTGCAGGGTCAAGATAAAACATCGGGTGGATGAGCAACGAACCTGTTTGAACAATAGAACAAAGTGTTCATGTTGTGTGATGTAAGTAAAGATTTACTTGCAAAATAATAGCATTAGTTACTAACAAATCTGTCGGGGCTCGAAGTTGAACTAACTAATAAACTAGTAGTTAGACGTATTAAGGTGCAGCATACTCCGGCAAGACCTAACGAACAAATGCAGACGTGTATTCAATAACAAATGTATCCCATTAAGGTAGAACACTTTCCTAGCGGGTCTACACTGTACTGACTAGTTACAGTTCAAATTCGTCTGGGTCAATAGCAGTAGTAAGTTTGTAACTAACAATGGCGTATCCTGGCCGCCTCTGCCCCAGTTATTTACGAGAAAACTTAGTGGGACCAGAGCCCCGCCCGACTACAGGTACTGTCTCACCGACTCAAGCTGAAATCTTACTGTACAATGAGGTAACAGATCTTAGACTTTATTCAGTTGCATTCGTTGAACTTTTAAAAGTTAAAACGAACGGAATTCTCTCGCGAACGTTTTCGAAAATACTCATTCTTTTAAAGAAAGACAATTTGTGTAAAATACGTCCATTTCTTTGGTTCTTTAGTTTACCGTAGACGCAGTGTTGTGTGAATTTTATATACTTTTGTTCAGGGTCTGGACTGCACTTTGTCGATTAGTTTCAAACCTCGGTTTTGAAGTCAGATAACATAAAATAAAAATGGGCGAGTAGGAAGTATTTTTTGTTTTGATATAAAACCAACAGAATGATGACATAAGTGTTTTATAATATAAAAAAAACTCGTAGTAACTGTAATGTATTTACTATAATAATGATTAATATAACAGAAGGCTCTAAATCAGTAGAATCGATTAAAGTTCTACCGTCTGTCAAAAAAATATTTTATGAAATTTATTGCTGTTTAACACAGTTACTTACTACAAATACTTCGAAGTTTACAAGTGAGACACGTCTGTTAATGTATCCAACACATCGTCCAATATTAATGCCGCAGCTCCTTTCTACCCACATAATCCGGTCGCATTGTACAACTCTGCAAATGCGTAAATCAAGTCTTATCGACTGGTGTTTGGGCTTAAATTCAAGGTTAGACTAATTGACGTTGATTGATCACTAGCAATTCAGGAATCGAGCCACCGAAGCTTTTGATCAACAACGAGCCTAGCAAAGCTCTTCCGACAAAGAACTGTCAATAGCTGTCGGCGAACTCGCTTTTGAACAAGAAATATTACTCGCATACTATGAAGGGGATTCACGATTAATTAAAGCCTGTGCTTTGAAATTACAGTTGTTTTTAGATAGTACATGATAAATATGTTTAGTTGCATAAACAAATATGAATATTTTGCGTAGGCATTGCAATTGTTATATTTTCAGCAAATCAACACACGTCTATACCGTGGTCTACTTGAATCAGCTACTAAAATGTACACGACAGTGAGCCTACGTAGGTCGGCCTCGTTATGTTTTTATATAAGCCTAAAAACTTTATTAAGTTTTAGCTAGTTGAAAAATAATTGAATTTGAGATGCAGAAGTAATTATTCAGTTACGCAAATTAGTAGTGTTTTTATTGGAATATAACGAAGTACTTATTTTTTTAATGAAAATCTTATGGGTCATCATGGCGCAATGTCAGTCGATAAGTTGAGAAAAAAGGCTGCACGCTAACTCATACTGCCAGCATCTTGTTCTTAAAATAAAACTGTAGCGCGGTACTAGCCACACGTTAGTTATTTTGAATAAATAATAAATTAATATTTCGGACGTCTAACACACAACGCCATCTAGTCCTAAGCTAAGCAGAGCTTGTGTTATGGGTACTAGTCAACTGATATAAATACATATATTTATTTTTTGTAAATACATATATATTATACATAGAAAACACCCAAACTCCGAAACAAATACTTGCAGATCATTATAAACATTTGGCCCGACCCGGAAATCGAACCCGAGACCTCAAGCACTTCATTCGCATACACTACCACTGCGCCACAGAGTCAGTAATTTAGTCACAATATAAGCTGAGCTATCAATAAAACTACAGTATATATCAAGAATATTGATTTACATTAGTAAAACATTGAGTCAGTACCAAATAGTAGGAGTGGCCAGTTCATTTTTCTCGTTGTATCAATGGAATCGTAAGACGAGATTGATAGGCGTGCCATTTTAAAAGTGTCCTCCAGCCCGTTTCTTGTTTAATTAGTGGCAGCCAGGTCCTCGCGACGTGAGCAGCGCGCCAATTACCTAACGTGCCTTAACACACGATCTCACTCTGCATATTCTGCTCGTTGCTACAATAGATTTTTTTCTCGTTTTTGTTTAGTTAAATGTGCACTGACGAAAATTGATTGTTCTGCTGAAATATGTTTTATTTAGCAATAATGTTTGAATAGATGATTGTGCTTTGTATTAAAAAAATGTTATTTTTAAAGGTTTACTTTTATCCATATAAAGCCGACATACTCTGTGATGCAAAACTGATAAGGATTCCAAAATTTAACAATCAATATTAATATTTTGTTCCATGCATGTGCATGTAGGGAGGGAATGCCGTGGGAGAGCTATGCTTCGGCATGAATGGGTCGGGTCGACCGGAGTGATACCACGGCCTCACAGAAAACCAGTGTGAAATAGCGTTTGCGCTGTGTTTCACCGAGTGAGTAAGGATACTGGAGGCCCATACCCCAACCCCTCCCCCCATCCCCTTTCCCATCCCCCAAAGGTCGGTAACGCACTTGTGATGCCTTTGGTGTTGCGGGTGTCCATGGGCGGCGGTAATCGCTTACCATCAGGTGATACGTCTGCTCGTTTGCCCACTATCAAATAAAAAAAAATGTACGTTCTTTTGAAAATATTGGACGTTGTTTGATCTTAGCCTAGTGCATTTATCGAAAATCTCTTAAGCTGACGATATGCGATGTGATAAAACGTCAGTCAACACTGCCAATGGAGTATATGATGGCCTATAGATCCTATAACTGCACTGAGAACCGGTCAACCCACTTTACATTCACAATGGTGACAGGCTTGACTCAATTTCGTCTAATCGATTAACTACAGGTACTTTCCGAAGTAGTCGTTCCCGGAGAAAACCTTCGTTAGCCGACAGGAATAGTGGTCTACCTAGTGTAGGGTCTTGTGTAAGGCATATAGAGATATGAATATGAATGATCATTTGAATCCTTTCTAATGAGAAAACAGGGTAGGAGATTTCAAAGCGGGTTTTCGAATGAGAATAGTTCGAGGACTCAAAATTATTTGAAAATTACAGGTACTTTTAACAGGAAGTATGTTTTGCTATCGACTTTATATAAGGGGATCTTTTGTTGAAATATCAAGATACACAACAAGATAAATTATTGTACTCTCATTGAAATGTAATCAATATTCATTTTCGTAGTGTTGTATATTTTCAAGTTAGTTTCATAATATTACTCATAATTTTTTTTTATGTATGGGCCTGCCAAAATTACTCTACTCTGCCTGATGGAAAGCACAAGCAGAATCCAAGACTGATGGTCACCATACTCATTGCAAATGCAGACTATGCAGCATGGTGACCTACCCATGGCGGCCCAGTGATGCTTCTGCATCACTGTGTCTCCGTTCTCGCTCTCACCAACGAAAGACCACAGCACGAACGCTGTCATTTTACATTGATCTTCAGTGCGAGGGTAGTACCGCACCTGTCGAGCCAGCCCGTTCGTGCTGAAATCAGCGTGGCTAGTAGAGCCACGCTGATTTCAGTTAGTCAGCCACCTTTAAAGTTTTAATCCGAATGTCGTGGGTGGGTACAAAAATTGTGTGAAGAACACGATCATTAAGAATGTGTACTGTGTCTGGATGTTATATGTGTTTCTGATGATAGAAATGCTTAATGCTCGGAGTCTGAAAGTTGGAGTCTTAACTCCCATTTCTCGTTAACACCTGTGTTTGCGCACACGCTTGTGTACTATTATGTCACCTGCGTAGTTGGTTGGTCTCCGTTGAGACTCGCCGCCCTTGCTAGGAGAACATCATATGTGTTTTAGAAACATAAGCATGTTTATCGCCAGTCTGATTACAGGTACAGATACTGCCTAGTTTGGGATAAGACGGCCGTGTGTAAGATCACTATATACACAAATAGCTGTAAAGTTAAGTATAAGTTAACACACTTTATCAGGAATACTAAATACTTGCAATCTATCAAAGTAAAATTACAAGGACCTAACATTAATCGAATCAATATTATTCAGAACGATAATCTTCTTGCAAGGCAAGTTTCTTAATCATCAAAGTGTCCGCTGAGGACTGAGCCTATTTCATTCAGTTAGAGTTTGAAGATATTTAAGTTTTGCCTGACTAATTCCTCTGATGTACATGTAGTTCTCTAAATTCGTTATTCTAAAGGTTGCTACACTGGAGGTCATGAGTTCGTTACATATTCAGAACAAGAATTGTATGATTAGCACTAGGTATCATAGTCTCGTGTTCGGGTGTAATATTTGTCCATATGATATATAACTACTAATATTATAGGACTAACATTATAGTCCACCATGATGTGGGCGTACCACATAACTTTGTAATTTGTAAATATATATATTATATATATACATATATATATATTAAATATATTTACAAACGAAAAATATTCTAATGTTAATCTAGCTAATATAGTACAAGCTCTGCTTAGTGTGAATCTAGATGGCGCTGTGTATCATATGTCCGCAATATTTATTAAATAAACAAAACATTTCAGTACCATTAAAACATAGGAAAATATTTCGACACAAAAACTTTCTCAGACAATGGAATCATGCCACTCGAAGTTTGAGGTGACTCTTGGAGACTAGATGGTGGAATCGCTTGTTATATCATCAGCGCCCTATTGATACCTGACCCATTTGTGAAGAGACCCGACTTCGTTTTAATTACCGCGGAATACACTGAGGAGGGCTGGCCACCTCTTGACACGACCTCGGCTAGGGCTGATACAGATTTGATTAAATCTTGATGATTTACAGTTTACAATGTTGTAATTTGAAGCAGATCATCACTTTATTTAATAAGAGTAATAATATTCTACCTCATTCACACAGCGCCATCTAGTCACAAGTAAGCAGAGCTTGTATTATATATACTATACAACTGAATTAAATAAATAAAATGTTTGTAAATGGGTTATTAGGTATTTATCCGGTGTAGCTACAACAATGTTGGTATTGCAAATCTTATGTATTTAATTAAAAAAATGTAAAGAAAAAAGATTCAAAACATTAATAAATAAATGAACTATTTGAAACTCTTAAGATACTGTTTTACCGATTAAATAATTAAAATTTTAATGAACTTATTTTTACGTCTAAAACTTTCACGTGTACGCGCTGTCCCCGGTATACAAGTGAAGTTAAAACAAAAGACATAAATCGTCGATTTGCACACCAGGCTGAGCGGAGATCAACATAGTAGTCTTGAATGAGTAACTTATTCACCAATAAAACTCTTAAAACATACATATTTACCTATAAATATATAGTAAAAAAACTTCGTCAATATTTAATTAAATAAATCAAAAAAGACCGCAGACATAAAATAATAAGGAAATATAATGTTAAATTATACAAAATGAAAAAGTGAACGTTTCATAAATTATTGGCAAATGAATCAGAAGCGAAATAAATTGATACATTTTTAAGAGTTTTGAAATTATAATGAGATGGGAACTTTGCTTCTGGCAAAGCTTCCGATATTATTGATATTTTAAATGAGAAAGAACTTTTATTATTTAATAATAAAAGAGATAGGATAAAAGAAATTTAGATAAAACCGGAAGACTGTTTCATTTTAAATTCGTACATTAAATACAATTTCTTTTATATCCCCGATTAAACAGACAGAAGCGTCTTAACGTACAAATTTACCAAATTATAAATTAAGTTCCGTTTATGTGACGGCACGTAAGGATATTTTTAGCTTTAAATGCTTAAGGAATTACATATAAATGTACATTTATGGACCTATCAATGTGATACTACTCTGCTTGATGGAGAACATGAGCATTCTCCAAGAGTAATGGTCACCATAATTATTGCAAACTATACAATCTTTCGGCATGGCGACCCATATTATGATGGCCAATTGAGATGCTTAGGTTAGGTCTCGCAATCACTACCGAAACATGATAATGCAAATGGTATCACTATATGACCAAAACGAGATGTGTTTAAAAACAAAAGGTACATAAGAAGAAAATCAAATACTAGAAAATACTGCTTATGGAAATGAATTAGGACAAGCAATGGTTTGGGCTCGTCAATTATACCTGTAACGAGAAATGTACTATTACTAATGAATATATCATGTTTAGGGTGACCTAAATTAAACTGGCATTGTATGTATGAGACATCTGTATCTAATAAATATGATGTATGTACGTACCAACTGGAGTTAATTTATCGAGGTTGATTTGCAAATACATACATGCACACAAGTCGGAGAAGAAACTCAAAGTATATAAAGCATTTTATGAAACGTGATATTTCTCTAATCATAAATTTACGTAATACAATCTAAATAGATAAAATTATGAATCAAACACCTTCCCAAATGAATGGAGATTTACTGGAAAATGATACATCATCAAGATACAAGTTAATGGGTGCGGCCCAGAATATTGTAACATCAAGTGATTTAGACGAATCACTGGACACAATAGACAATGGAAATACATTATCCGGGGGAAGGCTAAAATGAGGAAGGGAGGTAGGGTCTACCTGAAAAATCCATTGAAAAGGAAAAAAGCGACGCCTTGAACAGGGACAATGGGTGTCTGCTATGTGTACAATTAAGCTAAACGAAGCCAGATAAGTGAGAAATTTATCGCTCAACGAAATGGGCCAGAGAATTGGTTCGGGGATGTTTTTGTTTAAAAGCTGGGAAATTGCTATAAATATTTTGGACAATACACTTGAGTCTATACTAAGCGGAGGCCGTGGGGGGTGATAGAATGCGGACTCGGGAAGATTAAACGTATTGTGTATTTAGATTGTTCTTGGAGTACGTTGATTTTTTATTTTCATTATAAATATATAGGTAGCAGGCAGTATTATATACTAAATTTAATATTTTAAAGTTATCTAGATCTCACTGAAGACCAAATGAATAATCTTGAGAGACTCCAAAATCTCTGTATAAGATTTATATTTGGTATCATGGTATTTGTACTGCGGCTTTCATCTATTAATAATTGTCGTCATCGTTAACAACTCATAACGTCCCACTGCTGGACTAGGGTCTCCTCAATCCCAAGAGAGAGTTAAGGCCATACATCCCTGCGCTGGCCAAGTGCGGGTTGGGGACTGGCAAGACAACGTTGTGGCTACGTAATCTTGCCGTTGAATATCTTTAAGCCCTCCAACTAAGCTTCACGACTGTTATCCTATGATAACAACCGGGACCGACTGCATAACGTGACCTCAGAATTACGGAGACGCTCATACTATCGTCCAGGTAATGAACGCAAAGACGTTGCTTACCCTCGGTGATTATTTCTAATCAGCGAGTGAACCTGGGTATTGAGCATCCGAACAAACGCATACCATAAAATGTGTTGGTTTGGGTTTGTCTATTAATTCCTGTAATGCGTAGGTGTCAAAGCATACCGGACAAGATAGCTGGTATTGTATTGTTCGCGAAACGGCACCGCATAACATCAAGCAAATTATTACGGTGCTATAGATACAGTCTTGCAGCATACAAACTGATAACGCAAGCGTTGCAACATCAAATCTTACGAATAACTGGGTATATAGTAAATATAGTATATAGTAAACTATATAGTAGTAATAAAGTATATAGTAAAAAATAATAGTAAATTAAATCCCAAAATGTTTATTAAAAATATATGCCTTATTAAGACGTGTTTCCAGGAATATACAAAGATATCTTTAAAATGATTCCGCAATAAAGGAACTTGTACTTCCTTTTACTAGTAAAAATAAACTTAAAAGAAATGTAGTTTAAAGACTTTAAGGAATGAATTGAAAAAATAAACATTTTAGCGTTTTAAGATATTTATATTTAGAAACTTTGTTTTCGATTATGTAGCGTGTGTAAGTGGTGCAAAGCTTAAAATTCTTTGCGAACGCAATCGCAGTCACAGCTAGTATCAAATAGAAATAGTGTCTAGTCAGCACAGCGATACGGTTGGTTGACACATAACATAACTCTCAGCGCCAATTGATTTACTCGTGACCCACATTATTGCAGACACATGAATACTATGACTTATGATGAACAGTTTTCACATATATAAACGTTCTGTGGTGACTTGTGTGTGAGGCTAGCTAATGCAAAGAGTGATATTAGGACTATTTTTTAGTGATCTTTATACCACTTGTAACAATGAACGATCGTTACTTGCTATTCGGCTATAAACAGTCATCTAAATTATTATTTATAGTGTGACTACTGCGGGCATAAAAACCTGCAACTAAAGAGTAACAAGTCCGAGTCACCCTCCTTTAAATACGCCCTCCCCCTCGCCCCTTAAAGGAAGAGTTTGTGCACTTGCGACTGTGCTCATTGGCGCAACGACAAGCGGCAGAATAATTACTGGCATTGGTTTTTTTGAAGTGAAAACTTCTTTAGCGGCGCTGTGTACTTTTTTGGAATGGGTAAAAATGTATAAACTCGCGTCAGGTCACGTGACCTGATCGAAAATTCGTAAGACGAATGGAGAGAGGACGTATAAACTCGCGTCAGGTCACGTGACCTGATCGAAAATTCGTAAGACGGATGGAGAGAGGACAGGCGGCGCAGGGCGCTTGCGCGAATGTTCGTGTGTGTATGTAATATAAATTGTCATGTTTGTGTACGATAGCGCAATAAATGAATATTGTATTCCACCACATAAATAATAGTACTTTTATACTGATAATGAAAGCAATTCGTACAAAATTATTCTCTAACCATTCCAAAATATCGAAAATGCACAACGTTAATATTCAAGTTTTCACTTCTGCCGGTACTCCCGGAGTGCAACCCGTCGATTTTTCTGTGAGGCCGTGGCATCACTACGATCGAGCCGAGACAACGTGGCCTTTATTTTTGGTAAATTATACTAACATCTGGGACGGCGGTTATCGGTTATATATAGGTTTTGCATAAATATCAGTTTTTCCTCGGAGCGACTGGCATCGGACCTCCGCAACCCTGGGAGGGAGGGTGAACTGAATTCGGAGGTTGAACTAGTTATCAGTATATTTGAGCGCACTGACTTTCCAAAAACGATTGCCATAGATGTTCATAACAACCGGGACCGACGGCTTAACGTGCTCTCCGAGGCACGGGTGAGACACACCATCATCTACCATACTCCAGGTTGCTATTAAGAATTTCTTGTAAGAAAAACCTAACAGTAGTCCGATCCAGGAATCGAACTCGAGACCTTTTGATTGGCAGTTGCTTACGCTAACCACTAGACCAACGAGCAGTAATTAATGTAACATACGAGTATTATAACATAATTAAAAGTTTTCCGTGAAAATAGTAATACACTTATAGTTTCCCAGGCGTTTGTAATCAAGTTCGAATGTTACGACAATATGTTGGCTTTCACCCCCTCTGTATGGGGATTAGTTTCTTGTGCGAACGATACGAGAGATAATATGTGTTACAAGTTAATCAACACTGTATAAATCACACGGCTCTTCCCCTCATAGTGTGTTCTCAATATGTATACACACTGAGTACATAGAATACTTTTCAACACACGCTGCATAAACCTCCAGATTAAAATCCGGGCTTTGCAGTGAGTGATTTTAATTAGTCTTTTATATATTTTATGTTTCATCTCAAAATTTTACCTTAACAAGAAGGTACGCCTTTACAATCGGGACTTATTACTTTTTTGAATGAGTTTGTGTTTATTATTTCCAAATGAATAGTTGCAATATTAACCATTTTACCATTATTTTTTTAAGAAGTGACGGTACAGTCACTAAGGCATCTACGTGGCATCCAGTAGTTCTGTGTTCAAAATAAACAATCAGAATGTTTTTAGTAAGTGCAATCTCAAGGATAACTTAGTTTCATCAGAAGAAATAACGATGATACCATGAGACCAGACGTTCTGTTATTTTTTGAAGTAAAACTTTTATAGGCGCATGAGGTAATTTTTTTACGGATGAAACGCAATAATAATAATATTAGCGTCACGAAGACGTGCAGCGCTTTCGTCGAAGAAGAGGGTGAGAGCGATTGAGACCGATTGAGAGAGAGTGAGAAAGGGCGAACGTAGAATGTGACATTTTAATTTGCCTCTCGTCATTTAATAATTTAATATACCTACTATTTTTCATAAAATATAAAAATATTGCATTTTTTTTTTTCGGAATTTTAATCATAAAAATAGAATTTCTATAGTAACAATTAATTTACAATGATTTTCTATAAATTTAAATTGAAGTTAGGTATTCTTCCTATTTACAAAAAATCACGAGGAATTTTAGTTTAATATTCATCATCTGAGATTTTACTATATTATTTTTTAAACAATATAAAATAAATGTATTTTAATAAATCTCTTTAATTATTTTTATTAATAAATAATATTTGTATTAATTTTTGAAACCCCTTGTTGGACATAGAACTCTATATTTTAATGACAATTAAATTCATTAAATTCCTAACATATCTGTCTTTTTCCCTCCCTCTATGTCTCGGAAATCTAAAGATTTAGATTTGTATAAATATACGAGTAAACAAGACTTAAAAATTAGTTTGCCAAAGAAGTTTCACTTCTGACATGTGTACTTTGTACGCACGCACTTTCTTTTTTTTATTGTTATAGGGGTCAAACGAGCTGACGTATCGTCTGATGGTAAGCGATTTCCGCCGCCAATGGACATCCACAACACCAGATGCGTTACAAGTGCGTTGCCGACCTTTTAAGAAGGAGTACGCTCTTTTCTTGAAGTTATTACAAGTGTATGAACATTAATTAGTTCTTAAATATCAATAATATTGCAAACACTAATTTTAATGAATAGTCTAGTTGAAAGTAGTTGTGCCTAAGTACTTTTTTACATTCACACAACGCGGCACACACAACACAACATAACAACAACTTTTAATTATGTTATAATATGTTACATTAATTACTGCTCGTTGGTCTAGTGGTTAGCGTAAGCGATTGCCAATCAAAAGGTCTCGGGTTCGATTCCTGGATCGGACTACTGTTGGGTTTTTCTTACAAGAAATTCTTAATAGCAACGCAACACAATTATTCCTACTGCAAGCCTCATCTATGATTTTACATGACGAAGATACTGTTTCACAAAAATATAATTCAATAATTATACAAAATTCTTCTTAATAACTTTTTTTTTATATTTAACGATATGAAACAACATTTAATATTATGTTATTGCGTAAAATCACTCAACTCTTAATTCAACCGCTACAAAAGTTTTAAAGAGAAACGGTAACAGCAATAAATCATTTGTCCTGTATTGTTATTTATTCACCTGGGCCAGGCTCCCATTATGGGATATGAACATAGATTGAAAATAAAGAAGCGTTCAATTAAAAAGGGCGTGCGGAGTGGGCCGCAGAGTCCGCCGCGATAACGCGCATCAAACTACCATTGTTCAATTTTATCTGGAAGGGCTTTGTTTCATTTGAGGCCTTTTATTGGTTGCTGGGGTGTAAAAATGTGGATAGAAGTTCGCCGCGGTCCCGTCTGATGCTATCCACGTCCGACCCAGATAATGAGCCAGCCCAAATCCCGTTGTAGGGTTGCCTGGTTGAAATATTGGACCCATAATCTTCGGAACACAACAAAATGTATTACCATAAATAAAAAATATCATTTAGGACACTTTACGTTGTTTCTATATTTAATTTTGCCTGGTTTTTATTTTGGGTATCTAGAATACGTTCATGTAAATCAAAGAATAAGATAAGTAATGATTATTGATACACATGAAACTTTCCACTGATCTAGATCGGACCCGCAATTCCTGACATCGTCAAATTTATAGCGAAAATAGAAAACTGAACGAAGAAATACAGTCATTTCATTTCAAATAGTTTTAGACCAGACCGGCTCCAATTTCATGGATTGTAAATCTCTACTGTGGCTCTGACAGCATATAATATTTCATTGGAACAATAAAAAATTAAAATGTTTACAAATCATCAAATACGTATCACCTTTAAGAAGATAAACAACACACATACATAAAAATCTTTATATATAATACATAGCACATATATAAATAATGTTTCAATTTTTTTTCTAACAAAGGGCAAATGACATAAATACACAAATAATCCCAAATTTTAACAAAAGAAACGAATTCAAGAACTAGACCAAATTGAAATGGTACCACACGAGCAGCACTAGTTTTCAAATAAAAAAGAATCATCAAAATCGGTTCACTCATCCGAAAGTTATGAGGTCTACGACTATTTTGAAGTCGGTTAAAAAAGAAGAAATATGGTATTTTTAGACTATCATATCATAATAAAAAAAATATTGAGCGTACAACACCAGCCCTGGCCGAGTCAAGGCGGACTATTGTGCATTCATTCAATCTACGTCAATTTGGGAGGCCCGGGTAGGGCCATTTTCTCTTCCCCATACACATTTACACCGGCCCAAGTGTTGATTTGAAAACGTGCGCCGCTCGTCAACTCATCTAGTTTGTATTACTTACGGGGCTCTCGAAGGTTCCCCGAAAGCTTTAGCTTATTTCAGGTTATTCCCCCAAACTTGTTTTATTTTAGTAGGAAACTCTTTAATCAAAGTTTTGTTTGGTATACAAATGATGAAATTTTCTTTAACATAGTACTCTAACACAGGAGCTTTAAACACTACAGAATTTTCTTCTTCTTAATAAATGGCAAACTGTGCCGATGTCGACAATTCTGCCAATGTCAAGTGGGATGGAGATACGTGGGTTTTATGGAAAGAAAAAATAGAGCATAGTAATAATAAAATTGCAACTATAAAAATTTTCCAAAGTTAGCAGTTGACTGATTGTGGGACTACAGAATTTTGAGAGTGGTATGTCAATGTGATAACTAGTTTCATTATTAGCGCGTGACAGTTCATTGTTGGACATAGAACTCTCCCAAGGAACACCACGGAACTAATTTAATAATAAAATACATTTTTACCTTTATGACGCAGCATTTCTTCTTCCTCTCATCTTGAAGTGACACTTCAATACATTCCGTTTATATTAAACATTATGGTTCACAATTACGAAAAACAACATTCTTATGGGTGAATTACTAAATATATTTCTTGTAAATCATAATACTACAAATCTACATCTACACTAATATTATAAAGAGGAAAGATTTGTATTTTTGTATGTAACGAATAAACTCAAAAAGTACTGGGCCGATTTTAAAAATTATTTCACCATTCGAAAGCTACATTATCCACGAGTAACATAGGCTATATTTTATTTTGGAAAAAAATAGGGTTCAATAAGATATTTGCGTTTTTCGGACACAAGGTGTAAAAAATCAACCAGAAAAGTTACTTATTTTGCGTACGCTGCCTAAACTGTAAAAGATAGAACCATAAAATGCTCTAATGGGTAGGCTTTTTGCAGCGGTAACCGACATCCACGCGGGCGGAGCCGCGGGCGATTCAAACAAGATGATGATATGTGTGTTATAAAAACCGCTTCATACTTTTAAACATAAATCTTTCAAATTGTTGATATTCTTCAAGTAATGTTCTGTTTCTTTTTTTTATAGTTGTTTAATAAAGATGACAACGTCCATTTGTATATTATACAAAATATTTGTATAATTTGGCCAATGTAATAAAATGTGTATGGTATTCCTCTAGACATAAGAGAACGTAGGTATATCAATTCGTGATTGGCGGTAGTATTATCTAATACCAAAAGCTACAATGTGGTAGCTTTTGGTCCACACTATTTTATCAGACATAATTTGCAACTTCTTATAATGAAAGCTTGACAACATACTTTAACAAAAGTTTTAAGAAGTTTTAGTCCCTTTGCTGTCACTTAAAGTATAAAAGCCTAATTATTTCAACAACGTGTCTACTAGAAACTGTATTTGTCAATGAATTAAGATAGTATTTTTGGAAATAACCACAAAAAATGCTGTAAGAAAGGAAGCCAATCCTACTAATATTATAAACGCGAAAGTTTGTGAGTATATAAGTAAGTATGTTTGTTGCTCTTTCACGCAAAAACTACTAAATGGATTTTGACGAAACTTTACAATAATATAGCTCATACATAAGAATAACACATAGGCTAAAATTAAAAAAAGATACTAGCTTCGTCTTTAGGCGTTGCCCGTGGTTATTATCGTACCGCGGGTAGCACCGCGGGGTTCAGCTTGTCTTTTATATTTGTGTCAGTATTGCCATAATAATACTAGCCGTTAAGCTAACTGACCATAATTTCATGTAGCAATAACTAATGCTGCTTAATGAGCAGTTCCTCGGTAAAGCGTCGTTCTGCTGGGGTCTGGGGGTTTTGTATATAACTCTATAACTAATAATGTCTAACTGGTTTTACTTTACACATAGTGAATTACTGTCAGTTTTGGATACTACAACTGCTGTTATGACAAGTTCGTGGTGTTTGGCTATTGATAGTTTTAAATTTTTTTTTTTTACTTTAAATACAGTGCTTTCATTTCACAATTTTGATAGAAATGTAAGATCTATCGTAATCTTTGTCAAAAGTTATCAAATTTGCAGCTTGCCAATTTTATAGGTTTAACGAATTAAATTGGCGGGTTTTGTTCCAGGCAATTTAATTCGGGCTGACAGTAACCTAGAATGTAGTATACCTACAGTTAAATAACTATAATAATACTGTTTATAAAACAGTTAAAGGCAAAAGGGTCGGAGATATTAAAAGTCTTGAATAGTAATACGACTGAGACCTTAGTAGTAAATCTATCTTGTGATTAGAAAAGCCATTCAGAGCGAAGGTTCTGTGACGACACAACTTCCCCACAGTTCCATACAGTTTTTATTTGACATTAATACAAGAGGGCCTAACCACCAGAGTATAAACTTTTACTATTTGTTTCTACAAAATAACCCTGTGGCAAATTACTTATATCCTTTTGTAAAAATGATAAGTACAAGTGACCCGACTTTCAATTGTCATCTGTCACCTGTTGTAGTTTGCCGCCCACGTTATAGGCGGTCAAAGAACAAATTATTATTGACCTGTCAAACTGTCTTAAAGATAACGTTGACAGAAAGAAAAAGTATTGTTTTCCAATATATTATTCATCAAATGCCTCGTTGGTCTAGTGGTTAGCGTAAGCGACTGCAAATCAAAAAATTCATTGTGATGAAAATGAAAATCTTTCTATAAAAAGTCAAAAATTCATTGTGATTAATTTTCGAAAACTTCTGTGGAAGTTAATACATTCCTGAGTGCAATTTAGTATTATTTATACAATTAATATTGAAGTTTTTGAGATGGTACGTCTATGAGTCCAATGTGAAATGCACTGTTTTACAACAACAACATAACATAACATTACAACTTGCATTGTGAAATAATTTACTTCTTCACGTGTCTCTAACACGTGAAGAACTAAATTATTTTATTAGATTAAAGTATTTACATTAACAAGCTGTTCTTTTGACTCTTCATTTCGTCATCCTACTGTTTCCTTCCCATCATACCAATTTTTTTTCAAAATGAACTTTCTCATTACTTTTTTCTGCTCGTCTGCTCGTCTCATCATCAAATAATAATAATAATAATAATAATAATCATTTATTTGCCAGAATGTAGGTATACACAGTACGGTCTTAAATTTATACATGTCCCATAATACATTCTACCAGTAAATCCATGGTATGCAAATACTGAACTGAACTCACATGCAATGTCAAAAATATCAATGTATGTCAAAAATTAAAAATAAAGTCAAATAAATAAAAATCAAAAATGTCTAGCTAATAACAATCACACAATGTCCACAGATGTCAATGTCAATGAACAAAAAAAAAAAAAATTCAAAATTAAAAAATATGCAAAAAAATAAAATAAATAATTTAATTAAAATATAAAACGATAACTACTTTCAGTCCTCGCGATACGACATAAATTCGTTTAATTCGTAAAAACATCTATCTTTCAACCACTGTGTTAACTTTGAACTAAATTTGTTTGGAGGAAGCTCTTTAAAATCATTTGGTAATTTATTATACACTTTTATGGCATTCACATAAGAGTTCCTCTTAAACATTTCGAGCTTACATTTGGGGAAGTACAGCTTAAACTTATCTCTAAATACTACAGTTCGTTTTGAAATTTCTTCATGTTTGGCAAAGCACTCTGGGTGTTGTCGCACAAATAGGCACAATTCCCTGATGTTCAAATCAACAGTATTATTTAGTTTATTGCTGGACATACTCCTCACATGAAAAAAAAAGGTTTTTGTCTATTAATATTCTTTGGACAAATTAATATTTCGAACATCTAACACATAACGCCGTCTAGTCCCAAACTAAACAGAGCTTGTACTATACTACTACAAACATTTGGTGCCACCCTAGGAGTCGAACATGAGACCTCATGCACACTAGTCCACCACGCTTACGAGGTGAATAGGGAGCTGAATACATTTCGTATTCTTAATTTATCACCACACAGATATATCTTCTTATTTGCAATCAAATAAAAGGAACGAAAGAAAAGAAAACACGAGTATTAAAACTAGAGTTAACAAAAAATAGTCGTTCAATATGCCTCTGCTTACTCATTCGGGCGCTGTAATGTTATGCTATGTAGAGAGAAAGCACGTGTAAATAAACCCTCCTTCTTTCGCATTCCTCCTATTTTCAGTAACGTAATAAGGTTATTTTACATGAAATAGGATACATGTACTGAGAAGGTTAGTGCTTGTGCTGAAATGTGATATCACTCGGGATATAAATAACAAGATAGACATAAAAAGATCACACGAGAAAATCTGACACCCTTAAAATCCTTCCTATTTCCATCCATTGAATATGCCGATGACAGTTTATTTATATGATAAGCAAAACAGTTTCTTATATACCGGAATTCCGGGGTAAATTTTCGTTGATGTATCAGGTTTATGAATTTTCGGTTGATATATCACACCACATGATCAGATCACCTATCTCGAAACTTTCCCCGAAGAATGGTAAACTATCAATTTGTATGCATTCCGTATTGAATATCTTTGTATGTTATGGATTTTCCTAATTTTAACACTTTTGGAATGGGTAAAAATGTTTTATCATTGATCATTTGTAGTTTTCGTATTTACGCTACTTTAATAGACATGTGGAGGAACGAGTGTCATGTCCCTCCAACACAAAGGGAGGATTCGCCGAGCAGGCGAGGTGATCATGCCTGGCGGGCCACTGCCCAACAGTTGATGTTGGGATGTTGTATATATAATAATCGGGGCGAGAACTTCTACTGAGCGATTCAGGATTGATAGTTTCTTCGTGTTGTATGTTGCTCCGTAGTTCAATGTATCTGCGGTAGATGGCGCTGTAGTATCAACAACTGTTGCGCTGTATGTAGAAGTCGCCACAGACATCTTATTACTTATTGTTATCAATCCCAATGTTCAAATAGTTTTTCGCTACTCTATTAAGACAGGGCGGTTTAGCTGATATAGGTGAATAGTTTATCTAACTTTGTAAAATTTTACCATACTAGTTACTTTTTGTATTACAAAATTAGATAAGTAAGTCGATATTAAAGTGAGCGAAGTCGCAAATCTATACAAATAAATAAAATTGGAGTGTCTGTTTGTAATATAATACCGCTTTTACTAAATGCATATGTATGTTATATATATATATATAAGATCAGGTTTTCTTATAAAGCACAACACAATGTGATTCATCTAAAACAGAGTTTTATTTATTAAATACAAATCAGTTTTACATTAAATATGACAAATAAGAAGGTACTAAAAAAAATAATCAACCTAAAACAGAGAATCGACAATTAAATGTTCATGCCTTACTCTTTTTACTACAAAACTTTGCACAATAAATCTAAGCAAATTCACAATTATAACTTGAACACAACACACATAAATATTAAAGAATCTCCATCTTCCTTATAGCTGTACTAATGCCAACTTGTAATGTCAATGTCACTGTCAACGTCACAAAGCTTATATATATACAATTACATTTTTTTTATTTTTGTCTACTTAAATACTTTTTGACGAACCAATTTTGACGGGACTGTCACTTGGAAATAGCTATTGATATATGGAGTAACTTTTTTTAGACTATTTTTGCCCCGCGGGGGTACCCGAGGTTAATGTTGTACCGCTGGTAACGCCGCGGGCCTCAACTAGTTTCAAACTAAATCAACATCTTTCAGGCTATTTAATAATTTAAGCCTTTAATATGAAGACCTTCGTTTTTGTAACCCATTATAAGCATTTAATTTTTGTAATATCATTACCGTACTCACTTTATAGTGAAATTTTCACTTAATTTACGATATAATAATATTTTAGTAGATGGTTATCATTAGGGGCGAGATGAAAGGATGTGATTGATGATACAGCCTCTGTGAAAACACTGAATCACTGTTGTCTGTCGGTTTCACTTACACCCTTTTCACTTTCCAAAAGGGTTCATATTTTTTATGTAAAGTATTATGTATTTTTACATCGTCATATCTGGCTGTCTGATTTGCTGAATATTGTATTTCGTAATAAACATTTTTGTCATAAAATAAGGAAACTTTTTTAAAGTAATAGTTACCAAACTCACTAATTATTGAAAACCAAAACACGTGACGACTTGAAAATTTATGGGTTTCAATACAATCTTCATACTGGCGATTTTGAATGGTAGCATTTACATTTAGGCATTATAGCAAAGCTAAAGGTACCTCCATAGCAAGAAGTCATGAAACCGTATTAACTACAGATTGTGCTAAGAAATATATTAAACTAGTTGACCCACGCAACCTCGTTTGCGTCTTACATTGCCCGTAGCGTGAAATTTTTCCCCCGTTTTTGAAACAATCTTCATTGGTGCTCCGCTCCTATTATTAATAGCGTGATGATATATAGCCTAGCCTTCCATAAATGGATTATCCAACACCGAAAGAATTTTTCAAATCGGACCAGCGGTTCCTGAGATTAGCGCGTTCAAACAAACAAACAAACTTTTCAGCTTTATTATATTAGTATAGATAATAAAATAAATATTTCGGACATCTAACACACAACGCCATCTAGTCCCAAGCTAAGCAGAGCTTGTGCTATGAGTACTAGATAACTGATATGAATACATAATAACAAATACTTTATAAATATTATTTTTATAAATAGAAAACACTCAAACTCGAAAACAAATATTAATAGATCACACATATATTCGGCCCGATCCAGGATTTGAGACCTCAAACACAGCAGTCGCATTCACTACCACTGCGCCACCGAGGCAGTGCAAACTGCCTAATATGCATTGATAATAATATTAAAACGCAGTAGAGTTTATGTGATTAAACGTGTTAATCTCAAGAACTATTGGTTCAGGAACTAATAGTTTTAGATTGCCTATTTGTTAAGGAAGGCAATACGCAATAGTTACATACATTGAAGAAACAGAAGAAGATTGTTTCTGCAAAAATATGTACAACAGAATTGTTTCACTTTAATAGTTCTAAAAAAGTCTACAACAACAATTGAAAAAAATAATCTAAGTGACAAACAATCCATAGCTCCATCATCGTTTAAATATAAGTTTTTGAGTCATTAGTTGGTGTCCATTACGTGGCCATTAAGCTGTGTGCGTCAAATTGTCCCTCAGCCACTTTAATGGCGCCCGCAGTCGAAACTTCAAACATTACGATCTTATTTCCTTTTCATCAGAATCCTTCGCAAACGAGATTAACTTTGTGTCTATCTATCGACCATCGGGAGTCATCAAAACTTTAAAATTATCTTATTTAAGCCAGTGAACACCATTCGGGTTGTTGTCAGTTTGTAACTGTCTGCTAAATTTATTGGAAATGAATAACTAAATAGTTATGAACTCATCAGAATAGTACATTTTACTTCTTATGACTATTATAATAGTGTAGTAATTGATGCATTTGACTAAATCCAAGTTCAGAGACTCAGATTAGTTCAAAACCTTAGAAGCCTCCTTGTCAACTGCGGTTTTTAACATGATGACATGTTAGTACTATTTCTTTTCCATTTAAAACATGTTGAGATAATCGAAATTAATTTAAAATATTTATAATATATCACGTCTAAAATGTATTTTATTCAATTATGATAAGTGACATTTATAAATGTTAAAATGAAAATGATAAAAGGATTGATCGTCACAAACAGACGCCACAGTATGTACTGAATTGGCCAGGAAAATATGGTGAAAACACCAAAATCTACTGCCCGCTTGTGTCGATCTAAAACTTCCAGTTTCCAAAGTGCGTAGGGCCTTATGAGAAGAATACTGGTAAAGAAACTCACGGTCACTCTTTTTAAAAGTCTGATATTTAGGTACAGCAGTACAGTATGCATGCTGTTATCACCTGAATTTTTTTGAAATGCTCTCAAAGTCAGTGTACCAACAAAAGGAAAAAAATCACTCATTAATATCGTTGAAGGTTTGAGACTATGAAACATAGAAATCATTCAAGGTGCACATCTACTAACATTCAGTTGCTTAAATCTACTGTTAAAAGTAATTCGTGACTGGATTTAGAGGCTACAGTTGCAATTGAACGAACCAAAATTATAGTATAGCATCGCTGACTAGGCCGACCAGCCATCGTCTCCTTCGAAAGAGTAATAAAAACGACCCGTCCCAAGACGACATTTTAGTTAACACGACGATTGTACACACCATAATTGTGATAATGATAAAAATTACTAATCAAATTGCCCTAATAATTGTCACGCATTACTTTCAACTATTTAACAATGGTTTGTTAATAATTCAGTCCAATTACAAGACAAAGGAGATGTGTGTATTTAATAAAACCTTAAAGCCCATTACTGTTGGTCGTTTATATGTATAATCGTTGATCGTATAGTAGGCTTTCTTAATAAGGTGACTTTTACAGTAAGCTTGAATTTATCGGCAGGGGAAGAAGGAAGGTCAAATACATCCATTGGAATTTTATTATAAAAATGTACACTAAGACCTTTGAATGAGTTGTGTACCATATGTAAGCGATGATAGGTACCAAGAAGTTTGGACTTGTTTCTTGTATTGATATTGTGTACGTCACTGTTTTTCTTATAGTCATTAATGTTCTGCCTAAGAAACATAATATTTGCAAATATATACTGTGATGCAACAGTAAAAATACCGATATCCTTAAAGAGCTACTCTCGTAAAGATACTCTAGCTCCTAAATTGTTTATTGATAGGATGGCTCAGTTTTGTAGAATAAAAATCGTTTCAATATCAGCCTTGCCCCAAAGTTTTACTCCACCGTTTTTTTTGTAGACACATGTTATTCTCTGTATTTGTTCTGAATGTTAGTATGTTTAGTGTTTGTTTCAAAATATAGATATTGCCCTGATTCAAAACTTTATTAATAATAACTATATTTAAATTCTAGTAAATGAAATAGTTAGGCCGGGCAGTGCAACTCTCGGTCAATGGTTCTAAATTGTAATAAAATGATAAAATAATTTCTGTTCCATATTACCATAACTTTCAATGTCATCTACATTTTTTTACGATGTTCCATATACCTCGACACATAACAGGGAAAACATCTTGACAGGGAGACGGCTCGTTATAGTAATGGTGCCATTGCTGATGACAAAGTTGTATACTGTTAATTTGTCTCCAGCTTCCCGACATAAATTTGTACGCATCTGAGGCCACTTTTTATACTATACTTATTATAAAACTTGGGAAGTAAGAATAATTTTTACTTCCATTCTTGAAAAGTATATACCGAGATTCATAGAATTGTCGAATTCACCATTGCGTGCTTTTTTATGTAATAGCTGCCAAAATAACTGTGCCCTGCCTGAAGGAAAGCATGAGCAGAATCCAAAAGTGTTGGTCTCCGTCCTCAATGCGAATAAGGATAATGCAGTATGGTGGCTCACACTATGGCGACCTGGAGAGATGCTTCTTCACACTCCGTTTAAAATAACACTTATTTTGGCATTAATATCTTTTGTGAGCAGAATACCAAATTAACGTCTTCGTCTCATTTAAATTTTAGAAAAAAATATTTATCATCATCATCATCATGTCAGCCGAAAGACGTCCACTGCTGGACATAGGCCTCCCCCAAGGCTTCCCACAACAACCGGTCTGGTGCTGCTCGCATCCAACAGACTCCTGCGACCTTAACCAGGTCGTCGGACCATCTTGCAGGGGGCCTACCCACGCTCCGTTTTCCAGTACGTGGTCGCCACGTACGTCGAAAAAAATATTACTCCTATAAAATTAAGAAATAGCTATTTATCAGTCGGATTGGCGGATTAAAGTCAGTAATGCTTTTTGTAAGTTAATTATTTACATACAAAATCTCAAGATCAGTTTTATTTAAAAATACTACTATTTAGAGCTTACTAAGTCGAAGTATAGTATTGTTTACGTTCAAGTATTCCGTATTTTTACGATAAATAGTGGATGGCTTCACTTCGAACGCGAATTGAACTCAGCTCTCACCATTTTTTGGATACAAGTGAATAATGAATTCTCGTGTGTTTCTCTTCGTTCGACGGAACCCGCCTTAGATATCTAGATAAACTGGCAGATTTATTGCCGGGATCGGAAGTGTGGTTATGTGGATTATACCATAGTATGGATACAGTTTTATTTATACCTTGATTAATGGTGATTACAAAATGTTTGTGTTCAGTGTTTGATAGTAATATTTGTTAATGATGTGACATGTTAACCACTAAACAGAATATTTAAATACTTTTTAGTACTTGTAATAGTTATTTCCAAGAGCATGAATGCAGCTGTTGAGTATGTGGATGAAGAAAAGAGGTATGTCAGGACTGTAGTATGTATGTATGACTCATTGGGTAGCAAATAAGCATATCCTCTGTGATAATAAACACCATTGCCAATTAACTTTAGTAGCTGAAATAAATATTTCAATAAACCAAGTATTCTGACTAGTATTACAGAATAAAGCAGAACTCAAAAATATATTTATTAGAAAAACACGTTTTGTAAAACATAACGTTCAGTAAACAATTAAAAAGATTTCAAATGACTGTCCCCATTAAACTGTACCTACGTACTCAGTGGTTAATTGTAAACAAAGTACATCAAAATAAAATATAAGATAGATACTAAATATATGAAAGTTATATTAAAATATATATTATATTCGTTGGAATAGAGCAACGTGAAATCCAAAGTACTTTATTTTCTAATAACATCCACTTCCTCTACGAATGTCGTCCTTGCACGAAGTGCGAACAAAATTGAATTAATAACAGACATGAAGTAATAGGATAACGCGAGAGATAAAAGCATTTTCTTATGAAACTTCTGTACTATACGTAAATCATCAGAGTTGAGGAGTTGGAGTAAACACATTCGAACTTTTCCATTAGAACAATTACAGCGAAAGAGTTCAGTATCGACCTTAATACGCAGATTTAAACAATCAGGTGCTTTGGATTTAGCGAAAATTTGTGCTTCCCAACAAACATAATTTGGAATTCTTTCAGAAGCTTTTAAACGAACTAATTCCATTCAACGCCATTATTAATACGACCTTGGAGGGCCGTCATTCTCAATTTATGGCTCAACTTTTCACAATAGAAGGAAAGATAAAAATCATTAAATCAGTAACTGTCTGTTTACACTTATATACTTCTGTGTAATAAATAAAGGGTTTATAGGTAGCGGTGTTAACACCACACTGCCACTGTTTGATTGTGACCAATAGTACGAGTACGAGCAATAGTATTAGTAAATAAACACTGTTATTTGACCCAAAACTTCTTAAAGACGGACTTTTTGCCCCAAATTCTTCAGTTAGCCAGACTGCAGTAAAGATATTTGTCTTACAATACTAGAATGTATTATTACTGTGTAAAATATAAATTTAGTTAAAAGACATAGCACGAGCAAAATATACTTTTATTAGTAAAAAAATATTTAAATCATATAACGATATGGTTCAAGTTATCTATGGTGAAAGTTTTAAAGTAAATATGACAAGACAAACATTTGCACGAACAAACACACTAGTGGAATTGAATCCGGAACCTCAGGGAGATGTGAAACTTAAACTTGGATAAGTAAACAGTTATAAGATACTTTTGGGACTGTGATATAGGAGTATGTACTCATTACTACTTAGGGTAAAACTATACTCACACTCAATGTCTTTGACTAGCCTGCTGGTTTAAAGGTTTGTCATCCTCACTATTAACGTTTGAGTTCGATTTTATAGATAAACATTCCATGATGAGTTCAATCATTTGTTAATATGTAACTTATCATTCGTTACTACACTATCTCACAAGGATTTTCTATGTAATATACCAATAGCTTATGCAGTAAGAACGAATGTTGGAACAGTGTGTAAAGTCAATTCAAATTTGACAGAGTATGCTGCCATTCAATATAAAATACGTCACCCAAAAAAATATTAAATCCTGAAGAAAATTATAAAAACGAAATCTTTCATCGGTTGAATTAAAGTGCGACAAATATTAAACTGAGGATCGTCTTTTGAATTCCGACGAATCAATTTGTCGGAAATTCTCAATGAATGTTTTCATAATAACGGTTTGCAAATACGAGTATTCAATAGGTCCATTCGATCGCAACGTTTGTTTTGTAACATAATTCACATTCAACATATTACATAGTACGATACACCATTCTAATTAGGAATTGAATTGAGTTTAAAACTGATTTTAATTAATTTATTATCGTGTTTAACGTTTGACTGCCTCGATTGGACAAGTGGTAGCGTAAGCGACTGCTCTACTTGAGGTCTCGGGTTTGATTCCCAAGTTGGACCAAATGTTTGTTTCGGAGTTTGGGTATTTTCTATGTATAATATGTATGTATATACAAAAAAGTATATACGTATTTGAATCAGTTCTCTGGTACCTATGGGTACTAGATAACTGATACAAGCTCTTAGCTTGGGAATGGATGGCGTTGTGTGTTAAATGTCCGAAAAAAAAAGTACTAATATAATATAATTGGTCTCAAACTCAAAGCAATACTCCTAAAATATTTATTTATGTGTATATCGGTTATCACGACAAAAATAACTTATGTATATGCCTTTCTCCGTGGTTCAGTCTATCTATGAACCGAAATTCATCCAAATCGGTTCAGTTGTTTAGCCGGGAAAGCGTAACAGAAAGATAGTTTTGAGTTACTTTCGAATTTATAATGTTAGTATAGATGTTGACAGTGTTATTAAAAAGACACTTATTTACCGTTTTTAAAACATCGTTCTAATCCTAATATCCATCTATCTATGATTATGAATGTGAATATAAGTTTGTTTGTTACGCTTTCACGCGAAAAATACTTAACCGATCATTATGGAAATTAGCACACATATTCTTGAAGGTATTAGAGGTAAAATAAGATACTTATTATTAAATACAAGCGTAGTCGCGGGTGAAAGTTGATATACAATAAACCTAATATGTGTTTAATATGTCATCCGGTCATAAACAATATAAAAGAGGCAATCTAGACCAGTGTGCAGGAAGGAGAGGCGATAATTCAGTATTGGAGTATTTTAGAGGGGGAATTATTGATCTTTAAGGGGGTGGGCAGCGCCCTGGTTTTGACACCTCCATACCAGATGACCAAAGATGTTTTACACTACTTTACGAACACTCCATAGATTTATTTTTATAGATATTATTTCACATGAAATTTAAAAGAACCTATTGATTTCGAGTGTATTAATAAAAAAATATAAAATATTTAGACTAGTTTGTATCAATAATAATATATTGACTCGTTTGATCCCCAAATTAACTGGAGCCTGTGCTATTGTTAATAGATATTTATATCTAAATACAGATAAATTACACCCAGACGCAGAACAATAAATGATCTTGCTTATCACATAGTTATTTGCCTTAGGTGAGAATTGAAAAATAGAATTTACGCGTTAACATGATTCGATTTGATATAATTTAGTTAACACAAGTCAAACGCTATGTCTTTCTTAATATTATTACATTTACCAGAATTCTTGAATACTCGTTACTAAACTACGCAACTGCTGGTCACTGAACTGGCAAAATTCCATTTAACTACGCGGGGTTAATCCTGGGCACCAGTTGTTTGATAAAGCCGGGCCAATGTAAATTCCACACCAAGAATGTAGGCCTAAATGAGTGCTCCTCAAAGTCCGTGAGAGCCTTTTCCGGAGGTACAAAAGGCCAATTACATAATACCACCCCCCTTTGTTAATGATGTGATTATGCTCTGAGGAAAATAATGCGCCTTTTTTGTGGTGCTCAAGAGTTTGCGACCTCTGACACATTGAAATATACGGGTGGTATATTTATCTCTTAGATGTGATTTAATTTACCGTCTGTTATTTAGAGTAGTTAATACATTTAAAACTATATAAACCAGTTAACCGAACAATCATTTAACCAATAAATATAAACAAATAGTTTCGTCATTAAAACGTAAACCATTATTACATAAAGTCGATTCATTAAACCGCACAAACAATATACAATACAAATAAAAAGCACACAATATAAATAAATACTATTATTAAATAAATGACAATGAGTATTGTAAGTATTTTTTATCTGACTTAAAAAAAGGGGAAATTCTCAATTCGATGTATGTTATTTTTTGTGATTTACGGAGGCAAACGAGTTTACAGCAATAACTGACATACAAGCGGAAGGTGCCTTGGGCAAAGGAGTGATAATGTAATGTTACGATAATTGATTGATAATATAGTAATAAATATATGTTTCACAAACTATTAACTTATTTACAAACAGATGTTCGTTAAACTTTAAGTGCAGCTAAACGTAAACCACCGCGTTCGCGGTTAGCTTAACATGTACCGACGCTTTTAGGCCCAGCGTTCAAACAGGAGGGTCGGCCTTTGATCTCGAACTATTAAGCTAAGGTCTTACAAACACAAGTTTGTATGCGATACACTAAAATGAACCCTATTAGGTTTAGTTTTGAATCAAAGTTGAAAAGTTAAGCAGAGTTAGCTTTCAGTCTAGGTAATTTCGGTTCTGACTCAACTGGAAAACAGTTTTTACATCAACAAAGTTAAATTAAATGTAACTAAAGTCTGAAGTTTGTGGGGGAACGAGTATCATGTTCCACCCAACACAAAGGGAGGATCCTCCGATCAGGCGAGGTGATCATGCCTGGCGGGCTACTGCCCAACAGTTGATGTTGGGATGTTGTATGTATTATGCTAATCGGCGCGAGAACTACTTATTTCGCGATTCAGGATTTGTAGTTACTCCGTGTAGTGCGTTACTTCGTAGTTCAGTGTATCTTCGGTAGATGGCGCTGTAGTATGTTATGTGGAAGTCGCCACAAGTTCATCGTTATAAGTGAACACTCGCGAAAATAATATATCTGTTTTGGTGGTTTACAATTTGCCTATCTTAATGAAGTGAACATTTTCATATATAAATGAGTCACATAGAGGTCATTCCAAAATGTATGTCATACGTTGGTATCAAACTAACAAAACAACCTCTAGATTAGCAGTCAGAATCACTTACATCTAGACCAATAGTGTCTCCAGAAAAACCTTCTTTAGAGCAAAAAACATTGCATGGAAGTGATTGTCTGTTAAAATTTCGAAAAAAACAGTTCAATCGACAATAAATTATGTTTAATCAAAACGAAATTTCATATTGTGTATAGTTTTCAAATAAAACACGAAAATGGCTCAACTATTTCTTATACACAAAAGCAATCACACTTACGACAAGGTTGTACGTCACACCCGCTCCTTCGACCTCAGTGACCTTCAATTCAATTGGCATTCAACACAGCCTACTATTGTCCACTAATTGTAGCCACATGATTAATGCCCTAGCCTAGGACATAAAAGAATAGAAAAGCATTAATACAACTAGCGTTTATATTTGACCGTTCTCTACAACAATTTATCACAATATCTAGATAGTAAGTATTTCAGCATAAGCCAGTAATTATATTATTCAAATAGACTTTCCACGAAACTTTATAATTAAAAATTCTATAAATTAATTTGGGTATGCTCTGCTATGAATAATTCAACTTTTAAGACCGTCATAGATAAGTAACATATTTTAAGTAAAATATCGTGGAATCCGCTAATGTGTTGATAGCGTGTACCCACTATCTATAATCAAATTGAATCAACTGTATGCTTTATAAAGTATTGGACACTAAATTAATGTGATACATTCTTTTGTTATTATGCTTTACTTTTATCCACCAAGGCAACATCTTTTGTCAATGTTGTTATCGCTGGATACTTTTTGTGGCTTTGAAATTTTCCCTCCAAGTCTGATATATAAAGAGAAAGTTAACATTTTTTTCTATTCTGTAACTCTTCCTAAATAACTCCACTTTGCCTGATGGAAACTATAAACATAGGTATATGCCTCCTCGTTCCTAGTGAGAACCCAGGGCAAATATCCTTCTAAAAGCATTTCAGGTTCTAGAGTTATCACATATTCAATAGCCTTTGACAGTCCATTATTGGACATAGGCCTCTCCTGAGCAAGGAGGTATTGGCCTGCTCTACCGCGCTGGCCAGACGAGACTCCTTCTCTTTGCAGTGATATTCTCTACTGTAGTTTACTGTCTTAATCTCTTCTCGGGGCACTAATGGAATAAATATGACCGGTGACAATCCATGTTATTATTCCATCACCACACAAAGCCATCATCAGAAGTGTCAATGTCTATTATAATACAGATCGTTGAACCTAATAATTACAGCCTGTAATATTACGTTTCCTAAAAAGTATTATTTTTTGTATTCAGTTTTAAAATTAAATCCTCAATGAGAAAAGGTTTTCCAAATACTTGTAAAAAGGTCAATAAAATCCTAATCACACCCAAATTTAAACATAATTCATTTCCATTAGAGTACGGTACGGTACCATTTTTACTCAGGGAGTCGCCCCGAGGGGAAATGTGACATTTTACAAATTCGTTTCTCACAAAACGTGTCATCCTTACACCTAATCCAGTTTATACTCCGTTTTGTCCACTCTCTTAATGTTATTCACGTAATATCCTACTAATAATACGAGTATTATAAACGCGAAAGTTTGTTATGGATGGATGGATGGATGGATGTTTGTTGCTCTTTCAGGCAAAAACCACTGAATGAATTTTGATAAAACTTTACAATTATATATCTTATACATCAGCACAACACATAGGCTACAATTTATAAAAATACTAGCTTCGCCTCTCGGCGTTGCGCGCGGTTAGTGTCGAATCGCGGAATTCACCTAGTGATTTTATGCATTTATAGTAACATTAAGTAAAATTAATCATATTTTTTCATTTTCATTATGTAAATCATCATTAAAATTGTTGAACTCAATTCCAATATTTTAGTAGTTAGTTGTCTTATGTTTCGAAGCACAGTTTCTAAACATATAACAAAGTTCTTTCAGTATTATTTCTTTATAGATAGATAAGATATGTCAATCTTATAATTTTCACTTTTGTTTTAACATACTGGACTTTAATGGTGACACAACCCATTATTTTGGAACCAATCCCGATCTGCTATACTCATCAAAACGAATTACATGATACAAAATTTGCATTCTTTATTGTGCGTAGTACAAATCGACGAGTTTGTATGTATCTACAGAGTTATTCATCTTAGCTCCAGCTCTCTTGACATACACAGTAAACATAAGTACATAACTACATGAGTACGCTCACCTATAATTTAAAATGGTTAAAAATTTACTTCCAAGATGTATACACACAGTTATTTACGAGTAATCACATAAAGCACTGTTAATGTGTGGCAGTTAATGGGAAATAAAATCAAGATACAATAAGTGTGTAGAGTAATCAACCACGCTCATACACCACCTTACTTTATCAGCACCACGATGATGGCAAAATGTCGGGTACGATACGCGATATACGCAGGGGATTATGACCGAGGAAAGACATTTCAAGAATAATTAAAAATGTTCCTATTTAGATTTCTGTCTTTTTTATTCTACTTTTTGAACTGATTAATATTTGTTTATAATATCGGTTAATTTTGTTGTTTGGTGTCAGTTTTTTTAACCTTGGAAATAGTAGCTCTTTTCTTTACTGAAGATGTCGTTCCTATTTTTTATTTCGCAACACATAGTTGTATTGAGGAAAGACGATATTTGAATAAAATATATATTCAAAACGGCACGGTGTTATTTGCATTCAGCTCGCAGCCCTTTATACTAACTAAAATAATATCAACCTTTAACCCAATTGAGTGTGGATACAAATTTGAATGGAAAAAATGTATTTTTCGCTGGGGACAATAAATTTCCATGACAAGCGACAATTTGTCAGTATTCAATCAAATATCAAAAAGGGTGATTTTATTTTACGCGTTTCGCCAATGTTCAATAAATATGTTTTGGTAAATATCAGGATAAATTCTTTAAGACAGATGAACTTGACGACTTTGAGTAAATTACGTGAGAAAAATGTAATACCAAAGTAGTTTTTTAATGGATGGACTCTAAATTGCAGGGTTTGTATTGTTAATTTGGGGGATGTTTTCATGAAATATGCTATTCAATTTTTGTTATTAATACTAGTTAATGAATCTCATCAAACATTCAATCCGATAACAGTTTGAGTTACAGGTTTCCAATCATTACACGAAATATTGCTTGCGATAATAATCGATGTCCAATCAATCAAATGTCTTTTCTCAATATCCTTTATAATTTACTCCAAATTCCATCTTTTTTCCTAAAACACACACATACAGAAACTAATACACTAATTCTACCGATGCAAGTTTCAAGACACAATTATTTCTTATAAAATTAGGTAAGTTCCCTGTTCAAAGGCAAATTTTCTTTAGTGATAAACATTTCATGCCTTTCATCAAGGTGACAGCAGAGGAGTGCATCCCTTTAACATGTAAATTAGGGAATCAATGATGGGGAAGATTCACTAAATTGTTTTAAGGCGCACTCAGTAGCAATGTTGCAAAACATTTCCTTCATTAAGTATTTAAATGTTTCATTGCTACATAAATAGCTACGTTAATATTTACATAAAATTAATATGCAATAATTATATTAAAGATATAAAAGGATGATTGGATTGGATAGGTACGGGCGAAGATATTATTATAATAAAAATATGTTTGTTACTTTCTTCATTATAGAATGCCTAAACACATGGCATAAATAGAAAACTATCAAATATTTGTTTGTCATTTAGTCGTCTTACAAAAGCATCTGTGATCAAGCAGCATTAACATTACTCTTGCCTACATTCAGAGGAACAACCCACAATTCCACACGCAAACATTCAACTACAGGCTACACAATCATATATACAGACCCAATAATCCTTTGAAACCTTGTGATCCTCAAAAGGTCAGGCTGCCGCGCAAAGAATATACGAAATCTTATTTTGTGGGAAAAGATGTATATACGATAAACTCTACTGAAAGTATTGAATCTCGTGATAAGATAGAATCAATATTGACATCCCTACCACATAAAGAGTGCAACAAAAAGATAAAAAAAAGGAGATTGATTTGAATGATTCGGTAAATTTTCCACGGAACTATGAAGGAACTTAATCTTCAAAATGAAAGAGAGATTTAAATAGCCGTTTTCACAAGAGGTTAGAAAACGAAACTTTAAGTTGCGGAGGAGAACTCAAAATTTGATTTAATATGAAATAAAAATAATATTAGGAGTTTTACTGCACAAATGGCGTAGTAATCAAGCTGCTTTCTACTGTGCTAAGGTGTTTAGGGTTCATTTACGTTTGTAAAGTCTCCCAGTTATAATAAATAGAGCTACATAATATTAATTATCTGATGATTACACTCTGATGTTAATGAAGTTTGATTCAACTACAAGATTCGATAGCACATACCTAAAACCCAATTTGCTTAAGGAATTTACTAATAAAACATCCCAAAATCTTGTAGGTAAGATTATATTTTGGATTGTTTTACCTATGTGAGTTGTAGACTTAGATTAAGACTTTTACTGTGTTTTGTCTTCTTCATACTTTTGCAAACCCTTGTACCTGACACATTTAGATACATGGTTTTCATGCACACAATCCTTTAGAGATTAATTTATGATTAATTATCCTCATTATTGTTATGTTAGCATATAAAATGTACTTTTGTGAGGCTGTGTAATTCACCTTTTGTTTTTAGGACACCGGCAGTGGGCAAATATACATAGGAACGTGTTGGAAAATTATATTGTATCTAGCTTTTGTTCGCGTCTTCACCTGCGTGTGCGGTTATAAAAGGTATCCTTTGTTTTTTATCAATAAAATAAAGTGCAAGTGCATTCCTAATTTTGATTAAAATCGGTGAAGGGAGTGTTATAATCAATTCGACGGTATTTGTTTTATTATTTTTATGTTTGTTACCTCATAACTTTCGAGTGGGTCAACCGATTTTGATGCTTATTTTTTTATTTGAAAGCTGGTGCTTCCCGCGTGGTACAGTTCTTGAAGTCGCTTGTTTTTTTGTTAAAATTTGTGATTATATATGTATATGAGCCTGAAAAAATGACTCTACTTTGCCTGATGGAAAACATGAGCAGAATCAAAGAGTAGTAGTGTAGTAGAGTGGTCGACTTACTCGTTGGGGCTACAAATAATGAACATAATGTCCTACACAATGCCGACCTATTGAGATGCTTCTGTATAATTACACTGAATGTATTAAACTAAAATCTGCAAGTTTGAAGTTATTGTATACAAATTGTATGTAATTCTAGTAGAAACACATATTTTCATTACATCACGAGAACTACATCATTTAATTAGAGTTGATCATCCTGCTTCTACTTATAAAGTTGTTTTTACCCTAAGGGTGACTTCCCAGTTTGTTGCTGTCTAAAAATTAACACCCCCCAAGTCGAATTTCAATTATAATGGTTCGTTCTAGTTTATATTTGTTTGTTTGCACCCCAGGGGTTGATAATTTGCGCTCCAAAACTTTAATTTGCATAACTCCGGGGGTTGAGTTAGCTTTGTGATATTTTATTTTATGTTACCTTATAAATTGAGACGAATTATTATGATGACGATAATAAAATAAAATATATATATACTTTAGAGACTGCAATCTCTAGTTTAATAGAAGAAGGAATAGAGTTCTTAGACTAAATTGAACGGCTTTGAATTTCATTAGAAGTGTGGGGGAACGGATGTCGTCGACCAGGCTAAGTGATCATGCCTAGCGGACCACTGCCCAACAGTTTATGTTGTACTGATGATAATCTGCGCGAGAACTTCTATTGCGCGATTCAGGATTGATAGTTTCTTGGTATTGTTCAGAGTAACTTCGATAGATGGCGCAGCAGTAGGTTATTGTTGTGTTGTATGTGCAAGTCGCCACAAAAGTATTGTTTAAAGAATTTTGAAATGTTATATACAATTCAGACATTTCCACAGCAAGGGGTATTTAAAACTAACAAAAAATATAAGTACTTACTAGTGTAATTACCTCAAGACAAATGATTTGTCTGTCTTCCTAGCCTTTATTATCCTCAAGCTTATTTAAAGTAAACTTACACAACTCATTACTCCTACAAAGGTACTATCTTAATATATATAAATCTCGTATCACAATGTTTGTCCTCAATGGACTCCTAAACCACTTAACCGATTATAATAAAATTCGAACACCATGTGCAGTTCGATCCAAGTTGAGAGATAGGATAGTTTATATCACAATTTACTAATTGGGAAAAAAATATTTCTTTTGAAGAGAAGCAGACGAAGTTGCATAAGTCAGCTAGTATATTATAAAAATAAGAGCCTAAAATAACCTAATGCTATTAAGTACCCACCGCTCGGGTCCATGATCAAGTAAATTTTTGACTATGAATGGTAAGAATACGAATAAGTACGTTATACAAATGTTTACTTTAATGGATTTTACTACGACAATAATATCTGACATCAGAACAATATTGAATTCTTTCGTTACAGATAAAGTAGCAATTAAATGGCCTTCCTTTGACTCGTTACGTTTTAGCTCATTTTTGCGTTCAGTCAAAGAGTTGTAGACTGTTCAAGTCCAGTAGCAATTTCCTCTGAGAACAAAAAGGCGGCACTCCTAACACCTAAGTCGACAGTCTAGGAAATGAACATCATTACATTGTTCAAGAGTCAGACGATTTCATTTTACTTTTGAATGTCCTTTTAGCATTTTTCAGCCACATTCTATGTGTAATCCTTTATATTTTAGCAGATTTCATGCATTTTGACTGGCTTGTTGGTCTCCTGAGTTCGGTTCAGACCCTAAACAAATAAATTGTATGAAAAACATAATATTTTTATTCTGTATCTGAGTGTAATTTATCACTAAAAAAGTATATATATCAGTAACTTAATTGCACAGATCTTGCTAAATTTGAAATCAGATCAGTAGCATTGAATTATTATTAGTGTTTAATAAAAAGAAAACACATCTTTAACTAACTTGAGTAGTTCAACGGATTTTAATGCAGTTTTCAGCAATAAATGTTAATCTAAAAGGAAATCTGAGAATCGCATAAAGTTCCTTGCGAAGACGGCTCGGGTTATGATTTTATAACACTGAAACATATCTAAAGACTTATTTAGTTCTAATCAAATATAAAAATGTTATTAATTTGTTAGCACATCATAATGATATTTGAAATACCTGATAAATAAATCTACGGGGAACGTCAACAAGTCAATTCCTTGGCTTATCACATATAACCCTACAATGCATGATTTTTTATTTTTGTCTAGAAAAAATATATATGATTCTAGGTATAATCTAGACCCCTGGAAAAATAATAAAAAAAATCAAAATCAAATACTTTTGTAGAAACTTTATTTATTTTTTCTGTTCCACAAATGGTACACTATGCACTTACATACTACTGCTTTGTTCATTAGGAGGAATAATTGACCAATCAAATATTTGAGTATTCAATGAGAATAGAAACCGTTACTAATGGAATTTGTAAAAGCAATTATTATCTTTGTTCAAATATAACTGTACACGACATTTTTCACAGGATATGTAGGTTTTTCCCTTACAGAGAGGGTATTTGCAGCGTTGTCTCTTCAGATTCCATATAGGAAAGTGGTCAAATCCATCTCGCATGACATCTTTGGGGGGAAGAATTGCAGTATTAGCCCTTTTAATTTTTTCTATTAAATCTTCTGCTGCAGATGACGGTCGGCCTCTTTTCCTCATTAGTGATTGACCACACATACAGAGACTTTTAGCAATATCAAATTAAAAATCTTTCAGTTTCAATGGAGTTGGTGTGTTGTTCTGTTCGTCAATTCTTCTATATAATAACCAGTAATTTATGACCATAATGTCCAATAGATGGTAAAATAGACGTAAATACCATTTTTTTGTCCGCATTTTTATTTTATATTTCCCAAGGAGTGAATCTAACAAATCCACTCCCCCCATGTGCCTTCTTACTATTTTGGGACAGTCGATCTATATATATTTTTTTTTGCTCTTTGCAATAGCGTGTCACCTTTTCGGTTGGTTGTTTTCCCACAAAAGATGGTGACAAGACAACAGGTTTATTGTCGCACCACATTACCGTACCAACTTCAATCCCATCCACATCCGCAACCCATTCCTCTGAAAATCCCCTTTCTATTTTATATCTTTCAAAGATGGTTTTTCAAATCTTTGCCAAGGCGGCTTTTGTTTACTGTTCCCAATGACTGGATTCCTTGTTTTGATAAGTGAGAAATCAATTCTGGGGAAGTGTAGTAATTATCGAAGAATAATTAATATTGTTGATTTTTTGGAATGGATCTTGCTAGACGAACGACTATATTTCCGCTCGCGCCTAAGTCAGATTCATCAGGATACCTCAGCTCAGGGTTATTCTCCATTCTGAAGTATGCCAATCCCTGATCATCGCACAATACAAGGAGTTTATAGCCCTATTTATGAGGCTTATTTAGAAGGTATTGTCGTAGCATGTTAGTAGCTTTTGTGGCACACATTTGTTCGTCAATAGATAAAGTTTCTCTCTTAGGTAGTGTACAGGCAGTATCGGTAGCTGCTATTGGCAATGAGTAAATATCAGAATCACTAGAAACGTCGTGCACCTGGTTCAAGTTTTGACTTAGTTTTGCTAGTTCATCGTCACTTTCAGCGTCCGTAGAGTCTTGATCATCTTCGCTTTCTAACGGTAACCCTAAAAATAGCGTTATGGCCGTATCAGACAATCTTTTTTTCGCCATAATATGAAATAAAACAAAAACTTATGCAAAACTGAAATAAGAACAAGTGCATGGTGTTCCATATTTGGAACATCTAAATTCATTGATATTTTAGTAAAAAAACATTATTATTTACTATTGTAATACTAACCCCGATAAAATATAGACTATAAACTAACTGAATAATTTATTTCACTCCGAAAACAGCGAAATTACTATTTTTTTTACAAAGTTTTATTTACGTAAAGTGTAAGTTCAAGTCGACTGGCGAAATGTAGCAAAAACTGCTTTACCGACCACTTACTCAAACCACCTAGTGATATTTACTGGTACTAAATAATTGTAAACAAAATAAAGTTTCATTTAAATGTCAGGAGATGACAGTAGACGTCTTTCACCGTGAGCTACACACAATTTTAACGGTTGTGCCACATATGTCACTGAATGCAATGTAGGGATAAACACAAATATTTACAAACACTAATTGCACGTAACGCACGCACCATTATGAAGCATCAAGCAATGTCGGTAATTGTCTCTTTTGCTGAAGCTTTTTCCGTATAATTTGCGGTACAATTTACTGCCTGTTTCACGATGTCAGATACGGTTATTTGCTGAAAATATCAGTGATTAAGTATTATTATTTTAAATTATTTAAGATATACTTAAATAAATATATAACATAAATATCTTTAAGGTTATTAGGGTTTCTTTTTGGTCAGGCAGGTCGTGATGAAGCTCGTCAAAACTCTTTGTAGTATCACGTATTAGCTAATCCCAAGTCAAATTTGAAAATGGTACGAAGATAATGATAATAGTTACTAACATTTTTCTGCTACGCAGTTACAGGTAAAATAAATATAAAGAAACTATAACACACTTCCATGAACTAAAACGTTAAAAAGAACGTTGGAAACGTTTTACGTTTTTATTTCTCTTTGGTTATTACTCGGGTACGATTGAGTTCAGTGTGTGGAAGAAAATGCAGTCCACATTTCTACTACGAATATATATTTTTAAACTATATATTCATGCTAAATATTTTTCAGTTACAGGGGAAAAAGGTTCACATTGCAATAATTATTTTTGACTGCACAGTTGGCCGAGTGGTGTCAGCGGTCGCCATGCCGCTTGCTACTGCGCCAAGTGTCGTGGGTTCAAATCCCACGCGGTACTTACAATACTTTGTGTGATCCACGAATTGTTGTCCCGAGTCTGGATGTTCTTTGTGTCCGTTTCATGTATGTTTGTAAAGTCCCCCACGACACAGGATGTTTATTCCTAATGTGGGGGTTTTTAATTAAAAAAAAAAAAAAAAGAAAAAAAATAGTCTTATTAGATTTGGTTGTGTGGCTAAACACACAAGTTAACGTGTCACCTCACAGTAAAGAACTACAACCGCTTTGGAGACCTCAAGAGTATCGTCACCGATAAACCAATATCGTCGAAACAATTGCCTAATATTATTTGAGCTGGAGCTGTCCCATTTACACTGTATGACTAGCCAAAATTAACTAAACTAAGGCTCTATTCCACTGGCTATAGATAAGTTTCAGATAACTCATGCGATAGATAATTTGACACAATTTATACGGAAGATACGTCCGATTATCACCACCATTTTTTAAAGACCACCATTGAAACTCTTCCGACTGTATAACAAGTGTGCTCTAACTCCATAAAAAAGGAATAAAAATCACGTAGATGTGTAACATTTTACATGTACGCAGAGAAGCGTCTGTTTTATGTGTTGTTAAATAACGTTCTTGTCTTGTTTCGCATACGAACAACAAACACTGAATACATAAAGTATTAGATTACTTATGAATTGTTTTGTTTTGTTTTATGTTATTACATTTTATATTTGCTGAATGTTAAAGATAAAAGATATCTTATATAGGTACATAGCAGACGAGCTGCCAAGAACTACTAACTCACAAATTCAAGAAATTTAGGCTGGCTCCCCAGCTATCCATGAGACCCGTACGTGCTGTCCGCGCGCGAAAGCCCCGTACAGGTTACGCCCGCATTGCTCTGAAACGTGGGTTCAGTACGTTGCGGTTGCTAGCGGGAACAATCGAATAAAAAATTAATGCACACGTTTTAAAAAAAAAAAATTGATGTATATTTAATTTGTAAGAGACGACGACGTGAAGGTAAATAAAAAGACTAGAAGAATCAAGTGATTTAAAAGAATCAAGTTAAAATTAGACAAAACGAAATGAAATGAAATAAAATAAAATACGTAATATAAGATATATTCGTATTTCACAACAATAACTTCAGTTGCATGTGGTTGTCCCGACACTATCTAACTAAACGAATGGACTTTAATTAAAAAAGGGCTAGGTATTTTAAACATGTGAAATAGATTTGAAAACAGAAACCTATAAACTTAGGGTTATTACACAATTTGTAACGATTTACAAATAAGTTGTAAAGCATTTTCGAGTAATAGTCGAGAAATAGCGAACGGTTTCCCCGCGGCGACTGTTCAGCCATCCATAACAAGTCTCTCGTTGACCACAGACCTTCCAAATTACTCCAAACGCAGCGCAAATGTTTCAACAACTAATGTGTAACATTCCTTGAATAGAGCTTTGAAATATACTCGTTAGCAATACATTACTTGAGAGAAAACTGCTGAGAAAGATAATATATTGTTTGAAAGAATTGTTGCTTTACTCATTTTGATATTCCGTGGTATACCACATCCCTGGAATGATGGTTTTGTTGTCAGTTCATATTTTTAATAAGTCATAACACCGACTAGCTATATAAAATAAAATTAATAAGGTTTCAATTATAACTTTGGGGTGAATACAACGATAGCTGTGTACTACATATTTTAAGCTCTAAGCTAAAGTTACTATTTTTGTAAACACTTGAAGCGAGCCTACTAAGCTGATAATATTATAAATTTTATGCATAAGCAACGTTAATGAAAATAAATGGTTACTTAGAGTATCAACGACGATTCTCTTCACGAAACTGAGCTGTTATTACATATTTGTATTCCTTGAACCTCATTACACAATAGGAAGCAAAGGAATTAACGCGGTCTACCCAATTATACAATGCTACCACCCTGGTATTCTTGAACTCCATGGTTGGTTGCTAACACTATAGGCTTAGTGGCATGGGTGAATAATCAAATAGCCTTATTACCATAAATAAATATACTTGTAATTCCTATTAATTCCGTCTACGTCATTTATTACACAAGGGGGTGATGGGTACTTTGAAAATATAATTCAAGGGGATTTGTAATTGCTTTGTGTCTACGGTACCTTTAGGGTGTAATTGCAAAAAGTGTCGATGGGTTCATACGTATCCTAAAGCATTATCTGGATACTGCTAAAAAGACGCTAAAAGAAAACTTTATGACAATAAGTATAAATATAATTATATTATTTAATAGTTGAATTTTGATCAGTACACGCAGGTTTCTTACATTAATATTAACGTACAATATTCCCTTTACATAAAACCAATATTTCTTTCATGAATATGTATAAAGTGACGAAGGAAATATTGGTTTGGAAAATTAAACTAAGATGTACGATTAACGTGAACATAAAAAAAAATATCAATCACAGTTTCGGCGCGTGTAGAGACCCAAGTATTAGGTCTTACCTATGTATTACCTATGAAATTGCCGTTTTGTATGCAATAAGTGAAAGTACTTATTTTTTCAAACTTTTTTATTTCTGTTATTCGAAGTAATCACCCATGCAATCGACGCATCTTTGCCAACGCATTGGCAGTTTATTGATGCCCTTCTTGTAAAAATCAGCTGGACGGGAGGCAACAAACTCTTCAAAGGCATTTTGTACTGTCTCTCGGGAATTGAATTTTTTACCCAATAAAAAGTTGTCTAAATTTTGGAAAAAGTAATAGTCGGTAGGTGCAAGGTCTGGTGAGTATGGTGGATGAGGGAGAGCTTCCAACCCCAGCTCTTGCAGCTTGGAGACTGTCTGTTGCGCAGTATGGGGTCGCGCGTTGTCATGAAGGAGCAGTGGGGACGACCGATTGACCAAAGCTGGTTGCAAGCTTCTCCATCATTCTCTCCAGTTCTTCACAGTACACATCTGCATTAATGCTCATGCCGTTTTGTAAAAAGCTGTGGTGAATCACACCCGCACTAGACCACCAAACAGTGACCATCACCTTTTTAGGGGTCATTTTTGGTTTAGGGCATTGCTTTGGTGCTGAACCAGGGTCTAACCAACTTGCTGAGCGCTTTCGATTGTCGAACAGAATCCATTTTTCGTCGTACGTAACTATTCGTTTCAAAATTCCTTCATTTCTTTGCCTGTTGAGCAGCGAAAGGCAGGTCTCGACGCGTACGTTGCGCTGGCGATCGTTAAGGTCGTGGGGCACCCACCTATCAAGCTTTTTTACCTTGCCAATTTGTCGCAAATGGATCTATATTGTTTTGATGCTTACATTAAAAGCTGCTGCTAGCTCAGCTGTAGATTGAGTTTCGTCAGCTTCCACAATCGCCTTTAATTCATTATTGTTAACCAAAGTCTCCGGACGACCACGAGCTTCATTTTTCAAGTCAAAATTACCAGAACGGAACCGGGAAAACCAATAAAGGGTTGTGCGTTCGTTTGTACAGTTCTCTCCGTAAACATTTTTGATGTTACGTGCCGTTTGTGTCGCGTTGGTGCCACGACGGAACTCATATTCCATAATTACACGAATTTTTAAAGTATCTATTATGACGAAAAATGTTCAAATGTAATGAAAATACAACGCTAATCAAAAAACAAAAGACTGAGTTTGTAAATAGAATGTCATGGTTTTAAAACAAAATTAATTTGAATTTAGATTACAAACTTTTTTTTATTTGAAATGACCAGTACTGAAGAAACGCAATTTCATAGGTAAAGACCTATTATTTTAAGGTAACTCTGTCCGCTTCGTATTTGGATGTTAGTTGGTCCTAAATTTAATGACGACGCAGGCCAAACCATTACGAGATTATTTGTGTCATTTATAAATTGCATTTTTATTAGGAGACTGATCACAATATTATAACCTCTGAAATCATACTGTCTGAAGACATTACAATTATTATTGTCTCAGCAATAAAATCATTAATAACCAATTAACAGTTTCGAATCACGAAAAACAATCGGGAATCAAACTTCAGTCTTCTAATAACTACATACAAATGACATTGTTAGCTTTAATTGGCCTCCGTTTATCGTTTGAACTGTTCACGAAATCTTATTTAAATATAACAAAAGTTGACAGAGCATTTATTATTCAGTCTAAAGTAAAGCCGAGCGCTGCTCGTAAAATATAATTTGGACAAATTAAAAATTTGTACACTAATAATTAAATTCAAGCAATTCCTTATTAATGTTTGTAGCAATAAAGTGAATGAAGTAATATTTTAGGAATATCACTGAGCAACTTGGGCCGTATTTTATGGAGCTGCGCGTTGGCTCAAGGTCTGCTGCCTATATTGTAAAATTTTGTGACTTGCTTAACAAATACTTAATAATTGACATCAAGCCTTGAAATTTTAAGTTGAAATAATTACGTAGGGTGTTCATTGTTTTAAAATGAGTATTTATTCATATTTATGTATGTTTTGTAATTATAGGGGACGATAGTGACATTGCCTGGCTCTATTAATTAAAAAACTGATTTAGAAATATAAATTATATTCCAGTTTTTTCAATGAATGGGGCGTCACAAGTGCTTTACCGGCATTTTAAGAAGTACGCTCTTTCCTTGAAGGTATCAGTTTATTTAGATAGCTCAATAAACCTAATTTCTTTAACTTTAAGATCTTTACAATATTTAGTCACGAAACATTATCTTCACTAGGAATAATTTTAAGCGTTTCTTTGAAACACATTTTTTTATCTATATTTAAATAATGTCGTGAGTTTCTTATTATAACAACAAACTGTTCTATTGCTTTTACGGTGAGTTGGTCTATATATATACAACGTCGTGACTAATCTTGCCGTTGGAATTTTTTGTTTAAGCCGCCCAAATGCCTCCAGCTAAGCTTCACGACTATGATAACAATCGGGACCGACTGCTTAACGTCACCTCCAAATCACGGAGACGCTCATGGTAACATGCCACCAGCGGTCACCCATCAAGGTACGGATCGCGCGGTCGTTGCTTACCCTCGGTAATTGTTTCTAATCAACGAGTGCAACTGGGCTATGAGCGCCTCTCCAGGACAGGTTCTTCTTAGTTGTATTACGAGTATTATTATTGTTGTTGACTGCCTCTGTGGCGCAGTTGTAGCGTATGCGACTGCTGTTCTTGAGGTCTCGGGTTCGATTCCCGGGTCGGACCAAATGTTTGTATGATCTACAAATATTTGTTTCCGAGTTTGGGTGTTTTCTATGTATAATAAGTACGTATTTACAAAAAAAAAGTATATATGTATTTATATCACTTATCTAGTACCCATAACACAAGCTCTGCTTAGCTTGGGACTAGATGACGTTGTGTGTAATATGTCCGAAATATTTATTTATTTATTTATTATACCAGCTCACGATTTTTTTAAAGATTTCTTAACTCTAAAAGATATCAATGGCTGTCAAAGATATAGATACAGCAAGTTCATCGCTGACTGCATTCTTGTACTACTATCTAGTGGGCAACTTTCAATATTTACCGTGTTAAGATTCAAATTCTTTAAGAAATACTCAAAACTTTATACAGAAATATTTGTGTGACTTTATGTAGTTTAGAAGATAATAATTTCCTTGGAGTCTGTGCTAACTTAAAATGATTTTGGTTAATTAAAAAAACTGGCTAAAAAGACTAATATTATTCAGATTTTATTTAAGAACTTTCAATTTAAAATTACAAATTAATGTTAATTTTTCTGAAACTCTTTTCATTTGTTCCAGAGTCAGTCGCATTAATTATTTATTTATTACGGTAACTTTTCGATCTATTTGGCTAATATCCAGTAACTAATTTTGGCATTTTAATTAACTTACCTAATAATAAAAATGTCATATCTATTTATACAGATTATGATTTAAATTTGTTCCCAGGCTCTTCCTGTCTGTTTGCTCTAAACTCATGAATATTATTAACATTAACAGAGTGATTCTGTGTGAATATCGATATATTTTGTTTGAAATTTAAAAATATTTGCCCCTATACTGTCTGTACTAACTAGTCTGGTTTCAAAGATGTTCCTGAATAAGGAGCTTCAAAAACATTTAAAAAATCTTTGATATATATTTTTTTTCCAATTGAACTACACGAACGAAGCAGCTGATCAAACTTAGTGAATACACACAAGACTTAACTACCAATAAAAATATGAATAAAATGTAGAGTACGTCATCAAGACTTCAACAGGGTAAAGACATAAGTTCTGAGACTCATAACTACTTGTACATAATGTCTAGAAAGTAAAGTTGGGCGAGCAAGTCGTTTGTACGTAAATCGTCAGTTATGCAAGAGAGATGTATGGCTCGAAATACTAGCAAATTCAGCCAATTATTGATTTAGATTTCAAATAGTGGAATGGCTTGAATACAACAATTTATAAATTTCAAATGTATCTCGATTAAAGTTAGTATATGCCCAGAACTTGATGCAGAAACATCAAACATTAACGCTGCCATAGTGTGTGTCCACATGATGTATTGTTGCATTGTCTTCATCCGCAATAAGTGTACTAGACCACTACTCCTCAGCTTTGCTCATGCTTTCCATCAGGCAGAGTAGAGTCACTTCGGCAGGCAGGCACGCACTTTGTTTTAGCTTAAGTTTTCCATTTCAATACCTTATAAACTATTGGACCATGTGTACACTGTTCAATAGTCCAGAAATAACGTGCATAGCGTAAAAATAATGACGTTTTCTTAAGAATATAGTTTTTGGATATCTTCAGTACATATTCCCAGAACTTATCCGTAAAGTTCTAGCCCAGTGATTATTTTGAAGAATTTCCTTCATCAATCACTTCCTACGCACAAAAGTATAATTAACAGACTTAGGTCTGAAATAATGTTTCCCAAATGTAACGAAGTGTAATGGAATATAATAATAATAATAAATAATAAATATTTCGGACATCTAACACACAACGCCATCTAGTCCCAAGCTAAGCAGAGCTTGTGTTATGGGTGCTAGACAACTGATATAAATACATATATACTTTTTTTTTGTAAATACATACATATTATACATAGAAAACACCCAAACTCCGAAACAAATATTTGTAGATCACACAAACATTTGGTCCGACCCAGGATTTGAACCCGAGACCTCATGCACAGCAGTCGCATTCGCTACCACTGCGCCACCGAGGCAGTCTGGCAGGCAAAAGAACACGTTTGGATCCCAAGACAAACTATCTACGTAACTTTTATAAATAGATAATCTCTAAAGGCCGGTTTACACAGTGCCAGTCGGATAGTTGTGAGCGGTGCCCGTGTTTTTTTACACTCGACTTCGCGCCAACTCGCAAGACTGGGCAGCAGCTACTTGGTATGGTGTAGACAGCAAAGGCGACCCGAGCTACTGATGTACGAATAGTAAAGCAAGTAGCTGCCTACTGGCTAGAGAGCAGCTCGCACTGTGTAAACCAGTCTTCAGAAATGACTGTTGGCTATATAAAATACCACTTTAGTACATTGATATGTAGAAAAATACGTATTTATAGCAATTATTTATAAATTCAAGATTTCAAAGCTCCGTATAAAATTTACGATCAGTCACGCGTTTTTTTCCTTTCCGCGCTCGATGACGAGCGGAAAGAGCGGCGGCAAGCGAAGCGACAGGAAGCGACCGTCGCGCAATTATCGCGAGCAATTAGTCGCAGTCGCGGGTCGCGGCCTCCGCAACGACGGTGCTTAGTACACGTACTCATAATTGCGATGGGACGTGCTAGGGATTTTTAAGGTGGTTGGTGTGTGTTCGATGACAGAGTTCTCTCTCACCTACTCAGCCTAGAAGTTTTTGTATCATTGATGCTAATGATATTAAACTTTGTAACTATACTATTAAATGTAAATTATCATTACAATTAATGGCAAGACCTTTTATTTTTTTTATGGTATACATGGCAAACGGGCAGACGTATCGCCTGGTGGTAAGCGATTACCGCCACCCATACACGCAACACTAGAGGCTATACAAGTGCGTTGCTGGTCTTTTAAGAAGGAGTACACTCTTTTCTTGAAGGTTTGAAGGTTGTATTGGTCCGGGAATACCACATGCGACAGACAGCCATATCTCTACACAGCGCCAGAGAGTCTAGCCGAATCGAAAGTTCTTGACAATCGGCGATTCGAGACGCTCTCCGTTGAATGCTGTCCAGAGGAAGGAGCTGGTATTGGAGTGCTCCCGCCCAAAGATGAAAAAGATGAGGACAGTATTCCATGTGAGGTCGAACCTGCGCCTTGTAAAGTAGAACGCGGTAGGTCGGAGTAAAATACTGTCTCGATCTGTTGAGCACACCAAGCTTCTTAGAGGCCAATTTGGCCATACCCTCCAAATGGCCACGAAACTGGACTTCGGTCGATATATCGACACCAAGTATTGAGGCTGAAGCAGATAGGGGAGTGTCTTCAAAACGCGTTTGTCCGTGACCGACCGACCCACGGCAGTTTTATGACATGTTAACAATTAGTTCGGAATCTTTAGATCTTTTCATTCGCGGAAACGTCAAAACACATCCTCATAGGGGAAACTTCTCTGCAAAGTTTCAAAAGTTTTTCAAAGCGGTTTTAATCTTGTATGTAATCTGCTAGCCCGTATTTGTGTGGCGCCGTTCAGAGGGTTAATTCTCATACTCTGTAATTTTCAATAGATTCAAAAATGAATTACGTAATAATCCTAAACACAACTATAAATTGCGAATAGTTAAAATCTTTAAAAAAGGGTTTCTATAGATAAGATAAGAATATATAGGTAATTTTCGCTATTGCTATTGCTTACCGTTCTATTTCCTAAGTTGCGCACTCGACAGCTGAGGTAGGCAGACTTGCCAACTAGAGCGGTGACGTTCCTTGGGGTGGCCGCGTCGAAGGAAGGTGCAAGCCGTGCGCCCGCGCCGCTCGGTAGCGCATTCACCGACCCCGCCCCACCAGCAACATCGCATACACCTGGAAGAATACAAATTGAGATATATATATATGTTACTAAAAAATTTGATTTAAATAGATCTCATTGCTATATATAGATATATAGCACGAGGACTACTCATCATCGTCTGTTCCGTGCCCTTTTTTCCAAATCATGGAGAGTCAGCTTTAAATCCACTATGATTTGGCTGAACTAGGGGTAATATCGACATTCTGTAGAAAACCTTTCCCGCAAGTTTAAAGGGGAACGTATTTATAAGACGGTAAGTTAGAGCCATATAACACTCTATAAAATACACCAATTTCATTTTCAGTATCACCGACTTTAATGCGCATGTAATTATTAAATTTTACCAAGTTTCTACGTTTTGAAACATATAGTCAAAGCTTTATAACTTTGATAGAGAAGAGCTTTGATATAAGCTTATTTAATTAATTTTAAATAAGCTTAGTTACTGTTCGTATAAAAGTCGATATTAAATTCCTCTTTGGAAGGTTAGGAACTTAAAGATATAATTACTACTAACTATGACTACTAAAAAAAAATATTGCACAAACACTGGCACACAAATCTAAAGGATTTGCGTAATAAAATCAAAGGTTTTTTTAATTCAATTTATTTATTGTACAGGGGAAAGCGAACAGACAGCTAAAGTGGGAGAGCCACGCTTCGGCATGAATGGGCCGGCTCGACCGAAGTAATACCACAGCCTCACAGAAAACCGGTGTGTAATAGCGCTTGCGCTGTGTTTCAACCAGTGAGTGAGGATATTGGAGGCCCATAACCCGACACCCCATCCCCTTCCCCTTCCCCCAACGGCCGGCCACGCATTTGTGACGCCTCTGGTGTTGCGGGTGTCCATGGGCGGCGGTAATCGCTTACCATCAGGCGTTACGTATACTCGTTTGCCCGCTTATCAATATAAAAAAAGTAATGTTGCGAGAATATAACTACAAATACAATAATCACACGTGCGTTATACATTGTTGCAACGCCACCTCCCTCCCTACCTTCAAAAACTTTTGAAAAATTTGCTTACTGGTTTTTAGTGTAGTTATGCTATTAGTAGTAGCACATTTGTGTCTAAGTATAGCGCTTTCACAGTTAACTACGCACGGTACAAACTACACATTTCTCAAATACGTAATGGTATATACTTCCATTCATAGTACCCGCCCAATCACGCTTTCACATTACGCACATCTCGTCAACACACATCTTTAGCCCCGACCTTCAAATGCTACAAAAACATATTACGTCATCGCACCAACACATTTATTTGTTGAAGACGAATAAATAATTCTTCCGTGCTTTTGTCGAGATGGAGATTAGGTACTCTCGTTGGAAAACAAAGGGCATCTCTGAGACCCATTGTCGCTTACTTTAATTAAATTACTTAAAATGAATATTGTCTTTGCTTTGAAACGTTTTAAATCAAGTATTTTTTTAAAAGAGATTGTTGAATTGAGAAATGATCGGAAATACTTTTATAAAGATGGAAATGGTGGATCTTAATTTCCTTTTCTTTGTTATAAAACAAGCTTTTTTTCACTATTTCGCTCGCGTTAATAACAATTTCATGATTGGTTTTTTTTATATAATTGTCTATGACTAACCTATGTGCTATATCAGATTTTAATCTTTTTTTTAGTTCATAGAAAACAGATATTCATCTTTTGTTTTAGACGTTCGTAAATTGCAAAGATTCATGAGCATATAAATCAGCGGTATTACCTTGCAAACAGGTGTCTTATTGGCGATTTGTCCACACACCATAGAAAAATCGAAACCTTTACATTTTAATCAAGTGGCAGTAATATCTGAAGTTCTAAATGCATAACCCATAAGTAAGCAAGTAGTTAATGTTAAGCGAATACCTAAAAAGCGAAAATTCTAATGTAATATAAAGACATTCATGCAATTGGAGCTCGAACATCGACGCAAGCGGAACCTGACGCGGAAATCATTCCGCTCAGTTCCACACCAGTTTAATGCTTGATTGATGTTCTAGTTCCAACTCCAGTTATTGCGTTATGGAACTCCGCGTTAGTTCCGGTAAGTTCCGCGCGGAATCTAGAGGTTAGTGATTTCTGTGATATTGCGCTGTGATTATATTAGGATTCTGATTAATGTTCCTGCGATGTAATTTAACTTGAATACGCTCTGTTGTGTTTAATTTATGGTTTATAATGAACGGTTTTGAATAGTATAGTTTTGAATAGAATAGAACAATTTAAAATGTAGAATCAAGTATAGAAATAAACAGATTATAATATCACCGTATTTAGTTAAATAAACGGCTCTTTATAACTCTAATCTCCTATAAAAGTTGAAGCGTGTTTCATGGATTACTAACATGGGGAATAATATATATGTCTCAGATAGCAATTTAACGGTAATTCAGATTTAATTCATGTTCTAATTTATAACAGTTTAATTATAGTAGACCTAATAATCTCTAATCAAAACTTTTAATAGATAATTTTTTTATAACATATATGTACATAGATTTATAATATATTTTACTATAAAACAATACTTATATAGCTGCTTGAACATTGAAGAGAAACTCACAATCGACCACCAATATAAATATCGTATTAATAACAGTTTTTCCACAGCCACTAGAGACCCAATCAATCCCGAAACTCGACCAAAAAATGACGGAACATGGACTTAATCAATGAGCCATCAATGGCCACATGACGGATGGACCCTTAATTAACCAACACAGAATAGATAATAAAGTCCACAGCCCTGTTAAAGAATAACACACCTTACGAACCAGTTATAAAGTTCCAAAAGCCTGCTTGTCATCTTTAGTTTTACTTACTACCAAGTAGAAACAATTGAATGTAGTGACACATGAATTTATACTTTATTTACATGGCAACAAGAGTGTAAGTTGCAGGCAAATTTGATAGACTAATTTATGAACAGATTGCGGGTGCAGAGGAGCCAATGAGAATGATCAAGTGACCGCTAATCAGACAACGTCACTGTCAATATTTATTTAACCAAAACCAAATTAAAATAACACCTGTTACTGGGCGATAATTGGTTGTGGGTCTAAGCGTGGATCTTTTTCAATCGCACACACGTGATCTGTGAACAGGAGTAGGCGGTACTATAATATATATTAACTATAACATCAAAGTTTTCGGATTAGATTCTCGCTTAGTGGAAATATTTTTTATTGCGACAGGTCATAAAAAAAAAACAGAAATGTAGTCTCTCATTCTTACTATGTTCTCTCATTTCGTATTTTACTCGTATTTAATAGAAGTATTCAGAATAAACAAATCTTTAGTATGAATAAATATTAATAATGTTCTCAAATTCATGGAACGCCCAACCCGTTCTAGTTGGTGTAAACCTTTAAAATGAACCCTTAACTATAAAACTGTCTGCATCGACGTGTTAGGGAGGAGCTGGAACGTTTCATAGAGATTTATTTATAGAGAAAATAGTTGTGTCGCAGTCAATAGCTTATAGGATAGTCCTAAGTAACAATAGCTATTCCACCATTATTTAAATCGTATAGTAAAAATGGTTATACTGGTTTAGGACTTTTTAGTTCATTCTTGATTCTTCTATCTTTAGGGGTAGTATTTTGGAACTAAACGATACGAATACCCTTTCAAATAGAGTAAGATTTTTCGAATCCATTTAAAAATAATGGAATCTTGAATTTATTTAATGATATCCTGAACCTTCTTCTTTCTTATCACGCTTTTATGACCTTCAACTGCGTGTTTATTTCTTTGTAATTGACTTTAGTAAGCATGTTTTCATAAATTATATTTATTTTAATTCGATTAAAAACGAATATAAGATGTGTAACATGCAGGACTTTATTTGTCAAATCAAATAAAGTCCGCTTCTCTTACTTCCTGTTACTAACTTCCGTCCTTTTTCACGAAATCACCCTTAATAATTGAAAAAAAGAAATTAAATGAGCGGAAATACATTACATATCAAAAACCGATTGGCTGTGATTGCCTTAAACTTAACTTTAATTAATCATGATCAAAATTATATATGTACTCTAATATTATTCAATTAAGTTACTGGTATCTGTAATGAAGTACATATATTAGCATAAATCTTATTCAAAAGTCTATAGTGGAAATCAATGGCAAAGAGAATTCTACTCTAAAGAGGGTTTCTAAAGTAGAATTTTCTTTGATACCGATTTTTAATAGTGACTTCAGATGGTCGGGACGGAAACTTGGGTGATACACCAAATTTCCATGATACGGAATTCTGATTTTATTTATATGAACCGGCTGTGGGAAGTTTATATCTTCTGAGACAAGCCAAGAAGGCCATAACGGAAGGGACCTCTAAGCTCTAGGGGCTATCTCATAACGATAACCACTTAAAGATTTTGGCTTCTTTTCTATTTGATTTGAAAATTTATTTTGATGATTTCGCAACTGGAAATTGTTTTTAGTATTAGTCTTATTATTCTAAACGTTAAAAGTGATTTATTACTTAACGGTGATTACTATAAAAAACAAATGAAAATGATAATGTAATAATAACAACCTTACACATACAAGTGATGGTAAGCGATTACCGCCGCCCATGGACACCCGCAACACCAGAGGCGTCACAAGTGCGTTGCCGACCACTGTTGTCGGTAAAACACAGCGCAGGCGCTGTTTCACGCCGGTTTTCTGTGAGGCCGTGGTATTACTCCGGTCGAGCCGGTCCATTCATGACGAATCGTGGCTCTCCCACGATAAATCGTATCGTATCATATTTATCACAGAATTCGGCGATGAAACGAGTTCACTGGACCAATAACTCCTGTTTACGTGAAGTCTACAAACAAATATGTTGCTCGTGTGTACATAACTTTTGAATACATTTAAAGGTGATTATTTACAAATAAAAATCGTTTTTACTACGTATTTAAAATAGCACCCAAGTGCGGGCAAATGGGTAGATAAATAGAAATGGCTAAACTACAACAGTTCCTTTTTATATTAAATAACTATCAGAAAACCTATTAGAATCAGCTTATTCAGTTACACATAAATAAATGCGTTAAGATTTAAGACAGACGTTCAACTCTTAATGCATAAACAGCATTTGGGGTAAAAATAACTAAACGTAAGGGGAGTAATGTGTTGCTTGCATTCGTCATTAGCACTGTACAAGACTGGCATGAGTCGGAAGCATGTGGGATATAAGTGAGAAGAGAAGCGCCCCTCTATGGTTTGATTTATTTATTATTTTTAAAACGGAAGAGTGTTGACAGCTCTTTGATTGCGTTTATTTGTCTATGTCAAGTTTTTTTTTCAGTTCGAATTTTAAATAGTACACTGGACTTGTTTTGGAAGTTTATTTCATATTATGATGTTGGAAAGTGGTATTTTAAAGGTTAAAATTAAAAAATACATATGTAGTGATGGTATAACACCGATAAGTCCTTAAAATATCAATAAAAGTTTTAACAGAACATATTACAGTGCATTCTTTAAAGAAAAATAATAATAGTCATGCTTAGCGGTACCTACAACAATACAATTATCGTACCACAACCATCGTAATGAATTGAAATAAACAAGGTGTATTATTTATTCCTTAATCTGAACCACTAGAAGGTAGAAGTTGTTCCTATTTAGAAATAGACTTTACCTACGTTCTTTCAAATCTATACTAATAATAAGGCTGAAGAGTTTGTTTGTTGGTTTGAACGCGCAATCTCAGAAACCGCTGATCTGATTTGAAAAAATCTTTCAGAGTATGGGTAGTCCATTTATCGAGGAAGGCTATAAGCTATATATAATCACGCTACTACTAATAGGAGCGGAGCACCAATAACGAATGTTTAAAAAACGGGGGAAAATTTTCACGCTACGGGCAATATAAGACGCAAACGAGGTTGCGTGGGTCACCTAGTATACAATAATTTTGAAGTAACAAACATAAAAAACACAGTCAAATTTAAGAATCTCCTTTTTAAGGTGGATTTTAAATAATAAACTGCATAAGTAATATAATTTTCGGTGAGCGTATGTTCGAAGCAACCCTGTGATGCTGCCGAGTAGTCCGTTCCAGTTTGTGTTAGCAACTTCATCCAACCAGCAGTTAGTAACTTAAAACTTGTTTATTTGTTGTTTTAGGAGTGATTTATATTAGGTTCGAGCCCCAGGCGAAGTACACGTGATATTTTCGTTAGGCGTTTATCTGTTCAGCGTCCGTGAATGTGTTTTGTAACGGTCACTTAGCCTAATTAGGGTTTGATGAGTTCAACTCGTGGAACAATCTTGTTTACTTAACGCTGAATTTTGTAATAATAATGTCGCTTGGAGTGACTGGATACGGATGAGTTGGTTATAAGTACATCAATGTCATGAAAGATTTAAATAAATTATATTTAATAAGTAACATGTTCAAACATGTTTTGATTGTAATGTTGGTAATATATAATGAATATTATCATTACCTCAGCCGAAAGACGTTCACTTCTGTACATAGGCCTCCCATAGATTTTCCAGAAGAACCTGTCCTGTGCTCCCCCATCCAACGGCTTCCCACGCAATAATAACCTACCAAGTAATAATAATAATAGTAAAAATCCTACACCTACTGTTATTGCTTCATTATTTATTAAATAACTTATTACTCATATAAGTGAAATACAAAATACACGAGGGTGCGAGAGAGCTGACTTGCCTTCACTAAAGTTAAGTTGTATAAATAGGGTTTTGGGGAAGATTCTGCTCTTATCCTGGCTCTACCATCTTCAAATAAGACGTGATATTTATTTTTCTATTTTCACTTAATTTCGTATGATCGACATACTACACATCAATACATATAAATTCGTTAAGCAAAACCTTTGTACATCTTTATACAAAAAAAATACGAACACGAAGGAATATGAAATTTGACACAGTTAAAATTTATATAAAGGTGCATGAGCTAAAAAAATAATTTTAAAATGGGGAAATTTCGACTGGGCAGCAACTAGCATATATTAATAATAAAGATTTATCTTTTTCTAGCTTCGCTTGAATTTAATAAAAAGTATCTTATATAACTTATAATAACACAAAGGTTGTCTGGAAGAGATCGCCGTGAGCGATAAGACCGCCTATGCCGTGATACCTGATGTCAATGTCCGTTTATGTATCTCTGTACAAATGTTTACTGTAGTGGTGTGCAAAAAAGTTTATAAATAAAAATAAATAAATAACTCCAATGATATGTGTACATGATTTCATGATGATAGGTAAAGTAGTAGTCACGTCAAAGCGTAACAAACAAACTTACATTCACATTTAAAATTATACAGATAGATAGATAGATAGAATAAGGATTAACCAAACTATTATAATTTATGTCAAATTTCATACTTCGCCTTAGCACATAACGCATCTTATTTTTTTGTTTCATTACCTATGTCGTCAGGGACAGATTGCCTCATATCAATAATTCACTTACGTACAAATAATGCATAAAATCTCCATAAATACGTGAACATATATTCTAAATTAAAAAATCTCAACAAGCATTTCAAAATGAAATTCGATTCCATTATAATTAAATCCTCAGTTATATATCTCACGTGTCATCAGCTCAATTATCCAATTTTAAAGCGGAATTCAACACATCATTACCTCTACTTTGGCACGTATCATGTGTCAGTAACGGTTTGGATGTGAAAGGACTGAAAAATAAATAAAAACAAGGTGTACCATCAATCATTGTCAGTGGCCGTGTGTTGACCGGCCGCACTGATTCACTGTGCTACTAAATCTGTGATTATATTAAGGTTCAAGTGCCAAAATTGTTTTTATTAACGATCTGTTGTAGTTAAACTGTTGGGCTAAAATAATATCTAAGTACGCATATAATATATGTGTATATGCATATTTGTGTATGTGTGTGACTGCGTGTCATACGCATACACATAATGTGTGGAATGTTATTTTTATTAATTTAATGTAATTTACGCAAAATTTAAAAAAAAAATTGATTTCTGTATGTACTCTATCACGTTCTCTATATAAACTATAAGTGTGCAAAATTTCATACTCCTTAGTGCACGCAATTTTCTTGAAAAGGGGTATGAAGTTTTTGTTTCACGTATTAATATCTATCGCAGTAAAGAGGAGCTTATGTCTTTCCTCTAGCATCAAAGTGATTCCAAATTTAATTGAAATCGGTGCAGCGGTTTTGGTCGTGAAAGCAGGATAGAAAGACAGACAGAGTTACTTTCGCATTTATATTATAGGTATGAATAATAGATATAGTACTTAGATACTGCAAAGGAACGCACAATTTTGGTCAGCACAAATGGTTCCTCGGTATAATTATTATCGAATGTCACATTATAGCTCTAGAACACAATTGTACGGCTAAGCATCACGTTCAATGCTATGTCCAGAAGAGAACAGCACTAATTCCGAACAGTTGCCCTCGTAATTGATTCTATTGCACTACTTAATTATCAAGCAAGAGGCAGCCGTGACTGCCGTGATATTTATGGACTTAAAATAATGAAATGCGAAATACTCGAAGTTTCAACCTCAGCAAAAATTAACTATTCGCTCCATCTAGGATGACGACAGTACCGCCTGACTATGATTTCGTAACCTGTCAAGGCAGTCACTTGTGTTGCCAAATCTGTACGATTTCAATTTTTTTGATAGCAATACTTTAACTCTAAATATAGAATACGTTTTCTAGTTCACTTCTTGGTCTTTTCGAATATTTCGATAAAAATGGAATGTACATTAGTACAGAATTAACTTTTTTATGCACAGTGACAAACTTATAATCTCTTTTTACCGTAATTTGGTTTGCTGCAGATTTATTTTTAGCTATGACTAGTCATTCGACTTGAGAAATTTACACTCCATATAAAATTTGAAACATTTGTCTCAAGTTTACGTATAAACGATTACTTCGTTGAATGGAATATTTCTCTCCGTTAAATGTTAAGGTAAGGTTATCAGTTTAAGATAATGTTGTTAATTTTATTCTCAATTCTTCAAACTTTGTATTTTATTTGTGTAATTATTTCTCTTTCATTCTACATTATCGAACTTTATCAAACCATGTATCTAATCCAATGCCCCGTAAGCACGTAACCATGAACCAAAGCACTTGTAGTTTAATAAATTCAGCAGACAATAGTAGCTTTGGTTTAATATCCTGCTACAAGGATACTGCTCCACAACACCGATCCCCCGCTCCCCTGACCATTTAACTCCAGGTTTGGAGTGCAATCTCGGAATAGTTACTGTACCTTGAGTTATGTGAACTCTCTAGTGTAGACTAACATTAATGTCCGGTTATATTAATTATATTTATCGCTGAAGCCAGAAACTTTGTATTTGAAATTTCTGTTTAAAGTTTCGATGGGTTTTTCGGTAAATATAAAGCAATACTTTTAGTTTTAAAATTCATTTACAAAACGGATGCTTGTTAGAACAATAGGAACACCATTTCTGCAATGACTGTATTATGACTTGTTTTACGTTTACAATTTTGTTGGTAGTTGAACTCAGAAATGTTTTGATTATAAACTGATTAATACAGTTTTGTTTTAAGATTAAGATAAGAAGTATAATCTACTTCTTAAAAAGGACTATCTTAAAATAACAACAAAATTCATCGGCCCCAATTATCGAACATTAAGTGGATAGTATAATTAAATGCCTCGGTAGCACAGTGGTAGTGAATGCGACTGCTGTGCTTGAGGTCTCGGGTTCAAATCCTGGGTCGGACCAAGTATTTGTGTGATCCACAAATATTTGTTTCGGAGTTTGGATGTTTTCTATGTATAATATGTATGTATTTACAAAAAAAAAACAGTATATATGTATTTATATCAGTTGTCTAGTACCCATAACACAGGCTCTGCTTAGCTTGGGACTAGATGGCATTGTGTGTTAGATGTCCGAAAAATATTTATTAAAAAAAAAAGAAAAAAAAAAGAAAAAAATAAAGAAAAAAAAATAGCCAGGAGTTTATTAATAGAATGGAATACACAATAGACAACTCTAAAAATAGTATTGATATCAGGATAACTAATAATATTCAATTAATTTTATCTTAAACGATGGTACACAAATTAAATATTTGCCACATTTTAAAACGGTTCTAAACTCATAAAATAACTACTTTTATTTGTGAATTGATTGAATGAAGAAGACCAATAACACTCGTTCAAAAGCATGACATGTACAACCATTTTAAAACTTTAAGAGTAACCATTTGACCCTAAACATACAAAACAAGAATGTAAAAGAAATACAACTTAAACTTACTTAACTAATTTGTTACAAACAAACTGCCATTAAGTGATGACTGCGCAGTGTTAATAACCGTGTCTGGTAACTGTTAACCGTTTTTTTCAGCCCTTCTCCCCATTTTACGGGAATTAAGTTCAATGGCAACACAAATCACCAACGGTTTGTGCGTAACTCTAACAAAAATCTTTGTATTTTAAAACCTCTTAATTACTTTCTGACAATTTTGGTGTTGAAAAAAATATGTCGACTTGTTTTAGTTAACGAGTTCCTTAATCTAAGTATTATTTTTGACGAGCTCTTTTTTCTGTATTTCACTTAAAGGAAGACTTACGGAAATAATCATACTTTAATTCACAGTTTTGACTGCCTCTGTGGCGCAGTGGTAGCGTATACGACTGCTGTGCTTGAGGTCTCGGGTTCCAATCCTGGGTCGGACCAAATGTTTGTATGATCTACAAATATTTGTTGCGGAGTTTGGGTGTTTTCTATGTATAATATGTATGTATTTACAAAAAAAAATTATGGATTTATATCAGTAGTCTAGTACCCATAACACAAGTTCTGCTTAGCTTGGGATTAGATGCCGTTGTGTGTTAGGTGTCCGGAATATTTATTTATTTATTTTTGTTCTAATCTAGCTTTTACCATTCAATGTCTCTTTCGCAAGTTCCATCTATATCCGTTCCTTAATTCTTTCGTTGTAATGTAATACATACATAGTATCAAATGCGTGTCAGACATTACTAGTATTCTCGTTAACCGCTCTAGTTAAATGAGATCCTAGTTTTCGTGTATTAACGTCGATAGTATACGGGGAGGGATTAACCCCACTTATAATTACAACTCCGACGCCTTAACCATTAACCTCTCCCTCCGCCCTTATTAATCGATGTATAATACAATAATAATGTAAATGTTACGACTATGTCTAGGTCAGTGTTCAGAAACATTCCAACATTATTTTTCATTATCCTACACATATCGTTTTTATTTGTTTTCATTATACTTCCTGAAAATCTATAGTTATAAACATACACTTAGCCTTTTGTCCCCAAAACATTATAGTGGAAACCGATTGACCGCCCATATTTTGTCTTTATTTTTCGTTCTGTTTACAACATCAGTAACAAACTTTGACCTCTTAGTGAGCAGGTATTGGATAAATCCCATTAACGTGACCTAATTTTATCAGCCAAGCACATTAGAGATTATATAGGTGATTCAGGGCGTATTAAAGGCAATGTATAAAAGAAGGGAAAACGACTGGCAATAGCTCAACCCTCTGCTGAACATTAGTATTATATCAACGGCTTGTAATAACCCACTGATAGATATAGACCTCTGATTAAAAACGAAATTTTGGTCTATTATACCTCAAAAGTCGGACGGGTTTGTATTTTATTTATTTATTTAAGTCTTCATGCATTTTTGTTTTTGAAAAAAAAAAATTATTGATTTTTTTTATGTATTTTAAAACTTTATTATTAATAATATTGAAATTTAATGCAAAAAACTTAAAAAAAAAAATTTTTCAATTAATTATAAACAATTAAAAGTTTATGAAATTTAAATAAAAATCACGTGACTATAAACGCGCTATGATTGGTCACCATCGTTGTGACGTCATAATGTTATAGCTATTTAATAACAGTACGGCGTTTACGGCTATGACACGTGACTAGACAATAACATTGAAAATTTATTGCTAAAAAACGAGTTGTTTGTTGGTTCCGATTAACTGTGTGATAAAGGATTTATTAAGGCATAGTCTGATAATATTCCTGATGTTGATATATTTATGATAACCAATTTTTTGTCACCTTGGGGAACATTTAAAAACATTTTGTCAGGAGTTGTTTTTGTAGTAGGTATTCGTACATAATGGTACAAAACAAGAACGATAACTCTTGAGATTCGACATTTTCAATATAAATTTGAATATTTACCAATGAAAACAAAATTAAATAGATCAAAACACTGTACTTATTATTTCTATATCAACTGCAATGAGTCAAAACTAACATTATGACGTCACACGCGCTCGGGTTTATTCGGGAACTGTCGGCGCGTCTTCGGTACTGGATTCAAAACTTATTTTTTATTTGGAAATAACTTTTGAATTATTGGGGAAAAAAAATAAAAATAGTTCTGTTATGTGTTAACTTATTTATGATCTTTCCATTTATCACAAAAATTTTCTTTTTTCAAAAACCCAATTGCTGCATAGGCGGACTTAATGCCGTAGGCATTTTCTACCAGTCGACCTTAGGGTGATGCAAAGATAAGAATAGTAGATGCACAATGATCAGAAATGTATTTTAAATAATATAATGCCATTATAGTATTTAAAGAGCGAGAGAGAGAGCTTGCAAATGCAAATAACATAATAATTTTACATTACAACGTAAATGGTATACGTTTCATAAGGATATTAGTACACATAATAACTAAGAATGTACATACACACGCATACACACACACATATATATATATACATGTACATACATACATACACAAAACAATATATATTTTGTTGTGGTGAGGATAAAATTAGGATTGTGGTGTTATTATTTTTGTGAAATGTTTCCGCAACAAGTGATTAAAGGTTTGACGAGTTTTTGCCATCCTGATCCCGAGAGGGAGCGCATTCCATAACAGGACAGATTGAACCTATTGACTGTATAATATTTGTGTATTCTCTTTGCAGCGACATTTTTATGGTTGGCTTGGCTCTCCCAGAACATTTCAGACCATCCGATATCGGTGTCGGGCGCCGATAAGATATCGGAGGAAGTAAAATATGTGAAATATCTATCTGTCTATCATAATGTCGGGTCCGATATCGGATATCGGAGCCGATACCGATGTGTTGACGGCATTATCAGTTGCCCGTGAGCCGTCGGACAATATTGTTTGTAAGTGTGCGATACGTGTATCTAAATTGTCTGTGTGTGCGCAGATCCAGAGCTTCCACAATGGGATGTATCCAATACTTTCTTTAGACAGATCTTTTTTTGCGTTTCAGATATAATAGATACTGTGATGTATGTAACGACGGTAGTAGTAATTATTTTTATGTAGTCGGAATATTACACGGAATAGTACTTGGATTGATTTCAATTTAAACCTTTGAGTTGAATCGAAATCAATCTAAGCTCCGGTAATTCAAATCATCTCAGTGCATTTAGTATTAGGAGTTTTGTTTTATGTTTTTATGTTTGTATTTTTGACGTGTTCAAGTGCCTTTTGGGGCCTAAGGAAATAAATGATTTGAGTTTGAGTTTGAGTTTGAGTTTACACTACCGCCAATCTTGTCTTTGATTATACTGTCAACGGTACGCTTGTGTTTGATTTCGTTCCCTAAGTAAAACCTAAAAGGACTACCTAAAGGCTAGACTTATCAGATACAAGTAAAGATAGCAAATGAAGTTTTCTGCTCTCTGCATTGATGACCTGCACGCATCGAGCAAATGGCCGAATCAGAACGATTTTGTCGAAAATATGTGAAAACAGCCCATGATGTCGACTATCGGCTGTCTGCTATCGTCGTCCGATACCGACATCGGATCGAATAATCTGGAAATGCTCTTAGGCCTTCTATGCACCATTCCAGTTTAGGTCACGTGGATATATCGCCAGCATCATTAGGCTGCTGGCACATGTCATTGGAGACCGCAGAGGAACATTTTAGCAAATTTGTCATGTCGGCGACACAGACACCCGCCGGTGTGAGTTGACCCGAAGGATAAATCCGCTGATTCTACTCCGTACCTATACTTAAACCGTCACCACACGAACGTAGTATAAAAAATATAAAAGCTGCCTCCTACAGTGTTTCTTTATTTATTTAGCCTGTAATTTCAAATTGATACGAAATCCAAATCGATATTGACGAATAAAATACGAATTGCTCTTGAATCTTTTAGAAATTTGAATAACAAATCAACCAATCTTAAATTCTAAGTCAGCATTTTATTCAACAGTCAGCTGTTGTGAGTCAAAAATAGACATTTGGTATCGAATATCGATATTACAAATAATATATATTTAAATAAATTTTGCTGGGGAGGTATAAATTATATTTATGATCTTAAGTGAAAAAAAACTTACAACAATCTGATTTCGTTGATAGTGTTGTGTTATTGAAGTTGAAAGTGACACTGGAGTAGCTATAGTTTTAGAATGGCTATATACCTAAATCTTAACGTAAATAAACGGTATACCTAAAATAACAATAGGATTACTGGTATGATAAGTTTATTTTTAAAATATGATACAAAAATAAAAATAAATAAACTTTGCCTTACCTTCTGGCAATAGATAGGTACAATATTTTTGTGGACTCTAAAAACGTATCACTGAACCAGCGAACGAAGCAAGCGAAGCATCTTCATTTCCGTTGTGGGTGATTTGCTTTTCTTCATTCCGTCGCACTATACGTAAGTATGTATGTATGCATCTATCGAGCTTTGTTAACTAAAAATCGTAGGTAATTGATCTTAAGATCTTCTTCGTCTTTGATTTTAAGAACTTTTTAGACTCGCTCGTGTTTTATAACTAAACAAGTGGAACCTCCTGAAGGAATAAAGAAGGTAGAGGCAGTAGTCATCAGGCTCTTTTAGTTTCAGTTAAACGAGCAGAATAATCAACCAATAGTTAGATACTAACAGCGCCCATGAATACCTGCAGATCAAGTACTTTGCTGTTGCCCCTGTGGCACAACATCAACATACAACACAACAGTAACCTGCTACAGCGCCATCTACCGAAGATACACTGAACTACGAAGTAATAAAAGTATGGAGAAACTACCAATCCTGAATCGCGCAATAGAAGTTCTCGCGCCGATTATCATATGTACGACATCCCAACATCAACTGTTAGGCAGTAGCCCGCCAGGCATGAGCACCTCGCCTGGTCGGAGGATCCTGCCTGGGTGTTGGTATGACACTCGTTCCTCCACACCCCTTTGATTGTCACACATTGAGCTTAGAATTAACGTGAAATAGAAACCAAAAACTTTCTTATTCTCAATAAGAATCCCAATGATGGTAATGTTTCGCCATTAGCTAGTATCATTGCTAGTACATTCGTTTATATTTTAGTTTATGTATCGCTTACTAGCCAATTATGTCATAATTGATGGGGTAAGTTGTTCAACGCAGTTAGGTGCTCAGAACGTCATTACCAACTTTTGTGTCTAGACATATTGGATAAATCTTACCGTCTTATGCGTCACATTACAGGGCATTGATCTAAGTGTTAATTTCATTAGACTAGATAGACGAGGGTTGATTAAATTAAAGGTTTTTGTAAGAACCTGTTTTGTTGATACCAATAGAAAATGATTAAACCAATTTAACACACAATTAAATTTATTTGGTTTAAAGACACTAAATTGTATATGTTGTGTTATGGCTGTTGTAAAGTCCTTCAGAATAAAGGATGTATATAAGGGAGTTGTCATTAAAATAATAAAAAAACAGGATGATGATTTTATGAATAGACGTACATTATGTTGTGTAACATAATGTAGGTACGTCTATTACCACGAGTAAAACTAATATATCTAATGAAAATTTAAAATTTTAAAGTTTATTGATATAGTTACTTCTAGACCTTGCCGATATATTTCTAACATCAGAGCAACAAAAACCAATCCTCCTTTATAGGTTACAAAGTATCCTATAAAAGCTTTCATCAATACGGAATGAGAACTGAAAATACAAATTGAAGGTCTATTCTATTATACAATAGGACAAGATTAAACCAGTCCAAAATAGCCATATAAGTGAGGGCATTTAAGTCCCAGTCTGACCGTGAAGTTATTTTCATTTTGTTCACTAAAACCTGCATGAATGTTCAGGAATAAAAGCTCTGAGCTAGAAAATAGAAGTGGAAATAGAACCGTAATTTAATCTGTGGGCAAATGTCATTGGGGAGCCCAATTACAGCACGTTTCTAAACTATCTATCTAATATTGTTATAAAGATATTATAGCATTTATAGATTAAAGTCTAAAGTATTAACGTCTGCTGTTTTGTTAGTTCCATCGTCATCCAACGCTTAGGTTAATTTAGAGTTAAAAGATTGATTGTCGTTTCTATCTGCCCAACAGTTCTTATATTTTATAAGTAAAATGATCGTATTCATCTAACTTTAATTTGGCATTGATGAGAATCGAACTTACGACTTCTCTCTTACTAGTAAGGTACAGTAATGTCTCTTTATTTAATATTTGATAAAACAACCTATTATTATAGTGATCCTTATTATTGTATACATTTTTGGCAAGCAAAATAATCCTACCTTCCAATTATTTTAACTGTCGTGGATTTTTGTATGTTGCTACTTAAGAGCTCCTGCAGACTATAAACTTTTTAGTCGGTCGATACTTTGTACCATCGGCCAATCGAAAGTCTGCAGTTTGCAGGGGCTCTTAATTGTCATTTACGTGTATTTTTGGTTGTCATGTGGTAACAGTTGAAATAAGATTTGGCGGACCAGGGCTAAAACTTATAGATCATTATTTAAAAAAACGACGAAACTATTAACAAACACTACAACAAAGGATGAGATTAGTTGGTGCACTCTCAATTCTAAATTTTAAATTATCGTAAACATCATAGGCGATAGTGTACTTTACAGATATTTACATGTCTTACTTTACTTTGATTGTGGTAATAGAATTTATCGTACTAAACGATACCTAATAGATTTTATAAATATGTCGATGTTAGGGTAATATCATATGGAACTTGAAAACGAAGACCCTAAACTACCATTGCTGATATAAAGATATTGCATTTGAATCGAATCTTTAAACAAGTCACTTCTACACGTTCTCTTAAGTTCCGCTTCAGTAAATCTCGGTAATTATTCTTCGAGAATGGAGGCTGAAATGTATTACTGATCCCTTTATTTAAAGCATTAAGAAGCTGCTTGACAAAACAATAGTGTTGCAAGCCTAACCACCACAGTCGGAATGTCATCTATTTAACCGATATACCAAACAGCGTAATCGTTAACAGAAACACCAATTGTTTGGCGACTTTGCCTTTTGTCTTCGAACTTGGTTCGCCTCGCTTTGTCTTACTAAATTAATTAGTAAACTATTTGACAAAACTATGCTAACGTACACTGATTCTATCGCGGTTCGCTGCAAATTGTTTTTAGTTCACAGTGCGAATAATTTCAGGTCTGTTTGGTAAGTTACTCGGTTTGAGAAAGGTAAGATCTAGCTTGATATGTTACTGAAAATAATTAGCTGAGAAATAGTTTAGGTTTGAATTCAGTTTTAATGTCTGGTATTCCTATGAAGGATAAGTCATGACTTGGAAACAATTCCACAATTGCTGATATGGATCTTATTCAGAGCATTTATTCAACACCTGAGCCTGGATGTAACATAGTTTGGTGAATAGGTATGAATTTTCTACTGACAGTGTCATGCTTAGAATAAGACGAATATATATTGTGGGATATTTCAAGATTTTATTTTATAACTAATATAGTAAATAATTCTGAAGACTTTAGGTCACCTTGTCATTTTGATTCAATTTCAACCACTCTCTTATAAATGAGATCAATTACAACTAGTGCAATGCTAAAAATAAAAACTAAAACAAAACGAAAAGAAAAATCATGTACAAGAAGAATCTAAGCAAAAAGTCTAACTTTTACACAAAATCAAACGACATATTTCGTTAGTGTTTGCATACTCGTGTTATCAAAGACGAAGTATGAAGATACTTTAGAGAATTCCCATTGAGCTTTCTGAGTATTATTGAATCTAAGAAAAAATATTTGACAATATTCATATGTTAAAGTGTTTGAAGAAACTTTGTGCAGAGATGAGGCATATACTACAGAGCAATTTTTGTTAGAAAATATTACCCGTTAGAGATTGAGGTATGTAACTTTAATATTAAACTCTATAATGCAGATTATTAGGTTTAGATTTCTTCACGTACTAACCTTTACTCGGTACCAGAAGACTACTCCATTAAGATTATTGTGGTGACTTCCACAAACAGCGCAACAGCGACATACTATAGCGCCATCTACCGCAGACACACTGAACTATGCAGCAACGTACAACACGAATAAACTACCAATCCTGAATCGCACAGTAGAAGTGCTCGCGCCGATTATCATATATACAACATCTAAACATCAACTGTTGGGCAGTGGTCCGCCAGGCATGATCACCTCGCCTGGTCGGAGGATCCTCCCTTTGTGTTGGAGGGTCATGACACTCGTTACTCCACAATTGTATTTTGTACCTAAAAACTTCAAGAGTTAAGGTCACTTTTTTTTCTTTCCGACGTAATCTCTCAATTCCTATTGTCTATGTATAATATGTATGTATTTACAAAAAAAGTTAATATTTATATCGGTTGTCTTGTATTGATTATACTAGCTAGCTAGGAATAGGTGGCATTGTGTGTTCTAAAAGACAACGCCGTTTATTCCGAAAAATATTAAAAACTATTTTTTTAATTGTTACAATCATTTCAACGAAATTGAAACCGATTAGAAATAATGAAACTAAGTAATTAGATAATTATATTTCTGCTTACGTGTAGAACAAACCTTTTCCGAAATGGGCTATCTAGTTCCTACAAATCAATTTAATTGATTCACTAAAAGGCTAAAAATGAATGATTAATATGACATTTAAAAATTTCAATGACATTTCAAATAATTGCTTCCAATTAAAGTGAGGTTATGTAATTACTTAGACCTCACGTTGTTTCATTAGATATATATTATACTAAAACGTAGCGCTATTTGTGTTAAAAATAAATTATATGTACTAGTTGGGTGATTTTAATATTCAATGTTTAACATACTTCGGCTCGGTCTAAAGAACACGCTGAACGAAGGAAATACGTATCCTGCATCGCGCATTAAAAGTTCTGGCGAAAATTGGAAAACTCTTAATAACGAAGTATTAAAGATTTTATAGCAAGATATTGACAACTAAAAGAATTTTACGGTAAGATCTATATGACATATTCTTATGAGATGCGACTGGACGAAATTTCTTCGATTCATACAGTGAAATACCTAACAGTTATATCTTTCTAAACGACATTTTACTCGATTCCTCGCAAAACTGAGCGCCAGTTGACATTCACGGCATTCCCACTCGGCTGAATCGAGGCAAGCATTTATATCGCGCCTTCATGAATTATTTAGACCACAGTAGTTATATCGCCACTGTATATGACGATCATTATTCTCAACGAGAATAAATAGCCATAAAACAACAGAACGATTGCAGAATATTTTACATGGTCCTTCGAACTTTGCTATAAAATAAATGTTTTGATTGTAACTCACGGCATGTATACGTAATGACTATGCATAATATAAGTCGCTAAGTCTTTCAGTAGCTAGAGCCCAAAAAGGATTGACTACAAATAAACGACAAATTAACTTGACTGCCTCGGTGGCGCGAGTGGTAGCGTAAGCGACTACTGTGCTTGAGGTCTCGGGTTCGATTCCCGGGTCGGACCAAATGTTTGTATGATCTGCAAATATTTGTTTCGAAGTTTGGGTGTTTTCTATGTATAATATGTATGTATTTACAAAAAAAAAAGTATATAAGTATTTATATCAGTTGTCTAGTACCCATAACACAAGCTCTGCTTAGCTTGGGACTAGATGGCGTTGTGTGTTAGATGTCCGGAATATTTATTTATTTATTATTTATAACTTTATAAAGATTGGCTCAACAACCAAATCTAAAAGCAAGCCTTTTTCAATCCTAGGTACTGCACCTGACTGGACTATTTTGATGGATACGTATGATAATCACTATAAAATCCCAGAGGATGTTGGTGTTTCGTCATCCAGACCGGACATATTCCTCTTCTCTAGACAAATTAAACACATAATATTAGTAGAGCTTACTGTTCCGTGGGAAACTAATATTCCTAAAGACCATACAGTAAAATGAAATAAATACTACGATCTAACAACTGAACTAAACAAAAATGGCTATGTGGTCAATTTATACGCGGTAGAAGTAGGAGCGAGAGGTATACCAGCTAAATCTCTCTATAACCTTCTGAAAGACCTTGGCTTGTCGAGATCTGCAGTAAGTTATATTTTAGAACGAGTATCCAAGGCTGCACTAACAGGTTCCTACCAAATTTGGCTAGGTAGGGCGGGAAACTCGAGCAGTGAAGGTGAGCGTTGATGCGCATCTTATAAGGGGCCTCCTTAAACCTACACCTAAGTCGCAAGTCCTGGGAACTGCTTTGAGTTTCTCCCTCTGCCACACGATGGACCCGGCACCCGCTCGGTGAATCCATGGAGTGCTAAGAAGTTTGTCTCTTCTAAAGAATTAATCCAATATACATAATATTTTATTCAGTAAATGTACTATAATAAAAATCGAATATTCTTGTGATTCGGTAAATAATAGTCATAAATATTTTTGGCATCTAGAACACAACGACATCTAGTCCCAAGCTAAACACACTAGACAACTGATATAAATACATATATACTTTTTTTGTAAATACAATATCCCTCACATTTATTTATAAATCTATAAAAATAAACGAAATTGAAGTGCCTGTTTGTGTTCAAATTAACGACTTTTCACTAATTGCATATGAAAGTAAACACAATACTTAACCCAATTTTTTTTACAAAGTCTGTCTGTTGGTCCGTCTGAATGTTCCAGCTAATCTATGGAACGGCCAACTTTGACGGGACTTTGATTGGCAAAAACTCATTTTCGCCAAATATTTCCAAATTCATCGTTAAATGTGGTCACGTACATTTCGCAAAGTAATAGAGTATCCATCTTTGAAATAAACACACATTTAGGCATAGAAACACACAGGTGGGGCGACATATCAAGCACCTCGGCCTCACCCTGGACAGCCGCTGGAGCTTCGAGGAGCATTTCGAGCGGATGATCCCCCGAGTTCGGGGGGTGGCGGGCTCCCTACAGAGGCTATTGCCTAATTTAGGGGGTCCGCGGGAAGAAGTTCGCCGCCTCTACGGTGGGGTGATACGATCCATGGCCCTATACGGAGCGCCGATATGGGCCAAGCGCCTATCGGCCTCCTCCCGCTGCCGAGCTAAGCTCAATCAAGCGCAGCGGATAGCGGCCATCCGGATTATACGGGGGTACCGTACCATCTCGTCCGAGGCGGCGACAGTCCTAGCTCGTTTCCCGCCTTTCGATATCCTGGCGGATATGGACGCGAAGGTCTATGACCAGATTCGTGCCATCCGCCGGGGTGAGAGCGGGGAAGAGCTGGACGAGCTCGAAATGCGGCGGAACGCTCACCGACAGGCACTGGCACAGTGGCGTGCACGGTTGGAACAGCCGCAAAATGCGCGCCAACGCGCTGTTGGTGCCGTTCTGCCTAACCTCGAAGCTTGGGTAGGAAGGGAGGGAGGTCGCGTCACCTACCGACTTACGCAGATACTCACCGGGCATGGTTGCTTCGGTGAGTATCTGAATAGGATCGGACGCGAGGAGACGGCACAATGCCACCACTGCGCAGCCGACATGGACTCCGCCCAGCATACGCTGGAAGACTGCCCCGCGTGGATGTCTGAACGCGAAGTCCTGGTCGGCCAAATCGGACGAGATCTGTCCCCGCCGGCCATCATTGCTGCCATGCTGGCGGGTGAAGAGGGCTGGGACGCAGTGGTCTCTTTCTGTGAGGCAGTAATGCTCCAGAAAGAGACCGCTGAACGGGATCGGGAGAGGACCGATCCCGAGCGCAGGCGACGTCACCGGTGACACCCGCCGCCGACAAGACCGCAAGCTGCCAGAGAGTGGGGACCTCTGGTAGCTGAATAATGGATGCTTTCAGCATTAGGGGAGTGGCCTTGCCGCAAATCTGCGCAAGGCCGCAACATAACGACTGGGCCTGGAGGCAGGGGGAAGCCCAGACTTCCCCCAGGATAGCGTCTATGGACGTGGTGTCGTTCCTGGGGGGGACCTGAAATAATTTGGTCCGGGTCCTCCCCAGAGCAGGGCGCCCGAGGCCGGCCGCCGGGGTGGTTTTAGTGGACTCACCACATACCTGGCTCCTCAGTCCCCGGAAGAGCCGGTGATCCGAAGGGATTTCCACCTCGTCAAAAAAAAAAAGGCATAGAAACACACACAAAGTATTAATACTAAGTCTATAAACGTAAAGTTTTAAAACACCTAATAATTTGACAGTGAGTCGTAGTAACAGGATGTCATATTGTTGAGTTTATGGCTCTAAACTAGGCCATAAAAACTTTAACATTATTTTAGGAAGGTCCATTGTTGTTTTAGGAATGAAGCTGAATTCACATGGTGTTAGATTCAAAAGGAAATTAAAAAAAGCAATTTATTGAACTAAAGGATTTCAACTAATGACGCAATTTATTTATTATTGTCTGGATTTCTTCATATGGATTTTTTATCGTTATTACTTTTAGGAATTATGAAAGTTTATCAACGTGTTTCGCCTTTAGAGCGCTATATAAGTACATATATAAGCCGATATTGATCTTTAAAAGACAAAGACCATGCGATGCGACGTCAGACAAAACTTTTACTGAAATTTTTAGACCAGGGTCTCGAGACTCTAAACTTTGGATTGGAAATGTATATGTAACCTAAACAATTATAGATTGGTCGAGAATAAAACATTTCTTCACTCACTACTTTGATTTTGATATTGCTTAAACGAATAAACTGCGAATTCAGAAAACAACCACCTGTACAAATACGAAGCTACATTTTACTTTGGAAAGTTATTTTTACACTACTTTAGCTTATGAAAGAACAATGAATGATGTGCGAGAAACTATTATAGTTCCGTTGTAAAAGAGAGACAACATCATTGGATCACTCTCTCACACAAAGCTTTGTGATGTCTTTAATCATGCATAACGTTGACTCCGTTTTAAAATAAATTGTGTACGAAGGTAAATTTTTTAAAAGCTGTACTTTGTACATTTTGAAATAACACTTTTATTTTATATATACAATGATTGAAAATGGAATTATTCAGAATAAAAGATAATGTCTTAAAAATACTGTGCATTGAATTTAAATGCACTTCTTAAGCGGTAATAGCAGTGCAATAATCATACCTTATGTTTATTTACTTTTACCGTACTTAGTATGCATTTGTTTTCTTATTATGGAAATTAACCGACTAAATTATAATTCTCTTTATCCTGCACATAAACAGCAATACAGTGCAATTTTCATTGCGCGGTGCAGGATTTATACTTACTCCGTATTTCATTGTGGCCTCGATAGATGGCACTAAATGTTTATTTCTTACTTTGTGGATGTGGATCTCGTACTATCACTCCTCTTCAACTGCCAAAATTAGTTTGTATAGATAGACTATCTAAAGTAACAAAGAATTTGAAAGATAAATTATCATGACTAAATGAAAAAAACATATTATAATTAAATATTTTCTCATCCAGTTTGCTACATACGCCTCCCCAAAGGAACTTCAAACCCGTATATGTAGCAGTAAATAACAGCAATATCAAGTAAATAGGAGTTGAACAGACACTAGAGGTACATAACGTCAAGTAAATGTGCCACGTGCGTTGTTCCTGCACTTGCACACCTGTGCCTCTACAGACACTTTAAAATAACGTTAGTTACTGTATACCGTACAATTGTACAATGACGTTATTTCGCAAATTATTCCACGTAATGTAGGGAGAAAAACAAATGAACTAAGGAAAATTGTTGGGAATATAGTACACGAATATCTGATTCCGTTTAACATATTATACGGTATTTCGGATATTTTGTGTATTTAAATTGCCAAATTAATTGTAAGTTAAAACGGAATCATTCCTGAGATATTGAAATACTTGATATGATTCTGGATTTTAAATAAGAGTGGTAGATGAATGTTGAATGATAAATTATTCAAAATTTATTGCTTTAGTCACATAAGTTATAAGTTTTTAAATTTAGATGGAAGCTTACTAAGTAGGATTAATTTAATGTAACGCAGAAAAATCTATACCAATACATATCATAATGCTTTTTGTTTCTTTTGTTGAACGCACTAATCTCGAGCAAGGCTTTAGGGTATATATTAACACACGACCAAAAGGAGCGTAGTATCAAATAAAAATATTACAATAGCAGATGTAAATTATTACTTTTAAGAGATTTCATTGCGATTGCTGCTTAAACGGTTAAAGTTCCACAGAAACAATATGTGAAATAATTGTTCTTCTTAAAAAGTTCAAAAAAAAATCCGCAACAGCATACGAGTATGTTTATCTTCTAAAATGAGCTCACAATAATCTTTTTTACGGTAAACAAATTTATTCACACTGTTACAACATCATGCTACGGGCAATAGGAGACGCAGACGAGGTTGTGTCTGTCAGCTAGTCTAGGAATAACTCCGTTTTTAACCGTTTCTAAGGTTAGTGATCCTGACTACTAAGCTAGAGGTCATGGGTTCGACTCCCACACACAACGAGCATGCTCATTTGTTCTGTGTCTTGGTATTATTTATCTATAATGCACGCACGAGGGAATATTTAGGAAAATACTTAAGTTATATGTACCAGGACCTTTAAGCGAGGCGTGAAAAACCGGGACCAACTGCTTAACGAGTGATTCGGAATCACGGAGACGCTCATGGTATCATGCCACCAGCGGTTTCCCATCCAGATACTGACTGCGCCGTCGTTGCTTACTTTCGGTGATTAGAAACAATCACTCGGCTATGACGTGACGGTAAACGCAGCGTAGGAAGACCTCCCGTGAGGTGGACGGACGACCTGGTTAAGATCGCGGGAACTCGTTGGATGCAGGCCGCTACCGACCGGTCAATGTGGAAGTCAATAGGGGAGGCCTACGTTCAGCAGTGGACTTCTTGTGGCTGACATGATGATGATGATGACTCGGCTATGAGCGCCTCACATGTGTGTGTTATAAGGTTTGAGCAAACTATGTACTAGTCCATCCTGTTATTTTAGTAATTAATTATAGTTCAATATTTTAAAGCTATACAAGGCATAAGCCTTATAAGAATCCATTGCTTAGATGCATACTATAAAGTATCTAAGCAATGGATTCAAAAAAATTTAAAGGATGATAGAATAGTACATTTCCTTTTATACTTACATTTAAAATTTGTCATTTGTATATACTATTTCCAAGTAGGATAATGTATGCTAATTAAAATAGTCGTCACTGTAATTACTTAATTGACATTCGATTAATCAAATTGTCCTCTGTACAACTAGTATTTAGTAATTAGTGTAAAATGATTCTAAAATTACAGTAAACTAGCTAATGCCCGTGGCACCGCCCGTGTATATGTCTGCTATCGCAGTAGAAAATAGACTACAATTTCATTGAAATCGGTGAAGCAGTTTAGCCGTGAAAACGTGATAGACAGAAAGACAGACTTATTTTCGTATTAATTTGAATGTTATCTGTTATCTTTAAGTAGGTTATATTTTTGTTATAATATATTAATAATTTAAAATAATAAGATAAATAAATAAATATATATTTTCGGACATCTAAAACACAACGCCATCTAGTCCCAAGCTAAGCAGAGCTTGTGTTATGGGTACTAGACAACTGATATAAATACATATATACTTTTTTTGTAAATACATACATGTTATACAAAGAAAACACCCAAGTTTCGAAACAAATATTTGTAGATCATACAAACATTTGGTCCGACCCGGGAATCGAACCCGAGACCTCAAGCACAGCAGTTGCATACGCTACTACTTGCGACACCGAGGCAGTCAAAAGGTTGGTTGGTTTTAATTTGTCCCTTACTTTGATAAGAGTTATTAAAGAAGGACTCGTTTACGTTTTTTAGTTTGATCTTTAACATCGTCTGATTCGATGTGTTACTGCCTCGTTGGTCTTGCGGTTGACGTATGCGACTGCCGATTAAGAAGTCTCGAGTTCGTATCCCGGTTCGGATCAATAGTGTTATTGAGTTTTTTCTGATTATAGAAATACTAAATAACAGCTCGGAGTTTAGAAGTTGGGGTCTGAACCCCCGTGCCTCGAAGAGCACGTAAAGCTGTCAATCGTGTCGGTTAACCGTCCCATTGGAACATGAGAAAGAGGGAACAGAGAGTGCACCTGTATTTGCGCTCACACTTGTGGCCTATAATAGTTGGTTGTGTATGCGTAGTTGGCTGGTCTCTGTTGAGCCTGGCCGCCGTGGCCGTTATCGGCTAAGAAAACATTGTCCTACTAACATTATAATCGCGAAAATTTTTGAGAATATAAGTGAGTATGTTTGTTGCTCTTTCACGCTAAAAGTACTGAATGGATTTTGATGAGACTTTAATAATATAGCTTATACATCAAAATAACACATATGTTACAATTTGTAAAGATACTAGCTTCACCTTGCGGCGTTGCTTGCGGTTATTGTGGTACCGTGGTTAGCACCGCGGGATTCAGCTATTTATTAATAATAATTTGATCAACCTTTTTCTAGTTTACAACAATATCGCCGAACTAAGCAGAAGTAGTTATTTCACCTGCGTTCCCATTGAGGGACCACATTGGAATTTGAAGGTTTTGAATGCACCAGGCTTTAGTAAAAGTTCTCAAACAATTGTAAATTAAGTAATTAATTTGTAAAAGCAGTAACTTAAAAGTTACAAACGGTCAAAGGTGGTCCCTCAATCGTGACCCATAGACATCCATATCTTGTAAACTAGTTAAAATTTACAACTGCACTAAGTGACTACTTTTAGTAAAAGATTTGTAAAAACTAATTGACTAAATATCTATCTTTCTTGTTCACTGTATAAAAAGATATAGCATGCGGAAGGTGGTCCCTCAATTGATCACCCTAGGTTCAGTTTGAGTGGAAACTACAACGAAATCTGGCATTCTGTGTGCTTCTAGTGTTAGTAAAAGTATCAGAACGATTGTAAATTCAACCTCTGGTTTGTAAAAGCAGGCTTTCAATAAGTTTTAATCCATTGAAGGTGGTCCCTCAATTGAAACGCTTGTCACAAAAGAAAGTCAATTTACAAATCATTCGGCAATTAAATAGATTAAGGATGCAGTCTATTCGTTAGTAGTATTTTTTTACTAAAGCTTACTTTACTAAAACGTCTCAAATAATGTATAGTTTTGTTGCAAAATAATAATTAAATTCCTACGAAGAAATACGACGTCGAGGTGACCACACAGTAGGATTTTCTTGGATAAATAAAACTAGCGGCTGCTTAATTTCAATTGTTTTTTAATATTTCATATCATCTACCAAATTTAAAACATACAACAAAATGTTTACTGTACTGTCAACGAACAATTTATAAAAAAAATAATAGTCCGATTTTATAACTTTTTTTTCTTGTCATTGTTTAATGTAAATTAGAACGAAGTAAATTATATAATTACCAAAAAATTTTTTACTATTTCATATCATCTACCAAATTTAAAACAAAATGTTAACTGAACTTATAATGAATAATTTATTTTTTTCTTATGTTGGTACGTTATCTTTTGGAGCATTAGAAAAAAAAATATTCGGGTGACAACAGCTTGCGTACTGTTTACCATTCATTTAATACTAATACTATTGTACCTGAATTTCAGACTATTAAAAGGACTGGTCATAAGTTTTTTTGCCAGTAATCTTCTCATAAGACCCTACGCACTTTGGAAACAGAAAGTTATGGATCGATCGATCCATGTTTACCTTGGCAATCCAGCACATGGAATTAATTAATTCTATCAAAATGGAATTTGGTGTAGATAAGTGTGCAGTTATGTATGTAAAAAAAAGTGAGATTGTGGAATCTGAAGGTTCCACAAAACTCAGATCTCTGTCTGCAACCAAAACCTATAAATATCTAGGTTTTTCACAGTCCTGAGGAATACCAGAATCTGAAATGAAACAATCGTTGCGGGAACGCTTCTTTAGCCGCCTGAAAAAAGTACCTACTTAAAAGTCTTTTATCAGGCGGTAACAAGGTACGAGCCTGCAATGGTTGGGTTATGCCGGTGCTGATGTATTCCTTTGGTGTACTTAGATGGACTCAGACTGAATTAAATGCTATTGACAGGAGAGTCCGTACATTGATAACTGCATTCCGAATGCTCCACACACGTTCATCGGTTATGAGATTGTATATCCCGCGAAGGTTAGGGGATCGTATATTACTAAATATCAAGACCCTACACAATCACGAGGTAATTAGAGAATATTTTCTACAAACTGATGTGGGGGTGCATCGTAGTGTAGTTACAGTGGATATCGGGCTCACTCCGCTCGCTCTAGCTAAAGGGAATTGGCGTAAATCTGTATATATAAATATTTGAAGATCATCAAAGAAAGTCAACACGAATCATTGTATCATATATCTACCAAAAATTACTCATCGCGGCTAAAGTATGATGTTCTTGCGTTATATCATTTTTAAAATATTATTAATTCAAAATACTTTACTTTAAAATAAGAATTTACTTATAATAATTATATAGAAAAATAGTGCGCACCACAATTTTTAGGGAGTTTTGAGTGGCAAAGACAATATTCTGAAATAATTACGAAACAATGGTACCTACTGATGTTAGGTTTTTAATGGAGTAGGACTTAAATGTTATTGATCGTTGTTATTTTATGGATCGTTCTTTATAACGTAATTAATATAGTAATTATATAATTTACTTCCTTCTAATTTACATTAACCAATGACAAGAAAAAAAGTTATAAAATCGGACTATTATTTTTTTTATAAATTGTTCATTGACAGTACAGTAAACATTTTGTTGTAAGTTTTAAATTTGGTAGATGATATGAAATAGTAAAAAAATATTGAAATTAAGCAGCCGCTAGTTTTATTTATCCAAGAAAATCCTACTGTGTGGTCACCTCGACGTCGTATTTCTTCGTAGGAATTTAATTATTATTTTGCAACAAAACTATACATTATTTGAGACGTTTTAGTAAAGTAAGCTTTAGTAAAAAAATACTACTAACGAATAGACTGCATCCTTAATCTATTTAATTGCCGAATGATTTGTAAATTGACTTTCTTTTGTGACAAGCGTTTCAATTGAGGGACCACCTTCAATGGATTAAAACTTATTGAAAGCCTGCTTTTACAAACCAGAGGTTGAATTTACAATCGTTCTGATACTTTTACTAACACTAGAAGCACACAGAATGCCAGATTTCGTTGTAGTTTTCACTCAAACTGAACCTAGGGTGATCAATTGAGGGACCACCTTCCGCATGCTATATCTTTTTATACAGTGAACAAGAAAGATAGATATTTAGTCAATTGGTTTTTACAAATCTTTTACTAAAAGTAGTCACTTAGTGCAGTTGTAAATTTTAACTAGTTTACAAGATATGGATGTCTATGGGTCACGATTGAGGGATCACCTTTGACCGTTTGTAACTTTTAAGTTACTGCTTTTACAAATTAATTACTTAATTTACAATTGTTTGAGAACTTTTACTAAAGCCTGGTGCATTCAAAACCTTCAAATTCCAATGTGGTCCCTCAATGGGAACGCAGGCAGTTATTTCGTAGATATTGTTGTTCATAAGATGATTATTATGCTGAAAAAAAATCTTGTAATTATCCTCAAAATTCTAAAGCAACAAAAATATTCCTATTAAGAGTTTCAGTCAACATAAAACATTTTACATACATATGTGATTTGAGTATTAGAAGTGATCTAAATATCTACACGAATTGATATTTATTGAAGTAAGATTCTGTGTTTTGATTGAAAAAATCACCTAAAAATGTAACTATACTATAGGTACACAATTTTTAACATACATAGATATATTTATTCATATATAGAGGTACTATATACTTAATAACACAATATAAAACATATGTATCAAAGCAATTAAATTATCCCTTACAGTTCAAAATTATAATATTAATTCGCGTTCATTAATTCAATCACAACAACTTCTAACCTCTGTAATTATATTGGTTTTAGAGTTTAGTTTTCAATTTAACTTTTCAAACTCTATTTAGTTCTACTCTAAGCAGTTTAAATGTCTGTTGTATGAAGAAAACTATTTACTAGTAATTATAATAATATTAGATGTAATATACCACTGAGGTAGGTACAATACACTTGTTACACTGAAGTAGCAACCATCACAGTAAAAATATTTGCAGGTGCTCCTCATATTTTTAAGGACTTAAAAGACGTCTATGTCTTTCTTCAATTACAAAGGTGACACAATTCTAAATTTCATTGAAATGGGTGCAGCAGCTTAGCCGAGTATTTACAAAAATTGTGGTCAAAGCCGGATAGAGACATTGTTTAATCTATAATGTAAATGGGTTGTAGACGCCAATGAAATATTTTTCATCCCTCTCTCGAAACCAGTATTTTTGCCCTTCGAAATCTGAGTGCAAAAGTCGTTATTATCCGCTTCCCTTGTTCAGTCATCAAAATTAAACGAGCGGTTAAAAAGCAACTTTGCACTCTTGTATAACAAACCACTATTATCATTCAAATTTCTTATAAGTATCCTCCTAACAGAGTGCAACACATGATACCAAACAGAACTCTACCGTGTTCTTCTATGAACCCCAACTACCGACAAAGAAGTTACGAAATACACTGCATAAGTACATTTTCAGTAGTTTCTTAATTATGTCCTGCAATTATTATGTGTCATAGACTGTTACTTTGTGTACGAATTACAATACCATGTTTCCTTTAGGTATTGTAATAAAACTTAATCCAAAAAATGCAATATTATAAAAAAGCTCTTCCCCATCTTCCTCTTGTTATAAAATGAGGAGAATAAAATGAGGCTTAGTCTCGTCGCTTGATGCCTGTGCGAGTTAATAGTCTTTATAACTGTTAGAGACCTGTATACAAAATGTCCTAGTGTGCAAGTATCTTTATGTTATTTTTTTTAAACAAAATTAAAACTTTTAACACCTGCGACTGTACTTTTGTGTATGTCATAAATAGTAATTAGCTAAAAAAATGTGGCATACAAAGTGAATGGTACCTTCTGAGTGACTTTTAGAAACTGTTATTATTTAATTTGGGACACTCATCAAATCGACGTGTTTCGCTCCCTATCGCGCTTTTTCCTGCCACTATCAGAATTTGGTCCAATGATAAAAGTTGGGTATCTCGTCAAAACGAAGCTGTGTATAAACTTTCAGCCTGTTATTAATCACTGAAATCCCTTATATGTGGGCCCGTGGACTAATATGGGTACAGAGGTATTTTATTTGTGCAACATTTATCCATCTTCTTTTTATTACACACTAGCTGACCGACGGAACCTCGTTTGCGTCTTTTATTGCCCGTAGCGAAAAATTTTCCCCCGTATAGTGTGTCGCAGACTTTTTGTAGATATTTATAAGATCTACGATTAATTAGAACATTTTATGGTTCTATCTTTTATAGTTTACGCAGCGTACGCAAAATAAGTAACTTTTCTGGTTGATTTTTTACACCTTGTGTCCGAAAAACCCCAATATCTTACGGAACCCTATTTTTTTCAAAATAAAATATAGCCTATGTTACTCGTGGATAATGTAGCCTTCAAATGGTGAAAGAATTTTTAAAATCGGTCCAGTAGTTTTTGAGCCTATTCATTACAAACAAACATACAAACAAAGTTTTCCTCTTTATAATATTATAGTATAGATACTCAAATAACACATATCCTCACACTATTTGTTCGGGTAGACAGAGACATATTAAAACGCCAACATTTAACTATATAACTAAAAAATTAATATCGCTTACGTTATAGAGCAAGTCTATTGCCCTCAACGTTCTTTTCTAGCGAAGCAAGGATTATAATATTTGGTTTGAGTGCAATTTTAACTCATTACTTCATACACGTGACATTCGGGTTTATTTTTAAATTTTCACCTTTTAAACCTTCTCTAGACTACGAAAAACATTGAAAAACCAAAATCATCTAAATCAGCCTAGCCGTTCTCGAGTTTTAGCAAGACAAACGAACAGTAATTATTTTTTTAATATTAGATTAGAAAGTCAACAACTAGAACAACAGACCACGCATTTACTACAGCAGGCAAATATAATCAATACTTGGCTAAATATCATGCAATTGTAATTTGTTTATGTACAATTTGGTGACAATTTGGTGTACAATTTCAAAATTTATCATGTCAACAAAATGGATAAAATGAACTACAATAAAATCAATTTCGGAAATGAAACTGCTGGCCTATATTTGTTTTCAAAGCTCTATTACACATGTATCGGAATGTCCGGATAGCACGTCAACCACTACCCCATTAATACCAACACCCCATCCCCACCTTTGACATCTATTGAAATGCGACGCTAGTCATTAAAGTGGAGGGATTGATGGGTTACAATGATGATTGTAACCTGTCCACGTTTAATTAGAGATAGCGTAGATATAGAGACAGCTATTCAAAACCTTGGATTATGTAAGACTTGGTCGAGTGTTCTAAGCTTGGCAAGTTTGCAAAGAGCGTGTTAAACTTCATAATATTTAATTTTTGATTTCATACCTATGCCTACCCGTGCAAAGTCGGGGCTGGCTGCTAGTATACAAATATAGACAGAAATAGAACTAGCTATATATATGTTATAAAAAGGTGTAGAGGCTAAGATTGTAGTGGATCCAAAAATGTATCAATAAAATGTATCCGCAATAGATATTTAAAACTCTGCCAAGTTTTTGCCATCCTTATATAGAGACTGAGAAGTGGGATAGGACAGCAAGGAGAAGTTCATGACTGACGATATTGAAAGCATTAGAAACATCAACCAATACTACGACAATAACCTTAGTACTCTCCGTCTCCAACTTAATATCGCCAGTCATGAAGTGCGGAAACTGTGCTATGGCCTGTTCGAAAACGAGACTGAAAAGGGCGGAGTATGTATGTGGGAGAGGAGGAAATATTTAAAAGTAATTGCTGTCAGATTTCAGCTATTAGGCGATCACAAATTTGTATAAATATGTAAATAGACCCAGTAGCAAAATATAATTTATTACAAACATAAAATTAACATGTTACATATTACAATGCTTGTTTCGATTAACTTATTCGATTAAACTTTCGATTTAAAGTTGAAGGCAACAGGCTGACTTATACCTACTTCAGAAAGGTTCCAACAAATTTCTAACTTCTTTCTTAAAAAGCACACTTTCTAACTTCCTAATACAGGCAGTATTAGAAAGTTAGAAAGAATTGAACTGAATTGACGAGAACTGAAAACTTAATACTCTTTCATTGATTCTCTTTGTCATTGCCAACCGTGACCAGACCCTTTCAAGCACCAACAAACTTATGTAATATATAACTAGAGCTGCTAACTGCTTCGTACAATATAATCTGAGTCCCATCCAATTTCCGGATCGAACACGAGCACTTAACATAAATCATAGAAAGGTATTAACCGCACCACGGAATTATTATGCGAGGCTTTAACTCTTGTGTTCTATTGCTAACGTCAACTTAGAGTTATATAGGGAACTGTATGGGATAAATATTAATGTCTGCGAGGTAAGGAAGAAAAAATAATCATTTTAGTTACTCTTCTGACTATTTTCACTCGTATTTTGTGGTTTTATCGAGGTTTAAAATTACGGACGTCTTTTCTTTAAAGCCTTAATTGAGAAAAAGCCACAGAAACTCACGACTTTTTTCCCAGATCTATAGATGCAAATAAATAAAACTCAAGTGTCTGTTTGTAATTTCAAATTAATAACTCTCACTACATACGTTTGAAAATAAATACGATACGTAAATAAAAATCATTTATTAAAATTTCTGTCAGACTGTCTTTCTCTATACGTTTGTTCTGGCTAATCTCTAGAACGGCTGGACTAATTTTAACGGGAATTTCAATGACATATAACTGATGATGTGAGGTGTAACTTAGGGTACTTAATTTTAACTGGTGTAACACCGCAGGGCACAGCCTGTTTGTTTTAATTACATGACAGGAATTCATTCCTTCGTTCTTCTATAAAAGTGGAAGAAATATGCTTTGGGACAAATCGGTTGGCACAAACGGAGTGCTACTAGTTCCGTTTGTAAAACTATCATATTTTACTAAACTACAAGAAATAAAACATATGTACAATTGACAACTTCTGAAAGACAATCACACAAAGATAATTAAATTTAAAGATAAGGTCTATTATAAATCAGACCCTTAACTTTTAACGAAGAAATCAATCGATAAACTGTACTATAACTGTTACAATTTAAGGTCGAAAATCAAATGAATCCATTTAATAATGAAACAATTATATTAATAGTTACACGATACGCACGGTTACCAACACGGATATTTGACAGACATAATCACAAACTAATGGCTAGAAAGATTACACTACCGAAACTAACTGGGTCAAAGCCAAATCTCGTTACAAGAAAGTACTCCTAACTAATTGAGCTAGGACATTACAGTAATCACACCGACCTCGATACAACTAAGGTTGATTGGAAAACTGGACGGAATGTTTAATGAACAGGTGTCAAGGACGAAACTAAATTTACTAAAGCGTATTATTAGTTTAAGTTATAGAGGGAATATTTTGTGCAAAGGCATGATACTTTGACGTGAACCCAATCATATCTTTCTAATAAGGGGTAGCATTCTAAATAAAAAACATTTATGTTGATATTTATAAATTTACACTTAAATATAAGACAAACATAATAGTAATAAATCAAATAAATTGTAAACGTTAACTGTGTACAATAACTAAGAATAAATGCAAAATATTTCGATTAACTTGGGAGTTATATCTGTCAATACATGTCATCAATCTGTGAACAATAATAACTTTACACATTTTACACTTGGCACATAATAAGACTAACCAAACTAAAAGAGCTTATAAGACAAACCTTTTATACATAATTACTAATCTATTTTTAATAAATAGCAACTAAAAACAAAACTTGTCACTTGGTTCTGTCCACAACTTTAACCTCAGCAGCCAGGATGACTAATTTTATCATAAGACCTAGTACCACTAAAATGTTACTTACGACAAAAAATCAAATAAAGCAAAGAAATATAAAAAAAAATAACCATCCCGAGAACTGTAATCCTAATTTAAAATTCGTAACTTTTAACAAGAAACAAGTGATTTATTTAAAAAGTTTCATTTGAAAACAAGCTTTTATTATTTGTTATTAAAAAATAACTTTAAGCCCTTTCATTTAATACCCATATTGGGTGGGTTGTTCAGAAATATGTACGCCGCCATTTTCTTAAGGCGGCCATTTTGGGTTAATAATAATACCGATTACATAAAATTGCATTGTCATCAGAACTAAAGGTAAATTTAAATTTAACAAAATTTCAGTTCAATCGGAAATCGAGCATGAATCAAATTTAACTTGCAAGATTTGATTACAGACAAACATCGGGACAGGTGAAAATGAATATGTAATTTACTAACTTTGATAAAGTTTATGTAGGCCATGTTACCCTGATCGTTATTACGTATCTATTACCACATCATTCATTAAAATTAGTTCAGTAGTTTCCGCGCCATAGTGAAGATACAAACAAACATGGACCACCAAAAGTATTACCCATTCTTTTGCTCTCTTCGTAGCCGGGTAAAAACAATTTGATATTATCATAAGCATTTCCACATAAAAAACATTAATCGAAGACAAATAGAAACAAATATTATTTGTATTCGTCGATATATTGAATTAATGAATGGGGCTTATAAATATTTAGACGGTTGGACGGTACGACGACTAGGGAGACCCTAATCAAGTTACTAAAGACCTGTCAACATCGGGATTCGAAGTCCAGCTTGTCTAATTATTCTACGATACATTTTATACGTCCGCTGCCATTTGGGTGACAGGCAAGCTTCAAGAAATAATAGCGAATGGATTCCAGAGTGTCCTTCTTCTAATTCTAAAATTATAAACTGTCCACTATTTTTCTCTGCCCGTCGGTATAATTACAATTTGGCAGGTTTATTTTATAGGAAGCCTCCTCACTAAAATAAGGGAATAATGACTTAAAACCCTGTCTTCCACATAGGGTTTTAAGTCGTTTTTGAGTCGAAATAAGGAAACTGGAGCCTGCTACCAATAACAATACCCTAAGTCTCCAAACGCGAAGTGGGACTTACAGTTGTCTTACTGACTGTTGACAGTACGTATGTGACTTCTATGGTGCTTGTGAACATGGGTGGCAATAATATTTTTCGCATCAAAAACCCCTCTATTTGTTTTAACTTTTCACTTTGAAACTAAGGTAATAAAGTGCAATGAACCATATATCTGTTCTAGAAACGATCAAAAACCGAATACTAATACTACACGACAATTTTACAAAAACACTTTATAAAACAAAAACAAGATTACCCACACGTTCATAAAGTATTTTATACAATAAAATAAAGTCCATAAACATTCTCTAAACATCGGAAGCTTGAATACAAAATCAACCTCAAAGCTATTTAAATGTTTACCGACTTAGATTCCCGGTATCGGAGCGGAGGTACAGAGCTCAGCCATCAAAGAGATTAGATCGTTCAAAAAGTGCCCGACACAGGCGTATGCGGCGTGACGTCACACGCATGCGCAAAATGCAGGAATAAACAAAAGTTCTGCGACGGTAGCAAATTAAACCACTGTTCACTTGAGGCGTAAGATATGAGCGATATATTTTGTTTTAGGTACGCAAGTGAAAAATAAGTGAGTGTTATCAAAATAAGGTGCAACCAATACGCCGAATACCTTTCTAACATAAAATGGTTTAGTCTACAAAGTAGTTCTGATCTATCTGATTCATAATCCTTTTGATTTCTCCAAAGAAATCACCAAAGCATAACCAAGATACGGACACATTTATCATGTATGTTACAAATATGTTACAGAGCTTGAGTCAAGACTTCAATTCCATAAACAATTTATGGCTGGTGCACAGTTTAATAAAGTCGGGCTGGGTTTCGCAAAGAGGAAGGGAGACCGAGAAATAATAAAATCCTTTATACAACAAGATGAAAATGATAAATATAAAGAGCATGCAATGAATCTAGAAATGCAAAGTGAGTGGTTAACTATAGGTGAGTTCTGCATCCCGTTAGCCCTGAAATGGCGCACCTTGCTATATGATTGGTCTCCTGCCCTATTAAAATTCTATCTGAATGCCTTCCAAATGACCCTCCCAGACCAAAGTAACCTAGTGAGATGGGGGAAAGCATCTGAAAAATCTTGCTATACGTGTGGTAAAGCAGTAGGTACTGCTAGGCACTTACTGGTAGGTTGCAGGGTGCTGCTTGATAGGGGTTATTACTCACGCCGACATGATAGAGTACTAGAAATCATACGTGAAGCAGTAAGTCTTTCAGTAGCTAGAGCCCAAAAAGGATTGACTACAAATAAACGAGAAATTAACTTTATAAAGGATGGCTCAACTACCAAATCTAAAAGCAAGCCTTTCTCAATCCTAGGTACTACACCTGACTGGACTATTTTGATGGATACGTATGATAAGCACTATAAAATCCCAGAGGATGTTGGTGTTTCGTCATCCAGACCGGACATATTCCTTTTCTCTAGACAAATTAAACACATAATATTAGTAGAGCTTACTGTTCCGTGGGAAACTAATATTCCTAAAGACCATAGAATAAAATTAAATAAATATTACGATCTAACAACTGAACTTAACAAAAATGGCTATGTGGTTAATTTATACGCGGTAGAAGTGGGAGCGAGAGGTATACCAGCTAAATCTCTCTATAACCTTTTGAAAGACCTTGGCCTGTCGAGATCTGCAGTAAGTTCTATTTTAGAACGAGTATCCAAGGCTGCACTAACAGGTTCCTACCAAATTTGGCTAGGTAGGGCGGGAAACTCGAGCAGTGAAGGTGAACGTTGATGCGTATCTTAAAGGGGGCCTCCTTAAACCTACACCTAGGTCGTAAGTCCTGGGAACTGCTTTGAGTTTCTCCCTCTGCCACACGATGGACCCGGCACCCGCACGGTGAATCCATGGAGTGCTAAGAAGTTTGTCTCAGATGTTACTTTTAATTATATTTACAATTACACAATTAGTACGTACGTACAATTCTTAATTGTTGCAAGATAAGTAATAAGAGCAACATGTTAGAATACTTCTATGTGTTTCCTTTCTTCTGGATTACAACGAGTGTAACATTATAATGTAATCCACTTAACTATATATTCTCAAATTGCAAAACCGCTCCTGTCAAAAGTCTTACAACTTGAAACTTAATTTATTCCTTTCGACATAGCTTATTAGTTCGATGAGCTAGTATCGTATAAATGATTGTTTAGAATAATTCTCCTGCAGTGTCGAGTTCTCTATGTTAATATTCTATAAATGATTTATTACACTAATTCTCATAAAATGTCAAGTAGTTGTCACACGACTCGAAGGATGGAGCATTAAATTGTTTTTAAAAGAGGCTCACGAGCCCGTAGGACGGGCATTCGTTTCTTACTTTTAAGCAGAGTAACAAGTGTAATAAGAATAACTTAGTAAAGAATAATAAAGATTATAAATAATGATCGTATGTAATGATTGTATTGAAAAGGTCTGCTAAAGCATATAATACAAGGCTGTATCTTGACAACGTTTTTCATTGAATTGTTGAATCCTGACTGTACCCAACAATAGTCACACACATCGCCCACAGTTAGTCACTTGGAGTCGGCTCAATGCAATAACTCAAAACTGTATTTGTTAGAAAAGTCTCAGCGAAGAAACACTGACTGAACCGATTTCGTATACAGCTATTTATTCTTGGAGATTTATAGACAAGTCACATTATTCTAGAAAAGCTTTGTGTTTGTTCTAGAACAGATTCTGCACTAAACGAAAGGCTTTCAATACAGTAAACGCTTGAAATGCTGACTAACTTAATTTGAATTCCTGCTCTCATAAGTTTTATATTACTCTTTTGTACACACGACATGTTTAGAATAATAACATATAGACGTCTGTGATGTGAATGATATACTTGTAAGTGAGATGATTTACTGAATTTCTATTGTGTTTATAAAATCCATGCTATAATATTATTAAAAGCGCGTACTCCTTCCTAAAAGGCCGGCAACGCACTTGTAACGCCTCTGGTGTTGCGGGTGTCCATGGGCGGCGGTAATCGCTTACCATCAGGCGATAAGTCAGCTCGTTTGCCTCAAATATAATAAAAAAAAAATTATAAATGTGAATGTAAATTTGTTTGTCACGCGAAAACTACTTAACTGATCACCATGAAAATTTGTACACATGTAAAGAAATAAGAAATCTTTGCTTAGTTTGAAATTAAGCGCGCCTTGCTCTGTTGTAGTAGGAGAGCTGGCACCAATTTTCGGGTAGGTATTTGAGGCAAGCTGAAAACTTGTCAAATACCTCTCCTATTATATCCCAACTTGGGACTGCAGACCTGGCTGGTGAGTAGCGGGGCTAAATAAAACCCCACATTTAAAAAAAAATATTTTTTCATCTTCAAAAATATATTTGAGGCACTACGCAATTTATATATGTTGCAGTGTAATACTTAATGAATACGAAAAAAAATAAGCCAGATAATTTAATCGGGGTTTTAACATTGCCAGACGCGTGCAAAAATATTTTGCAAAAAATTATAAAAAATGTTTTTGAGGCAGCTTGAAATTTTAATGGAGTGTTATTTATAACTAAAAAATAAGATTCCCAAAAAGACAGATCATTTCGGTGGGGCTTTCTACCTGCCAGGTGATCAAACAAATAATGAATTGGTACGAGCCTGTAGTGCTATAGACAAGCTGTAGTGTGAGAGAGAGCGCATAACGACAGCTGTCTTCGTTCTTGCTTGCCGCGTTACTATTGGCTCTGGTGGTGCCACGTGACTTACAATAAATAATATGAGGTTTCTAGTTAATATTTTGGAGTAAAAAATATAAAATTTTCTGAATTTGTACTAAAAACATTTTGCTTAAAAGGGATTGTATTGATTTATGGACGTTAAAGAGACATATTTTTTGTGATTTCTTTTTAATTTTCAAAAATTAGTTATTTTGCCAATTTTAATGCGAATTTGAACGTAATAAACTGTTTAAATATTTGATATTTCCGCAAAAACATTTATTTTTTGAAGAGAATAAAAAAAAATTTTTTTTCAACAATTTTCGTTCCAAAAGTTTTTGTACAGGATTTATATTATTACCCCTACATCCAAAACTAAAACTTGATTTTTTTTCTCGGGCAGTATTCTAAATCAAAATTTATACGGAAATTTAATTTCTTTTTTATCTTTAAATTAATAAGGGTTACGTATTAAAAAAGGCAATAATTAAAATAAGTCACGTGACCTCGCCAGAGCCAATAGTAACGCGGCAAGGCTTGTCTATAGCACTACAGGCTCGTACCAATTCATTATTTGTTTGATCACCTGGCAGGTAGAAAGCCCCACCGAAATGATCTGTCTTTTTGGGAATCTTATTTTTTAGTTATAAATAACACTCCATTAAAATTTCAAGCTGCCTCAAAAACATTTTTCAAAATTTTTTGCAAAATATTTTTGCACGCGTCTGGCAATGTTAAATCCCCGATTAAATTATCTGGCTTATTTTTTTTCGTATTCATTAAGTATTACACTGCAACATATATAAATTGCGTAGTGCCTCAAATATATTTTTGGGGAAGAAAAAAAAAATTTTTTAAAAATGTAGGGGTTGATTTAGCCCCGCTACCCACCAGCCAGCTCTGCAGTCCCGAGTTAGGATATAATAGGAGAGGTATCTGACAAGTTTTCAGCTTGCCTCAAATACCTACCCAAAAATTGGTGCCAGCTCTCGGACCAGTTGATAGAACAGTATCTCAGCACTACCTTCATATACATCTAGATGGCGTGGTTAGACAAATGGCTGTCATGGTTAAATGGTAAAAGAGTGAAGTAAATTATAAAATTATTATTTGCCTAAACAAAGAATTATTTTATAATTTAATTTGTGAAAAGGTATCGATAAATCTGTTAAGAAACTTTAAATGTCGTTCCTTTGTATTTTCAGATAAGATACCTAGTATGTGTGTTAAGATACTGTAGTTTGTAGTAAAACGATATAAATAATATGCTTAAATAAATACTTTGTATTTTCAGAGCAACACAATAAGTTTTATTATGCCGATTTCTTATAATCCCGACTAATTGTCTAATACAAATATTCTTGGCGGTATTAGAAGTAACATAGGAACTTACTTTTTATAAAATACGAGCAAAGCTTCGAGCAAAAGCTGGTTTAAAATAAATGAAACAGAAGATGATAAAACCGACCAAGAATATGATGTTTTCACAACCCAGTAGTTGATGGAACCTCCTTGGAAGAAATACGTTCTATTCTAATTATCTCTGGACAATAGACTACTTATAAAAAATATCGTATCTTTATTAATATCAGTAATAATAATAATAATTTTCTGAGGGTCTGATACAGAAGGCAGTCCTTCTTGACACGGCACGCATAGTGAGGAGGTTCCTGTCTTTGGAGCCCTAACCAACGGTTTCTTGGTCCCTGTACCCGAAGTCGGTGTTCTACTATTTTTTATATTTTTAAATATATGTTATTGTTTATCTTTTTATGTATTTAAAAATGTAATTAATATGTATATATAAATGAAATAAAGATAATAACGTTTATTTTTGCTTTGTTGTGCGTGTTAACATGTGTGTGTGTGTATGTGTGTGTGTGTGTGTGTGTGTGTGTATGTGTGTGTGTGTGTGTGTGTGTGTGTTTTTGTGTATGTAAGTATTTGGAGCAAATTTTATATGAACATACTTTTATCATTTTTATGTTCTATGTACTTATACAGTATGAGTAAGGAGATCTTCAGTCGTCATATAATCATCAAGCATCTGTCATACTGTGTTTCTAGGCAGAAGTAAACTATATATCACATAAAAGAGATATGCATTAGAAACATCATTAAGAATTTTGATACTTGATACATCAGCGTCCTTAATTACTCGTCACCATAATCCACTGCGAGGTCGGGTTTAAAAGATCAAACTTGGCCCTCAGTCAAGTGGAGTAAATCCATTACATTCAGTTGTCATTTATAAAAGAAACTTACATTACAACTCACGGTGGTGCCTTCTAGTAGGTAGACAGAGTTGTATCGAATAACTGTATTTTATAACCTCTTAGAAAAAATATTACTATCTTTTCAAAAAGGCTCAATTTGAATAAGACATTGCCAAAGTAAAATGTTCATAAATGGCTGAAATTAAAGGATATATACTTAAGAATATCTTAAAACAATAAAAAACTAGGTATATTGAATACCTACTAATAATTTTTTGATGAAGACGAAAACACTTTGAGACTGTTTTTTTAATGTTGCAATTAATAAATTAATTTATTAAGGTGTTTTTTTTCTCTATATATCTAAACTAACTAATTGATCAAAGCAAATTCTAAAACGCGTAAAAAATTGAACTTCTGTCTTTTATTAGTACCAACTTAATAAGAAAGCATTTCTGAATTTTTAACCATAAGCGAAAATAATCGTAATAATTGAAGTGAAACTTCTTTATCGGGGTTGTCAAAAAATTTAGTGTAACATTTTTTCGTTACGCGTAACATTTATCCGTTACGTTACATGTAACATTTATCCGTTACGTTACGCGTCAAATTTATAAAATAAAACAAAAAACATTTTCAAACAAACAGGACCAAATTAATACTACAATGAAATATCACATTACAAACAATATTATTTTATTTAGTCCACAATGTAAATAACTACACACATCACATTCCACAAACTTACTTCATTCACACCACAGATCGCGAAATATTTACTCAGGTCTCGCTCCTTAAGTTTAATTGCACTTGAAATAAGAATTGTCACGAATATTGCTGGTTTATAAGTATTTTGTCGTTATACCTTACGTCGACATATGATATTTATTTTTGGAAAAATAACGTCATAAAGAAGTTTCACTTCTTACGAGTGTACGGTAGTACACGCAACTTTTTTTTTTTTATTTAAAAAACCCGACTCCAAGAACTGGACCAAATTAAAATGGGAACACGTGGGAAGCACCAGCTTTCAAATAAAAAAATACTCATCAAAATCGGTTCACCCATTCGAAAGTTATGAGGTAATAAACATAAAAAGAAAAGAGCGTACTCCTTCCTAAAAGGCCGGCAACGCACTTGTAACGCTTCTGGTATTGCGGGTGTCTATGGGCGGTGGTAATCGCTTACCATCAGGCGATACGTCTGCTCGTTTGCCCGCTATATAATAATATTAGGTCTTTACCTATGAAATTGCCGTTTTGTATCCAATAAGTGAAAGTACTTATTTTTTCAAACTTTTTTATTTCTATTATTCGAAGTAATCACCCATGCAATCGACGCATCTTTGCCAACGCATTGGCAGTTTATTGATGCCCTTCTTGTAAAAATCAGCTGGACGGGAGGCAACATACTCTTCAAAGGCATTTTGTACTGCCTCTCGGGAATTGAATTTTTTACCCACTAAAAAATTTGAATTTAGAATACAGAGCCATTTTTTATTTCACACACACTTTTTTTTATTTGAAATGACCAGTACTGAAGAAACGCAATTTCATAGGTAAAGACCTATTATAGTAGTAGTCAAATTGAGAATCTCCTTTTTTGAAGTAGGTTAAAAAATAGCGAGGCACCGTTGTATTGAAGTTCGTCATTTTCAAGTGTAGAAACAAGGAATACTCACGCAATCAAATAACCTCGTCAATACATAATATATGTCAGTATAAAGTAGGTGCAATTCCAAAGAGTTATGTTGTGTGTATTTCTTGTTTGAAGAATTAAAACATTAAGGTTTAATGTGTTGTCTCATCAGCGTGTTATTTGAACCGTGCGTGCGTGTCATTTGGCGAGTGTAGGCAAATAGCGTGTCATTTGAACAAACACCACACCGCGTGATTACTCTCTAATTGGGACGTGACACCGTGGTGGTGACGTGATGGTTTGTTTGTTAGCTACCAGTAAGGACATCTTTCATTATATTACAAACTGGTGAATGAATTAGTGAAAGTTATTTATTGACTTTCTAAAAGAAATATACCAGACAGGACAGCTCGGAGTTTGGGAATTGGGGTCTGAACCAGACACAGAGAGCACGAAAAGCTGTCGTTCCTGCGCCTGATCTCTCCCTGAACATATTGGTTAACCATCCCATCGGATTATGAGAGAGAGGGAACAGAGAGTGCACCTGTGTTTGCGCACACACTTGTCCACTATAATATCTCCTGCGTACTTGGCTGGTCCCCGTTGAGACAGGCCGCCGTGGCCGTTATCGGTTTGGAGAACGAACATATTTTTTTCAAATATGTATTTACTTATTATGAACCATTGCCGGTGACTTATGATTACCTACTGTTTTTTTTGCATCAGCAATAGAAATCCGTTTGATATTTAAAAAGAATAGTTTTTAAACGTAACAAACAAACTTCTTAGGTTTAGTATCTCTGATTAAAGCAGAGTTCTGTTGTAACAGACACATTTGAGCAAGTCTTTAACGAAGCTGACAACTGACTACAAGGAAGGCTAAATTTCTTTGCAATTTTAACAGTTTAAGAAGTCCACAGAAGAAAAAGATAAATAGGAAATGGAAATAAAATACAGCGAAGGACCAATGGACTTGAGTTCACGTGAGAAGTTTGTTTCTGTGATAGTAAAAACCAAGTAGATTCAATTTCTCAACTTGAAATAATCCATCCTAATATTAAAAATTCAAAAGTAACTCTTACTATCTATCTGTCTGTCTGTTTGGTACGCTTTCACGGCTCAACAAATCCACCCATTTCAATTAAAGACATGGATATGCTTAATTACTTTACTGCGATAACCGTCATACACGCGGTGGAGCCGCGAGCAAAAGGTAGTCATCTATTAATAATTTGCAGTATTCCAGCATTAAAGTTTTCTATAGCCCTGTCAGCTAGGATAACCTTAAAGAAATAAAGTAACGAATAAGTTCTTTTGCTGGCTGTCAGCCGCAACGTGCGAGGTACGCCGCGGTTTTGAAACCGCAAGTTGCTGTCATGACGTTGAACAGTCTCATAACCACTAAAACCTTATTTCAAATATATTTGCAGTTTAAGGACAATATTGGAAGGAACTGTAATGAATTAAACTTATTTTCAGAGTAGTTTATATATTTAGTAGTAGTAATAATACGGCCAATGTATACTTATTTCAAAGTAACGTTGATCAGGATTTTCTCATAATATTTATTACAAGGTTAGAATGAAGTGTTAGTAATATACTCGTAGCATGTATTAACTATCTGCTCCCTGCGGTAAAACCAACTGCGAGCAACTCCGTGAGGTGCAGCTAGTCTAAAATAGAAGAAGCCTAAGTTACTGTGTATCGTCAGCTATTTGCCAGCTAATCCTATTCAGGTATCAGCCGTTCCAGAGATTAGACGGAACAAACAAACAGACAGAATAATAAAAATTGCTTTGCTGATAAAAGTACCGCATATACTTTCATATATATTGAACGAAAATGGTTTAATTTGAAATTTTAAACTAACACTTCAATTGTATTTATTTGTATATATATACAGGGTGTAAAAGACGACTACCGAAAACAAAAGGGGCTGATCCAGCACCCCAAAACTTATTAAAAAAAACAAACAGTTGTCTTTAAAAAAAATTGTAGCTTGAAAAAACAACGTGTCAAGATTATTATTAATTTCAGAAGCCAGCAATGTACAACTTAACGCGCCCGCGCGCTCTGTCGCGGTCATTGCACTCACCCGGCCAGCTGCTTTGATATTAAAATACATTACTGTTTTATTGATTTTCTTTGTTTTTTGGTTTTATAAATGAGATAATTAGGTAGTTTGGGTCCTGTTATGTTTTACTATGTGTATGTAAGCAGAAAAAAACATAAAACGACTTAGATAAATTATCATTTTTTTTGAGTTTTTTTTTCGCTAAACCTATTCAGTATCATGGTCTGATTGCAACCCCCAAGTTTTCGGTAGTAGTCTTTTTACACCCTGTATATACATATATGTATGTATCCTCTCTTTATAACCGCTTGTTTACGTTAATAGCTTCAGGAGCTATTCATACGAGTATTTGTTGATTCCCTACCCTAATTCTAGCATAATACCTATATCATTTTTTTTTATTGTTACTTCAAAACCTTGGTTTGTAACTCTGTCGAGAGGGTAGAATTGTATTGTCACTTAAATACTTTTTGAACTAATATTCAAATCTTGACCTATTTATAATAGAAATGGTACTGTGACACTATCGCTTAAATCTGCAGCGGTTTATGTTGTCCGAGATCTGTGTTTCCAGTTTTGAGCTCAGTTAACATTAGGTATGTATATGATTTATTTATTCAGAACTAAACAATTTACCTACGACCTTCTTTCAATACCAGTGAAACCCTGTCGAAACGTCGAGCTCGTGAAACGTATGTGTAGTGTTGTTTCTGGAATTAATAAACTTATTTCATAGTGGATAGATGATAAAGGACTCACGAAAGGAATTAAAGAGTGTCATTCTCTCTGTGTGGATTTGTCGGCAGAGGTCACGCGGCGAACATTTTCGACTTGCTTAGCGACATTCTATTAAAATACCGTATGAAAATCTACAGAGACTGATAAGCATGCATGCAGTGGTTGCTAAATGTGTACAAAGTAAAAGAGATGCATCAGGATCTGAGTAAGTCTAGATTAATTTGTCTCTGCCAACCTCTCTAGAAAATAGGCGTGACTGTACATATGTATGAATTTCATACAACGTGAAAGTATAAAAGTTGGTAAAGCTCTCCTTTTGTCGTAAATAGTATTATTTTATAAAAACAGAAGCCCTGAAAATGTCGTCAAATCGATAAAATAACGGGCTTTGTCGCCGTCACATGTATTAACACAAAACCCAATTAGGTTTGACTCGACCAAGAATCGCTAGAGATTTCACTCTAACATTTTTCGCCATTTTCGTCTGTTTTTTTCATGGGTATATCGCAGTGGCTGCGTTTTAATTGAATCTGGATGGGATGACCGACGTGATATCGTGTTGACAGATGGATAGGTTAGATAGATTTGGTGTATTGTGGGCACGTTATGAATGTATGTGTGTCTCATTAATATGCACATAATATTTTTTCTCTTAAATTTCTTTATCTTTGAACGAATTAATCGTACCTTGTGCAGTTCGTTGACATTATCATCCCTTAGATTTCCAGTTATATGTAAAGAAGCATAGAAAGTTGATTAAATTTATGGACCCTTTCTACCAGAAGCTTATATACTTCTCATATTTGTACAACTTTTAAATGTTTAACCACACTCTTCTTATATATTTATTTATGTACATGCACCCAATGTCGCCAAATTTTTGTCAAGCAGAGACAATAGAACGTCATTTGCCATACTGATGACGCTTCTACATTCATCATTCACATATGCTCACTGGTTATTTTTAACTAAGCTGTTTTTAGTATACCTACTGTCTTGTTTCTTTTGGATTTAGATCTCCTTTTCAAAGGTAGATTTGGTTTACTCACACTGGTCAGACGGGTTGGTAAACAGTTTGTTGCAAGTTTTCCTTCCCTTTTCAATTATGTTTGTTAGGATGTCACATCTCTATATTACTAACTGTAATTAGTATGTTCTAGAACGTCACTACAAGTGTCATGGATGGCCATTTTGTATAATGTCTTTTTAATCACCACTGGCCAATCAATTTCTGAACGTGTCTCTCGAAACACTTGACGTTGGCGGAATCTCTGCGTTGACTCTGCACGCGAGATAGAGTCCATAAACAACTATATTATTAGTAATGTCTTGTCAGATTGGTTTGGAGTATAGTGCAACTGTAATTATGTAATTGTCGTATAAAAAATAAACTAAATCCATCCTGAATATATATTTTATTCAAGCAATCAAACACAAAAGTGTTGTCCTGTGTTATTCGCTCCCGAGTAGTGGGAGCTAAACTATTTATTCTTAATCTGTTTCCGCACGGACATAGCAGTAGACTACTAAAGGTGTTCATGATGATAAGGATTTCTGGCCTGTCACATTAATTTGTTTATCAATTAGTGCATCTAAATATATCGTAATAACACAGTACAGGAAGAAATCTCATCAGTATTCGGTAGGTGTGTAACACGGAGATAAAACACCCTCGTCACCGCCATTAATATCACTTTATTACTGTGCAAAACAAAGTTCACGCACAGCAATAAAGTGTTTTTGTATAGACAAGTAATTGCTTAGGGTGCGGTTCCGATGAGCGCGACAAAAAATCGTAACTGAAGAAATTCGAGGGAAATGTGATTCGTGAATCGTAAATTTCATTTATGAGCACCAGAATTGGTTCGAATCAAAGCCACTTACTATTGGAGCAAGTGAACTATAAGGTATATTTTCAATAGTACCTCTTTGATTTAAGTATGAGATTAAGTTGGTATTCCTATTATGTTTGTTGGAAATACTTTATTGCTGATGTATTATCCTTGATTTTTATATAGAAAATGTCATTCTATCCGTATTGCAACTATTATGAAACATCAAACTTTAACCCATTGCCTAGAAACTGCAACCAAATATACGAGATTTTTTTTAAATTTTCAGTGATCCCAGTGTTATTTAACATTATAGCTTATTTAAAAAAAAAACTAGAATTTATAAAAATGTTTTTAAATACTTTACCAACAGTACGGAAAATGTTTTCTAAAAAAAAAAATATAACACAAAAAGTCGCATGAAGCGAACCAAACTCGCTTATTGAATACAAAATGTTACACAACGTTCCGTAGGCTCTCATTGAATGTTACATTTGCGATAGGAGTTTTTTTTTTAATTTATTACCCACATACTGAAAAAGCTGTAATTTATATCCGTCGTATATACAATCCAGCTATATGAAATAAGCGCGTGAGCCTTTTCCGACCTATTTTGCCAACTCCCCTCCCCGACATTCATTAAGAAGGTTTTATTCTTGTTGCCAGATGTTAATATTTCTGTTTATTTTACTTTGCCGTGTTTACGCGAGTTTTTAAAGGGTTAAAGTTGAGAAGGTTGAGGTCGCGCGGGGTGGGAGGTATAGAGCGTTAATTAACGAGTTTTTTCGTTGTCTGCTGCCCACTGGGATGGAAATAGGACCCCTGGGATCTGAATGAACCGCTCTCTATACAGCTTTAACCTGATTGTGCATTCCGTTTTACGGTTTGCAAACATTATAAATGAAGCATGGCCATGCCTGCGCACGGACGTTCAAGGTTCCGGTTTTAATTACAGGCCCAGGCTGTAAAACGTGAGGACCGCAATAAAACGTGCTACTGTTTTATGTGTTACAGAATCTCGAATTGGACTCCCTATCAATTGTTCTGTAACACCTGTTTTACTGAGTCACAAACTGAATGAAATTAAGTAGCTTTCTACTGTTATGTTCTACAATTTTATATTTTACTAGTTGACCCACGCAACCTCGTTTGCGTTTTCTATTGCCCGTAGCGTGAAAATTTTCCCCCGTTTTTGAAACATTCTTCATTGGTGCTCCGCTCCTATTAGTAGTAGCGTGATGATATATGGCCATCCTCGATAAATGGACTACCTAACACTGAAATATTTTTTTTAATCGGACCAGCTGTTACTGAGATTAGCGCGTTAAAACAAACAAACAAACTCTTCAGCTCTATTACTAGTAAGTATAGATTAATATTAGTATATATTAACTAGAACAATTGAAGTTGTAACATACGAGTAAATACAACACTAGTTCACTTAATAATTGTAAAAAGAGTAGTGTTCGAGGGGTAACAAAAAACTGACTTGAGTTATAGGTATCCATAGGCATCACTTACCACCAGACCACCCATCTACTCTTTTGCTCCATTTATCATAAAAAATACCTCCAAACATAAAAAAGGTGATGTACTTGATATCCGGATCTGTAGTTTATCTTCCTGAATTAGTATTTATTCATTTATTTATTTATTTAGGTATACCAACAGCACACATACGATACACTTTTAAAAAAATATACAATAATATTTTCTAGTATGCAGGCCTATTACAGGTACACACAACATTCACCATATGAAATAAAATAAAGTACGCCTAACAAACAGTGTTAGGAGTAAGGTAACTTTTACAAAAAACAAAAATGAAGGAGCTTAATACTACTTAATTCTAAATTAAAATTACGATGCTCTTATTAATATGAAATATGAAAAAAATAAAATTAAAATAAAGATGAAAAAAGTATATATGTATGTAATGTGTGACTAAACGTGGAATATTATTAGTGCTGTGTAAAGCGATAACCAGCCCACGGCTAGACACAAGCTTCTCAAGTTTCTCCTAAATAGATCGTTTGGAGACAATCTGTTTCACACACACGAACACACTCATTATTGAACGTAATAAATCTAGACATTTATAAATAACACAAGAATATAATATTATTTTTTTCGTTTTCCAAAAATGTGATGTTTATTTCGATGTTCTGTCATTACTTGTTATACTGGTATATATTGAAACGTTGGAGAAGTAAGTGATTGAAATGATATTATAGATCAATTTATTAATAATAAGTTGATTTACTAAGTGACCAACAAATTCACTTGAATTATATTCACTCACATCTACCACTCAAATGAACCCAGCTTAAAGAAGTTGGTCACAAGCGGACGGCGAAAAACCTCTTTAATTAGCACCCCCTTCACCCCACGGTAGGGGAAACGTAAGGATATTCAAACAAACAGTGTTAAGAGCAACTTAGCACCGAGATGGAACTTTCGGGACTTTTTTCTTGAAAAACTTATTTCAATTTTAAGTTGGCAGCATTAGCGGAGGTTGGCAATGAACTCGCTAATTAAATCGGTAATTCATTCTATACTTTACGAATTATGGTGAAACAAAACAGGGGGTTAAAGTTTGTTTGTTCGAGGCTGGTTCGTTTGACTATTGATCTTAGGTAAACAAGTCTTATTTGGGTTGAGGTGGATTATAAAGGATATTGGAGTGTGGGAAAATTTGTGATCCTTAGTTTTAGAAGGTTTTCTATAAATGTTTCATTGTCCAATTAATAGTTAATTAATTTTATTAATCAGCTTATCTGGGAAACCTTTGTACTTTATAATCTGTGTACTTTTTGTCTTCGTATAGTTGAAGCCGTTAAAACTATTTCTTACCTCTAACATCATTCATGTAGATCAAGTTAATTAATCCAATTCAATTTCTAAGAAAGCTGTAATACGCTTATATCTTATGTAAATGAATATTATAAGAACAAACATTTAATTTCGTACTAATATTAGTTTTGTTAATTTGTAGCAGATTTTATGACTAAAGTTGAGTAAATGCCAAGAAGTCTGTCAAATTTTATAAAATAAAACGTTTATCAAAACAATTACAATTCCACGAACAAATGTGTCAGGATCACACAACAATAAATATTATACTAAAACATATTATACAATTAAATCTCAGAGAATACAATGTAATAAGTAACCTCCCAAACTCACATAGCATACCATAACATGTTATCAATTGTAATATGACGTCCCATCATCTCAGCCGAAACACGTCCACTGCTGGACATAGCCCACCCTCCCCCAAGGCTCCCCATAACAACTGGACACAGAACCGGTACCTGCGTCCAGCGATTTCCTGCGACCATCACCAGGTCGTCGGACCACCTTGTAGGGGGCCTACCCATGCTCCGTTTTCCCGTACGTGGTCGCCACTCTAAAACTCTCTGAGACACTCTAGAAACGAGTTGAATTCGACGATTCGAAAAGTTGTAATTATAATCCTTAATAACTTCGAGCGTGAAGTATCCAATTTTCACTGGAGTAGGTGTGTCATGGACGTTTGACATAATTTTCGTCCTGTCCATATTCATTGCAAGACCCATTCGTTTGGAGAAACTCAAGAGGTCATCGAGCATTGTGCTAAGATAAAAACTCAACTTTTATTCTACTTAAGGATTCGCGCAGTAGATTTACTTTCGATACGTCTATAATCTCTGTTGTTTCTGGCTCAGTCTGCATGAATATCAGTTATCGCAGTAATAAACCTATATCCTATAAATGAGTATGCCTAGTGTGCACGCATTCTAATAATGACGCAACGGGCAGTAGGGGTTGCCACCGATGACAAATGCTGTATAAGACACATAAGTAACACAAGGCTGATAGACATCGGTAAATTGGTAAGTTTGATTTGACAGCCGGACAGGCTTGTGACATTAGGCTCCGTTTAATATGCCAAACGAAAAATGGAAGCTTGATTTACACGTTTAAGTGTGTCGTAGTCATTTTGCTTTTTTTCTTTTCTTTTCTGTACATCACAGGCATCTTGACATAAAGGTTAATTTGTAACAGTATATTTCCAGTTTTCTTTTGTTATAGACGTAGACGGCCAAACATGGAGACGAATCACCTAATTGTTTCTGACTACCATGATGATCAATGGGGCGGTGATTGCTGAACTTAAATTTTCTAATGCTGTACATAGGAGTGGAATTTATATCTCTTAGCAGTGCTGTGGTCTGTAGTATGCTCTCTTAATCGGCTTTTATGACACCCATTTGATGAATAGGGGTGATGACACTACATACTTAATCGATCACATTTGAATAATTTTAAATATATCCATTGATCTGAGCCTATCGAATCTAAATGTTTCTAACTATAGGTACTTGTCTATGAACGTAAACGTTCCTATTCCCTTTTCTTTTTTATCTTAAGATTAAGTTCTAACTGATTAAATATACTTGTGTTTAAAGGCGGTTGCGCCCGTCGTTAAGACAGTCGAGAATAAACCCAGTTAGAGTCAACACGTGATTACTTGTATTTGATTATTTGGCTCCGTTAGTATTATGCAACACATATATGTCTTCAACATAAGCAGCTCTCTAAGCTTATTATTGTTCTAGAACTCGTAGTATATAAGCTATGCTTTACTTGGATCAAGGCAGCGTCGCGTGATGTATCCGAGAATTGTATTTTCAACATTATTTACTAGAATTGTCCGACAAAATACTCAATAAAGTAATCATTGGTTATTAAATATGTAAAGATTTAGTTGGTAGTAGGAATATTTGGTTTAATCAGCTAAGTTTACTGACTACATGAATTAATAGAGTCCATTATCATCTACATTTCATTTAAATATTGAAAATGAATAATGTTATTATGAACGTCTCATTTTAAGGTTCACATCTTCTATTTACCGTGGGAGAACCACGCTTCGGCATGCATGGGCTGCCTCGACAGAAGTGATACCAAGGCCTCATAGAAAACCGGTGTAAAACAGCGCCTGCTCTGTGTTTCACTGAGCCGGTAACGCACTTATGACGCCTCTGGTATTGCTTACCATCAGACGATACATCTGTTCGTGTGCCCCAAATTCGATTTAAAAAAAATTGACACTGTGTATGACAAGACCACTTGAATGAGCCCCAACTGTTTTTATAATTTTCGTCATTTCAGAGTACAAAGTTTTTTTAAATAGGCAAAGACGGAAATTGTGACAGTATTTTTATATATAGACTTTGTTCTTTATGATGTACAGTACATATTGTTACGTATAGTTTGTAGTAGTATTTTTTGTGCAGAGGAATGATAGAAGGTATTCCTCTGCACAAAAAATACTGTTAATGTTTTAACACACACGACACAGTTTACAGGTACGATAAGTTCTGACGTGCAGTTTAATAAGCTCTGTATAGGTTTTTTCAATGAAATCCATCTTGAACATTTATTTAGTATTTTATTTTCAAAATCAGTTAAGATACCAAAAAGAAAAGAGGACTATAAAACCGGACCACATGCATTAATCGCTAATGTAGCTATACATTATATATGCTAATATATATAGGTATATGCACAAACTATATAATGTAAACTTATATATATGATAATGTAAAAAAATACAAGTGTCATCCAAAAATTCGAAGCCTCTCAGCCTTTCGCACAAAGGCACTCAAGTGCTTACCCGCGGGACAAACACAATACCTTCCTTTACCCGACCACCGTGAACCGCGGCCGGTCCCTCCGGGGCCGTTCTCTGCCCTCAGAGGTCCTGTGAGAATCCATTCACTCGTTTGTTGACTGATTGTGTTACTGAGTGTTTGAAGCGAATAAATAAAGGAAGGTCTTTGTGGGTTACACTTGAATACTTTTTAGATTTTCGTATTAAAGGTAACCTCAACTTAAAATACAGTTTGCTAATTATAGCAATTATCAAGCCTTAGTGGATACTTGAACTCTATATATTTTAGGCCAAAAAGATGGGAAATACAAGATTTTTTTAATAATTTCCATTACTAGTGTAGTTAAACTTCTACATTAGAGAATTAATAAATTAAGTTATTAGATATTAGTTTAAAGTGTAAAGCAACTTTAGTTCGGGTTAATTATGTTAACTAAAACAGATTAACAATAATTTTGTTAATTTACTTTAACTTACGGAGAGCACGTTAAGCCGTCGGTCCCGGTTGTCATAAACATCTATGGGAATCGTTATTGGGAAGTCAGTGCACTCAAATAAGTTTTTCTGTTTTTCCTTTATCAGTGCTGTAAGACGCTGCTTCGTACCAAATTTCAACATTCTGAGTTTACGAGAAGTACTTTATAGGTTTTGATTCCCTTGTGAATGTCGAAAATTTGCAGCACAAACGGCTTTATCTTTTGATTACGTTTGCTTAGAAGTTTGATATTTTCACCGCTCTAAGGGACAATGGACCTGAGTATTTGATATAATTTGCTTGATACCTACACGCGTCTAAGACTAAAGGTAGTTATAATGTAACCTAATAAAATTGTATATTCCTGGAAATAAAAGGCTTTTTTTATTTTATTTATTTATTGCCTCCACGCGTTCCTTAGAAAAATGGTCTTGACAGACAGACGGACCACAAAGTAATCCTATAAGGGATCCTATATTTCCTTTTGAGGTACGGAACTCTAAAAACAACCATATTTTAAGATAAATAAAGTTAGATCATCTTATCATTTTGGGCCACTTTTTCAGCAGGTGTATATCAGAATAACCTTCTACCGGAAAACAGAAGGCCATGACTAGACCGTTCGTCGCAAAGCACTTAAAATTGCGGCATTTCTGTGATATAACCACAGCTTGAGGTCAATGACACGATGACGTAAACTATTAGTTAACTTCCAGTCACCGTTACTCATTCAGTTAATATTGTTCTTGTTAGAATGACACGACAGTTTCGTACGCTAATAAATCTAGTTGATAAAAGGAATATTATTTTGTAAAGTGTCAGATGTCGCACGATGGTTAAGGCTCAAGACCACTCTTAATTAGAAATGATTAAGTAAGTTATTTGATTATCGCCTGTGATAACAAATTTGAGTGATTAGTAATTTGAATACTTAAATTTGAAAATAGGTTGAATTTGTATCCTTTTGCAATGTTGATAGTGGTAAATGTTGTTTAGTATCCTGTTGCACTTAAAACAAATAGTTATCAATTTCCTTCATTTACCAGTTACCTATCTGTTGGTATCGTACAAGCCAACTACACAGAACAAAAGTACTGCTAAAAGATTGATACAAACCAGCCGACCAGCCCGTCGGGCCCATGTGGCATTGTGAGCTAGGAAAGACGTACGAGTATGTGCAACAGTTTACTATAAAAGAATGATAATTATGAATGTTAACAAGAATTAACACAGTAATATAATGAATTTTGCTTAATGTTACGGAGAAATTGCCCTTTCTCTAATTATGCTGACTGGCTTAGTCGTGCACTCCTTTCGTAGTCGAATCTATAAGACTCCTTCACTCTATTTTCAACAGTTCAGTGAAAATTGAAGTAGCTATTCCAATTCTGGTATTTATCTGACAACAATACCCTACACTGAAGCCCCGCATCATTTTTCCATCAACTCTTCTTCGCATCTCATACGTATACCTAAACAACACTTGAGGATAAAAACACTATTTGGTATCTTTTATATTGTGAATAGTTCATAATTTTACCACTCACATTTATTCGTACAAAGAAATAATTCTGAAACGAAGCGTTGAGAGAAGTGACCCTCAACTCAGCGCTAACAAATCGATAGCGATGCCTTTCAAGTCGACCCTTAAAAAGGGGTTGTCACTGTGACTAAGAATTGATTCCTTTCAAACTTTAATGAACCCTCAGTGTGAGAAACTAACGAACCTATTCTCTGCGTTCGTTTTTTTTTTTTTTTTTTTATTGAATATTGGGCAAACGAGCAGACGTATCACCTGATGGTAAGCGATTACCGCCGCCCATGGACACCCGCAACACCAGAGGCGTCACAAGTGCGTTGCCGACCTTTGGGGGATGGGAAAGGGGATGGGGGAAGGGGTTAGGGTATGGGCCTCCGGTATCCTCACTCACTCGGTGAAACACAGCGCAAACGCTATTACACACCGGTTTTCTGTGAGGCCGTGGTATCACTCCGGTCGAGCCGACCCATTCATGCCGAAGCATAGCTCTCCCACGGTTAAAGTCCTATCTATATAGCGATCTGTTCGTAAATGTGTACATAAAAGTGATCTTAATAAGTTACAGGAATGGATAAGCAAAAAAGGATAATAGTAAAATAAAAATTTAAGGGAAATCAACAAGGCAATCCCTTAATCCAGCTATATATTACCAAGATTAATAAAGACTAAATTTTACCGTGGGAGCCATGCTTCGGCATGCATGGGCCGGTTCTACCGCAGTGATACCACGGCCTCACAGAAAACCGGTGTGAAATAGCGCTTGCGCTGTGTTTCACCGAGTGAGTGAGGATATCGGTGGCACATATCCCAACCCCGCCCCTCTCCCTCACCTATGACGCCGCCGGTGTAGCATGTGTCCATGGGCGGCGGTAATCGCTTACCATCACACGAAACGTCTGCCCGTTCGCCACAAAAAAGACTTGTTTTTGTCTGTGAGTCCGCGCGCGTGTATGTCCATTATCGTAGTAAATAGTAACCTATGTCTTTCCTCCATTGTAAATGTCACCCAATCGGTTCAACAGGCTAGTCGTGAAAGCGTAACAGACGTACAGAGATATTTTTGAAATATTAATATGAATTTCATGAGAGATGGACCCGAAAAAGGGAAGTACTGTAACCTAAAAAATAACTGAGAATAAATTAACTAACGTGTAATATGACGAACTAATATCCCGTACATCATGCGTCATACAAAACTCAAACGCTGAGCCTGACAACAATCAACAGTGACACCATCATTAACTGGAATGGACGTTTACGTGTGGGTTCCAATCAAGATAATATATGAAAATTCTATACAAAAATGATGGTTCACCAAGAGATTTCTTTTCATAAACAGCTGACGTCAAGAAAAATACTTATCTAAAAAGATACTCCGTCTGTATGTTACGCTTTCACAGGACCAAATTCAATGAAAAAGAAATAGAGACTTTGATTCTTGAGGAAGGATATAGGCTACATTTCACCGCAACAATCGACATAAACGTGGATGGAGCTGCAAGTAAAAGCTAATCTGTTATAAATATTTGAGAAAGATTCTTTAAAAAAACTTTTCTTTTAGCACTTTCCAGGATTCCAAATTGAATTCTTGAAATCTTCGAAAGAGCACAATATTGAATACTATCAAGAGCTTTATTGAAAATTCTTGTTTTAAGTATAATGGATCACTATCCCGCTCATAATCAAATCAGTGGTGTATTTTACTTAACTTGGATTCTTCGGAAAATTTTAGTTTCAAAATACTCAATAAAAACCTTAAAAACAGCTTATAAAAATAAATGTAAATAGCCTAGCCCACATAATTTAATAATGTAATGGTGGTAATTTTCTGTTGTTGCAATCACTAAACTAAAATTCACTAAAATTTGTTGTTCGATTATTTATTTTAAACTAATCTGTGTACGGTCCATTTTTCGATATCTCATATCTCAGCTGTCACAGTGCTTAATTCAGTACAAAATAAACGTTAATCAGAGAAACACGCTTGTTTATTACTTGAAAAAGTAAAATTTACTTTACACACAAAAACAACACTTGTCTCGGAATAACAAGATAAGGATGACCATGTGAGGGTCGAAACCATAACATTCAGTGCAATACGAAGCTAAAAAGCTACACCAATTGTGCAGTTAAATTATTTTGGAGATTATCCCAAAATTTTGACAGGAAAATTCATCAGGATGATCTCCTGTAATTTAATCTAATATTTACCGTACCTCAATAACCAAAATCTATTTTAGAAAACTCAACAATAAATATGAACTTTATATTTTTCGCCGTCTATATCGTTGTGTTTGTACTGAAGAGCTGTTGAGTTTTTAATTAAATTGCGAGAACAAAATGTTGGGTTATTAATTTGCTGCTTGGAGTGTTGTTTTTGAAGAAAATATACTTTTTGCTTCTTATCTTGAGTAATCTTGATAATCGAGGAGAGAGGGCGCCAGAACACATTATTAACTAGTTTTAATTAAAGTCTTCACAGGTTTTAATAAAAATATGATGCTTAAGAATATTGTGATTTGTGATATTTCAAAAATATATACGGTGAAAACTACTACTTTTTAAAGAACTTTTCGTCTCTCTCGAGCATGCTGCATCCTCTTAGAGGTATATCAAAAGGATTGCATTACACTATTACATAAAATATTATTACGCTTCGTGCAATATTTAAACTCAACTATGCTTCATGATTTTTGCAGCATCATTAATATTATAGCAGATGACAATTTGTTCTAAGAGTTGGTTGTGTGAAATAAAAAGATTCTTAAAAAGCACCCTCTGTTGGAATGCTGTTACATTCAAAACTTGTCTCGTGAGAAAATATATCTTCATGTTTACATAATCATCTACGAAACATGAATTCATCGAAATCGCTAACAAGTTAAGCATCGATATTAGATTGTGAATAAACATCAAAGTAGTTATGGAGGAATTCAAACCCTTTATCATTAATTGATTTACCAACTCCAAAGGGCACTTAGAAGTAGGATAAGCTGACAATATACTAGAGAGATAATAGCCATAACACTGTATTTTACTGAGTAAAGTGGAAGAAAAAAAGGATCAGATGTTTGTGAATCCTGGCACGTCTCAGAAGCAATCTGAGGGATTATTATCTCACAAGATGGCCATTTATTTAAACTATTAGCAATGGAAAAATGATTCGCAATGGCTACAATTGTTACTGATCATCGTTTTTTCTATACACTATTCTTCGCTGTCGCTATCGCTATAACTGGGATATCTTCATACCGGTTCCAAATATTAATTTTTTGGGACTTAGCCTATCCTGGCATAGATTACTTAATTTTGAAATATATATGTGTAAGTTACTATTGTGTTACTACTTAAGCAGGAGCCTTATTAGTTGCACATTGACCGAGATCTTCATCATTCATTCATCAATCATTATTCGTGAATTATACAGTGATCGTAGAAACAGGAAATGGGGTCAAACCGGTCCTTTTTGAAATACGACTTTAAAACAAAGACTAATTTAATATCGAAAGTTTTCGAATTCCGAAATATTATTTGAACCAACAAAAGTTTTGAACTAATTTGCTCTAGGGTGTAATGAAAACGGAACAACTTGGACAACCGAGCGCTGTGCACGCTGTTATTGTGGCGGTAAGACCCGTTATGCAGGGTTGGCTCGAGAGGCATCACGGGAGCCTCTTATACCCCTTATGCTTGCGAAGGAGATGGTGGAGCGGGACCGGGAGAGGTTTAGTACTCTTCCTGTCCGCCAGGCCCGGAAATGGGCCAGGTACCGCAGATGACTTAGGCGCCGGAGACCGCAAAACGATCTCCGTCCGTCCATAAGAACTGGTGTGGCTGGTGTGGCTGATGAGGTAGTGTTTAGTGCAAGCGATACTAGTCAGTAATCTATTGCTAAATCTGAAATCTGACTGAGGTGAAGCGATAGTGTACGCCTACGCGGACCGATCGCAGCGTCACCTGTATTTTTGTACCCTCAATTGCCAATAAACCCGTCTTTGTACGTAGTCCTCGTGTCTCGTTTGCCTTACATGTATCTATTTACCTCATAAAGTTTTATAAGTCTTAATATCTAACACCTTTAAATACTTTAGAAATAAAAATAACTAACTATACTCGTAGATACTAACTACAATCTCACTTATTTTTCTCTGAATATTTTTTTCTTTTTTAGCAGATGCTTAGATAGTGAGTCTAAAAACTCAACGTAAAACGCTTTCGGTCTTTGATCTTCTATCGTATTCAATGTGAGGATAAATGTAAAATAATTCCTACACTGACGAATATTTCATCAATCATAACTATAGGTAAACAAGGTAGCTAGCAAAACGCACTACCGTTTGCTTATATAAATACTAGCTTTCGCTAGCTCATCTGCGGCTTCGATTGAATTTAAAAAAAATATATCTTATGTTACTTCTAATACCTCCAAGATTATGTGTACAAAGTTTTATGATGATCGACTAAGTAGTTGTCGCGTGTAAGCGTAACAGAAAAAATTACAGTCACATTTATAAAATACGATATAACATTATTGAGTGACTGAAAATTAGGCATTTAATGTTCAATTCCTCACGCAAAAATATTTATGTTCTAAAACAACCAAAATTAGTTACTTTATCAAATAATTACTTTCAGAATGATAGAGCAGACGATTGTCTCCCATTTCAACTGATGGAAAGTGATGATGAAGACGAAGATGGTGTACTTATTTAAAAACTACTAGAGCACTACTATTTACTGAATAAGAAAATTTAAATATTAATGATGGGTTTTAGGTCTGTCTATCAATGTCTGATAACTTGAAGACCACCGTATTATTTTAACTTCGTGGATGTTCTTTAAAGAGTCCAGTTTAAACTGAATATACTTTAACATATTCATAAATATAGATACCTCACAATACAAGTAAAAGAAAAAGAAAATTAATAAGAGTTTTTACTCAGTTAGCAACATTTAGGCAGAATTTCTAATTAAAAAATAAATGGCAAGTACCAAAGGTTCAAAGTACAGTCCCATAAACGCCGACCTTTTCTTCGCTGGTGCTCCGTGTATTTTGCTGTCGAAAACTTTTCCCATTAATAAACAAGTGGCGCAGTTTCATGTTGTGACGTTTGAGGGTATTCTGCATCATTAAAACCCTCATAACTTTGAAACTGTCGAGTGCTTTAGTCAATCAACTTCCCTATAACTTATTTATTGGAATACTACAGCTTTGCCGTAGTACGAACCAGCTTGCCGGAGATTTCCGAGCCTGGAAATGAAGCGATTCGGGCTCACACTTGCCCGTTTACGACATAATACTGAACTGATATCTCACAAAGTTTGTAATAACAAATTTGCCGATGTAATCAGTTAAATTTTATAGTCCCCCATTTGATATTATCCACCAGGCTATAGTTGAGGGCTGCGTCGCCTCAGGGCTCTAGTCATATCTGAGGTCCGCGCCGGTCCGATTCCCCAACTTTTTACGATTAGGTAAATTTTATCGAGTTTATTCATAGAGCGAGCCCTAAGCGACCCGCTACGAAACGCTTTTCAATTTCAATAAGGATCGCCCTTTCTATCAGCGTGGTAAGGAAAGTTTGAAGATAAAACAATTTTTGGCCGGTTGAGCATCAATTCCTCGTTTTATTGGCCATTTTAGAGCCGTACACGGCGAAATTTTAACGTGAATCCCTTATCGCTCGAGTGTTTTGTCGTTACGACAAGTAAAACCAGTTAACATGAAAAACTCAGTTATATTTTTGAATGTTTATTATACTATTTAAGCGTGATGACGTAAAAGGTTAGAATTATCAGCAAGCTGACCTGAGTTACGTCCCACAATTTATGTATATATGTTATGTTGGTTTTGAATCGGCTAAGACATAGATTTGCGTCACCAGGTTTTATTACTAGGGCTTCAGGTTTCCTTAGTAAGGAAACCTCATGACTGCTTCGTCGCTTTGTAATTCTTTACGTTTACCTTTTTGAGCAAATGTTTGGTATACATTCGTGTATTAGAAAAAAATTACTTTACAGACGAACTAGTTAAACATTATATATTTTGGATCCTGAAATATACTCGGATGGCAAAGAAAAGTAAACCTTTTTTCCATAAATATACAAGTGAAAATGAATAACAAGCGGAATTTATTTTTTGGCAAATTTCACGGTGTCGTTACAACGTAAATATTTGAGATGATTAAGATGGAGTTCGAATGTATTTGGAAGAGCTGTAGGAGTCAATAAAAATATTTTTGCCTTTGATAAAGGAATGTTAAGAAAGAATATTATTTTTCAAGAGTGACGAGGGCCTTATCTTTGTTTAAAGCAACATTTTTCTAGACTCAGCCCTCTAAGATTACGCTAGAGTTGGTGTGTCTCACGACACCCTTATGTACGAGTATAATACAAAAACGTCCAACATTTGGTTCCTTCTTACCTAACCAAACAACGGATAGGGACCCAGTATGAGCTTATTTCACATCAATTTTCACAGCGATTTCAGCATGCACCAATGATAATGCCCAACGGGCTCACCGTAACGATTGAGTTATTGTAAAAAATACTTGCAAAGGGCCTTCTGGTGTACATTGGTAAACAAACCGAAAAGTGCACATTTAAGTAGATATATTAAAGTAATTGTGAATAGTGCTAGGCTTACCTGGTGGCGGTAGATGCGCGAGCACGAGCAGGGCGAGGTGCGCGACGGTGAGTCTTGCGCGCATGGCGTTAGCGGGGCGGGCCCCGCGCTCGCCCCCCGCTGCGCATGCCACGATCAGCGCGATCAACACGCGAACACACACGTCTCACACACACACACACGCGACACACATGGAACTCGAACGCAGTACCTGAAACACAAATTTGTTGTCAGCACACAGTCAAAATTATACGGAAAAATAAACATGTTTGGATTAAAAGACTGATATACAAACTGCCATAGATGTGATTTTAAAAGTCTAAGTTTTGTTCAACCCTTGCTTTGCAATTAACTCGTAAAATACTTGCCACAATTGATAATGTGGACTTTAGGACAAGCATAAAACCATAACATACAAGTAATAAGGATACTATTGGAAAGTTCTAGTACGTGTTAAAAACCAGATTTCTCGTAAACAACACAGATATGTAAAATCTTAAAAACTATTGTGTTGATGTGAGAATTGCCATACATTGTAAACACATAAATTCCTTTGACTAAAACAAATTGGCCGTTGCTTATCTAATATCTATATATATAAACTTATAACTTAAGAATGGATGGACCAATTTTTATGATTTTTGAGTTTTTGAATTTGTGTTCGTCCGGCATAGGATAATAACTATTAAAATGTGGTATTTATCAATAAAAAAATCTTCAAAACACATGCTCTGCTACACTCATTCATTGACTAAACTAAAACGTGAAAAAGATCAATTAAGAGTTCAGAGAAGCTTGTAGGCTCAATATTTATGTTTTTATAGAGTAATGAGATTACACGAAATAACGCGCTTAATACTATCAAATGCCCGATGTTTCAAACTACGAGTAGATCACGCTGGCTGTAATTACAGTATGAGAAGAAGTTATATTGACTCTGATGACGATTTTATATCTTCATAAACACCTTTTCGCATAAATGTATATTTACGTAATAACATTTTCACCGTGGGAGAGCCACGCTTCGGCATGCATGGGCCGGCTCGACCGGAGTGATACCACGGCCTCACAGGAAACCGGTGTGAAATAGCGCTTGCGCTGTGTTTCACTGAGTGAGTGAGGATATCGGAGGCCCATACACCACCCATTCCCCCATCCCCCAAAGGCCGGCAACGCACCTGTGACGCCCCCGGTATTGCGGGTGTCTATGGGCGGCGGTAATCGCTTACCATCAGGCGATAGGTCTACTCGTTTGCCAGCTATCCCATAAAAAAAATTGTCCTGACTCACTGACTAATTGATTCATCATCGCCGAGCGTTAACTATTAAAGTTAGGGTTATGAAATGTGGTAAGTAGGATCGTTTTATTGAGTGGACACCCACTAAGGAATTAATTTCTGAATTTCTACCCCTAAGGGGGTGAAATAGGGGTTAAAGGTTTGTATGGAGGTCTGTCCTTTTTAAGTTAGAAACATGAAACATTATTGGGCTACTGATTAAAAATGAGTAGGTATGTATTTAAGCGTTTCTGGATATTCTACTCCTAAGGGGTAAAATTGGGATGACATTGCGTATATAGGTTAGTCTTTAAGCCCGTCATTTTTGAGGTTAGTAGGCTGAAACTTTGTCGTCAGGTTTCTGAAGACAAATAAATGACTACTAGTATTAGTATTTATGGGAATTCTACTCCTAAAGGGGTTAAAATAAGGGTGGAATGTTGGAATGAAAGTCCTTAATAATGGGCTACCTTATCTATTATTAAAAATGAAATACGTTTAATAACATGATTACGTTATTCATACATACATACACAGTGTTTCATTTAATACATAAAATCAACTTCTTATCAACAGCTAGTCCATATAAATAAATAAATAAATATGTAAGCTAACATTTTATAATAAGAAATATCGCATCAAGGTCGTACCGTAAATTTCCATCGCTGTACATCAATTTCCGAGATAGTACATCGACAAACGATCCTGAAGAAACGCGACTATAAAATGTCCCATACTGATACAATCCTTCAATACACCCTTACGACACCCGATTGAAGGGTTCATTCACAGGCGGATCCACATTTATATTTTATATATAGGTATATGGTATATTATTATTTATAGCTTATGCCTATAAACCAAAATAGATAGATAGTCTGTATCCTTTAAATTTATGTATACGTTGAATACTTTAACTGATATTTTATCGCCACAACACTAGGCAGTGATAATATTAAGTAATGTATATGACAAGCATTATCCTTGTAATAATAAATAGAGAACAGGGAGGAACCCCACTCTTATTCATTTAGTAGTTTTTGTATGAGCCTCATTGAGAACTTTCTCATTTTCTTAAAAACATTAACCTCCTTGTAACGCAATCGGGTGAAAATAAATTAAAGAAAATAGATGTTCTTTGAAGTAACAGAAATTTCGCCTTACCCAATACTCCAACCCATCCCTCTCCCCATCCCCCAAAGACCGGCAACGCACTTGTGACGCCGCTTGTGTTGCGGGTATCCATGGGCAACGATAATCGCTTACCATTAGGCAATACGCCCTATCCCATAAAAAAAGTCTGGTTTTCAAAATTTTGGAAAACTATTCAATATTGTGCATGTCGTATTGACATGACATACCCGCTCATTTATTGTTAATTACAAGTAAACTACTGCCTAGCATTCTGAAACTAAAAGTGTGGGAAGAATCCTTTAGATGTCTTTGGTAACACTTGATGCTGAGCAATGAAAAAATTGCTGAGTACTAATTTCCTCCGAGGTCTAGGTAGCACTGTTGTCGAGCCTCGCCATATCAACAGTTTTTAGTAGTTTCCTGCTGGACATAAGCCAGCCGTATATGTCAGAGTGAAAATGTTTTACGCACTAGTTGCGTGTAACCTGCTGCTGTTGGCCACCTTGGCCAGCTCATTATGGTTAGTACTCGTATTATTAGCAATCTCCATACCTAATTATATGAAAGTTGGTCCAGTGGTTTGAGCGTGAGAAATAACAAAAACACATACACACACAAATTTTCGTCTTTATAATACATATTAGTATGATGTTTTATTAACGCAAGATAAAATTATTTTAATTGTATGCTAACAAAGACTTTAAAATATGAGTAGATTGAAGATAGCACTTGTTTCAACTTCAGATTTACGTGACACTAAGAAGACTTGGAAAAACATTCACTTCTGAATAACTCAGTGCTCCACAAACTTCCAACATCTTAAATATACTTACCTGACATTGTTTTCGATAACTCTTATAAAGTGGGGAATAACTTAAGTATGGAGAGACTTCATGCCGAAGATTTGAAGTTACTGAGGATTCCGTCTACAAAATATTCAGATTCTCTAAAGTAGATTTTTCATTTTCTAAAGTAGATTTTTCTATGGAGTTAACTTTTATATTATAATCTTACTACGTAAATAACCGTTCTGATCTTAGCGACTCTGACTTCCAGTGGCAGAGGTCGTTAGTTCGAATCCCACCTGGGACAAGAATTGTGTATAAGTCCATTCGCTTCGAAACGGCCGCTTTCATCGCGCCGCCATCATATGTGCGGCTTTTTGTCAAAGGAAAATCACAGTACACCCATAAATAAGTATGACTTGTCAGTTTATGTACGCCGAAGCAGTGTAGTGAATGGCGTGTTTGTTGACTCTTCTAACTTATAAACTGAAAATGTGATAATAAATGAATGGCGTTATCATGCGATAAACATATATTGTACTAGTACATGAACATATTTAAATGTAAATGCAAATCAGTTCTTGGCACTGCGTTTTATTGAGGAACTACTTTTGAAGAAAAAATAAATACTCGTGATATGATATCTTACTACACCCCTCCCCCTTGTGATATTTCGATATTTTTGATTTCCCTCCCCCCCTTTCGAGCATCACGATTAATAGACGGTCCCTTTACTACCTAGGCAAGGCAACCTAACTTGTATGAATTAATATATTCGTATTTCACAACAATAACCACAATTGCGTGCGGATGTACCGACACTATCTAAACGAATGGACTATAATGTGTATTCATCTATGCAATTTTTTGAATGCTGCTGTAGTAGCTGACCCACGCAACTTCACCTGCGTCTAAGCGTGCAGAAAACCATATGTTTATATAAAACATGGATATTGATTAACTGCTACTCTTGGATTCTTCTCATGCTTTCTGGAAAGTCTGTTAGTCATATAAAAAAGATAGTTTCAGAGTTTATCATGAGCATCAACGTAACATGTTAATTATGTATACTAACCTATTGGGTTTATTTTATTACACTAGAATGGCTATCAAGTCATTCGGAAGGTTTCTTAAGAAGATGAACTTCTACGATACACCTATATAAAGTTATGTTTTCATACCGAATATATTGGTTGATTGATTGATTTTAACAGGACATTAACAACAATAATTGACTTTGAAATAAGCTGATTTACACAAATAAAAGTTAACCTTTCATAATCCGATCTCAAGAATAGTATTTATTTTTGGACTGAACTTATACTTTATAATAAGGTTTCGCATCGAATTTCAATACGCTTTCAAGTGATACATATTACCCTGACACGTTGTAACTACGCGATCAGGCTTAATAAAGTTCAGAGTCGACAAATTATAAGTGTCCTTGATTTTATTTACTAATCAGTGCCTATGAATAAACCTAATGAGTTTGTTAAAAATGTATTCAAGATTAAGCATCCACACTGTACTGTATGCATCTGTGATGAGAAAAATAAAGATTAAAGAAAGATGAAAGTCACATATTTTAATAATAATAATACTGATAAACAAAAAATATGTGTGTGTGTAGTGTATATTATGTATGTAGGTGTGCGTAAGTCTGAGTTCGTATAGTATACTCTGTATATATGTGTACACGTATTTCGGTGCGACTGATGTCAAATATCAGTGTTTAGCAGGTTTTCAGTATTGGCATAGTCTTTGAGTATTAGCCGTTTCTGGATAGTGTTTTTTAAGACGACGTGATGTCTAGTTTATAATTGCGTTGTTAGTTTTAAAATATTTGCGATATAGATAGGGACCTGTATATGTAAAAGATTGTTGAGAAAAAGCAGAACGTGCTCTCGGTATGTCCCACTTAAGTGTTATTTGAGACGCTCGTGCTTTGGTTTTCGCAACTTTATGAAATTTACATATGACTCATAATTATACAAATATCGTTTAAAACTCAGAACGTTCACAGGAGTCGGTTACAAGCATAGGAACATACATTTAAACGTAATAAAAGTATGACAAAAATTGCATGTATTGTTAAATTGAACTAAATCAAAATGTAGGGTTACAAGCAGAGAAATATACAATTGAACAAATAAACGAAAAAATAGAATATCGTATTGTTAAATTGAATAACGTATTGTCAAAATGTACGTTACAATAAAACTCAACTGTTAAAAAGGAATAAATGGAATCGTCCTGACTGAAGCAATTCGTTACTCCTAACTACTTGACTGGAGGAAGCCTAGGAACTTACTTCAGTGTTTATATAGGAAATATATATAAATATATATATATTTTAAGACATAGAAAATAACGAAGCATAAAACAATTTGACAGTATTAAAACCGTACCCAATTCAACATTCTATCAGACGAAAGCCTAATGCTGGCTTTCAATTGGGCCTAAGAAACATATATTAAGTCATTAAGCTATTTGCTGACCATGATTGTCACTAGATAAAAATTAGATGAAATAAAGTCTCATGTATAACATATATGAGCCAAGATGTCACTTGATGGCAAGTGTTCCAACTATCAACACAAGGGCGTTATGGCAATTTCGGGTTCTACTTTCCAGACCTCTTGTCCATATGTACAAATTTTAGTACCTTATCTTTAGAATCAGGAGGGTCAGGCGTTGGGTTATCATATACACTGATTGAAAAAAAAATGCTTTGACATCGATTTTTTTCAAGTCCTTAGCCACATATGCTAAAGCACTACCGGCCACCCTTACAATAATTTATATGTGAACTGTATCGATCTTTTTCTCTGAAACAAATGCTTCAGAAGATTTTTTCTAGACAAAATTTAAGACTTGTTAAGGACTATATACCTGCATACTCATGCATGTTGCCCACTTCCTTCAGAATAATAACTAACTAAAAATACTATCATCTTCCTTTACAAAGTATTTTATCTCCTCAAAATCTTGGACCCGCACAGACTATATTAATACTTATTAAGTGCCCCATCCAAACAAGAAAAAATGAGATTACTCTAAGATGCAGGGCAAGTAGAGTTCGAAAAGTTAGCGACTTCTGGATCCCAAAACTATCGTGGGCCAATAAACTTGTGGAAAACTTACAAATACAAGATATATGATAAAAATAGGGACTAACGAACGCGACGTGTCCAGCCAAATGATAAGAGTTTTAGTTGTTGAGAAGATTTGTACGGTAGATAGCTGTACAAAAGCTTATCAATCTGGACTGATTACTGCTTTAATATTAGTCGAGTGGTACTAAATCAAAGAGGATGGAATAGGACTTCTACGAAACCTATTAATCGTCACCACTATCGTCAAAAAAGAGTTAAGAAATTTGACTGTTGATAAAAAATAATACACATAATTATAAAATCTGTATTTGAATCCCTTTTTTAAATTAAGCTGTTTTAGTAGTTATCTGCACTAGTACATTTTTATGTAATACACTGATGGAAAATATTCGAGTTTCAAACGGTACAGAGATAAACACGTACAACTTAATATTAGAGTCCATTACCTGTTCACTTTTGCAAGCAAAAGCCCCAGGTTTGCTAAGTGCTTGCTAATGAACGCAATAACAATTACAAATACAAAAAGAATTCAACATTATTGCCCACAAAATGTGTTTTCACGTCTAACGCCATGAGAAATATTTTCTCTGCAAAAACAGTAACATTAAAGACTATTATAATTGCTGAGTAAAAATTTTCTTCGGGCTTTATTTTAAAAATATATTTACAGGAATTCAGCTTTCTATTACGAGAAACACTTTGTACATACTAAATCCATATAAATATTCATTAATACCAGTGAAAGATACCACGGCCTCCCAGAAAACCGGTGTGAAATAGCGCTTGCGCTGTGTTTAACCGAGTGAGTGAGGATACCGGAGGCCCATATCCCAACCCCTCCCCCTATCCCTTTTCCCATCACCCAAACGCCGGCAACACACCTGTGACGCCCCCGGTATTGCGGGTGTCCATGGGCGGCAGTAATTGCTTACCATCAGACGATACGTCTGCTCGTTTGCCACCTTCTCCACAAAAAAAAACAAAAATTGCAAAGTTTGGAATGTCTATCAATTTGTTGTTAACTGACTTATTCGTACTTGTAAGTAATCTCCTATTTATGTATTTGTAAATAAGTGATCTTTATTTAAGGTTAAATAATCTCGTATTCATACATGTTTTAAAATAAAAAACAGTAGTTGCTTAATCTACTTATTAATATTTCCTAACTTAAAGTGCATTTTTTTTATTGTTGTTACGTTCAGTATAAAAATTTTTAGTTAGTTAACAAAACAACGTATGATATCTCCCCCATGGATACTATAGAAAAACTGTATGCCTATGTATTATATGCTTTAGAATGTTATAGCTTTATAGGAGTAAATAAATAATAACACAAACGTGTACTATGTACCTACGAATTGAGTTTAATGTTTCTTATTACTTATATAAAGTTAGATGCAAAGTCGCTATGGCGGTTTTGATTTGATTTCAATACTAACAAAACAACTAGCTTAAGCGCAAAGCTCCGAACGCGTGTTTGTCTGTTATCGTGGTAAAAGTAGTCTATGTCCTCCTTCAGGAATCAAATTAAACCCATAACAAAATTTCACTGAAATGAGTGCAGCAGTTTAACCATAATAGCATGACAGACATATAGAATCACTTCTAAATTTATAATATTATCATGAATCGAAAGCATCGATATGTTCATCGAACACTAAATCGATTTGTCTCTGAACATGCGACGTGAGCTAACTTTAGCATTACAATGGGTTAGGGTTACGTTACCTTGATTGAAATTGATTGCAAAAAAGATCTTCTGAGGCTTTATCGTTTAGTACACAATAGGTTTTGAGAATCCTTTGAAAAATAAAACTAATCATTTAAAATGTAAAAGTTACATAATAAAGTAATAGATGTTGCGAGTTAAGTTTATAATTTAGTGAAGTCATATTTGCCGCAATAGTAATATTTTAAAAACGGTACAAAAGTAACGGTAGCGCTATTGTGTGTTCGTCTCATCTTATTCAACGAAAAGTAGATTTCCATAATCCCAACCTTTCAATTTCCTTTTGATGAAATGCCACGCAGATCTTATATTTTCCTTATGTGACTCGGCGAGTCTCAGTTTTGTTGGTTTTGTCCTATTACTGCAAATATTAATTAGAAGTTTTAGAATAAATTAATGAATGAATGACATTTCTTCAATATAAAAAAAACATGAGAACTCATTACGCTAATTTCATTTTTTGAAGACCTGTTAATTAGGGGAAAAATATAAAGGTAGAAATAGCTCTTAAACATTAAGACCGTTTTTTTTTCTAACCATTAAATGAACTCTAAAAACCCGCTGGCAAAATTGTTAGCCCACAGATTTTTCTTAAGTCAGAAATACAAAGTTTAAGGAAAACCTGGTGCACGTTAATATAAAACAATTTTTCACGTAACTTTTCGAAGAACCAAGGTTCTATTAAGTTTTTTATTTCCACGATTTATTATCACAAAGATGTTATTGACGATTTCTCCGTAACAGGAAAATATTTCTATGTTCAGTATCTGAAAGCTTTTCGTAATCATCATTATTTTCTATGGAAGCCATGTTTCGACACTAATTGGTGTTTAGCGATATATTTATAATACACAAACAATAGTATATGAAATGTACATAGAGTTGTAATTAAAAACTAAACATAACAAATATACTACCCACTACGTTTTCCACAGATTACTTATGGGGGTTCAAGTTTATAAGCAAAATTAATAATTAATCAAAAACATACAACCCTTGTTGCCTATAAAATGATATGTGATGTTCTCCTAGCCGATTACGGCCACTGCGAACAGTCTCAATGTAGACCAGTCAACTACGCAGGAGTTATTATAAGTGCACAAATGTGTGCTCAAACACAGGTGCACTCTCTGTTCCTTCTCTCTCATAATCCGATGGGACGGTTAACCGACACGATCGGGGAGAATTCGATACTTTTTACGTGAAATGTTACAGAGACCATATATACATCACTAGTGACAAATTAACTGGAACTTCTCATGAATTTGAGAAATACCAGTAGTTGTTACCAACTGTTGCTACTGACCACAAATATCAATAACATCTTGATACATTGCATGCTGGGTATGAAAATTAATAAAAAAAATGCCAGAATACTACCACACAACGCCATCTAGTCCCAAGCTAAGCAGAGCTTGTGTTATGGGTACTAGGCAACTGATATAAATACATAAATACTTTTTTTGTAAATACTTACATATTATACATAGAAAACACCCAAACACCGAAACAAATATTTGCAAATCATACAAACATTTTATACCCAGCATGCAATGTATCGTTATGTTATGGATATGTGTGGTCAGTAGCAATATTTGCTACTGGTATTTCTCACATTCATGAGAAGTTCGAGTTAATTTGTCACTAGTAATATGTATATGGTCACAGCTCTCTGTAACATTTCACGTAAAAAGTATCGAATTCTCATTTCAATTTACGTCCTCAAGGAGTGGCCTCTTTGAAACAACAAGACCGATTTGATATGCTGTAACAGAAGAGACTTGTTACATTAGAGAACTTTGCTCTTACAAAAAGACTCCGCACTGCCATTACCAGTCGGAACCTTTCCCACTTAGAGCAACAGAAAGTATATGTAGGCTAAAAGTTTATTTCATCTCTAATGCGTCACATACTGATTGCAAATAAAGATCATGAAATGCGGTCATTTGTGCAATACATGTCAAACTATTCAATTTTGGCCTATTAATTTTTATTTATCTCTCTCTCTCTGGCTATTTTTCGGTTTAGTGATTAGTGATCTCGACAACTAAGCCTGGACATTGGACCTATAAGTTCTTATTCTTAGAAAAAGATAATTGAGTTATTTACACGATCGTATTTTATACTTTTCTTACATATGTACGAGTATGTTTATCAGTAGTCTAACTGCCACAGTACAGGCTCTGCCAGACAATATTAATTACCGCGATACCAATGAAAATAACGCACACAACACCTCTCACCACTATTGATGGATCGTTGCAGAAATCCTCGCAAATCACATTCCATTCGAGTTGACGTCCACCCACCTAAAGCGATCTCTAATTTATCGAGGCCATCACTGACCCAGAACCCGATATCGTGCTCAGAGCGATAATTTTTTAAAAGTTTCACCCCCACATCTTTTTGTGGCGACGACGCTGGCAACTGAAAATCGTTTTACGCATACAACGGGAGGTAATGAATCTTTGTCAAATCCCCAACAGATGACAGAAAAACTTTGACTTTCAAACGATCATAAAACGTTTGTAATTAATCATTGGATGTCGGCAGATCTAAATGGCTGTAACATGACCCTAACCCATCTTCAACGATAAGGGGTAGGAGATAACCCTTGTTATAAAGCCTTAGCTTAGATGTCTACGTAGACACTTAGACAGTGCTTACTTCACGAAATAAAAGCAAGCCTTAATTTGAGGACCTTAATATCCCTTAGTAATATCAAAAAATCTTAAAGCTTCGTATTTAAGGTAGGCTACAATATCTTCTTTATATATTTTTTTTTTTTAGTCTTCAAGCTTCAATAAAAAACTACAAATGTAATAATGTATATTACAGATACACATATAAAATGAAATAAATATTTCGTACATTTAACACACAAGTTCTCAAATTTTTCAGAGACCGAAGTGATACCACGGCTCCACAGAAAACCGGTATGAAATAGCGCTTGCGCTTGCTAAGTGAGGATACCGGAGCTGGTGAAAGTTAATAGACCGTGTGATAGTTATGCATCGTTGTTCGGTAACTTATATTATTAAAAAGCATTGATATTACCTAACTATAAAGTACCTATTTACTAACTACTTAGTAGATACCAATTGAAATAACATACCGTTAGCAATTGTAATGAAAATAAATATTTCCAATTTAATTTATTAAATACAAATTCATTTCATTTCAACCATTTAAAAATTTAATAAATATTTTTATTATTTGCCTTTGAATCTATTTTTATTTAAGTAGACTATAATGGGGTTTATTGATTTGAATAAGTAATCTTGACAGCTAACTGTTGACCCAGCGGTTATGACTTAGATACCCACTAAAGTAAAATAAGTGTGTGATTAACACGAAAATTTTCTCTGAATCTGGTCTTAATTTATGTATTTATTTGGTAAAATATAAGTAAATTAACAACACTCTACTATCTAATGCAAAATCAGACGGCCGTAACTGAACCGCCTCGCTCTATGCCCCGTGTGAAACAGTTGGCTTATGGTCCCGGAAGGACCAAGTAATAAAAATATTCATTTATAATAAAAATTCAGTCGTTAATCTTGAAGTCAATCAGGCTCCTTTGTGGTTCGTGCTCATATTTAATGAGCCTCCAAAAGAAATAAAAGTGCCGTAAACGACGCATGCGGATATAAAGTGTTTGTTGTAAACTGGACGAATCTTTAACTTGAGATTGCTTTTTTTTTATAGGTACAGTTCATTTTTGTCAGTTTTTGACAAGATTCGAAATGTTATGTTAATCTGTAGAGTAGTTAAAAATTTTAAAATGCTTTTGTACCCTGAAAAATATCTGAGACACGTTAATTTTTAGGAAGTAACACACATGAAACGGACCCAAAGAACACCCGGACTCAGAAGGGTTGTGGATCACACAAAGTCTTGTCCCGTAGATTTGGGAGTAGATTTCCCACCATACTCAACGCAGTAAAAAGAGGCGAGTTGACCGCTCATACCCATCAGTTTACTTAATCAATGCAAATATTGTGATCGTGTAAAATTTAAACGACGATATTTTAACAGTAGGCAGCAGTAAGCTTGACAGATGATACGTGAACAGGCTATACACTATAATCGACAAAATCTCTTTAAAGACCCATGTTTAAATATTACGTTTTACTTTATGCATATATAGCAGCACCCCGCGGTGTAACCTGTGGTTTTTGTTAAACTTTTACAACAATAAACTCCGGTAACACCGTCGGGTAAAATAAAAATAGTTTTTGTTACTCCTTACTTCATCAGTTATATTTCAGTGAAAGTCCCATCAAAATTAGTACGACCGTTCATAAGTACAGACAGACAAATATTTAAAAAAATATTGTTGCTGTATGTGCCGTAAATATTTTCATATGTATTTAGTGAAATGGTGTTAATTTTAAATTATAAACCAACACTTCAATGTTATTTTATGTATAGATAAAACAGAGAAATAAATGCACAGACAGAAAAATATAATATATATATATATAATAAACAATCAATAAAATCACCTTACTCTAACAACATTTTACTCCAATAAACGAGTCGGTTTTAGTAAAATTATATCAAAGTACTCAACAACCATCAACCACACGCGCAGCTACCGGTGTATGTACCTATTCAAAATTAGAAGCCAATATATAAATACTGTGGTTTGTTAACGGATGTAGGCAAACCATTATATTTGAAGTGGATGTTTGTATGGTGGTTAATAATGTTTAGATCGGATTTTGAAATCTGTTAATATCTTTATTCTCGTTTTTGTTTCTTGCATTGTAAATTTTGTAACTACTATTTTCTACTCAAAAATTTGTTTGGAAAAAGAAAAATAAAGTTAAAATTAATTAAGGAAAACATCCAATGAGCTCTTAAGAAACTTCAGAAAAAAAGAAGCGACGTCAAATTTAATAAATTTTACGTTCTACTTCATAATAAATATTACAAAATTAAATACTTTTTATTCGACATTCTTCATTATATAATTCTTGAAGTAATCAAAAATTTTTGAACAGCAAGGTAATTTAATTTTCTAATTTAACTCAACATTGATTTGAATTAATCTAACAATAAAACACAAAATACCGCAAAATATCCCGCAGGCGATATGATCTATAGATTAGTTGTGCGTGGCAAAAATTTCTTGAAAGGAGCTCAATTGTGGAGTGTCAATTGTCCAAGTAAAAGGAATGGATTTATAGCGTTGAATGATGGCTGAGTGAATGGATATTTTATTAGCCAGTATATGTTGGACATACCATACGCCCCAAAGGCCGGCAACGCACTTGTGACGCCTTTGGTGTTACGGGTGTACATGGGCAGTATTTATGGGTTTAGTATAAGTCATATGTTCTTCAAATTTGACTCGACAAACTGCAACAGCCGCACAGTATAGAATAGAATGTGTATCACTGAGATCTTCGCTATTATCAAAATTTATTATTTTTAGTAGTAGTATTAGTAATTCCTCTAATAGACTGCCTCGTTGGTCTAGTGGTTAGCGTAAGCGACTGCAGATCAAGAGGTCTCGGGTTCAATTCCCGGGTCGGACTGCTGTTGGGTTTTTCCTACAAGAAATTCTTAATAGCAGCCCGGAGTATGGAAGATGGCGGTGTTTCCCGCCCGTGCTTCGGAGGGCACGTTAAGCAGTCGGTCCCGGTTGTCGTGAACAGCTATGGCAATCGTTATTGGGAAGTCAGTGCCCTCAAATATACTGACAACTAGTTCAACCTTCGAATTCAGTTCGCCCTCAGGGTTGCGGAGGTCAGATGCCAGTCGCTCTGTGTAAAAACTGATATTCAGGTAAAATCGGTTGAACTGGTAGCCGACCCCAAATAATATTGGGAATAATAAAGGCTAGGAAGATGATGATGATGAAGTAGTAGTATTAGTAATTTGGGTATAATAGTAAAGATGATGAAGTATTATGATGGGATAACGAAGCCAAGAGGTAAATGGTGTCTCAAACAGTTTTCAATCTATTTTGCCATCTGCTTTCTTAGTTCCTATAAACTAAAAGTATTACAAAACGTACTGTAAAAAATGATACTTTCTGCCTAGCTTTTATTATTTCCAAGATTATTTGGGATCGGTTACACCGAGTTTATCTGAACGTAAGTTTTTCAACGAAACGACTGATATGGAGCTTCCGTAACCCTGAAAGCGAACTGAGGTCGAAGGTTGATCCAGTCGTTAATGTATTGGAGGGCACTGACTGCCCAACAACAGCAATGAAAAAAATTAAAAGTTAGGTATAAAAAGGGTTAAATATTGGTGGCTAAATCTGGATCTTGAATTTATAAGACTATGAAAATATCACTTCAAGGCTTTTCAAACTTGTAACTTTAAAATGTGTTTATAATTAAAATTTTCAAGAGTACATATTCTTTTGCACTATCATTTTACATGAATTTCCAAAAATATATCTTATATTGCATCACCAGAAGATTCTATTTCTATACTATATATTCTTTCTATACTATAACCATATCAAAATTAATATTTATTTATTTATTTATTTATTAACTTATTGCACATGAAGTACAAAGGCGGACTTAATGCCATTAGGCATTATCTACCAGTCAACCTTCAGGTGTTGTAGAAATATGATGCGGTAGGTGCAAGGACAAAATATTAATTTCGATAAATAGTGATTACGTACATAATATATAAACCAACATCAGATGTAACAAATATATACAATTATACTACAAACTATACTACTACATATATTAATACATACACAGTATACACAACCATATACATATATTCTACTAAACAAATATATAAATATATATATATATATATATATATATATATATATATATATATATATATATACACGGGTACTAGCGTTGAGACTGTATTGCCAATTCACTCCAAAGGAGTTCGCGCACTCTTTTCTTAAATGTAAGGCGGTTTGTGGACATCCTGATTTCGGTAGGAAGTGCATTCCACAGTAAGACTGACTGCACATAGAACGAAGAATTGATAAAGTTAGTGGTGTGAGAGGGGCATAGAAGAACCAAATTGTTTGTTGACCGAAGACTTCGGTCGTGATTGGAACAAAGGAAGCGGAAGTGTGGTACTAAGTATTCGGGCAATGATGGGGAGTTCAAAAAGGAAAAAAGAGAAGTCAGAGCACGCAGACTGCGGCGCTGACGAATTGGTAGCCATTGCAACTGGGAACGTAAAGCAGACACATGATCATACTTGCGAAGATTAAAAACGAATCGAATGCAGTTATTGAGAAGACGGTCGAGTTTATTGAGGAGGTCTGCATTCAGGTCAAAATAACACACATCACCATAGTCGATCAAAGGAATGATTAAAGACTGCATAAGTGTGGCCTTGGTTTTAACGGGAAGGAAGTTCTTAAGACGATATAAGGCTCGGAGACAATAGGTGACTTTCTGACTGACGTGAGTAACGTGTGCCCGCCAATCAAGTGTCGAGTCTATATATAACCCCAGATTCTTTACTACTGCGCTCAGAGGTATATCCACTTTGTTGTAGACTATTTGTGGGAGAACCGCAGTATCCAACCTACTAAGCATCAGCCTGCTCCCTACGATGATAACTTGACACTTAGTTGGGTTTACCGACAACCCAAACCTAGCCGACCAGCTCCTTATGAAGTCTAAGTCATTGTTGACTTTATCAATTGCGTGTGAGATGTCCTCAACCCTTGACTGTGTGTACACTTGTAGATCGTCAGCGTACAGGTGATACGAACACTGAAGATGTTGTGTTACGAGATTTATGAAAATTGAAAATAATAATGGAGATAATATACCGCCTTGAGGGACGCCAGTGCAAACATCACACCAACTCGACGATAAGTCATCAATGCGAACACACTGTTGTCGTCCCTGAAGATAGGATGAGAACCATTCCAGTGCTTCTGAGGAGATCACAAGATGGGATAGGATGGCCAGTAAGACTTCATGGCAAATGGTGTTAAAGGCATTCGAGAAATCTATCAAAGCCAGCACTGTGACTTTGGTGTCCTCCATACCTTGCCGTATATCGCCAGTCACTTTGAGGAGAGCGGTGGTTGTACTGTGACCGGGTCTGAACCCAGATTGTAAAGGACTGAGAAGATTCTGCCGATATACAAATTGTGAAAGCTGCCTATGAGCACAGGCCTCCAGCACTTTAGAAAGGAAGGGAAGTATAGAAATTGGTCGGAAGTGTTCAGGAAGGGAAGGGTTACTTATTTTGGGAAAAGGTATGACAAAGGCCTTACGCCAGAGTGAGGGAAAGGTATTGGAATCGAGTGAAAAATTAATTATATGAGATATTGCTGGAAGAATGTGATCCAAGATGGCAACAATCATGCGACGACTGATTCCGTCACATCCCACAGCATTGGAACGAATGCTCAGGATAACCTTTTTGATATCCTCAGAAGATACCGGAGAAAATCCAAAGGATACAATATCCGGTTGCGTAAGACCAGCTATATAGCACAGGGTTTGGCTCTTGGTTTGATAATCTACCTGAGGTGCAGTCGAGAAATGACGGTTTATGTCATCCAACTCGATTGTCATCTTAACCTCAGGGTGATGTTGTTTACCGATGCCTAGTGTTGCAAGGAACTTCCACATACCGGAAGTTGTACAGGATTCTATATTTTGAATTATGTGGCGGCGTTTGGCGTTACGTATCACCTGGTTGCACCGATTCCTAGCAGTTTTAAAAACGGCCCATTTCTCCTCACAGCGATCCTTTTTGTACTTAACAAAACAACGGTCTCTCCGTCTCATAGCTATGCGAATTTCATCCGTCATCCAAGAAGTAGGGGGGCGTTTTAACGTAACTCTCTTTACAGGTGCGTGAATCTCGTATAAGTTCAGTATTACATCATTAAAAATATTGACTTTATCGTTTATATCTGTAGCTGCTCCCAATTTTGACCAGTCTAATTCGGATGCATCCGCACACAGTTTGTTAATGTCCATTCGTCCAAAGCTACGAACGTGCCGGATTTTGGAAGGGGATTTTGGAGGTTTTAGGATATAAGTGAGAAAAATTAAATCATGATGGGAAAATCCAGGAGCGGGATGTTGACCGTGGGAATGGATAAGGTTAGGAGCAGAGGTAAGCATAAGGTCAAGCCAGGTATCCTGAAGCTCATTATTGAAATGAGTTGCTTGAAGAGGGAGTACATGCAGGCCAGTAGATTGGACGATGTGAAGGAGATTACGAGTACGGGGGGAGTTAAATGCCAGGAGATCGGTGTTGAAATCGCCCATAATGATGTGGTGTGAGTATTCTGACCCTAAAGATTCCAGAACTGTTTCCAGACTGGAGAAGTAGTTGACAGCAGGAGGGCAGTACACTACCCCTAGTAAAACCTTAGATCCCTTGACACAAACTTCAAGGAAAAGGTATTCCGCGGTACCAGATGTTTCGGAAGACGAAGTTACAAGGATTTTATAGGGTAGATAGCTACGGAGGTAGATGGCTACCCCACCACCCCTTCTCGACTCGGGTCGGTCGTTGCGAATGAGAACAAAATCAGTGAGAGGATAAGCGGAGGAAGATAAGTGGGGTTTAAGCCATGTTTCCGAAATCAGGATGGCATGCACATTATTACCTGTGAAAGTTTCAGTCAATTCGCCAAAGTGACTAGGGACACTCTGAACATTTAGTAGCGATTGAGATTGATTGTTAAATGAGTCACGCAATTGGTCACCCAAGGTGTCGGGTAGCGAACTGAAGCTCTCATCCACAGAGGATTCGTTGGCAGAAAAGTATACTAAATTGTCAATATTATCAGCATCTTCAAACATATTATAGCCGTGTACGTATATTATGAAATAAATATAACCAAAGAAAAACAAAGTAAAAAAAAAAATCTAATTCAAAATATATATATATAAATACAAATAATAAGAATATTCTAAATAAGAAATTACCTTGGTCGAATTTACACCGTAGTTCTACACCACCCGCCAGCTCACAAGACTAAAATGAATATAAAACAAAATACAAATTTATGTAATAGGGCCCTAGTTGGTATATAAAACAATAATAACCATGGCAATGTATGCAAATAAAAAAGAGCAATAACAAAAGAGTATAAAAATATAAAAACAAAAGGTTAAATTTATAACTCATAGTTGTGATCCTACTAATAGTTGTGAAAAACAGAACGTACCCAAGAATGACAAAAGAGGGAAGCGAAACGTCGCATTGACAGATACGACTGTCAAGATTGTCACGAATTTGTGGTAAATATTACTATTACATGACGTGTTTTGTAAAAGATATTAATTAAAAGTTGAAGGTACTATAACAGAGTAAATTAAAAAGCCATGGTTATAGAATGTAAACAAATAATGGAAGTGATATGTAGTACACACAAATACACTAACGTTGTAACTAACGTTTTCGTGAAATCTTGCTGTTGATGCCCGAACTCGCATTAGTCGCATTGCCAGGGTCACTCCTGCCTGTGGAATTTCTTTTTGGAAACTTAACTAGTAAAGGCTTTAGCTCATCGCTAGATGTTATTTTGTATCTGTGATTGTCGCTTGCTTTAATGACTATAATACCGTCTTGGGTCCAGCATGACGACAAGCCGAAATGTTGCCGGGCCTCGGCAAAAACTGTCTGACGTATTCTAGTTAGAAATTCTCTTACCGAGACGCCGAAACCCTTTAACGCTGTCTTGGACTTCCAGACTGCATGTCTAGCCTCAGCCATAGTAAACCTCACCAGTATTGGCCGACGATGTTCCTTTGAGGGTGCTCCAATGCGATAGCAATGTCTCATGTTGAGATGTGAGATGTCCTGGAGGCCCATCTTCGTACTTATAACCTCGAGTATGGTTGCACCGCAGTCCTCCTTAACAGCCTCGGGCACTCCTAGGAATAAGAGTGATTTGTGGCGGTGTCGGGTCTCCATAGCATCGACCAACTTAACACACTCACTTATTTGCTTCCGTAAGAGACCCAACATGGAAAACATTAGCTCGCGGAAGGCTTTAAACTCCTCCGAAACTCTCGCTACTGTCTCCTTGCTGTTACCACCAGAGTGCAATTGCGACTCAAGCTGCGCCATCCTCCTAGAGAAGCTTTCTTCTAAGGTGTTCTGGGCTTCTCTTATATCAGACAGTTGAGACATAGTGAAAGTGCAAAATTAAAGTGACAATTTATTAAAGTGTATCTTGCAAGTTGATAATTTGTTGTGCTGGCAGATGATTAAAATATTGGTTTTAGTTCATGTAACCGATGTGATTACAGTAAGTGCACTGACTCTAAGGTTAACTATACTTTTATTTTACAAAATAAAAGAGAAATATTCATTAAATTAAATAAATAATTTAAGAGCTCTTCACTGTGTGTGTTATCTCTTTTTAGCACCTACCCGAAAAATATTATAAGACAGATGTTTGTATAAAAACAAGTATTAAATATACATTTATTCGTATTAATCCAACAATATAAACACATTATAGTAATGTTTTCTATTAAAAAATCCATTAAAATGATCGCTGAAAACAAATTTATTATTTAAAAAGATCCCTAGAGAGGAGACAATGGGAATGATGACAAGTCACATAAAAATGAAGCGTTTTAAAATAAAGATTATTTTTAAAAAAACGTTTGTATCTCAATTTTTCTAATGTATTTCAAATCCAAACTCATAAATTTTACATAAAACGTTTTAACTACGTCATTTTCCACACGAAAAAAGAACACTTCTAACGAAATAAGATTTAATATGTTTTTTTATGAAATTCGTGTCGTATTAATAAAGGTGTAATTTATAAGAAATAGTAAACAGAAATATAAAAATACATTGGATTATGTATTGGAAAAGACGAGAAGGTAATGATTAGTATTTTTTATTGAAAAGACAACTCCCACACCAGGTCACACCGTATCCTGTATCGCGAGGGATTAAATGGATGAATCGGACAGACCAAACCATACCTTGAAAGCTAATTCTTTACATCCTCTGTCTTCTGAAAAAAATATATACGGACATTTCAAATTATCTATTTTTAGTACTGGGTCGGGGATCGTTTATTATATTACTAAAAGGTTGGTAATATTAGAGGTACTAGCAGACCATAAAACGTGAATAGAATACTTGCTCCATATGACCAATATATTTTACATTAAATGTCTTTTTCTAGATAATAAAATATATGTTCTGATGTACTTGGAAAAAAAATTATGAACGATGAAAAAATTGTGTTTAATTTGGCCGGTATTTAATATAATTTAGTGTATCACTGCCTCGTTGGCTTAGCGGTTAGCGACTGCCGATCAAGAGGTGTCGGGTTCGATTTCCGGGTTGGACTGCTGTTGGGATTTTCTAACTAAAAATTCTTAATATCAGCCCGGAGTATGAAAGACGGCGGTGGTTCTCATCCTTGCCACGTTAAGCTGTCGGTCCCGGCTGTCATGAACTTCAATGGCAATCATTATTGGGAAGTCAGGGCCCTCAAATATACTGACAACAAGTTCAACCTTCGAATTCAGTTCACTCTCAGGGTTGCGAAGGTCCGATGCCAGCACTCCGTGGACAAACTGATATTCAGGTAAAACCAGTTGAGCTAGTAGCAGACCCCAAATAATCTTGGGAATAATAAAGGCTATTAAGATGATTATATTAGTGTACGAAATCATATGGGGTAAAGATAAATCAGTTGGCAGCCTCTGGCCTTTTGAATCAGGGGTCAACATTTGGCACGCAAACGATAAACTTTTTATTGAACTAAAAATTTAAAACCAGAAACACGCATTAGGCCATGGGCTCTTATTTAATGTTTTTTTACAAAATGTATAAATACAAAGATACCAGAATGATAATTGCAAAACGAAAGACAGGAAAAGACTTTTCATGAATTAATAATTTATATAAATAATGATAAACTCACAAAGGTCCCTAAAATATTAACGTAAAAATAAGCATGCATGAGCTCGCTTACTCTCCTTAATTAATTGTTATTGTATTCATGAAGGTACGGTATAAACGGCATTGGTTCTAAAAGTTTATGTTTCTCCTAAGTATAATTGCCAATTGTTCTGCGTGTACGGTTGCCAATGAAATAAGAAAAATATGGCCTTTCTGTGCTCACATAACGTGTCTAACTAGTGACAGACTCATAGGAATAGAGTATCAATGAAAAATGTTGCAAAAACGGGAAAACAATTATTCTGTTTGCTGCGTAAACGGTTAATCTCGCAAATATAGTGTATGACAGAAAAGAAAGCCTACCTTTTCAGTAAAACCGTTTGATTAGGTAAATAAAATTTGTTCACGCTATGTAAAATCATGCTACGGGCATTAGGAGTTACAGAGGAGGGTGGGTGGGTCAGCTGGTGCTGGTAAAACAAAGTTCATAAAGTATTTCATGAAATCAGAATACAGATATACTTTGTGTTACTGCTTCTTAGTTTTATAACAATAAAAGTTAATGTGCGTTACAACGACAAAACAATAACAGTTTTGTAAAAACTTTTTAACCTAAAAGCTACTCTAAATAGATAATGTTATATGCCAATACCTACCAAAAAGGCCCAAACTTTTTTACATTTCAGAGTTCATAACACTGCGAAAGGTTGAGAAACGGCGTTATTATATCTAAAAGGGATTGGAGGGTCTTACGATTGGCAGTTTAACCGGATATACACCTGCTTTTGTTAAGAAGGCCGCCTTAATGAACGTTATAGTGTCGTCCAAGTATTAGTTTAGTACTCCAAAAAGATTAAGGTCTATATTCTGACTTTAGCGCGCGGAATCAACGACATTTCGTATAATCCTCCTAAAGACCTCATTTAATGTGAACTTTTGTATATTTATGAAGGTTAGGTGGTCTCTTGAGAAGATTAATATCGAAGAAAAGAACAAGAAAAAAAATTATTTTACGTTCGGATTTCATTATATATATATCCAGTGTGGGGTCACTATGCTGCATTGTCTACAGCATAGTGTGTAAGCATGCTGAACGCTTCATTGTCTTCGCAATGAATATGGTGCCCACTACTGTTAGTTTCTTCACATGCACAGTTACAGCAGAGCCATTTTATAAAGCTCATATATAAATAAATCATGTATTTAGGTAAGAATTAAAAAAAGAATATTAAAATTTCATATCATCTGGGTTTTGCTATATGATTCCATAAAAATATGACGAAATATATTTGAACATTCGACATAATATCGAAGGTACTACAAATATGTCAGGTTTCAAAACAATTACAAAGATAGGTATGACTCCTGGGGTCTGGGAACCGAACATACATAAAAATATCTTAGCTATTACTGCTAAAGCACAAAAGAAAATATTTCAATTAATAGAAAAGAATTCGCACAACTATTTCATATAACTCCAGCCTTTCAGTAGTGTTCAAGGCCTCTCAGATCGTAGTACTAATACTTTCTTTAGCCGCTTCTTCAGTGAAATGTATTAGTCTAGCTAGAACCACAAGAATAGTTGGTATTATAAGCACTTCTAATTTTATGACTAACACATTCAATTTACATAAACTATGGCGGTTTAAAAAGATCTTCGTAAAAAAATTAATTTTATTAGTAATATTCTAGGTCAATTCTACATCAATGTAATGTTTATCAATAGATTGTGATATTTATTTTTTATAGTTCTGACAGATATGTGAAAAATTTTGAATAGATATTTGCAACTCAATAATGTCGAACAAATGAACTGATTTTAGTGAATTTTCACAAATAAATGAACTTTTCACTTTGTGAGTTCACATTACCTATATTTATCTTTTCATCGTAATGTACGTTAGAGATGTGTGTGTGCCTGTAAGTTTTTGATACACTTGATTTAGTTGTATATACATCTACATATTTAGTAAATAAAAATAAATAGATTTTGACTGTAAAAATAGACAGACCATATTTATCCCGATTAAAATTTATTGCATGATTATTTATACTTATAATCAATGTAGACTCTCTTAGATTATGTTTTTCATTACAAAATGTGTTGAAAATAACTCTCAGCTTTAATGGTCAGCACCTGACAGTCTCTACACAAACATCAACAGTAATATGGATACTATATCATAAAAGAATATTCATTTTCCCTTACACCAACAAAGAAAAAGTTTTAATCTTGTTAAAATGAATACAGAATTCTGATTTCTTCTTGAGCAATCCTTGGAGAATAAATTAACTTTTGTGAGATCCATTTACTACAGTTCGTAATTGCTAAACTATTTTTTGCTACGATTTGTAAGACGACTGAATATCAGATTATGAGATTATTTGAAAATAACTATTCCTTTTTGTTAAGAAATCTAGACATTTTAATCAAATTGAACTAGTTGCGTAATTTTCTTATAATGCGTATTAATTTATTTGAAAAGACCCATTAAAAATAAACAAAGTAATATATTTTCAGGGACTCTTTTTCATCTATCTGTCCTGCCCCACAGTTCTGAAGAATAAACCTACAAGCTCATGCTGCGCCACCTATGCCAATATCAGTCTAACTTGTAAATACTTTATTGTGATTTAACACAAGCATATTATGCAAGCATGCACGATGAATGCACACTTGGTACTTTTCATTTTATTTAGAACTAGCGGTCGCCCGCGGCTCCGCCCGCGTGGATGTCGGTTACCGCTACCCAGGAAAGACACGGTCAGCAAAATGACCCAGGTCAATTCACAGACACCGACACTAACATCGACGACGCAGTCATTATCTGCAGGCTGCACAGATTGTCTGTGTCTCGCGGATTTATAAGATCTACGATTAATTAGAGCATTTTATGGTTCTATCTTTTACAGTTTAGGCAGCGTACGCAAAATAAGTAATTTTTCTGGTTGATTTTTTACACCTTGTGTCCGAAAAACGCAAATATCTTACGGAACCCTATTTTTTTTCCAAAATGAAATATACCCTATGTTACTCGTGGATAATGTAGCTTTCGAATGGTGAAAGAAATTTTAAAATCGGTCCCGTACTTTTTGAGTTTATTCGTTACATACAAAAATACAAATCTTTCCTCTTTATAATATTAGTGTAGATTAGTGTAGATGATACAAATTCCTGCAAATAATTATAAGTAGCGCAGTAGTCAAGAACTTCAAGAATACGTGTAAATATTTATATCTAAAAATTATTTAGGCTTTTATGTTTATTCTGAGCTGAGCCCCGTGGTTCTATCCGCGGCACAACAACAACTGCGGGGAACGAAGGAGAAAATTAGTCTAAAAAGTAGCAGTTATCTGCTACTGAAAGTCGCGTTAAAATCGGTCCAGCCGTTCCAGAGATTTTCCGGAACAAACAGACAGACAGATAAAAAATTCAAAAAATGAAATTTTCGTATATGTACCGTGTATACATACATATGCAGTTAGTGAAAAGCAGTTATTTTAATATTACAAACACACACTCCAATTTGATTTGTATAGATTATGTAGATGAGTATTATTTATTAAATTAAAATAGGTATTATAAAAATGCGCAAAAGCGTATTACAAAGAACAGTTCAATGTGAATGTTAATTGTGCTGTCGTTTCGTCGCTGCGGAAATACCTGCAATTTCACTAAATTCCTGAGGTCGTCTCACTCGCTAAGAATTTGAATGCACAATGGAAATATGTTTGTTGCTATTTCTGCTCAAGATGCTATTTTTAAATTAAATAAGAAGACGGTAATAAATCTCTTTCAAATCTTAATCAAAGTATAATTTTTCAATCTGTGTTCAACAGTGGTTCAGGCACTTCATTAATAAGAATGTTTTAAGTTTTATTCGTGTATAGGCTACGTGTTTTACAGCATAAGTATTAAAATATGTCACCTTAAGGGAAGACTTAATGAGGTTTTTATATAAGTATACTAGTGGTGGCCCAGTGGTCGAAATTCGACTGTTATATTTTTAACTAGCTGAACCCCGCGTCTTTATTGTCTTATCGCGGGTAACGATGCGGGGCGAAACTAGTCTAAAAAGCCTCAATTACTCCTTGTGTCATCAGCTACCTACCAGTTAAAGTCCCGTCAAAATCGGTGCAGCCGTTCCAAAGGCAACTTTTCTATGTTAATTTTTTATTTTTATTTATATTAATGTTAGCCGGAACAGACAGACAAATTTAAAAAAAATGTTATTTTGGTATATGTAATGTAACACACAAAACAAACACAAACAGACACTCTGATTTTATTACTAAAGTGTAAGTTTGATAAAACATTTGCCTCTTATTATGCGAGTACCACCAAATCACACTTAGCAAAATGTATATATTCTATACGCCCCGTATATAACACCAGTTATATATTGGAAAAATTAAGCAGAGGCGTGCGTATAATCATGTTGTGTATGACAAAAACTTACGTAAAATTATTTCTTCCTAACATATTGACATAATTATTAATGTTTATACATAATTAGAACTACAAAAACATATCCACTCAATTATGTCTATGTGAGGCCATAAAACTTAACTGTCCGTTGTATTTTTTCCTTGAATTCCCGCGACCGTAACGACAAGCAACACACAATAATTAGCTTCATAAATCAGCTGTGTGACGGATGGACAGAAATACCAGCTAAGATTAATACAACGTTAACTAGTCGCTGTGAAACTCGGGGTGGGTACACGTGAGACAACGTTAAGCAAGTACAAAATGTTGGGTACTGGGAGTAATTAAAGACTTAGTTTTATTGAAACCTTTATATTGTGAAAACCGGAGGCCCATACCCGAAACTCTACCCTCATCCCCTTCCCCATCCCCCAAAGGCCGGCAACGCACTTGTAACGCCTCTGCCACGGTGTCCATGGGCGGCGGTAATCGTTTACCATCAAGCGATAAATCTGCTTGTTTGCCACATAATCCACATAAAAATAGTTTGACATATAAACTTTTTTATTTTGAGTTGTTACGTCTATTTATTCTTTACTTTGCCTCCTTACGGATAAAATTTCTTAATAAGTGCATTAGCTGTCAACTACTTTAATGCCGCAATGAAAAGGCCAAGGCAAGAAATTTATAGTACTAAGTTTAGAAAAGAAAAGAAACAGATATATAGACAGGTACTTTTAAAATTGTCTACAAAAATATTCCAATAGATTAAATTTATCTACGTCACCATCAACAATGACGCCCTCTGCCTCCACCCGCCTATTTATACCATAATAATATCTAGATGTGACTGACCATTTCGTAAAATAGTGTGTGTTTGAGACGGTTTAAATTGTGAATATTTAAGCATCACATTTTCCGCCATTAGAATTTTCATTAAACAGAAATAAAAATTAATTGGAAAACTTAATTGAGCAAAAATTTATTGGAGAAGAAAGTTCGACCCTTTAAAAAATTTTGTGTTTAAAATTTCCAGTAAATTGAAAAGTATTGAGAAACTCGCCAACATCGAACTTGTATATTTATTTACCTTCTACAGCGATTAATAAAGTTTGATTGCAACGCTGAATTTAGTTAAATACTCGAAAATATTCAAATCACGGTGACGTTTATATGAAGGTAAATATGATCCAGACCCAGGGGAGGCCACATTTTTGGACGATTTTTCTGTCATTCATATAGGCTGATTTAATTTTTTTTTGTTTGAATGGGGAATGATCACGAGAGATATGATTGGAATATCGATAGGTAACGTGACTCGCAAAAATGTTGTCTGTTTGTTAATTTTCTTGATAATAATGTTTTATTTACCAATATTATAAATTCATTTTCACAGCTAAATCGCTGCACCGATTTCAATGAAATTGGACATAGAGATACTTTGATTCTTGGGGAAGGATCTCATAGGCTACCTTTACCGCGAAAACCACTTGTGTTTCTGTAAAGTAGGAATTAAATCTCTCTACTTTGGTAGTCAAGTCAGTCTCGAGGCGGATAATAAAACTTGTAATTTAGTAGTGCTGCTTACATTTAGAATGTTTTTCATAACAAATTCTTTAAATCAACCTGTCCCAGTTCCAAAATATAACAATTGTCATTTACAGTTATTTAACGGCTATATCGCGTGTCATGATTCAACGGGGGATTATTTTAAAATATGTTTTTTAATTAAAATAATGCTTTCTGTGTATAGTTGTGACGTATTAATACTTAACATGTAAATGCCTACGATTTGAATGAAATATCGAGTACAGACATGTTCAAAAATGTTAAAAACTTTAAATAAGGTTATGAAAAACCCTTCAAATAACCACCGGTGTCACACGATAGTGATTGCCTTTCATGTGAAATTTACGAGTACACACTAATATGACCTGTATTTTAAATGTACAGAGAACATGATCAGATTTATTGCTTCACGCAATCTAGTACTGTATATATTACGTTTCTTAGATTCCAATCTAAAACCATGTTATTCTATTTAAAATAAGATAACAATTGTGACTAAATCGTATAGCTATCTTCTGAAACCCGATGTGTACAGGAGCATAATCTCAAAATAACTGACGATTAAGTGCACTCGCGCGCATGTTCGTTCCGCACAATCACTTCATTTAGTCGCGCGCCTCGTTAATTGCTTTATAAATAAATGTTACACTTGCACCATATGACTAAAACACCCAAGTATTTTGTAAGCGTCTGTACCGACTTAGGTTGTCAACTGTCTGTCATTATGACATTCCATATCTGAAATTAAAAATAGAACACAAATGGATTAAGACAAACTTCAAATTGGACAAGTCATGTCGTTGTTTACTTCGCAGATAACTTCTCGATTTAAAATTACATTAATTGAATTGCTGTATGTGAATTATTATATGTCCTAAATATGTACTAGGTATGATGTAGATAATTATCTTTTGCCAAAGAACTTAAACAACAAAGTGTATTTTAACACAATTACTCGTAAATTCATGCTTAGGAATCCATGTAATACGTGTGGGGTTGATTGCGTATGTCGTAATTGAATTGATGATATTCAAACTTCTTGATCTGATACTTCAAATGAAGATGATGAAAGCATTTGGGCGGTCTTCTGAGCAAACGCCGCCAGGGCTGGAAATAAGTAAATATATGCCACAAAGTTAAATAAACGCTTTCAAGAAATGGTTTAATAGACACGGTAAATAATCAAATGTCGACTAAAAAGCATGGAGGTTCTAGGATCCTGTTGGCCTGATTCACTGACTACTAAGCTGAAGGTTATTGGTTCACACCCAGAACAGTTTTGATCTTCAAAATGATAAATAATTTCCGTCAATACTGCAGTTTACTAGCATTCTTTACTACTCTGTAATAAGAGATTTTTTAGACTGCCGCGACTTTTACACATAGTTATATATTCCCGGGTCGGACCAAATGTTTGTATGATCTGCAAATATTTGATTCGGAGTTTGGGTGTTTTCTATGTATAATATGTATGTATTTACAAAAATAAAACTATATACATATGTATTTATATCAGTTGTCTAGTACCCATAACACAAGCTCTGCTTAGCTTGGGACTAGATGGCGTTCTGTGTTAGATGTCCGAAATATTTATTTATTTATAGTTTTAGTTGTATAGCGGTACTTATTCGTGATACAGTTTGTGATACCTGCTATATTCCGACGACATGAACGTTTAACCCACTCGTGGTCACGGGATGTCAGTCAAACAATCTTACAGGGGAATAAGTCCTACTAAACATCAGAAACAATCTCTAATAAGGGTATTATAATATCAAGACAAATTAAAACAATTGAACTCCTCATATACAACTTCAATATATAATATAAATATATTTATAATACATGAGATTATGAACCCAAATAAAAAAATCCAATTCCTGTTTGTTACGATATATATAAAAACAAAATAAAAAAGTGCTTCTCATTCATTCTGCCCACACGGGTCACAGTATAAGGAAAACATTTTATGTTATCCTCTTTCCCCAACTTTTAAGGGTACGTTTCGATAATTTTCCAAGAAATAAACACAACATCAAAATTGGATTAACTCGCTCGAACAAAGTTTTTTTTGCTCTTGTTAACTGTTAAATATGATAAACATTTAAAATTTTCCTATAAAACCTCATCAAATTGTCTACGTAATGTTATGGTAAGGCTTTGCTTTGAAAAAAGTTTAACTGACTTGTTTATTTCATAAGACATCAGAGGTAATTGCATTGTATACTTAACATAAGCAATTTGCCTTTTGGAAGTAGAATGGTTCATTAATCACAAGGTTAGGTTACTAGTTCAAAGTCATTTTCTTATTGTACCGAGTCCAGTTTTTGAAATTGTTTGATGTAAATTCATCATTATAATATTTAAAATGTTTAACATTCAATTACTTTACTTAGGGGAGCTCTTTTAACTTATCTATGGCTAGACTAAGGACCCAAAGGAACTTTGTGGGAAATGAGACCTTTTTAGAAAGATACAACGACATAAAATCATAACATTCAGCACTATGCCGTCAATTGTATGAGTACAGGTAAAGAGGAGGAGGTAGCAATCCTCAAATTTTCTCCCTTGTCACATGATTTTTGTACAGAGTTACGGAATAATGGATTAGAAGAGGTATTTAATTTGCATAGAACCAAATTCAAAATAAAAGAGAATTTTTAACATCATTAATGTCATCTGATAGTTATGTCTAAATATTTTTGAGGAAACGAAAATAGAAGTCAGGTGTGGAAAAGTGATTATCGTCGCCCATAGACAACTATAACTTGAGTGCCCCCCAGGAGTTAAGAAACGTGGCATTCTATGAGGCCGTGGTATCTTAGTATGGTTTTAATATGGTGAAAAATGTGGTCCTTTAATCATTGCAATACAAACTTTAATATATCATCCAAATTGCATGTTCTCTCGTAGTGTTTCACACGATTCTTTACCTGGAAACTTCAACAAAAAACATTGTAGTTCTTCACAAAGCCATATAAGAATTACCCACATTCGAAAATACTCGAAAACTGAATTCGTAAAACAAAAGCTTAAACCGCGATTGTACTCAATACAAAGATACTTAATTACATTGGCACGGTGTACGAAACTCACTTTTATTTGTATAGGAATAAGGTCGAGAGAGTAATATGTGGGGAAGTATGCTGCAGTCGTTTAATGAGAACAGTGATGACGCTTGCAGCGGTATGCCACCAGTTATTACTCCATACATTTGTTTCGAAGCGCTCGCTCTGTATTTTTGACTGCTTCGGGTTCTTTAGCGTCTAGTGGCAATAGTAATGGTTGTATCTGCGGGATACAAGGATTTCACTGGAGACATTGTGCTGAGCATGGAATCGACATATCCACACTAATAATATAAGCATTATAAAGATATAGAGTGTGTTTGTTTATTTAGTTTAACGTGGTAATAGTATACTTAGATAATCATACAAAAGTTATATTTATTTGTTCATCTATTTCAAATACTTTACAATTCTTATACGACTGTTTTTCATTTTAGGTGCAAATGTTTGCTTTGGAAGATTATTCATATTTTATGCGTTTAAGTACCGTTCATTTGGTCATTATACTTTATGTTATACAGATATAAGTTATATACCAAATAAAGTAGAGTAGTTTATTCAAAATAAGAAATCCGAAAGGGATAGAAAATCACTTCCACGAGAGTGAAAGCGTCATACTACAATTTCATGGTATCTAGATAATTAAAAGTCACATAAAAGTTGTTGAATACGAATATTAAGGAATAATATCACTTCTGGAATCCATAATTTCTAAAAACACTCTCAATAAAGTCCCGAAATCTCCGCTTACAAAACATCAAGTAATTTTGTTATTAGATGTTACAAAAATGATATTTTACTAGACATTTTTTCACTCATTTTTCATTTGTGAGCCAAATTGTTACGTACAAAATATATTTTTGTAATTGAGTAATGAAATATGAAATTTTCGATACGACATTGGTTCCCGGGAGGTTACGCCACGCAATGACGCCCGCAAGTTTTCTGCCTAACAAATTAATATTGCTGAATAAATGAACTGTCAATTAACTTTTCTACGTACCGTTGATAATAAACTTCTATTTGAATACTTTGTCGTACACAGTACATTGAGTTTTCATTATTATAATATTATAAAACCAAAATTACGCTGTCTATGTATAGTAGACACATTACACCGTACCGTGCTCGGCTCGACCGGAGTGATACCACGGCCTCACAGAAAACCGGTGTGAAATAGCGCTTGCGCTGTGTTTCACCGAGTGAGTGAGGATACCGGAGGCCCATACCCCTCCCCCATTCCCTCTCCCCATCCCCCAAAGGTTGGCAACGCACTTGTGACGCTTTTGGTGTTGCGGGTGTCCATGGGCGCTTACCATCAGGTGATGCGTCTGCTCGAGTGCCCCCTAAAAAAAAAAAAAGAAAAAAACACAAAGCAGTCATAAGCACTGCCGACAGAAGTGAAAACTCATAACTATAAACTAACGGTTGTTTTAACTTACCCGAAATGAACAACTATGCTTTTTTTAATAGTGCGCAATAAAAATAACTAAAAATTATTATGATTGTAAGTAGTAAATGGAAGTAAAGCTTTGATACTCCAATAGATGTCGCTGTTTTTAAAAATTGTAAACAATCTTTTTGATTTACAAAAGGTTTTGTGTAAGTAGAAAATCGTTATTTTAATTTATTGTAAATCACTTTAAGATACTGAAATATTAACTTTAAGTATATAAAATCATATTGAGAAAGGACCAATATCTAGAAAAACGAATGCTACCAAAGTATATCGGTAGATGGCGCTGTTAACAATAAACATCCGTCTTACGAATTTTTTCGATCAGGACACGTGACCTGACGCGAGTTTATGGTCACGTGACCTGAAGTCCTGACGCGAGTTTATACATTTTTACCCATTCCAAAAAAGTACACAGCGCCGTTAAAGAAGTTTTCACTTCAAAAAAAAAAAAAACCGTGGCTCCGATGTTTTAGTGATAAATAACTACCCGACGAAGAAATGTATAGTTACCCATTTTATGATTCAGTCCACTTCTTATGTTTAGACAATTAAATTGCATTGTAGCAGGGCGTCAAATAACCAATTGAATAAACGAATGACCGACGAAAGAAATTCCAAACGAAAGACTAACCTTTGTTTAGAAGCTATTGAATGAAAAACATTGAAATTTGACCAGATGGTTCACTTTCTGCAATGAAACTCCCTTTAGATCCAACATTAGTCGACCATCGTCGAAATACATTAACAAGCTGAGGGTAACTGATACATATCTGTCACCCATGGGTACACGACTTTCAAGAGTCTCAGAAAGGTTGCCGTCCTTTGAATGTCTTCCCAAGAATCAGATCTCTATGAACTGACTCACTCGATAAAAACAATAACGTATTGCTTAACAAAGATTTCCAGTAAAACCATGGGATCACTCTGGTCGTGAAGACCGATTTTTTCTGAAACTCACTATACTTGTATCAAACCTAAATCAATATCTATAATCGGTATTTAGATATATCTATACATAAAATAAAATTGATAGAAGTCGATGTATGTACAAGATATTGAACATAAACTATTAAGTACTCTCGATTGTCGGCACTTGATGGAACTTGTTACAAAACATTCTAGAATCAACAACACATAACACACTTGTACGAGTACTTATTCCACTGTTTTAATTAGGTTTACACCAGTGGCATAAGTACAAGTGAATTTGATTACAGAATGTAATAAAGGAGGTCTTTATTGAAATAACATAATTCAAAACAACAGTTTCTAGAATATTTGTCTATTTGTGGTTGTGAGCGCTAATCTCCTAAGTGGCTTAACCGATTTATATGTAAGTTATGTTATGTTTTGTAGTGAACTTAAGTTAAGATTTAATGTTTGTTTTATTTCAGTGGGTAGACAAATTAAAAAGTTATTTAAGTATTATGAATCATCGCATAAACCTACATAGAGGCGGAGTAGCAAGTATTTTAGAATGCTTTTATAAATTTGAATATTTTACATGAATATTTTTTATTTGGAACTCTGCGTAGTTAATTATAACAACATTTTAGTGTAGGCTAGGGCTGGGATGGCCGTCAGATGGCAAGTACTTCAAAGTCACAGCAAAACCTTTTTAGCTGTATAAGTATTAAAGGACATATTGTGCCGACCCCGAGTAATTAAGATAAGGGCATAAAGTTGATGATGAATTGTTGTGATTATAATATATGTGTGTATGTGTATGTAAATACACACTAAGATACTTTGTTTTAGTAGACATTCAACACACTGACTTTAGTAAAAAACATAATTTCCACATTTATAGTAATTTGAAACCGCTCATGGACAACCGCAACACCAGAGGCATCACAAGTACGTTGCCGACCTTTGGGGGATGGGCAAAGGGATGTAAGGAGGGATTGGGTTTTGGACCTCCGGTATCCTCACTCACTTGGTAAAACACAGCGCAAGCGCTATTTCACACCGGTTTTCTGTGAAGCCGTGATATCACTCCGATCGAGCCGGCCCATTCATGCCGAAGTGTGGCTCTCCCACGGTACGTTGTAATTATTGTAATATTTAATATCATTAGTGTAATTATTAATTTTAGTTTTAATTAAGTATTAATTTTTATAGCTGCAAATCGAAAGTCACAAGTTCATAACCACTCTAAAGTTGCTAGTGGGCGGTAGTGTTGGTCTATAACCCTAACCTCAAACCGGTCGCTTGCTTGTTTCCTATGAGCCCGTAGTATGAATCCGGTAGAGTTGGGTCATTTATACCAAAGAATGATTTATCGACGGTCATCAAATCAACACATCACCGTCCACTGCTCTACGAAGGTTTCCTCCAAAAAGCACCGGTCTGAAGCAGTTCGCACTCATTCGCTTCCACCCACTTTCTTCGAATCGTTGAACCATCTCAGGCCTTACACTCAGCTACCCCGTGTGTGGGTGTGGACCCACGGTCGTTTATTTCTTAATTACATTATGCTGTGTAATAAAGCTATTATATACCAAATGTATATAAAATAAAAAGCGTTTCCTACTCGACTGTACTGCAGGCTTTTATTGAATAACATTTCCATAAAGGTAACGACGTTGTATAATCATAAAGTGTCTCGGCTAATGGGCCGATATATCAGCACAATGCCGGCGTGTACCAAATTATCTCATTTTTTACTACAAATAGACAGAAACGACGTTAATCGTCCACTTTTGAGGATAAATCGTTTTATTTGTTTCCAGTAAAATGGATATAATTTAGAGTACAATGGATCATTGGATAGCTTTTACGGGACTGTATGTGTACGTATAACCACTGTATAAGATACTTACTATACTAATATTTTATACTCTAAAACTGTGCATCGGTGAAAACTACTTTTTTTGAGGAATAAGAGGCAAACGAGATGGTTTACTCATGGTGAGAGTGACCACTGACGTCTATAGGCATGGATTTTAGCATTTCAAGATACACTAGTGCGTAACAACTCTTTATGTGATGTCCCTAATTTTTCAGAACTTCGGGAAGAGGATATTATACCGATAAACTTCACTGAGAAGCAAAGACTTTAGTGTGGTCGACCTGGCCTTTAAAGAACCAAGGCATGACTCTCCCACGGTAGAAATATATTGCATTTTGTAGTTTGTACTCATATTTTTAGCTGCAGTCCAGACAAAGGCAAAAATAAAAGGTGTGGTTGACATTAAAATGACAAGTGAAAGGTAACTTTTTTTTTCCTCCGGGCGGAAATCCCTCGGATACCTATATATACTGGTGGCATGTTGGACTCGAACCGACTAAAACCGCACGCCGTCTTGGGTACCGGAGCCGGGGAACCAGGTGCATCCTAGTAAGGAAAACCCTAGAATCCCAACGTACCTCGGACCACCTACCAATATGTTGCCCCCGACTGTGTGGGAATCCCTTTACTATCCCCAAGTGAAAGGTAACTAAGAATGTAAAACAAAGGAAGGTTAATAATATCTATTATAAATGCGAATGGGTGCTAAAGCTCGACCAGCTCAGGATCACGTATTCATACAGCTTAAGCACTTACCGGGAAGTTCGTTCGATCTAACACAATTGTACACACACAACACAGTGTATTTTCAAACACTATATCGTGTATTTGGAAAAACACGTATCTCACATTATTATAAACTTGGAGCTAAGCAAATGAACTATTGAAACTGATACTGCAACGATTTATATTTTGTGAGAATTATAAACGCGTTGGATGCACAAATAGTATTTTGAATACCTAGTTGGGCAATTATTTTCAGATCTTGCTACATTAAACACAAACTTAGTGGAGATTATAGAACATATCTATATGTTTGTGTTATATGTTATGTTTCTATTGTCTATATTGGATTGGTGGATTTGATCGGTAAGTGTTATAGAGTTTTTTGAACAGGTCCGAGTTTGAAAGTAGGAGTTTTAGCACAGTGCCTCGGAGAGCGCGTAAAGCCATCAGATTATAAGAGTCAGGATACAGAGAGTGTACCTGTGTTTTGCATACACACTGGTGCACTATAATATCACCTGCGTAGTTGGCTGGTCTTCGTTAAGCATGGCCGTCATGTCCGAAATCAGCTGGAAGAACATTATCATCATTCTATTTAGTACATTTTCTTTATTTAAACCGTTTAAAAATAATTTACTACAGTTCCAAACAATGCCAAATTTTAATCAACAACTAAACTTTTCAACTTTATTATTAGCATCATGTGAGAACTGCTACAATAAATAAAATTTACGTATAAAAAACTTCCTTCAAATTTGAGCAATAACCAAAGCTTCTAAACTCACTACCAAGTCCAAAACAAACGCTTCCCCCATTAATAATAAAGGATAATACGTAATGGCAAAAACGCCTTGAGAAACGCCTTCGCCCAGGGCTGGCATAGCACACACTCATATAGTATTCATTGGCGCTACGCCGGAACAAAGCAACGGGTTCTGTGCAATTTATAACCGAAACGTTGCAACCCTACCGCTTTAAGTGAGTAACAAAAATAACAAAAGAAGGATTCATAACTATTGTACGGAGGACCTCAAAAGAATTATAAGTAGTATTCACTCCGACACATGGCATCGAAAATAGTATGTTGGAACTATAGTATTAATGGATGGTTGGAAGAGCTATAAAGTACGGAAAGAGTGAGAATTAACTTAAACTTACTTTAAAATTCTTTTGATGATACAAGCATCGCCAGGTTGCAAAATTGTGGTACTGCCTTTGTTGGATACATTGGGTATTTATAAAAATTGCAAATAAGCAGTACAAAACTTTGACTGCAAGGTTGGCCGAGTGGTTTCAGCGGTCGCCATGCCGCTTGCTACTGCGCCAAGTGTCGCGGGTTCAAATCCCACGCGGTACAACACTTTGTGTGATCCACGAATAGTTGTTCTGAGTCTGGATGTTGTTTGTGTCCGTTTCATGTATGTTTGTAAAAGTCCCCCACGACACAGGATGTTTATTCCTAATGTGGGAGTTGTCTTTTAAAAAAAAAAAGAAAACTTAATTAAGATAGATCAAGTTCTAAGTTGTAACAATTTTCTATTATGAAGTCTATATTTTGGCTATTTATTTTCAACGCAAAGTGATAAATACCACGCTTTTATCGGATCCCGCAAATATTCCAAGTGCGTGTTATACTCGTAGACCAGGCAACTTTGATTTACTTCAGGATATTGACACAGTCAATCCACACTTTCCCGTACTCATATTATAAATGCGAAAGTAACTGTGTCTGTCCGTCGGTCCTGCTTTCATGGCCAAACCGCTGTACCGATTTGAATGAAATTTGGCATGGAGATACTTTGATTATTTAGAAAGGACATAGGCTACTCTTTGCTGCGACAGACGACAAACACGCAGGCGGAGAGAAAAGCTAGTATAGTGTTTAATGAAATAAAAGTATTGAAGATGATGAAATTTCTACGTCACAATACCAATTATAGAGGTGCACCAGTGAGCCAGTAACTGTAACTACAATGAGTGAAACCTTTTACCCAATGGTTCAGCCAAGTCCTGCAAAATGGATTGCGAAAGGTAATTCATTAAAAAGAAGTAAATATTAATACTTAAAAGATACAAATGACTGCCTCGATGGCGCAGTGGTAGTGAATACGACTGCTGTGCTTGAGGTCTCGGGTTCAAATCCTGGGTCGAACCAAGTATTTATTTGATCTACAAATATTTGTTTCGAAGTTTGGGCGTTTTCTATCTATAATATTTACAAAAGGTAAGTATCTATGTATTTATATCAGTTGTTTAGTACCCATAACACAAGCTATGCTTAGCTTGGGACTAAATGGTGTTGTGTGAAATAAATAAATAAATATTTAAGAAATCTAAATATCACAAATATTTATTTATTACTACCTGAACCTCGTTCATTATCTTCGATAATACTCAAATCTGTCTACGATAGTCAAAATGCTAATCTGTGATATTTTTTTTCAAACATTAAGAAATGTTTTGCTTCACAAGTCAACAGTAGGCGTAGCTTCCAACATCTGTATATCGCTTTTATCTTCCATTCACTGACATTGTCTTATGTAAAAAAATATATTCTACAAATACATGACAGGTCGTCACGCACAGTTGACGAAGAAAATTGTTGACAAGTGTACGTGGTCAACGAACTGCACTGCGTCACATCACGAAGCAATAAATAATTTAACAATGGAAGCCAGCCAACACTGGGATCTGGCTAAATTGTGTCGACAATTAGATCTTAGTAACCCAGGAGTTCGAACACATAAATTGTTTTGAGTTATTTGTCAATAAGAATTTGAAAATATCAAAGGTCAACTAATTTTTATCCCTAAATGCAGGTAGATTATAAATCAGTTAACTCTGGTAATTTTAAGATACTGGTCTCAAGTAAACTAAGAAAATTAATAGTGTCAGACTTTCAAGCCACTATATGATTAATTATTTCACAATTAACCATAGTATTTAATGCAATTTTCTCTTTGACAAAAGCTGTTTTAAGTTCAGTATGTACACCTATTGTAGGTATACATAAAAAAATACATTTTACAACGACCTAATGTCGAAACCACTGTGAAAGAAATGAATTAAAATTATTGTTTCTCTCTGACCAACGTAATCATGAAAAGCTCTTGCAATACGAATAACTCACCCACAAAGCAACACTTGACAGAAGACCTCTTCTGTCCCCTTCTGAGAGAATTCAATTGTGCGAGCAATATTTACCTGAGTAACTTCCCTCCGCTCATATTGGAATTCCAGAGGAACGTCTAATGTCGTAGACTCTGATATGAGATACGACTGTGTGTTTTGTTAGTAATATTATGATCGTTCAAAGAGTATGATTTTGGTATTAGTAAATAAATAAATAAATAAATATTTTCGGACATTTAACACAACGCCATCTAGTCCCAAACTACGAGTAAGCAGAGCTTGTACTATGGAAAAAAATGGAAAATATAAAATATAATTCAATGAATGCTATATGCCCTATAAATTAATACGTAAATAATCTACCAAACAATATATATATATATATTTTTTTTTATTGAATAGTGGGCAAACGAGCAGACGTATCACCTGATGGTAAGCGATTACCGCCGCCCATGGACACCTGCAACACCAAAAGCGTCACAAGTGCGTTGCCGACCTTTGGGGGATGGGAAAGGGGATGGGGGAGGGGTTGGGGTATGGGCCTCCGGTATCCTCACTCACTCGGTGAAACACAGCGCAAACGCTATTTCACACCGGTTTTCTGTGAGACCGTGGTATCACTCCGGTCGAGCCGACCCATTCATGCCGAAGCATAGCTCTCCCACGGTAAGACATATTTTTGATTAAAGTTTGATGAATATGAAATGAAATTAGAAATACTTAAAGTTTATATGTACAAAAAGTTATAGAATTCAAGCTAAATGTTATTCTGAGTTTTAAAGGGAACGAAAACGATTCTACATAGGTACAAGGCTTAGTACATAAACTAGAAAATAATAACATTCTACTACAATCACACAACGCCATCTAGTCTCAAACTAAATGAAGCTAACTATGGAGACAAGTGAAATAAACATGAATATACTTTTCATAAATACATACGTTTTATACATGAGACTTTGACTTAGAGCTGGAGTCGAACCTGGCCATCACATAAGCCGTTATGCATCCTGCCGTACATCTGATCTGTTTACATATGGAAAGTCTACATAACGACAATACAAGTTATAATGGTCAGTGACATAAAGCTAAATATTGTCTCATTACCATTAGTTTAAAGGCAAATCCAAGGTAGGCTACAGTTTTCATTTTATCTCGAAACATTTTTATTTTCTTTCATTCGTTATTTAAGGTTAAAATCTTTTATGAGCTTAAGATCTTAAGATGTAATTAAGAACATTATTGAAAGTAAAAATAAGAAGATAACAAATTATACGTACAAAAAATTTGGAAACAAAATGAAATATTCAGGCGAATACCGTATCTGGTAGAAGTTGGAGCGAGACTGATGGTGTCGATTTGTTATAGAGGGTCACTGTTACCGAACATTCCAGTAGTGGCGTCGATCATCAGTTATACATGGTGGCAAAAATTTAAAGTATCTAAGCAAATATTTGAGAATTTCCTTTCATAACCAAACTAGTCATCATTATTCTGCCCTTTATCAATTTTTTTATGAAATCAGTACAATTTATATTTTTGCAAACAGGTTTACAACACTTAGAGTTAACAAACCGAAATGAATCCATATTTTTCTTGTAACTTATTCTACTCGTGGGAGAGCTATGCTTCGGCATGAATGGGTCGGCTCGACCGGAGTGATACCACGGCCTCACAGAAAACCGGTGTGAAATAGCGTTTGCGCTGTGTTTCACCGAGTGAGTGAGAATACCAGAGGCCCATACCCCAACCCCTCCCCCCATCCCCTTTCCCATCCCCCAAAGGTCGGCAACGCACTTGTGACGCCTTTGGTGTTGCGGGTGTCCATGGGCGGCGGTAATCGCTTACCATCAGGTGATACGTCTGCTCGTTTGCCCACTATTCAATAAAAAAAAAACATAAAAGCAAAGCAGATAATGTTTTCTCCACATACATCTCCCTAAAGACCTATGACAAAGTTATATCCTTAATAAGTTTCACTGAATCATATTTCATATTATTTTATTATTATTAAATATATACGTTTCAATCTTGATGTTTCAATGTTATATTAATTTTCATTAATTTTGATGCGATAAAATATTGTATTTTTAATTTTCATTAGATATACATTTTACAAATTGATCAAAAACAGTGACTAAAATTTTCGTTAATTTGCAACGCAATGTAAATAAGAAGAAATAAAATATATTTATTCTGCAAATCTCTTAAATTATTTTTCTGCAAGTGTTAACGCAAATAATTTGCTCCCCCACGTACTAGATATTAGTCGACATGATAGAGCATAAATGTATAACCAACCAAAGTGATTTGATTTTAAACTTGTAAAAGAATTATGTTACAACATTTATACAAATACAATTTTATATCTCTTGCCAGTTTGAACTAAAAAACTAAATATTTAGAATACATTATTTGAAACAAGCACTTCATAGATCGAGTCGTAATTCAGGGATAATTAGAAGGTACGTGGTCATATGATTCATTTGATTATTATATATTTATTCATTATATTATTATATTTATTCATTCATTCATTCATTCATTCATTCATTCATTCATTCACCTACCTGTTGGACAAATACATAATGGAAGTTGCAACCAAAATATCTATAGACTGGAGACAGTATACTATATACTTAGAAGAGATAGATGCAATTTCTACTTAAAAAGATCATTCTGAAACCATGTCGAAATGAAATGACCGAAAATGAATGATAGCTAATTTGAAGTACACCAGAAAGCAATGGATCCCGGTCAGTATAGACCAATTTTCAAAAGTCGAACATTAACTGTATCAAGTAGCCATCACGCATTCCGAGAACTCACCTGATTACGCATGGTTACATGTTAGAACGATTTCGGACAATATTCACACATGCACGACATTGAAACCTTAATAAGAAGATTATTAAAAATATTTAATTTAACTTCTGAAATTAGTTGAATATTATTTAGTTTTGTTTGTGTTCTAAGTTGTAAAAGCTAACATTTCTATAGCCAAACATTTACTTAAAACGCATTTAAACGTCTAACTACAATTTTAAATTAACAAAGCGTTTACTAACGAATTTAACTTTAAATTGAATTCGTATAAAAAATAAATTGCACCGTACTAATGGTTCGACTCAAGAATTATCGCAACCTTCAAAAGGAATGTGATTAATTTTTTTTGCTTTAGTTTGTACAATTATTGAGAAAGTCGTTCTTGTCACGTGAGATGCTTAGAACTTATCTCAATTAGAAATCCAATATCTGCCAAAGTCTACTTAGAAACGCATTAAGAAATCTAGATTAACGCAATATGATGAATCGTTTCAAGTTCTTTACAACGATAATCCTTCAAATTACAATCATGAACAATTTAGACAACTAGAAAAAAAGTCTAGAGTTTTTTTCTTTTATTAACTTTTCAAATATTCCAAGATTTTCTTTTTAATATAAATGTAAAATACTGTTATGCTGAATATTATTTGACTCAGTTTGTAATAAAAAAAAATTGAGACACGAACCTCAGTTAATCTATCTAAAGATAAAGATACGATAGATAGATTGCTTAAGGAATCCTTGGTGTTTGGAGTATCTAAAACTCTTAATTCAAGATATATTTAGTCTAGAACAGTAAATCAATACTCCAATCTAAAAAGAAAGAATAAGAAAGAGATACAGAGGGGAGGATGGATGCGGACTGCCCAAGACCGGGATGGTTGGCGCTACTTGGGGGAGACCTACGTTCAGCAGTGGACGGCAAATGGTTGAAATGAATGAATGAAAAACAGAGGGGAGAGATCCAAGAGAAGAGATCTTTCAACCTTCACACTTTCTTTTTTATAAATAGGATTTGGTGGCGCGTATTTCCAATTAACAGAAATAAAAAAATAGTATTGGCCTACGTCGTTGTCCTATATCATAGAGCTACAAACACTAGAAGTAAGACAACAACCGCCTGCCCTCTATTGGTGAGAACATAAGTTTTTAAAATTGATGAAATGCGCTTGTGGCGCTACGCAAAATAAATAAGTTTTTCGTGAATTACTGATTGTTGAATTGTGAAAATGAACGTGTAAAAGTACAAGTAAAAATACATAGACTTAGACTCTATCACGAATTAGGTAAGCAGTTTTGTCACGCTGCAGATTATCTAATTAAGAACAAGAGGTAACTATCCACACGTGTGTAACGGGTCGCGGCGTGACACGTTTGTAAATATCAGTCACGCTCCAGGGAAGCTCTGGTCATGAAAACGACGATATTTCACTAATTAAATTTCACATTTTAGTGTCCCGCGCGTGACTGATTCACGCGTTAAGTGAGCTGGGACTATGTGTCTCTGGGAGTTGTACTGTGATGTAATAATATTAATAATTAATGAAATATTTTTTGTTATTTGTGAAGTTTTGTAAAAGAAAATCTACTCTGTATTTACATAAGGAACTGTGGAGGAACGGGTATCATGTTCCACCCAACACAAAGGGAGGATCCTCCGACCAGGCTAGGTGATCAAGCCTGGCGGGCTACTGCCCTACAGATGATGTTGGGATGTTGTACTCGTATATATGATAATCGGCGCGAGAACTATTTATTGAGCGATTCAGGATTTGTAGTTACTTCGTGTAGTGCGTTACTTCGTAGTTCAGTGTATCTTCAGTAGATGGCGCTGTAGTAGGTTATTGTTGTGTTATATGTGGAAGTCGCCACAGAACTCTGATATTCTGACAATAGACATAACATTAGACCGTTAAATAAGATAACGTTTTGCTTGTAAAGAATACAGTAGCATTATAGCTATCTTATAATAACCTGCAACAAGCAGATAGAAAAATAGGTAATTAACATTATGGAACGGAGATAAACTAGCAGACGGCTCATCTAAAGGCTCTCCCACACAGGTGTGTTATTATCGGTCAATAATATGGATGCATAATGAACGCAACTGTCCTACTTCTATTACCTCGTTATTATCGCAGTAATGTGCAATTTCGTAGCCGTAATAATAAATCTTGTATTGTCGACCGATAATAACCTGTGTGAGGGAGCTTTAATAGTGAGTAATTATTGCCGTCTATGAAAACTTACAACTTAAAAGACACCAGTTAGTACTATTTGAATGGGCGTACCCTCCTCTCAAAGTTATCTGACTTGATATAAAGCAATAACAGAATTGATTTACATCGTATTTCTGTGAGGCTTGATATCACTCCGATCGAGCCGCCCCGTGTACCTTAATATGGCCACTCTTTACTGCAATTCACTCAATCAAACACTACTAAAATCGAGTATGTCATAATTATTAATAGTGTACACAAACAGTTAAACGATTACAATATTGAAATAAACGCCCAACATGAATGTTACACGTGTGTAATAAATAGTTTGAACAAATTAATGTTATCGCGACGTCATATCGCCATTTATTTACAAACACGGAACAAATATGTTCCGTGTCATTATAACGCTACAACCTAGTTGTATTATGAGGGTTTTTTTATTATGTCGTCATATGGTCATACGGCGCAGGCCATTTTTTTGTGTATGCTCCTGCCAAAGTAACTCTACTCTGCCTGATGGAAAGCATAAGCAGAATTTGAAGGTGGTAGTCACCATACTCATTGCGAATGCAGACAAAGCAACAATGCAGCCTTTAGACCCACACTGTGGCGGCCTAGTGATGCTTTTGCATCATTGGGTGTTGCTCATATTTTAATGACTATGGGATATTGTTGGATGAATACCGACGGAAGCATATAGATCAGCAGTCTGGTTGCATTTAGTATAGGCTCAACCAAGTTTACAACAATAAACATAAAACAAAACAAGTTTTATGAAGAAACAGTTTGTAAGAGTATTTATTTGTTGCGTGTTAGAAGAATATAAAGTTATCGTTTGCGGGTAGAAAGTACTATCAGATTTGGAGCACGTTAGTTGATATTTACTATGGCCATAAATAGATTAAATTAAAAAGTGTAATTAAGAACAAATAAGAAAAATATTATGCCGACCCGTGGTCCTTCAATTTACAAATTATTTTTTCGAAATTATGTTTGTAAGCTGCCATCTTAATTAGAACATAGGCTTAAGTTAAAAGTAATAATATTTTTAAAATAGGCATTTGTTTTCCAACTTACCCGGTAGAAAGGGGTGATGAAAACGAAAGTTAAGAAAAATGACACTCCTATCTAAGAGAAACCAATAATTCAAATATTTCTACGTAATAATTGTAATTTCTTAAATTACATGTTCTACCGGAACCATTTAAGGTAGGTTGTTAAAAACATATTTTGATTACATCAGGCAGACATTGTAGTAATCTAGTTGGATGGAAACAATTTTGAAGACGAAGTGAATTACAAAGCTACGTTGAGTTTTCCCTTCATCGATCCCACAATGCCTAAATATTTTAAGAAAGACTTCGACCAGTGCAATCTACCCGTCCTGACATAAGGAGCCAAAACGTGAAAACTTTCGGTACGGCCGGTTCACAAGTGAAAAGTTGCTCAGCGTGAAATGGAAAAGGCATTATTCGACATTTCTTTAAAGAATCGTTCCAGGAATGAGGTGATCCGATTGAGATTGAAGGTTGCAATGGGTAAGCAATATTAACCATGGGAGAGCCAAGCTTTGGCATGAATTGGCCGGCACGACCGGAGTGATACCAAGTGATCACAGAAAAATGGAGTGAAATAACGCTTACTGTGTCTCACCGACCGGTAACCGGTTCGGTACACTCGTACCGAAAGCCCGTACCCCAACCCATCCCCCATTCCCCATCAGGTGAGACGTCTGCTCCTTTGCCCCGTATTTCCATTATAAACACCATTTTGGTTAGACACGTTCTTAAATGGAGACCACATCTAGGTAAACATAATGTAGGACTTCTACAGGCCAAGTGGAGTGATGAGCTACACAAGATCGCTGCCAGGAGCTGGATGAGTGACGTGTAATTGAAAAAAGCTATATCCAGCAGTGTATTTCTATTTGTATATAGTGATGATAAATTTGCTTTGTAAATTATTAATTGCGGTTTTGTTATTGGGTGTTATGTATGAAGAAAGTGGCTGGCAGCAGTTGGATGCGGACTGTCCAAAACCGGGATAGTTAGCACTCCTTGCGGGGCCCTCGTTCAGCAGTATACGGCGATTGGTTGATATATATTTATTTTGATAATATTTTATTGGTTAGTTATTTGTGTTTATAAATACATTTAATGTCGAGTTAGACGCAATCCAACACCCACTAGAAGTCAATTTATTAAGTAAATTACATTTTCCTAATCTACTAATTTTTTTAAGTACATTTACTTTTTCACCAATACAAATAACTTAAACAAATAATTTGGAAGTGAGTGGAAATTGACGTCATCGATTAAAAGTCCATTAACTTCGGAGGACGGTACATCATACAGTCGACAGTGTGACATTCTTAACTCTGTGGCGTACATAAATGGAAGAAACAGTTAAATAATATAAATATATTGGGCTAGCTTTTGCTCGTGGCTGCACCCGCGTGTAACTCGATAATCGCGGTAAAGAGTACCCTATGTCTTATATATATATGTGGGATCCTTATAAAGAAACAGCAACGAATCTTCTTTGTAATCTTTAATTATAAAATCGTTTATCTCCATACAATCTTTGCAGCCCACGCCCATCGTATCGTACCACAGATTAAACACAATAAGCCCAGTGTGGTAACATTATAAATATATATATATATATATATATATATATATATATATATATATATATATATATATATATATATATATATATTTATAATGTTAGTATGGACTGGCAAGGACTAATATGGCTGTATGAGTTTATTAACTTTGAGACGGCCGTGCTCTAACTCTACCTTATTAGGTAGAGTTAGAGCACGGCCGGCTATTGCACGATCTCTAGGATAATCTGTGTTAGACAATTCTTTCGTTGATTTCACTGGGTAAGTGACGAATGTCGGGCTCCCTAACTTTGGACCCGTCGGCAAACTCTTATTAAGAATGAAATGAATTTTTATATGACACTGACTCTAAATGTTGATAATATTGAAGACTATTCATGAACGTTTTGATTCCGAAATATCAAAGGTATATAAACATCAGAAAGATTAGTTATTTACCACAAAATCACAGAAATCGCTTCAGAACCCAGTTTATATTCTTGTTGAACCAAAACAAGCCACACGATCTATATTAGTTGATTGTTTAGTGATCAGCGATCTGTGCTATAACCGGTCGCCCGTTTCGCCTACACTTAACCCGTCCTCGCTCGCTCGAGTATTGACCGACCCGTACCTCTCGCACACTATGCTCACATATTGGCGCTCGATGCCTACTAGATCACTTATTTACACATAGAGACTAAAATTTATTTGTAACAAAAAGAAAACGAAAGTATGACTTTAAAATATCAATCCTATATTTTTTAGTAAAAGAGAGAGAGAGTTGAGAGAATAAGCGACTGTGTGAAATATGTGTTTCGAACAGATACTCGGTCTAATCTTATAACACATTTTAGTATTTTTTTTAAATACAGCAGGCAGCAGCAGCAATTAATTGCTATTCAAATTAGGATCACTTTATCAGCAAAAGGTTCTTTTATAAATACAGCCAGTGTCCTTCAGAATACTGGAAGGATTGTAACGATACACAAAGTCTGTGAAGGTATTCCAAAGTAACAATGAAAAATAAATACACATACTGTGACTTAGTAAGTCTATGACCATCAACAGTGAAATCTTATTAAGACATCGCGTAATTTAAAAGTCGATAATACCTACTTATCGCATTAATTACTGAGTTGGTAAATATATTTCATAGAAGCCAAAGGCTTATGAAAAACCATGCATATATACATGAATCCTAAAATTATTCCACGGTTTTTTGCACAGTTGTGTAAAAAGGAGTCACAAGCACATGACACAGGCTGTATAAAATTAACGGAATATATTCTAACTCTGTATTCAACATACCTATATGAAATATTCAACGTACGCTACAATTTGAATAGAATCTATTCTTTTGATGACATCGAGATAAAACTTTTCTAATAAGCACCTCGAGTTTCTTTTGTTTAAGTTTTTAAAACTTAAGCAACCGAGCATTCAAAAAACTGCGAACGCGAGCTGAATTGAAAACTACAAGAGCCTCCTGAGCGCCTTTTCGACCCTCCCTGATGGCGCCGAGTTTTATCTCCATTGTCTAACGTTTAGGTGACAAAAACAATAGAAAAAGATTTAATTTCCTGTCTCCCTGATAAAATATTATTTTAATCCGGCATTGCTCCGATGCTGAATATTCAATGAATGCGGACCGGCCATATTTTATTTGAGAGTTTTTATGCAAAATAATACGGATCCGAAACGGCCGTGCAAACCGGATATTTTTAATCAACCCTCGGCAGTTCAACATTCAACCGGCACTCTGCCGCCCGCCGGTCAAACATACCCCTCGAGTGTGTACTCACTCGAGGTATTTCCTCATTTCTTATACATGCATTTTTATTAAGTAGTAATGTATATTCATTGATATTGGATTTGACGTCACTGAGATGCTGAGATCCCTTCACTACAACGCCAAAGTTCTGATTATAGATAGCTCATTATATGAAGAGTATTCTCTCCTATTTTTCACTTGACTGTGTATTAATATTTGTGAAAATTACAATAGACAAATAGTTTTAAACAGCTTTGAATAAAATTGTAGTATGTCGTAGTACGTAGCACTCAAATATATCTTACAAAACGTAGCGGTACACCATCACTTCTTGAAACAAAGGTCCTGTTGAGTCCGAAAGTAGAAATGAGCATTCCAAAAACACACATCTTTAAAAAGTAGTCTAATCAACATTTAAACAATGTTAATGCCTCAATATTTTCCAGGAAGCAGTTTAAATAGCTGAGTTCAAGTTTTAATTTAAAACAGTGCCTTTCATACGGTAAAAGTTTATCTCACAACGATTGTTCACATTTTATCTGGATCTAGGTACAAAATAAACGGGAAATATAACCGGAGAAATGTCAGTAGAACAGATTTATAAAGGGAGATTATCGACGCAATAAGTTGCTGTTAGGCGCGAGATTCGCGGCACCTTTACAAAAAAGTTAAATCAAAAACGTGAGGCGGCGACAAACAAGTGAAGGGGCAAAGAAGCGAAGGGGTCGACGAGGGGGGCGCGGGGATGTGGAAAGCTGAAAAAGTGTCCGCACAAGGATTTATCGCCTCCGCAATGTTCGCCGTTCGCGGAGCGTGCCAACAGCCACATCTCGAGGTCACTAAGACCGGGCCGCGACTACACAGGGTTAAAAGCGCGTCCGCACTTAACATTATTAAGTGAACAGCCTGCATTAAATTTTAATATCCACACTGTTTTATACACAAAAATAAGTTTATCTTATAAATAAAAGCTGATATTTGAGGTACGAATCCTTTATGTTTGAAGAATTACTGGCATTTTTATTATGTTGTGATAAAGGCTTTGTGCTCGTAGCAACTACGGCGTAGATGAAGCCTACAAACAGTGCTACGTGCTCTACGTAGAAATAAGCTACACGTGCTACGAACGCAATAGTCTTTTATATATACAACCACGACGGCGATAAAATGTGTACATGATACTAGTTGTTGTTGAAATTACCATATTTTATTTCATATTATTAACCGATTTAAAAAAAAGAGAGCAATTCTGAACTTGGTTCTGTTTTTAATTAGTTTTTATCTTAAATAAATTTCACATTTGCGATTCATAAACAGATTTTAAAATTATTTTTTCTTTGATAAAAATTAGGAGGATTTCATCTGAGGATAAACGAAAATATATACAAAGAATACAATTTATCGTCACCTAGGCACAATGAAGTCAATGTTACGTATTGCAAACTTAATCATTTTACTTAGATCAAAAATAAAACACTTTCTGAAAAAGTCTGTAACACACATGCCACTTGTATTATGCTGACCACTTACTATATTAGGCCAACCAAATAACAAAATATATATCCAACATTCAAGGAGCAAAGTATACTCTATTTTGGCGAGATGCTGAGGCCACTCGAGTTACACAAGCCGTAACTCACAATACATAGATGTAAGTGAAGCCTCCACTGTCCTACGCCACTAAATTATGCACACCGTGACCTGCCGGGGCAACCTTATTACGGAGAGGTAACCAGAAGGACTCAATGTCGTTCAGCATAAGATACATGATTTATGAATATCTGTCGAGGAGTGTGATTATTGTATAAAATATAAGTGAGAGCTGTACGAAAATAATAATGAAAATAGTTGAGCAGGTTCTATAATCAAGTAGGGTCCAAGAGTAGTGGTCATCATATTATATTTAAATGCAGACAATGTAGAGTGGCATTGTGACCCGCACTATGGCGGAATATGGAGATGCATCTGCATCATTGAGCCTCCGGTGTCGTACCACGACAACACGAATGTCATTCTAAGTTGATTTTCTAGAGCGAATAGTACCGCACCGGTAGAACCGGCCTGTTAGTGATGAGATCAGCGTGGCTCTACTACCTTGAAAATATTGAGTCTAAACCTAAATCATTTAGTCTTCACCATTCCTTCATTGAACTACTATTAGTAAAGACAGGTTGGCATATGATATACCCGTAGGTCAACTCGATCGAAGGGACACCACAGCTTCTCAGAAATAATAATAATAATTTATCACCAGTGTTGAGCAATAAGGTTATAAATGATAAATGTTTTATTTTAATGAAGTTATAAAATGTACAAACTTGAGGGAGGGAGAACCAAAGGTAGACTATACACTCTTGACTTAGAGGTGCTTATAAACATCAATACTAACTTACTCTCAAGCATTCCCTTCCATGCAATGAAGAAACTTTTCAGTTCACCAAAGCCTAAAATTCAAAAGATTCCAGTTAATTACAATCGTGATATTATTAAGAGTAGGCTAATTCTATTTCTTACAGATAGGCATGTACCATCTTGAAATCAGTCAACACCATATCATGCCATCTTAAACGTGTAAAAACACCTTAAATTTGTTCAATATTAAGTTGTTCAGCACATACAGTCCTCATCGTTGTAAGGTTTAGCAATGGTTGCTTACACTACCCGAAATTATATTCGTAATTCAAACATATAATGCGAGCTTTGATCTCGTGTGCTCAACGAGTTTGTGAAACTTTCGAGAGCTCCAGAAACGGTGACGAATGATGTAAATCTCGTTCTAATGCAAATTATATCGTCTCTCACACACTGATACAAGTTGTTTGTAGTTCTTTAGAAAGTTCTAGTTAATATTAGAGATAGGATTACTTGATTAAGGCATATTCTGAAAGTTTAACAAAGGCGAAACTGTTGCTATAGTGATAAGAAGAGTCAAGTTGTAAGTTTGAAAATATTCTAATGATGAAGTATCTGTGACTAACGTGAAAGTGAAAATAACAAGTTTGAAATATGTGTTTGCAGGTGTATAAAAGAATTCATAAGTAAATTATAGTTTTTGACCTACTCAGAATGTATATCCGATAATACGTGTAACTTGTTATCCATTTACCAGAGTAAAAAATTCTCAAACTCCAGCGTTACTTTTACAAGCTTTTATTAAGTTTCACCTGTCCCGATGCTTGTTCGTGATCAAATCTTGCAAGTTAAATTTGATCCACTTCCACTTTCCGATTGAGCTGAAATTTGAAATATACCTTTAGTTGTGATGACAATACAATTATATAATCGGTACTATTATTAATCCGAAATGGCCGCCGTAACAAAATGGCGTTGTACATATTTTTGAACAACCCCAATATGGGTATCAAATGGAAGAGCTTAAAGTAGTTTTTTTAAAAAGCAATTTTTTTTTTTATTTGAAATTATAAAATTTGGTTCTGTAATTTATCATCACAGAATATAGATAAACTACATCAATGCATGAAATGTATCGAGAAGATGTGTGATGTAGGTATGTTCAAAGATTTTGCTAAATATAAATATATCGTCTGCTGTCATGAGTATTAATAAAAACATAAGCAACGTTGTCTAGGAATGACGACAATAGTGTACGTGTAGTTATTTAGATTGTTTTTCTCTTTTTCTATGTTAAAGCTATACGCAAAACTAATAGAGAGATTTTATTGAAATTTAGCATTTTCTCCTCAGAAGTTAAAGAAACTAGGTACAAAATTGAATACAAAATGACAGAAATGATTCTTTACCATTTAAAGATCGTATTAAGTCTCTCTTTTAAGTGTATTTATATAGAAGGCGCTGTTTCAATTTATAAACATACAACTGCCTTTTATAAACCCCCTTAGGGGTGAAATTTCTCATAATCTTTTTTTAGTAGATGTTTATAACATAAAAGCATCAACTGCATTACAACATTTCTACTTTGTAGCGCCAACTATTAATTAATAATAATATAGTTTATTTCTTCTTTCAGAATGGTAAACATAATATTATTCAAGAATAATTGTGGAAATCCAGCCATCATTGTGACAGACTGGTGCCTGTTCAGCCTCTTTTTTAATATAGATTATTCCTTCAAAATGTATAGAAAAATATGTTATTGATATACCTGATTAGTAATAGTTTAATGAACTATTACTAAAGAGATTAAACTACCAAATAACTTTACTTTTTGCAGAATGGTTTCAAATATAACTATCTCGGTGGCGGAGTGGTAGCGTATGCGACAGCTGTGCTTCAGGTCTCGAGTTCGATTCCCGGGTCGGTCTAAATGTTCGTATAATTTACAAACATTTGTTACGAACTTTGGGTGTTTTCTATAATTACTCGTATATAATATGTTTTTTTTTTTTTTTTTATTGAATTGGAGGCAAACGAGCAGACGCATCACCTGATGGTAAGCGATTACCGCCGCCCATGGACACCTGCAACACCAAAAGCGTCACAAGTGCGTTGCCGACCTTTGGGGGATGGGGAGAGGGAATGGGGGAGGGGTTGGGGTATGGGCCTCCGGTATCCTCACTCACTCGGTGAAACACAGCGCAAGCGCTATTTCACACCGGTTTTCTGTGAGGCCGTGGTATCACTCCGGTCGAGCCGGCCCATTTATGCCGAAGCGCGGCTCTCCCACGGTGAAAATAAAAGAAAATATGTTTATATATTTACAAAATAAAAGTATATAAGCATTGTATCAGTAAATCTAACTATCATAATACAAGGTCGGCTTGGTTTGAAGTTAAATGACATTGTATGTGAAATATCCGAATTTATTCAATAATAATAACATAATGCTTGATTATACATGTAAACTTTGCCAGATATTCTGCTTACCATGTGTACTTCGTAATAATAATTAGAACCTAACGTTCTTAAAATATTTAAACAAAAACTTATTTACCCATTCATGGTGTCCACACAATTGTCGCCTACACGCAAAGGCCTCCATTGTAGTTCAGTCGTGTTAATATTGAGTAATTGACCCCACATCACGCTAACGAAATATAATTATTACTGAATACAAAAGAGTCTGACATCAACTTTCCTCCCCCTCATACATTTTCAAAAATATCTGGTAGGAAAGGGTTTGGAAAGGTTTTTATGAAATAGTTTTGGATAAAACATGATTAGTGATAGACAACTGACTTGTTAGTCATATTTTGATGTTAATATTATGAAACCGAAAGTAACTCTGCCGGTCTGTATTTCACGCTTTGAAAAAAATCGCTAAACATCGGTTTTTATGAAATTTGGCATGGATGTTTGATTTGACTTTGACTTTGATTCTTGTGGAAGAACGTAAGCTACTTTATATATAACTAAGATAAACACGGGCGGAGCTCGTACATTAATATTTACAAAACACGTAATTCAAGTTTAAAAACTCTCACTGACTTCTACACAACGATAAACTGTTATAAGTTGTACTATTTTTTTATTAGTTATTTACATCTAAAACTGGGATGTTATCTTCACATTCAAATGAAATGAATATACACTATGAAAACACACCAAATAAACATTTATGTTATTTAGAAGTTGATTCAACATAATGTTTTGTTTTCAAAATATAGGTGTACTCGTATAATTGAAATCAATGAGATAATTTCTGTTACTAAATTATTCGACATAAATAATTTAAAATATCCATATTGATATTTTAAATTAAAAACTTTGTCTGTCTTTCTATCTGTTACGCTGGCACGGTTAAACCATTACACTGATTTCAATTTGGCAAAAATTTGGCATGGCTACTTTTACATTTACCGACAAACACACAGGCGGAGCCGTGGGTAAAAGCTAGTACATACATAAATAATACTTATAAAGAATTATTCAACCGTCAATGAGTCTCCAAAGAGCTTGCTTATCATATATTAAAGCTGGCATTCAAGTAGAAAAGAATAAGAAATCTAAATTAGAGCTTCATTGACTATTCTACTCGTATGTTAAATATTGTAGTGAATGAAACGTTGAGTTTATTTCAATTGAACTCTCCGTTCACAAGCTATCAACTTCTATACATAGCTATACAATTGATATAGTATTTTGTAGTATGATTATGACCTTATTTGAATAACAAAATGATTTTTACCAAGTAATCATCGTCATCATCCTGCATTTTTATAATTCATCTGTGTGTTTTCCTTGCTTCTTGAAGATAAACCTGATGTTAACCATCTATAAGAATTTAATAGTTTTAAGACCGGACAAAAGGAAAAAAACACTGAGATAAGAAATTTCTTATCGTAGGGGAGCTAAGTAACTAGATCGAGTTTACAGAAAACCAGTGTCAAGCAATTCGTTCGTTGTTGCTTAGCAATCTGAAATTATTGAATACGCAAATACCTCCCCCTTCTTATCCCTCATTCTCATAAAGAGTGTAAACGCACATGTACATTAAGTCTAAACTCGCAGATGCCCATGGGCGGTGTTAGTCACTTGTCCTTAAATGACTCATCGGATCATCGGTGCCCAAATACATATAATGAAAATAACAATTAGTATTATTTTTCTCTTTCACACACAAAATAATTATAACCACTTCAACTTAAATTAGGTGTTACATGAATTTTTGTGCAAAACAAGTATCTGTACTAAGAGGACCTATAGGGTGGATTCCAGCTTCTCTAAATATATTACATTACAAACTTACGAGACTGAGAGATGAGAAATGAAAGTGTGGGTGGAGTGTTTGTGTTTGTGTATGTGTTGATATGTGGGTCTGTGTTTGCTCGTTTGCGTAAGAGAGTGTATGGGTGTATAGTTATATGATACAGTGCATGTGTGTGATAAATAAAAAAGGAAGGTAAGGATATAGAACCTAGAGATATCGCGAGTCTTGGATGAGAAACAAAATTGATACAATAAATACGATAAAGTGTTTTTATAACGTAGCGTATCCAATTCGTAACTACGTAACAACGTACGTAGCTAATGCACAGGATCAATAACTGTTAAAATAAGTTATTATTAGTTGGTTGTATTCGTGTGCTTGTCAAGAGAAACATTTGTAATGATTAATGAGGTTGTATAAGATGTGGAAGTACAAATTATTGCTTTATTTCTACTTTTATTGGTTTCACATTTGGATTGTATGTGATATTGTTATTCTTTCTTTGTTTTTCTTATGTCCAAAATATAAAGTAATATACTTTCGTATCTGATATCAAATATACGCACAAATATCTCCAAACAGGGTATGCACAAATATATAATACACCTACGTTTTGCTTACTGTCAATTGGTTCACAGATATGCACACAAACACGCGCGCGCGTTTCTTATTTAAAGTTTAGAAATTTATTCAAACATTGAAATTTAAGTAGGAGTCTTTCATTAGATTACAAATGTCGTAAGTACCATTTATTCAACTGTAAGTGTTCTTAGTGCTCAAGTTGAAATAATGTATGGTTTAAACGTTCGCTTCAAATTGTACAGCTATGAAATAATTACAACTCCTCACTGCGGATTTCCCTTAGTCAGTACAAAGCCCTCACTGAGGCTAGACCTAGAAATGTAATAGGTTCACATTCCTCTGTCGGCGTCGGCTGTCAAAGTTGTATTACTTAATGTCTTGAATTCGTCTTGTTGATGTATAGAGTAAGAGACTCCTTACCAGTAGAATTGAGCCCGACTTATTAAAAATACACGGATCAAAAACCATATTAAGGTATTACTTATTGTATTTGCTTTTGAAAGAAACCTTCGTGTATGCATTTTTTAATAAAAATATAAGTAATTTGTAGAACTGTGATGTTTATAATTCTTAATACTTATGTAGTCATAAAAGAAAGCAACCTGATATTTAATAAAAGTACGGTTTTTTTTAATCTAAAGATTGTCTCTACGAGACTTTTGTCTGTCTACAATGTATTGATATTTTTTACACTGACAATTGCCTTATTGGCGTAGTGGAAGCGTATGCGATTGCTATATTTGAGTTATTGGGTTCGATTCCAGGGTCGAAACAAATGTTTGTATGATCTACGAATATTTGATTCGGAGTTTGGGTGTTTTCTATGTATAATATGTATGTATTTACAAAAAAATATCAGTTGTCTAGTACCCATAACAAAAGCTCTGCTTAGCTTAGAATGATGATGCTGTGTGTTAGGTGTCCGAAATATTTATTTATTTAAAAAGATAAAAGAATATATTTAGAGGACAACAATGATATTTTGAACACAAACTTCTACACGCAAATAGCACATCCACAGTGAAGCTAATAGGAGAAGACACACATTGATTGAAACTTTTTCACTGATTGATCTCTCATCTCATCTCTCATTGATCAACGCAGAAGACGTACTAAAATATTCCCTAAACGAAAATATATGATGAACAGAAGACATTTGCAAAAAAAGTATTTTATGTAGAAGTTGCCAAAAGCTTTTTACTTTAATATTTTAACAATTTAGCTCCTCGAAAAGGAAGCCTTAACTTAGAGAACCTTTGTAAAAAGTCTAAGTTTTTTCCGTTGAATCTAGACTCAAATGTTAGGAAGCTTGTCACACACAAAACGACTTGACTTAAAATTTACTGTACAAAGAAATGTATAATAAAGTTATTTTTTAATATTAATATCTCTGTGTTACTGTTTTTAACCGACTTCAAAAAGAGAGGTTCACAATTAAAATGTATTTTTTTATGTTTTTTACTCATAACTTTCAAATGGATGAACCCATTATGATGATTTGTAAAGCTGGTGCTTCCCATGTGGTCCCATTTTGATTTGGTCCCGTTATTGAAGACGGTTTTTTCTTTGTTCAAATTTGTAATTATATGTTATTGATACGGAATTACTTAAACGTACACATATGTGTAGAATGACGGTTAACAAATATAGAAGTTAGTATCAACCTTTTCGCTATTTTTTGTATGTAGTTTGAACTTAGTACTATAAAAGTTGACGAGACAATGGTAACAGAAGGAGGATAGTAGACATGTTCAGATAAAGTTTTACCTACTATTACTGATCCCTCTTTGATTTGACGAAGCCTCAGGAATCGTGAGTATTTTACAACTTTCGAGATTAGACATATATGATTCGATTACATGAGTCTGACAGATTATAATAACAGTGGCCCAATAACAGAGTGTGACAGTGATTGTTTACTTTATTTTGGTTTGTTATCTAAACTATATTTTCCCATTCTCATTATTAAATAGATTAATATTTCTTCAGTTGAATGAGAACCATGTTCAATAAATAATAAGGTTTTTTTTCACTATTTTTTTCTGTTGATTGATGATATTAAATGAGTAGTGCAATTGCTTTGAAAAATAATAATTTTAACATTTAATAACCTTAAGTTATGCGTAAATCACGTGCTTATTAGGTGCATTCAAAGTCACAAATAAGTGTTTGCTAGACACACAAATATCTATGTATTTGCAACTCGCAGACAAGGGAAAAACGTTTAAGCATTTTGTAGGATCATTAGGGCTACTCAAGCCGTTATAATGTCTCTCCATACTTATATTTATATCTAGTCTTTTCTTACTTATTCACAATGACTGTCTTTGTGTTTTAAAAAGCAAAGAAATAATAACCTTAAATACAAGACCTTAACTCAGTATCTCGCATAAAATATCCGAAGAGACACGATTATTTTGAACAAGGAAAGGATTTATTCGTCATGGAGACCACACTGCCAAAATTGGGCTAAATAATCGTTTGTTAAATGGCATCGTATTGGCTGGGATCTGGCAAGTGTGGCACGCAGGTCGTGCCATTCGCCGCCAGCCACTGTCGTACTAATTCTTCCAAAACCTAATAAACATTTGGAATCAGGGTTGTCACAACACGAATTTTAGTACACAACTCTAACCTAATGTTATTATTTGTAATGCTGAAGAGTTTGTTTTTTGAAAAGTTTGTTGTGAAAAGCAATCAACAGATCATTAATGAGAGACACACAGACGCAGTTAGGATCTAATCAGCATATAATGATGGCAAATAAGTATTTCACAATAAGATTTTGGATAGTACGCACACAATAAACATATTTAGTGGAAGGATTCCATCAAAATACTTTAAAATCAAAATATTAGCATATCATCAATATTGTGGTGATAAGATACTAACTATCGAAGCATCTGATAGACAAAAATTTACAAGTAATGTTTTAAGTTACTAGAGCCACGCTGATTTCTGCACGAATAGACCAGCTCACCAGGGTGTACTGTCCTCGCACAGAAGACCAACCTAAAATGACAACATTTGTGCTGTCTTGTTTCGGTGGTGAGTGCGAGACTAGAGGGTCAATGATGCAGAAGCATTTCAATAGGCCGCCGTAGTATGGATCACCATGCTGCATAGTTGCATTGTCTGCAATCGCAATGAGTTACAATGGAACAATGCATTGGTAGTAACCATACTCATATGGTGACTACTAATTTTGAACTCTGCTCATACTTTTTATCAGGTAGAGTCACTTTAACAGGCTATTATAAAAAGAATGTAATCACTCATTAGAATAAAATGGACACAGGACACAAAAGAAAACTAATGAATTAAATGTCTTTAAAACAAGAAAGGCGACGTACAAATGAAAAACACAAAACCATGGAGTTAGACTTTTGACAATAAGATGCACTAAAAATATACACTTCAAAACTAAAACTTGTAATAGAGAACTCCTAATTAGGAAAAGCTCGAAAACTTGCAAGGTTAAGCCTTATGCTTATGAGAAAATCCTTACTTCTCACTACCTAAACATCACTATAGTCTATATATATATCTGGCGGCATTAGAAAAAGGTTATATATCAGAGGCAGGCAATTGTAGGTATCTGACAATGTTTAGTGGCACATAACACCTAAAGAATGAACGATGTATCAACATTAAGAATAATACAGCCAGTGTCACATTGAAGTCGGATATATTGATATTTGCTTTATAGTTACAACCCTAACCTCGGAACTCAAATACTCGTACATTTCTTAGGGACGTTAATTGGTTTATAAATCACGCTAACGCACAGTAAATACATATTGTTATTTACAATAATATTTATTACTTCATAACAAGTAATCACGAACGGCTTACGTAAACATACGGCCAATTACTACACTTACTACTGCCTTAACTAAGTGCGTATACCCATCCTGTAAGTGAATCATCACTAATCATCACTTATGGCAATTCTCACACACACACTTATACATATTTAATAGTGGAACACAAACACGCGGCGTACGTACAGTTATAACGAATGTGCTGTAGACGTAAGTAAAGCCGGGTTCACACACGCGCTCTCGCGGCGGACGACGGACGCTCACTGCCGGAGACGGCGCCCTGAGCGACACCCCCCTCGACTTCTAGCCCCGCTTCGTCCACACCCCGCTCTCAGTCCCGGAGGCTGAAAATCCCTTTCAGGCGCGAGTTTCGCTGAATTCGCCTTGCAATAAATTAAAAATTATGTTCGGAGTACACTCTAAAATTAATCAATGGCTATTACAACCTGCGGCTAAATTGGTCTATCTGTTTTTACTCGACTTAATTTTATTACAAGCGCTATTGTAGGATCAACTCTCTTTTGCATTATTGAAATTTACAATATCGTTCGAAAGTTTATAAAGTTTGAAATAATATGAATATTTATATTAGATATATTAGGATTATTTATTAACAAAACATTTTCTATTTTATGCTGCTTACATTATACTACACTTGGATGTGACGAAGTATTCCTGAAAGTTTTTTTACTGTCGGGACCTTTACAATAATTGTGTATACAACATTAAAAACTATGAACTTAACGTTAGTGTCACACACACACCCGTAGAATTTGACATTAATCAATTAAATATAAAGATAGAACCTTTCGTTTTACAGCTTAATTTATAAGAAACATAAATAAATTCCAAGTCTCAATTACTATAATAAATTAAATAACTAATCCTATTGAATATTAAACAAGCTCATCAGACGTTTTTGAAGTGACTTAGGAAAGTTATAACCATTTTAAAATTGAAGATTTTAGGTGGTATTCTGATTTTTCCTTTATAAACTTTTTGCGCTATGTTTGCATATCAGCGGAAAACCCAGGGCATTCTTTTCCAGTCAACCTTCGGATTGTGTACAAATTTTATAAGGTAGGTGCATAGTGGTTTTATATCTATTGTGTAGTCAATTAAAAATTATCCGAGTGGTGTCAGATTAAGGATACGGATTGTCACTACCCCTATTTATTCCATAGGTGTCGTAAGAGCATGTCGACTAAGGCAGTGAACTATATAAGTCAACAACAACACTGCAAAGAGAAAGAAAACTTGAACTTGAACAAACGCTATGACAACCCATCTTGCCAGTGGGGTACAGCGGATCAAAACATCTCCGCTAAGAACAGCTTTTAATAATCTAACATGTTCTCACAAATTCTTGCAACTTTACAGTCACTAGAGCATTTCCAAGCTTTAATACTTCAAAGGTTTACATTTAAAAATATAATTTTCTTTGAGATTTGAAGGCCTTGTTCATTTAAATTGCAAAATAAATTATTTATGATGTTCACGCAGTGGTAAAGTTATAATTATTATTATTATTATTTGACACCATAACTAATGTCATGACAAGTCTGCGATTGTTTGTAGTTTGTAATTTGTGTCAGAGTGCGTGACGTTTTGTGTTCGGACGGTGTGTAACGAGACTAACTTAGTCACTTCAATGTCACTAGCTCTACCTTTAGGGATAAGTATTATTTGTCTATTAAGTTATATTGCTAACTTGAATAGAGGTATTTCAATTCAGTATCTAAGTTTATAAAAACAGACTTCATAATTGATTTGTGGTTCATCGTTTGGTCTAGCAAGTGACTTCAAAGATATCTTTCTCTGTGGTGTACCTTCAGAGAGGCACATGTGTAGCAGTGGACTACGACGGGCTGATGATAAGATGACCGGTTAGCCACCTATGCCATACCGCATGCCCAAATTAAATTGACTGCCTCGGTGGCACGAGTGGTAGCGTAAGCGACTGCTGTGCTTGAGGTCTCGGGTTCGATTCCCGGGTCGGTCCAAATGTTTGTATGATCTGCAAATATTTGTTTCGAAGTTTGGGTGTTTTCTATGTATAATATGTATGTATTTACAAAAAAAAAGTATATATGTATTTATATCAGTTGTCTAGTACCCATAACACAAGCTCTGCTTAGCTTGGGCCTAGACGGCGTTGTGTGTTAAATTGTCCGAAATATTTATTATTATTATTATTATTATTATTATTAAATATAACTGCGCGCCAATACCGAAGAAAAACATAAAACCGAAAGGAAAAACAACGAAGAATGCAGGCAAACAAAAAGTACAGTTTACCGCGACCATTGGTATTCTGACTGGTCATTGTCCACTAAACAAGCACCTATTCACTATTCTCGCAACAGACATCCCTCTGTGCAGGGGATGCATGAAGTCAGAATAAACGACGCAGCACGATCTCACAGAATATAGAACTGTGTCAATTAAACGGGCAGGCATCCTCCAAAATCCTGATAAGGCTGCTGAGCTTCTGGGATGGTCTAGGATCGTTGGGGGTCTGGTTGTGTTAATAACAGCAGTTCCCGGACTCCTCCCTGCTCAGGCGCAGAGTGGCACAGCGTGTGGTTTTCGTCGGTCCGATTCCGACACACCACCCCGCCGCAAACCAGTCACTGAAACAGTCAGGATCACTAATAACTGAACTGCTCTGCTGAAAAATAGTATTTTTGCGGATCTGATATTATTATTAGAGGCCATTGGTATGAATATGTTTGTCGGAATTTATATAAATAAATATTTCGGACATCTAACACACAACGCCATCTAGTCCCAAGCTAAGCTTGTGCTATGTGTACTAGTCTTACTATTATTATATTATACTTTTTTGTAAACACATACATATTATACCTACATAGAAAACACACAAACTCCAAAACAAATATTTGCAAATCATACAAACATTTAGTCCGACCCGGGAATCGAACCCGAGACTTCAAGCACAGCAGTCGCATACGAGGCAGTCAAAAATATCTAAATACTATGTACATAAATATGGAAGTAAATATTGTTATATTTTGAACCATCTGCTTTTTCTTCTGCCTATTTATTAGTACATATGACTTTTCCCTGACATTCTTCAGTATCCTCTATCACTCTAAGGTTAGCTGGAAGGCCTGGAAGGAACGGGAACTCATTTTTGGGTTAAAGTCGCCATTATATATGTTATTTCCTTGTAACTTAAATATTTTTCCATTTATAATAAGAATAAATCAACAAATAAAATACACCGACAGGTTTAGAAGCAAACCAAAATATAATATTCCCTTACATTAATTTATTTCTTAAATTTATAATTCTGACGCTGAATTCTAACAAAACATTTGAAATGTTTTCATACCAATTTCCTCATGTTCTCAGAAATCGTAAATATACGTTGGCCCTTTATCATTGACAAGTTGGCACGTGTTCACCACCATGTAAATTATCCTTAAAATGAGGGTGCGTTAAATATCTTGTAACTTCGGTTTAATTTTTTTTAGACGAACGACTTTTTTATATATAAATTCAAAGAAGTCAGTTTTTTTAATAATATTTCTACTAACTACTAGTTAGGCACACCGGGGTTTACTTTAATATATATCGTTAAGAAGCCTATTTATTTATCTAACTGAAACATATAAAACGAAACAAAATAATTTAAGCATCTATTGCGCCTTGACCGACGTTTTGAAGAAAGTGGCTAGGAGCGCATGCGGGCAACCTTCGTTCAGTAGTGGACTGTTCAGGTTTGTATTAAACAAATAAGGAACATTTTGATTTCATCAATTTGTATGTATCTAGTTTCAATATCAATTAGTAAATTACACCAGGAGCACACGATTGTCAAGCTGCTGTTATTAATACCTGACTGTTGTGTCTGTATATTTTTCATTTGTATCTTTGTTAGTCATAATCACTGCGTTGAATTTTTCTACTTAGTTTATTTTTTATTCGCTGGAGGTTAAATCTTATTTATTAGTGAGAAAGACAGAAGAAGATTTGTAATAATAATAAGATTTCAGACATCCTAATCACACTAATATTATAAAGGTGAAAGTAAGTTTGTTTATTACGCTTTCATGCCAAAACTACTTAACCGATCATCCTGAAACTTTGTACACAATTTCTAGTAGGTATGACAAGTAACATAGGAAACTTTTTATTAAATGCGAGTTAAGCCGGGGGTAAATGCTAGTCTGTCATAAAACGGTATCTAATCCCACAGTAAGTTGGGTACGTACGTACTTTTATGTAAATGAATACATTATAAACATAGGACGTCTACTGTTGCCCGTAGCGTTATAATTTTCCCCCGTTTTTTGAACATTCTTCATTGTGGCTCCGCTTCTATTGGTTTTAGCGTGATGATATATATCCTTCCTCGATAAATGGACTATCCAACACTGAAAGATTTTTTCAAATCGAACCAGCGGTTCCTGAGATTAGCGCGTTCAAACAAACAAGCAAACTCTTTATTATTTATTTTATATTTATATATATATTTAAACTTATTATTATATTATTATTATTATACTTTTTTATGTAGGAAGTTGAAGGGCAGATAAAATTTCATACTAGAACTTATTTTTTTTGTGGCAGTTTTTACTACATATTTACTGGTTTTTTGCTTTCATGAATATAATATCGCTTAGATAATACGTCGTCTTATTGCCACTACTGGTAACCATATTCGATCTAGTATGTATTGTAAGTGTTTTCCAACTAACTAGTAAGTAACTAGGTACATGAAATAACTTCGCCGTCTACTTAGTATAATCAACACCCACACCCACACCCCAAACACTTTGTAAATATGTCCTATAAGCCGAATGGTGGCGTTTAGCTTAATGATGATTATAATTATATTAAGGCCTAAGTAATGGGATTAGTACAAATTGTATTATTGGACCAAGGACAGTCTAATAAGGCCATTTTTGGAGATTGCACATTACATTTGAGACGTTGAAAGTATTAATATTTTAGACATTAACATGAAATAATATTTTAATATTTCGGACATCTCACACACAACTTCATCTAGTCCCAAACAAGTCTATTAGTCTAGACTACTGATACATATAGGGTGTTTTTTTAAGCTAGATAGAACTTTAAATTGTAAAAAGTAACACAAAAAATTAAATTTTGATGAAACTTTTTTTTTTATTTGTTTCAGTATACTCTGACAAATCATCATGAATAGACTCACGCTTGAACAACGCTACGAAATTATCCAAATTTACTTTGAAAATCAGCTCATTTTTGAAGAAATAAGGTCCGATGATGCCACCAGCGTGAAAACCGCACCATACGGTGCATTTTTCTGGATGTAATGGAGTCTGTAGGGTCTGTTGTGGATTGGTCTCACTCCATATGCGGCAATTTTGCTTATTAACAAACCCGTTAAGCCAAAAATGCGCCTCATCGCTGAACACAATTTTGCGATAAAACAGTCGTCTATAAGTTGCGCGAATCGACGACTGATTTTCAAAGTAAATTTGGATAATTTCGTAGCGTTGTTCAAGCGTGAGTCTATTCATGATGATTTGTCAGAGTATACTGAAACAAATAAAAAAAAAAGTTTCATCAAAATTTAATTTTTTGTGTTACTTTTTACAATTTAAAGTTCTATCTAGCTTAAAAAAACACCCGTTACATATAAATACATGTATACTTTTTTTGGAAATACATTCATATTAAACACCCCAACTTCAAAACAAATATATGCAGATCATACAAACATTTGGTCCGACCCGCGAATCGACCTTAAGCTTAGCAGTCGCATACGCTACCACTACGCCACCGAGGCAGTCATTACTTGTTTACTTGTATTAAGATTCCAATTTGAAGGTTCTTGGTACAAGACAAAGTAATTTTGTCATTAACCCAACATATCATCTTCATAACTTATCTACATAAATAGTGTACATGTAATGTTTGTCAATATTCAGTATACTATGTGGAATCAATGAGTTTCGTATAATTTGAAACCAATTTCGCTTCCAATTGAATCAAAGGATATGGCGGTATCAAATTCCCGAACACAGACAGAATGTATTTCTTGAACGAGATGAAAAGAGATAGCGGTTTCGTTTTACATTAACTATTCATTATATTATCGTTATTAATCCACTTTGTATTCCAACTAGTAATGTAAAAAATATCCGTATCAGAGTGTGACGAATCTTTATCCTTCAAGAATCTTAACATTCGTTTACCACGTGTTAACATCATTAATCATTTAGAAATGCTGTAAAACTATTGATTGTGTTACAGTTGTATTAAGTTATACCAACTGTATCGCAGACGTATCACCTGATGGTAAGCGATTACCGCCGCCCATGGACACCCGCAACACCAAAGGCGTCACAAGTGCGTTGCCGACCTTTGGAGGATGGGAAAGGGGATGGGGGGAGGGGTTGGGGTATGGGCCTCCGGTATCCTTTGCATTTATTGTATTACCAGTGGTTGTGGAATGATACAATTCTTTACAAAACTACAGCGGGTAAAGCCGTGTGCTGAAGCTAGTCTAAAAAAGAGTAGCTTGAGTTAGTCGTTATATAATTAGCTATCTGCCAGTAAAAGTTCTATCAAATCCAGTTCCAGAGATAAACCTAACAAGACAGACAGACAAAAATGTAAAAAAATGTTTTTTGATAAAAGCTGTTAATTTGAAATCACAAATAGAAATTTCAATTTATTTATTTTTGTATATATTTCATATATTGCTGCTATTATTTAGATACCTTTTGTACTAGCTAATTTGTAACTGTTTATCACACACAACGACACACAAATAGTTTTTAATATGACAGCATTATAGGATGATAACTAGATTGACTTATAGAATACTTACTTAGAATACTTTTATAACAAATAGGTACATATTATATACAGAAACCATCCAAACTAAATAAAAATACAGATCATATAAACATTTCATCCGACCTGGAGTTGAACCCAAGACAACAATCGCACTCACTACCACCAGGACATCACATAGCTATCTGTAATAATAATAATTTAAATATATTACTTTCTGGTTTCACCATCAATCTACCAGATAGTTAACAAGCTACAAATCTTGGATTCTTCTAAACAAACCATACTGCCAGAACCTAAAGGGTTTTATAAAAAGCCATAAAGAGTTCCACTATCCTCCGAAAGGTTCCTTGACGATATCAGCTCCAGAAAGAATACTAAATCATAGTACTGTCATTAGAACTACATATATGTACAAAGTTACATTTTTGAAAAGGCAATCAGAAATTGGGTAAAATAGTTTTACAATTGGAGCATTTTAAAATAAAATAGCACTTCTCCAAAGTTAAGTATGATTTTGATTGGTCTAAGTAGCTACAACTCTTAACGTTTACAAAGTATTTCAAGAACTCCGCGAACTAGTCGACTAAGACTAGTTTTAAAGTTTCAATTCTTAGAATTCTGTCACCATTAAGTGTAAAAATCCATTTCATTTTGTAATTAAAATGGTGCCTTATTTTAAGCATGTTATGAAAAGAATTTGTCTATCAGTATATTTATTTAATAAAATCTAAACAAGAATATTGGTACAAGGTGACAGTAAAGCTAAACATTGAGAGTTCAATCCAAGGTCACGGTTTAATGAGCAAAAAGTAATAAAACCTTATTAAGAATGCACAGAATTTATAAAAGTATTTGGTCTTTCAAAGCCTGGTCATAAAATTTGGGATCTAAAGTTTTTTTTACATTTAACGATTAATATACTAATGTCAGGCATACACCTAAATAAATAAAGCAAATTGCACTCAAGAATTTTTGAGCATTCATTTCTTTTATTTATTTAAATACTTAAACTAGAAATATACAGATTTTATGAAGTCAATAAAGTTGATTGAAATATTGTTTATAGGTTTGAACTCCACGAATATATATTTTAGTTTTGGTGTACTATTTCATAAATTTTAATCAATTTAAATATCAGTGTCTCACAAAATAATCTTAATTACTTCTAAGAATGTTTGGAACAGTTTGTTTTTAGCAGCTACACTATTCTTTGAACTGAAACAATGATAAGAGAAAAAAATTGCCACAGCTTAGCATCGCTACACCCGCAACACCAGAGGCATCACAAGTGCATTGCCGGCCTTTGGGGGATGGAGAGGGGGATGGAGGGAAGGGTTGGGGTATGGGCCTCCAGTACCCTCACTCACTCGGTGGAACACAGCGCATGCGCTATTTCAAGCCGGTTTTCTGTGAGGCCGTGGTATCTCTCCGGTCGAGCCGGCCCATTCATACCGAAGCGTGGCTCTCCCAAGGAAAATATTTACATGATTCTTCTACACAGTCTACACATAACGCAATGCTATAATGCTAAAAACACCACTGCATGAAACAAAAAAGTTGTTAACTCAAAGTTATGACACTTAGGTACTTATAATACCTTCTTTATAATTATTCAGTTATGGCATATGTTAATTTTATTTAAATCTAATATTAAATTTTAAAGCTACAGCCTAAAATACCTATACTTACCCCTTCTGCTTCCAGTAACAAGTCTTGTACGTGATCTGTTAAGTTGGTAATGTGTCTGGTGTGCGCTCGCCCCCAGGGTGAGACGGATGCAAAGTTCGTATAATTAGTACGTGAAAACTTCTGTCCATTCATATAATTATATGCTCGCAGCAAACTGGCTTTTGGAGAACTTTCAGAATTTGTTTTGTTGAATTCAGCGCGGTGCGGGTCTCACTCGCTACCAATGTAATTATATAAACATGTTTTTGTTGAGCTTGTAATATTATTTCTGAATTTCGATTCTTCAATTTAAGATCCTAACTCTTATACATTGAACGTGTCCATGAAAGTAAATAAACAAAAAAATCCTCTTGAACTAGGACTTTTGATAATAAGTGCTTGAATATGATGTAATAGGTTTATATTTTCTGTTTCAATATTTGTAACACTTCTAATCTACATTAAAGGTTTTACGGGTCTTACATTCAGCAGACCTCATAAAAAGGAGAATAGGCGAAATCTAATAAGAATAAAATAAAAAAATTTTTTTATTATAAAACTAGCTGAATCCCGTAACTACGTCTGCGTCTCTTTTCAATCATACTTGGCTCCTATTGATCTAAGCGCGTTAATAACTATCCTATCTTAAGCACACGAACAAATAAAAAAGAAACACATTTATTTAATCATTTCAAAAAAAACGTGTAATCGGTAAGATACTTTTGGAGTTCGTAGTGAGCAACAACGCGTTGCAACGTGACACGAGAATTATAAATTGATATGTTTTATTTCTAGAAAACATCAAATTAGTCATCAGTAATGAAGAACGAACACCTGATACTTAAGAGTGTGTTACCGCTCTTAGATACCTCCTACTATCTCAATCAGAAGGAAGAGTTTGAATGCCGGTAATAGCACTCACTGGTCTTCTGTAAGACCAAGGTCTCACTCCGATCAGGACGGTTAATTTTTTGCAAAGCATGATTTTCCGACTCTAAGTGATAAATGGGTTTCTACTTTATCTGTCATTAAACCTAACAAAAACAACACACATATACCCACACATAAGAGAATTGAGAGAACATTAAAAGGAAAATATAAGGAATCTTTAAGTTCCTAAGAAAAGTTTTTACACTTAATACTGTTAATAGTTTATGAAAGATTTGTTCTTAGAAGTTTTGTTCAACATAAGAGCTTATGTATGAACCCCTGTATTGACGAAATTCTACCATACATATTTAGTTTTGAAACAAAATTATGTATATCACGTACCGTAACTTGATATATCGCTAGACTTAGATCTGAAGCCTATAATATAGACTAAATTACAAATACTAATTTTCACCGATTTAAAACTGTTTGCCCTAGTGACCCAAATACATCTAGTAGTGAGCGGATACGACGTAACACAAGATAATTTTAAATATAAAGATCAAAGGGCGATTATTCAGCCGGCTGTACCCGTACCTACTAATTAATAACTAATACAAAACGATAACAACTATAGAATATTTTAATTATGTTTCTAGTTTTATCGAGGGATAAATGATTGTTCGTAATTTGATAAACAAAAAGGAAACTTAGAGCTTCAATTCACATAGGTAATACTAGTTTATATTTGTGATGTTAAGAAAATCAATTAACTGTACCCGTTGTTTAGGTCTGCGTGTTTTAAACTAGCAACAACTATAGAAGACATTTGAATGTTAGAAATGTACGAGGACAGGTGAACTGCCCCTCTAGCCAAATTGACTAATAACTAACAAATGTATGAGAATATCGTGGTTAAAACCATATTTTAGACAACAACATAAGAGAAAAGAGACGTTAGCGATAGTAGAAAACGAATCTACGCGAGACACGTGCAACCTAGCTAGGAAGGCTAAGTTGATGGACCTCTTGGTCTAAGTTTTAGTGATACCGATTGCTAAACTAAAGCCGAGAGTTTTTGCTCTTGGTGAGAATCAAATCCACATATGACAAAACATGGTTAATGAGTACGATAATGTTCTGTGTCGGCATGGTATATATATTTTCGAATATATAAATAGGTATGTTCAGCAGTCTGGTGAAGATATACCACAGTATATATAATAATAGATATATATAAATATGTAAGGTTATTAAAACCATGATCCAGGCCTTATATATGTTTGTAGGCAAAGTTTGTCTGACCAGATTCAAATTTAATTTTATTTTAAGACATCAAATTTTCTTTCGCCCTTGATAGTGAGGTGAAATTTTTTACCCATATTTAGCTACACCATTCGTAAATCTCATTAGTAACGTAAGCCCAGGACAGTTGTAAATAAAGTAAAACAGGTATCAATTAAATACCTCAAGTGAAACTAATTAGCCTATAACAGCAAAAGGGACTCTTCGTTGCCATTATAATTCATAATAATAATATTTCTTTATAAATATTGTTAACGAAAGTTTCAGTATCAAAGACAATAATAATAACTTTTCGATATCTTTAATGAATGATTTCTTCAGAAGTGTTTACTTTAAAGACCGATTCATATTTGTTAAAGATACACAAGTCAGCATAACAAACTTTACAGCTTAAATACACACACTTTCAAAACAGTCCAACAACTTTAATGAAACGAAAACTTGGTAGCGCCAGCCCTGCCAAAGAGTTTAGATAACCAGTATCGAGTCGACATCGCTATCAATCATTCATTTAAATCGAAAAGTAATTAAACAGACTCAAATCCCAATATTTAAAGTGAAATTATTCTCTCGTTAATGGTAAGCATCGAATTATTGTAAAAAGGAAATCAATTCCGGGTATAATTAGGAACATTTATTGGAGGAAGCATTCGTTTAGAAACTTTGTCTAATTATATTATGTTGGCAGTGTTTTGGTATTGTTTTATAACATTTAATGGCAAAAGGTAATATAATATAAAAGAGAAGATAATATCAAAGAGATTTGAACGAACGTTACTACTAACGGGTGTTTTTTTAAGCTAGATAGAACTTTAAATTGTAAAAACTAACACAAAAAATTAAATTTTGATGAAACTTTTTTTTTATTTGTTTCAGTATACTCTGACAAATCATCATGAATAGACTCACGCTTGAACAACGCTACGAAATTATCCAAATTTACTTTGAAAATCAGTCGTCGATTCGCGCAACTTATAGACGACTGTTTTATCGCAAAATTGTGTTCAGCGATGAGGCGCATTTTTGGCTTAACGGGTTTGTTAATAAGCGAAATTGCCGCATATGGAGTGAGACCAATCCACAACAGACCCTACAGACTCCATTACATCCAGAAAAATGCACCGTATGGTGCGGTTTTCACGCTGGTGGCATCATCGGACCTTATTTCTTCAAAAATGAGGCCGGAGCTCGCGTTACGGTCAATGGAGATCGTCACCGCACCATGATCAATGATTTTTTGTTTGAAAATATGGATGACATTGATCCGGAGGAGATGTGGTTTCAACAGGATGGCGCTACGTGCCACACGGCGAACGCAACCATCGACTTATTGAAATCAAAATTTGGCGATAAGTTGATTTCGAGAAATGGACCTGTCAATTGGCCTCCAAGGTCGTGCGATTTGACACCTCTCGATTATTTCCTGTGGGGCTACGTGAAGTCACTGGTTTATGCTGATAAACCAGCAACAATTGACGCCTTGGAGGCCAGCATTGTTCGTGTTATACGCCATACAAATGACGAAGTCGTCTATAAGTTGCGCGAATCGACGACTGATTTTCAAAGTAAATTTGGATAATTTCGTAGCGTTGTTCAAGCGTGAGTCTATTCATGATGATTTGTTAGAGTATACTGAAACAAATAAAAAAAAAAGTTTCATCAAAATTTAATTTTTTGTGTTACTTTTTACAATTTAAAGTTCTATCTATCTTAAAAAAACACCCTATATTACTAATAACAATAACTTCATAGTTCTCACAAAATGTACCTAATGTATGTAACCTATCTAAGTAACAGACTTTATGAAGTATGGATCTTGACAGCAGTCCGGTCAAATTAGACCAAAAAATAAGAGTAAGGCTACCTACATTCCCGCCAAGCTGAAAATAAGTAAGATTGTTTATGATATGATTAAAAATAAAATTTAAAAGTTTCCCATCCTTTAATGAAGAAAAAAAAATTATTCAAGTCCCCTTTGACTTGAATATATTTTTTTCTTCTTCAGCAAAACGCTAATTTTATCATAAAAATACTTCAGACAAAAAAAATTGTAGATTCTAAAAATTATCTACATAAAAAGTTGCAATATTTAAAATAAATTAATTACTTAAATTAATTTACCCCGTATTCCATTTAAAAAATTGCAATGAAGATGTAATAAAAAAATAACACAAACCGTGGGAGAGCCACGCTTCGGCATGTATGGGCCGGCTCGACCGGAGTGATACCGTGGCCTCACAGAAAACCAGTGTGTAACAGCGCTTGCGCTGTGTTTCACCAAGTGAGTGAGGTTACCGGAGGCCCTTTTTTTACGTTTGGAAACCCCCTTGGGCTGTTATATGATGACGTTTAGGTATGTTCATGTATGTAATAAATATCCTTATGTCTAAGATTCAACCCTGCTTTAATATTGTATTACAGGAAGCCTACGGCGGTTTCTTCTTAGGTTATACCCGTGTCCCTTGTAATCGAGCTACTTGTGATGGAACTTCATGTAGTTATAGCCTATTCGACTATGTATTAATATCCCATGATAAGCACTACTCCGGACCACATCTAGTCTTTCTTTCTACTCTAGACTAGACTAGATGCGGTCCTATTTAGGACGAGTAGACTAAACCTAAACATATATATATATAAATCAGGAGTGTCGTTCATGATTTAAAGGCAATGCAACCATCACTCAATAAATTTATTATTACACCCTCGTTGGAACACTAGAATTTATTTACACAACAAAACAATTTTACTTATTAGTTGTAATGTTTAATAGTTAATTATAACAATTAAGATGCCTATACAGTTAACTTATTTGTAGCTTGTCCTTCCTCGTACAATACTCCAACGAAAGTGGTTTCTTAATGCTATTTTTCTCGCCAACCAATGGATCTGAAATCTTATTGGTGGTAGTAATATGGTTGCTGTATTCCGGATGTCGTTCATTTTGTATTAACTTAACAAAACAATTAGATGTGTTACGCCTTATTCTAATGACATGATAAAATCCTTATTAAATCATTAATTATTTTGATTATAATTAAATTGTTAACAGGTTAGACTCGTCAATCACAATTATTTTATATGAATTATTAAAACATTACTTTGTTTACAGAAAATCGTTATTTAACCTCATATTATTATAGTAATTGTTATATAGTTACAAGCTTTCAATTGATATTTAGAGTAACAGTATTCGGTTTAGAAATATTATAATCAAATAACTTACTCAAGCAACCCTTTTTAAAGGACAACAGACATAGTTATAATTACTAAACACAAAGATATTAATTGTTAGCCAATATTTATAATACGACCGAGTAAATCTCGGTCATATAAGTATTAAATAAATTGCACCCAGACACAGAATAAAATGATCATCTTCATCACATTACTTTTGACCTAGGTGGCAAATGAATCCACGACCTCTAACAAATACAACGATTCCAAATAATCTGTGATTATTTTTATCTAATTAAAATGGTTGACATTGAAATTGCGAGTGCAACCTCAACGTTGTGTCAATATGAATTCAATATTTTACTCAGAATGTTATTTATTATTTAATTATTTAGAATAACTACGTTAGCAAATAACTCTATGTGGTGCGAGAAACAAATACAGTATGTATTTACAATTTACTTTAATCAAATATATGCATGGTCGCGCCAAATATATTATATTTATGTTATGTTATGTTAAATTTCGATATTTTAATGAACAAATGAAGACAGTCTAGAATCAAGCATGTACTTATGTACCTCATCAGCTCTAAGGTGGCACTCCTTACTTTCTCCATAGTAGCGGGCCTACCACTTGATCTGGTCCAGGGTAGATACAGGCGGATTCGTAACGCTGTTGTATTTGAAGTGAAGGCGCGACTCACTTGCGAGAGACAGCGATATGCGAATTATAATATTTTAAATTAAAACACGCAGTTAAAACATTCGCACAGCGATTGCAAATCAGAAATCTAAAAATAATTCCTTGTGCCGCTAGTTGCTCTGCTATCACGGGCACGGAGCGTGTATTTATAGGTTTGGTGAAAAGAAACGTATCATAAAAATAAATTGGAATTATTTAATTAAATAATTTGGAGTAACCATGTATTTGCATGGTGCAACCTCTAGTATAATGTGATCCATCACAAAATAGTTGGAATGAGATTATACAGTGTTAATATTTTAATTTAAAAAAACGACTTCAAGAACTGATGACACCAATGAAATAAATTTCTTTCTTTCAAATAAAAAAGATAGGTACATCAAAATCGGTTCACTCAGTCGAAAGTTATGAGGTACTCGTAACAAACATAGAATAATCACAAATTTTAACTAAAAATAACCGACTTCAAGAACTGAACTAAACTGAAATGGGACTACACGGGAAGAACCAGCTTTCAAATAAAAAAAGAATTATCAAAATCGGTTCAACCAGTCTAAAGTTACTTAGCTCTTTTGAGTTCGAGTTGACAACCTCTTTATTTTTTGAAGTCGATAAAAATTCTGTATAAAGAGAGAAAATGAGACGAGAATATTTTTTGTTTTAATCGTCGTTGCGGTTGCTGCTCGGTTACACTTTAGTTACCACACAGACATATTATTTGCTGCCTGGGAATTTGAGCCGTCTATGCATTTTTTCAATTTTAGGTCAGTGTTTTTCTCTTCAGGTTGGCAGATTACAGTATTTTATGTTATTTAGTTTCTGTAAGCAAATACCTTAATACAACAAGGTTTTTGTTTTAAAAAAATATGTATTCAGAAAAAAAATATTAAAAATTCTAAATGATATTACTTCAGTATTTAGAGTTATATATTATGAGCATATTTAAGGATACTTTATTTCATTTTTTTATTGACGTTTTTGTCCATATGGTGACGAGGTTACGTAAGGACTTGGGGGCGTCACCTCTAATCCCATAAGTGTTGTCGTTGCCTTCAGAATACCTACACATATATCCCTTCTAATATACATTCAGCATTTACTATCAAAAGTTCAGAAGCGCCAGGTCAACTTACAAACAACGTATTTATAAAGCGACTAGCTGACCCTCGCAACCTCGTTTACGTCTACTATTGCCCGTAGCGTAATAATTTTCCCCCGTTTTTTAAACATTCTTTATAGAGGCTCCGCTCCTATTAGTCTTAACGTGATGATATATAGCGTATAGTCTTCCTCGATAAATGGACTATCTAACCCTGAAATAATTTTTCAAATCGGACTACTGGTTCCTGAGATTACCGCGTTCAAACAAACAAACAAACTCTTCAGCTTTATAATATTAGTATAGATACGCTGCAATAGAATATTACCTTACAAAGTCCGATAGCAGCTCAACTCATCCTAGAATCGATTGTTTGGTGTCACTCTTCTGAGGCTGGACCACACATCAATCGTTTGTTTTCCTGCAGCTTTGAGACTGTCAATATAAAAGCGACATCACTTTAACAGAAACATGAAACTTTGCGTCAGTATTTCAAGATGTATGTCTGTTATCGCAACAAAAAGTAGCCTAAGACCTTCACCAAAGTCCAATCTATCTCTGTCCCGAAATTCATCCAAATCGGAAGCTGAAAGGTTGATAAATTTGCAGAGAACCCTCGGTGCACCTATCAACATTGGACAAAACCGTATTTCTTACAAACAAATTAACTTTTACAACAAAAGTTACGGCTTTTTAATTCAGATATCCTTACTGATCCCTAATACCTTTCTACCTATTTTCTTTGTCCGCAAACAGAGATATAAACGTAATAATTTAGTGTCCAGCCCTTACGTGATCTAATTAGAACTACCCCTAACCTGGGACCGAAAAACACACTCCCGGAGATGGTTGAAAAATGATTGGGTCTTTATAATATTGATGTGAAATAATTTTATATCATATTTTTAATGAAGATGTGCTTTATATAATATTTTGAAGTTCTTTTGAGGAAAACAGTTGAATATAAGTACAATTTTACCCCAGGTATTTCTTCCGAGACTACTTGGTCCAAAAGTCAAAGCAGTTGGAGTGAATCCCTCCTCCCTAAATGTAAGGAGGGTGGTGTAGGTCTTCGCCAAGTGTAGGTATACAATTATATATATTACTTCAGTCGCTCGGTAAAAAACAAAAAAAAAATCATAACACCTATTTTCTGTAAGACTTATCCCTTTTTTTATAATTACAAATAAGTTAGCAAGTAACAATTTAGTGTTGGGAGCCTCTTTTTAAGCTAGAGTTTCTTATGTCAGGAGACCCCAATCTTCCATAACAGACAGAGAACAGTTGTTCGTGTGAGTGAGTGAGTTAGTGTATATGTGTGTTTATGTGTGAATGTGTGAATGCACCTTGTCCATTCTCATGTAATTCTAGATTATTATTTTAACAAAAAAAGATATAATATATATGTTTGTTACCTTGTCAAGAAGCGATCTTTGTCGAAAGAACATCATCAAAATACGAGTTAGTTAGCTAGGCTCGAATTAAGTCTCAAAGAAAGGAAGATGACACTCCGTCGGCCCTTACCAACATAAATAAACAAGTAAATTGTCATTTCTTGTTAGCATATAATTATAAGCAAACCGATATTGATGGCGACTAGATGTCGCCCTTCGGAGTGACGTCGACTTTGTATTTATGTTTTAGAATAGACACGATCTATTGCAACTTGATATTTTAACGCTTGTCGCTCCCCTAAGGGGTGTTGATTGTAACAAATTGAAGGATTTACAAACAGTCTTAGGATTTAGAATATTTGTTATGGTGAAAGCAAGATAGATGAGTTAAAACAAAGGACTGTTTATGTTTAATACAACATGTTAATTTAAAATCGGTCTTGTGCACTTTATCTGCTTAGTATAGTAAATGATACCCTAGTTTTTAGTAAAACGTAATGACTGCTTTATTTAGGTTATTTTTTTTTTTTTTGAATAGTGGGCAAACGAGCAGATGTATCACCTGATGGTAAGCGATTACCGTCGCCCATGGACACCCGCGACACCAAAGGCGTCACAAGTGCGTTGCCGACCTTTGGGGGATGGGAAAGGGGATGGGGGGAGGGGTTGGGGTATGGGCCTCCGGTATCCTCACTCACTCGGTGAAACACAGCGCAAACGCTATTTCACACCGGTCTCTCGGTCATAAGGTAACATTAAATAAATAACGAACATGTAACACATAACGCCATCTAGTCCAAAATTAAGCAGAGCTTGTATTATGGGTACTAGCCAAGTGATAAAACACCCAAACTCCAAACTAAATATTTAAAGATCATACAAACATGTGGTCCGACCCGGGAATCGAACCCGTGACCTCAAGTACAGCAGTCACGTACGCTACCACTGCGCCGCCGAAAATTGACCTAATAAGAAAAAGTTTCAAACTGCTAAGATAAATATATATACTGATAATTCGTAGGGAAGTGCCTTTTGAATCTAACAAGGACCATATACGGCTTACAGTTGCAATAAATAAAACATTCCATGTGAAAATAAAAATACGAGTTAGTTAGCTCATATTTTTAATGAAGATGTGCTTTATATAATGAAGCTGGTACTAACAATATCTAAGCTAAGCCTTAAAAGGGCAACACATAACGGAACTGTAAGGGTTATTATGACTGCAAAACCCCAAGAAATAACGTGGCATTTACATTGAATTCATTTCAAAAATGCTACTTCTCGACAAAGGGCTATAAAACCGCGTAGTTTACGCGTCGAGTTTTAGCAAAACAACTGAACGTTGGCACAAAAAACAAAATGTTTCCGCACCTCAGACTTATTGTTGTTTACGGCATCTTTAATTAATTCGGATAATCTTTCTTTTTCAACTTTAAAGGGATGAATATTAATAAATCCCGATTGGCTTCAAGATCTATCTGTATTTAATTTAAATGCTAATTTCGCTGTCTTGTTATTTTGATTTAGACGGTAGACCAGAATATTTTTGTTGTTCAACAAAATAAAATATTGAAATTAAACGCCACCCAAACCATGGTTTATTTTACCTATGTAACTATAGTTATAAATTCGAGTAGTGTATTTTACACTCAATAACACACACACAACTCTTGTATTATAAATTCATGTAATAACTAGCTGAGCACAGCAGTGTAACTCGCGGTACAACACCAACCACGGGTAATGCCGTGGGACAAAACCTAAATTACTTTTTATATGATCAGCTATCTGCCAGTAAAATTCCCGTCAAAAGAGGTCCAACCGTTCCAGAGATTAGCTGGAACAAACAAACAGGCAGACAAAAGTATATAATGACAAATTTTAACAACAAAAAAATGAGACCACACGGAAAGCACCAGATTTAAAATAAAAATAGAATCATCAATATCGGTTCGCCCAGTCGGAAGTTATGAGGTAACAAACAAAAAAATACAGACGAATTGAGAACCTCCTCCCTTTTTGAAGTCGGTTAAAACAATGATACTTTGTCATATGTACCATGTATACATAGATGTGCATTTATACAATCTCCAGAGATCTGCGCGTGGAGAGCCTGGACGACTTTGTGGGACGCCTGAGCACCAACCTGTTCGTGCGTGCCGACGGATCGCAGGCCCGCCACCTGCGGGAGCTCACGCCCTATCATCGGCGACCGCCGGACAGGTATGGCCTGCCACGAGATCTCGTCTCCGTGGCAACCACTCTCTAACCACCCCGAACATCCGACCTAGTGCTGGCTGACGGGCGCTCCTAAGGGTTTAAACCTCAAGGAGCTCGACCTCGCTAAGCACAGGTTACCACAATGAACAAGACTCGGCGTTACTAGCAAGTCCCTGTTAGTGACGCCCCTCCCACCGGACCAACACCCCGGGACTACCAAAGGCCCATCGGGCTCAACCCCGTGACCCACCTGTAGTTGCAGGTGGCGCGGATAATTACTTCAACCGTAAACCTGGATAAGTTACCCCGAGACCCTACGGGGTCTACGAGAAGAACCACGAGAGAGAGATGTGCATTTACTATACTATTTAATTTAAAAGCGATTATTTTAATACTACAAACATACACTATAATTTTATTTATTTGTATAGATATTTTGTTTAATCTTATATCAAAATTCTTTGTAAAGGATTTGAAAACAATGACGAATCACATGTTTTAAATATATTGTTATCACTCATCATCATCTTCCTAGCCTTTATTATTCCCAATATTATTTGGGGTCGGCTACCAGTTCAACCGATTTTACCTGAATATCAGTTTTTACACAGAGCGACTGGCATCTGACCTCCGCAACCCTGAGGGCGAACTGAATTCGAAGGTTGAACTAGTTGTCAGTATATTTGAGGGCACTGACTTCCCAATAACGATTGCCATAGCTGTTCATGACAACCGGGACCGACGATGGCTTAACGTGCCCTCCGAAGCACGGGCGGGAAACACCGCCATCTTCCATACTCCGGGCTGCTATTAAGAATTTCTTGTAGGAAAAACCCAACAGCAGTCCGACCCGGGAATTGAACCCGAGACCTCTTGATCTGCAGTCGCTTACGCTAACCACTAGACCAACGAGGCAGTCACTCGTATATATATTGTTGTATCGCTCGTATATTATATATATTGTTATCACTATTATATAGTTAAAACCAATTCACATATAATTGCAGCAGTTATATGAAAGACTTTAATTAATAAATAGGCGAACGAAACATGCGTTATAGCCGCACAGACATTGACGTCACACAAGAACCTAATTGCGTAGTTCCAAGTTTGACAAGGTTCTAGTTAATCTGGGTAGCGACGTTACTTTAAAGCTTCGGTATGTTATATACAGGGTGGGTTAATTTCAGACGTGTCAGTAACAGGAGAAAGGGAGATTCAGTTAGAAACCATGCTCGTCGTTTAACATGAAACGGAAGTAACAAACCACAGTTAAAATAAGAAATACAAACAATTATAAGAATCATGGTTTATTCTGAAACGTGAGGAGCAGAACGAGTCTAGTGTGAAGATTTTACAATATATAGATCTTATGGGAATTAGTAATCCTGCTAATATTATAAACGCGAAAGATTTTGAGTATGTAAGTTGCTCTATCACACAAATACTACTGAATGGATTTTGATGAAACTTTACAATAATATAGCTTATACATCAGAATAACACATAGGCTATAATTTATTCAGATACTAGCTTTACCTCGTGGCGTTGCCCGCGGTTATTATCGTACCGAAGGTAGCACCGTGGGGTTCAGCTAGTTTGTATATAAGTATTTTAAATCAAAAGATAGCAAAAATTTCATTAACTAAAATTAGTATTCACATAATTAAAAACACTTTGTAATGTTGTTTATTAAATTTACTAAAAATGTTGTAGGTTTCAACATTTGGCGTCAGCGCAATTATAAAATATCTTAATTGCCGCTAATATAAGAATGGAAAAACCGTTTTCAACATGTATATCCTGCACAGACCCTAAAGACAACAGGAGGACGAGAAAACGAGCGTATAAAAGTTTACTAAATACAGAGTATATACTCGTATTTAAAAAGAAGTACAACACAGGCAATTCAATATTGACCACTAAAGCATAAGAGCAACTAAAGCATAAAAACAATTCCATTTTGTATATATTAACATTTGGTTGTGACTGCACCTTGCTTTGTATTCCAAGTCCAAGTAGTTTTATTCCAAAAGCCTTTTAGAAAAGGCAACCAACTGCGAGTTTACTACCCAAACTAGTTTCTAAGAACTACCGAACATCGCTAGTGACTTTTAAAAACGTGTGTTGTCAATGTTTAAATATTGTGATCACATATATTTAAAATTTGATAAGATTGATAACATACAACTAAAAATAAATCTCATTAATCTGGAAGTAATAAGCGTTATCGTGAGAGAGCCACGCTTCGGCATGCATGGGCCGACTCGACCGGAGTTATACTCAGGCCTCACCGAAAACCGGTGTGAAACAGCGTCTGCGCTTTGTTTCACCGAGTGAGTGAGGATACCGGAGGCCCATACCCCAACCCCTCCCCACTCTCATCCTCCATAGGCTGGCTACGCACTTGTGAACCCTCTGGTGTTGCATCAGGCGATACAGCAGCTCGTTTGCCCCCTATTCCATAAAAAAGTGGTTAGATATCATACATTTCTAACATTTTTTTAATTATAAATTATAACTCAATACCAATATTACAGTCACCAGATAGTTAAACTACATTTACCGCCATCGTCATCAATTTTATCGTAGTCAACTGCTAGACGTATTTAATTGTACTAAACAATTGACAGTACGATGGCTACAAACTGCCACAGCGACATAAGCTGAACAATATTAGCTTACGTTACAGAGCAACGATGACAAATATATTTACTTAGACATATCTGTCATCTTTGATGTTAGATGTCATGTTTGTCTGTTAGAAGTGTAGGCAACCGAAACTGTCACAGGACCATCTGCAGGTTAATTAAAATCAAACTTCCATGAATTAAATTACTCCACATTTTAGCCAAGTTTGACACATTTCCCTTTAAGCAACATCACAGCTAACTTCAGAAGCTAGTACTCTTCATAGACAAGTGAAAACAAGATGATCTCGATCAAGTTTCTCGATACGGGTGGCTTCCCCCCGTTACTGCGAACAGAAACTAATAAAATATAATCATTTTCCACATGAACTGTTGGGATAACTTCGACTTTAGCAATATCTCAGCGGGTACACATCAAAAGCATGAACTTAAATTTTATTCTGAATTCCTTAATCAGTCTCGTACATAAAATTCATACCTTTCACTTGTTCGTCGCATCGTACGTATCGTAAATATATTTGCTTCAGAGTTTAGGTGTTTTCTATTAATAATATGTATGTACTTAAAAAAGGGTATTTAAGTATCAGTATGTCACATAATCTAACTGTCATAGTAAAAGCTCTTCTTGGTTTGAATCTAGATGGCGTTGTGTTATCTCTAACATGTCTGTCTGTCTACTTTTATATTTATTATTTTCTCTCCTGGCGTAGAATTAATTTCAATTAAATATTCATACCTTTGAATTGTTCGATTGGACTAATCAGGTTTGGTCATAATTGCAGCAAGCATTTATTTATTAAGTATTCTAAATATCCACTAATCGTCATTCATTAGTACGTGACCTCACAAATTTAAAATATCACAACCAGAGAAAGTTCATCCTTTTCAACATCTAAATATATAAAAATGTTATGTTGGTTTGTGTACGCTTCAAAAACTCAAAAAGTTCAGCACCGATCGAGCTGAAATTTTAGAATGATATATAATCCGCATCAAGGATTGTTTTTATCTAATTTTTGCACCAGTCACATATCCGCGACCGCGAAAATACACGAAATAACCGACATAAACGCGGGCGGAGCTGCGGGCAACAGCTAGTTAATTATATAAACATAACTAAAAGACAAACATACAATAGTTTAGTAGTAGTAGTTTACAATAGTTAAAATCACAATACAAAGATGGAAAATACTTATTTCCCAAAGGAAAATGTTATTACGTCGAATAAAATCGGTATTTTGCCACGTAACCATTCGGAAGCGTCCCTCGCAAGCCTTGTAGCGAAACCTGCGGAGGCAGCGAGGGCATTAGAGAGTGTTTTATGCGGAGTCATTGGAGCCTCTCAAATATTAATAATTCCAATAGGTGTGCAGGTGGAGGCTTTCGTTGTTGGCTTACTTCAATTCAACGAGCTTAGCGTGAAACGTGAAATAGCTTCGTTAGATTTTCACGCGATGCCCTTTGTTTATACAACGTTCAATTTCATACTAACTGTGGAGACTATATCTACTCTTATGTAAACTCAAACTCAAACTCAAATCATTTATTTCCATAGGCCCCAAAAGGCACTTGAACACGTCAAAAATACAAACATCAAAATATACAACAAAACACAAGTAAATCAATTCAGTGATAAAAGGTACTAATACTAAATGCACTGAGATGATGTATATCTGTAATATATATAACAAAAGCGAGTTTTCAATGAAAGTTTCGCGGCAAACGACAATCGTTTACAGGTTACCTGGAACATTCCGAGCAGCTAATCTGAATAACAAATGGTTTTACGTATAATTAAAAAAAAACAAAGCCAATTTTTAGATTGCTATTATTACTCATTATTTCGTGTTGTCAGTCAGTTCTTACAAATCAAATCTATATTAAAATATTATAAATATAAATATTCCGGACAACTTACACACAACGTCATCTAGTCCCAAGCTAAGCAGAGCTTGTATTATGGGTACTAGACAACTGACATAAATACATACATACTTTTCTTTGTAAATACATACATGTTATACATAGAAAACACCCAAACTCCGAAACAAATATTTGTAGATCATACAAACATTTGGTCCGACCTGAGAATCGAACCAGAGACCTCAAGAACAGCAGTCACACACGCTACCACTGCGCCACAGAGGCAGTCCTTAAACTAACTCTGTCTGTCCGTCTATCTGTAACGCTTTCACGGCTAAACGACTGCGGTATCGAGACAGTCCATATGTACTGCAACATAACTTCCTAAGTTGTATACATAATAATTTTACATTACGGCTTAACGGTGCAGCTGAACCTATACTTACTTATATATATGTTAGACTAGCTTAGATATATGTATCGTGTATATCTGTTATTACTGTATAGAGTCTCTATGCCAAATTGATTGTTTCCATAAGTATAAGATCTTTATATCAGTTGTCTTGTACCCATAGTACAAGCTCTGCTTAGTTTGGGACTAGATGGCGTTGTTTGATGTCCGATTTGTTTATAAATCACTGAAGCGGTTTAATTGTGAAAGCGTAACAGACCGACATACATAGTTACTTCCGAATTTGTTATATTAATGTGGATGTAGATACTTTATGTGTATTACATATTATAAATAATGTATTCAACAATTCAAACGGAACAGTGGATAATTGTCGCCATTTTACACACGATTACATTCGAAACAGTTTAATGTGCGGGTGATGCAGGCAATATTCAATGTTTTAATATTCATATTTACGTATTTGTTCAATATACTTCTATAATTATGCAGAAGACTTTTTAACAATAAATTAATCGCCACATGGCACAGATGAGGTAGTGTATTCACTATGGTCACTAGACTACAATAACATTTAAGGATAAATTACACTTAGATACAGACCAAACGGTCTTGCTCAACACACAGTATTTTTCAAGGCAGCAAGTGTTCCGCATTGATTCTAATTCTACGATTGCTAACGCCTTCATTCTATTGTAATATTTTGTTTTGACCACGTGACTTAGCGTTGAGGTAATTTGTTAGTTTTCTAATAATGTCAACTTGGTTGGGGTCAGGTCAGGAAATAAAAACGTCAAATAAACTTGAAACGAATTTAAATTTTTGCATGCATTATAACCGGTATGAAACAGCGCCTGCGCTGTGCTTCACCGAGTGAGTGAGGATACCGGAGGCCCATACCTCATCCCCTCCCCCATCCCTCTTCCCATTCCCCAAAGGCCGGCAACGCACTTGTGACGCCTCTGTTGTTGCGTCAATGGGCGGCGGTAATCGCTTATGATCAGGCGATACATCTGCTCGTTTGCCCACTATTACAAAAAAAATGTTTTATTTAAAGCGCATTTGCCAAATATAAGGCAATTTGTCAGAAAACTTTGGCGCTTTATGAAAACATTACATCATGTATCATCATCATCATGAAAAAGAAGGAAAACAAATCATTCCACCTAAAATTTAAAAGCCAAAAATAAATATAACAACAAATTCGTTCATTTTCAGATTCTTATAATGGATCTTACTCATTTTCCCATAAAAACATCAGATTTTTCTATGTCGTGATTTCCTTTGGGATTTAAATACAGACACCTGTTCCCTTCGTTCCACTAATTGTAATTAATGAGGTGTGAATAGAAGAACTTGCTTTCAATCTGTAAAAAATGCAATGCTCCTTACGGAAGAAACTAGATGCATGGTGTCTTATGCACAATCGAATTAACACCGTTTAAAATGCTTATAAAATGATTAAGATTTGTAAAATAAAAACTTTAGTTAGTGGTGTTCAAATTTATTAAAGGCTTTATTAAATAATGAAGCTTCTGCCTGTGAGACGCTGTTTTTATTTTTCAGACAAAAATTCTAAATAAGTATATGCTTTGTATGCCACAAAGGGGCAAACGAGCAGACGAATGCCCTAACACTTACCGCTCATTAAAACCAGCATCATTCTCAGCAGCTGAACTCAAGAATCATTTCTCATCAGATGACTAATTTTTGTCTATTCATCTATATACAAATACAAATTCAAACGTAACGCAGTTTGTCTGTCTGTTACGCTTTTACGGCTAAACCGATAAATCGATTTAGATAACATTTTCAATGGAAATCCTGTGATTCTCGTTCTGATAGCTAGTTTATGTACCTACCATAAAAAAGTATTTATGAATTATTTATTATATTATCTTAAAGTTCTAAGTTCCTTACCTTGTTCTGCGGTCTAATTACTAATGAAAAGCATCTTCCTAGCGCTGCACAGAACATTGAAAATGCACTTTAAACTTCACAAATTCTTTATTTGCTCTACACTAGGTAGGATTACTGTATAGACTCGGCACTCATTTATAATGGAGAGCACAGTGAAGTCTGCCTCTAAGAACGGTTGCTGGGAGAATTTAAGAAAATCGTTTTGTAATCCAATATTTTCTAGTTTTATTATACAGTTTTATCGATTTTAGAATAACGTACACGAGATTAAAACTGCCTTCATATTTTATTTGCATCTCGCTATCAAAGTTTCAGCTGATTATTTTGAGCTTCAATTTATAATTTACTTGTAAAAACAGATTGTTTGTTCTTCTTTCACGCAGACAGGTCACTTGATGCACTGAAACTCAAGAGGTACAAGTGCGTTGGGTCTTTAACTTGTCCCTAGCCCTATGATTCTAGGGAGGGTTTGAGCATTTGGTAAATCTCTGAACTTTGTGAAAAGTACTGAAAGAATTAATAATAATAAATTAATAAATATTTCGGACATCTAACACACAACGCCATCTAGTCCCAAACTAAGCAAAGCTTGTATTATGGGTACTAAACAACTGATGAAAATACTTATATACCTTTTTTTTTGTAAATACACACATGATATATATAGAAAACACCCAAACTCCGAAACAAATATTTGCAGATCATACAAACATTTGGTCCGACCCGGGAATCGAACCGGAGACCTCATGCTTAGCAGTCGCATACGCTACCACTGCGCCACCGAGGCAATTGTTTAAGTGTAAAGTAAGGCCAAGGTTGTCGAGCATTGACTTCTTGCCTTTTCTTGACTTTACTTCTCTTCTTACCTATCCCTTTTAATATACTCAACATTTATAGGCATTGACCGACATTTCAAGAGGATATAACACATTGTCAGATTTTGACGGTCGCCATCAAAATCGGAGTGTCTAATGATGTCATCTATTTAAAATGCAAGAGAAGAATTGCGTAGAATGGGTTAAGAAGCATAGCACTTCCACGCTTAAAGGTGACGTAATTCTAAAAATAGATTGTGTATTACGGCTTAATAATGTTTTATTTATTTCAACATTATTTGGCGACCAAACCGACGGGAATGTTTAGTCACAAATCTCATATTTCAATTATATTTTTGGTCGGTTCGAGGGATTCGTTAGTACTAAAACAATTTCTCAGGTTCTGATGTTACTAACTAAACTAATTATATTGTCAGGACTTTTTTTTCTTGTTAAAATATAAAGAATAAATGAAAGAATATATTTGCCTTGAATAATAAACACAATTGTTGTCGGTCCGTAATCAATGTGCGATGCGGTTTATAGCACATTTTTTTTGGACGTATTCATTGGCATAATTCTAAGTATACTACCTGATTTCTTCTAGAAGTGTTCTGAACATGACAATTAATTCAGCCGTACCTGCTGTCTTTATGTAATTTACACTCTCGATTGTCGGTACTTGATAAAACTTATGGCCATACATTCTAGAATCACACCTTTGATAACCTTTGATAATGCCATAAGGCGAAGCCGGTCAGGTGTAAACATAATTAAAATAGTGAAATAAGTACAAGTGATTTTGATTCTAAAATATACTTCTAGATGCTTTGTCAAGGGGTACAGCGACCTTCAGTGAAAATCGCGAGAGTTTATCAGAAGAAAGAGAGAGTTTCATATCAACTCGCTCTCGACCGAAGAGTGAAGTGGATGAAGTGAGTATCGATTGGCGAAGAGTTATGTATGGGCCAGTCGCAACACTGAACGTGGTCATCATGGCCATTAAGTTGATGTGAAATAAAGTTAAATTAAGTTAAACCCTCAGATCTCAGGGGATCTAAGCTGGGGAGCCTAGTAGACAGACTCCACCAAATTCAATGAAATTTAGTTTAGAAATACTTTGAATTTTGAGAAAGGAGATAGGCAACTCTTTAGTTTAAGGTAAGTCATCAAAGCGGTTATGATAATAAAATGTTCAGTCGAATTTTTCGATTTCTCTGATCAGGTAAACTAATTAACTGTACTACACCAGAAACGGTTAAAGTTTACAACTCAATTGTGTGTTGTATAAAATTGCTTTGATACTGGCGTTCATTATGTCAAGTTATATTTGGAAAACTCAATTAATAACTGCATAATTGAATACAGTCTTGGTAAGTGGTTGCGGGAAAAGAGTGCCGCAAAATAAATTACAGGTTCCTAAAAGTCTGGTCTGTGAGATATTGTATTAATAAAGGGGCGTACGGATAAAGCCCCGGTCTCGAAGTCAGCGGGCTGAAGGTTTACGAAGGTTACGACGTTTTTACAAATAGGCATATTTCACAGTTAGTCTAGTGGTTAGTGATTTTAAGCTTTGATAGCTTGCCTAAGTTAAATTATTTTATGATGAATGTGATCATTTGTTATCAACAAGATGTATGTTTTAAGAAATGTATAAGTATTGTTACGAAGTAAGATTATTTCAGAACAACACTTAAGATGCCAAAACATCGCGAAAGTTCTCGTTGATTTCTTGAGGCACAGAATTATTAACCTTACATCAATATATATAACGTCGAATACAGATTAATTGTAACGTCGTTGATTCGAACGCATTCGCCGGTGCGTTCTGGGGACCGGTCAACGACCTTGTAGTATTTACTCGAATCTGCTAGTAATAACGACATGTGATATAAAAGGACGTCTCGTGGGCCGCAGTCCAGTTTGAGCTACAGTGCGATAAATATCTGTGTGATATCAGTGATAACCTAGGAAACTCGGCGAAAATTAAGGACCGTTTTATATTATAAGTTATACTATAATTTTAAGTGTTTTTATTAGTCTCTTTCTCACGTTAGAAGGTTTATTTCTTAAATATATCGAACGTAACAGTATTTTTAAAAGTAGTTTTGTTCCCATAGTTCAGGCTCCGTCTAGTTCTGATGGCTGTAGGTGAGGTTACTAAGACTTTATTGTTATACAGTAGGACATAAAACTATTTTATACCTTAAAACGATTTAATACAAAGAACAAAAGGTTGTCGTTGACTGCTATACTATTATATAAATATGTATATAAATATATATATATTAACTATGGTACAGCAGCTAGAAATTCTATCATTGTCTATTACAATATTTTTATATTTCTATTCATAAACCTAAGGTATATAATTTTGTATAGATATAAAGATTCTTTTGTTTGTTTTATTTTCTTAATCTCATTAACGAGCCTAAGTAGCATTAATAAAAAATAGGCAGAAAATTAAACAAACAAAATTCATCAAAAAGTCCGTAATAAGGTTGAGATAGTGATGTTATACATTTAAATACATTAATTGGCATGAAACTAAATAAATGAGAGTTTTTTTGGGGTACCGTACACAAAGTGTACGAACAGAACCGTAAGCTACCATTGTATGTCCATACCACCGGGTTGTATCTCGCATACCTAAGAAAGTAAGCAGTCGAATCGAGTCGAAGAAAGCGAAAGTCTTCAGTGTGTGCTCCCTATAGCCTCGTATAATGTCAAAACGTGGGAACTGACTGTAGGGCTAGGCCATAAACTTAAAGTCACTCAACGAGCTTTGGAAAGAGCTATGTATCGAAGTCTCTCTAATTGACATAATCACAAAATTTTAACAAAAAATAACCGACATCAAGAACTGTACCAAACTAAAATGGGACCACACGGAAAGCATCAGCATTCAAATAAAAAAATAATCTTGAAAATCGGTCCACCCAGTCGAAAGTTATGAGATAACAAACATAAAAAAAAAACAATCGAATTGATAACCTCCTCCTTTATTTAAGTCGGTTAAAAATTCGTGACAGCTTTGAAAGTTAGAAGGTTAAAGTGGCAAATGGCTGGTCATATATAAATAAATAAATATTTCGGACATTTTAACACACATTGCCATCTAGTCCCAATCTAAGCAGAGCTTGTGTTATGGCTACTAGACAAGTGATACAAATACATAGATTTTTTCTGTATATATAGGGTGTTTTTTTAAGCTAGATAGAACTTTAAATTGTAAAAAGTAACACAAAAAATTAAATTTTGATGAAACTTTTTTTTTTATTTGTTTCAGTATACTCTGACAAATCATCATGAATAGACTCACGCTTGAACAACGCTACGAAATTATCCAAATTTACTTTGAAAATCAGTCGTCGATTCGCGCAACTTATAGACGACTTCGTCATTTGTATGGCGTATAACACGAACAATGCTGGCCTCCAAGGCGTCAATTGTTGCTGGTTTATCAGCATAAACCAGTGACTTCACGTAGCCCCACAGGAAATAATCGAGAGGTGTCAAATCGCACGACCTTGGAGGCCAATTGACAGGTCCATTTCTCGAAATCAACTTATCGCCAAATTTTGATTTCAATAAGTCGATGGTTGCGTTCGCCGTATGGCACGTAGCGCCATCCTGTTGAAACCACATCTCCTCCGGATCAATGTCATCCATATTTTCAAACAAAAAATCATTGATCATGGTGCGGTAACGATCTCCATTGACCGTAACGCGAGCTCCGGCCTCATTTTTGAAGAAATAAGGTCCGATGATGCCACCAGCGTGAAAACCGCACCATACGGTGCATTTTTCTGGATGTAATGGAGTCTGTAGGGTCTGTTGTGGATTGGTCTCACTCCATATGCGGCAATTTTGCTTATTAACAAACCCATTAAGCCAAAAATGCGCCTCATCGCTGAACACAATTTTGCGATAAAACAGTCGTCTATAAGTTGCGCGAATCGACGACTGATTTTCAAAGTAAATTTGGATAATTTCGTAGCGTTGTTCAAGCGTGAGTCTATTCATGATGATTTGTCAGAGTATACTGAAACAAATAAAAAAAAAAGTTTCTTCAAAATTTAATTTTTTGTGTTACTTTTTACAATTTAAAGTTCTATCTAGCTTAAAAAAACACCCGTTACATACATATTAAACATAGAAAACATCCAAACTTCGAATGTTGGTAATCGTGGTGAAGGGCGCCCTCTGGCCAGATGGCGGAACGACTTAGTGAGAAGGCCGGCGTTTCTTAGATACACAAAGCAGCAGACCGGGCTCTGTAATGTGCCTTGGGATTATCCAACAATCAACCACAATGCGCTGATAATGATAAAATTATTTCTTTTGAAAAACTTTCTTTTGACTCCCGCATTGGGAATATACATCCTGTATCGCGGGGGAACACCCGGACTCAGAAAATCAATTTGTGAATCACACAAAGTGTTGTCCCATGTAAGATTTGAACCCAGAACACTTAGCGCAGTAGAAAGCGGCGTGGCAACCGCTTAATCCACTAAGCCAAACGTCCAGCCTTAGATTGCTTTTAGATTTTTATATGGCCTAAGTAAGAGTTCATTTGATGGTTAAAACAACCGCAGTCCATGGAATCTTGCTATTTAAGATTTATTAAAGCGTTGCCAGGCTTTAAGATTGGAGTGCGTTCTTTTTTTTAAAGTTTCGAAAAGGAAACGATAAAATAGAAGTATAAACATCTTAAAGAGAGCATAGTGTGAGTGACACAACACACAGTTTGGTATAATTCTTAAATTATAATAGGTAGTGTTTCTTCATTATCATCAGTTAATCGCAGTCCACTGCTCGTCATAAGCCTCTTTAAATGCACGTCACTTGGTTGGATTCTAGGGTTTAATATGCTTTTTTAAAATAGCAGGTGTTCTATAGTTGCCATGATAAGGATTAATGAATTCAAAAGAGTTAAAAATTGAAAAGAGTTACCGTACAAAAAACTTTCTTTTCGCTTGAAATTAATAATGACGGCGTTAAAGTAAAAATGTAAGCTTCCTAAAAACTTTAAAGAATAATATTTAGTACTTGCAATACACTGTAAATGCTTGATATATTTACAGTGTATTTTGTTGGAAAGATTTCCTTTTTATCTAATTCTTTCTTGTTTCTTTTACGAGAGTACTTATTAAAAACGTAAATAGTACAAATGAAATCTTGCAGAATAGTACGGGACACTTTATGGGTTATTTCAAGTCGCAATTGCAGTTTTATCTGTCAGTCGGAGGCCAATTTAGAAATTTCAAAATCATTTCAAATCATACTTCATTACATTCCTTTTGCTTCGTTCAGGGCTTTAGGCTTTTGATTTCAATTTAAATACATAATAGCTATTCCTGCGACATCACTCGCATAAATGTATGTATTCAACGAGTTATATTATGGTTAAACGTTTGTTTACATACATACGAGTACATCACGCTCATGGCAAGTCCATATGTGGATTTTATTTTAATTATTTTAAAAAGATAACACCTGCACTAAAAATATTCCAGTCTCGCGAGAGACTTTATAAACATACAGGAAATGTAAACAAAAAAGATCCAGACTCAGAATAGTAGTAGAATAATAGTTTGTGAATTACGAAAAGTATAATTCTATGTGGGGTTTGATCCCACAACACTTAGCACAGTAGGAAGCGAGATGACCGCTTAAACCACTGCACCATAAGGGTTGGGGTGTGGGCCTCCGGTATCCTCACTCACTCGGTGAAACACAGCGCAGGCGCTATTTCACACCGGTATTTCTGTGAGGCCGTGATATCACTCCGGTCGAGCCGGGCCATGTATGCCGAAGCGTGGCTCTCCCACGGTAAGTATACACAAGAACACCACTCAAATGTGACATTCATATTGAAACAATCCCTACCTTCAACACGTTTAAACTTTGAAACAAAACTAAAACGAACAATAAAAGCAAGTTGTTCTTTCGCGTTTTATTAGTTCGGTGCAGAGGGCGAGAAGTGTAAGCACGGCTCATTAAGAATTAATTGTCGCGATAAATCCGCCGCTGTAGGCGCCTTCTGCCGAAGGCCGATATTCCCACACTCCTCACACCATTCCAGATAACTTCACTTTGTTTTCTTCTTTAGAAAAATCTCGAAGTACCTTTATCAAATGACAGGCTATTGTTTTTGATGCTTAGTGTTAATCCATTTCGAGAATGAAACTTTATATTCCAATATGTCTCATATAAATAAAAGGTTCTAAAAATAGTGAGACATAACTATAATGCAATCAAAAAGACCTTAGCTGAAAATTACACTAACTGTTATGGTAGGAAGAACTATAACATTCTGGAACGTTTATGATGTTCTAAAGATTTCCAGAGAAGTGACGTGTCAATAAGCTTGTTACTAGATTTTTCGAGAAAGCCCTCGAATATTCTGAAACTTTTATAAATTCTAATACTGCAATACAGCGAGTAAACAAGCGCAAATAATTACGAATAATACAAAAAAATGTTTAGTGAAAATGATTTTTACTTGTGCAATACTATATAATATATATACATACATACATACATACAACATATGATCATTATGATTAATTTAATTTACTAGAATAAATCAGTGAATTCATGGATGTTTTGAACTCATGTACTCCAAACAAACCGTCTTCTAACAACTTGACTCATGAGGTTTTTTTGTTTTTCTTTATACTCAGGTCTCCAGTACCTTACATTCTATTAAATCATTTATCGATGTAGGTAGTACCTGTAATGTTACAAAATTTAAAACGTCGAAAACTTCTAACGTTGTTTCAAACAATTATGAAGAGTTTTTACCATAAATCATTGTCTAAAATCACTTTGCATGTTACATATTGCCGAAAGCTTGCTAATCAAGTCTTAATATTATTTATTACAAAGAAATCCCACTAATATATATTCATTAATGCAAAATAGTAATAAAACTCCTTTGTAAACCTGAACCTAGTATAAATCTAATATTTTCTTGTAAGAACTTTTCAGTTGGTGTACAATTAAGCTCACTTTGGCTCTATTTTATCAACTCTACTATGTTTCTAGAATTTTTAGATTGAAAATACTTTTACAACCGCATCATTTGAAACGGAATCCCTTGTTATAAAGAAAGCTACCTCTCAATCTGCCACTAGAATTAAACGAGGGCAGGTAAGATGAAATCTTTTACATTCTTTCCGGAAACACGTAACTGAGGCTGGAAAATAAACAAATAACGCTTTTTATTGTCGCACCTCGCAAACGAACTTACCTTGTTTTAGATAAAGTTTTAATATATTATGTAAGTATTTCGGGCAAAAAACCGAGCTAATTCCGACCATACCGACAAAGATTCGACATAAAGAAAAAGTATTTCAAAGACTTACACAGTTTTACGCGGGCTGTTGTTGGTGAAACCTCACGTAAACTTTACAAAGTAGGCATAAACTCTGAACTGCTTGGAGCTGTAAAATCAAATTAGTTTGCAGGCACGTTACATTTAAATTAATTATATTTTTAATTGACTTTTCTCTCACTTTGTTTGTGACAGACTTCAGACAAGCCCCTCGGTGTCAATTGCACAAACTTAAAGAACTAAGGAGTCTTTTCCAATGCGTTAATATTGTTAGGCAGATCCTAATCAGGGAGTGATAATCTACCTTTTTTATCTATATTGGTTTTTGTTTCATGTTTTAATAAATATTATACAAGTTAAATATTTCCAACGTAAAATCTATACCTATATTATAAAGCTGAAGAGTTTGTTTGTTTGAACGCATTAATCTCAGGAACCGCTGATCCGATTTGAAAAATTATTAAAGTTTTGGATAGTCCATTTATCGAGGAAGGCTATAGGCTATATATCATCACGCTAATAATAATAGGAGCGGAGCACCATTCAAGAATGTTTCAAAAACGGAAGAATTTTTTTCATGCTACGGGCAATAGAAGGCGCAAACGAGGTTGCGTGGGTCAGCTAGTACCTAATATAGATACTATTATTGTATATTTCTCAACATTTCTTATTATTTTCTTTATGCAATTTTTTAGCATTGGAAAGGAAAAAGCTATTTTGTATCCGAATTACACGGAACCATATCTTACAAATTTTGAAATGTAATCTTTTGAGATTTTTTGTAACAAAAATCTATTCGACTTTTTGAAATGTATGTATATTTAAATATAGATATATATAGTCAATAGTAGTTATATGGTTATCAATATAATTAAAACAGCAGGTACATTATCAGGGCACAGGACTCAGAACATTCCGTGCCCTAAAACCATGAACATGTATCAAACTACCCACCAATTTATCCAAAACACAGTCGACGCCCACTGCACTAAATCTTATTAACGTACACTTCCACACCCAGCTACGGTATTATCATGGGAGAAATATAGCACACAATTAGTTCAATCCAGGGTAAGGTAGAAAAAGTTGCATACAACACAATATTGTGAAGTCCAACTGTTGGATGGTAGAAAATAGTGGTAACATTTTACTTACTTATTAAAACTACTAATATGTTAATAATACATTTATAAAATAACATACACTTATAAATGGTAGAGTCAATGGTGCAGACGCATCACTAGGCGGCCATGGCGTGGGTTACCATGTTGCATTGTCTGTATTATCAGTAAGTATTGAGACTACTACTTTTGGATTTTGTTCATGTTTTCCATTAAGCAGTGTAGCAGTAGTTTTGGCATGCCCTTAAATAGAAATAGGATTGCTTAGCTTAAACTTTCAATGTTTATTGTGTTGTATTGTATGTATTGTAAATTTTTGTCCTACACTATTGCATTGGATATAATCTGTAATGATAATGTATGGTAAAGTAGTAAATAAATGAACATATAAATGAATAGCATTCATGAATTAAAAACTCACATTTCGTATAATACTGACGTGCACAAAAGATTTTAACAAAACAGATTTTTATAGAGACGAATTGTCTGCGCTCTTTGATAGACAATAATATAAAGTCAATAAACGATTTACTCAAATAATCCATCTGAGCGGAGATTTGCACTCGACCCAATCGACCTATCACTCAAGTTGAATAAAAGCTTTCTTTCAATATATTTTAAAATAGTTGCCCAAAAGTCTGTATTTCAAGTTGCAATACTTGTTAGAATTGATTTCTTTTAAAATTTGTGGGAGTGAATATTGACCGAAAACCTTAATTTATTATAGTTGAGCTGTGTCTAAGCTCATATGGTTGATGTATTTAGTTTCGTTTTCGATCATTAAACACTTTTATTGATTCTTTCACAAAAGAACTCAAGAGAATTGTGTTGCTCTATAAAGGAAAAATCCCTTCGAAGTATTATGAAAATTGTTTGTTTTATTTTCTGGTTAAAGGCTCGGTATTTCAACATATAGTGGTGGGTATAAGAATAATAATAATAATAATAATAAATATTTCGGACAATTAACACACAACGCCGTCTAGGCCCAAGCTAAGCAGAGCTTGTGTTATGGGTACTAGACAACTGATATAAATACATATATACTTTTTTTTTGTAAATACATACATATTATACATAGAAAATACCCAAACTTCGAAACAAATATTTGCAGATCATACAAACATTTGGACCGACCCGGGAATCGAACCCGAGACCTCAAGCACAGCAGTCGCTTACGCTACCACTTAGAATGCATGGAGTATAGATAATTAACACATCACAATCATTAACATTAGTAAAAGTCAATAATAATAGCATGTTTTTAAAGGTAAGTAACAAATTAAAACAATACATTTACTCTTATATATGAACATTGGTAACTTTTGTTCAAAATAAATAGTTTTTTGATCTATCATATTAATACACTAATAGACTCAAAATTAACTTAGAACCTAAACCATACTATATTTTGTTCGAAAATATAATGACAAATAACCTATATTGCAATTAGAGAACTTGACAATCGGGACGAAATCGCGCGGCACGGGGCAAAACAAACCGCGTCACGAGTTACCACACAATGTCACACCGTGACGGTGGTTTTAAATGCTGTAACTGTGACGTGACGGCGTCACAGTTAGCGCACGGTTCTAAATTGTTCCACTGATAGTTTACGTGATCTATTTTGTGCTCACTCGATATAAAATCGATTCTAGAACTGTAAATAACCAAACTGAAATGAAGATACATTTAATTTTTCGATGTGTTTTACACTGAGCTAGAATCTAGCTCAGTCGCATATAGTAGATGAATGGTATTTTGTGACAGGGGTAGAATATTTCACTGATTGGCAATTGAAATAAAGTTTATGTAATTATGTTTACAGAAATAAGGGAACTTCCGATAGATTTAAAGAACCTCTGAATCAAAAATCTCAAAGAACGTTGGGCACAACGTTTGGGCCTGCAATGGCAAGTAATTTATCAACAATGTCAATCAACTTCTATAAATGTAATCGTAGAGTGCGATAGTTTAAAAGTTACTGTCAAGTAAAGGTTTGTTTTAGAGAATAAATGGTAATTCGATACTTCCTCTTGATCCCAAGCCACGCAAGAGGCATTAGAAATTGTGCTCCCAAGACTTCATTACGAATATTGCTAAAAACCTATTGATTTAATTTTATTTCTTTACCTGCTTACGTACTTCGACTTAGAAAAAATATTATCCTTACTACTAACTCACTTACGGAATATATATATACAGATTAGGTATTATGGAAAGTATAGTATTGTTACGAGCTGGGTATTGACCAAATTAAAGTAGTCGATTAATTACCAAAAATAACACAATATTTATTAACAACACTTTATACAATAAGAAATCACTAAATCACTTGTTAGTCGCACTAGAAGATCTCTTCGATGTTTATCCGCTGTATCGTGAAACAATACTGTCCCTACGGCCAACACGTTCCGCTTTTATATGGCCGTGGAAATTACTCGAAACTACGAAAATATTCGATCGATATCTCTAGGCTAAATAGATTACTCTAGAGCTGCTTGTAGCGCCATCTAGCGTCGAGTAATCGTCATAATGCACACAGTTGCGCGCTTTCCGACACTAGATGGCGTTGTCCTCGACAGTTCTCGATTCTTCTAGTGGACACTAGATTCATCTGGTTATGGCGCAACACTGCCCCCTCCTAAGACATGCTCGTCCCGAGCATTATCGGTTCCATAGTATCGCGCCAGTCGATCTACATGAACTATCTTTGGGGCGCCTCTTGGACACTTCTGTATCCGGTAGGTAACATCATTGATTTTAGTGACTACCCGGTATGGCCCATCCCATTTTGCTTGTAGCTTCGGAGATCTCCCTTTACTGCGAACTGGATTATGTAGCCATACTAGCGAACACTCTTCGAAGCCCTTATTATTCGCTTTCCGGTCATAACGGGTTTTCATCTTTTCAGACATTTGTTGGCCCGATTGTCTGACATGCTCATAAATGTCATTCATCTTGTTCCGCAAGTCATTCGCGTACTCCGTTATACTTCGCGGGGTATCAGGGGGTATTCCAGTGATCAAGTCTGCGGGCAACCGTAGTTCTCTTCCGAAGTTTGCAAAAGCTGGTGTTACGGAAGTACATTCGTGGACTGCACTTCGGTATGACAGAAGAAACGGTTGGATGTGTTTGTCCCAATCTTTTTGCTTACTTTCAACTACTTTTGCCAGATACCTCTCTAGTGTTTGGTTAAATCGTTCCACCATTCCGTCCGATTGTGGGTGGTAAGAGGTGGTTCTGGTTTTGTGAGCACCCATCACTCGACACATTTCTTGAAATATTTGAGACTCAAAATTTCTTCCTTGGTCACTGTGGATTTCTAAAGGCACTCCAAAACGACAGAAGACTTCGTGCACTAATTTATCTGCAACTGTTGATGCCTCTTGGTTGGGAATGGCAAAGACTTCTGGCCACTTAGTGAAGTAATCCATTACGACCATGAAGTATTTGTTTCCGCTTTCACTTTCAGGAAACGGTCCTGCCACGTCTATAGCAATTCTTTCCCAGGGTGCACCAACATTATACAATTTCAATGCGCCTCTGCTACGTGTATGAGGTCCCTTCACGGCCGCACAACTGGTACACTTGCGACACCAGTCCTCAACATCATCACGACAATGAATCCAGTAGAATCTTTCCCTTATCTTTAACAATGTCTTCTTAACTCCCATATGACCTCCTGAACATCCGTTATGGTAGAGCTGCAGGACCACTGGTATCTTAGCTTTAGGAACAACCATTTGCAGGTGACAGCTGTCTCCTCGAGCGTTTTCCCATTTACGGCACAAGACTCCATCCTGGATGACTAGACTATCCCATTGAGCCCAATAACTCTTCGTGGTCGAGCTCAGCGATGCAACTTCGCTCCAGTGTGGCTTAGGAGTCTCAGCTTTAATCCACTCGAGAATTGGTTTGATATCTGCATCCTCTTGCTGTGCTTGCTGCAGGCTTTCCTTCCATTCGTTGCTAAGGTCCGTCTTTATCGTCCTTATAGGAACAGCTTCCTTTACTTCTTGCTTGGCGCAGTGCTTGCAGTCTTCAGGGCAAGGTCTTCTTGATAGTGCGTCTGCGTTACCGTGAGACTTTCCACTGCGATGTTCAATCATGAAGTCATATTCCTGTAATAACTCAATCCATCTCGCGACTTGTCCTTCAGGATTTTTAAATTGTAAGAGCCACTTTAATGCAGCGTGGTCAGTTCGGAGGTGGAATTTACGCCCAAGCAAATATTTGCTGAAATGTTGCAGTGTCTTCACTACGGCCAGTAGTTCCCTTCTTGTGACGCAGTAATTCCTTTCCGGCTTCGACAAAGATTTACTGAAATATGCAATAACAACCTCTTGATCACCTTTCCGCTGGGATAACACACCGCCAAGCCCAGTATCACTCGCATCTGTGTCAACTATGAATTCATTTTCGGTATCTGGATACCCTAAGATAGGTGTGTTGCATAGACGTCTTTTTAGCTCTTGAAATGCAATGTCACAACTTTCATCCCAGCAGAAATGTCTTTTCTCTTCAGTAAGTTTATGAAGGGGTTTAGCAATATCCGCAAAGTTTTTCACGAATCGCCGATAGTAGGAGCATAAGCCCAAAAATGCTCTTACTTGGGTCTTATCTCTTGGAACTGGCCAATCCTTGACGGCAGCGATCTTTTGCGGATCTGTTTGGACACCCTCTTCCGAAACCACATATCCTAAAAAGCTAACCTGCCGTTTGAAAAATGAACATTTCTTAGGACTTAACTTTAGGTTGGCACTTCGGATTTTCGATAATACGCGCTCCAGGTTTCGGATATGTTCTTCAAACGTACGGCCTACGATGACAATGTCATCCAAATAGACCAGGCAGGCATCTCCAGTTAATCCGGTGAGTACTGATTCCATCAGTCTTTCAAAAGTTGCTGGCGCGTTACATAATCCGAAGGGCATTACTTTGAACTGCCACAATCCTTTCCCTGTCGAAAATGCAGTCTTCTCTTTGTCCTTGGGATCAATCTCTACCTGCCAGTATCCACTTTTTAAATCCAAGGTGCTAAACCACTTAACCCCTGTTAGCATGTCCAGAGTGTCGTCTATTCTAGGTAGTGGATAGCTGTCCTTCTTCGTAATGTCGTTTAGACGGCGGTAGTCAACACAAAAACGCATACTGCCATCCTTTTTCTTTACAAGCACTACAGGTGAACACCATGGGCTGGATGAAGGCTCTATAACGCCATCCCTGACCATTCCATCAATCATGGTTTGTACTTCTTGTTCTCGTGCTACTGGTAGTCTTCTTGGTCGCTGACGAATAGGCATCTCACTCCCAGTGTTTATTTTGTGTTGAACCAAACCAGTCTTTCCAATATCAGCGTCATTAGTAGAGAAAATATCAGTGTACTTAACTAACATTCTCTTAGCCTTGTCAATTTCTTCCCTAGACAAGACATCTCGACAGTCTTCTAAAAGTGTTGACACGTTGACTCGTGCATCCGTGCTAATTTTCGAAGTAGTCAAGTCTTGGCATCGACGCATCCAATCCACATCTTCGCAAGTGCCAATCAGTGTGCCCTTATGAATCACATGTTGCTTGTCACTAAGATTTAGCACACGTACTGCAGAGGTGTTAGTGGTACTTACTAGAGTTCGTGCGATCTTCCATGGAAGATCATTATCTACCCCTTCAATAAGGACACACCGATGCATTCGTCCAGAATTATGAGGGAGACTAACTGGCATAATTGTCTCTGATCTGGGAGGAAGAACAGCGTTCTTTAAGCTGTACACTTTTCCTGATGATGCTCCTTCCATGAACAGTTCTTCTTGACTACATCTCATTACACCTTGGTTGATGTCGATCTCACAACAATTGTTCTTCATGAAGTCTAGGCCAAGGATACAATCGTCAACTATATCGGCCACAATGACGTTATGCAGGTAAACTTGGTTGCCCAACTTCAACTCCACCTTCTGTTCGCCTCGGACGGGTATGCGCTGACCAGTGGCTGTTACTAAGTTTATTTTCTCACGGTTACATGCAATGTCCCTCAGGAACCGATTTGCAAGTTGGGAACTGATGACTGTGCGAGAAGCTCCCGTATCAATAGTCAGCTTACATGACGTTCCGTTAATTTCGCCTCTGATGACCAGGCTGTTCCCATCATGAGTTTGCGAGATCGAAATCCTTGGGGCTCTTTGAACACCAGCCAGCACCCGCCCCGCAGTCCTGGCGTTTACTCGTTTCCCTGCTGTTGTTGGGCAGTACTATCAACCGCCCTATTCTCCTGAGACCGCTCGTACTCACTTCCTATGCTTCGCTTAGGGCAGCTGGACCGAAGGTGACCTTTTTCACCACAGGCGTAGCATCTAGGGCTGTACCCCTTAAATCGGTCTCGCACAGGTGATGCCACAACCTCCCGGACCCGATGAAACCGATGGTCTTGTCTCACAGCTTCCACCTCCAAAGCATGGGCCAGAGCGTCCTTGAGAGTTTCATGGTGTCCAAGTCTCACAGCAGCTCTAACTTCGAGGTCACGAATGCCATCGATGAAAGCTTGCACCAGATTCCCGCCAACGAGCGCAGGTGCAGACTGGTATGCCTTACGGACCAGTTTCTCAACTTCTAGAGCCCATTGTTGCAAGTTTTCACCGATGCGTTGGGCACGATCCTTCAGCTGTGCACGAAACACGTGCTCCAGATGAGCCGTCACCATATCTTGCCTCCAATGCCTCCAGCAGTTGCTCATAGGTAACCTCTTTATCGAGGGCTTCGAGGACGGTTAGAGCCTGGTCTCGAAGACCCAAGGTGAGCGCGGTCATAGCCTGATCCTTAGTCCAGCCGTTCACCTTCATAACAGCCTCAAACTGAATCTTGTAGGCTGACCACGAAGATGTTCCATCAAACGGCGGTACTTTGAACCCCCGCACCGAAGGGGCAGCAGTTACAGTAGTCGACGCTCCGTCTCCAACTTTAATGTTTCCTAAGGCCTTCTTCACGTCAGCAATTTGAGTTTCGGCCTCCGTGATACGATTCTCGTGTTGAAGAACCTGATCCTTCACTACCTTGAGTTCTTTGCCGAAAGTCTCATGAATGCCTTTTAACAAGAGCATCTGTTCCTCCTGACGGCGAGCCTGGTCTTCCTTGTCCCGCTGCAGTTGTTCTCCCAAGCGGCGGGCCTGCTCCTCCTGGCGGCGGGCCTGCTCCTCCTGATGACGGGCCTGCTCCTCCTGGCGGCGGGCCTGCTCTTCCTTGTCCCGCTGCAGCTGTTCTTCCAAGCGGCGGGCCTGCTCCTCCTGGCGGCGGGCCTGCTCCTCCTGGCGGCGGGCCTGCTCCTCCTGGCGGCGGGCCTGCTCCTCCTGATGACGGACCTGCTCCTCCTGGCGGCGGGCCTGCTCTTCCTTGTCCCGCTGCAGCTGCTCTTCCAAGCGACGGGCCTGCTCCTCCTGACGGCGGGCTTGCTCTTCCTGACGGCGGGCCTGCTCCTGGAGCATCGCTATTAGGGCCGTGATATCTGGAGCTGCTGCCGATGCCGATGTAGACGGCGAGGTTTCCATCGCTGTCTGCTGATCCTCCGATGTAGGCAGTTGGGCACTTCCAAATCTCCTCTGATCAGCCTCTTGCTGGCGCTGACTCCTAGTTCTAATACCTTCCGTGTCCTCCTTTGGTAATACCGGCATACTTTAATCGCACTTCTGACACCAAATTGTTACGAGCTGGGTATTGACCAAATTAAAGTAGTCGATTAATTACCAAAAATAACACAATATTTATTAACAACACTTTATACAATAAGAAATCACTAAATCACTTGTTAGTCGCACTAGAAGATCTCTTCGATGTTTATCCGCTGTATCGTGAAACAATACTGTCCCTACGGCCAACACGTTCCGCTTTTATATGGCCGTGGAAATTACTCGAAACTACGAAAATATTCGATCGATGTCTCTAGGCTAAATAGATTACTCTAGAGCTGCTTGTAGCGCCATCTAGCGTCGAGTAATCGTCATAATGCACACAGTTGCGCGCTTTCCGACACTAGATGGCGTTGTCCTCGACAGTTCTCGATTCTTCTAGTGGACACTAGATTCATCTGGTTATGGCGCAACAGTATTGTTAGCAATTAGGAATATGGCTTGCCATTATGAATCAAGTTTTTTATATGATACTGAAATATTAGCCATATTTCAACGAAGTGTTACGAGCTGGGTATTAAATAAATTAAAGTACTCGATTAATTACCAAAAATAACACAATATTTATTAAGAAAACTTTTTACAATAAGAAATCACTAAATCACTGGTTAGTCGCACTAGAAGATCTCTTCGATGTTTATCCGCTGTATCGTGAAACAATACTGTCCCTACGGCCAACACGTTCCGCTTTTATATGGCCGTGGAAATTACTCGAAACTACGAAAATATTCGATCGATGTCTCTAGGCTAAATAGATTACTCTAGAGCTGCTTGTAGCGCCATCTAGCGTCGAGTAATCGTCATAATGCACACAGTTGCGCGCTTTCCGACACTAGATGGCGTTGTCCTCGACAGTTCTCGATTCTTCTAGTGGACACTAGATTCATCTGGTTATGGCGCAACACTGCCCCCTCCTAAGACATGCTCGTCCCGAGCATTATCGGTTCCATAGTATCGCGCCAGTCGATCTACATGAACTATCTTTGGGGCGCCTCTTGGACACTTCTGTATCCGGTAGGTAACATCATTGATTTTAGTGACTACCCGGTATGGCCCATCCCATTTTGCTTGTAGCTTCGGAGATCTCCCTTTACTGCGAACTGGATTATGTAGCCATACTAGCGAACACTCTTCGAAGCCCTTATTATTCGCTTTCCGGTCATAACGGGTTTTCATCTTTTCAGACATTTGTTGGCCCGATTGTCTGACATGCTCATAAATGTCATTCATCTTGTTCCGCAAGTCATTCGCGTACTCCGTTATACTTCGCGGGGTATCAGGGGGTATTCCAGTGATCAAGTCTGCAGGCAACCGTAGTTCTCTTCCGAAGTTTGCAAAAGCTGGTGTTACGGAAGTACATTCGTGGACTGCACTTCGGTATGACAGAAGAAACGGTTGGATGTGTTTGTCCCAATCTTTTTGCTTACTTTCAACTACTTTTGCCAGATACCTCTCTAGTGTTTGGTTAAATCGTTCCACCATTCCGTCCGATTGTGGGTGGTAAGAGGTGGTTCTGGTTTTGTGAGCACCCATCACTCGACACATTTCTTGAAATATTTGAGACTCAAAATTTCTTCCTTGGTCACTGTGGATTTCTAAAGGCACTCCAAAACGACAGAAGACTTCGTGCACTAATTTATCTGCAACTGTTGATGCCTCTTGGTTGGGAATGGCAAAGACTTCTGGCCACTTAGTGAAGTAATCCATTACGACCATGAAGTACTTGTTTCCGCTTTCACTTTCAGGAAACGGTCCTGCCACGTCTATAGCAATTCTTTCCCAGGGTGCACCAACATTATACACTTTCAATGCGCCTCTGCTACGTGTATGAGGTCCCTTCACGGCCGCACAACTGGTACACTTGCGACACCAGTCCTCAACATCATCACGACAATGAATCCAGTAGAATCTTTCCCTTATCTTTAACAATGTCTTCTTAACTCCCATATGACCTCCTGAACATCCGTTATGGTAGAGCTGCAGGACCACTGGTATCTTAGCTTTAGGAACAACCATTTGCAGGTGACAGCTGTCTCCTCGAGCGTTTTCCCATTTACGGCACAAGACTCCATCCTGGATGACTAGACTATCCCATTGAGCCCAATAACTCTTCGTGGTCGAGCTCAGCGATGCAACTTCGCTCCAGTGTGGCTTAGGAGTCTCAGCTTTAATCCACTCGAGAATTGGTTTGATATCTGCATCCTCTTGCTGTGCTTGCTGCAGGCTTTCCTTCCATTCTTTGCTAAGGTCCGTCTTTATCGTCCTTATAGGAACAGCTTCCTTTATTTCTTGCTTGGCGCAGTGCTTGCAGTCTTCAGGGCAAGGTCTTCTTGATAGTGCGTCTGCGTTACCGTGAGACTTTCCACTGCGATGTTCAATCATGAAGTCATATTCCTGTAATAACTCAATCCATCTCGCGACTTGTCCTTCAGGATTTTTAAATTGTAAGAGCCACTTTAATGCAGCGTGGTCAGTTCGGAGGTGGAATTTACGCCCAAGCAAATATTTGTTGAAATGTTGCAGTGTCTTCACTACGGCCAGTAGTTCCCTTCTTGTGACGCAGTAATTCCTTTCCGGCTTCGACAAAGATTTACTGAAATATGCAATAACAACCTCTTGATCACCTTTCCGCTGGGATAACACACCGCCAAGCCCAGTATCACTTGCATCTGTGTCAACTATAAATTCATTTTCGGTGTCTGGATACCCTAAGATGGGTGTGTTGCATAGACGTCTTTTTAGCTCTCGAAATGCAATGTCACAACTTTCATCCCAGCAGAAATGCCTTTTCTCTTCAGTAAGTTTATGAAGGGGTTTGGCAATATCCGCAAAGTTTTTCACAAATCGCCGATAGTAGGAGCACAAGCCCAAAAATGCTCTTACTTGGGTCTTATCTCTTGGAACTGGCCAATCCTTGACGGCAGCGATCTTTTGCGGATCTGTTTGGACACCCTCTTCCGAAACCACATATCCTAAAAAGCTAACCTGTCGTTTGAAAAATGAACACTTCTTAGGACTTAACTTTAGGTTGGCACTTCGGATTTTCGATAATACGCGCTCCAGGTTTCGAATATGTTCTTCAAACGTACGGCCTACAATGACAATGTCATCCAAATAGACCAGGCAGGCATCTCCAGTTAATCCGGTGAGTACTGATTCCATTAGTCTTTCAAAAGTTGCTGGCGCGTTACATAATCCGAAGGGCATTACTTTGAACTGCCACAATCCTTTCCCTGTCGAAAATGCAGTCTTCTCTTTGTCCTTGGGATCAATCTCTACCTGCCAGTATCCACTTTTTAAATCCAAGGTGCTAAACCACTTAACCCCTGTTAGCATGTCCAGAGTGTCGTCTATTCTAGGTAGTGGATAGCTGTCCTTCTTCGTTATGTCGTTTAGACGGCGGTAGTCAACACAAAAACGCATACTGCCATCCTTTTTCTTTACAAGCACTACAGGTGAACACCATGGGCTGGATGAAGGCTCTATAACGCCATCCCTGACCATTCCATCAATCATGGTTTGTACTTCCTGTTCTCGTGCTACTGGTAGTCTTCTTGGTCGCTGACGAATAGGCATCTCACTCCCAGTGTTTATTTTGTGTTGAACCAAACCAGTCTTTCCAATATCAGCGTCATTAGTAGAGAAAATATCAGTGTACTTAACTAACATTCTCTTAGCCTTGTCAATTTCTTCCCTAGACAAGACATCTCGACAGTCTTCTAAAAGTGTTGACACGTTGACTCGTGCATCCGTGCTAATTTTCGAAGTAGTCAAGTCTTGGCATCGACGCATCCAATCCACATCTTCGCAAGTGCCAATCAGTGTGCCCTTATGAATCACATGTTGCTTGTCACTAAGATTTAGCACACGTACTGCAGAGGTGTTAGTGGTACTTACTAGAGTTCGTGCGATCTTCCATGGAAGATCATTATCTACCCCTTCAATAAGGACACACCGATGCATTCGTCCAGAATTATGAGGGAGACTAACTGGCATAATTGTCTCTGATCTGGGAGGAAGAACAGCGTTCTTTAAGCTGTACACTTTTCCTGATGATGCTCCTTCCATGAACAGTTCTTCTTGACTACATCTCATTACACCTTGGTTGATGTCGATCTCACAACAATTGTTCTTCATGAAGTCTAGGCCAAGGATGCAATCGTCAACTATATCGGCCACGATGACGTTATGCAGGTAAACTTGGTTGCCCAACTTCAACTCCACCTTCTGTTCGCCTCGGACGGGTATGCGCTGACCAGTGGCTGTTACTAGGTTTATTTGCTCACGGTTACATGCAATGTCCCTCAGGAACCGATTTGCAAGTTGGGAACTGACAACTGTGCGAGAAGCTCCCGTATCAATCGTCAGCTTACATGACGTTCCGTTGATTTCGCCTCTGATGACCAGGCTGTTCCCATCATGAGTCTGCGAGATCGAAATCCTTGGGGCTCTTTGAACACCAGCCAGCACCCGCCCCGCAGTCCTGGCGTTTACTCGTTTCCCTGCTGTTGTCGGGCAGTACTATCAACCGCCCTATTCTCCTGAGACCGCTCGTATTCACTTCCAATGCTTCGCTTAGGGCAGCTGGACCGAAGGTGACCTTTTTCACCACAGGCGTAGCATCTAGGGCTGTACCCCTTAAATCGGTGCCGCGGAGGTGATGCCACAACCTCCCGGACCCGATGAGACCGATGGTCTTGTCTCACAGCTTCCACCTCCAAAGCATGGGCCAGAGCGTCCTTGAGAGTTTCATGGTGCCCAAGTCTCACAGCAGCTCTAACTTCGAGGTCACGGATGCCATCGATAAAAGCTTGCACCAGATTCCCGTCAACGAGCGCAGGTGCAGACTGGTATGCCTTACGGACCAGTTTCTCAACTTCCAGAGCCCACTGTTGCAAGTTTTCACCGATGCGTTGGGCACGATCCTTCAGCTGTGCACGAAACACGTGCTCCAGATGAGCGTCACCATATCTTGCTTCCAATGCCTCCAGCAGTTGCTCATAGGTTACCTTCTTACCGAGGGCTTCGAGGACGGTTAGAGCCTGGTCTCGAAGACCCAAGGTGAGCGCGGTCATAGCTTGTTCCTTTGTCCAGCCGTTTGCCGTCATAACAGCCTCAAACTGAATCTTGTAGGCTGACCACGAAGATGTTCCATCAAACGGCGGTACTTTGAACCCCCGTACCGAAGGAGCAGCAGTTACTATAGTCGCCGCTCCGTCTCCAACTTTAAGGTTTCCTAAGGCCTTCTTCACGTCAGCAATTTGAGTTTCGGCCTCAGTGATACGATTCTCTTGTTGAAGAACCTGATCCTTCACTACCTTGATTTCTTTGCCGAAAGTCTCATGTATGCCTTTTAACAAGAGCATCTGTTCCTCCTGGCGGCGGGCCTGCTCCTCCTTGTCCCGCTGCAGTTGCTCTTCCAAGCGGTGGGCCTGCTCCTCCTGACGGCGGGCCTGCTCCTCCTGGCGGCGGGCCTGCTCCTCCTGGCGGCGGGCCTGCTCCTCCTTGTCCCGCTGCAGCTGCTCTTCCAAGCGGCGGGCCTGCTCCTCCTGGCGGCGGGCCTGCTCTTGGAGCATTGCCATTAGGGCCGTGATATCTGGAGCTGCTGCCGATGTGGACGGCGTGGTTTCCATAGCTGGCTGCTGATCTTCCGATGTAGGCAGTTGTGCACTTCCAAATCGCCTCTGATCAGCCTCTTGCTGGCGCTGACTCCTAGTTCGGATACCTTCCGTGTCTTCCTTTGGTAAAACCGGCATACTTTAATCCCGCTTCTGACACCAAATTGTTACGAGCTGGGTATTAAATAAATTAAAGTACTCGATTAATTACCAAAAATAACACAATATTTATTAAGAACACTTTTTACAATAAGAAATCACTAAATCACTGGTTAGTCGCACTAGAAGATCTCTTCGATGTTTATCCGCTGTATCGTGAAACAATACTGTCCCTACGGCCAACACGTTCCGCTTTTATATGGCCGTGGAAATTACTCGAAACTACGAAAATATTCGATCGATGTCTCTAGGCTAAATAGATTACTCTAGAGCTGCTTGTAGCGCCATCTAGCGTCGAGTAATCGTCATAATGCACACAGTTGCGCGCTTTCCGACACTAGATGGCGTTGTCCTCGACAGTTCTCGATTCTTCTAGTGGACACTAGATTCATCTGGTTATGGCGCAACAGAAGCTAGTGGTCGCTCAGTGGTCGAAATTCTTATTCTTCCGTCATATAAACTTTAACTATGCCAAATTTCACATTTCTCTGTTCGCATAATTTTCGTAAAAAGGGGTACAACATTTTTGCTTCACGTTTTAATAAAGATATATCGCTACAACGCATTTATTACACTTTTTGCGTCTATTATTCAAGATTCTAAATGAAACCAAACTTTACAATACGAATTTTAAACTTAAAATCATTCCAAATATCTCTTTGTTTGACAAGTTTTATAAACATTTTACTGCACTTCGCTGAGTTTGACTTCTATGATACTTATTCATTTATTTTACAAAATAAACCGAATTTTTAACATAATTTATTCATTGACATGTTCAGTCATTTATTTATGTTGCACAAAGGCGGACTTAATGTCATGGGCCATTCCCTCTCAGTCAAGCTTCATGTGATGTAGAAATATGACGCGCTAATTGCAAAAATGAAATGAAAAACAACATGACAGTGTATCTGCCCTGCTCGGATGAGGATAGCACCTTATGGATGGAACGAAAACATCAGGGTGTCCAGACAGGAGGGCCCAATCTACAAATTGTAGGTAGCCCGAGGTACGTCGGGGTTCCATGGTTTTCTTTTCTGGGGTGCACCTGGTTTTTCGGCTCCTAGTATTTGCCCTACTCGATAAGCGACTTAATATTCCGGAGTTCTTCGTTCTAGAGTACACTTAAGGCCGGTACAAAAATTCTAATATCAAAAATAGAGAAGGAAAACTTAAAAAAAAAAATATTAAGACCCTTCAGACGAGAATGGTACAGTAGGCTGAAAATAAGGAGACTATACCAGCTAGTATAGTCTCCTTTCTACGCAGAGATCCATATCTAGCAGTGAACTAGTAGCGCCCCTTGATAATAATATTGATGATACCACCTTGTGTTAGCGGTAATCCTAATTATGAAATACAGTTGTGATTGTGTAATTGACTTCCGGAATATATGTCAATTGAATGTTAGGTGCGAGAAACCGAGCTGTAATAATAATGCAAATAATTCCGAAAGTCAAAAAAATAATTAATTAAATTATTAAAACGTATTAATTGTCATAATTAATAAATAAGAAATGTAAAAGACTGACTTGATGTCGGGCTGCCGTTATGAAGGGGATATATTCACCTCATAATGGCTGCCAGCAAATCAAGTAGTCTTGGTCAAGGAGTGAATCAGTAAAAAGTGTTCTATGTCAAGAATATTAATTGTTTCATTTTACTAAATCCCTAGAAGCTTTTACTTGCGGTTTGGCTACGACAAGGTGGTCTATTGCATCTTCTCACATAAAAATAACCTTTAGCACTAGTAGTAAGCCCATAAAAAGTGATTGGTTTAGAAAATAGTAGACAAATTTTATAAAGACGCTCATTAATGAGATTGGTAGAGAGTAAATATAAATATTACCGTTTTATATTTGAAACTACGTGTCCCTTCTACGTAATGTGAATGCAGCCTTTCTCAAATACTGATATACAATAATGAGTACTTATGCAGAATTCTGACAACGTTAGACATCATTACAGCTTCCAGTTCTAATTTTAATAATGTGTTTTTTCTCAAGTTGGCGGAATTTTATATTTTTTGAACTAAATAGAATCAAACAGGATTCGTGCTGTGTATTTCGTTGGGTGTGCGTGTGTGCGAGGCTGGAGTCCCAATGATGCATCTCAATAGGCCGCTATTAAATTTTTACTGACATAAACACAGTAAATAGAAAACTTAAACATAAATGATGATGATGATTACATATAATACAAATTAGAATATACTACTTTATATGTTTGAATGACGCCCTGTATATCGTCATCCAACGCCACATTACGTGATTGTGTAAAATAAATATTAAAAACTTGATTTCTTTGTCATTGACTCATTAAATATTTAGAAAATATTACCTTATACATACCTACTTGTTAATTTTTATTTTATTATTACTTATATATAGACTGTAATATTTATCATTCTGAATCCATAAATAGAGATCAAACATGTATACAGTTTGTTACTAGCGCATTCACAAGAGAATCTTAAATCCGGTTATCCGGTGTCCGGAACTGGCCGGTTCAAAAAAGTTGAACGAGTGCGACCTCATTCCCAGGCTTTGCTGAATTCCCTACTTTTAGTTTTTCCTGAAATATTAAGACCGATATTGATATGTATTGTGGAAAAATAAAACCAACACGATCATAATATCGAGACATTTTTCTTTTTTTTTTAACTTAGTGTAACATATTCTAATAATTTTGGCGTATAATATAAATATAATTTATGTTTATAGATTTAGATATATGTGTTTGTGTACCTTAATTTTTTTGTTGACAGAGTGAAAAATCCACTCGGCTTTCCTGCTCTTTGGAGACTTAGGAGCTAACCGCTTGCATAATTTAAAAAAAACACAAGTCATGATAGTCGGTAGTTCCAGGCTGCATTGCAAAATTAACTTTCAGCAAATACCAGTTGTGTGTTGCAGTGGGACGGTTGTTCCATATAGTGATAAGGTGAAAAACTTGGGAATCTGTATGGATAGATACCTAACCAGGAACCCTCGGATCGGGGAAGTTAGTCGCAAACTATTTGCTGCAGTAGGATTTCGCACAATCACTTCTGCTCCTTATCCTAGTCGATGACGTTGTCGGCTATCTGGATCTCACCGAAGACCAATCGAACAAACTTGAGCGACTCCAAAACTTATGCAATAGATTTATATTTGGATTACGTAAATATGATCATATCTAGAGTTTCGTTCTAAGCTCAAGTGGCTACCAATACGCTTTCGCCGGCATCTGCATATTCTTACTGTTTTACACGCACAGCAGAGCGTGCTGCAGCGGCAATACACTGAATGAGCCGGGTTTGTTTGGACCCAACTTTCTGTGACTCTCCTATAATAAAACTGTTGTTATATTTTTCGCTCTCGTATGCCTGTACTTGCCACCTTCTGTAAAAATAAACTAAACCTTTAATAATAATCCTGTCTTACTACTACTTTGGACTAATAAAGGATGTAGATGATGATAATAAAGCCGTCAATAGTTTATGACAGAGTCTGGAGCTAGTAAATAATTTTATTATTATTTGACAAATAACAAAAAAACACCTTAAAATTCTCAATAGCGTTCCTTAAGATTTCTGAAGTGTATACTATACACTAACTAATACTTCAATATAAAACATAAGCGATTTTAGCCTTTAACGCCTAATTAATTTAAGATCCTAAATACAAGAAACTCAATTAAGTGTCAGTGCAAACTACTAACGTACTCGTAGAACAATAAACTCCCGACCTCCATCTTAGACCCCATGATTAAACCTTATATTACTATGCTCACCACACGCTAATTCCACAAGTGGGCAAATCTGGAAAGTCATAAAAGGCGTTATGATTTTAGTAGCGCGAAGTAATTAAAACACATGCTGCAGCCGACGTGAGGTGTATACAAGTGTGCGGCGTCCCTGACGAATAGTTTCGCGTAAATTATTTAATACCAGCTGACTATAGATGTGTACTAACTTGGTAGATAAAATTCATGAGTGAATCTTTACTTAAGAAGGTTATGAGAAGACACGTAGTGTGTGTATATATATATTGATCAAAATATCGGTCGAATTCAAGGCGGACTCTACTTACTTCTGCTCTAAAATCAATTAAAATTAAAAACCTCTATAGTCGTCAAATATATTCTTAAATCTGTTTAGATTTGTAATGAGTATTATGACCTGGATGAGAGCGCTTTTTTGATAAATTTTCTAAAAGTAAATCCTAGCTGGTGCGATTTGTCGGCCCCGAAACCACCTGTACACTAAATTTCATGAAACTTTTTGGAGCCGCTTCTCAGATTCAGGTTATATATGTGTGACAGTGTACAAGACTTGCTCGTTCTAGAAAAAGGTATTAGAATGATAACCTTTAACTCTTATCATCATCGAACTATCGCAGTTCACTTGAACTTTATTTAGACACAATATAACTTCAAACATGGCCTCAACAGCGTCTCTCAGTAATCAATTTTACCCATCAGGCTTTTGAATTTCTCATCTCTTCAAACTTTCTTCTCATAGTTCCGTCAATCCTTAAGATTATATAAATTACTCGTATCTTAATGAAACGATATCTTTGAGTATATTTGTGTAAAACCCAATCAAAAAAATAAATAAATAAATATTTTCGGACATTTAACACACAACGCCATCTAGTCTCAAACTAAGCAGAGTTTGTACTATAAGTACTAGACAACTGATATAAATACATATATATAGTTTTTTTTGTAAATTCATACATGTTATACATAGAAAACATCCAAACTCAGAAACAAATATTTGCAAATCATACAAACATTTGGCCCGACCCGGGAGTCGAACCCGAGACCTTAAGCACAGCAGTCGCATACGCTACCACTGCGCCACCGAGGCAGTCAAATACTTCAAAACATTCTCTTAATGTTTATTTATTATGTTCTCTTTTCTAACAATTTCTGCACTTCAACAGCCAATCTGCAATCAGCAACCAATTAGGTTTAGAATGCTACTAGTAGAAGCCAACTCTTGTAGTTATAGTTGTCCGTTCCTCGTTAGTTTATAGACGAGTTCAACTTGTTTATAAATAAAGTGGTATATTAACGAACTTATTGTATGTATATATTCGAAACCATTTCCCTTTTAGTTGTTAAAAAAAATCGTTTAAACTAATTTTACTTGGTAACAAAAATATTACATCAGTCATGAAAAAATTCCTTAAGTCTTTGCTTTATTGAAAGTAGATAAGAAATTTTAAGAAAAATATTAAAGATAAGATCTAAAACACACGACAGACAAGCATATGAAAACTAAATATTTAGATGAATGTATATTCAGCAAGACAGATGTAACTTCGTAATAAATATAAAAACAGGGGAAACCTCCCTATAATAGTTATTACTTGAATAAAGCATTTATTGCGGCAATGTACATATGGGGAAGGTTTGATTAATTATTTGGGGGAATTTTTTTTTACCCTAGCATATTTTTATAAAATCTTACCTCAATGCTTTTAACCTAATGAACAAAATACTTTGTTTCTCGTAAAATTCAATAGTGTTCTCCGAGATACTGATTCAGCAAGTTATGCAGGAATGTTGCCAGAAATGCACCCGTGTACCTTGTCTCTCACAGCAAGGCCCCGATCAGTAAGTCAAACATTCTAGATCACCTCTTGACGACCGACCAAATTCCTCTGCACTCAACGCAAATAGTTTACACAATACAGCCTCGCTCTCAAGGTTAAGTGTATTATCGTATTACCTAAGACCGTACCGCCTCAGTATAAAACTAACGAAACACCGAAAGGCGGTACGTGATCTAATTAAAAATTTCTGCTTTGCGAGTTCACGAAGTAACCTTTTCAGTTGAAAAGAAAAGTTGTAGAAAAGGAGATAAGAAGAAAGTTACGCGGCCCGCCCACGGTAAACGTCGGGCCCGGCGCGAAACGCCCACATCCTGGCCGGGCAGCGGTTATCGCACGCTCATCGCGGACGGTGCAAACGGCGCCAACCGATTGTCTGACACAACACCCTTTATTGTTTTACGTTTCCAAGTGGTTTATCGGCACAAGTACGCTGTTGAAACCGTTACTCTTTCAAATTAGATTGATAGCGAGTAGTACCAACGTCGATTCGATAAGACTCGACCATACATATGTTTTGTCGAAATCTACATTTATTTTGTCATAAATTTCTTCCATGCTACGAGCTAGAATATTTAAAATAATGAATTTTGGCAGAGATGCATCCGAAATAAATGGGACGCGGAAATGATGTAGTGGCGCTTTTAAAGGCGGCGACAGACGAGCGTAACTTGGCTGTATTGGTGGCAACTGCGCCATGCATAACAATTTCAGTCTCGTATTTCGATTCTGGCTTGAATTTAGGAATGTGTTCATGCAGTTATTTTTGATATTTTCATATTTTGGAAAATGTTAGAGTATTGAATACATTTACAAACATGAATGAACTATGGCTATTACACACTAAATACATATTTTAATATTTATATACGCTCAGATTCATGCTCATATACAACTACAACAACAAACTAGCAATATTTCTTTGTTACAGGAAACTTTACAAATATACATGAAACGTACACCAAGAACACCCAGATACAGAATAACAATTTGTGGATAGTACAAAGTGTTGTCCCATGAGGGTTTTGATCCCACAACACTCAAAGCAGTAGAAAGCAGCGAGTTGAACGCATATGTACGTGCAATCAGTTCATTAAATATCTTCTTTTGGCAATACAATTTTATTCATATTTAAGTCCCATAGAGCACGAGCGTAAAGACTTATTATGTAGGACTATTGGAAGTAAATTATTATACATATATTAATAATAAAAAAATCGACGTCAGTCATTATCTGCCATCTTTATTAAATTCATTGAAGACCTAAAAAGATAGATATAAAGAAATTAAATGATGATGCTTCACGGATTGACTGGGCACCCTTGATCGATTCCACTTCGATCGATGACAAGGTACACGTATTTAATGCAGTAGTAACCAAACTGTATGATATTCATGCCCCAGTTAGGAGGATAAGGCTCAAGCGACCGCCAGCGCCTTGGATGACTAAGGATATACAGCTGGCCATGAAATCTCGAAATCGTGCCTTTAAGACTTATAAGAGGGACCGCATCGAAGTCAATCAGGAACGGTATAGGATTGCAAAGAATCGGTGTAACCAGTTGATAAGGAACGCTAAACGCCGCCATGTTCTAAATAACATTTCCTCTTCTTCTTCTGCCGATATCTGGAAGTTCCTCGGAACTATTGGAGTTGGCAAATCGCGACATGTAGACTTTCCGCAATCCATAAGTCTTGATACCTTAAATCGACATTTTGCTACCTCTTCAATAGTCTACCGCGCCTTCAAGTAAACCTTTTCCACTTTAGTCCAGTCACAGAGGAGGAAGTCAAGAAAATTATTCTGTCCATCAAATCTCAAGCGATTGGTAGTGATGGCATTAGTAGAAAAATGATCACCATATTGTTGGACTACCTCCTCCCCTTCATCTCACATATTATCAACTTCTCCCTCACATCCGGCACATTTCCTTCTATTTGGCGGAAAGCGTATGTACGCCCGTTACCTAAAACTCCTAATCCATCACTACCAAATCATTTTCGTCCTATTTCTATCCTTCCTTTCCTCTCTAAAGTGCTAGAAGTCTGCGTCCACAAGCAGTTTTCCCACTTCATTTACAGTAACAACTTACTTTGTCCCTTTCAATCTGGTTTTCGACCGGGCCATAGCACGGTTTCTGCTCTTCTTAAAGTGACTGGCGATATTAAAATGGGGATGGAGGATACTAAGGTTACAACCGTAGTATTGGTTGATTTTTCCAATGCCTTTAATACCGTCAGTCATAACCTCCTCCTTGCTGTCCTATCCCAGTTCTCGGTATCTCGTGAAACACTGGACTGCTTCTCCTCCTACCTTCAGGACCGTCAGCAATTAGTCACTGTGGACGATTCTTCTTCCAACTGGTGTGTCCTCACTGCTGGGGTCCCTCAAGGCGGTATTCTGTCTCCTCTCCTATTTTCCATCTTTATTAATCTTATCACCCTAAGACTTCAGTGTTCCTATCATCTCTATGCTGATGACTTGCAATTATACTATCAAACTGAGCTGAGCAATGTATCATCCGCGGTTTCAGTTATAAATAGCGATCTAACAGCTATTAAACAATGGTCTGACATGTTTGGTGTTTCGGTGAATCCGAATAAATGTCAGGCCATCATCATTGGTAGTAACCGTAGTATGAACCAATTTGACCCTTCTTTAATTCCGCAAATCACCTACGACGGTATGATTATTCCATACTGTGATAGTGTAAAAAACCTCGGACTATATATGGACACAACCCTTTGCTGGCGTAAACAAATTGCAACTGTGTCCCAGAAAGTCACGGCCTCATTGCGCGCCCTCTATAGGCTTAAAAACTTTCTGCCACTGAAAACTAAGGTAATGCTTGTTCAGACCCTAATATTCCCTATAATTGACTATGGTGACGTGTGCTACTTTGACCTGAATGCAGATCTGCTCAATAAACTAGACCGCCTTCTCAATAATTGCATTCGATTCATCTTCAATTTACGTAAATATGATCATGTGTCTCAGTATCGCTCCTTATTGAAGTGGCTTCCAATTCGCCAACGCAGAGAGATACGAGCATTAACGACCCTATATACTTTACTCTACTCACCAAGCTCTCCGTCTTACTTAACTTCCCAAATTCAATATCTAGGTGCTAACCACGCAAAAAACCTTAGATCGACAAACAACTTACTTCTTCACTGTCCCACTCACCGCTCGGATTTTATACATTCTTCTTTCCTGGTTCAATCTGTCCTGTTATGGAATGCACTCCCTCTCGAGATCAGAATGGCAAAAACTCGTCAAACTTTTAAGCACATGTTGCGGAAACATTTCACAACAATATTAACACCTCAATCCTAATTTTATCCTCTCCAAAACAAAATATATAATATTTAGTGTATGTATGTATGTATGTATGTATGTGTGTATATGTATGTATATATGTCTATATGTATGTATACGTGTGTGTATGTAAATGCTTAATTATTATGTAATTTAATATACATTTCCGATCAATGTGCATCTACCATTCTTGGCTCTGCATCACCCTAAGGTCGACTGGTAGAAAATGCCTACGGCATTAAGTCCGCCTATGCACCAATTATGCATGAAGTCTTAAATAAATAAATAAATAAAAAATAGACACAAGATTTTAATTTGAGTATTTTATTTTGGTTTTGAATAATCTAGTTGACAGTATTCACAAACGCAGTCGGAGGCATAACACGCTTACGTATCATTATTTAGTTGGTGATACAGGTAGAGCAAAAAATTCTCGGAGTGAGCTTCTCCGACTGTGTTTGTGAACACAGTAACACTGTATGCATACACTCGAAAAACATAACCCTCCTCTTTCGCAGTCGGGTGAAAAGTGACTGTCCATATGGTATAGGTACACTAAAATTAAAGTAAAATATTATCGTAATTTTTTTGTGATGGTGTTGCCTACCTAACTTGTCACTTAATGGCAAATGATGGCCCAATCAAAGGAGATCATTTTGACTTGTTGGACAAAGATCATTATTTTTCCCGCCGTATAAATACCTGTCTGTTGCTATATGCGTATTTGCGTTATCATATGATTGACAGTCGTAAATACATAACAAGCTGTCGCAATACCGCAATCCTCGCGGGATGTTCGGCTAACAGGACATGTCATTAAAATTTTACGTTAGCAATCAAACTTAATTCTTACAATATTCATATTGCATTACATTGTCAGTTATTATTGTAACCGATTTTAGAAATTGAGATTTGAAAAGTTTTTTAGATTTTTAATTTTCATTGGTATTCTACTAATATGTGTTTAAAGATTTACTGCATTTAAGTATGTAATTAACTGTATATTTCTCTTATTCCTTGTTTGTATTTGTACACAAACACTATGTATTACTATATCGGTACCCTATAATCTTTATTACTTTATTTTTCGTCTTACCTACTCTTACACCGGACACTACCCAACACTTTCTCTTACTCATGTTTTCTCTCCATCCAATGGTTGCCTGTAAGAGATTGCCTCCGGGCGATAAGGCCGTCAATTGTACTTCCCTAATTTTAAGCTTACCTTATAATGCATCTGGTGTACAATAAAGTGATATATTATATTATTATTATTATAATATGACTCCGCCATTAGTAAATTGCTGCTAATAACACTTTTTAAATTGAATTAGTTCTATTTGAGTTTGGTGCCATTTAACTTTGAAGAAAGTGTTTCGCCTCTGAAGACAAATACTTTCTAGATTCTAATAATTTACCTTAATTGAGGCGCATTTGAAACCACTGATGAAATTTGGAACGTCGGTTATACCATATGAATGATATAATTAGTTAGTTCTTCCCCTCTCTAGCACATAATACATATTTCTAGCTTGTTGTTTGTTCATAAGAAGCTATACAATGGTCATGAATCTGGCCATAGTCAACCACATTGGATAAAAACTAAACCATAGAAGATATATTATTAATAAACAACACAGTGGTCTAAAGAAAGGTGACATCGAAGAAAGCTACTTGCAGCTCTTTAATCAAACGTAGCCAAACATCTGCTACTGAGTTTCGACTTACTTATAGTAACAAATTCAGATTTATTTGGATATAAAATATTTGAATGTCGAAATCTTGAATTATATAAAAAGAGTCCCTCATTCAAATATATATTCTTTGGCACACCAATTTTCATACGAACATGTGTTACAGAGCTGAAAGTGGAATTAAATTTTGGCCAAATGAATCAGTCGAAGAAATGCCCATATTTGTTTATTATAAAGAATAACTTATTTTGTTGGTAAAGTGGACAATAAATAAATGGCATGACACTTGAAGAGGCTATTTAATAAAGTAAATATGTAAATATCACTGAAATATCTATTACAAGGTGTCGTAGAGGTATGCGGACACCAGATACCTACAAGATGGTGTGTGAAAAAGTTGGTATTGATGCGCTTTTCGCTGATAGACTGTTCTTGCTACAATGTAGCAAATTTCGTTTGTGATGACAGAGCAATCAAAACTAGTATTACATAGTCCGTGCAACATCGTGGCATCGAGAAGCAGACGTCTAGACTCCAAGCTTAGAAGATTCAAATAATTTATCAACTCAGAGTCAGACTCAACTCAGTAAGAAAGGGTTCCAAACAGGTATGACAAATTCCAATTGAGAGCGTACGAGTGTTTTATACAACAACAATTGTGTGAAAGTTCGCAGAAAGTCCACAGAGGATGGCCATACAAAGCCATACATACAATAAGCTTTATTGCATAACATAATATAATCAGACAGGGATCCAATGAGACCCCCAGATCGCCAACCAGATCCACCTTATTTAATGGGACATTATTAATTGAATATAAGAAGTCAAGTTTATGTCTTTTGTATTTTTATCTTTTATATTTTTGAGATAAGATCAAAATATTAAATTTGTTTTGGGTATATAAAAAATACTACCAATTTTCTGTTATTATGTCTGTAATGTAAGTAGAATTTTTATATTTGAAATCATAAGCGTAGGTATAATATTACAGCACTCGCAATCTTGTATGTTAATGTAAGTGGAATTGTATAATTTACTTTAGTGTTTAAGTAAATGTATAATCTTTATAGTATTACAAAGAGATTTGTAGGATTTCAGACAAGTATTTGCACAGATATTCATTAAAATAAAACAGTATATCAGCGTGATAATATAAACGTAATAAATCTTAGCATAAATATATTTCATACATGAAAAACCCTTGAAAATTAGTTGTGCAAATTTACCGTGAAACAAATCAGGCTTGATTTGACCTGTTTAACCACTCCGCGGTAATTAAATTTAAAAGTATAACAACAGCCAGTCTACCGCTAATTGAGATAATTATCTATATTAAATCTTTTTTAATAAATAAATATTACGGACATCTAACACACAACGCCATCTAGTCCCAAACTAAGCAGATATTGTATTATGGGTACTAAACAATTGATAGAAATACTTATATACTATATTTTTTTGTAAATACATACATATTTTACATAGAAAACACCCAAACTCCGTAACAAATATTAGCAGATCATACAAATATTTGGTCCGACCCGAGAATCGAACCCGAGACCTCAAGCACAGCAGTCGCATACGCTACCACTACGCCACCGAGACAGTCAAAATCTAATCTATGTATTCTGGTAGATGTGTTTGTCTTCTGGGAAGAGTCTTAATGATTAATTAAAAGACAGGTCCTGTTTGTTAGTTGCTAACCCCTATTGGATACCCTATTCATCTTGAAAACTTGATCTAAGCAGTCGGGCAACCCGTTATGCAATGATATAGTAATCGGCAGAGACTCCACAACAGTAACAAAGTCATTTAACATGCATTCTAGAATGTGTACTTATTCCACTAAACTCAAACTCAAACTCAAACTCAAATCATTTATTTCCATAGGCCCCAAAAGGCACTTGAACATGTCAAAAATACAAACATCAAAATATAAAACAAAACTCAAGTAATCAATTCAATGATAAAAGGTACTAATACTAAATGCACTGAGATGATTTGAATTACCGGAGCTTAGATTGATTTCGATTCAACTCAAAGGTTTAAATTGAAATCAATCCAAGTACCAGCTCCGATGGGTATTGCATTCATGAGAAGAGCTGGTGAGAAACTCATGTGCACCATCTTTTCAAATAATTCATACAAAGCTTGTTTGTTTTTGACTGTATTTCTATGTGCAAGTTAAGGCAACCAAAACACAAAGGCTAGAAAGCGGTCTAAAGAGATATTAAAGCTAGGAAAATCATTTTTTTGTCTAATAAAATAATAAAAATTAGTCCATAGCATATAGGGTTGCAATCACTTACACATCAAGGAGTAAAAGCAATGTGTGCATACATGCTGGTCCCAGAAAAAAAAAGTTCAAAATGTAATAAAATAATAAATACTAATTATTTACGCTCCAACAATGTAAACACAGATCGCCTTCACTTAACAAAATTCAAATGTCAGGTAATAAATGCAGAATAAGATGAGAATTAATTACAATCAAATAAATTATATTTAGGATTGTAAATAAATAAATACATTGCGTATAAAAATAAATTACCTCAATCAGCACATAAGCCAATGCCAGATTCTCACTCACATCCAAGGCACCGTGTCAGTCAAGAAATCGTTCATCGTATAATAACCCCTTTCCACAAGACGACTCTTAACGGCACTCTTGAACTTTTATTAACTAACTTTAATTCTGACCAGACCGCCCTATGGCATTGTCAAAGGTTTGATAATGCCATAAGGCAATAATCCCGGGTCGGGCCAAAAAGTGTCATGGAGTATTTCTATTTAAAGAAATGCTTAATAATAACTCGGAGTTTGGAAGTTAGGGCCTTAACCCCGTACCTCGGGGAGCACGTAAACCCGTCGGTCCTGCGCCTAATCTCTCCCCTGTTGTATCGGGTAACCTTTCTATCGAGTTAGGAGCGTGAGGGAACAGAGAGTGCACCCGTATTTGCACATACACTTGTGCACTACAATATCTCCTGCGCAGTTAGCTGGTCTTCGTTGCCACTGTTATTCTAGAATGTTTTTAACAAATCCATCAAGAGTATAAATTCCTTTACCATAGTTTTGTCGGAAAACTAGTCTTAACATAGTTTGCAAAAAGTACACCACACAGTGGCTTTATACCACCACACACAAATGTATTTATTATGAGTCTAAGTGTGCTTTGTGGAAACCTTGTTAAGGTTATACATATATATTATATAAGTGTATAGTATTGTGGTATTTCGTTAAAGTGCCTAAATATAGCATTCATCGCATATAAAAAAATCAATATTTTCCAAATCGGTTTCTAAATGTCGTAATTCTGACATAGCGTAGGAAAAATACATATAAATAGATTGTTCTACACAGTTTGGTTCTATCACACAGTTAATTACAGCGTTGATTAATTCAATTAATAATTCCAGGTAATATCAATACGGCTCCTACAAAATTTAAGTGGAAATAATCCACTTATTAACATTATCTACGTTGACAGAAAACGTTACTAGATTTGAATTAAATAAATTTATTATTAGACCACCGTACTGACACGTTTACAAATATAAGAGACGACAAGAAAAAGGGTAGACTGCGTAAAAGAAGATAGCGCTAGAAAGAGAGTAAACATTGAATTTCTTGACTGCTCGCTGCTTTCTACTGACCTGAGAACCCGTGATACGTATGTTTGTAAAGTAAACACAGTAAACAACACAAGATTTATTCGTAATGCGGAATTTGTATTTTAAAAACAAAAAAAAAACTCATGAGTGATAAAGGAGAATGGAAGAAGGAAGCTTATTGTATCTACTCGAAAATGATCATAAGATAATGATGATGAGCATTATCATACTGACTATGTTATATTATTTAATACTAGCTTTTGCCTACGGAGTCTTTCGCGTGTAAAAGTAGTATATCTGTTATTGTAACGTATTAGCTATATTACTGTAAAGTTTCATGCAAAAGTGTGAGTGAAAGAGTCACAAATATTATCTGATTACCCACGCAACTTCATTTACGTCTCTTTTCAATCATGTTCGATTCCTAAGTGTCGTGTTAACTATCCTATCGTAGGTAAGGCACCCAAATACATATTTAGAAAAATAACGTGAAAATCGATTAAATAGTTTCAGCGTTCATTGTGAGCAACAACGTGACATGTGAATTATATATAACAGATATAATAGTAATTAATAACAATACCTGCTAGGCGGTAAATATAGAACTAAATTTAGTTTCCAACTTCACATAAAGAGCTTTTGATATTAGCTTAGCGCGAACTAAAATCATAAGCCGCCAATATATATTTCAGCATTAGATATTGTAGTCTGGAGAAGGAACGGTTTTCGTTTCGAACTTACTAGTTATAAAATTGTTGTTCCTTGTTTCAATTTCATTAAATTGGTTTTCATGTGTTTATGTTTAATATTTTCATTTAGCAAATGAAGAATGTACTGCAAGTTCTATGCTCTAATAATCACCACCCTACAATATCAGATCATTTTTGATATTTTTCAAAGCACGATTTTCACATTGTACCTTTGGTATTAAAGTTATCTTTTAATTCCATTCTGACTCAACAGCTTCCACAGGCATCATATTCCAGATTATTTTTATTCTTTATACCCCTTTATGGCGCACGGTAGCATATCATACTCATTATTAATACGAAGAAAAAACGCAACGAGCTAAAATTTTCAAGCAATCTATACTAATAATAAAGCTGAAGAGTTTGTTTGTTTTAACGCGCTAATCTCAGGAACCGCTGGTCCAATTTGAAAAATTATTTCAGTGTCGGATAGTCCACTTATCAAGGAAAGCTATAGGCTATATATCATATAAGACCAATAGGAGCGGAGCACCAATGATGAATGTTTCAAAAATGGGAGAAAATTTTCACGCTACGGGCAATATAAGACGCAAACGAGGTTGCGTGGGTCAGCAAGCTATTAGATATACAGATCGCGCGAAAATTATGAAAAAACATACACATAGTATAAGTTTGCTATACGTACTGAGTATTATATACCCATAAATAACAGGTACACAATTTTAATCTGTCTAAACGCAAATATCTGCACAATAACATTTCAAGTTAAGTCAAATAAGTCCAAGCAAGACATTGAAAACAAGTGTAATTCGATTGACAAACGATCTCTTATACAGATGGTAGCTGTTATACGTGACTCCGTCATTTAGCAGTAAAGTACCACAAGTAAAAGTAAAGAGTAGCCTTCCACAAGATTCAAAGTATCTTCATAACAAATTTCATTGAAATCGGTGCACTGGTTAAGCCGCGAAAGAGTAACAGAAAGACAAACAGGGTAACTTTCGAATTCTTTATATTAAGTACCTAACTATGAATTTTTAAATTCATTTTTGATGCAAAAATATATATCATCATACCAAAATTTTATTGTTAGATTAACATCTTAACGTCCAAGAACATCTACAAATAGAACTTATAAAAGTTTTATGACAAGGGTAACAGGTCTCCGGTTACGTTATGACATTTAAGTCAATATTATAACCACTTAAACAATGTGTAAGTTTGTCAACTTGTGTGACATAACTTTACGTCGTCCCTTGCGCGGTCTCAAATAAAACTATTGTACAGTTTGAACACACTAGAAGGTAAAGGGGATTGGATTGGATAAGGTAAATTATTGGACCCTGGAAATTTTTTTTTGGTACCTTCAAGTCATATACTCGTAAAGCGCTTTTCCTGTTTGCAGGGGCCTTCACCTCACAGAGGCTTGCAGTAAAAATGGTATGTCGAAATAGAACCGCCAAAAGCTACAACCGGTTTTTATAAAAAAAATGTTAGGACCGTGTAAATCAGTAGACCTCACCTCACCTTATGGCAAATAACTAACACTGCCCATGGATGTCTGAAGCTCAGAGGCCGTGGACAAGTTGACATTTCACAAACGAAAATGTTATTAGAAAACAAAACAAATATATAGAAATGACGTAATCTTAACGTTGTCAGTAAGTCACACGATCAAAACAAAAGAATAAAAGATGATAGAGAAAATAGAAGAGAACAGCAAGAAAATAATAGATATTGTAGAAAGAGATTCGATGCAAAACGCTTGTATCATGGCTGTCGACCTTTGAGTCCTCCTTTCTAAATTAGAGAGAGGATGGTTACTCACTTCCCCGGTGAAAAATAGACTAGTTACTTAACAAAGGTTTCCATTTTCTTGTAGAAGCAAATTATATTTTTTTAAAATATTATTTTATACACTACTTTGCTATGTCTTTAAACAATCTTTGGTATGATATTAAAACTAAAATATCAAACGTACTTCGCATAACAGTGTAATAAATCATCATGACGTTTTATTCTTTTATTTTAACACCAACTTACATATGAATTTACCCCTGACCCAATTAAGAAGTTGGCACAAATAGCGAAGAATCGCGAGACTTGTCTGCCTCTCGACGTCTCGACTTGAAGGTCAGCGAAGGTTGGACACAAACAGACCAGAATAGACACGTTAGCTCTGTTGAGAACTGCTTTAGTTTAAGTTTCAATAGTTCTGGAGCAAGGTTATATAGCTCAGTCATGTTATGCACTTATTTGGATGAAAATTCTCAAATGGTGAGCCTTGTGAATTTTCTATGGACACTCACTAATAATAAGTGTATTAGTACTATTCGTAAAACGTTTAATTCTCGATACATAAAAGTTATAGGAATAAATGAATGACATGGAACTACAGATAAGACATTTTAGAGCAACTAAAAATATTACAATAGTTTAGTTGCCCAAAATATTCAACAAACATAATGTCGAAATCGTCTTATACTTGGGTTGTGGAGGTCTGATGGAAATCGCTCCACAAAAAAATTTGACTGAAAGCTAACCTAAGTTTAAAAAAGGCTTAGAGGATATTAAGTTTCAATTCACCGAGTTAATTGGGTTAGTTCTTTGTTATTTTTCAGTAAAAAAATAATATTTTTAGTACCTTCCATCGCTTTGAAATTATAATTTCAATATCTATTTTTAAAACTGTACTTTTTATTGACGTGGAAGCTCCTTGTATATTTTGATGAATATTAAGAAGATAAAAATTACACCGGTTCGACTCTCGAAACTTTCTCCCAAAAGGCAATTTAAGTTACAGATATGCGACCCTGATTTGTTCTCGAACTATTGCTAACATTCTCCCAATCAGATAGGTAATATACATTTAATACAATTATTTGTCCGACTTATTCTCAAAGTATTCATTTCAGTGTGGTTTGATCTCGTTTAACTTAAGTGGGGTTACGTATAGCGGCCTATCCCATCTAGGGTATAAACTGAAATAGTAAAGTATTCCTGAAACTTTATCTAAGCTTATTTAGTTTTGAAAATAATTCATAAAAATAAGAGAAAACCGATACAAAACAAGCATCTATGAGAGTATTTTTAATATTAACTATGACCCCTGTCACGTCACCCCTTGTAGCTGACGCAAGAAGGTTATTTATAGAGCACACTCACTAACAAAAGCCCTTCATTTTGATAGCTTCAACGAATACTGAACTGTCAAATAGATTACTTCTAATTTGTTTCCTTGTACTATCAAGGCTCATTCATCAAAAGGTAATTTACTATAAGAAAACAATTTAAAAAGCTTTTGGATTTTTAAGTACAACTCCGGCACTAGGACCTTATTCTGTGGCCTAGTAAATTACATGGTCCTCCTATGAGTTGACTTGAGGTTGAGTGGTTTTTAGTAGAAACTTCAAATACTTTTAGATTCTGCGTCAATTAGGACCCGGAGACCAGAAAGGATTTCCAACTCATCACCAAAAGAATAATAGAGAAATAGGGTACACAAAAACTAAAAAACATAAAAGTCGTTTACAAACAAGCAGACAAACATTCAGATGAAGCTGCTTTGACAAGTTTTTATGACGTGAAACGCACACTAAACGAACACATAGAACGCCCAGACTGAGAACAACAATTTGTGGATGACACAGAGTGTAGTCCCATGTGGAGATAAACCCATAAGAGTCAGCGCAGTAAGAAAGGGTGAGATACACGTACGTTTGTCTTTTCTATAAATTAAACACAGGCAGCCTTTCTCCAACCATTCAGGGTGTAATTGAGCCAGTCAATAGCGAAGAGGAGCGGTGTTTACAGCCGGAAATGAAACTTCCGACCCGCTTCCGGTACACCTCAGTATATATGCCCTTAATTATATTAAAAACGTTTTTGTTTCTAACATATTTTGTTTACCACTAAGCTAAATTAAACATTAACAACTTTCTCTAAATAAACAACAGTAGATAGTTATTATATTAACAATAAAATTATGATACTTGTAATTTAGAATTAATTAAAATCTGTTGGTCTGTCTGTTTATTTGTTTCGAATAATCTCTACAAGGGCTCAATCGATTTTGACGGGGTTTTCACTGGCAGATAGCTGATGATATAAGGATATATATATAGGTTTGTTTACACTAGCTTTGCCACGCGGTGCTATCGGCGGTTTTTGTTGTAAAACAAATGGGTCTTTTGTCTAAATAACTTGATAAATTTTGTTTCGTTAGATTCGTCTTAATGCTCTTTCTTTTTTTTTCTCTTTTTTAAAAGACAACTCCCGCACTACGAATAATTCCTGTGTCGCGGGGGACTTTACAAACATACATGAAACGGACACAAAGAACATCCTGACTTAGAACAACAATTTGTGGATCACACAAAGTGCTGTTCCATGTGGGATTTGAACCCACAACACTTACGTGCAGTCGAGAAATTGAAAACTACAAAAATGAAAATATATGGCTTATATATAGATTGTTTTTGACTACATCTACCTAGAGTCAAGACTAGGACTGGATGCAGGATTCTTTTAGGGCTCCGAACCTCAAAAGGAAAAAACGGACCCCATATAGGATCACTTTGCTGTCCTTTGGAGCGGTGAAAAATTACACTTTCAAAATCTACAGGGTACGACCGGGAGAGACTGATCACCAGAGTGCAGGACCAACGGTTTTACGTGCTTTTCGAGGTACAGGGGCTAAGACCCCAACTTCTAAACGAGCTGTTAAGAAAAACTCAATAACACTTTCTTGCCCGACCCGAGACCTCACGATCAGTATTATATTGATTCCATATATTCTAAACTTGCATATTCTGCTCATTTACACAGTATGTACAATAACAGACAACATTCAACAGTACAAATAGTTATGATATTAGTTAAGTCGTACTCGAAACAACTATTAAATGTGTCACGTGACGTGTGTACATCACATAGCTCAGTATTATTGGATACTTAATTAATTTCACCTTTATGTTGTATATATATGACGACAAATTTATTTAATACAAGTTAAGCGCTATTGTGTTAACTATGATTGGTGTTGTCCTCTACAATAACAACCGCGAGTAACGCCTAGGAGTAAAGCTTGTTTTAAATAATCACAAACTTTCACAACGAAAAAAACCGACTTCAAGAACTGAACCAAATTGAAATGGGACCATACGGTAAGCACCAACTTTCAATTAAAAAAAGAATCATCAAAATTGGTTCATCCAGTCGAAAGTTATGAGGTAACAAATTAAATTAAAAAAATACAGTCCGATTAAAAACCTCCTCCTTTTTTGAAGTCTGTTAAAAAGTAGTTTCAGTATGATGATGATGATGATGATGATGATGATGATGATACTGATGATATAAGGAGTACCTTATATCATCAGTTATTTGCCAGTAAAAGTCACGTCAAAATCAGTCCAACCATTCTAGAGATTAGCCGGAACAAACAGACAGACAGACAGACTGATGGACAAACAAGAAAAAATCAAATTTTCATGTAAGTACCATATATACCTTCGTATGCATTTAGTAAAAAGCTGTTGATTTTAATTATAAACATACGATTCAATTTGTATTTATTTGTGAGAATATTTTTCGTATTCCAATTGATATTTGTTGTAAAAATAAAAAAAAATTTTCACCGATACCTTCATTCTGCATTGTGTTTTGTGATTTTTTATCCGGTTTTTGTAACATTTTTCATTAGTGCTTTGCTCCTATTGGCCTTAGCGTGATGATATATAGCCTATAGCCTTCCTCGATAAATGGGCTATCCAACACTGAAAGTATTTTTCAAATCGGACCAGCGGTTCCTGAGATTTGCGCGTTCAAACAAACATACAAACTCTTCAGCTTTATAATATTAGTATAGATACATGTTCGGATATTCAAAAGAGTGCGGCGCATTAAACCACTGTCTGTAACGTCAGGAGTTTACTACAGATCGTTTTAGACTGCAAATAGACTCCACTCAGAAAAACGAAAAGCAAGTAAGAATTTTCAATTAAGTCGAGGAAAAAAAACTAGTTATTTAAAATGTTTAGTCGGAAGCCGAATAATTAAGGACACGACAGTCTCGATGAAGAAAGCGGATAAGTTTTAACTTTAAACTTAAAAGAAATGAGATTTTTTGAATTAGGGATTTTTTTTAATGTACGTACAGCTCTGCTAGTAGCTCAACAGAGTAAAATAACTGCATCATTTCATTATTGTACAGTAAGAGGAGGAGTTTTAGGAGTCTCGATTGTAGATTAGCTATTTTTATAAAATGGAATTTAACATTATTTATTAAAACTTGTTGCACTTATTGGACAAAAGCCGGACTAAATGCCAAGTGGCATTCTCTACCAGTCGACCTTCAGGTGATGTAGAAATAAAATGTGGTAAGCGCAAAGATAAAGTTTTAAGTAATTATTGAAAATATATCCTACATCAAATACAACCAATTAACATAAATGGTGATGGTGACCACCACTCCTGGATTCTGCTCGTGCTTTCCATCAGGCAGAGCAGAGTCATTTTGGCAGCTAAGACATAAAAAAAAAAAAAAAAAAAAAAAATTTACGAGTACATAAATTAATAATATGAAATATATATAAATAATAAATAAATAAATATTTCGGACATCTTACACACAACGTCATCTAGTCCCAAGCTAAGAAGAGCTTGTGTTATGGGTACTAGACAAGTGATATAAATATATGTATACTTTTATGTAAATACATACATACTATATTTATACATAGAAAACACCCAAACGCCGAAACAAATATTTTTAGATCATACAAACATTTTGTCCGACCCGGGCACCGAACCCGAGACCACAAGAAAAGCAGTCGCATACGCTACCACTGCGCCACAGACGCAGTCAAATATACACATACGTAAATTTAATATTATACAAATACATTGTCGAGTATTAGGGTTGTGGTTGTATTGGATACTTCTTCCAAAGACGTTCACGTATTTAGACATGAATGCACTTTAAACAACGCGGTTTATTGGACGTTCCGATCTGAACAGGCAGTGCATTCCATTTTCCATTATCTGGGTATTTGTTTTTTTTACTTGACTGCCTCGCTGGTGTAGTGGTAGCGTATGCGACTACACCAGCGAGGCAGTCAACTAAAAAAAACGAATACCCATAACCCAAGCTCTGCTTAGTTTGGGACTAGGTGGCGTTGTGTGTTAGATGTCCGGAATATTTATTTATTTATTTTAAGCCGTTTCGTGGCCAACGCGGCAAAACGCATTCATACAGAAAAATTAATTGTTTATTTTTAACTTTAAAGTAGGGATATTGTTTTTATTTATAAATATTCATAGGCAACCTACCCAAAGTAGGAGCTGATATTAATTATATCACAAAAAAAGAATGGAGCCTCTCATTTGCATAAAAATGATATTTTATTCAATACATACATAAATTTTAATTCATATAATAAATAACTACTTTATCTACAACCGCCACCCTTATTGATCATATCTAAATTATCATACATACATACATCATACATTTATTTATATAGGTATTTTTTGCTTAGTGAAACAAAAGCGAACAATAAATTATGACTGATGTAGAATAAACAAATATTTCGGAAATACATATTTAGGACATCTAACACACAAAGCCATCTAGTACCAAACTAAGCAGAGCTTGTATTATTTGATAGATACTTTTATTCTTTTTTTTTTGTAAATATTATACATAGAAAACACCCAAACTCCAAAACAAATATTTGCAGATCATACAAACATTTGGTCCGACCCGGGCATCGAACCCGAGACCTCAAGCACAGCAGTCGCATACGCTACCACTGCGCCACCGAGGCCGTCCCTTGTGGAAGATGATAATGAAATGATGAACCATCACACGGCTATATCCTATATGGCTCTCCAATCATAGTATACAGGTGGTTTCTGAAGTCTTAGTGCAGTTTCTCATTCTTTTTTACCGGTATCCCTTAGCCCTCTTTCATTTATTCTGTCTGAAAACGCGTTCATGCACACTTAAGATTCGTGTCATTCAACCAATCGTTCAAAAAAAAATCAGTTTAGAAATATTTTGGCAGGTCGCACGCAGGAAACTTAATTAGACAGGATCGAATTAATAGTACAAATCGGGAAACTGACAAATTAAAGTCAAACGGACCTAAAAGCGTTTGCTAAAAATGAATATTTGAAAAAAAAATGCGTGCTCAAAGCAACTATGACCAAACAATTGGAATTTTACGATATTTGAACCTTACTTAAGTTACATTTTATCGGTCTGTGTCAGACACAACTTTTTCTATCATAATAATATTTACGATGCCACAAACTTTATTTGAGAAATGAGATGTGTAAAATGGAACTTCAATAAGATAGTAAATTCTAGTTTTAAGACCTTTTTAGATACTAGCTAATGTTAAGTCTGCATTACACAAACTAGCAACTAACATCAATACGCTTTCAAATCGACCACTGTTTCGTCGCGTTCATAATATGGTAACACCAGCTTTTCTTATGGTCTTTGGCATGAAATCTTGTTTATCTGTGGCAGGAAGTGAAGCTGACTTCACTCCTGTCACCACTCTGGTCAATGGGTCATGGCCGTCGCCCATGAAAACATTGCGATTGGTGTTCGTATAATTTTGTTGGGGATTTTGTTTGAGACGTTCAACACATTAAAATTGGAATAACTCCATTTGTGGTCGATTTGTGGCCCAACTAAGGCTTGGACGTGAGTTTAGATTGTTGACCGAATAGCTGTTTTGTCTTCCACGGGGAACTGCCGATTTGTTGCGAAAAGCAATTAAATTGTTCTGGAACTGTAAATATTGAGACCCCATCGTTTTGTGAAATACATTGAGAAAATAAAGTTTTGTGATAAAAATTAAGTGTGAAACTCACCGACACCATGCGGGTAGAAGATACTGAGCGCGGAAGGTTGAAGGTACTCTAGGCTAGACTCTGCGCAGTAGTTTTCATTTTTTTGTACCTTGTAACTTAACCGTGTTTAATTTTCAGTTATATCCGTCATGTAAGTAAGTTTAAGCAAGCCGCGTATCGCAGTCAATGTGTTATTTCAGGCCTGGCTCACGAGTCTAAACTGTTCCACTGCAAAAACAACAAACACGGTGATCAGGTCTGAAAGGGTTGAACAATCACGACCTGAAATCTACGGAGGTATAAATACGTGAAGCAAAAACTTTGTATACATTTTACGAAAATAATACAAATGGAAGAGTATGTTTGACACAGTTAAACTTTATGTAGCGGAGGAGTGCAGACCGCTAAAAAAAGTAAAATTAAAATGAATTTAGTCGAATTTCGACCACTGGGCGACTACAACTAGGAATAAACCTTCAAAATCTTTTGAAGTTTTAGAAATCTACAAACAAATGTGTGTGTATTCAGAGCTACTACTAATTTACATATCTATCGAAGCCACGTCACAAGATATTGGATTTACTAAAGTGAACATAGAAATATATTTTTCTTGGCACATGGATTTTTATAGAAATCGTATTCAACTATTTATAAGTAAACTTCATTGCACTGATTTAGAGCGCATATAGAATTCGATATCAATAGGCGAAAATATGATTATGCATTAATAATTGCAACTGTCTGGATACTTCGAATGCAGGCAATTTATTTGCTGGCGTTGCGTCGCCAAAACATTTACTTCACACTTTTAAAATACCTTATTTATTTATATAAATGTAATAATATGACTGTTTTGCACAAAAACAAAACAGGTATTATGTGTAGAAGAAAACACACAGCATTGTAAGGTGAAGACGCAGTTCTGTGATTCGTCGAAATACATAAATATTCGTTCAAAACATACCTTTTTCCTGTTTTTAGTTTACCAAATTCGTCACCAGAGGCGCTAGCGGTGTCTAGCTTGCCGCGGTTTCAGCTGTCAAGTGTCATAGTGTCTTCATCGCCAGCAAGCCCCTTGAACCAATGCTGTGTGTTTTCTTCTACACATAATACCTGTTTTGTTTTTGTGCAAAACAGTCATATTATGTGTCTCCAAAAACACACAGCATTGTAAGGTGAAGACCTGTTTGATATCTGCTGGTGACTAGAATTATATGCACAAAACGCTATGTGATGTACAATTAAGTTTCAATATCTGATTTATTATTCCCGAAGGTGTAAATGTAAAATGATTTACTTATTTAACTATTTATATTTGAGTATCCCAGTAGTCAGGACACAAAGCAGTCTAATCAGTAGTCTTAGAACCATATTTAAATGAAAACAAAACTTTCATCTAAAGATGAAAATTAAATTCAAATAAATATTAAAATTCAATTTAAAATAAGTTTTATCTTTCGTATTTTAAACACTGTTTACTTATCTTATATTAAAAGGTCTTAAAGTTATTATTTAACAAATCATTCCTAGATCTGTCCACATCTAGACAGTAATATGTTTTAACGCATTTCCCATTTCCTTTCTTCAAGATCTCATTTACAGGCCTGTTATGAAGCCAACTTCAAAATGCCATGGTTGATCAAATACTCCCTAGGGATGTATCTAACTTAGCCTCCTTAAATATTGAGCGTAGCCTTCCAGCAATGACAGCTCTGGATGCTGGTTTTGCCTCACCAGTGACATTTATGAATAAACATTTTATATTTTATGTGCTATTACAGGCCTCCGAGACCATAATTAACTTTCGCATATGAGCCTCAGGGTAGATACGTTGATCTTTGTGTTTGGTTAGCAACCACCCTGATTATCTGCGATTTCCTGTATCAGCCTTAGAACCAAAACAAACTGTGGCCAGACTGTTACACTGTTTTCGGTGCTTGTAAATTTAAGAGCTCCAGCAGGTCTAACCCTTCATGCAATTTATGAACAAATGCCAATAACAATATTAAGACTGTTCTTCTACCTATGTTAAATAATGACCCAGAGCATGAGGTCGGATGTAATCCCATCAAAGAGAATCTTAACATCCTATATGGGTAGTTTAACAGGTTGTGGTTTGGAATATTAAAAAAAGACTTCCTGTATGAAAATTATGTTATAAGAAAACTTGTTGTATAAAAAAGTTTTTAGAATGATTCTCTACTGTGTAACTCACAGTCACAGTAAGTAGAAATGGTTGATTTATGCAATGAAATGGCTCTAAAAGAAAATCTATTTTTTAAATATAAATTAGCTAAAAATCTTATTACATCTTTTCCTTCTGGATTTCTACAATTAATATTCTTATCATGGCCCCAATTCGACCATCTTTGTATAGTAGCCCTGTATGTCTCTAAAGTGGAGGGATGCCAACTATCTATTAGCACCTGTTGCTCATCCTTCTCCTAAGTTGCTATCAGGTCAGCCCCCCCCAATTTTCTCAGCCTGAAATATTAGCTTGTCTACTCGAAGGGGGCTCATACCTGTTGAGCAGTCCACTAGAACCTTCCGCAGATTCTTTATTGGTAGGGGATTTGCCAATGCCCTCACCAGAAGGACTGGGTACCAAAAACATTGCGTCCACTGGGGAGCTATTAGTATGTATGTTCCCATCGCCTTATTGAGGTGGGCTAATACGCCGGGGATTAAATTGGGCGGTGGAAACACCCAAGTGGTCTGAAATGCCCCTTTTCGACTGAATGCATCGTAAAAAAAAGAGCAGATTAAATCTTAAATCTAGTGTTAAATAACGTGACCTGACGGCGGTTTCGTTGGCCGCGAATAGGTCTACCTCTGGTATGCCCTATTCTTCAAATATAGTTCGCGTGGTTTGAGGTAGCAGGTGCCACTCAGGCACCTGTTGTGCTCTTGACCAACGTACCGCGATACCGTTTAGTCTTCCCGGTAAATAAAATGCCGTCATTGTTATGTTGAGTGAACTGGCCACTTCTAATAGCCGGGTGGTAAGACCCAGAAGATACAGAGACTGAGTGCCGTCTTGATTCCGGACATAGGCCACTAGTGTCAGATTGTCTGACTGAATAAGAGTGTGCGCATTCCTCAATAGAGCACTTTTGGTCTTGATGACAGCAAACAGTGCATACATTTCTTTCAGGCTTGAGTGCCAAGACCTGATTTGGAGCCCATTTAACTGACCTGTGGTCGTACTTCAAATGAGCTCCCCAGTCCGCATCCGCTGCGACTGTTGTTACGAAGTGGCTCACTTCTTTCTATTGAAGTGGAGCTGGACTGCAATCTACTGCATCCAACCACCACCTTAGCTCCTGTCGCACACCGCGGCACAATCGCCTTCTCGGACCCTTTTTGGGTGAACCTTTTGGTAACGATTTGTGACCTGCGACAGTGTAGCCGGCCCTGAGGAATGGCATGAATTGGCAAAATTTAGCATGCCTAATACACTCTGAATAATAATAAATATTAAATATTCCAGACTGAAGTTCCTTTGGAGAGCATTTGTCTTTGTCCAGCAACTGGCACAAAGATCTCTTTATTCTGAGGGTTCTGAGTTGACAGGGCTAATGTTAGGTTCTGGGTATTCCAGACTAGGCGCAAATATACCACCCTGTGTGTGGATTCTATCTCAGATTTTGTGTAATTCATCTGCCAACTCAGTGACTCCAGTGTCGCTAGTGTTTCCGCAACCGCAACGCAATCAAACTGGATTTGTCCTGATATGCCAAAGGTATTCGTCCAACTAAACTATGAAACGAATACCTAGTTTCGAAGGGTTTCCGCAACCCAATTCGATACTGCCGCAAAGGTACCGGGGGCTGAGATAGGCCCAAGGGTAAGGCAGTCAATTGGAGGATTTCTCCATTGTAAATTACTCGAAGGAATCGTCTGTGCGATTTCGCTATTCTTAAATAAAAATAGGCTTGGTGAATATCTGTTTTGAGTCACCAACCCCTGCTTGGAGAAAGTGCATTACATCTATTTGAGATGTGAGTTAAAATGTTTGTTGAAATGTAAGTGTTTAAATCCCTGAGATGTAATATTGGCCTTAGTCCTTTTCTCTTTTCTTTACTAGAAAAATCTTTGAAGAGAGACCTGGACCATGAACTGATGGTCCTTACTTGAATCATGTTCGGAGAAACTTGATTAGATAGTCTTTAAAAAATTACTTAAGTTGGGAATTTTAGATGGGGTTTTATTCTGAAAGGTAAACTGCAATTGGCTATTGATTTTAAAATAAACTGATTTGCTCTCGCGATGCCTCATTCTTTCTGTAGCCAATTTCAGACAATCCCCTCTGAAACTCCGCTGAGCCTCCTATTAATTTACTATTATTCAAAATTTTTTTTTTTTTTTGGAATTAGGATCGCCCTTATTGGCTGTTGCCTTTACTTATTGTCCTTAATTTTCTATCAAATTTATTCATTATATATGACTTATGTTTAAATTTCTTATTACAATTTGTAACTTGCCGTTCTGATTGATTAAACTTTTTCTTATCTTTCAAATAATATGAAGTGTTTAGCCATACTTGGGTGCCACCAAGAGATTAAATAATGGGCTGGAGCATTTCCCTAATAAACAGATATTCTGAACTCAGTGGGACATTTTGTAATGTTGCCCTAAGGTTTTGGTTTTAACTCCAGATTTTGATAGGATTCTGTCCTGTCTAACTTCTATAAACTATGAATGTTTCCTACAAATAATGTGCATAATGGTCTCAGAATTATTATGACTTGCAGACCCTGGGCCAAACATCTCAGAAACTTTATTATTCTCTTTATTCCATTTGTATATACATATAGATTACCTTTTTAAATATACATATAAACAGGCATTATTATTATTAATATTTTTTTTATTTTTTTATATATATAAGGTATTTGAATCTAACTTGGATTGGCTGAAGCCCAATCAAGTAGATTGTAAATTTATCTTTGATAATTATCTTATTAGAAAGACCCACTAATAAAAGTTCTGTAGAAGTGACATAACTCATCATCCACTTTCAATGCAGTGAACCCCGGAGAAGGTAAACTGTCTTGTGTTAAGTGTTACCAAAGTTTGTACCCAGACTTTCAAAGTTTAAAGTAATAGTTCGTGTACTAGATTCTATTGCCGACCTACTCAAGGTCTAGTGAGAAACTGTTCGGAACCACTACTGGTATTAGGTCTAACATAATTATTGTTAGTGCACCTATTGATATGAGTAAGTAAATGAGTCAAATATTTGGTAATATAAGACATATGCGATATTAAGATATCGACGCTCGGGTTCGAACAAGTCGTAACCTGTTTATAATTACGATTGCAGGCCATTTTTTGGACGCTTATTAGGCAACGGTGAGGGAAAGCCCTCCTTATCCTCCTCCGAGGAGGAACTACTTCTCAATGAACTCGAGGTCTGTTCTCCATACGGAGCAACGTCCTCTCGACTTGCCTTTTCAGCGTCTGTCTCCTATATTGGCCTCGTTATAAGAAAAAATATTGCTTACCCTGACGAAAAAACAATGCTGTGTGGGGTAAACCATTTACACATAATAATTTCACTATAAAAAATTAACTTTTAAATAACAAAAAAGGATAATTAACATTTTTGAATTTACTCGTGAGAATCACAAAAACGCTATGACACTTGACAGCTGAAACCGCGGCAAGCTAGACACCGCTAGCGCCTCTGGTGACGAATTTGGTAAACTAAAAACAGGAAAAAGGTATGTTTTGAACGAATATTTATGTATTTCGACGAATCACAGAACTGCGTCTTCACCTTACAATGCTGTGTGTTTTGGAGACACATAATACATATAATGTTTACACTTCGGGTAGTTTTCAACAAATTGTGTCGACCACTAACAATATTCGCCTTTATACATTAACCCATTTCCGTCCAATAGTATAAACTCCATAAAATATTTAGAACTACATCACAATAATAATTAATCTAATTTATAATGTAATATTAATAATTCTTATTTATTATTGACATATTAAAATACGTTTTTAGAACAGTCATTATTGCTTTGCATTATTACGTTTCAATATGCAAATCTTAAAATTATTATTTTTATAGACACAGATATAATTACAATTAAATATTACTTTTAAGATTATCAAAACAATACTCCTTTACAAAATATTACACTAACATAGTGCTGGTATGACGTCAAATTGTTAATGAATTTTGAATTAACCAAAGTGGATATTGTAATTAAATATTAATGTTAAGAAAGAAACACTTAAATTCAATTTATGACGTCATAATTTCATAAAAATCGGTCCAGCCGTTTCAGAAGAGTTTGTAAACAAAAACCGCGACATAAGAAATTGATTAGTATATTTATCATTGTGCCTATTCTATTATTCACAGTAGAAACTTAACTGTGTTTGGGCCGGACACATTTATCCCAAAATCCAATTTTTTCCAATCACACAAAAATTCATAATATCTTCAAAACTTTTCACGTACCAGTCCAACTAATAAAATTGTGCTAAAACACTAGTTCACACCACCACAGAATTAATTTTCGGACCATTACAGCCCGGGCAGTCACTCGAGCGAAACATGATAGCGAAAAATTTACATTTCCAGCAAAAAGTTAATTCATCCCTGGCCAAAGGGTAGAGGGTTAAGGTGTCCCTGAAAGGTTTGAGATAAACGAAAACAACCCGGAGAGATTTATTTGGCCCTGGATAACAATAATTGCGCTAAGTACTACCGGGGAAAAGTGTCTTGGGGCGGATTCGACACTGCAGAATTTAAACTTAATAACAATTACCGGATTTTATTACACCGTTTTGTATTATATGGGCTTAAGATTGCGTACACTTTTCTTTTTTCTTGCAATTTGTTGGAGTAATTTCGTGGCAACGTAAGAAAGTATGTAACAAGGATCTGAGGAAGAAGAAGTGTGACCACTAGCGGTGTTCACGCTGCTCGCGGGATGTCAGATGTTTCAAATTACATGAGGCCACTGCAAAGTGTTATTGTTTCTTTTTATGATATACGATGTAAACGAGCTGACTTGATTGTAATCGACTATCCACCCGTGAACACCTGCAGAGCAAGAATCAGCAAAGGGATATTTTAAGTCCAGTTAAAAACTCTAGCCTATCTACTTATACGAATGCATGTTCAATAACGTGCCTGTAGGTCTAACCGTTAGTGATTCTGACTGCTAAGCAAGAGGTACTGGGTTCGTTTCTCACTTAGGACAAATGTCTGTATGATAAACACGATCATTTATTTGTTCTATGTCTTGTTAATTTATCTATAATAATGTATGTATTAAGTGATGTGAGATGTGTCAGTATGTGAAGATATTATTATTACTCTATTTAGGAAACTGATTTATAGAGTCATGAATTTAACTTTAAAATTAGACACAACACTAGTAGATAGATGTGTTATGAAATATAAAGTTCCACCCACTACTAGACCTTTGTAAAACCTACTCAATTGTACAACACAACCACACTTGTTTTTATAATCAAATTATTTTTTAATTAGACCTTTTCGGAAACTGACTAAAAGGTATATAAGGTAAAAGGTATCTTATGTAAATTCTGTACATACTCTTGACAAAGAGTATTCAAATTAAATTATGATTAATAATAATCACTCAATCTGATCACAATTCAAAAATACAAAGAAAACATGTATATATGTACATAGATCGACTTTATTAGCCGTAACAATTCGGTGCAAAATCTACCTCCCCAGCCACACGGAAAGACGAACAACCGGACCGGACAAATTTATTATACATATACCTACGCCTTTAACACATCTTATTCCTCAGGAGACTCGACTTTAGTTATGAATTTCCAAGAAGATTAATGATATGAACTGTGTGAGAACGTCCAAAGTTTCCTAAGCTGAGGTACAGAGATTAATAAAGTATATACTTTGATGAACTCAGTTATCGAAAGGGCTGTCACTCTGTATTTATTAGGCAGAGAGATATAGACATAATACAGCACCTGTTCTGAGTTTCCTCTTCTTAACTATTCACTAAGCTCCATTAAACACAAAGCACATGGACAACATCTACGATATAAGATTGTCATAAAGTAACACGCATTGACGAAGTAAAGAATACACATAAATTCTTTATCTTCATCAGGTTTTTTGTTATAATTGAGTATTACAGAGTAATAAGAATTTAAATTAACATTATTAAACTTAAGGAAACGTCACACAAAGGCGTTGAAAATAACTTGGAATAAATTTATAATGGTATGCATATTTTACATGTATTACAATGCAAACACGACAATTTCGTCAACGAACATTTCACTACTTTACACGTAATCACTTTCAGAAGAAGAAGTTAGAAAAGGACGGAAGGATATTATTAAATGCGACGTAAAATGCGAAACGAGGCTAAGATGTGGCCACTAACATGGTGGAACCTTCATAAAATTGTTATTATCGGTTTTAGTTTGTACTTAGGGGAGGCTTAAAAAATTTAGTGTTTCTTACAATCAAGTAGGTATAGTGCGTCTCTAAACGAGCATTTTTTTTACTTTGCGGAAAACCTATGGGCCATAAAGAGATGGTCGTTAAGGTGTTGAGTGAAAACAAGATAATCTCGTCAAAACAAGATAGTAAATATTCTTCTTTTACAATTTTCGTAGTTATAGTCACTATTTAGTTCCGACTTCCACTAGATAATGCCGATGCAAATATTGTGTGTAGATTGGAACAACAGAATTAAAACTGTAGGTATGCTATAGAAAATGTGTTTTGTAGCAAATAATCAATTCAAAGTAATTTTAAAAGTACGTAACGTTACAAATAGGAACACGTATTTAAAAAGCAGATTTAAAAGATTTTTCTTTAAGAATCAGTGTTTACTGGAAAAATACTATGCAATCGTATGCGACTGCTTAAGGTCTCGGGTTCAAATCCTGGGTCGGACCAAATGTTTGTATGATCTGCAAATATTTGTTTCGGAGTTTGGGTGTTTTCTATGTATAATATGTACGTATTTACAAAAAAAAAGTATATAAGTATTTATATCAGTTGTCTAGTACCCATAACACAAGCTCTGCTTAGCTTGGGACTAGATGGCATTGTGTGTAAGATGTACGAAATATTTATTTGTTATTGCTATTTATTAAGATAGAAATATTTTAGGGTAGGTCACTAAAAAATTCTGCGAAAATATTAATATATTATACTATGATATTTCCTTACTTATTCAATACCCACACCACACAAATTAATATAACTTCATCGAACTCGAAATCCGATAAACCCTAGACTTAAAGACACACCTATGTACCCACAAAATAATTAGGTATGTAAACAGTCGGCTCATCATAGACCAGGCTGTATAATGCGAAGCGCAAACAGTAGACAAGTAGCATAGGCCATAAGAACCCCTCATTATATCTGGGACACCGCAACACAGACCAGAACCAACACACAGTAATAATAAAGGCTACATTATCATAAAATTTTACGTGAACACAAACACTTTAGCCCTGAATAAGATTATGCCTGACGCCGACTATCGTCGCGCTATAAACAATCTTGGAAAGGCGTGGGTTTCACGACATTTCATGTATACTAAATACAATGTTATGAACGGGTTATGGTACAATTTACAAAGTAAATAGACAACTCTGAATTTTATGGCCTGAAATCATTCAATCTACGTGATACATTACTAACATGTTAAGAAAACTAGTTATGTTTCTTATAATTTTCATTCATTAGGAATCAATATTTTTTATTATTTATTTCTAAATAATAATTTATGTAATGGCGCCATCTAGTGAAGATACGTCATACTATTTAGTGACCTCTATTGCTGAATCGTGCAATACAAGTTTTAACATCAACAACACACTTTTATTAAGATTCTTCATCATCAGCTAATCTAAAGCCATTATTGGACATAGGCCTCTATGACTATACTCTATGTAGTTCGATTCTCGCCTTGATTTTCCTATACACACGCAAGTGACAATAACTAATAGAAGTAAATATTTCTATTTAAGGAGATATAGACCATGAATATCTTATTTAGGTTCTGAACAAAGCCAATTCAAGCCTTTCACCTAACATATTTCTAGCTCACATAATCTATGCGTGACCTAAGCCCCTTTTACACAACACAGCCCTATTATAGAACACATAATAAGAAATCAGCTACCAGGAGATCAGATTGTATGAGAAGGTCTCTCATAAGCCTCTTCTAACAGCGCTGGTTGTAATTCCCTCGGCTTTCATAACTAGGCCAATTACACGGCAAATGCTACTTGATCATATATGTACGTAATTCAATTTGCCGGTATTGATAATGGTTAGTTTAGCATGGAGAGGAAAATATTGCTGAAACTGTAGCTTAATCATCCGATTGAAGATACATCTTCATATCTTATAATATATTTTCGAAGATATATTTTTGTATTTTCTGCAAATATAAATGGAGAGGTAAATACTACAGTATTTATGAAGTGGATATTTCTTAAGAGCTCTTGCTAGAAATGGATTACATTTAGAAGGGATGACATGTCTTAAGTTAGGCAGTATAGTTATTTATAGAGGATTCAAATTATTTTGCCTGAATTTTTTTTTACGATTACTACGTGCTCAGAATTTCGGTTCTTTTTTTACTTATGTGAACAGAATCCAACCAGACAACACCACATTTCAGCATGGTGACCCACACTGTGGCGGCCTATTGAGATGATTCTTCATCATTGAGTTTGGATAATATTATAAATGACAAGTAGGTTAAAACACATTTCTTCAAACATACGAGTTAAGCTACATAAATACTAGCTGACTTCGTCTTCTACTCTCAGAAGAAATAAATTATTCCATTTGCTCCTATGGAACCAGTAGTTCTCGAGATAAGCACGTGCATCCAACAAATAACTCTTAAGCCTTATAATATTAGTCATGAGCCCCGTTAGAGATGACCAGTAGGATATAGATACCCCCACGATAAACAGAGAGATATATATATATACACTACAGACTCTCAGTTACGTACATAAGGTTCAGAGCAATTACTTTTGTTCAGAAGTTATAATGCTTTTAGTAGGTTGATGAAACCTCGTATAAATTTTGATAGTGAAATTAAAGTGGATTTTACTCCTACGTTTAAGGCCTAAAACAAAGATAAGGTTATAATTTCAAATAAGAACTTTCCTGAACATTAGATACGTTTTTTTTGGGGATGCCCCGACTAGTTTTGGACACGATCAGGGTATTTTTTCAAAGAAGAAGTTTCAGATGGTCTCCTATGAAGTGACCAGCTTTTTTATGGTATAGGGGACAAACTTAGCAGATAGGTCACCCGATAGGCTGACAGGAAGCGACTACTGCTAACACCAAAGACAAAAATGCGATACCGCTCTTTGAAAGTTCCTAATCTTACAATTCTATTCTAGAGACTTTTTTTTCTACAGGCCTAAACAAGATACAAGAGCTTGACGTCAGTACCATACCTCGATTATTATCTATTATTCTGTTTTGACCACGTGACTTAAAGTAGAGAGGACGTCATTTTCATACATTTTATTCATGAACAACCCATAACGTCCCACTGCTGGGCTGGGATCTCCACTCAGGAGAGGGTTAAGGCCATACATTTTATTAGTTTTCTAATAACGTTCAAGTTTTAAAAAGTCAAATTGGCTAAACCTGCTGATAGAACAATCCCTGACAGAATGAACAATTTAATAGTAAAAAAATATGTTTTATCTCACAAATTCATCAGCTTGGGTATTTCAGTAGAATTTTTCAGTTTCACACAGATATCAATTGTCAGTGAATCAATTACAATGGGCCGTATTGTGGACTCAACACTGATTAAAAGTGAAATATCCGTTTACTGAAACGGAAATTATTCAACAAATTATACTTCTCTCTTTTTTGTTTCCATTAACATTATGACCAATAACGTTATTGCTCATTATTTATTTAGCTATTACAGCAATAGGGGTGTTGATAATTTCTAATTTCGTACCATTTATTTATCACAATAGCTAACAAAATATGAGTTCTACATTTGGCATCTGTTCAATTCTTAGAAACAGAGCACATTACTTTTGGATCTGTTTTTCGTGGTTTTCTGGAAGTAAACAGTACGAGGACGTTTTAAAAATAAACTTATTGTAACTGGTACAGGTCTGTGGTTAAAAGAAACAGATCCCGCTTGTCTTTGTGTGGAGATTTTAACGGTTGTAATTATTTGTGCCTCATATTCCTCACATGGAAATCGCATATTATTTTATAATATGGATGAATGGACAAAGAAATAGATTGGTCACCTGATGACAAGAGACACCTGGAACTAAAAGGACACAAGTTGCGTTACCATCCGTTGTAACCCCCACTTTTCGCCTAAATAAGATAATAAAGTGGGTTCTAGTAACCTCACTCCATTGCTGAAAAGCTCCAAAACAATTACTTAATACGTTCTTCTATGAGGCTATGGAAGCACTACCATGGCTGTCTTATAAATGAGCAGGGCTCTCCTGCCATTTCACCAATAAAATATTTATATTAAAATGTCTTCGGTTCAGGTTGTCATAAATAATAAATTACTGTGGCGATTGTTATTTGGAAGTCAGTGCCTTCAAATATACCGACAACTAGTTAAATCTTTGAATTCAGTTCCCCCTCAGGGTTCAGGAAGTCCGATGCCAGTCGCTCCATCGAAACACTGATTTTCAGGTAAGACCGGTGGAACCAGAAGCCGACACCAAATTATCTTGGGAATAATAAAGATCAAGAAGAAGATATTGGCATGTATTAAATCACTAACCAGGAAGAGCTTTGGAGTATTCTAAAAGCACGTGCAAAAACGTGTAAAATACGTAACACAGAATACACGTGTCGGGTGTAGAATGGGTCTCACCGGCTACCAGAGCACGCCGACCATAAAGTATGGTCATGAAGTTATAAAATACTGAATATGGCACGTTTAACATTTTATATTTCAGTAGCTATCAGTTATTGAGTAAAATTTGTTTTTAGGATAACTTTCGATAGTGAGATTCTTTACAAATAATAAATACCTACAGTTTTACTCGCGTTCATGTTTCTGGGACACCCGAAATGAATACTTGATTCATTAAATTCTTATAAAGAGAACTGACATTTATTCTCTATTCTATCTTTTTCCTGGATTCTGAAGACAAATAGTCTGCTCTATATTTGATACTTCTATGTATATATAGAGAGAGTATACTACTATAGTCAGAAAATAAGCTCTATCAAAATAAGATGTATGAAGCGAAATTGTTATTCTTTTAACTTTTGAATTATCAAGCCTGAAAGTGTAAAACAACAAAATAACTCATAATTTAATAGTTCTGTAGTTACAACACAAAGTCGTATGAAAATTACCATTTTCAATCTACTATGTTCATCACAACATGTTACGTAGGTGTACATTCACGTTAAAATTAAAAGAAAAAAGATGGATCAAAAACTAATAATACCACATCTAGCGATTTAGTTCTCTGAGAGTAGACTAGGGTCTGAATATCGCCATCAGATATTAAAATCAGGCCGGGCCGGCTACGGCTCGTAAATAATAACGGATTCTAAATAAAAATCACTTTTATACGGTTCCGTGTCGTAAAATATAAAATACACTGATTCAGCTCTCGAGTTAATGCAACGCTTTCAATGGAAAAATGATTTTTGAACATTACTTAGGGTAATATGATTTTATTTTTCTATTACTCAATAGGTACAGATACAGATTGATAACATACAAAGTACAGTCTTAACAGCACTATACAGTAAACCTGTCATCCACAACAGGATACAGTGCTTCGTTTTGGCATAAAATGATGATTTCAATTATTGTGTTAATGCTTTTTAAGGTTTTTTGTTATGATGTCTATTATAAAATAAATACTAATAACTCCACACACCTCACACATGGCTGTCTCATACAAAACTAGGCTAAGCCTGTACTATGGTGACCAGCCTGCTAATAAATATAAATAATATAATAATAAATATTTTGGACATCTAACACACAACGCCATCTGGTCCCAAGCTAACCAGAGCTTGTGTTATGGGTACTGGACAACTGATTTAAATACATATATATACTTTTTTTTGGTAACACATTCATATTATACATAGAAACAACTTCGAAACAAATATTTGAAGATCATATAAACATTTGGTCCGACCCGGGAAGCGACACCGAGAACTCAAGCACAGCAGTCGCATAAGCTATTACTGCGCCACCGAGGCAATTAAAATATACTTAGTACCCGAAGTATTTCCTATTTTTGGTAATTTTTCTAAAAATTAAATACATGCTTCACACACACAGATCGATTTATCGTCCCCGAAACCCCTTGAATACTCAATTTCATGAAAATCTTTGGAGCAGTTCCTGAGATTTAGATTATATATATAACGGAGCATGAAGTAAAGGGATGATTTTTAGAAAGGGTGACGCCAGCCTCGCTGACGTCACTTCTTATCTCATTAGTATCAGCGGTATCACTCATGAATTAAAGGCAATCGAACCATTACTCAATCAATACATTATTACACACTCGTTGACACACTATAATTTATTTAAACAATATAACTTATTAGTTGCAATGTTTAAGAGTTAATTATAACAATGCCTCGGTGGCGCGAGAGGTAGCGTAAGCGACTGCTGTCCTTGAGGTCTCAGGTTCGATTCCCGGGTCGGACCAAATGTTTGTATGATCTGCAAATATTTGTTTCGAATTTTGGGTGTTTTCTATGTATATTAAGTATGTAATTACAAAAAAAAGTATATAAGTATTTATATTAGTTGTCTAGTACCCATAACACAAGCTCGGCTTAGATTGGGACTAGACGACGTTGTGTGTAAATAAATTGTCCGAAATATTTATTATTATTAATTAAGATGCCTGTACACTTCACTTACTTATAGCTTTCTCGTACAATGCTCGATTGAAAATGTTCTCTAATGCTATTTTTCACGCCAATACAAAACCAACAGATATGAAATCTAAATGGCGGTAGTAATGGTTGCTGTATTCCGGATGTCGTTGGTTTTATATTGACTATACAAAACAATTAGATGTGTTACGCTGTTACTCTGACATGATAAATCCTTAATTAACTAATTAGAATTACTGTGATAAACTGCACATTCATCATCAGCCACAAGAAGTCCACTGCTGAACATAGGCCTCCCCTATTGACTTCCATATTGACCGGTCGGTAGCGGCCCGCATCCAACTAGTCCCCGCGATCTTAACCAGGTCGTCCGTCCATCTCGCGGGAGGTCTTCCCACGCTGCGTTTACCGTCACGTGATAAACTGCACATTATTATAATGCAATTGTAAAAGCTGATGTTAACATGTTAGCCTCGTCATTCACAATTATTTTAAATTAATTATTAAAATATTAGTTTGCTCACAGACAATCGTTATTCAATCTCATATTTTGTTATAATAATTGTTAGATAGTTAACAAGCTTTCAAATGAAATTAAGAGTACGCTTAGAAATCTTATAATCAAATAACTTACTCAAGCAACCCTTTACAGGACAACAGACAAAGTTGTAATTACTATCTAAATATTAAAATATAAATTTTTAGCCAATAGCATTTAATTTTTGACTTTATAACTGATAATTAAGTTTTATTGAGATGCTCAAAATCATAAGAGTATATATTTATATGTCGGCGCAAAAGCATTAACTTAATTATTAATAAATTTAATTATCGGTTATAAAGTCAAAAGCAACTAAATGTTCATTCCACGCTTCATACGCCGTTGTACATGTCAGCGAAATTAATAAGGAGAAGATTTGACAAGGAGGCACAGTGCGTGGTTGTGTGATAGAGTGATTTGCTCGACGCGCATGCGGTAGAAAGGACTGAAACAATCCGTTGATAGATCGTCTGCCTTATAAAGACTTTGTGTTTTAAATGTTATGTTATGTTTCCCTATTAAAAACGTGTACTTTGTTGTGACGAGGTCGTTTGAGATTATTACTCCCTAGCTCTGTACCAAATCAACCATGTTCGAGTCTCAAGGAAATGTGAGTGGCCATAACCCGACATATATATATTACTAGCTGACCCACGCAACCTCGTTTGCCTCTTCTATTGCCCGTAGCGTGAAAATTTTCCCCCGTTTTTTAAACCTTCTTCATTGGTGCTCCGCTACTATAAGCAGTAGCGTGATGATATATAGCCTATAGTCTTCCTCGATAAATGGACTATCCAACATCGAAAGAATTTTTTAAATCGGAACAGCGGTTCCTGAGATTAGAGCGTTAAAACAAACAAACTCTTCAGCTTTAGTATTAGTATAGATACATAGACTTTACCTGATATAATATGTATTTGCATTGTGGCGACTTTCACATACATCGCTACATCATCATATAAATGGATACACGGAGCACACAACACAACTATGCCTAAATCGCATAATAAAAGTTCTCGTGTCGATGATCATATATACAACATCCCAACATCAACTGTTGGGCAGTGGCCCGCCAGGCATGATCACCTCGTTTGATCGGAGGGTCATGATACCCGACCCTCCACTCTTTGATGAGTAATATTTTATTTTATATCAGTTAAAGCACAGTTTTATTCTAAGATGGAATAAAATCTTTCTCAGACTGTGAATTTATAATCCTTCACTTCAAAAGAACTTTATCTTACTTCCGATTAAATTTCAATAATTTAATTAGTTTCTCGGTAAAAATACGACCTAAAAACAAAATAAACAAAGTTTTTAAATCAATTAAGCACTTCGTCGTAATAAGAAGTAGTAGCACTAGCGAGGGTGAAATTATCCCAGGAAGATTGAATACTAGAAATATCTTTACGAGGTAGAATTCAACGGCAGTGGGCCGCCTGCCCGAATATTGGCGAATATGTCAGTATATAAGAGTAGTGAGAGGGCGCTCGTTTAAACACAGTGGATCACTGGTGGTCCTGGTATGATGCTCCGTGAAGTGTCGGCTTTGCCACCGTGGAGGAACTCCAGCCGCTCATTGTCGAAAAGGCAGGGACACAGGTACTTCAGCTCAGTGAAAATTTAAAACAGAGGGCCTGAGAGAAAAGTGATAGTAAGAAAAATATATGTATGCGTAGATAAATGTAGGCATTTCTTATATATTGCTCGCAAGACGATGGCTGCTGGGGCCAAAAAGTTCTCGAATAGCGACTTCGTACCGGAAAACGCAGTATTCGTTGTAAGGCTCAAGGTGGTCCGACGACCTGGTGAAGGTAACGAGAAGCCTTTGAATGTGGGCAGCACAAGACTGGTTGTTGTGGCGAACCTTGGGTGAGGTTCCCATGTCAACCAGAAGACTTATTTCGGCTGAGATGATGATTCCTTTAACACACTCTGAAAATATCTAAATTTGAAAACTGTTCTCCTTACAATTAATAAAGCTTAATATTCAGGTAAATGTGAAGCTAAACTCTAACAAATTTTCAGTATATTAATACAACCGAGTAGGTAACTAGACGGCGCATTTCGTAGCAGATCAACCTCGAGCCAATCTCATCGCCGTTGAAAGGCCTCAGTGCTGATTAAACGTGAAGCCACCGACATTAGTTTATTGACACTGGACTGGATTGCTCCCGGTTCAATCAACCAGTGCTTTCTATACACACTATTGGAACTTTATTAAAAACAACATTCCAGTGAAATGAACATTAATCATCTCCTTCAATTTTTATAGATAGGAATCTGTACTAAAGCAGACTATCATTCAATGTTTCAACGCTGCATTCTCTGAAACTGTGAATCATGTTTTAGGTTTTTTTTGTATGTATGTATGGCCCTGCCAAAATGACTCTACTCTGCCTGATGGAAAGCATAAGCAGAATTCAAAAGTGGTGGTCACCATATTCATTGTAAATGCAGACAATGTAACAATGCAGCATGGCGACCCACTCACCAACGAAGCACAACAGCGCGAACGCTGTCATTTTACGTTGATCTTCTGTCCGAGGGTAGTACCGCCCTGGGCGAGCCGCCCCGTGCTGAAAACGGTTCGTGCTGAAATCAGCGTGATTTTTTTTGATACAGTATTTATCAAGGACTTAAATAGGTTTTTGAACATAACACCTTTAGAAAAAGAGCTGACACCGAAAGTGTAAGGCACGGCTTTTTTCTTATCAGAAAGCCAGTGTTGTTGGCTTTGTGATGACTATAGGTCATTAAAACAAAGGTTACCCGTCGAAATGTACCTAATATTTTATTTTTAGTAACTATTACTTTACTCCTAACACTGTGTTATTAGGTGTTACCTCATGGTGAATGTTGTCTGTACCTGTAACGGGCATGCATACTAGATTATACTGTAGTATAATATTTTTAAAAGTGTGTATAAATAAATAAATAAAAATGAAAGATGATTAAGATTTAGGTCAAGACAACCGTAGAATGGAACCCTACTTTTCAAGTACCTGTAAGTCCTAGACTGACAGATTTACGGCCCTAAAAGGCTATAAAACAAGGAGAAAACAGGCATCTTGAAATAAAACAAGAAGGTGATTTCCCTAAATATGTCGTTAGTACTAACTACTATTCGAGTATTCGAGTAATGCTTGTAAGAAAATATGCTAAGCATCACTGCGGTTTATGTTCCAACTTCGAGAACTTCCACAAATGGAATTAAAGTAAATTAATGTACCTTTAGCTGGAGAGTGCTTTTCGTTATTAACAATAATAGTTATCGAGTTTTTATTGTGAACACTAGCTTTTGCCTGCGACTCGCGGTCATCGCGATGATTCAGAGTGACTGAATAACAAGAAGACCATCTTCTTTTTTAATTCTGCTGCGTGAGATTATAAGCGCCTTGAGTTATGTCCATCATACCTCCGTGGGAGCTGGCAGCCGCGTTACATCAGGCGTCCACTCGTTTGCCTCCTAACAATAAAAATGAACTGTGTTCACCCGACTGTGTCTCGGGTTCGATTCCCGGGTCGGACCAAATGTTTGTATGATCTGCAAATATTTGTTTCGGAGTTTGGGTGTTTTCTATGTATAATAAGTATGTATTTACAAAAAAAAAGTATTTAAGTATTTATATCAGTTGTCTTAGTACCCATAACACAAGCTCTGCTTAGCTTGGGACTAGATGACGTTGTGTGTTAGATGTCCGGAATATTTATTTATTTATTTATTACCTAGTCGGAGTTTATACTCCTTAAGAAACGCTTGTCTTTATAAAAATATATTTAAACATACCATAAATTGTAGATCGATGTCCGTAGTACATTAAAGATATTGAAGGAAACCTCATGAAGTGGGTCTAAATAAAAGTAATATAACCAAAAACTAAAATTATACAATATATAAGTAATGTCATTGGTAAACACAAAATTGAAAACCCTGTGATACCAATTACTTGGTATTTTAGAAGTACGAAAATTAACTTTCACAAATTAAATTATGGTCACCTAGCGGCAAATTACTGAATTATTGATGGTTTTAGCTCTTCAAAACTTTAATAGATGTCACTACTCACGTATGTTACATTTTAGATTTCTATGTTGAACATTACTAGAATGGTAATTTTAAATAAAACAACAATGTTCAGCCACACATTTATTATTAAAAAAGCAATCACAACACTAAATTAAATAAAGTAAACTAGTCAGTCTGTTATTGTAACTAAAATACATACATTACATTGCATAGCTAATGCATTTAATCTTAAAATTAGGCTTTTTCTTCCTTTGCTGCCTTTTCAGTACCTTTATCCGTTGTTTCTCCGCTGCTTTTTTCTTGAATTGGAACAACACGCTCGTTCAAAGGTTCTGACCTGAACGCCACCAGAACCAATTTTCCTTTATCAAGATGACACTCAACACGTTCAGGCGGGAAACCCTCGGGCAAGAGGAATCTTCTCTCAAAGTGACTCTTGGTCCAGCCACTGTCCCTCTTGATCTCCTTCATTCCCTCTACCGTAACCTCATTCCCCAAGGTCTTCACACTTATTTGTTCCGGCGTAAAATTCCGCACATCCAGATGAACTTCAACCTTCTTCGCGTCCACTTTGATTTCCGAATCCGAATATACGCCTTCGACGTGGTCTATAGGAGATGTCACAGACTTAATATACTTCATCGGGTCTCGGAAGAACGGGTCTCTTGAAAATACACTAAACGGATCCTCGAAGGCCCTAATGATAGGATCCCTGGTCGCCACATTTCTCAGATGTCGAATCCAATACGGCACCAATGACATTTTCACTCGGGATTTGTTTTTTGTAGTTTATTCTAGCTTACAAGTTCGCACTCAAACTTCTCAACTTCAAATGACGCACGTATTGCGCAGGCACCCGCTTATATACTACCGACATCTGTTTTCAAGAAGCAATACGTAACGTCCGGAAACTTCTAGCAATATTTTGTTTTTAGTTCCATCTAGACGTTACAAGTAGAAGTTTCTAGAAAGAGAGTGACGTATAAAAATTATAGATACTTTTTCTACTTGATAATAGATGGCGCTATCAAAACTAAAATGTTTTACCAAATCAAATTTAAGATAAGTCAGATAATATCAAAAATTTTACACAAAAAAAATTAGTCCTTAAGAAGAATCATACATATAAGCATTAATACATATATAAAAATTAATGAACTCGTTCCACAAAGTTGTAAAACTGTAAAAGTAGTACGTCTATTACATAATAGATGGCGTAGTTTTCAAAACATTCGCATTAAGACGAACGCACAAATGTGTTGTGAATGCCACCTGTTTGTAAGTAGTGAAACATTCTAGAGTTAGAAGCTGCCAGAAAACGCCGCAAGTCTGACATTTCGTATCAACATTTACGATGCAGTACGTGTGTTGTCTATAGTAATATCAAAATATGATTGTGCAATCAGGTAAAAGTTAAAAGCAAATCACACACCAGCACCCCCTCCCCCCCCCCCGCAAACCCTTATGGAATGACGGCTCTTGGGGGCTTCCACACGTAAAAATGGCGTATCACGTGTTAGGTTATTAGTTCGATGAGCTAGTATCGTATAAATGTTGTTTAGAATAATTATCTTAAAGTGTCGAATTCTCTATGTTAATATTATATGAATGATTTATTACACTAATTCTCATAAAATGTCAAGTAGTTGTCACACGACTCCGAAGGACAGAGCATAAGATTGTGTTTAAAAGAGGCTCACGAACCCGTAGGAGGGACATTCGTTTCTTACTTTTCAGCAGAGTAACAAGTGTAATAAGAATAACTTAGTAAATAAAAAAAAAAAATAGTAAAAGGTTGTAAATAATGATTATATGTAATGACTGTACTGAAAAGGTCTGTTAAAGTATACTTATAATACAAGGCTGTATCTTGACAAGGTTTTTCATTGAATTGTTGAATCCTGACTATACCCAACACACGTGGCTACCCTTAAATTTGAAAAATCTATATCATTAATAATTTTAGCCCGAAAATTGTGCCTCGTACAACAAAACTGTGGAATGAACTGTCGCCTGCGGTATTTCCGGACCAATACGACCTTTAAACCTTCAAGAAAGAAGCGTACTCCTTCGTAAAAGGCCGGCAACGCACTTGTGACGCCTCTGATGTTGCGGGTGTCCATGTTACCATCAGGCGATACGTCAGCTCGTTTGTATTACGTAAAAAAACTATTATTTTCTCAAATAGAGGCTAATGTAAACTAAGCTTTCCGTTCTACATTTAATAATAAAACATTTTGAAAATCACTTAATTTTACAGTTTCTATTTTTGCAGTGGACTCACTCACGTGGTTGATCGTTGTATCAGCAGCCTCAGGACAGCGATGCGGATACGAATCTGACTTAATAGGGAGCCGGACTGCCTCCTAAGGGGTACCACGTGACCACGTGGATTTTCCCCTTTTCTCCGCTGTTTGTGACCGGATAGTGGTGCCCCATTCGTAGAATTCGCAAAGGGGCTGCAAAATAATAGTATAGCTACTAACCTTTGCTTTGAAGTAACCGGTACATCAATCAATCAATACTAGGATTCTCCGTGATTAGGGTATGCTTGAATTTCAGTACGTAAGTTCGTACACGTTACATTTAAGTACACTCAGAGTCTGTGCCGTGGCTCACAATACGATTGTCTTATGCCAAGGACTAATATCTAAATAATAATTGATATTTATTAAATGTAAGTACGTACTGCAATTCAAGCATACTCTAAGCGCGGAGAGCCCCGGTCTTGTTTAATATATTGGTGACTTCAAAAGTTAGTAGGTACCAACTATTGTATAATAATATAGCTGTTACCTAAAACCGTCTTACAGATTTCAGAGAGAGTGACTGAATAACAAGAAGACCATCTTCTGTTTTATTTCTGCTGCGTGATATTCTAAGCGCCTTGAGTTGTGTCCATCATACTCGTACCTTTCGTGGGAGCTGGAAGCCGCGTAACATCAGGCGCCCACTCGTTTGCCTCCTAACAATAAAAATGAACTGTGTTCGCCCGACTGTGATCACATTACCTAGTCGTAGATTACACCCCATAAGAAACGCTTTTCGTTATAAAAATATATTTAAACATACTATAAATTGTAGATCGATGTCCGTATCCTTAGTACATTAAGGATATTGAAGAAAACCTCATGAAGTGGGTCTAAATAAAAGTAATGTAACCAAAAACTAAAATTATACAATAAATAAGTAATGTCATTGGTAAACACAAAATTGAAAAACCTGTGATACCAATTATTTGGGTATTTTATAAGTACGAAAATTAACTTTCACAAATTAAAATGATGGTCACCTAGCGGCAAATTACTGAATCATTGATAGTTTTAGCTCTTCAAAACTTTAATAGATGTCACTACTCACGTATGTTACATTTTAGATGTCTATGTTGAACATTACTAGAATGGTAATTTTAAATAAAACAACAATGTTCAGCCACTAATTTATTATTAAAAAAGCAATCGCAACACTAAACTAAATAAAGTAAACTAGTCAGTCTGTTATTGTAACTAAAATACATACATTACATAGCTAATGCATTTAATCCTAAAAATTAGGCTTTTTCTTCCTTTGCTGGCTTTTCAGTACCTTTATCCGTTGTTTCTCCGCTGCTTTTTTCCTGAATTGGAACAACACGCTCGTTCAAAGGTTCCGATCTGAACGCCACCAGAACCAATTTTTCTTTATCAAGATGACACTCAACACGTTCAGGCGGGAAACCCTCGGGCAAGAGGAATCTTCTCTCAAAGTGACTCTTGGTCCAGCCACTGTCCCTCTTGATCTCCTTCATTCCCTCTACCGTAACCTCATTCCCCAAGGTCTTCACACTTATTTGTTCCGGCGTAAAATTCCGCACATCCAGATGAACTTCAACCTTCTTCGCGTCCACTTTGATTTCCGAATCCGAATAAACGCCTTCGACGTGGTCTATAGGAGATGTCACAGACTTAATGTACTTCATCGGGTCTCGAAAGAACGGGTCTCTTGAGAACACACTAAACGGATCCTCGAAGGCCCTAATGATAGGATCCCTGGTCGCCACATTTCTCAGATGTCGAATCCAATACGGCACTAATGACATTTTCGCTCGGGATTTGTTTTTTGTCGTTTATTCTAGCTTACAAGTTCGCGCTCAAACTTCAAACTTCAAATGACGCACGTATCGCGCCGGCACCCGCTTATATACTACCGACATCTGTTTTCAAGAAGCAAAACGTAACGTCCGGAAACTTCTAGTAATATTTTGTTTTTAGTTCCATCTAGACGTTACAAGTAGAAGTTTCTAGAAAGAGAATGACGTGTAAAAATTATAGATACTTTTTCTACTTGACAATAGATAGCGTTATCAAAACTAAAATGTTTTACCAAATCAAATTTAAGATAAGTCAGATAATATCAAAATTTTTACAATTTGATGTGTAAAATGAGTCCTTAAGAACAATCATATATATAAACATTAATATATAAAAATTAATGAACTCGTTCTACAAAGTTGTAAAACTGTATAAATAGTACGTCTATTACATAATAGATGGCGTTGTTTTCAAAACATTCGCATTAAGACGAACGCACAAATGTGTTGTAAATGCCACCTGTTTGTAAGTAGTAGAACATTCTAGAGTTAGAAGCTGCCAGAAAACGCCCGCAAGTCTGACATTTCGTATAAACATCTACGATGCAGTACGTCCGTTGTCTACAGTTAACAGTAATATCAAATTATTATTGTGCAATTAGATAAAATGTTGAAATCCTGTTGATATTGTCGTCAGATGCAAATTAAAACACTCAACCATAAGCAAACTATAACACAGATTATAACATTAAAATGAAAAGAAATCTTAATAATAAAATATTAGAAGTTCACGATGCTCATCCATATGTTTAAAAGGTTTTTTTTTATGATAAAAATAGTACCTAGCTACTTACCTAATAACAAGAAACTTCAAGAAAGTAAGTTAGTATTCCGACGTGTTATTCTACAAGCTAGTGGTCCAAGATCCCAGGGCCACCAGACGTCACGTATTTTCTGACGAACGAAATGTGGCTGATTGCGTAGTGTTAGTATGTACTAAGAACGCATGCCTACCTGCTAGCTTGCTTATTAGACGGCCAATTTTCAGGTATTACGTAAAAATGTGGTAAGAAGTAATCAAGCTATTCTTAACGACTGACTGCGCTGAAGTACCATTAATGCGGTCATAGTACAGACGGAAAGTAGGCACCTACGTGAAACGTCATATCTTAGTTACTATCTCTCAGGACCTTTGCTCTAATCATTAGGAATCTTCCAATTCAATTTTTTTAAATATGCCATTCTTCAAGACGAGAAGATAATGGTTTAGTTAGGGCCCAAGTATATTCTCAAAACATATACATATTAACAAAAAAACGACTTCATGAACTGGACCAAATTGAAATGGGTCCACACGGGAATAACAAGCTTTCAAATAAAAAAAAAGAATCATGAAAATCTGTGCACCCAGTCGAAAGTATGAGCTAACAAACATAAAAAATATGTAATCAAATTGATAATAACCATCTCTTTTTTGAAGTCGGTTAAAAAGTTTTAGCTTACTAAAGTGGACAGGTCGGTGTATAGTGTTTGTTGCAAGTTTGTCTTCTGTTTGCAGTGCCTGTTGCACCTATAAACCTACTCTACAGTTTGATGTTTCGGCTCTTACCTTACATTGGTTTTTAACCGATTTCGAAAAAGGAAGAGGTTCTCAATTCGCGGTATTTTTTGTTTATATTTGTTACATCATAACTTTCGACTGAGTGAACCGATTTTCATGATTCTTTTTTTATTTGAAAGCTGATGTTACCCGTGTGGTCAATTTCAATAGGTCCAGTTCTTGAAGTCGGTTTTTCTTGTTAAAATTTGTGATTATTAGGTACATACATGGGTTACCATTTATAAAAGCCAATCACGCAGTTAAATTAGAGGTTACTATTATTAAATAGGTTACAGTGGATACAAATGATGAATTACCTTAACAAAAAAGTATTCTAAGATACTAGAACGATAATTTGATTAAGTGTTATGTTTTTAAGATCTTAGTTGGAATTAGATCCCAAAAATTCTGCGTCACGAGAGTCAGTTCTAACTGCTGGTGTTTGTGGAAACAATCAGCTCTATCAGCGGTTGTGTGCTCTAAGAACTTCAGTTATTGGTTGTGCAATCACTCAACGATGCACGTCATAAAACACAATCTAAATTTATTTTTAAACATTCAAAAAACTTAGGAAGTGCTTCTTCAGGCTATTCGTGTACATTTATGCGATTTAAGACTTAAGTGATTTATACAAAAGTCGGGCGGGGTAGTGCCGGTAATGGAAGGAAGTTATTACACATACCATACAAAAAAATCGCCTGTCGCTACGAACTCACACACTCAGATGAAATAATCAAATAAAAAATGTAGATAACGCACGTAGAATAGGAAAGTCGAGCCATTTTTATAAATATGTGTGAGTGACAGAAGTCTTGCCACTTTGTTTCTTAAAAATTATAATTAGATTGCACATATTTAACACTATAAAAGTACATGACTACAAAAATGAAGTAGTTTTTATGTCTCACTATCTACTTCATTGTTTTATTTCGGTGGCACGCAACTGTTGTGTGGGTCTCGGGATCGATTCCCGGGTCGGTACAAATGATTGTATAGTCTGCAAATATTTGTTTCGGAGTTTGGGTGTCTTCTACTTATATAATAATATATAATACACAATACTGACGGAAAGTGCACGAGTAGCGTAGTAGAGTAACCCCCACATAGAACAGCACTCTGTGTGATCCACTAGGCCCATGTTATGTTTGGAAGGAACTAGTGACTTGCAAAAGCTTCATGTGACACTGTTTATGGAAACTAAAATAAACCACAAATTGTTGGTCTATGGAGGACTGGGGAATCTTGGTGACTGTTTCACATATATTAATTCTGCCTCGTTGGCGCAGTGGTAGTGTACGCGACTGCTGTGCTTGAGGTCTCGGGTTCGATACCCGGCTCGGATCAAATGTTTGTATGATCTGCAAATATTTGTTTCGGAGTTTGGGTGTTTTCTATGTATAATGTGTATGTATTTACAAAAAAAAGTATATATGTATTAATATCAGTTGTCTAGTACCGATAGTACAAGCTCTGCTTAGTTTGGGACTAGATGGCGTTGTGTGTTAAATGTCCGAAAATATTTATTATATTTATTTATTATTAGTATTTGTGAAAACCTCCGTTTTGAAGGATATTTGCCTAGTTAAAGAGTTCTCTTTTTGAAAAAAAAAACTATTGTTCTTTTACTATATTTAGTATACGAAAAAATATTTATAGTTAAAAAATAACACAATAAATCTCTTCCTAGAAAAATTACACAAAATTACAGTAGACTTACCGAATCCTCATAATCTGTTTAAACAAATCATTTGTTCATGTTAAGTGAATATAATGACGGATTATTGATAGATAATATTATAAGCCAACACTCGCATCAGTGTTCCTATTGCGGATTCAGAGAATCGAATATAAAACGAGCTAGCGAGGTTCCAACATGATCAGGTTAATACCGAACCCCGAACTGTTCGCTAAGAGTTGAGTTTAAGAGAAGACAAAAAGTTTTTTGTAGTTAAAATGCAGTATTTATCAATGATTGTATTGGTAGCTACCGTCAGCGTAGCCATGTGTTTGCCTTTGGAGTCAGGACTGCCAGGTCAGTATGTTTTTTTGTTTCTAGTTTAACAAAATATATTTAAGTGTCGGTGTAAAGAATGTTCAGCAAATCAAAAATCAAGAAATGTCTAGTTATTTAATAGACTAGATTTTCATAAAAACCATTGTTTCGGTAAACCATAACTGAAAGCGAGAAATAAAATAAGTTTTTTCTAATCACAAAGAGAAAATAACACAATTATTCCCAGCTTCCAGTGATCATTCAAGATTTAACATTATTCTCGATTTTCTTTATCCAAAAGTTTACAATCACGCACCAGGAGTCGGGGAACCAGGTGCACCCTCGAAAGGTTATCCTTGGAACCCCAACAAACTTTCCTACGGTTTGTAGATGGTCCCCACCTGTGCAGGAACCCCGATGTTCCCTTACTTGTCAGAAGAAAGGACTTGCGCCTACACCCCGGCTTGCTTCTGCTAGGGTGGCAGATGTCCTCACCTGTCACCCTCAGGTTTACGCTTATGGAGTACGGAGATCATTCTGAGACCTCGGATTATTTTCCCCGAAACTAGTTATAAATTGAATGTAATATATTTTACTCGTATAACAGATGCAGACCATAAAGAAGTCCAGAGCCACAGCTTGCAGAGGAGATTCGTCAACCCAATGTTCGTGTTTGGTTCAACGGCAGACAGCGGACTTCGTCGCATGAGGACTAGGAGAGAGTAAGTGGAATTATATTCAAGTTATAAGCATTACTAGCTGAGCCCTGCAGTGTTGCCCGCGGTTGATGTTGTACATTTACATCCACAAACGCTGAGAACAACGAGGGGGCAAAGCTGGTCTATAATAAAAGTAACGTAAGTTAATCTTTAATTATATCATAAGTTATGTACTAGTGAAAGTTTCGTCAAAATCAGTCCTTGCTTCGTGTGTCGAGCGATCAAAACCTGGAACTCACCACCCATTGTGTTTCCCACCCATTATGAACCAGGGTCCTTTAAGCGGGGCGTGAAAATGTATCTCACTGCATTGACGTTATTCGCGTTTAGGATGGAGACCGCCACTCTTGGATTTTGCTCATGCTTTCCATCAGGCAGAGCAGAGTCATATTGGCAACGTCTCGTCATCGTCTAGCAGTTCCAGACATTAGCCGGAACAGACAAACAAAACTTTTATGTCAGTATCATATATACTTTCATATGCACTTAGTGAAAGCTGTCAATTTGAAATAACGGTCACTTAAATTTTATATTTATTTATTTATTTATATCTTTATTGTATACTTAAAATTTAAGAACATAACAACAAATGAGTTACAATGTTATAGAAGTAATAACTGGCGGTCTTATCGCTCACGGCGATTTCTTCCAGACAACCTTAAGATGGATTTTAGGTGTTTAAGATTTTCAGGCAGTTAATCCAACAGTAACACACCATTTATTTGTAAAGATAGGACCTATATATAGGTACTTAAAACCTACCGATCCTTAAAATGGTCGCTTATGAATCTAAAGCAGGTCATAAATCTCAGAGTTGTACAAATACAATCCAACTAAGAACCTTCTCCGATAATTGAAGTCGTTTAAAAACTTTCACTGCCTCGTTAACACAGTGGTAGCAATGCTGCATTGCTGTGCATGAGATCTCGGATACGATTCCTGGGTCAGACTAAATGTTTGTATAATCTACAAACATTTGTTTCGGAGTATGGGTGTTTTCCAAAAACACATGTATATATTTATATCAGAATTTAATACCCATAGTATGCAAGCTTTGCTTAGTTTGAGACTAGATGGCGTTTTGTTTTAGGTATAGAAAAGGGGACCAGTCTTGTTAATTCTAAATTACAAAAAAGTATAATTAATATTATTGTTTAGAGTTGATGACGTGTGTGAACAACTGGCGCTTTGCAAACTGCACGCGAGATCACAAAGGAACTTTGTCGCTGCTTTTGAATTGTACTTTGTCAAGTAAGTGTTATTGTGTCTATATTGGAAACAATTTTTCTTTTCTATTCCATACCTTTTTACTTATTTATCTTTACAATGAGTCTTTTCACGAGAAATAAGACTGTTATTTACATAACTATAATGCATCCCTTTGATTGCACGTGTTTGGGTATTCGTATCATAGGCTCAATATGGGTAACCTCGACAGGAATGTTAAGCAATGTACAAGGCACTAAGATTGACAACGCACTTGTATTTCTTGACTCGCAGGTGTCCATGGGCGGCGGTAGCCGCTTACCATCAGGTATCGGTCTTTACCCACGTATACGACGTATCACGTCGTATGAAGTTACTAGTGATAAATTACACAGGACAAAATAATTGCAAAGAGAAGGAAAACTTTAAACAAACCTTATTATAAACCATCTGGCCAAAACCGCCTCCTATGTCCAGCAGTGGACTTAGAGGCTGTTGAAGATGGTGACGCAATTTAGAACAATAATTATAACGTATTTAAACTGCAGCGGACCGCGATAGGTTGATAGAGATAATGCACTATGAATAGACGGAAAAAAAATCTTCCCCGCGCATTTACACAGATACTAACATTAGTTTTTTTTACAGTAGGGAGAACGCCAGGCAATGGGATCACCACTCTAGAAGTCTGGCGGACTGCGAAGCTCGATTTGGTGATTGCTACGAAAAGTAAACGATTGATGAGGACCGTCACAACGAAAAAAAAAACAATTAAGGAATAAAAAGCTTCTAAAATTTTACATTAAGGGATCTCGTAGAATTAGTACAAATAGCAGCATGGAGTATTTTTTTTTAGTCTGTCACATTATTTTGTGATTTTTTTTCTTAAATCCAAGTTTGCAAGGTTTTCTTTTCTAATTGTTGGTACTGTAAACTCTAGGCGTTCGGCTTCATAATTAGGTCACATTGAACTTGTGCAAAAATAAAACTCATATTTTAACAAACAATATTTTTTATTTGATCCACTGTTCATCACATAAATGCATTTAATTCAAATAATAACAACCAAAATATAAATTATTCACTCGCAGAACCATAACCAAAATTAAAATGATCTATCCAGAGACAGTTTAACAGTATTCCTAAATCTGTTTTCATCAAGTGTATTAAATTGCATTAATACTGACTTAAACCTGATATAAATATATTAATTTATATAAAAAAACCGTTTGTTTTATATAATACTTATACTAAAATTGTTTAGGGATTAATCGGAATATTTATTTTTACAATTAGAAACACTATTGCATTCAATAAAAAATGTATTGCTGCTAACACCATGATGCTACAAATGATCAGTCATTTTTCTATCAACACATACATTGTACAAAAAAACACAAATCCGTCACAAAGGTTTTTTTTTTTTATTTATTTAATGAGGGTCACACAGGTTTTTATTTGACACATATAACAAAGGTCAAGTATCATTAACAAGTACATAAATTAACTGAGTTATTGTAGATTTTCAATGTATTTTTTTCCAAAAAAGTTGACTGTTATTGTTTAGAATTGTGCCCTGACAATCGTTTTTTTGAACTTTAGCGTTAGTTTTCAACATTTCTTCTATATACAAACACTAAATATTCCAAATATGATATTACTTCCGTGTGCCATATGCAAAGGGGTATGTATTTTGATTATATTTGTGTTGTTAGTACACAGTGTATTGTAATAATTAGATTATTTAGTATACTCTGTGTTGTATCGGTTGTTTGAGGTATTTTCATATATTATTAGCTATTGAATTGCTGTGTTCTGTGTCAATTTGCATCTTTACAAGAGCGGTGTGAAAACGTGCTCTTTTATTTCGGTACTAATAATATTTATCTAGGTTTATATTAAAATTACTGGCAAAGAATAGTATTCCATTTGAAATAACATATTTCAGGTGATGTTAACATCAATCGAAGATTCAGCCAGTAATTAAATTAAGTCGTACTATTTTTGAAAATCAGATGAAATACAATAATGTACGTGAATGCAGTACAGAGTACCGGCAGGAAGGTGTTCTAAATGAGTTTGGACTTCTTCACTTGTCTCTTGGCGGGCGGTGACAGTGCAGCTACGATGTGGTCGATGTCTGCGGCGGCGCGCTCGCTTCGCTCAGTGCGCTCGTTCCGCTCCGAGCGGTCTGAGCGATCCGAGCGAGCGGCGCGAGCTGGCGCGCGAGCGTTGCCTCCCGCCATCGCTTGTCCGAGCGCAGCGAGTAAGCGAGTGCGTTGCGTGTAGGCGAGCGCCAACAAGCCCAGCAGCGGCACGATCAACAGGGACGACTGTCGAACTTCCTGCTCGTGTAACTTTACCTACACAACCACACAACAATAATGTTAGGTAGGTCTTTCGTTTTTTTAGGTAGGGCTATTATTTAACATGTTACAAACACATCATAGTACTTTATGAATTTATAAAAATACGACATTATTTACACCTACAATATATGGAGTGATTAAATGTCACATTCAAATAAATATTTGTACTAAACGATCATTTATAACATACTAGCGACTAGACCCGGCTTCCCACGAAAGTCTTTGAAATTCTCGATTTGTTCCACTATAATATGAAAGTATTACACATATAAATCATCCTCTTGAATCACTGTGTCTATTGCTGAAAATTGCATTGAAATTCGTTCTGTAACTTAAAACATCTAAGCGTGTTACAACGGAAACGACTTCAATTTATACTACGTAAAAATATATTTTGTATTACGTATATGTTACGAAGAAAGATTATTCCACATCAACATTAACCACAAGCCTAAATCGGATAGTCCTCGTTTTTACTTGAGGCACAGAATAATGAACCTATGTGTGCTATGTATATTAATATACATAATATAGATTGATGGTTGCGCGGATGTTTCTTAGCACCAAGCAGGCGCGTTCTTAGTACCGTGAACGACCTTGTATGTACGAGTAGTTACTAGAATGCGCTAGTAACAACAATATGGGTATCAAAGGAACTCTTTCGGGTCGCAGTTCAGTTTCAGCTACAGCGGTAGTATAAAACTGGTGTGCTGATATTTAAAAATTTAAAAAATAAGACATTATTTATGAAAATATTACTCACCTTAGGTAAAAACTCGATGGTGAAATGTTTAAAACGCCCATCGGAATTGAAATAATGCACCTCTTCACCATATGTATGCGAAGCTTTACTCAAAGTGGACTCTAACTGTACCACATACGTTTTATTATCCGCTGGCAGTCTCGGCAGCACATACATGAGTCCAGGGTTCATGTTCTGGTTGTACCCAGCTGGGTCTAGTTTGGTGGAGAATATGGGGGTGTGTGGGGTAGTTTCGAGGGCCAGTGTGAGGCGTAAGGTCTTGTAGTGGTCGATGTTAGGGGTGTACACGAGCACGTTCGCGTCAGTGATCTGTTGCGGTTGGATCGCGATCAGACGGACATCCTCGATGTCTTTGTTGTCCTTGACCTTCGCAGATACATTAAAAACATATATATAAATAAAACATATGTATAATTTACTGATTTGAACGATTACCGCCGCCCATGGACACCTGCAACATCAGAGGCGTCACAAGTGCGTTGCCGGTCTTTTAAGGAGTATTTCTTTTCTTGAAGGTTAGATGGATGAATTATAAGAAAAATGTATGAAGATTTGAAGATGTATTATATGATGATAGCATAAACTAATGTCAAATAAGTGTATTTAATTTATTTCATTATCTATTAGAAAACTGCATTCAGTGCACAATTGAAGTCAAGTAAGTATTGCTTATGTTTTGCTGTTCTTGCGTATTAAAACTTTATGGTCCTTTGCCATATCTCTCAGTCGTCTTTCCATTTTTACATGGTCCTTCGAGCCGAGTTGGAGTTTAAAATTTGAATAGACGTTAAAAACAATGTACTAACCTCTAGTTTGGGCGGCGCTTTGGCTAACTTCAAACCAAACAACTCTGGGACTGTCGATTCCTTCAGTTGGATGTTGTAAACGCAATTTGGTAATAGTCCTCGTATTCTGAAGAAATGTAAAAAAAAGTTTTACAAGAGGTTCTTTTACATAATTATGAGGTTAATGCGTAGTATCACTCCGGTCGAGCCGACCTATTCATGCCGAAGCGTGGTTCTCCCATGGTAGAAGTAAAATTATATATCTACTTTGATAACTGTTAATTTCACCATTTGTTGATTTAGTTTTTTATATATGAATTTCTTCTGAAACCAACGTCTCATGAATCTTTGATAGGTTTTTGAGCTCAGATTAAAATATTATTAAAGTTGTCAAAAGTGTTTTAAGAGAAATTACAAAAAAAAAGTATAAAATAGATGGATACGGTTGACCCAGTGGTTTAAGCTGACGCTGTGCCGTTTTTTATGGCACCAAGTGTTGTGGGTTTAAAACCTATATGCGACTCCATTTGGTGTGATCCACGATTTGTTTACCCATAATGTGGGTATTCTTTGCATCCGTTTCATGTATGTTTGTTAAGTCCTCCGCGTTGCAGGATGTATATTTCAATAGCAAAAGTTGTCGTTAAAAAAAATTGGCGCTGTCATCGCGCACTCTGTGAGTAGTTCAGAAAATAAAAAAGATAAAAGGCAGTACCTGAAAGCACCGTTGGCGTCAGTGCTGGCCTCCTCCGTGGCGCAGTGTTGGGGGGCGGCGGCGTGGGGGCGGGGGCGGGGGGCGGCCACCAGCGCCGCGCCCCCCCAGCCCGCGCCGCCCAGCGACACGAGCGCGCCCACGCACGACCACGCCACGCGCACTCCTCTGGAACACAACCACACTTACTCCTCTGTATCTCTGAGCATGTGTCCGCTGAACGGCAGTCAGCAGTTCATTAGTGCGAATGTGATGAACAAATTAACTTTTCTTGAATTTACAAAGTTAGGGCTCTTACACACTGAAATGTTCATCTACAGTCCTATCCAGTCCAGTACGTCCCTTTTCATCCCCCAGAATTAATACCCCTAAAATAACAACTTACTTCAATTCAATATTATGAGTGACTCCCTCTTCCAGAGCCACGATGTGATGAGGCGGCTGGAATTTATACTCCTTCATGTTGGGTTTGACGTAGTACTGTGCGGGAGACAGCGAAGCGAAGCGGAGTCGACCGTCCGCTCCGCTCACCACGTTACGGCGGTACGTACCTCCGCTCACTGACACTAAGGCACCCTGGAATTCAAAAAAATATGAGTTAAGTTCTCTCAAAAACTATATGTTTAAACAAAACTAGTGTTAGTACACTGAGATTATTAAAATTAACGATAGCCTTATAGTAGTCAAAAATGATGTGTAATTTGACATTTGAAAGTCCATGTTGCTATTGTTACAAAAAAATATCATTCGCGAACAACGATCGAGAATGTTCTAGATAATTCACGAACAACGATCGAGAACGTTCTAATTATTCGCAAACAACGATCAAGAATGTTCTAATTATTCGCGAACAACGATCGAGAATGTTCTAGATAATTCGCGAACAACGATTGAGAATGTTCTAATTAATTCGCGAACAACGATCGAGAATGGTCTAATCATTCGCGAACAACGATCGAGAATGTTCTAGATAATTGGCGAACAACGATCGAGAATGTTCTAGATAATTCGCGAACAACGATCGAGAATGTTCTAATTATTCGCGAACAACGATCGAGAATGTTCTAGATAATTCGCGAACAATGATCGAGAATGTTCTAGATAATTCGTGAACAACGATCGAGAATGTTCTAATTATTCGCGAACAACGATCGAGAACGTTCTAATTATTCGCGAACAACGATCAAGAATGTTCTAATTATTCGCGAACAAGGATCGAGAATGTTCTAGATAATTCGCGAACAACGATCGAGAACGTTCTAATTATTCGCGAACAACGATCAAGAATGTTCTAATTATTCGCGAACAAAGATCGAGAATGTTCTAGATAATTCGTGAACAACGATCGAGAATGTTCTAATTATTCGCGAACAAAGATCGAGAATGTTCTAGATAATTCGTGAACAACGATCAAGAATGTTCTAATTATTCGCGAACAAAGATCGAGAATGTTCTAGATAATTCGTGAACAACGATCGAGAATGTTCTAATTATTCGCGAACAACGATCAAGAATGTTCTAATTATTCGCGAACAAAGATCGAGAATGTTCTAGATAATTCGCGAACAACGATCGAGAAAGTTGATTTTTGAGACACGAAATAGCGGACCTTATATCGTTATACTTAGCGTCAAATATCGATTGGTTGTTGCGCGATTGTTTACAACGAGTTCGTGTGTGTGTGTGTGTGTATATAATAACTCATTATAGGGATTTTATACACCAAATTATCTGTGTGCTTTTAATTGGAAATGTGTGTGGAAATTAGGTAGTAGAGCCATGCTGATTTCAGCACGAACGAGCTGGCCCGACCGGGGTGGTACTACCATCGCACAGAAGACTAATCTAAAGTGAGAGTATTCGTGCTGTTGTGTTTCGTTGGTGAGTACGAGACCAAACAATGATGCATAAGCATCACTAGGGCGCCATGGTGTGGGTCACCATGCTGCACTATTGCATTGTCTGCATTCGAAATGAGTAAGGTGACCACCACTCTTCAAATCTACTGTTTTCCGTTAGGCAGAGAAGAGTTACTTTGGCAGGTTCATACATGAAAAAATTACTTTTCCTCGTGTGAAGACCCTGAAGATTTATATCTATAACCTCATGATACCTCATTGTAGCTATAAGTTGATAAGTTAACATAATCTAGAACGATGTCGGATGTCGGTTTGCTGTTCAGTGTGATGAAGTGTCGTACCTGCAGAGGAGTTCCATCAGCAGCATCAGTAAGCAGTACGGAGATCTCGGCCAGCTTGTGCGCTACGATGTCTCCCCTGTCGTCGGGAGCGCTGAACACGTAGGACTCCTTGTCTGCCGAGATGGAGTAGCGCTTCGACGCGTCCAGCGGCCCGAACCGGTAGGTGCCTTCTTCTGTCGTTACTTGGGTTAGTTTTACGTCGTCTGGAAGGAAAATAGTAACGTTTTTATTTGTAATTAGTATGACTAACTTTTTCTTGTATTATATTAGTGAAATTTTTAGTACAGCAGTGGGCTGCGATAAGTTGGTACTGAAGATTATTATTAACAAGTATTAACGAGAAGAAACCTTGAGATCCTTATTTGTGAATTTAAATTTCAATAACAAGTATTTGGATATTTTAAATACAATGTCATATAACCTTAAACTAAGCAGAGCTTTTGTTATGAAAAATATATTGACTTTGTATATTTTTTAATCGACTTCAAAAAGGAGATTTTGAATTCGACTGTATTTATGTTTGTTATCTTAGAACTTTCGACTGGGTGAGTCGATTTTGATGATTCTTTGTGTGTTCGAAAGCTGATGTTTCCCGTGTGAACCCATTTTAATTTGGTCCAGTTTTTTAAGTCGGGTTATTTTTTTAAGTGAAACTTCTTTAGAATCGTTGTGATTTCAAACCGGATGCAACGGAAAAACGACAAGTAAGAGACACAAATACAAAAAGTCGCCTGTGATTAGTTAGTCAGAGGAAGAGAGTAAATATCGGTCTCATTCTTTTGTCGATTTACTGAAGTTTCATTTCTATCGTGTGTGAATCGCACACACATCTTTTGTACCCGTACATGAAGATCATACAACATACTATCGTGGAAGAGCCGCGCTTCGGCATGAATGGGCCGGCTCGATCGGAGTGATAACACGGCCTCACAGAAAATCGGTGTGAAATAGCGTTTGCGCTGTGTGTTCACCGAGTGAGTGAGGATACCGGAGACCCATACCTCAACCCCTCTGTCATTCCCCTTCCCTTCCCTCAAAGGTCGGCAACGCACTTGTGACGCCTCTGGTGTTGCGGGTGTCCATGGGCGGCGGTAATCGCTTACCATCAGGCGATACGTCGTTAGCCACCAATTACATTAAAAAAAAAAAGTAGTAAGTCGACGGAATCGAACGTTCAACTTCAACATAGCAGTCATGAGGTATGACTAGTACCGTCAGATAAGGTAGAGTACCTGCGATGAGAGTGAGGGTGACGTCGGGCACAGGCGGCACGAGGCGGCCGGCCAGCGTCAGCGCCTGGCGCGCGCGCAGCAGCAGCGCGGCGGGCTGGCAGCGCGCGCCGCCCAGCAGCTGCGCCTGCGCCGGCCACACCAGCAGCGAGGCCGACGTGCACGACACCGACCACGACTCGCCCTGCGACAACATACTCTCTTCACTCACATCACATCTCACATATACTACAGACGAGAGAATCAAACCGACCACGAGGAATGTTTTCTTAACAATTATAAACAAAATATATACTTCAAATTACATTCAAATGACATGACATAATATTTGTGCACCTAAAATAATTATTATCTATAATAGTATACACACTACAAACGTTCTAATTCTGTTGTTGCGTCACTAAATTGAAATTATTTTTTGTTATTTTATTTTATTGATATGACTTCCAAATTGCTATACCTGTATGTATGTATTTTAGTAACGTCTATTTTTAGTGTTACATATAAAATGCTAGTCAATCCTTGAAATAAAAACGTCGATTAGCAGGATAAAACTCACTTTTAGTGATTTGTAGTTTAATTTAGAGAGTTTTTGAACAACAGTGTCAATAACTTACATCGGCCATGTAAAGGGTGTGTTCAAAAACGTATCCACCTCCAGGTTGCTGTAGAGGTACTAAAGGCCCAATGTCCTTAGTGACCTGTCCATCAGCGCTGAGGTGGAGCACCAAGTCCGTCACAGGTTCCGGAGACGTCACCTTGATCACTACAGCGTGAGCAGTCGCCACGAAATATATGGTCTGGAACAATATAAAGTAAGGTTTAGTATTCCGGACAAGTTGTTTTTTTTTATGCAAGTTTTTTCTCTTATTAATTTATACACACTTGCAAGGCAGCTGCACGTCTTGCGATGCCCTGTGTTTATGTCGGTTTACTTGCTTGCATTGTACTACAGTCGTATTGTCATAGTTTTAATGAGTGCAAGTTTGTTTTTATCATAATTCAGTATTTGTCTATTCGAAAAAATGGTGCTCATTCTGTTGTTGACAACACTGATAAACTAAAATTCAATTAACTTTGTTGTTGGATTATATATATACTTTAAACACATCTGCTTACAGGCTATTTTTCGATATCTCACATCTTATCTTTCACTATATTTAGTTCAGTACCAACGAAAAGTTAATCACATGTACACACTTTTTTATTAGTAAAAAAAACTAAACTATAAATGTAAAAATTATAAGTAACCATTACGTAAGTAATTTAGTCGACGTGTATTTAGACGAAACGATGTCTAAGTTAGTGCGACATGTCAAATATTATGTCACACGTTTTAAACGTTCGACACGGGAATAGCAAAAGAAAAATAATGTCCTAAAAGTTGAGTAATTTATCTAATTTTGGTAAATTTTACTTTTTCAAGTAATAAACAAGCGTGTATTTCTGATTAACGTTTATTTGGTACAGAACTAAACACGGTGACAACTAAGGTTTGAGGTATCAAAAATGGACTAAAGCAATTGAAAATAAAGTATATAATTCAACAACGAATTTTAGTGAATTTTAGTTTAGTCAGATCAACAACGGAATTAGCCCCAACAAGTGTTAAATAACGAATTTGTTCATAACTTGAGACATCTCAAACCTGCCATATGATTTTAAGCAACGCAGACGGCCTGTACTATGAAATAAGCTACTTATTATAACTGTCAGGGGTCGTAGTATGTCCTTCTATATTGTCGGCTCTCTTTCATTTCCACCGCTTACGGCAGAGTATCACGACCGCATGTGCGCTAGAGACGACAAAATACTGCCTTCTCTTTCACTCACGGACTATAATGAGTGCGTGAATAAATGAATGAGTGAATGAATAAATGAATGAGTGAGTGAGCGAGGTGGGTGTGTGTAGAACACATAGGTACCTCGGCGGTGCCGGCGCTGGTGTCGGCGGTGGCGCGGTGCGGCTGGAAGCGGTGGCAGCCCCTCGGCGTGAGCGCGTACAGGCCCGCGTGCGGCACGCACTGCTGGCTCTCGCCCTCCGCCACGGCCAGCACGCCCGAGCTCTTGTCGCTCTTGTACTCCACCTGGAACAATACTTCACTCATTACTACTCTTACTCGCTGCTACACTTTTCATGCCCTAAGCTTTCTCGAGGAACAAACTACAAGGCGAGACACCTGATGGTAAGTGATTATCGTCACTCACGGACACCTACAACTCAAGAGTAGTGAGCAACATACCGTCGTTTGCATCCCTCCTAGAAACAACCCCTCTGCTTCTCACAGAAAAACGGTGTGAAATAGCGCTTGCGCTGTGTTTCACCGAGTGAGTGAGGATACCGGAGGCCCATACCCCAACCCCTCCCCCATTCCCTCTCCCCATCCCCAAAGGTCGGCAACGCACTTGTGACGCTTTTAGTGTTGCGGATGTCCATGGGCGGCTGTAATCGTTTACCATCAGGCGATACGACTGCTCGTTTGCCGCCTATTTAATAAAAAAAAAAGTAGAAAAGAACGCAATCGGTAACAAAGATGAACGCTTTAAACTCCAGTAACCTCACTCAGTCGGATAAAAACAAAGAAAAAAATACTTAACACTTATTTTTATCCCACTACTAAAAAATGAGGATTATGTTTTCGAGTGTATATAAGTATATTTCTTTGACACGCCCTAGAGCCTAATGTTTATGTGAGTAATGTCAATATATTCGTCTTAATCGGGAGAGTGACACTGGGTACATTAAAAATACAGAAAACCGGTGTGAAATAGCGTTTGCGCTATGTTTCACCGAGTGAGTGAGGATACCGGAGGCCCATACCCCAACCCCTCCCCCATCCCCATCGCCATCCCCTTTCTCATCCCCCAAAGGTCGGCAACGCACTTGTGACGCCTTTGGTGTTGCGGGTGTCCATGGGCGGCGGTAATCGCTTACCATCAGGTGATACGTCTGCTCGTTTGCCCACTATTCAATAAAAAAAAAAAAAAAAAAAAAGACATAAATTCAGTAAAGGTACCAAATATTGACACAGTCGCAATTTATAACTTATTATACGGTATATATATATATATAAGGTAGTTTAACTATACTATTATTACTGTAGTCAAACTTAAATATTTTTTTTTGGACATCTAACACAACGCCATCTAGTCCCAAGCTAAGCAAAGCTTGTGTTATGGGTTCTAGACAACTGATATGAAATTAATACATTACATATATACCTTTTTTTTGTAAATATATACATATTATACATAGAAAACACCCAAACTCCGAAACAAATATTTGTAGATTTACACAAACATTTGGTCCGACCCAGGATTTGAACCCGAGACCTCAAGCACAACAGTCGCATTTACTACCACTGCGCCACCGAAGCAGTCTGAACTGTCCTATAAATAGCAAAAGAAAAAAAAACAAATACAATCTAGAGACTGAACGTCATAAATTCCAACATATTTAGAGTCAAAGTCAGTAAGTCGTTATTTTCAATATAAAATAAACATAATAGTTGTTATCAAATATTTGAATCAGAATAACACACATTAACTTTACACAATTAAAATGGGACATAATCTTACCTCAACTTCATGTGTGGAATGTATCTTCAGCACATATCCGGTGTGTTCAAACGTGGGTACATTGGCATGGTCTTGTGTCACGGCCACGTTGTGTCTGGCCTCGGCCCAGCAAAGGTGGTCACTCTCCACCGAGATCTCAACACTGCCTGGGAGTACTTCTTCAAATGTATACTTGCCATCTGCAGGAGAAATAAAACTTAATCAAGACTGGTAATACAAAAGTACTTAGATTGAATGAGCTTTGCTCATAATTTTTTTTATTAATTTAAGATTTTTCGCGGACGAAACCCTCTGCATATTAAATTTCATTACATAATAATTTACCTTTATGTAATTTAAAAAATAATTCTCAGCTGCTTCAATAATACACCTATAAAGGTGCTCCCACATAGCAGTTATATAACGTTACAAAACATTGTGTAGCACGATTGAACTCGCTGTATAACATTTTGTAACAAACAGACAGAGAAACTGCAAACGCGCGAGCTCCCTCCTGCCCGCGCCCTTCCGCTAAAGTCCCGTTGAGGCGCGGATGATGTTATACAACAAAAGTTATAATTTGTTATATAACATTGTAATTATATCTAACATTTTGTTACATAAAGTTGTATAACATCATTACCAATTTATATCTTTTGTTACAATTTGTAAAAAAGTTAGACAACAAATGTTATGCAAAATTCTGTAACGTTATATAACTGATGTGTGGGAGCACCTTTACACACAACTCAGCACCACCCAAAGGTTGACTGGAAAATAATGCACTAAACGTAATTGTGTAACACTCTCTGTGTTTAATGATAAAGTGATTTTGTCTAAGTCAGAGGGTTGTGGATTGGTTCCCATTCAGGAGAAACAACGTGTGGATAAACATAATAATTCATTTTGCATCTAATAATAGATACTAAGTTATAATTACGTAACTATGTTCATCAGTTGCAGCGGTTACAATAGCACTCTAATTTGGGATTAGATGGCTATGACAAAGCTACCATTGTGATCTAAAAATCAAATTAAATTATGATAATTTACTTATGTGGTGCTATGACGTACACACACTTGAATAATCTAATTATGAACAAATGTTTCATGTTTTTTGTGAACTAACTCCATTATTTTAATCACATTAATGTTTAAGGTATCAATTATATTGCCGTTACCTGGGCACATGAATTTATTCTCAAGTATTCATACTTATTTATTACTAAATAGATATGTATTACAGATGAATTACACTCAGTTGTGCTCAATCAATACTTAAATTAACATTGTAAATGGTCACTGTCTGTACATGTAAGATATATAAGAAAAACTGTTATAGCCAGCTTTATGAACGCATTGGAACTCAATACAATGATTTTTAGATTTATTGTCTGTTTGTCTGTATGTTTGAGCACGCAAATCTGAGGAACGGCTTAACCGATTTGAATGCGGATCTCACTAATACGTTACAGTTTGCTCCACTTAACATTAAGTACAAGCACTATTTTGTAGTTTTGGGAATTTAAACTATGAATCTGATATAGCAGTCGGTCACTAGACCAACAAACTAGCCTTTTAAATATACACTAAGTCGCTGTCGAAACATGTCATTATTTCATGTGCAATATTTACTTGAAATGGCATTATACACAGTTCGTTTTTTACGATATATTGCAGACATACGAGCAGATGGATCACCAGATTGAAAGTGATTTAGCCAGTTCTAATTAATATTGAAATAAATAAATTATTTTTATATACCAAGTCTGGTGACAGTTGCTCAACATAAAATGTTTACGATAGTAGTGGACTTGAAGCCGATCCCAAGTTAGATTGAGCAAATGCCGAGGAAGGTAAAATAAGAACTTACCAATGGCGACAGTAGAGACAGGCTGTCCCACATATCCGCCGTCAGCTGACAAGGGGCGCAGCGTCACAGGGATGTTGGCACACGCCTTGGGTTCCTTGCACTGTATGACTCCGCTCAGCTTGCCCTTCAGTTGAGAGAATGTAATTCCATTCACGGGGCCGTTACCCACTGACACTCGCTGGGTTAGAGGGTAGAATCTGTTTGCAAAACGAGATTTTGTTATGTACGTATTTTATAATGGTGTGTAGTATGTTGGATATTTAAAATATAATTAAATAGATCAACATGATCACATTTGATCTAAAAGTATTCTTTTTTTTTCATACCAGTAATCGCTCCAATCTTTCTTTTCTCCTTAGCCTACCTTCCTTATCCTTGGCATGATCGATTTAGGCTGTCACAACTTTATTTCTTGTGACTCTTTTTTCCTCCACAATGTTACAAAAATACAAAGTAGAATTCTTTAGGATAGTAGAATACAAAATTGCAAGTGTGGAGGAACGAATCATGTCATGTCCCATCATGCCTGGCGGTCAGTGCCCAACGGTTGATGTTGGGATGTTGTATATATGTTAATCGGCGTGAGAACTTTAATTGCGTAATTCAGGACTGGTAGTTCCTTCGTTTCTTTCTTTACTTCATAGTTCGCCGTATATTCGGTAGATGGCGTTGTAATGTGTTTTCTTGTTGCGCTATATACTCGTATGGAAGTCGCCACACAAGAAATTAAAGAAATTGTAAATTTGAAACACTCACTGCAATCCGTCCCGCTGTTCCTGATCGGTGACATGCACCTTAGCGGTATAGACTCCTGAAGGCAGGTAGGTGCACCACGCGCCCAGGTCGCCCAGCGCCACCTTGCGCGGAGGCTCCCCGTCGCGCGACAGCGTGACGTGGCGCGAGCTGGCGGGGCTCACGGCCCCACACACGCGCCAGCGCGCTGCCCGGGCGGTTATGGCTGCGCGAGGACCCGTTGCTGTGATGACCAGCTGGATGTCGTCGAACTCACATTGTTCTGTCACACATAAAAACCTTTTACCTTTCCAAAAATTTGAAACACTGATGTCCATGACAACCTTAAGGTTGTCTAGAAAAGATCGCCGTGAGCGATAACACCGCCAATTGTTATATTTATGTATATTGTAACTCATTTTCTTGTATTTTTTGTATTATGTATGAAATGAAAATAAATTAATGAAATAAATAATTTAAAATTATTTAAACGACAATCTTAAGTGTTATGTCTGCACACATAAATGTTACATCAATAAATTTAATGAAATCATACTGGTCGATATACAAGAACTGAATGGTAAGTAACATGGAAGATATATAGGAATAACTGTTATAGAGGCTTTACGAACGCAATAGAACCCAATACTTTTTAGAATTTTTGTCCATTTGCCTGTCCGTTTATGCACTCTAATCTCACAAGCGGATTAACTGATTCCAGTGTTGTTTTCTACTGAAAACATTACGGATAACTATGTGTTGCGATTTGCTCCACTTAACATTTAGTGTTTGTTTCATTTCAACAGGTTCATAAATAAAAAAATTATTAAGTGAGGACATAGGTCACTCTTTACCGCAAATATCTAGTATTGTATAACAGTTAGATAGGTAATTTTGTGATTTATGATGTAAACCAGACAGATAGACGCCGACAAGAGTTAACTTATAAATATACGGTGTCAAGAATAGGCAACTTTGTAGTAATTTGAAATATTTTTTTACAAAATTCCAAAATGAAACCTACCATGTTGGAAACCCAAGCTATAAGTTCCAGGCTGCAGATTCGGCAAGGTGAATTTCCCTTTAGCATCAGTTTTGCCGATGGGCTCCCCTTCGAGTAAAACACGAGCACCAGACATGCCTGGCCCACCCATTGAACTGACTACAGTACCCACAATTGTAAATCCTGTCACCTAAAATATAAAAATATTCAAAATTAATAATATTAATAATTAATTTTCAGATCTTCTAAATCTTCTTTATTTTTCTGTGAAGCTGTAATGATGTTTCAGAAAGAGATTTCTTAACAGGGTCAAAAGAGGGCCGATCCCGAGTAAAGAAGTGCGGGACAAACTATCGTCGACATAACCGCAGGCCACCAGAAAGTGGGGACCTCTGGTGGCAGATTAATTGCTGCGGTAGTGGATAGGAATGCGGCATGATCGCATTAAGGTGCAATTGGACCACCAGGTTTGAAGAGGGGAAATAATTTCTTCTGGGACACATCTTGGGATAAGGCACGGTGTCGATCCAGGGTTTTTGTTTACTGTGTTTACTGTTTAGGGATTAATATTATAAAACAGTATCTCTGAAGGAATAGCGAGACTTAAAGCAGGATAATCTGTTTTAAGGTTCAGTTGTTTTCTTTATTATGTTGTCTGCCAATAATTATAAGATTCAGAGGATTATTTTTTTTCTTCTTTAACTATGTGTATACAATTGCCAAGAATGTGTGTCATTTGATAACAGCAGGTGTTTACTGGTGTTATCAGATGGCACACATTTATTTTTGGACTGAGTCTAACATCACTTGATTAACAAAAACAATTAATATATTTAAAAAAACTTACCTCAAAAGCATTCTTAATGAAGAGACTGTCATGTCTGACAGTAAATGGAACAGATTCTGGTCTCACATTGTAGCTAACAGCCACTTGACCAGGAGGCCTTGCCAATGCCAATAACTTATATTCTCCAGCTGGTACCAAACCAAAACTGAACTCTCCATTAGCGTCAGTCTTTGAATGGCAGATTGGGGCATCAGGCACACCTTGGAGGAGAGCTGTAGTACATCCTTCCACACGGAATTGAGGGTTTTCCTATAAATAAATTTGTGAATTAAGTGGCAACACTGAGATATATTTCATTAGGTCACTATTTCTGGTCATGCAGGTTTGCCACTGGTATTATTCAGCAGCCGGCAAATGGCGCTTAGGGCTAACAACACTAATGAACAATTAAGCAACCTGACGTCGTACAGAACGACCTGCAGTTTTCAAAAACAATTTCAATAAACATTTTTAGATAATAAGTTTTCTTTTGGCAGTAATTAATACAAGATACAGGTATACAATTCAGACCAGCCCAGGTTTACATTCCCTGATAATAATATAACATCATAAAGCAATGAATAATTTACCTCCTTCGAGTACAGCAGAACATATAAGCCACTGATAGGGCTGCTGAATGAATGAGCAGAGCCAGAGACATCATAACCCTTCACTGCCAATACGCCGCCTGGTAAAGCAGTGTTGCCTTCCTTCACTTGAACAATTGCTTCAGACGGGTCGAGTTTCCACCTGTTATTTTGTAAGATAGTTTTTTTATTCTCTTTTCAAGAGGGATTAGTTCGAGAAAAGAGATAATAGAGACTGTTCAGTAATGGTATTATTCTCTTTATTCCATTTGAATATACATATAAATTACATTTTTAAATATACATATAAAACAAATACATTTAAAAATATAAAAAATAGTAGACCACCGACTTCGGGTACAGGGACCAAGAAACCGGTGGTTAGGGCTCAAAAGACAGGAACCTCCTCACTATACGTGCCGTGTCAAGAAGGACTGCCTTCTGTATCAGACCCTTGATCCAGCCCCCTAACGTGAGCCTCTTAAGGTGTTGGTCGAGGCTCTTGGCTATCAATCCGTGAGCTGATACGACTATCGGAACAATGATCACCGAATCCACATTCCACATATCGACAATCTCGTGAGATAAAATGTATTATATATTATTATTATTAACAATAATTTCTCCCTAGTTATTTGTCAATTTGTCGCACACATACTTAATGCCAATGACATTGTCAGAACTGGACCAATTTAAAATGAAACCACACAGGAATCACTAGCTTTCAGATAAAAAAAGAACCATTAAAATCGGTTCACCCAGTCAAAAAAGCTTGTAGCAAATAATCATTAAAAAAAAATAGAATAGATAATCTCCTCTTTTTAAAAAAATTGACGTAAAGGACTTCCGTATGGACTGGCAAATGAGATATTGTTGACACAATATCATCCCATACTAAGATTTATCAATTTGTCAATTGCATATTTTTAAGTTTGTAAAGGTGATGATGGAGGTGTCAATGGGGGGATAATAATAACATTATGTACCCTATTTACACTTTTATTACATTTAAAATTTATTGTATTCCTATTTTTTACATTTGTGTGAACTTGCTTGTGCATGATGTGGTCTCCTTAAGTGAGGGAGCACATAACTTGTTATTCTACTAATTACATTTGTTTTGTTTTTGTGTATTCCTCGTTGTAAGATCCTTAAATAAATAAATAAATAATTATTTTCTACAAGTCAAAATTATGCACATTTAGAGTTTGTAGAAAATTAAGAGATAAATAACACAGCTTCTTACTGTTTATTAAAATTTAGGCTCATTGAGGTCAGTGAAACTACTATTACATGTTCATTATATAATGTGTTAATTATTCTTTATTTAACATAACACAAGCAATTAAATAAAACTTAAACCGCCATCCATCAAAGAATTTATTCCGTGTGCTTGCTACTATTTACTCATGTAATTTGGCTTTTAGTATTATTGGGGTCATAATTTTTTTTTTTACATTATCGCACTTTTGGTTGTACCCCATTTTTTTACATTAACCCCCAGTTGTAATGCTTAAAACTTTCCCTGGACTTCCACAAAAATTTCAAAACAGGATCAATCAAATCAATCCATCCATTCCCAGGGTTAATTGAGACTAATAAACAGCAATATATTTTTTTATATTTAGTATTTATTTATAGTTTAACAATGTTTATAAATGACTAGTGAAAGTGTTTCAATGTACACAATCAAGCATGGCAGGGTTTACAGTGCTTCACTTTACTTTGACATATTGTGGACAGAAAGTTAAAATCAAACCAGTAACAAAATATATGTAGATCATGTACAATGGGATTCAATTATGAATAGGACTGGATTTGAGACTAATTTAACTGGAAATGTAGCGTTGGCATAAACACCAAATCAGGTGAAAAACAAAAAAAAAAATACTTAAAAGTGCTGCAAAAACTCTATGTTAGCATTTACATTTTTTTAAAGTTTCACATCATTAAAGAAAATATCAGTGGCAGTTTTTTATACAGACCATACAAAAATTTCGAAATTGTTGATAAATGAATACATGGGGATGATTAGTGTACATAAATAAACAGTGATTTTATACACATGATGAAATATATGTAAAATTTAAAGCAATGAGCATTTATAATCCTTAAGTCATTTCAAAAAGTTAGCACGCAGCCAGCCTGATGGCAGAATGATGAATGTATTTTTATCATCATGATCTGTTAACAGTCCACTGCTGAACATAGACCTCTAAAACTTATTAGATTCCTATAAGATTTAAATAGTTCAGATATAAATAACTCACCTTGGATGTGATGCTTTCACAGTGTATTTGCCAGGAATAACAGGGGTGAAATGAAAATCACCCCCTACCGTAGTCACCGTTTTCCGAACCTCCCCTTTATCATTTACTAACTGAATACTTATTCCACCCGGACCTTGCTTCTGACCAGCTGTAATAACTCGACCAGTTATCCCAAAGCCATTGAAGGCAAAATTAATGTCTTGACCTGAAGAACATTTATCTGTAGTACCATCTACTGAAAGTTCTACTTGTGATGGTTCAAAGCTCCAACCTGCTGGTGGATGAACCTTCAGCACATATTCTCCTTTTTCATATAGTGGGAGGAAGTAATAACCATTTGTAGGAGCACATTCTGTTTTTTCCTTAAGACTACCTTCTTTGGTATACCTAGGTAAATAAAATAATGAATGAAACGTAAGCCTTGACTGTTGTTAAACAAATTTAATGCAATTAAATAACATCTTAGCTCATTATTAAAGGTCAATAAAAGAATTAAACCTAATTCAAGCAATATTAAAATAAAAATATAGGTTAACTTACAGGCCAATCTCGATCTTGGAAAAATCCAAGTTAACATGACTTTTAACAAAGCCGCCACAACCTAAGATATCATTTGCACTACATTTTGAACTTATAATTAGTAAAATTATTGGAAAAAATAATCTTACAATACTAGTTGTCATCGCCATTTTTGAACTAATCACTTTATTTTTTTAATTTTCCATTCATTTCTTATCTGTAGATAGGATGGATACAAAGCCTTTTAGCTATTAATTTTCAGAGGTTGCCAGTAGAATGAAGATGCTGATGAAGCCCGAAAACAAATGGAGTCAAGTATTAACGTTTATAGATATAAACATTTATACTTGTGAACAATATTGATTTGTAGATCATTAAAAAAAAAATTTACATTTCATTTCGGATTCACGAATTATACGAAAATAGTTTGAATTCGTCTTGCAACCAAGAATTCACAATAAAGATTATAGACATGTGTGCCACAAAACTAAGCTAGTGATGGGGCCGGATCACTGAAGTTACAATTTTTTAATGCTCTGCAATATTGAAAAATTGAGGATTGCCTCTCTCTATTTAATTCTACTTTTAATAAAACTTTATTATACTTGATTGCCCGATAAAACAACTCTGTCATAGAGTTCTTGCTTTTAATTTTCTCCATAAGTAGAATAATACCACCATTAGTGTGTCAATGTTTAATTAAGTACATAAAATAATAAGATCTTACAAAAAAGAGGATGTATAGAAGTGTATATCTATAAAACCAAGAAATACTCTTAAAAATATTTTACTGAATAGATACACAATACATTTTGAAGTATTACATTTTAAGTAGCTACAGTAGCTTTGGTTTTATTTTGTATTGGTAGGAACAATTTGAATTCTGCTGGTAATTCATCTTCTGAATACAATCTGTCAGAGAAGTAAACTCTTCTAATTCTACAGTTAGCATGAATTTGAACTCTGAGTGTTTCTACATAATTTGTTCCATAAGCTCTTCGGGTGAAGTCAGCTAAGTTGAACTGAATTTGGTTCCATCCTTCGTCCAGTCGCATGGGCATTGTACAAATAAAAGGCTTTACTCGAGTCGTTGACTGATAATTGCTTGCCCGAAATCTTCTGCGAACATTCTTATCATCTAGAACCTGTAATTTAAAGAATTTAAGGTTAGGTCAAACTTTTATAATCTTACATAAATTAAACTTAACTTAGTGTGTAAATACTTTAAGAAATTCATGAAAATGATGCTTACCTGTACTTCAAAAGTAAAGTATTTCTTGAGATTTTTTATTATCATGACCAGATATGGCAGCTTGATACCAAGGGTCTTCTTTGGATCAGCAGGACATGTAATATACGTGGTACTGACGTTAGTGCCAACTATTTCTAGCACTAAGCTCTGTATATCATTGTCTGTAATTCTTTTTATGTGCCCATTTCTCACCTTTTTGTCCCAAATCTGTAAGGGCTTACTTCCTATGCTGTAAAGAATTGATAGGAAACCAGACTGAAAGGTGTTCTTGAACATGTCTAAGCTTGCACGTGGCACACAATGAGTCCTTACATTTATCAACCAATTTACCGGAGTTATTTGATCAATAAATAACCCACATTCGTGGTTGCAATAGAACTTTTGACAGATTGACAGTAAACACAAGAATTTTGTAAACGGCCATTGATTGGCCATGAGCTTGTTATCAACATCATTGCCATAGCAACGACATCCTCTACTACGTTCCGATATACGTATACTAAACATACTGTTAAAATTTGTAAACATGCTACTTACGTTACGTTTAAAATTACTTCATTACTAGAAAAAGATAAACTGTTATAAAATCTTACTAAAAATAAACATTTATACTAACAATTTCGGCTCTTTAGGAGACACAACATGTATTGGACTTCTATCATTAATGTTTCTGTATAAATTGGAGTACATTTCTGAAATTGACAATTACAGATATTTTATCTGTGCTTGCCGCAGTAAAAGAATCAAGTGGTGCATGTGCAGTGTCTGCGTATTATTTCTTCTGTGATTTTCTAATTTCGGGTGACTATATTAGTACGTGTATTACCAAAATATGCCCTAACGTAATACCGCTACGCACTTACATATAATGAACGCTCATTTGTGTAACTCTAAGTCTTGATTTTAAAAAGTGTTATAGCAAAAATGACGGAAATGTCTTCGAAGAGGTAAGAAGTTTTCAGTTATGTGTGTTTAATTTATTGAATTATGTTGTATATTATTTACCTGCTACGAAAATTATTAAACTATAAATGTTTCGAGGCCGTATAAGCCGTAAAAGTTGATTTCGTCTCTTTCAACATTCATTCAAACTTATTTCAGAAATAATTTACACAACTATCAAGTATGATATAAAAAAAGCCCCATGAATAATTTATTTACGCTTCGGTCGAACTCTGAACTTGTTTACTGTTGTACTTGACATCTGTCATAATTTCAAATAGAGAATGGGTATCCCAGGATATTTATAAACCACAGACAAATTCAACAGCAGAAGTCACAACCATTCTGCCTATATCTCAGATTATTAAGTTATTAATTTATAATTGTTTTAGTACTTTAAACTTTTTTTCAAGCTTTATACGAAACAAATGTCAACTTACAGATATCTAATAAGAAATAGGTACTTATAACACAGAAAGTAAATCATTTATAGAAATTACTTCTGAAAAAATTATATGATAACATAAGTTAATTTGTTATATCACAGTTTTAAATAGATAAAATCACTGCTATCAATTAATGAAGTATGAGTAATGAAATCATTATATTTATAAAACATTTCCTTTATTAACAATGAATTATCTTAATGAATATGAATGTATTTTTATAAATACTTTTTTGTTATCATGGTAATAATCCCTTAAAAGATTATGCCAAAAAACAAAAATTAATAAAATTGAGAAACAAAACAGAATGACACTTATTATCTAATTCATCTACAATTCCACATCATGATACTCTGGACTTTATTACTTTTTTAAAACATTGCTCAATCAAATAATATATTTATAAAAAATGCTAGCTGACTTGTTGAACTTTGTACTGTCTTAGAATTAATAAATGTTGTATTTAGCTATAAGCTGATGGTGACATATCCACAGCAGCACCACCTAGCAGGTGCAATTGTGTTTTTGAACTATCAATGAACCCATTGAAATATATAAAAAAAAACATCGTAATTGATTCAGCCATACTGATGCTTTGTAACTTCTTTCTTTTTAGTATTGTCAATTTATTGCTAAATCTTTAATGGGTAAATTAATCGTAAACTACAAGGTACTATAGTACATTTATATTTTATCATTCCTTATAATGGACAATTTATTGCCAAATCTTAAATGGATAAATTAATCGTAAATTACTAAGACTATAGTACATATATATTTTATCATTCCTTATAAAACATTGATATCATGGTAAAAACTTAGTCTATATATGTTATTCTGATGTATAAGCAATGTTACAATAAAGGTAAGAAAGTAATAAAAATGGTTCAGCAGTTACTGTTTTAAAGAATAACAAACATCCATGCATCTTCACCAACTTTGCACTTATAATATTAGTAAGTTATTCTATAACTATATACTGCCTCGTAGGTCTAGTGGTTAGCGTAAGCGACTGCAGATCAAGAGGTCTCGGGTTTAATTCCCGGGTCGGACTGCTGTTGGGTTTTTCCTACAAGAAATTCCTAATAGCAGCCCGGAGTATGGAAGATGGCGGTGTTTCCTGCCCGTGCTTCGGAGAGCACGTTAAGCCGTCGGTCCCGGTTGTCATGAACATCTATTGCAATCGTTATTGGGAAGTCAGTGCCCTCAAATATACTGACAACTAGTTCAACCTTCGAATTCAGTTCGCCCTCAGGGTTGCGGAGGTCAGATGCCAGTCGCTCTGTGTAAAAACTGATATTAGGTAAAACCGGTTGAACTGGTAGCCGACCCCAAATATTGGGAATAATAAAGGCTAGGAAGATGATGATGATATACTCTGTATAGTAGTTATAGCAAGGTATAATGAAATTCCATCAGGCAGAGTAGTGTCATTTTGGCAAGGCAATACATAAAAAAAGAGATCTAGCTGTATTTTGAACTGTAGTAATCTGGGCTTTAACATTTTCTGTGTAGCTGAGACAACTTGTCTCACTCATACTCACTCACTTTAAGTTTGAATCCAACCCAAATCTGTGATGACTATTTTCTAAGAACATCAATGTGATTGAAATAATATATTACCATTGGTCACTGGTAACCGTAGTTGCTGAGTTTGGTGGTGGCAATCAGACACAGTCACCGGTCGCTACTATCAGCCACAATTCGTCGTTTGTTTTCTGTCAGTAGGGACACGGTATGGAATAGAAAGTATTGATACTCTACTCATGAGTAGTATTAAAAAAGAATATCATACTCATAAAAGTATTGAAATGAAAGTATCAATACCTCAAAGTAACAAGTACTTTTCTTAGGGCCTAATGCGCATAGGGCATCGATCAATAAATAACGTCTTTAGTAGTAGTTAGAATACACTTTAATAAAACAAATAATTATAGTCAAGCAAAATAATGATCAATTGTGGACCCAAGATTTTTAATTAACTGCATTTTGAAGGTCCATTTGCCCGCGCAAATGCTGTTAGTAAAATTAAAGATATGATTAAAAGAAATCAGTATGATGAATTTATGTATTACCCCAGAATCTAACTCGGAAAGTTCCAACAAAATTAGTCAGATTGATCGCGATCACAGTGGAGTGATCGCCATAAACTTGTCCAGCGGAATTGTTAAACAAATAAAACTGACGAAAGTCTATCTGATGAGTTATCTCTTTATTTAAGGGAGCCTCAGTCAGTAGATTTAACGAAAACCCATTAGAAGTGTGAGTAGATTATAAAGTACAGTTCCCAATGTTATTCAATGTAGCATTTAAACATTTAACTATGGTGGCTAGCTCAAAAAAACCGCACAAGTTCTAACTCAGCAGAGAAGCAGAATCTAAGCCAAAAGCGTGAATAGAGTTTTGTTATGTTTTTGCATAATAATAATAAATCTCTGTATTGCACACCAGATAAGTAACAAAATTAACTTAACTAGGAAAACTTAACTAGGGTAGTACAATTGGCGGGTATAAATGCCTGATCCATATATAATGTTATCAGACTAATTACATACAAACATATTATTACGATATATCGAAAATATCGATATATTCATACGACATATCACAAAGTTTCGTTAGAACACTACGATATATTATGTCAAAAAAATATCCTAATTATATTGTCTGCGGCTCGCCTCGCCCGTGCCCCTACGTCACCCGCGCTCGTGGGCCACCCTCGGTGCGTGGCTTGTGTCGCACACAGAAGACGGACACCGAATGCAACTCCTCCGTTTGTGCAGTTCAGTACAATTGTAAGGAAAGTTCGTGTTGCTTGTGTCTTCAATTGACATCTTTTAGTTGCTAGTTACCGACACCGAACACTTTTTGATTGTCATGAGTATGTGTTAAGTGGTAGCAACTGGACACAAAATATATTTACGTATGCGCGGGGAGTGGATGATTTCATACTGGTTGTATACAAATGAAATTTTCATCAGTAGCTTGTATCCGCCACAAAACACAAAAGTGTCCACGTTTGCGCCCTGCCTACAATGAGATGTCGTAGGCCTTGTGCCTAAACATGGTTGAACAGGTTGTTGCCACAGTTACACTCTACTTGTATGACTAACCAGCTTGCACTACTGCCTCGGTTCAAATTACTTATATTTATTCATGTAAATCAACTTTAGCAAGGATTAATTACAGTGTCCACTCTAATATCTGTCGGTTCAGTTAGCAATGAAGTCTTGAAAACTTATTATTATATATAATCGGTGCAGCGGTTTAGCCGTGAAAGCGTAACAGACGGAGTTACTTTTGAATTAATAATATTAATATAGGTAATGAAGAACAGCTTTAAGTAGTTCTTCTTCCACCTCATCCCCTCTACCAATCTCAAATAGGAACTTCGCTTCGGCATGAATGGGCCGGCTCAACCGAAGTGATACCACGGTCTCACAGACAACCGGTGTAAAACAGCGCTTGCGCTGTGTTTCACCGAGTGAGTGAGGATACCGCAGGCCTATACCCCTCTATCCTACCTACCGACCCCTCTATCCCTATCCTTTTTTTTAAAGGAATACCATTTAATAAAAGTATTCGTGTAATTTTTATTCATTTTGTAATTACACGATATCTCGACATTCAACTTTACGAAGTGTTTCCTCCTCTACCAAACGAACCTATTAACAAACGACTTTCTTATCTAGACATAGATATTAGTTAGCTTTAGAAGTAGTAGTAGAAGACTGCTAATAAATTTGCTTTGCTTTCTCGGCTAGCTCTCAATCGTAATTGAATTATAACCGTTGGAATGTGGCCGGGCTATAAAAGGATACAACGACAGAGATTACAGTCTTTAGCGTTGTATGCTAAAACATTTTTGGTAAATTTACCACTTACTGATAAAGTTCCTAAAAACTATTTTGAACTTATTTATTTTATTTTATTTTACAACTTTATGCACAAGATGTACAATGGCGGACTTAATACCATAGGCATTCTCTAACAGTCTACCTTCAGGTGGTGCGGACATGCATGTAAGGGTGCACTACACAATGTAACTTATGTGGGAGATAACTACAGATCTCGGATAGAGATCAATATATCAGATAACCGTATACATTATATGTATATCGATAACTTTTATATACAAATAGTGTTAAATGTTCTGACTATAACTACCTAAATTATCTATAACTATCTGACGCTTTATCAGGAGCTCGTGAAAGCTGGCCTTTTATATAGAAGAATTTTATGCGTTTTTAAGCTCAGAACTCAGCTTAATTATTAAAAATGTTAGCTATATAGCTAATTTCTTGAAATGCAAGAATGCACTCGCAACGGTAAGCAGGATAATTAAACTTAAGTTAATGGGTAAATTTCTATTCTGGGGACCAGTTTTGCAATAACTATAAAATAAAAAGTTTTACTTATTTCATACAGACGCTTAAAACTTTGTCTGGTTTTGATAAGAAACTCCAAAAGGCTCGGCTTCGATTTTACAGAAAGGTCACTCAACCTGCCGCTGCTTGGAGGGCTATTCTAAACATATTTAAAATTATAAATGCTGCAACTCAGTGTGAGTGAAGATTTTCTATCTCGTTTCCTTTCTGTGCCGAGCAGTTAAAACTTGGAACACGCCGCCACAGTGTGGGTCACCATGCTGCATTATCTGCATTCGCATATAGTACTTATGGTGACCACCACTTTAGGATTCTATTCATGCTTTTTACCAGGCAGAGGCAGTAACTCTATGCCACTTAGGCAGACATTAAAAAAAAACTATGTAAAGCTGCTTGTGTGCTAATATAACCGCGGTAAACAGTGTCTCAGTTTACCCCAGTAAAGTACCATGTTCTTATTTGCTTCTTTTCTTAGGTACTCAATAAACTTCCTGTATCACTAACCGATCGTCTTAGTTAATTTAAACAAAAAAACAAAACCAAATACTATCGTATGACATTGACTAATTAGCTTTATTCAGGAGTTAATAATAACTTGTCTAAAAGATTTAGAGTATGTGTAACAAAAATGAAATGCCAAGTGATATTAAAATGTTTTCAAAACACTACAGGCAAATGCATTTCAAATGTCAGAATTAGAAACGAATTGACTTTTACAGACACATTTCGCAGTGTAATGTGAAATTCAAATGGACACGCGGCGGGACTCGAACTTAAATTGATTAAAATACTCGGGATTCTGACAAACGAATATTAATTCAAGTAATAATATTATCCTTTGCCTAATCAGTGTAACATACTGTCGCATCTGTATCCCAGTCTTCAGTAATCAGTAAAGGCTATTTATTGCTCTTAATCAGGCATTAAATGCAGTTCAATACGAAAGAAAATGTTACTCAGATTATAAGAAAAGAACCTACCTGTCTGTCTGTCATACACTCCCCAATCAATCCGTACAGGCAATAAACCTCCTTCTATACTCGTATATCCTCGAGTAGGTCAAGGTCTTAAACCTTTTTTAAAAAACCGCACGCCCTCTCGGGTACTAGGAGCCGGGGAACCAGGTGCACCCTAGAAATGAAAACCCTAGAACCCGGACGTACCTCGGACCACTTAAGGTTTGTAGATTACCCACTCCTGTGTGAAAACCCTGATGTTTCTATTGCTGTCCGTAAAAGGTGGACAGGGGTCTTACTGTAATTAGAACTGACTGTTGTAATGTCCGAATCCTCTAACCTAACCACAGAACAAAGGGATGTTTAATTCTGTGTCATCATCATCATCAGCCCGTTGCAGTCCACTGATGGATATGGGGCTCTCCCAAGGAACACCACAGAGCTCACATAATTTATATTTTCTGTGTCATATTCTGTCCTATTCTATGTACAAGACACAAAGTCACCATCGATAACTGAACAGTTGTTGCAAAGCGGTTTATTTTTTCACAGTAGCGTTTAATTCCTATTTGTAGAGAACTGTTGCAGAATTTCCGGTAGGAATCTTTCGCGCTGTTGCTATTGTTTTGTACATGAACTGTTATTTATGTTAAAATGTTTTCAAACATCAGTTACTCTTAATTTGAATATGTTAATGATACTCTGACTTCTCGGAATTAAAGTTCATTGCCGCTGACCCCTGGATTGCCGAATAAGGAGTCGCGATATTATCTCTTGCGAATAAATTTTGGGCTACCCACGTTTTTTGGTTTACCGATTGTCTGTCGAATGAAAAAGTAAGTATCTAGAAAACCTTTTAACCAAAGCTCTTCAATAGCGAGAGGGCTATAACTACATGATTACATGGCCAGAGAACTTTCCACTGAGAAAGTGGGGTTCATAGAAACTCCCTACCCCTTTTCACCTTGTACCTATCAAGAAGACTTTAAAGCACGACAACGCACTTGTGACTCTTGAAGAATCGATGGTCCATGGTCGACGGTAGTTATTTACCATCAGTTCTGAACCAGTCTTCTCGTATTCCTATCTATATGATAACAAAAAAATGAATATAAAACTAAAACCCGACTATATATTTTTTTAATAAATATAGCCTTTATCAGTCGGACCATTTTAGGAATGTATTGATACCTGATTAATTAAAATCAGTAGTTTAGGCGCTATAAAAACATACACGGACTGCCAAAAGTCACACCCTTCCTTTTGGTATCACCGTATTCAGGTAAAAAATTCAACTAATTCTCAGAAAATTGTCCTATTTTGTGGCTCATTGGAAATTCAAGACTTGCATTTATTAAATCGACATGACGTTAGCTCGGTCATGCCTCATGTCCTATTATACACAGATATTCAGTATTCTGTATTATGGTGCTACGTACGAGTATTGTTATCGGCAATGGACTGAATGCAAAGTGAGTCAGTGCATTGGACCGACGTCGACACGTCTTTGCTTCCTAACCTAAATACCCCGCCATTGTGCTGGCTGGGTTAACTACTTATTGATTTCCTGTGTTATACAACAAAACTATTTGTATAGCTACAATACAAATCTATTTTCCTTCCCGTACTATTAGTTTCTGCGGTACGTGTAACTGTTTATGTGTATATAATATCTATATGTTATACATACAATAGCGACCTGGTATTTTAATTCTCCGATTCCCTCTGCTATAATATGCATGTATTACACAATATATAACCTTCCTTTTGAATCACTCTATCCAGGAGCGTCCTATGGATTGTCTATAGTACAGAGGTGTACGTTCCACACGGGGGCAACAGTGTTAGCAGCGCCGCGGCAGTTTTAATGAAGATGGGCGCTTACTAAAGCTAGAGTACTGTTTGCACACGGGCTAGAAACGCCTTCAACTCTATCTATTGCTGAAAACTGCATTACAAACCGTTTAGTAGTTTAATAGATCAAGCGAATAGACAGTGGAAGCTAATTCGTTTTATACAATGTAAAGAAAGATATGCAAACGAGTATATTTTGATAGTTTTGTACTTATGACTCGCTCTTTTTTGTAGTAGCGTGATATTGTATTAGGCCTCGATAAGTAAGCTAAATACACACCAAACATTTTGTTTTCGTGTCAGTTAGTACCTTTGATTTCAACCAAGCAAAAAAACAACTCCTCATCTTAATAATAATAGTTTAGATGTACCATTTCCTATTAGTATAATGTGATTAATTGGCATACACGATAAAAAAGTACAGTGTGGACATAAAAGTTTTCTTATCTCCACCGCAACGCATTGTTGTTTCCTGTTATTAATATATTCACCTATACGAAGGATTTAAGGTTGTTCTATTACAGTTGTTTTGTAGTTTATAAATGCAGATATAGAGCAATTGCATGGATTAATTTATTTTCTCTATTATAATATGAATGTATCACACAAATAGACCTTCCTCTTCAATCACTATACCTATCGCAATAAAGCAGTTGCGAGTTTAAAAGATCTAAACGAACCGACAGCGGAAGCGACCACATTTTGGACTAAATAAAGATTAAAATACATCATATTACATTACCATAACCATTACATATTATTATCATAACATTACATTACATTTAAATAACTAAATTTACCATAATTTTATTTTTCTATTCACTAGTGGCATATTTAGGATGGTTTGGATTTATAGTTAAAAATCCCAACGTTTGTATCTAAAAATTGAGTTGCTATAATTATGTGGAGGAACGAGGGATCCTCCGACCAAGCGAGGTGATCATGACTGGTGGGCCGCGGCCTAATGGTTGATCTTGGGATGTTGTATACATGCTAATCGGTGCGAGAACTTCGATATCGAGATGTAGTATTTGTGTCTGGGTGTAACGTCTCCGTGTAGTGAGTGACAAAAATTTGGAGTGTTACCAAAGCTATTCATCCTATGTGGTGTATGGGACTAATCTCGCCTACATGCCCACCACTGTAACTCTGTACATTAGGATAAACAGCAGTAACCTGCGAACATACTATATAAATTAAACTGTCTTGGAACTTAAAACGAAATTAAACTGGAGGAATTGGAAATTTCATCATCAATATCATCCCATGGGTGTCGTAAGAGTCGACAACGGGAGCAAACTACCTAGGACTATATCACTGCAAAGAGAAAATAAAGTGACACCTGTGGTGTTGCGGGTGTCCATGTGCGGCGGTAATCGCTTACCATCAGGTGATACGTCTGCTCGTTTGCCATCTTCCATAAAAAAACATGGTAAAGTATCGGTTTAGAACTAAATCAATATTTTTACTATTAAGGATTTCAATCGACTTGCCGACTTGCTTCTATGCTTTATTCGAAGCAGCTAGGCTATCTGATCGCAGTGTATATGTTAAATAACTCCTGTATTTCATTGCATAATAACCCAATACAGACAAACTCTAAAGAATATTTAACTAAATCGTCATCAAAGTATACGAAATATGGCGACTGCATTCGTGTTGCGGAGTCATTCATGAAATGCATCTAATCGTTTGTTTCAATAGCTCTGTCGAAACTAGTTCACGTGCGAATAGTTTGCAAAAACGAAACGCGTGGGGGTATATCGAAAAGCGGGATTATAAACGGGTTTATTTGTTCACTTTCTGGGTCGTCGGTCTTGCTTGACCCGTCTCGCTTCCAACGAGAAAGTGACTCTTTGCCATATTTACAGTGACATTCCATTAAGGGCTTCTTATTTTAAGCCGGCATTTTTATTAATATTGTACGTTAAATGGTTATGGGTAATGGATTAATTAAACTCGATGTTGATATAGACAACTACGAGTAATTGCGTCCATATGTATATCGACACACTGTCTGTATCCAACCGGGTCATTGTACGATCAATGGCCAACGCGAAAATATTACAAACGGAAACTGAAATGTGTCAAACAAATGGTTTGCAGTGACATCTTGACACGTAAACGATTGTTCTTCTGTGAGTTCTAATGCAGATTAAAAATTTTACCTATTACTGCTCGCCGTTCGCCTAAAAAAAAACTATTATATCTTTCAAATAGTTTTACGTTCCAACCCGCACGTTGTACGGAAGTGGCAGATAAAGTATCAAAAGACGAAACTAAAGTCCATGAACTTTGTAAAAATAAACCCGAGCAATAAACGTGGGATAATTATCATAATAATACACGTCGTGTGAAGGAGGAAAGGCGTATGAGAGAATTGATACAATTACAACAACAATACACATTACAGTACAGTAATTCTATTCTAACTAATAAATGTTAACTGTGTACCAATAAAAAGGTCACATGTCGATGTAACGAGCAGGATCTGTGTATTATTTATAGACGGACCAACACGCGGTTATATCTACAGTCGCTCACCCGACCGAGTGCTCCTAACACAACACATATCTTAAAAAACTTACGTTATAGCACGTGATGTATTTTCAGAAATTATATTGAACACCAAGAGTTTTCCTTTCGTTATTTCATTGCCATTTTGATGATTCATTGAAACAACGAATGATCAATTCTATTTGGTCTGTTTTTTTAACTAGTTCGTGAACTTGTTATGACCTGTTAATAGACTTTTGATGTTGTAAACAAAGGAATGCCGTTAAATGGCCTTAATATACATTTATATTTTTTTTGTGTAACTGTTTCTGTTGACTTCCTACAAAATCCAGATTACTGTTCAGTCTTGTCTGACCGCTAGTGCAATATCAGTTGAACTTGGAGCGTGGTTGTTGTGAACATCAAAAGCAGTCACGTTAATGCTGTCGGGGAGGATAGACGCGCTGTCGCCACCTCCAGCCCCTTTTAGCGTCAAAAGATTCGTGTGTTTATTTCGGGACTAAAGTCCTCACCTTTGTTTTTGAATTATTATGAGTTCGGTTACGTAAGCTGTGGAAAGTGCATCTGTTGCTCCTTAGCTCAATATACGAAGCTCGAGTTTCATGGACATTTTTTGAGAGTGACGATGTTTGCAGTCTAAACAGGGATTGATTACTTTATCTAGTGTAGGCCACATGGATTGTGAAGTCATTTAATATAGCGTGGTAACTGTTTATACTACATATAAACATAGTACGGTGTGTTTGTGTATCCGTGGTGTATATTAAAAGAGTAGTGCCTAAGATTGGGTGAATATACAAATCTATAAATATACATTTTCCTGTTTCACTGACATAATAAGCATCTGCAGTAAGGTGTTTTCAGAGATTTCAACATTCATTTATTGAAAGTTAAATGTTCATATGACATTTTTGGTATGGGACACGATAAAAATGCAAGCCCCTCATGGACAGTGAAGGCAGGCTAGTGTTTTGGAAGAGCGGTGTGTGGGAAGGGGGTGCGCCTACCCTAAACTGCAACACCTGTAAGAAACGACGCGCAGACAGAATGAGTGCCAACGAACGCCCCCTGGGGTGAGTTCCTTAAAACTTGTATGAAAAAATATGATAAATATACCCTGTACCAAAACTTCCGACAGAAAATTATTGTTAGATGTGGTCTTATAATCAAAATAGTGGTTTCCTTTTCAGTTTTTTACCTGGATCTTGAATATTTTCTGGCAATCGGCCAAACTTAGTTCCACTAGTTAAATAAGTCAAGTGACAATGTGTGCAACAAATAGCTAGCACCACACAGTCTACGGACGGTCGCGCGTTCTTGCCGAGCTTATTATTGGAACTGAAAATAAACAATCATACTACATCCCCATACAATAACATTCCTTCAACTCGCTCACAAGTTACAAGAATTAGTGAGTTATATGTTGTTCAGTCGTGCGCTATTCACTACGAATAGAAGTGGGCTTGACTTTTTGACTAGGAATTTATATGATTGCAGAAATTTCTCAAAACTTTCAGAACATTCTCCAGAAATGCCAAGACATCGTCAATTTTACACTTAACAGACGAACATTTCAAGTTATTTACAGGGTATATTAATATCAGGTTCTTACAACCTATCTGAGCACTGCCAGCAGTCCCTCTGGTCAGTCGTGTTAGAATTGCCAAAATTACAGAGTTTCTCAAAATACCTTAAGTGCTTATACAGAAGCACTTAAATAGATAGTTATTTTGGATTATTTGAAGGAATCCACGGCATTGTATGCTTATTTTCTCTTTATTGCATATAAGGGCAAATAATATTGGCGTGAATCACCCGTTCCTGCAGCTAAACGAAACCAGTTTTCCTCATCGCTGAACATATTTTTTTAATGTCCTACCTAGTGTTTTTAAACGTGTTCCCTGTGTTATTAGTATATTATTGTTAACGGTAACAATGGAACAAAGAATTGAATATGTTGATTTATCTCTCTTTGTATGAGCGGAAATTAGTTTTGGCAAACTGACGCACAGATTCTGAATGGCTGATCAACGCGAAAATCAATTAAACCAATGTTGAACTTTTGTGAAGTATTTGTGCAATGTTACCATGGTGAAAGAATAGTCAGAGAGTAAGTATTTTTCTGTGTCTACCTTCACAGAAATAATAATGGGTACTGTTCTTGGATTCTACCCATATTTTCCATCAGGCATACTCTGCCTCATTTTGGCAGCAATATATAAAAAACAGATTTCAAATTTTATTGCAAAATTGTAATCGACCCTAAGTCTAAATTATTTATCTTCTGTGGAATAAATACCGAAAGTTATTTAATGTTAATATTAAAGGTTAAACTGAGGCTAAACGTGTAGGTCGTCAGGTCGAAGAAATAAGAAGAATCAATAGAAAACGGTTATGAAGCAAACAAAAAGTGTGTTAAGGAGCGTTCAAGCTCTATAGAGCGTGTTCTGCCTAAACCTAAACCTATATTTTCTTCAAAATGTAACAGAATAACATGAATAGCAGGGGAAATTGAATCGTACATACGTAAGTTTAACTCACATTGGTGTGTCCCTGTTCATGTCTTTTTCAATCTGGGCGATATTTCAAAGCAATTTATACATATTATTTACCTTTTACGCTTCTCCCACATGTATTGAACTCAATTTGACGAACAATTTAAAGAAATGAAGTTCTTTGTTTCTTGAGAATGTCTCTAGAGCAAGGCATTTCTACTTTGGGAATCGTAAAAACTATAAAAAGAGATTATTTTGTCGTTGCCCTATATAATCCTTTTGTATATTTAAATGTTTATACAAACTTTACAGTTCCGTGTCTGTGGCACGTTCTGTAGAATGTCCTAACGTTGGTTATCATTATTTTTAATTGAATAAATGGGTATAAATAAATTTAATATTAAATTAAACCTGCGTGGTTATTTGTTCTTCATGACCTCCTTAGCCTCGTAAACTGTAAGGAAAGAGATCTGAAACATTGAGTCGTGTTTGGAACACGACTCAATTTCGTGGTGCTAATTTAAATCACAAATTGGACACCACAGATCAAAGAAATAATTCTGTGATCTGTGCTAAGTACTTATAAAAAACTGTTTCAATACCGAATAGATCTTATGAGTTTCTTTTTATCAATTTATGTTTGTATTTTGAAATGATGACTAACAGGGAAATATATGAACTAAAATTTTGCTGGCACATTAATACGGTGACGAGTTGAAAATAGCTCATAGAGGCTGTACTATTTTCGCGATGACCGACATCCAAATGGACGTGGCCAGAAGCGAGCAAAAGAATCATGATGACATGATATTTAACTTTTAAATAAGTTTTTTAGAAAAATACTGCATCATATCTACTTATTCTTATGATGACATTGACCCCACTGTTTCATCAGTGTTTATAAACTCTGCACCGCTCTTAAGAGTCATAGCGTAACAATGAGAATGAATGTAGAAATAATAATAATGACCGTTGAAACTAGATGATTACTTACTGATAAACTCCCTGATAGATTATTGTGAACTCATCTGCCAGACCACTACCGATTTAAGTTAGGTTTCACAAGTCCTGGATAGATTAATTATCTATACTAATATGTAAAGCTGGAGAGTTTGTTTATTTGCTTGAACGCACTAATCTCGAACTACTGGTCCGATTTGAAAAATTCTTTCAGTGTTAGATTTGCGCAACCTCGTTTGCGTCTTCTATTGCCCGTAGCGTGAAAATTTTCCCCCGTTTTTGAAACATTCTTCGCTCCTATTAGTATTAGCGTGATGATATATAGCCTATAGCCTTCCTCGATAAATGGACTATTCAACACTGAAAGAATTTAACAAATTGGGCCAGCGGTTCCTGAGATTAGCGCGTTCAAACATAAAAACAAACTCTTCAGCTTTATAATATTGGTATAGATACAAAAAACTTCGATTAGAAGTCCATTATTAGCTGATACTTCGCATATAAAAAGCATCAGAAACCAAAATTGCAATCTTGTAGCCCTGGTGGTATAGGCTCTGCTTTGATGAACGAGTCAGGGCGATTAAGTTTATATGAGTAGATAACTGGTCCTTGGTAAGATATGCATAGCGGTTATATCACACACGCTGCATAGTTTGTTTGAACATGTGCAGCGTGTTTAACCCATAAATGTCAACTATTGAACACGTGTGCTAACGGAGCCACATGTATGTATGAAAAAAATATTCTAAAGCGAAATGCTGCAGTGTTACAATTTTCATTATGAATAAGACATCTAGTTATTACAACTTGTGCATACAGGAAATTGGGTTACATGTATAAATAAGAAGCTGACCCACGCAACCTCGTTTGCGTCTTCAATTGCCCGTACGTGAAAATTTTCCCCCGTTTTTTGAAAAATTCTTCATTGGTGCTCCGCTCCTATTAGTATTAGCGTGATGATATATAGCCTATAGCCTTCCCCGGTAAATGGACTATCTAATACTGAAAGAATTTTTCAAATCGAACCATCGGTTCCTGAGATTAGCACGTCCAAACAAACAAACAATCTCTTCAGCTCTATTAATAGTATAGATGTTAACTAACGGTAACTTAGTCTACATTTTTTTGGCATGGCGCTAACGATACCGAGGGCTGCCATGCTTATATAACTTGCGCAAATGTATATAGCTCAAGTTTTGTATTCCATACTTAACTATGAATCAGTTATGATTACTCGTATACAGTGCTTGATGTCTACTTCCTCGCCTACCCACGCGCTCTGTGGCCGTCTGGACGATTGTGAATGGCCGGTGATAGACTGCTATCATTAAACCTAACGTTAACCTTCTTTAGTATCAGTAATTCATTATAGCCTATGAATAGGTGTACAATATCTATCTATCTAATAACTGTAAAAGATAATCTCGGAAACGGCTCCAACGATTTTCATGAAATTTAGTATGCCAAAATACCAAGCAAATCTCGGTAATCCAGGGACCTATTAGTGTAAATATATATTAAATTAATAGTTTTAACCGACTTCAAAAGAGTAGGAGAGGTTCTCAACTCGACTATATTTTTTTTATGTTTGTCACCTCGGAACGTTCGACTGGGTAAACCGATTTTGATGATTCTTTTTTTATTTGAAAGCCGGTGGTCCAGTTAATGAAGTCGGATTTTTTTATTAAAAATTTTGGCGTTATGGTGTTGTGCCTTGTATTTTAGCGATGTTACAATCATTCTAAAAGATGAATTAGAATTTGAAAGTCGCATTGCCTAGAAAAAATAAAGGGTTGTGTGGAAGGCACCAGAAACCGACAAGCATGCATTCAGCGATTGATGACTAAGCGAAGGAGGTGTAGGTGATAGTAGTAAGTGGAGTCTCTGCCTACCCTTTTAGGTAATAGGCGTGACATTTTGTATATATGAAAAAGCAAAGAACATTAGTAAAATAAACCCAGAACTTGCCAAGTGAGTGCTCGAAACTAGATCATTTAATTTCGTCATCATTTGTAATTTGCATTTTAAATAAGGCAATAAGAAATTTAAAAAAGAATGGAAAACAAGACTTTTCTGGGAGTCTGTTGTTTGTAATAGTATCAATATCATATTAAAACAGGTACCTAGTTTCTTTCTTTAATGTCCTATCTTCTTGTATGGAGCAGAATTACTTCTATTCCCTTTACTCATAAAGTACTCGCAGTTAACTCGTTTAATTTAAATAAATCATTTTAATTTTGATTGCTGGTATCGGCTATTAATCATTACTATATCACCGCTCCTTATTGACTTATTGATTATACAAACAAACCGTATGATATGTTTATATTAAGAGGGGTCAGTGATGCTACTGTTAATATTGACACAGGTGATCAAACGTAATTGAAACAAATATCACAATGAAGGTGTAAGTAAACATTTTAAATCTGAATTGAATATTATTCGATTGTTAATATTAAAATACAACAGCTGTCGATGAATGGACAGCTTAAGAGGTGTGTCAGGATCGGAGGTAATTGGAGATCAATTGGCTTACCCCTCTAATTAATAATAATACATAATATTAATAATAAAGAGGTACTGCCCGTAGGATTTACCGAGGATTTTCAAGTATTGCAATAAAACCAGACCAATTTTATAAAAAGAAACAAAAAATCTCGTATAGTTACTCAAAATTAACACAAGTTAAATGGAATCTAACGACACCTAAGATAATATCCATATAGCCGTTTAGAGTAGAAAACGCATTATAACAAAATAAACCTCAAAGACATTATAAACCTTCCGGCACTGTTAGGTTTTAATAAATATCAAACCAAATCTTTATTAATGCGATGAACAGTCCATAAATAAACAGAAGGTAAAGGACATTCATTCGTCTTTGACAAAGCGAAACGTAACACCTTTTTACCCTCATTCAGTGTTTCTAGTTGCCTTTAACAGTATGTGACGTAATAACGAAGGGTCAGGAACGCCGGCTGATATCCAATGCATAATGTTTACTTTACTTTAGCCCACACTCAAGAGGGAGTTTGTTTCATTGCTAATTCTCAGTTACAACACTAAGTCTATTTTTATAATTAGAATTTAGTGTTTTGTTGTACTTTAATGTTTAAAGACGTGCCTTTTATTACGTGGGTAATGCTTTTGCAGTCGGGAGAAGTTCCACGAACGCATCAGCGGCTTCTGGAGTCCCCCCTTATAGACTGTGGGGCACTGTGGTTATTTTAAGTTAAACTATTGAGTCAGGTAACTCTCGTGTTTCATGCCCGTGCCTAGGAGATAGTCGCAACGTCTTTCTTGATCGTCACATCTATGGCAATCTTTATTGGGAAGACAGAGCCCTCAAATATACAGTATAGTTCAACTTTCGTATTTAGTTCGCACTGCAACTGCTGTCGTCTCATTCTAGTCGATCCATTGAAAAACGAATAAAACCGGCTACTAAAGCCGACCGCAAATAATCTTGGGAATAATAAAGGCTAGGAAGATGTCTGAAACAATATCCTTCTCTAATTCTCAGGTGTCGTACTCAAAAGGCTGTCAACGCATTTCGTGAATCAATTTTTCTTGAGATATATCTCTGCATCTAAATTCTTGATATACAAATGTCCATGGTCGGCAGTAGTCAGTTCTACTACCGCCAATTGTACTTCCCTAATGCATCTGGTGTACAATAAAGTGGTATATTATTATTATTAGTCGGTTACCATTCGCTCATTCGCCAAAACTTTAATAACACTGCAAAAACAAAACACGGAAAAGAAATGATGGCTCATGAAAGTCAAATGTCCCAATCGTGTCTTGAACCCGTTTTGTAAATCCCGTTCTTGTAGGCCCACCGTAGAAAGGCATTGATGATTCATACTTACAGGTTTTTGGAACAAGAAAAAGTATGAGAGCCTTACAGTACTGTACTCCCATATGGTGTATTACGTCTGACATTTAGCGCCATGCTCATTACTCAAATCATGTTTTGATTATTAGCGCTCTTCCCTGGTTTCATGTTACACGAACGGAAAGTTCCACACGTACCAGATTGCAGGTATGCGAGAGGAAAAATGTTTCACATTAAAAATAAATTATATACCTATGTATATGTATTACTCGTAGTTATGAATAAATAAATTAATATTATGGACATCTAACACACAACGCTATCTAGTCCCAAGCTAAGCAGAGCTTTTGTTATGGGTACTTGAGAACTGATATGAATACGTAGAAAATATACAAACTGCAAAACAAATATTTGTAGATCACACAAACACTTGGTCCGACCCAGAATTTGAACCCGAAACCTCAAGCACAGCAGTCGCATTCACTACACACACACACACACACACACACTGCGCCACCGAGGCAGTTATGTAAAATGTGAGAGTAATTAATATGTTTGTCATTTATCGCGAAAAGTTTTTTATAATGAAGCTATTTTCTTGATTTAACCACACAGTAACAATATTTTTATTATCACTATCTTATTACCATTTATCTTTCATTTAGGGTCAGGTCATCACTGCCTAACTTGCCTTTCTACAATCGTCGTACTGTTATATAGACATAGCTGTGTTAAACAACATTGTTTATGATCGAGAACTGTGTGATGGTTACAATCATATTGATAAAAGTTCGTTGCCCTCGAATGTTTTACTTTAACTAATATTTTTCGATGGATCTTTTAATTAAATCAATATACATTTATTGTATATCTGCTCGATAACAGCAATAGTTGTAATTTATCAACTTTGAACCCTACAATCTGTCGTTTGAACTTGTTTATCAACAAAAACATGTACAATGATGTCATTAGTGGAAATTATTTGTTAGATTTTTTATTATATGTTGTCATTATTAGATAAAATAGTCAACTATATGTGTAAACTATAAATATAGTTTTATAGTAAATTATTTTTAGCCTTCATATATTATTTTCATGTATGTTAGCGAAATTCTTGGCAGAACAAACTGCAGTACCACCCTGACGAATTTGAAATATTTAAACTAGGTAATAGGTTCATAATTTAGTATCTTTATTTACAAATGACGCATTTAAAAAAAAAACAGTGGTTGAGCTATCGTTCGATGGCTGTTTTATCATCTCTTGACCCCTTGTGGTGTCTATGCTAAGTCTTTACTTAAGGGGTAATTAAAGGTTATGTAACTAGGATTGGTTTTTGTCTGAAAGTGTACCACACCGTGTCATAAATTATCGGCTACTTCATTGCTGTACGACAACTCCACCATAGTTTTCGAGCTAAAAACAGATTTTATTTCTTGATTTTCGACTTCTGATAGGTGTTGCACGAAAATAAAAAAATTACAACATTCGTCTTTACTGAACTCTTACTTTACATTCTGTCAGACGTACTGAAGCTCATAAAACTAATGGAAGCTTAAATTTAAGGAGCCTGCCTCGGTTTTTTAATGGCTTTATACTGCGGTACTTTCAGCTCTGCATAGAACTATGTAGGTAGGCTGCTTTCATTATCAGCCTATCTCCGGCTACTCCAGAACGAAGGCACCCCCGAGAAGCGCCATCTATCCCGGTCTTGGACATTCCACTTGCATCCCGGATAAGGAGTCACTTCTAATCTTGGCCTCGTAACACCTACCTCACTGGCACGAGGTGCATCTTGTCAAAAACGAGGCCCCGGAGACGCAACTCTTGGATATATCTATACTAATATAATAAAGCTGAAGAGTTTGTTTGTTTGTTTGAAAAAATTCTTTTGGTGTTGGATAGTCTATTTATCGAGGAAGACTATAGGGTATATATCATCACGCTACAACTAATAGGAGCGGAGCAACAATGAAGAATGTTTCAAAAACAGGGAAAATAGCAGCGGGCAATATAAGACGCAAACGAGGTTGCGTGGGTCAGCTAGTCTATATATAAATCACTAAATTTCGATAGTGATAACGGGTAGCAGCTTCACCACATAAATTGATTCTTGCCACTATCACTTTGGGCGATCACCTACCCTTATGTCTGAGTAAGGCTAGCATTTCTCAATGCAACCGTATATTGTATATTATTCTATACAATCATGAATATTTTTAAACCCTTGCTTATCATCGTTTATCCTATCTAGGGAAACGTATCATGTTTATTCGAAGCACGCTCCTACGACGGGATACTAATTGTACGTAAAAACCATTCCCCGTTCGCGCAAATTATTCCCAACAAATCTAATTAAGGCTTAATCATTATTTAGATCCGTATGTGTCTCTTTTGTAATTAGCCCTTAACTGAAATCTCAAGAATATAACCGTTTGGCTTTAGTAGTGGATGCTCTTTGTCGTAATTTCATGCACACATAATTATGTGCCCTGACGATGCATTTGATGCACATTTGAACATTAGTTTTGGCAGCTGAATCTCTTCACGTTGTAAGCACCTAACAAAGGAATTTTGTAAGTGTTATACCTACTGGAGTAAAATAAGGGATCTACTTTTGTTTAAAAGTTTGTCATTTTCAGTTTTCATACACCTGCTTCTGGTCACATATAAATGGACACCATAAATCGGTTTATTGCTTTTTTGGACACTTGATCACTTTGTTTTTTTTTTATCTTTGTAGGAAATATTGTTAACGTAATGAAAACGAATAAGGCTTTACGAATTTTCGTTTATTTACATGTAAAAGGTGGAATATTGAAGATTTTAATGAATTACAAAAGCTGTGTTTCTCTTTGTTTCAGCGAGTTGAAGAAACTCTCAGAAGAGAGTTTGACGCGACAGCCCGAGGAAGTATTTGATATCATCTGTAAGCTCGGAGAAGGATCCTATGGAAGTGTATATAAGGTGAGAAATGTTATTTTGTAATTGATGAGTTGTATGACTGTGGAAAGTCGATGACTGTCATATTGCTGGATTTTTTTTAACTGTATTATCGTAAACGATTCATGTTAGTTGGTGTAGAATAAATTAAAATAGAGTAGAAATAAACTGACTGATAAGACTTGGCCTAAGACAATTATAGAATTCTTCTTTCTTTTTGCCCCATTTTCCACTGATAATTGTGAAAGTAAGGATAGAAGGACTTCATCTATCCTTAACTAGCGCTTCACAAATGAGGAAAGGTGGTTTTTGTATGTAATAGGAGGCAAATAACCAAATGTGTCACCCGATGATAAGCGATTACCACCGCTCATTGTATGTTTTTTAAGTTATGGTGAATATTATTTAATATTATCTGAAGATTCTAATAATTTCCATATATTCAACTCGGTTCGTAAATTTAGAAGGTACCGTGATATAAAGAAGCTCACGAACATAAAGACGTTACACTTCTTATCTCTTCTATTGTGCTTCACAATGTTTGCAATGAAATAAATTTAGGGAAACCTGTAATAAACACTAGGTTTGCCTAGAAATATATTTATTTTGGTAATGGCAATCCCACTAATTGAACTATCCATTAGGAGCCGTCTCTAAGAACGAGAAATTCGCATTGGATCCGCGCTTCTATCGTCGGGTAATCTCAACGAACGAGCGTTTATTCTTCAGCGTATTGTCGCGTAACGGAATCGCCGAGTGTATAGTAATACGTGGCACGACGATAATATCGCCGCGATTCTATCGCTTGGGGGATGGCCTCATAGATATTCTTTATGATATTACATTTATATATTTGCTGCTTCCAGGCGTTACACAAAGAGAGCGGACAAGTGCTTGCGATTAAACAGGTGCCAGTTGACACCGATTTGCAGGAGATCATAAAGGAAATATCTATTATGCAACAGTGTGACAGCCCGTATGTCGTCAAGTATTACGGCAGTTACTTCAAGAACACTGACTTATGGGTGAGTCAGAACATTGTCTTTATTTTCATTTTCTTGAATTTCAGCTGATTCTAAAATTTCTTGACGTTTTAACATGATTATTATGTAGGTGTTTATCTATTGGCATAACCTTACACTTTACATCATTTTGAGGGTACGTACTCCAATCCAGGTAAAATTTCCAATATACTTTCTTTTACTTCATGATGTAAAGAAAATATTAGACATTATAAATGCATTTTCTAATATGTGTTTCTACTCTATAACCTATGATATTGTATCAAGGACTTGCGTGTAGTGTGTCAACGGACAGACGATAGATAGAGGTGTTGGCTTACGACGCAAGGTCCAGCGATCGATGTTGCCAGTCGCCATATTAATTTTCTAATTTTTAGTAAAATATGTAATTTTTAGTCAAAACTCTTCGCTTCTCTAAAGCGTCAATATTAATAAATGATGACAAGGTACCAAAACTGCATTGTAAACGCAGTAACACCAAGCATCCAAACTGCTAGTATACATTCGAAAGGAAGTTCTGTCTGTTACACTTCCACGGCTAGACTGCGGCATGGATATCCTTTGTTCCGTAAAGAAATAAATGGGCTACTATTTAGGAATATAAAACTTCAGTACTTACCTTTACCCTAGTAGAGATCTGATGACTCTGTATACCAGATTTTTATAAGGGAGAAAAGGGAACCGAACTAAATTTTCCAGATCGTGATGGAATACTGTGGTGCTGGCTCAGTCTCGGATATCATAAGGCTACGGAAGAAGACGCTATCAGAAGATGAAATAGCCACAATCTTGTGCGACACGCTCAAAGGCTTGGAGTACCTGCACAGACGGCGGAAGATCCACAGAGATATCAAAGCTGGGAACATACTGCTCAACACTGAGGGACATGCCAAATTGGCGGACTTTGGAGTCGCGGGACAGTTGACGGTGAATATGCTATTTGTACATTTGTAGCCTAAGATGTTTATAGATGTTAGTCGGTCATTGAGGAGCTGTTTTATTCTAATAGCGAACAAGTAGACGGGTCACTTAATGATGACTAAAGCCATAAGACAAACGCAACTCAAGAAAGCCAGAATTCGACTAAAATTTACATATCAGCGATTTTAATTTTTATAAATTCTCAGTATCCAGTGTCCCTTACAACTAACACACTCATACAACTCAAGTCAAATTTCGTCAAGCCGTTTAGGCTACAGAGCATGCCAATTTACTATAATATTACTAACAAACATACAAAAAACAGAACTCTCATCCTTGCGCAGCCGGTTTAAAAAAGTAAAACCGAACTTATCACCAAGTTTTTCTCATTCCGGCTAAGAACACAAAAATATAGCCATAGACGTTGAAAGCTTTTTTTCACATATAACTTTTATCCAATTCCAGGACACAATGGCGAAACGCAACACGGTGATAGGCACTCCGTTCTGGATGGCCCCGGAAGTGATCCAGGAGATAGGGTACGATTGCGTGGCCGACATCTGGTCGCTCGGCATCACCGCCCTGGAGATGGCGGAGGGCAAACCCCCCTACGGGGACATACACCCCATGCGAGCTATATTCATGATACCTACTAAGCCACCACCTTCGTTTAGGTAATACGCATAACATTTGTAATTTATACAATATTCATGTACATACATTTATTATATCATATTGTCTAAAACATAATATGGGCTTTTTGTGCTAGCAGTTAGTGACCCTAACTGTTGAGCAAAAGTTTGCGGGACTAGGACAAATAATTGTGTAATGTACATGAACTTGATTTTTATGATAATTAAACGCGTGTATTTTATCAGTCTGACCACAGCCCTACCTAGTTTAGGATCAGATTGGTGAGTTGAGAGAAGACGTTGATATTTTTTCACTTATAACCTACCTACTTAAGTTACAAATTAATTTGGTGTTCAGTATACTATGATTTAATTAATAATAATATCTCTTTATTGCACATCAGATAAGTAAAATAAATAACTTAACTACGAAAACTTAAACTTGGGAAGTACAATTGACGGCCTTAAGCTCAGAGGCAATCTCTTACAGACAACCATTAAATAGATTTTTTAAATTTATTAATTAAATAGATTTTCTAGAGTATTCTGTGCAAAATTGTTTGCAACCGATTTGTTTTATGAAATAATATGTAATAAATCGATTTAACAATAGAAATAATGAAATATTGTATACTTGCAGAGAACCAGACCAGTGGTCGCCAGAGTTCATAGACTTTGTCAGCCAGTGCCTCGTCAAGAACCCCAGCGAAAGAGCAACCGCTGAGTTCCTCTTGACGCATGAGTTTATTGGTAAGTCTTATAACATATAGATTACCTGAACACCTGGTTTTTATTCAAGATTTTAGTAATAATATACTATTCTTTTATCCCAACCCCTTTTTAATGGCATTTGACCTTTTTATATTTTATCGGCAATCGGCGAATCGAATCATCGACTGCCAAGAGGTTTCAATTCGGCTGTACTCTCTGGAGCTGCATAGAGATGTAGCTTCGTTATGCATCTTATACCGCATTTACTATGAGGAGTGCTCCGAGGAATTGTTCGAACTGAACTCTGTCGCCTGTTTTCGCCATCGTCTTGACAGCAGTTTCATCCCCATCAATTAGAAGGTTGGCAGTCCATAACTGTGCGCTTTTACAGAAACTTTCTGCCGCGCACAACAAAATTGTGGAATGAACTGTCGCCTGAGGTATTCCCGGACTAATACGACCTTTAAACGTTTAAGAAAAGAGCGTACTACTTCCTAAAAGGTCGGCAACGCCATTGTGACGTCTCTGGTGTTGAAGGTGTCCATGGGTGGCGGTAATCGCTTACCATCAGGCGATAGGTGCTCGTTTGCCCCCTATATACCCATTGTGTCTTATTTTAGATTTTATTTAAACTTAGTAGACTTATTGAGGACCGATGAAAACAATAATTAGAAAAAAAAAAAACAAAAATAGAATAAACTAAAAATTGGAGGTGGTATCTGAAAAATTTTTTTTTTTGTTTTTTTAAAAACTATTGTTTATTTTTTGTCGAGCGTACTATAAAGTGTGAATGTTTGACTACGCAGGTAACGCGAAGCACCCCAGCATCTTGAGCCAGATGATCGCGGACGCGCGGGAGATCCGCGAGAGCCAGGCCTACAGGCACGCTCACGCCACCAACAACGCCAAAACATTCCATGCGGTAACTTACACTCATTTTATTACTCCTATTGTTTAGAGATACTCCCTTTTTTAACAGAGGTTTCGGCTTCGATTCCCGGGTCGAACTAAATGTTTATATGATCTGCAAATATTTGTTTCGGAGTTTTGGTGTTTGCTATGTATGATATGTGTGAGCGTACGGGATGTAATATCCCTCCAACACAAAGTGTGGATCCTCCGACCAGCCGAGGTGATCATGCCTGGCGGGCCACTGCCCAACGTTTGATGTTGTATATATGATAATCGTCGTGAGAATTTCTATTGCGCGATTCAGGATTGGTAGTTTCTTCGTTTCCTCCGTTACTCCGTAGTACGATGTATCTTCGGTAGATGGCGCTGTAATATATTTATGTTGCACTGTATGTGGAAGTCGCTACAATATGTATGTATTTACAAAAAAAAGTAATAAGTATTTATATCAGTTGTCTACTATCCATAACACATGCTCTGCTTAGCTTGGAACTAGATGGCGTTGTGCGTTAGATGTCCGAAATATTATTATATATAGGGTTCTAAAATATTAGTAGTCGGACGCTATCTCAAGTACCAGTAGCCGGGGAACCAAATGTAAGTTAGGTTCATTGTCCTGTGCTGCAATGCGTTATTATTATTGTACCTTACTAGAACTCTTACGACAAAACCGATTGTCGAGTCTCTCCTGGAAAGTTTATCATAATAATATGTTGTGTGTTGCAGAACTCGGGAGCGTACGAGGAGGCGACCATGAAGCAGCGCGGGGACGGCACGCTCGTGCCCAGCAGAGACGCCACCGCAGAACTCGCAGCGGACCTCGGCACCATGGTCATCAACGAGCCCGACGACGCGCTGGCCACCATGAAGCGTCAGTACCCGCACACACTCAGCTATATATAACATCCCCACACAAACTGGCCACCATGGTCATCAACGAGCCCGACGACGCGCTCGCCACCATGAAGCGTCAGTACCCGCACACACTCAGCTATATATAACATCCCCACACAAACTGGCCACCATGGTCATCAACGAGCCCGACGACGCGCTCGCCACCATGAAGCGTCAGTACCCGCACACACTCAGCTATATATAACATCCCCACACAAACTGGCCACCATGGTCATCAACGAGCCCGACGACGCGCTCGCCACCATGAAGCGTCAGTACCCGCACACACTCAGCTATATATAACATCCCCACACAAACTGGCCACCATGGTCATCAACGAGCCCGACGACGCGCTCGCCACCATGAAGCGTCAGTACCCGCACACACTCAGCTATATATAACATCCCCACACAAACTGGCCACCATGGTCATCAACGAGCCCGACGACGCGCTCGCCACCATGAAGCGTCAGTACCCGCACACACTCAGCTATATATAACATCCCCACACAAACTGGCCACCATGGTCATCAACGAGCCCGACGACGCGCTCGCCACCATGAAGCGTCAGTACCCGCACACACTCAGCTATATATAACATCCCCACACAAACTGGCCACCATGGTCATCAACGAGCCCGACGACGCGCTCGCCACCATGAAGCGTCAGTACCCGCACACACTCAGCTATATATAACATCCCCACACAAACTGGCCACCATGGTCATCAACGAGCCCGACGACGCGCTCGCCACCATGAAGCGTCAGTACCCGCACACACTCAGCTATATATAACATCCCCACACAAACTGGCCACCATGGTCATCAACGAGCCCGACGACGCGCTCGCCACCATGAAGCGTCAGTACCCGCACACACTCAGCTATATATAACATCCCCACACAAACTGGCCACCATGGTCATCAACGAGCCCGACGACGCGCTCGCCACCATGAAGCGTCAGTACCCGCACACACTCAGCTATATATAACATCCCCACACAAACTGGCCACCATGGTCATCAACGAGCCCGACGACGCGCTCGCCACCATGAAGCGTCAGTACCCGCACACACTCAGCTATATATAACATCCCCACACAAACTGGCCACCATGGTCATCAACGAGCCCGACGACGCGCTCGCCACCATGAAGCGTCAGTACCCGCACACACTCAGCTATATATAACATCCCCACACAAACTGGCCACCATGGTCATCAACGAGCCCGACGACGCGCTCGCCACCATGAAGCGTCAGTACCCGCACACACTCAGCTATATATAACATCCCCACACAAACTGGCCACCATGGTCATCAACGAGCCCGACGACGCGCTCGCCACCATGAAGCGTCAGTACCCGCACACACTCAGCTATATATAACATCCCCACACAAACTGGCCACCATGGTCATCAACGAGCCCGACGACGCGCTCGCCACCATGAAGCGTCAGTACCCGCACACACTCAGCTATATATAACATCCCCACACAAACTGGCCACCATGGTCATCAACGAGCCCGACGACGCGCTCGCCACCATGAAGCGTCAGTACCCGCACACACTCAGCTATATATAACATCCCCACACAAACTGGCCACCATGGTCATCAACGAGCCCGACGACGCGCTCGCCACCATGAAGCGTCAGTACCCGCACACACTCAGCTATATATAACATCCCCACACAAACTGGCCACCATGGTCATCAACGAGCCCGACGACGCGCTCGCCACCATGAAGCGTCAGTACCCGCACACACTCAGCTATATATAACATCCCCACACAAACTGGCCACCATGGTCATCAACGAGCCCGACGACGCGCTCGCCACCATGAAGCGTCAGTACCCGCACACACTCAGCTATATATAACATCCCCACACAAACTGGCCACCATGGTCATCAACGAGCCCGACGACGCGCTCGCCACCATGAAGCGTCAGTACCCGCACACACTCAGCTATATATAACATCCCCACACAAACTGGCCACCATGGTCATCAACGAGCCCGACGACGCGCTCGCCACCATGAAGCGTCAGTACCCGCACACACTCAGCTATATATAACATCCCCACACAAACTGGCCACCATGGTCATCAACGAGCCCGACGACGCGCTCGCCACCATGAAGCGTCAGTACCCGCACACACTCAGCTATATATAACATCCCCACACAAACTGGCCACCATGGTCATTAACGAGCCCGACGACGCGCTCGCCACCATGAAGCGTCAGTACCCGCACACACTCAGCTATATATAACATCCCCACACAAACTGGCCACCATGGTCATCAACGAGCCCGACGACGCGCTCGCCACCATGAAGCGTCAGTACCCGCACACACTCAGCTATATATAACATCCCCACACAAACTGGCCACCATGGTCATCAACGAGCCCGACGACGCGCTGGCCACCATGAAGCGTCAGTACCCGCACACACTCAGCTATATATAACATCCCCACACAAACTGGCCACCATGGTCATCAACGAGCCCGACGACGCGCTCGCCACCATGAAGCGTCAGTACCCGCACACACTCAGCTATATATAACATCCCCACACAAACTGGCCACCATGGTCATCAACGAGCCCGACGACGCGCTCGCCACCATGAAGCGTCAGTACCCGCACACACTCAGCTATATATAACATCCCCACACAAACTGGCCACCATGGTCATCAACGAGCCCGACGACGCGCTCGCCACCATGAAGCGTCAGTACCCGCACACACTCAGCTATATATAACATCCCCACACAAACTGGCCACCATGGTCATCAACGAGCCCGACGACGCGCTCGCCACCATGAAGCGTCAGTACCCGCACACACTCAGCTATATATAACATCCCCACACAAACTGGCCACCATGGTCATCAACGAGCCCGACGACGCGCTCGCCACCATGAAGCGTCAGTACCCGCACACACTCAGCTATATATAACATCCCCACACAAACTGGCCACCATGGTCATCAACGAGCCCGACGACGCGCTCGCCACCATGAAGCGTCAGTACCCGCACACACTCAGCTATATATAACATCCCCACACAAACTGGCCACCATGGTCATCAACGAGCCCGACGACGCGCTCGCCACCATGAAGCGTCAGTACCCGCACACACTCAGCTATATATAACATCCCCACACAAACTGGCCACCATGGTCATCAACGAGCCCGACGACGCGCTCGCCACCATGAAGCGTCAGTACCCGCACACACTCAGCTATATATAACATCCCCACACAAACTGGCCACCATGGTCATCAACGAGCCCGACGACGCGCTCGCCACCATGAAGCGTCAGTACCCGCACACACTCAGCTATATATAACATCCCCACACAAACTGGCCACCATGGTCATCAACGAGCCCGACGACGCGCTCGCCACCATGAAGCGTCAGTACCCGCACACACTCAGCTATATATAACATCCCCACACAAACTGGCCACCATGGTCATCAACGAGCCCGACGACGCGCTCGCCACCATGAAGCGTCAGTACCCGCACACACTCAGCTATATATAACATCCCCACACAAACTGGCCACCATGGTCATCAACGAGCCCGACGACGCGCTCGCCACCATGAAGCGTCAGTACCCGCACACACTCAGCTATATATAACATCCCCACACAAACTGGCCACCATGGTCATTAACGAGCCCGACGACGCGCTCGCCACCATGAAGCGTCAGTACCCGCACACACTCAGCTATATATAACATCCCCACACAAACTGGCCACCATGGTCATCAACGAGCCCGACGACGCGCTCGCCACCATGAAGCGTCAGTACCCGCACACACTCAGCTATATATAACATCCCCACACAAACTGGCCACCATGGTCATCAACGAGCCCGACGACGCGCTCGCCACCATGAAGCGTCAGTACCCGCACACACTCAGCTATATATAACATCCCCACACAAACTGGCCACCATGGTCATCAACGAGCCCGACGACGCGCTGGCCACCATGAAGCGTCAGTACCCGCACACACTCAGCTATATATAACATCCCCACACAAACTGGCCACCATGGTCATCAACGAGCCCGACGACGCGCTCGCCACCATGAAGCGTCAGTACCCGCACACACTCAGCTATATATAACATCCCCACACAAACTGGCCACCATGGTCATCAACGAGCCCGACGACGCGCTCGCCACCATGAAGCGTCAGTACCCGCACACACTCAGCTATATATAACATCCTCACACACGCCACACTGATCGGACGATCACAAACTGGCTACCTGGGGCTGGGACGATAATTACTATTTGAAATCTCTCTGTGCTTCGGAAAGCACGTTGTAAAGTTTTTTGTTCATGTGACTTCCGAGAACGACGGTTTACCCATTTTTCACCACCACCACTTGTGGACATATCTTTATTCTTGGAAAGGAAATTTTGGCATACCACACACATTACCACACTGGCCAGATAGGTTTGTTTCACGTTTTCCTTCTCTTTGCAGTGTTGTTTCTCTGCTATGCTCCCTTAAACGTCTCTTACAACATCCTCGAGTCGAACATGGGCGGTGCATTTCATATTCTTAATACGATACCACTCTTTATTTATGTCTAACATGATTTATTGTTATAGGTCACGACACAGACCCCATGGATACAAATAGACCGAAATACCGTCCCCTGTTCCTGGAGCACTTTGAGAAAAAGGAAGTGAATCACCTAAACATTGGTGCGGCAACGAACGGGACTCTCACCTCCCATATACGACTGCCTGGAGAAGATACCGTCAGGTACTAACTAATTATTTGAAATAATTATTTTGAAAAGAACGACAGGATTGTTTTTTTTTTTCATTATTTTCCTTATGTGTGTACATAAGTAATGACAGTAAATAAACTGTTCCTTTATTACTTTCAATATATATTGTTTAATAATAAATAATCTGAAATAAATACAGTTTTATTAAATATCATTATTATAATTTTGTCATTTAAAGTAAGACAGTAAGAAAATAAAGTATTTTAGTGATGTAGTTTTGACTTTATCATTTGCAAATACATAGTACCAATAGTTTAAGATCCGGCAGTAGAATCAGTACGTTCATCGAGTGTTTGCTAAAAACCAAATTTTTAAGCATATTTATGATTAGGAGAAGATATATCTACCAAGTTGCCTATCAAAATGTTGCCGTTAATACTTTAATTATTACGCTAATAATTTAATTATAGCTAATTGATTTTTGGGAAAAAAATTCATTCATTTGTTTTTTAAATAAAATATCGCCCACTTCACGGCAATATACATAAACACTCTGCAAAATCATGGTTGCCGTTGCGCACTTGGCCGCACCTCTTCGCAGTCAGGTGTAAACAGGTGTGATTTTGATACATTTATACGTTCATAACGTACATTTATTATTTATATATCAAATTAAAGCTATTTGTTTTCTGTTTATTATGATATACGGTTGTTTAATTAAATCAGGCCGCAAATAAGGGTTACTGGCTGTTAAAAATGGTAAATATTAAAGATAGAGTGAAAGAGAGCTAGCGCGTAACATCACTAGTCAGACGAGGATAGCGATTGCCAGCTGTACGATGCTTTAAAGGCATTCCGCATGCGTCGAATGCTACTGTTCTCAACCACCGGTTCAAATTATAGCAGTTGTAGATGCACAAATAAAACAACAATATATATAACGTAATGTATTACGAACTCCAAAACAACGTGGCTTTTTTGTTGGAATAAAAATGTCACAGCTGTTCAGTTAGCATTCTCCTAATCATAAATATGCGTAAAAATTTGGTTTTTAGCAAATGCTCGATGAATGTACTGATTCTACTGCCAGCTCTCGTACTACAAGTGTTGACGAATATTCGCTACTTCAGTTGAAACCCTCCCTGAATATTTACTAATCAATGTTCTGCCAAATTTTAATTATTGGTGACTCTAAAGTTTAAATACACAGTATTATATATTTTATACAAAGATAATGAACCAAGAAAGAGTGAAAAACTGTGAAGGAAATCTCTTAAAATAGTTTATCTTAAGTTAGTTTTATATCGTTGCCAGTAGTCCGAGCGTGGCGAGCGCGGGCAGCGTGGGTCCGCTGGGCGTGCACCGCGCGCTGGTGGAGGAGGGCAACTTCGAATTCGTAAGTCAACTGCACGTCGTCACTCTGCTCGCGCTCTCCGACCCGCGTAAGCGCACCACACACCACACACCACACACCACCACGCTTGTCTCGCCTAGTCACTTGCATCCCCCTATATACCTACCCCAGTTCACCCATGGATAACGTGCCAAAACCACCTTTCAAACCACTGTTGACTCTTAGGATGTTGATACCCTGACAGTCAGGCACTTGAAACCGCCATCGTCCTACGCGACAGAAATTTTATCCCCATCATCTAGATGGTTGGCAGTCCACAACTGTGCGATTTTCCCGAAATTTTCTGCCGCGCACAACAAAACTGTGGAATGAGCTGTCGCCTGCGGTGTTCCCGGACCAATACGACCTTAAAACCTTCAAGAAAAGAGCGTATTCTTTCCTAAAAGGCCGGCAACGCACTTGTGACGCCTCGGGTGTTCCGGGTGTCCATGGGCGGCGGTAATCGCTTACCATCAGGCGATACGTCTGCTCGTTTGCCCCCGATACAATAAAAAAAAAGAAACTCATTCTCAAAACTTAAACCGTATGGGCTGCCAGCCTAGAATTTTGACAGCCAATGCTTTTCATATTCTAAGCACTCACTAAGAAATGATTTCTCTTCAAATTCTTATCAGATAAAATATCAGTCTCACTATATAAAATCAATTTAAATTGATCTTCTCACAAACTTACTAGATTCAGGAACATATAAATGATTAGATTCATATTGGACACTTGGGCTGGATCGCACATAAAAAAATAGAGTTCCTTACTTCTATTTCTAACCTTAATTAACATTGCGTTGCAGTTAACATTGCGTTTTTACTGATTATATGAAATAAAATGTATTATTAATGTGGTGTGATGTAACGTTTTACTTACGCTTACTTGTTTTCTCTTCACGCTTTTTAACCTTATAAGTGGCCATCCATAAATTACGTTACATGTCTTCGTGTCTTGATTTTCATGTCGTCACATTTTAAAACCATACTTTTATAGTGTAAGGAAGACAAATGTGCGAACGGGTTTGGGTTTCGATAACTTACTTATTCGGTGAAAGACAACGAAATAATTGCGGATTTCCTTTTAAGGTCGTAGTATCATTTGAGTTGCCCATTCGTTTTAAAGCATACAATTTCAATAACTCTTCTAATCCCATTACTCCGCAACACCGTACAAAAATCATGTGACAAGGGAGAAAAATCGAGGGATGCTACCCACTCCCCTTCACCTGTACTCAGTTAGACAGTTTACAAGTGACGGCTTAGTGCTGAATGTTATTGTTTTATGCCCCTGTATCTTTCTAAAAAGGTATTCCGGTGGTTCACATGACCCATCAATTTTCGATACGGACCCGTAGGTAGCAAGGGGTAGGTCTCATTAATATGTGACAAGGACGGTTAAATAAAAAATTATGAAATTCGTGTAACGTAATCTATGGATGGCCTTTTACTATTTGCTGGTTTATTATTTCAAATTTACACATTTTAAAATATTTATAAAGTTTTGCTTACATATGATTTGATAAACATTTTTCAATAGCCACTGCTTGATTTTATATTTTTATTGTTATTGTCATTACAACGAAAGTTGTTTTCATTAAAATTAATTTAGATTGATTGACAAACTATTTGAAAAAGTATTTTTAAATTTGAGATACGATTTTGATCTAAATTATAAATGATAAGCTTATTTGATATGTATATGTTGAGGATGAGAGAGTGAAGTGTGTGCGTGGTGGAACTGTGCAGTTGTCGTACCTGCCGGAGAGCGAGCTGGAGTCGCGCGTGTCGCGGCTGGACGCGGAGATGGAGGCCGACATCGAGCAGCTGCGCTCGCGGTACAACCGCAAGCGCCAGCCCATACTCGACGCCATACACCTCAAGCGCAAGCGCCAGCAGAACTTCTAGCACCCTGAACATCGCCATTATTCAACACATCCCTTTTAATACCCCCACTTAATACCTTTCTCTGCGCTCTATAGATAATTCTCATATTATTCATTCTTTAATCTTTTAAAACATTTAGCTCCTACCTCTTGTCTCAAAAATACTTACTTTTGCGTGTGAGAATTGAGACAATCCCATATGGGAATCAAATGCCCTCGTATGGGAATCAAATGACCTCGTATGGGAATCAAATGCCCTCGTACGGGAATCAAATGACCTCGTATGGGAATCAAATGACCTCGTATGGGAATCAAATGACCTCGTATGGGAATCAAATGACCTCGTATGGGAATCAAATGATCTCATGTGGAAATTAAATATTCTCTTTTAGAAATTATATAAATTGAATGAATAGGATCGAAGCGAAGTCAGGGTTATGTGTATAATTAAAAGGGATACTTTTACTTTAATTACACAATTAATAGCACCATCTTACGATTGATTAAAGTCAACGAGTCATCACATTACTGGATAAGAAATCAATAAAAAGATAAAATCAAAGTTTGAAAACGGAGTGCCCTAAATATCTTACATGTACAAATAACTTTATAAACGCGTTTTAATGCCGACAAAAAGTCTTAATCTTTATGTAAAATGATTATTTAAAAAAAAGCTTCTTTTCTTGATATTTCTCGTGCTATTATCGGCTATGTCAAATTGGGTGCTTTTCATTCGAAGTGGTGCCAAAACACATACGTCTATCGTATGTATTCCTAAATTTTACCAACGTTTCTACCAATTCGGCCTGAATGTTTTCTAGTAATTATACAAGCTCAGTGAAATCGATATACGAAGTTACAAAGTTAACTTTAAATACTAAACTACATTAGTATTTAGTAACTTTCATGCTTTTGTAACTGTAACTTCAATTTTTAGTTGTCATGGTACGGCAACGAAAATAGCAAACTTAATACAGGCGCAGCCGCGTCATAGTGTTAGTCTAGCTTGTTAATATAGATTGTTACGTAGTATAAGTAGTCTAACTCGTATGTAAGGGCAGGTGAGGTGCGCGACACATATCTTTGTGGCGGACGAGGTGGCGCCACACTTTTACTGTAATACTTTGACTTTTACATCTATACCAGTGTTCTATATTCTTGTCTATATTCTATATATCTGTGTTCTTACTTATTTATTTGCCAGAAAAATTTGGCAATCACTTTTTGTTAAAACGTTATTTAAAAATAAAGTACCTATTGAAGTTGGTAGCCACCTCTGTAGTGTATTTTCTTTACTCTGAACTTCTTTTTCTACGAGACTTTATGACCACATGTGGTACAATACCATCCGCTAAAACAACCTTCGTACCTCAATAGTCCAGTATAAAGGAAATACACTCCCGCTTACTAGCATATTGTATTAAAATTCATGACAATATTATTTGTAGATATAACTAGTTATTATATTGAACCTATAATTTGAATGAAGTTTTTCGTTCCGATGTGTTTAAACTCATTTATATTAAGTTCTTTATGTTTTAGATCTCAGATGTATCTCGCAAACTGTATTATATATACGTATGTATTGTAATTAGATTGTATTTTTCACTCAATTTGTACATTGTTTACGACTTTGTAGTGGGTTGTGAGATGAATTTAATGAAAAGAGAATTATACAAGTTACATTATCCGTATTTCAATAGAGTTTTGGTTGTTTGTGGACACGTGCTAAGTGCGGGCGAGTATGTACCCGTACTGCGTATGCGTACGCAAAGTGCGTGTCCATTGTTAACTGATTGTTATAACATTACTAAATAGTACTACATGTCAATCGTGATGGGTTTAAATCCCACTCTGTGTGATTCTCATAATATTTGTAACCGCAAATCCTGTAAGGAAATTATTTTTTTCTCACCAGATTTTATGCATTTCTTACATTGTAGTGAATATAAAATATCTAGCAAATATTAGCTTTAGAGCATATCTATTGAATGAATAGATTGCGTCTGTTTCTCATGTATAAACGTATGTTCTGCCATATAGAATATTTTGCGATATGGTTAACATTACCATCGATTTATGAAATTGAAACACAAATGTTTAGAAGTGCCATTAAATATATGAACAAATGATAGTATTTTCGTACTCCGAGCAATAGTTATATATGAGATATCTTTATCTTTTTGGGCTATGAATTATAAAGATTGGCGATATACATTTTATATATTTTTGTGCCATTGCAGTGGAGAAAGTTCTGCATCGAGGTGACTGAGTGAATACTGAGTGATTAAGCTTTTGGAATGTATTAAACGCTACGATTTAAAAGCGTTGTATAGAATCATCGAGTTTTAAAGAAATAAATATTTTTGCTTCATGTCAATTTTGAAAATTAAACTTAGAGATTGATTGGAATAATAGAAATATCTGTTTATTTTATTATTATTTGCAGAATCAAATGCCCGTCTTATTTTTTTTACAATTTATTCTTATTTATCATAAATAAATAATATTATTGTAATAATTATTCAATGTATTTGCACTTGTGTAAATTTGATTGAAGTTTATTTTGAAACTTAATTTTTATGTTACTTGCCAACCTTACAAACTACAGCCGGCCTATATTTAGATATTGGAAAAAAATCGTCTATAAAATGTACAGGGTAAAATTATATTAATGCATTTTCTTACTAAATTCGCTAACAGTAATGCTTCGTTTATTACGTTTATTTTATATTTATCGTTTTTTACCCAAAATTTGAAAGTAATGTAATCATTCAAATGTTTTGAAGAAGTAATTATATACATTTAATTTTAAGTAACTGTAACTACAAAACTAGGTTAAACGTAGAGGCAATAGGAGTGACAAGGATAGTAATATTTGTCTTTGTTGTTTACAAGACTAAGTTACTATTTGTGGCGTTTGGACAGAAATTGTACCTTATTGATAATATTCACAGCGTACCGTTGCCTTCTGACAAACTATTCTTTGTATGGAATCTATATTTAAAAAATACCATTATATTTTTCTGTATTTCGGAAATTCGCGACAGTTAGTATTGGGGGGGTTCTAACTGCATTTATGAAAATGCTAGACTAGTGAAGGCCTGTCATTCAGTCAGGTCCCTCATTAACAAAGAGCCCCTTTCGGGCCCAATACTAATGAGACGTTCTGAGCACATATAGCTTTAATAAATATTACATGTAGTGTGTAAAATCTACTGAAAAATTATTTAGGAGTCACTGAAAATTCTCCGTTATAATATTTTCAATAAGGTACATTATCGAACAAACTGTGTAGTGTTGTTGAGGAGTTTCGTTGAGCGTTCGTTCTGGTTTGTTGTTGGACGAACAAAACTCTTTGATGCGTTGATAGTGTGTTTTGTAAAACAGTTTGTGTGAGTACCATATGACACCGACACCATAAATATCAAATTAGCACTTAACTATCATAGATGAAAAAAAAAACATTGTTTTTAATTGACAGAACCTGCTGGCAACACCAGGCCTGGTAATTATACGCTAATCACTTTTTGACAGATTGTATTAGTGATTGCTTCAATAAAAAAAATTGTAATCGATTATACAATCAATATATCGATATATACAGAGATGTATAAATTGTTACAGCAAGTTGTTATTGCGTGACGTTTCGACCAGATTGCACTAGCCGTAGTCAGGTAGAATCTGACTATTATCTAGCGGCTAGTTTTATTTGGTCGAAACTATGTAATACATATTAATGTATTAATAATTTTAAATCAATATACCAAATTTTAAGATCATTTTTGTTGTCTGTCAAATAGGGAATTATGAGCTGCGCTGATTGTAAGTCAATTATAGTGGGTATGTGTGGTCATAATAGTGTCATATGGTACATGAGCTGTCGCCTTGTATGATAGTTTGTTGTAGGGTACGAAGGAAGTGCACTTTGTAATTCATTAGCCTGTTGACGAAAGTGTTGAATAGCGTACGTATTATATTTTTGGACAACTCACTCAAATAAAAATATTAAATTCAATATAAAAACATGTTTTATTTCTCGTTCAACGAAACAGTGCTACTGTCAAGTTTATTTGTACAAATACACATTTATACACTCTTTAAACTTTTAAAAACTCAATTTAACAATTTCGAATTAAATTGACTAGAGAAGACCAATCCAATTGTTTTTATTTAAAATAACGACCAAAAAATCACAGATAAAAAAAAAGATTAATATTCTACAATAAACGTTAAATAATACTTGTTCTATCCAGTGCACTCTTTATATAATATACCTTCGGTGGGAAGACTTATGGAGTAGCAAAACTATATACAAGGGTTTTCAAATATTCCAATTTAATTCTACTCATTGTAGAACATAGTCGGTATTAGTGAAATCTTTGTCAACCCTATATCCACGAGGCCAATGTACAGTAATGTACTGCAACGGAGCGATTGATTGATTACAAAACGAGTTATAGTTAAAAACAGTCGTGTCGGTCAGAAAATGGCTTTGTTAAGTTCAAATCCCAAAATATACCAAAGTCAACATTTATCAGTTTTTACAAAAAAAAATTCGAGATTTCTAACTTCAGATGTAAGTATTTTTTTTATTTCTAATACAAAAAAGTATCAACATAACTTTTAAAGACGTGTTAATGAAAGGGGTTACATTTTATAGCACTTAATTGCCGAATTGCCTCGTCATTGCTAAAGTGCCAATAAGTCTTTAGGTAATTAACTCGTAATAGTTTTACATTATATCGCTCCCATTGAAAGTCTTTTAAATTAATAGAAAACAAGCAATTAAGAAAAATCAGGAACGATGCTGTTATTTTACAACACAGATACAGCAACTTACATTTGCAAACATCTGAGTACCAATAAATTGCAAATATAGGAGTGAATATTTACAGTTTATTAGACATTGGGGGTAATATTGTTGTTGTCATCACTAAACTAAAATTCACTAAAATTTGTTGTTGTTTGATTATATACTTTAATGTCATTTACTTACAGTTCATTTTTCGATATCTCACTTCTTAGCTGTGACTGAGTTTAGTTCAGTACCAAATAAACGTTAATCAGATACACATGCTTGTTTATTACTTGAAAAAGTAAAATAGTAAAATTTACTTTGGCGTAAGCAAAATTATTTAAATTACTAAGGCATTATTTTTTTCTTGCTATCCTTGTTTGGAACGTTTAAAACGTGTTACGTAAACCTTGACAGATCTCACTAAAGTTAGACGTCGTTTAAATACATGCCGACTAAATTACTTACGTAGTTTGGTTTAGTTTTTTTACTAATAAACAAGCGTGTGTTTCTGATCATCTTTTAGTTAGTACTGAACTAAATATAGTGAAAGCCGAGATGTAAGTTATTAAAAAATGGACTGTAAGCAGATGAGACTACAGTAAATAGTTCAACAACAAATTTTAGTGAATTTTAGTTTAGTGATGACAACAACAGAATTGTATTTACTGGCAAGACATTGGCTAGAAACGATCTCACATCCAACGCCATCTTTTTCTACATCACGATATTAATTATTACATTCCTATTAGTAGACAATCAACTCAACATCGGAGGTTGCCGTTTTAAACTCTTCATAATTTTCTGGTGAAGGTTGCAGGAAGCCGTTGGATTCGGGAAGTACAGGATCCATTATTGTGGCCAGTCTTGGAAGAGGTCCATGTCCAGCAGTGGACATCTTTCGACTGAGATGTTGATTTCAAGACCTTTATTCGCTATTTCTCTTCACATAATATGAGGTCGTTGCTAATCTAACTCGTTTATCGAGTACCATACATTAGATATTTTATCTTTATATTACCTATACATAAAATATTATGTATTTCTAAACCCATATTTTATGTATAGGGACTTGGCATAGCCAAATGTACACATATTTTAGCGTTTGCTCTGTATGAAAATTGGACAATGGTACACGGAAAGTTTACGAGTCCTAAATTCCGATCATTAATTAGACATTCAACGTTACATTTATTTAATTTATACAATACTTATCATCTGTACATATTGATCTAAACGTATTACAATATTTGTACATCGTTACAGATTGAAGTATATGGTCATTTTCGACTGTTTGCATCTCTTTCTTTCACAGCTTACGTCCCATATTTAAATAGATTTCATTATTTTCTACAAACAAAAACTTGTTTCACCGTTTTTAATTTCTTTTTCAATTCAATGACTTCATCGATAACCAATGACTTAGCTAATTTTGGATCTAAATTTGATAGTTATTAGGTTAAATAATTTGACATTGTATTTTCTTCTTAAGGACTTTGTTGATCAATTTTCGGACAGATAACCGGTATTATAGTTATGAGATTGGCTGGATGCCCGATAACCGGCTCAAATACTATTGTTTCATCTCTATTAGTGTCTTAGATATAGTCTTACAAACCATACTCTGTTTTAATAGTAATTATAAAACATTTCTGTCTTTATATAAATAGCCTTCATCACACAAACGTTCGTATCAAACTATTTAGGCACTGGATTTCAGTACTAGCTATGCTACAAGCTTATATTAGGCCTTTGTTCGTAACAAAAGTAGAGTTAAAATGAGAATAGTGAGATCTGCAATATGAATACTGTACTGAAACAGTTTAAATACTTGAAATAGATAATAATCACAGCTATAATGGAATTATACGGTTCTACAAGGATCTTAATATACGTGGAATTTCTGATAACTCTTATTGGTCGCTCCGTGATAATATAGCTCGATAAATGGCCTATCCAATACTGAACAAATGTTAAATTCGTACCGTAGGTGAACACTTACCAACCGCTAAGCGGTCACCGTGACAGTCGAGTGGGTATACAATTTAACAGGTATTTTCTACTTCGTAATACATAGTGACTAAAGTTGAGTAATGTGATCAGTTAGTTTCGTCCCTTTATACAGCGTTTAATCTGCGAGATCTCAAGTAATTAATATTGTTCTTCGTGAAACCAAGCATATTTTCATGACTGAACGCACGCACGCACTTTTACTTGATTTGAGCGCATAAATAAGTACGCATAGCGCGAATTTTATATTTCACGTTTCATATCGACGATTTCCTTCCTCATTTCATTGCTTTCTTCGTTAAAATTATTGCAGAGACGCCTTGCAAATAGCCGTGTTAAATGATAATAACGGTTCCTTTAAATTGGAAAGTACCAAAACTATATAAATCTGATATTCATAACAAATAAATATTTCTGTAGATCTTTGTCTCATACATATTGTCGGCGGAAAATTTGATGTTTAGTAGATAAGCCATATATCATAGCTGAGGGCCTAGTGCGATTTCTTTCACATTTACTCGATTGTCATGGGGACCGTGTTTAGTGTTGCGATTAACCGCACTGAAAGTTTCTGCAATCGAAACGACGAACTCGCTCACCGTCGAGATCGAGTTGACATAAAACAAAATCACACTAGGCCCTTAGTACAAATTTATTGCGTAGAATCATCATCATTAAATGGTTATGGGGTATAAAACATTACGCTACGACCAATCAGAGCAGAATTGTTAATATCAAAAGTTGGTCCAAATAATCCAATTCCAATATAACAATAGCCACTCCCACTAAGATTTTTGCAGCACCTTACATAGTAATCGCTTGTTTAATTAATACCAAATTTAATTGATAACATACGGAGTACTTACAAAGGACAAATATCACATTGTACCTCGACCCCTTGATAAAGTTCCTCGGGTCCGAAACTAGTTAAACGTCATCGAAACAGTTTTTCCTTCATAAATGAGTATTATAATAGATTCTTTATCCATACATAGTATTAACTGAGAATATTATATTATAGATTTGGACAGGGTCCGGATAGATAACATTGGCCGGATAAAAGCTCTGTATGTAACATAGTATGGAGCGGACAACGGACAAAGTACGACGGAACAAGTCCGATATTCGTATAAAACCAGACGGACATATGAAATCTGACAGCTACCTATATAGCAGCTATAGTAGTACACTACACCGAAAGACCGCAAAGAACTTATCAGAACACATGTTATATATTTTTAAATTAATAGGAACTTTATCCAGACAATGTTAACTTCTCAAAATAATAGAAATCAATAAAAAATACTGAGTTTCACAAACACAATCAGAAGACATGCTTCTCATTTCAAATGCATTCCAATCTTTTTATAAGATTAATAAATTCTTGGAGAACCAATCAACATATTTAGCCTCTATGGGACCATTACATCCTAAGGATGATAACTACTTAACATAACATATAATAATAGCCTTATACTAGTGTCTGAGTATCATCTGACAGTATAGAAAGCTGTCCAGCACTGAAACAAACAAAAATACATCTACATAATCAACATTAACGAACCACGGCCTCACAGAAAACTGATGTCAAACAGCGCCTGCGCTGTGTTTTACCGAGTGAGTGAGGATACCGGAAGCCCATACCCCATCGTGCCGGCAACGCACTAGTGATTAATAATAATAATATAGATGGTAATCGATTACCATCAGACGATACGTCTGCTTGTTTGTAGCCTATTCCATAAAAAATGTAGGTATTGAGTTTCAACAAGTTTAAAACTGTTATGTTTCGTTTCGTAACAACCCAGCCGTAAACAATAATACTACAGGGCAATGTATATTTTATGTTGTTTCCAGATTCTTAAAACTTCATCCTTAAAATCTGCTATTTTGTGTACTGTTGATATTGCTTTTTGTAAGTCAGCCTTATGGAAAGATTTAGGAACATCCAAGAGTGGGGGCCACACTCCTCATTGCAAATGCAAATAATGCAGTATTGCAGCCTAGTACTCGTAAAATGGACCATAGGAATCGAAGGAAATACGTGAGCTGGTAGTGAGTCCCAGTTTTTGGCTGCTCGGCACAGAAAGAAGGGAACTGTTTAGAACCTGCTCATTTAGTTCAAATTGTATTTATTTTTGTCTTTTCACTATTATGTTGTTATCATAATTATTTGTATTACCTATCATATTGATAAATCTTAATTAAAGTATGTTCTAGATGTCAAATTGTCCTGGGCTATTTGTTTTCGTAGAATTTTCATGATCTTGTTTGAGACGACTGTATTTGTGTAAAGAGAGTTATAACATCACAGCATATTAAAAGGAGGACGTCTCAAGTGTTATCTACCGGTATTTACCGGTACCGGAGAGGGGGACATTTTTATACAGTCAGGACTCACAAGAAGCTTATATTTAGCGAGTAAACGGGTCATGGAGTTCTGGATTGCCAACTACAATACTAATAAATAAGATCAAAATGCGTTAAATGATATAGGCGAGGTACATTGCTCTGAGACAAGGCGGTCAATGGGGCCAAAAAGTTCTGGAGTAGCGATCACGTGCTGGAAGACAGAACATGGGCAGGTTCCCTACAAGGTGGTTTGACGACCTGGTGAAGGTAGCGGGCAATTGCTGAAGGCGGGCAGCACAGGACCGGTTGTGGGGAGCCTAGGCAAAGACCTGTGTCCTGTCAGCTGAGATGATGATGATACACATGAAGCGATACGATACTATTTCATGTATAGATGTTAGCATTTTCTTTTAGGTCCAATTTGCAGTTTTATTTATTTATATCTTATTAATAAGTGTAATCTGAACGTATTTTGTTTTTTTAAAAAAAGACATACTGAATACTATTTAATATAGTTTGGATATGATTTTTGCCAGTGTTCTCATTAATGTTCTCTAACCCGGAAAAATGTAGATGGGGTAATTGTAATTTTCATTAGCATGCAAAGGAATATAGGACAGAATTTGTGGAGATATCAAAGCACACCAAATTTTATGACAATTCCTCAAAACATAAAGCACGCACGTACACACTGAAAACAATACCCCAATATAATAATCCGCTAATGTGTTGTGACGTCATTTGCCTTGACCTATTTGCCAATAGTTGCCCTTCAAGCTCTTTTTATATCGCAAAGGGCTCGATTGTTTGGGGTTAAAGCAATAGCCATTGACACCGAGTACTCTTTACTTAATACTTTAGACGGTACGATACCTAATACCAACATAAACGTAATTCAATTGAATTGCTTGACATTTAATTAGTACATAGATAGTTGGTCGCCCAACTAGGAAAGTTAGTGTAATTTATAGAAGGGAAAATTAAAAAGGTCTCTTAGCGTAGTGCTCTGTTGTAAGGTATGTTGACTTATGAACCCGACTGTTAAGTCGGAGAATATAAGTTCGATCCCCACCTATATGCGAAAAGCAGAAATATTTTTTTACAACAGTTTCTATTTTACGAGTATGTTGTAGCGGGGAAACGAGCAGACGTATCGCCCGATGGTGAGCGATTACCGCCGCCCATGGATACTCACAACACCAGATGCGTCATAAGTGCGTTGTCAGCCTTTGTAGGATATGGGGAGAGGGATGAGGGAAGGGGTGCCCTCACTCACTCAGTGAAACACAGCGCAGGAGCTGTTTCACACCAGTTTTCTGTGAGGCCGTGGTATCACTCCGGTCGAGCCGACCCATGCATGCCAAAGCGTGCCTCTCCCACGGTAAGTTCATATTTTTCAGCTAATCTATTGACTGAAAGAGTTACAATATAAGTATGGATAATATATAATAGAAAAATAAATACTTACAATACTGTGCAGCGCTGATCAACAACTCGTAAATCTGTATAGGTCCCTGCCCCCTCAGCACGATCTCGCAGATGAAAACATACACGACCCTGGTGGTCTCGAACAGCGAGTCCAATAGCAGCCAGGTGGTGATGTTCCGGCCCGTGTTGTGGGCCGCGCTTCGGTTCATTACTACACAACTGTTCAGGAAGCCTATTGCACTGGTGAGGACCATCAGTGCTGATATGAAGTAGTGGATCACTGTGGAGGAGAGACGGTCTTCATCAGAACTGTGTTCTGAGTTTGGACTACCGTAGTCCACTTCTGGACATAGGCATTAATATTTTAACATTAGACGTATCGCATATCAATATTATAAAGTAGATTTGAATTGATAGTTTATTTGGTAGCACATGCTCTGGAACCTACGAACAATTGGTGCGAATTGAAATATTCTTTTAGTTTTGGATAGTTCATTTATCGAGGAACTATACAGCCTATATAACATCGCGCTACGACCTAAAGGAGTCGAGCATCAACGAAAAATGTTGTTCTTGAAAGTTCCTTGCAATTTCACGTACATTTAACATAACTACACAACAAAACTGTGGAATGAGCTGTCGCCTGCGGTGTTCCCGGACCAATACGACCTTCAAACCTTCAAGGAGCGTACTCCTTCCAAAAAGGCCGGCAACGCACTTGTAACGCCTCTGGTGTTGCGGTTGTCTATGGGCGGCGGTAATCGCTTACCATCAGGCGATACGTCTAAACTACTTGCCTGGCCTGGCATATACCCCCTTATCCCCTATCTTAACCTGGATACAGTAGTGTCTTACACAACAAATAAATAATTTATCTATACACTTATATTTAAATAGAGGTATGAAAGTTATTTAATGGAGCTATTTGTTATCTCAAATAGACATGCATATTACTATCGTATGTGCTAGAGATGTCCCGAATATCCGACTATTCGGCCATGTGTTTTCATTATGAAGTATCTACTAGTATGCTCACTATTCGATATTCGGTCGAATATTGCGAACTACCAAATAGTTTGAAACATTGGAATATCGAATAGTAAAAAGCAAATGAATGCACAAGATTACTAACTAATTATCACTCTTTTATTATTAAACATATAATAATCAAAATTTATAATAATTAAAATTTTATCAGATACTCAGGGTTACTGCTAAAGTCGACCTAGATATTTTAAGAGGTTGTTGTGGATATTACTTACTAATAGATTTCACTATGAAATTCTAAATCCTAAACTTAACTATTTTTTAGATATATTTGACTATCAAGTAATTTTTTTTAAAAAAGGCGCGATAAGTACCTACTACAATGAATATTCGGCGCTCCGGCCGCAGACTCGCCGAATATACGTTATTAGGCCAAATAATTATTTGTGGTATCTCTATTGTGTACGTCTGTTTAAAGAGTGCTTAACAAGCGTAGTGTTGAATGTTTAACTATAAATAATGTGATTATATTGTACTAGGTGCTTAAGTCTTAATGCGTAGCAAATGTGAATTGTAAATAAAACATTAAAATTTTAACTAAACTAAATATTTAAATCCTTTATTTACACAATTTACAGTCATAACAAATTAATGCTTCGAACCAATGGAGCGCCTCTACCTAACTTAAGACCGGAGGTCCAACGATGCAATAAGCCACCTTAGTGTGAGTCACCGTGTTGCATTGTCTGCATTCGCATTCGCTCGTGCTTTCCACCAAGCAAAGTAAAGACATTTTTTATTGAATAGGCGGCAAACGAGCAGACGTATCGCCTGATGGTAAGCGATTACCGCCGCCCATGGACACCCGCAACACCAGAGGCGTCACAAGCGCGTTGGCGGCCTTTGAGGAAGGGGACGAGGATAGGGGAACGGGTTGGGGTATGGGCCTCCGTTATCCTCATTCACTTTTTTTTTTTTTATTGAATATTTCGCATACGAGCAGACGTATCACCTGTTGGTAAGCGATTACCGCCGCCCATGGACACCCGCAACACCAAAGGCGTCACAAGTGCGTTGCCGACCTTTGGGGGATGGGAAAGGGGATGGGGGAGGTGTTGGGGTATGGGCCTCCGGTATCCTCACTCACTCGGTGAAACACAGCGCAAGCGCTATTTCACACCGGTTTTCTGTGAGGCGGTGGTATTATTCCGGTCGAGCCGGCCCATTCATGCCGAAGCGTAGCTCTCCCACTTTGGCAAGGCCATTTATATAAAATTCTTTCACGGCGTCACAGAAAACCAGTCTTAAGTATAGGTATTGAATGGCTTTAAACAGTTCAAGTGAGTAAATATATTGCAATCCTAAGCTAAAGGGGCTTTGGGGTTCCAGTATCCTGATTCTTTCTAAGCTCAAAGAGCGTCAACGCACTTGTAGCTCTGAGTTACACGTGACTACGGGCGGCGGTAGTTACTTATTACCGCGTGATTATACTGCTTGTTTGCACTTTTATATCTTAATAGTGTCCAACCGTTGGCTATTAAGTTCCTTTGCGAATTCACTGTGTGTGTTAGCTGCGTCTATAAACACTCTTTTTTTTCCATACACCCACAGAATAAATATGGCCCTTTCGTTTTAGTTATTTTGTACGTGTATGTGTTGTGCGACACTTATCTAATTATGATCTTAGCTTAAAACAATATTTATTTTAACTTTTATTTATTACAAATATTATACTACTCAATATCATATAACTTATTCGTGTACTGTTGTGCGATTTCACTTTCCTAATTTTATGTTCTCTAAACAAGAGAAACTCACAACAAAGTGGAATCGTTATAATGTGCGCACTCAAATATATCTTCATACTGATTAAGAAACCTACCAAACTATTGGTCGATTAAAAAGTTTGTAGTCTGCAGGGGCTCTAAGACTAGAAAGATAAGTTCGGAACAACGAATTAAAATCATTTCAATCGATTTGTGTGTAGAAAGGTTGTCTATTACAACTTATCTACATACTTTGTCCACGGAACCGCCAATACGCGTGACAAACTCGCAGTTACCCAGTTGTTGTGTTTTTTTAACTGTAAGGCTTAATAAGAACCTACAGGCAGACACTGTGGCTCCTATCGTTTTCGTATTGTTTAAACTTCATGTCGAGTAACAATTAGTCATTGATCACCTATTGGGTTTTTATGAATGCCTTTGTTACACGTGCACCATTGAGTGATGTGGGCCTTCGAGCCGATCAACGTGGCACTCATAATCGACACTGTACATGAAACTACCTGGAAACTTACATAACGATATGTGCCTTCAAGCTATGTTAATAATAGGAAAAGCAATGGAAATTTTTCACTGCAAAACAAGAGGGTTTTGGTTTTCGATCAATATTGCTAGGTTTATATTTCAAGATAGATTTCCCGTGGTTTAATAAAGTCTGCGGAAAGACTGCAATTATACGTGCTGTATACCTAATTACATAATAAAATATCTTTTTTTTTAATATACGAATATACTTTTAAAATCTGTAAAAAAAATTTGTGGGATTCCGTTAAAAAGGTTAATTGGCTAAAGGGCAAACGAATAGACGGGTAATTTGGTCATAGGCACATGTAACTTTAGATACAGAACTGCGTTACTGCCCTTTGAGTCCTTATCCCTTAGCATCAGAGCCCATACCAGAGTTCAGTAGTTTTGTAGTTCAGTTCGTATGGGCTCCGGTAACATAACTCAGGTAAAAAATTCTGTGAGCAAGTGACCACCAGTGAGATTGCAACCCTTTCGATAAAATACACAAAAGCGGCACTTGAACTTCTTGCGATTTAGCCACACACAGACATCTATCTATACATATGAAACGTTTATATAAATGAATATAAATTCAATATTAGTGTTATCCTTTGACTAATATTTAATATCCGCAACAGGTCGTCAATTCTGATGGCCAGTTCTAAACTAGTTTAAGGTCAAATTCATGTTGCATTTGTTATTATTAGATTGAAGCTTGGTTCAATTGTCTTGTTAAAGTAAACTCTATATTTGTTCACGAGTGTGAGAGTATACTTCTGTTCGGCTCCATTACAATTTGATGAAAAAAATATGTCTTTTCGGGTGGCTAATTAAGGAATCGAGGAATGAAATACGATTCATCCTGATGTAGGGCTTATTTGGATCGGTGAGACATTTGTATAAGTTAATTGTAATTAATAAGAGTGAACAACCAAGGCACGGAGTTTTATCAAAGTCCACTTCGACAATACATTAAGGGCAGCAATTACGCTAATTGTGACATTATAAATTACACTTGACAATGTAAACATACATACGGTAATATTATTTTCTATATCACTAATTGTGTATGTTCGGGGAATGATCGGTATTTTACTGTTGTTTCTTAAATCACTTATTATGACTTCTAAATGCCATACCTAACATTTGGTGGCATTAACATATTAATGCCACTAAATATTAGGTATGCAAATTTGTGAAATTAGTACAGATGGGGTGCATATATGTATGCACCCCATCTGTACTAATTTCACAAATTTGCAAGTAACTTTTCATTCTTCTTCATCGTTTCGTTCATAAATTTTTAATATTCATTTAAATTCGTTGCTGTTGTTGTGTTTTCGGCAGTCTGTTGGGTAAAGATGATAGTCTGATTGATGCGAGGTAAATTTAGTGTTTATTGTGTACTTATTTTTTTTTACAATCAATAAAAACATTTTATTGCTTACAACATTCATAACTGCTGCTGGATTATGTTTTAAAATGATTACAAGGTTTTTGGGCAAGGCTCTTTTTTGTTTGTGTATGGACAGTTTCAATCTAGTTTAATCACAATTAGCCGTGATCTTATTTAAGTTTATTATTATGCTAAATGTTACTTTTTAACCGACTTCAAAAAAGGAGGCGGTTATCAATTCGAGTTTTTTTTTATGTATGTTACCTCATAAGTTTCGACTGGGTGAACCGATTTTGATGAATCTTTTTTTATTTAAAAGCTGGTGCTTCCCGTGTGGTCACATTTCAACTAAGTCCACTTCTTGAAGTCGGTTTATTTTTGTTAAAATTTGTGATTACCGTACTTTTATTAACTTAGCTTAGTGAAACCGACTTTTGAAGGCTGTTATTTGTTGTTTGCTGTTGTTTTTTTTAATATCATGCACCAAGTGAAGCAAGCAGGTATTAGCTAGTATATTCTTTGTCCGGCCCTTATTACCAAATTAGGTTAGAAATACGACTGAACTTCGATTTTCTATGTGGAGCTACTCCCAACGAACCTCTACAATCCCCATACTAGGCAATATCGAAGTTCTAAAACGACGATTGTTTGACTTTTCGGGATCCAAATACCCGAAACGATGTTCGTATCGCAACCGGGATCGACGGCTTAGCGTGCTCATCGCATTGCGGCACGGAGGGTCTAAATGTATTAAGAATGGTCACCCATCCGTACATTTACCTGGCTAAGATTACTTAACTTTGCAATGTATTAATATATTCTTGCTGTCGTATTTCATTGGTGAGAGCAAGACCGGAGGCCCAATGATGCAGAAGAATCTCACTAGGCCATGGTGTGTGTCACCGACCACTACTCTTGGCTTCTACTCATGCTTTCCTCCTTGCTTTCCTTTTCTTTCAAACATAAAAAATATGCTGTCACCACTGATGGTGATGAAATATTTAAAATCATATAATTACCCAAGTCACTGCCTTGTAGTACATTTAGGTAGAACAGTTCCGGTTTCAAAAGTCGGAGCAGCGCAATCACAAAAGCCGTTGCTGCTGAAAGCTGTGGAACAAGAAACAAGTTGATCTATGAAACTGATACTCTATTGCACACCATTAAATAGTCCCTGATAAACAAATGTCATCTTTTCTGTAAAATAACTATAGATTTCAGTGTCACAAGTCTTGAGTAGAGACATATATGTCAGATATACATTTCATCTTTCATCCACTTTTATCTGTTAATAAGTATTAAATAGCTATCTATAAATTTATCAGGAACTGGTGAAACAGGCTCTAGTTTAAGAATGAGCAGAGCTACAGTGGGAGAGCTATGCTTCGGCATGAATGGGTCGGCTCGACCGGAGTGATACCACGGCCTCACAGAAAACCGGTGTGAAATAGCGTTTGCGCTGTGTTTCACCGAGTGAGTGAGGATACCGGAGCCCCATACCCCAACCCCTCCCCCTATCCCCTTTCCCATTCCCTAAAGGTCGGCAACGCACTTGTGACGAGTTTGGTGTTGCGGGTGTCTATGGGCGGCGGTAATCACTTACCATCAGGTGATTCGTCTGCTCGTTTGCCCACTTCTTCTTCTTCTTCGTCCGGCCTTTTCCCGTTTCTAATCGGGGTCGGCTCTCCTTATCCTTTTTCTCCAGAGACATCTGTTCTGGGTCGTCGTAGGGTCCACCTTATCTTCCTCGAGGTCTTTTTTAATAGTCGACATCCATGTAGATCGGGGTCTGCCACGTCCTCTTGGTCCCGACTCCAGTTGCAGCACCTTTTTGGTCATGTGTTCGTCAGATCGACGCATGACGTGACCGTACCACCTCAAACGCATCTCTTTGAGCTTCTCCGGTATTGGTCTCACTTTGAAGCTGCCTCTGATGTACACATTCGGCACTTTGTCTAGAAGTGAGACGCCTGCGGACCTGCTCGTTTGCCCACTAATAAATAAAAAAAAAAAAAAAACTTTAACATTAGGAATGTGATTATCCTGTGACTTGGGGGAGTTTACAAAAAAGGATGTTCATTACTTTTTTATGAAGTAGTATTTAATAATTTTATATATCGAAATTGATAGGAAGTGGCGGCAGGTAACAGGAACTGTGTGCGATCCAAAGTTCCCTTTAACCTTAAAGGGACAAATATACAAAACGATCATCAGACCTGCCGTTCTGCATGGATCTGAGTGTTGGCCAGTGAAGGTAACGGACGAGAGACGCCTGCATGTGGCTGAAATGCGAATGTTGAGATGCATGTGTGGTGTGACAAGAATGGATAAGGTGAAGAATGACTACATCAGAGGAAGCCTAAAAATTGCACCAGTGGCTGAAAAGTTGAGAAGCGGCAGGTTAGCGTGGTATGGACATGTGATGCGTAGAGATGAGCAAAATACTGTTAGGAAGGTTTTGGGTATGGAAGTTGAAGGGTAAAGGAGTAGAGGACGACCAAAGAAAAAATAGATAGACTGCGTAAAAGAAGATATGGCCAGAAAGGGAGTTAGTAGTGAAATGGCGAGTGGTAGAGGAGAATGGAAAAAGAAAACTCATTGCACCGACCCCAAATAAATTTGGGAAAAGGGTAGGAAGATGATATATTTTACATACAACCATCTATTCTTAAACTAGGCAGAAGTTTGAATTATGGTAAACATACTGCTGATAAACAATACATGTGGTCATGACACAATATTTGTCCAGGATGAGAATCAAATCCACAACCTCTACCTTTAACCTAGACCTTCTAGGAGTGAACCTAGGCAGACAGCTTCAAAAATATACATTACTAGAATACTATTCAGGGAGTTCTATATAATGTACCACTGTTCAACTACTTGCATTACATTTTTTTTAATTCATAATTTTTACCATAACACTTTTCTTAATTAATGTATACAATATGTTGGTGGTTGATATTGTATTTAAGAAGTACACAGTAGTTTAATAAGGGTTTTAATAATTTATACCACAATCCAAAATTTCGAACTCATTTAACGAACATATACTTACAATAACAATAAAATAATAATAAGTGAATAATATTAGTGTGTAATTGGTATCTGATTTAAATCAGATTATTATACATGCAAGTTACACATAATGTAATAGTTTGTGACTAAAACTTTTGTAATATTTATCAACAAGAACAATGAAGAATTACTCGTTTTTACGAATAGAGGGTATTTACTTTATTTTGATTTACAAAAGCAGTGACAACTAAATTATAATTAATTTTATCATATTTTTAAACTAAAGCAACACTGTTAACCAATAATTATTAGAAAAAATATTTAAGAACATTAAAAACATTATTTACTTACAGAAAACACAGCGGCAACGACCCGCACGTAAACTTTGAGATCAAACATTGGCATTTTTTTGGACTGTGTTGACATCGAGAATTATATCCACGCTTAATTAAACTAATCAAACCACATTGACTGACATCACCAATGTAAATGAAACGAAAATCGATTTTTATTTGAGCTTTGCAATCCGTATTTACGCGCTCCTATCTCCACAACCCGTTTTACGATTTACGAACTGTGTTGAGTGTGTTGTCAGAATCTCAGAATGAAACTACTTCAAAGTTCAAATGACACAGTGAGTCAGTGACAAAGTTGTCAGGTACGTACATTGAAACGTTTAGTGTGTTACTTCTTATGTTACCCAATGCGATTCATTTTATTTCGTAAGAGAGAGAACAATAAGTATTTTTTTATAAAATGCTCATAAAAATAAAAAAAATACTAAAGAACCTATAAAATTTAAATAAATTTGAGTTTATTTTTATATGAGTAAAAAGCGACATCTTTTATAAAATAGGTAGCATAGGAACGTTTGTAGTTCGTCTTTCCTTTTGTAAGCAAATGAACTAGATGGCGCCCAACGATCAAAACTTAGGGGTTTTCTTGGATTTCACCAGCTAACAAATACTATATAGATTGTCAAGATTGCGTCACTTTATAAAACTTTATTAGGGTGCCATATAGTCGTTCCAATACTTTATTTAACTTTTGACAGATCACGCACATAAAGTTTTGTAATAATTTTTGATACAATGTACTACAGATAATACTGTACTTTATGGGCGGGCTCCGCCTACTTAGGGATGTTCATTAATGACCACAGACTATAAAAACGGTTTTGAAATAAATCGATTATCGATTATATTAATAAAACATACAATAAAATTATTGTGATTATATTTTATATCAAATCACGTAAAAAGCTTTATTATTTTGCATTAAAATGCCCTAAATGTCTCTGTTTCAATGCATAAATAAATTGCTCAATGAAAACAGTTCCATCGTACTCGTACCTAGTAATGGGATCGAATGTATTCGCCGCAAATTAATGAATCTAAAATAATTGTTTAGACTTACTATAGTTGGTTCAAATAAAAACTACCTGCGGTACCTACTTGTAATGAACAGGTACAAAATGTTGAAATTCGTAGTAATTTACGGATTAAAAATAAAACAACCAAAAGAGGTACTGTAATACTAATTTTAATTATAAAGAATCGTCTTCTTCGTATGACCAGGAATCATCATCACTTGAGTTCTCAGTAATATTGATTATCATTTCTTGGATAGATAAATTGTCGAATGCAACATCCCGATCCCAATCCGACATTATCACCTTCTTTGTTTTTTCTACAACATTCGCCCAGTTTTCTGGAGTTACTTTTTCACACGCATTTTTCAGTAAATTCAGCATTTTTCTTGCGGTGAAAGGAGGAGTTGTATTGTTCCTCGCAGCATATCCTTTAACTTGTGCCCAGATCATTTCAATTGCATTATATTGGCAGTGATATGGGGGAATTCTGAGGACGGTATGCCCATGCTCTGCTGCCATTTCATCTATGACGTATCGTTTTGGCAGCTTCTTTGTTTTTAATATCTTTACTAACTCTACTTTTAGTAGGGACTCATTCACCTCTTCGCCATTGTCACGGAGCCAGTTTATAATTTCATGTTTTTTGTAGGCCTGTGTTGGTATTTTATTAATTTGACGAGAGTGATAAGGTGCATTATTAATAAATATTATTGATGGCTCTTCGAGTGATGTAAGCATTTCTCTGAACCACTTTTCATACACGTTCGAATTCATCTCCTCATGATAATCTCCTGTTTTCTGGGATTTGAAAGCTAATAGAGCGCCTGGCACAAATCCTTTTACTGTTCCTGCATGACAAATAATCAGTCGTTCGCCTTTTCCCATTGGTACTGTAGAAGTGGAGCCAACGGTGTTGTCAGTCCAAGTTTTTGACAGCGTATGATTCGCATTGAGCCAAGTTTCATCTGTGAAAACAACATTCGACCAATCTTCTATTTTTTTTGCTTGTCTTAAAAAATCGCATCTATACAAAGCAATATCATTGCGTTCCATTAAAATTTTTCGTTTGTCACATTTTTGGAATAACATTCCAATGTCTTTCAATACCTTTGTCAGAGAAGATTTTTGACCACGGAACAAACCACTATTTCGAAGAGATTGTGTTAGTTTTTTTAATGTTGGAATCTCTTTTCTTTGGTAATAGTCGTATATATGACGACGAATAGCATCAGCGTCAAAATTGTCAACGGCTGTAACTTTACTAGGCGGACGTTTTTTCTTAGGTGTAGATAGCTTATTCTGTTCCATGCCACTGCTGCCGTAGCCTTCTTTTGTTATTTTTGCCACTGTTGGAGCACTAATACCTAATGCTGCTGCAACACGGTCTCTAACTTGAGTCACTGGTATAAGAGGCCCACCATTACGGCTTTCCTTTTCAAAGTATTCACGAAGTTGCAAGACAAACTCTCTTGTTTGTCCTTTGAGTACTTTCTTTTTTGGCATTTTGACAGTAACGAAGGCAGGAACGATACGCTCAACTCAACCAAACGTGAGAATTCACAAATGAATCAATACGGAGGAATATAAATACTCAACTAATGGGTGTTTTTTTAAGCTAGATAGAACTTTAAATTGTAAAAAGTAACACAAAAAATTAAATTTTGATGAAACTTTTTTTTTATTTGTTTCAGTATACTCTGACAAATCATCATGAATAGACTCACACTTGAACAACGCTACGAAATTATCCAAATTTACTTTGAAAATCAGTCGTCGATTCACGCAACTTATAGACGACTTCGTCATTTGTATGGCGTACATAATCGTCCATCTGAACAAGCCATTCGTCGAACTGTGGATAGATTTCGTACCACATACTCTCTAGAGGATGCAATAACACCAGCACGTCGAAGGAATGTGCGTACTGAAGACAATATCGCCGCTGTAAACGAAAGTGTGGAAGAAGATCCAAATTTATCGATTCGTCGTCGGTCGCAGGAATTGGGGCTCTGTCCGTCCACTACGGGGAAAATTTTGCGCAAAGATCTCGGCCTACACCCGTATAAGATCCAGCTGGTGCAGGAATTGAAGCCACGAGACCATTATATGCGTCGTTCTTTCGCCGATTGGGCTCTAGAGCAGTTGGCAAACTGACCCGTTGTTTTATCGCAAAATTGTGTTCAGCGATGAGGCGCATTTTTGGCTTAACGGGTTTGTTAATAAGCAAAATTGCCGCATATGGAGTGAGACCAATCCACAACAGACCCTACAGACTCCATTACATCCAGAAAAATGCACCGTATGGTGCGGTTTTCAAGCTGGTGGCATCATCAGACCTTATTTCTTCAAAAATGAGGCCGGAGCTCGCGTTACGGTCAATGGAGATCGTTACCGCACCATGATCAATGATTTTTTGTTTGAAAATATGGATGACATTGATCCGGAGGAGATGTGGTTTCAACAGGATGGCGGTACGTGCCATACGGCGAACGCAACCATCGACTTATTGAAATCAAAATTTGGCGATAAGTTGATTTCGAGAAACGGACCTGTCAATTGGCCTCCAAGGTCGTGCGATTTGACACCTCTCGATTATTTCCTGTGGGGCTACGTGAAGTCACTGGTTTATGCTGATAAACCAGCAACAATTGACGCCTTGGAGGCCAGCATTGTTCGTGTTATTCGTGACATACGGCCAGCAGTGCTCGAATAAGTGGCCCAAAATTGGACGTCCAGAATGCACTTCGTCAAGAACAGCCGCGGTGCCCATATGCCCGAAATCATTTTCAAATGTTAATGTCACGTATTGATCTTTCGAATAAAAAAAAATTTTGATTATAATTTAATTTTTTGTGTTATTTTTTACAATTTCAAGTTCTATCGGGCTTAAAAAGACACCCTTTATATTGAAGGTTACTCATTGAAATACTGTAGATTATTTTAAAATAGACATAGAGAGATTTAATAAAGATCATCAATAGTTTAACAAATACAATATTAACCACTGAATTACAACACAATACAATAATACATTTTGAAAATTCAGTTCCTTTTATATATTTTTTCATGACATAGAACCGTCATATTTGAACAACATTCTTTTAATCCATTTCTTCTTTATTTTGACAAAGGAGGTCGCACATTGAAACACATAGAAATATGAAGTACGAAATTATCTATAAAATAATGAGTTTGCTAAATCGATGAAAACTTCTTAATGCATAAAATCGATCGATGAAAGAAATCGAATAGGTAACGGGTCAGGGTATCACTATTTGATTAAGTATTAGAGCTGTCAAAAGTTAAATAAACTATTGGAACGACTATAGTTATAGTTTCGTGACGTCTGTACTCTGTACTATGGAGGGTAGAGATAGTCTGTACATACGCTATAGATAACTGTCATTAAAGAACTTGAAAATCTTACTATTGTAGATCTATTCTTTTTTAATAAATGAATCTGATTGTAGCATAATATATCTTAGTTTAAATCTAACCGTGACATGGTCGATGTTGCTAATACGTCATACACATCGAGCTGCATTAGTGGCTGTTTATTTGATTATACATACAATCATAGATAATACACTATACTAGCCCACAATTTTGTCAGCAACAGAAAAAAAAAAATGTTAGCCATGTCTCACACAGGTCCCCCTTTGAAATTTTATTAAGTGCATTGGAACTGTGCTGATCCGTGCCCATTGCGCATAATTAAACAATGACCAAAAAAACACAAATGAAATACAGAACTAAATTCTTTGCAATCATTAATATTCTTTTTATTCTAAATCATAATGACCCTATGCAAATCCACGTCTGTTATTGTACGATTGTTGACAAGCGTGTAAATGTATTCAAGAGGTTTTTAATTGCCGCCATTTAATGTGAACACCGGTGACAAGTGCTGACATCTATGACTAATGGAAATTAATATAAATTTTGAAAATATAAAATATAAACTTTTTACCTATATTTTTATTTTCTTTTCGTATAAAATATTTATCTTACTTTGTTCATTTTAAGACACTTACTGTTAGGCTTGAATTAAGAAATTATATAAAATCTAAGATTTGGGTTAGGTACCAATTTTAAGTTAGGTACTGCTACAAAAATAATAATATAACCACTTCCTTGTTTGTTGTAATTCTTTAGCCACAATATTTTTTTAATTATGCCGACAATTACCACGAACTCCCTTATTCTACAATAAGGGAATAAATAAATAAAAAATGAAAATTTCGGACATCTAACACACAAAGCCATCTAGTCCCAACTCCCAAGCTAAGCAGAGCTTGTGTTATGGGTATTGATATAACAACTTATATAAATACTTATAAACTTTTTTTTTGTAAATACATACATATTATACATATGCGAAAACACCCAAACTCCGAAACAAATATTTGCAGATCATACAAACATTTGGTCCGACCCGGAAATCGAACCCGAGACCGAGTAGCAGTCGCATACGCTACCACTACGCCACCGAGGCAGTTATAACAACCAACAGGAGGAGGAGGAATATATTATAACAAACACTGACACAATACTAATATATTATTAGTGCTACAATGAACTTAGAATAATTAAGTTAAATAAAGGTTTCCATTCATATTGTAATCTATAACAATATTATAATGCTTTTGAGTCTGTTTGTTTGATTGAACGCGTTCATCTCAAGAACTACTGGTCCGATTTGAAAATTACCTATTTCAGTTTTAAATAGCCAAGATATCGAGGAAGGCTATATCACCACCACATCATAATCAAATTCAATAGTCACAAGTGCCCTGTGCATTGCAACCAACAAATTACCTTCTCATATTGATGATATTCACTTAAGACCAGCCGACCCGTGCCTACTTCGTTAGACGTTAACCGCCCGCCGTTCTACGACTTGATTTACAAACACTATTTTTTAAACAGTTTTTTTGTTCAATCATAATAAAATACAGCCTATGCCACTCCTGAATAGTCTCACTTTCTGTTAGTGAAAGAATTTTGAAGATCGGATCAGTACTTCCCAAGATTACACTCTACAACCATACAAAGTTAGAAACTTTATCTCTTTATTATATTAGTTTAAAAGATCTCTCAGTTTCTTTGAATTGTTGAAAGCAAAAACTTTTCATGTTTTTCTATATTCCGGTGCTTATAGAAGTACATATTATCTAGGCGTAGGCGTGTATTTTAGTAAATATCTAATCCATTAGTGTCAAGTAAGTACCTACTTACTGTTTTAGAATAAATGTAGTCAAGAAGAGATTTATTAGATTACTATTTGGTGTAATTACAAAATGAAGTATATGTATATGTTTAACTTAATGATAAGGTCTTACTTAATCAAATACATTTGACAAGTGTAAAAAAAAAATGTTTGAACATTAAGTCAGGCCAAAAGACTGGTTTATCGAATCGCCTTGAAAATAAAATAAAATAATTTAAATTAAGAACACGCAGTTTAGTGAAGGGGCGTAGTGTAGGATAGGACGAATAATGCGCGACGTACGTTCAATCATTAGTTCCCATTCATCGAATAACCACCCAATTCGATTATACAGTTTCAATTCCAATTTATGTAATTATAAATTTACGAGTTGTTGGTTGTTATAAATTTCGTTGATTTTTCCATTGCATATTTTATTTTAATTTCAGATATTATATCTGATTTATTATTTGGTTACATCTGGTATATTTACGACTACATTTATGATTTTGTGATTATGTGTTACACATGTAATAAATTTGCTACTTGATGTATGCAGATGATGAGACCATTTTATAAAGACTTCTTCATTCTTTTAGCTTTAAACCAAATGAAGCGATCTCGATTCGGAACTTCATCTTTTTAAATTATACATTTTATGCAAATTGTACAGGTAAGTATAATTACGTAATTGTGAACAATATTTAACTTTTAAAAATAAAGTATTTTCAGAAAATTTATATTTTAGGACTGTTTTTTTTTGTATTTTGATGTTTCAGAAATTATATATTTAAGTCAATATTACTAAAGTGTTTCCTCACCTTACCATAGACAAATTCATAAAATGTATGTAGTTAATGTTACTATAGATATATCCTCTTATTAATATGTAGTACTTAATTATGAGCTAAAAACAATATTTTTCTTTTATTAATAACAAATGGTTTATTGGATGTTGTTTTAAGACTGACCAGTAACACTGGTCACTTAATTCAATTTCATTCAAGTGTATTTATTGCACAAAAGACAATTATGGGGCCCTACCGCCGTTATCCATTGCGCCCGTGTTTTATTTTACCACTTGTTAGAGTAAAAGTCCAGTGTGGTTATTCTTTTTGTAAACTGTCACCGAAATGTAATTTGATTTAGCAAAATAGACCTTATGCAGTAGAGTGAAGTGCTATATGTGTAATATCAATAAGTCCGCCCCATTTCGGTGGTTAATTGTTAGGCAATAAAACGGTATGGTCAGTGTATCATGACGAGGGACAATGCAATCTACTTTATTAAATAATAATGTCAGACACATACATTGTAATTGTAATAGGTTTGAATGATTTTGGTACTCATTTTACAAATGAGTATATTTGTATTACTGCAGTTAAGTTTAAGATTTTTTATTCTGTATTGTTTTCCACACAGTGTTAAATAAAGCATATGGGGTGACGTACGCTTAGGTATTACAATTTGCAATTTCATTAACTAAAAAACTTAGAGTAACTAATATTGTATTTGAATATTTGAAATTTATTACTTTTAAGGTTCCGTTGAACGAAGTAAAGAAACGGGATCCAAGTAGAATAATCTCACCTCCATGTACAAAATAATACATATTATAACAAAATACTAGTTTACTTCAGAACCTGGCCGGTGTTTGTCGATGGATTCAAGTATCAAAATGATGAGGCCGTATTGTATTTACAGAGATGACCGAGTGTGGACCAACGCAGATATGTCAATAAAAGATGAATAATAAACCTACGTTATATTGGTGTTGTATTCAAAATGTTTGCGAACATAACTCATGCGTTCAATGTGCTGTGCGACGACAGAAGCGCAAGTGTCAATACAATTATAAAGATTTATGCATCATATTATAACGAAAAACAACGTTTTGTTTAACAAATGTTGCTTTTTGATTAGCCTAATCCCTGATAGTTGGTTGGTTATTTATCCTGGTTGCTGTAAATTCGAGGTTGTTTAACAGTCTTACAAGAAAAACCATTGTGTGATAAGCCATAATGTCGTAGTTGTGTAGTCCATGTGGTGTCGGATTGAGAATACAGTCTCACTAATATATAAAAAAACGACTAAAGAAGCAAACTACTCAGTTTAACCGTGGGAGAGCTATGCTTCGGCATGAATGGTTCGGCTCGACCGGTGTGATACCACGGCCTCACAGAAAACCGGTGTGAAATAGCGTTTGCGCTGTGTTTCACCGAGTGAGTGAGGATACCGGAGGACCATACCCCAACCCCTCCCCCCATCCCCTTTCCCATCCCCCAAACGTCGGCAACGCACATGTGACGCCTTTGGTGTTGCGGGTGTCCATGGGCGGCGGTAATCGCTTATCATCAGCTGATACGTCTGCTCGTTTGACCACTATTAAATAAAAAAAAAAACAGAACAAATCCTATACAAATTACAAATCTATTATAGGAAAAAAAACGGTTTTCCGAACACCTATGCACCCCAAATGTATACTAATATTATAAAGCTGAAGAGTTAGTTTGTTAGTTTGTTTGTTTGAACGCGCTAAGTTAAGGAACCGCTAGTCCGATTTCACATACACTTAAATAATTCATACTTGTGCTTGACCTGATTACTGTTTAATATGAGATCAGACCACCATGTTTGTCAAATTCATTTTATTTTTATTTAATAAATTTTTTTCTTAAATCCAGATTAAGATCTCAATACTAAATTGCAACCTACGACTTATAATTTAATCTATAAGTATAGTGAACTTTAGTTAAATTTCAAATCAGTAGTATCCGCACAGATGTCCGCCATTTTCTATTAAATTATCCGTCGTATTCGATGATCGATTATAATCGATTGACAACTAAATTGATTTGATTTGGTGAATTCAATTTGAGACCATCAGTCATTTACAAATTTTTTAAAAGTAAATGGATATGAGAAAGCCCGTTTTGGGGTACACATGGCTGTATTAAATTAACATAGATAGCTAGTAATGTTAAATAAAAATAATACTTTATTATTTATTAATATTCTGAAAAATTTGTAAAAAATATTTAATATGTCCATATTACTACGATTTAATCTGTTGAACTGACTACGGGCAATAAAAAGAATATTACTGTTTGCAGTCTATGTATTTTTCTAAGTTTGTATGTTTTAGAATTATTTTTGATAAATGCCATTTTGATATTGTGCAAAAAAAATCAAGAATAAATTTTGGTGCAATATACATTTATTTTATATTTTATGTATTCATAAAGAGCCATTATTACCTGACAAGTCAAATCAGTATCAAACGATCGTTAAAAAAGGTAGGTAGGTACTTACCTGACAGTTTTCAAATTATAAACTCAAATGTTTAAGTTGAGTTTATAATTTAAAAGTTATTTTGAAATCAGTTAGTAATATCATATTGACATTCTTAATAACAAGTAATGAAGAATTTAATAAGTCAGAACACGCTTATTATATTGTTTTATTATGAGATATTTCATTGTAGGCTTTATTAATTTTAAACAAGAAAATAATTGAAAATTCCGAGTAATCCAGAACATAAATTCACAGCCCTAATGAGATTCTCATAAATTATTAGTAGATTAAATACAATAAGAATTAAGTTGACAACCAGAAAAAAAAAATATAGAAAGGAATAAACCATAGTGTACATCTTTAATATAGTTTTTAGTGAATACAGGAACATGACGTATTTGTTTACTACAAAAACCCTTCATATCTCGCAAAACTTTGATGATATAGGTATGGGCAGTATCAATCATTGTATTCAGCGCAAAAATTAAATCAAAAATCAAATCAAAAACTCGACATAATCTCATTTCTAGAGCCAAGAAAAAGTTATGAACAACGATATGAACGAGTTTCCCGTGGGAGAGCCACGCTTCGGCATGAATGGGCCGGCTCGACCGGAGTGATACCACGGCCTCACAGAAAACCGGTGTGAAATAGCGCTTGCGCTGTGTTTCACCGAGTGAGTGAGGATACCGGAGGCCCATACCCCAACCCCTCCCCCCATTCCCTGTCCCCATCCCCCAAACGTCGGCAACGTACTTGTGACGCTTTTGGTGTTGCGGGTGTCCATGGGCGGCGGTAATTGCTTACCATCAGGTGATGAGTCTGCTCGTTTGCCCCTTATTCAATAAAAAAACAAAACAAAGTTTTATTGATGTAATTGTATTGCCTCCATAATACAAGTAAAATTTTAAATACGACAAGTGTTACCAGACTTAATAAATACAAATTCTTTTAGTATTAATAAATTAGTACAAAACAAAGTAAGTAAATAATTATTTAATAAAATATTTTAACAATGAAATATTTTCAGAATTTTACACGAAAGAATTTACTGAATTTTTGGTTTTTGTAGATTAAAGTACTTAGTTCTAGAACGATACGATCATTCATTCACCAGGCGGTCTGCTGCTTGCTTATTTACCGTCTTAGTGAATTGAAAATGAAAACCAGGACTTAATCTACAATAATCACAAATTTTAACAACAAAAAAACCGACTTTAAAAACTGGGCCAAATTTAAATAGGACCACACGGGAAGCTCCAGCTTTCAAATCTAAAAAAAAGAATCCATAAAATCAGTCAGAGATAACAAACATAAAAAAAGTACAGTCTAATTGAAAACCGCCTTCTTTTTTATAGTCGGTTAAAAGTATTTTTTTATATCAAATACGTGTTATAACATTTAAATAAAATAAATTCCTATACTATAATCTTTAACTATCGTTAACATCGCAGTTTTCTTAAGTACTTTTAGATTATTTAGAACTAAAACTATTTTAGTAACGAAAATTTATTGATTATTTTTGAATAGGATCTTAAAATTTAGAGTTAAAGCCCGTGGTCCCATGGTGTAATGGTTAGCACTCTGGACTCTGAATCCAGCGATCCGAGTTCAAATCTCGGTGGGACCTAAACTTTTTGATAGCCTTTTGCCACGTAAAAAAATATGTTTATCATTTTTAATTCAAATGTCACTTTATTGATTGTCTCCTAGCATGATTTCTACAATTTTATTTACTAATATTAAAACATCGATTGCACTTTATCAATAATTTGGTGAATTAAAATAGTTAAAATAGATTTTATGACATCTGTGGGTTTTCTAAAATGTTTTACATTTCATTCGCAAAATCGTTTTTTTTTAACGAAACCTTGAGAATGAAATATTCTAATTTTAAACATTGATTACAGTAAAACACAACTGTATATTACAGAAATACCTATATTAAAATGTATAATGTCTACATACATAATATATTTATTTACAGGAAAATTTAAATATATGAAAATCATCAGTTATTCTTATTTATTTCGTATAAAATGAAATAATAAAGTGTTTATAAATATTATTAAAAAGTAATAAGTAATAAAATATAGGTAAGTAGAAAAAATTTGGTGTTCCATTTTCAAAAGTTTGTCCTAATCCATAAAGGCATGATTCATTTCGGAACGCGCTCTTTGTCGTGTGGCGCGCACGTGCGGGGAGCGCTCCGCACACGACCGGCGTTCGTACATACTTTTTTATTTTTTGTTTAATGAGCAAAAATATTTAATTGCTCTTTGAAGCTTTTGTTCGTATGAAAATGTAATCTCTCTTCTTATTTGTTAATTGACGTTGTCTGTTCCAATGTTTAAGTCTTGACATAAATGATACTTAGTTTTTTGTTGTTTTTGAATAAACAAGAATAAACATTGAGCGATTTAAATGAATAAATATAACGAAAATAGTTGTCATGTACATTTACATTACTTCAATATAAAAAGGGTTAGAAATTAATCAAGTAAGTACTTAGGAAATTAAACACGTGTAAGCGCCATATTGTAAGTTGCTAAGGCGTTTAATTTGGATAAGCTTGGCAATATTAGAAAAACTCAGGTTAATCCGTTAAATGTATTTAGTTTAAAATCCACAATAGTTTTGAACGCAAACTGGCAAGGGACAAAAATAATGAAATATTATGATACTACTGCCTCGGTGGCACAGTGTTATTGAATGCGACTGCTGTGCTTGAGGTCTCGGGTTCAAATCCTGGGTCGGAACTAATATTTGTGTGATCTACAAATATTTGTTTCGGAGTTTGGATGTTTGCTATGTATAATATGTGTGTATTTACAAAAGAAACAGTATAATATGTATTTATATCAGTTGTTTAGTACCCATAACACAAGCTCTGCTTAGCTTGGGTTTAGATGGCGTTGTGTGTTAGATGTCCGGATTATTTATTTATTTATTATTTATTCTTATGGTCTAAAATCCGGCTGCAGAATCAATATGTTCATCACGTAGAAGTAGTTCAACAGCACCCACGGCCTTAAAATTGTATGCATACATTGCTCTAATATGAATGATATTTTATTAAACAACAACATAAACGTTTTTTTTTTATATTGTTCGCCATTTTTTTAAATTTTAAATTGTTGCGGGCACTTTTTGACTGGCAACCTCTTACTAATGTGTTGTCCTATTCAAAAATAAATATAGAAATTTGAGTTTCAGTTTAAACGTGATGAACTTATAGATTCTGCATCTGGATCTTAGACTGTTATTAGTTCATCATCAACAGCATTTAATAATATACTTCTGGAATAGACCTCGCTTTAGAAACGGGTTTCAGCCTTCTATAAGTAGTTAGTAGACTAATTCATTCTACTTAAAAACCAAACTAGCTTTATTTTGTTTTGGAACAAATCTATAGTCGTTAAATAAGGGCTCGGAAAAGTCTTGTTTGAAACCTTCATTACAACAACCCCTAGGGCGAAAATGAAGAATACATACCAACAGCATATTATAATTAATCATTTAGATAGGAAAATATAACAAAAATGTTATATTAGGTACTTTTTCTTGATCCGCCTTTAAAAATAAAAAGAAAACGAGACGAAAACTATATAATATTCGCTCTCACAGTGAAAATGGAATATTTTAAGATATATAAAATTCTCATAATTGAAAGAAAATTTCGGGATTCCTCGGAGCACTCCCCATGGTAAATCCGGTAGAAGATGCACAACGAAGCCACATCTCTACGCAGCGCCAGAGAGTCCAGCCGAATTGGAAGATCCTGGCAATCGACGATACGAGACGATACGATTTGACTACAAGGATATTATTAGCAATTGCTGGACAATAGAAAGTTTATATGTTAGGTACCTTTAAATCATTTAACGGGTTATACTAAAATTTTACTATGAGACAGTCATTCTGCGTAACTTATAGGCCTTCAGTGTTATCACGGCCTGAAAGAAAACCTGCGATAAGCAATTTTTTCGTTGTTTCTCACTGAGTGAATGAGGTTGCCAGAACCCGTTTAAATCTGATGGTCACTCAAAATCTAGACTTGCAGGCGTCCATGCGCAGCTGTACTCACTTAAAAATAGTTAGCTCTTTTGTTCCCTACAACTAAAAAGAAAACACATTATTCCTCCTTGCTATGTTCGTTCAATCATTAATGATGGAAAAGTGACTATAACAAACTTGTCAGTCACAATTATTTCAGATAAATTTTTCTAACAAGATTTATTTCAAGTGGGTACGTTACGTAGCAATGCCAATTTGAAGTTACAAGAAAAACTTTTAATGTCATCTGTTCCACTAAAGCACAGATAATAATAAATTCGTTACAACAGTTGTCATATTAATTAAAGACTTGACAGACTGACAGAATTGTTATTCAGTTCGTCCGTCGGCCTACTCGGCCTAATATAGGACATAAAAATTACATTTCTCCGAAGGCAACAGCCAAGCAAATTGTTTTCAATATTGTTCTGAGACTGAGATCAGGGCTTTTGTGTCAGAGAGATTTTATCTGTCGCTGGTCTTGACAGGTGATTTCGTGTTGGTGTTGATGTTGACCTACATTTTGTGTGTTTTACGTGTTAATAGAGGGAGGGAAAATTTCTTGCCACTTAACATGGAATAAAAATATTGTGGAACTATACTTGTAGCTTTGATTCATTGATAAGCTCATATTACTATGTTGAATTGAATCATTCAGAACTGTATTTCTGACTATGATATTTTTTATTAACTTCTTTTTTAATTTTAGATGGTTTCACATAAAAATACTATCACTACACTCATGATTCGACTCCATCTAGAGTAGGTAGATAGGATAGAGGGCCATTTTTCAAAACAGTTTTAGCAAACACGAGATCAGAGCCGAAGTCCTTGCAAGAACTGTACCATAAAGGCATTAATATGCAAATCAAAATTAAAAGTAAAATCTAATTAAACAAGGCGTAACACGAACTTTTCTTACTCAAGAAAGACGATGATTCAAATCAAGTAATTCGTTGAACCACCGCATGAATCTGAATATGACTGTAATGATACTCCAAAGTACTTTATCCACAGTTACAGTGTCGTCTGCGACACATGTATTGTAAATGAGTGATGTTCCTATTACTTCATAGTGTAAACAGAAACGAGGAACAACAAATTACCTAACTAAAGCAAGGTGAAATAAGTTCCAACCTTGGCGTACTTTGTACAGCTTCCATCAAACAACAATACAGCGTAAGTTCGATGTAATAGCGGCCAGTTGCTATTTACTTAATCTCCCAGGAATGAGGTGTGCAGACTTACCTTGCTACTTTTCGGGCGTAAAGGTAGGTAGGTAGATAAAACATGCACGTGTATACTCAATTATGTTCGGTATCCTGGATAGGAGTGTGTTTCCCTAAACATTTTGTCTACTACAGGTTTCTACATGTTTCAACATTATGTCATGAACTAGTTAAGTGGCACAACTAAAGAGAAATATTTTAAAAGATGGACTAATATGTTCCAGAATTGTTTAATGGGCAAAATTACGTCACATGAGTATTGCTTGGATAGACTACCTTAAGATTTTATGCAGTGCACACAACGCAACATCCTAAATGGGTTAAATTTTCTCACAATCTTTTTGCAACGTTTTACACTGTTATTTTGTTCCAATGATAAAAGATAATGATATCCTAACCGATAACGGCCACGGCAGCCAGTCTCAACGGAGGTCAGCCAACTACGTAGGAGATATTATAGTGCACAAGTGTGTGCTGCAAACACAGGTGCACTCTCGATTCCCTCTCTCCCATAATCCGATGGGACAGTTAACCGACACAATCGGGGTGATATCAGGCCCAGGACCGATAGCTTTACGTGCTCTCCGAGTTACGGGGGTTCAGACCCCAACTTCCAAATGCCGAGCTGTTATTCAGTATTTCTATAATCATAAAAACTCATTAACACTTTAGGCCCGACACGGGATTCGAACCCGAGACCATTTGATCGACAGTCGCAAGTCAATCACAAGACCAACGAGGCAGTCATATAATCGCTCTCGATAATGGTTCCTTACAAAAAAATAAGCCTTTGTTTCTGTTTGTTTTCGAACTTAAATTAAAGTAACTTAACTTTCATTGGCTTTGCGTTGACTTTCATTACGGCCTATATTGTTACAACTGGTAACGGGATAGAATTTCTTGTTGAAAAGCTTGTCTTGCTCTTCTGACATAGGCCTCTTCATACGATAAATGATCTAGCAACAATAAAATATATTTTATTTTGAACTGGTAGGTAACTAAACAAAGAACTCTTCAACATTAAAATTTTAGAATTGATTATTGTAACATGTCAGACAGTTGTTAGATCTACACAGTTTAGAATCGTTTACGATACTTACGGAAAAGGGTGCAATATAAAACATTTAAATATATTTCGAAATCAGAGCGACCACATTTTTGTCAAAGTACCTACGGCTAACAATCTCCTTTTGAAATCCTCCTGTGTACTCTTTCGCCCACACACTGTAGTCAGCATCTCTTTGAATAAGGGCTTTGAGGATATTATATAAAGGATAATTTAAATTTCTGAAGGACGTGACGTTACAATTTAATTTATTTTTAAATATAGCAGACACGTTTTTGTTTTTTTTTTGTTTTTTTTTTTATTGAATAGTGGGCAAACGAGCTGACGTATCACCTGATGGTAAGCGATTACCGCCGCCCATGGACACCCGCAACACCAAAGGCGTCACAAGTGCGTTGCCGGCCTTTGGGGTATGGGCCTCCGGTATCCTCACTCACTCGGTGAAACACAGCGCAAGCGCTATTTCACACCGGTTTTCTGTGAGGCCGTGGTATCACTCCGGTCGAGCCGACCCATTCACGCCGAAGCATAGCTCTCCCACGATTACCACGTAACTTTGTTTTTCAAATTTCCAAGGCGACGTGTTGTGTACTAGTGCAGATTATATATTAAACTAGCTGAGTCCCACGGATATTGTTGTACCTTTACAACCGCTGGTAACACTGCGGGGCAAAGCTAGTCTAAAACAAAATAGCCTAAGTTACTCCTTATCAAAAGCTAATAAAAGTCCCGTTAAACGCCGCAACAAACAGACAAACAAAAATTGAAAAAATATGTATTCTGGTAAATGTACTGTGGTATAATATTACAAACGAACACTACAATTTTATTTATTTGTATGGAGTATAGATTAGTAATAAATCCGATTGCAAGGTGACGAAGGTTCATTTATTTATCAAATTCAAATTATTTCAATAAATTGTATTTAAAATCGGTGACACGTAGTTGTAGGTATTTATGAGATAGGACAGCTATAATTATACTCGTATAAAACAACACGGGAGTTATTGATATTCTCGGTTTTTCTCTACTAATTATAGTATTAATTATTGTACACATAAACTTGTCTCTTAAATCATTTTATCTATTACTAAAAACTGCAATAAATCCGTTGAATAGTCTCAAAGGTCGCCTTATTTAAACTATGTTGAGATGTATCACAATCAGTGTGCATAGGTATATTTGGTTTCTTGTTGTGGTACTTGTTCTAAAAGCAATACTTGTAACCCAATTTTTATGATTCTTTCTTCAATTGACTTGTTTTTGTATCCTTCTTAAAAGGCCGGCAACGCACTTGTAACGCCTCTAGTGTTGCGGGTGTCCATGGGCGGCGGTAATCGCTCACCATCAGGCGATACGTCTGCTCGTTTGCCCTCTATATAATAAAAAAAGACTATTTTTTAAAAATAGTTTCTACCTTTCTTATTCAGAAAACTTGAAAAACTATACCAAATGAATAATCACTTGCGTCTTTGTAATATTTTGTAACAAGGATTCTAAGATTTCGTGTGCTATCTAAAACTTTTAGGGTTCTGTAAATAATTAAAGTTTGTGATTCATTTAACTTTAACTATTTAACTTAAAGTGGATTTGAGGAGTCTAGACAAGTCACTTAATAATCCTTACGACGATAACTAGATCAGAAAGAACAAGGTTGTGAATAGAAATTATAAAGTTCAAAATGAAAATTAACAATATCACACTCCACACTAATTTTCAATTGTAATAAACAAGTCCCAAACGATGGTCGGACCAAATATGACCACCACCAAGCTGCCAAATGAAGACAACTGGTGAAAGAAATCAAACGGAGTCACGATCCTCAGCAATGAGGAAACGACTGAAGAGAAGACAAGTATGTAAGTCATTATTATTACATCATCCATACTTATATGACATATCATATTCCTGAAAGTCTAGACACAGGCGTATTGCACGCATTTGCGGGCTATAATTCTAGGCTTACTTATGCTATGGAGATGAAGCTTGAAATGTAATATTTTTCCTTTATGAAAAGGGATGAAACTCTTTAAGAAGAAGACGGGAAAGCGCTCGGTATATAATTTTACAAATGAGTGTACATGGTTCTAAATGTCAAATGTACACATACAATAGTGCCTTTAGTTTTCTATCCCTGTGCCTCGGAGAGCACATAAAGCTGGCGGTCCTGCGCCTGTTCTCTCCCCGGTCGTGTCGGGTAACCGTCCCATCGGATTATGAGAGTGAGGGAACAGAGACAGCGTCCGTGAAGACTGACCATCGCCGTCAAATCGGCTAGGAGAGCATCATTAGTTTTCTATCACTTTACAGCTAAACGCTAAACTAATTGGCGGTGAACAGCTATTTTGCTCAAATCATCGCCACCTGGCTGGTGTACAGTGGGTCGAAGTGCAAGATCCCTAGTGTGGAACTTGTGATTTCTTTTAATAAATTTGGTATTATTTTGTGACCGTGTATCGCTCTGTGATATATGAGAACCATAGACAAAATATCTTTGTAGAACGCACAGTATTTGATTATTTAATCGCTTGAATCAACCATCGATAAATGATTTGATTTCCAAAATAAGCGTAATTGAAAAAAAACTTACGGTGAATTGAAACAAGGTCACTTTTTCAATGGTCTCTAATGAATAACGTACTTCAATTAAATTTCGAACTTATGTGAGTTACATTAGGGTGTATATTTGAAATTGTTATCTGTAAATAAATATAGGGGTGGGTGTACAATGGTGGTGTTATTATGTGATTGTGGGCACGCGACACCCGCGCGTGAGAGCGGCGCGCGCGCTCATTCCCACGTCTCTCCGGTTAATGTTTACACGGTGAAAATTTACATTTTTCCAAGTAAGTTCTTGTTTTATATTAAGTTACATTTCATTGAATTTATTAAAAAATAATAATTCAAAATTAATCAATAGTTCCAGTTCTAATGAATTAATTCCAGCTGTTTTGGGAAGTCTGCATCTGCGTTAGCAACATTTACTTATTAGTTTCGTGAACTTAAACATGGTCGAGAGAAGTAAAATGATGACCCCGGACCCAGCCGATCACCAACTGCAATAACTTATGAAAACGTCGTTAGGGTAGAGTGGCTATTGCGATATAATAGACATATGACACATCGAGAGATACAGGCTGAACTTAACATTGGATCACAGGCAGTTTCCACCATCCTGCATGAACACCTTAGAGTTCGATTAATCGTTGCGATGTATACCTCATTCTCTCACCGATGAGCAAAAATGCCGTTGTGTTGATTAGTGCAAAATGTATGTTAGAAAAGTTCGAAAAGGAGGAACTTCGCAAAACGTATCCTACATTCTTACAACGAACGAATCATGGATGTATAGCTACGACCCTCTCACGAAGCAGCAATGCCGCAATGGGTGTTTAAAGAGGACGATTTGTTTAAAAAAGTTCGCGGTCGGAGCGATGCTAAAAAAATGATAGCGGTTTTTTTTCGACGCAGGGGACCAGCAGTTGTAACTCCGCTATAAGACCATAGAACAGTTACAATTGAGTGGTATAGCGAAGATTGTCTGGAGCGACGTCCGTGGCATTCTTTTTCACGAAAATAACGCGCACGCTCACACAGCTGCTAGAACTATGGACTATTTTGACAACTTCGGGGGTAAACATGTTATGCCATCCTCTGTACAGCTTACATTTTAGAGTAATTTTATATCAAAGGCATGTTCCGTCGAAATAGAAATAGAGATGGACAACCAAAATAAATGTATGTGTGTCTGTATGTAGGAATGTATACGTGTATATATGTTTCTTTATGTACATACATACTCTTAGCTTATGTCAATTGTATGTTGTCCTCGACAACTATAACCTTGATGCACCTACCTTCCTAGATCTCCACACCCTCAAAGGTTGGTTAGTAGAAAAAGCCCAAGGCATTAAGTCCGCCAATGTACATAAGTGCATGAAAAAGAAACCTCAATGACGCTCAAAGGTTTTCTGAAAATTTCAAGTTCATTATTATCAGAATTGTAATGAAATAAACAAGTTGTATAATTTCACGCATCGCTGTAGATGGGTAATAACTACGCTGTGAAGTAGATGAGGGACATGCTTCGTATTACGTAGCATATTTATGATGGATATTATGTTCACTCAGATGGATACATATCTTCAAAAGAGAAAATATACTATTTATCTACGATGCTTTTGTGGATAACATTTCAGGATTGTGCTGTAAAATCGAATAAAATACATACGACTTCGTAAAAGAAATTTATCAGTACTAGCTTATTTACAAGCTTTTATTTAGTTTCACCTGTCCCGATGTTTGTCTGTAATCAAATCTTGCAACTTCAATTTGATCCACTTCCCGATTCAGCTGAAATTTGAAATATACCTTGAGTTCTGATGACAATGCAGTTATATATAATATCGGTATTAATATTATTATTAATCCAAAATGACACCTCTGATGTCACGAGGGTCCATGGGCGGCGACAAATCGCTTACCAACATGTGATACGTCCGCTTGTTTGCACCCAATTCCATAAAATAAAAAAAATCAAGTTTAGTATCTAAAATACTAAATGAAAGCAAAGAAATTGTCATGAATCTAAAACGAAGAGTAAAATCAGTTCAATTTGTGAAGTTATTAAACAGACGTAAGTCGACTAAACAATCAGACCCATCAGTGGGCTATCAACACGCTGTGCTAAAACGTTTTCCATTTAACTGTCACCTGTCACTTTGTTTGTAGAAGATTTGTTTCAGACCAACTTAAGTTTTAGATAAATATTCTTTAGACTTGACTTAAAAGGTACAACGAATTTGGAAAAAAACAGATTCACTTGGATGAATCATTTTCAATTGCCAACATTTATATTAACACCAGCAAACCTATTAGTGTCAACCAGGCTTTTTAGTAATTACTTAGACCTACGTACCTACCTACGTTGTTCCGAAAATTGATAGCTACAGAATAAATACAATGTCTTCTTTTATGAAACTATTTTCGATTGACGGCTAATTTCAACACAAACCTCCTTTGTGAAAATCATGTGTAGTTTTTTAATATGTTTTAAGATTATCTGTCACTCTTCTTTTGTTTGTAACAATGGACGTCTCGCGGGAAACTTCTCGTGCTATGATTTTCTATGACTATATATAAACGAGGGTTAAACTTCAAGGAATCTCAAGATTTTTTTTATATTCTAACTATATTTCATTTCACTAACTATTTTTGGAACAGCCCACGTATATTGTAGGAAAAGTAGATAAGAATGGAAAATAGTGGTAGTACACTCTTATAGGTATTATACCTTTAGTTTAACGCACCAATTTAGAAACCATTAGGGTTTGGCTTGATTTTTTTTAAATATTGTTTATCGCGCAGAGGTATCATCATCAACAGCCCATCCTATCCATTTTCGAATAGGATTTATTTAAGGTTTGCCGTCATGTATGTGCCTGCCAAAATGACTCTACTCTGCTTAATGGAAAGCAAAAGCAGAATCCAAGAGTGGTGATCACCATACTCATTGCGAATGCAGACAATGCAACAATCCAGCATGGTGACTTACACCATAGCGGCCTAGTGATGCTTTTGCATCGTTGGGCCTCCGGTCTCGTATTCACCTACGAAACACGACTGCTGCTGACATTTTGCGTTGATCTTCTGTGCGAGGGTAGTACCGCCCGGGTCGAGCCGTTCGGTTCGTGCTGAAATCAACGTGGCTCTACTATCTTAAAGACTTACCTACCATTGCCTTCAGTGTCAATTCCCGTGAACGTAATCTAACTAATACTCCAACACTGCGAGATAGGATTTATGTTACTACGGAGCATGTACGATGAGAAATTTTATCGCAAAAAGGAATGTCTTTCAGACAACCTTTAGATGGAAGAGCAGACGACGTTAATGAGCAGTATCTGACGACATAGTGATAATAGTTAAGTATATTTTATTATCGACATTACTGCCATGTATTAGAACGATATTATGTTATGAGAAATTAAGAAAAGATAGTGAATGTAATACGTTTCATAATCAATTTAAGTATGGTCATTTAAAAATATTAATAGTAGACATTGTATGCGTAATACGCTGGATACGCATTTTATAATAAGAGGGACACTTGAGTTTTATTTGAACTTAAAACTAATTTCGAGAGAGAGAATTATCCGTTGAACTCTGATTACCTGAAATTAGTTTTAACACTATTATTGTGACGCCTTTTAAAATACAGGCATTAGAAATCACCGCTTGAGACTAGATTCAGTTTGTTTCACGAAAACAAAGATCACATCTGTTAAAATCTATAACCTGAACGAAGATTTTGAAATAAATATCGTTTTGTTATAAGCTACCACTCACTTGAGTATGGATGGTTAAATCGTTATATTTAGAAAATAGAATCTCTACTTAAAATCAGTTTTAAAACAAGATTTACGATTGAGACGCCTTTTAACATACGGACCATAGTGTTGTACCATATGGATAACAATTTAGTTCAAATCCAATATGAGAAGAACACTCATCATGTAAAATATTATATTTCCGTAGATGTAGGTATAATACAGCTTCTAACAGATATGTTAGGGTGAATAAAATTTCGAAAAATTAGGAAACCGATCACGTGCCTCTCGGGAGAAAATATCCTATTGTTGTCGATCGGGTCAGATTAAGGGCAAGTCTCCTTTAGGTAATTGAAGGCTATTTCTCTGCTGATGTTCTGTAGGTAATTTTCTTTATGCTAGTGGTTATGGTTTCATTGTGTACTTATATTTATAACTAGCTGACCCACGCAACCTCGTTTGCGTCTTATAATGCCCGTGGCGTGAAAATTTTCCCCCGTTTTTGAAACATTCTTCATTGGTGCTCCGCTCCTATTAGTAGTAGCGTGATGATATATAGCCTATAACCTTCATCGTTAAATGGACTATCCAACACTGAAAGATTTTTTTAAATCGAACCAGTGGTTGGTGGTGAGATTAGCCGGAACAAATAGACAGACTGACAAAAATTTTAAAAATATATATTTTGGTATGTGAACCGTATATACATTCATATGCATGTAGTAGAAAGTGGTTATTTTAATATTACAAACAGACACTCTAATTTTATTTATTTGTATGTGTGTATAGATATATATACATTGTAAGATTAAACTCACTTGTACTTATTCTACTATTTTTAATCACTTCAATCCTGACCGGTATTGCTCTATGGCATTATAAAATATTTTATGAATAATTAAATAAATATTTCGGACATCTTACACACAACGCCATTTAGTTCCATGCTAAGCAGAGCTTGTGTTATGGGTACTAGACAACTGATATACATACATACATACTTTTCTTTTATAAATAGGTACGTACATATTATACATAGAAAATACCCAAACTCCGAAACAAAATTCTGTAGATCATATAAACATTTGGTACGACCCGGGAATCGAAACCGAGACCTCAAGAACAGTAGTCTAATACGCTGCCACTGCGCCACAGAGGCAGTCAAAAGGTTACTGCTTACTTACTGACTTGTTTAAATGAATTCCATCAAGCGCCGACAATTGAGAGCATGTTACACTAATCAATATGTATGTATAAATATACATATATTTTCAAATAATAGTAGCCAAAGTCACCCCTTATAACATCAGCTATCTGCCAGTGAAAGTCTCGTCCAAATCAGCACAGTCGTTCCATCCATACTATAACTTTATTAATTTGTATAGATTATTAAATGTCTTTAGGTCTCCATTATTACTAGGAATATTTTTAATTTAAAAAGGGTCTAAAGATCTCAGCAAAATTAAATAAAGGTTTTTTATAAAGAGGTTGTCACATTTATTCGAATTCGTTCATGCAAGAGAACCGTTCAGAAGTTAAAAGAGACATAAAAATAGAACACTATATCAGGTCAGATCGATGGATGGCCGTGTTCTGGGTCGAAGGGATCACTTACAAATGAGAATTAACTCGCTTTAATAAATATTGCGTGAGTAAATCTAACGAGGCTTTGCTCAGAATTTCATTAACTTTTGATGAGAAGCTTGCTGACCCGTGCAACTTGATCTGAATTTCACAAAAGTATTATTTTTTAAATAGGCATGTGTACTTTTATACTCATATGTACATGAATATAGGCTATCGAAAAGGGGTAGCCAGAGGCATATTATACATCTTTATTACAACTCAAATGTTGGAACTTTCACAATTTTGGTTAGGCCTGTTGTTATTCAATTTGAAATAGGTAAATTAGAAGTATATTGTGAGCAAAACATGGGGTTGGTAATGACAGGAAATCTTATTCAATTGTTACTTATTTAATTTGATTAGGAATTTTGACGGTTTAGGATTCTATACCCGTAACTCTTAAAACAAACTAAATTTGTTGTTTGTATTTAGTTTCAAAATATTTACAGATTTCTCAATTAATCAATAATAACGGGCATGTGTTTGGCAAACAAACGTTTAAAAGCAAACACTATTTATTTAGTAGTACATTATGGATTATAATAAAACCTGTGCATCGCAATGTGTTGCAGACACCTGTTCGTGATGTCCACTGCAGACGTCATTGTACGTCTCGGGCTCAAGATAACGAAAGAAACGTACATTTCCACAGATGTACAAAAACTTTTAACTATCATTTATTTTCAATTTAAATTCACATGTCTGAGTTACATTTTATAGTAATTCAAAATTATTTTGCCTTTGCTTTTGTGCATGTTTTCATGATCTTGAATCCATACGATCCATACTAATATTTATAAATTCGAAAATAACTCTGTTACTGTTCACTGCTAAACCTCTGAACCGAAATGAATTTCGGTATGTGAACAGATTGGACCTTATCAACCACCCACAACGTCCCACTGCTGGGCTCGGGTCTCCTCTCAGGAGAGAACTAAGGCCATACGTCCCCACGCTGGCCAAGTGCGGGTTGGGGACTGGCAAGACAACCTTGTGACTACGTAATCTTGATGTTCGATGTTTTTAAGCCGCCCAAAGGCCTCCAACTAAGCTTCACGACTGTTATCCTATGATTACAACCGGGACCGACAGCTTAATGTGACCTCTGAATCACTGAGATGCTCATGGTTATATGCCACCAGCGGTCACCCACCTAGGTACTGACCGCGCTGTCGTTGCTTACCCTCGGTAATGTTTATAATCACAAAGTGCAACTGGGCTATGAGCTCCATAGATTCCTATAGATTGGAGCTTAGAGAAAGATAAAGGCTACACTGGAGTACATTGGCAGTCACAACTGCGTTGCCACTCTTCAGTAAAACAAAGGGCCACCCTCCAAGCAGAGAGGGGGGGGGGGTAGGTATCTATTACTTTACTTACTCTGCTGGTTCATGCCAAAAACTGTTTTCAATCATGCTAGTAAGGATCCATAAAACTGTGCACAAGGACGAATAGTTTAAAGAGTCTGGTAAAATAAAAGATCGAAGGAATTGGTTGACGTTTTTCTCTCGAAATTAATGCCAGTACGTCTACGACTAAGTATTATTTTAATGTAGTTTTTTGAAATAAAAACTAATTCGTAATGTTGAAATAAAATAAAAATTCAGAAAGACAAATATTTAACTAAATTTATTTAACTTGAAAATTGGTTCGTAAATTAATATAGAAGTCTGGATGGACCTAGACCATCTGTAGCGACCCATCTAAAGCCGTGGCCTCGTTTTCTATTATAACTTATTTCAGACGGTTTGGCAAACTACTTTTCTATTCTCACTAAGGAGGCGTATTAAGAGCCACTATATATAAACTATGATTTTAAGTTCTCATGAAGCTTATGAAGATCGAAGACCTTAAGGTCTCATAATAATAATAATTGGTTTATTTTACACCAGATTACTTACAAAGATTACTTAAATGTAAGAGGTACAATTGGCGGCCTTATCGCCCGAAGGCAAACTCTTACAGGCAACCATGGGATGGAAAGAAAGACGCGGAAAGTATAGTGCCTGGTGTATAAAAAGTTGATAAGAAAAAGAAGTACATATTATATAAGGTATATATACATTATACATATTATATAAAGTTAGAAAGCAGAAGTGTCTCTACTAAATATGATTAGATAAAGATGCATGCGGTACTTATCTGTAAGTGATTGTTATACTAAACTAAGTTATCTTTTGAACTGCATTTTGATATAAATTCAGTATAAACAATTGTTGGTGAGCCAATAAAGAAAATAAAAATAATAGTAATAGATAATCCGAATAAGCTCCAGTCAGCAAAGTCGGTCACGAGTCTTAGAGGCCTCCCAGGTAATAGGCCTTCACCAGTCTCTTGAACGCAGCTAATGTCTGCGAACGTCTTATTGTTACTGGTAGGACGTTCCACAACTGAACTGCTTGGACAGTGAAAGAGTGGTCGAGGAATTTGGTATTATGTCCGGGAATTCTCAATTTCAGGTCCTCTAACGACGATGGTCCGATTTCGATGCGGTTTTTTTTATTCAAAAACCAGTTTCCTTGCGTTCCGAACTATGTTGGGTTAATAGCGGTCAAGGTCCAAAATGATGTAAGGCATTTTTGGTGTATGATTGGTCGATTAAGTGCTTGACAGGGAGGTTTTTTTAACTTTAGCTTGTTTACTAACTGATCAGCTGATTGATGGTAACGTTTTTAGCGTATTCCTCCTAGATAAATTGGCTATCTAACACTCAAAGGATTTTTAATTCCGAAAAGTAGTATTATACAACCTCTGTAGCAACGTGTCTGGCTAGTGTGGTCAGTAGACCCAAAACTCCTTGCTAAGCAGAGTTCTATGTCTGACAGTGAACGATTAAGGGCTGTTGATGATTCTAAACACCTACTTTATAGACATTTCTTGTCTGTTCTAGGAGATAAGTATCTATGTGAAGGTACCACGCGGCCTGCACCGTGCTCGCAACTACACTCTTTTGCAAAAAAAACGGGCACTTAAGCAAATAACTATTTTATAGTTACTATTAGTTTGTTTGACAATTTTAGGTATTGTTATCCTCAGAATTTCATAAATTAATTAGGAAGGAATAGGTATTATCAGTTTTATCATAACATTTTGATTAAATTATTGAGAAATAATGTTTAAGCTCAAAACACTATTATTGTACCTGCTCGCTAAATAAAAATGAAACGCGTTAATTTCTTTGTTTTTCTTGAATACATTAAAATCAGATAAAAGTTTAGTATTGAGTGTGACCCCCTCTTGCTGAAATCACGGCTTGCATTCGTCTGGGCATGTTAGCAAGTATATCTTTTATGGTTTCTTGGGGAATACGTTCCCGCTCCGCGGTAATCACATTCTTTAGCTCTCTGATGGTCTGCGGAGCCGGCTGCACTGATCTCACTCGTCGCTTCAGAACGTCCCAGACATGCTCTATGGGATTGAGGTCCGGACTTCTAGCTGGCCAGTCCAAACGACGAATTCCGACTTCTAGCATATACGCTTCCACATCGCCAGACCGGTGGGCGCGAGCGTTGTCGTCCATAAAAAATGAGTTTTCGCCAAGAGCGGTTAAAGCGGGTTGTGCATAAGGAATTAGAACTTCCGTTATGTATCGGTGTCCAGTCAGTGTACCGTTTTCGATGAAGACTAACTCCGTACGATCCATGGAATTTATTCCTGCCCAAAACATAACAGAGCCCCCTCCATAAGGTGTGATTTCTTCAAAACATGCCTCTGCAAAGCGTTCTCCTCGTCTACGTAGCACTCGCCGACGTCGGTCTTCACCATGCAGAGATATCCTGGCTTCATCGGAGAACAATATCCTATCCCAGTCTTCATGAGTCCATGACACACAATTTCGAGCGAAGCTAAGCCTGGCAACTCGATGTCCACGGAGTAATTTAGGGCCGCGTGCCGGGCGATGACTGTGTATATTAGCAGCGAGAAGCCTCCTCCTGACCGTCCATAGACTAATTTGCACATTTCTTACTTCTTCGAGGCTGTTCTTCAGGTCCACATAAGAAGATTTGCGATTTCTCAATGCTTGACTAACTAGAAAACGATCATCCCGTGGTTCGGTACATGTCTTTCTGCCAGAACCAGGCCTTCTCTTGACGGAACCGGTCTCTTGATAGCGCTGCCAGGTCCTTTGAACTGTCGACCGACTCACATTTAGCCTCTGAGCTACGAAGCATTGGCTGCAACCTTCTTCAAGCAGCGCAATAATTTTGCTCGCTTTTATCACTTTATCTACCATTTTCGAGATTGCTAAACAGCAATAACAATACTTTTAAATGTCAAGGACATCAGATAATTTAATAAAAATTGATAAAAAGTTAATTAGAGTCGATATTACCTATAGGGAATTCGCGCCACAAAATGTAGTTAAAAGTTGTTTTCTTTGAAAACCAGGCTCAGTCAAAAATTTGAATTTGGAATGTACTCTTATAATCATTATGGCACTTTTATAACTGGCCAGTAACATGTTCAAATGATTAAAACCTTTTTGGTATTTAATTTTTTTCAGCCAGGAAGAAAATCGAAAGCGCCCGTTTTTTTTGCAAATGAGTGTATTTCTTTCGTATTCCTTATGTTCCTTCCACACAAGTAGGTACACGTGGAGGCAACGATGCGCCGCTGTCTGGTTACGATGTTGCCTTTACTCGTGTTCTCACCAGTTTATCTTATTTATAGTTCATCAGATTTATTTTTGTATTAAAGTGTTATTTTTAGTCAGAGTACCCTTAGGTTATGATATGTCTGTTAAGAAGTTTAAAATATGGATTAAAGGATACCTACATAGATTCAAAATTAGACAGAATCTACACCGTAGGAACTGGACTGCTGATAAATATACTCTATATATCTATAAATGTATCTAACTTTAGATGAAATCCTGCTTAACTTTAGATAATATAGATTCCTTTTTTAATATTACAAACCTGTTACTTGTGGCAGAATATGCTGTGATTCCTGATGTATATATTAAAAACTTTGTACTTTGCTTATAAATATATATGTCCAATTAATAAATATATGTTAAAGACAAATTATAGAAAAAAACTGGCCTGGACTCGCGCACCGAGGGTTCCGTACAAACCTGTAGGTATATTTTATGATATAACTATAAAAATATGCTTGCTATAAGACGTTGCTTCGTACCAAATTTCAAGGGTTTGAGTTCACGGGAAGTACCCAGGTTTTGATTCCCTTGCGAATGTCGAAAGTTTGCAGAATAAGGACTGTAAAGGGGGAAATAAATGATTGATCTTATTTATCAAACAGTAATTTCTTCTGCATAAGAATCAAATCAAACGAGGACTTATTACTAGAAGTTTAATTTACTATGCCTATAATTTCAAGCCGGCATTAGTACCCACTTCTACTTCTGAATGTAGGTTTCTCTAGAATATAAGTCTTTAACCATCCTTGTCTGACATATTTCAATAGATATGGGTTCCGATTACCTTTATTTCTCCATGAAAAACAACAAAACAATTACTTAACACCTGTTTTCTGTGAGATCGTGCTATCACTCAGGTCAAGCGTGCCCCATTGTGCGAGGCTCTCCTACCACTAACGTACTGTTGTGGACTGTACCTGTATTTAAGACACATTTCATGTCTTAAATACAGTTACTTACAGCTATCAGACTCAGTTGGGTATAATTAACGAGTTTCACGTAAAAAATCCATTTGTCACACTATAAGCTTATGGCATTTACGTCACTTTGATATGGAATCAAATCAGTTAACAGCAGTGACGTAGCGGAATCGTAGCTGGTCTACGCGGCTACGTACGTGCATGACGACACGAATGAAGGCTACAAATTTCGTACTTTATTGATTTTCGTTTGGTCTGTAACTAACTGTTGGTACTTAATCGTGTCGTCTTTGCCATTTTAGTAATTAATAAACTGCTTACATATAGTTTTTTAACAAACTGAACCACAGTTAATTAAATAATTATCTAAACAGTGCCCGCCTTTTCTTTTAATTAACTTTTATTCAGCACACATGCAAAGGTCACCTGGTCTCAATGTCAGACAATTCGTGATGAGTTGTAATAAATTATTAAGAGCAAAAGGTCATTATCCCCCAAAAAAACTTCAAATCGGTTTATAATTACCATATAAAAAAATACAAACTAATTGGCAACCGTTTCTTTTTTCAAACCATTTAAAAGTTAGGTAAGCACAAGTCAACTAATTATTGAAACCCTCTTATCCTTTACCAGAACCTTACTTTCAATTATCAAATTACCCCAAATTACCAAAGAATACTTATTCAATATAATATGTACTGTCATTTGTCATATATCAATAATATCACGTGTGTCTATTGAACTTGTGGGGGAACGGGTGTAATGTCTACTCCGACACAAAGGGAGGATCTTCCGACCAGGCGAGGTGATCATGCCTGGCGGCTACTGCCCAACAGTTGATGTTGGGATGTTGAACGAGTATATATGATAATCGGCGCGAGAACTTTAATTGCGCGATTCAGGATTGGTAGTTTCTTCGTATTGTAGGTTACTCCGTAGTTCAGTGTAACTTCGGTAGATGGCGCTGTAGTATGTTATGTTGTATGTGGAGGTAGCCACAAACTGTACATGTCTTATCTCGTCGATGCTTAATTAAGTGTAGTGTATTAGTAGTAGTAGTAGTAGTATTGTAGTAGTAGTATTAGTAGTAGTATTAGTGTAGTAGTAGTAGTAGTATTGCTTTGTGCTCCAAGCTCCAATTATTTTCAGAACTTATGTTTGTGGCAAGAAGAGAAGATATATAAGCACTAACAATATAGAACCATCATGTATCTGTTTCATTAGTAACAATAATATCCTACAAATGTTATAAACGCGAAACTTGGTGAGTATGTTTGTTGCTCCTTCACACAAAAACTACTGAGTGGATTTTGAAGAAACTTTACAATAATATTTATTATATTTGGTAGCACCGTAGGGTTCAGCTAGTTAGTAATAAAAGTATGTGTATGTGACAGATGCTTTCGTGCATGGCTGCCTGTATGAGTGCGTATCTATATGCGTGCGTACGTGCATGCATGCAGATACGAACATTGTAATCAAAGCGTACTTGTTTAGAGACTAGTACTTTCAGTCAGAGTATATATTTAGTAGATCCTTCGACAGGTCATGGTGCCTGATACTATTTATGAGAAAGAGAAAACTACAGTTGTCCCGTTAAACTATTAAGCTTCTATTTGGTAGAACAAGTTGATACACACAAAAATAATATAGAATTTTGAAAGTATAATCAGTACTTAACCATTCACTTAATATTCTATTTATAACCTTAAGTCTGAACCTCAAGGAATAAAATCATGATGTTACAATAAAGGCGAGAACCATTTATTTTTCTAGAGATTTTTACGCTATTGTGATGACGTCAATGATCAATTTGAACAAATTGATATTAATGGATCATTCGTCCTATGTTTCATTTATCAGCGCCTACACCACAGGTAAGGCTTTAACCTTACGTATTGGAAGGGTCATAGTAAAATTGTTATTTACACTACGAAGTTCATTGACTGGGATTTTTTTTTTATAATTGGGGTCGTGTTTCTTTGGTGAGTACGAGACCGGAGACCCAATGATGCAGGAGCATCTGAATATGCCTAGATAGTGTGGGTCACCTTGCTACATTGTCTGCATTCTATTAATAATACTTTATTTCTCCTCACAATGGTACACTTACAACTAGTCATTTTACAATATTTTGTTTAGAAATGTGAGGAGCTGGTGTCTGTGATAGGCATATAATGCCTGTGTTACAAATCACCAGGTCCCCACCCCACGGACTACAGATACATTTTTGACATCTTTAAACATTTATTCTATTGAGCACATAGAGTGAGAGAATGCGTAACAAAAAGACAGCGCCAAGCATACAAATCTCTGTGGGTGTGTGTGATGTGAAGAGTAACGTGTCAGCATCACTGATGTGTGTGTGTGTGTGTATGTGTGTGTGCGTGTGTGTGTGTGTGTGTGTGTGTGTGTGTGTGTGTGTGTGTGTGTGTGTGTGTGTGTGTGTGTGTGTTTTTTTTTTTTTTTTTTTTTTTTTTTTTTTTTTATCGAGGTATGGGCAAATACTTTTACGTATCATCAGGACCACTTAAGTGGCCTGGTATGTCGGACTCAGATCTATGTCAATACCGACTAAACCTCCTCCTCTTTCTCTAGCCTCTTGTTCCCCGCGGAAACCGCCGTTAGGCATTACTTCGCGGGGAGAGGTTTAAGCTATTGCTCTACGAGCTCATTGCTCCTTCTCTTGAGTTTTTAATTGTAGCTCTCCTTCTCTCTGCGGAGCGGAGATCTTGGAGAACTTTTGTTGCAAAAGCACTAGTCGCGTCCCAAGCCGTTTGCGATGACAGCATTGCATCGACTAAAGTCTCTGGTTTGATGGTCTGTCTCAGGACGAGCTCCAGATCATTGCGCAACGAGTTAAAGCGCGGACACGCAAAGAACACGTGCTCCGCGTCTTCGGTGACTCCGGTACAGGACGGACATTCTGGAGAATCATCGTGTTTGAAGCGATTGAGATATTCTCGGAAGCAGCCATGTCCTGAGAGCATTTGTGTCAGATAATAGTTGACCTCGCCATGATTCCGTCTCAGCCAGACATTTACTTGCGGTATTAACCGGTACGTCCACCTCCCTTTTACTGCAACGTCCCACTGCGCTTGCCATCGACGTATGCTATTCTGCCGCTCTTCGACTCTAAGTTCATCTGTACTCATTGTCGATGATCGTCGTCGTCGATATAGGGTTTGCCGTTCCTCGGCTAGTACATGGATAGGTAGCATTCCGGCAATTACGCCCACCGCTTCTTCAGACACTGTGCGGAAGGCACTAGTCACTCTCAGGGCACTCAGTCGGCAAATCGATGCGACTTTTCTCCTAGTGTCCTGAACTTTGAGGGCATCCGCCCAGATGGAAATTCCATAGGTCAACACCGAAGTCACAACCGATGACAACAGGGATCTTCTGGTCTGTTTTGGGCCTCCAACATTAGGCATCAGTCGAGATAGACATGTTCTCACTACAGATGTCTTGGCACTTATATGCTCCACTTGTTGCTTGAAATTTAGTCGGGTATCAAGCATGACTCCCAAATACCGTATGAACGGTTGTGATGTGATTTCATGGTCACCGACTCGTAGCGTGATGGTTTCCGCCTGCTTTCTGCTTGTGATTAGAACAGCTTCGGTCTTGTGCTGTGCTAATTGCAATTTCACCGTATTCATCCACTGGTTAACTCTCTCGAAGGTGATATCAAACGCGAGATTTATTTCGTCCAGATGCTTTGCGACGATCACTACAGCCACGTCGTCAGCATATGCCACTAGTTTGACATTCGCTGGCAGGACTATCCTCAGCAGACCATCGTACATGACGTTCCACAGAAGAGGACCCAGAACTGAACCCTGTGGTACTCCTCCAGTTATTTTATATTCCCTTGGGCCATTCTTCGTGTCGTATTTCAGGAGCCTGTTTGTGAAGTAGCTCGCTACCATCCGACGTAGGTACCCTGGTACGTTCTTCTCTTCGAGGGCCCACATGATGCAGTCCCAGTTGGCGGAATTGAAGGCATTCTTGACATCTAATGTAGCTACCAAGCAATACTTCTTCGCACCTCCCTTCCATCTGGTCCCTGCGATCGCATCCTTGGCTATGGTGACGACAAGATCGATCGCGTCTAGTGTAGACCGCCCGCTTCGGAAGCCATACTGGCTGTCAGCCAAAAATGGCTCGACAACTGCTTCGATCCTTTGGTGGATTATTCGTTCCAGTACCTTGCCTGCCGTGTCTAGCATACAGAGCGGTCGATAGGATGACGGTTCATCCGGTGGCTTTTTTCCCTTAGGGAGTAGTACCAGCCTCTGCTGTTTCCACTTCCCAGGGAAAATTCCTTCTTTAAGGCATGTTTCGTACATTTCCGAAAACAGTGCCGGTGCTGCCTTTATAGCGGTTTTTAAAGCAGTGTTTGGAATTCCATCTAATCCTGGTGCTTTTTGGTTCCTTACTCGGTTACACGCTTCCATCAGCTCTTCCATCGTGATAGGTGGAATTTCCTCCAGTTTGTACTGTGCTGCTGAGAAATTGACCTCTTGTTGTTGAGGAAACAGCGTGGTTACAATTTTCTGTAACAATTGTGGACATGTGGGCGATGGCATCGACTGGCTTTTCAGCTGGATCATAGCCACCTTGTACGGTCTGCCCCACGGATCCTTCTCCACTTCGTTGATCAGCTCCTTCCAGCATTTGCTTTTGCTATCTTTGATAGCTTTGTTCAGCATTCGACGTGCTATTTTGTACTCCTCCATCAGCTCAGGATAATTTTGTCTGCAATGGCCACGCTGAGACAGCCGTCTTTTTTTGTGACACGCTTTGCGTAGGGCGCTGATGTGATCGTTCCACCAGTGCACCGGCGGACGTTGATTCACGCTACGTTTTCGAGGCATACTCGCGTCGCAGGCTTGGACCACTCTCGCCATTAGGCACTTGGTCTTTTCCTCCGCATTTCCGGAGATGATTGTGTCACTGTCAAAGGCTATCGTGAAGGCGACGGGGTCGAAAGATTTAGCTTTCCACCCAACCACGTTGGTTTGCCTGTTTGCTCTTCGAGAATTCTGGCTGGTAAATATTTCCCAAAATATAGCATTGTGGTCACTAGCGGTATAGCTATCCATCACTTCCCAGATGTATCTTCCCCTAGTAAGGCTGCTGCTGACGAAAGTGAGATCAACGATGGACCTTGCCTCACCTCTTACAAACGTCGGTGTACCACCACTGTTGAGCAGGACTACATCTAATGCAGTGATGGCCTCCAGCAGTGCTCCACCCCGCGCATTAGTCTCTTTGCTGCCCCAGTCGGTTGCCCAGGAGTTGAAATCGCCGGCTATTGCCACTGGATAATGCTGCTTAGCGTCTTCGATCAGCCGGTCTAGGAAATCGGTATATTCATCTATAGAAAGACTAGGCGGTGCATAGCAGCTATAGAATCTAATTCCGTCTATCCATGCTGCTACGAAGCAAGCTTCTCCAGTGTTGACTGTACTTTGGAAAGGAAACTTACCGCAAGACCAAATGACGGCTTTAGTGGTGCTGTCCATTTCCCATGGTTGGTTGCTGAGATGTTTATAGGGCTCCGCTATTAGTACTACGTCCAGTTCCAATTCCCGCACTGTCTGCATAAGTAGGTCATGAGCCGCCTCACAATGATTGAGGTTGAGCTGCAGTATCTTCATGTTCTTTTATTCTTGAACTTCAGGAGTGCCTCTCTAAAAACGGGGCATCGCCTAGTACCAGCATGGTGGGCAATATTTTCTGTGTTGCGGTGTTCAGTACAAAGAGCACACCGAGCTGTGTTCGTACATTCAATGACTTTGTGACCTCCTTGTCCACATCCAATGCACATGTGGGATCGGTCTATTCCGCTTTTACAGTGGCCAGCGAGATGCCCAAAGTGCCAGCATTTATAGCACTGAATTGGTCTTTCTACTGATCTTATTCGGCAGTTGACCCAGCCAATTCTAATTTTATTGTTGTCACTGCGCACTTTCAGCGCTAGTGGTACTGAAAGTGTCACTAAGGCAATTTGGGTACCTCTATAGGCGTTGCGCAGTGATTTAATTGCGTCCGATGTGATCTGATGTTCACCTCCAACCGCCTTTTGCAAGGCTGCTAGGATATCTTCCCTCGTTGTGGCGTCATCTAGGTCTCGTATTTCGAGGTCTTCTTGCGGTCCTTTGCTGATCACGGTAGCGTCCTCTTTTAGGAGGCCAGATATAGATTTTTGCAATCCTTGGCCTTTATCCTTGTTCTTCTTAGTGAGTATGATCAGTAAGTCTCCGGTAGCTGTCTTACGAATCTTGTCTACCGTAGAACGGACCATGTCGTCAGGAATGTCCTTCTTGATCCGACAGAGGATATCGGCATAACTGTCCTTCTCGTTTGGGCGAATGATCAGCGCGTTCGGTCTGGGAGGTGACTTTCGTGGCTTCTTCTGCTTAGGCCTTAGTGGAGGTTGCTTAGGCTTTGGCAGTGAATGCTCCAATGGGTGTTTCGAAAGCTGTTCCCTGTGCTGGTTCTTCCTGTCTTTCTTTGATTGGACTAGTTTCCAGTCTGTCGTCTCCTCATTTATGGGGTCCTGTGCTATCTCCTTTAGGGCAGGGCTCGGTGCTGAGTCCTTCATCTTTTTTGTCACCTGTTTTTTGTCAGACTGAGGAGACGTCCGCTGCTTTCTTTTAGCAGGCCTATTATTGCCATGGTGCTCCTCGACTACTGATTCACTGTCTGCTTCAACACCGGTGTCTATCTCTGTCATCGATTCGGTGTTTATTTGACCACATGACGGCGCTGCCACGCCTAAGTTCTTTGGTTTCACACACAAATGGCGTTTCCGTATGACCCGCCACTCCTCATCTAGGGTTTTAAACCTCCTCATGGCGTTACTAATACTAGTCGCTTTGGCCTTTATTTCTTTGTGGACATTTAGTTTTGTTTGAAGGAACTCTTGATGCTCTTCGATGAGTTTCTCAAGGCGTTCCAAGGCCTGTGTCCTCTTCATTTCAGCACTTGTTTCTAGCGCTGCCTCTCGGACTTGGTGCCCATTTCCATCAACTTCATCTTTATTAAAATATATAATTTTTTCCATGTTGTTCCCACGAGTACCTAGGGAAGATCAATGGTCAACTCCAGCAGAGCCCCGGTTGCCGGAGCAAGGTCACATAATTTCGCCTGGGGGGCGGACCCGGTACCCCAGGGGAACCGTTAGCGACGCCGAACCCCGGCGCCATACAGTCCTCGGCACGGTATCTGTACACCTTGACTTAAGGGAGTTTTGTCCGCGGGAGCTATTTTATTTCGCCCCTACCCTCTGCTCCTAAGAACAGCGAGCTTCCTCCTATCCGCAGCTGGAGACGCGCCCGGTAGCAGTTTCTCCTCTGCCCCGAGTGTGTGTGTGTGTGTGTGTGTGTGTGTGTGTGTGTGTGTGTGTGTGTGTGTGTGTGGTGTGTGTGCGTGTGTGTATCAAACACTATCGTCGTTTGATTTAATTCCAATGAAGAAGTTTTTCTGTTTCAGCATAATTTAGCCCACATAGCCAGTTCATAGCCGAAGACTTACATTTTGTTTTGCATAAAGGATACAAATCTAGAGCACGATTCAATCCATTGTACAGATTCGGACCCTGGTAATTGAAAAATCGTTGTGCAAGATTAGTTTTGCACAAGGGCACCGCGAATACTCTGTCTTTACGACGTTTATTTTTGTTCTTCTCTGGTTCAAATGTTGCTAGGCAATGTTGCTTGACCACGATATTTAATATATACAGTTGCCGCACTGTCAAGACCTCCCAGTTTTTATAAAGGTCAACTGTCGGATAGTAGAATGGTAGGAATAAACTTACTTTTAGAATAGCTCTTTGAGCTCTCTCAATTTTAAGCAGGTTAGTTTTACATGCACCACCCCAAGATGTAATGCAGTACGTAAGAAGAGATTGACAAAGGGCACAATACAACGATCTAACAACTGCCCTTGAAGCAACTTGTCTTAGAGCCTTAAATACGATAATTAGTTTACGCAACCTAGCGGCAAGAAGATTAATGTACTCACCGAACCTCAGGTTTCTGTCAATGATTACTCCTAGATATTTGACCGACGTCGCGCTTTCTAAGTCAGGACATGTGCAGGTTCTATTACTGAGATTAAGACACGAATGCGCGGTTACACGAAGTGAGGGATCAGGCTTATCACAGGATTTCGTTGAAAAAGTTACATAATTCGACTTTGCAACATTTAATGTGAGCATGTTTCTATTCAACCATTCTGTAACCATGTTCATTCCACTCTGAGCATTTATAAATACTTCGCTCCATGTATTGCCACTGAAGAGTAAGGCAGTATCATCTGCAAAAGTTATGATCTTTGTATTGGGAAGTTCAATCTGACAGAGATCGTTTATATATACTAGAAACAAAGTTGGACCCAAGATACTGCCCTGAGGGACACCAAAAGTTACAGGTAGCTCATCGCTGATCACATCACCGATCCTCACGCATTGCGTTCTATCAGTCAGGTAATCCTGTAGGAGCCTCAGTTGAAGATCCCTTACACCAACATTCTCAAGCTTTTTAATCAGGATTGGGACAGAGACTGTGTCAAACGCCTTTGCTAAATCCAGAAAGATTCCAATCGTTTTTTTTTTGTGTCCATATTACCAACAATATAATTGGTAAGATCTAATACAGCATCTGCTGTGGATCTTTTAGCTCTAAAACCAAACTGTGCTCGTGATAAAAGATGTTTGTCTTCTAAATATTTAACTAGTCTATTGTTAATAATGCGTTCTAGAATCTTTGATAGAGTCGGAAGAATGGAGATAGGTCTATAGTTGTTGACACAGTCTCTGTGACCCTTCTTATAAATCGGATGAACTCGCGATTTTTTGTAAATCTTCGGAAATACTCCAGTTGTGAGAGATAGGTTACATATATATGCAATTGGTGGTGTCAGAGTATGTATATTGGACTTTAAAACCTCACTAGATATCCCATCCAGCCCAACCGAGCACCCGCTCCTCAAGCCCGCTATCAATGTCCCCACCTCATCAACATCAGTGGGAAGAAGAGTGAAAGATTGACAACAGGGATTAAAAGCGGTATATTCTGTTTGGGAGTAATTTTTTTTAATATTCGCAATTAGTATGGTGACCACGAGTCTTTAATTCAACTCATGCTTTCTCTCAGGCAGAGTAGAGTAATTATGACAGACTGATATATATATATATATATATATATATATATATATATATATATATATATATATATATATATAAAATGTAGAACACGATGTTGACTCGATTTGAACTTGTCCTTAAAAATGCTCTCTCATAAACAGTAGGCATTTTTTGGACTGTTATTAATTCTATTTTTGGATGACTTTATCCGAAAGGTTGGATAAATTCCTACTTTACTTGTGTAAACTGTGGAATGAGCTGTCGCCTGCGGTGTTCCCGGACCAATACGACCTTCAAACCTTCAAGAAAAGAGCGTTTTTCTTCCTAAAAGGCAAGCAACGCACTTGTAACGCCTCCGGTGTTGCGAGTGTCCATGGGCGACGATAATCGCTTACCTCCAGGTGATACGTTTGCTCGTTTGCCCCCCATTATAATAAAAAAAAAAACTTATTAGTTATCGTGCTCAGTCACTCGGTGTATTTGAGAAGCTGTAATAATGTTTTTTTTTTTTTTTTTTTTTTTTTAAATTATATCTTATAGGAGCTCTTCACTACTAAAAATGAGCGTAATTATTTTGTGATGAAAAATAAAGCATGGAATCACTCTTGACGACTACTGAACTAGAGATGCTGGATCATATAATAAAGGTACTGAATAAATGTGAATCAGTGACGTGTTTTATTTACTCTTTAACTTTTGCATTTTGGTTTTGATCAGATTAAATAGATCTGCTTGTGGTCACATGCAGAATCAACCTGTAACCGCAGTCTTGCAGAAACGTTAATTTCCATAAATATATTTGTAAATTCAGTTTCAGGATTTGTAATTGCGAAATAAAGTCTGTTTTGTAGTGTAATTGATTTTATCATAAGCATTTCTTTAGCAATGTAAATCGATTCATAAACATAGTGGTTGATTGCAAATCATTTATAGTTTTAGTGATTCATACAAGTATATCAAAAGCCACAATACATACACATTACACATGCAAATACATAATGTACTGAGGAAAAAACAAAGAAAGACGGTATAATTCCAACATGAATCGCCAATATAAATAAAAATTAATAGCCGAAATATATGTACGTACTTCCAATCGGTTGCACCAAATTAAATGTTTTTTATGGATTCGTTATTGTTAGGACAAGGTTTGTATACAAGAAAAATTAAGAGATAACGGGAAATGTCTTTTTTTGTCTGTGACTGTACACTGCGTGTGTAAATTGTAGGAGGTTAAGAACCAAACACATTAATACTTTTGAATATTACTCGTTTATTCAATATAAGTCACTAGGAAGGTAAGTGTGTCTTGCACACGATCTCAGGTCAAGTAAAGTGGGCGAATGAATGCTGAACGATTATACTATCGGATTGACAACACAACATATCGATTATAATTCTATTCGATTAATATCGATTTATAATATATTAATTTTTGCATTCACCAACAAAAATACGGTGGTACGAAGTTCGCCGGGTCAGCTAGTGTCAACAATTGTGACATTTTAAAGAATTTTCGTTGTGATTTTTTTAAAAGTATCTTGGGGGTCTTCTGTACTTAATATTAAAAAAACTGGGCAAGTGCGAATTGGACTCGCGCACGAAGGGTTCCGTACTATTATTAAAAAAAACGAGCTTGAAATCACGTTATTTGTATGGGATATTTTGTGTGAATATTTCAAACGTCTGCCTGTTGCCGTTATCAATATCAAGCAAAAACTAGCAAAAAATCACGTTTGTTGTATTGGAGGCACCTTAAATATCTATTTTATCCTGTTTTTTAGCATTTGCTGTTATAGCGGCTACAGAAATATATAATCTCTAAAGGTTTCAACTGTCTAACTGTCTATTACGGTTCATGAGATACATCCTGGTGACAGACGGATGGATAGGCAGACGGATAGTGAAGTCTTCGTAATACGCCACTTTGGGTAGGGTTCCGTACCCACAAGCATGAGCTGGCAAAATTTGAGATTTGTTTACTCAACGATTTAAACTCTGCAGTGATATCAATCAGTCAGTCACAGATAATAATGTATGAATTAAAGTGTGAATATATGTATTAATTAACGTGATTATCTGTGGATCTGAAAGATCCTGGCCGATAATTAGTCAGATCCCCAACTGGTTGTAATTCAGTTCAGCGTTAAATAGGACTTCCACATCTTAAGATATATCTCAAACTCCTTAATTGTTTCGTCAAATCAAAAAGCCTCTAAGAATTATTTTTAAAATTTTAAGCCCTGAAAGAGCAAAAATATACAGATGGTCAGTTTTTTACAGTTAGAAACAAAAATAAGAAATAACCATACAAACGAAGCTGCAGGAAATAGTGGAAATAGTGGTACTTAATACAGTTTCAATGTTAAGGAATACCCGTAGAGTCATATTAGAAGTACTCACGCGACATGAATGGACGTCCTCGTTGACATAATATTAACTTGGATTTCCTGTAGACGTCAAGTTATAGAAAGGTTTGTTATTACGATGATTTCATCTACATTTTATGATTTATGAGGTAAAAGTTTTACCAGTCTTCTGATGGCATGTGACTTTTAGCCACCAATAATTTACTGCAACTCAAGACTTATAAGTGCATTGTCGGTCTTTAGGTCCAGCTTTAGGTACGAAGATGGGTAAGAGATAAATTTGTACATCGATATCGATGATTGATCTAAATTTTCTTTTTTCATTCTTTACGTGCCTGTTTTATCACATGTGAAATGCAATAATAATAAATAAACAAATATTTCAGGCATCTAACACACAACGCCATCTAGTCCCAAGCTAAGCAGAACTTGTGTTATGGGTACTAGACAATTGATTTATATACATGTATACCTTTTTTTTGTAAATACATACATAGAAAGCACCCAAACTCCGAAACAAATATTTGTAGATCATTTAAACATTTGGTCCGACCCAGGATTTGAACCCGAGATCTCAAGGACAGTAGTCGTATTCACTACTACTGCGCCACCGAGGCAGTAATACATTATGTGGCGACTTCCACATAACATACTACAGCGCCATCTACCGAAGATACACTGAACTACGGAGTAACGTACCATACGAAGAAACTGCCAATCCTGAATCGCGCAATAAATAGTTCTCGCGCCGATTATCATATATACAACATCCCAACATCAACTGTTGGGCAGTAGCCCGCCAGGCATGATCACCTGGCCTGGTCGGAGGATCCTCCCTTTGTGTTGGAGGGACATGATACCCGTTACTCCACACATTATAAGTATCATTGAAGTCAATATTCACACCTAAAGTGTACCTTATAAGTACTAAAATGACATTAGCAGGCTCATATTTATAACTTTTAAGGCTTCTATTAATATCACATAAATTTATTCAGAAAAATATTGAGCTTGTTTAAGGTTGAAGTTAGTATTGTTCTCAAGTCCCGGCGAACTTCGTACCGCCTTAGCGTAAATTTAAACGTAAATTAGCCTATTCAATTTGAACTGGAATCGATTAGCGCGGTTATGTCTGTGGTGTCATAGATCACCACAGAGTTTTTTGTTTTAAATTGAATGACGTTGACATTTGTAACGCGCTTTTATTAAAATATGCAAAATTAAATGTATATTTTTCAATCTTTCTGAGAGATTTTCTTAATATTTTTTTCCGTAAGAACCTTGTACAGAGTATTAGAAAACTACAAAAAAAAAACAGCCAAATCGGTCAAGCCGTTTTCATGCTATGTCGTGACAACGGAAAACGGGTTTAATTTTTATATATTGAAGAATAAAGAATCTTTGATTAAAATTCTCAGCGATAGCTGTCTGTCTATCGTTGTGAATTTTAATCATAGATATAGTAACAGGGTTCTGTTGATACAATTTGGAACGCACCTTAAACTATTTGAAAACTGTATAACTGAGCCTCTTTCAGTCTCCGTTCAAATTACTTACCGCCATCGTCCTACGAGACAGAAATTTCATCCCCATCATCTAGATGGTTGGCAGTCCACAACTGTGCGATTTTCCCGAAACTTTCTGCCTCGCACAGCAAAACTGTGGAATGAGCTCTCGCTTGCGGTGTTCCCGAACCAATACGACCTTCAAACCTTCAAGAAAAGAGCGTACTCTCACAAGGCCGGTAACACACTTGTAACGCCTCTGGTGTTGCGGGTGTCCATGGGCGGCGGTAATCGCTCACTATCAGGCGATACGTCTGTTCGTTTGCCCTTTAAAAACACTTTATTCACAATTTAATAGAATCAAATAAAGAGATCACCCCAATCTCATCACTTTTTTTGCCTAATTCAACCTTCAAAATGTCAAAGGTCTACTGCGAAATTACCTATTCCTGTTATTAATTTACTTTGATAATATTGTAAATATGTTAAATTCTTGGAATGAAATTCATAAGCAAATCAATAACTGGGCCAAAGTTATACGGTTTTATATACATAGTGACTTTGAATTAGTGCTATTCAAGACATGTTTGCTGTTTCTGGGAAGAATCAAAGAGAAACTAGGTTAATTACGATAAATATCTACTTGGGTTTGACGGGAGCAGTTGTGGGAGTACCATGGGAGGATTCTAAACGGCTATAGATATATATTGGACCATGTCGTCAGAAGAATGAAAGGACCAAACGTTGTCCCAACATGTTAAGTATTAATCTGATTATAACGTAACAATTGGTAAATGTGTTTTTTCCTTCAAATAACATAAACATAGGTTACTATTTACCGAGATAACTGAAATACACGCGGGCGGAGTTGCCGGCAATAGCTAGTATTAAATAAAGAAATTCAAACGTACCTATATTTTGACTTATATATATACAAAAAAGCGCTCACGATCCAGATATATTACAAATCATCTTGGTCTAATTACTCTTACTCATTAACAGTCGACAGTTTTCTTAAAAATTAATTGTATGGGGCTAATATATTAATAATACATCTTATACACGATATAAGATGTATTATTCAACCGTTAACACGCTTCAGTATTTATAATTAGCAATATTAGACGCTCCGTTTAAACTGAGATTAAGGCGGCTCTGCATCATTGAGCTCTTAATAATTAATTAGAAATTGTTTACGTACTAACCATTTTGTAATCGAAAATCATGAAGTTTTAATTCTTATTGTATATCATATATATGTACGGTTCTCGTACACAGCTTGTAGAATGATAGACGTGCTTGATTGGATGTTATTTATTGTTGCACACAAATTACTTATGAACTAATTATATAATGTGTAATGATTAATGCTAGTGAGTACACCCTGTGACTGCTGAAAGTGCACTGATTTTATATTTTATAATGTGTTTTAAATCGACGTTGTGGACGTAAAGTGCTGACCGCGCCAAATGTACGGTCATTGGGCCCGTGCAAACTGCTATACGCGTATAATGTTGATTTTCACTTTTCACCTAGACACAGAACAAATGATAATCCTCATAATAAATTATTATTATTTGTCTTTAGGTGGCAATTGAACCAAATCGAATAATCACCGCATAGTTATTATTTGCAAGGATTTTAACTCAAACATAAATTACTCATTTGAACCGAAGGCCTAAACTGACGTAGTCGGAAGACATAAATGTCTCTATAATTTGACAGATTTGTTCGCCTTCAGCATCTTTGTCACCATTTGAATGTCATCTTCCGCCTTTGAGATAATATTTACACTTGAGATACGGTGTGTCTGCATTTTGGCACTGTTTAGTTTCGAGGTCAGGTTTATTGCATTGGCTTTTATTGCCCTTGGATTACGCGCATTCTGCTATTATATTGCCACTGGTTTATGTCCATAGTCCTCCTATGTGGCTTTTCCTTGAATGAGGCAGTAAAACGAATCCATATTAATTACACTATACACAATTAATAAATTCGAAAGTAACTCTGTCCGTTACGCTTTTAAGGTTACACTGATGTACCGAATTCAATTAAATGTGGCGACATCCACATCCATATAACACAATAGTAAAACTACTACAGCGCCACCTACCAAAGATACACTGAACTACGAAGTAACACACTACACGGAGTAACTACAAATCCTGAATCACGCAATAAATAGTTCCCGCGCGGATTATCATACTCGTATATACAACATCCTAACATTAACTGTTGGGCAGTAGCCCGCCAGGCATGATCACCTCGCCTGGTCGGATGATCCTCCCTTTGTGTTGGAGGGACATGTCACTCGTCCCCCACACTTTGCATGAAAATGCTGCTAACACACACAAACACACGCATTCTTAAATATCCGAAAGTTCCCGTTGATTTGAAGGCTGGAATAATGAACTTTACGTCGATATACATAGCGTTGAATATAGATTGATTGTTGCGCGGTTGTTTTGGGCACTTTCGGTACGTGCTCTTGATACCGTGGATGATCTTGTATGTACGATTAGTTACTAGAATTACGAATGGTTGTCTGAATTCTAAGCGATGTTGTGATTTTCCGAATGTTTCTAAGAAAGTCTCTTTTACACGTCAGAAGGTTTATCTCTCAAATCTATCGAACCCTAACACGTCACAATACTTTGATTCTTGTGAAAGGAAATAGATTACTCTTAACCGCGATAAGCGATAATCACACGGGTGGAGACACGAGTAAAAGATATTATATTACACATATTATGTCGTTGTTTAAGTGTAAGTAAGTACCGAGACAGGGTGAGGCAGAAAAGTGGCTTTGATTGCCAGATTCAATCGAAGGCAAACAAAACAATATTAATAGTTAAACACCTATTTTTTATAAAGTCGTGGTGTATTTCCTTCAAACCGTTTCATTAGTGCCGAAGACAAACGACTTTTTAAAATTACTGATTTCTCAGTCCCATTTCTACTTCTTCCTTTGTCCTATCTGGAAACGACTGAATTCCCAAGAAGAATCGACACCAAGCAGGATTTCAGTAATAAAATTAACGATCTAGAATCGTTTGTAACTGTATACGTCCTACTGAAATCATGTAAAATTGGAAAGACGACGATGTGAGCTAGTCTGTGACTACAATTAATGCAGTTTGAGTGAAACGTCGGGTAATTCAAGGGTTCATACTTAGTAATTATTGTGAGCGCATTAATTTAACTAAACATACTTATTTAAACAAATGATGAATAAAAAGTACCCATAATATCAGTCCCTATTTAGAGACAACATCGACATCGACTAAATATACACATTAGTGAAAAACATACACACACATACATGTCTGAATAGAAGTAGGAATAAGTGTATTACATTATTTTAAAAGCTGTGGTTGTTCCCAAGAGTAATCTTCTAAAATAATTTTGTAGCCTATTGGGTATTTGAATAAAAATTTTTTTTGTGATGAATGGAAAGATCATATATAAGTTTTATAACAAAACTATTTTTTTATTTTTTTTTTCGCTATAATTCAAAAGTTATATCAAAATAAAAATTAAGTTTTGAATCCAGTACCGAAGACGCGCCGACAGCTCCCGAATAAACCCGAGCGCGTGTGACGTCCTAAAATACAGTCGCTATGTCACCGGAAAATAACAAGATCCGTAACTTTATCAATCTACTAGGAAGTTTATAAACTTAGGTTATTTTATTTAGTTTCTGGGAGGGGTCCGGTCGTGTAATATCTGCAGTACCCGGACCCCTCCCTTCTCAGGCGCAGAGTTGGCACACCGTGTGGTTTTAGTCGGTTCGATTCCGACACACCGCCCCGCCGCAAACCCCGGCGAGGAGACAGCCCGAGGGTTCAACACGTTAAAAAAAAAAAGGTTATTTAGTTTACTATAAAACTAACTATAAAACTTTCGTAGCTCTGTGGTAAATTTTACTTCTTCAAGAAATGTTCTAGCATTTATTATTTTACGAGTGAGTTCAGTAAGTTTATCAATTTACGAAAATGTGGACGTAAAATATTACAATTTATCTCCTGTTTAGAATCCTACGAAAGTTTATAAATTTCCTAGTAGATTGATGAACTTACGGATCTTGTTATTTTCCGGTAACGCTTTAACATTATGACGTCACAAGGACGGTGACCAATTCTGATGCGTTTATAGTCACGTGATTTTTATTGAAATTTTAATTGCTTATAATTTATTGAAAAAAATATTTTTTTAAGTTTCTTGCATCATTTATCAATATTATTAATAATAAAGTTTTAAAATACATAAAAAAAATCATTAGTTTTTTTTTTCAAATTCCCAATTCTCGTGTATTGTGTTTATTTATAGACTACATATTGACAATTTCGTGAAAGAAAAACCTCAAAAGCACGAATTATTTCTGTATATTTATACTTAGACAATATATTATAGACTAGTGGTTGTCTACAGATTGAAACTTAACTAAACTTAGTTTAATTATTATTGATCACGTTGAAGTTCTATATATAGACGTGTCTAAAACTTTTGTATTGATAACATTAGGGCGGTATGGACATGTGATGCGAAGAGATGTTAAGAATAATAGTAATAATGTAGTTAATAAAGTGTTAATGGAAGTTGAGGGATAAAGGAGTAGAGGACGACCAAAGAAAAGATTGATGGACAGCGTGAAAGAAAGTATGTCTGGAAAGAGAGTGCTTACTCTCTTTCCAGACATACTTTCTTTGTCAACGTAATTCTAATCGACCTTCCTGTAGATAAATTTAAGCTTACTGTTTAAAATCACCTTATTAGGAAAGCCTACTATACGACCAACGATTACCTAAACGACAAACAGTCACGGACTTAAGGTGTTATATACACACAAACTTCTTTGTCTTATAATTAAGCTAAATTATTACCTAACCATTGTTAGTTAAAAGTAATCATTTCTACCATTTGCCGTCCACTGCTGAACGTAGATCTCCCCAGGGAGCGCCAACCATCCTGATCTTGGGCAGTACGCATCCATCCTTTTTATATTTTTTTTTATGTAATAGGTGGCGAACGAGCAGGCGTATCGCCTGATGATAAGCGATTACCGCCGCCCATGGACACCCGCAACACTAGAGGCGTCACAAGTGCGTTGCCGACCTTTGGGGGATGGGGAGGGGGAATGAGGGAGGGGTTGGGGTATGGGCCTCCGGTATCCTCACTCACTCGGTGAAACACAGCGCAAGCGCTATTTCACACCGGTTTTCTGTGAGGCCGTGGTATCACTCCGGTCGAGCCGGTTCATTCATACCGAAGCGCGGCTCTCCTACGATCAAGCTGGCAAACACTTTCTTTAAATCGTCAAACCACCGTGCCGCAGGTCACCCTACACTACGAAAGAAAGTTGAAAGTAATGCGTGACGATTATTATGGTGATTAGTATTGATTTTTATCAGTATCTCGACTATGGTTCGTCATGCTTACTAAAATGTCATTGCTTGTGATGTCGTCGAGGGGCTGGTCGTTTCTTTCTCTCTAATATGGCGAAGGAGATGATGGCTGGTCCATGCGTCATACTCGTGAATGGGTGCTGCTTGGGGTGACTGGTCGGCCTAGTCTGCGATGCTTTAACCTGTACTATTATTTTGGTTCGTTCAATTGCAACTCTAGCCTCTTAATCCAGTCACGAATTATTTTGAACAGTAGATTTTGCAACTGGATGTAAGTAGATGTGCACATTGAATGATTTCTAGGTTTCACGGAGTATTTTTTTTGTTGGTACTTTAGCTTTTGGAGCATTTCAATAAAATGAAATTCAGGTGACAACAGCTTGCATACTGTTTACATTTCATGTAATACTAATACTATTGCACCTGTCCGTGCGCTTCGGCATGAATGGGTCGGCTCGACCGGAGTGATACCACGGCCTCACAGAAAACCGGTGTGAAACAGCGCTTTAGCTGTGTTTCACCGCGTGAGTGAGGATACCGGAGGCCCAACCCCCCTATCCCCCCTATGATGGCGCAGTTGAAACTTATGTTACCCCAGGAGGGTACCAACTGCGCTAGCGTTGAAGAATCCCTCTCTGGGCGTCCACACTTAGAACACAACGCGCCTGAGCGTGGATGCCCAGGCTGCCCCTCGTATTCTGGGGGGGGCAAAACTACGCTCTATCATGCTCGGGGTAAGAGCAGTACCACCATGGCACCCCCTGCCACGCTAGTCGTGGACTTGTGCAACATCAGGGGATTACATAGTAATCTAGATGCTGTCCATCACCACCTCGAGACAGCAAAGCCAGCCTTGCTCTTTTTGACAGAGACGCAGATATCGTCTCCAGCGGACACTTCCTACCTCACTTATCCTGGGTACGGTTTGGAACACTCCTTCATCTCCAAGGCCGGAGTGTGCGTGTACGTCAGAGACGATATCAGCTCTCGTCGCCTTAGCAATCTTGAAGGTAGGGACCTCTCCATCCTATGGCTCCGTGTAGACAGCGACGACCATCCTCGCGTCTATGCGTGCCTCTATAGGTCCCATAGCGGTGATGCCGAAACTGACCGACTCATCGAGCACATCCAGATGGCTACAGACCTCGTGCAGCAGCAGATCCCCTCCGCAGAGATCGTCGTACTTGGCGATTTAACGCCCACCACGCCGACTGGCTCAGTTCCAGTAAAACGGATCATGCGGGGAGATCTGTTCACGATTTCGCCCTAGCATACGGCCTGACACAACTGGTTACCACGCCCACGCGAGTCCCAGATGTGGAGGGCCAGAATCCTTCACTGCTGGACCTTCTGTTGACCTCTCATCCGGACGGTTACCGCGTAACCGTTAACGCTCCACTTGGCACTTCAGACCATTGCCTTGTCCGGAGTTCAGTGTTTATCACACTCTCGCCGCGATCGCAAGTTGTGCGCGGCCGTCGTGTGTGGCACTACAGGTCAGCAGATTGGGATAGGATGCGGACGTTCTTTGCGTCCTACCCTTGGAGACGGTTGTGCTTCTCGCCGGATAATCCCAGTACTGCTGCTGATTCTGTTGCTGATGTTGTGCTGCAGGGTATGGAGCTTTTCATCCCATCCTCTGTGGTCCCCATTGGTGGCAAGTGTCGGCCCTGGTTTGGTTCATCTTCCAGAAAAGCTTCTCGCATGAAGCAGGAGGCTTACCAAGCCTGGGCTGGCGCGGTGGCGGTACGGGATCAAAATACCAGCGCTCTGAAAAAGAAGTACAACTTTGCCTCCAGGTCCCTCAAAAGAGACATTGCAAGGGCGAAATCGGAGCACATCGCCAGGGTTGGCGAGAGGCTTGAGCGTCTTCCTTCGGGAACTCGGGCATTTTGGTCTCTTGCCAAGGCTGTCGAAGGGAATTTTTGTAAGCCGTCCTTTCCACCTCTTCACATGGGAAATAATCCGTTGGCCTATGACGCAAAGGAGAAAGCCGATCTTCTGGCAAAACACTTTGCGTCCAACTCGACTTTGGATGACGGGGGGCAGGAGCCGCCTACCATACCGCGATGCGAGAGCTGTATGCTGGATATCCAGTTCCACCAACGCTCAGTGCGCTTAGCCCTTTTGTCCCTTGATGTCCATATGTCGAGTGGCCCGGATGGAATCCCTCCTATTGTGTTGAAGATGTGCGCTCCAGAGTTGGCACCGGTCTTAACGCGTCTTTTTCGACTCTCCTACTCCACTGGCGTAGTCCCGTCATCATGGAGGGCAGCATTGGTCCACCCGATCCCTAAAAAGGGCGATCGTTCAAATCCGACTAACTACAGGCCGATAGCCATAACTTCCCTCTTCTCGAAAATAATGGAGTCCATAATTAACCATCAACTCCTGCGGTACCTAGAGGATCATCATCTGCTTAGTGACCGGCAGTACGGTTTCCGTAAAGGTCGATCAGCCGATAGCCATAACTTCCCTCTTCTCGAAAATAATGGAGTCCATAATTAACCATCAACTCCTGCGGTACCTAGAGGATCATCATCTGCTTAGTGACCGGCAGTACGGTTTCCGTAAAGGTCGATCAGCTGGTGATCTTCTGGCATACCTGACACATCGCTGGGCTCAGGCGATTGAGACTAAGGGGGAAGCCTTGGCAGTTAGTTTGGACATCGCGAAAGCGTTCGATCGGGTCTGGCACAAAGCGCTTCTTTCGAAGCTCCCTTCCTATGGGCTTCCCGAGAAATTATGCGATTAGGTCACTAGCTTTCTGGCATGTAGAAGCATAAAGGTCGTAGTCGACGGTGAATGCTCTGACTCCATGTCTGTGAATGCTGGTGTCCCGCAAGGCTGTGTGCTATCGCCTACTCTGTTCCTCCTTCATATCAGTGACTTGCTGCCAATTAGCGGCATTCATTGTTATGCGGATGACAGTACGGGCGATGCTCTCTACACCGGCCGCGCCAATATTTCTCGGGAAAACGTCTTTGAGAGTCGAAACAAACTTGTGTCTGAAGTTGAGACCGCTTTGGAAAGGGTCTCAAATTGGGGTAGACTTAATTTGGTCCAATTCAACCCGACAAAGACACAAATTTGCGCGTTCACCGCTAAAAAACTCCCGTGGGTCGTATGTCCTCGTTTTGAAGACACTCCCCTATCTGCCTCAGCCAATATTGGGATACTCGGTCTCGACGTATCGAGCGAAGTCCAGTTTCGTGGCCATTTGGAGGGTAAGGCCAAATTGGCCTCGAAAAAGCTAGGTGTGCTCAACAGATCGAGGCGGTATTTCACTCCGGCCCACCGCCTTCGTCTTTACAAAGCGCAGGTTCGGCCTCACATGGAATACTGTCCTCATCTTTGGGCAGGGGCACCCCAATACCAACTCCTCCCTCTGGACCGCATTCAGCGGAGGGCGACTCGTATCGTCGATTGCCGGGATCTTTCAATTCGGCTAGACTCTCTGGCACTGCGTAGAGATGTGGCTTCACTGTGCATCTTCTACCGCATTTACCATGGGGAGTGCTCCGAGGAATTGTTCGGATTGATCCCTGCCGCATCTTTCCGCCATCGTCCTACGCGACAGAAATATCATTCCCATCATCTAGATGGTTGGCAGTCCACAACTGTGCGATTTTCCCGAAATTTTCTGCCACGCACAGCAAAACTGTGGAATGAGCTGTCGCCTGCGGTGTTCCCGGACCAATACGACCTTCAAACCTTCAAGAAAAGAGCGTACTCCTTCCTAAAAGGCCGGCAACGCACTTGTGACGCCTCTGGTGTTGCGGGTGTCTATGGGCGGCGGTAATCGCTTACCATCAGGTGATACGTCTGCTAGTTTGCCCCCTATACAATAAAAAAAAAAAAAAAAAAAATCCTGAAGATCTGACTTTTAAATAGAGTGGCCATGAGTTTCTTAGCCAGTATACTTCTGATAAGGCTCTATCCATTTCGGAAACTGGAAGTTATAGATCGAATCCAACAGGCAGCAGATTTTGGTATTTCCATCTAATTTATCTTAACCAGTATATGCTGTGGCGTCTGTTTGTGTTTATCTCTGATGTTTAACTGCACCTTCTATTTAACTTTCATAAATTACACTTAGTGTCTTAATTGAATAAATGAGTTTGAATTTAACTTTGTACGAGAAACACAGTAGTGATAGTGGAAATTTAAAAAAATAACCAATTTCTTCAAAAGCCAAAAAAACTATTTTTAAAGTTATTGTTACGGCCCTAGTGAAGTCTGATCATTTATTTTGTTAGTGTTAATAAAAAAACATGAAATAAAATAAACACATCAATGAAATAGACACATCATCTCTTCTATTCTCATATTTAAAAACCTATTTTTACTTAGATAGTGGTCAAACCATGTATCTTTCAACAAAGACAATTTACGAACACAAGAAACCTAGTAGTTTGATGAGTCAGCTCGTGCTTCTGTGTTACGTATAGGTATTATTGGTATTCATATAATAATATTTGTAAATAAACAAACATCACGATTGACGTCACTAAATTGTTGTCGGTGGCGTTTTGCGGTCGACATATATACTGCGAAATATGCGCAATCACACAACACAGTATATGTGATAGTAGGTACCTATTCGAACTAATGTAACACGTTCTTTTTCTTTACTCACTAACACTAATAGTCACAATCTCAGTCGAAAGAGGTCCACTGTTGGATATAGGTGTCCCTCAAAGTTTGCCACAACAACTGCCCCTAGCCAAGTTGAAAGCGATTTTCTTTCTGCAATCGTTAACGCTAAAATTCTCGTGGCTAATACTTTGTCTAAGTTTACTTAACTCATTGGTCTAGCGGTTGACGTATGCGACTGCCAATGAAGAGGTCTCGGGTTCGAATCCCGGGTCAGGTCAAGTGTTATTGAGTTTTTCTAATTATAGAAATACTTAATAATAACAGCTCGGAGTTTCGAACTTGGGGTAAAGCTGTCGGTTCTGCGCCTGATATCTCCTCGATCGTGTCGTTTAACCGCCCCATCGGATTATGAACGAGAGGCAACAGAGAGTGCACCTGTGTTTGCGTACACACTTGTGCACTATAATATCTCCTGCGTAGTTGGCTGGTCCCCGTTGAGACTGGCCACCGTGGCCGTAATCGGCTTGGAGAAAGCAAAGACTAGCACGAATCAAAGTTTAAAAAATACTGATAGTGTTATAGTAATGTTAACAAACACACAGTACATAGTTGCCTGTAAGAGATTACCTTCAAACTGGCACTTGTAACTCCTAGTTTCAAGTTATCGGTGTAATTAATCTGGTGTACAATATAGCGATATTATTATTTTCATACTAATAAATATTATTCACTTATTTCAAGAATACCTAAGAAACTACCAGAAGTATCGCAACACCAGTAGGTAAAATGCATTTTTATGGCTTATTTTAGAAAGACATTAGCTACATAAATAACGTTTGTGATAGAAATAAAACGTTTTCCATTTATAAGACTGTCTGTCTGTCTCACACGATTTAACTCACAAATCTAAGTAATGTACGAATTATTCTAAATTTATCTCATTATTATTCTAGCAAGACTTTGAGATGACATAGACCTAAGCTCGTTAACTCACAAAGGCGAGACTTATAATGTGAGTAAGTCGACACCGTTTGTGAGACTTTCACTCCTTCTAGAATTTATTTGTTTAATATTTGACAGCCGTTTTAATCTAATATCTTCTATCTAATATCTTAGGACCCTGACTGCTAAGTTGGAGATCGTAGATTCGACTTCCACCGAACCACAGAGAACTGTGTCGTGAGAACGATCATTTGGTCTATGTCTAGGTGTATAGTCCATTCGCTTAAATATAGTCACTTTGGCCGCGCCGCTATCTCGCTTTCGGCTTTTTGTCAAAGGGACGCCACCACAAAAGCAAAGAACCCTCCTGACGTGTACACACACAAGTAAGTATGATTTGTCAGTTTATACCGTTGTATGAATTAATATACATATCCGTAATTCACAACAACAACCACAATTTAGTGCGGGTGTACCGACACTATCTAAACGAATGGACCATATTTTATCTATCTTCTATTATATATATATAATAACATATACGTAAATATTTCAGCAGTTTGGTTAAGATAGAACAGGCCTTGTCTAGTTTGGGATGAAAGTGCCGTGAGTGAGATGTGTAAAATCATTATTATTTAAACCACAATTCCTACAAAAGTGAAACATGCCTATACCATTATAGTAACCCGTTTAGCTTTAACAAACTGCTATTCAACACTTGTCGTTATCTTTACTTATCAGAAAATCTAATTCATAAGAAGAATAATTTCCTACGTATTATTTTTACCACATTGGTTCGTGCCATATCCAGCTGATCTTATTACCATAGATAATAGAGCTCGTAAACAAGCGTCTGTATTCAAGGTACCTGCCAGACTTATCATATTTCGGTGTCAATGACCTATCTTTAACTTTTTTCTGTATTAAACGAGGCATGGTTGTTGCTAGATGAATAGGAAATTATAACAAATTAGTTTTATAGATATTGGCAGGTAATTGAGCCCTTATAATCATCGAGCATTTATTTTATACTTGTAAGTTTAGTTTTAGTATTTATTTATTATTAGCTAACCCACGCAACCTCGTTTGCGTCTTCGCTCGCGTGAAAATTTTGCCCCGTTTTTAAAACATTCTTCATTTATGCTCCGCTCTTATTAGTATTAGCGTGATGATATATAGCCTAAAGCCTTCCTCGATAAATAGACTATCCAACACTGAAATAATTTGTCAAATCGGACCAGCGGTTCCTGAGATTAACGCCTTCAAACAAACAAACAAACTCTTTAGCTTTATATATTAGTAAGTAAAGTATAGATTATTGTTTTAAATACTTTATTTCACGAACTTTGATAAGCGAGGGAAGTTTAATTTTAATCAAATTTTTTGTAAGAAGACGGTCACATTATAAAGTTAAAAAAAAACCTGTCTAAAAGAAAGTTAGAGAAAACCTCACGTGGAAAGAAAATATTTATAAAATATCAAATGTTGTACCATTCTATTGTCCATACTGATATTATAAATTCAAATGTAACTCTGTCTCACTGTCTGTTACGCTTTCACGGCTGAAGAATGAAATTTGGCATGAAGATACTTTAATTCTTGAGGAAGGACATAGGCTACTCTGTACCACGATTACTGACAAATATGCGGACTCAATCGCGGGCAAAAACTAGTAACAATATATCGTAATAAAAAATGTGTTAGATCGCACTTGGTAATAAAAACGGAAAAGGTTTATGTGTATGGTACATCTCTGCATATGCATGCTCCTACTCACGTACAATGCAATAAGTAATTAGTATGTATAACGGTGGACGAGATAAACGCCATGGGAGTACACTACGCTAACCACGCGTGAGCAGATAAAGTAACGACCTATACACAAATATATACATAACTAGCTGTTGCCCCCGGCTCCGTCCGCGTTTATGTCGTTTTTTTGCGGTCGCGGATATGTGACTGATGCAAAAATTAGATAAAAACAATCCTTGATGCGGATTATATATCATTCTAAAATTTCAGCGCGATCGGTGCAGAACTTCTTGAGTTTTTGAAGCGTACACAAACCAACATAACATTTATATATATATAGATTTGTAAACATATTTATTAGAAAGAAGACAACTGTTTTATACAGTTTTTTTCCTAGTACCTGGATTACCCATATTTTTCTGGTAAATTATATACGTACGTGTTTACCTCTCACTATGAACCCGGGTCCTTTAAGCGGAGCGTGAAATAACATCTCACTATACTCGTTGCGCTGTAGCATGGTGCAGGTGACATTTGCCTGTACGACGTTGACATCTATCAGTACCACATAACTAAGGGATGTGACGTTATGCAATTAATTTTTATCGCATACGATACTCGCAGCATAAATCTAGTTCTCTTTAATATTGTTATGAATATTAGTGTGTCATTCAGTTGTGCAGTGTAACTGTTATTTGTTTGTTGAGTTCGTTGTTATTAATAATAACGTCTTTATTGTACACCAGGTCAATTATAAAAGATCTTAATTTAAGTTAAGTAGGTACAATTGGCGGCCTTATCGCCCAGAGGCAATCTCTTACAGGCAACCTTAGGATGGAAACAAAACAAATAGGGAAATTAGAGGGTTGTGTCTGGTGCATAAATATTATACGTGAAGAAAAAATTAAAGCAGTATACACTATATATAGGGTGGAAGTTAGATAAAAATGACGATTAAATAATAAAAACTTAGAAGAGTATGAGTGAAATAAATATAAACTGACTACGCGAGAGAAATACGTTGGTTATGGGACCTAAATGTCTTCCAGGTAATGCTCTTTTACTAGTCTCTTGAAGACATTTACTGTTGGTGCACGTCTTATTGCGACTGGTAGGGCGTTCCACAGTCGAGCTGCTTGAACAGAAAAAGAGAGGTCGGAAAATTTGGTAGAATGCGACGGTATTTTTAGTTTTAAGTTCTCAGACGATCTCAGTAGTTTGGGATGTGTATCGTGTAAAAAAGTAAACCGTGATTTAAGGTAAAGTGGGGTAAAAGGACTAAATAGGATGTTGTATAGAAGAGAAAGGATATGTGTATTCCGGCGAAGGCGGATAGGTAACCACTTAAGCTTTTTACGATAGTCGGAGATGTGATCATATTTACGCAATCCGAATATGAATCTTATACAGAGATTTTGGAGTCTTTCAAGCTTATTCAATTGGTCTTCAGTGAGATCTAAATAACTGGCATCAGCATAATCAAGGATAGGGAAAAGAAGGGATTGTGTGAGAGCAATCTTGGTAGAAGTAGGTAACAAATTGCGTAGCCTACGCAAAGACCCTGCAGCCGCGAACATTTTGCGACTCAGCTCCTGCAGCTGAGGACCCCAGGATAAGGTGCTGTCAATATAAATACCCAAGTTCTTTACTTTATCACTAAAGGGAATAGGTGTGTTATCGCAAGAGACTTGAGGCAGTATAGTCCAATCGATTTTGGAAATCAGTCTAGAACTGCCTACAACTATGACTTGAGTCTTGAGAGGGTTAATCTTGAGGCCGTAGGAAATGCTCCACTTACAGATCTTTACCAAGTCAGCGTTAACTGTATCAATAGCATCAGCCAGGTTAACCGGTGGTGCTTTAAAATAAATCTGGAGATCGTCTGCATATAGGTGGTAGGAAGAAGTGAGATCATTAGTGATGGTGTTAATAAAAACGGAAAAAAGTAAAGGAGATAGCACGGCACCCTGAGGGACACCAGCTTTAGTACTACACCAAGAAGGCACAGTGTTATCAATACTAATACGCTGCCGGCGACCAAACAGGTAGTTGTGAAACCAGTCAACCACGGTTGGAGATATGTTAAGAGAGCGTAATATACATAGCAGAATGTCAAAATCACCTGTGTTAAATGCATTACTGAAGTCGAGGAGCGTTATGACAGTAAGTTCGCCGTTCTCCATAGCATCTCTGATGTCCTCGGTAATCTGAATTAGAGTAGTAGTGGTGCTATGGCCGGGTCTGAAACCAGACTGAAGAGGGTTGAGGAGCAGGTTTTTGGAAAGGAAATTGGAAAATTGAGCATGGACCAAACGTTCAAGAACTTTAGAGAGGAAGGGGAGGATAGAAATGGGGCGGTAATCGGAAAAGGATTCGGGGTTCTTCTTTTTAGGGATGGGTATAATTTCTGCATCCTTCCATGACTTAGGAAAAACGCTATAGGAGATCGAATAATTGAGGATATGGCAGATGACGGGAATAACTTCATCAAGGATTGGAAGGATCATATTGCGATTTAGACAATCAGAGCCCACTGCATTTGAGGTAATAGATACTATGCTCTTCTTAACATCACAATCAGAGAATTGACTAAAGAAGATTACCATGTCTAAGCATACAAAAATAAACTGTTTTGGGTAGTCAGGCCAGGGAGGTTGTTGTTCGTTAATAATATCCGTCACAGACTCAGATGATGAATTGAGTGACAGTTCAGATGTTCCTGACTCTGATATGACAATTTTGAAATGAATTTGGACGAATAAAATGTATTTTTACTTAGCAACCTTTTAAGCAACCTTACTATAATATATTCTACTATAATTATAGACCAATTTTAACAATAAAAAATTACCGTTTTTATTATGAAAAATATCGACTATCCATCGTAGCAGCACATCCCATCACTAAATACTTCTATGGCGTTACGTCATACGCATAACACTGCTTAATTTTTCATTAAATTTGATTTTATTTGTAGATTAGAACATTCTGGTTTGGTTTAATTTAATTTACTGCAGTTATTAATGATTTAATATATTGCGGATTTGGTACAGCTGAAATACTCAGTCATAATTTATAAATCGCGGCAACTTTCAACGTGAAACGAAGTGTTACTGAAACTGTCACCCGCACCATGCTACAGCGCATAGAGTATAGGCCGCCATAGTGTAGGTCACCATAGTGTAGGTCACCATGCAGCACGAGCAGAATCTAAGAGAGGTGGTCACCATCCTCAATGCAAATAAGGACAATGCAGCATGGTGACCAGCACTATGGCGGCCCAGTGAGATGCTTTTTCACGCTCTTTTCTGCATCGTTGTGTTATATACTTTTTAATATATTATATACAGATAAATTACACCCAGACGCAGAAAGAATGATCGTCACACAATTGAAGTCAGAATTTTCAACAACGATTAAAAATAACAGTTTTTAATCGTTGTTGAAATCGTCGTTTTATATTTTTGTATTAATACAGACAGTTTATAAAAAGATACGGACAGATACATAAATATTCCTAGTGCAGTAGTTGTCTTTTTAAAGAAGAAAATAATACTGGCTGTTAATATATACTTAGATGTAAAGTCATAATGTACTGGTATCCGAGAGACAGAAAAAGAAACCAAGGTAGACCATTTAGGAGAAGGGTGGACGACATTGAAGCAGCTGCTGGCAACACATGGATCAGAACAGCTGAAAACAGGAGTCTATGGAGATAAACAGTCAAAAATAATAATAATTTAACTAATTCAAAATTAAATTATGAAGGAAAATATTGTAATTAAATATAATAATAACAGTACTACTATTCTAAACATATTGAATAATGAATAATAATTGTGTATGTAAAATTAAGTTATTTCGTCTGAATAATATGCATAGTAGGCATGAATGAAATGACATCATATCTTTTTGCCCCCTTTTTATGTATATACAATACTAACAGAGCCCCGCGGTGTTACTCGCGGCGCGGTACAACAGCAACTGCGTCCAACAATACGTGGTGAAGATAATCTATAAAAAGGTAGCCGAAGTTACTATTTATATCCGAAATCAATTCAGTCGTTCCAGAGACTAACCGGGACAAAGAGACACACAAAAAATATGCATTTAGTAAAAAACGGATAATTTGGAATTACAAACAGACACTTCAATTTTATATATTTATATAGATCCATAAAATGAGATATTTTTAAACAACAGGAAAGCACCTTTGTTTATACGTTTATGCCGTGACGTTTCGTTAAAAGCCGACCAATTGATATCAGGGTTTCCCATTGGCCCATTTTCACTAACAGGAAATAATCAATATGTGACGTCAAGAGACTTATAAGAAAAGAAAAAAAACCTTACCATTTAGTGGGAAAAGAAATACATCTGTGGTAACGGACAAACGGACCACAAATACATACATATTATACATAGAAAACACGCAAACTCCGAAACAAATATTTGCAGATCATACAAACATTCGATCTGACCTGGGAATCGAATTCGAGACTTTAAGCACAGCAGTCGCATACGCTACCACTGCGCCACAATAAAGATTAATACAAATAAATAAATATTATTTCATAATACCCGTAACGTGTATATGATTTGAATATAAAAAAATGTTATGTTAATACGGCTTAATTTGTCCATTTATGACGAAATGGGTAGGTTTATTTTGTGCTTGTTTTAACGAAGCCAGTACTATATGTTTTCAGGCCTGACCAAATCGGCTGACCATGTCTCAGGGCCTTTAAAAACTCTTATACCCATTTGATTTTATCAGACCTAAACTATCAGGTTACATATTTCCTTATTACCACTCCTTAAGGCTCACTTAATTTTTTATCAAATCAGCCTTCATAGAGAACTCCTTGATATATTATTCACAGCCCATATAACAACGGCTGAGGTGCGATGGGTCAAGGCGGTGCTATTACGTAAAGGGTTTTAATACCAGTACTTCAGGGTTTCATGGCGATTTGATGTACATGTCCTAGTTTACTTTTTAATTTAAGGACATTTCAAGACATGTGTTGGATACCTACCCTTTTCGAGCTACAGTCTTAGTTTCATTTCTATTTATTTTTTCTTCTTCCTTAAGAAGTGGGAGAGCCACGCCTCGGCATAAATGGGCCGGCCCGACCAGAGTAAAACCACGGCCTCACAGAAAACCGGTGTGAAATAGCGCCTGCGCTGTGTTTCACCGAGTGAGTGAGGATACCGGACGCCCATACAACAACCCGTCCCCCATCCCCCTCTCCTTCCCCAAAGGCCGGCAACGCACTTGTGACGCCTCTGGTATTGCGGGTCTCCATGGGCGGCGGTAATCTTACCATCAGGCGATACATCTGCTCGTTAGCCGTCTATTTAATAAAAAAAAGAAGCAAAGAAACTCCATTGTAAGTTTCGTCCAAATCACACCACAGTAACAGACAGACATTTTTTTTTTTTTTTTTTATACATGAGCTACCAAAATGACTCTGCCCTGCCTGATGGAAAGCACCAGCAGAATCCAAGAGTGGTGGTCACCATCCTCAATGCAAACAAGGACAGTGCAGCACTATGGCGGCCTAGTGAGATGCTTTTTTACGCCCCGCTTAAAGGATCCGGGATCATAGTGGGACGGAAACACGTGCGCTGGCAGTGAGTTCCAGGCTTTGACCGCTCGGCACAGGAAGGAAGAGCCGAATCGATGAGTGCGAGAGTGTATGTCTTCCACTCTGAAGCGGTGACTTCTGAGGCCAGCACGAGTTGTCCTGTAGAGGAAGGGAGAAGGGGGGACCAGTTGGAACAGCTCTTCAGAACACTCTCCATGGTAAAGGCGATAGAGGACTGCCATAGAGGCGATATCTCTACGCAACTGCAGAGGCTCAAGGGACTCGGTGGCCTGGGGACTGGCGACAATGCGAATGGCTCGCCGCTGCAACCGGTCGAGAGCGTCGAACAGATACTGCGCGGCTCCATCGCAAAGATGAGAACAGTACTCCACGCAGGAGCGAACCTGGGTCTTGTAAAGCAGACACAGATGCCCGGGCGAGAAGAACCGTCTCACCTTATTAAGGATACCTAACTTCCGCGAGGCCGCCTTAGTGACACTCTCAACGTACTCGCGCGGGTTGAGGTCGCAGCAGATGTCCATGCCCAGGACACCGAGCCTGCCTCGTAATGGTAGTTGAGTGTTCTGAAAAGTCGGAAGGGGAAGGAATGGAGACTTTTTGGCAGAGAACGCGCACACCTGTGTTTTCTTGGCGCTAAACTCGACCAAATTCTCGCAGCCCCATTGTGAAATGCGGCCTAGAACATGGTCGAGCTGAGCGACAAGCTCCTGTCGATTTTTCTCTACATCTACCGGTTTTGCCGCAGGGCGCCCAATATATCGTCCATGAACTGTGCTGTCGTCTGCATAGCAATGAATGTTGCCAAGGTCTAACATGTCATTGATATGCAGAAGAAACAGCGTGGGCGACAGGACGGAACCCTGCGGCACTCCTGCGTTAATCGACTGAACGTCGGAGGCCGCGCCGTCACAAAGTACTCTGATGCGACGTTGGTGCATACGGAGTTACTATCGTATTTATAACAATAGAATCGATTGTATAAGGAAAAACGATAACATAATACTCAAGAAAGAAGAGTGTGGAAGCCCTTTAAATACTTTCGCCACTCTTTATTAGGAGAAGAGAATGGAACTCTTATAACTTCAATCATTTGGCGAAAACAACGAACTAATTAGTTATCTTTTTTTCTTTCTCAAGGCAACACCACGCTCCGTTGGGGCCGATACATTTATCCATTTGCACAGCGATTCCTCAGGTAAATCTATATCTGGGATTTCTCATAATACCGTCATAGATTCCTGGATTCCTAATGTGGGAGTTGTCTTTTTTTAAACAAAAAAAAAAACAAAAAAAGATTTCCACATTATGAAGTCACTTCGATATGGTTTCTTAGAGAGCAATTTTCAAAGTTTCTATAGCTTTCTTTTTTAGTAGTACGCGATTTATTTTTTTGAAAAAGTAATAGGTGTGGATTCAAAAGAGAGGCATTCCACTCATTAAACTTTCAATCGAGCCCCTCTCATTTAATTTCATTGTAGGTCGAGGAAAACTCTTTGTGAACCTCACAAAGTGTTATTTTATGTGAGCGATGACATGACAGCAGTAGTAAGACTACTTGCCCATCCATTATTATTCACATTGTTGACGCATTCTAAACTATGAGTAAACTGAGAACATGAGTACAGGAAATAAATTCAAAAAAAGTAACGTATATTTTTTTAAAAGCCATCCGACACTAGGAGTATTTCTGTGTCGCGGGGACCTTACAAATATACATGAAACGGAAACAAAGAACACCCAGACTCAGAACAACAATTTGTGGATAACATTAACAAACACAATAGAAACGGACACAAAGGACACCCAGACTGAGAACAACAATTTGTGGATCACACTAACAAACACAATAGATACGGACACATAGGACACCCAGACTGAGAACAACAATTTGTGGATCACACTAACAAACACAATAGATACGGACACAAAGGACACCCAGACTGAGAACAACATTTTCGGATCACACTAACGAACACAATAGATACGGACACAAAGGACACCCAGACTGAGAACAACATTTTTGGATCACACTAACGAACACAATAGATACGGACACAAAGGACACCCAGACAGAGAACAACATTTTTGGATCACACTAACAAACACGATAGAAACGGACACAAAAGACACCCAGACTCAGAACAACAATTTGTGGATCACACTAACAAATACAATAGAAACGGACACAAAGGACACCCAGACTGAGAACAACAATTTGTGGATCACACTAACAAACACAATAGATACGGACACATAGGACACCCAGACTGAGAACAACAATTTGTGGATCACACTAACAAACACAATAGATACGGACACAAAGGACACCCAGACTGAGAACAACATTTTTGGATCACACTAACGAACACAATAGATACGGACACAAAGGACACCCAGACTGAGAACAACATTTTTGGATCACACTAACAAACACAATAGATACGGACACAAAGGAGACCCAGACTGAGAACAACATTTTTGGATCACACTAACGAACACAATAGATACGGACACAAAGGACACCCAGACTGTGAACAACATTTTTGGATCACACTAACAAACACGATAGAAACAGACACAAAAGACACCCAGACTCAGAACAACAATTTGTGGATCACACTAACAAATACAATAGAAACGGACACAAAAGACACCCAGACTCGGAACAACAATTTGTGGATCACACTAACAAACAATAGAAACGGACACAAAGGACAACCAGATTGAGAACAACAATTTGTGGATCACACTAACAAACACAATAGAAACGAACACAAAGAACACCCAGACTGAGAACAACAATTTGTGGATCACACTAACAAACACAATTAGAAACGGACACAAAGGACACCCAGACTCGGAACAACAATTTGTGGATCATACTAACGTACACAATAGAAACGGACACTTTCTTCATTCTTATGATATTTAATGTTCTTTTTCTTTACTTTGTAGCAAGTTTCATGGGCAGATATTTTTAAGTTTGGTAACTTTAACAGTCAGCATTTTTTTTAAATAACGTTAAAGAATACAGTTTTAACTACAAGATAATCTCTAATGAAGTTAATACAACAAGGCAGTAGCTAATAAAGTAACCCTCGATATATTATCGCGCATTAGGACAGCCTTCGCGGCTGCCCCAGGGACTGGTCCCGTGATATTTGGGTCAAGGCACTACCTTGTACCTTCGTCGTTACTTTACACCATTTTATCAGGTATAAATATTTATATTTATAATATTTAGATCTTATTTTTTAAGTATCAAAGGAATATTTTAAAAGGCTTGAATAGAGAAGTGAAGAAATATGAGAAGTATTACACACTAAAACCAAGTTTTGTTGTGCCAAAAAAAGTTACGAAATACTGATGGTATACGGTCACTATATTCTGTGAAGTTTAGCGATGGAACAAAGAGTTGTAGAGCCTTTTTGAGATTTACTTTTTTAGAGTTCTGTATCTAAAGGGTAAAACGGGACCCTAATACTAAGACTTCATTGTCAGTCTGTCTTTCCGTCCGTCCGTTTGTCACCGGGCTGTATCTCATGACCCGTGGTAGTTAGACAGACAGTTGAAATTTTGAGAGATTACGGAACCATCTGTGCGCTGTCCGATTTTTTTATGGTGTAGTAGGCAAACTAGCAGGCGTATCGCCTGATGGTAAGCGATTACCACCGCCCATGGACACCCGCAAAACCAGAGGCGTCACAAGTGCGTTGCCGACCTTTGTGGGAATGGGAAGAGGGATAGGGGAAGGGTAGGGTGTGAGCCTCCGGTACCCTCACTCACTCGGTGAAACACAGCGCAGGCGCTATTTCACACCAGTTTTCTGTGAGGCCGTGGTATAACTCCGGTCGAGCCGGCCCAGACTTGCCGAAGTGTGGCTCTCCCACGGTTTGGTTTCTATGCTTTATATATCCAATACGTACCAAATTATAAATCTTATCGTATTTTATTTCACTCTTAAATGTCGGTTTGTAGCCGAGCTGATATTGAAAACAGATTATATTGATAGTCAAATAAACAAATTGATTAAATTTACATTGGCACATAAACAAGTTAAGTATTGAATTATAGAGGTTATTGAACGAACGAGAAGAGCTTACCTACCCCTGAACACTGATAAACATTTCCACAAAAAGATGTTTAAAGCGAGGTCGTTGACATTGATCTGGTAATGTCTAACCATAAGTATCTATCGTTGAATTTAATCACAAATTTCTTCGTTAAGTTATAACAGTCTTATTCATAAACGTTATTTAACTTTAAGTAAAGGCTCTATGTTATTTTCAACTTTAAACTAATAACCTTTAACACAGAATCCTTGCTCGACGTTAACGATTATGAACAGTTATTAACCATTGGTTGTTGTATTATTGTTTTAAACAATATTCAAAATGTCGAACGTTTAAACAGTTCAACTATGAGATAGAGAGCTGGTAGTAAGAGCCCTAAAAGTACGACATCAGTTTTTCTACCGAATTTCAATATCGCCTACTTATCCAGTCTTTTGGTTGTTGTACCAGGAAAGTTTTCCGGGAGTTTTGAATATTGGTGGTTTTATAGATCTCTTCAAATTTTAACTATGCCTTCAGACCTTCAAGTAAAGAGCGTACTCCTTCCTAAAAGGCCGGCAACGCACTTGTGACGCCTTTGGTGTTGCGGGTGTCCATGGGCGGCGGCTTACCATCAGGCGATATGTCAGCTCGTTTGCCCCCTATATAATAATAAATAATAATTTTTCATATCTTTGACGCTCTCGGCGCTATATTGAAAGAATGACGTTCAAAAACAGTTTTTTCAGAATAACTCCGTTCTGACTCCTTTTACAATAAGAATAGGTAGTAATAAATTAAACTCGAAAAAAAATCCTACAATTTATGTAGGTACCTTTTTTTGTGAAATCAATTGTTTCAGCGTACGAGAGCCACAAAGTCCACTCCAACACGCGTTTTGGCCAAATATCTCATATCCACAGAGGAGACACCATGACGTAGAGTAAGTAGCATGTTTTTTTGTGTTATGTATTTGAGTTATACAGGTTGTGTAAAAGATCAAATTTATCGACGCCAACATAATTTGTGATGTAAAAAAGGCGCGGAAGTCGGAAGATGATGTTATCAATTCAAGGTCATATTGTTACTAAAGTAGACCGTGTAGATTTGAATGATTGATGGTTTAAACTAGAATTTGATTGTCTTAAAAGTTTCTGTAACCTGTAAACAATTCAATTAAAATCAACATAACTGCTGGTTTTAATTGAATTGTTTACCTCTGTTTTATTAAATCAATATATACAAGGTAACGTTTAAAATGTTTTCGTTTTTTGACCCACCTACGACAAGAGAAGAACTATTCTCACTCATTTTTCTAGGAAAAGAAGATTCTCACTACAGAAATACATATAGTGTGTCGCGGGGGACTTTACAAACATACATGAAGCGAACACAAAGGGCATCCAGACTTAGTACAACAATTTGATCGTCCCATGTGGGGTTTGAATTCACAACACTTAGCGCTTCTACACAACACATACACAAAGACTGCGCCATCGTTGCATTCATTCATGTTTTTCCAGTGTTCGTGTGTGTACAGAGCAAGTCAAAGAAAAGTCTTTGACACACTCTGTAAAAGATGATTCCACCGCTCGTTGCTACATTTTTACTGAGCACTTAATATTCTTACCTTAATGAAACCTCAATGATTAAAAAGGCTTTCAATCACAGCAGGACATACAGATAATCGTAATCCGTAATCCTGGCCTCTTCGAGTCAAGCCGATTCTTCATCCAGGAGCAACAAACAGGGTGCTACCATGCTTTCAACGGCAAATATCAGCGATAAGTTACGTTGTAAACGCAGGTGCTCCCCTAATCTTAACCCCCCCTCGTCCCCCTCATGTGCAAAACACAATAACACACCAACGGAATGGCAAATAATAAGTTGTGTTAGTTACAATCTTGCGTAAGGTAACTAATGTCCAGTTGTAGTGTTTCAGATACAGCCTTGAGTTCCTCAAGGTGCTTTCTCCGTAATCAATTACATTTAGATATATAAATCAACAAGGCAAGGACAATTTAATTTAGTTTAAACTGTTAATTTTCTGTTAAATTAACCTTTGTAAATGAGAGCTTAAGTACACGTCACTGATTTTTTACATACCTAAATAAAAAAATGGGCGATATATGTAATTACTAGCTGACCCACGCAACCTCGTTTCCGACTTATATTGCCCGAAGCGTGAAAATTTTCCCCCGTTTTTGTAACATTTTTCATTAGTGCTCCGCTTGTATTAGTCTCAGCGTGATGATATATAGCCTATACCTTTCCTCGATAAATGGACTATCCAACACTGAAAGAATTTTTTAAATCGGCCAAGCGGTTCCTGAGATTAGTGCGTTCAAACAAACAAACAAACAAACAAACAAACAAACTCTTCAGCTTTATTATTAGTATAGATATTAGTATAGATTTGCAAAATGGCTACAATTAACAGTTGCAAATGCGTTTTTGTGGTTGTGAGTTTAGCTGGTGAAGGAGGAGAGATGAGTTCCGATTATCATCATCATCTCAGCAGAAAGACGTCCACTGCTGGGCATAGGCCTCCCCTAAAGTTTTCTACAACAACCTGTGTGTAAAATTTCACCAGTTTATCAGACCACCTTGTATACCTACACTTCGTCTCTTGAGTTCCAATAACCTCTATAAATAGACTCATCATCAAACTGATACTAGTATTAACAAGTTATTACTATAAATTTGTTGAGTATCATAAGAATATTATCTCAATTCAGTATCATAATATTGTCAGCTTCTACAATCCACTTCTCAACATGCGCAATATAATCTCTTTACTAAAATGCTACTTATTAAAAAACAAGGTATGATAAAAATTTATGACGTACGTGTTTTTAAGGTGAATCTCAATGAAAAATCTAGATTCAAATATTTTTCGTGTAAATAATTAGTGTAGTTGTGGTCTAAATAATATTATTCAAGGTGACTTCTAACAATATAGCATGTTAATAATAAAAATATATACATATATAATGAACAAAAACAATCCGTCATAAAACAATTTTTAAACTATCAAAAGACTCTCAGGCAGAGATGTAAATTAATTTTGTAATATTTTACTTCTCACTAATTGCATTAAATGTATTTTTTTTTCTCTCGGTCGTTCGTTACAACCCTTTCGAAAAAATTTAGTTGATTGTGTTTTACACCCTTTTTAATTTGATTATTAAGCAATCAAAAATGCCACAGACAGTCCCTTAGGTCCGCCATCAGACGTAGAGTCTACGCAGTTATTTGTAACAGAGGGAGTTTAATCGGACCCCACGGAGGGTGCGGTGCGGAGGCGGCAGGGGTTTGTGTTATGTTGGAGAGCGTGCGGTCCTCCCGACATTCCCTCAGTGAGTTCCACAGTGTGAGCACGCTTGTTCGCTGAGCTAAGTCCGCTCGCACGCGTTCTTTCGTAAAATTTTCTTCGTATTTTATCTGTGTTGAAGATGGTGCTGTCCGACTTTTTGACTGAGACTAGGAGGCGATGGTTGAAGGTAAGGACTACTTTTGTTTATAATTTAATAACATTAATGATTACTTATTAGAAATTTTGGAGTCAAATTGCGTTAATATTGTGTTATAAGCGATATTTTCTACTATTGATTCTTGTTTTTTAATGATTTGTTAGTACTTTTAAATTACGACAACTATTTACATATTTACTTTTGCAACGTCACATATTTGTCAATGGATACCAGTTTAGAATGACGTACATTTGCCGCATAAATTTAGCAAATTAACATTTATTTGCTTTATCTTATTGCTGTACTATGTTAAAAGCGTAATTACTTTGTTGCTCCATAGATTATATCAACTCAACTAATTTTTATTTACACAACTTACTACTGTTTTTAAATGTTTAAAAAATGCGCATGAGATGTTTGTATTGTAAAATATTCTGATAAAAAAATATTTTCTAAATCGATTTTCTTAATATTTATTTTCAATTAAACAATATTTGTTGTATTGTAAATAATGGTATAATTGAATTTAATCTAGTGGACTTTTACTGATGATGTTAAAGCTCTTGCTGTCTCTATAGATTAAACATAACTCATATTAAAGGACTTTGAAACCACAGATTTAAAGAAGATTATTAACCACTTTCATTGAACACATTTGAATAGTTTTTTTAAATATTATTTTACAGATACAAAACATATCTTTTTTTTAAATGTATGTTTACTTCGTCGAGCGTATTTTGTCACTATTAGCATAAATGCTGACCTTCATGTATTGGCTAAGTAGGCTTTAACAAACGGCCTGTGATTTAGTTTTTCTTGTCTATATGATAAAAAAATATAATAGCTCTAAAATATGACGCTTGGAAAAAAGATATCATCTTTAAAGTTGGTGGTATACCTATTGTGTACTTACATACACAAACGAAACGAAAACTTTTATATGCTTATGTAGTTTTAACAAAACATCAGTCAGGTACTGCAACATACCAAATGACAGCAGTTTTAGTTAAGAAAAAAAGTAAAACAGAATTAAGAACCTTCTCAAAGCAACGATCGTTTTAAAGCTTAATTAATAGTAACTAGATGGACGAGCTTTATTCTTTTGTTGAAATCCCCTGCATGCTTTCATGGATATTGTTGAAGCCGTTTCCGAGATACAGAATCTCTCTCTGCAAAAAAGAATCGCTCTTTGAAAGGTATTAGATATTGATCTAGTTTATATACTCATTTCAATTATTTTCGAGGGAGTACTATTTCATATCACAATACAGGGATGTTTTATCGCTATATATAAGTAATATTTGTATTTTGTTATTGTCGTTATCTATCAGAATACAAGTTTATCTAAGTATGCTATACTCACTATCGGGGTATAGTAACTGTCATATTGTATAGTTTCCCAGTCTCTTAGATAACGCAACGTATTATTATTGCATATTTATTGATGGCGGGTGGTGTGAATTCGTGTCGTAAATTTCTAATTAATTGTAGTTTATGTGTGTATTAAAATTTGTTTACATGTTGTGAGAAGTTGCCAAAATAACTTTTTTTTGTACGGTAACCCACAAAGACAATATATCAAAACAATGCTATTGACAATTCGTCCTTGAATTGTACTCTAAATTCGTTCCCAAGTTGCATTGCAAAAGCCGGTTAACTGAGGATAATTTTCTTGCACACTGAATTCTGTTACATAATAGGTTTTTTTTAAATTAATTAACTTTAACATTTTAAAATGAGACTTAACCTAGCGGCATAGCAATTGCGCATTTTTACAATTATTCTGAGATCTGAAACATTTACGGCGCATGATATCATGGATATACGTCACGGATAGACAAACCTACAAATTCACGTATAAATTTCTAAGTTATTCGAATAAAACTTTGTGAGATATTCTCCTCGCAGGGGTCGGGCTGTCTGGCTACTCTTGTCCTACCTAATAAGTGCAAAACTATGCTATAGCCGACCTCGGTTATCAGTTCAAAGTTGAGTGGGCAGCCCGAATACATCGAAGCCCACTATCAATATATAATTTATGCACAATAATACATAATTGTTGTGTATATGTACACAGTGTTAACGCACTTTAGATAAACAATAGCAATTGATAACGACCAATGAAAGAGTTTATTTGTTCCGATTGATGGTAATGTGGTAAATGTTATTTATAATAATTAATCAATATATACAAAGTTATTGTTCTTATTATTATATATTTGCGTAATAAGCTGACTGACTGACTGATCTGTTGTATCATTGGCTAACTACTTGAAAAGAATTATTGGGTGCGATTCTCAACCCAGAACAAATGATTATGTGATGAGTAAGTTCATTTGTTCCGTGTCTAAGAGTAATTTACCTATAACTTGTGGCTGCCCAGTGGTCTAAATTCGACCACAATTCATTTCTTTTTTTAGCTTTCTCCACTTCTCTTGCGTATTTTTACCTACATTTGTGCAAAATTTAATACTCCTACATTCGTATAATATTAAAAGAATACAAAGTTTTTTCTTCTAATATATGTTTATATAGAAACATATATTAGAAGCTAGATCTAATCTAGTCTATCAATATAAAATACAATGAGTACTGATATAAACACATACAAATTAGTAAGTACATATATTTTGTAAAGCCATAGGTACATATTATACATAGAAAACATCCAAACTCCGATACACATATTTGCAGATCATACAAACATTTGGCTCGATCCGAGAAACGAACTATGGACCTCAAGCACACCACCAGTCTGATAACAATCATGGTTAATTTTCTATTTAGTTTGGGATCAGACGAAAGTCATGTACGAAATGTGCTTAGTAATTATTTTTATGAATTGTGGAAAATATACGTCAGTTTAAAATAATTGATGAGATGATTTACTTCATATTACGATAAGAAAGATAAGAAACAAAATGGTGATCATATTTGATAACATCTCTAACCGTCTACAACATTTTCTACGAATTTATTCGAATCTTTTTCTTTTATTTTCCTGTTATTTGATATTGTTTTGACTTCAAATGTTATTCAATAAAACTTGTAATGTAATACGAAGAAAATTTAAACTATGAAAACAAAATTATTTTATTGTTATGGCTGAATATGTGTGTTTTGTGATAACAAAATAGTTGGGCATTGTTGTTTAGTTGGAATGGCTAAAGCAAATAGATTGTCTAAACCATTTTATTTCACGGTAACTTATATTTTATATCATATTTATATAAATATTTTCTTGATAGCCGGTTTCTTTGATCGCTGTATAAACAGGTTCATTAATATCCTAAATAAATATTATGAAAGGATTAAATTTATTGCTTACCTTTCGATATTTCATCCAATTTTTGATTTTGTTCCTTTTACTAATGTTTATTTCTCAAAACTTAATTGAAATGAGATATCTTTTAAACGTCTTTTCTAGAGAGAGGATATGTCCAGCAGTGGACTGTTAAAACACTCCAAGAATGAAAACACTTGATTCTGGAGATGCCCAAGGGCATTGATAGTCTTTACTATCAGGTGTCACTTCTGTTTTTGTTCCCCTTGCCGCTTAAAGCATTTTAATACTGCATTTTATGAGTTCTTTACTGATATCAATTGACGATTTATCTAGTCCATGTCCTATGTTCTAGAAATATACGAGGCAAGAAAACTAAGTACTATTCCTTAATAAGTTTGTACCTAAGCAATAGAGCTTTATATAGGAGCGTGACCCCAGACGTTGACCGGCCACTGTCCTTAACTTAACTAACATATATTTTGGTAACAAAGAGACATTCAAGTGTAATATTGTATGTCTTCTCATACAGCAAAAGTCCTTTTGTTCGCTGTCTTTGTATCGGTCATAGAGAGGACTGCTATTATTTCCACGTGAGTGCTTTTTATTCATTGTAAAGAGGGAGGACCCAGAGGGAGGACTTATTTACCAACTTGTTGGCAAATTAGTCCACCGATTCGTGCCTGACTAATAATTGCATGTTGTTCAATTGGATGAACTGAATGAATGAATGTTAAAGATAATTAACTAAGTAATTAAAGTAGTACTTATTTTTATCTATGTCTGTAATAACACACCAATGTCTCTGTGGTGCAGTGGTAGTAAATGCGACTGCTGTGCTTGAGGCCTCGGCTTCAAATCCTGGGTCGAACTAAATGTTTGTGTAGTCTGCAAATATTTGTTTCGGAGTTTGGGTGTTTTCTATGTATAATATGTATGTATTTACCAAAAAAATGTATAGATGTTTTCATATCAGTTGTCTAGTACCCATAATACAAGTTCTGCTTAGTTTAGGACTACATGGCGTTGTGTGTTAGATGTCCGAAATGTTTATTTTTATTTTATTACCATTATTATAAAAACGAACTAGTACATACAAATTCTCAAACTTTATTCCTATCGAAGTTAGGCAAAGAAGATGAACATTACTTAATACAACCCAATCATACTTATCGTACAGCTTCTCATTTATTAGGGATTTACAGTGATTTGTGGAAACTTTTCTTTAGTATACTGCCCCTCAGGTATGTGCTATATATAAAGTGTATGTGCGACAGACCTCATGCTTATACTAGTCTAGCCTAATGGTCCTTATAAACTGGTCATTCACTTAACTCCGTAACATTCTAGTACTTACTTCAAATAAATAAAAGCTAGATCAATATTGTCGATATTTATTTTTGTCCAAATAAAGTTGGGGTTTGAGGTAAGGGCTTGTTCGACCAACGCATTTATGTTATAATGTTAATTGCACATTTTCAGATATGTTTGAAGTTAGACTTTATATTCTTATCATTTTTATAACCGTAACCTTCAAGGAGTTTTGGCAGAAATAGATTAAATTGTAGTTTATTTATAGAATTACTCTGATAAAACAATATTTACAATGTTATTAACCGTAGCTTCTTGCGCTTTATTGCCTCCGAATATAGAAAAACAACGCAAAAAGTAATAGAGCAAAAAGTATTTACACAAAAACTGTATTCCTCCTACAGAAACATGTGTGAAACAGTATGCAAATAAGTGTAGTGTAACGCATGGGGAGGTGCGTGTGCGCCGATCACCCCCTCGTTCCCACGGAGTCAAATAAATAGACATTGATGACTTCTGGTTTTTAAGTTTATTGCAATGTCCCTCCTGTCTTTGATAATATACAGTGATAATTGACATTAAAATAATTATTCAAGTTTAAACAAATGAAGAACAAATATCAGAGATTTAAAATTTCCCAACAGGAATGTAAGCTTCAAATTGAAATTTGATATCAATTTATTTGGTCTGAAAAACCATAGCTGTGAAAGAGAATAGATGTTACGAAATAAAAGAGTTTTTATAGAAAGCGGTACCTAATGAAAACTCACCACCACTGATCTCGTAAAATTATATTTTATTTAAATGAGTTTTCACAGGACTGTCTAACAGTCTTTTATCCCTCGAGCGTCCTTCTGTTTACTTATTTTCATAATTATCATTCGCAATGACCGTAAATGCAGACAGGTGCGCATGCGCCGCCTACCCTCCATTCCCACGCCAGTCACCCCTAGTGAACACGTGTTTATTCATGGATGACACACTTTTGCACTAAAGTCAACTAGCCAAAGCCCTTTATGAATAATATTCTAAGTGTCCATACAATAGTATATAAGGAAAACCGATGTTATACTTCGTCCTAATTATTCCTAAGTAATTTCATTAGAACTATGATTGTTTAGGAATATTGCTGAATAGTTTTGTGGTTTAGATTTTCCGTGTGGGTTTTTTTTTATGAGAACGAAGACTAATGAAGAACCTTTCTACTTTCTATTACTTTTCTCACCCAGCTGATGACATCAATCATCAACGACCCATAATGTCCCACTATCGGGCTCGGGTCTCCTCTCAGGTGAGGATAAAGGCCATACATCCCCATGCTGGTTGAGTGCGGGTTGGGGACTGCTGGCAAAACAACGTTGTGTCTACGTAATATTGCCGTTGGATGTTTTAAGCCGCCCAAGGGCCTCCAACTAAGCTTCATGACTGTTATCATATGATAACAACCGGAGACCGACTGCTTAACGTTACCTTCGAATCACGAAGACGCTCATGGTATTATGCCACTTGCGGTCACCCATCCAGGTACTGACCGCGCCGTCGTTGCTTACCCTCGATGATTGTTTGTAATCACCAAGTCCAACTGGGCTATGAGCGCTGATGATATGTGGTTTCTTAAATGCTTGTTTATTTTGGTCGTCACTGAAAGGGGTATGATCATGCAATCACTTACCTAGTGCCCCACATCACAGCTACGGTCTTGTTTGCTTGACTAAACATAATATATAACGGAATCGCGATAGCAGAAATTCGGGCTTTGTATTGGGGTTAAGGTAACATATTATCTCGTTCTTTCGCTGTCATGTGAAAACACCTACGTCCATTATCACCTTAGTAACATAATAATCATAGTACCATGGTTTATTTGTAGCTTTTTTCATCGATTTCCAACAAAAGAATTCGACTGTACTTTTTTTAATTTCGGTACTTTAGAAATCCATCGTTTAGGAACTGTCTTTGAATAAACATTTCGTTACATATTTAAAAGGGTATAGTTAATGTTTGACTAAGTTATGAAATGAACAATAAAGGTCAGTAAGACTCATCATTTTTTCACCACATTGACTTTGGAGACACTGTTTTAATAACTAATACTTGATAATAATTGTTTCATATACAAGCCGCTAGCAAATAATACCTCATATTTTCTCTTGATTTATTTGTGTTGGTGTCTCTACTGAGAAAATAATACTGTAAATGTGTTTTAGTTCTTTCATATTCGCTCAAAGCATAGTTTACTTATGTCGGGGACATATAATAAGACGCACTAATATCTTCGTCTAGCTTTTGAAGTTTTTCAGACAACATATCGTTCAGACGACCTGTACAAACTTAATAGGCTTATAGGAACATCACAGACGAGTGTTTAAGATATTTTCATCTTCTTTCATACGACGTTGATACGATTTAATACGAAAATGGAAAATTCGAAGAAGAAGGTACCTACTTATTCTACATGTCATGATATAATATAAAACAAGTGATTTATTATATGAGTTTTTTAGGAACAAGCTTTTATTACTTGTTAATAAATAATCACAAATTTTAACAACAAAAAAACCGACTTTAAGAATTAGACCAAATTGACCTGCTTTCCAATAAAAGAAGAGTCATCAAAATCGGTTCACCCAGTCCAAAGTTATGAGGTAATAAACATAAAAAAAAACAGTCGAATTCAGAACCTCCTCCTTTTTTAAAGTCGGTTAAAAATACCTTTAAGGGCTTTCATTTAATACCTATATTAGGTAGGTTGTTACGGCGGCCATTTTGGATTAATAATAATACCGATTATATATAATTGCATTGTCATCAGAACTAATGGTAGAGGTATTTCAAATTTCAGCTCAATCGGTAATCGGGAAGTGGATCAAATTTTACTTACAAGATTTGATTATAGACAAACGGGACAGGTGAAATTAAAAAAACGCTTGTAATAAAAATAGTAACAGTTTCCACGCTTAAAAAAGTTTGTTACAAACAAAAAACACAAAGATGAAGCTAATAAAAATAATAAGATCTTGAAACTTCTCAAACACGGCCGTGTGATCCCAAATTAAGCTGAGCTCGTGCCATGGTAACCAGACTGTTGGTAAACAACCAGGCTTTGGTAATACTTGCCTTGTCGTCGAAGGCATGCCACATTAGTGCTGAAATACCACCACAGTCTACAAGGTAGTAGAGCCACGATGATTTCAGCACGAACGGGGCGGAACTACCATCGCACAGAGGATCGACGTAAAATGTTAACGTTCGTTCTGCATTCGTACGGGGTGTTCGAGTATGATGACTACCACTCTTGGATTCCGCTTCAGGAATCAGGCAGATTAGAGTCATTTTGGCAGGGTCATACATAAACAAACCAGTTTAATCATATACAAAAATTCTGTAAACCTTGTAATATGTGACGCACGAAAACGCAGTTTTATATGATACGAGCAGGCACAGCGTGTCGTGCGCGTTGATTATTGTAATGTAATTCATCGGTGTGTCGTCTGTGCGTCATTTCTGGGAAGTATCGACTACTATTCTCGTTCAAGACCACACGATTATCGTGCCGTATAAGGTTAATGTGATTAATTATCTCATTACAATTACTAAACTGATTTCCGTAACTCGTATCTCTTTAATTCAGAATTGAGTTTGCCGGAAGAGTGTGAGTCGGAATAAATCTTCTTTTTTTATCATTTCTTCTTGAACAAAACACAGCTCCCGTAGGTACTAATAATAAATCCTGAGAGATGGACAAACATATGTGAAATAAAGACGAAGAACACCCAGATTTGGAACAACCGTTCGTGATCACAAAAGTGTTGTCCCATGTGAATTTGAAAGACACTACACTCCGCGTAGTAGAAAATGGCAAGGTGACCATTTTTATCACTACACCATGAAGTCAATCTGACGGATAATTTCCTCCTCCCCTTTTCTATATAATATAAAAATTCGGTGCCTTAACGATATCACTCACATATCTTTTTTGTAGATCATAAAACACATTTAAATGTGCTTGAAATCATCTGGCAGTCAAATATCGATAATTACAAATGTCTCGTTTTTTTAAATTGACTTGAACTGTCATTTGTTTATACTTTAGTATAAAGACTGGCTAAAGGTATGTATGTTAAACATACCTTCTTACTTATTTTTACTTTGGCCTGTTGCCGACACTGTTAAACGAAGGCCTGCCCCAAAGCGCGCCATCTTTGCATAATTTTCAGCTTTATAACATAGAAGTGTTTAAAATATAGCATTTATTTTTGAAAATTTTCTACATATTATTTTAAATCATAAGTTTTACATAAAGTAATAAAAAGTCTCATTAATGAATTCGCAATACTCGTTTACTTTATCATTTTAATGTATGTACGTGTTTACTTAATAATTTAATTCAATTAAATTTTATAAATCCTATTAACAAAATGTTATCTTGTAAAATTAAATAGTTGTTCAAATGGGACCAAAGGCGAAACTCGTTACTACATTCCTTACACAGTCACTTCGGCTCTGATGTTAATTTGCCCTAATTGTATTATCTCTTATTATACTTACACGCTGTTTATTTAAGAGATGTGAACTGAATAACTACTTAGTTTACGATCGTCCTAAATTCTCGCGAATTATGACATTTTGTAAACTAGGTTTTAATTATTTGTCTGTGTTATCTGACCTAACTCTATCTTCTTTGGGTCGCAATTTGATCCCGGCGTGCTTTTGATCTTACAACCAAATGGAAATTATATAAATTGAAGCTTACATTATTATATTATGGAAACATTTACATATTATACATACGTGGTTGTATTCCCAAAAGGAAAGACATATATATATATATATATCGACGCATTTACTGCCTCGGTGGCGTAGTGGTAGCATATGCAACTGCTAGGCTTGAGGTCTCGGGTTCGATTCCCGGGTCGGACCAAATGTTTGTATAATCTGCAAATGTTTGTTTCGGAGTTTGGGTGTTTTCTATGTATAATATGTGAGTATTTACAAAAAAATATATATAAGTATTTATGTCAGTTGTCTAGTACCCATAATACAAGCTCTGCTTAGCTTGGGACTAGATGGCGTTGTGTTAGATGTCCGGCATATTTATTTATATATTTATATATAGAGTAATAACCATTACTAATGCTCAAATTTTGGTGCCTGTTTGGTGTGGTTTGAGCGAGCGAGCCTCCAAAGCTTCAACCTGGAACTGAAGGAGAAGGAGAGGTCCAGGTTATATGGACATCTTCCAAATACTAGACTTTCTATATCTTTTACACGCCTAATGGTATGGCAACTATAATTCAAGGGACGATAGAACGTTATTACTGAGTACCCCGTAACCTCAATCTGACTGAATATCAACAAAATAAATTAACCCCAGGTTCTGGTATCATGGTATCACATCAGTCATTAGTTAGTTTGACTAACTAACTAATTAGTACAGTTTCGACATTGTCATTAGGTAGTTTGACTAACTAACTAATGACTAATGTGATTAGTCATTTGAAAATATATTTTCTCGTTTTCTGAGTCTCGTTTAAAGTGCGGTCAATGTACCGTATATGTAAATGTGTGTTTCAGTTTGTGTATTCAGTCAATAAAAAATTATAATTTTACTATGTACATTGTAATACGTGAAAATTTATGCCATATTACTTGGGTTACAGTGAGTATTTCACATGAATTGTGAACTATGTTTTTAAATTTGATTGCTACTGTCTCCTATGTAAATTGCTTGCAGAAAATTATATTATGTGGAAGTTCTATGACTAAATATAAATAAATCCATAATGAATATTTCGCACATCTAACACACAACGCCATCTAGCTTCAAACTGAGCAGAACTTGTACTATGAAAGCTTAACTAACTAATATAATAGCTTGTTTTTTGGTAAATACCAACTCTAAAACAAATATTAGCTGATCATACAAACCGAAAACCTCATGCACAGTAGCTACCCCTGCGCCAATGAGTCCATTTAAAGTTTAAACCGTGCAGTGCCGTGCCGTGTCACTGGTTTTATACGAGTTACTATAAGTGAACGGACCAAGCCTACTTATGCACACAATACATTGTGTTGCGACACCATTGAAAACACTCACTCTTTGCATTCCTCTGATAAGGAAGTGTCAGAACTTTGAGATAAAATCTGCGTACCAACAGCGTAATGTTTACTTCTACGCATAACCTACGCAATGACGTCACAGTACCACTACTGATTCATTAACTCTGCATTTTCCTTCCTTATTTGCCAATATAACATATATACCCACACGACACACTACACAATAGATCAAACATAAAGAAATCGTGAACTTTACAACTAAAGAAAGTCATTACGTGTTTTAACAAACGGGGTCGAAGAATCCGCATATCATTATGTTTGCTGACGTATTTAATAAATTAACATTTTTCGATTTTGTAATAAGTCACGGTATGTATAGACAATGGTATTGTGGTGTTTAGGAACTCGTACACGCAATGCTTTTGCCTGAAAACACGTGTCAACACTTATTGTGACGTCAATATAACAAATGGCATTAAAAATGGATTTTAAACACGCATGTACACGATTATTCTGAGGTATAGGTATAAAATAAACTCTAGAACTAACATATTCTAGAGACTTCTAGAAATTTGAATGACGTACTAGTAGTAGGCTATTACGAGTGAAATAATAGATTTTCTAGTTTCGAACTTAGACTTAGAAAGTTTAAGCTGTTGTAAACCGTGGGAGAGCCGCGCTTCGGCATGCATGGGCCGGCTCGACCGGAGTGATACCACGGCCTCACAGAAAACCGGTGTGCAATAGCGCCTGCGCTGTGTTTCACCGAGTGAGTGAGGATACCGGAGGCCCACACCCCAACCCTTCCCCCATCCCTCTTCCCATTCCCCCAAAACTGGCAACGCACTTGTGACGCCTCTGGTATTGCGGGTGTCCATGGACAGCGGTAATCGCTTACTATCAGGCGATACGTCTGCTCGTTTGCCACCTATTCCATAAAAAAGTAACAGTTTTCGACAAATTAGTCCGAACTGTTGGCCGAGCCATCTTCCATCAGTTTTAATGGTTAGTAACACTAGCTCATCAGGAGATGTGAGTCCGGTTGTGTGACGAGCAAGCATATTTGTTCTATGTCTGGGTGTTATATACCTGTAGTATGTATACATTTAGAAATATTTAAGTAAGTTTATCAAATGTCTGTTTATCATAGTAAAGACTCAGAATCAGTTTTGCGTCTGATGTGAAAAGTTTCTATAACAAGGAATTGAACTCCCCTAGAAGAACACAAAGCCATTGGTAGCCCTATATTTTATTTATCCTTTTAAGTTAGATAATCGGGCCTCTATACAAAAGCTTAGCAAAATATTCATTGTAACCGACGCGACGGCTTAACGTGCTGATCGTGTTTTATATAATATGCTCTCTAGGGCATGGCAGTTTTTCCTAGATTGGTAACTATAAATTAACCAAACAAATGTCACAATTTCAGAGAGAGATACGTAACCACATATCATAATAATAATATTAGTTTTATATAAACCGACGTCATTCTTTTACGCATAAATTTGTATCTGCTTGAAAACGTCCCGAGTTACTACGTATTGGTTTAGACTCAGACTTTTAAGGTACGAGACGATTGCGACACGAATAAGGCAAAATTTAACCAATTAGCAGAATGATGGTGTGTTGTTTTGTGTTTTCCATTTTGTATTCTAATGAACAATGTTATTTGGAGAATAAATCGACGAGGATTGAAATTTAGGAGAATTAAATGTATAAATGGATTATTTTAGTTTCCGTGTCTTATTTGATAGGTGAAGAGAATATTAGTAGGTTTTTTTGAGAATCTCTCACATATATATATTTAACAATAGAAAAACTTAAAGTTATTGTGTATAAGATCTCCAGAATTGTAATAGTTTTTGACGTCTAAGGCTTTTATTAACATATTAATATACATTTGACAATAGCTCTTGTTCTTTTTTTACTTTTAAAGTTTTTTTTATCGTATCTCTACGATTGCTCTGCTGCTGTTGACTACCAAAGTCGTCTAATATAAAACTATGATATAGTACAGCGTAAATTAAAGGCGCTTCATTGCCAACCAGACGAAGGTCGATGAGTAGATAGTACGGTAATGGATACATTGTTTTAGTTTTGTAATGTCATTACAATGTCTAATCAATGATGTAGAGGTAGATTTATGTTCCGAATTCATTATTATATAATGTTTGTGTGTGTGTGTGTGTGTTTGTCACCTAATTATACATTGACAGATACATAGATAACTCTACATCATTGTGTCGGCAGAAGGCGCCAGACATATAATGTATTAAGAGCAGTTTTATTGCTAAATACAATTTCTTCCAGACAACCTTCGGATATGTAAAATTGATTCCGAGAGAAAGTTTTAGTTGAAAGTCTATATAAAGTAGTTATATTAGTAGCAATACAGTGCAGCTAAATTCATTCATGAGTTTTATACGAATAGGAACGTGTTCAACACATAAAACATTTAGGTAATGCTAAAGTACTCCAACTTTTAATGCATATTAAATCACTTCCTGAAACAAGCGTAAACTCTGTTCTTTCTAACATCATTCATAAATTTAAAACTTTTGTCCTCAGGCCTTCAAGTTGTTCAAACGGAACAAGAGCCGCAAAAACACACGCAACCGCATCTCCCCTGAGCTCTCTCGCTCGCCTTCCTACAACGGCACCGTCGATGCGAGCAACGACATCGACATACAGAAGTACTGCGGCTGCCGCACTTCTCTGCCTCCGCTTCACCTCAACGATACATTCGAAAATAACTCTTATTACAGCAGCTACAATAGCTACAACAGCTCGAGGATCGATAGTCTTGAAAGTTACGGCACAAACGAATCCAACAGTGGAAGGTCCGATTCTGCTTACGATTCTGAAAGATCTAGCCCATCTGATGCCAGAGTATGCTACGCTACCGTAACATATTTTAACGTAAATGATAGTGAAGATAGCAGCAGTATCCGAACAGAATATACTCTTCTAGATGATGCCGAAGCTGAACAAGACCTTGAAGATTTGGAAGATGATGAAAGAACGCAAAACATGATAAATGAAAGCATTGAACTCGTTAGTACGTTATGAACCGATTAAGAGGGAGACCTATATCGGTTTAAAATGTTTTGAATGATGTTCGCAAGAAGTTTCAATTTGAGTATTTAATCTTCTTTTAGAAGAAGATCAATAGAGAGGGTGTTTTATTAATTTCCACAACGATGAAGCAAGTTTGGTTTATAAGGTAGTTTTAATGAATATTTGGAAGCATGTGTGATAATTCGGTGCGTTCTTGACTGTGGAGTTATAAAAAAACAATTATTTTGTATGTTAGCCAGATTGCAGCTTTATATTTATTTAATATAAGTTTAATGATATGTTCAAAACTCGTACAATCTATGATAAGTCTTAATTAACTTTGATTAGATTATAGAAAGAGGGAGGAGTACGCTGTCACAAACTGTTTTCTTATTAAATACATTTCTAATTAAATTATTTTACAAGTAATTAAAGCATTTCAAGACCTAGACTTTGAATTAATTTGACTGTAATTAGTCAATTAAAAATATAATATTTATTCGGTTCCTCTATTATAATGATATATTTTTCGACAAACATTTCTTAAACATTTCTGTGACAAAGATATTAAATATTTAGTATAATTCTGCTTCAGACAATGCCGATATTGTTTCAAGTTTTGAGAGTATCAAGTTGAAATGAATACAAAATTTCATCTAAACTTTCATCAAGATGATATTATATTTCGAAGTTTTAAGTTTTCAATTACATTTCGACTGTTATAAGCTGATGTAATATTCTTGGAATCTTGTCTTTAAGCTGTTTATTCTTTGCGTACGTACGATAAGATTCACGATGACATAAATTGGTAATATTTTCAGGAGATTTTGTATTCGAAATACACACTTAATACAAATGAGTTGATAAGTTTTAAATTTTCCTCAAATTATGAAATAGAATCATTGATTTCATCACGATTTTATTTTACAAAAAAAAAAATATGATTAGATTGCTTGAACGTGTATGCTTGTTCTCATATGTGTATTTTGAATGCCACCTCCCCTATCCTATCCTGAATATGTTCAGACCCGTTGGGGGTGATTTTCACTATTGACGCCTGACTCCGTAGGGACAGGTCACTCTCTTGAACATGAAAAATGAGGGATTTTTACAATTTCTCAGTATCTTCATTAAAAAATATTATTTTCTAATCATACTAAAGTCTCAATTTGTTACTGCTTTTAATGGTACACGAACAAAATAAATTACTTTAATGTACTCATATATTCAATTTATAATTTAAGCAGTCTGTTCTTGTAATACATCGAGATTGAGAAGTTGAGCCGCGCTTATGTATTTCTCAATTTAATCCTCCCGCGTCTAGCGAGTTCACCAAAGTTTATGTGATAATATAAGATTAATTATCATAAGATATTAGTTTTATATACGTTACAGATTAGGTGGAGCCCTTGATCTTCTTACATCATTAATGCTTAGCTAACTTCTTTAGTTAGCTTAGAATGTTGAAGTTTTAATATTATTGGATTTACATTTTATCACTTTCTGTCGCTGTAAGATTGGTGTTACTAATTTTATTACTGAGAAGGTATGCTAAACACTTCGTAGAACTTTTTATCGGACAAGTTACACCAGTCTAAATACTGACATATGTGAATTTAGAAATATTTAAATTTGTTAATCAGTAGTCTGGTTATCGTAGTATACAAGCTCTGTCTAGTTTGGAATCAGATTGGCTTGGCTTTGTTTGTTGTTTGAGTGAGAGGGTTCTTCCTAAATCTGTAACTTAAAGTTTAATTGTGTTGATCTCATTTGTATAAATGTAAATATAAAATTTAAAACATTAAGATAATTTTTGGTAACGCATTTTGTCCTTGTCATTCTCTCCGAGATAGACAGAGACGCTAATCTTAACAAATGTCAGAATAGCATTGCGCAGGTAATGTTGTTGTTTATGGTTAATGCGTTTAGTTTTTACTACAGTTGACGCAAGAAGATGTAATTATATTATATATAAGGTTAAAATTTCATAAAAATAAACTAATTTAAATTTTTTAAAACTTTGTTTTATTGTTGTGTTACTTGAGGTATATAAAAAAACTGTTGGCTTAGTGGTCTTGACTGAGTGATAATCCTGAAAACCGTGTCAAAGACTGCGCGTTTGATTCCTACCCATTGCAAACGTTTGAACAATGATCATAATTATTTTTGGCCTATTCTTCTTCTTTCGTGTGATGACGGGTGGAGAATACAGAGTGTCACCACCTCGTGGATGTAGAAAGAGCCAACTAAGAGAGCAAACGACGCAGGAGAACAGAAACTGCGATAAGTTATAAGATTTGAAACAAAACCTTCACAAACCCGTCAGCGTGGTATAGGTTTGACCTATATCTATATCATGCTGACAGGTTTGTGTCTTCTGTCTCGGTGGAGCAGTGATTGCTGCTGTGCTTGAGGTCTCGGGTTCGATGCCCGGGTCGGTCCAAATGTTTGTATGATCTGCAAATATTTGTTTCGGAGTGTATTTTTATAGAAATACATAATAGTTTGTCACCTATTCCATACACATGGAATAGGTGACAAACAAGCATGTGTATCGTCTGTTGGAAAGCGATTACCGTTGCCCATGGACACCCGCAACACCAGAGGTGTCACAAGTACGTTTCCGGCCTTTGGGAGATGGGGGAGGGGATAGGGTCTGGGTGTTTTCTATGTATAATATGTATGTATTTATATCAGTTGTCTAGTACCCGTAATACAAGCTCTGCTTAGTTTGGGACCTGGGATTTATTTATTTAAAGGGCAGGTATATGTGCAGTAGTAGACAGACACATTAGGGCTATTAATGATGTGTCTCCACTTTTAGAGACTAAGATGAGAAACTATTATTTTTTTTAGATGAGCCTACCAAAGTAAGTCTGACGATGCAACAATGGCATCATTAGGCCTCCGGTCTCGCACTCACCAACGAAACACGACAGCTTTAATGCTGTCATTTTAGGTTGGTCTGCTGTGAAGGGTAGTACTGTACCAAACGAGCTGGCCCGTTCGTGCTGAAATAAGTGTGGCTCTATTACCTTGTGCATTGTGGTCTATTAATTTTTTTAAATTTAAGTGTAACAGTTACAAATCATAGGCCCGTATTATAGAAGCGTCTCAAGTATCGTTTGAACTAGTTGCAAGTTCTCATCAAGTCTCAAGCGTCGCTCTTATTATAGAATGCGTTTTAAGTTCTACTCAGTTGAAACTAGTTTCAGTAACTAATCTCAACTCACAAGCCTTTTCCAATTACGTTTCTACATGGTCGAAATTATTGTTCTGTATTACGCAGCAAAATAATATTAATCAAATCATATCTAACACATATAATTTATATATTATTGGTTATTAGTTTATATATAATATAAATATAATAATAAGAAGCAGTTCGCTCTAGATTAAATACTTTAAATATTAAAATAAAAATTACTAGATACTACCTATAACGGAACGTTTAAATTGTTCTATATCAATACTTGTCAATGTCGAATTATCAAACTGTTTTTGTTTTTATTTAAAAATTATTGTTATATTTTTTTCAGAAACCAAAAGGTTAATACTATTGCTTGAAGGATATTACTTGAAACATGTAGTAAATAGTTGAATGTGTATTTTAAGTGAATTGAATATCAATTAGTGTTAATTAAAGTGTATTGCAATGTGTATAATAAGCAATTCTTTCGTAAATAAAGTAAGGTAAATACATATTTCGTTGTTATTCAGAAAAATCATCATACAATACGTTAATTTCCCTTATAGAGCATTAGAAATTACCACTTGAGACTAGATTGAGCTGGTCTCAGTTGAACAGAGATCACATTTGTCAAAATCTATTCCTGAGAGGAGATTTTGACATAAACATTGTTCTAAAATAAGCTATTTATTGATCTTTTCTGACTTGATTAACGATCAGTGAATCTTCTTTCAAGAGACGTTCAAAAATAAAATCTCTTCTTGAAACTAGTTTTAAAACTAATTTCAAGAAGAGATGCCTTTTAAAATACGGGCCATTAAGTAACTACACGATTTGGTAAATTTCGAACATAAAATAAAATTGTCAAAAATATCCAGATGCATTTGATACTTGCTTAGTACATATAAAATACCCTACCCTACTCTACGCGTGGCCAAAAATCTACTCAGACCACTTCTCGTTAATTTTCACAACAAAAACGTGCCGCAAAAACATTAAACTTCTTTATAACTTTAGGCTTACAACATCATTTAAGCCGTCTAATTAGAAACCGGTTTGTGAACTTAATGTTAGTATTTCATCACTTCGGTGAACAATTTCAGCTAAACAATTGTTCGAATCGGCTTTTTTATATTTAAGTACGTATTTACTTGTAAAACGCAAATAATTATCAGGAGTTTTGTCAAAATATAATCCTGTAGTGTAACTATTGTGCAAAGCAATAACAAGAATTGCTTTTATACAATAAACGAAACTTGAAATACCTGTTTTAGGATTTAACTCGTTTGCCACGCTGCAGACATTCAACGCTCGAGGGAAGCAACCCTCCCGCATGTAGAAGATATGGCTTTTGCCCTCGCTTCGTTTGTGTTAATTTCGATTTTGGTACCATGTGCTTCTAAAGACAATACTTTAAAGACTAAGGGGATGGGGGAGGGGATGGGGAGTAAAACAATAAGTAAGCAATACTCCTTATATTATAAATAGCAAAGTTAGTAAGGATGAATGTATAACAGAGAAAGTATTTAACAATATTTCACCAATTAAGTGAGGAATGATATTTACTTTTCTAAGTAAATTTTTACACATATTTTTACAACTCAAGCGTTACAGTTAGAAGTCTTACATACAAGTCGAAATTTACTAAGACTCACTCTGAAAAAAAAACGATGAAAAAATCGAAAGAGGTGTTATTTTTTGTGAGGTTGCCAAAGAGCAAAACTTACCTTAAGATAACATTGTTAACAGAGTGCAGAGTGATATTGTTCGCGATTAGGATGTATTATTTGAGCTTATTCCAAAATTGTTAATCGTGATTGACTTGAACAGAATAACAACGGTCGGCATGCTATGCACTTTCATCCACAGGCTGAGTTCAAGAGTATTTTTACCCGACTGCGAAAGATGGCGGGTAAAAATAGTCTGCGACTGCGTTTGTGAACACTGATAGTGTTACTAAGATTATTCAAAACCAAAATGAAATATTCAAATTACAATCTTGTTTAAATCTTTCCAGTTCGTTAACGAATTTAATAAAGATGACAGATATTGACGCAGTCATTTTTCTTTGTTTTTACGGTGTTAAAGTTCTTCGTGTACTATTTATAATTTACAGTAGTAAAATATATAAAACACTCAAAGGATGGTAGGTAATGCATTTGTGACTCTCGAGTTGTAGATGTCCCGGGTCAAGCGTAATTTACTATTAAATGGCACGTCTGCATGTACATCACTTAAAGACAAAAAATAATACAAAAATCAATCACTCTAAACTAGTAAAAACTATGTGAAAATCCGTTTGGTGGTTATTTAAACTCATCTAAAGCCGCCTACGATGGTTTGGTCATGTCATGAAACGCCCTGAATGCCATGTTGTGAAACAAGCCCTAGCGCTACCAAATATTAGGCGAGGTAGAGGACGCCCACTAGCCACCTGGTGGTCCACGGTGGCCAAGGACTTAGAGCTTGCCCAAACAAACGTTTCGACAACCCAGAATAGATTGCTATTTGCCTCGGTGGCGTAGTGGTACGCGTATGCGACTGCTAAGCTTGAGGTCTCGGGTTCAAATCCTGGGTCGGACCAAATGTTTGTGGAATCTACAAATATTTGTTTCGGAGTTTGGGTGTTTTCTATGTATAATATGTATGTATTTACAAAAAAAAAGTATATATAAGTATTTATATCAGTTGTCTAGTACCCATAACACAAGCACTGCTTAGCTTGGGACTAGATGGCGTTGTGTGTTTGATGTCCGAAATATTTATTATTATTTATTATTATTGTCCTGGCGTCGCAGAACGAGGGGAGCCGACCCCAAATAATGGGAAATGGCTGGCTGGCTGTGTTTTACCAAACGAGTGAGGATACCGGAGGCCCAAACCCCAACTCGTCCCTCCATCCCCCTCCCCTTACCACAAAGGCTGTTGTTGCGGGTGTCCATGGGCGACGGTAATCGTTTACCATCAGGCGATACATCTGCTCGTTTGCCGCCTATTCAATAAAAAATAAATAAAATAATAACCGTAAAAGGTCAATGACATCATTATAACAAGCAAAAGAATGATCGTTGAAAAACACCCTTCACACAAGTCTGGAGTCTGATATATCTGTACTTCAGCACTCGATGCCTGTCACGTGATCCTTTCAAAGAGAACCCGAGATCGCTAATAGGGGCTGGGACCTTCAAGATTTATACAGCGAGGAAGCAATTACGTCGGGTATCGTGTGACGGTTTTATCTAAATATCAATAGTCTAAAAGGTTTCACTTTTCTTCAATTATTCTTCGAAGACGAAGTAATTACGCAATATGCTAAATTTGTTTTCAAAATAACTATGATTTTAACTATGTAGTTTTAAGATAAATATAAATATAATAAATATTCCAGACAACTAACACACAACGCCATCTAGTCCCAAGCTAAGCAGAGCTTGTGTTATGGGTACTAGACAACTGATATAAATACTTATATACTTTTTTTTTTGTAAATACATACATATTATACATAGAAAACACCCAAACTCCGAAACGAATATTTGCAGATCATACAAACATTTGGTCCGACCCGGGAATCGAACCCAAGACCTCAAGCTTAACAGTCGCATACGCTACCACTACGCCCCCGATGCAGTAAATATGGTTTCCTAGTTTCCTGACTGTTTTTACGATTTCCTACAAGGAGACGGAAATGTGTAACAGGAAGCCGGAGATGTGCGCGCTATTGAACATGAGTAACAGGACCAATAAGATTGCACGGTTACTAAATTTTGTGGTTTCACAAATTATGGTTAAGTCTAAGTCTTTCTTGTGCTTGTTTAATGTACGTTTGTAAAGTCCCCCGCGACACTGTATGTACATTCCTAACGAAGGATTTGTCCTTAAGAAAACTAGATGGCTGTACGATTGTAAGTGACATGATGTTATTTCCAACATTATTATGTCAAATTATGTCTTTTACTAATACTTAGTTTAAACTTTGTTATTTTTGCGTAGCCAATTTAAACGCAGTCAACTCCAAGTATTCGGTTGCATTTGAAATATATATTACAATTAGTAGTAAAATTACACATATAGTAGACAATAGAATATATGTAACGTGTGAACAATCTAACAATATATCGTCGAATGGCGGGGCATTTCGGTGACGGCGGGGCTGGTCGTATAACCGGAGAGTGACCGGTTCAAACCGCTTCTCTGGCACAGTCCCCTTAGGTGAGCGGCGTGAACAAAGGGACTGACCTCGTGCCTCTTTTTCGTTTAAACTTAACCTGTTGAATTACTCATTTCATCAGTTTAAGTTCGTATTTTGAGCCACTTGTACTGACTCGCCCACTCACCAAGGCTTTATGAATTTCTTTATTAGCTCTAAGCAGGGGCGTCTTTATATAATATAGTTCAAGCAGTGCGGTGCACACGGGAGCACAGTGTTAGGGGCGCCGGCCGCGGCACTTTCAATGAATCTGAGCGTTTACTGAAGGGCGCTAGAGTAATGATTTCACACGGGTGTTTCAAGTGTTAGAGACGCTACTGGCTTTAAGTATTTTTCCTTTATAATTAATTATCCAGAATAGTGACTTACTTTTTTCATCTCTGTAAAATATAACTATTCAAATGTGGTTGGTAAACTAATGCCGATTAATTTAACACAGTGACATTACAAACCTACGCCAACACTGTCCTTCATTTCCGTTAGAGGTGCTGTGTAAACGCAAGATATAAATAAACGTTAATTAACTTACCAGCGAGACTTTGTATTACACTGTGCTATTTTTAGAATTATAAACCAATATTTAATTGCTTTGTAACATTTATCAAATAAATTCTAATTTTGTATTCCCATCAACCTTCGTATATGTTTTCTTTGCATACCTTTTCATGTATTAAATTAATAATAACTATTAAATATGCAATCGAGAGCAACCATTCCGAGTCGGATTGTAAACGATATTCAAGAGTTGTATGTTGTTTTATGGATGTATTAAATCGCACCTACGCAATTTGGACTTCAACCCGATCAAGTAAGCCTTGGATGGGACGAGCTTGCTAGAAGCATAAGATCAGTAATGCATATACTTCCTGTCTTCTCTGTATCGCCTATGGTTGACTGGTAAATAATGCCGTGGTATTAAATAAATAAGTAAATAAGACAACATCCGGCCCCGATTACGTTATGAGTGTTTAAAATTATATATTTAACCACAATAAAGTCCTAGTTTTATTTTCATGTACGGCCCTGCCAAAATGACTGTACTCTGCCTGATGGAAAGCATAAGCAGAATCAAAAAGTGGTGGTCACCATACTCATTGTCGACCATGCAGCATGGTGACCCTCACCATGGCAGCCTAGTGATGTCTCGCACTTAACAACGAAACACAACAGCACGAACGCTGTCATTTTAGGTTGATCTTCTGTGCGAGGGTAGTACCGCCCCGGTTGTGACGGCCCGTTCGTGCTGAAATCAGCGTGTCTCTACTGCCTACTTACAGTTATTGTGAAGGTGTTTTCATATCTTTATTTTAGAATGAGATTCATAATTTCTTCCTTTACGTATACGGTATTTGTTTCTCTATTAATGCAACTAATTTCATTTGTATTATTAACATGCAATATTATGATATTAGCCCAGACTCACTGCTCTAGATTATATTAAGATATAATACGTTCAGAGAAATTCCTTTCACAGAGAAAATATTTTCCTCAAATTCTCGATGAAATTTTTGCCGTGGCAGCCTGCGGTCTAGGAAATATGTACGGAATTATGTACGCTAGTTTCACGTATTATAATCTTTAAACGACAAAGATACGGGTATCTCTGAGCATCCCGAGTACATCTTAAAATAAATAGACACATGCAAGATTTTTTTTGCTCACGGCAAATTTTCTTTCTTTCTTGGTAACGAAAAGAAAAATAATGAATTGAATGAGAAATGCCATATTATTTTAAATTCGGGGAAAGTCATTCATTTGTCTATTTATAGATAATCATATCCATACTAATATTCGAAAATAATAATTTCTTTCTACATTCAACCACAGTTAGAGGTGTGGAGGGCGCGGGGGCGGAGGGGTAGTCAATGAATTGCCAATGTGGCGGTGGCGCAGTGGTAGCGAATGCGACTGCTGTGCATGAGGTCTCGGGTTCAAATCCTGGGTCGGACCAAGTGTTTGTGTGATCTACAAATATTTGTTTCGGAGTTTGGGTGTTTTCTATGTATAATATGTATGTATTTACAAAAAAAAGTATATATGTATTCATATCAGTTGTCTAGTACTCATAACACAAGCTCTGCTTAGCTTGGGACTAGATGGCGTTGCGTGTTTAGATGTCCGAAATAATGTTAAATGTTAGTATTGATGCGAAAGTAATTAAGTCTCTTTGTTACACTTTTATGGCTTAACGACTGCACTGATTTCGATTCGGTTCTTTAGAAAGGACTTGGATTGTTAAAGAGTAGTTTATGTCCTCGATAACAGACATACACGTGGTAGAAGCCACGGGTAAAAACTACTTGATTTTAATTTAGGAGAGAAGGCTTGAGAAGCCCCGTCTCCAGCGACGTTTTTGAAATGCCACAAAACTAGCTGCGTTATAGTGATAAGATAAAAAAAAAACAAATTTCTGTAATGTTGGTGTTATTGCATCAGCCATTCTGACTATACCAAAGCAGTATTTCAGTGTTGTATTAACAAGCAGAGTGGCGCAGTGGGAGCGTGCTGGGCCCATAACCCAGAGGTCCGTGGATCGAAACCATGCTCTGCTAAACATTCCTTTTTAACCTATTACAAAAAAGAAGTTTCTCAGGTCGTGCGTTTCTTTAGTTGTTTTAGAAATCGGCAAAATAAAACTTATTGTGTTGCTCTGAAAATACAAAGCTTTTATTTAAGCATATGTTTACATCGTTTTACTACAAACAGATCTTAACAAACACATACAACATACAACATATTAGGTATCTTACCTGAAAATACAAAGAAACGACATTTAAAGTTTCCTAATAGATTTGTCGATTCCTTTTCACAAAACAAATAATAAAATATGTTTTTGCCTAACCTCACACTTCACTCTTTTTATCATTAAACCATGACAGCCATTTGTCAAACTGCGCCATCTAGCTGTAAATGAAGGTAGTAAGCTAGTGTTCTATCGACAGAAAGAAATCTTATTTCTTTACATATATATAAAATCGATTACTTACTTATAGATGATAGAATACATTGAAAATGTTTTTTTTATTTTTTACTGGCTCGGTGGCGCAGAGGTAACATATTCGACTGCTGTACGAGGTCTCGGGTTCGATCCCGAGTCGAACCAAATATTTGTATGATCTGAAAATATTTGTTTCGGAATTTAGGTGTTTCTATTTTCTATTTTTTTTTTAGTGTAAAAAAAAAGTATCCATATATGAATTTATATCAGTTGTCTAGTACATACCCATAATACAAGCTATGCTTAGTTTGCGACTAGATGGCGTTGTGTGTTAGATATCCGAAAATCTTACTAATATCATAAATGCGAAAGTTTGTATGGATGTGTGTGTGTGTGTGTGTGTGTGTGTGTGTGTGTGTTTGTTACTCCTTCCTGCAAAAACTATTGAACGTATTTTTATGTAACTTTGCAGTAATATAGTTTAGACACCGGAATAACATAATAAATTAAAATTTACAGAGATTTTTATAATTTGGTCATTATAAATTCTTCTTCTCATCTTATTCTGTGTTACAGTTTGGCAGACTTGAGCATGTAGAATGTGTAATAATAATAATAATAAATCTCTGTATTGCACACCAGATAAGTAACAAAATTAACTTATTTACGAAAACTTAACTAGGGTAGTACAATTGGCAGCATTATCGCCCGGAGGCAATCTCTTACAGGCAACCATGTATATGATTTTAAATAAATAAATAAAAAATAAAAAATAATATAAGGATGACAGTCGGAAAAAATCAGCCCTCTGAGAGCTACCTAGGCGTGCGTTTCCCAAACCGTTGGAGTTACATGATAATAATGTACAGTAGTATTTTTCGTCTTAAATTGTTCTAAATGAAAGTCGGTTACAGCATATATATATATATATCTACCTCTCATGTGGAAGTCACTGTGACCAAAATAGTGAACCATAAATACAATTAAATTGGATATTTTTTAACAATGCACATTTTAAAACATTTATCGAGCTCTTATCAAAATTGTAACATTTTTCACTGTAAGTATTGAATGTTGATACACTTTGTCTTTTACAATAAGTTATTTGGACGAATAATTAAATACTTGTCACGATAAGACGAAGAAGAGTGAATGAAGCGTCATTATACGCCTACTAAGAGAGTTAGAGGTGCGGAAGGCGCAGGGGCGGAGGGGTAGTCAAAGCATTGTCAATGTTAAACGTTAGTATTGATGTGAAAGTAATTAAGTCTCTTTGTTACACTTTTACGGCCTAACGGCTGCACCGATTTTAATGAAATTTGTCAGAGAGATACTTTGATTCTTAAGACATTGCATAGGCCATGAATTCGACATACAAGCGGGCGGAGCCGCAGGCAAAAGCTTATAAAAATATTTATTTATTTAAAACATCGTCTGTTTGTTTGACGGGACCGATTTAGACGGGATTTTCACTCGCTAATAGCTGATGATATAACTAGTAACTTAAAGCTGTTTTAGGATATCTTTGCTCCGTGGCGTTACCTACAGATGTTGTTGTACTTTCATAACAGTACGAAGTACAAACTAAATCACAGTATGAAATACTTAAATTTATATAAGAATAAGTTAACTTCAACAAACAATAGTGATATTAACGTAGATTGCTGTCCAGGGGCAGTTAACGGCAAGCCGCGTATAAGAAGTACGGTTAGGACATTATTACGTACAAGAAGGGTTAGGTGATATAGACGACGGTAAGCACTTACCATCAGGTACTTCATTTGCTTTTTATCCCCCTCTTCTATGTGTGGGTAAACCCCCAAGGACCGTCACCCCAAATGCGTTTGCGGTGGGATGGTGTGTCGGAATCGGACCGACTAAAACCACACGGTGTTCCACTCTGAGCCTGAGAAGAGAGGGATCGTAGAACTTTTATTATAAAGACATCCGGACCCCCTTTTTTGTTATCTCCGTGTGTCAATATATAAAACCTGATAACTTAGGGCCTTAGTCAACTAGTTCGGTTACATAAGTCCATGGCTATCGTCACGTACCTACCGTCCCCCAACCTTTATCTACAAGGCAGTGACGACATGTCTCAACACTAGCTCATTAACTAATGGCTTGAGTGTTGATTAGTTTGTTTGTTGACTATTTTAGTTAGCGCCAGAAATATATACTACACAGTTCTAAGGTTATTGCGCGTTTGACCTAGTGGTTTAAGTGGTCGCTACGCCATTTTCTACTGCGCCAATCGTTGTGAGTTCAAATCTCACATGGGACAACACTGTGATCCACAAATTGTTGTTCTGAGTCTGGGTGTTCTTTGTGTCCGTTTCATGTATGTTTATAAAGTCGCCCGCGATACAGGATGTATAATCCTAATGTGGGAGGTGTCTTCTTAAAAAAAAGTTATAGCATACTAAATTAATACCAAATGAAAATCATTGAAGTCGTTTCCGAGATTCTGGTTATATTTACTCGTAAGAATTGCTCGTTTAAAGGTATCACATAATCACATAAAGCTGAATAAATTGTTTGTTTGATTAAACGATTTAATTTCAGACTCTACTAGTTTAGATTGATATACTCTTTAATGTTAAGAAGCCCACTTATATAGGAAGCCTAAAGGGTATGAAACATCACGTTACTACCAACAAGTGCCAAGCATCAATGAAAAATCTTGCAAAAACGGGCAAAATTTATTCCCTTTGAGAGATGCGTAAGAAGTTCTGCGGGTCGTCCAGGGCTCTAGCCATATTTCAGAGACGCTTCAGACCTGACGTTGTCTGTCTAGAATCTGGCACGACGTTGTTAGGCCATGTTATGACATGACATGCAAATCTAACTTAATTTTTCTAAAGATAGTAAAACAATGTAATTTATTCCAAGCTAAAAAAAAACTTCTATAAGATCTAATGCTATAGAGATATACCACAAATATATAGATAATCCGTACAAGAATTATAGACAAATCAGTCTTCAGGATCGCGATAATCTTAATAAAATGAAATGAAACGAAGTGGATTGATGTGGAGTGAAGTGAAGTGGTAAAAATCAAGGGAAGTGCAGTGAAATGAAATGAAATGAAAAAAAATGGTCATAAAGACTCATCGTGGTGTGCTTTTATAGTAAAAATTATCAAATTTTTATTAATTATTAAATTTTTAAGAGTTTAATAATATAGCATAATTTATAGTAATTAAAAACGATCCCAATGTTCCAAGTACAGCTAACCATATAAATATTACAGCACACAGAATTATGCAACCGATTTCTTTACTTAGCTATTACAAAAACACGCGTGTATTCTTCACGCAACAATAACTACTATATAATATAACATCCTTCATATTCCTAAAAACAATGAATTCAAACTCAGGTACACCTTAGACTACTCGTAGCAAAGTACAATCAAATTACACAACAGCCGTACAAAGATTGTCTAGAAGAGATCGCCGTGAGTAATAAAACCGCCTATTGTTATACCAATTGTAGTTTTCCACGTTGTTATGTTTGTAATTTTTTTAAGCTTTTCAATAAAGCTGTAAAAATAAATCAATTTGGAAAGCAGTAGAATGAATGTTTGTCTACACAAATGAATAGTTAAATATAATTATATTTGGTGTGTAGATAGAGCATTTGTTTCATGTGTTAGAAAAATATAAAATTGCATCAGCAATGTATGCTAATGAAGAACTATTTTGGTAAATTTGTGTCAAGCAGAGTGGCGCAGTGGGAGCGTGCTGGGCCCATAACCCAGAGGTCCGTGGATCGAAACCATGCTCTGCTAAAAACCAAAGTTTTGTAAAAGTTATGTATTTTTATAATTGTTCGGACTCGTCCTCGCTTGAAAAAAGAATGAAATGGAGTGTAATAAAAAAATAACAATACAATCAAAGCATTTCATTGGCTGCCTCGGTGGCATAGTGGTAGCGTATGCGACTGCTAAGTTTGTAAGATCTGCAAATATTTGTTTCGGAGTTTAGGTGTTTTCTATGCATATAATATGTATGTATTTACAAAAAAAAGGATATAAGTATTTATATTAGTTGACTAGTACCCATAACACAAGCTCTGCTTAGCTTAGGACTAGATGGCGTTGTGTTAGATGTCCGGAATATTATTATTTCTAATTTCTGAGAAGATAGTAAACACTATGTTCAAGTTATAAAAACGAATATAATATTTATGTTAATATTGTTTTTTCTTTTTATTATTATTTATTGGCGAGACCGGACCAGTACATGGCCCAGGTCCCAAATGAAAGAGTGTTACTAATTCCATACCTACCCAGCATTACTGCAATGGCTGGGGCATGTGTATCCAATGAACTAGACTACCAACCAACCGTGTCTTGCTGGTTAATGTTGGTTTTGCTGCGAGAAGCGTGGGGACTGCTCAAAGTATGACATGCTCACTTTTGGGATCAGCCCCAAGGAGTGCAGGGGCAGGTAGGTTAGAAAGCAATGTTTTATGTACCACCAGTTACAGCTCGCCACCGCTGTGACTATTACATTCCTCGGCCTGCGCCAAATATTGGGATTAAGTCCCATTTCATCACTTGGTGGTGAAATCCCATATATACTATTCTTACTTACCAATCATATAACTTATATACATAACATAACAAATGTGAGCAACCTTTATCTGTTAAATCTATACTAATACTAAGTGAGCCCCGCGGCTGTTGTTATACTTTTAAATTTAATTACCGCGTGTAATGCCGAATATAGTCTAAAATTAGTCATAAGTAACTCCTTAAATCATCAGCTGTCTGCCAGTGAAAGTTCCGTCAAAATCTGTCCAGTCGTTCTATATATTAGGCGGAGAAAATTGATTTTTCGATGCAAGGACCGTACTTTTATTTGCTAACATTTCTTGAAAAACAGTTAATTTGAAATATTGAAATGCATCTGTATCATTGGACCTCCGATCTTGCAATCAACAACGAAAAAGAAGCACGAATACCTACTGTTATTTTAGATTGATCTTCTTAGAGTAGTACTGGCCCGGTCGAGCCGACACGTTCGGAAATTTAGATAGATATAATTATTATATTTAAAACTATAACATATAATCTTAATATTAAATTTAAATACTTATTAATAATAAAAAAGAAACAACAACATTTACATATACCTATATTATATTAGTTTTTGTAATTTGAACAAAGTGTTTACAATCTTCTTAGAAACTTGAAATGCTTTGATTGTATTGTTATTTTTTTATTACACTCCATTTCATTCTTTTTTCAAGCGAGGACGAGTCCGAACAATTTTAAAAATACATAACTTTTACAAAACTTTGGTTGTTAGCAGAGCATGGTTTCGATCCACGGACCTCTGGGTTATGGGCCCAGCACGCTACCACTGCGCCACTCTGCTTACGTTACAGCTGCTCGAAATATTGCTTTGCTAGCATGTTGAAACTGATGCAATAGTACCTTCATGTGGGGGTCTTTACTTTATTTACTTATCGCCTAGCTTTTGCCTGCGGCTCCGACCGCCTGTATATCAATTATAAGCAGTTAAAATTATGCCCTTCCTCAAGAATCAAAGTATCCTAATAACTTTTAGTGTCGGTTCATTGGATCTAGGAACCCTCTGCATCGAAAATCGTTGGAGCCATTTCCGAGATTCGGTTTATAAATACAAAAATTGCTCATTCAGACACCATAACAACTAACAATTGATCATGCCACCAGCGGTCACCCATCCTGGTACTAACCGCGCCGTTGTTGCTTACTCTCGGTAATTGTTATGGATTGTTGATGATTATAACGATTCGATACAAAAGCCAACCCGATCAAACTATCGGCCGATTTAAAAGTTTGTAGTCTGCGGAGGCTCTGAATGAGCAATTCTTGTATTTATAAACCGAATCTCGGAAATGGCTCCAATGATTTTCGATGCATGGTGTTTCTAGATCCAATGAACCGACACTGAAAATTATTAGGCTTGGAGATACTTTGATTCTTGAGGAAGGGCATACTTTTAACTGCTTAGTGCTTATAATTGACATACAGGCGGACGCAGCCGCAGGCAAAAGCTAGTCGATAAGTAAATAAATCGGTTCCAAGGAATAGAATAATACTAATGTTCAACTCAAATGAAGCCACGAGATGAAACTACAAACGTTTGTTCTTTGTCGAAAGACCCTTTCATTGACTCACATAAAGGTACTGTTGCATCAGCTTCAACATGCTAGCAAAGCAATATTTCAAGCTGTTATAACGTAAGCAGAGTGGCGCAGTGGGAGCGTGCTGGGCCCATAACCCAGAGGTCCGTGGATCGAAACCATGCTCTGCTAATAACCAAAGTTTTGCAAAAATTATATTTTTAAAATTGGGTGGACTCGTCCCCGCTTGAAAAAAGAATTATAAAAATAAAAAAAAATCCTGCCTCCCAAAACAAAAATCTCACTCATGCAAACCTTAATTATTCCTTTAATCGACTATGGTGATGAGTGTTATTTCGACCTGAATGCAGACCTCCTAAATAAACTAGACCGTCTTCTCAATAACTGCATTCGATTCATATTTAATCTTCGCAAGTATGATCACGTATCTGCTTTACGTTCCCAATTAAAATGGTTACCCATCCGTCTACGTCGTAATCAGCGAGCGCTGACCTCTCTCTTTTCGTTCCTTAATTCCCCATTCTCACCTACTTATTTTGATCCCGATTTACATTTTCTATCCTCGAATCATGACAGAAAGGATTCTCTCTACGAATAATCTGCTCCTCCTATGTCCTTCGCACACACACACATTTCGTTCACGCCTCATTCTTTGTGCAAGCAGTGCTGCTTTGGAATGCGCTTCCACTCGAAATCAGGATGTCCACAAACCGTTACATTTTTAAAAAGAGCGTACACAATCACCTTCTTCAAATCGCGGAATAACTTATTTAAATGTACTCCTACTTCAAGTCTTCTTTCCAGTGTACGATTAGTAAGTATATGTATTATATACCTATATATTTATTTTTGTATGGATGTATGTATGTAGGTATATGAATTTTTGGGTTAGTTAGATTAATTTAGGTTACAACATTAACCTCGATGCACCTACCTTACTATATCTCTACACCCCCCAAAGGTTGGCTGGTAGAGAATGCCCTTGGCATTAAGTCCGCTGATGAACATGTGCATGAAGTTATAAATAATAAATAAATAAATAAATAAAAATAACGATTCGATATTTGCCGACAAATAAAACAAAAGTCAACCCGATCAAACTATCGGGCGATTTAAAAGTTTGTAGTCTGCGGCAGTTTTGGTTATTAATCAATTAATTTTTCAATTAACTAATTAGTTGATTAAAAAATTAATGTGATTGAATAAATTGCAATTGAATTAATCGCAATTATACGTTTAAACGGGTTTTACAAATAAATTATTTAAATTAATGTACATAAATTGTAAAAAACAATTTATTTAAAATTGATTAATGAAGCAATTAAAACTAACAATTAACTTTTTGAGGAATTTTGTTGAGAAATTTATTTATCGAAGTAAACTTTCTACAAAAAATATTTCAACAAATCACGTTTTAAACTAAAAGTTTGATTTTAGGATACTGAAACGTTTATTTTTATTTTTTTATTTTAGGTATTTTATGGTGTAGGTGGCAAACGAGCAGACGTATCGCCTGATGGTAAGCGATTACCGCCACCCATGGACACCCGCAAGACCAGAGTCGTCACAGGTGCACAGGTCGTCGCCGACCTTTGGAGGATGGGGAGAGGGTGGGAGGTGGGCTTTGGACATGGGCCTCCGATATCCTCACTTACTCGGTGAAACGTGCACTACGTTTTTCTCTGTTCATAATCCTGTGAGTGTGGGTGAAGTCGGCACTATCTTAGTGCTGCGCTCGCGCACTCGCGCCGCGCATCGGCTCGTTCATATGAGGACAGGCAGTACCTTTCCTGTCCTATACTTGCCACCTTATATATTTCACGGCGATAATATTTAATTATTCTTATGTGTTTTGTACATATTGTCATGCTGTAAATACTATTACTCTTTTTTCGTAGTGTAGTTTCTGTGTGTGTAATTTCTGTTGACTAAGTTTATTTCTAAACATCGTATTCACTTGCTACAAAAGTAAATATAACAACATAATAAGGCAATCAAGTGTACGAATACGACAACGAAAATAAAACAATTTATAATTTATTTAATTAAAGTTTTTATAAAAAATATTTACTACCGTAAATGTAGCACGTGCACAATAATAAAAGTGATACTTAGTAAAAAAATAATTGTTAATTTTATTTTTTTTCGTAAAATAACTAAAATTGATCAATTGTTAACTGTGTAAAACCACTTTTAACAACTAATTAATTATTAGTTTTACTTTTTCACAATTACAATTGATCTATTGTTAGTTTTTATGGTGTCGTTTCACAATTAATCAATTGTTAGTCATTAATTGTAATTTAAATTAAAATTTGCCCAACACTGGTCTGCAGGGGCTCTGAATGAGCAATTCTTGTATTTATAAACCGAATCTCGGAAATGGCTGCAATGATTTGAGATGCAGGAGGTTACTAGATCCAATGAACCGACACCGAAAGTTATTAGGCATGGAGATACTTTGATTCTTGAGGAAGGGCATAATTTTAACTGCTTATAATTGATATACAGGCGGTCGGAGCCGCAGGCAAAAGCTAGTCGATAAGTAAATAAAGTAAAGACCCCCACATAAAGGTACTATTGCATCAGTTTCAACATGCTAGCAAAGCAATATTTCGAGCAGCTATAACGTAAGCAGAGTGGCGCAGTGGTAGCGTGCTGGGCCCATAACCCAGAGGTCCGTGGATCGAAACCATGCTCTGCTAAAAACCAAAGTTTTGTAAAAGTTATGTATTTTTAAAATTGTTCGGACTCGTCCTCGCTTGAAAAAAGAATGAAATGGAGTGTAATAAAAAAATAACAATACAATCAAAGCATTTCAAGTTTCTAAGAAGATTGTAAACACTTTGTTCGAGTTATATAAACTAATATAATATAGGTATATGTAAATATTGTTGTTTCTTTTTTATTATTAAAAAATAAAAATAAACGTTTCAGTATCCTAAAATCAAACTTTTAGTTTAAAACGTGATTTGTTGAAATGTTTTTTGTAGAATGTTTACTTCGATAAATAAATTTCTCAACAAAATTCCCCAAAAAGTTAATTGTTAGTTTTAATTGCTTCATTAATCAATTTTAAATTAATTGTTTTTTACAATTGATGTACATTAATTTAAATAATTTAATTGTAAAACCCGTTTAAACGTATAATTGCGATTAATTCAATTGCAATTTATTTAATCACATTAATTTTTTAATCAACTAATTAGTTAATTGAAAAATTAATTTATATATTTAATAATTGATTAATACCCAAAACTTCCGCAGACTGCAAACTTTTTAATCGCCCGATAGTTTGTTCGGGTTGACTTTTGTTTTATTTGTCGGCAAATATCGAATCGTTATAATTCTTTTTTCAAGCGAGGACGAGTCCACCCAGTTTTAAAAATATAATTTTTGCAAAACTTTGGTTATTAGCAGAGCATGGTTTCGATCCACGGACCTCTGGGTTATGGGCCCAGCACGCTCCCACTGCGCCACTCTGCTTACGTTATAACAGCTTGAAATATTGCTTTGCTAGCATGTTGAAGCTGATGCAACAGTACCTTTATGTGAGTCAATGAAAGGGTCTTTCGACAAAGAACAAACATTTGTAGTTTCATCTCGTGGCTTCATTTGAGTTGAACATAAGTATTATTCTATTCCTTGGAACCGATTTATTTACTTATCGACTAGCTTTTGCCTACGGCTCCGACCGCCTGTATATCAATTATAAGCAGTTAAAAGTATGCCCTTCCTCAAGAATCAAAGTATCTCCATGCCTAAAAATTTTCAGTGTCGGTTCATTGGATCTAGAAACACCCTGCATCGAATATCATTGGAGCCATTTCCGAGATTCGGTTTATAAATACAAGAATTGCTCATTCAGAGTCTCCGCACCGCAGACTACAAACATTTAAATCGGCCGATAATTTGATCGGGTTGGCTTTTGTTTTATTAGTCGGCAAATATCGAATCGTTATAATCATCAACAATCCATAACAATTACCGAGAGTAAGCAACAACGGCGCGGTTAGTACCAGGATGGGTGACCGCTGGTGGCATGATCAATTGTTAGTTGTTATGGTGTCTGAATGAGCAATTTTTGTATTTATAAACCGAATCTCGGAAATGGCTCCAACGATTTTCGATGCAAGGGGTTTCTAGATCCAATGAACCGACACTGAAAATTATTAGGCATGGAGATACTTTGATTCTTGAGGAAGGGCATACTTTTAATTGCTTATAATTGATATACAGGCGGTCGGAGCCGCGGGCAAAAGCTAGTCGATAAGTAAATAAAGTAAAGATCCCCACATAAAGGTACTATTGCATCAGCTTCAACATGCTAGCAAAGCAATATTTCGAGCAGCTGTAACGTAAGCAGAGTGGCGCAGTGGTAGCGTGCTGGGCCCATAACCCAGAGGTCCGTGGATCGAAACCATGCTCTGCTAATAACCAAAGTTTTGTAAAAGTTATGTATTTTTAAAATTGTTCGGACTCGTCCTCGCTTGAAAAAAGAATGAAATGGAGTGTAATAAAAAAATAACAATACAATCAAAGCATTTCAAGTTTCTAAGAAGATTGTAAACACTTTGTTCAAGTTATATAAACTAATATAATACAGGTATATGTAAATATTGTTGTTTCTTTTTTATTATTAAAAAAGTATTTAAATTTAATATTAAGATTATATGTTATAGTTTTAAATATAATAATTATATCTATCTAAATTTCCGAACGTGTCGGCTCGACCGGGCCAGTACTACTCTAAGAAGATCAATCTAAAATAACAGTAGGTATTCGTGCTTCTTTTTCGTTGTTGATTGCAAGATCGGAGGTCCAATGATACAGATGCATTTCAATATTTCAAATTAACTGTTTTTCAAGAAATGTTAGCAAATAAAAGTACGGTCCTTGCATCGAAAAATCAATTTTCTCCGCCTAATATATACTTAGAACGACTGGACAGATTTTGACGGAACTTTCACTGGCAGACAGCTGATGATTTAAGGAGTTACTTATGACTAATTTTAGACTATATTCGGCATTACACGCGGTAATTAAATTAAAAGTATAACAACAGCCGCGGGGCTCAGTTAGTATTAGTATAGATTGAACAGATAAAGGTTGCTCACATTTGTTATGTTATGTATATAAGTTATCTGATAGGTAAGTAAGTAAGAAAACCGGTGTGAAATAGCGTTTGCGCTGTGTTTCATCGAGTGAGTGAGGATACCGGAGGCCCATACCCCAATTCCTCCCCCCATCCCCTTTCCCATCCCCCAAAGGTCGGCTGCGCACTTGTGACGCCTTTGATGTTGCGGGTGTCCATGGGCGGCGGTAATCGCTTACCATCAGGTGATACGTCTGCTCGTTTGCCCACTATTCAATAAAAAAAAAAGTAAGAATGGTCTTTAAGAGATTTTACCACCAAGTGATGACATGGCACTTAATCCCAATATTTGGCGCAGGGCGGGGAATGTAATAGTCACAGCGGTGGCGAGCTGTAACTGGTGGTACATAAAACATTGCTTTCTAACCAACCTGCCCCTGCACTCCTTGGGGCTGATCCCAAAAGTGAGCATGTCACACTTTGAGCAGTCCCCACGCTTCTCGCAGCAAAACCAACTTTAACCAGCAAGACACGTTTTGGTAGTCCAGTTCATTGGATACACATGCCCCAGCCATTGCAGTAATGCTGGGTAGGTATGGAATTAGTAACACCCTTTCATTTGCGACCTGGGCCATGTACTGGTCCGGTCTCGCCAATAAATAATAATAAAAAAGAAAAAACAATATTAACATATATATTATATGAGTTTTTATAACTTGAACATAGTGCTTACTATTTTTTTAGAAACTTGAAATAATAATATTCCGGACATCTAACACACAACGCCATCTAGTCCCAAGCTAAGTAGAGCTTGTGTTATGGGTACTAGACAACTGATATAAATACATATACTTTTTTTGTAAATACGTACATATTATATGCATAGAAAACACACAAACTCCGAAACAAATATTTGCAGATCATACAAACATTTGGTCCGATCCGGGAATCGAATCCGAGACCTCAAGCTTAGCAGTCGCATAGGCTACCACTATACCACCGAGGCAGTCAATGAAATGCTTTGATTACATGTACATATTTAAATTTTTTTATTACAACCCATATCATTCTTTAACCTTTAAGCCTATTCTTTTCAAGCGAGGACGGGGTTACAAACTATTTTGAAAATATAATTTTTACAAAACTGTGGTTAATAGCAGAGCATGGTTTCGATCCACGGACCTCTGGGTTATGGGCCCAGCACGCTCCCACTGCGCCACTCTGCTTGACACAAATTTACCAAAATAGTTCTTCACTAGCATGCATTGCTGATGCAATTTTATATTTTTCTAACATATGAAACAAATGCCCTATCTACACACCAAATATAATTATATTTTACTATTCATTTGTGTAGACAAACATTCATTCTACTGCTTTCCAAATTTATTTATTTTTACAGCTTTATTGAACAGCTTAAAAAAATGACAAACATAACAACGTGGAAAACTACAATTGGTAGGTATAACAATAGGCGGTGTTATCGCTCACGGCGATCTCTTCCAGACAATCTTTGTACGGCTATTATGTAATTTGATTGTATTTTGCTAGTCTAAGGTGTACTTGAGTTTGAATTTTTTTTTTTTAGAAATATTTTTAGGGATATGAAGGATGTTATATTATATAGTAGTTATGGTTGCGTGAAGTATGCACACGTGTTTTTGTAATGGCTAAGTAAAGAAATCGGGTGCATAATTATATGTGCTGTATTATTTATATGGTTAGCTGTACTTGGAACATTGGGGTCGTTTTTAATTACTATAAATTATGCTATATTATTAAACTCTTAATATTTTTCACTATATCTTTAATATGAAATCTGTAGTTTTGCCATGTGTGTGGAATTATATAAATAATGTTTATGGTGAATGTAAATAAACAATGTGTGTAGGTCACTTACAGACGGTTTATCCTACTGTCAATAAAATGCTGGTAGTAAAATTATCAGGTGCTATGATGTGTTGTGTTAAAACCCTTTATCTATTGATGAAGAACTTTCTATGGGCTCAAACTAAGTTAAATATTCTCGAAATACGCACCTGTGTAAAACCATAGATATCTAATTATTATAAACCTTATTCACAAACGTTTATACTCGTATCAACGATTAAAAAGAGCTAATGATTAACTAATTTCATTCTCACGTAAACGTTGAGGCTATCCAGCTTCTTAACAATACAGATATTACAAGGAGACTGAAAAGGATAAAACCCTTTGAGTTAGTTAAGGGACAGTGCGAAGTGAACAAAATACGACCATTTTAGTGCAGTGCACTAAAAGAACACACTAACAGAGTGTCGTCAATTAATTAGAGAATAAGAAGTGTGTGAAGTGTTAATGGACACAATCTCATTAGATATAGTTTTGTTTTATTAATTAAGATTAAAGTAAAATTACTCAGTAGTCAGTAGGCTATATCGTAATAGCAATGACCTACCATATAAGTATGGTATTTACAGATTAAAAAAAAAAATGTGTTATAGTTATATCTTGGAGTGGGAGAGCCAAGCTTCAGCATAAATGGGCCGGCTCGACTGGAGTCACAGAAAACAGCGCTTGCGCCGTATTTTACCGAATGAGTGAGAATACCGGAAGTCCATACCTCAACCCCTCTCCATTCCCCAAAGGCCGGCAACGCACTTATGACGCCTATGGTTTTGCGGGTGTCCATTGGCGGCAGCAATCGCTTATCATCAGGCTATACGTCTACTCGTTTGCCCCCTATTCCATAAAAAAGCTATAAAGTTACAGGCAAACACGCAGATAGAGCCAAATAAATAGGAGCTCAGGTATCGAATATTTTTTTCAAGAAATTCCTACCTCTCATTTAATAGTCACAAAGATGTAACCTCTGTGGCCCTTAAATGCCCATTATAACTCACTATTGTCGCAGGGTATGAACCCAGAGACAGTCACATATATGTTATATAACCGGGTTCACTCATTACTCTATAGTGTTACACTAAAACTCTTTGACTAACCCACAATAGATGTCGGTGAAACAATGTGTCAGCGCTATTCAGTCTCTCCAAGACACGTTGCCGTGTACTCACTATGGGATAAATGACCCTAGCCTATTCATTCAGAGGTAGTTCGTGAACTGAAAGTTGATGTTCTTGCAAGGGTTAAAGGCACTAGGACAATAAAGATATTGTTTCAAGTTATTGGAAGATCATTGTAGATTTGTGAATAATGAATATAATAATTAAAGCATTGAGTAACAAGTTGTTATCCTGATTGGAGCAGTCATTGTTTTTTTTATAATATGAGCCTGTTAAATTCATAACGAAGGTTTATTATATAACGAATATAAGTTTTAGTTCACCACGTTAAACTAGATCGCGCTAGTAGCAAAATTAAAAGTCGGTGTTTTTGGTCTCGCCATCGATCTATAAAGGTATCCCGAGCCTTTGTCATGAGAAGTGTTCTTATATGTGAAAAGAAAGTGTAACAATAGTGTGAGTGTTTATTTAACCAGAGCCTGTCAAAGTGACTCTACTCTGACTGATGGAAAGCATGAGCAAAATCCAAGAGTGGTTGTCACCATACTCATTGTGAATGTAGATAATTCAGTAATGCAGCATAGTGATTCACACTATGGTGGCTTATTGAGATGCTTCTGAATCATTGGGTCTTCGGTCTCACCAACGGAACATGGCACCACGAATGCTGTCATTTCCAGTTGGTCTTCTGTGCGAGGGCAATACCGCCTCGGCTCTACTTACTGATATATGACCTATTATCAAACTTAAGACTCATGGTGAGATAGATGAATGAGATAGTGGCCAAGCCTATATTAGTGTTAAGCTTAAGTCTGAAGTAAAGAACCCGGTTACAGAGACGTCCCCCCACAAGCTGAAGTGACGAATTGTACAAAACAGCAAAATAAATCTGTTGAGATCTGACGATCGAGCTTACTTAACTCTACCTATGTCCTTCAATTTCAATCATTGTATACTATACGAGTATACACTATATTCGATTACATTTACGAAATCTGACCATCCATGATTCAATGTTAACTTTTAAATTTCTTTAAAATCCCATATTTTCTTTATTAATATATAAGACAATGTGTTAATCTGGGTCATGAGCTATCGTTACCAAATATTTTTCATCATTTATTTATTTATTTATTTATTTAGGTATACCAACAGCACACATACAATACACTTTTAAAAAAAATTATACAATAATATTTTCTAGTATGCATGCCTATTACAGGTACACACAACATTCACCATATGAGATAAAATAAAGTACCCCTAACAAACAATGTTAGGAGTAAGGTAACTTTTACAAAAAACAAAATAAAGGAGCTTAATACTAATTAATTCTAAATTAAAATTACGATGCTCTTATTAATATGAAACATGAAAAAATTAAAATTAATATAAAAGATGAAAAATATTAAAATAACAAAGGTATTACCTTATCTAAAGGAAAAGATTAACTTTGGTTAGTTTTGTTAAAATTATCAGCTATAGAACGTCTAAATTTATTAAAAGGGGCATGGATGTCTATGTCTCTCTGTGAACACATGCTATTGTATTCTCTACATATACGCGTCAGAGGTGCATTCAGACCTAGATTAGATTTGCGGGTGGGTATATAAAATTTTCTGGTGATGGCATATCTCGGCGGTTTTGTTGGGACCGAATAAAGTATGCGTTCAGTTAGATCACTACTTTTTATTGAGCCGTTTACTATTTTGTGAAGAAATACGAGATCGTGAATACGGCGACGGTTACGAAGAAAATCCATTCTGAAATATTGTAAACGGTGTTCATAAGGACAACGATGAGTGATGTTTTGTGAAACGTAGGCAAGATATCTGGAGAATGCTCTTTGTATACTTTCCACTCTTTGTGAATGTAAAGTATAAAAGGGATTCCAGACAACACTATTATATTCTAATTTACTGCGCACCAGAGCGTTATACAATACTATTCGTGTTTTTGCAAGCCTAAACCCGCGAGTATTACGTCTGATGAAACCGCACATTTGAGCTGATTTCTTCACAATGTCGTTTATATGTGGTTTAAAGCTGAGGGCACTGTCTACTATAACACCTAAATCTCGTATTTCATCCACTTTTGTCAATATCGTGTCGCACAGCTTGTATGAAGTGGGAGTGGATTTTTTCTTTCTAGAAAACTGTATATGATGGCATTTTTGAGCGTTAAGGGTCATACTATTCGATTTGCACCACAGTTCAATATTTTCCAAATCTTTCTGGACAAGGAGACTATCTTCTAGACAGGTAATTGTCCTATATATTTTTAGATCGTCAGCAAATAGCAAGCTACGACAATGTTTGATTTGGTTCGTGATATCGTTCACAAATATCGAAAATAGAATGGGGCCTAGATGCGAGCCCTGTGGTACACCTGATCGCGCATAATAGTTATTTGAAACGTATCCACCGATGGAAACAAACTGAGAGCGATTTAAGAGGTAGGATGCAAACCACCTTAATAAGGAACCATGAATGCCATTGAGTCGTAGTTTGTCTATCAAGAGCGGATGACTCACTTTATCAAAGGCGCTACTAAAGTCGGTGTATATTGCATCCACTTCATATCTGTCGTCTAGTGCCTCCGAGATGTCGTTTACGTATTTCACTAAATTTGTTTGTGTAGATCTACCTGTTCTAAAACCGTGTTGACTATCTGAAAGCTTAGGTTCTGCGTAATTTGTAAGGATAGGGCATATGAGACGTTCAAATAACTTTGAGAAACAAGATAAAATCGATATTGGTCTATAATTTGTTATGTTACTGGGATCACCTTTTTTAAATATTGGGACTATACGGGCCTTTTTCCATTCATCTGGAAATACTCCCAGCACCAGAGACTGGTTAAACAGAATGCTTAATGGACGTACGAGAGCTTTACCGCAAGTTTTTATGAACATAGGTGGTATAGAGTCAGGGCCAGCACCTTTCTTTATATCGAGGTTATTTATTTTATTTAAAACTTCTTTTTCTGTAATCAGAAACTTGTGTAGAATGTAAGATGACTCGGGGACGTTTGAATTTGAGATTGTTGAGTTTGTGTAAATCTTTGAGAAATTACTTGCAAATAGGTTAGCTATATCGGCTCCACTATCAACTATCTTACTGTCCAAATGCATTTGAGCTGGTATGCTGGATGTACTATTTCTTTTATTTTTTATATAATGCCAAAAGGATTTTGGATCTGTTCCTATTCTTACTTCTATCGTCTGCTTGTATTCGCTAAAGGTTTTGTTAATTAAGTCATGACAACGAGTTCTAAGCAAATCGTAACTTAATTTATCACGAGGATTTTTGTACTTTCGGAATTTTTTTCGATACTTTTCTTTTTCATTGAGTAGCTTTATAAGTGCATTCGTGAACCAGGATGGATATTTACTTTTTTTTGGGTTATACTGAGGAGCATGTATACTTATTAGATTGTTAAGTACTTTATAGAATTTGGAAACGCAATCATTGATATCAGTCTGTTTAAAAAATACTTCAGCCCATTCTATAGCTAACAATTTCGATTTAATTTGCTCGTAATCGCATTTGTAGAAGTTAAACCGGGGACCATCTTTAAGGCGTAAATATTTCTTGTTATCACGAGAGAAGGATATTAGTAAAGATGGGTGCTTTACATCGCGATCAACGAGACAGTCATCAGTAATGTTTACATTCAAGTTTTGCATATTACTCATAACAAGATCAAGTATTCTGTCGTCACTATTGCAAACGTTATTGAATTGAAATAAGTTATTAATAGCCATGAATTCAACAAACCTGTGGCCCAAGGAATTGTCATAGTTGGTGGGCACTGTGTAGGTTTGATTGTTCATAACTGACCAATTTATAAAACTTAGATTATAGTCACCGAGGATGACGACATCACCAATACTGTTCATAACATTGCTGACATTATCTAAAACACTAGTAAGAGCCTCAATTTTTACTGGAGGAGGTAGATATGTAACACAGATAGCTACACTAATAACAGTGGAGCCGACATTCAATCTTACAGTCACCCACAGGTCTTCATTATTTGTTTCCCAGGTGTACACCCTGGTTGACTTTATTTCCCGCGAGACAGCTAATAGTACGCCTCCTCCGTCTTTTTTACAGCTATTAGTACATGACCTGTCACGGCGATAGACTGTATATCTTGAGTCAAATAACTCATTGCTATGTATATCTGGGTTCAACCATGTTTCTGTAAGGGCAATAATTTTGTAGTCATTTAATAGAATGTTCGTATAGAATTCATTTGTTTTAGTTCTCAATCCCCTGACGTTTTGATAGTATATATCAAGCATTTAAAATAATTTGAATCACTAGAAACATTTACTGTGTTGACAAGTCGGTTTAAAATGTTTATGGTTTTTTAAGAAGAGAAAGACTATCCATGTTACGAATTAAAATAGGGGGGTATACTACATCCTTTCGTACAAAAATTCGTCCATTACGAACCCATACAAATTTGTAGTCCCGTTCTTTTGCTAACCTCCTGGTAGCCGCATGCAATTGCTTATTAGCCGGACACAGGTGTTCTGATACATACACGGGGTTACGATCTCCTCCTATACCCAGGTGATGCGAGCTTAGCTTATCCTTCGGTTGCTTTCTATTGAAATTAGAGACTGCTGCAAGTAGACTATCGCGTAGTCGTGGTGTACGTAACTTTACGACCATAGACCGTGGCTTTTTGTTTTCAGGGTTCAGTTTGGCCACTCTTGTGGCGTTTAATATGTCGTCGTTTACTAGAGGCTCTCCCACTGTCTTGGCTAGTTGTAAGACGGTATTAATAACATTCTCCGCCTTATGCTCCGGTATTCCATTAATTTCTACATTATTTTCGCGTAGATTTTGTTCCATAGCAGAAAGCCGAACCCCTTGGTCTGTTACGGTTGATGATAGAATTTTGTTCTCATCTTGCAGTGTTTTAATTATTATATCCTTTTCTTCTAAAGCAGTTTTAAATGTTTCAAATTGAGCGTTATAAAATGTTACAGCGGTCTTAAAGTCTGAAATTTGCTCATTTATATGTTGTAGTTGATTTGTGATTAGTAATTTGATTTTCGTTTCAAGGAAGCAGCCTAGTTCTTGTTTCATTATCTCCCGCAATTTTTCTTCAGATATAAAACTATTGCCTTGGTCAATCATTCAATCTATTTGCGTGGCACCTAATATTCTCACACTTTAACCACCCCACTCAAAGCCTCGTAAATCTAAGACTGTGTAATCCATGTCAATCAATTATAAATTTAAAAAAAGAACTGTAAAAAGTTTCAAATCTCGAACCTATCAAAATTGGCACACCCACTTCCTAAAAAATACCGCCACACGGCACACACACGAGCTCAAAAAAACCACGCGTTTTTGCACCCTGGCTCTTCCTACGGAAGTACAGCGGGAGAACGAGACGGGACTACTTAAATGACGAGTCAGAGTGAGAAAGAAGTCGTGGGAACTACAGGGGTAGCGATATCCCATACGATCATTGAAGTGGGACGTATATTGAATGTGTTGACCCTCGCTTCGGACATCTGGCCGTAGACAAAGTTACCCACAGTGACACCTGTGCGATGTCTATCGTAATTTATGCGCCAAATGGCAAACTCGTTATGTGTTACATCACTTTAATTAGACACCTGTTTAAAAAAAAACGTTTCATTGTTTTAAAAATAATTTATTTTTTCTTCTCGTTCAAGCGGTTTCTTGTATTTACATGATATGTACATAATTTTAGTGACGTCCATTAGTAACAGACTTTATCGATGTTTATTTTCATTCTCTTTTTTAAAATAATTAAGTATTTAAATCACACTTTCATCTATATAACTGTAGTAGCAAACACAACCTTTTTATGTTCGAACCTTAATAGGTTTCGTTTAAACCCCTTTCCGTACTTACAACGACAATTTAAAGCTTAGTTTTTGGTCCCAATATATACATCTAGTGACTATTGATAAACTTGTACAATATAATATATAACTATCACACAACTTAGATAATATTTGACATACAACAGTACAAGTATTTATAATTTCGATTTATAAATTAAACTCTGAGATCCTTCACAACAGTTTTTTTTTGAAATATGAAAACTACAGAGAGAAAACGTTTATAAATATACCTATTGCCGGTACAATAAACCTTAGTAAATAAATATTTTATTTTATTATTCAACTTGACCTTTCGATGTTCTCAAATATTGCAGCTATATTGAAAAAACACAGCTAGATCAAATATAAAATTAATTTCACTTAAATTCGGCAAAATATGAAACATTAATATAATGTTTTTTGTTGATCTTGAATAATTTGATAATCGATGATTCGATCAAATTCCAAATCAATTTCTCGATGTAGTTTCCCATCTCTAACAAAACAATAATTTTACTTCAACTAATTTAATACGCCAACTCAGCCCCCCACGGTCTGTAAGGTTTTGAACTATTTTGCGAGTATTGATGATGAGGAGGGTGATGAGGATATGGTGTGGGGTAATGAGGAGCTGGGGGTGCAGGATGTGGACCTGGTGGACCAGGGGGACCAGGCGGCCCAGGAGGATAATGAGGGTAGCCAGGGGCAGCTGTAAGGGGGGCAGCAATTGCTGTAGGGGCTGCTATAGTCGTTGTTGCCGACGTCACGGGTACATCTTGTCTTGGAGCTCCTAATTCAGTATATCCATGTTGAGGTTGAGGTACCGGGGCCGTAGGGTATTGAGGGTACCCCCAGTTTGCAGATTTAGCCGCCAGTTCTCTCTGAGCCGCAAAGCATTGCAAGTGGCTCATTAGCCGAAGCCTTAAAGGATCCTGGATGTCAAGACCTTCACAGCTGACAAGATATCTGGCGACTTCAGCTGCACATTCCCTGAAACCGATGCTGTGATAATCCATTGCGTATCTTTGAGGGTCATATGCGAATGTGTCCAGTCCTGGAAAGATAGAAAAGCAGTTTAGTATACTAGCTTAGTCACATCAAACATTAAGAAAATCACTAAAAATCGTTAATATCTGTCATCATTTGTTTGTACTTAAAACTACAGCACAACTGAACACATCTGGATTAAATTTGGAATATTGATAGCACATATCCAAGATCCTTTTTATTGTTTAAAAAAAAATCTTAATGAAAGTAAGGCCCCTAGCAAAAGCTTGCTTCCGACAATAAAGTACCATTTTATTAGCCTTTGGCACAAATAAAGTGTTCACTTGCCCCAAAATCCTACATTCACTCAACCGAATAAGTGTTATACGACACTGCAGATGTCGATTTGCTTATAAATAAGAAATAGACAATGCGTAAACGAAATTAAAAATACAAAAAGTGCTCCGATTCATTCATAACAACCCCTAGATTTCTCCCCTAAGAGCTGCTTGAGAAAGACAGCCATAGTTTATGTCAAAAGTGGAACAAGGAAAGAAAATTTTACTTGTAACGGGAACCCCAAGTTTCCGTTCGTCTTCCGACATGCTAGGTCGGAGGCAAATATAAGATGATCTTGATATCAACAGGGTGCTTTACAATAATGTTCTAAATCGAGACGATTCATTGATGAGGTAGGGGTCTTTATGTTTTGGCAGAGCGAGTGTGCCACCGGGCCAGGAGAGTAAAGGGTGCGAGGTTCTGTCTGTAAAGGGTCTTAACTTTTTATTGTAATTGAACAGGTTTACGCAGTTATATTGAAAACTGGTATTTTCTTAATGCAGTCCTTTTTATACAGGTCTAAAGTAAATGTGCTATAGTACTCATGAATTCTATAGGAATTGTCTAGAAAACAGATATAGCTACAGTATGTTGTTTTTTTGTTACTGGAGCCTAAAATAGATGTTTCATGTAGGAAGTTATGAAAAAGGATTTTGATAAAAAAATAATTATTACTTCGATCACTTTAATTTGATCGCTTTTCGTTATTAAATTTTAAGCAACAAAGAACATCGTTGAAAAAACTGTAGGTAATTTTTCTAAAGTAAAAAAAAAACTAAAATGAGTTTTTATATCTTTTAACATTGTTTAAAATCTTTTGAATCTATTGATGTCAACATTTAAATTTAGAAGAGGGACGTTCAAAATTCAAATTCCCAATTAAATAAAATGATATCTCAATCGAACAATAGTATTCGTTTCCTTCTTCCTTCCTAACGTTTTTTCGTCTTAGCTGCGCCCGCGCAGGTGTTGCAACCCTTTGCGTTAGATCACTTCCGCTTGTCACCGTGACAATACATGCGTGGTTTGGAGCTGCGAATGTAGATTTAGATTTTTTTATGTAAAAAAGTAATTGTGGGTTATGTGACGGTAGCTGAGAAATAGGCAGGTAATGTTATAAACGAAGTAGGAATGTGTGAGAACTTGAAAATAAATAGTACTAAAAGATGATATGGATTCAATATAAATCGATTTAATCTTGACTGTTATTAACTATTTACTAACTATAACCACAAATATTTGTAAGAAACTCTGAATTTTACATTAGTCTACTCTAGTCAATAATCATCAATAATTTGTACTAAGCAATGTGGTAGTAATGTTGATTTAAGAATAAATAAATATTTTGAACACAAACGTAACAACGTAATCTAGACTTAGATTAAACAGAGCTTCTGCAATAAAAACTAGATTGACCGATAGAATGCCTATATACTTTTTACGTAAATACATATATATTATAGGTACGTAGAAAACAGATAAATCTCCGGAAATACTTGCAGTTCATACAAATATTTGGTCTGACTTAGGAATCGAATCTCAGCACAGCAATCGCATACGCCACCACTACGCCACCGAGGCAAATAAATAATATATTATTTTATTATCAGCGTAAACCCAATACCTAAATCCCCTCGCAACAGTGACCAAGCATAAGTTGCAATTAATTCCCTAGTTGACACCGGAGGGTTGATCATCCCTCCGGTGGATAGAGGGTGGGAGCGGTAACACTAACTGTTCCCACGCTCGGCTAAAAGATTTGCTCACTGATTGATTTATTTCTGCTAATCTATGTTATTACAAAAGTAATATAAAATAAATAAATGTTTTTCCCAGTTCTTATGTGGAGTAGGTGTTATGTAGATATAAGTAGTAACGGTATAACAAAGTTTTTAAAATGTGCCCTTATCAGCAAGAAATTAAGATTTATTTTGTTTTGAAATGTGATTAAGAATTTAATTATTAAATCTACAAACGACTGTTATATTACAACATACATACATAACATAATTAGTATAACTCCTATGTATATTTAAATAAAGTATATTTTCATTTGTGACTATACTATAATCAAGCTAAATTAAAGTCTATAATCCTACTAAAGTACAACCTTTTATTAATATAATTTAAGTTTTATTCTTCCATGTACCTGTAATCGTTTAAAGGTTTTATTTCAGAAATTCCCAAGCTAACCAATAGTTGGTTGCAAAAAAAGTGTTAAAAGATAATTTTACCAAACACATACAAAACATTGTTAAAAATAGTATCTTAAAATCCTTAAACACCATTTATTCTTACCACACAATGGGCAGTCTGACCGTCAGTCCCCGACCGGCGCATACGCATATCGTTACAACCAAACACCTGGCGCCTATAAAAACGCAGGAAGCGATTCCCAAGCGATAACTGGATCGCACTGCTGGTCCAGTTTTTGTCTCAGTCGCACTCTTAGAGATAAAAAGAGATGGCAATATTGAAGGAACTTTGGCGGAGACGTGTGGCGGTTTATTGTTGTGTAATGTATGTGAAATTAATGAAGTTATTTATAAAAGAAAAAGTGAAATCGAAATGGAATGAGATCTTTTTAAACAATTGTTAGACTGTGGCTTATTAAAAAATATAAAAAAAGTTTAAAGTCTTATTATAAGACACCACTATTGCATAGGTTCACACACACAATGGGAGGAGTCTTAATTTATGTTTTTTTTCTTTATATTTTCGACATTAACTGTTTTTTTATATATTTTTTATTATTACCAAAAGCAAATTTATTAGCTATTAATAATGAAGTTCCGGCTGTATCCAACGCTGACCTTTAAACAGCCAAATGGGCCACAAGTGGCCGCAAACAGCCGGAAACTATCGAGGATGCGGTTTTTCGTACTCTGAACATACATGGACATTCTGAAGAACTGCTTTTTAAGTTAAACCATCCGAGTCCAACTGTAATTGATTGAAGTTTGACCACAATTCGGTTTGAATCTTTCCGGAACTGTGTGTCCGGATGGAAAGTATTATTGTGTCCGGCAACGTTTAATATTGTTACGCGTACCGTAGAGGGGCGAATATTTATGATAAGTTCTGTTCTTGTTGTTTTCCTGTTTTCTGAACTTGTTTAATAATGAAAGTAAAAATTATTGTGAGATACTAACTAGTTTAACGTTTATTAAAATGCACGACTTTAACAGTTTAATAATTTTTTGGACATCACTTTTTTCAATGATTCGGAGTTAATGTAATTTGTAACATTTTAACGGCCCTTGGTAGCTTCATGCCAAATCTCCTTGGTTCCTTTTTTAGACAAGACAAAGAATAAATATAAAGGTGTAGCTCAAAAAGCCAGGCTTAGGAAATAGACCACTAAGAATATTAGTAGTCTATTTGTTCTTACATATTTGTGCAGTATTTATAAAACCCACGGGTAAATTATTAATACAATAACGATTGCCTTTTATAAACTTCCTCAGAAGGTACAACAAACTCAAATATTATGTTAAGTCAAAATCCAAACAGAACTCAATCAAAAAACATTTATTTAAACCTCGTCTAAAGCGAACAGTATCATTTACAATAGAGCACAAAAAGTGTAGGGCTGAGGTCCACCTGTCGTGGGCCCGAACAGTGCGGGTCCGTGTCGATGTGGACCCGGAAGACAGGCGTGGGAACGCGGAAGGACAACTGCGATGAGCCGATAAGGGTGGCGATGTCACAGCTGATATTGTTTATTTTTATTTGTATGGTTGATAAGGGGCGGATATCAGGCTTTAAATTGACGTTAAAACAGTTTTAATATACCTACTACAGTTTGTCTTACTGTTTTATTCGTTTCAGATGAGAAACTCCAAGACAAACAATAATTGTTTATGACTTAAAATGTATTCTCTTTGTTATGCCCTAACTGAGCCACAACACGTTATGGTATTTATAGAAAGCGGATCAATCTTTACCGTAGGAGAGCCACGCTTCGGCATGAATGGGCCGACTCGACCGGAGTGATACCACAACCTCACAGAAAACCGGTGTGAAATAGCGCTAGCGCTGTGTTTCACCGAGTAAGTTAGGATACCGGAAGCCTATCCACCAAACCGGCAATGCACTTGTGACGCCATTGGTGTTGCGGGTGTCCATGAGTGGCGGTAATCGCTTATCATCAGGTGAAACGTCTACTCGTGGCCCCCTTCCAAAAAATATCGATAGACAGCAAAATTCGCAGGATGTCGTAACACACAAAGAGTCACAAATAAAAAGTATTGAGAATTAATAAAATACCTGTTTCACAACAAAAGACAGGAAAAGCTTCTCAAATGGCACAACTTTTGCTTTTTAATGTTACTTTTAAACATTTTAGACAAATACCGTTAAGGACTTCATGTCAATGTGGAGGAAACGGAAACGAAACAGGTTTTTTAAATATTAATTGTTGTGTATAACGGGATACGCAATTTGAGGCAAAAATCCCTTATAATACACGTTTAAGGACATTCTCAAACACTTTCTATTGTCATATTATTCGATAGAATTACCGTTTTCATCAAACGGTATTTTATAACGAAATGGAATTGGTATAGACATTTTTTATATAGATGAGAAATACCGCCCGTATGTAATGCAGACAACTGATTGACAGGCTATAACTAAAAAGCATTACTGAAAATAGAAGGTAAAGAAAAGTATGACCTTTACTTGAAAATAGTTTTCTTAAAGATGTTATCGAAGGACAGTCATAACTTCATAAATATGAAGTATACAAACTTTTTATTCGATTTAAGCTCTGTGATGTTCCTTATAAGAGACCTAAGTCCGGTAGTGGGCTGCAACGGGCTGATGATGATGAAATTGATGATGATGAAGTATTATGTTTCGATATTATAAAACATTTTTACAATACAAATATAATTAAAAGCGTCCAATGTTATTTTTAGAGGTAAAAGTAGTTACTTTTTGCTTTCTTTCCAAAGAAACAATTACCGCAGAAGATTAGCAATTAGACTACCAATTTAGTCTGATTTCTGGTGTTATTTGGAGAGATTTTAGAACAACAGAATCAGAACCAAAGAATAATGTAAAAAATAAATAAATGAATTACCTAAAAATATTTTTTTTCCTTTTGTTTAATATTTTGTGGTTCAAGTATTCGTTTCTAAATGAGGTTTAATGTTTTTCCTACTCTATTTATCAAATCTCAACAAAAATTTCGTTGTAGTCATATTTCCTCGGTCCCCGCGTGTCCTTGTAGAGGATGAGTTGCGAACTGTTTATTTTTACGTTACGAAGCATTTCCGAAAGTTACACATCGGTATTTATTAGAAATCGGAAATTAATTCCCATTGTTTGATGGTAATTTCATTTATCAACGGAGGTCCTCAATACATAGTCTTTTGAAAACAAGTTTTGTAAAGACCTTGGCAGCGCTCCAATATATAATTTATTAAGAACATGAGATCATTTTTGTAAACATGATTCGGAACTAAAAACTTGATGTGGATTGGACTACCACCTTTAAATAACTTAAAGTTTCATGATACGTGGATATTTTCATTCATTCAGTCTGACTCTTAAATTCAGTAACACTCGTAAAATCAGTCTTTTCAATTTGAACCTTATGACAATCGGTTAAGTATCATGGCAAGATATTAAAATGATGATTGTATATGTAGGTACAACTTGTATTTTTTTTATAAGCATTAACACCTACCGACAGTGATGAAAAATTATAGAATTTCACGAAGATTTGTTCAGCAATTCTAGCATTCTTGAGTATAATTTACATTAACATTGTGTATCCTTTGCGTAATTTATGTTACCAGTAGAATGCATCTGCAGTTCAATAGTGGTCTGTTAAATGACCTTACGAGAAGAAATCGTCAATTCAGACATTCAGAAGTACAATGCAGGTAGAGAGTGAGAGAAAAACTAACCTTTAGCATGCAGCATTTTCAGATGGTCAACGGTCAACTGCAGAATCTCTGCCTTCTCGAGTTTAGCGCTGCCCTGCTTCTCACACGCAGCTGGCACCAGCCTCTTCAGTTCTGTCAGTGATGTGTTTATTCTGTCACGGCGTTTCTTCTCGATCACTCCACGCCGTCTCTTGCGAGTCATTAGCTGGCAAGAGTCACCACCGGGAGATCTGAAAAGTTTAAGTGAAAAATGAAAAGGAGCTCTACAATTCTTGGTTTGTTTAAAGCTATCTTAACAGCTTTTAAAGCTAAGCTTCAAAGTAAAACTTTCAAGGAGCCTTATTTGATTGTAGGTATTAGAGTAACAGAGTTGCTACTCTTTGGCTGTTCCCCTCTTTGTCCCGAGGTTTACGGTAACCTTACTCACTTGGTGGATAATATCACTACAGTCGAGAAATTATTCTGTACGAAAACTGTATTAAGGTCAAACTGCTGTGGGCTTGCTAATATAGATTTTAAACACCCTGTACACGATTTAGTATCGTTTATAGATTCTAAAGATTAACCAATTGGTGGTAATCATTCTACAAAACTAATAAGCCTTAGAGTAGTGACACAAGAATTAATCACCTAATGTCTTCAGTATGATACTAACAGTGGTCTCTGATAATAATTTATAGTAGGAAGATCATTCCCGGTTTTTATAAGTGCTCTTTACTTCGTTGTGGCCTTGAGAATAGATTTATATGTATGTTAGTGTATTATTCTTTGGACTTTGGACTAGACTAAAGGTCAAGTGGACTCTGAGTGACAGGACACAAACAGCCATGGTGATGTATGTGTCGCAGGTTAGGTAAATATTTGGTGGAGATGTTAGATAAAACATGTTATTTATTTGGCTAACATTTGTGTAAAGTTAAAGTACAAGCATGGTTAAAAGTTTATTGCAATTCAATTATCTATATTTTCAACTGACTTCAATAAAGCGAGATTCTCGATTTGGTTGTATTTTTATGCTTGTTTACTGAAACCATATTATGAAGATTCTTTGAAATTCAGAATTGAATACTTCCCGATCGGTTGAATTCAAATTTGAAAAACAATAGCAACTCCTAATTGTAGCAAATTCAGCTAAAATAAAAGTTGTTTTCAGGATTTTAAAAAGATACTAAATCCTTTAATCTTGCAATGATTACAATTATTTTAACAATATTCGTCTGATTAGTGTTTTAAAATAAGACAATCGCAATGTTTTTGTGCTTCTAACGTAGTATTGTGTGATTATATTAGGAATATGATTATTTAAAACCGTCTCACGTAAACTTAGATTTATACATTGTGCTAATACCTTGCAATATGCATTAGAAATGATTATTTTCTAGAGACTACTTTCCTACAAACAAAAAGAACACGGTGTGTGTTCCGGAAACCGGAAAATTGATAATATCTAATAAAAGGCATAGCTTGACTTTACGGTCTAAATTTTTTAATATATACTTATTTGTATGTTGTTAAAGTGTATTTAATTAGCTGCGTAGCACTTGCTACACCGCCTCAACTTTGGCTGTAAGGTGCGTAGAACGGTGACTCATTGTACAAGCACTGGCATATAAGCTGGTGTCCTGGTGACTGTATTGTATATCGAGTTTTGTTTAATTCACCAGCGTAAATTGAACTTTCATTATATAGATCTTATCATGACAGATTATCAGTTTTACTGGACTCTTTTAGCATTGTATAGCCGTTTTAGATTACAGTTTTTATTGACGTAAATTTTAATAGTTCTAACTCTCATAGGTTTAAGCTTTTCTTAAAAAATTACTGTAAATAAATATACATATATAGTACTGTATTAAACAACTTATATATATACATATTTGTAGAACCATCTCATAGGTATTTTCTTTTTAAAACAATATAAAATCTACATTCGTTTAAATAATTTATTTCATTTTCCTAACGATTGTCAACTTTAATTTTCAAGTAAATAAAGGACACATACACAGCTAGGAATACATATTACTGTAAAGAATAATTAGTATATGCAATGACATATCAGGAGCTAGTTTTGAGAGCTTTTTCGTTCTTATTGGAATCTTATAAGCGATTTGTTTTTGCGAAATTGTACTACATTCTATAGACGTTTATCGTATTTATAATTCGAGTACAATTAGAATTATCACTTTTTAGTATTAATAATAATTTGTATATGAAAAGAAAATTATGTCATACTCACTGCGCATCTTTTGAGCTTTCTTCAGAAAACGCATCGTCCTCACTCTCCGAATGAGTTCTCTTGTTGCGCTGCGCAGGCGCAGGTGGCGCCGGCGCTGGCGCTGGAGGTCCCCATCCATATCCCCATTGAGGGCCTTGGCTTTGGAGACCAGGACCCGTCTGTTCCATATGCCTATGATGGTATTCCATTATCACAGATAATTGTTTTCAATTTGAAAATATCACTTAAATTTTATAATAGTTTTCACTAATGATTTCCACTTTGTATTCTGTTTCAGTCACTTATCTAGGTCTTGGTATCGCGCGCAGAGTACACGTGCGCACGCGTTGGTCGACCGCCGCGGAGTGTGGCCGCGTGCCGCCCCGTGTGCCACCGCCCTTACACACGCTGCACCCTATGGTGACCCTACTTTATTTAAAACTTACATTTCTCTACAAGCGACATTGAAATTTCAACTTTATATCGAATGCAATAAGTGCTTCACCATGAGTTAAATATAATGCTATATTTCTTCCTTAGACAATTATAATAATGCAGTTTTGTCAAATGATTTTGAATTTTATTTTTTAAGAACGAGTGTAGTTCGAAGTGAATTTGTCGGTCACATAGAGATGTTAAGGTTCATATAGCTTATTGTTATGATGAGTTTGTGGAAAAACCACCCTTTTATTAATACACTTAAAGTAGATATTAGTTCATAAGTATTTGTAAGGGTTTATTACATAGTGCATAGCGGTGCCGCGTGTCCGGCACACGGTGGGATACAGCATAGACAATTAGGTAACGCAATTTATTCGCTGAATATTGGTGTGAATGTGAAGGGGAAGTCCGGGGTTCGAGCGTGGGACGATGCAAGGATTAACTGCGAAATGTTCTGTGTTGGTAGTTAAGTGCAGGATTACAGCGAGGGAAATATTATCGTAGGGTACTGTTTTGAATTTTCATTCTCGTGGGATATTTAGATTATACTAATTTAATATTTTGTTTACTTCTTTCTTATTTATGTACCTTTTATTTATAGATTGTCCTTGAACGTTTCTGGATTAAAGTTAATAAAACTTTTTTGTCTACATGACAAAATTTTGCCTGTAACGCCTCAGATACAGTTACTACTATCAGTAACCTCTACCCTTTGATAAAATCCCCTCACCAGGTCTAAATTCAGTTAGTTCCGAAGTACACATGTAGTAATATTATCGTGGGAGAGCCACGCTTCGGCATCAATGGGCCGGCGCGACCGGAGTAATACCACAGCCTCACAGAAAACCGGTGTGAAATAGCGCTTGCACTGTGTTTCACCGAATGAGTGAGGATCCCGGAGGCCCATTTCCCAACCCCTTCCCCATCTCCTTCTCCCAAAGGCCGGCAACGCACTTGTAACGCCTCTGGTGTTGCGGGTGTCCATGGGCGACGGTAATCGCCTATCATCAGGCTATACGTCTGCTCGTTTGCTAGGGGGCAATTTCAATAAACAAAAAGTAAAATCATCAATTACAATAACACAAAAATATTTTTTATTCTTAAATTTCACATTAGCAACCCGCCTCGCTTTGCACCAGTTCTTTACGGATAATGTAATGTAGGATAAGACACTAAGACTTGCGGCTCAATTTTTTCCGACGTTTTCAACACATCGTTATCATTAAAAAAAAAATACTTAAAAATTTCACAAACTATATACGAAAAACTTCCTCAAAAATCACTCTATCTATAAGTAAAACCTGCATTAAAATCCGTGCAGTAGTCTTTGAGTTTATGGCGAACAGACAGACGCGGCGGAGACTTTGTTTTATAATATGTAGTGTTTTTTTGTGTTGTTATCTCTTTGCAATAATTTCTTACAAATTGTGAAAAGTATTTTAAATAAAGTTTATATATCATCACACAAAAAATACTCAAGGATATGAATTTAGAGATTTTTTTTTTCTATTCTATTTTCCATTAAAACAAAAGAAAATTATCAAGTCTTCAATAAAGGAGTTTGTTCCTACTCAAAGGCTATCAGCGCATCCGGAATTTGTGAATTACAAGTGTATACATAGGAGGACTGACGCCCAACACACGGCCGGACGACGGACCGGATATCAAGAGGAAATGCTGAGGTTTTATTCGCTCCTTGATACTAATTGGTGCTGGTTGATTAGTCTTAAATGGTTGTCGGTAAGTATATTAGGTAACTCGTATAGTTTATCTTGCATGGGGACCTTCTCTAATTATTATTATCCTGATAATTATCTATTATTATTATCTTGATCTCGCGTTCGCGAAGACTCGCCGCCGGTGCTTCACTTGGCTTCTAGCCAGCTGCGGCTGCGCATACCTACTTACTTGTTTATATTTTTTACACCTTTCATGTCGTTGAACTTAAACGGTTTCTACGCAATCAAATATACCTAGATTTTATTCTACCAGTAGAAGATAGATACCGCAGCAACACTATTCTTTTTTTTTACTCGGGGAATGCTTTTCTCCCCTGACGAAAGGCGTGTGTGGGACTCCTGGAAGACCGGTCTATCCACTAAAACCCGCTGCGGCTTACTTCGACAGGCGGGTGGAGCTCCAGGAACGCATCGGCTGCTTCTGAATTCTCCTCTTCCGTACCCCACGACTAAGGTACCTCCCGGGGATACGCCTCGCACCGTTTTACTCAGTAAGGGTCGGAACACCGACCTGCCTTAGACGACACCCCCGGCGGCTCCGAAATGTCACCTGTCCCGGGTCGTTTGCAGCGGTCACATTTCCCCAAGATGTGACCGCAGCGACCCTAAGGCCACGATTGGAAATCTAACGACCTCTACCGTGTCCCCGTTCGCCGCCATCTTCGAGCGGGTTTGGCCCTTTCCCGATCACGCTCTGCGAACCTTCTGGAGCATAACGCCATTCCAGGCTTTGATACCCTCACTCATCTTTTTTTTTTAAAAAAAGACAACTTTGTACCAGGCATGTATTCCCATGTCGCAGGGTCTTTACAATCTTAGATGAAACAGAAACATAGACCACCCATACTCAGATCAACAATTTGTGGATCACATAAAGTGTCGTCCCATGGGTGTGAACCCACAGCACTTTAGTGCCACCGTGTGTATCGTAGCAAATCTTTTCCACGTTTATATCAACATCAAATTATTCCACCTAATCCCTAAATAGCCTGAGTTATTACGTAACTGGTATTAAATTGTATATGGCAAACTTTTGGTAACGAATATGTAGGCGTAAGTGTTTGTATGTAGTATACCTATATAAGATCATTGGAAAATATTGTTTCGTTACTATTTAAATTAACCTACGTCTGTTTATTTGTACATAAATCTAGTTTATAAATACTTTTTGCTTCTCAAATTGTATTTATATCAATTTACACGTGACTCGTTATTTATACATATTACTTAAATATATTTTCTACTTTATAAAGCTTTGAAGATTTCTCATTAAACTAAGGTATTTGGCTAAGGGGAGACTAATTGTTTTCAATGATCACTTTGGGATTAAAGTTTTTGATTCATAAAAATATCTTGTTCAACGATTTGTGTACTATATTTATAAAATTCGCAACATTTATAAACGATAGAAAAAGAGAAGTTATAAAACAAATTAATTTTATGTAAAGCTACATTTGCCCGAGTGGTTAGGTAACGTCACACCTTCCTGTGCTTTTCGGGGGTGTGTGGTCACTCAAAAGGCGGTAACACACTCTGTGGCTCTTCATTAATAGGTGTTCATGAGTGATGGTCACTTGCCATCAAGTGTGAAGTAACATATTAACTCATTTGCCGTCCTTTACCAAAAGAAAGCACATAAGAAACTACTTTAGTTTGTATTACAATTATCAAATCTATATAATCTGTTATAAAGGAACATACTTATACTACTGTCATGCACAAAAGAACTTTCCATGCCAATTGCCATCTGTTAGAAGGCAATTCGCTTAAATGACCGATAACAGATGAAGTACGGTACTACTTGACGTAACTCAGAGCCAACTGTGCGTGACATCACGACTGTCGAGAGCAATGAGACAGGAAACTTTGGATCTACTTATTGAGTTTGAGATGAATTGATAGTATTGGTTTTAGAATTTCTGGATTTAGTCGCAATAATTGCTTTGTGCTTCTGTAAGGTTAATTTAACTAATTGTGTTTAAATTATCGTCAAATTAAAATAAGAAATAGATCTAAACATTGAAATATTACGGTTATTAAAATTAAATTAAAAGACTAAGGAATAATAAAACAAGTTTTTTATTGTTATTTACATATATATTTACATACAATCGTCAAAAAAATCCTCCGCATTATTGCGTACTGGTAGCGTTCCTGAAAGGTTGGCAGCTTTGTGGAAACTAGATACAGGCCTGCATTCTTAAGTGTCAATCAGTTGCTTAGCTAGTTGTTAAAACATATTGCAAATACTCGGACTCCATGAATCTAGCGTCTCAAACCCAAACGATTCAAAATTGCAATTACCTCTTAGAGTTTGATATTTACGCCGTTTGAGGTTTTCGGCAGAAGCGGCAGCAGCAGCGCCGGTATAACCAGCTTTATTTGGAAAATGAAATGGCGCGAGGGTGTCGACGCATGTTGCGTCCCACACCTAAGGCAGACATCTTCCATGGCAGTAACGACATACCATCTGGTCTCTTACCATTGTGTTTTAACAGAAATGTCGCAGGTACACTGTTTAGTAATTTATTTACATTAAATATTTAATTAGTAAGTACTTTATCAACGAGTAACATATAACCGACATACACACAAGTGAAGCTGCGGGCGAATTCTAGTATATATATATCCTTTACTTATATTACTTTACATCCTAACACTAGACCTAAGTTAATATGTTCATTATTCTACAAAACGTATTACCTACATGTTTTTCCATCATCTCTTAACAAAATTGGCATAAAAGCAAGAAAATTTATTTCAGTGAGATACTCGTACATATATAATTACTTTATAATCAATATTCTGCATTAGCAGTAACTAGATAACCGATACTTCGACTTCAAAAGATTAAAAATAAAGGCCGTATGAATTCACTGAACAAAATGACGTAATCGTGATAATGCTTGCCTTGACTTGTTGAATGGATCAGCAAATAGGACAGCGGTTAAGGGTAAAGGGACGGGACACAAGAAGACACCCTTCTCGACATACAACGGGACCTCTTATAGAAACTTTTAATAATAGCATTGTATCATTGTAGTCTTTTAGATCACGGGTTTATAACAATGTTGTATGGCCTCGGACAGTCCTTGGACAGTAACATTTATTTATTTAAGCTTCCTGCAATTACATTGCGTGAGGCGGACTTAATGCCATAGGCATTATCTTCCAGTCAACCTTTGGGTGGTGCAGAGCTGTGTGTAGCAGGTGTATCATTGAAGCAAGTGAGATTTATAGATAAAGGTACTATTACGTAACATAAACATCATAAATACAATAATTAGAGATATATATATATATACATTGTGTGTTTATTTTAACTACTGCGATTATCATAGTAATGTCTTTTATTATTTACACAATGTTTCACTTATGAACACATTACTCGGTCGGTGACCATCGGAAAATATATTGTTCGGAGAGTGCACAATTACTATGGTGACAGAACTATAAAAAAACGAGATAAAGAGAGAGAGAGAGAGAGAGAGAGAACAGTCTAAATATTTTTAGAAGGAAACTAAAAAAGTTTTATTAGATTTTTGTTGTACCTACGTTTAAAAGTGTTTTGTTTGCCAAACTATTTGTTTACTGTAGTTATATGTACTATTTTATAAGTTCATAGTTGTACTGAAAAAAAAGTATCTCAAAAGTATCTGTCACCCGAGCCATTATTACGAATAGGTATATTGTCCTTCATTAAAATCGATTTAGTAGTTTAGGTACTATAGTGTTGCAAACATTACCCTTTCCTTTGATTTTGCCGTAGTCATGTCAAAATACTATGTATATTTTTGTAAAAAACTTTGCCAAAATAACCATTATAGTGGTTTCATTAAAAATACCAGTAACTAGTTAATAAATTTTCTTTTTTAGAAACTATATTAATATCTAATATCACTAAAATGTTATTAATCTTTTTGCTACATGAAAGTCTGCTTTAATCAGCGTGTACTTACGCCCCGACACGATTGCGTCTAATCCTTTCAAAGCGCCTCACCCGGTCGTGTGTATACCAAACCAAAGAGATTAAAGGGTAACTCAGTTACAATTATTGCGAAAACTTAGCAAAAAGTGTAACATTTTTTATCATTTTTCGGCAACAAAGCCTTAGTGTTGCCATGTCACAAATCTCATCGGATTTGCCTCAAGTCGACCATTGTTAAACTAATCTGTTTAGCGAAATAAAAGTTCTTCAAACAGATAAGTTTTGTGATGCTTAAAGCTTCGTCTTAAAAGGGCTGTCGACTGTGAAATCAATTTTGAAGTTTGATGATTTCTTTGAAAGATTTAGCTGTAGTAAATTCTAGTTTGTTGAAATAGGTTTTGGTGTAGATAACATTGTGGTACAGTCTCGAGATGTCTTAGATCAAAATAAAGGCAGCTTTTTTATGCTTTTGTGTGTGTTTATCTTGCTAGTGTGCGTGCAAGTCGAACGTTTGAAGCGGAGCAGAACGAACAGCGGCGAAGAAATTACCATTGGACAATTTTTTTTTCGATGTTTTCATAACTTTGACAGTCTATCTACATAGATCAATCATCTAAGTTAGCTATAGCGTAGAATATTTCAAATATCGAATAAGCCAGTCATTTTAGGTGTAATCAATCAATACGGTAAGTACCTAGAGATCAGAGGAAAATTAAAGACTGCCTGTGATTACAAAAAATGCGTTGTTTTGTACGAAAATTAGAAAATTTTCTAAATGTACGATTTCGCTAAATTAGTAGTGTCGTGATGTGTTCGATTTCCACTCGACACAAATAATTCTATGATGAGCACCGTCATTTAACCTGTGCACATGGTCCATACTTATTAATATAAACTAGCTGAACCCCGCTGAGTTACCCGCGGTAGGTATGACCCGCCCGGTGGACCGTAGAGTGAAGCTAGTCTAAAAAGTAGCCTAAGGTACTTCCTATATCATCAGACCTATCAGTGAAAGTCTCGTCAAAATCGGACTAGCCGTTCCAGAACAAAGCCAAAAAACAGACAGACAGACAAAAATATTAAAATTGATTTTTTGTTGCAAGTATCGAATATACCTTACAAAATTATAATACATAATTATAATAGTCTAAACACGCGATAATACGCTAAATAAGTCAGCTGACACGTTTAGCATCTCCTAACTTAACGTGGTAACTTAAGACGCTATCATAGAATTCATTTAAATTTCGAACAGGCAAGCTAATAAAAACCTATTTAAAAAAAAAACGAAAACATGTTGGCGCGAATTTGAAAAAGAGGAAAGTTAAAATTAAATATAAAACGAGAACACTGAAATGTAAAACATTCTTTATTTAAAAGTAAAAGATAAAACCTATGTAATTTTACATAAATATTACCTGCCAGGAATATTGTCAAGAACTGACACATTATACCTTTTTTTTTTCTCCGTTCGGAAATCCCCTCGGATACCACCTCCTGGTGGCATGTCGGACTCGAACCGACTAAAACCGCACGCCGTCTCGGGTACTAGGAGCCGGGGAACTAGGTGCACCCTAGTAAGGAAAACTCTGGAACCCCGACGTACCTCGGTCCACCTACCAGTTTGTAGGTGGCCCCCGACTGTGTGAGAACCCCGATGTTCCCTTTACTGTCCCCTGACACATTATACCTATAAAACAAATCTTGGAGGGTTGGTAAGATAATTTCAGAAGCAATGGAATATTATATTAAATGATTGATAACAATAAATGTTGTACAAGTACCCCTGTGATGTCATTTGTACCTTGTTTATGCAACGCTTATGTAGGTCACAGAACGTTATATAAACCTGTATCTTTCCTCTGGAAACGGGCAATATCACGCAATATTATTATTTCTAATAATATTGATAAAACTGATGTTTGGAACCTTCAAGTAAATATATTTCGCACACGTACTTGGTGTGTGCCTACCGAGGGAGTTACTGCAAACATTTGTAAACAAATCAAACGTTTTAGCAGCTGCGTTTTTACTAGTATCTCATGTATTGACTAGCTTGATCTGTTTTATTCTAGTTGTTAGTGACTTGACTGCTAAGCCGGAGGTCTTGAGTTCGATACCTATTCAGAAGAAATTAGAAGTAACATAGCTTAGAAATTAAAAACCACTGTATAATTCAGAATAAGGGATTTATAACAGCAACAGACAGAGTACTTAATAAAAAAATTACCGATTTCATTTGTTTATGATTTTTTATACAGATACAGTACAATTGGACAAAGTTATTTTATAGCTAGTTTTTTTTCACGGCAATTGTATCTTTTTTCTGTCAAACTTTTTTTTACAATACAGTTTTAGAACTATAATATTAATATTATATGTTAATAGTTTGATTGTTTATTTTGTCGTACGTGTTAATCTCAGATACTTTCCTGCAGAATTGAAAAATCTTTAATTTAGAATCCATTTAGAACGAATATAGATGAATAAAAATCGTTGCAAAAACAGAGAAAGGTTACTGCTTTTAAAAGACGCGGAAAAACTTCCGCAGGTCAGTTTGTATATAATACATATGTATATGTACATTATGCATGTAGATAACAGGTATATAACGAAAATATCATTAGTTATGCTATCTTAAAATACCTGTAATTGGAAACCATTTCTGGTATTGGGTAAAGCGTAGGTAATATGATTTTGTTAACTAAATGTTGTAATAGAATCCTTTAAGTGCGGCCCTTTGGCCTTTAAGAGGGAAGGCGGAGAATTCATCCTTTAAAATGGAGTTCTCCCTAAACAAGACTTCCTATAGTTGAAAAATTATTTGATTTGTCAGAAGGTCAATATTTCTGCCAACAAAATCAAAGTGGAAATATCTTTATTTCATAAAAAGCATAGATAATCATATCAATTGAATCAATTTGAAAGCATTAAGTCGGTAGGTATATAAGGTTTTAACGACGGTCTTACCTTATGAAATCTATCATCTTCTATATATATATAACTCAAAGGTGACTGACTGACATAGTGATCTATCAACGCACAGCCCAAACCACTGGACGGATCGGGCTGAAATTTGGCATGCAGGTAGATGTTATGACGTAGGCATCCGCTAAGAAAGGATTTTGATTAACTCTACCCGGGTTCAAGGGGATAAAAAAGGGGTTGAAAGTTTATATGAAAATTTGTCAATTTTAAACCGATCGGGCTGAGACTTTGCATGCATAAAGCTACTACGACGTAGGCATCCCCTAAGAAAGGATTTTGAGATGCAGGCTATATAAGATTAGTAACTTTTCAGTTTAAAATATATAAATTTCTGTAGCATACACCATCTACATTGAGTCATTTTGGAGAGAAATTTGAATTAACCATTTTTGTGCATAGTGCATAGATAATATATCTAGCGGATTATATTTCACGACTAGATTTTAACCGTTGGTCTGATTTGAAAAATTATTTCAGTGTTGGATTGTTCGTTAATCGAGGAAGGCTATAGGTTATATATCATCTCGCTAACACTAATAGGAGCGGAGCACCAATGAAAAATGTTTCAAAAACGGGGGAAAAATTTCACGCTACGGACAATAGAAGACGCAAACGAGGTTGCGTGGGTCAGCTAGTTTATCATATATAACATTATAGTCCATTCGTTTAGATAGTGTCGGTATACCCGCACGCAATTCTGGTTATTGTCGTGAATTACACTGAATACCAGTTAGGTGCTTGCCTAGGTAGTGAAGAAATATATAAACATATAATACATGAAAAATAGAAAAAATATCTCTTCTTCCTAGCCCTTTATTAAAACATTTTCAGTTTACACGTTAGAAGAGTCAACAAACACAACCATTTACATTACACTGTTTCGGCGTAAACTGTCAAATCATATTTTACTTGTAGGAGTACGATCTACTCTATCTACGTTCTTTAATTTTCCTTTGACAAAAAAGCCGCATGTTGGACGGCGCGGCGGCGGACTGTATCTAAGCGAATGTACTATACTAATCTATATAAACCTAACAGTGGCAGCAATTTTAAAGGCTGTTCATGATGACGATGAATCAATATAAAATTATAAATACACACAGTAATCAGAAGAAATACTTAAAACATACCCTATACTCAATCGTCTGGCAAACGTTGTATAGTGTATAAAACCTCTTTTCTCATGAGAGACCTACGCCTAACACTGGCCTTACACTAAAAGACATACAAACACTAATTTTCATATAAGACTAAAACAGACTCTGACTCTGTAGCGCAGTGGTAATGTATGCGACTACTGTGCTTGCAGCTAAAACGTCGGGTCGGACTAAACGTTTGTAATGATCTGCAACTATTTGTTTCGGAGTTTGGGTGTTTTCTATGTATAATATGTACGAGTATGTATTTACAAAAAAGTATATATCCTACTTACTATATTATAAAGGCGAAAGTTTGTAAGTATGGATGTATGTATGTATGGATGTTTGTTACTCTTTCACGTAAAAACTACTAAATGGATTTGAATGAAACTTTACCACAATATAGCTTATACATCAGAATAACACATAGGCTACTATTTATAAAGATATAGCTTCGCCTCGCGGCGTTGCCCGCAGTTATCATCGTACCGCGGGGTTCAGCTAGTATGTATTTATATCAGTTGTTTGCCCATAATACAAGCTCTGCTTAGCTGGAGACTAGAAGGAGTTGTGTTAAAAAAAAGAGTGACATATAATCCTCACAGAACTAACATTTACAAAAAATTTATCCACTATAAAACCGCATACAATAAATACATCATTATAACTTTAGAACTTATAATAAATTTTAACTAAACTATTTGTAATTAGTCCAAAGTTGCTTAAAGAGATTAGTTTTTGCCTCTGCACCGTAAGCAAACTTCCATTCTTTGTAAAAGGTCGTGTCCGCTTTGAAAAGGTCTAATGGAACCTCACAGACTTAACAGAAGCACCCATTAGCGATATAACTAACTCAGAATAGGGGGTGAATGGCCTCGTATAGCGTTCAACGTTTCTTGTTTTTTAATTACGACTAAGCTGACAAAATTACTGGGTATGTATGTATGTGGTATGTTATAGTCTTTATATCTTTTAACTCTTTTTCCTACAACCTGTGGAAGTGATTTCGTAAAAAGGGACGAAATGTGCTAAAGGAAATTGAGGAACTGTACGCTACTTGATTTGACCAACGACCTCCCCCTCTGACAAGCTAGTACGTAAAATGTCAGATTACACATTAATAAATAAATACTTCGGACATCTAACACACAACGCCATCTAGTCCCAAGCTAAGCAGAGCTTGTGTTATGGGTATTAGACAACTGATATGAATACATATATACATACATATTATTCATTTTTCTAAATACATACATATTATACATAGAAAACACCCAAAACTTCGAAACAAATATTTGTAGATCACACAACCACTTGGTCCGACCCAGGATTTGAACCCGAGACCATAAGCACAACAGTCACATTCACTACCACTGCTCCACCGAGGCAAACGAATACATTGAATGCGACTACTGCTTTTTTTTCACAAAACTGTATATCTACTTCTCTTTTCTATAAACTTTGTAACACGAAGAAATTGTAAGTTTAGTAGACTTAAAGACGATTTAATTTCAACTGCTCTGAGTCTCTGTAATTGGTGACAACTTGTTTTCTTAAACTCATCAACTGTACTCTCCTCTCATTCACTCGCTTGTGTACCCAACTTAGGTTTTTGACGACACACGCAAAAGAAAGAATTAGTGCCGCAGTAAATCAGTATCCAGGAATCTAATAGACATCTATATCGACATCATTAGACTCATTTGCTAGTCCCACAGTAAAAATAATGATGTGAAGTAAAGAAGCTAGAACTGATCTGCGTTGTTCTTTTCTTTCACTATTCAGAGTGTATCACAAGGTTTTCAACATCGATTTACACTGTCAACATTTTCTTTCATCTTTACATAATATAAAATGAAGTCACTACCGCTGTCTGTTCGTTTAAGTCTTTTACACTACTTAACAAATTTCAATGCAGCAATAGATAGAGTTGTTCAAGAGAACGGTTTAAATGTATAACCATGTACTAACATACACGCGGTTGATGTTAAATACTGCATTGAAATCTGTTAAGTAGTTTAATAGATCTAAGCGAACAGACATTTTATAATATGAAAAGATGAAATATTCAGTATTACTAAATAGCTCATAGTACAGTAATAACATTTATCTGTATAGCCATGAATATATACAAGAGTTAGTACTAAATAAAACATAAAACCCAACATAAAGAGTAGCCATTTATAACGGCACTGCGACGTCAGTAATGACGCAATAAGCGCCTTAAATCTTAATAACGCGGTTTTATAAATGAAATCCTGGCTGTTTGTACCTCGGGAAAAAAGTACTTATTGAAGAAAAATTACATGTAGAGAGAGATGTGGAGGCTAAAAATAACCCAACGATATCGTCAGCAATACCTGGGCTATAGGGAGATCGTGTTTAATTTGCTATGTGGGTTAAAAATGCGAAGTGTTAATATTCCTATTCATCTAATAAATTAAATAAATAATAAATAAATATTCCGGACATCTAACACACAAACGCCATCTAGTCTCAAGCTAAGCAGAGCTTGTGTTATGGGTACTAGACAACTGATATAAATACTTATGTACTTTTTTTTTGTAAATACATACATATTATACACAGAAAACGCCCAAACTCCGAAATAAATATTTGCAGATCATACAAACATTTGGTCCGACTCGGGAATCGAAATCTACCACTACGCCACCTAGGCGTCTAGTCAAACAGAATGAAGAGGTCAGACAAAAGTCATCAAATGAGCTATCGATCATAAAAGTCGACTAAGGCAGCATACTGCACAGGAAGTCTGGACTCCATAGAAATGGTAATCTTGAAACAAACCCTTTTACCTACTACCAACACGTCTGGTCAGCGTAGTATAGCAGGCTAAACCCTTCTGACGATTTTAACTGTTCGTCTTCGGACACTATAACACATTCGCTTCTCTGACTGGTTCTATCATCATATGAGAGCTATTGTTGATTCATACCACGATCTTATAGAAAATAAGTGTTAAACAATCGTGTCTGTTTGTTGACGGTGAGAGTATCACCAACATTCATCCCTATTTTTACGTATGGCCCTGCCAAAATGACTCTACACTGCCTGATGGAAAGCACAAGCAGAATCCAACAGTAGTGGTCACCATACTCATTGGGAATGCAAACAATGCAACAATGTAGCAAGGCGACCCACACCTTGGCGGCCTAGTGATGCTTCTGCATCATTGCATTCTGCAACACGACAGCCCGAACGCTGTCATTTTACGATGATCTTCTGTGCGAGGATAGTACACAGAACAACATTACAGCAAAAAGCAGGTAAACTTGAAAAAGTCCCTAAACTAACTCGTCTGGGCAGCGTAGCGCTAGAGGCATATACAGCAGGGGACTGTTAAATTCTGTAGGTTATGTTTAAAGTTAAATTACTAGAATATCAACGTACCCTCACCTAATTCTAGAAGGATATTTAAAGGCCGGCGGTAATCACTTACTAGCATTCGAACCGAATAGTTATTCACCATCCGTGCCTTAAATAACTATAACGCAATAAGCCATGTTATTAAATATACCATTATTATCCACAGAACTTATAACATATTACATTGAAGGGTTTGTTGACGGAGCAAATAGTCGTTTTTATAACATAACATGTTATGTTTGATAGCGTATATAAAAATGTATAGCTTGACATGTTTACTGACCAAGAATAGACATGTTCTTGGTAGAATTAAACTTATTCGAGCATATTGTATGGTGGTCCAGTTACTTACATTGTTACTGACAAAATTAAATATAAGACACAATAAATTTTCTACGTTTGAAGATACTAAGACAGAACTTATTAATAAATCCTATTATGTGAAATAATTAAAATCTTGGCTTGTTAGCTTAGAGCCTCAATCAACATCTTAAAAGACTCACGTTTGAGACCTGTTTCAGAGATCTCTTTCAAAAGACAAATCTTCTCAACACGGCTTGTATAGTGAAGAGGTTCCTGTCTTTGGGGCCCTAACCGCAAATGTCTTGGTCCCGTTTATTTACTATATTTATATATATTTGAATATATACAAAATGCAGAAGAGAGAATTAATAATGTGACACATTTCACGATCGTTTGATCCCAAATTAGGGAAGGCCTGCGGTCCGGTGACTGGACTACCGACAAATTTATATATACTCGTAGCTACATATTTAATTGCACCTAATGCTATGAGACATTCTTTCCCAGTCGATATTCAGACAAATAAGATGCGTTAGGTGCAAAAACATTGAGTTTTCTTTGGTTATGTGATTAGTTAGTATGATTTTGGAATGTATCTAAATAGAAACATATTATAGATAAATAATAATATTTGGATATAGCAAATTTTCTTGTTCATTAGACAATTAATTGTAATGGGCGGGAATCGATCGCGTCCACGACCTCAGGCTGTCAGTCAATATCACTAGAGACTAACCTTACAGGCCGTCAAACATTAGAAAAGTATAAAAGCCTCCGAAACAAGTGGCAAAACGAAACAGTTCACATCAAAACGGCTTAAATATCACTCGAAGGTCGATCATATGAGTTCCACAAAAGAATTCTATTGTTGCAGCGAAAAAATCACCGACAAAAACTGTGGGAGTTATTTTTTTTTACTTTTAATCCATTTTTTTGTGGGCGTGGGTCCCATGAGATTTTTGGGACAGGTGCTTGAGTGTGCTTGAGTCCATTGTGTATTAGGACACCACAGTTGAATGGTGAAAAGAACTCTTTGACATGTATATACTCACAATTGAGTTTAGACCTAGGTATGTTTACTTTAGCCCAGCGTTTGTTATAGCAAATATTTTTCTGTACCACGTTTATAGAGCTCGTTATTATTGACAAAATAAATTGTTTGTTTGCGGTAGATATTATGATTGTGGGTTGTGGACTGTAGGCTATTTTTGTTCGCCAAATAATGATGGGCAGGTTTTGCGAGCTTAAGTGTGATTCTCTGAAATTATTGAGGAGGCTTTTTATAGTGTATAAGTATACTCCTTGAAGATTGTTTTGTTATGTAATAGTACTGAGGAAATGGTTTAAAGAGTCATACTTTTATTTAGTTATATATGATCTACACTAAATCGTAGTGTGATTCATAATAAAGACTACTATTTAATGTCACTCATGCGTCACCGATAGGTTTATAGTATTCTTCTATTTTTATAAAACATACTAGGACATTTTCGTACAAATTACAAAGTCCTTGAAAAAATATTTACTGAGATGAAGTTGTTTCTTGTTTTCAATAGTTTGTTATGAGCTACGAAACCCTAAATTTAATAGAAGATATTGACGTTCGTCTCGTTACCATATAAAATAATAAAACCAAATAATCAATAGAATCGTATAATAACTTGACCACGGCAGGTTGAGTCTTATTCTAATCAAATCCCATGATGAATGCCAGAGATACAATGTCGTATGTGCTTACTACAGTTGCAATCCAATGGTGTTGCAAACACTTAATAAAATTCGCGAAAATTTAAATATCACTGAAACTTTGAGTCTGTTAAAAGGTATATCACAGGTGTGACACGACGCAGTTTTTCAGTATACAGGCAATTCGACAGTGGAATAGACCCAATACAAATGTACTGTTGGCTTTTATTTATCCACTGCAGGGCATAGGTTTACGTTACAAAAGTGGTTTTGCCTACTGTACGCTGTACGCTGGCCAGAAAAGTTTAGTGTTTGTTTCAAGTTGTCCTCCTCTTGGCATTGATGTTGTCCTGCGTAGTTGTAGAAACCCCTCTTTTATGTTTTTATAATTAAACTAGTCAATTAAATAACATTTTCGACTGCCTCTATGGCGTAGTGGTAGCGTATGCGACTGCTGTTTTCAAGGTCTCGGGTTCGATTGCCGGGGTGGACACCCCGGGAATCGAACAAATGTTTGTATGATCTATATATATTTGTTTCGGAGTTTGGATGTTCTCTATGTATGTATTTACAAAAAAAAGTATATATGTATTTATATCAGTTTTCTAGTATCCATAACACAAGCTCTGCTAAGTTTGGGACTAGATGGCGTTATGTGTAAGATGTCCGAAATATTTATTATTATTTTGTAGTTTAATTACAATAAGAATAGAATAGAATAGAATAGAATATACTTTATTGTACACCATTAACAAATTATTCAACTTACAATTCAAAAAAGATATGTACAATGGGCGGCCTTATTGCTAAAAGCAATCTCTTCCAGGCAACCTTTGGATGGACATATTGACCGGAGAAAGAAATTAACGGAATAAAGGGTAGTGAAGGTGTTTTAAAGATATGGTGATGTTTAATAATAAAATATATTCATAAACATACACATATATATACACACACATGCACATATATATACAAAATCCAAATATATACAATATATATATCAATATATAAAAGCATTTAAGTCAGTACTGAGACTAAAAGTACTTATGAATCTAAGTAGTGAGCTTTAACCATATTTTTAAATGCCGTCAGTGTTTGTGCACGTCTAATAGATATCGGTAAGGAGTTCCACAATCTGACAGCCTGCACCGTAAAAGATTTGTCGTAGAATACAGTAGCGTGGCTAGGTACCATTAGCTCCAAGGATTCCGACGACCTTAAGGATCTCAGATGTGTGTCACCGAGGAATACAAAACGTTCCTTTAAGTAAGGTGGAGTAAAGGGATTAAATAAAATACTATAAAGTAAAGAAAGTATATGAGAATTCCGTCGAAGTCGAATTGGGAGCCACTTGAGCAATCTGCGAAATTCAGACACATGATCATATTTGCGTAAACCAAATATAAATCTAATACAGAAGTTTTGAAGGCGTTCAAGTTTATCAAGCTGCTCCTCAGTGACATCGAGATAACTGACATCAGCGTAATCGAGTATAGGAAGGAGCAGGGATTCAGCTAGCGCAATTTTAGTAACCGTGGGTAGAAAGTTGCGAAGTCTTCGCAGTGATCCCGCCGATGCAAATACTCTTCTACTAACTTCACGTAATTGGGGGCCCCAAGATAACGTACTATCGATCAGAATTCCTAGATTCTTGACGCACGTACTGATGGGGAGTACAACGTCATTAAATTTAATGTCTGGTAAATCAGACCAGTCGATCTTTGAGTGCATTCTGGAACTGCCCACAACAACAACTTTAGTCTTCGATGAATTAACAATTAGACCAAACTGGCTGCTCCATTTACACACCCGCGCTAAATCCGAGTTCATATTTCCAAAAGCTTCCGACAGTTTGTTCAATGGTGCTTGCGTATAGATTTGAAGATCATCTGCGTAAAGGTGGTAGGATGAGAGTAATGTTTCCGAGATAGAATTTATAAAAATTGTGAAGAGTAAAGGAGATAAAACGCCACCCTGCGGTACTCCAGCAGACGTATTACACCACGAAGAAAATGATTCCTCAATGCGCACACGCTGCCTTCGCCCTAACAGGTAACTACGAAACCAATCAACCACCGTTGGAGATATGTTAATACAGTGTAAAATGCCCAGCAAGATGTCGAAATCTACTGCATTAAACGCATTGCTGAAGTCCAGCAAGGATAGTACAGTAAGTTTTCCGTGCTCCATACCCAGCCTGATGTCGTCAGTGACATTGACCAGCGCGCTCACCGTGCTGTGGCCTGTACGGAAACCCGATTGGTAAGGATTGAGGAGCTGGTTCTTCATTAGATAAGAAGTTAGTTGTGAGTGCACCAGACGTTCTAAGACTTTTGACATAAAGGAGAGTATGGAAATAGGACGATAGTCGGAAAAAGATGAAGGATTGGATTTTTTGGGTATAGGGATAACTTGTGCTTCTTTCCAGGTATCGGGAAAAACACTATTAGCGAGGGAATGATCTAAAATGTGACATAAAATGGGAAGGATTTCATCGATAATAGGTTGGATCATGTTACGACTAATGCAGTCACTTCCAACAGCATTGGAAGTTATGGACATTATACACCTCCTAACATCACAAGCAGTAATTTGATGAAAAAAGAACGGGGAAAAGTCAGGAGTTGGAACTGTTGAAAGATATTGTAAGGTATTATCTTTACAGGTTTGACTGTAATTAGACGAAGAAGAGAAATGTAAATTTAATGAATCAATATTTGTTGTTTTAGGAATCATATTTATTTGTGACTTTCCAACTCCTAGTGTTCTGAGAAATTTCCATACTTTCGATGGGTCTCCGTTCTCGACCGAATTATGAATGTGTTGGCGTTGCGCTTTCCTACAAGCCTTACTGCAGAGATTTCGTATGGCTATATATCTATCCCTATTGATCGCCGTTGGGCGAGTTTTGAACCTGCTCTTGGCTATGGACTTTCTTGATATCAGAGTTCTTATTTCGGCAGTAAGCCAAGGTGCAGGTAGATGCTTCATTTTAATAAAACGGACTGGAGCATGTACATCATAAAGACAAGTCAGTTTACTGTTTAATATATTCACTTTTTCATCGATGCAGTCTGTGGATAATAAAGAACTCCAATCGATTACGCTGGCGTCCTGGCGAAGTTTAATGAGATCCATGTTACCAAAATTGCGCTGCTTTAGGATTTTGGGCTTAGGTTTGGGGGGACGTAGTTTCTATGAGAGAAATATCAAGTCATGGTATGAAAAGTCATCAGCTGAGCATTGGCCATGCTTAGCGACTAAATGAGCCGAGGAAACGAGTATGAGATCAAGAAGAGAAGGAGTAGAGTTAGGAAAATTATGAGTGGCATTTAAAGGCAAGATAGATAGGTTACATGACTCGATAGTACTGGTGAAGCAAGAAGAACGGGAGTCTTTTTTGAGTAAGCATGTATTAAAATCTCCCATTATGATAGCCTGGCTGTAAGCAGGTGTAAAGCGTTCCAAGAGCTTCTCAAAAGAAGAAAAAAAGTTAACTCGAGAAGAGGGAGAGTAATATACCCCTAGCAGGAGTTTAATATGAGATAACTCTATCTCTAGAAATAGATGCTCACCGGCATTTGATGGAGGCGGCTGAGCTGACTGATCCACAACACGATACGAGATTGTTTCTCGCAGGTATATGGCAACCCCACCACCTGCACCCTTAGCACGATCATTTCTAATGAGATTATAGTTAGGTAGCGAGTAAGATGTTAAAGGGAGACATGGTTTAAGCCATGACTCGGAAACAAGAATAGCATGAATATTCTTACATTCAAAATTGGTCAGCATCTCTGGGAAATGGGCCGGAATACTCTGGGCGTTTATGTGGACTACATTGAAATTCTCAGGTACATCGGAAAATTGTAACTCCAAAGTTTCAGATAGTGACGGAATAGTAACAAAACTACAGTTAAGACTATTAGCTGACTTAAAACTGTCTATGTCGCTGTCAATATTTGTACTTGACATAGTAAAATAATTATTATTAAAAAGCAATAAATATATATAATTCAAAATATAATAAATAGTATTATACAAAATAAGAAAATAATATAAAATGTACGCGTATGTACCATCCGCCGGCTGCGCTACTCATAAAACAATAAAAGAAGCGTGAATACATGCATACATAATGAGTTCTACAATAGAAACATACAAAGTACATACGTATAAAGAATTAAATCACAGAAGAAAAAGAAAAGCATTTACATTGATCCACTACCAGTCACCAATAGCAGTAAGAGGGAAAGTACTAAAAATTACAGAGAAAAAGAAAGACATTAAAAACACGCAAATTAACAAAATTATAATATAATAGAATAATAATAATGATTATATATATATACATATATACAATGGAGACATTATTATAAATAAAAAGGGATTTCTCTAAAAATAAAGAATAAAAAATAACCATATCGCATTTTTATATAAAGCATCTGTAGATTTGGATACATGGTTTTTGAACGAAAGTTTGTGACAAGAGAAATGTCAAACTGACAGCCTTACCTACAGAACGGTATCGATTTAACAATAAAAATTATAATGAAGTATTTACTTACTGGATGGTATAAAATTAATAAATGCGGTAGGTATATCGAAAAATTACATTAATTTTGTAGTTGTAACAACAAACACATTTCTATTAAAAGACATTTTAACGAGCGTTAGTAACGCATCAATTTTTATATTATACTAGATATACTAGATATTTTTATTCCATGATGAGAATTAACTGGTTGGTTATATAGCAAGCTCAGACTTTCAATAGCAAAAGTGACTGACGTCGGACCTCCGCAACCCTGAGGGTTAACTGTATTCGAATATTGAACTAGATGTCAGAATATTCGTGGACACTGACTTACCACGAAGTGGTCTGTAGCCTATGTCGTTTCCAAAGTATCCGTAAAGCAAAATTATTTTCCTGTCACTTCTCTTGTATCTATTCTTCCTTTGAATATGTCTGCTGAAGTACTAGCTGTTAGCTTATTAGTTCAATTAGCTAGTATTGCACAAATGATTCATCAGAATAAATCTCTCAAAGTGTCATGTTCTATTTAGAATAATTCTCATGAAATGTGAAGTAGTTGTCACACGATTCCAAAGGCGGAGCTTAAGACTGTTTTTGAAAGAGGCTCATGATCCCGCCGAGGGGGCATTCGTCGTCCTTTTCAGCAGAGTAACAAGTGTAGAAATACGTTAAATATTGATTGTATTGAAAATGTGTACTAAAGTATATAATATAAGAATGTATCTTGATAATGTTTTTCATTTAATTAATGAATCCTGACTGTACCCAACATAATTGAAAGTTTGTACCTTATAACGTTATAAGTACATATAAAAATAGTTAACAATGTTTTTTGAAGTGAAAACTTATTTTGGCGCGTTGAGCACCTTTTGGGTGAACAAAAAGCGTGAAACTCGCAACATCGTCACCGCACGTTAATAGCTCGACAAGCTTCACAAGTTACTTAGTTTTCACTTCTAACAACAGTCCCCAAAAATTCCGCCGCATACTTTTTCTGAAAACAACCCCCTCACTAAGCATATATCCTGTGTCGGGAACTTTACAAACAGGTATGAAACAAACACAAAGAAAGACTCAGGACAATAATTTGTGGCACATACAACGCGTTTTCTTATGTCGGGATCAAACCTACGGTACTCTGTGCAGTAAGAATCCGCGAGGTTTCTACTGAAACCACTGCGCCATCTGTGTAGCCTTTCGGGAATATAGATGTAAGTGATGGTTTTGATACATTCTAAAATGAAAATTTAACTTTGAAATTTTGATCGTATTTCACACATAAACATTCAATAGTAAAAACGTGAGGTATTTAAGTCTATAAAATTTGACATGGAGTTTCTTTGATTCTTGAGGAAGAACGTAGGCTACTCTTTACGCGATAAACATGCGACCGAAGCCGCGGACAAGATCTAGTATGTAAGTATGTATATATTTTGAAGGTTTCAGTTTGATCAGTCTGGGTTAGAGGATCATATATTACCTATATTATATACACGAGTTCTATAGCTAACTAAATTAGAACATAAAACAAATGACACATCACGATAATAATTTAACAGTACCTGTCATATACAAGAGTGTGACGACACAACACACCGTAATAATGAGCCTCTAGCCATAAAAAATGCATTAAACCAATATTGTTCACCACGACACAATAATATGAACCCATTTTAATATGTACCATAAAGTATTCCGTTTCTACTGTCAATGCACACGGTAACATCAACCCTAATGCAATTACAACAGTCAATATACACGAAAAACCTCTAAATAAACATAATTTTGTTACAAAAAGTTGCAATCAGAATCCTGATAAATTTCAAGACACCTTATTACTTGTGAACAAGGTCTATTATCCGCAAGCATGAAATATAAATACTTGTTGGTCTAAGTTTCGGTTCCCGTGTGAATGGAAGGGAGAGCCGGTGGCGCCCACCGCGGGGCTTAACTTCACAAGTGATCAAATATGAGTGTTGCCTTAATTGAGTTATTTTGCAAGTCTTCAGAGATCTAAGTAACGCGATGGATAATAAGGGCTTGTTTTATGTATTAAACTATTTGTTGAATATTATCTATGGATAGCTCTGCCAGCAATGGACAGAAGTGCTTTTTAAACGACGTACTTATCTGAAGTGAAGATACTTGTGAATCTGAAAACGATATGGATAATTTTTTGTATTTTTGGTTTTAGAAATGCACCACATTAGAAACAGATAATATTCAATTTCGTATCTTTCTAAAATTAATTGTACTTTCTAGATATAGATACATATGTATGTAGTGGTTTATAATATATATGTATTATAGACGTATTTATGTAGTTTGCTAAATTCTAAACAAACATTAACATATATAAAAAAACGCAAACTACTATTTATAAATATTACTAAAACTTTATCAATCGATTAACTATCATTAAAATTCATTTTAATTTTCATTTGAAACCGCGAGTAAATTACTGAAAGCTACAGGATTTTCCCATCTAGTAACAGACCAGATTATAAGCAGTTAATCCCTACAACTAATTTACCTAACTATGAGATTGCGATAAATGGTTACTGTTTGATGAGAACTAAGATGAAACCAAAGTCACGTGAGCCTCAAGTATTTGACACCGACACACGTGAGAGGAAAACCACGATAACTCAAACTACGAGTATTAAACTCTGTTACGATTCTAACTCGATTTTATTGTTTAATATAATTTGATTCGATTCTCGTTTAATTGACATTTTTCGTAGATATATAAATTAACTTTGGTGTTAAAATTATTAGGAAGTAGTGCTTCAAAGATTGAATTATTTTCGTGATATTACTAGGTGACTGTATCTTGCAGTGTAGCGTGTCGCCCGCTTCTGCGATCACAGCTCTATGTACTAAAGGATATAGCGCGATGTTACACAGCCTTATAATATTATATTATAATACCTACATTATTCAAATAATATTTTATCTAACGCATAAATCTAAAACTATAAAAAGAGCGTACTTCCATCTAAAAGGCGGACAATAAGTTTAATAAAACTGTTTTAAGGGACTAACGAGCAGACCTGTAATGGAATCTGAGAGCAAGTACCTACCGCCGCCTATGGTCTGTACCAGAAGATAAAATGTGAAGAAATACTTAAATTTGATAGGTAAAGGAAAGTTATACTGTAAAAGTTTATAGAAATCAGTTCAGTTTGAAATTAAATAACATGGTAGTAGTGCCTCTACTATCGTGTTATTTGTCTTTTATGTTTTAACTGCCAAAATGACAGTGTCATTTTGGAATTGGTGCCTCATCGGAAGCATGAGAAGAATCCAAGATTGGTGGTCACCATCTTCAATAAGAATACGGCATATATTTTTTATTTTTTTATTGTATCGGGGGCAAACGAGCAGACGTATCGCCTGATGATAAGCGATTATATGTGCCTCTTCCTCCTGATGTTGCGGGTGCAACACCAGAGGCGTTACAAGTGCGTTGCCGGCCTTTTAGGAAGATGTACGCTCTTTTCTTATATAGACCCACACAATAATGGACTAGTAAGATGCTTTTTCACGCCCCGCTTAAAGGACCCGGGATCACAGTGGGAGGGAAACACGTGCGCTGGTAGTGAGTTCCAGGTTTTTCAAGTTATGTAATTTCAGTTTTGTACCCATCCGAGACTTCCTTTCATTTGAAAACGATTGTATTTATAAGGAGAGTTGATTCAGTCTTCAATAAAAGAAAAAATATTACCATTTCCCAAATCCAATTTAGAAAAGCACCGGAAAGTGTTGACCAGACTTTTACTGGGAAAAAAAAACATAGCAGTCAATCTATTCAGCTATTGTTTTTTGGAGTACAATCAATTTGTTTGCATATTTGAACTCGCTATATTCATTCTGTAATCTGCACAGGACTCCCCCACATCCCACGAGCCCGTCAAGTGGTCGGCGCGTGCGATCGTGTGCGCGGCGCCGTTCGCACGCGCTCCTACCCCGCGTTCCCCCAAATAGAAACAGCGAAAGGCGGCTTGTGATTGTACCCGTGGCACTAGGAAGGGTCGGATTGATATTATTGACAGCTCTATATGATATATGGGAAAGATAATGTTACAAATAAGTTCAGTGTTGACGGTAGCATTCATACTGTGGATTAGTGGTGGTACCTGAAGTAAATTTTAAGTCCGGTCAGAGACAATTGTATTTTTTTTTACAGAATTATACACATTTGTTTTTGCTCGCGGCTTCGAACGCATCTATGTATAATCACGGTACTAAGAAACCTCGTTGATAATGTACCTAATGCCAATGGTAAAATAATTAAAAAAAAATAGTTCTGTGGTTGGGGCGTGGAAGCTTAATAAACGTAGTTACATTCACATTATAATTTTAAGATTAGGAATAAGGAATAAAACTTATTTTTTATTAACATCATAACTAAGTAGAAAGTATTTCTTTATTTCAATAAAAAATTATTGCACTCTCTGAAAAGAAACAAAAAATAAATTGAGGCCGGTGCTCTGTGGGACCGTAGTGTCACTCGACCCTGGTGATATCACGACCCAACAGAGAACCGGTGTCAAGTCGGCCGGCTCATATCTATCGAAACATGGATTTTCCCCAGCAAAAAGGTTATGCTTCTGTGTGTTTGATCAATCAAATAATTCAATATTTTTCCATACATACTATAGGATTTCATGGAAACGGACTATGCCTCGCCGTCGATCGAAATAAGATAAAATTTCAATTCTTAAAAAAGAGAAGGATCTATGTTCCACTGTATCTATTTTTTTCGAGCCCATAGTACCTATAAATTTTGTAGTTATATATTAACTATTTCGGAGTTATATTTTGGTCAACTTATTGAATTAATACGACTTTTAACAAAACCTTGTATGTATACAAAACTGTAGGTATATTTTGTCTGTCTCGGTAGTGTAATGATATTGTGTGCGGCTGTTTGAGGTCTCGTGTTAGAAAATATTTATTTATTTTTTTAAAACCCTATTTACTATGAAAATAAAGAAAGTCATTCCACAATTTAAACTTCCCTAGAATTATCTAGTTAAACCACGCGAAATGTAACCATTCTCGCATTTTCCCATAAATTTTGCGATATCAACGTAAATTATCTCAGTTCCAAGACGTAGCTTAGAGAAGACAAACTTTTGTGTATCCGGCTATACGGTAGAATACACAGAGGGAAGGAAAATCTTTGTTAAGATTTCGAAAGGTTTAGTTAAAATCGTAAATTATTACGTGTACAAAGTTACTTTCATATACACTCATTTGCAAAAAAAAACGGGCGAATTCGATTTTCTTCCTGGCTGAAAAAAATAAAATACCAAAAAGGTTTTAATCATTTGAACATGTCACTGGACAGTTATAAAAGTGCCATAATGTTTATAAGAGTACATTCCAAATTCAAATTTTTGACTGAGCCTGGTTTTCAAAGAAAACAACTTTTAACTACATTTTGTGGCGCGAATTCCCTATAGTTAATATCGACTCTAATTAACTTTTTGTCAATTTTTATTAAATTATCTGATGTCCTTTACATTTAAAAGTATTGTTATTGCTGTTTAGCAATCTCGAAAATGGTAGATAAAGTGATAAAAGCGAGCAAAATTATTGCGCTGCTTGAAGAAGGTTGCAGCCAATGCTTCGTGGCTCAGAGGCTAAATGTGAGTCGGTCGACAGTTCAAAGGACCTGGCAGCGCTATCAAGAGACCGGTTCCGTCAAGAGAAGGCCTGGTTCTGGCAGAAAGACATGTATCGAACCACGGGATGATCGTTTTCTAGTTAGTCAAGCGTTGAGAGATTGCAAATCTTCTTATGTGGACCTCAAGAACAGCCTCGAAGAAGTAAGAAATGTGCAAATTAGTCTATGGACGGTCAGGAGGAGGCTTCTCGCTGCTAATATACACAGTCATCGCCTGGCACGCGGCCCTAAATTACTCCGTGGACATCGAGTTGCCAGGCTTAGCTTCGCTCGAAATTGTGTGTCATGGACTCATGAAGACTGGGATAGGATATTGTTCTCCGATGAAGCCAGGATAACTCTGCATGGTGAAGACCGACGTCGGCGAGTGCTGCGTAGACGAGGAGAACGCTTTGCAGAGGCATGTTTTGAAGAAATCACACCTTATGGAGAGGGCTCTGTTATGTTTTGGGCAGGAATAAATTCCATGGATCGTACGGAGTTAGTCTTCATCGAAAACGGTACACTGACTGGACACCGATACATAACGGAAATTCTAATTCCTTATGCACAACCCGCTTTAACCGCTCTTGGCGAAAACTCATTTTTTATGGACGACAACGCTCGCGCCTCCCGGTCTGGCGATGTGGAAGCGTATATGCTAGAAGTCGGAATTCGTCGTTTGGACTAGCCAGCAAGAAGTCCGGACCTCAATCCCATAGAGCATGACTGGGACGTTCTGAAGCGACGAGTGAGATCAGTGCAGCCGGCTCCGCAGACCATCAGAGAGCTAAAGAATGTGATTACCGCGGAGTGGGAACGTATTCCCCAAGAAACCATAAAATATATACTCGCTAGCATGCCCAGACGAATGCAAGCCGTGATTTCAGCAAGAGGGGGTCACACTCAATACTAAACTTTTATCTGCTTTTAATGTATTCAAGAAAAACAAAGAAATTAACGCGTTTCATTTTTATTTAGCGAGCAGGTACAATAATAGTGTTTTGAGCTTAAACATTATTTCTCAATAATTTAATCAAAATGTTATGATAAAACTGATGATACCTATTCCTTCCTAATTAATTTATGAAATTCTGAGGATAACAATACCTAAAATTGTCAAACAAACTAATAGTAACTATAAAATAGTTCTTTGCTTAAGTGCCCGTTTTTTTTTTGCAAAAGAGTGTATATAAGTGAAGTAAGGAATAAAAAGATTTTGTCTTTTATGAAAAATATTTTTTTGTAAAGTACCTGTTTAAATAAATTTTGAGTTTGCGTTGACAACAAACTAATAAAATTTGTTATTTTTTTTGCTAACGATTACATTTTTGTGGATGATTGATCTATATAACTAGTTTTCTTCAAAGCAAACTCAAACATTTATCAGATGTAAATAAAATAATCGTGTCTTTATTAAAGTAACGCACAGCGCCATCTATTATTGGTTTTGTCTCATTACATAAATAGTTACAATAATGTATAAATTTGACTTTCCATTTAAAACAAGACGATGCAGTTGTTCGTTATTATTGGCTCTATATTGCGTTACTAAGAATTCAAAATAATAATATTTTATAGTATGATACGGGTTGCAAAAGGTCCATAATTTTCAACATTTTCATATTTTAAAACAGCGTCATCTGTTAGCTACTGAATGATTCTGTTGGAAGGTTCAGAAGTTTGCAACTCAAAACAGTCAGGGCGTTCGAAATTTGAATTTAGTTTTGCCGCGCTTTGTTGATGTTTGTGTCGTTAATAAAGATTAAATCATTAGAATAATTAATGTAAAAATATTAATTCACTTAACTATCATCAGTGTTGAGAGATTGTCACTTGTGTCGGGGTGTTTGGCGAAAGTGACTGAATTGCCGCGTCGAGGTACCTTTTCTGGCGTTTTTTGTTGGTGGGGTAGAAAATGCTTTCGGATCTCCTGTTCCTTAGGGATTAAAGAGGCAGGTGATAGAAGTATGTATTCTGTATGTATATAAATACCTACTTATTTCATACGGTTCACAGTGCGGGCTGCACTGCGTCTGAAACTTTTTTATATTTAATAATAAAAATATTGAAATAGATTAAAACAAATCATTAACATGTATTATTTTGATGTAGGTAGTCAAAACACTTGTTAAATGTGGTGCTTTTTATTTTTGTTTGAAAGGGATTACAATTTACAATCGTTTTCATATATTTAGGAGTAAGCGGTGTTTCCACTAAAAACCACCCTGACAGCCGGCCTCTGGTCCCTACTCTCTGAGGACCCCCACCATGTGATTTCATGACTTTGTGTTGAGACACCTAGTGACTATTTTTGTAAAAAGGAATCGAAGAGGCATTCTGTTCATGGAATAGTCAGCGGCGGTGTATTAATTGTTCGTTGGCGATAGCAAGGAACACATTGCATTGGTGGATAGTGTGCAATATACGTGAATTATCGTTGTTTTTTTTATACTAGCGCCTCCAATATTAATTTGGAGCCTATCTCTAGCTAATTCCTTTCATAGTCACTCTTCCCCTCGGACCTTGTTGCCGAGCAGACGTGCTCAAAATAAGACTTGTATAAATTAAAAATTTAAAAAACAATATCAAATTTAATAAGTAATTCCGAAAATAAATTTAATTGTAAAATTAATAGTGTATTCCAAGAAATACGTGTTACGCAGGTGCGCCGATGTAAGCCGCGAACAGCAGGACCACGCTAATTCTTAGAAAATAAATTTAATTATAAAATTAGGAGTGCATTCCAAGAAATACGTGTTACGCAGCTGCGCCGATGTAAGCCGCGTACAGCAGGACCACGCACACATAGACACACACCTATGCAAGTAAGATCCATCCAATACATACTCGAAAGCGCAAATCACGTTTAACTTCCTATTGCTTAGTCTTTTTTATTCCGGGACATAACAATACAACAACAACAACGATATAATGCCTCAAATTAAGCGCACACCGCCGAGCTCGCCAGTGAAGTCGATGGCACCTTCTTTATTAAAACCAAAGTCAATAAATACAGATGATAACCCAGTTAGAGGCATTAAAGTCCATACACCCTGCAATGTAAACACACAAAGAGGTAGTAAAGCTAATTTGTCACCAACAATTGCACCTGATTATGAAATCGTAACGGACAAAGTAGATTCTCAGTTGCTAGAAGAACTTCGGGAGTTGCGGTCAGTTATGATGTTGCGCATGGACAGCCAGGCAAATGCAATTAAAGACCTACAAACCCAATTCTGCCAAACAAAAACTGATCTAAATCTTCTGATAAAAATGATAGGCGGACTCGAGGAAAAAATTGAACATAGGATAACTGAAATGACCTGTCAGCACCAAGAAGCGGCAGATATACTACAGGAAACCTCAGCTTCTTCTTCTTGTGTCACCGCAGAAAGTATTCAGGACAAGAATCCGTGCCATAAAAAATCTAATCAAATGTCTAGTAAAGATCAACGGGCCATTATTTTACAAAATGACAACAGAAATGGGGCCACGAAACCATTTCCGATTTTGGATATGACATCGTGCACAGATACCTCGCGAATGTCAGAACAGCAAGACGGTAACAATACAATAGTAGATTGGACATTAGTACAGAAAAATAAGAGGCTGAGTGGACGCTCCAAAATGGTAGGAACGGGGAAGAGCACTCAATTGGTGGCTATACAAGCTACGGAAAGAAAGAGATATCTGCACGTATGGCGTTTACATCCTGACACAACAAAAGAAACAATGACTGAGCATGTAAAGAGTTTATGTGGCCCAGAAGTAGATATAAAAATAAACAAAATCAGTCACAAAGCGGAAAAGGAATATTCTTCATTTCAAATTGGAGTACCGGTGCACATATTTGATAGTCTGATGAAAGACGATGCATGGCCAATAAATGCAGAATTTAACGAGTGGATTTTTTTTCGTAAATCTAACAAAAAAGGTGGCCAGTAAAACAATAAACCTTTATTACCAAAACGTTCGAGGCCTTCGGACAAAATTAAACATCTTTAGAAATAACATAGTATCATCTAACGCAGACCTCTTCGCAATTACTGAATCAGGGTGCAATGAATCCATTCAAGATGCGGAAATTCTCCCACCGGGATACAAAATATTACGTTGTGATCGAGCGGACGGTCGCAAGCAGGGTGGAGTGTTTCTCGTGGCCACACACCGATTCGAAATGCGACAAGTGTTACTCAAGGACGCGTCGATAGACACCTGCATTTTTGAGATAGTTTGTGCGACGATACATTTAAATAACAGATTTTTGTTTTTGTGTTGTGTAGTTTATATTCCGCCCGGTAGTTCAGAAAACGAGTATATGATTTTATTTAGATTAATAGAAAAATTATGTGACAAGTACACAGAAGTGATTGTAATTGGAGATTTTAATTTATATTCGTGTCCAGATAATATTAGTAATTACTATGAATATTTTGTGACATTTTGCGAGTTCACACAAAGTAATGCAGTACCAAATTGTTTAGGTCGTACGTTAGATTTAGTCTTATGTAGGGGCATTAGGGGAGGAGTGTCGGTGGAAGCGGCAGACGAAGCACTTGTGCGCGAAGACACGCTCCATCCACCTCTGGCAGTGAGCTTTGGAAACACTTTTGTTCCTACCCTTGGGCCATCACCATCCTCTGATGCTGTCAACGGAAACAATAAGATTAAGAGGGAAATTAGACCTAAATGGAATTTTTACAAAGCAGACTACCAATTATTGTATTCCATGCTCGCATCCATAGACTGGAGCACAATGTATGAGTCCTATAACGTTGAAGAAATATTGAATATTTTTTATGATAAACTTAATACTATTTTAGACTTGTGTGTTCCGCGTAAAAAGCTAAGCTATAAAACTTCACAGTATGTTTACCCCGAATGGTATACTATACAAATTATTAAAGACATTCAGATGAAAGCCATTCTACATAAAAGATTTAAAAGAACTAAGCTCAGAAGTGTTTATTATAAATTTTCTCAGTGCAGGGCCCGTATTAAAAAGTCAATAGAAGTTGCACACAAAGAACACTTACATAAAATACAAGGTCAATTCGTAAAAGATCCAAAATCATTCTGGCAATATGTTAGGTCAAAGAGGAGTAGAACAGATAAACAGAACATTGTATACAATGGTCAATATCTTTCGGATGACGATTGTGCAAAGCAGTTTGCAAATTTTTTTGAGTCCGTTTACAGTACTCAGCGACCTCAACTTGACGCACGGGCCGTAGCAGCAGAGGTGGGAGCGAACAGCGCAAGGGTGCATTTAGAGACTTTAAGTCTTCAAGATGTTAAGGATGCACTTCTAAGTCTCAAACCAAAATATTCCTCTGGCCCGGACGGTATACCGGCTTTTTTGTTTAGAGACTGTGGCAGAATATTAACCGAACCATTACATCATATTTTCAATGTCAGTCTAACACAAGCGACGTTCCCAGTTCGGTGGAAGATTACACGAGTGATCCCAGTACCAAAAGGCAAAGCAGGTCCAGATGTCAGCGGCTACAGACCTGTGGCAGTGTTGTCAACACCAGCAAAGATATTCGAATCAGCTATCCAACATAGAATGCAAAGACAGGTAAGTGCGCAATTGTCGGATGCGCAACACGGATTCCGGCCGGGACGTAGCACTGTCACAAATCTACTTAATTTTATGGTGAAGGTGGTGCCAGCAGTGGATGCAGGTTTACAGGTGGATGTCGCATATTTTGACTACAAAAAGGCATTTGACAGCGTCGATAATGAGATATTATTAAGAAAATTGTCAGAAATTGGATGTACCACACACCTGTTACAGTTTTTCGTTAGCTACATGGAAGACCGACAGCAGTATGTGGACTATAATGGGTACGAATCTGAACCGTACTACACTAGGTCTGGCGTAAGCCAAGGTAGTAACCTGGGACCTCTCCAATTTATTATTATGGTAAACAAGTTACCGGAGGTCGTGAGGCATGGTTCATGTTTACTGTATGCAGATGACCTTAAGTTGTTATTAGAAGTCAGGGATGAGTCAGACTGTGAACGTATGCAGGATGACATAAAACGAGTGGTAGACTGGAGCCATAAGAATAAACTATGTTTAAATGCGTCTAAATGCTCGGTGATGACTTTTTCTCGCGCACGAACATGCATAAAGTACGAGTACAAAGTAGAAGACACGCCCATGCAACGAGTTTCGCAGGTGAGGGATTTAGGGGTACATCTCACTCCGGATCTAAGGTTTCGAGAACAGGTAGTAAATATATGTAAGAAAGCCTACAGAAACCTCGGGTTTTTGCTAAGACAGTCTCATGGTTTCACCAACATTACAGCTCTAAAGGTATTGTATGACGCATTAGTTCGTAGCCACCTGGAACATAGTGCGGTCATTTGGGCTCCGCATGAAGCAAAATATTGTGACATGTTAGAACGGGTTCAGAATAAGTTCACAAGACACTTATATTTAAAACTGTACGGGGTATACCCGTTCTTCCCATTGATGTACCCAACTCTGTTTGTGCTGGGTATGGTCGGATATAACAAACTAAGAGTGCGACGTGAATACACCCTTGCTGTGTATGTAGTAAAACTCCTACGAGGTCTAGAACATAATCCTGGGGTACTGGGCCACCTGAACCTGTGCGTGCCTGATCGGTATGTGTGGAGGCGCCGACGCCCGCCTCTATTGGCTTTACCAGTAGCCAGAACTAACTTACTTGAGAAAGCACCCCTAACGCGAATTATCTATCTAATTAACGAAGTTCACAAACATTTTGATATTTTTTCATGTCAATTGAGTGTACTCGCAAAATGTCTTTTAAATTTAATTTGTTTTAAAACCTAAAAGAGTTGCAATATTTTGTTTTTGTTTTATATTTTTTAATATTAAGATAGATTGTTAGTTTTATTGAGTTTATATTTCGTTAATGTATGTGTTTTTTTTTGTGTATGTCTGTGTATGTAATAATATAAATGTAAAGTAGCCTCTCTATCGCATTAGGGAAACCTGTAATGATAGTAAAGGTGATGTGTATACATAAATAAATAAATAAAAATAAATAAATAAATAAATAAATAGTAGTTCTCGCTTTTGCGTACGCTTGTACGTTTATTCTTCCTTCCATACTGTACAGGTGTGATTCCTGCTATTCTATTAATTCTTCTTTATTTACTGGAGGTAATAAATCCAACTCACTTTGTATGAACACTTATTTGTATATTACTTGCTATTGTAAATGTAAGCTTATTTTTACAGCTAAATTACATCTATTAAATTAATGTGTGTGTAACGTGTGCAACATACTGTTTATTTTCTAATTGCGTTATGATTAACATTAATAATTTAAAATTATTATGGAATCAGTCTTGAGTTTTGATTTATTAATTTGACTTTCCATTTAAAACAAGACGATGAGAAGTATTATGTCAGTTATCGCAGGAATAGCGTCCTTCTTCAAGAATTATAGTATCTCCATGACCAACATTGAAATCGGTAATGAGGTTTAGCTGCGAAAGCGTAACACACACAGACAGATAGACACAGTTACTTTCGAATTTATAACATTAATAAGTATAGGTTATTTTTTTCATCTCATGATAATCATAATTATCAGATGTTTTTTTTGTTGCGAGTCGAAACGCAATAATTCGTACAATATTGCATCGGGTTTAAAAAAAAACTTTTAATTTATATTAAAGATTTATTGTTAACAATTAAAAAACACCATAGACTATATAAGTACTCGTTATTTATCGTGACTCGATCGGGAGTCCGGATCCGATACAGTGTCGCGGTGCTCGTTCATTTCCAGTTCAAAGTCATCAACCGCCATCGGGGTATCTGAAACACAAAAAGGTAGGGGTCAAGCTACGGGGTACTTAATAACAATAATAATATTTCGGACATCTAACACGCAACGCCATCTAGTTCCAAACCAACAGCTCGTATTATGGATGCTGGACAACCGATATAAATACATATATACTTTTGTAAATACATACGAGTAGGTACATTGTAAACAGAAAACACCCAATCTTCGAAATAAATATTTGCAGATCTTACAAACCCGGGAATAGACCCCGAGACCTGTTGCACTGCAGTACGGTTGTGAGGAGTGGAGCGCTTACCCAGGTGGTCGAGCGTGACGTGCTTGGGCGGCACGCGCGCCAGCATGCCGCGCAGGCACAGCGCCGCCAGCCGCGCCAGCTTGCACTGCAGTACGGTTGTGAGGAGTGGAGCGCTTACCCAGGTGGTCGAGCGTGACGCCCATGGCGCGGCGCAGCGCGGGGAGCGGCGCCACGTGCTTGGGCGGCACGCGCGCCAGCATGCCGCGCAGGCACAGCGCCGCCAGCCGCGCCAGCTTGCACTGCAGTACGGTTGTGAGGAGTGGAGCGCTTACCCAGGTGGTCGAGCGTGACGTGCTTGGGCGGCACGCGCGCCAGCATGCCGCGCAGGCACAGCGCCGCCAGCCGCGCCAGCTTGCACTGCAGTACGGTTGTGAGGAGTGGAGCGCTTACCCAGGTGGTCGAGCGTGACGCCCATGGCGCGGCGCAGCGCGGGGAGCGGCGCCACGTGCTTGGGCGGCACGCGCGCCAGCATGCCGCGCAGGCACAGCGCCGCCAGCCGCGCCAGCTTGCACTGCAGTACGGTTGTGAGGAGTGGAGCGCTTACCCAGGTGGTCGAGCGTGACGCCCATGGCGCGGCGCAGCGCGGGGAGCGGCGCCACGTGCTTGGGCGGCACGCGCGCCAGCATGCCGCGCAGGCACAGCGCCGCCAGCCGCGCCAGCTTGCACTGCAGTACGGTTGTGAGGAGTGGAGCGCTTACCCAGGTGGTCGAGCGTGACGCCCATGGCGCGGCGCAGCGCGGGGAGCGGCGCCACGTGCTTGGGCGGCACGCGCGCCAGCATGCCGCGCAGGCACAGCGCCGCCAGCCGCGCCAGCTTGCACTGCAGTACGGTTGTGAGGAGTGGAGCGCTTACCCAGGTGGTCGAGCGTGACGCCCATGGCGCGGCGCAGCGCGGGGAGCGGCGCCACGTGCTTGGGCGGCACGCGCGCCAGCATGCCGCGCAGGCACAGCGCCGCCAGCCGCGCCAGCTTGCACTGCAGTACGGTTGTGAGGAGTGGAGCGCTTACCCAGGTGGTCGAGCGTGACGCCCATGGCGCGGCGCAGCGCGGGGAGCGGCGCCACGTGCTTGGGCGGCACGCGCGCCAGCATGCCGCGCAGGCACAGCGCCGCCAGCCGCGCCAGCTCGCGCTCGCCCGAGCTCGCGCGCGCCGCCAGCGACAGGTGCCAGGGCGGGGGCGCCGACAACCTGCACAACCACACCACATATGTACCCTGAATCGCGCTATCAACATTCTCGAACCAATACATTACTTTATTACTTTTTACCTTTGAGATACATATATTTTTATTCATTTATTTATTATTGGAACGAAGTTCCTTATCGCGCGATATGAACGAAAAAACGAAGGGGGCTAGACGGAAATTGTCGCGACATAATTTGTTGTCACGACACTTTTTGTTGTCACGACACTTTTTGCTATTTTAAATTTTATTTGTTATTAGTTTATTTTTCATTGCTATATCATCATTATCAACATTATCATCACTATTATCATAATCATCATTTTCATCAATTCATCATTTTCATCACTTTCATCATTTTCATCATCTTCATCGTTTTCATCATTTTCATCATTTTCATCACTTTCATCATTTTCATCATTTTCATCATCTTCATCATTTTCATCATTTTCATCATTTTCATCATTTTCATCATTTTCATCATTTTCATCATTTTCATCAATTCATCATCTTCATCACTTTCATCATTTTCATCATTTTCATCATCTTCATCATTTTCACCATTATCATCATTATCATTATTATTATTATTAATATTATTGGGTACACATATATCATAAAACTAGAAATTACGTAAAATATTGAAGTAAATATAATATTTGTATCGTCTTTCTATTTCGAACTTCGTTCCATCCGGGTGTCCCTTGACACCTCTCAAGTTTTATTACCATCTATCTTTATGCACAAATGTTGCAAAGGCGGACTCAATGCCGTAAGCATTTCCTATTAGTCGACCTTAGGAGATGCAGTGTTAAACATGGTAGATGCACAATGATTATAAATGTATGTACTGTTATAGGATAAATGTAAATAATATATCCTTTTAAATATTTTGTGAACGATAGGGGGGGCCTGGAGATCTGTGACACAGGCCTAGAGCCTAGTACGGACTCCAGCTCTCACCAAGGAAATTTTAGAATCTTTTTTATTTTTAATTACTCGTAGATTAACTGTAGCTAAATTGTACCTTCCTTGTGAGAATAATAAACTTTATTATTATAGTACGAGTATATCAAATTTCCACGAAGCTTACATTTATAAATTACGAGTAATTAATAATAATTTTACATTATTATATATGCCATACTAATAAGGTTGTGGAAAGCACAAAATTAAGCTTTTCATGTTAATATTATATGTATATATCACCCGTTTCTTCATAATAACACTATAACTACAAATTTATTTTTTCTACATATAAATTAAGAAAAGTGATCGAGCATAGATGTTGACTAAATATTTGTTGGTGTACTCGTCACTATCGAATCAACACCAACTCTCTCCTGGAATGACTAAAATAATGCATGGTTTGAGTAACCTTTACTCCTTCTAAATCGACAAAATGTTTTGTCATTAAAAATATCCACAAATCTACGAATTAAATAGTTAGTATAAAAAAACATTCAATTTAAAACAATCTAATATTAAACTAAAAAACCATCTTTTCAACATTCTTTTTACTTTTGAAAATCAACTTAACTTTACTAAAGAGTCAACTACAGTATTCCAAAGACACAAAATACGGTTAACCCACACGACTGAAGTAAAACTTCAAGAAGTACAAGACCTGCAATATATAAAACGTATGTGTCTATGAAGGAAGAGAGAAAGAAATCTCTCTCTCTTGCCCCTACTGTAATAAACGAAACGTTACTCTCTCTCTCTCTCTCTCTCTATTTCTATCTTCACCAACTTTATCTCCCTCTCAACTTTCGTTCGTCTCGCCCGATCACACTTTTCGTAACGTTCTCGTCACGCATTCACCAGCTTACTCCTTAAGTCAAGCGTGCGTAAAGAAGTTTTACTTCATTAAACAGTAGGTGTAGTAAAGACGCTCACAGCCAAGTTGCACTCGGTGATTAGACACTCGTTTACCGTGGGAGAGCTATGCTTCGGCATGAATGGGTCGGCTCGACCGGAGTGATACCACGGCCTCACAGAAAACCGGTGTGAAATAGCGTTTGCGCTGTGTTTCACCGAGTGAATGAGGATACCGGAAGCCCATTTTTTTTTTTTTTTTTTTTTTACGTTTGGAAACCCCCTCGGGCCGTCACCCCGCTGGGGTTTGCGGCGGGGCGGTGTGTCGGAATCGAACCGACTAAAACCACACGGTGTGCCAACTCTGCGCCTGAGAAGGGAGGGGTCCGGGAATCGCAGATATTACACGACCGGACGCCTCCCAGCGCCTGCCCGCACTGAAGCGGGCACCGTCTGCTGTTAAAATCTCGATTTAGGCGACGCACGGCACACGCGTACGTCGCCCCCTCGCGGTTGGCCTGTAATGCAGATGGAGGGGAAAACCCATCCCGTCCATCCGCGGCCACACTCAGGGCGGCATGAGGCGCTGATAGGCGCGCCTCCGCCGCCCCGTGCGCCGGCGGCGGATCGGGTCCGAGTGGATATCGTCCTCCCGGGCCTTCTCCGCCGCCTCCTTCTGCGAAATTACTTCTTCGCAGAAGGTCGCGACCGCGGCAAAACTGCTGTCGCTACCGGCCATGGAGCGTATGATGGCCGGTAGCGACAGATCTCCTCCGATGACTGCAGTGAGGGCCCGGCGCTGCTCCGCCCAGGCGGGGCAGAACTCCAGCGTATGCTGGGCCGAGTCCTCACTGCAGTCGCAGTGGTGGCAGGCGGGACTCAATTCCCTCCTAGCGACCGAGTGCAGGTACTTTCCGAAGCAACCGTGCCCGGAAAGCACCTGCGTCAGCCGGAAGGAAAGGGTCCCGTGCTGCCGCCCTGCCCACTCGAGGATGACCGGCTGGAGCGCCTCCACGGTGGCAAAGCCAGCGCGTGGAGCCTCCAGCCGGGACGACCAACGAGCCATCGTGGCTCGGCGAGCGGCTTCACGCCAATCGCGTACCTCTTCGGGCGGAGGACGATACCCGTTCTCCGCCCGATATTCAGCCGCTCGCCGATAAACTTCGGCGAGCACTTCCGCCTCCAAATCCCACGGGGGTGTTCCGGCCAAGGCGCACGCCGCCTCCGTCGACACGGTGCGGTATCCGCGTATGGCTCTGACCGCCAATACCCTCTGAGGCCGCCAGAGGCGTGCCTTATTCTGGGCGGTCAGAGCCGGGACCCACACCGGTGACCCGTATAGGGCCATCGACCGGACCACCCCCGTGAAGAGGTTCCTTGTAGCGACGCTGGCCCCACCCAAGTTGGGCAAAAGGCGCCCAAGGGCGGAGGCAGCGCCGACCAGCTTCGGAGACAATTGTCGGAAGTGCTCGTCGAAGAGCCACCTACCGTCGAGGATCAGGCCCAGATACCTCATCTGGGCCCGAACCGGCACGAGGACCGAGTTGACTTCGATGGAGGCGCCGGGGGGTGGACCACGACGGGGCCCATGAAATAATAGGGCCTCCGTCTCATCCAGGGCCACCCGCAAGCCCAGCGCCTCGATGCGCCCAACCACCAGAGAAACACCCCTGGTGGCCAGGCGCGCCGCCTCTTGGAAATTGGCCCCCCCTTGGCGAACTGTGACCAAAGTGTCATCGGCGTAACAAATTACGCCCAGCCCGGGGGGCAGACGACTTCGAAGGACCCAGTCGTACCCCACGTTCCACAGGAGTGGTCCGAGGACAGACCCCTGTGGAACGCCGCACGACATGGGTCGCCGTCTCAAGACGCCATCTCGGTCCTCGCACACGACGGTACGCTCCTTCAAATAGTCTGCCACCAGCCGCCTCAGGTACTCTGGCACCCCATGATACTGGAGTGCTTCCCTGATGCAGCTGAATGGCAGACTATTAAAGGCGTTGGCGATGTCCAAGGACACCGCCAACACCACGCCGCCACAGCCAACCGCCTCTTCGGTCACGGCCCTAAGGCGCACCACGGCATCGACCGTCGAACGCCCCTCTCGGAACCCGAATTGGGCGTCCGACAGGTCGGGCCCCACCTCGCTGAGATGCTGGACGATGCGGGCAGAGAGAATCCTCTCGAACAATTTGCCCGCCTCGTCCAGCAACACGATGGGCCTATAGGCCGCGACCGAACCGGCTGGCCGTCCCGGCTTCTGCAGTAGGACCAGCTTCCCGCATTTCCAGCACTCAGGGAAGCGTCCGGACGCCAGGCTGGCGTCCAAAACCTCCCTGAGGCGGTCCGACATATGGTCGAGGGCTCGGGCCATCACTCGGGGTGGTACCCCGTCCGGCCCGGGGGCGGTGTTCTTGGAACGGATCCGCAGAACAGCCGCCCCAACCTCCGATTCCCTAACGGGCGGAATATCATCCTCTCTGCCCCCGTCGTCTCTGGCCACTGAATAGGCCATCGACGGGGGCGTGTGCTCCGCCCGCTGCGGGAAAAGGCCCTCGACCACTTGCTGCAGGAAGCTGGGCTGGAGTCTCGGTAAGGAGGGGGCCCGCCGTGCGGAGCTTCTGACGCACCGCACGATATGGGCGACCCCAGGGGTCACGATCGAGACTCTCCAGCATCTCCTTTCTCCTTTCCTCTTTGGCGCGGCAAATGGCCAGCTTCAGAGTCCTCCGCGCTTCGCGGTACTCCTCATGAAGCCGGCCCTCCTCACCGTCTACGCGGTGGCGTCGCCGCCGGCAGCGGGTGTAGGACCTCCGGGCACGAGTACAGGCCGCACGGAGGTCCGCCAACTCCTGGGACCACCAGTAGACCCCGTTCCGTGGAGGTCGACAACCCCGAACGCGGGGCATGGCCGCATCGCAGACCTGCGTAATCGCAATGCGAAAGCGGCCAGCCCCCATGTCGACCTCCTCGGCCGGGGCCCGCGGAGACAGCCAAGACTGAACTATGGCCGCCTCCTCTAGCAGGTCCCTATCGAGTTTGGCAACTGCCCACCGCGGAAAGCGGGAGGTATGCCGCGCCACGTGACCCCTACTGGGGCCCTGGGACCGGGAGAGCTCGAATCGGATATACAAATGGTCCGAGAGCGTCTCAACCTCATCCAGGACACACCAGTTCCTTACTCGTGCGGCAACAGCAGGGGTAGCGAACGAAAGGTCCACTATCGACCCCCCCTGCTGTCGCACGCACGTGTTAGTGGCGCCTCTGTTCAGCAAACAGAGGCCCACCGAAGCCGCCCACTCCACCACGGCATCGCCCCTGGCGTCCGTCGCTGGGGAACCCCACGCAATGGATTTTGCGTTGAAGTCCCCCAGCACGAGGACGTGCCCAGACGCTAGTCGCCGCATCGAGGTCTCCAAGTTGTTAAGGAAGACCTCGAAGTCGCTCAAACTCCGGTTGGGGGAGAAGTAAACACCGTAAACAGTTATTCCCCACCACTCGGCGGCCACATATCCAGAGCCCTTGTCTCTAAGCGACAAGAGCGGGGAACGAGCCGCCGAGGAGCCGACGACTGCCACGGAGCCGTCCCGGTCACCCATCCAGTTTGGACGGGGAGGGACGTAATAGGGCTCCGCGACTACGGCAACACCTATCGACCACTGCGCCATGGTTTGCAGGAAGAGATCCTGCGCCGCGGCGCAGTGGTTGAGGTTCGTCTGGACAAGGAGGTTGGAGACTTGATCCATTTACTGGATCGTCTCTACAACCTCCTCCATGGGCGACGACGTGGTCGCACGAATGACGTCGGAGGCAGCCTGGGTCGACAGGCTAGCCCCCGACGTCTGCCGAGAAGCTCGGGGAGGCTTGCAGCCCCCCCGCCCCATCTGGTGATTGGCGGGCTTGTTGCCCGCCGCACACACGGGGCAGTGGGGGGCGGCAGAGCATTCTGCCGCCTTGTGCCCCGGTCGACCGCAGCGGAAGCAAAGTCCGCTGCAGTCAAAGCAGCTTTGGCACTTGGTGCGAGTGTGTCCCGCAGCGAGGCATTTAAAACACCTCATCGGTCTCGCCGCCAGGACTGTGATCCTGGCGCTCACGAAACCGATGAGGATCCCGCCTGCATCGGCCAAAATTTTGGCCGACGCCACGGGACAGCTGACCCACACCGCACCAAGGCCTCCCGGACCAGCGCGGATGGTGCCGACCCTGACGCTGTCCGCACCGCAACCCGCCTTCTCACTGATTACGGCGCGGACGTCGTCGATCGTGACCGAGTCGTCCAGGCCCGAAATGCGCAGCTCTGCGCACTTTGTGGGCCTGGCGATCCTCACACCATCCGTGGCTGCGAAGACGTCCCTCAACTTCTCGGCAACGGTGTCCGCCTTTTTTGCGCCATCGGCCCCAGGGAATTCGAGAACTCGAGCTCCCGTTTGGGCCTTGCGCAGGCGGACACCGGCCGTTTCAAAATCTCCGGCGAGACTGTCCCGGGCCTTCTTGAAGAAGGCCGCGTAGGACAGCCCGCCGGATGTCGCCTCCGGTGACAGGGTCACCACTACAGTCGCGGTTTTCGGCGGCTGCAGTTTCCGCGGCTTGTGGCTCTTTGGGGTGGCCCCAGCCACCGGAGGCGCCTGCGGGCCAGAGGCTGCCTGTCGGGCAGCCTTTCTGGCCCGCTTTCTCGCCTTCTTCGATTTTGCCCCTCCGACTACCTGCCAACCCTCATTGGAGGGGGCAGATGTAGAGGGGCCAGGCAGAGGTGTTGGAGTGGGAGGCATAGGTGTTGCAGCTTTTGCTGCCGCCCTCGGCCCCGTCCTCGGCGCAGCCGTCTTGACCGGAGCCGGAGCCCTGGCCACCAGCCCTCGAGCAGCCGCAGGGGCCGGCGCTGTTCTCGTCGTCGACGCGTAAGACACGCGACCCCCCACCACAGGGAGAGGGGTCGGCATCGACGACGCGGCCGTCCGCTTTGGTGTTGCAAGCGGCGGCCGCATGATAGGGGCCGCAGGCAGCCTCGCCTCCAGGCCAGCCGTACGACCCTCTATCATTCGCCAGCACGCGTCGAGGATGGCAGCCAGCTGGGCGTCCGTAATCCCAGTGCCGGCAGGGGACGGCCGCGGCGCAGATGGGGCCTGCTGGGCGTCAGTTATCCCGGTGCCGGCAGGGGATGGCCGCGATGTAGACGGGGCCCGCTGGGGCGTAGACGCGGCCCGCTGGGATGAAGACGGGGCCGGGGCCCCCCGCTCCGCTTGGAACTGGGCGAACTGAGCGGAGAGCTCAGCGACCTGCCCCGCCAGACGGTCGTTGGCCGATTGAAGGCGACCCACGTCCCCAATGAGGGTGTCCACGACCCCCGCCAAAGCGGAAGAGGAGTCCTTAAGGGCCCTTACGAAGGAACCCTTAAGGTTTGTGGACTTGGTAGCCACCTTGTGGATGATGGCCACCGCCGCGTCCGCTCTCTCCTGCAGAGAGGCCAGTGATTGGGGCGCTGAATCCCCCTCCACCGGCCCGATCTGGAGCATGAGACCGGACATCTCCTCCTCCGCCTGATATTCGCCGTCGGCCCTGGCTCGCCTGTATGATTCCGCCTTGCTAAAGGCGGAACCTGACGAAGCCGAGGCTAGGGTGCGAGATCTTCCCCTCTGGCCGCTCCCAATTTTAGGTGGCGGCAACATCTCCTGGGACGTGTCGCTTTCGCCGCCGTCCCTGAAGAGGCCGCGCTTGCGGGTCTCCGAAGCCTCCGTCTCCATCAGCTCCAGTGCGTCCACAATCGCACTGGAGCTACCACTCGCACCAGAAGTGGCGGACCTGGAGCGCGTGCGCTCCGAAGTTCTTCGGCTCCCAGCAGTCAGATGTCTGGCTTCTGGGAGCCCCACCGAAATGGGCGTTCCGGACCGGACGTCCTCCTCGGCAGACGATTGCTCGTCTGCCTTTCGGAACTGCCCCTTGGCATTCCTCCTTTCCTTCCTTTCCTTCCTGTCGCTCTTCTTCTCTGATCCGGTTGGTATAGCGTTAGTCGTCGTGTTGTCTCTGTCCGTATTGTTTTTTAAATTTGAGTTTATATCCATAATTAAGCCCACGATTAGGGGAGAACTAAAAGTCGACCCGGGCAGAGATCCCCAATACCCGGGCAAGCCTATGTACTATGGAGGTCGGCCGATATCCACAGGTTTTTTACGACTTAACTGTCGGGTGTTATAGACTATCCTTGTCATGGGCCGGCCAATCAAGGCAAGCCCTCCGGCCATCAGGTTCTCAGCGTACCCTCTTGGAGCCACCAGTCAGGTCGTTGTTGAGCCCCTAATGGTTACGGAATGCGAGAGGGTGGCTAGCCCTCTCTCACAGACGGGACTAACACTCAAGTGCCAGCCCCTCTGATCTACTCGCACTCCAACACGCCTTCTGCTAAAGCAGAGGGACGTTTGGAGTGCCGCGCGACGACTTTGCGTCACGCCCTTCACGGCAGTCTGCAGCCAGACTCCGTCTGGTATCCCATTTGGTCTGGAGTCTCACCCTGGGCCAATCCGGCATGAGTAGCTCTACCCGGCACAGCCCCAGAGATCATTGACCCACGCAAGCCCCACCACGACGACAACGTAGGGATACATTGGGGGGGGATACCGGAAGCCCATACCCCAACCCTCCCCTATCCCCCAAAGGTCGGCAACGCACTTGTGACGCCTTTGGTGTTGCGGGTGTCCATGGGCGGCGGTAATCGCTTACCATCAGGTGATAGGTCTGCTCGTTTGCTCACTAACGACGGTGCAGCCAGTACGAGATATTATGAGCATCTCCATGATTCGGAGATCACGTTAAGCAATCGGTCCCGGTTGTTTTGATAGGATAACAGGCGTGAAGCTTAGTTGGAGGTATTTGGGCGGTTTAAAAACATCCAACGGCTAGATTTCGTAACCACAACGTTGTGTTGCCAGTCCCCAACCCGCACTCGGCCAGCGTGGGGACGTATGGCCTTAACCCTCTCCTGAGAGGAGAGCCGAGCCCAGCAGTGGGACATTCAAGGTATAGTAAGGTGGCTCACCGGTCCGTCTGTTCCTTCTCCAGCTTGGTGAGCAGCTCGTGCGTGTGCTTGAGCGCGGGCCCGATGCCGTAGTCGTGCTGAGATGCCGCGATGTCGTCCTCCAGCTCGTTCAGGTACTCCACGTCGATGCCCAGTTCGGACAGACCGCGCAGCTGGTCCACATCCACCTTTACCTTCGACAGGTCCTGGTGACAAATCGACTTTGTTAGTTTCTAAATATAATGGAGAACAAAGCTCAAATACACACGCAGCGAGCTTTAGGGTGTCCCCTAAGGAAAGCGAAAGGTCTTAGAGGATAACCGCACTCAAAAATAAAATTGGTTCACAAGTTACTCCTTATATCGTTACTTATCTGTAAGTGAAAGTCCCCTGAAAATCGGTAAATCCGTGCAGAGATTAAACGGATACAAGATTAACAGACTGATAGACAAAAATTAAAAAAAAAATACTGATAAGTACATACTTTCATATGCATTTTCGTGAAAAGCTGTAAAAAAACAGACACTTCAAATTTCTTTATTTCTGTAAATCTGTTACGCTTTCACGGCTAAACCGCTTCACCGATTTCAAATGAAACTAGGCAAGGATAATTTGATCGTGATAACCAATACACACGCGGCCGGGGCCGCGGGTAAAAGCTAGTTTTCCTTGGCTTTTTATTTTCAACTCTGTGATGTATGTAATGACGGTAGTAGTAATTATTTTAATATTACGCTACCGTCAACTTTGTCTTCTGCATTATACTATCAACGGTACGCTGGTGTTTCATTTCGCTACCTAACTAGAACCCTAAAAGGCTACCTAAAGGCTTAGACTTAACAGTGGCGACGAGTAAGTGCATCGTTTCACGTGTGCAAATAGTTTTTTTTGTTGTGTTTCGACAATAACAAAGAAAAATGTCAGTTGGCAAGATCGGACCGTTCGACGTGAGCAAAGATAATGAGAGGTCATATGTGGAAAGGTTAGAACAATATTTTGTTGCTAATGATGTGAAAGAAGCTATAAAAGTGGCTACATTAATTACAGTCATAGGTAGTAACGCTTATGAGTTGATGGTGAATCTGTGTACACCTGAGCGGCCGGCTACAAAAACGTTTAATCAGTTAATAAACGTTATGCAAAGTCATTTGCAACCACAAGCTAGTGTATTAGCGGAGCGTTATAAATTCCGACAGCGTAAACAAAGTAAAGACGAGACGATTGCTGAGTATATGGCGGAACTAAAGAAGTTATCAAAAACGTGTAATTTTAATGAGTCATTACGTGATAGCTTAAGGGATCAGTTAGTGTGCGGCCTACATAACGAGACAATTAGACAGCGGTTATTTGCAGAGGACGAAATAAGACCATACTGGGTAAGGCGAACAGAGTTATACCTAGATATGGGCCGTGTCATGTGGGGATATAGGCTAGTAGTACCGACTGCATTAAGGGAATTCATTCTTAAAGAATTACACGTAGGACATTTAGGAATAGTTAAAATGAAAGCGATTGCGCGTAGTTACGTATGGTGGCCAGGTATAGATGTAGATATAGATCGAACGTGCAAACAATGTACTACATGTATCGAAGAAAGTATAGCACCACCAAAGGCAACTATTAAACCATGGCCTTATATTACAGAACCATGGAGTAGAATTCACGTAGATTTTTTAGGACCTTTTCATGGTAAAACTTTTTTAGTTATCATAGATTCGACATCGAAATGGATAGAGGCTTTTCACATGATACGCACTACAGCAGCGGCTGTGATTAAAGTATTGAGAGAAACATTCGCGAGATTTGGGTTACCTAAAGAGATAGTATCGGATAATGGTCCTCCGTTTTCAAGTAAAGAATATGCAGAGTTCATGCGTAAAAATGGTATTCGGTTGACATTCTCGGCAATCTACCACCCATCCTCTAATGGGGCGGCAGAAAACGCGGTTAAATTATGCAAACGGGCTGTAAAGAAATCATTACGGGATGAGCAGGATATAGAAACAGCTTTACAAACATACTTGTTGGCGTATAGGAATGTGGAACATAGTACCACGGGGGTGTCGCCAGCAGTGATATTACAAAAACGGAATCTTAGGACTAGGTTAGATCTTTTAAAGGGAGAAAGAGAAGTAGTAGACCGAGTCCAGAGGGTACAACAACGGCAAATAGAGAGTGCAAAGGGTGTGTCACGGGATTTTAGAGAAGGTGATAGTGTATGGTTGAGAAATTATGGGGAAGGAGATAAGTGGTGTAGTGGACAGGTAAGGGAAAAGTTAGGTTCTCGTAACTATACAATAGTAAGGGATGACGGTTCACTTGTCAAGAGACACGTTAATCAGTTAAAAAGTAGATCAATACCAGGATTGGATTGGCCATGTCCTAGTCCGGAGTCGGTAGAAAATTCAGAAACAAGTGCATCAGAGGTAACGGCAAGCGGGACGTGTGCCAAGAGCGCACCGTGCTGGAACCAGCAAGCGTAGAAACAAACGAGGCTGCACCACCGGTAGGCCGTTCCAGGCGAGTACGTAAGCCAGTCATAAGATATGGTTTCGATGTAGATCATACTCGTAGTTCATAAGAATATAGATCATAAGTTAGAAATATGTCTTTTATAATACAACAAAGTTAAGTGAAGGGGTGTGATGTATGTAATGACGGTAGTAGTAATTATTTTAATATTACGCTACCGTCAACTTTGTCTTCTGCATTATACTATCAACGGTACGCTGGTGTTTCATTTCGCTACCTAACTAGAACCCTAAAAAGGCTACCTAAAGGCTTAGACTTAACAAACTCCACTAGGAACAATTCCATTGTCACAACGAACACCCCGACTTAAAACAACAATTTGTGGATCACACAAGGTGTTATTCCACGTGGGAATTGAACCCACAAGACTTTGACGAAGTAGGGAACGGCGTGGCTCGCTCACTTGGAGCTGTGCAAAAATAAAAACTTCTAAGCCAACGCAATCAAAAGATACAGCCGTTTATGCTGCAAATTTTCAACACTCGCAAGGGAATCAAACCTACAGGGTACTGAGAATCTTGAAATTTGATACAGGTTTGTACGGAACCCTCGGTGCGCGAGTCCGACTCGCACTTGGTTCGCACCAAGCGACCGGTTGTTATTGTGCAATAGAATAGTTATTTTAGATAAACAGACCAAGCAATATCGCACTTAATGTATGAAGCTGAAGATAATAGACAAATGCTTATAGCACATATTTTGTAACCGTTAAAGTCGATTTTTGTTTAAAAGACTTTGCTAAGTAATCCTTCTGTTCCATTTATATAATATGACATAACTCACGTTATCTTCCTTGGCCGGTGTTTGTTCCTGCTGTTGTTGTTTCTTGTCAGGGAAGAGAGTCTCCATGTCGTAGATCAGCGCCCAGGGGGAGTCGGGGGCGAAGCGAAGCATCTCCTCGTTACCTTGTCCTGTTTCAGCAGCTGAATCACAAAAATACATCTATGATTAAGTGTGTAGTTATTAAATGTAAAAATAATTACTTTTTTCTTTACATGAAACTCTAAAGTCACACCTTTGGAGGATCAGATTGGCTAACGACGTGGCAACGCGTCGCCACGATGTGTGAAAGTACACTTGCTCTGATGGTTATTCATCCAGCTAAGTGTTATTAGAGAAGAATACCATTTTTTTACTTTTATTGACGTATAAAACTACAAAGAAATTTCTTTTACGCAAGAGGGAGAAACCGAGATAGATTTCAATATTTAATAAAATAAACTATTTTTTACACAAAATCATGGAGCATAAACAAAATGAATGGGAGTACAATACAAAATTTTCACAACAGATGGCGCTATAACAAATTATAACTTAATAAATTTGTGGCAAATATTACAATACCTATGTATATTATTGTTACTGACTGATAAGTGCCTATGAAAGATATAAAAAATGTTTATGCATGTAGAAGTAATAATATATGGAAGGCGAAGAAAAGGAAAAAATCTATTCAGGATCTTTAATAAATTATTATACATTGTATTTATTACATCTTGCGGTACCATTATATTTCTAAAGAATACATATAATTCTCTTTTGCTAGGCATATAAAATTGTTTGCGACATTTCAAATTGATCGGTTGAGCATATACATAACCCTTATGGAGGGTAGCGATAAGGAGTGTTATCTCATATGGTAGAAAATTGAAAAAAGTGTCCAGCATAAGCTGTAAATAACAGTTCAAAAACCTTCCAGAATGGCGCTGGTGTAGACACAGGGTATGGTATGAATGTAGCAATTGTGAACGAATTGAAGTACGCCGAGTTTAAAAATTTAACATTATTGTCACTACTTGCGTATTACAAAATAATGTAGTAAATATATTTTATTTTCTGAACTGTGAATAGTACGTTTATTGATTTTTTATCATTCAATTTTATGAAAAAGTGTGTGTATTGATTTTAAGAAGTTTACTCTGATGCTAATGTGGCGCCACCCTAATTTAATGCATTTCAACGGACACTTTTCATGTACACAGATGATACTCCTTACCTCTACCCTCCATACTTATAATGTATCCTCTTTCTGTCACTATGACAGATGCGTTTAGTTGTCATATTTGTAACACCATTCAGTTGACAGTTAATGACATACATTTAGTAAATACAATATAGTTTAACATGTAAGATAATGAAAGAACTTACGCAACGTATGATACAATAGATGAGATTCCTCTTTAGTGAGCGTGGCGAAGGTTCCGTCGTATGAAGGCGCATATGAACTGAACGGTCCGTAGTTGAGAGGTTTCACTCCTTTGGCGACGTTGCGGCGGTCCTCTCTAGGAGCTGAGGAAAATAAAACTCAGGTCATGTATGTTTTCCAATTTTTTGTAGTTTAAACAACGTATATTATATATGTTTTGAATAGCTTTAAAAAAATATAGACTATGTTTTTTAATGCTTTACGGGGCAGACGTGGATCACCTGATGGTAACTATCATGGACACCTGCAACTCAAGATATGTGTTGAGGGCAGTCCATCACGTTGTAGGGAGGGAGGGAGAGGGCTAAGAGTTGTTTTTCTCTCTCGCTCTCTATAGCGCAGTGAAGAACAATTGAAGTATGAATTATTAACAGCATTATTATGTTAGGCCGCAATCACTTTTCCAATTAAAATACACATAATAACAAGCAATACTTACTGTGCAAGGTGCCCGTGCCCTGTGTGAGTTTGCCGACGTATCGGCCAAGCGTGAGCGGCTTGTCGTCCCCAGAGCCCTCCACCGTGTTCGTCACAAGACACAGTGTGGTTTTGCCCTCCGTATCCATACGTGGGAAAGCTAGAAATAATAATAATTATAAATTTCATTACTGGTGGCCTTATCCCCGGGAGGATTCAAATATTATACTGTTTACATAATTATAAATTACCTCAATTTATTATCATATATAATTATATATATATATATATAACAATAATACACGGAGCTGCGATCCAAAACTAAAGTCGCAGATGTGGGCAAAAAGACTGCCAGATTGAAATGGGATTGGGCTGGACACGTATGTCGGATGAATCCAGACCGGTGGGCCAAGGTCGTCGAACACTGGGTGCCTCAGGGTGGACGCCGACGACGAGGCAGACCCCGTAAAAGATGGCGCGACGATCTTGACGCCTATCGCAGAGACTGGCCGGAGCTGGCTTTGAATAGAGAGAAGTGGCTTGTTGCAGGGGAGGCCTTTGCCCAGCAGTGGGACACAACGGGCTCATAAAAAAAATAAAAAATAAATAAATACACTAGATACAATAAACTGTAATTTAAAACTAACCTTTCTTAGCCAATCGTCGCCTATGCTGTTCCCGAGCAGCCTCCATCTGTATCTTGACGATGTCGCAGTGTGTCTCCTGGCCTCCATCAGACACCGCCTCAGCCTCCGACCCCCCACTCTTCAGGGGGCTGCTTCTCTTCAGCACCTTGTGCTGTGATCAGGCGCGATAGGGTTTCGTGTAGACAGATTAATAAAGACCGATAGAGGGCGGTTGTTGAAAGCTTCGATGAGTTTGAATAGTAGGTAATTACGGAGATAAATTCTAGCAGATTTCTACAAAAAATTGGAGCCGTTCAACTGAGGGAGTGTGTTCATAAAACCAGAAGACGGGAATTACAAATAATGAATATGCAGTTCCGACGCTAATCGTTATTTAGAAAGAGACAAATATTCAGACTTCACACATCATTTCAGGCATGGCATGGGTTGCAGCAGAATAAGGGCTTTCTTTAAGTTTATTGTTGGATAAAGGAATTACTAGAGAATACTATTAATTATTCTAGTACAAGCAAGTTTTTCATATGCTATAACTTGCGAAACAAATTAACTGCATGAGTTACCAATGCTAATTAGAGTTGAAATATATATACAAGCTCTTTACCAACGTTTGTCAACAGACGAAATAAGATAATCATTGACTTGACCTTGGTAACAGAATAAGTAGCGAAACACATATCGAACTGGAACGTGTCCAATGATTTTTCGTGCTCGGACCACAGATGGAGACGTTTCAACCTTCAGGAAAGCAAACTCACGGCACCACCTAGGCGGAATAAAAAAAAAAACAATTGCGCCAAATACTCTCTGCGGATCGGTCATCTCTGCGATCATGCCCCCTATTCATCCGACCAGCTGGCCGAGAGAGCTGGTGGTAACCTGAGACTCAGGCGCCGGATGAGGAGGCAACTCAACAGAGCAATAAACACCGGTACAGACCAAGACTGGGATAAATACAAGGCCACCAAGTACAGGTACAAAAAAACGACGCAGACACAGGAGTAGCAACTCATGATGGAACTTCTGCACAAATAATGAGACCACTACACAGGCCAACAGGGTAAGGAGTTCTTTCCAATAACCAGACAGCCCTTAACAACCAAAATTGAGGTGGCGATCAAAAGCTAGACCATGTGCAAACATCTTTTCACTCTAGGTGTAACAGACAGCCCTCTATGCATAGCATGCACGGAAGAGGGAGAAACAGCCGCTCATGTCATCATGGCATGTCCCTGGATGGTAGACTACCAGGCGAGACACCTCGGATCGCCGACGTCAATTTCAGAAGTCGTCGGCAACGTAAAGGGTCTGCCAGGCTTCTTGGTGGAACTTTATTCATGCCAACTCACCACGCAAAATAGGCACATTGAAGTCGTCGAGAAACCCCAGACCGCGAATTGAAGTTCAAGTAGAATTGAAATAAAATATCCAAACATCCCTAAAGGGGTAGGTCGTAATAAACACAATTTTCTAACCGTAGTTTAGTCTTAAAGATCAAACCTATTTCAGTTACCAGGATACTACTTATAAAATCGACTAGGGAATGTCAACAATTTCTAACAAACGAATGGTAAAAGAAATTTCATCTTTAATCATTGGCAACCCTATCCTTCATATGGATTGAAAAATAGGGTTGTCAACTACTGAATTGACAAGAGCTCTTATTCATTAATAACGACAACACTATACTGGGTGTTCTGTACAGTGAAATTACATGCCTAAGCGGGCGGTTCCAATTTAAGCAGGAATCAGCTGTTTTAAACACAGGTGTATTTATCATAAAATATCCGCAATCACTCAAAAAAGAAAACTTTTTAAAAATATTTATTGTACATGCCTTGCGAGAACATAACATAAGAGGTGCACTGTTAATACTCAAGTCCATAGACAACATAAAACTTTCAACAGCCGCTCTTTAAATGAAGACTCATGCAGCTTTATCTCCTATCGTCACGAGCACAAATACATTAACAAACGCGTTGGGCGACAGAAGCAAACTGAAAAAATTCGCTAATCCACTAATGTTACACTTCTAAATCTCTATTAATATGGTCAAATGTTCACCTTTCTGCCGTACGTCCTAATAGGCTGCGATGCAAAAAGTCATTTTATCAACATGTTTAATTCTGCACTTTAAAAAAAGAATTAATGTAAGTAGTTTCGTTTTTGTTTATGGTTTAAGTTTAGGTTTTGTTCAGAGACCCGCTGAGTTCGTGTTTACTATACCTATACATTCTATTTATTGTTTGTAAGAATCCTTTTAATTTTTTAATAAATGAAGTAAAGTTTAAGCTTGTACCAAGCTTAAACTTTACTTAGACCAGTAATACTAATAAATGGTTCGTTTTTTAACTCTTGTGATCAATATTTTTATAGCCCCTGCAATTGAGCTAATTACACTACGATAATATATGTACTATGAGATGGCGGTTCTGTCCTAGGATCACTGCTATAAATGTTAACGTAAATTTGTCTTTTGACAAATTTACCATTTAATTATTATCTGAATTTATTAATATTAAATTCATTTTATAAGCACATTAGAACAAGCTAACACGATTATACGCATCCCAAACGCCTATAACTATAATCTTGTTGATGTAAAGTAATGATACCACAAAAAAACCGCCTAAAAGAGCTGTTAGTACGGAATAAATAAAATGCTAACATACCACATCCATTTTCCCAATGTCGAAGCCGAGTTCCTTGATAGGTATCTCATACATGTAAGTGAGTATGTTGCCCAGCGGTCGCAGCTTCTGTGGGGTGAGCTGTTTGAGTCCCGCGTGGAGTAATCTTCTGGCTGCCTTGTGGTACACTGTCCCAGCTTTGTTGTATTTCATTGCGTTATTGCACATTAGTTTGAAATCACTCTGTGTGTAGAACATTTGTATTTATTAATCAATTTGTTTTAATGTAAATCATGTAACTATAGGATCTTAAGTTTTAGCAGGGGCGTAGCTACCGCCGTATCTGCCGTATCAATTATACGGGGCCCCCGGGCCACGGTGGCCCCCAAAGTGTGTAAGGAAAGAAGTTTGAAAGAAAGAAGTTTTTCAAAATTAAAACTGATAAAAAATTACTTAAGAACTTCGATGGGACAAGAACGGCTGTCAGACCTCTCACTATTGTCCATAGAGGCAGAAACTTTAGAAAAACTAAAATCATCATCAGCCATAAATGATTTAATAAATCAGTTTGCCGAAAAAAAGGCAAGGAGAGTGAATATTTAAAATTAGATTTTTATTTGTAAAATGGTTAAATTATGTTATGATAAATAAATATTTCTTTTCACAATATTTTTTTTCTTTTGTGAAAAATCTTTACCCCCATTTAAGGGCCTCCAAGCAAATTTTTTATACGGGGCCCCGACAATACACGCTACGCCACTGAGTTTTAGGTCAATGTGTTTGATTCAATCAATAACTAATGTGCTAATAAGCCAGCGTTGCCAGCGGTCCCGATTTTGGCGGGACGTCCCGCTTTCGAATAAAAATTATAATGTGCCGAGTGGGACAGGTTTCGTCCCGCTTTTTGGGGATAACTGGCAGGACGTCTAAAGTGGAGTTATTTAGTTAAATGTAGTGCCTTATCTGTAAATGTATTACTATTATTATGTAAATGAATTGCTGTTCGTTAGTCTCACTAAAACTCGAGAACGGCTCGGCCGATTTAGCTGATTCGGCTTCAGTGAAGAATGTTACAAAAACGGGGGAAAGTTATTACGCTACGGGTAATAGGAGACGTATACGAGGTTGCGTGGATCAGCTAGTCGTCAATAAAATTGGCAGACAATTCACGAATTAGGGATGATGCAGCATGTAGTAGAGGAACAAAAATATTGCGAATGAACTTTTTTTATGTCACTCGTCCTCATGTGACGTAATTTGAGATTAGATATGATACGTTTTTTTTACTTTTTGTCCCACTTTCGAGGAAATAATCTCGCTTTTTTCACTAAAAAGTCTCAAAAAACTGGCAACACTGTAAGAAACTGATTCAACAACAATTATGAAGATTAAATAAGTATTATAGGGTTTAAGGATTATTTTTCTTCATAAGAAGATCTTTTCTCCTCCTTTTGGGTCAGAAAGTCTAAACAGGTTGACTTGTGAAGAGGTTCAAACTTTGATGAAAGACAAAACGATATTGCCTAAATCTTGTTAAGATATAAGAAAAAAATTGTTTCTCTGTAGTAATGTACTAGCTGACCCATGCAACTTTGTTTGTGTCTTCTATTGCCCGTAGCGTTAAAAACTTTCCGATTTTGAAACATTCTTCATTGGTGGTACCTATAGCCTTCCTCGATAAATGGACTATCCAACACTGAAAGAATTTTCCAAATTGGGCCAGCGGTTCCTGAGATTAGCGCGTTCAAACAAACAAACTCTTCAGCTTTATAATATTAGTACCTATAGTTTACTTACTATAAAACAGTTCAGGGACTTGTACTCATTATCATCTATCTTCTGCTTGATAGTGGAGAAATCCATAGGTTTCCTGATGATGTCCGAGTATCCCGGTGCAAAGTTGTCATTCACAGGCCACGCAAAGAACTGGTGTGGATCCCGTTTCTCTAAGTTACGGAGTAGTTGTTCCAAGAGGCGGGATAGTGGACGTCGTTTTTGGCTAGCCTGGTATGTAAAAGGTATTAATTAGGGTTTATTGTTGTGTTTGACTTGACGGCTATCGCAAAGTTAAATAAACACATTATTTTAAATTTTTTCTGTTACTATCAAAATCCAAATATCATTGTAATGAAATGATGTATTTTTTTTTTATTGTGTACAATTTATACTTATTATATGAAACAAAGAATATGTCTGTGTATTTGAAAGTGTTTGTAATAGTAAACTAGCTATTGCATGCTGCTATGCCCGCATACAAGTCGGTTATCGCGGTGATTTTATAAACTGAACTGACCTATTTATTTACAAATCGATTGAAATGAAGGAAACACTAAATGTTAAATGTAGCCAGCCATAAAACATTAGTGAAAACCGCATTCAAATCGGTTTAGCCATTTCCGAGATTAGTGTGCACAGACATATAGATAAAAAGAAACAGATAACAATTCTAAAAATAATAGTTTGGGGTTCTATTGCGTTCATAAATACCGTTACACCATTTTTTAAATTATATTTCCCAAGTACAGACAGCGTCCAGTTACGATTTTATTATTTGTATTGATGATATTGACTAAAATTTTATGCTATAGGGGCAAATAGCAATAGACACCTACTTTTTACAATATTATTACTTTACCACTCCTATGACAAGGGGGGAGTTTGTGCTCTCAGTTACTTTTCACACTTGAAGATAAGCTACAAAAATTTCTATAAGACAGTAATAGTACTGTAGTGGAGCTCAAAAATGCATTGCCTTCAGTATAACACGTATCTGATCTTTTTCTGCCTACTTTAATTTGTCATATCTAAACAAACCTTGTGTATTGTGTGTATGAATTCACATTTTAAAAACTCAGATTTAATTGTGTAATCTATGGACTACTCCTCAGATGCTACAAATGAAAAAAGTTGCCCAGAAAAGTTTTTTATTTGTGAGATTTTGAGCTTGGTAATGATGTTCCGATAATGAAATCAGGAGTCGAGATATGAAATTGAATAAGGTTAATGGGATTTTGTTTATTAAATTTAAACAAAACTAAAAAAAATCAAAAAGAAAAGAACAGAAATACATGGAGGTGGATCAAGGAAGAACACAAGGTGTTATGATGGTGACTGACACAAGTGCACATTGTATAATATGTATACCTTAAGGACACAGGTTCGAGGTTCCCTGTGAGAGGCAGAAGCAGGTGAGTTGGGTCCTGGACTAAGCCGACGGATCAGCTTTTTGGCCAGGCCCTCGTCATCCGTGTCATCTTCATCAGACAACTTTATCTATAACAATCCATTTCAAAGACATTTATAGGATAAATTTAATTTTTGTTCAAAGATGAGCTTTTTCTACTAAAACAGCTAACACTACAATGCTATATCTAGAAAAAAAATGTTTGAAATAGTGAGGAATAACCCCCTAAACTATATCTTAAGGTATTGATGAAAAATTCAAACCATATCAACCTCGCGGCGTCTTCTTTTCCTTTTAGATTTGTTTGCTATTTTTTCCTCAAGTTCTTTCAGGTCATCGTTAGCAGAATTCTCAACATCACTCGCCTCAAGCTCTTCCTCTGAAATAATACATAGTTTACTAATTTTTTCTGCTAAATTACACAAACCTATTTATTAAAGCACTTTACTTACTACAGCTTAGTTTTTCTATATCGTCCATATCTATTTTATTCTGGTATCGACAGAACCGATAATGTTTAACACATAAAAAATATTATTTGTAATGTTTCTGTTAAAAAGCTAAATAAACATTATCATTCTCAAAACCAAGCCATTTGTCGACACATTTGACGGATATCGGTTCAATACAATCTGACAGTTCTATTCGATGCTAGTAGTTGCGTTTTGTTATCCAAACTTTATTATTTTTTTTTCATTTTAAAACACTGTACATACATTTAAATATAGCATTTTTATTTTTATTTCAAAAGTTTTGAATTTCAAACTTAACTTAATCTAAAAAAACGTTATTTTTTAAAAGATGGATATTGCTTGACATTGGAAATAAAGTAATTGCATTAGTCCAAAAAACCTGCTAAAACGTATTGAAACAGTATATTTTACAAGATAGATTTCAATATTTAATAAAATAAACTATTTTTTACACAAAATCATGGAGCATAAACAAAATGAATGGGAGTACAATACAAAATTTTCACAACAGATGGCGCTATAACAAATTATAACTTAATAAATTTGTGGCAAATATTACAATACCTATGTATATTATTGTTACTGACTGATAAGTGCCTATGAAAGATATAAAAAATGTTTATGCATGTAGAAGTAATAATATATGGAAGGCGAAGAAAAAGAAAAAATCAATTCAGGATCTTTAATAAATTATTATACATTGTATTTATTACATCTTGCGGTACCATTATATTTCTAAAAAAAATACATATAATTCTCTTTTGCTAGGCATATAAAATTCGATCGGTTGAGCATATACATAACCCTAACGTAACAGTCAGACTGACAAGTTATTTTTGCACTTTTATCTTTTTTTAATAATACTACTTTATTGCATATCACTAAATGTAAAAAATAGACTTAAATGGAAATCTACATTCGGTATTACAATAGGCAGTCATATCACTCACGACGATATTTTATTATTAGTTTTATAAGCTATAAAATAAGCCGTAAAAACAAACACGAAAAACTACATTTAAATCACTAATTAAAAACGAAAGTATGTAGGTACGTAGCTAATATTTATTCTAGCTTCCTTTATTATCTGGTTTTGATAATTTATCATTACCCGAGGTCATAACAATGTAACTAAAATGCTATGTACTCTGTGACAGGGATCTGATAGTACCTATTGAGAAATTCGTCAAGTGATATGTACCTATTATGATAACTATTGCATTGCTGAACGTGCTTGTTCCTTGTACTTCTACGGTGTACATTTTTAACCGATCTCAAAACGAAGAGGTTCCAAATTCTTCTGTATTTATTTTCGGGGGATCTAACTTCGCCACGTATACCCACTTGTCCGAAGCGATAATAATAACAAATTTATATACGTTTTTTTTTCAATAAACCTTGTCTACAGATAGATAGATACTATTTGAAATTGTTACAAACTAGTAATATTTAGTTCATATCCAAACAATTTAAGTTCCTGACTCCCAAACTTGAGAACCAATAACTGGTGTTAAGCAGTTCTTTACTTTTTCTGAGTTGGGAGAGGATACCGGAGACGCAAAACCTCCATCCTTTCTTCCTATACTGACAGCGCATACAAGGGATGGCAAATAACAAACTAACAACACACTTGTGTCTCATTCCAGAGATACCAAAGGCCAATACCTATCTTGTAAAAGCTGAAACGTTAAAAAGCATATTAGCTTTGTTATATATATTTGTATATAATACCTAAACGTTGTGGTACTAAAACTAAACCTACCATCTGAATTATTTTACGTGGCAACATCTTTACCTATAATAATTGGAGAACATACAAAACAGCACAAATAGACGCTACAGCGATTTGTTAGATTCAAATTAAGAATTAATAATATATGCTATAACTTTCAGGAACCTTTCTTTATTAGCATCAGACGATTTTATGACAGCTAACCTTCGCACATATAATTCTTTGATAGATATTTCACTGCATCTAGTCACTGTCTGAATTGTTTTAAATATGTCATAAATTTATTATTTTCCACCTCACACAGACAAAGTGAAAGTGTGTGACGTAAGATGTCACATAGCTAGATGTTGACAAACATTAATAGGAAATGCAATATATATTCGATAAGTAGGCATTAATTAGCCTTTCTCTTTTACATGCTAGCTTTTGCAGATGGCTTTGATTATTGTTCTTAATTAACGAACAGATGGGTGGTGTATCTATCATGCAAATCTACCTAGAATCTAGGAACATGTGTGTTCCGTTACCGGTATCACACTAATATTACAAAGCTGAGAGTAAGTTTGTTTGTTTATTCTTGGAGGTATTAGAAGTAACATATGATACTTCTTATTAAATGCGAGCGAAGGTGTGGCCGATAGCTAGTTTCCTATAAACTTGTCCTGCACATAGGCACACAAAAATATATTAGCGTTGTTATTTATAATTTAACTGACCTGTTGGTCCATGTTTCGTTAAACTTTATCTGCGTGTCTCGATACCATTTCAGAACACGATCTATTCGTGTGTTGAATATCACTTTACTAGCTGTCAGTGATTTCATCTGCATCTCTTAAAAAATACATACAGTGGAACATAGAACCTCCTATTTTAAAGTCGGTTGAAAAGGAGTGAATCATTGATGCTCGGCTCTCTTTAGTGGGTAGTATAATGCTACATAGCCTGCAGTTCTTTTCGATAGGTGAGCTAGGCAGGCCCGGGATCGGGCCAGGTATCGCAGACGTCTCAGGCGCCGGAGATCATAAAATGATCTCCGTCCTCCATAAGCGCAAGCCTGAGGGTAGCAGAAGAGGTCATCTGTCATCCTAGCAGAAGCTCGGGTGGGGGGCGCGCAGGCTTCACAGCGCTCGCGCCCCATAATTTGGGGAAACCAAGGGAAACATCAGGGTTTCAACACCAGAGGAGGCCATCTACAAACTGTAGGTGGCCCGAGGCACGTCGGGGTTCCAGGGTTTTCCTTTCTAGGGTATACCTGGTTCCCCGGCTCCTAGTACCCAAGATAGCGTGCGGTTTTAGTCGGTTCGAGTCCGACATGCCACCAGGAGGTGGTATCCGAGAGGATTTCGGCAGAAGGAAAAAAGAAAGTGAGCTAGGCAACACTGAAAAAATATTTCGATTCGAACCAGTTGTACTGCGATTAGCGGATATAAGCAAACAATCTCTTCAGCTTTATAATATTAGCATCGATTTAGGGAAATTGAATGGAAATTTTCTATGGGACGTAATCACAGAAGTTAGCACCTGTCGCATAAAAAGTTAGTGATGAAAGTCAGTTTGGTGATTATATATTGTTTATTCTTTCTAATAACAAATATTTTATTTGCATACTTGACTTATAGTTTGGAGGCGAGTCAGTAAATACGTAGTCGCATTACGTACCTCACCCATGTAAGTTACTTGTATTTGTATATATTATATATTTCAAACAACTTTTTAAAACCTGTGGTGACGGCCATGAGCGCAGGGAGAGGGGGAGTGCAAGTGCAATTACATATTTTATTCTGGTTAATAGTATGTGTAGATTTAGATGCACCACCCGAAATTAATCCTACCGGCGCCCAAGGTCACAGATTAAGGTCACCTTGGTTGACAGACCGTATCCGCGACGTAATGCGGGGGAGGGATGGGGCTTTCCGGCGTTTTAAAAGAACACGAAGCGATGATTCCTGGCTTGCTTACAAAACCGCTAGAAACAAGTGCAATCAGATGATACGTAATGCTAAACGCCGTTATATTCTCGACAACATCTCTACATCTTCCCCTGCCGATATTTGGAAGTTTCTAAGGACTCTCGGTATTGGTAGTGAGCGCCACGCAGATCTCCCGATGGGCATTGCTTTAGATGATATCAATCGTCATTTCACCACTTCTACTACTTTGGATCATCAAAGCAAGGCCCAAACCGTCGACTATCTGGCCCGACTGCCTAGACCTAAAATAAACCCTTTCAATTTTTCTCCGGTTGCGTCAGAGGAGGTCAAGCGAATTGTCATCTCAATAAAATCCAAAGCCACTGGTAACGATAACATTAGCCGTTTCATGGTAACCACTATCCTGGAACAACTCTTACCAGCCATAACACACATAATAAATTACTCCTTGGACTCTAACTGCTTCCCGTCCTTATGGCGCAAAGCTTATGTACGTCCATTGGCCAAAGTATCTAGCCCCACCCTCCCTATCCATTTTCGTCCAATATCCATACTCCCATTCCTCTCCAAGGTCCTTGAAGCCTGTGTACATAAGCAACTATCCCAATTCGTTTACCAGAACAACTTGGTCAATGTGTACCAGTCAGGTTTCCGACCTGGTCATAGTACAGGGACAGCTTTACTCAAGGTGACACTTGACATTAAGGCGGCAATGGAGGATGGAAAGATAACTGTACTTGCCCTAATCGACTTTTCAAATGCCTTCAATGCAGTGAACCATAAGATTTTGCTGGCAATACTTTCCCACTTTATGATTTCCGACGATGCACTGGAATGGTTCTCATCCTATCTTCGGGGACGCCAGCAGTCTGTTCGCACTGATGAGTCGTCTTCTCTATGGGCCGAACTTAACTCTGGTGTTCCTCAAGGCGGCATTCTTTCTCCACTTCTCTTTTCGCTATTTATTAACTCTGTAACTCACAAACTTCAGTGTTCGTATCATCTGTATGCAGACGACCTACAGGTCTACTCACATGCTAGAGTAGAAGATATTGGCGAAGCAATCAACAACATCAACCATGACCTAGACACCATAAAAAACTGGTCCAGCAAGTTCGGCTTAAACGTTAACCCGTCCAAATGTCAGGCGATCTTCATGGGGAGCCCAAGAATGATAGGCAGAATTGACTATGACACTGTCACAGACATAATTTTTGATGGTTCAGTATTGCCTATTGGTCAGTCGGTCAAGGACCTCGGCTTACACCTAGACACAACCCTGAATTGGCAAGCTCAGGTAACCAGTGTCAGCCGAAAAGTCACGAATACACTCCGTGGCCTCTATCGGTTAAAAAAATTTCTCCCAATTAAAACCAAGACCATGCTGGTACAGACGTTAATTTTCCCAGTCATTGACTATGGTGATGTGTGTTACCTCGATCTGAATGCAGATCTCCTCAATAAATTAGACCGAATTCTCAACAATTGCATTCGATTCATATTCAACTTACGGAAATACGATCATGTATCCGCTTACCGGAGGGAACTGTCATGGTTACCTATAAGGCAGCGCCGCAGTTTACGGGCGTTGACCACGTTACACTCTCTTCTCCATTCTCCCAACTCACCTACTTACCTAATATCCCACTTACAATATCTCTGCTCTAACCATGACAGAAATCTTCGTTCCTCCGATAATCTCCTCCTTCTTTGTCCTTCACATTGTTCCCGCATTGTTCACTCTTCCTTCACCGTCCAAGCTGTAAATCTCTGGAACGCCCTCCCCTTAGATATTAGGTCGTGTAACAGCCGGTTAACCTTCAAGATCAGAGTACGCAAGCACTACGGAGACTTGTTGACGGAGTCATCGGAATGATCATCTATCTATTTACAATGTTTATATGGGCATATGTAAATATGTGTGTATGTATTATCATCCATATCTCATTATGTATATATGTATGTGTATATATGCGTATGTATATGTAAGTGTATGTATATATATATATCTCTCTCTGATTATTGCATTTATGATGTTTATGTTGCGTAATAGTACCTTTATGTATCATTCTCACTTGTTTCAATAATACACCTGCTACACAGCTCTGCACCACCCAAAGGTTGACTGGAAGATAATGCCTACGGCATTAAGTCCGCCTTACGCAATGTAATTGCAGGAAGCTTAAATAAATAAATAAATAAATAAATTAAGAATACGGAATGTCACCACCCCTATTCATCCCATGGGTATCGTAAGACACGACTAAGAGACCAAAAAGTACGTAAAACAACATCATTTCAAAGAGAAGGAAAGCTTGTATAAATCCTTAACTAACTCATCTAGCCAGCTTGAGATAGTAGGGTAAAACTAATTTTCTAAGCAAAAGACTATGCCCAGCAGTGGACTGCAACAGGCTAATGATGCTGATGATGATGATAAAGGCACAAGTTGCGGCCTTATTGCTCAGATATAATCTTCTTCTTCTTCTCTTCTTTGTCCTAGCCATTTTTCATTATTTGGGGTCGGCTCTCCTCGTTCTGCGGCGCCAGGACGATCTATCCTGGGTTGTCGAAACGTTTGTTTGGGCAAGCTTTAAGTCCTTGGCCACCGTGGACCACCAGGTGGCTAGTGGGCGTCCTCTACCTTGCCTAATATTTGGCAGCGCCAGGGCTTGTTTCACAACATGGCCTTCAGGGCGTCTCATGACATGACCGAACCATCGTAGGCGGCTTTTGCTGAGTTTTTCTGTTATGGGCGCGATCTTGAAACTTCCTCTAATGTGCTCGTTTCGCACTTTATCGGGTCGAGTTACACCTTAGTAAGATATAATCTGGTGAAAAGAAAATGTGACTTGACTGAATGGTTGACCTCGCGGTTTAAGCGGTCGCCACAGCACTTTCTACTGCGCCAAGTGTTATGGGTTCGAATCCCACATGGGACAACACTTTTTTTTTTTTATTATATAGGGGGCAAACGAGCAGACGTATCACCTGATGGTAAGCGATTACCGCCGCCCATGGACACCCGCAACACCAGAGGTGTCACAAGTGCGTTGCCGGCCTTTTAGGAAGGAGTACGCTCTTTTCTTGAAGGTTTGAAGGTCGTATTGGTCCGGGAACACCGCAGGCGACAGCTCATTCCACAGTTTTGCTGTGCGTGGCAGAAAATTTCGGGAAAATCGCACAGTTGTGGACTGCCAACCATCTAGATGATGGGGATGAAATTTCACACTTTGTGTGATCCGCAAATTGTTACGCTTCATGTATGTTTGTACAGTCCCCAGTGACATGGGACGTATATTCTTAATGCGGAAGTTGTCTTTTAATAAAACAGAAATAGATTAGAAAAAGGTACAGGATAATTGCACAACAAAGATAATAAATAATAAAGATATCTCATAACAAAGACTGAACTAATTTTTGATTACCAAAAAACAAGAAAGAAGTAAAAGTTAGCCTTCCCTGTTAATTCCTATTAACAACAAATAGCTTAACAGTTAGTTTATATGAATCGTGAATAGTATTTCTAAGCGTTAGTGGTTGGGCGAGCGCACGAACGATGATCGATAGAACAGTGCTATCGCTTTCGGCGCGCGGCCGTGGCTCGGTGCAGACAATTAATTTAGAAGTGCATTTGTTCCTGATAACACCCTGTAATACTGTGTTCCTGGTAAGGAAGAGGACACAATACACCTTTGTCGCTACCATATCACTAATCCTTATGATGCTTACCTGACATCAACTCTTTCTGGGAATACACTGTTCTCTCTCTCTCTCTCTCAGCCTACTGCCGTCCACTGCTGAACGAAGGCCTCCCCCAAAAAGCGCCAACCATCCTGGTCCTGGGCAGTCAGCTGGCTGGGCAGGGCAGCGCCCTACATTGCGTTTGCCTAATCGTGGTCTCCACTCTAAGGCTTGTCGGCTCCAGCGACCATCAGTCCGCCTGGAGACATGACCGGCCTACTTCCACTTCAGCGTGCTGATCCTGCGTGCGATATCGGTTAGTCCAGTTCTCTTTCGGATTGTCTCGTTACGAATCTTATCAAGTAGAGAAACACCCAGCATCGCACGCTCCATTGCACGCTAAGCGACCTTAAATTTATGGACCAGTCCAACGGTGAGTGTCCACGTCTCGGCTCCATACGTCATTACGGGCAAGACGCACTGGTCAAAAGCCTTGGCTTTCAGTATTTCAGTTTATTTTTATGGCAAAGCAACGTTTTGTGGGTCAGCTAGTAACGTATTAAACATTTCGTTGTGTAGCAAGAAAGAACACATATTTATATTGTAGGTACTCGTACAAAGGTGAACTGTAAATTTCCAAGATTTAAAATTTGTGATTATTAATGGTGATAAATAGCGTGAAATGAACGTACCTATGATTTTATGAATTTCAAAAAGTATCTTATTTCTTTCTTATTTTTTTATGGATTAGGTGGCAAACGAGCAGACGTATCTGACAAAGGTATCTCAAAGGTGTCACAAGTGCGTTGCGGGCCTTTGGGGGGATGGTTGGAGGGGTCTCCGGTATCCTCACACACTCGGTAAAACACAGCGCAAGCGCTATTTCACACCGGTTTTCTGTGAGGCCGTGGTATCCCCCGGTCGAGGCGGCCTATTTATGACGAAGCGTGGCTCTCCCACGGTAAAACTTGCTACAGTAAATTTAAAGCATGAAGCAACACAGACCACCAATACTCTATGATTTGGATGAAAACTCGAAAATAACTAAAGCTAAACACAATCTAAGCATCAGTGTACAATCACCCCAAGTTAAAATTCAGTTAGTTCAACAATTGCATCCTTCCGTGTGTTCGACTAATTAAATTGACCACAGTTGAACAGCTAATGGAAAATCGCGAGCTATAACTCTTAAGCTGTCGAAATCTACCCACCGCGTATAGCTTACCAATCCGATGTGGATTCGTTTGTCGCGTGTGTGCAATCTTATGCTGGTTATATCTCCTTGTTTCCTTTCCAGCTTCATGAGAAGATAAATTAGTTTGATGATTGTGTTATTGTTTATTGGTGTAAAGTTTCTACGCTGCAGCGATTGATTGAATGCTGATTTAGTGGTTAGGGGGCTGGCTAGTCATTAATAACGTAAGGTGTTTAAGGGGAGGTGTGGGGGTGGTTGACTGAACCCAAACTCACAACAACTCACTTTTCGCAAGATCACTAAAACGTCTAACGTAATCAACGAATCGAACGTGGGTTCGATTCACACGCAACAAGCAATTTTGTGATGAGTGTCATATTTTATTCTGAGTATAACTTATTTATTACAAACATAACGTATCTAATATCTATACTAATATTATCAAGTTGAAGAGTTTGTTTGTTTGTTTGAACGCCCTAATCTCAGGAATCGCTGGTTCGATTTGAATAATTTTTTTGAGTTAGATAGTTCATTTATCGAGGAAGGCTATAGGCTATATATATATCATCACGCTTATACTATTTTTCACGATATGGACAATAGGAGACGCAAACGAGATTGCGTGGGTCAGATAGTTACAGATATAAGTGTGTATATTATCAGTTTGGTTACCACAGTACAGGCTCTGCCAAGTTTAGAACAAGACGGCCGCGTGTGATATCTGTAACGTTATTACATGCATGGTGCATGGGCCGGCTCGACCGGAGTGATACCACGGCCTCACAGAAAACAAGTGTGAAACCCCCAACCCCTTCCCCCATCCCCTTCCTCATCCCCAAAGGCCGGCAACACACTTATAACGCCACTGGTGTTGCGAGTGTCCATGACTGGCGGTAATCGCTTACCATCATAAAAAATAACAATAATTATTTAGTACATTAGTAATTGTTATTAATGGTGAAACCACCACGCATATGACCTTTGATCTATTTGAGATATTTGTTACATTTAATGATTCATCCATATACCATTCTACATTTCTTCATTTGGGATAGCTAGCAAATAAACATACAAAGAAAGGCATTATCTGATAACACTGAAGAGCATCAAGTGCGTTGCCTTATTCTGAGTCTTCCCTAAAATCAGAGGTGAATAATCTCTTGCTATGTTATCATTCGCACGTCTCTCACTCTTCCAACGATTAGGTAATCTTATCTAAGGCCTAGTTCCCGGTTGATGGTACTTACTTCAACCATTTGCCGTCCACTGCTGAACGTAGGTCTCCCCCAAGTAGCGCCAACCATCCCGGTCTTGGGCAGTCCGCATCCATCCGCTGCCAGCCACTCTCTTTAAGTCGTCAATCCATCGTGCCGCAGGGCGCCCTACACTACGTTTGCCTAATCGCGGTCTCCACTCAAGCACATTTCGGCTCCACCGACCATCGGTACGTCTAGAGACATGACCGGCCCATTTCCACTTCAACGTACTGATTCTCCGTGCGATGTCGGTTACTCTAGTTCTCTGTCGAATAACCTCATTCCGAATTCTATCAGACAGAGAAACACCCAACATCGCACGCTCCATCGCACGCTGAGCCACTTTAAATTTGTGGACCAGTCCAATGGTGAGTGTCCACGTCTCGGCTCCGTATGTCATTACGGGTAGGACGCACTGGTTAAATACCTTGGTCTTCAATGATTGTGGTATTTGCGACTCAAAGATGTGACGTAGCTTCCCGTACGCCGCCCAGCCCAAACGAATTCTTCTGTCGGCCTCCCGATCGAAGTTGTGCCGACCAAGTTGGATAGTTTGGCCAAGGTAGATGTATTCTTGCACAACCTCGATAATAACGCCGTTTACGGTCACGGGACTCGGGGACACATGCCGATTATGCATGATTTTCGTCTTTTCTATATTCATCCTCAGTCCCACTCGTTTTGAAGAATCGTCCAGACTGTTGAGCATTGCTTCCATGTCCTGCAGAGACTCCGCCAGGATGACTATGTCGTCTGCAAACCGCAGGTGTGAGAGGAATTGACCATTGATATTGATTCCCCGTCCGTTCCAATCGAGCGTTTTGAAGACGTCTTCCAAGGCATTAGTAAACAGTTTCGGAGATATGACGTCTCCCTGTCTTACTCCTCGATGCACTTTGATTGGTCTTGTGCTCTTTTCTTGTACTTGGACGGTCATCGTTGCAGCTTCATAGAGGCATCTCAACACCTGGACATATCGGCAGTCGACCAGGCACCTCTGCATAGATTCCAGAACAGCCCAGGTCTCAATAGTATCGAAGGCTTTTTCGTAGTCCACATACGCTATACAGAGAGGCTGATTATATTCCTCTGTCTTCTCAATAATTTGCCTTAGAGTGTGTATGTGGTCCACAGTACTGAAGCCTTTTCGAAACCCAGCCTGCTCTACGGGCTGAAAGTCATCGAGTTTTTGGGCAAGACGATTCGTAATGACCCTCGAGAACAATTTGTACACATGGGTCAGGAGTGAAATTGGGCGGTAGTTCTTCAGCAGGCTTTTGTCTCCTTTCTTGAAGAAAAGCACTACTATGCTCCTACTCCATGCCTCCGGTGTAATGCCAGTATGAATGACGGAATTAAAGAGTTTTGAGAGCTCTACTAACATAGGTGTTCCACTAGCCTTTAGGAGTTCTGTTGTAATTCCGTCTTCACCCGGAGCTTTATTATTGTGTAGTTGTCCGAGTGCCATCCCAATCTCACCCGGATCGATGTCGGGAAGCTCGTCTGTGAGGTGGCGTGTCAGTCTAGCACGCGGATCATCCGCGCTGTGGGTCTCAGCTGGACTGGTTTGTGAGGAATATAGATCCTCGTAAAACTTTTCGACTTCAGCGAGAATCTCTGTTTCGGAGGTGACGGTGGTGCCTTGTGCCGTTCTAAGCTTGGACAGGTAGTAACAGGAGGTCTTAGGCTTGGCAAAAACTTTTGAGCCCCTGTTTCGGGCAATTGCATCCTCGATGACTCGAGTATTCGACTGTCGAACGTCTTGTCTGACCAGCCTTCTTATTTGCCTGTTAAGTTGTTGTCGCTCTGAGGGTGTGGCATTTAGTGTTTCACGTCGTTTCCTCATGAGATCAAGAGTCTCGCTGTTGAGCTTTGACTTGCGTCCAATGCTCTTTGGTCGAAAGTGTTTATAACCCACTTCGCGGACGACACGTACCAGACTGTCAGCGGCGTCGTTTACGTCCTGCGCGGTTTCCAACATGGCGAACCGATTCTGAAGCTCCAACTCCAGCTCCGGTTGATGGTAAGTAGTACTAAAATTAGAGTAAGCAAAATTTAGGCACTCATTGCGTCTCTGTCTACCTCTACTAGAATACAGTGGTAGTGTATGTATGTGTGTATGTATATGCATATTCAAATCTATACTATACAGTATAGTATAGATTTGAATATGTATATACCGATCTATTTTTATCATATACTAGCTGACCCACGCAACCTTGTTTGCGTCTTATATTGCCCGTAGCGTGAAAATTGCCCCCGTTTTTTAAACATCCTTCATTGGTGCTCCGCTCCTATTAGTAGTAGCGTGATGATATATAGCCTATAGCCTTCCTCGATAAATGGACTATCCAACACTGAAAGAGTTTTTCAAATCGGACCCGCGGTTCCTGAGATTAGCGAGTTCAAACAAATAAACTCTTCAGCTTTATTATTAGTATAGTCTATACTAAAACGGGGGAAATTTTCACGCTACGGGCAATATAAGACGCAAACAAGGTTGCGTGGGTCAGCTAGTATATGATAAAAATAGATCGTTATTTAGTCTATTTCCGCATTAGTGATAATCATTAATTACACTCTTAATGGACATCTCAACGTAAAAATGTTGCCAATAAAAAAAATCGATAAGTCCTCCGGTGCCAATTAGTAGGCGCGATGAAATGTGTGATGTTGTGATGAACAATGAGCAACATATAGAATATAGACACTCTTGCGCAGATCGCCGATAATGGCGGTCGTCGCACACGCGGTAACTTAGCGAGCCCGTGCAACGCGCATGCACGCACGGAATTTCATCTTTCATTAAAGCTCAGGGATTTAATACTGCATATTAATTTAGGCTGGCAACACTTACATTATATTAATAATGGACATAAATGTGTCCTCGCAGTATTCAATCTGTTTCTTAGTAGATAAGGGCATTTTGGTCCTTGAAATTTTCAACTGAAGTGTTGTTTCTACTAAAAAAAATAATTTTATTCAATTTGTATTTCCTTAATTTTATTTCATTAATTAATTCTACTAGAAACTCGACTTCCTCAATAACAAAGTGAAGTATTCAAAGTGTACCTACTTATCCTCCAACGAGAAAAAAAATTGTATGTAGGTATCTTACTGTAGACTTGAAAACTCCAATTTACATGTTCCCTAATTTACATTTTATCTACTGTTCAGCGAAGAAGAAAGAGTAGTACCTATATAAAAAGCAAAACTTTACTTTTTTAACCTTATTAAGAACTAGCTGAACACTGCGGTGTTACCTGCGGTACGACAATAATCGTGGGCAACCCTGCAAGGCAAAGCTAGTATCTTTTTTTATTGAATAGTGGGCAAACGAGCAGACGTATCACCTGATGGTAAGCGATTAACGCCGCACATGGACACCCGCAACACCGGAGGCGTCACAAGTGCGTTGCCGACCTTTGGAGGATGAGGAGAGGGATGGGGAGGGGTTGGGATATGGGCCTCCGGTACCCTCACTCACTCGTTGAAACACAGTACAAGCGCTATTTCTCACCGGTTTTCTGTGAGGCCGTGGTATCACTCCGGTCGAGCCGGCCCATTCATGCCGAAGCGTGGCTCTCCCACGGTATCTCGATATCTTTAAAAATTGCAGCCTATCTGTTATTCTCATGTATAAGCTGTATTGTTGTCAAGTATCATCAAAAACCATTCATTAGTTTTTGCGTGCAAGAGCAACAAACATACTTACTTACATACTCACAAACTTTTGCGTTTATAATATTGGATTGTAGGATTGACCGGTTACTTGGGTTAAGTGATTTTGATACTTTAGGTCTTTCCATTAATTTTCAAATATTGTTTTAACAGAATGGAGGGCAAACGAGCGATCTGATGCTAAATGACTACCACCGTCCATGGATTCAAGAGACACAAGACAAAAACAAGTATAAAAAACAAGATCTCTGTAACTCACCTACATCGACGCTTTTTCGTCTGATAAATTCTTCACTATTCACATTCAAAATCAATTTCAATATAAATTAACACTCTATTGGTACAATAATCTTGCTAAAGTCATCTATAAACTGTAATGTATCTTGCAAAACCTTTTATATAATGTGTTAATACAAGCAAGCAAATTTAACAATACATCTCAAGTGCGAAACGGCATAAAACGCACTGAATAAGAACATAAATAGTAAATTTCGTATTTGAACAAAAACAGCTTCTGCAATATCCATCTGAATGTTATCTTGATCCAACTAAATGCGAGTTTTTGTAAAACAAAGCTTGGCGTAACTTGATTGAACTCAAAAGTATTTAAAAATAGCATTCGTGTTTTTATATTGTTTCTATCATGTTACAAAAGTAACTTGAAGCTTCAATTCCTTTGACGATATAAAACTACCTATTCTACAAACGTAAACGTTAATAGAAAACTAACAAATACATAGGAACGACATCTCCCAACGCTAATTCACGTGGTAAAAACAAAATATTAGACAATAACACAAGACGATAGAAGAGTTACCGATTCTTGAAAAGAATTCGAAGTGAAACTTAGCTTATTTTTTTTTTATTGAAAAGTGGGAAAGCTAGCAGACGCATTACCTGATGGTAAGCGATCATCGCCGCGCATGAACACTCGCAACACCAGAGGCCTCACAAGTGCGTTGCCGATCTTGAGAACCAACCCGTCTGGCCGACGTGCTAGTAGCCCAAGAACCTCCTTTCTTGGGCGAGCCCTTTATCCAACAGTGACCTGCTAAAGTTAGTTGTGACTATAACGATTGATGTTTTTTTCAAACATAACAATTAAAAACAAAAAATTATCCAATAAAATTATTCAACGAAGTATCAAGTGCTGTTTTCTAACCTCGAGTACCAGCTCCTCTTTTCACGCATACCTTCTCGAGGCGGTGCATTTTTCAAATTCCTTCGAGCTCTAACTATTTAATTCGGTCGTTTACGCGAACGGTAGATAATCTAGCCTTTGTTCGGGCTCTTTCATAAACATAATTGTGGTGGCGGGCCGAGTTATGGATGTAAGGGGAAATATTCTGCTTACCATACTATACTATGGTGCACTGAGGTATTTCACTATTTAGTAACTCGACTGCGTTACGAAGGATCATGTGTTTTTATTCGAATTAGACAAGGAAGGAGAATGGATTTTTGTTCCATCCATCAGGAGGTTACTGCAGTTTTTTTTTTAGGTATGAGTAAAAGCGTCAGAGAGCCTTGCAGTGAGTAGTTGAGCATGGATCAAGGCACGCGACCCTAGCGGTGGTTCTTGGGAACTGCGCACCAGAGTTGGCTCCTGTTGTTGAGTTGTGGGAAAACGACGGGATCTTGTGGTTGAGCTCCACCTGTTTGTAAGCCGAATCTCTCAATGGGGCCGTGGCCGGCCTCTTGGCGTGGCATCAGAATCTGGTGCCACGACAAGAAAACACAGGTGTGCGCGCTATCTACTAAAAAGTCTCCCTTCCTTCCTCGCTCCACTTTTCGGAACACTCAACGGCCTCTGCAAGATCAGTATATCTGGCATGATCTCAACATGCGTGAGTACATTGAGAGCGTCATATGAAGTTAGGTGTACTAAACAGGGTGAGACGGTTCTTCTCGCTCAGGCATCTGTGTCTTCTTTACAAGACCCAAGTTCGCTCGTGGGTGGAGTACTTTTATCATCTTTGCGATGGTGCCGCACAGTATCTGTTTGACGCTCTTGATCGATTGCAGCGGCGAGCAGTTCGCATCATCAGTAGTCTCAAAGCCACTGAGTTCCTTGAACCTCTGCAGCTGCGAAGAGGTATCGCCTCTATGGCAGTCCTCTATCGCCTGTATTATGGGGATGTTCTACAGGACAACACGTGCTGGCGTGGCTGGCGTAGTCACTTTTTTAGAGTGATAGACATGCGCTCTCGAACGCAATGTTTCGGTCTCACTACCACCGCACGTGTTTCCTCCCATTATGATACTGGGTCCTTTAAGCGGGGCGTAAAAAAGCATCTCTCTAGATCGTCATAGTGCAGCGTGGTGACCCACCACGCTGCTCTGTTCACGTTCTTATTGAGGATGGTGACCACCGCTCTTCGATTCCATTCATGCTTTCCATCAGGTAGAGTAGAGTCATTTTGGTAGCTTGAACATAAAAAAAAGTTCAAGTTAAATTAAATTGTAAGAAAACTTTACATTGTATCTACAATTATGAAGATGTAAAAATATCTTCAGGTCCTTGTAACAATAATTACTTAACAATGTTTAAAACGGCTCATAAACTCACTCTTATTTATTTCATGCAAACTTTGTAATTACTTTACAGGTGCAGATTCGTCAAGTTTTAATGTAGTGGTAAAGTACAAATACTTTGATAATTACAAGCCAAAGATCCTCATTACAATACTTGTTATTGTACCTTTACATCAACAACTACGGGTAACGCCGTAGGGCGAAGATAGTCTAAAAAAAAGTACGACTAAGTTACTCTTCATGTCATCAGCTGTTTACCTGTTAAAGTCCCATTAAAATCGGTTCAGCCGTTCTAGAGATTAGCCGAAACAAACAAGAGAGACAGATAAAATATAAAAAAATGTTTATAAACCGACTTTAAAAAGGAGAAGGTTACCAATTAGACTGTATTATATTTTTTTAGGTATGTTAACTCATAACTTTCGAGTGGGTGAACCGTTATATGATTCTTTTTTTATTTGAAAGCTGGTGCTTCCCGTGTGGTTTGATGTCATTTCAATTTGGTCCAGTTCTTGAAGTCGGTTTTTTTTTTGTTAAAATACGTTAATGTTTGATGTACGTGTCGTACATACTTTTATCTGCATTTAGTGATAAGCTGTAAATTTTAAATTACAATAAACACAAATTTTAACAACAAAAAAACCGACTTCAATAACTGGACCAAATTAAAATGGGACCATACGGGAAGAACCAGCTTTCAAATAAAAAAGTATCATCAAAATCGGTTCACACAGTTGAAAGTTATGAGGTAACAAACATAAAAAAAATAACCACGAATTGAGAACGTCCCCCTTTTTGAAGTCGGTTAAATATACGTTTTCGTGTGATTTATTTGTGTAGATTATTACATAGCAAGTAGATACATCTCTTTATCTATGTGACATATATATTTGACTGGCCTACTGGTTATTGGTCCTGGTCCTGACTGATAAGCCAGGAGTTCGAACCCTACAATTATTCCTATTGCCTTTTCCCAAACTAGGTAGGGTTTGGCGCTATTTTGGTCCACAAATTTTAGACTCAGGCTTAATGCTCTATTTATCTTTTATGCAAATACAAAATAAACAGACTCTTGATTAACAGAAATAGAAGTGAATTCAATTAGCGTACCTTAGATAGGTTCTGCTACCAAATCAACTTGGTTACAAATAGCACGTGTTTTGATAAATATTTTGCAACTGTTTTCTGCGAAGGGCTGAATGTTTTAGTAACGTTGAGAAATAAGCTAGCTTTGACAGTTTTGGTGCAGTTTTATGACAACATAAGTTTATTTGAAATTGATATACCACAATATTTTCTTGTAATGACTACGCACGCGAAAGTAATAATAATTTAAAATAAATATACTTTAAATATAGATTACTGTTAACCTTTTTTATGTATTTAAAAACGTTATTCATCAGATTACAATGTAATCTGAGTTTATATGTATATAATTGTAATAAAGAGTATAATAAATTTGTTTATTTTTTCCCATATACAAATAAATTACACAATACACATTTAATAATTTGGAGTGGTTTCCAAACCAGGTAAGTAAGGTACACTGCTAAAACATAGTCTAAGACTGTGAAACACTATACTTTTATGTAAATAAATAACAAAGAGGGAAAAAAGATAAATTATAATACATCTAATTTTGTGTGTGTCTGTGAGCGCGTGTGTGCCTACACGTGTGCACGTATGCATTTGAGTACATACTACTAAACTAGGTAGCAGGAAAGTATACTAGGTAGGTAGGTATTTTGCTATTATAATGCTACACATACATGATAAAAAATACCTACATTAATTGCGTTTTTGACGTAGAACTGTGATGTCCTCTGATTGTTTGCCTGGCAGTGCAGTGGATGTTTACCTTTCTAAGAAAGAAAACTCGTCGATCGCAACTTAAGATGAACAAATATGGACAGGCTGTAACATTATATAATAAAATCATTTAATAATATCAAACCCTAACTTTTAAAAATAACTAAAGTTACAATAACGAGAATCGACCAAGTCCGTATCCCTCTTTAGAAGATGATGGGTTCCGCAGTGAAATACTTTGTGTAAATTAAATTGAAACAAACAAGAAGCGTTCATTTACTTGAAACTACTCGTAATTAGGAACTAACATTACAGGTTTGACTAATAAGGAATTCATTCATCTCAGTCGAAAGACGTCCACTGCTGGACCTAGGCTTCCCCTAAAGCTCTCTATAAGAACCGATTCCTTGCTGCCTCCAACCAATAGCTTCGCTCGTCCTTTCTCAGGTCGTCGGAATACCTTCTAGAGAATCACAATTCACGCTCCAAAATGGATTAACCAATAAGAAAAGATATCACACCACTTCCTTCTACAAATTTGAAAATAGAAAACAAGAAGACTCAATAATAAAAAATCCAATCGATCCGTAAATTTTTGAGTTCTGAGCAACAAATTAATGCGAAGTTGATTTTAAGTTAAATGTTAACAAATTTTTGCAATGTCAATATCTTAAGCTCTTTTTTAGAGGCCCAATCATGCAGAAACATCTCACTAGGCCGCCATTGTATGTGCCACCATGCTGCACTGTTGCATTCGCAATGAGTATAATAACTGTGGCGACTTCTACATACATCGCAACAGCAACATACCACAGCGCCATTTACCTCAGACACACTGAACTACGGCACAATGTACAGCATCATGGTCGTATCAATCCTGGATCACGTAATAGAAGTTCTCGCGCCGGTTATCGTGTAAACAACATCTCAACATCAACTGTTGGGCCGTGGATCGCCAGGCATTTTTTTTTTTCTTTATTTCTTTAATGAGGGCTTAGTCACGAAGTGATTATGTCGCCCTCATAATGGGCCGTGGCCCGCCAGGCATGATCACCTCGCCTGGTCGAAGGATCCTCCCTTTGTGTTTGAGGGACATGACACCCTTTCTTCCACAGTGTCCACCACTTTTAGATTCTGCTTATGCTTTTCATTAGGCAGAGTAGTCACTTTGGCCGGCCTATACATAAAAAAAATACAATTTCTCTTTGGGTAACGTACCTATACAGATAATATAAAAGGAATACGCCTGATTTGCCTTTAAAAACATTCTTAGATCTTTCATTTCGTATACAGAACCATTAAAATATTTATATTATTTGTCAGTCAAATATGTAGCGTATGACAGTGCTTACCGGGCTCCGTATAAAGGCAGGGGACAGATCAGCCCGTCCTGTCAACCACGTGGGTGTCGAACTGTCGACTGTGACTGTCAGGGTTGACACGACACTGAATTAAATATAATGAGGTTACGTTTTTGGAAGGTTGTAACTTGTGACCTTTGAAGATTATGACATGTTTTGATACATATTTGAACACGTTGATTTATCAAGATGAAAGTTTAAAATATTGTTTGATTTGCTGTATTCTAGGCTAAGTTAAGCTAGCACAAATTGTACAAATGCGAGCATTTTTCAAACGAAGATTGTCACTATTATACCGCAATACGTTTGAGAAAAGAGAATAAATTTGATTAAAACCTATTATTGCGTGTAACTTAATTTCAATATGATTATGACTCAGTCTTAAGATCACATAACTAAGAACAATAAAAAATAGCTTGTTTAATTCGCTCATTAGGTAGGCTGTGAATATTCATAAGCAAACTAGCTTTAACACCCGACTGTATGTCGGTTATCACGTAGTCTATGTCCTTCTTCCATGCTCAAAGTATTCCCTTAAAGTATTAAATATATAAAGTAGCTAAGCCGTAAAAGCATAAAAGACATATAGACAAAGTTACTTTCGAATTTGTAATATTAGTATGAATTACTTTTAATTTAATTTTAAAATGAATAAATTATTCTACAATTTTTGTGTTCTTTTGTTTACATTACGAAAGAACTTTCAGAATGTTTCTTGATAAATATTCTTAAACCATTTAGCAAGCGCACATCAATGACTTAGGAATCGCTAAGAAAAAATGAGAAAGCTGTCAAACGATTAATATGTTTATGAAGCCTTATAAGTATAACAAATAATAATATATTTTGAAGGTCACAGTAACTACTAAATACCAACCCTACAGCTCATATCTCACGGAAACGATGTCGCAATCGACTCCTGCGCCGGTGTTATAATAACGATAACTTTGTGCCGGCCAATTAGTGGCACGAATCATAGAGGCAGATGACTTCTAGCCATAGATAATGTAGATATCAATGGGAGTAATGGCTGCTGGTAGCGTGTTTTGAATAGATGGTAATTGGCGAATTGTTGCATGGCATATTAGTAAAGTTATAACGGTTTAACTAATGTAGGGGTGTCAGCAGTTCCTCAATGACACAATCGTATTTTACAGTTCGTTAGTCAATTAATTATAATGATACAAGCTTTTGCCTGAGGCTCCACCCGTGCACGTATCGGTTGTCGTAACAAAAGTAGCCTATGTCCTTCTCCAAAGTCTAATCTATCTCTGTACTGTGCCGAAATTCATCTAAATCTTTTCTTTCTTTTTCTTTTTTTTAAAAAGACAACTCCCACATTAGGAATAAACATCCTGTGTCGTGGGGGACTTTGCAAACATACATGAAACGGACACAAAGAACATCCAGACTTGGGACAACAATTCGTGGATCACACAAAGTGTTGTACCGCGTGGGATTTGAACCCACGACACTTGGCGCAGTAGCAAGCGGCATGGCGACCGCTGAAACCACTCGGCCAACCGTGCAGTCAAAAATCGGTGTAATCGGTGTAGCGGTTTAGTCCTGAAAGCGCAACAGACGTACAGCGTTACTTTCGAGTTTATAATATCAGTGTGGCTAGTGGTGGGTTATAATTGATAAATTTGACTAGATTTTTGTGCTATATAAACACGGCTAACTGAATTGACAGTTATTGCGGTAAGTTTAAATATATTTCTTCGTTCTTATATTTGCAAAGCATTATCAATGCACAGTATCAGTATCAAATAATAGGTCATTGCAATCACTATTTCGTTTACTGAATGCAGATACATTTAGTAAGAGTAAAAAAGAAAGGCACATAATTAACTAACAGCTTCTTATCAGCTCATTTTTTACAAATTCAATTGGGTCGTATCATTATGTGTTGCCTGGTCTCCTTGTTATTATATAAATTATCTCACCAATTCGGTAGTACCATTTTACATAACACTGTATCTCTCAAATGTTGACTGGTCAATAACGTCTAAAGCAATAAATCCGGTTTACGCAATGGCTTTGAGTAAAGTATAAATAAATAAAGTAGGTAATAATGTTATCATTATATTAATTAAAGTTACTCTGTGTATACTTCCAAAGACATTGCATAAGACGAGATTTAATTTAAATCAATTACATTAATACAATCACTAACATCCGACGTTATTGTTCAGTTCGTGTTATTTTCAATAGAAGTTGTCTTAAAATAGTTATTTTATGGATACCAGAGATCGATTGGTAGTTGATGGTAACCGAAATGCACAAAATCACACGATGTGCCACTCTGCCCCTGGAGTAAGAGGGGTCCGAAAACAGCTTTCATAATAATAATAATCTTTATTCATATAAAAAGTTAGTTCACAAAATAATGTACAAATTTATCTGTAAATATAATCAAGTTGAACCAAAAACATCCCTGGTCCCCACACTAGGGTTCCCTGTGTCGTGGGATAAAAGCATCTGTGATCGCATCAACCATTGAAATATAAACATACATTACAATACTTAACAATTTGAAAATAATAATATGAAGAAAATATAAAGATGCAATTTGTTTGACTCAGGAACCGAACGTCGACCCACGCGGACTTCTTGAATGTCGTTATTTTTGTTTATGCAGTAAGTAAGTCGCATAGTTGCTTATCGTCGGTAATGCAATGCAAATGTTATTTAAGTACGTATATTTCGATAACGGAAATTTGCAAATGATGTTATAAATTTTAGTATATCTGTACAAGACTTAGAATAAAGTATATTAATAAAAGCTTCCTTCGAACTAGATAGAGTTCGTTTAGGTTATTTACTTTTAAACCGACTTCAGTTCAATTTAAAGAAAATATTATTTCTACACACATTTTTTTTTTATTATTATATAGGGGGCAAACGAGCAGACGTATCGCCTGATGGTAAGCGATTACCGCCGCCCATGGACACCCGCAACACCACAGGCGTCACTAGTGCGTTGCCGGCCTTTTAGGAAGGAGATCGCTATTTTCTTGAAGGTTTGAAGGTCGTATTGGTCCGGGAACACCGCAGGCGACAGCTTATTCCACAGTTTTGCTGTGCGTGGCAGAAAATTTCGGGAAAATCGCCCAGTTGTGGACTGCCAACCATCTAGATGATGGGGATGAAATTTTTGTAATTTAACTTTAACTAACATTATCACACACACAAACAAATCCACCCACACACTTACCCACTAATGTAGGTTTTACCTTTTACCCTTGAATTGTTCGACCAGAACCGACCATCGCAAGTAATACAAACTGAATGTAAACAATATTGGACGGGATCCTGGTGTCCTGAAATACAGGCTCATAAACTAGCTTAAACACCAGTCTCCCACAGTATGCAACCTTTTCATATTATTGTGGCGAGTAAATTAATGTTTATCATTATTAAATTGAAAATTAAAGGGTTAAAGGAAACTGCTTTTTCATTTAATAACAATATGATTACAATTCCTCATCGATATGTACATTGACTGTAGGGCTAATCCATAGTGGCTCAACGTGGCATGGAAAGAGATATGCTCGAACTATCCCTGAAGTACAAAATTCGGAACGAAATGATCTGTCAGAGAACCAAAGTGACCGACATACCTCTCAAAGTTAGCAGATTGAAGTAACAATGGGCAAGAGTTATATATGTCGCAGAACTTCAGATCATTGATTGATAGATCATTTGATCCTTCTTCAAAAATTGAACAGAATAGGAGTAGGGGGCTCTATGATACAGTGGTTAGAATCTTACCTTTGTGAAAGAGTATCAGAAGTGGTAGTCAACGGATACTCTTCTGACAAGTACAGAGTTACTTCAGGTGTACCGCAGGGATCGCATTTAGGCCCTATTCTGTTTAATATATTCATTAATGACATATCCTTATGTTTTAAACATTGCAACTTCTATCTTTACGCTGATGATCTTAAAGTTATGAAACCTATACGGAGCGATCCAGATGCTACAATGTTACAAGAAGACATAGATTCATTGTCGCGCTGGTGCAGAGATAATAGAATGTCATTAAATTTAGATAAATGCTTCCATATTCAATTCACACGAAATAAAAACAAAGAAAGCAACAAGTACAGCATTGAAGGCATTCCTCTTCAAAGTATAAATAGTATTCGTGACCTGGGCATTACAATAGATGCAGGCTTAAACTTTAATATTTATTTATTTATTTAAACTTCCTGCAATTACATTGCGTAAGGCGGACTTAATGCCGTAGGCATTATCTTCCAGTCAACCTTTGGGTGGTGCAGAGCTGTGTAGCAGGTGTATTATTGAAGCAAGTGAGAATTATACATAAAGGTACTATTACGCAACATAAACATCATAAATACAATAATCAGAGATACATATATATATATACACTTACATACACATACGCATATATACACATACATATATACATAATGAGATATGGATAATAATACATACACACATATTTACATATGCCTATATAAACATTGTAAATAGATAGATGATCATTCCGATGACTCCGTCAACAAGTCTCCGTAGTGTTTGCGTACTCTGATCTTGAAGGTTAACCGGCTGTTACATGACCTAATATCTAAGGGGAGGGCGTTCCAGAGATTCACAGCTTGGACGGTGAAGGAAGAGTGAATAATGCGGGAACAATGTGAAGGACAAAGAAGGAGGAGATTATCGGAGGAACGAAGATTTCTGTCATGGTTAGAGCAGAGATATTGTAAGTGGGATATTAGGTAAGTGGGTGAGTTGGGAGAATGGAGAAGAGAGTGCAACGTGGTCAACGCCCGTAAACTGCGGCGCTGCCTTATAGGTAACCATGACAGTTCCCTCCGGTAAGCGGATACATGATCGTATTTCCGTAAGTTGAATATGAATCGAATGCAATTGTTGAGAATCCGGTCTAATTTATTGAGGAGATCTGCATTCAGGTCGAGGTAACACACATCACCATAGTCAATGACTGGGAAAATTAGCGTCTGTACCAGCATGGTCTTGGTTTTAATTGGGAGAAAATTTTTTAACCGATAGAGGCCACGGAGCGTATTCGTGACTTTTCGGCTGACACTGGTTACCTGAGCTTGCCAATTCAGGGTTGTGTCTAGGTGTAAGCCGAGGTCCTTGACCGACTGACCAATAGGCAATACTGTACCATCAAAAATTATGTCTGTGACAGTGTCATAATCAATTCTGCCTATCATTCTTGGGCTCCCTATGAATATCGCCTGACATTTGGACGGGTTCACGTTTAAGCCGAACTTGCTGGACCAGTTTTTTATGGTGTCTAGGTCATGGTTGATTCTTTTGATTGCTTCGCCAATATTTTCTACTCTCGCATGTGAGTAGATCTGTAGGTCATCTGCATACAGATGATACGAACACTGAAGTTTGTGAGTTACAGAGTCAATGAATAGCGAAAAGAGAAGTGGAGAAAGAATGCCGCCTTGAGGAACACCAGAGCTAAGTTCGGCCCATAGAGATGACGACTCATCAGTGCGAACAGACTGCTGGCGTCCCCGAAGATAGGATGAGAACCATTCCAGTGCATCGTCGGAAATCATAAAGTGGGAAAGTATTGCTAGCAAAATCTCATGGTTCACTGCATTGAAGGCGTTTGAAAAGTCAATTAAGGCAAGTACAGTTATCTTTCCATCCTCCATTGCCGCCTTAATGTCAAGTGTCACCTTGAGTAAAGCTGTCCCTGTACTATGACCAGGTCGGAAACCTGACTGGTACACATTGAGCAAGTTGTTCTGGTAAACGAATTGGGATAGTTGCTTATGTACACAGGCTTCAAGGACTTTGGAGAGGAATGGGAGTATGGATATTGGACGAAAATGGATAGGGAGGGTGGGGCTAGATACTTTGGCCAATGGACGTACATAAGCTTTGCGCCATAAGGATGGGAAGCAGTTGGATTCTAAGGAGTAACTTATTATGTGTGTTATGGCTGGTAGGAGTTGTTCCAGGATAGTGGTTACCATGAAACGACTAATGTTATCGTTACCAGTGGCTTTGGATTTTATTGAGATCACAATTAGCTTGACCTCCTCTGACGCAACCGGAGAAAAATTTAAAGGATTTATTTTAGGTCTAGGCAGTCGGGCCAGATAGTCTACGGTTTGGGCTTTGCTTTGATGATCCAAAGTAGTAGAAGTGGTGAAATGACGATTGATATCATCTAAAGCAATGCCCATCGGGAGATCTGCGTGGCGCTCACTACCAATACCGAGAGTCCTTAGAAACTTCCAAATATCGGCAGGGGAAGATGTAGAGATGTTGTCGAGAATATAACGGCGTTTAGCGTTACGTATCATCTGATTGCACCTGTTTCTAGCGGTCTTGTAAGCAAGCCAGGAATCATCGCTTCGTGTTCTTTTAAAACGCCGGAAAGCCCCATCCCTCCCCCGCATTACGTCGCAGATGCGGTCTGTCAACCAGGGTGCGGGTGGATGTCTCAGTTTTATATTCTTCAACGGCGCATGAATATCGTATAATTCAATTATGTTTTCGTTCAGTATTTGAACCTTTTCGTCGACGGTGACTGCTGCAGCTAAGGGTTCCCAGTTGATTCGCGAAGCATCGTCCCGAAGCTTTTCCAGGTTCATACGTCCAAAGCAGTGTCTGGCCATTATTTTTGGTTTTGGCTTTGGCGTTTTAACTCTGTACGAGACATAAATTAGGTCGTGATGAGAGAAACCGGGTGCTGGGTACTGGCCGTATGATGAAACCCTCTCAAGAGACGAAGTAAATATGAGGTCCAGCAAGGTATCTTCTCCATGTGGGTTGTGATGTGTGGCTTGAAGCGTTAAATTATGTAGGCATGCAGATTCCAGTATGCTTAAGAGTTTACGACAACGGGCCTAAACTTTAATATTCATGTTGGTAATACAGTCGCGAAAGCTTTTAAAGTCCTGGGATTTGTGTTACGCAATAGTAAGGATTTTAAATATCCATACACAAAGATAATTTTGTTTAACTCACTAGTTAGGCCAGTGTTGGAATATAACTCCGTTGTATGGAATCCTCACTACGAAGTATACAAGAAACGTCTTGAAAGTGTCCAAAAACGATTTCTTTATCACCTTTGCTATAAGGCTTTGACATTGTCCAGCTACACCGAGAGACTCAAACACTACGATATGTGCACACTTGACAGTCGCAGGCAGTACCTTGATGCTATTTTTCTGTATAAGTTGTACAATGGTTACACAGACTGCAACGAACTAATGAGTAGTCTATTTATAAATATACCATCACGACTACCAAGGATAGGGGCTTACAATCTATTCTCTGTCCGTTCAGCAAAATCTAATCTAGGTCGTTACGCCGCTGTGCCTAGGCTCTGCAGGCAATACAATATGTTGTCTAAAACTAAAAACTTAGACCTCAGTGCTTCACTTTTAAAGTATAGGTGTTCTTTGAGGAGTATCTTTCTGATGTGTGGATGATGCTGTTTATCCATGATTGTGTTGAACCGTGTTTGGATTTTTATTCTTTATTCACTGTTTAATAGGACTTGTTACTAGTGTTTGCATGCTGTGGTCTCCTGTAATTGAGGGAGTACACCGAAATATTGATGTAAATTTTAATTTTAAGTTATAGTTGTGTATAGCCTTTGTTGGAGATCCTTAATCTGTATAAATAAATAAATAAAAACTTATAACCGCTGAGTAGAGACCGTGGCTGTATTTTTTTTTTTACTTTTTTTTTTATTGAATAGTGGGCAAACGAGCAGACGTATCACCTGATGGTAAGCAATTACCGCCGCCCATGGACACCCGCAACACCAAAGGCGTTACAAGTGCGTTGCCGACCTTAGGGGGATGGGAAAGGGGATAGGGAAGGGGTTGGGGTATGGGCCTCCTGTATCCTCACTCACTCGGTGAAACACAGCGCAAACGCTATTTCACACCAGTTTTCTGTATAGTGAAATATTCCCGTATCTAAACGAGAACATAAGTTTGCGTGCATTTTATAATTTTTTAGCTCGTCAATATGGGTTCGATGCTCTTGCTAACGGGATCAGATAAAAAATGTTGCACATCTCGCTAACCATGCGTGTAAAACTATCTCATCATAAAACAATCGTGATTGTAACAATCTATAGTGATGTAGAAATCTTGTAAATACATATCAATACAACTACCGAAGTCACCAGACATCGGTTCATGGTCATCGTTATCATGGCCTTAAAGGGGGCCTACCTCGGTAGTCGGGAGGAGCTCCGTGAACGCTTCAGCGGCTTCTGGAGTCCATCCTGCCGTACTTCACGACTGAGGTACATCCCGCGGTAACTAAAGTCACCCCCGGGGCGGGTCGCTGTCACACCTCTCGGCCGCACCAGGGTTCACCGGATTCGGGCTGTTTGCAGCGACCACAATGCTGCTGGTCCTCTGGTATTCCTTGGGAGAGGCCTATGTCCAGCAGTGGGCTGCAAATGATGATGATGATGATGATCAGAACATGCTGGCCAGTCGGCTTGGCCGGATTTGTGTCAAGTTTTCCTTTTCTATGCAGTGATGTTGTCCTACATAATTTGCTCTCTTAGACCCGTGATGTCAATCACAGTTACTAGTTCTAATAGGTTTTTAGCGCCTATATTGTTTAGGATAAATGGCTTTCTTAATTATAACCAGCAAAATTTAAGTCTTAAATACGTCTCTGTTCACGCCTTTTATGAATAAAGATGTAACTGTATGTAGGTTGTAATCAAAGCAATTGACAGTGCAAAATAGGCAGCTCTTAACATTCTCTTCTAAGGAGTGGGACTTGAATTTAAGCGTCTAAGCGTGACCGAAAAAATAGGTATTTTTAAACCAGAACAATATAGATTAAACCAATGAATATGAACAGTAGACGTAACTAAACAAGTTTTCGCAGAAAAAGTTCAGTTGCAACGAATTTAAAATCCACTTTCAACCACTTTCTTACCTAGAAACTAACAAATGAACATAAAACTAGCCACAAGCCGTTGCATCTGCATCAGATAATGTAAACATTTCTCCGTGTGTCCTGATGATCTCACCAATTTCTCTTTCAGTTTCTCATGTGACCTTGATCCTGGGGACATCAGAATGCGGAGACACGTGTTCGAATCCTCTCCGTTTCCCCACAATTGGTATTCTAGGCTGTTCAAGGACAATACGTGAGGAGAGTACCTGAGATTATTCACATGCGTGTGTTTGTGTATATGTGGGTTGATGGGATATTCATTGATTTTTTTAACGTAGACATATTTTTATATTATTTTTAAGAAATGATATGCATCGATAAAATTTATAAAAATATATCGTAACTACCTCTCTTATGTTACCGGTTGGGAATAACAAAGTCAAAACTAAGACCAAACAAAGTTTTCAACTTTTACGTGAAAAATATTAGGTATAATAATATTTTAGTAGTAAAGTTATATCTGAAGTAGGTAAAGTTTATTTATAACAAAGTTCCATGTAAAGTTTTATATTTAACTAGCTGACCCACGCAACCTCGTTTGCGTCTTATATTGCCCGTGGCGTGAAAATTTTCCCCCGTTTTTTAGTAGTAGCGTGATGATATATAGCCTATAGCCTTCCTCGATAAATGGACTATCCAACACCGAAAGAATTTTTCAAATCGGACCAGTGGTTCCTGAGATTAGCCGGAACAAACAGACAGACAGACAAAAATTTTAAAAATATATATTTTGGTATGTGTACCGTATATACATTCAGTTATTTTAATATTACGAACAGACACTCTAATTTTATTTATTTGTATAGATTACAATAATTGTAATTTTCCTGGTAATCAAAGTGGCCGGAGCTGGTAATGAGAACTTGTGTAAATAATCGAAAGATTTTTTGGGTTACCGTAGTTCACGTCTCGGAAATTATAGTTTCGTCATGAATGTCCGTCTATCGTCGGCTTACCTTTCGAACGAGTAGTGCTGGAAAGATTAAACTATGCACGAATATGTGTATTTAATAGAGTTGTAAGTGTTTAAATAGAGCCATGAAAAATATCTATTGGACAGGATTTAATTTCAAGGTGATTACGGAACCATATTCTATGCGTAACCTGACACACCAATCTTGATACTCGGCCAACGGTCTGTATTCGGAAGTAATTTAAGATTTTTTTCTTCAGTTTTCTGCAATAATTCTCCATATAAACTTTTAGTGAGCCAAATTTTATACTCTTCTGTTGGCATAAATTTCATAAAAAGAGGCACAAAGATTTATCTTTACGTAATAATGTACCTACTATACGGGTGATTACAAACATGTGTACAAAGTGAAATGTTGTATTGGGAAGTCGGGAATTATGCCTAGCCCTGCAAATACTGGTCTATCGTACTATAGAAATGGATTACCGCACTGACCAATCAAAATGGGCAGCCTTACGATCGTGCTGGAGTTGTGTGTGCTATATCCTTACAACTGCTTCTCTTATTCTCTCTCCAACCATGAGTTTATAATGTTGTTTATTCAACTGTGGCGTGAATACTCAATACTTTATTATTATTTATAATCACTTAACGCTATTGTAGTATTGTCCAGTTCATTGATATTCTCATGAAGACAATCCAACTTGGAGTTTTTCTTCCTCTAAACATTATTAAGATAATAAGCTTTTGTTTTTTCATTCTTTATAACCGACTGTGTCAGAAATAGGGTTATGTATTCGAGTGTATGTTACCTTAACGGATTGATGGAATACAATGGTCCTGTAAATCACAAAATTACTTGTCTGATCAGAACCTAGGCAGCCAACATTGTTAAACACTTGATCATTAGTTTATTCATCATCAAATATTCATAAAAGCCACAACCAACTCCAACTCTAACCAACTCTTTAGATCTGACCGACAGAGTTCATTGCTGAAAAGTTTTGATTAAACTTGCTAGTCTCTAGAATTGAAAATTTAAACTTTAAGAACTAGTTTTACCAGGATAAGGATAGTTTTCTGCCTTAAAACGCCATTTAACAGATAAAAGTTAGTGATACACATATGTTTATCAGAGATTTGTATGTATTTACAAAAAAAAGTATTAATGTATTTATATCAGTTGTCTAGGACCAATACTACAAGCTCTGCTTAGTTTGGGACTAGATGGCGTTGTGTGTTAGATGTCCGAAATATGTATTTATTTATATATGTCTATATCCAAGACTTGTAAAATCGAAATCTACAATTATGTTGTGAAACTGACAAAAATTACCGTGGTAGAGCCACGATTCGGCATAAATGGGATGTTTCGACCGGAGTGATACCACGGCCTCACATAAAACAGGTGTGAAACAGCGCCTGCGCTGTGATTCACCGAGTGAGTGAGGATACCGGAGGCCCATACCCCAACCCCTCCCCCCATCACCCTACCCAATCCCACAAAGGTGGGCAAAGCACTTGTGACGCCTCTGGTGTTACAGGTGTCCAATGGCGGCTGTAATCGCTTACCATCAGGTGATACGCCTGCTCGTTTGCCCCTTATTCCATAAAAAAATAACTCCTGTTGACTTTTCGAGAACACTACTTTGTTGTTGTTGTTGTGTACGAAAGAAAATGCAGCTGTTACTAAAACTTACAATCTAAGAGATTCTCAATTAAACTTGTTTATTATATAGGTTAAATTGAAATAGTTTTAAGAAAGAGTATGATTCGTACTAAGGGGCGAATCGACTACGTATAAAAAAGGTATAGCTACGTCGATTTACGCTGAGGTCCTAAACGGCGTCTTCAAAAAACGTCCATGTGTAATTTATTTATTTAGGTATACCAACAGCACACATACGATACACTTTTTAAAAAATTATACAATAATATTATCTAGTATGCATGCCTATTACAATTCGCACCGAACTGTAAACAGTTCGCGTTTTCTGTCGACATTGTATCCTAAACTTCTCTTGCAATTTTTTATCATGATTTTGGCGTATTGGCGTCAATGATACTTTTTTAGGATTACGCAGATACGCGTTCACGTCTCGGAACCCTCATAATGTCCGTCCGTACTGAGTCTCTCTGTCCGGCCGCCCGTCCTCGTTTCATCTCCCAAACGGTTAGTGCTAGAAAGGTGAAACTTTGCATATACGTATTAACCACGTCGACAAAGTGCTAAAATAAAATCATGAAAAATAATATTCTTTGGAATACCTTCTTTACGTGTAAGGGAGAGCCCCTACACATAAAGAAGGTATTTTTTGGGGTCCTTCCCCTACACGTAAAGTGGGTATTTATTGGAGACCCTCCTCTACACGTTAAGTAGGTATTTTTTCGCGTTTACCCCATAGCGTGGGGTATCATTAGAGATCTGTTTTAAAAACATTGGGAGGTTGCTAAGATGGTTTTTTCATTTAAGTATTTCTTTGGGCGATATTCGACTTTGAGACGCATATTTTTGTTGTACCTACTCATCACACAATTACTTATTTATCTTGAATGGGAATCGAACCCGCTGGCTAAGCAGTCAGGAGTGCTTACCACTAGACTATACCAATAGAACATAGGCTGCTTGATTTTACGTACCCTAAGCGAGACATTTGTAAATGATATATTATTTATTACTAATGAGAACTACGAAATATGCTATAAAAGTTGTTGAAACTACATAGCGGTCTATCGCTCTGAGATACCGGATCGGCATGCGTCAACCATAACCTAGGGTCCATGCGTCTGCGCAGCGTCCACTTTCCCCGCGATCGACAGCTTCCAGATAACATCGACCATCTTCATTGATAACTGGCTTCGGCAGAGACTAAATTCTGCAGACACGAGCGTAGGCATAAATCTTTATTTATTTTATGCTCTTATACTTACTTTATATGTATAAAGTCGCAATGTTAAGTGGTACGTAGTGGTAGACCTTTAAATGATAATAGTAATAATATTATAATAAAAATTATTTAATTTCTCCCACAAAATACAGTAAAATCACAAATACGAGCGCTGGATGGGAGACAGGATACTAAGTAAACTTGTGTTACAGGTCTCCTGGCCTCTCCGTCCCGGATGAACATAAATGAGGATGAATGTTGATTGTTAATAACTGTATCTATTTAATCAGTTATTGTAGACGGAAAAATAAAGATTATGTTTCACTTGCAAAATAAATAAAGTTAATAGTAAAATGGAGCGGATTAATAGTTTTACTTCGAAGTTATTTGTAGTAATGTTTTTTCACACCTTCGTAAATGATTTATTTTATTAATTTAAAGTAAAAGTACTACTATTTCACACATATAATACTTATGACTAATAATAATGAATTGAAGAATTGTTGCATGTTTATATTAAAAGATGAAATTTTATCTTTGATATAAGTTTATTGATTGTTTTATTTTACATCACTACTTTGAAGAGAAGCAAGAATAAAGAGACCAATATGTTTATTGCAAAATTCAATGTTTCAATTGTAATGGCTTAAATATTTAAAGATAGATAAGGTAGGTTTGATAATTGTTGACAGTTTCACTTTTTTACATGCTTCTAGATGTTTCATTTTTAACCTTCATAGAAATTAGCATGAGTAATAACTTTTTACTATTCATCAATTCATAGTAGTCACATTAACACAATACTATTGTCTAGAAAGGTAAAGTGTACGGTTAGGAGGTTCTGTATTTATATAATCTTTGATCATGAAACCGCGACCGCTTTCCACGGTGTGCTTGCGCCGGGGCCGACATAACGGCGCGACGGACGGCGACGCGCGCACGAATCCCGCGCACCACAACGCGCAACAGTTGCGCACGCGCCGCGAGTGAAACACGCGAGTGACCACACATATACGATACTGTGACTGTGTCTGTGTTTGTTCCTGGTTTTTAAAATCTCGTGGTTGCTATTTGCGCAACCGCATGTAAGTTTGTGGTTGACAACCATCTCCGACCCAGGTGAGCGTGTTTGCAATTTGTGTTAGATTCGGCCTTTTAGCCTTTGATGCGAAAGGAACTGTTCCGCGGAATGTTATTAAGTATTATTGACTTTCTAATTGTGTTTAAATATGTTGATTAATACATTTTCTGAAATAAATACCTACATCAGATTACCGTAGTCTGCGTTCGAGGTTTCCTAGACAAATTAGTCTCTATATCCTTGTTGACCTTTAATAAATGTAGGTTGTATTCTTATAAGTGTATCAAAACATTGTGTACATACCATTAAATTTAGCATATTAAATCCGTTCTTGCGTCTGCCTACCCGCATTTCAATATTTGCAAGGTCGGCCAAATTCATTGGTAATAGTTGTTTTAGGTAGGTAATGAAATATGATGCGTAATTTTGTTACTTTGGCGGGTGTTTAAAAAATAAGATACGTGTTAAACACAATTCCCTTTTTTTCATGTTTAGACTTATAACTAATTAACAAGGATATGTACATTTTAATTAATATAAATATTACTATTACAATAAAAGTTTGTTTTAAAACAATTAATAATTTTAAGATCTATTTTGCGAAATTATGTTTTGTGTTATATAGGTACCTAGTTCAATTAGAAATTGATAAATTTATCTGAGTTCTTACCTGCCCGAACGATATTATAACAATAAGCTTCTTTAACATAAAGCAGATGATAAAACAGCGTACACTTGTAAGTAGATAGGTATCTATAAGTAATATTGTCATGAACTGTCATTTAAACTAACAAAGATGAAACGGAACTAGGACTTTCGGCCTAATGTTTTTTACTTTACTATAAAAAAATTGTGTTGTCTCCTGAAGAAGTTATAATTAAATTGAAACTATTTTATTAAAAAAAATACATAGTTTTTTGATCTTAAACGATAATCCACTAAAGTAAAAAACATTCTTGTGGTAGGTATCGTAAATTCGTAAATCAGACTAGTAGAATTGTCTATGCTTTACTATTATGAATTAAAAAGTTTCAAATGATTTCAATGAAATTTGGACTTTAGTTCCCGAGGAAGGGTATAGCATACTATTTACCAACGCCAGGGTTCCAGGGATTTCCTTCCGAGGGTGCACCTGGTTCCCCGGCTTCTAGTACCCGTGACGATGTGCGGTTTTTGGTCGGTTCGATTCCGACATAACCACCAGTCGGTGATATCCGAGGGGATTTCCGCACAAAAAAAGGATACTATTTACCGCGATAACTAAAATGCACGCAAGTGAAGCCGCAGACAAAAGCTACTTTAAATATATAATTTACTAGCTGACACTCGTTTACGTCTACTATTGCCCGTAGCGTAATAATTTTCCCCCGTTTTTTAAACATTCTTCATTGGGGCTCCGCTCTTATTGATCTTAGTGTGATGATATATAGCCTATAGCCTCCCTCGATAAATGGACTATCCAATACTGAAATATTTTTTCAAATCGGACCAACGGTTCCTGAGATTAGAGCGTTTAAACAAACAAACAAACTCTTCAGCATTATAATACTCGTATTAGTATAGATTTGACTGACGCGATGTGTAAATTACAAAAAAAACCTCTTTAGTACTTTTAAGATCTTAATGGCGTAATGTATTAAACGCACTCGAAAATCTAACAATGTGGGTCAAGAATATATTCAAATGATTGTATAAATTCATAGTGTATGTAACAAATACCTACTTTGTTTTCTTGCTAGTTGCTTGAAGAGGAATCTAGTAAGAATAGTTTTCGCTCCGTTTCACTGAGCTCAAAATTACTGTTGCGTTCACCTGTTTTCTAAAATATCTCACAATTTCGACTTTAAAACTCAACAGACTGTTGTTTTATGTTGTACATATTGCATTTATTAGGTATTTCTTGAATGATTGTTCCGCATTCTTTTAACCCGACTACAGCGTAGCTAGAAGGAAGGGTATAATATTTTGGTACCTGCGTATGTATATGTATGTTTTTATGTTCCACCATAGCGCTTAAACTACAATACCTACCGATTTTAATGAATGAGATATCAATAGATTCAAGATAAAAGCTGGGTTACATAGGCTATATCAACGTTATCAAACGTTTTACGTAGTTAAACTTTTTCTTGTTAACTTATCATTTTATAGTATAATCGTGTTCCTAACAAGCTCAAATATTTAATAAGGTGGGAATCGTACCAACAACCAACAGATCTGTAAATTGTACATAGCACTCGTAAGTCACTAATTAATGAATCAAATTGGGAAAAGGCACGAAGCTAACAGTGTAATCAGTTTTAATCCTAAAGGACGGGAAGGTAATGAATAGATGTTATTCCTAACTTTACTAACAGACCAGCGTTCAATGACTTAATCAGTTTCCAGTATCTATTCAACTGTGTACGACGGAACGACATTCCAATTATCTTGTAATAATAACAAACTTAGCGACCATAACTAGTCGAAACTAACAATGGATCGACTTCGTTAACCATCATGCTCAAATAGTTCTCTCGAGGTTTTAACATGGTTCATCTGACAGGTGACCTTTTGACGTAAGTAATTCAAAAACGTCAATCTGTGCCATCTTAAAAAAAGAACATTTTAAATGTGTACACCACAGAGGTAAATTACGCACTCGCATTCGAACTTCAATATTTTTTTATTTCTTTTTAATTTTGTTTATGGCAAACCGCGCTGAGATATCGACATTTCTACAGATACAAAAGGTGAGGTTACCTTTCAAAGATACTTCTGTCCTCTTCGCCCCATTATTTAACACTAATCAAAGAAAAATAAGAGATAGGTCAATGTCATACGTTTTTCAATTAACGTAATTGCTTTATTTTTCGGATAAATTCTTTACATAAAAATTGTTTTATTTTTAAGTTCTGTTTCGAAATTATTCAAGTGAGCCATCGCTTACATGGTACAATAACCGCTTATCATGAAGTCCGTATGCTAATTGTAAAAAAAAAAGTCAGCCACGCTTTCCTGCCAATTTTAATGATTTTTTTGGCCGTGCAATTTATATACATCTAGAGAGTAATATACAATATGAATGCAAAAAATATGATTCATTAGTGTAAACATCTTTTGTGTTTCATTTCAAATTATAATTGTTATTATGACTACTTTCTATAGTCATTAAAACTTCACCAGTTGGAGACCGCATCGCGGGCTTATACACTTTCCAAGTTCACTTTTTAAACAATAATATTAACCATTTGGAAATATTTTCTTCACATAATTTTGCTTTTTATAAATGGGTTATAACTGGACTAGTTAATAATGATGAAAAACGAAGTTGATTTATTTTACTACGAGTGACTCAAACTTCAAGACACATACATATGTACACAGATATGTGTACCACAAGCATACCTAATGATTAAACCAGGGCAACTTCAGGCAATCGAAAGTAATTAATAAAACGAATTAGCAATTATCAAACAATATTAAGAACAAACGGAATAAGAAATAGAAGGGACAACATAATATATTTAAGATGATAATACGAACTTAAATATTGACACATGGACCAAAACAGAGGTAGTTTGTCTAAGACAGTTAACAGCTGAAGTCACTGTAGGAGCGAATAAAAAGACATTTCAAAAGCAAGTAATTTTGCTAATCTTCATTTCTAAAAATAAAAATTAGTACATTTTATTCCTTTATGGATAGTAACGTAGTAGTAAGTTGTAGTAAGTTTAGAATCAAGGGCTTCAATATTGTTGCTACTTATTAACCCTTAACTATCCAGAATGCTTTTGTGACGTAACTGACCAGTAGTGTCCAACAGACTCATTTTATAAATGTAAAGTATGATGAAAGAAAAGAAAGATATTTTGAATGAAAAAGACAGTTTAATGTATTTCAGTAATGTATATTTACACTTATTTACTTACAGATATTACAAATAATTTTTTTTTCAGAATGTTCAGAGCAGACATTGCGATTGCATTTATCACAACACTGTTTAGAAGCCCTTGATAATTTCGAAGGGCAAATATAACAACGCTTCTTCCTTTTCGTAGCAGGTTCAGATGATTGAGTAGCTACCTGATTTGACCCTGCCACGTCTTGCATGGCTGCTAAGTGGTAATTTGATAGTCCTTTCGTGCTTCGTTTCCGTATATGAGGTGTTACCAACTCGGTTGCAATTTCACGTAAAAATAGTTTTCTAAGTGTATTTTTTTTACGTGAGTTCCAATCAGGATGTATATTTTTCCATATAATAAGCGATGCAATGCCAACAACATCTATAACATTTTGAAAAAATGCAATTGGCCACCTATTTGTTTTACGCCGAACTGTATACTCATGAACCATCTGGTCCAGCGTATCGACACCTCCCTTGGTGGAGTTGTAGTACAAGTTTATTTCAGATTTGTTTTTTTTGTTCACATCTTCTTCCTTTCCATGATGCATCGTAGACAAAAAAATTACAGCACGATTCTTTTTTGGTACATAAGAGACCAATGTCATATTTTTATAAAATCCAAAAACATTAGACTCAATATCGCGGGTTTTCTTGGGTTGAAAATTTGGAGGTATACACGTCTTGTTTTTTCTCAATGTTCCAACTATTGTAAGATCATTATGTGCCAAAGATTTTGCGACTTCAATACTCGTGAAATAATTATCAAAAGTAACATTTCTGTTACTTCGGAAGTATGGTTCACATAACTGGTTGACTACATTGTACCCTAAATTTTCCGCCCTGTTTTGTCCTTCTTTTCCGAGATATGGTATACCAAATAGGGGGTAACTAGTTTTGCTGTCACAGATCCACCAAATTTTCATACCATACTTATCAGGTTTGCTAGGTAGGTACTGTTTGAATGATACGCGTCCTCGAAAAGGTACAAGCTGCTCGTCAATAGTGAGATTTTCTCCAGGCAAATAAAACTTTTTCAGGTTTTGGTTTACGTATTCCCATAGTTCTCTAATAGGTGCAAGTTTATCTTTTGACTTTCTCAGGGACCTAGTATTTTTATCATCGAATCTTAAGAATCGTAATAAAGAAGCAAATCTATTTTTTCCCATTGTAGCTCGATATATTGGATTGCCAAAGATAGGGTCCCAGTATTCTCTAAAATCCACACCTCCCTGTTTATTGACGCCTATAGTCAATAAAAGACCTAGAAATGCTTGCATTTCGATTTTGTCTGTTGATTTCCATCGATTTTGTAAAACTCTAAGCCCTTCAGTATTGGTATATTTTACTATTATTTCTAATACGTGATCGTCGAAAAAAAGGCTGAAACTGTCTATCGGATCTATTATAGCTTGCCCCGGAGGAAGAATCACCTTATGAATACCACCGCGAATTATGTTGTGTCGAGGCGTTCGGCTTTGCCTGTCAGGTTCTGATTTCCAAGTTGTTCCTTCTCTTCCTTTATAAGTGTCGATTGAGACGTGTTCTTGTAATGGTACATCATCACTCTCACTCCATAATTGTTCATCATCGTTTTCAGATGCTGGTTCTGTCACATTACTTTCACTATCAGAACAGCTGTCAACAGCAAAATTCTCATCATCACTATCGCACTCACGCACAAAAATGTTTTCATCGTCACTTTCAATAAGGGCCCGTTGAATTTCACTTTGTGTTAGTTGCCGTTTAGCCATATCTTTGAATAAAAATGAATTAGAACACGACTGCTTTATGACAAAAGTTTCTGATCACTGATACGTGGTACGATTACAAAGACTACGATTATAACACAAACAAAGGTCTAGCAGCCGCTATTGCCCACTCGACACCATAAGATTATAAGTAAATGTAAATAAAAAACATCAATCAATCAAAAAAACAATCTACCTTCACACTCGAATCAAACAAAAAGTTATTGTGTCTGTTGGACACTTCTGGATTGATGAAGTACTATTTTCGTTTATTAACCATAAATAATTAATTATTCATGTTACAAATATTTTCATTGCACATTTAGATTCGTAAAACATTGGCGATAAATTAGATAAAAGGTCGATTCATAAAAATAAATACTTTAGTTTTTATTAAAACATAAATGCAAAATTGTGTCCGCGAGACACTTGTGGGTTGTTAAGGGTTAAAGGACTTCTTATCAAGTTTTCCAGTTAATCCACATTAGTATGAAATCTCTTATTGAACCATGGTTATAGTATCAGCTGGAGATCAAAACTAAAACCACTTGTGTAAACAACGCTGTGTGTCAACTGTAGGATTATTATTGAGTTTATTGAGACTCCGCGAAGTGATTAAATCAATACTTTATACGAAGTGTATCTATAATTATGTATTATTTTAAATAAGTCGCTTACTGCTCCTTGGGGGAGACCCTTGTTCAGTATTGAGATAAGATTCGAACATGCTCAGACGGCAAGCATAAGCAGGTAATAGGGCAGCAATATTAGACGACCATAGCAGGCAAGTCTGTTGCGCGCAATTGCCGCAACTAGCAAGTGGACTACAGTTACGATCGGCAAAATATTACCGTTTAATTCTTATTTTTTTTATTTTTTTCTTATTTTTAAAAAAGACAACTCCCACATTAGGAATAAACATCCTGTGTCGTGAGGGACTTTACAAACATACATGAAACGGACACAAAGAATATCCAGACTCGGGACAACAATTCGTGGATCACACAAAGTGTTGTAGGTACCGCGTGGGATTCGAACCCACGACACTTGGCGCAGTAACAAGCGGCATGGCGACCGCTGACACCACTCGGCCAACCGTGCAGTCTCTTAATTAGCCAGTTTACCCGTTTGGGAATATATTTTTTGCATATTGAACGCAAAACAAATTGAAATATACAAATGTTAGATAAAAAGAAAGAACCCTGTTTAGTACATAGCTACAATTCTCTTCTAAAGTATTTTATAAATAGCGACCTTGAGATGTTCGTCTAGCAGGTCGAAAAACAAACCTTGCTATTTATGACGTAACACTAAAAAGAAAACCATAAAATACTAGCGGTATTACACTTCAATATATCACAAGATGGTTTCAAATATTGAGATAAGTATTTAATAACAATAAAGAACGACCTCAAGCACTAAAGACCACACGGGAAGCGTCAGCTTTCAAATAAAAAATAATTATTAAAATCGGCTCACCCAATCGAAAGTACAGAGGCAACAAACATAAAAAGAATACAGTCTATTGAGAACCTCCTACTTTTTTGAAGTCGGTTAAAAATGAGTTGAAATAGATAAAACTCATCTTTGAATTAACGCTTAATCGGTGTAGCTCTCTTTGAGCTTTTGAAGCGTACCAAACGATACGAATAATAGATATATGTTTGCTAACTGCTTTGAACATGTACCTGTCCCGTCGTGGTCCAAAACCAGTTTATTTAGCTACACTACTCTAATCCGTATTAAGAGAAACAGCTAAGTCTCAACTGAAACTGTGCCTCTACTTAGCACGTTAACTTCGGCAGGTGTGTTTGTCTGTCTTGCTGTACGAAGGTGTTCATTAACGTGTAACAATTATGTCTACGGAACGACAGCCTGTACAAGCACCGCAATGTAAACACAGTTTAAAAGCATGATATTTAAAGTAAACTAGCTTTTAAAATAGTTTTTCTACGTCATTTTACGTTAATTAGAATAAGCTGTTAAGTAAGGGTCATAGTTTTGTCAGTCTATTTACTTACTAGCTGAACCCCGCTGTGCTACCAGCGGTAGGTCAATAAACGCGGGCAACGTCGCGAGTCGAAGTTAGTATCTTTATAAATTGTAGCCTATGTGTTATTCTGATGTATACAAAAATATGCCATGTTTGGTATCATTTGAAAGGGCGTTACTCGTACATTTAAATATATATATAATATTAAGATTTGCTCAGACAGACAATTTATTATTCGGTTTGGTTAGTTAATTAAAATTTGCAAATAAATTAACATTGTAAAGGCACTAAAACATTTAAAATAAAAAAAATAAAATTAAAACCCAACTACTAAACAAGTAAGTTAAATAGAAACGTACCATAACACTTTAACAACACATGACTGCGGCTTTTTAAACTTGGATATGTGTATCCCTGTACGTAGTAACCCAGTGTCCTGTAAATCATGTTTCATACTTTTCAGCGTCGTTTTTGTCTTAGTTGGGTTTTAGTTTTTACTTTTTTTTGTTATATCATCATCTTCCTAGCCTTTATTATTCCCAATATTATTTGGGGTCGGCTACCAGTTCAACCGATTTTACCTGAATATCAGTTTTTACACAGAGCGACTGGCATCTGACCTCCGCAACCCTGAGGGCGAACTGAATTCGATGGTTGAACTAGTTGTCAGTATATTTGAGGGCACTGACTTCCCAATAACGATTGCCATAGCTGTTCATGACAACCGGGACCGACGGCTTAACGTACCCTCCGAAGCACGGGCGGGAAACACCGCCATTTTCCTCCGGGCTGCTATTAAGAATTTCTTGTAGGAAAAACCCTACAGCAGTCCGACCCGGGAATTGTACCCGAGACCTCTTGATCTGCAGTCGCTTACGCTAACCACTAGACCAATGAGGCAGTCAGCTTTTTTTTGTTATATATAAGAAGATAATAATGATCCAAAGCAAATTATTATTTTGTGAAATACATATATACCTAGTGTTTTTATCTTTTAAAATTATACATTCAGGCAGTTGGAAATATTTTTTATAATTATTATTTTTTTATTTCACTATTTCCATATTTAGAAGTTTTTTCTATTTTAAATAGAATATGTTCTAAGTGCAATATATGATATTATTTCCGGGTAATTATGGAGATTTCAATTTTTAATAAAGATTCACTGTATAACCTTGTTCTCAACTTATTACTTAGTTATTTTAATGTACAAAATCCATACTAATATTATACGAGTAAATTCTAAAGTAACGCTGTCTGTCTGTTACGCTTCCACAGTTAAAAGGCTGAACATATTTAGATGAATTTTGGTATAGAGATTAATTGAACCTTGCAGAGGGATATGGTATACTTTTTGTCGAAGGTACCTATATTCACGCAGACGGAGCCGCGGGTAAAAGTTAATATTGTATAAATTTTGTGCCATAACAACAAATTCTCGAAAATAAACATGATAAATTCAAATTAACTCCATCATGAGCTACTAGCTCAGCTAGTCCACTGATGGACATAGGCTTCTCTGATTAGAAGAAGACGAGGATCGAACCAAGTGCCATGCAGTTGGAAGCCTACAAGTTATCACGAGAAAATAAATAAAAATAAATAAATATTTCGGATATCTACCACACAACGCTATCTAGTCCCAAGCTAAGCAGAGCTTGTGTGGGTACTAGATAACTGACATAAATACATATATGCTTTTTTTTTGTAAATACATATATGTATATTATACATAGAAAACACCCAAATTTCGAAACAAATATTTGCAGATCATACAGAGATTTGGTGTAACTCGGAAATCGAACTCGAGACCACAAGCACAGCAGTCGCATACGCGCCTACTACGCCACCGTGAAAGTCAAAAAAGAAAATGGTCATGATTCAAAAAAGAAAATAACTCTGATTTAAATCGCTGGTAATGTTATATTTCTGTTTTAATGTAGTTATTGTGGTGTCTAATATGAAGTATCGTGGGTTCAAATTTCACCAGAAAAAATAATTGTGTGATGACTGTGATCATTTCTTATAAATTTTCTCTCATCATATCAGCCGTAAGAAGTCCATTGCTGAACGTAGGCCTCCCTTATTATATTCTTAGGTATTATATATTTCGCAATGTATCTTTATATTAAACTAGCTGACCCACGCAACCTCGTTTACGTCTTCTATTGCCCGGAGCGTCACAATTTTCCCCCGTTTTTGAAACATTTTACATTGGTTCTCCGCTCCTATTAGCGTGATGATATATAGCCTATAGCCTTCCTTGATAAATGGACTATCCAACACTGAAAGAATATTTCAAATCGGATCAGCGGTTCCTAAGATTAGCGCGTTCAAACAAACAAACCAACTAGATTTATGTTTGTTAGCAACCAGGTTATTACAGCACAGGTTCTGCCTAGTTTGGATCACGACTGCCATGTGTGAAGTTATTTTATTGATACATATATGTATTTAGAACTACTTAGTCAGTATTTATTATTTTTATTCTAGTAACTGTACTAACAGCAACGTGTAAAGAAAGCATAAAAATCAGATAAGTTTTAGATAAAAATGGCGATTGCTTAAAAATAATTGATGACGGAATTGCGTACCGAGTTATGGTTCATTTATTACTGTCGGCCAATCAATGATGGTCTGAAACCAGATATTTTGTCGCAATACTACCATTTGCCGCAAGCGACCCGCAACAGTATGAAATTGTAGAAATGATCGGCACATGTTAGGTTTTCCGTCGATGTTTCACAACTGCATGAAGTAAAATGCGGTCATGTGCCCTGTTAGGTATTTGACACGATAATTGGAATGTGTTAAGAAATTAACGGTTGATTTATTCTAAGAAAAAGTGAATTTATCAATTTTAAGAAATCAATATATTAAATGTTTCTTTGAAGTAAGGTACATTCGTTAATGAAGCCAAGTGTTTGGAAGTAAAATTCTAAGTACATTCTTTTGGCGCTAGATGACAAGCGAAAACCACCATACTTACAACTCAAATTTCACAAATTCGTTGACGTCTCTTGAGCTCCCCTAAGTATTGATGAAAGATTTCGCAGTTTTGAGGCAACGGGACCACAGTCACTAATGAAAAACTGCAGAAGAATTGCTCAACAAAAGTTTCCTGTGAGACCCTAGTATCGCTCCGATCAAACTGGCCAATTTGTTACAGCATGGCTCTGATGGCGACGATGATGATGTGTCAAAACTTAAGTTTGATCGGTCCCCTGAGAGATGGAACACCGATCAGAGAGATTTCATACAAAATTGTACGAAATACTCCCTCACCGATGTCCAGTGGACAGTTTAACATTATTGATGATTCTGTGATGACCTTTAGTAAAAACAAATGTACTGACTTAGAAGGACGCCACAACTGTCAAGCTGATCTGAATATGTCAATATGCAGTACAATAGCTATTAAAAAAGTACACACATAACTCAATGTACATGTAAATACATTATCAGGGTAAATAACTTAACAATAGTCTTTTTACCCACCTCTTTGGTTTCTCGTGAACAATGACAGCCGCCATTTTGTAATCATACCACAGACAATACATGAAAACAGTGCACTTTTTTTCTTCGATATAGTTATTATTGAATGGTCATTTGATACTACAGATTATTGTATTACATGGCAAACGGAGAATTATGATATTTGAGACTTTGGAAGTCGCTTGTTGGCGACTTCCTATTTAATATATGATATAGTCTTGATATCATTGTAAATATGTATACGAGTCTGTTTATTTAATAGTTTAACTACGTAATTATTGTTTTATTATGAATACTTCAGTCAGTATTGTCCCTGAATAATAGTACTAGGCAGTATACTGTTTGTTTTTTTCATTACACGAAAAACTTACACAATCACAATCATTGTCTCCCAAAACCGGGTTTATTGTATGACTGGGGGATCTAATCTCCGTCCATTTATAAACTTTTGAAATGAATACATCATAACAAGTAAATAAACGTTATTATTATTTCAGACATCTAACATACAACACAATCAAGTTTCAAACTATGCAGAGTTTGTATGTTGAAAGTAAGATTAACTGCTGTAATACTTTTATACCTCCTTTTTTTAATGTATAAATATTGTGTAAGTACAAATGTACTCACACATTCTATGTATAAACACTAACATGTTTTACATATAAAACACTTAAACTCGAAAGAAATAAGTATTTGTAGATCAATCGAACGAAAATGCTAAGCCTAAAATTTAGTAAGAAAAAACTAACTACAGGTACAAAATAAAGTTATAACAATGAATTTTTAGATTCCTTTTAAATATTTCTTTTCTTAGTTCTTTCTTAATGTCCAACGGTAGACTATTTAGATTATGGCATATGACATGGAAGGCACTTTTACTAAGTGCTTTTGAGGAATAGTGAATTGACAGAAAAAATCTACATTTATGCGAATAAATCCGCGAACAAACATTTGTCTGAAATGAGACGAAAACCATGGTAATTAAATATGGCTATGAGCATTTCCTAAGTTAAAAAAGAAGGCAAAACGAGAAGTATAATCTAAATATATTATCAAGAAATTGTTATGAAATATATTAGCTATTACTATGTTTTTTTTTTCTTAACTCTGGATCTTACCTAATAAAAGATATACATGAAAGATTAATTTTAGCAAGTTATCTTTCGCGCCAATATTATTAAAAAACCATAGACAAAATTAAACGAAATAAAAATGAAACATGTCGGATACAGTCTATCATAATCCAATCTATGCGTAACTACATCTTTGACTCGACTAATTTAGCTCATATTCTTGATACTCACGTGAAAGTTCTTAAGATGTGTTCCAAGTGGGGGCCGAGACGTTTAATTGAAAGAAGCAACTACAACGCATACTGGTAACACTGAGTCGAAAGTAAAAAGATATCGAAGTGTTATTTATTTCTAATATTATTCTCTACTACTGAAAATAAAGTCATATAGTTATGAAAAGGAACAAATCAGTTTTGAGTGGTTTAGATTGTTGTGATCTAGCAATAATTTATTACTATATAAACAAAGTGCGAATGTTTTTAAAAAGTTCTAGAAAATCATTCGGTCACCAGCTGTGACTTTTAAATAACTTATTATATTTTTTCTTTATCTGTAATATTTCTTGTCTTGTTCTTTTTGGTAATTTATAGTTTTCACCCAGAGATTGGTAAATGTTTTTATTATTTTTGTTCACTTTTTGACAGTCCACTCTATAACTAGTCAAGTAATGAGTTTTATTGTAAGTACCTATTGAAATATTATGATAAATATATAAAGTAATTATGTTTTAAAATGAGAATATTTCGTTTAATCTGTGTTTAGGTGTGTGTGAGTACGTAATGACAGGCAATTGTTTTTGTATGTGAGTCTTAAACGTGTAGGTGTGTGTTAAGATTTTCCGCAATATACGACAGACTTTTCTATTGGAAAAGACGTTATAACTACCATCCTCCGATCCGCTGGCCTGTGTTACTCTAGCGTTAAACGTGAAAATAGTAACAATTAATATTATGTCCTGATGTTTAGGTCTTTAGCTAGCTTAAATGCTAATTAAATTAATATTAAAGTCAAATTTCAGTCAATTAACGAATGTTACATAGTGTGAAACAATTTGCCCAAATAATTACTACATTGTTATGGAATCAAATTAAATTCAATGATTTTATGAAATTAATGTGTTTAAAAGTTATTCGAAATCTTTAAGTAAATAATAATATTGAAGGTTGTAACATTTATCGTACAACTATTTATTTATATACCTATACAAGTTTATGTGAAAAATATTTGATATAAACTTATAAACATCAATAACAATATATATAGATATTTAATCGTTAAAAATTATAATCCCTTTATACAATTGTATTCTCGGTGCATCTACCTTACAACATTTGTACGCCACTCAAAGGTTGGCTGGTAAACACAGATCACGCTCTGATCATTGGGGGTGATCTGTGCTGGTAGAGAATGGCCTGGGTAATGTCCACTGACGCCGATGTAATGGCCGCATGAAGTTTTTTAAATCCGTACATAACATTAATAAATAATAAAGTCGAAAGAAACTCTGTATGTCTATTTGTCTGTTACGCTTTCCTGCTGCACCGATTTAATCTGGCATTTTTATACATTGATTTTTGAGAAAGGTCGAGCTGCGTGCAAAAGCTAGTAAATAGAAACATTCTATATATAACGTCACGCCTATTTCTCAGAGGGGTAGGCAGAAACAATTGATCTCCACTTACTACTGTTCTAATACACCTCTTTTGCTCAATGATTCTTGATTCTTTTCCCTTTTAACACGGTCCATCTTCAGAACATCGCACACTGTGATCCCGAATCCTTTAAGCGGGGCGTGAAAAAGCATCTCACTAGGATGCCATAGTGCTGGTCACCATGCTGCACTGTCTTTGTTTGCATTGAGGATGGCGACCACCACTCTTGGATTGTGCTGGTGCTTTCCATCAGACAGGACTGAGTCATTTTTGTAGCTCAAGAATAAAAAAAAATAGCACAAACAATGTTTAGTTGGAAGCTAGATGGCGCTGTGTGTTGTATGTCCGAATGTTGTGTGTCATCGTAAAAATGTAAATAGATGAATGAATAAAATTCCGGCTTCAAAATCACAACGAGGTAGAGCGACGGCCTAAGGACTTAAGGAAGTAAATTGTTGATATAACTAAAAAATAACGTGTTAAAAATTCTTCACCTTTACAAAAATTACATCCGCAGTCAGGAAATGTTGTTAATATAATAAATTATAATTTACTGTTTCACGGCGAAGTAATCTGCATTATTTTTCACAAATTGCAACAGTGTATAATATAAATAATGCGAACGTGGTTGCGTGTGGAATTGTTAGAAGGGGGTGTTAATATGTAATAATTAATTTATTATAATTAAATTAAGCCAGCTTGTGTTATGACAGCTAGATTGGTTGATAGAATACCTGTATACATTTTCTGTCAATACATATTATACACTACCTGACCCCAGCAACCTCGTCTACGTCTCCTATTGCCTGTAGCGTGATGTTATAAAGCGTGAAAAAAATTGATTACCATAAATAGGTTATAGTAAGCCAATCCCAAAAGATAGACATAGACAGTCGCGGACTTTTTTTAAGAACTTTTAAAGGGAATCAATTCTGTAATACATTATTTTTTATTTAAAAGAAAAAAATACTTCGATTTTAAAACATTCTTCATTAGTACTCCGCTCCTATTGGTCTTAGCATGATGATATATATAGCCTATAGTCTTCCTTGACAAATGTGCTATCTAACAGTGAAATAATTTTTCAAACCGGACCAGTAATTCCTGAAATAGCGCGTTAAGGCAAACAAAAAAAGTAACCAACGCCGCAACGCAACGTAGGGTTCCAACGCACTTGTGACGCATAGTCTACTTGCTGGTGTTCATAGGTAACGGGTATTCACTTACTATCGGGGATACCATCTCCTCGTTTGAAACCCGACCCCCTCCCCCCCTCGGCTCTCTAAAAATATACTTATAAATATGGATAGTAAGGCTCCTGGACCTCCTGTGGGATTAGACAGATTCCCCGTGATTCCCACACTCACATCTTCCTCTCCACCACAGAGGGTATGGTGTGAAAACTATTCCCTGCATTAAAATAAAAGTAATTCGCCTCGTATATTGTTTTACCTACCCCATATACTTTAAATAGACACAAATCACGCATATACAAATAGTTTGAGTACGAATTACTTATCTACTATTTATATTTTAGTATTATAATTTCCGTGTATACATTTAAGGTTGTATAGTAAAAAAGTGAAACTAAATGGTTATAGGAAATACTACATAATATATAACCCGGTAATATTAAACTGAATTATAATTTATATGCATAAATAAATAGTTATTACTATATTCGTAATTGGTGATTGCGGATAATTTTTGGTTTAGTTGCGCAGGCGCCGCCCTACAGCGGGCAATAATGGTTTATTGTAGGTTTACCGATGCCGTTCTGTTACTGTAATATCATTAGTTTATTGGATCCGGTGGTTTTGTGTTATAACCGGCGATTTGCGGAAGATGATTCAGTTAAATTAGCTTGTTTACCAGTATTTCTGCTATGTTGCTATCAGGAAGCTATATTTGAAGCAGTATAACTACGATAAGCATCTATGTAAATGTAATAAGTAAAGCATTGTTTGATTTATCATCATGCAAATTAAACATTTATGAAAAGTTTTAAAAGTATGTTTTTTTTTTTTTATATTGAATAGTGGGCAAACGAGCAGACGTATCGCCTGATGGTAAGCGATTACCGCCGCCCATGGACACCCGCAACACCAAAGGCGTCACAAGTGCGTTGCCGACCTTTGGGGGATGGGAAAGGGGATGGGGGAGGGGTTGGGGTATGGGCCTCCGGTATCCTCACTCACTCGGTGAAACACAGCGCAAACGCTATTTCACACCGGTTTTCTGTGAGGCCGTGGTATCACTCCGGTCGAGCCGGCCCATTCATGCCGAAGCATACCTAAAGAGTTACAACGAAGGCAGCCGGGTTGGTGGCGGCAGCGGCTCGTTCTTATGAATGGAAATTATATGAAACCGAAAAAAAGGGTATACCAGAAGACGTATCGCCTGATGGTAAGCGATGACCGCCGCCCATCGACACCCGTAACACCAAAGGCGTCACAAGCGCGTTGCCGGCCTTTGGAGGATGGAGAGAGGGATGGGGGAAGGGGTTGGGGTATGGGCCTCCGGTATCCTCACTCACTCGATAAAACACAGCGCAGGCGCTGTTTCACACCGGTTTTCTGTGAGGCCGTGGTATCACTCCGGTCGAGCCGGCCAAATCATGCCGAAGCGTGGCTCTCCCACGGTTAACCCACGGTTCCACTTACATCTCAACCATGTTCGACTCCAATTGGTTTAAACGCGATGTTAATTATCCTATCTTAAGCACACTAACAAAACACACAATTAATACAACGTGAAAATCAGACAGTTTTGAAGTTCATCAGTACAATAAATATTGAATATAAAAATGCAACAAAATTTTAGGTAGTGTGTAAAATGATCTTACTACTGCCATAAATACACGAAACATGTTTGTGATTCCTGAGTTTATGCAGTTTAAGCAGCAGTAATGATGCTTTATTTTACTGCCTCGGTGGTCTAGTGGTAGCGTATGCGACTGCTAAGCATGAGGTCTCAGGTTCGATTCCCGGGTGGAACCAAATGTTTGTATGATCTGCAAATATTTGTTTCGAAGTTTGGGTGTTTTCTATGTATATTATGTATGTATTTACAAAAAAAAAAGTATATAAGTATTTATATCAGTTGTCTAGTACCCATAACACAAGCTCTGCTTATCTTGGGACTAGATGGCGTTGTGTGTTAGATGTCCGAAATATTTATTATTTATTATTATTTATTTATCTGCCCATTTGGCCACTACATAAAAATTTAGTTTTATAATTTCATTTCTTGATGTTAATATTTCATTTATTATTTTTGTAAATATAGCAAACATATCGCGAAATACTTATGAAAAAAATACGTATTTAGAAAAATGTACAACGTGATATATTGCATCGAGTTCAAAACCAGATATTTCGGTTAACACATCAGGAACTCAACGTACCTACATTTAGAATTCGTTTCGTTTCACTTCACATTGGTTTAGTTCAATAACTTCAAAATTTAGAAACTGTTACGATCGTGTCGCGTGTGTATGAACGATCCTCCTCGAGCTGGTGGAAAGCATAAGCTGCAAGCGATACTTTGACCTTGACAATTTTTGATTTTATTATTTAGGTATTTATATAATAAAATCTATACTATGGAATGCTTTGCCAATGACTATAAAGCGTGCCAAATCTCTTCCAATATTTAAAAAAATGGTCAAAGAACATTTCTTATCTTCGTAATTTATGCCCTCTTCAATTTTTTTTTATTTTGCATTATTTCTTTATTATGAAAATGTGTATATTGTACATTATTTTATACGTTTTTATTTGTTTGTATTAAAATCCCTATATTTTTATTAATATCTGATTTATTCCGTATTTATTTTTAAACACCAAAACTACTTATAATTTGTGTTTCTATAGTCGATTTGTCCATCCAAAGGTTGCCTGGAAGAAATTGCTTTTCAGCAATAAGGCCGCCATTTGTACATGGTTATTATATTGTTAAGCTCCTATATATAACTGTATCAATTGGTGTACAATAAAGTTTATTCTCTTTCTCTCTCTCTCTATATATATATATATACTTATATGTATATATATAGAGAGTCTATGTAAATCGTGCAGTCTCAGTTAAAATTATTATATAAGTGATATATACAAGTTAAAACATATATATATTTATATTTATATATATATATATATATATATATATATATATATATATATATATATATATATATAGAGAGAGAGAGAGAGAGAGAGAGAGAGAATAAACTTTATTGTACACCAATTGATACAGTTATATATAGGAGCTTAACAATATAATAACCATGTACAAATGGCGGCCTTATTGCTGAAAAGCAATTTCTTCTTCTTCAGGAGCTTAACAATATGTATATATATATTATATGTTTTAACTTGTATATATCACTTATATAATAATTTTAACTGAGACTGCACGATTTACATAGTGGTTTAAGCGGTCGCCACGCTTCTTTCTACTGCGCCCAGAGTCTTGAGTTCAAATCCTACACGGGACATTACTTTGTGTGATCTACAAATTGTTTTGTTGAGTCTGTATTTTCTGTCAGAGCTATACAAATTGGTTTTTAGATAAATTCGTATAATAAATTATGAATTAAAAGACTTTTCAGATTAGCCAAATCTAAATCAGCCTATAGTTACATAACTTAAGGTTACAACAGGCTGAATTAAATCACCGGTGTGTAAGTGTGAATTAAGAAATTAGCACCTCGATCACTACCGACTTCCGCCTACATCTTTGAATGTAAGACTACCAGAGAGATACTGGATTCTAAAGACGAACGAACCTTTTTATTTACATAAATTTTGTATTTACGTGTATAAACACATGATCATATATATATTCTTTTGCTAGCGGCGTGACAGCCCCCGCAGCAAACCGCTGTCGCCAGTAACTTGGGCCATTTCTCCACATATAATTGCAATCACACGCGCACACTAGCGTTGCGTTAAATTGCATAATACAAAACCTCTATGTGTGACACGTGTACCTTAAACATGTCCCCGATTTGATCGACGTGATTAAGCTATCACGCGTGGGAATCAACAGATGACGTTATGTGGCGCTGATGATGATTATCTTTATGTTGGAGGTCTTAAAAACTGGCAAACGGTAAATGGAGTTTTTCCTAATATATTTAAGACCGGCTTTTGCCCGCTTCTACGGTCGTGGTAAACATTTTTTGGGGTAAGCATTTAGCCTATGACATTCACAAATAATATGGCTTTCAATTGGTAAATGAATTTACAAACTCAATTCAGTAGTACCAGAGATTACACTCTACAAACTCACAAACTTTACTTCTTATTAGTATAGATGAACTCAAAAAACAATTATATACTTAGCAACTTCTACATACAACAAAAGTTATACTTCAGTTTTAGAAAGATTTAAATTATTACTAATTCTGCATCGCGCAATGAAAGTTTTCACGCTGATTAACCATGTCAAACTTAAGTCTGATCGGAAGACTGATCCTCCCTTTAAGCTGAAGAAGCATAATGGCCCGTTCCGATACTACAATCGATAATCTATCGAAACGAGTACAATATATGGTTAGGGTTGGTGTAAATTTCTCTTACCGCGGTCGCATCCTTCTGCGAAGACGTAATTTCGCAGAAGGAGGCGGCGGAGAAGGACCGGGAGGACGATCTCCACTCGGACCCGATCCGCCGCCGGCGAACCGGGCGGCGGAGGCGCGCCCATCTGCGCCTCATGCCGCCCTGAGTGTGGCCGCGGATGGAAGGGATGGGTTTTCCCGTCCATCCGCTTTAGTGGCCAGCCGCGAAGGGGCGACGTACGCGTGTGCCGTGCGTCGCCTAAATTGAGAATTTTAACAGCAGAGGGTGCCCGCTTCAGTGCGGGCAGGCGCTGGGAGGCGTCCGGCGTTTTAATAACAGGGATTCCCGGACCCCTCCCTTCTCAGGCGCAGAGTTGGCACACCGTGTGGTTTTAGTCGGTTCGATTCCGACACACCGCCCCGCCGCAAACCCCGGCGGGGTGACGGCCCGAGTGGGTTTCCACACGTAAAAAAAAAAAAAAATGGTGTAAATTTCTCTAATGGTTATTGACCTTAACTTTTAAACAGAAGGTCGTGGGTTGAATTATCTCTTAAGATAAATATTTGTTGATAAACACGTTGTGGCTGAAATATTTTAGTATGTTAATCAGTAGTCAGGTTACTACATTACAAGTGCTGGATAGTTTGGTCTCAGACTGCAGTGTATGAGGAGTTTAAACGTTATTATTATTATTATTAATCTCACACCCTCAGTATGTTTACAACGTTTATTTTCACTTCATAATTGTCGACAGTCGGAGGACGCGGGCGGTGCTCAGGCGCAGGGCACTTGTATACCGACTTTAACAGCGTTATAATGCTGTCACGACGTCGCTAACTGTGCTCATTAAGGTACGTAATGTAGCGAGAGGAGCATGCTGACACGCTGCTGTAGAAAATATAGCCGAACTATCTTTGTCGTTTCGTCAAAATATCATTTTTTACAACTCTTCTTGTTTATTAGTAGTTAGATTTATTTGTCTGTCCTTGATCATGTTTAATTATAAATTGACTAGCTGACTCACTTAACTTTGTTTGATATTGTGAGATTAATGGGCTATCTAACACTAGAAAAAAAATTAAATTGATCCAGACGTTCACGCTTGATACCGTAACCAAGGGAAATAGAGTTTGATTTTATGTATGTATACCTAGATTCTTGAAAGTCCGACTTCTAATAAAGATACGTATTTGTTTCTAAATACATTATTAATATATGTATGAATGGTATATAATTTGATCTGAAGTCAGCAGATTAGGTTACGTTAAAATGTTAAACGGGTAGGCTCCATTGCTTTTATTGTTGCTCTTATCGAGGAGGAGCCCAATCACATCTCACTTTTTTAAGGAAGAACACCCAGTGCGGTAATGCACTTGTGACTACTGTGTTTGAGGTCTAGGGTTCGATTCCCAGGTCGAACCAAGTGTTTGTGGGGTCTCAAATATTTGTTTCGGAGTTTGAGTGTTTTCTACATTATGTATGTATTTATATAAAAAGGTGTAAAGTATTCTATCAGTCGATCTATACAAACTCTGCTTAGTTTAAAGCTAGATGGCGTTGTGTGTATCACACTTCAGTTTCTTACTACTAAACCGAAAGTTTGAATGGATGACTTTAGTGCAATCAAGCCAAAAAGCCTATGTTCAGTTTAGTTTGGTGAAGCATAGTATAATAGCATTCATAGTTTTCTCTGTGTCACAATCTTAATACAGACCCAGTAGAAACGACGAGGGATGCCGTTGTTTGAACGAACGCGATTAAGGTCGAGATGTTCCCGCACTCCGCACTGCTTCGATACGAATTCAATTGATTGGATTACAACTTATTTATGTGGATTGCGGTGAGCACCGGTACCTGCTGTGTCGTGACGATGGGTACGCTGGCACGATGCTGTAACCTTCGATGTCTGACTTTACTCTTTTGACGCGCTTGTCGTTCCAGTACTGGTCCAGTCTACTACGATAGATGTCCTCAGTTCAACCATTATCATCCAGGACAAACATTGTCCTGGAGCAAGTTGATCTGTTCTTTATATCTGGGTCTAAATAAACTTAATCATTATATGTTTTTAATAGCCCGATGCTGGACATAATAAGCCTCTCTTTACAAACGAAACGAAAAACTTATTGAAAACTAGCTGTAGCTGGCGGCTCTGCCCGCGTGTATATCGGTTTTCTCGGCAAATAGTAGCCTATATTTTAATCTAGGGTGACAGCATCGCGCATACTAAATTTTATCAAAATTGGTCCAGTGTTTTGCGCGTGAAGAACTAACAAACATACACACTAATAAACTTTCAGCTTTATAATATTAGTGTGATAATTGTTTACATTTCATTTATAATCACGTAACTTACAAGTAAAGTTCAATAAACATTAGAGTAATTGTGATGAGAATGTTTAATCGATTTAACTTGAAGTTAAACATTCGTTTTAGTTATTTTGTACTGAACTGAACATATGTAATTTCAAATAACATGTAATGTACTTGCATAGTCTCGCGTATCGTCAGTTATACAATACCTTCAAAGGTTTCTACTTCGTGTACTTATCTACTTGTTATTGTAAACATCAAGTACAATTTAGTGGTGTAGTGTAATGACAGTGAGCGGACATAATGGTTTATGCAGAAGTCTTTACTGGTGAGGAAATACATTGCCCTACAATTTGAAGTAGTACTGGTTAACTTAGAGCGAAATCTAATACTCGTACCTTTAAACAAGCAATAGTTGTATCCTACTAATATTATAAACGCGAAAGTTTGTAAGTATGGATGGATGGATGTTTGTTACCCTTTCACGCAAAATCTACTGAATGGATTTTAATGAAACTTTACAATAATATAGCTTATACATTAGAATAACACATAGGCTACAATTTATAAAGATATAGCTTTGTCTGCGGTTATTGTAGTACCGCGGGTAGCACCGCGGGGTTCAGCTTGTATCTATATAGGTATATATAATCCGAATCTCGGAAACAGCTCCGATGAATTTCATGAAACTTAGCATGCAGGGGGCTTAGGGAGCGATACATCAATCTAGTTACGATACATTTTTAGAAAATTTATAGAAAAAAGATATCGAGCAAAGTGTACTAAAATAATTACATTTTAATTTGTTTATGTATTCATACAAATTGAAATGTATTGACAATATTTGAGAACATCTTATTTTTCATGTAAAATATTATATGTGAAAATTTAGACCAGCTGTTTTTGATATCTGATATTTTGTTATCATTTATACTAAAATAGTAAAGTGATTACCATCGCTCATAGAACGGCATCTCAAGAGATACAAGTGCGTTCAACCCTATGCCTGCCCACCACAGATATAAAGCCTCCACCATAAATAGGCGCTAATAGTTAATATGGATCCGAGGCTAGTGCTGCTGCTGCAAGGATTTTTAACATTAAGTTTGAATCTATACTAATATTATAAAGCTGAAGAGTTTGTCTGTTTGTTTGAACGCGCTAATCTCAGAAACCGCTGGTACGATTTGAAAAATTCTTTCAGTGTTGGATAGTCTATTTATCGAGGTAGGCTATACGGTATATATCATCACGCTAAAACTCAATGAAGTATGTTTAAAAAACGGGGGAAAATTATTACGCTACGGGCAATAGTAGACGTAAAGGAGGTTGCGAGGGTCAGCTAGTAATTTCATATTTCTACTTTAAATTACTCTATCTAATCGAATAACAAAAAAATATTATCATTACACGACAAGGAAAGCGAATTTCTTTATTTCCACACAATTTCTGTGCCCTTTCGGCTTAAAATAAATTTCCAAATACATTTTAACTAATAACCTACTGATTTAATGTACAGTGATGTAAACTACTCGTATATCATAAGGTTGCTTCTTTTCAGTGAACGTGCTGCTATTAATGCACTTGTTAGCGTGTGTCATCGAATAAATATTTGTATTTAAACACGGATTAATCAAAGCATCGTTTAACATAGTTTTGTACCTATATATATGTATAAATAAAAATGATTTACCAAATGTGTTACTAAGCGCAAAACTCGAAACCTGCCCGACCAATTCCGGTATTTATTAGTTTTTTATATTTTCGTTAAGTTAAGAAGGTTCTTATGAAAAGAAAAAACGTAAATATTGCGAGGAAAATAGTGAAAACAATACTTTTCTTTTCTCATATAACCCATACACCAAAACATCTGTCGAGAATGTCTACAGAACGAAGTCTGTCAGGGCAGCTTGTATTAAATAAATATTTCACGTGGACAGTCAATGTCGTGGCATTTACACAAATATGTATACAACAAAAACAATAAATGCTCTGTACCATTTGTGACACTTTCTACTTGGCCGTAATTTTTTCGGTCTTATTCCAATTTTATTTGTAATTAGCAGAGTCCCGCGGTGGTACCCGTGGGACTCTGCTATTTATAAATAAAGTGTCTATAAAAGTAAGTAGCCTAAGTTACTCCGTATATCATCAGCTATCTACCAGATAAATTCTCGTCAGAATCGGTCCAGCCGTTTTAGAGATTAGTCGGAACAAACAGACAGACAAAATTTGAAACAATGATATTTTGGTATATGTACCGTGCATTCCTTCATAAGCGTTTAGTAAAAAGCGGTTATTTTTATATTACAAAGAGTCACTTCATTTCTTTTTATTTGTATGTGTAGGTTTATGTATTATATTGCTAAAAGTTTTGGTTTGCCTGATGCTAACCATCTTTGGACATGTTACTGTTTCCAGATAAGACGGACATAAAAGCTTACTTGGGATTAGGAAACCAGAAAAGGCTATCGTGACGGGGCTACTGTAACTATACTACCGTAATAGAAAGGTCACTGTAATAGAAAGGTCACTGTAAAAGAAAGGTCACTGTAATGGAAAGGTCACTGTTATAGAAAGTACAAGGTACTGAAATATCAAGGTCACGCACTCGTATGTCTTATAGGAGTTGTAGACAATTTATTAGGTTACAAGGATTAAAATATTTCAGAAATAGCCCCTGTAGTGGTCAGGTTTAAGGATTCAATGTTAGCTACATGTAATTGAGGACAAACACAATATCGCTTGATTGAATATTATTTTAAACGTGTTCTCAATACCGATACCGACACACTCGCTTTCAGACACGTTTGCCTTACATTTTATGAATAAGCATTAGTTTGCACATATATATAAATACTAACATAGCAAGCTACTAAATTGCAGCACTGAATATAAAATCATTTGAAAACCTGAACGGTAAAGTTAATTGTGTACTGAATATACTATATTCGAGGTATAGTTTTAAGCTACTAAAGTACTAAGATTTTCAATTGTTGACTTGAGCAAGTTTCATCTTCCTACCCTTTATTATTCCCAAGAATATTTGGGGTCGGCTACTAGTTCAACCGGTTTCACCTGAACATCAGTTTTTCCATGGAGCGACTGGCATCAGACCTCCACAAGCCTGAGGGTGAACTGAATTCGAAAGTTGAACTTTTTGTCAGTATATTTGAGGTCACTGACTTCCTAATAACGATTGTCATAGGTGTTCATGACAACCGGGACCGACGGTATAACGTGCTCTCCGAGGCACGGGCGGGAAACACTGCCATCTTACATACTCCGAGCTGCTGTTAAAGATTTCTTGTAAGAAAAACCCAACAGCAGTCCGACCCGGGAATTGAACCCAGGATCTATTGGCCGAGAGTCACTTACGCTAGCCGTTAGACCAACGAGACAGACTTTAGAGAGTTTCTTTAAAGGTTTTTCTTTTGTCATTTTTAAAAAGTCATCTCCCAGATTAGGAATATACATCCTGTGATGCGGGGAATTTTACAAACATATATGTAATGGACACAAACACACCCAGACTCATGACAACAATTTTTGAATCACACAAAGTGTTGTTTTGAGTCCTGGTGAGATTTAAAACCATGACACTTGCACCTGTAGAAATAAGGTTATTCTTAAATTGTAAACTTTAGAACATAACTGAATGAAATAAACAATATTAAACATTGCCAAGTACTATATTACAAATACATAACTAATATTTTCGCACAAATGCGTGAGTATCGTCCGAAACAATTCTTTTGCTGCTTTTCAAAGGTTACTAGAGCCTAAACTTCCATTCTCCTTTAATCCAGGACTACTCAAAGGTTAAGAGCACCTTCCTGATAGCTCGTTTGATACTTTATTTTCAAAGTTTGATTCATTTTCATCAATTACCGGTTTTCATCAATACAGTGTTGCCATAAATCTTGCCATGTTACCACACTGTTTAGTAATTCAAATGACATAATGCTTTTATTACGTGAAGACGTACACAGAGGACGTTTCGTCTTTATTTCTATAATGTGTTACACACTTTTCCCACACATTAAAACTATTCATGAAATCTTTATGTTGGTAACGCATTCTCGGATGGGAAATACTGACTGGTAAGTTGTATATGTCCATCTGTATAAAAAAATAATATTAAACTGTCTGTTTGTAATTTCAAATTAACAATTTTTCACTAAATCCATATGAAATTAAAGTATACAAGGTACATAATATACTTACTCACTGGTCACAGTTGATAATAATAAATAAATAAATATTTCGTACATCTAACACACAACCCAATCTAGCCCCAATCTCTAAGCATACCTTGTTATGGGTCTAGTACCCATAACAGAAGCTCAACAACTGATATGAATATATTATGTACCTTTTGTTTTGTAAATACATACCTACATATTATACATAGAAAACACCCAAACATTTGGGCCGACCCGGGGATCGAACCCGAGATCTCCGACCGAAGCGCTGAAGTCACATACGCTACCACTACGTGAACGAGGAGTGACTACTTTTTTTTAGTCTAGCTTCGCCCCTCTGCGTTACTCGTAATTGTTGTTGTAAAGGTACAACCAAAGGTAACACCGCGGGGCTCAGCTAGTTATCAATAACTTCATGCTGCTGTCTGATTCCAGTGTAGGCAGAGCCTGTACTAGGGCCCTCAATCCGCCTACATCATTATGGTGATATACTAGAGCGTATTCCTTCCTAAAAAGCCCGCAACGCACTTGTAACGCCTCTGTTGTTGTTGTTGCGGGTGTCCATGGGCGTCGGTAAGCTCTTACCATCAGGCGATACGTATGCTCGTTTGCCCGCTATATAATAAAAAATAAAAAATACTGTATTCTATAAATCTAAATGTTTTATTCTTTAAACACTCCTATTTGAATAGAACTAAATAATAAATAGATATTTGTTTGTACCTCTCAATTGAAAAAAAAATAAAAAATCGAGAAATTAAGGACTAAAGTTTCGAATGGAAAGTTATTCCTTGTTTAATACAAGGAAGAAAAGAAGGAAGTTAGTTTTAATAGTAAAAAATATTCATTTTACAAGCTTTTATTTAGTTTCACCCGTCCCGATGTTTGTCTGTAATCAAATCTTGCAAGTTAAATTTGATTACTTTCCATATCGAGGTTGGAGAAGCACTATTGAATTTAAGTTGCACATTTGAATGAGCGATGATTGGTATGGAGGTAACTCTTATTCTTTAAAAAAGTCTCCATTATGAAAGGAGTAAAAAACACTTTCCACGAACAGTAACTATCATGATCATAATGTCATATAGGTACATTACTTATAATGCCTAATTGGTGGTAATCCATATTGTCGTACACAACACTACTCAACAGCAAAAGTCATTAACCTATCATTAATCAATCAGTACATCCTCAATGCAAATCGTGAGAATTCATTACAAAAAGAAATGCTTGCAAAATAATAGGCGCATACGCAGCCTTCTTACTAGACGCCACACAATGCACATGTACACGTTGGCTTTCTACCTTGTGACATAACTACGAGTATATAACTATAGTAGTTACTAATTATAAGAATGAGGTGATTACACCCCGCACACTGGGAAATTCACAAGCTTTAGGGAAAAATTGTCTTTCACTTTTTATCGAAGTCATTCTAATCAAATTCACCACTGTGCTATAGGGATGTGAGATTATCGATAGTAAACTATAATATTTTTGTATTCTGTCCAAATATGTATCCATATATAAAGAGCTGATTTATAGAATAGTAATATATATTGAATATGCATTATGTATATAAATAATCTTTTCTCATATAAATTAATTATAGTTTTGTGTTATGGAAAATATGCGATGAGCTAGTAGGCCTCGTACGGCTCGTATCTTTGATTTGGACAATGTTTTAACCAGCTGATCCTGGGCGGGACCATAGTTTGAATACTTCTAAAGACAAGTGCAGTCTATCCGTATTAGAATCCTTATAATTACTTTTAGATATATACAATGTATGTGTGTAAAAGAAAGTATCAACGATTTGATGAACATGCGAGTGGATCAAGGATTTAAATCTCATGGATTAGAAAACTAAGAGATTGCACCACTGAGCCGAGCTGATTAAAATATTAATTTAAAGCTAATGTTATACTTATTACATGATTGCGTATATATATATATATATATACATGAAACATACGCGAACATGTAATACGTGCATGTGTAATTCATGAATACACATTAAAGTCATGTGGTTTATTTAGATTATCGATACTTTAAATGACCATCTCGATAATCATTTTCGAGCAATGTCGATATTAGAATATTGCTTTACACTACTTTCGTAAATATGTGTGTATTATGTAATATTTAGTAAATATGTAGTTTCGTAAGGTGATGTGAAATCTCAATGGGATCGCAAATAAAAGCCTTAAGTGGTGTGTTAGCGAAAATTGTCGGATTGTATGTTGAACTGTTTAGTGTGTTGACTTTGGCTGTTATGAGATTTTGGCGAAACCTTTCGATACTATATATTCTTTCACGAGACAAATGTCAGAATGTAATAGTAATAATAGTTTTTAGTTATCGTAGAATTATATGAATCAATTTTAGGTTAATAAAGTAAATTATTTACAGCAAAAATGAGACATTTTATTTTTAATATTATTTATTTATGCTGTATCTACTGCACGTACCTACTTGTAAGATTCCGGTAATATGAATTCACGTAAAACCATTACCTTTAACCTTTCACAGTTCAGTGAAGGTATTGGCGCATTTTTCATTTGAACACTGGTAATGAAACCATGGTAAGTTTGGCGTGGCTGATATCTACGTGATTTTTATCGTGTCATTTGTTCCTCACTCGTTTATGGATTTCCCCAAGGGTCCATGCATAGGCTTTCTTAGTAGTGCAATCATTACTTTAGTGCCCTTTAATAAGCGTAGCGTTCTTATAAGAGCGCATGCTCATTAAAAGTGCCACAGCCGGCGTCCATATCACCACTGCAAAGGGGGCTAAATATGCTCCTGGGCTCAGACCGTATAGCTACAGCTTGCTCATGTAATAAAATGTACCAAAATAATACCACACTAAATGGCCATGTTTTTAAATCAATTACACATGTCAAACAAACCTTACTGGTATGTTTAACCGATGGGTAAAATATCGCATGAAGCGTGCAAGACCCATTCATCTTTACATATCAATTGCGATCACGTTTCGTCACTAAATCTCACACAAGTGCAATATTCGGCGGTAGTACATTGTGGTGGCAGTCAGCAGACGGTGGTACGCGCGAGTTCCGACGCGTGCGCACGCGCACTTGCGCAAGTTACCGCCTGTAGTACAACTTGCAAGATCTTTATACGAGATAGCTAATAGATCTCGTAACCTTGTTGGATTGTTTGCTATTGTATATAGAAATTCAGATTCATTAATTCATATTGTATTTTTAGTTGGTGTATTTTAAGGGTTACTTTATTCACCGACGTCAGAAAAGAAGGTTCTCAATTCGACTGTTTTTTTTTGTGTTTGTTACCTCTGAACTGTCGACTGGGAGTACCGATTTTGAAGATTCTTTTATTATTTGAAAACTGGTGCTTCCCGTATGGTCGGTCCCATTGCAATTTGGTCCGGTTCTTGAAATCTGTTTTGGCAAATGAATAAACGGGTCACCTGATGTTCTTGACTATCTCCGCCCAAGGTCACTTGCAGCTTTTTTCGGGTTCCGTAGTCATAAAATATTTTCTTAATAGTAGTGCACCATTAAAAAAATTAAATTGGTTAATGTAAGGCTCACTTTACACTTTTTATGTAAAGTCGATGAGTTCAGAGGGCATGTACCAAGTGTTCTTTTAAAAATATCGCAATAAGAAATGGTTAAAGCAAAATGCGAATGTAAAAGTAAGTTTATAAATATAAAGTATATAAATTCTCCCACGGCAGCGAGAAATGGTCGCGTCTCACCTTGGGCGATGGCTGGCAACAATTGCCACAATTAGCCAATTGTTTTCGTAACCTGTTTGTTTTGCTGGGAGACTGCGATCCAATTGCCTGTAGGGCTGATTCTGATCAACACATACATTCACACATAAAATACGTCTTCAAATCCACCCAAGATATTTTGCTAGACACAGCTTAATCACATTTCTTTATGGTGAATGGTAAGTGGTTACCACAACACATCTAAACCTGTCATTTAAGAGTCACAAGTGTCTCGATGCCCTTTTAGTCCATCCCCTGAAAAACAACGAAAAACGGCCAATAAATTCCCGCAAAAGAAAGTTAAGAAATTAATTACTTCTTTTAAAGTTAAATCAAAAAAAAAACAAACTAAAATGGTGGGTGTCTCTTTCTCTTGGCTTTAAAATTGGTGTTGTAACTTGCGCTGATTAAATCTATACTACTATTATGAAGCTGAAGAGTTGAACACGCTAATCTCAGGAACTACTGATACGACTTGATATATTCTTTCAGCGTAAGAGCTCATTTATGAAGAAAGGCTTGATAATATGTGTATGTAGTATTGGTTGCGTAAATGGTTCCCATGGAATGTTCTTAAAAAAGTCCACCACGTTACAGGCAATAGAAGACGTAGACGGGGCTACGTTGTTTAGCTAGGAATTACTAAATTGAATTTCCAATTGAATGTGTGACAGCCCTGGGATTTAAAAAAAACCCTCAGTGAAATATTTCGTGACGTATAATTACTTGTAGTATTGTTTCCATACTACATACTACAAGGTATTGAAATATACACGATACGGTCAACATCGAATTCGGTATGCAGCAACACACGACCTTAAGTGGCCTCAAACGGCCGCAAATGGCCTCAAATATAATACCTATGGGAGTTTGGGTGTGCAATTATATAATTTATAAAAGGTGAAGCTTTTTCCAAGTTATTGTTGCGTCATATTACGAATGTATACCTTTTAATTACAGATTGTTCAGGCGGCTAATTGTCGTACTCACTGTGTTTTAGTGGAGAAGTTATAGCATGTGTTTGTGTACGTAAGAATAAGTGCAATAGTACGAGACTCCGGTTTATTGGTAGGAAGGATTAAATTTTCTAGAAATTCCAATTTCAAAATGAATGAACGTACGATGTTTGAATGAACGATTCAGCTGACTTTAAGTGACTAACCACAGACGTATAAAACATTAACAAATTCAACTATCGGATGAAGAGATTGTAATAAATTCAACAGTAATGTTACGTAAATGTACTAGGGCTATTCCAAGTTTGATGGCACTGACAACCCTGTGACGTAAGATAGGTTATGGTTAAAGTACAAACGACATCAAGTGAGTTTAATATTTACTCCATCGTCACACGGTAGGGTTATAACACTACTATTGGTATCCAAATAGGTCTATAGCTTTCTTACTGTACTTAGTGTACCTATGTAAGAAATCTTTCGTGACCGCATAGACCTTATCTTCACCTATCGCATAAATATCAAAAGACACGGGCGCCAATTACACATATCAATGAGTGTTTCAGGGCTGTCAACAAATAGTTTAAGTAATCTTAACATCTGACAGTAATATAATTAGAATAACACTAGAGTTCTCCTTAAGAGATATACATTTGCCCTGTTTCAGCTCAGCCGTGCGTTGTAGCGTGATGTGATGTAATATAGCTTCGAATGATGGGCGAATAAATAAACAAGCTATTTAGTTTTGTAATGTAAGTGTAGACTGTGCATCAACATAAAGTTCTCACATAGAAATAGAAAGTAAAAAAAAAAATATTACTGGCTAGAACCTAGGACTATGTAAATCACACTGTTCTTAATAAAAAATTGTACTTTTCAAAGTGTGTGCTATTTACATACATCTGAATCTACTTATCAATACATAAGTAATAATCTTGCTCCCCCTACAGCAAATAAATACACCTGTTTTATGTGGGCCAAATGTTATCAATGGATTATTTTAAACTTATGCATGGGAACATTTCAAGTGATATTTGTAGATATGTGAACTGTTATTATAAGTCAGAAGAGAATTAAATTTCATTGTTTTGTGACAACCCTACAGCAAGGGCGTGCACAATTCGCCTACGCACCTTCACACCTCACACAAATGATATTTTATCTACGGTTGATGGATTGTCGAGGTGTAAAGGACAAGATAAAATCTTAAATCATTTTCATCACCATCAATAGCTCGATTTTGATCGTCTATGGCTGGCCATGAGCATCTTCTTTAAAGGGTATTTGTACAGTTTTTGTCAAGTCTTCCTTCTCTTGGTAGTGATGTTGTTATACGTTGATTGCTCCCATAGTCATCTTTTAAGTCACCCACGGAATGAATAGTGACAATAATACTCCGTATTCTTAGGGCGAGCGGTGACAGACGAAGTGTCGGCACTGACCAACAGTCGCACAACAATTTTCTTCTGAAGAAATTTAGGTTGAACTTAAACTGTTACCTCCGTAAATCAGCGCTGACTCTTAATCTATCACCTAACGACTTGTTATAATGCTTTGTAATACTCGTAACTTAACTGACTGAGTTCTACTTCTTACTGTAGTTAACTGTTTCTATTGCTAGAATGACATTAGATTCTAACTTTCTACATAATGCGTTATCTCTTGAAGCAACTTATAAATCTATTTTTCGTAACATACTTACTACCAGAGCAATAAGTACACTATATCCATCATTTATTTATTTGTTCTTTGAGAGACTTACAGACATATAATAATGATATATTACAGATTATGATGATCATGATTATTTACAGATGACATTCATCGTTTGTCGTGAACTATTGGAAACCTCGCCAATATACTCGTATTGCTATGAGGACTGTAAATAAAGCAGAGAAAGCTTATAACTAATAGATATTGTTCATTTAATTAAGGTGATTGATTGATGATGATGATGAAGTTTAGAGGTCAGCCGACGGTATCCCTCGCGATCATGAGCGGCCTCTTTTAGTAATTAAATATTTCGCAATTCTAACACAAAACACCAACTATTCTCAAACTAAGCAAAGTTTGCACCATGAAAGCTAGATTGACTGATGATACTTATAAACTTTTATGTTAATTCATACGTTTATACAAAAAACACACCTAACACACTAATAAATATTTGTAGATCAAACATTTGGTATGACACAGGATTTGAAACTGAGACCCCCAAGCACAGCAGTCGCATACACTTCTATTGCACCACGAGTTTGAACAATGGTGAAGTGGAAAAATGGTGGAGTTGTATTAATTGTCGCCTGGGACTTTCAAGTGCGAACTCTCCCTTCAGTGACTGATATCATACTTGTAATTCTGGAGGTGCGTTGCGATTGGATCCATGGACAGAACCAGTTATTTACCGTCTGGTAGAGATCTCTCTACTTGCCTCCTGTTTTTTAAATCAAACGTAATCAATCCTTAAAATAAGCAAATATAAACTCTACAACATAACAAATAACGTTAATTATCGCCCGTAATCACAGTAATCATCTTTAGAAACTACAAAATATAGCTAATATTTTATAATTAAAAAAACTGTAGTACAAAGCGAGTTAATCAATTATTTCCAAAATACTGGAGGTTTTGCTTTAATTTAATTACGCCTTGTAAACCGGACTGTAAATCAAATTACCGTGTACATCTACCACGACCAGCTATTAGATCTAATTTCGGAAACTAATAATTTCTCCAATAAATTATCACTTTCACTGCTAAACAAAATTGATTGCTTTACCAAAGCATCTCAACGTTTGTTATATAATGAGAAATAAGATATATTTATATACGATTAAAGTCTGACCTTACAATGTGTTTTTTTAATTATTGGATTATGTACTATACGATTTTATTTAATATAATAATAATATCACTTCTCATTTCACACAAGGATGTCTGGTCCGAAACTAAGCGGTACCTTTTTTACGTGGGAAATACTTTGCGCACCATACACACTGTGGGGAATCAAAGGGTGGATGTAAAAGTTCCGGAATTGGTCCACCTACTAAACTCTGTGGCGGCCTGCCCCAGCAGTCGGGAGGATCCTTAGGGATGCATCGGGATATCTCGGGATCTCCGGGGCAAGACGCTGCTATCGTGCTCATTATTTGACGATTTATATAGGATGGGAATCAAAATAACGTCTAGCGTCTATAACCACCACGAGTTTTGCTCGGTATTTTTAATGTGATACATTTTCTATAAATTAATCTTAGCTATATCGATTTATCGCCTCCGAAACCTTCTGCATACTAAATTTCATGATAATCGTAGGTGCCGTTTTCGAGATTCATATTGGGATAGATAGTTAGTTATTTTATTTTATTTTACAATTATAGGAAAACTTACAGCTGAATTGTTACATTAGACAAACTTAATACGAAAAAAGAAGGCCAATACCAAGTTTTCACAGTTAACAGAATAAATAAGTGGAAATACATAGAAATGTACATTCACATGACAACATAGATACAAGCAAGAGAGACATTATCGATAAATATATATCATTGCTCCTGGTTGCAAGAAACGAAGAAGGAGTCAGTCAGGGTTTTCCTGAGCTGGTTGTTTCCATGCACAAATAAGTCCATATCAGACCAGTCATAACAAATAATCGGTGTTCAAAGTTCCATATCTGAATTAGTTATACATCTTATGTTAATAGGCAGGTCCAAATGATCTTTTAACATTAAGTTATATCACTATATATTTTAAACCACACTCATATCAAATTGCCAGCCATTCGTCCATTACGTTCAATAGTAAAACGAAATTGATTGGTAATTTGTGGCAAATGCCGAGAATATGATATGCGGTTTTACGTAACGACTGCGTCGTACCGTGAATGGACAGCTTTGGTATTAGAGAAAGTAATGTATTGATATGTAAATATTTAAAAGAATTTCTTGGGTGAGAATTTCGCTGTTGTTTGAACAATGTAAATATTAGCACCTTGTGGGAAGTCAAAGGTTTATATTGAGTTATAGCCTATTATGTAACGAATTTTCGTGGGAGAGTCATGCTTTAGGTAGTACAGACGGCCCAGCTTGACCGTAGTGATGCCATAGCCTGACGAGAAACCAGTGTTAGGTTATTCTTTGGTTGCCTATAATCTAGTGAGGGATGTTGTCGAAACCCAAATCGCATCTTCTCCTAGTTCTGGAAGGGGGACCTTCCCCTCTCACTCATAGAACGGCATCGAACATGTGCCACTCAAGTTGTAGGTCTCCATGAGTGAATATGGTCGCTCACTATCAGGAAATATGTCTGCTCATTTGACCCTACGTCATATTAGAATGTGTATATTTATAAAAAACTATAAATATGTTTATCAGGAGTCTGATTTTTAATTCATTACCGTAATAATAAATAATTATTTTGGACATCTAACACACAACGCCATCTAGTCCCAAGCTAAGCAGAGCTTGTGTTGTGGATACCAAACAACTGTTATAAATACATATATAATAGATATACTTTTAATTGTAAATACATACACATTATACATAGAAAACACCCAAACTCCGAAACAAATATTTGCAGATCATATAAACATTTGTTTCGACCCGGGAATCGAACCCGAGACCTCAAGCACAGCAATCCTATATGCTACCAATACGCCACCGTGGCAGTTTTATGTAATGTATTGCTTTATATTACCTGCTTTTTGATTCTCTAAAAATAATCTTGTGAGCGTTTGAATGTCACATCTGTTAGCTCGTAAGATCACATGAATTCTTAAATAAAATGAACATAAATCTAAGCAAGAAATAGCTCAGACTCAGCTAAATACCTGTGTGAATGAGGCTGTCGTGTGTGAGATGTCACAAAAAACTGATTTAATTCAGACAAGATAGTGTTGTGTTATATTGTGATATGCTCTATTTCATTATTATTCTATTATCATCTTAACAGAACTGGTTGAGACTCAGCCATGGCCTGAATTACCTTAGTAATCCTACTACTATTATAAAGGCGAAAGTTTGTAAGTATGGATGTATGTATGTATGGATGTTTGTTACTCTTTCACGTAAAAACTACTGAATGGATTTGAATGAAACTTTACCACAATATAGCTTATACATCAGAATAACACATAGGCTACTATTTATAAAGATATAGCTTCGCCTCGCGGCGTTGCCCGCAGTTATCATCGTACCGCGGGTAGCACCGCGGGGTTCAGCTAGTCCATTTATAATTCTAAACGGTCCTGTCCCATCAACGCTACAGGCGCAATTTACTTGAACAGCGGTCAAGCGGCTTTGATGGCCACCGTTAGCGGGGTTACAAAGAAATGATATATATTTATGTTAGACAAAAACTAAATATCACGTTGACAGTCGTCAGGTCAGGAATGTTGTTCTATTTGAGACACATAAACACATGTTTCTTTTGTATAAGAGGAAAATTTGGTAGTTCCAGGAAAGTATCTTAAGACAGGTGATTGATGTGATTGAAGATCGAGTGGTTTAACTCTTTTTAACCGACTTCAAAAAGATCCTCTCTTTTTGAGTCGGTTAAAAAGAGTTAAATCACTCAATTCGATTTGTCCCTGTATATGTATGGTTGTCAATTCGACTGTTTCTTTTTTTTAAGTTTGTTATAAGTTTCGACTGGGTGAACCGATTTTGACGATTCTTTTTTTATTTGAAAGCTTGTGCTTCCCCACATGGGAATCTGGTGTTTTAAAAACACAACATGCAAGTTTTTGCTTCACGTATTAATACTTAAATAAATAGATTATACTCCCTAATACTCTATACGCTTTTTTTTAAAGTTATGCGAACATAGGAGTATCACTTGGCATACTTAAAAATTATAAAGAGGAGGAGTGCAGATAGCTAATAATTGGAGGATAGTGTTTTTAACATTATGGCTATTTTACTTAAAATACACATTTATTTTTTCCCTGTAAGAAGACGTCTCCCGCAATTTGATTATCCATTTTGCGTCGCGGGTGACTTAACAAATATATGTACACGAAACGAAACACCCAGACTTAGAACATCACATGTTGGATTTGAACCCACTACACTTAACGCTGTAGTAAACAGTCAAAAATATTGCAATTAGTCATCACGATCAACAGCCCTTAGTAGTATTAGCTGGAGATGAGCCTATTTGTAGAAAAGAGTTTGACACCGGCCATATATGGCCATACATGTCGTTACAGGATTTCTTTCATATTGGTGGGACACTCTGTATTTTAAATCAGATACCACACAGCAAATAGTAATTTAAAACGTAGATGTAAATGAAAAGAAATAAATGGTAGCAACCTAAAATGAATAAAGAAGTAACACAAAATTTGAACAAAAAAAGCGACTTCAAGAACTGAACCAAATTGAAATGGGACCACATGGGAACATCAAAACCGTTGCACTCAGTCTAAACTTCTAAGCCTCTAAGGTAACAAACACAAAAAAATACAGTCGAATTGAGATTCTTTTTTGAAGTCGTTTAAAAAATATCATAGCTCAAATAAATTTTATTTTTATGCGAATTGTTTGTTCCGTTTCCGTGCCTTAATTTCACAACTGTTATTGGACAAAATAAATTTTAATTTTATAAATAAACACAAATTGTCAATTATTATATTAAAAGGACACAGGATATGTTTTATTCTAAAAAATATGTGAAAATACATAATAATATATACTCCTTGAAATAATATAAAAAACAACAAATAAAAACATGCAATCTTTTTAAACAAAATTGAAGTTCATATTAATGTCACACAATTAAGTTTATCATAAACATGAGTAACAAAAATGAATACATGTTACCGTAACATACCGTGTTATTATCAGAACATAAGACACCTCATACTCGCACACACTCCAGGAGCCAGTTTTTCAAGAAATAAACATACAAATAAATGATTTATGTTTATTTTATTGTTTATTTTGGTGGTTTATGACCATATTAACTTTAAAATTGTTTTTTGTTTCAGATCGTCTGTTCGAAGGTTTAAAAAACAAGTTTCTGAATTGTAAGTAATGTTTCAATATACATGTTTTTATATGTATCAAATTATACGGTGGTTTGAGCGGTTGCCACGTCGCTCTCTACTGCGCCAAGTATTGTGAGTTCACATCCCACATGGGGGAACACTTTGTGTGATTCACAAATTGTTGTTCTTTATGTCCATTTCAAGTATGTTTGTAAAGTCCCCACGATACAGGCTATAAATTACTACTACTAACTAAAGTGGGCGTTGTCTTTTAATATTAATTAATTTGTTATATTGTCGCGGCTTGCTTCGCTCTATTTTATTGTATACTATATATATATACTAGCTGTGCCCGCTACTTCTTTCATGTGACATTTGGATATTCAAGTTATTTCGATTTTTTTACGTTTAAACCTTCCCTGGACTATGACAAATATTTCAGAACCAAACCAACCTATTTTTAGCGAGACAAACGAACAGCAATTGATTTTTATATACAAAAGAAAATGTTAATCTTTTGAGATTAAGCAACTGTCGTGGTTTTAGTGTTCGGGTGTAATGCCGATTTGATTTAATAAATACCCTAAGTATGTGTTATTCGCGGTCATGGTTTATCTCTTTGTAAATTTTTATTCGGATCCGTTTACGCGTTTTATTCGGATCCGTTCACGCATCCTACTACCTATGTTTGAATGAAAAATAAATGCCGACTGCCTCGTTGGCGCAGTAGTAGCGTACGCGATTGCTGTGCATCAAGTCTCGCCTTCAATTCCTAAATCGCACCAATCGTTTGTATTAGGTCTTTACCTATGAAATTGCCGTTTTGTATGCAATAAGTGAAAGTACTTATTTTTTCAAACTTTTTATTTTTGTTATTCGAAGTAATCACCCATGCAATCGACGCATCTTTGCCAACGCATTGGCAGTTTATTGATGCCCTTCTTGTAAAAATCAGCTGGACGGGAGGCAACAAACTCTTCAAAGGCATTTTGTACTGCCTCTCGGGAATTGAATTTTTTACCCACTAAAAAGTTGTCTAAATTTTGGAAAAAGTAATAGTCGGTAGGTGCAAGGTCTGGTGAGTATGGCGGATGAGGGAGAGCTTCCAACCCCAGCTCTTGCTGCTTGGAGACTGTCTGTTGCGCAGTATGGGGTCGCGCGTTGTCGTGAAGGAGCAGTGGGGACGACCGATTGACCAAAGCTGGTTGCAGATGTGCAAGCTTCTCCATCATTCTCTCCAGTTCTTCACAGTACACATCTGCATTAATGCTCATGCCGTTTTGTAAAAAGCTGTGGTGAATCACACCCGCACTAGACCACCAAACAGTGACCATCACCTTTTTAGGGGTCATTTTTGGTTTAGGGCATTGCTTTGGTGCTGAACCAGGGTCTAACCAACTTGCTGAGCGCTTTCGATTGTCGAACAGAATCCATTTTTCGTCGCACGTAACTATTCGTTTCAAAATTCCTTCATTTCTTTGCCTGTTGAGCAGCGAAAGGCAAGTCTCGACGCGTACGTTGCGCTGGCGATCGTTAAGGTCGTGGGGCACCCATCTATCAAGCTTTTTTACCTTGCCAATTTGTCGCAAATGGATCAATATTGTTTTGATGCTTACATTAAAAGCTGCAGCTAGCTCAGCTGTAGATTGCGTTTCGTCAGCTTCCACAATCGCCTTTAATTCATTATTGTTAACCAAAGTCTCCGGACGACCACGAGCTTCATTTTTCAAGTCAAAATTTCCAGAACGGAACCGGGAAAACCAATAAAGGGTTGTGCGTTCGTTTGTACAGTTCTCTCCGTAAACGTTTTTGATGTTATGTGCCGTTTGTGTCGCGTTGGTGCCACGACGGAACTCATATTCCATAATTACACGAATTTTTAAAGTATCCATTATGACGAAAAATGTTCAAATGTAATGAAAATACAACGCTAATCAAAAACAAAAGACTGAGTTTGTAAATAGAATGTCATGGTTTTAAAACAAAATTAATTTGAATTTAGAATAGAGAGCCATTACAAACTTTTTTTTATTTGAAATGACCAGTACTGAAGAAACGCAATTTCATAGGTAAAGACCTATTATAATCTGCACGTACTTGTTTCAGAGTATGAGTGTTTCCTATGTATACTATTATATGTATATATTTACAAAAATAAATAATAATATATACGTATTTATATCAGTTATATAAGCATAATATAAACTCTGCTTAGTTTGGGACTAGATGGCGTTGTGTGTTTAGATGTCCGCTGTTAGAATATTTTATTATATTTAAATATGGAACGTGGTAACTATTCAGTTTTTATAAAAAATATTCCTAGGTGGGAATCAAATCCATGGTCTCCAGGTTTAGACATCAAAATCACTAACCAGTGGTTATAGGAGATCTATACTCGTATCACCTCTGGAACAACGCATAAATCCCATAGTCAGCATCACACAAGTGCAGCTTTCATTTCATTGAATAGCCTAGTGTGAGTTTATTTCAGTGTGGGTGACCACGATCGGCGGTATTGCATTTGACCTTCACTGGCACTGAAACCTTCGCGAGTTGACATAACATAGGCTCACACTAAACCCTCAGGTTATTTCACCGGGCTTCACACGATCTGTGTCAAGTGTACAGATCGGCGTTTGCGTCTGCGCCTTTTCTGTCGCATGTTTGCAAACACATTAGCTCCAATGATGGTTATTTAAATTCTACATTTGTTATGGACTTCCGTTTTCAAATAGAAGTTACACTTTATATGGTAGTCTAGGCATGTAGATGTTGGCGCTTCCGCTATAAGGGTTCCGGATGCTTTTGTCAAATATACCTACAACTACAATAAATATCCAATAATAATTATACTCAACAGATTTGAAGGTCACGGAATAAGATTAAATATTTTTTAAGATTAGTGATCAATTGTGATTAAAAAAATTCAAGTATAGATTACAACGAAACGAAACAAACCTTAATTTATACTGTTACCACGAATTATTATGTGTTTTTACGTTTTTTAATTCCAAATTACCTAATTATTATGACTGGTAATTAACGCAATCAATAGGTAATTTTTAGAAGTGTCATCAGACTATTACATTGGCCAACCTGTTTCAAATTTCAGGCAATTTACAGGTATGTCAGCTTCATTTCCCAAGTAATAATACTGATTGCAAATATTTAAACAAAACATAATAGCCTTGATACTTAACACGCAGCCTGTATATACGTGCACACAAAGTAGGTAGGTATTGGTTGCAACTGCGTGCATCGCAATTCAAATTGTCGTGTGAAAATATTTTGCAAGATGGCGTTTTCAATATAGTAGCTGACCCGACGTACTTTATATCGCTTTATTTATTTTTGTGAATATTTTCTAAATTATCGAAGAAAATCTTTAAGTAAACCCGTATCAACTTCTCGCAGCGCTTCATTGTATATAACTATGTGGACTAAGAGAATTTAACACCTATTTTTTCTTATTTTCTTCTCTACAAACCTTGTCCGGACAATAAAAACTATTTAAAAAAAGAATTATTCAATTTGGTTCAGTCAATCGAAAGTTATGGGCGTACATACATTTTTGTAAATCATTTTTATCTATATCGATAGATAGATTATTTAAACTAAAACTCAATACACATCTAATACTTACTTAATACATAACCAATTCCTATACTGGTCCTTCTGACCTTCTGATTTTGGGAAGAAGATAGAGAAAGAGAGAGAGCGAGACATACAGGGGGTTTATTCTTTGACGCTTTGTTTCGTGCCACTCTTCAAGATCTCTTAGATCGACATTGCACTTATGACTTAAGTTGCACGTGACTATGGGTGATGGTAATGTTACTACTATCAGGTCACCTTCTTTGTCTTTGCTGATATGTACCTACAGTACTCTTTGAAAGAATAACCGTAATCTGTCTGCAATAATCTTATTTGTTTGCTTGACTCGACGACTCTTACTCTCCTTGGTGCTGTCACCCTTGACATTACTAAATGAGAGGTGTCAAGGGACACCCGGATGGAACGAAGTTCGAAATAGAAAGACGAAACGAAAATATCTGTGTGTGTCGTCGTCGTGTCGTGACAACAAATTGTGTCGTGACAACAAATTTGTGTCGTGTCAACAAATTGTGTCGTGACAATTTTTCCGTCTAGCCCCCTTACACAACGCGCCATAAGGAACTTCGTTCCAAAAACAAATAAGAACTTGAGAGGTGTCAAGGGACACCCGGATGGAACGAAGTTCGAAATAGAAAGACGAAACGAAAATATCTGTGTGTGTCGTCGTCGTGTCGTGACAACAAATTGTGTCGTGTCAACAAATTGTGTCGTGACAATTTTTCCGTCTAGCCCCCTTACACAACGCGCCATAAGGAACTTCGTTCCAATATAAAAAGAATTCAAATTATTATCTTATGACGTCACAATTTCGCAACTGCCTCCTAGACATCGCACCTCGGTCGGTAGATGTCGCTCAATTGAGCGTGTCATCAGTAATGGCGGGAAGCGCTTGCTTCCGCTGACGACAGTGCCGTTTTAATGGTCAGAACTCACTGACCATCACTAATACGAGTACTTAAGGGAATGGGTCGACGAACGACTCTGATTTGCCTTTATTTGTTGAGATTTAAATGTCTTAGCTTAGGAGCTGATGGCAGAAATTCAATGTCACTTTTTCTTCGTTGTTGTATACCAATATGGTGAGAATATACAAATAAACTAAGGCATTACAAGAATAGCGACATTCAACGAAGACGACGAATGTCTATTGATGATTTATTAAAAATCAAAGACAACTAACAGTATAAATGTAAAATTAGTAAATGAAATTTTGCCATAGCCTCCTCGACTACTAATATACCATTGTACACATCATTCAAAAAATACTTTTATATACGGTACAGTTGCGGTTACATTGATACACTTTTCTTACACATTGTACTTATTATCTACATTTCTCTGACCCGATTTCATTCTCAGAATCTAATTGTTTTTATATCGTTGCTGTAACCAATAATGTTCTAGATCTAAAAGCATATGCGTTTCATCTAGTAGATGTAGTTTAAAAGTTAGTACAGTAAAGAGAGTTCGAGGTTGTAGAGCCACGCTGATTTCAGCACGACCGGGCCGGTACTACCCTCGCCCCGCACAGAATATCACCGTAAAATGACACAGCGTTCGTGTTTCGATGGTGAGTGCGAGGACGGTAGCCCAATGAATCAGAAGCATCACTAGACAGCCATAGTGTGGGTCACCATGCTGCATTGTTGCATTGTCTGCATTCACAATGAGTATGGTGACAACTACTGTTTGATTCTGCTTATGCTTTCCATCAGGCAGTGTAGAGTCATTTTGGCAGGGCCATACATATTTTTTTTTATTGAATAGCGGGCAAACGAGCCGACGTATCGCCTGATGGTAAGCGATTACCGCCGCCCATGGACGCCCGCAATACCAGAGGCGTCACAGGTGCGTTGCCAGCCTTTGGGGGATGAGGAGGGGGATAGGGGATGGGAAGGGGGATGGTAAGGGGACGGGGTGTGGGCCTCCGGTATCCTCACTCGGTGAAACACAGCGCAAGCGTTATTTCACACCGGTTTTCTGTGAGGCCGTGTCACTCCGGTCGAGCCGGCCCATTCACGCCAAAGCGTGGCTCTCCCACGGTAGGATATACATATAAATAAAAGTAACACAACACCAAATTGGTAAACCATAAAACAAAAGTGTATTAAAAATACTTGTGTTGAAAATTTACCATAAAAGTGAGAATATTGCACAATCACAAGTCCCTCCTTCTCAACTTAAGTGAAATATTCATGGTTGGAAGAAGCTATTTTCCATTCAGAGATCCATCAACGAGTTGTAAAAAAAAAACAACAGCTTCTGCAAAGATATTTCCAAGTGTTAAATTCAGTCACATATTGCTTTAATCGGATACGATAACACATCATATCAGAGATCCTCTCAAATGGTCTCGCCGTTAGATAATGTGTTTCGTGTTCACATGCGACGATGCAACAGAATTGATCTGATCACATTTTCACACGGCTAGTACAGAATGTCTACATATAAATACCAACTGTACCCTCCTACGTTCCACTGGTGTATATTGATGTTGCATTGATGAGAAATAAAGTATAAAGTTGACAAGATAAAATAGAAGAAAACAATCTTTAAAGTAGGTTGTAATTGAGTCTCAATCGGTGTAGAGCTTTTTGAATTTTTGCAGCGTATCAAATCAACTTAACATTTTTGTATAGGTACATTCTTAGATATTACGTTTTATGTGTTTGCTATAGTCCCAAAAGTATTTTTGTCTGTCTGTTTGTACGTCAGGATACTTTGCTCAAGACGAGCTATATCGATTATATACGTATTTTTCCAGTTCCTTAAATAGTGCAATGACGAAGGCATTAAAGCGTTGTTAAATCATAATCCTAGAAGTAAGTAGGTATGTACTAAATTCGGTACAAAATCAGAAAGTCGTCGATTCACTATTGAGGATATCGGTTTTTGTAATTTTTAGTCAAATATGAATGAGAATCTTCTGCAGACCAGACTATTTATTCTAAATTGGTGCATAAATGGTGGAGATCTGAGGTACTAACAAATTAGAAAAATGTATACTACGCAATTCCTTTCTTACTTTTAAAGGTGGTTAAAACTTGGTTGGTTGGTTGGAACAAAAACCTTAAATGGTTCCACATAAGACAGATATTTGAATAACTATTTATCAAGAATAACTAACCGGATATTATGGTATATGCAATTAACCCCTTGCTGTCGATCAGCAACTAGACTGAGAAACCCCACTAACACGAAAACACACATTCTCAAAACTAAATACATATACAATTACTTGAACACTGTAATCATCAAAAATTAGTAGACAATAGAAACGCCTTATTGAGATCTAACCACGATGCCTATGAGCCTACGCACACATACTCAAATAGTGTACTTACAAATAGGGTTGTCCGTACAGATAATTTACAATTTTCAACTTATAATCATGAAATTTAATATACACATCAACATTATCAGCAGTCCACTGCTGTACGCAGGCCTCTTTCATGCTCATCTCTCTCTCTCTCTCTTTCTCTCTCTCTTTCTTTCTCTCTCTCTCTCTCTCTCTCTCTCTCTCTCTCTCTCTCTCTCTTCTCTCCTCCTGCTAGCCGTCTTGCGCAAGTCGTCACTACACCTGGCCTTTAGGCGTCCACACCACGTTTGTCTAGGTGCATAATCAGGATTAAGAAACCTAGCATTAAATCACGAAACCAAGAAAATATTTAAGAGGCTTAGAATATAAGTTATAAAAAATAAAAGTAATCGGTACTTCAGTATTGATAAACTACTAATTACAATAAATGAATATTACTGTTTTGGTAGAATTTACTAGAATTAAACATTTTGATTTAGTAAAGAAAGACAGTTTCTTTTGGAGTCCATAATTAAATGTAATAAAATAAATGTTGGTTCCACCAAATGTAGGTATAACATTAGACAAAAATCTAAATGAAATCGTCTTCAATAACGTCTTTTGTCCTGCCAATTGAATTTGACCTACATCTTTATTGAAGGTAGGAATGTAATATTAAAACCAATACATTAATTGGACACTAGTCTTAATTGTCTGATAACCCTAGCATGAAAGAGTGAGTTGCTTATGTGTGCGTAATCTGCACAGTATTTAACATGAATTTTTCTATCTATTTTGCATTTGTGTGCACTATTTAGTATGACTATGTGTGTGTGTGTATCGAGGCATAACAGCGCAGCTTCTTGCGATGCGCTCCATTTCCTGCGCCCGCGCACGTTGCACAAACAGCGGACAATGGCGCTACCCCACATGTGTTTTAGCGCGAAGATCTGCTTGTCTGTTTAGCTGTATTGTTTCTATGAACTGTTTAAATATACATAGTGTTCACGATGGACTATGGATCACAATACTTAAGTAAAGCCCTAGATACACAATTGTTGCTGGATTGGTTGTGGTTATTAAAGTTTAAACGGATGAGTTTTTTTTTTTTTTTTTAAAAAGACAACTCCCACATTAGGAATAAACATCCTGTGTCGTGGGGGACTTTACAAACATACATGAAACGGACACAAAGAACATCCAGACTCGGGACAACAATTCGTGGATCACACAAAGTGCTGTAGGTACCGCGTGGGATTTGAACCCACGACACTTGGCGCAGTCGCAAGCGGCATGGCGACCGCTGACACCACTCGGCCAACCGTGCAGTCAAGTTTGAAAGTTATACATATAACAGTGCTCTTCCTGACTGACTTATTAACGCAAAACCTTAAAAAAATGACATTATAGCAACTACTGACGATTATATGTTGTGAGCACTTAATAAGAAGGAATTTGGGAATTTCACCCCCAAGGGAGTAAAGTAAGAAATAACCTATCGTATGGAAATTCGTAATTTTCAAAATTAAAGACATGAATCATTAAATACGTGAGTAAAGTCGTAGGCTATAGCTAGTGTGTATATATAACCACAATCGGTTATTTAATACGTATCTCTAAATAGCATAGTACTTTAAAAAAAATTGCCTACTAAAATAGGCCGCGAGTTAAAATATCGACAATTCCTACAGCATGTCAGACCAGATATATTTATTTATTTACTTTACAACTTTATGCACAAGCTGTAAAATGGCGGACTTAATACCATAGGCATTCTCTACCAGTCTATCTTCAGGTGGTGCGGACATGCATGTAAGGGTGCACTACACTTTTAATAAGTAATTTTAAAATAGACAAAAAAGAACTAAAAATTAAGTAATACGATATATTTAAAGATACATACAAAAATACATATAATATATCTTCAAAAAATATCTACACCTGAAAAAAAGGCTTTAAATATTGTTTTATAATAAGTTTATTATGAAATAAAGACACAAAAAGATAAAACAATTTATAAACAAAACTTATTGTAAATACAAGGTTTTTGTTCCATTATTTCAAATAACTCTTATTACCCACCTGTAAAGACATAAAACAACATTTAAAGCCTTTATTTCAGGTGTAGATATATATTTTACAGTATTATCGCTCTCAGATTACTTTTCCTCACCATGCTCTTTTTTAAATCTTCTTAGATGTCAAAAGCGACATCTACAAATGTCTGCGGTTTGCGCGGTAAATTTAAATAGTTAAAAAAAAGTAGTAATGGTTTTCTTTACATATATAAAAATAGTATTAAATTTGTGATGATTCTTCTAAGTTTTGGATGAGGAGAGCTCGTGCTTTGGCCTTGAATGAATCATGTGAAAAATGAATATATCTATGGGTTGAAGTCAAGCTGTTCAAAGCCATTCACATATTCAACCAATGGAAAGCTAGAAAATTTCACTTTGCAAAACTGGATATGGTTAAAAAGAAATTGTTCTATTAAGTTTTTATTTATATTAATAGCTAGTTAATACAAGCATACCAAAATGGGTTTAGTCACGGGCTAGCGACCATGAAATGCTATTGTTAATAGAAAAGTTATTTTTTATTTAGTGCTTAGTTCTCATATTGACCTAAACTCCTTAAAATGTGGCTTGAAATATCTAACAGATATATACGAAATTGACGAAGTGACTTTTAACAATCGATTTTATTCTGTACTGGCTGGCGTCCATGGGCCGTTACCCCACCGGGGTGGTGTGCCGGAATCGGACCGACTCAAACCACACGGTGTGCCACTCTATGCCTGAGAAGGGAGGGCTCAGGGCACTGAAGCGGGCACTGTCTGACTGTACTAGCTGACCCACGCAATTCGATTGCGTCTCTCTTTGCCCGTAGCGTGAAAATATTTTTCTCCGTTTTTGTAACGTTCTTCATTGGTGTTTCGCTAACGTCTTAGCGTGATGATATATAGCCTGTAGCCTTCCTCGATAAATGGGCTATCCAACACTGAAATAAATTTTCGAATCGGACCAGCGTTTCCTGAAATTAGCACGTTCAAACAAACAAACTCTTCAGCTTTTTAATATTAGTATAGATTTTTTAGTAAAGTATAGTATAGATTATATGCTAGTCTTATTACAAATGGAACGAATTACATACTTTAATATTATTAATTCGAAAGTAACTCTGTCTGTCTGTCCGTTACACTTTCATGGCTAAACTAATGTACCAACTTCAATGAAATTTGACATAGAGATGCTGCTTTCCGTGGGAGAGCCACGCTTCGGCATGAATGGGCCGGGTCGACCGGAGTGATACCACGGCCTCACGGTAAACCGGTGGGAAATAGCGCTTGCGCTGTGTTTCACCCAACCCCTCCCTCCCATTCCCTCTCCCCATCGCCCAAAGGTCGACAACGCACTTGTGACGCTTTTGGGTGTCCACGGGCGGCGGTAATCGCTTAACATCAGGTGATGCATCTGCTCGTTTGCCCTCTATTCAATAAAAAAAAAAGACATACGTTCAACTGCACGTTTAGTCGGTGAATCGGTCGCCTCGCCGTTCCCTATTTCGTCAAGTGTTGTGGGTTCAAATCCAAGATGAACCAAGAAGAGAAACAACACTTTGTGTGATCTAAAAATTGCTGGCTGTTCTTTGTGTCCGTTTCATGTATGTTTGTAAAGTCCCCAGCAACACAGGAATCATTACTAGCGCGGGAGTTGTATAAAAAAATAATTCTTGAAGAAAGATAGGCTATTGTGTATTTACCGCAGTAGGTAATCGACAACATGCGGGCGCAGTGCGGACCAAAAGCTAGAAATCAATATAAAAAATCACTAGCGTCAACTGTCAGATTCTGAATCTGTACAACACAACAACAATTAATAAACTACTGCGAAATATAGCGTACTGTCACTGTTAGTATTGCGCTAATTGCGGCATATTGTGTTAAAGCATTGGGATGAACTTCAATAATTTGTATAAATTTATTGAATAAACCTATGGAATTACATAATCACGATTCAGCTCCTATAGTGAATTGTAAACAGAAGGTTTTCTTGTTTTGAGTGGCGCTATCCAAGAAGTCGCTAAATTACATACCTACTTATAAATAATTTTAGCTACATTCGGATCCGGTTATAGAGGCTCCTCTAAATTCCAGTCGTATATTGATTTGTCATAGAAAATCAAATAAAAATTCGTGTTCAAATGAATATTGTTCCAAATTAAACAATTTTAGAATCATTCGTTTATAATGCGCAGTTTTAACAGAGAACAGGTTTATGAATGGCTTAACACTTTATATTTGGCTTCTTTAAACTCGCTCTGTCTGCTTCTCAATACATAGTTTATTACTTGCATAGAAATTTATACAGTATAACACGGTTTAGAACAATGTCAATCAAGAATCTTTTCGCAGTCATTAAAAGAATGTTTAAAAGGCTGGGGCAGACACTGAGTGAATCGCGACGGTGGCGACGTAGTAAGGTAACTAACTAACTAATATATCGCGTGTCACCCGTCGTCGCTGGGAACTAATACAGTTAAGTCGCGTACGTCTCGTCACAGTATCGTCCCCGCGTACTGTCTGCCTCAACTTTGAAGTATCAAAATACATCATTAAGTTATTCTTGCTATAGATCTTGAAAATTGTTATTATTGATACAACTGGTATTCTTGCGCCTATATAAGTATGATATCGATAAAAAAATAAAATGAATAGGTAGGATAATTATCTCCAAATCTAACACATTTCTTTTATGCCCTCTCCATATCATGTAAGTGATCCCACTCTATTTATGATAGCAAGAGACTTCATTTTAGTCGCAACTTTTTTTTTTGTGCGAAATCCCCTCGGATTCCACTTGTGGTTACGTCGGACTCGAACCGACTAAAAACCGCACACCGTCTCGGGTACTTACTAGAAGCCGGTGAACCAGGTGCACCCTCAGAAGGAAATTTTAGTCGCACCTGCAATTCTCCTCAGAATTAGGGGAACGGGTTTTGCGGGTTGTACTTACATCACTCAACGAAGCATGACTCGTAGCTGTACATGAGTGGTAGTAAACACTAACTAATACCGTCTGTTTTAATGGCTGTACACCATGAAAATACATCTTATTATTTGTAGATACATTATTGTAATCTATCGCCGATCGTGTCGGTTAGCGGTTCCATCAGTTAGAGTGCTCCTATATTTAGGCACACACTTGTGCACTATAACACCTCCTGCGTAGTTGGTCTCCGGTAAAGCAGTCATGGCCGAAACCGGCTACGAATACATCATTGTTACCTACTCGTAAAATAAGTTGAAAAATGTTAAAACGCTTTTCTTGACGTAAATAATATAAAATTTTAATAGTCATCAGATTATAGATTACCTACTTATTCGAGATGTAGACCACGAACAGGAAAATCTTTTGTTAACAAAATTGTTACAAATGATTCATACTTAGCTTATAATTTTTACTATTTTCACTTTAATAATCTCCAACCATTTTTATCACACAATACTCGACTGAATAGATGTGACTGTCTTTTTGTGGTATAAAGTTGAATCGTAAATATTTATTGGAGAAGTGAAATTTTAATGTCATGCGCCAATGACCTATGGCCAACTTAAAAATAACATTCATTATTATTTAGAAATACTTAAGCTATTTAAAACTGAACAAGTTTGAATGTGATTCGTAGAATATTGGGGAGATATTTGGTTTATAATTTTTTTTTAATGTGTGACTCTGGAAAAATGACTCCACTCTGCCTGATGAAACGCATAAGCAGAATTCGAGAATGGTGGTCCTCATACTCATTGCGAATGCAGATCATCAAATAGTCTCTCACTCACCAACGAACACGACAGCGCGAACGTTGTATACTTATATCAATACATTAAACAAAAACTTTGTATCTCTTTTTAACGAAAATTATGCGATCGATAGAGTATGACACCTCAAGTTTTATGGAGATGGATTACAGAAAGCTAAAAAACTGTAAAGAGAGACAAACTTCTTAGCACTCCAAGGATTCACCGTGCGGGTGCCGGGTCCATCCTGTGGCAGAGGCAGAAACTCAAAGCAGTTCCCAGGACTTGCGACCTAGGCGTAGGTGTAAGGAGGCCCCCTTTGAGATGCGCATCAACGCTCACCTTCACTGCTCGAGTTTCCCGCCCTACCTAGCCAAATTTGGTGGGAACCTGAATATAACCTGAAGGAAATAAATGAATTATATAGTTGAATTTTGATCTCTGGGCGACCACTAGTCATTATATTTTTTTTATATAATAGAGTGAAAAAGAGCAGACGTATCACCTGATGGTAAGCAATTACAGATGCCCACGGACACCCGCAACAGCAGAGGCGTCACAAGTGCGTTGCGGGGAGAGGGACCACAGTGCAAGCGCCGTGTCACACTAGTTCATTCATGCCGAAGCGTGGCTCTCCCACGGTAATTCTAGTATGTTTGTCTTTAACAGATCGTCTTGAAGCGATAAGGCTTCTTAAGGTCGAAGAGGAATATAAAAGTATAATAGTCTTGAACCCCAAGTTGGGGGTCCAAGCGTAAAAGTGCATGATGCATCCCTCTGGGATTCCCTCGGGGGGTTCAAGTTTAAAGAATCTTTACAAGAACTTTCTCAGGGTATTAATATGAACCAGCATCTACCCAGTAAATAAGGGTCTTCGACCTTCTAATGCTTTTGAAACACCAGTTATAGGTTATTTTATGTACTTAGAAAGTCAGCTACGTTCGAAAGTGGTTTGGTTTCTTATCAAATAGCAATATGTGGTAAAACAACGTTATGGTGGTAAAAACTCGTATGGCTATTCGATTGTATACTATACTGGTTTGACACAAGGTTGATTTTCAGGTTTTTAATGTAGATGTATTTCGTTGATAGTGACAGTGGTATGTACGAATAATGTAGTTTGTGTGAGGTGGGCCAGTTCTTAACTACTACATTAAGTAGTTATAGGAGTATTGGTTGTTAATAAGGTTGCTTTTAAGTGTTATGATTTTATTGCTTCAAATCTTGATATTTATTACATACCTATGTACATATTTATCGTAAAGAGCCACACCCATAGGTACCCTCGATCAGAGTGATCCTCTCAATAATAATATTCTTACACATCATCAGGTGTATGAAGACGACCGTTTGTTCCAAAACTTGGTAAAGCCTATGTTACTGCAATGAAAATATGTCCACGCGTGTTTATTTCTTGGTGTCCATATTTTACTTGTCATCAGTAGAACCTCCTCCTCACTTGCCCAGGTGCAAAACAAATCCCACCTACATCAAAAGTAATTAACCGGACTCCATTTAATTTTTTTTTATGTAATAGGGGACAAACGAACTTACGTATTACCATGGACACCCGCAACACCAGAGGCGTCACAAGTGCGTTGCCGGCCTTTGGGGATAGGGGAAAGGGTTGGGATATGCTGGTATCCTCACTCACTCAATGAAACACAGCACAGGTGCTATTTCATACTGGCTTTCTGTTAGGCCGTGGTATCACTCCTGTCGAGACAGCCCATTCATGTCGAAGCGTGGCTCTCCCCATAGGAATATTTTATACTATGACCTTTTAAGGCATATTGTATACTAGATGTTAATAAAGAAGTAACACCGCTAATAGATGGGTAGCCTCGGATGGTATGTGATTTACATATTTATATGACTTGACCTAGTAAACACAACCTTAAGGCTGTATAATCGCTTTGTAGATATATTTGTATATTATGTTACACGTGGTTATAAATTTAGAGGTTTTGCTTTTTCTCGATTGTAGGGGGGTTTTTTTTTCAAGAATTATGTATGTATGTACTAGCTTTTGCTAGCCTATGTCTTTATTTAAGAGTCAAAGTATCTTCATGCCAAATTTCATTGAAATCGGTGCGTGAGTGGCTTAGAGGGACGGCTTGATGAATTTTGGCGTTTAGGTGTCGTTATGTTTGTCCCCAATCCGCACTTGGCCAGCGTGGATACGTATGGCCTTAATCCTCTCCTGAGAAGAGACCCGGGCCCAGCAGTGTTCATGATATGTGTCATAATTATCAGAGTGACACAGAGTGTAACAAAGCTACTGAAACTGTCCTAAGAACCAGAGCAGGGCCGGCTTGGGCTTCGGCAAACTTACCCATTCAGTGAAAAGCAACATAAGAATTAATGAAGTTTTCTGTGAAAACGTGGTGCATCATTCCAGTCAAACCTTATGTATGACGAGTTCCAAAAGAGAACTTTAACATGTTTATTGGTTAATTTTTATCTAAAAAACATCTAGACATTCATAAGAAATCTGCACTTTCAACAAGAAAACAAAACAATGCAACTGCATTTTAAAACGACCAGAAACGACCAAAGCATTATGTGGTTTTAATCCACAATGTGTTTGTGAAAAGATTAAATTGTTTTACCATAAATACGGCAAATCATTGTGTTGACGTACGGGGCGCGAAAGCTGTGTCAGGTTTTCACTACAGAAGGAATCGTCTAGTCATCTCGTGGTTTTTAAATCTCTCTTAGTTTTACCGAGTATAGGAGAAAGATGTTGTAATTGTGATACTATAAGAAATTACCTATACACTTAAATATATCCCAGAATATATAAGCAGAATAAATAAGAGGGGTATTAAACGCCCATTTTCGAACAAGACTTATTGGGATCAACTGGGCACATATAATATAATAATAAATCTCTTTATTCCTGTTTCTGTATAACCTCTATTTCTTATACTACCTCGGTCACGTATGTGACTTCTGTGCTTGAGGTCTCGGGTTCGATTCGCGGGTCGTATCAAATGTTTGTATGATCTGCAAATATTTGTTTCGCAGTTTGGGTGTTTTCTATGTAGAATATTTATTTATTTATATTCTACACTTTACTTTCATAGTTCTTATTTAATCAAAGTTTACGGAATTTAAAAATACATCTATCTGGTTTGTTTCAGCATTTGTTTTCAGAGTGAGTTTTAGGAAATGCCAGCACCTTCTAGCTGTAAATTCAGACAAAAATATCTGTAAAACTTACAAAAATAAACATCATTTATCCTAAGTGTAAATAAAAGTTCTCTTTCGGTGTTTTTTCTTAATATATAATTACATTTTTATGAACCTTTTGTGTCCCACTGCTGGGCAAAGGCCCTGCAACAAGCCACTTCTTTCTATTCAAGGCCAGTTCCGGCCAGTCTCTGCAATAGGCATTAAGATCGCCGCGCGTCGCACTATCTTTTACTGGGTCTGCCTCGTTCGCGACGTCCACTCTTAGGCACCCAGCGTTCGACGACCTTGGCCCACCGGTCCGGATTCATCCAACATACGTGTCCGGCCCAATTCTATTTTAATCTGGCAGTCTTCTTACCCACATCCGTGACTTTAGTTTTGAAACGCCCACTTGACACACAACATACTGCGGTCCATTGCTCTTTGGCAAACCTTGAGCTTGGACTTCTGACTCTCTGTCAAAGACCAAGTTTGGGCGCCATATGTAAGAATGAGCAGGATACACATGTAGACCAGTAGTCAGATCTCCTTTTATGTACTGGTTCAAGGACCAGTAGCTTTTCCAGGCGTTATCCATTCGATCGATTTCCTTTTCTTGTACATATATTAGTAAATATTTATAACCAAACATAAAACCAATGATCCTGATCGTCACACATTTATTTGTCTTGGAAGTTATCAAACGCACGGCCTTGGGTTTAACAGTCACAATCTACAACCGACTAACAACTAAAGCAACTGCACGGTTGGCCGAGTGGTTTCAGCGGTCGCCATGCCGCTTGCTACTGCGCCAAGTGTCTTGGGTTCAAATCCCACGCGGTACAACACTTTGTGTGATCCACGAATTGTTGTCCCGAGTCTGGATTTTCTTTGTGTCCGTTTCATGTATATTTGTAAAGTCCCCCACGACACAGGATGTTTATTCCTAATGTGGGAGTTGTCTTTTAAAAAACAAAAAAAAAAAAAACAGCCCAACTATAATCGTGCCTGCCTTACAAAAAGTATGTACATATCTACACTAATAATAAAGCTGAAGAGCTTGTTTCTTTGTTTGTTTGAACGCGTTAATCTCAGGAACCGCTGGTCCGATTTGAAAAATTCTTTCGATGTCGGATAGTCCATTTATGGAGAAAGGCTATAGGTTATATATCATTACACTTTTACTAATAGGAGCGGAGCACCAATAAAGAATGTTTCAAAAACAGGGAAAATTTTCACGCTACGGGCAATATAAGACGCAAACGAGGTTACGTGGGTCAGCTAGTCTATAATAAATCTGTTTCCATTCACTATATTAAAGTACATACACTTGAAAGCACTGTCCTATACTTAAGGTTCTATTAGCATAATTTTACTTTCTACTAACAATTTTAAGTAAACACAATGTGGACAATAACAGGCGTATTACGATTTCTCTATTTGTAACGATGTATTTGTCAAAATCGTTCTGGACATACTTCTGTATTGATTTTATTATGAGAGAGCTATGCTTAGGACTTGGGCATATATGGGACAGGCTACACCGGAATTTTTTTTTTTATTGAATGGTGGGCAAACGATCAGACGTATCGCCTGATAGTAAGCGATTACCGCCGCCCATGGACACCCGCAAAACCAGAGGCGTCACAAGTGCGTTGCCGACCTTTAGAGGACGGGGAAAGGGATGGGGGAGGGGATGGGGTATGGGCCTTCGGTATCCTCACTCACTCGGTGAAACACAGCGCTATTTCACCCCGAATTTCTGTGAGGCCGTGGTATCACTCCGGTCGAGCCGGCCCATTCATGCCGTAGCGTGGCTCTCCCACGGTTAGAGTTCTAACTCTCCTTTTGAGTTACTGGTGTCCAAAGGCGGTAGTCACTACTCATCGTATAATCGGTCTGCCTGCTTCTCCCTATACCATATCGGTTATTGCGGTAGTTTATGTCTTTCCTCAAGAATCAAAGTATCTCCATGCCAAATTACATTCGAAATCGGTGTGTGGCGACTTCCACATAACATACTACAGCGCCATCTACCGAAGATACACTGAACTACGAAGTAACGCACTACACGGAGTAACTACAAATCCTGAATCGCGAAATAGTTCTCGCGCCGATTAGCATATATACAACATCCTAACATCAATTGTTGGACAGTAGCCCGTCAGGCATGATCACCTCGCCTTGTCGGAGGATCCTACCTTTGTGTTGGTGGAACATTATACCCGTTCTCCCACAGGTGCATCAGTCTAGGCCTTAGGAGTTTCTTTAGAGTTCGTAATATTAGTGTGCATTATCAACCTCCTGATGTCTCCCTCTCATTCTTCTTACGCAGTATACATACCATACATGAGTTAACTCCATTATTTGGTATCGCTCTCAAAGATCAATAAACTGTGTAGTAAGAAATGAAAACCGTATTTATAGCTTACCATTGAACAATTACATGTGTGTATTAATACATAATTATGATTGCAAGTCGACACGCAAACAGTTGCGTACACGCATTGACAATCTATCATACCACCAAAATAATAATTGCTTAATAAAGTTTCAACTTTAAATTTAGAAATCAATCTTTCAATTTAATGGTAATTTTAATTAGTTATTATAATAAAAAAAAAAAAAAAAAGAGTCACCGAAATCGATTTACCCAGTCGATCGTTCTGAGGTAACAAACATAAACATAATATAGCCGAATTGAGAACCTACTCCTTTTTTTAAATGTGCTAAAAAATCTTTATATCAAGGTCGAGGTATACCCAAAATATCTAATAGTGGATTATCAAAGACTGGTGATGGCATGTCACCATCATGATCAGCCTTTCACAATTCACCACTAAATATGGGCTTCTTAAATTGCACACCACTTGTGTCGTCGAACCATGATCGTACAAAATCCCAAAGGATACCAAATACCTCAACAATATTTACATAAAGGAACTTTTTATCTGTCTCTTTTTATTAAAAGCTTTTCATTGTTGGCAGAAAAATATTAGAAATAAGAAGAAAGTCACGTAGTTTCTTGCGTTGCGAGGTATTAGTATCATATTTTTTATCGCAAGTGGAGCGGTTACCAAACAGACGACATTTTTTCTGAGCCCTGTATCAGGAGATTCGTGTGTCAATATCCAATACGAGCTGTTTAGCTTTCGTGTTTGGTTAGGATTTCGAGAAATCGTTGTCAGCAAATGCGCTGTTAACAATTTCTCGAAAAATAGATGTATGTGATTTTTATAAACTTTTTAAATAGAAATGTTTGAATGTATGTGTGTTTGACTCGAATTTTCCACTTCCCGATACCCACTCTTCCAATGTTGTCCACGTTAGTACGCGTATGCCAAGAGTTTTGGCAGACTTGACAACCTGTCTTAAGATGACCTAATTTGAAAATGAAACGTGATGAAACACGTTCTTCAAGTTACAGAGAGGTCTAATTGTATAGAGAATCTTCACCCATCTGTAGATTGACCTGTCCAAGATTAACTTAACTTTGCAATGTGCTAACTGCGGTTAACACTGAGTCACGAGCTTTGCTGTCTCTTGATTTGGGTATATAGATTTCTATTTCCTTCTATACGTATTTATTAGTTTAAGATGTAATAATCAAAAGTAAATCAGAATCTAGAAGCCATTTCCTCAATTAATTTAACTACCACATAATTATGAACCGGGTCAAAATCTTTTTGAAAGTCAAAATGTATTACTTTCATTTTCTATCAAATCTATTTATGTATTATGTTAGTATCTATAATAGTATTTATTAATAACTTGACATATTTATCACATATAGACATATAGGCATGGCCGTCTGTTCAACAAGCTAGTTAGAATCAAGAAGTAACCTACTCTATAGTCTTAAAGTTAAAAATAACACAGCAGCGATCCTGATACTTAAAAAACGTTTATCACAAAAGGGGCTATTGTATCAAACTAAATACATACTTTTATAATTGGAGGACAATGAAACATGTCTTCTTCTGTGCTGTTCAGGTCAGCTTATTGTGAGCACGACTAATTAAATAATATTGTAAAGAATTCTTTAGTAGTTTAATAGTTAGTTTTGACTGCCTCTGTGGCGCAGTGGTAGCGTATGCGACTGCTGTTCTTGAGGTCTCGGGTTCGATTCCCGGGTCGGACCAAATGTTTGTATGATCTACAAATATTTGTTTCGGAGTTTGGGTATTTTCTATGTAAAATATGTATCTATGTATTTACAAAAAATGGGATATATGTGTAACATATTGTATAAAAATATTATCTGTAAGTTGAAATAAGTTCTCATGTAAGTGGCTTATGTGTCTTTATGAGAATAAATTCTTTAAACCCAAACCCAACACAAGCTCTGCTTAGCTTGGGACTAGATAGCGTTGTGTGTAGATGTCCGAAATATTTATTATTATTTATTAAAATTTCAGTCAACACTCAACGGTCTAGTGTCATACAATTTAGTTATTAATAGAGGCTTGCGATTTTTGTTACAATCCAACACATTCAAATAAGATAAATTACGCACACTTTTATTCTAAGTGGGAATCGAAAACAGGGCCTCTGTCTCGTCAGTCAGGATCGCAAACCACTAAACCAAAAGACTCTTAATAAATAAAGCCCACATTCATCCGGCATCCATCACAGTTCCGTCGCGAGATGTTGTAGAAAGCAGGCGCACCCATCTTGAGAAAGTCTTTCGACCTGTCGGCGGTCACCCACACTAATGTAACCGTTGCGTCGAATACGTAATAGTTTCTTATCGTAACATTAGTTTTATAGAGTTTAGATACAACATATAGATATTATAATGATGGTATCGGTTCTTGATGTTGTTTTTTTTTTATGTATAGCTTGCCAGTGTGACTCTATTCAGCCTGATGGAAAGCAGAAACGAAATCCAAGAGGTCACGATACTTATTGCATATGCAGACAATGTAACAAAGGAGCATGATGAATATTGAGATGTTTCTGCATCATTGGGGCTCCGATCTCGCGAACAACATATTAGAGGGCCTCGTGGGTAAGCGGTATCCGAGTACATTAACATATTGCAAAGGTAAACAATCCTAGACAAGTAAGTCTCCATGGGGGCTCATTCTTAACCTATTAACACTCCTCCTTCGATCAAAGAGTGTTCTTTAGCTGTCGATCTCGGCAACAACGAACATTTGTAGCAATCTTTACTTGTAGTTAAAACTATATAAAGTCTTCCTACCAAATTTAGATATTGCTTAGTTCTTGGTTTGTGGAGGTTTGATGGCAGTCGCTCCATGGAAATAAACGAAAGTTTAGCTGTATCGTAGACAACTTAAAGCCGATCCCAAGTTCATCATCAACAACCCATAATGTCCCACTGCTGGGTTCGGGTCTCCTCTCAGGACAGGGTTAAGTTCATACGTCCCAAGTGCGGGTTGGGGACTGGCAAGACAACGTTGTGGCTAGGGGTCGCAATACCGTATAATTTATCCAAAACCGGTATTTTCGGTATTGGCTCCAGACCAATACCGATATTCCGGTATTTTCGATATTTCCGGGATTAAGCTAAATTTAGTATAATAAAGTTAGTTTGCGGAGGAATAGTAAATAACCTAAATTAATTCATCTTCTAAATAAAACCAAATATTCATTGACACAAGGTTTATTATGATATGTTGGTATTCAATCAAGTTAGTTCTTAGTAATAGTTTACTAATACAAAATGCCCGCTTATTCCCTTATTAAAAAAGCTTAGGTTAACTAGGTCAAATACTTTAATGAAATGTAGTGTTTGACTAGGAAGTCGGGATTCCTACCAGGAATCAGTTCTAAAAATAAAATGTTTAACAAACTTGTAATAAATTCTCATAAAACATAAAATTAACAAATTCTCATAAAACGTAAAATTAACTCTTATTTCTATTTTGATTAAAGTTTCAAAGTCAGGTTCAGTTGCTTTTGATGTACTGTCCTGATTTAGCATTTGCTTTTTCACTACCATTTCTTACTGTTGCTTTAGCGGCACTGAAGCTAAAGGGAGATCATCACATGCAGAAACAGTAACATCACGAGTAGATTCCATATTAAAATTTTCTTTCGGTTTGACAACATCCACAATGTGTTTTCTCATCTCTGTGCAATCTGTAGTATTCATTTGCTGAATCAAAATAAGTTTTTGGGTTATGTAGATAATTTAAGGTTGAAGCAACCAGCAACCTTCGTTCCTTAACCCTACGTTTCAGAGAAGTTACAAGTTCACGAGCAACTAACTCATGTTGCATGGCGTCTAATTTTGTGAACATAAACTTCAGAGCAGTATCCGCAGTAATTAGGTTAGCGGTTCTTTGGCACAGTTCTTCGACAGAGGCTTTCGGTATTTTAAATACTCTGCTGAGATCAGTCAGTCGTCGGTATTCACTTTCTGGTAGCTCTTGGTTAATATTTAAATCTACGAGTATCATTGCCTTCTTGATCGGAACTTTAAACTTCACAAATCTCTCCAACATATCTGCTAAACTGTTCCAACGTGTTTTACAATCTAAAATCAAATTAGTTTCACCAATCATTTCCTCTTTCACATATTTTTGCAACAAATCATTTTTTGTTGGCGACTTTTTAAAAACTTTCACAATTTTACGGACTTTATCTATTAATTCTTTGAAAATAAATTCGTTGTTAGGATCAGTCCTTAAGGTAACATGAAAACCATCATTGTCATCTTCATCATTATCGTCGTGTGTGTCATTATTCTTATCGACTTCTGTTTCAATTACTCGTGTTTGGTAATTTTCTTTATTTTTGTACAATACATCTAGTATTGCAAGCTGTATACCGTGAGCAAGGCACTGTTGTTGAAAAATCGATGCATCACGTCCAAAAGGCACCATTACAGAAGTTCCGTCAGTTGTGGTATAAATTACGTCGTCCTTCAAAGATAATTCGAACGCTAACAATATTTTCTCCAACAACTGCAAGCAAATTCTGGCTGGCATACTCCCAATGATTCTTACTAGGCCGAGATTAACAAAATTGTTTTTCACCATTGGACTATGCACATTGACATTCATAAAACGTCTATTACCTATACTAGTCCATTCATCTAGAGTCACCGAGACCTTAATTCCGTCATTTTTTAGTTTTTGAAGCTTGTTTATTATGGACAGCTTTACAGTTTCACCGTGCTTCATCACCATATTTTTAATTGAATTTGAAGATGTAGGCAATTTGTAGCCAGATTGCGCCATGATTTGTCTTTGGTCATTTGAAGTAATAAAAAACTAAAAGGTAAGCCATCTACAGACGTGATGATACAAAGTCGCGGATAAAGCTAGTTTGAAAGTTTATTAATTATACTATGACTGTTTAACAAAAGTAAAACTAAATATTATGGTCAATCAAAGGGCAAAGCTATAAAAAAATAGTTGAAAGCAATTGCGGTAGAAACCACTAATTAAACGTTCGTTTATATCCTACTTACTATGTTAGCTATTTGCATACATACAAATAGTACAAATGTAGAAAAATATTTGCACTTCTTTCTCTCTCCACAAACAGCTTTTTTCAAAAAAATAATTTAAAATCCCATACTTTTACGACATGCAATTGATACAATCATACAATATAATAATTTAAAATCATTTATTTACCAATTCGTCTATTGTATTTCTAAATTTCAAGTGTGGATAACAAAAACAAACCAACAAAACACGCAACAACGAACGACGATGACAAAATGTAAACAGTTGAAATAGAAAATTTGACACTTGTCGGTTGCATCGCAACTATTCGCAACTCACCCAGTTGCATCGTTCGCGCCACGCGATTGGCTCGTTCGCTTATTTATTTGTTTATTTATTAAAACTTCCTGCAAACATGTTGCACAAGGCGGCCTTAATGCCACAGGCAGTCTTCCAGACAAACCTTTGGGTGTTGCGAAGTTATTTGTGGCAGGTGTGTGTTTGTACTTATCGTTCGGTCGGCAAGTTCGGCCACTCGGCTGTCGCTGGATTCATCGGTCTTGTCGTAAGGTGAATGAAGTGGCGTGCTCGTAATTTGAATGATTTGACGCATAACTTTAACTATCTGTATTTATTTTTTATTTATTTGACTAAAACCGAAAATACCGAATATCCCGGTTTTTTGGGAAATGAATACCGGTATTAATTTGACCACAATTTGACCCGGTATCCCGGTATTTTCGAAATTCGGTATCCCGGTTTGCGACCCCTAGTTGTGGCTACGTAGATCCCAAGATAGTCTGAGAAAAAAAGCTTGTAAGAAAAATGCATTAAAATCGTTAGTTATTATATTGTGCGAATGATTTACCATTCAAATGTAATGTTGCATTAAGTTCACACATCATGTCCAATTAGCTGTATAAACGGATATTTATGTATTATAAATCGTGTACATACATTTATTGTTTGAAGTAATTGAATGGAATTGATTTTGGAAAGTTGTTGTTGTGGGAAGCCTTGGGGGAGGCCTATGTCCAGCAGTGGACGTCTTTCGGCTGACATGATGATGATGATGATGATGATTTTGGAAACAAACTTAGCCATTGTTACCATGCCTTTTTTCTTTTATATTTATTTTAGGTTTCTGCTTACCTCCTCCGTATGAAATTTAACTGTGCCAAATTCTCTTCTGTTTGCAATATTTCGTGAAAAGTGGTACTAAGTTGTAACTTCAGGTATTAATTGCTATACAGATAAAGGGTTTTTTAATTGATTTTATAAACCGTTAAAAAAAGTCGTCAGTTAAACGATAAGAAATTTATGTAGGTAATTACTATTTCGAAAAGATTTTCATATGTTCTCATATATGAATCATATCTATAACAGGAAATATTAAAAAAAATATAGTAAAGTGCTATTCAATCATTCAGATTTAGGCGAGAGATTTAGAGAGAGTGGTAATTGGTGTCAGAAACACACGGTATAATAGAATTAGGTCAAATCTACTAATGAATTTATAAATAAAACATTTTCTTATTACAAAATGTATAGACAATAATCTTAAATCATAAAGGTATATTATGTAAATGGCCAATATAATTTACAAGATGACTAACAAACGTGCCGAAAGACTTTCTCCGTGTGTTCATTATTAAATAAGATTTATTACGAAAGTCGATTTGATTTAGCTTTCTGTTTGTATTTCATCTGTCACAATACATATATTTATGTAATTTTATTTACATTATTTTATGGAACAACGATGTCTTACACAGCAATGACTGTAATTTAGACTGTATTTCCCAGGACTTGCGACTTAGGTGTAGGTTTAAGGAGGCCCCCTTTGAGATGCGCATCAACGCTCACCTTCACTGCCCGAGTTTCCCGCCCTACCTAGCCAAATTTGGTAGAAACCTGTTAGTGCAGCCTTAGATACTCGTTCTAAAATAGAACTTACTGCAGTTCTCGACAGGCCAAGGTCTTTCAGTAGATTATAGAGAGATTTAGCTGGTATACCTCTCGCTCCTACTTCTACCGCGTATAGGTTAACCACATAGCCATTTTTGTTCAGTTCATTTGTTAGATCGTAATATATATTTAGTTTTATTGTATGGTCTTTAGGAATGTTGGTTTCCCACGGTACAGTAAGCTCTACTAGTATTATATGTTTAATGTGTCTAGAAAAGAGAAATATGTCCGGTCTGGATGACGAAACACCAATATCCTCTGGGATTTTATAGTGCTTATCATACGTATCCATCAAAATAGTCCAGTCAGGTGCAGTAACTAGAATTGAAAAAGGCTTGCTTTTAGATTTGGTAGTGGAGTATTATACATAGAAAACACCCGAAAAAAATATTTGCAGATCATACAAACATTTGGTCCGACCCGGGAATCGAACCCGAGACCTCAAGCTAGCAGTCGCATACGCTACCACTACGCCACCCCTCGGTGGCGTAGTGGTAGTTGATAATGACAGTATATATATATATATATCGCAAACAAGAAAACTAACCATTTAATTTTCATATAAAAACCTATCATAGTGTGGTCATGACTTATTGCCAGCCAAATTTGCGGTTAACTTGGCAACAATGGTCGAACATTTGGCGGGAAAAATGATAATACTAGCTGATTCCAATCGAATAACTAGTCTATTCCGATTAACACTAACCGATTCAATTATTCGTACCAACAAAAAAAACTCAGCTCAATTTGTAAGTAGCAGCGTAAAATTGATAACTTTTTTATCTCTATCGGTGATGCTGTGCTTTTTATAAATGTTTTTATGGTACCTGAGGTCAGAGCATCCTTGGGTGCGGGTCAGCTGCCATTGATAGCAGCGGCTATTGTTGGAGAAGCAACAGAGTGTGATGTCAATATGTTTTTGTTAATGGTATAATGCGAGTCGGTTACACGGTTATTTTTATATTATTGTACATATATATCAATTAGGTGTTTGAATGTGCGTGTAATGCTTTTCACGAGCGAGAGCCAAGCTTCGGTACAACAACGTAGTGATACTCGTACCATGGTTTTACAGGAAACCAATGCTAAACAATTTTTAAATGGGGTTCGGGGGGATCAGGGCGGATACGTATGAAATCTGTTAATCATTAATTTAATTCATTGAAGTGAGTTAAACCTCTCTTTGATTTTGATCTTCCAGGAAAATGAGCTGAGATTGCACAAAATACATTTTTATGAGATACAAGTTTTCATGGAGTAACTACACTAAGATTAATATTTTAAAAATACACGCTATTTGCCATACAATTAGTGTTTTTTAACTAATTAATTTAAAACTGCAGTAAAACAGAAATGGTTTTAGTTAAACACATGATATACGGAAGTTTTCAGAGAAAGTTCGACTGTCTCTGAGTTAAATAAAAAGTAAATAATTAACTGTTTAAGAAGTATTACCGACTTCAATATGCCTACTTCATGATGACATATAAACTGCTTTCTTATTCTTCAATTTTTAACCTTAATGATAGTTTTTCCTCAGAGAATGAGACGATACCTGCTGCCTACCTTCCCATTTAAATATGTTTTTGTTGAAAATAAATGACGAATAATATACAGCTGTACTTAAAGCTCTTTTATCCGAACTAGTATCCTAACTTACCCTTTATTTATCTCAAAAATCTTTATTAATTCAAAACAAGACTCAGTTCACAATTTAATCATATTTTCTGTACAAACTATATTAATAGTACTACTACCTATATACGTACTAAAACTAGATATATAGTGAAGTTTCTTATTTCTTTATAGGTACTTAAGTAGTAAAGATTTAATTGTCAAAGTAATTATACTAAAACTTATACATGAACTAAAACAAACTATTTAATAAAAACCAGGCCTGTTTTTTGCAGCCTCAATCACCTTAGCAACTCGATACGTTCTTTTTTAAAATTCAAACTTTTTTCAACTAGTGCTTCCTAAAATGTAACAGATGTTTTATTTGCGGTTTTAAATCGATTTTATTTTAAATCCTATTTTGATTCCGAACAGTTTTATGCAAAAAGACCGTAACCAAGATAATTATTTTTAATTGTGCTGAATTCCTAATCAAAGTTTCATGTTTTTCTATACCCTTGAAGACTATTAAAAAGTTATGGTAATGAAACTAGCTGTACGGGTTATTTCGCGTATCTAACGTAGTCATGGCCATTCAAAGATTAGTAGTAAAACTAATTTTATTGCAATTTTATAACTTAGCAGATTTATACGCTATTGGTTATAAGAATGTTTTATACATTGTCTGTGATATATACTGAATTTTCTTTTGTTGGTAAAGAAAAAATAGAAAGCCTGCAAATGTGAAAGATCACCGATTTCTATATTAACACGTAGATGATTTTATACTTTTTTTGTTACTTATTTGAATATATTCTATATGTACTTTATTATTATTCATTTCTAAATGTCTTTAGCTTGGCGGGGTTTAGAATTGTAACATTTTTTTATTATAATAAATATGGTCTTGTTCCAAATTGATATTGTTTTTTTATTAATCTACCTAGTAAGATGCATGTAGTTCTTGGCATTTGAGGTTTAAAAGGGTCGACTATATCATTTAAAAATATGAAAACAGCATTCTCTAACAGCCTGTATTAACTCTTTAATGATTGAAGACTGACCAAGTAACCTGGATCGCGAATGTTTATAAAAACTAGAGATTGTCTGTTGTTCAATTGTCGGCCATGTCTCTTAATGTTTTATCAATTTCGTTTTCAAATAGGTATCGGCCAGTATAAGTGGAGCTGTTATTGTAAAAACTGTGTGTAAACATATTATATATAGATACTGGACACCTTAACCCTACCTTTACTTTTTACCTTAACTTTATTTTTAAATATTAACCTACAATGAAATATATACACGTATTGACGTTCGAGGAGAGCCAAAATGTGCTTAAAAAGCGAATTACACCTCTTTTCGCACATCCAGTACCAACCTTGAAACAAGACAGGACCAAATGTTTGTATGATCTTAAAATATTTGTTTCGGATTTGAGGTGTTGTCTATGGATAATATGTATGTATATACAAAAAAAGTATATATGTATTTATATCAGTTGTCTAGTACCCATAACACAAGCTCTACTTAGCTAGGGACTAGAAGACGTTGTGTTAGATGTCCGAAATATTTTTTAAAAAACTAAATGTCAAATTTGACAGGTGACAAATGTATCACAGTTCCATTACACGCAAAAACAATCAATCGCAGTTCGTGCACTTAATAGTCGCAAGTTAGCAACTAGGAACCATATTTCACAACACTACATACCCACTTATAGTTATAACAGGAGCGTGTGAATATTGCTACTGGTTTCATTATCTCATTTCATTCATAGTTTTTTCCTGTTCAATTACGAAATGGCGTACAGCTCAAGTGATAAATTTAAACTAGAGATTGCATCGTTGCGTAGAAACTGGTTTTTGTTTATATTGCTTTTTATTACAGATAAGTAAAAGTGATTTATATTTGAATATTATTATTGTACCTCATCTCTTACAATCATTAATATTTATAATTGTTAATAGGTGTAATAACCTTTTTGGCACATTTTAAATTGGTTTATAAAATCGTACAGTATTTGATAACAAAAAGTTATAGGTTTAATAAACATCTATTTAAAAAAAATATCTGTACGATATCTATGATGTTTAAAAACCACCAACAATAAATCCTACTATATTGGTAGATTTTTAACTTCTAATGTATTACTTACTGAAATGTCTGTTGTTATCTGTTTGAAAAAATATATTGTTTGAGGCTTTATACAGGCAGTTTATATCCTACACATACATAGTAGTGATGTATACATATTTGTGACGGATGTTTTAGTCCTTTTGTTTGAAGAATGAATGACTAAAATGGATCCTTTTAACATGATTCTGTTTAAGTATCTGATTTATTATAACAATTCTATTTCCTTTTTCATTCAAGTGACATTATATACAAAATCTTTTTAAATTATCTTCACAAGTCTGTTTTAGGGACACCGTACCAGAAAAAGCCAATAAAAATGGACTTACTATAAAATATATTCATCATCAAAATGAAATACGCTATAGCATTGAATGAAAACACGTGTCACCCAAACCTGTATTGTGAAATATATACCGCGCATACTCTACCTAAGTTATAATCAACTGGCGGAAAAATCTTTATGTAATAAATAAAAAATCCCTATGATCTTCAACAGTCCCTGATTTTCAACTAATTAGTAAGGAAATTTTGATCCATTATATCTACCGCAGAGTTGGTACCTGTGGGATTTGTTTTTAGATTTCCTTCTCGTTGCTTCCTTAGTCTCTTACGACATTCACTGAATGAGTAGGAATGGTATAACAGTTCCTATTCCCTCCATATCCTTAATCCGATATTTTCTGATACTTTCTTACAATTTGTCCCTCACTTGGTTATGTGATATTCCTTATTGCAAATTTGATCGTTAAGAAATCGTTACTTCTAAAAAATATCTTATAATAGTAGTTAATTTACCAATAGTTTTATTTAATGTATTTCTTGTCGCTTGCGCTTGGGCTGCGGCAAAAACCAGGCAGACAAAGTAGCCCGCTATTATAGTCAGTGAAAGGCAATCAAAATATCACATGTTTGGAACCACACCTCTGTTTACCACCGTAATCGTAAGGTAAATATTGGTTGGCAACACTGAATATGCTGTAATCGAGATTTTCAAATTTGGAATATACGTACTTTTGACAATCGTTTCATAGAATATAAAATGAATTGAACTATTATGTTTAGACGTTTGAATTGGACTATAAAGACTCAAATATTTAGGTACTGGATTCCAATATATTATTATTTGTTTCTTTATTTAATAAGGCCATATTTTTGTTCTAACAAAATGAAATTTGAAATACTTTATAAGATCACAGTTAACGTTTGAACGAATTTAGTGATTTTTCACATTTAATAGTCCACTGCGGACATAGGCCTCTCCTTAGAATGGTGATTTTTGCCTACTAGGTATAGCAGACTGGTCAAACGCCAGACGGGTTGATATGCTGGTTTGTATCAAGTTTCTTTTCTTTGCAGTGATATTGTCATGCATAATTTGGTCTCTTAATCGCCTCTTACAAAACACACCGAATGAATAGCGGTAGATACACTATATTCTTAATTCGTCACCATACAGACAGTAATAACGAACCGGTTAGAGAGCTTAACCAGCCGCAGTTAACTCAAATTATAGGTATTTAGCAAATTGTTTAATAGACCCGCTTTACACCACAGACTAATAATATCTAATTATTTTATAACCTCTTCTATCAATCTGTACGAAGAGTAATATAAATAAAGCTGAATTAATCAAAAACCAATTACTTTTTCCCTTCCTATACAATTAATTGATGCATTCGAACATTTCACTATTATTTAAAAGTATTTAACACTTTCACTGTACATTTCAATAGGCAATATTTATCTCGGCTCGCTCGTGATCTTATTGTCACAAGTACGTGAGGTTGTCTTGTCTCAATAATAAACAAATTGTAATAAAAGGCTGGTAACATTCTTTACAAAAAACCAAAGAGATGACAGCCAGTTTTTTAATGACATTTTCGTACACTTTTTAAAAAATGGGTAGATTCGGACTAAAATGATTAAGTATTAAATAAGTATCATCGATTTCAATGTACATAATGGTGAATTGATCACTTTATGATGAACTAATTTTAGACCGGACTGTGGGTTTAGTGATTAGCGATGCAGTCTGCTAAGCCACTGGCCGTGGGTTCGAATCCCAACAAGAACAAATCTTGGTGTGATAAACAAAACCCATCTAGTCCACGGGCCCACGTACAAGGGATTTCAGTGATTAATAACAGGCTGAAAGTTTATACACAGCTTCGTTTTGACGAGACCCCCAACTTTTATTATTGGACCAAATTCTGATAGTGGCAGGAAAAAGCGGGATAGGGAGCGAAACACGTCGATTTGATGAGTGTCCCAAATTAATAAATAACAGTTTCTAAAAATCAATACTTTGAGAAAATACGATGGAAAACTTGTGGCATACAAAGTGAATGGTACCTTCCCGAGTGACCCCCAGCTCTAACATGTCAGAATGGTAACTTGAAAATTTTTATTCATTTTCATTAATAACAAACTGATTTTTCTTTCTGCCTTGCACAACAAAAGTGTGGAATTAAATGTCGTCTACAGCATTCCCGGACCAATACGACCTTCAAGCTTTCAAGAAAAGAGTGTACTCCTTAAAAGGCCGGCAACGCACTTGTGACGCCTCTGGTGTTGCGGGTGTCCGTGGGCGGCGGTAATCGCTTACCATCAGGCTTTACGTCTGATCGTTTGCTCCCTTTCCACAATAAGAAATGATTAAACCCGCGAATAAAGGAATTAGAACACACACATTTCGTGAGAACGTGAATGTAGGAAGTGAGAATAAGGAGCTTTGACTGGACTATCATGTAAACGATGTAACGAACGGTAAATGTCTTCTATACATAAAGATGTATAAACAAATTAATTTTAATACCGTCTCGATATTATGCATTAACATATAATATATTGCTAACACAGCACATTATTAATGAATCAACGATTCTAAAGACGGATTTGAAGCGTTATCGCAGCAATTGCTTCCCCACGTTCGCAATTATTGTAACACGGAGATATTCTCACGAAATATGTTAATATATTGATATTATAATGTTGCTGGTCCACCTTGATATATTGTTTGGAATATGTTATTATAGCCGATGACTAAGGTATTATAATATTTTGGTTGAACAAATTTTTTCGATTGTTTATCAATTTCCATATTTTTTAAATGGTTGTTTGTGGAATTTGACAGTTGTATTGGACAAATCTGTACTCTTTTTAAATATAGCTTGACCTCTGTGACAGGAGACACCGACGATTTGCGTCAGACATTCTATCTTGTAGCATTTATATGTTTAATTTGTGATATTTATTATCTTCAAACTATCAAGAAAACAGTGTTTTTTAATATCAAAACATGAGAATGTGGCTCTACTCTGCCTAAATGCCGAATAATGTGATCATTAACTATACACTATGGCGATCTACCGAGATGCTTCTGCATCTTGATCCTTCGATCTCGCACTCACCGACAAAATACGACAGCATTAATGCTAATATTTTAGATTGATGACTGCCTCAGTCAGAAATCAGTATGGCTGAACCTATGAATGAACACCCACATCCACCTCATAAGCCGGCAACACACTTGTCAATCTTAAGTAGCATTCGTGGTCTGCGTTCGCAAAGTCTCAGTATGATATGAATAATAAATTAATGACTTATTAAGGAATAATTATTTACATTTTTTACTAAATAGTTAACACCTGATACGTTTACAAAAGGTGTCTACATTAATCGACCGGTCATCAACCGATAATATAATTACAGCTGACACTAAACAGTTTGAAAAATGGTGACCCGTATTTCATTGACATAGACATTTCGTATAATTATTTATGAATAATTTTGTATGGATGAATGTTGGAGTGGAGGTCGGCGGCCGTGACTAATAGCAATTTCACTTTCGTTCACTGCACTGCGTCTGGATCGTGTAGCATCGCTGCTAGGGTTCACACTTTATAATCAAAATTAGAAAATTAGTACGGGTATTAATACAGATCATATTTTGTGGAGTAGGATGAGTACATCGTGGTTGCTACACAAGAAGAGATGATCTATTAGAAGATGGCGTCTTGGGTGCCAGGGATATCCCTTCTAGGGTACACCTGGTTCTCCGACTATTGGTATCTGAGATGGCGTAGGGTTGTTAGTTGGTTCTAGTTCGACATTTTTATCGATACGTGTCTAATGGAATATTCAGCGTATTTAATTTTTCTGAAAATATGCCGAAATATGTGAAAAATGGTTGTCACATCTGGATGATAACAGATAGGGTTGTCAAAAGTTATTCTTATTATTGCTTTGTTTTTCAAGTAAGAAGATCACGTTAGATAAATGAAATATGTTAGAGTAAAAGACATTAACGATATGATACATAATTATGGTATTTAAAATGAAACAGGTACTCAGTAATTTTTAGCACGTTTTAAGTCCGACAGTTAATTTGAATTTTGACATGGACTCTTTATATATACGCCCAAGTGACTACTTTTCATAAGCAGAATCCAAGAGTGCAGTAGTAAACGAATGCAGACAATGCAACAATGCAGCATGGTGACCCCCACCATGGTGGCTTATTAAAATGCTTCTGCACCATTGACGCTTACCTTAAATATGTAAAACTTGCAAAAAACATTTAATATAAATTATAATTTACATAAAATAAGTAAACAAGACAAAATAAACTACCTGAAAAATATAATATAAATTATTTAATTTATGAAAGTACAGTGCGACTGAAATAAGAATAGGATCGTCAATGACCTCTAACAGTCAAATGTCCCTTAAAAAGTATTTACGTATCAATAATGTTTTTTCAAGGTTTTTAAAGGTGTTTTTTTCAAGGGACATTTGACAGTTTCGTCATTGAAGTTCCCATTTTTATTTGAGTCGCGTTGTAATTAGGATTTCTAGTAAACTTTCTATTGGTCAGAACCCTGATGTAAATGGCGATACGATGTAGTTCTCTAGAATCTAGAGTCTAGATTGCAAGTAAAGGAATGCTGTTTATTTATATATTATATCAACATGTTTACTATTCGTACTTTCTCTTACTAATATAATTTATATCTCTTAAAAGTCACCCTGATTCTGAAAACTGCGGATAATTAAAATTAAACTTGGAATTGAGTAAAATTATACTTTTGTAACATACAAATATCCTCTTCCTCCTCATGGGGATTAGGTCTCTAAGACAGCACCGATAATGGGTTCAACAGTACACACATGTATTTAGCAACATATATTATCAGTAATCTGACTAGGTGCCATTGTAAAAGCTCTACCTCTGATTCCAAGATCAGGTGCAATTGTGACCACGATTCATAAATCATTAAAATGGCTTATAAATATTTACTGTTTAGTTTTAGAATTTAATCAAGACAGTCCAGTTTTTACTTTTTTTATAGCTTAACAAAAACTAACACACACACGCACACACAGAATTAAAGGAATCTTAATAGATTAAGTATCTACATTATTTAATTATGTACTAATGATAAATTATATTTATTTTATAAGTAAATCTTTATTGATATTTTTACACGTCGGATTTTACAGCTAGAAGAGGTGTAACATTTCCTAGGACTCACTTTGGGAAGAAATGCCGAAGCAAACCACAAAGTTGGCTTTTTTTTAGTCCGTAAACATTGATTAATTACAAAATAATAAATCCAAAAAAATATTACATACCATCCAAACTTAATATATCCCATTAAAATTATTGAACATTCCAAAACTGTAGTCATAACATGTTATGTGTCCAAAAAGCTTATTTTCCCGCCCAACAAACCACACAATGACATAACAAAGCCGACCTGCGCCGGCGCAGCTTTACGAAACACTTTCGATGCGCTGTTGTTTAATTACACATTTACCGACGCTATCACCAAGTGGGTTATGAAACACATTCTACAGACGGTCTGAGGCAAATTTTACGATACACACCTGTTTTAAACATTCCTTAATAGGTATTACGAGTTGCATTATATTTTTAAGGTTACAGCATAGTAACCATAATGTATTATGACTTTTTAATGGCGTTTCTTCATGAAATTACTAATGTCATACGAGTATAGTAGTGTTTTGTCTTACTCAGATGAGGGTGTTACGTCCTTTTAAAACTAATTTTACCATAATATTATTGTATGTTATGAAGTCCCTTCATAACATACAATAATATAAGAGCCATGCTTCGGCATGAACGAGCCGGCTCGACCGGAGTGATATCACGGCCTCACAGAAAACCTGTTTGAAATAACACTTGCGCTGTGTTTCACCGAGTGAGTGAGGATACCGGAGGCTCATACCCCCAACCCCTCCCTCCATTCCGATCCCCATTCTCCAAAGGCTGTCAATGCACTTATGATGCCTCTGGTGTTGCGAGTGTCCATGGGCTGCGGTAATAGCTTACCATCAGGCGATACGTCTGCTCGTTTGCCCCTTATGCCATAAAAAAAAGGTTACAAGTGTATAAAGTTTTTCTCTGTAAGTACAAGCGGCGTCTTGTCTCCACCTCCAGGACCGAACTATGGATAACCGTTTGTTTGACTCAGTTTCGTTTCTTTCTCTTTCGTATCTCTTGCTCTATCTCCCTGTTAATTATTTACTACATTTAACTTGTTCCTTTGTCTAAGTTCATCCTTAAAAGCCATTAAAGGAATAACTTAATGTTCTTACACAACATTGCTACGGCCACGAAAAAGTTGCATATAGGTGATGATGTTAATCAAAAGGTTAAAAAATAATTTGTGTTTAATGATGTGTGTAATAATGGTAAAATTTATTGGAGTAATCATAAACAGTAAAAGCGGTGTTGCTAGTTTTTCCGTATTTAGGGAAAACAAAAAACATCGTAGACTTTACTCAATACATACAAAGGTATATAGTTTTCGTAATGTAGGGTTGTAAAACCATGTTCTGATAGTATGTCCTTATAGTAACCGAGGTCATAGGTCTGCGCACTTATAATAATCTTATCTCTTGAATAGGAATGGAATTTTTAGGTTAGGTTCCTTATTCAAATATCAGTCTCTGTTTTAATGATCTCTTTGGGTGTTACATAATAAGAAGAAACATTCAATAAACGTATTCAAATTTATTGCCCCCAACACAATACTCATAGCATTCAATTAAAAGGTAACTTAGAATATGATATGTTTGTTGCAGGTGCCTGATATCAAGTAACAAGCAAGTGAGCGTCGGTTTGTCTTCAATACGTGACCGACAGACAACTTGCTAAGGTAAGCTAAGGTTAAGACAAATATGAGTTTCGAAATAGAGGTGATTAATATACTGAATAAATTACACTCAATTATGACTATACCCGATAATTTCACTAGCCTTGTGAACAGGAATATACCTAAATCAAAATTGATACATTCTTTGAAGAGTTCCACTAAATAGATACACGAGGTTACCTGTCTTGACAGCCTAGAGGCTGTCATAGATGGCGCAGTAGCGTATGCGTCTGCTGTCAATTCCCGGACCAAATGTTTGTATGATCTACAAATATTTTTTTCGGAGTTTCGGTGTTTTCTATGTATAATATATATGTATTTATATCAGTGGTTTAGTAACCATAACACAAGCTCTGCTTAGCTTGGGACTAGATGGCGTTGTGGGTTAGATGTCCGAAATTTATACACTTAACTCTGTACCATAAAATTTCATTGTTAACGTCCAGAATAAGAGAATTGCTACATTTACATTTCAAATAATCTACTATAATACACCTTTTCACAAGTTCAAAGCAAGATTGATGTAAGAGTACTTGCAAAAGTTGATATGCAAGTTTTTCGCCTAGTTCGGCAACGCATTCTTGCTCATTTCTTTCTGCGCAATTAAAGACATGAACCATATATTTGTATAATAATGTTATAATTAATGTCATTACCTACACTTCAACACACACTGACTGCACGTCTGGCCTAGTGGTTTAACCGGTCGCCACGCCGCTTCACAATTTGTCAAGTGTTGTGGGTTGAAATCCAACAACACTTTGTGAACTCTACAAGTTGTTGTTCTGAGTCTGGTTGTTCTTTGTATTCGTTCCATATTTGTTTGTAAAGTCTCCAGCGACATAGCATATATTTCTAGTGTGGGAGTTTTCTTGGTTTGCCCCCCTAAAACGTAAGTAAGACTAAATTTAAAATTGGTAAAATGTAGGCAATTTAGTATACTTTTCTAGCAATTTAGGAACAAAATTATAATTGTTTGTATGTTTTTTTGTATCTCTCCTGGACTCGGTCTTATGTGACCAATTATCCCGATCAACTGCATTCATTGTCTCATCTCCACGAATTGAATCTCTATAAAGCTCAAGAATTAGCCAATTAGAAACTAGAAAATTCATTGAAAGAAAACAATAGGTCGGGTTGCAGCGGTGACCTGGATACTCGCCACTTGTGGGGTGTCCCACGGCGCAGTGTGAACCATTGTTAGACTTCATGTGATGATTATCTGGAGCGATATGTACAGCATCATTTACTGGTGGTAATTCTAGGAAAATCCGCAGAATACTTGGTTACAATGCACCCATCAACTCAGGAATAATTTCTTGACGTTGCGCGTTGCGTTTGCATTCTATTTTGATTGTATTTTGGGGACGAATAGTTCGGACATCAACACTACAAAACTTCTAACCCCATCACATGTAATACCTAAATAATTGGCTCTTCTTTCATTACTATGCATTTTTTTAGAAAGGTTTTTTGTATAGGTATATTTTATTAATATTCATTGCGATTATCAATTTCCGTTATCAATTCGACAGTATTTTTTTAAATGTTTGTTACCTCATAACTTTTGACTGGGTGATCCGATGTTCATGATTCTTTTTTTATTTGAAAGCTGGTGCATGTCGTTTGGTTCCATTATAATTTGGTTCAGTTCTGAAAGCGTTATTTTCGGTAAATATTGTGATTGTTCCAATTTTTTTTATTTATGCCAAAGTAACTCTACTCTGGTTCTTGGAGCATGAGCAGAATCAAAGAGTGGTGGCTACCATACTCATTGCAAATGCAGACAATGCAACTGACCCGTTCGTGATGATATCAACTTGGCTCTACTATAGTCATAGAGCCACACTATTTTCAGAATTTTACTTTCATAATCTGAGTCATAACGTTATTGCCTCAAAACATTAAATCCAACACTTAGGTGTATTTCACAGAATATTAAAATAATGACGTGAACAAATCCCAACAAACATTTCGAAGGACCAAACGACTTGAGCACTTAATTTATGACCCGTAAAATATGAACCACGCTTGTTATTTACGAGGTGTATTTTTGAGTGCCATAAAATTAAACAACCTGTGGCTACTGGAGCCTAAGAATTTATTGTTCTCAAATAACGATGTTCTTCGAATGCGTTATGATTTGTAAAATTTACATTGCTTTCTATATGAATAAATATTTTTTTTGATAAAAGTGATATATTATCTGCATCGCATATCAATACCAGGATAATGTACTGCTTTCCAAGTTCTACGACTTAATTATTAGTATGAAACTAATATATGTATTTCATTACTTGTTATAAATAAAATGAAATAAAATAATCGTTCTATCAGGTGGCTCATTCATTTGTAAACAAAATTAGACGAGTAAAAAGAAAAAGGAGAAAACGTACACATTATCAAACACTTCAATATCTAAAGCGACTAGACAGCGCAAACACATTCCCAAGAAATGATATCATTCAATAAACCAGTAAATAAAACGACAAGTCAATCCAGACCAGTCCAGATAAACAAGCGGCCAATATAAAAGTTCTCGAAAGACTAGATAGTGCGGCACGCGGCAAAATGGCGTGCCACCGGACAGAGCATCCGTCCGGCCGCCGGACGAACGCCGGACAGGTGCAGGTGATCAATTAACAAGGATCGATGGTTGAGATTACACTGTGCGCGTGCGCCGGCCTGGACGATTCTGTAGTAGAGGGTTTATGTCACGAGCAAAAGCGACTTTGGTAACATTTATTGGCTCTTGAAATTATTATAAAGTTTTTATCGTTACTAAGTTACTAAGTTATAATGAAATATATGTCTCTTACTTATTCAAGTCATTAACTACGTACTGGTATTTGAAACGAATCATTAACTTTGTAGGCATTGCGTTATTAAATCACCGTTACACTCTAGCCTCTATGCTGCCATTATTTTAACACCGATTTCATGATGATGAATATGAACAAATGACAAGTTAGCTATTTGTTTTCTTAACTATTTTAATGCAGACTTTTAAATAAACAATACTTTTATGTGACAGGGTTATGTTGAAAATGTGAATAGACTGTATTTATTAACCTTAAATAATACGTAAAAAAATTCCTCTTACATTCTCCTCTCTAACACCATAAAACTAAGAAGAAGAAATATTAGTTTTTCTGGTTGCCAATTCAGTGTAGTCAGTGTAGGTAGCAAGCAATCTGGAGCTCCGTGACTTTCAGGTATATTTACTTAACTAAGCTTTATCGCTTTCGACTATTTTTATATTTAGTATATATTACAATAAAATGTATTCATGCGTTTTCAATCTGAGTAGGTGAACCGCGTATGACTTAATCCTCGCTCATGTTACAAATATTCGCTGCCATTCCAATCAGTCGGCAAGCGGTACCGATCGTAACTGGCGATAATACCAAAAAGTACGTCTAAACCAGCTGTGGGAACTCGATACCTTGCCTATCTGCGTATTTTGAGAGCGAATTGAAGTCTAGCTTCATTAATATGGAGGCTCGCGTAGACTTGTTAAGGGATAAGTTTTCAAAGAAATTCTTCGCTTAGATGAATGAATTGATGATGGTTTTACTATGATTAATTATTCTGCTTTTTATTTACAGAATGATAATTCTTTAGCTTTAATTTCGTTTGCTTTGCCTGGCCTGTTAATCTAGTGATCAGAAATCCCGACTGCTTAGCCGGAGGTGTTGTCTCAAAAATGTGCGATGATCATGAATATTTGTTTGTCGGATTTAATTTATCTATAGAATAAAATATTAATAAAAAACTGTTAATAAGTTTAATTTTATTCCATGAAATTTATTCTGGGTTCGAAGTTTGCAACGGGTCATAAAACGTAAGTACTTACACAAATGTAAAAATATTTCGTAACACAAAATACCCATTAGAAACACAACTAAACAGTATACATTCGAAGTAGGTCGTAAGCATGCGGCTAAAATAAAACCATGAAATATGTTATTTGTAATGCCTAAACGTTGTGTAAACTGCGTTTGGTAGCAATTCTTGTATAATCTGTGGTAATGGGCGCGCGTTGCGACAAAACTTGCCTATGTACTCTTGTAAATACTTGACTTTATATTCTCAAGTAATTACAGCTGACCCTGCAAAAAAAAGGTGTTTTGCCATAAAAATAAATACGGGTAAACCTTATCGGGTCAACCTTATCATTTAGGGATATGAAAAATAGATGTTGGCCGATTCTCAGACCTACCCGATAAGTACTAAAATTTTCATAAAAATTGGTCCAGTTGTATTGGAGGAGTTAGGTAACAAATATCGCGACACTAGAATTTTATAGATTAAATGATGTAGCGAAGTATATTTTATTAAGAAAATAGTACGTTTAACAGTGGAATGTCGAAGGCTATTGACGATGAAGATTAATGGAATTGTACAACAAGATACACGACTGTGTTATCCAAACTATGCAGAGTCCGTCTTATTGCACCAGAATTACTTCCATCGATATTTGCCTAATAATTAATACTCAATTGTTGGTGATATCTTACACCAGACATTGCATTGTTATTCATCTTGGAATGGAATCGAATCCATGACGCAGGTTAGCAGAATTACAAACTGCTAGATATTTATGTGAATGGCTATTTACAACAACATATCGCCGTCTACAACTGAACGGTCTCCAATGCAAGGAGCGCCCACTATTAGATTTCATCACTAACTAACATTTAACGGGAACCAATTAATACATTTTCGGAGAAAATCAATTAAGTCTATACTCCTCTTATCCAAAACAATATCAAGTATCAGGAAATGCGTTTGATTTGAAGTTATGATGGCTCTACGCATTGAATGCGCCATTAGTGAGTGCCGAACGTTAGCGAAGGTGGCCGAATGTGGAAAAAGTGCAATGGGTGGCGGAACAATAAGCGCCTGCGCAGGTCCGAACAATGAGTTAGTGCCTCGGGCTATCGGCATTGGACGGTTGAACTGTGGAGATGGTATTTGGAGTAGAATAGATTCAGTTTTGAAGAAAATATTTTTGTTTTCAGACCTAACCGTGCATAAGCCATAAATATTACTTAATAACTACAAATTTTTGAGATACTTTTATAATATTACAGTTCCGATTCATCTATTCTTTTGACTCTTTATTGTTGTTCTATCCAAATCCACCTTCTTCTAATTCTGGGCCCAATGGTGTAGGAACACACCTGTGACCCTGGAATTACAGGTGTTCATGGGCTGTGGTAATCACTTTCTATCAGGTGACCTGCCTAGTTTTTGAACCCAAAAAAATTTGTTTGGAAAAACTGGACTGTAACGAATTTCCTTCAAATATTATATGAATACTAACTGGATTTATATGAGACTTTATAGCAATTTACATTAGAATAACTCAAACTTATGCAAAATACTGTTTTAATTGTAATATTCGACATACCAAGGCGGAACCGCGGGAATAACTAGTTTTGTATGTGTATTTTTCTCACTATAGCATTTTGCGTTAGCTCATTCCAAAAGTTTGCCACATCAACTATTCCTGCATCATGTGCTCCATCGTAGCTATTAAAACGTTTGGTAGACAATATGGGAGATGTTAGATTGTGACCATTGTTCCGCGGCTGGCGGCTGCTGCACAAAAAGATCGCATGCATTCGCGGACCACACCGAACGGCTTCGACCACCACACCCACTGTGGGCTGTTCACGAATTGAGACCATTTTGAACATACCAACATTAGTGGAGGGTTAACGCGGTAGAGTTGGATTTGCAATTGATGTTTTTTCATGTATAAAGTCTCCATTATATATATCAAAATAAATAGATCACTTTATTGTACACCAGATGCATTACAAGGTAAACTTAAAATTAGAGACACCGTGGGAGCGCTATTCTTCGGCATAAATGGGTCGGCTCGACCGGAGTGATACCACGGCCTCACAGAAAACCGGTGTGAAATAGCGTTTGCGCTGTGTTTCCATACTCATACCCCAAAGGCCGGCAACGCACTTCTGACGCCTTTGGTGTTGCGGGTGTCCATGGGCGGCGGTAATTGCTTACCATCAGGTGATACGTCTGCTCGTTTGCCCACTGTTCAATAAAAAAAAAAGAGAATAAAAGTACAATTGGCGGCCTTATGGCCCGGAGGCAAATAAAATTAATATGTAAATATTTTTTGTTTCGTGTGTTATGGAGGTTCTGAGTGAATGCAGTTTCTTTCTTCTGATGGCGATCATTTGGTCTGTATTTAGGCACGACACAAGATATAAAAACTGTTTTAACCATAATAGTTGTATGTGTATCTACAATTCTACATACGTAACTGCTTTAACATCATGTATATATATCTGACTGTTGTTAAAGGCTTGAGTTCGATTCCCGGGTCGGACCAAATGTTTGTATGATCTGCAAATATTTGTTTCGGAGTTTGGGTATTTTCTAAGTATAATATGTACGAGTATGTGTTTACAAAAAAAGTATTTATGTATTTCTATCAGTTGTCTAGTACCCATAACACAAGCTCTGCTTAGCTTGGGACTAAATGGCGTTGTGTGTTAGATGTCTGGAATACTTATTATTATTTACATACTATAAACTAAAGTCGCTTGCTCTGTCTTTTCGCTTATGTCTTTTAAACTACTGAACGGATTTTAATGCAATTTCGCAATAGATAGATTGATTCAAAAGTATGTTTATATTGTAAAAAAAACATGCATATTATAGGTAATAGAGGAAATCCAAGAAATTTACAAGAGTCGCTAGTATGTTAAAATAATGTTAAAGCTGGCCGCTTCAGAAACACTTCAAAGATGGTTGTTTTTGATTTTGCTTTGTCTCATCTCATTTATGTAACCACAGTATGCCAAGCCTGACAGTGTACAGCTGGTATATTACTTAATTTTTATTAATTATTACTTCCTAGCAATTTAACTTCATTTAATATCAGAGATCCTTTAGATAAAACTGTCGGAGCTATCTCTCTTCACATCTTGAGCACGTACTAATTCATGTGCATCGAGGTCTCGTTTCCTGGAGTGAACTGTCTTTCACTGGCTAGTCAGATGAGGAAGGTAACCCGAGTGGAGCGATTGAAGTGTGAGAAGGAAGCGACTGATCAGATAGTATTGCATTTCTTACGGCGGCTGTTTAAATCTTCTGATATGTTCGTGAATTATATTATGTGTATTAAGAGGTCTAACAGTCAAGTTATCTAGTATTCAGAAAACGTATACTTAAAATTATAAAGATAACTAGCTGACGGTGGGTCAGCTAGTTATCTTTTTGCGTCTTACATTGCCCGTAGCGTGAAAATTTGCCCCCGTTTTTGAAACTTGTTTCATTGGTGCTCCGCTCCTATTAATAGTAGCGTGATGATATATATCCTATAGCCTTCCTCGATAAATGGACTATCCAACACCGAAAGAATTTTTGAAATCGGACCAGCGATTCCTGAGATTAGCGCGTTCAAACAAACAAACAAACAAACTCTTCAGCTTTGTTATTGGTAAAGATTAGTTAGAAAGACAAAGTTAAAATATTATTTATCCATGAATAATATTGTAGAATCTGGGATATTTGTTGTTTTGGGAGATACAGACAAAATGCTGTCATTAGATTCATAAGAATTTATTATTACACCGATTCCCAGCTCAATAGTAAAAACTTTAACATTATTTTCACCCAATGCAATATTAAAAAAACCTCGAATTCACAGGTATTTAATCCAGTAAGTGGTTTCACATACAGCCGTTTTCTATAACCTATCTACAGTTTTAAGTAGAAAGAGGTTATTAAACGGTTTAACTTACCTTAACAGAGTATTTGTTATTTTTTTAACTACTAAAATTCGTCCAAAAAAGGAAAACGAAAAAAAAATCTGCACTGCAAAAGATTCGTGGCGCGCCTCCACAAACGACACCGGATTTATCAAGGTCCAGTACATTTAAATTAAGAAGAAGAAATCTACTGTTTTAATTTCTAAGGAACCTTAAAAAGCGATGAAAGAATCACATACCTCCCAACACTACCATTATCGATAAAACAGCACCTTTAAAAGGAATACGGTGTCTAATTTTGACACAAACATGTTAATTTCTCTCTTTCACTCCTATTATCAAGATTATCTAGTCTTTTATCTGCAGCTATGAGATATCCACTATATTTCTACTTCTACAGAATGAACTTGCTGGTACATTTTCCACTGCACCTAGAGGTCTAAGTAATTTGGTTAACTTGAACTTATGTGTGTGGCATTTTTAATAATTCCATATGCAGCGTTATCGATTTGTAAATCAAATTTTCAATTTTATGTAAATGTTATAAGATCGATGTTTCATTAATGCTTTAGAAACATTTTTAACGTAATGATTTGTGCATGTAGCCATAGGGATGAGTAATCGTTTTTAGGCTTTTGTATCGAGATATCACACATCGTTTTAATTATCGATTACCTGACGTCTTGATGCTATTGAAGTTGAAAAAGTGGTAGAAATCAATTTAGAAATTAAAATAATTGCTGTATCTATTGAGTGCAAAGTTTAATGATTTCTTTCTACCCTATTCAGTGTACGACCACCATGAAGTCTTACATTAAAAATAATGTCCGAAAATTTTTGAAGAGTATCATTATTTAAGTAAGATTTATATGCCATACAAAATATCAAATTCTTCTTCATTATTAAATAGGTATCTAAAAATGTTAAAATTTTAAGTTGGTTTTTTCAAAAACTCACAAAGTTTTGCAAGTCGACAATCAACTGCCTCGAAAAACTGTAGACGACTGAACTGGTAGAATACCAGGCAACCAAAATCTGCCACAAAAAAGCGTGACACGGTATCTAACTAGTTAGATATAAATAAATACTATATTTAATGTTCAAGTTACCTTACATTAAGTTAAAAGAACTATTACAATAACTTAAGGGTTGCTAAAATCACTTGAGCCTTTTTTGGTACGAATTAAATTCACTTATAGACGCATAAATTATGCGGGTAGCAGGAAAATTACAAGCTATTTAGCCACGTCCGCCGTGTCTAACTTACAGTCGCCAGAGCAGTCTTGATACTTAAAATCATTATTATAATTTTACTCTCATATATCGACTACTCTCCAAGCGTCTTTTTTACCTTGTAATGTGACATTAGCACAGCCATCTTAACAATGCACGCAATCCCAAGCTCAAGGGACAGATTAAAAATAAATTTTCATACGTGTATTAAGTTCCCACGAAACAACGCCTTAATAACGTAAACAAAAGAGCCTCTGTCTGTCCGTCTGTTTGTACAAATAATGTGACATTTTAAAATAATTGCCTGGAACTTTTTGTACGTCTCATTGTTAGTTAATCTCTCTTATAACTATGTGGTAGAATGTCCGTTTAATATCACCAGCGGTAATTATTAAAGAATAAGTAAAAATGTAATGAGTGCTGTTGGATATTAGCGGGGTCTCGGCGGCCATTGCGTGGACATAATTGGCACACTTTGTTTCGTATTGGGCCTAAATTGCTGGAATTCGCCTTGAGTCTGCTACACATAATTATTATGCAATTTTTGAATGTAAATTTGGCATGTAATGAGCGGGAGTCGCCAGAACAGTGGCACTTCAAAATTAAATTAAAGACAATATTTTTTTATATGTTCGGTGTAAGGGTCTGTAAGATAGTACTTTCTAGTTAGATCATTGATTAAAAAGGGTTTTCGGTCATCCTGACTGGTTTAGATTTGGATTAATAGAGCCAAAGTGACTGACATAGCTCTGAAAGTTGGTAGGATGAAGTGGCAATGGGCTGGTCATATACTCGTGTGTCGCCGAACAGACAACCGCAGAGTAAGCGTGGTTTAGAATGGAGACCGCGTCTTGGCAAACGTAGTGTGGGACGTCCTCTGGCCAGATGGCGGGACGACTTACGTAGGAGGGCTGGCAGCGACTGGATGCAAAATACAACAGACCGGGCTCTGTGGTGTTCCTTGGGAGAGGCCTATGTCGAGCAGTGGACTGCAACGGACTGATTGATGATTGCTCAGATATGTACTCCGCAAACAATCTCCTTTTACAGAAACCCATAAGTCGGTAGCAAATTCATAATATATCGGACAATGCCAAAGTTGTTTTTTCTTTAAAATAATAACACTAGTATATAAGATTAGGTAGATTGAAATAACTAACTCAAAAATTGTGGCTAATATTTTTTCTTTTTTTAAACATAACATCTGGTCTTTCCAGCTAGACGTCTTATAAGAATAATTAAAGGCAACTTCAGAGATTTTAATTGCCAATTGCAGTGAACTTTTATATTAAAATGAAGAGTGAATGTAAAGCGGGAGTGAACAAATCAGGTTTATTATCATAACAGGGACATATTAATACATCAACGTGTGATGTCGCCGCCCACTCGTGCGCATGACACATGACACTAGCAATAAGACTAATCGATGTTATATTCTGAGCTTCTAGTTTAATGCACTCTGGCAGAAAGTGTATGCAAATATTTTATCATTTCTACACCTACGATGCGAAACTTTGCAATTTAATGCCGGAATAATGATTTTTTTTCTTCATGCAAATACGTTTAGAGAATTTTTTGTTCGCATTTTTAAGAAATTTCGCGAACGCAGAACCGTGAAATTTGATATACTTTTAGTTTATTTTTAAATTATGAACAGAAAGCTAAATTTGTAAACAATATGCATGTGTTATAACTTTCAAACCTACGTGAAAACGACACCTACCATTATTTGACTTCTCGTAGTGTATAAATCTGTATACGAGTATTGACAGTTCAAGGAATGGGCAATGGACAGGGCAATGTAATAACCCTTCTTCGGTTCCTGAAATTCGAAGAATAAGAGGATACCTATAGTAAATGAAAACATACAATTACTAAAAGTTTCAGCATTGGGTACAAAACAGGATTCATTGAAAGCTTTAATGCATGTACAGAATAGTGGGAGTATTACTACCTTTCACAAAAAGTAAGTTGACGTATGTCAAAATAACATATATTGTTCGTGTAGAGAAGAATTAAGAATGCGGAGTGTCACCACACCCCTATTCGTCTCATGGATAAGTGGTGTAAGAAGTGACTAAGGGTGCAAACTACGAAGGGTTGCAAAGAGGAAGAAAACTTGATACCTGATGGTATGCGATTACAGCCACCCATGAACACACGCAACGCCAGAGGCCTCACAAGTGCGTTGCCGGCCTTCGAGGGATGGGATGAAGAATGGGGAGAGGGATGGGAGAAGGGGTTGGGTTATAGGCCCCCAGTGTCCTCACCCACTCAGTGTAACACAGTGCAGGCGCTTAATTAATTTATTATTATTTATTTGTTTAGATAACTTTATTTCCGTTAGATTCAAGGAAATGTTAGGTCATCTTCTTTTTTAGGTATTTATTCTTGTAATTTTAAATCAGATAGCGTAGGTGTAAATATTCTCGCCAAAAATTAACATACGTATTTGGCAAAGCTATTAAGCATTTAAAAACAACAAGGATTTTAACGAAATTTTAAACAATCTGCATTAGTGTTAAAATTGCAAAGTTTATTGGAACGATTAGGTATATATATCTATTCTTTTAACGAGTTAAGGACGGCATAGTCACGCGTTTTGTTAGACAGACGACATTAGCATAAACTGTCTTGAAAATATAATATTAAAATTTATTAAATTGTAATATTTAATTCAATGACATTTTAATTTGTTTGAATATGGCCCTGCCACTGCTTCGTTGACCTGTTGGCTAGCGTATGCAACTAACTGCCAGAAAAGAAGTATCGGGTTCGATTCCGGAGTTGAGTCAAAGTCATGTATCGTGTTTTTCGTATTTGAAATTCCTATTAACCGGCCCGGAGTATGGAAATGGCGGTGTTCCGCCTGTGCCTCAGTGCTTTGCTAATCAAGTCAGTGCCCTCAAATATACTGACGCTAGTTTCAATCTTCGAATTCAGTTCACCCTCAGGGTTGCGGAGGTCTGATGCCGGTCGCTTCGTGGAAAAACTGATGTTCAGGTAAAACCGGTGGAGACTAGTAGCCGACCCCAAATAATCTTGGGATAAGGCTAGGAAAAAGAAGAAAGTGGCCCTGCCATAATGACTCTATTTTGCTTGATGGAAAGTATAAACATAATCCAAAAGACACTCATTGCGAACGCAGACAATGGAACAGTCTGGTGACCCACACCATGCCGGCCTTATGATGCTTCGGCATTATTGGGCCTCCGGTCTCGCACTCACCAACGAAACACGAGACAGCACTGCTGCTGTCATTTGACGTTGATTTCCTGTGCGAGGGTAGTAACGCCCCAGTCGAGCCGGCTCGTTCGTGTTGAGATCAGCGTGGCTCTAATACCTGTGAATTACCGATTTTCTCTCTCTCTCTCTCTCTCTCTCAGTCGAAAGACATCTACTGCTGGACATAGGTTTTACCAAGACTCTTTACTGATTGCTTACAGACAGACAGAACAGACTGAACTTAAGTTAGATAGAGCCCTATGTGAACCTATATTTTTAAATATAAACATCTTATACTCGTATATAAAATTCTCGTGTCACAATGTTAGTTACCATACTCCTCCAAAACTGCTGGACCGATTTTCTTGAAATTTTGTGAGCATTTTAGGTAGGTCTGAGAATCGGCCAACGTCTATTTTTCATCCCTCTAAATGTTAAGGGTAGTCCACCTCTAATTTTTTATTTTTAGTTAAATATTTATTTTTTTATGATACAGCATTAGAAAATACATACATCCCGGAATTTTCCACCCTCTACGATCAACCCCTATTTAGCCATGGCGATTTTTAAAGACCCACCCCTAAAATATATATTCCTTTTTATGGCAAAGCAACGTTTGTCGGGTCAGCTAAAGGTTTATCTGAGTCCTCGCCTACGCGGTAACAGTCCACTACAGTACTATGACGTCACATATCTTAGGAACTATCTTGGCGCATTTCATCTCGTGTGTATCTCACTAAGCGCCGCCGCCACCCGCACCTGTCTCAGTCCCCTTTGTCGTCATACCCCCGCGCCCCTGTTACCGCGCAGGCAAGGACTCAGATAAACGGTCGGCCTATAGTATTATATATAAATGACTGCCTCCGTGGCGCAGTGGTTGCGTATGCGACTAAATGTTTGTATGATCTACAAATATTTGTTTCGGAGTTTAGGTCTTGGCTAAGTATAATATTTATTTATTTATTTATTAGCTTCATGCACTAAGTTTGTACATCTGCGGACTTAATGCCCAGGGCATTCTATTCCAGTCAACCTTCGGGTGGTGCAGAAATTTTATATTGTAGGTGCGCAGAGGTCACATATAATATGTATGTATTTATACAAAAAAGTATATAAGTATTTAAATCAGTTGTCTAATACCTATAACACAAGCACTGCTTAACTTGGGACAAGATAGCGTTGGGAGTAAGATGTCAAAAAAAATTACACACAGATACATAACTTATATTCGCGCTCATCACACAATTATTTGTCTTAGGTGAGAACCGAACCCATAACCTGTGGCTTAGCAGTCAGGGGCGCTTTATAATAGACCAACAACCCACATACATACACTAAAATATTTTCCAAAGCACTTCATATTCATGAACTCATTTGGAAAATCTAGAAAAAGAAACAGAATCCAAAAGTAAAAACTAAACACAACGTAGAATTAAATATATTTCCCTTTTAAGTCTGTTTAAAATCTACATCTAAACGTGCAAAGCCGCGAGGAATAATGCGTAAGAAATGGAGGTTTATTCACGTAAGGTCGCTATAAAAAGATTTCTCACACCTCGTGGCTTTCTTAGAGGTGTCGCAAGGCTTTGATGGGCCATCTCCAACGGCGCTGGAATGTGTCTGGTCAGCGCGTGGTAATGCACGTAATCATAACAATTATATGCGCCGGCGCACTATTGTGTGCGCCGACCACCGAATTGTACCGAATCAACAACTTTTTAAGGCCAAGATTGTCAAGAAACCCAAGCAGAAGAAGTTTAAATTAATATTATTCTTCGTTTTCATTAATTAACAATCATTTGATGAGAATCTAATTCAGGCAAAAATTAAGACAAAATTACTAATTTGATTATATATTGTAATGATAATAGTAGGTAAGTAGAAATAAAAAAAAAAGATTGAAAATTGAGAAATTACACCGAAGATTTTTGTGTCTACCTAGCATCAAGTTTTCTTTTTTTGATTTCCAACGTTTAAGAAAAAAAATTGAAGCTTAATTCGACCAATGTTGTCCGGTCTTTTATATTATCCTGTTTTTATTAACTTCAATCACAACATTATATTACGTAGTCGGGTAAAGAAAAGATAATTTATTTATGAATATCGTTATTCTAATAGTGTCATCATATTCCTAGCCTTTATTATTCTCATTAGTATTTGGGGGGCGTCTACTAGTTCAACCGGTTTTACCTGAATAACGCCGCCATCTTCCAGACTCCGGGCTGCTATTAAGAAATTCTTGTAAGAACATCCCAACAGCAGTCCAACCCGGGAATCGCTTACGCTTACCGCTAGACCAACGAGGCAGTTAATAGAGTATACAAAATGTATTTTCTAATAAAAATGTAAAGTAACGTAGCTTAGCCTTAACAAGAAGATGTTCCCACGGTGGATCAAATGTGCCGACACCCACGATGACCCCGCACTGTCCAGGAAAGTCTTGTTATATATTTTCTAAATTAAAAGATTACACCTTGTACAACTATATCCATCACTGCGACAGATTATGAAATACGAGAAACATATAGTTATTTGTTACGTCTATCTTATTTCTACAAATATACGTATATATTTCTTAATTCATAAAAATTATAGATACATCACACTCAGACACAGAATAAATGATAGTCTCGATCCCGCAATATTTATCCTGACTGGGATTCTACCCTATAAGGTCCTGCTTAGCAATCAGGAGTCAGGATCGTTGACCAACCAACCAAGACCAATTCTTACTAATAGGGAACCGCCAACCGGCCTCTGCTGATGGATAAAACTCAATTTTTAAGGAGATATCTGCCAAATACGATTTTTTATTATTTATATGTAGGTCTGCTAAAGCAACTCTACTCTGCCTCACCAACGAAATATGACTACACGAATAATAATAATGATAAATATTCCGGACATCTAACACACAACGCCATCTAGTCCCAAGCTAAGCAGAGCTTCTGTTGTGGGTACTAGACAACTGATATAAATACTTATATACCTTTTTTTTGTAAATACACACATATTATACACGACCCGCCCCGGCTTCGCACGGGTGCAATGCTGATACTAAATACACGTTGTATATAAAACATAGCTGACCCACGCAACCTCGTTTGCGTCTTATATAGCCCGTAGCATGAAAATGTTCGCAAAATAAGTAACTTTTCTGGTTGATTTTTACACCTTGTGTCCGAAAAACCCAAATATCTTACGGAACCCTATTTTTTTCCAAAATAAAATATAGCCTATGTTACTCGTGGATAATGTAGCTTTCGAATGGGGAAAGAATTTTTAAAATCGGTCCAGTAGTTTTTGAGCCTATTCATTACAAACATACAAAAATAGGTACAAATCTTTCCTCTTTATAATATTAGTATAGATAGAAAAAACCCAAACTCCGAAACAAATATTTGCAGATCATACAAACATTTGGTCCGACCCGGGAATCGAACCCGAGACCTCAAGCTTAGCAATCGCATACGCTACCACTACGCCACAGAGGCAGAATGCTGTCATTTAAGGTTGATCTTCTTTGAGAGGGTAGTACCACCTCGGACGAGCCGACCAGTTCGTGCTGAAATCATCGTATCTCTACTACCTTGAGGATAAATATCGAGTTAATATTATTAATTCATAATACAAATCTTTTATACTTTGAACCTTTCACTTAACCGACGAAGTAAGTACCAAATATTTAATACTTATTTCTCGTTACGTACTTAAAATTGATTAGAATTTAGGCCACGTCGAACTGAGCTAAGAATGTTGATACTTGTTTAGATTAAATGCAATTAAGTCAGTCCTGACATATTACCTGTTGGTACTAGGAACCTTTTAAAAGTGAACATTAATTTGATAGGTATTAGTTAGCCAGCCATATTTGTTTCGTTGATATTTTCTATTAAATACTGTTTGCACACTTTAATTAAGTAAATTGGACTAAATAATATGAGTAATTGAGACGATATGGCCATTTTAGTCTCTTTGATAAGATATTTTTGTTTGGACGCTGATATTTTCATTTCTTCTTTATATCTTCTGAGTATAATGGGAAAAAAACTATTATAAAAAGGCAGGTAGTTAAACCCTTGATAATTCTATAAATTAGACTGTCTTTAGTAAAAATAAAATAAGAAAAGCTTGAAAAACTACAACTCGACTATATAGAAACTTAATTTAACAAAAAATATATAGCCTCTGTCACCCGAGCCATTAGTTATTACGAATTATAATTATTTGCTACCTTATTTAGTAAAATCGGTTTACTACTTTAAAGGCTACACCCTTCCTTTTAACTGCGCTTTAGTCGGGTAAAAAGGGAATAAGAAACTAATGATAATGATATAAAGCAATACAAGTGCCCAACAATAATACACTACCTCGGAACAAAAGCTTCACATAGCTGGTATACTACCATATTTTTCATTCCAATATTTTATAAACCATTAATTATAAATGAAATAGCCGTTTGATTTATATGAATGAAGTACACCATTGAGGTTTGCAGATCACCTTGGCCAAATTACAACACATCAACCTGTGATACGAGTATGTTCTCTGCCCATATCGAGTGCCAGTTAAACGACATCAATATTTGGATGGTAGTGCCATTTATAGTGTGATCTTTGCGCAATCTAGTCAGGTGTTTAAACTAACTGTATCTTTTAATTTCGCTTGTAGAAGAGTCTAATTAACTTTATCTCTACCTAGAAAGCTGAGAGTCATGCTTATATTCAGCCCTACCACAATGACTATACTCTGCCTGATAGAAAGCATATGCAGCATCCAAGAGTGGTAGTCACGATACTCATTGCGAATGCAGACAATGCAGCATGGTGACATACATTGTGGCGGCCTAGTGATGCTTCTGCATCATTAAGCCTCCGAGCCTCCACACGACAGCAAGAGCTTATGTTGCGAACATATGATTTATTAATTTATTAAGGCACATATTTATGAAGTAAACACAAACGTTCATGTTCATATATAAATTATTATTAAAGCAAAAAACAAGTGATTAATTTAAAAAGTTTTTTTTAAAAAAACAAGCTTATATTACTTGTTGAAAATAAAATAACTTTAAACCCTTTCAGTTGATACCCGATTTGGGTGGGTTGTTCAGAAATATGAACGCCGCCATTTTGTTACGGCGGCCATTTTTAATTAATAATAATACCGATTATATATAATTGGACTCTCATCAGAACTAAAGGTATATTTCAAATTTTAGCTCAATCGGAAATCGGGTAGTGAATCAAATGTAACATCGGGACAGGTGAAACTGAATAAAAGCTTGTAAAATTGAAAGTTACTAGAGACTAAATTATATTATATTTATTACAAACAGATAGACTATTATATGCAGGACAAAGTCACTGAAAAAAGAAGGAAAATTTTAAACAATTCCTATTTCTAACGTCCTTCCTAAAGAGAGGCTTATGTCTAGCCGTGGACGTAAAAGCTGTTGATACTCTTAACGTTTAGCATGACGTCATATATTTTTTTTTTTTTTTATGACAACTCCCACATTAGGAATAAACATCCTGTGTCGTGGGGGACTTTACAGACATACATGAAACGGACACAAAGAACATCCAGACTCGGGACAACAATTCGTGGATCACACAAAGTGTTGTAGGTACCGCGTGGGATTTGAACCCACGACACTTGGCGCAGTAGCAAGCGGCATGGTGACCGCTGACACCACTCGGCCAACCGTGCAGTCAAACATCAGAATTTCATTCCTTCGTTCCTTAAATGCTATAAAGAATTATTTAACAGTGATTTTACTACATTCCACTTTGGTATCTGAGCTATCAATTAAAAAAGTTATTTTTAGTGCCAATCGAGAATATTGCGGAAATATTTGTGAGTCATTAGAAAGAGCTGAGTAAGATTATTTCATTAGTTGTTCCTGTTGTTAGTTTTATATAGCTAACAGATATTATTTTAATCGTAAAAATGACCGTTTATAACTTCAGAATAGTATTAATTTGTATACATACTAAACTATAAACAAGTAAATCTGTTGCAAATATCTGGTGATAAACAGATAAATCACTTAAACGTGCCAGGCTGTGTAGGGTTTTGTACGGCCACATCTCCGCTTCCCAAAGCTTTGGTTCCCATATGAGACAACACGTTTTGTGCTCCATAAATAGCTATGAAATGTAGAATAAAAATTTAAAGCCATGAGGACTACCCACACAAGCGAAAACTTAAAACGATTAATATTATTGTTTATCGTTTTTATTTTTAAATATTCAAATTTACTTTTTGAACATAGCTAAATAAAAATTTTAATAGTCTGAAGACTTGTCGACCTTTGTTATGAGTGATGACTGCGTACGCATCAGTATATACATATGTACATATATATATATATCTCTATACAGTCACAGCTGGTTCAAGCGTTAACACGTGACCATGTCGATGACGAGTTATATGAATATACCTACTCTCTATCCAAACAAACCTATGGAAATTTTCACTACCAAAAATTTTTTTTTTTGTTATTGTATCGCCTGATGACCAGGGGCATCACAAGTGCGTTGCGGGCCTTTTTGATATTTTGATTTGATGGACTACGCTATTTTCTTGAAGTTTTGAAGGTTGTATTGGTTCGGGAATACCGCAGGCGACAGTTCATTCCACAGTTTTGTTGTGCGAGACAGAAAGTTTCGCGAAAAGAGCACAGCCATCTAAGTGATGGGGATGAAACTGCTGTCGCATATGACGATGGCATTTTTGAACTGATTTTTTAATCTTTATTTCCGTGCTGTAAATTCGAAAGGTTTTTCATACTAATGGCTTCTTAGAAATTTGCCAAGAGTACGTAGCTGTGTAATATATAAATTCTTATGCAGATGAACGGATATTACACATGCGTTCTACAACAGGATTCCTTTGGTTTCGACTTAGAATACCGGTCGGACTGTTGCAAAACAGAAATTACGACAGGTGTAGATGTGAGATTAGAACGCATTGATTATTTTTATGGATACATATATTATATCTGCTGTTTGTCTGACTGTATCGGATATGTCTGTATCTATTATATAGTTATTTCCTTTTATATTAACACGATGTAGCGATGAGAGGTCATGTTTAAGTCATAGGAAATAAATGATTATCATTCTGTTACGTTAAATAGGTAGTTATGTATTAAGGATCAGAAATACTAAGAGGGCATATATTTTGCTTCTCTTACTTAATCTAAAAGTACAAATATTACTTAAACTTATCAGGATACCATATTATGACAGGATTGACAAATAATTCCAAAATGACATTCGTAATGTCACAACCAAAGATATTTTGTGACATTTTGACGTAAAAAGAGACTGTCTTTTATTTTTTCAAAAGACGATCCCCATTTCATCTGATCCAATTTTTTTATTTGTTTTTATTAATTGGATCACGATGAAGACTTAAAGACATTTAATACTTGACATTGGCAGATATAGTTGATCCGGCTGGTTGCCATCTCATCAAAGGATAAGACATATTGACGTACGCGACGTATTTTATGCTTGAATATTTATATAAACAACCTTCAATCAATAAGTTCATCGAAATTTTCATCCCCAAAGAAGATCAGGAAGGCGGTCTGATCAGTAATCAAAGTACCAAGTCTTTAGCTATATATAAATAGGTATTAATAAATCTCCATAATAACATTCTACGCTACCAATGGAAGCTATTTTTATAATAAACTGTTACTCGTAACAATAACGTGGTACACACGTAATATGTCAAACGTCAATATTCACTACTGGGACCTGTCGTCATGTGTGTACAAAGCGAATAAAGCAACTGCATCAGGGTTGTCACCACTTGTCATCTTCAATTTTTAACCCACTTCAAAAAAAGAGGAGATTATCAATTCGACTGTATTTTTTTTAATGTGTGTATTACCTCATAACTTTCGACTGGGTTAACCGATTTTGATGATTTTTCTTTTAAAGTTGGTGCTTTATTATTGCACTAATGGCGTAGTACATTAATCGGTCACTCGTCGCTTTTTACTGTTCCCACATGCGACAACACGTTGTATAGACTACAAATTGTCGTTTTGGATCTAGGTATTCTTTGTGACCGTTTCATGAATGTTCGTGAAGTCCTTCATATATGTGACTAACGTGGGTCTTCTTTAATTGTCTTTTTGAAATAATCTATGAAAAAACCCGAAATTATTTACTTGTGTTTTAAGCATCTATTAATATTTAACACTTTTCACAAAAAAAATATCAAAAACATAAAAATAAACCTAAATTGACTGCCTCGGTGGCGCAGTGGTAGTGAATGCGAAGAAGAGTTCAAATCCGGGATCGGACCGAGTGTTTGTGTGATCTACAAATATTTGTTATGAGTTTGCGTGTTTTCTATGTATAATAAATATGTATTTACAAAACAAAGTATATATGCATTCAAATCAGTTGTCTAGTACCCATAAGACTAGCCCTGCTTAGCTTGGGACTAGATGGCGTTGTGTGTTAGATGACCGTAAAAGAAAAAAAAAATATTTAATCACTTAAGAAATACATACTTTAAATTTAATTTAAAGTATGTATTTCCTTGTTTACCTTTGTTTTTGAGTTTTAGGCAAAAAAGAAAAACGTTTAATGTAAGCTCCCATCACTTTAGATTTTAGATGCTTTGAACTGTAATAATAAATCTATTTTATGACTCTTATCTCTACTTACTTTAAGCATTTTTACTCATGTTAGTAATAAATTCGTCATGGGTAATGATCATAGTTACTTCACATAGAATTCCTTGTGTGAAGAACCGATTAGCAATCTACAAGCAACCAACTTTCAAATTATTATTTTTTCTCAAAAAAAAAATACTACCTACTTTTAGGATCATATCAAATTTAGATAACTAGAGGGGGGAAGGGGGCTCTTAAAGCTTACTATTAACCTCTTTACTATTACTACTCTTTACTATTTATATGTTACTACTATCTGTCACGCGATGGACCCGCCCCGAATCCATCCGATTCGGTGAATCCATAGGAGGCTAAGAAATTGGTCTCTCAACGAATAATAATAAATTAATTTATTTTTATAAGTACCATTCACTATAATATAATCGATAAATTGTTTAAAAGCAAACACACGATGCTTTCCTACACCCATATATAAAATTTAATTCATTATATTTACGTGTGGTGACAGCCCTGCGGTGTAAAATATGTGGGCTCGCGGAAAGGCGTCACCTGCAGCGAAAGCTATCGGATATCACAAGCCGACACGCCTTTAGTAAGATGACGTCACTTTCTCATTCAATGTACAAAAGAATCGCATGAAATGCCGTGAGAGAATAAATAAAAACCACGGTTTGAAAAGTAGGTTTATTCGTTTCGGGGGTTTATTATTGATTTTGTACAAACGTGAGGAAATCCTCAAGATTTCGCATTGTATGTTTCGACGGACATATATTTTGGTTCCTTATTAGATAAGATTGTTGAGTGCAGTCATTTGTTTACTACACAGAGACGTAGTGAAAATGCAACCAGATGGAAGAAATTATCGTGCTCAGCATAAATCAATTCATTAATCGATCTCTGGCTTAGCAATAGAATTCACTGGTTAGTGAACTTGATAGCTAAATCCAATAGTGGTTACTAAGCCAACAGTCCAGACATACTTAATTTTCCTTGCCTTTATTATTACCAAGATTTTTAAGGATCGACTTTTAGATCAATCCGTTTTGCCTGAATATCAGTTTTTACACGAAGCGACTGTCGCCCTCAGGGACGAACTGAATGCGACACAATCAATCATACGTTATAATTAACACATACAAATAAATACGAGTTAAATCCAGACGTAGGAGAAACTATTAAGTTCATTATACGATTCTTTGTCGTAGTTAGGTGACCTTTGGCGTAACAATCAGAATCACTAACGGCTGGATCAGACTAACAGACATGCCATGTTTTGTTATGAGATAAGGGGCAAACGAGCAGACATATCGCCTGATGGTAAGCAATTACCACCGCCCATGGATACCCGCAATACCAGAGGCGTCACAAGTGTGTTGCCGGCCTTTCAAAAAGGAGTACGCTCTTTTCTTCAAGGTCCTATTGGTCCGGGAATACCGCAGGTGACAGTTTATACAACAGTTGTGGGCTGCTAACCATCTACATGATGGGGATGAAACTCCTGTCGTCGGGGATGAAAATCGAATAAATCTTACACTAACTGAAGAGAATTCAGACTCGAATAAATACTTACATAATAACGTACATGAAAAGTGTTAAATCTGCTTGTTTAAAAGAGTAACTAATAAAGTATCTTGCGGGTCCTTCTCCAAAGGAACGACATTTTGGAACTGCGCGATTAGAGTCAGTAATATAACGAGAGTGCCTGAAAAGGTCTAATCAAAATAAAAGCTATTTGACTTTTAAATGTGGGATGATAGGCTGCATTTGATAAACATAGTCATTACATTAAAAGAAACATGACTCCCAACTTAATTTTATGTTAGAAGTGTAACTGTTTTAAAGTTACTTCGCAACTAAAGTTGGCAAAATCATCTCAATAGTTTAAATTTATATTCAAAGTTCACTGATTAAATATTACAAAACCACAGCCAATTCACTTTATAAAACAAACTATAACCTCATTACATTTTAAACGAAAAGCTTAAGAAAGCTTTATGTAATATCCCCAATAAGCATTAAAGTTTATATAACCCGCAATTATTGACCGCACCTCTACAAAAACTTTGTTGTCTCGGACGTGCTTTAAACTTTTGAGTACACATTTGAAGTAAGCGATGAGTTGACAAGAATTATATATTACATAATAAAACAATGGTGTACCTAAAAAGTAAGAAATGGTTTCTTATATAAACTTAATTGACAATACTGGTATTAAAACTTTCTTCATGATTTAGGCATCAAAGGACGTTTTTTTTATGGATTAGGTGGCAAACGAGCAGACGTATCACCTGATGGTAAGCTATTACCACCGTCCATGGACACCCGCAACACCAGAGGCGTCACAAGTGTGTTGTCGACTTTTGGGGGAAGGGGAAGGGGATTGTATGGGCCTCCGGTATCCTTACTCACTCGGTAAAACACAGCGCAAGCTCTGTTTCACACCGGTTTTCTGTGAGGTCGTGGTATCTCTCCGGTCGAGCCGGCCCATTCATAACGCGGTGTGTTCCTAATGGAGAGGAGCCTTTTTTAAAAGAAATAAAGTTTAATTACGAGAATTGTAATCCTACTAATATTATAAACCCGAAAGGTTGTAGGTATGGATGGATGGATGTTTGCTACTCTTTAACGCAAAAACTACTAAACGGACTTTAATGAAACTGTACAATAATATAGCATCAGAATTACACATAGGCTACAGTTTATAAAGGTATAGGTTCGCCACGCGGCGTTGCCTGTGGTTATTGTCGTACCGCGGGTATTCACATAAATTAGTATTTTGTAACACATTTAAGTAAAGCATCAAATGCATATTTCTCTGGACCTTTCGACATCACACATAAACATGATCACAGAACAAAAAGCAGGACGTTTCTTTTCTTTTTTGCCACACCATTTAACCATTTTACATTACTGATCTGAACCACGACTTAATATACAAATTATCACATACCATGGTATCGTCGCTTGCTCAAATTATAAAGGAATGACACCATAATACGCCAGCAACTATTTCTTAACATAAACTACACATTTTTTCCTCATGTTCAGAGACAATAAAATAATAAATCTGGCTTGACTTTGCTATCATTATTACGGTCTATTTTAAGGCTGCGTTCCGATCTGAAACAAAGGCTTTTAACATGTCGTGCTGAGGTGATTTTTACACATTTTCGCTGGCTTCAAGACCTAATTATGTAAAGTAATCTTAAGTCTTAAGTTAAATGTAATAAATGTTTCGTTTTGATGGCGTACTTTAATTATCTATTGATGGGTGGGTATTCGAGTACTTGGGTAAGTTCCAGTTTGCACAAATATTTACCTCAAAACTAGTAATGTAATTTGATGTGTAAACTTTATTTTTGAAGCATTTCGAATTTGTATTTCCAAAGGGGTAAGCAGATGTATTTCAAAAACTTTACATGTATTCAATAAGCAAAAGTAAATAGCTAAAATGAGAAAAAGAGATATTACTTATGCTGGCTGATCGGGGAACACTGGTTAATCGTATTAATCGTAACAATCATCACATATTCATCTAGCTAGAGGTTACTGAACCAGGCTGATGAGCAGAGGCAGATGATTTCACTGGAACCCATAAAGAACAAATTATTTTGTTATGAACACGATCTTCCACGGTTCAGCTATTCCCGAAATCACCCGAAATAAATAGACAGAAGAAAAAAAGATTTTTGATGTAAGTACTGTATATACAACCCGTCGGAAATATCTCGAACCTGGTTTAATGACGTCATGCAAACTAGAGAGCTAATACTTCACTGAACAGAGAAACAATAAAAAAGATTAAGAAGGCAAGAATAATACACGTACTTCGGCGCTTGCGTTAGTAATGGTACTAGATATGCGCAGGCAGGACGATGCGTGGGGAAGCGAGAGGTATAGCGCATTCCGGCCGGATGCGTAGATATTTCCGACGGGTAATATACGAATTTTGTAAAAGTCTGTTAATTTAAAATGATAAACAAACACTTTAATTTCATTTATTTATATAGATATAAACAAAGACTATCGGAAACTTCTCTCACTCTGTAGAAAATCAACGAAATAATTGCTTGATGCTGATTGCTGATGATTTTCTGTGGGCATGTGTGCCAAAGCATGAAGTCTTACTTAATAAATATAATTGAGATATACTTTTACTACTTTTTATATAGATATTTAGTTACTATTTATAATTACAAACTCCTATACTATATAGATCAAGTTTCATAACATAGTTATCTATCTTTCGGTCGTGTAATAAACTGAACCATCGTTATCAAAAATCATTTACTTACAACGCCCATTGTTTGTTGGTTGGTTTTACCGGGCCATTTCCTCACTTAGCCTCTTGATTGGGCCGTTGTACGTGAGTTTGTCATCTTCCTACTCCAGTCAACCTAGTTCGTCCCAGAAGCTGAGCAGACTTTTCAGGTTACTACATGCTTTTGGGAGTGATGGCGATTGGAGGGTGTACGCCCGTTGGTCTGCCACACTTCTACGTTCTGTGAGAACGTGCTGCGGCATTTCTTCTACCCCCATGTATCCCCTGCACAGAGGGCTGTCTGTTGCGCTTATAGTGAATACCTGTGACCTTCCTGAGATCGTCCCTTTTTAGTCTAATTAGGTTGCGGGCAAGTCATTTTGGATGCTACCGGAACTGCACTTTTTGTTTTGCCTGCATCCTTCAATGTTCCAACGCTTATATCATACTATTTAAACTAGACACCTGACTGAGCGTCGTACTGCTCTATCCAAGGGCCTAGTGTGAGTTAACTTCAAGGCCCACACTGAAATCTTCACCAATAGTAACACCGAACGCGCTCGCCTTCGAAAACATATTTTATTAAATAAAATCACACTAGGCCTTTGATCGTTCATGACCTTTAACTCAACAATGACCGGTATATGTTGAAATAGTTTAATAATACATATTAAGATTCGATCTATTCAATGCTTTGTAATTTGAACTAAAGCATAAGCGATTGTACTGCGGATGCTTAGATAATCGGTTTTAGAACGTGTGGTTTACATTTGTGAATGCCGCAATAAAAAAATACATATTGTAAATTAGAGGCTATCACTGATACTTAGCGTTTTTCTATGCAATATAATTAAATTCAGAATACATTAAAGAAACTTAAAATGAATAGGAAAAGTATTTCACTCACGGACCTTTATTCCCAGTAGGCTTTTCTTTCGCTGGGAATTCATTTCCAGGGTATTCCGGAGTCTCTTGCAATAGACTGATTTGTGGGACTGTGTTTAGTTGTTTTGATTCCGATATACCATTTCATCGTGAGCTCTGGTTTGGTGGTGAGCCGTGAGAGTTTCTATCTACACTAATATTATAAAGAGGAAAGATTTGTATTTTTGTATGTAACGAATAAACTCGAAAAGTACTGGACCGATTTTAAAAATTCTTTCGCCATTCGAAAGCTACATTATCCATGAGTAGCATAGGCTATATTTTATTTTGGAAAAAAATAGGATTCCGTAAGATATTTGCGTTTTTCAAGAAACAAGGTGTAAAAAATCAACCAGAAAAGTTACTTATTTTACGATTTACAATAATCTAGCTTATACATCAGAATAACACGTAGGCTATAATTTATAAAGATAATAGCTTCGCCTCGTGACGTTGCCTGTGATTACTGTCGTACCGCGGGTAGCACCGCGGGGTTCAGGTAGTACGATATAAAAGTAGACTTCTAGTACTACTCATGAGTTAGCTTGCAAGAGCTCACAACCAACCAACTAGAGAATCATCCTGCTATAGTTTTTTAAAGATAGTTTAAATAGAAAAGTAATTATTTCTCTAACACTTGTGGCAACTTCCACATACAGACTACAGTGCTATAAATCGGAGATAGGTACATCAATATTTCAGACATCTAATACACAACGCTATCCAGTCCTAGGTTAAGCAGAGCTTGTATTATGGGTACTGAACAACTGATATAAATAATTTTTTTTTAATACTTATATTTTGTACATAGAAGACACCCAAACTCTGAAACAAATATTTGCAGATCATACAAATAGTTGGCCCAACCCGGGAATCGAACTCGAGACTTCAAGCACAGCGGTCTCATACGCTACCACTACGCCACCGAGGCAGTGAGCACCAAACGACGGAGTGACGAGCTATACGAAGTAACAAGGTACTAATCCTGCATTGCGATATAGAAGTTCTCGCGTCGATTAGCATATATACAACATCCCAACATCAATCATTGGGTTGTGGCCCAACAGGCATGATCACCTCACATAGTCGGAGGATCCTTCCTTTGTTGAAGGGACATGACATCAGTTCCCCAACACTCTTGTAGCTGCAGTGGACAACCTAAGCTTTAAAAAGTGAAAATCAAAGCTTGTTAATATGTTGATTTTAATAGAGACCTATAAAAGCGAAATCGTTAACAAAACCTGTTCAATTTAACAATTATTAGTTTCGGAAATACTTATTACATACTGGTTGGCTAAAGCAACGCCTACCACTATTATTGTAACTTGTTTCTAATTAATGGAGTTGTTGGTATGTCGTAAGGTACAACTACGTATATCAGAAATGATATTTCGTTACAAATCTATGGGAATTAGTCATGGGTACCCCAAACGTAATCACTCTAAAGGATTAATACATCAGAGCTATTACATATTTATAGTTTCGAAAGTGTCTTAGAAATGAACTTGTAATTCAAGGTTTTAATTAAAGTTAAAATAAAATAGCTTTCTGATTTCACACGCAATGCATGATTCTGAAATCTGAACCATAGTTTAGATATACTACGATTTGTTTTGTGTAGTGAAAACTAAGGACTTTATTGTTGTTTTTTATTTGTGTATGAATGAATAAAACTTAACAATAAGTATTGGCAAAAACTAAACCTAATTAGGATTTTTTTCCAGAAGCAACCCGACTGGCTAGCGAAGTATATTAGGCCAAAAACTATGTATTTGTGGCTTTGGTTATCTTAATCATCATCATCATATCAGTCTCAAGAAGTCCACTGCTGAACGTAGGCCTCCCCTAATGGGGTCGTTGACATTGGCCGGTCGTTAGCGGCCCGCATCCAACGAGTCCCTGCGATCTTAACCAGGTCGTCCGTCCTACTCGCGGTACCTACAGGTTCTTCTCGTAGACGCTCAAGGGTCTCGGGGTAACCTTTCCAGGTTTAAAACCTGTCCGAGTGGTTTTCAGCGCCACCTGCAACTACAGGTGGGTCACTAGGGTGGGCCCCATGGGCCTGTTGGTAGTCCCGGAGTGTTGGTCAGGTGAGATGAGCGTAACTAACGGAGCCGAAGCGACCTGCTAGTAACGCCCGGGTCTGGTCCAGTATGGTGACCTGTGCTTAGCGAGGTCGAGCTCCTCGAGATATATACCCTGAGGAGCGCCCGTCAGCCAGCACTAGGTCGGGTGTTGGGGATGGTTCAGGGGTTTTTTTCGGGGGGGGGGTTTTTTAAATAACCAGCATTAAATAATTAAGTGAATCTAGAAACAAACCGCAGTGACAAATATCATTAATACCCGATAACTAGTAACTGATACTGTGATTTACTTAGATATCAAGTGAATTTACTTAATTATTAAAAAGCAGTATGGAGTACTGATATTGAAATGGCGATTAGCCGCACTCACCTCTGCAACGTGGAGCCTGGCGCAGAATTGTGGCGAAACTTTGTACAACTTTGCGATGATTTACGGCTTGATATTTTATATTTTGAACTTTTGTAGTTGAATTCAACAGGTAAATAAACGGTTTACTGGATGTTAGCTTTGAATGGTCATGGTTTAAAAAACACTAAGTGTACAGTCTTATCTATGTTAATATTATTTTATTTTTTAGTTTGTAGATGGTATTCTCTGCACCTACGAAACCGACTTTGAAAATGCTTTTAACAACAGAGCAACACTATTTGTGACTGTCATAGGTCATATATTTACACGAAAAATGATTATCACAACATCCGACATACGCCCAGGTACAGCCGCGTTTGAAAACTGGTCAAATATTTCTAAAGGTGTATCCATTTTATTCTTTCTTATTGTTAATTTTCTTTGTAAATCGATAACTTTTTGTTGTCGATTTACAAAGAAAGATACCTACCATAAGTTAGGAATGTCTAATTTGTCTTAAACATACCTATTTAATTACACCAACTCAAGTTCATACTTAGAATAAGCAACTAGATATATTTTATATTTATCCACGACCCCACAATAATTAAACACATAGACCTCCTGAGACGAGAAGAGAATAATGATGACACAAGAACCTAATTCTATTGGAAATCTTATTCAATTACCATGTGGTCTGATTTAAAGTGCATTTAGTAGAGTAATTCTGAAGTATTACAAGTGTAATCGATCTTCTCGCCTTTATGAAATCCAAAGGATTGGTTTCGTGAAAAGGGACGAAAATGTGTAACAGAATGTCGAGAAGCGTGCACTATTTAATTTTAGCCATAAGCGAGCATATTTCAAATGTTACTGTTTTTTCTTCCAGGATTCGATTTTTTATGGATTAAATTCTGGCATACAAACCGATGCATGCACAACCTCTCACTAGTCGACCCAACACTATTCCACTACCGGTAATAATATATACATAAACCAATCGATCGAATATCGATAACCTTTTCTCAACAAATTCCGGAAACATATATTTCACTTAATACGTATCTGGCTGCCACAACAATCTAAGCTACTACACTAGGGAGAGGTGGGCGTGTCGGTGCTGCGCAGGCGCAAGGTCGATTGACTCACGCGCACTTGTCTTACATTTTCCCACACGCAGTCAATTCAGATCGCCCACTGACCTATCCACCGACCTCAGCCCGATCAGTATAACCACTACAGTACACTACATAGATTTTTACTAAATTTACAGGTTTTTTATATAAATCGCACATTACAATTAGCAAAAATGAAGTAGTGTTTAAATACCAACTTAAAATGATTCGGATAAGCATTTAGAAGTTATGATGAAATTATAAAACTCACACAGATGAATCCTGGATACATATACTTTCCTTGAGTCATGTGAACAAATAGCATATACACAAGCTACTTAGATTATCTTAAAGCAAACAGAAAACCTGCCGTAGTCACAGATTCAATTGAATCTCCATTTTCCTATAAAATAAGAGTACCTACCTAACCTACCGCAAATATTTTTTGTACAAATATCGTCCGTCCAACAAAAAGTTCTTTACAAAAACAGTTCTATTCAGCTGTTGGCTTGTAATCCAATAGATCACAGTTAAGCTGATTAGTGGACAATAGAGTACCAAGTACCATTTAGATAATGTCATGGACTATGTTTAAGGAAATAAGACGAAATAAACATATAAATTTATACGCGATCTTATCGTATCAAGTCAATGAATGATTTAATTGATTCCATTTTTAATAGTTACTTGGTTCGTGTAATTTCTTCACCGTGGGAGAGCCGCGCTTCGGCATAAATGGGCCGGCTCGACCGGAGTGATACCACGGCCTCACAGAAAACCGGTGTGAAATAGCGCTTGCGCTGTGTTTCACCGAGTGAGTGAGGATACCGGAGGCCTATACCCCAACCCCTCCCCCATTCCCTCTCCCCATCCCCCAAAGGTCGGCAACGCACTTGTGACGCTTTTGGTGTTGCAGGTGTCCATGGGCGGCGGTAATCGCTTACCATCAGGTGATGCGTCTGCTCGTTTGCCTCCAATTCAATAAAAAAAAAAAAAAAATAATAATAATATGTGTTTGTAGTCTTAGTTGTAACAATAGCATCAATATTTATTACTGTTTAATAATTCATCACATGACATCTGATCGTGGTGTTTATCTATTTAAAAGTGTGGTTTTATAATTTTTATCCGCCGCTTTGCTAAGGTGGGAAGTGATTTTTATATGTAATCCTTCCTTTCCTTTAATAATTCTCTTCTGATTTATTTCATTGTAGGTTCGGAGATAGGTTTGTTTTTCCAGAAACTTAAAAATATATCACTCAATATGTTCCTAAGTGAACGGTATTAATCCTAGTGTACAGAAGTTCGAATAGTGGTGGAAGGGAGGTCATTAATCCTATGGCTATCTGATTGAAAACCAAGAGTCTCCGCGGAATTAAAGCTCTTAGGTTGGAATGAAATCCGCGACTGAACTCGCCAGTCAGATTTAAGGAAATTAATATTAAACTCTGATAGAATTATCTTACTTTATATTTCCGCATTCTAATCCATACCTGATACAATATAAGGTTTGAAAGCGTTTGAAACACATTTACGAATAAAAATAATTACTGGTATTACTGTAATTTTTATTATTTACAGTACATGTTACATACAACGTTTTCTTGTTATTTGTAAATAATCTCTTCACTCGTAAGTTTGATTGGAATAAACGAATATATATATATTAATTTTCCTCCCTTTTGAAACAGGGTTCTCAAACAAAATACGTTTAATGCTACTACAAAGCATACTAACATAAAAATGTACATAAATTATAAATAAAATCATTCTACCAATGTTGAAAAAAATATCAAATGCATACAATTTTTCGTCTTGACTTTATTTTCATCTATTTTTATAATACCTAACATATTTGTGTTTATATCTGTGGTTATTCTTTGTATGCACTTATAAGTGATTACAACAATACTAGTTACTTTGTCTCCCACTTGTTCGTAATTAAACAATATTGATTGATGTTTCTCTGTATTGTTCCAGGTAGGCGATCCATTACTGATTGCAGTGAGTAGTTATGCATTGATGGAAGTTTTAATTGCTAAAGATAATGCTCGCTTAATTATTGTGTCACTGTTAAGGTATGGTTTGATGTGTATTGACATACTTAATCATCTTTAAACTTATAATTAACTGGAAGACAAATCTTAGTTGATCGTTTGTCATTCAGTTGGGTTCTGTTTTTGATAAAAGTTGATTACAAGAATAACGTCTTTATGTTTAACGGTAACTATAAATTAATGAGAAAAATGCAATTGATAATATTACTAAAATAACCATGTGTTTATTATTAATATGATGCTTTATTACACTATTATATTAAAGTGTCGGTGATAATAATATTTCATGGAAAAGAAGAAGCTGACATTGATTAAGTTTCTTATTATTTTATTGATATTATTGTCATTCATAATACACGTTTAATTTCTCAACGATATTTCTAAATGATTGACAGACTGTGGAATTTAGAGACTACTTATGATCAACTAAAATTAAAAGCATGTGATCGCGTGCACACGAAATTGTCTGAATCCCCCAAAGCATCATCACGCAACATTAGTGTAACATTCCATGGACCTATCAGACAGCACATCTCTACAAATAAATAAAATTGAAGTGTCTGTTTGTAACTTTAAGTTGACGACTTCACTAATAACCGGAACCAACTTAACGGGACCTCCGAATCACGGAGAAACTCATGGTTACATGCCACTAGCGGTCACCCATCCAGGTACTGACTGCGCCGTCGTTGCTTACCCTCGGTAATTGTTTCCAATCACCGAGTGCAACTGGGCTGTGAGCGAGTTATTACCATAGGATAACAGTCGTGAAGCTTAGTTGGAAGCCTTTGGGCGGCTTAAAAACATGCAACGGCAAGATTACGTAGCCACAACGTTGTCTTGCCAGTCCCCAACTCGCACTTGGCCAGCGTGGGGACGTATGGCCTTAACCCTCTCCTGAGAGGAGACCCGAGCCTAGCAGTGGGAAGTTATGGGTTGTTGATAAGAAGACTTCACTAAATGCATATTATGAAAGTAATGTGTACTTATATACCGTACTTACTTTAAAAAAATCAAATATAAATTTAATTTTCTGTCTGTTTGCACCGTCTAATCTTTGGAATGGCTTGACCGATTTTGACAGGACTTTTAGTGGCAGCTAATGATATGAGGAGTAACTTAGGCTACTTTTATTTTAGACTAGCTGCGCCGCGCGGCGTTACCCGCAGTTTTCTTTATACCTCGGATATTTCCGCGTGTCAGGATACAGAATTGACGTTTAATCAAAATTTTTTTACAGTACTTCTATTGGAATGCCACAGGGCACCATTTACATTTCAACAATGTTTTAAAGTATCGATATTTCGTAATACGTTTTGCATAAATCATACTAATGTGCATGTCATTACATAATTAAACGTAAGCAATAAGCTTGCGTTTAGTTATACTTTAATTATGCTGTCACTCGTTCCTTTCGGGCTGTTCAAGATGATAAATATTTAGGGTTGTCAAGAGTAAAGGACTATAAGAAGAAATAGTAATAATAATGGAATAATTGAACGTGGTGGTTAATGAACAATAGATTGAGCAGATTAGGGTCGCACGCATGCCCATTCCCAAAACTATTTTGCGCTAGGAATTCTGATCCTCTATAAAGCTTCTTTTAATTGTCTTTTCTATTTTGATATTGGAGCTTTTGACTATTGATGTCAGTCTTATCTATTAAAAGCTAGATGAAAATATAACCTGCCCGGACATACAAGTATGTTTCAAAAGTAGTCAATAATATTGCATGAAACATATCAATATCATAATGTACATCTGAAAAATCCAAATTCGTTAAGCGATATAAATTATGTTTCTTTGATAAAACTACAAGTCTATATCTATAGTTATAAGATAGATCACTATAGTGGGGCACCATGCTGCATTGTTGCATAGTCTGCATTCACAATGACCTATAGTGACTACTCTTGGATTCTGTTCTTGCTTTCCACCAGGCAGTTTATCTTTGGCAAGCTCATATCTAATATATAAAATCCTCGTGTGCGTAATTGAACTACTCCGAAACGGCTCGACCGATTTTTGTAAATCTTCGCGTGCATATCGACTAGGGTTGAGAATCGGACATTTATTTTTCATCCCCCAAAATGTTAAGAGTGGTCCAGCATTTCTATTTTTTTTTGTACCATTTTTTTTATTTTTTATGATACAGCATACAAAAATACATACAACGCTAAATCACCCCTCAACCCCTATTCTTTATTTATTAATTAAAAAATTAATTTTTTTGCAAGATTTTTTTCGTCGTATGTATAAAACTCCGGTTTTGTATCCCCTGATTGCCTTTAAAAGCCTCTCAATTTATTCCGTTGATACCGAGATCATTTACAATTGTTGTGCAATCGTTCTTGACAGTGTTGTGATTAACTCTGTTTGGTGTGTCCCGAGGCTTTATCGGTGTGATCACGTGGAGGTGATCAGCGGTTACGTTATGGTAATTAGAAATTAGAGCTGGTTACTGTCCACGGTTATTTTTATACTGTTTTCTGTTGATTGAGTTGAAGTCATTGCTCTAATATACAAGATGTGTTTTAGAACAGTTATCAAAAGAATTTATTATAAAATAAAGAAAAGTATAGGTTGAAGGAAGGGACAATCACCCCTTTAATTTTAAATGCAATCATATCGAAATATAATGGATAAAAACTTGTCTTAGAATAACCTCATAATAATGTATATTAAACACCACGAATTGTCATTTAATTTTATATTTCAAGTCAATTTCTCGCAAATGTTCTTGTAAGAAAAACTCAACAGCCAGACCCCGGAATCGTACCCGAGAGTTCTTGACGGGCAGTCGCATATGCTAATCGCTAGACCAGCGAGATTATTACTTTAAATTATCCATTAAAGCTGAATATATATTACTAGGTACCGGAAAAGTACACGTTTACTAAATTCAATCCCCTTTTATATGTCAATAGAGCCTTATCCGTTAAATTTAATATAATCCGCTACAAGCACTCTCACAAGAGTTAATAGACGAGATAAGCAGGTGTCGAAGTCCATGACACCCATTTTTAAGTCGAAGTGTTGCATAAAGGCAATATTTATGTTTAACAGCAGACAGTAAAGTTGATGGACGTGTAAATAGTTTTAGCTGTCAGTATGTCACGAGGTCTTAGGGTTGTCCGTTTGTATTTGTAGGAATAAATATGTTCATAGAAGGGAGAACGATTAGTCGGTCAACTGATGATAAGTGATTACCACCACTCAAACATTTTCATATATAAGCCTGTTAAAGTGAATCTATTCTGCCTGATGGTAAGCATGAACAGAAACAGTAATGGTCAAATTAGTCATTGCGATCACCATATTGCATTATTTTTTTTATTTTTTTTTTATTGTATAGGGGGCAAACGAGCAGACGTATCACCTGATGGTAAGCGATTACCGCCGCCCATAGACACCCGCAACACCAGAGGCGTCACAAGTGCGTTGCCGGCCTTTTAGGAAGGAGTACGCTCTTTTCTTGAAGGTTTGAAGGTCGTATTGGTCCGGGAACACCGCAGGCGACAGCTCATTCCACAGTTTTGCTGTGCGTGGCAGAAAATTTCGGGAAAATCGCACAGTTGTGGACTGCCAACCATCTAGATGATGGGAATGATATTTCTGTCGCGTAGGACGATGGCGGAAAGATGCGGCAGGGATCAATCCGAACAATTCCTCGGAGCACTCCCCATGGTAAATGCGGTAGAAGATGCACAGTGAAGCCACATCTCTACGCAGTGCCAGAGAGTCTAGCCGAATTGAAAGATCCCGGCAATCGACGATACGAGTCGCCCTCCGCTGAATGCGGTCCAGAGGGAGGAGCTGGTATTGGGGTGCCCCTGCCCAAAGATGAGGACAGTATTCCATGTGAGGCCGAACCTGCGCTTTGTAAAGACGAAGGCGATGGGCCTTTTTTGAGGCCAATTTGGCCTTACCCTCCAAATGGCCACGAAACTGGACTTCGCTCGATACGTCGAGACCGAGTATCCCAATATTGGCTGAGGCAGATAGGGGAGTGTCTTCAAAACGAGGACATACGACCCACGGGAGTTTTTTAGCGGTGAACGCGCAAATTTGTGTCTTTGTCGGGTTGAATTGGACCAAATTAAGTCTACCCCAATTTGAGACCCATTCCAAAGCGGTCTCAACTTCAGACACAAGTTTGTTTCGACTCTCAATGACGTTTTCCCGAGAAATATTGGCGCGGCCGGTGTAGAGAGCATCGCCCGTACCGTCATCCGCATAACAATGAATGCCGCTAATTGGCAGCATGTCATTGATATGAAGGAGGAACAGAGTAGGCGATAGCACACAGCCTTGCGGGACACCAGCATTCACAGACATGGAGTCAGAGCATTCACCGTCGACTACGACCTTTATGCTTCTACATGCCAGAAAGCTAGTGACCTAATCGCATAATTTCTCGGGAAGCCCATAGGAAGGGAGCTTCGAAAGAAGCGCTTTGTGCCAGACCCGATCGAACGCTTTCGCGATGTCCAAACTAACTGCCAAGGCTTCCCCCTTAGTCTCAATCGCCTGAGCCCAGCGATGTGTCAGGTATGCCAGAAGATCACCAGCTGATCGACCTTTACGGAAACCGTACTGCCGGTCACTAAGCAGATGATGATCCTCTAGGTACCGCAGGAGTTGATGGTTAATTATGGACTCCATTATTTTCGAGAAGAGGGAAGTTATGGCTATCGGCCTGTAGTTAGTCGGATTTGAACGATCGCCCTTTTTAGGGATCGGGTGGACCAATGCTGCCCTCCATGATGACGGGACTACGCCAGTGGAGTAGGAGAGTCGAAAAAGACGCGTTAAGACCGGTGCCAACTCTGGAGCGCTCATCTTCAACACAATAGGAGGGATTCCATCCGGGCCACTCGACTTATGGATATCAAGGGACAAAAGGGCTAAGCGCACTGAGCGTTGGTGGAACTGGATATCCAGCATACAGCTCTTGCATCGCGGTATGGTAGGCGGCTCCTGCCCCCCGTCATCCAAAGTCGAGTTGGACGCAAAGTGTTTTGCCAGAAGATCGGCTTTCTCCTTTGCGTCATAGGCCAACGGATTATTTCCCATGTGAAGAGGTGGAAAGGACGGCTTACAAAAATTCCCTTCGACAGCCTTGGCAAGAGACCAAAATGCCCGAGTTCCCGAAGGAAGACGCTCAAGCCTCTCGCCAACCCTGGCGATGTGCTCCGATTTCGCCCTTGCAATGTCTCTTTTGAGGGACCTGGAGGCAAAGTTGTACTTCTTTTTCAGAGCGCTGGTATTTTGATCCCGCACCGCCACCGCGCCAGCCCAGGCTTGGTAAGCCTCCTGCTTCATGCGAGAAGCTTTTCTGGAAGATGAACCAAACCAGGGCCGACACTTGCCACCAATGGGGACCACAGAGGATGGGATGAAAAGCTCCATACCCTGCAGCACAACATCAGCAACAGAATCAGCAGCAGTACTGGGATTATCCGGCGAGAAGCACAACCGTCTCCAAGGGTAGGACGCAAAGAACGTCCGCATCCTATCCCAATCTGCTGACCTGTAGTGCCACACACGACGGCCGCGCACAACTTGCGATCGCGGCGAGAGTGTGATAAACACTGAACTCCGGACAAGGCAATGGTCTGAAGTGCCAAGTGGAGCGTTAACGGTTACGCGGTAACCGTCCGGATGAGAGGTCAGCAGAAGGTCCAGCAGTGAAGGATTCTGGCCCTCCACATCTGGGACTCGCGTGGGCGTGGTAACCAGTTGTGTCAGGCCGTATGCTAGGGCGAAATCGTGAACAGATCTCCCCGCATGATCCGTTTTACTGGAACTGAGCCAGTCGGCGTGGTGGGCGTTAAAATCGCCAAGTACGACGATCTCTGCGGAGGGGATCTGCTGCTGCACGAGGTCTGTAGCCATCTGGATGTGCTCGATGAGTCGGTCAGTTTCGGCATCACCGCTATGGGACCTATAGAGGCACGCATAGACGCGAGGATGGTCGTCGCTGTCTACACGGAGCCATAGGATGGAGAGGTCCCTACTTCAAGATTGCTAAGGCGACGAGAGCTGATATCGTCTCTGACGTACACGCACACTCCGGCCTTGGAGATGAAGGAGTGTTCCAAACCGTACCCAGGATAAGTGAGGTAGGAAGTGTCCGCTGGAGACGATATCTGCGTCTCTGTCAAAAAGAGCAAGGCTGGCTTTGCTGTCTCGAGGTGGTGATGGACAGCATCTAGATTACTATGTAATCCCCTGATGTTGCACAAGTCCACGACTAGCGTGGCAGGGGGTGCCATGGTGGTACTGCTCTTACCCCGAGCATGATAGAGCGTAGTTTTGCCCCCCCCCCAGAATACGAGGGGCAGCCTGGGCATCCACGCTCAGGCGCGTTGTGTTCTAAGTGTAGACGCCCAGAGAGGGATTCTCCAACGCTAGCGCAGTTGGTACCCTCCTGGGGTAACATAAGTTTCAACTGCGCCATCATAGGGGGGATAGGGGGGTTGGGCCTCCGGTATCCTCACTCACGCGGTGAAACACAGCTAAAGCGCTGTTTCACACCGGTTTTCTGTGAGGCCGTGGTATCACTCCGGTCGAGCCGACCCATTCATGCCGAAGCGCAGCTCTCCCACGGCGAAAATGTCATGATGCTGCACAATGCAGCATCATGACAAATGCATTACCTCATTTTTGATTTTGAATTAGGAATTATTTAACTGAGAAAGATTTGTTTTTCACAAACAATTAAAATAAACGTTCACGAAGCTACATCAAATTCAATCCACAATATTTAAATTTAAATGTTATATCATGTAAGTTTCCTTTCCAGCGATAAGACTACCATGTACATGTTAAATAATTAAAAATAATTTTTATGTTGGTACTACAAAGTTTGTTGAATTCTATTCAATGTGTAATTATGCAGAAGCAGTGCACACGAGCGCAGCAGTGCCAGGGGCGCGCCAGCCGCGACAATTTTAAAGAATGTGCGCGCTTACTGGAGGGCGCTAGGCTTACTAAAGGGTGCTAGAGGAATGATTGCCCACGGGTGCTTCACGAGCTATAAACGCCTGTGTACTCAACAATTAATTTTCTATTCAGTAATGTATAAATTAGCTTTAAGAACAGTGGACTTAGAATAAAAACAATGAAAAACCAAAAAAAACTATTTTTTCTTTAGTGACACTAACTATTAAATCGAAGGTTTTGGGTTCGACTCAAGACCTCCGGTACACCGGACACCACTCATAACTTTTCTATGGTCCATAATAATATTATAAATGCGAAAGTAACTCTATCTCTGTCTGACTGTCTGTCACGCTTTCTTGGCTAAACCACTGCACCGATTCTAATGAAATTTGGCATAAAGATACTTTGATTCCTGAGCAAGGACATAGACTAATTTATATCTCGATTACCGACATAGACGCGAGTGGAGCTGCGGGCTAAAAGTAGTATTTGTAGATAAAATATTGGCGCGAAAATAAGAAAACACAACGAACAATCGTATAAAAATTACAGATTCCAAATTCAAAAGTAATATTTTGTTAATTTTTAATTTTAGCAGTATTTATGGCTAAGTAAATACGTATATCAGTAGACAGAAATCTGATTATTAAGCACCGTGTTTGAGAATTGTGAAGATATTATTATTATTATTATTCAAAACTCACAAACCATAAATGTTCACAGATGGGCCTATCCCTAACAAGTTAAACAGCATATTTGACCCAAAATTTCACCCTAACTGGTTTTACCATCAATCTTTTAAGCCCATTCTGTAAACATGGGCCCTATTAGCACGGCCCTAGCTTAGTGACACACATACGGGAAGGCAGGGCAAGCTAACGGACTGGGCTGTAAATAAAATTACTGTCCGATATTTTATTGCACACTGATGTAACATTTGAACTGTGATACTCATTGAATATTTGATGTGATGGGAATCTTTAACCGTGGGAGAGCCACACTTCGGCATGAATGGACCGGCTCGACCGGACTGATACCAAGGCCTCACAGAAAACCGGTGTGAAATAGCGCTTCTGCTGTGTTAAACCGAGTGAGTGAGGATACCAGAGGTTCATACCCCTAATCCGTTCCCCGTCTCCACCCCCCAAAGGCCGGCAACGCACTTGTGACGCCTCTGGTGTTGCAGGTGTCCGTGGGCGGCGGTAACCGCTTACCATCAGGCGATACCTCTGCTCGTTGCCCCAAATCCATAAAAAAGAACTAACTTCATTTCTTTACCGTTTGGAAATAGATCTGGATACTAGTATCTATTTATGTTCTAGAACATACTACATTAATATAGTCTGACTGTACGTAGGGTGCTTGAAGTAAAACATGACAGAAACTCTAAAAAACGGAACCCACTTTCACTGTGTCACTAATTCGTGGTATTATTAACAATTAGATACAATAAATACCTCTGTAAAACGGACGAGTTGAAATTAAATGGAAAACATTAAATTTTTGAGAGCGCTGTGTGCGTATGCTCTGATTGGCGTGTGCGAACCAGTACAGATGCGCTGATTATATGGTAATATGTTCCACTGTGCAAAATACTTGTAGAAGTTTATCTGTGAACACATAATTGTACCCACCATATGTTTGTTCTTAGATCAAGCTGATATGAGCAGGTCAGACATAATCATGGCTCTCAGACTTCGACCTGGACATATCCCACTAAACAGGTTTGCATATTTAATTGGTAAGTTTGGTTCCCCCAACTGCTCAATTTGTAACAAAGTTGAAGACGTATTTTGATGGAATGGATTCGAAACGAAGCTGAAAGAAAGCAATTATTTTGTAAACCTTTTTTTAATGTGAGTAAATGTAATAGAATTCTCGCTCTTCCCTGCACTGAGAAAGCGAGAACACTGTATTATATAGCTAAAATGTATAATAATATGTTAAATAGTTTTTTTGTTATTTTTTTCTATGAGGGCGGCATAATCATTTCGTGACTAAGCCCTCATAAATAAATTAAGAAAAGAAACGTTTGTTCTTAGATCATAAGATTTTTCAAAGGTAATCTAGGTTTGTATACAGTAATATTTAAAATTTTATAAATTTCAGGGTGAAAGATTTTGCCAACAGGATTATATTATTACTAGCTGACCCACGCAACCTCGTTTGCGTCTTATATTGCTCCTAACGTGAAGTTTTCCCCCCGTTTTGAAACATTCGTCATTGATGCTCCGCTCCTATTAGTAGTAGCGTGATGATATATAACCTGTAGCCTTCCTCGATAAATGGACTATCCAACACCGAAAGAATTTTTTAAATCGGACTAACGGTTCCTGAGATTAGCGCGTTCAAACAAACAAACTCTTCAGCTTTATTATTAGTATAGATTTCAAGGTTGTAAATGGCCGGTTGAAGAAGCTTGCAATATATTACGTAATTAGGACTAAAATAGTATAGTCGGCAAGATATGGGTGTTTAATATGCCTCGGGGATATATACATGAGGGTCAATTTTTCGTCATGAATATATGTTATTTAATACATGTAACTATATGTATCTACTTACTTATATTTTCTTTTTTAGAACTCATAATCACATGAATACTGCTTCATATATTGTATCTACTTGTCAAAATTGATTGTTTCATTTATTAAGTATAACCAAGTTACTAATTACCATAACTTTAAGCAAATTTTCCTGTCGCTAGGCACGTAACCAATGAGCTAGAATCATCAGATTGGTATTGCTCCACTGGCTGCGTAACGGGTTCGCAATTGCTACAATGTGAGAAGGGAAATGTAACTGTTATTTTTATACTGCAGTTGCAGTTGAGGAGAATAAATAAGTAATAGATTGATTTGTAACTGTAAAGAGTTTAAAAATCTAGATAAATAATTCCACTACCATCGCCTAAAGGCCGTTTTCAATAACCTATATATAGTTTAAACTAAATATAGATAATTGAAAACGGTCAAAATTTACCTTGAAAAGAGTATTTGGTTTTTATGATAACTACAACTTGTCAAAAAAAGAGAAAGATAAATAAATAAATATTTCGGACATCTAACACACAACGCCATCCAGTCCCAAGCTAAGCAGAGCTTGTGGTATGGGTACTAGACAACAGATATGAATTCATATATACTTTTTTTTGCAAACACAAACATATTATACGAAGAAGACACCCAAACTCCGAAACAAATATTTGTAGATTACACAAGCATTTGGTCCGACCCGGGAATCGAACCTGAGACCTCAAGCTTAGCAGTCGCATACGCTACCACTACGCCACCGAGGCAGTCAATGAAAGTATTGTATCGATCATATATATATAATTAGAGAAAGGTTATTTAAAATGCCTGTAATCCTGTTAAGAATAGTCAACTCTAGAAACGGTGTCCCTACTCAAATAACCAAATTGAATATAAATGGTATGTAGAAGTGACCATTGTGATTATGATATCAAAACACACATTGTCTAAGAACATACATATTTTGAAGTATATTTTAGTCGAAAATTTTGTCATGGCAAATGTTCACTAGAAACTTTAGTATTAACTGGAACGGAAGAAAAGTTTAAACCCTGGTATAGCAAACGTAACATCACTCCTTATGATCTAATGATAAGTAATAGATTGTAACTATTGTGTTAATTATATACCTCTTCACACATCTGTTGATTATCTACATACGCCATCGAGTACATCCACACATGAAGAGTTGCAGCACGCCATGTTGCAACGTCATATTATTTTAGACTACCCGAGACGGAGGCGCTGACAAGAATTATTAGGCCGTTTTTCCCGCATGTGGTTTGAGCATGAAAAGACGATTATAACAGTGTATAAAGAACGATCTGTAGGACTTTTTAAATTAAAAAGCTAGCTTTTACTACATTATATATATGTACAAGTCTATGTACCAATGTCTTCTCCAAGGTTCAATCTATCTCTTAACACAATTCATTCAAATAACTGATAGAGAAAGTTACGTTCGAATTGATAATTTCAGTACGGGTTTAACTTTATTTATTTATTATTATATAGGGGGCAAACGAGCAGACATATCGCCTGATGGTAAGCGATTACCGCCGGCCATGGACACCCGCAACACCAGAGGCGTTACAAGTGCGTTGCCGGCCTTTTAGGAAGGAGTACGCTCTAAATATAGGCGCACTGAAGTCGTCGAGTTGCGGAGACCCAGCCCAGGAGTTTCAAGTTCAGTACAGATTATCTTTTGTGAAGTTAAACCAGGAAGTGCATTTATTTTAAAAGAGTCAAATCATAAGTACTCCTGCTTGTGTTATTTGTAGATTATATATGTACTATACCATTGTGTCACTTCAACATTGGTCCCATGGAAAAAGTTATTTCATATCAACGAGCAGCTGTTATTTCCATTTCTTCTACTTCCAGTACATCCAAGTAGCATCACAAAGTTGACTAAAAGTTGCTACTCTATCAAAACCTTTAAATTATCGAACTTTCCATTGTCCCTTGGCGTGATATTTGTATTTGAATTACACACACACATTTTACATTTATTCGCATTCTCAACGGGGATATAATTATTGTCTATTTTACAAACAATTAGCAGGAGATAGTGTAAATCTAATTAATACTGTTTACTTTGTATTAATTTCGCAATAAAGGTAATAGACGCTGACAGCCGTAATACTGACATACAGCAAAACTTTCATAATTTTAATTAGAGATAGGTATTAATAAAACTGAAGTATTTTATAATTACTGTGATTATGTTATATTTAGTACTAATTTTCTTTTATAATCTTGATAATACTGAATCCGTTTTATACTTCTGTTGGTTATCTGCGACACGATCGTTGCGCGAAGCAGGTGCGCCGGCGCACGCGACTCGAAGTCTTTACATTTTTTTACGAGATGTGCGGTTAACTTTACGAGCATTGGAATTAGAGATCTAGGTATTTGTGCTTTGGAAACATTATTATAACTAAATTTTGCTTGCGACTTCACCCGCGTATGAGTCGGTAATGGCGGTGATTTTTAAATTCATATAACTTTCTTATTTATTAACCGATTTAAATGAAACTAACACTGATTGTTAAATAAAGTTTAGTACAGTACATAGAAGAAAATCTTTTGAGATTAGTGCGAACTCAGATATAAACAGGTAAAGGCGCCGACACACGTGTATTATTCTTGAATTCGTTATCTCATTCTTGTTTATTGTTTCTCTGTTCAGTGAAACAATAAACTACCTATTTAGTAAACTACTAGCCAGATTCGCAGATATTTCCGACAAGTAGTACCTCACACACGGCTGTTTTATCCCGAAGCTTGTACTTTTCTAACCCTGACTGGCTATAAACATACTTAAGTAACAATCCATTAGTTCTAGGTACATACATAATAACATACAAGCTGGGCCCCGCGGTGTTATCCGCGAATTTTGTAATTTTGCACTATTTTTAGTTTTTTTTCGGATCTCTTTATCAATATCGTCGTCAGCTCTCACATTTTGGTAATTCTCTTTTATTCTTAGATGACATAACATTTTATGTATAATTTAACGTAACAATTGTAAAACATAAGTACACCTATTGTTTCCGACTGGAACTAATTCCAGTAGATGTACACACAAAGTGCGGAAATTATAACTTTTCCGGAAACTGGCGTGGTTTATAGGCCGAAATACTTTTTGTGGCTATTGTTTTTGTCACATTTCGACTTGAACGGCAGTAAGTTTGTTAATATATGTATTAGAAAATGTTTAAAGTATGCTTTTAAATTTCTTTACTGGTGACATCTTGTGTGATTGTCCATGGTCAATATTTTGAAAGCCGATTGCGTCTGTAGAAGGTTTACTTTAACAGTGTATACACCGGGAGATCGTATTTGGTTTTATCGAAAGACGGTCCCCATTTCATCTAATCCACATCTTCTAAATAAATTAAAATTGTACGCGCATGACTGACTTTAAATCCGCTGCACCAAAGTGGACATTTTATTTTGTGTTTGTTGTCATGACAAGGTTTGTATAGAAGAAAATTATCAGAATATTATGGACCTGGACCAGAACCTACCTTTTTTTTTCTTGTGCGGAAATCCCCTCGGTTACCACCTGCTGGTGGCACGTCGGACTCGAACCGATTAAACCACACGCCGTCTCGGGTACTAGATGCCGGGGAACCAGGAACCCTAGAAAGGAAAATCCTGGAACCCCGACGTACCTCGGGTCACCGACGCTTTGTATATAGCCCCCTCCTATGTGAGAACCCCAATGTTCATGCTACTGTCCCCCAAGGCGCGCACGCTCCGCAGCGTCCGCGACGTCACCCGGGCCTGCTTCTGCTAGGGTGACACATGGCCTCATCTGTCACCCTCAGGCTTGTGGTTATGGAGGACGGAGATCGTTCTGCGATCTCCGGCGCCTGAGTCGCCTGCGGTGCCTAGCCCGTTCCCGGGCCTGGCGTGCCGGGAGAGTCCTAAACCCCTCCCGGTTCCGCTCCGCCGTCTGTTTGGCAATCATAACTTGCTCGCAGAAAGAAACGGTGGAACTATCCTACTAAATAGTAAAACAAATTTTAGGAACGGCTGGACTGATTTTGATGGGACTTTCACTTATAGGTAGCTGATGATATAAGGAGTACCTTAGGCTACCTTTTTTAGACTACCCGCGGTACTATAATAACCGCGGGTAACACCGCAGGGTTCAGCTAGTTATAAATAATTTGATTTCACTCTACTTGCCATGGGGGCGGAAGAGGTAACATTAACGAGAACCGGGACTTAACACCATACAATGTAATGAATAACACTGTCCCATTGCATTGGTATTGGTCTTAATTTAATTAGTCCCATACAAAACTAAGCCCTTTCCTGTCACGTTCTTAAGTACTAATTGTACTATAATCATCATACTATGTATAGCCAGTTTGAATCCCAAGAATAAAAAAACAATTGTCATATTAACTTATCGTAAGCGATCGTTCGAACCTTTTTTTAAGCAAATTAGTAGTCTCCCAGTGGTCTTAATCCTACTAATATTATAAACGCGAAAGTTTGTATGTTTATTGCTCATTCACGAAAAAACTACTGAATGGATTTTGATGAAACGTTACAATAATAGCTTATACATCAGAGAAACACATTAGCTACAATTTATAAAGATGTTGCTTCGCCTTGCGGCGTTGCCCGCGGTTATTGTCGTAACGCGGGTAGCAATGGAGGGTTCAGCTGCTTTGACACAAATGTACAGTTAGCCATTTATAGGGTAGTCAATTTAATACTATCCTCACACGGCCGTTTGAGCCCAAAATAGACAAAGCTTGTACTATCGTAACCATAATATTGATAGAACTACTTATACATTTCTTTAAGCATTAGGTAATATTATAGATTACTTACACTCAGACACAGAACAAATAATGATCATGTGCATAACGCAAAGATGTGGAATCGAACCCACGACCTCTGGATTAGGACCACTATCCTCTATTACGTACGTAAACAACTTAGAGTTAATTTGAAAAATAAGAATTAACTTACAATCAACTAGACAGAAATGATTTACGTATTATTTACCTCTATTAAATTATAGTGTGTCCAATCTGGCAACAAGCCTTAAAAAATTGAAGCTTTACAAAAAAGGCAATTTCAGATATTTTTAAGTTGTTATACTTATTTTCTAAAAATAATAATAAATATCATTTACGATTTTTCAAAATGATTTTTTGATTGTAATTAAAATTTTGTAAATTGCATGTGTTATTAGGTTCTTTTCCGTACAGAAGCAGCTGCTAAATTTGTTACTTTCGAATATTTACGCCGTGAACTGTACTTTTATTTCGCCAATAATTTTACTTGCGAAACCCAACATCATGACCGCTAAGTATATATTATGAAATCAGACTTAACAAACTGAGGACACTCCCAGACAACTGTTTAAGTAACATAATTACAGAGCGATATGTCCACAAACCAATCGTGTTCGTGACATTCTTAAGTGGCGCATGAGAGCGACGCTATCTCGCAAGCGCGGCGCGTCTGCGGAACATCTGCGCATCTGCGGAAGCGCGCGCGAATAATTTTCCACGTCCGTGCGCAAGCGCAGATAACTGTGAATGTTATAATGATCGCTCCCGGCGCATACTTCTGCAGTGTTGTACGGGTTATTAATATAGTTTTGTTAGGGTTAATTGTAAGTTATCGAGAGCTTGTAGTTTAACTTTGCATTCGGTGTTTACAACAATTGTAAAATTACTGTTACATGCTTGTGATTATATTCTACAATAGTAAGTGAACTGGTAGAATAATAATTTCATTCTTATTATTTATTCTACTAATTAATAGATAGAAACCCGCAACTTATTACGTTAATTCTCTTTCACAAAAATATCTTAACACGTTTTATTGATTTACTTATACACGAATGTGTCACTGTATAACATGATTAATTTTATCGATTGGGAGTTGGGAGTCTGCACAAACGACGTAGTGGTTTAGCCGCCAAACCGTTTTCTAAGGCGGTGAATGTAGTGGGTTCAAACCACACATGTGACAATACTTCGTCTGTTCTACAAATTGTTCTTTTGAGACCGGATCTTCTTTGTGTCCATTTCATGTATATTTTTAAAGCCCACACAGGATATATCACTTACAAAAAGATTTAAGGGCGGCAATGCTAAGTTACTTTTAGCCGTTTCATCGTCTGCCGCTTTTTTTTTTTTAAATTACCTTGTATTCTGCCGACTAGTGATATGTCGGCAAAATAACATCGGTGGGCCCGTTTTTTTTTTTTTTTTTTTATTGTATAGTGGGCAAACGAGCAGACGTATCACCTGATGGTAAGCGATTACCGCCGCCCATGGACACCCGCAACACCAAAAGCGTCACAAGTGCGTTGCCGACCTTTGGGGGATGGGAAAGGAGATGAGGGGAGGGGTTTGGGGCCTCCGGTATCCTCACTCACTCGGCGAAACACAGCGCAAACGCTATTTCACACCGGTTTTCTGTGAGGCCGTGGTATCACTCCGGTCGAGCCGACCCATTCATGCCGAAGCATAGCTCTCCCACGGTTAACCGTGTTTCCATCTAGTCAACTCAGTTTACGCTACGCCCAACGATTTTATTTTAATGTCTGATCAATGCTTTACATTGATGAGGGAGAGCGGTGTGATGACTGGAACCTGGGATCTAGCTTTTAGTACATAATTAAACAGTAAAACCGTTTAAATTAAAAGCAAAAATTCGTATTTATTTTTTAAATTCTGTAACACGGCAAACAAACATATAATTTCTTATATATCTACCTGTCTTTATTAAAAAGGGAGAGAGACTAAAATTGTGATGAAAAACAATATCATTTCTAAGATGGTTACAACATACAGAAATTTCTTTTAAATGCATGCAAACGAAGTGGGAAGCGATCAGATCTTCAAATGACAATTGCTAAACACCTCCCATTGTTATGAGTTTCCTACTGTCACCATTTAAACGTTATGTTTTAAACTATTACGCAATATTACTCTCTCTCGAATAATTACTTATCTCACTTTATATAGTCCATTCGTTTATATAGTGCCGGTACACTCGCACGTTCGCAATTGTGGTTATCGTTGTAAACTGACAAATCATACTTACTAGTGGGTGTACGCCGCAGACGGGCCCTTTCATTTCGTGGCGGCTTTGCTTGACAAAAAGCCACACATGCTGTGCCGCGACCATATCTAAGCGAATGTACTATATAATATACATATTATACGGCGAAGCCAAAAGGAAGGGTAATAGTTTTGGCAGTCAATATGTAATATTAGCCGGTTGACGCAGGCTATTTCAATTTTATCAAAATTTATGTGTTGTCGGGTTTTGATTAATCAATTTTTTTTTAAGAAAGTTATTATCCCCTGGATAATTGTAACTCAAAAGACACGCGCTTTGCTTCTCTTTGAATATCGAACTCGAAATGAAAGGGTGGGGATATAAGTTTACATATGTGAGTACCTACTCTGATATTCATTGATTAATGCTACTTCTGTCCGTGTGGTGATAGTCTAACAATACGGAGTGTCACCAGCCGTATTCATCTCATGGCTGTGGTAAGAGGTGACTAAGGCAGCAAATTACACAGGACTACAATCACTGCAAGGAAAAGAAAAACTCTAAACAAACACTTTACCAACCCGACTTGTCAGCATTATATAGGAGGTTCTCACTGTGAATGTCTGATGTTAATACTCTCTCCTCTCTTCTTCTCCTTCCTAGCCTTATCCCAAGATTATTTGTGGTCGACCACAAGTTTCACCTAATTTTATCTGAATTCAGTTTTTCCACGAAGCGACCGGCATCAGACCTCCATAAACCTGAGGGTGAACTGAATTCGAAGGTTGAAACTAGCGTCAGTATACCATAGATGTTCATGAAAACCGAGACCGACGACTTAACGTGCACTCCGAGGCACGGGCGGGTCGTAACACCGCAATTTTCCATACTCCGGGCCGGTTAATAGGAGTTTCATATACGAAAAACACGATACATCACATTGGCCCTACTCGGGAATCGAACCCGAGACTTTTTGACTGGCAGTTAGTCGCATACGCTAGCCACCAGATCAACGAAGCAGTCTCAGTAATACTCTCTCCTCAAAAATCCTAAATCTACCAGGAAATGGTACAACAGTTTATCTAATACAGTTGATCACGATATATTTTATTAGCAGCTTTAAGCCATAAAAGTCGATTTAAAGGTCTTAGAACAGTTGCATTCGACACCTCGAAACTATTGCAGCAAGGACGCTACGTGGTCTGGGGAAGCGATAAATAACCGCCATCGCCGATATCGAGCTATTAATACTTATTTATGGCATTCCGGAGCTCTGCTGGCCAGCACTAAATCATACCAGATAATTGTCCACTGATCCAACGATTAGAGAACATCACAGATGAAGAACAGATATGTCACGACGTTCTCGCGTAGTTTTATGCCTACGACCTTTTTATGATTGATAACTTTACTATCTTTTAAATTTCTATTATATTTAGGATCAGACATCTGGCTTTTGGAAAATACAAGTATGTTTCTTCCTGTGTAAGTACGTTTTATTACAAATGATGATTTAGGGGAATTAGTGGTCTATAAATAAATAAAAACAACCTTTCCCTAATTCTACGCATATTAATACTCTAAATGGTTTTATGCCAAGGAAGATTAACTAAAGTAGATGACTAAAATTGTACAAATATGTATTGTATGAATTGTATACAACATTTGCCAGTTACGCTTTAGTTCAGTGTTGTTTCGTTAGATGTCAGTGAAAAATGTTTATTACCTTTTTATGTTTGTTACGAGTACCTCAAAACTTTCGACAGAGTGAATCGATTTTGATTATTCTTTTTTACATTTGAAAGCTGGTAGTTTTTTTTTTTGTTAAAGTTGTGATTATTGTTTTACTATACCTACTACACAAGTAGGCATAAAACGTCGTGCAACATGTAATGATGTACCATTACTCTATGGCGAAACTGTAGGGGGTCATTTAATATAAGTAGGTACATATACTAAGTACTAATCGCGTAGTGAACGGATGGTTAAGGAAGCCAGCGCTAAATAATTTTCAATTCAAGTTAGAGACCAGTTGTTACCTTTACCGCAACACAACAACCGATGGTAGGTACTTCTAAGTACAGTTTTATGTTACTTACCATGGGAAATAATGGGAATATTACTTATGCTTATGACTTTATATAACTTTCTGTATACATGTATGAGGCTATGCTTGGGGTCTCTCTACGAGATCGAATCAGAAATGAGGAGATCCGTAGACGAACTAAAGTTGCCGACATAGCAGAGCGGATCAGCAAGCTGAAGTGGCAGTGGGCAAGACACATAGCCCGGAGAACCGATGGCCGATGGGGCAGAAAGGTTCTGGAGTGGAGACCACGTGACGGCAAACGCAGCGTAGGAAGACCTCCCGCGAGGTGGACGGACGACCTGATTAAGATCGCAGGGACTCCTTGGATGCGGGCCGCTAACGACCGGTCAATGTGGAGATCATTGGGGGAGGCCTACGTTCAGCAGTGGACTTCCTGCGGCTGATATGATGATACATGTATAGGTTGATTTGAATTAGGGATACCGTGGAAAAGACATGATTCAGCACATAAGGGCCAGATAAACTGTATACCAAGACGTTTTAGATGGTGTCAAATAAATGTTTGGTGGGTTCGTCCTCACCCCTCCCACTAAAGCTTTCTGCCGCGCACAGCAAAACTATGGAATGAGCTGTCGCCTGCGGTGTTCCCGGACCAATACGACCTTCAAACCTTCAAGAAAAGAGCGTACTCCTTCCTAAAAGGCTGGCAACGCACTTGTAACGCCTCTGGTCTTGCGGGTGTCCATGGGCGGCGGTAATCGCTTACCATGAGGCGATACGTCTGCTCGTTTGCCTCCTATATAATAATAAAAAAAAAGCTGGGGTAGTTAAAGGACGGTAAATGCTTTTGAATTTTTGTAGTCAGTTACTAACGGATACCAGTCTCTCTACTAATTTGCTATCTGTTTCATAAAAACACCGTTTATTTTCATTTAACTAACTTTTGGATGCCTTTGTTCGCTTAAAAGTAATTTATTAGTTACTTTAAAACTGTTTTTCTGCACGTAAAGGTACTTTTATGTCCTTCTCGTAATTTAACCAAAGAAACAAATAAATAAACTCACATTAGTATTTATTATATTAGTTAACTGCACACCGTTTATCCAGCGTTTAGTTTAGTTAATGTGTTAATGAATGCGCAGACGCAGAGTACAATTATCATAAAGAAAGTGAGACCTCACCGGTCGCATCCGCAACATTTCTCTTCGAGAAAACCAACTACTGTTTACTCTGACAATATCCCGTCGTGTTTTATTGAAAGGACTGACGATATAGAAAGGTAAATACAGTAATATGTTATAATTGTAGTGTAGCAACTCTAAATAGGATATTCGGTCGCATACCACCACTATTCACACTATTTTTAGTTATTATTTTGAGTGTATGTATGTGTGGTGACTTCCACATATAACACAACAATAACCTACTACAGCGCCATCTACCGAAGAAACACTGAACTACGAAGTAACGCACTATACGGAATAACTACAAATCCTGAATCGCACAATAAATAGTTCTCGCACCGATTATCATATATACAACATCCCAACATCAACTGTTGGGCAGTAGCCCGCCAGGCATGATCACCTCGCCTGGTCGGAGGATCCTCCCTTTGTGTTGGGTGGAACATGATACCCGTTCCGCCACATATGTTTCTTTGAACATGTTCTACCGAAACCGGTCGCAGTAAAATGTTCAAAAATATGTGTACCTTGGGTAGATTTTGAAATTAGTAGAATAATATTGAATAACTTCAAGGACGATGTGAATGAGAATTCAGCTGAATTGGACAGTATTTGAGAAACTTCGTCTTCTCATCGTCGATCCCATAGTGCCTAAAGAGTGTTTCCAACCCTTCATGAGACACTGAGCCGAAACGTGGAAACTTGTTACGTTTGTACGACGTACGTACGAGACTTATGTCCAGCTGTGGTCTGCGATAGTTTGATGATAATGTTTTTTAGCACACTCAATAGATTAAATTGCTTGATGGATTTTCGCGTTTATGACACATTTTCATACCTACTATCGTTTCTTTTTTTAATAATGAACTTGCTCAAGTGCAAGTCATATGTACGTATGTCCACATTTACAAACATATGTATATTTTTTGTCACTATCTGTAGCCCAATTTTGGCTTTTTAGTTTGGTTTAATTAAATCGTGAGAATGATAACTTTCAAGTACCTATACAGTTCCTCCCTTAGAGATACCTTAAATTGATCTTGGCTGGTAATAACCAGCCAAGATCAATTTAAGGTATCTCAATTAGCAACCACTTAATAACCACTAACTGGTCAAATTCTATAGTGTGTACAAAATAATTATAAGCCAGTATAAAGCTTCATAATGGATGTGTTGATTATTATGCATAAAGTTCGCATTGTTTAAAAACAAATCACTTATTCCTTTACAACAATCGTTACTACGATAACAAATACACCGTTTACATTTCATTTTCATAGCTTAGTTAATTGTTAGTTTATTGTAACTACTCGTGTTTCAATTAGATAACGTGTTCGGTTTATTAACTACATTCAATATAGATGGCGGGAAAGTGTAGGTACAGGTTAGAGGTTAGAAACACTGCGATGTTCTTACGTATATATCAATTTTGTACTTTAAATTTAAAGGGATAAGGTCTTTTATGAACCTATACGTTTTATTATATACTAAAGATAGTTTTATGATATGATGAATTTTGAGAGTTTTTATGTCTCGTTTATTCATTGACCAGTGTATCCTGATATTTTATAGCTAAACGGTTTTAAACTTTAGAAATCTAAGTTTATACGACTTAGATGTTCATAGCCTCATAGCCCTATCAACTTTATAAAATAAATCATAAACGATTATCAAAATATTTAAAGGGAGATAGATTCATTACCAATCAATCTATATAAACTTAGTCCGATTCGTTCTTCTTTTTCTTTGGCTGGCCTTTTCCCATTTTATAATGAAACCGTTAAGATAATCGATTTAATCAATCATGAGTTTTATTTGTCAGCCCTCGATTTTGCAGGCAAGTCTTCGAATAAACTGGATCGCCCTAACGAAAACTATTCGTCATAATTTAGGCACAGTATCACATTACATTAACAGTCTTTAACAGTCCACTGCTGGACGTAAACCTCTCCTTGAGAAGGAGGTTCTGGTGTACTATACCATGCTGATAATAAATAAATATTCTCGGACATTTCACACAACGCCATCTAGTCCCAAATTAAGCAGAGCTTGTACTATGGGTACTAGAAAACTAATTTTAATACATATATACTTTTTTTTGTAAATACATACATATTATACATAGAAAACACCCAAACTCCGAAAAAAATATTTGCAGATTTTTTTTTTTATTGAATCGTGAGCAAACGAGCAGACGTATCACCTGATGGTAAGCGATTACCGCCGCCCATGGACACCCGCAACACCAAAGGCGTCACAAGTGCGTTGCCGACCTTTGGGGGATGGGGGAAGGGGTTGGGGTATGGGCCTCCGGTATCCTCACCCAATCGGTGAAACACAGCGCAAACGCTATTTCACACCGGTTTTCTGTGAGGCCGTGGTATCACTCCGGTCGAGCCGACCCATTCATGCCGAAGCATAGCTCTCCCACGGTTAGATAGATCATACAAACATTTGGTCCGACGCGGGAATCAAACCCGAGACCTCAAGCACAGCAGTCGCATACGCTACCACTGCGCCAACGAGGCAGTCAAATCTGTAGGGTTGGTATAGGGTTTTTTTCAAGTTTGCCTTCTCTTTGTAGTATTGTTATGATATATATATATGATGAATACGGGTGGTGGCAAGGCGCAGTATAGAACCTTCTTAAAACTCCCGCGATATATTACTCCCATCATTTTAACACGCATAAAAATAAATGGTCCGGTTATGTCTCTAGACCGATGGTCGGTGGAGTCGAAATGTGATTGAGTGAAGACTGCAATTAGGCAAATTCAAATACATTTATTTAGTTAAAAAGGTACAATATAATTTACAATTACATTCTTAAATTTATAAATATAGTACGTTAATTGTTATTTGCCCGAACTAGATTGAATCTGTGTCTCGGGCGAACTATAAATGTAGTAGGGGGCTTTCGGCTTGTCTAACGATTTAGATAAAGAGGCTGGCAACCGATGTATGCTGACTGCCCGAGACCGGGATAGCTGGCTCCTTAGAAGAGATGTTCGTCAGCAGTGGACGGCGATTGGTTTAAATGTAAAAAAAATATGTATAATAGATATCTATATATAGCACTTAATCATAGTTACATATCAATATATTTTCACTCTACACACGCATCTATATGAAGTATAGATATCTACTTCAACTCATAAGGCCTCTTCCCAAGAAAGAGAAACGTTGTTTCGAAGACTTTCATTAGTCTGTACAGCTTTCCATGCCCATAAATCTATAAGTGCTGCCTTCAAATAAATTACCTAAATCATTGCCGGCCTCACACAGAGCCAGCAGGCCGACTGACGCTCAGATACACGGCATCTTATTAAACTGGGAACTAGCCCTCGGGTGAGTATCCATTAGTGATAGACCGCATTAGTAATAAGTAGTTGAAGTTTTTGTTAGAGAAAGTTTTAAGTCGAACATTTATTTTGTTACGAGATCGTACCTACTTAAAATTAGGAACGACAAGGAGTTTACGTACCCTACATAAGACCGCTAGTGGCCAACTGGTACAAGTAGGACTCTCATTAGAAATCTAAGTTATGTATAGTTTGAGTAAAATTTGTTGCTAAATTATGTAATACTAGCTTTCGACCGCGGCTTCGCTCGCATCCTATGTTAATACCTCCGAGAATATGTGTACAAAGTTTCATAATGATCGGTTAAGTAGTTTTCGCGTGAAAGCGAAACAAACAAACTTACATTCACATTTATAATAATAACAAGCCGCACATGTCATAGAAAATACAAATATCTTTTTAAACTGTTATCAATTCATTCAAATACACAATGGCGGCCGGTCTATCGTAGGGTGGTGTGAAAATTAGTAATAAAGTGCACTGCATTTCAGTTTGTTACAGGGACATTAAAAATGATTGATAACCTAATTTATGAAGCGATAGGTGAAGCCTGCGATAGACTCGTGATGATGAAGCAATTAAACAACTAAAAAATAATGAAATTAATATGAAATCACGTACCTTGAAGGTCCGAAATTATATCAAACATAAATTTGAATGCCGTACTAAGTGGATTATATATATAATTTGTCACTATCTGAGTCAATAAATTATTGAATAAAAGTCTCTTTTGAAAATTTATTACACCGTTTGTAATTAGAGAAAGCTAAGTCCTAACAAAGCGTTTTCGTAAAAGGATTTATTTTAAAATATTGTTATGGGAACATGGAAAGACCATTACATTTTATTATTTGACATTATGCTTGGAGAAGTTAATAAAGAATATTGGATTTCTGATTTATGAGTAAAACTAAATAATTGGTAACTATTCAAGAACGGTAATGGAGTTAAAAACAATTTGAAAGGATTTGTAACACCGGAGTTCCTTTGTTTTAAATATTTTAGTTGTCGATTACGAATTGAATTTTGATGTTGTTCCTTTATTACAAACTTTTATTTAGTTTCACCTGTCCCGATGTTTATCTATAATAAAATCTTACAAATTAAATTTGATCCACTTCCCGACTTCCGATTGAGCTGAAATTTGAAAGGTACCTTTAGTTCTGATGACAATGCAATCATATCCTGTATTTAATCGATATTATTATTAATCCAAAATGGCCGCCGTAAAAAATGGCGTACATATTTCTGAACAACCCACCCAATATGAGTATCAGAGGGCTTAAAGTTATTTTACTAAAAAATTACAAAGAAATAAAAGCTTATTTATAAAAAAAAAAAAAATTAAATTAATCGCTTATTAAATATAAAAAATGTTATATACTATCTGATCTGCGCTACTTTGTCTATGCCTTCCAGAAGGAAATCATATTCCCATTTTCACAGCACTTTTCATGGATTTTCGCCTCTTTATTTGGTTGTTACTATACGAACCTATTGCCGTCTACTGTTGAGAGAAGTTCTTTCCCAGGAAGCGCTAACTGTCCCCTTCTTGGGCAGTCCGCATTCATCCGCTGCTAGCATCCATCGTGTCGCTGGACACATTTTGATCATAGTGATATGTTAAATAGCCTTTCACAATAACTGGGCTATCCAATGCCAAAACTTTTATTTTCAAATTGTAGCCTGTTTAAAGATTAAATGACGAAGCCAGCACACGACACTGCACAGTCAGGATGTGACTAACTAAAAAGTTGCTATGTAATAACTATTATGCGATGGTGTTTATTCACGTAAACTATAACGAGCTACCTATTTTGTTCTTGCGCTAATTTCTTTTACTCTACTCTGCCTGATGGAAGGCATGAGCCGAATCCAAGAGTGGTGGTCACCATACTCATTGTAAATGCAGACAATGCAACAATGCAGCATAGTGACCCACATTCTGGCTGAATATTGTGATTTCTTTACTTACGATAACGTATTTATATTTCAGATGTACGCGGTGTAGCTGGTGTAGGTGACACAGATGGGTCAGGCCGGGAGCCACGCGCCGCCGCCGCAGCGCGGACGTCGGGCGCTGACATTACCGCATGACCCACAGAAACTTGCACCTAAGGTCAGTTCCAACACTATCTTTATCTAGAAAAACGACTAGGAAAATTTTACAAAGAAGTCCTTGCAAAGATTTTTTTGGATTCAGACTTTTCGTAACCTGAAAACATGAAGGATAAGAATAGAAGGTATGTTGTTGTAAAGCAACCTTCTTCGGGCAACAAGAGACGACATTATATGTCTAACGCTGTTGCACTTCAATGTATTTGAGTAACTCCAGTATATAAAACAATGCTCAGTAACCTCAGGGTTAAGATCAGTCAAGTCATCAATAGCTTTTAGCCTTTTTTAGTCGCAACCGAATGTGAGATCTGCGACGACTGCACGGTTGGCCTAGTGGTTCAAGCGGTCACTACGCCGCTTGCTACTGCGCCAAGTGCCGAGGGTTCAAATCCAACGTGGGACATCACTTTGTGTGATCCACAAAATGTTGTCCTGAGTCTGGGTGTTCTTTGTGTCCGTTAGATGTATGTTTGTAAAGTCCCCCGCGACACAGGATGTATATTCCTAATGCGGGCATTGCCTTTAAAAAAAAAAAAAAAAAAGATCACTATTCTGCTTCCTAGACATTCTAAAGTGGAGATTATTAGGTTCTGATATTAAACAGACTATAACTTGTTAAAGGGAGAGGCTATAGATGTTGTAAACCAAATAGAAGTGTAGAGGTTTTGGCAAACTATATATTTACATTTGTATGTTCTACTGTAGCGTCTTAACTACGAAGCCGGTTTTCATGAATGAGGTATGGATTAATTCGTAATAACAATCCTTGTGTTACTTTAATAATGCAACTTCATTGTTCAACACTATAGTGAAAATTTGTACAGAGATACATACCTACCTACCTTACCGTGGCAGAGCTATGCTTCGGTGTGAATGGGTCGGCTCGACCGGAGTGATACCACGGCCTCACAAAAAACCGGTGTGAAATAGCGCTTGCGCTGTGTTTCACCGAGTGAGTGAGGATACCGGAGGCCCATACCCCAATCCCTCCCCCCATCCCCTTTCCCATCCCCCCAAAGGTCGGCAACGCACTTGTGACGCCTTTGGTGTTGCGGGTGTCCATGGGCGGCGGTAATCGCTTACCATCAGGTGATACGTCTGCTCGTTTGCCCACTATTCAATAAAAAAAAAAAAAAAATTCCTTAGGTCAACAATAGGCGGTCTTATCGCACGGCACGGCGATCTCTTCCAGACAAACTTTTATACAATTTTTCTTGTTCAAAATTACGAGATTTAAGTTAAATTATGACTTTTGTTTCGGTTAGGTGCTACCACCACTTTGCGAGTCACCACGCCTGCGTTGTACAGATAACGGCGCAATCCTCCACTCTGGTGGGACCATCAGTGGCAGGAGACCCACCACTGGACACGACCGTGTGCCGCATGGACATGTAGTAAGTTTTACGTTTCATCATAACATTGTTTGTGTTTATTTATTTATTGTAACAATGTTAGGTACACAGTTAAACCAATGTTATAAGATGTCGCATAAACTCATTCGAGATTTTCCGTTCAAATTAATGTCTTTGCATAGTATAAAATGAAGTAGCTGCCATTGTCTGTTCGCTTGGATCTTTTAAACTACTCAATGGATGTTTTTGCAGTTTTCATTAATAGACAGAGTTATTCAAAAGGAAGGTTTATTTGTGTAATACATATATATCGTTAGCAAAACTGTGGAATGAGCTATCGCCTGCGGTGTTCCCGGACCAATACGACCTTCAAACCTTCAAGAAAAGAGCGTACTCCTTTCTAAAAGGCCGGCAACGCACTTATGACGCCTCTGGTGTTGCGGGTGTCCATGGGCGGCGGTAATCACTTACCACCAGGCGATACGTTTGCTCGTTTGCCTCCTATATAATAATAAAAAAGAAAAAAAAAACACATACAGGGGGAAATCCGAGAATTTCAAAGACTTCCGTGCAGAGCTGAACTGGGTCGCTAGTAAATCATAAAATTAAATTGAGAATACGGACTGTCCGTAATAATATATAAGTTAGATATTAGTAACCGATATAAGACGATTTATTTATTCCTTAGATTAATTTATAGTCTTCAATTCCTTTCTGTCCTTCAATAAGTTCGACACCAACGTAAAACTTAAGCTAACATATCAACTTATATTTATACGTGTCTCGGTTCACTCGCATGGAAAGATCTTTTAGACTAAGCCAAAAAATATTTACAACTCCACGAATGTATGTGTGTTTACCTTTAAAATCATTACCAAGAAACTTTCAGAAATAAATCTATATAACATTTTACTATTATTTCAGCATTCCAACGTGTTCCGGTCTCGCTCAACTGGTACATCCAGCGACGAGGCCAGAGCACGGGAACGAGATCCGCTGCATCGGTCACACACCAACTTGGATATGAGGCATAGTGATAGTACGTATACGCAACTAGATTTATATCTAAACACACGTACCATTCCCTTCTCAAAAAATTACAAGCAAAAATGTACTTTGTCATACGCTGATAGTGTTCAATGAATCATATCTACCATTATATTTTGATATGTGATTTCAATACTGTTTTAGTAACTGCAATGTTTATATTCCAGGTAGCAATAGCGCCGGTAAACGTTTTGGTTCAGAACCAGATTTAAGAATAGAAGAAGAAGAACAAAAAGCAAAGAATTGCAACAGACATTTCCGAAAAAAATACAGAGCACCACCTCCACCGACACACGACGTTAGTACCTAGGGCTAGTTGAAGTACGTAAAATAAAGAATTTTGTAAATATAGAATTAAAATCTTTCAGAATTTCGACGGTTCGTCGCCAGATTCCAGCGAAGGGAACGCGAGACCTGAACCACAACGGAAGCTAAGACTCTTCAAAACGAGAAACGAAACCAAAAAACTAAATGACCAAGAAATCTTGCATTTTAGGAGTTCATACCACGAATACAAGTCCCTCGATCTGAATGATAACCAGTTCGAGAGGAGATACAGGTCACCTTGCAAGGATAAGGAGAAACATTTCATATACCCTGACCAGAATGACATGGTTCAGAGTAGTTCGTCTCTCAAGAGAGAAGAAAGACTTCTACAAAACAAAGACTATAGAAAGACAAGAATCGAGAGGATGAGTGGGTGTCGATCCAAAACAACCAAAAACGAGCACAGTGAAGCATGGAAAACTCCACTTTTGAACAGAGATTTCAGGTACTCTGAAAGATTCAAGAAAGAAGACTGTGAAATACCACCGTTAAGAAGAGAAAAGACTTTCGATGTAACTCTAATAGCGAGTGAAAAGGAAAATGACTCGTCCCAAATGGCACATGAAAACCGAATGAAGGTTATAGGCGAACAGCTCAAAATCAATAAACTAAGTCCTTTGGCTGAGACCAGTAAGCCATTAAGAAAATCTCTTCCTTCACTATTAAGTAAGAATAATGAAGAAAAAGATGAATTTCAAGCTGAATTGAAGAAAGCTACGAGTAAAATTAGAAACCAAATAGGAAATAAAATTAATAATAGTGAAACTAAAACTAGTCAAGATAATACGAATGAACAAAAAATCCCAACGAAAATACCAAGTAAAGTCAAACAGTCTAGTCTATCGACGATTGCTAATACAGAGCCAAAAGTCATTGCGGGTAGAAGACCTTTAAGTAGAACTAACGAAGATAAAACAAGACAGACTACTGTGAATTCTACTCCAAAAATACTCGATCATAAGTTAAAATTCAACAGCAAAGAAAATGGAAGACGTTTACCGGACAGAGGTCAGGCCTCAGGGAAAGAGTCTACTCCTGAACATTCGCCAAGTAGGCAGCTAGATAGTTTAGTAAGTCAGGCTTCACAAGAGAAGTAAGCACCTTTTCTTAACTTTTTACTGATATTTTGAAATCTTTATCTATTCTTTTACTAAATATTCTTGAATCCTTTCCTAAATCCATGGCTCTCTGTGTATATAATAACCAACACACTTATTTAAGTATCGGCTATATCGGTGACCCACCTGTACTGTATTCAGACTAATAAACTTACATTTGGAAATATTTATTCTAGGCAAAAACAACAACCTCCATCGAAGCAATTCTATTTTGGCATGATTGAAAGTAAACAAGCTGACAACAAAAAACATCTTAAAGACTTCCCCGGATTAGGTAGCCCTATCATTGAGGAGATTTCCAACTTTCACTTAATTGAACAGAAGCTGCTTAACTATCAAGAAAAAGAAGATGAAGATGCTGAGTTTGAGAAATTTCATGCCAAAATGAAGAAAGTTAAGAATAGTAAGTAAACACTTTTGTGCTAGTGAAATTATCAATTTGGGCTTATTCATTGGCTTAATAATTAATTTGAAAAAAAAAATTGTAAATGTATAACGATGTTTTCGCATATTGAGATTATGAAACGTTAATGTACTAATTCCAGTATCATCGGAATCAGCTTTGTCCTCGGATGGCTCCGAAGGTTCATGGTCGGCAGGATCCTTAGGCATTGCACTACGACTTCGTCCAACTTTACCAAAAAAACAGAGGACTGTACCAAGATTCTCTCCTGCAGCTGCTTGGAAGCAGCTGGCTGCTCTAGATGATCATTTAGCTGCAGGTATTTTAGCTTATTTTGGTTTCTGAGACTGTTAAGTATAATATAATATTCATCATAAAATTACTTAAGCAAATGTAATACATTCGAAGGCCAGATCATAAAGATGACTGCGAGTGATTGTTAACACCTTTTCGTATTAAATTGAGGTTCAAGTTAATCAGGTTCGTTACATTTAAAAGCGACAAGATAGAATCCTATCTGGATTGGGTGTCAGGCATTGTTTTGACATACATATTTGCGCATACCCGTCATGATGAAAATAATATCATATTTGTAATATATAAACGTTTTTCATTTACAGAAACGCAACCTCTAGCAGTAGAAACAAAGATGTCTGGCCACATATCTGCAGATTCTTCTCCGAGATCAGACCAGTCTGCCGATAAGTCTGGTGATTCTGGCATTTCTGGTGACAATGTCCATTCAGACCATAGGATAGACTCACCGAGACATCTTGTAAGTTTTGAAAAACAATTTTTGATTTGTTCAAATCGTCTTTTGTAGTCCAAAGACGATTTATTTATTATAAAAATAAAATTAATGAAGTAAGTTTAGACTAGATTTGTTCTCCTTTTCTTTCTGTACTTATTTTACTGAACACAGGTGCAAGATTCAGGACCAGCCGCCTGGACACCTCAGCAAGACTTAGGCGACAGTAGCTCCGAAGGTGCAGGCATTGGATTAACACTCCACTCGTCGCATCCGGCAGGAAATGTAGCTACTTACAGCCCCGCCGCTCAACCCTTCAGCTTATCACTACCGAGGGATGGACAAGAGCGAGTGAGTAACTAAGGGTTAACCGCGGGATGTTAGGTTAGATGTTAAGGTTGGGAGTACTGATGATGTAGAGGTGAAGGCTTGGTTTGGTATAACTTGTAGCACGATGATAGTTTTTGTGACTAATAACATGTTTTTGCGTTTGCAGACAAAGATGGGCAAATTCAATGAGGCAGTCTACATGTGGGACTCATATATATCTCCTCATAATTTTCTACCTCTATAATTTTTGTCCTTCTACTTTTAGTTCTAGAACTATTTCACTTATTTATCTGTCCATATGGTACAGAGTCTACTTTTTTGTTTTGATCTGTAGTAGTGGTTCAACACTGTTCTGATCACATTATCCCATCATCAGGGCCTCCAACCTATTGGGTAGTACTATTGTTTGATGTTTTTAACCTGGTGACTAATTATCTAACAGCACTAACGTCTGACCTAACCTCCCGAGACCGCTGACGAGGAGTAAAGGTACCTGTAACTGCTTACATCTTGGTGATGGTATTTGTGTCTAATTTAAACCTGTTTAATGCTTATACTTGAATTTAAAACAGAAATATAACTTATAAGCCACTTGGTGAATAATAAAAAATACGGAGTGTATACATATCTATGAAAAGCACGCCTAACATGTAACCCAAAACATTGAATGTATAACTTGAGAGTTAAGAGAATTCTCTAGAATCCTTAGTAAATTAATTAACTCCTGCATTATACTAACTGCAATACACAAAAGTAACATACTGAGCTATAAATAAAAAAAACAAAAACAAAAGAATTTGCTTATCGGTGCTGAGATACCTATTCCCCCCGATGTATTTGATCTATACGATCAGATGGATCAGGACAAGTTGAAATAAACATAGTACCTTATATGGTTGGATTTATGTGTTATTTTATTCAATTTGCCCTTAAAAAGATAGTGAGCTGAGGTTATTTGTTCTGTTTTAAATTTCAAAGTGCTGTTGAATTGTTAAATAATTAGAGCTTATTTACTTAAACTTCGGCTGCTTTATTTCGCCTATGTAACGACGGTATAACTGGTATTTTGCATAGCCAATAAACTATTTTGGGAACGAATTTCGATGCTAGGTGGTTTGTATTTTTATTTTCTTGGGCTTGATCTAAATGTGCTAAATCTTTTATTTGTATTTCTTAAACTATGTTTCTATGTACTTTTTATCTTATGTTGTCCATATTTATATATATTTTCTTTCCGAAACTTTCATACTTTCTCTTTCAACCTAAAGATCTCTCTTACTTCCTTAATCTTTACACAGGAATACCTTGATTCCTCATCAGCTAGTAATCGTCAGGAAACCAACAAACTTCGCGTAGTTTAAAGCGATGTCGTGCTTTTACGAATGCTTCCAGGGCAAGCAAATCCAGCAAGGATTCAACAGCTTACAGAAACTCCGTAAATCAGTCTCGGGGGCTTTAGGAGCAGCCTTAGGATCCCGGAGATTTGACGTGGAACATGAACCCATGTTGCAAGAGCAGGAACAAAATTGGTTTCTTACAAAGTCTGCTCCGAATTCTTTGAGCAATCCCCTAATATTCCAACAGCCCAGAGCTAAGGGTTGTGATGAGGATGTGATTAAGGAAGAGGAGGCCCAATTTGGTGATAAGGTAAGATTATAGAAAAGATTACTTTATTCTGAAGCCTTTTCATTAGATGAATTCTTACATTACTTTCTTCTCAAATTGCCCCTTGATTTCAAAATAAACCTTTTTGGTATTGAATAAGAAACTGGTCGCCCAGTTATTAAAATTCAACCTTATCCATTATTTTCTTAGCGTTCTGCACTCCTCCTTCTGGTAAACTCTAACTGAGACAAATTTCATACTCTTCCTTCGTATAATTTTTGTAAAAAGGTATACAATGTGTCTTCTTCACGTGTTAAATATAGATTACAAATCTAGTCGGATGTTTACTGTAGGTATTGTCATAAATACAGCCAGCTATGGAGGTCTAACTTTGAACGCGACATTTACGCTTTCTGAGCTACGTCATTCTTCTCGTCTACAGTACTCAAGAGTTTTAGAATGAAAGTTTTTAAGCAGTGTTTATCGCCAGTCGCCAGTGATGATGATACAAAGACGTGATCGCTCACAAAAGAGGGGGAATTCATAATACATATTAGTCTAATAATAAGTTATGTTTTAATATTATTCATTTCAATATCTGGTGTAGAAACATTTGCTTGGAAGGAGGGGTTTGAACTCCAAACCCTACTACTACTACTGTAGTAACAATAAATATTCTAGTTCGTTACAAGAATATTTGCGGTTACAATACTCTAAACATTTTGTATACCATGTTCATATGGTTACTTTTGACTTGAGGAATTTGATAAAATTAGTATTAATGTTTTAAAGAAGGTGTACTGATACCCACAGTTACGAAATATTTTACATTATCCACAATTTTGGGTAATCCGAGATATCGATATGTCTATCAAATAAATCTAACATGATAGACCTTGAAAAACCTTAAAATAAACGACACTTTGCACATCTAAATGATACTGGCAATTGAATTAAATTTGCTCAATTTGAAAATATCCGGATTGACTGCCTCGGTGGCGCAAGTGGTAGCGTATGCAACTGCTGTGCTCGAGGTCTTGGGTTCGATTCCCGGGTCGGACCAAATATTTATATGATCTACAAATATTTGTTTCGGAGTTTGGGTGTTTTCGATGTATAATATGTACGTATTTATATCAGTAATTAAACTGTGTTAATTATATTTGTTTTATAAACTGTGGGCCAATTAAATTAAGACACAACTATATAACTATTTGTCTCTGTCTTCCTTTTATGATATGTTTATTTTTTAATTTAATTTCTTTAAACTGGTTACCAATTTTAACGAAGTTTGTTTATACTAAAATCTGAATGTTTTTCATGAATGTTGTGTTTGCCGATTGATGTTTACACCTAGGTATGTTTTATGTATTGTACATGTAAAATTCTTAAGTAATGTGTAACAACTGTAGATAAACCCATGACTAAATAAAAAAAAATAGTTGTCTAGTACCCATAACACAAGCTCTGCTTAGCTTGGGACTAGATGGCTTTGTGTGTTAGATGTCCGAAAATATTTATTTATTTATTTATTATTTGTGCAGGGAGAGCCTTGTCTGTGGAGGCGAGGAACATCATACTTATCCTGGGGCGGACACGTGATGTACCTGCCACCTGCTGCAGACCAGCCCTTATCTATGATCGCAACCGTGGAAAGGCCTGTCAGGTTAGTATTACCACTAGGCTGTACAAATTAAAGACCTGATCGACCATCGCTTCGAAGATATCTCTAGACTAATGGCAGTTTCTAAATTGTAAGGAATTTTCTAAGAGGTAATTAATAAGCGCAGGAGTGACTTGCGGCTTACCACTTTTGATATTGATTATAAAATATAATTCTTCTGGGTTTATTGTATAACATGTGTCGAACATATAATAAAGAGCAACATTGAGAAATAGAAAGAACGAGCATACATCTGGTCTTGAATTGCTGTCCGCGCATTAGTGGTTTTTGAGCCATCAATTGACCCATCTGCTTTTTTACTATAGAAATATTACCATATCAAGTCAATCTGATTCTCCCATGCAGGAGCAAATCAAGCGGTTGTCTGGAGGTGAGTGCGCGTTCGGCGAGAGCACGCGCAGCTCTTGGCAGTGAGATGCGCGAACGGGAGCGCTCCGCATCACCCACTGCGTCTCCTTCACTCGCACGAGCGCTACCAGCCACCGTGCTGTCCTCTACCGGGGTACGTACACATTACTTAATATATCTGTGAATGAATATCTGTGCTGTGTCATGTCCCTCCAACACAAAGGGAATCCTCCCTCCCCCGGCCAGGCGAGGTTATCATGCCTGGCGGGTAACTGCCCCACAGTTGATGTTGAGATGTTGTATACATGAAAATCGGCGCGAGAACTTCTATTGCGCGATTCAGAATTGGTAGTTCCATCGTGTTGTACATTGTTGCTTGGTAGTTCAGTGTGTCTGCCGTAGATGGCGCTGTAGTATGTTGCGCTGTATGTGGAAGTCGTTACATATTATTATACTCAACATATAGAAAGTCACAGCCTATTTTTATTTTTTTTTATTGACTAGTTGGCAAACGAGCAGACTTATCACCTGATGGTACGCGATTACCGCCGCCCATAGACACCCGCAACACCAAAGGCGTCACAAGTGCGTTGCCGACCTTTGGGGGAGGGGAAAGGGGATGGTGGGAGGGGTTTTAGTTGTGTTACTTTTATTGATAGAATGTCCTTCGCATTTTATTGTCTGCTTTAAACGAGATGATGATCCTTGAGTTCATTTTAATTTATTTTTCTTTATTTAGGCTAGACCACTTATGAAAGGCCGAACTCTACTCAAAAAAGTTTGAACTTGCAAAAGTGTTCCAGTAACCTAATTGCCAAATAAAAAATTTACATTCCATAGTGATTGGATAATGTAACGGATTTAATTGTCGCTTCTATCTACGCAGCACGATAATTAAAGGAGTCGAACCCAAAAAATCTTTTGAATTTCAATCATCGTCAATTCTTCGTCAATCTATACTCATTACATACCTACATACTGAAAAAATATTTAAATTAAAGTTAAAGGTAATTTGTGTTTTGATTGTACTGTAAAATAATTATAATAATATTATATGTATTACACATAGGAATTCTTAAGTTAATTCAGAAAAATAATGTATGTGTACAAAAATTACTCTAAGTGGAATTTAATAACTAGAACACTGATAACGATTGCACGGTTGGCCTAGTAGTTTAAACGGTCGCCACGCTGCTCCCAACTGCGGCAAGTGTTGTGGCTTCAAATCTCACATGGGACAACACTTTGTGTGATTCACAAATTGTTGTTTTGAGTCTGGGTGTTTTGACACATGATGAATAATTTCTGATACGGAAGTTATCTTTTAAAAACAAAACATACATACTTGTATACTACTAGACACAAATGCATGTTATGAATAATAAATAATAATTTTCTTCACTGAGTAACCGAACCCACGACCTCTAGAGCAATCAATAATCACTACAACAAAACCAATAAACCAGTCAGTTAGGTCAATGTAGAGGTAACACCTCCGTTAACAATCGTTATCGATTCAATACGATTATCGTAACTGGTTCCGATTGATTGACTGCAAATGCACTTACAAGTTGATTGTATGATTGCGATCATCGCAAATCGATTACCTAGTGTTCTTCGGTAAGGCCTATGATGCTTTTAACATTAATGCCAGTATGTGATGCACGTTTTTCATATATTATTGTTTTTATATGTATGTAGTTTGTTAGTACTTGCTAGTTTAGTGGTAAGTGCAAAAGTAGCCTATGTCATTCCTCAAGAATTTAAATATCATCATCATCATCATCACGACCGAGCCGACCATTCATGCCACGCTTCGGCATGAATGGGCCGGCTCGACCGGAGTGATACCACGGCCTCGCAGAAAACCGGTGTGAAATAGCGCTTGTGCTGTGTTTTACCGAGTGAGTGAGGATACCGAAGGCCCATACCCCAACCCCTCCCTCATTCCCCCTCCCCATCCTCCAAAGGTTGGCAACGCACTTGTGACGCTTTTGGTGTTGCGGGTGTCCATGGGCGGCGGTAATCGCTTACCATCAGGTGATGCGTCTGCTCGTTTGCCCCTAATTAAAAAAAAAAAAAAAAAAATCATCAGCCTATCGCAGTCCACTGCTGGACATAGGCCTCTCCAATTTCACGCCACTTAATTCGATCCTCGGCTTCTCGCATCCAGCTCCTGCCAGCTGTCTTGCGCAAATCATCACTCCACCTGGCCTGTGGACGTCCTACACTACGTTTGCCGAGACGCGGTCTCCACTCAAGAACCCGTTTACCCCAACGGTTATCAGTTCTGCGACAAATATGGCCAACCCACTGCCACTTTAAATATATTCATGCCAAATTTCATTGAAATCGGTTCAGCGGTTTAGTCATGAAAAGACAGACAGACAGAGTTACTTTCGAATATACTCGTATTACAACAAAATGGATTTATTAAAAGTCTGATTCCCATACAATTAGTACAGGCTCTGCCTAGTTTGGAACCAGACTGGCCTTTGTTATATTTGTGAAGTTATTATTACATACTATGTATATATGAGTGAGTGAGGATATCGGGGGCCCATATCCAACCCCTAAGGGCCGGCAACGTACTTGTGACGCCTCCGGTTTTCCGGGTGTCATGGGCGGCGGTAATTGCTTGCCATCAGGTGATACGTCAGCTCGTTCAGCCCCAATTCCATAAAAAAAAATATATCTTCGATAAAAAGCCATATTATTTGTGAGTGTATAGGCTATATATGTATCCTAACAATCACTACCGCGATATAGCTAGCTATTACTATAATCTTAACATGTACAGAAATAAATGTCAAATGTCAAATACTAGTTGACCCGCCAAACGTTGTTTTGTCATAAAAATAAAAATGTAGGGGTAGGTTACCCTTATCATTTAGGTGTATGAAAAATAGATGTTGGTCGATTCTCAGACCTACCTGATATGCACACAAAATGTCATAAAAGTCGTAACAAACACCGCGACACTAGAATTGTATGTATTAGATAACTATAGAGAGAGACTATTTAATTCAGTGAATGTATAATTCACATTACAAAGTAAAAATAGTGAGAAGTAAAGTTGTAAATACAAAAGTGCATTTCGTTCCGACAGAAAATAAATTTTGAATGGCATTTTGTTCTGCAAAATTCTTGTTTGTTTTCAAGCTCAAACAGCCATTTCCCAGCTATATACTATGTTAAGAAATGGTCACTTAATTATACCGAACTACCTATACACATTGTTTTTGTTGTATAGTTTGACTGATTTGCGATAAAAAAATTACCAAACCTTTAAGTTCCTAATACGTGGGAGAACCACGGTTGGCATAAATGGGCCGGCTCGACCGTAGTGATACCCCGGCCAAACAATCCGGTGTGAAACACCACTTGCCCTGTGTTTCACCGAGTGAGTGAGGACACCGGACACCCCGTCCCCTAAAGACCGGCAACGCACTTGTGACGCCCCTGGTGTTACGGGTATCCTTGGGCGGCGGTAGTCGCTTACCCTGATGATATACGTCGTTCGCCCCCTATTCCATAATAATAATAATATAATAATAAGTCCCTCTATAGCACCTGTAAAAGTCGTGAAAGTCTAAAAGCGGTGACTACCTATAGTCCAATTACCACACACTGCCTCGGTAGCGTAGTGGTCTCGAGAAAATGTTTGTACAATCTGCAAATATTTGTTTCGGAGTTTGGGTGTTTTCTATGTATAATATGTACGTATTTACAAATAAAAATATATATGTAATATATTTATATCACTTGTCTAGTATCCATAACACAGGCCTGGGACTAGATGGCGTTGTGTGTTAGTTGTCTAACACTGTTATTGTTACTTCTAACTACGAGTACTCGTATATTATCTAAACAACATAATCTAACGGTCGATCCTTTACATTTAGCAACGAATTATTTCCAACAAAACCCGCTCCACTTCCCGCCTGATTCACCAGACAACTAGGTCTGCTCTCATTCCCCAACTATTCATCGCCAATCGCTTATGAAATTAGCCTGTTTTTAAACCACAAGTGTTGAATAGGGCAACGATTTGTGTCGACTTCCCACGACGAGTGATGTAGTTGCGCGTTTCCGCGTATCTTTGCACCGCAGTATATGAAGATAAATATCGTACTGTCGTGACCTTCTTGTCTGCTACCTTCCGGATTATGAGAACCTAGTTGAATATGTAATTGTAACATTTGTCTGAACTATTAGGTGTTACAGTGAAGGTTGACATTCTTGTTTTATTCAGTGTGCTTCGGAAAATATAACAATAGCAATTATATAAGTTAATCTAATGGCGTGTACTGGGACAGGAAGCGTTTGTTCCATTTTAAATAAGAACTAGATTTTTTATAAGAATACTACGAGTAGCTATTGAATGTGGTTTAATTCTTGTTTCGAATATCTTTGAAAATCACGAAGTTTCATACAAACGTCGTATATTTATTGTAACCCTTCATTAACTTTCTTTAAATTAACAAAAATCCTTTCTCAATAGATATTTACATTACATGTAGCATTAGCTGTCAAAATATCAATTTCTTAATCCCAACTTGCAAATCCTGCGTTGATGAATCTGTCGCCTTCGCTCGCATTGAATAAAAAGTATTATAGGTAAATACATATATATATCTAATACCACCAAGAATATGTGTACAAAGTTTCATGATGATCGGTAAGTAGTTTTAGCGTGAAACATACAAACTTATATTCACATTTATAACATTATAAGGATAGACTTAAGTTTTATTAATCAAACAATCCTACCTAATATTATAAACGCGAATGTTTATGAGTATGTAAGTGAGCATGTTTGTTGCACTTTAACGCAAAAACTACAGAATGGATTGTGATGAAACTTTACAATAATATAGCTTATACATCAGAATAACACATAGGCTACAATTTATAAAGATATTAGATTCGCCTCACGGCGTTGCCTGCGGTTATTGTCGTACCGCGGGTAGCACCACGGGTTTCGGCTAGTATACCTACAAATTTATTCTTGTGCTTCATAATTAAAAAAAAATAACCAAATAAAAAGCAACAACAGAACCCCAACTGGATAAAGTCACAAATGTAGCGTAGATAAAGACACACAGCGCACGACAAACTTGTACATCTACCGTGTTTAACTCTAACTCAGTTTGAAAGGAGTTGGTATTCGCTGCACGCAAATTGTACACAAAGTTTATTGATCTAGGATCTAATCACAATTTTTCAAACAATAGACTTTGCGCTAAATTGTATGCAAATCGCGAAACGATTGAAACTTCAGATTAGTATGCCGGTGGGTGTTCGAAGCACATGTCGAACATGCGCAGTGTCACGAAATGCTCCTGTTTACGTCGTGACTACATGCTTCTAGTATGCATGAACATGTACTAATTATTGCATTAATAGGTTAGAGGCAAAAACCAATTCGAGTTAGTCGTCCCCATGCTCTATTTTGAAAGGCCAGAAGACTCATTTGTCGGCACTACACTAGCGTCTATTAAGTTGTAGGTGTTTATTTGGGCAGTAGTGAGGAATTAAGTATACAGAGTGTCCCCCTCCCCCCTATTCATAGCATGGGTATCGTAAGAGGTGGCTGAGAGTGCAAACTACGCAGGACAACTTTACTTGAAACAAACCCTTTTTTTTTTTTACGTGTGGAAACCCCCTCGGGCCGTCACCCCACCGGGGTTTGCGGCGGGGCGGTGTGTCGGAATCGAACCGACTAAAACCACACGGTGTGCAAATCTGCGCCTGAGAAGGGATGGGTCCGGGAACTTCAGTTATTAACACGACCGGACCCACTTGAAACAAACCCTGAACCAATCCGACTTACCCGCGTGATGTAACCAAAATCGCGAGGCCTATGTCCAGTGTGGCGACCTCCACATACAGCACAACAACAACATAACATACTACAGCGCCATCTACTGAAATGACATTGAACTACGGAGAAACGTACAATACGAAGAAACTACCAATCCTGAATCGTGCAATAGAAGTTCTCGCGCCGATTATCATAGGTATATACAACATCAACTGTTGGGCAGTGGCCCGCCAGGCATGATCACCTCGTCTGATCGGAGGATCTTCCCTTCGTGTTAGAGAGACATGACACCCGTTCCCCCACAGAGGGGTTGCTGGCGCGTGGAGGTCGCCAAACTACTAAGAGCTTGTAAAAGGCTGTTGATGTGTTGTGATGCCATTAAGCATAGACAAATTATACAGTGATAGTATAATTGTTCGAACTCGTCACACGAATATTATTATGACCTGGGCAGGAATCTTAACCACAACCTCAGGCTTATAATTTAGGATCACTAAACATTAGAGCAAAAATCCAATCAAACAACTTATTTTTGTTCTTTTTTTTTATTACGAATATAACCAAAAAAAAACAAGATAAATAAATGATCAAACAACAAACTTAGTTTCGATGTATATGTATTTAGAACCATTGTTGTCTGAAGTTGTTTAATTTAGTATTCATTATAGAGAATATAGAGACACCCATTAGAAGTATTCGCAAGGACCCGTTCATTCCGAACGGTTATGTTAACTGTCAATGGAAAGTATAAGGACAGCGACCTTATAAATATAGACACTAAGTTGGTATTCGATCGTAGATCATTGTTTTTTTAGTAATGAAAAAACCTTCACCAAAGGGTGCATTTATTTGTTTTTAAAAAGACAACTCTCGCTTTATAAACATACGTGCTGTCGTGTTTCGTTAGTGAGTGCGGGACCGGAGGCCCAATGATACAGAATTATCATTAGACCGCCATGGCGTGGGTCACCGTGCTACATTTGTTGCATTGTCTGCATTCAAAATGAGTACAGTGACCACCGCTTTTATATTCTGCCTATGTTTCCCATAAGACAGAGTAGTGTCATTCTGGCAGTGTCATGAAAAACAACATGAAACGTACACAAAGAACACCCACAATCGTAACAATAATTTGTGGATCACAGAAAGTGTTGTCCTATGTGGGATAGGAACCCACAGCACTTGGCAAAGTAGGAAGCAGCGTGGCAAACGGTTAAGCCACCAGGCCTAACGAGCAGTCAATCATTCATCATTAAATCTGTCTGTACAACATTTTATACTTTAATGGTGTGCAATAAAGTTATATAAATAAATCAATGGGTATGTATGTGGGAAGCACGGCACCGATGGTTATGGCTAACCTTTAAGATCTAAGTCCAACAGTGGAAGTCTTTCAGCTCAGCAGAAGAGTGTCAATGGAGTCACTTGTCTGTTCTTCTTTAGAAAGTCTACGTAGGTATTAGAACAGGCAAAGACATTAATGACTGACTTATTCTGACTGACTGCTACTACAAAATTATTGAATTTGTTGTTTTAAATACTTTCTTCTGATAACCTTTAATGAATTCATAAAAAAATTGTAAAATAAAAGATACCATACAACTATTGCATTACCTGAAAAAAAGAAACTGAAATATAAATAAAAAAAAATAAACAAAGTATTTTGCTACACGCGCAGAATAGTGGCAAAGAAAACAATTACATTATGCCAATTAAAAAAAATAATTAATACAAAGTACGTAGCCGCATAGTATACACTCCACAATGTAAAAAACATTAACAAAACAAAAAACTAAACACAGGAAAATAAACAGTTATTTCGTAAGGCTGCATACTCCAAATAGTAGCACTCCAATTACGTAGTAAGTGAGTGACGTAGGGCACGCGCTCAGTGGGAGGATGTTCGCGCGCGTCTTGTTTCTGTGCATTAGCGCGCACGTGGGACGCGCGAACACCTGTCTGCGCACGCATCAATACAAGTTCCATACTTATCGTTGTTTGGCGCGTAAACTTGAGCGGGAAATAAGGTTAGTTGTGGTCATATTTTTATTTAAAATAATTTGGCAAATATTTAATTGTTTTCTTGATATTTTGTATATAGGTATTTCGTAAGCATAATAAACATAATTAAAAATTAACTTTATTAAGTATATCAAAACAAACTTTAGTATATTTAAGATCGAAACAAAAATAAATATTTTTTATAACCAAAACGATTTCCATTTTTTTAAATTTTATTTTTATTATCTGGTAGGTACCGTTTGCACAATTTCACAAACATTTTTATTTATTAAAACCATTATAAAATATTTGTTTGGAATAATGGGTGGTTTATAAATGGCTAATAATAACAAAAAATAATTTCGTTATAAAGAATGAATTTACACACCACAAATTATCAATAACGACATATAAAGATGAGAAATTTTGTTTTGATAATGAAAACTATTTAAATTAAAATGTTATTGGTATTTTTTCATAAGTTTATTTTCTAATCTTCAATAGGTGTTTATACTGTCAAACGTATTTCGAAATATTAATGTTATCAAAAATATGATTTACTTAATGTCGTTCTCGTTCAGAAATTGAAAATCAATTTTTCACACTTAAGCTCAATTAATTAAAGCTCAAATTAATGATTATTAGTGAAAGTCAAAGCCCACGTGTAATATATTCATAGATCTCAAATTTAAATCCAACAGGTACATAATGTTTACGAAACTAATTAAATATTACAGTTGGATGCACATGACGGCTTTCGGAAGACAATCGTTGTATTTCCGCACAATTATTTACAATATAATATGAATGCGCATCTCATCCCATTTGCATAACGAAAGTTTTACTACAGACACAGGGTAATCTCCATCAGCAACACTCGCTGTTTGTTGATGATAAATAGTTTTTTATAGTCATTCCATTGTTTACATTGAAGGTTTTTGTTTACTGTCAACATTGTCTATTTTTTACTACGTTCTAAAAATTAAAAAAAGAACATTTTAAGAAGATAAAAGCTTATCTTGAAATTTATTGCCACTAAAGATTTTGTTCATGGTTTTGCTCTTGTTACGTAATTTTGAATACGCTGTAGAATTACATGATGTAATTTATGCCCGTCCAAAATTAGTATATTCATTCATATTTTTTTTATTCAATCAACAAAAAAAAACAATTCATTTATCGTCTGAGAAATTAAAATGTCATCAATATCAATATGAAACTTTTAACTATGCTTCAGTCCAAAAAAAAACATACCATTTATTTATCTGTGCTCCTGGAAAAATGTCTTACATATCTTATATGTTACATACTTACCTCTAGATAAAGTCTCTAATAGACTTATTTCAGCTTATCTGTAAAATAACTACAAATTTCGATTTCACAACAGTGTTTTATAGCATTAAACTTTCTGATATTTTATCAGGAACAAGTGAAATTGGTCCTTATTCTTGTATTTATCTTTTAACCTTTGTTAATGATGTACTTAAAATCGTTAATTGAGTATATTTGCTGTCCACATTGACAGAGATATAATTCAAAGTGCTAATGAGCTCGGAGGCTGTTGTCCTTGTCATCTGTAAAGATAAACATGATGTCATATAAATGCAAGCAGATGAGCATCGATAAACAATAATATGCAAGCATTATTTATTTAGGTGTTCGGAAACATTCGGTTGGCATTTTCGTTGATTATTTTTTGAATAAATGCATTATGTGAATCAAGTTTCACTTTATAAAAATATTGGCAAACAAATATGAATTCGAAACTTGTATTCACTCAATATATACCCAATTTAACCCTTTATCGTGTAATGTTCCGATTCCGATCTGGCGTGATTCCGATTTCAATTTTACATTTCCGTTGCGTGAATGCTGATGTGCCGTTGATACAAAACCTGCATCTTTTGAGCATGAAGATAGTTAGAGAAAGATCCTTCTTATCTTATCCATTTAAGGATATATTGATGTCCTTACATACCTTAAAAGAAAGACAGACTGACCAAACTATTTCCATGAATGTATAAACATCGTTACCGTAGAATATAAGGATATATTTGTGAGAATATTTTCCTTCCCCGAAAAACCAGTTAAACCATGAGATAGGTAAATCCGAACAATATCGCATATAATACAATAAAACCTATCAATCAAATTAATTGGATTCATTATCGGTAAAACCCTTTTTTTTGACAGATGCACGTCAATGAATTTCACAACACAGCCGTTTAATCTCCAATAAGGCAGTCTTTTTTTGTAATGGCTATGCACGATTTATACTTAAGCCAAAAGCACATATAAAATAGTGGAATTTAGGAAAACGAAATTTCGATTGGATAGGTATCAGATAGGTTTTAAAAGCAATGTTCATAAATGTAATGAAAGATGAAATGTCCTAATGAATTCGGATAAGCCATGATAGATATCTTGCGTTTTCATTAACAATTGCAATATAATTGAAGTCGGAAAAGGCAGCAAGGGAAGCAATGAATAAGAGTTATATTTAGGACAAATAAAATAAAATGGTTAAGATCGCCAACACCTATGCCAGACTCGCACATTTCTAAGCTAATTGATTAAGCTGAAAGCTTGTTTATTTGAACGCGCTAATCTCAGGAACCGCTGATCCGATTTAAATAAATATTTCAGTGTTGGATAGTCCATTTATCGAGTAAGGCTATAGGCTATATATCATCAAGCTAAGACCAATAGGAGCTGAGCCTCAATAAAGAATGTTTAAAAAACGAGGGAAAATTTATACGCTACGGGCAATAGTAGACGTAAACGAGGTTGCGAAGGTCAACTAGTCATTTATAATATTGATCTTGGACAAATTTGCAGGGGAGCATCTCCCAATCGCATTCGGATAATAATAGAGGTAGCTACTTTTCCAAGTGGTATTTTGAAAACCCAGATTTAATGGAAATATTGTTGTTATTATTTATTACATAGACAGACTTGTACTATACCAACCAGACTACCAATAAACACGTTTATTTATGGTTTTAATTATAATATCACAATTGTAAATGAAACACATCAAAGACCATCGCAATTCTATTTGTTCTGGTTAAAAATGAACTAACTCCAGCTTATCTGTGAGGATGGCTAGTCTGTTCCTAAATCAACAGTTCAGTTAATATTAGCTAGTGGTCGCCCACTAGTCGATTTTTTATGTAATATGGGGCAAATGAGCAGACGTATCGCTCGAGGTAAGCGATTACCGCCGCCCATGGACACCCGTAACACCAGAGGCGTTATAAGTGCGTTGCTGGGCCTTTGGGGATGGGGAAAGGCATAGGAGAAGGGGTTGGGGTATGGGCCTCTGGTATCCTCACTCACTCAGTGAAACACAGCGCAGGCGCTGTTTCACACCGGTATTCTGTGAGACCGTGGTATCACTCAGGTCAAGCCGGCCCATGCATGCCGAAGGGTTGCTCTCCGCCGGTAATTCTACCATAATTATTTAGTTGCTAGTTTTTTTAACTTTCTAAAATCCTTTTCTATATAAACTTTAAATGTGTCAAATTTCGTACTCCTTCGTAAGCTAAGATTTTCTTAAAAGATTTGACTTCACGTAGAAAATAAAAACTTCATAAATTAGTAGGTTCAAACCAGGACGAAATGGTATAAGGACACAGCAAGGAATACCTCATGGTGTGTGTCGTTCTCTTTTAAAACAAACAAGTTTGTTTTCATTAAGACATTTGGCACAACTTGTGATTTACACTTTCCGAAACACATTTGTTCAACTAGTTCTTGTTCTAGTGGAATAGTTTTAGATAAATATTGTCAAGCCATTTGTTGTTTTAAGTACCGTTTTGTGGAAATTGACACCCACTCATTATCTACAGGAAATGATTAAAAAAGAAATCGGATTACATATATGTTTTTTGGGTTTAGTAATTAATTTTACAATTAGAAGGTGTAACTTTGATTAATAAATCATTGTCAATCTACTAGAAAATCTCCTGTGACCCTGTCTATCGAATTTCAGACCAAACGGATGGTATTTTTATTAATAATTTATTTTGATTCTCTACAAAGGTGATGTGACAATATTGTTTAGTTAACAGTAACATTATTTTAATGTAAATAACAGTAAATGTCAATTCAGAAAAGTCAAAAGTCGAAAGAAACGGCCTTCGACCAGACGAGATGACCATGCTTGAGGAGCCGTAACTTAAGTGTTGATGATAAGAAATTATTTGTTTAATAATCATAACCTAAAGTCACGCCGAACCATCTCTGATCTGTCATTCCTACATAAAATGCTTAATAACGCTATGGATTGTCCGGATCTTCTCAGTAGGATGGGTATCAACGTTCCTTCGAGGCTCCCTCGCTACCCTCGTCCATTGTTCAAACAACCGCGATGCCGAACAAATTTGGGAAAGCACTCGCCACTTGTTAGGATTGCTTATCAGTACAACACTTTATCATGTCCTTCCGAAGACATAGACATTTTTTCAAATACACTTAAAAAGTTTAAATGTCTAATCAGCTCAAAGCTCGCTGGCATGTAGGTGTTTATATGTCAATACGTTTCCATGTTGATTATTTCTTTTTTTTATCTGAATTGCTTTTTGGTCCTTAAGTATAGGTAGTTGTATTACAACAGGTCTCATTTGTCAATTTGTCAATTGCATATTTTTAAGTTTGTAAAGGTGATGATGGAGGTGTCAATGGGGGGATAATAATAACATTATGTACCCTATTTACACTTTTATTACATTTAAAATTTATTGTATTTCTATTTTTTATATTTGTGTGAACTTGCTTGTGCATGATGTGGTCTCCTATAAGTGAGGGAGCACATAACTTGTTATCCTACTAATTACTTTTGTCTTGTTTTTGTGTATTCCTCGTTGTGAGATCCTTAAATAAATAAATAAATAAATAAATAAATCAGTGTCAAACCTTTCATTAACCGATTTAGGATTATTGATAATTCCGAATTTCGACGTGTCCTTTTAGTAGTAGGTATTGGAGTATGCTTTAATATAAAGTGATTTTATATATTTTATACAAAAATAACTTTGGTTTATATGTTTTGTCATTTTGCCCAAAGAATTACCTAGAACCTGCGTTGTAAATCATTATTTTTCTTACTATTCATTTGTTTAACTGTAATATATATAATTAAATACTTATCATCAAACATAAAATAAATAATAAATTGTCTAAAACCCAGTCACGACTAAAAATCTCAAATGAAACAAAAACTTAATTTTTGAATAGTTTCAAATTAAAAAAACATTAATGCATATGGCAACTCATTGCAAAATGTTTATTTTAACCTGTCATACCTACTTCAGTCAAGTTTTGAACGTCACAAATTTCAATGGTACATGCTGGACAATCAAAATTAATTTAAACAATTTATTCATTTATAATATTTGCTAGACAGCGAGGTAGTCTGCTTTGGCAACTTTAATGTCAAACTTTTTTTTGTTACATCCTCATTGTGCAACAAGGATTTTTGGCGCGAGAATGATTTTGACAGATCTGCAAGTGTGTGAATTAGATGTTGCCAATTATCGAAAAAAAACCCAAAATAATACTGGGGTATAATGTGTGGAGGTATATTATTATAGAACGAAAGAATATTATATTCATACATTTAAAATACAGGGCAACCTCGATTTAACAAATCGGAGAGGAACAAGAAAATATTCGTTATATCAAGTAATTCGTTGAACTGAGGTTTGTTATGTTGAGGTTAGGTTGGTCTAAAATTCGTTATAAAGAGTGTAGGTCTTTGAACTCGCATGATTTTAATCTTTTACTGTTTACATTCAAACCACTTTCTTCTGAAAACTTATCTTTAAATTATCAAAATTGTAGCCAATGTACTTGCGGGAATCCCGAACTTATTAGCTAACTTTTTCGTCATAGGATTTTTGTCAACATAATTAATGACGTTTCTCTTTTCTGCGACCGATAAGGAGCACCTTTTACGTTTCTGGCCATTTTAACTTAAATCTTTGACAATAGCGACGAACAGAAGTGTTTACATCACTTTCCATCAAACAACAATGATTGTTTTACGAACAAAAGCGTATCGAAACATGTCGCGACATGAATCACATACAATAAGATTAAGAGTTTATATTGGTGGGAACTTTATATAAAGGTTTTGGGTTGACAAAATTCGTTAATAAGAGGTATGAATACTTTTTCTTCATAGTTGAAAATTCGTTAAAAAGAGGTTGTTCGCAAAAAATGTTCGCATTGTAAAGGTATATTTTATATTGACTTTTATGGACAATTCAAGGGGATTACGAAGAATTCGTTAAATCGAGGCAATCGTTATATTGAGGTTCGTTATATTAAGGTTGCACTGTAATTACAGTCCAACAAATACCTCTTTCAAATGTCCCTACCGCATTCATTGATTAATCATATTTCGTCAGATTAAAAAAAAATATATATAATTATTTGCAGTTCTTAAGTTCTTTATAGTTCTAATCAATTAAGTAAACAACCTAACTCTATAATCAGTGCCGGATTAAGACTACTTGATGCCCTAAGCAATCCACGCCTCTGGGGCCCCTCTATCCATAAGTAAACAAGTATCATGAATTACGTACCTTAGAATATGTATGAAGGTCGAAAGACATGCATGGAGAAGGTATTACATACAATAAAAATCAAAGCATTTTTTTAAAAAAAATATTGATATACGACTTGCGACTTTTTCGGGCATTAAATTCGCGGAAAATAGTTTTTAAGTCCAACGTTTTTAGCATATCTGACTCTATGTCCAATATTGATAAAGCATCGAGCTTTTTTGCTGTTTCTGGTGCTGGTGCCCCCCCAAGACGTGATGCCCTAAGCAATTGCTTAATTTGCTTAAGGGTTAATCCAGCACTGTCTATAATCCTTATCAGATACGCGATGCGCCCTTTGAGCTTTCCCGCCCTCAGAATGAGAAGGAATGACTTGATATGAATCTTCCACGGATCTCAATGAATTCTGAAAATCAAAAACGGGCCTGCTAATAGGTACATCAATTCATTATTATAATTATGGCACCTACTTGCCTATTTATTTCGTAACGTTTGAAGGTTATTTCTTAACCTGTATGATGCCATTGATAGGTCGTTAAACTCGTTATTTTGAGTAAAATGTTACAAAAACCATTTGTTATTAATTAAATATACATTCTTGTACCTGTTTATATATTTTCTACGCATTATCCACAAGGACGTTCACGCTGTTACTTGAGAGTTTTCTTTTATCTCAATGTTATGTTATAATGTAAACAGATTGCGGTTTGCTTTTTATGTTATGAGGAAAAAATATTGTTTATTTTACTTATGTGTAATTTATATGTAATTTGATTGGTTTATAGGTAATATGATGTTCACAAATAAGTTATCTACTGGAAAATTGTTATTGAACCGCATGCAAAATCTAATAAAATTTAACACTGAAAAAACAATGATGTTAAAATGATAATCTATTATTTATTTTACAATAAAAAATGTTGAATATATGAAAAACTGGATTATTTTTTTAGAGGTACTATACTAGCTCCGGTAAACTATTGTCCGTAAAATGAAACTTGACATCTGCATCAGACTGACTGCGAACCTAACGAAGTATCTTTAAACAAGCGATTTTATTTTGTGTCACCTATTTTGCATTCTTAACATGGCAGTTTAATTAACAAATAAAGTGCAATAGCTTACAAATATAAAAGACACACCTAGAATAAACCTAGTAAGTATAAATATGAAATTGCGGAACCTATCTGCCATTGAAAGTCTCGACAAAATCCGTCCATCCAACAGATTAGAAAGAACAAACACACCGGCAGATAAGAAATTTAATAATTGATTTTAATGTAAGTACTCATATGCATTTAGTGTGCATTTATTAATTACAATCAGACACTTCAATTTTATTTATCTGTAAAGACTATAGGCAACTAGGAAACATAGTGAGGATATTGATACATACCATACCTTGAATGTGCCTACTCATCGCACAGCAGCGTTTAGAGGTAGCTTCAAGTACGCGGCAACAAAATGTTGGAATGACTTGCCTCCACCTATGCGAAGATTTAAAACAACCCTAACATTCAAGACAAATTTAAAAGCGTTTTTATTGGATCAACAGATATAATCCTAATTTAAATTGGTACTTAAATCGAAATTAATGGACATTGTAAACGATATTCTGCAATTATGCCGTGGCAATTATTTGGAACATTCGTACACTATACTAAATTTGTTTCGAAACACCAATCTTCATTTTGGTTCTACTATTCTGGACACACGAATCATCATCAAGGTGTTGCTGAAAATCAGCGCTGTATCTTTAATGATGCAGCATTAGGCTGAGCAGCATCTGTTTTTAATGTGCACTGCGACGCAACTTTGCATCAATATATGTGTAAAGATATATATGAATTGTTATAACATTGATTAGTTATGTTAAATTCTTAACTATGCATTAAGATAATGTATCAATACTGTATTATGTACCATTTCACTTATTATTCTGTTGTGTTGCAATGTCGTTAAAATAAATACTTTTTCTTTCTTTCTTTCTTTCTTTCTTTCATATTGTCACGATTCCGTAGAAGTCTACTTATGTTGCGTTTTGAAGCGGTTATTTTTAAATAAAATGTGCACATATAGGATATTGCAATTCATACGCAATTCATCTATTTCTAGTACCGTGACGGTAAACAATATAATGCTATAATTTTTCGCAACAAACCAGTAGTTGTATGCGGTTCGCATAACACAAGTTACACAACACAAATGTTTCATATACTGCGAATTATGAAAATACCTAATGAATTAAATTACTCTCATTTTATTGCAATAATTACCGACAATCTAAACGAATTTCGGCGATGATTATAACTTTACGCATCTCATACACAGACAGAGCCTTTCAATATAGTAAAGCCATCCTCATTTCAGCACAAACAGGGCGGTACTTCCCCTGTCCCAGAAGACCAAGCAAAAAAGACAGCATCCGTGCTGTTGTATTTTGTTGTTGAGTGTGAGACTGGAGGTCCAATGGTGCAGAAATATATATTTTTAAATTTTTTGTCTATCTGTCTATCTGTTTGTTCCGGCTAATCTCAGGAACCACTGTTCCGATTTGAAAATTTTTTTCGGTGTTGGATAGTCCATTTATCGAGGAAATCTATAGGCTATATATCATCACGCTACTACTAATAAGAGCGGAGCACCAATGAAGAATGTTTCAAAAACGGGGGAAAATTTTCACGCCACGGGCAATATAAGACGCAAACGAGGTTGCGTGGGTCAGCTAGTACGTAATAAGTATGGTGACCACCCCTCTTGGATTCTGCTCATGCTTTGCATCAGGCAGAGTACAGGATCACTTTGACAAGCTCATATATATCAAAAAGATAATTCCAGTCAATCTTAAAACGAAATTTAACAGTATTTTTTAACTTTATACATCTCAATAAGAGCCGACCTACGATAAACACTTAATGTGTTGATCACATCAAATCTTCTTCTCATGGAGCCCCTCCAATAATGAAGGTTGAACAGTTCTGTATACTCCTGTCTGTCTTTTACCAGACGAAATAGTTCTTATAAGGCTGGCAATCCTTGTCCCTGTGTTACCAGACATCAACAACCTTTAATAATCCGCTGCTAGACATAGGTTTCTCCTTCGCATAGTATTTGTCCAAAGTTCGAATCATCATCAACTGCTGGACTAACAGGTCCGTCGTCTGATAAACCATAATCTGATTACGATGAATCAGCAAAAGCAGTAAAGACCAGTAGTCCAGCAATATACTGACCTATTGATCTAGAGTCTTAGGTTCGTTTCGAAGAACAAGCTGTTGAGTGCCAAGCATGGTCCTATTTTATTCATTCGGTAACATTTTTTTCAAATTCATCGGCCACTGCCAAAGATATTTTACTTTCGACAAGTTTTGATTCTATGCTAAGAACACAGCTTAATACAAAACATAGAACCTTGTGATATTTTATGTGAATGAAACTATACTTTGACCCATAGTCATAAATAAAAGATTATAAGATTTTTATTTCCAATTCATAAGAATTCCTAATCCTAATTAATACTATAAAATACGACAGTGAGTTTTTTTGTTGTTTGTCATGCTTTCACGCACTAATTGCTTAATCGATTAATATGTTAAAAATTTTGCATACGCGTTTCAGAGATAATAAAAGGAATTTAATAAAAAAAATTTAGTAAATATGCCACAGGGGATAGAAATGTTACTTAAAAAGTGGAGTTTGGTACGGATACAAGGTATTAATTAATATATCGATAGATGTTATTTTCGTATTTTTTTAATTTTATGGTGTAATGATAAGATTGGAGGCGTTTGTTTCATGTTTTTTAATGAATTCCATTCACAGTCATTTGTTTTCTTTGCCAAGATTGGCGCGAAATAACACGCTGACTGACACATTACATCACTACCAATGTTTTTCTTTGACATAAACACGTGAGTATTAGGTACATAAACTGTTAGATAATAGCTATATTTATACTTAAAAGAAGACGCTAAATGTTACGTAATTTGATACACACCTAATCCACGCGTTTTTTAAATAACATTCTCATAACTTAATAGTTGTTAGTATTACGGTAAGAAGATTCATTGAGATAAGGCCCCCTTCTTACTCTATCTCCCAAATGAGATGATGTAATGTTTTATCATATTCTTATTCTATAGGTTGGCCTGTTATCTATTATTTAACGAACGACAGAATAGGATAGACCAAAAAATATCAAATATGCCTACCTGGAATCGTAATGTTTAGTAATAACTCTCAGCTCCTGTTGGTCGATGCTTGATGTTATATACCCGTAGTCTGAAGCCTTCCTCAATGAATGGGCTATCTAACACTGAAATAGTTCTTCAATTAGAACCAGTACTTACAGACACTTACAAACGAATCCCGCCCACACATCCACTACTGCAACTCCTGTACACCAGGATCAGAACAGCAGTGAACCACGGGTAATTTTACTAAAGTTGCAGTGCCTTGAAGAGGTCGGATTCTTTTACCCATATGTCCATTCAGTGATCGGAGAGCCAGTAGGACAAGGGCATCAAGTGTCCATTAAAATACAACTTTGATAGTAGTCGTAGAAAAACTAGTCATTGACAAAACCAGATGAGAACATATGTATATCTACATATATAGTATAGATTTACGAGGTGTTAAAATAAAGTACCTAATGGTTTGCTTTGTGCCAACTATTCAATCTTTATACATCCTATGTCGTCCACGTCTTCTGGCCGAGGTGATGATGATAATGATGATGAACGAATAATTGATTTTCGTGATAGAAAACTATTTTTGCTTTTTATGAGAAAAATAAAAGTAAACAAAAGAAACAAAAACCAGCTCTTTCGTTGTTTTCGAGTGAGATAAGACATTATCCTTCCCATCTGACCTAATGATGAGGGAAGAACCTGAAAATTATGCGTTTCTATAGACGAAGTCCTCCGTGACCCGTCTACTTATTTTGCTCTCTTTACCATTAAACAATAAAAAGTTTAAAAACTAAACCTATTGACATCACATTCAATCAAACAAGTTTAAGTGCTACGGTAAAACACACATCATCATGGGGTGCCATCTTCAAAATGAAGTTTGGAGGTCAGCAGACGGTATCCCTCGCGACCATGAACGGCCTCTTTCAGTTGGTGATAATTTTTCAGACCAGTCCAGGACCTAATGTCATCTATTCACTTCTTTCTTGGTCGACCCGGTGTCTTCCTGCCAGGTATTTTTCCCTCTAAAAGAATCAGCCTCAGGAATTCATGTTGAGTACCCCTTTTTATGTGTTCAAAAAAGCCACTTTAAAACTATGTATGTTTTGTCTACCAAAACTTTTGCCCTTCCTTTAAGTTTCACAATAATCGGTTAAAAAAATAACTCAAAAGAATATTTATCTAAATAAACATAAACATTATTAGCACATAAGCTTCTAACAGTAAGTTTCATTTCAACACAAATGTGCTCATGTCATGTCATGCAAAGTGAAACTGTGACAATAATATTAATTTTATGTAAATATTAAAACCGGCTAAATATGTGTTGAACTACTCTAGTTTTTAGTATTATCTATGTTTTTAATGGAGACATAAATTTTAGAATTTCACTTTGATTTTGTGAATAATGCGGCCGTGATCGGTTGTAACACACGGAAACTAGATAAAATTTATCGATTGAAACTCAATAGGTTTCATCAAAACCGTTAATATATTCTAAAAAGGAACACATAAAAACGCATACTAATATTTTGTTTGGGATATAATTACCATTCCGTTTTTTTTTTTTATTTCTGCTGAATGATCGATAAGTGATCTGTCAAAATATAGATAAAAACAAAAAAGTTTCAAGCATGTGGTTAAAAAGGTTAAATTAGTTTCCTGTAAAATTTTAAATTAAGAATAACTTGCCTTGTTGTCGCAAAGTTATTTATTTTTCAATTTTTTTGGAATATATTTAATAAATACAACCTTTTTTATAAAAAAATTGTTGTCATTTTCATTTTGTAGTTTACTTTTTCGTATTATATTTCGTATTCGTATTATAAGTAGCAAATTGTCTTTTTATTGAAAATGTTCAACATTAATATTATGTCCAAAATAAAAATAGACCAACCGTATGAAAACTTCAAGTTAGCTCGAAGTGTTGATTATGTCATTAGTAATTAGGAAATATATCATTAATTCCAAAGACATTAAATATAAATATGTATAGGTATCTGCCTTACGATCCCTTATCCAATTCGTAGAAGAATGTCATATAACCGTTACATCAGAAATATTCAACAAACCGTATAGTTTAACGTAAACAAACGAATAACGGGTCGTAAACTTGACGCTTTTACTATTTAATAGAATAGCTCTACGAATACAAACAGTCAGAGTGTAAGGGACCTTGCACATTAATGCGGCCTCTTTCGTCATTAATGGACCTCAAAGTTTGCAAGATTTTACTTTAGCCTTTTGTTTATCTAATTCTGTGTATTCAATTCACAACGCTTCAAACGAACCATATAACAGAAAAGACAGACTTTCAAGACTAAATCAAATAAAGTTAAACCTTTGAAATTACCAGACATGGTTGAACAAAGGACTTTAGTTTAAAGCTCTTCAAAATACATGAACGATTGTAAGTGTCCTATGAGTGATGGATTTAATGCTGGAAGAGTTACTATTTAGACAATAACTGTACTTATTTGTTATCGTAGATTGTAAAGTAACAGTTCGACAAGAAATAGTCACTTAAATTGTTAAGAAAAGTTAAGCGTCAACTGGCTTGAAAAAGCATCTAACTAGGCCGCCATAGTATGGATTACCATATTGCATAGTTCGCGTTCGCATTGACGATGGTGACCACCACTTTTGGATTCTATTCATGCTTTCCATCAGCTAAAACAAAAAAAAAGTACTCTTTCACTCACAATAAAGCCCGTCGAGTTTCTTCAATATGTGAGGTTCTTTAGTGTGTAAGGTCTCTAAATCCAGCGTTAATACCGCCTAATACATTAACATTCATATCAGGTCGCCACTCATTCACACCTCATTGCTAAATAGAAATTTATTACTGACCTCGGATATAAAAACACAATTCTTTATTTATTATTGATTAAGCCAATTCAATTTAGTGTGACAGTGCCTTAATTATTTCTAGTTTTTATATATTTAGGTGTAAATTGACCTTAATTTTGTTGTTTTTAAATAACGTTTAAAGTCTGTTTTTTTTAAATGACGTCTGTCATGTCAATGCAACAAGTTATATACAGCGAGGTTTTGTATCGTAAATTATTATTCAACTTAAATTTTAGGCCATCGAACCAGATTCCAAAATATTTTCATTAAAACGAAATAAAACGCAACGGCAATAAATCATTGTGTAAAGGCCCCTTCTTAAGATGTTTAATGAACTGTTAAAAATTCAGTATCACTCTTTTGAGGGACAGACAGTAATACAGATAACTCAACAAGAACATCAATTATTAATGTGAAAGTTATGCTGCTTTACATATGAGTGATATAACTATCTCTTGGAACTCCTCTGTTTTAGCGACTCTTTGGTTTCTTTTCATCGAGTAAGTGATGTTACTAGAGACTAAATTAAAGTGATTCCCTCCAAAATTAGAGAAGAAATACTTTCAAAATGCTGCAGCTTTCTTGTGTCTCTTGAGTTACATGTGCTCATGGGCGACGGTAGTCACTTTCCACCATGTGAGCCGTCCACTAATGTTGCAAAGACTAGCTTTTGCTTGGGGCTCCGCCCGCTTGTATATCGGTTATCGCGGTAAATAGCCAATATGTTATTCTAATAAACGACATTTTTTTTTTTTTATTGAATAGTTGGCAAACGAGCAGACGTATCACCTGATGGTAAGCGATTACCGCCGCCCATGGACATCCGCAACACCAAAGGCGTCACAAGTGCGTTGCCGACCTTTGGGCGGATGGGAAAGGGGATGGGGGGAGGGGTTGGGGTTGGGGCCTCCGGTATCCTCACTCACTCGGTGAAACACAGCGCAAGCGCTATTTCACACCGGTTTTCTGTGTGGCCGTGGTATCACTCCGGTCGAGCCGACCCATTCACGCCGAAGCATAGCTCTCCCAAGCTAGTAAAGTTTCATCTAAATCCATTCAGTAGTTTTTGCGCTGTGCAAACTTTCATATTTATAATATGAGTAGAAGTTAGTAGGATTGTCCGTTAAATAACTAGTTACGTCTATATACAGATATGACAAGAAATAACGTTACTCGTTATATTGTCACGTTACGTTAGTGATGTTATCACTAAATCTGTGAGTAATATGATCCGTTGTCGAGATATCACAGTAAACACACGACAACCGTTTTTTCTTCTGTTACGGTCGCTAACTTAACCTGCGTTTTATGTAATTTAAGTGACTTTGAAGAAACTTATGATAATTCTTTACATCAGAACTAAAACTATAGTCGGCATTATGCGAACTTTAATTCCTTTGGGAATAAACATATGGTTATCGGTGCCTTATCTCTTTTGAATAAGTAAGTGCTTATATAGTTAAAAAATAAATATTTTCGGACAATTTATGTGTATTAATAATTTATATGTAGGTCTGCTAAAGCAACTCTACTCTGCCTGATGGAAATTATGAGCAGTATCCAAGAGTAGTGGTCACCAAACTCATTGCGAATGCAGACAATGCGGCATGGTGACCCACACTATGGCCGTCTATTGATAGATGCTTCTGCATCATTGGGCTTCCGTTCTCACACTCACCAACGAAATACGACTACACGAATAATAAAAATAATAAATATTCCGGACATCTAACACACAACGCCATCTAGTCCCAAGCTAAGCAAAGCTTGTGTAATGGGTACTAAGACAACTGATATAAATGCATATATACTTTTTTTTTTGTAAATCCATACATATTATACATAGAAAACACCCAGCTTTCGAAACAAATATTTGCAGATCATACAAACAACATTTGGTCCGAACCGGGAATCGAACCCGAGACCTCAAGCACAGCAGTCGCTTAAGCTACCACTCGCGCCACCGAGACAGTCGATATATCTATACTAGTGATTATATATACGTACTATACATAGTACTAGCTTCGCCTACATCTCTTTTCAATCACTCTCGGCTCTTATTCTTCTAAGCGTGATGTCAACTATATTAGGCACGCCAACAAACCACACACTGACTGCCTCAGTGGCGTAATGGTAGCGTAAGCGACTGCTGTGCTGAAGGTCTCGGGTAAAAAATATAAATATATATGTATTTATATCAGTTGTCTAGTACCCATAACACAAGCTCTGCTCAGCTTGGGACTAGATGGCGTTCTGTGTTAGATATCTGAAATATTTATTATTGTCATTACACATTACGAAAAATAAATTTGTAAATCGGTTAGACAGTTTCGAAGTTCACCGTGAGCAAGGACGTGACACGAGAATTATATATAATAGATTAGTTGGTCAAACAATATGCATAACTAACAATTCCTACTTTAGTTAATTACAAATAACCTATCCGATTTCTGACCAATCAAACTGATACATTGAGATTTATGGTATTTATATTTCCTCAACTAAAGGTTAAACGTGTGTCGAATGCATTATACATACATACGCATAATACATCACTATAAATTCTATAAATAGTTGCATTTTACGTGTGTTTTGAATTCAACTGTTTTGTTTGTAAACACTCTATGTTTGTCACAATCAAATGTTCAAATTAAAACACCCTTTGTTTATTATTTTCAACATGTATGTTGACATCGTAATTGAAAGATATATAATTAATTAAAGCAAGTGTACTTTACTTGACTGCGCGTTTGGCCTAGTGGTTAATCGGTCGCCACTCCGTTCCCCACTTTGCCAAGTGTTTTGGGTTCCAATCCCACATGGAATAACACTTTGTGTGATCCACAAATTATTGTTCTGAGTCAGGGTGTTCTTTGTGTTCGTTTTATGTATGCTTGTAAAGTCCCCCGCGACAAAGGAATTATTCCTAGTACGGGAGGTGTCTTTCAAAAAAAAAGAACTTTGCCTTTTGGTGACGGGTTAAGAATACAAAGTGTCAGCAGTTCACCACCTCTATTCACTCCGTGGGTGTTGTAAGAGGCGACTGAGGAAACAAACTGAGACAACAACACTGCAAAGAGAAGGAAAGAAGAAAAACAAACTCTCTACCAACCCGCCTGACTAGCGTGATATAGTAGCCCCAGAACTCCATTCTTAGGAAAGCTTTATGTCCAGAAGTGGACTGTTTAAGCTGTTGAAGATGATGATAGATAGCAAGGGTGATCATTGAAGAACTATGCTTTGGCAATAATGAGACGTCAACACCAGAGTGATACCATAGTCTTACTTAAAACCGGTGTTACTGAACCCAACCCTGGTGGAGGAGGGATTAGGTGCTTCTCTTTGCGACTCTAGAGTTGCAAGTGTCCATTTGCAGTGGTAGCCTCTACCATAAAAACGCTTAACATGTTATTGTTAAGTATTTCTAAACCGATCAATCGAACTACAGTAGCTGATCCGGGCATCTTTACTACCGTCTGATAAACACAATAAATTGTTCTTTGTTGTTCCTTTTGTGCTAAATTTATCTGCTTCTGTTGGTCATAGTCTAAAGAATATCCCAATCGCTTGAAATTTTTTACAAAAACTGGCAAAAATGTCCTACATATTTTACGGTACAAACCATACATATTTCGACACAATGTTTCAACGAAGCATCTCCGTCATGGCCCTCGACACACCTGTCCAAGCACACATATTGACATAAGCGCTGATCAACCGTGACTCCGGCTACTGTATTGAGGAGTTATGTATATCGGCATTGAGAAATACAAGTGTTCTGAACAGAAATGTTATGAACAATTTTGTAAGCGAATTGCGTCGCAGTGTATTTTGTTATTTATAGATAAATAGTAATAATATGGATGTAACTAAATAACGTGATCTACGACAGAGATTTGTATTTATATTTTTAAAATGTCCTCTGACAGATAAAATTGTCATCCAGCTTGATTAAATTGCAATCAAACTGCGAATATCATACTTTTATATTTCTGAACACATACCTAATTATCTACATTTATATATAAAATAAAGTCGTTTCAGTTCCACCACACAGTGTATTTGTTCTAAGTGGGAGTCGAACTTACAACATATTTCTTAGCGGTCAGAATTGATAACCACTAGTGATTAGCCCAATATCCCCCTACTATTTTTATTAAAGTTATAGTTTGGTGTCACACACATATGATACGAGTAGTTTATTGGGGAGTATATACAAAACAGATGAAAAGGCAGTCCATTGTTTGTGTAACGAAATTCGCTTTCAGTCGGTCAAAAACCCTGCTCAATATTCTCGTAGTCGTTCTATATATCAAAACATTCTTTGAACATCCAAACCTGGTCTGAAATATTCAAACTGCTGCCATATTTAGGTGCCTGCCGATATTGAGGATACAAACCATTGTCAACCCACAATGGAGTGTCCTTGACTCGTCCTAACACACAAATAGAATCGTACAATGAAACTGTTGGTGACGACTTGACTGGACGACTCGTCAATATTTTATGACAAACATAAATAGGATATAATGACTTTTCTACTTTGAAATAAATAGTATTACAAAGTCATTTAACACTTGTATTGTTTTACCTTTACACGGTAAAACCGCAGGGAGAGATTAGTGTAAAATAAAAAAAGTCATACTCCTTATATAAACACTTATCTGACAGTGAAAGTCCTGTCTAAATATGTATAGCCGTTCCAAAACTTAGCCGAAACAAACAGAGAGACAGAAAAAATATGTATGTATCGAAAAGCTGTTAATTAGAAATTACGTACAGGCACATCAATTTTATTTATTTGTATAGATTTGTTATATTTTCTGCGTACCAATTTACCGTTTGCCAAATTGAAACGACGTCCTATTAGCATAGACATTTCTACACAATAAAAAATACATATATTTAAAACCATATTTACTATTTGTTACTCTGGGTTTTTCCAATAAAATTAATTACAAAATCCAATCGTTTATACGGATTACAACGGAAAGTATTTACGACAGTTTTAACCATCTGTTGACATTTTTATACCTCTTAAGATCATTTTTATTATTAAGTATACATAATGAATATAAATTAACCTCGAAAATATTGACCAACATTTGGGAGGAAAGTTCAGAACCGGTACTTAGCTATGTCAATAGCTGATCGGGTGTTAAATTGTAAATATTTTATTTAAATAATAGAATGGAAACCACTATCGTTAATAACAATTGAGAAGTTCAAATATTTTCGAAGCATTTGACAGCCCAAACAAATAAAAAAAATATAAAATAATAAATATTTCTGACATCTTACACACAACGCTATCTAGTCCCAAGCTAAGCAGAGCTTGTATTATGGGTACTAGACAACTGATATAAATACATACTTATTATACATAGGAAACACCCAAACTCCGAAACAAATATTTGTATATCACACAAACATTTGGTCCGACCCGGGCATCGTACCCGAGACCTCTAGAACAGCAGTCGCATACGCTACTACTGCGTCACAATTGCTGGCGAGGATCACTGTCAACTTTATGGTCCTTTAACAGTTCACACCTAGACATATGATGTAGATGTGTATGTAGAAACTAAGTTTTGATCTACAATACCACATGGGTTGATCCTTTAAGTTTTTCTTCTCGTTGCAGTGAAATTGTCCGTGGTAAACCTGGGAAGCTTAATTTTTGATAATTTTATCATTAGTATCTATCTAGGTAGACCCAATCTAACCAGATAACTGATACTTACAGATATAAACCGATTCATTCTTTCTTTTCATTGAGTGAATGAGGTTATAAAAACCGAAGCCCTCCTTCTTCCTGACTCTAAGAAGGACTCAAAAGACAACTATATTTTATGATATGTTCTGAAACACGTAATAAAAAAAAATATACAGAAGTTCAGATAAATAAATTAAGTTCGAAAAGTAAACACAAGGCCAATTCGAATTACAAAGTATTAGTCGATTGAATAAAACATTCAAAACTTACCAAATTATTGATTACTGTAATCAACTATGCAACACTAATGTCACCACATACTTTGTCCAAATATTGTGTAAATTAAATATACTTCTAGTAACATACAATTGACAAAACCCAATACAATCTAACCAATTTAAAAAGAACCCTCCCTACTCAACAAATGTATGTACAAGGAAGTTCAACTTCTAATGTCATAAATACATCCTCCATTGTCGTCACATTACCGAATACTCAACTTAGCAATGAACTGTCTTTCGCAACCCATTACTTAAGTGTTCCACTTAAACTTAGGTGGATACATACACAGATACTTAGCTATGTCAAACATTGTCCTCAAGTGTATAATTTCAATTACTTCATCTTCATTAAAAGGTGTATTATTTGTATAGAATTTAGAATACTGTAATATTTTTTCTTTTGCGCGTAATGTTTAAAAAACTTGTTAGAAATTGTCAGTATGAATTGTTAGTTATTTTCAATGTATAACAATATAAGGCAGGCAAAAAGAAAAAATATAAAAAAGCTTGTGTCAAGCATTGTTCACCCTTTGATAAAAGCATCCGTAGGCCCAAACTTCTCTATTTCTAGGGGAGGGAAAGCAATGTACTTCTGATTGCTGAATTATTTTATGTTGATGGGAGGTCTACTATTTTACCATTAGGTGACTCATTAATATATGCGTCGGGAACATGGAGTACATGTACTAGTACATGGAGTGCCAGTAACAGTTCTCACTTTGACTTAAAAGAAAAAGTATAATATTATATTATATATCAACCCCTAAAAAACTCAAGTCTCAAACTGTACATCTGCTTCTCTGTCTGTATCTCTCTATCTATACATATACAATATATCTGTAGACTGCCTCGGTGGCGCAGTGGTAGTGAATGGGACAGCTGTGCTTGAGGTCTCGGGTTCAAATCCTGGGTCGGACCAAATGTTTATTTCAAAGTTTGGGTGTTTTCTATGTATAATATGTATGTATTTACAAAAAAAAAGGATATATGTATTCATATCAGTCGTCTAGTACCCATAACACAAGCTCTGCTTAGCTTGGGACTAGATGGCGTTGTGTATTAGATGTCCGAAGTATTTATTAAAAAATATATATTATATCTTAAACAGTAATGTTCTTGTACACGTGAACATTAAACAACAAATATTCAAAGCTAACAAAGAAAATGCGAACAATCTTTACATTGCGAACAAAGACATGACCGACCGAAGAACACGTAACTTCAACTCCTCAAGTACATATTTACTCCCAGCCGTTTGCCCTTCACCACAATGGCCATCACGCTGCCGAATGGCGCATGACTCCACAGATACATTCTGCGTGCCCAATCTTGATCCACGTGATGACATTTACGTTCCTTTGCAACATTTCCTTCAAACACTCTGACTTACAGATCGTAATCTCCGTGGAGAATTGGAGGATGCCTTTGTTAACGTACTGTTTACAAGTTCTACCATTTTTAATAACGAGGATCATACCCTATCTTGTTCTGTGTGCTTAGACACTGACAAGTAAATAACAGTAGCTAATTGGGCAGGATTGGATAACCGACAGTCTATGGAGAAACTCTGAGTATTTTTAGATTAAATTAAATATTACAGTTGTTATTACACCTTCTGATAAGCGTGAGTGCAATTTGTAAATCTATTTTCTAACTCGTACTAGTATTATTACTACTTAAATACCATGCACGGAAACCATATTCAAAATAGTGTTTAAGTTTTCGACACATTTCACATCGTTCCGCAATTTGGCGAACCTTCATAAGCTGATATTAATATAACGTTTTCTTAATAATATGAATTAGCTTACTTCGAGATACTTCCTTTCGCTCTAATGTTATTCGTTATTTTCATAAATAAAAGCATTCTGAGCTACTCCTAATATTACCTAAACATCAACAACTTTTTGCGTCGTACAATCAATCTGTGGAACGAATTGTCGCTTGCGATACTTCCGGACCAATAAGACCTACTAACCTTCACGAAAAGAATACTCCTTCCTTTAAGGTCGGCAATGCGCTTGTGACTCCAGAGTCACTTTCTCGCAGATGACGCGTCTATTCATTTGCCCCTGTATCTGTATCACAAAAAGACTTTGACATGAGAACAAACTCCCATTGCAGAATATTTCAAATTGACTAAAAAATTGTAACCATGCGTTCGCAATGAGTATGATAATTAATAAGCAACTCTAATACTGCTTTCTATGAGGCAGGATAAAGTCACTTTGACAGGCTTTACAGTTTATAAAATAATAAATGAAATACACCTATCCCTGTTTTATCTGCATCCAACCAATGGTTGTCCATAAACTCAAACTCAAAAGGTGCATAATATGTAAATAAATATACCCGTTCTAGAGATAAGACACATATTTGCTCTCAGCGGGATCTAAATCACAGCACCCAACATAGTAATATAGATTATGGCCCTCAATTTGAGTAAAAATCACGTCTTGTTTAACAAGCATTGATGCAAGATGTGATGAGATTTCAAACTGCTCCTGCTTGCATTTGTTCAAGAACTGTACACCAATAATTTCGTTTGCGTTAATTTCGAAAGTTATGAAGAAATAAACGAGTTTACGGCAATTTAAGAACAAGCTGTTCATTTGTTTGGTCTAGTTCAATATTTGGGCGACAAGTTTTGTTAGAAATGAGGACAACATCGCAATTTGTTTTAGTTACAAACGCAAATATTTGTTGGTATATTGAATATTAATTAGTGTTCTTAACATTTTCATTCTTATTGCTTTGAAATGATGTTTTATTTATTTACTTGAGGAATAAAACGTCTTGTTCGATCTGTTGGTCAAATAGAGAATCAGAAACAAGAATATGTGTAATATAAGTTTGATTACCACACAGTACAAATAATTTATCCTGTAATAATAACTATATCTATTATAGTATAATGATCACGATCATTTGTTTTATTATTATCTATGTATTCAATTTTAAAGTTAATTAACTGTAACTGTCTACTATTGTAACTACTGTGTGTTCTTTTTGCCTGTGAATAGGAACTGACTCCCAACACACAGCTAGCGCTACTTTGGGAGTCAGGGCTGTACAGTGTCCTGTAATCAATTTTTGTTACTATAAAGATTTATTATTATTATTAGCTAAAAAATGTATGTGAAAATATGTTAAAGAATCACTTAGGACCTATAATATTTTTACGTGGTGCTTCTATGTTTTAAAAGGTGACTGCCTATTTTATTGTGTCTCCCTTTTTGCTAAGAAGGGAATTGGACTTATTATATTTCCAACTCTTTCAGTTTTCTTTCAAATTCCAAGACAATTTGGTATTTTCTGGGACTTTCCGAGCGCCATAACTCAGTGTGTTTGTGGATTCTTGATCGTGGTGTACAAAAGTAACAGTTGTAAATACAGTACATTAGTTTGAACTGAGAGGGCCGCTGTAAGATGAATCTTAATAAAAAACAATGTTCGTTACGGAATGTATTGAAACAAAACACATATTGTATATCAGTAACTCATAAGTGTACACAAACGTCATTGGACTCGCATAGTTTTCCCACTGTTATTAACAAGAAACAAAGGTCGATTGCGCAAGCGCAGAGGATGCAGCGTGCGTCAGATAGCGATCTATGAATTAGCGCATCACACATAATATCAGTATCCTCTATATTATCTATGATATGTGTTTCCTATCACTGCCTCGTTGGTCTAGTGGTAAGCGACTGCAGATCAAGAGGTCTCGGGTTCAATTCCCGGATCGGACTTCTGTTGGGTTTTTCCTACAAGAAATTCTTAGCAGCCCGGAGTATGGAGGATGGCGGTGTTTCCTGCCCGTGCTTCGGAGAGCACGTTAAGCCGTCGGTCCCGGTTGTCATGAACAGCTATGGCAATCGTTATTGGGAAGTCAGTGCCCTCAAATATACTGACAACTAGTTCAACCTTCGAATTCAGTTCGCCCTCAGGGTTGCGGAGGTCAGATGCCAGTCGCTCTGTGTAAAAACTGATATTCAGGTAAAATCGGTTGAACTGGTAGCCGACCCCAAATAATATTGGGAATAATAAAGGCTAGGAAGATGAAGATGATGATGTGTTTCCTATCAAATGTTACACCATAGAATAAGAATAGTGATAAACATGATAAACTCATCATCGTAATCACCATCATCATCACAATTTCCAAGCCCTATTCCCATTTTATTTACCAACTAGCTGACCCGCGCAACCTCGTTTGCGTCTTGTATTGCCCGTAGCGTGAAAAATTTCCCCGTTTTTGAAACATTCTTCATTGATGCTCCGCTCCTATTTGTATTAGCGTAATTATATAAAGCCTATAGCCTTCCTTGGTAAATGGACTATACATCCATCTAAGAATTTTTCTAATTAGATCAGCGGTTCTTGAGATTAGCGCGTCAAATCAAACAAACTAACTCTTCAGCTTTATAATATTAGAAAAGATAAAGAACAAAATCATAGAAAACAGTTTTCCTTTTGTGATTAACCTTCCTCTCTAAAACCAATTACAGAAGGATTGGTACTCCTAAGAAATGGTGGGTCGAAAATATTTTTATGGTAGAGGAGCAAACAAGTCACCTGATAGCGAGTGACCACCGGCTTTCCAATTCTCAAAAAGCCCCCTGGGCTTGGACTCTGGAATTACTTTACACTGTTTCTTTTATGGAAACGAGCAGACCTATCGCCTGATGATAAGCGATTACCATCGCCCATGGACACACACAGAGGCGTTGCCTGTGCCATTAATTCGATTGAACTGGCCCAAACGTGCGAAAGCATGACTCCCACGGCAAAATGTAATATAAACTTGTGTTATCACTACATAGTATAAAACAAAGTCGCCTTTTCTGTCCCTATATCCCTATGTGCGCTTAAATCTTTAAAACTACGCAACGGATTTTGATGCGGTTTTTTCCAATAGATAGAGTGATTCAAGAGGAAGGTTTATATGTATAATACATGCATCATATACTAAGGCAACATTGCTAATTTTAGAGGTTTCTATTTTATTCCCGTGCAAAGTCGGAGCGGGCCGCTATGTTTTTATATACAACGTTCATAGTTTTTCTGTAGTGTATTTAATTTAGTATCAGCATTGCACCCGTGCGAAGCCGGGGCGGGTCGCTAGTCTCTTATAAATTATTCTTAATAGTACATTATAAGAAAAAAAAAACAATATAAAATATTATTTGGCAACTCATTCTTTTGCATTACTACCTAGTATGTACCAGACATTACAATTACAAAACACATTAACGCAAAGCTATTCCGAATAGTTCCTAAAGCGGAATTCACACGCTCCAAATAATATTCGGTTGGCACAATAGCTATAAAAGTAATGTTAGCACCTTTACTTTCGTTCGTAAATCGTAATCATCATTGTTAGCAACAGACAGCCAGACGTTAACGACCATTTTGTTTCTTTTTTTTTGCGCGGGAAAATTCACCGCAATTGATTTCGAAAAATCACGTTTCAGATTTTTATCTTCAAGTATCGCCTTTGAAATGGCTTTGAAATGTTTTTTTTTTTATTATTTAATGGTGGGCAAACGTGCTGACGAATCACCTGATGATAAGCGATTACCGCCGCCCATAAACACCCGCAACACCAGAGGCGTCACAAGTGCGTTGCCGACCTTTGAGGGATGGGAAGGGGGATGGGCCTCCGGTATCCTCACTCACTCGGTGAAACACAGCTAAAGCGCTGTTTCACACCGGTTTTCTGTGAGGCCGTGGTATCACTCCGGTCGAGCCGGCCCATTCATGCCGAAGCGCGGCTCTCCCACGGATCTAACAGAAATAGCGTTATGTTTTTGCTTTTTGTTTTATTTATTTGACGTACCTATACATTTGTTTGCCAAATTAACTGTTCTATTAATCTAGAGGTAAGTGATCCTGACTGCTAAGACAGAGATCGTGGTTCGATTCCTAAGCAGGACAAATATTTATAAAATGAGCACGACCAGCGGCGTAGCGTAAGTGTCTGCCGCCCAGGGCGGCTAACAATTTTGCCGTCGATCAATATCTGCATCGTTCACACTTAAAGTTTTGCGTTACTGTCCGTAAATGATTGTATTTTGAATGTTATATTTGTTTTAAACATGAAAACTCATTAGCTAATGAAGATAAATTTTGGCGGGAAGTCACGTGTCAATTTTTTTAACTCAAGTTGTAGTTTAATTTTCGCAGCAAAAATGAAATCAACGCATAACTATTTTATGGCGATGAATTTTAACGGTTTTAAACGTTGACTCACTCCGCAAGACTGCACTGCTAATCTTCAAAATACTTTTGGGAAAGAAGCACTACTCATAAACATTCCAAGCACAAAATATGAAATGGTTTAAATATTTCTTATTATTTGTTGTGAAATTTTGCCGCCCCCTAAAAAGAGCCGCCAGTGGCCGCCGCTCTACTTGTTCTGTGTCTGATGAACTGAGACTGAGCCGTGGTTACCAGAATGCTGCTGACAAACAAACATCATATTAATTTAAACGCATACGTACAGATAAATTATACCTAAACACATAAAGAACTTACAACACAAATATTAATATTTGTCCTGGGTGGTATTGAACCGACGACCTTTGACTAAGCATTCAGAATAAATAAGCATTGAACCAACAAACTTAACTGCATCGGTGGCGAAGTTGTAGTGTATGCGACTGCTGTGCTTGAGGTCTCTGATTTGAAGCCCGGGTCGGACCAAATGTTTGTATGATCTGCAAATATTTGTTTCGGAGTTTGGGTATTTTCTATGTATTTACAATAAGTTGTCTAGTACCCATAATACAAGCTCTGCTTAGCTTGGGACTAGATGACGGTGTGTGTCAGATGTCAAAAATATTTATTTATTTATTTACAAACAGTAGAAGTAGGCCCAGTCAGTAGTGTACAGAGTAGAGAAACAAGCGCCATATCTCTCTCTCTTTCCTTTTAATCATAACTCTATCACCTCAATGTATATGTTACCAGCACTTATTTATAACTCATAATCATCATTTGCAGCGCTCTTCGAGTACTAACCTGACCGGAGGCAGTCGTAACAAGCGCTTCACATTCCAGTCCACAGTACGTCAGTTGGAAAGAAGAAAAATAGCTGAAAAGCTTTCGAAAGAAGCTGATTTGAAAGAACAACAAAGAAGAACAGAGCTGGAGGCCATGAGGAGGCGAGTATACTTTATTAACGTTTTCACTTTTCAACCGACTTCAAAAAAGGAGGATACAACCAATTGTTGTTGTTGACTGCCTCTGTGGCGCAGTGGTAGCGTATACGCCTGCTGTTCTTGAGGTCTCGGGTTCGATTCCCGGGTCAGACCAAATGCTTGCATGATCTACAAATATTTGTTTCGAAGTTTGAATGTTTTTTATGTATGATGTATGTATTCATATCAGTTGTCTAGTACCCATAACACAAGCTCTGCTTAGCTTGGGACTAGATGGCGTCGTGTGTCAGATGTCCGAAATAATTTTAGTATTTTTTTATGTTCGTTACCTCAGAACTTTCGACTGGGTAAACCGATTTTGATGATCCTTTTTTTATTTGAAAGCTGCTTCTCGTGTGGTCCTATTTTAATTTGGTTCTTGAATCGATTATTTTGTAAAAAAAATGTGATTATAAACTTAGTAAATGACTTTTCTTGGCTTATTTGCTTATAAGTCAAAACAATAATGATTTTCTTATGACCATTCGCCGTATAACTTTTAGGACGCAACTACTTAAACATAAGACATTGTACATTTAGATACATGTTATCAACGTGTCCTTCTCACGGCGCTATCCTTTATATAATCAGCAGTCTAAAGTTAAATACCATTTTTTTTATTTTCGAATACTTACAAACCGTGGGAGAGCCACGCTTCGGCATACATGGGCCGGCCCGATTGGAGTGATACCACGGCCTCACAGAAATAGCGCCTGCGCTGGGTTTCACCGAGTGATTGAGGGTACCGGAGGCCCACACCCTACCCGTCCCCCATCCCTCTTCCCATTCCCCAAAGGCCGGCAACGCACTTGTGACGCCTCTGGTGTTGCGGGTGTCCATGGGCGGTGGTAATCGCTTGCCATCAGGCGATACGTCAGCTCGTTTGCCTCATATTCCATAAAAAAAAATTCTACTGCGCCAAGTGTTGTAAGTTCAAATCCCACTAATTGTTGTTCTGAGTCTGGGTGGTCTTTGTGTCCGTTTCATTAATGTTTGATAAAGTCCCCCGCGACATAGGATGAATATTTATAAAGAGGGAATCTATAAATTGATTCATTGATGCAAATAATAATAATTATTATCAAATCCATTTTGTGCAGTATCACAACACTCATGCGCTTTACCAAACGGCTATCAATAAACTTATTGAAATATAAATAATTGCTTGTTTCCCAGTTTAATACTGTAATTGGTTCTTTTACCGTTGATTTTATGTTAAATTCGTCACGTTCAATGTGAAATTGTATAGCTTTTAACCTTGGCTGGATAAACACAAATACACCATGTAGGTCGTAAGCTTTTACCATAGTTTATAGTCGATTCGTTTAGATAGTGTCGGTACTGCCGCACGTAATTGTGGTTATTATTGTGAAATACGGATATATTAAATCATACAACGGCGTAAACTGGCAAATTATACTTTCTTGTGGGTGGCGGCTTTGCTTTGACATAAAGGCGCACCAAAGCGACCGTCTCTAGGCGAATGGACTATACACGGATAGCGTAGCGGTTTAAGTACTCACTTCGCCATATCTTACTGAGTTGAAAGGTGAAAAATTATTGTTCTAAGTCCAAATGTTTATTTTTAAAGTGCCGTGCGACCTAATATATATTCCTAATGAGGGGTTGTCTGTAACAAAACAAATATTAAAGGACCTTTTCTTTTACCAGAGTTGAAGAAGAGTTCCAGCGCAAGAGAGCCAGGGAAAAGGCGAGCATCAGACAGCAACTCAGACTTGTGAGCAGTGGAGCCACAAGCATGCCCACTGCCTCCGCCCACCATAAGGTAAGAAATCAATAAACCAACCATATATTTTAGTAGTTTGATTACTTCGTGTATACAAGTATCATATTAATCGATCTAGTTTGACTTTTTGATAAGACAATTAAGGCAATTAGAAAAATTAAATCATCCTCAATAAAAACAACTTTTAAACAAAAAAAAAATTCGAAGCTATGGTGCGTCAAAAAGTCCCGGAAAATTCGTCCATATACCTACATTATACCTGTTTCGTAAAACTACTTGCAATACCTCCGAGCCAATTTGATTTCTACAAACGCTAATGGAAACCTATTAAATGTATGGGAATCATATTTAATCATGTGGTCAAAACAAGATTTTACCATTAGCGACGGTCTTCTATCAGAGAACCTTAAAATTGTATAAAGTTTGTGAAAACTACCATTTACTTAGTGTTTAGTCGCTGATAATGAAAATTATACGAGTCCAATGTGGAAGAAAGAAATTACACATACTTTCAAATAAGCTTTTATTTCAAGCTATAAAAATTGTTATAAATACGCATTTCGCCTTGACCATGAACGCTGAAAGGGTTCACAACGTCTGGACATGTTGAAGTTCAAGGTACTTTAGCATTAGTCATACTGTAAGTGTATACCATTCACATAACGTCCTATTGTAATATTTTTAAAATAATAACCATTTATACATGCCCTAAATAATGGCATTAAAATATTTGATAACTTTGAATGCTCTGAGGCACATGGAACAATGCTGATTCAGGGTTCTTTGTGTCCGGATGACCCCAGCAATTCCTAGATCTGTCCTGTCTAAGGCGCAGAGCTGTCACTCCACCGCAAACTCCGGTGGAGTGACAGTCCGCCCGACATGTTAAGAAAAATTGGGCATTCTTTGTATTACTTTTATAAATGTTTATTAAATTCCCAACGAGACAGGATATTATGTAACAATAGAAACGATTGAAAACTTGACATTTCGAATGGATTTGAGTTTAATTTGTAAGTTATAAAATAGCCTTCTAGGGAAAAAACTAAAATTGAACAAGAAGACTCGTCAGTTTGTAAAAAGAAACAAATATTTTTGACATTAAAGGTGAACTTTATGCTCAAGTCTGTAGCATACCATAAGGGAAAAAATGTGGCATTCATTTTATACTTTTGTCTATATTAAAGTACAAAATGAATACCGCAATTTTTTCCCCATTGCTTAAAGACCTTGGACTCTGTCAAGGTGATATTGAAACCACCTTTGATAACACAAGAATCAGTATAAAATTACGATATAATTGCTTATGTGATGAACATACTGTATGACGTTAGCTTTTTAACGACATCTAGTTGATAAGTAAAACTTTTGAGAAGGAACGGGTTTAATGTCCCTCCAACACAAAGGGAGGGTCCTCCGGCCAGGTGAGGTGATCATGCCTGGTGGACCACGGCCCAATGGATGAGGTTGGGATGTTGTATATATCTTAATTAGTTCGAGAACTTTTATACCGCGATACTGGACCAGTAGTTACTCCGTAATTCGGTGTTTCTTAAATAGATGACTCTGTGTTTTTGTTGTCTTAAGTGGAAGTAGCCACACTTTCAAGCTTCAAGATAATCTTTGACCAAATCGCTAATAAAAACCTCAATTGTGATCGAATAACATAAGTAACGTTTACAGACGTTAATGATGTTTTACGATCACAATTATAAAGAAAAGACATTGAGATTCAAGAACTGACTGATCATTATTTTTTTCTAAGGAAATCTAAAGATTTTTATGAACAGCATAAATTTTACAATGTTATATTAAGTGATAGCTGCTGTTACAGGCTCGCGACGATCCTGATGGATCCTGCCGAGAGTCTCCAGCTCCTGAACGAGTGAGGGAAAATAGGCAACGACACAGCAATGCTTCCTCAGAGATTAGTGGAAGAAGCAAGAGTACCACACCGGTAAGTACTTGTGACTCGATTCAACTTCGACACGAAAATAGTTATCTCGTACAATTTCATGAATTATGTTTTATTTCTGTAATAAATGAACACAAAATCCTATCTTCTGCCTTGCTCTTTCTAAGCCTACCTGCAATCTAGTCTATACATAAATCAAAATGTTAAGAAGACATGAGTACCTACGCTTCAAAAAATTTTCACCGTTTGAACTTAAATTTTGACACGAGAACACGCAGTAGGGTAGATGACACCTTAATCAAATTTTGTATGAAATTAATACAAACTTGTGACGTCACTGTTTTACACTACTCAATTGAGCAATATATTTCAAAGTTTATTTGAATTAAATGTGTAATAGAAATGGAAAGCTGTCAAATTATATTTGCCGAAATGTTTGTAATATTAGTTTTGATAAAGGAGACATCGGTATTTATATACGATACAGTCATGTACCCTATTGCTTGGCGTGGTAGAGACAGAGGCAGAGTACAGCTAGTGGTGTATATAGACGCTTGGTGACCCGAGGCGGTTGTGTGGTTGTGTGGTACAGATCCGCAGCGTGGAGCTGTCGGAGTGGCACTCGGCGGCGGCGGGCGCGCGCGTGTACCGCGACTGGGCGCCGGCGCACGCGCACGACCACCCGCCCGCCTGCGCCAGGATGCCCATCGCCTCGCACAACATCTACAACGGTAACTCGCCCTACATGCTTTATGCGCTTCCACTTAGGGCCAGCGCCGACGGACGGACTTGCGGCAGAGGAACCACCAACCGTCTTTAACCGTTTTATAATATATTTCTTTGCATCAACAACAGTTGTGTACTGGAAAACTTTATGTTTAATTGAAGAAGAGAGAGGGTCAAGAGAGGGTCATCTACAAAACGTAGATGGCCCGAGGTACGTCAGAGCTCCAGGGATTTCCTTTCGAGGGTGCACCTGGTTCCCCGGCTTCTAGTACCCGAAGCGGTGTGCGGTTTTCAGTCGATTCGAGACCGACATAGCCACCAGTCGGCGGCATTCGAGGGAATTTACGCACCAAAAAAAACTTTAAAAAATGGTAAAGAATTAAACTCTTCGCCGCCACTCCGTCCATCGGCTCTGGCTCTTATTCGTATTTATTTTATAAATTTATTAACTGAGTGACACTGACTTTACATCACATCAAAAGCCTTCAACAGTTCACAGCTGGACTATTTTAGGCTTTCTAGTGAATTTTATCTCATCTCTTTGCTGTTTGGAACTTTATATTTTTCAAATCGAGTTAGAAAATATACCAAACAAATAAATAATCTATACAGATAAATAAAATTTACATGTCTGTCTGTACATTTCATCAGATTTTGGGTTTAAAGGTTCAGTGTAATTCCACCATCAAAGCACCACACGCTTGAGAGACCATGTTGGGTTATCTTATTGTAAGATGTGCTCCCAAAGTTGATTACTTACTCGCCAGTCGAACCTCCTATGGATTCGATTGTCACTAAGTTCTGGGAAACGTCCCGCCAATCTAAAAATACTTTCTGGAATGGTTGAACTGATTTTGACAGAACAGAACTATAACTGATAGTTGATGATATAAATAATAACATTTTAAATAACTTCACCTTACGTCGTTATCCGTGGTTGTTGATGGACAGCTACAAGAGCAACCGCGGGCAAATCACGGGACCTAGCTAGTTTACAATATAACAAAACGAAACCAGTTCTTACATATTTCACTTAGCTAAGCATAGAAAGTCAATTTCTGTCGGACAGTTACATATTAAACATATAAGTGATAATTAAATGCATAGCGCGACTCGTCCTCAATGGAATCAGATCTGGGACATGGTCACCATATATGAAGGCCTTAGGGACACAACGGCAATTGACCTCATAGTTACACCATATTGTACTGTACTTGTGTTTGGTCATCTAAAACAATGGCTCTCTTTAAAAATTATTTTCTAGAGCAATGATCAATTTCATACACGACAGTCCAAAACCATTATTTACTGCATTAAAATCTACTAATATTATAAACGCGAAAGTTTGTGAGTATGTAAGTGAGTATGTTTGTTGCCCTTTCACGCAAAAACTACTGAATGGATTTTGATGAAACTTTACAATAATATAGCTTATACATCAGAATAACACATAGGCTACAATTTATAAACATACTAGCTTCGCCTCGCGGCGATGCCTGCGGTTATTGTCGTACCGCGGATAGCACTGCGGGGTTCAGCTAGTATTACATATTTCACTGGCCTATAAGCCTAGTGGTATGTAATCCTGACTGCTGTTAGTTCGATTCCTACGCAGGACCAATGTTTGTGTGCTAAGCACATTGTTCTGTAAAAACATTATTCTGTGTTTATGTATAATTTATCTATGATATTGGCTGAAACTTTCCTTTGAATTAATTAATGTGTGGGCCAATTGTGTTTTAGTCTAATCTTCATAAGTTGACAATTTAGAGAATTCTCTAAAAGAAAATAAATAGACAGAGTCTCTAATTCTTATTAAATAATGTCACATTTCAAATTATAAATCTAAACGTATTAATTTTTGTAACGCTATGCTTCTTCACAACTAATTAAGAAACATTTGCTTGTCGCAAATGTTGTCGCAAACAGCTTTGTATATTTGCCAACTTTGTATTGTAAAAGGAAAATTTTATTCTTCATACTCTGGTTTGTTGTATTTTGTAAGACCTCAAAACAATACATTATTTAAACGGTTTGTTTGAAATTTTACCATGTCTTTTATGGTATTTTCGGACCGAAATGAACTCACCTCGATCTGACTAGTTTACAAACTACATATTACATATTCTGTATTACATTTATTTAAATTGCGAACACATATGTTTTAACGAAAAGTTGTATTTGTTGAATATATTGTATGTATAGAGAAATATTTATAGTTATGTGTTATTTAATAATAGTAGTAATGTTCTCCCAGCCAATAAAGGCCACGGCGGTCAGTTTCAACGGTCAGCCAAGTACGCAGGAGATATTATAGTGCACAAGTGTGCGCAAACACAGGTGCACTCTCTGTTCCCCCTCTCTGATAATCTGATGGGACGGTTAACCGACACTGGCGGGGAGAGATCGGGCGCAGGACCGACAGCTTTACGTGCTTTCCGAGGCACGGGGCTCAGACACTTTAAGTTTCAAACCGTGTACCAGCAAATATGTCACATTTTTTAAAATATTTTTATACGTCTCTTTTTAAATAATAATGTAACGGTTAAAGAGACATAGTAATTTTATTGTCTTGTCTCGAAACGCCCGTGCACAAATATGAATGCTGATGTGGTGTGCAGGAGGCGGTGAGGTGTCCGCGTTCAGCGGCAGCCCGCGCTCGGACAACTACCGGCTGGAGTTCGCGCGCGGGCGCTCGTCCGCGTCGCCCCGCACGCCGCGCGCGCCGCGCCTGCTCGCCGCCGCCGCGCGCGCGCCCAGCTCCTCCGGCTCCGAGCTGTCGCTGCGGCAACCGATTAAGATCAGGTACGTCTCCAGCCCGTAAAGCGCCCGCCGTCCGCAATCATTACTTTAGCGCCCTTCACTAAGAGTAGCACCCTTCAGTAAGAGTAGCGCCCTTCAGTTAGAGTAGCGCTCTTCAGTAAGAGTAGCGCCCTTCAGTTAAAGTAGCGCCCTTCAGTAAGAGTAGCGCCCTTCAGTTAGAGTAGCGCCCTTTAGTAAAAGTAGCACCCTTCAGTTAAAGTAGCGCCCTTCAGTAAAAGTAGCGCCCGTCAGTTAAAGTAGCGCCCTTCAGTTAGAGTAGCGCCCTTTAGTAAGAGTAGCGCCCTTCAGTTAAAGTAGCGCCCTTCAGTAAGAGTAGCGCCCGTCAGTTAAAGTAGCGCCCTTCAGTTATAGTAGCGCCCTTTAGTAAGAGTAGCGCCTTCAGTAAGAGTAGTAGAAATATCGGGCGGTTCTCTCACGAGAAACATTTTTGAAGGCATATGACATAAGATATTTGAGGTGGACACGACTCGCAGTGTAGTTTCCGATTTCTTTATTATGTAGCCTAAACTAAAGTAAAAATGGTTAAAGAAACCATTATTTTTTTACTTCGTTGAAGCGTTAATTAACATCGTTATTAACAGCTTTTAACAGTCCACTCCTGAACATAGGCCTCTCCGTATAAGGAAGCTTATCACGTTACCACCCTGGCCAGATGGGTTGGTACAGGAGATTTCAAGATTTCGCTATGCAATGAAGTTATAGTTTTATAGTTGTTACTTTTTTAATATCTTCAAATTAACATTAAAAGTCGTTGATTTGATATAACCTATGTTTGATGTAATACGCTGCGTCTATCGTTTTGACATTTATTTAAAAAGATGCCAATTTGACTTGACAGTCCCCTGTTGATTCCCCTGGCGGTAATATTAATACTTAAAATACATAACATAATTAATTATTACATAACCTGTTAAGATTCTAATTTTGAATTAATTTTATTTAATATTCTCTGCATGTAAAATGTATAAGCATGGCAAAATTAACATGAAAAGTAGGTCTCATTAATTTAAAACAAGCTACCCGCCCGGTAATCTTGGAGCATTGCGCTGTGTGAGTTGACAGAAACGCTTTGCCTATTTTAAATTAAAATATTGATGTCAAATATGTTTAACGCATTAACATTAACTCTTACTCGTGAAGTAACTTTCACGCCTAAATTAAACCGATTTCAATGCAATAGTACTTTGATACTAGAGAAAAGACTGACGATTTATAGTAAACTGTATTATTTAATTTGTTTGTTTCATATTTCATTAGGACGTTCTCGAAAATAATGTGTTAAATCAGTTCATCAATGACGGAGTTCTGATGTCACAAATATGAAAGTAACCGCATTAAGAAACTCCTATATTTGATTAAGATGATAATGATCTGAAATCGGTGAAAAATATATAGATATGCAATCATAAGGTGTATCAAATAACGCCCCAATATACCTTTTATAGAAATCACACAAAAAAAATTTTTTTTTTGTATCAATGATGACTATTCAGACGGTTGATAGTATAATTTGTTTAACGTATTGTTAATGTATGTAGATATATATTCGACATCGATTTTTTTTTTCAACATTAGTGGTTAATCTAGTTCATACTTAATGAGTTGATTGGTGTTTCCGAAGGTGGTGATATGTCGGTGTATCGCTAATAAAACTAATAGCCCTGCGCAGGCGCAGCCAAGGTGAGTGCTTGCTTCCATCCTTACATTTAGAAATTTCCACCCCATTTACGATTAATGTAGTTAATTTTTGTGAGTAGACGCCGCATTAATATGCTAACAATTAGAAAATCCCCTGGCTTAATTTGATCATTAAAAATATTTAGAAACAGCAGGGAAGGGTTGAGGAGAAACTTTAACGCTTTTGATAGCCTTTTAAAAGGATTCAATCTGTGTAATGATAGAGATTTATATTCTGATTGTGTTATATTAAATTGTAACCCATTGGCTGGGCGTGTATAGTGAGCCACCAGCAGAGGAAGCTGAGCACGTCATCGTGCCGAACCTCCGAGCGACCCCTGCAACTTCCTCACATCTCGCGCGACGTGCCGCTCTGCTCACACACTGACAGATACCGGCATACGCTGTCAGATGCTGATGGATGCCGACAGACACCGTCACACGCATCTAACACTCCCACATTAAATCGAATGCGTCCGCATTTAACATTTACTTTAACACCTAATTATAGTTTTGTATAATTTACCTTTTTTAATGTTGTTATCTAAGTAAACTTCTATTTATTTTATATTTTTTGTATTAACTAGGAGTTTGTTACCTGATAAATTTATAGAACAATATATACACCGCTTTGGTATAGTGCATCGTGTATATAGAAAATTTCAGATACCATAACTAAATTAAATCAGTTATAAAATTAGTTATGTTGGGTTTGAGGCACGGTTAGAAAATGGATTGTATTGTGTGAAAGTGCTGGGGACCGGAATAGGAGTGCTGCTAACGATCTGTAGGTAAGCGCGTCACGCAAACTCCACCGGTCTGCGGTTATTTGGGTCGACATTGTGTATTTATGATTCTATTTTATTTACTCGACCATTTTTCTTTTATAACCTATGAATAAGGTCAGACAGGTAAGAAAGGGGTAAGGTTTCACACGAAATCGTTTTCGAATTTTCTTGAATCAATTAAAATGAAAACCCATCGCCTCAAGAAATATCTTGACCTTTCTTTCTCTTGAAAAATATATCTATTAATACTTAAAATATTGTAGATAAAATAACTTTTTTAAATTTTGGTCTATTATTTAACGACTGAATTATATTCATATTACATTATCATTAGGTTATATGTAATACAAATATAGCAATGTATAAACAATTTCATTTTTAAAAATAGAAACTTTGTATTCTATTAATTTAAATATTTAAATAAGTTTTCACAAGGCAATTCTATTCACATATGACAGTAACTGTCAGCCATTTAAAAAACATCTGTTAACCATATAAATGTTGCCAGTGTGAAAACTTTCTTTTAATTATTATTTTATTGCAATAGCTATCGTCTTCCATTGTAAGCTAAACTGAAGCTTTAATATAGATGTAACAATTATTCTAGCGGTGCTACTTGTAAGTCGAATGAGGAAAATGACTTGGACACTTAAGTGACACTAAAATGTCAATGTCAAATGTTTGGCGCTATTTAATTTAGTCTCCGAATACTAAACTATGTAGAAATATATAAAATAACAAATTGTTTAATGTTATCAACTTTTTAATTAACAAATAAATAAATGGTTATTTTCAAAGTCTATTTTTACATTAAAATTACGTGACTTCCAATGACACAATGTACATACAACTCCATTTAGTTAAGATACACCGAACTACGGAGTAACTACTAAACCTGCATTGCACACTCATAGTTCTCACGTCGATTTGTTAACATAGAACTTCTTTACATCAAACGTTGATCACTATACTTACTGAGGGACGAGTATATCTCTCGATGATAAAGCACCAGCAAAACATTAAAACATTACCATAACCTAGAATTTCCTTTCTTACAGAAGTGAATTTCCATCATAACAATCAGTCGTGACATCTTCATCCAATATTAATAATGACAGTAGACATTTGTTGACCTTTAAAACGATCAATCATGTTCTAACACAATGTGGTCTATGAGTGGTGCACAAACGACTTGGGTGTGCCGTGACCGGGTTAGCCAGCATTGTAGTGGCTCACTGGCTTCTGATCGATTATCGCTATAGCCTCATGATATATAGATTTGTTTTTTATAAAGGATGTACATGGTTTTATTCACGTGTCTGACCTGAAGGGCTTGTAAACCCTTAATGAGACAACCTTTGGTCTAGAACTAGTCAAGCATCCCAGAAATATACGAAAACCTGTGTATACCCTAAATAAATACAAATTTAAATGTCAGTATCTGAACAGTTTCAAGAAAGTTACGAGTGAAATTCCTGGATTTATAAATCTGTCGTTAAGATGGAACTTCATTCTAAGGAGTTTTGTAATGGAAAATAGACGTTTTTGAGTTAATTTAAAGTATTTTTTACCTAAGCAGTACATACTTTGCTGAAAATGTGTACTGCTTTATTTCAAACTCTTAAACTTTTTTTTTAATTGTGGTGTAAGCTCTCAGATATAAATATTTAAAGTCATTACCGTAATCGTTTTTACTAATGAATATACATTCAACATATTTATAAAATAAATCATTTATATAAATATGGTTATATTACTTTTACAAAATGTATTTACTTTAGACGTTATACGTAATATAAATACAATAATATATTAAACAAGTATATTATGTCATAATTGTAAAACGGCTCAATTGTACATAATTTTGTAATTATATTGTATCCTAAATTTTAAAGTATTTACCATAGAGAAACATAAATTTAATAATCAATAAAATTACATATTTACTTTAGAAAACACATACCCAAAATAAATTGTTAAAGAATCTAAATCAGGTTATTACTTTCCCAAGTCGAGTTATCAATTAATAAGTTAGCCCACAGCTGTCCTCTACTGGACCAGGATTCACTTAATACTTGGTCCCCTGGCTTATAGGACAGGGTTACCGTTGTTTGGATGTAGCGCTCCAATTCATGTGCATCGTGCAAACCTGTCGAGTTCTTTGCCACTTTAGCATGCTTATTTCTTCATTGGTTTGGATAACTTTAGCTCTATTACCCCCTCATCAAAGGGGAGAGAATCTCTTCATTATGAGAAGAGATTCTTTCTTATAAAGTCCAAATTCATTGAAACTAATTAATTATCAAACTATATCAATATTTCACAGCATTTTTCATTTAAATGAGTTTGTATACTTGTCATGTATTGAATAGTGTATTTTAAAGCTATGCTGAATAAGATTTATTTTCGCGTGATTTTAAGAACATCGGATAATTTATGAAAGACATAAATATATCAGAACATGTCATTATTAGTTATACACATTTATACCTGTAATAATATTAAATAACTTAGATGTACATACCAGTAGCTAATTTTCGGTGCGTGTATATAATATAGAGTAAGAATATTTACATAATAAGAAATAAATATCTGTATATCGATATGTTGGTTGTTTTATTTGATACGCTTTTGAATCTAAAGGCATTTAAAAAAAAATATTGTCTAAAAAATCACTTCGGAAAAGCACTGAAGTTCATTTCAGTATTAACTGATATACAATTAAATGAATTAAGGTATTTGTTTGTCATTTCAAATTATCTACCAGCTTTTTACTGATGATTATGAAAATACATACAAAACTTAAATTAAAAAAAAAAAATCTTGTCTTTATGTCTCTCTTTTTGCTCTGTCTAATCTCTACAAAAGCTCGACTAATTTTGACGAGATTTTCACTGGCAGATAACTGATGATATAAGGAATATCTAAGACTACTTATTTTAGACAAGATTCGCCCCACGGCTTTTATCACAGCGCGGCTCAACTAGTATAGGTCACATAGATGAAGAGTCTCTTGGTTCAATGGTTCAGGACCCTGCCTGAATGTTATAAGCACTGGAAAAACTTTTTCGAATATTTACAAAGAAGCAGACAAAGTTGCGCGCTCCGCTAGTGAACATTAATCTTGACCGTTTCAACTTTAACACCAGTAAGTATTGCCTGATTTGACGTGATTACTCCTTCACGTTAAAACATTACAAATACATAACATGTGGTCACGTACTGAACTAGCCAATTAACGGTCAAAGGCCCTTAGAAACCCAAAAGAAAAAAATAGGTACGTTTTTCGTTTAGAGTATACATTGCCTGTTTTGTATAAATATGTTTGATGGAAAGTTTAATTCACACATCAATGAATGACGTGTATTGTGATATTTTCGCTTATTAACGTAGACATGCGCAACGCTGTCACAAATAAACCTTTCAGGTGAAAAAAGTTTTCAGTTTTACCGCGTTCTTTGAGCGTACGGTTGGAAAATTTTAACATATAAAGTGTTAAGGGTTGATATACAGTACCTACAATAGTAATAAACAGCGTACAAATCTAATAAATAATATTAATTTAAGCAGCCTAATATATAGTAACATCGATAATATATGTAAATTGATTAATAAAAAGTTAATTCGTTAAGTACCTGTTTGTATATTAAGTTTTCTAGTATTGACATTCCGCTGTTACATAGACTATGCATCGTGTATTTAGATCAATATTTAACTCCATAAATACGTATCATTAATCAGTTCGATATATACCAAGTCCATAAAACTTTCCAAAATTGAGAAATATTTTAAACGTAATAAAATCAAAGAAACAAACAATAACAATCAATTTTCCCCTCCGAAACGTTGTCTGCGCTTAATCCTAACGGACCCTGTAGACCCAACGGTGGCATTTGAAGACGTACCGCTCGGATCCGGCGGCGCGGCCGCTTCGGAACTTCCACGGAGAGCCCGACAGTGTTTAGCGTGTATACATCGAGCCAAGCTGTTGCCAGATATTCCGGAACCGGTGTCGGCCCCACCGGTGTTGGTCCCGACACCGGTGCACGTGGCCCACACACCGGTCACCGCTCCTATACAATCCGAGCCCCGCCGGACTACTATGATGGCTAAACCGGAGAACGTTCACGACGCCCTAGAGGATAGAGACCCTAACAGTCTGAACCAACACGTACAGGTGTGTATGAGACGGTTATTAACTTTTCAGTATAAATTAAAAGTGAAGTGTTTCTTGGTAAATTTTTGATTGATACACACAAAGTTCTCAATTTAAATGTTTTGTTTTACGCTCACAATCGATATTACATTGACCATGAATTTTGTGTACTTCGTAGACACATGTCCTTGTGGTAAATCGTTCTAAATAAATAAATAAATATTTCGGATATCTAACACACAACGCCATTTAGTCCCAAGCAAAGCAGAGCTTGTGTTATGGTTTACTAGACAACTGATAGAAATACTTATATACTTTTTTTTTGTAAATACATTCATATTATACATAGAAAACACCCAAACTCCGAAACAAATGTTTGCAGAGTTCACTCTTGCTATCTTTATAAATTAGTTTTTGCTCAAATCTATATTCTTTTAGAAGTAACCACAGGCGAGTTAGACAAACCCATATTAAAGATTAAGCATATCATAGTCTCCGTTTGGTGACTGATAAACAAACCCTATTCCAACTCTTCTGGCCAGGGTCGTGTAGTACACCAGAACCTTCCTTCCTAAGGAGAGGCTTATATCCAGCATGATGATATCACAGCCTAAGTAATTAGCTCCTAAAAGGTGAAAAATTTGAAGTTCGATTATTTGACGTCCGAGTGGCGTAGTCGTTTGTGTAACAGGCTACTACGCTACGGTGCGATTATGGGGGCGATTCCCGTCGAAACCAAGCATATGCTAATGTATGTGTGTATTTATTTATGGAAACGAGTAGATGAGTTACCTGATGGAGAGTGACTACCGCCAGTCATGAACGTTGTCAACGCTGAACGAAAATTTACAATTATAGAATAGGTACTACGCAACTCGGGTAAAAACCTTCTAGATAGAACTTAGTGCCATTTACCAATTTACTAGGCCGTTGTAGTGAATATCATTTGTTTGAGTGCCTCATGAAATAATAGAAAAACCTCTCAATTTCTTGTGAACACAACTAGTTAATTGACATTGGTTTGTTTTTCCTTCTAAATGCCTAACACGAGTAGGTATAATTTACTAGCTGAACACCGCGGTACGACAATAACCGCGGCAGAGGTGGAGCTAGTATCTTTATAAATTGTAGCCTATGTGTTATTCTGATGTATAAGCTGTATTATTGTAAAGTTCAATCAAAATCCATTCAGTAGTTTTTGCGTGAAAGAGCAACAAACATACTCACTTACATACTCACAAACTTTCGCGTTTATAATATTAGTAGGATTTATAAAAAAAATTAATCGCCGAAATTTATGAACGCCCATAACTTCCGAACCACTGCACCAGATTGGATAATTCTTTTTTTATGTGTTCGTTATTGTTAGGACAAAGTTTGTATAGAAAGATAGAAAATTAAAAGAAAAGCGGAAGTGATACATTTTCTTAGTCCGAGACTGTGCGCTATCTGTGGTAAACTGAGGCGACATAATTACTAAAACAAATATTTCGGAAATTTAGAAAATATTCACGAAAAAAATGGTGGTACGAAGTTTTTCGGGTCACCTTGTTTATGAAAAAACTAACCCTTGCAGAATAACATCCCTTTTCACGAACCGGAAAATAATTAATGAATAACATTACAGCGACTCATGACGTGAAAGCACTTTCCAAGTGTACATTATTGTGTGTTATGTGTTCTTACTGCGCTGTGATAATGTCAAGTTCAAAATTTACATACATACCAACTGTATATTCAGTTAAAAATACTTGAGTACTGTAATGTCTTCGTGTACCTACCATTTTATTAATGTAACCCGAGTACCGTAACAATCATCCTTAAAGCTCGTCGTATATTAAAATTTTAACTTAATCAGTGCAGATTTTTTTTAAGTTTTTTTTTATTATTTAGGGGGCAAACGAGCAGACGTATCGTCTGATGATAAGCGATTACCGCCGCCCATGGACACCCGCAACACCAAAGGCGTTACAAGTGCGCTGTCGGCCTATTAAGAAGGAGTAGGTAATTGTTTTGTGTACGATTACCGAAACGTAAACAATTTTATATACGTAGATAAAGACAAAAAATATAGATATACATATATAGATTCGTGAGTGATAAAACTTCGAAAAAAAAAATTCAGGGCACTTAAAAAATCTTATAGACTATTGAACAGTTATCAAACTTGTTGTGTTTTTTAAATTATGAAGTATGTAGAATAGTCAGAAAATTAATGAAATTCAAACAGTCATTAGTGAGGTTGGAAACAAAGCATGGGGGTGACCTGTAGCCAACACTGGTCTTGAATGTGGTCACGCAAGCCACTCGATTTAGTCGCCACCGACGCGGTCACTTCAGTAAACCTAAATTATAGGTCTATTTTGCTAAGTGTTAATACTATGTAAGATATGAATTGAATTGTAGACTTTTTAGTAGCTTTACCTATTAAAATTACAGTTGTATGTTAAGCGAAGATGTTTTGCAATCTATACTAATAAAAATCTATACTAATAATAAAGCTGAAGAGTTTGTTTGTTTGTTTATTTGTTTGAACGCGCTAATCCCAGGAACCGCTAGTCCGAATTGAAACTTTATTTCGGTGTTAGATAGTCCATTTATCGAGGAAGACTATAGACTATCATTACGCTAATACTAATAGGAGCGGAACATCAATGAAGAATATTTCATAAACGGGGAAAAATGTTCACGCTACGGGCAATATAAGACGCAAACGAGTTGCGTGGGTCAGCTAGTAAGCAATAAAATTGAAAATAATTTAGAACACTTATAAACATACGTCGAAATATAGTTATTTCATCATCATCACCATAAACAGTCTTTAATGATCCACTGCTGGACTTAATCCCCACATTCTCTCCTAGTCAACTTTTGGGGGATATAAAAATTTAATGTTTATACATTCAGGTAACATCAACAAGCCTTTAAAAAAATGTATGATCTTTTTTATTCAGCAGGGACCAACGACCTGGCCTATAACCTGACGGTAAGGGACTGCTGTAGCCCATAAGCCCCAGTAACTTGACAGGCAAGAGGCAGTTGCTAATCTTCAAGTATATGGGTCTAGTCGTCTCATCTCATCTAATTCAGCACCGGTTTCCTATGAGGTAGAACTATAGTCGAGCTGGGATTACTACATGGAAACATGGCTTTTCATTTCAGCAAGAAGTAATTTGTGTTTTTACGTCAAAAGAGTGACAAATAGAACAGTAAACACTCGACTACGATTATTCAATTTTCACGCGGCCGAAAGTTTCATACATATTTAGCCGAAACCGAAACTAGGATCGAAACTATTTTTATTGGCCGAAACTGACAAAAATTGAAAGTTTCAGTCAATCACTATTAAATATATTTTGCAGTACGATGAAATTTAGGTAAATTTCCACACATGATCTTCCTAGCTTGTTTTTTTTCATACATTATTTGGAATCGGCTACTAAGTACTCGTAGTTTACCCGATTTTACCTGAATATAATTCTTCCACGGAGCAACTGGCAACACTCCTCAGCAACCCTGAGGGCACTGACTTTCCAATAACGGTATCCATTGAGGAAAATACCCAAACACATATTGTTGTTCTTCGTGATATAAAACAATAAAACTCAGATTTCTATTTCGTTCACTCGTTTGTCAAACTTTTTTCGTAAAATAAATGTAACATAACTACGGTACGCGGAACAAATAATGTAGTTCGCTAATAACGACTTTTACGCCCCTGATTTATATAGTTCACAAACGAACCATAATCAAGAGTTTGTGTACCTTGATTAAATGATAAGAGCTTTGTTTAATATAGTAATGAGTTCAACATAACCTAATTCTGTCCAATGAACCAAATACGTGCAATGGAACGATAATTTGTTATGATGGCGGGAAATGGCATTGTTATATATCATTTAAATTTTATATAAGACAATGAAAAAATAATTGAATGATCCTATAAAAACGAAAAATTTAACGTTTCCTACCCTCATTGAACTTGATAAGCTTCGATTCAAATTATATTCGGAACCATAGACTACGAGATTAAGCTCCTCAGCTATTTCAAAGTAAGAACATATGATAGGTTTGAGGTTAGATCGTTTTTTGTTTTTTCGAAAGACGGTCCCCATTTCATGTCATCCACATTTTATATATTTTTTATCATTAATTTCATCACGACGGCGACTTGAAGACTTGATAATTGAAGACGATAAATACTTGACATTGGCAGAAATAGCTGATCCGAGTGATTCGGCTGGTTGCCACTTCATCATCAAAAAAACATAAGACAGCGCGCGAACGCTTCTCGCAAAGGGTTCTTAATTCAACTGTATTTTTTTATGTTTGTTACCTCAGTACTTTCGACTGGGTGAACTGATTTTATTTTATTTTTATTAGAAAGCTTCCCGTGTGCTCCGAATAGACGCCCTGGTCACTGAGCAACTGTTGGCATTTAAATTGTGAATTTACGAATGACGTTATAATTTAAAAGCTTGTATATATCTTAATATATATAAATCTCATGTCACAATGTTTGTCCTCAATGGACTCCTAAACCACTTAACCGATTATAATAAAATTCGCACACCATGTGCAGTTCGATCCAACTTGAGAGATAGGATAGTTTATATCACAATTTACTAATAGGGAAAAAAATATTTCTTTTGAAGAGAAGCAGACGAAGTTGCATAAGTCAGCTATATATATACATATATATATATATATATATATATATATATATATATATATATATATATATGTATATATACATACAAGCTAACCCGACAAACGTTGCTTTGCAACAAAAAGGGGTTGATCGTAGAGGGTTGAAAATTCAGGGTTGTATGTATTTTCTGATGCTGTATCATAAAAAAAACAATATTTATCTTAAAATCTCTCTTTTCTCAGACCTACCCAATATGCACACAAAATTTCATGAGAATCGGTCAAGCTGTTTAGGAGGAGTTTAACCACAAACACCGCGACACGAGAATTTTATATATTAGATATGAGTTTATCAAAGTGACTCTACTCTGCCTGATGGAAAGCATGAGCAGAATCCAAGAGTGGTGGTCACTGTACTCAATGCTAATGTAGACAATGCAACAATGCAGCATGGTGACCCACAATATGGCAGCCTTTTGAGATGCTTCTGCATCATTGACCTCCAGTCTCGCACTCACCAACAAAACACGACAGCACGAACGCTCTAATTTTAGGTTGGTTTTCTGTGAGAGGATGGTACCGTCCCTTGTACACGTTCGTGCTGAAATTAACATAACTCCACTACCTATTAAATTCAAAACATTACCTCTTTAATAAAATACAAGATTTTGGGTCAGTATTTAAAATAATGTGGTATGATTTAAAATCACACTGAACTTATGACATTGACATACTAACACGACGAAAATATTAAAACTTTGCTCAAAGTGTGCCACGATCACAATAGACAGGCAATCGGTTCAATTCAACTATTGTGATTGACTGCAGAGCCCTTTTGGTGTGAACCTATTGTACTAATTTTGTTCGTAAATTTATTGAGTTTGGATTTGAAAATAAAAAACAGAACAAAGGCGTAAATCATTACAGGCGGACCGGCCTGGTATTTAGTGTTCCTGCTGACTACTAATATATATAAATATATGTTAATATTTGCTAATTAAATCTGTTGTAGTGTTACTACTACACAAGCTCTGCTTAGCTTGGGACTAGATGGCGTTGTGTATAAGATATTCCAATTTTTTTTTATTTTTTTTATCCCTTCGGTAATGACTTAAACTTATGCATAGATACGTGTGTATTCAAAAAGCTCTACACCGATTGAGTTAAAAATTTGAGACGATACTACAACCCATATCAAAGACTGTTTTTTTTTAGTGGTTAGTGAGTTATCCTGACTGCTATGCCAGAGGTCATGGGTTTGATTCCCACCTAGGACCAATGTGTGCGATAGGCACGCTAATTTGTTGGGTCGGCTGTAATTTTTCTATGAAATGTAAGTATTTAGAATTATTTAAGTATGTATATTTTTCCAAAGTTACTATATTACAAACTAGGTCTAGATTGGGATCAGACGCGCGTGTGTTAATTATGTGAGATCATTATTATTATTTTAAAATAGTGAAGCAAGGGATGGTACAGCTAGTTAAGTTTTTATTTATCTTCATATACAGATAGTGTGGGACGATATCATCGGTGAACCAGAAGGGGCGCGAAGTCCGGAGTGCGCTTGGCGTCTCTCACACATATGCTTCCGCCACGCTAGGAACTGGTGCTACACCATATTAACAGTCATACTGGCACCTCCCTGCGCTTTGCTCCTCGGATGCGGATTCGCCTGCCTCGCTTTTGAGGTAAGTGGTGTTAGTTGGTACTCAAGTAGCAATCATCAATCGAAGCATCAACAATGCTAATTAAAGAGTAGATGGATTTGTGTTGTGGAAGAATTTATGGTGGGTTGGAGCGTTTGGACTCCGGTGACCTTAATAAAAGCAACGAAGATATAAGAAACGTTGGTATTCTCTGAAGCCGTGTTATCAGTCCAACTGAGCCGTCCTGTTTGTGCCAAAGCATGGCCTCCTATGGTAAAAAAATAGCATTCTACCTTATTTTGCCTCCTGAACAATGTTACTAATATTATTTCTTACAATCTACGCGTACAATCTATTCAAGTATGCGTTTCTAGTACAAAAATAAAGAAATGAGTATTTTATCTTAAACTATGAACACTAATTAACTGCCCACCCTTTAAAAAAAGAACTGAACTAAGTACTCTCATTTCACATCCTTGCTTTTTCTTACAGCAAATATGGTGCACGGCTCCATGTCTTCGATGCGTAAAGATCTACTTCGCGTCACTCCGCACCATGGTCCAGTCATGCATGGCGGCTACTGTTGTACCTGCAGCTGATGCAGTAGGTCATATTTGTAGACATATCAGGGTTAATTATAGGAAAGATGCCCCCGAAGACAAGGACTTACTCGTTATTTAAATGTCGTGGTTAACTAAGGTTTTTTAATTGTGAGTGTTTCACATAAAACCCTATTTGGAATAAGGCGAAGGAAATAAATATATTTATATAAATAAAAAAATATTCACTATTTCCTTGGTCACGTCATCATGCATGAACGACGACGATATACTAAATACCACGTTGTTATAAAATAATGTATGCAATATATGCTTCTTAAATAAAATTATAATGATGAATTTAAAAAAAATATTATTTATTATTACCTAAAAAGTTTTTAATGTGTGCGACTATTTAAAAAGTAAGCTGCTTTAAATTTTGAATTTAGAACATCTGTCATGTTCTTTTGCTCCTCGATTGTGCGTGTTATTTTTAAATTCATGCCAATACTTTTTCAAGAATTAAGCTGGTAAATATCTGTCAGGTTAAAATAAACCCATCGATATACCTACTACAACAGATTATTTCATTTAATACTAGCGTGTCTTATGTGAAACACTCATATAGTATTTCAAAAGCAAACATTGTATAAGTATTGTTATACCATCGTAGCCAAGTCATTATTGTCCCAATACTTACCTAAGTATTAAAAAAAAAAAATATTACCGTAAGTGCCTTCAAGTATTCTATTCGTAAGATTTGTAATTTTTTTTGATCACCCGTAACAGTTGTGTGTCAGCACCAATTAAAATTAAAAAGTAGAATAAAAGACTTCGCTATGATATTTTAAAATAAATACTCGGAGTAAATAAATTATTGTGTAGTTTTATTTAATACTAGCCGACCTGACGAACTTCATACCGCTATATTTTTTTGTCGTAAATACTTTAAATTTCTGAATATTTTGTTTTTAATAATTATGCCCGCCTCAGCTTCCCACGGTGCAATCGTGGACAATACAATTTTTCCCGTTAATTTTCGATTTTATGCTACACAAACCTTTTTCTAACAATAACGAACATTATTGAAAAAGAATTATCCAATTTGGTGCAGTCAATCGGAAGTGATACGCGTACACACATTTCGGCAAATAATTTTTATTATATAGATTTAAATCAATGCATTATTTTAATTTTCCGTTTATTTATTAAGTTTATTTTATTCTACATTTATTACTTTATTATTATATTAAACCCATTCAGTATTGTTCAAAGTTGTTATTTTATGTAAGCTTTTAAAACTGGCCGAATAAATATTTGCCTTAACACAAAAGTATTCTAATTTTAAAAATTGGTTTTAGTAAAAAAAGGCGGGAATTTTTTTAGAACGTCAGAAATCATATCCCATCATCCTTGAATAATTAATTTTGTATTTCGTCAAAATGGAAAATGCTATATTAGACAGACCATCGACGTCAGGAACTGCGAGCAATGGCAGCAATGTAGATTCTCAGGAGACTGATAGTCATTTTGTTATTGCCAAATGTCGAAGGTATTTATCTTAAGTATTTTTAATAATTATTAACATTAATTACGTCGGCATTTTATAATTAAATTGTAATCACTAAGAATCTTCTCTTCTACAGTTTATCTGTTCCTAGTATAAATTTGTATTCGTTAAGTATTCTCAAGGTGTGTCTGTTTGTTTAATAATTGTTTTAGTTGTACACTAAAAAAATATTTTTTAAGAAACCGTCTGTTCGGTTATACATACATAATACTAGCTGACCCACGCAACCTCGTTTGCGTCTTATATTGCCCGTAGCGTGAAAATTTTCCCCCGTTTATGAAACATTCTTCATTGGTGCTCCGCTCCTATTAATAGTAGCGTGATGGTATATAGCCTATAGCCATCCTCGATAAATGGACTATCCAACACTGAAAGTTTTTTTTAAATCGAACCGGCGGTTCCTGAGCTTAGCGCGTTCAAACAAACAAACTCTTCAGCTTTATTATTAGTATAGATACTTTTTATTCATTATAACTCATAATTGCCCTAAGGAATGATGAAGTAACTGTTAATACGAAAACTGACGACCAACAAGAAACAACCGAAGAGTCTGAAACGGAAGAGGTCAGTTTTGAATATTTTATTTATAAATTACTTTACAAATTAAAATATAAACATTTACCAATGTTTTAGGGTTTTGGGTCATATTTAGCTTCAGTCGGTTAAATTCCAACACTAACCCCATCAACCCTCCCGTAAACGCCGAAATTGTTATAGCTATATGTATATTTAAATTTACGGTTGGCCTAGTTCACTGATTCCTACTGAGTGTTGCGGGTTCAAACTTCACATGAGACAACACTTCGTGTGATCCACAAATATTTGATCTGAGTCTGGGTATTCTTTGTGTCCGCTTTTTTTTTATATATATAATCGGTGGCAAACGAGCAGGCGTATCGCCTGATGGTAAGCGATTACCGCCGCCCATGGACACCCGCAATACCAGACGCGTCACAAGTGCGTTGCTGACCTTTGGGGGATGGGGAGGGGGAATGAAGGAGGGGTTGGGGTATGGGCCTCCGGTATCCTCACTCACTCGGTGAAACACAGCGCAAGCGCTATTTATGTAAACTTGTAAAGTCTGCGTGACATAGAATACTTATTCATCACACGGGAGTTGTCCGTTTAAAAAATACATCTGCTATGCTATAGGCAGATTGGCATGCTATACTGCTCAAGAAAATCCCAGCTATAAAGATACTCATATCATTCGCGATCTGTAAAATGAGTCTTCTGGCCTTTGGCCTTAGATGATAACTATAAATGAATTATTTTTATATAATTATTATGACTGCAGCGCGTTCTAGTGACATATAGTCGTTCAGGAAAACTGGGTGCTGCCTACTGCTGTCTGCAAACTGGAGAGGTATGTTAAGTAGATATAGATAAATAAACCCCTTTTTAGTTTTTAATTCTTTTGAGCATCTGATGGTAAGTGAATACCACCGCACAGGGGCTTTAACAATTCACGAGTGATCTTACTTTTGTGTGAGGCCGAGGTTTCAATGTGATGGACTAAGGCGTATTTAGCTCGTGAAACATACGTCTGTTATCATTAACGCCCTTTAGTAAGCGTAGCGGCCTTTAGTAAGCTTAACTTAAATGCACACTAATATTTATTTTCCCTTAATTATCAAGTTAAGGTTACTCTGAAATTATAATAACTAAAAATTTATTAGCTATTCATACTAGAAGAAATAGTAGACCGTCCACCAGAATATCAAATATTTGCGAGTCTGTTCCGTCAAGTGGAGCCAATATGCATTCTGCTTGAAGGCAAGAACCAGGGAGGGTTTGTGCAGACCGTCAAGAAAACGGTATTTGACAACGATACTAATGACGAGGGACGGTGTAAGCTGGTGTTTTTATCTTCCAAGGAATATAGTGAGTAATTTTAACCTATATTCACCAATACACTGATTTTCTAGTATTCTAATAGGCCGTACGTTGTTTCGACCGAAAAAATCTGCTAGATCTCATAATTTTAAGTGGCACACAAAACTATATATTTCTTTATTGATTAAATCAAATAGCGCACTTTTCTTTGGCTTCATTTCACACACCAAATTACTATCCTAGTTCTAGAAAAGTACGAGGAAAAATTATTATAAGATACTTACTATTAAGATACAACATATTGCTAATTGCTGTTCCAAAGGTTTTGAAGCTTGTAAACGTCGAATCGCCTCTCTATCCTTACCAACGGAACCCCCCAACTGTTCAGAGGAAGAGCGATCGTTATACCTTCGAACGGTTGTAGACTTCAGTCAAACACAAAGCATTCACGCTCTGGGGGCTTTACTGAGGTACTTGGATCTGAACTGGGCGAAATTGAGCATGGAGTTGCATGGGAAGCCTAGTTTTCTCAGTCTTAGAAATATTTCACTGTAAGTGTTATTGAATTACATACATGTATGCTTGTGAGCAACCTCAGTTTCCAATTGTAATTTTTATATATGACAGCCTGACTGATGTTGAACATACGAGTATTTAAATATTTCGAAATAAATATATATTATTATAAATAAATTTCATCCAGACACAGAAGAGACTGCACATCCTTTCGGAGACAGAAAGGCAACATCGGGACCATCTGCAATCTGCAGATGGCCTGAGGTAGATTGGGATTCCATGGGCTTCCATTCTAGGGTACACCTGATTCCTGCGTGCGGTTTTTGGTCGGTTCGAGTCCGACACAACTTACAATGAGTAGTTTCTGAGGAAAGTTCCACACAATAGAAATGGTGGAGCATCATACACCACTAAACATGAATGATATAAGTAAATGGAATAGAAATTATGATTACGAAATTGCAATTTTTCTTATTTTTAATGTGGACAGACACAAGTATTGTATGTATATTTGTAGTGCGGACATAGTAACAGTTGACGAAGACACGTACAGGGGCCTGCAAGTGTTCAGTGCCGTGGTGCACCCCAGCGCCTTCAAGCGAGGCACCCGCGGCTCCACCAGGGAGGGACTTAGTCTATTCCAGGTCTTTAGCAAATGTCGATCGAAGCTCGGACAGGCGATGATGAGGTAGTTTTAAATATTCTAGAAAATATATTAGTATTAATAGTTTTATCTAGAACATTCTTGAACGTCCCTAAAGTATTGCACAGTATGAAAAGTATACTACCTGTTATTTTTATTATTATTTTTTATTTACCTGAGAACCATGCTTCAGGCAAATCGATTTGACTCGAGTGACTCCACGAAATCACAAAGAAAATCGGTGTCAAGTAATTTCTTCGCCGCTTTTTAGCGAGTTAATGCTTTACAAGAATCTAAAGCGTCTTTTCCTCTTGATTGTAAATTAAAAACGTGCCGCCTTTCAGTTCTTCACCAGGAATCAGGCGAAGAAAGACTGATATTTTTACTCTCTTGGCGATAACTGACAAAACTGCTTAAAACTTATTTTCTTTGAGGCAGTCACTCTGGTTGAGCCTGGCTACCATCTTTCACGAAAAATCGTATCTTGTTCTTGTCTATATCGTCTAAATACAGTCAATTATGGCAGGGTGCTCTTGCAACATCCTACTTGCGACTTAGAAACGCTGAAACAGCGACAGGATGTAATTGCATTCTTCATGAGACCGCAGAACGAGTCCCTCATGAGAAATATCTGCACTTCACTGCGATACATAAAGAATGTTCATGTGAGTTACCTATATAGTTAGACATTTATAAAATACTTTTTTATTTATTATATAGTTCTTTGCAGTCGAAGACACTGGCTTTCTTCTTCCTAGCCTTATCCCAAGATTATTTGGGGTCTGTTCTAGTACCAGGTCTAGTTCCACCTGTTTTACCTGAATATCAGTTTTTCCACGAAGCGACCGGCATCAGACCTCCGCAACTCTGAGAGTGAACTGAAGGTTGAAACTAGCGTCAGTTTATTTGAGGGCACTGACTTCTCAATAACAAGTTTGGCCTAACTCGGGAATCGAACCCGAGACTTCTTGACTGGCAACTAGTTGCATACGCTAGTCACCAGATCAACGAAGACACTGGCTTTATAAAATACTAGCTGTCTCGACAGACTTCGTTCTGTCAAATAATTGCTTTTCTATTTTTGTTCTACACCTACCCTACGCTACCTTTACGGTACATCTACCCTCCTACCTCAAGTCTACCCATTATTCGAAATAAAGTCAATCCTATGTCTCAAACAAACAGACAATCAAATCTTTCCTAATATACCTATAGATAAGGACGTTCACTGGCTAACAAACTTTTTCGTGCAATACTTATCATAGTCCATAGTATACGTCTATGTGTATGTCATGGCTTTGTCAGTGTCTAGTAGAATGATAATGGTACGTCACTTATGAAATGTATGTTCAAGCTAATTTCAACCTAATGGTACAGAATAATTGTAGGAAAATGACTTTAAGGGGGGTCATGATTCAATTTGGTCGACTGTACGCAAAATAAGTAACTTTTCTAGTTGATTTTTTACACCTTGTGTCCGAAAAACCCAAATATTTTACCAAAATTTGTCTTTGCAATTTTTAAGTTTTCTAAGCAATCGATAATATTTCCAGGGCATACTAACAAAAATAAAGGCTTTATCAGCCAAGTCTTTCCAATGGAAATCCTTGTACAATGTAAGTTCCTTCCTCTTGTGTTGAATTTTAATACTTACGTAACTTGAATTAAGGTTAGTTATGTTTGTGAATGTCATTTAGACTTTGTACAACGCCGTGCTCATTTGTGAGATGTGTGAAGAGGCTGGGAATCAGAGCGAGTTCTTGCAAAAGCTCGCGTGTTTCGACAATAATAAATTATATGAGGTAGGTATATGTATTACATGATATTGTGAATATTATGTTGTCATTTTAAATCCCATTTAATAAATCTTAACTGCCTCGGTGGCGCAGTGGTAGCGTATGCGACTGCTAAGCATGAGGTCTCGGGTTCGATTCCCGGGTCGGACCAAATGTTTGAATGATCTACAAATATTTGTTTCGGAGTTTGGGTGTTTTCTATGTATAATATGTATGTATTTACAAATATTTACAAAAAAAGGCATATAAGTATTTCTATCAGTTGTTTAGTACCCATAATACAATCTCGGCTTAAAAAAAAACAACCTAAACAAATTCTTTAATAAGTTAACACTACACACACTTTATATCTCCCAGTTATTGAGGAAGGCATAACATACCATCACGCTACGACCACAAGGAGCGGATTATCAATATAAAACGTTGCAAAAATACGAGAAAATTATTTATTTTGACGGTTTAAGAGCTTCCATTGCATGGGCTACGTTAACGGTTAAAGTTTAAAAAATGATGTATGAAAGAAATATTTTCCTCCACTTAAAGTCTCCGCGACACAGGATGTATATATGTATATGCATTAACCGAAACGTGTCATTTAAAAAAAAACTAAACCAAAAAGGCGACAACGTACTTGTTTCCCTTATGGTGTCCATATGCTGCTGTAGTCATATACCCAGTATTTGCTCGTTTTTCTTCTATTATATAAAAATAAATGAAATATTAAATACCTACTGTTAAATTATTAGATGGCGCTATACATGAACAGAATAATAGACTTCGATTTATCTAAAACTGAAAGCAAGTTTACCGTTAAGGCTGGAGTAGACCCTGAGCTGGACCGGAGTAAGAATCATATACATATATAATTATATTTACAAAGATTATCTTTGTTTATCAATATTTATAAATGAGTAAAAAACTGTCTGTCTATGACGCTTACACGTCCGAACCGCTGCACCAATTTCAATGAAATTTGGCATGGTGATACTATGACTGACTCGGTGGCGCGAGTGGTAGCGTATGCGACTGCTAAGCTTGAGGTCTCCGGTTCGATTCCCGGGTCGGACCAAATGTTTGTATGATCTGCAAATAATTGTTTCGGAGTTTTGGTGTTTTTTATGTATAATATGTATGCATTTACAAAAAAAATAATATATAAGTATTTATATCAGTTGTCTAGTACCCATAACATAAGCTCTACTTAGCTTGGGACTAGATGACGTTGTGTGTTAGATGTCCGAAATATGTATTTATTTATTTTCGATGAAAGATAAAGGGGACTCTTTACTGCGATAACCGAAAAACATGCGGGTGGAGTTGCGGGCAAAAGCTAGTTAATATTACATCTGATTAAGAAATGTGTGTGTTTTCTACAGTCGATTCCTAAATCCATTGGTTGCCTGGAAGAAATTGCTTTTTAGCGATAAAGCCTCTATTTGTACATAGTCGTTAAATCGGTGTGATCCTATATATTGTGAGAGAGATATCTCTTAAATATTTGGTAAAAATAAAAAATAGTGTTTTCATTTGAAGATATTTTTTAATCTATACTAATATTATAAAGAGGAAAGGTTTGTATGTAAGTATGTTTGTAACGAATTGGCTCAAAAAGTACTGGACGGATTTAAAAAATTCTTTCACCATTTGAATGCTACATTATCACTGATTAATATAAGCTATTTTAATTGTAAGAAGAAGAAAAAAAATACAAAAAAAAATAACAATATGTAAACTAATAACTGCAGATAACACCGTGAGGTTCAGTTAGTAAAATATAACCTTTTAAAAAATAAAGTATATATTAATTATCATAAGACTTAAGTTAGAAATACCAAATCGATTCCTCTAGTACCTCTAAATCCCGCTGTAAATAGAGAAACAAACAATGGCGAGCCTCCAAGGTCTAATGTCAGAAACCGCTAAAGTAGAACTGGATCGGCTGCCCACCTACATCCAGGAATGCAGCATGCTGTACATGCCGCACCTTGGATATCTGCTAGGAGTTAAGGTGTGGGCGGAGAACTTGTCTGCCGAGGACAAGGAACTGCCTGATATGAAGTTTATGGTAAGTTCTTTAAAGTCTCGTGACGTCAAAATTATTATTTATAATTAAGTTTTGTATTACATTTTTCTTTTTTTTTTAATTTCCATTTTAACGTGACATCAAGAATAACTACTTTTGAAATCAACAATATTTAACAGTCCACATAGAAATCTCCTCAGAAAGAGACTTTGCTATAGGCAAATCTTTCTTTCGCTTTTTCTTTAATGACAAGTCCCGCACTAGGAATAATTCCTGTGTCGTCGAGGACTTTACAAACATACATGAAACGGACTCAAAAAACACCCTGACTTAGAACAACAATTTGTGGTGTTGTTAAATGTGGGATTTGAACCCACAACACTTGGCGAAGTAGGGAACTACAGTGTACATTCGTACAGTCAGGTTTGGTTTGTCAATTTTAATGTAATATATAATAGTCACAGAAAACTAATAGTGAATTAATTCTTCTCGGCTCGTTGATTCCGTATATATCTATTGTTACAGTTCCAAAATAATGACTATATACACTACAAAAGCAAAGGATGTGAAGGTAAGCAAAGTGTTAACATTTAACTTATTTTGATTTAAAAGAAAAATTCAACAATTACGGTTTCATCGATATACACCGACACCTAATAGACTTGGAATCAGCGTGAGATGATGTTAGTAGGTATTTATGTAATTAAAAGCTTTTTATTTTGTAACTAGCTGACCCACGCAACCTCCTTTGCGTCTTCTATTGCCCGTAGCGTGAAAATTTCCCCCCGTTTTCGAAACATTCTTCATTGGTGCTCCGCTCCTATTAGCTGTTAGCGTGATGATGTATAGCCTATAACCTTCCTCGATAAATGGACTATCCAACACTGAAATATTTTTTCAAATCAGATCGGCGGTTCCTGAGATTAACGCGTTGAAACAAACAAACTCTTCAGCTTTTTAATATTAGGCGATAAAAAGTACGATTGAGAAAAACTTGATTTTGAAAAAATGATAAGTCTCGTACATAATGATAGTAAGGCAAAATTTATTTCTTAACAACACTAAGCACGATTTTTTGGATATTTTGTATCAGTAAATCAAAAATAGTTTTATACGAGTAGTATAGACCTAAGAAGTTTTATGATTTCAAAGCATTTGACGTCAATATATCACAAAACTCTGATAGTTTTTTATTTATCGTTTTTGCCGCTATTTAGAGTTTAAACTTTGTGGAACTTAAATCCTTCAAATCAAATTGCAAATCTCTAAACTTGAAATGAACCGTTCTACAGAACTCAAATTACCCTATTACATCAATAACTTAGGATCCCCTCTTTGACAGAGCTGGACGTTCTGATAGGAGACACGTACCCAGAGATAGTGGCTCACGAGACCCGCATCATGATGAGACTCACAGCTCACATGATGCAGCATCTGCACACACTGGCTACTGTAGTCAACATGTGCGCTGAACTTGACTGGTAAATAACAAAACAATCTAGAAGTACGAGTATTTATAAAAGGTTTAGAAATTTTATAGTAAGCTACTAGTTATGTAATCCTACAAAACATGCCTTTATCGTTAAATAAAAAACTATATTAATACTTGAAGTCAAAGTCGTACAAAGAGCAATGGAGAGATCGATGCTCGGAGTTTATCGGCGTGATCGAATCAGGAATGAGGAGATCCGACATCGCCCGTAGAATTGCCAGACTTAAGTGGCAGGGCACCTTGCTCGCAAACAAGACGGCCGAAGTTCTAGAGTGGCGACCACGTACTGGAAAACGGGGCGTGGGTAGGTCCCCTGCAAGATGGTCCGACGACCTGGTGAAGGTCGCAGGAGACCGTTGGATTCGGGCAGCTCAGGACCGATTGTTATGGGAAGCCTTGGGGGAGGCCATGTCCAGCAGTGGACGTCTTTCGGCTGACATGATGATGATGAACACTTGAAAATATATTTTATAGTATAATTAATTTATTTAGCCTCACCTTATTCTCTACCACTTTTCCATACCTGGTCTGGCGTTCCTTAAGAAAGGCCTTCACTCAGTAAAGGACGGCGATAAGTTGCTGAGAGACCTGTTAACCTAGTAGTCCAGTGACATATGGCAAGAGGTCCTAAGTTCTATCCCACTCATGAGTAATTAAGACAAGCACTACGAGCATGTACTTAGATACATATCAACGGTCTTGTTCCCATACTACAGGCTTTACCTATCAATATCATTTTCCATTGTCATGTCATTTTCATTATTATTTTTATAGTCTAATAGCAATATCAAAAGTCTCCAAAGAGTACAACTACGTCCGTCCTACTCTAACACCAGAGAAGGTAATCAGTATCAAACAAGGCAAGCATCCACTGTACATGCTGACTTGTGATAACTTCGTACCTAATGACCTGGAGAGCAGCCAGGATGCTGGCTTTGTCAAGATATTGACTGGACCTAACTCCAGTGGGAAGTCGGTGTATATGAAGCAAATAGGTTAGTCAATTTATTTAGTATACATTCCAGGATGACATATTTAAGAACCTACCTAAGAACCATTAACTGCTATCAACACTTTACAAATGATTCGCTACTTCAAAAGTAGTTTTTTTTTATTGAATAACGGGCAAACGAGCAGACGCATCACCTGATAGTAAGTGATTACCGCCGCCCATGGACACCGCAACACCAAAGGTGTCACAAGTGCGTTGCCGACCTTTGGGGGATGGGGAGAGGGAATGGGGGGAGGGGTTGGGGTATGGGCCTCCGATATTCTTACTCACTCGGTGAAACACAGCGCAAGCGCTATTTCATGTTTTCTGTGAGGCCGTGGTATAACTCCGGTCGAGCCGGCCCATTCATGCCGAATCGTGGCTCTCCCACGGAAAAAAAGTTGGGTACGAGACAATGTTGATGTAAATGCCTGTTATTGGTGTGCTTACTACGTTAAAGCCGAAATAATTTTTCTTTATTACTAAAATATAAACATCTACCGAAATAGATCTTATGATGTCTAGAAGTGAACTAAGTAATTAACGGTTTACACAATGTTTAACATCATCTTATTTCTGACATGTTAATTGTAGGTCTAATAGTATACCTAGCTCACATCGGCAGCTTCGTCCCAGCGGAGTCTGCAACGATAGGCATAGTGCGACACATCCACACTCGCATCCAGAGCACTGAGTGTGTCGCAGCACACATGTCCGCCTTCCTTATAGACTTGAGACAGGTGAGCTTCTGGCAGCAACTGTAAATATACTTAAATATATGTTTATATCCGTAGAGGAGACATACATGGGTCGGCTCAAAGAAAATGGTGCCAAAAAACCGAAATAACTCGTCGTTTGTTTCTGGAGATCTCAAAAGGCAGCATTGCCTGCTGATGCTCTTAAATTGCAGATATCCCTGGGCTGCGGTTGCTGTTTGTTTTATATACAAATATTTATTAGGTATTAATGATTTTAAAGAATTTCCGCAAATTAAGTAAAACCGATGTAGAGAATACTATTTCTACCTATTCAAAAATAATATGCTGTATATGGAAAATTTAAGAATTATTACTAAACTTACGAAAATTTAGAAAGCTTAATTGGATCGAGTTATGCAGAAAATACCTTGTTATGTCAGTATATTTCGAGTTCTGAATAAAAAATATGTAGGTCACCATTTCGAGTTTTGAATAAACAATACCTACGTCACCAAACGACAAGTCAGTTTTCTGCATAACTCGAAGTAGCAACATGACTGTTTATTATTTTTAAAATCACCCTCCAGATGGCATTAGCCCTGCAAGAGTCCACATCCCACTCACTACTGATAGTGGACGAATTCGGAAAAGGCACATCAGCCATAGACGGCCTCGCACTTCTAGCCGCTTGTCTCAATACTCTGCTGTTCAGACAGCACTGCCCACATGTGTTGTTGGCTACCCATTACTTGAATATCAAGGAATATATCGTCAACTCACCTGTTGTTAGATTCTTGGTGAGTGGTGAATGATCTACTTGTATAATCCTGCATCAGGTTTTGTATATTATAAAAACTACGCGAAGAAAAGGAAAACTTGGTTCACTGCTAGACATAGCTAGCAATGGACTATGAAAGTTGATGATAATGATCAGATATTTGTTTTATGTTTAGTCGTGAAAGCGTAAGAGACAGACAGGGTTCATATTAGTATAGTTACGTATGGATATACCATGGCGCTTATCAATGTTCGTAAGTAAGCAGTGACCAATTAGGTTTTCTCGCTCTAGTTTTATGTTGGTAGCTAATTAATATTTTTGAAGTGAAACTTCTTTATCGGGGTTGTCAAAAAATTTAGTGTAACATTTTTTCGTTACGCGTCACATTTATCCGTTACGCGCCATCTTTTTTTTATCCCTACCACGCGTGATTCGAAGTATACTTTCTCCAGCGGAGTAGGGATTGGTAAATGTCTCCAATGTATTCTGCGGCCCGTTTTGAGTAGTTACGCTTGAGTTTTTTTCCTATTATTTATAAACTGAAACAATTGTTCATTTATAGTCTCTACTTTATTCAGAGACAATCGTTTAAATTCTGCTTGTAAATCGATGGTGGACGTTGACGTTTTTCGGCCATGATAAAATGTTTTATCATTATTGAGAGTAGTTATATACAATCCTTCAAAAAAAATTTATAAAATAAAACAAAAAACATTTTCAAACACAAACAGGACCAAATTAATACTACAATGAAATATCACATTACAAACAATATTATTTTATTTAGTCCACAATATAAATAACTACACACATCACATTCCACAAACTTACTTCATTCACACCACAGATCGCGAAATATTTACTCAGATCTCGCTCCTTAACTTTTATTGCACTTGAAATAAGAATTGTCAGGAATATTGCTGGTTTATAAGTCTTTTGTCGTTATACCTTACGTCGACATATGATATTTATTTTTTGAAAAATAACGTCATAAAGAAGTTTCACTTCTTACGAGTGTACGCTAGTACACGCACCTTTTTTTTTTTTTAATGTGGTATGGACAGATGGACTCAATACTATGTAATTTCTTAAAAAGGCCAACCTAGATCCTATACTGTGCTCGCATGTTTTTTTTTCATTATTTTTCAATGAATCAATGTTCAAGGACTTAAAAAAAAGACACCCAGAATGAGTCTTAGGAAATGCCGGTTTCTTGTAGCTGTAAAGTCCGAGGTGTAAAAATATCTGTAAAGATTTACTTGCAAAATAAATATCATTTATCATTATAAAAATTAATGGCACTCCTAAAGTTTGTGATAATTGTAGCGATTCGAATACATTATCGAAGATGGTGAGCCTGTGTTTCTATTCCGTGTGTGCGAGGGAGGAGCCAGTTCCAGTTTCGCGTTACAAGTAGCGGCTGCGAGTGGACTACCACCTCGGACCATATCCCGAGCTAAGGAAGTCATGGCTGCTTTAAAGGTAACGCTTTATTTATTTTCGAACTGCCTAATATATCGTCTAAAAAACTTCCTCCCTGTGAAAACTAGGGCAGCGCTTGTGCAGTCTCTAGTCATCCCTTTAATCGACTATGGTGACGTGTGCTACTATGACCTGAATGCAGATCTCCTCAACAAGTTAGATCGTCTTCTCAACAACTGCATTCGATTCATTTTTAATCTTCGTAAGTATGATCATATTTCAAGTTTTCGTTCCGAGCTCAAATGGTTACCTATTCGTCAACGCAGGAAATTGCGCGCTCTCATTTGCCTGTATACTATCCTCAACTCCCCATCCCGTCCTACTTATTTAACATCACAAATTCAACTCTTATGCAATAACCACAACAGAGACCTTCGTTCTTGTAACAATCTCCTACTACTTTGTCCCTCTCACACCACTGCGTTTGTGGGCTCTTCTTTCATCGTACAGTCTATTCTTTTGTGGAATGCGCTGCCTGTCGAGGTCAGAATGGCCGGAAGTCGCTTCTCATTCAGGATGAGGGTGAAGGAGCTCTTATTGGGTGAATTGGCGAAACTGGCGAGCTCTTAGATCATCTCCTAGTACCCACAGCGGTTTATGTATTCGTGGATATATTTATAATGTGTCTCTGTGAGTGTGTATGTATGTATGTATGTATGTATGTATGTATGTATATATGTATGTATTTATGTATATATGCGTATTATTGGATATATTTATTAAATGTCAAATAGTTTATAATTTAATACATAACCATTAAGTGCACCTACTTCATCTTTTCTCTGCATCGCCCAATCGGTCGACTGGCAGAAAATGCCTTTGGCATTAAGTCCGCCGATGCATGTATTTGTGCATAAAGTTATAAATAAATAAATAAATAAATAAATAATAGTGTTGTCAGTTTGTGGCTTTAGGGGTAGGAGCCTGTGGCGGCCATCGGGGTGGGGGTTCTCTCGCTCGGTAATATGATTGCGGCCATGTTGCGGAGCGAGAGCGCGTGGAACTCTGCCGTCTCTTTCTGCGAGCAAGTTATGCGTGCGAAGGAGATGGCGGTGCTGGACCGGGAGAGATTTAGAACTCTCCCTGCCCGCCAGGCCCGGGAACGGGCCAGGTACCGCAGACGACTCAGGCGGCAGAGATCGCTAAACGATCTCCGTCCTCCATAAGCGCATGCCTGAAGGTGACAGGTGAGGCCACCAGTCACCTTAGCAGAAGCAGGCCGCGCCCTTTTTATAGTATAGGAATGTTTGGGTACCTACATGGGAGGGGGGGCCACCTACAAACAATGGGTGGCCCAAGGTGCGTCGGGGTTCCAGGGATTACCTTCCGAGGGTGTACCTGGTTCCCCGGTTTCTGGTGCCCCAGATGGTGTGCGGTTTTTGGTCGGTTCGAGTCCGGCATAACCACAAGAGGTATCCAAGGGGATATACGCACAAAAAAAAAAGTGGTAGAAGACTTCGTATAGTACAAGTGACATAACGTTCCATACGAAAACTTAGAACCTAATTGGTAAGGGTGTGGGCCTAGATCGATATATTTTTACTTAACGCGAATCGGGTTTAAATATATATTTAGTCATAAGTACTTTTACCACACTTCAAAATAAAGGAGGTTTTCAAATCAAATACATATTGGTTGTATTGTGTTACCTCAGATCTCTCTTATTTGACTGCCTCGGTGGCGCAGTGGTAGCGAATGCGACTGCTGTGCTTGAGGTCTCGGGTTCAAATCCTGGGTCGGACCAAGTGTTTGTGTGATCTACAAATAATTGTTTCGGGGTTTGGGTGTTTTCTATGTATAATATGTATGTAATACAAAAAAAAAAGTATACAAGTATTCATATCAGTTGTCTAGTAACCCATAATAACACAAGCTCAGCTTAGTTTGGGACTAGATGGCGTTGTGTGTTAGATGTCAAAAAATATTTATTATTTATTTATGGACCTATCTGGTTTTGGTATTTTTTTATTTGAAACCTATATTCCTCATGAAATGGTTTGATGTAAAAATCTACCCTAAGGACTAATTTATTAGTGAAGAAATCAGTTTGTCACTGATACTTGTTAAAACTTAATATTTTTTGTGTATTTTCTAGAATAACACCCTGCCGGTAGCAAACAAGCGTATCACTACAAAACTGAAAACATGTCTCGAAACAATGAAACAAAAGTTACTCACAGACGAAATTTTAATTACATTCACAATGTATAATGATATCCACTTAGCTGGCAGCGCTAACAACAATATTGTATAAAATATTTAAAATATATAAAAATAATAATTAACTTATGTTATTCATTGAATCTTAAATAAATACTTAATTAGGTACATTACATGATAAAAGTATTTACGAACTAATATAACATGGCAGTTTAAGAAAAAGATATGAAACAAGGGATCTACCTAAGCATTTGTACTGTTTTTTAACAGACTTCAAAAAAGGACTTTTTTATTTGAAAGCTGGTGCTTCCCTTGTGGTCATATTTCGATTTGGTCCAGCTTTTGAAGTCGGTTTTTTTTTGGTAAATATTTTATTCATTTTTCATCCATCATTTTAAAAGAATTGGATTACCCTGTGTTTATGGTAGTAGGTAGTATTGGGTAATTATCGATCCTGAACACTAAGACAATGGTCGTGGATTCATAATTTATAGCGTTTTGAAATGTACTGTCAGTAAACAAAAGATCCTATCACTCACCTGTACACTTTGTCGACCTCCTACCCCCTCTTGACGTGTATCCTAATTCATGGAGGGTTTCTAATAGTTGGATATATAATAGCTATAAGAAATATATTTATGTATAGTGTATGCCAGACAAGCCTAGTAGTTTTTGGTATGCTTGTTTTGAACTATTCTTCTATGGTAATTTGCCGCAGAACACATTTAGCAGTATAAGAGAGCTTCTAATATATATAATAATAGTTAACTTTTAATTTCAAACATTTTCAAAAATTAAGTCATGGGATAGTTTACACGTCAAGTGACGTGACGTTAGCCTGTCGTAACGTCAGCCTGTCGTGACGTCAGCCTGTCGTAACGTCGCCGCGTCGGCCGGAATGCTCATTGTATACAGAATATGTGTGTAATAACAGAATACTTAAAAGAATAAAAATAGTGAATAATACAAAATTATACAACTCTGCCGTTATATTAATCCGTAATGACCTTGGAATGCTCATTTCATTGTCTTCAAGCTTTAAATACATTTAATTTCGATACATTCATAAGCGTTCCTTTACATTCTAACCCAGTTACAATCGCACCATGTAATACTCACGACATGTGATACTTTTACTAATCGATCCATTCAATCGATTTTTAATCGAATAGAAAGTTAGGCGAAAAAGTGACGGTTATATAAAATTTTCAGTTACGTTTTTTCTATGGAGCGACATCTATTAATTATATCACAAAACAATATTATCTAGTGTATCTCTAACATAAGCATAAAACAAGTAGCTAAACTATGTTTTAGCAAAGTGGGAGAGCTGTAGGAGAGCCACGCTTCGGCATGAATGTTACCGCCAGGTCGGCTCTACCGGGGTGAGACCCGGACTCACAGAAAACCGGTATGCAACAGCGCCTGCGCTGTGTTTTACCGAGTGAGTGAGAATACCGGAGACCCATCGCTTTATACAAGGTGTCTCCAACAAAGACATTTGGCAAAATCACGACTTTCCCAAAGAAATTGTGTTGCCAGAACTTAAAAATCTAACTTTTCAGACAAACACTAGTCAGAGGAAAGTTCCAATTTTGTTTTGTAAGGAAACTAGAATTATGAAATTCGTTTAGAAAATATTTTATTTGGGCAAACAGTCTGGAACGATGGTCTAAAGCCATGGTGTCCTTAATTGTCTTTGCTGGAGATATACCTTGTATACGCACCGAGATGGATAGTCTATTATATTATATTGCTACAGATTTAAACGCAACATTCGTTTGATTTACCAGTATTGCATTATAATATTTATAGATGTCGCCACCTCTACGATAGTAAAAGTATCACAAGTGAGCTCTGACCATAAATGCTTTAAGCTATACACGTAACGTCAAACATTTTTGTTTATAACAAAGCACTTTCATTTAAATAATTAAAATAACTATTTTTTAGATTTCACAATATACAAATAATTGCAAAACTCGGGACCAAAATACAATCATATGTTGGATCACAATTGGTAAATTTTACCAAAAATAGACGCAATTGGTCACGGTATCTGACCATTACCGATAAATGTATGCAGTTAGATCAAAACTTGTGTCTAGCAGTGGCTGGATGATGATGAGATCAGTTTGGTAAAATATATAGATATGTTTATAATAGGTCCCGAATTACAAATCTCTTAATTAAATAAATCCACATACAATTTTGAACTAATATTTAAAATAAATTCTTTGCTGAATTCAACAAAAAATATGTCTCACAAATAATATAGTCCTTATAAATCGAAGATTATTTGAGCTTTTTAAAATAGACTGTTAAGTCGTTTGGACTGATGTTGAAACCACTTTACTTTTTTATGGTTAGAAAATTATCGTTTGAATTCTTACCACATTTTTTAATTTACAATGTCTGCCATTTGGCACGTATTTTTTTTTGACGGCGTTTCTTTTTGATTTAGTAACTTGCTTATTAATTCAGTCGAAAATACCTATTTCAAAAACATAAGATCGTTAAACCTCTATCACTCTGATTATGTAGTTACAAACGAGGTTTTTGTATATATTAGATCTAGCAACATTATAAAATGATATGAAGAAACAGTATAGATTTTTTATTTGAGAGAAAGCCACCTTGCGAAGCAGTTTTACATCAAGACGGCAATTTGATATTTTGTTTGATTAAAGGTAAGTTGCAGTTTGCCACTTTAGTGGTAGAAAATCATTCTAGATTAATAATTACTAATAATTTGCCACGACTATTCAACATAATATTATTTTTGTTTGTTTTTTTACATAATATTTTAAGTAAAGTTTTGATATCTCAATATATACATACAAAAACTGTAATAAATTATATACCTAAACCGTTTACATAAATTTCCTGTTCCACCGCTGAAATGTTATGAAAATCCATTCAGCACTTTAGGCAGATATACAAAAAGAAACAATTTCAACAGCGATTTTCTACCAATACCGTGGCAACCTACAACCTTCTCTCAACGTTGGATTTAGAGACCATAGAAGTAGTAAATGGAGAGAGTAGAACAGATGTGGGGGCAGTGGTGGGTCTACATGGACTTCATCTGCTGCATGAGCTCCTCGAGCGACAGCTCGGAGGCGGCCACGGCCCCGCCCGTGCTGGACTCGGGCGTGCTGCTGTCCACCGGCACGCTGTACGCCACCTGTATCACATCATATTTTAACCGACTTCAAAAAAGAAGGAGGTTCTCAATTCGAACGTATAGTCCATTCGCTTAGATACGGTCGCTTTTTAAAGGCGCCACCTTCGGCGTACACCCATTAGTAAAACATGATTTGTCAATTTACCCCGAAGCAGTGTAATTAATGGTTGTGTTTGTTGACTCTTTTGACGTTTTAAGAATATGATATGATTATATTTTTTTATGTAATTTATCTTCACTAACTTGAACGAAATACGAATAAATTTATTTTTTGTATTTCTTAACAATAACCACCACGAAAAAAGCAAGAACACTGTATTATTTAGCTTAAAAGTGTATGTTAAATAGTTCATAAGTTATATTTTTATGAGGGCGACATAATCACTTTGTGACTAAGCCCTCATTAAATAAATAAGGAAAAAAAAAACAATAACCACCACACGGGTATACCGATTTTTTTTTATTTTTGAAAGTTGCACCGTGTTTTTATGTATGCTTTCTAATATTTCGTTTAGAAGCTAAGACTTTTTGCCCAATTCGAGTTATAAGTTTTTTTTGTAGAGTTAGGTATAGAACTTGAACATTGTAAAGCCCCTTGCCAATTAAAATCGCAAGTGCAAAACCACGCTTTGGGACACCATGGGACCTCGGATCTGGGGACACCGGTTTAAAAGTTCACGCAATCGTGAACGACCTCTAAATATTAAAGTAAAAATATTACTCGTTTGTTGTCATTAGTTGATTATTGGAACATAATTATATGAGCATTAGGAACCGACGAGCATGCATGCAGCGATTTATGAATGTGGATGAAGCAAAACTGATGTGTCAGGACCGTAGTAAGTGGAGATCAGTTGTCTCTACCTACCACTCTGGGAAATAGGCGTGATATTATATATGTTTGTAATTATATGGGTGAGTACCTATCAGTGAGGGAAACCTTACCTCCTGATTCTGAGAAGGAGCCTTAAAGAATGACAACAGGTACCCATTTCCGGTGCTGGTCACTTAAATTCAGGTAACCTTTTTGTTTGTTTGTCCTCATCCCTTTAAAACCATTTTCAGAATATAACCGCGAGTGTTGTTTTACTCACGCATGTATTCGGAGATGTCCGATGCGAGTTTCCGACCCGAAGGTGGCTCTTAGTCAAGGGTGGACACGACCTGGCACATCGGAAATACACATTTGAGTAAAACTTTATATCTTTTATAGAGACCAATAACTACCTGAACTCCGTCAACTAGTCTGAGATTTGATGTGTCTTCTTCCTCTGGTATGTTCTCATCTACTAGACTGATACCTGTAGACAATTATTTAAATTTAATAATGAGATTTAACAGTTATATCACAAGGGTACAGGTGCCTGGGTCAAAAATGGCCACATTAAGGTTTGCATGCTATTTTATTAATAATAATTCTAAAACAAACAAGTTTAGCACTTATCCATGAAATGTGGCTATTTATCTTTACAATAAACGTAAAATAAAACAAAGACATTAAACAACAGTGACACAACAGTACCGTAACAGTTTAAAAAATTTTTAAATTGGCCTATTTCCGACGGACCAGCTAAATATGGTCATATGTGAAATTATTGAGGTATTTTCGTCATGTTCTGGTGCTTCTAAATGTACTCTTTTAGATCCTGATTTGTACAAATTAAGCTGGCAACCCTTTTCGTCAATATTAATAGCGTTCCGATTTGTTCATTGTCATTTTCTTACAAGACTGGAAAATTAACAGGAACGCCATTCGGGAACATGCGACGTTAGTAATAATTTATGGTCGAGTTTAGTTTATTAAACATTTTAAGGGCTTGGAATAATGATATGTGGCTATATTTTCCAGCTGGCTATATTCGACCCAGGTACTTACAAATTATAACAATAAGAACACATTTAGTATAGGTTCTAGTATAAGTAAAAAAGTCTTTTTCAATATTTACTTATACATGTTCTGTGATCAACCTTCAATAACAATGCGAATGAAACATCCTTTACTACAACAAAATCAAAATAGCTGATAGGGAAACTGATGCCGATAGAATAAAACATAGTTAAAGTAAACTCATGTATTTTATTAAGAATTTAGATAAAGTGTTTTACTGTTTAAATTTAAAGTCAGCTTTCAAACTACCCACACGTTTAGTATTTTTAAAATCAGTTTTATCTATACAAATAAATACAATTGGAATGTCTGTTTGTAACATTAAAATAACCGCTTTCTACTACATGCATATGAATGTATTTACGTGTATTTAAGACACTATACCATACTAACTAATGCTGTATATTGTCAATGTAATTCAAACTGTAATATACTATCAAATATCCATACTTATATTATAAATGCGGAACTGTCTGTCTGTTACACTTACACGGCTCAATAGCTAAACTGCTTGGAATGAATTTCAGTAAAGAAATTGAATAGACCTTGCAGAAGAAAATTTGCTACTTTTTGTTGCAATAACGTTGACATGTTTTGCTTATTCTTTATAATTGCTTAGAGTAGAGCTGAATGCCCTTAGGCCTAACAGAATAAAACGGTCCTTACCCCATTCATTATCAGCGTGTACAGGCGTAAGGTCTTCAGTGACTTCCGTGGCCAGCTCCACGACAGGCCTGGCCTTGTACTCCGCCTGGCGAGTGCGGCAGAAACTGTCGTCGCACTGAGGGTTTGGCTGCAACAACGTTTACATTTAACAGAACTATATTTAGAAAAACATTGCTTTTTAGTATGATTTACAAGGTAGTAGTGCCACGCTGGTGACAGCACGATTGGGCCGGCTCGACCGGGCGGTCCCTACGTATTACCCTCGCACAGAACATTCAAATTTAAAGGTTCAATGACGCAGAAGCATCTCTACATGGTGGATCACCATGATGCATGTCTGCTCGAGCAATAATAATAATAATGTCTTTATTGTACACCAGGTAAATTATAAAGGTCTTAATTTAAGATAAGTAGGTACAATTGGCGGCCTTATCGCCCGGAGGCAATCTCTTACAGAATAGGGAAAGTAGAGGGTTGTGTCTGGTGCATTAATATTATATTTAAAGGAAAAATTAAAGCAATGTACACGATATATAGGGTGAAAGTTACATAAAATGAGGGTTATTAAACAAAAACTTAGAAAAGTGTGAGTGAAATGTCTATAAATTACTATTAACACACTTCTATGGGATAAGGTGATCTAATGACTAAGCGAGGGAAATACATAGGTTATGGGACCTAGATGTCCTCCAGGTAATGCCCCTTTACTAGTCTCTTGAAGGCAGTTATTGCGACTGGTAGGGCGTTCCACAGTCGAGCAATGAGTATGATGACCAACACTCTTGGATTCCGCTTATGCTTTCCATCAGGCAGAGTAGATATTTTCAATGATTCTTTGTGTAACTTCCGAAAATGTATTAACTCCCTCATTGACAAATAATACAACATTCAATTAAGCAACGTGATAGACGTTTTTTGTACATGTTAATAACTTTTCTTTTTTTGTTCTTCGGGTAGGTTTGTTTCCCCTTCGTAAGTTCTTATATATTTAAATTCAATAGATTTTACATAGTTTACATTCCAACTTTTTTGTGCATGCTGTGTTTGCTTGAAAGTGGTTATAATTAGCCTAAATTGTAGTAGATGTAACCTAAAGTAAATAATAATGTTATGACTGTAAGCAAACCATATATAAATAGAGTCATTTTGACAACAAAAAAAGATGAAAATTCCTTACTAAGGAGAGGCTCATATGCTGCAGTACACTGTTACAAATTATGGTAAAATATATTGTATGAAGAAGAAGAGTTAGTTTGTTTGAACGCGCTAATCTAATGCCCTAATTTAGTCTAAATTACATTCCTGAGAATCAGATTATAAATATTTACAAGAATTGCTTGTTTATAGATGAACCGAAGATTTAAAAAAAAAATCGACGGGTTGCACTCCGGGAGTGCATAAGTGAAAACTTGAATATTAACGTTGTACATTTTTGATATTTTGGAATGGTTAGAGAATAATTTTGTACGAATTGCTTTCATTATCAGTATAAAAGTACTATTATTTATGTGGTGGAATACAATATTCGTTTATTGCGCTATCGTACACAAACATGACAATTTATATTACACACACACACGAACATTCCTCTGCGACGCCTGTCCTCTCTCCATCCGTCTTACGAATTTTCGATCAGGTCACGTGACCTGACGCGAGTTTATACATTTTTACCCATTCCAAAAAAGTACACAGCGCCGCTAAAGAAGTTTTCACTTCAAAAATATTATTCGTCTGAACATGATACATATACCTGCTTAAATTAATTTGTGCTATTGAATAATATTACTCATCAGTTTTGTTTGGAACATACATTCTTACCTAATTTAAATAATTTCATTAAAAATAACCCTGAGAACTGTACCTACTTACTTACGGTCTATGATTTTCTGATAAATGAAGACCTTGCAAATTGTATTCGTTATAAAATATTATTTAATATGTTGAGTTATCAGTTTTAAAATACATCTTGTATTTTGTAGTAAGCTTTTTTCACACTTCAATTACGATAATCTATATCTGCTGAATCTTCACCCTGATATAAAATCTTTTCAATATCCAAAGAGCCCGTAGTGTAATATTTTTCTCCGGTTTTTGTAACATTCTTCATAAGTGCTCCGTTCCTATTAGTTTTAGCGTGATGATATATAGCCTATAGCCTTCCTCGATAAATGGACTATCCAACACTGAAAGAATTTTTCAAATCGGACCAGCGGTTCGGTTAGCACGTGCAAACCAACAAACAAACAAACAAACTCTTCAGCTTTATTATTAGTATAGATAATAATAATATTAATGCTATATAAAATACATACACGAATACACAATTACACTATTAAGTGTTCTCTAGTTCACCTAAAACTACAAAACTCACCTTCAATCCCATCGTAGGGAAGAAATCTGTTAATGCGCTATATCCGAGATAATGGCTGACTGTGCCGAATTCCAATAAATATTTCAATGTGTTTTGTACTGAAATCAAATTAAATTAACATTTATGGATTAATATTAACGATCTGAATTTCCGAATCCAATAAAAAAGTATTTATATCTGTAACCTCGAGGTGGGCCATGCGTAAAAATTCATTGAATAACTGTCTTGAATGGTTTGTTTTCATTTTTATACCATTATACGTTTAACTTATTTTTAACCGACTTCAAAAAAGAAGGAGGTTATCAATTCGACTGTTTTTTTTTTGTTTTTTTTTTATTATTGAATAGCGGGCAAACGAGCAGACGCATCACCTGATGGTAAGCGATTACCGCCACCCATGGACACCAAAAACGTCACAAGTGCGTTGCAAACCTTTGGGGGATGGGGGGAGGGAATGGGGGGAGGGGTTGGGGTATGGGCCTCCAGTATCCTCACTCACTCGGTGAAACACAGCGCAAGCGCTATTTCACACCGGTTTTCTGTTAAAACGTTTGTATATTTGTTACCTCATAACTTACGACTGGGTGAACCGATTTTAATGATTATTTATTTTATTTGAAAGCTGATGCTTCCCATGTGGTCCCATTTTAATTTGGTCCAGTTCTTGAAGTCGGTTGTTGTTAAAATGTGATTACATTAAGGCATATTTATATATTATACACTAAGTTTGCCTAATCGCAGTCTCCAGTCTGACACACTTCGACTCCAGCGACCATCGTTTCGATATTTGTACGGTAAAGACAAACATATACATTAATTGTATTAGACTCTAATTACATGCACAGAGTGTAATAATTTATGAAGTATTTATTAGTTTGATCAAAGCAATTAATTAAATAGATATCTTGTAATTTCATCTATTAAAAAGCAATTACTCAAATCTTTTTTTTTAGGAAACTCCCATACTAGTAACTTAATACTCTGTGTCGCGGTGGACTCTACAAACATACATGAAACGGACACAAAGAGCACCCAGACTCATAACATCAATTTGTAAATCACACAAGTATCATCCCATTTACAGTCGAACCTACAACACTAAAACTGTGGAATGAGCTGTCGCCTGCGGTGTTCCCGGACCAATACGACCTTCAAACCTTCAAGAAAAGAGCGTACTCCTTCCTTAAAGGCCGGCAACGCACTTGTAACGCCTCTGGTGCTGCGGGTGTCCATGGGCGGCGGTAATCGCTTACTATGAGGCGATACGTCTGCTCGTTTGCCCTATATAATAAAAAAAACACTAAGCGCAGCAGTTCACCATCAGTTATGTACATGTACCACATACCTAGGAATCCTGCCACGATGCCCATGGTGGTTGGTAGACTGGCTGCGCAGACCCCTTCCCTCTTCAACGTCTTCTCGTCTACTTTGGATGCTACCACTAATGGCGGAGCACACTGCAACATGCAAATAGAACAATCTATTTTTTTATTATTTTTACCCGACTTCAAAAAAGGAGGTTCCAATTCGACTTCAAATTTCAAAGACTTGCGTATGACGCCATGCTGGGTCGTTAGTTTTACATATTTTTAATACAATATTATCACTCACAGCAAAGCATGCTGTCTCTCCCGGCACGATGAACTGTATATGTCCCGACACAGCGTTCTCGCTCACTCCAGACTCGAACCACTTCTGGTTCAGTTCGTTACACGCCGCGTTGATTGCCATCCGCGCCTCGAAGTTGTCGACACAAGACAGAACTATGTCTACTGGACCACCGGTTAGACTTCCAGTACTGAAATGAAACCAATTGGAATAAAAAACCTGACGTAAAAACATAATACTTAAAAAATGCAGGAATACCATACTTCATACTCTTAAAGTTGGAGACGCATACTGCAACACATATTATATATATAATTACTTGCTGAACCCCGCGGGCTACGCCGCGAGGCGAATCTAGTATCTTTATAAATTGTAGCCTATGTGTTATTCTGATGTTTAAGCTATATTATTGTAAAGTTCAATCAAAATCCATTCAGTAGTTTTTGCGTGAAAGAGCAACAAACATACCCACAAACATACGCGTTTATAATATTAGTAGGATTCCACAGTCTGACGGAAAATTAACAAAAAGGTTTCCAGATTCTAGAACCTGGTGCACATTATTTTTGTTCGGCTATCCCCTCGGATACCACCAGCTGGTGGTTATGTCGAACCCGAACCGACTAAATACCGCACACCATCTCTGGTACTAGAAGCCGGGGAACCAGGTGCGCCCTCGGAAGGAAATCCCTGAAACCCCGACGTACCTCGGGTCACCCACTGTTGTGAAGGTGGCCCCCTCCTGTGTAGAACCCTAATATACCTATTCTACTCAGGCAAAGGGCACGAGAAGTTGACAGAGCTCGCGCCGTCACCCCGGCCTGCTTTGCTGGGTGACTGGTGGGCGCGCCTGTCACCCTCAGGTTTGCCCTTATGGAGGACGGAGATCGTTCTGCGACCGCCGGCGCCTGAGTCATCTGCGGTACCTAGCCTAACCCGGGCCTAGTGGATAGGGACAGGGACAGGGAGAGAGAGAGAGTACGTGGTTCCTCTAATTCTGGTAAGTTGTATTAAAGGTGGACAACCCATTAATGACCCTTGTGTTGTAGGTATTGTTGTCCCACGATTTGAGAGTCTATTATGTTAAAGACTATCATTTCTATAAAGTTAATCACAAAGCTGTTCCAAACCTTATGGTATCACAGAACTTCTGAAAGTTATCAACGATGGTGATGTTATAGTTGTATGCATCAATGGCTACATCGGGGTTGATGTTCTGGAGGGTAGCAGCAGCAGCATCCACTTTGCTCAACCCGGCCTGGTGAGGCTGGAAGAACAGGCGGTTCATGTTCGCTAGCTCCACCTTATCGTAATCAAACAGGATCAGCTGGAAATATAAAACTTGCTGTAGTATTCAAATTACTTCCTTCAATTTTTTTTGAGGGTTCCATAATTCACATCTAGGAACCCTTACAGTTTAATCACGTACGACGGTCGGTCCTTACATTCTCGGGTTACCTTGCAAAAGGTTAGTGCTTGAAAGATGTAACTTTGCATAGATATGTGTATTTACCACGTCAACAAAGTGATATAATAAAATCTTTTTTTTTTGGGGTTCCTCCTGTAAACGTGAATATTGGGATGTTTTTTTTCTCATATCTAGCTTATTTAATCAAAATAAATTTCATTATATTTTAATTTACATATATATAACTAAAGATTGTAAATTTTTTAAATTTTTAGGGTTATTTTTTAATACAAGCTCTGCTTAGTTTGGTACTAAATGGCGTTGTATGTTAGATGTCCGAAAACATTGATTTATATTTTATAAAAAAAATATTTAATGATCATAAATTTATAAGTATATTACTTTAAGTAGCTCAAAATAAATAACTGTTACATCATTAATTATATACAGTTATAATGTAGTAAATTACCTTTCCAATTCCACATCTAGTCAACATCTCTGCCGTGACGCTCCCAACTCCTCCGACTCCTACCACTGCCACGGACATCTCCCTGATCCTTTCATAGTTATTTACTATACCCATCCTCTTTAATGCCATCAAACGACTGTAACAATAAGTTTTAAATAAAACAGTTTGACCAATCAATGCCGGACCAGTCAGGTCGGCTAGTTTGCGGTCGCATGCTGACAGCATACCCTCCGGCCAGGCCAAAACGCCAGTTTTTTTTTTTCTTTGTACTAAGACAACTCCCGCATTAGTATTAAACATCCTGTGTCATGGAGGACTTTACAAACATACATGAAACGGACACAAGGAACACCTAGACTCGGAACAACAATTTGCAGATCACACAAAGTGTAGTTTCACATAGCATTTGAACCCACAACACTATGCGCAGTGGAAAGCGGCATGGCGACCACTTAAACCACTAGGCTAACCGTGCAGTCAAGTTTAGTGAGGCAAGTATTATAATATTGATCATCGAATTTATAATATTTGTATGGATACTTTGACTGTGTACATCAGCAACGTATCATATCTTTTGTTCTTTTATTGTAATTAATTATTTTTATGTTTCTATATTATTAATTCTATAAAATACACTTGAATACTGTTTTAAATTTATACTACGCTAATAAAGTTGAATTTTTATAATTTGTTTTTTTTAAATAGGTACATTCTTGTATTGCTTCAACTCTTTTATTCATTAATTTACATTGAATAAATAGTGTTCATTCCATTCATTTCACTACTGCATTACGTTTAGTTTATAATGGACACAATTATAATGTCACAAATATTTACTACCAACATAATTCTACACTACTGGTAATTGAAAACCTAGGAGCAACATGTCTGTGAAACGTTGATCTTGATTACCATATAGGCTAACAAATAACTATTACAGTTTAAGTAGAATGTTACAAAAATTCAGTAATACAAAGATGTAATTCGATTTTATATAATTTATTTAAATTATGTTAATTAAAAATATTACTTTCATACTTTTTTAATTTACTGACATTACTTCCTTTCAATCATATTTTTAAAGTTTCTAGAGGGTCACTTTATACATTCTGTTTGTAAGGCAAGGCCAAATTTAATAGAAAAGCAGTTTACTAATGCATTTAAAATCGCAACATATTGCACCTATTTTAAATATCTTAATTACATTTTTACACACATTCCCATACAAAACAAGATTTAAACAATAAATTGAAATGCTTCAATATGGTATTTTTAAGTATATTTCTTCAAAATAAAATTAAATGTGGATCTTTACCTGTAAGGATTAGAATCGACAACTTCAGACGACATAACATCGATTTTCTGACGAACAGGGCCCACATTACCCTGTACGGCAGCCAGCTGAGCTTCCAGCTCTTTAACTTTCTTCTGCAATTCTGCTACGGTGGACATTTTGCTTCTTTTCCTCTGTAATCCGTGAAAATCCACTCACCACCTACAATACACTGGCTTTACGTTTTACTACAACGTACGTCAAAGTCAAAGTGAAGTGACGTTTATGCCACGATGAATTACACGTTCAATTCTAAGCATCGTAATTACTATGAGGTCGTAAAAAAAGGTATATCAGCGTTTTATTTGTAACTTTAAACAATTTGGAATCATCGTTTAATATGAGTGCACCCATTCCAGCTAACCCGCTATATCTGGCTAAGCTCTGGCTCGATATACAAAACTTCATTGAGCTATGTTTCCATTTCATTTTACCGAATATAAATCACAAATGGCGCTGCTAGCGTAATGTTTTTATTTCATGAAGAAAGCACAACATGCTTTATTTGTAAAAATATTTGTATTAAAATTAATTGTGTAATCGTTACTTTTCGCTATTAAATAAAGCTGTTTTAGGGAGGGGGTGGGGAGGATTTTAATTTTAACGAAAACAACTAACATTTTCTTTCGGGCTACTCTAAATCAATTTTTATATTACCTCTCCTTTCTAAAAGGCTAAAGACAGTTATAAATAAAGATAGATAGTTAGTTATAGATATATTTTTATAAGAGAATGGTAGTTAACATTCCACTACAACTTCCTACAATTTTCGTTCAGGCTCGGTCATGGCACAGATATGCGCGCTCTTGACTAGCTATAGGCGATATTAGGGAGAGCACGAAACACCAAATATACAGAGCACAGAGCTTTGTTTAATGTTGGAAGGGTTTTATTAAAAGCACTAGAGTGGTTCTGATACCAAAATAAGCACTAGACTGGTTCTCCATTCATTAAAAGCACTAGAGTGGTTTTCCATCAATTAGAAGCAGTGGTCCTCCAGGTATACATTTAACGAGAACAAAGTAAAGAGTTGATGGATCACTTGATGATTAGAGACAACCGACAAGAGCGGCAGGTGCCACTCTTTAAGCCAGGGTTATAAAGGGGGGTAACTTTTTAAAACTACAAGCTTTTTACCAGCTTTTTATTTACTTACAAGGTAGGTATGTATGTATGTTCGGGTCGAATCTTGCAAGACAACTTTGAAGCAGGGTAGCAATATGTAAGGTGACATGGAACTAATCTGATGTTGGAGCTGGAAGGTCGTCATACGAACACTATTACCTTAACTACAGTTTACTTCGCACTATATCAATCAATTATAAGCTACTGTATCGGAATCTGGGGTTCCACGGCAAGGACTGTAGTAATTAGACTAGAAAGGGCTTAACGAGCATTACTAAAGGTGATGTTAAAGAAATCCTACCGTTATCCCACTAACGATTTGTACGCCGCAGCAAAGGTATTGCGAGTGAGGCAATTATTCATTTTTCAGGCATGCATCACACACAAAACAATCACACACTCTCCACTATATGAAAATATTAAGTCTAAACGCACCTATAAAATACCACTACCATTTACATATATTATTAAAACCTCATTTGCAAAAAGATTTCCATCATACAGCCACCCACACACATACAATAATGTATCAACTAAATGCTCTCTAAAGGACTGCACCATCTACACAGCTAAAGCTAAACTGACACACTTTCTGCTGGGCCTGGATTACATCGATACTGAGGGGCTATTATCTGGCTATGGTGACGTAGTGCTGATATAATTGTTATATTATTATGATGTTACTTTAATTTTATAATTTATTTTGTTTTTATTTTACTTTATGTCTTTTTAATTTAATTTTACTTAAGTATTATAATTTATAAAAATGTAGGTATCCTGTACGCGTCTAATTCCACTATACCATATGTTTGTTATTTGTGGCAGCCCAAGATACAAGCGTAGCTTAGTTTGGGTGCCAACAGCAAATACTGTAACACTTTGTACAAGAATTAAAAAAAAATTGAATTTGAATAATCAAAGAACGCAACACCATCGAGTTTGTAGACAAGTACTATATAACTAAGTAAGGAATACTCTATTTTATTCCTTTTAAAGCATTCCAAAAAAAGCTTTTTTTTAAAAAAAAAAAAAAAAATATTTAACCTTCGAACATTTTACTTTCTCGGTGAAATGCAACTGCAATCATACCTTTCTGTGAGGCTGTGGTATAACCGTGGTCAAGCTACCCGTAGTAAAACCTAGCTCTCCCAAGGTAAATAAAGTTAGCATAGAACAACACGGACCACCGAACGAAGCGAACGAGTGGCCATAGATTCTTTTTCCGATTAAAAACTGTCTGTCTGTTTTTGCGAGAGAAATTTTCACACATACACATTTTAGACTTACATACAAAAACAATCTTCTGTCACTACAAATACACACAAAGTAATTAAAACTTAACACTAAGAATTCACGCACACACATATACATTCTGTGTCATAACAGTGTAACGCGTAGGCCCATTTGGTCTCATACTTTGGCAGTGAGGAACGTGTGGACGAACGAGTGTCATGTTCCTCCAACACAAAGGGAGGATCCTCCGACCAGGCGAGGTGATCATGCCTACTGCCCAAAAGTTGATGTTGGGATGTTGTACATATGATAATCGGCGCGAGAACTTCTATTGCGCTATTCAGGATTGGTAGTTACTCCATGTAGTGCGTTACTTCGTAGTTCAGTGTATCTTCGGTAGATGGCGCTGTAGTAGGTTACTGTTGTGTTGTATGTGGAAGTCGCCACAAACACTTGCATGTGTTTGCTCCCTACCGTGTTGCTCTATGAGTCTATGAAAGTAAATAAATAATTATAACAAAATTTATTAATTGATTAACATTGTAAATGAATAAAAGCAGAGATGACTAGCCTCCTTTCCAAGGAGAGGCCCATTTAAGGCTATTGTCGATGAGAGGTAACTAAAATTAAAGTGTGCTACTTTCAGACTTTAAATATGCTAGTTTTAGACCTTAAATGTGATAGGTAGGTACTCCCAGATCTTAAATGGCTTAATTTTTTTTTTATTTTTAAAACTTACTTAATTAAGCAGTTTCAAATCGTATAATCGTAAGGCGAACCCTACACGACAATAAATATTGTGATAATTATCACGATATTTACTTTCGTATCTCGGGCCGGATCACAGCACACCCTACACCTACAATACGGATCGCGTCAGTACTGAAGCGTTCTTTGTACGAGGCAGACGTGATGGACCCTAGACGGAGGAAAATTAGAGCTTGTGTGGCAATAATTTTAGTTCTTTCTTTAAACAAACGAGTAAAAAGAAAGCGATGGATGAAGAATTGGCTACAAAGGAGAGAAAAGTATACACATCTGAATTTATTGGACGAAATTCGCCTTCACGATGAAATGGACGACTACGAAGATTACTTTCGGAGATGCCTGATGTCTTTATTTTTATTTATTACTAGCTGTCCGGGCAAACGTTGCTTTGCCATAAAAGGGAATATAAAAAAATAGGGGTTGATCGTAGAGGGTTGAAAATCTAGGGTTGTATGTATTTTCTAATGCTGCATCATAAAAAAATAGAAATTAAAAATTTTGTCAAAAAAATTAAATAAAAATTTTAGGGGTGGACTACCCCTAACATTTAGGGGGATGAAAAATAGATTACAACCGATTCTCATAGATACCGGATAATCACAAAAAATTTCATCAAAATCGGTCGAGCCGTTTCGGAGGAGTTCGATTACGCACCAACACGACACGAGAATTTTATATAATAGATTTATTAATTTTTTATAATTTACATGCCCGCTACTCCAAACTTTTGGCATGGATTCTAAATTGAGAATAAACTCTTTCAAAACAATCTTGTCGCCTGTCATGGCTCGTGGCACGGGTTCACCGCGGCAGACGCGGAACCCGCAGACGCGGTGTCACCAACGTCTCTCATCGCTGCTATCTCGCTGCGTACTGACACGATCAATATTGATGCGACACACTACACGCAAGATAAATATCACGATCCAAGATCTGGGATCAGATCACAAGGATTTCTAGAAATCCAGCGATAAATATTGTGATCCGTCAATACACTACCCTACACTTCAATAAATATCATAATCCGATATTTTATATTGACGGATCACAATATGGATCTTCCGTGTAGCGTTCGCCTAAGTTATGTACATTATATCTAAACTATTTTAATTAGCAGTTATTCCCGTTTAAAAAGTCGTGGCAGTCTTATAAGAAAAATAAGTCTATTTTATCTATACTAATATTATAAAGAAGTAAAGTTTGTGTGTTTTTGTATATTTGTTAAATTGTAAGGGGTAATCTCGGGATCTACTAAACCGATTTTAAAAATTCTTTCACCAATAGAAAGCCACATTATTGCTGAGTGTCATAGGTTATATAAAAAACCGAAAAATAAGAAGGCTTTTATGTGGTAGTCGGTTTTGCAAAGTGAATCGGAGAAATTTCAACGGAAGGCCAAAGCAGCGGGCGGCGCACGGTTGCTTCGGGTTTAATTCGGTTCGCGTTCGTGCTCGTTTCGGGAGAAGGAGGCGTGGCCTTTTAGATCTGAGAGGTAGGTACCCGCGCGGCTCAGTCGCGTGGTCGGCTAGTTACGCAGCGGACGTCACCGAAATTGAATTTTTCGAAACGTAATTAGTACACTTTCGACATTGTTTAACTAAAAGGTTCTTATCAGAACTACTTTCTATCTTATTCTTGGCAGTTAGAAATTAAAACATAACACACTGTACTAAAACAGGATTATTAACATTATGCCCAACGAAGTGGGCACGGGTCAGCTAGTGTATTTATAAACTGACTGACTTGATTTATCATCATCTTCCTAGCCTTTATTATTCCCAAGATTTATTGGGGTTGGCTACTAGTTCAACCGGTTTTACCTGAATATCAGTTTTTCCACGAAGCGACAGGCATAACCTCTACAACCCTGACGGTAAATTCAATTCGAAGATTGAACTGGTTGTCAGTAGGTATATTTGGGGGCACTGACTTCCCATTAACGATTACCATAGGTTCATAACAACCGGGACCGACGGCTTAACGTGCTGTTCGAGACACGGGTGTGAAACACCGCCAAACTTCCATACTCCGTGCTGCTATTAAGAATTTCTTGTAAGAAAAACTCAACAACACTTAGCCCGACCTAGGAATCAAAACCGAGACCTTTTGACCATCAGCTAACCGTTAGAAAACTAAATAAACTTTAAATATTAATATCATATCAATGTGACTGTATCTAATCAGATAACAACGTAGAGCGTAAGTTAATAACCCGGCAAAGTTGAATATCTAACGAATAACAAGTAACAAAACAGAGCTTCCATTGTGCGTTGCGTTAAGCGGTAAGGTCGTATAATAACATTAGTTGACATCCCGCCGGTGGGGAAGACGTGTGTTGCGCGGGAAAAATCTTTAAAAGTTCTTTATAAAAAAAGTTCATAATATAATGTGAATTAAATTAATTCCGTAAATCAGGATTTTTTTTAAGTTATGTGATGATAATTGTGTTATAAATATTCGAAATAATTGAATTTCATTATAGGTAAGTTTTTATCTCATTTTGATTATTTTCTTATAGCTTTTAAGCAAAGGAGAGGTTAAGGACTATTATAAACTTTTGCCAAAGAAAGTTTAAGTTATGACGTCAACAAGATATCCTATTTGTATATTATTCTGTTATAAGTACCTACTAGTAAATATTCAAAAATTATACTCATTTAACTTAAAATCTAAGAATTTAATTTCATTTTGAAAGAGCTTTTCCACATAACGTATCACTTGTAGAAAAAAAACAAACGCATTATAATATTTTTTTGTTAGCTACTTCTACATTAAACCTGTAATTGCCGGTCACTTTATTACAAAGACCTTTTTATAATCGACTAACTGACCTCACTCACCAGCTCGACTTCGTTTAAATAACTGAAAGAAACCCGTTTTTACAATATATTTCAATAATTCTACGATCCCATTGCTCAATGCGGCATAACCTCATAGTCTTCTTCGATAAATAGGTTACCCAATTTGAACCAGTTCTACCTTAGATTAGCGCTTTTAACCAAACAAATAAACAGTTGTTGGTTATTGCGTACACACGCGTACACGACTATAAAGTTAAAGTAAACATAGGTAAGGTATGAAAAGGAAGTTCCCCTGAACCGATTATCACGTTTTTTTAAATGTGTATTTCATTGGCGTGCCTAAGATAGGATAATTAAAATCATGCTTAGACCAATTGGAGCCGAACATGATTGAAAATAGACAGTTTACTATATGTTTGAAATATAGAAACTTCTTAAAATAACAAGTGAATCGGAACGTTATTCGTAGGACCCCATAACATATTATCAATATTGTATATTTAAATCAATGATAGTAAAGTTAACTTCGTACATCAAACGGGTTAAAAGTTATTTTCGCCCAATAATATCGATATTACAGTCACCGAAATTAGTATTAATAATTTTGATACAAATCTAACTTTTTCTATCTCAATTGCTTGTCTAATAGCAGGTTTTGTATCAGAAAAATCTGCAAAATAATTCAAGTTAGTTAATATTATATATTATTATTCTTTCATCTATGTAAATCACTACCTATTATAAGAAAAAGTCCTTCGCTACGTCTGTCTGTCCGTTTGCGATAAACTCAAAGCTATTGCACGGATTTTTATGCGGTTTCTACCAATACATAGAGTAATTCTTGAGAAAGGTTTTCGTACCCATATATTTTGTTAAATTTTTGAGTAAATTGGCTAAAATATAACAATATTTGTTGAAGAAGTCGAAAAAATTAATCCGCACATTTTTTCAGAGTAGGTATATATTTTATTTGTCGTAAATAACCCGTGTGAATCCGAGGCGTATTGTTGGTGTAGGTACAAATTCATGTGTAACTTTTGAAAATTAAAAATTAAATTCTTCTTCTTCTTTTGATGAAATGGCAACCAGACGGATCATTTGGATCATCAATGTCAAGTATTTATAGTCTTCAATTATAAGTCTTCGAGTGTTCAAGTCGTCGCCGCGTCGTCGTGATGAAATTAATGATAAAAAATATATAAAATGTGGATGACATGAAATGGGGACCGTCTTTCAGAAAAACAAAAACGATCTCCCAAATTAAACTCTAGTTAAATCCTTAAAATTTCAAGCTTGATCTTTGTAACTGTCATTAGTGTCATTTTAGAACTTACGAGATACATTTTAGGAGTGAATTGTTATATTTATAACTAGCTTTACAGCGGCTTCGACTTCGTATAATTATGTCAGCTATTGCGGTGATACTTTAAACTGATAAAACTTTTTGTATCAAACGATTGAATTAAAGCAAACAATAAATGTTAAGTGAAGTTTACTATAATCTATACTAATATTATAAAGCCGAAGAGTTTGTTTGTTTGTTTGAACGCACTAATCTCAGGACCCGCTGGTCTTATTTGAAAAATGTTTCAGTGTTAGACAGCCCGTTGCTAGAAGGCTATAGGCTATATATCATCACGCTAAGACCAATAGGAGCGGAGTACCAATGAAGAATGTTCCAAAAACGGGGAAAATTGTTACGCTACGGGCAATAGCAGACGTAAACGAGGTTGCGTGGGTCAGTTAGTATAAATTATACAGACGCATCACTAGGCCATGTGGGTCACCAATGTCACCATGCATTGTCTGCATTCTTAATGAGTTTGATGATCACCACTCTTAGATTCTGCTAATGCTTTCCATCAGGCAGAGTAGAGTCACTTTGGCAGGCTCATACATAAAAAAAGACCTCAAAATATGATAAAAAGTCTGAATAAATGCTTTCTTACTACTTTCTTCAAGTCACCCCCTTAGCCAAGTTGCAAGTGTTTAGCGTCCATTCTCTTTCTAAAATCATTGATGTCTCTATTCTCTAATTACTTTGTTTTGACCACGTGAGAGCGTGGAGTCGTGGAGAGGTTTTTAAAACACATTCAGTAAGTCCTACTAATATTATAAACGCAAAAGTTTGTAAGTATGGATGGATGGATGCTTGTTACTCTTTCACGCAAATTCTACTAAATGGATTGATGGAAACATATAGGCTACAATTTATAAAGATATTAGCTTCGCATCGCAGCGTTGCCCGCGGTTATTGTCGTACCGCGGGGTTCAGCTAGTTTGTTATAAAATTGCTCAATATTTATTCAATATTGTGCAATGTACAACTTACTGTTACTTTATCTTTATAAGCATGATTTCTTCTAACTTCTTCTTAATGGCGGACACAGTGACGTAATAGGTTTGCGCATAATCCTTAAGGCACTCGAAATCTAAGAATAGCCAGTAGCGGGGTACAATTAATCTTGGAATTGACAGTCTTAAAAGCAAATATTAAGTCATTTAATTCCAACCGACTGGCAAGAGATTTTAAATTAAAATATTTAAGCGTATATAATGTTAGGAGATAGGTATAAGACATTAGACATTATATAGCTCTTTATTTTCCAGTCTTTCAACACACGATTCTACAAAATTTTAACCTCTCTCATATCAATATCTGAACTGCTAAAGATTAGGCCCAATGATGATTTTTTTCTCTTCTATCCTCCGAGTATTTTTCCTCAAACTAATTTAGGATCGGCATTAAGTTTACAGTGAAATGACTGTGCTGTGTTCTTAGGCGGAGCGACTGTTTTTGTACTTGTGTTTGATCTCCAAACCTCCAACTACTTATAACCGTTACCACAGAAGTTCCTATTCCAAACCAGGATCAACGGCTTAACGTGCTTTCCAAGGCACAGAAAGGTATCAATGCATTAAGTGTATGATCCACCTATAAACTGGCTATGATTGCATAACTTTGCAATTCGTAAACTTAGCCACGAGACATTAGATATCATGTTTATTTAATAATTGGTTTTAACTCGTAAACGAAACCATTAAGATCCTTTAGAGAGGTAATTTAAAACACGTTTTTTTTTCAATTCTGGGAATATTTTAGATAACACATATTAATAGTGTAATATAAGCACTGAGTTTGGGTGTTTTATATGTATAATATGTATGTATTTACAAAAAAGGTATATAAGTATTTATATCAGTTGTCTAGTACCCATAACACAAGCTCTGCTTAGCTTAGGACTAGATGGCGTTGTGTGTTAGATGTCCGGAATATTTATAATCTCTTAAGCCTAAATAAAATTGAGAGGTGTCAAGGGACACCCGGATGAAACGAGGTTCGAAATAGAAAGACGAAACGAAAATATCTGGCTTGCTTTCTATAATAGAGAGAGAGAGACAGACAGAGAAAGGGTAATGATTCCTGACAATTTCAGGGTGTGCAAGGGGGGACTAAAAATGTCTCAAAAAAAGGGGTTGAATATATAGGTAAAGGGGGGGGGGGGGGTGAAAGTAAAGAGGGGGGCACCTCGACTGAGAAGTATGTATATACTTCACGATGTGACTAAGTAGGCGATCCAGGAATATGTGGGGAAAATTTTATCCTCCTTGTGGTATCACTAAATTTCTTGGGTAAACACAATATGGTATAATAAATTCGTCTTGACAAAATGTGTCGTTGACATATGTCGAAAAAGTCGTTACAATTCCGTCTAGACCCCTTCTGCAACGCGCGATAAGGAACTTCGTTCGAATAATAATGACTTTATTATACACGAGGTAATTACAAAGGGTCTTATAACACTAGGCATGTCTATATATTAAACAAGTGGCGGTCTTATCGATCGAGAGCAATCTCTTACAGGCTACCATGTAATGGAGAGAAAATATGACTGAGGAAAAGTATAGTGTCTAGTACTGGCTAGAATATTAAAAAGTATATAAAAAGTGGAAGTAAGTAGTATATCTATACTAATATAATAAAGCTGAAGAGTTTGTTTGTTTGTTTGTTAGAACGGAATCAGCCCGCTGGAACCGGTCCGCCGATTTGAAAAATTCTTTCAGTGTTAGATAGTCCATTTATCCGGAACAAACAGACAGACAGACCAAAATTTTATAAATATATATTTTGGTATGTGTACCGTATATACATTCATATGCATGTAGTTGAAAGCGGTTATTTTAATATTACAAACAGACACTCCAATTTTATTTATTTGTATAGATGACATTTATGTGTCATGACATTGAAGTAAGTACATAGCTGTATAGTTACTTAAATAAAAGAGATGTAATACACGGAAACACAAGAGTGTATTGTTCTTATCACGGAAGCTGTGAGGACCATACTAGTTACTGTAATACTCATATTCATACATGATACATGAGCAAATCAATATGAGTATATGTGAGTGAATGCGTGTGTGTACGTATCTTCTTATTGTTAAAAACATGATAATTTAAGTGAGTAATCGGCTATTTTACTGATCTTATATACGAGTATTATAGATCTTAAATAGCTTTGGTGGAATACGGACACGCCACCGATGCCATTTAGTTTTTACTGTTGGCTAATCCTAACAAGTAATTCTACCAAAGAATCCTTACAAATTCAACATGTCTGTCGTTGTTCGTCCTTCCAACCACCAAAAGTGGCTTGAAAGCTGTCTATTAAAAAGGTTTAATAAGTAGAATAGAATAGAAAACTCTTTATTTGTACACCGTTTTACAAATTTTATAAGAGAGTACAGAGATGAGTAAATATTTATTGTGATGAACAAAGGGCGGCCTTATTGCCAAAAGCAATCTCTCCCAGGGAACCTTAGGATGGATCAAAAGTATCGGAAAGACAGTAGCATAGCAGTTGACAGTGCAATTAATAAAAAAACTTTTTTTAAATTTGAAACGTCTATTTATTTTCTTTAATTATTATTATGTACATATAATAATAAGATTAACACGCACTAAGTTTCTTAAACAACAGTTCTTTTTTTATTAAAATGGCAATCCTAAAATATTTTTAAACAGGGTACATAATAAAAAACGAACATGTCATGTGACGCGATATGCATTTTTGAACTTTTAGTTAAGCAATACAAAATTTTAACAAACAAAAATCGACTTCAAGAACTGGATCAAATTGAAATGGGACCACAAGGGAAACACCAGCTTTCAAGTAAAAACCTGAGAATCTCCTCCTTTTTTGAAGTTGGTTAAAAATAAAACTGGCACCTGGGACCAATTTAGGAGTAAACTAACTAAAGGGTCATCTAAAAGGGGGGCGATAAGGTACCTGCCACATATTATAATAATATATACTGTGTAAAAATACATATTAAGTAATTAGACAATCATTTTATTGACTTAAAACTATCAAAAAATTATCAATTCAACAGCTTATCGACGCAGACATATTTTGAGCCATATGAGATTGTTTTAAATACCGCTTTATTTAAATATTGCTCAATATGATGTTATAATTATATTACTTTTTACTATAACAACAAAACGTGTTTCCTGATCACCAGTGAGACATCTTAATTGGCCGTCTTCATACGAAGGTCACTTCTTGTCCGAGAAATGTATGTGGTTTTTGTACGTGGTCTATGAATTCAAGTATTTTAGTAGTTTAACAAAAAAGAAACCGACTTCAAGAACTGGACCAAATTGAAATGAGACCACACGGGAAGCCCCAGCTTTCAAATAAAAAAATAATCATCAAAATCAGTTCACCCAGTCGAAAGTTATGAGGTATCTAACATAAAAAAAAATCAGTCGAATTGAGAACCTCCTTCTTTTTTTAAGTCGGTTAAGAAGGCTATTTTTTTTTTCTTTACGTTCTTGGTTAATATATATTAAACAGGGGTACGGGGTCGGCCTATTCTTACTTTTTCTTATAATAGGGTAGGAGGGGGTCGAAAACTAACGAAATATAGTCTTACGTAATAAATGAATGGCCCCTTTATTGACGTTCATACCACACGAGTCGCTGTTACCTCTTTTGACTAATTTTGATAAAATTTGCTATGGACGTAGCTGGCGCTGACTGACATTCTGTACGGTGACGGATTAAGAACACAAAGTGTTACCACACCTATTTATCTAATGGGTATCGTAAGAGGCAGCTGAGGGAGCAAACCTCGCAGGGCAACATAACTGCAAAGAGAAGAAAAACTTGAAACAAGCCCTATTCCAACCCGTTTAGCCAGCGTAGTATAGTAGGCCAATACCTCCTTCCTAAGGAGAGGCAAATTAAAGACTTATTGTAGTTATCTCATGGACGATATTGTCAGAACTGGACCAAATTAAAATAGTACCACACAGGAGGCACCAGCTTTTAAATAAAAAAGAATCATCAAAATCGGTTTACCCAGTCGAGGAAGGCTATAGGATATATATATATATATATAGGCTATATATATCATCACGGTACTACTAATAGGAGCGGAGCACCAATGAAGAATGTTTCAAAAACGGGGGAAAATTTTCTCGCTACGGGCAATATAAGACGCAAACGAGGTTACATGGGTCAGCTAGTGTAAAATAAATGTCAAAAAGAGGCCTAGTTACAATTTTGAGACCTATATATCGTATCATTGACGTCAATGAGGTCCATAATATCGTAATTGACTTACAATATTTAAAATAATTACATCAATAAACATAAGAAAAGAAACCTGTTATGTGTTACCATTTTTAAACACGGTTGACATTAACAAGAGAGGTAGAATTAATTAGCTTTTAATTAGGGACTACACACTTACACTAATTTAGATCAGACACGTAGACGTAAACAAACATCGTTTTCATCGCTAGTATTTCATCAAAGGAGTAGTTAGACAACAGTCTTTCGTTAAGGAACAATAAATATTTATCAAATGTTTGCATATAGTTTAAAAATTACTGAGCTTTAATAAAATGGTGGTCTGAAGTTTTTTTTTTTTATTGAATATGTGGGAAACGAGCAGACGCATCACCTGATGGTAAGCGATTACTGCCGCCCATGGACACCCGCAACACCAAAAGCGTCACAAGTGCGTGGCCAACCTTTGGGGGATGGGGAGAGAGAATGGGGGAGGGGTTTGGGTATGGGCTTCCGTTATCCTTACTCACTCGGTGAAACACAGCGCAAGCGCTATTTCACACCGGTTTTCTGTGAGGCCGTGGTATCACTCCGGTCGAGCCGGCCCATTCCTACCGAAGCGTAGCTCTCCCACGGTTCGATCTGTAAACACACTAACACCAGTAGGTATAAATAAAGTCGGTTCGTTTGTTTTTCTTGTTCAACACTGGAGCGTTGAGATCTAGTAAGATATCCAGGGTCTACTTCAAAGTTTGATATAAAGAGTGGAGATTCCCCAACTTAGATTAATTACAGCATAACTCTGCAACTTTTTTGTTGTGTGTGACTTTACTCTGCCTGATGTATCATATATCATCATGATGTATCGTAGATCATACTCACTGTGAATGCAGACAATGCAGGATGATGACCCACACGCTTGCTGCCTATTGATGTGCTTCTAAATTATTTTGTCGAATGCTGTCACAGTGGCAGAAGAGCGTCCTTTCAGCGCGTCCTTGCTTTTTCGTACATAATTAACGGGCTGAAATATTCATATTTACACAAATTTAAAGTTCCAGTTAAGAACAACTTCTGTTATAATAATCGGCTCAATGCTAAGTTAATAACTGGTTTTGTCTCTTAGATACATTTTTTTTTTATCGTGTGGAAACCCCCTCGGGCCGTCACCCCACCGGGATTTGCGGCGGGGTGGTGTGTCGGAATCGAACCGACTAAAACCAGGCGGTGTGCCAACTCTGCGTCTGAGAGGGGAGGGGTCCGGGAACTGCAGTTATTAAAACGACCGGACCCCTCTCAGGTCTCTTAGATACCTAATTTAAGGAATTTATCCAAGATATTAAACCTTTAAGATTGTTATTTTTCTCTTATATTTTTGTTTTTCTACTATTATTATACCGTTAATACATTATTTTGTAATTCACAGCTTTTGCTTGCGGCTCCGCCCACTTGTATATGGGTTAGTGCTGTTATAGTAGCCTATGTCGTTCTTCAAGAATCAAAGGATTTTCACTGTAAATTTCATTCAGATCGCTTTGGCGATTTTAGCCGTAAAAGCGTACACAAGCCGACAGACAGAGTTACTTTTGTATTTATATCTATATTAATAATAAAGCTAAATAGTCTGTTTGTTGGTTTGAACGCGCTAATCTCAGGAACCGCTGATCCTATTTCAAAAATTCTTTCAATGTTGGATAGTCCATTTATCGAGGAAGGCTATAGGCTATATATCATCACGCTACTACTAATAGGAGCGGAGCACCAAAACTATGTCCTATGGTGGCCTAACCAAGGCAGTCGATAATGATAATAGATATTGTAAAGCTTGGACCACAGGTTTCTAGAATCTATAAAAACACCTAATTACAATTTTTAAACACATAAATCGTGACAAATTTACGTCACTGGGGTTCTTAATATTGTAATTTTTTGGAATGTTATAATTTCATAAATAAACATAAGAAAATTTATGTTTTAAATGTTGCCATTAATAAGTTAGGTGGAATAAATTAACTCTAAATTATAAACTTAGGACGTTCGCGAGTAAAGTGGATACGTTTTTTTTGGATACAATTTTGACAATCCTTACTGATATTATAAACTACTCGTAGCTGACCCACGTAACCTCGTTTGCGTCTTATATTTCCTGCAGCGTGAAATTTTTCCCCCGTTTTTGAAACATTCTTCATTGGTGCTCCGCTCTTATTAGTAGTAGCGTGATGATATATAGCCTATAGCCTTCCTCGATAAATGGACTATCCAACACTGAAAGAATTTTTCAAATCGGTCCAGCGGTTCCTGAGATTAGCGCGTTCAAACCAACAAACAAACAAACTCTTCGGCTTTATTATTACTATAGATTGCATTGTCCACATTCGCAATGAGGATGGTGATCTTGGATTCTACTCATGCTATCAGAATGTATAATCATTGTACCAGCTTTTACATTAAAAATCTTATTTGTTAGACAAATGATATATTTTCGTATATTACTGAAATAACGCAACCTTAATCATAAAACATATATGAACTAGTTTACAGGAACGGATTCGATCGACTTGAAGGGATAATGTTAGTAAATCGAATGATAGTCTGAATAATCCCGAATCCATATAACTGAGTGACTGATTCGACCCCACCGTATATAGGTATATATCTAACTAGGTGACCCTCGCAACCTCGTTTACGTCTACTATTGCCCGCAGCATAATAATTTTCCCCCTTTTTTGTAACATTCTTAATTGGGGCTCCGCTCCTATTGGTCTTTACGTGATGATACTCGTATATAGCCTATATCCTTCCTTCGATAAATGTAAGTACTATCCAACACTGAAAGATTTTTTCAAATCGTACCAGCGGTTCCTAGGGTTCGGCTTTATAATATAAGTATAGATGTCCGTAATCATAGGTTGGTTTCGTGTGGTAGTTGGCCTTGAAAAACTTGTTAAAAAAGCTGTGATCTTACATAGCTAGGTAGCCTTATTTGTCTGATACACAAATAGTAGCTCGAGCCTGAGTGTTCTTTGTGACTATTGTTTTCATATTTGTCAATAACTCCGGGATACAGAAATATTAGCCCCTTGTACGATAAAAGTAATTTTTAAAAGGTTTTCCGTCAATACTTGTGTACACACCTAGTACTTGTGTAAACACCTAAATCGCTGGACGAATTTTGGTGCCTAGACGATTTAGATACACAATTATTTACACACCGGTGTTGCAAACCGGTTTCTAGGATCATTTTTTACTTTTTAACCGACTTTAAAAATGGAGAAGGTTATCAATTCGACTATATTAATTTGAAAGCTGGTGCTTCCCGTGTGATTCCGTTTTAATTTGGTCCAGTTCTTGAAGTCGGTTGTTTTTTTGTTAAAATTTGTGATTATAGAAGATACTTTTTAATATATTCTAGTAGAATTAAGCAGAATCGTAGATGTTAATTTGTTTGTGTAGTCTAGACTACCATAAAATGTACGTAAATGTCTTATGTATTTTAATGTACATAATTTGAATCCTATTAAACATTTTTTTTTTCTCTAAAAGGAATGAAATACCTACTCATAACTAGTTTTCAGGTTTTTAAATTTCCTTAATGGTAATAAACTTAAATAATTCCATTTTTTTAAAAGAGCTGTAATGAACAAGATATCAATGACATAGATACTCGATCAAATAGTTTCCGGTCTAACGATTTGTGTTCATATTCTCATGTTCACTAGAAAACATATTTTTTTGTGTGAGGATATTTCCACAAGTCATCAACTCACCAAGTTAAGGATTTACCTAGTGGTAATACGAAATAATAAATATTTCGGACATCTTATCAGGTGGCAAAAGCTTGCGTACTGTTCACCTTTTATGTATTACTAACACTATTGTACTAGAAGATCTGACTTTTAAAATGAGTGGCCAAGAGTTTCTTTGCCAGTATTCTTCTCATAAGGCACTACACATTTTGGAAACTGGAAGTTATTGTTCGACACAAACAGGCGATTTTGGTGTTTTCACCTAATTTACATTGACAATCCAGTACATGCAGTGCGTCTGTGTGCGTCTGTTGGTTTCGATTACGATTTTTAACTGTAGCTTCAATTTAACGTTCATAAATGTCACTTAGTGTCTTAATTGAATAAATGATTTTGAATTTGACACAAAGCACCGTCTAGCCCCAAGCTAAGCAGAGCATGAGTTATGGGTACTAGACAACTGATATAAATACATATATACTTTTTTTGTAAATACATCTGAGACCTCAAGCACAGCAGTCATTTACGCTACCACTGCGCCGTTTCCACTCTCTCTTGCTAAGAACCAGACATCTACAACACAAGCGACCCGTGAAAATTGGAACACCTGCAAGTAGTAAGAGACAATGTTCAGGGCTTGTGTTCATCATCATATACTTAGCATTTTCCTCATATTTTCTGGAGTTAATACAATTTGTAACGTTTTGACTGGTCTCTTTCGGCCACCACTAATGACGAGGTAAGCGTCAGAAAAATTTGACGCTTTCCTCATAATAACAGACTACTGCCGCTTGTAGACAGTTGATACTTGAGTGTCTTACGTGTGTAGCTGCCACATAACCTATTAGGTTCAGACCTCGGACAACCTAACTCAGGGAGAAACTTCCAAATGATTGCTTAAACACCAGTTTTCTACCGGTCACATGTACTATAGCATGGTACTCCTAAGTTTGCAACTCTTCTATAAAATATTTGACATAAGCAGTATCATCTACATTAGCCATGGAAAATTTATCCACAGAATAAAGCGTTCGTTCATACTTTATCAAAATAATACTAAGATATTCCGATGAAAGACAATCTTTATTCATCGAAGATGTCTATTTATACACTGTCTATAGTTTAATCTGTTCTTTACATAAAATTATCAGAACTGACATACCAGCGTATGGTACGAGTATAAAACTATGCGGTGCATATTTAGGTAAATTTACATACTTACACTACATTAATAAACATGTTCGTAGCACTAGATTTTCTAGTTTATACATATTTAGTCAAACGACCTTGACCACTCAATTATAATGAGAATAATTATGTAAAACAAACCGGGAATCCATTGGGATACCTTGGATTTCCTTTTTAGGATTCACCTGCTTCCGCAGCTACTGATACAGAAGCAGTATTTAGTCTGTTCGAGTCCGACATAACCCTACCGGTGCGTGGTAGGTTGTGAAACTTCGGCAATTTTCTCCGGTAACCTCACTTACTACCGATTTTCTGTGGAGCTATGGTATTACTCCGATCATGCCAGAAGACACATACTTCTTGCGTGTCCCTATAAAAGCTAATATTATGTATCCTTGTATCCAATGGCTTATGTTATTTTCTTTCCAGGCCAAGATGCAGGCGACGTCAAGTACTGAACGCACTCCCCTGGTGCAGCCCACATATGTGTTCGAATCCAGCCTTGCCAGACGCTATCAGAAGCGGTTACACCACATGCAATGTGCCCTCTGTGTGTTCCTCATGTGAGTAGCCTTTGTAAAAATTCGGCTATTACATTCATCGACATCTTTTATCAGTCCACTGCTAGACATCAGGCTTATGTTAGAAAGGGGGTTCTGGTCTACTACGCCACCCTGGCCTGGTGGTTTGAGATTATATAGAGTTTGTTCAAAATTGTCCTTATCATTGCAGGCTCCCTTAGCCGGTCTTAAGACACCCACGGAATGTACAGGGGTGGCGACACTCTGCATATTTAATTAGTTATTAGCACTAGTACACTTTTTTGATACAGGAAGCAACTAAGCAGTCTAGTCACCTGATAGAAAGTAACTACCACTTCTAAAATCTCATATTATTACATCTAATTTGTAATTTATTTATATGCATAATCAGCAAAAGGGGGATTCTCCAATCAGGCGAGGTGGTCAAGCCAGGCAGGCCTCGGCCCAACGGTCGATATAAATATATTAATAGGCACGACAATGTCTATATTGCGATATAGGATTAGTTACTCCGTAGTTTGATGTGTCTTCGGTAGATGGCGCAGTAGTATGTCTTGGTTTCTGTGTGGAAGTAATCACATATATATCAGTCGTCTCTCAATATAATGATTGAACAATAAGTATTAGGTCTAACATCCTGTCATTGTTAAGCTAATATAAATTGAAATAAATTCAATACATAAATGTATAAAAGCTATTAAATTATTAATTCAGTCAAGAAATCATTTACATTATGAAAATATTCAATTTTATTCTCTCAGTGAGTTTCGTCATCTTTTATGTCTATGGCATTTGAATTAATATACGAGTACTTACGCAAATGAGAACAGAATATTTAGAGCAGTTTTTTAAAACAGCTTTGCTACATCTAAGTTATGAGTAATTAAATTACAGAAAACTAGAGTCAGAATAATTCAAAATCTCTTCATTCTAAAATAATAACTAATTTAAAATAGCTTCTTATTTTTTGATATAACGTACTGTTTTACTTTTTACTCGTGATCGTAAATGGTCGACCAATTACCCGGTCTAGGGGTAATTTTACTTTCGATAGTGATTTAAGGGATTTCCTTTCTAGGGTATACCTAGTTCCTAGTTAGTTAGGCAACACTGGTGTACGATTTTGAGTCCGTCCACCCCATTTTTGAGAGGTACCCGAGGGATTTCCACTAGGTTCTATGGAACAAAAGGGTTTTTTAATTACACTTAGTTCAATGGCCCTAAGCATTTTCACATTGCCTATAAATTATAATTTAATTAATTAATGAATTTTGTCGTCAGAGGGATCCTCGCTGTAGCACTACTAGTCACAATCTCCTACAATCTTAGCGAAAACATAGACGTAGTTGATGACACTCCTCAAGAGACTACCACAGCACAAACAACTAACAACCTAACGTTGTTAGGAATGTCCAAAGGCTCTATACCCGGACCTGGTGGTAAAACCCTGAAAAAACTGCCCCTGATGTTGGAACAGATGTCCAGTAAAAAATGGCCTTTACCAGGTACGTCCAATAATTCGTTTAATTTATACTCTCCATTCTTGGCACTTGATGGAACTTGTTGAAATGCATTCTAGAATTAAACTCACTACTTATCCTGCTATTGTGCACGGTTGGTCTAATGGTTTCAGCGGTCGCCATGCCACTTCCTACTTCACCAAGTGTTGTGGCTTCAAATCCCAAATGGGACAACACTTTGTGTGCTCCACAAATTGCTGTTCTGAGTTTGAGTGTTCTTTGTGTCTGTTTCATGTATGGTTGTAAAGTCCCCGCGACACAGGTTTAAAAAGAAACAAGAAAGAAAAGAGAAAATCCAAGTTAAAATATATTTATTCCAGAAACTTCTTGTTAAGTTAATTACAACTATCTGTTAAGTGAAGGATCGAATATCATAGATTAATACACACAAGCAATAATAAACTTTAACTAAATTAATGTATAAGCTGTATATCTATAGAAAATTATAATAATTAATAATAAAAATAATTAATTGTAATAATTGTATACCTGTGCCGATCTACAAATACCCAATTCCAATGTGTTGCATTTTATTGGAAGAAGGAGCCAATAAAGCTAGACCCAAATTTAAATTACCAGATAGATGTATTTTAGTAAATAAGTTTTTATTTTTATGGTCAATGGATGGCTTTGACCTGGTAGCCTCTTTAATCACAGGACAGACATAGGGGAACAGGATTCCAGCTTCTCCAAGCTATTATAATATCCATGTTAATTTAATAAAGCTATAAAACAATATAATAAAAAGCTTAATTATTTTTTCAAGTGCATGCGTTATTTGTTTTTATTTAAACCTATTTTCAATTTACTTCTAGACCATCGTCCTCTTACATGGGTAAATGAACCAACCGAAGAAGAAATCGCTTCTGCAGTACTGAAAGGCAAAGCGGCTCTCAAAGAGCTCATCAATCTGGAGAAATCTAGAAAGCCGCTGGCTCAAAACACACCAGCGATCAGGGCACAGAAGGCTGCGGCTACGAAGGCTGATGTGAAACCTATGGCTAATAAGGCTTATATGGTTGAAGTGGCTACAAAAGCTTTAGCTGCCGGGTAAGTTCATATTCAAATACCTCATGGTAGGTCTCGGGTTCGATTCCCGGGTCGGACCAAATGTTTGTAAGATCTGCAAATATTTGTTTCGGAGTTTGGGTGTTTTCTATGTATAATATGTATGTATTTACAAAAAAAAAGCATAAAAGTATTTATATCACTTGTCTAGTACGTGACAGTAAAAGACTAGTATTTATTTATTTAATCATCTTTCCGTGGTAGAGCCACGCTTAGGCATGAATGGGACGTCTCGACCGGAGTGATACCATGGCCTCACAGAAAACCGGTGTGAAACAGCACCTGCGCTGTGTTTCACCGAGTGAGTGAGGACACCGAAGGCCCATAACACCCCCATCCCCTCCACATCCCCCAAAGGCCGGCAACGCACTTGTGTTCCTTCGGGTGTTGCGTAATCGCTTACCATCAAGTGACACGTCTGCTCATTTGCCCCCTAATACATAAAAAAAACTAACCGCTGAACTGATTTTAATAACATTTGGCATATTGATTCTTGAGGTAGAACATAAGCTACTCTTTACAGCGATAACAGTTATAAATGCGGTTAAAGCCACAAGCAAGTCACGTCCGAACACCAATAAATCATTCAATTTAGTAGATCGTCTCGTCCCTCTACAGGGCCCAAGACACGCATTTAATAGATAGTTTGTCAATTCATCCGTCCACCTAGATCTGTTCAATTGGAGACAGAACGTTATGGACTGACAATTGTTACATTCATTCTACAGATGAGACCTAAATTAAGCTCATTGATTGGCTTTTTTTATTGGCTATTTTTTTGCATCTATACAAATAAATAAAATTATAGTGTCTGTTTGTAATATAAAAAAAAACGCTTTTACTAAAGGCGTTATTATGTTTGTAAACACGCAGGTTATATACCGAAATATCATTTTTTTCATATTTTTTTTTGTCAGTAGGTCTGTCTGTCAGTTTGTTCCGGCTGGATTGATTTAATAAATTTAAATGGCTGATGATATGAGAAGTAACTAAGCCCAGTTTCTATATTTGAAAAACGATCCGTTCTAGGTACGAATAGTAGTATATTATGCGGGGCGTAAGCTAAAATCGTTCCTATAAAAAAATAATTGAGGAACGGTATTTACGACTCGTAGTCGGTTGTAGAAAATTTTTACACGATGACGATTCGTTAAATATAGGAACCGGGCATAAGGCAATTTTCTTTTTACTAGCATTTCCCCGCGGTTACCCGCAGTTGTTGTACAGTGGGTAATACCGCCGGTCTCAGCCAGTATTAAATGTATAAGTGTGTAATTACTTACTATGGAAATTAATGCAATCATATACTATAGACTCGTACTACATAGATACTACTGTTGTCCATAAAAACTGGTCGAAATATCAGACAATGAAGTTTATAAATAGTAAAATAATAATACCTTATTAGTTTAAAGAATTGAGCGAGAAATATTAAGACCATTGATATTTGAAATAATATTAAAGGACCAATTCCATATTCATAGGAACTTCAGCAGTAACAATAAATTTAGGTCAGACCGTCATTGGCCACCGAATTGAAACCTAAAACTTATAGATACTATCCAGATCGCTGGAATGCTCAAAGTTAGGTTAGTAAAAATAGCTAGCTAGCTCATTGCGTATGAAACTTTCAATGAATATGAAAAATATTTCAGTGCTTTTCCCAAAACTTTCTGCCTCGCACAACAAAACTGTTCAATGAACTGTCGCGTGCGATATTCCCGAACTAATACGACCTTCAAGAAAAGAGCGTAAGTACTCCTTCTTGATACGCCACAACGCACTCTGGTGTTGCGGGTGTCCATGGACGGCGGTAATCACTTACCATCAGGCGATACGTCTGCTCTTCTGTCCTCTTTACCATATATATACCTACTAGAAATATCAGGATGTTCTATGTTTTTACTTCCATCTACCCTGGAATCCAATCATTAACACCCTTTAACAGTCCAGATAGTCACCGCACCCATCCAATGAACTATTTTTATAATTTGAAGTTTTAATTTCTCTCTGCAGTCGTCATGACTGTTTTGTGTTTCTTTTTTATAGGCTTCACTCAAAGTTGAGACACAATGATGTAATATAATTAATAGTATCTAAAGTATCGTATATAATAAGAATTAGGACAGACGACTATTGGCCGTAGAGTAACAAGATATCGGTTATAAAACCGCGAAACAGAACACCAGCGTTGGTGTGGCTTCTCAACACCTCAGTGAACACGGTCGATGGACTGAACCCAAATTAAATAAGTATTAGTTAGTAATACGGCATTTTACTAAAACCGTTATATTTTAGAATTATTATTATAGAATATTTAAAGAGAGAGATTTCTAGAGAAGTCTAGACAGTCTGTAGTTATGCCAGTCATCCCTCACTATGGTATTTAGGTATATCAATAACTATGGTCGCGAGAAAATTATCCCTAATAATAAGCGTTGTAGCGCTGCTTGTTTTAATAGTATCTTAGACGACATATCCAACAAAGCTTTGCAGCTTAAGGTCTCACTTTAACTTAACACTCAATTTTACGAACAATACGTAAAATTTTAATTCATCAACGACCCATAATGTCCCACTCGGGTCTCCTCTTAGGAAAGGGTTAAGGCCATACGTCCCCACGCTGTCAAGGTGCGGGTCGGCGACTGGCAAGAAAACGTTGTGGCTTCGTAATCTTGCCGTTAGATGTTTTTAAGCCGCCCAAGGGTCTCCAACTTAGCTTCACGGCTGTTATCATATGATAACATATTGCACCTCCGAATCACGAAGACGCTCATGGTATCATACCACCAGCGGTCACCCATCCAGGTACTGACCGCGCTGTCGTAGCTTTCCCTTGGTGATTGTTTCGAATCACCGAGTGCAACTGGGCTGTGCGCCTATAAAATGTTCATGCCGTAAGCTAAATATGAAAATCACTCATAAGGCATAAACTTCAAAGGTAAAATAGATATTGTGTTGTCGTGTTGTGCCTTTTTGCATTATTATTTATTAAAATGTATTTAAGCATTTCTGTTTGATCCCCTTTTCAGACACAAACGTATACCATAAGAATAAATAAATAGTTTGGACATCTTACACAAAACTTCATCTAGTCCTAATCTAAGCAGAGCATGTGTTATGGGTACTAGACAACTGATATAAATACATATATACTTTTTGACTTTATACTTCTTTTGGCGCGATGGAGAAAAATGATGAGAGTGAAATTTTACTTAGCGCGCGCACACCGACACCTGAATTCTACATCGTGAAGTTAGTTCTAGGTGGCATGAAAATCGATAACTATGTTCAAGTTGTATATTCTAGTATTTTATATTTAGAACACGTGTTTCGTAACAGTACAATTAAACAGTGTGAATAAATAAGTATTATTTATTTAAATAAAATGTTTTTGATTAATTTTAATATTTATCGTTAATCACTACTGCATTTTAGTTATTTTTTTTCCATACGCCAAAGAAGTATAACTTCTAACGCGTGTACATAAGTACACACACTCATTTTTTTGTTGTAAATACATACATATATTAAACGAAGAAAACATCCAAACTACGAAACAAATATTTGCAAAACATTTGGTCCAAAACACGAAACCGAAAGCACAGCACATGCTACTACTGCGCCACGCAGGCAGTCGAAAAATTTATGTGTAATTTGAGTCCCGAAAGCAATGCTATAATTCCAATATCATTATCAATTACAGTAAAGCCATGTCTCAAGGCGCCGGTGGTATTGGGCAAGGTCCTCGCCTTAATGGTTCCTTTACCGAACCTCACTACTGCATGGAGAAACCAGAGCCTTGCAAACTGTCCAGGTACCGTACAGTAGACGGTACTTGCAATAACTTGGATCATCCACTCAAGTGGGGAGTGTCCAAGATACCGTTTAGAAGAGTTTTGCCGGCTGATTATGGTGATGGTAAGTTTATTGATATAAATAATTATTTAGTTTCCAAAATACAAAAGATTGTGCTTCAGAATGAGAATCAGCATGTATCTGTAGTCTCAAACCTTCAACGATATCACTGGGTTAGTACGTTATCTTTTGGAGCATTTCAAAAATTAAATTCAGGTACAACAGTTTGCATACTGTTTACCATTCATGAAATACTAATATTATTGTACCTGAAGATCTGAGTTTTAAAAAGAGTGGCCATGAGTTTCTTTACCAGTATTCTTCTCATAAGGTCCTACGCACTTTGGAAACTGGAAGTTATAGATCGACACTATCGGGCAGTAGATTTTGGTGTTTTCACCATATTTACCTTGACAATCCAGTACATACTGTGGCGTCTGTTTGTGTCGATCTATGATTTTCAACTGTAGCTACAATTTAACGTTCATAAATGTCACTTAGTGTCTTATATTTTTTTTTAATTTGAAAAATTTTAATTCTGAATTTATAGATTTTAAGAGATTTGAATCTTAAACTTATCTTAATTACGGTTGAACTTGATTTATCACTGTACCATTCGTTAATTTCATTTCAAGAAATGCATTTTTTTAAATTAGTAATATTGTTGCAGATATTCACATGATGAGCCACACAATTTTTTACTGTTCGATTGTCTGTTTGTTACGATATTTTGACCGTCTATTTCAGCCCCTAATATATCACGTACTATCATCATTTTCTATTATTTCTCATCTTATACTAGTCTTGTTTCTCTTATGCCCAGTTTCTGTATTTGAAAACGATCCGTTCTAGGTACGAATAGTAGTATATTATACGGGACGTAAGCTAAAATCTAAGGAACGGCATTTACGACTCGTAGTCGGTTGTAGAAATTTTTTACACGATGACGATTCGTTAAATATAGGAACCAGGCATTAAACCATCGCTTAATTGCAGGTATAAGTTCTCCCCGTGTGGGGGTAAACGGAGCGCCTTTACCGAGCGCTCGTGACGTGAGCGTCACAGTTCACAGGGCGAGCTACGCCCACGATTCCTCATTCACTGTGATGCTGGCCGTTTGGGGACAGTTCTTGGACCACGACATCACTGCCACTGCTCTCAGTAAAGGTGAGTTGTATATCATATCAACTAACAACCCGCCACAACTTCGCACGGGTTCATTACGGAAATTACATCGAACCGACGGGGCGACGTCTTCAACAAATATCGTTCAAAATTAACTAATTATACGCGAAAATCTTCCTCAAGAATCACTCTATCTATAAGTAAAAACCGCTTGAAAATTCGTGCAGTAGCTTTTGAGTTTATCGTGAACAGACACGTGCGGCGGAGGACCGTTATTTTATAATTTGAAATGATGTAGGATCTTAACTTAAGGTCAAGTCGATTATCATTCATTTCTATTATCCTGTCTGATTTATAAGTGTGTTAAGTGAGAGATCCAAAGCTCCATTATCATACAGGACAAATGTATTATTTGATGAGCGTAGTCGTTTGTTCTAACTGCGAGTAATCTATACAAATAAATAAATAAATAAATAATAAATAACACACAACGCCGTCTAGTCCCAAACTAAGCAGAGCTTGTGTTATGGGTACTGGACAACTGATATAAATACTTATATACTTATCTTTTTGTAAATGTACATACTTATTATACATAGAAAACACCCAAACTCCGAAACAAATATTTGCAGATCATACAAACATTTAGTCCGACCCGGGAATCGAACCCGAGACCTCAAGCTTAGCAGTCGCATACGCTACCACTATCTTATAGTCAGTCAAATAAAACTTTAGTATCTGTTTGTCATTTCAAATTAACAGCTTTTTTAAAGTAAATGCTCTATGTTTATTCTAGTTAATCTCTGGAACGGCTGGACTGATTTTGATGTGACTTTCACAGGCGTATAGCTGATGATATAAGAAGTAGCTTAGGCTTACGCGCGGTTGCTGTCATAAAGTACAATAACAACCGCGGGGCACTGCTTATATATAATATGTTTATTTCAGCTATCTGGTTACCATAGAAGTAATGTGTGTAAGAAAAGATAAAATAAGATGTGTCAGATTTAGTTTTGTATCGAACGTCACATTAGTTTGTGAATCGTAGCATCTATATCTACACTAATATTATAAAGAGGAAAACTTTGTTTGTATGTTTGTTTGTTTGTTTGTTTGTAATGAATAGGCTCAAAAACTACTGGACCGATTTTAAAAATTCTTTCACCATTCGAAAGCTACATTATCCACGAGTAACATAGGCTGTATTTTATTTTCGAAAAAATAGGGTTCCGTAAGATATTTGGGTTTTTCGGACAAAAGGTGTAAAAATCAACCAGAAAAGTTACTTATTTTGCGAAAATTTTCATGCTACGGGCTATATAAGACGCAAACGAGGTTGCGTGGATCAGCTAGTCTGTATATAAAAATGTTATGTTGGTTTGTGTACGGTTCAATAACTCAAAAAGTTCTGCACCGATCGAGCTGAAATTTTAGAATGATATATAATCCGGATCAAGGATTGTTTTTATCTAATTTTTGCATCAGTCACATTTCCGCGACCGCGAAAAAACACGAAAAAACCAACATAAACGAGGGCGGAGCCGCGGGCAACAGCTAGTATTATATATTTTTTTGCCCAAATACACTGTCAAAAATCTAGACATAATTTTTTGTTCCTTTAATGTTTGTCTCTATAATTTATTCAATCATTTACATATAACAATTTTTTTTGTCACTTCGAATAAGAGTACACAAGAGTACCATTTTAATAATATCCTCATTTAAATTCTTAGTTTTATACCCCAACATACATATCTAGTTTACATTTATTGGTATGAAATGCTTATCTACAAGTATCTATTGCGTTATGTTTATATTAATTTTTGTAAATGTATTACGCATTTTAATGTAAAAACCATTGGTATTGCCTAACTAACTGCCTCTGTGGCGAAGTGGACTATGCGACTGCTATACTTGAGGTCTCGGGTTCGATTCCCGGGTCGGAACAAATATTTGTATGATCTGCAAATATTTGTTTCGCAGTTTGGGTGTTTTCTATATGTATGTATTTACAAAAAAAAAAGTAAATATGTATTTATATCAGTTGTCTAAATAGAGTAAGATCCCAGAGCAATCAGACATAACTTATTTTCACACGGATGAAACCTGAAGTTTTCAGTAGCGTCTCGTGTGCCTTGAATACCTACGCGCTTTGTGGAACTTGCCGAGTGACACCTGGGCAGGTACCAGGTGAGAAAGGTAACTAAAAATAAGAATTATCTAACTTAAATTCACATGGCTGATTTTTATATATGTCATGTAGAATATTATTTTAAAGTAATGTCATAAGTGTCAGACACTTTTGATGGACCAGAACTTTTGTCAGACGCTTTTAAGCTACCCAAAAAATATATGAACTTAAGTTATTTTTACATGTCTGATTTTTTAATATGTTATTGAACTATTTATTTAAAAGTTATATTCAATCAGTCGGACAAATTAGAGTGACCAAACAGCCCCTAAGACAAAAATTATTCAGCCAGAAGTATGAAGGCGAGAGCACTATGCGCATGCAGCTTCATCTACAAAAAACAATTTTAAGTATTACAAATATAAAATTACAAATATATTAAATATTAAACTTGAAGTTTAAGTAAAGTACCTAATCTTTGAAGAGATTCACTAACTTCTCCTGGTAATTGTTCACCATCAAACCAATGAAAGTTGAACTGGTTTTCTTCAATTCTCCAACCATTGTGTTCAGGAGTAAAAATGGTTGGTTTTTTTTTTATCAGCATGATTCCATATGCTTGAGATGTAATTAGCTCGCAGAAATTGTTGAAATAACTCAGTTTTACATGGTGGTAAATTACTTGCATCAAAATTTTTCAAAGATTTGGGATTAAAATCTCCATTGACATTTGATACGCTGTAGTTATTTAAAAACAACTGAAGCCGGGCAGTATCAACGTCGAGTATACCAGGAATACTATAAATTTCAGATAAATTTTTGGATGTTTTTGAAAATATCTTGTTGTGTGTGCTCATCGGTAAACAATGCTGGATCAGCAAACTGCATAAAAGATCTCTGATATTCATGGTTTTTCATCAGTATATTAAAAGGTCTTTGTTTACCTTTCTTAAAAAAGGCAGGATTAAAGTCACATCCAGTCAATGCGTGAAATCCTGGCAAACTTCTACACAAAGATGGTCCCAAGTGCTCGTAAACCTTTGTCAAATTAATGTATCTTTGATTATTTCCGGTGCCTGTGTTTAACCATACATTAGAAGCATCATTTTTTTAATTATGCATATGTCCTAACATAATTTTTGCTATATCAGTATCAGAACATCTTATAACAAAATTTGCTTGAGCATCAACATTACAAACATGAAAAACAATTTTAGTGTCAGCTTCTTCATGCTTCTTAGCTTCGCTCGAAATTGTGTGTCATGGACTCATGAAGACTCGGATAGGATATTGTTCTCCGATGAAGCCAGGATATCTCTGCATGGTGAAGACCGAGTCGACCGAGTCGGCGAGTGCTACGTAGACGAGGAGAACGCTTTGCAGAGGCATGTTTTGAAGAAATCACACCTTATGGAGGGGGCTCTGTTATGTTTTGGACAGGAATAAATTCCATGGATCGTACGGAGTTAGTCTTCATCGAGAACGGTACACTGACTGGACACCGATACATAACGGAACGGAACGCTTTAACCGCTCTTGGCGAAAACTCATTTTTTATGGACGACAACGCTCGCGCCCACCGGTCTGGCGATGTGGAAGCGTATATGCTAGAAGTCGGAATTCGTCGTTTGGACTGGCCAGCTAGAAGTCCGGACCTGAATCCCATAGAGCATGTCTGGGAGGTTCTGAAGCGACGAGTGAGATCAGTGCAGTCGGCTCCGCAGACCATCAGAGAGCTAAAGAATGTGATTACCGCGGAGTGGGAACGTATTCCCCAAGAAACCATAAAAGATATACTCGCTAGCATGCCCAGACGAATGCAAGCCGTGATTTCAGCGAGAGGGGGTCACACTCAATACTAAACTTTTATCTGCTTTTAATGTATTCAAGAAAAACAAAGAAATTAACGCGTTTCATTTTTATTTAGCGAGCAGGTACAATAATAGTGTTTTGAGCTTAAACATTATTTCTCAATAATTTAATCAAAATGTTATGATAAAACTGATGATACCTATTCCTTCCTAATTAATTTATGAAATTCTGAGGATAACAATACCTAAAATTGTCAAACAAACTAATAGTAACTATAAAACAGTTCTTTGCTTAAGTGCCCGTTTTTTTGCAAAAGAGTGTATAATATTACACGCTAGAAGCAGATGATGAGTTTAAGAAGGGGAACCGAGTTATTATGGACGTCTCACTCACTCTGAAGCGCATGCATAGTGCTCTCGCCCTCATACTTCTGGCTGAATAATTTTTGTCTTAGGGGCTGTTTGGTCACTCTAATTTGTCTGACTGATTGAATGTAACTTTTAAATAAATACTTCAATAACATATTAAAAAATCAGACATGTAAAAATAACTTAAGTTCATATATTTTTTGGGTAGCTTAAAAGCGTCTGACAAAAGTTCTGGTCCATCAAAGGTGTCTGACACTTATGATATTACTTTAAAATCATATTCTACATGACATATATAAAAATCAGCCATGTGAATTTAAGTTAGATAATTCTTATTTTTAGTTACCTTTCTCACCTGGTACCTGCCCAGGTGTCACTCGGCAAGTTCCACAAAGCGCGTAGGTATTCAAGGCACACGAGACGCTACTGAAAACTTCAGGTTTCATCCGTGTGAAAATAAGTTATGTCTGATTGGTCTGGGATCTTGGACTAATACCCATAACACAATCTCTGCTTAGCTTGGGACTAGATGGCCTTGAGTGTTAGATGTCCTAAATATTAAATATATAAATATTGATATAGATATAATAATAAAAATATTTTTGCGTGAAGTTGCATACGAACTAAATGCGTGCCATATCAATGCCATGCCATTTGATAAAGCCACCATCGTTTGATATCCCATTTTTTAGGAAGGTTATATAACATCAAGCTACGGCCAATAAGAGCTTTAAATAACAACGCAACATAAACAGGAAAATAATTTTCCTTTTGAGAGATAAGTATTAGAACCACGCTGATTTCAGTAAATACGGGCCGGCTCGACCAGGGCGGTACTACCGTCGCAGAAGACTAATCTATAATGACGGCATTCGTGGTGTCGTGTTTCGTTGGTGAGTGCGAGACCAAAGGCCCAATGCTGCAGAAACTGGGATTTATTCCGTGGGAGAGCCACGCTTCGGTATGAATGGGCCGGCTCGACCGGAGTGATACCACGGAAACCGGTGTGAAATAGCGCTTGCGCTGTGTTTCACCGAGTGAGTGAGGATACCTGAGGGCCATACCCCAACCTCTCCCCCCATTCCCTCTCCCCATCCCCCATAGGTCGGCAACGCACTTGTGACGCTTTTGGTGTTGCGGGTGTCCATGGGCGGCGCTAATCGCTTAACATCAGGTGATGCGTCTGCTCGTTTGCCTTATAAACAATAAAAAAAAATATCTTTTCAATTGGCTGTCATAGTGGGAGTCACCATGCTGCATTGTTACATTATCTGCATTCACAATGAGTATGGTGACCACTACTCTTGGATTCAGTTCATGATTTGATTATGTAATAAAAAAAGATTTAGATAAACCCAATGTAACCAGGTTCGAATGGCTCTGCCCTCTCCTGCTGCGACACATCACAACTGGAGCACCCGGAATGTTTCCCAGTGCGACTGGACGTGGGAGATCCCTTCTACGAAGACTACAACATCACTTGCATGGAGTTCGTGCGGTCTGCTCCGGCCACTACCTGCCATTTCGGTGAGTCTGATCTTCTATTCTGGACTGTGAACTGGTCAATATATTACACATAGATATAAAACTCTATAACAGTGAAAATATTTAATGGAACTCGTAATTTTCTCCAGTCGGTATTGAAATTCAGAGAACCGTTGAACTGCTCTACTACTAATTTACTCGAACTTAGGTATGTGGGGGAACGGGTTTCATGTCCCTCCAACACAAAGGGAGGATCCTCCGACCAGGCCAGGTGATCATGCCTGGCGGGCTACTGCCCAACAGTGGATGTTGGGATGTTGTATATATGATAATCGGCGCGAGAACTATTTATTGCGCGATTCAGGATTGGTAGTTACTCCGTACACTACAGTGTGTTACTTCGTAGTTCAATGTATCTCCGGTAGATGGCGCTGTAGTAGGTTATTGTTGTGTTATATGTGGAAGTCGCCACAGGTATTTAACTGGAATTCAATAAAAAATGTTTTTTTATAAAAAGTAGTTTATGATATTCGTTTTGTTGACACTTAGGCCCTGTTTCACCGGGTACAGATAAGGTTAGGATAGCTTAACCGACTAACGATTTAAAAAAATTCTATATAAATAGTGTCAAACCATCTTCATTCAACTTCCGGATACAAGCCAAGGCTTCGGAGCCTTGCAGAAAACTTAAACAACAAATAAACAACCCGACTAACTTTTCACATTATTGAGAGAAATCTAACAACATCTTTCAACTTTCATCAAGCTATTTATACTACAAAGCGTGCCAAAGGATATACACAAAAATAAAAACAAAAATCTAAAAATTCAAATTTATTTTATTCATCTACTTCTAATTCACAGGTCCTCGTCAGCAGCTAAATCAAGCCACAGCTTACATAGATGCCTCCGTAGTGTACGGGTACTCTGAGAACACGACAGTCCATCTGCGAACTATCACAGGGGCCCAACTGCGGATGATGAATGTTGGAGGTCGAGAACTGCTACCAGCCTCCACTGATCCACACGATGGTTGCAATAATGCAGCCATGTACGCTAAGGGACGTTACTGTTTTGAATCAGGTAATGAAATTGGAACTCATCCAAAAATGTTATCACGTAATAGATTTTACTCATTTAACATAGTCTTAAACTACCTAATGTTTTGACCTTGTTGCACTGGCCATGATTGCAAACTGATTGATACATATCCATCATTAAATATAATGAAATTCAAATGTTTAAACGTAGATAGTTAAACTAAAGTCGTTTTAGCCCTTGCCGAGGCTCTTAAGCAAATAAAAAAATGTATTCTTGTTAAAAAGTAGAAAACTGGCCAAGTGCCAATCGGACTTGCGTATGAATAGTTCCATACATACATCTATAAAATCATCAAAAAAATCACATTTGTTGCATGGGAGACCCTTAAATATTTATTTGAGTTTGATTTCTTGCATTTGTTGTTATTACGGATACAGAAATACATAATTTTCAACTATCTCACTGTCACTACTCATGAGATATAACCTGGTTACAGACGGACAGATACACGGACGGACAGTAGAGCCTTAGTGATAAGGTCTCGTTTTACCCTTTGAACACAGAACCCTAAAAAGTGATTTCAATAAAAATGTACATTTTACATAACACAGGACCAAAGTAAAGGTTTCCGAGTGCCCCGTTAAAGTGGGTTCCTGTGCTTGAATTATGTATGCCCTTAGGAATGTAGGTGTGGGGAACGGGTATCATGTTCCACCAACACAAAAAGGAAGATCCTCCGACCAGACGAGGTGATCATGCCTGGCGGGCCACTGCCCAACAGTTGATGTTGGGATGTTGTATATATGATAATCGGCGTGAGAACTATTTATTGCGCGATTCAGGATTTGTAGTTACTCCGTGTAGGGCGTTACTTCGTAGTTCAGTGTATCTTCGGTAGATGGCGCTGTAGTAGGTTATTGTTGTGTTATATGTGGAAGTCGCCACAGTTTAAAAATAGATAATTAAACTAAAGCCGGTTAAGGCCATGCCGAGGCTCTTAAGCAAATAAAGAAATGTATTCCTGTTCTAAAGTAAAAAAACTAGCCAAGTGCCAATCGGACTCGCGTATGAAGGTTTCCATACCTATAAATCTATAAAAACAGCAAAAAAAATCACATTTGTTGCATGAGAGACCCTTAAATATTTATTTGATTTAGATTTTTTTGTATTTGTTATAAAGAATACAGAAATACATCATTTTCAACTATCTCACTGTCACGGCTCATGAGATACAACCTAGTGACAGACGGACAGATACACGGACGGACAGTAGAGCCTTAGTGATAAGGTCTTGTTTTACCCTTTGAACACAGAACCCTAAAAAGTGATTTCAATAAAAATGTACATTTTACATAACATAGCACCAAAGTAAAGGTTTCCGAGTGCCCCGTTAAAGTGGGTTCCTATGCTGGAATTATGTATGCCCTTAGGAATGTAGGTGTGGGATAACGGGTATCATGTTCCACCCAACACAAAGGGAGGATCCTCCGACCAGGCGAGGTGATCATGCCTGGCGGGCTACTACCCCACAGTTGATGTTGGGATATTGTATATATGCTAATCGGCGCGAGAACTATTTATTTGGCGATGCAGGATTTGTAGTTACTCAGTGTAGTGCGTTACTTCGTAGTTCAGGGTATCTTCGGTAGATGGCGCTGTAGTATGTTTTTTTTTTTTTTTTTTATGTCTTAGCTGCCAAAATGACTCTGCTCTGCCTGATGGAAAGCACGAGCAGAATCCAGGAGTGGTGGTCACCATCCTCAGTGCTAATAGGGACATTGCAGCATGGCGACCCACACTATGGACGCCTAGTGAGATGCTTCTTCACGCTCCGCTTAAAGGACACGGGTTCATAGCGGGAGGGAAACACGTACGCAGGTAGTGAGTTCCAGGTTTTGATCGCTCGGCACAGGAAGGTGTGACTCACCGAAGCGGTGAGTACGAGAGCGTATGTCTACCACTCTGAAGCGGTGACATCCAAGACCAGCACGTGTTGTCCTGTAGAGGAAGGGAGAAGGGGGGACCAGTTGGAATAGCTCTTCAGAACACTCTCCATGATAAAGGCGATAAAGAACTGCCATAGAGGCGATATCTCTACGCAACTGCAGAGGCTCAAGGGACTCGGTGGTTTGGGGACTGCCGACAATGTGGATGGCTCGCCGCTGCAACCGGTCGAGAGCGTCGAACAGATACTGCCGGCTCCATCGCAAAGATGAGAACAGTACTCCACGCACGAGCGAACCTGGGTCTTATAAAGCAGACACCGATGCTCGGGCGAGAAGAACCGTCTCACCCTATTAAGGATACCTAGCTTCCGCGAGGCCGCCCTAGTGACACTCTCAACGTATTCGCGAGGGTTGAGATCGCGGCTGATATCCATGCCCAGGATATCGAGCCTACCTTGTAATGGCAGTCGAGTGCTCTGAAAACTGGGCAGGGGAAGGAATGGAGACTTTTTGGCAGAGAACGCGCACACCTGTGTTTTCTTGGCGTTGAACTCGACCAGATTCTCAGAGCCCCATTGAGAAATGCGGTCCAAGTCATGGTCGAGTTGAGCGACAAGTTCCCATCGTTTCTTATCATTATCTGCTAGCCCAGCTATGGGATGTCCAAAATATCGCCCGTGAATTGAATGTTATGTGGAAGTCGCCACATCACTCCCCTCCAAGACCGAAGGTCGATAAATTGTTGAGTCAGCTGTCTGTGCTCCGTTGTGGAGCTTGCCAGTGCCAGGAGTGAGCAGTTCCAGTGAGTCGGAACTGAGTGCCGCAAGTTCCAGTGAGTCGGAACTGAATGCCGCTAGTCCCAGTGAGTCGGGGCTGAAGTCCGTTGATCCCAGTGAGTCGGGATCGCATGCGGTGCGCGGTGCTGCGGTGAGGTCCCCAGTGAGTCGGGGCGGTTGCTGCGTAGTGGCTGGCTGCTGCGTAGACGGGAGAGATGTGCTCTGCTTACATGGACCGTAGGTGAAGTGTGCTGTGCCTAGACGCTGTAGAGGCCGTAGGGGTAACCAGGCTGGAGCGGTCGCGTCCTGCGTGTGGTGTAGCCCTGTTGAGGCCGAGGTTGCTGGCTGGCTTGAGACTTGCTGTGGGAGTGAATACGATGGTGCTGCGGATCTGCTACCTTGAAGGCTGCTTCCAATCACGTCGAGGTCACCACTGTGGGGGAACTGGTATCATGTTCCACCCAACACAAAGGGAGGATCCTCCGACCAGGCGAGATGATCCTGCCTAGCGGGCTACTGCCCCCAGTTGATGTTGGGATGTTGTATATACGCTAATCGGCGCGAGAACTATTTATTTCGCGATGCAGGATTTGTAGTTACTCCGTGTAGTGCGTTACTTCGTAGTTCAGGGTATCTTCGGTAGATGGCGCTGTAGTATGTTATGTGGAAGTCGCCACATAGGTACTTAAATAATAATTCCAATATCAATTTACTACTCTAGTCGTTTCGTTTTAAATTTTACTAAACCATTACAAATATTGTCTTCCAGGTGACGATCGAGCGAATGAAAACTTACATCTGACCACAATGCACTTGATCTGGGCACGCCAACACAACCGAATCTCCGCTATCCTTAGCGAACACAACCCAGACTGGAACGACACCACCGTGTTTGAAGAATCAAGGAAGATCTTAGGAGCCCAAATGCAGCACATCACTTACAATGAGTTCCTGCCTAATATACTTGGTAACAGCAATTGTATCTTGAATTTCATAAATATACATGAGATTTGTGTGTTTCATGGTTAACAATAGTTTGATATCAGGCCAACATATAGTCTTTGAATCATAAAGTTTAGGAAACGTTCTGAATTTTTTTCATTTTATTTATTCAAACCATTTAAGGTACAAGAAATTAATTACAAGATGCCACATAAACTCATTTGAGTTTTTCCGTGCATCCGTGTCATCGCCAAATCATATTTAAGTCTACTCACATTAACAATACAATTGCTTTACACACAGTTATTGCCAACTTCATACATATTTATGGTTATAAAATAAACCAGCATTCTCAAACACTACGTTTTTAGTAACACTTAATAAAAGAATAGAATACTGCTTTTGATTTCCTGCTTGTGTATCAATTTTTTTGAGGTTGACATGAACGCGTTATTTGGCTGGTGTCTTTTATAGTCACTCCATGCCTAACACCAAGGTAACTTGAAAATATAACTTTGTGACGTAATAACTTGGTCGTCCTTAAATGTTAACGATCTATAGGGGGACATTACTATTATTTAGTCCGGCCACTCAGAGAATGCGTTTCTGACACTTGTAAATTGGTCATGAGTAGTGATGTGCCATGAATATCATTAATAATATTTGGTAACAGTATTTATAGCATTAATTATGCATAATTATTCAATTTAGATATATTTTATATTTCAAACACAATATTAACAAAATTGTTGATGGATGAATTAAATTTAATCGTAATTTCTGAATAAAACCAAGGGAAAGAAAATAAAAATACTGTATTTATAGAAAAATAAATATTATGAAATACATAGTTTTAAGATTTCAATAATGTCAAATCAAAATTTAATCCGACTCCGATTCGCTTGAGGACTCGCTGTCATCTTCACCAACATGTATTATCATGTTATTATCAATCATAGTGTCTATACGAATATCGCGGTCAAAGTCATCAAATATCATTTTTTTAGTTTTTTCAACCACCTTTATCCAGTCATCTCTTGTGACTTTTTCGCATGCTTCTTTTAAAAGCGTCTTCATCTTTTTTATGCCATATGGTGGAGAAGTATTATGGCGGGCTGCATAACCTTTAATTTGAGCCCAGATTAGCTCTATGGCATTGTACTGGCAGTGATATGGAGGAATTCGGAGAACGCGATGACCGTACTCCAGAGCCAGCTCATCTATTTCGTATCGAATATTTGATAGCTTATGGTCGTTGACTAATTTCATCAGCTCAGCTTTTAGCATTGACATATTTGCGTCAATGCCACTTCTTTGCAGCCAAGCCACCAATTCCTCTTTTCTATTAGCTTGAGTAGGTGCTTTATTTATTTGCACCGAATGATAAGGGACGTTATCCATTATTATAACTGAAGGCTCTGGAAGGCCAGGTAGCAACACATCCTGGAACCACTCCTTGAATACAGCCGCATTCATTTCTTCGTGGTAGTCAGTGGTAGTTTTTGACTCAAATGCTAATAAAACATGTTCCACAAAAGCATACTTCGCACAACCAGCGTGGCATATTATGAGACGTGCTCCTTTACCGATTGGCACTTTCGACGTCGACCCTTGAGTGTCATCTGTCCAAGAACGAGAAAGCTCGTGATTGGTGTTCAGCCATGTCTCGTCAATGACGTTTTCATTGACGAGACATGGCTGAACACCAATTGTCCCAATTATCAATTTTTTTTTGTTTCTCTTAGAAAAGTAATTCTTTTTATCAGAAATATAAAGGGATAAAAATAGTTTTTCATTTATTTTTAATTCAGCTGACTGATATCACGACAATTATTTTCATAAGTTTGGTTTGATCGTACCTATATCGTATTATAAACTATATTAAACTTAACTCGTATGTATTAAGTACATTATACACACTCTCGAATAATTTCTCCGATGTCCCCAGGAACTTTAATGTCGTTCGTATAAATGCCCAAAGCATTTCGGCACATTTCCCTGAAATGGTGACAACATTCGACTGTACAACATCCTTACATACTTTGTAACTCATCTTGTTCTACTGTTTTTTTGTGTATTCAATAAAGATAAATATATAATTTATATATAAATAATAAATATTATAAAATTAGAACGTTTTATTTAACAATATATCGACCGACAGAATATATTACGATATATTCGATATATTCCAAAAGTATTTTTGGAATATATCAGTTACAATTCAGTATTATTTTGTCTCATCACTACAAAAACAAACTATTGACATAACCTTGAAACAGCGCAGTTTGACGTCGTTAGACTTTTAAAAATTATTGTTCTTAAATTAATTAATTGATTAATTGTTAATAACTTTAGCCCAAAATAAAAGGTTTATTGTACATTGGCATGATTATTAAATTTTTAATGTTATTACTCATTATTAAGGTTAATAAAAGATATTTAAAATTTTGCCATAAATTGTACACCAGTTCAAAGTTACATCGCCCATTGGATCACGACCTGTCAGGAACGCATTCTCTCAGTGGCCAGACTATAGTAAATGATAAATTATATTTATTTTGTAAGTAAATCTTTACAGTTACAATTTTTTACACGTCGTATTCACACGTAAATGTTAACTTCTGATTTTATCTGGAATCTAGAGATCACTCTAAATATCAATCTGTATTCGGCCATATTGGTCTAGCGTAAACGACTGGCAATCAAGAGGTCTCGGGTTCGATTCCCGGTTCAGGCCAAAAATTTTTACTCCGTTTTTCTGAATATAGAAATGCTTGATAACATCCCGGAGTTTCGCAGTCAGGGTCTTAACCTCCGTGCCTCGGAGAACACATAAAATCTTAGGTCCTTAGCATGACTTATACCATCGTCTACATTCTTTTTCATCATCAGCTTATCGCATGCCACTGCTGGACATAGACCTTTCCAATTGCAAGGCACTTAGTTCGATCTTCAATCCACATTCTTAATGATGTGTATTTAAATTCTCAAGATATTATTCGTAGAATATGTTAGAGGTGAATGCACAAATTCTATCTACAGTACGTTATAGTTCAGATGAAATTATACCAATTGAATAACCTACCAATATAATTAATGTTCTTCTAGGTGCGGACGTGATGTTTGCCCTGAACATGACCCTACAGGACGAGGGTTACTCCGACGATTATGACCCTACAGAGGACCCCTCTATTGCTAATCACTTCGCATCTGCTGCCTTCCGATTCGCACACACGCTCCTGCCTGTAAGTTAACATTACTCATGTTTTATTTCTTTTTCTTCAGCCTGTTACCATCCATTTCTCAACGAAAACCTTCCACATAGAGCCGTAATTATGCCGTTCCACTATTATTATTCAAGGTGGACTGAAAGCCGTAGCCATTTTTTAGTTAACTTTTGAGTGATAAAATATCTGTGTGGTATGTTTTAATGTTATGACACAATGTTATCTTTACTTAAAATTTCTACATTTAGGTGAAAATCTTGATCCAAGTAAGTTGTTCTGATAAACGAAATAAAAAAAAATGCGATAGAGATAGGACATGAAGGGAAAAAACAAAGCATAATAATTAGTGGTTTATTGGAAGTAAAACGTCAATGAAAGTAATGAATTCCAGATACTATTACAAGATCATCTATGTGTAAATTGTTCGATTTTGAAAATGACAATTATATTGAGTGAGTGGATGAATTAGTTGCGCGTGTCTGGTGTGTGCAGGGTCTGATCCACAACACGAACAAGGCGACGGGCTCGGTGCAGTTCGTGCAGCTGCACCAGATGCTGTTCAACCCCTTCGAGCTGTACGCGCCCAACGGCTCCGAGGGCGCCGTGCGCTCCGCCCTCGACACGCTCGTGCACGCCGTCGACCCGCACGTCACCAGCGAGGTACACACCACACTCACAGACCCCTCTCTCTCTCTCTCTCTCTCTCTCTCTCTCTCTCTCTCTCTCTCTCTCCTATATCTCCCCTCTCTCTCTCTCTCCTATCTCTCCCCCCTCTCTCTCTCTCTCTCTCCTATATCTCTCCTCCCCCTCTCTCCCCTCTCTCTCTTTCTCCTCTCTCTCCTCTTTCTCTCTCTTCTTTTCTTTCTTATCTCTCTTTTTTTTAGAATCTATCGATCCATCTTTTAATCCGAGATACTTTGCAATAAAATATTGTTAATGTAAAAAGTTGTTCACTGTAAATATTTATTGACTTATTTATCATTAAATATTGTACCTATTGTTTTAAATATGTAACACATTAACAATACGAACTGTCACCATCCCTATCCATCCTGTGAGTGTCATAAGAACTGACTAACTAAGTGACTTTACAGGACAACAGCACTGCAAAGAGAAAAACCTGAAATAAATCCTATACTAATCTGTTCGGCCGGCATGTTATAGGAGGGCAATAATCCCCTTTCTAAGGCAACGCCTATGTCTAGCAGTGGACTGCTTATGTTGATACTAATCTATGAACTAGAGATCCTTCAGAACCTCTGTAATCTGAAACTGGGGAACTCATTCCTACATTGACTTTATGATATTTACCGTGGGAAAGCCACGATTCGGCAAGAATGGGCCGGCTCGACCGGAGTAATACCACGGCCTCATGGAAAACCGAGTGAGTGAGAATACCGGAGGCCCAACCCCTTCCCGTCTCCCTCCCCATCCCCCAAATGCCGGCAACCCACTTGTAACGCCACTTGTATTGCGGGTGTCCACGAAAGGCAGTAATCGCTTACCATCAAGTGATACGTCTGCTCTTAAACCCCCTATTCCATAAAAAAAAAACTCGTTCACATATATTGACATAAAATTTTATTTGGTATTCGTTTATTGATTGATATCTTGGTCTAATAGTTAATGACATAGGCTACAAAGGTCGTAACTTCAATTTCAGACTTTGAACAAATCAAAATGCGATACCTTTAGGTAATATTTTTCTTTGTCTGGGTTTAATTTGTCTATCATACACATACATGTTTTGAAGAGAACTTTTTATGGGAGGGTAAAACGCTTCGTTACGTAACGCGTTACGGCGCCAGACTGTCTGGCTTCCCTTTCTCTCACGCATACGGCAGCGGCAGGCAGGCTCCTCCTCTCTCACTCTAACCCACAGTTCTAGCCGTAAATACGAGTACGTCGGTTTTATAGAAATATATTAGGTTTTTTCCCAACATCTGCTGATGCTCTGCCTTATTTAATACCAGAAATTATTTATTTGCCTTATTGTATCCAGCTCAGCGACCACCTCTTCGAGCAGCCAGTAGCAGCCAACGTGACAACACCGACGAAGCCAGGCCCCTGCGGCTTAGATCTCGTGTCCCTGAACATCCAGCGAGGCCGAGACCACGGCCTGCCCCCCTACCCAATGTGGAGGGAACACTGCGGACTATCCAGGCCGAAGAACTTCACTGACCTTCAGGAAATCTTTGATGATTTGTCTTACAGCAGGATTCATAACATTTACAGGTTAGTAAAAGTTAAACTATAACTATAAATAAACAGATAAACAGTTGACTGCACGGTTGGCCTAGTGGTTTAAGCGGTCACTACGCCGCTTGCTACTGCGCCAAGTGCCTTGGGTTCAAATCCCACGTGGGATATCACTTCGTGTGATCCACAAAATGTTGTCCAGAGTCTGGGTGTTCTTTGAGTCCGTTACATGTATGTTTGTAAAGTCCCCCGCGACACAGGATGTATATTCCTAATGCGGGAGTTGTCTTTAAAAAAAAATATTATCTTAATTGAGCTATCTTAATTTTTTTCTTATGTACAAGATGGTTTCACTCTTTGATGAACATTTGTCTCGTCATCCTATATATGTTTATCATATACTATAGACGTTTGTATAATGTTATGTGGCCAGTTCTGTGGACGACATAGACCTGTACACGGGCGCGTTGGCCGAGGACCCCAAGGGCCGGCTCCTGGGGCCGACGCTCAGCTGCCTCATCGCGGACCAGTTCCTCAGGCTCAAGGTCGGGGACAGGTTCTGGTACGAGACCTCCGACCCTACCATTGGGTTTACTTTAGGTGAGAATAATATTACGTACTTCATTCGAATTTTAATATCATTTAAAACTATTTGAATCGATTTTCGCAATCAAAATGTGTTTGACCGAAGGTTTGAGCTTGAAGGAGTAAATATGAGATTAAAAATAAAGTTGCAAATTGGCTTCAACTAGATTATGAAAGGACTGAGAACCTTGTCAAATATATTTCATAACACACACGCCTACACACACACACAAACGTACCTATACACACACACAATCAAACAAAGTTATAACCCAGATACTAGATTTTAATTCCACATCAATAATCTTTTACAAATTATTATATTCTTTGCCTCAAACAGAGCAACTGACTGAAATACGTAAAACAACGCTGGCGAGTGTGATCTGCGTGAACGAAGGGCTCCTGGACCAGGCCCAGCCCAGGGTCATGGAAGCCATCAGCGCCACCAACCCGCTCGTGGACTGCAAGGAACTGCCCCAACCAGACTTCGCCCCCTGGTACAGCACTCCAACGGACAGCGAAGCGCCCGGAAATAGTTTATAGAAATTAAAATGTACAATGCGAATATTATATTAATATGTGAGTTCCATCTTTTTTTTCTATTAAATATACGAAATCAAAAAATATTTAAGACTAGCTGAGTGTGTGAGTGAGTGAGTATTTTTTTCTCTCCCAATAAGAACCTTTCATGAGCCTTAACAAAAATATGTAAAAAAATAGTCTAGCGGTTCTCGAGGTTTGCGCTTACCAACACATTTGGCGATTCATTTTTATTTATATGGACTTTAATATATAATTAAACAATATATTTGACACAAAGAACACCCAAACTCAGAATAACGATTTGTGAATCGCACAAAGAGTTGTCCCATGTGGGGTTAAAACTTACAACACAGCACATTAGAAAATGTCGAGGTGACTGCATAAAGTATTTCGCCATCCATACAGTCAAACCTAACGACGAATTCAAATACACGCACTTTGGTACATTTTCAAAAAAGTTTACTTTTTAATGTATTAAGAAGTATTTTTTAATTAATTATATTCTTACCTCGATATACGACTACTATAGTCTTCTTCTTCTTAATGAATGGCAAACTGTGGCGATGTCGACAATTCTGCCAATGTCAAGTGCGATGGAAATACGTGGGTTTTATGCAAAAAACAAAATAACAGTAGAAAAAATAGTAAATTTGTAGAACCAGTAGTAGACTGAATGTAGGGCTTGACTACTATAGTCGTTCCAATCGTTTAACTTTTGACAGATCACGCACATAAAGTTTTGTAATAATTTTTGATACAATGTACTACAGGGAATACTGTACTTCATGGACGGTCTCCGCCCACTTAGAGATGTGTAATTCGTAATTAATAACCACAGACTATAAAAACGGTTTCGAAATAAATCGATTATCGATTATATCGCAAGACAATTCTCTTTCTTAAAAAGACAACTCCCACACTAGGAATAACATCCTGTGTCGTGGGGGACTTTACAAACATACATGAAACGGACACAAAGAACATCCAGACTCGGGACAACAATTCGTGGATCACACAAAGTGTTGTAGGTACCGCGTGGGATTTGAACCCACGACACTTGGCGCAGTAGCAAGCGGCATGGCGACCGCTGACACCACTCGGCCAACCGTGCAGTCAACTCTCTTGTTTGTCCTTTGAGTACTTTATTTTGATAGTGACGAAGGGAGGAACGATACGCTCAACTCAACCAAACGTGAGAATTCACAAATAAATCAAAATGGAGGTATATAAATACTCAACTCGACGTATGAAAATGTGGATTACCACTGCCATCAAAATGGCGTCGCGCGTCGGCTCCGCGTCCGGTGTTGCCGTTTAGTAATCGATAAAAGTACGAAATTATCTATAAAATAATGAGTGTGTTAAATCGATTAAAACTTCTTCATGCATAAAATCGATCGATAAAAGAAATCGAATCAGTAACAGGTCAGGGTATCACTATTTGATTAGGTATTAGAACTGTCAAAAGTTAAATAAACGATTGGAACGACTATAAATACAACAGACAGGTACTAAAAAACGATATTCTTTCATAACGCCTGAAAAAGTTATGATAGCTATACACACTAAACAATATTTGCTGTAACATTTCTGTCGCTTAGGACGATAGGGGAGGGGGAGTTAAGATCCTTAACTAAAAAAAATATAGAAAAAGAAAATTCTGGGGTGTTATTTTAGAACTACGACTTAAAAGTTTAAATGTGCAACATTTTAGGGAAAGTTCAAAGAAACCAATAAGTAACACGGTAAAAAATATTGGTTTCTCCTATAACCAACCGTCTACATTTTTTTTCCTTCATCTTACAATCGGCTTCACAAGCCTTTAGCAGAACCGTCTACATGGCGTTATTGTCTTAGAAATACGTAGTTTCAGTGAATCCAAAGGTAGAAGGTAAATTAGGTTAAAATAAACCGATAGGATATAGACATATAGTATGCATTTACAGTACGAACGACCGCTAAAGATGAAGGCTTTACAAGAAGCATATTGAAAGTCGTGTAAATATTAAACAAATATTTTAAAAATTTTAACCGTCCTATCTAAGGCACACTAGCATAACCCACATTAAAAAAATAATATAAAATAGTTTCGGAGTGAGCAACAACGTAACACGAGAATTATAAATAATAGATTAATTTTCATAACTTCACATACCTACCTACTTTTGTACATTGGTGAAGATTGTGAGTTACCTTCGAATTAACCCTTGAGTAATGTAGGCGCCCAGAGATTACAAAGAACTTACGCAATCAAAGAAAATATATATTAAGTACCTAAGCAAAATTATTAAAAAAATAATCAACCGAATGTTCTACTACTGCATTTGAAACTATAAAAATAAGATGATACTGTAGGCTGATAAGAACAGGAATAAGAAACATGAATTGCTCAGTTCAAATACGCTTTGTAGGAATAAATAAATATTCGTATGTCGTCTCTTATATTCAAAGCCTTGAGAAATCATTTGTTCAATAAACATGAAACCATTCGAATCTGCAGTCACGTATGATGCTGTCATATTCGAACAATTGCAAATGCACTAACAACACAATACGTAGATATACCTAAAATGTAAATTGTTATTTTCTTCTTCTATAGATATACTAATAATATGCATTTTATGCTAATATAATATATGTGGAGATTATGCTGTTTGTTTGTTATTAATTTATACATATTAATCCTTAAACTTTTATGAAATAACTAAATAAATGTGGAATGAGCTGTCGCCTGCGGTGTTCCCGGACCAATACGACCTTCAAACCGTCAAGAAAAGAGCGTACTCCTTCCTAAAAGGCCGGCAACGCACTTGTAACGCCTCTGGTGTTGCGGGTGCCCATGGGCGGTGGTAATCGCTTACCATCAGGCGATACGTCTGCTCGTTTGCCCCTTTTATAATAAAAAAAAATTGTTTTCATACATTCATTCTTATAGATAATGTTTCCGCAGAAGGTAGACAGACTATCTTCATTATTTTAGCTTCAGCCAGACAAATTGAAAGTCACACACACTTAGGCAGTATTCATCTGTGGGTGAGACAATGCGACCTAGTACCTGTATACCCTATTGAAAATTCTTAAGAATCGTTGTGATTTCAAACCGGATGCAACGGAAAAAACGACAGGTAAGAGACACAAATACAAAAAGTGGCCTGTAATTAGTGAGCCAGAGCGAGAGAGCAAATGTCGGTCTCATTCTTTTGTCGACTGAAGTTTCACTTCTATCGTGTGTGAATCGCACACACACCTTTTTTTTCTCGATCTATTAAAGAAACAAGTATTCCTTTGTTAGTAAGTATCGAATTCAATGACTAAATATCGATACTTACTAACGAAAAATCGATTAAATTCAGCCATCAACTCATGGTTTCTTCCTAAAAATTGCACACTGGTAACAGACTTACACTTATTGGATCACCATCTGTCACTGAGAGATTATACTAGAGAGAGGTTATACTGCATTGTCGTAGGGTTAGCACGCACACACACTTCTGGGAGGGGTCCGGTCGTGTTAACGTCAGCAGTTCCCGGACCCCTCCCTTCTCAGGCGCAGAGTTGGCACACCGTGTAGTTTTAGTCGGTTCGATACCGACAAACCGCCCCGCCACAAACCCCGGCGGGGTGACGGCCCGAGGGGGTTTCCACACATAAAAAAAATACACACTTATACAAGACATACATATCTACACTAACTCACATAATTGACTGCCTCGGTGGCGCAGTGGTAGTCAATGCGACTGCTGTGCTTGAGGTCTCGTGTTGAACACGAGACCTCAAGCACAAGCACAAGCATCCTGGGTCGGACCGTGTTTGTGTGATCTACAAGTATTTGTTTCGAAGTTTGGGTGTATTCTATGTATAATATGTATGTATTTACTAAAAAAAGTATATATGTATTCATATCAGTTGTCTAGTGCCCATACCCCAAGCTCTGCTTAGCTTGGGACTAGATGGCGTTGTGTGTTAGTTGTCCCAAATATTTATCATTATAACGCATACTCACACAAGCAAGCATACTTACTCCTACTCATTATCACATTGTTACACATTTGCTTGGTTTGTTATGTCTCTTACTCAAATTTTTCACTTCTCATTATAAATCAATGTGGTTACACTTACTTCGAGCTCTGTTTTATCTAGACTGAGGCTGGTAATCTGCCATACAGGTTCTCCTAGTGCAGATACCAGTCTCATACACAGACTGCCTCGGTGGTGCGAGTGGTAGCGTAAGCGACTGCTGTGCTTGAGGTCTCGGGTTCGATTACCGGGTGGGACCAAATGTTTGTATGATCTGCAAATATTTGTTTCGAAGTTTGAGTGTTTTCTATGTATAATATGTATGTATTTACAAAAAAAAGTATATATGCATTTATATCAGTTATCTAGTGCCTATAACACAAGCTCTGCTTAGCTTGGGACTAGATGGCGTTGTGTGTTCAATTGTCCGAAATGTTTATTTATTATTCACTCACTCTTTTTATAACACTGTATCTGTGATCTGATTTTTTTAACTATTATGTGTGAGAGAGAATAAATAAACGATTTATTATTATTATTCCTATTCTACCTTTTTCGTCCCGTGGGTATCGTAAGTAAACTGTAAAAAAAGGTAATCTTAAAAAAGACTATCTGATCTCAACACGTCGTGTTATATTGGGCCATAACCTCCTCAAGAGATCCTAACCAGTAGTGGAATGTTAAAGGTTATCGATTAACTCACATTAAATAAGTAAAATTAACAAATATCAAACAACAAAGAATTTTTATAGTCATAATTTTTTTTTAATTGTTTTTTTAAGCCCTTGCCATGTGTGACGAAGAAAAGAAACAGCCATAGCAATAAAATGTTGCCATTACATTTAATTACACATAAAAAGAAAACACATAAATATGGCGACTTCTAAATCGGGGACTACACCCACTGTTACTGAATAGTAAAAAAATTGAATAAGCATTGGTTGCCACCGGCGTTGCTTAGGTATAGTGATGTAAGTTGTACTTATCTAACAAGATAAGAAAACCTTAATAAAATAACCCTATTTGAGTAACCATGGAAGACATATATTTCGGTATATATGGCTAGCTAATGAGTCAGGTTGGCGTACTTAAACCTCCACCCTCTTTCCTGAATGCCTGTTTTTTTTTTATTGTAGGCATAGGGGGCAAACGAGCAGACGTATCGCCTGATGGTAAGCGATTACCGCCGCCCATGGACACCCGCAACACTAGAGGCGTTACAAGTGCGTTGCCGGCCTTTTAAGAAGAAGTACGCTCTTTTCTTGAAGGTTTGAAGGTCGTATAATGAATCTGAGGAGCTAGCTCTCAAAGGCCGACTAGCTCATCTTGATTGTAAGTGATTATGAACAGCTTCAAAGTTAAAATAATAGTGCTCTTATTTTATGAACGAAATACCTTTTACGTAATTATTTTACCCTTTAAACTCGATTATTTATACGAGTAGATCTACAAGCTTTTGCTTTCCCGCGTCTCCGCCCGCATGTTTGTCGTTTATCGCGGTTGTACTTTCTCAAAAATCAAAGAATCTCCTTGCGAAATTTCATTGAAATCGGTGCAGCGGATAGTATGGATCAGTCTTTTAAGTATTATTCTTTTAATGCATACAAAATTCATTATGTTACTGAAGTTTCTGTACGCTCGCCAATCCGCTATCCACTGCACCAAGTATTGTGGGTTCAAATCAAACATAGGACAACAATTTATGTGATCCACATATATTGTTCTGATTTTGAGTAATCGTTGTGTCCGTTTTATGTAAGTATGTTTGGAAAGTCCCCCGCGACACAGACTGTTTATTCCTAATGCGGTAGCTGTCTTAAAAAAGAACATTTTAACATCACTATACTACTGTTAGCTGTGGCTCATAGAATGACAAAACAGCTGAAAGTAAAACAAACTCTATCGAGGTATTCTTTTCGGAACCTCATAAAACCTACCACAGGTTAAATATAAATTTGAATAGTTTCGTATAGAGATCCTTACGAGTGTTGAAGACACACATCACTACACGAACATGAGTCAGAAATGATTAACATTGTTATATGGATGACCGTAGGAGGACGACGGCCTTGCAGACTTAACAAACTTTGTCTCCAAACATACAACTCAACAGCAAACTTGCCAAACGATTTCGAACTTTATATCTAAGACACAAAAGTCTAATAAGGAAGTGTGCGAATAAATACAGCACTCACGAAGGCTATTTTCATTTGGTTAGCATGTCCTGTAACAAAATTCGCAGAGCCTTGAATACACCTGTGCACTCTGACACACAATTGGCTTATAACCAATAAGTTACAGCCCATTATAAGCCTATTTAAAACATTATGGAGACACAAGGTAAATAACAGTGTCACGAATACTGAGATATTTAAGTCGAATTCAATGTTACCTTTCTTCTTTGTGGCAGTATTTAATATGAGCAGTGACCTTTTTAATTTATGCAAAACTTTACCTGTTAATATTGCATTTCAAATAATCTGTTGGCGGTTAGCCACTGTTTGGCTTTTGTAAATCATATGGAGGTGATAAATAAATTGTTATACTCATGCCTATGCTTCCAAAGAGGTTGACAGACTAATTAAAAGGAGTCCAATACAATAAAGCAATCAGGGTACCGGGGAACTGCAACACTGTAGCGACTTAGACAGCTTCAATGCGATAATGCATGTATGCGCTGAGCATCGATGATGGCACGGGTGCGTGGCAGATGACACATCGGATAGGCATCGGACAAGGAATGTCTCAATTTTGATAAACTATGTCTGTATATCTGTATTTAACTGACACTTGGCTAAGGTGATCGTTATTAACAAATATGAACGAAGTCTAAAATAAATTATATAATTATAGTTAAATTAGGCAATAATGAACGCACTTAATTTCAGGACTTTAATCATATTAGCACTTAATAGGGGACGGGCAATATTGTTAACAATCGAGCACTCGCACTCTTTTTTTTATAAAACAACGCCCGCTTTAGGAACACACATCCTGTATCGCGGGGGTCTTTACAAACACACATATGACAGACATAAAGAACACCCAGAATCAGGACAATATTTGTGGATCACACAAAGTGATATCCCACGTGGGATTTGAACCCACGGCACTTGGCGCAGTAGCAAGCGGCGTAGTGACCGCTTAACCCACTAGGCCAATCGTGCAGTATCTCCGCTCTTGGTAGATCAGATGAGAAAGTTGGAAGTATATTAAAAGGAAATATAGGTACGTAAAAGGTAAGTTTTGAATAAAATCCCCTTAACCTGAACAGTGAAGTTTCGAACAAGATCCAGTACTAAAACCTGTACAACACCACACATTGAAGAAGCTGCCTAATACATAAATAATAATAAAAAGCGCTACCTGATGTTATGGTAACTTCTTTGGACATTAGAAGTCTATATTATATATAAAGAATTATATAACTCAATCTAATAGAACCCAAGACATCTTTCAGAGAACAAATTGACATAAAACTGTATTTTGAGGCACTGTTATAAATTCATTCACCATTGAACCTACAGACACACATACTTAGTACCTACTTAGCACTTATCCTCAGCGACACAGTGATAACGTATGTAAATACTGTGCATTGATTTCCGTGTCGGACCAAATAAATAAATAATAATAAATATTTCAGACATCTAACATACAACGCCATCTAGTCCCAAGCTAAGCAGAGCTTGTATTATGGGTACTAGACTACTGATATAAATACATATTATACATAGAAACACCAAACATTTGGTGCAACAACAACCAAATCCGACCTAGGATTTGAACCCGAGACCTCAAGCACAGCAGTCGCATTTACTACTACTGCGCCACCGAGGCAGTTTTGTTTGTATGATCTGCAAATATTTGTTTCGGAGTTTGGATATCAGTCAATCTAGCTTTGTTACTAGACCAACAAGCGCTACTTAGTTTGAAACTAGGTAGATGGCGTTGAGTGTTAGATGTTTAAAATTTAAAAATGTGGAACTATACGTATGAATTATTCCAGGAAAATTTATAATCATTTCTTATTTTCCTCCATCGCTAAATTACAGCGTGTCTGTGTTGTAGTTCCTGACTCGAAATGCAACGGCTTATTTGCCTGTTTCCAATTAAATCCTTGTCCCTTCCAAGATTGATGGACACTCATCGATCAAGCCACCGTCAAGTACAAATAGAAGTTTATCAGGTTTTTAACACACAGAGAAAACTTGTAAACTAAATATTTCAGTAAATAAATATTTCGGACATCTTACACACAACGCCGTCTAGTCCCAAGCTAAGCAGAGCTTTTGTTATGGGTACTAGACAACTGATATAAATACATAGATATTTTTTTTTGTAAATACATACATATTATACATGGAAAACACCCAAACTCCGAAACAAATATTTGCAGATCATACAAGCTCAAGCACAGCAGTCGCTTACGCTACTACTGCGCCACAGTGGTAGCCTGACTTAATAAATCGTGGTTATGATTTTTATATCTGAACTCTGACATTCATTTACTGATTTTGATGTATTTTGAAACTAGTTGAGTTCAGTACTCTCACACTCTTGAATTCTATTCATGCTTTCGATCAGGTAGAGTAGAGTCATTTTGGAAGCTTTACATAAAAGGAAAATCAGGTCTCTTATCGTTGAAGACTTATTCTCTCTCAGCCTCTTGCCGTCCACTGCTGAACGAAGGCCTCCCCCAAAGAGCGCCAACATCCCGATCCTGGGCAGCCGGCAATCATCCGTTGCCAGCCATTTTCTTCAAATCGTCGGTCCATCGTGCCGCAGGGCGCCCTAATTTGCGTTTGCCTAATCGTGGTCTCCACTCTCCACTTGTCTGCTCCAGTCCGCCTGGAGACATAACCATCCCACTTCGTGCGTGCTGATCCTGCGTGCGATATCGGTTACTCCAGTTCTCTTTCGGATTGTCTCGTTACGAATCTTATCTAGTAGAGAAACACCCAGCATCGTACGCTCCATTGCACGCTGAGCGACCTTAAATATATGGACCAGTCCAACGGTCAGTGTCCACGTCTCGGCTCCAGACGTCATTACGTCTTATCAGGATCGAAGACTTATTAGTCAAGAATATTTAAGTCTTTCATTGTGATACTTTTTATTGCACTTGAAAAACCCGCATAAGTACGTTTAAACGTAAGTGCTAAAGATTTTCCTTAAACACTTATTTTTATAGGTGCTAAGAGCCATTGTGTAAGCGAGGTATTCCCCGAATAGTCTATGGTTTCTTGATTACGAGGTAGACAATTTCATGGGAAATAATATGCATCACCCACTTATCTTACTAATGTTATAACTGTGGAACATTGGATGTATGCTTGTCAGCAATTCAAGTTAGCAAGATTAAACAAATTTGGATGAAATATAAGACAGATAGGTATATCTTTGAAGTGGTATATCTTTTAATCTCACTCATTTGGATTATAAAAACTTGTGTCTTTCATACTTACTTATTTTAGTACAACTCCCATATCTATACAGAACAATAACATTAAAGTATCTATTTGTCTCCCCAGACCACTGACTCGCTGGGAAGACGACCTCAGGAGAACAGTCGGCCCTGATTGGAAATAAGTAGCGCAGGATAGAAATAAATGGGTATCTTTAGAGAAGGCCTTTACCCAAACCGGGGTTCCTGCTGAAAGTTAAAGAATAATTTTACTATTTTTACTTATTTATTATTGTTTAAACTTAATCATTATACTAAATTAACAAAAGCCATAACTTCTAATTGTAAAAAACTACTAACTACTAACACCAAAAATTTATTGTTACTTTCGTAGAATGTACAAAGGACTGGAAAGCAGGAAATAAAAAGGCTTATTTATTTATTAATTTATCTATTTGTAATTTAAAATTAACATCAAAAAATCTATTACAAAAAAAATTGTCTGTCTATCTGTTTGCTCCGACCGACTTTCACTCGCAGGTAGCTGATGTTATGAGTAATCTACGACTATTGCTTCAAAGGTTACAAGAAAAAGCTACAGCTAGTTAAGAATTTATCCTGTGTCGTAAGAACACCCAGACTCAGAAAAACAATTTGTAAAATACACGTGTTGTCTCGTATGGGGAAGGTAATCATAGCACTCAGTTCAATCAAACAAATAGTTTCAAATATAAGCAATGATGATCACTTTACACCCACACTTAAACGAAACATATCGTCAGTATTTATGTAAATTACTTTTGACTATTCTAGGTATCGTTCGATTGTATTAATTTAGACGTTTGAACTGAATTTGTAGCACAATGTTGCCATGTAATAAATGACACATTGCCCTTAATCGATTTCATTCTACATGACTATCAGAATAGGTTCGTTATACCTATTATACTTGTACTATAATGAACTTGATACATTATTAATGCAATCTATTCTAATATTATAAAGCTGAAGAGTTTGTTTGTTTGAACGTGCTAATCTCAGGAATCGCTGGTCCGATTTGAAAAAATATTTCAGTGTTGGATAGTTCACTTATTGAGGAAGGCTATAGGCTATATATCATCACGCTACTACTAATAGGAGCGGAGCACCAATGAAGAATGTTTCAAAAACGGGGGAAAATTTTCACGCTACGGACAATATAAGACGCAAACGAGGTTGCGTGGGTCAGTTAGTTATTAATAAAAATAATTAAAGAGAATTATTAAAATACATTTAGGTTATATTGTTTAAAAAATAATATAGTAAAATCTCAGATGATGAATATTAAATTAAAATTCACCCTTTCTCACTCTCTCTCAATCGCTCTCTCCCTCTTCTTCGACAAAAACGCTGCACATCTTCGTGACGTGTTACATCCGTAAAAAAATTACCCTCATGACGCATGAGGGTAAAATTTTTAAGAAGTTTTTAAGAAGTTTCACTTTAATAATAAAATAAATTGATACATTTAAGCTTAAATGTATGTAAGTATGTCTGTATGTGTCACACAGAAACCGATATGACTGTTATCTCGACCAATATGGCAGCAGAAGGCGTTTAGTGTCATTAAATGACCCTTTAACGTCAATCATGAACATGATCTATAGCTTATACTAAGTAGGTCACGCGTTGTTACCAGTAGTTATTGCTGTACCTTTACAACTGCGGAGAAAAGATAGTCTACTAAAAAAAAGTAACCTAAGTTACTCTTTATTACATCAGCTATCTGCCAGTGAAAGTCCCGTCAAAATCGGTCCAGCCGTTCTAGAGATTAGCTGGAACAAACAGACCGACAGAAAAAAAATATTTTGATATATGTAGTATATCTACATACAAATGCAGTTAGTAAAAAGCGGTTATATCACTATTACAAACAGACACACCAATTATGTATATTTATTTGTGAGAAGATTGTATAGATGTATAGAAGATTATTTGCATAGATTCCTGTACTTAAACCAGTTGGTGACCCTGACCTTGTGACGCTTCTAGGTACAGTACGGACACTTCGAGACGTGACCTTGACTTCTTAAAGGTACTGTCATATTCTTATTCGAGAATGGTTCAATTTTTTACCATATTTGGGGGTAAACGAACAACGGGTTTCCTGCAACGGCAGAATAAGAATCTGCTGCCTACTCCGTATTAGGGTAACTTCACTTACTGAGTGAATTGCATCGAACTTAAAAATGGGTGATCCAAAAGAATTCATTAATCATTAGGCTTATGGTCATCATACACTTATATACGTGTAATGACAAACTGTCACCACCCCTATTAATCTCATGGGTGTCGTGACGCTGACTAACTAATAGAATATATGTATATGGGTCTCCGGTATCCTCAGTCACTCGGGAAACACAACGCAAGCGCTATTTTACACCGATTTTCTCCGGTCGAGCCGGCCCATTCATACCGAAGCGTGGCTCTCCACGCTCTCTCTCTCTCATCATCAGTAACATCAATTAAAGTCAAAACAAGGGTATGGGAAATAATGTATGATGATATATTCCTACACTATATCTAATAGGTAAGTATATACAATTCTCGTGTCGCGGTGTTTGTGGTTAAACTCCTCCGAAACGGTTTCACCAATTCTCATGAAATTTAGTGTGCATATTGGGTAGGTCTGAGAATCGGACAACATCTATTTTTCATCCCCCTTTTTTTAATTTTTAGATAATTTATATTTTTTTATGATACAGCATTAGAAAATACATACGACCCTGAATTTTCAACCCTCTACGATCAACCCCTATTTTTCCATCGTGATTTTTATTGACCCACCTCTAAAATGTATATCCCTTTTTATGGCTAAGCAACGTTTGTCGGGATAGCTAGTATAAATATACTAAAGCTATGTATAGTCTTCTAGTCTAGTTATAAACCTGAAGATAAATAGCTAGACTATGTACATTCATCAAGAAAACTGACCTCATTATGAGCACATGTTCGAGAGCCGCGACGACTGTCAACAGCTGCGACATGTCAGCTTCAGTCTACAGAATAGTGTTGCAATTAATACATATAGGTATACAAATTACATGTCCTGCTGTGAGTATAGTTGTGCGAACTGGAGTTATACCTTTGTGTTTTTAGCAAACTTTAAAAAGGAGCAGGTTTTTCAATTCGACCGTTTATATAATTTAAAATGACAACTACTATACTAAGCATATGCCTGTGTAGCGGGGGACTGTACGAACATACATGAAGCAGACACAAAGACTCGGAACAAAAATTAGTGGATCACACAAAGTGTTTCATTCAAACCCCATATGGATGGGACGTGAGTAGAAAGCGGCGATGTATCCGTTTAAATCATTACACCATACCTGCAGTACATACATAGTAAATACCTTATTTATATATGTATATTGAATAGGGGGCAAACGAGCAGACATATCGCCTGATGGTAAGCGTTTACCGCCACCCATGGATACTCGCAACACCAGAGACGTTACAATTGCGTTGCCGGCCTTTTAAGAAGGAGTACGTTCTTTTGTTGAAGGTTTGAAGATCGTATGGTCTGGGAATACCGCAGGCGACAGTTCATTCCACAGTTCATTCACAGCGAGGCAGAAAGTTTCTGGAAAAGTGCACAGTTGTGGACTGTCAACCATCTAGATTCTAGATAATGGGGATAAACTGCTGTCGCGTAGGATGATGGCAGAAAGAGGCAACAGAGATCTTTCCGAACAATTCCCCGGAGCAAGTCAAGACACACCAATAAGTTTGTTATTGAACCAACGTCTCACGATCAATAGGGTCCCCGAGTTCTTGTCTCGAATCTTGTTTTCTTATTAAAATACACAAACCTACCTACCTGCCTACTTAACACTTAGACCAATAAGGAAAATAGGGGGCCATTCTATCAAAATGGGTCAAGGGCACACAAAAACAATTAGTTTAAAAAAAAATACTTTATTTATAAAATTCGCTTTAACAACAAGTATTATGTACCTACCTACTTTAATACACATAAATCCATACTTTAATATTATTAATTCCAATCTGCGTTGGTTTAGTGGTTAGCGTAAGCGACTGCAGATCAAGAGGTATCGGGTTCGACGCCCGGGTAGGACTGCTGTTGGTTTTTTCTTACAAGAAATTCTCAATCGCAGCTCGGAGTATGGTAGGAGGCGGTGTTGCCCGCCCTCTGTGCCTCGGAGAGCACGTTAAGCTGTCGGTCCCGGCTGTCATGAACATCTATGATAATAGTTATTGGGAAGTCAGTGCCCACAAATATACTAACAACTAGTTCAATCTTCGAATTCAGTTCGCCCTCAGGGTTGAGGAGGTCCGATGCCAGTCGTAGATATAACCGGTTGAACTAGAAGCCGACCCCAAATTATATTGGGAATAATAAAGGCTAGAAAAATTATGAATAGTACATATTCCAAAGTAATTCTGTCTGTCTGTGTGTCTGTTACGCCTTCACAGCTGAACTGTTGAACCGATTTGGATGGATGATCGGTATAAAGATTGATCGGGCCTTCGAAAAGGATATAGGCTACTTTATGAGCCCGGACACGCGTGAAAAGTGTGTCAATTACATTTTATTAGATTTAAATCTACTTTTATATTATAATTCCTTAATAAAACCTCAATAGTTGATTATAGCCCAAACATAAATGAAGTCGAGAAACTAAAAGAAAAACTAATTAAATAGTTTTACTACAGAGGGAAGCAGTGCCTAAAAACCTTTAAAATTATAAACCGACACAATAACCGATCCCTGAACTTCAATAACACAGATAATATATTTAAATAGTACTTTTATGTAAGATCTAAAGAACGAATGATAATAATAATACCATAGTTCCTTAGCTTTCGCCGTGTTGTCCAAAACAGTCTAAATTGGCTCAATCTATGATGATGTCAGACGCCCGTAAATATGTTTACTGTCACTAATTGACATGTCACAATGCCAACTCAAGTTAGGACTTCCAAATTGTCAGAACGTCATTAAATAAACTTGTATTAAATCATTTTATTCGATAGTGTTTTGACCGCACTGTTAGCTTTGTAGCAGATTCTCTTCACCTCTCCGTTTCCTACTAATCCTACTATGCTAAGTACTGTGGGTTCGATACCTATATGAAATAACATTTTGTGTCTTTAAATTATTGTTCTGAATTTATGTGTTTTTTTTGTGTCTGCGTTACATGAATGTATGTCAATACTCGTATCTCCGCGATACAGAATAATCCTAGGGCGGGAGTTGTTTTAAAGAACATATGATCTTCTTTTACAATGTTGCTTAATTAACTGGTCGAGATCTATTGAAATAGAGTGTAGGTACTCGTCTGATCCCAGAACCATATTAAACATAGCTTTTATTTACAGTAACTAAACAGCTAGTAGGTACTCTAAGACACAATCCAGCTGAGAAATAAAATTGTCGTTTGTGGTAATCCCGGAAAATTCGATTTTTAAACCTTTAAGAATTAAAGCACTTCCACCTCAAGCATCAGCAACCAACTCGTGGGTTATGGGCGTCCATAGACAAAGGATCTTACCTCGAACTTACCATCAAATGACCAGCAGACCCCTTCTAAAGTATAAAAGTTGTTATTTCGAGGCATAGATAACATTTAATCGCTTGGCAGTCGTTCTAGATATTATGTCATACATCCCACATGATCCACTTCATCTGTTTATATTATATTAATAGATGCGACTTTTCAGACACATCTGCACACGTGTAGAGGAATCCATACTATCATAAAACTTAATTGTTTTTGTTTTTAATTGTGTTTATCTCTGAAACTACACGACCATTGTAAACAATTCTTTGAATGTTTGGTAGCCCAATTCTTCCGGAAAGCTATAGATAATTAATATGGTACTGCCTCGGTGGCGTAGTGGTAGCGTATGCGACTGCTAAGCTTGAGGTCTCGGGTTCGATTCCTGGGTCGGACCAAATGTTTGCATGATCTGCAAATATTTGTTTCGGAGTTTGGGTGTTTTCTATGTATAATAGGTATGTATTTATTTACAAAAAAAAAAGTATATAAGTATTTATATCAGTTGTTTAGTACCCATAACACAAGCTCTGCTTAGCTTGGGACTAGATGGCGTTGTGTGTTAGATGTCCGGAATATTTATTTATTTATTTATTAGATTAAGAATACATGTGTGCCTTTTCTATGATGAGGTAGAAATGGCTAAAGGAGCAAACTATGCAAGTGCAAAGAGAAGAAAAATGTGAAACAAATCTTACTCACTCGTCTGGCTAGCGTGTTAAAAACCAAAATCTCATTTCTAAAGAAAGGAAATATCCAGCAATGGACTATTAAAAGTGTAAATTTAATGTTATGTTATGATACTTTTACAGAAGTCAGCAATAAAATATTCACATAATAGTTAAAGATAGTGTGTTTATAGATGTCGCTAAAGCGCCACGGAAATAGCGGCCGGTATTGGCGCGAACCGCATTATTAATGTGACAGTCACGTGCACTCACGATCACGAATGTTTATGAGGTACTCCAATGTTCAACGTCATAGGTTACAATCAGGAGGGCCGTGACTTAAAAATAACGCTATTTAAAACGACAAATACTTGACATTGGCAAAAGAGACGAAAACTAAATTGTCATAATATTAAAAAAAACACGACAAAATTTCACTCAATTTGTTTATTTTCCTCAAACGATATTTATTTTGCTACGTATTTTTATCACTAACTAACATTCATCTTTATTACTGTACCTATTTGCATAAGATTTATGTGTATCTTATAATGGGATTTACTGACTTTTTTAACACAGGTCGTGAGCCTCGCTCGGGAGTCAGGTCAGTCAAATATTGATGTAAGGTACCTACTTTTTATCTAAATATAAATTAGTCTATTCAACATACAACAGCTGTCCAAGGCTAGACATATGATTCCACAGTTGCATGCGACTTATCACTTTAAATTAGACAAATTTCACCCAAACAGAAAACACGCACACAGACAGAATCAATATGAAGTGACACTTCACTACATGAAAAAGGGCTCCTCGACATTGTAAGTATTCCTTTGTAATTATTTTAGCTTTAAGTATTGGCGCCAATGTTTTGATCATAAACATCTATATTTGTGAACACAATCGATATTACGGCTATGCGGAATCGGGTGAATGTTGTTCTAGAATTTACTAGTAGAAACTACAACTCGCTATTCTTATCTAATTCAGATGTAAGACCTAACTCTTTAACAGCTTCCCTAACGTGGAAGGGTCATGTTTCCTTTGCTTCAATATTTAGGTTAAAATAACGTCTCTCGTAGACATTTTACGGTTATTTCTTCTCTGTTTTGCTTCATTGTTACGTTTGCGATTTTAGTCTTCATTAACATCAGCTAATAACAATCCACTATGGGACTCAAGCGTGGCACAGTTATCACGCTGGCCTGTGTTGGTTGTCCTGCACCCCCTGGTCGAATAGGGGTGGTGACACTCCAAGAAGCCTACTAATATTATAAACGTAAAAGTTTGTGAGTATGTAAGTGAACATATTTGTTGCTCTTTCACGCAGAAACTACTGAATGGATTTTGATGTAACTTTACATTAATATAGCTTATTCATCTGAATAACACATAGGCTATCTATACAAATTAATAAAATTGGAGTGTCTGTTTGTAATATTAAAATAACCACTTTCTACTCCATGCATATGTTTGTTTTTTTGAATGTGCTAATCTCAGGAACCGCTGGTCCGATTTGAAAAATTCTTTCGGTGTTGGATAGTTCATTTATCGAGGAAGGCTATAGGCTATATATCATCAGGCTACTACTAATAGGAGCGGAGCACCAATGAAGAATGTTTCAAAAACGGGGGAAAATTTTCACGCCACGAGCAATATAAGACGCAAACGAGGTTGCGTGGGTCAGCTAGTACCTAATAAATATTGAAACTGAATGTTTTTCGAATATACCTACTATTTTAAAGGTTATTGATCTTTCGGTTGTTGAACGAGCTCTCCCAAAATCCCACAAGCGGAATAAAATATAGCAAAATAATACTCTAAATTACGTTGAGTGTGGGTGTCGTTAAAATGTCACGCGATAATAATAACTCAGTGCTCGAGTTTTGTTCTAATTAGACAATATCGTGTTGTGAAATATGGCGCTTATATTTGTATAACTGAGCATGTTTCCTCGTCTCGAGCTCAGAGGCTCAGAACTACCTCTATATATTTGGGTGGCCGTCCACGCTTCTAGGGTTCTTGATAATCCATACCGCCATTATCTACACTAATATTATAAAGAGGAAAACTTTGTTTGTATGTTTTTTGTAATGAATAGGCTCAAAAACTACTGAACCGATTTTAAAAATTCTTTCACCATTCGAAAGCTTCTTTATCCACGAGTAACGTAGGCTATAGTTTATTTTGGAAAAAAATAGGGTTCCGTAAGATATTTAAGTTTTTCGGACACAAGGTGTAAAAAATCAACCAGAAAAGTTACTTATTTTGCGTACGCTGCCTATACTATAAAAGATAGAACCATAAAATGTTCTAATTAATCGTAGATCTTATAAATATCTACAAAAAAGTCCGCGACACACTATACCTATCTATGTCGAGTGAGGCACAACAACCATTTTTTTATTTAAAAATCTTGAATTTTTTTGGACTACATTTAAACGCGTTTATTTTACTCATGCTATCAATCCTTATCAAAATAAATTATTTCATCACTAACTACAGTTTATGAAGATAATATTTGGTCTTTGAATGATAAAAATTGGACGTTTGGTTTTGAAGTTATGGCAAAATTAAAATATTACGATTTCTGCTACACGGCCCGTTAATAAATTTTTGTTTCACAAATAAGGACTTACGAAGACGGCACTTCATCTCTTATTGTGGCCAATTAATCATCTATACTAATATTATAAAGCTGAAGAGTTTGTTTGTTTATTTGAACGCACTGATCTCAGGAACCGCTGGTCCAATTCGAATAATTATTTCAGTGTTGGATAGTCCATTTATCGAGGAAGGAATATCATCACGCTAATACTAATACGAGCGGAGCACCAATGAAGAATGTTTGAAAAACAGGGGAAAAATTTACGCTACGGGCAATAGAAGACGCAAACGAGGTTGCGTGGGTCAGCTAGTAATACTATAAATTCGTAAGTAACTCTGTTTGTCGCGAGGACGGAGATCGTTTTGCGACCTCCGGCGCCTAAGTCGTCTGCGGCCCGTTCCCGGGCCTGGCAGACAGGGAGAGTTCTAAACCTCTCCCGGTCTCGCTCCGCCATTTCCTTCGCAAGCATAACTTGCTCGCAGAAAGAGACGGCAGAGTTCCACGCACTCTCACTCCGCAACATGGCCGCAACAATGAACCTTACCTGAATACACATAGGGTCGAATATAGATTGCCGCGTCGGTTGGCTTGTTCACATTCGACGGCGACGGCGTGCTCTCGGAACCGGAATCGCGAAAGGCCATTAAACTTTCCCGAATGTTCTAGTAATAGCGGCATGTATTTAATGTAAAAAGCGTCCCGTGGGACAGTTTGAGCTACAGTGAGAAAAATATATGAGTGATATTAGTGATTAAAGCGACCTCGGCGACAATTAAGGACTATTATTCTAAGTTATACTGTTTTAGGATTGTTTTTAATAAAGTCTCTTTTATTCGTCAGAAGGTACACCTACACGTAACAATACCTATAGGTAAATACACAGTTTAAAACCTTTATGTTAGCGTCCATCAATCAAGTACTTTCTGTCGATGGTTACAAAAACGATCAAGATCATGCAATGTAAGTACCTACGTCACGGGAGAAGTACATAGGTACATTTCCTGTCCTAAAATTGCGCTACTGATAACGAAACTGAAAACAAAAATATTTGACGATAGCAAACGATGACGTCACAAGCTTTTATCTCATTACAAGTATCTGCATAGCGGACACTGAGTGGAGTTTTGAGAGTGTCGTGTTACTTGTCAGAAACTGATTACCACTATTATAGATTGATGATTTAATGAAAAAATCGTATACATAAATATGTTATACGAGTACATCACCCAATATTATATGATCTATACTAATATTATAAAGTTGAAGAGTTTGTTTGTTTGGACGCGCTCATCTCAGGAACCGCTGGTCCGATTTGAAAAATGATTTCAGTGTTGGATAGTCCATTTATCGAGGAAGGCTATAGGCTATATATCATCACGCTAATACTAATAGGAGCGGAGCACCAATGAAGAATGTTTAAAATCGGGGGAAAAAATTCACGCTACGGGCAATAGAAGACGCAAACGAGGTTGCGTGGGTCAGCTAGTTAGTTGACATCATTAATAGGATGACCGTGATTTGTTTTTTTTTTTATTAATCCTAGCTAATAGATTTATCGAAACCCTCTGCATACTAAATTCTCAGCTCCCATCGGTGGTAATGTAATGTTATGTAGTATATGGCCTATCTCGATAAATGGAATATCAATCAAACAAACTTTCCATCTCAACAGGGTGGAATTTTGTAACGCCACCTGAAGGGAAACTACTCTTAATATCTCTGTTTCTCCCTCACATTTGATTTGTCAAATTTGTGAGAACGATTTCATTCTTGTACTTGACCCTTACGATCGATGCAATAAAAATACAGGTTTTAATTTTTACAGATTTTAATCGGTTGGATTCTCGGGAGTGGCAAGCGAATTTTTGGAAATATTTGAATGCAGTTTTCTTACTTTTCAAAAATAAAGGAATATTTTCTTTGAATAAAATTTTCTATCTACAATTCTTTCTTACTTTCCCTTCAGGTGGCATTACAAAATCCCACCCTGTATATTATTAGTATAGAATATAGATATTCACTATAATTGTAACCAATCAGCTAAATATCTAGAAATAATTACGTAGATTTTGTTTTTTTTAATCATCATTTTTATACGCGTGTCAAGATAAGCCCGCCAAAATTTAGGCCAAAGGGTTGTCACACTAATAATATTAACGTTGACGTTTTCTGACTACATACCTACTTACTTATTCACTTGTCTGTGGGTTTAAATCTCACAGGAACAACAGTTTGTGTGATCCACAAATTATTGTTCTAAGTTTGGATGTTCCCTGTGTCCGTTTCTATTGTGTTTGTAAAGTCCTCTGCGACGCAGTAATGTATATTCCTAATGTAAAGTAAATATTAAAATAAAATAAAAAAGATTTCCGACCGTTTTCCGAGTCAACCGTTCTTGGCTCCTTAATAATACAGCTAAAGTAACACTACTTCTTGTCGTGCTGAATAAGAAATAAAAACTATTTATTTCTTCCAATAAAATGTTGTCCCTTCTAATTTTTATAATAAAGTTTACAAACCTTTGTGTTTTGTCCTTCACGCGTTTACGTTCATTAAAATCTATTAAATACTTTATAATTCATAGTTCTAGAAGATTTCAGTATTGGACGCAATCGTAAACATAAAAGAAGTGAGTACTAAGAAATAATTAGAACAACAAAAGAGCTTGGATCTGGGTCACACACATCTGAAATTCCAAAGGTTAATACAAAATTAAAATGAACTATCATGTACATACATTATATTTAAAAGAAAAACATCGCGTTGAAACTATACACTTGAAAGTTCTCCATCGTTCTAGAAAGTTCGTAACAAATGAGAACTGACATACATCCACCACCGAATGGTGTAGCATATTACACATTATATTATACCAACCAAACTAAACAAATACTCAAAAGAATTTTTAATCTGTACGACTCGAAGAAACTTTTTTTATTCATGTCTATTATTTCTTATACCCTTGCTTATGGAGGGTAGAGATACCTTGCTATAGTAATCCACAGCGACAGCCCTTGCGCACACCTTGTCAACTATAGATTGCGATAAAAATAATCCAGAATTTTCCAACGTTATCTGGCGTCACGTGAGATATATTTTTTTAATCTTAATCAATTTTATATACAAATATAATGAATGAACAAAAAATACAATACAATTTGTAATAAACGTATATTTGTATTCACTCTCGACAAATACATTTTTTAAACGTCTAGGTTTTAGCAGTGAAGTAACAATTTTTTTAACATTCGAATTTCGAACATTCTTTTGGATCTTAATCCAGCGACATGCGACATGGAATCGTGGCTTTGTTAATCAACAATAAAAAAAACTGCAAAAACATTGTGAAGGGAGCTGAAGGGTATGATTGTATGGTTTTGTTTTGACCCTATGAGTCTATGTTACAAAAGTCGAGAACAAACTTGCAAATAATCGTTCAGTAGCTCAGAAAAATCGAGAACAATTTAAAGTGTGTGTGAATAATTTATTGCAAAAAATAGGTACCTACTAGGTGTTGTTCGGAATTTTATTTGTTTGAGTAACACATTCATAACATACAGTTGAACGTTCTGTCTTGTGATTTAAAATCCTTTTAAGTTTTTATTTACGCCCATAAACTATTAGAATAAATTAATATTAGTTTGAAAACTGGCCGAAATGATAACAATGACTTATTTAATGCAATTTGCTTTTAGTTATTATGATAAAGAATCAGTAAGTCAAAAAGATTTATAATTGTATACCTACATTACATAAGTAATTACGGAAATTAATGCGATCACCTGCAATCACTTATCTTTACAAATAAATAAAATTGGAGTGTCTGATTATAATATTAAACTAACCGCTTTCTACTACATGCATATGAATGTCTATACGGTACACATACCAAAATTTATATTTTTAAAATTTTTGTCTGTCTGTTTGTTCCGGCTAATCTCTGGAACGGCTGTACCGATTTGGACAAGACTTTCCCTGGTAGGTAGCTGATGGTACAAGGAGTAACTTAGGCTTACATTTTTTAGACTAGCTTCGCCCCGCGGCGTTACCCACGATACGACAATAACCGCGGGTAACACCGCGGGGTTCAGTTAGTCGATAATAATTATACACAGACATTATTTACCTACCTTTAAATTGTATGACATTTCCAAGAGGTTGCATCTCTTTTCTTTTATTTATTTGCAAATGTAAATAAACCTATTGAAATAATATAACTATTAAACTTTACAATTAGATACATTCTTTACTAAGTTTAACTAATTTATAGTTCATTACATTACGTACCACGTGTCATTTCATTCCATATAATACACGGTTACTAAATATAGATGGCGATACTAGTCAATTTAATGGGCACCTGACCTAAGCCTTATCATTGTGTTGTATAACTTCTCTTGTCTGTTAAACTCTATTTATTAAAAATATTAAACTCAAAGATATGAGATACAAATTCTTAATATCTCATAAAATTACATGATAAACCGGATAAAAATAAAATTCATGCCTTTGGCAATGTAAACAGGACCGCTAGTTATTTTTAAATTGGTCGCGTTATAGAGTTCCCGCGAAAAAGAAATCTCGTGGCATCGATGTCTAGTCACGTTTTTCTAACACGTGCTGTTGCAGCGCACGTGTAGTGCTTATTACCTACTTCGTGTGGACGCTTCTAGACTGTTCCTTAAAAATGGGGAACTTTCACGTCGATAAAAGCGTTAATCTGATAACGCGATAGTATTGTTGTTTGTTATTGTTTTTATACCTAATTAGATTCAATGTTTAGGAAGTAAATTTATTATTATTTATTAGGTATCTTAAGTACGTAAGACTAATAATAAGCAAATAACAACATGAAAGTAAAAAAAAGATTATTTATTAGCAAAAAAGTGAAAAAATTTTTTGCTTGTAAAATGTTGTTTATGATGTTTTCATTAACTTTTTATTCTTTAAATGAAATTTTACAAATAATTACTAATTATTTTCATTAGCACTATTTACTAATAATAGTTAGCAGTAATCTTACTCCATCTTGAAGAATCCCTACAATATAATATAGGTAGGTACTTATATACTTAAAGCTACACTTTGCATAATTAAAATCTAATAAAACAAAACAACTTAACCAAGTGAATAATAAGATCATATTATATCTAAATTACCTTAAAAATGTATACAATTACGTTTACATACTAACAGCCTGTTTATTAAAAAACAGGTAATTCCAATACAGCGCTGGCAACACCGACTGCATTCTAGAATGCTCCAATAAGTTCGGTAAGTTCGAGATTTCGAGTTCCCTCGCGTTCGCGACACAGTCTGTCCCCATTGCTCGCCGCTCGGCGCTTGACAGAACAGACGCGAAACTTCTACCTATATCCGCTCAGTTTTATAAATTTAACACTTTTATCACTAAAACTAAATGTTATTGTGATAAAATTGAACAATAAAGGTCATTTTTAATGTTTGTACATCGTTAATAACGTAATATAATGTAGTTTGAATGAGATAACAAGTAAACAGAATCTAAAAATATAAACAAAGAAATCTATTCTACCTGTATGGATATGAACAGCTGCACATATAGATAGTTGTATTGTTTTAAAACCCATAATATATTTTAATAATTTCTTCAGAGTCATTACCAAGCGCCAAATCTATAACTTAGCGAGTTAAAAAATAAGGAATTTTAACATAAAAGGTATGTCCAGTTTATCCATTATTTAAAAACTTAAATACCCAGTTTTAATCTACATTTTTAATCTGTAACCAATTTTTTTTTATAGTTACCAAAAAAAGTTATATAACGATAACATAGCGACACATCAAACTTTCGCGGTTATTTTTGTTCTGTGTCATTTTGTATTGATAATAATTATTAATGAAAAGATTGAACATATTCGGTGTAGCATATTGTAAAAATAACTTGTTCTGCCACCACACCAATTGTGACATAACAACATTGATCTCAATATCTCAATGTAACACGTAATAACGTTCTACACGTGTTACTGTACGTTTACGAACAAAATAAAATATGTGTGTTTTGTACCTTCTTCATAGTGACATAACCAAACCTTCTAGAACTTGTATTGTAACTAGCTACAAATAACAGGCTCATAGTAAAGTAGGTACCTAGATATTAGAAGAAATATTGTGTGCTCTGTCTAATAATAATAATATATATATATTTAGGATTCAGATGTAGAAATCATTAAAAAAAAACAATTATCTTACACGCTACAAATGATTTAATAAATTAACAAAATTTAGTAATTAATAAGCCTTATAGATAATCAAATATTTTCATACATAAACATTAATATCGAAATAAAACACCAATCACTTATACAAACAAAAAGGTCTTCTACTTACAAGACTTTCAGCAATTTAAATAACAATCGTAAGCACTTACAAATCGCGTCGACAACTACCGTTCCGTACCGAGGGTAACGAGAGAATGATCGTTTCTTAGGCGTGCACCGCCTTTTATAGAAATAGTCTTACATTACAAATGAGTTCCCTAAATCGGCCTATCCCGACAAAGCGTCGTCCTCGACGTGGTTTTCATGGTGCTCAGCTGGTAATGGTCCCAACCCTGCCGCTGGAGAGTCGCCACTAGGCCCAGACATGCCAGTAGCGGGTTGAAGTGCCATTGACGATGATCCTGTGTCGGGGTCACATACTTCGTCGTCTGAAATACGAACACCTTAGAAACTGCAATAATGGTTTTCACAGTGTAGATCACACATATAATCTTATGTAAGAAGACAAAATTTGTGAGAGCTCTCAAGATTGTGTCCCTTTTTCAAAACTCGCCAAGCTTCTACTGATCCAACGCTGCACCTGTGAACAAATCAGACAGAAGGCGTCCCCTCTGTCTGAGGTTGACGGAGGCATCTCTGAATCGCACGTCAACACCAGTTATTAAGTTCATAGACCAATACCTCTCGCTATAGGTATGTCTATTTGGACGGAGGCATCTCTGAATCGCGCGTCCCATAGTTGTACAACACCATAAATAATCACATGTCAAATATATAAATGAGTTTCTATACCAAGTGCAGACGGAGGCATCTCTGAATCGCGCGTCTGTTATGCATTGTATGTACCCACAGTCATGTTTGTATGGATGGAGGCATCACTGAATCGCACATCCAACACAAAGTTTATCGTTTAGTTAATCACACATGTCAAATACATAAATGGGTTTCTATACAAAGTGCAGACGGAGGCATCTCTGAATCGCGCGTCTGTTATGCATTGTATGTACCCATAGTCATGTTTGTGTGGATGGAGGCATCACTGAATCGCACATCCAACACAAAGTTTATCGTTTAGTTAAATGCATCCACCAGCGAGCCGATTGTTCACACCTAACTCGTACTTAGGAATGAGCTAATTTGGAATTTATTTACGTATAGCAGTTTTGATATAGAGGAACCGATAAAGGAAATTAGAAATAACAGGCATATGGAAAGTTTGTGACCAAACAGCCCGCCAGCACGGCGCATAAAACTAATTCAATACTCACTTTCGAAAAAGGCTGCACATGATTCTGGACACCACTCTCCATTCCAGGTTCCATTACTCAGCAGCTGCTTGTGTGGTTTTGTCATATGAACCGCTGATGAGTTTCAACTGGTAGCGACCACTAGGTAGGTAGGTAGGACCAAGTACTCTATACGGTCCGCGCATGCCAGAGTCTAGTTTTCCTGTGGACTGAGAATACTTAATTACGAAGACCAGATCGTTAAAGTTATATGCACGTGGTGTTCGCCGCTGCCGGTTGACATGAGAATCTTGTATGGCTTGATTTCGTGTCAACAGTTGGCGAGCTCTTGTTCTGCACAGCTCACGCCAGCCTTCGTGGTTTTCCGACATATCGATGGTGACGTCACGTATTAGTGCTCGAACGATAGGTGTCGTGGCATCAGTACCCACTAGGAGCTTCAGTGCCGATGCTTGTGTGGTCTTCTGCTTGGTAATATTAAGGGAGAGTTGAAGTCTCCATAGTTTTGCTGACCACTCCACATGTTATCCGTCTTCTGCATCAATAGCACCATAGCCTTGGACTGCACGGTTGGCCTTGGTTGGTTTAAGCGGTCACTACGCCGCCCGCTACTGCGCCAAGTGCCGTGGGTTCAAATCCCACGTGGGACATCACTTTGTGTGATCCACAAAGTGTTGTCCTGAGTCTGGGTGTTCTTTGTGTCCGTTACATGTATGTTTGTAAAGTCCCCTGCGACACAGGATGAATGCAGGAGTTGTCTTTTTAACAAGAAATAAATGAATAAAATAATAGTGTCGGTATGTTCTTCTGTAGGCAAGGACTGATCGAAAATAGACAATGTTGGTGAACTAGTTCTACAACTTATTATTTCTTGCCTAGCATTCTTTTGTTCAATAACTAACTAACTCACATCCCTTTTCATGAAACGTGTTATACAAGCGATCTTAGCTGCATAGTCTCGAATGTACCTTCTAAAATATGCCGCCAAACCCAGAAATTATCGTATTTGTTTCACATTACGAGGTATCGGTGCATCAACTAGGGCTTGAATTTTTTAAGGGCTCGGCCTAACCTGACTAACTAACTACGCGCCCTAAGTATTTTTTTTTTTTTTTTTTTTTAAAAAGACAACTCCCACATTAGGAATAAACATCCTGTGTCGTGGGGGACTTTACAAACATACATGAAACGGACACAAAGAACATCCAGACTCGGAACAACAATTCGTGGATCACACAAAGTGTTGTAGGTACCGCGTGGGATTTGAACCCACGACACTTGGCGCAGTAGCAAGCGGCATGGCGACCGCTGACACCACTCGGCCAACCGTGCAGTCATATTCGACCTCCATTGACAAAAATTAGCATTTTCGTAAAATGATTGAAAAACCTGACTCGGTTAACGTTTCTAGATACCTTCATTAGATTCACGAATGATGCCTTTATCTTTTAAGTCATATATGGATAAAATGTTTCAATGCTTCCGAGGAAAGCAATGTTATGTTTAAGGCACCACTTACAATTAGAACATCTACGGAGATGCCCTGTATTACTGCAGTTTTAAGGTCATTATTTTTGTGGGGAACCAGCCACTTGTGTGCTACCTAAATTAATATTTTTCTTGTTACGAAAACCTGACCTTTCCTTAGTAAAACAGACGTCTTCACTATGTCCAGTTTTTTTACAAAAATTACAGACTAATTTATTAACATTATTAGTGGTGGCACAAATGTTAGAAGTTTGGTCGGTTTTTGAATTTTTGGGACAATGGCGTGATTCATGACCATGTTGTTTACAATTAAAACATCGCAGATTCAATGAACGATTAAGAAACATTGGTTTAGAAACCGAATTTCGATTCTCGAGTTTGGTGCGGGTAGGTTTAACATAAATGGATAAAAATGAAACTAAGTCGTGAATTTCGAGGTTAGCGTTAGCAGCCGCGGCCCTAACTTGAGGATCCGTAATGCCGCGAATCATTATCAAGGTTCTCAGCTCGTCACTTAGTCCCTTAACAATTTTTAGACGTAATAATGTCCTTCTTGCATATTCGGCGTACGTGCTATATTTATCAGAGGTGATATGCATTGCATCATATAGGATATTCGCGTAATCGAGCTTTCGTGGACACAGAGGTTTGAATTCCTTAACGAAATTGCTCCACGTTCGGTCGCTGGTTACCCATTCGTTTAACCAGGAACGCGCGTCGCCTTTGAGGCATATTGATACGCGTGATAGGCACTCTGAATCGCCCCAGTTATTAGAAGACTTAGCACGTTCAACTTCACCACACCATACGTCTATATCGTGAATAGTTGGGTCAAAGATGGATACAAAGTAATTTTGTGTTCTATCCGAGTTTACCGATCTAATTGCTTCGGCTAATATTCTTGCCGACTCCGATACTACCTGTACATCGCGGCCGTTCGCTTGAGTACTTGATTTCTCGGGCGTTATACTCTCAGATGCGGGTATATTTAACGAGCTAGGTATCGGTGTTTCAGACGTCGGCGCTGTAACCTGAAGTGCCTGACTATTCTGCAATTTGCTTACTGGGGGCGTGATTGAGCTTACGGTCACACCATTTTGACCTGGCTGATTGTCAGTCGTGCCGCTTAAAGGAGAACGTTCAGCTTCTAGTGAATTTAAACGTGACAAAATCGATTGCAACGTTTCCTGCATGGTGCCGCTTTGATCACGAGGATAATAATTCGATCGCGAATGCGTTCTACTTCTTGATCGTGATTTGTACGGGGAATAAGTTCGACTTCTAGAGCGAGTTCTGTTCCGAGACCGAGACCTATACCGAGAACTACGGTCCCTATCGAGCCGACGCGACTTGTTGCGAGAGTTATGCTTTCTATCAGCCATATTTACACACAAACAGAAATTAGAAACAAGAAATAAACCGCTAATTGGTGTTTTATATCCTTTTTTTTTTTTTTTTTGCAAATCAAGAGGGTACTACTATAAAATTAAACTGTGGGCGTATTTTATGAGATAATCCCACTTCTGAATTTAGGATTCAGATGTAGAAATCATTAAAAAAAAACAATTATCTTACACGCTACAAATGATTTAATAAATTAACAAAATTTAGTAATTAATAAGCCTTATAGATAATCAAATATTTTCATACATAAACATTAATATCGAAATAAAACACCAATCACTTATACAAACAAAAAGGTCTTCTACTTACAAGACTTTCAGCAATTTAAATAACAATCGTAAGCACTTACAAATCGCGTCGACAACTACCGTTCCGTACCGAGGGTAACGAGAGAATGATCGTTTCTTAGGCGTGCACCGCCTTTTATAGAAATAGTCTTACATTACAAATGAGTTCCCTAAATATATTATAATATAGCTTTGTTTTACCCCACTGCGAAAGGAGGGTTATGTTTTCTGAGTTTATGTATGTATGTATGTAAATTTATTTAGCACGCTCTAGAGCCTAAACGGCTTGTCGTATTTTTATGCGAGTGGTATCAAAAGGTTCGTCTTAGTCGTGAGTGAGAGTGACACTGGGTCACAGATCACCCCCAAGGGAGTGATCTGTGCACTGGGTAGATAAAAAAAAAAGTATTTAAAAAAAATCTTTTCTTTTCAATAAATTTCTAAATTAATTTTAAGTTCTTTAATAAATTTGATAATAAAGATGTTAGACATTGACGCAGTCGGACTTTTTTTTTAATAATTCTTTACTTGTTATGTATCAATTGCAATGTGTCTATTGAATTTACTTGGTTTGTTGTAATATTTATGTTAAATTATTTGCTTAAGTTACGTAGGTACTTTGAGGTATATAATATATTTTAAAGGAAATAAATTCAAATAATAACCAATAACCTTGTAGTAGGTATATAATATGCCTGTGAACAATAATAACACAAATTCAATACAAACAGTAGGCATTAATAGGTCTATGAACCATGGTCCAAATCAAAACAAATTCAACACAAACTCAGATACCTACAATAAAAAGGAAAATTGATTCGTGGGCACGCAGGTATATACGCCATAATTACAACATTTAGTTTTATCTATATGATAATCTATATAAATAAATAAAATTGGAGTGTCTGTTTGTAATATTAAAATAACCGCTTTCTACTACATGCATAAGAATGTATATACGGTACACATACCAAAATATATATTTTTAAAATTTTTGTCTGCTGTCTGTCTGTTTGTTCCGGCTAATCTCAGGAACCACTGGTCCGATTTGAAAAATTCTTTCGGTGTTGGATAGTCCATTTATCGAGGAAGGCTATAGGCTATATATCATCACGCTACTACTAATAGAAGCGGAGCACCAATGAAGAATGTTTCAAAAACGGGGGAAAATTTTCACGCCACGGGCAATATAAGACGCAAACGAGGTTGTGTGGGTCAGCTAGTTCTGAATATAAATGATTAAAAAAAACTAATACATATGTAGATTATAAATATATTATGACTGTGTCAAATTTGGAAAGCATTAATTCAATTGACTAGGGGAACTTTAACTATGCCAAATTTCATACTCTTTCGTTCGCAAATTTTTCATAAAAAGGGTATAAAGTTTGTCTTCTATTATTATTTAAATACATACTTATTTGACGGGTTGCACTCTGATCAGGGACATAATAATACACTATGCAGTTCTGACTAACCCTTCGCTGCATCACTTAAAGTTAAATACACCAAAGGGATATTCCCTAGTGAAGTTTATGGTTCTTCGAAAAGGGTATTAAAAGTATTGCAAGGTTAACAAATGCACATTATTTATGAAACGTGAAAAGAGTTCAACGTACGTGACGGTGCTAATGACCATAGACATTGACAACGATCTTCGTTGACCTCTTTTCTTCAGAAGGGCGTGACCTCGTTTGCTTCCTTATTGGTAATATAAAAGGATTATATTATATAAACCATTTAAATAGATACTAATAAATAGATACCACTTAATAACATTTGATATTAAAAAAAAAGATTTGCAATTCATAATTCTATATTTGAAAACAGATACCGTTACTCTAGTTGTCGTCTTCCTTTGTTTGTAATAAATGTTAGGTATTGAATGACGTCATCGCGCCAAAGGTCACTAAAGTAAGTATCGACCCATATAATAAGCCACTCCCTAGATGGGCTACTTAGTTACTAGTTCGTATAAGTATATTTTCATTTGTGTGAAAACGGACGATTGTGTGAGTTAATTAATATAATCAATATTGTTTTACGACTGCCACTGTGGCTACCGAGTGGTAGCGTATGCGCCTGCTGTGATTGAGATCTCAGGTTCGATTTCCGGATCGGACCAAAATTTGTACGACCTGCAAATATTTGTTTTGGAGTTTAGGTGTTTTTTGTAAAATATTTTTTTATTAATGTAGGTATATCAGGTGTCTAGTTCTCATTGTAGTAGTTCTCCTTAGTTTGGGACTAGATGACTTGTGATAATTGTTAAAATCAATTTTAAAAAGTGAAAAATTTCATAAGGTTTTGGCATGGCATAAAATATTTAACAAAAAACACACTCACTCCGCATAAAAACTTCTTCAGATCATTAGACATTTTTAACTATAAGAGAGTCATCAACATGATGAGTCAAACTCCAAAAACTGTGGTTACAATGAGAAATCAGTGTTTATAGATCCTATTCCAGTAGGTATTGATTGACAGTCAACACGTGTTCGATATACCGCTACTGTATGTACTCCTTGCAACTGTTATGAATTATTCATACTATTTTAATAAAACTAAACATATCGTTTAGACTACGGGCCCGTATCGAAAATTGATGGGTCATGTGAACCACCAGGAGACTTTTTTAGAAAGATACAGGGGCATAAAACAATAACATTTAGCACTATGCTGTCACTTGGAAGCTGTCCAACTGAGTATAGGTAAAGGGGAGGGAGTAGGAACCGTCGATTTTTCTCCCTTGTCACATAATTTTTGTACGGCGTTGCGAGATAATGGATTAGAAGAGATATTGAAATTGAATGGGACCGATGCCGTACAAAAATAGTGAGCCACAAAGTTGGATTTCTTTTTGATTTCCCAGCGATTGTCTCGCTCAATTTAGTCATTTAATTTTAGACGGCATCGGTCCCATTCAATTTCAATATCTCTTCTAATCCATTATCCCGCAACGCCGTACAAAAATTATGTGACTAGGGAGAAAAATCGACGGTTCCTACTCCCTCCCCTTTACCTATACTCAGTTGGACAGCTTCCAAGTGACAGCATAGTGCTAAATGTTATTGTTTTATGCCCCTGTATCTTTCTAAAAAAGTCTCCTGGTGGTTCACATGACCCATCAATTTTCGACACGGGCCCGTAGTCTAGTTTTTCATGCTGAGCGCTCAGACCTCGTGAGCTACTAAGATTTTGAAAAACCTTGCTGTATTTCTCATGAACAGTCGTTTGTTTTTTTTTCTTAAAGACGATGCATTAGGAACATATGCTGTGTTACGGTGTCATTCATTCATTCATTCATTCACTAATGTTGTCCCGTGTCAATTTTGAACCACAACACTCAGCACAGTGCAGTAGAGAGCGGCGTAGCGACCAGTAACGCAGTCGCTAACAGTCTACTTCGGAACAGATAAGTCGGCTCCCTTTAGCAAAGATGTTTTTGCTAGCAGTTTGTTTCAAGTTTTCCTGCTCTTTGCAGTGATGTTGTCCTGCTTAGTTTGCGTCGTTTAGACTCTTATAACACCCCAGGTTGAATATGGACAGTGGCACTCCGTATTCTTAAACCACCACCTTCATACGGACTTCAAGCGCAATGGCACATCGTGTGGTATCGGTGTATTCCAACTAATTTGAACACCATAAAACCAGTGACTCAACGGTGCGAGGGGATTTTACAGGTAGTTCATAAGAAGCTAAAGATTAATTGTATCACTATAATTATGATTATTTAGAGTGGAGTAGAAACATTATATTCTGTGTATTGCAAGGGACGAATTGTCGTGTTATATATTTTCAATCTGATATACATATCTTTTACGCTATCTTGCTACAACAGATATTCCACTGATTAATTTTTATCTTGAAAAACGTTATTTATATACAAAACACGTGAAAACTGAAACGAAAATGTGATGGAATATAGGGGTTATGTTTGAGTTTGTATTCTTGCAGATTCATAAACACAAGTATGAGTTTTAATTGACTTCCAAATAGAAGAAGGTTCTCAATTCGTTTGTATTTTTGAGGTGATGACTTCCGCTTCGTTACGTAACGCGTTACGGCGCCATTCTGTCTGGCTTCCCTTTCTGTCATAAGGCAGCGGTAGGCAGGCTCCTCCTCTCTCACTCTAACCCACAGCGCTAGCTGTATTTCAATTTTAAATAGTTCAACTTAGATATTTAGTGTTTTTTTAACCGTCTTCAAAAAAGGAGGAGGTTAACAATTCCACTGTATTTTTTTTTATGTTTGTTACCTCATAACTTTCGACTGCGTGATCCGATTTTGATGATTCTTTTTTGTTTGAAAGCTGGTGCTTCCCGTGTGGTCCCATTTCAATTTGGTCTAGTTCTTGAAGTCGGTTTAAATTTGTGATCATTAAAACACCTCAACTCTCACCAAATATAAACTATATATTATGTAGTACACCAGTACATCAGTTTTTTTAAACCAGGTCACGCTACGACCTATAAAAGAAGTAGTATAAATTTGACTCATATTTTTCATCCTTCCATCGGTTATACCCTATGCAGCATGCTGTACCGCGGCGGGCCGTCAGAAAAAAAATAAAAGGTTGGTAAAAGTAGTTGATAGCGCGCGCTCATGTCATAGTTCTGGCGATACGCCATACTTATTCTGTAGCGAATAACTACTGAATAATACTTATTAAATATTAATAAAATTAAAGCAAATCTCAGATTACAAAACATTGTGACCTAAGGATTTTTTTACAAAACAGTTTAAAAATTTGAAGGAAACAAAATGACCAATCACGTCATTTTTAAGTGTCTCGTTGAATTTGGAATGCCAAGTTATGTACTTACAAAATGATTTAGGCGACAATGGTCGTGGTATTTACCGCACGATGCACGTTGAAACTGAATTGCTCGTTTACAGACTATTTAGGCCTTCAGGCGGCTAAGGTAACGTCTCATAAATAAATAAGCCATTTTTATAAATTTATTATAGAGTAACTTGGCTTTTTAGTATAATTTATATTACTTTCTAGCATATAGTTAGAAATATAGCTATAGCTAGAAAGTTAAAATTAAGTAAAAAGGGCTACATAAAACCTTATATTTGCCTTGTCACAGACACAGTAGAAAATTAAGCTTTACCGTGAAAGTTCAAGAATACTTGACCAATACATTATAACATTAAGAACGATGGAAATTACATAATAAAGCCAATATACTTAGGTCGCGTTTTTTTTACATAATTTTTCTTTTTAAATAAGCCGTTAGACGTTTCACAAACTACGAACTATATTGTTAAACGTCTTTTCTGTTTGACATAGTATTATCGTATTGTTTACAAAACGAATATGGCGCGCATTGGTATTCTTATTTCTTAATATGATTTTGGCAAAGGAAACTACAACAAGTTTTAATTTTGACATAAAAAATATCTTAGTTAACGAAATAAAAAAAACTTAACATTAAAGGACTACTGACTGATATTTCTAGTACAGAACCGAATAATTATAGTATAAAAAGGCTTAGAGGCCAGGTCCAGCCGTGGCCGTATAGTCCAGGAGTATTAGGTTCACCTCCTTCATTTTGACATTCGTTTACTTGTCTCAAAAGTTACCTGTCACATCTATAATTATTCCAAGGTCAAAAAATTTACTTTACACATTTATTTTAAATACCTCATTTCCTATGAGTCTTATGCCATTTGTTTTTTAATAAATATAGTAGGAAGAGGATTAAATTAAAAAAAAAATGTTAAACATTTTTTATATCTTGAACTATTTTCGACGCATAGGGCAAAGCGCGGCAATGTATATTTAGAGTACCTATCATTTGAGGTCAAAATTTGAGTCATGATAATTCAAAATAATTGTTATTTTTTTTTAACTATTACATTGTAATTAATTTTTTTTTCAATAATGCCGTGTTCACAGAGGAATTAGAAAGTTTACAGCGACTGGAAGATAAGCTGGAAGCCGATGATGAAGAATAAGAAAATTCTAATTGGAACGTTCGTAAATGTATGAAATGGTATTTTTCAATAAAAACATTAATTAAAAATTAAATTATTTTATTTTTATTTACTCAAGAAACAATTACTATAAATAAGGTTATATATAAAGTACTAGGGCGTAATATGGAAAAAATATCTTGAGTTACCAACACCTATCCTCAAAAATCTTGTTTGCCAGCAAATTCCAAATTATTGTATCCATAATATTTTTTTTAGATCATTTTAGAGTACTTCTTTAATATTTAAGGATGTTTTTCTAGCCGAAAATAACCGAAACTTAATTAAAAAGGGTTTAATACCTTCTCGAACTTTCTTTCATTTCACTTTTACGCAAAAATTAATGCATTTTACAGAATAAAGTAGTTCCGTAGTTTTTATCGTCCATTTGTCTTCCAATAAACAATTCAAAAAAAGAACGAGGTCACACGTAGACAGGCATAAAAAGATTTTTCTTTTTTTTAATTAAGATGCAAGAGCATTAGATATTTATAAGTTCAATGGTAAAATAGAAAAGAAACATATCGAAACGACCTCGAAATGGCGGGCACACATTTCCGGTTTAGTTAGCTAGAGACGGTAGGTAGACAGTCGGGGTAACGGACTATAACCGAAATCATCTTGTACCGTAAATGACCAACATCGATTTTAGTGTAGTTATAGTTTTTATCAAACATTAACGTATCAATCGGGATGGCGCTATTTATTTTTGCTTGGAATGTTGCCTTTTGTAATAATACTGGTCTTAAATAGGTATAAGCGCTTATTGCTTGTCTCCTCGGGGATTTAAGCATGACTGTGCGAGTTTTTAATTATAATTACTAGTAACAACACATTAGGAATATACATCCAGTGTCGGGAGAAACTTTACAAACATATTTAAAACGGACACAAAGAACACCCAGACTCAGAACAATAATTTGTGGATCACACAAAGTCTTGTCCCATGTGGGATTTGAACTCATAGCACTTGGTGCAGTGGAAAGCGGCGTGGTGATCGCTTAAACCACTAGGCCAAGTCAACCGTTGACGCAGATGAATGAACTTCACTCAAACCATATACAAATCTAGCAAGCGTGGTTCCCAGCCAGTAGCCCAACACCTCTTTTCTTAGGACAGACCAATGCCCAACAGTGGACTAATATAAGCTGTTGATGATGATGGTGAAACACTGCTATATAAAACAGAGACTACTTTGAGTCAATAGGCAACAGACGTGGGTTCAAATCAGCAAAATAAATGCATAGTCTCAAAATTAACTTTCGAGGTCGACGCTAAACTATATTGATTTTTCTACAATACACGCCAGGAGAATATCGCGTAGCTGTGCCAAACACCAGGTTTCTGATTAAAAAAAAACAAAAGAATTTCGGAACAAGGAAATTTGCTATTCTGCCTTTAGAAAAAATATAAAGGTAGGTAACACTAATGTTATAAAACTGAAGTTTGTTTGTTTGGTTGTAGACGCTAATCTCAAGAGCGCCTGATTCGAGTTGAATATACTTTTTTTTTGTAAATACATACATACATATTATACATAGAAAACACAAATGAAAACTACTTTTTTTTTCTATTGAATAGTGGGCAAACGAGCAGACGTATCACCTGATGGTAAGCGATTACCGCCGCCCATGGACACCCGCAACACCAAAGGCGTCACAAGTGCGTTGCCGACCTTTGGGGGATGGGAAAGGGGATGGGGGAAGGGGTTGGGGTATGGGCCTCCGGTATCCTCACTCACTCAGTGAAACACAGCGCAAACGCTATTTCACACCGGTTTTCTGTGAGGCCGTGGTATCACTCCGGTCGAGCCGACCCATTCATGCCGAAGCATAGCTCTCCCACGGATAAACTTCGAGAACAATTTTAATGGTTTTGAGCGATGTAGACGAAATCACGGGTCATACACTCGTATCCATGGTATGTATTTCGTTTTTTTTTTTTTTTTTTATTAAAAAAGACAACTCCCACATTAGGAATAACATCCTGTGTCGTGGGGGACTTTACAAACATACATGAAACAACGACACAAAGAACATCCAGACTCGGGACAACAATTCGTGGATCACACAAAGTGTTGTAGGTACCGCGTGGGATTTGAACCCACGACACTTGGCGCAGTAGCAAGCGGCATGGCGACCGCTGACACCACTCGGCCAACCGTGCAGTCAAACTTTACTTTACAAAAAAGTTTACTTTTATTTGATACCATTTAAAATAACTAAAGTCAAGGTCTATGGAATGCATTTTGAAATTAAGACAAAAAAGGCCGAACTGAGTTGTATCCGGTCTGTATTTTTATAAACAAAAGAAAGGTGCGGATATACCTAATCTACATTATTTTACCACATGGGATGTGGTAATCGAAGTCATCGCTATAAATGATTCAGAATGCCAATTCTCGAGAAAAAAAACGGTTAAAATACAGAACAGTTCCGATCTTTCAAGTTTGTAGGTTATGTAGGTATGTATTAGGTCTATGTCTAACTGTGGAGGTATTTTCCTTATGACGATGCTGACTAGACTAGCAGATTACCGGTTAAACGTAAGTCAACGTTTGATATATAATACTTGACTACTAAAATACCTATTGTGACAGTAGCGAGATCTAGCCTACAGGAACATAGTAAGCCAGATAAGAAATTGTGCCAACCGCGACGGAGTTTATAATCGGCCACCCATTTACTCAATGACAGATATAAAAAAATATATCTGTGGTAGATACTAATGGGTTCATGTCCGTAGATCTATATACGTAAATTAAAAAAAAAATGTCAGTCATAGGGACTGTCAATTAATTGAAAACTTATAACTTACAATGTTACTTGTAAAATTAATTTGTAAAATTAGAAATTACATAATGTTAAAATATTCAACATCAAATATTAGCATAACGGTGACGCGAACCCATAAGATTATCCCCTAAATATATAATTACTAAAAAAAGCGTGCGAAGCCAGAGTAGAAAAAAAAAACAACCAAAAAGTGTTCAACGCGGCCAAATAAGTTATGTGACGTAAGCATGTAGGTGACACGGTGACGCGAACTCATTACATTTTCTCCTATTAAAAAGTGCTTAACACGGCCAAAGAAGTTTTCACTTTAAAAATTGTTATACCACATACGGGTACGAATACGGATTATCATCACTCCTTTTCATCTGCCGGGTACCCGTACCCTAAGAGGCGACAGGAGTAGACTGTGCTTGCTAAGAAGAGGCTTCTGTCCAGCAGTGGACTCATTTGCATACAAGAAGAAGAAGACGTACAAATAAAGTTATTTAATACACAATAACAAGGGAATAAAATCACATTCGGGTTTTTAACGATGGTAACAATGGCTGTCTGTCTTAGGTCGATCAATAATCTTATCGTTCGCCATAATCAAGTGATTTGCAGAGCATGTAAACAAGAAAAGTCGCATCCTCGACGAAAATAAACAAATCACGACACTATGACCTTAATATATTTGTGGAATTTCTTGGCAATCATTATTAAACGAACACATTTTTACAAGAAAACTGAGAACTTGTTTCTTGTAGAAATAATAATGTGTGGTGGGAAGGCTAGCTATATTGTATTGTTTCTTCAATACAACTTATTTATATGTGACCTACTTACAGGCGCGTTCCGAAGCGGGAGGGTAACAGGGGACATGAACAGCCCCCAAAATCGTTCACGACTTTGAACAAAAAAATTCAAGAGTCGTCGTGACCATTCTCATTGCGCATATGGACAATGCAGAAAAGTGACCCATATAAGTATCCCTAGACCCTATAGCGACCTAGTGAGATACTTTTTCACGCCTCGCTTAAAGGACCCGGGAAATACCGGCACAGGAAGGCAGAGCCGACGACAACGACAACGAACCGAGTTAAGATTTCCATCAATCTATAACTTCTCCCGCGTAGTCTATTGTTGTTATAATTATCTAATTCTCTTGTTATCTTATATGTAGAGCAGCTATTACGTAATGAGTTATCTAATATACCTATTGGCTTTATTTTATTTAAATTTATAAATAAACAATGATTGTTTAATATTTACTGTGAGCTCAAAATTACTAGCTTAAAAAATCATTTTTTTTAAGCTAGTAATTTTTGACTTTGCCAAGTAAATAGGATCTGCCAAAGTGATTTTACTCTGCCTCATGGAAAGCTTGAACAGGCAACCATGAAGGGCTCAATGTGGTATATGTAAAATTAAAAGTGCAATGGCAGAGGCAGGCACTTGTAATTCGTATGTTTATTAAATTAGTCACAAAACCCAGTATCCAGTAAGGATGCATTTAAAAAAAAATGAGCCGAACAATATTTTCTTGTCTAAAATATGGGTAAGTAGATATCTGATAGGTAATGATTCGCGCCCTTATCCGTCTTCTTGTTACCCACTTCCGTCCCTTTTTATAACATCACATCCACACATTACAGGAAAAGGAGGAGAAAATGTAAAAATAAAAAATATATACACAGAATATAACTAGATAGTATATTAATTGCTTCCCTGTAATGAAAACGCCCGCTGACATTTAAAAAACGACGCTCTCTTTGCCTTACCTTAATTTGACCGTAATCAATTAAAACTACTTACGCATTCACTTGTGAGATTTCGTATGCTAGGCTTCCGGCATGGAGATAATGTACTACATCGGAAAATGTTGATACTCGGATAAAATCAACTATAATCACGTTGTCTGTGCATTTCTCCAGCGAGTGCGGAGGCGGGGCGAACGCGCGTATTTTTACTCTGTGACGTCAGAACTTGCCTCGGTCTCCGCATTTGAATGTGCGGTCACAAAAACAACCGGGGAAGTTAACAACGAAAATTATTGGAAAATGTAAATTCTTCGTAAATAGACTAGAAAGATAAGTAGATATAATTTAAACTAGATTTTAGTTTTTGTCTATTAGAGAACAGTATTGATTAAGGTGATGTGTATACCTACGCTCCAAGTAAGAGATAGGTATATATATATATATATTAGAAAAAATATTATTAATATTAAATTACATACTTGAATTATTAATCAATGTATTTCGATAATAACGGAAAGAATTTAGTTTATCATATTTCTGATTAGCTGACTATTGAAAAATGATGGAGGATTACGAATTATCGGAGTTAAAACTTTGACAATCGGATCTTGAAAGTGATTTATTCGCAATAGAAGTTTGCAGGTACCTTCCTACTTAACTACAATCTGTTTACTGCATTTGATTTTCTCCTAAAACAAATACGCAAATAAGTAATACATAGTACCTATACGTGATATATAAAACTAGTTTGTTTGCAAAAAAAAAAACGAGTATTTACAAATGTTTTGTTTACAAATCACGCGAATTTTTTTTTTCATCAACTCCGTTTGTGAATAAATGTTATTGTTGCAATATGTAATTGTAAATGAAAAAAAGTCTGTGTTTTCGCATTAGAATACCTATTTTTATAAACAAAGACCACGTGTTATGCCTGCAAGAAAGGTGCTAACTCGCTATTTTTGTAGCCCCACTCAGCATCGCCAAGGTTTATCGTGGTGGCCGTGTCTAAAGATTTCCGTTTTGCAGCTGTTAATACAATTTTTTTTTTTAATTCAGTTATTATCGATTGGAATGTTAGTAAATACACCAGTTCGGCCTTTGCTATGTAGATACATTACATAATGAAATGCTAACGCCAGCATCGTGATGAATGACAGTTCCTCATATAGCGTTTATTTTGGCAAACATTTCTATTGTTGGAAAACTACTCTAAGCATATGAAATACGTACAGGGAAGTAGCCAGTTCTTCCTATTTTAATGCAAATAATAATAATGTTCATCTCATAAATTACATTATGTGGTTGTCTACGTATTACGGAATGCAACTTAGTATATTCTGCATGGGAGGCGCGCGCGTAATATTTAAAATAGCTGCCATTTTGAAAATTATTTTTTCATTATCATTTTAGCTTTTTCATTGTTATGGCATTACTGCAAGGTAATTTTACGTCTTTCTTACTGAACGTTTCTAGCGTAATATTCACGTGTCGAAAGCAATGCACTTTCCACGCAAGATTTCTAACAGGGCAAATACCAGTAATGACCGATTCACCTCAATGTCAATGACATTTAAGCCCTTCAATTTGTGATTAATGACAGAATTTGGTATGCAAATGTATGTTCAATCTCGTATGTTCTACGAACACTGCTTTGCACGTGAGCCCGCGTTTCATAAGCACACGCACGTGGGCCGAAATAAACTTGACATTTATTCGATTACGTAATATAACATCGAGAACTATTCTCATGAATGAATAAATCAAACAAAAACGTCCATAGTATTTTGTTTATTAGTCATTTTAACAGCAATTATAAGTGATAAGTAAACTCACTTCCACATTACTACATACTAATACACAACTTTCACATTTTCGAAACAAGCCAACATATCAAGCCACATCTTTTCTGCAATTGCCAATTCCAAGTTTCCTAAGAAACTTACAACTTACAATCACTGTTGTCACATATTTACAGTACAAAATATTTACAACTTAATCAGAATTAAATAAAAACATCAGTCTCTCTTAGCTCCGTACTAAAACGCATGGAGTCTACCCACTCAAACTAAATTTTAACTAGCCATTCACAACAGAATTACAGTCAGTAATTAGGCAACACTAATGAGTATATTCCTACACTAGTAGAAATGTCTCATCACTAGTTTTGAGCATATAAATTAGATGGTATGGAGAGACATCACTGGGAACTTAAAACATGTTTCATGAACTTGGCAGACTCATATCAATTGGCCTATCAATATGATTCTCCCTAGTTCAAATATTTATATTCCAAAATGAAGTGATTTCTTTCAGAACCAACTCAAAATTATACACTTAAAAACAGTTCTAATGAGATGTACAGTCTGAGAACTAATTGGGTAGAGTATCCATGAGAATTTCTTTCACATTCGTAGACAGACGGTCTGGGAACTTGATGTCAAATGCAACCAGCAAGTCACCTTTCCGCGTCGGCTCCTTGGGTAATGGAAGCCCATATCCTGGGAACCTCTTCACTGTGTGTGGTTTGACAACCTCGGCTTGAAGGTTGACTGTTAACTTCTCACCTGACATGGTTGGTACTTCAATGATTGTGCCACAAAGTGCCTGTAACAAAGAAAAAACATGGGTTATTTTGTGATGTCAAGTTAACATGATTCATCTTTATAACATGAAGACAAGGGAGTGATAACACTGGTGTATATAAATTTTAAACAAGTCTAGATATTAAACATTAAATTATTGCAACTTACTGTAAATATCAAGGAAAGAAAACCAATGCATATGAGATGTTACGCAGTGCAATGAACTTAAGCTATCAATGAAGGTTATTAACAGTATGTTATGAGTATTCTAGAACAATATTTATTATTTCAGAATATTTAATGTTCAACACTTGTGTAACTATGTAGTGCAAAGACTATCAAACACAAAAAGAGTCTTACCTGTTTTAATGAAACCTTGGCTGTATATCTGATGTCACTGCCTTCTCTCTTGAAAAGTGGGTGGGGCTTGTCTCTGATGATAAAGACGATGTCTGCGGGGATCTTGTTGCGACCCTGGTCACCTTCCTTTTGGAATGTGATCTTCGTGCCAGCCTTCCAACCAGGTTTAACATGGATAGTCAGCACTTTATCTTCCTTTTTCGACGTGCCGTCTGGTTGAAGCACGCGCCGCGAAATCTTCATCTTCTTTACACAACCACGGGCGATATCTTCAAGCGATACGTATAAATCATGTTCAATAGGCGGGTCTTGGGTCTTCTCTTTCCTGCTGGGAGATCCATGGAAGTTGAAACTGTGGCTGCGGAAAGCTCCTCCGGGTCCGCCCGCTCTCGCTGTACCCATTCCCATGTTTGAAAATGGGTCCATGTCAACATCCATGTCACGGTCGAAGAACATCGTTGGGCCTCCACCGCCACCATTTAGATCGAAGAATGCTTGAAACGGGCTCGCAGAACCGAAGAACTGTGCGAACGTCGCCCTCGGGTCTCCGTGGAACGTGTACGAGAACGACTGGCCACCACCAGGCCCATTATGAGAGCCCATTCCTCCTTTGAGGCCTTCCTCGCCGTGAGCATCGTAGATCTCGCGTTTCTTCTTGTCTGATAATACCTCGTACGCCTCTGCAACTTCCTTAAATCTCTCCTCGGCACCAGCTGCTTTATTCTTATCTGGATGGTATTTCAGTGCCAACTTTCGGTACGCTTTCTTTATGTCGTCATCAGACGCGCCTTTTGATATTCCCAATATCTTATAATAATCTTTACCCATTCTGATGAACTAATCCTAGAACAAAAAATGATTCCCGTTAGCCTTCGCTGGCTGACACCATTTTTGGAGATGTGGAGCGATCGTCCGTACCAGCAGACGGACAATTTAATTGAAAAATACCTTAATTATAAGGACAAAAGTAATAAATATAAAGAGTATACACTTACCTAGTCTTAAGATGTTGTAATATAGTCCAAATAGAAAGGAACGAGTCAATTTTTAATATTCTCACACACAACACAACTTCACACCTCACTGTAGTAAACTCTCGTTTGAATGAAACACATCGCCGTCGTTGCGCCAAAATATATACATTAAAACGTCTAGAACGTTCTAGGGCCTTCACAACACGCTAAAACGAGACAAAAACTTGACTCGTTGTTGTGATCCACATAGGATAGAAAGAGATAAAAGTAAATTTCATTGGTCTGTACTATAAGCTCTGGTTACGAAGTTCACGTCATTATCACGTTCCGATTACGCAGAGGCGGGGGCAATACGTTCTCTACTGCAAACCATTTATTTTCTTGAGTTAAATGTTTGTTCTCGCAGCTCGAGCCATTTTATAATAATTACATCCATTTCAGTAAAACTGAGATAGAATTTTTAGTATACCAATTAAAGTTCCTTAGTTTTAATATCAATGATATATTTATATTAAGTTTATCCGATATTGAAATTATAACATCTGTTACCTAAGTACGCAGTTATGATTTCTGGATAAATGTACTACAAGATTCTAGAAACATCTGGAATTCAAAGTGATTAGGGTGTTTCTTATCATTAATATTTTAATGGTTCGAGCTTAAATATCGTTATTAGCATTACTAAACTGTATTGATTTTACTTAATTAAGATGTTTAGGTGAAATTTAAGTGGTAATAATGTTTACTAGTCGTCGTAGCCTACTTTGAATTTATTGATCTACATATTATGCATCATTATTTCGCCAACGCAACGGTCTAAGATTTTTTCGACTTTCTGTAGTGTATGTTTGTGTTTGGGTAAATCGTATTATTAAAATAAAGCAGGCATTATCCTGTAAGGACAACAGATAATTAAAATATTCAATGCAAGTCTTTATTATGAGATTATAATTTTAAAGTTTTGTTTCTAATATAAAATATAAATATATAAACGATAAGAAATAAAAAAGCCGGTCAAGTGCGAATTGTACTCGCGCACCGAGGGTTCCGTACAAACCTGTAGGTACATTATATGATGTAACTAAAAATTTATGCCTTTCGCAACTTTTCCTTTATCTATGCTATAAGACTTTATTTCGTACCAAATTTCAAGATTCTGGTTGGTTGAATGGTTTGAATCATTCATTTAGTAACAACATAATGGTTTTAGTAGTTAACTGGTGGATTTTTCTAGCGGTTTTGCAAAAAATAGTTTTAATTACTGTTGCGCCATAACCAGATGGAACTCAATTATACGAGAACGATCGAGAACTATCGAGGACAACGCCATCTAGCGTCGGAAAGCGCGCAACTGTGGGCATTATGACGATTACTCGACGCTAGATGGCGCTACAAGAAGCTCTAGAGTAATCTATTTAGCCTAGAAACATCGATCGAATACTTTCGTACTTTCGAGTAATTTCCACGGCCATATAAAAGCGAAACGTGTTGGCCGTAGGGGCAGTATTGTTTCACGATACAGCGGATAAACATCGAAGAGATCTTCTAGTGCGACTAACGAGTGATTTAGTGATTTCTTATTGTAAAAAGTGTGGTTAATAAATATTGTGTTATTTTTGGTAATTAATCGAGTACTTTAATTTATTTAATACCCAGCTCGTAACATTACTATAACTGCGCAGCTACTAACTCACTTAAATGTTTATAAATATCTATATTTATTCTTCGGATGTATGAGAGGATGACGAATAAAAAACTTTGGATGGAAAATTGTATTTCAAAGACGCTCTAGGAGAATTGACGTTTAAGGAATTATTTGCTATTTTGAGAGAACAATGTAGTTTAAGGTTGGAAGGAGAATACTCCAATGATTATAACAAATTCGGTATAAAGAGTCATATCAATGTGAAAGGGAAAATTATGGTACACACAATAATGATTCGTCTAAAGAAAACGAATTAATTTAGAATAGTTTTTATTGAATACATTTTATGTTGATTTACCTACAGATAGTGTATTTTTAATGTAGTTCCATATTTGTTAGTGGTTCTCTTACTGAGTTGTGGAATCACAATTCGCAATACTGGATTTGAAACACATAACCAGCCACCATTTCTCCGACTTAGAACTCTTCTAACTTCTTGTTATTTCACCTATGTATTTCTAAAATTAAAGGATCGGCTCGGGAACTACAATGATGACGCAAGTATGGGTGCCGTAGTTGAGCTTTTTGAATGTCAAGAAATTGCGGAATGAATAAGTGTGCTGGTTCGTCAATTATTATTAAAGCCTAACATTAAAAATCATATTCAGAGCTACTCATAACAGCATCTAAACGGATTTCTTTTTATGTACTTGGGGCCAATGGAGCAAACTTATCGCCTGATGGTAAACGATTTCCGCCGCCCATGAGCACTTGCAACACCAGAGGCGGAAATACCGCAGATGACAGAAAGTTTTTCGAAAAGCGCACAGTAATTAGAACATTTCTCTAGATATTATTTTCTCTTGACATTATCAATGGTGGCGTAACTAAAATAATATGTGCCCAAATGCCTAAAATATCGACTATTTTCCGATAGATACTGTAGACTCTTGAGGCGTCTTTGCAAACGTAAACGCCTACTTTAACATTGATAGCAATATGGTCAACTTGCCATCATCACTTTAATTATAGAAGCGGTATAACAACATAAGCATTTTTTATATAAAAAAATAACTGAGCCTTCTTAAAGTAATAGGGTATATATAGATACCATGGTATTAAAGTTGTTCTATGACATTACTAGATCTTCCTACATCGAGCGAAGTCCAGTTTCGTGGCCATTTGGAGGGTAAGGTCAAATTGGCCTAAAAAGCTTGGTGTGCTCAACAGATCGAGGCGGTTGCTCATCTTTGGGCAGGGGCACCCCAATACCAGCTTCTCCTTCTGGACCGCATTCAGCGGAGGGCGACTCGTATCGTCGATTGCCAGGATCTTCCAATTCGGCTAGACTCTCTGGCTGCGTAGAGATGTGGCTTCGCTGTGCATCTTCTACCGCTTTTACCATGGGGAGTGCTTTGCTACGACTTTCAAACCTTCAAGAAAAGAGCGTACTCCTTCCTAAAAGGTGGGCAACGCACTTGTAACGCCTCTGGTGTTGCAGGTATCCATGGGCGGCGTTAATCTCTTACCATCAGGCGGTACATCTGCTCGTTTGCCCGCTATATAATAAAAAAAAATCAAGTTACTTGTCCTATTTAGTCTTATTGTTTTTACCCGTACCTATGTACATCCATAATATTTCACTAGAAACCGTATACAAGTTCTGATTGGCACTTCAAGTCTAGCGATGTTATTAGTTCCGTAGGCCTATATACTGCAGCTGCGCTGTGCAGAGTCGTGTGTGACTATTTCGGAAATCTGACACAAAACACGCCGTCTAGTCCCAACTCTCATACTAAGCAAAGCTTGTACTACGATTACAAGACAACTGAGTATAAGTATATTTTTTAAATACATACGTTTTATGCTTAGAAAGCATCAAAATTTCGTAACATTTATTTGCAGATCATACAAAAATTTGTTCCGACCTCGAATCGAATCCAAGATCTCAAGCAGACCTCATAAGCTACTTCTGCGCCACCGAGGCAATCAAGTTTGAAGATTTTTTTTACTAAAAGTCAATACTGTTCTGAGTAAACTTAATTTACAAAAGTATGACCAAAACGTTGTTAAAACCTAATAAAAGTAAATCAAGTTTAACAGTAATACAGACGCAAATAAACTTACAGAGAACACCTGGGGTTATTTTATAAAGCATTTATAGTAAAACACTGAAAACTTTCATTAATTAAATAAAACCGAAATGTTTTTTAGTAAAAAGCAGTTAATAGCGATAGCCATTACTGAATTTTTGGTATTGGTAATCTGACTGAAAGTGGTCTATGGTTGACACACCGATTTGACAATTGATAGAATGTTTGTCAATACACTCAAACTTCAAAGCATAGGTACGTAGATTCTCATTTCTCAATCAAATCAAAGGCTGCCGTCTGACCACGTCTGACTCTTGTGATCAGTCATTAAATTAGTGCAAATAAAACATCAACATTTTATTCAATAATTTATTTATTAAACAAGTCTCAGGAACAAAGCGTGTCGACAGCCTTTGTAATCTATGTCGTGGTAATTTTCATAGAAGTCTTAAATCAGCTCCACCTGTGAACAATGTCGAACGATATACTTCAAACTAAATGCGATAGTTGTTTAGAAATAGCCCACGAACCATTTATAGAATGTGTTGAATGTAATAGTAATTTGTGTACCGCGTGTTTCGCATCAGGAAAAGAGGTTGGTTCACACAAAAACGACCATAAATACTCCGTACGACGAAATGACTTTCCGCTATTCGACAATTGCAATTGGTCTGCAAAAGAAGAGTGCAAGTTGCTTTCAGCGCTATCGACGTATGGTTACGGAAACTGGGAGGAAATATCGAGAAGTGTACACACGAGGACAAAACTAGAATGCCAAGAACATTACAAAAAGTATTACATTGAAAATGTTCAGTGCAATGAATTGAAACTATTACCAGAGACAGAGCAGTCTTTATTCCCAAAGCCTGTTATACCTTATTTGTATAACACAGATATATCTACAAACCCACCAAGAAATAATAGCAATGATCAACATTTGGCTGGATATAACGCATACAGGTCAGAATTTGACCTAAGCTATGATCGCAATGCAGAAAGTATATTCAGTATGGAAGACGACTATGAAGGTGAAGATGACGAGTGTATAGAAGCATTAAAGGCATCGTTAGTGAACGCTTTGAATAATAGGCTGCGGGAGAGGCGTAGACGGTACAAAATTATCCAACATCACGGATTAATCATGCCCAACAAATTGATTTCTTGGATGCAAAAGTTTGATTCTACATTGACCAAGCAAAAGACAGAACGGTTAATGTCTTTTATGCAATTCATGACTGGTATGCAGTTTGATGCATTTATGGAATCGTTAAGTTTAGAAGGTGGACTCATGCAAAAGATCATAAAGTTGTCCGAGTACCGGAGGCACGGTATAAGGACATTGTTCACAGCTAAGCTTTACAAACAATTGAAGAAGGAGAATGATTTAGTTGTTAAGGAGCAGAAGTATGCTACAAATGTAATGGCCAAGAAGTATGATAGTCAATCGCCAGTGAAGCATGTGCAGTTGTTCGGAAAGAACAACCAGTTGTTAAAATACAAACGGACGTCAATGCCATTGGAGATAGTGGATTTACCAGGTTTTAACCAACTCACGGAGGCTGAAAAGGTTTTATGTTCTAATTTAAGACTGATTCCAGAAAATTATTTAGATATTAAGCAACAATTAATAACACAAAATAGTAAAATGGGTTTCCTTAGGTTGTTGGATGCGAGGAGGATAGTCAAAATAGATGTGAATAAAACAAGGAAGATTTACGATTACCTATTGTATGAAGGCTTCATTAGTAAACCTGGAGCTTAATATTATATTACAAACGTATATGTTAAAATCTAAGAGCATACTACAGTGAAATAAAACTGTTACAATAATATTTATTTTATTTCATTAATTTTTTTGTTACTACATATATCTAATAAATTTTACTTAATCTATACTGACATTGATAATAATGCACTAATTTCGGAAACTAAGTACATATTAAAAAATTATAAACAAATCAATAATATTAGTATAGAAGTAGTGATCTGGACCAAAGATACATTATCCACTACTTAATCATTTTTCAATTAATCAATCATTTATTTGGGGAAACATAGGTTAGTTACAGATCATAGACTTATTTTAGAGGTACACTATGTCCTACCACAGTACGGGGAGTGCAAATATTGTTTAAACAAAAATGTCATAAATCTAATTATTCAAACACAAAAAAAGAAATTATCAAAATATGTCAATTATCATATTGTTGCGCCATAAGGAGATGGATCTCGTTTGTATGAGAATAATCCAGAAGACAAAAGAATTGAGGACAGCACCATCTAATGTCGGGAAGCGCGCAACTGACATGAGTAACTCTAGAATAATAATAATAATTTATTTCACTCAAAGTTGAACAATAACACTATTTAATATGGATATAAAAATGTAGATATAGAAAAAATAAATGGTAGTGTCAATGGCAGTGTAACTCTGGTACCCATGATAGTTCTTTTGATAGTTTTGCCGAAAGTCTCATAAATGCCTTTTAACAAGAGCATCTGTTCCTCCTGGCGGCCAGCCTGGTCTTCATTGTCCCGCTGCAGCTGTTCCTCCAAGCGGCGGGCTTGTACCTCCTGACAGCGAGCCTGCTCCTCCTGACAGCGGGCCTGCTCCTTGAGCATCGCTATTAGGGCCGTGATATCTGGAGCTGCTGCCGATGCCGATGTGGACGGCGTGGTTTACATCGCTGGCCGCTGACCTTCCGATGTAGGCAGCTGTGCACTTCTAAATCGCCTCTGATCAGCCTCTTGCTGGCGCTGACTCCTAGTTCGGATACCTTCCGTGTCTTCCTTTGGTAAAACCGGCATACTTTAATCCCACTTCTGACACCAAATTGTTACGAGCTGGGTATTAAATAAATTAAAGTAGTCGATTGATTACCAAAAAAATAACACAATATTTATTAACACTTTTTCCAATTACATATCACTAAATCACTCGTTAGTTACACTAGAAGATCTCTTCGATGTTTATTCGTATGTTGAAACAATACGGCTAACACGTTCCGCTTTTATATGCCTGTCGAGATAACTGGAATGTACTATAATATTCGATCGATCGTTCTAGACTAAATAGATTATTCTAGAGCTACTTGTAGCGCTATCTAGCGTCGAGAAAACCGTCATAATGTCCACAGTTGCGCGCTTCCCGACACTAGATGGCGCTGTCCTCAATTCTTTTGTCTTCTAGATTATTTCCGTACAAACAAAATCCATCTCCTTATGGCGCAACAATATCATTTAATTTTGGTTTTAGTATATTGTTTACTTGGTGGGAAACTAATGCAAATGAAACAAAATTTCAATATGTAATTATTTATATATTTATCTAACAAGTCTGAGGAACAAAGCGTGTCGACAGCCTTTGTAATCTATGTCGTAGTACTTTTCATAGAAGTCTTGAATCATTTCCTCCACCTGTGAACAAGAGCGAATGATATACTTCAAATTGAATGTGATAGTTGTTCAGACCAACGAACTGTTTAGGATTGAATTTTATACCAGCTGTGCCCCGCAGTGTTATACGCGTTTGTTGTTGTAAACGCAGGTATTGCCGTGGGGCGAAGCTAGTCCAAAAAAAGTAGCATATGTTACTACTTATATCCATCGAAATCGGTCCAACCGTTCCAGAGATTAGCCGGAACAAACAGACAGACATTTGGTATTATGTACCGTAATGTATGTATGTATCCAACATACATGTGCATTTAGTAAATAGTGATTATTTTAATATTACATACTGACACTCCAAATTTTATTTTTGTATAGATAGATATGGGCCTTCCAAAGTGACTCCACTCTGCGTAATGAAAAAGATGAGTAGCTTCCAAGAGTAGTGATTACCATACTTATTGCTAATGCAGACAATGCCACACAATTGAAGCCTATTGATAGACTTCTGCATCACTTAAGCTAAATGCTATAGTCACACAGATCACTCCCTTGGGGGTGATCTGTGTATAGTCATTTAGTAATAGCTCATGAACCTTTATAGAATTTATTGAATTCATCCCGTGTCCTGGGAGACATTACAGACGGACACAAATCCCAGACCCAGGACAACAAATCATGGATTGTGATGGATCAATAAAGTGTTGTTCGATGTGGGTATTGAACCTGTATTTGGTTTGATAATACTCAATGCAATATGGCAATGTCGAAAAAGTCTGTTGTAACAAGTTATAAATTAATACTTACTTTAAAACCAAATTTCTGATACAGAAATACGGCAGGGTTCGTCGGTGATACATGAAGAGTAACATCTTGGCCGGAGCAAGTCTACAAAAGAAAGTTTATGTTAAAACATTTATCAAAAGAAATAATACAAAGGCGAGTGTAACTCTAGGATTCTGTTCATGCTTTCGATCAGACCGAGTAGCCACTTTGGTAGGCGCACACATTAAAAAAAAGACAATTTAAAGGAACGAGTATCATGTCCCTCCAACACAAAGGGAGGATCCTCCGACCAGGCGAGGTGATCATATCTGGCGGGCTACTGCCCTACAGTTGATGTTGGGATGTTGTACATATGACAATCGGCGCAAAAACTTCTACTGCGCGATTCAGGATTGGCAGTTTCTTTTGTGTTGTACGTTGCTCCGTAGTTCAGTGTATCTGCGTTAGATGGCGCTATAGTATATCGCTGTTGCGCTGAAGTAAAAACTTCTGCAGGCAGGTTTAGATGGTGAGAGAATTCACAACAGCCTCTCCATAAAATGAGACTTTGGTTTACTAGATACTAAGCTGGCACAGACGGGTAAGTATAGGGTTTATTTCAAGTTTACCTTCTCTTTGCACTGATTCGTTAATAGACTTCGAAAAAGAAGGTTTCTTAATTCGTCCGTATATTTATATATATTTATATTGTTCGTGTATAACTTTGACGTTTATGGACCAGTTTTAATGATTATTTTTTTGTTGAAAAAGAGATATCCCAAAGGTGATCTGATGATGGCAACACAGAGAAATCGAAGGGAACCTTAAATTCGTAGGTGCGACTAGTGCATTTGTTATTTATTCCATTAAGAATTTTAAAGTACTACAATTTAATAAAGGTCTAGCCAGAGTCGATCTGATGATGGAGTCGAAAGGTAGTCGAGGGAACTCCTCGATGATATACAGCAGTTACCTTGTGTTTGGGCTCGTTTATATGCGAGTGTAAATGAAGGAAGATTTCTCCCTGCGACTGTGACTGTTTTGTATCAAGAACAGACACTATAAATAAATAAATATTTGGGACATCTTACACACAACGCCATCCAGTCCCGAAACAATTATTTGTAGATCATACAAACATTTGGTCCGACCTGGGAATCGAACCTGAGACCTCAAGAACAGCAGTCGCATACGCTACCGCTACGCCACAGAGGCAGTATACTATGGTTGTTCCTCGTGTCTAGTATGTCTAACCTGCAGCAGATGGTAGAGCATGAAGGTAGCGATCTTGGCGTTCCTCCACTCGGGGCGAGTGAGTATGAAGGAGATGTAGGCCTCCCCGTGCCGGACTCCTGGCACTAGAAAGGCGCAGCCTATCACTAGCTTCTTGTATGTCACCACGCAGCTGAACTCTGGGTACTGGAGGGACTCGGATACTGGCGGGAGAAAATTTAATCACTTTATCATCTAATTTTTATGGTATTGAAAGAAATGGAAGATAGGTCAGTTGGTGATAAGCTCACAGACAACTGCTACTATTGCTTAATTTTTTTTTTGTGTCATCTAACATGCTACGCCATCTAGTCCCAAGCTAAGCAAAGCTTGTGTTATGGGTACTAGACAACTGATATGAATACACATATACTTTTTTTTTGTAAATACATACATATGATACATAGAAAACACCCAAACTTCGAAACAAATATTTGTAGATCACACAAACACTTGGTCCGACCCAGGAATCGAACCTGAGATCTCAAGAACAGCAGTCGCATACGCTACCACTGCGCTACAGAGACAGTCATAAGACTCACCATCGATCCCCGGCCAGAAGAACTGAGCGCAGAGGTTGTTAACGGCTGCGATGTGTTGCGGACGCACGTACGAGTAATCCAACGTGGCGTGCGGAGGTGGGGAATAGTCCTTTATGTGTCTGTAACAACCATTTTTTATGGATTAGGGGGCAATCGAGCTGACGTATCGCCTGATGGCAAGTGAACACCGTCGCCAATGGACACCCGCAACACCAGAGGTGTCGCAAGTGCGTTGCCTACACCTGGTTTGAAGACGGGAAGCACCAGTATTCAAATAAATAAAAAAAACATCAAAATCGGTCTCCAGTCGAAAGTTCTGAGATAACAAACATAAAAAAAATACAGTCGAATTGAGAACCCCTTCTTTTTTGAAGTCGGTTAAAAAAGTATTTTACTATCAACACAAATTATGTCATGTTCTTACCGGTTAGCCTTCCGAAGTAATTCGTCGGTGAGCTTCAACCACGTGGGCTTAGACTCAGCATCTCTCCGTATGTACGGCTTGAGCGTGACGCCGGAGAACGTCGAGCGGAAGGTCGTGGGTTCGATGTGCGACAGTAGCAAAGTGCCGTAGTTGGAACTCGCTATCGTTCCGCTTAGGTTGTCTATTAAATACTGTAAAAAAGTGTATTGTTAGAAACTATACATACTATAACAAGTGGTAGTGCAAGCGACTGCTGTACTTGAGGTCTTGAATTCGATACCCGGGTCGATCAAATATTTGTATGACCAACAAATGTTTGTTTCGGAGTTTCTATGTATTATATGTATGTATTTACAAAAAAAAAGTAAATTTCAGTTGCATACAAGACTTTATCTACACCCATGATATGAATCCTCTATAAAAAGTTGTGAAACCATTATGGTAGTCTGCAATACTAATATCGAACAAAAATGGCGGGATCGAAAGTGAATTCGAATAACTGTTCTTTTTTTAAATACAGCTGTGGTAGTGAAAGGCGCGCGCCTGACAATGTTCTTTTTTGAAAAAGGAGTTGCATTATGACATTTAGTACAACAGTATAACATGATAATATTATGGTTACTATAACACAGGTGTTTTAATGTTGACAATAAGTTGGCTGTTTCAGAAAAGTTGCATACAAGACTTTATCTACACCCATGATATGAATCCTCTATAAAAAGTTCTGAAACCATTATGGTGGTCTGCAATACTAATATCGAACAAAAATGGCGGGATCGAACGTGAATTCGAATAACCGTTCTTTTTTTAAATCCAGCTCTGCGGTAGTGAAAGGCGCGTGCCTGACAATGTTCTTTTTTTAAAAAAGGAGTTGCATTATGAAATAACAGTTATTTTTTTAAATTCAGCTCTGCGGTAGTGAAAGGCGCGTGCCTGACAATGTTCTTTTTTTAAAAAAGGAGTTGCATTATGAAATAAGTTATTTTTTAAATACAGCTCTGCGGTAGTGAAAGGCGCGTGCCTGACAATGTTCTTTTTTTTAAAAAGTAGTTGCATTATGAAATAACAGTTATTTTTTTAAATACAGCTCTGCGGTAGTGAAAGGCGCGTGCCTGACAATGTTCTTTTTTTAAAAAAGGAGTTGCATTATGAAATAACAGTTATTTTTTTAAATACAGCTCTGCGGTAGTGAAAGGCGCGTGCCTGACAATGTTCTTTTTTTAAAAAAGGAGTTGCATTATGAAATAACAGTTATTTTTTTAAATACAGCGCTGCGGTAGTAAAAGGCTCGTGCCTGACAATGTTCTTTTTTTGAAAAAAGGAAATGCATTATGAAATTTAGTACAACATTATAACACTCGTTTGGATGATATTCTGGTTACTATGACACATAATGTATTAGTGTTGGCAATAAGCTAGCGTTTTAGAAGCTTTTGTAGAGGATTTATAGCGTAGGTGTAGATAAAAAATAAAATATCGCTGCTATTTATCCATGGAGTATCCGTATGTTGACAGATTAAGAATACAGCGAGTGACCTTTACGTGGGCTTTGAGCGCGGTGACCGAATCAAGAAATTTCGTAACGAAAATAAAACCTAACACCCCCTTCTCCACCTACCATGTAGCTCGGCCGAGCGTTCACTTAACGTGTATGTATATGGTACGACTGTCTGTCTTATCGGTCCCCACACTCAAAAAGTGTAACTTGAATTAATACCAAAGAAAAAACTTGAATTAATATAAAAAATAATACTTATATAATTGACTGATATAGTACTTATATTTTCTTTTTAAAACGTATACAATACATAGATAACATTCAAACTCCGAAACAATTGCAGTTTATACAAACATTTGGTCCGACCCGGGCACCGAACCCGATATCTCTTTTTCGGCAGTTGCATATGTTAAACTTCTAGACAAATGAGGCAGTCAGTAATGTTGTCCCTTAGTTGATTCTTAGGCCCGTATTTTAGAAGGCGTCTCAAGTATCGTTTGATCTCCGATCAGCTGAATCGAGTTTCAAGTTATGATCGAATCTCAAGCGTCGCTCTTATTATAGAAGGCGTTTTAAGTTCTACTCAGTTGAAACTAGTTTCAATATCTAATCTCAACTCACAAGTCTGTTCTCAGTTACGTTTCTGCATTGTCGAAATTATTGTTCTGTGTTACGCAGTTAATTATATTAAACACATCATATCTAACAAGTATAACTTATATATTTATATATAATACACTATTGGCTAGTGTATCAATTTAAATATAATAATAAGAAGCAGTTCGCCCTAAATTAAATACTTTAAATATTATAATAAAACTGACTAGATACTACCTATAACGGAACGTTCAAATTGTTTTCAATACTCGTCAATGTCGAATTATCAAACTGTTTTTGTTTTTATTTTAAAATTATTGTAATATTTTTGGCCGAAACCAAAAGGTTATTACTATTGCTTGAAGGATATTACTTGAAATAAATAGTTGAATGTGTATTTTAAGTGAATTGAATATCAATTAGTGTTATTTAAAGTGTATTTAAATGTGTATAATAAGCAATTCTTTCGTAAATAAAGTATGGTAAAATAAATCTTTCGTTATTATTCAGAATAATCATTAGAAATTACCACTTGAGACTAGATTGAGCTTGCCTCAGTTGAACAGAGATCACATCTGTCAAAATCTGTTCTTGAGAGACGATTTTGACATAAACATCGTTCTAAAATAACATACAAATGTATTGAAATGTGTAAAATAAGCATTTCTTTCGTAAATAAAGTAAGGTAAAATTAATCTTTCGTTATTATTCAGAAAAATAATCATGAAATACTTTAATTTCCCTTACAAGGCATTAGAAATTACCATAAGCTTGTCTCACATCTGTCAAAATCTGTTCTTGAGAAACGATTTTGACATAAGCGTCGTTCTAAAATAAACTAAGCATTGATCTTTACTCACTTGATCAACGATCAGTGAATCATGACTCAAGAGACGTTCTATAATACAATCTCTTCTTGAAACTAGTTTTAAAACTCGATTCACGACTGAGACGCCTTCTATAATACGGGCCTTAGACACCCATGGGATAAATACTCAATACAGGAAGCACCAGCTTTCAAATAAAAAAATAATAATCAAAATCGGTTCACCCATTCGAAAGTTATGAAGTAACAAACATAAAAAAATACAGTCGAATTGATAACCTCCTCCTTTTTCTTAAGTCGGTTAAAAAGAGTAGTTTTTATTAACTTACCGATCGCTGGAACCTGTCGAGAACACGTTCGGAATTGATCACAACCCTGGGGTCCTCTGTCACATATCCACCAAGTTTCTTCACCTCCCTGCAAGAAAAATGAGAGTATTAACTCCGTAATCTGTAAATAATTCACCGTATTACTTTGAGTGTTGAGGGTTCTAACTCGGAACTCAACTAACTAACAAGAATAGGGATATCATTTTGTGTGATTCACAAACTGTTGTTCTGGTATCTCTTGGTATAAATCAACCTTTGCGAAGAGAAAATAATAAATCATGATTATTATCTCTATTTGTACTTACTGAGTGTTAAGGATTCAATTTTGGCACACACACATACATGATCACACACACAGATACATGATGACACACACGCATACATGATCACACACACAGGTACATGACACACACACACACACACATATATGATCACACACGCATACATGATTACACACACACACACATACATGATCACACACACAGATACATGATGACACACACACATATATGATCACACACGCATACATGATCGCACACGCATACATGATTACACACACACACACACACACACACACGCATACATGATCACACACACATATACACATACATGATCTCACACACATGGCATACACGAATACACACACAATTGAGCACGTACGTGTATTAGTCACATTGAAGTAGCCAATATGTTTGCACCATAACTTTTTTACATACATCATCTTGACATTCCTAAACCAAAGAACATTATATAAATTGTAAGAGGAAGACGCCAGTGTCTGTAACACAGTTTATACTATCATAGATACTGACTTCACTCTATCTCTATGGAATTAAAACATAAGTACTTAGTGATGTGCTTATACGTATGACTGAGATAGAGAAAAAATTGTACTCGTATGTCTTTTTGTTACTAATAATCTATTAATTATTATTATTATTAAAAAATCTACATGTGAAAATACTTGTGTTGTTCCGAGTCTACATTTTTGTATCTGTTTCATGAACACTCATATATTATTAGCATAGCAGTTGTATTTAAAAAAAAAAAGTAAAATATTATACATACTTGTCTAAATCAAAGAGAGGCAAATGCTTATGTCTTTTAAGCCTTCTCAAAGCCAATGTCGCCTTCAACATATGCAATTCCGCCTTCTTGTTAGGTTCCTTGACCTTCGGTATTAAATTCTCAACTTTCTTAAGCAGTTGGATCTCCTCATACTGCGACATCGGCACTATACTGCTATCTGGTTTTGGAATGGGTTTTACCCAAGGAAGTCCCTCGGAATTTTTCTCAAAAGAGAAGAGAGATTCTCTTCTGATTGGGGTTTCTTCTGGTGGTTGTTTTTTGGGTTTAGGTTCGAAGGTCTTCCGTGGTTCTTGGTCAGTTTCGTGACCGCTTCTAGAGTCTGAGTCGTAGTACAACATTGATTGTTGGAACGAATGGATGCTTGACGAGTCACTCTGGAACAAATTTAGATGATACATAGTGTTAGTAAGAACTAAACCCGATTTCACTAGTAGTCTGAACGGAGACCAGCCAACTAAGCAGGAGAATCGGTGTCAAACAGGATTTGCGCTGTGTTTCACCGAGAGAGTGAGGATACCGGAGGCCCATACCCCAACCTCTCCCCCCATCCCTCAAAGGCCGGCAACGCACTTGTCTGTTCCCTCACTCTCATAATCCGATGCGACGGTTGACCGACACGACCGGGGAGAGATCAGACGCAGGAACAGCTTTACGTGCTCTCTGAGGTGGAGGTTCAGACCCCAACTTCCAAACTCCCAAGTTGTTATTAAGCATTTCTATAATCAGAAAAACTTAATAACACTTTTTGGCCCAACCCGGGAAGAGAACCCTTGTGTGGTAGTCGCTTCCGCTAACCGCTAGACGAAAGAGGCAGTTTTTGAAGTGATAACTTTTTATCACTTCAGGGAGGGTAAACCGCTTCGTTACGTAACGCGTTACGGTGCCATTATGTCCGACTTCTCTTTCTCTCACGCTTACGACAGCGGTAGGCAGGCTCCTCCTCTTTCACTTTAACCCACAGCGCTAGCCGTATTTGGGAACTAATAACCTAAGCTTTTCTCAAGTTAAACAATTTCAATATTAAATAGTATTACTTAGATTAGCTTAAGTTATCACTTCTGTTGGGTATCTCGGGACGCACACGTTTTTTTTTTAAATATATTAGTACCGTATATACTTTCACATGCATTTAGTAAACAGCTTTTAAGTAAAAATTACAGACACTTTAATTTTATTTATTTGTATTTATATGTAAGGTATAATTACTTGTACAGGCGGGACATGATGTGTGGGAGTGTATTCAAAGCCTCTGAACTCCATGGGTGATGTCCAAGAGTAGGAACAGTCCTTAGACGTGAGGAGACCGAGGGACTCTTCAAAGGTGCTTTCATCTCCTAATTCATTTCTGTAAACGAAATAATTGTTTAATGTAATTGTCTGTGCTTTTAGTATGGACTTGGAATACGAAATGTCAACACTTCAGCACAATCAAATATGTTTGAGGGGGAACGGTTCCACCCAACACAAAGGGAGGATCCTCCGACCAGGCGAGGTGATCATGCCTGGCAGGCCACTGCCCAACAGTTGATGTTGGGATGTTGTATATATATATGATAATCGGCGCGAGAACCATTCATTGCGCGATTCAGGATCCGTAGCCACTCCGTGCAGTGCGTTACTTCGTAGTTCAGTGTATCTTCGGTAGATGGCGCTGTAGTAAGTTATTGTTGTGTTATATGTGGAAGTCGCCACATGTATTTAAAAAAAATGAGGTGTGGCTGTGTTAAGCCAAGTCTCCACCGAACACAAATTGGCAAATTTTATGTTGTCAACGCGTGTTGGTGTTTTCAAAAGTTTTTGCAAAGCAACAAAAATTTTAAACATAGGTATGGGCCTCCTTTATCCTCACTCACTCATCGGTTTTCTGAGGCCGTGGTATCACTCCGGTCGAGCTGGCCCATGCATGCCGAATCGTGGCTCTTCCTCGGTAAAATACTAATATCTCTCTCGCTCGTCTCGATCATATGGTGTTTTATTGTTAGCAATCAATTGCTATTAAGATGCCCTTTCCAACCACGCGTATAAGCGGACATTGATTTTAATTATGTTGTTGGCATCACTAAACTAATTTTTTTTGTTGGATTATATACTATAATCTCATCCACTTAAAGTTCATTTATCGATATCTCACATCTCAGCTGTGTTAAGTTTAGTATCTTTTACAGATACTTTTTGATGTAAGTAACATATATATTTTCATATGCGTTTAGTGTAAAACCTATTAATTTAAAATTATAAACAGACATTTCAATTTTTTTTTATTTGTGTAGATGTAGATTACACAAACATAATTAATTAAATTTTTTAATACCAATCGGGGTCCAAGTAATTTTATTCAAAAAGTCTGTGAACACTACCTGCTGTCGGAATCTAGTTGATCATAGTAGGATGTACTGGAGATACCGCTGAGCTCATCTGAGTCGACCCTCCTCTTCTTACACGGCACTGGTTCAGAGGGAGATGGCAAAGCTCTGGGAGGACTGCCTTCGTTGTTTATCAGATCTTTGTAGCCTGTAACATTAATTTTTATTCCAAAAATTATATTGTCTGATAATAATAAGATTCCATTATCACAATTTTTCGTAGAATTTATCTTTAATGCAAGTAACTTTTTTATCTATACTAATATTATAAAGCTAAAGAGTTTGTTTGTTTTTTTGAACGCGCTAATCTCAGGAACCGCTGGTTCGACTTGAAAAAATCTTTCAGTGTAGGATAGTCCATTTATCGAGGAAGGTTATAGGCTACATATCATCACACTAGTAATAGGAGCGGAGCACCAATGAAGAATGCTTCAAAAACGGGACAAATTTTCACGCTACGGGCAATAGAAGATCAAACGAGGTTGCGTGGGTCAGTATTATAGTATAAAATGAGATTGTGTACGCTGTCTGTTCACTCAGATCTTTTAAACTACTCAATGAATTTTAATGCAGTTTTCAGCAACAGATAGTGATTTAAGAGGAAGGCCATCTGTTATCTATTAATTATTTGTTTTAAAACACAAAAAAAAACCTTTTTAATTATAATTACTTACCCATTTCAGTGACTTTCATTAGGAACAGATTCCTATCAATTGACATTTGGTTGCGCGGGCGCACCTTTGGCTTGTCACGGGCGATTTCTTGTACTGTTATGTCACACAAAAATTACATATTAATTATATCTAGAATATTCTAAACCCATACACATTTATTGATTCATAACTGGAAATATGGAAAAATAATCTTGGTGAGCAGGACAACATCACTGTCTGGTAACCAACCTATCTGGGTTTTTTTTTTTTTTTATTGAATAGTTGGCAAACGAGCAGACGTATCACCTGATGGTAAGCGATTACTGCCGCCCATGAAAGCTGAAAGCTATATCTTTATAAATTGTAGCCTATGTGTTATTCTGATGTATAAGCTATATTATTGTGAAGTTTCATCAACATTCACTTACATACTCACAAACTTTCGCGTTTAAAATATTTTTTGGATAGGATTACTGAGAGAGATCGAAAATTTCCAGACCATCTCGTATAGGCTCTATAAAAAAACTTACTGATATGTGCAGCTACAGCCGGTGAGAAGTTATGAAGCAGTTTCCACCAACCCGTCTCACCAAGTACAACTGATCCAGACTTGAAGAATAGCTTATTGTACACTGATAGGGCACCCGCTATCGTACCCACCCAGTTTTTCTTCTGTTTTCTGTAATAATTAAAAAATGCTCATTATTATGACTGAAGGATATTATTATCAGCCGACTGCCAGCCATCCTAAACTATGTTTTAACCGTGGGAGAGCCGCGCTTCGGCATGAATGGGTCGGCTCGACCGGAGTGATACCACGGCCTCACAGAAAACCGGTGTGAAATAGTGCTTGCACTGTGTTTCACCAAGTGAGTAAGGATACCGAAGGCCTATACAGCAACCCCTCCAAATCCCTCAAAGGCCGGTAACGCACTTGTGACACCTCTGGTGTTGCGAGTGTCCATCGGTAATCGCTTACCATCAGGTGATACGTCTGTACGTTTGCCCACTATTCAATAAAAAAATAAATAAATAAAGAATAAATACTTATAAGCTACATATAAGCTCTTGAATCACTTTGTCTATTGTTAAAAACTTTATTGAGTCCATTGACTAGTTCAAAAAAGCACACAGCGGAAGCATCTACATTTTATAATATGTAAAGAAAACAGGAGTTATTAACTTACGCTTGTGTTCCGAACAGTGATTGCCAGTGCCTGTCAATAAATGCACAGATGTGTGTTTTATAATGAAAGTAGCCATGGTTGCTGATACCGTATGACTGCATGTTCAAATGATGCAGCGTCAGATGGATTACATTCACCCTGCAATGATTAGTAAAGGATTAAATACTTAAATAGTAAAGGGACGTTTATTTATTTATTTCTTCGTTGTATATACATTAAAAGTAACCAAAAAGGATTTCCAAGTAATTTATATCTAAGAATCAGGGTCTCAATGCTGACAATGTTCTTTTATAAGGTACTAGTTGACCCACGCAACCTCATTTGCGTCTTCTATTGCCCTTAGAGTGAAAATTTTCCCCCATTTTTGAATCATTCTTCATTGGTGCTCCGCTCCTATTAGTACAAGCATGATGATACATAGGTTATACTGCCAAGTTGGTCATTTTCAAGTTAGAAACAAGGAATAATCACACATGGGAAACCACCAGCATTAGGTAGTTTAGGAGTATAGATAGCGGGAAAGCATTAGGTGTGTAGCAAAGTTGGTCATTTTCAAAGTTAGAGACAAAATAATCACACGAACAACAGAATTAGCACCAATGAATAACGTAAAATCTGGTCTTAGTTGCCGCGACACAAGGTTAGAGCTTAGGGCAGAAACCGTAGATAATTTTTTTTTATGTTTATTAAATTAGAGACTTTTATTACATGGTAATATGTTAGTCCCATCATAACTTATCCTGTTATATCTTATCCAATATCAGGTGAAAGCTTTTAATGCGTAAATATTTCAAATAGGTCAAGTGCAGCATTTGAGGTTGGGTTTCCTAAAATGTTGATAAACATACCTACATTTTAGGAACATGTAATTTGTTTATGTACTCACAAATAAAATAAATAAACGAGGTAAGTCGCTGGCATTAGATAGTTTAGGCGCGAAATCTTTTTCGCCTCCTATAAACATTTTAAGTTTTAATGACATTACCTACTTAATGCATTGTTTATTTTGTAAGCATTTGTCCACGTGCTTATTATTGTATACTTTCTACGACAATGATTACTTGAAAAAGTATTTTTTTAACTTACCAGGGGAATCTATTCCTTGTAAAAGATTCCATTTTATCTGGAGAGCAGTCTTCGCAAGTAAAATCGAAGAAAACATCGCAAGCGAAATCACCGGGAGTACCAGGTCGACGGAGACACGACAAGTGCACGAAGCATATACAGCTATCACATATCAAACCCGGTCTGTCTTGTTTGTTCTCTGCTTCGTTACAATATTTACATGTAGTCGACATTGCACCTATAATAGATTCTTGTAAACAAACATCGCTGCCGGCCTCCATGGCGTAACCCCAAAAACTAATGTCAATTGTCAGTGTCACTTGTCAGTTGGAATCACAGATCACTCCCCACAGACCATCCCTGGGGGTGATCTGTGGTTGGAATTAAATACTCTGTCTCACGCCAAAAGCATTATTGTTTAAGATTAAGACATTTTAAACTAAAGCCTATCGATACTACTGAAATTTTAAAGTGCCTACGTTGTTTGAAAATATTCAAAGGTTTTTTAAATTTATTTATATATTTGCACTATTTTTACAGGCTTCCAGCCCAATATAATAGTGTAGTTTAATTTCATAATATTATTACTTTTATTACTACTATTACTAGTCACTTACATACAATCAATAAAAATCAAACATAACTAAACAAACAGACAAAAACATTTTTATATTTCTAAAAGGTAAAAATTGGACCAATACGAAACTCTTGCGAGTTCGCTTAATGAACATGTAAACAGATCGGTATGGTTCGACGTTGTGTTGAGCGTACTTAGAGCCCTAGTGATATGGTGCAAAACAATAATGCGTGCGTGCGGCACCATTATCAGCGTAGGGCGCCTGCGACGGCGTCTGTACCGGTCTGGGACACAAAATCGAATCACCTATAATTATAAACTGATTTAAACAATAGCCGTAAAAAAATTGTTTGAGGTGAAAAAACCAAATCAAGACCCGAAAACATTTTGAAAGTTGAAGCAAAAAATTGTTTTCAAGCTTGACTTTAGAAGCGACGACGCGGCGACTGGGTTGATGGATGAAGAAAATGCAACACTTAATAATATCTTTAGCAAGTGATAGCAAAACAAAGTATGATGACGATAGACGATATGGAGGAGTACAATTAAGGCAGTAGCATATTTGAAATAAGTCCATTGACAACTTCTACTTTATTTGATCTCTTTGTTCTTACATTTTGTTGGATCTTTAATTTTAATACCTACGAACGAAGTGTACAATTTTTTAAAATACCATGAATCGCTTCGTTTACTAGGGTTTTTTCAAACCAAAAGGCTGACAACATTCTGACGAATAACTACAGCGCGGAGACTTTCAGCGGGCTATTTTTTGCGATTTAAATTGTTAGAATCTCATTGGAAGTCGTTTAATATTAAAACTATTAATAATGCCGGACGGGGACGGCAAAGACCCGCACGGGGGAATGGAAAAAGAAAAATTCCAAACAGACATCCCGGCACTGCAGCAGCTGGCACTTTCGAGAATAGTCTCGTACAGGTACATACTGGGTCATTCACTGTACTAAGGAAGCGCCCGCCGTCAAAATCGGCTAAAGTAACCGCGCAACAATCAATCGATATTCGACGCCATGTATATCGATGTAAGTATTCTGCGCCTCAGGAGATCAACGAGAACTTCCTCGATCGTTGTTCGCGAATAATCTTTCTTTGTAATAGTATTTAGTATATTCATTCTTTAGTATAGTCATTAAAAAGGGCCTCAAGTGTTTTGAATTGAATCAATTTTAAAATTTATAAATCATCGCAAAAATGTTCAATCTGCTCAGAGGAGCATCACTTCAGCGAATGCAATTTTAATAAAGTTGTCAAATGTATCAACTGCAACTTGCATTAACTAAAATACATCAATTTAACTGCAACAAACTTAATAAGTATCAGGAAAATAAAATCAAAATTAAATAGACTTATCATTTATTTTTACATTTGAGTGTGAGGATGTCGAATAGTACTTTGCTGTTCTTGAAATTGGTTAATCCACCTTGTGATATGTTCTTTGTGCATTTCTCGGGTCATCTTTACTGGTTCAGGGTCGTTAGGGTTGCTGGGCATTAGGTCCAAGTGGTGCGCTGCATCTGGTATGACTTCGGCATAAATTGTGTCACTGAGACTGTCAAGAATGCCACCTGTTGAAAAGTGCAGTTTTAGTACAGCAGTAGTTTGAAAAACGTAAATTTGAGATACAGAGAAATTTGCAATTAGCTATATTATTTTATAGATTATTTCAAAAGTATAAAAAAAGCTCATCAACACAGGCCCGTAGCTGTTAACTCTGCATTAGAAGTTGCCCACTATGGCAACAACGCAACGTGAACAGGTTTATTATTACCTCCAGTCCAAGGATCTTTCATTCCATTACTGAAAACGATGTTGGACGCCGCTTGAAGTTTATCCCCGCCATACGCGATCCTTGCCATCTCCGGTCTTGGGTAGACATTGTACTTCTGGTGACAGCCTTCAGCAAACAGTGTGTAGTTCCATGGCAGGGGCTCGAACATGTCGGTGTTGCCGTTTGAACACATCGGCATCACCATCTCAGTACACGCCTGGAAACAAAAATAAGGTTTATTTTTATTTTAGATAAGCGGAAGTAAAGATTTTAGTGTAGATATAGATTGTTGGAGATGTCTATGTCCAGCAGTGGACTGTGATAGACTGATGATGATGATGGTGCGTTAGTCTATTTATTTTTATTTAAATTTATTTTAAATTAGCTGGTTCTACACGCGGTACGAAAATAACCGCGGAAAACACCGCGAGGAGAAGCTAGTATCTTAATAAATTGTAGCCTGTGTGCTATTCTTGATTCTAAATCCATTCACTAGTTTTTGCATGAAAGAGTAACAAACATACTCACTTACATACTCACAAACTTTCGCGTTAACAATTTTAGTAGGAATCAGACTTACTTGGTAGTCCCAGCCGGCTGCATCTAAATTACCATAGTTGTCTCCTTGTTTGTAATCGACGCATTTGTTCTTTTTATCATAATTTGAATACACATCTAAAACCTTACCGATAGCCTGTAAGAAATTAGTAAGATCAGTATTTGATAACAATTATTCTAACAGAGACTCAAAATCAAGTTCTTTTATTTCAAGTACACCTTTTTTTTTTTTGAAATTGAAATTGAATTGTTGCTCTAGACTGACGAAATCCATATAGTAATAATAAATATTCCGGACATTTAACACACAACGCCGTCTAGTCCCAAGCTAAGCAGAGCGTCTGTTATGGGTAATAGACAACTGATACAAATACATATATACTTTTTTTTGTAAATACATACATATTATACATAGAAAACACCCAAACTCCGAAACAAATATTTGCAGTTCATACAAACATTTGGTCCGACCCGGGAATCCGAGACCTCAAGCTTCGCATACACTACCACTGCGCCACCGAGGCAGTTAAACAATAATAGGCTTATCTTTAAAAGTGTATCACAAGAAAGCCATGGGCTTCAGTGCGTATCTGCCTGATCTAGCAATACTACGAATGCATGAAATCTGGTCTTGAGTAGTTCATCAGTGACTGAGATAATAGATGGTTCCTTCAAGTGGTTCAACGAACCCTTAGTGAGTAAGACGGTTATCCCATTCTCCATTCTATTTTATGGTGAGAAGGACATGATCATGAAATGGTAACTCATTTGTAAGTTAATTTGCGGGTTGTTTATTTGCCAAGCTCACAAACTATCTAGTGACTCTTTTGTTCGTTTGCCCTTATACTGGTAAAGTAAAATTCAGTACGAAAGTAAATATTTTTTTTAACCTAGTGTTTGTGAATCACTGTTTGGCTAAAAAAATAATAAATACAATACTAATACACAAAACCTTTAAAAGATCCTCTCCAGCCATTTTTTTTTCCAAATACTGGCAGACATATCTAACGGGCTCAGCCGGCAGCGGCATCAGGAAATCCGAAGCATACGGATAGTTCACCATCGCCAAAGTGGTATACATGGAATTGAGGAAGTCCAAAAGATTATCCAAATCTGTTGAGTTTTTCAGAGGACTGCATAACTTCCAGTTAGTGTGTAGCCATTCTGAACCGTTCGCATTTGAAGAATAGTTTCTGAAATAAAACGGCTTAATAAAACGGCGGCAACGCAACGACACGGCAAGATTTTCAGGTTTTTAAAACAAAAGCATATCGTGAGTTATCTTTGATTTGAACGTGAAAGTCAGAAAGTATACTTCCAAAGAATTTGAGAAGTTTTGAACAATTCTATTCTTGTTTTTGCAAATTCTGATTTAGGCATCTCCAGGTAGCCAACGCACGACTATAGGTTCGGTTTCTAAACCGAACAGAATGTGAATAACTCTTGATTGAAATCGTATAGAATATCGTAGTTAGGATAAAAGTTCGTTGCGAGTTTCAGGATTAAAATTTTTAGCATCGAGACCATCCGGTAAAGTTTCCATAAGCGAAAAAATAAACCCATCAGTCTGACCCATGCTTTGTTTCCACACATACCTTATAACATTCCAGGAGTCCCTGATGTTACTTGAACAGTTCTTGTTGACATTCTTGAAGCTGGATGTGGCGAGACGATTGAATATGTTACAGTTTGTCATCCCCGTGAACATATGAACCGGCGCAGATGCTGCGATAGCCCCGTTGACAATATGGGGATACTTTAAACGCATGTATGCTGCTAGCATGCCACCATATGACCCTGAAAGAATTGATTATATTTTTTTCATAATAAAATTATTAGCGTTGATAAGCATGCGATCAATTTTTTTTATGGAATAAGGGGCAAACGAGCAGACGTATCAACTGATGGTAAGCGAGGCGTCACAAGTGTGTTGCCGGTCTTTAGGGATTCGGAAGGGGGATGTGGAGGTGGTTGGGGTATGGGCCTCCGGTATCCTCACTCACTCGGTCACAGCGTTACTGTTTCACACCTGTTTTCTGTGAGTTTTCAATAGGTTATTAACATCATAAGACAGACAAGGATAGACCGTTATTTCAAAGTGCAAAGAAATTCTTTTATAGGTTATTCTTACATCTCACCTGCCATAGAAGAGATATGTTTTCATATTTCTTTCATAAACTCCTATTTTTTTCGACCTCAGGCTTAGTATTCATAATTACTAACCAACAACAGACCCGTCATCGGCCGTTTAAGTACATACTCATGAGAAATAATAAATAAGTTTATTTTTACTAGTTATATGGCAACAATGTTAAGATAATAAACACATAAGGAATAAATTAAAACGAATTACCAATTATGTTACGTATGTTGCATAAGGCTGAATACAAATGTTAACCTAAGTCTATTTTGTTTTTTTTTTAACACGGGGTTGGAACCGCAAATAGATCTATCTTCATTTACGAAAACCTGTGACTTTCGAGGCCTTGTGTGTGCTAATTATTCAAGAAAACATTATAAATGCTCAGAAAGTTTAGTAAGCTAGTTGTGGCTTTTTTGTTACCTCCAAAAGCGATGACCGGATACCTGGGCTTGATGCGATTCCCTTGCAGATAGTTGATCAGCTCAGCATAATCCGCTATTGCTTGTGCAGATGTTAAATAGCCGATATTTTCATTTTTCAATGAATTCTCTTTAAACGGCATCGATTCACCATAGTATCTGAATATAAAATAACAAGCGTTAGTTTTTCATCTGTCATTTTTAACTTTAAGGATTGAATGCTTCTAATCTCATGTCCTAAGTGAGTGAGTGACTACTGCTAAGCGAGTGGTATGGTCATGGATTCGATTTCAATATAGAGGAAATAATTTTGCGAGGAGTACCATCACCTGTTCCATGTCTGGGTATAATTTAAATTTCTAATGTGTAGTGTAGAGCCATGTTGATTTCAACACGAACGGTTCGTCTCGACCGGGGCTACTACCCTCGCACAGAAAACCAACGTAAAATGATAGCAGCAGTGCTGTCGTGTTTCGTTGGTGAGGCCCAATAATGCAGAAGCGTCACTAAGCCGCTATGGTGTGGGTCACCATGCTGCATTGTTGCATTGTCTGCTTTCACAATGAGTATCGTGACCACTACTCTTGGATTCTACTTATGCTTTCCATCAGGCAGAGTAGAGTCATTTCGGCAGGGCTATATGTAAAAAAATATAAAAATGTGGTCATCATCAAAAACCAATAACGTCCCACTGCTGGACTCGGGTCACCTCTCAGGGTAGGGTTAAAGCCATACGTCCCCACGCTGGCCGAGTACGGGTTGTGGACTGGCAACACAATGTTATGGCTACGTAATCTTCCGCTGGATGTTTTTAAGCCGCCCAAAGGCCTCCAAATGGTATGTCCAAAAATGTGATAATATATGTAAATAACTACTGCTAAAAAAACATAGGCATTTAACGAAAACAAGTCTGACTATCTGTTATGCTGTTACAGCTAAACCACTGATCGGTTTCAATAGAACTTTGTATGGATTCTTGAGAAAGGATATATGAAATACTCTTTATCACAATAACCGACACACTCCGGTGAAGCTGCAAGTAAAAGCTAATGTATAAATGCCTATGTTTATCGGCATTCTGTTTATCATAGTAGCACCATAAGAGCAGACAGCCGTGTGTACGATGTTGGGTTTATTATAGTTTTAAAGTGAGAAATGTACCAACCTGTGTTCAGCAAACACTATTTTGGCTCTGAACTGGGCTGCTATTTCCCACATGAACCCTGTATGATTTGCAAACACTTCTATTTGACCCTGAAACAATTACAAAAAATGATTATGACTTGAGCATGAAAGGGAGCATTTTGAGTTACAGATATACATATTTACGGTGATAGCCACTTTCTGGTATCATTAGGTGGAAAGGAAGGAATCATTTAAAGAAAACGTTTAAAATTTATAACCTAACCTATAACTTAAGTAAAAAAATTGTTAAAAAAGTCTTGCCTATGTCACCCAGGGTTTTCCCACGTATTCACACCTCATTTATTAAAATTGGTTCAGTAGTTTATGCGCTACGGTGAGCATACAAACATAGAATAGAATAGAATAGAATAGAATAGAATAGAATAGAATAGAATAGAATAGAATAGAATAGAAAACTCTTTCTTTGTACACTGTTTAACAAAATTATAGCTAGAGAGACTAGCTGAACCTCGCAGTGTTACCTGCAGTTATTAGTTTACATATTGTTTTTTTTTTCCGTACAATTAAAATAGCCTTTATTAATCAGTGATAATAATAATAAATATTTCGGACATCTAACACACAACGCCATCTAGTCCCAAGCTAAGCAAAGCTTGTGTTATGGGTACTAGACAACTGATACGATTGATTACTTGAGTTTTGTTTTATATTTTGATGTTTGTATTTTTGACGTGTTCAAGTGCCTTTTGGGGCCTATGGAAATAAATGATTTGAGTTTGAGTTTAGATATATACTTTTTTTTGTAAATACATACATATTATACATAGAAAACACCCAAACTCCGAAACAAATATTTGTAGATTCCACACACATTTGGTCCGACCCAGGATTTGAACCCGAGACCTCAAGCTTAGCAGTCGCATACGCTACCACTACGCCACCGAGGTAGTCAAATAATGTAGCATTCAAATGGTGAAATAATTTTAAAAATCCGTCCAGTACTTTTTGAGCCAATTCGTTACAAACATACTTACATACAAACCTTTCCTCTTTATAATATTAATATAGAGTACAGAGATGAATGTATATGAAGTGAGAGATAACATAGGTACGTAAACTGCCAATAATATTACTATTTTGGCTGAGTTGGGCAAAAATCACACAAAGTTATAAATTATCTCAAGTAAATGACAGTTGACGAGTTAAAAAAGATCAAACTCTTGTTTGAACTTACTGATAACGATTCTGATTAACGAAACATGTAAACATGGACTACTTAATCAGTTTATATTATTTACTTAGTAATTTATCTCATTCAACATGTTCTTCTTCTGTATGTTAATATATAATAATAATAATCATAAATATTTCGGACATCTAACACACAATGCCATCTAGTCCCAAGCTAAGCAGAGCTTGTGTTATGGATACTAGACAACTGATATTAATACATATATACTTTTTTTTTGTAAATACATACATATCATACATAGAAAACACCCAAACTTCGAAACAAATATTTGTAGGTCGTACAAACATTTGGTCCGATCCGGGAATCGAACCCGAGACCTCAAGAATAACAGTCGCATACGCTACCACTGCGCCAGAGAGGCAGTCAAATATATGTTGAACATTCATTGTATCCCCAATGAAACAAATATGGCGCATTAAATTTATATCAACAAGTTCAAATATATAGTTAACAGTTCAAAATTATACATTAACAGCTGCATAACTGGCCGAGTTTCGCATATATTTTGATTTCGTGTCGTTCGAATTTTGTAACACGTTCGTATCGTGTTACAAAATTCTATGCATTGATTTATAGTTATATTGCTCATAGAAATAAAACTAGACTGTATTGATTATAAGATGCACGGTTGGTTTTTATTGGCAATAGTTTAAGCGGTCGCCACCCCGCTTTCTACTTCGCAAAGGGTCGTGGGTACAAATTCCATATAGGGCAACACTTTGTTCGATCCATAAATTGTTGTTCTGACTCTGAGAGTTCATTGTGTCTGTTTCATGTATGTTTGTAAATTCCCCCGGTACACAGGATGTATATTCCTAATGTGAGAGTTTTAAGAAAAAGAAAATAAACAATTTCATTACACAATGCGGAATTTGTAGTTCTATGGGTTTGGCGTGTCTTCAGTTAGATGGCGCTAAAGTACCTATGTTTATATATGAAAATCGCTCTATACTTAGCCATACATTTTAAGGTTTAAAAAATCGTTTTACACGAACGAATGTCCGTTTACTTGTTTACTGTAAATATTGCTTTGAGGAGTAGCTGAGCTAATGATGAATTATTCTCAAACAAAGAGTAATTAGTGTCGGTTTGTCGAGACCTGGGACCAATTAGCATTGTTCACGATTTGATTGCGCACGTACGAAGTCCAGTTATTAAGTCACTGACCGGTATAGTTCATCTTTTATGCATACATACGTAAAGATGCATGAAATAATCCCCACTATTAATAATATCAATGCGAATATGTCTGTCTACACTTCTACGGTTAAACTGTTGAATCGAATAATCAAGTTCAGCATGGAGATCTGGCACAAGCCAGTTAACGCGATTGTCATTAACATGAATTGTAATCTATACTTATATTAAAGCTGAAGAGTTAGTTTGTTTGTTGGTATGTTTGTTTGAACGCGCTAATCTCAGGAACCGCTGCTTCGATTTGAAAAATTCTTTCGGTGTTGGATAGTCCATTTATCGAGGAAGGCTATAGGTTATATATCATCACGCTACTACTAATAGGAGCGGAGCACCAATGAAGAATGTTTCAAAAACGGGGAAAAATTTTCACGCCACGGGCATTACAAATACAAAAAAAAAAAATATCAGGCTACTGTTTTTAGCCAGTGCTTGTACATACAGGACGTAATATTCCTATCTGACAGACTTTTAATGATGGAATTCTTACACCGGTCAACTCTGGATATGAATCGAGCTATGCGATTTCTCTGGACGGCTTCAAAAGAGTAAACTCGCGCCTCAAAGAACATACCGGAAGCGCTACAGTATCGTGGTAGTCCCATGAGTTGCCTAGAAATGGTGTTATAAGCAACTCGAATGCTGTTAATGGATTTTTTTTATTAATTTTAATAATCCACTCATAGGCTTTGCAATTTTCTTCAAATTTGAATGAGTAAAGGAAGGAAGAACTAGGAAGGAATTAAGGACGTGTCCTATAAAATAATTGAACATTATTCTAAATCGTGCCACAGAGCACCCTATACTGCGTTTGCCTAATCGTAGTCTCCAATCTAACACTTGTCGGCTGCAGCGACCAACAGTACTCCTAGACGCATGAAACATACGACATGATGGACCGGCGACTTGAAGAAAGTGGCTGACGGCGGTAGGCTGAAGAGATTCTAAATCGATAAATGACGTATATCTGAAGTAACGGTCTTTTGAGATCGTTTATAAGATGAGTAAAAAGGCTTTTAGTACCGGACAAATAAACTTAATATTAGAGTAATGCATGTAGAATGAAAAGGGCAAATTTCTATGATTAAAGTAGCAAGTCTGTAATTTGTAAAAATATTCTGTAAGAAGGGAATATTACCGAAAATAAGTTGCTATAAAAATTTCTTTAATTTGTTGCTAACTGCCTCGGTGGCGCAATAGTAGTGAATGCGAATGTTGTGCTTGAAGTCTCGGGTTCAAATCCTGATTCGGACCAAATGTTTGTGTGTTCCACAAATATTTGTTTCAGAGTTTGGGTATTTACTATGTATTATACATATGTATGTATTTACAAAAAAAGTAAATATGTATTCATATCAGTTGTCTAGTACCCATAACACAAGCTCTGCTTAGCTTGGAACTAGATGGTGTTGTGTGTTAGATGTCCGAAATATTTATTATTATTTATTTATTTATTGTGACATTTTTCCACAGATATTATCCACGATATTATCAGAAGTGTACTATTTAATTATTAATTAACTATGCATATGTTAATTGATTATATCTGACATAATATGTCAAAGTCAATGAGTCAACCATCAACAAGTATCGTACGATTTATTCTACCATCATAGTATGCTTGGTTTAACGCGTTAATCGCAGAAATTACTGGTTCGAATTGAATAGTTCTGCTAGTGTCGGATGGCCCATTTATCGAGGAAGACTCTATACAACAAACTATAACTTATAAGCTAAGCTAAGAATTATTGAATGATTTATATATATATACACATTTATTTTTTATTTTTATTATTATTTTATTATCGGACTGCCTCGGTGGCGTAGTGGTAGCGTATGCGACTGCTAAGCTTGAGGTCTCGGGTTCGATTCCCAGGTCGGACCAAATGTTTGTATGATCTGCAAATGTTTGTTTCGGAGTTTGGGTCTATGTATAATATGTATGTATTTACAAAAAAAAAGTATATAAGTATTTATATCAGTTGTCTAGTACCCATAACACAAGCTTTGCTTAGCTTGGAACTAGATGGCGTTGTGAGTTAGATCTCCGGAATATTTATTATTATTATTATTATTGAATAATGTTGCAAAAACGGGGCAAATTGATTGAATCACAGACTAAGTACTGTGTACTTTTATAAGGTTAAGGTAAAAACCGCATGAAAATCCGTGCCGTAAATTTTGAGTTTATCACGAACAGACAGACGCAGCAGAGTATTTCCTTTTATGATACCTAGTGATAGTGATAGGTAGAGGCCCAGTATACATGTACGTTTGCTTTGTCATAAAAGTCTAAAAATCAATTGGCAGGTAATTTCTAGTAGGTAACAAGTTTAACCATAAGCGAAGACTTTCTAATTCTTTAAAGATGTTTTAAGCGGACAACTATAGATTAGCAAAGACGAAAATACTTTTGTCTGTTTTCTTTTATCAACAAATAAGTAAACAATTCGCGAAAGTATAACAAAATAACAGATAATGTCACTGACCTCATTACCAGTGTAAAAAAATATGGGTCCATTCCCTTTGTCCCAGTTATCTTCATTCTCCAAATACTTGATGGAGAAAGTCTCACTTCTCTGGAATCCAAAATGGTCCAGTGGCACTTGGAATTTATTGACTTTATAGTTGTACTTTGGGGCACAAACCACGAAGGCGAATAAAGACACTAATTGTAATATTTTATACATATTGTGTTTATGACACGTCTGGCCTGTTTGGTATCCAACGTGATAATAAATTGTTTAAAGGAGCCGGGCAGATATTTACAGTGCTTATGTAATGTTATGTACAGTTATGTACAATAGCGTTAGAAGTATACATATTATGACGCTTTTTACAGACGTTTGTTATACAGTATTATTTTGTTTGTGATACTGTTGCACATAATCTAATACTTTTATACGAACAATTTTTGTATATATATTATTTGACTCTCAGACACGACTTCAATCCGATTCCAGGAGTTTTTTGATCACTTTATTTTTGGACGCATAATTTTTTAAACTGTACATATTTTATAGACCCCCCCCCGCCCCTTGCCACTGTGATATGAACACATTAATTATTTCTTTCGAGAAAAAACGTAAACTAAAATTAAGGTACGCAACAATTTAAAAATTTAACTATCCTTGTCAATATACTTTGCCTAAAGTTTTAGAAATCTCCAAATTACAACCAAATTTTCATTATAAATCTGTTTGCGCTTTCAAACTTTACTGTTTTTGATTCGTGGCAGAATGATAATTTTTATATAAAATTATTGTATTCGTGCTGTCGTGTTTCGTTGGTGAGTGTGGGACTAGAGGTCTTTTGTGAGACATCACAATTAAGCCACTCATTAGAAGGTAAAACATCTGTTTTTTATCAAAATATTCAGGTACATTTTTGCAAAGTTAGTTTGCAAACTAAGTTCCAATCATATTATTACGAGTATCTCCTCAAAATTTCTTGTTTTGAATGAAATTAACACAAATATAGTCAGAATCTGAATCACTTGCGCTTGAAGGCTGATTAGAGTCATCTTTTGTTGAAGCCTTTAAAGATACATTTTCTATATTTCCTTTTGGAGGCACTGCGTGTCCCCGCGTACCCTCACGAAAAAGCCCTGGATATACACATAATAGACTAGCTGACCCACGCAACCTCGTTTGCGTCTTATATTGTCCGTAGCGTGAAAATTTCCCCCGTTTTTGAAACATTCTTCATTGGTGTTCCGCTCCTAATAGTAGTAGTGTGATGATATATAGCCTATAGCCTTCCTCGATAAATGGACTATCCAACTCTGAAATAATTTTTCAAATTGGACCACCGGTTTCTGAGATTAGCGCGGTCAAACAAACAATCAAACAAACAAACTCTTCAGCTTTATTATTAGTATAGATATACATTCACAGATGGCTCACGCGTTAGCACGTCACGTGAAGTCAATGACAACTTACATGAACTTACTACCCATCCTAATCTGCCTATACAAATTTTCACTTCAATAAAACGGAAAACAAACCTTGTAATAATGTAAATGTGAACTCCTTTCGAGTTTAGTGCCGTCCCAATCTATATTTCAAACACTTGTGTTGCCATATATCCAGTGTGGTTATTATCGGAGCTCATTTGACCCCTGCCTTAGCAGGACGTACTTATATACAGTTCCAACATATAATGTGTTGGTCTTTCGTCGTTTGTTTGTTGCTTTTATCTACTGGGTACAAGTACAATTAGGTATGTGTTACTTATTGACACGTCTATAATAATAAGCAGTGGACTATTTTGATATGAACTCGATGGTAGTGATATAGTTTGAGTTGTTTATGTGTTTATAATAATAATGACTACACTCATCTCACACACGGCAGTCTGACACCAAGTAGGCAGAATCTATACTATGATAGTCACACTACTGATAAATATTCTCATATCTTTCTGTCAAGGTTTTTTTTTTATTATATAGGGGGCAAACGAGCAGACGTATCGCCTGATGGTAAGCGATTACCGCCGCCCATGGACACCCGCAACACCAGAGGCGTCACAAGTGCGTTGCCGGCCTTTTAGGAAGGAGTACGCTCTTTTCTTGAAGGTTTGACGGTCGTATTGGTCCGGGAACACCACAGGCGACAGCTTATTCCACAGGTAGTAGAGCTACGTTGATTTCAGCACGAACGGGCGGGCTCAACCAGGGCAGTATTACCCTCTCACACAAGACCAACCCAAAATGATAGCATTCGTGTTTCGTTGGTGAATGCGAGACCAGAAGCCCTATGATGCGGAAGTATTACTAAGCTGACATAGTGTGAGTTACCATGCTGCATTGTTACATTGTCGGCATTCGTAATGACTATGGTGACCACTACTCTTGGATTCTGCTTATGTCTGCATCAGGTGGAGTAGAACCACTTTGGCAGGCTCATATATAAAAAACCGACTTAAAAGACAGAACTAAAGTTGACATATACTTATCTTGAATTTTATTGCCTTAATAACTACTTTTTCGGGAGATAGTTTTTTGTTTTTTCGAAAGACGGTCCCCATTTCATGTCATCCACATTTTGTATATTTTTTATCATTAATTTCATCACGACGACTTGAAGACTCGAAGACTTATAATTGAAGACTATAAATACTTGACATTGGCAGAAATAGCTGATCCGAGTGATCCGGCTGGTTGCCATTTCATCAAAAAAGAAAAAGAAAAGACATATTTCTTGCATTTTGAAAAAAACCGATTGGTAGACGAAAAACGAGTTATTGAGGCAATTCAATAACTAGTTTTTCGTCTACCAATCGGTTTTTTTCTTTTTTAAGAAATATAACTCCCGCATCAGGACTATACATGTCTGGGTCGTGACTCAGAACAACAATTTATGAATCATAGAAAGTGTTGTCCTATGTGGGATTTGAACCCACACCACTTGGCACAGTAGAGAGTGGCGTGGCGACCGCTCAAACCACTAGGCCCACCGTGCGTCTTTAAATCGGAATAATTAATATCTTTACTTCAAGGGTTCCTTATCTTTTGATGAGTGACTCAGATACCAACAATAGGAGAAGATCATTATCGTCATTATCATCATCCAGAGTGATACCAAGGCCTCACAGACAATGCAAAATGAGGACCCACACTTTAGGGGTCTATTTATTTGCTCTTGCATCATTGGGCTTCCGGTCTCGTAACAACGTTCTTACTTGGTCTTCTGTGAGATAAACAATGCGATAACTTTCTTGCTACGATTATGTCGTTAGAAAGATATTAATTTGTAATGAAGTGGTTAATTAGTATTGATATTAGTATTGCAATTAATACTAAGAGTGAAGACCGCAATTAGATAAACGCATTGTAGGGCGCTCTGCAACATGATGGAGTGACGACTGAGTAAAATGGCTGGCAGTGGATTAATACGGACTGCCTAGGACCGGAATGGTTAGCGGTCTTTATAAAGGTCTTCGTTTAGTAGTAGCCGTCAATAGGCTGAAGTAACTGATACTTCGATTATAGTTCGATTAACTGCCTCTGTGGCCTAGTGGTAGCGTATGCAACTGCTGTGCCTGAGGTCCCGGGTCGGACCAAATGTTTGTATGATCTGCAAATATTTGTTTCGGAATTTGGGTGTTTTCTATGTATGATATGTATGTATTTACAAAAAAAAAGTATATATGTATTTCTATTAGTTGTCTAGTACCCATAACACAAGCTCTGCTTAGCTTGGGACTAGATGGCGTTGCGTGTTAGATGTCCGAAATATTTATTATTATTATTTATTATAGAGTCTGGTTTCTCCGCACAAAACATACAATCAGCTATCTCCATCTAAAAAGCAAAAATCTTTATTTCATTTTTACCCGTACTCTTAATTACTTACCGTCAAACTCAATGAACGAAATCCTCTCAAAATGCCAATAAAATTAATATATTGAAAAAAAACTGTTTTTACCAAATTGCCCAATTCCTAGGTATTTTTTTCACCTGAATCCTGTCATTCTGCATTAGCATAAAGCTATTAGCATTACTATTAGGATATGAAATAGAATGAGTCCAACTTGTACCAAATACTCTGATGCACTTGAATGTAGTTGAGTATATATGGAAATGAATCAGTACATCAGTATGCACATCTCAGATGAGCACCCATTTCCTGCTATCAACTGCTTAAACACTGAATGTTCTGGTCCGTGGTCCAATTCGGTAATTGGGCCAAAATGGCCGATTTATTTTGCATTGTTATTAACTTTGTATTAATGCTACGTGTATGTTAGGTAATTGTAAACCATGTATAATAAAGAGTACCTAGACGACAGAAGTATACTTTTTGTACGTCGATTTATCGTCTTCAAAACCACCTGCATACTAAATTTCATGAAAATCGTCGGAGCCGTTTACAAGATACCGATTACCTATACATCTATACATACTCGTATATTTAAAAATGAATTGCTGTTCGTTAGTCTCGCTAAAACTTGAGAATGGTTTGGCCGATTTAGCTGATTTTGGTTTTAAAATATTTGTCATAGTCCAGGGAAGGTTTAAAAGGTGAATAAATATAAAAAATCATAATTTTGTATTTCGCACGGAGTATCACTGAAGATTTGTTAAAAAATCGGGGGAAAGTTATTACGCTACGGGCAATAGGAGCCGTATACGACGTTGCGAGGGTCAGCTAGTTTAAATATAAAAATTACTCGTTTATAGGATTACATATGTGGGGGAACGGGTATAATGTTCCACCCAACACAAAGGGAGGATCCTCCGACCAGGCGAGGTGATCATGCCTGGCGGGCTACTGCCCAACAGTTGATGTTGGGATGTTGTATATATGATAATCGGCGCGGGAACTTTATTTGCGCGATTCAGGATTGGTAGTTACTCCGTGTAGTGTAGTTTGTAGGTACAGTGCGTTACTTCGTAGTTCAGTGTATCTTCGGTAGATGGCGCTGTATGTGGAGGTCGCCACACATATAAGATTAGATAAATTGAAATTGATATTGGTTGCTGCAATTTAAAGTCATTATTCGCGATATTTAAATTATTGACATTTATTTCATGTTATCTGTAGTAATGTACTAGCTAACCTCGTTAACCCTTTTTAAGATATAAATAATCAAGAAGAAATTTTTTGAGAAACTACAACCCGACTTGAAACATTAGATAAAATTTATATGACCTGTCACCCGAGCCATTAATACTAATCTTTTGACACCTCATACATTAAATAGCGAGTGAGTAAGGATACCGGAGGCCCATACCCCATTCCCCTCCCCACCCCTATCCCTCTCCCCATCCTCCAAAGGCCAGCAACGCGCTTGTGACGCCCTTGGACGGGCGGCGGTAATCGCTTACCATCAAGCGATACGTCTGCTCGTTTGCCCCCAATTCAATAAAAAAAAATTGTTTCAGTAGTTTAGGTACTACGGTGAATATACAAACATACATTGACAGCCAAAACTATTACTTCGCCGTAATCGCATAAAAAATATTAAATCGCAAATAAAAAGGCTCATAACCCAGTAGGCGCTAATAGCCCAGTTGCACTCGGTGATAAGAAATTACTGAAGGTAAGCAACGACGGCGCGGTCAGTACCGGGATGGGTGACCGCTAGTGGCACGTTACCATAAGTGTCTGCGTGATTCGCAGTTCACATTAATCTGTCAGTCCCAGTTGTTATCTTGACAGCAGTCGTGAAGCTTAGTTGAAGGCTTTTGGGCGGCTTAAAAACATCCAACGGCAAGATTGTGTTGCCAGTCCCCAACCCAGACTCGGCCAGCGTAGGGACGTATGGCCTTAACCCTCTCCTGAGAGGAGACGCAAGCCAAGCAGTGGGACTTTATGGGTTGTTGATAAAATAAGAAATGGTTTGGGAGGGTGAAAAAAAATTAAAACTAGGTACAAATCTAAAACTGGGAACACTAGGTGTATAGTTTGTGAGTACAACTGTCTGTCTTCAATTAAAGAAAAGTAAAGAATGGTAGGCTATTTTCCAATCGAATTCAAACTATTTGCAACATTTACAATTATATTTATCCAAACATTATAATAATACAAATTTGAAAGAAATTCTACAACGTAAAACAAGTAATAAACTGCAAAACGGTTATCTATACAATACATACAAATAAATAAAATTGGAGTGTCTGTTTGTAATATTAAAATAACCGCTTTCTACTACATGCATATGAATGTATATACGGTACACATACCAAAATATATATTTTTAAATTTTTTGTCTGTCTGTCTGTCTGTTTGTGCCGGCTAATCTCTGGAACGGCTGGACCGATTTGGACGGGTCTTTCACTGGTAGGTAGCTGATGGTACAAGGAGTAACTTAGGCTTACAGACTAGCTTCGCCCCGCGGCGTACCGTATACGACAATAACCGCGGGTAACACCGCGGGGTTCAGCTAGTAATAAATAAGTACTATGTTGCTGTTTGTGAATACATAGGTACATTTTATTCATATAAAACACCCAAATTCTGTTATGCTGTGTATGTCTCATAATTATGAAATACCGTAAATAATGATTCTCATCCAAGACATAAAAATAATTTATGTAGCTATAGCTAAGGATCGCGAGCGTATTTCTCGAATTAGGTTAAAATTACACCCATTACACACATACATTATAGTTATAGTATAACAGTGCCCGATGATGAACTAAGCGAAAACAAATACATAGTATTGTTGCGCCATAACCAGATGGATCTCGTTTGTACGAGAATAATCGAGAAGAATTGAGAACAGCGCCATCTAGTGTCGGGTAATGCGCAACTGTGGACATTATGACGATTTCCTCGACGCTAGTTGGCTCTAGAATAATCTATTCAGTCTCGAACCATCGATCGAATGTTCTAGTATATTCCAATTATCTCGACAGCCGTATAAAAGCGGATCGTGTTAGCCGTACGGGCAGTATTGTTTCACGATACAGCGGATAAACATCGAAGAGATCTTCTAGTGCGACTAACCAGTGATTTAGTGATTTGTAATTGTAAAAAGTGTTGCTAATAAATATTGTGTTATTTTTGGTAATCAATCGACTACTTTAATTTATTTAATACCCAGCTCGTAACAGTATTAAAATATGGTTTATTTAATAAATTAACAACATTCGATAATCCGTACATTTTTCTTCCTTCCTATCAAAATTAACATCCTTTTAACGATCTTTTCTATTTTTTTAAAAGTAATCTACTAAACTCCTACAAAACAATTGATTAATATAATTTACACCAATATCTCCTCACTAAAGTTTTTGAAGGTGGAAAGGCGTGAGTTACAACCACCAGTCGAATCACCTCCATATCCTACAGGTGTTGTCTTTTGAAGCGGTGATGATGGCGTCTCCGGCATAAGAGTACGCACAGGAGAAGATCTCACCCTGGTGCCCGGAGAGTACCTAGAAAAGAGGTGATTAATTACTGAAAGAGAATGGAACAGGTTTTAAGGGGCTTCTTAGTGTTGTATTCAGAAAAATCTGAATAGGCCGCCATAGTGTGGGTTGAATGCTACATTGTAGAAGGTGCATTGTCTGCATCCGCAATGAGTATGGTGACTACTTTTGGCTGGGTGTGCGATGACAGCGCTAACTAGCGGCAACAATTACATCGTATTTAAAAATGTCAAATGGCTGGTTGTCTTTACGAAGCGAAAACAAACAAATAATTGCAAAAAAATATCGTATTTTACATATATTCTATTCGATCATGTTAATCTATAGTGTCAATAATACCGTTGACTTTTAAATTTCCTATTTAAAATGGCACATTCAAGAAATTTCAGGTAGTACACACGGACATTCTCATTGCTGACGTCACGAGAAGTAAGTAAAAAATAAACATAAAGAACAAATTGTAATCGTATTGCAGATGAGCATTAATCACTTAGTGTAATAACAGCTTTTATGTATTTTCAGTATTAATGGTCAAATCTTAATATATATAAATCTCGTGTCACAATGTTTGTCCTCAATGGACTCCTAAACCACTTAACCGATTATAATAAAATTCGCACACCATGTGCAGTTCGATCCAACTTGAGAGATAGGATAGTTTAAATCTCAAATTATAGTCGCAATTTTAATTTATTGCTAATTATTTGTCTGTTATTATTTGCCAGTCACAATTATCTGTTAACTCCAAATGATTCTAACAGATGTCGATACCTTTCGACTGGGTTGAGTAAGTAATCAATAGATGGCGCTGCTATGGTAAATCTATAGGTTATATTTTATTTTGGAAAAAAATAGGGTTCCGTAAGATATTGGGGTTTTTCGGACACAAGGTGTAAAAAATCAATCCTATAAGGGGGAAAATTTTTCGCTACGGGCAATAAAAGACGCAAACGAGGTTGCGTCGGTCAGCTAGTTAATTATAAACTATTCTGAGCAATCACACACGACATCGTTTTGGCTCGACATGTGCAAGAAATAAAATAAATCAAATGTGAAGATCATATTATCAAATGTGTACCTATTGTAATGCTTTGTCAATATTTGTGATTATTTATTATTTCTAATAAAATTCTCGTGTAATTCATCAAACTTTAGTGGCATCGACGCCCTGCAAAATATCCTTAAATGTCGTTATGTTAGGAATGGAAAATATGTTTGTGTCTACAATCAGAGTGGCAGATGTAAATATTTTGCGAATCTGATAGACTACCTCAACCACATAGAAAGCTTCTCGAAACCCAATGAAGAAGATCGCCGAAGAAAAGTACTCAAAAGAGAAATCACTTTGAAGATTTTTTTCTAATTTTGCTTGCAGAAATTTATAGAATTTGTGATTACTATTTTTGCCATTGTTCTTGAAGTTAACTATACAGCAGGTTTCGAAACACACGCTTAGTTTATTTTGCTTAAAATGTATTGATACGTAAATTTCGTTAGCAAAAAGTGACTTTTGGTCCGCTGACACTTCCTTTTTTGGCCACGGTGCGCGCTGCGATCGATTTGTAGTCCCCAACACCTACTTTGCAACCAGCGAATTCTTGGATTCTGCTCATGCTTTACATCAGGTATAGCTCTATTTTGCCAGGCCCACACATCAAAGAAAAAACTTTTAAGTCCATACATTGATTTACGAGATTTAACTACAAACGCCAATCTACTTACAGATTTAAAAATACCTTTGTAAAAGTCAAAAACGCCTAATGATTCACACGATCTAGATAAATTGCATTTCATTTTCTTTCATAGATTGTACGTGTGTGTTGGCCATTTCTACCTGTATGCAGTTTCCAGTACTGGTGTTCCACACCCGAGCGCTCCTGTCTGCTGATGCCGTCAGCAGACATCCTCCGGCGGGGCTGAAGCATACCTGGTAGAAACGTAATACAAAGATATCACTTGATCATATTACACAATAAGCTTATAGACGAGAAAAAATCTTTTATTTAACTTCAAATCGGATGAAATCACAGAACAGGGGATAGTTCTCTTCACAAGGGCGTGACGTCATACCTAGCTATTGTCAAATCACTTTCGGGGTCGTGGTCCAACTGTAATATCCAACCAGTTGGACTCCCGTAGTAATCGGTAGGGTCAATCAGTATGGGACAAAGGAGCTCATGATTAATTCAGTTAGATGGGGTAAACAGTAATTCAATAAAACAATAAGCCAGTTAGACCTCGGCTCTAGTTATGTCCCGATTGTCCAATTATAAATACTGGTTGAATATTATAGTTGGACCATCACCCCGAACATCATATCCTTCGAAAAACAATTTAAGCCATGGAATCTACTCTATTTTGTCCGATGGATTTCACTCAATCTCTTATTAAACCTTGGATACTTCCTCGCGATGTCCCTTCATGACAGACAGCTCCATGAAGTCAGCCTTGACATCGTAGATCCTCGCAGAACAGTCACTAGACGACGTGGCCATGCGTTTACCAGCCCAATCGAAGCAAATGTCCAGTACCTGAAATATAAGATGAGTTATAAGAAAATATATGTTTTTTTATGAAGTTAAGGGCAAAGGAGTAAACGTTACCACTATGGTAAGTGAATACCGCCGGTCATTTGCACCTGCATCTTACAAGTGTTTTGTCGCAATTTTGGTTCCTATTTCTCTTAAACTCAGAGTAAGGTGGTTATTGTCGAGGAAGAGTGTTTTATACAGTATTATAATTTAATTTAAATTTATTAACAATTAATATGCTAAGAGCTGAATAACTATCTTTTAAATTTAATTACTATTATATAAGTTTGCCAGGCGTATGAGGTATATTTTCTATTTTTATATAATTTGGAAAATAATATTTAAATCCGAACAATTTATTTATCAACAGTGGTATTACCGACCTCACCAGAATGCCCCGAAACGGTGGCAAGGCAAGAGCTCTGCTTCGCGTCCCAGAGCTTGGCGCTACCGTCCAGTGAAGAGGACCCCACCAGAGAACTGTCCCAGTTGAACTGCACGTTCGATATCTCTCCGTCATGACCTTTGAGAACCGCTGTCCGACTAGAGAAAGAAAATATCTTATAAAAATACAGTCTTTATTTTCCAAGCCTTTACATCGTACCAAGTTGGGATTGAATTTCTTTTTTACGTAAAGCGATTGCTAACAGACCTTCACAACTCAAGTAGAGTAATTACTTGTTAATATTGAAGTTATATAGATCGACTATGAAAATACACTCCAATACACTCAATCCTATACCCTCGAAAGATTAAACAAAGTTAAATAAAACGCCCACGGCTTTAGTCAAAACATTTACCATCAACAGGTACTTTTAAGAATCAAGCATAACGTATTTAAAGAGATTGCTATGTTATTTCAAACAGGCGCATGAATTCAATAAATATTTTATTTTACTCTCTCATCATGGCTCCGTTAATGTATAGTGTGTTAAATTAAAATACAAATAAATGACTTACTCAGCCAGCCTCGTATCCCATAAGGATATAGTACCGTCGAAGGAACCGGTGATCATCCTCTGACCCTCGTTGGGGTCAAACTGCAGAGCAATCACCTCTGCGGAGTGACCAGCGTATGAATGGATCTCTTGACCTGTAAATAAGAGTATTTTCTCACATAGTTAGTTTTCCTTTGCCGTTTATATTTCCCTACTGGCTACTTAGTTTAGATGGTAAGCAACAGATGGCGTTACTTAACGGAGAGTTCCCACAAACACGTGATGCAAAGTAGTAAATTAATGTTATGGATTTTTCGAACAAGTAGATTAATCAATCACAAGTGCATTGACACAATAATGAACGCTACTTAATTTAGAGTCAGGTAGAAAGTCACTTTGCGTTTCGTATAAGGACGATGTCCCATGAGCGAACTGAATGTCTTTTGTAGCTAAGATAGCATCGGTTCTTTAAGATATAAAAACCAATTATATTAATCAATAAAGAATAATAAATAAATAAACGCAAATTCTAGCCCATTGACGTAATAACTGTACTATCTCAGCGTGCCTAATTGATATCAAAGCGAATTTTTTTTTTCATTGTCCATGATAATTCCGTTTTTTTTTAAATATTGATGACACGGAGTCACCATGAAGCAAACATCCTTATGTCCAAACCCGGAACCGAAGTATGAACTACCGAGAATGACAACATGCAAGGAACTTGTTGACCACTTGTACCGTTTCTCAGGAAGCATTTAGAAATGAAAATTTAGATCTAAATAAAAGCAGTTTCAATGATTCGAAAAAGTGCGCAGATGATCAGTGGTAATCAACTAACACACTACGTTTACAGGCAATTTTAAAGCAACTCACACAATTACGCAACTGGACTACTGCGCTAGTGTTGCGTGTTCAAATCCCACATGGTACACACAAAACTTTGTGTGCTCCACAAATTGTTGTTCTGAATCTGGGTGTTCTTTGTGTACGTTTAGGGACACAGGATATATATATATATATATATATATATATATATATATATATATATATATATATATATATATATATATATATATATATATTACCGGCAATCTATATAATTCAGGTAAAAGTATAAAATAAATAATATTTCACACATTATCTACAAGTTTTAGGTATTGTTGCCGGTAACTTCAACATAATTCCACACGTTATCAACACACAATAACTAAAAAGAATATAACAAACAAATTAAAGCAATACTTCTTATCATAACGAAAACAAAACTTTTAAAAGCTGTACACCCTAAAAAGTTGAATAAAGATGTTAAATACTAACTTGTCTAATACATGAAACAACCTGTATTGCAGTAATTTTTATTTTATTAGGTTCTATTTCACTTTTTCTAATCGCACCCTCAAAAGTCATTCTAATATGGAAAAAGTGGCTAGTGCGGACAGCGAGCGTTGTACGCGCCAATGTACTTGATGCAAGTTTTGTTTTGCATCTACCCACGATATGCGTTTGTGTGGTGTGACTGTGTAATTTGATTGAAATCGATGATCTTGATATACGGTAAATCTCAAATGAGATTGTGATTGCATCAATTGTAAAAAAAAAAAACGTAATATTCCTAATACTTTTGTCATTTGAAACCAAGAAACAAAATAAAAAAGTAGTTACCGGTGCGGGCATCATAAAGCTTAGCAGTGTGATCCATGGAACCAGTAGCGGCGAGATCTCCTTTGGGATTGAACTGTGCAGCCACAACCTCACCGCGGTGACCCATCAGTGTGGCAAGACATTCTCCAGTCTCAGGGTCCCAGATCTTTGCTGATTTGTCGAAGGAACCAGTCAAGACGCGATTACTGTAACAAATGACAGTTGAAGAATATTATATCTTGAACTCGATGCTATATCCGATCTTTGTTACTGTTTTTAAATAACGCTGTCCCTTTTTAACCAACTTCAAAAATTAAGAAGGTACTATATTTACTGTAACAAAGATGGCTACTAACATGGGGTTTGCTTACTTCTCCTCCTCCTTTACTTGATCAATCATGTTGAACTACCAAAAATATCTATGCAAATAAATAAAATTGAAATGTCTGCTTGTAATTGTAAAATTAACAGCTTTTCATTAAATGCATATGAAAGTATATCGTGGGGAAGCCACGCTTTGGTATGCTCGACCGGAGTGATATCACGGCTTCACAGAAATCCGGTGTGAAACAGCGCTTGCGCTGTTTTTCACCGAGTGAGTGAGGATACCGGAGGCCCATACCCCAACCTCTCCCCCATCCCCTTCACCATTCCATAAAGGCTGACAACGCACTTGTGACGCCTCTGGTGTTGCGGGTGTCCATGGTTGGCGGTCATATCCCGATTCCATAAAAAAAGTATTTAGTACAGTAATTGCATTAAAAAAAAAACTGAAAGTGTTATGTCTGTCTGCTTGATTTGGCCAATCTGGAAACCAGTGCTTCCGATTTCGATGGGGCTTGCACTGGAAGACAGTTGATTATATAATGAATAACTTAGGACATGCGTTCCGGGGGTTGTTGTTATACTTGTACAACAATTAGTACACTATAGCTGAACCCCGCGTTATTGTTAACCTATTTCAAAAAAAGGAGGTTCTCAATTCGACTGTTTTTTTATGTTTGTTACCTCAGAACTTTCGACTGAGTGAACTGAAGCTTTTAAACAAATAAAGAATCAACTCCCCGGGTGGTCCCAACTCAATTTGATCTAGTTAATGAAATATATTTAAAAAAAATTGTAATATTGTTGTACCTTGACAACAATTAGTATCAATATACAATACTCTGACATAGCTAACCACCCTTACGCTAGCTAATTTAGACTTAAATACCTACTCCCCAAGTCGTTATACGTTCAACTTCAAAAAATTAATGCTTTTGTTCTAAGTAAATATCCAATCAATATTCTATAGGTTTACCTTCAATACATAGCTCCTAAAGCATGTAATATTATGGCAGTACTTCTGTTCTCTTATACAGTACATTGATCACCATTGAAAGACAATAAACGACCTTGATGACGCACCGGAGACTCGACCTAAATAACCAGTAGGTACAATCACCGCGTAGTCTAAACATTCGTATGGTATGTGCATATTTTGTGTGTATGTTTGTGTATGCTGATACAGCTATCTGCTATCTCTACGTACACAAACATTTATCTAAATACAATAGAACTGTCGTGAGAAAAGAGTAGTTAGGAGGTCATTTATAGCAGAATATTATTGTGGTGTAGTGACGGATAATAGATATCGAGTGCCATTACCTCCCTTTAGGAGACGATTATTCAGCATATCAAAGAGTAGAAAAATTTGAATCCAACCCTATACTAACACGTCTAACGCGTTGAAGGAGGTAGGAGGAAATGGAGGAAGACGGAAGAGAAGGAGGAAGAAGGACGAGGAGGCAGAGCAAGGAGGTTTGGCTACCTCCTTCCTGAGGCCCATGACGAGTAATGTAAAGAACTGTGTTAGGTAATGAGTAATTTTACTTTTACCTGAATTATTAAAACAAAAATATAATAAGATTGTGTCCATTAAGACTTTTCCTATTGTCTCTAATTAATTAAAACAAATAAAATTAATATTTCGGACATCTAACACACAACGCCATCTTGTCCCAAGCTAAGCAGAGCTTGTGTCATGGGTAGTAGACGACTGGTATGAATACATATATACTTTTCCTTTGTAAACACATACATATTATATATAGAAAACACCCAAACTTCAAAACAAATATTTTTATATCACACAAACACCTGGTCCGACTCAGGATTTGAACACGAGACCTCAAACACAGCAGTCGCATTCACTACCACTGCCCCACCGAGGCAATCTAAATTGAGGACACTCTGTTCGATGTTCATTAAAGGATATTGATGAAAAGGTTTCCAGCTGTCAAATCACTTACCACGCCGGAAAGTTGAACCCCACGGAGTATACGACGTTCTGATGTCCAGAAAAAGTTTTCAGCTCGAGACCTGTTTCAACGTCCCAAAGTTTGCAGGTCCTGTCATAACTTCCAGAAATACACCTGTAATTTTAATTGTGATAGGAATTCTAAATAGAAAATGGATGTTTTATATCTTTCTTGTGGAAGTTGTATCGTGACTAGAAACGGAAGGTTGTAACAGGAAGAAGGGGAAGTGTGCACTATCCTACTTCCTACTAATAATATAAACGCGAAAGTTTTTGAGTATGTTTGTTGCAAAATTTTGAGGAAACTTAACAATAATATAGCTTATATATCAAAATAACACATAGGCTACAATTGATAAAGATACTAGCTTCGCCTCGCGGCGTTGCCCGCGATTATTGACGTACCGCGGGTAAATCCGCGGAGTTTAGCTAGTTTTACATAAGGAAATCATAAGAAAATACTCTTAGTATTTACTTATTAAACGATAATCATATGCTTCATTGCATTTTCGGACATCTAACTCAAAACGCCATCTAGTCCCAAGCTAAGCAGAGCTTGTGTAATGGGTACTGGACTACCTATATAAAAACAAATATACTTTTTTTGTAAATTCGAAGCAAAAGTTTGCAGATCATACAATAACCTGGGAATCAAATCCGAGACCTCAAGCACAGCAGCCGCATACGCTACCACTGCGCCACCGAGGCTGTGGAGGCAGGCAATTATTGTAGTACTATTAAACTTAAGTAAAGTATTAAATGAATTATTATTATTATTATTTTTTATTATATTGTGGGCAAACGAGCAGACGTATCGCCTGATGGTAAGCGATTATCGCCGCCCATGGACACCCGCAACACCAGAGGCGTCACAAGTGCGTTGCCGGCCTTTTAGGAAGGAGTACGCTCATTATAATGCTCAACTATTATACCCCCAAAGCTATGTCTATATCAATTATATATTGAATACATACTACCTGCTATTACTACTGCTTTCGCATTACACTGTTGACACAAACGCATTCTGTGTCAACAGTGTAATGCATAGGCCCATTTGTGCCTATACTTCGACAGAGGGAAACGCCTGCTTAAGGTTACTCTCTACCGTGTGTTCGGTACGGTCTAAGGAGCGGGTCATTTGTACTGTGGAATTACGAAACGATCAAACTGAAAGCATAATAACAAATGAACATACCTGCTACCACTTTTATCAAAAGCAACATTTGTGAGTGGCAAAACATGAGTCATTAACGTCTTATAAATGTAGAACCGCTTGCCAGTTGGGCCCTCATGTTCGATGCGCTTCTTCAGCATTGACAGACATTTCTCTAGTTGACCACAAACTTCTTCGGTGATTAGAACCTCATTTTTGTATAAACCGCTGGCCACCTCCTTAATATTTGAACTGAGGAATGAAAATATAAACTTACTAGCTGATCGCGGTAAAACATCCACTGTAGTTAACACGGTTAAAGTTAGTCAAAAATAGTAGCCTTAATTCCTCTTTATATTATCAGCTATCTGTCAGTGAAAGTCCCGTCAAAATTGGTCCAGCCGTTCCAGAGATTATCCGGAATAAACAGACAGACCGACAAAATGAGAAAAAAAAAATTTTGTTATATGTGATGATGTTCTCCTAGCCGATTACGGCCACGGCGGCCAGTCTCAACGGAGACCAGCCATCTACGCAGGAGATACGAGTATTATAGTGTACAAACAAGTATGTGCGCAAACACAGGTGCACTATCTGGTCCCTCTCTCTCATAAACTGATGATACGGTTAACCGACAGGACCGGGAAGAGATCAAATGCAGGATCGACCGCTTTACATGCTCTCCGAGGCACGGGGTTCATACCCCGACTTCCAAACTCCGAGCTGTGTAAGTATTTATATAAACAGAAAAACTCAATAACTCTTTTGACCTCTTTATAGGCAGTCACATAATTCAACCGCTAGACCAATGAGGCATTTCGTAAAAAGCGGTTATTTTAATGTTTCAATTAGACCCTCCAAATTAATTTATTTGTATGTATAGACGAAGTCCGTGTCTTGACATATTGATATGACTGCACGGTTGGCCGAGTGGTGTCAGCGGTCGCCATGCCGCTTGCTACTGCGCCAAGTGTCGTGGGTTCAAATCCCACGCGGTACCTACAACACTTTGTGTGATCCACGAATTGTTGTCCCCGAGTCTGGATGTTCTTTGTGTCCGTTTCATGTATGTTTGTAAAGTCCCCCACGACACAGGATGTTTATTCCTAATGTGTAAGAGCCGACTTACGGACAATTTACGTGGGACAACAGCACTACAAAGAGGAGAAATCTGTAACAAACCCTTTCCCTACCCGTCTGGGCAACGGTTCTACCTCACTGTTCACAATTCGAAATAGGTCTATGTCCACCGGTAGCCTTAAAGGCAATTGGTCATATTATGAACTGTTAGTGTTCTAAAAGCAATTCTAAGACTTACTCGCCGTTCAAATCAAGAAGGTCAATATCTTTTTTCCTGACTACTCCCTTCTGGAGGTACTCTAATATGATGCCAGGAGGGTGGTACCTAAGGTGGAACTTGAGCAACTTCATTATGGTCACAGATCACTTGAAAAACATTATTTACTGATTTTTGTTTTAGGATTAAAAACGTCTTCTAAAATTGACGGTGTTATGTCAATGGAGTGGTTGTCATGGTGACCGAAGTAGTTCATTCGTCTATTGAAAAACAAAAAATAAGTAGGTCATTGGTGTGGTTTGTTTATAGGTACCTATAAAGTACCAAATAGAAGAAAGAGTTCTTGCTATTATCGTAGCCTTTCAAGTCAAATCTATCAACACACATAATAAATTTGTAAGAGGTTTATGTCTGTACTTCAAGATATTGGCGAAAATAAAGGGACATTTATTACAATAACATAACAAACAACAGTTTTTAGAACTATTGCCTGTTTGTCTTAACGCGCCATTGTCAGAAGTGGCTCAACCAGTTTGTATGCGATTTTATATTATGTGTTAAGGATCATAATCATCAACTCATAATATCCCACTGCTGAGCTCGGGTCTCCTGTCAGAAGAGGGGTTTTTTTATGTAATAGGTAGCAAACGAGCAGGCGTATCGCCTGATGGTAAGCGATTACCGCCGCCCATGGACACCCGCAACACCAGAGGCGTCACAAGTGCGTTGCCGACCTTTGGGGGATGGGGAGGGGCACGCTGGCCAAATGCGGGTTGGAAACTGGCAAGACAACGTTGTGGCTACGTAATCTTTTGTATGTTTTCAAGCCGCCCAAAAGCCTCCAACTAAGCTTTACGACTGTTATCCTATGATAAGAACCGGGACCGACTGTTTAACGTGATCTCCGAATCACGGTCACTCATCTAGGTACTGACCGCACCGTCATTGCTTACCCTCGGCGATTGTTTCTAATCACCGATTGCAACTGGGCTATGAGCACGGTGAGGATCGGTATTTACTGAACCCTTCGCGTCTCTTATAAACTTTGAGTATTCGTGTTGTAATATTCGTGTGTCCTATTCTAGCTTCGTGTTGCTGTTAGCGTTCGGAATCGAACCTGCTAATCGTGTTGATTAAGCAAGAAATGTACTATATAATCACCTACACTATACAAATTCGTTTGAAGCTAGATGGCGTTGTGTGTAAATATACGCCTCCATGTATGTACCTCCTTTGGTATATAGGCGAAAATATATCTTCAGTTTTCAGTCAGCCTATTGTCGTCCACTGCTGAACGAAGGGGTCCCCCAAAGAGCACCAACCATCCCGGTCCTGGGTAGTCCGCATCCACCCGCCGCCAGCCACTTTCGTCAAGTCGTCGGTTCATCGTGCCGCATGGCGCCCTACACTGCGTTTACCTATTGCAAAAGGCGAAAATATATGTATGTATTTAATTTACCAACTTATTTGAAACATTTCTAACACCGGAAATTGTAGTAAGCAGACATATTTGTAGCAATTTTCCACATTTCACAAGCATATTATCTGTGTTTCAATTACAAACTTGTGAAACATGGTTGCTTCCGTTTGATCAATATCCCATATTAGTTGGGAAAGAAAACCGGGCTCGCATATTGAGGGAACCGTAACATTTTTCGTAGTTTTTTTATGTATGAGCTTGTCAAAGTGACTATTCGGCCTGATGGGCCGGCTCGACCGGAATGATACAACGGCCTCACAGAAAACCGGTGTGAAATAGCGCCTGCGCTGTTTTTCACCGAGTGAGTACACCGGAGGCGACGAAGGGGGATGGGGACTAATTGGAAGAGCTCTTCAACATCCGTGATACAAGCTATAGAGCCATAGAAGCGAAATCTCTACGCAACTACAGGGGCTCAAGAGACTCAGTGGCTTCAGGACTGTCGACAATGCGGATTGCTCTTGACTAAACTGGTTTACTCAGATCTGCGATATATATGATCAGGCCAAAAAAACTTATATACAATGGACTAGCCTGATTTCAGCATGAACTCTGATGAGCCAGGGCGGTACTACCCTCTCGCAGAAGACCAACCTGAAATGACGGCATTTGTGTTGTCGTGTCACTGGTAAACGCAAGACCAGGGGCTCAATGATACAGAAGCATCTTAATAGGCTGCCATAGTGTGGGTCACCATGCTGCGTTGCTTGCATTCGCAATGAATGTGGCCACACTACTCTTGGATTCTAGTCACACTTTCCATCAAGCAGACCGGAGTCACTTTGGCGGGCTAATATAAAAATGTACTACGGCCCTAAAGATAATAATAATAAATTTCGGACATCTAATACAACGCCATCTAGTCCCAAGCTAAGCAGAGCTTGTGTTATGGGTACTAGACAACTGATATGAATACATATATACTATTTTTACATTCATATTATACGAGTACAGTAATACCCCGGACTTACGCGATAGGTGGGTCCGAGCGATTGCCGTGTAAGTCGAATTCGCGTAAGTCGGGGTTCAACTTTGCATATAAATACATATAAAGTATGTTTAATCGGGACCAGAGTTTCAAGAAAACAATAATTTAGAAGAAAAATGTTTAATAAAGAGTAAGATAATAAAACAATTTACTTTGTTATGAATAAAGTAACCTAAACCGAAGTTATTTTGATGTCGAAGGCTTCATAAATTCTAACAATGTTGCTTGACGAGTTAAGTTTTCTTCTTCTCATGCAAAATTTCCTAGTTGCATACCAGTAATTTTTTTATTCCCCGTTTTGTAGTAGAAACGCGTTCTTCATTAGAATCTATTTTTTCTAAAATTTGTAACCCCTTTTCAATTGAATTGAGTCCTTCTGTTAAGTTTGCAATTGTCATTTGATTTACCGATTCAACTGGGTCTAGCGAATCAGTTTGTTCAATCTCTTGCTCATGCTTACGCATTTCTATAACCTCATCAATTGTTAGCTCTTGATTGTGTGAATCTAGCAATTCTTGAACGTCATCATGATCGACCTCTAAATTTAATTGTTGGGCGATATGGACCACTTCTTTTATTATGCTATCGATTTTTCGCAAACTGAACACTGAGAGGGCGGAGCGAGAGAGCCGATGCGCGCGGCAATCGAAATGAAAAACCGCGTATCTCCGAATTCGCGTAAAACGGGGTAGCGTAAGTCGGGGTATTACTGTATATAGAAAACACCCAAACTCCGAAACAAATATTTGTAGATTACGTAAACATTTGGTCTGACCCAGGATTTGAACCCGAGACCTCAAGCACAGCAGTCGCATTCACTACCATTGCGCCACCGAGGCAGTCAGTCAGTCAAATTATATCAAGTAATAAATAAATCTTAGGTTCATAGGGAACACTAACTTACAATGTTTCTAGTAAGAAATGAGAGTTTTGCCATCATCTTTATTCTCACAGGAGAACTGTATACAAATCCATGGTACATATTAGACGGGAACAAAAGCCATGTGGCCTATATTCGACACTTTCATGATGAAAGCTGTATAGAACGGGTCTATGCAGTGTATTGCACGTGCGAATAGTTTGTAAGTGTGGAAACTGTCTCTGAGATATTTCTTTGCATTTAGTTCGAAAGTGGTTTGGTTTATAGAGATATATTTTACCACTGAATACTGTAAGCTGTAGATGTTCTGCTCTAACACATGGTTGTCTTTTTACTGTCATCTATACTAATATTATAAAGCTGAAGAGTTTGTGTGTTTGAACGCGCTAATCTCAGGAACCGATGGTCCGAATTGAAAAATTCTTTCAGTGATGGATAGTCCATTTATCGAGGAAGGCTATAGGCTACGTATCATCACGCTAAGACCAATAGGAGCTGAGCACTAATGATGAATGTTACAAAAACCGGGGAAAAATATTACAGAACGTGTAATAAGACGTAAACGAGGTTGCGTGGGTCAGCTAGTGTTCGATAATATTAATTAACGTCAAATTTTTGAAAGGTGGTGGTGGTGGAAAGGTTTACCGTGGGAGAGCCATGCTTCGGCATGAATAGGCCGGCTCGACCGGAGTAATACCACGGCATCACAGAAAACCGGTGTGAAATAGCGCTTGCGCTGTGTTTCACCGAGTGAGTGAGGATACCGGAGGCCCACACACTAACCCCTTTTTTTTTTTTTTTTTTTTTTTTTTTTTTTTTTTTTTTTTTTTTTTTTTTTTTTTTTTTTACGTGTGGAAACCCCCTCGGGCCGTCACCCCGCCGGGGTTTGCGGCGGGGCGGTGTGTCGGAATCGAACCGACTAAAACCACACGGTGTGCCAACTCTGCGCCTGAGAAGGGAGGGGTCCGGGAATCGCAGATATTATACGACCGGACCCCTCCCAGCGCCTGCCCGCACTGAAGCGGGCACCGTCTGCTGGTAAAAATTCTCAAATTAGGCGACGCACGGCACACGCGTACGTCGCCCCTTCGCGGCTGGCCACTAAAGCGGATGGACGGGAAAACCCATCCCGTCCATCCGCGGCCACACTCAGGGCGGCATGAGGCGCAGATGGGCGCGCCTCCGCCGCCCGGTTCGCCGGCGGCGGATCGGGTCCGAGTGGAGATCATCCTCCCGGGCCTTCTCCGCCGCCTCCTTCTGCGAAATTACGTCTTCGCAGAAGGATGCGACCGCGGTAAAACTGCTGTCGCCACCGGCCATGGAGCGTATGATGGCCGGTAGCGACAGATCTCCTCCGATGACTGCAGTGAGGGCCCGGCGTTGCTCCGCCCAAGCGGGGCAGAACTCCAGCGTATGCTGGGCCGAGTCCTCACTGCAGTCGCAGTGGTGGCAGGCGGGACTCAATTCCCTCCTAGCGACCGAGTGCAGGTACTTTCCGAAGCAACCATGCCCGGAAAGCACCTGCGTCAGCCGGAAGGAAAGGGTCCCGTGCTGCCGCCCTGCCCACTCGAGGATGACCGGCTGGAGCGCCTCCACGGTGGCAAAGCCAGCGCGTGGAGCCTCCAGCCGGAAAGACCAACGAGCCATCGTGGCTCGGCGAGCGGCTTCACGCCAATCGCGTACCTCTTCGGGCGGAGCACGATACCCGTACTCCGCCCGATATTCAGCCGCTCACCGATAAACTTCGGCGAGCACTTCCGCCTCCAAATCCCACGGGGGTGTTCCGGCCAAGGCGCACGCCGCCTCGGTGGACACCGTGCGGTATCCGCGTATGGCTCTGACCGCCAATACCCTCTGAGGCCGCCAGAGGCGCGCCTTATTCTGGGCGGTCAGAGCCTCCACCCACACCGGTGCACCATATAGTGCCATCGACCGGACCACCCCCGTGAAGAGGTTCCTTGTAGCGACGCTGGCTCCACCCAAGTTGGGCAAAAGACGCCCAAGGGCGGAGGCAGCGTCGACCAGCCTTGGGGAAAGCTGTCGGAAGTGCTCGTCGAAGAGCCACCTACCGTCGAGGATCAGGCCCAGATACCTCATCTGGGCCCGAACCGGTACGAGGACCGAGTTGACTTCGATAGAGGCGCCGGGGGGTGGACCACGACGGGGCCCATGAAATAACAGGGCCTCCGTCTTATCCAGGGCCACCCGCAAGCCCAGCGCCTCGATGCGCCCAACCACCAGAGAGACACCCCTGGTGGCCAACACCCTAACCCCTACCTTATCCCCCTCCCCTTCCTCTAAAGGCCGGCAACGCACTTGTGACGCCTCTGGTGTTGCGGGTGTCTATGGGCGGCGGTAATCGCTTACCATCAGGCGATACGTCCGCTTGTTTGGCCCCTGTTCAATAAAAAAAAGTTAAAAAAAGTTTATGAAAGGTATTTTTTGATTATTAAAAGTCTAAAATGTATCTTCCTAGCCTTTATTATTTTCAAGATTATTTGGGGTCGGCTAGTTCAATCGGTTTTACCTGGATATCAGTTTTTCCACGAAGCGACCGGCATTGGACCTTCACAACCTTGAGTGAACTGAATTCGAAGTTTGAACTATATATTTGAGGGCACTGACTATCCAATCACGATTCACTTTCGTACTAACGTCTGTTATTAAGAATTTGTTGTAAGAAAAATTCACCAACACTTTTAATCGGCTGTCACTACCGCAAGCCCAACGAGGCAGCATACCAACATTATATTAACAATTAAACATTATAGATCGATAATTATATTGTTAAATAACAGGTAAGATTTGTTTCACTCATAGGTATTGTAATAATTAGGAACACAATTTTTGTGGTTTCAATTAGGTACGTTTTATTAACTGTCATTAAAGAAAATAACAGCTATTTATTTAATTGTTGAATTTATTCACATCGTAATGTAGATAACAACTAATGGTTACACAGCGTTCGAAATTCGAAAAACATATATAAATTCCTTTTTGTACTCCTCGTACATATGAATTACTAATCCCCTCGCATAATTTTCGTAAGAATAAGTACAAAGTTGTACGTATTTATATCCTACTACTATTATAAAGGCGAAAGTTTGTAAGTATGGATGTATGTATGTATGGATGTTTGTTACTCTTTCACGTAAATCCTACTGAATGGATTTGAATGAAACTTTACCACAATATAGCTTATACATCAGAATAACACATAGGCTACTATTTATAAAGATATAGCTTCGCCTCGCGGCGTTGCCCGCAGTTATCATCGTACCGCGGGTAGCACCGCGGGGTTCAGCTAGTTTTGTATATGTTGATAAGCCTTCTATAACATTGACGATAATATAAGGCTGTCTGTTCACACACTCGTACTAAGGCTTGGTCTTATTCATTGCTAAGCAATTTCCGGTGAGATCAACCTGTTTGTACGTTGAGAGCAAACCACACGTGTTCAATCTTACAATGAAGATATCTAAAGACATCTTATTACTAATAAGATGCCTGCTTATTCATTCCTTCGCATTTCTAATTAAAAAATATTTACGAACTTCCATGTCTATGGTTAATATAGAATGACACATTTAAAAATAACATGCCTTCCTATTGGTAAAATAATTTTCAAACACGTTTCTGTAGATCCAGAAATTATCTTCTTAACCTTTCAAAATTTAACCACCTTAAAATATTAGTAAGCATTTAAGCCAGACAAAAAGAGAACGCTCGCACTTGGAATACATCCTGCGTCGCGAGGACTTTATAGATTTTTAAAAAACGAACACAAAAAAACTCCAAGTGCCAGGCACAAGGGATTCGTGTCCAACTTGTAACCGAGTACATTAATGTGTATGTTGAAAGAGGTTTAATTGCTCGGAACTTCTATGTTTACGATTATAGAATTATCTACCACCCGCATGTTCACGGGCCAATAAATGGTTGAATAAATTAATAATGCACAACACAGGTGGCGTGGTGGTAGAAACTCCCTCACCGCTTCTTACTACGCTGTGTTATGTTTTTTTTTTCTTTTTTTTTTGATTCCTTTCCTGTATAAGACAACACTTTGTTTGATGCTCAAATTGTTGTTCAGAACAGTCTAGATGTTCTTTGTGTCCGTGTCATACATAAATGTATGTAAAATTCTGTGTGAAAAGAATATATGTCTAGTGCAGGAGTTTTAGTATTTTTTCTTCGTACGAATCTTTATCTTAAACTAGCTCGAGGTCAGAGTCTACTGCGTACGGCTGAACGTCGCTTTATACGCGAAGCGACTAAACGCAGAATCACACAACCCAAGGACTAGGTAATTTCGAAAATCTATACAAAAACTGAGGTCGGACTACCCATAAAGTAGTTAACCCTAAAAAGACCGATTGCCAAAGATTATCATATGGTCTTTTTATATAGGAAGAAATAATTGCGTATCAGTCAGGCTTGAGTGCATGTTATTAATTAAAATATACTATGGTCCTATTAGTGGAGCGTGACGGAGCGTGACCTTATAATTTACCTTAGTGCCAGTGCCAGCCCTAGGCGTCCGGGCAAACAGGTCGCTCCGGTCTTTGACCGCTAGTCATACCTGCGCGGGAAACACCATGCTTCTACAAAGTTACACTATTATGGGTAATTTTACCATGTTTTAGGTTGAGTTTAATAGTTTAGAGTATTTTAGGATGTAAACAACAGCTATTACTACCGTATTAATTTATTTATACACATATTTAAAAAACATTTCTCAAAAAACGTTTCACTTAAAGATTATCTTTTCATTTCTTAGTCAAATTTGAGTTTTTTCTTCGTCACTTACTTTGAGATCTAAACCGTTGTATTTATAATGAATAAAAGCCAGGTAACATTTTACCTGCGTTTTTTTATTAATGGGTGATTTGCTGAAATAACTATAGGCAGATTTTATGACTGGTATTAGTTAAACGATTATTCATTAATTGTATAAAACGGCATACAAAGGCGAAATGACTTTATAATAATACCTACATGATAGCCATAAAACGTTATGTCATTATAATATTTTTATTAGTTTTCCCATATTTACAATCAGATAATATTGTCAAGGTAAAACAGTTTCTTGAGACTGGTATGCTTTTGACAATGCGCGCGCAGTCTGCCGTGTGCTAGGTAAACGCGCGCACGTTTCGAACGAATTCCAAATTCAAAATTAGCGAATCCCGCGCACGTATAACTTTTACTTTCTTTTTATATTACGTCACATCGTGTTACGTTTCGTAATTGCGGGTCGTTTTGACGCAACTAGTGCTTTCAGTGATAAAGTGAAGTTTTTTAATGTTTTGTGATATCTGTTGATAGAATATGGGATTTTGATTTTTCTGTGAACAATAAGATGTGAGTTGAAAATTAATTTTAATAGCTTTTAATGTAGATGTTAGGTTCTTTATAAGAATTTTTTACTTTTGTTATGGACTCATTCACACGCATCCGGAGATGCATGCATTTCCATATTTTTATTATGCAAATATAAACTTAGTAGATAATAGTTTCTCTGTTGTTATAGTTAAAGACATTTATTATAATGATCATTATCAATATTAAACAATCATATTCGAATTTTAAAAACGTGTTTGATTCCTAAATAATAAAACATTAAAACGTCAAAATAGCGAAATTATTGTAGTTATTTTGGTATTTACGTATTACATTAACCTAATGTAATTAAATTAAAAATTTAGAAAAGTTATTTTTATTATTAAATGAAGTGATTGATAAATAATTCGAATGAAATTAAACCCAGACAACTTTGAAAAGATTGTCACTATTTGTGGACGTCAACTTCTTTTAAAATGTTTTAATAGGTGATCTATGGTATCTACCATAGATACCACTGTTTTTTATGGTCATAGAATATGCGTGGAATTTCCGCTTCTTTCTGTCTATATCTGCGTAATGACTAGCGAAACAAGTATAACTAATGTATTTTATAAGTTTTTTCGTGAACTACAGAATTTTTTTTTAGTAATAAGCTTAAGGGGTACACTTGATCACATTTGTATGTGCAACTATTTTAACATTTATAATAAGGTAAATGTGCGGTTCATAATTTTGAAATGATTTAATAACTTTTGGGAGAAAATCTTTCGTGAGATACATAATTGAAGTAAGGACCAACGAAATAAGTTTTTCTATTGTAATTATAAAAGCAATAACGACTAAGAAAAAGTTTAATAAACTATAGACTGACTACGCAAAAAGTTTTGATAAAATTTATATAGCCTAAATTACCAGGCCATTATGACGTACTGTTGACACCTCGTTCATTAAAATTGGTTAAGTGTTTTAGGCGCTACGGTGGAATTTGCAAATATACATTGACTCCCAAAGCTATTACCCTTCCTTTTGGGTTCACCGTAGAAAAGTAAATGGAAAACAAAACTTACAACATAAGTCTTGATTCAAGCTTTCGAAACTAACTTAGCTGACTAATTGCGAGGCCTAACTAAACGTACAAATATATATATGTTTGTTGCAAATTTACGTAAATTATATATTTAGTAGAGGAGTAGACTACAAGGGGCTTTTGTTTAATTGTATTCTTTAAAAGAGGCAAACTTAACACAAACCTAATATCAACCCACGGCCAGGGTGGTAAAGTTGGTATACTCCTTTCTAAGAATAGATCTATGTTCAGCACTGGACTATTAAAGTCTTTTGATGTAATATGTAATGTGTCGGTGATACGGAGGTCACGTTAAGCAGTCGGTCCCGTTTGTTATCTTAGAATAACAGTCGTGAAGCTAAGTTGGAGGCATTTGGGCGACTTTAAAACATCCAACAGCTAGATTACGTAACCACAATGATGTCTTGCTAGGCCCCAACCCGCACTTAGCTAGCGTGGGGACTTATGGCCTTTACCCTCTCCTGAGGGGAGACCAGAGCCCATCAGTGGGACGTTATAGATTGTTGATGATGTTATGTGTGCCATTGCCAAGAAAATCCATGTTTCAAGCAGCTATCAGTTTCTAATATGCACGTAGATCAGATCACTCAAAGGGTGACAGGCAGCAACATGTTTTTTTACTATGACTGATGAAAAACATGAGAGGAATCCAAGCGTAGTGGTCACCATACTCATTGCGAATGCAGAAAATGCAACAATACAGCATGGTGAACCATACTACTCAAGCCTATTGAGTTGCTGTTAAAAAAAACACGACAAATACGAGAGCACGAATGGTGTCTTATTAGGTTGGTCTTCTGCTAGGGTGACAGATAAGGCCATCTGTCACCCTAGCAGAAGCAGGCCCGGGTGGCGGCGCGCACGCTGCGAAGCGTGCGCGCCCTGGGGGGACAGTGGCGGGAGCGTTAGGATTCCCACACATACACAGGAGAGGGTCTACAATCTACAAAGCGCAGGTGGCCCGAGGTACGCCGGGGTCCAGGGTTTTTCCTTTCTAGAGTGCACCTGGTTTCCCGGCATCTGGTACTTGAGACGGCGTGCGGTTTTGATCGGTTCGAGTCCGACATGCCACCAGAAGGTGGTATGCGAGGGGATTTCGGCACAAAAAAAAAGGTGAACTCAGCGTAATCGTGCCGAGTTCAGCGAGGCTACTCTGTGTCTTTTAAGTTGCAGGTTTTTAATAAAAGACATAAAACTTAAGCAACAATGTTTCACGTAACCAAGGTTTAATAAAGGTCATGAACTTAAGTACAACTTGATGATAATTATTATAACAGACTTGCATGTTATCGGAGAGACATTAAAATCAGCACGTTCAATAAAACTAGATTTTATGATCGACATAAATTTCTTGTTTTATATAAACTGATTGTTGTAATTACTTGATTGCATTGTTGTTGTCGGTAACTATATTTAGCCGACTTCGAGAAAACAGGTATTACGGTATTTTATACATATTTGTGTTTTATATATAACATCTGTACATGCTGAGTGAATGCCAAAGCATTAACGAAATGTTTTTAACCAGTTTTAACTCTTTAATCGCATCTTCAAAAGTATTGTACAAATGGACACAGTTCGTCTAGTTCTTTCATAAACCTTATCCGATAAAATTTATTAAGAGGGTTTAATTAAGGAATTTATGATACAAGATTTTGTTCGCAGCTCCGCCCGTGTATATAACGGTTTACGTAGTAATTTCTGTAAAGTTTAATTTAAACTATATTCTATTCGAATCTAATCTAAATCCTATATTACTGAAAATTATCATCTAAATTCGATCTAAGTACTTTTAGCTTAAAAAGAGTAAAGGACAGCCACACATCTTCACAAGCTGTCGGTTATAATATTAGTAGGATAAGTTATTATAATAATAATCACTTTATTGTACACCAGATTACTTACAAAGGTAACACAATTGGAAGTACAATTGGCGGCGTCCAAGGGCAATGTCTTACAGGCAACCATGATACAATTTATCAGGATTTAGATGTGATAGATCAGTTCTTATTATCTTCCTAGCCTTTATTATTCCCAAGAGTACTTGGGCTCGGCTACTAGTTCAACCAGTTTTACCTGAATATCAGTTTTTCCATCGGATCTCCACAACCCTGAGGGTGAACTGAATTCGAAGGTTGAACTAGTTGTCAGTATATTCGGTCCGGTCGAGTTAATATCAGCAGTTCCCGGACCCCTCCCTTCTCAGGCGCAGAGTTGGCACACCGTGTGGTTTTAGTCGGTTCGATTCCGACACACCGCCCCGCCGCAAACCCCGGTGGGGTGACGGCCCGAGGGGCTTCCACACGTTAAAAAGAAAAAAAAAACAAAAAGGTGTCAGTATATTCGAGGGCCATGACTTCCCAATAATAATTGCCATGGATGTTCATGATAACCGGGACCGACAGCTTAACTTGCTCTCGGAGGCACGGATGGGAAATACTGTCATCTTCCATACTGCGAATAAATAAGAATTTCTTGAAAGAAAATCCCAACAGCAGTCCGACCTGGGAATCGAACCCAAGACCTCTAAGTCGGCAGTCGCTTACGCTTATCGGTAGACCAATGAGGCAGTATAAGTCAGTTCTTATTAACGGTGTCAATATTGGCTCGTCTCCCAAGCTGATTCTCTACTAGCGGATTTCATGAATGTAATATTTGAAAACCAATTCTTATTTTCTCGTGGGACCTAGCTTACAGATTGAAGTCAAGAGAACAAAGCAATTTCGAGGAAAATTTTCTGTATTATCCGATATACATTTTTATGCTTAGTTTGGTGTTTATTTTGAATATCCCGGTAATGAAGCGAAGTCTGTCTTTACAAGTTTTTTATTTGTAAACCAAACATATTGCAAGCTATTTGTTACAATTTTTTGCAACTGAATTTTGAGGCAATCATTCATAAGTGATGGCTCTGAAGTTGTCAGTACATGTTTTAGTTTGGATCACAATAAATAAGTAAAATAATAAAAGTGGACAAAATGTAATAATGTAAAATATTCTACCTTTAACTTTGTATAACATTATCTAACATACGAGTATAATATGAATCTCGAAAATGGCTCGAACGATTACATTGCTGGACCGATATTAACCAAACATAGCTAAGAACCACTGTAACTGGCTGGAAACTGGCTTTCAGATAAAAAAAACTGCATCGAATACGGTACATTCGTTTGAGAACTGCGAAGGCGCAGGCAGGCACACACATACACACAAACAGACTCGTCTCACCTCAGTACTCAGTAGTCAGTCATACTCAGTAGTTTTTGCGTGAAAGAGCAACAAGCATACTCACTTACTTAGGATTTTGTGTTTATTTCGACAAGCTTGTGGCGACTTCCACATACAACATAATATACTACAGCGCCATCTACTGAAGATACACTGAACTACGAAGTAACGCACTACACGGAGTAACTACCAATCCTGAATCGCGCAATAGAAGTTCTGGCGCCGATTATCATATATACAACATCCCAACATCAACTGTTGGGCAGTGGCCCGCGGCATGATCACCTCGCCTGGTCGGAGGATCCTCCCTTTGTGTTGGAGGGACATGATACCCGTTCCCCCACAAGCTTTTCTATATCGGCTTCATAAGTTACTATTTACTAAACGGTACATGCGTAGGCGCATTATCGTTATAACAACAATAAAACTGACCCTACCTTACCTTGTAATATTTACTTCGTAATTACCTATCATATTGACAACTAAAAGCCGGTATAGAAAGGCGAACCAAGGCTGAGCTGACCGGCGCGGATGTGAGGACAGGCAGCAGTTTTTGTTGGTCCAACGCAATGTTTTGCGCGGAAAGGAAAAGTACTGAGACTCCACAAAACGCTAACTATGTCGATATTTACGGGAGTTTTTTTCATTATGTAAATGTGACGTCATTGTAGCTTATGATGAAGTTGTATATATCGATCGATTTCTTTCAGTTATTGTTTTTTTTATTCTTGAAGTATTAATTTAGAGACAGAGGAAGTCGTTGTTGTGCAAATATCTCAAGTAGGTCTAACGCCGCGCATTTGTGTTAGGATTACTTATGATAGTAATGATAAGTCCTACATTGTAGACATTAAAGTTATATTTGCATATCAAGGAGTTCCTTTGGTTTCGATAATGGATGATGATGATGGTTAAGGGTTCTCTTGGGGCTTTTACAAACACACACAAAATAGACACAATGAACACTCAGTCAGTACAACAATTTGTATATCACACAAAGTACTCGTATTTTCCCATGTTGGGTTTGAACACACAACATTGAGCGAAGTAGGAAACAGCGAGGTGACCACTTGAACTTCTATTACATCCGTTCCATGCATCCATTAGCGTTCCATGTATGTACACAATCATTTATTTACATATATGGAAATTAACGCGGTCACGTAATATGTGCATATTGTACAGGTTTGAAAGGCTGACCAACATACACAACATAAACACATCTATACCAGAATATGTATGTATCTCTCTCTCTTCCCAACTATTCGTCCTACATGGTGGTGTAGTTCTCTTCATATAGTTCTTCCACTTCACCCTATCCCCGGGGCCGGGCGTCTGAAACGTTTTCCCGTGGGAGAGCCACGCTTCGGCATGAATGGGCCGGCTCGAACGGAGTGATACCACGGCCTCACAGAAAACTGGTGTGTAATAGTGCTAGCGCTGTGTTTCACTGAGTTAGTGAGGATACCGGAGGCCCATACCCCAACCCCTTCCCCCTCCCCCTCCCCATTTCCCAAAGGCCGGCAACGCACTTGCGACGCCTCTAGTGTTGCGAGTGTCCATGGGCTGCGGTAATCGTTTACCATCAGGCGATACGTCTGCTCGTTTGCCCGCTAATCCTTAAAAATAAATATAGCATCCCTTCATGTCTCTCCTTAATACATTGTTCATGCACAGAACCAGGCTGTTCTGTGTGTCCATGTAGTCCTATGTATTTATCTAGAGTGTGCTTCAGGAATGTTCAGCTCTAGTGCTCATATACTATATGTAATGTATACTCTAACATGAAATTATAATAAGCTGTAAAACAGTATTTCAATTAATAATTAAAAAAAAAATTCAAAGTAAGTAAGCAGTAGAGCCACGCTGTTTTTGGCCCAAATAGGCCGGCTCGACAGTGGCGGTGCTACCCTCACAGAAGACCTAAAGTGGCAGTATTTATGCTGTCTTGTTTCGTTGGTGAGTGCGAGGGGGCAAAAAGAGAGGTGTTATTAGTTTCATGTCGATGTCTGTCTGTTTGTCTGTGTGTGTGTGTGTGTGTGTGTGTGTGACGACATAGCGGAGTTCGAAAAAGTTCACCTGATAAAAAAAGGGAGTTTGCTGAACAGAAATATATCTTACGAGCTTTCAATAGAGGACATAATGCATCGGTAGTTGAACAAATATTATTGTCGACACATTATTATACTGTTGTGGCTAAACCGTGAACAACCCAAACATAAAATTACTCGCCCTGACTGACTGAGTCAAGGACATAGAGCTTTAACCGTAGGGGCTTACAAAAGTGATATTTTGTCATGCTTTTAATATTGCACGTATATTGTATGCACTAAGAAAGGATTTTTAGAAATTTCACTTCTAAAATAATAATAAGTAAATAAATGTTTAGGACGTCTAATACACAACGCCAACTAGTTTCAAACTAAGCAGAGCTTGTACTATGAAAGTTAAATTGCGTAATAGAATACATATATTAGACAGAAAACACCCAAACTCCGAAACACTTTCCGTGGGAGAGCCACGCTTCGGCATGAATGATACCACGGCCTCACAGAAAACCGGTGTGAAATAGCGTTTGCGCTGTGTTTCACACCCTCCCCCCATTCTCTTACCCCATCCCCCAAAGGTCGGCAACGCACTTATGACGCTTTTGGTGTTGCGGGTGTCCATGGGCGGCGGTAATGGCTTACCATCAGGTAATGCGTCTGCTCGTTTGCCCCCTATTCAATAAAACAAAAAAGAAAAACATTTGCAGATCACAAAAACATTTGGTCCGACCCACGAATCGAGTACGCTACCACGGTGTATAATATGAGATAATCGGTATAAAAGTTCGTCAATTACAAAGTTAGAAAAACAGAATAAGAACTAAACAAGCATACCCGCGGGCACTACTATAGCTACTCTTGTATTTACGTGATACAATTATAAACAGTCTCTCACGTGTATTTATGTATTTGTAAATGTACTATGTATACAAACGATTTAAGCCGATAAGGATATATTATATGTGCTTTTATGACTTTAATGGCATAGCATTAGTATTTATCGTGAACCGCTGTTTTATTAAACGTGGCGAGACTTAATATGAATAACATCTGCACTATAGTTTTTATATAAACAGGAAGTATAAATGCTCTCGCATCGTTAGAGTGAGAAGTAATATATAAAAGGTTACAATGAGATGCATTATTTACCTGGCTACTGGATGAGTGAATAATACCACTAAAAAAGTCCGCTTTAGGTATATTGTTTTTTTCCAAACAAATGTACCTACATACATAATATAGATCTAAACTTTTATCGTTTTATTTCGAGATTTTCAAATCATTTCATCACAATAAAATCCTAAAATCTAAACATTTTTTTACCGTGGGAGAGCTACGCTTCGGCATGAATGGGCCGGCCCGACCCGTGATACCACGGCCTCACAGAAAACCGGTGTTTCACCGGGTGAGTGAGGAAACCGGAGGCCCTACCCTTTCCCCTTCCCCCATCCCCTTCCTCATCCCCCAAAGGCCGGCAACGCACTTGTAACGCCTCTGGTGTTGCGGGTGTCCATGGGCGGCGGTAATCGCTTACTATCAGGCGATATGACGGCTCGTTTGCCCCCTATTCCATAAAAAAAAAACATTGGTTTCTCATAAGAAAGCATGTTTAGTTTGTCTACGAAATCTTGCCTTTGGATGTATTTTAGCCGTCCAAGGGCCTCCAACTAAGCTTCACGACTGTTAAACGTAACCTCCGAATCACAAAGACGCTCATGGTATCAAGCCACCAGGGGATGGGAGCATCCAGGAAATGACCGCGCCGTCGTTGTTGAATCATCGAGTGCAACTGTGCTATGAGCGCCTATATTTCATACTAGCTGACCCACGCAACCTCATTTGCGTCTTCTATTGCCCGTAGCGTGAAAATTTTCCCCAGTTTTTAAAACATTCTTCATTGATGCTCCGCTCCTATTAGTATTAGAGTGATGATATATAGCCTATAGCCTTCCTCGATAAATGGACTATCCAACACTGAAATAATTTTTCAAGTCGTACCAAGGGTTCATAAGATTAGCGCGTTCAAACAAACAAACAAAAAATCAACAAACTCTTCAGCTTTATAATATTAGTCAAGATAAGGCTCAGTAGAATTGAATTAATTATGAATTAAAATTAAATAAAATTTATGAATTATCATCATAAATATCACTATATACTAAAACTAAAAAATAATAGTGTGTCGAGGGCAATTAATTATTTCTAAGTAATTATTTCTTTAATTCATAGTTAGCGAATTAGTGAACAGGTATTTAAAAGACTTTATAATTATGTAGTAATTAAAGTGCATACCAAATATTTTTTTTATTGAATAGAAGGCAAATGAGCAGAGGCATCACCTGATGGTAAGCGATTAGCGCCGACGAAGGACACCCGCAACACCAAAAGCGTCACAAGTGCGTTGCCGACCTTTGGGGGATGGGGAGAGGGAATGGGGGGAGGGGTTGGGCCTCCGGTATCCTCACACACTCGGTGGAACACAGCGCAAGCGCTATTTCACACCGGTGTTTTCTATTCTTCTTTCAAGACGTATTAATATTTTTTTAAATACGATCTTGCTAAAATAGGTCCATTCTGCCTGATGAAAATCATAAGCAGAATCTAAGAGTGGTGGTCACCATATTTATTGCGAATGCAGTCAATGCAACAATGCAGCATGAACGGCCTAGTGATGCTTCTGCACCATTGGGCCTCCGTTTCGCACTCACCAACGAAACACGACAACACGAATACTGATATTTAAGCTTGGTCTCCTGTGGTAGAATAGTACCGGTCGATCTTGCTGAAATCAGCGTGACTCTACCACCTTAATTCTATGAATACAGTCGTATTAACCAACTTTATAGAAAAGGTTTTCACCCACTTATCTCAATCCCTATTTGCGTTTCCTGTCTTCAAATCACAACAGAAATCTTCGCTCAACCGATAATCTGCTTCTCTTGTGTCCTTCTCACAACTCCGACTTTGTGAACGCTTCGTTCTTCGTGCAGGCGGTTCTGCTCTGGAATACGCTCCCACTTGAAGTCAGGATGTCCACAAATCGGTACATATTTAAAAAGAATGTGCATGATCACCTTCTTGAGATGTCAGCGTCACCTCACCAATAGTATACCTCTTTAAATAGTATTTCATCCACAGTGTGATATTTGTGTTTGTTCCTATATGTATGTATATGTGTACATGTTTGTGTATATATGTATTTGTGTACATGTTTGTGTATATATGTATTAGTGTATATGTTTGTGTATGTATGTATATGTGTACATGCATTAAGCCTGTGTCAATTGCGTTATTTTTGAGAATTATAACCCCCTAAAGGCTAGCTAGTAGAGAATGCCTAAGGCATTAAGTCCGCCGATGTACATAAGTGCATGAAGTTTTAAATAAAAAATAAATAAAAAAAGGTAATAAGTTTTTGGTACAAATTATACTTACCTATGTTCCTACCTAACTTGTGGAGGACATGAATAAGATAAATACCGCTACCGCGACAAGGTCTTTTAACAACGGGGGTAATGAACTTAGTTGTTTAAATATGCAAATATTTTTTTTATGTTTAATGTTTTCAAAACATCGAAACAGGTGTTCCGTTTGTATAAAGATCGCAGACATGTAAATAAATACTAAAGAGCTGTATAACTTATTTACTCTCAAAAGAACTTTGGAGGTCACTATTTATTTTTATGGGAGGAATGTGAAATAATTAATTATTATTTGTGTTTTGTTAGCATTCACCACTATTGGAATCTGCTTATGCTTTCCATCAGGCAGAGCCATTTTGACTACCTCGGTGGCGTAGTGGTAGCGTATGCGACTGCTAAGCTTGAGGTCTCGGGTTCGATTCCCGGCTCGGACCAAATGTTTGTATGATCTGCAAATATTTGTTTCGGAGTTTGGGTGTTTTCTATGTATAATATGTATATATTTACAAAAAAAAAGTATATAAGTATTTATATCAGTTGTCTAGTACCCATAACACAAGCTCTGCTTAGCTTGGGACTAGATGGCATTGTGTGTTAGATGTCCGGAATATTTATTTATTTATTTAAGTATTTACTTTGGAATCATATGTAAAAAAACTAAAAAGTGATATCGGTACAAAGCCAGTATGATGGGTGGTATGAAAGTAACTACGTATAAAACGTGAGGCAAATCAAAACAAATGTCTATTAAATATAAATGATTGCCTCAATATAATGATAGGAGCTAGATAAGAGACTTGTTCACACACAAATCTAATTAAAGGAATTATAGGACATAAGTCTTATCTTATCCTTAATAAATACGAAGGTGTGTTTACTGAATTACATCACCTAACTAGTTAAACTCCGCGGTATAAGCCATATTATTATAAAGTTTCATCAAAATCCATTCAGTAATTTTTGGGTGAAAGAGCAACAAACATTCTTACTTACATACTCTCAAACTTACGCGTTTGGGGATGGGATGTTAAGATTTAACAAAACTCATGTAGGTAGGTACTTATTATTTAATTGAAACTGGTTTCGGCTTATTTCATTATCAAAGGTTAGGTACTCATAACGCAAATCAGGACAAATTAAATTAAATAGTGTAAAGAGCACAATTGAGTTTTTTTAACAAAATATTTTCACAAGTTCCACCAAGTGCTTACCACCCAGAGTATATATTTGTTGTGAGACTTAGCATTATTATTAATTTCTTTCGTCCCGTGGTCAATCAGTCCTCTATCGCCTTTACCATGGAGAGTGTTCTGAAGAGCTGTTCCAACTGGTCCCCCCTTCTCCCTTCCTCTACAGGACAACACGTGCTGGCCTCGGAAGTCACCGCTTCAGAGTGGAAGACATACACTCTCGCACTCATCGATTCGGCTCTTCCTTCCTGTGCCGAGCGGTTATAACCTGGAACTCACTACCAGCGCACGTGTTTCCGTTCCACTATGATCCCGGGTCCTTTAAGCGGGGCGTGAAAAAGCATCTCACTAGGCCGCCATAGTGCTGGTCGCCATGCTGCATTGTCCTTGTTTGCATTGAGGATGGTGACAACCACTCTTGGATTCTGCCGGTGCTTTCCATCAGGCAGGGCAGAGTCATTTTGGTAGCTCAAGAATAAAAAAAAAGAAAAAAAAAGACGAGTCACCGAAAACGAACGCCTGCAGCTCATACATACAATATACTCATATTGTCCGATGACGATAGACCCGACTATCGCCCGACGGTATTAGTACTCCCTCAGTGTCAAGGGTATAGAGATTGTAAGACTAACAAAAACAGACAATTCAATTGCCTTACACTGATATACTCTACGATTGATAGCACGAATTGTGTTCTACGAAGGTTTAAGTGGTTATTTCATCGCTTTCTACTGTGTTGTGGGTTCAAACCCCACAAGGGACAACACTTTGTGTGAACCACAAGTTTTTGTTCTGAAATTGGGTATTATTTATTGCCGTTTCATGTATGTTCAAATTCAAAATCATTTCTTCAATTAAGACACTAAGTGACATTTATGAACGTTAATTTGAAGCTACAGTTAAAATCATAGATCGACACAAACTGACGCCACAACATGTACTGGATTGTCAAGGTAAATTAGATGAAAACACCAAAATATATTCAGCTACAATAGTGTTAGTATTACATAAAATTTCTTATTTTGAAACAAAACAAACTGTGAGGCCGCGGTATCACTTCTGTCGAACCAATGTGACAAATTATGGCTATTTTTTTAGTCTTCGCAGCATGATGGAAAGCATTAGTAAAATGTAAGAGTTACCTACAAAACCATTATTTTGATTAAAAAAGGTTATTGACTGTTAACCTTTATCTGTCATGCATAAAACAATTAATGACCGATTACAAATTAGTTCCACTTTCTTTAAACAATATTTCCTTGATGAAAGTGATTGGAGATAAATAAAATAAAAATCACTCAAGCTTTTCAAAGATCATCAGTTCTTTCCTAGTCGTAATGATAAAAATAATTGCTTTGAAAAAGAATAAAGAAAAATAATTAACATACCGAAACATTTTTTTTTATTGAATACGGAGCAAACTAGCATACATCTGATGGTGAGCGATTACCGCCGCCCTTGGACACCCGCAACACCAAAAGCGTCACAAGTCCGTTGCCGACCTTTGGGGGATGCGGAGAGGGAATGGGGGGAGGGGTTGGGGTATGGGCCTCCGATATCCTCACTCACTCGGTGAAACACAGCGCAAGCACTATTTCACACCGGTTTTCTGTGAGGCCGTGGTATCACACCGGTCGAGCCGGCCCATTCATGCCGAAGCGTGGCTCTCCCACGGTTGAAATTTATAGAAAATAGAATAATTGACAATCTGTAATTAATTATTTCTTGCCTGTTATACAAGTAGGTATATGTTATGTACCACATACATACTTATATGTATTGTTTTGCATTCACGTGTATCTGTGCATATGCAAGTACACACATATACTGATTGTATGATTGTGTGGGTGAGTACTTTATACTGCTAGCTTAATTATACTTGTCAATGTTTTTATCAGAGTAATTTCTATCACTAATCTGAATGTAGTTTACGCTCTCAATAGGGTCAATGATATGATAAACCCGTGTACTTCATAAATTCATTCTCAGATAATGTACACATATTGCACACTTTAATCTTTAAAACATCTCTGCAAGTAATTACCATCATTATCAATTAGCCTTTAACCGGCCACTTCGGGACATAAGCCTTTTCTTAGAAGGGGGTTTATTTCAAGTTTTCATTCTCTTTACAGCGCTGTTGCCTCTGTGACGCCCACGAGAGAAACGGGGCTGGTGACATTTCACATTCTTAATCTACACCTATAATTTTTGTAACATATGTGTTGTATTAATTACAAAAAAGCGTCAAAGCCGTTCACTATATGGAAATTTGGCGGACGGTTTGCTATAAAATAATGTATTAAAGTTATTTTTGCGTCGCATGGGCATGAATATGCATGCAAGGTGAGATGACACCAGAATATGTAAATGGCGACGGTGCGCAAAGGTTTGCCAAGCCAATTTTTTTTTAAATTGTATAGTCGTTTATTTATATGCCACTCAGTTTACTGTCTATATGAATAAATTATGTTTCACTGTTAAACAAATTATCGACTGCGATAGTTCCGGATCGTTACGACTTTCAATACTTCAACTGGGACAGTTCGGAAATATCTCACTGTGTTGTAAAATTATAAAGTTTGACTTTAGCTTCGTGTATGGCCTAGTAGTTTAAGCGGTCGCCACGCAGCTTCTTACTTCCCGAAGTATTGTGGGTTCTAATTTTACATGTAACAATACTTTGTGTGATCCACAAATTGTTTTTTTTTGTTGTAGCGGGCAAACGAGCAGACGTATCGTCCGATGATAAGCGATTACCGCCGCCCATAGACACCCTCAACACCAGAGGCGTCATAAGTGCGTTGCCGGCTTTTGGGCGATAGGGAGAGGGATGGGGTTGGGGTATGGGCCTCCGTTATCCTCACTCACTCGGTGAAACACAACGCAGGCGCTGTTTCACACCGGTTTAAGGCTTTTCTAAGTATGGGTGTTCTTTGTGTCCGCCACAACACAGGATATATAACTAGTGCGGGATTTGTCTTAAAGTGTCAAAAATAGTTAATACATCCTTTTTTGGTATGGGAGGTAGACCTGCACTGCGTATTCACCTGCTTTTAAGTGACTAGCACCGAATATAGACATATGCAGCTCAGAAACACAAGTGTGTTCACACCCTTTTATGTGAACCTAAAACACACACAGTGTGTGTGTTTTAGGTGAACAGTAATTCTATGAGGCCTGTTGGGAAGTCGCATCTCAGTGATACGAATTGTATTAGTATGTTGTAAAACGTTACTAGCAGTGGAAGCACTACTTCTATTTAATGTCAACCAGATTGATTCCGGACTGCTAAGTAACTACACATGTGTGAACAACCAAGACAACATAGTGTCAGGAGTCAACTTCTGGTAAGAAAAAACAAGATTGTAAGAAGTACCGTGGGAGAGCCACGCTTCGGCATGCATGGGCCGACTCGACCGGAGTGATACTAAGGCCTCACAGAAAACAGGTGTGAAATAGCGCTTGCGTTGTGTTTCACCGAGCGACTGAGGATACCGGAGGCCCATTCCTCTTCCCCAAAAGGCCGGCAACGCACTTATGACGCCCCTGGTGTTGCAGGTGTCCATGGGCGGTGGTAATCGCTTATCATCAGGCGATACGTCTGCTCGTTTGCCAACTACTCCATGAAAAAAAAAGTTAATAACGCCGTTTGTCGTCACATTGTCAAAATGGAGGCATCTCTAAAATACTCCACATGTCTTCTTATTCCACAAATAATAACATAGAGGCGTGGAAGAAATGGTATCAGCAATTAGATTTATATTTATTAGCCACAGGATTGGATAAGTCGCCCGAAAGACGGAAAGACATTCTACTGCATTACATTGGAGAAAAAGATTTGGAAATTATCAATACTTTTAATATCAAAATCGATGATAGCACGCTCGTCCAGGATTAAAACAAAATTCGACAATTTCTTTGATCCACGTAGACACATCACCATGTGCAGATACTTGTTCAATTACAAGCATAAATATTGAGAATTTGACAGGCTCAGAGTGTCATTAATCAGAGATATTTTCATCGCCATCTCAATAAAGCATTGGGCACATGTTCGTCAGAGATTACTCCAGCCCTTGGAATCGTACCACTAGTGGTCACACATCCAAGTATTGAACGCGTAGTCGTTGCTTCCCCTCGGCTATTGTTTATAATCATCGAGTGCAACTGAGCTATGAGCGCCTTATCATTATCAGGCCTTTACAATCCACTGCTGGTTATGGCTTCAGCTAACTCTGAAGTAATTCGAAATGTATATGCTTTGATTACTTCAGTATGGCTTTCAATTCGAAATTTTAGACGGCATCGGTCCCATTCAATTTCAATATCTCTTCTAATCCATTATCTCGCAACGCCGTACAAAAATTATGTGACAAGGGAGAAAAATCGACGGTTCCTACTCCCTCCCCTTTACCTATACTCAGTTGGACAGCTTCCAAGTGACAGCATAGTGCTAAATGTTATTGTTTTATGCCCCTGTATCTTTCTAAAAAAGTCTCCTGGTGGTTCACATGACCCATCAATTTTCGATACGGGCCCGTAGTCTATAATTCATGACAACAAATTGTAATTTCACATTTTATATTAAACATTTTCTGTTGCTTTTTGTTTTTTTAATCATAATGAATTGCTTATAAAGTGCTTAAGAAACTTATATGAAAAAAAAAATTTTTAAACATTTTGTCTGTTTGTTCCGGCTTGTCTCTGGAACGGCTGTTTCGATTTTAACGAAACTTTCATTGGCAGATAGCTAATGATATAAGGAGGTAGTTACTCCTTTTTTTAACCAGCTTCGCCCCGTGTCGTTACCCCCGGATGTTGTTGTAAAGATATAACAAACACGACAGTTAATGTGTTTATAAATAAGTACATAAATAGAATTTTGTTATAAAACTCTGAAAACGTAAAAATAGAATTTTTTTAAACCTTTTCAATACAAATATTTGCGTAAAAGTATAAAATAAGTCTGAAATATTTATCAACCTCAAACAGATTTTTAAGAGGAATAGTTTTTCCTTCCCATGGGATTTAAGTCCTATGAAATGTAGCGAGATAGTTTCCGCACCAATATGAAGTAAAGATCAATTTGCAAGCATTGCTGTGGAAAATGATATGAAAACGGTTTTGTTCTCATATGACATACGGATTTATACGCCTTATGTTAGTTTTTTACATTTATATATGTGAACACGTATGATATTTATTAGATTGTGTAACTTTTTTGAGGAATCGAGCCCATAAAAGACTGAAATAATGATACATCTAAACAAATAAATAAAATTGAAGTGTCTGTTTTTAATCCTACTAATATTATAAACGCGAAAGTTTGTAAGTATGAATGGATGTTTGTTACTGTTTCACGCAAAAACTACTGAATGGATTTTGATGAAACTTTACAATAATATAGCTTATACATCAGAATAACACATAGGCTACAATTTATAAAGATATAGCTTGGCTCGTGGCGTTGTCCGCGGTTATTGTCATGTGTAATGAACAGCTTTTCACTAAATGCATATAAAAATGTATTTATTGACACAGAATATGTTACACAAAAGGTACCGAAACTGCATTTCAAACTAGGCTAAAACCTGTAAATTGGAAAAACGTTGAGGTTATTATCATTGTTAATTTTTTTTTGTAGTGTAACGGGCAAACGAGTGGATGGTTCACCTGTTGGTAAGTAACTACAGCTGTCCAAGGACACCTTTTTTTTTTTTTTTTTCCTTCGTGCGGAAATCCCCTCGGATACCACCTCCTGGTGGCATGTCGGACTCGAACCGACTAAAACCGCACGCCGTCTTGGGTACTAGATGCCGGGGAACCAGGTACACCCTAGAAAGGAAAATCCTGGAACCCCGACGTACGTCGGGCCACCTACGCTTTGTAGATGGCCCCCTACCGTGTGGGAACCCCGGTGTTCCCATTATTGTCCCCCGGGGCGCGCACGCTCCACAGCGTCCGCGCCTTCACCAGAGCCTGCTTCTGCCGGGGTGACGGATGGCCTCATCTGTCACCCCCTGTCCAAGGACACCTGCAACACACGACATGCAAGTCTCTCTGGACTCCCTTTAAATATTGGCCCACTAGAATAAGGGGGCCATAATCAAAATAAAGAATAGACTAAGATCCATTTTCTGTACTCAAGTGGTATAATACATTGCCTTCTAGTCAAACTTAGTAAAGCTTGTACAATGTTTACTAAACTGCTGAAATTAATACACATGTACCTTTTCTGTAAATACATGCATATTATATCTTTGCAATTAATATAAACTTTTGGTTCGACCTAGGAATTGGACCTGAGACCACAAGCCCAGCAGTCCTGAACGCTAAGACTGTGCCACCGATATAGGCAAGCTTACCTATAATTTCTATAGTGTGACTCACTAACCGCTGTATCGTCTTGCATACCAAGTACTTTTAGTAAAATTACCAAGAAACCACTATTTATGACGTATTTCTCCTTATTTCTGACCCGATCGCACATATCAATTCGTATCATAATTATTTCCATTAAATTCACCTATTAAACTATTGCGTTATGTCACACAGAAACCATACAAACAATGAAACAATGACGGGCCCCATGAGAATCTGGACTCTAGGCGCATGCGCACATACAGGGCTGCTGTAGACAAATACAGTAATTTTATTATTATTTTATACCCGTACTGTTAAGAGAGAAGTCATGACTATATTCTAGCAATGATAGGTAGAAGTGACAGTAGGAAGTTCTTGATAGTCTTCAACTACCTTCGTAAAACTACCGTGGGAGAGCCATGTAACCGTGGAAGAGCCATGCTTCGGCATGAATGGGCCGGCTCGACCGGAGTAATACCACGGCCTCACAGAAAACCGGTGTGAAATAGCGCTTGCGCTGTGTTTCACCGAGTGAGTGAGGATACCGGAGGCCCACACCCTAACCCCTACCTTATCCCCCTCCCCTTCCCCTAAAGGCCGACAACGCACTTGTGACGCCTTTGGTATTGCGGGTGTCTATGGGCGGCGGTAATCGCTTACCATCAGGAGATATGTCTGCTCGTTTGCCCCTAATTCAATAAAAAAAAAAAAGAAAAAAAAAACTGAAGACTGGGATTCCATTCGTTTTAGCTTCGGATGGTCATCATTGGAAGGTTTCAATTACGAATGACTCTCGCATAGTCAATGCTATAGCAGTTTAGCTTCACCTTTATCTATCTAATACCTTTAAACGAGCAAATCTTGTATATATATATATATTGACTGCCTCGGTGGCGCGAGTGGTGGCGTAAGCGACTGCTGTGCTTGAGGTCTCGGGTTCGATTCCCGGGTCGGTCCAAATGTTTGTATGATCTGCAAATATTTGTTTCGAAGTTTGGGTGTTTTCTATGTATAATATGTATGTATTTACAAAAAAAAAAAAAGTATATATGTATTTATATCAGTTGTCTAGTACCCATAACACAAGCTCTGCTTAGCTTGGGACTAGATGGCGTTGTGTGTTAGATGTCCGGAATATTTATTATTATTATTTATTATTTATATATAACTAACTGACCCTCGCAACCTCGTTTACGTCTACTATTGCTCGTAGCGTAATAATTTTCCTCCGTTTTTTAAACATTCTTTATTGGGGCTCCGCTCCTATTAGTCTTAGTGTGATAATACATATATAGCCTATAGCCTTCCTCGATAAATGGACTCCTGTTTCTGAGATTAGCGCGTTCAAACAAACAAACAAACTCTTCAGCTTTACAATATTAATATAGATTTGAATCTCGGCAATGGCTTCAACGATTTTAATGAAACTTTGTATGCACGGGGCTTCGGAGGCGATAAATGGATTTAGCTACAATTCATTCTTAGAAAATTCACCAAGAAGAAAACACCGAGAAAAACTCGATTGTCCAGGTACCTACTAGAGATAATCTGAGACATTCTGAGACATATTTATTGGTATTGTAGGATGGATGGAGGACTTACATGTGCTACTTGGCCATATATGTACGTTACTGTATTTACAACAACGGGCAGCACAAAACTACATATTTAGAGAATCTCCTTTCTATGTATAAGTAAAAAAAGGTTTGAAGTTAATCTCAAACCGTGTGAAATTCTTGATAATCATTAAAAGTTTAGAAAATTTTAAAACGTGGCAACCCTAATAGAACAATCCAAATAATATGGGTGTGCGCACGCGCCGCTCGCGCACCTTTCTATGTGTTACGTCACAGATCGATCCGGTTCTGTATCAGCGAGCAAACACAACACACCTGTTACCTCTATTGAATAATATTGAACGAAAAACTTATTGAGTTAGCGTGGATCAGAAGGTTTGATTGATAGAATGGATTAAATTATCTCGAGGATAACTGCAAAGAGAAGGAAAATTTAAACAAACTACACAAGCCTATCTAACCACCAATTATAGTAATCCGAGGCGTATCTAGACTGTGAAGCGCTCGTGTGCTATCATTACTCTAGCGCCCTTTAGTAAGCGTATTGCCTTTCAGTAAGCAAGCAGATATTTTATTTTTACAATAAACGTACAGTGATAAAAACCGCACCATGATGACCTTGCAGGGCCTATCTGGGTGGCAATGACATGTTCGAGTGAATTTAAAGTGCCGTGGCCAGTCTTTAATACTGCTGCGCCCGTGTGCACCCCACCTGCACTAAAGGTAAAGATGCCCCTGATAGGAAGCCATTAAAGCGAATAAATAGCTAGTAAAATTAAGCGGTTGCCATTTTCTACTGCCTCAGTCATTGAGATATACCTATAAAGGCGCAAACTTTATTACCACACGTTGCAAAAAATGTAACAACTTTGAACTATGACCATGTAGCTTTGAAACCATTAGGCGTTTGAAAGTAAACATACGCATGTCTCACTTACACGAACAAGAACAATAACGTCGCTATGATTAGACAAAGACAAAGCATAAACATCACAATGGCGGACCAGTGTTGACTACTCTATGAAAATATACCTATAAAAACCGACAAATAAATTTTAAATATTTTAAATTGTGTACTATATTTGAATAGAATAGGTATGATTAATAAAATAGCTGTACATTTTTGTTAAAATAATTAATTTATATAAAAAATTAAATCAAACACCGCTGTGAAGCATCAGCTAATTGAATAATTGACTTTTAGATTATTTTTTGTAGGTTTGAGTTAACAATTAGTTTCATGATATAATTTTCTTTTCACGTATGTGTAAATAATAGCATAAATTAGTATAAATGTAAAACTATTCAATTAAATACATATTTGCCCACTAACTTGGGGAAACAAAAGATGTGTGCATGGAAACATTGTACTTAAATTGCAATTATTATTTTCTCATATCAATTATAGCGTTTTTTGTCTTAATTTCAATATACATATATAGACATATACATTCACATATTTATACATGTGAAATGTATTTCTGCTTGTTGAACACTAAACTGACGTTTACCTCGAATTAGAGAAATCTCTGAATTTCGGTCTGTGCATTTTTGGTTCGTAATTGCTATTATAGTGTATTACTGTGATTAATGGCCTCAGTGCACTGTTGTAGGTTCAAATCTCACAAGGAACAATACTGTTTGTGATTCATAAACTATTGTTCCGAGTCTGTGTGTTTTTTGTGTCTGTTTCATACATGTTTGTAAAGTCCCCCGCGACACCGGATATATTCCAAATACATGAGTTGACACACCGTGCGTTATCTGATCTTAAAATGTGCCGAATCTGTGCTATGCTACTAAACTATTAATCATCATCAACAACCTATAATGTCCCACTGCTGGGCTCGGGTCTCCTCTCAGGAGAAGGTTAAAGCCATACGTCCCCACGCTGGCCAAGTGCGGGTTGGGGACTGGCAAGATAACGTTGTGGCTACATAATCTTGCCGTTGGATGTTTTTAAGCCGCTCGAAGGTCTCCAACTAAGCTTCACGACTATAAACTATTGATAGATATACTCAAATATAAAAACAAAGGGTTATACTCTATTTGTTATTGATTGTGTATTATACCAAGACAGAATGAATGAAATCTCTTGCACATTACGTTATGTATGCTGGGAACGAAGCACATGTTCAAAAAGACCTTTTAATTTTTTTGTGTTGTAATTCCCTCGGATAATCCCTGCTGGTGGCATGTCGGACACGAACTGACCAAAACCGCACGCCGTCTCGGGTACTAGATGCCGGGGAACCAGGTGCACTCTAGAAAGGAAAACCCTGGAACCCCGACGTACATCGGGCCACCTACAATTTGTAGATGGCCCCCTCCTGTGTGAGAACCCCAATGTTCCCGCTACTGTCCCCCAGGGCGCGCACGCTCCGTAGCGTCCGCGCCATCACGCGGGCCTGCTTCTGCTAGGGTGACACATGGCCTCATGTGTCACCCTCAGGCTTGCGCTTATGGAGGACGGAGATCGTTCTGCGATCTAATGATCAAAATGACCCTAACCTGTAGTTCCTCCAAAATAATAATTATTTGAAGTATATTCTCAGACTATACCGTTTGCAAATACTTAAAAATCTTATATGTACTTAATATACCTAATTGTCAACAGAACACCATGTCGGCAGAAGACGCTGGGGGATGTGTCAACAAAGCTTTCGAGGGTGCCGACGATGGATTCCACACAATAGACCTGCGCAACGGCCGGAGTATAATAAGCAACGATGAAAACCAAAATAGACAACAGGTAAACTTAAGTATTTCTAACCTCAGTAACATATATTTTATATTTTTACAGTTTGCCATTTATAGAAATGAATAAAATTTAAGTGTCTCTTTGTAATTTCAGATTAACAGCTTTTCACAAAATGCATACAAAAGTATATATACTTACATAAAAAAGTAATACAATTTTTTGTCTGTTGATCCATCTGTTTGTTTCGGCTAATCTCTTGATTTTGGATAACCGATTTTGACGGGACTTTCACTGGCAGATAGACTTTTTAAGTCCAATTTCACCCTGCGCTTTACCCCCTGTTGTTTTTATAAAGGTGCAACAACAATAATATACAATTAACAAAAACATATATTAGTGCCATCTATCGGCGAAACACCGAACTACGGAGTAACTCAGTACATACCAATACTGCATCGCGATATTAGAAGAATTCGCACCGATTTTTATGAAACTAAACTTATGATACCTTGTACAAGATACTCGTTCGTCCTCTTTGTATATATGAATGGTAAAAATAAATATTTGTCTGACCTTGGTAAGAAATCACAATAAGGGCTCGTTTACACTGACGCTGTGCTGAGTTAGGCGGATAGGTAAAGCGTACAAGAGCAATGAAAATGGCTAGTGTTTTTATATAAAAGCAGACCAGAACTGCTACACTGGGCCGTATTTCGATCAATCAAATTCAATATCTTTGAGAGATCATACTTTTTCAACTTTCTTTAAAAGATAAAAAAAACAATATTAAAAGGGGTTGGTTTTACTAACTTTAAGTAAATAATGTTTATTCAAGGTAACAATCGGCATATGCGTGAATAAACATCACACAATATCAGATGTTTATTCCCATACAAGTGATGGTCATTTCTATAGTATTAAGGATTGATGGTTTCAGTGTGTGGGTTCTCTTTGTGTGAGATGTGAGATGAATGTTCCTGTAATTGGTTGGTGTATTCCTGGTCACGTTCGTAGTATTTTGTTGATTAATGGCTCAGCCGTTTTGGTGGTTTATCATTATAGATTGTTATAAATTGCGAACGATTATGTGTGTGTTTGTAACACGGGTTACTTCTTAACGTTATGTATGTAATGTGGACGTGAGACAGTTTTCTTTTAACCGACTTGAAAATTTTCTATTTTTTATGTTTGTTTCGTCAGAACTCCGTCATATGGTCCCCATCCATGAAAATCCAGTCTTCCGGACATGATCCCAATATACCTTCTGTCTGTAAAAAAGATATACAATTTTATTTTCAAGAACAGTTGTCATCATCTGATGACAAAAATTTGTTACACATTTCAACAATCCCAAATAAAATAAAGTTCAGAAAAATTATGGCAATGATTCTTTGTCAATCATGTTTAAGCAGAAGCCTGAAAGTATTGAATAAAGTAATGTTTCATTAACACAATATTAACAAGATTATATTGATCTCTATTGTGAATTCATCCAGTCACTTACATCCAGTACGCACATAATTGGTACAAAGAAAGTACATTACTAAACGTTTAACGTATAAGAGCCACTCTGAAGCTATTCTCGATTTCCCTCCAAAAGCCATAAATATGGCGCGAATTTCATTAAGTTCCAAATTCAAATTAAAGTCACGTCAAGTTCGCACGTGCGCAGTACTGCTACGGAGTACAGATTAAAAATTGGAGTGTCCTCGAGCTCAAGGAGGTTAAATTAATTTATTAGTGTCTATACTTCCGTTTAAAATTAAAGGAGTCTTTCCGTTAGAATTAAAGTAACAAGGATGTTATAATTTTAATTGTTATTATACTTTAAGGACTTAACAAATTAATATTTATAATAAACATCAAAACAATTTCATGGAACTTAAAAGATCTTTACAATTATTTTAAATATGCATGTTTCCATATAACGTATAACTATAATTATTTAAACTCGACGTAGGCTGAATCCACAAATCGTGCGAAGCCAGCGATGAAAAGAAAAAAAAACCATAGTTGTAGATCTCCTGGTCAGAACCGTAGTAAGTAGATAGGTATTACATTATATATTAGAATAAGGAAACAAGTTTAGATAAAATACTCAACATTTACAATTACATCAATATAACATTTTATCTTAAATACATTTACGAATCACAATGTGAAGACAAACTTTTTAAAAACACCTTTTTGAATAATAATTATAATTTTTAATATCTGTACTGGAAAGTTTCTCATGCTTTACCATATACTACAGTATCCCTGTTTATAAACGGTGGTGGACGCTAACAGCCCTCAGTACTCCGCGAGGGCTCGTCCCGCCCGCCCATATTGAGACATTAGAAGGCGCGCGCGCGAAACTTTTTTCGGGGACGAACAGATTTCCCAAATCGCGAGTAACGTACAAGGAATGACATAACAACTTTTTTGAAAAAAGAATACATTCGGAATTGGTGTTTAAAATGGTAATGAGTTGTTTTTTTTATGAAAGTTTTTTTTTTGTTAAATTGCCAGTGTCGTAAGCTATAATTTTCTGCAATGATTTTTCGTGATTATATCTTATACCTACATTAGAACACACAAACAATACACCACAACTTGCAGGTTCGAATTAAAATAAAGTATTTATGTAAATATATAATATTTGTACAAATATTGTTATTTGAATCGAAATATATAATATTTTAAAAGAAATAAAGTTAAACATAGTCATAAATTAACAAACACTACAGTATAGATAAAATTTTCGGGCTAATGCTTGATAACGTGTAAACTGCCTCATAAAACTATAAAATGCTAAAATGCTATAAACCACAGCTACTAAAAAATAAATAAAAAACAATGCCAGAAACCTATAAAATGCAAACTTATTGCTAAACACACAAGATATGCATTTGCTTAACAAGATATTCATAATATGTTTGTGAGTGTGTGTGTGTGTTCATATTTATATACTTATTTTTTTATTAACTTATAAAAAAGTAATCATGGACTCCATTTGGACGAAAAACTATGATATTTAAACCGCAATTTTACACTTTTGCCAGTATTTGCTTTTTTTATATTTGAAATTGGAGAGTAAAACAAAAACCAAATCAGTTAATAAATGAAAGAGTTCTGAGGTAGAGAATGTAAAAGAAACTGAATTGAAAACCACCTTTTTTAAATCGGTTAAAAGCATCTCAACTTCTTTTATAGTTCTCATGCGAAAAATTCGCGTGCGAAATTCTAACGTTTTCGTGAACAGTGGCGCTTGTTGCTACAACGATTTAGTCGATAAGCAACACGCTATTTCCTATTTTGTATAACCCCAACATATACAGTATTGACCCTACACGATACACATTGTACTTACTTGCTTATAAATAACTAATTCATTAGCCAGATCAATGATAACTGTTGAATTCGTAACTAGTAGCCTTTTAGGCCTGATATTTGTAAATTTTATTTCTTTAAAATTAAATTAAAATACCAGGACATAAAAAAAGAATGAAAATACTTACAATATTCATATAGGATAGAATGAGTCGCTGCCGGCTGTTCGCTTGGATTTCTAAATTACTAAATTCAGTTAACAGCAAGACATAGAGTGATTCAAGAGGAAGGTTTATATGTGTAATACACGCATATTATAATAGAAAATATCCGAGAATTTTGAAGACTTCCATACGAAGCTGGAACGATTCGCTAATACTTAAATCAAAGCCTCAAAAAAATCCTCCGCATAATCGCTACTGGTAGCGTTCCTAAAAGACTGGTGGCATTGCCACGTTGAATTGCAAAGGTCGGTCAGTAAGCGTCGATCAATTGCATAGCTATTTGTTTGAACTATGTATTAGTGGGCAAACCATTCTTACCGTAGTACTATCTTTTTTCGTTTTTTATGGTATATGGAGCAAGCGAGCAGACGTATCGCCTGATGGTAAGTTAAGATTACCGCCGCCCATGGATGTAACGACGACGCAACACTAGAGGCATCACAAGTGCGTTGCCGTCATTTGGGGGATGGGGAGTGGGATGGGGGATGGATTGGGGTCTGGGCTTCCGGCACACCGGTTTTCTGTGAGGCCGTGGTATCACTCCGGTCGAGCCGGCCTATACATGCCGAAGCGTGGCTCTCCTATGGATAATCTCTTTCTCTTCTGAACACATGTTTGCATTACATTATATCGTCATAAATAGCCCCTAATAGTGTAGACTATCCTAAGAATAGCTATAATAAATAGCTAAGAATAGAATAAGCTGTTTCTTTACAAGGTTTTGATCTGCTGTTATACCAGATAGGTTGGTATATAATTGTTCCAAGTTTCCTTATCTTAGCCGTGTGTCTTGCGTAGTTTGCTCCCTTAGTCGGCTCTTGCAACAACCTTGTGATGAAAATATACGATGCTACGACGTACTCTTGATCCTTCACCAGACGTAAAAGTACACACATGAACAAATATCTACTTATAGTTAAAGTTACTTCCATGCTCTATTATTTAACTTATAAAACAACTTGAAATAATACTCAGGTCATTCGCCCTTCGCCCCTGAAACTTTACACGTCACGAACAAAAATATTCAATGATTGATCACATAATTACGTTCACTTATTCCAGATAACACTAAAAGTAACTAAAAACCCTTGACCTTTTAGAGGTCACTGATTGAATATATTTAACAACAGTTAAAGTGATCAACGTTATATCGAGAATTCATGTATAACATCTCTCTGTAGGAAAACCAAGAAAACCAGTGGTATCTTTATTGCTTTTCATCGAGGGAGTGAGGTTATCAGAGACCACCCATCCCTGTCTGTGATTCTGAGGGACTAACTCTTACCGTGGGAGAGCTATGCTTCGGCATGAATGGGTCGCCTCGACCGGAGTGATACCACGGCCTCACAGAAAACCGGTGTGAAATAGCGTTTGCGCTGTGTTTCACCGAGTGAGTGAGGATACCGGAGGCCCATACCCCGGTATATATGACGCCTTTGATGTTGCGAGTGTCCATGGGCGGCGGTAATCGCTTACCATCAGGTTATACGTCTGCTCGTTTGCCCAATATACAATTAAAAAAAAAAAAAAACTAAGTTGCTGATGCCCATGAGCAGCGGTAGTCACTTATCATCATCATAAGCTTTTGTGAAGAAGAATCTTCACAAAAGATTTTCTTGGAAAGGAGGATTTTGCTAACAATACCACGCTTAACCGACGGCCTTTTTTTTTTTTGTACGTTTGGAAACTCCCTCGGGCCGTCACCCCGACGGGGTTTGCGGCGGGGCGGTGTGTCGTAATCGAACCGACTAAAACCACACGGTGTGCCACTCTGCGCCTGAGAAGGGAGGGGTCCGGGAACCGCTGTTATTAACACGAACGGATCCCTCCCACCCTTAACAGACGGCCTGGTACAAGGTTTTTGAAGTGAAACTTCTTTAGAATCGTTGTGATTTCAAACCGGATGCAACGGGAAAAACGACAGGTAAGAGACACAAACACAAAAAGTCGCCTGTAATTAGTGAGCCAGAGCAAGAGAGTAAATGTTGGTGTATATGTATAAATTCATTCTTTTGTCGATTTACTGTAGTTTCACTTCTATTGTGTGTGAATCGCACACTCACCTTTTTATTTTTATGTTTTTCAAGATCTCTTTGCAGTAAAAATGTCCTTCATAGCTTATCTCTTAGTCGCCTCCTACGATACCCATGGACTGAGTAGTGGTTGACACTACATTTTTTTTTATTGTTTCTAATACACATACGTCACAGACACAGTGATATAAATTGCGCCACGAAGACCTCGCAGGGTCTACCTGGGTGGCAGTGAGTCGCTAAAAGCTAAGTAATACAACATAAATCAACACTTTCAGACTTAATACATGCAACACAATGTTATTTACCTTCGACAGATAGTGGTTTTTTAATTTATATTGGAAGGCATGTTTTTCTTTCTTTACATACAAGGATAGTATCTCCTCTCTCAATATTCTTAATCTGACACCACATGTTTAAAAAATGCCTTGTGTCCTTTATTGACATGTTTCTAAAAGTTTTAGGACACAGGAATTATTCAAACAGCGGAGGTTTTTTTAAAAAAAAATTCAACTAATGAACAAACACTATGATTCTTGTTTAGTCTATGGTTCGCTTTCGTTGACCTTGAGTAGAGTAACGACCGAGACTTGAAAGGATTTTGATTATAGTGTAATTATCCTGCGGGTAGTGTGCTATAAATTATTATAATTTATGGGTACTAATTAGATGAACATAATTTGAAGAGATTTGATGATACAGTGTAGATAAATATAAATGTTATGGGTCCCATTCAAGTACATAGTAGTCATACCATTTAATTTGTTCTGTAGTATGTTGAAGGTTTAAGAATTGTTGCTTTTTAATATTTGATTAATGGTTGGCAAATTATTAAACGTTTAATATCTTCTTTTAAATAAGTTGCATATCTATACGAACTTAATATATACAATAAAACATTTTAACAACAAAAAAACGGCTTCAGGAACTGGACCAAATTGAAATGGGACCACACGGGAAGCATCAACTTTTAAATAAAAAAAAGAATCATCGAAATTAATTAAGACAATCGAAAGTTCTAAGATAGCAGACATAAAAAAATACAGTTGAATTGAGAACCTTCTTCTTTTTTCAAGTCGGTTAAAAATTTAAGTTTGTAATTTCAATTTAATAGATTTTCACTAAATACATATTATAAAAGTATTATACGGTACTTACATCAAAAATAATTTAAACACTTTTGTCTGTCTCTTTATTTGTTTCGGCTAATCTCTGGAAGGGCTAGACCGATTTGGACGGAACTTTCACTGGTAGATAGCTGACGATATAAGGAGTAACTTAGGCTATGTTTTTTTAGTCTAATTTTGCAGTGGTTATTGTTTTACCGCGTGTAACATCGCGGGTTCTAACTAGCATATTATAAAGCAACAGAAAAAAAGTGAGTTAGCAACATGCTATGCGTAATATCAATTTATTTAATCAACGATTCTTGACGGGAATAGTCCCTTATTAGTACACATTGGTACACAAAGTGCAGGATATAAGCTGTTGTGACACAATGATGGTCGCCGAGCCCATTGTTGGGTTCTATAGGCGGTTCATAGACCGGTCGGTATTCAGGGTGCACGTGATGATGATAATGGCTGAAGTGATTCTATATTAATCGTCATTCATTGACGTACTATACAGAGGCATATGGGCAAGGTTTTTTTATATTAGCATGTCTATGTGACTCTACTCCGCCTGATGGAAAGCATGAGCAGAATCCAAGAGCGGTGTCACCATAGCTAGGTCTTTTTAGTTCTCAAATAAATAATTTTGTGGAGGAACGGGTATCATGTCCCTCCAACACAAAGGGAGGATCCTCGGACGCGGGCGGGGCGGGCTACTGCCCAACAGTTGATGTTGGGATGTTGTATATATGATAATCGGCGCGAGAACTAGTTATTGCGAGATTCAGGATTTGTAGTTACTCTGTGTAGTGCGTTACTTCGCAGTTCAGTGTATCTCCAGTAGATGGCGCTGTAGTAGGTTATTGTTGTGTTATACGTGGAAGTCGCCACAATTTTAACTCTATCTGAAGAAAAATACCTAGTTAGTACTTTCATGACATGGCTTCCAGGAAGTCCTGGAGCTCGTCGAGCTGGACACAAAGATACCACGGCTTCCTAGAATGTAATGCTTCAATGGGGACTCAACTCTTCTTTATTTGGAAACCTTCGTCTTCTAATTTAGTTAGTCACCGTGGGAGAGCCGCGCTTCGGCATGAATGGGCCGGCTCGACCGGAGTGATACCACGGCCTCACAGAAAACCGGTGTGAAATAGCGCTTGCGCTGTGTTTCACCGAGTGAGTGAGGATACCGGAGGCCCATACCCCAACCCCTCCCCCATTCCCTCTCTCCATCCCCCAAAGGCCGGCAACGCACTTTTGACGCCTCCGGTGTAACGGGTGTCCATAGGCAGCAGTAAACGCTTACCATCAGGCGATACGTCCGCTCGTTGGCCCCCTATTACACAAAAAATGAGACATTTAAGGTTCGCCAACAAAATTGTAACTCATGCACTTGCAATGTGTCCATGGGTCTTTATAATCGTCTTCGATTCTTCGTCTACTAACACTTTGTTTTCCACCCACTGTCATATTCGGGGTACTTATTCTGTAAATAAATTCACGTGATAAACCAAATAACGGTTTGTTTTTCTAGAATTCCACCGTTCCCTTTTGTTTTGTATGACTACAATCATACCTATTAGGAAGGTATGATTCAAATTCAAGCGGCAAGTCATGAAGCGAGGAGTAATCACAAACGCCCACAGCATCCCGCTTTATCTGCATTTTACTCACTAGCTGACCCACGCAACCTCGTTTGCGTCTTATATTGCCCGTAGCGTGAAAATTTTCCCCCGTTTTTAAAACATTCTTCATTGCTACTCCGCTCTTATTAGTAGTAGCGTGATGATATATAGCCTATAACCTTCCTCGATAAATATACTATCCAACACTGAAAGAATTTTTTAAATCGGACAAGCGGTTCCTGAGATTAGCTCCTTCAAACAAACAAACAAACTCTTTAGCTTTATGATATTAGTATAGATTTATTTATTAACCTTCATAGTAACATATCTGATTAAATCAATGACTGAGTGGAGGAGTATTTTGTCAACCATCATTTTGTTCCCACTGATGTAACATGAAAACCTTAAACAGGTCTCTCACAAGGGACACTACAGAGCGCCAGTCTTTTTACGTATGTCTTCCTGCAATCTGGCCTGAGGGCGTCCCACAGTACGTTTGCCAAGACGTTGTCTCCACTCCAGAACGCGCTTACTCCAGCGGTTGTCAGTCCTGCGATGTGACCAGCCCATTGCCACTTCAACCTACCCATTTTCAGAGCTATGTCGGTCACTTTGATTCTCTGACTGAATTATTTCGTTACAAAATTTGTCCTTCAGAGAGACTCCAATCATAGCTCTTTCCATGCTAATGCATGCTTATGAGCTATGCTTACTATGCTTATGCTAGCTTATGCTCTTAGCTATGAGCTAAGAGCTAAGAGATATATAAATCACAATATAAATGATCAAAACCGTTTATTATAGTAACTTTTACTCATGTATATTTGAATGTAGCTCAATCGTTTAATAGGAAACGCCCACTCCGTGTTATTAAGATGCCTTTGAATGAGCAAGCAACTCAAAAGAATAAAATTGAATGGTTTAATGCCGTGTATTAAATCTCCATTCGGATGGGTCACTACAAATTAGAGGAAGTGCCGCTGCAATGATATCGTTTGAGAAGATTATGTCACTAATTGTATGATTTATATTCGAATTAAATGTCTAAAAGATCAGATTGTGTTTATGTACATAGCTTTATGAATAATAGTTTTCTTCAGCGGTTCTTTTTTTTTTCATATGCAACTCCCGCATTAGGAATATATATCCTGTCTTGTGGGGAACGTTATAAACACACATGAAATGTCTTGTATATAAAAAAAACTCACCAACAAAATTATCTCATTACTTCCCAGGCTGAACCAGAGACAGAGCCTCCCCCATCAATCCCCGTAGAGCACAAAGAAGACCGAGCCCTACGATGCGGCTGGGGAATGTTTAGGCCGAGCTGGTTGCAACGTTTCAGGACTGCAAAGTGGGCACTCTTCTGGCTATGCTGGGCTGGAGCTATTCAGGGTGAGTGTATGTTTTAATAAATAGATACCTCACGACACGGTGTTAGTGGTCACATGCTGGTAATGACATGTAATGACATGCTGTGCAATACAGTATCGACTATTTTTCGACCTGCTACGTACCCACCTCTAATATAATTTGTGAGAAAACAAAATTCGGTTGTCATTAATTTAAAGAAAAAACCTTGACATATTTCATACATCGGCATCTGATCCTAAATTACGGGCTTATGATAGGAAATAGTACCTTTATTTATTGTAGTAAGAAAGCTAAACATTTAAAAACATATTGTCATAATATACTACATTATAATTTTTCTACTTCTAAAATTTTTTAAACGTTATTTTAGAATGCAGTACTATGCCCGTCTGTTACTTTACTCCCTCAACCATTAAAAATACTGTAGACCCTAAAACTATTATGACAGGGCGCTCCACTACTTGAAATGGAAATTCTAGACATTCTTGAAGATCGAAGATATCAGGTAATCCCAGGTCCCTACATAAGACAGTCTTTATCGGTCATTAATTGGTCCGTGTCTACAAACCACTCATTATTAGCTTCAGTTCTAGTGACTGCACGTTTTTCACGTTCACGGTTAAGCGGTCGCCACGCCGTTTCCTCGCCAAGTGTTGTGGGTTCAAATCCCACATGGGACAACACTTTGTGTGATCCACAAATTGTTGTTCTAAGTCAGGATGTTATTTGTGTACGTTTCATGTATGTTTGTAAAATCCCCCAAATTATTCCTAGTGCGGGAGTTGTAAAAAAAAAGAAAAAAGCTCCAGTTTTCCCACACATGCACGACAAAAACGGCAATCTTTAACAACTACACATAACTCACGGAACTAATTATTCCAATACTAAAATTAGATTCTATGTAAGCGCGTTTGCACGCAAAATCATGATCTATATTATTTTTACACATGCAAATCTATTTAATTTACATAACCGATCACCTAGATTCCGATAGACTAGCTCCGCTGTTGCTTAGAAACTCCACGCATACACAAACGTTGAGAAATCGTGTGATACTTTTTGTATGAAATTGATATAAATCTGTGTCAATGGAAGAATACTTTGTTGTTTAGTCATTCGCTCATTAGTCTAGTCCAGTGGCTAGACTAGCAGACTAGTCTCATTCAAAAATGTATCACTAGCCTACTAGATTTTAGTGATCAGTGATCTTGACTTCTGAATCGTAGGTTGTGGGCTGGATTCCTACCTAGAAATTATATTTGTCTGTCGAGTACAATAATGTTTTTCTGTTTGTAAACTAAATAATTTTATAATAACACTTTTTTACATTCCGTTTTACGTTGTACTGATGACTTTGTGGAGGAACGGGTATTACAGTTACATGTTCCACCAACACAAAGGGAGGATCCTCCGACCAGGCGAGGTGATCATGCCTGGCGGGCCACTGCCCAACAGTTGATGTTGGAATGTTGTACCTATATATGATAATCCGCGCGAGAACTATTTATTGCGCGATTCAGGATTTGTAGTTACTCCGTGTAGTGCGTTACTTCGTAGTTCAGGGTATCTTCGGTAGGTGGCGCTGTAGTAGTTTTTACTGTTGTGTTAGATGGATGTGGATGTCGCCACATCTTTGATATAGCGTACCTACACATATTCCTAAAACCAAAATTTTTGACGTTTAGTCGTATAATTAATCGCGCGGGTTATTGATTCAGTGTTTATGTTGATCATTCATTGTTACCTGTTTATAACCGGTTCATATTGTAGAATAGTGGACGACCAAGCTTCGACATAAATAGACCGACTCAATCGAAGTGATACTATTTTGTGATACGTCTACTTGTTTGCTTCTTTATATAATAAAAAAAACAAACGAGAACCTCGGCTTCTATAGCCTTGTATACCTTTCCATACACAAACTCCTAGCCTTGTATTTTACGTTGTCTTCCTCATGACATACGTATTCTTATACCAAACTATAAACAAGCTATAAAATATACCATGTCTGTGAAAATCAGCCATTATATGTGTTCAAGGTAAAACAGGAATAGCAACAAAAGTTAAACTATAAATTAGAATCCAATAAAATATTTAATGACCATGTAATAGAAAATAGGATTTACGTAATAATGTCTATTCACGCACTGAAATAGCGACTTTGTGAAAGATAGACATAAAGTGCAATTTAAATCTCCTTTATATGATAATATGTTTTGTGTATCAGTACAGTCTACTCCCGAGTTACGTCAGTATGATGATGGATTCAGAAAGCGGCGTGTCACCTCCTCTATTTATCCTATGCCTTTCGTAAGAGACGACAAAGGTAGCAAAACTAATGGGAGAGAGGATTTTACAAAAAGTTTTGATACGAACACAGTCAGAACAATAATTTGTTGAGCGCGTAAAGGGTTGTACCATGTAGGAACCGAACATATAAACTCTAGTAGTATAGACTATGTGACAGACACCAACGCCTTCTTCCAACAACTATCTAATTGTAGAAATTTTACAAACATTATATAGTACTTTGTTTATGAAAGTTCAATGAGAGATAATATGATGTGAAATTAAATAAGACGATGACAAAAAGGTGTGTAGTATAAAACTGTATGCGTGTTGTGATTGTGTTTGTTTGAGTGTTTGTGTGTGGTGTGTTTCAATGTATTGTAAAAGTGACTATGACAATTTTGTATTACTATCCTGAACATATTTTCTGTCTCTTCATAGGTTACATTTTTAAGGTATCTAGATATCACATTCTTACAGTCCAGTGTTGACAAAGGGTACAGGTTACATATTTTATTGAGTTTGTTATATTTATGTTTAAGATAGTATAATGTACCTTATCTTTTAATGACAGAATTATTCAGAAATCGATAGTTCAGACTTCAATATATGTTGTATCATGATCATTATCTTAACCAAAACACGTACACTGCTGGGTATAGGCCTCTCCCAAAGCTCTCCACAACAACTATTCCTGTGCTGCCCGTATTCAAGGTTTTCTCGCGATTTTCACCAGGTCGTAAGACTACTTGTTAAGGGGCCTACTCACGTTTCACCTCCCATTACATGATCGTAAATTTTTATATGTTGTTAACATAATAACTTATCACAGTCTGTGCTGAACGAAGGTCTCCCCCAAGGAGACTCCAACTATACCAGTCTTAGACAGTCCGCATCAATACGCTGCCAGTCACTTTCTTCTTTGGATCGATGAGGGGAAAATTTTCACGCTACAGGCAATAGAAGACGCAGACGAGATTGCGTGGGTCAGCTAGTAATTTTTATAAAATCATTACACATAAGCTTAGAACCCGACCAGGTCAGTCAAGCAGCAACAACAACAAAACGGTTGATATAACTTGAGGAAGTGTGAAATACCGTAAGTTATTCTTCCTTTTACGTTTATGAAACCCCAAACAAACATTAAAGGGTTAATGAAATAATTCAATATATTAATTTGTATAAAACAGTCTGCTTTTGCTTACTTCGGGGATGAATAAATTTTACACGGTTATTCGCGTATAACATCAACTGGGTTTCAAATGTGAACTTATAGCGAGCAACGGAACACAGTCAATGTGATTCCTACTTTATTTTAAGTACCTACTTACTGACTATTGTTGTATGTGAATATTAATAGTTAATTCAATTAACTTAATACCGACCACATTAACTATATTAGATGCTTCAGTGATTTGTTGATTTATTTATATACTTATTTATAATTACATATAAGTGAGCATATATCTATTTAGTGTTTGGGAGCCTCCTTTTAAGCTAGAATTACTTGTGTCAGGAGACACCGCTCCTCCATAACAAACATAGTGAAACTCATATTTATACATGCTAGGTGGTGTGTGTGTGTGTATGTGTGTGTGTGTGTGTGTGCGGGTGCGTGTGCGTGTGTGTGTGTGAGTGTGAGAGATCTACAAGACTTATTAGGTACTTTATTACAATTTGTATGAAATGGACTTAATGCCAAATGGCGTTATGATTCATTCGTCAATATCTACTTAAATTCTAATATAGCACACACACACACACACGTTTTAATTGCTGCCATTATACCTTCCGCATTTGCCTTATGACTTGCGCTGATAATGGGCCGCTGTGAAAACACTCCATACCCATTGTAGGGAAAAAAGGTTAAAAGCCAGCATTGCCAGTCACTGGAAGGGATAATTTTATTTTTTTAAGTAGCAACACAATTTAATATTTATACAACGAATATTTATATACGTTGTATAAATATATTGTATAAATTATTCTCACATTTTGCAGGAAAATTAACTAAACCCAATTAAGAACTTTTTAAAGTGTAAAAACTTAGGAATAGCTGTAATCTATACTAATATTATAAAGAGGAAGATTTGTACCTATTTTTGTATGTTTGTATGTTTGTAATGAATAGGCTCAAAAACTACTGGACCGATTTTAAAAATTCTTTCACCATTCGAAAGCTACATTATCTACGAGTAACATAGGCTATATTTTATTTTGGAAAAAAATAGGGTTCCGTAAGATATTTGGGTTTTTTGGACATGTGTAAAAATCAACCAGAAAAGTTACTTATTTTGCGAAAATTTTCATGCTACGGGCTATATAAGACGCAAACGAGGTTGCGTGGGTCAGCTATGTTTTATATACAACGTGTATTTAGTATCAGCATTGCACCCGTGCGAAGCCGGGGCGGGTCGCTAGTACATAATAAAAAAGAGATTCAACAACAATTTATGGATCACAGAAAGCGTTGTCTTATGTGGGGTTTAAACCCACAACACTCAGCGCAGTAGAAAATGTGTATATATATATATATATATAAATGTTATGTTGGTTTGTTTACGCTTCAAAAACTCGAAAAGTTCTGCACCGATCGAGCTAAAATTTTTGCATCAGTCACATATCCGCTACCGCGAAAAAACACGAAAAAACCGACATAAACGCGGGCGGAGCCGCGGGCTACAGCTATAGTCGTTCCAATACTTTATTTAACTTTTGACAGATCACGCACATAAAGTTTTGTAATAATTTTTGATACAATGTACTACAGATAATACTGTACTTTATGGGCGGGCTCCGCCTACTTAGGGATGTGTCATTCGTAATTAATGACCACAGACTATAAAAACGGTTTTGAAATAAATCGATTATCGATTATATTAATAAAACATACAATAAAATTATTGTGATTATATTTTATATCAAATCACGTAAAAAGCTTTATTATTTTGCATTAAAATGCCCTAAATGTCTCTGTTTCAATGCATAAATAATTTGCGTAATGAAAACAGTTCCATTGTACTCGTACCTAGTAATGGGATCGAATGTATTCGCCGCAAATTAATGAATCTAAAATAATTGTTTAGACTTACTATAGTTGGTTCAAATAAAAACTACCTGCGGTACCTACTTGTAATGAACAGGTACAAAATGTTGAAATTCGTAGTAATTTACGGATTAAAAATAAAACAACCAAAAGAGGTACTGTAACACTAATTTTAATTATAAAGAATCGTCTTCTTCGTATGACCAGGAATCATCATCACTTGACAGTTGTTTGTCCTTTGAGTACTTTCTTTTTTGGCATTTTGACAGTAACGAAGGCAGGAACGATACGCTCAACTCAACCAAACGTGAGAATTCACAAATAAATCAATACGGAGGAATATAAATACTCAACTATATTGAAGGTTACTCATTGAAATACTGTAGATTATTTTAAAATAGACATAGAGAGATTTAATAAAGATCATCAATAGTTTAACAAATACAATATTACACTGAATTACAACACAATACAATAATACATTTTGAAAATTCAGTTCCTTTTATTATATATTTTTTCATGACATAGAACCGTCATATTTGAACAACATTCTTTTAATCCATTTCTTCTTTATTTTGACAAAGGAGGTCGCACATTGAAACACATAGAAATATGAAGTACGAAATTATCTATAAAATAATGAGTTTGTTAAATCGATTAAAACTTCTTAATGCATAAAATCGATCGATGAAAGAAATCGAATAGGTAACGGGTCAGGGTATCACTATTTGATTAAATATTAGAGCTGTCAAAAGTTAAATAAACTATTGGAACGACTATAGTTGATAATAAAATCGTTATCGCAAGCCATTAATATGGCTTTGTAACTTCTTTCCTATTAAATTTCTACCGTGAAATAATAGCAATATTGCAGAAAAAAATATGAATGTACCCGTATTAAAACTCCTCTTTGGCGATCCTAATATGCGAGTATCTTTATGGCTTTGATTTTATCTAAATTATAAAGTACTAAATAATGACAAGGTATATATTTTTATTGAATAGGGGGCAAACGAGCAGACGTATCGCCTGATGGTAAGCGATTACCGCCATCCATGGACACCCGCAACACCAGAGGCGTCACAAGTGCGTTGCCGGCCTTGGGGGATGGAGGGAGGAGTTGGTGTATGGGCCTCCGGTATCCTCACTCACTCAGTGAAACACAGTGCAAGCGCTGTTTCACATCGGTTTTCTGTGAGGCCGTGGTATTACTCCGGTCGAGCCGGCCCATTCATGCCGAAGCGTGGCTCTCCGACGGTAAGCCACATATATGACTATTAAGGCAATTGGTGTTCTTTGTCTTAGTGACTTCTTCGAAATTCAGTTTCAGTCCCTCTTTCCTAACCTACCTTACTTTTTCTTTTGAGACATCTGATAACGAGGGTTCTCATGACGAGTTGGTATCAGTCATATTTTTTTTATCAAAGAATTGTGACAAAGATAAGCAGATGATGACGTTTACCCCTAAAAAAGATCAGCCATAACTTTTTGCTATGGTTCACCGACTACAAAGAAATAAATTAAAAACAGTGCAAGAAAGTTCGGATGACGTATCGCGCGATGATAAGCGATTACCGCCGCCCATGGACACCCACAACACCAGAGGCGTCATAAGTGCGTTGCCGGTCTTTGGGGGATATGGAGAGTATGTATAGTTAGTATATAAATTATCTCGTACAAGTGAAGTGCAACTTGGAATCTGTTTCTTATGAATTCTCAGTATTTTCAACTAGGAGACTTAGAAATCAATGAATAAAATTGCTTCAACGAACGGATTTATTGATAAAATTTGTTTATATTTGTGGCCTAGTGATTAATTAATGTGTGTTCTGGGTGTAAATAATCTAAAATTGATATTAATCGTGTATAAATATAATAATTTATTTAATACAGGTATATGTACTCAGTTAACGGCTTGCTTCCATTACGTAAATTCATCTAACAGTTATAGTCGGAAAAATGTAGGCTATAACTATATGTACGACTTTGGAGATGAATTTGTAGACGTATCGTAATTATTGCTTTTGAAATAAATAAAACACAGTGTATAAACAAAAACAATAACCAAAAAAAACTAAATGAAATAGACATCCAAAAGCTATTAGGAGGCAACATATTCCCGTTTCACCTGTATGTGTACATTATAGAAAAGCTACTATCATAGATTTTTTTTTATGGACTACTGGGCAAACGAGCAGACGTATCGCCTGATGGTAAGCGATTACCGCCGCCCATGGACAATCGCAACACTAGAGGCTTCACAAGTGCGTTGCCGGCTTTTGGGGAATGGGGAGGGGGAGAGGGAAGGGGTTGGGGTATGGGCCTCCGGTATCCTCACTAACTCAGTGAAACAGCGCTAGCACTATTTCACACCGGTTTTGCAGTTCTTGAAGTCGGTTTTTTTTGTATTTAAATCTGTGATTATAATATGTACTGTTGGTGCTTGTTGTGACACCTTAAAATGTTCCAACAAGTGATTATTGAATTTACTGTTTACTATATAATATATAAGATTTAATGCAACAGCAACTGGTTGTCTAAATAAATAAATAAACTGAATGTAAATCCTGACAGTTTAAAAAGCTAACCACATCTAGCAAACGAAAATCCACGTGCCAAAAACTTTGTTCCCATAAATCTGCATTAAGTTTTGCGGAGCGGTGTGCACGAGAAATTATGGCTCGCCAGCACCGCCAACAGGTGTACACTGCACCCTTTATTATACCAGTCAATGTTTTTTGATGTCCCTCGTTAGTTAGTTCCTTTAGCTTTTTTGCGACATATATTACACAGTGTTTTATAAAAATATTATAAGGATTGCATATAACAGAAACATAACGCAAGATATAACTGTGGAATGAGTTGTCGCCTGCGGTGTTCCCGGACCAATACGACCTTCAAACCTTCAAGAAAATAGCGTACTCCTTCCTAAAAGGCCGGCAACGCACTTGTGACGCCTCTGGTGTTGCGATACGATACGATACGTCAGCTCGTTTAGCCCCCGTTTAACATTATGAAAAAATAGATATGAATATGAATTCAGCAAAAATGGGACGAATCGACCAGGGTGGTATTATCCTCTCATAGACTTCCACATATAACACTACAATAACCTACTACAGCGCCATCTACCGAAGATACACTGAACTACGAAGTAACGCACTACACGGAGTGACTATAAATCCTGAATTGAGAAATAAATAGTTCTCGCGCCGATTAGCATATACACAACATCCCAACATCAACTGTTGGGCAGTGGCCCGCCAGGCATGATCACCTCGCCTGGTCGGAGGATCCTCCTTTGTGTTGGGTGGAACATGATACCCGTTCCCCCACAGACTTGCATTCTACAGCGTGGTAGAAAACGGTGTGGCAACCGCTTAATCTACTACAATAAAACTCCATTCCACCATACAATTGATAGTAAAGTCGTTATTGCAAGCAATTAATATGGCTTTCAAACTTCTTTTCTATTAAATTTCTACCGTGAAATAATAGCAATATTGCAGAAAGTAATCTTATTAAATGAAGCAATAAATGTAGATACCCTCCCCTGTATCAGTTATTAAAAGTATTATATTCGTGCACCCTCACTTGGGGTGTAAAATATTATATGAGTGATTTGTTACCGCGCTTCAGGGGATTCGGTAGAGTGCTAATATGGCGGTAAAATAAATATAAGAAGACTACATAATTCAATTGCTTTTATCTGTGTAAATTAATTTTCTTCTTTTGCACTTCTTCTTAATAAAAACATTAGTTATTATACGCTTCACTCGCGAGACTGTGTCTTATTTCGTGCTTGTCTTTGTAATTCACGAATTTCACTACATTCGTTCATTCCTTATGTTACCATCTGCCTGCATCAGACTGCCTCGGTGGTAGCGTATGCGACTGCTAAGCTTGAGGTCTCAGGTTCGATTCCCGGGTCGGACCAAATGTTTGTGTGATCTGCAAATATTTGTTTCGAAGTTTGGGTGTTTTCTATGTATAATATGTATGTATTTACAAAAAAGTATATAATTATTTATATCACTTGTCTAGTACCCATAACACAAGCTCTGCTTAGCTTGGGACGAGATGGCGTTGTGTGTAAGATGTCCGGAATATTTATTTATTTATCTTGTGGGGTAAAATTTCCAAAGATCTTGTCTCAGTGAGTGGTTCTAATATAAAAAGCGTCTGCTGGCAAAACTTCAAGTTTGTAGCCCTAAAGGTTTACGTTCTTCGTTGATGAATGAATCAGTCAGTCAGTCTAAGTAGTTTTATATATAGAGATTAAATATTCGTAATGTGATACAAAGAATGTTCTTTTATCATCATTAATAACCTTTAAAAAGTTTCTTTAGGAACGAAGTTTCGGTCTACTTAATCGTACTGACTCTAGAGGTTAGTCTATATGAATACTGATTTGTATCAATTTTTGTTCTTCTTTTACAGTGCTGTTTTGTGTAGATTGATCTCTTACTTCTTACGAAGCCATCACCACACGAAAAGGAGTGGTGATGACGACACTTAATCTGTCACCACGTGGAAATAAACATAACGTATTAATACACAACTTTTTTAACTGCCGTACGGTACTATCTTCTAAACTTACTTTTACTATTAAACACCTAAATACTGGTTATCAAAATAAATCGACAAGAGCCGATAAAACAACGATTTTTTTCTTCTATTTCCCGAAGTTTAGAACCGTTCGAAGTAAAAGCCGTAAAAATGTCTAAAGTTAAATGAACCGCAGCTGGTACACCTGTTGTCGTCTAACTTTGGCCCAACTTAGCTCAAGTTTATGGGCAAACAACAATAAAGTTTTGTCTACTCTTGTCTCTATGGTTTAAAAACTGATTAAGTTAGTCTTTGAGACTTGTTAGTTTGTTTCGCATAGAATGTTAAAGCAGAAATTTTTTATACTATGATGATACAGTTCTCTTTAATTTTATATGTTTCTTGATTTATTGCAAAATGGGCGAAACTAGAATAACAGATAGACCTATTTATTTCGGTTGGGCGAACGTAACTTGAGACTACTCGAAGATTGCAAAGTCCAAAGATGGCTCTGAAAGAAAATAAAGTTGTTAATTTTTTGGAAATTTTAATTTACCTAATTTATAAAGCATTATCACAAATCTAGTTTAACTTTATTTGAATCAGTAAATTGAATATTCGGAAAATAAACTTAATGCATTAAATTCTTTTTAAGTATACACTATTTAAAAACCTAATCAAAATGTGAACAGCCCGCGCGCTAGGCCGCCATGATTATGCCATAACTTCAAAACATCCCCACAATTCCCGCCACAATCCCCGTCAAACTATTTGAACCATGATTAATACACGTTAATTTAAGCGTCATACTTGATAATGTGATGACTTGCGCACATTCCACACCGCCACGGCCACCAAAACTGAATAATGTAAGATATTAATCAAAACTTTGACATTCATTAACACACGTAAATTATTTCACACCTTCTACAGAACTAATTAAAAAACTTTTGACAGATTGTGTGAAGAGGAACGGTTCGTTGCCGCCATTTTCTTTGTTTTTTTTAAGACGCAAATCCTTAGCTTAGGTGTACATTTATTATCCTTTTTTTTTAAGAAATCTTTTTGAGTTGGATGATTAAAATTAATAACGTACTTCTTTTAATATAACCACAGAATAAATAACAGTACTGAAATGTTTATTCGTTATTTACGTGCGTTATTATACACTTTATAATAAAATACTGTAAAATTTGGAACAACATATATTGTAAGTAAACATACACACAAATTAATACGTACTTAGAAATAATAAAAAAAATATACTTATACGATACCTTCAAGAAAGTAATAACCAAGAGGATGTTTAGCTATGCCCCGCGGTGACACCCGCAATTTATCAGGTACTTTTCAATTCCTTGCTTGTCCCCCGGGAACACTACATTTATCGGTTACAAAAAGTATTCTATGTGTTAATCCAGAATGGATTAATGTCAACTGCCAGCATACAGTATCTACATATAAATATATGTACGTAAAACATAATTTTGTACCTCTTTTTACGAAATTTATAAGGTGTATGAAATTTGGCACAGTGAAAGAGTAGTGCAGTTAAAAAAAGAAAAATATAATTATGGTCGAATTTCGACTACTGGACGAATACTTTGGCGTAAAGAAGTTCACAACAAAGATTCGCCTTTACCGTATTAGTATAATAAGTGAAAAACTCACAATTTGTGATAGTAAACTGAATTATTACTCATGTTTCTTCACTACACCTTGTAAACACCAAGATTACGCAATACTTTACCCTGTAACATGCGAATCATGCACCAAATATTAGCTAACACGAAAACAACTTAAGTCGAACTTAGTCGAGCGCAAGTTTAAGTGAAGGGGTAATTTATCAGGCGACAGGTGGTGGCTAATTTACCGTGTAACTTGTGTACCAAGTTACACTATGAGTTGAAAACTTACTACAGCAAGCAAGGTAACTCATGAAACGAGTGGTATATGCATTTTTTAATTTAAGACATCTCAGGAACGGCTGTCTGATTTCAAACTAGTCTGAACCTGTACTCCCTACTGATATGTGGGAGAGCTATGCTTCGGCATGAATGGGTGATTCCGGCTCGACCGGAGTGATACCACGGCCTCACAGAAAACCGGTGTGAAATAGCGTTTGCGCTGTATTTCACCGAGTGAGTGAGGATACCGGAGGCCCATACCCCAACCCCTCCCCCATCCCCCAAAGGTCGGCAATGCACTTGTGACGCCTTTGGTGTTGCGGGTGTCCATGGGCGGCGGTAATCGCTTACCATCAGGTGATACGTCTGCTCGTTTGCCCATTATTCAATAAAAAAAAAATGGCGATCAACCTGCTGATGTACTACTACATACTGTCATTATCAGCCTATTGCAGTCAATCCTGGACTTCTGTATCTTCTGTAAGTAATTTTGAGCAAATCTCCACCTAGCCTGTGGATACTACTCGTATATTTGCTAAGACGCGGTCTCCAATCAAAAATACTTTTACCCCAACGGTTATCAGTTCTGTGGTTAACTGCCGTAATGCTGGTGACGTAGTGGTAGCGTATGCGACTGCTGCAAATATTTGTACCGGAGTTTGTGTGTTTTCTAGTCATAATATGTTTGTATTTACAAAAAAAAAGTATAAATGTTATTATATCAGTTATAATATATATAGCATAACACAAGCTCTGCTTAGCTTGGGACTAGATGGCGTTGTGTGTTAGATGTCCAAAATATATATTAATTTTATATGTTTATTTATTTTCTATGGCCAGCTCATTGCAACTTCACCATGCTATGACTTTGGTGATATGCCGGAGTATCCTAATACGATCTTTATGGAAACTTTAGAGAACTACACATATTATTGATAAATTACATCCAGATATAGAATAAATAATCATGCTCAAAACACTATTAATTGTCCTGGGTGAGAATCGAACCCACTATCCCTGGTTTCGTAGTCAAGTTTCGTTCGTACAACTATTTAAGAATGCTATCAAACGACGTAAAAAGAGGATTTCAAGTGTCAACATTGCACTTGTGAGTCTAGGTTTGCAAGTATCCATGGACAGCGTTTGCCCATCCCTACCAAAGAAAAACGTACATACTATAAATGTGCCCACGATCTTCTTTAATTCTTAATTTGACGCCTTGGGGCTGGAATTCTTCAAAGAATAGACGCAACAAATAGTATACATTTCACAATAGAAAAAACATTCCACACACGACCGTCTGGTCTCTAACTAGATAGAGCCTGTACCATGGTAACCAGACAGCTTACTGGATGTATTAATTTTCAACTCCTCAGTTTTCTTCTAATTAATTTCGTTGCGGGTATCAAAAAAGTTTTATTTTGCCTGGGACTTTTCGAGTGTCATAACTGGGTCTGTTCGTGCATCACTACTATGGATCTTGGTTTACAGGAGTTACAGTTGTGGGATGTCTGTGGAATCTAACTGTGTCCGATAAAAAGCATGTGCAGAATCCAAGAGACTACTCTTAGTGGTCACCATACTAATTGCGAATGCAGACAATGCAACAATGCAGCATGATGATGGATCATCCACTGTAGCGGCCTATTGAGATGATTCTGAATCATTAGGCCTCCAGCCACGTGTTTATATATCTCGAAAAACATGCTAATATTTAAAATTATACGCTGACTCCAAACCGTGAGTGTATTTGCATATGTATTAGCTCCATAATAAAGCGAATAAATTAACGAATAAAACGAATCGATTATAGCTTGCTGATAACCCAGATCTGCAATAGGAAATATAAACTACACGAGTTCATGATTTTATTCTCATTGTATTTTCTGTACAGGATAACATCACCGCAAAAAAAAGAAATCTTTATACCGACCGATATGACTAGCGTGGTATAATAGGAATAAACCTTATTTCTAAAAAGAGACGCGGATTGGTAAAGTCGAAACTTTATTAAAAAAAAACAAAAATACGTGCATACTTAAATACATATCCATACTAATATTATAAAGCTGAAGAGTTTGTTAGTTTAAACGCGGCTAAATCTCAGGAACCGCTGTTCCGATTTGAAAAATTATTTTAGTGTTAAATAGTCCATTTATCGAGGAAGGCTATAGGCTACATATCATCACGCTAATACTAAAAAGAGCGGAGCACTAATGAAGAATGTTTCGAAAACGGGGGAAAATTTTCACGGTACGGGCAATAGAAGACGCAAACGAGATTGCGTGGGTCAGCTAGTAATTGATAAAATGCACCCAGAAGCAGAAAATAATATTGTGGTCGTCACACAAAATTAGATCTGACTGGAAATCCAAACTTTTGGACCTGCCTTGCCCCTTAAACACAAATGTGTAATATTATCCATCGTCGATATACGACAGGTATCTATAGTTACAATATCGAAATATTTACTGTCAAACCTTCCATATATGTTCAATATGTATGTATATACACAATATAGTTCAGTAGGGGTCAAATATACTTAGCAACAGAAATAAACGAGTTTATTTCCCTGTCCCTAATTAATTAATATTGAGCGACATAAATAGATATTTGCTTCATAAAATATGTACCTACACTTGATTGAGTTGAGTTTTATTTTCGGTACGGAAATAACAAGATACACAGACATTCATTTTATTATATCCTTTTCATATTAACTAGGAATAATAATGATTTATATTTTACACACGTTACGTAGTATCATCCTAAACCAAAGTTAGAGTCTGCAATATGGTAACCAGACTGCTACTAAACCAAATATCTTTATACAAGCAATCTTGTATATATACGAGTATGTAATCCAAATTTTCATGAAATTTAGTATGTAGGAGGTTACGGGGCGATAAGTCGATCTAAGTAATTTTTGATTTTTTTGATTTAATTGATTTATTTTTAGAAAACCATACAGGCAAAAGGCTCAAAGGAAAGTATAAATACAAAAAATCTATTAACTAGACATGCGTCTGGTCTTTCGAGCCAAATTAACTTGATGAAAGTCACACAATATTTTATTAATGGTTGTTGTTTTTATGACTGCCTCGGTGGCGTAGTGGTAGCGTATGCGACTGCTAAGCTTGAGGTCTCGGGTTCGATTCCCGGGTCGGACCAAATGTTTGTATGATCTGCAAATATTTGTTTCGGAGTTTGGGTGTTTTCTATGTATAATATGTATGTAATTACAAAAAAAAGGATATAAGTATTTATATTAGTTATCTAGTACCCATAACACAAGCTCTGCTTAGCTTGGGACTAGATGGCGTTGTGTGTTAGATGTCCGGAATATTTATTTATTTATTTATTTATATATGGTTTATATTTTAATGTTTTGTGTGTGTCTAATGATTTTTTTCATGGCTTAAGAGCGTGAAGAATCCTATCAAGCGTCACAAAATATTTTTTACAAGTGACAGCCAGTTATAGTGAGTGCTGTCGAGGACTTTATTTAGAACTTTGAAAGGGGAATAATTTTTTCATACATTACTTGTACCAAAACTTAACCATTTATGCAGCTCACGCAATCAAAGTTCTCAAACGGAATAATTTTCCCTTATTTTTGGATAATTTTTCATTGATGCATCACTCTTATTAGTCATTGCTTGATAATATATAGCGTATATGTATAAAGCTTTTCTTGATAAAAGGGCTACCTGAGATTAGCGTTTTCAACTAAAGAAACTCTTCAGCTTATAATGTTAGTATAGATTAAAATAGATGAAGGTAACAAACGCTTATAGGTATAGCATAAAGAGTAATAAAACAGTCTGAGAGGGCAGGGTATATATGAATGGAAGAGCGTACTCCAATGCAGCTGTAAGCAGTGAAGCGTGTAAACGCGAGTTAGGAGTTTGCTATCGTTCTCAAGTAGAATTAGATATGATCTCGTTTTATTAACATCGGGGAATCAAATATTGGAAGAACTATCATGCATAAAATCTATTAACTAGATTTCCGTCTGGTCTTTCGAGCCAAATTAACTTGATGAAAGATATCCGAAATTTTATTAGCTTACGGCTGTTGGTTATAATGTTGTCATCAGGTTTGTACATACGGCCAGGAAAAGTGTTAATGTTTTGCCTTTGCCTGTGTTTCTTATGAGTTTTTCCTTTATATATCTGACTAACAAAAAGAAGTACTAAACAATTTCGTTCCACATTCTTGAGGACCTCAAAGGGCAGCAATGCACCTTTAACCTGCAGCTGCGCCCTGTAGTGTTACTCGTAATTGAATATGTAAAGGTACAATAACCGCCGCGAGCTAGCACAGCTTAGCTAGCTAGCAGATAACTAGCACTAAACATACTTAAAATGTACCTCATAAGTTCTAAAATGTCAAGGACTTAAAAAAAAACTTTAATTTAATTTACAATGTCAAAACATAAATTATTAATAATAAATAATAAATAATAATAAATAAATATTCCGGACATCTAACACACAACGCCATCTAGTCCCAAGCTAAGCAGAGCTTGTGTTATGGGTACTAGACAACTGATATAAATACTTATATACTTTTTTTTTTTTGTAAATACATACATATTATACATAGAAAACACCCAAACTTCGAAACAAATATTTGCAGATCATACAAACATTTGGTCCGACCCGGGAATCGAACCCGAGACCTCAAACACAGCAGTCGCTTACGCTACCACTCGCGCCACCGAGGCAGTTAATAATATATGTTAATAATAAATAATTAATATATGTTGTACTCTCCTAAACTGTTCTAAAATTAATCCTACAAAGAGTAACAAAATAATTGGTTATTGAAAACGATAGCTATAGTCGATACAAGACGAGTGTACCCAGTAATCGAGATCAGTGGACCGTATCGAGGCAGAGATACACCGAGCGGGAGCCAATATACTCAGAATATTAGATTCCGGTTCAAGTGAATGGAAAATTTATATAAAATTGACAAACAACGATTTGCATTTTGTTGTTGTACATATTAAGAATTTATGTATAAAAGAAGGAGGTTTTCTGTTCATCTGAAAATTTTTTGTTTCTGTTTGTATGTGTTTAATGATATGTACGTTATTTATAAACTGTTTATTCAAAAGGTAAAACGAGACCTTATTGCTAAGACTACGCTGTTTATCCGTCTGTCTGTTGAAATTCTAAGAAACAGAATAAAATAAATATTTTAAAAGGCTCCCATACAACAAACGGGATTATTTGCCGTTTTTATGAATACGAACGAAAACGAAAAACGACCCTTCGTACACGAGTTCGACTCGCACTTATCCAGTTTTGTTTAGTTAGTTCATTGACATTAGAATGAAATGTTTCAATAGTTAGAGTTGAAAATTGAGAATCGAAGAATTTTTCTAACGAAGCTTTACGAACAAACGATGCACTTAATGATATCATTAAAAATAATAGTCAAAAGATAGAAACGCAGCCTTTCAGCTTCTCCCTTCTGAATGAGGTGGAAGGGAGTACTTTGGGTGCCGCTAACTTCGCTAATTATTCCTTAGTTCTCAGAACTGTGGAGGAAAATACTAGCAAACATTTTTCTGATATCTATTGTTATGGTACTCATTACATCACCATCCTTAGATATTCCGCGTGTATCGAGTTGGCGACACAAACAGTTTAAAGTGTCGGGGACACGCGACCACCGTTGGCAGTTAATATTGTACATGCATATACTACAAGGGATATACATCCTTATGTCTAGCGGGATATGGAATACAGTTGAATTGAAACTGTTTTTTTTCTTTATTAGCTATGATGTAGACACACCGAGTGGTAGGTTAGGTGTAATATATTGATTTTAATTGTTTTGTTAGTACTGGAACTTGTATTTTTACGATACAAATGCGGTCTTTTACTATCAATAAAATGAATATTCATCAAAGAGCTGTATAGTAGCAAGTTATATAGTACTCAAAATATTCAGAAATAAATTTCTATAAGCATTAATTACCGGTTACCTAAAACCAAAGGTTTTATCAACTTAAATTTTCTCCCTCTACCTGAATCGGGGCAAATCTTTTACCTTGATGAGGAAATCGTAAGTATTAGACATAGAAGACGAAAGGAACTGAATATTGCCCATACTGATGGATAGGAGCCAGAAGGGGAATTCCTGAATGATTTAAAACAAATATGGTAGATGCATCTACCAACAAAATGCAAAACATCCCAAGACATTGTTAGGCAGTTTCTACTAGACTTATAATTCTACAAAAAAGTACTGTTTCATGGAAGTCCCTTGATACTGTGGAGGAACGGGTATCATGTTCCACCAACACAAAGGGAGGATCCTCCGACCAGGCGAGGTGATCATGCCTGGCGGGCTACTGCCCAACAATTGATGTTGGGACGTTGTACATATGATAATCGGCGCGAGAACTGAGCTGAACTGAACTTCTATTGCGCGATTTAGGATTGGTAGTTACTTTGTAGTTCAGTGTATCTACGGTAGATGGCGCTGTATGTGAAGGTCGCCACAATACTTTTTCTATTCAACTTACATCCAGGAAATACACACGTTTATTCTCTTTTTTTTTCCTTTCCTTTTTCCTCTAAAGTCAACTATTCTAAAATAATGTCTATTCTATTAGGTTCTGTAAGTATATTTTTTTAAGTCGGTCTATCAGTACTGTTTCTGTTCTGTTTCTGGGAAGAAACGCCGAAGCAAAACACTGAAGTCAATCTTTTACCATCGAATGATACAGTCGAAATAGAGTTCAAAATATTGCAAGCTGTGGGTACATATCTGTACGTGATTAAATTCATCTAGCTGTCAATACCGTATCTAGTTAGCGCCCGGGATCAAATTCCCACACGTCTTTAAATATTGGTATTTAGTTAAGAGGCACGTACTCGCTAATTGAGGTTAGAGAAACTGCGATTTATTACATTACTAGCTTTTGCCTACAACTCCACTCGTGTGTATGTTGGTTATTGCGGTAAAGAGTAGCCTATGTCCTTCTTCAATAATCAAAGTTTCTCCATGCCAAATTTCATTGAAATCGGTGTAGCTTCTTAGCTGTGAAACAGACTGACAGAGCTACATTCGAATTAAAAATATCACTATGGATATGGAATAACTGGCCACCGCAATTACGTCTTATTTGCTTTTTTTTTTAATTAAAGTAGCCATTAAAATTTTGTGTTAATATTAAAAGTTTACAAGTTCTAATAAACATTACATTTATCAACTGCTGATGTAATTAATTTCTTGTTTTGTATAAAGTTATTGGACGTAACTTTTATTCAATTAAAAATCAATCATTTATCATTATTTTCCTATCACCGAGGAATAGGAGGGTAGTTTGTGTAATTTAATAAACTTAATTGAAACAGTAGCCAGTTTCATAGCCCTACGTGGAGGTAAAATAGTTGAGGCATAATATTAATCGTGTCAGGGACTGGCGCGGCGCCTACTGAGTAGCGAGTACTGAACCATATACTAACATATGTTATGTTACTGATTACTTCTACAGAGAGTTTGTTAACAGAAGGGGGGAAAACTGACTGGTATATTAGAAAAGACTGATTATATCCTCAAACTTTCGTGATAAGTTGTAGGATTGATGACCAGAAACATTTCAGTAGCCCGTTATAGTGTGGGTCATCTTGCTGCATTGTTATAATGTATGCATTAAGTATGCTGAATACTATTATTGGATTCCGTTCATGCTTTCAGGCAAAGTAAAGTTATTTTCATCATCATCACCATCAACAACCCAGGCCACTGAGAGGAGACCCGAACCCAGAAGTGGGACATTCTGGGCTTGGGTCTCCTCTCAGTGGCCGAGTGCTAATTGGGGACTGGCAAGACAACCTTGTGGTTACGTATCTTGGCGTTAGATGTTTTAAGCCGACCATATGATAACAACCGGAACCGACTGCTTAATGTGACCTCCGAATCACGGAGACGTTCATGGCATCATGCCACCAGCAGACACTCATCCAGGTCCCTCCGCGCCGTCATTGCTTACTCTCGGTGGTTGTTTCTAATCACCGAGTGCAACTGAGCTATGAGCGTAAGTCACTTTGGCGAGCCTATAAATACACAAAACGAGCCTTTTTATGGAATGGAAAGAAATAGAGAAGATTATTCATGATGCAACTCTTGCCGCCCATGGACGCCTGCAATTCTAAAACCACACGTGCGTTGTATGAGTGCTTCCTCCTCCAAAATTATAAATAAATATTTCAGACATCTCACACAATGCCATCATACTAGATGAAACTAAACGAAGCTTGTAAAGGGTACTAATTAGACAACAAATATACTGACAACTAGTTCAAGCTTCGAATGCAGTTCAACATTAGGGTTGCGGAGGTCCGATGCCAATCGCTTCGTGGAAAAACTGATATTCCTGTAAAAGTGGTTGAACTAGTAGCCGACCCCAAATAATCTTGGCAATAATAAACACTAGGGAGATGATGGCGAGACGCGTTTGTGATTTAAGAAAGAGTATTGATGCGAAACATTTGCTTGTTGTTGGTTTCATATATAACTCTCACTACATAAAAATGCCACTTAGAACTAAAACTAATAATTTTGCGTTTTGTTAATTGCCCATCATACCGTGGGAGAGCCACGCTTCGGCATGAATGGGCCGGCTCGTCCGGAGTGATACCACGGCCTCACAGAAAACCGTTGTGAAATAGCGTTTGCGCTGTGTTTCACTGAGTGAGTGAGGATACCGGAGGCCCATACCCCAACTCCTCCCCCCATTCCCTCTCCCCATTCCCCAAAGGTCGGCAACGCATCTGTGACGCTTTGGTGTTGCGGGTGTCCATGGGCGGCGGTAATCGCTTACCATCAGGTGATGCGTCTGCTCGTTTGCCCCCTATTCAATAAAATAAAAATATGATAAAAACATCTAATGTAAAAAATGAAAGTTTTATGTTCCTATTCTTGGCTGGACCAATGGGATCAAACTTAAAATGCTACTCAGCAATTCATTCTCACTTACTCAAAGCTCCGAAAGGCGCTCATTTAAAGCTTCTGACTTCATTACAATCTTTACAACATAAAACAAAATCTTAACCAAGTTTTATTAAAACGCGTTCAACATCTGTATTACCACCAGAGCGGGTTTACTACATAATTTTCAAACTAATTTCAAGTTTGAGACACTTTTGAATAATAAACAAAACTTCAGGGAAAGGTGAGATGAGATTAAGTTAGTTAAATTGTGTTGTTTAACAAAATTGTGAGTTAATATTGATATCTACGAAGACACATGCTGTCGTTGGAGGGCATAGAGCAACACAGTAAGGAGTTCCCCTGTGTCAATGTATATGCCCATATGGGCCTATGCGTTACACCGTTATGACACAAAACATATTAATGTGTGCGAGAAATTCTGAATGTTTAGTTTAAATTGTTATGTGTGAGGTCGTAGTAACAGCCATTTCTTTAATACTAGCTGACCCACGCAACCTCGTTTGCGTCTTATATTGCTCGTAGCGTGAAAATTTTCCCCCGTTTTAGAAACATTCTTCATTTGTGCTCCGCTCCTATTAGTAGTAGCGTGATGATATATAGCCTATAGCCTTCCTCGATAAATGGACTATCCAATACTGAAAGAATTTTTGAAATCGGACCAGCGGTTCCTGAGATTAGCGCTTTCAAACAAACAAACTAACTCTTCAGCTTTAATATAAGTATAGATTACAATTGACTGCCTCGGTGGCGCGAGTGGTAGCGTAAGCGACTGCTGTGCTTGAGGTCTCGGGTTCGATTCCCGGGTCGGACCAAATGTTTGTATGATCAACAAATATTTGTTTCGAAGTTTGGGTGTTTTCTATGTATAATATGTATGTATTTACAAAAAAAAAGTATATAAGTATTTATATCAGTTGTCTAGTACCCATAACACAAGCTCTGCTTAGCTTGGGACTAGATGGCGTTGTGTGTTAAATTGTCTGGAAACAAGTTCTTCAGCTTTATTATTAGTATATATGCGAGTCTAAAATGTGCATGTGTGAATATTTTCTCACGCAAAAAAGGACTCAATATTTTGTATCAGAAAAAAGACGCTATATCTGCTTCCCTCTGTTCGGTGATCCGTGTCATTCAGTGTTCAAGGGTCTTCTTCCGGTACAAGATACTATTCGCTACTTTAGGCTTTATAGTTAACTACGAGTAGCGACCCGGCCCGTACGGGAGTCATGTATTACACATACAAGCCTTCCTCTTCAATCGGTCTATCTATTGCTGAAAACTGCATTTAAAATCGTTGAATAATTTAAAGATCTAAGCGAACAGATAGCAAAAGCGGTTTCATTTTATTCTCTGGGTACTATACTAGGTTTTAGCTCTGGCTGCGTGTAGGTCAGTTATCACAATTAAAAGTAGCCTACGTCCTTCCTCAAATATCAAATTCTTTCTGTGCCAAATTTTATTGAAATAAGTAAGATCGGTCGGTTAAATCTTCCTTATTCCTTAAAAAAAAAAACAAAAAAAAAAAAAGAGTTGGTCAAGCGATTTGGTGATTCATTATTTTATATGGATTAATTAGTAAGGTAAATACTAAGTACAAAATTGAAGTTCATCCTTTTCGAAATCTCATACTACTTTCTTTAAAATAAAAATAGAGAGAGTCGCAAATCCCATAACATTGAAATACATCACTAGTCGCCCGGGACCGTCCCGGGACAATGCCATTGTTTTCCGGGATTTTCTTCAGTCCCAGTAATACCAACCATTAGTTTGGATTCAAAATGGACATATTACCGTGCTTTAAGACTTTCTTTTTAATTCAGGCTATTATTAATTATTAATGGTGTCAGTTAATGTCCTTTGGGAATTTAAGTGTTACCACGAGAATGTTTTCTTTCATTTTTAACCGTCTTCAAAAAAGGAGGGGTAGCTTTGTGGTGAACCGATTTTGATGATTTTTTTTTTATTTCAAAGCTGGTGCTTCCCGTGTCATCATCTCGTGTCCCATTTCAATTTGTTCCAGTTCTTGAAAGGATTTTACTTTTTGTTGAAATTTTGTATTAATAAACTGCCGTTTGGTATTGAATGCGTCGAATTTAAATTACTTAACTGGCAAATCTTTACATCCTGGAATTATACAATGTGTCGTTTATTTTTCATAGCTTTTGTAGGAAGTTTACATCTGAGTTGCTATATGGATGGTTCACCTTGCCCAGATAGCGCTCTGCTTAGTCTTCAGCGTCGACGCCGAAGACCATCAGCAATAGGTGTTCTTTTCTTAGCTCGATATAAGTAAACCCGTTACTTGCCGGTATAGAAAACCTTGATGGAGTAAAGAGCGTAATGGCACTCTGTGGAGGAAGTTATAGGAATACAAGTCTCCTCTTGTTTTAGTGATTGTCGATTCTGATTGCTACCTCAGAGGTCGATAGTTCGATATCCACTACTAAATTACTCCCTGCCACTGAACGGTCATGCCGTTTTTTCTGTAGCTTAATGGGGACATTAACATAAACATTACACGACATCGATAGTTCCAGTTACACTGGTTTTATGAAATAAAACAAGACATTGAACATATGAGGACATATGGAGGCAACGATGCAAAAGTATAACAAGGCCGCCATGGTGTGGGTCCCCATGCTGTATTGTTGCATTGTCTGCATTCGCAATGAGGATGGTGACCACCACTCTTGGATTCTGCTTTTGCTTTCCATCAGGTAGAGTATATATACATCGACAGCTTTACAGTCCACTGCTGGAAATAGGTTTCTCCTTAGGAATGAGGTTTTAGCCTATTATACCATGCTGGTCAGTCACGTTAGTGTGGGGTTTGTTTCAAGTGCTATTGTCCTGCATAGTTGACTTACACCCATAGTCACCTTTTACTAAACCCACGGATAGTGGTGATGACCGTTCGTGATCCGTCACCACACAGTCGGTGGCGCATTGGTAGTGAATGCGACTGCTGTGTTTTAGGTCTCGGGTTCAAATCCTGGGTCGGACCAAGTGTTTGTGTTATCTACAAATATTTAATATGTATGTATTTACAAAAAAAAGTATGTACCTATGTTTTCATATCAGTTGTCTAGTACCCATAACACATGCTCTGCTTAGCTTGGGATTAGATGGCGTTGTGTGTTAGGTGTCCGTAATATTTATTATTATTATTTGTTACATCTCGCCAGTTTCCACAGATTATACAAACACTATACAATTTGACAATGATGACAATTCATAATCCAATATCAAAATGAATCCTCTGTCGCGTAATCCTATAAGCCGATTGTATTGTATGACATGATGGACGCTAATCCGGGATTTTAATAGTATCACTTTTGTTAGGTATCATAAAAAGAGAATTTACACATTGAGTTTATTTTAGTCGAGAAAAAATTAAAGCTATATACCGACTACTAAAAAAATCTATCACCTATGTCACTCAGGTCTTTATTACGAATCTTTTGACACTTCATTCAATATAATTAATTTGGCTGCACGGTTATCCTAGTGACTTAAGCGCCATGCTGCTTTCTACTGCGCCAAGTGTTGTGGGCTCAAACCTCACATGGGACTTTGACAAATCATACACTTTGTTGTTCTGCGTCTGGGAGCTGTTTGTGTCCGTTTATGTGTTTGTAAATTGCCCCGCGATATAGGGTCTTAAAGCGGGAGTTCTCTTTTTTCAAGAGTAGAAAAAAAGTTCTCTTCTCCGTAGTCGAGTTACAAGTCAGTTTATTCTTACTGCTTTTCGATTATAAGTGTCGAAGAGCCAATCTTCCGCACGTATAGACCATGATTCCATGACCTCATAAAAACAGTGTTTGAGCAAATATTTTGTTGCTTTTCACCAAGTTAATTTAAAAAAACAGATTACAAGAGACCAATCGTCCCCCACACCACCGCTCTCCGATTTATACAAACTCTGAAAACTTAAAGTGTGGCAACGTACTTCTGACAATTGAGTTCCAAGTACCCAAGAGAGGCAGTACTTACTGAGACTCGGGTGACTCCATAAAGAGGTAATTCGATTCTTGAAGGTTTAGTTTAAGTTTATCAAATAGTGGAAAAAATAATAAATAAATTAAATAAATAATCCGGACATCTAACACACAACGCCATCTAGTCTAAAGCTAAGCAGAGCTTGTGTTATGGGTACTAGACAACTGATATAAATATTATTATACTTTTTTTTGTAAATACATACATATTATACATTATAAATTTCGTTCAAATCTGTTCAGCGGTTTAGCTGTGAAAGCGTAACAGACAGACAGAATTACTTTCAAATTTATTTAAACCTTTTGTAAATTTGTAGCATCTAGTAAAGATTGCAAGTCATATTATGTATTGAATGAAATTCCTTTCTAATATTTGCATTCAAAGATCGAGCAAAAGACGTAAAGTGGCCTCCATGATGTAGCATAAATTCATAAAGTTAATTAATCATCCGTTGTTAGCTAGCACCTTTTATACCAATTTTGTTAGATATTAGCGAATATTATGAATGAATACAAGTGATTATACAAGAAATTGAATAAAGGAATTTTAGTTAAGGTTGATTTTCAAAAAATTGAGAGAAGAAAATAGGATATAGTAAAGAGGGTTGGCTAATGTGGGTTCTGCTCTCATCCAGCACAACTAAATTGTGTGAGCACGTCTATCTGTTCGTGACATGGTGTAATCCTACTAATATTATAAACGCGAAAGTTTGTGAGTATGTAAGTGAGTATATTTATTGCTCTTTCACGCAAAAACTACTGAATGGATTTTGATGAAACTTTACAATAACATAGCTTATACATCAGAATAACACACAAGCTACAATTTATAAAGATACTAGCTTCGCCTCGCGACTTTGGCCGCAGTTATAGTCGCGGGGTTCAGCTAGTTAATAATAATATTAACTTTTCGCTCGCGGCTTCGCCCGCTTGAATATCAGCCTTCGCCCTTCCTGAAGAATCAAAGTATCTACACGTCATATTTATTTGTGAGCCGTGTGGCGCTGCGGTTACATCTTTAAAGCTTAACAGATACAAAGACAGATAATGTATGATCTAGTTAGTTTTTTTTTAAAGACTTTATAAACATACCTGAAACGGACACAGAGAACCTTCAGACCCAGAACAACAGTTTGTGAATTAAAGTGTTGTCCGATGTAGGATTTTTTTAATGTAAGGGCCTGCCAAAATGACTCTACTCTGCCTGATGGAAAGCATAAGCATCCAAGAGTGGTGGTCACCATACTCATTGCGAATGCAGACAGTACAATAATACAGCATAGTGACCTAGTGATGTTTCTGCATTGAACCCACAACATCATCTTATTCTTCCAAGTCCTTATTACTAAGATTAATTACAGTCGGCTACTAGTTCAACCGGTTTTACCTGAACATCTTATGATTACCGGGAGTGACGGCTTAACGTGCTCTCCGAGGCACGTGCAAGAAACACGGCCATCTGCCATACTCCAGGCTGCTAGTATGAATTTCGTGTAAGATAAACACAACAGCATTCCGAGTCGGAAATCGAACCTGAGACATATTGACTAAAGAGACACAAATAAAAATAGTAAAAGATAATTAAGATAAATAAGAGGTGGCCTCGGAGAATAAGCCTCCACCAGGTCTTTTATGGCTCACGTATATTATATAATGCAATGATATATTTGTGAAACGAGTATTATTTGTTCATTATTATTTATTCCACTACAAGAGTTATTTAACTTCGACTTAAATAGGTTTACAACAGATTATTAATAATTGTAGGTGTAAAGAGCAAGGCTAATCACACCACCTTTATATTTACATTAATTCTTGATATCTAATAACACGTTTGTTGCCCGTGGTTCACTGCCGTCCGCCTTATCTACCTAGGTAGACTATGGGCAATTATTTTAGCCCTTAACCCACCTGGATGTACCACAGTAAATTATTTTTCCCATAGTACACCTTTGTGTACCACGGGATTTTTTACCCATAGTACAGCTGGTTGTACCACTTTTGTACGATTAAGATGCTTACTATTAAGATTATGCAGTAACATTTGCAATGGCGAAAACACAATAATATTGAGTAATGAAAATTTTAGAAGCACATAGTACAAAATAGGTACTCGTATACATATATTCGCTTGCGCATTGCACGGGAATTCTACAATACATATTTTAATTAATTAATCTATACAAACTCAAAAACTAGTGAACAGATTGTTAGGTAATTTGGGCTGAGCTATCATAAAAGATGGATAAATATACTTAGACATAATTATGTTTTGAATACCTTTATACAATGTACATATTTATTTCAAACATTTTACACACAACGCCATCTAGTTTCAAACGCTTTTGATAGATTACTTACAAACTATAATATATACATAGAAACAACTAAACTCCGAAACAAATATTTGTAGATCATACAAAAATTTGTTCCTAAACCTGAGACCTTATGCATAGAAGCCGTATACGCTACCACTATTTACACTATATACAATATAATACTAGATACAACGGAAATTGTACCTTTAACAACTGAACATAAAGGTGAATATTCCACTCTCCCACACTGCGCAGATAGATCGTCAAAAATCTCGGAGAAGTTTACTTACATAAAGATAGTTGAATAACAAGTAACTAATTATCATACTAACAGTGTTTTACCGTTTAGAAAAACAAGAAATTCACAGTTATTAGTCAATAATGTACATACCCATAATTTCGACTGCTTTGATCGTATTCTTTGATTTCAACGACCAATATTTTTTCGGAGATCTAACACACTACGCCATATAGTCCCAAGCTAAGCAGAGCTTGTGTTATGGGTATTAGAAAACAGATATAAATACATATATACTTATTTTTGTAAATAAATTTATTACCCCCGATATACATAAACTAAATTTTATGAAAATCTTTGGTGCCATTTGCGAGATCCAGATTGCCTATATCCTATACTAGCTGACCCACGCAACCTCGTTTGCGTCTTATATTGCCCGTAGCGTGAAAAGTTTCCTCCGTTTTTGAAACGTTCTTCATTGGTGCTCCGCTCCTATTAGTAGTAGCGTGATGATATATAGCCTATAGCCTTCCTCGATAAATGGACTATTGAACACCGAAATAATTTTTAAATCGGAACAGCGGTTCCTGAGATTAGCGCGTTCAAACAAACAAACAAACTCTTCAGCTTTATATTAGTATTGATACAAGAATTGCTCGTTTAAAGGTATTAATTTTTTGTCTACCCACCAACAAACAATACTCATTATTCTTACAAATTTAAAAGCACTTTCTAGTCTACGATTTCATGTAAGTACAACAGCTGCCCCAATTACATTTTATGGCAATATCTCCTAAATGGGTATTAAGAAGGCTCAAAATTTTAATAATCTCGGTGTACCGCGGGGCGATATTTTCTGGAAAACGTGACTCTGCATGAAAGTATCGCATCTGAAGTTAGACCCTTTGTTTGTACTACCCTTAGTACGCAACTGTCATGTAATACATGGTAGAGGGGAGTTTTTAGTATGATACAATTTGATTTCATTTATTTGCAGATTTAATTTAAAAACTACCTATGTATTTCATGATAATGAGCGGCGATAATCGCTTACTATCAGGCGATACGTCTGCTCGTCTGCACCCTATTCAATAAAAAAAACTATCGGTAAAAGCACTATCGGTATAAAAATCCGTGCAGTAGGTATTGAGTTTATCGCGAACAGACGGATAAACGTGGCGAAAGACTTTGTTTTATAATGATAAATACAAATAATATATGAATGCTGACTGCACCATTGGCCTGGTGGTTTAAGCTTTCTACTGCACCAAGTGTATTCAAATCCCACAAAGTACAACATTTTGTCTTGTGGCGACTTCCACATACTACAGCGCCATCTATCGAAGTTACGCTGAACTACGGAGTAAGTTACAATACGAAGAAACTACTAATCCTGAATCGCGCAATAGAAGTTTTCGCGCTGATTATCATAAGTACAACATCAACTGTTTGGCAGTGGCTCGCCAGGCATGATCACCTCGCCTGGTCGGAGGATCCTCCCTTTGTGTTGGAGGTACATGACCCCCGTTCCCCCACAGTGTGCTTCACAAATTGTTGTTCTAAATCTGCGTGTTCTTTGTGTCCGTTTCATGAATGTTTGTAAAGTCCCCCGCAACACAGGTATTCCTAAGGGAGTGATCTATTTCAGAAATTTAAAAAAAAAATGAATAATACGTGACTTAATTCAAATTAATATAAAGTGATTACTTTTATTTGACATGTATAGGCCATGCTCAGAATCAAACCTGTCATTAAATAATACTTTGTGGTTCATGGTTCGTGTAATATTAAAAACAAATTAGGCACAATAGTTCATTTTTGCGTGTAGTTAACAAAACAAGGTAATTATTGAATGAACTGAATTCTTGATGTATAGAAAGAATATCTCTATACTAGCTAAACCCCGCAGTACGACAATAACCGCGGGCAACGCCGCGAGGCGAAGCTTGTATATTTACAAATTATAGCCTATTTGTTATTCTAATATATAAATTATATTATTGTAAAGTTTCATCAAAATCCAATCAGTAGTTATTGCGTGAAAGAGCAACAAACATGCTCGCCGACATACTCACAAACTTTCGCGTTTATAATATTAGTAGGATTAATACAGGAATTCTATAAGCTTCTCGTGAATGATATTTTTCTAAATCAATTCTAATCCATATCTTCTATATTATAAATGCGAAAGTAACTCTGTCGTGTCTGTCTGTCTGTAACGTTTTCACGCCTAAGCCGCTGCACCGATGTCAATGAATTTTGGCATGGCTATACTTTGATTCTTGAGGAAGGGCTATCCTTTACCTCGATAAACCGACATACAAGCTGGCGGAGCTGCTGTAGTAAGTATGTACAAATAAATATTTCCAGGTTTAAAAAATCACTCCATAATTTCATCCCTTATACTTAACAGCAAAAGAAAATATTGAAACTTCATCCATTTAGTTCCATAGTTACTAATACACCAACGACAAACGGTACTGGACCCTGATATCTGCCGCCTATCATCCTATCGTAATCCAAGATCTTTATGTAACTAACAAATAATTGGAAAAGTTAAAATTGCTAGCAATCGCATCAATGGCCTTCATGCCAATAATTTGTGTTCAGTTTTAGTTTATTATGGTACACGTATATAATATGGCTACAGATTACAGGAAGTTACGATAACATCTATTTTTATGGAAAACTTTATACGTATTTTTTATAATACCATAAACTCCAGACTGTCTATGGTTCACCGTTGAATCGTAGGAAAGGAGATATAGGAGACATATAAAAAAAATTCATTATTTTCAGTCTGTCGTGTGGAGTTGCTGGACTCCCATCGACCGCGTCCCCAGGTGGTGGATAGGGGAATGCCCCCCAGATATGGGAGGTACTAGGGAAATTAAATACCTAGCGCGAACCAAATCCAGTAGGCATGGGCGTACCTTTAGTCTTCAAGACGCGGCCTAAGGGATCATACCCCGACAGAAAAGACAAAGCTGTGGATCAGCAAAAATCTATGAAATGGCGGAATCTAAAACATATCTACCCCAGGAGGGTACCACAGATCGTGGAGAATCCCTCCCTGAACACTGTTCCCTTGAGCAGAGTTCAGGCTGCCCCTCGGATTCTGGGGGGGGCAAATTTCGCTCTAAGAACGTAAACTTAATAACTAATAACCCGAAACCTAATCTCACGAAGCGGATCTTCCATAAAGGACTCTTCACAAACAGACCTAGATCCAACTCTTGCAGTGGCATACCGTCGGAGGTACCTGTAACTAACACACAAACCTCAGAAGCTCTCTACATTGAACATGCTCATAAAAACGACCAAAACGACACACAGGACTGGCAAGACAGTAATAGTCGTAAAAGACTGAGAAGCAGTCCTGAAACAACGTCACGATGTCTGAAACAAACAAAACTAAATTATTGGCTGGCGGCACCAGTACCAACATCAAATATGTTTGCAGAACTAGAAATTTCTGAAGAACCAAAAGCTGCAGACCAAGTAACACGCCAAGTAGTAAAACCCCCACCTTTCTTTGTTGACAAGGTCAGTAATATCCAGCCCCTATCAAAAATGTTAGAAGACGTGGCTCATGAAGATTACGAAATCAAAGTCTTACAAGGTGAAAGAGTCAAAATTCAGGCTAAATCCCCCGAGTCAGACTCGACTATTTATAAAGAACTTAAAAGCAGAAACACTGAGTTCTTCACATACCAACCTAAGCTCGAGAAAAACTTCAGAGTTGTACTTAAACGCATGCATCCCTCAACTGACACTGAAGAAATAAAGCAAGCCTTGGAGGAATTATACCATAAGCCAAAAAATATTTGGAATGTCAAAAACAGCAGAACAAAAAACCACTCCCAATGTTTTTTTTAGACTTGAAACCAAGTCCTAACAATAAGGACATCTATAGCATCAAATCACTCCTTAACTGTCGTATAGAAATTGAACCACCAAGACCTAAACGTGCAATTCCTCAATGTTCCAACTGCCAACAATATGGTCATACGCAAAAGTACTGCCACAGACAATCCAGATGTGTGAAATGTGCCGGACCCCATCACACAACAAACTGCCCTAGAAAAGAACGCTCCAATAAAGTGAAATGCATTCTCTGTGAGGGTAACCATCCAGCCAATTATAAGGGCTGCATTGTCTATAAAGAATTACAAAAAATAAAATACCCGATTACGCAATTCAATAACAGAAAGCCTAAAAGCCCAGAAACTGAAATCAAAGCTAGCCAAAGAAACGTTGAGAACAATACAGGAAAGACATACGCAGCAGCTGTGAAAAATGACCAAAAACCAGAAACAAACAATGAACGAGAAGTAGACGCTACCGGACAACACATGGCGGATATTCTTCGAACTTTTAATAGCTCAATACAGACTCTCATGAAGCAAATGCTAACAATGACTCAGATGCTAGCTGAACTCATGTCGAAGTTACCAACACATTCTCAACCATAAAACTATGCGTATGGAACGCCAATGGCCTGTCAAACCACTCAAATGAGTTAAAAATTTTCTTAAAAACAAATAAAGTTGACATTATGCTAATTTCTGAAACTCACTTTACAACTAAGAGTTTCTTTGAAATACCCAACTACACACTATATCATACAATGCACCCAGATGGTAAAGCACACGGTGGATCAGCCATTCTTATCAGATCCAATATAAAACATCATCAATCTCAATCATATCGAAAGGCTTATATTCAAGCCACGAGTGTAGTTGTGTACGACTGGGTAAGTAACATCATAGTATCGTCTCTTTACTGTCCACCAAGACATACTATTAAGGAAGAACAGTTTAATGATTACTTCAGAACTCTTGGCAATTGTTTCATAGCGGGTGGCGATTATAATGCCAAACACACATTTTGGGGCTCCAGAGTAACCCTACCACGAGGCCGCGAACTTTTTAAGAGCGTGCAGGCAGGAACTATGAACGTAATCTCGACAGGACAACCCACATATTGGCCCTCGGACAAAGGAAAGATACCAGACATCATTGATTTTTGCATTACCAAAGGCATAGCAAAAGACAACATATTTTGTCGTAGCTGCTGGGACCTATCATCGGATCACTCTCCTATTTTTGTGGAAATTGGAGTAAAACTCAGAGAAACAACCAAAAAATGTATATTGCACAATAAAAGAACCAACTGGCCCCTGTTTCGTATCCTGATAGATGAGGCTTTAGGCGCACCAATTGCACTTCAAACAGAAAATGACATTGCAAATGCTGTTGATTTTTTTACCACTAGTATCCAGAGCGCGGCTTGGAATTCGACTCCAATAGTCCAACATAAACCAGCTGAGCAATGCGTACCCCCAGATATACTTGATAAAATTCGTGAAAAAAGGTATCTCCGCAAACTGTGGCAACAAAACAGATGCCCTAGTACAAAAAAACAATTAAACCACAAAATAAAAGAACTTAAGCATATCCTTGATCAGGATCGAAACGCTGGATTCCAGGCATATCTTGAGGATCTTGATGCTACCTCGGCTACTGACTATTCTCTTTGGAAAGCAACAAGAAGGATCAGGCGACCTACAACTATATCCCCACCACTGAGAAAGGTGGATGGTTGTTGGGCACGTAGTGACGAAGAAAAAGTTAATGCGTTTGCTGAGCACCTGTCAGATGTCTTCCAACCTCATCCTTATGAAGGCCCAGTAGAACACGAGAAGACGGTAGCGGAATATCTGAAAGCCTCAGAAGTAGATGAAATTACACCCATAAGATTTACAACGAAAGAGGTCAAAAGAGTAATACAAAAAGCCAACTCAAAGAAATCTCCAGGATACGACCTCATTACCAATAAAATCCTGCAAGAGCTACCTGACTCAGGGATGACAATGATTACAGCAATTTATAACGCCATAGTTAGACTTCAATTCATTCCACCGCAGTGGAAAACTGCACAAATTATAATGTTGTTAAAACCAGATAAAAAATCTGAGGACCCAAAGTCATATCGGCCAATAAGTTTGTTACCCATACCGTCGAAGATACTCGAAACGCTAATCCTACTACGAATTATGCCTTTAGTAGAACAGCATGGACTGATACCTGACCATCAATTTGGTTTTAGTCAAAGGCACTCCACTATAGACCAAGTGCACAGGCTGATAAATGAAATAGACAAGACTTTTGAAGCTAAAAGGTACTGCGCGGGTGTTTTCCTTGATATATCTCAGGCCTTCGACAGAGTATGGCACGAAGGACTATTATTTAAAATAAAATCTTTGCTCCCTAACTATGCCTATCACTTTCTGAAATCTTTCTTAAAGGATAGAAATTTCCTGGTTAACCACGGTGAGGCGTTCTCAGGCCTTTGTAATATCGGTGCGGGTGTCCCTCAAGGTAGCGTCTTGGGACCGCTACTTTATCTGATCTACACCTCAGACCTACCAACATCAGACTGCATAACAACTGGAACCTTTGCCGACGATACAGCGATTTTGTGCTCTCATGAGGACCCATTAGAGGCATCAAAGATTCTACAGAATGGAATAAACAATATTTCAAACTGGCTCAAGAAGTGGCGGATCAAGGCAAATGAGGCAAAGTCAGTAAATGTTACCTTCACCTTGAAAAAAGGTACATGCCCACCAATAAAGCTCAACAACCTTGAGATTCCCCCAGCAGACCATGTGAGATACTTAGGCTTACACTTGGATAAGCGACTCACATGGCAAAAACATATCTTCACCAAACGCAAAAAATTGGGATTGCAAATACGTAAATACTACTGGTTGGTGGGTCGCCGGTCACAGCTATCAATGAGTAACAAACTTCTTTTGTACAAGGCTATACTGAAACCAATCTGGACCTATGGTATCCAATTGTGGGGGACAGCCTCTCACTCTAACATTGAAATAGTGCAGAGATTTCAGAACAAAATGCTGCGAATGGTAACCAACGCGCCCTGGTACGTGACGAATGAGCAGTTGCATCGCGACCTTCAAGTACATACTGTCAGACAAGAAATTTTATGACATACAAGAACCTACGAAAGAAGGATTACAAACCACCCAAATCATCTGGCAAAAGTCTTGATGGAGGAAAGTCACGCAACTCGAAGACTAATACGGAAAATGCCCCAGAGCATACTCAAATCACAGTTATCATAGTAAAGTGAAGTAGGTTGTGACTCAGATCACATACCGAGCATGCCATGACAACCCCGACCAGCCAACTGCTAAATGTCCCAGTACGTGACAGAGTGTAGTGCAAAAATGAAACAAAGAAAAAAAAAAAAAAATATTTTCAGTCCGTTTATATGCGGTTTGATTCTTGCTCAGCGAATGTACATACATACGACGATAAATTGTTCTCCCTAAGTCTTTTATAAATTACCCAATGATGCAGAAACATCTCAAAAGACCACGGTAATGTGGGTCGCCATACTGCAATGTTGTGTTGTCTATCTTCACTTCACTTCACAGTGAATATAGAGACGACCACTTAGATTCTGCTCATGTTTTCCAACACGCAGAGTAGAGTCACTATGGCAGGCTCATTTATATGAAAATAAAGAAAAGGTTTACTGTAAAACCATGATGCATTTGAATGAATAATCATTCTCCCACGGTATTTAAAAAGATCAAAAACAAACGAAACCAAACACAAATATTTTTTAGGTGGTCCTTATAGTAATGAAATGGAATAGAGTATAAAGATACAGATATATCCGGTAACACGACAATGTCCATCATTTAGTGTCTATCATTTAGTGTCTGGCCCCGGACACTATCGGATAGAATCGGTAGGCGCCGGACCGTGAAACTTTAATAAACGAGCGAACAGTTATTTCTGACTGAACTATTTTTGACAAACGTACAAACTCATTGGAAATTGATTTGACTGCGTTATGCACATATTTGATTTGAAGAGCAGATATTTTTTTCGAACCAGACGATGCCATTGAATATTTATCGCAGACATTTTAAAGCACAAAATTTAGTTTAAATTAAACGAATTGCTAAAATATTTTCATTTAAAACTAAAGTTGTTTCTTCTTTGCATGCGACTGTCTGATCTCAAACTGGGCAAAGCATCATAGTCCACATTCGTAATGAGGATGGTGACCTAGACTCTTGGATTCTGCTCACACTTTCCATCAGGCAGAGTAGAGTCATTATGCCAGGTTTTGCTATAAAAAAAGTATTATCGTAATTAAACTATTTATATATTACTAAATACATAAATATTAAACATAATACTATTTATAGTAAATCCAGACACTATATAAAATATCATGTTCGTCATATGATTATTTAGCACAGCCTCGTTGGTCTTGCGGTTGACGTATGCGACTGCCGATCAAGAGGTCTCGGGTTCGAATCCCGGGTCGAGCCTAAAGTGTTGTGCACTATAATATCTCCTGTGTAGTTGGCTGGTTTCCGTTGAGCCTCGCAGCCGTAGCCGTTATCGGCTAGGAGAACATTATTATATTATTTAGCCTGGGCAGGAGTCAAACCCACAACCTCTGGAATCAGTCTTAAATCTGCAATTAAAAATTCTGATTATATGTTACCGTATTAAGCATCTTTCTTTACTTTAATTTGCCTACAAATGATCATCTTTACGTAGAACAAAATGACGTCTCTTCGGATGTCTATTCACTTAGATCTTTTAAACTACTCGTACTCAACGGATTTTTAAAGCAGATTCAAGAGGAAGAGTTTATGTGTGTAGTAAATGCATATTATAGTAGAGAAAATCTGAGTATTTCAAAGATTTTTGAGCGTAGCCGGGGCGCTCTGGTTAATAATCAACTAGCTGTGCCCACGACTTCGTACGCATGGAGTAGTGACTTTAGGTAGCGTTTATACAACTTTTCGTGCCCCCGCCTTCAACCCCTAACAACCCTTTTTTGATATTTAAGAGTAGCTTATTTACTTTCTCAGGCGCCAGACTATCTGTATATCAAATTTCATTTAAATCGGTTCAGAAGTGTTAGCGTGAAAACGCGACAGACAGGCAGAGTTACTTTTGCATTTATAACGTTAGTAAGGATTAGATTCTTCATGCCTTACTTTTCACCCTTGGTGTTCTTTTTTATAAACTTATTGCACAAGTTGCACAACGGCGAACCTAATGCTATGAGGCATTCTCTCCCAGTCAATCTTCAGGTGTCGAAGAAACTGTGGAATGAGCTTTCGCCTGCGGTGTTCCCGGACCATTTCGACCTTCAAACCTTCAAGAAAAGAGCGTACTCCTTCCTAAAAGGCCGGCAACGCACTTGTGACGCCTGTGGTGTTGCAGGTGTTCATGGGCGGCGGTAATCGCTTACCATCAGTCGATACGTCTGCTCGTTTGCCCTATATATAATAAAAAAAATATGATGCGGTAGGTAAGATAGGTAAAAAGAATAGGAATTTCTATAAAATTCCTAATAATAAATAAGAGATAAACCAAAAAGAGCCAAACGTGAAACGCACTCTTCTGAATAAAAAATATTCCAGTCCATTCCATAAAAAATTACCATTTTTTTTATGGAATGGTCTGATGGAAATTATGAGCGGAATCCAAGAGTATTAGTCACCAAACTCATTGCGAAAACAGACATTGCAATAATGCCGCATGGTGATCCACACCATGGCGGCGTAGTTAAGCTTCTGCATCATTAAGCTACCGGTCTCGCACTCACCAACGAATCATGACAGCACGAACGCTGTCATTTTCCGTTGATTTTTTGAGGGTAGTACCGTCCCGGTCGAACCGGCCCGTTCGTGCTAAATTCAGCGTGGCTCCTCTATTTTGATTTCTGGGGTTAAAAACCTAAATATACACTCTATTTTTAAAGTCGATTTAAGTCGATTAAAACACATAATGTTTTTTTTTATTGTCACTAGGTATGGTTGTCAACGGCTTCGTGAATGTGGTGATCACTACCATCGAGAAGAGGTTCGGCCTAAGGTCCATGCAGACTGGAGTCATAGCTGGAGGGTAAGACCAACTTCTTATAGTCAAAAATGTAACAATTTAATTCAAAATACGACAAGTATAGAAATAATTTTGTTTTATTTTTATTAGTATAGAGAACGAACCGACCATACGAATCTCCAGTAACCTCACTCACTCGGACAATTGCTACTAAAGATATCTTTCTGAGAAACTGTGTAATACCACCAACACCCCTTTTTTTTATTGAATAGGGCGCAAACGAGCAGACGTATCGCCTGATGGTAAGCGATTACCGCCGCCCATAGACACCCGCAACACCAGAGGCGTCACAAGTGCGTTGCCGGCCTTTAGGGGAAGGGGAGGGGGATAAGGTAGGGGTTAGGGTGTGGGCCTCCGGTATCCTCACTCACTCGGCGCAAGCGCTATTTCACACCGGTTTTCTGTGAGGCCGTGGTATTACTCCGGTCGAGCCGGCCCAATCATGCCGAAGCATGGCTCTCCCACGGTAACGCTCCCCTGACGAGACGGATGTCTCACACTTACAGGATTATGACTTTCCCATGGTTAGAATCTCGTAAATTTTATCTAAGGATGTTTATAATCTAACGTTTAGTTTGTGTTCGTTTTATGTAGATTTGTAAAGTCTCCACATAAATATTTCTAGTCGGGCGTTGTTTTTCTATAAAAATTGTTTTTGTTGAAGAAATAGGGAAGAAAGTAATGGTTTTTTAACAGTGGTAAGAGGATATGAGGACACAAATAATCTTTCTAGAAACTTAAGTGTCTCCCCCTTCCCCCACCCTCTAAAGCTGGATCGAAAAAGCTAAATAATTTCTTGATGGTACTCCATGTGATGAACTTTGAAGGGAAGCAAACTATAATGGCTCGGAAAACTTCATTAGTTCAGGAGTTATAGAGGCCTAACTTTGAAACAGCTTACTTGGAAAACTTCGTACGAAAACAATTAAATAATAAATAAATATTATTCATAGTAATAAATAAATAAATCCACGTGCCATTACTGGTGTCGCCGGTTTTTTAATTTAATTGTCACTTTGTTCTTATCCGAAGCAGGACGGGAAGGTTATTTGCACTATTATCAATAAATAATAAGTAAATATCTAAATAGGTACTACCCTAATTATTAAGAACTCATACATATGTCAATCAATATAATTGCTTTCGTCATTTATCAAATTATGTTATCAGGACCAATTGCTACAAAGTCATTTGTGTTGTACGAGTATATACGTAACATTTAATGAAATGAGAATTCGTGTTAGAATTGTCAAAGAAATTCCTAGTCTTGTAATACATACACCAATACTTAATTCAGTTTTAGTTATATTATTACTTGCGGTCCTAGCCGATTTCCCATCAGACCAGTTAACTACACAGGAGATATTAAATTGCACAAGCATGAACCCAAACAAACGTGCATCCTCTGTTCCCTCACTCTCACAATCAGATGATACAACTATTTGACACGACCGGGGAGAGATCCGAGACCTACGGCTTTACTTTATCTCCGAGGCACTGGGGTTACGACCGTAACAAACTAGAAAAAAAAACAATATTTTGCTTCACCAGTGTTATCTATGAAATCTTTTTATGCAAAAGACCATGTGTGAGCCACGCTTAGAGTAAGATTCTGTACCTTATTGCTATGCATTTAAAAAAAAGTACTAACTTCATATAACATTTTTTTGTAAGACTTTTGTATTTTGCACAAGTTTGCCAGGCGTAGTACAGTAGGTAGTTCTAATATAAAACTACCCTATTTTATTAGTTGGGGATTATCCTTAAATTGACAGAGGTAGAGAACTTTTAAGTTCACTTTTATGCACTTGACTCTATCAAAAAGATACAGGGAATGATATCACAACCGCACAAAAAAGTCGTTTTAAGTAATTCTTTTGTAACTTCTCACAGAGTGAAAGAGGTTACCGCAGACCAATCCCCCACTTTCCTCTTATCGTAGGGTAGAGGTTTTTAAACGTGGCAATGCACTTGTGAATGAATGTTGCTGGTATCCACAGACGGTGGTCACTTGCTCTTAATAACAACGCCATCTAGTCATAAAGTATTCTCAGCTTGTACTACGGGTACTAGACAATTGTTATGAATAATAAAATATATATAATAAATAAAATACATACGTATTTATAAATACTGAATGTATTGTAAATAAAAAATATCCGAACTCCGAAACAAACATTACCAGATTATTAATTTTCTAAGTTAAGATGTGTACGGCTGTGCACACCCTTTTTAAGGCTACGAAATCCAAGAAAAATAGTTTGCATATTTTTTTCATAGGTATGACATCGCCTCCTTCGTTTGCTTGGCACCGGTGACCTACCTAGGCGGCCGCACCAGTTCTTCAAAACCTCGATGGCTGGGCTTGGGTGTTCTTCTCATGGGAACAGGGTCCCTGCTCTTCGCTTTACCACATTTTCTCGTACCCAACTACAAGATTGCGGGAGATGCTGTTGACGATATTTGTACACCTAATAGAACGGTAAGAAGACACAAGACATTACAAGAGTATTATTTATTGTAGTCGTATCATTATATCATTGAATTATAAAAAAAAACTTCTATTTATATGTCTAACTAGCTGAGAGTTACCGCCGCGGGACGAAGCTAGTCTAAAAAAAGTTACCACCATACCACCAAGCTATCTGCCAGTGAAAGTCCCTTCAATATCGGTCCAGCCATTCGTGAGATTAGCCGGAACACACAGACAAACAGACGGACAGATAAAAATTGCTAATTTAATATTATAAACAGACACTCCAAATTCAATGAAATGATAGTATTTTACGCAACTAGACACGAAAACCATGTAAAATAAGAGTAGCCTATTATAAATAATTCTTGTGTCACGTTGTTGCTCACGATAAACTTAGAACTTATTTAACCGATATTCACATTTAAAAAAATGTGCGTTTAAGATAGGATAGTTAACAACGGGCTTAGATCAATACGCGTTTGACTGGTTGTCTGGAAGAGAATGCCTTGGGCATTAAGTCCGCCAATGTACAAATGTGCATGAAGTTTTTAAATAAGATGGCGTTGTGAGTTAGATGTCCAAAATATTTATTACAATAGGAGCAGTAGGCAATTACTTAGCCCTGCAGGCAACACCACGGGGCTCAGCTAGTTGCAAACTAAATCTACAAGCAGCTGAAATTGTACTCGTACTATAATAACTCAACATTTAGCAACTGGTTAGAATAAACTCCGTTCGGACGAAAATCAACAGCTGAATAACTCAAAACAGCTCTTCTAGTCTGTATATTAATTAAAACATTAAACAACTTTATAATCAAAAGTTAGAAACTCAAGTATTCATTCCATTCCCTAACATAATAGGGTAACTTTAGCTTCTACTATTATTTATCTGTGGTACTACTAACTGCCCTTACACATTATTGAGTTGACCGCACTTGAATCTTAAATTTAAATAGTGTCTTAATTTCACGGCGCTTAGACTTATTTTTGCTTGGAAGTAAGGTGACCAAACCAAGGCCAATTAGAATTGGCAAGAAAAAAAACTACAAGATAAATTTGAAAATAGAAACCCGTATTTGCGATGTATTATGCTGTTATTACTATTATAAAATTATATATATTTGTGTTCTATATGAAATGAAACGATAGGAATGTATTTTGAATATTAATGATAATCAGTCGATTAAGAGCGACCTTATTACCAATAGCCATCTTACTATTTATTACTATTACTAGGCAACTTAATTTCATTTTGTATACGACTATTTGATATAAATAAGTATACAGAATAACCATTTTAAATATGCATGCAATACTACAGTATGCAATCAAGGTGGCGTGACTAGCTCTATAAAGTGCTCGCGCCCCTATTCTTAATAGAAAAGGAGCATCAGGGTTCCTAAACAGGAGGGGGCCATCTATAAACCATAGGTGGCCCGAGGAATGTCGGGGTTCCAAGGATTTCCTTCCGAGGGTGTACCTGGTTCCCTGGCTTTTAGTACCAGAGACGGTGTGCGGTTTTTAGTCAGTTCGGGTCCGACATAAGCACCAGTGGTGGTGGTCAGAGGGGGTATCCACACAAAAAAATAAAAAAAGGTTATGCAATACTCTAATAATTATTGTTAATAATAAAAATAACAACATATTGTGACAATCGCCTCCTTCGTATGCCTGGCACCGGTGACCTACCTAGGCGGACGCACCAGTTCTTCAAAACCTCGATGGCGTTTGTGAGGAGTTTGTGAGGAGGTTTGGTTGTTCGCTGCTCTTTAACACAAAAACTACTGAACAGATTTAGTTGAAACTTTACAATAATATAGCTTACACATCAGAATAACACATAGACTGTCATTTACCGCGATAACCGATATACATGCAGGGGGAGCTACGGGTAAAAACTAGTATGTATATTCCTTCTATAGATATTTATTGTTTATTGTAGCCATGAATTGTTCTCAAATGTTTTTTTTTTCAGTCTACCAATCACTGTGATGGTACCGTACCAGCTGAGGGAGGCGCGTGGGCAGTCACCGTGTTCGTCTTCGCACAATTACTACATGGCGCAGGTGCTACTCCGCTTTTTACTCTCGGAGTCACTTACATTGATGAAAACGTCTCCAAAAAGATGTCCTCCGTTTATTTGGGTAAGTGAATTAGATTTAGAACAATACGCAAGAGGGAGTCGTCTCACTTTTTAAAAAGATTAGCTTACTTTGTGGGGGAGAGATGATTATTTTATTGCTATATTTAATAGTGTTATTTTGTAACCAGCACCCATTTGTCGTTGATCGGCGATAAAATAAAGATTATTATTATAATAATGTATTCAAGTTTATAACCAGCATTTATTTTCAATTGTATGTATGCAGTCCTTGATCATTCCGTTAATCGACTGTGGTGATGTATTTTATATCTACTTGAATGCAAACCTCCATAACAGGCTAGACCGCCTTCTTAATAACTGCATTCGGTTCATTTTCAATCTACAGTAGTATGATCATGTTTCTGCTTTACGTTTCCAACTGAATTGATTACCTATTCGCCGCGGTAACTGGTAATTCTTCGATAGAGGGTACTGAAGTGTGTTTCAGCTTAATTATATGTGGAAACATATACATATTATAATAATCCAGAGCAAGTAAAAATTTAACAAATGTTTATATAAATCCAGCAACTATACTAAACGCGTTTGTTCAAAGTTATGAGCCCGCCCCAGGGCACTCATTCCCTCAATAAACACAAGAAAGCACTCGGATAGTGACCGCGTTATGTTCTAAATGATATGGACCCTATACTCACGTGACCATTCGAACGTTTTATAAAGTACGTATACGATTATGGAATGGATATGAAGAAAAGTATTTTTGAAATTGGTTCGTAGCCATACATATTAAGTATAAGTAGTAAGGCAATTTTCCATTCCTCACGAATATTATTTTTAGATGAATATTACCCTATACCCTTCTCAGCATTCATGAAAATATCTATGCAACATTTTATAAATTCTAAACCTACATACCTTTTTTTTTTATGCAATAGGTGGCAATCAAGCAGGCGTAATCGCCTTACTTAATAAGCGATTACCGCCGCCCATGGACACCTGCAACACCAGAGGCGTCACAAGTGCGTTGCCGACCTTTGGGGAATGGGGAGGGGAATGAGGGAGGGGTTGGGGTATGGGCCTCCGTAACTCCGTAACCTATACTGTGGGAGAGCCATGCTTTGGCACAAATGGCCTCGACCGGAATGAAAGCACCACTCTTGAATTCTGCTCATGCATTCCATCAGACAGAGTAGAATTACTTTAGCAGGCTCAAATATGTAAAAAAGGACAGACTTACCAACATGTTACAACTGCGTATGCTTGTTTGTACATGGTTCATGACTGTAAAATCTCAATTAAACCTCGTGTTCATTTTAGAAAAAGATAACGAAATCTTTATAAGCACATAATATGTCGTGAGATAAACACATACTATTGTTTTACAGTAGCACAAATTTTATACTTTCTCAATTTTTTCATTCAAACGGATTTGAATTTTTGCGACACTGAACTATCTACTGTTTTTTAATTGAAGAAATACTGGAGAAAACAAACAAGGTTGTCAGAATGGATTATGATCTCTAGCCTACATAAGCACTAATTCACTCTGTAGGTAATCTATCTTTGTAAAGCTACACTCATATACGTTTTCATGGGCGTACCCAGGTTCTGGGCCAGGGAGGGGAGGCAAATATAATTTTTAAAAGCACCTCGTCAAATAAATGGACATAAAACATATTTGATATCTTAAGACGCGTAAGTAGCTTAAAGCTATCATGCATGAGTAGTTCTTCTCGCTGGAGAGCACGCTCTGATTGTCACTACGCTCGATCATCACATCTGGTCATAGTCCTAAAACTGATTGCCGATCTTACAACAACACAAAAAATAAACTGTCTTCGCTTACACTTCTGAATGTATAAGAAGAAGAAAGTAGGAATGTAAACATCCAGGGTTGGGGGGGGGGAGGGGCAGCTGTCCTCTTCTGCCCTACATGGGTACGCCCCTGTACGTTTTGCATTTCTTTTCTCAAATTAGGTTAGGATCGGCTTTAAGTCTGCTACTATTCGACTAGACTTTAATTTTTTACGTAGATATAAGTACGATTTCTAATCGGTTCTTCTCCATAAGAATGTATTTTTTAACCGACCAACTAGAGTCATTAGTGTAACGTTTCGAAAGTGCCTGAAAAAACTTACTTGAAATAAAAGATATTTGATTTTAGAGCCACTGCCATTAGACCTCCACAACCCAGGTACTATGTACATATACGAATATGTGCATGTACTACATATCGAAGTAAAAGACTTTTGACGCAGTTTATACGGCCACAACTACTATGGTCCACGGGCCCACGTACAAGGGATTTCAGTGATTAATAACAGGCTGAAAGTTTATACACAGCTTCGTTTTGACGAGACACCCAACTTTTATCATTGGACCAAATTCTAATAGTGGCAGGAAAAAGCGGGTACAAATTTGATGGTAATTTTTTTGAGACCTACACTCGAAAAAATATTAACATAATCTTGACAACTTTCGAGTGTAGGTCTCAAAAAAATTTCCATCGAATTTGTATGCCGATGCATTTTTTATGAAAAATATATACATATTTTGCAAGCCCCAAAACAAAAATCAGTTTGTTATTAATGAAAATGAATAAAATTTTTCAAGTCACCATTCTGACATGTTAGAGCTGGGGGTCACTCGGGAAGGTACCATTCACTTTGTATGCCACAAGTTTTCTCAGTTTTCCATCGTATTTTCTCGAAGTATTGATTTTTAGAAACTGTTATTATTTAATTTGGGACACTCATCAAATTGACGTGTTTCGCTCCCTATCCCGCTTTTTCCTGCCACTATCAGAATTTGGTCCAATAATAAAAGTTGGGGGTCTCGTCAAAACGAAGCTGTGTATAAACTTTCAGCCTGTTATTAATCACTGAAATCCCTTGTACGTGGGCCTGTGGACTACTAGTAACGATTGCCAAAGATGTTTGTATGGCAACCAGGACCGTAGCTTAACGTGGTCTTGGAGTCTAAAGAACGGAGGGGTCGCGACGTGGTAAGAGCCAGTGAGTTACGAGCCCCTCTAGTTATTTTGTTTGTTATTCAATGTTTGTTATTCAACAAACATTCACATATATTAGTAACTGGCTGTCCTGTGCCCACTTCGTTGGCCGTTAACCGCCCGCTTTTCTTCGACTTGATTTACAAATACTATTATTTTTAACTAAATTTTTTGATCAATCACAATAAAATATGCTGTTAAGAATTTTCAGGATCGGATCAGTACTTCCGAAGATTACCCCCTACAACCATACAAGCAAAGTTAGAAACGTTGCCTCTTTATAATATTAGCATAGATAAATAATTATTACATTTACATACATACATACATATATATACATATCTATGTAGATCGAAGAGTAAATCACATGTTAGGGGTGGAGGTATAATGCGTTTATGTAGTCTCCCGTCGATTAATTGCACTTGGAACATTCGAATGCTGTTTGATTATTTGCTCAGCACTTGGAGTTGATGGGATCTGAATTCAGCAGACATACTTTGGTTAGAATTTAGAGATTTCTCATCTCAAAGAAATGTTTACATAATCTCACAATAATTTACTGTAATACCTTACTGTAAATATGTATTTTATTACTTTTTAATGGTTTTTAAAAAATAACTCGGTTTATTTCGCCTATATATTTTAATGTGTGTTACTTCAGAATTTCGTAATAGGTACAATTTTTATGTTCAATGTATGTTCTTTGTAACGTAACTGTAAAAAATGTAACGTAAATGTAAGGTTCAAAAGTACTTTCGTTACTTTTCCCTTCTTATTGTTGAGTAGGTGCCCCTACTCAACAATAAGAAGGGTTGTAACCCACGATTGTAGCATTTTTTACTAGTGGTTATTAAAACAAGCCGGTAATTTTCGTTGCATGTTGTACAAACATACGATTTTTTACACTCAATATTATTCCACACAACACGACAATCAAACACTTCAAAAATCAATCTATATTTCAATCTCTTATAAAATGTAAACAATGCTGAGTGGTTGGGACTCCCTGAGCTCCCTCTCTCTGTGGAGTCTCTGAGGACAAGGAAACGCATTCAGAGCGCCGTCAACCACCGCCGCCGTGTGGTGTGATGTGTGCCACTAGAGTTATCGAGAGATTTAGACTTCTATTCATATAAAGCTACGCTATATTGACCGTATAGCTTTAAGGTCTTATCGCTTTATGGTAAAAAGTAGCTTATAATACAATGAATATAGTTTTACAACAGTTATATATCTGTGGTCATAGATCAGTCAATGATAAGTACATTTTTGCTCAGTATGACTTATTAATATAGGTATAATCGCCAAAAAATGCTCTTTCATTTGGTCATATCAGGATAACTACATATATAATATTACATTACATATTTTTTTTCATATATCGAGTGTTTCATATTTTAATAGTGCCTTCAAGATTTCTTAATAATTTAATAGCTTGTCCTGTAAAGTAATGAAATTGCATTTATCATATTCTGACCTATGGCCACAGATATGTATATTAGGTCTTTACCTATGAAATTGCCGTTTTGAATGCAATAAGGGAAAGTATTTATTTTTTCAAACTTTTTTATTTCTGTTATTCGAGGTAATCACCCATGCAATCGAAGCATCTTTGCCAACGCATTGGCAGTTTATTGATGCCCTTCTTGTAAAAATCAGCTGGACGGGAGGCAACAAACTCTTCAAAGGCATTTTGTACTGCCTCTCGGGAATTGAATTTTTAACCCACTAAAAAGTTGTCTAAATTTTGGAAAAAGTAATAGTCGGTAGGTGCAAGGTCTGGTGAGTATGGCGGATGAGGGAGAGCTTCCAACCCCAGCTCTTGCAGCTTGGAGACTGTCTGTTGCGCAGTATGGGGTCGCGCGTTGTCGTGAAGGAGCAGTGGGGACGACCGATTGACCAAAGCTGGTTGCAGATGTGCAAGCTTCTCCATCATTCTCTCCAGTTCTTAACAGTACACATCTGCATTAATGCTCATGCCGTTTTGTAAAAAGCTGTGGTGAATTACACCCGCACTAGACCACCAAACAGTGACCATCACCTTTTTAGGGGTCATTTTTGGTTTAGGGCATTGCTTTGGTGCTGAACCAGGGTCTAACCAACTTGCTGAGCGCTTTCGATTGTCGAACAGAATCCATTTTTCGTCGCACGTAACTATTCGTTTCAAAATTCCTTCATTTCTTTGCCTGTTGAGCAGCGAAAAGCAGGTCTCGACGCGTACGTTGCGCTGGCGATCGTTAAGGTCGTGGGGCACCCATCTATCAAGCTTTTTTACCTTGCCAATTTGTCGCAAATGGATCAATATTGTTTTGATGCTTACATTAAAAGCTGCTGCTAGCTCAGCTGTAGATTGAGTTTCGTTAGCTTCCACAATCGCCTTTAATTAATTATTGTTAACCAAAGTCTCCGGACGACCACGAGCTTCATTTTTCAAGTCAAAATTTCCAGAACGGAACCGGGAAAACCAATAAAGGGTTGTGCGTTCGTTTGTACAGTTCTCTCCGTAAACGTTTTTGATGTTACGTGCCGTTTGTGTCGCGTTGGTGCCACGACGGAACTCATATTCCATAATTACACGAATTTTTAAAGTATCCGTTATGACGAAAAATGTTCAAATGTAATGAAAATACAACGCTAATCAAAAAACAAAAGACTGAGTTTGTAAATAGAATGTCATGGTTTTAAAACAAAATTAATTTGAATTTAGAATACAGAGCCATTACAAACTTTTTTTTATTTGAAATGACCAGTACTGAAGAAACGCAATTTCATAGGTAAAGACCTATTATTTATTTTTGCATAGGTTGTTGATTTGTATGTTCGCACAGTCATTCACTAAACTGTTGAGAGCAAAATGTTGAGATAGGCGCCTTTTCTGGCATTGCAGAGCATAGGGCACTTTAATTACTCCATTGTGTTGTTTTGTGTATATTAGAATAGATGACTTTCCTTACTTTCTTTCTTTTTGAACATGATTTTCGATATCAACTTATCATAATGGTAAAAATTGGATCAGAAAAATCGGCACAATATACACTCTTTTTAGCCTGAGTCCACCTTAAAGTTATTAGGCCGTCAAGTGACTGGAGTTAGACTGGTACATGTCGTTTGTGACTAACAAACTCCAGACAGACAGAGTTTCTTGCCCTCCATATACCCAGTGAAATACATACGAGAGAATTGTTCTGTGAGGTCCTGATACCACTCCGAAATATGGTTATTCCATGCATAGGAATATGTATGTCCTTTACCACATCATAATATAATCAGTTACCTTGTTGAAAATTATTTCAAAAATCGAAGCTCCGAGTCGGCGCGATACAACGCGATAAAATCTTTTGCATTATGGCAAACCCTAACCACTTCTAAGTCACAGCTTTTAACTGTGAAAACAGGGTCGGTCTCTAAGAAACGCGATATACTATTACTCTTCCACTCGAATACGAGAACACCACCTTGTTTGAACGTATAATGTGGCAGCCGAATAAAGCTTTGTTTGGATTGAAAGCGATCGAGTGTGTAAAAGGCTTTAAATATTTTTTAAATGTGGGTACTTATATTCCTTCTAAGCTTTGTTAATAAAACATATATATAACCGTAAACCACGTAGGGAAAGTAGGGTTAAATTCTACAGATAAGTGGGCAGTGGACACTGGGCACTGGACAGTGAGCTGGGGTGCACATGGCCCAGTATCGACGTTAAACCATTCACTGTATGAATGAAATCACTCGAGGTCTAACCACCGTTTAAGCAAAGGTGCTATTTTTTTTAAGAATTAGGTAGCAAACGAGCAGACGTATAGCCTGGTGGCACAACACCAGAGGCGTCACAAGTGCGTTGCCGGCCTTTGGGGAATGGGAAGGGGGATGGGAGAGGGGTTGGGCTATGGGCCTCCGGTATCTGGAGATCTGCCCCGCTTGGGCGGATCAGCGCCGGGCCCTCACTGCAGTCATCGGAGGAGATATGTCGCTACCGGCCGTCGTACTGTCCATGGCCGGTAGCGACAGCAGTTTTACCGCGGTCGGAGGCGGCGGAGAAGGCCCGGGAGGACAATATCCACTCGGACCCGATCCGCCGCCGGCGCACGGAGCGGCGGAGGCGCGCCTATCAGCGGCACATGCCGCCCTGAGTGTGGCCGCGGATGGACGGGATAGGTTTTCCCCTCCATCCGCAGTACAGGCCAACAGCGAGGGGGCGACGTACGCGTGTGCCGTGCGTCGCCTAAATTGAGAATTTTATTTAAAGAAGGTGCCCGCTTCAGTGCGGGCAGGCGCTGGGAAGGGCCCGGTTGTGTTAATAAACGCATTTCCCGGACCCCTCCCTTCTCAGGCGCAGAGTTGGCACACCGTGTGGTTTTAGTCGGTTCGATTCCGACACACCGCCCCGCCGCAAACCCCGGCGGGGTGACGGCCCGAGGGGGTTGCCACACGTAAAAAAAAAAAAAAAAATGGGCCTCCGGTATCGTCACTCACTCAGTGAAACACAGTGCAGGCGCTTTTTCACACCGGTTTTACTGTGAGGCCGTGGTATTACTCCGGTCAAGCTGGCCCATTCATGCCGAAGCGCGGCTCCTCCATGGTGGAAATCATCATATAGCGACTCGTCCACTCGTTTACCCTCTCAACTTTGGGGATACTACTAAGGGCCGAAATGTTGCGTCTCCAGCGTAGTAAGTCTCCATGGGCGGTGATCACCATGTACCTTAAGGTGACCTGTTTAATTCTTCACCTCTATAACATAACAAAACATTTGTAGGTAGAACTTTTATATAATTATACTACAAAAACCAAATGAAGTTAGATTTTAATAAAAGAAAACTACAGTTTTGTATTTATATGTTAAATACATTACATATACTTTTAGAATAACAAATAAAGAACTGTCTATTTGCCATTACATAAAGCAACCACATTTGTGCTCGATCCTCTGTAGGATTTTTTTTTCTTAATACGGCATCACTTAAATACTATTTAAACTAAATAAGTTAAAAACAAAGTTTTAAAATGTCTTTTGAAATGTTGCCAACTGTAAAATTTGAGTAGCATACTAAAAATTAACCAGGCGGTTGGTCTTTAAAGCACAAAGTTTCTATTTGATATTTTTTCGCGCTTAGTACTCACAAAAATTTCATATTACATACAAGCTTTCATTGCGTTTACTTAGGTTGGGTTCGTTTATGATGAAGGAGGCTCTCAGTTAGTCACTTAATGGTAAGTAACAACCGGTACCCATGGAAAACTGTAACTCAAAAGACACAAGTGAGCTTCCTATAATTAAATTAGTTCCTAAGTCTCCTTGGCTATTTACTCATAAAGTTGCAGTTGAAGTGAATATAAGGCCTAAGGCCTCATTCCGTGGTGTTTTTTGGAGTTTTTACACGACTGTGGTTAAACCAAAAGAGGGAACTGAGAAACAGATTTGGCAGACTATGCATGCATATTTGTAATATGTTCCACCGTAACAACTAAACTACTTAATCGATTTTAACGAATGAATTTTCAATAGATTTGTAATAACAGCCCAGATGACTTATGCTAAATAAGTTTTATTAAAAGGTTTTTACTTAGGTACTTGGGTTATAGATTTTTAAACTTTTGTTACTTATGTCAAGGTAAACTACAAGGAATGAGAAATAAATATAACACAACATGAAAATTATAAGTACCTCACAATTAAACGAGTGTATCTTTCACAGGAGTCTACTATACGATGGCAGTGGTAGGTCCAGCGATGGGCTACGTGATTGGGGGCCAAATGTTGACCATTTACACCGACTTCCTCAGTGTCGACTCCCAAACGTGAGTACATACATACATTTTGCAATAACTCTATTAAAACTAAAAATTATTAACTTTTCACATACATTTTCTATTCACAGACATATTATTTTAGATATTTTACATACAATAACCCTATTATAACTAAAAAGAACGTATTTAAGATAGTAAACTACAGCGCCATTGACTATTCCATATTCTTTTGTCAACAATAACCTCCATTTTGTTTCCCGCGCTTTCCACGTCGCATCTTGTTCACATTTTTTTAATATTTCATCTGGGCACGAGGCAGCGACACGGCTTCATTCAGCCAACTTAGCCTCTCGCTTTCATCTCATTGTGAACCACGTACGCGGGTAACTTTGCAGCCAAATTAATTCCACCATTTTGTATTTTCATGGCTTCTGAAACGAAATATGATTTTCCACGGCATGAGTTTTGAACAACCCCTTAGCATGGCTTTACTTTTAATTTTGAGGGCTCTTGAGTTCTGATTAAAATGGCTACACGGAAACCTTAGATGTGTACATCGATGATTATTATGATATTAATTTATGGGAATTTAATACTTGCGTTGTTTGTTATAGATAATAACCAATTTCATTATAAAATTTAGCAATTGATTTATTTATTTAAATTTGTGAGTGTGTGAATTTGTTACTGGGATGGTAAATAAGCAGACGAGCACCTGATAGAAAGTGAATACCGTCTCCCATGAATACTTGTACTTTAAGAAGTCAAGAGTCACAAGTACGTTGCCCTTCGAGACTCCCCTAGAATCAGCAGAACTTTCTTTCAATGAAATTATAAATTGTAGCAGTTCGTGATAATAATTTAATATACAGCTGCACAAAACTAAAATTAATTATTTTCAAATTGAATTAAACAAAACAAAGCATTTCCCATAGTTCTATTATTCTAATTCACTTCAATAGTTTACCCACTTGAAAACACCGATTGCTTCAGTACAGGGACGTACTCTTAATTAAATCCGTTAATACATGCACAACATCGGGGCAACTACCATTATGTTATATTAGGAAGTTTTAATATCAACTAATGTGCTGCAGAAAGTTTGCAGTGAAATTTCTAACTCTACTTATGATTTAATTAATGCAACTAATTTGTATGGTGACTGTTAAGAAGAAGTTTTGAAGAGATTTTGTTGGACTGTGGGTGAATAAAGAATGTAACTTTTAATTCAGATATGAGAAATAAATACAGTATGTGAAAGACTACAATATGTTGTATATAAGTTACAGTATAAGTTAGCTTACGTCAAGACAATTTTTTTATTTATTTACAAACTCGGACTAGTACTTAATAGTAAAAAATTATACTACGAGTAGGTACTCAAATATCGATTTTACGTATGTCGCAATAGTTTTGGTTTTCTTTAGAGCCGTAATGTGAATTCAATTGCCAAAACCGTGGGAGAGCTATGCTTCGGCATGAATGGGTCGGCTCGACCGGAGTGATACCACGGCCTCACAGAAAACCGGTGTGAAATAGCGTCTGCGCTGTGTTTCACCGAGTGAGTGAGGATACCGGAGGCCCATACCCCAACCCCTCCCCCATCCCCTTTCCCAACCCCCAAAGGTCGGCAACGCACTTGTGACGCCTTTGGTGTTGCGGGTGTCCATGGGCGGCGGTAATCGCTTACCATCAGGTGATACGTCTGATCGTTTGCCTACTATTCAATAAAAAAAAAAAAAAAAAAGTTACGATTACTTCATTTAATAATTAATAACAATTATGAAAGATGAGTGCGCTCATAGCCCAGAGTGCACTCATAGCCTAGCACTCGGTGATTAGAAACAATTACCGAGGGTAAGCAACGACAGCGCGGTCAGTACCTGGATGGGAGACCGCAGGTGGCATGTTACCATGAGCGTCTCCGTGATCCGGAGGTCACGTTACCATAGGATAACAGTCCTGAAGCTTAGTTGGAGGCCTTTGGGCGGCTTAAAAATATCCAACGGCAACGCCAGAGTGGGGACGTATGGTTTGTTGATGACATACATCGGTTTCAGATAATTGACACAATAATATAAGTCGCTTTAGTAACTTGTACAATCATTATCAAGAGAATTTAGTAGTCCACTGTACAACAATATTTAGTATAAAAAAGTTCAGTAGTGTAGTATTTGCGTGTAAATGTGTTTATACTAAAACTATTTTTTGATGATTTTAATTTTAATGACATATGCAATTGTTATTTCATGAGAAATTCCCAAGCAAAAACAAACTTCGTGCTTTAGCTTTCATATAATTTATTTAATATCAACACTAATATTAGAAAGAGGAAAGATTTGTTTTTTTTTTTATATAACGAGTTAAATCTAAAACTACTGGATTAATTTGAAATTATTTCACCATTAGAAAGCTAAATTATGTCAGAGTAACGTAGGCTATATTTTATTTCCGTATTCCCACGAGAACGGGAACCACGCAGGCAAAACTGTGGAGCGATGTTCTCAATTCACAGTTAAAACCTAAATTGAGACAATCGAAATTAAAAAATTAACGACAACAACAAAAATCCACGAGAGCCTTGAAACAATATTAGTCATGATTCACATCATAATAACAGATATTGGTAGAGACTCACTTTTAGTATCTAAAATAAAAGAAATACACAAATCACAATCCGGCAAAAACCGAACCTAATATCTTTAATAAATACATGTATAGTAAGCATTCCAGTCCAGCCCTGTGACCACAATGGCCGCCAGTAGGTACGACCGGCCGCAGATGGTAGAGTAATCCTCAGATTTACATAAGAAAACAATCCTGTAATGTTAACCAATAATGTACGAGGAATGCCCACATTGCACCCCATGTTTACCCACTTCAGTATAGCGCAATGATAATGGACTATCGAAAATCAACAAGGAAATTGTTTCTCATTCTATTTACCGGTTTTGCTTTAAGAAATAAAATTACTTATGCAAATTGATTTTCCTGTATTAGTGAATTATTTTAAGAGTGTATTTATTACACGAAATGCTGATTGACTGCCTAACTTTGCATATTGTTTACGCATGTGGCGACTTCCACATATAACACAACAATAACCTACTACAGCGCCATCTACCGAAGATACACTGAACTACGAAGTAACGCACTACAAGGAGTAACTACAAATCCTGAATCACGCAATTAATAGTTCTCGCGCCGATTATCATATATACAACATCCCAACATCAACTGTTGGGCAGTAGCCCGCCAGGCTTGATCACCTCGCCTGGTCGGAGGATCCTCCTTTTGTGTTGTGTGGAACATGATATCCGTTCCCCCACACGCACTCAAGCGATCTCTATTCCTATTCCAAGGGATTCAGGGCAACTCATGTTACGCTATTCAGGATCACATTTTAGCTTACGTTATTTTACGCGGAGTCATAGCACAGCATTCGCGTCGTTGCTCATGAGTTCTGTTAATCGAAGCGCGACGTCAACTTCTGGCAATGGTATTTCTACGTACAAACTACACAGAAGAAGTAAATTCTGAGTGTATTTATGTAAATAATAATACTTATAGCTACTTCTGTCGTCAATAATCTTATCCAAAATGAATTTCGATGGCAACAGAACTCGATCCAGTACATAAACTATCACAGAAATAGTAAGCAAACGAGCAGACGGATCGCCTGATGGTAAGGTATTACCGCTGCCCATGGACACCCGCAATACCATAGGCATCACAAGTGCGTTGCCGGCGTTGTAAGAAGGAGTAGGTAAGCTCGATTCTTGAAGGTTAGAAGGTCGTATTGTTCATTCCTCAGTTATGTTGTGCGAGGCAGAAAGTTTCTAAAGATACTCCGGACAGTAATTTCACAGGTTCGGATCGGAGGAGGTGCGAAACCACTCTGAGAACGCAAAAAGCAATTCTAACTTTAAAAAATGACATTCTTATATATTTTTTCATCTAATATAAGACAACTCCTCTGCGCGACTGCCTTTGTAGCGCATTGGTAGCGTATGCGACTGCTGTTCTTGAGGTCTCGGGTTCGATTCTCGGGTCGGACCAAATGCTTGTATGATCTACAAATATTTGTTTCGGAGTTTGAGTGTTTTCTATGTATAATATGTATGTATTTACAAAAAAAATAGTAGGTATATATGTATTCATATCAGTTGTCTAGTACCCATAACACAAGCACTGCTTAGCTTGGGACTAGATGGCGTTGTGTGTAAAATAAAGAAAGAACTACCCGCACTAGAAAGAACACCCAGGCTTAGAACAGCGAGTTGTTTCATGTGGGGTTTGACACTTTGAACATACAACACTCAGCGCAGCAGAAAGCGGCGTAGCGACCGCTTAAACCTTAACGCTGCATCCGTGCAGTCGAAGCTTCACCTGAATGTTTGTCTGTAATCGTTTTCGTAAAACTATATTTTGTTTTTATGAACTATATTTAATCCTATTCAGTACTTAATTCTAATACCAACATATTTATTACAGATTAGGTATAACTCCAATAAGCTCAGTGTGGATCGGAGCCTGGTGGGTTGGGTTCATTTTATCCGCAGTGCTGTGTCTCATCGTCGCCATACCATTGATGGCGTTCCCCCATGAACTACCTGGTGCGTTAATACTTACTAATATAATATTCGCTATCATAATTCTTTCACTCGTAACCACTGTACCTACCCAACGCTTTGAAATTAATAAATAAATTTAATAGTTTTTCACTAAATTCAATAACACCCATTGTTTGATTATTGTTAAATCTACGTAAGTCATCTCTATGATTCATCGTGAATCCCTTCATAAGCAGTTTTGTCGTTTAATAATATAGTTAATGCTATACATATCTAAATAAAACAAAAGCACAATTAACCTAAATATATAAGTATGTCCATCGGTAGTGTATTTACTACAGTTAGAGCATTATTATATGATTTTATTATGCTACAGGTGCTGAAGAGATTCGTGCTTCTAAAGTGTCAGAAGCACACGAATCTGCGTCCAAGTCAGCAGCTTTCAGTGCTTTGCATGAGCTGCCTCACGCTGCGGCCGCGTTGCTCAAGAACCCAACTTTCTTGTTTCTGAACTTAGCTGGAGCTAGCGAGGGCATGCTGATATCTGGATTCGCTGCATTTCTACCGAAGTTGATTGAAAATCAGTTTGCGGTGAATGCGTCAGATGCTGCTTTGTTACTTGGTTAGTAAGACTTGGAAGTAGTTTGATACATTCTTATTGACTAGCAGACTATGAATACCGAAAAGCGATCGATCTATTCTAGTAACTAGACGTTGAACATCTTTCTATTTATCACCTTGTGAATCGGCCAACTTAGCACCGCATGTATTGTTCAACTGCTCATCCTCAGGCAAAGGAGCCAACTTCCTGTTATACACTTTCGTCCCATTTAACTCTTACAGTTAAAAGCAATTAATTATATGAATACTTTTATGAATTTTTTTATTCCAGGCAAGATGATTACAATTCTATTATATGCTACGTTAAAGTCCTTTTAAACCACCCACTCAAACCCAGCTATCGTTCTGCAGCTCAATTTCTCATCGAAACTTAAAGTAACTGCTGAAAATCCCGATATTCCAGGTGTAATCACAGTTCCCGCTGGTGGAGGCGGTACGTTCATGGGCGGATGGCTAGTGAAACGCTGGCGCCTCGCCTGCGCTGGTATCATCAAGCTCTGTGTCGCAGCTACCTTTGTAGCGGCTGCATTCACCTTCTGCTTTGTACTCTCCTGTGATGATTACCCTTTTGCTGGGGTCACTGTGATGTATAATAGTCCAAGTGTACCAGGGTAAGTACTCTTCAGATCATCATATTATTATGTATTTGGGTTGATGCAATTAGTTTTCTGCCTCCATTGTCCTTTATCACTCCATCCTCTTTCATGCCGAAGAAGCATAGTCACAAGATGATAGTCCATTTTACTTGTCCACGAGCTCAAGGTCAAGGAATGGCCTATGCTCAGCGATTCTCTAAGGGAGCGTATTAAAAATAAGGCGATAGAGAACCTAGGTCATCGACATAGCCCACAGGATTACCAAGCAGAAGTGGCATTGGGCTGGTCATGTTACCCGCAGAACCGACGATCGTACTAATCTTCTCAAGGCAGCCTTCGGATGTACAAAATAGATTAGGAGAGATAAGGTAAGTTGGTTCAGGAGCCGCCTGATTATTTTAAGAGCTTGTATTGCTGGACGAAGACAGTGGTTAGAAACAATTACTAATTAAGACAACCGAACCCAATATCAATCATCTTTTACGTCACATCCTGTTTTTACTCCCCATAAACGTTCCTCAAAACTTTCAGCGCGGATCGTCTAACGGCTGTATGCAACCTAGACTGCGAATGTGTCAACGCTCCATACTCCCCCGTGTGCGGAGCCGACGGGGCGGTGTACTACTCCGCGTGTCACGCCGGTTGCACCAAGAGGACCCTGGCTGGAACTGCTCAGCTGTTCCATCAGTGCTCCTGTGTCATGACTAAGGAGAATCTCACGTTACCCACATACCAGATCGAAGGATGTAAGTAAAGCTATTTACATATGTTAATGGGTGTAAACCTGTGGCTGAAGAGAAACTCCAAGAAATCAAAAGAAATGAGAATAAACCTTTAGCAATGGTAAACTAATCGCCACGACGGACTTGCTATAGTGGCATTTTATATGTATGGTGTTGCCAAAGTGACTCTAATGTCCCTGATGGAAAGCATGAGCAAAATCCAAGAGTGGTGGTCACCATACTCATTGCGACTGCAGAAAATGCAGGCACACTATTGAGAAGCTTCTGCATCATTAACCTTCCGGTCTCGCACTCACCAACGAAACACGACAGCACGAATACTGTCACTTTGGGTTGTTCTTCTGTGCGAGAGTAGTACCGCACCAGATAAGCCAGCCCAACCGTGCTGAATTAGCGTGGATCTACTCCCTTGTGAGCCACGGATACCCTGCGCTATCGACTTGATTTCAGACATACTTTATATCAATTGGACTCTACTTTTATTATTCTTTTCTAATGTTTTTTTGTCAGTAATTATTTATATTTTTTTCCAGCATCTAATTCGTCAGTCACATACGAGGCAATCAATAGCATCTGCGATACAGACTGTCCATACCTTTGGGTATTCGTGACCCTCTCTTTTTGTGTGATGCTGTTCACGTTCCTGGCCACCATGCCTGCATTATCAGCTACTTTGAGGTTAGTGAACGTGACACACCTACATCTCTCACTGAAGTGTATTTTATAATATGTTGTGGAATTCCGATGCCAGTCGCTCCATGGAAAAATTGATATTCAGATAAAACAGGTTGAAACCGACCGGTAGCCGACTCCAAATAATCTTGGGAATAATAAGGGCTGGGAAAATGAGATATGGTGCACATAATATTATATCATGAGTTTCAGAATGTTCAAGACCAGGAGTCAAAACTCCAAACTAAGTATTATTAGAAATTATACTAACCCAGGCCTCAAAAAACGTTGGTACTAACTGGCTAGGTCAATGGTTATTAATGGAACAAATTCTCTGTTAGTTCTGATTAAATACGGAGTCTATATTGAGTCTTAAATTCGAACCCGATATCTAGAAGGTGGCTTAAGTTACATATAGGACCTACATATATCTAGAAAACTTGTAGAAAACCTAAAGGTTTATAGAAATCAAAGAGTGTATTACAATACACTGGCTACAGCCAATTTTCACTATAAAGTTACTGCCATAAACAAGCTGGATGGAATCGTGTTTGTGGTTATTGTTAGTCAGATCCAGGTAAAACCACTTGTATCTAAGAGTATCCAGACGTAAAATCTTGAAGTCATAGAGAGGAAGTTAATTTCTTTCCGAATAGGTGTGTTCGCGAAGACCAGCGCTCGTTTGCTCTGGGCATCCAGTGGATCAAGGTGCGGCTACTGGGCACGATACCGGCACCTCTACTCTTCGGCTTCCTGATCGACCTGTCCTGCTCGCTCTGGTCTACTTCATGTGACAAGACTGGTGCTTGCCTACAGTACGATAACTACAACATGAGCAGGTGAATATCTACACTTCTCTATATCATTAGCCGAACGAAAATCCTGAGGGAACCCAAGAATATGGCATGACTTGTCAATATAACAAAAAGCACTCGATTAATCGAGGAGAAATAAATACAAGACAAATATCTACAGTCATATACTAATTCAAATCATGTTTCAGGTACATGCTCGGCATAGCGCTAGTGGGAAAGCTATGTTCTCTTCTCTTCTTCTTCTTAGCGTGGTGGTTCTACAGGCCTCCTGGCGGTAACGGTAACGCAGTAGTTCCATCCGTCGATCTAGTTCTAAGTTCAGAGAAAACCAATGGGAATATTACGAATGGGACTTTGGAAAGACCTGGAAATGGTTATTGCAATGCAGCACTCGAATGTAGTGACCACTTGTAAGATTAAGTGTAATTATTATTTATTTTGTAAAGAGGCTATAGATGTAATTTAAAAGACATTACACTTACAGTTTTAATTACATAGAAAATAGAGAACAAAAAGAGCATAACTAAACTCTTTTCAAAACTAACGCCATCTATCGCGGGATAACAGAACTAAATAGTTCTTAGTTGCACTAGTAAAGTTTACACGACCGTTAAAGATTTTTAGAAATAAACTCGAAACTAAAACTCAGAACGACACAAACGAAGACTTACATCTTTTAGTGAGAGTTTTACGAATAATAATAGTGACGATATTGATATTTAAAAGTTTTTTTTATAAGTAACGGCAGAATGATATTTTAAACATGCAAATATAAATCAAAGACATTAGCAAACATTAAAATGAAAATCATAAATATTCTTTAATAAGATTTGTGATTAGATGCAGTTGTATTAATATTTTATTTGAAAATGAAAACAGAACTGATATGAACATGTCAACTTGCTTTTGATGAACATTTCTGCCGTTCTTAAACGGACTTTTAAAATTACTAGTAGATTCATGGGTTTTCTCCATTTCTGTAATATATATGTGAGTAGATATAAAAAAAATAATAGTTCTGTTGTAAAATATCTGTGATGTAATAGTTTGTAGATAATTAATTGTAAGAGCCATCTTTATTATTTAAGATTTGATTTGATATGTGTAATGACACGAACATGAATCAAAAGATCTGTACACTATAAGTATCTATTCAGTTTTTTTATCCTTTTTATAAAGTAGGTAGATATATAAACGTTAACAATGGAATCTTATCGTTAAAAGTATTCACATTTTCACATTAATTTTATACAATTTTAGAAAAAAATAATGAAGTTTTTTTTTGGTAACAACCAAACATATTGCGTTCTCAAATTACGTGTTTCCCTAAACAGAATATTTACAAAAATGATCATAAAATTATGATCATGTTTTGACGTTATTTTGAAATTTTTAAAAAGCATATTTGAGAATTTGTAATTGAACTTTTTGTATCATCATGTATTGTTATAAATTACTATTAAATTAAAGAGCCGGTAAATTCAAACTACGTGAATACTTATAGTGTATGTATGTGCACATATTGCAGTCGTTTGCCAAAAATGCACATTGGAACTCCTATATATAGCGTGTATTTATTCTAAAAGTACATAGAGCCACACGCTAGGAAGTAGGCGTTCCCCTGTATCAAAGTATAAGTCCAAATGGGCCTATCCGTTACACTGTCACGATGGTTATGACACAGAATGTATTTATGTGTGTGTAAAATTTTGAATGTTTTAATAAGTTTGAGTGAGTTAGTAGTTACAGATTGTTTTTGTATGTGAGTCTAATATTTATATGTGTGAAAATTTCCCTTGTACAATATGACAAGACTTTCTTGTATCGGGTCAAAATATCTTTTGTATCGTAAAATAAATAAACAAAAGCACTATTTCTAAAGGTGGCGTGTAAATATAGTTTCCTTATTCGTTTACATTTCATGTTCAATAATTGTTAAAAGTGTATTTTGGTTGAAGACTGATTGTTTATTAAACACATTTAGTAATGTGTAGTTAAATATTTACGGTAAATAATATATGTAAAAGGGCTAAAGCTTTATAAACTACCAAATAACGGGAGACGTGTTTAAATCTTGCAAATATTTGTATGAAGCCGCTAATTTTAATCTATGCACAAGAAGTGAGTTTCTGTATTTAAAAATAAAACTCGGAGAATTTTATTGATGCATCTCAATAGGCGGCCATAGTGTGAGTCACCATGCTGCATTGTTGTATAGTCTGCATTTGCAATGAGTGTGGTGACCACCACTCTTGGATTCTATATATTTCTATCAGGCAAAGTAGTCACTTTGGCAGGCCCATGTATAAAAAAAATCAATTTTTAGAACTCAGATTTGGAAATATTTAGTATTCTTTAATATTTCCAAGAGATCTAGCTATTTTACATTTATAATGTTTCAGTCCTAGAAAATATTTCATTTTCTTAAATTATATGTAATATTTGTGTATGTTAAGTAGTAAAGTAGTACCTACACTAATTTATTCAATAAAACTAGTCTAACAATATTGTTAGGTTGTTGGGTTCAAGGCCACAGAGAGCTGTTAGGTTAAACTAGAACCAATTACTTCGGATAAAAAGAGGAGTTAGCATTAAATGTAATTAGATTTTTGTAGAATTTCCTGAACAACTTGTACTACTATTAATATGCTAACTCTGCGTAGGTTCAGGCCTAAAACAGTACCAAATTTATTAGTACACTAATATCAATTTTCAAAACTGATATTCCCTTAGGAGAGGCAAGGGAATTATAAGATTTGGCATGGAGCAATGTCATGTAGCACAACTAAAGGGAAAAAATCCAAAAACCAGTGGTAACATCACAAAAAAAATGCGATTATACATTAACTTATGGGGACAACAGTTTTCCAACGGCAAATTTAAGTTAGTCCTTTCCTAACTAAAAGTTTATACGGTACAATCGGTGCGCGAATCCAGCTCGTACTTGACCGGTTTTTTTATAATTTTTCATTTGGATTTTGTACCAATTAGGTATTTCTTATACTACCTAAAATTCTAGGCTAAAAGTGTCCCTACCTACGCTCGGCGACATCTATCTGTTGTACTATCTTAGCAATAGTTTGTAGATTTTATAAACACAATTTGTAAATTTTTACATGTTTTGTAATCTGTAATATACATTTAATGTAGGTAGTTATTGAATAAGATTATCAATTTTGAAGTTGTACAATTTTACACAGATTGATTAAAATAAAAATATTCAACTAAATAATTAGTTTTATTTCATGCAACTATATGAGATGCTGATTGGATGTACTCGGTTCGTCTATTAGCATTTTCTCTTTACACAAAGAGCTTGTTGCTATGAGTGAATTAGCACAAAAAAGGCTGAAGGTAGAATAGAATAGAGCATTTATTTTGCCATCAGATAAGGATACCTAAATTAAGAAATGTGTGGCAGCAAAGGTGAAAGCAGTAGACAGATTTCCCGTGAATGTGTAAAAAGTGTTATGGAATAACTAATTATGGTATTTTAAAATAAAAGAGCATAACTAAACTCTTTTCAAATCTAACGCCATCTATCGCGGGATAACAGAACTAAATAGTTCTTAGTTGCACTAGTAAAGTTTACACGACCGTTAAAGACTCGAAACTAAACTGTGTGGTAGCAAAGGTGAAAGCAGTAGACAGATTTCCCGTGAATGTGTAAAAAGTGTTATGGAATAAATAATTATGGTATTATAAAATAAAAATGAATCTCAAAGTAACTATAGAATTTCGACAGAGAACCAATTACACTAATGAGTCTGGGACAAGCCTATATGTAGCACCACCTAACTACAAATTGCTATTCTTCTCCACCGAACAACGAACATGCACAGCAGTTGTGCGGTCGGGAATCTCATCGAACATGCATCCAGCACAACTAGCTGTGACGTGTTTCACGGCTACAGCAAAAGAAAACAATCACTACATAAAACAAAAACCTCCGCTACGTCTGTCTGTTCGCAATAAGCTACTGCACAGATTTTGATTTGGTTTATCATATCAATAGATAGTGATTTTTGAGGAAAGTTTTCGTATATAATTTGTTTAATTTTTGAGTATATTGACTAAAATATGCCGCACATTATCTCGGGATAACATAGGCCATATTAGATATACTTCCCGCAAATAGCCCGTGTGAAGCCTGCGCGGGTTGCTAGTTATAAATAAAACAAATTAGTTAAATATATCAATTAAATATATTGAACATTAAAAATACTTAAAACTTAATAAAATGCATTATAGTGTTTTCATATTAAAAATGTGTACTTATTGTAATTGCATCAGAAACAGAGTTAACAAATTCACAGATTCTCAGAAAAACTTAACACCTTGACTATCATCAAATTCCATTAACTCACATCTGCTTTTCAATTCTAATGTTTTTAAAGCTTTCACAAGCACATTCATATCCAAACCGTGGAATTCTGAAATAAAATAAAACGATTATTGAAAATAACTACAAACAACAGATTTAGTAATACTATACCTAATTACAACCTGTCCGAAATATGTGCGAACCTGGCTAGTAGTTTACTAAATAGGTAGTTTATTAATATTTCACTGAACAGAGAAACAAATAAACAAGAATGAGATGTGTTTTATGTAAGGGTGTGTAAGCGCATCCCGTGCTGTGCGGTTCAGCGGACGAGTGGGCAAGTATAATGTGAAGCAATAGGTGGGGTTATAGGATTGCCTTTGAATGAGAAAGTGATGTTGTGTGTTTCTCACCGTTTAAGGTCAATAAATTACTTCTTAACCACTTGCATACAACACTGACACACTCAACTGAGCGCATTCATAGGCTTCGCTCCACGTTCTACCACTAAACACTAGAGCAGTGTCATCAGCAAACATTACCGCCTTGCCCCTGGGAAGAGTGAGCATACCCAAGTCATTGACATAAACAAGGAAGAGTGTGGGACCGATGAAACTCCCTTGGGGGATGCCATATGTGAGTGTACGCTCGTCGCTATTGTAGGCCCCTATCTTAACTCTCTGTGTACGCCCATTTAAATAATCTTTAAAGGGATCTGGCGAAACACCTCTGATTCCTAAGTTTTCCAGTTTTGACATTAGGTTGGGTACAGAAACAGTGTCAAATGCCTTGGCAAAATCTAAAAACATACCTAAAACTTTTTGCCCTGTATCCATTATGTAATAGGTGAGCTCATTTACAGCGTCTGAGGTGGATTTACCAGCCCGAAAATGAAACTGTGTGGGAGAGAGATTTTTGTTTCTCTCTAAATAAGCAATAAGGCGATTTTTCATTATCCGCTGAATAATATTTAAAAGGGCTGGTATTAATATTTAAATATGAAACAATAGAACATACCTTGATCTGACGTATTATCTCCTTCCCTTAACTCAAATAACGTACAAACGGAATTATTCATGCCATTACTACATGCCCAGTTATAGATCATATTGCCCCACTCGTCTAACGAATGCCAGTATATTTCCCATACATTTTTACTTTTGTCTACGGGGGCAGCTCTGCCTGTCTTTGCCATATCCTCTAATATTGTCATAACAGCCTCTTGGGATAACTTTCTGTCAATTTCTGTATTGTTGAATAAAGGAGTGTTTTGTGATTCTCTTATATCTATTGTTGACTGTTTGGTTGCTTTCAAATAGTCTATAATCAATGTTTCCCATGCTTCTAATTGCTTTGCTCTAGTTTCTGAATGCGGTTGAATTCTACAACAAATAGAACTTTATTATTATTAGTGATAAGTTTGAAAATATTGTAAAACTGCTTTGATGCTAACAAGGTTTTCAGTTTGTATAATACTAGCTGACCCACGCAACTTCGTTTGCGCCTTATATTGCCCGTAGCGTGAAAATTTTCCCCCGTTTTTGAAACATTCTTCATTGGTGCTCTGCTCCTATTGGCCCTAGCGTGATGATATATAGCCTATAGCCTTCCTCGAAAATGGACTATCCAACACTGAAAGAATTTTTAAAATCGGACCAGCGGTTCCATAGCGCGTTCAAACAAACAAACTCTTCAACTTTATTATTAGTATGGATATGTTTTGTAGCTCAGTTCTATTAAACATTAGTGGAAGATAGTTTAACTATCATACCTGAAATAAAGGAAAACGAACATTGATTCTATCTGCACAGACTTTCTTTGTTGTACAGGCAGAATAAAGTAAATATTGTTATTATCAGTGTAAGTTCTAAATGAAAGAATAACATTATCATAATCATAGTCTAATGCTGAACACCTGGAGAACCTTAAATGTTTTTATTCAAGAGAATATAGAATGTAGCGTATATACTCCTACTAACCTTACTGTGGGAGAACTACGCTTCAGCATGAATGAGCTGACTTGACGGGCATGATACCACAGCCACACAGAAAAACGGTGTGAAATATCGCTTGCGCTGTGTTTGACAGAGAGAGTGAGGATACCGAAGGCCCATACCTCAACCACTCCCCCATCCCATAAAAGACAGGCAACGCACTTGACTTATCATGTGATATTACTGCTTGTTTACCCATAAAAAAAGTAATAATATACATCTTGAAGTATACGAATATGAGCAGAAGTGGATTTTTTTCCCCATTATACATTGACTAGATGGGTTGCCATAGAGTTTGTGTCAAGTTTTTCCCTTTGCAATAATTTATGTAATTTTCCTTATAATTTAGTAATACTTACACTCTGATATATTATTAAGAGACTGAAGATGCTTCTTGTACATTTCTACTATCTTCTCTTCCATACCATTTCGTTTCAACAGAGTGGTAATCGGTTTTGGTTCAAGATCAGTTATAGCCATTCGGTAATATAATCTTGTAATTTCTTTACTGCTATCTTGCACATCAATATACGGCATACTCTCAACATACTCGGTTGTAAAACTAATCATTATTGAGCAATCTTTTGCCACAGCTGATATCAAAGATAAGTGTACCGGGCTGAAGGAGTTTAAGAACTGATCTCTATCTTCCTGATCCTTCAAATTCAATTCTAATGACTGAAGTTGGTCTAGTACCTTCTGTACATAGTCATAACGGTGTTCGGTGACATAGAGACCATTATCTATATCCTTTCTTGCTAGTTTTTGAAGGCGAAGTAGTTTAGCAAGGAGGCAATCAGGTTTCAGATTGTTACTTTCATCACACACTGTTGTACTTTCTTTCGGCACTAACTGAGATCTAATGTCTGATTCTTGAATTAGAATATCAGACGCTGAATTTTTGTCTTGAATTAAAACTTCAACAATAAAGTCCGCTAATAAGCTAGAGCTGCTGAATGGTGTATTTAATTTGATAACATTATTCATTTGTTCTTTTAACTTGTCATGGTACAAAATTATTCCATTTTTAAATACTTTTAAGTTATTTTGTGGATTTAATAACAAACTTTCTACAGAATACTTCATTCGTTTTCTATTTCCAGAAAACAAATCTAAAGGACAATACGAACTTGTTTGTATAACATCCTTATTATTAACTTTTAAATACTGTTTTAGACAGTAATAACATCTAGAATGCATCCTTAGACTAGATGACATAAAACCCTCTTTAGGTTTTATTTCTACACAATATGCAGGCAACTTACACTTAGAACTAACAATAGCCAGATTAGTTGTCTTGATGGCATATTGACTAATAACAGTTTTATTTAAACGAACTTCGGGACGAAATTCTCGCAGATTTCTAGATAATTCCGTCAAACTATTAAGGGGTAATTCAACCATCTCTCCAACACCATAGTTGTAGTTATCCAAAAGCGGTACCATAATCAAATTGATGAAGTTTAAAGCCTCTTTTATATGTTCCTTTACAACAGGTTTTCCATCTTCCTTGATAAGTCGTAGAACAAAATCGGTGTCTTCTAGTTGTAAAACGATGTGAACGTTTCCTTCGCTGATGTATTTCCAGGATTTACCCAATAGCTTCATGTTTACCAAATAGTCCTCTATATTTATGAGAATTTAGTGTTTAAAATATTAAATTTTACTTACGTAAAAAAGGGAGGGAAGTTATACTGCCAAGGCCACGTAATTTCTGCCATATCGATTCACTATAAAATATTGAGAAGCAAACTTACAAATTTATATTTAATTAACATACGATGACGAAATAAATAGCAGCTGACTGTGCTTGCTGACTTTGACATTTGCTTGTCTGTCTCGTTCTTGTCTTGACAGTTGTGTAAGGCTGTGGCTATCATGTCATCGTTTTAGAGTCCATCGACCATGACCACGAATTTGATTAAGGTAAAATTATATTGTCTTAATTTTCTTGGTAAGTATTTAATAATTTGTATATCATCATCATCATCATCATCATCATGTCAGCCGAAAAACGTCCACTGCTGGACATAGGCCTCCCCCAAGGCTTCCCACAACAACCGGTCTGGTGCTGCTCGCATCCAACAGACTCCTGCGACCTTAACCAGGTCGTCGGACCATCTTGCAGGGGGCCTACCCACGCTATTTGTATATATTTCATCATGGGCGTACCCAGGTTCTGGGCCAGGGGGGGGCAAATCGGGTTTTTTTAAAAGCATCTCGTCAAATAAATGGATATGAAGAAGGTATATTTTTAAATAAATTATTTCATTATAGAATAGCTTTTTTAAAAACCCTTTCGCAGTCCACTACTAGACGAAGGCTTCTCCAATTAATTGCACGGTACTTGTTTCGATCACATTTTAAAATAAATTTTCAAAAGTCTTCGGCAAAACAGTTTAAGATGAAACATAAACGTTATAGTTAACAATTTGTTCTATGTACACTGAACAAAAAAGTCCATTTATTCTATCTTTGCCTGGTCTGGACTCAGTATAGCAACCTTCACAACGGTACTTGTGAGCTACAAAAATCCAAAGCGAGTCTCAGACTTGCTTCTTGAAGTCCACAATTGCCTACAGGACTGGAGGCTAAAAGCAAGTGCCGCTAAATCAGCCCAAATAACATTCACTCTTCGTCAGGGTAACTGTCCGCAATCAGGCCGAGGTGGCAGCATAAGCGCTTATTTTGGGCAGAAAAAGAACACCGGGATTTCTGCACACGAGGGAGCAATCTACAAACCGTAGGTTGGAGGGTTTTCCTTTTTAGGGTGCATCTGGTTCTCCGACTTCTAGTAACCGAGACGGTGCGTGGTCCAGGACCAGTCAGTGGTATCCGGGGGGATTTCCGTACAGAAAAAAGGGTAATTCTCAAATAAAGTTACCGCAACGTGAGTGTGTGAATCTTTTTGTTTTTTTTGTGCGGAAATTCCCTCGGATATCACCATCTGGTGGTTATGTCGGACTCGAACCGACTGAAAACCGCACACCGTTATGGATATTAGAAGCGGGGAATCAGGTGCACCCTCGGAAGGAAATCCCTGGAACCCCTATGGTTTGTAGATGGCTCCCTCCTGTGTAGGATCCTGTTGCTCCTTTACTATTTTAAAAAGGGGCGCGAGCACTTTATGGAGCTCGCGCCGCTACTCTGGCTTGCTTCTGCTAGGGAGATCCTCACCTGTCATCCCCAAACTTGCGCTTATGGAGCACGGAGATCGTTTGGCGAGCTCCGGCGCCCGAGTCATCTGCGGTACCTGGCCCGTTCCCGGGCCTGGCGGCCAGGAAGTGTTCTAAACCTCGCACGGTCCCACTTCGCCATCTCCTTCGCAAGCATAACTGCCTCGCACAAAAAGACGGCAGAGTTCTAGTTAGCGCTCTCGCTACGCAACATGGCTGCAATAATGTTACCAAGCGAGAGAACCCCCCACTCCGATGGTCGCCTCGACTCAGGCGAGTCGAGGCGACTATCTACTACTCCGAACATCTTGCCAGCGTGTGGAATGCCGTGTCTAAGTTCTGGTCATGGCAGTGGTGGCACTTCGTAGCATCCTTTCCCAGTGATCACCTGTGTCAGCCGGTATGAGAGTGTCCCGTGATGCCTCTCGAGCCAATCCTCCGTAACGGGTCTTACCGCCGCAATTGCGGCGTGCCCAGCACTCGGTTGTCCAAGTCGTTTCTTCCATTCCTCCACAAGGACCTGCTGGTATTAAAATTTCTGGTCTTCGATTTCTCGAGTCTTAGGACTCCTACCTGAAGGTCAACACTTGTTGAGGACGTCGCAATGTGACGCAATGTTATATCTATGTGGCACAAAACCTGTACTGGATGCTAGGACGAAACTACAAATTATTACTGGACAACAAACTTCTGATATCTCAGACGATAATTAAACCTGAATGTACGGCATACACTTGTGGGACTCCACAAAAGACTCCAATATAAACGTCATACAGAGAGCTCAGAACAATATCCTAAGGTCGATAGTAAATGTATCGTGATTTGTTACCAATGCGGAACTGCATCAACTCTCTCAGTGAAAAAAGTGAGTAAGAAAATACGACATGCTTCCGAGAATTATTTGTAGTGACTAAAATACATTCCAAATGAATGGGCATGTCAGCTAACCATAAACAACTACATAAAACAACTCAGAAGATTTACTATCTTAGGACTATGATTAGTAGTTCTCCTCGCTAGAGAGCACGCTCTGATCGTCCCTGCGCTCGAACATCGAATAGCCCTAGGACTGATTCTCATGCCGATTGCCGATCTTACAAATACACAAAAAATAAATATGTCTTTGTCCATAGTCGATCTTAGTCACGTTTAACTCGTCTGAGTGTGCTTTATATATAATCGAGAGAATAAGATAGTAGGATCGTCAACATCTAGGGGGGGGGGCAGCTGCCCTCCCCTGCCCTACCCTGGGTACGCCCATGTATTTCATAGTAATTTAAAATCTACATTGATTTTTTTCTATTTAACATAATTATTTTACATCCATTAATTAGATCCTCATTCTAAGTATTTTATGGCACTAGTGGCTTTGAGTACGCAAAATAAAACAACATCTTATTTGTGGAAAAACATCGGTATAGAGAGTGGGAGGTATTGACAAATAAGGCCAAGGTAAAGGATATGGTAGAGAAAAGATAATGGAAAGTTGACGATAATTATTTTAATCTTCTTACACTAATAACCCTTTTGGTCTAAGTGTAATCTTCATAATGTTGACTACATTTCATACAAAAAATGCGTTCATGCAATAACTTTTTCACGATTTTAAATAAGGAAAAATCTAGAATGCATTGCCACAGTTGAAAATAATGGTAACACTACTTTCAAATAACTATTGTCAAAAATCTGACAAGACAATAGCAGCGCAAACAAAATTTACTATTATTGCGAAAAACTTATATTTCTAATTAAATTTTATCGAAGCAATGCTCTAGTTTTTATCTAACTACGTTTTATATAGACTTATAATAATGATTACGCTTAATAGGAAATTGAAAAAAGAACATACAGTGCCTAGTAATGGCTTGACTAGTGAACCTGTGAAAAGAATATCTATTCGGGACAAGTTGCTGATAAAAGAAGTGCAGGAGATGAATGAGAACTTGCCCGTTACTTGTAGTGTCCATTTCGAGGATCCAAATGTGTTAAGTGAATTTATTTTGACTGTAACACCAGATGAGGGTTACTGGTTCGGTGGAAAGTTTAAATTCAGTTTTTTCGTAACTGAAGAGTATAATATGGCAGTAAGTAAATTGAAACTTCTGTTGTCTTTAATCTTTTTCTTTGTATCGAATATTATGCCTATTACTCAATTGTAGTGATATAAATAAAACATAGTGGGAAATCATTGCCATCTTATTGAAACATCAGATAAACAGAAGATTTACGTCTTACTGATCCACCGGCTATATTCAGATCCACTACACACAGCTAGTTTAGAGGTCTACTAAGGCAAAAATAAAGAAATCAAAATACCTGCTAACATTGAATAATTTGTGCCAATCTAAATGCCAAATGGTATATGAAAGTGAAAAGAAAGACAGAAATTCTTACTTGTTTACATTGTAATGTTGCACAAGGCAACCTTCAATTTTTATATCACATGCAAAAAAAACATTCAGTTAATCGGGATACTTGTGAAACAACACAACAGTGGTTACGGAAGTACATTTTCACATTTTATACAATACACTTGTGGATATCCTTATCACAGCATCTATAGATATTTTATTATTAAAAAATAATTAAAAACCCTACATGAATGTCAACTGCCTCGGTGGCGCAGTGGTAGCATATGCGACTGCTGTACTTGAGGTCTTGGGTTCGTTTTCTGGGTCTGACCGAATGTTTGTATGATCTGCAAATATTTGTTTCGGAGTTTGGGTGTTTTCTATGTATTATATGTATGTATTTACAAAAAAAAAGTACCTATATATGTATTTATATCAGTTGTCTAGTACCCATAACACAAGCTCTGTTTAGCTTGGGACTAGATGGCGTTGTGTGTTAGATGTCCGAAATTAATATGATGCAGTAGAAGATCACACGGTGTAGAAAAGCCGTGGGAGAGCTATGCTTCGGCATGAATGGGTCGGCTCGACCGGAGTGATACCACGGCCTAACAGAAAACCAGAGTGAAATAGCGTTTGCGCTGTGTTTCACCGAGTGAGTGAGGATTCCGGAGACCCATACCCCAACCCCTCCCCCAACCCCTCCCCCATCCCCTCTCCTATCCCCCAAAGGTCGTCAACGCACTTGTGACGCCTTTGGTGTTGCGGGTGTCCATTGGCGGCGGTAATCGCCATCATAAACCATCAGGTGATACGTCTGCTCGTTTGCCCACTATTCAATAAAAAAAAAAAGAACAAATAGACAATCTGGTCTGAGTAGGCTAGCTGGCCTGGCCTGGCTGTGGTCCTTGCCTAATCAACAAGCAAAGTGATTTATTTACTCACACATAAAACAAAAACAAAATAAGTTTAACACATTTTATAACTGCCTCGGTGGCGTAGTGGTAGCGTATGTGACTGCTGTGCTTGAGGTCTCAGGTTCAATTCCCAGGTCTGACCAAATGTTTGTACTATCTGTAAATATTTGTTTCAAAGTTTCAGTGTTTTCTATGTACATATAACATATGTGTATTTGCAAAATAAAAGTATTTATGTATTTATATCAGTTGTCTAGGACCCATAATACAAGCTTTGCTTAGCTTGGGACTAGATGGCGTTGTGTGTTAGATGTCCGAAATATTTATTTATTTATATCTTTTCAGCCACCAAGAGTAAAGTGCTTAACTAGATTGTGGCATCCTAATATTAATGTTGATGGTGATGTATGCCTATCACTGTTGCGGCAGACCTCTATAGATGAACACGGATGGGCACCTACTCGGAGATTGAAAGATGTTGTATGGGGACTTAATTCTTTATTTACTGTAAGTATTTTCTTATAATGAAAACCACAACTCACTCTAATACTTATGTCCTATCAACGAAATTGAATCATGACCCACTTTGACAATAAATCATTTGAAACTCTCAGAACCAAAGGTTTTCTTCCTAAATTTGAAATATTAAGCAAGCTAAATCAATATTGATCGGAGATGTTTGCAATTTTACCTTTTTGCCATTTCAGTAGATAAAACAGTAAAAATCATATTTTGAATCCATGCTCCTCGGAATTTACTATAATTAAGAACAAATGCTTCCATGTGTACAGGCACAGATCTTCTCTCTGTGTAATTAAATAACAGATAACAAGGTGGTTATCATGTAAATATAAATTTACGCGAATGTCATCCTAAATGTTTTTAATGTGTCAGAAAGTCAGCCTGTGGTGGGTATAGTCCGGCCACTCAGAGAATGCGTTTCTGACACTTGTAAATTGGTCATGAGTAGTGATGTGCCATGAATATCATTAATAATATTTGGTAACAGTATTTATAGCATTCATTATGCATAATTATTCAATTTAGATATATTTTATATTTCAAACACAATATTAACAAAATTGTTGATGGATGAATTAAATTTAATCGTAATTTCTGAATGAAACCAAGGGAAAGAAAATAAAAATACTGTATTTATAGAAAAATATATATTATGAAATACATAGTTTTAAGATTTCAATAATGTCAAATCAAAATTTAATCCGACTCCGATTCGCTTGAGGACTCGCTGTCATCTTCACCAACATGTATTATCATGTTATTATCAATCATAGTGTCTATACGAATATCGCGGTCAAAGTCATCAAATATCATTTTTTTAGTTTTTTCAACCACCTTCATCCAGTCATCACTTGTGACTTTTTCGCATGCTTCTTTTAAAAGCGTCTTCATCTTTTTTAAGCCATATGGTGGAAAAGTATTATGGCGGGCTGCATAACCTTTAATTTGAGCCCAGATTAGCTCTATATCATTGTACTGGCAGTGATATGGAGGAATTCGGAGAACGCGATGACCGTACTCCAGAGCCAGCTCATCTATTTCGTATTGAATATTTGATAGCTTATGGTCGTTGACTAATTTCATCAGCTCAGCTTTTAGCATTGACATATTTGCGTCAATGCCACTTCTTTGCAGCCAAGCCACCAATTCCTCTTTTCTATTAGCTTGAGTAGGTGCTTTATTTATTTGCACCGAATGATAAGGGACGTTATCCATTATTATAACTGAAGGCTCTGGAAGGCCAGGTAGCAACACATCCTGGAACCACTCCTTGAATACAGCCGCATTCATTTCTTCGTGGTAGTCAGTGGTAGTTTTTGACTCAAATGCTAATAAAACATGTTCCACAAAACCATACTTCGCACAACCAGTGTGGCATATTATGAGACGTGCTCCTTTACCGATTGGCACTTTCGACGTCGACCCTTGAGTATCATCTGTCCAAGAACGAGAAAGCTCGTGATTGGTGTTCAGCCATGTCTCGTCAATGAAAACGACATTGTCCCAATTATCAATTTTTTTTTGCTTCTCTTAGAAAAGTAATTCTTTTTACCAGAAATATAAAGGGATAAAAATAGTTTTTCATTTATTTTTAATTCAGCTGACTGATATCACGACAATTATTTTCATAAGTTTGGTTTGATCGTACCTATATCGTATTATAAACTATATTAAACTTAACTCGTATGTATTAAGTACATTATACACACTCTCGAATAATTTCTCCGATGTCCCCAGGAACTTTAATGTCGTTCGTATAAATGCCCAAAGCATTTCGGCACATTTCCCTGAAATGGTGACAACATTCGACTGTACAACATCCTTACATACTTTGTAACTCATCTTGTTCTACTGTTTTTTTGTGTATTCAATAAAGATAAATAAATAAAATTATATATTATAAAATTAGAACGTTTTATTTAACAATATATCGACCGACAGAATATATTACGATATATTCGATATATTCCAAAAATACTCATTTACAATTCAGTATTATTTTGTCTCATCACTACAAAAACAAACTATTGACATAACCTTGAAACAGCGCAGTTTGACGTCGTTAGACTTTTAAAAATTATTGTTCTTAAATTAATTAATTGATTAATTGTTAATAACTTTAGCCCAAAATAAAAGGTTTATTGTACATTGGCATGATTATTCAATTTTGAATGTTATTACTCATTATTAAGGTTAATAAAAGATATTTAAAATTTTGCCATAAATTGTACACCAGTTCAAAGTTACATCGCCCATTGGATCACGACCTGTCAGGAACGCATTCTCTCAGTGGCCAGACTATAATGATTCAAGTTTGTCGATATTACACATGACAAATTAATACCTAGTCAGGTCTACATATATACATACAACGGGTGGCTTTATTGCTTAAAGCAAAATTAAGCAACGAAATTAATAAGTATTTATTATATTTTTACATATGTGTAAATGTAAATAATTATTTTTTTCATTTCTTAATTATTATAATTTCAAAATTAATCTACATTATGAGTTGTAAGTTTTTTTAGCAATAATTAATTAAATCCGCAGATAGTTTGTAATACTGAGCAGGTTTTCCGTTTGTCGTGTGTATGTTAGTAGTTTAATAACATCTATTGATAATTGTATCAGAAATTTATGAAATACTAGCTGACCTACGCAACCTCGTTTGCGTCTTCTATTGCCCGTAGGGTGAAAATTTTTCCCGTTTTTGAAACATTCTTCATTGACAGCGACAATGTCGATCGACCATCGATCGATTGCTCTGGTAGAAACTATCAGTCAACGTCGACTAATCCATTTTACCACCGATCGTTGTCCCCGATCGACGATCGATCGATCGATTGATCTGGTAACACCCTGTGTTAATAACATTCAAACCTTAGTTGCCTTAGCTATTAACACTAGATTGACGGACTAGGGTCATTGGGTGTCAATTGAAAAACTGTATCTTTTCATATTCATAACTTTAGTACATTTCCAATGTTAGCCATTAAGTAAAAACCCATGTTTAGGGATTAAGCTCAAAGAACGATTACACACACAAACACATCGGTCATGTCTTGATCCTGAACAGGCAGACCGAAATCGGAAAGATAGACGATTGATCTCTGCTTCTCTACACGCGATCGTACTCGAACTTGGCAATATCGGCTTTAAGTACTGTGAATGTGATTTAATATTATAATTTACTAGCTGACCTACGCAACCTCGTTTGCGTCTTATATTGCTACAACAATTAATTCGCAATAAATAAAATTGCAACCTCAAATTGAGAAATAAACTATCCTATCTCCTAAGTTTGATCGAACTGCACATGGTGTGCGAATTTTATTATAATCGGTAAAGTAGTTTAGGAGTCCATTGAGGACAAACATTGTGACACGAGATTTATATATATTACTAGCTGACCGACGCAACCTCGTTTGCGTCTTTTATTGCCCGTAGCGAAAAATTTTCCCCCGTATAGGGTTGATTTTTTACAACTTGTGTCCGAAAAACCCCAATATCATACGGAACCCTATTTTTTTCCAAAATAAAATATAGCCTATAGATCTACCATAGCAGCGCCATCTATTGATTACTTACTCAACCCAGTCGAAAGGTATCGACATCTGTTAGAATCATTTGGAGTTAACAGATAATTGTGACTGTCAAATAATAACAGACAAATAATTAGCAATAAATTAAAATTGCGACTATAATTTGAGATTTAAACTATCCTATCGCTCAAGTTGGATCGAACTGCACATGGTGTGCGAATTTTATTATAATCGGTTAAGTGGTTTAGGAGTCCATTGAGGACAAACATTGTGACACGAGATTTATATATATTAAGATGATGCGGGTCAGTGGAAATGATTCTTTAAACACCCATGTTTGTTGATTATAATTTTAATTCCACATAAGTGATAAGCCTGATACCGTCAACCGGACACAAATCTATATATTAAAAAACCTGAAGCAAAAACTTTGTGTCCCTCTCATGAAAACTATGCGAACGGATGAGCAGGAAATTTGGCACAGTTAAAGTTTATGAGGAGGAGGAGTGTAGAAAGCTAAAAAAAGTAAAAAATAATTGTGGTCAAATTTAGACCACCAAGCGGTAAGGCCGCGGGGCGAAACTAGTCTAAAAAAGTAGCCTAAGCTACTCCTTACATTAGCTACCTATCAGTGAAAGTCCTGTCAAAATCGGTCCAGCCGTTCCAGAGGTTAGCCGGAACAAACAGACAGGCAGACAGACAAAATTAAAAAGAAACGTGTGGCACTCGGGGACTGCCGCGGTATAGCTATTGGATAGCATTTTAATCAATTTATGCAATTATAATTATTTATTTATTTTTTATTTATACAGCATTTTTTATTAATTCAAGTTTTTCCCTTGAAATTAATTCGTTACACTTTTTGAGCGTGGTCAACGATAAGAAAACTTTTTTTTTCTTTTATTGAATAATGAGAAGTTAATATCGTTAAAAATATTTTAATTTTATTATCTTACAATACATGCTGCCTCGTTGGTCTAGTCGTTAGCGTAAGCGACTGCAAATCAAGAGGTCTCGGGTTCAATTCCCGGGTCGGACTGCTGTTGGGTTTTTCCTACAAGAAATTCCTAATAGCAGCCCGGAGTATGGAAGATGGCGGTGTTTCCTGCCCGTGCTTCGGAGAGCACGTTAAGCCGTCGGTCCCGGTTGTCATGAACATCTATGGCAATCGTTATTGGGAAGTCAGTGCCCTCAAATATACTGACAACTAGTTCAGCCTTCGAATTCAGTTCGCCCTCAGGCTTGCGGAGGTCAGATGCCAGTCGCTCTGTGTAAAAACTGATATTCAGGTAAAACCGGTTGAACTGGTAGCCGACCCCAAATATTGGGAATAATAAAGGCTAGGAAGATGATGAAGATGATGATCTTACAATACGTGTAGGTTATTCAGGAGCTTTTATTATTGAAACTATAGGTTTATGGTAACTGAAATAAGAGACATAAGTTTGAGATATCCTCTAAATATCTGGGAAAGAGTGTGGCATTATAAAGATATGATAGATACCTATACACCTATATACTTTCTTACAAACATCAGCTTACGTATTCGTCCGATTTCGGAGCAGCTCGTCTCGATCCGTGCGAGCTTCGTACAGTCGTATCATATTCATACACGTTAAGCGAATGCTCGGCCGAGCTACATGGTAGGTGGAGTGGAGGGTGTTAGGTTTTATTTTCGTTACGGAATTTCTTGGTTCGGTCGCCGCGCTCAAAGTCCGCGATAAAAGCTATGCAATAGCTTAAAATGAAATTATTGTATATAAACCGTGTATACATACATATGCATTTAGTAAAAAGCGGTTATTTTAATATTACAAACAGACACTCTAATTTTATTTATTTGTATAGATGACTAGGGATACAGAGATACGAGTATGTTCTACGGGAAATGCACACAATTTCAACGAACCTGCCGAGTCTACAATGTGCGCCTAGGCAGCACTAAGACAGCATTGATTGAGAAATAAATACAAAAAAACGATATGAAATGAATGAGTTTACCGTGGGAATGTTAATGTACATATAAATACAACAGTCACCGCTTAGAAGTGTTATACAGCAGTCAGGTCAAAGACGTAAGACAATAACGTTAGTTTTTTAAGAGTTATTTTTATCTTACTCTAACATTATTGGATGAAAAAGGACGCCGTTGTTCTTCATAAAGATTAAAAAATAATGTAAAATGTTAGGACTTTGACATACAGGGTTTTTAGAGTTCTATAACCTTAAGTGATTCAATTGTCTTTGGCTGTTTATTAAATAAATATTTCAGACACCTAACACACAACGCCATCTAGCTTCAATCTAAGTACAGCTTGGATTATGAAATTTGAATTAGCTGAAACACTTATATATATTTTGGACATCTACACACAACGCCTTCTAGTCCCAAGCTAAGCAGAGCTTGTGTTATGGGTACTAGACAACTGATATTAAAACATATATCCTTTTTTTTGTAAATACATACATATTATACATAGAAAATACCCAAACTCCGAAACAAATATTTGTAGATCATACAAACATTTGATCCGAGCCGGGAATCGAACATGTAAAATGTTAGGACTTTGACATACAGGGTTTTTAGAGTTCTATAACCTTAAGTGATTCAATTGTCTTTGGCTGTTTATTAAATAAATATTTCAGACACCTAACACACAACGCCATCTAGCTTCAATCTAAGTACAGCTTGGATTATGAAATTTGAATTAGCTGAAACACTTATATATATTTTGGACATCTACACACAACGCCTTCTAGTCCCAAGCTAAGCAGAGCTTGTGTTATGGGTACTAGACAACTGATATTAAAACATATATCCTTTTTTTTGTAAATACATACATATTATACATAGAAAATACCCAAACTCCGAAACAAATATTTGTAGATCATACAAACATTTGATCCGAGCCGGGAATCGAACATGTAAAATGTTAGGACTTTGACGTACAGGGTTTTTAGAGTTCTATAACCTTAAGTGATTCAATTGTCTTTGGCTGTTTATTAAATAAGTATTTCAGACACCTAACACACAACGCCATCTAGCTTCAATCTAAGTACAGCTTGGATCATGAAATTTGAATTAGCTGAAACACTTATATATATTTTGGACATCTACACACAACGCCTTCTAGTCCCAAGCTAAGCAGAGCTTGTGTTATGGGTACTAGACAACTGATATTAAAACATATATCCTTTTTTTTGTAAATACATACATATTATACATAGAAAATACCCAAACTCCGAAACAAATATTTGTAGATCATACAAACATTTGATCCGAGCCGGGAATCGAACCCGAAACCTATGTAAAGTAGTTTGATACTAAAATAAACAAATTGAAGATTTTTTTTAACTTTTTGGTACTTTATAATCCACAAATTTAATGAATTCGTGAGGAGTTTTTAATAACTACATGGACTTTTCTTTTCCAGGATCTGTTAAATTTTGAGGATCCACTCAATATTGAAGCAGCAGAGTTGTACAACAAAAACAAAACGGAGTTCCAGTCTAAAGTCCAGGAGTACATGACTAAAGGGAAAAGATGAAATAACGAATATAATATATATATCAATAAATATCAATCAATCTATTGGTACTATTTGTACGATCTGGACGTAAATGAAGTTCGGCATGGTTATATTTTGAATATATTTTTTAATAAAATTGAATTAAATTTATCATATTATAATGTTTATTACCCTAATGTATCTTTTTCTGATAAATGGAGTGTAAAAAGGATAGAATATTGTTCTGTAATCTTTGTCACGTAGCAGTGAAACTGATTTATCGATAAAGTAACGCCTTAGTCGAATTAATTGTCGTTGTTTCTAGTAAGTTCAAAGTATAAAACTAAACTTCTATGCAATATATGAGCTTTATGCAATATAGTAGCTTTAGTATTATTTAGTAGGTACATAGGTACATCATATCAAAGTATTTCTATTGCCTAATGATTTTTCTTATTATTTCAATTGATACAAAATAAAATATATTATTAATTAAAGTATATTATTAATGAATTCAATAAATTGCTTAAAGTGATCACCTCACAGCGTCATACTGTGCTGAGTGCTGCGAGTTCCATCCCCTTTGACAACACTGTGTGATCCACAGATTCCTCCTACTAAAGACATTACTAGTTCAGGAGTTTATTATTTATAATTAGATATTTATCACACTTTTTTACGTGTTAAGGTAACGTGCTTCCAATATATACACACATAAATAAATACACTAATTTTGGTTCATGTTGGTAATTAAGGTTTCACTTATCTGCTAATTATCTCTAAGAGTTATTTCAAAAACTGGCAACGCAATTGTGTATCGGAAAACGTGTGCTAATTGAGTTGCAAGTTAATTAGTACGTGAAAGATTAGATATTACATATGGGACGTAAAACACATTACTTATAATTTAGGAAAAAATAATCAATAATTTTTTGTATAATTTTTTATTGATGGCATTTCATCAAGGCACGTCACGCCTTGATGAATGGCGTATCTAACACGAAAATAACTTTTCAAAACGGACCAGTGGAAAAACGCCTTGATAATAACGCATTCAACAAAGCACACAATATTATCATTTTCCAGTCCATTCCATGTAAAAAATAACTTACTACAATCACAATTCTGTTCAGTTTTGGAAATTTCTAATTCAATAAATTATTTTCAAAAACCCTGACCATATACTGTAAAAACCCTGACCATATACTGTCTTATAAATCAATAATATGTGTTTTAGCCTGATAGTGACCCTGATTATAGTCAATTCGTTTAGATACGGTCACCTTGATCGAGACACGGTCAAACGTGCGGCAAGCCGCCACAAAATCAAAGGACCACAAGCATGTATGATTGTGTGATGTCAGTTTACGACTTTCTATGAATATTCGTACTTCACAATAATAACCACAATTACGTGCGGGTGCACCGATACTATCAAAACGAATGGACTATACTGAGATCGATAGGTTCGATTCCCAGAGCGTTTGTGTTGTGAGCACGATTATTTGATCTCTTTGTAATCTATCTATAATATGTATGTATTTAGTGGTATTTGCGATATTTTAAATGTGAAAAATATATCCATGCTGAATTTCAAGTCAACAATATCTATTATTATTATAATAGTAATATTGGTGTGATTTTTGTAAGTGGTTTTGAGATTGTTTATATGTATGTTATGTTTAAATTGACCGTGGAAAAGCCAAAGAGATTTAACGTTGGTCCTTCGAGCCGAAGGGCGAACGACAGTCGTCGCCTTGCACGACTGGTGGCTGAAAAGAAATACGAGTTACAGAGAGTAACCGAAACACGGCAAAGGATCATGAACAGATACGAATGGGCCGAATGAGCAATTTATTCATTTGATATCGATTGAATGTATTCAACCGATGTCAAATATCATCAATTGTTTCAAAGAAAAAGTTTGAATCACTTGAAATTGCCATTAGATAACCTTGGGAACAGATAATATGAACGTTGACCTTGGTGTTAACGCTTTATCGATGTTCAGTGTTGCGTGCCACACGAGTTTTATGTCTTAATTTCTTAGAGTCATTTTGCATGCAAATATAAATTGTGTTGTCTTGAATTTGTCATTATTTGCAAAACATAGATTAAGAAATAAATTGAAGTTTTTTCAATTCTACCAACAATTTAGTAATACTCATTTCCAGTAGCTAGTAACACAAGTATCACAACTAATATTTTGTTGCTTGATCTCCAACCGATCACAAAAAAATGCTCATTGATTTGTTCTATAGAGGTTTTATATCCTCTACAGCATTTTCAAATGAATTTGAGCTTAAGCTAGTCTTACAAAAGTCACACCACGTAAATCGTCTAGGATCGTGATTTAATACAGCAATAATATATGTAATAGAAAAATATATTTTATCCTGTTCATTGATTCATGAAATCAAGTCGTTTAAAGATCTGTCTCTTATTACCTTTTTAAAATTGAATATTAGTAAGAATATAATTGAAAGAGTTAATTCAGTTAAATGTTTGTAACAAAAATAATAAATCTAAATTTCTTTCTGAAAAGTGTTTTTCAATAAACTAACTGGCATGCATGCATCCGTCGCTGATTTTAAAGTCATTAAAAATGCTTATTTCTCGAAACGGATTCTATTGATGATGCTTTTAAAAACGTTTAAAACGGATATTCCCAAGTAGAACTTCTTCATTCGTAGAAGAATTATAAACTGATACTATTACTAGAAATTCCAAACCAGTAAGACACTCGTAGTTGTTATATCTAAACACTTTTCTTCTTCTCTTTTCTGTGTCTATACTGAAATATAAATTAACTGAATTAGCCCATAAATTATATATTTCTTGGACAACCTCAACCGTTGCTGACTGGATGACGTGCTTGTAATGTTTACTAACGTGGCTAAGGCTTGATAGATATACTTGCGCCCTTGTTTTAATACAGGGGCTTTAGTACTTAAATTAAGTTTCTATTATTAAAATCGGTTCTGTTATTGAAACCAGGGCTCTTGTAATTAAAACCAGGGTGCTACTATTGACACCAGGGCTCTAATCATGAACTAGAGCGCAAGTTTACAAAATCAGGGTTCTAGTATTGAACTAGAGCGCCAGTTTACAAAACCAGGGTTCTAGGATTGAAACCAGGGCTCTAGCCATGAACTAGAGCGCCAGTTTACAAAACCAGGGTTCTAGTATTGAAACCAGAGCTCTAGCCATGAACTAGAGCGCCAGTTTACAAAACCAGGGATCTAGTATTGTAACCAGGCTTATAGTATTGAAATCAGGGCTACGGTATTTATATCAAAGTCCCGGTAATTGTACGTAACTGTTGAGGGAATATGTAAACCAAATGAAATAAAATTGTAATAAAAAGTGTTTATATCAAATCAATGCTCTTTATTAAGTTCAATTAATACTAGAGCATTATACCAATTAGTATAAATATAAATATTAAAAATTTGTATACAATAAATAACTTAATATTACGAAAACTGTTGTGATTTTTCATGCCGTATGATTAGATTTTGTTTGTTTATGGTTTGTGACGAATGACGTTTGTGGAACACACTTGGAATTTTTTTTAATTGTTGTAATCTGTGCTGTCAAATTTAAGCCTCAGTACTAAATTATTCATTGCTTATAAAAATCTAGGGGCTTATACTTAACGGCGATTACAACTAACCTTGTTTGAGCCTTTGGTTTTAAAATTTCTAATTTTTAATTAACTCCTTTAATTCAAATAAAATTGTTAATGTACCTACATCTAAATTGTTGAAATTCTGTCCTATAGTTGATATTTTTAAAATATACTGGGAGATAAACATTTTTGCGCATCAAAAAGTAACATATGTGCATTCAAAAGTAACTTATTTATTTTAATTTATTTCATTTTAAAATCAACTTTTTGGATATTACATTGTGTTTTAAAGTTATTTTGTAACTTTTACTAATATACCGAAAGAAATAACTGGTCTAAACCAAAACCAAGATTATAGATATGTTTAAATCCGTTACAAATATCACATTTCCAAACTTGTCGGTCGTTATATAAGTCATAATATGTCCTATTCTATACCAATAAGGTTCAAAATTCCAAGTGCATGCTAGTTCAATGAGTTGCAAAGGTTGTGAGCAATTCGTCCTGGATGCTGTTGGAGCGGGTGAGAAGTCTGGGGGTGACAGGTCCAAAGGCCGCCGACATGGTGTCCGCCTGTGTTGATTCGCGTGCTTTCTTTTCGTGATATTCGTCGGAGAATTCCTGTGGAAAAAGATTTTTCTTCAGATAAGCGTTTCAGTCTCAAAATTATCAGTCTAAAAGATGTAGGATGTTTCCTGCGGCTTCTTTTGTATTCATTAACAACCCATAATAAATGTAATGGGCTCGGGTCTCCTCTCAGAGGGTTAAAGCCATACGTCCACATCCTGGCCGAGTGCAAGTTGGGGACTGGCAATACAAGTTGTGGCTACTTAATCTTGCTATGCGCGCCTGTCTGTATTGCCGTCGATATTTTCAATTGTAATTTTTGAAATGAAACTTCTTTGTGCGCATGGGGGTAAATTTTATACGGATGAAACGCAATAAAAGTGACACGAAAATGTGGAACGTTTTGTCCAAGTAAAGGGAGAGAACGATTGAGACTGACTGACGGAGGGTGAGAAATGGTTTAGTTTCCCAAAGAAGTTTCAGTCCTGACATGTGTCCTTTGTACGCATGCAATTTTTTTTTTTAACGGACACTCCGTCCAATAGTAATGCCGTATTAAAGTAACAAGCATTGAATTATAACTTGTTTTTAATAATACGAATAGTAACATTGTCAAAGTTTATTTCACCTTTAATCTGTTGCCGAGGAAGACGGCCCTCTCTCTCTTCTTGTTCATGAAGTCACTCTGTGTTAGCCACCGGTGTTCGTAGCACTCTTCGGCAGATGGTCTCTTCAGTGGGACTTTCTTGAACAGGAACATCAGGAACCGTGTCGCTTCCTGAAAGGTTAGATAATGTTTTACCTCGAGTGATTAAGGATATAAAACTTTTATGTTTATAGTTTATAGTCGTGCAGACAACGCATCTTCGGCATAATGTCGTGTTGTGATTCATAGGAATTTAAATTTTGTTGTCTTATAAATATAATTCACATTTACTATTAACATAGAAATGTACATCGCTAGAAAAACGTTTAACAATTCTTAATAATTCTCATTTCCATACCGGAGTAATTTCCTTGTAGAGATGCTCAAATCTGTATCTGACGAACGAGATGTTCTGTTTCGTCTCGAGGTCGTCCTGTCCCCTGAACGGTGATACTCCTGACAGCATAATGTACGTAAGCACTCCGAGAGACCAGATGTCTGTTTGTGGGTACGCCGGCTCGTCGTTTACTATTTCTGGTGCTATAATGGACAGAAACAAACATCGGGTTATACTATTAGCTGAAAACAATTTCTGATTGCACTTGAATAGGTATTCTCATTTTCTAAAGCCTGTCGAAATAGCGAATACGACAAATAGTTAAATATTAGTACATAGTACGTATATAACTTATTAGAGATTATATTTCCAATAATTTGTCCAGCTATTGGGCATTTAACATATTTAATCGTGATAATTTAATACATTTTATTTTAAGAAATTATCTTTTTCCTCACCTTTGTATTCCAATGATCCGACTTGCGGCACACTCGTACCTAATTTGTTGACTTTATGTGCTGAACCAAAGTCGACCAGTTTAACTTGGATTGACCTAACTGACGCCATTACAACGTTATCAGGTTGAAGATCCAAGTGGCAGTATCCACGCCAATGCAGGTACTGTAGACCATCTAGAATTTGAGTGACAATCGTGGCTACCATTTGTTCAGTGTATTCGTGACGGCTAGACAAATAAGTTAAAATATCAGCTCCTTGTAGTTTTTCCAATATTAGCGCTGCTATTGTTGATCCAGGAGCTTGGTAGGCTGCTAAGAGGTTTGATATTCTTTCGTGTCTTAGTCTCTTCAAGCAATCGAATTCTCTCTGAACTGGTATTTCGGTTTCTGGACGGATTTCTAGTATTTTCGATACAACGAGATTGTCGTTGGTTCTGTCAGCACCCTTTACGACGATCGAGAATTTTCCACGCCATAATTCAGAAACAAATGTGAAGCGTTCCGTAAAAGCCTGCGACGATACCCATTCCATTGGACTATCCTCAGTGCTATAATCCAATCTGGGTTTTTCTTCAATTAAAACAATTTCTTGTCCAGATTCAGTTAATTGCTGAAGATGTTTCATGGCTTTGGTTACTTCGATCTTTGCTGCACCTGATGCTTTAGTCTTTATTAAGTTAGTGGGGATGCCTTTGTCACTCCATCCAATCCTGTTACGTGAAGATAATCTAAATTGATAACTTGTATCCGGCTGCAGACCGCGGACTACGAAGAATTCGTGGTCTATATTATTGGCAACTTCTATCCATTCCACACTATCGCCGGCTTTGTATTGAAGGCTATAGCAAATAACTGGACTGTTTCCATCATATTTCGGTTGCTTCCATCTTAAAAGAACTTCGGTGTCTGAAGTTTCGGTGGCAGTTGGGCTATCAGGGGCATCGGGAGTCGTGGCTTCGACTATTCTCGTCCTGGCAACAGTTTGACCTACTTTGTTTCTTGCTACAACTTTATAATAACCAATATCATGATGCATAGATGGTTCGAATTTAAGTGTTGATCTACCGTCTTCATCTTCAATAATCTTGATGCGCTGGCCTTCAGCTAAAACCATGTCATTCTTGAACCATTGAATAGATGGCTTGGGATCCCCTACAGCGTAGCATGATAGTTGAGCTGGTTCACCTTCACGAATCGGAAGTAATTGTGGTTTTTCTCTGAAGAATGGAAGTTGGCCATCTTTTTTGGATTCCATAAATGCCTGCGCTTCAGCATAGCTGTCTAGTCTAGTGCCGAGCTCGTGACGAAGTCTTCGAATAGTATAGGATTCTGTGCCATAGTTGTTGATTCTCTCGCGACGTTCATCGTCGATTTCTTCGTCCATAATATCCGTAAAGCGACGTCGTTCGTGGACTATCGGTGTCTAAAAATAATAAGTAAGTTTTTAATAAAAATGCATTCATATTTTTTTCGAGATATAACTTCAATTAACTAATGTATCTTTTCGTATCGTTGATTCAGTACTTACCCTAGGATCGTATGAGTCCCTCACAGCTAGATGGTACCCAGGTGAGCGAATGCATGCCACCTTCATGTACTCACGCAGACGCACTGGGAATTGCGTGTCACGTAATTGTAGAAGGTAAGTATCAGGACCGTTCTGGTAACTGCAAGAATAAATTATAATATCAGGTTCGATACTCCATGTATAGAATCTAGGCTTGCTGCCTATGAGATTGTTAGCAGGTCTTCTTCTTTGCTGGTTTTTGTTCATCTTGACCTGCAAGTGGTTGATGACCTAGCTTCTAGAAACTCCCTAATATGGAATATTGCAGAAGAATTTTGTACTTACTGGCTTTCAGATTTGGCAGAAACTTCCCAGTCGGGGTGGTCCCATTGTTTGAAGCTAAGATCAAATTCGCCAGGCTTGCGGTCGTGTGGCACGTGGTCACGGTCTGGAGTGCCTGTAATAGGTGTCAATAAGTTAGTGCAATTATGCTATAAGTATTTGTTTTAGAATGTAATCACAATCAAGTATCACTCTCTAAGTGAGTTTCAGGTAGAAAAGTTTAAAAAATCATATTTGCTGATAAATAAGAAATGTTTCATTGCAGGAGTTTTAAGCTAACCTTCGGGGGTGTATATCTCCCCTGGTGGGTAGACCATCTTGCTGGGGTGCTCGAAGGCGCCACTGAGCGGTCGGCGGCGGAACCAAGTGCGGCACTGGGCATTACCTGTCCAGTCCCTATAACAGACGATGGTTTTACGTTCGGACGAGGACATAAGTAAGATATTTTATTGAAGGTAGAAAAAATTGTGAGTATGGACACTATAGCTGAGCTTCTAGAAATTGTGTGTTTCTATTAGGCTTATTATGTAGGTACGTTAAATTAGTTTCTACTAGGCTTGACCTGAACAGTGAAATCTAAATTACAGATATCTTTAAATAGATTTCCAAATTTCAAAAAGTATTTCACAATATAAATATGTCGTTGATTTGCAAATCCTATTCTTCTTTCATTTTTTATTTATTTTTGAGAGAAGTAAGTATGGATAGTTTATCATAAATGATAATGTCTCCTCTAAAGATATAAAATTCTCACCTATACAGATTGTAATAGTTCCTCAGTCTATCAGTGGTAATTTGGTACTCTTCTTGATAGATTCTATCGGCAAGAGTTAGCCAGGGATGCGAAAGTGCTGTGTTAACGTCAATACGTTCATGCCAGTTGATCACCAAGAGCTTCGAGATGAAATCTCTGCTTTCTTTGCTGAGGCGAGACCACCATTCTGGAAAAAAATGCCAGGATTAAGAACAATTTAGTGGCGAAATTTTGTGTGGCCAGGATACTACAATAAGAATTTCTGTCGTGGTTTATAGAAAAAAACTATCTCAGTAGCAGATTTGAATAAGAAAGTTAAAAGATAAATGTGTCAAAATTTTACAACATTTACGTCTAGCGAAAAGGAATCTCTCTAAAGCAAAAAAGTTTATGGCAAACGAGGAGACGTATCATTTGATGGTAAGCGATTACCGCCACTCATGGACACCCAACACCAGTAGCGTCACAAGTACGTTGCCGGCTTTTGGGGGGATGGGGTGAGGGCTTGGGGTATGGGCTTCCGGTATACTCACTCACTCGGTAAAACACAGCGCAAGCTCTACTTCACACCGGTTTTCAAAGTATTATTCAACTTCTTTTAAACTCACCTTCATCGTGCCATTCCCATCGACCTTCTTGAATCCTAGTAAGAGTCTCCCTGTCGTTCACTCCTCTAAATGGAGAATGTCCACTAAGGAGAATGTAAGTTATTATTCCAATACTCCACATATCGGCTCCAAAGGAGACTCCCTCTCCTCGAGCGATCTCAGGAGCTACGAACTCTGGCATTCCGTAGTCTAAAGAAGCGTGTTCGTTAAATCGGATGCGTCGGGACAGACCAAAGTCGCATAGCTTGATTTCATCGCTACCGGCATGAGAGAGTAGGAGTTCCCCAATCTAGAAAAAACTTTAATGTTTAGTAAAACGAAACGAATAAACATAGGTGAAATTCATTTTTTTTATGGAATAGGTGGCAAACAAGCTCACGTATCGCCTAATAGTAAGCGATTATCGCCACCAAAACCACGCAACATCAAAGGCGTCACTCAATTGTAGGGTTTTTGATGTGTAATATTTTTCTGTTTGCTCTCCTGTAATCTATGGGATTGATTTTGGAAAAAAGATTGGCAGAATGTAGAATGCCATTGAATTCCACCTTACTTGTTTATGAGACGGCAAATTATAGGTGTGATGTTATACATCATAAACGTCTACTGTAAGGTTCGTTCATTCTCTCCTTTCTTTTTCAATTTTATGATAAGAATGCTATGCATATAAATGCATTTTTATCTTATACATATAATACTCAAGAACACTAACCGTCAAACCTAAATGCGCTATGCTATTATCGTGCATGTACTTGATACCCCTCAAAACTTGTCTAATGTATCCTGCGATCTCCCTTTCTGTGTAGCCCTGGCTTCTCAGCAATCTATCTCTGACCAGTTCTCCTCCTGCTGCCAGCTCAAGAACCAGAGCTAGGGTATGCTCATGTTCGTAAGCGTCATGTAAACGGATAAGGTGACGGTCATTGAGCATATTCATGATATCTAATTCGTTCTTCATGAAAGGCTTGAGAGCGGAATGGCCGTGCATGATCTTCGCGGCGTAATTGCGACCTGGGGAAAGAATTAATTCAGTTGAATTTGAATCAAATTAGTTCCTATAAACAACACCATTAAGTTTGATTTCAAATGACTGGAAACTCGAGAACGCGGTATTCAATTCTATAATCTTCATGTTTTAAAATATAAGTAGTAACTAGATTATATATTGACGAACCTAAGTGAGTGGCAAGAGCCTAAAAAATAAGTTTGAATAATACATTGTTAGATTAAATAAATCTGATGAGTTGAAAATAATATTTATTTATATGTGAAGACATAAGTTACCTGTAAGTCTTTCAGCGGCATGGTATACAACTCCTTGCACTCCTCTGCCGAGTTCGTCTCCAAGATCGTAGAAGTCACCAAACGGTTTCAAACTTGGTTTCACGCGAGGCGGATGTTCACGAATCCTATTAAGTAAAGAATAATAAAGTCAATAAGTTAATGACTTTCAGAACAACCGGTACCTTAGAAAAATCATTAATATTCATAAGGATTTAAAGTTACCTATCTGAGTATTCGTGCTCCAACTCTTCAACATGCAGCATGGCTGAAGAACTTACAGACCCTGCGACGTTTCTCGCGGAAATGGAGTAGAGACCCTCGTCTTTCAGTATAGCGTCATTGATTATCAAGATGCAAATATCAGGCTCTATGAATTGAATCTGAAAAATAGGAAAGAGAAGGAATTGAGAAACCCTGAGAAGGACCAGAGAGAATTAAAGTATTAAAATTTGCCTGTCCTGACTATTTAACCCACTGGCAGGCGTTTTCAGACCTTTCTAATGCTGTTGAAAATAAACACTAAACAGATTGGATAATTCAGATCATAGGTTTTAGAAATACATGGACGACAGCATGGTCCATACGGGTTCACCATTAACCGAAACCACGTCATGATATCTTTAGCATAGTAATAACATAGAGACTATTTTACATATAGTTCTCACCTTGGTCCTGGAACTAGGTGCAAGCGGCTGCCAATCCTTATACCATTTGATGTCAGGATAAGGTACGCCAGTGACCCTGGCTTCGATACGAGCAGTCTTACGCTGTAAAACTACTGTTTCTTCTGGACGTCTGATAAACGTAGGGTATTCCGCCACTTCGAGCCTGACTCTCTGGCGAGCTTGACCATGTTCATTTGTGGCTACAGCTTCGTACCATCCAGCATCGCGTTCTAACATCCTGGAAATTTATGTTATCGTTTATTTTGCAAAGATGAACAAGTTCGTGTATTATTTCTTTACAAGTAAACAAGAACCAGAATACTCACTTATTAATAAACAGGGTAGCTTGTCCATTTCTGGTATAACTCCAATCGTATCTTCCACCAATATCAATCGGTTCATCGTTAAAGAAGTATGTCATCTTAGGCTTAGGGTAGCCGTACACGAACCAGAATAGATTGACATTGTGGCCCTTAACACCATACTGGGAGTCATGCTCTTGACGTAGGAATCGTGGAGCTTGGGCATAACCATCATGAGGAGGTCTCTCGATATCAAAGTCCTTGGGAAAGTATGGAGAAGTTTCTGGTCTGAAATCAATACCAGGGTCCAAATATGGAATGAATTTAGGCGGGTCGGGTTCCAATTTAGATCGGTGTGTTATGGCGTATGGTGATGGATCGCTGACGCCATATTTGTTCTCGACGCGGATGCGGAATTTATAATCACGGAAGGGTTCCAAGTTACGAATATCGCAGACGCAGGAACGGAGACCCGTGCGGGCGGTAAACCAGTCGCCATCGGGAACTTCGCACATCTCCACCTGTAGAACATTTTAATGCGTTAAATAAATATGACAGCAGTATATTACTTCCAATGAACTATATTGAAAATAGTTATATTAGATTTACTTTTAGAACAATGATTTGAAAAGGACTCTAACGGTAGCTAAAACCTTTAATTGTCATTAAAGATGTTGGTTATTTTCAGTCGGACTAAATATTTCTTTTAATAAAATTTACTGTTTTACAGATTTTACCATAATTTTTTAATAAATACGATAGGCTTACTAACTTGATAGGTTACAGGGAACCTAGGACCATGTGGGATGGAAGGCTTCCACGATAGGGTGAGGTGTCTATCAGCCATACGAGATATGATGGGTCTGTCTGCCAGAGGCATGGGTACACCTGTCTTCTTCATCTTATCGAAGTCTGAATACTGGTCGGCGATTGGTCGCTTGCCGGTGTGAGGTTCCAGCGCTAGAAAATAAATTATTCAGTTTAGTTAAGCCTAATTAAGAATGTTAGTTCAACTGTTATATTTTCGCCTGTATTCTATTTTATTGTCTTTACATAAAACTTTGCCTCAAAAACTGACGGCTGTAAAGGCTGTTAAAATTTTCGAAGAACAAATTATTCCGCAGAAGCTTTGTTTAATTTTATATTATCATACTTACTATCGTAAGTAAGGTTAGCAGTACAGAAGTCTTCTCCGTGGGGGTTGTAAATCCTGCATTTGTAAGTGCCCACATCGCTGGGGTCTACTCCACTCAGGGTCAGCCTCAAAAGACCAGTGGTCTCCTTATCCATTCGGATTCGTTCACATGGGAATAGCTTCTCGTCGTTACGGAACCTGGGAGCGAAATTATACATAAGGAAATGTAAGAAACGATTTGTACCTATATATTTTGTATATGTTTTATCAAAATATTTTTTTTGTAGTTATATACTTTATGTTACAGGAAGTATACTTCAGTCAAGTTGAAACATTTGTAAGTTACATCAATCTCACAAGAATGTTTTCATAAAAAGAAATTGAGATGTGTCAAGGGACACCCGGATGGAACGAAGTTCGAAATAGAAAGAAAAAACGAAAATATCTGGCTTGCTTTCTATAAGAGAGAGAGAGAGAGAGAGAGAGAGAGAGAGAGAGAGAGAGAGAGAGAGAGAGAGAGAGAGAGAGAGAGAGAGAGAGAAAGGGTAATGATTCCTGACAATTTCAGGGGTGCAAGGGGGGACTAAAAAATGTCTCCGAGCAATAATTTCGGAGATAGAGGGGGTATCTTCCTTAAGGGATGATTTTAGGGGGTGGGGGTGGAAATGAGTAACTTGCTAGTTAAACGTGATATCCAACTAACGGGTTGAAAATATGTGCGGTCCTAGTGTGGGGGGGGTGGGATAAAGTTACTATCAGTGGGGGGGAGTGGTCAGAAAATGACCAGTCTGGTGGGGCGAAAGGGTTGAGGGTGCTGTGCTCGTTAAAATGAGTCCAAGCACTAAGGTGCTGGGGTAATTGGTTCAAACGTTATGTTTAGGGGGTGAAGTATTTTTTTTTAAAAAAGGTGGGGGTAAGGCAAATATTGAGGGGTGCTGATTCCTGACAAGTTCAGGGCGTGCAAGGGGCAAAAATGTCTCCGAGCAATAATTTCGGAGATAGAGGGGGTGTCTTCCTTAAGGGATGATCTTAGGGGGTGGGGGTGTTTGGGGTAATGGGGTGAATGGATTGGGTTGTGCTACGTTAGACAAATAAGCCCCAAAAAAGGGGTTGAAAATATAGGTGGGGGGTGAAAGTATTAGGGGGGGGGGCACCTCCACTGAGAAGTATGGCGGTATCGACGAACTCGATTTAACGATGTGACGAAGTAGGCGATCCAGGAGTATGTGGGGAAAATTTTATCCTCCCTGTGGTACCACTAAATTTCTTGTGTAAACACACAATAAATTCGTCTTGACAAAAAGTGTTTTACAATTACAATTCCGTCCAGCCCCCTTTCGCAACGCGCGATAAGGAACTTCGTTCCAATAATTAAATCGCATTAAAACCCAACGATTAATTACCATGACAATTATTTAGGATGTAAGCCTTTACAAAGGCGTCTTGGAATCTGAAGGCAATGATACACATTGCAATCAGCTAGTACTGACGCAAAACATTAATAAATACCTGTAAATTTGTCAGTTTTGCAAAACTACAAAATCAAAACAGAATTAAAAATGTGGGTCGGTCGACTGACTGAGTCAAGTAGAAAAAAGTATTATAGAATCTTACCATTCGACGTCCGGCTCGGGAGTGCCGGTGGCGCAGGCGGTGAACTTGGCACTCATACCGCGGAACACTTCGGTGTCACCAATCTTTTTCAAGAACGATGGCGGCTCCACCTTTTGTTTGCGAGCGCTGTGTCGAACAATATATTCGCTTAAATTCAATTTAGAAAATTATTCCGATACTTACAAAATTATTGAAATATTTCAAATTCATAGTTCTACTTGTCATAGGTATATTTCTACGTATTTAAGCTACACATCATCGTGAAACGACTACAATTAAAACACAAAAGACTTTAGCTGCCTCTAACCAGAGCAATTTTTAATTTTACTAGACAGCTGTATTGGGGTATTGGGTAAATGAGTACCTACTATTTTCTATACATTTCTTTCAGCATTAAGATTGGCCGTTTAAACTAATAACTTAACAATTAGGCAAAAGCCAGCAACACAAACTACTCACATTTTATCAACAACTTCTAAATTAGCTTCACAACTGGCTTCTCCTTCTTTGTTTTTGGCAACGCACTTGTACGATCCAGCATCATCTAGTGTTAAATCTCTAACGTAGAGACAGCAAGCATCTCCGTCTCTTTTTATTGTATACTTATCACTGGGTCTTAGCGGTGAACCGTTCTTATACCATGTGATATCCGGTGAGGGAATACCGAAGACACGGGCAGGGAATTTAGCGTCGAATGTTGGAAGCTGTAGAGAGAATAATTTGAGTTAGACGAAGCATAAAACATTCAGTTTGTTTTGAGTTATTCTGCAGTTCTTTAATAACTTTTTGACTCTTTAAAACTGTCCAAAGTTATATCAAAATATCGAAGTCTTCCCATTACATTATATATTATGGATAATAATAATGACTTTCTTAATTTTTTTAATCTTAATGATTACATAATACAGAATCAGTCAAGTCTGACTTTAAAACGAACAAAAAAAAAACATGTAGTAGGTACCTGCTGCAAGTCAGTGAACTTCTGGCTGAATGTGGGAGGCTGGTAAACTTTGCGTACGTTAATGGTGCCCTCGGAATTGTCCTCACCTAGAGGATTTACCAACTTGACGCCGTATATTCCAGCGTCTGGCAGTTCTACTGGGTTAATCTCTAAACCCACCTGTTACAGAAATTAGTCTTGTTTTAAATTTAATTCATTTACCCTTTTACCATTCACTGAAAAACAATGATCTCTTCCAAGGAACGTTATCTATATAATATAATAATATTTATTAACGCAAAATTATGTACAAATTTTCTGATGCAAATAGCATTTTCTATAGTTACGAACACTGTATAGTTCAATAGTCAGGCTCTGGCATCCACAGTAAGATTAAACTTGTAGATACCAGTCCCTCTCTCAACTGAAAACTTACTTAACTACAGTGGACTTAGGAAGTCCGCATCCATCCGCAGCAAGTTACTTTCTTCAAATGTCCAAAATATAATTGGTTGTCTTTCCATTTAAATCTGATCAACCATTATCAAACAAATCATTGCCTCTTCAACTTACCCTCTTTCCATCACAAGTAAGCAGGATCTTTTCACTGGGCTTAAGAGGTTTTCCATCTTTAGTCCAGGTGACTTCTGGTACGGGATTACCCACAAACGGAGCTGAGACTGAGAGAGGTTGTCCCTCTTCAGCAGTAAGGTTACGCAGACCGTGGATAAACTGTGGGCGCTCTTGCGGCGTGGAATCATCTGTTCGGCCTAGTGAATAGAAAAAAGTTTATGTGGAAAACTAACTTAATTGTCTTTCTACAGAGTTAAATTTAGTTATGTTCATATAAATTGTCGTCAAAAAAATACATGGTTCCATAAAAAAAAAACATACTGAAGATGTTCTTTGTCCTAAATGTCTAAATATTACCTTAATTTTTTTTAAATAAAGCTCCGATGAACGTAAGAAAAATTAAATAATACAAAAAATTATTAAACATTTTTATACTGACAACACCAACAACACTTTCTGCCGCGCACAGCAAAACTGTGGAATGAACCGTCGCCTGCGGTGTTCCCAGACCAATACGACCTTCATACCTTGAAGAAAAGAGCGTACTCCTTCCTAAAAGGCCGGCAACGCACTTGTAACGCCTCTGGTGTTGCGGGTGTCCATGGGCGGCGGTAATCGCTTACCATCAGACGATACGTCTGCTCGTTTGCCCGCTATATAATAAAAAAAAAACTAAACGCGTTAATTATTAAACGTATCCATTGAGAATCAGAAATGGCCCAGTCATTAAAAGATTGAAAAGTGTTGAACTGTCTCTCTCTGATTAATATATACTTACTGGCTACAGTCAGATCAGCAGAGCTGCCGCTCTCTCCCTTGTCGTTGACGGCTACAACGCCGTACTTGCCAGCGTCAGCTGCGGTTGCCTTGTCAATCAATAAGGCGTGTGTACCATCAGGCTGCGACACTATTCGAATATGTTCTCCATCCGGAACTATTTCTTTGCCATTGTGAGTCCTAGTAAAACATTCATATTAGAATATCTTTAAAAGCTTAGTAGGTAATTATTGAAGTACCTGGACCACTGAGTTTGCTAGGTTTTTTTTTCAGTAAATGAAATTCTAGCTAGATCGACTTATCGCTCTCAAAACCCCCCTGCATATTAAATTTCATGAAAATCACTGGAGCCATGTCAGAGATTCGTATTATACATATACTTACATACATACACAAAAACATACACATACACACACACGCACACATACACACACCCACGACTTCATACACTACGCTCTAAACCACACCTACATAAACTCAAACATCACCCTCTCGCCCCCCGTACACAAACACTTACAACAGCAAAATTGTAAACAAACTATGAGTATTTTGTCATCCTAAGCGCAACTAATCACTGTTTCCCAAGATACAGGCTTGGGCCTAGTTTGGGAATCAGTTCTAGTACCTACATTAATATAGTTATGTTAACGATGTCATACTATTAAAACTTACCTTGTAAATTTTAGAATCAATAAAACATTTTTATTTTTTTTTTATTTTATTTATACAAGAATTGCTCATTTTAAGGTATAAGATGTGTATGTATAAGCGCATTTGATAATTAATTTTAAGAGAGTTTAGATGTTTTGAACATTACCCTAAATGTTACGCAATTGTTAGAACATCTTATTGTAAAATGTCAAGTTTACTTACCATTTGATCGTTGGTTGGGGATGTCCAAGCACTTTAACCTCGAGTTTGACAGGGAATCCTTCAATTACTTTACTAGGCTGAAGTTCAGCAATAAATGCCGGCTTCCGTTCCTTTTGGGTCACGTCCACCTTTGCTTTTGATCCGATCTGGTGATGGAAATTGTGATTAATTTATTACTATTTATTATTACTATTTATTCTTGCTCTAAAATTTATTGTAGGTATATATAAGTATAATTCGACTTTTTCAAGTCTACATTGTAGTTCCTCTTGCAATATTTTTGTTCCAAATTTATTTATTGGGATAGATAAATCGGAAATATCAATTTCGGAATCGGAAAAATTTAAATAACGCTCTACGTTTTATCTTTACTGGTTTCATGTTAAATTACTTTCAGTTTTAAAACAATACCTCTCCAAGCTTGTTGGTGACAGTGAGCGAGTATACGCCCGCATCTTCTGGCTTACAGCTGTCGATACTCAAACCGATCAATCCACCGGGCTGGTTGATGAAGTTAACTGCTTGCGATGGACGGACTGGCAGACCTGCATTAAGATAAGTACTTGAGAAAAAGATGTTTGACCTGCCGACTCACCTTATGCTAAGTGTCTACCTGCAACAGTAAGCTCGCTTAGAGTGGTATTTTGTAGTCTCCTCCCTGGTTGATACCAGGGAGGAGACTACAAAATACCTACAGACCTACAGACAAATCTGACAAAATTCTGCCAAAACATGGATCTCAAAAGGGATTCTCGCGCAATCTAAGTTTTTAACACACTGGAGATTTTTTATTAAGCTTGTGCTCTGCTATACGTACCATCTTTGAACCATTTGACTTCGGGGGCAGGGAATGCCATAACCTTGGCTTCCAGCTTCAGAGGCTGTCCTATTACAGCTTTCACATCTTCCAATTCTTGACTGAAGGAAGGCTTTCTAGGGGTTGCTGAAAAAACGAAAATGTTTGACAATACAAAAATGTAGTTATGTATATATATATTTTTTATTGAATACATACACACGAACAGACGTATAGCCTGATGGTAAGCGATTTATTTGACAGTCGCATGTCGTCGTACACATGTACATGATCTCAGACCTATTTTAATTTATTGTTAAACAAACTTACGATTAACAGCAACAGCGCACAATGCCGAATGCTCTCCATGTGGGTTGGTGATCACCAGTTTGTAAGCCCCGCAATCAGCGGGAGTCACGTGATCAATTGACAACTTGACTGTACCGTCAGGAAGTGCGGTTTGAACCACCCTGGTGTCGTCTGGTGGGAGTGCTGTTCCATCTTTAAACCTATTATAACAGATTTGAGGAAAATTAAGAATTTGAACAGCAACTAATTATGAATGATAATTTAAAAATCTAAGTCAAGTAAAAAAAAAGATTTGTGAGTTCATACCATTTAGCCGTAGGAATGGGGCTACCATCAAGTTTAGCTTTCAGCTCTAAAGGTTCTCCTTCATCCACGTCCTTTTGACGTTCCAGTTTGTGTGCAAAACCTGGTGAGCCCTGTGCCAGGGTGATAACGGCTTCGCAGACTGCTTCTCCAGCCATACTGACAGCTCGTACTTTGTACTGTAGAATTACATATGAGTTAGAATTCGCTATCGATCACTTTACTGGTATGCTGTAACACGCATACGGCAGTAGAAAAGACATTAGATGTAAAGACTTCATTTCAGGCATTGCCTGGCTTATTTAATACTCAAGGCGCGAGAAATCTCGCATTGACGTAACTTAAGTAATGCTTTAATTATGTAAAGTTGCTTTCAAGTAAAGTATATAGATTAATATAATTTGAAGAAATTCTAATGACCTTGCCAGCATCACTAGCGTTGAAATTCTTAATAGACAGCTCGCTGTCAACTTGTCCTCCAACTTCAGTGGTGATAGTGTGTCGTTCATCATTAACGATTTCTTTCCCGTCACGGTACCAGTGTACCTCCGGCTTGGGGACACCGTCACAGCGAACCTTGAATGTAGCATCGTCGTGATCTTTTACGGTTTGTTTTTGAAGGGATTTTGTGAAGACTGGTTCACCAGCTGTTGGAAGACAAATAAAATTGCTGTAAAACTAACATTCAATATTCTGCAGCTTTTATATAAAAATTCTTATTCATCGTCTATAACATGGCTCACGGTATAAATGCGAACGCCTGTATTTTGAAAAAAAAAAGATTTAATGAGCTATTATTTTTTTTATAAATTTAACCATACGAGTCAACTACAATTTTCCTTGCAAGATTAATAAGCAATTATTGTTACGAAGTAAGAAGATTCCAGAAAAAGACCCGACAATAGTCAGAAGGCTTAGGTATTTTTCAAATTTGTCGAACCCTCACACGTAACATTATGTAAGGTGTACGGACACAAAGAACATCCAGACTCGGGACAACAATTCGTGGATCACACAAAGTGTTGTAGGTACCGCGTGGGATTTGAACCCACGACACTTGGCGCAGTAGCAAGCGGCATGGCGACCGCTGACACCACTCGGCCAACCGTGCAGTCTATACTTACTTCGAACAGTAAGTTTGGCCTGTTGCGATGCCTCTCCAATTTTATTCTTAGCAGTAACGGCGTAGACGCCTGCGTCATCGACACCGATATTTTTGATAGTTAGCTGATACTTCTCATTAGGTTTATCTTCGATGATCTCGTAGTTAGAAGTCGGCTGGATTGTGTAGCCGTCTTTGCTCCTGTAACAAATTTGATTTAAATTGAGCTTGGTCTAAAAACAATATTATTCTTAATGGCGCATTCGTGACTAGTTAAGTCATTTGCATGCCTGAATTAAGGATGCAAGTTATTTTAAAAGCTTAAAGAGTTGAGAATAGACTTTTAATCATAAGTGTTACTTTCAGTTTTTTATGCAACCATTGCGTAATTCTTTTTATTAGGTCCAACAAATGATGTTTTTTAAATTGTGATTTAAAAAAGGTCTATATTTGTAGTAACTCTGATCAGTAAGTTTAGATTACAATATTACCATTTAACTTCAGCGATAGGACTGGCTTTGATGTTTGCAATAAAGGTAGTCTCCTCATATGGTACCACTGTGACATCCTTTAACCCTTCGATTTCAGGTCTCAGAAGGATATCCAGACGGGCTGAAGATTCGCCAAGGCCATACTTGTTCTTGGCTTGTATGGTGTATTCACCAGTGTCAGTGTGACGACCTAAAATAAGTGATTAGGAGTATTAGTATTACCTCATTAATGAAAAGATAAAAATTAAATATATATTAATTTTAAATATAATTTGATCCCTGCTCTTATACACTCTATGTATACAGACTTAGATTACTATCAAGTATCAGCCAACATCAAATTTCATGTATCGTAATTTACTATACAAACAAAGGAACGATATTGAAAATAATATAACCAGTTATTTACTATTATATAACTACTTACCAGTAGGTATGTGTAAGGTGAAAATACACTCCTTCAAGCCATTATCTATTTCTTTGGCATCGGCAGAGGTAATTACTGTTGCATCAGGAGTCAGTTCAACTCCGTTGAGGAGCCAAGACACGTGTGGCTGAGGGTCAGCCGTGCACACTGCTTGCATTGTAACAGGCTCTCTTTGCATCACGCTTTGAGCTTCAAGAGGGGTAGTGAACTTTGGTTTGCGGAGCTCAGCTTCAGCTATTGATGAACCAGTTATCAAGTTATTGATAGTTTAAAATTTAAATATAAATTATATGTATGTAAACAACTACTTTTTATAAGTAAAAGTTTATATTGCAGAATATATATTTACTATATATAATACTTACGTGATACCGAAAGTTCTGCTTTAAGCACTTGCTTGCCGAGGTTATTACTAATTTCACATTGCCAAGGACCTGCATCCTTCATCTGAACGCTATCGATTTCCAATTTGTAGAGATCTCCATCATTGGTGATGTGGACTCTTCCACAAGTCTTGACTTCTTTGCCGTTGTGTAACCAACGGATCGTAGGTTTCGGTGTACCGGCAGCTTGGACCGTGTAGACTAAGGGGAGGGATTCGAAAACATGGCTGTCTTTCATATTGCTTTGGTCGAGTTTGGGTGGTGCTGTGGAATTTAACAAAAATCTTTGATTGAACCATGAATAGGCAGACAGAATTGACGAAAGTACAGAATATGATATAGAACTTTTATAAAAAAGTATCATAATTTGACGCAAATGTTATTAATGAATATAGGTACTAGAATGTAATGACCAATCAACTATAATTGTCAGCCAGTAAATTGTCAGAATTACTAGCATTCACAATGCTAACATAAATTGATTAATTTGCCAATTATAAATACATTGTAAGCAAACAGATTTCCAATCGATTGAACAGACAGTGTATCATACAATACAAATACAACATCATAAAAAACCAACATCTCTTTCTAAGCTAAAACTGTAAGCTTTTAAAGTAAGAAAAGATAATATTTACATTTTATAGATGTAGAATGTGTTCGCAGTATTTACAGCGTTTACTACTTTTTAGAAAAATATTCAAATTCTTAATGACTAGAGCATCAACATTGATACTTACAAGTCCAGATTGAACCAATAAGATGCATTTTACTGTGATGCGTTGTGTCGTGCTTGCGTGTTTTGATACGTACCTTTTTAACGAAGATATACTTTTTTTATTTAGACCTTATTCGAATCAAAGCGCGAATGACATGCAAGTGCTGCTCTACTTTTATAATATATTTCGCTTACCTTGATGATATGATGATTTTTGTGAATAATCTAGTACCTCTGCCGCACCGAGCTCCAAAGATTAGTATGCCAGAAGGGAATGTTATTACGCATGCGTGCTAAAACAAACATACGACAGCATTAGTTAATTATGGAGAAACATTTGAGGAATAACTACATAGATATTACCTGCCATTTTCTTCAAAAATTAACGCAAGAAAATTAATTTAAAAAATATATCATGATAAATTTAAGATTCTTTAAGAAAATGACAGATTTGAAATATTCAACAGAAGCAATTTCCATTTTTAATTTAAAGCACTCTTTTTTTTGTTATTTTCTCTGGTCATACATTGCGTAGCGTTACATTATCAATGCCAGCCTCGTCCATCCTCTTCAGGGTTTATAATATTTTGATTTAACAATTACCTTTTTCAACTTCCTCAGTTAGAATATCATCTAGAATACTTCTTTGTCTCTGGCTTCGTTTTAGTAGAGCTTCTAGGTCATCATCCACTTCTTCTACCTCTTCTAAACTCTTTAGTTTAGTTTCGCTTATTTTCTTTCTTTCGACTGTCGTTTCTGTTACGTCTTTCGTCATATTTCCAATATTTTTCATAGGCCCCAATACTAACTCCTCGAAAATTCTATTTTTGACATCTTCTATTTTTTTGTCTAGCGCTATCATCTCGTTGTCGAATTCTTTCGATATGTGAATAAGTTTGTCTGTAATGTCGTTCTCATATACCTTTTCTGACTTTTCTTTAATGATTAATGACTCTTCATTGTCTTCGTCTAAGATGTAATCTTCTTTATAAGAGGACTGACGTATATATGAATCTTTACTGAAAACTTTTCTATTTTCGTCGATATCAAATATAGATTTAGAAAGATCTTCAATAGAAATTTCCCTAGATAAAGATTCATTTTGCCAGCTCATTTCATCTTCTGAGACAGACATTATTGATATGGTACGGTTTGAACCTTGCCTGCCACATCGTGATGCTCTGTCAGCTTCAGAATCAGATTGCGGCTCTTCAATGATTCCATATATACCTCTTCGTATATGATCGGGTATTGTATAATGACCCGTATCAGTTAAAAAGTAACTATGACTAGCTATTTCTTCCACTTCTAAAGATGTAGTGTGAGGATTATTTGGATGTATAATTCTTCTGCTATTAAAATCATCGTCATCATCGTAATAAATTGATTTTGAAGTCATTTTGTGCAAAGTGCGCGTTTCAGCTGGACCTATCAGTTAAAATAGCATTATGTTGATTTTCTAAAAATTATTTAACTATTTAGGAAGTGATATTAGCTATATGTTATATATGCGTAGTGATTCATTTAAGTAATATTTTAAATTTATTTATGAAATATTAAACGATGAAGATGAGTGTTAATACGTGAGGAAAGAAGGAAGGAAGCGTTATACTGACCTGTGACAATAGCGCCGTGTGACTTAGTGCTGCTGACTTTAGAGACTATAATAGATCCATCGCCGCCTGTCTTGAATGTGGTAACTGTTTCGAAAACTCGGCCTAAACATACAAATCACACTAGGGTTGTTAAAAACACAGTGTTAAAACATGCATTTATTTCGCGCGAAAACATAAATTTGTCGCATACTAAAAGCTGTTTGCTATTTTGAAGAAAGTAAGCGTCGAAGCGTGTATTATGTATACCTTCAGACTCAGCACTTAACGGTTCTTCAGTGGCTTGTTTTTTAACAGATTTACGCTTGGGTGACTTTAGATCTTCCGGTATGGACACATCTTCGATAACATCTGGCTTGGTGGCTCCCCTTTCTCCTACTTCGTTCTTAGTGATAACCTCTTCAACCAGAGGCTTTTTATTTTGCTCATTATGATTTTCATCCCAAAAAGACTTTTCTTCGGCTGTTTCTGGTTCTGAGAAAGATTTCTTTCCAACTTCACTCGGGGTTGATTCTATTTCTTCTATCACAGGTTTACTAGGTTTATCATCATCAACATCATCCCAGAAAGATTTTTCTTCAGCTACTTCTGCTGGAGTAGCAGATTTTTTAGCTTTATTAGGAATTGGAGTATGTGGTTCGTCAATAATAGGCTGTTTGCTTTTATTGTCGTCCACATCATCCCAGAAAGATTTTTCTTCAACTACTTCTGCTGGAGTAGTAGATTTTTTAGCCTTATTAGGACATGGAGTATCTGATTCGTCAATAATAGGCTGTTTGCTTTTGTTGTCATCCACATCATCCCAGAAAGATTTTTCTTCAACTTCCTCAGCTTCTGTAAAAGATTTTTTGGCTGTTCTGTTTGATGGTTTATCAACCTCATTTACAGTCACTTGTTTAACTTTTTCGTCATTTTCATCATCCCAAATAGATTTTTCTTCTACAGTTTCTGCTTGAGTCTTATCCTTCTTAGCTTTCTGTTTTTCCACTTTACTTAAATCATCTTTTAATACCCCTTTTGCCTGTGTACTATTACCATCGATTTCATTTCCAACCACATCTTCTTTGGTGAATCTTGAATGAACTTCTCGTGCTATTGAACACAATGAAAAAATGTGACAGTAATATATGGAATATTATAATGGGATGTACCCATTAGTAGTAAAGACATCACAAATGGTAGGTAAGGTAATCAAAGGTTGTGCAGGATAAAGTGAATATAATGGTCGTGAGTGAACTACATCAGCATTCTAGTCTATTGAATGCTTTCATGGATTAAATACCATATACTTATGGTGGTTTCTATGACATCAAAACAAACTAACGTGCGTAAAGTAGTATCTAAAATTATATTTCACTACTTAGTTAACTATAACTACTTTACCATTATATTATCCACCGGAGTGCCGATTCTGTCGGTTCTTGACAGATTCGTTTTGAGGTATCTTACCATGTGCCAGTGTGTAGTATAAATTTGTGCCTGATTTATAAATATGTGATAGATGTGTAGTGTAAGCTTAATTTGTCTTAATTTGACATCGTGGTACTAAATACGCTTGCGGTTTAGCGTGAAAGTCAGAAAATAACTATGGTGCACAATTTTTTTAAATATTTTGAATTTATTATTTCTTAGGCCAAAAATGTTTTACTACTGACAAATAAGTAATAATTTTCACCGCATTTTTCGATGATAATACTTACTGTGTACGGTAACCGTGCTCTTTGACGAGACACTACCCATTTCGTTTTCAGCCTTTACTTCGTATTCTCCACCGTCTTCTTCTTTAACCAAAGTAACGGTGAGATGATAGTTCTCTAACCTGTAAGATGAACGTATTATTATATAGGATATTTAGTGTTTGGGGCAAGTAGTACCTGGTAAAATATTTTATAGCTTTTTGTATGAATTTCATTTCGCGCTTGAACGCTTTTGACCTTACATCAAACTGTTTTTTTATGTGTAAGCCTGCCAAGGTAACTCTACTTTGCCTGATGGAAAGCGTGGGCAGAATCCCAGGATGGTGGTGGTCTTTACAAATAAATACTCGTTGCAAGTGCAGATAAAATAAACCTAAAAAGCAAGTAATAAGTATTCTTACCTTTTCGTATCTCTATCAATCTTAATTCTGGCATCTGTGTTGACTTCCTTGCCATCTTTGTACCACTTGACTTTTGGTTCTGGAGAACCTTCAACTTCCACGTCCAATGTCAAGGTCTGACCAGCTTCAACTGTCATGTCGATCAAGCTCTTTGTGAAGCGTGGTTTTCCTAAAAAGTGTTTAAGGTTCATTTTAGAAATGCTTATTCATTGCCCTAGCTTTCAGTGAAAGTACTACATTTGTACTATCGTATTATTGGGTGGCCTGAATTTCTCATTTAACTACGATAGTGAAGTAGTTCATTCTTCTTTAAAATATTTGTCTATAATTCCTGAAATTAACACGAGAAATAAGTGGTTCCAATTGAAAATGGAAATTGCTTTTTAAGGTTTTCTTGTTTAATTTTTTTTTTAGGTTTTTGCTGTCAAAATGACTCTACTCATACTTGATGGATGGCAAGCATGAGAAGAATCTAAGAGCAGTGGTCACGATCTTCAATGCAAATGCGGACAATGCGGTATGGTGACTCATTTATTAGGTATGTTGAAATGTCGTAACTATTTATTTTAGGATGCAAAGCATATTTATTGATAATCTAAGAAAAATACTTAATGGACCCTTACTGTTGACAGTAAATGTAGCAGAACAGGAGTCAGCACCCAGCTCGTTAGTAACTTTACAGGAATAATTGCCAGACAATTCAGAGGATACTTCTTTGAGAATTAATTTATGAGTATTTCCACTATCTATGCGGGTGAATACTGATTTCTTCTCAGTAATTTCTACATCACCGAGGTACCTGGAATTATAATAAAGGTGTCAGTTGTATTTAAACTGTTGTTTTATCGTCTCTACATGATAAATTTTAATCTCTGCCTACATGCTTGTAACACAAAATTTCAAATCATTAGAGTAATAGCGAAAACCAATTAATCTTGACCTACTGAAATGATGAATAGATTTGTAGGAATGAGATTTTCTGAGAATAGCTTACCATTTAACGCTAGGTTCAGGGAAAGCTTCCACAGATACCGTAAACTCCACATTGACGTCTCCTTCACTAGCAGTGGTATCCTTCAGCTTCTGAGTGAACTGAGGTGCTGTGCGGACGTTGAGTAAGCAGGAGTCGGAGGCGCTGCCGTGGACATTTCTTATCTATGGAAAGTAAATTTGAGTCTGTAAATTGCTATATGGAGTCTAGGACCTGTTAAACTTTTTATTTTGTCTCACAGACATGATGATTTTGCCGTAGAATATATTGCGTCAAAATAACTGAACTGGCTCTCAATGAATGTGGAATTCTTTTGTTGCATTTGACATTTTGAAGTAAATGAAACTGCGAGCACTTAAAGGACACGTACTTATAAATTTCAAGTTGTAGATGTTTATAGGCGATGGTAATTCCTTAACATCAAGTATTGGAGGTGGTCACCTGTTTCTTAGCTTTACAAAAATAAAAAAATATAATTATGTTTAAGAAAGTTGATTTCAAATCCTCACCTCACAAGAATATTCGCCTGCATCAGCTCGAGCCGCAGAGGTCACTACCAGAGAGTGAGCTTGGCCAGATGACGAGATCTTAATAGATGATGATTCAGTTATCTCACTTTTGTTCTTGAACCTGGTTAGAAAAAATATTTTATAAACCAGTTTAAAAACTTTTTGCAAGAAACGATGAAGGATATAAAAGAAAAACGGAAGGAGAAATTAAACAAAACGCCGGCAGCGCACTTTCGACGCCTCTGGTGTTGTGGGTGTCCGTGGGCGGCGGTTATTGCTTACCATCAGGCGATACGTCTACTCGTTTACCCGTATCCCATAAAAGAACGAGTTTAAAAAATCTATTTATAAATAACAAAACCGTAAAGCAGTTCTAGTTACCATTTAACTGATGGTGCTGGTTCAGACTCCGTCTCAATCTTGAGAGTAACTGTTTCCTTCTCCTCACAGATTTTAGTCTCACCCATCTTCTTGATTACCCTTGGTGGTGAAGTGACGTGCCATTGCCAGAAGTCTGAGCACTGATTTACTTCATTCCTAAAATAACATAATTAATGTATGTTATTTTTACGTCTATGAAATTGAACTTGACAAAACAATTTTGCTATGCCTATTACACTTATAGTATACTATACAGTAGTATATATAGTACACTATAGCTACCCAACGGTCAAAATTAAAGAAAGAACTCGGCAAACAGCAGCTTATGAAAGCAAAAATCTCTACGAACAGACCAGCAAAAATGATCAGATTTTTCTGTGTAGTGAAGTTTTCAGTTTGTTTCAATATAAAATACGAAAAAATCTTACTTGGCAACCACTGAATATGATCCAGAATCGGTGAGCTTAGCATCCTTGATGGTTATCTTATAGATCTGTTCCGATTCTTTCACAATTGTAATGCGTTCGGTACTCTTGATTTCTACTCCATCTTTATAGAATGACACTTCAGGCGTAGGCGTGCCTTCGACTTCGATGGTTACGGTGTGAGTGGAGCCCGTCTAAGTACATATAAGCAATCAAATTACCATAGTGATAGCCCATTGAATAATTTAAAATCTTCTATTGACTATTGACATTGGCCAAAAATATGCGTATATATTTGCTAATATGTTTCGATGTATATTCAGCGAGTTTCACAACTATGCTGATATAGTATCATGAAAAACAATTGAAAATCATAATTTTTTTATATGTAATCTTTCTGGAATTTAGTTTGTCTTCGTTAGCGGAAAATATGCACACAATATACCCGGAAAATACAAAGGAACTTCGACCACATTAGAAAAATATATAAACAAAAGATTCAGTTACATACCATACAGGTCTGGTTCTCGATCTTCTTTTTTATTTTGGGAGCGGCCTTGATCACAAGATGCATGGTAGTAGAATCTTCTCCCAATTCATTTGTTGCTGTAATGTGGTAATCACCAGCATCAGCCTGGGTGGCGTTCTTGATAACCAAAGACATACTTTCATCGTCTTCGTAGAGGAACCTAAAATAAATAATTTGAAGACAAGCGAATCAGAAAATAATTTTTCTTTCTTGATATATTCGCTAGTTAGTTGCCAATGCAGCTATTATATAGTTGTTTTATACTATTCACTTTTTAAATTATAGATCAAATGCCATAATACGATCCAGTTTTGGGTAGGTAGTATGTAAGTAACGCTAAACACTTCAGAAAGAAATAATGGCAGAAACTAACTCAATTTTGCAGTAATTGCAGTACTGTAAAGAGTGTAGTTTCTGGAGGTTCGATATAAGAAAAGAAGCAGCTGTCAAAAGAACAGAACGGAGTTCGGGATTTTGCGCCAAGTCTAGCTTGGCCCTGAAATAATCTGTATTAAATATCTATATTTACTTGTGTCTGGTATCTGCCTCGATGATTTTCCCATCGTGTTTGAACACAATGGATGGCTTGGGGAAACCTTTACATTGCAGCTCTAACATGGCTGACGCTCCAGCTGATACAATAGCCTCTCGGTGTTCGATGACCAGCGTAGGCTTTTCAGGCTCTCGGTGGAGTTCATGTACAGCACCTAAATAGACAGAGATAGATGTATCTTCTTCTCTTGATCAGATTTTATTTAAACTCGGGTTTAGTTTGGAAAAAATACACTGTAAATATACGCTATCTAGTGTTTGTGTGGGATGGGTGACTTGAATTCAAATCAAAGATAATACTTTCTTTATGTAACTTTTTCAATAATCGTGTTTTAAACCACGTTTTTTTACGTAGTTTTTCATATATCATAATATTCTAAGACATGTTACACAACATACTTTTATAGACCTAAGCTAAGTATAACAAATATTACAGCCCCTATAAACAGAAACATTCATACATTCTTGATCAGTTTTGGCTAATACATACATACGAGTATTATACATGTAACAGCTAGACCAAAGTAAATACACATATGTGCATGCATACAATTGTACCCTAAGCGAGAAACGAAACAGCGACCTTTAAAGTTGAGCGTTGGTTGCATCATGAGAATTTTATATAATAATATGCATAGTACAATATATAGACATTCATATATGGTATTTAAAAAGCGATATAAAATTACATATTTCTGAACCCATTATCTTATATGAACATATATAAACATACCGCAGGCTTGACCGTTCCATGCAAATAAATAAATAAATAAATATTTCTCTAGTCCCAAGCTAAGCAGAGCTTGTGTTATGGGTACTAGACAACTGATATTTATATATATAAATACTTTTTTTTTGTAAAAACATACATATTATACATAGAACAAACCCAAACTCCGAATCAAATATTTGCAGATCATACAAACATTTGATCCGACCCGGGAATCGAACCCGAGACCTCAAGCAGTCGCTTACGCTACCACTGCGCCATAGAGGCAGTCGATAAATAATACGATACTCCAGTTAACTCCAGCATACTCCCAAATATAACTGCTACCTTTTTAAAGCTAGTGCCAACCATCACAAAGACGCAACATACATGCAGTCATATGTACATATATCGTACGCGAGAAAATATTACCCAGTTTTATTCGCTTAGCCGTAAACTCGGTCGTGGGCGTGTCACAAGCATCTATGACAATTATTTGGGTCAAACACAAAATGCAGGAGATTTCGACAACTTATAAAACTCTTTTTTCAGCCATCGAAATAAGATTTCAAAAGTTTAAATCACAAAAATACGAAATTCGAAATGTAGTTGCTTCGTTCATTCAACTCCTGTCAGTCAACTTCATCATCTCTCTCTCATTCCTTTATATTCTCTAATTTTTTTTCTAGTTGTGATCTAATCTAGATTATGAAATCAATTTTTTTATATGATTTAGCAAACATGCAATTGCGACGCCATAAAGGTGCCAAAGTGACGATTAAACAATAGAAGTGTACTTCATTAGGCTACCTTGCACAGTAAGTTCGGCGGAACAGGAGATGTTGCCGGTACTGGTTTTTGCGACGCATGTGTAGATGCCTGCATCTTCTGGTTTCACGTGCTGGAATACCAAGGCCAGGGAATCTTCGTCGTCTCCCAACAGTACCTATTAGAATATAAATAGTACTTACTTATTTAAATAATGGCTATAACGATTTATTACATTTTGATTAACTCCAAATATTATAAAGTATTACAATCGTTATCATTCCCCTTTACGGATTGATGTTAGGCACATACGCAATAACTAGACTTACTTTAAATCTTTCTTCAGGATCGAAGGGTTGCCCATCTCGCTTCCAGGAGAAGTTCGCTTTCTCTCCTTTTTCCAATAGCCCTTCTCCTCCGGGGAGAAGTTCACCAAAGATGTTTTTGTCATCTGTAAAATCGTAAAAATTGGTTATAGAATAGAAAACAACGGTCCCCTTCCTTTAGTTATTTATAGTATAATTTACATGATGAGATTTTTTTGTGAATTAGTATTTAATTGTTCACAATACATTTGTATGTAGAATTCTTTGCATCCCATTTGAAAGTAATAAGACGCTAGAAATCCTATCAAATTTGAAATGACTTATGTTTATTGTATTTTTATTTTATTTTATATATATTAGGACAACCAACAAGAACATACACCTTAAAAGCTAAGAGGCACATAACATTAATGCACAAACATTGGTGCTGCCTTAATTATAGGTTGCCACGAAAAGCATAAATATTGTATAAACAGATAGTTGGGAGCATAAGGCATCCCTTAACTTACAAAAAATAAATAAAAGTACTTAATTAAAACTAGAGAGTAACAAGTAAATTATACAGAAATTCCAAAAAGGTCACCATACACAGTCAAATATATAACCAACATACTTAATATATAAGGAAATCTAAATACGTTTGTCCTAGCTTATTAATGATTTTTTTTTCCTAAAAGATGGTGAACTTAAGTGAAATATATCGATGTCCATGTTTTTGCAGATATAATTATACTCTGCTTGGAGTCTATTTAGAGGAGAGAAATGGCCTAGGTTTGTTTTGGACCTCTTAGGTGTGAACAAGGAGTACCTAGTCAATCGCGGGAGCTTATGAAAGATCGTAATGTTAACTTTTTGTAGCAGATGAGGGCAGTTTATATTACCATTAACCAATTTATGCAAAAATGATAAATCTAAAATTTTACGGCGTTTTTTAGTGACTTTAAATTGAAATGTATATATCATCATTATCACCATCATGTTATTTGAAAATATGAGTAGAAGAAACACCTTTTAAACAATATGTTCACATAAAGCTCGAGAGGTTGAGGACATATTTTGATATGTCATGGTATAAAAGTCACAGTTTTAGTTATATTGGTCTTCAAAATGGGCAACTTACCACCAAAAATCTAATCGGTGAATTATCTAATCGTACTAAATAACTATTACAGGATCGTTCTAATTGTAGTAAACTATGTTAGAAACTGGATCTGGGCCAATTAACATAAAATATTCATATTGTATGTGCCATTTTCTGTTCAGATCAAAGAAGTTCATAATTTCAATAATATCATTTAAATTCTAAATAAGGTCAAATGTGTTTGCTCTTGAACTGATCTTAATTTATAATCTTGAATTATTTTTGGTTGGGCGACATACTTCGTGGGCGGATGGCAAATTTCCAGCTCTTTACGTAATTTAGCGAAACTTGACATAATTGACGTACAGACAGTGAAATCTTAAATTTGAGAGACAACTTAATAGAAAATTTTGATTAATTTAAAATATACTGGCTTTCGATCGTTAATAGTGTTCTTAATCTCTAGGTAATTTTTTCTGGATTAAAGGCACTTTGCTTATTTCTTTGTATCTCTGGCAACATACATTAATGGAAAAATACATGATAGTAATCAGATAAACAATATTATATTTATGAATATGAGTATGATGGTAATGATCAACCGTTTGAAATAAGACAGTAACAGACCAATATAGAAAACAACAAGCAATTACAGTACTATTTGTTCTCTTTTTGTAATATTTTAGAGTTTGATAAAAGCTATCATGTTACGATTGAACACATCGAATCGGTGTTTGTCTTCTGTTATACAAAATTAATGTTGTATTGGATTGAATTGAGATTTATACAATTATTAATATTTATATAAATATTTAGTATCAATAATTTCAAACTATAATTATGAAGCCATGACTATGATATTTCATCTCATGGTCCCTAAAAAAGCCTGATTCAGAAAAATAATCAATCAAGCCTCTTCTAGCTGTAAAGTTCAACGTGTAAAATATCTGTAAAGATTTACTTACAAAATAAATATCATTTATCATTATTAAGAAACTTACCAACTACAGTAACAGTGGCCTCTGAAGTAACATCTCCGTAGATGTTCATAGCTATGCAGGAATACTTCCCAGCGTCAGCTTGTTGTACGTCGGCGATGATTAGCTCATAGCAACCTCGATCGGCGCGAGTGCGGATTATAGTGACGCGATCTGATTCCGACGATGTGATGATTTCTTTATCATCACGGTAGCTGAAGTAAGAACATTTGACAGTTAAGACAATTACTAAAGCTTATTTCAGTATCATAGAGAAACGAGAAGAAGAATTTGTAGATGGTGGATGGGATAAAGAGGAACCTAAAAGTGTAGTTCTCAATTCATCACATAAAAGTTTTTCCATAAATTTTAAGTCACAAGTTCAGGATATTATGAGTTCAGTTACTACAGCTGTATCACCTCAATACGAGTAGACTAATACTAAATTGTTGGTTGCGTTAAAACCCTAAAAAACTCTGTAGTTACATTATTCTTTACATTCTGTTTATTATCTAAATATTATTTGAATATGATATGTTGAATTTTAATACGATGACGATAATTACTTACAATTTCACTTCAGGATTAGGGTCGCCCTTGACTTTGACCATGAAGCGCAGGTATGTGTTCTCCATGATCTCAGTGTCTTTTAACGCCACCAGGAAGTATGGTGCCTTGAGAGCATTTCTTTCTTTTCTTTCTTCGGCTGTTACTATAATGTTATATAAAAAAATATTATTTATCAAGGACATTGATATTGACATTTGAGGCAATTCATATTGACTTGATTTTTATGATCTAGTACTGTTTTTCACACATAATAGATTTGTTTTTTCCCTTTTTGATCCTTATCACCCATTAATTCTGATTCAGAATGTAATTTCAATCATGATTCCAATTCTAAATTTGCATAGAATACTTGCCTCAAATGTAAGTTTTTCTTAACATAAATTATTATTATTATTAAACGTGTAGGAATACTTGTTTGAGTGCAAGAGAATACAAGAAAATTAAGAAAGAGTTTATAAGATCTAACTACTTGTTATACGCATTATAATGTCTTAATTGATGATCGCGATGATCCATGCAGAACGCTTATCTCTATAAGTTTTACTTCTAAAGTAGTTAGATTTGAGAAAATTAGTTGTATCAGTGTATTACTTTTAATAGTAACTTTTCAAAATCTGTATTTACTTTACTACTGTTTTATAAAATGTGAATAATTTATCAACTACTTTCCTCAAATCTGTGAAATAGAATAAAAATGACACTTACACTCATGAACGACTAACTGAGCAGTACAATGAGTATTTCCCTTTACGTTTTCAGCTATAGCCGTGTAAACACCTGAGTCATCTTCTCTGCAATGTTTTAGTTCCATCTTGTGGCTTCCGTCACTCTCGGAGGTGATAATGCAACGGTCCATCAGAATATTGGGGAAAGGCCTGTTGTCTTTCAGCCATGTGATCTTCACGCCATCACTCTCACTTACAGCACATTTGAAGATAGCATTTTCACCAGCTGGGGATTCAAATATTTGTAAGGGACAAAGCTCCCACGGGTTTGAGATAGCGTCTTAAGTTTCTGATTATTTTATATTTATAATTAAGTAATCATCAGTGTGACTGATATTGATCAGTCATATTTACATTATACAGCTTCAAAATCCCGTACGAACTCTTACAAAAGAGAATGTTGATGTAAAAAGCACTGTTATCTTAATGTGTCGTGTCAGTTAGTTGACTAAAAGCATATGTACAAGCACTAATAGTGTTTCTACGTCTATAAGGTGTAAAGTGTTCTATAAAACTATGGTGGGCATACTTACGCTCAATATTTTGGCCTTCTAAGGTGGTCGTGAACAAGGGCTTGCCATCGTATAGCTCAGATTTAGTGTTTATTGAGCCATTCGAGATTGCAGTTTTAGAATACTTGCTCTTGTAAGAATCGCCATTCTTAACAGTTTCATAACTACTCTCAGTTTTAGAAGACATTCCTTCTACTTTCTCACCATCAACGCTTGCTTCTACGCTATACTTTCTTGAAGCGTATTTTGCAGCTATGCTGTCAATCTTACTAGCGGTATCAGACTCAATATCGTACTTAACACTTTCAGTTTTGATTTCATGGTTGGATTGTATACCATATTTAGATGCGATGTTGTCAATTTTACTGGTAGCGTCAGTTTCAGTTGTATATTTGGATTCAAGTCCATACTTGGAAGCGATGTTGTCAAGTTTACTCGAAGCAGAATTGTATTCATCGCCATACTTCGAACTTTCGATTTTATTCTCGTAACTTGACTCGATTCCGTATGCTGATCCTCCGTCAGATTTTGATGATGATGAATACTTAGATTCGTAACGCGAGGAAGCAGATCCTTCGAGAGCTCCTCCTGACTCGTACTTGGAAGATTCTAAGCGCGATCCACTCTCACGACGTGAATAAGACGACGTAAGTCCACTACCCTCATAGGTGGATGAGGACTCGTAGCGACCTCCACTAGATGATTTTCGATTGCTACTAGAGTATTCTACAATAAGATAATAAATGTTAAATAATAAATATTTGTTTGTAACGTAACTGGTTGACGCTAGCTTTTTAATTTTAAAACATGCAAGGTCGTTTAATATTAATGGTTCTTACCTCCAGCTAGCCGCGAACTGCGGCTGCTGTACCTAGACATCTCTTCGTCAACAACTTCCGCAGTGTTTACAGTTTCACTGTTAGTAACAGCTTGTTGTTTCGACTCGACGCCAGTTAAACTAACTACTTCTATCTTTTCTGAAACGGATTGTTGAGTACTTTCTTCGGAAGTTATTTGTTGAACATTAGACTGTATTGATGATACAGTTGCTTGTAACTCCTCAACTTTTGCTTCACTTTCTTGAGTTGAAACTTGACGTTCGGTGATACGTTCTTGAACGGCCTCGTTAGACCCTAGTTCAAGAGTTGCTGTTTGGACTAAAGATTGTTTAACTGATAACGCTGATGTTGTGGTATCAGTCGCTTGAGTACTGTTTAAATCCTTCTGTGTGCTTGCATGAGATGACTGTTCGACAGTTGAGTTTCGAATAGAACTTTCTCGTGTCTCTTGTGAAGTTTTTACATCAGATGCAGCTAAAACTGTTACTATGCTAGTTTGTTCTGATATTGAAGCAGATGCAGTATTTTCTGTGACTTTAGAGGTCTCTAAAGTTCCAGAAGACTTAGTTTCTGTAGCGCTGATAACTTCACTCTTTTGTGCGCTACTAAAACTGGCTTCAAATAACTGTACTTCACTATCTGTAGAACTTTTAGTTTTTGAGATTTTAGTAACTGCCTCACTCTCTAACGATGCCTTACGTTTAGTTTGAAGTTGTTGGGAATCTTTTGTTGTTAGTTCTTCTGCAGTTCGAACTTCTTCAATGCGAGAACGTTTTTCTTGGGCTTCTGTAGCTTCAGTAACTTCAGTATGGTCCCTCTTCTTCTTTTTATCAGGCTCCGGTTCTACTTGTACCACAAGTTCAGGTGGTAGTACTTGAAGGTCATCAGCTGCGTGTTCCGCTAACGCAACTGAAAAAAGCAATGTTGAATCTTTAACTTTACCTTATTTATAATAAAACTGAAATACTTATATTCATAAATTAAAAAACTCATCAACATTTAAGTAAAGGAGGAAGGGTAATAGAGCTGGAGAGCCAACTACATAATTTAATTCACAAGATTCGCGTGTTCTGATATTTATAGAAATATCAGTACACGCGAACCCTGTATCAATAGTTATAAAGTTACTAACTCAAGCATATCGACTGACTAACGCTTAGAAGCTATTGTTTGGTTAATTAAAATGAGAATAATTACCAACGTCACTGGCGTGTTGCCTGATCTCAGCGAGCCAGTTAGTCTTGACGTGCTCTTTGTGAGCTGTAAGAGTTGTACTAAGAGGTGAGTTCCTCTGGCAAAGATCAAACTTGAATTGCTCACCAGCGATGTCCTTTACTTCAATATCCGGTAACTGAAATATACAAAATAGTTTAGTATCATCCGATCACCTATTTGGCCCGAAAATAGATTATGATGATTTGAAAATATAAAAAATTATACAACTAAATAGCAAAACCCTTTATTTTGAGACCGTAGTTGCGAAAGTAAATATACAAATAGTAAATTCAACATTTTAGAAATTCTGTGATCTTTATGTGTCTTTCTGATTAATAATATGAATATATCTGAAACTGTATTACGTTACGAAATAGTATACATTCCAGAAACTATTTTGGAACGTATCCAAACTACTATTTTTTGTATAAATCTATTTTTAGAGATAAATTCAAGATCGCGTTAATGAATGGAGATATACTTAGCAGTGTGTAGGTTGACTATTTTAGGAATATTTTATTTGAGTTTCAACGAAAACAAAATGAAAAAAGATTTACGAATACCACTGAGAAGAATTGTAACACTTAATATCAGAAACTGATTGCTTAGCACGTGACACATTATGTGCACTTAAAGTCAAGTCTAATTTTCAGGCACTATTAGTAATTTCCCAATACAAGTAGCTATAGGTAAGAGAGAAACATTTAAAAACTAATTGTTAATCTTGTGTTCAGAAGCTATGTTTTCAGCAAACACTGTCAAGCAAAAACACATTACATTAACAATCCTGCGTAATACCTTGATTATATCTTTTAGTTCAAACACGGAACGATCATCAGCGACCCTCTTCACTTTACAGATGAGGATTCTAGCCTTAAAGAGGAACAGATATCGCTCTCTAGCTTTCCCCTCAGTATCGGTGACTGTAAACCAATCGTGGGTAAGTAGACGACCGAGCTTGTAGATGTTCCCACGATAGCCTTCGATGCTAGCGATGAATTTGTTGTCAGTAGCACGATTTGGAACGCCAAGGAAAAGTTCCAATGCTTTCTGCAGGTCGGAGCAATCTTCGCCGAGACGTGTTGAGTATTTTACTAGTTCCTGGTGGAAGACATGAGTTTTGTTATTTCAAAGAGTTCATTGAATGACTATATTAACGAATAAACTGAATGACAGAAAAAGTTCAACATTGTTATCGATTCCAAAGAAAAGAGGTTCTTGTTTATTTTGTGGTGTTTTATGATTATTGCTGTTGTTGTTCTAATTTAAGAACTGATTTCAAATTTTCTTCATTGTTTTAGAAAGTTTCAATTGAAAAAAAAGTTAGGATATAATTTATTACAATGCTACATAATGTGGGCTTATTGAAGTCTGTGAAACTTTTTCAATGGTTTGGTTTCTATTGTATTATGTTTCAATCGCATATTATTTTAAACTAGCTGACCCTCGCAACCTCGTTAATAAAATTAGTGTATTGCCCGTAGCGTTATAATTTTCTCCCGTTTTTTAAACATTCTTCATTAGGGCTATATAGCCTATAGCCTTCCTCGATAAATGGACTATCCAACACTTAAATATTTTTTTAATAAGACCAGCGGTTGCTGAGATTAGCGCGGTCAAACAAACAAACATACAAACTTCAGCTTAATAATATTTGTATAGATACGGTAAATAAACTCAAGTGTTATTTACCTTTAGTAGCAGTTGGTAGTCGTTGATTCTTTGTATTGGAAGCTTTAAATGTTCAGTGATGCCTTTGTCGTCGCCAAGTTTATTCGCTAAGTCCTGAAACAAATACGTAAAGAATAAATAAAATGTCAACTACAAAATTAAAAGAGGCAATTAATTTACGAATCCGGCCTATGATATCTAAGTGTTCAGTATGAAGAGAAGAAAAGGCAAAACTACAACAGGCAATATTAGTTATCAATTGTTTTATTTCTATTTACAAATCTTCTAATTTCAAACCGTTTTGACTAAGAAGTTCGACACTGAATTGAATAATAATTCCAACACTACCTTCATTCATCTATTTAAACATACTTAAGTGAACCTATTTTCTAAGGAGAGGCTTATGTCCAGCAATGAACTATAAAGGATGAAAATTGGTATGTATACAACAATATGACTAATAGTTTAATACTGGGATAGTAAATTCAAATTCAAAATTCATTTATTTAGTTAAAAAGGTACAATAATTTACAATTAAATTCTTAAATTTATAAATATAGTACGTTAATTGTTATTTGCCAGAACTAGATTGAATCTGTGTCTCTGTATGTATGAAATGTAAGTTACTTGAAATGGAATCGTGTTGTGCAGAATCGATTCAACCCACAAAATTTTCAAATTAATGAATCTATGCAATCATTCGTGTGGTGACAGATTTAGAAAACAGAGTGTCACCGCTCCTATTCATCCCGTGGGTGTTGGAAAGCACGCCTAAAGGAGCCAACTACGAAGGACAACAGCACTACTTCTTCTTCTTCCTAGCATTATCCCAAGATTATTTGGGGTCAGCTACTAGTTTCATCTGTTTTACCTGAAATATCAGTTTTTACACGAAGCGACCGGCATCAGAAACCTTCGTAACCCAGAGGTTAAACTGTATAGAAAGGTTGAAAGAAGCGTCAGTATATTTGAGGACACTGACTTCTTAAAAACGATTACCATAGATGTTCATGGCAACCGGGACCGACGACTTAACGTGCTCTCCGAGGCACGGGTGGGTAAAACCGCCATTTTCCATACTCCGAGCCGGTTAATAAGAATTTTATATACGAAAAACACGATACATACTTTGGCCGGACTCGGGAATCGAACCCGAAACTTCTTGACTGGCAGTTAGTTGCATACGTTAGCCAATAGATCAACGAAGCAGCAGCACTACGAAAAGAGGAAAAACAAACCCTATAGGCCGAAACCTTAAATCTAAGAAGAGGGCCATGTTCAGTAGTAGACTATTTATGAGGAGTGCTGATACGAATAAATCCATAAGTATTAAGAAAGAAAACATTCAAGAAGTTGTCATGAAAAAAAACGGATTCTATTAATGACCCATGACCACGGAATGAAAGACTTTTCTAAAAATATTTTAGAAATACTTTATTTTTATAATAGTAGTAATAATTATTAGTAGTACTATTTTAGCCAATTCATCGATTACATGTATTGTGCAACACTGTAAAATATTTGTCTCAAATCTATTCAGCCTCGAAAGAAAGTCTAAATTTTAACACAAATTTGTTACAGTCTTACGCTACTAGCCTTGACTGGTGACATCCAAGATATTTATAACAGCTTTTGTAGGTCACACGAAATAAAATATAATTTTTATTCGAAAAATATTAATAACGTGAATGTCATTAGTTTATTAGTTGACCTTATTAGTTCCAAGAAGTAAGATAACATTTAAATGTTTGTTTATTGATTCTTGTTTATTTACGCGACTACGGCGAAGCTATACTTTCCTACTGTGGTTATCGACATAATCACATCTTATTATTCTAAATTACAATTTACCATAGCAGCAAACAAGGAACACACAGAACCATTGCATTATAATGTAGGGTTGTTCCAAGACTGCTGCTTGTCACCAATAGCTTTTAATATAATTATAAATATTCTTATAGATAAGTTAATAAGTCATGAGAAAAAATGGGGCTATCGGTTTAAAATAAACAACAAATACACAGAGTTCATCTTAGCCTTTGCAGACGACCTTGCAATACTGACACGTAATCCAAAACAATGTCAGAAGTTATTAATTGAAGTGGATGAGTTTTGTACATGGACTGACGGACTGAGGGCAAAGCCAAGTAAATGCCACTGTTTATGTCTGGGTAGACGGAATACCAAATATACCTCATATGATCCGGGACTCTCAATAGGAGGACAATGTGTAACCACGATTGCTGAAGCAGTGCCTTTCAAATTTCTTGGTAGAAAGATTGATTACAAAGGACGTACACCATCCTTAGAGATAACTGTCGAAAATTTTCTTAATGACTTAAATAAGGTAGACCAACAACCATTAAACAATATTAAAAAAGTTTGGATATACGACAATTATCTTACGTCGCGTCTGACTTGGTCTTTCCTTGTATATGACATCGGTAAAAGCCTCCTTGCAAAACTAGATGCAAATGTCAAAAAGATATTGAAGTTATGGCTCGGAATTGCACACTCAGCTGACCCCTCAACTCTATTTAGGGATCAAAACAATTTTGGGATGAAGTTAAAGAAGTCATCGGAACTCTATAAACACCTCAGAGTTACCAAAATGCATGTCTTGGGACAATCCCAGGATGAAATAGTCACATCACTCCCAAAAGATAAATATGTTACAGAGCTTGAGTCAAGACTTCAGTTCCATAAACAATTTATGGCTGGTGCACAGTTTAATAGAGTCGGGCTGGGTTTCGCAAAGAAGAAGGGAGACCGAGAAATAATAAAATCCTTTATACAACAAGATGAAAATGATATCTATAAAGTGCATGCAATGAATCTAGAAATGCAAAATGAGTGGTTAACTATAGGTGAGTTCTGCATCCCGTTAGCCCTGAAATGGCGCACCTTGCTATATGATTGGTCTCCTGCCCTGTTAAAATTCTATCTGAATGCCTTCCAAATGACCCTCCCAGACCAAAGTAACCTAGTGAGATGGGGGAAAGCATCTGAAAAATCTTGCTATACGTGTGGTGAGGCAGTAGGTACTGCTAGGCACTTACTGGTAGGTTGCAGGGTGCTGCTTGATAGGGGTTATTACTCACGCCGACATGATAGAGTACTAGAAATCATACGTGAAGCAGTAAGTCTTTCAGTAGCTAGAGCCCAAAAAGGATTGACTACAAATAAACGAGAAATTGACTTTATAAAGGATGGCTCAACTACCAAACCTAAAAGCAAGCCTTTCTCAATCCTAGGTACTGCACCTGACTGGACTATTTTGATGAATACGTATGATAAGCACTATAAAATCCCAGAGGATGTTGGTGTTTCGTCATCCAGACCGGACATATTCCTTTTGTCTAGACAAATTAAACACATAATATTAGTAGAGCTTACTGTTCCGTGGGAAACTAATATTCCTAAAGACCATAGAATCAAATTAAATAAATATTACGATCTAACAACTGAACTTAACAAAAATGGCTATGTGGTTAATTTATACGCGGTAGAAGTAGGAGCGAGAGGTATACCAGCTAAATCTCTCTATAACCTTCTGAAAGACCTTGGCCTGTCGAGATCTGCAGTAAGTTCTATTTTAGAACGAGTATCCAAGGCTGCACTAACAGGTTCCTACCAAATTTGGCTAGGTAGGGCGGGAAACTCGAGCAGTGAAGGTGAGCGTTGATGCGCATCTTAAAGGGGGCCTCCTTAAACCTACATCCAGGTCGTAAGTCCTGGGAACTGCTTTGAGTTTCTCCCTCTGCCACACGATGGACCCGGCACCCGCACGGTGAATCCATGGAGTGCTAAGAAGTTTGTCTCCCGTCTTTTCAGCAGACTTAAACTCATATGTCCTAAGAGCCAACAATCAGTTCAGTTGCTGTGGCAGCGTAAAGCCTCATCAACTGATTAATTGAATGAGGTGTCAATACATTCGTAATACGCTATATAATTGTACCAAATTACGTAGTTGGGATTTAGTTGTTTGAACTTGTTGTTGGGGAATTTTTCATACTACAGCTGTAACTCGTCTATTTATTTACGTTGGTGAAAAAGCCTGTGTGAGAGTCATGAGATGAAATGTACTGACTCGACGAGAGATAAGAGATGTGATCACGAATTAAGAATACGAAATGTCATTTTCCCTCTTCAATACGTGGGTGACAAAAGAGCCAACAAAAAGCAAACAACGCAAGATAACAGTACTGCAAAGAGAAGTAAACTTCAATTACCGTGGGAGAGCCACGCTTCGGCATGCATGGGCCGGCTTGACCGCAGTAATACCACGGCCTCACAGAAAACCGGTGTGAAACCGCGTCTATGCTGTGTTTCACCGAGTAAATGAGGATACCGGAGGCCCTTTTTTTTTTTTAATTTGTGGAAACTCCCTCGGGCCGTCATCCCACCGGGGTTTGCGGCGGGGCGGTGTGTCGGAATCGAACCGACTAAAACCACACGGTGTGCCAACTCTGCGCCTGAAAAGGGAGGGGTCCAGGAACTGCTGATATTAACACGACCGGACCCCATACCGGAGGCCCATACCCCAACCTCTCCCCTCATCCTGTCCCTATCCCCCAGAGGCCCGCAACGCACTTGTGACGCCTCTGGTGTTGCGGGTGACCATAGGCGGCGGTAATCGCTTATCCCTGGCACCTGCTCCCTTGTCCTTTATTGCATAAAAAAGCAATATATCTACCTATCTGGTTAGCGTGGTATCGTTGGCAAAACCTATGTCTATGCCTATGTCCAGCAGTGGCCTATTAAAGCCTGTGGATGATTGGCAGAAACTCAAAACCGCCCACTTTAAGCTCTATTAGTACGTCTTTAAGTTCTTCAGATCGGGAAGCATATTAATCGATAACTCCATGACCTACTCGATTCTACTATCATCGAGTTTATACACATTTAGTAGTACAATCATTAAAATTTGTACTATTCACATAATTCTGAAATCGAATGAACATAATTGATGAAACTGTCTAACACATTCGTCGGATGTCACGGTAATTGGATAGTCATATGTCGATGTTTGGCACTTATTCAAATGCTTCACTAAATTGATATCGTGTACAAATTAAATTGGTTTAATCTAGTAGTAATTGTTGAGTCATAAAAAAGAAAGCATTTAACTAGTATTAAACCTAAATGATTTATTGAAATAAAAAAAATATCTGATATTAACACTTTATTAATCTATCGGTAGTTATGCTTAGACAACAAAATGTCTGTTCCTAAAATACTACAACAGCTAGGTACCAGGGGTCAGCGTAGACTAGCGTCAGTAGGGGGCTACAAACCCGTAGGTGGCCCGAGGTACGTCAGGGTTCCAGGGTTTTGCTTTCTAGGGTACACCTGGTTCCCCGGCATCTAGTACTCGAGACGGCGGGCGGTTTTAGTCAGTTCGTGTCCAACAAACCACCAGGTGGTATCCTAGGAGATTTCCCCAATAGGAAAAAATGAAATAAAAGAGGTAATAACGTGGCTCTTCGTTATCAACGTCTGAGTCCTAAGACTTTCATAGTTCACGGCACGGCATAGCCACCTCTTTAGTACGGGGTCTTTGGCCGACTACATCATGCTGGCCAGACGGTTCAGAAAAGGATTTGTTTCAAGTTTTCCTTCATCTTACAGTGATATTACTCGTATCCTGCATAGTATGTCTCTCAGTAGTCTCTTATGACACCCATGGCATGGGTAAGGGTGATACTCCATATTCTTAATCTATCACCGATTACGTGTGCTGTGGATATACATGTCTCATGAACCTGAAGTGGACCAAGGCATTCGTACTTGGTGGTGCAGGTACCTTTGGTGAGTAAGCTTTGCAGGGGTTTTCGGTTATTGCCTTTCTAAGGTATGGTATAGTATACTCGAGTCTTTTGCAGTAGTCTCACATGATCAAATATCATATAGTTTTAGTCGATTTGATAGTAATTTAAATCATATTGGAATATTTTGATTTTACTGTTTTCTGTAATAATTTCTTCGTCTTATTTCGAAAGATTTATTTTGTAACTAGAACACACTTATGATGTTATAAAAATAAGTTTTCAAGCTAACCATAAGTCCTGATTTTAATGAAAACTACGTTTAAAGATTCTGTTGAGATACACAAACATACACTAGTGCAAAACATACTCTGAGGTATCAGGTATGTAGATTTATTTATTTCTCTTGGTTTGTTTTTACATTGTTTTTTTTTTGCTTTATTTTAGCCACAATTCTGTGTCTTATCCAATGAACTATAGTGTTACTTTATAAACCGCTAAGCTATGTGTAAGCGGGGTGAATACGTGGTGATCTGAGCTACAGACTCGCGTCTAATTGAAACACCAGTCTACTTACAATTAATTAAATAAATATTTCAGACGTCTGACACACAACGCCATCTAGTCCCAACCTAAGCAGAGCTTATAATATGGGTACTAGACAACTGATATAAATACATATATACATTTTTATATTTTATAAATACATATATATTTTACATAGAAAACATCAAAACTCCGAAACAAATATTTCCGGGTCATACAAAGATTTGGTCCGTCCCGGGAATCGAAACCTGAGATCTCAAGCACAGCAGTCGCATGCGTTACCACTGAATCAACGAGGTAGTCAACTGTTTTATTGTTGTTCCAAATTGTATTGTAATAAAAACTAATATTGCATGTATTGTGCGAAGAGAAATAAAGAAATCGTTTTTGAAATAATCCCGAATATATTACTACCGAAAATAATGTTCCGTAAATAATATAAAACTCATGCGAAGCTGTCGAAGCTCAAGGAATGTAATATTATTATATTGCCGTTAGGTACTTATTTCTATTAGACGGTAAGTGGCCCTGCCAACATTTTAATCTAGAGAAGTTTTTATGGTTTGTTGGTTGATCTTAAACAGCTGTTGATTGTGACGTAGGAATTACGTTCGTAACATAACATATATACATAACTGCATTATTTCATAATAGACGAGCTTTTAGAGGCCTTTTTGCATTTCTTTTGTTCGACCATATACTTTTTTCTTTTTTAACACACTTTTATTAGTTTTAACTGAATGTTTGTTTCTGTGTTTGTAACCGAGTTTGTGGGCGTGTTATTTTTATATACTTATTACTTTATCAAGAGTATTGTAGTAATATGTTAAACAGTAACATGATATAAGAGTATTTACTAGTTACCCTTAAAACATTAATAAGGATGTATCGATAGCTCCATTATACTCCTGTAGGTGAAATAGAGAAACTCGCAGAGTACCTAATGACTAAAGCCTTAAGAACCGCCTAAATCACAAGGTTTGTGGCCTCAAATTCTCTCGAAAATATTTTCATATAAATTCTTTGTGTTCATGGGAAGTTTTTTGTATAATAAGGTGAACGAGAAATTGTATATTTATGCTCAGACAAAATATAACTGCAAATAAGTCTCTTTGATTTGTAAGTTTGTAATTTATCTAGAGTTGGATAGGCTGGTAAATCTATCTGAAGGTCTTCCTAGTATAGGTCCAATCTCTCGCACAGTTTCACTTTATTACACATATAATATCTAATTTAAGACGGAAAAATTGTAAATATTCTGTGTGAGAGAGAAAATTTATTTGTAAGGCGGTGTTTAAATAAAACAATGATGTTTTAAACCCCATATAACTATCAGAAATGCTAATATGTCAAATTACATAGCATAATAAAAGTACCTATTACTATGAAAACTATCCATACCAATTTTATAAATATGAAAGTCGTTCTGTCTGTCTGTCTGTTATGCTTTTACGGCTAAACCGTTGCACCAATTGCAATGAAATTTCGCATAGGGATAGTTTGACTCTGAAGCAAAGACATCGGCTGCTCTCGGCCCGTGACCACGATGGAGTCGCGGGCAAAAGCTACTCATTTGAAAACATCATATTTCATTTAAAAGTAGTAAAAATCTTAGAAAAGTTCAGAAATTCGTTTTCTTGTCTTTTACTAGGTTTTGACAAGTTGCCTAAAGGATTGGCTGATTGATTAAAGAAGAAATTAGACGAAATAACTTTTCCAGAACAGTCAGTAGGTAACGCAAGATACGAGTAAAAGTAAACATTTCTAAAGAAATAAAAATTTAAGCAGAAACTATAAACTTGTAAGCAAATTAATCAAACAACAAGAAAACAAGTCGATGGTTATGGCAAAAGTATTCTAAATCAATTTTTTCCACTTAGGCATACCGATAAAGAATGTTTTACTGTAAACAGTGCAGCCGACTGGCGTCATAGGAGCCATATTGAGATGGAAAATTTAGTCTGGCTAAATTTGATAGCTGACTGAGCATGTCAAGTAAGACGTACTATCAAATAGACGTACAAGGATTAATTAAAGTTTATACAAAATATATTATAAAAAAACTTGCTGACCCGGCGAACTTCGTGCCGCCATTTTTTTTTTGTAAATATATTCTACAGTTTTGAAAAAAATGTTGTATTAATTATGCTCACCTCGACTCCCATTAGTGTACAAACCTCCTAACAATAACGGACACAAAAAGAAAGAATTATCCAATTTAGTGCGGTTCATCGGAAGTTTTTTTTTTTGTATAGGGGGCGAAGGAGCAGACGTATCGCCTGATGGTAAGCGATTACCGCCGCCTATGGATACATACATTAGGCGATTCAGTTTTATAGATATTCAATAAAGGTGTTTACTAGTCATAGAAAGTATTAAATGATATTGAATGCTAGCAAAATCAAATATAGTAAGATTTAATTGGTAAATAAAACTGATGGATAAATGATAATTAGATAAAATATTGAAGTTCAAATGTTGAGAAACATCTAGAGTTTCATGATATTAAGAGCTAAGATGCAACTGATGCCATAAAATTCATAATCAGAAGGTCATTTGTACATAAGAGAATCGACGTAACTATATGACGCAAATGTGGCAAAGTAAGTGAGGTTGAAAATGTGTTTTCTTAAAATAGTTCAAGTAAAGTTAAAGACAGGCCCAAAACAACTTAATAAGGAACTTTGATATTTATTGGCTTATTAATTTTACCTACATATGAATGTTGGCATTTAACTACGTATCCTGCATTGCTCACTACATGTTTATTGTTGGAAAGATTGCTAATACGCCTACCTACCTACCGTGGGAATGTCATGCTTCAATACGATTAACCCATCTCGTACTCAATCACCATCAGGTAACATATTTCCTTATATCCCCAATTATATTAAAAAGATACCTTTCGTCCTTTTTAATAAAGTTTAGCAGTAATGTTCATGGATTACTTAAAATACGTTTTCAATCATTCTCGCGATGGAAAGTGGGTGGTTGAGCCGTTAAATCTTACTTTGGAGGTAATCTTATATACGATATTGTCTTTAACTTTGGGTGGCGAATTTCAATATATATGAAAATTTTAAGAAAAATAATGCCCCTTTTTTTTTAATATTTAATAGTGGGCAAACGAGCAGTCGTATCACCTGATGGTAAGCGATTACCGCCACCCATGGACACCCGCAACACCAAAGGCGTCACAAGTGCGTTGCCGACCTTTGGGGGATGGGAAAGGGGATGGGGGGTATGGGCCTCCGGTATCCTCACTCACTCGGTGAAACACAGCGCAATCGCTATTTCACACTGGTTTTCTGTGAGGCCGTGGTATCACTCCGGTCGAGCCGACCCATTCATGCCGAAGCATAGCTCTCCCCCTGACATGTTAACAACAAAAACTTTATTGTAAAGAAGTGGAAACGTGTTTACAATACTCCAGAAGCAAGCCAATAAATTAAATGAAGTCAAAATTAATCAAAATCATTAATTACATTACCATCCATTTAAATAGGAACTGAGAATATAAAATTAGGAAGCCTTGACATGTTCAGTTAGTAGCCACACTAATAGTATAGCGTTTGTGCAATATATGTTACTCAAAAACAACAGTACGAGATATTTATAGATTCAAAAACATTCGTCAGTTCAGATGAACAGTCCAGAATACTGACTTAAATTTATTGGTCTTAAAACCAATATTGACGACGTCATTGAATTTCGCATTTAAATTTGCGTTAATGCTATTATTTTATGTAATTATAGGTTTGACTTTGTGAATGGAGAAAAAATAGTTCTTATATGAGTAAAAACTACTCTTTTATAAGTCTTTTCCATGATTTCTGTTTTAGGAATTTGTTTAGGGTTTGTCAATCGGTTTTCTCCGGCATAAAAATGAGCCTTTCTTCTGATTTTATCCAGATCCGTAGCGCTGTTCCGAAGTTATCGAGCAATAATCATTCAGTTAAACTTTAGAATTTGTAATACTTATTATTAAGAATATTTTGTTGGTGTTACTCGTTTTATTGTCTTTTGTTTTCTAATTTATTCTTAATTTGAATATTGCTTATTTTTGACTGAATTTTCTTTGCCAAAATTATAGTGAGTATTAGAATTTTACAAAACACTTTGTGGTGATCGTTTCTAACGATTCAAATTTATTATTTTGTTATATTTGTGTATTAGATAATACAGTTATTTTTATTACTTTTTAGAATTCATTAGCATATTTCAAATATGGTACATAAATTTGTTATGTTCTTGGTAATAAATGTCACAGTATCCTCGTTTTAGTATGAAATATGAATCAGTAATGCAATAATATTCTACCATGTTATACAACTTCATCTAGTCACAAACTAAGCCGACCTATGGATACTAGGCAAGTTATAAAAATACCTTATTACTTATTTTTGTACATACTTGTATATTATACACAGAAACACCTAGATCATATAAAACAGAGTAGAGCCATTTCGGTAGGGCTAAACATTAAAAAAAAACATTGAATGTTAATACACACAAACGGTTGACTTGGCGAGAATGAAACCCGAGACCTTTAGAGTTCAAATATTTCGAAAATTTATAATTTTTAAGTTTCGGCTTTTTAGTGGAAAATCTAAACACTGCAACTAAATGAATGAAAATTAATTTGACGTTAACTCCGTCTACTTCAAGTATCCATGTAATTTCTACATGGATACGTGATGCAGTTGAAAGAATATGTTAAATAAGATCAGTCCTAAAAGTTTTAATAATCAACAATGGGAGCGTCATATTTCGGTGAGAGCATGACCTCACAGAATTCTTACTTTACTTTTCACGAAGTGAGGAAAATTTTCAAAGTTCAAACCCTCGGTTTTGAAGAAATACGGTACATTGAACATGTAAAGCATGCTACTGCTAATATTTAGCTTGCTACTATAGTGATTAATGTTAATTATATTGACCTATCATAACCCACAAATATATACACAGATACACAATATATCCGATATATAGGATTTAAAAAACGATGATTCATTAACAACTAAAATCATTTCTACAAATTCCATCATCAAGATTAGTCAGAATGATGTTGGCTTGAATTCACATTGTAAGTTTAAGTAGAAAATAAAAGTGGAGGGACTAATCAGTCACATTAAATCAACTATTACTGATGGAACGGTTTGGCAAAGAACTCTTTTTTTTTTCTATCACTATTCTATTTAACATTTACAACATACATTTAATTATTGCTGTAACTTTTAGTTTGGTAAAGCTTCTTGGAAGGAATTATTGCATGAAAGATGTGGTAACTCTGTAGGGCTTGTTCTAAGTCGTGCGGGAGGGATTAATCCCGAAAAGCGTGTTCTGTAAAATCTGTGACATAGGACATAGAAGAGCTGGCCATATTTTGATATGAAGGTCAACAATGGCAATTTTTATTTTATACCAGGCTGTCTCAAAGCTTTGCTCTCGAAAGATGTTTCAAATTCCTCGGTAATATTTTCCTTGTCCTATGTTGATTTCATAGTATACGATTTGTATTAATATTACATTGCACAAAAAACAAATGAACTAACATTTACTAGCTAGCAATTTGCATTTAAAATAATTTCTGTATGTGTAACATACCTAATAAATACAAAATTATGAAAATAAAGAAATGTAAATTTATCCTCAGCTGTCCTTTAAAACATATGTGTTATTTGGGTCAAGGTCATTGAGCGCAGCTTTAACACACATCCTGCGTCCGCGCTCCCCAGAGCGTGCTCACGGCGCCACGAACAGAAAAATATAACATTGCCGCGAAACTCCTCCCACGCTACACTAGAAATAAACCAGACGCGATGCTTGTAACACTACACCCGTAACATTGAATTGAAGGGGAAAAAAGAAATCCCGATATTTTCGCCACAGCCAACAGCCGGTCTAATTATAAAGCGTCTAATGCTAATTGTGATGTTATAGTCGTACCTGAGCGCGGCGCAGTCAGTAAAGGTATCACGACAACACAATCACAGTCACACACTTCACTCGAGCGAGTGGTCGAAGGTCGAAGATGCGCTGGAGCGAGCGAGGTGGTCGCGTCCGCGGTTTCCAAGCGACTGTTCTTCTTCTGCCCCTGTGCACATCGGGCGCTAAACATAGCACAGCCGCTCACTCGATGAGTTTTAGAGGATAACGCCATTTCACTGGTGACGTCTTGTGTTATCTATCGGGGAACACGGGAGAGCTTTTGTCCGGTTTGCAAGGTCGACAAACAAACCTTGAAATGTCCTTAATTACTGTAGATGGTTCATTTGATGGCTTTTTTCTTGTTAGTGTGTTTGGCATACAAAGTATCTATTGTAATAATAGTAGGTACAAACTAATGAGATCTTTGATGAGCCATATCCAAATGATTTGGTATTTTTTTTCGGACAAAGATCTTTTAAACGTTGACCCATTCTTCAGACTACAAATCCGTACTATTATTGTAAATTCGAAAATAACTCTGTATGCCTTCTATCATGCTTAGTTCTTCGCTTTGATAACACCGCCGTAATACTGATGATTGAAATTTTGCCATGGAGATACTTGGATTCTTGAGGAAGTACTCAAGCTACTTTATAATGCGATTACCGAGACAGACGCGGGCGAAGCCACGGACAAAAGTTAGTATTATATAATCATCATTCGAAATAAGAATCACATTTTCAACACTTATATGTGAGGTCATTGTACCAACGCTTTTAGAAACAAGATCATATCAAAACTTTATAAAAAGATATTGTTGTTTTACACAACTTGTGTATGAACAAAAATGTCCCTTACACAACTTAAATATTAATATGGAGATTAATTAATTAATATACCACACTATCCAGACTCGTATGCTTAAAAGTTTCTTATTTTCTCACTTTTTATGAGTTCTATTAATTCTGAGAAAAATTTAATCAAATTTGTATAATGTCTAAAACCAATGTTACACAATGTAAGTTAACTAAAAAGTTAAAGATTAAAAAGTAAAGTAAAAAGAAGATATACATTGCTGGCCTAGAACGGGATTGTATTTTTATATCTCGATTAATATAGCCAAAAGAATTCAAAGCCACTAGAAGGTTAAATGTTATTGTCTTTTTAAGTAAAATTTTATATTACTGTTCCATCCAACGTGTTATTCCCATCCGTTGTTACATGGGGGTTAAGACGAATCTGTGTCGGACTATGTCAAGATCGCATAAAAATAGAGTGTCTTGGATAACTTCTTCTATATCTTATTCTTTAACTATGTCTTCTCTCGGCATATGTTTTATTTATTTACGTGTTCTTGTTATTTGTTTCCTTACTTCATTGCACTAAGCGATCTTTTCATCAAACTTGACTTAATACTACTAACAAGTGGTCAATATTCAACAATAATTCATTTTCTTTTATTTTTTTTAGTTTTCTGCAGTACTCCTCCATTTAAACTTTAACTGTGCCAGAATTTATACTACTATATTCCGTTCATATGTTTTCTGTAATAAATGTACAAAGTTCTTGCTTCACGGATTCATATTAAATACTAAGATTAGCGTTATTGTAATAAAAAAGAGGTAAAGCGATCGAAGCGAGCGAAGCCTTGTGGACCTCGTTCCATGCTTTTGTTGGAAAGTTGTAAATAACGGACAGGACAATCGTTTCTCAACACTTTAGCGTGTTGATCTATGAATTTTATCTGTAGTGAAGCTACAGTTTAACGTTGATTTGATTTTTTTTTTTATTGAATAGTAGGCAAACGAGCAGACGTATCACCTGATGGTAAGCGATTACCGCCGCCCATGGAGACCCGCAACACCAAAGGCGTCACAAGTGCGTTGCCGGCCTTTGGGGGATGGGGGAGGGGTTGGAGTATGGGCCTCCGGTAACCTCAGTCACTCGGTGAAACACGGCGCAAGCGCTATTGGGCCACGTTGACATTATTTTATGAAAATCAAGAATAAAATTAGCACGGTCTCATTATTTCCGTTCACTGTGTTCCCACATTTTAATTTTGGCAACAGTCTGGTTGTATAAATTCTGCACAATGTGGTAAAATTGCTCATAGTAAGATAGTATCTTCTGGAATGATTGATCACTCATTATTATTTAATTCGTAATCTATTTTGAAGTGAGTAAATAGTATTATGCCATCACCGATATTCAAATTTTAAATATTTGGTGTCATAATCATATTATGTCATATTTACATAATTTTGGATACGTAATCGGATAGACTTGTAATCATTAGTCAAGCAAATAATACGCGAACACTATTTTTAGAATTGACGCAGACATGATGAGTATCAAAGAAACGTAGAATATTTTAACACATATGTTCTTTACTTCCAAATTGTTTAGTTAGTAGTCACCTTTATTATTGTAGAACACTGAACTGTCTACAATAATTTGGATACATTGTATTACGTCACGATACTTTTAATGATTCAAGTCTTCGTCATTGGATAGTGAAGAATGGGCTAGGAATAGTCTACTAAAAATGTGGAAGCGAGTTTCTTTGAGTGAAAATGTGCTGTGAAATTTCCTTGCCTAATTGTTCGGAGTACAACAAGATTTTTTTGGTATGGGGGAATAAAGGAGCAGATGATTGATGTGATGACACCTGCGGCTCTAATGATACAACTCTACCAACGAGTTTAACATCTTACTCCAACCATCCTAGATCATTCCAGAAGCTTAGCAGCCTTTTCAGGGAGCTACATGTTTCCGAGAGTTATGTCTGCCCGTTGATCTGCCACACTTCTAAATTCTGTGAGAACGTGATGCAGCATTTTTTCTGCCTCCATGTATCCCCTACACAGAGGGTTGTCTGTTGCTCTTTTACTGAATAGGTGCTTGTTTAGGGGACAGTGTCTGGTTAGAATATTTGTGACCTTTTTGAAATCATAATTTTTCAGTCTGATCAGGTTGCGGGCTAGTTTTTTTGATGTGACCGTAACACCGTATTATAATCTGCCTTAATAACTGGGTAATCTAACAGTGAAAAAAGCAAGAGCAGTACTTTCTGAGATACAAACAAACAAACAACTCTTCACGTTACAATATTAGGGTAGATTTTTTGCTTCAGGCTTATGTAAGTCACTTCTTGGCTTTTGAAAGCATATTTTTGTCTACTACGCTGCTCAGACGGGTTGACATAAATTTTCTTTCTCTTTGAAATTAAGTAGTCCTGCGTCATTTGCTCCTCCTGGATCCTACGATACTCATAGGATGAATAGAGCTGTTCGTTCCTTCCCAATAATGGTACTTCTGTAGAAAACTTATGATGAAGAAAAGTCGTATTCTACGTCTGTACAATTACAGGATCTAGCTCTATAACACAGTTCCACAGTTGGCATTACTCCACGACAGCTTGTAAACATCCAGCAATTTCTCTCACAGGTTACGTTCTTGGTCACTGTACAGTTAATGAGTTATAAAAACATGTATATTGTTTGACGTGCGTTTCTCATGGGTAACATTGTCGTAAATTTTATTTAATGATTGTGGTTCCAGTATTATGTAGTTTGTAGGAGTTTAATTAGGGCATATTGTTAGTACTTCGTGGAGAACCGTGCTATTTCTTAACGTTGTTCTTCTCATTTCTTATTAAATTTGATTTATTTCCATAATAGTAGTTGTAGGTGATCTGATAGATTAAAGGTTTTGATTAAAGATAATTTGAGATGGCCTCCGAGTGTGAGTTTTTTTTAAGGTATCACTATTACTAAAAAATAAGGTTGTCTGGAAGAGATTGCCGTGAGCGATAAGACCGCCTATTGTAATACCTGATGTCGATGTCCGTATATGTATTTCTGTACAAATGTTTACTGTAATGGTATGTAATAAAGTTTATAAATAAATAAGATGTAGCGCATCTAGACAGGGTTTATTTTAATACTGTCTGCTAGAATTTATGATGAAGAATAAACTTCTTCTTGAAGAAGATCAAAGATCTCGGTTCTTAAGGTGTCAAATGTAATTAATTTATATCTGATGTTATGTCAATATGTAAACGAAGTTCTATTTAGTTCCACTGGACAGCTGCCCCTAACTTCGCCTAGACAAAACGACACGATTTAATTTTAGACTTCTTGAATTGTTAAACCAAAATGTAAGAAAAGTTGGATTTCTTCTTAACCTTAATTGCACCATCAAAATGTAATAGACCTTATTCAGGCAAAATCACAAGTAATGCAAAGAAAGCAGATACTTTAGGTTTGGAAGAAAAATAGCTAAGTTGACATGCTACAACATAATAGAAAACGAACAAATATAAGAGAATAAAATCTCCTAATGCTGTCACTTGATAAAAAAAATATTAGACAATAATACAAAAGAGTGGAGAGAAAAGAAAGAGAACCAACACGAAATACATGTCGGCTAAGGGGGCAGATCTGTAGAACATTACGGACGATAGCATGGCAGGGAATGTCATACTTTAGCTTATTCTTAGCTCCGTAGAAGAACTGTACATGAATATAAACCAGCTGTAAGATTAAACTAATTCCCTAGTGCCATTGAAATCCATGCCAACAAAAAGAATCGCAACACAATTGTAGTTACTTTGCTAAAATAACTACCAAGTGCGTGCCGAGCCACGTCCAACGTAGGATTTAGTAGTTACCTATTATAATAAAGCGAACTAATACGCGGGATTTTTGCTGTTTTGCCGAGCGTTTAATACAGTTCACATCTGCTCATAACTTGGCATATTCCAGCAATACTTTTGTTGGGAATCGAACTCAGAGAAATTGGTTCAGAATAAATAGATGAATTAGGGATTCCACTTGCGATTGACACTGACTTCTGGTGGATAACAGAGCAGTTTATATCTACATGACTTTTCTGTTGCAGAGTTGTATCCAGTGACGTCGTTAAATGTACATTACAGTAGACGTTGTTTAATTAAAATGCGTGTAGTGATTCATACACTCCCAAAGCCGAATTTATTCTTCAAGTATGTTTTCAATTGCCTCCGATTCCGATCAATCTTTAAGCGCCCCAGAAAAGTATTTTGCAAGATTTTCAATTAGCTTTCCATCTGTTTAGAAATCTTGTGCAAAACTATTCCAGAGCTATCATAGATTTCCTACTCCATAGGTTTGTCAATTGCGGGTACTTATATGTCTGATTTAATCGTATTTATATGCATAACAGTGTGATTGCCCTCAATATGACTAGCTAAATTGACAGCATTCACGCCCCGAGATGCGGCGGCATCCAAACTATTCTAGTTTTTGGCCGATTGCCTAACACCCGAGCTTTTCGGCGCCCCAACAATTCTTAAAGCTTTCAGCTGATATTATAGAATACACAAATTGATATTTTAACGAAACCGAAAAAACTCAACCAACTGGTACTTTACTGTTACTATAAAATAAAATAGATTACATTAAAAAAAATAACAATGGACAGAAAGAAGTAGATATCTAAATTTATGCAATTGAAATTAAAAAGGTACAAGTACAGCCCTCTAGTAAGCTCTACAATAACTCTCGAAAATCCAAGTTTCAGGCCGAAATGATATACTTGTTAAAGTTGCTTCCTTAAATTTATAGATGGCGCGAGTTCCAACAGTAAATACATAAAATATTTAGATGGCGTTGCTGTGATCCAAATTTACTTATGATACTCAGTAACTAGATGTCGTTGGTGGCGATCAGTTATATTTAGCTTGTACGATTGCAATGGAGAGAATTTAAAAATGTTTTAACAGTTTAAAGGGTTTTTGATATTTAAGATTTATTTCAATAGGAGTATAATCAAAAAGTTTTATATTTTTATCAGCTTTAACCTGTAAAAAAGGTTCAATGTAGCTTATTTATATACGTTTCTTGCTTGTTTTGTATCTTGGCTTTTTGTTGATAGGTATAAGCGTGGTATTTACTTACTTGGAAATACTGCTTCACAACAGGATCGCTAGCCAGCAGATGCTGTGCTCGAGCCTCATCGCGACAGTAAGCAACATGCTTGTCGAACTCTCGCTCCATCCGTAGTAATGCACGACCGAGCATTTTCGGCTCCCCAGCGTAGTATTTTATACCTTCTAGCAGCACACTAAGAAAAGAAACGAATGAATAAAGAATTACTGATGAAACTGATTTACAAAATGATACTTAAATCGCAAGATGCAACTTCTCAATGATAAAATTAGTGGCATATGTACATATGTAGTTGGTGTCCGCGCTCTACAAATCTTCTCTTATTAGAAAGGAGTATTTGGAGATACAGCCTGGCGAGTTGTAATGATTTGTTTATGTTAAATTTTCCTTCCCTTTGCAGTGCTGTTGCCTGCATAGTTTGTTTCCTCAGTAATGCTCTTACAACGCCCACGGTAAGAATAGACGTGGTTATATTGCATATTCTTAATCTATTCCTACACAGATTACACTAATATGTAATGGTGATTTGTAACACAGGCATTATATGCCTATCACAGACACCAGCTCCTCACATTTCTAAACAAAATTTTGTAAAATGACTAGTTGTAAGTGTAGCATTGTGAGGAGAAATAAAAAGTATTATTATTATATTGCTAAATACGCACGTATTATGAAATTCGCAGATTTGCCTGAAGTTGGAGAATAGCAGTTCGCGATTGTCAAACACGGGCTTAGGAGCGGTGGCTTTGTCGATTGGCTTCATGTAACGAGACACGACTTGCTGCATGTCCTTTCCGAATTCTTCCTCCGTCTCGATTAGTTCTCGTACTACGGCTCTGGAGACAAAATGCAACTTAAGTAAGCACAAAATGATGACATTGCTATATAATGTATTAGAAAAATTTAAGGCTCTGTATTATAAATATAGAATAGTATAAGTTTTAACGACATTATTATAGTGGTTTACATAATAATAGGTACTCGTATGGTGTAATGGGTTAATCGGCTATCTCGCCGTTTTTTAATAATAATAATAATCTTTATTCACACAAAAAGTAAGTTCACAAAATAATATACAAAATTTATCAGTAAATATAATCAAGTTGAACCAAAAACATCCCTGGTCCCCACACTAGGGTTCCCTGTGTCGTTTCCTACTGTGCTGTTCAAAACTTCGTGTGATCAACAAATTTTTGTTCCGAGTCTGTGGGTTCTTTGTGTCTGTGAGGTAAAGTCAAGGAGGGAGCAAAATAAATCACAGTCCTGCCAGTTACGAGTTCATGACTGTTTTAACACTTTCTTCATTTTCTGTATATCTTCAAGAATATAACGTTCACTGCAGTTCTGTGATTTACTTATCTAGTACTAGCTGAACCGGCAAACTTCGTACCGGCTCAGCTTCCACCAGCAGTGTACAGTCGCGAGAGAAAAATAAATCCGTTCAAATCTTAATTATCTTATATACAAGCCTTGTCTTAACAATTACGAACAAATAGAAAAAAGAAGTATGTCTTGTCTTAACAATTTGGTTCAATCGATTGGAAGTTATGCACGTACATATATTTCGGCGATCCATTAATTATAACTAGGCGGTGGCCTAGCGGTAGCATATGCGACTGCTAAGAATGAGGTCTCGGGTTCGATTCCCGGGTCGAACCAAATGTTTGTATGATCTGCAAATATTTGTTTCGAAGTTTGGGTGTTTTCTATGTATATTATGTATGTATTTACAAAAAAAAAAGTACCTATGTAAGTATTTATATCAGCTTGGGACTAGATGGCGTTGTGTGTTAGATGTCCGAAATATTTATTTATTTATTTATATACGAGCCATTTTATATGCCATTTTATAGCCAGAGATTTATTTATATGCGTATATTAGAAACTCGCCTTGGTGGCGCAGTGGTAGTGAATGCGACTGCTGTGCTTTTCTTTTTTTTTTATTGAATAAGGGGCAAACGAGCAGACGCATCACCTGATGGTAAGCGATTACCGCCGCCCATGGACACCCGCAACACCAAAAGCGTCACAAGTGCCTTGCCGACCTTTGGGGGATGGGGAGAGGGAATGGGGGGAGGGGTTAGGGTATGGGCTTCCGGTATCCTCACTCACTCGGTGAAATACAGCGCAAGCGCTATTTCACACCGGTTTTCTGTGAGGCCGTGGTATCACTCCGAAAAGAGCTTGAAGTCTCGGGTTCAAATCCTGGGTCTTGTTGTTGTTGTGATGTTTGTGAAATTTACAAATATTTGTTTCGGAGTTTGAGTGTTTTCTATGTATAACATGCATGTATTTACAAAAAAAAAGTATATATGTATTCATATCAGATGTCTAATACCCATAACACAAGCTCTTAGTGTGTTAGATGTCCGAAATATTTATTTATTTTATTTACTCGACCGTAAAATAAGCAAAAAACACCTCAAATAATAACTCATGATATAGATACATGTATAATAAATCATGCTAGCGGCCAATTATACCAACTGGTCTCGTTTTCCGCCCATAAACTTCACATGCCAGAATAACAAAACCAGGTGTTCAGACCAAATTGCCAACAAACGGTAATATACCTACCGGTAATTTTGGCGCGTTTTGCCATGTCATTTTTGCGGCAATGTCATAAAGGTGCATGAAACTCGTGATGTCGTGTACGGTATAATGGGTTGTATTTGTCATTGGATAAGTAAATAAAGTTTCGCAATACCAGTTGCGCTGCAGTTCACCTGTGCTGCAGTTCACTTGCCTTAAAATTAGTTTTAGCCTCTATGTTGTGAGTTTGTGATGTTACCTTCCTAGTCAGAGCTGAGATATTCCTAATCAGAAGGTTGGTTAACACCTGACGAGTTCTTGACTAAGAATAGCGTAGACTGCATAGATCATGATTCAAGATTCGTTTTATGGAAATGTTTATAGTATAGAATGTTAAATAAACTGACAGGTCATCTGATATTAAGTAATCGTTGTCCTTATAAACCCTTGAATGCAACTCCTTCATCAACAGTCGTTAATATTCCACAGCTGGACACGGATTACGGAATTTAGCTAGAATTCCGTAACCCGTGATAGGAATGTTTTGGCCTATTACGTCACGATGGCTTGACGGGTTAGTATAGGATTCTTTTAAGTTTTCCTTCTTCTTGCAGTCATATTGTCCTGCTTAGTTTATCCTTTAGTCGGCTCTTACGACACCCATACGAGAGGGGGAGGATGACCCTTCGTATTTTTATCCGTTACCAAACTGAGACTTACATATAGTGATATTGGGTTTATGTTAAGTTTTCTTTTCCTTTACAGTGCTGTTATTTGCGTAGGTAGTTTGTTCACTTAGTGATGCTCTTACAACTCCCAAGGAAAGAGAAGACGTGGTTAGCCTTATCCTTAATCTATTCATACACAGATTACACTAATATATTGCTAAATACGCACGTATTATGAAATTCGCACATTTGCCTGAAGTTGGGGAATAGCAGCTCAGCTAGAATGCAGCAGCAATGCTTTTCCGCTTTTTGAGTTTAGGATTAGGGGATAGGATTGAAATTGGACACCAGTTTTGTATGAGACCATGGATCGATCTAGTCGAGCCGGCCTAAATGTAAGGAAGCATTGCTCTTCCATAATTAAAATATTCTAATGTTATTATGTTTGCAAAGTCATCTTTAAAAAATAAACAGCTACGAAAAAAGAATATGGTTAGTTTGATATACAACATCAAGCCAATTACAAGTGTTCACTAATTGCAACATATTAAATTAATAAAAGCTCTGGAACACTTATTACTAACTAATACGACACATGGAACATACAGAAACCTCAAAAAACGTTTCTGAATACAATCGACGTATCTATATAATATGATGAAAAATATGTGAAATGAATCACAAAAATGAATGTACGCCCATAACTTTCGATCGACTTCACTATAGTCGTTCCAATACTTTATTTAACTTTTGACAGATCACGCACATAAAGTTTTGTAATAATTTTTGATACAATGTACTACAGATAATACTGTACTTTATGGGCGGGCTCCGCCTACTTAGGGATGTGTCATTCGTAATTAATGACCACAGACTATAAAAACGGTTTTGAAATAAATCGATTATCGATTATATTAATAAAACATACAATAAAATTATTGTGAATATATTTTATATCAAATCACGTAAAAAGCTTTATTATTTTGCATTAAAATGCCCTAAATGTCTCTGTTTCAATGCATAAATAATTTGCGTAATGAAAACAGTTCCATTGTACTCGTACCTAGTAATGGGATCGAATGTATTCGCCGCAAATTAATGAATCTAAAATAATTGTTTAGACTTACTATAGTTGGTTCAAATAAAAACTACCTGCGGTACCTACTTGTAATGAACAGGTACAAAATGTTGAAATTCGTAGTAATTTACGGATTAAAAATAAAACAACCAAAAGAGGTACTGTAATACTAATTTTAATTATAAAGAATCGTCTTCTTCGTATGACCAGGAATCATCATCACTTGACAGTTGTTTGTCCTTTGAGTACTTTCTTTTTTGGCATTTTGACAGTAACGATACGCTCAACTCAACCAATCGTGAGAATTCACAAATAAATCAATACGGAGGAATATAAATACTCAACTATATTGAAGGTTACTCATTGAAATACTGTAGATTATTTAATAAAGATCAGATAACATAGAGAGATTTAATAAAGATCATCAATAGTTTAACAAATACAATATTAACCACTGAATTACAACACAATACAATAATACATTTTGAAAATTCAGTTCCTTTTATTATATATTTTTTCATGACATAGAACCGTCATATTTGAACAACATTCTTTTAATCCATTTCTTCTTTATTTTGACAAAGGAGGTCGCACATTGAAACACATAGAAATATGAAGTACGAAATTATCTATAAAATAATGAGTTTGTTAAATCGATTAAAACTTCTTAATGCATAAAATCGATCTATGAAAGAAATCGAATAGGTAACGGGTCAGGGTATCACTATTTGATTAAATATTAGAGCTGTCAAAAGTTAAATAAACTATTGGAACGACTATAAATTGAATTTTTTTGGTTTAGGTTATTTGTTATTGTCAGGACAAGGTTTATATAAAACAAAAGAAGGTAATATATTCTCTTAGTCCGCTTCGTTGTGCAGCGCTGCGGGAAGTTGACACGGGCTTACTAAAATATTTTTCGATAATTTAGAAAATATTTATAAAAATAAACAAGGCGATACAAAGTTCGTCGCGTCAGCTAGTTTATAAAAACACCGCCTTACCATTTCAAATGAAACGTTTAGACTTCTTTTTTATGTAATAGGAGGCAAACGAGCAAACTTTTCGCCCGATGGTAAGCGATTACCGCCGACCATGGACACACTCAACACCAGAGGCATCACAAATGCGTTGCCGGCCTTTAGGGGATGAGGAGTGGGATAGAAGAGGAATGTCACTTTTTGACAACCAAACACAGCGCAGGCGCTGTTTCACACCGTTTTATGTGAGGCCGTGGTATCACTCGTGGCTCTATCACGGTGTTGATCAATGATGTTAGAACGGCTGAACAGGTTTGAATGACATTTGACGAAAAAGATAGATTTAGGTTAACCTAAGTTTAGTAATAAAATTGACACTACACGCGAAGCCGCCATATTTATATATGAAACCAATTATATATCTTGACACTAAAATTTAAGACCCTCTCAACTTGTAGCCGTCAGTCACTATTAAACAAGCTCCCACACCCTTACTTCTTGGCAACAATCTTGCGTGTTCTTTCTCTGAGTCAGGGTCTAGGAAAATATGTAGAAAATTTATGATACTGTTTATCATTGGGTGTAGTCCTACAGTAGTTAACCGGGCAATATGATGAAAGAAATATTTCTCTATTGATAGGTTTGATCTTTGTTGTGTTGGATCCACGGACTTATTGCAAGGACATATTTGGTCTGAGCTAAGAATATCCAAGTATAAATCGTACATTCATAATATTAGAACCTAAAAAAATTATAAAAATGAGAATAGCCTTCAATTGATAACAGAATAAGCAAAAAAATGATCTTGGCTCGGCTTCGTTTGATATTAAAGGTGAACGTGTCTGAGATGCGTTTGTTTAGTTGGTCATTAATCAGAGAAATTAAGCATGAAGTACATAATTGCAGCCAAGAATCCACCAAAATTAATCAATCGCCTTAAAATAAAACCACAACAAACATATCTATTAGATAAAAGACATTGAAAGATCACAACAGTCATTAAAATAAGAAAGTATGATATTTTTTTGTTATTTCAATTAATGATGTAAACAAAAGGATATTGATATAATAAATTTTTAAGCTTACAGTAAAGCAGCTTTATGGAGACTTAAAGACAATGCAACAAAGAGAAATATTATTTCCCGTAATAGTGCCCACAACACGAAGCAGAGACAGCCAAAGACGTATTATCAATTTATAACATAAATAACATACTCGTAACATGATTCAAACAACTAAAAACAAAGAGTGCAATGTACGTAATTTCACAAGAGAGTACATTCACGCGGAAGCTGAATCTTGCCAAGATTAGTCTACCAGATGATAACTTGACGTTTCGACCTGAATACCTTCAACTTTAATTCGGCTGATCATTTCATAAATTAGTTATATTCTTGGTACATTGACGATATATTCATGATAAGCGTGTACATTAAGGACATTGCTTTAATTAAAGTTGAGGATGGTGACAGGTCCTGACATGTATATTTTAAACATGCTTCTTTTGAAAAAATAAGGCATGTGATGAATTTATTTACAATAAATGTCGTTATAAGTTTTTTCGTCTCCGTCATTTGTCGATGTTACTTTATTTCAAGTGTCGCCAAATCAAACCATCGCCGTCCACCGCTGAACGAAAGGTTTCCTGTCGCAAGGAGCATTAATTCTGGTTTTGTGAAGTCGATATATCTACTGCCAACCACTTTCTGCAAATCGTCGGTGCATCGTGTAGCAGGACGCAATACACTGCGTTTGATAATAATTGTTTCAAGTGTCTAAATCTTTATCTTTGCTATCAATAACTAAAATACTTTAACCAGTTGTATTAAAATCGTTTCCAAAGTCAAAAATAACTTTATAGCAATCAAACCGATTTAACAGTGGTATGCAATAAACTTTAACGTCAATATAGTCGTTTCTCGCAAGATCATTAATGTTCAACAAGCTAACTACTTTAAAATAAGAGTTATGTATTTATTGTCAAAACATAAAAAGGATTAGATCTACACGTGGAAATATGAACGCTAGACATTCATGGAAACTGAATCTAGCAGAAACTAAATGCGAGAAACTGAAGAGTAGTTAGTAGAGCCACAGTGATTTTAGCACGGTTGGGCTGGCTCGACCGGGACGGTACTACCCTCGCACAGAACATCTAAGTAAAATGACAGCGTTTATGCTGTCGTGTTTCGCTGGTGACTGCGAGATCGGAAGCCAATGATGCAGAATCATCACTAGACGGCCATGGTGTGGGTCATCGTTGCATTGTCTGCACCGTTTACCGTGGGAGAGCTATGCTTCGGCATGAATGGGTCGGCTCGACGAGTGATACCACGGCCTCACAGAAAACCGGTGTGGAATAGCGTTTGCGCTGTGTTTCACCGAGTGAATGAGGATACCGGAGGCCCATACCTCAACCCCTCCCCCCATCCCCTTTCCCTTCCCCCAAAGGTCGGCAACGCACTTGTGACGCCTTTGGTGTTACGGGTGTCCATGGGCGGCGGTAATCGCTTACCATCAGGTGATACGTCTGCTCGTTTGCCCACTATTCAATAAAAAAAAAAAAAACGAGCAATTGGATTCTGCTTATGCTTTCCATCAGGCAGAACTAGTGAGCGAGCCATGCGTTTGAGATGTAAATTTATAGATAGATATCATTATTTTGACGAATTTCGAATTAGCTAAAGCTTATTGTTTTAAAGTAATTTATGATTTCAATACAATTATCCAGCGAAGATTAACAAGGTATTTTAAACACATGCAGCCCGAATACGTAAACTTGAAAAGTGTAAATTACTTTGTAGCTAATACACATTTCAACACGTATTTATTGTTCAAATTCTTGCGATTCACATGAGTAAGGTCATGAAATTTGCTAGTTTTAAGAATGGCCTTTGGTATCTGACACGAAAGGACAAGGACGTAATTTGTAAGCTAAAATTAAAATGCATAAATATCTTACTAATATCATAAACGTGAAAGTTTGTGAGTATGTAAGTGAGTATCTTTGTTGCTCTTTCACGCAAAAACTACTAAATGGATTTCGATGAAACTTTACAATAATATAGCTAATACATCAGAATAACATATAGGCTACAATTTATAAAGATACTAGCTTCACCTCACGGCGTTGCCTGCGGTTATTGTTGTACTTCGGGTAGCAGCAGGGTTCAGCTAGTACATCTACATATTAACACGTTAGTAAAAACTTTGTACCTCTTTTTAAGAAAATTATTCGAAGGGAGGAGTATAAAACTTGGCACGATTAAAGTTTATATGGAAGAGGAATGCAGACTGTAAAATAAACTGAATTATGGTTGAATTTCAATCACTAGGAAAACACTAGTATATCTTAATACCCGAAAAATATGTACTCGTATGTACAAAATTACAAGTAGTAGTTTTAAATTTTTAGTTTTTACACTAAGCACAAAGAGTTCAATTAGTCGTGTGAGATTTAGGAATTCCTTTTTTGAAATTGTATCATAATGACTAGTATTTTCGTATTCGAATCATTCGAAAAACCGGGGCAGAATATTTTTGAGACTCTGGTCATGGTTCCAGTCTGGAAAAACCATTTTGGTAGTGTCGCAGTGTGTTGGCGATGATGTAATGTCCTATGGTAAATGTACTTACTGTCTCCTTGCAGCCAACGTGTTGATATCCCTCTCTGCAGTTTGCTTCTCCTGCAAGACGTTTGATGGTACAAAGCCCTGTCGCGTTCGAAGCTCGCCACCTTGCACGTCTTCTATCACACGTACTAACCATCTGGAATTAAAAAAAGATAATATAAGATTTTTTAAACTACAACTACACACAATTAATTTTAAAATATGGATAAAAGACATACTCGTAGCTTTCTACAACCTACAACTCATACTATTGATTAATATCATAAATTTGAAATTAACTCTGTCTATCTGTTACGCCACTGCACCAATTTTAATCAAATTTGTCTTGGAGCTACTTTGGTTCTGGAGGAAGTACATACCCTACTATTTAACGTGGTATAAGTAGGCGTGCAAAAGCTAATAGTAAAATATTTATATAAAGATCTAGAACCAAAGTGTCTATCGTAGTAAAGACATGCTTTGGCACACTTGGGCTAGGCTCAACCAAGATACGGGTCCGGTCGTGTTAATATCAGCAGTTACCGGACCCCTCCCTTCTCAGGCGCAGAGTTGGCACACCGTGTGGTTTTAGTCGGTTCGATTCCGACACACCACCCCGCCGCAAACCCCGGTGGGGTGACGGCCCGAGGGGGTTTCCACACGTTAAAAAAAAAGGCTCAAGCAAGATAATACCTTGTCTTATTAGAATATCGATGTTAGGTTGTTCTTTTATTGCTTTGCTTATAAGTGAAGCTATTGCAACCTGAATTAGTTCCTCCCCCGATTCTGGTAGACTAAACTGACTCATTGTGTATTGTGTTCCAAGCGTGGGGGCTGAAGTCACTTACTGTCAGGTGACTCGTCTTCTCATTTGCTCTCATCCATCTCATTTTACTGTCTGCCTGTTAAACATTCACTGCTAAACTGCAGCACTGTTTTCAATTAAATTTGGCATGATAATACTTAGATCGTTGAGAAAGGCCATTGGCTACTTTTTACCACGAGAACCGTGTGCAAAAACTGATTTAGTATAAACAACTTAGTTAACCGGTAAACATTAAGTATATCAGATAATAGCATAACTGATGAAGTAAACCACTAATATATATTACATAATTATGTTGTAACAACTGCGGTTCTGGTTAAATTGGTAATCAAAATACCAATGTTTCAATGTCTGGTAAATATGCGCATTGCGTTGGTGCGCAAACCTACACGAACATAATCTATACGCATTCCTGGATTGTTATTTTTACTCTTAATCTGCAGTCACTTACGCTAACCAGTAGACTACAGCAGTAGACCAACAAGGCAGTTATTAATTTTTATTCATTCTAGTCTGATTGATTTTTGGTAAAGTATTTTGGGCAAAGTTATTCGAAAACGAAATAATTTGTGGATCGTTTGATAGTGCTTTTAAATGCCATAAAGTCAAAAATCATATAGAATATTCATATTTTAAAGATTGAATACACAATAAATCACAAAGTACATATATAGTTGCACTAGTTATAAGTGTGTATAGTTATTTCAAAGAAGTACGTGTTCATAATTTATAGTTATTATCATATATGACGTATGTTTTTTAGATATTTCCACAGCTTTATATGTGAAGCCTAGGGCAACGACCTACTTGCCGTTCGTTAACATGAGAACACTGACTGGGAAACTGAAAAGCAATTTCACGCCCCAAAATTCTTATAATTAGAAAATATTACAAAAAGATACTCAAGATTTTTGATTTCGGTGTCAATCTCTCGATCATGTGTGACGTCAGGGACCATCGCCCTCTGTGACTAAGGTACTCTTTTTTCTTCCTTGGTTTATTAAACACATATAATGTTTAAATGTAACCTATTTATCGAGTCAAAGATTTGTTTTTCTATGAAGATAGAAATCTCACCTTATACGGAAAAATGACGAACCTGGGACAGAGAACCTATAGACTGTAGGTTATTTGTCCCAGGTTTATCATTCTTCCGTGTTAGATTTTATTAAAATGTTTGAGGAAATGAATATTCATAATTGTTTTTCCTTTCCAAAATATTTTAATAGCTATTCGACCGGGGAGAAATCCGAAAAATCGTAACTACATTTATTGGATTCAACTCATGCTTTCCATCAGGCAGAGCATGAGCGCTGCTAGGGAAGATTATTTGGGGTTCAAGGCCCTCTTCCGAAATGTTTCTACACTTTCGATATTTTTTACATCTCTAATTTTTCTCAAAATAATATTACGGTTAAGGGGACATAGTCATTTAATTAACTTGAACCTTCTCCGAAACTTAAACCCGGCTACGCTCGTGAGGTTCAGTAGAGTCATTTTGGCAGCTAATACTTATGTTTTTAAAATCCAATTCAGTTGAATTATCAATGGGTCATTGATTGGGACCCTATTTACTAGAGATTCGCCACTGGTGATTATCTAGTTAACTTTCTAATGAATGTTCAGTGTAACTCTCTTGCCAGCCACCTTAGTCAAGATACTTGAAGTGTTGCCCTTCGATTCTCTCTCTACAATCGCTAACGCCTCTATTATCTTGCATTGTTGGCTAATATTTGGTTTTGACCACGTGACTTAGCTTGGGATGACGTCGTTACTATACATTTGTTAGTATTTTTAAAAGGTAACACTCGCATTAGAAATATACATCCTGTGTCGCGGGGGACTTTACAAACATACACGAAACGGACACAAAGAACTCCCAGGCTCAGAACAACAATTTATGGATAACACAAAGTATTGTCCCATGTGGGCTGTGAACCCACAATACTTGGCGCAGTGGAGAGCGGCTTGGCGATCGCTTAACCCATTATGCTAACCGTGCTGTGTCTGCCTGATGGATAGTATGAGTTTTCTAATATCGTTTATGTTTGTAGAATGTTAACTCGGCTAGGAACACTGTTTCGTTACGACACAGCTAGGGTTTGGGATTTAGGTATTTGGGTATTCGTACTAAGAAAATATTTTTACTGCTACGTCTGAACAACGATTGGCCCAGCATGAATTAATCCGATTAAATTGCGTTAGGTGCATCCTTAACTCTGGAATAAAATGACCACTATCTAGAATAAAGATGTGGCGAGCGAGATTCCACATATAGTGTAACAGTTATTGATACTACAGCGTCATCTACCGCAGGTACACTGAACTACGAATCAACGTATAACACGAATAAACTATCAGTCCTGAATCGCGCAGTAGAATTTCTCGCGTCGATTATCATACATCCAACATCCCAACATCAACTGTTGGGCAGTGGCCCCGCCAATGATCACGTCGGAGGATCCTTCCTTTGTGTTGGAGGGATATGACACCCGTTCCTCCACAAATATACTGGCCGTAAAGACCCCGTCATTAATTTAAATAAAAGTCCATCTGATAATGCAGTATTCTTAGGGTTTAGGACTCCAGTGACCCCATATTCATACTAAAGCAAAGTCTTATTCTGCTACACCTGAACAACGATTAGACTAGCCTGAATTAAACCGATGCGTTAGGTGCATCCTTAATTCTGGAATAAAATGCCCACTATCTAGAATAAAGATACAGGTCGTAAAGACCCCGTCATTAATTTAAATAAAAGTCTATCTATTAATGCAGTATTCTAATACAAACGAATCACACTGTACAGAAAATAACAAACACTATGAATTCATTATGTCAATCCACATACACCTCCAGAATTGTCGTAAAACAAAATATTTATTATCTCTTTCGTATACAAGATATAACTAAAAGATAAAATAATAATAGTGTTTGGACAAACGGGTCGCTTGCAATATAAAGAATGTTATTTCGACATCATTCAATGAATCACAATTTCATTCGCCGTTGAGAGAAAAACTAATGTATATAAGACAGTAACAAGCTGCTTAAAAGTTGTTTATCACATAATTACATATTTAAAAAAAAAAACAACTAGTTAGATTGAACATTAATAATTTATATTGAATATCTGTTTTGGCAAAGCTTCATAAAATATTACTTTCTATTCTCTAGATTTTTAAGTGTGGGATCCAACTGGTGTCATTGAGACTACTTCCAATGAGCCCAAACATGCTATAATTGTTGTAGGTTTCTGAGAAACAGAGTATCAAATGGGATTGAATCTAATGAAACAGAGGCGGCTTTTATTTCTCCCGGGTAAGGGCCTGATAAGGCAAGGCATCGAATCGGAAACCCCTGGTCCTCTCTGGAGAGGACCCGAACATTGTTTCTGGTCCAGAGAGGACCATAATCAATGTTCGGAGATCCTCGAGGAGCCGGAGATCCGAAGAGATACATAAGTATCTTTATAATTTAAGTGCCTCTTTGAATAAAAAATCTTTTAACTTTAACATTGGATTTTCCACCCCATCTTTAGAAAAAAAGGGGTTGGCGAGCCAGTAAAACTGCATAGCAGGGGCATCGCACAAGCAAGGTTTCGTGCTTTCGCGCAACAATGATGATTTCGGTGTTTTATTTCACTTATTATTCTGACAGATTTTCAGTGCCGACTGTCGTCGATTTACGCTTTTATGTTTGAGCAACAGTATGTGTTGAATACAGGTGAATTTTTTGTTTCAAGTACCACCATTTAAACTAATTCCACAACGATAAAGGATGAACTACCTGAGGCCTAGTAATAGCTAAGTCACTGTATTTAAACATCTGAAGAATTCTTCATAAATGATGGCTGACAATCGTTTTAACCAAGTAACTTTAAAACAAAAAGAAAAATTTGTATCAAAAAAACTGCTATCATAATCGGTATTATGTAGAAGTTACGATATCACACATAGACACAGAAAAAGACCTGAAGAAATTAAATGTACGGAAGCACGTCGCTTCCGTACATTTATATTGGTTCTACCTGCATCTTTTTTAGTTATTCCAAATTATTATTTATACATTTAAAAATAAAGAATGACTATTAACATTCCAGAGTGGTCCAGTTTATGAATTGAGTTGATATCTCATTTCTGCGACACGTAAACAAATGACAGAACTCATTTCTTTGACAAAAAGAGCTATGTCTAAACCAAACTAGGTAACCGTATTCGCATGAATTAATGCTCGAATATGTCTTCGTAATCATATCTTGGGAATCTGTGGCTCGTTTGTAACATTTTGTGAGTTTAAATGATAAAGAACCCCTTTTTTGGACGGTGTTGCAGCTTTTTTATGTATTAAAAGTTTAGTTGTAAAGAAGCGTTCACATTTGTTATTTCTTTTTAATGTTTGCTTGTCAAAATGACTCTTCTCTGATTGATGGAAAGCATCAGAAGAATGTAAGAGTAGGTATCATCACACTCATTGCAAATGCATATGAGTATGATGATATATATATAGCATAGATTGACCTGTCTGTTCTTTACCCCTTGTTCTGTTTGTTAGTGGACCCCAAAAATGTTTAATATAAAATACAAGAAAGTAAGATTGACAGATAAATTAAAAATAAAAATGTATTTACCGTTCACTTTAAAACATCCTTTAGTTTTATATTCCACATATTTTTTATATCGTTAATAAAAGATAACTTTAAATGACGTTTCTTTGGCGATTATTACATACTACCGCCCCGGCTTCGCACGGGTTCATTACTGTAAATATATTATTCGTTTCCCTGAGGTGTGCGTCTTAATTTTTACCGACATCTTCAACATATATCAATAAATTATATACGAAAACCTTCCTCAAGAATCACTCTATCTATAAGTACAAATAGCATATAAATCTGCGTAGTAGGTTTCGAGTTTATCGTGAACAGACAGACGCGGAGGAGGATTTTGTTTTATAATATGTAGTGATACATAGAATAGGTTTATATTAACAAGTAATAAAAGCATTTTTAAAAATAAACACCTGTTTATTTAGTTCATTCATGTAAGGTTTGTTTTTATACATGAAAATCTATACAAATAAATAAAATTGGAGTGTATGTTTGTAATATTAAAATAACCGCTTTCTACTACATGCATATGAATGTATATACGGTACACATACCAAAATATATATTTTTAAAATTTTTGTCAGTCTGTCTGTCTGTTTGTTCCGGCTAATCTCTGGAACAGCTGGACCGATTTGGATGGGACTTTCACAGGTAGATAGCTGATGGTACAAGGAGTAACTTAGGCTTACATTTTATATCTAGCAGGGAAACTGAGCTCCGCGGCATTCGCTGTTTGGAAAGTTCGCCAGTTAACTAATATTGAAACTGCGCGAATAGTTTATTTTAGTTATTTTCACAGTGTCATGTCATATGGTATTTTACTATGGGGCAAGGCAGCTGATATTCAAACCATTTTTGTAATTCAAAAACGGGCAATTCGTGCGATTTATAAACTTAAAGTTCGAGATTCTCTGAAAGAACGATTTAAGGAAATAGGTATTTTAACAGTTGCATCTCAATATATATTTGCTAATATTATGTTTGTACGAAAAAACATAGATAAATATAGTAGTAAAAGTGATCATCATTCACTAAACACAAGGAATAAGCACAAATTAGTAGGCCAATATTATCGCCTTAACAAAGTCCACAATTCATTTGAAGGACTTGGTGTGCGTTTTTATAACAAAATTCCTGTCGAAGTCTTGAACTTGCCCCTGCAAGGGTGCAAGAGTGCCGTTAAGGGTCGTCTTATGGAAAGGGGCTATTATACGATAAACGATTTCTTGACTGATACAGTGCCTTGGATGTGAGTGAAAGTGAAATAATTTATTTGATTGTAATTAATTCTTGACATCTCATTCTGCATTTATTACCTGACATTTGAACTTTGTTAAGTTGAGGCGATCTGTGTTTACATTGTTGGAGCGTAAATAATTTGTATTTATTACATTTTGAACGTTTTTTTCTTTTTCTCTGGGACCAGTATGTATGCACACATTGCTTTTACTCCTTGATGTGTAAGTGATTGCAACCTTATATGCTATGGACTAATTTTTAATATTTTATTAGACAAAAAATTTATTTTCCTAGCTTTGATATCTTATTAGACCGCTTTCTAGCCTTTGTGTTTTGGTTGCCTTAACTTGCACATAGAAATACTGTTGTCAAAAACAAACAAGCTTTGTATGAATTATCTGAAAAGATGGTCCACATAAGTTTCTCACCAGCTCTTCTCATGAAAGCAATACCCATCGGAGCTGGTACTTGGATTGATTTCAATTTAAACCTTTGAGTTGAATCGAAATCAATCTAAGCTCCGGTAATTCAAATCATCTCAGTGCATTTAGTATTAGGAGTTTTGTTTTATATTTTTATGTTTGTATTTTTGACGTGTTCAAGTGCCTTTTGGGGCCTATGGAAATAAATGATTTGAGTTTGAGTTTGAGTTATACTAGCTTCGCCCCGCGGCGTTACCCACGATACGACAATAACCGTGGGTAACACCGCGGGGTTCAGCTAGTATAATATAATATAAGAGTAGCAATATAAGCATATTGGTACAAATATCGACGTAATACAGACCCACAATTTATCCTTCTAGAGAATGAGAGCATGTTTATAATACAACTTAGTGTAAAATAAGCTTTATAAAATAGTTAGCTTCTTAGAAATCAGTACATACCATTCAATCTTTAAAACGATTAGAAATAATGAAGCCAACTTATAATAAAGTACTAGTAATCTATTACAATTTAGAATTATTTCAGAAATTGCCCGATTCATCTTGCCTCGGCCGTGTGGAAAACCGCCAATTCTCTAAATGATTTTTGTAAAACAATATCTTTATACTTTTTGGGTCGATGTTGTCGTTTTAAATTGAATTTGACTAAAAGACGCTTATTTGAATCAAAGTTGGTGTAATAACAATGATTCTAGTCTATGAGAAACTCTTTGAAGTAAGTTCTTCAAAGGATAGTAAATAAATCATTGCTCTAACTTTAATGTTCACCTTTGTAGCCTGTCAGCCATTTAATAGCTTTTTTGTACAATAAATATTAACCTCAATTCTAAAATACTTGTAATGACGTGTGTTATTGTATTAAATATTATTGCATTTGTTTTCACCCGATTACGTTGAAGCTATAAAGATGGTTGTGGCGACTTCCACATACAGCGCAACAGCAACATACTACAGCGCCATCTACCGCAGACACACTGAACTACGGAGCAACGTACAACATGAAGAAACTACCAATCCTGAATCGCGCAATGAAAGTTGGGAGGTTCTGTGGATGTAGTTCTAAACTATAGAATCGCTTTTAATGAATAGGAGGTCAATAAATGTATAATAATGGCCCAGGTGATATAGGCTATAAAAATTATTCTTTAATATAGTTTGGCGTAGTAGGGCTATAGTTTTTTTATACCATTTTCAGCAGTAAACGCCTTACTCGATGCTCAGTACTCTTGCTCGTGAACAACTGAAACTCAGGAGATCCTTGAGTCCTTTTTCGATCTTTGAGAAGGAATCAGAGAAAAGAGAATTTGGGTTCATATAATGTAACCCTAATCATTTTTTAATTGATGACGAAAGAAATGAAATAATCATTTAAAAAATGTTCGCGAAAAACGTTTTAATAAGTGAAAACACGGTAATTTAAGAGTTAATGTGTTGCACAGAATTGTTCCTTTGGTTGAATGATGAAAAACTAACAATGCACAAGTAATCTATACGACATAATGTACTGAAATTACATATTTGGGCCTGCTAAAGTAACTTCACTCTGCCTGATGGAAAGCATTAGTGGTGGTCACCATACTCATTGCGAATGCAGATAATGCAACTTCGTGACCTGTGGCGGGATGCTTCTGCATCATTGAGCTTCTAACCTCGTACTCACCAACGAAACACGACGGCACGAATATTGTCATTTTAGGTTGATCTTGTGAAAGGGCAGTACCGCCCCGGTCGCGCCGGCTCGTTTGTACTAAAATCAGCGTGGCTATACTATCTAAAAAAATATTTCAATGGGCTAAATCTGATCTCTTTATGAAAGGAAAATTTAATCTTCTCATAGAACAAACCTGAAATCAAACCAGTCCAATGACCTCAGTAGAATGACGTCACAGTTTACAATACACGCACTACAGGATGCTACGTTAGTGAGCAGAACTAAATTGCGACGGTAGACCGTCTGTCGGTAACCTATTTCTGTACACGATGTTGTAATGAGTGTGCAAGTACTTTGATGTACGACAGTTGAGTTATGGACTGGGCTGAACGTAAATTATGCTGATAATAAACCCTTGCTTTGATGGCTGCTTGATGTAACTGTCCCAGTGTGGAACATTTCCAATCACTAACCGGCAACCGATAAAAATACTACGAACTCAATATTTTTTCCTGTACAAAGCTTACGGTATTCCTATTCTGACTCTTTTCTTAGTTTAAATTGAATATTATTTTTCCATTCTGTGATAAGTTACATATCTAAGGGAAGCCTGGTCTGTCAGAAAAGTTAATTTTACATAAGAAGATAATATTGCAGCTTAGGGTGAAACAAGTAAACGCATCATTCGATTACCGTCGGCTGAAGACACCTCAAATCAAGAGTCATAAGTGGGCATCATTGGTAACTCCTTAACCCTTCCCCCCTGCGTATATATTAAGAAGTATTGAAGCTACGAGAATGTACTTTAAATATAGCTACTGAAGAAGACTGAGATATTCCACAGTCCTAAAATTTGAATATTTCTATGATCGTCTTGAGTCTTAAAGATGCTTGGATATACAGAAATAAGTGGCAACAAAATATATATTCAGACTGGGCAATGAAGACAAAGACGACAAATAATAAATTATTCCAATCCTCTAACATGTTGCTGACTTAAAGTCTTTTCCAAAACCAGGACACAATATGTATGAAATGTTCATAGTACGTGTGTTAAGCACACCCAATTGGATTTTATGTAGGGCGACGACAAATTAATAGGTGTGTTTTTTATTTCCGCGATGATTGTACAAATGCTGCAATGGCATGGATTTTTAAATTAGTTAAAGTGTTAATCTTAATGCTTTTATATGTACCTGACATATATTGAAGATATTTGGGGTCGAGACGCTAGAGTCATGGGGTCTGGGGTCTCAGCGCTGTGTTTAAACAACAGAGTCAACAACTGGTCAACGCTTTTTGTGACCAGGAGCAAAGAAAGTACGTCGTTGTAGATAGGGTCGAACGCGTAATCAGTTTCTTTTTCTTGATATATGTAAAATATCTTTTAAAACATCGAGTACGTCTTCTTCGTCCGAAGTCATTTTGTCGAGTAGATGTTCGTTTTTTAAAGTCGCAGAAGACTGCAATGTTTTGCTAACATGTTTTTTTTAGTTTATGTTGTTATTTTTAGGAGCAGGAGACACGCCTTTATGTCAACTTATGTGTAAAATACCCCCAGATTTCGGTTTCACAAACCTTGGGTAGAGACATATGTGTTAGATACACAAATAATATTTTAAACAAATTTTATCTAGATAACAAAAAGAAGTTGAAAGTGTCATCTGTAAATTATAATTATCTACATTTGTAATTGACTGTTTAATCTTTTCTGTACAACTACTTTTTTATGCACAGCTATATATTTTGTTATATTTAACCAACTGGTTATAATCATTTATGTTAAGTAATAAAATTATAAAAAACAAGAAGATTTGGATTGTGTATATAAACACTAAATTCATACCAATTCATAAAATCCGATATGGTCTAGTGGCTAGGATACCTGGCTCTCACCCAGGAGGCTCGGGTTCGATTCCCGGTATCGGAAAGTTCTTTTTGTATTATTGTTAATGTTTTTAAATTGAAGTAACGTTGAAGTTTAATTTTTTTTAACATTAAATACGGAAGAATAGTATGATTTAACGATGTTTGGAGTTGTCTAAACCATATTTTTAAGCACCCATAAAACGTTTTAATATACCTACACACAGTGTATAACATAAATAATTATGTATACCTATTTCAAACGTCTAGAGATTAAAAGACTTCAATAGTAATTTGGCAACAATAACAAAAAACCCGGTAAATCATATCTACACTGTTGAAACTATCGTAGATTCCATTAATCCGTATGTTAAAACGTTACTCTTAGCCTGCACAGAATACAGTAAACAACGGGAGTTTTACCTCCATTATGTAATTTGTTTTCCTTTCTAAATTCATAAATAATTTAAAAAAATTGTAGGTTCGAAGTTATTTGTAGGTATATTTTACCTTCAAGAAAAGAGCGTACTCCTTCCTAAAAGGCCGGCAACGCACTTGTAACACCTCTGGTGTTGCGGGTGTCCATGGGCGGCGGTAATCGCTTCCCATCAGACGATACGTCTGCTCGTTTGCCCAGTATATAATAAAAAAAAAATTTGAGCAATTATTTGTATTTTTATTTATTTTATTATTAATTTATTTTATTTATTTAATATAAATAAAAAAAAATACTTCTAACAAATATTTTGTTATTTTTGGTGTTTAACTTAATTGTATGGCGTTATGGTTAAGTTCTTTTTTTACCTGGCCAAGCCAAAAGGAAGGGTAGTAGTTTTGGTAATTCATGTATGTTTGTATGTTCCACCGTAGCTCCTAAACTACTTCACCGATTTTAATGATTGAGGTGTCAATAGATTCGTAATAATAATAAAGAAAGTTTGTGATAATCGCCCGATTTACGAATCGTTGACATATGAGCTTCATAAATGTTTCTAAAAGTTTTATCGTCCTCAGGTTGTTATTTTTGATCATTTTTTTCTTGTTATACAACTAAGTCCAAGAAATCTTTCTCGACAAAATGTTTTTCCAATTTTATGCGTAGGTGTCCTTATATTTCTTTTTTTTTTTGTTAATTCTCTGAAACGACTGTTTATAAACATACACCCTTTCTAGCTTCTTCCCTATTTCACCGGTAATAAATTACCGGTAAAATTGAGAAAAACATTTTGAAATATATTGTATGTGCAAGTTTAGTTTATTTTCATAATTCAATTATTTAATAGTTATTTATGCAATGTGGGTTTATCAGTATCACACAAATGGCGGGATCCGGGAATAATACATAGTTCTTTTTTTAAGTACGTCGCTGTGGTAGCTAAAGGCGCGTGCCTGACAATGTTCTTTTTTTGAAAAAGGAGTTGCATAATGAAACTTAGTACAACATTATAACAGGATGATATTATGGTTACTTTAACACAGGTGTTTTAATATTGGCAATAAATTAACTGTTTCAGAAAAGTTGCATACAAGACTTTATCTACACCCATGATATGAATCCTCTATAAAAAGTTGTGAAACCATAATAATAGTTCTTTTTTTTTAATATGGCGCTGTGGTAGTGAAAGGCACGTGCCTGACAATGTTCTTTTTTTGAAAAAGGAGATGCATTACGACATTTAGTACAACATTATAACAGATATTTACCGTGGGAGAGCTATGCTTCGGCATGAATGGGTCGGCTCGACCGGAGTGATGGAGTGATACCACGGCCTCACAGAAAACCGGTGTGAAATAGCGTTTGCGCTGTGTTTCACCGAGTGAATGAGGATACCGGAGGCCCATACCCCAACCCTCCCCCATCCCTCAAAGGTCGGCAACGCACTTGTGACGCCTTTGGTGTTGCGGGTGTCCATGGGCGGCGGTGATCGCTTGCCATCAGGTGATACGTCTGCTCGTTTGCCCACTATTCAATAAAAAAAAAAAAAAAAAAGGATTATATTATGGTTACTGTGACACTGGTGAACTTTTTGCACAAGTGTTTTAATGTTGGCAGTAACTTAGCTGTTTCAGAAACTTCTATAAAGGATTTATAGCATAAGTGTAGATAAAAAAACATAAGTTGCGCCTAAATAAAAGTTTTAATTTTAGTTCTTCTGTTTTATATTTTGTTTCATTAATAATTTCAATGTTGATAGTAACAGTGACGTCTTCTCCAGTAGACAAACAAATAATAAGTAGTTCTCAAAGAGTATATTGAAGACCGATATCATTTATTCTTGAACAATTCCAATCACATTCAACTAAAACCAAACAAACAGTAATTCATATTCATCCAAAGAACAGTTTGTCCAAAAAAACCTCTATAAATAACTCTCGGCTGTCCTACATTCGTCATCCTACATCGAGTTCATGGCGCAGGGTTAAAGAAATAATCTTTTTACCAACGTAATGGTCATCAAAAGAAACGCATCATAAATCTTCCAGTGCTGCCATCGAAATAAACTGTGACGGAAATGACGTATAATAGTATTTTTAGGTTAGCGATTGACATTTCTGATTTATACGAGTTATATTGCTGTTGACATGTCAAATGACTTTTTAATGGCTACTGAAGGCATTAAACATGCTTATAAATTGAGATACTCGTAAATCAGAAAACTATTTGAGAATCTTGTTCGTACAAGACCAAAAATAATTTAATGTTGGAATAATATAGAAAAAAAATATAATTTCAATACTTTATGCAAAAATATCTATTTTATAGTTCATAAATAAAATAAAATAAAAATAGCCATTACTTTCTACTACAAGTTTTTGCATAAATACAAATATAGGTCATTGGGCGACATAATCACTTCGTGACTAAGCCCTCTTTAAATAAATAAAGAAAAGAAAATTATTTAAACTTTTTTTTAAATTATTCTTAATTCGTAGTAGTCGCCTCCGCGGCCTTTCCTAAACCTTTCCATACACCTCTTTCACGTGCCAATCCCATACAATACGTGATACATCTCTGTTTAAAGATGTCTCTCCATCTTTTAATTGGTCTACCTTTTTTCCTTTTAAAGCCTCTTGTTTTTTTAGTTCATAATATGGTTTAAATAAAACATAGCTTGAATTATGTAAATAAATAAATATATTTGGACATCTAACACATAATGCTATCTAGTCTCCCAAGCTTAGCAGAACTTGTGTTATGGACAACTGATATAAATATACCTACACTTATTTTTTTCTAAATACATACATATTACTCATTGAAAACACACAAACTACGAAATAAATATTTGCATATCAAACAAACATTTAGTACGATCCGGGAATCGAACCCGAGACCTCAAGCACAGCAGTCGCATACGCTACAACTATGCCACCGAGGCAGTTACACAAAACTTGGATTTATCATCTTAACCTATTTTTAAAAACCAATCTCCAGTTTATTGCATTTGAAACGGCTCTCAAGAAATGAAATCTGAACACAATGTTTCAAAAATTTAATTAAGTTCTGTTTTTATTTTAGTTCTGGATAATTTTGCTCCAGATGTATGTAAAAATCGACGGCACTATTTAAGAAATCAACTTATCATCGAATAACTGTAATATTTTTTTATAAATAGCAATATCTTAATGAGTAGGGAAAAACAAGACGCAAGCGGACTCAATAGTTATTATTAGTTCAATTATGATGGTATATGTGTTCAAAAAGTTTTGCACCAATTGAGGCTAAATTTTAGCTCCATCCATAAGGATCCCCTGCTTAGATCCCCTGAGGGATTCAGTTGAAATGATCCGGCCTCCGGTATCCACACTCACTTAGTGAAACACAGCGCAAGCGCTATTTCACATCGGTTTTCTGTGCTGGCCAATGCATGCCGAAGCGTGGCTCTCCCACGGTAAAAATTTTGAAGTTTTTATAAATACAACGTCCATTTGGATCCCCTTCTTAAGTCATTGGACCTTAGTTAAATAATTTCTACTTTTAAATCGGTTTCTTTCTCATTTCTCATCAATGTAGTACAGCTAAGCATGGCAAGATACACTTAGTACGTTATATTAAGATATAGGAATACAATTCTTTTTATACTTCTCTACTGACGAGGTCTACTAGATTCTTTAAAAACCTTGGGAGAGCCATGCTTCGGTATGATACGTCTGCTCGTTTTCCCCATATTCCATAAAAAAATTACAAAAGAGAGGATCCCTTGCCTTAAAGTAAACTAATTAGTATGTTGTGTATTATGAACTAGTAGTAGTGAATATTTACAATACAGAAATATGTTCAGTGTCTATCAAACCCGAGTTTAACAGAACGATAAAAGATAACGATGCTATTATTCTCAAGCGCTCTTTTGAAATCCCATAAACTCTTGGACGCGATTTACTACTTGCTGTCCTAAGCCATGTGATACCGATAAATAATACATGATATTGCGCAAGAATCAAGTTGACTGTAATGATATATTATACATAGAATAAAAAAAAATAAATTGAAACTTGTAATGAAATAATTTTTAACCTGAGAAATGGATTTGCTGAGCAAAGTCAAGTAAAAGTATCTACATATTATTCTAAATTTAAGCGTTTCCTTATCATAGATACAATGCACATATTTACAAAAGAAATAAAAAAACAAAACAATAAAAATAGGAAAGTAAAAGCAACGTCAGGAAATGACGATTGCATTTAATGTGAGTCGTAAACATTTGAAATAGGGCAGCACAACACAAACAGGAGCTTCAGCCATGGAACTGCCAATTATAAACATAACATTCAAGATGTGAACGGCTCTGAACACCGAAATGAGGCCTTCTCCAGCGGTCCAAAATTAGACGCAAAGGTGGACGGTAACTGGGACAGATCATAAGAGAATAGTGTAACTGTATATTACGGAACCGCCATACTTATAATGCTAATAATGTACGGTAGTCTATTTCGGGAACGGCATACACGCCAATTTTTATAACCACTTTAGAAAGACACGTTTTTCCTTGTTCAATGTTAAAAATTTTAAACGGTGTAAAAGAGCTTTTAGGAATTGGCAGGTCTTTTGAAAATGGTTGCAGTTCACGTATCCTCCAAATTATTATGTAGTTGAGTTATTTTTTTCACCGGTGTTGAGGACGTTGACCTGATGCGATGTTTTAATATAATGAGATTATTTATGCAACACAAAAATGCAGTATGCGTACTGTGAATTTGTTGGCGAATTTACGAGCTTAAAATATTTATGTTTCACGATTTTTTAAATAGTGTTTGTCAGCGTCACTGCAGTGTTCTTGATTTGGGACATTTGAAATTCAAGTGGCGTGTAAACGCACTTTTGCAAAGTCTGTAAAGGAAGATAAATGTTATTGTTATTAAGGTTCCGTATCTGACGTCTCAGAACTGTAATGTAGTTTCGTCATATCCAACCGTCCAATTCTTACTGGCTTACCTTTCAATAGGTAGGTGCCAAACAAATGAAATTTTGCATGGATATGTGTTTTAGACAATTTGCTGAAATGAAATAAGGAAAATCAAAATTTTTGGGGTACCTTCCTTACATGTAAAGTGGGGATTTTTTTCGTTTAGAGTAACATTTTAATCATGGATCCTTAAAGACAATGGAATCTCTAGAATAGTTATAATAATAATAATAATAATAAATATTTCGGACATCTAACACACAACGCCATCTAGTCCCAAGCTAAGCAGAGCTTGTGTTATGGGTACTAGACAACTGATATGAATACATATATACTTTTTTTTTTTTGTAAATACATACATATTATACATAGAAAACACCCAAACTCCGAAACAAATATTTGTAGATTACACAAACACTTGGTCCGACCCAGGATTTGAACCCGAGACCTAGAGCACAGCAGTCGCATTTACTACCACTGGGCCACCGAGGCAGTTGTGTAATATTTTCATCTTTAGGGACTTTCCTTTCTACAGGGCGTTTAAGAACTAATATTCGAAACATTTATTTTGCATCACAGATGCGCCTGTAGAAGAATGTGCACTCTATCATGCAAGGAATTTTAAAAAGTCGATTTTTAAGAATATCGAAAGCAAAGACTATGGTTTAGGAACTAATGTATTTTAAAATTTATTTTTGAATTTAAAATTTGATTGCTCAATTAGAACAGTCGCAAGGTATTTAATAATACACTACGACTCTTAGGAGCGAACTTAAATGAAATTGATAGTGCTGATAACGACTTTAGAATATACATGCTGAGGCTGTCTATCTATACTAATATTATAAAGCTGAAGAGTTTGTTTGTTTGAACGAGCTAATCTCAGGAACCGCGGGTCTGATTTGAAAAATTATTTCAGCGTTGGATAGTCCATTTATCGAGGAAGGCTATAGGCTATATATCATCACGCTAATACTAATAGGAGTGGAGCACCAATGAAGAATGTTTCAAAAACAGGGGAATTTTTTTACGCTATAGAAGATTGCGTGGGTCAGCTAGTATAATATATAAAAGCAGAACAGAAACATATCACTTTGTATTCAGCTTATAAAACAGATGAAAATAATTATGGCTGCTTAAATCATGCATAACGCTAATAACTCGTCAGAAAACAAGCCAATATTTACACCTGGCGCTAATCTTCAGAAGGGACGATGTGATAATACATCACACGTCAATGATGAACACATAAATAACGGTAATAATATCTCGAGATGCATCACATATGGTTGTCTAATCCCAAACGAAGCAAATGAATTATTGAATAAAGCATCATATTAAATCGTAGGAGAGCCATGCTTTGGCATATAGGGGCCAGGTCAACCAAAATAAGCAAAGTCACTGAGTGAGTGACTTCCCTTAATGTTGAAGTCGGAGGGTGCTCAAGACCAAAAATATACTTGTGCAAAAAGACTATATAATATTATAACATTTGAGTGATATCCAAAAAAACCCAATTTTGAATTAATAAAATATGATATTAAGTTATTTTATAAGTGAATTGTACAGTCGTGAAGATGAAAGAGGCGTAAATAGAATAATGAAACGTAGTTAAGTTTCTTCTATCTATACTAATATTATAAAGAAGTAAAGTTTGTGTGTTTGTTAAATTGTAGGGGGTAATCTCGGGATCTACTAAACCGATTTTAAAAATTCTTTCAGTGTTGGATAGTCCATTTATCGAGGAAGGCTATAGGCTATATATCATCACGGTAATACTAATAGGAGCGGAGCACCAATGAAGAATGTTTCAAAAACGGGGAAAATTTTCACGCTACGGGCAATTGAAGACGCAAACGAGGTTGCGTGGGTCAGCTAGTCTGTTATAATGAAGCAGAACAATGTGAGTTTAACAGAATAAAATTAATAAATATTTAAGGATATTTAAAAATAAAACAAAATGTTGATCGCATAAAAAAAAGATCAAAGAGAGAACGTCGAATTTATTTAAGCATTTATTAGAAGAGAGGCATTAAAAATTACATATAGCTCGGTGTTGCTAGTTTCTATGTCAGTGGTCTTGACCGAATTATTAGAGTACTAAGTCGTGTACTAATATTTTCATGTCAACAGTTCAAACCAGAAAACATTAAAGAAGTGTCAATGACTTGTCCTGAATGTAAAGCGTAAATTTTTCATTTGTAGTACAGGCAAATAACCAGGTGAGTCAAGTAATGGCAAGTGACTGAAACACAGATCTCTGGAACTCAATAGATAGAACTACGTTGCCACTATTTGTGTGCGTGCGATGCTGGGTGTGTCTCTACTAGATAAAATTCGTAACGAGACAATGCGAAAGAGAACTGCAGTAACCGATATCGCACGCAGGATCAGCACGATGAAGTGGAAGTGGGCCGGTCATGTCTCCAGGCGGTCTGATGTTTGTTGGAGCCGACAACTGTTAGAGTGGAGACCACGATTAGGCAAACGCAATGTAGGGCTCCCTGCTGCACGATGAACCGACGACTTGAAGAAAATGGCTGGGAACGGATGGATGCGGACTGCCCAGGACCAGGATGGTTGGCGGTCTTTGGGGAAAGCCATCGTTCAGCAGTGGACGAAAATAGGCTGAGAGAGCGAAGGGAGCTCGTTGATATCAAAGTCACTCGGTGAAGTGTAAGGAAACAATACTTAGGGGCTTATTATTTATCACTGTTTTTGAGTCGACCCAAATGTGATTAAACTTCACTAGTTTACTGTCAAAGCTTAAGTAAAGGTATTTCAATATTTTTTTAGTAGGGTCCTATTCGCTCTCGTCGGAGTAACTATGGTCATATACTCATGTTCCTTTATAACATCTTGTTTAATTCTAGAACCCCTTTTTTTTCTCAAAGTTCAATTCGAGTTTTTTAATAATACATATGACAATTATCTACCTAAGATCAACTGAGGATTTGAGACTGGAGATGCCTCTGCACTTCACAAACTGCTATGGCCAGTGTTTTCGATTGAAGCTGTACGCTTGTGGAATACATTGCCGATAAACAATAGTTTTAGGAAAAGGGTTCAAGAACTTAGACGTTGTAGCTGAGTCTGTCACGAATTGGGTAATGCTGTGAATTTTATTCTTTTTCATATGTGATTAATTCTACAAAACTCATTGCACCGTCAACTACTTCTGTCTTTCTGAAACATTTTCATTCATCCTAAGCTCACCGGGAAGAAATTACTTTAAGCAAGAAATATATAATGTTTTATACATTTGTCATTTTATGTACTCTCTTGTAAATCTGTAATACGATGTTCAAATACAGAGTTTTCTATCCATCTATCTAGTCATAATTTCAAGGAATTTAAATAGAAAAATAAAAATTCTAGATGAGTTAAATTGTAACAAGATCTTACTGGCTTATGCCATTGCTAAATCTTTTTGAATCTTGTCCAGATTTTAAATGGAGTCTTAAAAGTAATATTCTAAAAAGAAACCCGAGCCGTTATCTCTATTCATCAAATGATTTACGCATCCACAACAAAAGGATTAGATAATATGGCATAGTTTTTAAGCGAATTCAAAAAAAAAAGCTCTCACTTCTCATGTTATATTGCGTTTAAGGAAAATAAAACTGTCTGTAAAAATAAAACCTTGATATCGTTCAAAGTAGTTTAAGAAACCGCAAAGACTTTGTGCTACAACTAGCCGTGTTCTTCTTTCGCAAATTAGCGAATTTCATAATATTACGTATTCGGGTCATGTAGCTTTCAACTGTCACAATAATACATCATTGTTATGTTAGAACGGAATAGACTTATATAACACAAGACTGTAGAACTTTAACACGGTTACGATGCTGTCAGTTTTAGTTATAATTTTTCTCTGTTAGGACACCTACATGATTTTTTTTTTCATATAGGGGGCAAACGAGCGGACGTATCGCCCGATGGTAAGCGATTACCGCCGCCCATGGACACCCGCAACACCAGAGGCGTTACAAGTGCATTGCCGGCCTTTTAGGAAGGAGTACGCTCGCGGCAGAAAGTTTCGGGAAAATCGCACAGAATATACTAATACACTTCACTTGAGCACATACTGAGTCTGATTTAATGAAAATAGACAGTGGCGCCAGTAGACTAATTAAAAACTAGCTTTCGCCCGCGGCTTCACTCGCATTTCATAAAAAGTATCCTATGATCTTCTAATACCTCCAAAAATATGTGTACAAAGTTTGATGATGATCGGTTAAGTTGAGTGATCTTATAGATCTATTTCGAATGAGTCCAATTAACCAAAGACTCACTTGCAAGTCTCAAAATCTTGATCGTACGGATTATAGTCACCTATAAAGTATCAAGTATCAAACACTCATAGACTTACCTTCCTCTCTCGTCACTCCTGCCAAGGACCTTACTTCGAGGATGTTTCTTCTTCGGTCGAACCTTAATCTTGTGTCTCGCTGCTGACGTGTCGAGGAGCTCTCCCTGCATGTCCAGGCTGGGGTCGTGCCGGTTCTTCCTGGGGTAGGGGGCGAATGTTATTTGGATAAAATGGTAGTTAGTATATAGGGTTACATTTATACTCAAAAATGTTTCATCAACAACCCATAATGTCCCACTGCTGGGCTCGGGTCTCCTCTCAGGAGAAGGTTAAGGTCTAATATACGTTTGATTGTTTGCAATTGTGTATGGTATGGTATGATCTAGAGTAAAAAATAATAGTATTTATTGTTTTGTACATACTGATAAGATGTAAGTGATTTTAAAGATGGTCATTGAAATTATAGTATAACTTTATTGTTTCTAAAAATATTAATTATCAACAGTCCACTACTGAACATAGGCTTCTTTTTTTTTAGGAAGGGAATTTTGGCCTTCTATAGCACGCTAGCCAGACGGATTGATATAGGGTTTATTATAAGTTTATCTTATCTTTGCAGAGAGTACTCTCAGTAGTTTGCTCCTTTAGTCGCCTTTACGACACCCATGATTAGGAGGAGTGTCATTACCATAGGGGTAATGACACTCCATCACCACAAGATGTTAATCAATGGTGTCACGCACGCACACGTAACAATATTAACAATAAACAACAAACATTTCTTTATCCAAAAAAGTTATATGTAATATAGTTTTCTAGAAAATAGATTTATAAGAAAGTAAAATGAAATGTGTGCGTGCGTTTTTTTTTTGCTGCCTAAATGACTCTGCTCTGCCTGATGGAAAGCACGAGCAGAATCCAGGAGTGGTGGTCACCGTCCTCAATGCTAATAGGGACAATGCAGCATGGTGACCCACACTATGGCGGCCTAGTGAGATGCTTCTTCACGCTCCGCTTAAAGGACCCGGGTTCATATTGTTTATGTGTATGTGAGTATTTGAGTGTGTGTGTGTGTGTGTGTGAGAGAGAGAGAGAGAAGATTATAGAATGAATATTAGACTATTAGTGATAAGCCAATCGCTTAATTTCCTTTTGCATTCAGGTCTAAGCAGTGTATACATGTTGCACAATCTCTTTACAGTGTTATATAAATGACTACTAAGCACAACGTAATTCCTAGCGGCTGTTAAGGTAGTATGTTCTTTAGCCACATTAACAATAAAGTGCAAAATTAAGTTAAGCAATCAATATTATTGCCTACAGATTAAGAAAGAACGATGGCTGTCAATGTATTGATTTATATCTGGATTAAAATATAACTTAAATCAACAAAACAGAATAAAGAACGATGAGAAGATATCACTCTATCATACGGGTATCCTGGTACAGACAAGTCTCTTACATAATGGAAAATAAATTGTCTAGATAGATCACTGTTGATGTTGCTCTGTCTACAATTTCATATTGGTCTTTCTTTATTCTTATGATACGAGTATCTATGGAAAATGAGTATAGGTGTTAGTCTCCAAACTTAAATTTAATAGCTCTGTAATGACTGAGATGCATCGTATTGCAAGTTACATATTGCTAGTATTCTCAATACCCAATTCAACTAGATAAATTAAATTCTATGTTATAAATTACGGAAATAAATTACAATTGAACTAGCTTTTCACATGTAGTTAATTTTTTGTGTTATTAAATATCCTATGACACTCACGAATAATGTGTTTTTTTATTGGTAAAACAATTTTCTAAATTTGCACATCATTGCAATAAGTATGGGGACCACTGTTCTGTGATTCTGCTCATACTTAGGCGGAGTAGAGTAACTTAGGCAGGCTCAAATAACAAAAGTTTTCAGAGAAAACAAAGTTTCGAATTTAGTACTGTATTTAGTCACTAATAAATTCATTTATAAATAATAAGTTCATTTATTTAGTTAAAAAAAACAGGTACAAGAACTTACAATTAAATTCTTAAATTTAAAAATAAAGTACGTTAATTGTTATTTGCCCGAACTAGATTGAATCTATGTCTCGGGCGGAAAAAATGCTTACAAAACAATTTCATTCATATTTACATAATTAGTGCTTAAAGTAATAATATAATTTAATAACATACATAGCAATTTAGTCACTGTAGTTATTTAAATTCGTGTTGAGTGTGACTGTGCCAGCTATTTTCACTTTTGATCTTGGTAGAGCTATTACTATCTCCGAATATATATTATTACTGTTAGTATAATATATCTACACACTCAACCAGGCCAGGGTTTGGCTAGTTGACGCTTTTAAGGATGAACAATGCAGCTCCATATTGGATGGTTGGCAATAAACTATGATTTACGATAAAGGATACGTTTAGTTGGCATTTTGCAGTATAACTCCGTTGCCAAACAGGTCAGGGTATGATTACAAACAAACATTTACTTAATTATAACAAAGAGTGCGAATGAAAATCTAAGATTAAAAGGATTGTCTTATAAGAATACAGAAATAAAATAATGTTTGAAACAACTATGGTGGTGTGGTGCTGTATATTCGTGTAGTGATAGATCAAGAATACATAGTGTATCCACCCCCGTTCATCCAATGGGTGTCGTAAGAGATAACTAAGGAAAGAAACTACGCAGGGTAACATAACTGCAAAAGAAGTAACACTTGCAACCCGTCTTGGCAACGTGGTATAATAGACCATAACCTGCCTTCGAAAAAGAGGTTTATGTCCAGTGAAGGCAGTGGACATAAACCTCTGTGGCCTTAAAAACTACTGGCGTGGGAGAGCCACGTTTCGGCATCAATGGGCTGGCTTGACCGGAGTGATACCACGGTCTCACAGAAAACCGGTGTAAAATTGCATATTGCAACGCACTTGTAACGCCTCTGCTGTTGCGGATGTCCGTGGTTGGCGGTAATCGCTTACCGTCAGGATATACAACTACTCGTTTGCCCCGAATTCCATAATAAAAAGGTAGAGTAACAGACAGACTATTAATACTTATAATCACCCATGGACACCGGGAACTCCTAAACTTAGGACTCTATAGTCCTTAAAATGTAACTTGATCTCGGTTTAAAAGTTACTTCATCGGTTTCGTACTTATCTGTCACAGATATCAAGCTATATTTTAAGGACTGTGGTAATCTTATATTGATAAACATCGGTTTTGTGTGAGCTTGTGGCATCACTATGGTCAAGCTGGCGCAATATTCCGGAACATGGTTCAGTCTCGATTTAAGAAATGATACTAATGAATAATATAATATAAACTTCTTTTTTTTATAGTTATAAATAAGTTTTTAAATCGCTTCCGTTTTCGTTTTGCTTCCTCAACTTTAACTTTGTATCTTTTTTGAACAGGTTTTTAATTTTTATAATTTAGCGGGCGTAACCAGAATATAATACAATTCTAAAACACACATAGGATCATCCATTCAACTGTGAGTTCTGTTGTGTAAGTGAATTTGAGTTTAAGTTTCATAATTATTTAATTAATTTTGCATCTATAAGTAGCTAAATATATTATAGTCTGGAACATATTTATATCCTCAAGAAATAGAGCATGAAAATTCAACTGCCTAGCTTAAGCCACATCGAAACGTCGTCGTCGACAGCTGTCAAACAACATCGACTTTCAGTTGATATTGACAGCTGTCAATTCTATGTTTGTGTGCCCGTTTTTTGTGTAAAAAAACAGTCTTTTGTTAGTATGCCAAACTTGTCCAACTGTCTACCTGCTGAGAATTGGAATAATTGTTTATTATTTTAGTTGGGTCTTCGATGTTGGGGTCAAATAACAATATAGGAATATTGAATTGACTGCCTCGATGGCACACGTGGTAGCGTAAGCGACCGTTGTGCTTAAGGTCTGGGGTTCGAGTACCGGGTCGGACCAAATGTTTGTATGATCTGCAAATATTTTTTTCGAAATTTGGGTGATTTCTATGTATAATATGTATGTATTTACAAAAAAAAAGTAAAAATGTCTTTATATCAGTAGTACCCATAACACAAGCTCTGCTTAGATTGGGACTAGACGGCGTTGTGTGTTAAATTGTCCGAATTATTTATTTATTTATTGATTTATATTTATACCATACTAGCTGAAATACTACTATAACAAACGTTGTATTGCCATAAAAATTTAAAAAATATTTAGGGGTGGGTTATATTTATCATTTAGGGGTATGAAAAACCTACCCGATATCCACACAAAATTTCATAAAAATTAGTCCAACCGTTTCGGAGGAGTTTGGTAACAAACACCGCGACACGAGAATTTTATATATTAAATATTATTATTTGAACTTATTATGTGGATAGGTCGTAGGTACCTATATAGAAAGTTAAAAATGAATTAATTTTATGGCTATTAAAAGAGCCTAATGATTTACAAGCTCTAAATTTTGGCAATAAAGGAAAGCATTACATTTTATTTATATATTTGCCTCACGTGACGATCAAAGTGAGTGAGTTTTTGATATTATGTTATTTGATTTCTAAATATCACTCTTCAAGGGTACTAACAGCAAACACGCATAAGACAACCAATAGTCTCAAATATTTAAAAAAATACAGCTAATTGTGACAAGAATATGACGTAACGTCGCGACAAAACACACAGTTGCTGAGTTTAAAACTGTCGATCTTACTAGATGACGTCACAGAGTGATGGCACTCTGGCAGTCTTCACTGTCAAGGTTCAGGTTGCAGCCATCTTTGAGTGACAACCCAAAAGAATACCTGCTATGTAGTTTAGCGAACAGCGGAAATGCGCAGTACCTAACAACTGTGAAAACTGAATAAAAAACTGTAATTATTTGTGATGGTTTCGAGAAAGCTATTTTAAGTGGTACTGAGATAGAAAACCTTTTTTTACAACGGAGTGGGCAAATGAGGAGACGGAGCACCTGATTGAAAGTGATTGCTGCCGCCCATTAACGTATGTAACTCATGAAAGACTCCTATCCTACTAATATTATAAACGCAAAAGTTTGTGAGTATGTAAGTGAGTATGTTTGTTGCTCTTTCAAGCAAAAACTACTGAATGAATTTCAATGAAACTTTATAGTAATATAGCTTATATATCAGAATAACACATAGGCTACATTTTATAAAGATACTAGCTTCGCCTCGCGGTGTTGTCTGCGATTATTGTCGTACTGCGGGTAGCACCGCTGGGTTCAGCCCGTTGTCAAAATTATCGTTATAAATTTTTGACAATTCCCCACTCTTCTATCAACGTATGCAAATTTTCTCAATTTCATCACAGCTGTAATAAAAGGGTAGTTGTCTGCAATACTGTTAGGTATACCTAGTGGTTTAAACAGTCACCCTGCCACTTTCTGTTACGCCAAGTGTTGTGGGTTTGAACCCTACATGGAACAACATTTTTTCTGGATGTTCTTTGTGTTCGATTCATGTACGTTTATAAAGTCTTCCGCTACACAAAATATATTCCTAACGCGGGAGTTTTCTTTTTAAAGAGAAAGACAAAATTTTTTCGAAGTCTTGTAATATTTGAGTACCTCTGTGGCACAGTGGTAACGTATACGATTGCCGTGCTTGAGGTCTCGGGTTCGATTCCCGGGTCGGATTAAATGTTTGTATGATCTACAAATATTTGTTTCGGAGTTTGAGTGTTTCCTATGTATAATATATATTATGTAGTTACAAAAAAAGTATTTATGTATTTATATCAGTTGTCTAGTACCCATAACACAAGCTCTGCTTAGCTTGGGACCAGATGGCGTTGTGTGTAAGATGTCCAAAAAAAATTAAGATTAAGAAAAATTTCATTTTTATTTTAAACTAGGCATCTATATTTAAATATAGACCAGCCAATAGACTGACCATATAAATAGTTATATGGTCAGTCTATTGGCTGGTCTATACTCAAACTGAATATTTCAAAACTTTTGCAATTCGTATGTATATCAGATGGGTAAGCCGAGACTAAATAGCGATAACATTAAATCACCCGTAACCCCAATCTTTTGAATTCGATCAAAACGTCGAAGAAAAAACATCTAACTGTTCTAATTCGGAAACACTCTCGTATGTTGTATTGATTAATAATATTCAATATTACTTATTGACGACAGAAAACCAGTGTCATAGTTAATTTTGAATTTTTTGGATCAACATCATCGACAACCTATCATCAATAGTTTACTGTTAGACCAAATTCTCTTTTCAGAATTTTTATTTTTTTATTGAATAGGGGCAAACGAGCAGACGCATCACCTGATGGTAAGCGATTACCGCCGCCCATGGACACCCGCAACATCAAAAGCGTCACAAGTGCGTTACCGACCTTTGGGGGATGGGGAGAGGGAATGGAGGGGGGGGGTATGGGCCTCCGGTATCCTCACTCCTCTGACCTACTTCTACTTAACCGATTTTAGTTAGGCATATTTAGAAGATTTAGTATCAAGATATGCCAGTAGAAAGCACAGACAGTTCTAACCAATTAATTTTTCTCTTTAGATATGAGGATAAAAGTATAGTTTAGATTTCTTAAAATCGAGACCAGCGTTGATTTGGTTAGATGAGCTTTGATGGACGTTGATCTACGGCTATATTTACTCTTCAGGGGCCATAGTGCTAATGACTTTATTTCTTAATTATATCGTCGTACTAGAAACTATCCTATTTTCTACGAGTAATTATACGCTCTGAACAACGCCAACATGAAATGATTTGGATCTTGTGATGACGTGATTTATTTATGAAATCAAATCACTGTTCTTATTTTAACGGACTTACGAAAAATACTCTCCAATTTTGCCATAAAATTGACATTCAATAGCCCTAGAATATCAAGCTATAGATCTATAAAAAATTTGTGCAATTCTTGCCTAATATCGATGCAAAAATAGGTCAATTCTGAGGCCTACTGACATTAAACAGATTTCATAGACCTGTGCATTCATGATAACTTTAAAATTATAAAATTTACTCTAAACCTTCAAGAAATACACGTAGTCCTACCAACTCTGTCGTAACTCAAGAATCATCACACTACCGACGGTGGTCATTATCCATCAAGTGACTCATCTGATAGTATTTTATAAAGAAAATCAAAAGTAAAATGAAACAAATTTAATGAACGATACGTATAATTATAAATGCAATGTCATGTCAGGACTAATATAATATTATTACTTTTTATGTAAGTTACTATTTTATTGTATCTTTTTTCTATTTTCATTTAAAAATAAAGTGGAATACTTATATTATTTCTTATTTTGTAATCACATCACATCAACAACCTTTTACAATCCACTATTTTTGTAAAAACCAATATCAATCGATTCTTAACTTAGGTTAACTAACTAATAACCTAATTAAATAATAACTTTAAATAAATAATAACTTTGTTTTGTTTTCTTTTTTTTTAATTAATTGCACCGTCGACTGCTACTGTCTCTCCGATACTTTTAATCCATCCTAAGGTTGCCTGGAAGAGATTGCTTTTGGCAATAAGGCCGCCCTTTGTACATTACAATAAATATTATTCATCTCTGTACTCTCTTATAAATTTCTTAAACGGTGTACAAATAAAGAGTTTCCTATTCTATTCTAATAATCGTCCATCCAGGAACTAAGATTAGATTAATTCTTTCTACCCCTATCGAGTATATTATTTCTCTCTCTTTCAAATTCACAGTTAATTTCTATCGACCATTACATCAAGTGGGCTAGTGGTAGTGGGGTAGCACACATTAAGTTGGCGCGTGCTATTTCAGTCTGCCGCTCTGGCCCAGAAACGAATGACGTCAGTAAGACCGACGTTAGCAGGGTTAACGAATACGAACGAAAATGTCCTTCATATCGATGGAAATTGTGCAAGCAATATTATACTAAAATATTTGACCTAAATATAGGTAATTATAAACTTTCAAGATGATAAAATTTCATATACATCGGTATTAAACACAGTTGGTATTTAATATTGAAATGCCAAAACATTCAACTCAGTTTGTGGACAAGTCTTTCACTGTGCAAGCTGTAAGATTATGGAACAACTTGCCTGAGATAATTCGACAAGCTAAAAATTTGTCTACTTTTAAAAAGCTGGTGAAGGACCATTATTTGTCATTATCATTTCTTTTTCTTTTTAACTCTCTTTAGTATATTATATTTAGTCGGTGTATGTATATTGATATATATGTATGTATGTATGTGTGTGTGTATATGTATGTGTGTGTTGTTCTTGTATGTAAGCTACCCAAAATTTTTGGAAAACGAAAATCCGTGTCATTGTTGTCTGGAAGAGATCGCCGTAAGCGATAAGACCGCCTATTATTATATATTTTGCATATTTTCTAACTCATCCTATGTTTTGTTTTGTAATTTTGTATATTTACAATAAAGATTTAAGTAAAATGTAACAAAATGAATACTACACAAATCTTGTGCATATAAATCTAGAATTCAATGAGACTTGAATTAATAAATTTCAAGAAAAATATTTGCTCTTTGAATGAGCATTAAGTTATCACCAGATTTACGTTTTTTTTGTAGGCTTCCAACTACTTAATGTTACCTTCTGCTACGTAATTTTTGAGATCTATAAATAAGACAATGAAATACTAGAATATATAATACATTAAACCGACACCAACCCACGCTATCAATGATAATAACAGTTTTATTAACAAATAGGTCATGTTGGTATAAACACTCAAACAGTCTAAAGCTCCGTTCCCAATTTCCAGTAAATTGTTTCGTTGCTGTCTAGTACACAAATGCAATTTTATCTGGAACAAATTAACACGGCGGTATGAAGTTGTCTGACCCGAAAAAGCCCCAAATTTTGTTCAAAAGCAGCATCTGAAACTCAAATGCTACCAAATCTAAGCTTTACTGTTTACTTTTAAACTTTTTGAGAGACTTTTAGACGTAAAACAAGTCTAAAGGCTTCTATAAAATTATCAACATTAATGCCTAAATATAATTTCGTCCAAATGCCTTAATTTAAAGTGAGGTGAGAGATCGGTCGGTACCGATGTTTTGGTAGTTCGAGTTGCAAGAACGTCCCTAATCTGTTCAGCTTGTTAGTTATTGGTAGTGGTAATTGTACATCTTTAGGCTTGTGGTAGTTATCTCTTCTTGTAAGTCATTTAAATCATACTAGATTATAGACTCTTATAGACTGAACTGTCAGCTGACGGGGACTTAAGACCGGCTCACCGTCAACACCGGTTTCCTCTACAGCTACGGACCCCTCTAGGCTTGTGGTAGTTGACTTCATTGAATCTATTCGTAGAAACATTTTTTTTTTATATTAGAGATTTCCTTTCTTTCAATCTACTCCCAATTTCCACTTGAAATATCAAAAGGACACGTTTGATTACATTAAATTTGACCTTTACTACTTCTATGAAACTAAAATTTTCATCAAAATCTAACTATCTAATTGCCCCCTTTTCTATGCTGTCAGGTCCTACGGATCTCTCCCCGGTCCTGTCGGTTAACCGTTCCATCGGTTTATGAGAGAGAGAGAACAGAGAGTGCAACTGTGTTTGGGCACACACTTGTGCACTATAATATCTCCTGCATAGTTAGCTGATCTCCGAGGCTGGACGCCATTGCCGTAATCCGTAAAGTTGTGAGTGTATGTATATGAAGTAATGATAATTCTTTAAGTGTACAATGAACGGTGAAATATTTGCAATAAACGAATATTGCTCTTAGCTTGCACAACGTACTCGGTCACTGGAGTGATGTGAAACAAATTCATTTGACTAATCCAACATCCAAATAGACACTCGCATTTGCGTTGCGTTGACGCTGCGTATGATTAGCGAGTTACTACACCAATTCAAATTAGTTATTTAAATTAGAACTGTTTTCTTATTTAACATATACAAAATCAAATAAAACATTTCTAAATCTTGAGTCTTGTTACCTTTTAAGTTCATAAATAATTTCTGACCACCCAATAGAATTGTACTAATAACAGTCAAGTGAATAGCTTATTTTTAAACCTTAAATTTTAGTTAGTCCTATTTGAAGCCGTAACATATCTTCCTTCTTCTTTGTGTATCCATATTTTCTTTCACACTCCATCACTATTTTCTTTGATCGTCGTCTTCTCTTGTATCTGTCAACTTTCAAACATAAAATACTCTGCAGCACCTTTATGCCACCCTTCCGTATCGGTTAGTTTCCGCGTTCCCATACCATCGTGACTTATTCTTTCCTGTTCATTCAATTAGATATTGCATCGTTCATATTATTTACTACTAAAAGTTATTTTAATAAATACGTACTGTTTTAGCCTAAGAGCCTTGAAAGACGGAAGTTTACATTTCAAAACTAGGACAGTAATTTAATATACATACTAATATATTAGTATTTATGACTATTCCTATTTCTGGTAATGTTTAGATTATGAATAATATGAGGTGATATAAATTTAAATTTAAACTCTATATTTAATAGCCATTTAGATCGCTTAGCATTGATGCAATTTTTTCTAAGTTTGCACCCATCTGTGACCTTGAAAATATCTTTTTACAAATATACGACAACAAACCGAGTATAAGGGAGCTGTTTAATATAAGTTCAAGTAAAGTATCATCGCAACTTAATCCTAGTTAAAGTTTCATATATTTTCCTTCGTTAAATGCATGAGCTCGTTCAATTCTAACAGAACTTTTTCGAGATATTTATGTCTAATGTAGAATACAGCTCACATCATTAATTCAAGCACAGTATATATAATTCAAACATCACAATTACATCTGCGATATCATAAAGATTCATTATTGTCATTATTAGAATATCATTCTCGTGAATGTTAAAAGCAACTGTAATAGTTTGCTTCATATCATTATGACATTATAACAGTAAGTGGCGCGCCGATATGTTACCTGTACGCATCTGTTTGGCTAACAGCCAGGTTACCCACGAACTCGTCTTATTACTAAACTGTGGCTTTTCTTGGGTTTTTCCCGAATACTTTAGAATATGATCTTAAAATTTCCCATGAATCGATTCATGACTGTTGGGATTTCAAGTTTTTAGAAATTGCAAATGACTAATTTTTTTTCTTCACATTTCATCATCTTCGTTCTTTATCATTTGCCGCAATTTTGCTTGATATCGAAAATAAGTTTTTCTTTGTATTCGACGCAATTATTAATATTTCGTGGGTCCCTTTTTTTTTGGTTATGGCAATTTGTGCCGATGTCGACAATTTTGCCAATGACAAATTTATGATGAAGAGAGTGGGTCCCTTTAAGTTGTAACTGTATCCTTGTTGTAAACAGAGTTCAAATTCAACACTTAGTAAAGGAGATTTTAGTCATAAAACTTAAGTAAGTACCACACTTAGTTCACTCCTCAGAATTATATTACCATATTACGTATTTACCATTCTCTTTACTCTTTTCTCCATTGGAGCTACTTTTTACTCATAAAATACATAGTCAGATGTGGGTGTCATATTAATGTTCATTTTTTTTTTGTGGACAGTAGCTTAACTTTTCTTTCGTCACAGAACAACATGAGATGATATTTCACATCATCTCTACATAAAAGTCAGGCGTTAATAACTATGTACTTTAGTTCTTAGCCATAAATTACTCGTAAATTTTCCTCTTCTAACTTATTTACCGCATATTGTATGAACTCGTAAATATTTAGTTCACTGGGTATTATTGAACTGTAGAAAATACCTACATTTACAAATTCTCTCATCGTACGTGTAGTGTGTTTTTTATTCGTGTGGTACCTGTAGTTAATCGTTATTTAATTTACGTAAGGTACCTTTAATATCAATTTCTATCTAACATCAAAAACAGATGAAGAAAACGAAAGAGATGAACATAAAATAAAAGAGATAAAAAATAACGGTTTTGTTGAAAAAATATGATATCTAAAAATTTAATATCTCAGCACCGTACAAATTATGACTGTGACTCATTTTCAAAAGTCTCTTCCATATCACTTAGATATGAACTATAAATGTTAGTGAATAGACATAAACACGATTCTTGTTCGTAATCCTATGACCTATGAAGCAAAAACTAAAAGATAGTTATTACACCAGTCAACTATGCAGGAGACATTAGGGCGTAAGTACAATTGCAGCAGTACAAAATAACGATATCTGAACCTAGACCTCAAAATATTTCTAAGGCGATAGTTACATCCGGGGGACCCGTAGCTGTAGAGGAAACCGGTGTTGACAGTGAGCCAGTCTAATTTCCTGTCAGCTTTTAATTCATTCATGAGTTTCTTGACTAGTATGATTACTAAATGACTTACAAAAAGAAACATCATCTGCATTTCACTATCACTACACTACAATGCATCGATACTTTTAGCAGTGATGAGTCGCTGAACCAAACTTCCAAAATCATCCTGAGTGATGTAATAATTTATCATTCTTCTTTTGCAGCATTTACGAGATTGATATTATTCAATAGTGACAGTGAAATAAGGATTTTCTGTTGGGATATAGATCAGTTACTATAATACTAGGTCTATAAACTATAAATTGTAATCGATAATACTGGATTCAGCTTAGGAATTAGATGACCACTATCCAATAATGATTGCGATTTATAAACGATAATGATAAATAGTATATGATGGTCTCCTAGCCGATTACGGCCACGGCGGCCAGTCTCAACGGAGACCAACCAACTGCGCAGGAGATATTATAGAGCACAAGTGTGTACGCAAACACAGGTGCACTCTCTGTTCCCTCTCTCACATAATCCGATGAGACGGTTAACGACACGACCAGAGAGAGATCAGATGCAGGACCGACAGCTTTACGTGCTCTCCGAGGCATGGAGGTTCAGACCCCAACTTCCAAACTCCGAGCTGTTATAAAGTATTTCTATAACCAGAAAAACTCAATTTTGACGCGTCTCGGGATTCGAACCCGATACCTCTTGATTGGCAGTCGCATACGTCAACCGCTAGACCAATGAGGCAGTTACAGTTATAGTATATACAAAAATGTTATTAATTAGGAAGACTTGATCGTGTATAGTCCTAGCAAGAATGTTTTACCCCGCTAATCTATATATAACAATCGATTACTGTCCGTTTGTCTTGTTAGAACTCGAAAACGGCTGGGCCGGTTTAGTTAATTTTGGTTTCGAAATGTTTGTCTTAGTTCAAGGAAGGTTTCAACGGTGAAAAATCAATAATATCTTGAAAATCCAAATATCACGTGTTCAAAATAGCTGGCGCAGTTAGTCTTAAATATAAAAATTTGTCGTAGTCCAGAGAAGGTTTAAACGATAAAAAATTAAACACAGCTTGAAAAGCCAAATATCAGGTGTACAAAATAGCTGGCGCAGCTAGTCTTATATATAATTAAGATAAACAAATTTGAATATTCTAATTTTTGTCTAGAATCAGCGGTAAGGAGATGGAATATGGTTGGTACCTGACCTGGTATCTTATCAACGTGAATTCACGCCTTAAATAAACATTAACTTAGTCAAGGGCATAAGAAGAATACTAGTAATATGTGAGCCATATTTTTGATATATACACGTATATGGAGAGAGCAGTTGAATTTTGTGGGTTAGGTATGTAAAATCCAGCTGATAATGAAATGAATTGAGTATTAAAACAAAATTATAAATATTTCTCCTACCTACCCAAAGACCCTTAACTGAAAAGAAACTCAATAAAATTTATTACCTTTTATTACATAAGTTTCTAAATGATACACAAACTTTTTAAACATATAAAATATGATTGTATAAAGCTAATGTTTTTAATGATACAATAGTTATCACAATACAGTTATATGTCGATCACAACATAAAAAATGAAAGTACAACATACATAACGATATATTGCAAGCGAGATTATATACAGTGTGGCATGAATCCGTTCTTCTCTCCTCGCCTACATTCAATGATAGTACATTTTGTAGGTTGGAACACTAAACACATAGTCCAAATAAGGACCTCTGGTTTTGTAGAAATGGTTCTCGTAACAATAAACACGGCCTCTGTACCTGCATCAATAATGTTTCTTTTTTTACTATGTCATCAGGCAGTGATGATGATAGCGTAATTGATGATCGTGATGAATATTTATAAAAAGTTAATTCGGATGAAATGGATAAAAAATTAGACAAATTCGAAAATGATATTGAGGAATTGGAATCAGACAGTGAGCACGACATTCCATTTAAATGTATTTGTACGAGTTCTTTAGTTTGTTATATAAATGTGAAGGTGATTCATGATTATAATATATGAATGGTCAATTAGAATACAAGCGCCGTGTGCAAAGCACCCGTCTCCTTTAATTTAGATACGTGTTATACACAGCGGTGAAATGATAATGTTGATTAATAGTCAACTGAATATGAGAGATGAAAAAACAAACGTGTAAAATAAGACGTGTTACAGTGGTTCATTGCGCAAAAGCGGTGCAACGAACCCGCGGTTAAAATTACACTATATCGAAGGCACGGGAGTCTTGGTCGCATCGAAACTATTAAAATGCATTCTTGACATTTATAATTCTTCCGCCACACATTCCTGGTGGCGAATATGATATCACCACTTCGAGCTGTCAGATTTGGTTTGTTGTTACATGTGTGAAGTTTCAGAGTGTACTGCTACTTGAATACAACAGCCGTTATTGTTTATTTGACTGTCCCTTTTGTTTTTGATATGTGTGTAAATTATGCTTTTAATGAATTTTGTGAAATGATGAAGAAAAGATGATTTGAATAGTAAAGGAAATATGTATTACAACAAAATGAAAAACTTTCAAGGTAGAAAATATTAAACGCTGAGTTGAAATTAACACAAATAAATAGGTTTAGTTTTACCAACTTTTAGTAAGACTGTGAAATATTAAATCAGTACTCCACAATTAAAAGTTATTTTCGTTGGAATATATGTTAACTCGTATAACTAGTGCAAGAAGGAACTATTTAACATAATATTATTCTGGTAACCGAGTTCAAGCGGGATAACGATCAGTTTAACATCGCACATGTCTGTAGTTTATTTACGAAACACGTCAACGAGGGCACAGTTGTGCAAAGCTCATGCCAATAATAAATATGTACTTACTTTGATCCGAGGGCGGACTTAGTATCGAGAACTTCCACAATATCACCGGCTTTTAAAGATACTTCGTCATCAGCAGCAGCTGAATAATCAGCTGACGCTACCACAACATCTTCTACCTGAAACAATAGAAAATATTTTTTAGTTTTGTTAAAAAAATATGTTTTTTGAGTGTTGAACTTACTGTTAACTAAATTACCTTAGGAGGGCTCCTACTACAACTAGATCTAGATCTATCAGAACTTGTCACAGACCGAGTGGAATACCGTTTGTAACTTGGTGTCGTCTCCAAGCTACTTACACGATTTCTTGTGTTTTCTCTTTCTAATAAAACTCCGCTATGTCTGCGTGACCATCCACCAAACTTAGTTATTCTTTGATTGTTACTTATATTGCAATATCCAGTGAAAGATTGTAAGTCTTCATCGTCATCATCAACGATAGGACAACTGTACATTGAAAAACGATGAGCTGTCGGTTGACTAAGGTTTAACGCTGAAAATACGTGCATAGGCTCAAAGTGTCTTATTCCATTTTCGTCAAGAACTGTATATGCCACTTCTCCTGTTAATACAGATCGACTTGCTTCACGTGGAACAACAGCTTGTAAACCTTTTTTCATAATTAATAAAGCGCCTCTATGTTTCCTTCTTCGGAACATGAAGTCTTCCATTGCAAGACTATTTTCTGGGTCTAAAAGATTTAGTGGAACGTCTTCAGAAGTAAGTAGACATGATTCTTCGGGCACAATCATTAGAGCACCACTTTCTCGTACTAAGTCTCTCAGGTTGGAATCTGTGCGAGCTAGTTCTGGATGAGTTTCTAGTGTACGTAACGCAGACTGTAACTTCGGTGTTTTCTCGGCCAATTTTCGCATAACTGTCAGCCTTTTTATGATGTTGAGACTTGTAGGGTCGGCTGCAATTGTAGTCATACTATCTTCATCATTTACTACTGACATTAACTTTAAGGCAACATCTCTCATTCCCAGTATTTTAGCAAGTCCAATAGACTGAATTATTAATTTTCTAAGATTTTCTTTATCGCTATTTTGAATCAGAATTTCAAGTTCCTTGCTACTAGCTTCTTGTACAGCAGATACAATAGCTTTTTGCAAAGAGTCAGTCACTTCGTGATTACTTTTCACAAAAGAAATTGATTCTGAGATGCGGTCTAGCACAGGTTGAAGAAGACTGGTATCGTTTTTGAAAATATTTTTAAATGCGGGGCCCAGTAATTCGTTTTCACAACTTAAAAAGTCCCCTACTTTTTCAATTATATCCTCGTCTGTAAAATAATGTTTGTGCATAGAGCTGCTTACAGCAATTTTAATCAATTCAACTTTAGACTGTGATGAATTTTCAAGTATTTCTTCGCACAATAATTCCTTATCTTCCTCTTTTTGAAGAGCATCAAACATTGCAGATACAAAATCTTCATCAATAGCCTTACCTAATATACTGTCAATAGATTTTAAGATCATTTGATATTTTTCTTTGCTGTTATTGTTAGTTCCTTTTTGAAATTGCTCAGCAGTAACTAAAGCAGCTAAGACAGCTGCAGCAATAGAGTTTTTCACGTGTTCTTGATGAGGAGTTTGTCCATTGCCACCCATAAAACCATTATGTTCATGAATGTCCATTCGTTTTTTATTGATTTTACCTTTTTTATTTTCGTTTACTGATCCAGGTTCTTTGTTATTTTGTTCTATTTCTGTTTTTAAATGCGCACTCATTTCAATAATAGACGAAATCACTTCCAGTAATTGATTTGCTACTTCATCTTTTAAGCCGAAATCTGTTACAAATGCTTTTAATGCCTCTGCATTTCTTGTTTCATTTAACACGACATTTATACTTGGTAATTCAGCGGGCACTTGTCTGCCAATAGACATTCCCGCCTCAGATAGCTGCCGCAACATATTTCTATCAATAGTTAATTCACCTTTTGTAGATGTAGTATCGTTAGGGTTAGTTTTCACTTTCAATAGCTTAAGTTCCTCAGGAGTAACCACGAAACTTTGAACTGAAAATTCTAGACCCTCTTCACCCTCAGTTAGGTCAGGAGCAACAAATTTCAGTCCTTCTGGCGTTTGAACTATTTGGCCTGGTACAAACGTTACGCCATTATCATCTGTTTCAATGACCCTACCGGGTACAAATCTAGGGCCTTCTTCAGTATCTACTACTTGACCAGGCACAAATCTTGATCCTTCATCTTCTGTAGAAATAACTTGACCTGGGATAAAAGTTGGACCAGCTTTAGTTTCTATGATTTGACCCGGTACAAAACGAGGACCATCAATTGTGTGTATTGTTTGACCAGGTACGAATTTCGGTCCAGACTTTGTATTCACTACTTGTCCAGGGACAAACTTAGGTCCATCAGCCGTATCAACCACTTGTCCTGGAACAAATTGTTCTCCATTTTCTGTAAAAACTATTTGGCCAGGTACAAAAACACCCTCAACCATCATACCAGGCACGAAACGAGACTCATTTGCTTCATTCTTTACAAGTCTTCCAGGAACTACTTTTGGGCAACCCTCCATTTTGGGTACCCTTGAGCCTGGATAGAATTCAATTCCATTTTGTGACTGTACCATGTGGCCAAAAACGTATAAAGATTCTTCAGAAAGGGAGCAAGTTTTTATATCAATTGGCAGACCCACCGGCGCGCTTTCACTAAAAGTAATGTCATCGACAGATTTTGCTACGGAAAACTGAACATGGCCGTCAACATTGACAATGGTTTTCCCTGGCATGAATTTTTCTCCGCAGTCAGTATGTACTATTTGACCTTCAATGAATTTGGGGCCATTACATGTATCGACCGTGGTGCCAGGAATAAACTGTAACTCCTTATCACCTGTAATTTTCGTAACACCAGGTACAAAACAAGTATCACCATCTATTGACACTGTTTGTCCAGGTACAAACTTAAGACCATTCGGTGTAGCTATTGTAGCTCCTGGTACAAAATGTAATTCGTCATCTTGATGTATGGCTTGACCTGGTATAAACTGCCATTCATTGTCAACTCTTGCATTTTGTCCGGGAGTGAATGTTATAGCACCGTTTTCTGTTATCGTTTGGCCCGGTATAAATTGAATTCCTTCTGGTGTTTGTATAGTTTGTCCAGGAACAAAAACCTCTTCTGAACCTGTATTTATAATTTTACCAGGTATAAATTTAAGACCCTCTTCCGACAACACTGTCTGTCCTTCTGTAAAACGGTATATATCATCTTTATTTTTAATTGTTTGGCCACAGACAAATTCTTCTCCATTTGGTGTCATAACAACTTGTCCAGCCAAGAAAAATGACGTATCTGTATTTTCATTTGAAACAATATGACCAGGAATTAATCCTGGACCAACAGGTGTATTAACACTCAAGCCAGGAACAAAAATAGGACCCGTAGGTGTATCTATTGTTTGTCCGGGCACAAAAACAGGTCCTTGAGGTGTATTTACTACTTGCCCAGGTATAAATTTCTTAGCTTTGTTTATGTCCAATGTAAGCCCAGTTATCTTAGCAACTTTCTCCCTTTTACCCTTTTTTATATTTTTAACAATTTCATTTAAGTTTTCCATTGTTGGGAGCATGTCAATCTTGTCACTTTCTACTAATTTCTCAATAATATCTGCGGTTTCTACTAAGCGTTCTTCGGACAGTTCTTTTATAGCACATAAAATTTCATCAGTGGGGCGTGTTTTTATAGGTTTTAAGGGGTTTACACAAGGCACACTTTCTAAAGGAATAGACACTTCACTAATATTGCGGTCAACTTCATAAAGTTCCGCTTCGCAATGGTACGGAGTTATTTTTACCGGTGTCGGTAATTTCGTAGCTTTAGGAACGAAATGCTCGTTTACGTTATCTTTCTCAAAAGTTTCAGAATCCCATGTCTCAATCAAGGGGTGCATTTGTTCTCGCCATTCACTAGAACACATGATAATGCTCGACTTTGAACGCATATGGTTCACATCAAAGTTATTACAACTGAATGTCTTAACATCGTGTTTCTCATGTCGAAATTCTTCTAATTTAGCTTTCTTAACCTTTCGATCAAGGCGATGCTTTTCTTCTTCTAACTCTTGTACTTCAGCAAGTTTTTCTTTCTTTTCAAATATTTTTTTCATAGAAGATAGGCCAGCAGTACGTTTTCTCTTCTTCTTTTTCTCTTCTAGTTCTTCCATTTCTCGTTGTTTCAAAACTTCTGCGTTTGGTCCTTCACCTTCAAATATATCTACATCTTCGGTAAAATCCTTAAAATCCATGGAGACACTACGCCCGTGTTTCGTTTTAATCAGAACTGTGTCAGAGTCTTTTGCCAACATGACATCTCTGACGTCACCATCACGCACTGCTGCTTCCATTTGAGCAGAGAATACTAAGCTGCATCTTCTTTCTTGCACGGTATACACGTAACGTTTATCTTCAATCACTTGTTTGCCTAACAACATTTCCATTAAATTCTTTTGGGCTTCTGTAGAGCCATCGAGAACAGGGAAGATATATCTGTAGCCTGGTAAGATTTCATGTTTTCTATTGCCGTAGGTTATTTCAGGTGAATAGTGATGGGGTCCAAGTTCACCAGATACATTTGTTATCTTGCATTTTGTCTTCGAAGAGCGGGCGGTAAGAAGAACTGGAATGTAGTGGTGCGTAGGCAGCCCGTATGATTTACCGGTGATCCTGCAGCATCGTTTTGCATCGGCAGGCGAGATAGGAGCAAGTAGCGGAAAGTAGTTCGGCTTCGGAAGCCCTCTACTACGACCGGTGATTCGACAGAACGACATCTTTTTTTCTTCAAGCAGTCATATTTGTGTGTATAATATTTTGAAATTAGAATTTGTTTTTGTTTAATATATCGCGATCGTCGTAGCGAGTTGAAGGCGTGCGCAGTCTGGCGCGTGTGTTCGGTACTGCGTTTGCAGAGCGACTAACAACGCGACGCTTCGTGCTAGAGCTCAAGGCGCTCGCGCATCGATTCGCACCTTAGTCCAGACGGTGTGCCGTATATTTGTTCCGGTTACAGGTTATTTTTAAACAAAAGAAAGATGAATTTATTTTTAAAGCCAAAATATATGACACAATTCTCTGTTCAAAACAACGCAGCGGTGGCTTTGGTGGTTTAAGTTATAATTGTATAATTAAGATATTACTGCAACATAATTTATAAAACTTTATTTAAATAAAGAGAAAATTAGTGAATATAATATTTATGAAATTCATAACTTTAGTAATGTTGTCCTAATGGTGATATTCTCATAACTTTAAAAAAGAAAAAGCAAAGAAGTGACTTGCACACAAAGAAGAATTTTTTTTTTTTTTTTTTTTTTTTTATTGAATAGTGGGCAAACGAGCAGACGTATCACCTGATGGTAAGCGATTACCGCCGCCCATGTACACCCGCAACACCAAAGGCGTCACAAGTGCGTTGCCGACTTTTGGGGGGATGGGAAAGGGGATGGGGAGAGGGGTTGGGGGTATAGGCCTCCGGTATCCTCACTCACTCGGTGAAACACAGCGCAAGCGCTATTTCACACCGGTTTTCTGTGAGGCCGTGGTATCACTCCGGTCGAGCCGACCCATTCACGCCGAAGCATAGCTCTCCCACGGTAATTAAAATTAAAGAATTAAATTTAAAGAATTAAATGTATCGTACGTTAGACACGTCATTCAATCAAAAACTGAGACACCTAATGAAGTAAAACTCATTTTCGACTTTCGTCTGGCTGTCATGGTGGCTGTTAACCTCGTCATCGTAACTGAGGTTATTTTTATATTCCAATTTAAAGTAGACCTTCGCGGACTGTTGCAAGTGGACGCGGTCAGACACATGTTTATTTTGGATTTAGAAATTATTAGAAAAGAAAGCAGCAAAGGTGAAGTACAAATTGTTAATGAAGTTTCTATTCTTAGCCAAAAAGTATTGAACAATAAATAGCAACAGTAAGTTGAAGCTTCACGTAATTCTTGTGACATTATTTCAGTTAATATTAGTGAGATATTAAACGAAAGTAAACAGGAAATACAAATATCCAGAAGTAACTGTAGACTAATATTACTATTTAGAATACAAATATCACTCTTTTCATTCCGTGGGTGTCTTAGATTTAACCAAAAAATAGCACAATGTTAATTTTTAAATAACTATATGACTACTAAGTATTTGCACCTTATTGCCAATTTACAATTCTTAAACTCATTGTTCAGTAAAGTCAATATTACAAATTAGTTATCTGCCTGATCTAGGTAGTTTCAGGCCGATGTTTTAGGCATTCTAAATGTTTTACTACCCGAAACAGAATTAGGAAAAATTACTAGTAATTTTATGTACTCGGTGAAACGCTATAAAACAAATAATAGACACAAGCTTTAGAGGTCTAAGTACCACTGCGATCAAGTTGCTTCCGATGTAGGTACCGATACATTGCTCTTACGCAATTACACGACATATTTAGATAGTGCTAACAGTTCAAAAATTGTGTTAATTTTATAATTACACACATTAAAGTACTATCTATTCTCGTGTCACTTTGTTGCTTACGATGAACTCCGAAACACTCTAACTGATTTCCACATTCTTTTTAATGTGAAAGTCTACCTAAGATGGAATAGTTAACATTACGTTTAAACTAATAGCAGCCTAGCACAATTGAACAGAGATGAAACGATTTTGCGTAGGTTAGTTAGTATACATACATACAAATATAACATAATCAAAATGTATAAAATTGTGGACATTGTAACATCTCCAATCGATTCTTTATAGGACCTTGAAAATGAATTCATGATTATCTTAAGCAACATTATTCTCATCCCAATCTGTGAGTTTTCTTAACTGTTTGCGTAACAGATTAAAAAGAAGTATTTCTAGAAAAGCATCAACATCTTTCATAATACAATTCACCTTGGTGTAACGTTTAACGGCATAACACTTAACTAATATCCTGTTTTCAATAGTTATTGGAAACATACGCATATTCACGGTCTCATCAAAGAAACAAAATATATTTTGAAACTAAACAAATTTTACGAAATGGGTGATCTTAGTGTCGGGAGCACTTTAATGGTGAATGTTTTATAAACTATTTTGGTAAACTGATTTTCACCTGTTCTGGTTTTATCGTATTGTGTAGAAGAAAATAGAATGAGGTTAAACAAAAAATATTATAAGTATATAGCAGACTATATATGGAAAAGGATCGTATTACGAATGAGGTTTTCCAGTAGAGAATAAAGTTCATCAACTTAGCCCACCAGATTAAAAAACTGTACTGGCAGGCCATATTAGCTGCAGAACTGACAAATATTGGGGTACAAGAGTTCTGGAGCGAATACCGCATCTCAGCAAGCGTAGTATAGAATGCCCACAGGCCAGGTGAAGTGACAACTTGCGCAAGATGGCTGACAGGAGCTGGAGGCGAGGGAAAAGTCGATCAGGATGGTATGCAATGGGAATGGCCTATGTTCAGCAGTGGACTGCAATAGGCTGATGATGATTGATGAGACGTGAACTTAAGTTCAAGTAGCCGGACAGCCTATAAATTATGCTAGAAGTTCCTCGTTGGTTAAAAGATCTTTGATCATTGTAACAAACGAGTCCTATAGTGGAAGCTGAATTTTACGGAATTTCTGAATGCTACGTTATACTAATGACTTTAAGATATAGTCGCAGTATCTTAGGAGACACTTCATAATGTAGGTAATGTAAGAACATTATTTTTATAATTCATTTGATTATAAACAAATAAAATAAATATTTCGGACATCTAACACACAGCGTCATCTACTCCTGAACTACTGGGTCCTAGACAACTGATATAAATACATACAAGTATATACTTTTTTTGTACATACATACAACAAATACTTGCAGATCATAACATATTTGGTCCGATCCAGGAATCGAAACCTCAAGCACAGCAGTCACATACGCTACCACTGCGCCACCGTGACATATAAACATTAACTACTTAGCAAAGACAGTCCTAAGTAACCTCGGCTGCAGCTACTTATATTTGTGTAAGCTATTACGAGAATGGCAATTAAGAAACATAAAAAGGGCGATTAAAATCTATTCGTGGGCGGCGATCCAAACGTTTAGTGAATGGGGTCGCAAAACAATCTTGACAGAGAATTGATGCTTGTACAATCCTATACAATTTCACACCACATGCCGTGGACGCCTTGACAAATTATACACAATTTATCTGAACTTTTTAGCAAGCCATATATTAAGTCTCGCGATGTTCCGTTTCGATGAAATACTTATTAAGTGGTCAGTTATATTTTATAAAATTTCTTTCCACTTCTTTTTTGATAACTTAAACTCTGTTTTAGAACCCTTTATTACCTTCCAATTTACATAGATTTTACACATACAATTTAAATTTTTCTAAGACGTCTCCAAACGTACGTCCTTCGTTCAGTTTTAATTTGTTTCATTTACATATAATGCTCACGTGATCTCTTTTATCGAAACGAGTTAAAGGTTTGTTAGAAATCTTCATAGCCGGGAATAATTTTGTTAGCTAAGGGAAAGAATCATTTATTGTTATTGGCGGAGTTCAATACCCATTTTTCCAAATAAATATACCGAGGTTATTAGGAGCATATCAACAAATATCGCCACTATACCAGTGCTAGAATTTTGACTCGAAGAAATAGAAATTATGGTATTTGTATTGCATTGTATAAGTTTAATACTTTAGCACTAACCACCGCAAAAACCATGTGTTGTGCACGTTCGAAAAAGTATTTTCAGATTTAGATTTATATGACCTAACTTTTGACATACAACCTTGGTTTTAATTAATCTTCGGTATAAGAACATAGAGAAACATTGTAGTGAAATCGGTCAGTGCTGTTATTGGCCTGTTAACGAGGGTTGGATATTGATATGAGAGTACACAATATTTTGTCTGTTGAACCGAATGTGCTATTTTGAACTTTTATTAAATAATTTATACTCTTGATTATCGGCAGTTGATCGAACTTGTTGCAATATCTGACGGGTTGCGCCTCCGATCAGGTGTAAACATAATTAAAATAGTGGATTAAGTACCAGTGATTTTGATTCTAGAATGTATTTTATAAAAATAATTTAAATACGAGTTTTATTATATTTTTAAGACTGTCTTAACCCACACTGTATAGAAACATTAATGTGTAAATCTTAGAAGTCAATAACACAGACGTGGTACGTACGTTTAAATTTATGGGTAGGTATACCTAGTTCCGATAACTATGTAAATGTAGAATACATTGACATCTTTGCCTTGATGTGACGATAGAACCTGACGATGTAGAAAATAATTTAGCAGTTATTAGTAAAACGATCCAATTTGGACTTATCTGTTGAACATTTGCCGCTTTTCGTTTTGTGTTCGATTTCGTTTTCGACGTTGCTTAGTGACCATTTACTTTTGCTTTTTAATTTAATACACTATTGAAGAGAATATCGTATGCATCTTATTTCAATCGTGCTTGGCAGTCTAAGCGTGATGTTAATTTATTCTATGTCAGAAACGTCAGTAAAACACACATTACAAAAACGTGAAAATGGGAAAGATAGTTTCGGAGATCATTGTGAGCAACAACTGGCGTTTAGTATAGTGGCGTAGGTGGCGTAGTGGTAGCGTATTCGACTGCTAAACTTGAGGTCTCGGGTTCGATTCTCGGGTCGGACTAAATGTTTGTATATCTGCAAATATTTATTTCGGAGTTTGGGTGTTATCTATGTTTAATATGTATGTATTTATTTACAAAAAAAAAGTATATAAGTATTTATTTCAGTTGTCTAGTACCCATAACATAAGCTCTGCTTAGCTTGGGACTAGATGGCGTTGTGTGTTAGATGTCCGGTATATTTATTTTTATTATTATAATAGATAATGAACAAACTTTAACCATCATTAAACTCTATAATTTTATACAACATGTTATGTACAACTAGGTAATAAATATATATATACACTGTTTTTCTTATCTTTGCAGCAGTACTTTTAAAGTCAAGCATCAATTTTATCACAATCGTAAACTGAAAAAGAAATTTGTTCAAACTCTTTAAAGTCATGTCCATCAGAAATTTACTACTGTATCTGCAATAAAACCATTTAAGATTGAGCTTGGTTAAGCTAAATCCATTGATGTAAAATAAATGGGTTTGCGAAAGCTACATTTCAAACGCTTTGATAATATCACCTTGAAACTGGACAAGTAAGGTTGAGACCTCAGCTTGATGTGAACGGAAATAAATTTGTCATCGGTCCACTGCACTGTGATGAACGAGGCAGATTTCCAGAAAACTTCGAGGTTTAAGAGTTAATTTTAAGTGGCTATTTAATGAGATGTTCCGATGTAAGTAGCCAAGTGCATGTTCCGTCGGTTTTACACATCCAATCAACTGATGCGAGTTGAAAACGTCTATCCTTTTCTCTCTATCTACGTCTCTTATTTATTTGAAAGAGTGTTGTTGTTGTTTCAGGGGGGCTGCCACTTCCATGCAATAATAAATTCAAGTAAAAAATTTTGGACATCTGTTAGCTTTTGTTTCACATCCCCGCGAGAATATTTGCCCGTTGTGTGGCTACTCTCGAATATTCTTTAGGACAGTGTGGAAACCTAAGCAGGAAATATCTGTAGCATAAAGATCCGGTGTCCAAATAACTCACTTAAGCTCCTACAACTATTTGAATTCCATATAGATTAAGATACATACACTACTTTGTTTATTTATAATAACTAATTTGTCTGCCAAACACAACGGTTCACAAAATTAAGAATCTCCTCTGTTATTCAATTGGTATACCATGTTTCAATAATTAACACGATTTTATTAAGTTTACCTAAATGTTTGTTTGTTTGCTTGTTACCAAATTTTGTAATTACAATTTTGAGATCTTTTAAACTATGTTTTTTTACTAATAAGAATGAAAGAAACTCCAGTTGTTCCTTCGAAAAATTTATCACCAGAAAACTTAGTCCAAAGTCTGTAAAAATATTTTTAAAATTTCTCGGAACATAGATGAATATCTCAGTTCTCTCTAATATTTCAAAATAAAAGTCTAACCCGCCCATTGAGAAAGCGGAAACGTCGAGAAGTGTAAAGTAGGCGACACCTGCGCACACGCCGTTTCCGGAAAACGTCAGGTGACGAGGTGAGAATAGACGACATTGCTATAACCATCAAGTTCAATCTATTCGAGAAAGATCTATACTTCTATGTCTATTACTATGTCTTCTGTCTCTTCCATACAAACTTTAACAATTCAAGATTTATTATATAAAATTGGCCTATGATTTGATGTTGGCTGGATGGATCTATTGTAGATTTGACAATGTAAAATTTACAAAATAAGTTACAGTCCCAATTTTTTAAACTTTTGGTTAAAATATCTCTCTTAACCGCAGAATTTTGTACAGAGCTCTCCTGGTTGCGATATTTCAGTTCAAGCAACTATTTTATGAACAAAGAATACTAATGACTTGCTAAATTGACAGTTTTACAACAATTTTAACAATCTCAACCTGGTTACCAACAAAATATTAGAATAATATTTCAAAAAAGAACATCATTACCCAGAAATCAGGTTTTTATACAAATTATTAGAAACATTTTCATCGTGACCAGCCATTATGCTTTTTATTACAAATACATTTTCCTATGACAACTTGCCATTAACCACTTCCCAGAAACTGTTTATTATGTATGATTCGCTACTTCAGAGAAAAATTACAATAAATTTTGGCACTATATTATGAGTGGACCGAGTGATTGAAGCAGAAACCTCTTTTCCCTGATTTGAGTCAATTTGTTTACGGAAAATGTTCTGCTATAAAATGTGACATACTGTCTTTTATGTATCTCGTGTTCTATTTAACGTTCTAACTTTGAGTACTGTCAATCTAGATCTACATATAAAAGCCATCCTATATTATCCGTATTCTAAGCTTTCATAGCTTTTTAACTGATCATGGATACATGGTCAGTTAAAAAGCCAATCAAAAAGTTAAAGCATATTTGCTTAAATCGGCGTACACATTTTTAAATCCGGGCAGGTGAACAAATGTCGTTCTCAACGAGCCCTCCTTTGCCAGCCACTTTCTTCAAAACGTAATGTCATCAGCGAGTAAGGGACAGGATATTCAGTTTAAACTCAATAACATAAAAATTAAATAAAAACTAAAACAGCGCCTGCGCTGTGTTTCACCGAGTGAGTGAGAATATCGAAAGGCCCACTCCAACTCTATCCTCCCATCCCCCAAAAGACCGGCAACGCACTTATGATGCCTCTGGTGTAACGGGTGTCCATGGGCGGCGGTAATCGCTTACCGTCGGGCGAAACGTATGCTCGTTTGCCCGCTTCAGCATAAGAAAAAAAAATGATTCCAGGTGAGATAAAAGAACACAAACGTGTAGGCTATAACGTTGGATGAGATTAAAAGAGACCTAGTTTTGTTAACAAACGCAGACGGACACAAATCTAGTGCGTGTATTTAAAGGATTCTGAGAATTTACTGCGTTACTGTGGGTTTTGTTCACTTGTTTCTAGTGTTTATTTCTAGAATATTTTGGTACATTCGGTTAGGCAATCTATTTTTATATCTTTCTTATTAGCGGTTAATTTTCAGAAGTCTTTCTTATTCATTTACAAAATCTCAAGAACGACATTCATATTTTTGTCTGGGATTAGGTTTTACACACACATAACATTTTTGTAGGTATGTACTGTATTTGTCAAATAAAGCTTGATCTGTACTTTTATACTGTCTAGCATAGAGTGAGTTACACGTGACTCTTGAGCTCGTTTGCCGCCTATACCATAAAAAACAATATATCTACTTGGCCTAAAGAGGTGTTAGTGTATGCCGTATGTACGTACCAAAAATTATATTCCGTACCAAAAATGATAAATTATACTTAGGACAAATAACTTTGAAAATAACTACGCTTCACAATTCAAAGGTATGTAACTTTTTAATACTTATCGTATGTACGTTATGCCCCATTATCATGATAATAAATGTAACTATATGTATGTTATTATGAAAGCGGAGAAAGCAAAAGTTGATATGAAAAGAATTGGATTTTAGCTGCCTGCGAAGAGATCCTCATATTCTACTGGTTGTCGACGTAAAATAAGTCGAAAAAGTTTTCGTTGCGGTGATTTATTTAAAGAAACATTGAAGCACATAAAGACTTCTAATTAATTATTTGTTCTCAGCAACTGTACTAGATCAAGAGGATATCCGGGGACGTAAGCGTATGCAGAGCAACCGGATGTTGACAATACATCAAAAACTTACATTTTACTATTTAAAAATAAGCAAAAATAAATTAATTATTTGATTTCTCTAACAGTTGTTACTAGCACCATTTTAAAAATTAAAAGATACTCGTACATTTCTGGTGTTAAAATTTAAATTTACTATATATATTTGTGATAAAGCTGGCATGTCAAGAATATAATAATAAATAATTCAAAAATAAAATTGCTTGTTCAAACTTACTACGCCGGTATTGTAGCCATCTATTATAGAAATCAAGCTATATTTTAAGGACTAAAGTTATACCAATGATGTCCTATGTTCAGCGATGATCTGTTAAAGGTTAATCATGATGATTACGGTGTTGATGAGACCGATGGTAACACGTCATTAGACCGTTTGGCGGTAGTAGGCAATGATACCCATCGTTCTTAAAAGACATAAATACGTTACAAGTTTAATAACGATCATACAAATTTATTCATGCATATACTAACACCTCTTTAGGCCAAGCAGATCTATTGTTTTTGGAACGAAGTTCCTTATCGCGCGTTGCGAAAGGGGGCTAGACGGAAAAAAATAAGACGAAAAGTTGTAACGACACTTTTTGCTATAGTAAGCGGCGTGCGCATGTTTCTCGGTCTGTCTCTCTCTCTCTCTCTCTCTCTGAAAGCAAGCCAGATATTTTCGTTTTTTGTTGAGTGTATACAGGTTTTCTGTACATAATAAAAAATAATAACAGTAATAAATCCTGACAGTGTTTCTGCACAAGTTCCGGATATTGCTGATGGAGTTAGGTAGGTAGAGATTTTATAAATGCTTTTGTATTTTAGCAAGTACAAAATATAACCTCTCTTTACTATTGTGCTAACCAAGTCATACGCCTTATAATCTCTCCATTATTGTGTTTTTAGCAGGTGTACGCGTCATAACTTTAATAAATTCAAAAGCAAATTATATTTTATTATTACAATATCAGAACGATGTATTTAGCAAGCCGTGCGTGTTCTAACCTATACGCTGTTGTGTTTACGAAGTCGAGAGAGTATATATATATATATATATATATATATATATATAGTACGTTCGTACGTACTTCGTTCCATCCGGGTGTCCCTTGACAAGTTTTTTTTTTATGGTATAGGTGGCAAACGAGCACAAGAATCACGTGATAGTAAGTAACTACTAAGGTCTATGACTTTATAGAGAGAGAAGAATTTTACACTTTTAAAACGAGTAGCCATGAGTTTCTTTGTCAGTATTCTTCCGATAAGGCTGTACGCACTTTGGAAACCGGAAGTTATAGATTGACACAAGCAGGCAGTAGATTTTTGTGTTTTAACATAATTTACATTGATTGTGGAGTCTGTTTGTGTCGATCTATGATTTTCAACTGTAGCTTAAATTTAACGTTCATAAATGTCACTTAAAGACTAAATTGATTAAACAATTTTGAATTTGAATACATAAGAAAATATTTTAAACAGTTTTGCGAACATTTTTTGACTCAACACATAAACTTATCGTGAGTGGAATTCGAATCCACAACAAACACTATACCATAAGCTCTGAAGTACATGTTGTCACCTATGTAAAATTACTACAAAAGAATCAGAGCGTATTATAATAGCTGTAATAAAATAAAATGTTATCTAGTCCACTTATTTCGTGATATTCATAAACGCGCATAAAGTACTGTGTCAAAATTATCTTGCTCTTCCATTTTACGACGTTGCCTAATGAACATGGACCTCGTTAGACTTGCCAAAATATTATAGATATAATTGACCTCGTAATAGATATATAAAATTGATTTCACAAACATGTAAACATTCAGATCCTGTCCTTTTTATGAAATGTTAGATCATATTCTGTAACTGCAATGATGTACATATTATCTTCCTAGCCTTTATTCCTTTCCTGTAGCTAAAACAAACTATAGGCAGAACAGCTACTTGGTACGCGCAAGCAGAAATTTTAATGAATTATGTAAACAGCATGATTTTGATCCCTTTCTGATTAGTGTATCCTCGGCAAGAAAGCGTCTAGGTCTTAGATTTTTTGAGCAGACATAGTTTCCCTAAATTTACGATGAAGCAATCGTTTATTGTGTGTTTGGCGCTTGCGTATTGTGTGGGCTTATTTTTTCTTTTTGAGTTTTTTCTTTTTGATTTATATTTGGTTTTTGTTTTTCAATATTTAATATTAATCTGGCACTAGATGTGAAAACTTGTTATTGGCTTTCTGACGACTGATCTGCTTTGTATTACCAATGTATCTAGCTATAAGTTTTCCATAAATAAATAAATAAATTTATTATTCCCAAGATTATTTGGGGTCGGCTACTAGTTCAACAAAGAGACTGGCTCGTGACTGGCGGCATATGATATTATTTATTTGACTTGACAGTGACTGCACGGTTGGCCTAGTGGTTTAAGCAGTAACAGCAAAGCAGTTCAAATCCCACGTGGGGGACATCATTTTGTGTGATCCACAAAATGTTGTCCTGAGTCTAGTTGTTCTTTGTGTCCGTTACATGTATGTTTGTAAAGTCCATTTAAGAGACAGAGTTTAGAACTTACATCGGTAGCACTTATTCAATAAAATAATACCTGTCATAAAACAGTGATGATCAACCTAATTAACAGGGCTTTCTTTAACTACTATATTTGTTTATATCTCTTCATACTGTGAGTTCTATTACCCAATGTACTGTGTCACCTAATAGAAATGTAATTGTATTTTAACAATGTATATCCTCTTTGTGTGTGAATAAAGTTATTATTATTATATAGAAAACTATATATATATATATATATATATATATATATAAAAGCTGGTTTTTAAAATGTAATAGGGGCAAACGAGCAGACGTATCGCCTATACTGCCAAGTCATAAATACTATGAAAGATATCACCAAAGATACCCACAAAAAACAAAGCAACGCATTATCAAAAATCTTGTAACGAGAAATTGAGACGGACAGTTGAGAAAAATTCGAAGATGACTGTAATTTTCTCATTAGTCGTAAAAATTTCTCGTGGAAAGTTTCAAACTCAATACCTGACCATTTTCCTCTAAAGTACGCATGCATTATTTTTAGAAGCTCCTCTCAGCCAGACAGGCGCCTCATTTCATAAATACTGAACGGACGAGGTATCGGTGTAAAATTTTAGACACTCATTATAAAATTGTTGAACTCTCAACTGAGCTCACTCCTGTCGGATATTCAGGAAAAGATATACCGATAGATAGATAGATACTCTTTATAACACACAACGCCACCAAGCTAGTCCCAAGCTAAGCAGAGCTTGTGTTATGGGTACTAAACAACTGATGTGAATACATATATATTTTTCGTTTTCTAATAACTATATTTATAATACATATTATATATAGAAAACCTCTAAACTACGAAACAAATATTTGCAGATCGCACACGCTACCACTGTGCTACCGAGGCAGTCAAAATAAACTTATAAAGGATTATAGAATTAAATTCAATGCAAATATTTTAAGCATTTCAAAGTGTCCATTTAAATTAATGTAAGTATTGATTCGTATGTATAAATAGTTGAAACAAAACTGAACATTAATTTGAAGATATACTTCACATACATATAAAACATTGTAAATCAATGTTTTATATGTAGACCTTTATTAAAAAGTACTCTTAGTAATTATTGTCTAATCCCAGTCCATTGGACTCATTAAATTAAACCAAATAGAGAGTTCCCAATCACCCCTTACCATTATGTTTTTAGATATTTAGAGATTTTTTTTAGGATTGGTAGTCTAACATAAACTCAGAAAGGAATGGATGCTCATTAAGCTGAAAGTAGGCCGTTTTATTGTTAGCAGATCCTAAAAATTTCACCTTTCCTAAAATAACGTACGTCTGTGGCGACTGCAATCTTGGACTAAAACTATTTTCATATTAAGTAATTTCGATTCCTATGTGTGACAACAACGATTATTAAAACAAGGGTAGACTTTGTTCATTGAGATGGACAATGTGTTGAACACACAACTAAAAGCCATTGTTTCAACACCGAAACTCATTTCCCAAGATATTATTATGAACGAAACAAACTGCGAGATAAAATCTACTGACAGATTTAATTCTGAAGTACTGTGTGAAGTGTTAATTGGCCATTTTCTTGGAAATTGAAAATTAAATTACTGTCCAAATTTATTTCAGAAATTTTCTGGAATAATGTTCTCGAATCGTCCAGTAGCTATAGGTAGATCTGTCTTATAAGGTTCATTAGGCTTAATTTCTTCTTGAATTACTAATTTGTGAGCTAAAATGGATTTTCAACATATTTCGACACCATGATTTCAAACCTTCGTCGCAGTCCTACCCTTGGATAGAAAACATAGATGGAATAAGTTTTCAAATATTTAATGCACTGGACACTGGTTGAATATTCTCGAACATTTAAATAGGTCAGTTTAGATGTAATTTGAAATATGATTTCACAACGTTATGTTAACTTCGATACGAGTTCAAATGTTAAATAAAAGCAAAAGAGTAATAATAAAAGAACATGAAATTGTGCGCTTTGACAGGTTTGGTCCACAGTAAATAAACCCGTGATAAATGATGGTTATTTTCGGCCAACACCTACATAAAAAAAAGAAAGATAGTCCATAAATAAGTAGTTTACATCAACACCACCAGTTTATTCTGTGGGGGAACGGATATCATGTTCCACCCAACACAAAGGGAGGATCCTCCGACCAGGCGAGGTGATCATGCCTGGCGGGCTACTGCCCTGTACTGCCCAACAGTTGATGTTGGGATGTTGTATATATGATACTCGGCGCGAGAACTTTAATTGCGCGATTCAGGATTGTTCTCACTCAGGAAGTTAAATTTGAACAGAAATTGAGTGGGTAATATACCCAACTTAACTATTTTATTTCGAAGCTCATTATTTTGAAACTTAAAACATACGTGAAGCGTTAAATACGTCAGAATTAATATATAAGTCTAATTAACTAGTAAATGAGTTCAGCTCTTCAGAATTCTTTGATTAGGTGTTTATAAATATTTGTGGCATTCAAATGATTTATTTGATAAAATATTATATCAACTTAACATTCAAAGGTTTGCACAGCATTTACGGACGTTCAAGTTTCATCACAACGTTTAAAAATTAGGATAATTTATAATTACGGCAGGCCCGTACGTAAAAGAACAAACTAAAGACTCTATGGGATTCAGGTGGAAAGCATAAGCAGAATTCAAGAGTGGTCACCACACTTTTGTACTGAATGTAGACAATGCAGCATGATACCACAGCACGAATGCTGTCGTTTTAGTTTAATCTTCTGTACGAGGGTGGTACCGCCCCGATCGAGCTAGCCTGCTCGTGCTAAAATCATCATGCCTCTACTAACATAATAATAAATAAATACTATCATTTGAAGAGTATTTATATAGTTCCATTACAATTGTTTCTAGTGTAAGTTTTTTTATCGACTTCAATGATTATATCTATACAAATAAATAAAATTGGAGTGTCTGTTTGTAATATTAAAATAACCGCTGTCTACTACATGCATATGAATGTATATACGGTACACATACCAAAACATATATTTTAAAAACTTTGTCTGTCTGTTTGTTCCGGCTAATCTCAGGAACCACTGGTACGATTTGAAAATTCTTTTGGCGTTTGATAGTCCATTTATCGAGGAAGGCTACAGGCTATATATCATCACGCTACTACTAATAGGAGCGGAGCACCAATGATGAATGTTTCAAAAACGGGGGAAAATTTTCACGCCACGGGCAATATATGAGTAAGACGCAAACGAGGTTGCGTGGGTCAGATAGTCATCAATATAAGTAAAAGTATTTACAAAACAACCGTATTCTTTGTGATACAAAGGTACGTACAGATGTCAATCATTGAAGTCCCACAAACATCAGATATGTACTTACTCTAACAAAAAAATAAAGCAATAAAAATATATGCTCAAGACGAGTGCTCTGTCATGAAGGCGATTAGTAAAAAGCAAAGTCTATAGCCAACTACTTTATTTATAACTGACGACTAGAATATTCAGTGTAGGTTCTAATATAACTGAAGTAACTTGTGACGTCTGATCTTCTTTCTCGTATGGTGATTTAGTAAGAGAAGATCTAGAAGGTTTCGACTTTAGCCATCTTAGCCAAGACGGAAGTGTTTCGCTTTGTATCTCTTTAACCTAACGCCTATATTCTCTTGTATTATTAGCTATTATTTCATTTTGACCACGTAGATTTGAATTGAGATGACGTCTTTCCAATACATTCGTTAGATTTTAAATAACGTTTACATTTGCAGAATTCAGCTTGGCTAGAGGGCTGGTATTGAAAATTAAATTTTGGTTGAGAAAATTTGCGTATTTCAGTCATGGGCTATTTAGATTTCATCATAACTTATCTAGCATACTAGAATATGAGTTCAAGAAGTTCATGAGAGCTTGCATATTTCATCATCATCATCATCAGCCTATCGCAGTCCACTGCTGGACATAGGGATCTCCAATAGCACGCCACTTAGTTCGATCCTCGGCTTCTCGCATCCAGCTCCTGCCAGCCGTCTTGCGCAAATCATCACTCCACCTGGCCTGTGGACGTCCTACACTACGTTTGCCGAGACGCGGTCTCCACTCAAGAACCCGTTTACCCCAACGGTTATCGGTTCTGCGGTAAATATGGCCAGCCCACTGCCACTTCAGCTTGCTAATCCTTGCATATTTAGTTCTACTTAACTAAACCTAAACTGAGTTTTAGTTATTCTACCGGAAAATTGTAAATACTGAGCATTGAGCTTACATCTAAAGCTCGCTACTTTGTCTTTTAATTCTTTAAATTTTTGGTTATTTCCGAAACCACCAATCAACCTATATTTCCAACCTTTCTTTATTAATGTATCATGTAATAACTGTATGAATGAGCTTAATATTTTTAAACGGATTTTCCAAGAGCAATTAAAAACTGATGACATCATTGAACAAAAAAGCCATCAAACTGAAACCAAACAAAGCATATTTAAAAACGCAAGCATGATACATGCAAAATGCTGCAATTGGGATGCATCCAAACTAATTACAAGCTCGTAAATTGTGAATGCCACCATACTTCTTGCGCCCATCATGAGATCAAACATTAATCTCAAGTTGGACGTAACAAGGGGAGCTGGGTGACAAATACTCGCCAATGTTGTTAATGTGATGTGGCCAAATGAATTTATGAGCACAACTTTCTGGTTGAGGTTCTATATTTCCGTCATGTTAATTGGAGTTTTATTTATGTGGAAGAAACCCAAGGCAACATTTATTTAAAAATTGCCTCGGTGGTTAGTGGTAGCGTATGTGACTGCTAAGCTGGGAATCAGACCCGAGACCTCATCTCGGGTTTGATTCCCGGGTCGGACCAAATGTTTGTGTGATCTGCAAATATTTGTTTCGGAGTTTGGGTGTTTTCTATGTAAACCATGTATGTGTTTGCAAAAAAAAGTATATAAGTATTTATATCATTTGTCTAGTACCCATAACACAAGCTCTGCTTAGCTTGGGACTAGATGGCGTTGTGTGTTAGATGTCCGGAATATTTATTTATTTATTTAAAATTTTTGAACTTTAGTTTTATTTGGAGTGGTTTTTTAAAGTAAAAGTAACTAAAAATTAGTGTTTATGAAATAGGCGCTTCTATTCTTAATAGAAAGAACTAGTGAAATTATCTAAGGTAGATTGTTATTTTTTAAGTTGGTAGTTGGGTGTTGCCCGAGTAATTTCAGAGTTACTTACGAAGATAATTGGAGACTAACACTAATATAGAAATTCACTTCAAAATGAATAAAAAGCTCTCGAGAGTTCAAAAACTAGTCAAGTATCTAAAATACAGGATACTTTGTTACATTTTCAGTTGAAAAAAAATGTTTTATAATATTTTTAAGTTCTCTTTTTTTCCTAATATTTAAAAGTTAAAAACAGGTACACCTAGCTTTGACCAGATTCTTTTTTGGTACTTTTGAACAAACATTGTTAATAAATTTCTTTTTTATTGTTTATGCTGAACATGATTAAACATGTAAAGAAATGATAATTCGAACAAACCCGGTTGTAGTCGTGTGTGTTTCCCCGAAATGTTTTAAGGCCAATATGTTAAAAGAAAGAGGCGTGCGATTAAATAAATGGCGGGCGATACCAACATTGTCCGCAATACTTTTATATCTGACAGATTTACGGCGCACTTCAGATTGGGGAACATTTATTAAACATATAAATCATCAAGCTTTCATATTTAAGCGTATTAAGAAAATTTTCAAAACATAAAATAGTACTAGAACTCAATAAATAAACTTAAATCATGTTGAAGTAAAAGTTGACCCGAAATAGTTAATCCTTTATTACGGCAGAAAACTATCAAATGGGTTTAGTCAAAGAGGACGTTTTCGAGATCCAAACCGTTTGCAACAAAGTTGCAATTCAATGCACCGAAATTCTACCTTACTGCGTTTGTCTTTGAAAAATTTAGCACATAACGTGCTAAATCACAGTCACAAGCATGTTTTTTTAAAAAGGGAACGTCTTACCTGTCTTAATATGGTAGATTTAGATTTAACTACCACCCCGCTTTTTGTCAAATACTACCTTCTGATTCGAGATTATTATCTGGCAGGCGTAGTAATAAAGGTCAACAAACACCCACATAATTATAATTTTGTTATTTGGGGTAAAAATCACCAATTTGTTTACGTAAAAATGCAGCATTAAAACGCATCAAGAATTTATGACACTAACGGTCTTACCCTCATTCGAAATATGGCTGACAATTTTCTTTATTTTCTCAAAAATGAAATATCTGTTGCATAAATTGCGTATGATTCATGTAAGCAATGCCCCGATCTCTGTAGATCATCCGAGAAAATTATTTACTTTACATTATTTATTCCTCGGGAAAAAAATTTTATTTGTATGAAAAAGTGCTTTAAATCGGTTTCGTACCTCTGTCATGTCATGATAATCAGATAAGTAGACAAATAAGAACGTGGAACATAAGAGATTTAATTGTGACTCAACTAAAGTAGCATCTAGCACTGGAAGAAAGATTAAATGAAACTTACAAATTTCACAGCCACTTACTACCAATATTTTTCGTTAAGGTTAATATATATTAGAACATAGAAATAAATTATCAATTTGCAAAATCAATTACTTTACTTTTTTCTAAGCAACAACACTTTGTTTTCATCTTTAAGAACCTTATTTCATAGATACAGTTGTGTAGCTCTAATAGTTACTTTGTAAAAGAGCTAAAAAAAACAAGTCAGTGTCTACTCACAGGGTCGTTTATTGTGATATCAACTGTGACTATTAACATCTTGATTAATGTGTATCCCTAAGTCATTTGGCACACGCCGACAGTCGCTTACGAAACAGTCATTTACTAAAATATAAGTAGGTTCATGGGTGGTATCTACAGTTCTCACTAATAGTTATTAATTCCTATGTACTAAATTCATCAAACATTTAAATTATCATTATTTTGACTGCATGGTCTTGCTGCTTGATGGTCTACTAATAAAGTATTCCTACGTTGTCCAAGTTTGTCCCGGGCAAGAATTATTATCACACGTTTATAGCCTTTAATAGTGAATTACTGGACATAGGCCACTCCTTACATAGAAAGTATTTTTGAAAGAACTATAAATAAATTAAAATACAATTTCCGAAACGCTTTCATTGTGAATCTTAATGGAAATTTTGAAGATAACTTTATTGAGATCTTTATTAGGATCTAAACTAATGGCATTACTTTTATAACTAATGGCAGTAAAATCTATCAAACAGTATGGCAGAAATATTCTCAGCTAAATCGGCCCAGAGGTTCTCGAGTTTTAGCGAGACAAACGAACAACAATTTAATTTTTATATATAAGAAGATTTTGAATGTGTGTAATATATTTTTTTACATATTTCGGATACGTACAACCTCTTTGTCCCTCACATAATTAATTAGAGGTAATGTGACAATAAGTCCGATTGACAAAATGCAAGAAATTTTTAATAAATTTGTAAATAGTTGAGCAAATTGATCATTAAATAGCCGCCATGGCGTGGGTCACCATACTGCATTGACTGCATGACTCTACTCAGCCTGATGGAAAGCAGAATCCAAGAATGGTGGTCACTATACTTATTTGCTCTGACTGGAAATCGAAGCCAGCGATTCAGCAGTCAGGGTCACTAATAACTAAACCATTGGACCGTCAACCTGTCGATAATGAATATATAAAGACAGTTTGATATTTTTAATGGAATTAACCTTTATAGTCGTTCCAATAGTTTATTTAACTTTTGACAGCTCTAATACTTAATCAAATAGTGATACCCTGACCCGTTACCTATTCGATTTCTTTCATCGATCGATTTTATGCATTAAGAAGTTTTAATCGATTTAACAAACTCATTATTTTATAGATAATTTCGTACTTCATATTTCTATGTGTTTCAATGTGCGACCTCCTTTGTCAAAATAAAGAAGAAATGGATTAAAAGAATGTTGTTCAAATATGACAGTTCTATGTCATGAAAAAATATATAAAAGGAACTGAATTTTCAAAATGTATTATTGTATTGTGTTGTAATTCAGTGGTTAATATTGTACTTGTTAAACTATTGATGATCTTTATTAAATCTCTCTATGTCTATTTTAAAATAATCTACAGTATTTCAATGAGTAACCTTCAATATAGTTGAGTATTTATATTCCGCCGTATTGATTTATTTGTGAATTCTCACGTTTGGTTGAGTTGAGCGTATCGTTCCTGCCTTCGTTACTGTCAAAATGCCAAAAAAGAAAGTACTCAAAGGACAAACAAGAGAGTTTGTCTTGCGACTTCGTGAATACTTTGAAAAGGAAAGCCGTAATGATGGGCCTCTTATACCAGTGACTCAAGTTAGAGACCGTGTTGCAGCAGCATTAGGTATTAGTGCTCCAACAGTGGCAAAAATAACAAAAGAAGGCTACGGCAGCAGTGGCATGGAACAGAATAAGCTATCTACACCTAAGAAAAAACGTCCGCCTAGTAAAGTTACAGCCGTTGACAATTTTGACGCTGATGCTATTCGTCGTCATATATACGACTATTACCAAAGAAAAGAGATTCCAACATTAAAAAAACTAACACAATCTCTTCGAAATAGTGGTTTGTTCCGTGGTCAAAAATCTTCTCTGACAAAGGTATTGAAAGACATTGGAATGTTATTCCAAAAATGTGACAAACGAAAAATTTTAATGGAACGCAATGATATTGCTTTGTATAGATGCGATTTTTTAAGACAAGCAAAAAAAATAGAAGATTGGTCGAATGTTGTTTTCACAGATGAAACTTGGCTCAATGCGAATCATACGCTGTCAAAAACTTGGACTGACAACACCGTTGGCTCCACTTCTACAGTACCAATGGGAAAAGGCGAACGACTGATTATTTGTCATGCAGGAACAGTAAAAGGATTTGTGCCAGGCGCTCTATTAGCTTTTAAATCCCAGAAAACAGGAGATTATCATGAGGAGATGAATTCGAACGTGTATGAAAAGTGGTTCAGAGAAATGCTTACATCACTCGAAGAGCCATCAATAATATTTATTGATAATGCACCTTATCACTCTCGTCAAATTAATAAAATACCAACACAGGCCAACAAAAAACATGAAATTATAAACTGGCTCCGTGACAATGGCGAAGAGGTGAATGAGTCCCTACTAAAAGTAGAGTTAGTAAAGATATTAAAAACAAAGAAGCTGCCAAAACGATACGTCATAGATGAAATGGCAGCAGAGCATGGGCATACCGTCCTCAGAATTCCCCCATATCACTGCCAATATAATGCAATTGAAATGATCTGGGCACAAGTTAAAGGATATGCTGCGAGGAACAATACAACTCCTCCTTTCACCGCAAGAAAAATGCTGAATTTACTGAAAAATGCGTGTGAAAAAGTAACTCCAGAAAACTGGGCGAATGTTGTAGAAAAAACAAAGAAGGTGATAATGTCGGATTGGGATCGGGATGTTGCATTCGACAATTTATCTATCCAAGAAATGATAATCAATATTACTGAGAACTCAAGTGATGATGATTCCTGGTCATACGAAGAAGACGATTCTTTATAATTAAAATTAGTATTACAGTACCTCTTTTGGTTGTTTTATTTTTAATCCGTAAATTACTACGAATTTCAACATTTTGTACCTGTTCATTACAAGTAGGTACCGCAGTTAGTTTTTATTTGAACCAACTATAGTAAGTCTAAACAATTATTTTAGATTCATTAATTTGCGGCGAATACATTCGATCCCATTACTAGGTACGAGTACGATGGAACTGTTTTCGTTACGCAAATTATTTATGCATTGAAACAGAGACATTTAGGGCATTTTAATGCAAAATAATAAAGCTTTTTACGTGATTTGATATAAAATATAATCACAATAATTTTATTGTATGTTTTATTAATATAATCGATAATCGATTTATTTCAAAACCGTTTTTATAGTCTGTGGTCATTAATTACGAATGACACATCCCTAAGTAGGCGGAGCCCGCCCATAAAGTACAGTATTATCTGTAGTACATTGTATCAAAAATTATTACAAAACTTTATGTGCGTGATCTGTCAAAAGTTAAATAAAGTATTGGAACGACTATAATAAAGTTTTCTACTTTTCTACTTTTTCCCCAGTATTAGAACCATACTGTTCCTATTATTAATTACGACAATTGGCCCTCAGTACAGTGTAAGATGCCAATGAAAATAAAAAGCACTAACAATAGCATTTTTCTTACATATTTACTAAGAAAAGACAAAAAAATGTTTTAAATATTTTAAGAATGTACCTACGCAAAAGTGTATTGTTGGTGGTAAGCGTGACACTTTTGAAAAATCACCTGTCACTTCAATAAATACTAACAGCCTTCATTATATGACTGAGTTTATCAACCGTCTCCATTCTATAGCTAAAATAAATACCAATCACAAAATTTTAACTCTTGGATTTCAAGATAACCCTAAGAGTTGTATTGTCTTTTTTTTAAAAAGACAACTCCCACATTAGGAATATACATCCTGTGTCGCGGGGGACTTTACAAACATACATGTAACGGACACAAAGAACACCCAGACTCAGGACAACATTTTGTGGATCACACAAAGTGATGTCCCACGTGGGATTTGAACCCACGGCACTTGGTGCAGTAGCAAGTGGCGTAGTGACCGCTTAAACCACTAGGCCAACCGTGCAGTCAAATTGGTCAGTCAGTCAGATCAGTATTGGTCATCATAACAGATTCAGTCACGTCGTAACTGATTGATATAATTAAATGATTGTGTTAATTAGTGTATATTATATGTGTGTATGTTTATGTATATATTTTATGCGTATGTATGTAAGTATATTTTTATAAGTAGATTTATGTATATGTGCCCTATTATATTCAATAATAATTAGAATATTTTTTAAAATCAATCGCACCGTCAACTGCTGCTGTCTTTCTGATACATTTTAATCCATCCTAAGGTTGCCTGGAAGAGATTGCTTTCGGCAATAAGGCCGCCCTTTGTACATTATATTATATTTATATGTCATCTTATAATATATAAAAAGGTGTACAAATAAAGAGTTTTCTACCTATCTATCAAATACTATCAAAAACAATGCGATGGTCGAATCGGATGGAATAAATGGCTATTCAAATTTTCGTTGACATAAAAAACATTCAATGAAAATTTGAACATCCAATGTGCTTTGATTGTTTTTTAATTGTTAAAACAACATTTGAAATCACAAGAGCGTAAGAGCGTACTCCTTCTTAAAAAAAGGTCGGCAACGCACTGGTGTTGCGGGTGTCAATGGGCGGCGGTGATCGCTTACTATCGGACGGTCTGCTCGTTTACTAGGGACTCAAATAAAAATAAAACATTCCATCAACAACCCATAACGTCCCACTGCTGGGCTCGGGTCTCCTCTCAGGAGAGGGTTAAGGTTAACAACCGGGACCGACTGCTTAACGTGATCTCCGAATCAAGGAGACGCTCATCGGCCGTGCCGTTGCTTAGTCTCGGTAATTGTTTCTAACCACCGAATGCAACTGGGCTACGAGGGCCTTACATTTGGAATGCTCTTCGGAAAAGTAGTATTTTTGCAAATTCGACATTATTAACGGGGACTATCGAATGATATGCGTGTTGGCTAACTTGCATTGCTTTATTTTACAATGGTGTTTTTATGAGTCATACATTTTATTCCTTTTAATCCAAAGATTATATCTACTAGTTGAACCGATTTTATCTAAATAACAGTTTTTCCGCAGAGCGACTGGCAGCGGACCTCTGCAACCATAAGAGTGAACTGAATTCGAAAGTTGAACTGATAAATTTTTTGCTACAGTTGAAAGTTACATTTATTAAGTTTAGTAAGTATATTTCCAAATAAATATTTCAAAACGATATTTAAAAAAAAAGTTAAATAAAATATTAAATTTTTTTTTATTAAATTATTTCTAGATTACTAGTGAAAAAATAACTTAAATTAGCTGCATTATTTCAAAATCAGCATCAATTTTGGAGTTTGAAGAATTACATGAATTCGATTCCCGTTAGTAGTTTGTTTTGCAGTTTAGTTATTTTGTTGTTTTCGACATCAATCACCAACAAACAAAGAAACGGACGTTTGGCAAGCAACAGCTTTGTCGATAAGGAGGTTCGTAGAAGAACGGAATTAAACCGTTGAACCGTTCGGCCGTGAACCAATTACAAAATCGACTGGTCTTTACGTCATAGACAACTGGAACATTAGCAAGAAACCGTTTATGTTATTTGTACTAAAATTATTTAACTGTTACTGTGATTAGTTACTTCTCTCAAATTAATCTCCAAGCAGAGGATGGGCAATGGAGTTACAAGTATGTCTGCAAAGTCAGTCTAGTTTCTTTTTGTTTTCGAGCTCTCGATCTTTATTTTCGTATTTTTTAGGTTTTTTATAATAATTTTTTGTTACAAAAATCATAAATCTATTAAGGCTGGGTGTAATGCATTCAGCCGGCAATTAAAGAAACTAGACAAAATTAACTCAAAGGAGCTTGGAATACCTAGAAGTTATTTGATGAAAATAATTCTTAACATTTAATTTACAAACTGTAAAGTATTTTCTTTATGGAAAGTATTTCCTGCAAATATACTTAAAATTAACGAAATGTGGAGATTTGGTTAAGTAAGTTGGTATGACTTCAGCGATTAGTTTTTCGTGGTGGTGTGCATTCATTATCAAGTGATTGGAAATGGTGAATTTAAGTGATATGGTTATTCGAGATCGTAATGCTACGGCGTTGCTTTTCATCGTAGCGTCGATATTTCATTTTCTTAGGTCATCCATCAAATCAATTATTTTCTTGAATTTATCTTTCTACAATCTTAAAGGTTGCCTGTAAGAAATTGATCGCCATTTGTACAGGAGTTGTTAAGTTTTTAAATGTATAACTGTAATAATTGGTGTATAATTTTACATTCTATATATGTAACACCTTCGTGTTATAAACAACAAAATATTGTAAGTCTATATTCTGACTCATACTTAGCATAGAATAACTATGAGGCTTTCCCATTTTTGCGACTTGGATCACACCAAAATGATATGGCGACCCTTGCCAGAAGTAGTTTTTTTCTAAATAAATGGAGTCACACACGGACTCACTGACATCTGGTGGTAAACAGTTTAGATTATCAGAGAGCAAATATAACACAAAACATCTCTTATCTTATTAAATACCGCGATTGTCCAATGTCGTTCAGCTGAATAAAAATTACATAATTATTACACAGATCTAAGAAATTGGGCCACGGTCAGGGCCCACGCTTATTAACACACAAATGATTACATTCAACTGTCATTGGAATGCGGGTGTTACGTCACATATAATAAAAAAGAGTTTTTTCTAAACTATTCTTTACACGTGTAAGTTTCTTGTATATTTAAAATTCGTATTGTAGTGTAGTCGGTATATATCTGCGGCATTGTTATTTTCATACGGTTTATTGGAGGGGGAAGGGCCGTCTTTATTTTTATTTTATTTCATTAATTAATGCACATATAAATGCATTGGCGGTCTTAATGCCTAAGGGATTCTGTGCCAATCGACCGATTGGGTAATGCAGAGAAAAGATGAGGTGCACTTACTGGGAAATGATAGATTTTAGTAATTGTAATAAATACTACAATTTACTTGAATATACTACTAATATGTTACTAAAGGGCGCTAGAGTAATGACTGCACACGGGCGCTTCACAGGCTAGAGAAGCCTCTAAGAGGGGGATAAATCATATGGTAAAGAAGACAGTCGAGTAGAGCGCTAACGCGTTGCAAGGTATACTACATCTAATCTTACTCCTGGGTTCAAGTGACCAAGTCCATAGTTTGTGATGAACCCGAAATTAAACTCAACCGAGCCTGTACCATATGACCAAACGATTAATGAACATCCGCAACTATTTATATTATACATAAATTCTTATATCAAGTTGTTGTTTTTGTAAATTCTAAACTATCTAACCGATTATCGCGTTTTCTTTTTATTAAATGTGTGTATGTGTTTGCTGGAGTGCTTAAGATACGATAGTTCAGAGCTTAAGTATCAGATCTACGACATCATATCATACATTTGCCTGATGTTCATGTCTAGTTTGAGTGCCATATAAAACGTGTAATAACTGTCAATATGATTTAACAGAATCGGGCTTATAACGTCCGTGGGTTGACAGTTTACTACACCAGTCAGGGCCGGTCATCAACTCACTGGAAATAACACAGTGGAGCTACAACCATCGATATTCATGGAATCTTAAAGTTTGTATCAAAATACAATTTAAAAGTATTTTACTTTTAGTAAATTTTATAAAAATAAATCCTAGCTTGATCGATTTCCGCTTGTGGTATCGCCCCAGGATATATTAAATTTCATGAGTGTCGTAGGAGCCGTTTGCGAGATTATATATTATATACGATTGCTCGTTTAAAGGTCTGAGACAGATTTTAGTAATATTGTTCCTATTCCCGATTTCAAAACCAAGAGGCGTTTTAAGGACTCCTCTGAGACCAGGAACATATTCTGTCTAATAGGGAACTTTATAAACTTTCAAAAAAACACCCAGTTTCAAAACAATAATTTGTAAAACACATAGTCCCAAGTTTCACGTCTTCCACGAGGGAATCAAAGTCACGACACTCAGCGCTACTGTGGATGCGGCAAGATTAATGCTTAAATCACTGCGCCATCCGTGTAGTGAAATCCTCAGAATATTATTGTATAAATGAGCTTCACAAATTAACTGATCACATAGAACTATATAGAAATCTGTACTTAAGTCCAATTAGTAGCTACGATGACACAAATAAATAGATATAGAACTACATTGCTACACACGTAGAGGCACCTACGTCGTAGATTATCGTAGAGGGCGCTACGACACGGACCTTACAAGTTCTGCCGATATTTTGAATCGTTAGTAATACTTGTAGATTGTAGACAATTGATAAAATAGTAAAAACAATATTCCATTGCAAGGTCATGATTGTTTCTTTTATTGAGCTGTATAATTTATCTTAAGAGCGCAAAGCAAATTAATTTGCCTGATACGTTAGGAAATATAAAGGAAAACAATTTATATCCAAAATAAGATAAAAATCATCACAACAAAACTAACAAAAAATAAAACTAACACCAATAAATATACTAAAATTAAGAATAAAATAAAACCGTGTACGAACCCGTAAATTTAATTTGCACAAATCTTAACAGCGCCATCTGCTGAAATTACCTCACATTAACTTCTATAGTATGTATCTACAAAAAGCTCAATTGCGTGGACTGTTATTGATAGCAGTTCAAACAACTCTCGCTAGATGTCACTGTAACAAAAAATCTGAAAACAGTGCTTCGAAATAGAATATTTTGAAGGCCCGCGAAGCTTATTACTCTGTCTATATTTATTTGTTTACTCACATGCTGCTCATTGCTTTCGCTTGCCATAACTGAACTGTTCCTAATTTTGTCTCATATAAATATAGCATGGTCTAAAATAAATGATGCATTAGATCAAACAATTTGGCGAACCAATCCGATTTGCGATGTGCCAGTCACCAAACTGCATATGATAAAGGGTTATTAAGAAATTTATAGAATAAATAGGCAGGTAATTATTTTTGAAATTATTTTTCGTTGCTCCGTGGCTGCAGCTGCCAAGATAAATACTTAGTATGTGACCTCATCCCTGTTTTAGATAGATCTAAAAAGTTAATGAAGCATTTTCAAGTTGTCGAGTTCAAATCCATCGATAATTGTGTACTACTGAGATGATTTATTTCATTCATTATCTTATTAAAGTTGATAGATGTGTTTTGTACTTTTTAACGTGTGAAAAAAGTCGTCAGTATAATCGACGACTTTTCGACACATAGCAGTCAAAATCACTAACAGTTAGTCCAAAGTCCAAACAATACTATGAACTTTATATTCGAAATGATAATACTTCTTTATGATGACAATTGTAGTCAATAAAATACCTACGAAATACGAGCGAGGACTGTTAAAAATCACCTCATGAAACAATTTTGAAAAGAAAATTTACTGCCAATAAAAGTGTTAAGAGTGTGATAAACATAACATTTTATCTCGACTACGTCAAAGATTTTAGACGACATCAAGCTAGGAGAAATTGTATAATAAGTAAAAATGTAGTAGCATCTAAAGAGTAACCTAGACAATTTAAATGATTTCAACTTATTTTGTTTTATTTATTCAAACTTAATGCACATTTTGCACAAAGGCGGACTTAATGCCTTTGGGCAGCATTTTCTGCCAGTCAACCTTAAGGTGATGTGGAAATATGATGTGGTAGGTTACGCACCACCAATAGAAAATAGTATGATTTGACATATATAATAATGAATTTGATATGATGGTATTGGATAAAACCAATATACAAAAGCCAACCGTTTTCGTCTAGGACTATGCAGAAATGAAAAGTTTTTTGATAAACCATAAAAAAATCCATCAGACTTAAAAACATAAAAATTAAACCTGGTTCCTAAAAAGACTAAGGGCCAGTTTCAACACCGAGACTTGTGAAATCTAAATATCTGGCAGACAAGTTTAAAATAACCTATCTTTTACTTTATCGGTAAGTGGTGAAACAGGCCCTAAATATTTTTCAGAACCAGAACACACAAAGTTATCTAATTAAAAAAAAACAGCTTCCACCACACCAAAGCAGGCCAATTTAATAACTTGGTAAAATTTACACGGCAAGCTATATGGTCTGTACGTTCACTTCCAAAAACGACTTTACACGATTTGTGATACTCTTTCTGATTCAAATCTAAAATTGGCCATAGTTCTTAGAATTAGGTAAATATTTGTGATATTAGCAAAAAAACACCTACAGTTTTTATTTAAACTAATTTTCAAACAACTTTTAGGAATTTTAACATAGTTCTATCGTACTTACATGTATTTTATCTATTTTTATGACAGGTCGAGTTAACGTTACCTCTCAAGGCTAGTCATACGAACTTCCGACTTCATCTTGCTTAAAAAGTAATGACTTGTAAAAGTGTTGTGAGAATCTATTAACAGTGTAGAGGAACGGGTGTCATGTTCCTCCAACACAAAGGGAGGATCCTCCGACCAGGCGAGGTGATCATGCCTGGCGGGCTACTGCCCAATAGTTGATGTTGGGATATTGTATATATGATAATCGGCGCGAGAACTATTTATTGCGCGATTCAGGATTTGTAGTTACTCCGTGTAGTGCGTTACTTCGTAGTTCAGTGTATCTTCGGTAGATGGTGCTGTAATGTGTCGCTGTTGCGCTGTATGTGGAAATCGCCACAACAGAAATAAATGATTTTAACTTTGTAACGTGTGGACGGGTCGCTTAATTGAAACCACTATAACATAAAACTGTATTTATAAATCATATCATTCAACGCAGGGAGTCTTAACCTATCAATCTATCAGTGCCGATATGTTTGCGTCCGCCCATTTTTCTATTATCTGTTTAATTTTAGTTAAACAGAAACAAAACTTAAATGTAAAGTAGCTTTTGGGAATGCTATGATTTCATTTGATGTAAGTACAATAAATTATATAAATCCACAATATTCGTCTCAGCGCAAAATGTGTTTTTCTTTTAAATTTTTTTCACATATGGCTCTTTTCAAATAATGACCATTTCTTAGCTCTATGTTCACATATTGTATACTACAGGGTTACAATCCTTATATTAATGTCCCCTCTCATGTGGTTACATAAGAATGGACCTTTTGTTATAAAGACAGTAGTATTTTAAGGGATCTTTGTCACTTGTAAGCGGCAAAAGTCACTTCTCATTCACCTAATGTCTTTTTTTTCATTGTATTATGGCGCTCTTAGCAACTGCTTAGCAACCGGTTCTTGTGAGGCCATGGCATCACTGCGGCTGCCTGCCCTTTTCTTCTCTTTTGTGGCGACATCCACATACATATAACACGACAGTAAACTACTACAGCGCCACCTACCGAAGGTACACTGAACTACGAAGTAACGCACTATACGGAGTACCTACAAATCCTGAATCGCGCAATATAAGTTCTCGCGCCGATTATCATATATACAACATCCCAACATCAACTGTTGGGCAGTGGCCCGCCAGGCATGTTCACCTCGCCTGGTCGGAGGAACCGCCCTTTATGTTGGAGGGACATGACACCTGTTCCCCCCACACTTTTATCTGATACCATCTAGTTTCAAACTAAGCTAAGCTTGTACTATAAACTCTAGATTGACTGATAGAATACTTATAAGTGTATTGTATATGTCTGTTACGTTCGTTCTCGTTCTTGTACATTTTTATAAATGTATATACATATACGATACATAGAAAACACCCAAACTTCAAAACAAATATTAAGAGATTGTATATACAAACATTGTGTGCGACCCGTGAAATAAACCCCAGACCTCGCATTTTTATTGAAAAATATTTCTCTCATAGCGAAAAAACTAGTTTGTTTTCTGTAACACAAAAAATGTTAAGTATACTACACAGAAAACATAATTTAGATACATTATCGCATGAGTTTTAAATGTCGATGTAGTTTGTCTCTTTGCCAATACATATTTGTCGAGACAGTCGTAAACTTACCCCTAAATCATAAAATAAATACTATTGTAGGTCATATTTAAACTGTCATGAATAACACACCAGATGTTATATTATGTTTATACTAAATTTTGACGACTAAAGGGTTGATTCATATTTACTTTTCATTTAATGATCGCCCAGTGATTGAAATTCGATCATAAGTCCTCCAATTTCATATTCCTCCATTAGCGTAATTTTCTAAAAAGAGGTACAAAGATTTTACTTTACATATTAACATGTAGATTAGTTGGACAATGTAAGAAAAATGAAAAAGACTCTATATACTCTGAACTATGTCACGAATTCGTAGCTCTTCTTCATCTTTTGATGTGATGGCAACCAGCTAATCAGCTGTTTCTGCCAATGTTTAGTATTACCGAAATTGCAGTAGTTTTACCAAACTACGATGTATATAAGCATACCGATTTGAATACATTAATGCATCATTATCATTTCTGCATACACAAAAATTAATTGTAAGTGATTACATTTTTAAAACGTTCGGGGTTGAGATGTTGTATTCACGGGGTCCGAGTGCCCGTGTTATATTTAAACAACTAGCTAAACAACTGATCGACGATTTTCGTGACCGATCTTTTTCTCGCACAAAGAATTAACATTGCCATTTAACGTAGCAATTTTGCCAGTTTTTTTGCTACGCTACCAGTAGACGATGATATGGTGGATTTTTTTTATCCTTGTAATACTATATTGTTGTTATTGTTGAATAGATACTTACGTCCATGGTGCGACGAAGTGTGAGCGCCCTCGCCCGTGACTCGCTGAGCGTGCGCCCGCGCACCGCCGGCACAGCGACCCGCGACAACCACTCGCCGAATTCTGTATAACACCACCACCGTCACAATACCGACACTTTAGGTTTAAGGTTAGTGAAAACGAAAGGATATACAGACAGAAAGTTCTATAAAAACCTGGTTCCATTAAAAAAATTATAGATAGATTCAAAAGAGAGGTATGAAAATTTGACATGCAGGTAGTATGACTAACTCGATGTTAGGTTTGAGGTTAGTGAAAACGGATGAATATACAGACAGAAAGTTCTCTAAAAAACCTGTTTCCATTAAAAAAAAAAATAGATAGATTCAAAAGAGAGGTATGAAAATTTGACATGCAGGTAGTATGACAACTCGATGTTATTTTACAGGCGTAGAGTGTATGTTTTATACACAACCTCTTTTAGCTAAATCTTTACAAATCAACTCAATGTAAAATACAATTTCTATATTTCACTACACCGTCAATTTTCTGCAGAAAAAAAACTCTCAGCTAATGTTGCTTCTATTTATCTCTCGACATACATTTAACTAAACATTATAAATGATTCTTAAATTTAGAATTTATGGAAGTTCAATCAATTTCATTCAATAAAAAAGATTGTAGTATTTACACAGTGTTCACTGATTTAAGTAATAAGTATGTAGTCATAAATTAATAGAACCAGGTCTTAAATAAAACATAACTACATACAAATGAACATTATACAGATTATATACAGAAACATTATGAATAGACGGAGGAAAGATGAAATGCAAGGGTTTGATTAGTTAGAGTTAGCAAACAGAAAATAAATGAAATCAAACATTTTAACTTTTTCTAATTTATATTTATGTTATAATTTGTATGAGTAAATAAGTGTAAAGTCAGTACAAGGAAATTCTATATGTTGTCTAAAGCAAAAGGCCAGTTTCACCAGCCATTTAACTACAGATTTCGTTAACAAGTCCCGGATAGGGACAAACATCTCAGATTATCATAATAAATGTACATATTATCAAATTTTATCTGTCACATAGTGTTAAAAGTCAGATAACTATCTGAAATTTCATCTGTAACTGGTAAATCTGGCCCTAAAATAACAAATGAGAGCCTACAAGAGATGTAAATATTGAAAAAATTAAGCCTACATGTAAGATTTGTACTAAAACTAAATAAAGGAAATAAAATTTAATGGACATGGTCATATTACATGTTCTGAATAAGATTTGGAATATTTTAGAGAAGTATCGTGGACAGATGATACTGAAAATGTTGAGAAAAGAGTTGAAGGAGATAATTTTGAATAATTGTTAATAGTTTTGTTGCGTGTGAAAGGTAAGGTTAGACCGTTGTGAATAGCCGTCACATATTTGAGGCAGTCTGAACAAGAAAGAGTATTTAAAAATGGAATTTCAAGGTTATGGGCACGTTAAACTAATCGAGTACTAAAGAAAATATACTGATAAGTTGTTAGGGTTTCTACTCGCAAACTATGCATTGTTTATATCTAAAAACTAGAGAAGGACGTTCTAATATTAAATCAATTTATATCGAATCTATGGTATGACTTGTGAAAACTGGTCGAAGCGGTAAAGTATATCATGAGCATCTATATTTGTCGGCACCATAATTTTATCACTGTTAGCAAATTTTTCATAAAATGTTATGAAAAATTGCAGTCTGTGATTAGAAACTATCACCGAGGGTAAGCGTTTATCACTGTTACCAAATTTTTGATAAAATTTTAAGAAAAATCTTTATTTAATTTTTTTATTTATACACTTATATCGTTTTCAAAATAAATCGATCATTGAAAATAAAAATCCTTACGTTGAATTGAAAATGAGCTTTGAAAAAATGACCTGCAGTATTAATTTTATTGTACCAAAATAATAACATTAGCATTACAGTAACATCTGTAATACTTTTTATATTATATGTTAAGATGTTCACATCTTTAATATAATCATTTTTTTAACTCCGTCTTTGTATTCAGTAGTGGACAGTATTGATAATGAGATAGTAAGGTATTCGATATTTAAGTAATGGATCAGAAATATTTTCGTATCGCAGATATCTATATGACCTGGGAAGTAGTAGGCTAGTCCTGTGTAGCTTTGTGTGACGAAGAATAGTTCATAGTCCATCGTCAATCTAGATATGAATGTCGTTTTCAAATGTTTTAGATTTCTCCAGAAATAATATTAAAAAAAAAAACTAAAAAAATAGCCATTGCTTGGAACACTTTCGTGCAGTTTTCTAAAAATTAACTTGTAAATCAGATCCAAAACGGCATTGCTGTTAAGAGACATTGCAATGATTTTGTCTTTTATATTATTCCTTAGATAAACAGTAAATTATTAGATTAATTAACATTACTATTTAACACAAAAAAATTTCACTGTAATTAGATTAATAACGACAAAATACCAATGGAACAAGAATATAATGTTTTAAACATTTTATCTTCAGTGACGATGTACTATGTGAAAGAGTAAAAGAGCACTAAGAGGATTTAATTAAAACTGATTAAGAGGAGAACTACAATATAGAAGTATATTGATCAAGCGAGAAGAAGTTGTATCTTTAGTGTGTAGTTACTTATGGCACTTAAGTCTGAAATTATATAATTCGTTTTTGACTTTTGTTCTTAATATTATTTGTGAATAAATGTCCATTCAAAGAAATCATATCAGATTAAGCTCCATAAGTCGAGTTACTGCAGCGTCTATTGCATATCTACTTTTATTATCATTGTTCATAAGTTTCACTGACCTATCGCCTCTGCTGTCATTGTGTCTTGTCTGTGGTATTCCATGTTGTGTATTTATGTATTCACACTACAATAAATGTGTACTGTACTGTGTATTTATGTGTAATTATTTACAGTATTATTTCACAAACACTGTTACACTGTCACTTTATTTGCTATTTTGTTGTTTTTCACTGTTATCCGTTCGTTAGTGTGCGTATCGTTAATGCGTTCGTTTTGTTTAAGTATTTTTCTAAACTAATTTTCATTATTATGTATCTGTAGGATTTTCAAAAAAATTTAGTTCATGTATTGAGAAAAATATATTTTTACTAAAATTATTCATTAACAACCCATGACGTCACACTGCTGGGCTCGGGTCTCCTTTAGACATAATCATTGATTTACACACAAAGATAAATTATGTTTTAAAGAAAATAACCGTCTTTTAGATACCTAAATTAGGACAAAATTTAAAAAATAGGTACAGATTATCGTTCTTGGCACTCCATCGATTACTGCAAAATATTTGTTTTACCGATACAGGCGCAATAAGTTATTGAGGATTTCCTCTGGTTTAGCAATCATATTCAAGTTATTAAATAGTAATCCGTGCTTATCTGTTGTTTTGATCAATAATTTTCTTTTATCTTTCTATAAATGAACGACCACGTCCAACTCAAAAGTAACCATAAAAATATCCAAATCGTTGTAGGTGAGCTCATACCTCTTATTCACGACGAAACCCGACGACGAAAGTCAAAAGGAAGGATGATCAATGAATTTGTAATAATGGCCCGGGTGACATAAGCATTGTTAATTTTATCACAAATTTTACGAAGTCGGGCTATAGCTTTTTTTTTTTCTTGTTAGAGGTAATTTTTTCTAGGGCCTTTATTGATTCTGACAACTATAACATAAACACTAATGCTATGTTACCAAATAGACAAAAATGATTTGTTTCAGTTAAAAATATTCACGAGTTCAGTAGACTCATTCTGTTATCCAACAGCTGTTCATGACAAGAATGTAAAGAATGAAAATGATGTTAGAAAACTTTAGTGAGAGAATAATAATAAACTAAATAGAATTGAACTAAATATAATACTAGAGTTACGCTAGTAAAGAATACAAATGTGATTATTGTTCCAGTGAATCATCGTCTATTTATCCATACTTGGATGACAAATGCGCAGAAAATGTGGAGTGAATAAGTAGCGTTTTGGCAATAATTTCAAATTGCCACACCTGCATGTAGTTAATTGTTTAAGAGTTATAAGTACGTTTTAATACGCGTGGCGCAAGCTGTCAGCGGTCTGCCAATTCGCCTGCCAAATAGCTGGCTAAGCTTGAACTTGTAGTCATGTACAAAGGTATTTTGTATAGATAAGACCGCATACCATTCGAAATGTTCAGAATTGTGGACGAAATAATGTCATTTAAATAGGGGATCCGTAACTGCAGAGACAGGGAGTTGGTTTGATTTTTCGTCAAATTTGAGTTCATTTAACACGAGAGAAACTCATCTAGTATGACTATGATTACATATAACAGAACATAGAACCACTTATATTCTGATCGGTTAACTCATTCTGAAGACAATTCATTTTCAAAAAAGATTTCATCTACGTCTGGACAGACACAATAATCAAACATATGTCGTCATAAATCAGTTAATAAGATTCGTTAACTTGCTAGTAATTCTATAGCATGATATTTTAACGAGTTTTTATTATTGGAGTGATAGTAAACACATATTTGTAGACTGATGCCTAAAATACTATTTCTTGATAATCTTAAATCTGTAATCTATCTGAAATAATCCCAGGGATGACTGCCAATATAACCTTGAGCATCTTATGACGTCAAAACATGACGTTGTACCTATAGGATTTATGAGATGCCAACATGTGAAACCTATATATTTGTATATGATATATATCTGAACTATTAATTTATATATGAGATCATTGCGTCTAGATGGAAACAGAAGGTTTTAATAGTGAACTATTGTTTGAAATGTCAAAAATATACAAACATATGTAGTTAGAAGTACAGAATAACAACGCTATTTAGTAGTATTTTCAGTTCCTTATCGTTTTAAATATTTGAAGAGGATTGAAAATCCGTAATATTTTATTATAGACCTTAAATCTCTTAACAGCGCAACTTACTTCAATAATATTTCTATTGCTGGGAATTCACCAGAAAGTAATTTCAGAGAAAATTAATATGAGATAACGCATAAAATAAGTATACTTGAGCAGTTTTCTTGAATTACAGTTTTCTGGCACATGGAGATCAAAAACCTAATTTCGCGATCCACGTCGAAAGTTTGTCTATGAGCCTCCGATATCCTCACTTACTCAGTGACACACAGCGCAGGCGCTGTTTCACACCAGTTTTCTGTGAGGTCGTGGTATCACTACGGTCGTGCCGGCCCATGCAAGACAAAGCGTGGCTCTCCTCTGATTCTTGAAATAACATAGGCTAATCTTCACCGCAATAACCGAAATTTACTAAAAGCCAATTACAATTATTTTGGCTGCTTTATAACGATGATAAAATGATATTGTAATTCATGCTGAATATTACTAGTGTATACTCAACCGTCATTCATAAATCGAGAAATACATAATATATTGCTGCTGCAGCAGTAGTAAACACTAATACAAATGTAAATTAATATTCGTATACTCGCTCAATAGATTGGCAGACATAATAAATGTACGAACTTGAAATAGCTGGGACTATTCATAGCACCACCCACGATGGCAACGAGTAAATATGTGTAAATACTATCACTGACTCACGGAAATATCACAACTCTTACCTTCTCTTTTGAAAATTTGATAGTTTTTTTTTTAATTAAAATTCGCATTTAGATGACAAATGCACAAAGCGTTACCAATAGACCGGCGCTTATATGATTTTAGTCAAATTTTATATAAAAATTCATTGATTCTTGTCAAAGACGTAGGCTCTCATAGACTGTATATTAAAATTAAAGCTTTATTTCTATTAGCTACTTACTAGCTATTATATTAAAGCTTTGAAAAGAATGATGTCAGCAATTAAGAAAACCCAATGGAAAGTTTTATTTATCGTAAGCCTATCAAGAAAATCTAAGTTAACAGAAATATATATCAAAATGTGTATGACCACACCATTAATACAGATAAAAGTATATACAAACTATAATTTCGAATCAAGCAAACGGAAATGCCGCAGTGCGCCTCATTTTATAGCGAACGAACGTTTTCAATTATCGATGATTAAAAATAGAATAAGAAGCAAATTTTATTGAAGAAACTAAGGCAAGACCTAAAGATTCATTATAAAATACAAAGGCAAATAGTAGTGGGTAACTACTACTTTAAATTTACTTATTTATTTAAGTACTTGAGTTAACCCAAGTTAACAGTTGTTAAGAACAACAACATAATAAATTGACAGAGATTCTGGAACACTGGATAATGGAGTTCATTATCAACTGTCAACTCCTGCGGCATCTAGAAGGTCATCATTTGCTTAGTGACTAGTAGCACGGCTTTCGTAAAGGTCGATCAGCTGGTGATCTTTTAGTATACTTGACACATCGCTGGACACAGGCGATTGAGACAGAGGGGGAAGCCTTGGCTGTTAGTTTGGACATTGCGAAGGCCATCGATTGGATTTGGCACAAAACACTTCTTTTGAAGCTGCCTTCCAATGGGATTCCCGAGAAATTATACCATTGGATCACTAGCTTTCTAGCAGACAGAAGCATAAAATCTGTGAATGCTAGTGTCCCCTCAAGGCTGTGCTATCGCATACTTTGTTATGTGGATGATAACACACGACAACACGGGCGATGCTCTCTACGCAGGCCGCGGCATTATTTCTCGGGAAAACCACATTGAGAAAAAAACTTGTGTTTAAAGTTGAGACCTCTTTGGAAAAGGTCTCAGATTGGAGTAAACTTAAATTAGTGGAATTTAGACAAAGTCACAAATTTGCACGGTCACCACTAAAAAACTTAAGACAATCCCCTATCTGCCTCAGTCAATATTAGAATACTTGGTGCCGATATACCGAGCGAAGTCCAGTTTCGTGGCCATTTGGAGGGTAAGACCAACTTGCCCTTAAAGAAGCTCGGTGTGCTCAATTGATCGATACTGTATTTCAACGGAGAGCGACTCGAATTTTCGACTGCCAGGCATGTTCAATTTGGCTGGACTCTTTGGCGCTGCGTGGAGATGAGATTCTACCGCATTTACTACGGGGAGTGCTCCGAGGAATTATTCCGACTGATCCCTGCCGTCTCTTTCGGCCATCGTTCTACATGACAGAAGTTCCATCCCCATCATCTAGATGGTTGGCAGTCCACAACTATGCGCTTTTCCCGAAACTTTCTGCCTCGCACAACAAAACTGTGATTTGAACTGTCGCCTGCGGTATTCCCGCACCAATAAGACCTTTAAACCTCCACGAAAAGAGCGTACTCCTTCTTAAAAGGGCTGTTTGCGCGTTTGCCCCAATACAATAAAAAAAAGATTCAGTTTAGAAAATTTACACAAAAATACCTAGTAAAACTCGGTCATCTGAATATTTATATTATTATTTATAGATTCATTATTCGTTTCCGAAAGGTACGAATAATGATATAAATACCAGGTATAAATGCCATTACTGGAAAAAGTTGCACTATTGATTGAAATCGATGTTCACTCGAAGAATGTGAAATGCCTAGCTAATACTGTCGATCTATAATATTTCGTCATCAGGGGAACTATTCATATATTTTTTATTATCTAGAATTTCTCACTAGAAAGTTTATACAAATAACATCAATAGGATGAAAAGAAAATGAAATATATCAGAGGAAAAAAAATTTTTTTCTCAATAAATTAGACATAATAATGGCGCTTTGTTGTGTTGGCGCAATGTTTTTAAACTAATAATTTTATGAAAGTATTATTAAATTTAAAGAAAAGAGCAACCGTGTTTCAAAGCATTCTATACTGTGGCCTTTGTGGATTTCTCATTCTCACATAAATTGCCTGCAATGGAATATAATGTTATCCCAGTATCGCATGGACTTTTTAGAAATGAAGACCGTATCACGGTTTTACTTTCAAAAACTTAAATTTATGTTAATAATATTTAATTAACAAGATTTGCCCTTGCTAAATATCGGTCATCGCAACAAAAAGTAGCTTATGACCTTCTTCAAGGTCCAATCTAACTCTATATCGAAGTTCATCCAAGACGGGTTAGCGGTTTGGCCCTGAAAGCGCTAACAGACAGAGAGAAAGAGTTAATTTTGAATTTATCTGTTGTTTTTGCACAGTATGGAATTGAGAAAACTATGTTATCTAAGCCACATATTCTTATTTTGTTTCTAGAAGTGATATGTATAAGTAAGATTTTAGTTGATTTTTACAAATTCCATGAGTGAGGCAAAATCTGCCATAGATAGAAAATAAAAAATCAAATCAAGTATGAATTAGCATAACTTAATCATTCCGTTGGTGGATTTGCGAAGTATATACATTTAGAAAATAATATAATACAGCTCTGTTTTTCTTTAATAATCTGATAAATGCGTCTACTGTCTATCTGTTCTGTCATTGTAAGGTTAAGTTCACTTAATTTCTGCGGCACAAAATGTGAACTAACTGTCGCCCAGTGGTCGAAATACGACTTTTCTTTATTTATTTCTGCACTCCTCTTAACTGTGCCAAATTTCATACTCCGTTTGCATATTTCGTAAAAAAGGGGTACAATTTTTTTATTCATGTATTATTATATACCTGGCACAAAAATAATCACAAATTTTAACAATAAAAAAAACCGACTTCAAGAACTGGACCAAATTGAAATGGGACCACACGGGAAGCACTAGCTTTCAAATAAAAAAGAATCATCAAAATCGGTTCACCCACTCGAAAGTTAACAAACATTTAAAAAAACAGTCGAATTGAGAACCTCCTCCTTTTTTGAAGTTGGTTAAAAATACCTTCAAGCAAAATAGTACAAGATAGCAACCAACTATATTGATTTTAGATGATGTCATTCAAGCGACAGTTCTAAAAGTTGATACTGAAGCGAAAGAAATCTTCGACGTTCAAATGTCAGTGTACGACGCGCCAATCGGCTCCGCGTTCCTCTCTGTTTAATATACCACAAAGTTTACTAGCATATCTAATCACTCTTAAATTAAAGCAGCAAGACCTACAATCCCTTGATTAATGATGCAAAAAGTTGTCAAAGAAAGAGTACACAAATTTAATTTAGCGAAATTATAAGCTCTTATTCATTTGAGAATAAGGTATATATCGGACTAAATGATTGAGAAGAAAGTTTGTCGTGTCATACGGGCCTGGTAGGCCAGTCTAAATTCGTCCGCGTCTTTGGCACGGCACTGGGGCAAGGACGCGTAGCGCCTATGCAGTCGGCAGATTGATTGACCGATTAATCTCAGCTAGACAAGGCAGATAAAATAAAATATTATCGAATTCACTACGTGAATCTTCAATCCACAAGTCTTTTTTCAGCACCTTTATATATAGATTTAATGAAATAACAGCGGAAGAATCTGTCAGGTCAAGATCTATCATCAACATTAACGTACTAACACTATCTAGTAAAAACGATTTGGATATTTTTAGGTAGTTAGCTACGTAACTGTTAAACTTAGCAAAATCTTAAATAAATTATATAAAAATTTGTAGCAAAATAATTTAATCAATTTCACCAGCGTAATTTCCAAATTTTTCACCAAATATATCTGGAGATTTTTTTACCTACCAATTTGCTAAGGATATGGTACCTATGTAAACCTTTAACGTTGTCTGGGTAAGATATAATCAATGAGCCATTGCTATACGCTCGCATAAAATCAGTTCCGTTTCAGATATTTTATCAATCGCATTATACGTTAGTAAATCAAGCTTGTTGGCCGTTGTAAATATGACGTCATTGTCATATTTTTGTTTCTGTATTTTCTATTGACGATATGATGTTTTTCTGTGTTGACATTAAAGTGCATGTTTTTCCAAACACTAACTTTTAACTAATTGCAAATTTTAAATTTTTATGTATTTTATTGCTACTTTTATTAACAATTTAATTTTATAAATTTTAGAATTACGTTGATCAATAACGATTATAGTTGTTATCCGTGTTTCATGATCATTAATGAATATCACTTCACTGAACACATGGCGGTGTGGGGATGATGTTATATACAGTATACACAGGGTACAATGGGGTCGAATGGCTATAACAGTAGTATTACGAAACGTTCGATCGGTACCGATGCTAGTTCGTGTGCGTGCGCGACCGCGCGTGCGATGCTCGCACTTCCACACCCGTGACTGACTCTGTGATGTATTTTGATACACGCCTATGTGTATCCTATCGGCTTTGTATTAGTATTAACTATTCAATAATATTAGTGTAGTCTTCTGATATGATCAATAATTTTATACAAATATCTATAGTGAAAAAATATTAAATATAGATGCCCTGGGTAATAACATGCGGCATGATATTCAAAGCTCAGTGCGAATTGAGCAAATATTTGAAATGTTCTTTTTTATTCATTACTAGCTGACCGTAGCGTGAAAATTTTCCCCCGTTTTTAAAACATTCTTCATTGGTGATCCGCTCCTATTAGTATTAGCGTGATGATATATAGTCTATAGCCTATCTCGATAAATGGTCTATCCAACATTGAAATATTTTTTCAAATCGGACCAACGGTTCCTGAGATTAGCGCGTTCAAACAAACAAACTCTTCAGCTTTATAATATTAGTATAGATTATTTAATTTTACAAACAAAAGATTATAGGACCGTGAAACATAATATTCAAAAGAGTATTCCATTATTTTTGTGCAGAAATTTTCAAATCTACCGAGTTGTTCATTGATAAAGATATAATATTGTAGATATAATTAATTCATTTGCAAAAAGCAAGATACTGTTTAAAAGTACAATTACCATGTTATTTAATGTCGTTTTAATAACAATCGTAGGACACGTGCACTTTTTTCAGGAATATATAGGCATAGAAATAAATGTAGATATAAGCTCTATGATGTGAATAAACCTTTAAAATATCCCAAGAATCAAATTAGACAACATTATACATTATTAGATTCATCAAATTCGAAGACTCGATTCAAGATATGTACTATTTAAACAGTTTTTCTTTTTAATCCCACCCTTAGGTCATCATTTAAAACTCTTTAATAACAATGTAGGTATGTACATAGTAATGTATATAGTAATGCACTATGTAACTTTAAACACGTCCAAGTATTCAAAGAATTTTAACCGTGGGAGAGCTATGCTTCGGCATGAATGGGTCGGCTCGACCGGAGTGATACCACGGCCTCGCAGAAAACCGGTGTGAAATAGCGTTTGCGCTGTGTTTCACCGAGTGAGTGAGGATACCGGTGGCCCATACCCCAACCCCTCCCCCCATCTCCTTTCCCATCCCCCAAAGGTCGGCAACGCACTTGTGACGCCTTTGGTGTTGCGGGTGTCCATGGGCGGCGGTAATCGCTTACCATCAGGTGATACGTCTGCTCGTTTGCCCACCATTCAATAAAAAAAAAGAATAATTTTGATGTGTTTATCGTTTCTATCATGTTTGCATGACACTTGGATAACCTAGAAAACCAGCCTTTTTTTTTTCTTCTTAATTCTTTCTCAATATATAAGCCAAAAGTTAAACTACACAACTAAAGAAAGTAAATGCTTTTCAATATATAAAACGTCTTCCCAGCCAATTATTATTGCCAGGATTATTTGGGGTCGTCTACTAGTTCCAACTGGTTTTCCATGAATTTCAGTCTTTTCATTGAGCTACTGCTTTAACGCTCTCAGGCTTGCAGAGTTATCGGACCTCTTGGAGCGAAATTCGAAAGTGTAGCTAGTTGTCAGTATATTTGAGGGCACTAACTTCCCAATAACGATTGTCATAGGTGCTCATGACAAACGGGACAGACGGCTTAAGGTGAGGCACGGGCAGGACTCAGCGCTAATCTTCCATACTTCGGGATGTTAGTAAAATTTTGTTGTAAGAAATATTCAACATTATTATGTGATATTTAGTTACTGATCTATATGTAAAACAATAAAAATAGGAATCTTGCAAACATTTAACAATGAACTAATTTGTAGTTATTTCAACAATAAATGGTATTAAATTCTTTACAATGTGTGACAGACAATTTATTATAGCTCTTAGCGCCATTTTGTCATGTTAGGCATGTACCTAATATAGATACAGATGAGAACAAGTGCCAAAAATTTAGTTACAATATACAGACGTTTGACTGGCAACCAATTGCGAATATCTGTCTGCGAAACTCCTAGTACATATCGCCAAAGAAATTGATTGGAAAGTTGTTTGGACTTCGAAATGATGATTTATCTTCATTATCAACAGCCTTGATAGTCCACTGCTGGACACAGGCCTCTCCTTAGGAAGGAGATTAAAGTCGTAAATGTTGTGAAAATAAATTTGATTTAAATAATAACAACATTATACTTTCATCAGCACAATTAGAATAAGAAAACGCTTAAATAAACTTTAATTAGATTACGTAAAAACTATTGATAAATTATTTTGTTTACAGCCTATGCCGCGAGGGCCGTTATTCAGCATCTATTAACATCTTTTTCTTTAAAATCAGTTCGAAATTTTAGGCGCTTCAGTGAAGGATATGAATTTCAATAGATTACCAAAACTATTTATTTGTGGGGGGCGAGGCGTGATCTCGTGGCGGCCATTGGAACGGGCCAGGTACCGCAGACCGACTCGGTCGCCGGAGATCGCAAAATGATCTACGTCCTTCATAAGCGTAAACTTGGGAGTGAAATGTGAGGCCACCTGTCACCCTATCAGGAGCAGGCCGGGTTGGCAGCGCAAGCTCTACAAAGTGCTCAAGCCCTTTTCTAAATAGGAAAGATGCATCAGTTTTATTACACAGGAGGCGGCCGTCTACAAATCGTAGATAACGAGAGGTACGTCGAGGTTCCAAGGTTTTCCTTTCGAGGATGCACCTGGTTCCCCGGCTTCTAGTATCAATGGGGATTTCCGCAGAAAAAAAAATACTCAGTATATAGTATTTGAGTTAACAAAATAACAAAAACATGTACCTATAGTCGTTCCAATACTTTATTTAACTTTTGACAGATCACGCACATAAAGTTTTGTAATAATTTTTGATACAATGTACTACAGATAATACTGTACTTTATGGGCGGGCTCCGCCTACTTAGGGATGTGTCATTCGTAATTAATGACCACAGACTATAAAAACTGTTTTGAAATAAATCGATTATCGATTATATTAATAAAACATACAATAAAATTATTGTGATTATATTTTATATCAAATCACGTAAAAAGCTTTATTATTTTGCATTAAAATGCCCTAAATGTCTCTGTTTCAATGCATAAATAATTTGCGTAATGAAAACAGTTCCATCGTACTCGTACCTAGTAATGGGATCGAATGTATTCGCCGCAAATTAATGAATCTAAAATAATTGTTTAGACTTACTATAGTTGGTTCAAATAAAAACTACCTGCGGTACCTACTTGTAATGAACAGGTACAAAATGTTGAAATTCGTAGTAATTTACGGATTAAAAATAAAACAACCAGAAGAGGTACTGTAATACTAATTTTAATTATAAAGAATCGTCTTCTTCGTATGACCAGGAATCATCATCACTTGAGTTCTCAGTAATATTGATTATCATTTCTTGGATAGATAAATTGTCGAATGCAACATCCCGATCCCAATCTGACATTATCACCTTCTTTGTTTTTTCTACAACATTCGCCCAGTTTTCTGGAGTTACTTTTTCACACGCATTTTTCAGTAAATTCAGCATTTTTCTTGCGGTGAAAGGAGGAGTTGTATTGTTCCTCGCAGCATATCCTTTAACTTGTGCCCAGATCATTTCAATTGCATTATATTGGCAGTGATATGGGGGAATTCTGAGGACGGTATGCCCATGCTCTGCTGCCATTTCATCTATGACGTATCGTTTTGGCAGCTTCTTTGTTTTTAATATCTTTACTAACTCTACTTTTAGTAGGGACTCATTCACCTCTTCGCCATTGTCACGGAGCCAGTTTATAATTTCATGTTTTTTGTTGGCCTGTGTTGGTATTTTATTAATTTGACGAGAGTGATAAGGTGCATTATCAATAAATATTATTGATGGCTCTTCGAGTGATGTAAGCATTTCTCTGAACCACTTTTCATACACGTTCGAATTCATCTCCTCATGATAATCTCCTGTTTTCTGGGATTTAAAAGCTAATAGAGCGCCTGGCACAAATCCTTTTACTGTTCCTGCATGACAAATAATCAGTCGTTCGCCTTTTCCCATTGGTACTGTAGAAGTGGAGCCAACGGTGTTGTCAGTCCAAGTTTTTGACAGCGTATGATTCGCATTGAGCCAAGTTTCATCTGTGAAAACAACATTCGACCAATCTTCTATTTTTTTTGCTTGTCTTAAAAAATCGCATCTATACAAATAGACTACTGGCCCGTGTAGAAAAATGATGGGTCATGTGAACCACCAGGTGACCTATCTAGAACGATAGAAGAGCATAAAATAATAAGATTCAGCACTATGCCGTCACTTGTAAGCTGTCCAACTGAGTGCAGGTGAGAATTCAAAAGTACCGGTAGAGTGGGTACATTTTGGTCATATATTTTTGTACGGCATTCTTACCATCGATAGATCCATGAAAAATGATAAGAAAACGCGCAGTGCCGTAAAAAAATGGTGCGCCACAAAGTCGGGTTTTTATTTTTATTTTCCGACAATTTCGAGGGTAAATTTGGTCATTTGATTTTGTACGGCATCAGTTTCATACTATTTCAATACTGCTTCTAATCCATTATTCCGCAACGCCGTACAAAAATCATGCGACAAGGGGAAAAAATCGAGGGTTGCAACCCCCTTTCTTTCCGTGGTCCAGGGGATAATTTGAAAAAAGTACGGCTTCGGTTCCAAAACATTATCTAGCACTCAAAAGTACTATTAAAAATAATGCCGTCAAAAAATGATTGCTCATTTGAATATATATCAATAATTATCTTAATTTCATCGTATCCTTGATTTATAAAGCTGTAAAGTCATTTGATCCTGTACGGGAACTTTTTTTTTAACATGATATTGTAAAACTCAATTGTTATATAGTATTGCCGTTCAAAAGAAACTGTTCTAAAAAAAAATATAGAGAAATACAAAAACTGAAATTTTGCTAATTATTGCAAAAGTTTAAATATCATAAATTAATGAAATATAGCAGTTTTCTACATTTTATAACTTGTTATAAATAGTATTAACATAAATAAATTAGGAAAAAATGATGCCGTACATTTTAATGCAGACCATATCTTTTAGGCTGATAAAAATGACACTACCATTTTAAGGGTACTTTATGGCCATCTGATACAGTACGGCATTAACATATTTTTGAAGAGAACAATTGATAATATGATAAAATCACTATGACGTCTAACTAAACTGAAACGGTGTGTATATTATATCCAAGAATTGAAACTGTCAATTCCAGTATCAACAGTTTTGTATACTTTTTGGTTTAATATATACTTCAAACATTATTGATACATTTATATAATTGATTTGTTTCATTGTAATGATGTGAATAAATAAAACAATCATTTTTTTTTAAATTCGATATATTTAATGATGATAATAAAAAATATGGTTTTTCTTTAAATTATTCAGTATCGGAATCAGCCGCTAAGTTGTTATCGGAATCAACGTCTTGATCGACGGCCGAATTATCTTCTTTATCATTTTCTGAAACATAAATATGTTTTTGTCAAAACAAATATAAATAAAATACTTACAGATTAAAGATTTATTTATTTACCTATGACGTCTTCATCTTCTTCGCCTGATTCCTCATCCGGTTCCGTTATGTCACAGAGTTTTTGGAGGCATTCCTCGCCGTGGAACCAGTCGAAATCATACCGACCGTCATTGACAATCCATTCATAGCTTATTGGTAACAAGGTCGACGTTATTTGTTTGTAGACATTACACCAAATCTGTGCTATGTAGGTACTTCTCTTCATATGTTGTTTTAACTCCCGGAAACAAGGGGTAAACGACGTTGCTTCCAATTTCATAGTTGTCTTATCGTATATCGTGATGAATTTCACCTTAAATTTCGTTATATGGATTATTTCTTTTTGATTTTTTCTTTTTCAGTTTTTTCCCCTTTGGACCAACGAAAATGTACGGCATATGAAAAAATATTATCTATGCATAAAATACTTACAAAATAAATTAATTTTATGTTGTGTCAAATCACCCCCTGGACCATGGAAAGAGAGGGGGTTGCAACCCTCGATTTTTTCTCCTTGTCGCATGATTTTTGTACGGCGTTGCGGAATAATGGATTAGAAGCAGTATTGAAATAGTATGAAACTGATGCCGTACAAAATCAAATGACCAAATTTACCCTCGAAATTGTCGGAAAATAAAAATAAAAACCCGATCTTGTGGCGCATCATTTTTTTACGGCACTGCGCGTTTTCTTATTATTTTTCATGGATCTATGGATGGTAAGAATGCCGTACAAAAATATATGACCAAAATGTACCCACTCTACCGGTACTTTTGAATTCTCACCTGCACTCAGTTGGACAGCTTACAAGTGACGGCATAGTGCTGAATCTTATTATTTTATGCTCTTCTATCGTTCTAGATAGGTCACCTGGTGGTTCACATGACCCATCATTTTTCTACACGGGCCAGTAGTCTAAAAGCAATATCATTGCGTTCCATTAAAATTTTTCGTTTGTCACATTTTTGGAATAACATTCCAATGTCTTTCAATACCTTTGTCAGAGAAGATTTTTGACCACGGAACAAACCACTATTTCGAAGAGATTGTGTTAGTTTTTTTAATGTTGGAATCTCTTTTCTTTGGTAATAGTCGTATATATGACGACGAATAGCATCAGCGTCAAAATTGTCAACGGCTGTAACTTTACTAGGCGGACGTTTTTTCTTAGGTGTAGATAGCTTATTCTGTTCCATGCCACTGCTGCCGTAGCCTTCTTTTGTTATTTTTGCCACTGTTGGAGCACTAATACCTAATGCTGCTGCAACACGGTCTCTAACTTGAGTCACTGGTATAAGAGGCCCACCATTACGGCTTTCCTTTTCAAAGTATTCACGAAGTCGCAAGACAAACTCTCTTGTTTGTCCTTTGAGTACTTTCTTTTTTGGCATTTTGACAGTAACGAAGGCAGGAACGATACGCTCAACTCAACCAAACGTGAGAATTCACAAATAAATCAATACGGAGGAATATAAATACTCAACTATATTGAAGGTTACTCATTGAAATACTGTAGATTATTTTAAAATAGACATAGAGAGATTTAATAAAGATCATCAATAGTTTAACAAATACAATATTAACCACTGAATTACAACACAATACAATAATACATTTTGAAAATTCAGTTCCTTTTATATATTTTTTCATGACATAGAACCGTCATTTTTGAACAACATTCTTTTAATCCATTTCTTCTTTATTTTGACAAAGGAGGTCGCACATTGAAACACATAGAAATATGAAGTACGAAATTATCTATAAAATTATGAGTTTGTTAAATCGATTAAAACTTCTTAATGCATAAAATCGATCGATGAAAGAAATCGAATAGGTAACGGGTCAGGGTATCACTATTTGATTAAGTATTAGAGCTGTCAAAAGTTAAATAAACTATTGGAACGACTATAATCATTTATTTTCTTCATGGAACCCACTACAAAATATTTCGTAAAGTTACATATTTACATTGCATTACTGGGTCCTGACCTATAGGTACTATTTATATACCTTCGCTTACTTTTAAGGACGGAAGTTGAGATTTTATTCTATTTTTAAATACAACCATAGTGACATAATAATATGCGATCTATCAAATGTTTCTTTTTTGAAAAACTCTTTCCCAACACTATTATTGAAACACAAAAATATCAGGATGAATTTAATTACAAGAATATTTTACATATAAATACAGAATACTATTACTTTTTAAAATTGTTGTGTTTGTATAAAATATGTAAATCTGCAGTCGTCCAGGATCTTGGAAGCTTGATAGAGTAACATGAATATCTGTTTTATCTAAAAATAAACAAATATACTACCAATCAGAAAAATATATATTTGACGGCGCACACATTTATTTAGTGGGTAGATTTGAACGAACAACCGACATTCACGGATGACATAACACGGGGCGCTGGGGAGGCGGCCATTATGAATCGAGTCATGAGACGGAGCGCACGCACCCACGTGTTCTGGTGGAATGTTTTAAATCCGATCAGATCGGAGTAATCTTCTATAATTTCTTAATTGTCGTCGTATTGTAGATTGATTTGGTGATTCATTAAACGAGTGTCGATTATATTTCGAAGTATTTTAGTGACCAGCACATACTGGTCTCTTCGCTCAACTACCCACGTTTACATTATGGCGAATAATTCAAAGAATGATTATGTGCTACCTCCTGACGCGCCTTTATATTTTTATATCGAACAAATAAATGTCCTGGGAGTAAACTGCTGCCTTGTACTACTGCACCTACCTCATTTTTTCTCTGCATCGCCCAATCGGTCGACTGGCAGAGAATGCCTTAGGCATTAAGTCCACCGATGCATGTATTTGTGCATAAAGTAATAAATAATAATAATAATAATTTATTTTAAACCATTATGTTCTTTAGATTAGTGAAGTCTTAAGTTGCAGTTACATTGCCCCTGGAGGTCTACTTTTTAACAAACTTTTTATGCCATGATATTAGTATGGACATCAAATTTAATTTACTTTAATTGAAAATAGTTTCAACATTTCCGGCCATCTGACACACAACGCCATCTAGTTTCAAACAAAGCAGCGCTCGTATTGTGACAGCTAGATTGACTGATAGAATATTCATATACTTTTTATAAATAAAACCCGAAACCTCAGCACGGCCTTCGCAAATGCTATTACTGTGCCACCGAGGGAGTCAGATTTTTTTATCCATGAGCCTGCTAAAGTGACTATATTCTGATTGATGGAAAGAATAAACAAAATTCAAGAGTGGTCACCATACTCATTGCGAATGAAGACAATCAGTAATGCAGCTTAAATATTAAAAATAATAAAATTCTTCGGACATCTAACACACAACGCCATCTAATCCCAAGTTAAGCAGAGCTTGTGTTATGGGTACTAGACAACTGATATAAATACATTTTATATTTTGTTTTGTAAATACATTTATAGGAAACACCTAAACTCCGTAACAAATATATACAGATCACACAAACAGTTGGTCAAATCCGGGAATCGAACTCGAGACCTCAAGCACAGCAGTCTCATACTCTACCACTGCGCCACTAAGGCAGTTGACATGTCATGGTGACCCACGCATTTACATAGATCATTCAGAACGGACATGCATTAACAATATTACCTGAATGTTCACGAATGAGAAATTTGCGAGTCTACCAGCTCGAGACACCGTCTTAAGAGGTCGAGCCCATCCAGACGAACAGCCAGTACACCACACACAGAAGTCCCGCTCAGAGACCGAACGGGAATCACTTCAGTATAACCAGAGCTACCTATACCATACGCCAACAGGTCACCCAAGTACAAGTAGGCGAATCTGAAATATATTTGTCTTTCATTACACCTGTACGGATAATCTTCAAGTAATGGATAGGGTCTATATCCTGTTTCACGTGGAATTTACTAACATTTACAAAATAAACACAAAGAATACCTAAAAACTGAAAAATAATCGGTGAATCAGACAAAGTATTGTACCATGTGGAGATGGAAGCCATAACATTCAACAAGCTATCCGTGTAGCACTTTTCGCATCCCCCAAAGGCCGGCAACGCACCTGTGACGCCCCCGGTGTTGCTTACCATCAGGCGATACGTTTGCTCGTTTGCCACCTAATCCATAAAAAAAAACATTCTTCACAAATTAATATGAACATTTGCAAGGAAAATTCTTACCCAATATCTTCACATATATCCAAGCCCAGAGGATCCTCAGGCGGTTCACTAATCACCGAGAACACAATGCAGTCCTTATCTGTCTTGGAGACCCGACTGGTAGCGCGACATCGGGCCATTTCACCCAGTTTTGTCATATCTTTTTTGTCTATTTGGAAGGCTAACAAAGGAAAATAATATATTTAATGTAGATAACCTTCGTTAATATAAATGCTTTTCACTTTAGTGTACAAGTTTAGTTACTGTAATGTACACATGTGATGTTTTCTATTTACCTGAGGTACTACCTACCGATAGAGACTGCACGGTTGGCCTAGTGGTTTAAACGTTCACTACTGCACCAAGTGTCGTGGGTTCAAATCCCACGTGGGACATCACTTTGTGTGATCCACAAAATGTTGTCCTGAGTCTGGGTGTTATTTGTGTCCGTTACATGTATGTTTGTAAAGTCCCCCGCGACACAGGATGTTTACTCCTAATGCGGGAGTTGTCTTTAAAAAAAAAAAAAAAGAAAGAATAGTTATTTGTACTGTGTAAGTGAATGTAAGCATTTGTCACGAATACTCGAATGTTACAAGTGATGCGAAATGTTTGGTTGAGACCCCTAATCCGAAGACAGGCGTAAACTTCGACTCTCTGACGCTGATGAACTGCTAACAACGCGCCAAGTGACACGGTTGTGCGATCGCCTCCCAAGTAGAATTTTTTACGTCTGCCCTCAATAAATTATACCGAACATAATTATGTCGATGTCTTTCTAATTTAACATAAAAACTTACTTTTCTTAAAATTGAAGTAACACTTGTCCACATAGTGTTTTGGTTTAGGCAGACTGACAGGAGTCTCGAGGTCTGCGCCAGAATTGCCGAGAAATTCGTAAGATACATATACTCTCTGCACTCGAGGGTTCAACATCGCCTCGCACTCTTCGTTGAGAGCCAGCCAGAGAACCGTGATGTCAATGGTCGGTTCTTCCTCTTCAAGTTTATCCTAAAAATGGATAATACATAATTCTTCTGTCGCAACATTAAGATGATCAGTTTAAATATGTTATACATCTGTATATTATTTAAACCAGTGCACACACAAAAACATAAATAAGTTTAGGATTGAGGGTTTTCAAATAATAAAGTTGTTATGAACACGTGACGCAATCGTACGGGTCTATTTCAAATAAATACTAATCTATACTAATAATAAAGCTGAAGAGTTTGTTTGTCTTTTGGTTTGAACGCGCTAATCTCAGGAACCGCTGGTCCGATTTGAAAAATTCGGCGTTGGATAGTCCATTTATCAAGGAAGGCTATAGGCTATATATCATCACGCTACTACTAATAGGAGCGGAGCACCAATGAAGAATATTTCAAAAACGGGGGAAAATTTTCACGCTGCTGGCAATATAAGACTCCAACGAGGTTGCGTGGTATATTTTTCGTATATCTGTGGTTTATATTTTTCGTTTGTAAATAATGAACTACCAACCTTAATTCATTTATAGAAATTAAGGTTTTAAATCAGCGCTCGTTTTCACCGAATTGGCAACAGATTTCAGTTACACACGGCAGACTGACCCTGAACTAGGCAGACCCTGTACTATGGTCACCAGACTTCTAATGAACAGAGTTAAATGTTTCTAAATCAATACGTGACACAGATAAATTATATTAAGCCACAGAACAAATTCAATGATCTTGTTCTTCACAAGATTGTTCAGGAGGGGGAAGTGAATCCAGGACCTCCTGCGTAGCCAATTTAGTAGTAGTCCAATTTTACTAACGACTGGATCAATAGGTGTGTGTTGAACACTAAATTTTGCCAGCTATAATAATCCTATCTCTTATTACCTTTCTCGGTTTTTGTTCGACTTTGCTGGCTCGCTTTGAATTAATTTTGACTTGCTTTTTTGACAGATCTGCTCTTGACCCTAGAAATACAATCAATATGATGTACTTAAAATAGTTTTTGTCTTACAATTGATTACACTTCTATTTTATAAGTGGATTAAGAATACGGAGTGTCACCACCTTTGTCGTAAAAGGCGACTAAGGTATTAAACTGCATAGGACAACAACTGCAAAGAGAAGAAAACTTGACACAAACCATATACGAACCCGTCTGACTATTGTGATACAGTAGACCTAAACCTCCTTTCGAAGAAGAGGCTAATGTAAGCAGTGGACTATTATAAGCTGTTGATTACTACTTTTAGAGGTAAGCAAGAGTGACAGACAGAGTCATGCTTCGAAAAGATGAACCGGCTTAACCAAGGCTTCACACAAAACTGGACTTAATCATTTCTGTTCTTTTGACTTGGTGAGCGAGTTACCTCAGCCTACACACACATACACACACGCTTGAGACTGGAATTAAAGTTTTCCATGTACAGCGGACAGTGTTTTACTTATGATCCATCTTTTTTTTATAAATCATTCAAAGTGACTCTGCCTAATGGAAAGCATAAGATTGCAAATGCAGACAATGCATCATGGTGATCCACACCGTGGCAGCCTAGTAATGCTTTTGCATCTTTGGGCCTCCGGTCACTCACAAACGAAAAACGACATCACGAATGCTGTCATTTTAGATTGATCTCTTGTGCGAGGGTAGTACCACCTCGGTCGAACCTGCCTGGTCCCTCCCTCCCAGCTATCCATCCATCTCACATTTAAAAAAAAAAAAGAAAAATTACGACCATGTTTCAAAATTTTGCGCTCATATTACCATCGTTCTTCTGCGCGTTATACTTGGCATACAGCTTCGCGATGTTGTCATATTTTCTGTTAATATCGGTGATGTCACTTCTCTTACTGGTCAAAGAGCCTCTTGGAAACAGAATTGTCGGCTCCAGACTTAGATCTTGAGACATAGTGCTGCCTGTATCCACCTTTTTAGCTATAACATGAAGTGATTGTTACCTAGTACCAAAGTTATTTATTAATCGCACATTTAAGAAAATTAGTGAATCTAAGGTAGTGAAGATAATTTACCTTCACCCACATAATACTATTCCTAAAACGCGCAACGATAATTTTTGTTTATAAATATTTTTACAAAGAAAGATTATTCCTGAACAACACTACACACACAACACACACACGCCTAAACATCATGAAAGTTTTCGTCGATTTCTTGAGGCACAGAATAATGACCCTTACATCGATTTACATAGCGTCGAATATAGATTGATTGGAACCGATAACGACCTTGTATGTATCTACTCGAATGTACTAGTAATGACGTCTCGCAGGCCGCAGTTCAGTTCAGTTTGAGCTATAGTGCTTTTAATATCTGAATGATATCAATGGTTAACCTAGTGACCTCCGCGGCAATTAAGTACTGTTATTCTCAGTGATATTGTGAATTTGAAATAAAGCCTCTTTAACACGTCTGAACGTTTATTTGTCAAATCCATCAAACCCTACCACGTAACAATATGTATGTTTGTCATCAAAATCAACCGTGTTCATGACCGAGGCGACTCAAGCATGTTCATCTAGCCTAGTCTGTCCAGGAACCCTTGTAGGGTGTGACTATACATGAAGATACATGAATTAAGAAAGGAAAGACAAAAAATTTGGAACGGGTCAAGACCCAATGATCAGCCAAGGACCGAGATAGAAAATCAGATGAACAAAACCTTTGTAATACCTATCACATACATTCGTTGATCCTAAGTCGTACTCGAAAGTTAAAAACTGATTACCACAAATTAATACTCACTCTTTTTACTGGTCTGATCTTCCATCGCGTTACTTAGAAATGTCTGGAAAGGTATTATAAAATTAGATTTCACTTGTCCCAATTACATTATTTCATTTCTTTTCGCCGGTAGAGTTCGAAAGAGCAAGTTGCGTTCATTTGGCTGGTATGGGACGATATTAATGAACACAATTACTATACGCTTTTGCATTTAGAAAATAATGACGCATCTACTTGACCGGTCAGGTTTAAATAAACCATAAATAAAATCAATTAAATCCTTATTTATATAATTGTACAAATCATAGACTCATTGGAGAGTTCAACTTACCGTACTAGACATGTCAACGGACGCGTGATGGCCATGTAGTCTCTACAAAGAAGAATAGACCTTCTTAGAGACATTATTTATTTGCACTACTCTATAATGCATTTATTGTTATTCTACATTTTTTTTTTGGTTATGACATAAAACTGACGTAGAAAGCAAATTAAACAGTTATCTATACTAATATTATAAAGCTAAAGAGTTTGTTTGTTTGTTTGTTTGAACGCGTTAATACCAGGAATCCTTGGTCTGATTTGAAAAATGATTTTAGTGTTATATAGTCCATTTATCGAGGAAGGCTATAGACTATAAATTATCACGCTAAGACTAATAGGAGCGGAGCCCCAATAAAGAATGCTAATTAACGGAGGAAAATTATTACGCTACGGGCAACAGTAGACGTAAACGAGGTTGCGAGGGTCAGCTAGTTGAAATATAAAAGTAAATAAGTATCGTAGCGTTTTGTTAAATGACAAAAAGGTGTTTGATAGCACTCGATCGACAGTCACAGCAAATAGTCTTTTGCAAAGCTAGGCTGGGATAAAACTCTCTCTAAAATCGACGGCCCGAATAGCGAAGGACAATTCACGTACTTTAAGAACATTTATGATAAACGACACATTTAATATACTAAACCTAACTCATTACTTAACAACACATACATGTAACTTGGCAAGTGAAAAATTTTTAAGACGAAATTTGAGTTTCTTTGAAACTGTCACATTTGCGCTTATAATAGAAATCCATTGTAAAATTCAACATCGAAGCACATATCGCGGAAGACATCTTTTACTTGTGCGATATTGTTCAACTGTTCAATAGAACAAAACTCTGTCGAATAAAACAAGAATTTTGCAAATTCATCTATAAATGACGCAGTCATGCCTGAACATATACAAACAATATATAAAATCCGAATTAAGAACCTACTCCTTTTTAAAATTGATTGATGTTACATTTAGATGCCCAATACTGTTGTAACAGTACGTTATCATGTCCAAAAAAAGTTTGACGACTTACTTGAACAGGCAGATCCTTTTGCGAAGGGCGTCCTTGCTTCTGAAAAGAAAATTTCTTCATTAAAATGCATACCGTCATTATTTCCCTTATTGTTATTACTTAATGTAGTCCAAGTAAGTAAAATGCTTAATATTTATGTACATTAAATCGTATCGAAAAATTTGAATCATGACCCACTTTGTCGATAAATCGTTTGAAAGCGTCACAACAACAAAGATTTTCGTCCATAACAGTGCAGGCCGCACTTACGACGTTTTAAATATTAAGCATTTGTCATCACTGCTGTAGATAATTAGATAAAACAGTAATTATCATATATTTAAATACACGCTCATTGGAATCAACTATTAGTCACCTTGTAACTGCTTAATTCTGAATCCGAAAATCCCGTCTCAGCATGTGGGTTGATCCTCTAGAATTTTATAAAAAATATTATTAATTGATTCCACGGCTGGCTTAGTGATGTAAGTGGTCGCCACTCCGCTTCCTACTTCGTCAAGTGTTGTGGCTTCAAATTCGACATGGGACAATACTTTGTGTGAACCACACATTGTTGTTCTAACTCTGGGTGTTTTTCATGTTCGTTTCGTGTATATTTGTTAGGTCCCTCACAACATGAGATGTGTATTCATTTTGTAGGAATTGCTTTTTCAAGTAAATGAAAATACTGAAAATTCTGAAATAAATATCGTTTTAAAACCAGCCCCTAGCCAAGTTGCATTCTACAATAGTAAACGATAACAGAAAAGTAGTTACAAAATTTAGAAACTTGGCTACAGTCGCAGCTATTGAGTGTTCACTTCTATGGGTCCTTTTGGTAAACATTCTTGAAAATTGTCTGCAACGGTTTCGCAGTGGTAACGTATGTGACTGTTGTGCTTGAGGTCTCGGTTCGATTGGTCGGACCAAATGTTTATATGATCTGCAAATGCTTTTTTAGGGGTTTCTTCTATGTACAATATGTACATACTTACAAAGAATATAGTATATATGTATTGTTTAGTATCCACAGTAGGTACAAGCTCTGCTTAGTTTGGGACTAAATGGCGTTGTCGCACGTTTGAAGTATTATTAATAAATTAAAGTACTCACATTCATAACACGTTTCATGTCATCCGACGTTCTAATGTTGGCAAACTGGAACAACGTATTTTTGTAAAATTTAACAATTCTTAATATTTCAAGTACCTTCAGGTCTACAGTTTGATATATATTGACTATATCTTAAAATTGAACTTTTGTTTGAATTTTCAACTTTTTACTGTGTTTGTTCTGGTTGCAATCTCTGGAACGGCTAGACTGATTTGGACGAGACTTTCACTAGAAGATAACTAACGATATAAGGAGTAACTTATGCTATTTTTCTTTTAAACTAACTTCTAATCACCATACGCGCTCGGCTAGTGTTCATATAAAGCTTTCAAAACTTAACCGACGCAAAAGTAACTGAATACAATTGTCTTGAATTCACAATGAACAATTGTCATATCTACTTTAATGTCAAATATTGGATTTTTGTCTAATAATCCTATTATTAACGAAAACAAATTCTATTGAAACAAAATGTATTCTTACTTACCACTTCGTCAACGATCAGGGATTCTGGGTCTTCCTGAAATTTAAAAGATTTTATGAAAAAGAGAGCAAATACCAGCCAAGCAGACAGATCTGATTACAAGTGACCATCACTGTCTTAGATACCAGTAAAGGATGGCAACGAACTTGTTATCAAGAGATGATACAAGTAGGTGGCGATCCTTTATTTGGCCCCCTCCTCGAGAAAGAGGAGAGGAGACACCACGACCCCCTTACGTTTGGCTGACGCGACGTTTGACCCACTTGGTAATGAAAACGTATATGTAACATCGTTGTAATTTTGTTTCAAAATATCAAATCATCATTTCGTAGAGCTGTATTCCAAATTTTGGACAGGAAATGGGACTCAACTGCAGTACTTCAAATTATTTTTTTAAATCCTGTGATTTAAAAAAAATGTGTATTTGTATATATTTCCTTTGTTTAGCTCGGCTTTATACACGGCAGATGACAGAAACTGAGAATGTCCAATTTCAAATAGTAATGGAATTAATATGCCAAATGCCTAATGAGCAACTTGCCATATTGATGAATCTAATACATTACAGTGTAATTGTTAACTCCATACAATTAAATGTATTGATATCACTTAGCTTCTCTGTTATATTAAATGACAGAGAGCTTTCGTGCTGTCGTGTTTCGTTGGTGAGAGCGAGACCGGAAGCGCAATGATGCAGAAGCATCTATAGCGGTATATAAACTCTTTGGGGATGCCCAAAAAGTATGGTGACCACTACTCTTGGATTCTGATCATGCTTTCCATCAGGCAGAGTATTGTCGATTTGTCAGGCTCATATAAAAAAAGTGAAGAATTAATAAAAAATGAAACACCCACGTTATACTGTACAGCGGCGCTTGTAGTTTTTGACGATGTCTTCTTTGGTTTTGCTTTAGGCATTTTCTCGGGACTTTGCGACATAGTTAGCTGAAATTACAGAACAAATTGATTCTTAAATGTACCAGTCATTCTGGATACAAAAATATCAAGATTTATGAAATATATAATTTTTTTTTATTGGATAGTGGGATAACTATACCAAACCAAACCGCCCATGGACACCCGTAACACCAGAGGCGTCACAAGTGCGTTGCCGAACTTTGGAGGATGGGGAGAGGGATGGGGAGGGGTTGGGTTATGGGCCTGCGGTATCCTCACTCACTCGGTGAAACACTGTGCAAGCACTATATTACTCCGGTCAAGCCGGCCCATTCATGATGAAGCGTGGTTCTCCCACGGTAAAAAATCTACGTATCGATCAGTATTCTCAGCTTAATCTGTTATACCACGCTGGTGGGTTCGTTTCAAGTTTTCATTATTTCTGCAGTGATGTTGTCTTGCGTAATTTGCTTCCTTAGATTTTTTTATTTAATCAATGTTTACCGAATAAAATAAAGGCACCTATTCCAACCCAATTTAACTCACCTTCTTTTTTGGAATGACTTTGTCAATCTCGACTGTAGAAGGCATCTTGAATCCGCTACTGTCCCGACGTCTGTCTGATAAAGTTACCTGTAACCACATGAATTTAGTCAACACAAATGATCTTAACGAGAATTAAAAGGACTAATGTAAACACAATGTACTCCATCTTTCTGGTCCTATTTACAAAAGATAAGTAAATAATTGAAGTAAGTTGGTTAATTTAGATGTGTTGTGGGGGAACGGGTATCATGTTCCACCCAACACAAAGGGAGGATCCTCCGACCAGGCGAGGTGATCACGCCTGGCGGGCCACTGCCCAACAGTTGAAGTTGGGATGTTGTATATATGATAATCCGCGCGAGAACTATTTATTGCGAGATTCAGGATTTGTAGTAGTACTCCGTGTAGTGCGTTACTTCGTAGTTCAGGGTATCTTCGGTAGGTGGCGCTGCACTAGTTTTTACTGTTGTGTTATATGGATGTGGATGTCGTCACAGTGTGTATTTTCAGGGTTTTGTCATTGTATTGTTTCGGTTAATTCGGGGTCAATGTGCCTTGCCGCTCAAAATGAACTACTTTCACACTAATATTATAAACTCAAGAGTAGCTGCTGTCTGTCTGTTATCCTGTCACGACTAAACTGCTCCACCGATTACAATGAAATTTCGAGATACTTTGATTCTTGAAGAATCAAGGCATCTTCAAATTTCATTTTCATTTCATCTCCACAGGCGGGCGGTGCCGCAGGCAAAAGCAAATTTATCACAGGCATGTTTGGCTGTAATAATAACTGTTGTTTTATCTAAAACGATTATTTAGTTTGTAGATAGTACTCAAGCGCAAAGAGCTCATAAGACATGCAATAAATAAAATAGTATTAAGTCCTTTGTAAGCCGTAAATACATATATGTTTAGGTTAGAATAAATTAGAATTGAATGGAATGGCACAGAGTATAATAGAGTTTAATAGAACTTAATAGAATTGAATATACTTAAAAGGAATTGAATATACTTAAAAGGAATTGAATATACTTAAAAGGAATTGAATATACTTAAAATTACATATTTGGTTAGGTTACATATTTAAGAGGCAAAAAGAGTATAAAACATCACTATACCTCTGAACTATTTTCCTGTTTCATTTTATCAGAAGATTCCTGGCTTTGTTGTCTGGATGGCAGTCGGAGTACGCTGCTACCCCAGCGATGTAAACTGGGGTATTCGTCGTTCTGAAGAATAAATAGAAGGAAAAGTATATTTTTAAACTAGATAAGGAAAATAGAGCTTCACCCATATTCATTTCATAGGTGTCGTAAGAGCCGACTAAGAGAGCAAAATTCGCACGGCAACAGCACTGAAGAAACAAAGAAAATATGATAATGACATATGGTGCTTACATACACGCTATACACAACCAATGCAATGGTATAAACCGGCAAAACATAACAGAGTAATGTAAATTAAAATAACATCGTTTATTTATGAGTAAATCTAAAGCTTAAGGACCTATAATCTATGTAATTTTTCAGAAAATGAATCTTAGCTAGCATTTATCACCCCTGAGCCATTTACAAGATTCCGATTATATACTTAAGTAGGTATATTATAATAAATATTATATTATATATAATTATATATATATATTATAACATTGGTTTAAAGGTTTGTGTACTTTAATTGCGAGATGCAGAAACTATTAAGTAGTACCGCAAGTTTTCGCAAGATGGCGCATTCAACATGTTTGTATTCTAAAATTCAAATTTCACCATTCATTACGAAATTATTTGTCTTACCTGTTGCAGCTTCTTATCTAATGTTTTAGACTGTTTCATCTGAGTTCTATCCAATTGTTTCTCTTTGCCTTTTGGATCTGATATCTTAGGTTCTTGACTTAGTAGTGTTGGTTTTGATCTCTAAAATTTCAGGTGAAAAATTATGAGAAATGGAGTATTCGATTTAAAAAATCGACGGGTTGCACTCCGGGAGTGCCGGCAGAAGTGAAAACTTGAATATTAACGTTGTGCATTTTTGATATTTTGGAATGGTTAGAGAATAATTTTGTACGAATTGCTTTCATTATCAGTATAAAAGTACTATTATTTATGTGGTGGAATACAATATTCATTTATTGCGCTATCGTACACAAACATGACAATTTATATTACATACACACACGAACATTCGCGCAAGCGCCCTGCGCCGCCTGTCCTCTCTCCATCCGTCTTACGAATTTTCGATCAGGTCACGTGACCTGACGCGAGTTTATACATTTTTACCCATTCCAAAAAAGTACACAGCGCCGCTGAAGAAGTTTTCACTTCAAAAATCTGTGTACTAATACTGTTTTACTTTGACGCATTATTATTTGTGAACATACCCGTGATATTGCCTTATTAATTAGAGGCACAAATTGTGCATCAGCTCGCAACATACACCACAAATCAAGAACACCCATTTCATCGCCGGCATCTAGAACGTCTGACACATGATTTAACTTGCGAGCGTAAATTATTTGGGGTCCTGCCACCTTGAATTAAACAAATAAGTAATGAAATACAACCAAATGCATCAAATTCCATTTATTACGATTTCAAATATAAAGTTAAAAAGATGTATAGTCTGAATGAATGTATATGAAAGTAGATACACCAAACTGTGAGATATGTGGGACTCTTGATGATGTCAGTCAGTCTTGGTGATGGAGTGTGTCAAGTATCGAACACAAAGGGTGGCGTTGGAGCGCAGATACGATTTTGTTACGATATTGGTATGTTAATTAACATTTTAGGACCCAACCTCAAATTCTGAACTTGACTTGACGCATCAAAAGCTTTGACCGGATATTAAATAGAATATAACGTAGGATAAGGTACGATGGGACTAACATACGAGAAGTCTCTAAATAAATTAAGATAAAATTAAAATGTATAGTCATTGGCCACCGTGTGTCGGATAATGTGACGTTTAGCGGTAACATCAATGTTAGTGTAGTTTAAGGTAACAGACAACGTCAGATTAATGACAGCTGTCAGATTAATGACAGCTCCAACTGATAGAACACTCATGTATATTTTTGTAAATATATGCATACATAGAAAACTCTCAATCAAAAATTTGCAGATCACACGAATATTTGGTCCGACCCCGGAACCGATTCGAGATACAGCACAGCAGTTGCATAAGCTATCACTGCAGCACCGAGGCGGTTCTCAGAAAAAAAAAGGTAATGCGGTCTTACATCAAAGCTACCCTTAGGAGTAAATTAGGTAGATTTTAGACCACTATACCTTTATAGGTAATTGAGCTAGTGTGAATCCTGGAGTCCTAAAATACAGGTCTTGACCTAGTTTAGGCTCCAGTCCACCCCAACCTACAAATTTTGCCTATGTGCTAACTTCATCGATATTGTACAATGTGATGTTTGTTGTGGAAATAAACATATTTTTATTATTATTATTATTTATTAAAGGTACGTATACAACTTAATTTAAATAAATAGGAAAAAACGAAACAAGAGACTGTTACCAGAGCAAGTGACATGTCAGCACGTCTGTTTGTGTTAAGTAAGGCGTCGCGAAGCGGTAGTGAACAGCTCGCAATCGGCTTATTTGGTTCGTCCAATTGACAAATTAGGATTTTTAACTCGTCCTGTACAAAAGAACATTTCCAAAGTGAATGTGTTCTAAACAAACTATCAAAATTTGCAACTTATTATTTTTTTGCTGGATTTGGTACTTATATTTACTTGACGGAATCTAATCAATAATTTTTTTGCCATATTTTATTCTATCTATGAAGCTATTTTACCTTTGAACTCAGATACAATATACGGTTAATGAAGATGTAATAGCTACTATATGACATTAGAACAGACCATCACGCCTGGTGCAAAGATTTCCAAGACGGAATAGGCAAATTAGATCAAAAACTGATAACAATATAGGTATCTTTTTTTACTAATCGATCGAGAAAGTTAACTTAATTTCCTCAGAAACTTTTTAACGACTTATGAGGTGATACTTATAATATAATTTACTGTACCTATCAAATAATAGGTTTTTATTATTAGATGACAGACACAAGGCAAATAAACTATTTACTGCACATTTGGCTTAGTGGTTAACCGGTCGCCATGCCGTTCCCTACTTCGCCAAGTGTTGTGGGTTCAAATCCCAAAAGGAGACAACACCTTGTGTGATTCACAAATTGTTGTTCTAAGTCAGGATGTTCTTTGTGCCCGTTTCATGTATGTTTGTAAAGTCCCCCGCGACACAGGAATTATTCCTAGTGCGGGAGTTGTCTTTTATAAAAAAAAAAAAAAAAAACTTGCTTGCAAATTCTAGGTTTCTGTTAAAATGGATTTTTCACTTTCCTCTAAATTGTAGGTTATTAAAAGTACTAACATGTTTCATATAATTCATAAAGTCATCTGTCAGTGGTGTGTCGTATTCAGTAGAAAAATCGAAAACCACCACTCTACCAGCTCGCATCTGCGTAGTCATTATATCTTGATCGTAAAACTTCCATGTTAGCCCCAAGGACTTACCGCGAGAAATTAACACAGCCTGAGTGAGCAAAAGAATATAATTATCGATAAGCGATTAATCGTGGGAGAGCCGCGCTTCGGCATGAATGGGCCGGCTCGACCGTAGTGATACCACGGCCTCAAAGAAAACCGGTGTGAAATAGCGCTTGCGCTGTGTTTCACCGAGTGAGTGAGGATACCGGAGGCCCATACCACGACCCTTCCCTCATTCCCCCTCCCCATCCCCAAAGGTCGGCAACGCACTTGTGACGCCTTTGGTGTTGCGGGTGTCCATGGGCGGCGGTAATCGCTTACCATCAGGCGATACGCCTGCTCGTTTGCCACCTATTACATAAAAAAAAAATTAAAAAAATTCTAAAATCCAAAAAGGAACTTTTAAATTTTGTTTTTATAATTGTCTTTTAGATTGTTAAGAATGAAGGTTCAAATATGTTGTTCTACATTCAGCCTATAATCTAAATTTAAAAAAAGTTTTACTAATTGTGTCACTGGTTTTTGCTGTCATGGAAATTATTCTAGAATCTTTATACTTTCGGGATTTATTGGCAGAGAAGTGTATCGTTCTTAAGCTGATCAAAACCATACAATGTGACATACTGTCACTGAACAGGAGATCTTTGAAAATAATACTGAACTTACCCATTATACATTACTAGCTGTTGCCCGCGGATCCGCCCGCGTTTATGTCGGATTTTTCATGTTTTTTCGCGGTTGCGGATATTTGACTGATGCAAAAATTAGATAAAAAAAAATCTTTGATGCGGATTATATATAATTCTAAAATTTCAGCTCGATCGGTGCTTTTGAGTTTTTGAAGCGTACTCAAACCAACATAACATTTTTAAATATATAGATATCATACTTATACATTATATCATACTGCCAGTGTGGCAAGGCTGCCTATTTTTATCTACGTGGTAATTTTCCTTTGGTATAATAATTCTCCCTCAATTATACCAACCTCGTCGGACAGTACAACAGTTCCGATGTGCAGCACAAACACACACTTCGGCCCATATTGCTCATTGACGGAATGCTTAGCCATTCCCCTTTTAAGTTGACATCCCGCATCATAGTCAGCCACTACTTCCTCACTGGCTTTCGTATCTAAGCTATTTTGAATTTCCAAACGACTCTATAAATAAAATGTTTAAAAACAAATAAAATATTCTATCATATTCAATCAACGCATTCTAGTTCTAAACAAAGCTTGTAAAATGAGTACCAGTTGATGTAAATGTAAAGAAATAAGATTTCTTTGCTAAATCTATACTAATTATAATGAAGCTGAAGAGTTTGTTTGTTTGAACACGCAAATCTCAGAAACCGCTGGTCCGATTTAAAAAAAAATCTTTCGGTGTCGGATAGTCCATTTCGAGAAAGGCTAGGCTAGGCTAGGCTATATATCATCGGCGTCCGGTCGTGTAATATCTGCGATTCCCGGACCCCTCCCTTCTCAGGCGCAGAGTTGGCACACCGTGTGGTTTTAGTCGGTTCGATTCCGACACACCGCCCCGCCGCAAACCCCGGCGGGGTGACGGCCCGAGGGGGTTTCCACACGTAAAAAAAAAAAAAAAAAAAAAAAAGGCTATATATCATCACGCTACTACTAATAGGAGCGGAGCACCAATGAAGAATGTTTAAAAAACGGGGGGAAATTTTCACGCTACGGGCAATATAAGACGTAAACGAGGTTGCGTGGGTCAACATACATGAAACGGCCACAAAGAACATCCAGACTCGGGACAACAATTCGTGGATCACACAAAGTGTTGTACCGCGTGGGATTTGAACCCAAGACACATGGCGCAGTGGCAAGCGGCATGGCGACCGCTGAAACCACTCGGCCAACCGTGCAGTCGATGGTCGAAGATGTTAGGCAACGAATAACTTTATAACTTAATTTGTGAAAAGGAATCGACAAATCTGTTAAGAAACTTTAAATGTCTTTGTATTTTCATGTAATATACGTAGTATGTTTGTTAAGATCTGTAGTTGGTAGTAAAACGATGTAAATATACGCCTAAATAAAACTTTGTATTTTGAGAGCAACACAATAAGTTTTATTTTGCCGATTTCTAATAATCCCGACTAGTTATCTTATATTATGTACTAGTTGACCCGGCAAACGTTGTTTTGCCATGTATATTATTTCTCGGACGACCTAAAAAAATCTTACAAAAAATTAAATGTATGCTGTATCATAAAAAAAGAGAAACAATTTTGTCCAAAAATAAAAAATAAAAAATTTAAGGGTGGACCACCCTTAACATTTAGGGGGATGCAAAATAGATATTGTCCAATTCTCCACCCTAGCCGATATGCAATCTAAGATTCACAAAAATCGGTCGAGCCATTTCGGAGTAATTCAATTACGCACACCGTGACGAGAATTTTATATATTAGATATACTTTTTTGTGAACAATTACATAGCGAATCGATTTTAGGTATTTCACAATTATAGAATGTTATTTATTTTTATTTTTTTTTAAATAACATTACCCCGAGCAGATTATTCTGATTAGAATTAGATTCCTTGCAGCGCTCTAACTCTTCCTTGAGAGTTAGCATCGGTCCTTTTGCACTTTTACCTGACGCGGTTGAGATATTTCGGCTGTTTCTGAAAAAATAAATAAATATTCCGGTCATCTAACACACAACGCCATCTAGTCCCAAGCTAAGCAGAGCTTGTGTTATGGGTACTAGACAATTGATATAAATACATATATACTTTTTTTTTATGTAAATACATACATATCTTTGTACATATTTACAGTTTATCTGATATAAAACTTTGGTATAGCGGTTAGCGTATGTATGTGACGATCAAGGCCTTGAATACAATCCTGGGTCAGACCAAAAGTGTAGCTGGATGTTTCTTACAAGAAATTCTTAACAGCCATTGCCCGTGCCTCGTAGAGCACGTTAAACTCGCAATGGTTATTTGAAAGTCAGTCAGTCAGTCAGTCTTCAAATATACTGACAAACAGTTCAACTTTCAAAAACTAATATTCTGATAAAATCGGTTGAAATAGAAGCCGACCCCAAATATTCTTGGGAAAAATAAAGGCTAGAAAGATGACGATTGAAATACATGTTGACTTTCTGTCAATAGTAGATTTATCGGTCGTAAATATTTTGTTGTCAATACATTTGAGATGGTTGTATAAAACTTTAAGGATGTGCATAGGTATGATAACGCAGCAAGTCTAGCGCTAGTACATTTTAAATCAATTCGATTAAAACAGCGCCGTGATTGGTGAGTACGGGCCAATCGCACGTTGTATCGTCGACAACACGATTAATATAACAATTACATTAGTTAAGGAAAAAACATATAATATGATGATGTCCCTACATGTAAAGGTTACCTTACGCTATTTCTTTGATCGCAAAAATATTCATTCTGCATTGGACTTGCTGAAACAAATAACAATGTTTTAATAGTTTAATCTATCAGCCTATTATTAGCAGCTGCTCTACCTATGAAAACTGCTAGTGCAAATCACCAAAGTGTTAAGGAAAAACACGTACCTAGATTTTTTGCCAAAAGCGCCGTAAGAATATCCTTCTGATTAAGAAGTTACCAAAAATTCAAATGACGTACCTCTAGTCTGTACAGTTTCATCTCGGCTATTCAAGTAGTTTGTTAAACTCTGACTGTTTGATACAAATTTATCTTCATCATACTGTTTTGATGAACGCTTTCCTAGAACATCAAACACAAATCGCTAGCATTTTATTTTCAATATATTATAAGAATAAAAATAGTATAGGGTAGACCTTCTACAAGGTGGTCAGGCATATGGGTGCAGGTTATGGGAAGCAGTTAAGTGGGGGCACAACAGGCCCGGTTATTAAAACCAACACACGCTGCAACGACAAACCTCGAATTGCCTTCGCCGAATGAATATTTTCCAACACGCGCAACCACTGACTACAAAAGCTCCTACCGGCGTTACCGACTCTGACCCGTCTCGCTTTTACTCGCTGCTAGTGGTACACAAGTTTACCGAACATGGGAGAGCCACGCTTTGGCATGCATGGGCCGGCTCGACCTGAGTGATATCACGGCCTCGCAGAAAACCGGTGTGAAACAGCGCCTGCGCTGTGTTTCATCGGAAGCCCATAACCCAACCCCTCCCTCCATCCCCCAAAGGCCGGCAACGCACTTGTGACGCCTCTGGTGTTGCGGATGTCCATGGGCGGCGGTAATCGCTTACCATCAGGCGTTACGTCTGCTAGTTTGCCGCTTATTCAATAATAAAGGTATAAGGTTTTGTGGAATTCACCACGATAATAATATACTTGGCTTTGAATTAATTATGCACCTTTTTAACAAATGTTCATACATAACTAAAGCTTGCTGCTTCCTAAAACAATTTTTTTAAAAACTTACCAATTGAACCAGACATGACGGTGTTCATACTAGCCCTTTGAACTTTTATATTTTTGGGTCCAAGAGTACACTTGATATGACCCGTCGCACAGTTCTGTACATCTGTACTCACGTTATCAATCTCGGAGCCTGTTTGAGTACCTGCCAAACGATGTCGTTGAATTGGGAATAATTTGGCATGCTATTGTAAAATTGATTAAAAAAATTACGAGATCTGAGAACCAGTTTTATCAAATTCGAATTGAGTTCTCAATCGTATTGTGATTCACGCACAGCAAGCTTTCTTCTTCGATTCGTACGATATAAATAATAATTCTCTATTGATTTAAACAAAGTCTGAATTTCATATTTTTATGTTAAATTGTCAAGATAGTTTTTATACTACAAAAACTTGAAAAGTTCTGATCAAACATTATTTTTGTACATTTTTCGTGTTAGTTTATATAATCATTTCTCATTTCTGCGTGCAGGGTTTTAAATGTAGTAGTTGCACCAGAAGTCGTCGGCAACATAAAGACTCTGCTAAGCTTCCTGGGGGAAGTGGGTTGGCAGGAATGACCCATCACGCAAAATAGGCACTTCAAAGACGTCAAGTTGCGGAAACCTAGTGCGTAAATCTATCATGTAGTAGTTTCCAAAGTGCAAGAGTTATTAGCTATAAACCATCTAACTGTAGGGAACCCTTACGTTTTACTATTTCACAGAATGATTGTTCGTCACACTGACAGAGTTGAGAACGTTTCGAAGCTGGTACAGTCTTGAAACACAAAGTACCACTATTTCTTCGATAGGTCGCTATTTCACGTTGGGCCGATGAGGAAACTGTATTCCCGCGTACTTCTGATTTATTTAAGAAAGTATATTATACTATATATATATATAAATACTGAATACTAAATACCTGCTCATAATTTGTGAGTATGATTGACTATGATTACCGGGATACTCGACATGCACTCGGGTACTAGCTAATTGTATCATCATCAACATCTCAGCCAAAAGGCGACCACATTCATAGATTCTGCACAACAAGCGAACCTGTACTACCCGTATCCAACGGTAAAATGTACTAACTCTTTTATTTATGGCTGAAGACGTTTCTTTAAGATATCAATAATAATAGTATATAGTTGGAAATGTATTTTATTTTAGTAGATTTAGAACGCAATTGAACACACAAAACAACAAAGACATCGCAGTATTTTTTTAGAGAGACCATATTATTTTATATCTTCATTCACAAAAAACACATTTGTTACTTGTTTTTACTGCACTTTCTTACACTACTGCTACTAGACATGAATAGACTTCAATCTAACCAAATTTCACTTTAAAACCCACCTTTTTCTGGCGAAATTTCTACTTGACTTTCTTTATCAATATTAATGACTTGCTTTAGTAAACCTTTATCAGGTTGATAGGAATAATTCACCGAATCCCTTGAGATTATTTCTTCATTATTCATTACAGCACGCCGTTTATTTTTATTGAAATCCTTCTCATTTTCATTGTCTTTCGTAGGGACATTTTCAATATCTTTTGGTTGTACGTCTTGCTTAGTTTGTTCTTTAAGCCCTTCTACGTCGATATTTGTTATGCTTTTACATACTTCATTAACGCCTTTGAAAGTACATCTACTGTCATCTGAGTATCGATACCTATTTTCACTTATAATTGATTGTAATTGAGCATTGCGTTCCGGTTCAGTGCCAGTTTCTTGCTTTGAAACTTGAACTTTCGTATTCAATTCAGCTCTAAAGAAAAGAAATATTTACAGAGAGATTGGATCAAGAACAAATAAGAACTGTAGATGCTGCGGTAGCATACAATACTTAATAATTAATTTAAATACATATTATGGAACAAACATTTTACAAAAAATACTAACTCATTTGATGTCTTTTGCGTTTTCTCTCTATCTATAGCATTATTGCGGAGGTTTTCCCCAATTGTGCTAGCCAGTCTTAACAATCCCATGGTTTCTTCAGGTGTACTGTATTTTCCCGCTACTGTCCTGTACTTACTTGATTCGGGGTTTAAATCACTATCTAAATTTGCTGATTGCTGAAAGAAATTGCTAGGCTTAAATAACAAAAAATATAATATTTTAAGTAATTTATATATGTTAGTGTTTCTTCAATTGTTCAAGGAAAATATTTTCTCTTGTACTGATTTAAGCTCTTAGCAACTCTACGAATATTATAGTAATTTTCAAATTATCTAAATTATCTAAATTCCATATGTGATATAAAATGGTTGGCACAATGGCGTCGGAACGTGACTCCTAGTCAGCCAAATCGGTCGAGACCCGCCCTGCCAGCAATCATTGATACCATGCTGGCGGGGGAGGAGGGCTGTGGCAGAGTTTTTTTTTCTGTGAAGCTGTAAAACTCCAGAAAGAGACAGCTGAACGGAATCGAGAGAGGGCAGATCCGGAGCGTAAAAGTGGTCAGCGGTGATACCTCTGCTAGCCGATTAATTGATGCGGTAAACGGCGGTCTGGTCGAAAAACTGCGGTCCAGCAGCAACATAATATTGATTGGACCGATAGGCAAGAGGGGAAGCTAAAGTAACCTGAATCCTTAGTCTCCAAGGAGCCAGAAATCCCAAAAGGTTCTTCACTCCGTCAACAACACAAAAAACGTACAACTTATATACAAACTTGCAATTGATTTCAAAATTAAAATTATTTTCATTCAGGATCTTTTTCGAAATAACTTAATCAGTTTTCTTTCGAGTTATCTAATTTACTTAAGATATAATTATAAATTATGTTACCGGGATTTTAGCATTATCATTTTGAGACCTATCGTCAGTTGACTCCTTCTTGTCACCTTTTTGTCCAGCCTTATTTAAGGCAAGTGTACTAAGAGCTCTCATCAAGCCAATTGTATCTAGTAGTATATTACCATTACTTTCATTATTATTAACATTTGGTATTTCATTTTGAGCTGTTTCAGTTTTACCACTCTGTAAAGTAAACAAAAGTACGCAAAAAGTGGCAATTAATATTATATCCAGTACATGCTGTGGCATCTGCTTGTGTCGATCTTTGAGTTTTAACTGTAGCTTCAATTTAACATTCATAAATGTCACGTAAGACACATGAAATTGAATTGAATTGAATATATAATTTAGAATTTGAAGGACATAATTTTTTCAGAAAGGCGTTTACCAAAGCCGGTGGCGGGCTATTCAATGTATTCCTCTGTAAGGATTGAATATATATATATTTATCCTTAATCCTTAATATTATTATAAATGTGAATGCAATTTTGTTTGTCACGCTTTCACGCGAAAACTAATAAACCGATCATCATTAAACTTTGTACACATATATTTGGAGGTATTAGAAGTATCACAGGATACTTTTATTAAATGTGAGCGAAGCCACGGGTGAAATCTAGTATATAAACACGTTACCGGTTTCTGTGACGTATTCTGCTGGCGTCTAAGTTCAGCTACGGTTTTGGTTTGCTCCTCGTTAATAGATTTCAGACTCTAAGAAAATATTTAATTTTCATCAATTTATTGTAATATATTTATAAGTATGTTAGAGAAAGAAGAAACGTAGACGGTAACGTTTGAAACACCTACATTTTGCCAATCATAATTTGATTATATTCCAGGAACTGAGCTTGAAAAAGTTACAGGAATGGACAACAGAAATTGGGAGGGACGTTGCCTATGTTGAGGAACAACTCGAAGGTTTAACCAACAGTTTGATTTGAGTGTTCCAGTTTTTTTTTTCTTGAATAGGGGCAAACGAGCAGACGCATCACCTGATAGTAAGCGATTACCGCTGCCCATGGACACCCACAACACCAAAAGCGTCACAACCGCCGACCTTTGAGAGATGGGGAGAGGGAATGGGGGGAGGGGTTGGGGAATGGGCCTCCGGTATCTTCACTCACTCGGTGAAACACAGCGCAAGCGCTATTTTACACCGGTTTTCTGTGAGGCCGTGGTATCACTCCGGTCGAGCCGGCCCATTCATGCCGAAGCGTGGCTCTCCCACGGAAGTTGCGGGGAAGTCTTAGTATAATGACTTTTTGATGATTTGCACGTGACTAATGAACGTTTAACGTTGTTTATTTTAGTCACGTACTTATAAGTCATAAGTGCCCGTTAAAAACTATTGATATTGTAATTACTGATCACCTTGCACGTTTAGTTAAACCTCCGTGTTTCATAAAAAACACATATTATTATACTTACCTTTACTAGTAAACTAGGACTTGCCACATCTCGATTTTGGAAAGTATTTGATGAAACTGATATATTTCGCTTTTTTGACAGAAATTGTTGCTTGTTAGGGTCAACACTATTTGGGGTCCCATTAGCATCAACGTTCACGTTTAGTTTATTTATATCAGCTTTCTCTTGACTTTTTCTCTTGCCGTCCATGTTTGAATCTTTACTCTGATTATCAGTGGCAGTGATTGTACCATTTTGAGAATCCAGGTTACCATCCCTATCATTAATGCTTAGTTTTTTATTTTTATTATAATCAGAAACCCCATATGCTTTATTGACGTCAAATATATCTTCAGCTCTATTATGATTCACGTCATCAGAATACCTGACACCAGCTACTGGCTCCGTTTGCATTTGAGTATTAGTTTTCTCTTGAATGTCCACGTTATAGTTTTCATTGGCACCAAATGTTTCTGGACTATTAAAATCTTGATTTTTTGTGTCCTTGGTTATATTTGGTTCTGCAGACAGCGGTACCGCTATTTCTTTACGATTGTTACCATTCGATATACGCTTAGAGTAGTTAGTCATATTTTTATTCTCATAGTTATTTGTTAGATATTGTTTATTATTTAAATCAGGTACGTTTTGAGATTTTCTAGTTCTGGCTAAGGCCTGATCTTTATGTAAATCACATGTGTTATTATTTTTTCTATCGCTAAAGTTATATGTCTTGTCAGTAGAAGACATAGAAGATGCAGGCGTATTGTTTGCACTGTAGTATGTAGAGGTGCACTCATGTTTGTAACTAGGTTTCTAGATGAAATGAGAGAAATGAAATAATAATAATAAGAACCACATACAAATACAGTTCGAACTTAAGTTAATAGAACAAAAAATAAGTTTTATCTCAACTCTAACTAGTCGGAAGACCCTGTCAAAGAGACTGATGATCTGAAAAAGGCAGCTCGGATAAATCGAGTTTTCAAAGCTAAGGTTCCAAGGTATTTATCTAATTGCAAAAGGGCCTATATCCAGCTTAGAGTACCGATACGCTAATTAATGTGTTGATTGACTCAAAAGTTATCGTTTGACACATTTACATCTCCACCATCCGATTTGTCTTTAACCTCTACATAAAAAGGAGCAGACGTATCGTCTGATGGTAAGCGATTATGGCCGCCCATGGACACCTACCACAATCTATTGTTGCAGGTGTCACAAGTGCGTTGCCGGCCTTTGGAACGTGGATGGGGGAGGGTTTGGTGTATGGGCATCCGGTATCCTCACTCACTCGGTGGAATACGCACACGCAAGCGCTATCAAACCAGTTTTCTGTGAGGGCAGGTATTTTTACGATATTCTTATTACGATTTAATGAAATGTTAAACACATTTTGGCCGTAACTTTAATAAAATCCCTATTTCTATACTAAAAGCAAGTGTCAATTTCTAGTTTTAATATTTTTTCAAATAAATTATGTAAATTATTTATTGAAACATACATTCCTAAAAGGACATTGGTTGTTTGGACAGTTAGGACTACAGTTACAAATCCAAGAGTAACCTTCTTGTTGTGCATCACCTTCTATTTCTTCTCTATTTAGCTATAAAAAAAAAAGTTTTAGTGCTTGAAAACTATTTCCAAAAAAATTAAAGTTAATTATATGTTCGAAGGCCTAGTGTGCGCTTAATTACTACCAGAAACCATAGATTGTGCAATATGGCGGTGTCAATATGACAGGCAATACAGTAGACTCCAAAAACAAAAGAGGCAGTGAAATATCTATCATCAACTTCCTAGCCTTTGTTATTGCCTACATTATTGGGCTAGATACATTGCATTGGGACAGGCTATAAATTCAACCGATTTTACATTGATATCAGTTTTTCTACGAAGCGACTGACACGAAGGACTTCTGCATCCCTGAGTGAACTGAATTCAAAGGTTGAACTAGTTATCAGTATAAATGACCTGGCACTAACTTCCTAATAACGATAACCAGGACTGACGTCTTAACGAGCTCTCGGACGTGGTAACAAAATAGACTAGATTTAAGTAAATTATTTTGCCTGCAGCATCAAAAGTAATATCTTTATACAAAAGTGTAACGCGTGTATCATTTTAATTTGACAGTCAAATACCTTACTCAAAAATGTTTCATTACTCATCACACATCTACTCATAATCGCGCCATAGCATCTATGATTTCGAAAACTTTTAATGCAAAGAAATAATGTCATGTACCATTCGTTTCTTATTAATTAATTGTTGTTCTTGGGTTAGTTGATTTTGTAATTGAGCAAACCTCAATTGCGTGACCAGCTCAGACACTTTCTTCTTTTGTGTGGAAAGCTGCATTTCAAGATCGGCTGTGAAAGGAAAATGCTTTTAACGCATCTTTGTTGTGTTCTTTAAGAGTCCAAAAACTTTTTACTGGAAGGATATTTTCGTCATATATGGGCACACATATTTGTTATTGTAACTTATTAAGAATACCTACAGAGACACTTATTTATTCCATGGGTATAATAAAGCCGGGTTTTCACAGTAAGAGTTGGCTCGTTCGTTAGACCGATTACACTCGTATGAGACGGCTTCATACGAGTGTACACCGATAGTGGTTTACACATGATAGTAGTGCACTCGGATTGTGGTCATTTGCCTACTAGCACAATCAAGATGTCGTTGACCGACCTGCTGCTGCGGGATATAGAAGTTGTTGCAGATATGTTAAAAGCGAAAGCGAAAAGAACTACCGCACTAGAAATATCTTGTGTCGCGGAAGACTTTACCAACATGGGTATCTAAAACTCCCTCCGACTATGATACCCTCGTTTAAGCGGGGCATGAAAAAAATATCACACTAGCTGCCATACAGTGGATTACATCACAGTGGATACTGCATTGATTGAGGATGGCGACCACCACTCTTGGCTTGTACTGTACTTGATGGAAAGCTCAAGTATCAAGTACAGTAGTCATTTTGGCAGCTAATATACAAAAAAGAAACGGATGCAAAGAACACCCAGACTTGGAAAAAGAGCAAACGAAGAAGGATAGACAGACAAAACTTGACACAAACACGTTTTTACTAACGATTCATTATCAGAAGATACATTGGCCAGATCTAATGGGCAAAGATATTCTCATTAGATCCATCATGGATCTGGCTTACGGATCTTCTGAGAATGAACCATAGTAACCCATTTGGGGCACACGGCGAGCTTGGTTTACATACCAGAGTACGCAGTAGAGTCCTTCAGGTTATTGACCAGTTTGTTCAAATAAGACTCTGATGGCAAAGAGACCTCCTGTCTTTCAACCATACGTTTGTGACCGCCTTCCATGCTTTCTCTGCGAAATTCTTGGACTCCAAACTCGAGACGACTGATTCGATCTGAATATTTTTTATTTGTCTGAGCAAGTTCCTGTAAAAAAATATATGGAATATGGCTGTGGTATGTTAACTCCAGAATCGAGTAAGTAATGTTAAAGGCAATTAAATGAGACTCAAAAGTAGTGTATTTCTGCATATGCTTGCTGTCTGATAGGTAAAGCACATGCTTTATAAAATATAGTAAGCAGTCAGCAGTGTTCTTTTGAAAGCTTATGCTAACCGATCAAGCAAACAGCAAGTTAAAGAAACGTCAAGGCGGTGAACACATCAAAGTCAACTGAAGCAATCAAGATTGTACCTCCACTAAATAGGTGATCTTCAGTTTTAACTCATCCATAAGTGTCCTACATCTGTTTTCATCACATAATGTGCCTTCCTGACAATCTTTGTCGTGATTTTTGTTGGTGATTTCACTGGAATTAAAAAATAAATAACGATCTTAAATCTATTGAGTTTTGGTTATTTGTTATATGTTACGAAACTATATGTTGTTGATATTATGTTGTTGTCATCACTAAACTAAGATTTACTAAAATTTGTTGTTGGATTATATAGTTTAACCTCATCTTTTACAGTCCATTTTTCGATATCACACATCTCAGCTGTCATTGTGTTTAGTTCAGTACCAAATAAACGTTAATCAGAGGCACACGCTTGCTTATTACTTGAAAAAGTAAAGTAGTCAAAGTAATAAGTTAAATTACTCCACTTAGGTCACATGTTTCATTTTGCTATACCAGTGTTAAACGTTTAAAAAGTGTAAGGTGTGACGTAAAACTTGACATGTTGCACTAAGTTTAGACGTCGAAGTTTTTTTTACCAATAAAGAAGCCTTTTTTACCTTTAATCAACTTTTAGTTGGTACTGAACTAAATAAAGTGAAAACTGAGATGTGTATCTCACATCTCAGTTTTTCGTTCGAAATGCAGTTCAGTTCAAAAAATGGGCTGTAAGTGGATGAGATTAAAGTACCTAAATATTCAACAAGAAATTTTAGTGAATTTTAGTTTAGCGATGACAAGAACAGAATCACCACCAATATCTACGTGACTTTTTTTTTGTTTTTTTTATTATATAGGTGGTAACCGAGCAGACGTATTGCTGATGGTAAGCGAATACCACCGCCCATGAACACTCGCAACGCCAGAGGCGTAACAAGTGCGTTGCCGACCTTTTTAGGAAGAAGTATGCTCTTTTCTTGAAATACGAAATACGTGAAATAGTCACAAAGAACATTGACATGAATCATTAAGACTTTGTGCCCACATAGACCAACTAACAATTATTTTAGGATTATTTTGTATGTATGGATGAACCTTCCAAAGTGACTCTACTCTCTCTGATGTAAAGCAGGAGCAGAATCCATGAGAGGTGATTTATCAATAACCAACTAAAAATAACATTAAACTTTATTTACCTTATCGATTCAATTTGAGTTTCCACGGATACCAAACTCAATTTGCGTCTGAAAAGTAATTGAAACATACTAAGAAACTATTATTATTTTCACCCATATTTGCCTTATTTCTGCGTACCTAGATTACTCACTTTGGCGTCTCGGTCTGAGTCAGAGTCTGAACGGAGTTTCCGTAGATATAATCCCTGTTAATTGAAATGTAAATTGTTAAGCATCTTTATTCGGACAACATACATATATTTTGCTTGCTAAATAAATTATATCTACTTTGTTCGGTAACACTTAAAAGAAAAATTGCATCCAACCATCAATACATCAGCATTTTTTACAGTTCTAATAGTACAAACCATTGAAGATGTGAAAAATGAGAGTAGGTAGGTTTTATGCTATTATAAGAATTTACATCTATACTTCTATACTAATATTATAAAGAGCAGTTTTGTATGTAAATATGTTTGTAACGAATTGGCTCAAAAAGTATTGGACGGATTTTTAAAATTCTTTCATCATTGGAATGCTACATTATCACTGATTAATATAAGATATTTTAATTGTAAGAAAAAAAAACTGAAGGGTTTGTTTGTTTGTTTGTTTGAACGCGCTAATCTGAGGAACCGCTGGTCCGATTTGAAAAATTATTTCAGTGTTGTATAGTCCATTTATCGAGGAAGGCTATAAAATATATATCATCACGCTACTACTAATAGGAGCGGAGCACCAATGAAGAATGTTTCAAAAACGGGGGAAATTTACACGCTACGGGCAATATTAGACGCAAACGAGGTTGCGTCGGTCAGCTAGTAGTGTATAATTATTGAATGATGTTTTCATCATCAAATCAATCTATCGGCTACTGTTTTCACAGTTAATAGTCAAGAGTTATTTACTTCTGTGTCTCATGCTACTCTCATGCTGTCTCATACTTTATTGCCTCGGTGGCGCAGTGGTAGTAAATGCAGCTGCTGTGCTTGAGGTCTTGGTTTCAAATCCTGGGTTTTGGGGTGTTTTCTTTGTATAATATGTATGTATTTACAAAAAAAAGTATATATGTATTCATATCAGTTGTCTAGTACCCATAACACAAGCTCTGCTTAGCTTGGAACTAGATGGCGTTGTGTGTTAGACGTCCGAAATATTTATTAATTCTTTTATTTATTATACTTACTGTGGCGAAGAATTTTCAGTGTTGGTAAACGCCTCGGCCTTTTTTCTAAAAATGAAATTAAATAATATTGATTAGTTAGTATTAGAACTGTGACGCTGACAGGAGCACTTCCAGGAAATCTGCTGCTTCCCAGATAACCCCGCTAACACCACGCCTGAAAACAGTCTGCCTCTGCAATGATTAAACATTGACTGATTCCACCGACTGGAGGGGAAGCCATACACGCCATTCGCTCGCTTAAGTACGGCAAGGCCCCAGGAGTCGACCTTATTACAGCTGAGATGCTGAAGGAAGATGTGCAATGCAGGAACTGGAGAAGCATTACCTTGCTTTCGATCCCTTCCAAGAGAATCTGCAAAGTAATTTTAGATCGGCTTTCGAGGGCCGTTGACCCTCTAATTCGCTCACCTCTAATACATTTCACTTACATAAGAATATGTTTTGGCTCTTTATACATTATACATACTATACACTACAGCACTCAACAACAAAATAATAGTTAAATGATTATGAAATGATTAGATTAGAGTTTAATATGACAATGTTCTTTTTCAGTGTAAGCTAGGCTAACTGTTTGTGGGGGAACGGGTGTAATGTTCCACCCAACACAAAGGGAGGATCCTCCGACCAGGCGAGGTGATCATGCCTGGCGGACTACTGCCCAACAGTTGATGTTGGGATGTTGTATATATATGATAATCGGCGCGGGAACTTTATTTGCGCGATTCAGGATTGGTAGTTACTCCGTGTAGTGTAGTTTGTAGGTACAGTGTGTTACTTCGTAGTTCAGTGTATCTTCGATAGATGGCGCTGTATGTGGAAGTCGCCACATCACTCCCCTCCAAGACTGGAGGTCGATATATGTTGAGTCAGCTGTCTGTGCTCTGATGCGGAGCTTGCCAGTGCCAGGAATGAGTAGTTCCAGTGAGTCGGAACGGAGTGCCGCAAGTTCCAGTGAGTCGGAACTGAATGCCGCTAGTCCCAGTGAGTCGGGGCTGAAGTCCGCTGATCACAGTGAGTCGGGATCGCATGCGGTGCGCGGTGCTGCGGTGAGGTCCCCAGTGAGTCGGGGCGGTTGTTGCGTAGTGGCTGGCTGCTGCGTAGACGGGAGAGATGTGCTCTGCTTACATGGACCGTAGGTGCAGTGTGCTGTGCCTAGACGCTGATGAGGCCGTAGGGGTTACCAGGCTGGAGCAGTCACGTCCTGCGTGTGGTATATCCCAGTTGAGGCCGAAGTTGCTGGCTGGCTTGAGACTTGCTGTGGGAGTGAACATGATGGTGGCGCTTCCTTGAAGGCTGCTTCCAATCACGTCGGGGTCACCACTGTGGGGGAACGGGTGTAATGTTCCACCCAACACAAAGGGAGGATCCTCCGACCAGGCGAGGTGATCATGCCTGGCGGGCTACTGCCCAACAGTTGATGTTGGGATGTTGTATATACATGATAATCGGCGCGGGAACTTTATTTGCGCGATTCAGGATTGGTAGTTACTCCGTGTAGTGTAGTTTGTAGGTACAGTGTGTTACTTCGTAGTTCAGTGTATCTTCGATAGATGGCGCAGTATGTGGAGGTCGCCACATGTTGTAAAAAATATACATCCCATATCATCATCAACATTTATAAACAACAAAACATACATTACTTACTGCTGCAGCTCGGTTTGAATCTCCGTTGTTTGTAAGTGATCTCTGTAAAATATAAACATAAAATTTTACCGTGGGAGAGCCACACTTCGGCATGAATGGGCCGGCTCGACCGGAGTGATACCACGGCCTTACAGAAAACCGGTGTGAAATAGCGCTTGAGCTGTGTTTCACCGAGTAAGTGAGGATACCGGAGGCTCATACCCCGTCCCCTCCCCCATTTCCCTCCCTATTTCCCAAAGGCCGGCAACGCACTTGTGACGCCTCTGGTGTTGCGGGTGTCCACGGGCGGCGGTAATCGCTTACCATCAGGCGATACGCCTGCTCGTTCGCCGCTTATACAATTATCCATTTCCATTCTTAAATCACATCTTTAAGTACATTTAGAACTATAAACCAATTCTTTATGCCTATTTTAAACAAAATATGGTTCAAGGAAGCATATAATATTTAGATCGGTATGTTTAGAAGTGCATAAAGCTAAAATTTTCAAAGAACAAATACTAGAGTAAAGAAGAATTCTAAAAATAGAAACATTAAGCAAAACTAATTATGTGTATATTTGATCTCCCCTGATACAAAACTCTATAAAGTTATAGTCCTGGTTGTACTAGCAAATTACCTAAGACGGTCAAAATGATCAGAATTCGGGTGACAGATGATCTCTAGTCGTCTATAAAGAAAAGGAAGACGAATTAAAACAATTAAATAAATTAGGCGTAGTGGAGCCTTTTTAGATCTAGATGTTTGGCGCTCCTTGGGAGAGAGAGTTCGTTAAGCAGTGTCGATTTAAGAGCCATTGAAATCGAAATATGTCACATGCATCGATAAATAAAAAAGTGTTTTACATATACACATTCAAATGTTACCTTAATTGCTCAGTTTGTGTTCCAACGGAGTTAAAAGTTTTACTCCTGTAAAATAAAAATTATGTTATTTAAGTAGGTACTGTATAAAAGACAACGATGAAAATGATGAAATTTGAATGTGATCCGATGAGAAATGCTACGGCGGAACACATGTGCAAGTTTTGCGGGCTTGGCAGGCAGGGCTCGAAATTCATGGCTGTGTTCATGGTCTCCTTCTGTGAGGATGTTAAGCTTCAGAAGGAGGCAATGAAGGGGTTGCTAGTTCCCCAATCGTCACCTAAGAGTCAATGTGGCCACATACGCATGATACAGTGGTGATACGCTGTACCTCCGTACGTTCCTGCGTACGTACTACATACGCAGGATTTAGTGGGTAGACCGATTTTCGCACACACCACACGCCCATCGTCTCTGTCATGGAGGGTACGATTCGAAAAACATTTGCCGCCAAAAACTAATAAAATAAAGGTATTACATTTGAATAGATTTATAATCTGATTTTTGAATTACCTTGGCATATTGGTTTGAGTATCTGCAGATCGTAATCTCCCATCTCTGCAAAAAATTTAGGTACACATAACAAAACTTTGTCCTAAAACACAAATGATTGACAATCTATTTCATCATTCCTTAAAATACCGGTATCGATTAGTACATGTTTGCGTGATGCCGTTTCCATTATTTCCATCTGTTTTTGAACCATCATCATCTTCCTGACCTTTATTATTCCCTGTTTACTTTGTTTAATTTACAACTGTTTTATCTGAATATCAGTTTTTCCACGGAGCGTCTGGCATCGGACCTCCGCAACCCTGAGGGTGAACTGAATTCAAAGATTGAACTAGTTGTCAGTATATTTGAAGGCACTGACTTCCCAATAACGATTACCATAGATGTTCACGACAACCGGGAGCGACAGCTTAACGTACTCTGCGAGGTACGGGCGGGAAATACCGTTTTACAAACAATTTCAGAAAAGGAGGACGTTGATTTTTTACTATTATCTCGGAAATCTGTTATTTATGAATAGAACATTCTGATTTACTTTTTTTGGGAAAGAATAATTCACGAATTTAAATACGAGTATGAAGAAATAATACCACTACTGATTCTGGTAAATAAGACTGCTTCGTTGATTTGGTGGCTAGCGTATGCAGCTAACTGCCAGTCAAGAAGTCTCGGGTTCGATTCCCGAGTCGGGCCAAAGTGATGTATCGTGTTTTTAGTTTATGAAATTCTTATTAACCGGGCCGGAGTATGGAAAATAGCGGTGTTACCCGCCCGTGCCTCGGAGAGCACGTTAAGTCGTCGGTCCCGGTTGCCATGAACACCTATGGTAATTGTTATTGAGAAGTTCAGTGCCCTCAAATATACTAATACTAGTTTCAACCTTCTAATTCAGTTCACTCTCAGGGTTACGGAGGTCTGATGCCGGTCGCTTCGTGGAAAAACTGATATTCAGGTAAAATAGGTGGAACTGGTAGCCGACCATAAATAATCTTGGGATAAGGCTAGGAAGAAGAAAACTAATTCTGGTAAACAAATTTAACTGTAAAAGAATTCGTCAAGATGTAGGTAAGTTTTTAATAGTTCATGATTGACAATTTATAATTCAGTTACTTACCAAACAAACTTATTATTTTGATAACAAGCATTTCTGCCGGAAATATTTAATATCAAAATATTTTTTTTGAAGAATATAGTCAAGCAGTTTTGTTTCGTCTTATTTTGCTACTGGCTACGCTGTCTTCTCTCGGACATGCTCCAAGCAGTTATATTACGTTTGAAATGTTTTTTTTTTAGTATGGCATTATCAATTTATATACCACATCTTGTTTTCATTTAAATCATGAAATAAATCCATAGGACTGAATAATTCGACAATGTTAACGACACGTTTTTATTTTCTTTTAATATTATTTTAACATCAGAAACACATCGTCGTGCCTCAAAAGTACTAAATTTAGTATTTTGCATTTTTAAACATAAAACAACTTTACTGGTTTGAATTGTCTGGTAACTATTGTTTCGCTAGTTTTGTGCTTTTCTTTGTCAAATTTGTTAAATTGAGAACTTATGAAACACAATTTATATACAGATATTACTTACTTTAGTTGCTCGGTTTGTGTTTGTGTGTGTTGCAAACTCGCATCTCTGCAAAATAATCATAGTAATATGATATCGATTCCGCTTGTTGTTGTCGCTCAGTGCACACGTGTGTTCGGGTCGTCTCCTTGCTAGTGCGTGATTGGTGAATAAGTGCAATTTTTGATTCTCTTTTCTTCCTTAAGTGCTCATATGGACTATTAACGCCTACGGGGCGTGTCTAGAAAGGGACCGTAATATCTTTGTGAGTTTGTCTCTCTGGTTGTTTATTTTTTGTTGTCGGCGGGATTTGATCCGTCGGACGCGGCGTTGTGGTGCGCTGGCCTGCGGCCGCCGAGTCAGATTGACATTTAAAGCTAATACCAAATTGTCGAACGACTTGCTAAGTGTTATCGGCTACGGCGCTTAGTGACGTCATAGTGCTACACGCGCTGGAACGTTATTCGATTGAGCACTGCACACTCGCTACGCACTGCGCTACGGAAGACAAAGAAAGTCCGTCCCTACTGTGTCAACGTGTTACGGGACGACTGTCTGCTACGATAATTACCTATTCGGACTAGTTAGACCTTTAAACACCTTTAAAACTTGTTTTTGATATCCTGATGTCCGTGCAGCGTAGCCCGCCTGATAAAACCACATATAGTCCAATTCCTGTGGCGATGATGGATCAGTCGAAGTCAGTCCCGGACATAACTCAGGCTATGAGTGACCCGGAATTCATCAATATAACCGCTCGCCATAAGCGTCCGAGGCTGGATGAGTCGTCGATTGATCAATTGGAGGAATTTAAACTTGAAATTAAAGAAATGCTGACGTCAAGGAAGCGTGATCACGATGACGCGGTGGCGAGGGTGATGGCAGAACAGACAGCACTTGTCACAAAACTGGTCTCCGACGTGGCTGAGTTGAAGGTACAGAATCTACAGATTCAAAAGACTAATAGCGAGATTGAAAAATTCACTACTACTGTCAGTGAAATGTACGACGATATGAAGAAACAAGTGAAACTGCTGCAGGATGAGTGTAGGGAATACAAGAAATATACGGAGTCCCTGGAAAAAGTCGTGCGAGATCTCCAGTATAAATCTCGATCTTCCACTGTTGAAGTCCGAAATATACCACTACAGCCCAATGAGTCGACTACAGATCTTACAAAAATTGTTATAAATATTGGCAATATTGTTAATTTCCCAATACCGTCAACAAGTATCAGAGATGTTTACCGTGTCCCAGGCAACTCGCCCAACAAGGCGATTGTAGCTGAGTTTACGAGTGTACAAGTCAAGACCGAACTGATCTCTTGTGTTCGGGGTTTTAATAATAAAAATGCAAATAAGGATGGTAAGCTTAACTCGCAGCTTTTGGGGCTTCCAGGACAAAAACAACCCATTTTCGTGGATGAGCACTTGAATCTATCTGCAAAGAAACTTTTTTATTTGGCTAGGCAGTTCGCAAAGCAGTATGAGTATAAGTTTTGCTGGTCTACAAACGGCAACATCTTCCTGCGCAAGCAACTGGGACATAAACAAATACTTATCAAGTCTGAAGCTACCCTACAGGAGCTGCAAAAAAACAAATGACTGTCATTTATATTAATAACAATGGTTTACTTATATCGTCGATTCGTAACTTGTTTGTATTATGTTTTTCTATTCATACTGCATGATATTTCTTTCTATTTAATATTTTATGTGACAAAATTTATTAAAACTCAAGGAATTATGCAACACACACTAACACATCTCCAAACCACACACACACATATTTCTTATCATACAAACAACATTACACTTACTCACACCATACCACATATCCCTAATGTTTTAATTGCAATCAACTCTGTTTTAAAAGTCAGCAATTCGTTCGATCTTGTCTTTATTTTTACTGTACTGACATTGAATATGACTCATTTCACAAATGGCTGAGTTAATTAAAAATATTAATACTGACCTAGACGACATTGAGGTCGCGAAGGCCTATTCATGTATCTCGGAAGATTGCAATAGGTTTTTTGTTACTCTAAAGGGATCTACTACTATTCTTCATATAAATATTCGTAGCATAAAAAAGAATTTTAATGAATTATTAGCATTGCTCTCATTAATTAAAGTGAATTGCGATGTGATTATATTAAGTGAATGTTGGCTAAAAAAAACTAGCGACTTACCCGTATTAGAGGGTTACAGTTCTCACCACACAAAGCAAACAAGAAACCAAAATGATGGTGTAGTTCTATTTATTAAAAATCATATTCGATGCAAAGTTGATGAACCTGATTTTATAAATGGAAACTGTCTTACCTGCCAAATTAATAATGAATTAGCAATAATTGCAATCTACCGATCTCCTTCATATAGCACAAAGCATGAATTAGAGCTCTTCCTACATAGTCTGGACAACGTATATATCTCCCTTAACAAACACAAAAACGTATGCCTCATTGGTGACGTCAACATAGATATCGTACCTTCCAATATAGATGCATGTTCAGCAAATTATTTAAACCTCAACGCAACTCATGGCCTATTACCAGCTCATTCTCTTCCAACTAGAATAAAATCCTGTATTGATCACGTTATCTTAAGAACTAATAAAGCTGCAACTGTACTTATCTTAGACTCTCATATTACTGATCACCTTCCGCTACTTGTAAAAATCGATGACACCAAACTGGGTAAACCAACTGTTCCTTCATACAAAGTTCCTATAATAGACTATCTTAGTATCAAAACAGATATAGAACACCAAGACTTTTCCCAGGTTTTAAGTACAGACGACCCTAACGTTGCTTCCACCGCCCTGATAAGCACACTTCAAAATATTATTAAAGTACACACTAAAGTAATTCAAGCTCCTAAAATAAATAGAAACCTAAAACCGTGGATCACTCCCGGTTTATTGAGGTGTATTCGTCACCGCGACAAACTCCACAAAAATTCACGAGAATCGCCTACAAATATGATCCTACAAACAACTTATAAAAGATACCGTAATTTTTGCAATGACCTTCTTAGAAAACTTAAAACATTACATGATAAACATGAGCTAAATAAAACAAAACATAATCCTAAAGCACTTTGGAATAAAATAAAAGACATCACAAATACAAAAAAGATATGTCTAGCACCTACAGAATTGTTGTACACTAAGTCTGATCCAAAGGCGGCAATTAACAATGTATGCCACTACTTTGCTACAATCGGAGCTGAGCTGTCTTTAAAAATTCCTGCAAATTCGCAACAGCACATCAAACAAAACATCTTCAAAAATTCCTTTGTTATTCTTGAGGTGGATGAATCAGAGGTGGAATCCACCATCATGAACCTTAAACAAGGTAGTGCAACTGGTTGGGATGGAATACCGTCTGCCCTGTTGAGAGTTTGTCACAACACTCTCGTTCCTGTGATAACGCACATCATTAATGTTTCCATTAGGAAAGGAGTTTTCCCAGAGCCTTTTAGGAAGGCCATAGTTCATCCTATACACAAGAGCGGGGCCAGAGACTGTGTTAGCAATTATAGACCCATATCGGTACTCTCGGCTCTCTCTAAGGTAATGGAGAAGCTAATTAATGGTAGACTAGTAAATTACCTTAACAAATACAACATTATAGCACCCAACCAATATGGATTTAAAAAAGGTATCTCTACCGAAAACGCAGTTACTGATCTAACGCAGTATGTATCAAAAAAATTAGACGAGCAAAAAAAATGTGCCAGTATTTTCTTGGATCTACAGAAGGCGTTTGACACAGTCTCTGTGCCTATCCTTCTCTACAAGTTAGAGGCCATTGGTATTCGTGGAAATGCTCTTGAACTCTTCAAGGATTACCTCCAAAGCCGAAAAATGGCCGTTAAAATCAACTCGTGCCTAAGTGACGAAGAATTTGTTACATACGGTGTCCCGCAAGGCAGTGTGCTAGGACCTACACTTTTCCAAATCTACATAAATGATCTATGTACGCTGCCTTTACAAAAGTCACAAATTTTTACCTATGCTGACGACACCGCGATAGTGGTATATGGTGATTCTTGGAGCGAGGTAGGGAATATTGCAGATGAGTCCTTAAGAACCATAACGAACTGGCTTCAACTTAACCTACTCACCCTTAACGTCGCAAAAACTAACTTTATCCCCTTCTTTATCAATTATAGGAATAAAGCCCCACCAGAATTTGTAATCACGCCCCATACGTGCTTCGATCCAAGTTCTTGCTCATGTAAGACGCTTACCCGTGTTGATCACACGAAGTACCTGGGTGTAGTGATTGATGACGGACTGAAATGGTATAAGCAAATTGATAACACTGCTTCAAAAGTTAGAAGATTAATATATATTTTTAAATCTCTGAGACGTTGCGCAGACACTGACGTATTAAAAATGGTTTATCTTACACTGTGTCAGTCCGTTATCGGCTACTGCATACTTGTATGGGGAGGAGCTGCTAAAACCAAGCTTATTGTACTGGAGCGGGCACAGAGGACAGTTCTAAAAGTGATGCTTGAAAGACCATACAGATTCCCAACTACTAGACTGTATAAGGACTGCAAATTGCTTACTGTGAGACAGCTCTTTATCCTTCGTGCAACTCTAAAAAAACACAAAGAATTACCCCCACCAGACCCCATAAAGCGTAAAGCAAAAAACATATGTCCGGCAGTACGCCATAGAACTGCATTTGCCAGTCGCCAGTTTTACGTTCTAGGTACAGTAATTTACAGAAAAATATGTAAAGCTATTCAGATAGCTGGGTTAAATCACTTTGATGCTAAAAATAAAGTACAGAGTTGGCTACAGGATCAGGACTACGCCCAAACAGAGGACCTACTATACTACCATCAGTAGCATAACACAATGTCAAACACCTTAAAATACCATCATCCAAGCGATAATACACTGCTACAGATACTTCCGCATATACACCCAAATGTACCCCAAATATACACACTTATATAGTTTCACAGGCCCACACATATATATCATCACATACACACCTATTACATTCATATACACACTCACATGCACTCCTCCACACATACATACCACCATATATACACACTCACATACATATCATAAATCCGACGTACATAACCACTCACTTATATTCAGTCCATCCCATATTCTTTAAATCGGAATCTAAATTCCTTAGTGTTCTTCTTTATTGATGTAAACCTAGTTACTTAGTAATCTGTTATGTCAACGACTGCCATTATTAATGATAAGGCACAACATGAAAATGTTTTTGTATCACAATGACAGCAGGACACTGACTCCTGAGTCACAGGATTACCTAGTTTAGGAGTCAGGGTTTATATTACTCGCATTACCTTAAGTTAACCAAGACATATGTAATAATTTTAATCAAACCAAAGGTTTTTGTATCAATAAAGATTTTTATTATTATTATTATTATTATAATAAACTAGCTGAACCCCGCGGTGCTACTCGCGGTACGACAATAACCGCTGGCAACACCGCGAGGCGAATCTTGTATCTTTATAAATTGTAACCTATGTGTTATTCTGATGTATAAGCTATATTATTGTAAAGTTTCATCAAAATCCATTCAGTGGTTTTTGCGTGAAAGAGCAACGAACATAGTCACAAATTTTCGTTTATAATACTAATTAATAGTGTCGCTTTCAGTTAGTATAAAAATTTTTAGAATCGGATCAGTTATTTCGATGATTACCCCCTACAACCATAGAAACAAAGTTAGCAACTACCTCTTTGTACTCACAAACTTTCGCGTTTATAATATTAGTAGTATAACATCATCTATACTAATATCATAAATTCGAAAGTAACTCTGCCTCGTTGGTCTAGTGGTTAGCGTAAGCGACTGCAGATCAAGAGGTCTCGGGTTCAATTCCCGGGTCGGACTGCTGTTGGGTTTTTCCTACAAGAAATTCCTAATAGCAGCCCGGAGTATGGAAGATGGCGGTGTTTCCCGCCCGTGCTTCGGAGGGCACGTTAAGTCGTCGGTCCCGGTTGTCATGAACAGCTATGGCAATCGTTATTGGGAAGTCAGTGCCCTCAAATATACTGACAACTAGTTCAACCTTCGAATTCAGTTCGCCCTCAGGGTTGCGGAGGTCAGATGCCAGTCGCTCTGTGTAAAAACTGATATTCAGGTAAAATCGGTTGAACTGGTAGCCGACCCCAAATAATCTCGGGAATAATAAAGGCTAGGAAGATGATGATGAAATTCGAAAGTAACTCTGTCTCTCACGCGCTTTCGCGGTTAAACCGTTACACCGATTTTAATTTAATTTAGCATACAGATACTTTGATTCTTGAGAAAGTACAAAGGCTACTTTTTACCGCGAAAACCGAGAAACATGCAGGCGGAGCCACGGGCAAAAGGAAATAGACTTTGAAAATTAAATTTCGTCCACCCCTGCTTAAATTCCCTAGTGTATTTATTTGGAGTTTTTGACAACACAACTTCTAATAAGAACCCCTGTTGATTCTTTTATACTAATTAAACTACTGTTAAATCAAACTAATTGCTTGATAAATATAAAAAGACAGAAAATAAAGTACATATATTTGTTTTTTTTTTCATTTTATTTACCTAGGGGATTTAAGCAGGGATCCTAGTGAACAAAACCGAAGGTTTAACAAAGATTAATATGTAGTTTTGAATGGATAAAGTGAAAACATTTAATCTATACTAATACAATAAGCTGAAGAGTTTGTTTGTTTGTTTGTTTAAACGCGCTAATCTCAAGGAACCACTGGTCCGATTTGAAAAATTCTTTCAGTGTTGGATAGTCCATTTATCAAGGAAGGCTATAGGTTATATATCATCACGCTAATACTAATAGGAGTGGAGCACCAATGAAGAATGTTTCAAAAACGAGGGAAAAATTTCACGCTACTAGCAATATAAGACACAAACGAGGTTGCGTGGGTCAGCTAGTATTCAATATCTACAAAACTTTTAACTATTGCACATTTAAAAAAATGAGAAAATCTGTTAAATAGTTTCAGTGTTCATTGTGTAAGCAACATAGTAGTGCAGTGTGTTTCGTGTGACTGTACAATGTTCGATCCCTGACAGTGCAATGTTAAATAATATTTGTAACAACATTTAATATTCCAACAATACCTTGGCAACTCAGTTTGTGTTCCAACGGAGTGGAACAACTTCTGGTTTCTGTAAAATAAAAAATATTTAAAGAGAATACTTATTGTTATTCACTAGATTGAATTGACTCAAAGTAATTTTTTTTTTATTGAATAGTGGGCGAACTAGCAGACGTATCACTTGATGGTAAGCGATTACCGCCGCCCATGGACACCCGCAACACCAAAGGCGTCACAAGTGCGTTGCCGACCTTTGGGGGATGGGAAAGGGGATGGGGGAGGGATTGGGGTATGGGCCTCCGGTAGCCTCACTCACTCGGTGAAACACAGCGCAAACGCTATTTCACACCGGTTTTCTGTGAGGCCGTGGTATCACTCCGGTCGAGCCGACCCATTCATGCCGAAGCATAGGTCTTCCACGGTAGAAATATAAATATCCAATAATCGAAATATGCTTCTTCAATGACTTCAAACACTTCTGACTTTATCCATTCCTTCTTCTATTATAACGAATTATCGAAAATAAACACGTTTTATTGTTTAAAAAGACAATGCCCGCACTAGGAATAATTCCTGTGTCGTGGGACCTTACAAACATACATGAAACGGACACAAAGAACACCCAGACTCAGAACACAAAGTGTTCCATGTGGGATTTTAACAGACAACACTTGGCGAAGTAGGGAACGACGTGGCGACCGTTTTACCACTAGGCCAGACGTGCATTCAAACATTTTGTAAATAACTACTCATTTGAGATTTACCGGTGACCCCTATGAAAAATTTTTTTACACTCACATTTCATGCGTTTGAGCATCTTTATTAGCTAAATTACATTGATGTTGGGTCACACTCATTTTATGTCTGAAATAAACAAATCATAATTTATTTAAAACATAGGAAAAAATGTACAATTCAATTATAATGACAAAGCATCTACAGTCGACGTGAAGTTTTGAATTTTAACTTTCGCTATAGCAACATTGAGGTTGGGATGTTATATATGTACATGATAATCGGCGCGAGAGCTTCAAATGCGCGATTCAGGATTGGTAGTTACTCCGTGTAGTACATTACTTCGTAGTTCAGTGTATCTTGGGCAGATGGCGCTATATTATGTTATTGTTGTGTTATATGTGGAAGTCGCCACAGTTACATTATATTTTCCGTATTGCTAGTCTAAGATAAATGAATAGGGAACATGCTATCGGAATTGTAATTTATATTCATAAATGACAAACGTTCATTACTTACATTTCCTCCGTTTTTGCACCACTTTGAGCTGAATTACACTGGTACTTGTTGCTTGTAGCCGCACTTGTTACATTTCTGAGACAACAAATTCTAATATATTTCAATAAGACCAGAAAAATCGTGAAATGGTATGGTTTCTTGCCAAACACACTTCATCATCATCATTAGCCTATTGCAGTCCACTGCTGGACATATGCCTCTCCAATTTCACGCCATTTGGATCGATCCTTGGCTTCTCGCATCCAGCACCTGTCAGCCGACCTACGAAGATAATCACTCCACTTGGCCTGTGGACGTCGTCTCCACTCAAGAACCCGTTTACCTAAACGGTAAACTATGTCGATGACCTTGGTTCTCTGCCGGAACACCTCATTCCTGATTCGATCACTCAGAGAAATGCTGAGCATAGATCTCTCCATAGCACACTGAGCTACTTTAAACTTGAAGACTAGCCGTGCCGTAAGTGTCCACGTTTCGGCTTCTTTATTTTTAGGCATTGTGGGATCAACAATAAAAAGACCCGACGAAGTGTCCCAAATACACTTTAATTTTTCCGATTATGATTAATATTAATCAGATGAAAGCAAATCTTATGCCGTCAAAATTAAGAATTCCATACGATAGTACTTAAGTCCTATATCCTTTAATTGTAGAGTATTTGCACAATATCCCCTTTTCTGCCGCCTTTCGCTTACGAAATGAATCCTGTGTCACGGGGAACTTTACAAACATACATAAAAAATCGACGGGTTGCACTCCGGGAGTGCCGGCAGAAGTGAAAACTTGAATATTAACGTTGTGCATTTTTTATATTTTGGAATGGTTAGAGAATAATTTTGTACGAATTGCTTTCATTATCAGTATAAAAGTACTATTATTTATGTGGTGGAATACAATATTCATTTATTGCGCTATCGTACACAAACATGACAATTTATATTACATACACACACGACCATTCTCGCAAGCGCCCTGCGCCGCCTGTCCTCTCTCCATCCGTCTTACGAATTTTCGATCAGGTCACGTGACCTGACGCGAGTTTATACATTTTTACCCATTCCAAAAAAGTACACAGCGCCGCTAAAGAAGTTTTCACTTCAAAAAAACATCCGTACTTAGAACCATTTATAGATCAAACAAAGTATTGTCCTTTGTGAGGTTTGGACCCACAACACTCAGCGCTGCAGAAAATTACGAAGCGGCTGCATACATACCCACCTCATTCATGCAATCATCCTTCATAACAGCTCGTTGTGTTAAAAAATATGTTTTGCGTCGAACCAAAAACAATTCTAATTAACTAAACTTAATTTTAAATTTACACACTTACTTGATGCACTTATTATTCTGAGCACAGTAAGGAGAAAACCTTGAATTTTGATTGGTTGAACACACCTGCGTGTTTAATTTCCGGATCTTTTCTGCCGTTTTCTCGTGTGCTCTCTTCAAATGATCTAAACTGTGACGAAAACATATAGAAAATTACAAACGACGAACATCACACATTGCCCTAGATTAATGCTGAATCTAGCCGTAGCAGACCAAGTTTACACTCGGCACTACGATCCACGCTGTCTTGCTGCTCAAGATAGGAACAGGTAGCAAGGTATCACTAGCAGAATGGCTGAAAATTGGTGTACAACCCTCAAAATTGATGATAACAACACGAGTAGGAGGAACTCTCTCAGTCCGTTTACTACTCTAGGGTTTGCGGCGGGGCAGTGTATCGGGAATCAAACTGACTAAAATCACATGATATTTAGACCTGAAATAGGAACAATCTGGGAATAACTGTTATTAAGACTTCTGAACTATGATCAATTCTCTCGCTTATCACTGTGAAAGTCTACAAAAGAAAGTGTATCAAATTATTTACATGGGATCTGGTTATAGTACCTAGCTGTTGTCAATATAAAAAGTTGATCCTATAGTAATAGGTATTAATAAGTAGCTTTCGCCCGCGGCTTTGCTCGAATTTAGTAAAAAGTATACTATGTTACTTCTAATACCTCCAAGAATATGTGCACAAAATTTCATGATGATCGGTTAAGTAGTTTTCGCGTATATCTTGCCATTAGTATTGTTTTTATGGACTTAAAATATTGATATTTAATTTAAAAAATTCTGCATGGATCTGAGTGTTGGCCAGTGAAGGTAACGGATGAGAGACGCCTGCATGTAGCTGAAATGCGAATGTTGAGATGTATATGTGGTGTGACAAGAATGGATAAGGTAAATAATGACTACATCAGAGGAAGCCTGAAAATTGCACCAGTGGCTGAAAAGTTAAGAAGCAGCAGGTTAACCTGGTATGGACATGTGATGCGTAGAGATGAGCAAAATATTGTTAGGAAGGTTTTAAGTATGGAAGTTGACGGGTATAAGAGTAGAGGACGACCAAAGAAAAAATGGATGAACTGCGTAAAAGAAGATATGGCCAGAAAGGGAGTTAGTAGTGATAGAGGAGAATGGAAGAAGAAAACTCATTGCACCGACCCCAAACTAATTTGGGAAAAGGGAAGATGATGAGAATTTTTTATATGATCATAATCAAAGGAAAGAGGCGCTCATAGCCCAGTTACACTCAATGATTACAAACAATCACCAAGGGTAAGCTACGACGGCGCGGTCAGTAATGCGTGGGTGACCGCTAGTGGCACATTACCATGAGCGTCACCGTGATTCAAAGGTCACGTTAAGCAGTCAGTCCCGGTTGTTATCATAGGATAACAATCGTAAAGCTTAGTTTGAGGCAACATCCACAGCCACAACGTTGTCTTGCCAGTCTCCGCACTCGGCCAGCGTGGGGACGTATGGCCTTAACCCACTCCTGAGAGGAGACCCGATCCTAGCAGTGTGACGTAATGGGTCATACTGCTGGGGATGATGATGAAAATTAAAATATTAGCTACAACAATATAGGCTAGGTATATTCTTCCTAGATGGTGGGCAGTCCACAACTGTGCGATTTTCCCGAAACTTTCTGCTGCGCACAGCAAAACTGTGGAATGAGCTGTCGTCTGCGGTGTTCCCGGACCAATACGACCATCAAACCTTCAAGAAAAGAGCGTACTCCTTCCTAAAAGGCAGGCAACGCACTTGTAACGCCTCCGGTGTTGCGGGTGTCCATGGGCGGATCGCTTACCACCAGGCGATACGTCTGATCGTTTACCCCTATATAATAAAAAAAAGGTATATTTACCATTCCTTCTGTTGTTTAACTTTAATATTAGTAAAGACACAACAGTTGTTTCTGTCCTCAGCCTGAAGGACTTTCATAGCAGAGGTTTTCGTTTGTGTTATTTTACTTAGTGTCTTAATCTTGTCTTGCTGTTCATTAATGGTCTTTCTCAACTGTATATTGGTCTCAAGAACTGTGAAGTACAAGTCTTCCAGTTCATGTTTAGTTAGTTGTGATGGACAAATGCGGTACAAATCTAAAAATAATTACTACGTTAACTATTTCTTACAATTTATTATTTGGTATATGCTAAGATTCACCCTGAAATGATCTAAACTGTGTGATCTAAAGGCTCTAGTTTTCTCTCAATAATTAAGTAAGTTTTTTTGCAAGTATTAGTGTGAACACAGCGCTATAAATTGATTACATAACGAAAACTTGTATCCAAGCATAATATTTTGGTTAATAGGTACCTTGATTTGATCCAATTTTATTTTTCTTAGAAGTCATGTTTTAAAAGTTTCAGTTTCACAATAACAGAAATATTTCACTGTTGAGTATAAATATACTTATTAGTATCTAGCTAAACATTATTAAGATTTTAACTCATATAGGTATTTGGCAGTATCGCCACAAATTTTAAAACCCCTTAATCCATGGATTATTTAGAAATATTATATTTTGCTTCATGTCGCTATCACATTTGGCGGTAATCATAATGTCAATATAGTTTTTATTTATGTCACTAATTAGCTTCTTTTCTATGAGGTCAGCATAGTTAAAATCGAAGAGTAAAGTAAGACAAAATGATATAGCTTATTATCTATAAAGGTATGCTTAGCCTACTAAAAAAATGTATTTAAAGATTTTTATAGAGATCTTATAAAGATAGACAAAAACCCAATCAAAAAACTGAAATATTTAAAATTAAATGTTTGTGGCAAAATTTACAGCGCCATCTATCAAACATATATTGAACTATAGAGTAACTGCTAATTCCGTAGCGTGAAGCACAACATGATAACAACTGCTTTACGTCAAACATAACATTAGGCCGCGGCCAGGTAGGCATGATCACTTTGTCCGGTCGTAGATACTCTCTTTGTGTTGGAGGGACACATATGCTCCACATATGTCTAATTCTAATGGCATGCATGATGTATTTTCTTCTACTTCTTAATTTTTTAAATTAAATTAATTATTAACTTTTTGTGGCTCAGTGGCTATTCAAATATTTGTTTATTGATGATTGCTGGCAACACTTGACTAAAATGACAAAGACAAGTTATTGAAACTGTTGCTATGGCGGCATTTTCGTATTATTTATGTGTCATCTTACTGCAGTTAATATTTATTATAATAGTCCATGAAATACTTATGTGCTTAAGCATATTATGTAAGAATAAAGCACAAGATAATTATAATAATATATTTTAATTTAAGTGAACTTTTTAAAGCTTAAATAAAAAGGAAATGGATAAACTAGGATGTGAAATGATTTGTAAAAGTCATTCAGCGCGGTCTGAAAGAGGTAAATTACTTATAGAATAAGTTATTCATGTATTTTGGTAATATATTAATATTTTTGTTTTGTCGTGTCTTTACGAGAAAACAACAAATTAAGTGTAGGTTGTGTCTATTGAATTGCGCAAATATTAATCTTTAAACTCTTAAGAAAAAAATCCGGGATTTATTAGATATATATGTATATATGTGTGTATCTGAAGGATCATAACTTCTGAATTATTAAAAAAAAACTATCAAACAAACAAACATATCGCTTCTTATCTTTTTAAATGAAGGTGGGTTTATTACACCATTAGTTTTTCAGGAACATCTGCACCTATTGTATTACTTTACTAACATGGCTCTGGGGTGTTCCCTGCAGTTGTTACTGTACCTTTATGTCAATAATTGCTCTTGATGCAGCGCAGCAAAGCTAGTCAAAAAAAATTTACTAACTTTTGTCTATATTATCAGCTCTCTCAATCATCAATCTGCTAATAAATGACCTGTCAAAATCGGTTCAGCCATTCTGGAGATTAGCTAATTTTATTTTTTGGCATTATGTATATACGAGTACAATATATTTATGCACACTTATTGAAAAGCTGTTAAATTGAAATTACAAACATGCTTAAATTTAATTTATTTGTATATATTTATTAAATTGGTCTGTAATGCGAATAGAAAAGAAAATAAAAATGTTAAAATTTTCCATAAAAGCAATATAAAAAATGAAACCTTATTCCAGCACTAGAGCCAAGACTACAATATAAATTATCGAGGAATCTACTCATTTATCATATTTTCTTCTACAGATCACTACCGAATCTGTCCAAGTAAGCTCTCCAAAAATGAATTGGAAGACCTCTATTTTGCCTTGTTTGAGAACAATATACAACTCAAAAAGACAGTTAATGTACAGCAGGAGAGGATCAAAGTACTGTCCACTAAAGTGCAGAGAATGACTTCTGCACAGAACTGTCTCCGGGCTGAGGAGAACAACAACTGCTGTGTTGCTACCAAGGCTGTGGTCAGACAACAGAAAGAGACGTTAGTATAGGGTGTTTTTTTAAGCTAGATAGAACTTTAAATTGTAAAATGTAACACAAAAAATTAAATTTTGATGAAACTTTTTTTTTTATTTGTTTCAGTATACTAACATCAACTACTATGACAAATCATCATGAATAGACTCACGCTTGAACAACGCTACGAAATTATCCAAATTTACTTTGAAAATCAGTGTCCCTCTTTTCAAAATTATTCACCTTGTTAAGTTTTTTTTTTTTCTTCTCCCAGTCAGGCAGGAGAACTTCTCAAGCACTTCTGCGCATCTGCCAGTGTCAATTTTGTTTTTTTATTTGGTTGGCCTTTGAATGCTAGTGATATTTTCTAGTTGGTTTAGATCGTTTCAGGATTGCATAGCTCGTTAGTTAAATAAATATGTCTTGGACGTCTAACACACACAACGCCATATATATATTTTTATAGTTTTATGAGGTGACACACACAGTTTTACAGTCGACTTAAATGACTTCATTTTTTACTATATAAAGGTGTATGTCTGACTGCCCCGGTAGCGCAGTGGTAGTGAATGGCACTGCTGTGCTTGAGGGTTCAAATCCTGGGTTGGATCAAGTGTTTTCTATGTATCATATGTAGGCATTTACAAAAAAAAGTATACATGTATTCATATCAGTTGTTTAGTACCCATAACACAAGCTCTGCTTAGCTTGGGACTAGATGGCGTTGTGTGTTAGATGTCCGAAATATTTATTTATTTATTTATGTTTTTTAATTTTTAAATTTATTAATCAACAGTCGATTTGTTAGCGTAGTATAGGCTCTGCCTAGTTTGAGGTCAGATAGCCGTATCTATGTTATTAATACAAGATTTTGCCCACGGCTCCGTCCGCGTATTATTATGATGTCCGTGAGATTAACGCAGTTAGCGTTGCCTAATGTCCTTTCTCAAGAATTAAAGTATCTCCATGTCAAATTTCATTGAAATTGGTAAAGTGGTTTGGTCGTGAAGGTATGACAGATAGGTATGCAGACGGAATTACTTTCGCATTTATAATATAATTCAAATGAGCAACTGCAATATGTACTGTTTTTGAATTCTTAAAATTTGTACCAGCCTGTCAGATTGGGGTATCAGTGTAGTCATACCGGCCTATTTGTACCCAGACTTAGATCTTCGAAGTTTAAATCTTCAAGAAAAGAGCGTGCCACTTCCTAAAAGGCCGTCAACGCACTTGTAACGCCTCTGGTGTTGCGCGTGTCCATGGGCGGCGGTAATCGCTTTCCATCAGCGATACGTCTGCTCGTTTGCACCCTATTACATAAAAATAATAAAATTTTTGATAATCATTACCAAGATGGTACCATGATGATGGACCACCCCTGGACCACCCCTATTAATCTCTTGGGTGTTGTAAAAGGCGACTAAGGAAGCAAATTACGCAGAATTAGGCATACAGAGCGTCACTCCCCTTATTCATTCCATGAGTGTCCGTCACTCTCTTTCGTCCTCTTCTCACCCATTGTGCAATGATAATAATTGTAAATATTTTTTTCAGGATAACAGAATTAACTCGTGCTAACGAGCACTTAGCTGATAGAGTTCGGCAACTAAATATGAGACTATGTTCAGCAAAGCAATTCTGTAAGTCCGCTACACCTAGAGGTCTGAGGTGCTCAACAGCCACGAGTCCGTATCTTATTAAGTAAGTTCTTTTTGTGCTAGATTTTATTTGGTTTTCTTGCCTATTTTTAACAGACTTAAAAAAGGAGGTTTACAATTCAACTGGTTTTTTTTATATTTGTTACCTCCTAACTTTCGAGTGAGTGAACCGATTTCGATGATTCTTTATTTATATCAAAGCTGGTGCTGGGGCTTCGTGTCGTCCCAATTCAATTTCGTCCATTCTTGAAATCGGTTTATTTTTGTTAAAATTTTAATAATTCAAAACTAACCACAGTCCATCCAGAACCAGTCAAAACGTAGCTACGCGTTACCACGTCTATTGTTGATCTGTTTCACATAAAAAACTCTAGGTTAGCTACTTCGCGGGCGTAAGCTAGTAGCAACTTTAAGCATATTTCAATTCACAATATTTAAAGTTAAAAAAAAAATCATCAGAATTGGTTCTTGTTATTTTTTGTACAAGCTGCGCCCAACTATTTTGGTTGCTTTTGAATTGTATATCTTTACATATATATAAATCATCTGTGCATGTGTATGTGACTAAACTCCTCCCAAACGGCTGAACCGATTTTTATAAAAAACAAGAGTCTATCCCTGAGTATTCGAGAATGATTTAGATTCACAATTCGGCGGGGTGTTACCCGCGATTGTAAATGTACAACAATAACCGCGGGACTCAGCTAGTCATAACATATATTCACTCATAACCTATCTGCCAGTGAAAGTCTTGTCAAAATCGGTAGAGTCGTTTTAGAGATTGGCCGGTAAGTGTATTCAGTACTTATCAGTACTGAATACACTTTCATATACATTTAGTGAAAAGCTGTTAATTTGAAATATCAAAAAGATACTTCCGTTTTATGTATTAGTATAGATATATATGCAAATACTTCATTTTCAGACATTCACCATGCAGCTATAAACAGCAAAGCCATTCAACTCTCAAATTAGCAATTTCATGTCAAAACTTATCGAGGTAATTGTTCTTTTGTTATAATCGTATTTCCTGTATTGTCTCCTAATATTTATCTCTATGTTCCATTAAAAATATAATTGCCTGCATCGGTGGCGCAGTGGTAACATATGCGAATGCTGTGCTGAGGTCTTGGGTTCGATTCCCGAGTCGGACCAAATGTTTGTGTGATCTACAAACATTTAGTTACACAGCACATAAAAGATACAAGGAAGTGTCATGTACAAAGGTGTGCTTAACCCAAAATTTACTTTTCTTGCAGCAAACCCTGAATAATATTTATTTCGGAGTTTGGGTGTATTCTATATATCATATTTGCATTTCTAAAAAAAGTTTACAAGTATTATATCGGTCAATCTAGTTATCATAGTACAAGCTCTGATTAGTTTGAAGCTAGATGGCGTTGTGTGACAGATGCCCGAAATATTTCATTTAATTTGAATATTCATTTTAATTTGTTATAGAGAATCTTTTGTCACGAAATGCGTCCAAACTGAGCCGTGTGATTCAACAACGTAAGTAGTGGTAAAGATAATTATTACCGTGGAAGAGCCACGCTTCGGCATGCAGGGGCCAACTCGACCGGAGTGATATCACGGCCTCACAGAAAACCGGCGTGAAACAGCGCCGGCGCTGTGTTGCATCGACTGAGTGAGGATACCGGAAACCCATACCCCAACACCTCTCTCCACCCATCCTTCCACCCATCCCCCCACCCATCCCTTCACCCTTCCCTCCACCCTTCCCTCCACCCACCCTCCACCCATCCCTCCAGCCATCCCTCCACCCATCCCTCCAGCCATCCCTCCACCCATCCCTCTCCCCACCCCTTAAAGACCGGCTACGCACTTGTGACGCTTCGGGTGTTGCGGGTGTCCATGGTCCATACCATCAGGCGATGCGTATGCTCGTTTGCACCGTACTACACAAAAAAAAAAATTGCTAATCGTTGCCAATATCTGTGTAACGACGGGTGAGGAATACTGACCACCCCTATTAATCTCATGGGTGTTGTAAAAGGCGACTAAGGGAGCAAACTACACAGAATTAAGAATACAGAGCATCACTCCCCTTAGTCATTCCGTGGGTGTCGTATCAGCTGACTAAGGAGCGAACTACCCAAGACTACAGCACTGCAAAGAGATAGAAAACTGGAAACAAACCCCAACTAAAATAGTAGTTCAAAACTTTCTTGCTTAAAAGAGGTCTATGTTTAGTTGTACTACTAAAGGCTGGTTTGATTGATGGCAATTCATCCCAAACATTGATATATTTGAATTAATTTGTCCTTCATAATATTTATTATAGTACAAAGAAAAACAGTATGAGTCTGTATAATATGCAGTATCTGTTTTCCTTTAATCCAAAATGTTATGTTACAGTAACGTTTCGTGAAATGGTATATCTATTGTTCCTTCGAACCAGCTAAACTACAGCAGTGTCTGCCATATGTTGAACACAAGACTAGTTCGTTTAAATTTTAAGTACCTATGTAATGTAAAATGTTGTTTAATGACTTAAAATACTGCTTCAGTCGGCTCGAAAGACCAATTTAGTAATATGTAGACCCTGAACTGTTTTAATCAAAGTTAAGATAAGATTTCTATTTACATCATTGAAATATAGCTTCAATACTTTCACTATGTATTTATGTAATTTTTAGACTTGAAGAGGACAATAAACCATGCGAAGATAACAAATGTCATACTCTTATAGACGAGTACAAAGAAAAGATTATCAACTTGCAAGAGGTAAGATTTATAAAAATACCATAGCATACAGTTTGCTATTTCGAAACTCGTTTCATGATGGAGTTAGGAAGTTAAGAACTCTTTAGTGTCGCTAACTGCTACTGTTCATGTAATGCTCCAGAAAGAAACATTTGAATGGGATCGGGAGAGGGCCCATCACATGCACCGGACCGCAAGCTGCCAGAGATTGGGGACCCCTCGTAGCTCCTTCATTGATAGTGGGGGGGGGCTGGTCGCAAAAATGCGGTCAGACCGCACATTAACGCTTGGGCCGACAGGCAGGGGGAATCCCAAGCTTCCCCCAGGATACACTCTGGATAGACGCGTCATTTTTGGGGCGGGGACCTGAAATAACATAACAAACTATTATTTTGAACTCATATTAGACCCAACAGATTAGGGGTAGTAACTGTGAACTCGTATGAATCACTGTGAGTGGGGTCCAATAAACGTAGTAAATATGATATGATCAAACCATGAGGTGCAAAGAATAAGGAGCTCCTAACAAAATATAATAAAATACCTACTATATTTTAGTTTGCAAAATTTTTACTCTTTTGTAAGACTAGAAAAAGAAATGTCCAATGATGCAGAAGCACCACTAGGCCGCTATGGTGTGTGTCACCATGCTGCATTCGCACCGAGCATGGTGACCACCACTCTTGGTATCTCATGCTTTCCATCAGGCTGAGTAGAGTTCTATTTATCGCAAAATAAAACGTCAATCGTTGAAATGATTGTAAATTTTATCGACTTGTAGAAGCTGTCGACGATTCAGCAGGAGTATGAGAGTGAGTTGCAGCGATGTAGAGGAGAGCGAGTGGCGAGCGAACACGAACTGCAACGCGCTGAGAACAAGAACGCACTTCTAACCTCCAACTTGAGATCTGCTGAGGGACATAACTGTAAGTGTTAGACTGTAAGACTAAAACATATTGCGGTATGCCCGCGGACCAATACGACCCTCAAACCTTCAAGAAAAGAACATACTCCTTTTTAAAAGGTCGGCAACGCACTTGTGAAGGCTCTCGTCAGCGGTGATCGCTTACCATCAGGTGATACGTCTGCTCGTTTGCCCCCAATTCAATAAAAAAAATGTGAGCGGGATCATTTGTTCTATGATTGAATGTAATTTAATGTAATCCTGGCTCGGACCAAGTCTTTCTATGATCTGCAAATATTTTTTTCGAAGTTTGGGTGTTATCTATGTATAATATGTATGTATTTAAAAAAAAATATATGAATTCAAATCAGTTGTCTAGTACCCATAACTCAAGCATCATTAATTTAACTTTATTGTTCCTTCGCTTTCTTAAACTGTATCTGTTGTGTATTTGTGCTTTGTACCCTTTTGTGATAATTGTGAATTTAATTTAAAATATAAAAACCGTTGACTCTATAAAGACTTTGTTTTCATGGACGAACCCCTACAACACAATAGATATGGACCACACTTAACCGTATTGATACCACAGTCTCATAACGTCTAATATAGTGATAAAGCAGTACTAGACGATTATTTCATTCTCATTTTCACCGCTATTCAAGGCGCAAGGGAGGGAATACGAGTGCTGCCAACTCACTTGTATCTTTAAGGTTCGTGACCTCAAGATCAGGTTTAACGTTACTATTATTATAGGTGAACTGAAGATGCAGCTCTCGATAGAGAAACGAAGAGTAGTCGAGTTGGAGACACGGCTGAGAGCAGCCACAGTGTCCAACCAGGTCACCAAGAATATTGAAGATACCTTGACCAGTATACAGGTGGGATCATTTAACTACATGTTAGCTATAATATATGTACCTCAAGAACGGCTAGACCGATTTTTATGATGTTTGTACAGAATTTTTTTTTAAAAGCAAATAATTTTCGTGTACATTATGTATTTTTAACTCCCGCATTTGAAATAAATTCTGTATCGCGAAAGTCTAGAGAAACATATATGAAACGAACTTAAAGAACACCCAGACTCAGAACAACAATTAGTGCATCACATAAAGTTTTGTCCTATGTGGGGCTTGAACTTAGAACACTTAGTGTAATAGAAAAGGCAAGGCGACCGCTTCAACCATCGTACAGTCAAAAATACAATAATTTAACAAAAAGGAAAACCGACTTGAAATGGACTAGAACTAGACCGAATTGAAATGGGACCACATCGGAATCACCAGCTTTCAAACGAAAAAAATCATCAAAATCGGTTCACCTATTCAAAAGTTCTAAGATAACAATTTTAAAAAGCAGTCGAATTGAGAACCTCCTCCTTTTTTTAAGTCGGTTTAAAATAAGAAAACCTACTGTAATCTATTCGCGTTAAGAAAATAGTGATATAACAATCAAACTCCTCCCATATATGTAAGATCTGATTTACTATTTAATCAGATCTTACATATTATCGTTTCGTACGAAAACTTTATAGTCATACTAGCTGAATCCCGCGGCATCAGAATAACCGCGGTCAACGCCGCGAGTCGAAGCTAGTATCTTTATAAATGTAGTAAAAAGACAACGTGGGGGACTTTTATAAACATACATGAAACGGACACAAAGAACTTCCGAACTCGGGACAACAATTCGTGGATCACACAAAGTGTTGTACCGCGTGGGATTTGAACCCACGACACTTGGCGCAGTAGCAAGCGGCATGGCGCTGACACCACTCGGCCAACCGTGCAGTGATTCTGATGTATAAGCTGTTTTATTGTAAAGTTTCAACAAAATCTATTCAGTAGTTTTTGCGTGATAGAGCAACAAACATACTTACAAACTTTCGCGTTTATAATGTTAGTAGGACGAACGTTGTGATTTTTCTGTTGTGTATTTTTGTAGGAGTCAAACAGGACAACAGTGGCGGAAATGAATCACGTATGTACTTGTTACTCACCGAGGTCCAAGGTTCAATCCACTTCACAGGTGTGTATATTTTTAAGTCAAAGACCAAGTATGAAACGAGTTTCTTAGAAGTAAAATAATATCATATAATATTTTAGACATTTAACACACAATGTTAACTAGTCCCAACTATGGATAACTGATATAAATACATTTTTTAACACACACCAAACTTCGAAACAAATATTTGCAGATCATACAAACATTTGATTCGACCCGTAATATAACCCGATACCTCAAGCACAACAGTCGCTTACGCTATGATAACGCCACCGAGAAAGTCGCAGTAACAAAAGAAGCATAAAATAAATATTTAAAGGGGCTCCCATACAACAAACGTAATTTTTGCTCGATATTGATAACGGCAACAATGTATAGATACGGAACCCTTCCTGGGCGAGTCTGACTTGCACTTGGTCTTGGAACAACTTGCACTTTCTTAATATAATACTAGCCGACCCGTGACCACTTCGTTGGGCGTTAACCGCCCGCTTTTCTTCCACTTGATTTATAAATACTATTATTTTTAACTGATTTTTTATTTCAATCATAGTAAAATATAGCCTACTAAATGTACCCCGCGGTGCTACCCGCGGTACGACAATAACCGCGGGCAACGCCGCGAGGCGAAGCTAGTATCTTTATAAATTATAGCCTATGTGTTATTCTGATGTATAAGTTATTGTGGCGACTTCCACATACAGCGCAACAGCAACATACTACAGCGCCATCTACCGCAGACACACTGAACTACGGAGCAATGTACAACATGAAGAAACTACCGATCCTGAATCGCGCCATGGACGTTCTGGCGCCGATTATCATGCATCCCACCATCAACTGTTAAGCAGTAGCCCGCCAGGCATGATCACCTCGCCTGGTCGGAGGATTCTCCCTTTGTGTTGGAGGGACATGACACCCGTCCCCCGCAATATATTATTGTAAAGTTTCATCAAAATCCATTCAGTAGTTTTTGCGTGAAAGAGCAACAAACATACTCACAAACTTTTGTTTATATTACTAATTAATAGTGTCGCTTTCTGTTAGTGTAAAAATTTTCAAAACCGGATCAGTAATTTCGAAGATTACCCCCTACAACCATACAAACAAAGTTAGAAACTACATCTTTGTAATATTAGTATAGATGCATACATTGCACATAAAACCTTCCCTTTGAATCACTGAAATTTTATACTATGTCAAAAATATGTTTATTACAGCAAACATACTTGGGTTCGTCGACAACTGACGTTAATGACACGGAGACAAAATTGTCCAAAATAACAGACGACTCTGGATATATGGACACCAGTAAAAACCAGGTTTTTCTTGACGATCAAGTAAGTTTATTTTTAAAATTCAGCTTGAGCATCAAGGCTCTCCTTATACGAGTATATAGCCTTTTTATGATTTAATTCACTTACCTTTTTATCCGACGGCGAAGCTAAAAGGAAGAGTAATAATTTTAGCACTCTATGTATGTTTGTAAATTCCACCGTAGCGTCTAAACCACTCAACCGATTTTGACGAATGAGGTTCGTGATAATAGCCCGGGTGAGGCTATATTGTACCGCGGGAGAGCCACGCTTCGGCATGAATGGGACGGCTCGACCGGAGTGATACCATGGCCTCACAGAAAACCAGAGAGTGAGTAAGGATACCAGAGGCCCATACCCCAACCTCTCCCCCCATTCCCTCTCCATCCCCAAAGGTCGGCAACGCACTTGTGTCGCTTTTGGTGTTGCGGGTGTCCATGAGCTGCGGTAATCGCTTACCATCAGGTGATGCGTCTGCTCGGTTGCCGACTATTCAATAAAAAAAATGGGACTAACAAACACACTGCTCGCAATAGCGACCATTCGACTATAATTGACTGCACCGACCCCAAATCGAAGCGTGAAGTGGGCAGGAAAACGTTATTGATGTATGTTGTAGATTTATCATTTCATAATTTCAAACCTATTTTCTAAGAGGCAGGCCAGCAGTAGCCTGTTAACGGCTGTTGATGTAATTCTACCATCACTCGCTTTAAGTTTATTTATCTATTCTTACAGAGTTTGAACAAGATCATTGACGAACTAACGCAAAGAATAATGGTGCTGCAATACCAAGTGGATGCTCTGACAATATCGCCGGTATTTATAATGTCACCTTACTTCAGATTTGACATTTTGACTGAACTAAAGCTTTTGCCCGCATGTATGTCGGTTACCGTATCAGACTGAAACGATGCTGCAGCTTAGCTGTGTAAGAGTAACATAAAGACAGAATCACTTTTGGATTTATAAAATTAGTACATATAATATACGTTGATTGATGGTAGGTAGGTGTAGCTACATGAAGTTGTAAATATCATTAACAATTTATGTAACAAATTGTTAAAAAAAGTTAGACTAGTTAAGTTAAGCAACATTCCCTAACGTTAAATAACTGCTGAGTGAGGGCACCATTACATACACAGTATCAGGTTTGATGTCCGTATTGAACAACAGAACTAAATTTTTACAGAATATTACTTTGTTTAAGCCGGAAGCTGATGGAGTAGAAACTAAAGAGGATTTACCTCCTGTAGAAGAACATAATACTAATACAGCAACTGTGATAGAAGATCCAATGGTAACTTTTACAGACAGACAGACAACAGAACGACAAACATCATTAACCCAAAATCCAGAAGATGAAATACAGTTAACTGATGCAGAAAGTGATCAAGAAATATCAATTATTCAAGAACAAGACGAAAGTAATGATGTGGGTAGTCCTAAATCCGACCCAGAAGACATCCAAAATGACTTTTGGGAGAAAAGCATAACTAAATTACATCTAATAACCAATAAAACTAAAGAAAACGGTATTAAAATAAAAGAAGATACAGGAATAATAAAAAATAAAGTGAAAAATGAAGAAAGTAATAGAAATAGGGAAGTAATTAAAGAAAGTAATGAAGAAATTAAAGTAACTGTTCATAGTTCGCCTACAAAGAATAAAGAAAAGAAGTTAAAAAAACAACCATCTTCAAATGAAGATAAAACCTACAATATATCTAATAAAAGCAGTCCTGTAAATGGAAAACATAAAACCAATATGAAAATACAAAATTCAGTTCATAATATTATAAAATCTGGTTTAAAAGAGAAAGTGTTAGATAATACGGCAGTCGTAGATACTCCGCGAAAATTGGATAAAACTAAAGTTGAGAATGAAACTAAAAGACGTAAAAGAACCACAAAATTACTCGCAAATACTGATGTGAAAAAGCCAAGTGTTGAGAAAATAACAATAGGTAAGTATCACAGATAAAGTGAAATATACTTTAACGCAACGGGTATCATGTCCCTCCGACACAAAGAGAGGATCCTCCGACCAGGCGAGGTGATCGCGGACCACGGCTCAACGGTTGATGTTGGGATGTTCTATTTATCATATTCGACGCGAGAACTTCTATTGCGCGATTCAGGATTGGTGGTTTCTTCGTGTCGTATATTACTCCGTAGTTCATTGTATGCCGTATGTGGAAGTCGCCACAAACGCCATCTAATGTAGATACCTCGAACTAAGTAGTAACTTCTAATCCTCAATCACAATATGAAAGATCTCACGTCAATTAATGCGACTGGGTCAGTAAATTTTTTTTTCGTATTGACGTCTCTAATTTCAGAATTGTACACGGACGTGTATAATTCTGACCTTTTCTAAGTACTGCACTCTCAGTCCTTCTAATACGAGATTTACGGCATCACAAACTGAAGCTCATTTTACCATCACTTTTTTTACGTAAATTTTCCTTATTTTACTTAATTACACAGTCTGTTTTCATTATAAATAAATAAATAATAATAAATATTTCGGACATCTAACACAACGCCATCTAGTCCCAAGCTAAGCAGAGCTAGACGACTGATATAAATACTTATATACTTTTTTTTGTAAATATATACATATTATACATAGAAAACACCCAAACTCCGAAACAAATATTTGTAGATTACACAAACACTTGGTCCGATCCAGGATTTGAACCCGAGACCTCAAGCACAGCAGTCGCATTCACTACCACTGCGCCACCGAGGCAGACAAAAGCAAATAAACCCCCTAGTTTTGTCTAGGTTGTAAGACAGTTTTTTTTCTGGAACTTTCTGAGTGTCAGAAGTCCACCGACTTATGACACTCGGAAAGTTCCAGTTGTTCGTGTATCACTGCTGTTGCCCCATAAGAAAAAAACGCTTGAAAATAATTGAACTGTCATTATTTAAATTTGTATTATTAGCTTTTTAGCTTTTTAATTATAAACATTTTAGTTCGGCCAGAAGCAGTAGATGAGGAATATGACGAGGGGACTTACACTGTGGAAAGCGGACGATCGTCTCCTGACAACACCGACTGTGAAATATCTTCTTTGACTGACCTCACGGAGGACAGGGAATGTAAGACAGTTCACAAATATGTATAAGCCTGCCAAAGTGTCTCTACTCTGCCTGATGGAAAGCATGAGGAGAAACCAATAGTGGTGGGCGCTATACTCATTGCGAATGCAAATAATGCAACAACGCACCATGGTGTACCAGACAGTCTTGCACCGTGGGAGAGCCACGCTTCGGCATGAATGGGCCGGCTCGACCGGAGTGATACCAGGGCCTCACAGGAAACCGGTGTGAAATAGCGCTGGGGCTGTGTTTCTCCGAGTAAATGAGGATATCGGAGGTCCAATACCCCACCCCTCCCTCATCCCCCTCCCTATCCCCCAAAGGTCGGCAATGCACTTGTGACGCCTCTGTGTTGCAGGTATCAATGGGCGGCGGTAATCGTTTACCATCAGGTGGTACGTCTGTTCTTTTGCCCCCTATTCAATAATAATAAAAACTCACCAACGAAACTCGACAGTACGCATGCTCTCATTTTAGGTAATCTTTTGAGGTCAACCCAACATAGTGTGGATCACCATAATACATTGTTGCATTGTCTGTCAACGAGTATGGTGGCCATCAATCTTAGCTTCTGCTCATGATTTCTATCAGGCAGACTAGTCCTTTTGGCAGCTAATTCTTGAAATAATTACTTGTCTCTTGTGTCTAAAATTTTAGTTTTCCTCTTTCAGCCAAAAGTCCCGCGAAGTATTCTCTATCCCCCGGTGAGCACAAGTCCCGCGCCACTCACAGCGACTCGTTTCCTTCGCCCAGCGCTCAGTATTCACTCAGTGAAGGAGAAATTCAAGTCGCCACTGGTAAATGCCAATATTTAAAATTATTAAAAAAATATGTTTTAGGTGGGTCACTGGGTTGCCCCCAGAAGGGCCTGTTGGTAATCCCGAGGTGTTAATCCGATGTGTGGATAGTAGTGGGTAGTTAGTGGTTACCTAGTAACGTAAAAAGTGCAAATTAAGGAAGTACAAAACGGGTCACTATTGGTCGAAAGTAAATGTGACGTCAATGGTTACTTCATCGAAATTATCGACGTCGAATTTCATAATGAATGAATGTGTTAGTAGTGTTTGTAAGAAAAATTAATTTCTTTCATGATTTGTATACCAATTAAAACTGTAAATAAGTATAAAGTAACTGAAACACTGAATAGTAAACAAACACGAAATGACAATGACGTCATTGGCCATTTCAAAAACGCGCGCAAAATGGCGGCCTTTGAATAGCTCAAACTTAGTCAGTGTTTTAAATGTCACTTTGAAAATTAATTTAACTATTTTCAAGCCTATTTATATTTTTTTCTATGTTATAGAGACGTAAATGATCAGATTAAGAAAAAAAACATTTGCCGTTCAATTATCAACTTCTTTACTATATGGTGCCATTTAACTTCCTCTCCCCACTCCCTTTCCCCCTCTCCGTTTTTACCCATCGCTGTTCATCAAGTTAGTAAAATAAAAAACGAATCCCTATGTAATTATTTAATACAAAAGTATGTTTAAATTTCAGTAAGAAGAAGGTCGTATGATGATAAAATGAGCTATATATCTCAGTAAGTAAAATTATATGTAACTTTATAATTTAAAGTAGCCTGTGGTTTCACTCGAGTATATGTAAAAACTATTAAATATTACTCATTGATAATATAGCTTTCCATGGTCCAAGAATTTTTGAAACGAAACTTCTTTAGAATCGCTGTGATTTCAAACCGGTTGCAACGGAAAACACGACAGGTAAGAGACACAAATACAAAAAGTCGCCTGTAATTAGTGAGCCAGAGCGAGAGAGCAAATGTCGGCGTATGTGTATAAATTAATCAAAGTACCTTAATTTTTAAACAAATAAACTTTGTAATTATTCATCATATATGATCATATTCATTTCATTCTTTTGTCGATTTACTGAAGTTTCACTTCTATCGTGTGTGAATCGCATACATACCTTTCTTTTTAAATCGGTTTGGTTATTCACATTCCCATCAAAGCCTAATATGTTATACATATACAGGGTGTAAAAAGACTACTACCGAAAACTTGGGGGTTGCAATCAGACCATGATACTGAATAGGTTTAGCAAAAAGAAAACGCAAAAAAAAAAAAAAATTATCTAAGTCCTTTTATGTTTTTAACTGCTTACATACACATAGTACAACATAATAGGACCCAAACTACTTAATTATCTCATTTAGAAAACCAAAAAACAAATAAAATCAATAAAACAGCGATGTATTTTGATAAACAAAACAGCTGGTCGGGTGAGTGCAATGACCTTGGCCGGGCGCAGGTATTCAAGTAGCTACGTGGTGCATGCAATAATACATTACTGGCTTGTGGAATTATTAAAAATATTGGCACATTGTTTTTTACGGCTACAATTTTTTTTAAGGACAACTGTTTGGTTTTTTTTATAAGTTTTGGGGTGCTGGATCAGCCCCTTTCGTTTTCGGTAGTCGTCTTTTTACACCCTGTATATGTCTATTTTTCTAATGGCTCTACAATTTTTTATTCTAGACCCATGGCACCTGCACCGAAAATGGATGAAACCCTACAAGCTATTACTGAGGAGCTAGCACGATGCAAACGTTTGTTATTTTGTCAACGATCACAGGACAACGGAACTTCAGCACTTATGTAGATAACCACCGACCTCATTACATCAACTTAGACACCACAGAACATAGTACAGTTCCCTCCATTTCACTAGATAGAGTTTTAGAGTTATAAAACGGTACGGAAACAATGTGTGGGAGAACGGGTATCATGTCCCTCCAACACAAAGGGAGGATCCTCCGACCAGGCGAGGTGATCATGCCTGGCGGGCTACTGCTTAACAGTTGATGTTGGGATGTTGTATATATGATAATCGGAGCGAGAACTTCTACTGCGCGATTCAGGATTGGTAGTTTATTCGTGTTGTACGTTGCTCCGTAGTTCAGTGTTTCTTCGGTAGATGGTGCTGTATGTTGATGTCGCCACAAATGTTACACAAGTTGGGTTTGGAACAAAGCTCAAAACTAGATTAGTCACCTCGGTGTGTCACTATTTTCTTAAAGCGAACAGACAACCGGTTTAAAGTTTGGATCGAAAACCAGATAGAAAAGTGGTTCCCAAAGACACCTACTTTTCAAGATTCACGACATTGCGTTGCCTGTTCAGACCTCAATCTCTCTCTACAAAAGACACGAAATAATTGGGGTTAACACCGGTTTCTTGTGAGGCCGTGGTATATATATATATATATATATATATATATATATATATATATATATATATATATATATATATATATATATATATATATATATATATATATATATATATATGGAATAGTGGGCAAACGAGCAGACGTAGCACCTATCACCTGATGGTAAGCGATTACCACCGCCCATGGACATCCGCAACACCAGTCACAAATGCGTCGCCGGCCCTTGCGGGATGGGGGAAAGGGTCGGGGTATGGACCACCGGTATCCTTACTCACACGGTGAAAGACAGAGCAAGCGCTATTTCACACCGATTTTCTATGAGGCCGTGGTACCACTCCGGTCGAGCAGGCCCATTCATGCCGAAGCGTGGCTTTCCCACGTTATTTATAAAATATTTATTAATAATTATTTATTTTATTTATTACACTTTCACAATGGTAGGTTCTTAAAAAGTTGAATAGAAAACGCCATTATTTTATAGAAGACTAAAAATAAATTCATATTAGCACTTGTGGATATTAATATTTTATTTATAAAATTACAACAGTCTGTACTTATAACAATAATGTTTAAAAATATTTAGTCAATATTAAAAACTTTTTTTTTTTATTATATAGGGGGCAAACCAGCAAACGTATCGCCTGATGGTAAGCGATTACCGCCGCCCATGGACACCCGCAACACCAGAGGCGTCACAAGTGCGTTGCCGGCCTTTTAAGAAGGAGTACGCTCTTTTCTTGAAGGTTTGAAGGTCGTATTGGTCCGGGAATACCGCAGGCGACAGCTCATTCCACAGTTTTGCTGTGCGTGACAGAAAATGTATACCTACCTTTGTTATAAATTATCAGAAATAAATAGATTACTAAGAAATTTTTTAATCGAATTGTACCAATTTTCTACTGCCATCTATGGGACTTGATAAAAACAATTGATTTCGGAATGGAAGATTGTTACAGGAAGTCTTGGAGCGCGCGCTATTTTATTTGACCAATGAGCGCTCGCGATTTAGATATCAGATGTTACAAATTATATTTGACTACTGTACGCTCGCTCTTTTTCTTTATTTCCTAAGCCAAAGTTTTTTTCTTCTTGTTGTATAAGAGGCTTACGAGGAGACGTAAGCGATTACCGCCGCCCATGGACATCCGCAACACCAGAGGCGTTACAAGTGCGTTATGTGATTGTGGAATTGTTGATGATGAAATAATTGGCATATTGTTAAATGCTTATAGTAAGAAAAATATTTTGTTCACTGTTGTTTTATATTTTAGTTTTGTTTTTGTTGTTCTGCCGTTTCTTGCAGTGGATACTGTAAATAAAGTTTTGTGTTAGTAATTAAGTATGAAGAGAAATAAATATTATGTAGTTTTTCTGATTGTATAATTTATGCCTAGTGTCAGTGTGAAAGGTTGTAAAACTAGTTAACGCTGGTTTCCTCCTAGATCACCGCACTACCAATATATCCTGTGTCGCGGAGGGGTGTTTGTAAAGACAAACAAATATGAAGCGTACTCAAAGAACACAACAACTTTAAAAAAAAAATTTCTCCATTGTTAGGTTAGAAAGCGGTAGGTGACCGCTTGAACCATTACGCCATTCATGTAGTCTGTCGAGCCAGCTTAAATACGCCGAAACATGGCTCTCACATATTCACAAACTTAAGTAGACGTCGACCAACTCACCGTCAATCTATTAGTTTACTGGGTCTTTATTTGGATAAATCTATATAAATATAAATAAATCGCCGAAATGTATCTATCTACGTGCATAACTTTCGATTGACTGCACCAAATTGGATAATTGTTATTTCTTTTTGGAGTGAAAACTTCTTCAGCGGCGCTGTGTACTTTTTTGGAATGGGTAAAAATGTATAAACTCGCGTCAGGTCACGTGACCTGATCGAAAATTCGTAAGACGGATGGAGAGAGGACAGGCGGCGCAGGGAATGTTCGTGTGTGTATGTAATATAAATTGTCATGTTTGTGTACGATAGCGCAATAAATGAATATTGTATTCCACCACATAAATAATAGTACTTTTATACTGATAATGAAAGCAATTCGTACAAAATTATTCTCTAACCATTCCAAAATATCAAAAATGCACAACGTTAATATTCAAGTTTTCACTTCTGCCGGCACTCCCGGAGTGCAACCCGTCGAGTTTTCTTTAGTATTAGAACAAGGTTTTTATAATAGAAAATCAAAAGTTAACGGAAAATAATTGTTGTGTGTATGAGAAGCTGAGGCGGGCATAACTACGAAAGAGAAATGTATATAATTAAATAAAAGAAATAGCTTTAGTTCATCAACATATTTTATTGAACATTTTTTAACATTGTAACACATCGCACCGCAAGCTACATAATGAAATGACAATTACAAACGCTAGTTGAACTACCACTGGAATGTGTGAGTTGCCAACATTAAATAAAATATGAGTGTATCACATTTACAATATTTGGAGCTAGTAACACAGATTTTATAGCGTCACTAGCGTCTATAGTCAACCTGTTGTTATTGTTAAAAAGGAAAAAAAAGATCAATTAAGCTAAAAAAGCAGCAGAAAGAACAATTAATCTATTTCTATAATTTAAAATAAAACTTTATACTTTTAAAATAATAACATTTTTTCTTAAGATAATATCATAATATAACGTTATAACAACTTGTTTTATTCACACAAAAGCAAACTATAATGCATCGAATTCAACCATAATTTCGTTATCAAACAAATATCAAAAAGAAAACAAAAAAGGTGTGTGTGCGATTCACACACGATAGAAGTGAAACTTCAGTAAATCCGAATGAGACCGAAATTTGCTCTCTCGCTCTGGCTCACTAATTACAGGCGACTTTTTGTATTTGTGTCTTTTACCTGTCGTTTTTTCCGTTGCATTCAGTTTGAAATCACGATTCTAAAGAAGTTCCACTTCAAAAATGGACAGAAATACTTGTTTCTGTTGGTTCTTTTTATTCATTGCCAATATTGCCATACACAATTCCAGCCTACAATATATATTATCTATAGAACACACCATGGGCACGTGTCTATCTAAAATGTTTCTGTAAGATGTTTTAGAGACATTTCTTTATATAAATAAAAAGCACTACACATTATAAGTACAGCTAACAGCTATACAAATATATATAAACTACCCTCAAAAATCGTTACATTTATTTATTGTCAAGTCGATCCGCATTTATCTATTGAAGTATTATTAATATTATTGTTCAAATTGTTAATATTGATTGTCCAGGATAAAGATACATATAATTTATAAGACTGAATTGTAAATGTCGTTGCCTCATTTGCGTTGTGACCAACTGAAACCTACCTTAACTTACATAAACTTCTTTATTATATTATAATTCACGGCTGATCAACGATATAATGTGCTTACTACAAATCTAAAACCTGTTGCAACGAGAATGCACTAAACTAAGTTTAATTTATTTTCCAGTTTGGTCATTTGCGTTTCGTCAAATACACCGTAGGCCTTTTTTGGTTTGTATATGAAAAGTTAGCATTTAGTTTAAGACCAATAATAAGTTAAATGAAGATAAATTACACCTTCCGTCTTTATTCCGGACAAACTGTTCAATCAAATAAATATACCTATATAGGTACCTAATACGTATATTTGAAGACATTTTGAATCTAATTTTATGCAACATTGAATACTTGCAACGCATATAAATATGAGATTATTGAGAATACAATTCTTACAGAAAGATGTACCTTTTTCAAGGGTTCATTATAAAAAATAAACATTAAAATTACAAAACAAATTAAAAATAAGATTTTTAAATAGAAGGTATATGCATATTGGCGCTTCTGCTAAAACTGCAAACCACAGAACAACTTACCACTGAAATCAACTTAGGAAAGTAAAATATACATTATTTATTGTTAAAAAAACTGAAATACCACCAATAATTTTTGAAAACTTTTTTTAACTGGCGGTTTATACTAGTAAAATCTTATGGTATCTTTCCTTCGTTGCTATCATTTTAAATGTCGATTTTAGTGATGGCCAAGGCGACTTAAACTCGTTATCGAATTGAACTAAATTCTTTAATATCTACTGAACATGTTCTTATCTTTCGCTAACAAATATATTTTTATGTGTAAAAACCAATTAATAACATATTTTTCTATATTTGATACATTTGATTTAATACAAAATTTGCCGTGGTTTTTTCTTCAAACAATACAATATTGTGCAACTAACAATTTTAAAAATACATATATTTTGTTATAGCAAGCTGCAGCAATAAGCTAATATATTATATTTTATAATAATAAATAATACTAAAACAAATAACAGCCATTGAGCATCGTAATTTTGCAAACGGTGTCCTTTAATAGAAATAGCTCGACCGACATGTATAAAGGACCTAATATCACTCAGAACACGGTGTTGGTTGAACAAACACACGGTATTAATTTAAAAATGCAATTACTTTAAAACCATACATGAAACCTCATTAATTAAAAAAATATACTTAGATAAACAAAAATCTTTTTTTTAACACTTAACTAAAACCCTATTTGTTTTACATTCCAGGATATATAACTACATCACTAGTTTAGTTCTAGATAATATAATTTTGATTAAAACGAAATAAGTTTACAAGTAGGTAGAAAATAATAATTTTATGATATTACTACATAGCGAATTTATAATTATTTAATACTGGATAACTCATAACATAATCACATATTATTTCATACATACATTTCTACCACTAGTACCATCGTATTTTGTTGGCACTAGAATGCAAGTAATTAACCAGTCAGTGTTGCAAAACTTGTCATTCACCCTCAAATTTAGAATAATTCAAAAAAGCGCTACGTCGCAACTTTTCAAAAGCAGTTCTCAAAGTAAATATAAATATAAATTGAAAACAAATATTAATTACAAAACTTGTTGGTTTTTAACATTTACCTTTTCTACGATTTTAGTTGCTTAAGTAAATAAAAACTGGTAACACAGCTCCACCCTTAAACTATAGGAGTATTTACCTGGTTGTTTGAAGGTTCAAGTTTCAGTTATTGGTGAAGAGTTCAGCGCAGACCAATCGTAACGTCAAACACCGCGACGGAGTTGATGTGAGATGAATTTTTACTAAGATTTTAACGACATCTTTTGAGTAGCATCAAATCAAAGCGAACCACTTACTTGCATCACACAATTTACACAACACTAAAGATTACAAACCATTAATATACTTACAAAGAGATTACACGTTAAAACTTAAAAATATTTCCTACATCACAAATAATATCGGGATTTTTAATCCCATGTTTTCTTTATAATGGAAACAGTAAAATACCTACATACCTACTAAGACGCGCAGACAAATATATTTAGCAAAACTAAGGAGGACTTGAGACAACCCGTCTAATCAGCGTTGTAAGTTACAACGCTGATTAGACGGGTTGCCTGAACCAAAACCTTCTTTTTCAGAAGAAAAATATAATGTTTAACAGTGAAGTCCAAAAGGCTAAATTATAAAAGTCATCGCGATCATCTGGTACATGTGAAAGACTGAAATTATTTTGTAGAAACACATTATAAAAGGAAAGTAAATAATAAGTAAAGCACAATCAAAACCATACCCCATTACATCTTACATACCGAGGCGACGCGTCGTCACGCCTACAACTGGTATGAACTTCAATATTAGATGTTTCACATCGAAAAAAAAACAATACTACTGCATACTGAAGCGTATTTGTCTGCGCTAAATCTTTGTGTAATTATATAGTATTAATTTAATAGCAATAATATTGGGACCTTTTAGGCATTCACATTTTCGTAGCGAATAAATGCTAACACAAATTAAACAAATTATAATACGTGTTGCTAATGCTAGAAAAATATATTTTACACAACATATTTAAACAATGCATTTGGTATAGACACAGCTCAAACAGTTTTGCTTTAAATATTTTTAGGTCACACCTCTATTTTTTAAATTATAAATATTTCTGAAATCCCATTATATTAAATCTCTAGAACACAGTACACACACAATCGAGAAAGTTGAGAATTTGTGTTTCATTCAATTCGAATATTATCGATTTAAACACAACACAGGTACATCACTAGCAAGTATTTTGTTTCACATTTTTCTTTATCTCTTTCGGCTGCCCTAAACGCATTAGTAAAATCATTTTTACTACTGGTATTCATAACAATATTTACTATTATTTACCTAGTCATTTTATTAGTCAACTACACAATGTTAGGCACAATTATTGTCATTATTACTAATTTTCAACTTTAGTTAATACTAGATCATTCACAAGTCTAGATGAAATGTCTTACACTACAAAACAATTTAAAATAAAGTTTACATTTCAAACTGGTGTGTTCGAATTGAGCATTAATAGTAATAATTAGAATACGATTGACACAAAGCGATAACCGTAAAAAAATTTCACATTTGGTGGCCAATAATTAGACACTATATTTTATGTATGGCCCTGCCAAACTGACTCAACTCTACCTGATGGAAAGAATAAGCAGAATCCATGAGCGGTGGTCACTTATATTTATTCGACACATTCTCAAATTTTGACATTATAACTAGACACATTAATGATCTAAGTATTTAACCTGAAACATGATAAATATATATCAAAATGTCATTGATAAATGTTGTAGATAGAATAATATATAATATGGAATACCTATAAGTTTTTTTATCGACATTCAGATTTAAGGTGACACACAACACTACTCCCTATTTCACGAACTATAGGCCGACTAAATACACTGAAACGCATATTCGATACAAGATATAGATAGAATATTATTGTATTATAAATATGTCCCCGAAGTAATGATGAAGTCACAGGGTCCCCTTCTTGGCTGGATATAAATTGTTAATAATATCTTTTCTAAAAACTTCCTATAAAACGACCCGGGACAGTTGACTCTGCGGTACGTCAGAGAGGACTCCAGAAGCCGCCGATGCGTTCCTGAAGCTCCTCCCGACTGCCGAGGTAGGCCGGATAGGTAGGGTTTAGTGGGTAGGCCGGTCTTCCAAGAGTCCCACACACGCTCTTCGGCTCCCCACGGAGGGTATGGTGTGAAAAGCAAAAAAAAAGGTACGTTCGCTTTGCACCAGACCCTTCTTTGTATTGCGAATATATGTATATATTTTTAATACGATTTTAATTGGCTAGGTTCTGATATTTCGATTGTCGTGAGACCTAAATAGACAAAATGAATGACCCCCACCCACCTCGTGTTAAAAGCTGTATCATCTGTATGTATGTGTATATATTCATCGTTTATTGTATTATTTGTAGGTATCAATTGTCTCGATCTAATCGGATTCAAATGTCGATGGGCTCCTATTCTAACGACTTTTTCATAGTAAAATGTCAACATACACTAGGACCTATGTCACGAATCACATTTCTGTACAACACAAATTAAAGAAATTAGAATAAAACGTTAAATAAAAGTTAATTTTTTAAAACACTTGAAAATTCTCATTAAAAAACTGATAGTTATGGGTTACTGGAAAGTATCGATTTAAATTTAGTCCGAAAGTTTATCAATATTTTTCTGTAAATCGAATTTATATTTACGTAAGAGAGAGAGAGAAACAGAGAGTACAAGAGATGTCCTTAGTTGCATTGATGTGCTGTACTCTTAAAGAATAGCTAGGTTGGTAGAACACAATATCCATAAATGTACAGAAGAATTGGGCCTAAGGTTTGACAGCGGGCTGGTGGGCTTGTCGCCTCAGGTCAGCGCGGATGAAGGCTGTGATGACGGTGCCCACGGCCAAGAGTCCACAAAGCGTCAGGTTCGCCCAGCGGTCGTGTGTCTTGCTGAGCATTTGCTCGTATAGTAACGTTGTCAAAATACCGAACACCTGGAATTGACAAAAGTTTTTGTTATGGTATTTTCTTAGTGAACTTACATTGCATTAAAATAATAGTAGCCAAGTTATTACTAATATGATAAGCTTTCTGCCATTGGGAGTTCCGTGAAAAGAGATTAGAAGGATCAAACAGACAGAAGCTGATTTTTTGCTCTGAGTACCTCTTAAACTTTCATATGTACTTAGTAAAAAACTATTACTTATAAATAACAAACGGACACTTTAATTTATGTTTGATCAGTAAATGCAGGGAATATAGTACCTACCTATTTACCTAGTGTCAAATTATATAACTTTCACATACTTATTTTATATTTTAAATTATATCTCACCTGAGAACTGGCGTTCAACAATCCAGATGTGGTACCTTCAGGCTCTGGGAATGTTATTTCAGAACCGAATTCGAAGCCTACCGGTAAATAACCAGTCATAAAGAAGCTGTAAAAAAAGATACATTTGATGTAAAAAAAACATTTCATATGAACGATTATGAAGTCCCAAGCTAAGCAGAGCTTGTGTTATGGGTACTAGACAACTGATATAAATAGGTACATATATACTATTTTTTGTAAACATACATATTATACATAAAAATGTCCAAACTCCGAAACAAATATTTGTAGATCATACAAACATTTGGTCTTACCCGAGAATCGAACCCGAGATCTCAAGCACAGCATACGCATACGCCACCACTGAGCCACCAAGGTAGTTAAAATATGAAAATAATTCTTTGACAACTAGGATAGCCTGTGTTAAATATATTAGAATAAATCATTTTAAAATAACGTAGACACCATTTCTTACAGTCTTAATAGTCTTACACGAACAAACAGAAGTTAATTAATAGACGAATTCGATTTGAAAAAAAAATGGAACAGAATCATAACTTAATTATACAAAACTAGCCAACCCACGCAACCTCGTTTGCGTCTTCTATTGCCCGTAGCGTGAAAATTTTCCCCCGTTTTCGAAACATTCTTCATTGGTGCTCCGCTCCTATTAGTATTAGCGTGATGATATAGCCTATAGCCTTCCTCGATAAATGGATTATCCAACACTGAAAGGATTTTTCAAATCAGACCCGCGGTTCCTGAGATTAGCGCGTGCAAACCAACACACAAACTCTTCAGCTTTATAATATTAGTACAGATTTGACATTTAAAATAAAAGTCTGCAGTCAGTCTCAACAATATATACACACTAATATGTATACAAAATCTGTGTAAGGATTTACATAAAACATATATAAACACATAAACACGTACCTAATCCATCAAAAAACATCAGGTACCTAACGAAGTTTAATTACGCTTCCACAACATCTAAAAAAAAAAAAAAGCTTAACACCAACTTACCCCAAGAGAATACTGCTGAGATACACCACAGCGATATACCCGCAGCTGAGAGTGAAAGTAAAAATGATCATGCCGACCACAGAGGCTGCGTACAGAGCCATCGTGGTCTCTTTAAACCGTCGGGTCTTGTCGAGAATGAGCCCACATACCACAGAGCCCACCATACCAGCCACTACAATACAGAGACCAATACGCCCTGCGTCTTCTTGTGCTCCCTGTAACACGAACGAAACATCATACATTACAAAATTGTTCGTAAGGATACCAGAAATAGTTTCCAGGTTGAACATTAGCTCAATTGTATCGATATCAGAAATATTTTCCATATTTAACTCAAAATATAATTCCAGCTCTAATAATCTTGCATTATATTCTAAACTAGCTGTACCTGTTACCCGTGGTTATTGTCGGGGCGGGGCGAAGCTAGTCCAAAAAAACTAACCTAAGTTACTCCTTATATTATTTATTTATTTAAGCTTCCTGAAATTACATTGCGCAAGGCGGACTTAATGCCATAGGCATTATCTGCCAGTGCAACCTTATTAGCAGTTACCTATCAGTTAAAGTCCCGTCAAAATCGGTCCCGCGGTTCCAGAGATTTACCGACAATAAACGGGCAACAAATGTAAAAAAAAATATTTTGGTAAATACGGTGTACATGCATTTAGTAAAAACGGGTATTTTAATATTATAAACTAACACTCGCATTTTATTTATATACTTAAAAGATTTTAATCTAAACTGCTAAATAAGAAGTGTGTGAAGAGCTATTCTATTATTTTTTATAAAGCATCGAATTAAGAATATTTCCTGTGTACCGAGAGATTTTTCAACCATACATTGTGTTCTTTGTGTCAGTTTCGTGTATTTTTGTAAAGTCCCCCGCTACTACAGGGTGCATATTCCTAATGCGGGCGATGTAAAAAAAATACATTAAACGTACACAAAGAACACCCAGATTCGGAATAACAATTTGTGGATCACACAAAGCGATGTTCAGTACACGGATAGAACCCATAACACTAAGCAGTGAGGTGACTACATAAAGTAAGGATAACTCGAGTTACAAAAAGAGAATTGTTTTCTTATTTCCTTAAAGTCCGCTCTTGTCCCGTACGTAGAAATACATAGTCACTTGGCAGTAATTTAAAAAAAAAAAAGGTTGTAAATAAAAACCATCGACTGTCTTACCTCATAGTACCGCAGGATCAGATCATTCAGAAGAGTAGAGATAGCATAGTAGACGCCGACGTTGATCCCGTACGAGATGAGCAACAAAACAAAGTTGCGGTTCGTCACCAGTTTCTTCAAAGAGCTGAGGAAGTTCGAATCCAGACTTGCACCGTGTTCCGCAGCTGCAGACGGGGGAGTGGCAGGCGCTGCCTTGAAAACTGGAAAAAAATGTCAAGATTAAGCTGTGCTTTTGGATATAATTTTAAGTATTTTCGTGGGAGAACCACACTTCGGGATGAAGGCTCCGGTTCCACCGGAGGCCTCACAGAAAACCAGTGTAACATAGCGCTCGCGCTGTTTGACCGAGTGAGTGAGAATACCGGAGGCCCGTACCCCCACCCCATATCCCCCAAAGGCACTTGTGACGCCTCTGGTATTGCGGGTGTCCATCCAAATACATTTCAATAATCCGAAAACAAAAATCTCATAGACATTTTATGTTTATGTAGGTACCATTCTTCAACAATCATTTTTGCTGCAATTTTAATGTGAGAAACTACAATGGTATAGTTTGACATAGTCTATACTACTCGTAATATGATAAAGCTGAAGAGTTTGTTTGTATGTTTGAACGCGCTAATCTCAGGAACCGCTGGTCCGATTTGAAAAACCCTTTCAGTGTTGGATAGTCCATTTATCGAGGCAGACTATAGGCTACATTATCACGCTAATACCAATAGGAGCGGATCACCAATGAAGGATGTTTAAAAAACGGGGGAATATTATTACGCAACGGGCAATAGTAGACGTAAACGAGGTTGCGAGAGTCAGCTAGTAGTAAATAAATTAAATTCAGGACAAACACTGTTATTTTAACACAGTTAATTAAATACAATAATCATCCTTGGCTTAGATTTCAAACTTAATTATAATTCTCTTCCACTCAGAAACACTTGAGAAGACAATTACTTCAATTCTATAGAACATTGCGTTTAGGTATTACGATGCTTGCGATCGAGGTTAAACAAATTGTGTCTATGTAAATCTATTAACAAACCTTTACCAGTCCTAGGCTGGACATAGATCTTTCCTTACAATAGAGGTAAAATAGATACATTCCTATTTTTTCATTTGAACCAAGTTAAAAAAATGTGACTTCACAGAAAACAGCTGTTTAAATTTTATTTTTGTATTCATATTATATTCTTTTGATGCCTTTTGTGTGTGTGTGTGTGTGTGTGGGTAGGAATATCATCTTCCTGTTATTGCCCACTTACCTACTTATTTCTTCTTCAATGGGCAGAAAAGGGGATGGGAAAGATTAGGAGAAAAGGCAATTTTGAGACCTTTACCAGTGCCCTCAAATATATATGAATATGATTGGCAAAATGTGTATCTTTCTATTTAACACGGCATCATGAGTTTTTGTGTAAAATATTTATTTATTTTTCAAATGGAGAGATCAGCAAGAATACTAAAATGTGTATAACACACACTGCAATTAAGCGATAAATTGTCAAATAAGCGACCGAGTAAATTGGATAAGTTAGTGTAAGTGAAGCAGTTGGAAACTGTCGGCTAACAAGCGCTTTATAACAAAATTTAATACGTTAATTATATTACGTATAATCGACGTCGTTAGCACTTCCTTTAAGAATTCAAGTTTCTTTATTTTATCTCTAGATCGTGTGATATTCTTTCAGATAACAAGCTTTTTATAACAGAAGTGTTGTCCAATTAAATAAATAATAATGAAATAGTCTTTCGTCGTTTGCGAATGGCTGGACAGGACTACGTTGTACAATTGGATAAGTTTTAATGGGAAAATGAAATCTAGAAAGTAAATATATTTAATAGTTTTAATTGAGAAACGCCTGAAAGAAAATATATTAAACGTTATATTATGTCTTTTGGGGTTACGTGCCTTCAGTAGAGCGACGGTTCTTAATCGGTAACAATAATTTTAACCTCGTATCTTCATAAAACGAAAAAGTTGTCGATTCAAGTGTTTTTTTATGAACTGTTTGCCTTGAAACTCTGTCAGGATGATGATGTGCGTAATTCTTTTTACTAGATACCTATACTTTGCGTTTGGTCACATTCTTCATTAATGAAACACACTTTCATTATTGTATATACGAGTATGTATTTTGTGACTCATTTTATGTATTATTTTGTAGTATGTACTATATAATTGAAAACGGTGCTAACGATTTTCATGAAATTTTGTATGTAAGGGTTTTTTAGCCCAATAAATCGATCTATCTACGATTCATTTAAAGAAAATTTAAAAAATATATAAATCGAGCAAAGAAGGTATAAATATTCAGGTACTGAAATTATGAAACAAACTTTTTCTTAGCATAATCGTCAAGCGATTGTAACTGCACGTAATTCCAATTTTATAAAATAGGTACACGTTCCTCTAGCAGTCGTTATTGCTACAAAATAAATTCAGTGTTTTATCTCGCGTACGTCCCGCAACGACACTATTTTTTCTTTACACAAAACCTTAATTATGTTTATGCGACTTCTTCCAAACTAAAAGGAGTGTCCGTTGTCTGTGTCGTCGATGTCCAAGGTCGGATAAACTCCTAAATCCTTATCAGTCAGTCCATTGGCATTGGGCATTTCGCACTCACCTCATATTGCGTGAGCTAGTTGATTCATAGATTGTGATAAAATTTAGCCAATGAGTACGTACCGTTCCGTGGCGTAAGGTGTCGGCAATTTATTATTAAAAAACCGATGTGAAATAGCGCTTGCGCTTTTCACCGAGTGAGTGAGGATACCGGAGGCCCATACCCAAACCGTCATCTTCCCCTTCCTCAAAGGCCGGCAACGCACTTGTGATGCCTCTAGTGTTGCGGGTGCCCATGGCCGGCGGTAATCGCTTACCATCAGGCGATACGTCTGCTCGTTTGCCGCGTATTCAATAAAAAAAAGACATACTTTCAAGAAAATATTTAATTTATGAGTAAAAGACACATACACAAAGTGTATTTGACTGGCCTTTTGACCTAGGGGTTTGTGATTGCAGAATCCTAGGTAATAGATAGTCAATGTGATGTGAGTGTGATGGACACGATCACTTCTTCTGTATTTGAGTATAATTCTTTAGTGATATGATTATATTTAGATATTAAGTGAACCTCGCGGTGTTACCCGTGGTTATTGTCGTACCGCAGATAAAGCCACGGGGCGAAGCTAGTATAAATAAAGTACCCTAAGTTACTTGTTATATCATCAGCTACCTATCAGTGAAAGTCCTGTCAAAATCGGTCCAGCCGTTCCAGAGATTACCCGGAACAAACAAACAGACAGACAGACAAAATTTTAAAAAAAATGTTATTTTGGTATATGTACCGTGTACATATGCATTTAGTAAAAAGCAGTTATTTTAATCAAACACTCCAATTTTATTTTATTTATACGCTGTCTGTTCAAAAAGTATCGCGAATTTTGTTTTTTTTCAAAAATTATTTATTTATTCATGAATATCTATTTTGTCCCCTTCAAAGTAATCCCCATGAGATATTATACACTTGTGCCAACGGTTTTTCCAATCTTCGAAGCACTTCAAAAAATCATTTTTTTTTTATCTTGTTCAGCTCCTCCTTCGATGCCGTCTTTATCCCGTCAAGCGTAGCGTAACGTCGTCCTTTCATGGGCCTCTTCAGTTTAGGAAACAAGAAAAGTCACAAGGGGCCAGATCTGGGGAATACGGTGGCTGCGGCATCATTAGTGTGTTGTTTTTGGCCAAAAAGTCGCGCACAATTGAGCAATTTTGGTACGAATTTCGCGGCGACCCGTCTCATGCCCAAATCATTGATAAAAATCGAATGGCACGAGCCAACCGATATGTTTAGGTCCTCAGCAACTTCTCTAACGGTGATTCGACGATTGGCCAATACCATTTTCTCCACTTCATTAATTTTTTCGTCTGTTGTTGAAGTGCTCGGGCGTCCGGCACGCTCTTCGTCGTTCACATCTTCTCGGCCTTCTAAAAACATTTTGTACCACCGATAAACGTTGCTTCGGTCCAAGGTAGCTTCTCCGTATGCCACAGTCAACATTCGGAATGCATCCGCGCACTTAATTTCGTTTTTCACACAAAATTTGATGCAGGTTCTTTGATCCATTTTTTTGAATAAGTAAAAATCGAAGACGATCTAAAACACGTGCAAGCAAAGCAGCTGTCAACAATTAAGTGAACATTCAAAATGGCCGAGCTTGTCGGCATAAGTGAGAGACATGAGTACCAACATAACGCCACAAAAAAATCGAAATTCGAATATACGTAACCCGCGAAAATTCAAAATTCGCGATACTTTTTGAACACACCTCGTATATATATATTAGTTTGATTGTGACTTAACAATCTGCTTAGCCTAGTAACTATAGACTTTGCCTAGTTTGGGTTCAGAAGAAGAAAAAATAATTATATCTAATAATCAATATAAAAGGAAATGTAAATAATGTAGGTATTACCTGGTGTTTAGCAGTTCACCTTTGAAAATTTAACCTTGTTGTTTCAATCTTAAAGTTCATTTTCATAAATAAATACAACTTACACAACAGTATGAAGACGAATAGCACGCTTGTGATGCCGGCCACAATGTAGAACATCAGCTTGAAGTCATTGCCAATCTGTTCGATGGTGCCCGAAGCGCGGACCAGCATTGGAGGGAAAACGAACCCGAGCGCCACACCGAGCTGTAACAAATAATTTTCTAATTTAGTAACTCATCATCAAAAACCCCTAAAAGCCTACCGATGGATATCAGATGTCCTTCGAAGAAATCTATACAAATAAATAAAATTCGAGTGTCTGTTTGTAATATTAAAATAACCGCTTTATGCTACATGCATATGAATGTATATACGGTACACATACCAAAATATATATTTTTTAAATTTTTGTCTGTCTGTCTGTTTGTTCCGGCTAATCTCTGGAACGGATGGACCGATTTGGACGGGACTTTCACTGGTAGGTAGCTGATGGTACAAGGAGTAACTTAGGCTTACATTTTTTAGACTAGTTTCGCCCCGCGATACGACAATAACCGCGGGTAACAACGCGGGGTTCAGCTAGTAAAAAAATTATCTACTCGTTTGCCACTATTCAATAAAATAAAAAAAAAGACTGTTTTGGCCTAATGTATCACACGGGTTAGTATATTGTTTGCCACAGGTTTTCTTTCCCCCCACAGTGCTGTTATCCTGTGTAGTTTGCTTCCCTAGTCAACCTACTCCCTACGAGATAAATAGGGGGGGGGGAGGGGCGACGTAAATCTTAATCAGTCACCATACGGAAAAATTTGTTAATGTGTAAAGTTAAAGAGTTGCACTATTCTGTATTTTTTGTTTACCCGCGGTACAACAACAACCGCGGTTAACGTAGCCTAAGTTACTCCTTATATCATCAGCTATCTGCCACTGCAAGTCAGGTCAAAATCAGTCTAGCACTTCCAGAGATTAGCCGGAATAAACAGACAGACAGACAAAAATTGTAGAAAAAAATATTTTGGTATATGTATCGTGTATACATATAAATGCATTTTATAAAATGCAGTTATTTTAATATCCATAGATACTAATATAATAAAGCTGAAGAGTTTGTTTGTTTGTTTGAACGCGCTGTAATCTCAGGAACCGCTGGTCCGATTTAAAAAAATATTTCGGTGTTGGATAATCCATTTATCGAGGAAGGCTATATATCATCACGCTACTACTAATAGGAACGGAGCACCAATGAAGAATGTTTCAAAAACGAGGGAAAATTTTGACGCTATGGACAATATCAGACGCAAACGAGGTTGCGTGGGTCCAGCTAGTTACAAATATAAACCACAATTTTATTTATTTGTATAGAGTATAGACTACTACCACTGAGCAACGCAACACGGGCCAGCGAACAGAGGAAAGAACCCATAGATACTTTTTCCGATACAAAACAATCTGTCATTTTTGGCGGGAGGAATTGTTCAAACATGCACATTTTAGACTCGCATAGAGATCGTTGCATTATGCACATTCTTTGTTTTTTCGAAAGAGGGTCCCCATTTCATGTCATACACATTTTATATATGTTTTATCATTAATTCCATCACGACGACGACTTGAAGACTCGAAGACTTATAATTGAAGACTATAAATACTTGACATTGGCAGAAATAGCTGATCCGAGTGATCCGGCTGGTTGCCATTTCATCACAGGAAGAAGTAGACTCGCATTAAAAACCATCGCCTGTCACTACGAACTCACACGTAACAATTAAAATAAAACATTACGAATCACACGCACACAAATATACTCTACGTCATTACAATGTAACGTGACCAATTTGGGTTTATACTTTGACAAAGATACTGAAGTTACGGTTCGACAAATGTTTGTGTATTAAACGCCTCTCGCTAAGGGGACAATACACCAGACACCAGAGATGTGCATACTAAGGATATCTTATCTGAGGTCTAGTTCGGCTCCTAGTACTTGAGACGGCGTGCGGTTTTAGTCGGTTCGAGTCCCACATGCCACCGGTGTGGTACCGAGGGGATTTCCGCAAGGAAAAAAGAAAAAGAATAGGGTATGTGGCGACCTCCACATACAGCGCCATCTACCGAAGATACACTGAACTACGAAGTAACGCACTGTACCTACAAACTACACTACACGGAGTAACTACAAATCCTGAATCGCGCAATTAAAGTTCACGCGCCGATTGGTTCCTTGGCTACTGGTACTCGAGACGGGCTGTGTGGTTTTCAGTCGGTTATAACCGCCACCCGGTAGGTGGTATCCGGATAAAATATTATGTGAGTGATTGTAATGATACGTCCTAGAATAAACTAAGATAAGACAAGACTTTGCTAAGATCCATCTTTTATCTTATAATGCTAGTTTATATGTTAGAGATTATTTTAATATATTTTTGTAATATTACTTATTTACGTGTAAAAACCTTTTGTATTACAAACTTTGTGATGTTTGTGAACACTAAGACTACACAAATAGGTAAATCCCTAACAATAATTACGTATTAGAGTACGGGCAATGACGTCAGCGATTTCACAGTATGATTAATTCTAAAATGACATTTAAGTACTATTGTTACAAAGAAATGAATTCCCTGTGTGAGTTAGCATATTTCATTGATTTTCGCTTCAATAGTTCTATCGATCATGTTGAATACAGATTTTTTTCATTGTTTTTGTTATTTAATTTTGCTTACATACGATTTTACATGCATTGTATTTTTGCTTAAATAACTTACCTTACTACATAGACTAAATTACATAACCTAATGTAATATTAGGCATCCTACATGAGCGATTGAGTTTCATCAAAATCCATTCAGTAGTTTTTGCGTGAAACAGCTACAAACATACTTACATACTCACAAACTATCGCGTTTATAATTTGAGTAGGATTTACTTCGTCTACGAGTACTTTGATGCTTAAAAATTTAGAGAAAGACCCTATGATGAAAATAACACGTAGGCAAAGATATTTGTACTGTTGTCTTTAATGGTCTACTTACAAGAAGATTGTAAATTGTGATAACTATTTATAAAGTTCTGAAGTCGTGTTAAATTCTAATAAGCATCTATAATACGGCATTATTATAATACAACTTTAGAATGTGGAGTTAAGTATCGGTTTATTTAATATTTTTATTAAACATAAAAAGGACGAACTTTGAGTTGAACGAAAAAATAAATTGAATGTCTAATAATGCTTAAAATATTCTATTGTTTTGTAACTTTACGCTCTCTTTCAAAGTCTTAATCTTAACAAAAGTTCATAAAAATTCCAATAAGCTGCGTTGTTTTTTTTTGCGGAATGTTGACTATTTCACATGGTAATTATGATAGAAATCCAATAATGTCTGAAATAGTTAATACGCATAATAATAGGTTTAGCTAAAGACATTTTTTTCTTGACTAAAAATTAATTCAAAAGCGATGTTAAACATATTCGACTCGGGAATCGATCGCTACCACTGTGACAACGAGGCAATCAGTTTGCTCCCTTAGTCGCCTCTTACGTCACCCATGGGATGAACAGGAGTGGTGATACTCCGTATTCTTACTTACTTCTGCATCATTGGGCCTCCAGTCTCGCAGAATATTCTATTTCTACTTGTCAGAAATTCTTGCATGGTAATTAGGTACACCGTTTTTTGTTGTTTTTTTTTTCTTTTTTATTGAGTAGGGGGCAAACGAGCAGACGTAACGCCTGATGGTAAGCGATTACCGCCGCCCATGGACACCCGCATTAGCAGAGGTGTCAAGTAAGTTGCCGGCCTTTCGGGGATTGGGGGAAAGAGATGAGGTATCCTCACTCACTCGGTGAAACACAGTGCAAGCGTTATTTCAAACCGGTTTACTTGTCGTATCACTCCGGTCTGTCGCTGTGCTTTTAACTGTCCGCTGCTGGACAAAGGCCTCTCTTTAGGAGGGAGGTCACTTCAAAACTGCAAAATTGGTTAATCTTGTAGTCCAAACAATCAACAAGAAGTGCAATATTGATTAGGCAATCTAACGCTGTTGTATTACAATGTGCTCAATAGCTGTAAAGATAACATATTTATTATGTCAAACGTATAGAAGTTAATCCATTGATTAACGTTCGTAGTTATTATCATATCAATTCGATAAGCACACGAAAAGTGGCGCCAACATAGTGTGATACATTTCTTTTGCTGTTTCTGCTTATCTTGTCTTGTACTATTGGGTTCTATGTCGATGTTAATGAATGAATAGTTCTTATCGTTTTATGGGATTGTTAACTATATACTAATATTTAACTAGTACATTTATTGAATGATTGTGGGTAAAGGTTTGCTGTGCGCCTTCACAATCAAACGGCGCGGCGTTCGGATTCGGAGGTCCTAATACCACATGATCTGGGTTCTCCTCAGAGTAGAGTGCCTGAAGCTGGGCGGTTCACATTGGTTAATAATGGAGACACTATATACTCTCGGCTCCTGTGTTCCCAAGGAGTAAGAGATTCGAAAGGATTTTCTACTTTCGAAGTTGGAAAAGGTGTTAATTGTAGTGTTACTACGATTCTTACACGCAAAAAATCTAGATCAAATTTGACACAGAGATAGTCTCGATTATCGCATAGGCTTTTTACTGTGAAAAAATATAGTTTTCCTATGGGATGAGCAAGATACAAGAACCGCTCAGTCGGGCTATTATTTTTTGTATAAATAAACAACATTTGAAGACACTTTACAATAAAATGTTTCTTTTAATTATAATTAATTATTCGGTCTCTCTTAACACTCAACACGCTAATATTCTACTCATAATGTTAGCAATAGGATTACTATTTAAGATACTATAAAGTGACAACTGCTCAGTTTGTGTTGCGTTACTATTTATTTAGGTTTAAGTGACTTAAAATTGCTGGAAATAAAAGAAAAACGATTATAAGTTAATAAGACGGATGTAAACAGTTTAGCGTAGTAATTATTATAAGATTTATATCTGGCTAATTTTTACTGTCGCATTGCAATTTAAAGTGTAAATCTGTTTTTTTTAGCATGTCTTTTGAAACACAGGAATGAGAAATTGGCTTTACTGTGCGAGAATTAAACTAAAAACTACAGGGATATGTAGGATATATACAATATGCAGAAATATAATTTATGGAAAGAGAATTATAATAAAAAGACAACACCCGTATTAAGATTATTTATATCCCGTAACCCAAAACACCCTTTGCATTAAGAAGCTTCCTACCAAATCTTTTTGTAATTGCTTATTTGGTTCCATAATATATGACTTAGTCTGAAGACGAATAGTCCTAGACATCCTTATCCACAAAGGTTCGCCACCATAACTGATTTGGAAATTTGCACACAGATTTTGTACTACGAGTAGTAGGTAAGTATATGTCAGAATTAGATTAGCTTAGTTATCTACATAACTGTGACGATACCTAGGATCATATATGCTAGTAATATCTAAATCGTACGCAGTCCAACGCGTGGAGAGGTTATTAACTACACGAGTTGTTCAAGGAATTTTGATCTGTTTATTTTGAGATAAACCTGATTTTAATCACGTCAATCTCCGGGTGTTGAAGGATTCAGAATACGGAGTATCACCACTCCTGTTCATCCCATGGGTGACGTAAAAGGCGACTAAGGGAGCAAACTGACAGCCTCGTTGTCACAGTGGTAGCGATCGATTCCCGAGTCGAATCAAATGTTCAACATCATTTTTTAATCAATTTTTAGTCAAGAAAAAATGTCGTAAGTCTATTATTATGCGTATTGACTATTTCAGACAATATTTGATTTCTACAATAATTACCATATGAAATCGTCAAAATTCCGCAAAATAAAACAACGTAGCTAATTGGAATTTTTATAAACTTTCGATATGGCGTTCTCCGTAAAATGTTACAATGAAAACGACGATAGAGGTATTTTTTAATCCTATCGGTTAGCGAAGTCGTTAATCATAGCATTACGTCCAGTACCTGGTAGTGACTTTCTACACAAAAGCTTATTATTTCGTGATGTATACGGTGTTTGTCACCAGTCTGAATTTTTATAAAATCTTTTTTCAGTAATACATCTGTTTATGTATACGAAAAAAAGGAATAGAGTCATCTATGTTTGTACACACACTAGTGCAATATCTCCTGCGTAGTTGGCTGATCTCCGTCGAGAGTTGCTGCCTGCCCTGGCCGAAATCGGCAAGGAGAGCATCAACAATACGAGAAACAAAAACCTTTAACCTACAACTTGTTACGAAAGTTATGCGAAAGGGGGAGCATGAAATTTAGCACAGTCAAAGTTTATGTGGACGAGTAGTGCAGAGAGCTAAAAAAACAAATAGTAATCAAATGATTTATGATCGAATTTCGACCACTGAACTACCACAAGTTTATGCAGATTGTTAACTTGATTTATATAAGCTTCAAAACCCCAAAAAACTAACCAAAAAGAGCTTTTAATATTGTTTTCTTTTTCATTTTGTCTTTTACGCATTTTTACACAATAAAACTAGTATTTTTTGTTTTTTGTTCATTGTTTTATTTCTTTACGCCAATTAATAATTGCTGTTTTTTAGTGTTCTTAATTATACCTGCTTATACAACAAGCAACCAATCCAGTAACATGCCACAATCTAAATAAGAACCCTATTTGTAAGGATATAAGGATAATTCTTTGATTTTGGCATGTGTGTGGATTGGTTCCTTGTTGCATAAGTAGGTCCAATTTCTTATGATATATTCTACGTGGAAACAAACAATCACAATGTGCCAAACAAACATAAAAGGATACAGCTAGTAAAGAGAAATAATTTCAAAATTGATACAGGTAATTTTAATTTTAATGACATAATTATGTTTGAAATTGAGTATGTCAGTAATTCTGTTATGAAGACTGCTATTATTTTCAATTGCCGGTAGCAAAATTACTGTACTTAGATTGTGAGTGGGTATAATGCGATGAAATGCTGTTTGTTTTAAAACTGGCAGCGGATATCTCTATAGCCCTTAACATGTGATCTCTACATCTGGAAGATGAAGAATCTGGTAATTTTCAGATACTTAATTGATAAATTATTATTGCTACTTTCATAATATATATGAAGTGTATTGTTATAAGTTGTTCTAACATTATTAAATAATAAGCCAAATTTGAAAAAAAAAATTAACCAAAATTTTTTGCACCCGCTATGGTGCTCTAACAATATAGACTATACACTTCTAGCATGGATGTTAAAACCAAAAATAAGTATGTTTTAAGAAAGTACTCTCTTATAAAACAGACAAAAAACTAGAACAATGAATAGTTCGAAATGGAATTGAATCATCCCACTGAATGGAAAACTGCAAAATCTGAATTCAATTGAAACGAATTCAGTTACCGCAAACCGTACTGTACGGTAGATAAAAACTCAAAGAAGCGCAGAATATTGAAACTATTTCATACAAGGACATCAAAGACGCGGAAATTACGAATGAATGTGTGTACACTAAATATTTGGTGATTTAAAAGAGTGGCTGTGAATTTATTTGTTCGATATTTTATCACAAAATTCAACCAAGCGGAGAAGGGAGATTATAAAACAACACAGGCAGTCATTGTGTTATATGTACTCGTATGTACCTTTTAATCTACGCTAATAATAATCTCTCGTATACAAATAATAAAGCTGAAGAGTTTGTTTGTTTGTTTGTTTGAAAGCGCAAATCTCAGAGACAGCTGGTCCGATTTGAAAAAATCTTTCAGTGTTGGATAGTCCATTTATCGAGGAAAGCTATAGTCTATATATTATCACGCTACTACTAATAGGAGCGGAGTACCAATGAAGAATGTTTCAAAAACGGGGGAAATTTTCACGCTACGGGCAATATAAGACGCAAACGAGGTTGCGTGGGTCAGCCAGTTACGTTATACATATTTGACGAAACAACCTATTGTACCGGTAAGTTTGTTGAGTTATGATTTGTACTTGTGATGTTCTCTGTATCTCATCTTCAGTATAGAACGATAACAAGTTGATTGTGGGTTTTCTTTTAATTTGTCGTTTTCTTACTGTTTTTTCATCTATATTAATGTATCAAAGCTAAAGCATTTCTTCTTTATTTGGTTGAACGCGCTAACAGGATCAAATTACTATTTTTTTACTTTAACGACCCATTTATTCAGCAAGCTATAGGTCATATAACATCAGACTGTAGCCTTTAGAAGCCGAGGATTATTGAAAAACGTTTTAAGGACGGGGAAAATTTATTAATTTTAAAAGACACAAACAAACTTGTGAAGTTAGCTAATAATACTAAAGTGGTAAAAATAATGTTATTTAAAATAGGTAAGTGCCGTAATCTCAGACAATAGGTATCATTACATGTTGAATGATTTTCCACTTTAAATCAGACAACGTTAAAGTGTAAAACTCCGTGCGGGTAATACCAGATGTTATGTTCAATTTGATCAATGATATAAACACTGTCTAGGGGGCGATTGCACTGATTGGATAATCGCTTCCGAGTCCTGCGAACACACGAACTGTTATATGTTTAGTATATATAGCTCTTGCAAACTCATTGCTATTCAAATTATTTATTTCAGACTCATTAATAAATCCATATTTTGTTGTACACCTGTATAACATACCTACTGGTATGCTATACAGGTGTACAACAAAATATGGACCATAACAAAAACCCTAGACTAAATGGCGTTGTGTGTGTAGCGAACCTTTCGGGTACATCTTACCGTATATAGTTAACTTTACATCACAGATTACCCCCAAGGGGTTCAATTAGGGGGTAATCTGTGTTTTTCATACAATCCGTGACATCTCAAAAGGCCAGTTTGACCGGAGACACACAATTGCCACCTCAGTAAAAATAAAATGATTTTTCACACACTTTTCATATTATTATTATTTTTAAGTGTGACATATTTCAATTCTTTCGTTGACCTTGAAGAGCGTCGGTACACTTGCGTTCGACCGTTTGTATGAAGACAAAATACTGTTGATAATGTCATCGTGCCAAGATCCCGTGCATCTTAATGGTGAGAGAGGGTCTGGTCTACAGTAACGTTATTTAGTTTGTCTAAAGTAAGTCACACATAATGCCACTCAGTTATCTTGTCCTTTTTATATATCACAGGAAAAATTGTAACAGTATAAACCTTTGATTTTAATATATTGTCCTTTAATTATGAACTCGTTTCTCTAGGTCAATGTTTACCTGTTGGTGTAAGATACAAAGATGCTTATTCTAAAAGGCGTACCTATTCACTTAAAACAATACGAGCTATTTTGAACTTTAACACCAACAGATCTAAGTTTATTTTAATATTTTCCCGTCCGGCCTGCAGAAAATTTTGAGCTTTTATAGAAAAACAAGTTGTCTGGTTTTTCGATTCAATCTTTTGGTGATTTAGGATTTGAGGAATCATTACCTGATTATTACCCAAGTATTATATGTAAAAATTAGCTTTTATACTAGGTATAACGTAAGTAGAACTATAATTTCATGACCATTAAGGGTGTCTGGCAAGGGGTTACCACGATGTTAAGTGTCTGGAAATTAATAACGTGAAATTTTCAATAATATTCTGAATTTAGATAGGGTAACCCAAACTTCATAATGGTCCATCGTTCTTACCTGTGTTAGGAGCATGAGCTGACAACTTTTCAGCTTTTATAAAATAACGAAGGTCTGAGGTTCACGGGCTCTTAGACCATAGAATTCTAGATGGTCACGTACCGGTGACCTACATCTACAGTAATAGTAGACATACTTCGAAGGTAGGCTCAATGAGGAAAATATGTATAATGATACTGATTAAGAACGTGTTTTCAACGTTAATCTTTACAAATAAATAAATTAAAGTGTCTGTCGGTAATTTCAAATGAAAAGTTTTCTCTAAATGCGTATAAAAGTTGAAGATCTAAATTTACTTTTAAAATTTTCGTCTGTCAATATTTTAACTTCACGTAGCTGACCCACGCAACCTCGTTTACGTTTCCTATTGCCCGTAGCGTAATATTTTGACGTGACAACGTCTTATAAATTGGTTTGCCGGGTGACACTTCAAGAAACTGCGTTACGCTCCGCTCACGTTATGCGCTCACAATGAGAGCGAGTGAGAGGCACGCGTCCCTTCCACTCGGGCATGGTTAGCCCGCCTAAGAGCGAGAGAGACAGACATAAAAAGTGAAAGGCACGCGTCGAATTATATTTAAAACGTTAAAATTAATGTTTTAAATATAATTCTTTGTATAAATAAATGTTTTAAATTGTTACTATTATTTCATCCTTCTTCCTACTATACGAATGAATATTCACATTTAAATTATTTTACCACTCAAAGTCGTTGTCACGTAAAACTTTCGCCCGTATACCGACTTTACAGGCAACCAATTTTTTTATCAGAAAAGTAACAAATTTGAAAACCAATTTGTAATTTTTTTCGCCGTTTTCGTATCCTATAGCCTTCCTCGATAAATGGGCTGTCTAACACTGTAAGATTTTTTTAAATCGAACCCGAAGTTTAGGATATCGTGTTCAAGTAAACAAACAAACTTTTCAGCTTTAAATATGACGCTTGTATAAGATCCAGGATCAGATGATTTTTGGTGTGTTTTGTTCTGAGATTGGACGTCATAGCCATAGTCATAAAGGCAGAGGTTTAAAAAATAGAAAAATAACACTAAGGAAACAAGAAAAAGCAATAACAATTGCCACTAAAAGTTACTGTCGTATACATACTGATAAAGTCAACTTTTCGCTGTAATTCTCATTTTATTACCGTTGATAAATTTTTATGTTTCTTTAGTACGCATTAGACTCTTTGTAAATAAATAAAAATTAGTCAGCATATTTTTAATATCATAAAAAAATACTAAATAGGTTCATCCGAAGGCTTAAGCTATGTTTGTTAAAAGATTGTTTTTTAATAACAGTTCCCGCTTTAGGAATATACATTGTGGGTGGCAGTGGACTTTCCAAACATACATGAAATGGACTCAAAGAACACCCATTTACAGATCACACAAAGTGTTGTCCCGTGAAGGGTTTGAACCCACAACACTTGGCGCAGTAGAAAGCAGCGTGGCGACCGCTTAAACCATTAAGTCAATCGTGCAGTCAAAACCAATTAAATTATTTGCATAAGTATGTATATTAATTCCTAATCTCCAGAACGAGTAAACCGCTTCTCACAGAACTTGCACTGACTAAGGCCTGACTAAAACTACTTTTATTTAGGCAAAACTAGTTGTGGTTCCGTATTATGTAAACGTGAGTGAAACCACGGCGAGTACATCTAGTGCACAATAAAAAAGGTTTGCTCGTAAAATATTTTACTCCCGTTATCAGAGCAGAGGCAGGCCAGTAAAGTGATGAGCCATCAAGCTTCTGAATGTAATGCGATAAGGTTCACAATTGCTTGAATTTCTCTTCGGTTGTATTTAAGGATCTTTTGTGTAATTTTATTAGCTCCTTGGGCTCTAGGTCTTATGACTTATGATCTTATGAATTGCTAGGGTTTTGGTATTTATTTTTTGATCTTTATAACAAATTTAACAAACAAGCTTCTATTACTTGTTAATAAAAAAAAAAACTTTAAGCCCTTTTCATTTGATACCCATATTGGGTGAGTTGTTAAGAAATATGTACTTTTATTTTGTTACGGCGACCATTTTGGATTACTAATAATACCGGTATGCTCGTTTCGTTAAAAAAACTATGGAAAGCATCACTACAATAGAAACTTAAAACACATCCTTTAACAACCCGTCTGACCATCGTCACATAATTGACAAAAACTGACTTCTAAGGATGGGAATAGGTTCAGCAGTGGACTGTTGAATGCTGTCGACGATGAGATCAGGAAAAATGTCCAAAAGAAAGATAGATTAGTAAATTTGTCTGTGTGCGGCACCACATACTGACACTTCAAGTCATATTACCCTTTAACATAATATTATAACGATAATTGCTCGTTTTAAGATTAGATTTGGCAGAAAAATAAATAAATAAATATTCCGGACATCTAACACTCAACGCCATCTAGTCCCAAGCTAAGCAGAGCTTGTGTTATGGGTATTAGACAACTGATATAAATACTTATACATATTATACTTTTTTTGTAAATACATACATATTATACATAGAAAACATCCAAACTCCGAAACAAATATTTGCAGATCATACAAATATTTGGTCTGACCCGGGAATCGAACCCGAGACCTCAAGCTTAGCAGTCGCATACGCTATCACTGCGCCACCGAGGCAGTCATAAATAAACAGAAATTGCCGAAATACACACACAAGGTATTTCTTGAATCTTACATACATGCATATTAGAACCAGATCCGAAAATATTTATTATAAAACCAATTTTTAAAAAATCTAGTTCAATGATATTTTTAGGCTAACTTTCTATTTTATAATAACCAATACGTAGTCTAGATATTTGGAAATTTTATTGCATGGTTTTGCTAATGAGACATTTATAAAACTTGTTTATTACACACAGATATAGAGGCCATCTAAAAATCTTATATCATAAATATCCATACTAAGACGTCAGCTCAAAATCTATAGCTGATCCATGACACTCTCCATTAAAGTTCCATTATCGGTCGATGAGTGACTTAATAAGGCCCATCCACTCGATTGGAGTGCCACTTACTTTCAGGGCTGAGTTAGACGCAGATGGAACTTGAAACTAAACGATCAACACGACACGGCCGTCTGATCCATTACAACGCTGAGCCTATAACAACAATAATAAGACTACGGTAAACAAACTTATATATTAATTATTACGAAAATCTCACACACAACGCCATCTAGCTTCAATGAAAGATAGATTTTATTGCTTATATATTTTTGTTAATATATACATAGAAAAAACCCAAACTCTGAAAGAAATATATGCAGACTATACAAACAATTGATCTGACGCGCTTGAGGTCTCTGATTCTATTCCCGGGTTTGTCCAAAGCAAATGTTTGTATGATCTGCAAATATTTGTTACGGAATTTGGATGTTTACTATGTATAATATGTATTTATTTACAAAAAAAAGTATGTTTATCAGTTGTCTAATACCTGTAGAACAAGGTCTGCTTACTTATTACTTGTTTCGGACATTCGACACACAATAACATGTAATTATAATATTTTTTTGCAACAACTTTGAAACCTAACTAAATGGCCTTACTTTTTAGAACCATCGCGAAAAACAAAATTTGAAACTTGTTGATATGGTTTCAGCAGAACATTTTAAAAACCATTTCAGAGAAAAGTAGAAACTGTTTTAGTATAGGAATACCATTGTACGCATTCAACGAAACACGGTGTATCTAATTACCATGCAAGAACTCTGTCCAGTAGATATAGAATATTCTGGACTGCTCAACCATAAAGCACTTAGTTGTTGTGCCTGATTTTGTTTCTGTTTTTGTTGGTTCAGCACGGTTGGGACTGCTCGACCGGGGTGGTACTACCCTCGCACTGAAGATTAACGTAAAATGACAGCGTTCGAGCTGACGTGTTTCGTTGGTGAGTGCGAGACTGGAGGCCCAATGATGCAGAAGTATCAATAGTTGATACGTAAAAAAAGGTGATGTCTCAAGTGCGGAACACAGAGAGCAACACAGCCCGGCTAACCGTAGGAGAGTAAGTAGCGTCTTTTCCCGATACTGTATGTAATTTTTAACTGAAGAATTATTTACACATACCTACACATTTTAGACTGACATACAAAAACAATCACCTGTCACTACGAATGCACACATAACAATTAAAACAAAACATTTACAATTTCACACACACATAAATACATAAGAAAAGAGCGTACTCCTTTCTAAAAGGCCGGCAACGCACTTGTAACGCCTCTGGTGTTGCGGGTGTCTATGGGCGGCTGTAATCGCTTACCATCAGGCGATACGTCTGCTCGTTTGCCCGCTATATAATAAAAAAAAATCCCTGATTTTGTTTTTGTTTCTTTTTTATTTGCTCTGCACGGTTGGATCAACGTTTGTGCCAGCGTTTGTGCTCACGTGTTTTGTTGCCGAGTGCGGGACTGGAGGCCAAATGACTTACACACATAAATACATTCTGTGTCACAATAGTATAATGTGTAGGCCCATTTGGACTTATACTTTGAAAGAGGGGAACGCATACGGTGTCGCACTATGGCGAATCTTTAAACTAATCCTCCTCAAGGTTACCCTGCATTGGGTCTAAAAACTTCACATTTTAAATGCAGTGTATTGTAAAAACAGATAAGCTTCAGCATTTCTATCAGCCTAATCTATACTATAAATTATATTATAAAGCTGAAGAGTTTGTTTGTTTGAACGCGCTAATCTGAGGAACCGCTGGTCCGATTTGAAAAATTATTTCAGTGTTGGATAGTCCATTTATCGAGGAAGGCTATATATCATCACGCTAATACTTATAGGAGCGGAGCACCAATGAAGAATGTTTCAAAAACTGGGGAAAATTTTCACGCTACGGATAATAGAAGACGCAAATTAGATTGCGTGGGTCAGCTAGTATGATATAAAATGGTCTGTTAACTTATCTAGATTATTCCAGTCATAGAGATAAATTGTTTATAAAGAAGGTAATATAGTTGCCAACGTCTGGTTATAAATAAATGACTGATTACAGAAAGTCAAGGTCTTTATTGAATTACGGCCAAACGAGTATACGAATCAATGGTAAACGGTTACCGTAGCCTAAGGACAACTGCCATTAAAGAGTGTTCCTTTCGTAACAACAGGATTGGGGGGATTTGGGAAACCAATCAAATATCAGATAGATAGTTATTTAGATTCGGGTAAATTTCATTGATTAAGCTTCTAAGATTTAGCAAAACCTGTTCTAAGTGTCATTTAATGTTCTTCTCGAGAGTTTTACAGCATACAGCTAATTTTAAGTTTAAATGATTTATAGTTTATCATAGAGAACGGGACGTTTGAGATACAGCTGTCTTAATTATCAAAACCCTTGCAATTTATATTGAGAGTTGATTTACTACAAGTTATGCACGTTAAATTGGTACTATCCTCTCACATAAGATCAACCTAAAATGACAGCATTCATGCTGTCGTGTTTCGTTGGTGAGTGCGAGACCGGAGGCCCAATGATGCAGAAGCATCACTAGGCGTCAGTGTGGGTCACAATGCAGCATTGTTGCGTTGTATTGTATCAATTTGTATCATTATGTCAGTATGATGACCACTGCTCTTGGATTCTGTTCCCGCATTCTATCAGGCAGATTCTAATAGGCCAATAAGAGATGGAAAAGTATCAGCTTTTAGGGCAAGCTTTATGTATGTTTGGTAACTTAACAATAATTAAAAAAGAACTTACCTGATTTCCAAACACGCCAACACTGCAAGCGACAGACACCTGATCTTCCCCAAACCACACCGCCGCCAGTCTTGGGGGCACGTTCAACACAAAGACTTGTGATATAGCCACGACAGTTTGGCCTAAGAATCCTAGCCAGAACATATCTGGCGGCACGGAGAATACCTTTAGCCATGCGCCCGCGCATGTGCCGAAGCAACCGATTATCGTAGTCACACGCAGATTCTAGAACAATAGAAAGTTGTATCACAAAGAGGTACTCGTATATTACTGCTTTAAAAATAAGTATCATATTTAAAGTGGTGATTGATAGGATTTTAAAGAAATCTATTTATATATAAATAATTCTCGTGAGCTCTGAAACTACGAGTATCTAACCGATGTTCATATATCGTTTTCGCATTTGTGGTTTGATGGCGTTCCTAAGGAAGGATAATTAACATCACACTTAGAACAATAGGAGACGAGCATGATGGAAAGGAAACGCGTAAAATTTAAATAGTCATAATGCCGTTATTACGACTTTTTTAGAAAATTACAGTAAATTTTCATCAAATACAGTTCAGTTGTTAATGCTTAAAAGAGTTATAATCATCTATACCTACGCTCACATCTCACAAACTTGTCATTTATTACCCGACTCTGGGGAACCACAAAGGTAAGGTCTATTATCCTTTTTGGCAGGCTATGCAAGTACGTTTGTATGTTTTTACTAAACAAATTTTCATGAATGAGGCGTGAGATTGGTAATAATGGCCCGGGTGACGAAGATTATATAAATTTTATCAAAACCTTTTCTTGTAATCCATGCTTCCTATATTATAAATGTAAGTTTGTTTGTTACGCTTTCACGCGAAAACCACTTAAACGATCATCATGAAACTTTGTACACATATTCTTGGAGGTATTACAAGTAACATAGAATACTTTTTTATTAAATGCAAGCGAAGACGCGGGCGAAAACTAGTTCTAGTAGTTACTAAAGTAAGTTAAGTATATACTTAACTAATTATACTTCCAATTTATTTTAAAAGCAAGTTGAACAATGAATCACTTAAAGGTTAATTGGTAAAAAATACCGATGGCTTTATAGTTTTGCAAAAAAAAAAACTGTGTCTTATAATAAACCCGAAAATGATAAGTAATGCATTACTAAATAAACTACTCGTAATTAAAAAAGGAAAATTTTATTCTTCTATCAATATCTATATCTATCTACATTGGTATATGTATGTCATTGTCATATATACATTTGTAAACAACAAACAGTATTAAATTATGAAAATAATTTGTGTACGTAAAAATAAACATACTTTAACATTGGTACGTCATTCGAGAACTATCTTTATGAAGGTTTGATGTCCTTCAGTACTACAAAAATAAACAAATTACTGTAATTTTTTCTACAATCATAGCTTCTAGTATTTACTTTGTAGATTAGAATGTCGTTATTACTCACACATGTTATAAGCACGTCAATAAACAAATTATCTATTTATAATGTCTATTGTCCATCCATATCTTGGTGGCTTCCACACACAATTAAAACACAGAAGAGGGTTACCCAGAGGTCGACATTCGGCCATAGTTATTATTATTTTAACTTCTGCAATCATCTACACTAATATTATAAAGAGGAAAGATTTGTATTTTTGTATGTAACGAATAAACTCAAAAAGTACTGGACCGATTTTAATAATTCTTTCACCATTCGAAAGCTACATCATCCACGAGTAACATAGGCTATATTTTATTTTGGAAAAAAATAGGGTTCCGTAAGATATTTGCGTTTTTCGGACACAAGGTGTAAAAAATCAACCAGAAAAGTTACTTATTTTGCGTACGCCGCCTAAACTGTAAAAGATAGAACCATAAAATGCTCTAATGGGTAGGCTTTTGGCAGCGGTAAACGACATCCACGCGGGCGGAGCCGCGGGCGACCGCTAGTTCTCCATATAGATTCAAAAATATATAAATATGTTTGTATGATCTGCATTTGTTGGTTTTGCGGAAATTCTATATCTGAAAACGATATAATTGAAAAGTAAACTAAATGTTTTGAACTACCTGCTGTGATGTTACAGATGATATCCTTATCAGTACGCTGAATTAGCACATTCGGTATTGACTTTAGAAATTACAGCTAAATGTAAATATGTAAATGTGGATGGACCATCGTTGAGTAAACTGATTTATTAACAAGTTAAATAGTCACTCGATGTTCTGTCATCGAGTGATTCTGTAAAAAGGGACGAAAGTATGTTACTGGATGCTGCAAAAGCGATTTTATTTCGGTCTTTTCTTAAGTCAATCGATAATTATATAAGACTGCACGGTTGGCCGAGTGGTTTCAGCGGTCGCCATGCCGCTTGCTACTGCGCCAAGTGTCTTGGGTTCAAATCCCGGTACAACACTTTGTGTGATCCACGAATTGTTGTCCCGAGTCTGGATGTTCTTTGTGTCCGTTTCATGTAGTTTGTAAAGTCCCCCACGACACAGGATGTTTATTCCTAATGTGGGAGTTGTCTTTTTAAATATAAAAAAAAAAAACACAAACATAATACTTAATTTGCTTATCTGTAATAGGAATAAGTCCCCACTATTGCAACACTTATAACTTTTTTTTTTTTTTTTTTCTATAAATGCCGTACATTGCAAGTAGGACATTGCTATTACGATCTAGTCTACTGACTAATGAGTAATTTTACTTTGACCTAAATTATTAAAACAAAACTATAATAAGATTGTGTCCATTAACACTTTTCTTATTGTCTCTAATTAATTGAGGACACTCTGTTCGTGTGTTCTTGTATTACACTGCACTAAAATAGTAGTATTTTGTTCACTTCGCACTTTCACTTAACTAACTCAAAGGGTTTTAACCTTTTAAGTCTCCTTGTAATATCCGTATTGTCAAGAAGCTGGATAGCCTCAACGTTTACGTGATGATGAAGCCGGCGTTCATGTGCTTCGGCAAACTTTGATATAATGTCTGCGACGAGTTCTACTTTAAGGTCCCGATGGAGGTCGTTCATTCGAATGTACCAGGGTGCATTTACAATACCCCTGAGTACTTTATTTTGAAAACGTTGTATCATCAGTGTATTGGATTGTTTGGTACATCCCCATAACTGGATACCATAAGTCCATATAGGCATAAGGACTTGTTTATACAATAAAATCTTATTATGTACGGACACATTTGAGTGTTTACCTAAGAGCCAATACATTTTTTTGTAGCGAAGTTCCAACTCGTCGCGTTCCTTTTTGACATGAGCTTTCCAGCGAAGCTTAGCGTCTAGTGTCATTCCCAAATATTTGGCAGTATTGACATAGGGTATTATATGACTATTTATATATACCGGGTGATAGTTAGGAGCTTTATTAGTAAAGTCAATGTGAACCGATTTAGATTCATTTAATTTAATTTGCCATTTACTCGTCCAGTCACAAATGGTGTTCACTGCTACTTGAAGTTTATCTACTGCTTCCTTGTGTGTAGACCCAATGGCCATAATAGCCGTGTCATCAGCAAAGGTCGCAATGATATTTTCATCTAATCCTGGCATGTCAGAAGTGTATAACAGGTACAGGACCGGTCCTAAAACACTTCCTTGTGGAACCCCAGCTTTAATAGGTTTCAGATCAGAATATGCATTTCCTTCTCTTACTCTGAACATTCGATCAGATATATAGGACTTTAATATGTCTACAAAGGGTTTTGGTAGTACTTTTCTTAATTTGTGCACAAGTCCCTCGTGCCATACTTTATCAAAAGCTTGTGCTACGTCTAGAAAAACTGTGGCACACACTTTCTTTTCTTCTAAAGTTTTTTCTATGATATTAGTAATTCTGTGAACTTGGTCTATAGTGGAATGTTTTTCTCGAAAGCCAAATTGATGGTCAGGTATTAAATGCTTTGATTCTACTATTGGTTTTAACCTTTTTAATAACAGCTTTTCAAATAATTTTGAAATTATTGGTAATAAAGAAATAGGCCTATATGAAGTTGCTTCATGAAGTGGTTTGCCAGGTTTTGGTAACATTATTACCTCTGCCACTTTCCACATATCAGGTACGTATTTTAGTCTAAATGTTGCATTTATAAGCGTAGTAAGCTTAACTATTGCTTTTCGTGGTAAATTATTTAAAATCTCACCAGTTATTAGATCATAACCAGGAGACTTTTTACGGTTCAGCAATTTAATTTCTTTGCACAGTTCTTTTGGTGTTATGAGTCTTATATCGTCTTCATATTTTTTATTTCCAACACTTATAACTGATAGGTTTTAGTATGATGTTATGATAGCCTATTGCCTTAATCTAAATGCTGTCATTTAAAATAAGGCAATAAGTATAGTGTGAGGGGGTAGTACCGCCTCTTGACCAGTATTTCTTTATCTTTTTTAATGTCTATAACATATATTTTGGCTAACTATGTCATGTTACTGATATAAGTACATTTAGGTCAATGAAAAACATAAAAATAACAACAAGAAATGTGTGTCTGTGTGTGTAACATCATAAATTCTGCGTATGAGTAATGGAAATATATAAATAAAATGTATATTCGTCTTTATCGATACTATACTGTCTTTTTAATAGCTTTTCTTATCTTTTACTAACGAATCCGTAAATAATCTACATCTATACTAATATTATAAAGAAGTAAAGTGTGTGTGTTTGTATATTTGTTAAATTGTAAGGGGTAATCTCGGGATCTACTAAACCGATTTTAAAAATTCTTTCACCCATAGAAAGCCACATTATTGCTGAGTGTCATAGGTTATATTAAAAAAAAACACAGAGCAGTCATAAGCACTGCCGACAGAAGTGAAAACTCATAACTATAAATAAACGGTTGTTTTAACTTACCTGAAATGAACACCTATGCTTTTTTTAAGCGTGCAATAAAAAGAACTAAAAATTATTATGATTGTAAGTAGTAAATGGAAGTAAAGCTTTGATACTCCAATAGATGTCGCTGTTTTCAAAAAAATTGTAAACAATCTTTTTGATTTACAAAAGGTTTTGTGTAAGTAGAAAAACGTTATTTTAATTTATTGTAAATCACTTTAAGATACTGAAATATTAACTTTAAGTATATAAAATCATATTGAGAAAGGACCACTATCTAGAAAAACGAATGCTACCAAAGTATATCGGTAGATCGCGCTGTTAACAATAAACATTAGTCTTACGAATTTTTTTGATTAGGACACGTGACCTGACGCGAGTTTATGGTCACGTGACCTGACGCCCTGACGCGAGTTTATACATTTTTATCCATTCGAAAAAAGTAAGAAGTTTTCACTTCAAAAACCGAAAAATAAAAAGGCTTTTACGTGGTTGTCGGTTTTGCAAAGTGAATCGGAGAAATTTCAACGGAAGGCCAAAGCAGCGGACGGCGCGCGATGGCTTCGGGTTTAATTCGGTTCGCGTTCGTGCTCGCTTCGGGAGAAGGAGGAGTGGCCTTTTACATCTGAGAGGTAGGTACCCGCGCGGCTCAGTCGCGTGGTCGGCTCCTTACGCAGCGAACGTCTCCGAAATTGAATTTTTCGAAACGTAATTAGTACACTTTCGACATTGTTTAAATAAAAGGTTCTTATCAGAACTACTTTCTATCTTATTCTTGGCAGTTAGAAATTAAAACATAACACTCTGTACTAAAAAAAGATTATTAACATTATGGCCAACGAAGTGGGCACGGGTCAGCTAGTTAATCATATAACTGACTTTGAACCAAATATCCTTAGCGTTATTATTTTTTATTTTTTTTAAACTTATAACTTATTATATATAATTCTTATATTATTAGTCCGTGGGAGAGTTACATTTCGGCATGAATGGGCCGGCTCGACCGGAGTGATACCACTGCATCACAGAATACCGGTGTGAAACACCGTTTGCGCTGTTTTTCACCGAGTGAGTGCGGATATCGGAGACCCATACCCCTCCCCTCATCTCCCAAAGGCTCCTATTCTGTATATAAAAAATATTTGCACTGCATCAAGAGAGAGTTGATGTGACCTAAACTCACATTCTCTTAGGAAAACTCGATTCCTATGCGATGATTTGATAAATTCCAGTAAACTTAATATCTGACAACCTTCAATCTTTCAATTCCTTTGATCCGGTTACAAGTAAACATACCTTAACTCGTTTGTTACAAACCAGTTTCAAGATGACACTAAAGTAATAATTTGAATAATTTAACCATATTGGAAATAAACGACGTAATTACGGCAATCTAATAGGTAATTACGTTTTTGAACTGTTTGAGGTCGAGATGCTAGGTTTATGGGGTCCCAGTGCTCGCGCCATGTTTAAACAACTAGCTAAGCAACTGATTCACGCTTCTCGTGACCAGAAGGCCGGCCTTTTTCTAACACAGAGAATTAGCAGTGCCTTTCAACGTGACAATGCTGCCAGCCTTTTGGGAACGCTAGTGAACAAAGGCGTAAAATTCTGTAGGAACCACCCACTATAACTATAGTCACATGAATCTGAAAAGTTGCCTTTTTGTAGTCAGTTTGCTTTTTTTGCTAATGCTGTTCGGCTATTATGACGCAAATCACCGTAAGACATGTCATGATCTATACATATATCTATACTAATATTATAAAGCTGAAGAGTTTGTTTTGGTTGTTTGCACGCGCTAATCTCAGGAACCGCTGGTCCGATTCGAAAAAATATTTCAGTGTTGGATAATTCATTTATCGAGGCAGGCTATAGACTATATATCAACACGCTACTACTAATAGGAGCGGAGCACCAATGAAGAATGTTTCAAAAACGTTGGATAATTCACGCTACGGGCAATATAAGACGCAAACGAGGTTGCGTGGGTCAGCTGGTCATAATATATGAATCTAACGCGCTAATCTCAGGAACTATTGGTTAGATTTCAATAATTCTTTTAGTGTTAGATAGCCCATTTATTACTAGTTACTGCCTCTGTGGCGCAGTGGTATGCGTATGCGACTGCTGTTCTTGAGGTCTCGGGTTCAAATCCTGGGTCGGACCAAATGTTTGTGTGATCTACAAATATTTGTTTCGGAGTTTGGGTGTTTTCTATGTATAATATGTATGTATTTACAAAAAAAAAGTATATAAGTATTTATATCAGTTGTCTAGTACCCATAACACAAGCTCTGCTTAGCTTGGGACTAGATGGCGTTGTGTGTTAGATGTCCGAAATATTTATTATTATTATTTATTATTATTGTTTATCGAGGAAGGCTATAGGTTATATATCGATAAGACCAAGAATGTTACAAAAACGGTTATTTTTATAAACGTAAAAGACAATTAAAAATAAACAGACCCACATTCAATAGTCAACAGTAAGTAAAAAATGCTCTGTAATATTTATTCCTTTAAATTAAAAACTTACCTCAATGAAACTAAATGAAAATTCTTTCAAAAGCGAAATCCACATGAATACGTAACAGTACACATTTCGGCGCACATAACGGAGCGTCATGTTCAAAAAACAAATTTAATTAAAGCATTCAAGTTGTGACGGTAGCCGGGAGCACAAAAACACGAGTTCTCTTGAAACACGCGCTAAAAATGCCAGATACGTTTTAATTAAACGATGAGGATTTCTGTAACCCGTTTTTTGAATATATTTCTTTAATTTGTCCTCAATCTGGTAAGGACTGTGTTTGGCAGGTTGCAATTCGATGTACCGTTAGCAATACACTGACATATTTAATATAATTTTGCATTAAGTAATGGTAAAATTAAAAGCAAGTTAAGTTAAAGAGTTTCAAAGTAGACAAGAAATAATATAAATATATTTACAAATACATACATAGTACGAGAGCCCACGACCAAAACCATGTCTCATAGCAATACGGCAAAAACCCTATAAAATCGTTAGATTGTATGATTCTGAACCCGACTAGGTGTGTAGTAACGGTCGAAAGTGTAGCAACTACGTGGGAGGCCATTACTGCTGTGTCAAAAAAAAAAGGCAGTCGGTATTATAGCAATACGTCTGATAGTGAAAATGTACATAGATTTTATAATTGTATTACGAAAAAGTTTGTTTTCAGACATTTTGTGCGTAGTACATAGCCTGAGCGCATTTTTGAAAATGTCAACAAATTTAGCCGACCTGTATCATAGCAATACGGATAATTTTTTTTTTTAACTTTTCGTATTGCTGCCATGATTACCAAAAACCTGTTTTCAGACACTTTAAGTGTAACAAATACTCCCAAAAACGAAAATAACGTAAATTCAACGTAAAGCGGCGTTCCCACGAGGCGTTAATCACGACAGTGAACCACGCTTCCGTGAAATACACTTCTGTGTGAACGCCCTCACGAAAGCAAGTTATGCGTTCACACAGAAGTGTATTTCACGAAAGCGTGGTTCACTGTCGTGATTAACGCCTCGTGGGAACGCCGCTTAATAATTTCAACAGCCTCAGCGCTTGTTACGCTCCTACTACTACTACCTATTATACAGCTCACTCGGCAGCTGCTCCAAACGTTTGAACGACGCTCACTTACCATAGTTGTCATGCGTTGTGCGGTTGTGGTGGTGTAAAATGTCGGACCTGAGTTGTGTGTGTAAAGAAACAACGATTGATAAAGAGAAAAAAATTACCGAAGAGACGCTGAAAAAGTGCAAAGAAGTGGCCGAATATCGGAGTAAAAAGCAGAGAGTAAGCAGGAAATCGATTTACTCCGAAATCGAGTTGCCACGTGGTATCGACACGCAACCAACTACCTGAGTTGAGCAACGTTATTTTGGACGACAAATCATCATCCACAACAGGTACAGTTTACATGGCTTTTGCTGTTAATTTCATAAATAAGTTCGTGATTTTTACTAACGATGTTTATTTTACAGAAGAGGACGTTGAAGATCTCCCGAGCGACGTCGAGAGTGATTTCGAAGACGACGATTCCGAATCCGACAGCGATTGAATACGAGAATATTTTGTAACTTTGAATAAACCGTTTTTTTTTCAACTTCATCCCAGTTTCCTTTTGTGCGATTTATATCAGTCCTTCAACTTCAATGTTACGGTTTCGGGTAAATTCTTTGTTAATTATCATGTAATGAATTCAGGGTCGCAACGTATTCATTGGTTTGTAACAGAGAATTCAAGATGCCTCAATACGATTTTTAAATGATATCTGAGTATCGAAAAGTTGTCTGATAGAGAAGATGCTACACTTAATTTGTCTGATATAAATTTTTTGCACATGTGGACAACTTATTTTATCATGTCCAACAATTTTCAGACATATTGCTATGATACCGATCGGTAAAATTTGTTAACATTTTCAAAACGGTCTCAAAATTTAATGCGTTCACATTTCCGTCTGAAAATTGTTTTGTTCGCATCAATTAACCAAAATTTACTAATAAAAAAGATTTTCAGACGTATTGCTATGAGACATTTTTTTTGTCTCATTTTTAATTTTTTTAAGTGATTTTACGGGTTTGCGCTACACCACTAACGTCTGAAAAATATGTTTCCGGTATCTCAGAACTATCATTCAACTACAGTCTGCAAATCAGACATATTGCTATGATGCAGTTCGGTAAAATTCTTTGACTATTTTGAAAATTCGGTCAGATCAAACGCTACGCGGAAAATGTCTGATATTGGTTTTTTCGAGTTCAGGATAATCGTATCTATCGATTTGATGCGGTTTTGGCTGTATTGCTATGAGACAAAAATTTTGGTCGTGGGCTCTCGTACTCACAGGGTTACATAGATACTATAAATATATGTGTTTTCAGATACTATACATATATGTACAAGATGGTCTGACGACCTGGTGAGGGTTGCAGGAGAGCGTTGCAGCACAGAACCGGTTATGGGAAGCCTTGGTCCCCCCAGGGGAGGTCTTAGTCCAGCAGTGGACGTCATTCGGTTAACGTGATGTTACATGTATGTTAACGCGCTAGTTAAGAAATTGCACTAACTGCTGTAAAGAAAAATTAATTATAAATGAGTAATTGTTAAATATTTTGTAATTCTAATGAGAAATCAGTGTTTGACGTCATATTGATACCAATTTTTTGTTTTGAGTTGTCTCATTGGTCTTCAATTCATAAATCATTATTAATTCACAAATTTGAAACTTGCTTCTTGCAATTGGACGAAAAAAAACGGAGGAGGTTCTCAAGTCGACGTGTATATATTTTTTTTATGTGTTTATATGTAACTAGCTGACCCACGCAACCTCGTTTACGTCTTATATTGCCCGTAGCGTGAAAATTTTCCCCCGTTTTTGAAACATTCTTCATTGGTGCTCCTACTGGTCTTAGCGTGTTGATATATAGCCTATAGCCTTCCTCGATAGCACGGTTCCGAGATTAGCGCGTTCAAACAAACAAACAAACTCTTAATCTTTATAATATTAGTATAGAAGTATATGTATGAGGATAAATTAATTCTTTTGTAATAGGAAAGTAAATAAAAGTATAGAATTGGGTATAGTCCCAAAGAAGATTATAAATCAGGGCTTTTCCTAATTACATACCGACCTCAAAATCTTACACCAGTATTAGTTAAAACCACAGTCGACGTCATTAATATGCCGCACTAAGCGACATCGTCTTATATTAATTCCAGGCCTCTTTAGAAACACGTGCTCAGAGCCTCAGACACATTAGGTGTTCACGGAATTAATTCTTGCAATGAGAACCGCCTTAATTACTTTCTTCTCTATTAAATGGGTAATTTATCTCTTTTGCACTTTCAATGTGTGTAAAAGATAAATAATATATATACCGTTAGTAAATTGCGTTGTCATTGCTGACGCTACAAAAGCCCGATTAAGGTTGTTTCTTTATTTCTAGACAGTTTATTGAAATCGAGATGATCCAGTCGGGTTTATTACAATACTAGCTGACCAACGCAACCTCGTTTGCGTCTTCTATTGCCCGTAGCCTGAAAATTTTCCCGTGTTTTTGAAACATTCTTCATCGGTGCTCCGCTCCTATTAGTATTAGCGTGATGATATATAGCCTATAGCATTCCTCGATAAATGGACTATCCAACACTGAAATAATTTTTCAAATCGGACCAGCGGTTCCTGAGATTAGCCCGTTCAAACAAACAAAAAAAATCTTCAGCTTTATTTTATTAGTATAGATGAAAGCTATTGTATCTAATATATGCTAAATAATCAAAGTTTATAACAGTTATCCTTCGCCACGTGTAGACAGGTGAATTCAAAGAATTATATAAGATGTCTATTTATAAAGTACATACACAGATATTCACGCATGCATATATACAAGAACGCATACCTGCATTCATGTACGCACAGTTAATCATTTAACCCATTGAATTGGTTTTCACTAATGCAAGCGAAAATGAAATTTCAGCGGACACCAAAAAACAAGAAATAGTTTTAAAACTATAACCCTGCTACGTATTATTTTGACAAAATTTATATGACCTATAATAACCTCGTTATTTTTGCGAATCTATTGACACTTCATTCTATAATCAGATGTGTAGTTTAGGCGTGGTTGTGGACATACAAAACATACATATATTTGCAAAACTATTCCCTTTTATGTTGGATTCTTTGTGGTCGGGTAAAAACTAACAAGTAGGTATAGAGAATCTCCGCGTTCATTCTTTCAGAAACACAATCACGTTTTAATCATAAAGTAAATTGCAAATCTCCTAAATTCACTACTGTTAGGAGCCGTCCCTACATTATTAAGATTCAAGTTCCGGCCCTCAACCCTTCGCATAATTCAATTTACATACTACATTTCAAAAGGAGTGCTATTCGAGGATAAAGTGCTTATGTGATAGACATTTTTAACAGATTTACTAAATAAATATACAGCTCAAATTGTATAAAATGTGTTCTTCAATCTGTGTATCGTAATCATCAGACCTTTACAGTACACTGCTGGACACAGGACATGTTCCAAGGCATACCACAGAGCCCGGTATGTTACCTTTTGTATCTACTCGCCATACGAGTTGGACCGTAATCCCAAAAATTGCATTTAGAAACTTTAGAAACACGCCCAAGCGACGCTATTTTTTTTTTTACTTAGACGGCACTTATACAATAGTCCGTGGTTTCTAATATCGCGATTCAAAAATATTATACAACGCCATCTATCGAGCTTAAACGTAACTAATGTACATTATTTATATTGAAAAAGGGCGACGCACACTATGTTTGCCAACATCACCTCAGAACACGCTTACTCCAGCGGTTCTGTGTATAAAAAATATTTATTTACATACGTCATGAGTTCACTTACCCGTTTGCTAGTATGAATTCAGTCTCGTTTTATAATAAGCTAGTTTAATGGGACTTTTCGAAACTGTTTTTATCTGTCTCGGGCGTCTCGTGCTAAATAGTTCTCACTTCCAAACTTGAGGTAGTTGATGCGATGATCACTCAAGATAAATAATTGTGTGATAACTACAATCACCATCAGCCTATTGCAGTTGACTGTTTGATATAGGCCTCTCCACGATCATTTGTTTCCAATTGTACTTTGAAATAGGTATGGGAACCATAGTAGAGAGGCCTATTCGCAGTAGTGGAATGTTTGTACATGTTAAACACAATACCATCGAGTCCCAAGCTAAGCAGAGCTTGGGTTATGGGTACTAGACAACTGATATAAATACTTATATACCTTTTTTTGTAAATACATACATATTATACATAGAAAACACTCAAACTCCGAAACAAATATTTGTAGGTCATACAAACCGACCGCAAGAACAGCAGTCGCATACGCTACCACTGCGCCACAGAGGCAGTCAACGTTGGCCAACACCTATTTTCTCAGGAGACGCCTATTCCCAGTAGTAGGCTGATAAAGGCTTTTGATGATGATGGTAACCAAAGCATGGATTCTGAGTTAGTTTGGAATTAGATTGTTATTACTAAATGTGTATTACCGCAAGGATATTTGTTTATTTTTTACCCGGATTCTTCACTATGCTCAGAAAGAAATTTCCAGTCGCAAGAACCTGACTGGGTCACTTAATAACTGAAGTTATTCATAACAATGAAATTAAATTTGAATCAGATTCTCTATTCTCAAATCTGCCACTTACATTTTACCCGACAGACAGGAGATAATCCGGATACTCGCAGTCATAAGTCAAGCTTGTGAATGATTTATCATAATTGAATTGCAAAGATATGTAGTATTGTGGAGGAACACAATAAATGGAACTGGAATCCAGACTGGGTAATTGAGATATTATATACTCAGCATTTAATATAATTGGCTGAGTATCAGGTAAAAGAAATATTCCTAAACGTATCCATACTAATATTAATATTGTATGTGTTTATATGTTTAGTTGAACGCGCTAATTACAGAGATTCAAATCGAAAAATTAGCGTCGAGATGTCTTGTTATGTTTAGGTTAAGTTGTAAACGTAGATATGAAATAAATTAAGCTTCAAGATTTAAAATAACATTAATTTAAGGGCTTCTCTTCTTTTTCCCAGCCTTATCCCAAGATTATTTGGGGTCGGCTACTAGTTCCACCCGTTTTACCTGATTATCAGTTTTTCCACGAAGCGACCGGCATCAGACCTGCGCAACCCTGAGGGTGAACTGAATTCTAAGGTTAAAACTAGCGTCAGTATATTTGAGGGCACTGAATTCTCAATAAAGATTACCGTAGATGTTCGTGGCAACCGGGACCGACGACTTAACGTGCTCTCCCCTGACTCGAGAATCGAACCCGAGACTTCTTGACTGGTAACCAGTTGCATACGCTAGCTACAAGATCAACGAAGTAGTCATTTTAAGGCGTTAGATTGGATATTTGGAACTCCAGAAAGAGTACAAAGGCGAGATCTAGACAGTAAAATCAAAAAAGGTTATTTTTCAGTTTCCAACACTCGTCACCATGGTGACGAGTGTTGGACGTCAGACGTCATGACGCATACTCACTAGTCACCACGACAGTGGCGTATTACTGGTCGGGTTTTTAACATGCAGAATGGTTTTTCTCATATATTAGTGCCTAGGTATAAACAGGCAAGCAAGTCACCTCATACAAAGTAACTTGTAACCCTACACCTTTGACTCAAAAGATATTAGAGCGTTATTGTACCTTCCACTCGTCTGATACGACACTCACACTATACTGATAGTCTTTTAAGCTACTCCGGGCTAGCCGACCCATATGAGCCAAACATGGTCCCATACGACGTAATGAAAGATTAATAATAATAGTAAAAGTAATACACCCCTCACACGTATAAGAAATACTTTGTATTATTCTCTGAATATTGGCCATTCTTTAAGGAAAAATATGACAAAACCGATGTCCCACACACACACAGATATCTAAAAATGACAGGAAAAGTGATAAAAAATTAGACATGCCTACGTTACAAATTATATACCATAGTAAATAAATAATTTATAGATGCTTTGTAACTGTGAGATGAATACATTGTTGTGAAGGACGAAGTGAAAACAGATAAAACATAGTTTATTTACATGTAAGATGATGTTGATGTCTTTTGTTGCATGTGTTTCTCGTTAATCGTATTTTTTATTTCTTATACTTACTTTTGTAATGGTTACTAACTGTGGAGACCGTAGTGTGACGAGCATGATTGATAGTTTTCTTTGGATGTATTTGTAACTACAATGTATTAGCTACCAGGCCCGGCTTTACATGAAAGTCTTTGAAATTCTCGGATTTCCTCTACTACTCATATGTTACACATATCAACCTTCCTTCTGAATCATTATATCTATTGCCGAAAACTGAAGTTACTTTATTCATGAAGTTACAGTTTAAAGTTTATACAATCCTATAATATACGACTAAGTAGGTATGTGAAGAGAAAACACACTTTCTCTTAATTTACACTTATCGAAGTTTAGTTTTACAAAAATCTAGAAAGCTAATATCATATATATTCACACATATCTAGATACATGTAAATTAAAGTTAGCCAAAAATGAGTGCGGGTAATAAATAAAACCAACTTTGCAATTTATAAATACATACACCCACAACTTAACGCGTTTGGTAAAACATATGTACAGATATTACATATTAACTTTCAAAAGGTCATTAACTTAAATATCCTAAATAAATAATATGTAACTACTTAATTAAGAGTAAGTGTATTCTTGAAGAGATAGGCAGGGGCGAATAAAACTCACTTATGTAATAGAGGAAGCCTAATGCCGTACGATGGGAAAGAGACATTAAAGTTAGAAAGTATTGACGATCATAACATGAAATAAAGAAGATAAATATAATCATTTTTTATGTCATAGGAAGCCAACGAGCAGAAGCATGGCTGAGGCGTCACAAGTGTGATGTCGGCCTTTGGGGGATGGAAGAGGGATGGGGGAGGGGTTGGGGTATGGGCCTCCTGTATCCTCACTCACTCGGTGAAACACAGCGCATGCGCTGTTTCACACCGGTTTTCTTTGAGTTCGTAGTATCCCTCCGGTCGAGCCGGCTTATGTATGATAATACAAATGTTATGAAATAATAGTACATAATATCCTTCCCCATCTCACACATGCCGTCTGATTTATAACTAGGCAAATGTACTAAGATAATCAAACGTTTGATAAACATAGGTACTTATATAATTCTAAATATATTCATATTATAGACTAGCTATTGCCTGCAGCTCTGCCCGCGTAAGTGTCGGTTTGCGCGGTGATTCTTCAAAGTGATATAACTTTTTTATTTACGTACCAATTGAAATGAAAAAAAAACACTAAATGTTAAGATGAGCAAACCGCAGCGTATTAGTAAAAATTGTGTTTAAATCGGTGTGTAAAAAATGTGTGATTAGCGTCCACCAACATACAGATAACCAGACAAACAGACAAAATTCTAGATTTTATTGTATGTATATTGATATAGACCATAATGACAGAGAGACAATCATCGTAATCGTCACAAAATTACTCGTCTGAAATGAGGATCGAAGTTAGGATTTTAGTTTAGTTAGGATCATTAGACCTAAAGTATATTTCAGCAGCAATGTATATTTGCAAGGAGATAAAATCAACAAAGGAAGTATAACTCGTTTAACTAACAGAAGGGGACCACCAGACGAGGTCACCGATTGTAATAAACACTGGTGTGAGTTTTATTTAGAAAGGTTAAATCATTTATTCACGTGTGTTGAAGGACGAAGGTCGCAACATCCCTTGAAAGAGATCCCTTATCAAAACCAGTCTGGTAACTTCGAAATACACACGTGTGTTAATTTATATTATTCAATCATCCCAAATCGGCTGAAATTAAACAGAGTGTTAAACGATAGTTCAAAATAACACGAAGGAAAACTCGACTTACACAATCATGAAACGTATAAAAGATGGTTGTTAACGTTGCTAATTTAATTGTTGCTTAAAGGCACCCTTAAAAGTATTTCCAAGAGGTAGCCATTGATATATAGCACTTTTAGAACACATCCGTGATTTGGAGGTCACGTTAAGTAGTCGGTCTCGGTTGTTATCCTAGGATAACAGTCGTGAAGCTTAGTTGTAGGCCTTTGGGCGGCTTAAAAACATCCAACGGCAAAATTACTTAGCCACAACGTTGTCTTGCCAGTCATGGGGACGTATAGCCTTTTTTTTTTTTTTTTTTTTTTATTTTTTTTTTTTTTTTTTACGTGTGGAAACCCCTTCGGGCCGTCACCCCGCCGGGGTTTGCGGCGGGGCGGTGTGTCGGAATCGAACCGACTAAAACCACACGGTGTGCCAACTCTGCGCCTGAGAAGGGAGGGGTCCGGGATCGCTGTTATTAACGCAAACCGGACCCCTCCCAGCGCCTGCCCGCACAGAAGCGGGCACCCTCTTCAGTTTAAAACTCTCAAATTAGGCGACGCACGGCACACGCGTACGTCGCCCCTTCGCGGCTGGCCATTAAAGCGGATGGAGGGGAAAACCCGTCCCCACCATCCGCGGCCACACTCAGGGCGGCATGAGGCGCAGATGGGCGCGCCTCCGCCGCCCGGTTCGCCGGCGGCGGATCGGGTCCGAGTGGAGATCATCCTCCCGGGCCTTCTCCGCCGCCTCCTTCTGCGAAATTACGTCTTCGCAGAAGGATGCGACCGCGGTAAAACTGCTGTCGCTACCGGCCATGGAGCGTATGATGGCCGGTAGCGACAGATCTCCTCCGATGACTGCAGTGAGAGCCCGGCGCTGCTCCGCCCAAGCGGGGCAGAACTCCAGCGTGTGCTGGGCCGAGGCCTCACTGCAGTCGCAGTGGTGGCAGGCGGGACTCAATTCCCTCCTAGCGACCGAGTGCAGGTACTTTCCGAAGCAACCATGCCCGGAAAGCACCTGCGTCAGCCGGAAGGAAAGGGTCCCGTGCTGCCGCCCTGCCCACTCGAGGATGACCGGCTGGAGCGCCTCCACGGTGGCAAAGCCAGCGCGTGGAGCCTCCAGCCGGGACGACCAACGAGCCATCGTGGCTCGGCGAGCGGCTTCACGCCAATCGCGTACCTCTTCGGGCGGAGGACGATACCCGTTCTCCGCCCGATATTCAGCCGCTCGCCGATAAACTTCGGCGAGCACTTCCGCCTCCAAATCCCACGGGGGTGTTCCGGCCAAGGCGCATGCCGCCTCCGTCGAAACGGTGCGGTATCCGCGTATGGCTCTGACTGCCAATACCCTCTGAGGGCGCCAGAGGCGCGCCTTATTCTGGGCAGTCAGAGCCGGGACCCACACCGGTGACCCATAAAGGGCCATCGACCGGACCACCCCCGTGTAGAGGTTCCTTGTTGCGACGCTGGCTCCACCCAAGTTGGGCAAAAGACGCCCAAGGGCGGAGGCAGCGTCGACCAGCTTTGGGGAAAGCTGTCGGAAGTGCTCGTCGAAGAGCCACCTACCGTCGAGGATCAGGCCCAGATACCTCATCTGGGCCCGAACCGGTACGAGGACCGAGTTGACTTCGATGGAGGCGCCGGGGGGTGGACCACGACGGGGCCCATGAAATAATAGGGCCTCCGTCTTATCCAGGGCCACCCGCAAGCCCAGCGCCTCGATGCGCCCAACCACCAGAGAAACACCCCTGGTGGCCAGGCGCGCCGCCTCTTGGAAATTGGCCCCCCGAGCTGTGACCAAAGTGTCATCGGCGTAACAAATTACGCCCAGCCCGGGGGGCAGACGACTTCGAAGGACCCAGTCGTACCCCACGTTCCACAGGAGTGGTCCGAGGACAGACCCCTGTGGAACGCCAGGCTGGCGTCCAAAACCTCCCTGAGGCGGTCCGACATATGGTCGAGGGCTCGGGCCATCACTCGGGGTGGTACCCCGTCGGGCCCGGGGGCGGTGTTCTTAGAACGAATTCTTAGAACAGCCGCCCCTACCTCTGATTCCCTAACGGGCGGAACATCGTCCTCTCTGCCCCCGTCGTCTCTGGCCACTGAGTAGGCCATCGACGAGGGCGTATGCTCCGCCCGCTGCGGGAACAGGCCCTCGACCACCTGCTGCAGGAAGCTGGGCTGGAGAGTCTCGGTAAGGGGGGGGCCCGCCGTGCGGAGCTTTTGTCGCACCGCACGATATGGGCGACCCCAGGGGTCACGATCGAGACTCTCCAGCATCTCCTTTCTCTTTTCCTCTTTGGCGCGGCAAATGGCCAGCTTCAGAGTTTTCCGCGCTTCGCGGTACTCCTCATGAAGCCGGCCCTCCTCCCCGTCTACGCGGTGGCGTCGCCGCCGGCATCGGGTGTAGGACCTCCGGGCACGAGTACAGGCCGCACGGAGGTCCGCCAACTCCTGGGACCACCAGTAGACCCCGTTCCGTGAAGGTCGACAACCCCGAACGCGGGGCATGGCCGCATCGCAGATCTGCGTAATCGCAGAGCGAAAGCGGCCAGCCCCCATGTCGACCTCCTCGGCCGGGGCCCGCGGAGACAGCCAAGATTGAACTATGGCCGCCTCCTCTAGCAGGTCCCTGTCGAGTTTGGCAACTGCCCACCGCGGAAAGCGGGAGGTATGCCGCGCCACGTGACCCCTACTGGGGCCCTGGGACCGGGAGAGCTCGAATCGGATGTACAGGTGATCCGAGAGCGTCTCAACCTCATCCAGGACACACCAGTTCCTTACTCGTGCGGCAACAGCAGGGGTAGCGAACGAAAGGTCCACTATCGACCCCCCCTGCTGTCGCACGCACGTGTTGGTGGCGCCTCTGTTCAGCAAACAGAGGCCCACCGACACCGCCCACTCCACCACGGCATCGCCCCTGGCGTCCGTCGCCGGGGAACCCCACGCAATGGATTTTGCGTTGAAGTCTCCCAGCACGAGGACGTGCCCAGACGCTAGTCGCCGTATCGAGGTCTCCAAGTTGTTAAGGAAGACCTCGAAGTCGCTCAAACTCCGGTTGGGGGAGAAATACACACCGTAAACGGTGATTCCCCCCACTCGGCGGCCACATATCCAGAGCCCTTGTCTCTTAACGACAAGGGCGGGGAACGAGCCGCCGAGGAGCCGACGACTGCCACGGAGCCGTCCCGGTCACCCATCCAGTTTGGACGGGGAGGGACGTAGTAGGGCTCCGCGACTACGGCAACACCTATCGACCACTGCGCCATGGTTTGCAGGAAGAGATCCTGCGCCGCGGCGCAGTGGTTCAGGTTCGTCTGGACAAGGAGGTTGGAGAGCCGATCCATTTACTGGATCGTCTCTACAACCCCCTCCATGGGCGACGACGTGTTCGCACGAACGACGTCGGAGGCAGCCTGGGTCGACAGGCTAGCCCCCGACGTCTGCCGAGAAGCTCGGGGAGGCTTGCAGCCCCCCTGCCCCATCTGGTGATTGGCGGGCTTATTGCCCGCCGCACACACGGGGCAGTGAGGGGCGGCAGAACACTCTGCCGCCTTGTGCCCCGGTCGACCGCAGCGGAAACACAGTCCGCTGCAGTCAAAACAACTCTGGCACTTGGTGCGAGTGTGTCCCGCGGCAAGGCATTTAAAGCACCTCATCGGCCTCGCGGCCAGGACCGTGATCCTGGCACTCACGAAGCCGATGAGTAGCCTGCCGATGGGGACGTATAGCCTTAACCCTACCCTGAGAGGAGACCCGAGCCCAGCAGTGGCTCATTATAGGTTGATGATGTGAAAACAGGTTTCTTTAATTAGCCAAAATGTGTTACTGCATAGATAGTTTATATACTTAATTTCAAATAATATTATTAATTTGTTTGGTTTACAACCGAGAAAATGAAACATGCGACAAAGGACAACAGGAATGGAAGTAATTACAATAATAATTTTAGTCATGCCACTTAAAAAGGAAACTAAAGGCCTCATAATGAAATATTTTTCAAAGGCGGTGACAAATCTCTTTAAACAAATAAACCTAAAATTGATCTTTAAAGAAAGTGACCTTCAAAAGACCTTTCTTTTGGTAGGAATTATTTAACTCATAATACAATATTCAGAATGTAATCACGAAATCATAATCAACTTTTTTTTATGCGTAGGCCTGCCAAAGTTACTCAGTGAACACATAAGTGGCGGTCACCATATTCATTGGAGTGCAGACAATCCAATAGTGCAGCACGGTGACCCACACCATGGCACCCTAGTGATGCTTTTGCATCCTTTACCGACATTTAAGGTATTGTAACTTCTAATACCGTTATAAATATATCATGAGTGTATTGTTATTATCATGTGTTGTTAATTTGTATTATAAAAATATATACCCCTGAGATCAAGGCTGGCTATTAATGGGTATGTTATTGGCACGATCATTTTTTGTCCAGGTATAGCGTATTTTTATATTACAAAAAATTTGCGAACGTGGGAATATGACATTTGGCGCAATTAAACTTTATTTGGAGGACGAGTGCAGAGCTAAAAAATAACAAAAAAAATTATTATGGTCGAATGTCGACCACAAGTATATGTAAATAGGTTTTTGGTCGTATCAGTAGTCTAGTTTTCGTTATACATTATTTACATTGCTTGAAATCAGACTGTCTATGTACTTGATACCATAAGCTACATACATACACACAGGTTTATCCCCAAAGTGTTACGTAATAGGAAACAAGCTCTCAAGTTTAACAGATGTATATATTTTATTTTATTTTATTTATACTTTATGCACATTATAGTAACAAAGGTGAACTTAATGCCGTAGGCATTTTCTACCAGTCGACCTTAGGGCGATGCAGAGCCAAACAAGGTAGATGCACAAACTAAAAATTTATACCGACTTCTCAACAAGGAATTCACCAATTAATAATAAATTTCTCATCGAGAAATCAACAAGATTAAGAATAATAAATTAAACAATAAAAAATATATAAAGGTTGGTGAAATTACAGATCAATCAAATTAAAACTCTATTGAAAATACTCTGGAAATTTGTGAAGGACCCTGAGTGCTATTGAAGAGCAATATAAATGTTAATCCCAGTTCTTTAGCTCTAGGGGGTAATTAGTCAAATTGAATGCCGTTCTCCATGTAGCGAGGACTTTGAAAGTTAGACAATTTGAAAATTTGATGACTCAATGTTTAAAAGTAAATTATACTGACGACAGCTTAGGCTGGAGCATCTGCAGACGAATTGGATGATTATAAGATGAGCAAAAGTTATAAAGGCAAAATTTTATTTCATCTCAAGTACCTAATAACATTTTTTTTTTTTATGGAATGAGGCAAACGAGCATACGTATCGCCTGATGGTAAGCGATTATCGCCGCTCATGAACACCCGCAACACCAGAGGCGTCACAAGTGCGTTGCCGGCCGTTGGGGGATGGGGAAGGGGTTGGGTTGGGGTATGGGCATCCGGTATCCTCACTCACTTGGTGACACACAGCGCAAGCGCTATTTCACATCGGTTATCTGTGAGGCTGTGGTATCACTCCGGTCGAGCCGGCCCATTCATGCCGAAGCGTGGCTCTCCCACGGAAAGTTGATGTTAAAATGCTTAGAACAGTCACGAGCACATTAATATTCCATTTTGGACTAAATATCAGTTTCTACAGGAGTGTATTATGTAGCTCAGGAAAGAATGACATCAAATAATACGAGCTCTGCTTAGTTTGGGACTAGATGGCGTTGTGTGTGTGTTAAATGAAGCCGAAAATTAAGACTATTCTCCTTCCTATATACACATAATATGTATCTATATAGCCTTCTAATAATGTTCATACTGCGATATTGTGTTTCACACTTGAGGTCTCAGGTTCGATTACCGGGTCGCACACACAAAATGTGATGTATACCCCCTCATTTAATAATAACAATAATAAAAGCCTTTATTCGCTGACCTTTTTAACTTACGAGTACATGCTATTTTTACAAAACAGTATTATTCTTAAATCTAATTTATAAGCAAAAATAATAAATTTATTAGCAACCACTTTGGTCAGGTTGCCTGTCGACATAGGCCTCCCCAATCGTTTCCATGTATCTCTATCCTTGGCAGACCTTCTCCATCCTTTTGGTAAATCATCCTCCCATCTTTTGATTTGACCTCCTCGTTGTCTTTTCCCCCTCATTTAGTACACCATGGAGAGACGAGACGAAACCCCGAGAAATTCTTATGAAAGATATAGATTAATCAACAAGCCAGTAAACAAACATCATTCGAACTAATAATGTTTGCTCAGAGACAACCCTGATCAAACATCTCAAAATAACTAAGAGGCTTATTTCCAGCCAGCAATTTTGTCCGATAATAAATACAGGATTTTTCCACAGCCATAAACTTAATCGCGCATACTTGAGCCATAAATTCAACGCCCATCCATGTGGAAATGAGATACACAATTACGATAAATATAATTATAACGTGGACGAATTAATATCGTCTATTTTAAGGGTTCAAATATCCGAAATCACTTTAAAGAATTATTTACGTACAAAATTTCTTGCTCAACAGAAATTACTGTAGCAGAACTGTGTGTCTGTCGCACCCGTCTTTATAGTATTTATAATGGCAAAACTTGTGTAGGCTTTGCTGTTGCTTTATTTTGTTTCTTTCTTTTTGATTTTTGTTGTTGTGTCATATTTTATTTTATTTTAAAGTAGGTGCTTTTTTGCTCGTTTTTCTTTTTTTGTAACTGATGTAGTAATGGCTTATGTTTGGTATGTTTCCTTGTGTCTGCAACTGTTGGCGGAAATGTCAGGGGCCAGCTGAAAACCAGTGCTGTGCTTCACAGCGTAAACTGAGCTGGTTGCCTTTGCTGCACAGTGCAATTGTTTCCATCATTTTCTTTGTAGATTGTATTTTGTAGCAAAAATAAATGGTTTAAATAGATGGTATAGATTATTTATCTGTCGTTATTGAAACATTTTCCTCTGTACTGACCGTTTGACAAGTTTGTGTGGTGACGGATTAAGAATTCGTTGTGTCACCCTACTCATCTCATGGGTGTCGTGCGACTAAGGGAGAAAAACTACGCAAGACAACATCACCGCAAAGAGAAGGACAACTTGAAATAAATCCTATATCAAACCGTCTGGCCAGCGTGGCCTTTTTAGGGAGAGGCGTATGTTCAGCAGTGGACTGATATAGACTGTTGATGTAACTGTTTTATTTTTTATTAAATAGGAGCAAACGAGCAGACGTATCTTCTTATGGTAAGCGATCACCGCCGCCCATGGTCACCCGGACGACCTTTTAAGAAGGAGTACACTCTTTTCTTGAAGGTTTAACTGAAGTTCGTATTAATCAAAGCCACGCTTTGTAACCCACCAGACAGGTGATTACCTGGTAAAATCATTTGAACCAGGTGGATAAAATTCCTGTTGAATCATAATAACGTATTAATATTACAAATCGTCCGTGTCTTACTGATGAAGAATATAAAGTGTCACCATTCTTTTGCATCGAGTATGTGTCGTAAAACTCGCAAGCGTTATTTATTTAGCGATTTGTTTTTATGGTTATCTGGTCTGGTTGATTTGTTTGCGATGGTTTGTTTGTTATTTATATATATTATGGCAATACAGGCAATTATAGTCCATTCGATCCATTCGTTTAGATAGTGTCGGTACACCCGCACGCAATTTTGGTTATTGAAAACGAAATGTTTTATTAGGTAAATAAAAAAATAAAAAGTGGGGGAGGTGTGGTTTACAAAATATGGGCCGGTTTGATCAGAGCGTGCTGTGTGTAAGTAATAAGACCTTAATTCAAAGCAACTTTTATATTTTTACCTGTAACTTTTAAATTGGTCTCTTGTTGAAATACTTCCACTTTTATGCAGTGTTCTGTTGCATCCTCACACACCTTCTTATCTCAAAAAACGTTTTCAGTTCTTGCACAATACACATTGCAAGGACCTGAGGTAATCGGAGAATTAAAAATTAAAAATGCCACAACACTCCACCCTGTTTGCCGACAAATCTTTTACTGCGCAAGCAGTAAGACTGTGGAACAGCTTGCCGGAGACTATTCGAAAAGCTAACAACTTGTCAATTTTTAAAAACCTGGCGAAGAAATATTATCTGTCATTATGAATAGTTTTGGTTTCATTATACATAATATATATTAAAGTGTGTGTATGAGTATGTATTTATGTTGTGTGTATAATGTTACGACATTCACGCGATGGTGTTTTACTGGTGTATAAGCTGCCTCAAATTAAACACCCAATATCCATACTAAGGTTGTCTGGAAGAAATCGCCGTGAGCGATAAGACCGCCAATTGTTACATATATATATCTGTTACTCATCTTTTGTTAATAATATTGTTATTTATGTTATTATTGTTAATAATAAAAATAGATAAAAATATGCGAAAATAAATCTGTTTGTTTCTTATAAAATTACAATTATATTGTACATATTTAACACCATAAAAATACGTGATAAACAAAATAAAAGTAAAACTTATGTCTCACTCTCTACTTATTATATGATTATGAATTTACCAACCAATTATTTACCCACATTTCTTGGCTATTAGGAATACGAACTCCTGGCAACATTCTCCCAGTACGTCTGTTGTGTATACTTACGAGTACGTGTGAAAATGCTATTCTTACTTACACCATTTAATTGCACAACACGGCATTTTGTAGTTAAACTAACTACACGAAAACTGGTACGATACTTATGAAAAGTAGCGTAGTTTGTGACATGTGTGTGCGTTTACGCGTTTACTTGGAAGTAGCTGAGTTTTTTGGCTTCAGTAAGAACAATGGCCGCGCGTTATCTACCTTAATTTATTTGATCTGAGCCCGTTTCAATGATATTAAGCATGGAGATATGGTCTTTCTTTACTGCGGCAAGGGGCCATCCATAAAGTACGTCACACGAATTTCATGATTTTTGAGCCCCTCCCCGTCCTTGTCACAGGTGGTCACATTTCTGAGACCTCCCCCTCCCTAGTGTGACGTCACATGTTTTGCAATTTCACATCGAAAAATTATTAAATTAAAACAGCAGTTCCGAAATTAGTTTTATTTCCATTTAAATTAAGTACCTACTTTTTTTATGAAATCAACACTTATAAATTCGGATCGAATACTGAATACGCAACAAATCAGAACTACATCAGACCTTGTATGAAAAAGATTAAATACTGATTATCAACAAAACAATTACCCTATTGTCCTAAAGATAGAGTTGGAAATATTTTTTAGTTAAATTAATATTTCAAATTACTCGATTAGTACCTCTAGATATATTAGATTTTGAAGTGTGATGTCACGAAACTTAGGACCCCTCCTACCCCTTGTCACACCATGTCACACTTTGTCGACCCCCTCCCCCCCCTTTACGTGTGACCGAATTACAAGCTGCTTACTTCTTGGGCCGGCTCGACCGGAGTGATACCACGGCCTCACAGAAAACCGGTGTGAAATAGCGCTTGCGCTGTGTTTCACCGAGTGAGTGAGGATACCGGAGGCCCATACCCCAACCCCTCCCCCATTCCCTCTCCCCATCCCCCAAAGGTCGGCAACGCACTTGTGACGCTTTTGGTGTTGCAGGTGTCCATGGGCGGCGGTAATCGCTTACCATCAGGTGATGCGTCTGCTCGTTTGCCTCCAATTCAATAAAAAAAAAAAAAAAAAAAAACACGAAAAATTTGTCTGTCACCATACGGACGGAATGAGCAAACTAGCATGACCACACCAATACTCTAAACTTTATTGCATCTCATAAGTAGATATATAATCTTACAATAATGCATATTGTTCCACTATGGACCCTGTCAGTCACAGCAAAATTACAAATAAAATTGTATAGTAAACTTAAAACTAATACTATTCTATATATTGCTACAATTTAAAATATAAGTATGTGTTTATTAATAAATATATGTGTGTCTGTGCATATATGTGTATTTGTATAGGAACATAAATTACATTTAAAATTTACTTCTGCCAATGCTATATTGGCTATATTTAGGCATTAAGATACTCTGTACCTGTAGTAAGGTACTGTGTACACCAGATGTAGTCTTGAATCGCAAGGTGATAAATACAATTCAAATTCAAAATAATTTATGGAATTATGTATGAATTATAATAAATTAAGTCATATCCTGCCTGCTTGCCTTGACATTTGGGAAGTCAGTGCCCTTCGAATTCAGTTCACCCTCAGGGTTGCGGAGGTCCGATGCCAGTCATTCCGTGGGAAAACTAGTATTCAGGTAAAACCGGTTGAACTAGTAGCCGATCCCAAATAATATTGGGAATAATAAGGGCTAGGAAAATGATCATATTCAATTAAGACACTAAGTGACATTTATTAACGTTAAATTAAAGCTACAGTTACAAATCATAGATCGACACAAACAGACGTCAGCATGTACTGGATTGTCAATGTTAGTTAGGTGAAAACATCAAAATTTACTGCTCGCTTATATCGATCCATAACTTCCAGTTTCCAAAGTGCGTAGGGTCTTATGAGAAGAATACTGGCAAGAAAACTCATGTTTAATCTTTTTAAAAGTCTGATGAAAGAATTTGAATTTCTTATCTCTTATTATACTCATTGATATGAACACCTTGAGTGGTATTTACACCGCTAGCATTCTAATTAGCAGTCATTAGAAAATGTATTTTGTGTGACTATAATGTGTGGCGACCTCCACATACAACAATGTACTACAGCGCCATCTACCGAAGTTACACTGAACTACGGAGTAACGTACCATACGAAGAAACTGCTAATCCTGAATCGCACAATAGGAGTTCTTGCGCCGATACATAAGTACAAGATCCCAACTCCCAACATCAAATGTTGGGCAGTGGCCCACCAGGCATGATCACCTAGCCTGGTCAGAGGATCCTCACTTTGTATGTTGGAGGGACACGACACCCGTTCCCTAACAAATACATGGAAATATTACATGCAGAAACTAGAAAATATTTATCTCTTCAAATACAAAAGTTTCATGTGGTTTAATTTGGAAATTTACTGAATTTATTTTTGTTAATCACCAATAAAATTATATATTTGTACCCACATTCAAACGAATAAATCATCATTTCATGTAAACTACTCAATAAGTTTAAAAAGTGAATATGTCAACAGTACGATATGACATAAATATAACATTACAACTCATTATTTCATTCAACCTACTCTACTTAACGTATCACTTTGACATTTAAAACAAATTGATTTGATTTGGTATTCAAATATTGCTTTGCAAATTGTGTAATGTTATAAAACATCTTAGTCTTGATTGTCAAATCTTATATTAATATTTTTATATCATAAGATATCCCTTGAAGCTCAGTGATGTACCTACACTAGAAGTCAAGTTCACAACTTTATTATCTTTTATACCTCTTTAAAATCAGGGAGTTTATGAATAATATTAATAATAATAATAATCTATTTATTGCTCTTTCACAAAGGTAAGTACAGATCAGGTAATGCAATACAATATGTGACAATTATTCCTTTGTGAGAGACTGGTGTCTATATTAGGAAAACCTGTGCCACAGATCACCAGGCCCCCACCTCTTGGACATAACTTGTTTGGTAGCTTCCATTATTATTACATACCCACCATACAAGTGCAAATTTGAATAACAAACAAATAACAAACATAACAAATTAAAAAAATGGTATTGAAGTTATAGTTGTTTATGTGTGTGTGTGTGTGTTTTTTTTTTTTTTTTTTTTTTTTTTTTTTTTTTTTTTTTTTTTTTTTTTCTTCCCAGAGGTTTGGACAAAAATACTCTTACGTATTATCAGGGTCTAACCTGGGTATGTCGGACTCGGATGTTAGATTACCCCCATACCGACTAAAAAAACCACCTCCTCTGGCGTCAACCTCCTCTTCCCCCACGGAACTGCCGCTAGGCATTACTTCGTGGAGGGAGGCTCTAGCTACTGCTCTTCCGTCGTGCTAATGTCACGGGTTTTTCTTTTCCGATCGCTTTCTTTCCAATCGACGGAGTTCCTGCAGAACTTCCGTCGCAAAAGCGCTTGTCGCCTGCCATGCTGTCTCGGATGAAAGCATAGCTTCTATCAAAGACTCTGGCTGAATTTTCTTTGTAAGGGCCTCTGTCCAGGTACTGCGTAACAAGTCGAAACGAGGACACGCAAAGAACACGTGCTCTGCATCTTCACTAACTCCTGGGCAGGACGGGCACGTCGGAGATACCTCGTGCTTATATTTATAGAGGTATGCACGATAGCACCCATGTCCTGAGATCATTTGTGTTAGATAGTAGTTGACCTCACCATGATTTCGTTTCAACCAGTCATCAACTTGTGGAATAAGACGGTAGGTCCATCTGCCTTTTGTACTGTTATCCCACTTCGATTGCCATCGTCGTATGCTATTTAGCCGTTCCTCCGTGCCAAGTTCTCCAGGGCTCAATGTCGTCGTTACTTTACGGAGGTAAAGGGCTTTCCGTTCTTCGGCTAGTAATTCAATAGGCAGCATCCCGGCAATAACGTTCACAGCGTCGTCAGACACTGTGCGGAAAGCACTGGCAATTCTTAAAGCACTCAGCCGATATACTGGTGCAATTTTCCTTCGTGCTTCCTGTATTTTAACCGCATCGGCCCAGATGGGGATTCCGTAGGTGAGTACGGATGTTACCACAGACGTCAGTAACGCCCTCCTTCTCTGCTTCGGGCCTCCTATGTTGGGCATCAGCCTTGATAAAGTCGCTCTGATCACTGAAGCTTTGGCACCCACGTGCTGTGCCTGCAGTTTGAAGTTGAGTCGGGCATCAATTATAACACCCAAATACCGAAGGGACGGCTGGGATGTGATCTCATGTGCTCCAACTTGCAGTGTGATGGTTTCTAATCGTTTCCTGCCAGTAATGAGCACTGCCTCAGTCTTGTGCTCGGCCAACCGCAGTCCAACTGTGTTCATCCAGTGGCTTATCTTTTCGATGGTAGCGTCAAAGGCGAAGGTAATTTCTTCGAGATGCTTTGCAACGACCACTACGGCAACATCATCTGCATATGCCACGAGTTTGACTTCTTTTGGAAGTTCTAATTTTAATAGTCCGTCATACATGATATTCCACAAAAGTGGGCCTAGAACTGAGCCCTGGGGTACTCCTCCAGTGACTTTGTATGTTTTCGGACCAGCTTTTGTGTCATATTTTAGGAACCTGTCAGTAAAGTAGCTTACAACCATTCTTTGTAAGTATCCTGGTACCTTCATTTCGTGAAGAGCTTTCATAATGCAGTCCCATTTGGCGGAATTGAAGGCATTTTTGATATCCAACGTTGCTACCAGGCAGTATTTCTTCGTACCTCCCTTCCATCTAGTTCCGGCGATTGCGTCCTTAGCTGTATTTACGACAACGCTAATTGCATCCAAGGTAGAGCGTCCCCTCCGAAAGCCGTATTGGTTGCTGGCAAGAAGCGGTTCGACTGTTGCTTCGATCCTCCTGTGTATTATGCGTTCGAGTATTTTGCCAGCTGTATCCAACATGCAGAGTGGACGATAGGATGTTGGTTCTTCTGGGGGTCTCTTTCCTTTGGGGAGGAGGACTAGTCTCTGCTGTTTCCACATCGATGGAAAGGTACCTTCTGTGAGGCAATTGTTATAGACATCAAGGAATATTGCAGGCGCTGCTTTAATGGCAGCTTTTAGCGCAATATTCGGAATTCCATCTGGTCCCGGAGCTTTCATATTCCCTACTCTAGAACATGCTTCGAACAGCTGATCTTCTGTAATGGGTGGAATTTCTTCTCTTTCATATTGCTCTATCTGATGGTGTAGTTGCATTTGGTGAGGGAACAGCGTGGCAACGATCTTATCTAAGAGTTTGGGACAGGTGGGCGATGGCATTGGTTGGCTTTTCAGATGAGTCATTACCACCTTATACGGTCTACCCCATGGGTCGTCATCTACCTCAAGAATCAGCTCATTCCAACATCGTCTTTTGCTGTCTTTGATCGCTTTGTTTAGTCTTTGGTGAGCCTTTTTATATACTGCTACCAGTTCCTCATAGTTTGATCTTTTCCTACGGCGTTGTGCTGCTCTTCTTGCCTTAAGGCACTTTTTACGGAGGTTACTGATATCTTCGTTCCACCAATGCATCGAAGAAAGCCGGATCATAGCGCGTTTCCTAGGCATGGTGGTGTCGCAGGCTTCTGTTATTCTCTTCATCAGATATTTTGCCATATTTTCAGCATTTGCACCACTGATTGGTTCGTTATTAAGAGCCACAATGAAAACTTCAAGGTCAAAGGCGCTTACCTTCCATCCAATTGTCTTAGTTTTCCTGTGCGCTCTTCCAATCCTTTGTTCGAAGGATACTTCCCATAATAGTGCACAGTGATCACTAGCTGTGTAGGTGTCCATCACATCCCAAGAGCAGTTTCCCTTAACTAGACTGCTGGAGACAAAGGTTAGGTCAACGATGGAATTCGCTTCTCCTCGGACAAAAGTAGGTTTATCTCCACTATTTAGCAACACTACATCCAGGCTGGACATTGCCTCTAGTAGCACCTTTCCTCGTGCGTTTGTCTCCTTACTACCCCAATCGACTGCCCAGGAGTTAAAGTCCCCTGCGATTGCAATCGGGGAATATTGGTTCGCATCTTCGGTCAGTCGATCTACAAGGTTCTTGAACTCTTCGAGTGAAAGGCTGGGTGGGGCATAGCAGCTGTAGAAGTAAATTCCCTCAAGTTTTGCCACGACAAAACCGGCTTCACCATTATTAGCAGAACTCTGAAAGGTACATCCGCCGCAGGCCCAAATCACAGCTTTAGTGGTACTATCCGTTTCCCATGATTGAGTTGTGAGGTGTCTATATGGCTCCGAAATCAGAACAAGGTCTGGATTCAGTTCTCGTACGGTCTGCATGAGCAAATCGTGTGCAGCCTCACAATGATTAAGGTTTAGTTGCAGTATCTTCATGATTGTTTTTTTTTTTCTCACCTTCTGGAGTGCCTCTTTAAAAACTGGGCATCTGCTGCTACCAGCAATGTGGGCACAATTTCTCGCATTGCCTTTTTCGAGACATAAGGTACATCGAGCATCTTTTTTACAGGTGGCAGCTTTGTGTCCCTGTCCTTTTCATGTGTGTTTGTAAAGTACCCCGATACACAGGAATTATTCATAGTGTTGAATTAGTCTTTAAAAAAATAAATATAGCTGTCGATTTTATGTTTACCTACCTGAGTTTCGCGGAATGACGCGGGGCGAACATAGTCTAAACAAGTAGCCTAAGTTATTCCTTGTATTATCAGCTATTTGCCACCGAAAGTCTCGTCGAAATCATTCCAGCCGTTCTAGAGATAAGCTGGGACTAACAGACACATAGACCAGCAAAAATTAAAAAATAATATAAATATAATTACCGTCGTAAATGTATAGTTTCATATTATATGCGTTTAGTGAAAATTGTTTAATTTGAAATTACAAACACTTAATTTTATATATAGTTTGTTTATAGATATATCACAACTCACAGAAAACCGGTTCGTTAAGACAATACCATAATAAATAATAGTGTTGAAAACATTTTTATTTATAGTCGTTCCAATAGTTTATTTAACTTTTGACAGCTCTAATACTTAATCAAATAGTGATACCCTGACCCGTTACCTATTCGATTTCTTTCATCGATCGATTTTATGCATTAAGAAGTTTTAATCGATTTAACAAACTCATTATTTTATAGATAATTTCGTACTTCATATTTCTATGTGTTTCAATGTGCGACCTCCTTTGTCAAAATAAAGAAGAAATGGATTAAAAGAATGTTGTTCAAATATGACGGTTCTATGTCATGAAAAAATATATAAAAGGAACTGAATTTTCAAAATGTATTATTGTATTGTGTTGTAATTCAGTGGTTAATATTGTATTTGTTAAACTATTGATGATCTTTATTAAATCTCTCTATGTCTATTTTAAAATAATCTACAGTATTTCAATGAGTAACCTTCAATATAGTTAAGTATTTATATTCCTCCGTATTGATTTATTTGTGAATTCTCACGTTTGGTTGAGTTGAGCGTATCGTTCCTGCCTTCGTTACTGTCAAAATGCCAAAAAAGAAAGTACTCAAAGGACAAACAAGAGAGTTTGTCTTGCGACTTCGTGAATACTTTGAAAAGGAAAGCCGTAATGGTGGGCCTCTTATACCAGTGACTCAAGTTAGAGACCGTGTTGCAGCAGCATTAGGTATTAGTGCTCCAACAGTGGCAAAAATAACAAAAGAAGGCTACGGCAGCAGTGGCATGGAACAAAATAAGCTATCTACACCTAAGAAAAAACGTCCGCCTAGTAAAGTTACAGCCGTTGACAATTTTGACGCTGATGCTATTCGTCGTCATATATACGACTATTACCAAAGAAAAGAGATTCCAACATTAAAAAAACTAACACAATCTCTTCGAAATAGTGGTTTGTTCCGTGGTCAAAAATCTTCTCTGACAAAGGTATTGAAAGACATTGGAATGTTATTCCAAAAATGTGACAAACGAAAAATTTTAATGGAACGCCATGATATTGCTTTGTATAGATGCGATTTTTTAAGACAAGCAAAAAAAATAGAAGATTGGTCGAATGTTGTTTTCACAGATGAAACTTGGCTCAATGCGAATCATACGCTGTCAAAAACTTGGACTGACAACACCGTTGGCTCCACTTCTACAGTACCAATGGGAAAAGGCGAACGACTGATTATTTGTCATGCAGGAACAGTAAAAGGATTTGTGCCAGGCGCTCTATTAGCTTTTAAATCCCAGAAAACAGGAGATTATCATGAGGAGATGAATTCGAACGTGTATGAAAAGTGGTTCAGAGAAATGCTTACATCACTCGAAGAGTCATCAATAATATTTATTGATAATGCACCTTATCACTCTCGTCAAATTAATAAAATACCAACACAGGCCAACAAAAAACATGAAATTATAAACTGGCTCCGTGACAATGGCGAAGAGGTGAATGAGTCCCTACTAAAAGTAGAGTTAGTAAAGATATTAAAAACAAAGAAGCTGCCAAAACGATACGTCATAGATGAAATGGCAGCAGAGCATGGGCATACCGTCCTCAGAATTCCCCCATATCACTGCCAATATAATGCAATTGAAATGATCTGGGCACAAGTTAAAGGATATGCTGCGAGGAACAATACAACTCCTCCTTTCACCGCAAGAAAAATGCTGAATTTACTGAAAAATGCGTGTGAAAAAGTAACTCCAGAAAACTGGGCGAATGTTGTAGAAAAAACAAAGAAGGTGATAATGTCGGATTGGGATCGGGATGTTGCATTCGACAATTTATCTATCCAAGAAATGATAATCAATATTACTGAGAACTCAAGTGATGATGATTCCTGGTCATACGAAGAAGACGATTCTTTATAATTAAAATTAGTATTACAGTACCTCTTTTGGTTGTTTTATTTTTAATCCCTAAATTACTACGAATTTCAACATTTTGTACCTGTTCATTACAAATAGGTACCGCAGGTAGTTTTTATTTGAACCAACTATAGTAAGTCTAAACAATTATTTTAGATTCATTAATTTGCGGCGAATACATTCGATCCCATTACTAGGTACGAGTACGATGTAACTGTTTTCATTACGCAAATTATTTATGCATTGAAACAGAGACATTTAGGGCATTTTAATGCAAAATAATAAAGCTTTTTACGTGATTTGATATAAAATATAATCACAATAATTTTATTGTATGTTTAATTAATATAATCGATAATCGATTTATTTCAAAACCGTTTTTATAGTCTGTGGTCATTAATTACGAATGACACATCCCTAAGTAGGCGGAGCCCGCCCATAAAGTACAGTATTATCTGTAGTACATTGTATCAAAAATTATTACAAAACTTTATGTGCGTGATCTGTCAAAAGTTAAATAAAGTATTGGAACGACTATAAATTATTAATTAAATTAAAATTATTTTAATGTAAAAAATCCTAGGTTGCTTTCTGACAACCAATAATTTGTGGATCAATAAAATGTTGTCCCATGTGGGAGTTGAACTCACAACACTTGGCGAAGTAGCAAGCGGCTTAAACTACCGGGCCTCACGTGTGGTCAATTATTCAATATTCTTAATTAAAATGACATAACATGTCAAACATATTGCTACTTTAGTTAGGAGCTCAGATACCATGGCTCATGGGAGCCTAAAGTTACAAGTACGTGACCTTGACCTTTCCGAGCTATTGTCCGGCGATTGTTATACAGATGGACATTCGACATTCGTATTAGCAACATCATTTTCCTTATTTTTTTATACTAGCTGACAAACAACTGCCTTTTTTATTCATGTACGGTTACTATTGATGGTAACGTATTATATAGCCTAAGGCTTCAATAAATAGGCTATTCAACACTGTAAGAATATTTCAGTTCGATACACACGATATAAAACACTTTAGATTTATAATATACTAGCGACCCGCCCCGGCTTCGCACGGGTGCAATGCTGATACTAAATACACGTTGTATATAAAACATAGCTGACCCACGCAACCTCGTTTGCGTCTTATATAGCCCGTAGCATGAAAATTTTCGCAAAATAATTAACTTTACTGGTTGATTTTTACACCTTGTGTCCGAAAAACCCAAATATCTTACGGAACCCTATTTTTTTCCAAAATAAAATATAGCCTATGTTACTCGTGGATAATGTAGCTTTCGAATGGTGAAAGAATTTTTTAAATCGGCCCAGTACTTTTTGAGCCTATTCATCACATACATACAAACATACAAAAAAAAATAGGTACAAATCTTTCCTCTTTATAATATTAGTATAGACTAGCTGAATCGTGGGTAACGCCGCGAGGCGAAGCTAGTCTAAAAAATGTAAGCCTAAGTTACTCCTTGTACCATCAGCTACCTACCAGTGAAAGTCCCGTCAAAATCGGTCCAGCCGTTCCAGAGATTAGCCGGAACAAACAGACAGACAGACAGACAAAAATTTAAAAAATATATATTTTGGTATGTGTACCGTATATACATTCATATGCATGTAGTAGAAAGCGGTTATTTGAATATTACAAACAGACACTCCAATTTCATTTATTTGTATAGATTAGTACCTAGATTACCGAGCTCGGCTCGTTATTTCTTAAAATAGTGACTGTGTACACTCTTTTTAAAAATGTAACGGTTAGTGGACATCCTGGAATGCCTCGGTGGCGTAGTGGTAGCGTATGCAACTGCTAAGTCTGAGGTCTCGGGTTCGATTCCCAAGTCGGACCAAATGTGATCTGCAAATATTTGTTTCGGAGTTTGGGTGTTTTCTATGTATAATATGTATGTATTTACAAAATAAAGTATATAAGTGTTTATATAAGTTGTTAAGCATACCCATAACACAAGCTAAGCAGAGCTTGTGTTATGGGTACTAGACTCATAACACAAGCTCTGCTTAGCTTGGGACTAGATGACGATGTGTGTGGCGATGTCCGGAATATATTATTATCCTGTTGTTCCTGATAAATTGTCTTTCTCTTTGTCGCTCTGTTCTGGATAGTGACGACAACATCATGATGAACAGGAATGGTGACGCATTTTCTTAATCCATTCAACACACCGGATTCAGTACATAACCTAAATAAAAATTCAGCATTGATTCATCTATACTAATATTATAAAGCTGAAGAGTTTGTTTGTTTGAACGCGCTAATCTCATGGACCGCTGGTACGATTTGAAAAATTATTTCAGCGTTGGATAGGCCATTTATCTAAAAAGGCTTTAGACTATATATGATCACGCTTAGACCAATAGGAGCGGAGATTCAATGAAATTTTATTAAAAAACGGATGAAAATTATTATGCTACGGGCAATAGTGGACGCTAACAAGGTTGCGAGGGTCAGCTAGTGGAAAATAAAAGATGAATTATCACGGGTTTTATTGTTGATTTCATTCCATTTCCTTGTTGTCATAAACGATAATTCTTTTTTCACATCACTATGACGTTTTGGTATTGTTGTTGTAAAAACATCAAATATTCGATTATCAACTTCAAACGCACCAAGAATAGATTCTATTCAATCGGAATATTGTTTTTTTGTACCTTAGATTTTTACTCGAGACGTGACGCCCTACACTTAACTATGACAAAAAGCAATGTTAGAATAATACTGGGCAATAAGCGAGACTCATAAATTAAAAAATGCTGTGATCCTTAACCATAGAGCAACACGGGCCACCGAACGTCTTTTTTCCATACTATATTATATATATATTTATATTATCTAGCATTCGTAGAACAAGCTCTGCTTAGTTCGAAGCTAGAGTTGCATCGTTGTGTGTTACATTTCAAAAAATATTAGGTAATAATAATTTCACAAATGAATCGTCTTAATTCTTTTTATTAGTTATAATAAATATTTCGGGCATCTAACACACTACCGTACTTATACCGTGGGTGAGCCACGCTTCGGCATGAATGGGCCGACTCGACAGGAGTAATACCATGGCCTCACAGAGAATCAGTGTAAAATAGCGCTTGCGCTGTGTTTCACCGAGTGAGGATACCGGAGGTCCATACCCCAACCCGTCCCCCATCCTCCTCCCCTTCCCCCAAAGGCTGGCAACGCACTCGTGACGCCTCTGGTGTTGCACCAAATGGACACCCCCAAGTGCTGCGGTAATCGCTTACCATCAAGCGCAACGTCTGCTCGTTTGCCCCTATTAAGAAAAAAAATAAACGCTATCTAGTTCGAAACTAAGCAGAGCTTGTATTATGGGTACTAGACAACTATTATAAACTATACATAGAATTACGTCTTGTTAGGTATTTGTTTTTGGTGTACACATGGTGTAATAACTCTCATTAGTGATTCGTATTTTGGTTTTTCTACTTCTAATACGCTTGGAAGAGAGGCAACAGTGAAGTACGCATTAAGAAAACTTTTCTATAGGCTTATACCCAATATCATCAGCTGGTTGCAGTCCACTGCTGGACATAAACCTCTCCCACAGATCACTCCCTGTGTGGTGATCTGTGACCTCTCCCAAGGAACAAGGAGCCCTGTCTGTTGCTTTTTGCATCCAGTCTTTTGTTTATAACCATATTGTCTTAATAAAAGGGTTTTCATGACCATTTAGTATTATTAAAACATAGTTATTCAACTAAGAAATAGGGACTGACCGGCATTGCACATAGAACCAGTACGACGAAGTGGAAATGGTTAGGCCAATCAGGCAGACTGATGGTCGAGCCGACATGTGCTGACATATAATGTGCGCCTACCTCACAAGATTTCTACACCACCCTAAGGTTGACTGGTAGAGAATGCCCTGGGCATTAAGATCGCCTATGTAAATAAGTGCATAAAGTTATAAATAAATAAATAAATAAATAATGTTGGGCGACCTGATGGGACTAGCAAAGTGGCTGACAGCTCACAGTTTAACAGTAGACGATGAGTTTTATCTATTGTGTCTGTCACACAGTTTATACTAGCACAGACATCGCCGTTAACTCTATCGTCAACATGTCATAAATAAGTCAATTTGATAACATTAGCGTAAATAAAGATAGAAAATATTGTAATCCTGATTTTAGTTAGTAAATAACTATAATTATTGTCTTTACATTTTTGTTATTTATATAACGGCATTAGGAATATACATGAAACGGACACAAAGGATACTCAGACTAACAATTGTTGTCTCAGGTTAGATTTGAACCACAACACTTGGTGCAGTAAAAAGGGGCTTGGCGACCGCTTAAACCACTGTGTAGTTATGTATGTATGTATGTAATGTAAAATGTGACTCGTATAATGTGTTAACCAATTAAGTTTCACGTCAGCACGTCATTTTTTAACAATGGAATCGCAGTTAAACAAACCACAATTAATTATCTCATTTTCTGTCAAGAAATAATAAAATGAAAAAATGTTAATTAGCTTAAAACAATTAAAATGATATGCCTCCCCAATAAAAGTACCGAATCTGTGTCATTAACTAGATATACACTTATTCAACTGAGTTTTAGTTAATATAATCTGAACATATTAATCACTAGTTGACCCACGCAACCTCGCTTGCGTCTTATATTGCCCGTAGCGTGAACATTTTCCCCCGTTTTTGAAACATTCTTCATTGGTTATCCGCTTCTTTTAGTATTAGCGTGATGATATATAGCATATAACCTTCCTCGATAAATGGACTATCCAAGACTGAAATTTTTTTTTTTTAATCTGACCAGGGGGTTCCTGAGATTAGCGCGTTCAAAGAAACAAACAAACTCCTAAGCTTCATATATTAGTATAGATTGACTGCCTCGTTGTTGCAGTGGTGGTGGTACGCGACTGCTGTGCATGAGGCCTCGAGTTCTATTCCTGGGTCGGACCAAATGTTCTATATGTGTGTAATAAACTTATCCAATGTTAGATTAAAATCTATACTAATAATAAAGCTGAAGAGTTTGTTTGTTTGTTTGAACGAGCTAATCTTAGGAACCGCTGGTCCGATTTGAAAAATTCTTTCGGTGTTGGATAGTGCGTTTATCGAGGATGGCTATAGTTTCAAAAACGGGGGAAAAATTTCACGCTACAGGCAATATAAGACGCAAACGAGGTTGCGTGGGTCAGCTAGTATATACATACATATATTTTAATCTATCATTGAATAAGTTTATTGTAAGTTTACTTTTGCAATTTCATTTGGTGTTTAAGTTGTCAACCTATAGAGGGCGCTGTTAGAGTTGGCTGAATCGCGGTAGTGTTTCGCTACCACGAAGAAATGTTTTGTAAATAGAGAACATACAGATTTATTGTATTTTTGATCCCATATCTCGTTCAATTGTTATGATAGATGTGACTATGTTTATAGGTATACTAGCTGTCCCGGCAAACGTTGCTTTGCCATAAAAGGGAATATAAAAAAATAGGGGTTGATCGTAGAGGGTTGAAAATCTAGGGTTGTATGTATTTTCTAATGCTGCATCATAAAAAAATAGACATTAAAAATTTTGTCAAAAAAAAAAAAAAAAAAATTTAGGGGTGGACTACCCCTAACATTTAGGGGGATGAAAAATAGATAAGAACCGATTCTCATAGATACCGGATAATCACAAAAAATTTCATCAAAATCGGTCAAGCCGTTTCGGAGGAGTTCGATTACGTACCAACACGACACGAGAATTTTATATAATAGATATTCAACCGATGCACAAAGCAAACACTAAGATGAATAACTATCTACATTCACCAGTTTTATTAACGAGTTCTGCTATCTCTTTAAGTTGAGTTCAGATACTCAACTTAAAGATAGCAGCACCCCCCGAAGGTTGGCTAGAAGAGAATACCCAATGCCAATGCATACATTAAGTCCGCCGATGTACACATGTATAGTCCATTCGTTTAAATAGAGTCGCTACATCCGCACGCAATTGTGGTTATTGTTGTGTAATACGAATATATTAATTCATACAAGTTTTGTGCAAATTACATGAAAAATAAAAACATCTCATCTTCCTAGCCTTTATTAAAACACTAGCTGACCCACGCAACCTCGTTTGCGTCTTATATTGCAAGTAGCGTGAAAATTTTTCTCCGTTTTTTAAACATTCTTCATTGGTGCTCCGCTCCTATTAGTAGTAGCGTGAAAATGTTTCTCCGTTTTTTAAACATTCTTCATTGGTGCTCCGCTCCTATTAGTAGTAGCGTGATGATATATAGCCTATAGCCTTACTCGATAAATGGACTATCCAACACTGAAAGAATTTTTCAAATCGGACCAGCGGTTCCTGAGATTAGCCCGTTCAAACAAACAAAGAAAAAAACTCTTCAGCTTTATTACATTAGTATAGATTCTCAGTTTACATGTTAGAAGAGTCAACAACCCAACTATTCACTACACTGCTTCGGGGTAAACTGACAAATCATATTTTGTTTGTGGGTGAGCGCCGCAGGCGGCCCCTTTGATTTCGTGGCGGCTTCGCTTTGACAAATGTCGCACGTGCGACGACAGCGCGATCAAAGTGACTGTATCTTAGCGAATGGACTATATTTCGGTTTGAAATGCATAAGGTTACTGTTAGAGCATCAACGTGTTGTTATTATTTATGCAGTATGTGTTATCATTATTACAGTGACATCTTAAACTACAATATTTGATAAACGTGTCTAATTAGATCTTGTAGCTAAGTAGGACTCCTAGAGAAAACATATTATAATGAACCGGCCAAGTGTGTTTCGGATGCTAGCTGGGGCCCGCGGTGTTACCCGCGGTACAACAACAACCACTGGTAACGTTATTCCTTATATCGTTAACTATCTGCCAGTGAAAGTCCCCTCAAAATCGGTACTGCCATTTCAGGGTGTCGTGTCTGTTTGTAAAATTAAAATAACCTCTTTGTACTGAATGCATACGTATACACGGTACATATACCAAAATAACATTTCACATTTTTTGTCTATCTATCTTCCCGTCTGTCTATCTGTTTGTTTCGGCTAATCTCTGAAACGGCTGGACCGATTTCGAAGGGACTTTCACCGGCAGATAGCTGATAATGCAAGGAGTAATTAAGGCAGCAAACGCGGGTAACACCGCGGGGTTTAGCGAATTATGTTTTATGTAAACACATAATGTTTACATCTACATACAAATAATGTATATTTTTCATACCACACGGTACAACGTTTATTTTTTAATCGATTTAAAAATTCTGGTTTATGCTTTAGTTGATTTTATTTTTTGTAAGTACTAGCTTTTAGCCTGCAGCTCCGCCCGCGTAATAGTCGGTTATCGCGGTTTTTCTTCAAACAAACAGTAAATGTTTAGAGCAGTAAATCGCAACGCTTTAGTGAAAACCGCATACAAATCGATTAAGCCGTTTCTGAGAGCGTTTCGTTTTTTACTGTGCACAAACGTCAGTTCAGATCAGCAGCTTAAGCGACTGCTGTGCTTTAGGTCTCGGGTTCGATTCCCGGGTCGGACCAAACCTTTGTATGATCTGCAAATATTTGTTTCGAAGTTTGTGTGTTTTTATGTATAATATGTATATATTTACAAAAAAAAGTATATATGTATTTATATCAGTTGTCTAGTACCCATAATACAAGCTCTGCTTAGCTTGGGACTAGATGGCGTTGTGTGTTAGATGTCCGCATTATTTTTTATTATTATGTATTGATACACAGCCGCAATTGACTATATACCAAGAGCAAGAGGTTACCGAAGCTTCTAACGCTGGGGGGAAGGGGGAGACTCAATTCCCACTGTCTTCCTTGAGACCTACTAGTATGTGCGGAACCCTCATTGCGTGAGTCGGAATCGCACTTGTCTACCTTTTATCTGTATACGATAAGATTACTTGATATTCAACTCATTCATAAATAAGGTTACTGTATATTCATTTGTGTACAAGTAATGTAATTATCTTTTATTAAAGAACGCATTGTTGTCTTATCGCTCCAGAGCAGTTCTAAGGACAACTTTGGAGTATAATGTATTGTTTTTATGTATACACGGATCATATACCAAAATAATTTCTTTTACAACTTTTGTCAGTCTGTCTGTTTGTTTCGGTTTATCTCTGGATCGGCTGGACCGATTTTGTCGGGGCTTTCACTGATTGGTACCTATTGATATAAGAAGTAATTTAGGATATTTTTTTAGACTAGGTTCGTCGCGCGACGTTACCCGCGTTATAGCAATAACCGCGGTTAATGCTGCGGGGTTCAGCTAGTTTATTGACATAAAGTTGATACATTTTATATGAATTCTCTGGCTCCTGAACTAGTATAAACTGTATTTCATGGACCAGCGTCTGTGTGTGTGAATAATATGTCAATTACAAAAGGATAATTGCTCTAAAAAACATAACAAATACAGAAACCAGACATGGTACTTGTACAAATTTGTGAGTGCGTGCGTGCCTCTGTGTGTGTGTATCTTTCTATACATTGTGTACGTAAGAAACTATATATTTTAGTCCGTGGGAGAGCTATGCTTCGGCATGAATGGGTCGGCTCGACCGGAGTGATACCACGGCCTCACAGAAAACCGGTGTGAAATAGCGTATGCGCTGTGTATCACCGAGTGAGTGAGGATACCGGAGGCCCATACCCAACCCCTCCCCCCATCCCCTTTCCCGTACCCCAAAGGTCGGCAACGCACTTGTGACGCCTTTGGTGTTGCGGGTGTCCATGGGCGGCGGTAATCGCTTACCATCAGGTGATACGTTTGCTCGTTTGCCCACATTCAATAAAAAAGAAATTTAAAAAAAATATGTGTATTCTTGGGACTACTCATCCAGTTAACCCTCTTTTAGCCGACTTCAAAAAGGGAGGATGTTATCAATTCGACTGTATTTTTTTAACATGTTTGTTACCTCATAACTTACGACTGGGTAAAGCAATTTTGATGATTAGGTATCCGAAATATTTATATTATATTTTATACCATATTTAAGGTAGCCAAATTTGTTACCGCTGTATAACATCACGCTACGGGCAATAGGAGACGCAGACGAGGGTGCGTGTGTCAGCTAATTAAAAATATACATAATAGTATTTTCAAAGAGATAAAACTCTCCTTATTGGAAAGAACAGTTGAAAATGCCGTTAATTTTGTATATCAATAAACTAAAATATGTTCGACACAAACTTGCGATATCATAAAAATGTATAATGAATATTAAAACGAATATAAAAACCATAAATGAAAAATTGACACCAAATTAGTTACAAACTCTTATAAGGATAAATTTAAGAAATTCATGAAATTATATTATACTGCATACAGTTGAACGATAAAGCAAAACCAGTTGTGCAGGAAACGAGCTAACAATGATATGTGCAGCGAAAGAATACCTGCGTACATTATCCCTCGATTTATAAATAAATAAATAAATATTCCGGACATCTAACACACAACGCCATCTAGTCCCAAGCGAAGCAGAGCTTGTGTTATGGGTACTAGACAACTGATATAAATACTTATATACTTTTTTTTTTCTAAAGCAATGAAATGCCGTCATATTTTTAACCGACTTAAAAGAAAGAGGAGCTTTTCAATTCAACTGTTTTTTTTTATATTTATACCTCAAATGATTCTTTGTTTATTTGATAGCTTGTGATTCCCATGTCGTCCCATGTCATTTTGGTCCAGTCTTGAAGTCTTTTTTTTGTTAAAATTTTACACAACATGTTTAAACAATAACAAATCTTTATCTATCTTGTTCTTCTTCCTAGCCTTCTCCCAGTTTAGGTGGGGTCGGCTTTCCATATTTCATGGCATCAAGACAGTCTGTCAAGGGTTGTTGGATCCGGTAAATTCTCCTTCTTCAGGAGTTTTTCTGGTCCACTGACAACTGCTCAACGGAGGACAAATCTTTATATTTAAAGAAGAAATTAATAGACTGATGGATATACAACTGAAGCCGCTGGGCCTTAAAACTGTTTCACTAACTGGTTTATCAAAACATGGCAGAAACCACTAGATCTAGAAGCATGAAACTTTGCACAAATATTAGTTTCCTAAGTGATATAGCTATGCACTACGAAAGGATTTTTCAATCCTAATAGTGCAATATGCAAACTTAAAATAACAATTAATACTTTTCATTGAAATGAATGTTTGGAAAAATTATGATTTTATCAAGTTTGTCGGATTTATTTTAACTTTTTTTTTTTTTTTTTTATTGAATAGCGGGCAAACGAGCAGACGTATCGCCTGATGGTAAGCGATTACCGCCGCCCATGAACACCCGAAACACCAGAGACATCACAGGTGCGTTGCCGGCCTTTGGGGGATGGTGAGGGGGATGGGGGAAGGGGACGGGGTTTGGGCCTCCGGTATCCTCACTCACTCGATGAAACACAGCGCAAGCGTTATTTCACACCGGTTTTCTGTGAGGCCGTGGTATCACTCCGGTCGAGCCTGCCCATTCATGCCGAAGCATGGCTCTCCCACGGATAAATAACTTCTTGTTTCCAAACTATCAGTAGGTATATTATGTCATCTGGTTTTCCGATTTCTACCTTGCCCGCCTACGCACGTACGATCCTGTCTCCCTGGAACGTCTGACGATGCTATGAATCACCGATGTCGATATCGACTGTCTGAGCGGTAGGTGTGCCCTTCCTCGATCATGCTGATCATTGCCACTAAAGTTGCTGGTGAATCGCTCATTTAGTATAGGAACAATATGCACTATGGACATTTAAACAGTAAAAAAAACAATCAAGTTGAGAACCTCCTCCTTTTTGAAGTCGGTTAAAAAGAGCCACAGTTCTCAAAATCAACATTCAATAAAGTTTATAGTATGACATTCAAAGATAAACGTTAAATTTCAGCAAACTCATAAACAGCCTTAATTCTTGTATACTTAAAATAATTGGTTAAAAGAGTATTCTTAGTTAAATGAAATTCACTACTCAAAATATCTCACCGTATTAAAAAAAAACTTTTTTGTGTGACTTTGTAAGTACCTACGTTCTCCTTTCAAATATTTAATGATATTGCCTATTAGGTATTTGGCAAGATAATATTTCCTATTAATTAATTCGTTTTTTTAAGCAAGGTATTTATAAATCGTATCATATAATTATTTTTCTTTCATATACAGCCTCCTGTAGTCCGCAACTAAACGTAAGTACATGGAGGTTTTAGTTCATAGGATACTAAAAATATACATTGAATATCAAAATATAATCGAAGAAGGTAAAGTTTTTATTTATTGTGGGAGTTTTAATCATTATAAGTCACGTGTTATTGTTATGCAATATGCATGTAGTGTTGCTGGACATTTAAAAAGGTAATATACGAAAAAGCAAATATTTTCACCACTTGGAGTTAAAAAAAACGTAAAAGATTGACGTGTTTTGACCTCTGTACTTTTTTAAAAATGTAATTAATGACAGCTATAGTAATACAATTTAAAAAAAAGGTTTGTTCATATATCTACGTGTCGACGCTGTTTTTATTAATACCTAACTTCGATCGATAACCTTCAAATTTTGAATTCGGAACTTTCATTCGTACTTGCCACTTCGAATATAAGGAAGTCGGCGGTCACAAACTCTTTAAAACCAGTTTTGAACAATCTCCGTTTTGGTATCACCTCTTCGAAGATCATTATGAACATTTTGATATATTATTTTAGATCTACCTTCTTTGCAAAATAAATGTGTGTACGTATTGTGAATTGTCTATCAATGGAGAATGCCTTTAGTAGAAAAGTGTGTCATTTGTATATGTTCGTACTGTAAAATGCTATTATCATAAAATTAATTATCAATTAAATACATGCCTTAGACGTAATACTTAATTGGTGACTGTATAGTTAATGTCTCATATTAGTATTATGATTTAAATAGAAAAAATATACCTTATTTTTTATAGTACATTATTTTTAGGTGAGTATATTATTTATACTAAAGAATTTATTTTTATAGATGTAATTACATTAGTGTCAGAATTACATACCTATACATTTTAATATATATATATTTTTTATAGTTTTAGACAAAATATTGGTATAATATTAAATACAACAAAACTGTTTACTTTTTAGGCATAAACAAAATAGACTTACCGTCTTGTCGAGAAGAAAACTGGCAGGAAATATGAGAGGTATGTACATAATCATGAATATCATCGATGTCCAATAAACCTTGCTGCTCGACACATCGTAGTACTTGACCACCGCGTCCTGAATTATAGTGTACTGCACCCATTGCATCGAGTTCGAAGCCGAGTAGAACACAAACACGAACAAAACCAGCCATCTAATAGGATACACGACATATTTTACTGGTTCTCCTTTCTTAGTAGGGGACTCCAATACCCCTCCTTTCTCAGCCACCCCGTCCATAACACTCCCACATACCTCCATATTTTTCAAATCCGTCATTTTTATACTATTCCTGAATATATAATATTAAAATATATAATCTATATTATTATCTTTTTATTGTCAAAGTTTGGCATCTAAATGGCACTAAGAATTTATTTAATCTAATACTATTTGGAAGTGATAACAATTTTATTGTCAATTTTCCCGCGCGCGCAAATTTGTTCTTAGGCGAGACACGGCCGTTCGATACGCGCGGCGGACAGCCGGTGACTGAATTCATTTTCCATTTTCCTAGAGGCTGAATGAACGTTTCCTGTGCACCCTCCGTCCGGCGTGACGAACATATGACAACGATACTTGTATAGTCAACATACTGTATATTAAAACAATCAAAGGTATAGTAATCGTACCGATTTGAAGCAGGCGGATGCTGTAGATTAGAGTGATTTATTCTTATCTAATTTGATCATTATTGTACGAGCAATAAAGACGGAATTGTTTTAGCATTTAACATGCAAGACAATTTGCTTGAAGTTTACATGTGTAATCTTGTTAATGTTGTTTAATGGATGTAGTATTCAATGCCTTAGATAGCTCATGTGGACACATTCTTAGATAGTTTTAAAACAACATAATGCGGTTTGGAAGGTTACAGATTATGGTCAGTAAGTGTTTTTCTTGTATAAGTTTGTATATACTGATTAACTTAGGGTTTGTTTCGTTGTTTTGGATAGCTTATCTGACAGATAGTTTGACGTGTCTTCCATATAAATTGTGTCAAAACATCTGTTAGATAAACTATCCATGATGAAACAGGGCCTTATAGTAACTAGCTGTAGACTCCACGCTACGCTATGATATACCTATTGTCTTTGCAAAAAATAGATAAAATTAAATCATCTTCGAAGTGTTGTTGTTGTTTGTTGTTCTTGCAGCCTTGAAGGAGGCCTATAGCCAGCAGTTGACATCTTTCGGTTGACGTGATGATGATTGTGTGTGTGTCTGTGTGTTCTACGTACTGTCAAAATATTTTTTTTTAAAAAGCCAATTCCCCTATTATGTTTATACATCCTGTGTCGCGGGACATAACGGAAACAAAGAACACCCAGACTCAGGTCAACATTTTGTGGATCACACAAAGTGATGTCTCACGTGGGATTTGAACCCACGGCACAGCTGCGTAGTGACCGCTTAAACCACTAGGCCAACCGCGCAGACTTGAACTCAATCAGTATACAACTTTGAAGGGTTTTGAAGTGTAAGTCAACCAAGTTACCTATGTTAACAGTTTTTAAAAGAATGTTTTTTTTTTATTTGATACGATAGGAAATTGATAATAAGTAATTAAATGTATTTAAATAAATGCACTAGGTGTTACATTCTAAACGATCATTTGTTCTTTATATGGGTGCAATTTATCTATAATACTAGCATTTGTATGCGAATCCGCCCGCGTTAATGTCGTTTATCGCAATATAAAGTAACATATATATCCTTCTCCAAGGTCAATCGATCTCTATACCGAAATTCATTCTATTCGGTACAGCGGTTTAGTAGTGAAAGCGTAACAGACAGAACAGATTTTATAATATTATAATTAGTATGGATGTATGTATTTCGAGATATGTATATGATTATGTATATCAAGAGTCTAGTTGCCGTAGTACAGGATTATTATTTTAATGTATGGGACTGCCAAAATGACTCTACTCTGCCTGATGGAAAGCATAAGCAGAATTCAAGAGTGGTGGTCACCATACTCATTGCGAATGCAGACAATGCAACAATACAGCATGGTGAGTATAGTCTATACATTCACACCTCACACTAGCTCACAACGATAATATTCTATTCGATTCAAGTGGTAACAGTTCTCAAACAGCTTCTTTTTAAATTATTATATTATTACAAAGTTTACTAGCGTAGTCAAAACTAATTGTTCTCAGGTGTTTCATTGTTCCAATGTCTATTTCCTGGATGTAAGGGAGGAGTACGCTGGCGACTGTAGCACAGTTTACACTAGTACAGTCGTCAACGAATTCTTTTATCCTAAAAACTATAACAAAATGTAAATAGGTTAAGAGAAACTGTAAAACATTTATTGAGAATAAAGTATATTATTATTATTATTATAGTGACCAACACCATGGCGGCCTAGTGATGCTTCTGCATCATTGGGCCTCGCAATCACCAACGAAACACGACAGCACGAACGCTGTCATTTTAGGGTGATCTTGTGAGGCGAGGGTACTATCCTCGCCTCGTTCGAGTCGAGCCGGTCCGTTTGTGCTGAAATTTCTCTACCACCTTGAGATTTCACTAGTTTGGGATCAGATCGCCGTGTGTGAGGATATATTATTTATTAGACAACAACAAGCACCATGCAGGCAGTGCCATGCAAGATTGTGTCGTCTTGGCTGACATTGAATTCTCTATTTATATGTGGAACTAACGGACCGTGCAAATTCTTATTGTGCGATACAAGATCAAATTGCAAAATAGTGCGTTTCAATTGCGCAGTAATCTGTGCAAGACGACTGGCAGGAGCTGGAACCAAGGGCGTCCAATTTGCGAGAGGCCTATGTCCAGCAGTGGACTGCGATAGCTTGATGATGAATATTATATCAGACTGCACGTTTCGGCTCGTGGTTTAAGCGGTCGCCACGTCGCTTTCTAATGCACTAAGTGTTGTCGGTTTAAATCCTACATGTGATGTGTGTCATCCACAAATTGTTGTTCTGCGTCCGTGTTTTCCTTGCATGTGTATTTTCAGCAGCCAAATAAATAACACTAATTAGTTACATTGCCGTTTACTTAGTATACATACATTGTTTTGTTGATTTTCGGACAATATTAAAACGAGGGCTTAAAAAAAAATTTGCTAGTCACAATAGATGATCAATTTTGTTAAAATCAAGACAAGAGACTCATTGAGACTCATTTGGTTTGCCGAGACCTAAAGAATCTCTCTAATCCTAAAGATGGAGTGCCCACGCACGTCTCTTGAGATGCAAGTGCCCAGAGCCAAGAGTATTTCCGCCAATCACCGTCACTTCCCACATGTTATCCAACGATCGTGGGAACGTAGATACCTTGACTAAATGCAAGTATTTTGCTTAACTACAGTACAGCTGTTTGTAAATTCATCTCGTCTCAAGAACGCGATCGGCAAAACATTGTTTTGTCATCGAATTGTATTGGTGTTCGTCTTCGCATTTAAACAAGCATAGCTGATAGAACAATGCATTTTCCTATTTGCAATACGCTCATTTGAAATACGACACGAAATTCAGCACGTGTATTAACTAATCACTCACCTTGAACATCTGTTAGTTAAGGCGAAAATGAGTTGGAAACTCGGGCAGAAATCTCAAAACCGTTCTCGAACTACGGTTTAGTAAGTCAATGGAGAAGAAAAGAAGTTGGATAAACATATGTAGGATTATGTTGTAGTTACGTCAGCAGAAGCATTAACAGCGTCAGTGGCAAAGTCAAACTGGACTGGGGTGACACAATGAACTGATAGTGACACTAGTTTGTTCGTGATCATTCTGTACCAAACATTCGTTACGTAGGTAAAAATGAATTAATCAGATCGAGGAAAAACAAACTATTAACCACAACATCAAGGCAACATGAAACGGCTGAACTAATTTTTCGAGTCTTCCACTGAGAGGTAGCTGATGATATAAGGAATAACATAGGCTACTTTGTTTATACTAACTTCGCCCCGCGGCGTTACCTGCAGCTTATGTTATACTGCGGGTAACACCGCGGGTCTCAGCTAGTATTGTTACTGTTTATTAATTTTAGAGGCGCTCATAGCCCAGTTGCACTCGTAAGCAACGACGGCGCGGTCAGTACCCGGATGGGTGACCGCTGGTGGCATGATACCATGAGCATCACCGTGATTCGAAGTTCAAGTCAAGCAGTCGATCCCGGTTGTTATCATAACAAAACAGTAGTGAAGCTTAGTTGGAGGCCTTTGGGCGGCTTAAAAATATCCGACGGCAGGATTACGTAGCCACAACGTTGTGTTGCCAGTCCCCAACCCGCACTCGGCCAGCGTGGGGACGTATGGCCTTAACTCTCTCATGAGAGGAGACCCGAGCCCAGCAGTGGGACATAGTTGGTTGTTGATGATTAATTTTAAGTATAATGTAATAGACAGTATTTCTTATTTATTATACCTAGTACATGGGCGCAGCAAGTCTCAGTGAAAGACGTTCAATTATATGACTTTTTCAATCGAGAGCATTGTCCTATTAAACACAGAAGAGATAAATATACTGATTTTCTGTTCTGTGCTACAAAAGATTCGTGCAATACAAAAGATATTTCCATTTGACCAAGTGGTAATTTTAAAAAGGTAGAATCTCCAATGTTATAAATGTTACGCTTTCATGCGATTTCTACTTAACAAATCATCATGAAACTTTGTATTCACATTGTTGGAGGTATTAGAATTAACATAGGATACTTTTTATTATTATTATTTTTTTTTTTTTTATTGAATAGTGGGCAAACGAGCAGACGTATCACCTGATGGTAAGCGATTACCGCCGCCCATGGACACCTGCAACACCAAAGGTGTCACAAGTGCGTTGCCGACCTTTGGGGGAAGGGAAAGGAGATAAGGGTAAGGGGTTCGGGTATGGGCCTCCGGTGTCCTCACTCACTCGGTGAAACACAGCGCAAACGCTATTTCACACCGGTTTTCTGTGAGGCCGTGGTATCACTCCGGTCGAGCCGACCCATTCATGCCGAAGCATAGCTCTCCCACGGAAATGAAATGAATTAAATGCGAAGCCACAGACGGAAGCTAGTAGGTAACTTCAAACCATCAAGAAAAGAGCGTACCTCCTAAAAGTCCGGCAACGCACTCTGTGTAACGCCTCTAGTGTTGCGGGTGTCCATTGGCGGCGATAATCGCTTACCAACAGGCACAGATCACTCCTGGGGGTGATCTGTGCCAACAAGCGATACGTGTGCTCCTTTGCCCGCTATATAATAAAAGAAAAATAAAAGAAAAAAAAACTATATAAATCTTAACACGACTAACCTCTTCCCTAAACACAATAACTTTAGCAGTATGGAGATGATATGACAAATCCAAAGTTTATTTACCGACGATAAATAAATTAAAAAGGTTCCCAGGGTGAAAGTAAAGATAACAAACATATGAACGCAGTAGTTAACCAGTAAAGTTTTAATAAAAATTAAAGTAGAATGACCCGGGAAGCATCAGCTTTCAAATAAAAAAATTAACATCAAAATCAGTTCCCCAGTCGAAAGTTCTGAGGTAACAAACATAAAAAAATAAAGTCTAATTGAGAACCTCATCCTTTTTTGATATCTGTTAAAATTTAGTACGTTAATAAATGCAATTGTTCAAGTGTTCTGTAAAAAGACATTCATTGATGAAACAGACAGAACGAACCCTCCACACTCGGTACAATAGTTTGTGGATCGAAGAAAATGTCCCATGTAATCGTACATACGTATTACAGTGCAGTGACCACTTAAAACGTCTGTACAGGCCATTGTGAAAAAACATACTGGAATTAAGCTCCCTTATAAATGTAATAGAGTCACGCTAATTTCAGCACGAACGGTACTACCGGCTCGAAAGAGGCGGTACTACCATCACACAGAATACAAAACTAAAATGACAGCATTTCTACTCGACCGGAGAGATACCATGACCTCACAGAAAATCGGTGTGAAACAGTGCTTGCGCCGTGTTTCACCGAGTGAGTCAAGACCCAAACCACTCCCCCACAACGCACTTCTGACGCCTCTAGTGTTTAGAGTGTCCATACGCGGCGGTAATCACTTACTATCAGGTGATAAATCTGCTTGCAGGCCCGCTTTTCCGTAAAAATAATTACTGTCTGTTTTACGTTCGTATGTGTGAGACCGGAGACCTTATAATGCAGAAGCATCTCAAGAAACCGCAATAGTGTGGGTCACCATGCTGCATTCTTGCACCACTCTTGGATTCAGCTCATGTTTTCCATTAGGCAGAGTGGAATCACTTTGGAAGGCTCATACACAATAAAAGAAATTTTGACTAATATCCTAGCTACAAAACATGCGCGATTCAACGTGACTCATATTTATTTAGTGTAGTTGCTATCACAGTCACGCCTACGTGTATATTAAACTATAAGTGTGCTACTAGTAAACTACTCGACTGTTATTGATAATTATAACTATTAGCTGGTCATGACCTGCATTAAATTGTAGATAAAGAGAACAGATTATTCTATTTATAACTGCAAAAGTGTTTATTTACACAGTTTTGATAACGTTATTTTGATTGAAAAAGAAATGTTTATCGCTTGTAGACCGCGTAGTAATCATGATACTATGTTGACATAACAAGGTGTAATAAATAAAATAAATAAATAAATATTCCGGACATTTAACACACAACGCCATCTAGTCCCAAACTAAGCAGAGCTTGTGTTATGGGTACTAGACAACTGATACAAATACTTATATACTTTTTTTGTAAATACATACACATTATACATAGAAGCACCCAAACTCCGAAACAAATATTTTTGCAGATCATACAAACATTTGGTCCAACCCGGGAATCGTACCCGAGACCTCAAGCACAGCAGTCGCATACGCTATAACTACGCCACCGAGGCAGTCAAGAAGAGTCATTGTTTCATAATAAAGAAGGAATGGAATAAAAGTGGTTCTGTAATAAACTTCTGATGACATAAAGTGACAAAGACGCAGAGCGCTGGTCTAAGACAGGCCTAAATAGATAGAAAGTGTGTACTTTCCCACTAGCAAATCTCTAAGAAGAAGCAAATAAGCACAGTTTGAAAAGGTATTATATACTGTGCGAGAGCCATGCTTCGGCATGAATGGGCCGGCTCGACCGGAGAGATATCACGGCCTCATAGAAAACCGAAGTGAAATAGCGCTTGCGCTGTGTTTTACCGAGTGAATAAGGTTACCGGAGGCCCATACCTCAATCCCTCCTCCCAACCCGCTTCCTATCCCCTACAGGCTGGCGACGCACTTGCGGGTGTCCATGGGCGGCGGTAATCTCTTCGCATCAGGCGATAGGTCTACTCGTTTGCCTGCTATTCCATCAAAAGAACAAGGTAACTAATCACTTGATTGTAATTGACTACATTGTTCTACAAATCCACTCCTAATTTTAACAATTTTTACTAAATTAAGTACATAAATCACTAACAAACAGCTAAACTTTAATGTCCCAACCAACAAATATCTAGAAAAACCCGAAAGGAAAGGAAGGAGGCTACTCTTTGCTGCAATAACCGACAAACACGCGGGCGGAGCTAGTATAGAAATAAGGAAATTATTTAATAACATGCTTTATTATGTAGATAAAGCAGTATAAAAAGCATGATCCTATGATATTTTTTAAATCTGAAGAGTATCTAAATATTTACTGAGATAATTTTGTGTGTTTTATCACATTACACTAGATTATATTTAAATTACACTAAGCTGTGGAATTAAAATACGTCAAAAAAATTTTGTTTATGGTTTTACAAAACCATAAAACTTTCAAATTTTTTTTTTGTTGAATTACCGCCTCCCTTGGACACCCGCAACACCAGAGGCGTCACAAGTGCGTTGCCGGCGTTTGGTGGAAGGGGAGAGGGAATGGGAAACGGATTGGGGTGTAGGCCTCCGGTATCCTTACTCACAAGGTGAGGGCACACACGCACACAGCGCAAACGCTATTTCACACCGGTTTTCTGTGAGGCCGTGGTATTACTCCGGTCGAGCCGGCCCATTCATGCCGAAGCGTGGCTCTCCCACTGCTTCCTTGAAGGCTGCTTTCAATCACGTTGGGGTCACGTCTGTGGAGGAACGAGTGACGAGTCTCTGCAACACAAAGGGAGGATCCTCCGACCAAGCGAGGTGATCATGTCTGGCGGGCTGCCCAGCCACTGCCTCGTAAACATGAAGTAAAAGACTGGATTTTTAAATGCTGTGCTTTAATGTTTTTCTATCTTTCGTTATAGATAAGTCAAAAAAAAACACATACAAAAAAGTTATTAGTACTGGCGATAGTGTAAGAATTTCGAAGATTTTTTATCTAGCCTGAAGTGAGCCTCATGTAGATTTTATCTTGATTACATATAGTTAGCAACGTCTTGGTTATGGTTTGTTGATTTCGTTGAAAAAAAAACGAAGGCTATCTGCAATTGCGAAGGAAGTTGTTATGACGAAGAAACTTTTGGGAGAGGTCCGTCTGTGTGTATGTCGTTTATTACGACAAAAAGGTGCCCGTGTCTTTCTCCAAGATAGAATATATTTATATACCGAAATTCATTGAAATTATTTAAACGATTTAGCCGCGAAAGAGTAACAAACAGACAAAGTTAATTTTGGAATTTATAAGTGAATTGATTAATTTATCCAACATAAATATTTCTATATAAGCAAGTAACCGAGATTACATACCCAGCATAAAATCTATCTTCAAATGTAGATACCCTCGATCGATCTATCATCATTGACATAATTATAATTACCAAGAAGTCTTACAGTGTTGATAGACCGATTGGAAGGACACCGCACAAGTCGACATCGTCGTTTTGTATAATGAAAGTTGCACAAATAAATTAATTGGATTTGAGGATAATAATTGAAGTCGAGGATCTAACTATGCAACGTGGAATTGAAAAGGAGTATTTCCAGCAACGGACTGAGTTAGGTTGAAGATGAGATAACATTTTCCTGAAGGAATAAACAGAAAAACACACATTTCTCGGGGCAAAATCTTATTACAATATGTTGTCTAAAACTAAAAACTTAGACCTCAGTGCTTCACTTTTAAAGTATAAGTGTTCTTTGAGGAGTATTTTTCTGATGTGTTGATAGTGCTGTTTGTCGATGGGTTGACTAGCTATCCATAATTGTGTTGAACCGTGTTTGTGATATTGATTCTTTATTCACTATTTAATAGGACTTGTTACTAGTGTTTGCATGCTGTGGTCTCCTGTAATTGAGGGAGTACACCGAAAGATTAATGTAAATTTTTATTTTAAGTTATAGTTGTGTATAGTCTTTGTTGGAGATCCTTAATCTGTATAAATAAATAAATTACTATTTACACAGTAAAAGTCAAGTCTTTTGCCTAATAAAAAATTTAATCGGACATTGGGTAAGATAATTGGGAGATGAATTTAAAAGGCAAAATTGGTAAGATAGAAGGCAATGATAAGAAAAATCTCTTTTTGGAACGAAGTTCCTTATGGCGCGTTGTGTAAGGGGGCTAGACGGAAAAATTGTCACGACACAATTAGTTGACACGACACAATTTGTTGTCACGACACAATTTGTTGTCACGACACGACGACGACACACACAGATATTTTCGTTACGTCTTTCTATTTCGAACTTCGTTCCATCCGGGTGTCCCTTGACACCTCTCAAGTTTTATGATTTTTTATGTATAAGCCTCCCAAAGTGACTTTACTCTGCCTGATGGAAAGCATGAGCAGAATCCAAGAGTGTTGGTCACTGTACTCATACAGCAAATGCATTTTGAAAGGAAAGCAAGTCATTATTTCTTCTGTTTTTAATGAAATGGGGGCGAACGAGCAGATGTATCGCCTAAAGGCAATCAACCGCCGCCCATGGACGCCCGCAACACCAGAGGCGTCACAAGCGAGTTGACGGCCTTTTAAGAAGGAGACCTTCTTTCTTTCTTTCATACTAATATTTACACAGATTTAGGGAGGGAAAAAATAACTCGAATAGGTTTCTGTCGCATAATGACTGCACGATTGGCCTAGCGGTTTAAGCGGTCACTACGCCGTTTGCTACTGCGCCAAGTGCCGTGGGTTCAAATCCCACGACATCACTTTGTGTGATCCACAAAATTTTGACCTAAGACTGGGTGTTCTTTGTGTTCGTTACATGTATGTTTGTGAAGCGTCCCCGCGACACAGGATGTATATTCCTAATGCGGGAGTTGCGTTTTAAAAAAAGAATTCTATGATTCGAATTTTTATTTGCCGGCTTTTTTACTATTTACATATGAGCTTGCCAAAGTTACTTTACTGTGCCTGATGGAAAACATGAGTAGAATACAACAGTTGTGGTCACCGTCCTCCTTGCGAATACATTATGATATAACCCACATTATGGCGGCCTAGTGAGATGCTTTTTGACGCCCTGCTTAAAGCACCCAGAAATCTTAATAAGAGTAAATACATGCGCACTGGTAGCAAGTTCCAGGTTAAATTGGCACAGAAAGAAGGACCCAAACCGAGTTCAAGAGCGTATGAAATTCTGAGGTTTCTAGCCAAACGGTGTCTCTTGTTTAGTCCTCAGCTTATCTTTCCTATTCTTCTAACATGCATGTGTGCAAAACTAAAGATTTGCCTTATCTTTTGACAGCTATACTTCAGTCATACGATGTATTACATCATGAACGCTGATTAGATTTTAATCACCCAGCTTATTAAGATAACATATCCTTTTTTTGCGTATCAGTTATATATTTAATAAATGGTTAAGGTATTAGCAATTTATCTTCGTAAGATGCTTTATCCAGCCGCTGACAGTCACTTTCTTGAATCGTTGGTCCATCCAAAAATGAGGACATTTTCAATATATACTAATAGTATAAAGCTGAAGAGTTTGTTTGTTTGAACGCGTTCAGGAACCGCTGGTCCGATTTGAAAAATCTTTCACGCTACGGGAAATAGAAGACGCAAACGAGCTTGCGTGGGTCAGCTAGTTGAAATATAAAGTTACATCATCATTATCTATGGACCGACTTGAAGAATCCTTTTTTATTACTTATAATGGTCAAATTAAAATTGCAACTTCGCAAATTCACACATATTCGAATTTGATTAGAGAAATGTCCCAGCTCCAACTGAACTCAATGGAAGCTGTCAAACGGAATGGTTCATCGATACTCCGCTCCTTTTGGTCGTAGCATAGTGATATAATATAACCTATAGCCATCCTCGATAACTAGTCTATCTAACACTAAAAGATTCTTTTAAATCAGACTAGCAATTCTTGAGTTTAGAGCGTTCAACTAACAAACAAACTCTTCAGCCAAATAAAATTATAGTATACATATTGCAATCAATAAAACATTAGAAATTCTCTGTCAGATACATATTTTTATCACCTGGAAGAGATAAATAAGCCTACATATTATCTGAACGGCAAATCTTCAATAGTAATAACAAATATAATGTTATCTATCTATCTACAAACGCAGCATCACGCTGAAGCCATGTGAATGAGTTAGAAAACATCCACGGTGCACGAAGTATGTAATCAGATGGTGATTAACAAAATCTAGAAACATTTAGAGACAAACATACTCGTATAATAATTTTTTATTCTTTTGTTTTATGGAATAGATTGTAAGCGATTACCGCCGCCCATTGACACCCGCAACACCAGAGGCGTCACAAGTGCGTTGCCGGCCTTTATGAAGGGGGATGATGGGAAGGGATGGGGTATGGGCCTCCGGTATCCTCACTCACTCGGTGAAACACAGCGCAAGCGCTATTTCTCTTCGGTTTTCTGTAATGGCGTGGTATCACTCCGGTCGAGCCTACCTATTCATGCCGAAGCGTGGCTCTCCCACGGTAAAACGGTTTTCGTGTTGTTAAAAAACTATTTACAATTTGCGCGAAGCTTTAATGCTTTAGATATAAAAATAGACATATACAAACATTTTTTTAAAGTCAGCTCTCAACCGCATTAGGAATATACTCGTACATCTTTTATTGCAGGGGACTTACAAACATACCTACATGAAACGGACACAAAGAACATCCAGACTCAGAACAACAATGACAGACAAACAGAGTGACACACCGTGTGGTTTAAGTCGGTCCGATTCGATATTTCGTTCCAAAAACCTGTCCCGGTCACTTAAACACACATGTGTAACCTGTCTCATTAATCTATACACGTATTCACATATAACTACGTGTAGCGAAAAATATATACTCGGTATTAAGAAAATTATGCGAACAGTAGAGTATGAACTGAGGCAAAAATAGAGGTGCAGAATGAAAAAACAATATTATGGTTGACTTTCGACCGCTGGGCAACCACTAGTATAATTCAAATCTCCATTAATATTGAAACCCTTTCGGCCTTTGGTATAGGGACCACAAATCGATTTACCTAAATGTTTAATCGGAGAGGACCGCTGAGCCATTTTTGATGACCATCGATTTGGTTACCCTTTAAAGGGGTTTGTCAGTGACGCCATCTAGTTTAATAGCAAGGAATTAATTAAATGCGTCTTGTAATAGTATCATTATAATCGGGTTAACCTGCTGTCTAAGCAGACATCTGATGATGACTGTTCTCCTGCAGTGGAGTGTTTAAGGCTGTTATTGGTTTCAGGCTATCACTGGTATCGGTCTTGGGCAGTTTAAAAGTATGGTATGCGAAGAAAAAATTGATATTTGTACTTAATACGACTTACAAGCTGATCCCTCCTCTGATAGGTCATTCATTATTATCAATAGAATTTATTAGTCTGTCCGTAGAAATGAGGTTTTGGCTTACCATACAATGCTAGTCAGACAGTTTTGTATCGTATAGGGTTTATTCATTGTTTCAGGTTTTCCTTCTCTTTGCAGTGCATCTTACGTCACTCAACAGGAGTGGCGACACTCGAACTCACATGGATAGAGCGATCAATGTCTAAAAATGTCTCATCATAGCAATGTAAAATAAGCAAAGATTGCTATAATATTTTTTCAAGGCGTCATAACAATTCAACATCGAGTATTACAATTTAAATAAATCACTGAACGTTGCTCATCGACGATATAAAATTTGCCAGTTATGCAATAAAAACTCGAATCGAAAATTCGAGTTTTTATTTAAAGAAAAAGGTTTATTCAAAAATATAGTATGATAAAAAACTTCGGGGACCGCAAAAAGTTTTAACTACGTAATTGGAGTGTTGAACGTGACGGAACAACAGGGACACGAAAAAACCATTAAACTTATATTTCTACTTCGATTTGAATGTTAATGCCTACTAGGATTTTTTATACGACTTAATTGTTAAAGATACCCACGCTTTATCTTCTGGGAAACGATTGCCAGTTCTCCCAAAACAAAAATTTCATTCATTTTCATGAACTTTGGAGGACGATTCTCACTTACAACCAGCGTTGCCAGAAGTGCCGATCCTGGCGGGACGTCCCGCTTTTTGAATTTAAATTGTAATGTCCCGCGAGGGGATAACTGGCCTAAAAACTATGTACGGTGGTCTTTCAAGTTACGTGTGAACATGGCTGCTGAGTCGTCAGGGTCGTTGACAGAAAAATGTGGACGTTCATTCGCTGTTGCTCCCCCCTTTAGGAATGAGGACGTGAATATATATATATATATATATATATATACATAATATACAACGCTATTTAGTTTTAAACTGGACAGGATTTGTACTATGAAAATTTTATAGATTAACTGATACAATACTTAATATTATAAAAAATAATTATGTCTGTCTGTTACGCTTTCACGGCTAAACCACTGACCAGATTTGGATGAAACTTTCAACGTAGATCTATTGATTCTTGAGGAAGGACAGATGCGACTATAAACTGACATACACGCGAGCAGAACCGCGGGCAATAGCTAGTACATGGAACACACTCAAACTTCGAAACGAATATTTTACAGATCATACAAATATTTTACCCTAAACACCTAGCCTCAATCACTGCACCACACAACTTGTAAACTTAAGAACTTATTATTAAGTAGTGTCCGACCGAAAGTTCGGTTTCGGTTTCGGTTTCGGCCGAGTTTCGGCCAAAAATCAAGTTTCGGCGGCAGTTTCGGTTTCGGCCAAAATTGACCGAAACTTTTGCCGAAACCGAAACTGATTTCGAAAGTATTAATTAGTAAGATTTCAAAATATCAATACTTAGTATTTAAGGAACAGTAACAATTAGTGATATGATTATTGATAACTGATGAACATTTTGCTATGACAACTTAATTTAACTTAAAAATATTATTAACATTTTTTTATGTTATGTTAAATAAATAATTACAACAAACTTAATATACTGTGTTTCCATTTCATGTCCTAATTAATGCAGCAGAATAATGGGTAAAATGCACCAAATTTCAGTATTTTAAGGAATTTTATACTTGACCACGTGAGTTTCGGTTTCGGTTTCGGCCGAAACTGAAGCCACGGCCGAATATTCGGTTTCGGTTTCGGTTTCGGCCGGAAAACCTGTTTCGGTCGGACTCTATTATTAAGTTAAATAAACAATATTCTATGTGCTAAAATTTACATATTTAGTTCCGCTTCATAACAATTGAAGAAAAACATGAGATTTTTTTTGTTTTTCAAATCAACTTTTTGTGTAAAATAATGTATTTAGAGTTTACGTACCGTGTATGAGTTTTTGCGACACATTTTTTTTCTGTTTTTGACACACTTTGACACACTACATATAATACACAATGTATTTTGTAAATGTATCTAAATAAATTGTTGTCCTTGAAAGTGAAGTAAGAAAAATCGATTGTCGTGAACAATTGATTGTTGTATATTTTATCGAATGAATAAAAAAACTTGAAAAATAAAAATATTGAGTTCTTTTGTTCAACAACTAAGGGTGACGTCGTGGAACGCCACTAGTCTAAAATATAGCCTTAGTTACATATTATTTTATCGACTATGTGCCAGTGAACGTGAAGGCCGGCAACGCACTTGTGACGCCTCTGGTGCTGCGGGTGTCCATGGGCGGCGGTAATCGCTTACCATCAGGCGATACGTCTGCTCGTTTGCCCCCTATGTAATAAAAGTCAAAATGGGTCCAGCAGTGCCTAAGATTATCCGGAGCAGACAGACGGACGGACAAAAATGTCTTTATTATAAATTTATATGCATTTTTTGATAGCTTTTAATTTGTAATTTATAACAAACAATTTTAATTTTATAGAATTTTGAAAAATTATGGTTTAATCGCTTTGAAGTCGGTGTTTTATTTTACTTGTGAAAAAACTTACCGTTTATGCGTTTATGCGTTTACTGAAAATAGCGAAATATTATTGTAACTTTACAACTGCGGATAACACCGCGGGGCGAAGCTCATTTCATCAGCTATCTGCCAGTGAAAGTCCCGTCAAAATCGGTACAGCCGTTCCAGAGATTAGCCGAAACCAACAGATAGACAGGGATAGAAAAAATTAAAAAAATGTTATTTTGCTAGATTTACTGTGTACATACAAGTGCATTTAGTAAAAGGCGGTTATATTAATATAACAAACAGACACTCCAGTTTTATTTATTTGTATAGATTATGTTGTTTTTGTTTTGACCACGTGACATTACGGTGAGGTGACGTCATTTCCATACATTTGGTAATTTTCTACTAACGTTTACGTTTGCAGAATGTCATATTAGGGGTCCAGAAACGGTAGGTAAGCAGGGGTGTATAAAACAAGGTACATTAACAGCTCAAATCGTACCGTTAATCGAAGATTTAATGGATTAAAGTCTGGGAAACTGGCAGCATATTAGAAATGTAGGCAATGATTATACTAATGGATTGGGGTGGAATGTAAACAGTTGCTTCAGTAGGTCAAGGTCTATCTGTAACTGGTCATTAACGTGCCTATATATATATAATTCCCCATAATACAATGTATACATACATAAAACATGAATTATGAATGATAATGGTGGTGATTCTGTTGTTTTATCATAACTAAACTAAAATTCACTAAAATTTGTTGTTGGATATATACTTTAATTTTCCATGGGAGAGCCACGCTTCGGCATGAATGGGCCGGCTCGACCGGAGTGATACCACGGCCTCACAGAAAACTAGTGTGAAATAGCGCTTGCACTGTGTTTCACCGAGTGAGTGAGGATACCGGAGGCCCATACCCCAACTCCTCCCCCCATTCCCTCTCCCCATCCCCCAAAGGTCGGCAACGCACTTGTGACGCTTTTGGTGTTACGGGTGTCCATGGGCGGCGGTATTCGCGGCATAACAGAAGAAAAATTATAACCTAAGTTGAGTAATTTAATTAATTTTGGTTACAACAAAGTAAATTTTGCTTTTTCAAGTTATAAATAAGCGTGTGTCTGCAATTAACGTTTATTTGGTACTGAATTGAACACAATGACAACTAGGATGTGATATTTCAATAAAAAAATGACTTTAAGCAGATGATATTACAGTATATAATCTCTTCTTTGTCATAGCCATTTCCCATTATTTGGGGTCGGCTCTCCTCGTTCTGCGGCGCCAGGACAATCTATCCTGGGTTGCCGAAACGTTTGTTTGGGCAAGCTCTAAGTCCTTGGCCACCGTGGACCACCAGGTGGCTAGTGGGTGTCCTCTACCTTGCCTAATATTTGGTAGCGCTAGAGCTCGTTTCACAACATGGCCTTCAGGGCGTCTCATGACATGAACGCCCGAGATTACAGTATATATAATCCAACAACCAATTATAGTTTAGTGTTGACAACAGAATCACCACCATACCTATCATAACGTGGATGAATTGAATCTAAAACAAAAAGCTACTGTTTTTTTTGTAGTCAGTCAGTTCATTTGTAGGTATAGACAGCCAGAATGTTTTTGTTATTGATTTTGCATCAAAGAGTTATTCATGTTTATATTGTTATCGTTAGTTATCCTTGAAATTATGTATGTATATCGATTTTGTACTTAAAAATATTGTTTAGGTACATCATGGACTAAAAATATAAGAGACTGGTTGGATGTGGATAGCACAGATACATTAATTCGCATGACTGAAGACAGGGAGACGTACAGACGTGTGGTTGCCGACCTCCGTGGTGGAAATACCACTTTTTTTTTCTTTTTTTATTGCATAGGAGGCAAACGAGCAGACGTATCGCCTGATGGTAAGCAATTACCGCCGCCCATGGATACCCGCAACACCAGAGGCGTCACTAGTGCGTTGCCGGCCTTTAAAGAAGGAGTACGCTCGTATTGTATAATAATTCTATTTCCTTTTCTATGGTGTTTGAACATTTTATTTTATGTCTTGTCAGTAATTTTTTGTCTTATGATTGCTTAACACTAAGTAAATAAATATTTGGGACATCTAACACACAACGCCATCTAGTCCCAAACTCCTTGCGCGGGCCGTTGTCTCGAGCATACGCTTGTAACTATTACGTCGGAACGCTTAAACTTATTCAAACTACTCACATCAAGATTTATTAGCAAAAATGAGTGAAAGTGATGATGAAGAAATCGTTTTACCCAGTAGTGATAAAAGTGATTCTGAAGTAATTAGAAAGTGTGAAGAAACCTTGCATAGAATGGACCAGTCGGATAATGATACGCAAAATTTACCAGTTACGATGACCATACCCGAGAAGAGAAAAGAAAGGGAAGAAAGTAGCAGCGAAGACGAATTTATAACAGTAACCAGAAGGAAACCTAAACGGTTTCTTAGGAGTAACTCAAATAATTCAAACCATGTAAATAGTGAGAAAAGGAGGGTAGAAATACAAAACAAGGAAGATCAATACAATGAAATTTGTTTAACATATACAGAGCCTTTACCTAAGCAAATGGCTTTAGCAAGATTATTACGCGATGAAAACATTGGAAATATAATTAGAATCAAATATAAAAGTCAATTTAAGGTACTTATTCGATTTAATTGTAAAGAAAATGCAGAATTATTATTAAAGTGTAAGAAATTGTGGGATTTAGGATATAAACTGGCTATGACGTATGAATCAACTCTGTCATTTGGTGTTATAAAAGGTGTAGATATGGAGTTGAATGAAACAGACATTAAATCAATTATAGAGGCAGATACAAGAATTTTATCTGTGAAAAGACTGAAAAGGATAAGTTCGAATGGAACGTGGGTTGACAGTGAAACGATTAGAGTGTGTTTTGAGGGGGCAACTTTACCGTCTTATGTATATGCGTATGGCTGCCGATTTCAAGTAGACCCGTTTGTATTCCCAGTTACGCAGTGTACACGGTGTTGGCAGTTTGGTCACTTTTTAAAATTTTGCCCTATGAAAAAGATAACATGTCCAAAGTGTGGGGGCAATCACGAAAATTGTGAAGTAACTGAGTACAAATGCTTAAATTGTAATGGTTCACACTTTGTGTTAGATAAACAATGCCCTATATACCTTAAAGAAAAAATGATTCGAGAAACCATGGCCAAGTATAATGTCACATATAGAAAAGCTCTCCAAATGTATATACTTAATAAAAAAGATGAAACACAGCAACTAGGCAAGCAAAACATGGAATATAGACAACATACAAATGAAATGATAACTAAAACCCCCGAAATATGTCAAGAAACATATAGCAGTGTGTTGAGGAAGAAAAACTTAGAACGTAAAATACCTGACAAAGGGAGAAACCTTACCCAAAACGTAACCCGAAAAGATAAAAGTTCTACACAGAAGGAAAAGACTAAGAATAAAACAATAAAAAATACTATAATGGAAGATGAGTCACTACCTTCAACTGAAGAATCTAGTAGCAGTAATGAAAATCAAATTAGAGGCGAGGACAGAAAAGAAGCTAAGTACAAATTTGAGTTCAAAAAATTACTTTTAAAATTACAAAATATTTTTTTCTCAGATATTAGTAATGAGGAAATAATTTGTAGATGCCTTAAAATAATTTATGAGGAAGTTAAAATAATAATTTGTAATATTTTATGTAATGGCAATATGCTACAAAAAATAACTTCCTTTGTTAATGGATAACAATCTTGTATCTAAATCTGTTGTAAATATTTTGCAGTGGAACTCTCAGAGTATTAGGCCTAAATTGATAAATTTTAGAGAAACTTTAAATTCGGAAAAAATTCATATTGCGATAATCTGTGAGACCTGGTTGAAAAAAGAACAAATAGTTAACATAAATTCATACAACATATATAGAAATGATAGACAGGACGGCTATGGTGGAGTAGCAATAATTATACACAAATCTATCCAAGCCTATGTATGTTCTATCAATGTTCCAAATCCAGGTATAGAAGTACTACACGTTAAGATTGTCAACTGCAGTAATTTGGAGAATATTGTCGCAATATACTGTCCATCGTCAAGTCATACACAATTTTCAGACTGGGAAGACATATTCGAAAAATTTAAATGTAGGTCCTTAGTGGCGGGAGATTTTAACGGTCATCACACAAATTGGTCATACAAGACAGACAGTAGAGGAACTCAATTATTTGACGCTTCTTTAGAACATGGACTCCTGTCTCTCAATAATGGTGCTGCTACTCGTATTAAACTGGTGGACGGTGTGTTGAGACAAACTTCTCCAGACATTTCATTTGTATCTTCAGATATATGCGCAAGTTTCACGTGGCGAACACTTCAGGAAAATTTAGGAAGTGACCACTTAATGATTAAGTTATCTATCAATATCCAAAATTTTATAAAGCCTATTGCAAAACGTAATTATAAACTAGCAGACTGGACAAAATATAGAAATGAACTTAAAATAATATTCAAGGATAATGAATTATTCTTTAGGGATGATTCGCATAATATACAAGAAATGTATGACTATTTTATACGAGAAATCAATCAGGCAGCGGATAATAGTATCCCTTTAATTAAAATTAATAGAAATCCTACAAATAAATTTAAACCAAAACCATACTGGAATCCTGAGTTATCTCTAGCTGTAGCGCGTCGCAGACTGGCATTACGAAACTTTAGAAAAAACCCTTCCCCCGATAATTTAAGCATATTTGAAGACAAATCAAAAAAGTGTACTAAAGTAATTTCACAGGCTCGCAATCAAAATTGGGAAACGTTTTGTAACTCCGTCGATAAAGAAACATCATCGTCAGAGCTGTGGAATAAAATGCGTTGGATAAAAGGACATATAAGAACAAAAAACTTGATACCGATCGAAAAACAAATAAATTTACTGTGTTCAATTACTCCTGATCAAAGCTTAAATCAAGGCCCCTGTATAATTTCACAAAATAATCCTTTAGAAAAAGAATTTAGTATTTTTGAACTCACCCGTTGCTTAAAAACAAAAGATACTTCACCGGGTGATGATTGCATTACATATTCCATGATTTGTAATTTGCCAGAGGAAGCAAAAATAATTTTATTAAAATTATATAACCGAATTTTCTATTCAGGATATATTCCAAATCAGTGGAGAGAAATCAAAATTTTAGCTATACAGAAACCGACTTATAATCCTATAATAGAACAAAAACTCCGCCCTCTATCTTTAATGTCATGTGTTTGCAAAATATTTCATTCGATGTTGAGTAAACGTATTGAGTGGTATGTAGAAAAAAAGGAAATTATTTCAAGATATACAGTAGGTTTCAGGAAATCATTTTCATGTATAGACAGTTTGGCACGTTTGGTTTCGCAAATACAAATAGGTTGTACAGAAAATATGCCAACAATTGCCTGCTTTCTCGATATTGAAAATGCCTATAACAATGTATCTATCGGGGCATTAATTGAAACTTTAGATGAGATTACAGTAGGACAGAAAATCTGTAAGTATCTATGGAATTTTCTAACTGAAAGGCACCTCACAATTAAAAATGAAGATGGTCAGGGCATTTTAACTAGATGGACCAGTACTGGGTTAGCACAGGGTGATCCTATTTCGCCACTTCTGTTTAATATAGTGACATATAAAATATGTCAACAAATTAAGAATGTCAGGATATCACAATATGCAGATGACTTTGTAGTATATGTAAGCAATAAAAATCTAACACAGTGTAAAATAGAAATTGAGTCAGCATTACAAATAATCACTAAATTATTGGACGGGATAGGATTACAATTATCTTTAACAAAATCAAAATATTGTGTATTTAGTCGAGGAGCTAGAAGAGTAGTACCTAATATAACTATAGAAAATTACCCTTTGCCAAGATCCAAGTACATTAAATACCTAGGAATGTGGTTAGATCAAAGCCTCACGTGGAGCAAACACATCAACGAAATTATCGGAAGAACTTCAAAAGCATTAAACTTGTTGAAAGTTTTAGTTGGGTCAACTTGGGGGGTTCATCAGAAACACGTTAGAAGACTTTACATTTCACTGATACGAAGTAGGATTGACTTTGCGAGCTTCTTATATGACAACAGCTCTACAACTCAAATATCTAAATTAGATAAAATACAGAACCAGGCCTTACGGGTTATAGGTGGATTTATTAAAAGCTCCCCAATACACGTTATGGAAAGTGAGCTTAGTCTACCACCACTGTTCATAAGAAGACAATACCTGGCATACAAGTTTTGCTTAAAAAGTCAATCGTGGGACAATAGTGTAAATGTTGATCTGTTAAGTAAACTTAGCAACTTGTGTCACATAGAATATTGGCAAAGAAAGAAAAAACCCTTGCTTGCATCTACATATGAGGAAACTAAAACTTATAAAGTTCATTGTACTTATCCCTTGTTAATGTTCTCGTTAAATACATGGGTAACTGGTATAAACATTGAGGATGTAATAAATATAGATTTAGACAGCATATCGAAAGGTAAAGCGGAATATGAATACAATTTATTAAAGGTTAATATAATCGACGAGCTAAACGAAAAATATGTAAACTGGCACAAAGTCTTTACAGATGGTTCAAAGAAGGATAATACTCTGGGAGCAGCCTATTATGTAGTGTCTATGCAAAATAGAGCTTGTTTTAACATTAAGACGGAACTAAGTATAATGTCGGCGGAACTCATTGCGATTTCGGAAGCACTATCATTTGTGATTGATAAAAATTGGAATAACACCGTTATAATATCAGACAGTAAGAGTGCATTGCAACATTTGGCTCGATGCGCCTCTGGTGTCAGAGGTGTATCGATAGCCTATATGATACTTAAGAAAATACTACAACTACAAAGAAATGATAGGGCGCTGAAGTTGCAATGGATTCCGTCTCATGTTGGGATACATGGTAATGAAGTGGCAGACAAAGCAGCTAAAGAAGGATGTTCACACGGAGTTGAAATTGACGTACCACCTGATCATACAGAAATACTGCACAAATTTAAGCTACTTACTTATTTCAAATGGAAAGAACATTTCAATAAGGTATCCAAAGACAAAGGAATTTGGTATAAGTCTATACAGTCTGAACCACTTCGTATGCCATGGTTCACAGCATGTACATTTGACAGAGAGTTAGTTAAAATAATACTCAGACTAAGATCAGGACACATTCCATCAAACAAGTTTGCGTACTTGATGCACAAAGCTGAGTCTCCAAATTGTGATGTGTGTGGCGTGGAGGAAGACGTGCAACATGTGCTAATGGAATGTGTCAAGAACCGCAGGGATAGAGAAATTGTAATGGAGGCACTGGGGGTGAATCCATGTGACATAGGAATCCCTCAAATGATTTTATCGATACCTACATCTAATAAAGCAAGAATGCTCTGTCGCATGACTAAGCCCGCAGTGACTCCTCTATCTTAGCTTAACATGTACATGGATCGATGTACGTTAAAATGGTTACAATGGGGTTGTCATATCCGAAAGGATAAAAACCCCCAAACAACAAAAGATAATAAAAAAAAAAAAAAAAAAATCTAGTCCCAAGCTAAGCAGAGCTTGTATTATGGGTACTAGACAACTGATATAAATACTTATATACTTTTTTTTTGTTAATACATACATATTAAACATAGAAAACACCCAAACTCCGAAACAAATATTTGTAGATCATATAAACATTTGGTCCGAGGAATCGAACCCGAGACCTCAAGCTTAGACCGCATATGTTAGAACTACGCCACCGAGGCAGTCACTGTGAACAACATATTATCAACTGGTCTAAAAGTAGGTAAAAAAAGAAAAAAAAAGGTTTCAATTTTTTAGTTGCTCTAAGCAGAATTATATTTTTAGTTTACTGTGTGACGAACCGTACATATTCTGCGGATTCAGCAGATGTTCAGCATTTTCTTGCTATCTACTCTAGAAGGTCGAACTTTATGAGTTACGGACCAAGTGTATTTACAATACAAACAACGAGACATATCATTGGATAGTCCATTTATCGATGAAGGCTATATATCATTACGCTAATACTAATAGGAGCGGAGCACCAATGAAGCATATTTCAAAAACGGGGGAAAATTTCACGCTACGGGCAATAGAAGACGCATACGACGTTGCGGGGGTCACCTAGTAACTTTATAAAATACAAAAAAAAAATGACTGTAATTAAATCCTAATATATATTTTACATTCCATCAGACAAATAAAAATAGACAGGTAGGTATATTTTATGATTTTATTACCACACAACAAAGGCTACAGAAATTCAGTGCAGACCGTAGATTAAAATATTCTTTCAATAACATGACATGGGCAGCGAGCTTTAATATTGAGATCGATTTTATTTCCACGACAAAGCCATTTGATGTGTCTAATTTAGACATGATGTAATGGATAGATGTTTATTCAGACTTATATCGACACATAAACACTGTTCGTTGGCTCAGCCGGGTCGTTTAAGTACAGATACAGAGATCTTAATCACAACAGTTTCAGGGATCCTCCTCCAATAAATATTTCGGATATCTAACACACAACGCCACCTAGTTCCAAACTAAGCAGAGCTTGTATTGTGGGTACTATACAAGTGATATAAATACATGTACTTGTAGTTTTTTTTTGTAAATTTATATATTATACATTCGAACAAAACTCCGGAACAAATATACGCAGATCATACAAACATTTGGTACGCCACCGAGGCAGTCAAAGGCACAAAGTGGCACACCGTAGTTTTAGTCGGCCCGGCCGGTGGAGGTTTCAAAAGATATGCAAACTTAAATAAATATTTTCTAAATATCTAAAGATCTTATTTTTTTAAAGAAGTATTGGAAACATTACAAACTTTATAATGTTTCTGTAATTTAAATTGAACTTTGCACAAGTACGGCTAATTAGATTATTTTTATTGACGCTGTTTATTTATTGCTCTTTTTTTTTTTATTATCTTATCGGCACTTTTATATTAAGCATGCAATGTATCAGGATGCTGTTGATATTTGTAGTACTGTTGTTACTGGTATGTCTCACACTCTTGAGAGGTTATTACTACTTATATTATTTTATAGACAACGAAGGTTTTATGTTTTTCTGGTGTTTCTTTTTTTTTTTTTTTTTTGTTTATTAATTACCAACTTCGCTTATAAACTTGAACCCCCATAAGTAATCTGTGGAAAACGTAGTGGGTAGTATATTTGTTATGTTTAGTTTACTTAATAACAACCCTATGTATATTTTATATGCTACTGTTTGTGTTCCCTAATTGAATAAATAAATAAATAAATAAATACAAGGAAGAAGCATATATATTTATACATAGAATATTATTGTTTTCTAATGCTTCAGTTTTCAATGTAGATTTATTATAAACTAGCTGACCCACGCAACCTCGTATGCGTCTTATATTGCCCATAGCGTGAAAATTTTCCCCCGTTTTTGTGCTCCGCTCCTATTAGTAGTAGCGTGATGATATATAGCCTATAGCCTTCCTCGATAAATGGACTATCTAACACCGAAAGATTTTTTCAAATCGGACCAGCGGTTCCTGAGATTCGTTCAAATAAACAAACAAACAATCTGTTCAGCTTTATTATATTAGTATAGATAACTACGTTTGTACGCGTGAAAATTAGAACCTTTTAAACCTTTCCTGAACTTCTACAAATATTTCAAGACTAGCTGACCCACGCATCCTCGTTTGTCTTTTATTGCCCGTAGTGAAATATTTTTCCCCGGTTTTTTTAACATTCTTCATTAGTGCTCCGCTCCTATTGATCTTAGCGTGATGATAAATAGCCTATAGCCTTCCTCGATAATATACTATCGGAACAGCGGTTCCTAAGATTAGCGCGTTCAAACAAACAAACCAACTCTTCAGATTTTATAATATTAGTATAGATTAAAATTAGCCAAATCGGTCTAGCCATTCTCGACTTTCAGCGAGACAAGCGAAGAGCAATTCATTTTCATAAGAGGTAAGGATTTTGGTAGGAATTTTCGTGCTCACACTACGTCATAAGCTATCTTTTCTCACTTGACGCCTCACGCCTAAACACACACAGGAAGTAAAACATTTTGAGATACTTAATAGCCATCTTTAAACTTGGTAGTTTGCCGTAAAACATTCTCAAGGTAAGTTCTTGTAAAGAACAAGTAAACTAAAGTTAATTACATGACCCAAAATAACCAGACAACAAGAGCCGTGATGTGGACCAGTTTCCTTTATAAACGTTTTCTTTTGTGAACGGTGTGGAGATAAATCACAGGTCATCCAAGGCTGGGAAAGAAAGATAAATAGAGGATTCAAGTCAACAAAGGGTTGGTAAGGAGTGACGTCCGTTAGGATAGATAATTTTGCTTTGAATAAAAGAAGAGGGAAATCGATTACGACAACATATTTATTGTATGCTTGTTTTTACTTTATGATGCTATATATGCTTTGTACTCGTACATACAGAGGCAGCTCTGACCCGACTGCTGTTCTTGAGGTCCTGGGTTCGATTCCCTGGTCGGACCATATGTTTGTATGATCTACAAATATTTGTTTCGGAGTTCGGGTGTTTTCTATGTATAATATGTATGTATTTACAAAAAAAAGGTAGGTATATATGTATTATCAGTGGTCTAGTATCCATAACACAAGATCTGATTATCTTGGGACTAGATGGCGTTGTGTGTAAGATGTCTGAAATATTTATATCAACAGCGTTAATCTTAGTAAGTGTTGAGTAATGGTCAACATGCTCATTGCGAATGCAGAAAAGGTGACTATTACTCTTGAATCCTGCTCATGCTTTCATCAGGCAGAGTAGAACCTCTTTGGCAGGTTCAAATAACAAAAAAATAAATCGTTTGTAGAGCACTACTTAACGAAGATGGGCTTATTTAATATTACCGCTTTGTTCGTGGTTTTATTTCTTCTTTTCCCGAGTTTTACCATCATTATCTTCCTAGACGTATTATTCCCAAGATTATTTGGGGTCTAATAGTTCATCCGGAATCACCAGAATATCAATTTTTCCACGGAGCGACTAGCATCGTACCTCCACAACCCTGAGAGTGAACTGAATTCGAAGGTTGAAGTATTTGTCAGTATATTTTAAGGCACTGATTTCCCAGTTACGGTTGTCATAGGTGTTCATGACAACCCCCCAATGTATCCCTACGTTGTCGTCGTGGTGGGGCTTGCGTGGGTCAATGATCTCTGGGGCTGTGCCGGGTAGAGCTACTCATGCCGGATTGGCCCAGGGTGAGACTCCAGACTAAATGGGATCGAAGACGGAGTCTGGCTGCAGACTGCCGCGAAGGGCGTGACGCTCAGTCGTCGCGCGGCACTCCAAACGTCCCTCTGCTTTAGCAGAAGGCGTGTTGGAGTGCGAGTAGATCAGAGGGGCTGGCACTTGAGTGTTAGTCCCGTCTGTGAGAGAGGGCTAGCCACCCTCTCGCATTCCGTAACCATTAGGGGCTCAACAACGACCTGACTGGTGGCTCCAAGAGGGTACGCTGAGAACCTGATGGCCGGAGGGCTTGCCTTGATTGGCCGGCCCATGACAAGGATAGTCTATAACACCCGACAGCTAAGTCGTAAAAACCTGTGGATACTGGCCGACCTCCACAGTACATAGGCTTGCCCGGGTATTGGGGATCTCTGCCCGGGTGGACCTTTAGTTCTCCCCAACTCGTGGGTTTAGAAATGGAATTTGATAAATCTTTAAAAAATATAACCGAATTGGACACAAATATAACGAAAACTGGCATGCATACCGGAACTGAGAAGGAGAAGAAGGAGACGAAGGAAAAGAAACGGAAGGAAAGGAGGAACGCCAAGGGGCAGTTCCGAAAGGCGGACGAGCGATCGTCTGCCGATGAGGACACTGCGTCTGTGGCGCCCATCTCGGTGGGGCTCCCAGAAGTCAATCTGACTGCTGGGAGCCGAAGAACATCAGAGCGCATGCGCTCAATGTCCGCTACTTCTGTTGCGAGTTGTAGCTCCAGTACGACTGTGGACGCACTGGAGCTGATGGAGACGGAGGCTTCGGAGACCCGCAAGCGCGGCCTCTTCAGGGACGGCGGCGAAAGCGACACGTCCCAGGAGATGTTGCCGCCACCTAAAATTGGGAGCGGCCAGAGGGGAAGATCCCGCACCCCAGCCTCGGCCTCGTCAGGTTCTGCCTTTTGCAAGGCGGAATCCTATAGGAGGGCCAGGGCTGACGGTGAGCTACAGGCGGAGGAGGAGATGTCTGGTCTCCTGCTGAAGATCAGGGGCCCGGTGGAGGGGGATTTAGTGCCCCAATCACCGGTCTCTCTGCAGGAGACAGCGGACGCGGCGCTGGCCATTATAAACAAGGTGGCCACCAAGTCCGTGAACCTGAAGGGCTCTTTTGTAAGGGCCCTTAAGGACTCCTCTTCTGCCGTGGCGGGGGTCGTAGACACCCTGATTGGAGACGTGGCTCGCCTTCAGTCGGCCAACGACCGGCTGACGGGGCAGGTGGCCGAGCTCGGTGCTCAGTTCGCCCAATTCCGGGCGGAGCGAGAGGCCCCGGCCCCGTCAACATCCCAGCGGGCCGCGTCCAAATCCCAGCAGGCCCCATCTGCGCCGCAGCCGTCCCCTGCCGGCACTGGGATTACGGACGCCCAACTGGCTGCCATCCTCGACGCATGCTGGCGCATGATAGAGGGTCGTACGGCCGGCCTGGAGGCGAGGCTGCCTGCGGCCCCTATTATGCGGCCGCCGCTTGCGGCGCCGAAGCGGAGGGTCACGTCGTCGGCGGCGACCCCCCTTCCTGTGGTAGGGGGTCGCGTAACCTACGCGTCGACGACGAGAACAGCGCCGGCCCCTGCGGCTGCTCGAGGGCTGGTGGCCAGGGCTCCGGCTCCGGCCAAGACGGCTGCGCCGAGGACGGGGCGGGGGGCGGCAGCAAAAGCTGCAACACCTATGCCCCCCACTCCAACACCTCTGCCTGGCCCCTCTACATCTGCCCCCTCCAATGAGGGTTGGCAGGTAGTCGGAGGGGCGAAATCAAAGAAGGCGAGAAAGCGGGCCAGAAAGGCTGCCCGACAGGCAGCCTCTGGCCCGCAGGCGCCACCGGTGGCAGGGGCCACCCCAAAGAGCCGCAAGCCGCGGAAACTGCAGCCGCCGAAAACCGCGGCTGTAGTGGTGACCCTGTCACCGGAGGCGACATCCGGCGGGCTGTCCTACGCGGCCTTCTTCAAGAAGGCCCGGGACAGTCTCGCCGGAGATTTTGAAACGGCCGGTGTCCGCCTGCGCAAGGCCCAAACGGGAGCTCGAGTTCTCGAGTTCCCAGGGGCCGATGGCGCAAAAAAGGCGGACACCGTTGCCGAGAAAATGAGGGTTGTCTTCGCAGCCACGGATGGTGTGAGGATCGCCAGGCCCACTAAGTGTGCAGAGCTGCGCATTTCGGGCCTGGACGACTCGGTCACGACTGACGATGTCCGCGCCGTAATCTGCGAGAAGGCGAGTTGCGGTGCGGACAGCGTCAGGGTCGGCACCATCCGCCCCGGTCCAGGAGGCCTTGGTGCAGTGTGGGTCAGCTGTCCCGTGGCGTCGGCCAAAATATTGGCCGATGCCGGCAGGCTACTCATCGGCTTCGTGAGTGCCAGGATCACAGTCCTGGCCGCGAGGCCGATGAGGTGTTACAAATGCCTTGCCGCGGGACACACTCGCACCAAGTGCCAGAGTTGTTTTGACTGCAGCGGATTATGTTTCCGCTGCGGTCGACCGGGGCACAAGGCGGCAGAGTGCTCTGCCGCCCCTCACTGCCCCGTGTGTGCGGCGGGCAATAAGCCCGCCAATCACCAGATGGGGCAGGGGGGCTGCAAGCCTCCAAAAGCTTCTCGGCAGACGTCGGGGGCTAGCCTGTCGACCCAGGCTGCCTGCGACGTCGATCGTGCGACCACGTCGTCGCCCATGGAGGAGGTTGTAGAGACGATCCAGTAAATGGATCAAGTCTCCAACCTCCTTGTCCAGACGAACCTGAACCACTGCGCCGCGGCGCAGGATCTCTTCCTGCAAACCATGGCGCAGTGGTCGATAGGTGTTGCCGTAGTCGCGGAGCCCTACTACGTCCCTCCCCGTCCAAACTGGATGGGTGACTGGGACGGCTCCGTGGCAGTCGTCGGCTCCTCGGCGGCTCGTTCCCCGCCCTTGTCGCTAAGAGACAAGGGCTCTGGATATGTGGCTGCCGAGTGGGGGGGAATCACCGTTTACGGTGTGTATTTCTCCCCCAACCGGAGTTTGAGCGATTTCGAGGTCTTCCTCAACAACCTGGAGACCTCGATGCGGCGACTAGCGTCTGGGCACGTCCTCGTGCTGGGGGACTTCAACGCAAAATCCATTGCGTGGGGTTCCCCGGCGACGGACGCCAAGGGCGATGCCGTTGTGGAGTGGGCGGCTTCGGTGGGCCTCTGTTTGCTGAACAGAGGCGCCACCAACACGTGCGTGCGACAGCAGGGGGGGTCGATAGTGGACCTTTCGTTCGCTACCCCTGCTGTTGCCGCACGAGTAAGGAACTGGTGTGTCCTGGATGAGGTTGAGACGCTCTCGGATCATCTCTATATCCGATTCGAGCTCTCCCGGTCCCAGGGCCCCAGTAGGGGTCACGTGGCGCGGCATTCCTCCCGCTTTCCGCGGTGGGCTGTTGCCAAGCTCGATAGGGACCTGCTAGAGGAGGCGGCCATCGTTCAGTCATGGCTGTCTCCGCGGGCCCCGGCCGAGGAGGTCGACATGGGGGCTGGCCGCTTTCGCACTGCGATAACGCAGATCTGCGATGCGGCCATGCCCCGCGTTCGGGGTTGTCGACTTCCACGGAACGGGGTCTACTGGTGGTCCCAGGAGTTGGCGGACCTCCGTGCGGCCTGCACTCGTGCCCGGAGGTCCTACACCCGTTGCCGGCGGCGACGCCACCGCGTAGACGGGGAGGAAGGCCGGCTTCATGAGGAGTACCGCGAAGCGCGGAGGACTCTGAAGCTGGCCATTTGCCGCGCCAAAGAGGAAAAAAGAAAGGAGATGCTGGAGAGTCTCGACCGTGACCCCTGGGGTCGCCCATATCGTGCGGTGCGTCAGAAGCTCCGCACGGCGGGCCCCCCCCTTACCGAGACTCTCCAGCCCAGCTTCCTGCAGCAGGTGGTCGAGGGCCTTTTCCCGCAGCGGGCGGAGCACACGCCCCCGTCGATGGCCTATTCAGTGGCCAGAGACGACGGGGGCCGAGAGGACGATATTCCGCCCGTTAGGGAATCGGAGGTTGGGGCGGCTGTTCTTCGGATCCGTTCCAAGAACACCGCCCCCGGGCCGGACGGGGTACCACCCCGAGTGATGGCCCGAGCCCTCGACCATATGTCGGACCGCCTCAGGGAGGTTTTGGATGCCAGCCTGGCGTCCGGACGCTTCCCTGAGTGCTGGAAATGCGGGAAGCTGGTCCTACTGCAGAAGCCGGGACGGCCAGCCGGTTCGGTCGCGGCCTATAGGCCCATCGTGTTGCTGGACGAGGCGGGCAAATTGTTCGAGAGGATTCTCTCTGCCCGCATCGTCCAGCATCTCAGCGAGGTAGGGCCCGACCTGTCGGACGCCCAATTCGGGTTCCGAGAGGGGCGTTCGACGGTCGATGCCATGATGCGCCTTAGGGCCGTGACCGAAGAGGCGGTTGGCTGTGGCGGCGTGGTGTTGGCGGTGTCCTTGGACATCGCCAACGCCTTTAATAGTCTGCCATTCAGCTGCATCAGGGAAGCACTCCAGTATCATGGGGTGCCAGAGTACCTGAGGCGGCTGGTGGCAGACTATTTGGAGGAGCGTACCGTCGTGTACGAGGATCGAGATGGCGTCCTTAGACGGCGACCCATGTCGTGCGGCGTTCCACAGGGGTCTGTCCTCGGACCACTCCTGTGGAACGTGGGGTACGACTGGGTCCTTCGAAGTCGTCTGCCCCCCGGGCTGGGCGTAATTTGTTACGCCGATGACACTTTGGTCACAGCTCGGAGGGCCAATTTCCAAGAGGCGGCGCGCCTGGCCACCAGGGGTGTTTCTCTGGTGGTTGGGCGCATCGAGGCGCTGGGCTTACGGGTGGCCCTTGACAAGACGGAGGCCCTGCTATTCCATGGGCCCCGTCGTGGTCCACCCCCCGGCGCCTCTATCGAAGTCAACTCGGTCCTCGTACCGGTTCGGGCCCAGATGAGGTATCTGGGCCTGATCCTCGACGGTAGGTGGCTCTTCGACGAGCACTTCCGACAGCTTGCCCCAAAGCTGGTCGGCGCTGCCTCCGCCCTTGGGCGACTCTTGCCCAATCTGGGTGGAGCCAGCGTCGAAACAAGACACCTCTACACGGGGGTGGTCCGGTCGATGGCACTATATGGTGCACCGGTGTGGGTGGAGGCTCTGACCGTCCAGAACAAGGCACGCCTGTTGCGCCCTCAGAGGGTATTGGCGGTCAGAGCCATACGCGGATACCGCACGGTGTCCACCGAGGCGGCGTGTGCCTTGGCCGGAACACCCCCGTGGGATTTGGAGGCGGAAGTGCTCGCCGAAGTTTATCGGCGAGCGGCTGAATATCGGGCGGAGTACGGGTATCGTGCTCCGCCCGAAGAGGTACGCGAATGGCGTGAAGCCGCTCGCCGAGCCACGATGGCTTGTTGGTCGTCCCGGCTGGAGGCTCCACGCGCTGGCTTTGCCACCGTGGAGGCGCTCCAGCCGGTCATCCTCGAGTGGGCAGGGCGGCAGCACGGGACCCTTTCCTTCCGGCTGACGCAGGTGCTTTCCGGGCATGGTTGCTTCGGAAAGTACCTGCATTCGGTCGCTAGGAGGGAATTGAGTCCCGCCTGCCACCACTGCGACTGCAGTGAGGACTCGGCCCAGCATACGCTGGAGATCTGCCCCGCTTGGGCGGATCAGCGCCGGGCCCTCACTGCAGTCATCGGAGGAGATCTGTCGCTGCCGGCCGTCGTACTGTCCATGGCCGGTAGCGACAGCAGTTTTACCGCGGTCGCGACCTTCTGCGAAGAAGTAATTTCGCAGAAGGAGGCGGCGGAGAAGGCCCGGGAGGACGATATCCACTCGGACCCGATCCGCCGCCGGCGCACGGGGCGGCGGAGGCGCGCCTATCAGCGCCTCATGCCGCCCTGAGTGTGGCCGCGGATGGACGGGATGGGTTTTCCCCTCCATCCGCATTACAGGCCAACCGCGAGGGGGCGACGTACGCGTGTGCCGTGCGTCGCCTAATTTGAGATTTTTACCAGCAGACGGTGCCCGCTTCAGTGCGGGCAGGCGCTGGGAGGGGTCCGGTTTGCGTTAATAACAGCGATCCCGGACCCCTCCCTTCTCAGGCGCAGAGTTGGCACACCGTGTGGTTTTAGTCGGTTCGATTCCGACACACCGCCCCGCCGCAAACCCCGGCGGGGTGACGGCCCGAGGGGGTTTCCACACGTAAAAAAAAAAAAAAAAAAAAAAAAAGGTGTTCATGACAACCTTGTAGACAAAATAATTGGATATTATTTGGATATATAAATATCCAAATAGTTGTCATTTTATATCTAATAGCTGTTACCCGCGGCTCCGCTCGCGTTTATGTCGGTTTTTTCGTGTTTTTTCGCGGTCGCGGATATGTGACTGATGCAAAAATTAGATAAAAACAATCCTTGATGCGGATTATATATCATTTTAAAATTTCAGCTCCATCGGTGCAGAACTTTTTGAGTTTTTGAAGCGTACACAAACCAACATAACATTTTTATATATATAGATGTTTAAATATAATAATATATAAATATCCATAATGTTCCACGGTCATTACTTAATCTTTAAAGAGATTCCGGTTAGATTTTAACATTAAATATCAAACCAATTTTGTTTCCCATAATCCTATACTAATATTATGCATTTTAAAGTTACTCTCTTTGTCTGTAACGCTTTGACGGCTAAAACGTTGAACTGATTTTGATGAATTTCCGTATGGATAAAGGACCTTGGAGAAGGACATAGGTAACTTTTTGTGGCGATGACAGATACACGCTGGCGGAGTCGCGAGGAAAAGGCAGCTTTACTAATACTAAATTTATATTCTATTCCTTGTATGCTTATTTTTAAAGTTACTATACTTTTTTATAAACAAACACAATACATTTCGTTTTCTGTGTGTGTAAGCATTTTTTTTTAAAGTGGAACACAAATCACAAAACTGCATGCATAGCCGTTGCCATTTAAACATTCGTGCGCCAGTTTGTTTTGTAAAATAAAACTCAATGATTAATGGTTGGAAAACTGCGAAACGGTGAGTGGAACAGGTGTACAGTTATCAGCGTAGTTTATAAAATACTGCTGTACGGAGTTCTTTCACAACATTAATTATTATATTTCGTACCTTTTTTGCCCTCTCAAAACTTTAAATCAAATAAAATTTATGAAAATATAACTTGGCACTGAAAATCAACCATTACCTATAATGAAAATATAATGAAGACAAATAATTTTATGGAAAAAAAAATATAAATAATTAATTACCTAGTTATTAACTAAAATATTACAACTTTTTTTTTATTTGTGTAATGTAAAATTGTATGTCAGTAAATGTTAAATTCGGTATACGAGCAAATTTAATTATACTCGTTTTGCTACGAAAAAAGATACAGGCGTCAAATGTTGTTAATGTTGATAAAAAGAAAATTTAATATTCGCATTTTATCTTAGAACTGTGGTATCTTTTGTTCAAAGTGTGGCAACCCCAAGGGCTCCTTTACCCACTATGCTGGCGGGTTGCTTTGCCGCGACCTAACGATGTCGACGGCCTACCCGCCGTCATGGCGTGTGGTCTACAATCACAAGCAGGATACTCTAATATCGCTTAACATCCTAAATAAAATTTAGACTGGTAAAAGAGCACTACTTGGGAGACATCAATATTCCATAATTAACTGTTAGTTTTGTCAATTAGGTGACAGTATTAACTTCAGTGTGTATAACATTTACGATCGCTTATTATATTTATTTTTATGTATTTGTATCATCATCCACACTATGTGTGACTGGTACTGTTTATGATATTGGTCATTTATATATATTTATTTTCACTTCCCTAACTACTCTCGATTACACCAGACACTACCCTTTATTATTATCGTATTAATTTCCATCCCACGATTGCCTGGAAGTGATTGCATGTTAAGCGATAAGGCCGCCATTTGTACTGACCTAGCATTAAGTAATTTATTTAATTATCTGGTGTACAATAAAGAGAAATTATTATTATTATTAGAAAAAGATAACACAAAAAGACTCACCGTTTTATCCAGAATATAGCTGCCAGGTAATATTAAAGGTATATACGTGATCATATATATTATGGACGTCCACGACACAAGGGTACTAGGCACTTGATAATATTCCACTACTATGTTCGATATGATTGCATATTCAACCCACTGCATTGAGTTCGTTGCCGATAATAATACGAACATCGCTAAGATCACCCATCTTCTCTTCTCCGACTTGAATTGAGGTGAGCCCTCAGGCGGTAGAAACCACATATTTTCAGCTGCAGAAGGGGTTTTCTCTTCATTGTGTGGAAGTTTTTCAGCAGGCCCGTATTGAGTCATTTGCTTAGCTTTTATAAGTCTTTTTAAAAAAGATTGCTAGTTAAAGTTCGATTAAAATTTTTTGCTTGTAAAAGTTCGTTTACTTGCACTTTAAAAAGTTTATGTTAATTAAGACACTTTGTTTAAATTCGTTAATTACACTTATAAGCACTTCTCACACACTTGGACCCAAGTTCGATGTACAACAGTTTTAATTGTGATACGAAACCGATTCGGTCTTTTTCAGTCTTTTACGGCGGAGCTTTATCTGGAACGAAAAATGAAGTTTATTAAATACTAAAACTAAAGTTAATAGATTTATTATTTGAACTGCCTCGGTGGCGCAGTAGTAGTGAATGCGATTGCTGTGCTTGAGGTCTCGGGTTCAAATCCTGAGTGATGTTTGTGTGATCGGCAAATATTTGTTTCGGAGTTTGGGTGTTTACTATGTATAATACGTTTGTACTTACAAAAAAAAAGTATTTATGTATTCATATCATTGTCTAGTACCCATAACACAAGCTCTGCTTAGCTTGGGACTAGATGGCGTTGTGTGTTAGATGTCCGAAAATGTATATTATTATTATTATTTTATTATTATTGACAAGCCTGTTGGTGGTAAGTTAGCTAAACAAATTACCAAGCGAAAGATCGTGGGTCCAAACATTTCCACTAATGCTATAAAATGTAACTTAACAAAACTTTCGTCATGTCCGTCCGTCCTCGGCGTACCTTCCAAACGGTTAGTGCTAGAAAGGTGAAACTTTGCAATAATATAATAATAATAATAATAAATCTCTTTATTGTACACCAGTAGTAGTGTGATAACATGATAAACTTAAAACTATTATAAAGATAATGTACAAGTGGCGGCCTTATCGCTCCATGGCAATATCTTACAGGCAACCATGGGATGGAAAGAAGAGTAGGGATGAAAAAGTATATGGTAGTTGCTGGTGTATTGTTTGTGGAAAGGAAATTAATATATATATATAGAAAGAAATAGAGTTTACACATTACATAAAATAATAGCAACACGTAGTGTGAAGGATTATACAGACAAACATAATACATACAAATAGATAAGTGAAACATACAGACACTTCCTACAGTATAGCAAGCCATGGGACATCGATATCTCTCAGGTAATATTGCTTTACCAGTCTCTTAAAGACGGTTAATGATTTCGCACGTCTTATTGCGACTGGTAGGGCGTTCCATAAGCGAACTGCTTGTACAGAGAAGGAATGGTCGAGGAATTTGCTTGTATGTCCTGGCATTTTTAATATCAGATTCTCTGACGATCTCAAAGATTTGGAATGTGAATCAAGTAGGAAATTAAACCGAGATTTCAGGTAGCGTGGAGTAAGTGCATTGAAGAGTATATTATACAGAAGATAAAGAATGTGTGCATTCCGGCGAAGGCGGATGGGCAACCACTTAAGCTGTTTACGATAATCGGAGACATGGTCATATTTGCGTAATCCAAATATGAATCTTATACAGAGATTTTGGAGTCTCTCAAGCTTATTTAATTGGTCTTCAGTGAGATCAAGATAACTGGCATCAGCATAATCAAGGATGGGGAAAAGAAGGGATTGCGAAAGAGCAACCTTCGTAGATATTGGTAAGAAATTGCGTAATCTACGCAAAGATCCTGCAGCGGCAAACATTTTGCGACTCAGCTCCTGTAGCTGAGGACCCCAGGATAAGGTATTATCAATATAGATCCCCAAGTTCTTCACTTTGTCACTGTAAGGGATAGGTGTGCTATTGCAAGTAACATGAGGCAATTTTGTCCAATCAACTTTAGAGACCAAACGCGAACTTCCAACGACAATGACCTGAGTCTTGGATGGATTAATTTTCAAGCCATAGGTGTTGCTCCACTTACAAATTTTTTCCAGGTCAGCATTAGTGGTGTTAACAGCATCAGCCAGATTAATTGGTAATGCCCTGGTGTAAATCTGGAGATCATCAGCATAAAGGTGGTAGGAGGAAGAAAGATCATTAGTGATTGTGTTAATAAAAACGGAGAAGAGTAGGGGAGAGAGCACGCCGCCCTGTGGTACGCCAGCTGTAGTACTACACCAAGAAGAGACAGTGTTCTCAATACTAATGCGCTGCCGGCGACCAAACAGGTAGTTGTGAAACCAGTCAATCGCCGTTGGAGATATGTTGAAAGAGTGTAGTATACACAGCAAGATGTCAAAATCAACGGTATTGAATGCATTGCTGAAGTCTAGGAGAGTCAGAACTGTAAGCTGGCCATTCTCCATAGCAGATCTGATGTCATCCGTAATATGGACTAGGGTGGTAGTGGTGCTGTGACCGGGTTTAAAACCAGATTGGAGAGGGTTTAGTAGCAGGTTCTGGGATAGGAAATTTGAGAGCTGAGAATGGATAAGGCGTTCTAGGACCTTGGAGAGAAACGGGAGAATAGAAATAGGGCGGTAATCGGAGAAGGAGCCGGGATTTTTCATTTTGGGGATAGGGATTATTTCAGCACTCTTCCAAGCGTTTGGAAACACGCTATTGGAGATTGAATAGTTTAGGATGTGACATATGACAGGAAGAATTTCATCAAGGATTGGGATGATCATACTACGGCTAAGACAATCAGAACCCACTGCATTTGAAGTGATAGATACTATGCTCTTTCTAACATCACAATCAGAAAATTGACTAAAGAAAAAGGGAGAACAGTCGGGAGGTGGGGCAGAAGTAAGAAGTTTTATTGTAGCATCTTTTGTCATTTTATCAAAATTTGACGAAGCAGAGAAATGTTGATTAAGAGAGTTTAGGTTTACATTTTTAGGAAACGAATCGTGAATAGGTTTGCCTACTCCCAGTGACTTTAAAAATTTCCAGACTTTAGCTTGATCTTCGTTTTCGATGGAGCTGTGGATATATCGGCGTTGAGCACCCCTACACACCTTACTGCAATGATTCCTGATGGTTATATATTTGTCCCGGTTATTATCTGTAGGATTATTTTTATATTTCGACTTAGCAATCACCTTTTTCCTTATTAGGACTTTAATATCCCCAGTTATCCACGGTGACGGAAGACGTTTGACCCTTATTTCTTGAATTGGCGCATGTTTGTTGTAAAGAGTCGTTAGTTTGTCGATAAAAAGTTCAACTTTATTATCAATGCAATCTACACTTAGGAGAGGTGCCCAGTCGATGTTCCTGGCATCTCTTACCAAGGCAGTCATATCCATACCCTTGAAGTTACGCTGAAGAATGGTTTTCGCTTTAGGTTTAGGAGGTCGGAGGCGATAGGATAGGTAAAGCAAGTCGTGATAGGAAAACTCGTCAGCAGAGCACTGGCCGTGTTTAACTGCAAGGTTAGGAGAGGAAACAAGGGAAAGATCTAATAGAGACGGAGCAGAGTGTGGGAAATTATGAGTAGCATCGGAAGGAAGAATGAACAGGTTGCTAGATTGGATAATGGATTGAAGAATAGACGACCGAGAATCATTTTTAAGGAGGCAGGTATTGAAATCACCCATGATTATGGTCTGACTGTACGAAGGGGTAAATTGTTCTAAGAGCAGTTCAAATGATGAGAAGTAGTTTATTCGTAGGGAAGGGCAATAAAATACACCTAGAAGGATTTTAGAGTGGAGGAGTTCCACTTCCAGAAAAAGATGTTCTCCCGCATCAGTTGGAGGGGGCTGCGGCGACAAGCTAATAACATTATATGGAATTTGAGACCGTAGGTAGATAGCTACACCACCACCAACACCAACAGCTCGATCATTCCTGATGAGGTTGAAACCTGGTAGGGAGTATGCAGAAGAGGGTAAGCAGGGCTTCAGCCACGATTCAGAGATAAGTATGCCGTGTAGATTTGTACAGTCGAAAGATGCCAGCATATCAGGGAAATGAGCCGGAACACTTTGAGCATTAATGTGCACTAGGTTGAGATTTTTGGGAACGTCAGAGAACTGAGACAAAAGAGTCTCAGCGATTGTTGGGTGACTTTGGGAACCACTACTACTACATGGAGACAGATATTCATTGCTGTCATCGCTGCAGTCAGGTGAATACATTTCAAGCTTTGAAGTAAATTAATATTTATCTAAATATATATAGGTGTATAAATTTGAAAAGAGGTGTATGTGATGAAGTATCTGAGATTAATCTCAAAAGGAGTAACTTTTAGTTAACTATAGCACAAAATAGAATGAATGTTAGTAAAATAAAATTTTAAATATACGTACTCTAACTCCACCTGCCGGTTGCCAGTTCAAAAAAAAAACAATAATAGTATAGGCAATATGAAAAATAAAACAAAGATAAAAAACAATAATCAAAAGAAAACACAAAAAATAAGAAAAAAAAAACACAAACAAAAAATAAAAATAAAAAAATAAAACAAAAAAAAAATGTTTTAAGAAATAAAATAAATTATGTTAAAACGGTTGAAACGCTATCAATGCTACCAATCGCTAGACTAACCGTCTGCCGGTTCGGTGTTAAACGCTAACAATCTATCAACACAGTACTTGCATTTAAAAAAAAAAAATTAAAAATAATGAAAAAGAAATAATGAAAAACAAAAAATAAAAGAAAAAAAAAATACATTAAATAAAAAACAAATATGCCAAGCCAACTAAAAACATAAATTAATCATATAAATATAAGAAATCTCTATTCTAACAGTGGCTCGGAACCTCGAACACAAAAAGATAACAGACACCACGATAACAAAAAGACAGCTCTGACATGTTTGAATTTCGAAGTATGACATTAAAATTTGTGTTCACAAAATACCGTGTTTTGATTTAGTCCTTGCAGGTTTTTGTATATTGTGAAATTACGAAAATAGTACTAAAAATGCGGGTACGGACTACTCATAATAAATTGATCTACGACGGTACATAACATAAAGAGTGCCCCTTGCATCACAATGTAAACAAACAATGTATATTTACTTCTTAGCCCGTTTTGACTTTGTGGAGACTGTTTTCACGATTGCCACAGGTTTATCACAGACAGTCCCGACTCCGTGCACCTCCACAAGAGACGACACACGATGCTGTCTTCCGTCGGGGCCCAGCACGTAAACATAACCCTGCTTGGTCCAACAGCTACTTACACCATATCTTTCTCGGGCAGCCATAAATATATCGTGACGTACCTTCGTGAGGAACTCCGAGACAGTAATATTAGAACCTTTTAACTTGGTTTTGCTGAACCAAATATTGTCACGGGTTGAAACTGATTGCAGCTTAACCAGGATGGGTCTTGCCCTCTGCGACTGGTCCATCTGACGACCCAACCTTTGGCATCGCTTAATGTCATCTGCACTAAACTGCTGTAGCCCAAACCGATCTTTAATAAGGGAGGCAACCACTTGAGCGGTGTCCTCTTTCTTATCCTCAGCTACACCATGGAGGAGGAGGATCTTTCTGCGTCCACGCATCTCAAGTGCATCGACACTCCTTGAGATTGCTTCAACTTGTTGTTGCAAATTGGTCAAGGACTGCATTGTAAGCAATTTAAAAGCTGTAAACTCGATTGTGAGGCTAGAGATGGTGGAAGGTACGGTCGGCTCCTTCTGCAGCTTAGCCTCAAACTCAGCCATGCGCTTGTGGAAGTCATGGCTCATCTGAGTGATGGACTCAGACACTGTGTTCATTGCGAAAGTTGAATGTAACAGTGTTACTAATAACTGTGAACCACACAAAGGAAAACACCAAATCCGGCAGGTAGAATGTCTATATGTTAACTTTCATTAGATTTATGCTAAAAATAACTTTGTTTACTATTTTAAATTTAATTTAAACACGGAACATAAAATATGCGACTTGTTTTTGCAACTACCCACAAATAATCTATATCTATATATAATAAATATATGTATTTGACTTATACATCTACAGTTTTCTTCTGATTAATTTCGTTGCGGGTTCCAAGACAGTTTATTTTTTCCTGAGACTTTCCGAGTCCCTAAAGCCCATCTAAAAATAGAGTCCCGAGATTCGGTGTGTTCGTGGGACATTGCTGTTTATACTGATGTACAGGAGTTACAGAAATGGGCGTGTGGGAGGAATTAGTCCCATTTAAAATTTAAAAAAATGTTTATTACGTCAAAAAAATACTAATGCGCATCTCAAAGGGGGCCTCCTTAAACCTACACCTAGGTCGCAAGTCCTGGGAACTGCTTTGAGTTTCTCCCTCTGCCACACGATGGACCCGGCACCCGCACGGTGAATCCATGGAGTGCTAAGAATTTTGTCTCCCCCCTACATGTGAAGTGGGGATGATTTTTTTTCTTTAGCGTCTACCCGTAGTGTGGGAGGGATATCATTAGATAGGCCTTTTAAAATCATTGAGAGGTTGCTAAGACAACTTTTTGTTTTAGTATCTGTTTGCACGATATTCAACTTTAAAGCGCAATATTTTGTAAGTTTTATGATTTATTATTTGCATACCGCTAATAATATATTTAACAGCGAAAAGTTTTTTGAATCTTATGCGTTGTGTGACTATCATTGCTCCAATTCCATACATAGTCATCACAGATCAATATGGGAAATTCCTATATCATGATATTAGGGTGGTTCTAGGCAATATATTTCAAAATGAACAATTGTTCAATTGCGAAAAATATTTACCAAACAGGTGCACGTGAACTAAGAAAAGACTTATTTCTACAATTCCAAAAAAATAACTTACTTTTTTTAAACACAACAAAAATAAAAAACGTTTCACCGTCTCTGACTAAAACAGCGTCGCTTCATACACAAAGCGACATACACACTGAACATATCAAGAGGCCAGTAGTGAAACAAGCAAATTAATTAGCTAGTGTACTGGAATGATGACACTTTTAATCGGCTGGGTTATATTTGTACTGATAAAGCTCGACCTGAAGACAGCCCGCCTTTATGAGTGACATTGATGTTCAACTCAGTATATTGATCTTTTAATGGATGGCGTGTCGGCAAAACGGCTATTGACGTCACATCACTAATGTCAAGTCTCCAGAGTACCGGAAATTACAGTTACTGGTTTTTTTAAAACAATGTCAAATGTCAAACCTTACTTGTGTACGATATTCTTTTTTCAAATGAGTCGCTGTATGGACACCTCAAGAGCCATATGAGTGGCCGCCCCTGCAATTAAGGCAAGAGGGTAAGTAGTAAGTTGTATTAAACAATGATTGCCTAACAGCGGTTGTTTCATGAGGCCATGGTATTGCTCCACTCATGCCAGCACATACGTGTCTAAGACTTGCTTTCAGTCATAAACACAAATGGCACCAATATCTGAATTTACAAATTAAATCAAATCAGAATTTATTTTGTTGTCACAAAAAACCGACATAAATCTTATATAGGCTATATTATTAGAAGTAATGTAGGTATTATTACGTGAGAACTCTTGCTATGCAGTTTTCGGTTCGACGCACGACGGCACATGCTTTTTTTAAAACAAATAAACCTTTGATATATGATAAAAACTAATTGGCATGCGTGTTGGTTTAATGCTATTATATATAGTTATCCTGTTTGGCTTATAATTTTTAAACAACTGGCTAATTGTAAAAAGGAATTCCATGTTTTGTTTTTTTTTTTATAAATTAATAATTTGAAATTAGAACTGTCAACCAAACAAATAATATTTTGATTCGATGTGGCCAGTATTGTAAAACAAACTTTATCTAATACGGTAGTTTACACACTTATAATAAGCCTCCGATAAACATAATCTTATTATAATCTCATCCTTGGGGGAGGCCTATGTCCAGCAGTGGACGTCTTTCGGCTGACATGATGACGATGATGATGATGATGATGATTATAATCTCTGTGTTCATTAATTTTGAGTTAAACACGTTGAAAGACCCATTCGAAGGTAAATGCGAACGAGAGATGAAATTAATTGAATGGAAATATCGATCGGTTAACATCGCTTCAATGGCTCCGGGAACATCGACTTATCTTGCCGAGAATACCTCTTCCTTAATCCAATTGAATGGCTATCTAAGAGGTAAGTTTCGTGTTGGTTGCTTTCTTAAGGACTGAATATTAGTTTTAATATGGACCATGAATTGTAACGTTTAGAATTTCTTTTATACATAGGTATATGTATGATTTTTTTGTACCATCATACTTTTTCTATACCAGTATATTTGGCCAGCGTGGTATAGTGGGCTAAACCTTCTTTCTAAGGCCTATGTCCAGCAGTGGACTGTAAACTGTACGATGGTGATGATGGTAATGATTCTAATTTAGGTGTACGTTTCAAAAATATTATGATGGTATTGGTATGTCGTAAAAAGTAGCCTATGTGAGTATTTAAGGATGAATTCATTGAAGTCGGTGCATCAGGTTTGAAAGCGTAACAGACAAAGTTACTTTAAAATTTTAATATTAGTATGAAGTAGTTATTACGTGACATTTTTATTTATTACACGTTTTAACAAACGTATTAAGTTTGACGTCTGCGTATGTGCCGTAAACGCTGACTCAAACTGAAAAGAAACGCTGACACGACAAGCGTAAAGTTAGCATCTTTGTGTCAAGACCTTTTTCAACCTCTCGTGTGTTCCAAAAATTACTGCAAACACACACACAAACAAAAAACAAGTAAAGCAAATAGCAAGTAGAGTGTTACTAAAAGTTATTTAAAACATTCGGACTCTCGTAGTGCCTCCTTACCCCACCGCTTTTAGATTAAACCTATCTTTGCGCGGATGACATGGTGATTATAATGATAAACTCTGCGCTTCTTACTATACTGACAGTGTCCTTTGTGTACGTTATATGTATGCCTATTAAGTCTCCTGTGACAGAATATAAGAATAACCTAATATATTTTTTTATTTTTTTTTTAGACGACAACAATTCGTGGATCACACAAAGTGTTGTCGTCTAAAAAAAAAAACGTTGGACACTTGGCGCAGTAGCAAGCGGCATGCTGAAACCACTCGGCCAACCGTGCAGTCAGCAGCAGCAGCAGAATATGTTAGAAGTTTGAAAAAAAAATCCAATATGTACACATGCAAGTTTGTTGAGTGTGCCTGTAATGACGAAGGGAACGATTCCGAGACGTGGACAATGACTGCAGTGCTATGCCATAAACTTTAAGCCGCTCAACGAGCTATAGAAAGAGCTACGCTCGGAGTCTCTCTGAAGAACAAAATTCGTTGTGAAGTAATCTGTCAGCGAACTAAGGTAACCGACATAGCTCTGAAAGTTAGTAGGTTGAAGTGACAATGGGCTGGTCATATCGTAGTATGTTGCAGAACCAAAACAATCGAGGGGATCAGCTAGCCATCACTAAAAATTGTGCGGTAAGAGTGGTGGATAGTCTAGTGTTTACTTTTTTCCTCTCAACTCAACTGTACTTTTTTAACGCGAAATTACAGCGCAAAAAACGCACCTTGGAAATGACTTGGAGGACTTAAGTATTAGTGTGAGTGCTGCAAAAAATTCACGAGCATTGACTCCTTACTGAATCATAGACAACCGCCGAGCCGGTCATTGACCTTGTGGTCTTAGAAATGCCGGCACCAAGGCCATTGCTGAAGGTTCTTGACCAATTGTATCATCTTCGACAACTCAGAGCTATTAGATAATATGGAAACAGGTAATAACCCTGGTTAGAATATAATATGTTAGGAGTTTCAATTCAGCTTTAAATTATGCTTTCTACCTGAATGCGATAGAAGTAGCGTTATGTTTTACATCTTACACACGGCCATCTGATTCTAAATTAGGCAAATCGGCCGGCTCGACCGGAGTGATATCACTGCCTCACTGAATACCGTTGTGAAATAACGCTTGCGCTGTGTTTCACCGAGTGAGTGAGGATACCGGAGGCCCATATACCAACCCTTCGTCAACGAAAGGTCGGCAACGCACTTGTGACGCCTCTGGTGTTGCGGGTGTCCATGGGCGGCGGTTATCGGCTACCATCAGGCGATATGTCTGCTCGTTTGCTACCTATCCAATAAAAAAGGATTTCCTCTATTTCGGTAATCAGACTGATGATGAACATACTACCAATCGCCGTCTGCTACTAAACGAAAGTCTTCCCTGATGAGCGCAAACCATCCAGGTCTTGGACAGTTCACATTCATTTGCCGGCCACTTTCTGCGTTTTTTAAAATCAAAATACGTGTGGGGGAACGGGTATCATGTTCCACCCAACACAAAGAAGGATCCTCCGACCAGGCGAGGTGATCATGCCTGGCGGGCTACTATCCCACAGTTGATGTTGGGATATTGTATATATGATAATCGGCGCGAGAACTATTTATTGCGCGATTCAGGATTTGTAGTAACTCCGTCTAGTGCGTTACTTCGTAGTTCAGTGTATCTTCGGTAGATGGCGCTGTAGTAGGTTATTGTTGTGTTATATGTGGAAGTCGCCACATACGCATTAGAAACTGATGATTTGAAGATGACTCCCTAAACCACTACGCCATAAATGCAGACAGTTCAAACAGTTCTCCATGTTAGTCATTTTACTAATTATTGATGAAAGTATTCCACGTCTAAGGTAAAAAGAAGATGTAAAAGAAAACAAACATTAACAAAAAAAATCTGACTTCAAGAACTGGAACCACAGGAATTTTTTATGGTATTGGGGGCAAACGAGCATATGTACCTGATGGTAAGATGGTACACCCGCAACACCAGAGGCATCACATGTGCGTTGCCGGCCTTTAGGGGATGGGGAGGGGGATAGGGAGGGAGATGGGGAGAGGGGTTAGGGTATGGGCCTCCGGTATCCACACTCACACGGTGAAGCACAGCGCAAGCCTTGTTTCACACCGGTTTACTGTGAGGTTGAAGCGGCCTACGGCAAAGAGATTTTTTGAAGTCGGTTAAAAAGATGAGACATCCGCAGGCATCCTCCTCTGTCAAAGTATAAGTCCAAAATGGGCCTACGTGTAATGTGCGTGTGAAATTAAAAATGTTTTGTTTGAGTTTAATTGTTATGTGTGAGTTCATAGTAACAGGAGATTGTTTTTGTATGAGTGTAAAACGTGTATGAGCAGATTTTCCCTCGCAAAAAAATACAGTTTTTTTCTGTATCGGGGAAAGTACGTCTACTCCCGTGCGGTCCGCCGACCGATATATCCTGTCTAAACAAAGTTACTCAGTCTAACAGTTCGCATAAAAAAAGCCATTAGCATTAACTGTACCGATAACACAGTACAGTATTCGTACTCACTACGGTTCCACACGCGTCAAAACTTCCGACGAGTCGTTATTGCTGAGAAATTTCACTATGATGTTATTTAATACAAAATGAATACCAACTTACCTAAATAAATAATAATCACTGTATTATATATAATTTCACTAAAACCAGAGATTATTTCCTACTTATTTAATTAACATTTTTTTTTTAATAAATCAAAAAAGTTTGCACTCAAGAAGAATAACATAACCTACAATTTATATAAACTTAATATTACGTGGTAACACTGATCTTTATTTGAAAGCACACATATCACTTCTTAGTTACTTGTTTAAAGTTCTTATTATCAGTAAGCACTTTTAAATATCATAAGCGCTTCTTCCGTCACTCGCGTTCTACAGACACTAATGTTCATTCTCAATTCCGACGGAATGGTGCGATGTCTACAACCAATAGCAACTGAGCGACACGCTTAGGGAAACTGTAGAGTGCGTATGTATTGAATAAAAGTATTATAAATAATACATATTGTTCCGAATCATCCTTCATTCGTTTTTAGGTTATGTGTGCCGACCGGTCAGAATGACGGAACGAAATTTCGCGCATGCGTATTGCGTACAGTTACTTATTCACCCGCGCATAATATTAGGTTAGAAATTAAAAGGTTTTCAATACGAACATTATTTTACCATATTTAGGTTCGCTTATTTATTTTATTGGCTAAATTAGCATAGCTATTGTCAAGACTATGGATAAATAAAACTCGATTTTTATATTTAAAAAGTAGGTATGTAGGTAGTACTTCCGAGGATATTAAAGTAATAAATAAATAAATGGAATTGAAGTGACTAAAAGTAAAAGGACCTAAATGCGGTACTTACATCAAATCATGCAATTATTTTAAAAATTTACTGATAATTGTCTGTATGTCTGTTTGTTTCGGCTAATCTCTAAAATAACTGGACCAATTTTGACAGGATTTGCAGTGGCAGATTACTGATGATATAAATAGTAACTAAGACTACCTTTTTAGACACACCGCCGGGCTCAGCTAGTGCCATTCTCAGATTACCAAAGAAAGCTTTCTATTGTAATCTACCTCAGATAAATAATAATGATATTTAAATAAATTTGCTATTCATTGTACATAATTAAATAAATAAATAAATATTTCGGACATCTAAAACACAACTCCATCTAGTCCCAAACTAAGCAGAGCTTGTGTTATGGGTACTAGACAACATATATAAATACATATATACGTTTCTTTTGTAAATACATACATATTATACATAGAGAACAGCCAAACTCCGAAACAAATATTTGCAGTCAAGTAAATAATGTCATAACTACAATTCTATGCTTCATATTTGTTTAATAGGTACGAGAAGAGAATTATTAAATAAAGAGAAAATATATACCTTTGCATAGTTATACAGAAACCAAAAACAATATTTAACCTTCTAATCTTGTTCTATCCTTGAAGCCCAATAAGACATCCAACATACTGCATTTCGCGGTGCTCGATGGTCAAACAATGCTGAAGGACAATAACGCGAACCCTCTTCAACAGAAACACGTTTTAAACAACATTCATCAATAGCTACAATAGGATATGTCACCTAATTTAGCTTCGCTTTCCAAGAACATGCCATATAATCTAGGGAGCAAAGATTAAAGTCACATAACAGCAGGCCACACAATGGTTAAATGGTTTGCTACCAATAAATTCGTTGGTCTCACAGATAAAAATCGATCAATGAGTCTGCTATTGATTTTATTCGTTGCCATTTATAGATGTATGGTTTGCGCGTGATTTCCTATGCGATATTATGTAACGGGACTCCCGCTTTCGAACTTATTGTTCCAGATTATAGCATTCTAATAAATTAACGAAATGTATATTACATTAGAATACAAGACTTAGAGGGAGTTTGAAAGCACATGTGATGCGTAAATATGAGCAAAATGTAGTTAGGAAAGTTTTAACTATGGATGTCGACGAATCTATACTAATATAAATCTATACTAATATTATAAAGCTGAAGATTTGGTTTGTTTCTATGTTTGTTTGAACGCGCTAATCTCAGGAACCGCTGGTCCAATATGAAAGATTCTTTCACTTTTGGATAGTCCATTTATCGAGGAAGCCTATAGGCTATATATCATCACGCTAATACTAATAGTAGCGGAGCACCAATGAAGAAGGTTTACGAAAACGAGAGAAATATTTCACGCTACGGGTAATAGAAGACGCAAACGATGTTGCATGGGTCAGCTAGTATAAGAACACAAGACGACCAAAGAAAAATGGATGGACTACGTAAAAGAGAAAGGGAGTAAGCAGTGACGAGTGATAGATGAGAATGGAAGAAGAAAACTCATTGCACCGACTCGAAATAAAGTTGGGAGAACAGGGTTTGATAAGTAAAGATAATGATGATAACAGTCCACTGGATATAGGTCTAATCTCGAAAACGTGGTAACGAATTAAAAATACGGAGTGTCTCTACGCCTATTCATCTTGTGGGTATTGAAGAGTCGACCATGGGTGTAAACTACGCAAGACAACAGCACGGTAAAGAGACACAGACGCTATGAACTCGACTGGCTTAGTATATTTTAAGCTAAAACATATTTTTAAGAAGAGGTCTACCTCATAATATGATGTTACAACTGCACAACTTTTTGAATAAAAAGTGTTTTTGAAGTGAAACTTTTTTATCGGGGTTGTCAAAAAATTTAGTGTAACATTTTTTCGTTACGCGTAACATTTATCCGTTACGTTACGTGTAACATTTATCCGTTACGTTACGCGTCAAATTTATAAAATAAAACACAATATACACACATAATACAATCAATATTACATGTCATGCCATTACATCGTTTTGCTAAATATTGCTAGTAACTAACTCTAGGCGCTTATAGCATATATTCAACGAACGCGAAAGTATCTCTTCTTTGTCCTAACCATTTCCCATTATTTGGGGTCGGCTCTCCTCGTTCTGAGGCGCCAGGACAATCTATCCTGGGTTGTCGAAACGTTTGTTTGGGCAAGCTCTAAGTCCGTGGCCACCGTGGACCACCAGGTGGCTAGTGGGCGTCCTCTACCTTGCCTAAGATTTGGTAGCGCTAGGACTTGTTTCACAACATGGCCTTCAGGGCGTCTCATGACATGACCGAACCATCGCAGGCGGCTTTCGCTGAGTTTTTCTGCTATGGGCGCGATCTTGAAAGTTCCTCTGATGTGCTCGTTTCGCACTTTATCGAGTCGAGTTATACCTGCTGCCCTGCTGAAGGCGAAATTACTCGTATCTAATTAAATATATTATTTAGTATCACTAGTTGAGCCTCGCGGTTGCTTACCACCCATATTCTGTGTGCCAAACTACCCCCATGCCATCTAATCCTTCCCAAACCGTCCTGGTATATTCTCATCTAAGTCCTAACTCCCGATCCAAATACTTCATTCATTCATCTATTTAGCCACATACGTGCAACAGTTTCGGACATTTCGGTCATATTTCGGACATCTAACACACAAGCCATCTAGTCCCAAGCTAAGCAGAGCTTGTGTTATGGGTACTAGACAACTGATATAAATACTTATACACTTTTTTTTTGTAAATACATACATCTTATACATAGAAAACACTCAAACTCCGAAACAAATATTTGTAGATTACACAAACATTTGATCCGACCCAGGATTTGAACCCGAGACCTCAAGCATAGCAGTCGCATTCACTACCACTGCGCCACCGAGGCAGTCAGACAGTAACCACGGTTATCGCCTAAATTACTCCTTATTGTCTCCTGCCAGTGAAAGTCTCGTCAAAATTGGTCCAAACGTTTCAGAGATTACCTGGAACCAATAAGCAGAAATGTTTAAATTTATTTTTTTTAAATATAGATTTATTGGTGTTAAATCTATACTAATATTATAAAACTGAAGAGTTTGTTTGTTTGTTTGAACGCGCTAATCTCAGGAACCAGTGGTCCGATTTGATAAATTCTTTCAGTGTTGGAAAGTCCATTTATCGAGGCTATTTATTATTTACCAATAGGAGCGGAGCACTAATGAAGAATGTTACAAAAGCCGGGGAAAAATATTACACTACGGGCAATAAGAGACGTAAACGAGGTTGCGTGGGTCAGCTAGTAAGTAATACAATGAAAATGGAAACACAGGTACGATTTTAGGTAAAGTTAGTGAAAAATTACAATTTCTTTATTAAATATAAATAAATAAATATTCCGGACATCTAATACACAATGCCATCTAGTCCCAAGCTAAGCAGAGCTTATGTTATGGGTACTAGACAACTGATATAAATACTTATATACTTTTTTTTTGTAAATACATACATATTATACATAGAAAATACCCAAACTCCGAAACAAATATTTGCAGATCATACAAACATTTGGCCCGACCCGGGAATCGAACCCGAGACCTCAAGCTTAGCAGTCACATACGCTACCACTACGCCACCGAGGCAGTCTATTCGTTCACACATAGGTATTTAAAGAATCAAAAAACACGATAAAAGCACATGATAAAGTCTGTGATTTATCATGATATGAGATTAACTAGGTATGCCGTACGGTTTTGCTCGTGTTCTACTTAATTTAAATTTTTCTACGTATGATATGCATGAAAAATAAGTATATTACTTACTAGCTGACCCACGCAACCTCGTTTGCGTCTTCTATTACCCGTAGCGTGAAAATTTTCCCCCGTTTTTGAAACATTCTTCATTGGTGCTCCGCTTCTATCAGCGTGATGATATATAGCCTATAGCTTCCTCGAAAAACGGACTATCCAACATTGAAAGAAGTCTGTCTGTTTGGTCCAGCCGTTCTAGAGCCGGAACAAACAGACAGACAGACAACAAAAATTGAAAAAACCAAATTTTAGTTACATGTACCGTTTATACATAATTGAATGCATTTAGTAAAATGCGGTTATTTAATATTACATACAGACACTCCAATTTTATTTATTTGTGTAGATGTATATTAAACGTATGTTTGTAGGTACATAGTAATATATATTACTGCTTTCACTGTTATCTATGTGAATTGGGCACGTTGTCTACTTGAAAGTGGTTGTAGGATATATTCTATAACTTGTAATATCCTGGATTAAGCAACAATGTTTCAACTGTAAGCAAATCATTAAATAAATAAATTTTATTAATTACAAATAATAAATGATGCAATTGGAAAAAAACTTAAATTTTAAAAAACAAACCAACACACAAACCATACAGTTTTATGATATGAGTATATATATACAGAACGTGTATTGCAAGGGGATTCCCCGATTTTGCTCGATGCTCATTGGTTCATTTACAGAAATATTTAGCACATGTAATTCTTACGATTTCTGACAAAAACTACAAACAAATTATTAATAATACAAACAATAACAATACTTTTAATAAGATGTAGTAAGCAAATCTAATAAAAAGTAAACCATTAACAAGAAAACGCGATTTTTACTTTTGGATCCTAAATCGCGCAATTAAAGTTTTCGTAGACAGTCAGTATATATACAAATGCTGGGATTAGTATGTTGGTCTCCCCCTGAGTGTCTTCATTGACCGACCCACTGATTGTAGCCAGTCCGTTGAATAGCGAACGTCATTGGCTTCAAACGCTGCAGTGTATCAGACTTTACGAGACCTAAGGTCTGTGGCACACGAAACAGACTCCACAAACGGAAGTCACGTTTCTGAGAGGGCCTAGTGGGGGAAGTTTACTTCCTGTCAAGTCGCTCCCGACGGCAAGCGCGTTTAGCGTAGTGATAGTTAAAACGCTTAGTTCGGCAAATCACCACGCTCAACGCGCTCGCCATCAGGAGCGAGTTCATGTGAAATAAACTTATACTAGGCCCTCTATAGTCTGTTTCTGAAACTATTATCTCCTCCTCTGGGTAAAGTATAGGCGTTTGGGGCGCTTTCATGTCACTCTTTCAAGAGTGGCTGGTTGTTAGCGATTTGTGGGGACTTAGACTAAGCCGCCGTGTCAGGAGATACGTAAGCCTCACCACGGGCGAGCGTGTTTCCGAGACCGGTATTTGGGAAGTGGAGTACTCGGGGGAGGGGCCCGCCAAACAATTGCTATTAAATGAATGTGTTCCCTTCCCTCGGTTTCACTTCTGGGGGAGAAGTGAAACCGAGGGCAGAAAACTTGTGGGTTTAATATTCATTGTTTTTGCCACTTTAATTTTTTGGTAGTGTATTGCGCTAAATGTTTTTTCTTACATAGGACAAAAGAAATCAAACTTCAGCCGTACAGCCCCAACTTGGTATTTTTTAAAGGTTGTAGGAAAACCATATGGGACTCATGAAGTACTCGTTTAAAAGTCCCAAATACAATTTTAGTTCAATCCCTTATGATAAAGATTGATGTTAACATTATATTTTGTTCTACGTATAAGTAGTCAGCATCATATTAATTTGTGCTCTCAAAGTGTTCAAAATTATGTGAAAAACATCAATTCAATTTTATATTAGCAGACATGGCGCTCATATTGTTGTACGTATTCAAAGTGGGTTAAATATCTTGACTATCAGTTTTTTTTTATTATTATTATATCGCGCCCTAGCGCAAACGAGCAGAGGTATCGCCTGATGGTAAGCGATTACCGCCGCCAATGGACACCCGCAACACCAGAGGCGTGCCAAGTGCGTTGCCGGCCTTTTAGGAAGGAGTACGTTCAGTTAAATATTCAGTTGTCAATATTGTGTTGGCTGACAGTGTTTGGTGTTAATTCAACCTTTTAACCTGAAGAGGTTGAATTAACAATCATTCCAATTCTTTTACTAACACGCTGGAAATACACAAAAAATCCAAATTGCATTTTTGTCTCAACTCAAACTGATTACTTGAGTGACCACGTTCTGCATTCTAGTTCTTTTTATACAGTGAACGAAAATATTTATGTAGTACCTAAATCGGTTTTTGCAAATCTTATACGGCCTCACAGAAAACCGGTGTTTCACTGAGTGAGTGGGTATACCGGAGGCTTTTATTCCAACCCCTCCCATCACTCTCTCCATCCCCCAAAGGCCGGCAACGCACCTGTGATGCCTCCGGTATTGCGGGTGTCCATGGCGGCAATCGCTTACTGTCAGGCGATACGTCTGCTCGTTTGCCACCTATTCCTTAAAAAAAAATGGTTGTAGTTATTTGGAGCAGTTGTAAATTTTAACTAATAGGTTATCAGATATCGATATAATAAAATTATTTTTATTATATTTAACTAAAAAATTATGCTTTTCACTATTTTCCTTTATCTGTGCTATAAGACGTTGCTCCGTACCATTTGGTTTGGTTTGCACTCAGAATCTTGAAATTTTTCAAGATTCTGAGTGCACGGGAATTACCCTGTAGGTAATTGATTCCCTCCAAGGAACAGTAGATGTATTTGATATGAATTTCAGCTTGATACCTCCACGCGTTTCTGTGAAAAGGGATCTTGAGAGACAGAAAGACGGACAACAAAGTGCTCCTATTAGGATTCTGTTTTTTTCCTTTTGAGATACGGAACCCTTAAAAGTAAATTAATGTCGGTAACGAAATCATTTTCTCGCTATAAATATACCAAGCGATGTTTATTTGCTTAAGAAATATATATTTCAATTCCAATAATAATATATCTATCACAGTTAAGCGATAACAATACCATTCAGTGACATTAATGTCGCATAAAGTTGTTGATTTTCCTCAAAACAGTTTTTTTCTAATAAATTTTAAATGGCTCTATCTCATTCAAATGACCTTCATTCAAATTCTGTTCTCAGTATCATATTTACTAAATGTTTCTTTTCTAATAATATTCGAAACAAAAAAAATGTTAGTAGTCTGCCTCGGTGGGTCGGTATGCGACTGCTGTGCTTGGGGTCTCGGGTTCGATTACCGATTCAAACAAGGGTCGGGAAATATTTGTATGGTCTGCAAATATATGTTTCGGAGGTTGGGTGTTTTCTATGTATAACATGTACGTATTTACAAAAAAATATATAAATGCATTTATATCAGTTGTCTAGTACCCATTTTTTTTTTTTTTTTACGTGTGGAAACCCCCTCGGGCCGTCACCCCGCCGGGGTTTGCGGCGGGGCGGTGTGTCGGAATCGAACCGACTAAAACCACACGGTGTGCCAACTCTGCGCCTGAGAAGGGAGGGGTCCGGGAATTGCAGATATTACACTACCGGACCCCTCCCAGCGCCTGCCCGCACTGAAGCGGGCACCTTCTTCTGATAAAAAATCTCAATTTAGGCGACGCACGGCACACGCGTACGTCGCCCCCTCGCGGTTGGCCTATAATGCGGATGGAGGGGAAAACCCATCCCGTCCATCCGCGGCCACACTCAGGGCGGCATGAGGCGCTGATAGGCGCGCCTCCGCCGCCCCGTGCGCCGGCGGCGGATCGGGTCCGAGTGGATATCGTCCTCCCGGGCCTTCTCCGCCGCCTCCTTCTGCGAAATTACTTCTTCGCAGAAGGTCGCGACCGCGGTAAAACTGCTGTCGCTACCGGCCATGGACAGTACGACGGCCGGTAGCGACAGATCTCCTCCGATGACTGCAGTGAGGGCCCGGCGCTGCTCCGCCCAAGCGGGGCAGAACTCCAGCGTATGCTGGGCCGAGTCCTCACTGCAGTCGCAGTGGTGGCAGGCGGGACTCAATTCCCTCCTAGCGACCGAGTGCAGGTACTTCCCGAAGCAACCGTGCCCGGAAAGCACCTGCGTCAGTCGGAAGGAAAGAGTCCCGTGCTGCCGCCCTGCCCACTCGAGGATGACCGGCTGGAGCGCCTCCACGGTGGCAAAGCCAGCGCGTGGAGCCTCCAGCCGGGAAGACCAACGAGCCATCGTGGCTCGGCGAGCGGCTTCACGCCAATCGCGTACCTCTTCGGGCGGAGGACGATACCCGTTCTCCGCCCGATATTCAGCCGCTCGCCGATAAACTTCGGCGAGCACTTCCGCCTCCAAATCCCACGGGGGTGTTCCGGCCAAGGCGCACGCCGCCTCCGTCGACACGGTGCGGTATCCGCGTATGGCTCTGACCGCCAATACCCTCTGAGGCCGCCAGAGGCGTGCCTTATTCTGGGCGGTCAGAGCCGGGACCCACACCGGTGACCCATAAAGGGCCATCGACCGGACCACCCCCGTGTAGAGGTTCCTAGTAGCGACGCTGGCTCCACCCAAGTTGGGCAAAAGACGCCCAAGGGCGGAGGCAGCGCCGACCAGCTTAGGGCCAAGCTGTCGGAAGTGCTCGTCGAAGAGCCACCTACCGTCGAGGATCAGGCCCAGATACTTCATCTGGGCCCGAACCGGTACGAGGACTGAGTTGACTTCGATAGAGGCGCCGGGGGGTGGACCACGACGGGGCCCATGGAAGAGCAGGGCCTCCGTCTTGTCAAGGGCCACCCGTAAGCCCAGCGCCTCGATGCGCCCAACCACTAGAGAAACACCCCTGGTGGCCAGGCGCGCCGCCTCTTGGAAATTCGCCCCCCGGGCTGTGACAAGAGTGTCATCGGCGTAACAAATTACGCCCAGCCCGGGAGGCAGACGACTTCGAAGGACCCAGTCGTACCCCACGTTCCACAGGAGTGGTCCGAGGACAGACCCCTGCGGAACGCCGCACGACATGGGTCGCCGTCTCAAGACGCCCTCTCGGTCCTCGTACACGACGGTACGCTCCTCTAAATAGGCTGCCACCAGCCGCCTCAGGTACTCTGGCACCCCGTGGTAGTGGAGTGCTTCCCTGATGCAGCTGAATGGCAGACTATTGAAGGCGTTGGCGATGTCCAAGGACACCGCCAACACCACGCCGCCACAGCCAACCGCCTCTTCGGTCACGGCCCTAAGGCGCATCACGGCATCGACCGTCGAACGCCCCTCTCGGAACCCGAATTGGGCGTCCGACAGGTCGGGCCCCACCTCGCTGAGATGCTGGACGATGCGGGCAGAGAGAATCCTCTCGAACAATTTGCCCGCCTCGTCCAGCAACACGATGGGCCTATAGGCCGCGACCGAATCGGCTGGCCGTCCCGGCTTCGGCAATAGGACCAGCTTCCCGCATTTCCAGCACTCAGGGAAGCGTCCGGACGCCAGGCTGGCGTCCAAAACCTCCCTGAGGCGGTCCGACATATGATCGAGGGCTCGGGCCATCACTCGGGGGGGTACCCCGTCCGGCCCGGGGGCGGTGTTCTTGGAACGAATCCTTAGAACAGCCGCCCCTACCTCCGATTCCCTAACGGGCGGCACCTCACTCCCTCCGTCCCCGTCGTCTCTGGCCGGTCCGCCATCGACGGGGGCGTGTGCTCCGCCCGCTGCGGGAAAAGGCCCTCGACCACCTGCTGCAGGAAGCTGGGCTGGAGAGTCTCGGTAAGGGGGGGGGCCGCCGTGCGGAGCTTTTGTCGCACCGCACGATATGGGCGACCCCAGGGGTCACGATCGAGACTCTCCAGCATCTCCTTTCTTTTTGCCTCTTTGGCGCGGCAAATGGCCAGCTTCAGAGTTTTCCGCGCTTCGCGGTACTCCTCATGAAGCCGGCCCTCCTCCCCGTCTACGCGGTGGCGTCGCCGCCGGCATCGGGTGTAGGACCTCCGGGCACGAGTACAGGCCGCACGGAGGTCCGCCAACTCCTGGGACCACCAGTAGACCACGTTCCGTGAAGGTCGACAACCCCGAACACGGGGCATGGCCGCATCGCAGACCTGCGTAATCGCAGTGCGAAAGCGGCCAGCCCCCATGTCGACCTCCTCGGCCGGGGCCCGCGGAGACAGCCAAGACTGAATAATGGCCGCCTCCTCTAGCAGGTCCCTGTCGAGTTTGGCAACTGCCCACCGCGGAAAGCGGGAGGTATGCCGCGCCACGTGACCCCTACTGGGGCCCTGGGACCGGGAGAGCTCAAATCGGATATACAGGTGATCCGAGAGCGTCTCAACCTCATCCAGGACACACCAGTTCCTTACTCGTGCGGCAACAGCAGGGGTAGCGAACGAAAGGTCCACTATCGACCCCCCCTGCTGTCGCACGCACGTGTTGGTGGCGCCTCTGTTCAGCAAACAGAGGCCCACCGAAGCCGCCCACTCCACAACGGCATCGCCCCTGGCGTCCGTCGCCGGGGAACCCCACGCAATGGACTTTGCGTTGAAGTCCCCCAGCACGAGGACGTGCCCAGACGCTAGTCGCCGTATCGAGGTCTCCAAGTTGTTGAGGAAGACCTCGAAGTCGCTCAAACTCCGGTTGGGGGAGAAATAGACACCGTAAACGGTGATTCCCCCCCACTCGGCAGCCACATATCCAGAGCCCTTGTCTCTTAGCGCCAAGGGCGGGGAACGAGCCGCCGAGGAGCCGACGACTGCCACGGAGCCGTCCCGGTCACCCATCCAGTTTGGACGGGGAGGGACGTAGTAGGGCTCCGCGACTACGGCAACACCTATCGACCACTGCGCCATGGTTTGCAGGAAGAGATCCTGCGCCGCGGCGCAGTGGTTCAGGTTCGTCTGGACAAGGAGGTTGGAGACTTGATCCATTTACTGGATCGTCTCTACAACCTCCTCCATGGGCGACGACGTCGACGCACGAACGACGCCGGAGGCTGCCAGGGTCGTCTGGCTAGCCTCCGGCGCCTGCTGAGAAGCACGGGGGGGCCTGCAGCCCCCCTGCCCCATCTGGTGATTGGCGGGCTTGTTGCCCGCCGCACACACGGGGCAGTGGGGGGCGGCAGAGCACTCTGCCGCCTTGTGCCCCGGTCGACCGCAGCGGAAACATAGTCCGCTGCAGTCGAAGCAACTCTGGCACTTGGTGCGAGTGTGTCCCGCGGCCAGGCATTTGAAACACCTCATCGGTCTTGGGGCCAGGACTGTAATCCTAGCACTCACAAAACCGATGAGGATCCTGCCTGCATCGGCCAAAATTTTGGCCGACGCCACGGGACAGCTGACCCACACCGCACCAAGGCCTCCCGGACCGGGGCGGATGGTGCCGACCCTAGTTGTCTAGTACCCATAACACAAGCTCTGCTTAGCTTGAGACTAGACGGCGCTGTGTATTAGATGGCGGAAATATTTATTTAGTTAAGTCATGTAAGAAATGAGCGGGATAGGTATTCATGGATAAATGAGAGGCAAATATTTCAAATTTACAATTTTACTGCAAAGTACACTCTAACTACGGGCAATAACGTTGATTTTTCTTCATTGTATAGATGTTTTTAACTAGTTTGTATGCTTAGACACTATTGAACAAACTATTTGATATAACTTTAATATGAACGCTGTCAGCTAAGATATTTTGAACACTTTAAATGCGTACAAGAATATGCGTGCCATGTCTACAAATATAAAATTGAATTTATGTTTTCCACACAATTTTGAATACTCTAAGCGCATAAATCAATATGATGCTGACTGTATATATGATCATAAAACCATAAGATGAAAAATAAATGGTTTATTATATTATGGTAAAATTTTATGAAACAAACAATAGCTATTTATATGTGGTTATCTCAAAAAGAGAAATTACATTTTAAATCCTGACCGAAATGTCTTATTGTTAAGTATTGACGTCAGGAATTTGTTTTAATATTGTTGCTTGTTTTTTTCCATTTTTAACAATAGATATGCAAATAACTTTAAGCCTTCTAATAGCTCATTATTTTGTATATAACTAAACGCGTTGCGACATCTACATAACGCAACAGTAAACTACTACAGCCCCACCTACCTTAGATACACTGAACTACGAACGAACGGAGTAACTACAAATCCTGAATCGCGCAATAAAAAGTTCTCGCGCCGAATATCATATATACAACATTCCAACATCAACTGTTGGGCAGTGGCCCGCCAGGCATGATCACCTCGCCTGGTCGGAGGATTCCCTTTGTGTTGGAGGGACATGACACCCGTTCCCCCACAGACGAATGAGTTTTACGATTTATCTAATTATACATAAATCTACCAGTTGAACTTAGTAGCTGACCCCATTTAATCTTGGGAATAATAAAGCATAGGAAGATGATAATACATAAATCATTAATTAAATAAATAATTTGTTAATTTCTTACAATTTGATGCGTCTATTAATTGTCGAACTGCTTAATATAATACAATTGGACGATGTGTTATATTACGCGGCGACGCAGGAAAGATATATCAGTATATCTACTATTTTCAAGGAATAGCCAAAAGTAATATAAGGAAAGCCTTATAACGCTGTTCTGAACAGCTTTATACAGATTTGAGTCTCCAATTTCTAGAGATCATATTTAATTCGATTTACAGAACTGTTATCTGGGGAACGCTTCGCTGCCAAGTGCGAGTCGGATTCACGCTTGGAGGGTTCCGTACCATTAGCTATGAAACCAGCAAATAATTCACGTTTGTGGTATGGGAGCCCCCTTAAATATTTATTTTATTCTGTTTATTATGTGTTGTTATAGCGGCAACAGAAATACATCATCTCTGAATTTTCACTGTCTAACTATCACGGTTCATGAGACACAGCCTGGTGACAGACGGACGGACAAACAGATAGGCAGGCAGACGGACAGCCAAGTCTTAGTAATAGGGTCCCGTTTTACCCTCTAGGAACGAATCCTGCAAACATATCTTAATTGAATAATTGTAATATGGCCCTGTTTATGTCGAAAAAGGACTGAGATAATGATCTAATACCTAATATTGATCTTATTTTACGCAAAAGTGCATTTCAAAGACCAACTGCTATATCGTTATCATCAACCTTTAATATTTCACTTCTGGTTATAGGGTTCTCCTTACACAAATGTTACAAATGTTATTCTGCCTCTGCCTCGTAGTGGTAGTAATTACGACTGCTGTGCTTGAGGTCTTGGGTTCAAATCCTGGGTCGGAATAAATGTTTGTGTAATCTACAAATATTTGTTTCGGAGTTTGGGTGTTTTCTATGTATGTATTTACAAAAAAAATGTATTTATGTATTCATATCAGTTGTCTAGTACCCATAACACAAGCACTGCTGAACTTGCGACTAGATGGCGTTGTGTGTTAGATGTCCAAAGTATTTATTTATTATTTATATTTATTTATTCCATCCGTACAGTCCAGTTTTAGCTCCATGCGTTTTTTTTAAAGGCCACGGTAACAAAATTTTGCACTGCAGACGAAGCCATCAAAGAATTATGGCGGTTTTTTTTCGACTTCCCGCTAGACACGTCTTTTAAATGTTTTGAAAGCTGTTTCACCCGAATGCATAAATGCATTGGGATTGGTGACGGATATTTTGAAAAGCTGTAAATGAACTTTTTTATATTTGAACTATTTTTTCATTTCATAACTATTTTTTGAACAGCCCACAAGTTAACCGATACAGAAAAGAAACCTAAGTTTGATGACGTCAATGAACTTTATGAATTTCATTTAAGTTATTTTGGATTTGAATTTAATTAATGTTAAAGAATGGTTTATTAGAATTCATAATTATGTAGGCTCATTAAAGTCATACAAAAAAAAGTAATTTGAAATATGGCAGGAAAACCTTCAGTATAATGGACGCCTTATAATCATGCGGATTGCGAAAAAAACATGCTTAATTACTAACGTTCACGTGAATGTTTAATTATTTTCTCTCTTAGCCGTCAGATGGTGTATAATACGTTGTTCACATATTAGAATGTACTTTCATTCATCTCTCTACTAGGGTGACCATCAATTCCTTGTGTTATGAGGACATTCTCCAACATTTAGATTATCAGTATCAAATAAATCTAGCGCCATCTATCTACTCTGCTCCCGCTGTTGTTAATACAGTAAGTCATACGGCCAAGTAACACAATTTACTGTATGCGTGACAATAGGGGCAACGCTGCTAAACAAAGAAAATGACTGGCAGCGGATGGATGCAGACTGCCTCAGATTAGGGCAAGTTGGCGCCCATTAGCGGATATCTTCGTTAGTTTGATTAACAACATTCAAACACTAAATTATTATACATTATGCGCATAAAACATAATAACAGATTTATCTACTAGCATTTAACAGGTACGCAGATATTCACCGTAAAAGATAACACCTGACATTACAATATTACGATACTGACCGCACGGTTGGCCTAGTGGTTTAAGCGGTCACTACGCCGCTTGCTACTGCGCTAAGTGCCGTGGGTTCAAATCCCACGTGGGACATCACTTTGTGTGATCCACAAAATGTTGTCCTGAGTCTGGGTGTTCTTTGTGTCCGTTACATGTATGTTTGTAAAGTCCCCCGCGACACAGGATGTATATTCAAAATGCGGGAGTTGTCTTTAAAAAAAAAAAGATAATACAAAAACTACATTAAACTTGTAATCACTTACATCTATTTTAACAACCTTAACGGTAACTTGTTTGCTTATTGCATTTACAGTTGCTGTAATATGTAATTAATTTTAACTTTAGCTGGCTTTCTGCTTGATACCATCCCTGCTTAGAAATTTAAATGTTTTCAGACAGGTCATAGCAAGATAATAATCAAAGATAAAGAATCCTGGAACGAGATTCCAAAATTTTAAATAGTCTGGAACGTAAACACTTTCTACAATGTGGATAATCAACTGTGTAAGTAATAATAATAGTAATAATAAATAAATAGTAATAAGTCTATCAATATATTGTACTTACTTCTAATATCTTATCAACGACTACAATTTCATTGAGTGAGATTGTGAGCTCATTCATCACTATTATTTTAGCATCATGTCGTGTAGTTGTTTGATGAACATGAATGTAGACGTATATTATCTATAAATCACTATGTAGCTAATCATATTTGTAATTCCAAGTGCTGTTACAATCTTTTTGTACTTTATAAGTATTAATCTGCCAAAGTAATTCTACTGTGCCAATGATGCTTCTGCATTACTGCTGCGGATTTCATCTCACCTTTATTGAGCGCGGGGAGAATTTTTTTTTTATAAAAACAAAATAAAAAAATGTTATAGCATAGGAAGGAAACCTATCGCCTGATGGTAAGCGATTACCGCCGCTCATGGACACTCGCAACACCAGAGGCGGCACAAGTGCGTTGCCGACCTTTGTGAGATGGGGAGGGGGATATCCGGTATCCTCACTCACTCGGTGAAACTCAGCGCAAGCGCTATTTCACACTGGTTTTTTGTGAGGCCGTGGTATCACTCCGGCTCTCCAACGGTGGAATCCCAATCTTCATAGAGCGCTGGGGTATTTAAAGTGGCAATCTACGCGGTTCATCACAATGAGCCGGTCATTCTGGTTGGCCAGCCTCGAGGCTTGATACGCCGGTCATCCCTCCGGAGAGGGGACCGGCGATGCGCCTACGAGAGGCTACTAATTTTGCTAAACTATAAATAATTGCCCGTAATTTATGAAAATTATGATACATATTTGTAAATTTACACATACAAGTAGTTGCCTCAAGAAATTCTGCGTGAAAAGCATTGATTTCATAAATGATGGTCACACTACAATTGTCAAAACAATCGTTAGCCAAGCAAACAGAACGTCTCAATATACATAACAAATAAACAAACATATCGGCCTGCTACACTTAATTGGACACGACTTACTCATAAGGCTTGACGTACAATAAACAAAGGATAATACAAAACCTATTTAAAAAGTCAATTAACATAAAAAATAAAGTGAACTTAACAAAATAATTTCCATTTAGTAACGCCACAAGGTAATTATTTGTTCAGTAAAAAGTAATTTCCCATTGGCTCGTGGTCACATTCATGTAACATACTCCACTCGTGATAAGAACGAGCGGTGACGAACTCATCTGCGCGAGCGCAGTGGCCTCGCGCACCCGCGTCTTGCTCCGACCGCGACTAAACCTCCCGCTATTTTAAATACAACCTTCGTGTTACGTGATAAATGTGAAATTGCTGTAACAATAAATGTGATAAGAAAAAAATAATAATAAAAAAGTGAGTGAGCGAAGAAGTTTCGTTTCGTGAAATTAGTGTGTGTATGAATGTGCATGTTTAAAATAACGATTTAAAAAGGTAAGATTTCTTTCATCTGTGTTGTTAACTCGCCGTGCTCTTGGAAATAAGCTAACATTACAATAATGCATTATTAAAATAAGAACTATTTTACTGTGTGTTACTGAAAAACAATCTCGTCTAACGAATGTGAACGCGAGATTTTGCTATTACGTAACCTGGAATGTTAATTCTAACTGTATTTACTTAACAAACAGTGCTATCTATAGCTTCCTTAGATATTCTTTTAAGTCTACGTATAAATTAGTCGGTACAGGTACTCTGTACTTCAAACGAAGAACTTTGATGTTTTAAAATGATCTGTAACTCACTATATCTATTGAAAACCTGGATTTCAATTAGAGAAATAAGGGTTTAAAAAACGGTCACTGCATTAGTCGTTCAGACTAGACTTACGCATTAATATCTATCGTAATTCTATCCGTCTACCTTAAACCTATCGATTAGTAGGTACCTGTAATATTTCAATAATTATTTTCACACAAAAAAAGAATATTTCATTCCAACTTTAATGATGGTACCTAGCAATTGTTATACCGGGAAAATACCTTATGTCCTGATATGTCTACAAAGGTATCTCAATTCTGTAGGTTCTCGAGAAATTCACACATTTGGTACAGCTAAGTTCCTTACAATAGACCTTATTGATGAAAAGCTGTCTGGTTTGTTGGCAGTTTGACAATTGACTCGTTTTCCCTTTCCCACTTACTAAAAAGGTCAATATGAATGTGATTATCTATAGTATGGTTATGCTGTATTCTCGTATAGCTTCAGCAAATACCTTTACTACTGTTAATGTTCCTTCTACGGCCATAAGTTGTATAATTATTGTATTGTATATGATTGTTTTACTGATTTGTGAAGACTGAAAACCGAGTGAGACACGTCCTTGTTCGCTGATAATGAGTTTACGAAGAAAAAACAATGTATCTTATTAAAAAACTCAGTCGTATATTATTTTAATGGTTGGTGTTTACTGCATTAGTGACATATTTGACATTACTGACCGCAAAGCTGTTTATGCTGAAAGTATGTTTTCAGATCAGATAATAATAACAACCCAACCCATATGACATATATTACGACCGTCTGATCCCATACTAGGCAGAGTCTAACCTACACTAGTGTGTTGATAAACTTTCCTATATAACAAAAACATACCTATCTTTACATATTACAAAATAAATCCCTTTCGTTGTCCGTTCGCTTAGATCTTTTAAACTACTTAACGTATTTTAATGCAGTTTTCAGCAATAGATATAATGATTAAAGAGGAAGGTTTACATGTGTAATTTATGCATAATAAAGTAAGGGAAATTAGAGAATTTCAAAGACTTCGGTTTGAAAACGGCCGGGTCTCTAATTATATTATAGTTAAACAAGCTGAACCCCGCGGTGCTAACTGCGTTACAACAATAACCGCGGGCAAAGACGCGAGGTGCAGCTAGTATCTTTAAAAATTGTAGCCTATGTATTATTCTGATGTATAAGCTATATTATTGTAAAGTTTCAAAATCCATTAGGTAGATTTTGCGTGAAAGATCAACAAACATTGAGTATGTTACTTACATAATATTTGTAGGAAGTGGGATTACACCCCAACACAGATATCATGTACTTAACTGTTTCCTAGATGTGAAGCAAAGGACCTCTGGGTTACAAAATACTTGACTGACAGATGTATTAAATAGAATATTAAAAAACCGCTACTGCGCATAATTTTCACCTTAGAAAGGAGGTTTTGATACTACACCACGCTGATCCGACTGGTTGTTACATGGTTTTGTTTCAAATATTCCTTCTCTTTGTAGTGCTGTTGTCGTACGTAGTTTGCTCCCTTAGTCATCTCTTACGAAACCCATAGAATAAATACGATCTCCGTCCTCCATAAGCGCAAGCTTGGTAGGGTAACAGAAGCAGGCCCGGGTGGCGGCGCATACGCTACTTAACGTGCGCGCCATGGGGGACAGTAACATAGTAACAGAGAACACAGAGGTTCCCACACAGGAGGGGGCCATCTCGCAGAACGATCTCCGTCCTTCACAAGCGCAAGCCTGAGGGTGACACATGAGGCCATCTGTCACCCTAGCAGAAGCAGGTCCGGGTGGCGGCGCGTACGCTACGGAACGTGCGCGCCCTGGGGAACAGTAGCGGGAACATTAGGGTTCCCACACATCTACAAAGCGTAGGTGGCCCGATACGTCGGGGTTCCAGGGTTTACCTTTCTAGGGAGCACCTGGTTCCCCGGCACCTAGTACCCGAGACGGCTTCTCGGGTACTAGATGCCTGGAAGAAAAAAGCGGTGGTGACACGGCGGTGGTTTTTAATCCGTTCGGACTCGGACGAAAGATGATATTATTGATGTAAAATGCAAGAATTATATCGCCATTGTAAATTTGACTTTGAAATAGTTTATGAATAAAAAGAGAAAATGTATGTAACGTAGTACATACATTTCTGTTTACGAATGTTAACCTCCACACTATGTCAGTTTGAGCGAAGGTCTTAAGTGCCTTCACAATTGTTTTTTAATAATTAAGTATCATATTTTTTATTATTATTATAATGCAAAAGTGTAATAATACAGTCTTTAATGTAATGTAGTACAAAAGATAATATAGAATACTATAATCTCACATTATTGTTGGATTTGTGATAAAAATCAATTTGTAGTAAATATAAGTTTGCGACCCTAACTTGCCTGAAACATTGCTAACATAACGAGACTACTTAAAGACTTGTGATAAAAGTTATATTACACTAGCTATTGCCTGCGGCTCCGCCCGCATTAAGTTCGGTTATCGCCGTGATTCTTCAAACTGATATAACTTCTTTATTTACAAATCGATAGAAACGAAGCAAACACTAAGTGTTAAGTGGAGCCAGTCGCAAAACACTAGTGAAAACTGCATTCAAATCGCTTAAGCCGTTTCTGAAATTAGCGTGCACAAACGCACAGACAAACAGATAAAAATTCTAAAAATAATTGTTTTGGGTTCTATTGCGTTCATCCATCGAAGCCCTCTATACAATTTTTTTCAATATTTTTCCATCTACAGACAGCGTCCAGTTACGATTTTATTATATGTGGAATATCATAATTTTACTAGCGCTTTCGAGAAACGTCTCGAACATACGAGGGCGTTTCCCGTACTAAGGATACCAAGGATGAAATTGTTGTAAAAAATTGCGAAACAATCAATCAATTTTCGATGTAATGTCAATCTAGTTAAGGTTCGTTATTCCGAGCCTCAAAAATCAACTTTCTTGATCGTTATTCGCGAATAATCTAGAACATTCTCGAACCTTGTTCGCGTATAATCTTTCTTCGTAACACTATGTATTGATGTAGACCAGACAATTTTTGTTACTATCCTAGTATCTATCAAATATGTATCACGTTGTTGCTTACAATGAACTCCGAAACTGTCTTATAGATTTTCAAGATTTTTTTGAAGTGAAAACTTCTTTAGCGGCGCTGTGTACTTTTTTGGAATGGGTCAAATGTATAAACTCGCGTCAGGTCACGTGACCTGATCGAAAATTCGTAAGACGGATGGAGAGAGGACAGGCGGCGCAGGGCGCTTGCGCGGGTGTTCGTGTGTGTATGTAATATGAATTGTCATGTTTGTGTACTATAGCGCAATAAATGAATATTGTATTCCACCACATAAATATCTAATAGTTCTTTTATACTGATAATAAAAGCAATTCGTACAGAATTATTCTCTAACCATTCCAAAATATCAAAAATGCACAACGTTAATATTCAAGTTTTCACTTCTGCCGGCACTCCCGGAGTGCAACCCGTCGATTTTTTTGTAATATGGATTTTGCTGGTGTGCCTGAGATAGGATAGCATCACGCTTAGACTAATAGCGAATTAAGAAGTTGCGTGGATCAGTATTACAAATGCGAACTTCCTTCTCCCGAAATTAAATACCTACACACATAATCAACCAAAAGCCAAAGTGAATGATTTTCACACGTTTTCTTAGTTTCTTTGATTACTTCCGCAACTTAATAAAATTTAAACGGCAGGTAGACGTATTATAAATACATTACAGCACTCAAAAGCAACAGCAGACACAAAACAACTCATTAACGCCGCTGTCAATTAATCGTCTGATCATTCAAACACATGCTTTCATTTCTCAAGCCACTTGGGACAAAATCACATGAATATTCTTATGAGAATTGATAATAATCGAAATTACTTTGGGGTGAGACATGATTCCGCATACATGGACCAGCCCGCCAGGTGCGATACTTGGGACTCATTGTGGCATCCCATAATCCATACTAATTCTTAATATTAGAAATTCTAAACTTAATTTTGTTGGTCTATTAATCTGTCTGTCTGTTATGCTTTTACGGCTAAACTGCTGCACGATTTTAATGAAATTTAGAATGGAGATTTAGATGATTCTTTAGGTAGGATTAGCTACTGTTTATCGCGCTATAACCGACACACACGCGGATAAAAGCAAGTAATGTATTAAAATTAACAAATAAACTACTTAAAGTAATATTACATAAAGTATGAAGCAGAAATTATCTTACTGTGATTAATAATCATTGACCAGTGAGTAATCATTTTACTCTGTATCTGATTTTAATATATCTAGCTTTGTATAACTTTAACACTTTTTAGCTTTGTGTAACGGGTCTCAGCTTAGTATATATATATATATATATATATATATTTTAATACTTAAATACCATTTAAAATCCTTCTGCAATAATTGCTTTAACTTTTATAACATTGGACTTTCATACTAACTACAATCCCCCGTTTCAACCTCAAAAGGGGGTTGATTTCTAAATATACATTATTAGTACAGTTCCATACCATCTATAGAGCATACGTTTTAAATTTCAAGTCTCTTATTTCAAAAACATAGGACTTTCTTACAAACTTTCAATCCCCGTTTTACCCCCTTAGGGATTGAGTTTCGTAAAATCCGAAAGGCGCCACCCCATAAGGAACATGCCTACCAAATTTCAAATTTGTAGGTGTTATAGTTTCTGAGATTTTGTGATTAATTATTGAGTGGTATTTCGCTTTATATATATACATACAAATATATATATATATATGTATGTATGTATGTCTTTAGAAATATCGAAGTATGGTTATCAGTAGTCTGGTCTTGATCAGGCCTAGTCTGGAATCATAAGCTGTGTGACAAATTAAGTCAAGTTTCAATAATCACAAATTTTAACCAAAAAAACGACTTAAAGAACTGGACCAAATTGAAATGGGACCACACGAGAAGCACAAGCTTTCAAATTAAAAATAATCGTCAAAATCGGTCACCCAGTCCAAAGTCATGAGGTAACAAACATAAAAAAACCCGGTCAAATTGATAACCTCCTCCTTTTTTGAAGTTGGTTAAAAATACAAACCTTACAAAAGAATTTAAAAATAAAAGTAATAAACAAGTTACATTTACTTTATAAGACAATCAGTATACAAAACTACATACGAGTATATGCAAATTGAGTACAAAACCTCATATTTCCGAAATACAAATGTTATTATTATAATGTTCAATAGGTAAAAATATTGCTTATAAATATCAAAGACCTGCTTTCAAGTTGCTTACACAATTATTGTTCGAGTCAAGTTCTTGAAACTATCTTCGCTTCGGTAATTAACCGTATTGTGGTGGGGAGGGGGGGTATCAGGGTATTTGCGCTATTACGCTAGTGTTTCAATTTTCACGTCTTGGTTCGGTGATTTGGGCCGACGATAACATTTCGAGTTCAGTATTACTTACTACAAGAGAGAAATTTTGCTTTAAACTGTAGTATTATGTGCAGTAACGGTAATAGTATAAACATAGAAGTTATGTGTTTACCATTAAGTGATAAATAAAAGAGTTTTTAACATGCTACTCATTTAATTCAATTATAGTTATTTTAAATTTTAGACAATTGTAAAGTTGTTAACTAATATTATAAAGCTGAATACTTTGTTTGAACGCGCTAATCTCAGGAACCGCTGGTCCAATTTGAAAAATTCTTTCAGTGTTGGATAGTTTATTTATCGAGGAACGCTATAGGCTATATATCATCACGCTGATACTAATAGGAGCGGAGCACCAATGAAGAATGTATCAAAAACGGGGGAAAATTTTCACGCTACGGGCAATAGAAGACGCAAACGAGGTTGCGTGGGTCAGCTAGTTACGTATATTATGTTTAGAAGAACTGTCGAGAGACTCCAGAAGCATTTGGAAGATCCAAAGTGTATGTATGAATTTTTCAATTCTGGCTTTGTTTTTCGTACTTAATGAAAGAGGTTGAGAACTTTTAATGGTGTACATTTACAAGTCAAGAGAACAAGAAAATATTTAAATACTAAAACCGGACTGCTTAAATTAGTTAAATATCATTAAAATCGGTTTAGTAGTTTAGGTGCTAAGGTGGAACATACCAAAATAATATTAATAATAATAGTTTTAGTGGTATAGACAGTGTTGAATTACATTGAACCCTGCTTCCTGTGGTAGGTTACAACCTGTGTTACAGGAGACAGTGTCTTCACCCTTTATGTTACGTCAGCTATACAATAAAATATAGTAAAGAGTGTGTGTGGCAGTATGCAATGTATATGTATGTTTACGTATGTGTGCGATTGTGGGTGTAACTGTGTGTGACAAAATACTTAAACTGTGAAAATTCTTTTTAGTTTCCTCGTAATCGGGTAACAAAGTGTTTAACAGGTCTTTCGATGACAAGAACTATAGAAGAAGAAGAAGCGACTTGATTCCCTTGCGAGTGTCGAAAATTTGCAGCATAAACGGCTGAATCTTTTGATTGCGTTGTCTCAGAGGTTTGATTTTTTCACAGCTCCAAGGGACAGTAGACCTGAGTAATTGATATGAATTTCAGCTTGATACCTCTACGTTACTGAGAAAAAGAGTCTTAACAGACAGACGAACAACAAAGTGATCCTATTTGTGTTCCGTTTATATTCCTTTTGATGTACGGAACCCTGAAAGACAAAGTAAGGATACCGCAAAAATGCTTCTTACAAACATCTATATCTGGAGCGCCACAATTTTTAATTAAGGAGATACAGTTTTACAGTAAAATACATAAAACGACTCAGTTTCAAGAAAATGATTTCTAGATAATTAATTTATAATTCATTGATTTCTTTGAACTGACTCGTTCATTTAAAATACTCATTTCGTTTTTAACACAACTTAATTGAACAATGGGGACCTGAAATCACTTGTAGTTAAGTTAGTTCGTTGTTTCATTCACTTCAAGGTGAAAATCTTAACACGAATCTTAACGACATCTTATAATAAAGCGAAGATCTACTTGATAAACTGTCAAAATAAATGAAATCGTCTGAGAAAAAATCTAATGTTAATGACAAAACGACAATGTTTCAAACTTACATTATTATTACTAAATGCGCAACATTCCTTTTTTAAAAGATTGACCTAAGATAAGTCTTAATAGATATTTCCTAGGAAACAAATTAAAAAAAAACATTTTATTGTCTATTTTAAAAAGAGGATAATAAAAAAATGGTGCAACCATGTCACCGCTTCTTGCGTCTATTGTCTATTAATTTGAGTTATGTTTAATTAAATTTTATGTGTCTTTGAATTTAAACATTGCTCAAAGAATAATGATGTATTTATATAAATGTTGTAATGATGTTTGTTTCACTGAGAGGCGAAATTAGAACATGTTGCTTTTGCAATACTGTTTTTCCACATACATACTTAATCTTGTAAATTTCAAAATCATCAAATAATATATTGTAATAAAATTGGGAAGGTGCATCTATCATCATAGGTATCGTCTATTGCCCTGGCACGTACTAACTAAGGCTCTATTATTACTGCATTAACAACTATTTAGTTACAACAATTTCCTCTTAATTCTGTCTAGGGACACAAATTCTGTTAGGGACACATTTAATTATCGCCTCTGGTGTTGCGGGTGTCCATGGGCGGCGGCAATCGCTTACCATCAGGCGATATGTCTGCTCGTTTGCCCCTTATACAATATAAAAAAAATAAAAGGAACATCAGTAATTCTTCAATTAGGTAGTTTATTCAATCAACTGGAAACACGTCGTCAGTTATATTTATCAGCAACTCTTTATCAAATAGTGTTTTATGTCAGATAATTATCTGAAACTTTATTCGAAATTGGTGAAATTTAAACCGCGTTTTAGGGTTCCGTTCCCAAAGGGTAAAACGGGAACCTATTACTAAGACTTCGCTGTTCGTCTGTCACCAGGCTGTATCTCATGAATTGTGATAGATAGACAGTTGAAATGATGTATTTATGTTGCCGCTATAACTACACATACTAAAAACAGAATAAAATAAATATTTAAGGGGGCTCCCATACAACAAACGTGTGATTTTATTTCTCGTTTTTGCTCGAAATTGATAACGGCATACTCTGAACAAATTAAAACCAAGATTAGGCAGATCATTGCGACAATCACTCTCAATAATGTAACCGTGAATATCGGTAATAAACCGGAATGATTCGTTTCTTTGACGATGATTTGGCGTAACAAGCGTTTTATTAGCTCCAAAAGCTAGTTATAGTTGAATGAGTCGAAGAGTAAAGTTAAAAACTTGGAATCTAATAGGTTTACATATACTCATAGCTATATTCTCAAAGAAGTAAACAGGTGTGTATGAAACATTCATTAATGTTTTTTTTTTATTATATATGGGCAAACGGCCATACGTATCGCCTGATTGTAAGTGATTACCGCCGCCCATGGACACCCGCAACACCGGAGGCGTTACAAGTGTGTTGCCGGCCTTTTAGGAAGGAGTACGCTCTTTTCTTGAAGGTTTGAAGGTCGTATTGGTCCGGGAACACCGCAGTCGACAGCTCATTCCACAGTTTTGTTGTGCGCGGCAGATAGTTTCGGGTAAATCGCACAGTTTTGTACTGCCAACCATCTAGATGATGGGGATGAAATTTCTGCGTAGGACGATGGCGGAAAGACGCGACAGGCATCAATCCGAACAATTCCTCGAAGTATTCCCCATGGTAAATGCGGTAGAAAATGCACAACGAAGACACATCTCTACGCAGAGCCAGAGAGTCTAGCCGAATTGGAAGTGCATTACCCTGGCGTTGTAGGAATCAGATGGGAAAACAGGAGTTACTTAAGAAAGGAAAATTGGTAATGGAAGACCACAGAGCGACACTGTAGGGCCTATACATTAGACTGTTATGATACAGAATTTGTTTTTGTGGGTGTGATATTGTGAATGTTTGTTTTAATTGTTATGTGTTAGGTAGTTCGTAGTGACAGGCGATGTGTTTGTATTTGAGTCAAAAATATGTCTGTGTGATGATTTCCTCACGCAAAAAATGACCGACTGTTTCGTACCGGGAAAAGACGATGTGGCGAATCCCCTCCGGTTTTGCGGCCTGTGTTGGTCATGTGGAAAAAGAAATAGTAAGAAAGAAAAATAGATCAGGCAGCATGAGTCATATATTTTAGATCTCTTCGTGTGTCAAATTAAGAATACGGAGTGTCAGCGTCCCTTTTCATGCAAATTATAAGTATGTATTGCAAAGTATAATGTATGAATTTACAAAAAAATATATTATGTATTTATATGAGTTGTCTAGTACCCATAATACAAGCTCTGCTTAGCTTGGGACTAGATGGCTAGTGTACAGTTGCAGATGAATGCAACAACAAAAAAAACAATGCAGATGACATTACACTTTCGGTTTTTATATTTTCTTCAATACAAACCTGGTCTTGACAATGACTAAAACATAAAAAAATGCAGTAAGGTTTAGCCCGCGTGGTATATAAACATTTATGTCCAGCGGTGGTCTTTAGAAGGCTGTCGATGATCATGATGAATATACACTAAACAACTTATCTGCAGACAAATATATGTACTACATATATGAAAACCAAAACGCAAAACACTCGATACACTACATCGCCGATGAGTCATAGATTTTATCTATAGAAAGTGAGGTTGTTGAGATACTTAAACAGCGCATTTATGAAGCTAAGATTTATTGACGCTGGGTTGGAAAATTAACATTATAACACATTACTTTTCTATAGAGAAAGAAAGAGAGCTGGAATATAATTAAATGCTGTTTATTCTTCTCAAGACAAGTTATATGCATCAAGATTTTATCTTATCATACATTTATAACAGGTATGTTATAATATATATATATATATATATAAATACATATATAGGACTGCTGTGCTTGAGGTCTTGGGTTCAATTCCCGGGTCGGACCCAATGTTTGTTTGATCTGCAAATATTTGTTTCGAAGTTTTGGTGTTTTCTATGTATAATATGTATGTATTTACAAAAAAAGAACTATATATGTATTTATATCAGTTGTCTAGTACCCATAACACAAGCTCTGCTTAGCTTGGGACTAGACGGTGTTGTGTGGTAAATTGTCCAAAACATATTTATTTATTTATATATATTATAAATTGGGAAATAACTCTGTCTATTTGTTATGCTTTTACGGCTAAATTGCTCCAAAGATTTCAATAAAATTTGGCACATTTAGATATTTTGATATTCGAAGTAGGACATAGGACTAAGATAGGATAGGAATAAGAACTATTATCGCGATAACCGACATCCACGCGGGAGGGTAAAATCTACTATACAGTATAATATATAGATGTATTCTCCCACACTTCGATATGACACACAATAGTTCTATTATGAGAAATGAAAGACAAAACTAACCCGATTATTGGTTATAAACAATCTTTGAAGACAATTGAATATCGTGTAAATATATTTCTTCTACACTGATTAAGCTTATATACAAGCTTAATCAGTGTAGAAGAAATATATTTGCGTGTGTATGTATATATATATATGCAGGCACATTTGTATTTGTTAGTTTATGTCAATTGTTTCCGCATCTGATTAAAACTGTAACCTTATTGTAACCTTAATAGATCAGTACACCCGACATAGGTTGATTGGCAGAGAATGCCCTGGGCATTAAGTCTACCGATGTACACAAGCGAATGAAGTTATTAAATAAATGAAAAAAGCCGTGTGGCACCATTTTAGAAGTAAATCTTTACAGACGTTTTACACATCAATTAGTTGTGGTAAAACTAGATGATGCCGACATACCAATTAGACTCACCTTGAAATGAAATATCGAAACAAAATCAATTTATAAACCAAGTCTTACTACATACGAAGAAAATGAAAAAAATATGTGTATTTTTCATTTGTAATACATATGAAATGTCTCTTTTCTTTACATATCAAACGAGAAGTCTTTTCCATACATATCAAACGAGAAGTGACGTGACTCATGTGATTGGAAATCTTCTATCACCCTACACTAACAACTCAAATCTTCTATTTATTTTTGTAAAGACAACTCCCGCATTCTAGGAATATACATCCAGTGTCACGGGGGACTTTACAAACATACATGAAACGGACACAAAGAACACCCAGACCCAGAACAACAAATTGCGGATCACACAAAGTGTTGTCCTATGTAGGATTTGAACCCACAACACTTAACGCAGTAGAAGGCGGCGTGCGACAACTTTAACCACTAGGTCAACCGTGCAGTCAAAAAATCATCATCATGGTATCTTCAACATTCCAATGCTGGACTCATTCATCTCCTATGTAGGATTTGAACCCACAACACTTAGCGCAGTAGAAGGCGGCGTGGCGACAACTTAAACCAACCACTAGGTCAACCGTGCAGTCAAAAAAATCATCATCATGATATCTTCAACATTTCAATGCTGGGCATATGCATCTCCTTAGAAAATAGATTTTAGCATTTTATGTCAAGCTAGCCATCAGGTTCGTACAGGGTTTGTGTCAAGTTTTGCTTCTCTTTATAGTGATGTTGTTTGCCCCTTACTTGGCTCTTACGACACCCACGCGATGAATAGGGACACTCCGTATTCGATGTCACAATCTTAATTCAACAAATGCGTATAGTTAACCAGTTAGTAAGGCTCTCGAGATCATCAAAACAATAAATTCTCTTAAAACTGCAGTAGTTAAGAATCGAATGAAGATAATGTTTGTACAGTACAATCAAATATGCAATCATCTCAAGATAAGGAAGATAAATACATAATATCTACTAAAGTACTTGAAAAATACTGTAGTATTGCGTGATTGTCAATCCTAGGAATGTGAGTAAATTTAACCGCCGTTTAAGTGTTTACTAGGCCAAGGGCTTGTACGGTGATAGTGCATGTTTATTATATAAAACTGTGGTTATCAGAGCTCAGCGGGTTTGAGTTTTATGTCTGAAATTAATGAGAGAAACTAACTCATATGGGAATGTAGGCTGTAAATAAATTATTACAAACTAAAGTATCAAATACTTTACATGGCTGTGATACATTCGCAGCTAAAATGGCTTATGGTTCATGTTGATTTCTACGTGTTAAAAAATCCAATTTTGATAATATTTCCCTCTGTAGTTTAACTTAAGAAATCCATGCTTAAGGTTAATTAGACTTCTCGATCAGAGTGATGCCACAGCCTCACAGATAATCACTGTTAAATAATTTATTCATTGCTTTTCGGCTATGAGTGAGACTACTGGAATTCAAAATTCTCCTCTACCACTTGAATCACAGATAAATATATATATTTTACATCTTTATTTATGTATGTATATATGTTGCTTATTTATGTCTAATGTAAATCTAAGATTGGTTGTTGTATAACCTATGTGCGCCTCACAAGACTTTTGCACCACCCTAAGGTTGACTGGTAGAGAATGCCTTGGGCATTAATTCCGCCGATGTACAACAGTGCATAAAGTTTTAAATCAATATACATGTCCAAACGGTGGTAGTCACTTTCCATCAGGTGGCCTTACTCCTCATTTGCTCCTTGCATTCTCACTATTATTCTCATTTCGTGGGAGAGCCACGCTTCGGCATCGACCGGAGTGATACCACGGCCTCACAGAAAACCGTTGTAAAATGCTTCCCATCCCCCAAAGGTCGACAACGCACTTGTGACGCTTCTGCTGTTATCAAGCGATACGTCTGCTCGTTTGCCCACTATTCAATAAAAAAAAAACAAAAAAAACTAAATCGTTCGTCGTAGACAACTGTTCTAGATGTAAACCAGAAAGAGAATTCGATACTCGAAATTATATATACGAGTACCTACCTCTCTTTGCCGTAGTTTTTTTATTTTCCTTAAGCCTATGTATGTTAAGGCTTTTATCGTTATTGAAATAACCTTGTATTAAACTTCACCTTCGTTAATTTGCACTCGTCTTTCCTCCACGTCTTTCTTTCACCTTATCAGCGTTTGTGTCATCTTGCTGCGGAACCTTGGAGCTATTTATCGCTATGCGCATAAATGTTATAACAATATTCTACTAAATCGTCGTATCTATAGATAATATAGATGACGTTTTTAATTATGTTAATGAAAACGGTTTCATCATCAGCATTGCATTTCATTTTCTTGTATTCGTTATAAATCGGTGCACTATTTGTGTGGGATTATCTACTTGTTACCAACCCTGCTTAGAAATTTAATAGTTTTAACACGAGACATATGAAGAGATTGATTTTTTGTTTGAACGCGCTAATATCAGGAACCGCAGCTCCCATTTTAAAAAAAAAACTGTTACATAGTTCATTTATTGAAGAAGGCTTTATATCGTCGCGCTAAGAATAATAGGGGCGGAACAACAATGAAGAATGTTACAAAAAACGCGGGAAAATTATTACACTGGCAATAGGACACGTAAACGAGGTTGTGTGGATCAGCTAGTGAGTAATAATTAGGATGAGAGACTGGCAAGTCGACTTTAATAAGCCTGTGGTGACTTCCACATATAACACAACAATAACAATACTACAGCGCCATCTACCGAAGATACACTGAACTACGAAGTAACGCACTACACGGAGTAACTACAAACCCTGAATCGCGCAATAAATAGTTCTCGCGCCGATTATCGTATATAGTACATATCCCAACATCAACTGTTGGGCAGTAGCCCGCCAGGCATGATCACCTCGCATGATCGGAGGATCCTCCCTTTGTATTGGTGAAACATGATACCCGTTCCTCCACAAGCCCATCTAGCCCGGTCAAGCTTACATAAAAAAAAACTGGAAACGTGTTTAATTCAATACACATAAGTTAATTCTAAGACATGGTTTTTTTCAATTCTGTGCGTAGGTAAATTGTAAAACATTTGAGGCTATTTTTTATATTTCGGACATCTTACACACAACGCCATCTAGTCCCAAGCTAAGCAGAGCCTGTGTAATAGGTACTAGACAACTGATATAATACATAAATGCGTTTTATTTTTGTAAATCCATATATATTATACATAGAAAACCCCCTAACTCCGAAACAAATATCATACAAACATTTAGTCCGACCAGGGAACCGTACTCGAGACCTGCGCCACAGAGACCGCCAATTCACGCCCTGACACGGTTATGGCGGGCTATTCTTCTTCAGGCTTCTTATTTATTATGTCGTCATGTTGGTAGAACAACGGTAAAATATTAAAAATTGTTCATAGTGTCAATAGGATTAACTTCAAAATATGATAAGTCTATGAGGTAGTCAATTAATTTTAATACCATGCTGCCCCATTTTTCCACGTTCAGGATAAAGTGACGTTCATACACAACCTGTTTGATCTATCTACAAACAAAAAATTACTGCAATGTGTACAAACCTTAACTCTTCTACATAAAATACATTCGTGCGTTATCTCTTATCAGGAACATATTTATTCGTGTACTACGGATAATATGTGACACTGACACTTTGAGGCTTCTTCACCTAAATATGGCCGCAACTGTGCCGCATAATGGATGGAGGGTTACATAACTTAGAGGCGAAGCAGAATAATCTTGGCGACCCATCTTTGAGGTTAATTATTTAAGCTCAGTGAGATTGCTTCGTCCACTGATGTGGAAATGACCTTGTTTCGACAGCAAATGCAGTAAATAATTAGTTTGTAGGTCAGTACGACAAACAGGTAAGTGATTTTCTCGTGTCTTTCTAGAAAATTAAATTGAATAAAGTTTAAAATTCCCTCGATATTTATTTTAAAAATATACTTAAGTGATTGCAAAGAATGAGCTGATAGTAAACAGTTTTTTCTTAAGTTATAGCTAGAAATACTGTCGAGGATGTCACTCTTCAAACAAGGGAAAACCCAAATAATTTTATGTGAAGTACCACTGTCAATCCAAAGTTCTTTGATCAGTTACTTCAAAGCGGCGGTAGTTTTTAGATGTATAAATAATTTTCAAATGGAAGAGAGTAAATAAGGATTAGGATACTGGTGTTAAGCAATACAATAAAATAACACACTTTTTTGAAACACACTGAACCACGACTTTAAAAAAAGTTTAAAAACTATAACGCGAATTTAGAAATACTTTTTAAAACTTATTATAGACAAGTCACCCGGTCTATAATTATGAACCTATTGATACTTCATTCATTAAACTCGATCCAGTAGTTTATTTATTCAATTAGGGAACACAAACTGTTATATAATAATAATGATAATAATTAATAAATATTGCGGACATCTAACATACAACGCCATCTAGTCCCAAGCTAAGCAGAGCTTGTGTTATGGGTACTAGACAACTGATATAAATACTTATATACTTTTTTTTTGTAAATACATTCATATTATACATAGAAAACACCCAAACTCCGAAACAAATATTTGCAGACAGATCATACAAACATTTGGTCCGACCCGGGAATCGAACCCGAGACCTCAAGCTTAGCAGTCGCATACGCTACCACTACGCCACCGAGGCAGTCTAAATTGACAACCCTATGTATATAAAATGTACATAGGGTTGTTATTAAGAAAACTAAACTTCATAAATTTACTACCCACTACGTTTTCCACAAATTACTTATAGGGGTTCAAGTTTTTAAGCTAAGTTGGTAATTAGTAAAAAAAAAACATAAAACTTTCGTTGTCTATAAAATAATATAAGTAGTAATTTGCCACCAGCTACATATTAACCGGAACCTCTCAAGAGTGTGAGACATACCAGTAACAACAGTAGGTACTACAAATATCGATAGCATCCTGATACATTGCATGCTTGATATAAAAGTGCCGATAGAATAAAAATAAACAGCGTTCATAAAAATAATCTAAAGCCGTTAGGCCCACTACCGATTACTTAAAACTTCAATTATATATTTTTTAACACGTAACTTACTATAATGTAATATATCTATGTCACAAAATATTTTATTATAAGCTTAGACCCTACGGTGGAATGCAAATATACGTAGACTCTTCCTTTTGGCTTCTTGGGTAAAAAAGGTTAGATCAGTAATTGTGACGTGTGATCCTTTCGGTTTATCTTTGTTTCGTTAAGCAGAAGAACTGTTAATACATGTAATTAAAGAATGACTTCAAAATTCATGTTCACAAACAGACTCAACAGAACGCAAATAAGTCTGCAGGGAACTACACGCCGTATTCTATTTTTTTTTTAATGGAATATTGGGCAGACGTATCACCTGACGGTAAGGGATTACCGCCACCCATGGACACTAGAGGCGTCACAAGTGCGTTGCCGGCCTTTGGGGGATGGGGAGTGGACTGTGCACTCATTCACTCGTTGAACACACAACGCAACCGCTGTTTCACATCGATTTTTAACTCTTAAATTGCATAAACATATGAAACAATATTATAAAACCAGTACTTAAGACGGGTGGAAATGACAAAATAAAGGAAAATACATGTAATAAATTGTACTTAAACGTCGGTATTAAAATAAATAGTGACACCGGATTGTTGTAAATAAATAAACAAGTCTGGGAACACGTTAACGATTACAAATACATATTAACCCACTAAACTTTGAAACATTTTTTTTTTTTTTTTTTTTTATTGAATAGTGGGCAAACGAGCAGACGTATCACCTGATGGTAAGCAATTACCACCGCCCATAGACACCCGCAACACCAAAGGCGTCACAAGTGCGTTGCCGACCTTTGGGGGATGGGAAAGGGGATGGGGGGAGGGGTTGGGGTATGGGCCTCCGGTATCCTCACTCACTCGGTGAAACACAGCGCAAACGCTATTTCACACCGGTTTTCTGTGAGGCCGTGGTATCACTCCGGTCGAGCCGACCCATTCATGCCGAAGCATAGCTCTCCCACGGATCGTCGAAATAAGTGCTCGTTTAAATATATTTATGACTAGTTACTTACATTAGCAGGTATTTACTTTTACAAAATATAGTTCATCAAACAATTTGTAATCATTTATTTTGACCTGATTTTTGGAATCGTAGCTTGATAATTTACATTTAAGAAAGTGGGGAATGAAAAAGCCTCTCACTAGGCCGCCACAGTGTGGGTTATCATGCTGCATTCCGCATTGTCCATATTTGCAATGAAGATGGTGACCACCACTCTTGAATCCTGCCCATGCTTTATATCAGGTAGAGTAGAGACATTTTGGAAGATCTTATCACTAACTAGCTGAACACCGCGGTGATCTGCAAATATTAGTTTCGGAGTTTTCTATGTATAATACGAATATATTTACAAAAAAAAGCATATTAGTTATTATATGAGTTATCTAGTACCCATAACACAATCTCTGCTTAGCTTGGGACTAGATGGCGTTGTGTGTTAGATGTCCGGAATATTTATTTATTATTTACTTATATTATAACCTCCCAGGGGGTAATCTGTGTCACTATTCATCATATAGTCGTGACAATAATTGATGATGATCAAATATGTTATTACTAATATTGTTGCATTCAATATATTTCGATACAATACGAAATACTGGTTTAAATTGACTGACCGTTGTGACCTATGTAAGAAATGTAATAAATTCTAGATGCAATAATCCAATGGCTATAATGTTGTCTTCGCAATCGCACAGTTGCGGTTCGATAATTGCTATTGCAAGTACTATTCGTGCAAAACAAATTAGAGTTACTATTTTCTGTTGTACATCTGTACGTATTTATATTTAGTGTGACAGATACAAAATTTAAAGAAAATCAGATGTTTTTTATATGAGACTTCATTTGGGGCCGGCTACCAGTTCGACCGCTTTTACCTGCGTATCATTTTTTCCATAAAGCGACTGCAGTTGGACCTCCGCAACCCTGAGGGTGAACTGAATTCGAAGGTTGAACTAGTTGTCAGTATACCGACTAACTTCCCAATAACAATTGCCATGAGGTTCATAACAGCAACCAGGATCGATGCGACGGCTTAACGTGCTAACAGGAAAAGAGTTTCAATTCTTACTCAACAGATTCCCATAGACTTGGGAAATTGGAAATGTTAATAATTGTAGGAAAACCTACAAAGGAGTAGGAGAGCCACGCTTCGGCATGAATGGGTCGGCTCGACTGGAGTAATACCACGGCCTCACAGAAAATGTTTCATGCTAAAGTAATCCAATTTATCGTACGTAAACTGTAGCTTTCATAGAAATAACGTTCTTTAAATAACTTTTGTGATTATTATTTACAGCGACTGCCAATTTTAGGATTACAACAAAAGGAATGGCAGTCAGAGCATATAACTACAATTAAAAAAACAACCTTTCAACCAAAGTTCATTCATTTTCAACATATTAAAAATAAATAACAAAGAAAATAAAAAATACAAACAGTATAGGTACAACAGCTAAAATATAAAACCTTTTACTCCATCTTAATCATAGCTAATAATAATTTGTTCAGCTATTTGGAGCTGAATAGTTAAACCAGATCAATTTAAAAATTAAATATTCCATATTGCCATTCATTCACTATCTTCCTTCTTTCCTTCTGGAAATAGCTGCCCTCCCAAGGAAGGACAACATCAGACAATCGGGTAGCCGTAAATAAAATCCCCCAAATCTTTTTGCAGTGGTATTAATTGATGGGTTAACTCCGAACCATATTGAGAATAGGGAAAATATGATATTTTAACAGCAAATGACTTATAGGCTCGTGACCAAGTGGTGATCGAGTAAGTTAACATATTGCAAAGTCAAGGAATCCTGATCAGGTCGGTATTCGGATGGGTAACCGTTCCGAGATTCATCCGTGGCTCGGAGAGTACGAAAAGCCATCGGTGCCGGGTACCATTCGAACATCTATGGTAATCGTTACGTATACAAGAATATTTTACAAAAATAGATTAGAAATTATTCAGTATTGAAAAAGATGCTGGTGTGATAGTTGGGAGGGTCTGGATACCATCTTTATTCACCAACTTGACTTGGAAGTTTGTTAGGTTGATAAATAACCGCTCATGGATCTGGTGCACACAGGCTTTTATTAAATCGTAGGCTTCTCCTTCTGACAGCGCTGGAAGAGAAGACGAGACATTCAGATTAACCTATTAGGTACTAGATGATTATGGAAAGAATAACTATGTAAGTTTATTTCATACATTCTTTCACTCCCTTGGGGGTGGAATATCCAAAAACCCTTACCCTTAAATATTGTGGAAATCTATCACACAACGCCCTAAGCACAGCAGTTGCATACGCTACCACTGCGGCATCGAGGCAGGCAATAGACATCAGTCAGACTGTTTAGGCAAGTAATTTTATATGAATATATTAGCTATAGCCCGCGATTCCGCTCCCATGTATGACAGAGTAGCTGTTCCTCAAGAATGAAAGTATCTCCATACTAAATTTCATTGAAATGGGTGTAGTAGTTTAACTGTGGAAGCGTAACCAGTTACTTTCAAACTTATAATATTAGTATAGATTTACTTAGAAAGAAACATCTTACTAGGCTTATGATATCGGTCCATCAACCCCAGGCAGATGATGCCACCAAAGCCGTGTACTCCATATGGTACCCTCAAAGCCGAAGCCAGGAAGTCCAGCGTGTATAGTTGACCACCTTCCAAGTCATCATAGCCGCCCACTAACATGTTCACTATACATGGAGTCTGAAAGCAAAATCAAATACCGATATTTTTCCATGGCCATCTCGACCGGGATGGTACTACAATGATGCAGAAGCATCACTAGCACGCCATGGTGTGGGTACTTTCCACCAGGCGGAGTAGAGTAATTTTGGCAGGCCCATAACTAAAAAAGATTTTGAAAATCTGAACAGATTTTAGTTTGGTTGAACGCAGTAATCTCAGAAACTACTGCTGTCAATTAAAAATATTTTAATGTTGGATAGTCCATTTACCAAGGAAGGAATTATAAATAATATCATACTACCATCACGTAATACCATCACAATACAACTAGTGTTGCTAAAATGGGAAAAGAATATTATTCCTTCCCAGATAAGGACGAAATTGCGTGACAGTAGACACATAAAAAGTAATAAAAACTATTCATGTGGTCACGGATTAAGTATTAAGAGCGTCACCACCATATTCATCCCATGTGTGTCGTAAGCACCAGTGGTTTGATCAGTCACCCCGCCATTTTTTTTTATGTAACTTATTAAGGGGAAACGAGCAGACGTATTGCCTGATATTAAATTATTACCGCCGTGGACACCAGAGGCATCATAAGTGCGTTGCCGGCCTTTGGGGGATGGAGATAGGAATGGGGAGGAGGGGTTGGGGTATGGGCCTCCGGTATCCTCACTCACTCGGTGAATCACAGCGCAGGTGCTGTTTCACACCGGTTTTCTGTGAGGCCGTGGTATCACTCCGTTCGAGCCGGCCCATGCATGCCGAAGCGTGGCACTCCCACGGTTCTACTACAAGTAGTTGATGGTTCAAATCCCACATGGGATTACACTTTGTGCGATCCATAAATTGGTCTTCTGAGTCTAGAGGTTGTTTGTGTCCATACCATGTATGTTTGTAAAGTCTCCCGCGACACAGGATGTGTATTCTTAACGCGGGGCTTGTCTATCAAAGAAAAACAAATATACCTACAGCCTTTTTAAGATGAGGCATATGTCCAGCATTGGAATGTTTAAGGCCGTTAATGATGATGAAAAACTATAGAACATAACAACATTTGCATATAAATTGTACGTTTCTCAATAAAAACAAGGTTATTATGTGAATAAAAGAAAAAAGTATAGCAAAACGAATGCAATTGATACGCAAAAACACACCCACAATAGTACATACCATCGTATATGATCAAATAACAAGATTGTGCTTAAAATAGTGGTTAAATATTCATGAGGAGTCACAATTTTAATTAGATGTATAACGACTAGCACTAGGTATAATCATACCTAGGAAAGTGTTACTAAATGTAATGGTTTATAGCGAAAGAAAGTACTTTGCGGGTTTGCAAAGCCGGTGGACTAATCGCTGTAGAATCTGATTTGCAATCAAATAGATAGATAGATAGAAACCTCTTTATTTACACACCATGTTACATTTAATAATAATAATAATAAATATTCCGGACATCTAACACACAACGCCATCTAGTCCCAAGCTAAGCAGAGCTTGTGTTATGGGTACTAGGCAACTGATATAAATACTTATATACTTTTTTTTTGTAAATACCTACATATTATACATAGAAAACACCCAAACTCCGAAACAAATATTTGCAGATCATACAAACATTTGGTCCGACCTGGGAATCGAACCCGAGACCTCAAGCTTAGCAGTAGCATACGCTATCACTACGCCACCGAGGCAGTACAGCAAGAGAGTACATAAAATGTCAGATATATGATACTAATACTAGGTACATACTTAAAGTATTTATAGTTTACGAACGCCGATGACGATAGTATTGCAAAGCGTTTTTTCCGCGTACGTCTTAAATAAATTTGCAGTCAATGCGATCATCATCAACGACCTATAATGTCCCACTGCTGGGCTCGGGTCTTCTATCAGAAGAGGGTTAAGGACGTACGTCCCCACGGTGACCTACTATGGGTTGGGGACTGGCAAAACAACGTTATGGCTACGTAATCTTGCCGTTGGATGTTTTTAAGCCGCCCAAGGGCCTCCAACTAAGCTTCACGACCGTTATCGTAATATGATAACAACCACGACCGACTGCTTGACGTGACCTTCTTTTCTTTATTTTTTCTTCTTTTTAAAAAGACAACTCCCGACAATTAGGATTATACATTCTGTGTCGTGGGGGACTTTACAAACATACATGTAACGGACACAAAGAACACCCAGATTCAAAACAACATTTTGTGGATCACACAAAGTGATGTTCCACGTGGGATTTGAACCCTTGGTGCAGTAGCAAGCGGCATAGTTACCGCTTAAACCACTAGGCCAACCGTGCAGTCAAAGAGTCAAAGACCTCATTATCATCAATCACGAAGACGCTCATGGTATTATACCACCAGCGGTCACCCATCCAGGTACCGACCGCGCCGTCGTTGCTTATCCTCCTTGACTGTTTGGAATTACCGAGTGCAACTGGGCTATGAGCCTCAATGCGGTCATATTCAGCTATAAATAGTATGATTGCCTGTGACGTCGGATATAGGCTTAAATATTTAGTTTATACTTGTTTAACTTACATTCCTATTTAGTTTTATTTCGCTCTGTTTTGCATATATATACACTTTAAACTGTATTGTTATATAACAAACAGATGCTATGTTTTCATATTTCTTTAATATAACATTCTAGACAATGGCGTCGTATATTTTTATACTCTTTTTATGAGACGTTAACATTGAAATACAGTTCTAAATTGACTTGTAGATAAAATACAATACACTATTTATTAAACATTTCTTAGTAACAGACAATACATGTCAGGATATGAGTTATGTAATCTTTATTAATATTACATATTATATATCGCAATCACTACATAGTATAAAACAAAGTCGCCTTTTCTGTCCCTATATCCCTATGTGCGCTTAAATCTTTAAAACTACGCAACGGATTTTGATGCGGTTTTTTCCAATAGATAGAGTGATTCAAGAGGAAGGTTTATATGTATAATACATGCATCATATACTAAGGCAACATTGCTAATTTTAGAGGTTTCTATTTTATGCCCGTGCAAAGTCGGAGCGGGCCGCTATGTTTTTATATACAACGTTCATAGTTTTTCTGTAGTGTATTTAATTTAGTATCAGCATTGCACCCGTGCGAAGCCGGGGCGGGTCGCTAGTGTCTTATAAACTAGCTGACCCACGCAACCTCGTTTGCGTCTTATATAGCCCGTAGTAGGAAAATTTTCGCAAAATAAGTAACTTTTCTGGTTGATTTTTACACCTTGTGTCCGAAAAACCTAAATGTCTTACGGAACCCTATTTTTTTCCAAAATTAAATATAGCCTATGTTACTCGTGGATAATGTAGCTTTCGAATGGTGAAAGAATTTTTTAAATCCGTCCAGTAGTTTTTGAGCCTATTCATTACAAACAAACATACAAACAAATTTTTCCTCTTTATAATATTAGTGTAGATGTAAATAACATAATCAAAAACCGACTTCAAGAACTGGACCAAATTCAAATGGGACCACAATCACCAGCTTTCAAATAAAAAACAATCATCAAAATCGGTCACCCAGTCCAAAGTTATAAGTTAACAAAAATAAGAAAAAATACATTCGAACTAATAACCTACTCGTTATATATACGTTTCCTTAAAATGCTTGTTTATTTTGGCGTTCCTAAGATGTCTAACACCACGCTTAGACCAATAAGAGTCGAGTATAGTTGAAAAGAGACAAAAACGAAGTTGCGTGACTCATCTTGTTTATTATATATTAGTAATGAATCAATTTCTTAAACTTTTACTAACATTGTTATGTGTTTGCTTCTATTCATCTCGTGTAAAAGCTGAGTGAGTAATGAGTTTTTAATACGGAGTGTGGTTACTCTCATTGCCAAGGCCTCTTGAAAGTAAACGCGAAAGTTTATGGAGCCGGTTAAGACACAGATCAGCGTGCATGACCATCAAGTGAAGATTACACACAAAAATATGATAATTTTAATGAAGTTGACGAGCATGTTGCTACTTTTAACATCTATATCCATACGAATATATAAAATTGAAGTGTCTGTATGTAAACAACTTTTCGCATTAAAAAGAAAATGTCCGTCACTCTGTCTGTCTGTCTGCTTATCTATCTTGTCTTTCTCTGGAACAGCTGTACCGACTTTGACGGAGCATTCACTGGATTATAGTTGATGATATAAGCAGTAAGTTCGCCTACTTTTGTAGGATTAGCTTCGCCCCGCGGCATGACAGGTTAAAGGTACTGTAGCAAGTTCCACATAAAACACAATAATAACCTACTACAGCGCCATCTACCGAAGATACACTGAACTACGAAGTAACGCACTACACGGAGTAACTACCAATCCTGAATCGCGCAATAGAATTTCTCGCGCCGTTTATCATATATACAACATCCCAACATCAACTGTTGGGCAGTGACCCGCCAGGCATGATCACCTCGCCTGGTCGGAGGATTCTCCCTTTGTGTTGGATAAAATATGTAAATAGTAAAAATATTTAAATGCATGTGTACCTAAATATATAAAACAACTACCTGACCCGGCAAACGTTGCTTCGCCATAGAAATATATATTTAGAGGTGGGTCACCCTAATCTACCCTTAGGGGTATAAAAAATAGATGTTGGCCAATTCTAAGACCCACTTGACATGCACACAAACTTCATAAAAATCGGTCCAACCGCAACCGCAACACGGGAAGTAAAAGGCTTTGTAATTTTTCCCAGAGACTCACTTTGGAAATGCCGGCGCCTTTTACCTGTAAAGGCCGACTTCTAAATATACATATCTGTAAAGATATATGTACTTACAAAAATGAATGATTTAACGTACTAAGGTTATAGATTTTTTATTTATTTCTTGTAAACTAAGCTAGCCTGTACTCACCCCAGACTTCAGACTTTCCATTACGTTTTTCCTGATGAAGTGCACGACAGCGCCGGTGCTCAACTGGTATCCGTTCTTCATTTGGTACAGCGTTAAGTTCTTGCAGATGAACTGCGTCAACTGCATTGTGTCTCCAGAGTCACCGATGATGCCCAACACTTGCTTACTCGTCAGATCGTGGAGCTTATTCACATCTGTAATGACATCATTTCTATAAGCTTTTAACAGCGGCTCCTCCAGCTTATATAGCGTATGTGTTATTCTGATGTATCCTACTAATATTATAAACGCGAAAGTTTATGGGTATGTAATTGAGTATGTTTGTTGCTCTTTCACGCAAAAACGGACGGAATTGATTTTGTTGAAACTTTGCAATAATTGAAATCAGAATAATACCATAGGCTACAAATTATAAAGATACTAGCTTCGACTCGCGGCGTTGCCCGCGGTTATTGTCGTACCGCGGGTAGTAACGCGGGGTTCAGCTAGTTTATAATAATTTAGTATTTGCATGTTATTAATCAAACAAACGAAGTTCTCCGCTAATGGGCGCCAACTCTCCCTGGTCTGGGGCAGTCCGCATCCATCCGCTGCCAATTATTTTCTTTATTTAGCAGCGCTGCCCCTGTTGTCATGCATATAGTAAGTTTTGTTACTTGGCCGTATGACTTACTGTATTCAGGGATCAGCTAGTAAGCTACATTACTGTAAAGTTTTAACTGAAACTGTTCAGTAGTTTTTGCGTGGAAGAGTACAAATATTCAAACATCCATCCTCACAAATTTTCGCAGAATAAGGTGAATTTCGACGCCAACGAGTTGGAAGAGTCACCATATTTCAACTGACTACGGAACCACTTTAAAAAAGGAGCGTCATTGAAAACAATAATATAACAATAAAAACTTGAGAGGTGTCAAGGGACACCCGGATGAAACGAAGTTCGAAATAGAAAGACGAAACGAAAATATCTGGCTTGCTTTCTATAAGAGAGAGAGAGAGAGAGAGAGACAGAGAAACATGCGCACGCCGCACGGCTTACAATAGATTACTATAGTAAAAAGTGTCGTTACAACTTTTCGTCTTAATTTTTTCCGTCTATCCCCCTTTCGCATCGCGCTATAAGGAACTTCGTTCCAAAAATAAATCCTCCTTTTGGGAAAGATTCGCTTCATTACTTAATGTATCATTTTAGTTATTTATCGCCCGTCATTAGTTACGATGTTTTGCGGTGAGCCTGTAGTTGATAGCACCCAGGAGTTAGAAGACGATTAAATTGACAAATTGTCTTCAACATTATCTTCGTCAATAACGGAGGTAGTGATTTATTGGGAGCCTAATGGATTACCATAAGGTTTCAGAAATATATATGAAACTTATCGTAACTACGTAACAAGCAATATTTTTGTTGACTAGTGGTCGCCCAGTGATTGGAAACCGACCATAAATCATTGTTTTTTAAATTTCTAGCTTTTTGCATTCATTCTACGAGCCGTCTGAAATATCTGCGAACCTGGCTTAATGACGTCATGCAAACTAGAGAGTTAATATTTCACTGAACAGAGAAACAACAAAAAAAGAGAATGAGATTACGAAAGCAAGAATAATACACGTGCTTCGGTGCTTGTGTTGGCAACGGTACTAGATAGGCGAAGGCGGGTCGATGTGTGGGGAAGCAAGAGGTGCGTTCCAGCCGGGTGCGCAGATATTTCCGACGGGTAATACGTACAAACTGTTACTGTGCCAAATTTCATACTGATCTGATTGCATAATTTTCGTAATAATAAATCACAAATTTTAACAAACAAAACTGACTTCAAGAACTGGACCAAATTGAAATGGGACCATACGAGAAGCACCAGCTTTCAAATATAAAAAGAATGAATAATTAGTAAAATCAGTTCACCCAGTCAAAGGTTGAGGTAACAAACATAAAAAAAATTGTCGAATTGATAACCTCCTCTTTTTTGAAGTCGGTTAAAAAGTACAAAGTCTTTAGATAACACATATAGGTACGGATGTACATATAAACCTATTATTCTACGCAAAAATTTTAATACAATTGTCGTTTTTATAACATCTTTTTCATTGTCTGTTGTTTTGATAATATTCTGTACTTTTTAAATAATTCTTGCAATGCAATTGTCTTACGTACTTACCGTGTTTTTCAATTTAACGCTTAAAGACTGATTCATTAATTATGTAAATAAGCGAACAATGCAGTCTTTGTGGTTTAATAAAGATGTTTAATAAACTCAGAGATATTCTATAATATCTAATATATATTCTAGATTGTCACATCATTCTCAGCCTTTAGTTGTCCACTGTTGGACATGAATTTCTTCTTCGAAAGAAAGCTGGCACGAAGATTGGTTTCAAGTTGCCCTTTTGTAATAAATGCGACACATACACAGGACAAAATATAGGCTTATTTAAACTATAATTTGACTGCACGTTTGGCCTAGTGGTTAAGCGGTCGCCACGCAATTCCCTGCTTCGCCTTGTTGTTATGGGTTAAAATTTCACATGAGACAACACTTTGTGTGATTCACAAATTTTTGTTCATAGTCAGTGTTCTATGTGTCCGTTTCATGTATGTTTGTAAAGTCCCCCGCGACACAGGAATTATTCCTAGTGAGGGAGTTGTAAAAAAAAAGTAGCAATATTGTTATAAATTAATAATACACGGCGCCATTCCTATTCAAGTGGGTGCCGTAAGAGCCGACTAAGGAAGCAAACTAAACAAGACCAAATCACTGCAAAGGGAATGAAAACTCGAAACAGCTAGTTTGGTAGTGCAGGCAAAAAATCTCTGATGGAGTAGACTGTTGAAGACAGTGGATAATGATGTACAATTTTATCAATTCTACGATTTAAATCACAAGAAAAACATTCTTTGAAAGCCACTGTGGCAACTACAACAGCGCAACAGCGACATACTGTAGCGCCATCTACCGCAGGCACACTGAACTATGCAGCAACGTACAACACAAATAAAATACCAATCCTGAATCGCGCAATAGAAGTTCTCGCGTCGATTATCATATGTACAACATCCTAACATCAACTGCTGGGCAGTGGCCCGCCAGGCATGATCACCTCGGGTCGGAGGATCCTCCCTTTGTGTTGTTGGGACATGACATCTATCCCCCACACCACCATGCTTTATCACAAATTTGTCAAGCTTGACCGGAGTCATACCACTGCCCCACAGAAAACTGGTATTAAAGGAGTTTTTTCATTGCTTGCCATCAAGTAAGTGGGGTTATTGAAAGCCAAAATCACCCTTTTTTCTTGGGAAGCAGGATTGAAATTGACTTGAGAATGTTAGGTTGCGTAGCTGGTGGCAGTCTTTCACCGTCAGATGGTCTGTATGGTCATTTTCTTCGTATTCAAATTTAAAAAGAGTTTAAAAACATACCATTGTTCATAACGATGATGCTTAGAGTACTGGTCTGGTCAGCAGCAAGCATGGTGAAGTCTTTGCACTGCATGCCGATAAGGCATTGGATTTGGAGAGAAGATGCAGACATTGGTAAACCGTATACGAGTATTACACCAAAGCGATTGTGGAATTTTCCAGAATATAGATAAAAGTTTAAGATCTAAATTAAATATGTAAATAGATTAAATTATTGCTTGGTATTGATAGTTGACATAAAATGACAGATGTTGCAATTGCAAATAATTCTTAAAATATGTTCATAGCAAACCAAACAGGTTGACAGGGTGGTGTGACTTCGGCAGATGGTTGACAGTTGTAACGCGCTTGTAACGACTCTGGTGTTGCGGGTGTCCATGGCCGACGGTAATCGCTTACCATCAGGCTGCTGTCTCCTTGTTTGCCCCTATATAATAATAATAATAATCTCATATATACTGTTTTCTGTAATTACATACATATAATACATAGAAAAATAAAAAAACATCTAAACTCCGAAACAAATTTTTGCAGGTCATACAAAGATCTGACCGAGGCAGTCAAGTGATAGTTTAACGCAACCTCGTTTACGTCTCCCATTGCTCGTAGCGTAATAATTTTCTCCCGTTTTCGATTATAAAAAATACTGGTGCTCCGCTCCTATTGGTCTTAGCGTTTTGATATATACCTTATAGCCTTCCTCGACAAATGGGTTATCTAACACTGAAAGAGTTTTTCAAATCGGACTAGCTGTTCCTGATATTAGCGCGTTCGAACAAACAAACTCTTCAGCTTTATAATATTAGTATAGATGTATTTGACCTTGTTATTAAATTCACACAAGTAAACCAACAATAAATCTCCTTTCAGCCTGAAGGTTTTAAACAAACTGTATATCGTGACAAATAATTTATCACATAGTATATTGCGTACATTTATTTAAATACGTCACTTTTCAATTTAACAAGTCAATTATTTATTGAAATATATATGTCCATTTAATATACATTATGCAAGGCTTAGAACTTAGAATTAAATAGACTTTGTTGTACTATCGACCCAGTTGAAAGGTGACCCACTTTGACAATTATGCCTTTGTAATCATAAATGTAGTTAGGTTTTCTTCGCTATTTGCACATAGTACGTTTTAGATATAAACATAAATGCGTCATTACGGGTTAGATGTCAATGCAATTTAAACCTTTGTCACCACTGAACAAGATATATTTTTGATACAGCAGTCTTATTTGAATTTCAAATAATATAATCGTTTATAATCCAAACTCTTTTCATTGCGAAGAAAAAGTATTATAATTTGTAAAATGAAATGACATTATGTGTAAGATGTCAAGTAGTAGTCAATCTGAAAATATTAAATTAAAAATCTAAAAATATATATATATCTATAAACGAATCGTATAATGGCCAATTTCGTAGAACAAAGAGCTCGGATTGTAGTGCTCAGTGAGCAAGGTTGCGGCGTTAGAGAAATATCACGTGAGTTAAATATAAGTCGTAACACGGTCAGAACCTGGATCAGACGGCACGCTGAAGAGGGTATCCTTGAAGACCGACGACGACATCACCAATCATGGGGTTCGTCGAATCACAAACCAACAGAGAACGGAAATGCAACACCATTATGAAGAACATCCTTTTACTCGTACCCGCTATTTTGCAGCACGTTACGACGTTTGTCTAGAAACAATTAGAAATAATTTGCACCGCACTGGGCTGCATTACAGACATCATGCTAAAATCATTTCGCTCTTCTCAACATGGTCGCTTAACTTTGTGGCGTTACGATAACACGCGATACACAGAAGACCACGTAGTGCCTAACCAATCATCTGGCCATATTTCAGCTAACATGTGGGCATGGATGGATGCTGGAAACATAGGCGAACTTGTTCCTATTTCTCCTCGTCATAACGCTATCAACTATGTCCATTTATTGGAAGAATCAATGTTACCGACTTTGCGAACAGTTTACCCCCGTGAAGATGTGCCAGTATTCTCCTATGTTCATGATAACTGTCGAGTGCATACTGCCAGAATTGTCTCAAATTGGTTTACGGAGCATGAAGATGAATTTACTCTCATTCCATGGCCGTCTAGGTCACCAGATCTTAACCCAATAGAAAATTTATGGGGTTTGATGGTTCAAATGTGGGATAACAGTAACGAGAGGACTAAAGAAGCAATCGAGCTGCATTGTAACGAAATCTGGTATTTCTTGAGGGGAAGTGACATTTGCAGTCGTCTAATGGGGTCTATGCGTAATCGATTATTAGACGTTATTGAAAACCATGGCGCTTACACTCGGTTTTAGGTTTAACCAGTAATCCTACAGACCCAAACAATTGGAACCATTATAACCCAAAAATTAACTATCGAGAAGTTTTCTTTTTTATTCGCTTTACGAAGTGAATGCCATTATTTTTAATTTAATAATATGAAATAAACAAAGGTCTCTAATTTTATTGTTTTATTTTACTAATATGTATGACTAGCTGTCTCGACAGACTTCGTTCTGTTAAATAAATGATTATCTATTTTTGTTCTACAGTACCCTATGCTACCTTTAGGGTACCTCTACCCTCCTACCTCAAGTCTACCCATTATCTACATTATCTACACTAATATTATAAAGAAGAGAGATTTGTATTTTTGAATTTAACGAATAAACTCAAAAAGTACGGGACCGATTTTATTTTTACCGACCGATTAAATAGGGTTCCGTAAGATATTTGCGTTTTTCGTTTATATAATAGGAGCGGAGCACCAATGAAGAATGTTTAAAAAACGGGGGAAATTTTTTACGCTACGGGCAATAGAAGACGCAAGCGAGGTTGCGGGGGTCAGCTAGTTCGAAATAAAGTCAATCCTATGTCTCAAACAAATATACAATTAAATCTTTCCTAATATACCTATAGATAAGGACGTTCACTGGCTAACAAACTTTTTCGTGCAATACTTATCATAGTATACGTCTATGTCTATGTCATGGCTTTGTCAGCGTCTAGTAGAATGATAATGGTCCGTCACTTATGAAATGTATGTTCAAGCTAATTTCAACCTAATGGTATAGAATAATTGTAGGAAAATGACTCTAAGGGGGGTCATGAATCACTTTGGTCCACTGTACACCAATTGATACAGTTATATAACATGTACAAATGGCGGTCTTATCGTTAAAAAGCAATGTCTTACAAGCAACCTTTGGATGGACAAATTGACTATAGAAACACAACTGGCAATGCACTTCTGACGCCTCTGGTGTTGCGAGTATCTATGAGCGGCGGTAATCGAATCGATTACCATCAGACGATACATCTGCTTGTTTGCTTCCTATACTAAGAAAAAATAAAGAAAAACCCAACAGCAGTCCGATCCGGGAATCGAACCCGAGACTTCTTGATCGGTAGTTGCTTGCGCTAACCGTTAGGCCGACGAGGCAGTTAATCCGCATCTATCAGAAAAAAGGTATTACACACTTTAAAAAATTACCTATCTCTGAAAATCTAAAAGAAATCATAAAATTTTATTACAAAAATAACCTATTTTGAAACTGAGAAACTGTGGTCCATTTCACAGAGTTCGTACCTAAGGTGAGACGTTCGCACCTGTTGCGTTGATCTCATAAGATGCTGTTAGTATTAGCACCGTCACATCTCATTAGCATACCTTACGTAACACTAGGTACTATTTTAGTGTGTCATATTATCTATCTCATATCTGTTTAATAGTTTTCCGTGAAAGCGTAACAAACAAATTACGACGACATTTAACACAAAACGTCATCTAGTCCCAAGCTAAGCAGAGCTTGTGTTAGACAACTGATATAAATACATATATACCTTTTTTTGTATACATACAAACGAGTATTATACATAGTAAACATCCAAATATTTGGTCTGACCCGGGAATTGAACCTGAGACCAAGCACAGCATACGCTACCATTACGCCACTGAGGCAGTTATATAAATAGCTCCCTCATTATATTTTTGTGTGAGTTTTAGTTTCATATTCAAAATCAGTTTGTTTGTATAGACATTCAACCTGCTTCAAAGATTGTTTTATATTTAATCATCTTCATCAGCCTATTGCACTCCACTGCTGGCCATATCCCTCTCGCATTGCACCCCTCTGATTGATTTTGAGTTACTCGCATTCAGTTGCTGACAGCCATCTTGCGCAAGTCAACGTTTACCGAGACACGATCTCCAATCTAGACCTCTTTATCTTATACGATTACCTTCTTTTTCTTTTCATATTTCGTTTTATCTTTTTGCGCCATCTATGTTACTCATCAATGGTCGCACATTATGTCACAACAAAGCGTGGCAGGGTACGGATATAGTCCACGGGCCCACGTACAAGGGATTTCAGTGATTAATAATAGGCTGAAAGTTTATACACTGCTTCGTTTTGACGAGACACCCAACTTTTATTATTGGACCAAATTCTGATAGTGGAAGGAAAAAGCGGGATAGGGAGCGAAACACGTCGATTTGATGAGTGTCCCAAATTAAATAACAACAGTTTCTAAACATCAATACTTTGAGAAAATACGATGGAAAACTGAGAAAAACTTGTGGCATACAAATTGAATGGCATCTTCCGAGTGACCCCCAGCTCTAACATGTCAAAATGATGACTTGAAAAAAATTATTAATAACAAGCTGATTTTTGTTTTGGGACTCGCAAATTATATATTTTTTATAAAAAACGCATCGGCATACAAATTTGTTGGTAATTATTTTAAGACATACACTCGAAAGATGTCAAGATTATGTTAATCTTTTTTTGATTAATAATCGTATGCCACGAAAAAATTATGTTTATTTACTTAATTCTTAATCTAAATATAATAGTGACCTACAAAAAAATGGAATTTTTTTAGTTAACCTACAAAAACAAAAAATGGTTTCATTTGTAATAGGTCTTTACCTATGAAATTGCGTTTCTTCAGTACTGGTCATTTCAAATAAAAAAAGTTTGTAATGGCTCTGTATTCTAAATTCAAATTAATTTTGTTTTAAAACCATGACATTCTATTTACAAACTCAGTCTTTTGTTTTTAGATTAGCGTTGTATTTTCATTACATTTGAACATTTTTCGTCATAATGGATACTTTAAAAATTCGTGTAATTATGGAATATGAGTTCCGTCGTGGCACGAGCGAGAGAACTGTACAAACGAACGCACAACCCTTTATTGGTTTTCCCGGTTCCGTTCTGGAAATTTTGACTTGAAAAATGAAGCTCGTGGTCGTCCGGAGACTTTGGTTAACAATAATGAATTAAAGGCGATTGTGGAAGCTGACGAAACTCAATCTACAGCTGAGCTAGCAGCAGCTTTTAATGTAAGCATCAAAACAATATTGATCCATTTGCGACAAATTGGCAAGGTAAAAAAGCTTGATAGATGGGTGCCCCACGACCTTAACGATCGCCAGCGCAACGTACGCGTCGAGACCTGCCTTTCGCTGCTCAACAGGCAAAGAAATGAAGGAATTTTGAAACGAATAGTTACGTGCGACGAAAAATGGATTCTGTTCGACAATCGAAAGCGCTCAGCAAGTTGGTTAGACCCTGGTTCAGCACCAAAGCAATGCCCTAAACCAAAAATGACCTCTAAAAAGGTGATGGTCACTGTTTGGTGGTCTAGTGCGGGTGTGATTCACCACAGCTTTTTACAAAACGGCATGAGCATTAATGCAGATGTGTACTGTGAAGAACTGGAGAGAATGATGGAGAAGCTTGCACATCTGCAACCAGCTTTCTTTGGTCAATCGGTAGTCCCCACTACTCCTTCACGACAACGCGCGACCCCATACTGCGCAACAGACAGTCTCCAAGCTGCAAGAGCTATGGTTGGAAGCTCTCCCTCATCCGCCATACTCACCAGACCTTGCACCTACCGACTATTACTTTTTCCAAAATTTAGACAACTTTTTAGTGGGTAAAAAATTCAATTCCCGAGAGGCAGTACAAAATGCCTTTGAAGAGTTTGTTGCATCCCGTCCAGCTGATTTTTACAAGAAGGGCATCAGTAAACTGCCAATGCGTTGGCAAAGATGCGTCGATTGCATGGGTGATTACTTCGAATAACAGAAATAAAAAAGTTTGAAAAAATAAGTACTTTCACTTATTGCATACAAAACGGCAATTTCATAGGTTGTAGCTTGTATTTTCAGTGTATTAACAGAACTTTAATAATAATGCAATGTGCAAACAGTGCATGAAAAAAATTAAACTTATAAATAATTTATGATAAATATTAAAAAATCAATCAATCCTCATCAGATTCGTCACTCGATGAGTCTTCACTTTGTGTAATGTTATCGTCATCTTCAGAACTATCGGTATCATACTGTTCAGATTCTGTAAATTTTTATTTCTTTTATAAGTTTTATTTTCGGATGAAAACGTTCGTCCTTACGTGAAGAATTGCACACGAAACACTCCATGATGACGATCACTTAACAGCTTCGAAAAGAGAGCTCGACTAAACCCATTTGGTAAAATAGTCGTTAGAGCTGATGCTTAAAGAGAGGTTGGGTGGGGATAGTGGGTCTTACGATTTTATACCTGAGGCAAAATCACACAGTTCAGCATATTATTATTTTTGATATTGATATTGAACTAAATTGAAATGTAATAAATGTTTTTTATAAGGTACTGCAAAAAGATTATACTGAAAAAAATATCGCTACAAACATGTAAGTATTATTTGTATTTTAGGTAAATATTTTTAATTTGTTAATATAATAACTTAAAGATATTACTTTTAATTCGATTATAAATTATAGATTCAAATTCTAGAGAAATTAAAAAACTTTAATTTATATTAATTTTAAAGTACCTACACGACTTATAAATATACATTTTTCGAACTTAGAACTATTTTTTTTATAGACGTTAACTGATTTTACGATTTGTTTTACAATACAATGATTTTTCCTTACTTGACTATCACTTAAAAATTGTTGTTAACTGAATAATAAAATAAATAAGTAGTTCAATAGCTCAATCACTCGTTACAAGAAATTTCAACAAATTTTCATGCAATTCCCTTGTTTTTATTGCTGTAATTGTTTATATGTATAATTAAGTAATTTAAAAAAATAATATTCATTTTCATTAAATAAGCTGTAATATTGTATACGAATTTTCCATTTTAGCAATTTCAAACAAAAGCTGGCGAAAATTATGTACAGGACTTCGACATGATATGTTTTCAAGATTTAATTTGTTTGAAATTTCGAAAAGTTCACTTGTAATTAATCGCTTCCATTTTTTTTGTATGCCAATAGTTTCATGGTGTTATACGTTTGATTCTTAACAGAAAAAAATAAAAAAGAAGTTGTTATTAATGAAAAAAAGATTAACATAATCTTGACAACTTTCGAGTGTAGGTCTCAAAAAAATTACCAACAAATTTGTATGCCGATGCATTTTTTATAAAAAATATATAATTTGCGAGCCCCAAAACAAAAATCAGCTTGTTGTTAATAAATTTTTCAAGTCACCATTTTGACATGTTAGAGCTGGGGGTCACTCGGAAGGTGCCATTCAATTTGTATGCCACAAGTTTTTCTCAGTTTTCCATCGTATTTTCTCAAAGTATTGATGTTTAGAAACTGTTGTTATTTAATTTGGGACACTCATCAAATCGACGTGTTTCGCTCCCTATCCCGCTTTTTCCTTCCACTATCAGAATTTAGTCCAATAATAAAAGTTGGGTGTCTCGTCAAAACGAAGCTGTGTATAAACTTTCAGCCTGTTATTAATCACTGAAATCCCTTGTACGTGGGCCCGTGGACTAATAGTACCTATGTTATATTTACAGCCAAAATTTCCATATTGATCACAAAAATAATGTAAATATTAGAAAATTATCGGTGACAAAACTCCAGACATTCTGTATAACATAGATCTAATAAATCTTTTAGTGTCACGGACCTTCGAGATAGCATTCCCGCGGTACCATATCTGTGAAACTCCCATGACTTTTGGCAGTAATTGTGCCATCCCGTTGCTGAGAACTTTATTGTTTCACCGCATCAGATAGTGTGTGAAGCTCGACAAAGGTTTATTGGGTGAAGTAACTGTGGTGATTGTTCAATTAGCGAGGACTATGCTAACGAATTTATGCAGCCATTATAAATCTGAAGAAGTTTCTCATTTGATTGTCTATAAAACTCCCTCTCTTGCACTTTTCCGTGTGAAAATGTAACTGCACGGTTGGCCTAGTGGTTTAAGCGGTCGCCACGCCGCTTTCTACTGCGCCAAGTGTTGTTCAAATCGCACATGGGACAACACTTTGGCAGATCCACAAAGTGTTGTTCTGATTCTGGATGTTCTTTGTGTATGTTTCATCTATGTTTGTAAAGTCCCCCCGCGACACAGGATGCATATTCCTAATGCGAGAGATGTTTTTTTTATTTTATGGAATAGTGAACAAACGAACAGACGTATCGCCTGATGATAAGCGATTACAGCTGCCCATGGACACTCGCAACACCAGAGGCGTTAGATGAAATAGCGCTTGTGCGGTGAAACACAGCACAAGCGCTATTTCATTGCCGTGCCCATTCATGCCGAAGCGTGGCTCTCCCACGGAAAAGTTGTCCTTTTAAATAGAAACAGAAAAAGAAATCATGTTTTATAATAGAGAGGTGTAATAATTGAGCATGTGAAACCTTCGGTACCGGTTGCCATACGAAACATCTGTGGTAATCGTTATGGGTAGCTGGAGACATGAAACCGTTTGCCCATTAGTCCGTCAACACCTTTTCCCCTTTCTGCAGAATTTAGTACATACACAACCGGTATTAACCCAACCAACCTGACATTCCACAATCGTAAAGGTTATTAAAAAACGAATAAATGTATGGATATAACGTCACATCATCTCAATGCTATGTCAAGTTGTCAAAACCAATATTCACCAATAATACTCACAAGCGAATTGAGGCATTTACGACTGTATAAACTGATTCGAAATTCTAGCAACTTGACAAACAAACGAGGTCGCGTGGGTCAGCTAGTTAGCTAATAAATTAAAGTTCTTTACTCAGTGTAACTGCAATCTTTACATACTATAAAATAAAGTCACATTCGCTCTCTATTCGCCTGGATCTGTAAAACTATATTTTTTACGAATGAGCCTGTCAATTTGACTCTACTCTGCCTGATGGAAAGCATGAGCAGAATCCAAGACTGGTCTGACTGGTTAGTATGGACTGATCACGAATGCCGACAATGTAACAATGCAGCATGGTGACCCACACTATGTCGGCCTATTGAGAAGCTTGTGCATCATTGGGCATCCTCCGGTCTTGTATTCACTAACGAAAGACGACAACACGAATGTCATTTTAAGTTGGTCTTCTAAGAGAGGGCAGTTACGCCCCGATTGAGCCGCATGTCTCTTGACCTTGTGACTTTAATATAACTCAACAGATTCTAATTTATTTTGCGGCAATAGACAGTGATTGAGACATGCATATTACAGTACGGCGAAGCCGGGCCGGGTCGCTAGTAAAATATAAAATTATCTGTTAAAACTGATTTACTAGTTATGTGCAATGGGAACAACTATTTTGGTACTTTCTACAATTCTAGGGCAGAGCGTAACAAAACTATTGTGAAATCCAAGAACAAACTGTGCATCAACAAGTATAAATTAAATTATTAATATTAACAGAGTGCCCTGGAAAAGGTGAACGAAGATAGGTGGCGTCTTGAATTAATATTTAAATAAGTAAAGCTAGCGTCGATCATGACGTTCTGAGGATTTAAACGATAGCAACGGATTTAACGATAAAGATGTGGAAGTACCACATCTATTCAGGCATACACATATCTATACAAAAAAATTAGAGTTTCTGTTTGTACTACTAATATTTATTACAAACAGACACTCTCTCCCACTCTAAATACACAGTACATTTACTAAAATAACTACGTAGGTACTCTATTTCACAAGAACAAATAATAACACGTGTGGCGACTTCCACATATAACACAACAATAACCTGCTACAGCGCCATCTACCGAAGATACACTGAACTACGAAGTAACGCACTACACGGAGTAACTACAAATCCTGAATCGCGTAATAAATAGTTCTCGCGCCGATTATCATATATACAACATCCCAACATCAACTGTAGGGCAGTAGACCGCGAGGCATGATCACCTCGCCTGGTCGGAGGATCCTCCCCTTGTGTGTTGGAGGGACATAGCACCCGTTCCTCCACACACGTAAGGTTTACTTAACTTAGACGTTTAAATGGCAAAGCTCTCTGCAAAGGAGAATAATAACGTAATCAGTACATCATTATTAGTTAAACACACCATAACACATACCTGTGCCATATTAGGAGTTACTTTTGGTAAACTTTCTTATTTCCAAGACTATTTGTGGTCGGCTTCTAATTCAACCTGTTTTAATACTTTGCACTGACTATTTTTTCAAGGCAGATTCTTAGCCGCTTAAAATAAATGTCTTTAGCAAACCCCGATATTATTTACTAGCTGACCCACGCAACCTCGTTTGCGTCTTATATTGCCCGTAGCATGAAAATTTTCCCCCGTTTTTGAAACATTCTTCATTGGTACTCCACTCCTATTAGTAGTAGCGTGATGATATATAGCCTTTACCCTTCCTCGTTAAATGAACTCTCCAACACTGAAAGAATTTTTCAAATCGGACTAGCGGTTCCTGAGATTACCACGTTCAAACAAACAAACAAACTCTTCAGCTTTATTATTAGCATAGATTAATAGTATTTTTTTAATTTTAAGCGTTTAATGATATAGATAGATAGAAATGAAGATAAGCTTCGCAGGACACCATCACAGCAAAGGGAAAGAAATCTTTAAACTTTGTAGCTACTCTACCAGCGCTGTATTGTACAAAACCTTATTAGTTTCAACTCTCAGTTGGGCGTCGCTAAAATATTGAAACTGTTATCCGCGTCACACCAAATTTATTTTCAAGAATAATATTACATTTATCTATACTAATATCATAAAGCTGAAGAGGTTGTTTGTTTGAACGCGCTAATCTCAGGAACCGCGGGTCCAATTTTAAAAAATTCTTTCAGTGTTGATTAGTACATTTATCCAGGAAGGCTATAGGGTATATATCATCACGCTATTACTAATAGGACCGGAACACCAATGAAGAATGTTTCAAAAACCAGGGAAAAATTTCACGCTACGGGCAATAGAAGACGCAAACGAGGTTGCGTGGGTCGGCTAGTCTATGTATAAATTTAATAACATTTTTTTTAAGAATAAGTTAGTATAATTTACGTTAAAAAAATATTATATATTATTACAATGATTAGCTAATTTGAGATACAGAATACAATTAATATTATGTGTGCACAAATTAACCGTCGTCATAAGTAAACGTACTATAATATGTTATTGTAATAAGTGTTATATATATATTAAAATAAAATACATATTTTATAATACTTATACCAAAATAAGAAAGCATATTGCGTAATAAATTTTTCAGCTTAATTGTGTTTATTTGATGACATTCTTTCGCTACGTAGAACGAATATTTTTTGAGTTGTTATATAGGGTGTTTTTTTAAGCTAGATAGAACTTTAAATTGTAAAAAGTAACACAAAAAATTAAATTTTGATGAAACTTTTTTTTTTATTTGTTTCAGTATACTCTGACAAATCATCATGAATAGACTCACGCTTGAACAACGCTACGAAATTATCCAAATTTACTTTGAAAATCAGCTCATTTTTGAAGAAATAAGGTCCGATGATGCCACCAGCATGAAAACCGCACCATACGGTGCATTTTTCTGGATGTAATGGAGTCTGTAGGGTCTGTTGTGGATTGGTCTCACTCCATATGTGGCAATTTTGCTTATTAACAAACCCGTTAAGCCAAAAATGCGCCTCATCGCTGAACACAATTTTGCGATAAAACAGTCGTCTATAAGTTGCGCGAATCGACGACTGATTTTCAAAGTAAATTTGGATAATTTCGTAGCGTTGTTCAAGCGTGAGTCTATTCATGATGATTTGTCAGAGTATACTGAAACAAATAAAAAAAAAAGTTTCATCAAAATTTAATTTTTTGTGTTACTTTTTACAATTTAAAGTTCTATCTAGCTTAAAAAAACACCCGTTATAAATTATTATTTAGAATTCATTGTTTCTTCGAAAAGGCGATAGTCAACATAACCCGTGGGAGAACCATTTTTTTTTATATTATATATGGGGGCAAACGAACAGCCATATGGCATTACCGACGCCCATGGACACCCGCAACACCAGAGGCGTTACAAGTGCGTTGCCGGCCTTTTAGGAAGGAGTACGCTCTTTTCTTGAAGGTTTGAAGGTCGTATTGGTCCGGGAACACCGCAGGCGACAGCTCATTCCACAGTTTTACTGTGCTTGCATGCTTTGGTACTTATTTTTTTAAATACAACTCCTGCATTAGGAATATACGTCCTGTGTCGCGGGGGACTTTACAAACACACATGAAACGGACACAAATAACTCCCAAACCCGGGACAACATTTTTTGAATCACACAAAGTGATGTCCCAAGTGGGAGGATTAGAACCCACGACACTTGGCGCAGTAGCAAGCAGCGTAGTGATCGCTTAAACCACCGTGACTGCACAGACAGATGTTATAATGCTTTATAGTATAGTCGAAAGAAGTGCTACAGGTGCTATCCAGAGATGGGACACCATTTTGTGTGATCAACAAATTGATGTTCTGAATTTTGAGTACCTATTATATGTGTGTATCATGTATCTTAATAAAGATTCCTGAAACACAGGATTTATTCATAGCCTGAGAGTTGTCTTATGCATAAAAACAATAAGATTTTTTAACCATGAGCTAAGTGATATCACGGCCTCATAGAATAAAGGGTTAAGCAATTCCTATCCGGGAGTCCCATCCCACACTCCCTCCCTGGGGGAGAGAGGCACTTAAAAGACTTTAACGCACTTGTCTTGATATATCGGGTTTAGTTCCCGGGTCGGACCAAATGTTTGTATGATCTGCAAATATGTGTTTCGGAATTTGGGTGTTCTATTTATAATATGTGTGTACGAGTATTTAGAAAAAAAAGGATTTATTTATATCTTTCAGCTCACTCTCATCAGGCCTACATTATAAAGGGATTATAAATAATAACAGTTTTGTTTTAAAGATATAGCAGCCGTCGTTCTATGTGCTACTTCTAGCTTTGTAAATGACGAACATCCATACAAACGTTCATCCCTCACGTTTTTCCTTAACATAACTTTTTATGCATGAATTTTATGAATGAATTAGTTTCGTGGAACAAGTAATCTTATATTTAAACACTAGCGACCCGCCCCGGCTTCGCACGGGTGCAATGCTGATACTAAATTAAATACACTACAGAAAAACTATGAACGTTGTATATAAAAACATAGCGGCCCGCTCCGACTTTGCACGGGCATAAAATAGAAACCTCTAAAATTAGCAATGTTGCCTTAGTATATGATGCATGTATTATACATATAAACCTTCCTCTTGAATCACTCTATCTATTGGAAAAAACCGCATCAAAATCCGTTGCGTAGTTTTAAAGATTTAAGCGCACATAGGGATATAGGGACAGAAAAGGCGACTTTGTTTTATACTATGTAGTGATTATTCATAACCCACAGGTTCAAAACCGGTGTGAAATAGCACCTGCGCTGTGTTTCACCGAGTGATTGAAAATACCGAATGCCCATATCCCAAACCACTCCTCCTCCCCATCCTCAAAAGGCCGGCAACACATTTGTGACGCCTCTTGTGTTGCGGGTGTCCATGGGCGGCGGTAATCACTTACCATTAGGTGACACGTCTGCTCGATTGCCTCAAATTCGATAAAAAAAGCAAGATGACTTTTCTAGTTAAGAAATTATATATGCATATTTCCTTATGACCTAACTGCATTAGCAATAGGTATGTCTGAAACAGCTCATAAAGTGCACAAGATGTGGTGCCAACGAACCGTTACACACTAATAAGTGTCTGATCGTATTCCTTTCTCTTGGGCACATTTATATAAGAACCTATTGAATGTATTGTTTTTATCCAACTACAGCGAAGGGTTACGTTGAAACTTTTATACATAGATATGGGTTTTCTTGAGTTTTTATCGTCTCAGTTTCCGCTTCACCAATAGGCTGAGTTGAGGTTTGGGCGGCAAATTTGTTTTTCTTTTAATATAACAAAAATACAGCACATAAAAAACGAGAAATGCAATAATAATTATAAAATGAGTAAACGCTTTGAAATATATTCCAACAGCAGCGTTTTAATATTATAATTTTAACTACTGTTTTAAGTTAACAAATAAGCCATCTGTTGTTATCTATGCAAATAAATAAAACTGAAGTGTGTGTTCGTAATTTCAGAATAACAGTTTTTCACTAAATGCATATGAAAGTAAAAATGATACTTACAGTAACTAGTAGGTACATAAATTAAACATTTAAAACTTAGTAATAACTTAATGAGATTCCTTTATTAACTATAAAACGACCTTGCAAATACAAAATGACAAACGCATCATTCTGTAATCAATCCATGATATCTAACTCCCTTCTTTTTCCTCGGGAGGTTGAAAATTGCCATATATTTATATCTAATTATTATTTTCTGCCCTTTCCAGACATAATGGAACTATCAAGTCAGTGCTGAGTGAAAGTGATAGAAGAAACAAAATAAATTAAGGTGAATAAAGACAGAATGCCGGACACGCTCTCCTTGTCAGCGGGGGTGAGCCTTGGTCTTCTCGCTGGGATCGTATCAGGCGTATGCTACTTAGTTGCCAATGGATATACGAAGCCTGCGTAAGTTTATTATAATAATTCATTATTTCTTTCACGCTTCACCTACTAAACTACTAGCAAATTTAACTAGCGTCATCTATTTAAAGCTTGAATAACTAATAAAAAAGTTTCAAAGGTTCACTAGTTAACCTTTTAATGCACAGATGGCGCTATAACAAAATTAACTTGTTATGCTCAATTGAAATAAAGAAGGTTGAAATTGTGAAGCAGTAATTACAACAGTTAATTACCTATTAGTAAATGTAATGATATACATTGCAAAAATTTTATTGCATTTTGTAAATGTTTGCGGTTTGTAATTACTGAGTATCCATTTGGATAATCGTATTCAGCGTTATTTTCGTCACATCCGCGGGCCGAGTGTACCCATGCGTTTATTCAACAAAAGCCCCGATGTGCTCCGAGTCCAGCCGACCGTGACCGAATGACTAGACGAGGCTGTTTCGTTTTTATACGTTTTTTCGTTTTCGAAATTCAAATGTCGCGGTGGTCACGTCCAGGACCGTTACTGTCACAAACAGGTTTGACAAATTCAGAACTGTTATTCAACTCCTGCGAATAGTTACTAGCTATTGCAAAAGACTTCGCTAACGTGATTAGGTATTTCTTACGTTGAAGATGAGGAATTCGTATACATGCGTTTAACCCTCATTTAATCGCTTATAGGATACATTTCTGTAAAAGAAAATATTCTTAGTGAGTGCATGCAACATAAAAACTATTAGTTTCCAAAACTTTAGGTTTGTAGCACCAGCAGTTATGCCCGCTACACATGTAACGATAACCTGTAGCGCTTAATCTGTACAAGAGTCTGCGAATAAGTATTTGCGAAGATTTATCGGATGCGTGTTACTTTGAAAGAGTTGGAGATTTGCATTCATCGGTGCTGGTCCTTCACACAGATTAATCGCAAATGATTTATCATTACGTGTGTGATGGGCATTAACGCTTTTTCCGACGACTTCCTGAACCCGTGAAAATACTATCTGGAACATTCAGCAGCCTCAGAACTATTTCTGTGGTAGTTTACGTACTACATCCGACTTCCATGATGCACACAATAGCAAGATCGGTGGACAATGGAAAGATGTATTTTTTGCTTTAAGAGCTTTTTTGCTTGTTTCTCTTTTTTTGTAACTGATGTAGTAATGTCTGCAACTGTTGGTGGAAATGTCAGGGGCCAGCTGAAAACCAGTGCTGTGCTTCAGTACAGCGTAAACTGAGCTGGTTGCCTTTGCTGCACAGTGCAATTGTTTCCATCATTTTATTTGTAGATTGTATTTTGTAGCATAAATAAATCGTTTAAATGGTTTAAAATGTCGATCGAAAGGACTGATAATGAACGACGAGAATGTCCTACTGTGTCTCCAGGCATAACCACGTATGATAACTAAGATTAAAACGGTAAGCACAGTTCGCAGTAGTGCGTAAACATAGTAATATACGAATATATCAAATCTGTCAGTCAGTCGGCCTTCCAAATCTTTAATGAATGATCCGACATCGGAATCAGATCTGGATCGGACGAAGCAGGTTCTGATGAGCAGTCAGTCAATCAGGAAAACATATCCTGTGTCGTGGGTGACTTTACAAACGGATACAGAGATTACCCGGACTCAGAACTATTTGTGGATAACGCAAAGTGTAGTCCCGTGTAGGATTTAAACTCACAACACTTGGTGTAGAAAGCAGCATGTCTACCGCTTAAACCGTCAACCGTGCAATCAATTTTTTTTTATTACTTTGCATAGTAACATTTTCGAGTAAATGAGATAAGCAGAGTTGAAATAAATAGTAGTGAGGGAACTAGGAGTATCGTAGATATGAAATCTCTGGAACCCCGACGTACCTCGGGCCAACTACGGCTTGTAGATTATGCCCCCCTATGTGGAATCCCCCCGATGTTCCTTTTCTGCTACAAAAGAGCGTGTGACGTAACCAGGCCTGCTTATGCTACAGTGACAGACGGTCTTAAATGCCACCCCCAGGTTTGCGCTTATAAAGTGAGGAGGTCCTGCCTCCTGATCCTTGAGAAAGTAACTCAAAGGGGTAACAAAACCACTTGTGGCTTTTATTTTTCAGGTGTCCATGGGCGGCGGTTGTCACTTACGACGTGGTTCTACATATTTTTGCACAATACCACAAAAATAAATATAAAAGAGAAATAATACTTTACTAATACTTGACTGCCTCGGTGGTGTAGTGGTAGCTTATGCGACTGCTAAGCTTGAGGTCTCGGTTTCGATTCCCGGGTCGGACCAAATGTTTGTATGATCTGCAAATATTTGTTTCGGAGTTTGGGTGTTTTCTATGTATGATATGTATGCATTTACAAAAAAAAAGGATATAAGTATTTATATCAGTTGTCTAGTACCCATAACACAAGCTCTGCTTAGCTTGGGACTAGATGCCGTTGTGTGTTAGATGTCCGGAATACTTATGTCCGGAATACCCATTACTAGCTTTTCCCTTCGACTTTATTCGCATTAATGAGCTGCAATGAGTATTCCGTATAAAATCACAGACTACATATAATCTAATCTCTATGACAAAACTTCAATCAGACCAGTTCAGCTATTTTGGCGCACGCATACGCATTATATCTACGCAGATTTTTTTCTTTTTTTTATTGAATAATAGGCTAACGAGCAAATGTATTTTTTTTATCCAAAATGTGGCAAACGAGCAGGCGTATCGCCTGATGGTAAGCGATTACCGTCGCCCATGGACACCCGCAACAACCAGAGGCGTCACAAGTGCGTTGCCGACCTTTGGGGGATGGGGAGGGGAAATGAGGGAGGGGTTGGGGTATGGGCCTCCGTTATCTTCACTCACTCGGTGAAACACAGTGCAAACGCTGTTTCACACCGGTTTTCTGTGAGGCCGTGGTATCACTCCGGTCGAGCCGACCCATTCATGCCGAAGCATAGCTCTCCCACGGTAGTATCTAAGTGACTATATAATTTAAGTATTGTATATCTTAAACAGTTAGAGACAGACTGCCTCGTTGGTCTAGTGGTTAGCGTAAGCGACTGCAAATCAAGAGGTCTCGGGTTCAATTCCCGGGTCGGACTGCTGTTGGGTTTTTCCTACAAGAAATTCCTAATAGCAGCCCGGAGTATGGAAGATGGCGGTGTTTCCTGCCCGTGCTTCGGAGAGCACGTTAAGCCGTCGGTCCCGGTTGTCATGAACATCTATGACAATCGTTATTGGGAAGTCAGTGCCCTCAAATATACTGACAACTAGTTCAACCTTCGAATTCAGTTCGCCCTCAGGGTTGCGGAGGTCAGATGCCAGTCGCTCTGTGTAAAAACTGATATTCAGGTAAAACCGGTTGAACTGGTAGCCGACCCCAAATATTGGGAATAATAAAGGCTAGGAAGATGATGAAGATGATGATATCTTAAACAGTTAAACCCTTCGTTAACAGTATATTAATCATGTTAATGTTTTTATACGAACATATTAAATTAAGTTGATAGATCGCCGTTTGACCATATTGCATTTCACGGTATAACGGCCACCAGTGAGGGGAGAGCAGCAATGGAAGTGAAAGGTTCCGTACATGTTTAAAATAATATTTATTTAAGACTTTATTACCCTTTTGTTCTAGTGATTCTAAGGGTCTGTGTCCACGAACGATAGAAACGCGACAGATTCGTGGTTCTATTGTCTGGTAATCTCCACGAATGATTATTCCTTCATCGAATCGTCGCAACTCATAGCGAAATCGCCGAGTATGTAGAAATACGTTACCCGACTTAAATATCGCCGCGATTCCATCGCCTGCGGAAACGGCCCCCAACCTCCAGTTCAGTGTTAAATAGGTCACCGTGCAAAAATGTGAAATGTTAACTAGCTCATTGCTTAAGAGCTCCATTCGCACATAAGTAGATTATCTATATCTATACTATTAATAAAGCTGAAGAGTTTGTTTGTTTGTTTGAACGCGCTAATCTCAGGAACCGCTGGTCCGATTTGAAAAATTCTTTCGGTGTTGGGTAGTTCATTTATCGAGGAAGGCTATAGGCTATATAGCATCACTAGTAAAGAATGTTTCAAAAACGGGGGAAAACTTTTACGCTACGGGCAATATAAGACGCAAACGAGGTTGCGTGGGTCAGGTAGTTAGTAATAAAGGTGCACATATGAAACTCTATTATAATGTGTAACAAAGTATATATCCAATAAGTAGTTTTGCGGGTCTGAGACAGTTATAATGATTACATATATTAATTATAAACACAGAAATTTCAGCAACAATTAACATAATGTTACCGAGTAAACGAGTTTCGAATTTGAATTTGTCAAAATTACTTCGTAACAGGTTGTAGGCGTGTTTTAATTAGAGAAATCCTTTCACTTACTTGCATCTATTAGAATCTATTACTATCATAACTTCCTAAGTACCAGCTCTTTAAGTACACTGATTTATTTTTTACTCGGGGAATTCCCGGATATCCCGGTGAACTGGTCTACCCACTAAACTCCGCGGCAGCCAACCTCGGCAGTTACGAAGAGCTCCAGTAACGCGTCGGCGCTTTTTTTTTTTTTTTTAAAGACAACTCCCACATTAGGAATAAACATCCTATGTCGTGGGGGACTTTACAAACATACATGAAACGGACACAATCGTGGATCACACAAAGTGTTGTAGGTACCGCGTGGGATTTGAACCCACGACACTTGGCGCAGTAGCATGCGGCATGGCGACCGCTGACACCACTCGGCCAACCGTGCAGTCTTCTTCTTGCCTCACCTCACAACTGACTGTCGTAACTTTATCTATTTTTCCAAAGGCAATAAACTTTTCATTGATGCTCTGCTCTGCCATAGTCTGTACATATAAAGCCTTCTTTGATGAACTGAACTATCTAATGCTAAAAGAGTTTTTTGATTTGGAAAACTCTATCACAAGGAATATTGTAAATTAACCCTTACAAATATACTTTAAACGGACATAAAGAATACCCAGACTCAGAACAACAAAGTATTGTACCATGAGGGGTGTGGACCCATAACACTTAGTGCAGTAGAGTGGTGAGGTAACCGCTTAAATCTACATCTGAACACCAACCAGAGAGTTAAACCAAGCAAACAATATTTTTATAGAGATTTCTAATATTATTATTGGTTACAATGATCTATAGAAAAAGCAAATGAGTCTTAATATAGTCACATATGGCGTCACACACAACTCTAGTACCGACGGATTCATAGGTCAAATCAAATAGAATAAGCTTTTCCGGCTTCCTGCTACGCACTTCCGTCCCTTGCAAAAAAGTCTCCCCAACAGATTGTAAGAAACACAAAGAATAGGTGTTACACATTCAAAGATATTTAAAAGATTCTACTATTTGACAGTTAACCACACCAATGACACCACAGTGGTCACAAGATTTGTCCTAACCGACCTACCTGTAGCATTAAATTAATAAGGTATTTTTTTTTCATATTTTGAAAATTGGCAACATTGGCAAAGCACCATTGTACCATTAGAGTAGCTTGTAAGTGTACCTCATGGTAAGTGACGTACCATGAAGTCGCCTATCTATTTATGTATACTTAACAAAAAAGTTAAGTAACGATTAACTATGAAAGTTTCGAGACAAAAATTCCGTAACGGCATTGTTGATATTTTCCTTCTTATTATTTCCGTGATCAACGGTATTTTACTATTTACCTCATCATTTATAGAAGAACAAAGAACGATCACTTCCAAGAACAAATTTAAAACAAACACAATTATTTTTAAATTCCTATAAAATATCATGCAAAGGGTCATAAGCAAGTTGAGCCGAAAACAAAACCTATAATTTAATCGCGCTGTAAAATCTGAAAAATATTGGTATGTGGTTTCGCATTTTGCTCAGGCACCTTTTTAATCTTTCCGAAGATATAGACATACAAATGACAACATTTTTTAATGTAAAAAAACCTGTTGGTAATAACGCTGGGTAGGTATAGGGTTTTTTAGTTAACATCAGCATATAAGATGCCTAAACCTCTTTTCTAAGGAGAGAGGAGTGTAGTAAAAGCTGTGTATAAAAGAAGAATATAAATACATACGCTACTCATAAAGTAAGGAACCCTAAAACCTCAAAAGGGGCGGTTTTCGCGCCAAGTGAACGTTATCGCATCGTGTCTATGGTTGCGTCTCTCATTCAGTTAGTCGTCAGCCCGCGTTGCGCACCGACCGGATATTCGGAAGCGATCGGCTATTTTCGTATGACATTCGAAATTCAAATTATTTTTTAGTGTTGTGCATTGTGAGTTGGGTGAAGTGTGTGTTTCGGTGAAAAATCGGCATATTGTTACTGTGATATATGAACGATATTTTGGATTGGTTTCAGGTAGGAATTGTTTGGAGTATTTTCTAATTCTGAATGTTTGTTATGTTAATGTGGTTGGCTGATTTTCACAATTGGCGCGGAAGAAGCGGGAACTTTGTTCATTCATACTAATTGCTATAGTAATGAAGTCGGTTAATAATGAAAGGGTTGTCAAATAATACTCCTCTGTGGCACATGTTACGTGGATGTACGCCTGGCGACCTAAAAGCGGAACATTTGAATTAGGCTTTTTGCTCGGTTTTAATTAAGTTTCTAGTTGTTTGTGCACTGTGACTTAAAAATGATATACTACTACGGCACATTTTGTCTTGCAATTTGTTAATTGAAACTCTTTCGTAACGAAATGTATTAAAATTATTTTATACATATGTTATATTAATTATTTAAAACAATATCTACTATTGTATGAACTATTTTGTGTAACGCGGTTTGGTACAGACTGCACAAAGCAGTATGACGAATTTTGAATACGATGACGTTTAACTTATTAAGAAGAGACGTGACGTGTGCAGCATATGACACGCAAAAGCGAAAATTTCCTCTATTTCTAGATACAGGTTCCTCGTCGTGTAAAACGGCAAGTAAGACGATATACCTATCTCCAAACAACCCGTGCCCATACCCATATCCTTACTCCTCCTCTCCTACCGTAGAAATAGCATGATTCAGAGCGCCTAGTAGAGACACGCTGGTTTCAGCACGAATGGACTGTCTCAACCGGTGAGCTACTACACTTTCACAGAAGATCGTATTTTGTTGGTGAGTGCAAGACCGGAGGCCCAATGATGCAAAAAGCATCTCGATAGACTGCCATAGTGTGTTGGTTACCATGCTGTATTGTTGCATTGTCTACATTCGCAGTGAGTATCCACTACTCTTGGATTCTGCTTACGCTTTCCATTGGCAGAGTACAGTAACTTTGTAAAAACTATATGACTGGTCACACGCCATGGTCTAACAAAAAACTGTGATTTCCCTAATTCTATGGAAGGATTCCACCTTTGGAAGGTTCGACCGGAGTAATACCACGGCCTCACAGAAAACCGGTGTGAAATATCGCTTGCGCTGTGTTTCACCGAGTGAGTGAGGATACCGGAGGCCAATACCCCAACCCGTCCCACAATCCCCCTATCCGCCTCCCTTTCCCCCAAAGGCCGGCAACGCACTTGTGACGCCTTTGGTGTTGCGGGTGTCCATAGGCGGTGGTAATCACTTACCATCAGGCGATACGTCTGCTCGTTTGCCATCTATTCAATAAAAAAAACATCATATACAGTAACAATAAAGTTACAAAAAGACTAATATCTAAAGTACATAGGGATTTATTGCCATTGGATCGGAAGAAATCTTCTCTGAGATTAGTAATCTATGTGCTGGATGTATTTAGTAGAGCCTTGTTCCAGATCAGTCAAATACCCCAGAAATTGAAATGATTTACCTCACTAGCATACTCTAACCTTGTTTCCCATCGTTAATCTGCCTTTCTAGTTACTGCTCCTCTGCTAATCATCATAGCGTGATATTTAATAACCCAGAACATTCCTTAATACTATTAAATATAATATGTACTTTTAAATGTAAAAATATTTATATTATACCAAGTCATAAATTCACTACCAAAAACAATTTTATTTTTTAAATTTACTTTTTTAACATATCGCAACTTGGTGCCAGTTTTTATTATGAAAGAAGAAAAATTCTTTTTTTAAAAAAAAGTGTAAACGCGGACACGGATAAGTAGACGAATTTTGTAATTCGTTTTACGGTCAATTAATTTTTATGATTTAACATATTATTATAACACATTTATATCAAATTAAATAGTGCCTAGATAAAAAATGGTTTCCTTTTGGCTCTTAACCTTGGGTGCAATGCCACACAGTGTCCAAACAATGATTTAAATTTACTTACATCATTTTTATCAAATAAAAAAAATGCAGTGTGAAATAATAATTATTTCGCAAACTGAACTGTATACTCGTTTGTGGAAACTTTTTTATTTTATTCACACAGTAGCTGACACACATAACCTCGTTTGCGTTTAGTATTGCCCGTAGCGCATTAATTTTCCTCCGAATTTTTAAACATTATTCATTGGGACTCCGCTCCTATTGGTCTTAGCGTGATGATATATATGACCTATAGCCTTCCTCGATAAATGGACTATCCACCACTGAAATAATTTTTCAAATCGGGCCATTGGTTCCTGAGATTAGCGCGTTCAAACAAACAAACTCTTCAGTTTCGTGCTTCACGTGGTGCCTTTCTTTTAGAGAAAGGTTTATGTACCGATAGAGCACGTCCCACCATGAAAATCTATTTTTCATGGCTTGTACGGAAAATAAAGATACGTGGTTTCTTTTTAATTCTCAAGAAAGAAAGTACGCAGAAATAAATTGTCAAAAAAGCAGACTGCGTGAAATTGTGCGTTTTTTTTTTATTATTGAATAGTGGGCAAACGAGCAGACGTATCACCTGATGGTAAGCGATTACCGCCGCCCATGGACACCCGCAACACCAAAGGCGTCACAAGTGCGTTGCCGACCTTTGGGGGATAGGAAAGGGGATGAGGGGACGGGGTTGAGGTATGGGCCTCCGGTATCCTCACTCACTCGGTGAAACACAGCGCAAACGCTATTTCACACCGGTTTTCTGTGAGGCCGTGGTATCACTCCGGTCGAGCCGACCCATTCATGCCGAAGCATAGCTCTTCCATCTATGCTAAAGATGTTATACTAGCCAGTCTTAACGAAGACCAGCCAACTACGCAGGAGGTATTAAAGTGCACAAGTGTGTACGTAAACTGGTGCACTCTCTGTTCCCTCACTTTCATAATCCGATGGGACGGTTATCGGACAAGACCGGGGTATTTTGGGTATATTAGGTAGGTATACGATATTTAGGCTACAGAGCATGGCAAAAAAAATATATGTACTAAAAATGTTATACTTATTAATTATACTAAAAAATTATACAAAGGTTGTCTGGAAGAGATCGCCGTGAGCGATAAGGCCGCCTATTGTGATACCTGATGTTCATGTCCGTATATGTATCTCTGTTCAAAAGTTTACTGTAGTGGTGTGCAATAAAGTTTGTAAATAAATAAATATACTAATATTAGCTGAGCCCCGCGCTGTTACTCGCTGTAAAACAACGCGGGAAACGCTGCGGGGTAAAGTCAGTCAAAAAAAAAACCTTACACTGTTAGATAGCCCAGTTGTCGACGAAGTTATCATTACGCTATGACGTGTATGCGTGCGTTGCCTACTGTCAATGCGTGCGTTGCCTACTGTCAATGCGTGCGTTGCCTACTGTCATTGCGTGTGTTGCCTTAAAAGTTAGGGTTACTCAAAATTTTATTTTGAATATAAATTTCCCCCTTTAAAAGTTCTTGTAGTATCATGCATGCATCTTTTAAGATTGGTTCACTAAAACCTGCTTTACGGAAAAAAATGATCTTCAGTTATTAATTTCTGCAATAGCAATTTCAAATTAGTTTAAATTAGGTAAATTTATTACTTTCAATCTAAAATTTATTTTAGTTAAATAAATTACAATATTATTTGAAACTGTCTTCGTATATGCTGTATGAATTTAATTGTACTCAATTCGCTTTTATTAAAATAGTGAAATATACATTTCTTTATGTTTGGTTCTGCCAGAATGACTCTACTCTGCCTGTTGGAAAGCGTAAGCAGAATCCATGAGTGGTGGTCACCATACTCATTGAAAATGCAGATAATGCAGCATGGATGAATGAAGCATCACTAGGCCGCCATGGTATGGGTACCATGGCGAGCTGGTGATGCTTCTGCATCATCCTCGTCATCATAATATATAAATAGGCCTTATAAATGTGCATAAAGTTATCTATACTGTATACAAAAAAATAAAATTGGAGTGTCTGTTTGTAATATTAAAATAACCGCTTTTTACTAAATATATGCATATGTATATACACTACCAAAATAACATTTTTTACAATTTTAGTCCGACTGTCTGTCCGTTTGTCTGTTCCGGCTATTCTCTGACAACTGATAGGTTTCACTGATAGGTATCTAATGATATAAGGAGTAACTTAAGCTTCTTTAGACTGGATTCGCCCCGCGGCGTTACCCGCGATACGACAATAACCGCGTCTAACACGTCACACACACATAAATCTTTTTCCCAACTATTAGTCCCAAATGGTCGTAAGATGAACTTTCTTTATATAGGTAGCTACTTCTAATTTGACCCGAAGTTGCTCTCCAGGATAAGTGCCAAATGAAAACTTTTATTTTATGGAATAGGGGGCAAACGAGCAGACTCTCGCTTGGAACTCTTGTAAACGATCACTGCCGCTCATTGACACATGTAATACTACAGGCATCGTAAGTGCGTTGTCGGCCTTTTACGAAGGACGACACTGTTTTATTGAAGGTTTGAAAGTCGTATTGTTCAGGGAATATAACAGACAGATAGTTCGTTCCAGACCTTTGTTGTGGGAGGAAGAAAGTTTCTGGAATAGCGCACAGTTGAGAATTGCGAACCGTATATATTTTTATGATGGTGATGAAACTGCTGTCGAGTAGGACGATGGCGGAAAGAGGCGTTAAATTGAAGTCGTGTCGATCTATAACTTCCAGTTTCCAAAGTGCGTAGGGCCTTATGAGAAGAATACTGGCAAAGAAACTCATGGCCACTCTTTTTAAAAGTCTGATCTGGTCTGAGCATCTATTTATTAAAATTTATATTTACCGTGGGAGAGCCACGCTTCGGCATGCATGGGCCGGCTCGACCGGAGTGATACTACAGCCTCACAGAAAACCGGTGTGAAATAGCGTTTGCGCTGTGTATCACCGAGTGAGTGTGGATACCCAAGGCCCATATCCCAACCCCTACCCCCATCCCTCTCCCCATCCCCCAAAGGCCGGTAACGCACTTGTGACCCCTCTGGCGTTGCGGGTGTCCATAGGCAGCGATAATCGCTTAAAATCAGGCGATACGTCTGCTCGTTTGCCACCTACTCAATAAAAAAAGGTAAACCTATGGGAGACTGGTAGAGAATGTCTAAGGTTAAGTAAAGTTAATAAATTTAATAAATTAATAAATAGTTATGTAACAGGTATAAAACTTAGAATAATATACTTGTAGATAACACAAAGTGTGGTCCCATGTGAGCATAAAAAGAACCTCACACGGCGAAGTAGAAAACTCCGAGGTGGCCGCTCAAATCCTTACATGAATCATACGTAATTCTTGCTTCCTATAGTTCAATTTATTTTAATCAAATCTAAAAATAATAAATTTCGCTAAATATATTACACTTTCAGTCATTAGGAAGGATAAACAATCACCTTTGCAACCTTCTGTGTAAGATCCACTCACTTAATCGGCTTTTTCAGTTTTATTTTAGTATTTTAGAATGTTTCTACCTCTGCACATGATTATCTCTTATATAAACTAACTTTTGACGCGACTCAGCCCGCATGTATGTCGATCAGTGCGGTAAACAATAGCCAGTGTTATTCTATTGTGTAAGTCATATAATATAACTGTAAAGTTTCGTCTAAATCTGTTCGATAGTTTTTGCGTGATAAAATAACAAACATCCACACAAAACCGGTGTGAAATAGCGCTTGCGCTGTGTTTCTCTGAGTGAGTGAGGCTACTGCAGGCCCATATCTCACCCTCTATCCTCCTCCCCTTCTCTCAAAGGCCGGCAACCAACTTGTGGCTCTGATGTTGCGGGTATCCATGGGCGGCGGTAATCGCTTACCATCAGGTGATACATATGCTCCTTTGCCCCCTATTCCATAAAAAAAACCATTTAATTCCGAAACTATCTACCTCAGTTTCACATTTTTTTAACTGTATGTTTATTACTAGCTTTCGCTCCTGCGGCTTCGCTTACATTTAATAAAAGTAACCAATGTCACTTCTATTATCTACCTCCAAGAATAAATCTATTACCTCCAAGCACATATGTACAAATATTCATGACGATCGGTTAAGTAATTTTCGCGTGAAATCGTAACAAACAAACTTCCTTTTAATCGGAATCTCGGAAACGACTTAAACGATTTTCATGAAATTTATTATTTAGGAGGTTTCCGGGGCGCTAAATCGATCTAGGTAGGATTCAATTTTAGAAAACTTACCAAAAAAAATTTCTGCAATTTCCTTTAAACCTTGGTCTTGAATCAGTCTATATATTACTGAAAACTGGATCAAAGTCCGTTAAGAAGTTTAAAAGATCTAAGCGAACAGACAGCGGCAGTGACTTCCTTTTATTCTATGTAAAACGTAAGATGTATGGATAAAGAAAGGTCTTTTGGATTGCAGTAGTCAATAATCGGTCACTATACCATCATTGCGTACGACAACCTCAAACAGAAAATGGATTTATCAAAAAATTGGCATACTTACAAGTGAAGGTCGCACCCAAAATTTGTTTACTGATTAGGGCACTCGTGATAAGATAATTCTCACATCGAAAATGAAATTTCAATGCCCAGGGAACATACTGTGATACAAACAAACAATTATATTGGATGGCCTTTGGATCTCAACAAAAAATAAGACCCTAGTTGGGTTCTAATTGTCTACAAGGATGGAACAAATTAACAAATCTAATTTGAGCTAATTACACGATTGATCAAAGAACAGTTATGTTTTCAGGGTTCATGTTTATTATTAGGTTAGTTTCTTTAATCCATATTAATATTAGGAATTAGAATGTAACACTGTTTGTCTGTTTGTTATGCTTTCACGGCTAAAAGCTGCGCACATATTGCATGCCAATATTTTGTCGAGACTTTTCATCGTCAATCCCACGATGGCTAAAGACGAAAGTCTTGAAAGAGTGCATCCTACCCGTAATGACGTACGGAGCCGAAACGTGAACCTTACGGCTCCACAAGTTCAAAGTCTATCAGCGTGCTATAAAGAGGGCTATGCTCGGCGTTTCTCGTCCACAGATCAGGTGGCAGGAGCTGGATGCGAGTAGCCGAGGAACGAACCAAGTGGCGTGCAATTAGAGAAGCCCATGTCCAGCAGTGGACTGCGATAGGCTGATGATGATAATTATGATATTTTGATTCTTTAGGAAGGCCATAGGATACTTTTTATCGTAATGACTTCTAAAGCACCATACTGATGTCGTTTTATGACGAACTCAAAACGGTAAGTACTATGGTGTCATTTGCATAAAATATTTTCTTATTAATCTTAGCCGGGCACTGGGCGAATTTGTTTGTCTTAGTAAATTGTTTTTTTTTAATGTTTAACGGTTACCTATCCACCGTCAGTATAGTATATGTTTAGAATAAGCCCAGTTTCAACTAACCAAGCCATTTAAACATACTATGATGTAGATTTCAAAAAAAATATCTATTGTGATGTATATTATCATTGTTCTTGTTACGACACACCCAAATATCGCTGTAAATCTCTATGTAATTGTGGTTTAGCGTTACAAGGAGACAAACTGTTTTATGTACCAGTGAAATATTGCAGCTAACACCCGAATAACAATGGCTGAACCCAAAATACCATGTAATTAATACGTAATCGATGTCAAGCGAACATTTCGCAAGTTTTTGTTGAACAATTTATCGAGTCAATATAGTTTAGTTAGTAAAACAGTTAAACAACACTTAGTCTAACTGTTCTTAGTGTTGTTGGTGCACTAAGCTGGTAAATTTAGAGATATAAGCGAATGTATTGAGCTAAAATCGCAATAACTTTGAGAATTTAATCAAGTTTTATATGGTTTTTATCGTAGCACTGTAACGGTTGGTGTTCCAAATGCAAATTAATTTAAAGCATAAAAATTTAAAAAATAGACGCTAATATTGTTTTTAAATTGAAGATGTTTTTAAAAGGCTGCTATTTATTTTGGAAAACATGAGTATAATGTAGGCATGCATACACTGAAAAGGTCAATTTTACATATCTTTTCGTTAATTACTTATTAAATTTTACATTTACTTATTAAAACGGCCAAATCTACATTGTTGAGACGGTCCTACTAATCAAATTCTCAAAGAAGTTGTGTTGAGTTTATTTATAGTATTGCATAACACATTGTAAGTGATTTTTTCCAAAATTATTTATCAAAGTTAAGTGTCAAATGTACGTTTGTAGTTAATTTGTTTGATTAAATGGCAACCAGCCGGATCACTCGGATCAGCTATTTCTGCCAATGTCAAGTATTTATAGTCTCTTCAAAGTCTTCGAGTCTTCAAGTCGTCGTCATGAAATTTATTATAAAAAAAATATAAAATGTGGATGACATGAAATGGGGACCGTCTTTCGAAAAAACAAAAAACAATCGTCCCTTTGCAGTAGCTGTTAACCAAACCTACAAAATTTGACAACACAATTGCTGTATGTAGACATCAGTATAGATCCTTTTCGACGGGCCTGTTGATCTATAAATATTTAGTGTATGAGATTTCTAAGCTAGAGGTCGCAGGTTTACTCTACCTTGGATGAAGCGCACATGCGATGATCTATGTCTGAGTGCAATAACACAAAATAAAATTGTGAAAATAGTTATCAAATAAAACTAACGGTAACTAAGGTCTTTTGCTTCGGAATTTCGATGTTCTATTATACTTTTAACATTGAATTTCGCCACATACCTCCTTATTCAATTGGTTGAGTTTTTACTGTCAGTATGAATTACGGTGATTTGCGTAGAGCGTCATTTAATTCAGTTTCCATTATGAACGTGTTCCAACGCGCGGATAAAACCGCATCGGCATGGTTCGTTGGATATTCAGCTGTGTTTTTTGGCTAGTTTTATGGCTTGGTGTACGACAGAGTTACGTTCTTTTTTTTGAAACTAAAGTGTCTCCTTTCTCCGCCGTGATCTTTGAGGTTAGGAGGCAAGACTAAAGAAATTTGCGATGCTTTAACACGTTTTAAATAAATCTATGGGTTTCGGTTTTTTACCTGGCCAATAGCCGACCCGGCTTGGCACGGAAGTCCTTGAAAAACTCAGATTTCCTCTTGAATCACTTTATCTATTGCCTATAACTGCAATAAAATCCGTTGTGTAATTTAATTAAAGATTTAAACGGAGAGACAGTGGGTGCGTCGTCATTTTATACTACGTAAAGGTAATAAGAATTTCACCTGGTTTCTGTTGGAGATTTTTAAGTCTTATATATTCTAAAAGTTAGTTAATATATTACGTTTGCCGCTGTCTCTTTTCTTTTCCGTAAGTAGCTCATGTTTGGACTTGCTCTGTTTCTCTGCGGCTTCTGAGCAGACTGTAAAGTAGAATAATAGTTTCGCTTTTTCGTATTCTTTCAGACTAGTGCATATATTAACCGTGGGAGAGCTATGCTTCGGCATGAATGGGTCGGCTCGACCGGAGTGATACCACGGCCTCACAGAAAACCGGTGTGAAATAGCGCTTGCGCTGTGTTTCACCGAGTGAGTGAGGATACCGGAGGCCCATACCCTAACCCCTCCCCCCATCCCTTTTCCCATCCCCCAAAGGTCGGCAACGTACTTGTGGCGCCTTTGGTGTTGCGGGTGTACATGGCCGGCGGTAATCGCTTACCATCAGCTGATACGTCTGCTCGTTTGCCCACTATTCAATAATAAAAAAAAAATAAAAAAATCTAAGTCTAGAGAGTTTGATCTAGCAACAAAAATAGACGGTGCATATTTTCCCCCAAAGAAGAATGTATAGAACCAATAAGAACAACAACTTTGTACTGAATCATTAGCTGCGATGATGCAGAAGCATCTCAATTGGCTGCCATGGTATGTGTCACTATGCTCCTTGATCTGCATTTGCAATCAGTTTGATGACCTTGTATTCTGCTCCATTAGGTAGAGTATACTTTGGTAACTTCCATATTTGGTGCAATAAAGGCCCGACTTGTATAAGCACTGAGCGAATAGAACCGGCAACGGGTTAATTGAATAAAAGTCTAAATATAGGCCGCTCATGGACACCCGCAACACCAGATGCGTCACAAGTGCGTAGCTGACCTTTTGGGGGATGGAGGGAGGGGTTGGGGTATGGGCCTCCGGTATCTTCACTCACTCTTTAAAACACAGTGCAAGCGCTATTTCACACCGGTTTTCTGTGAAGCCGTGGCACCTCTCCGGTCGAGCCTGTTCATTCATGCCGAAGCGTGGCTCGCCCACGGTAAAGCGGCCTAAACCCATGCAAGTTATTATCAAAATCAATAGACACTTTGATAAACCTTAAACATACATCTATACTAATATTATAAAGCAACTATTTATAACTTAAAAAGCAGCTTAACTACAGCCCTGAAAATATTTTGCAATTGAAAATCTATACTAATAATAAAGCTGAAGAGTTTATTTGTTTGAACACGCTAATCTCAGGAACCGCTGTTCCGATTTGAAAAATTATCTCAGTGTTGGATAGTCCATTTATCAAGGAAGGCTACAGGCTATACATATATCATCGCGCTAATACTAATAGTAGCGGAGCACTAATGAAGAATGTTTCAAAAATGGGGGAAAATTTTCACGCTACGGGCAATAAAGAAGGTTGCGTGGGTCATCTGACCTGACTCGTAATTTAATATATTACTGCTAGTGAAAATAAGCCGAACTAATTCATAACTGATGCTTCTGAATCGCGAAATGAAAGTTGTAATGAGAGGCATAGTTCTTTCTTTTTCAATAACAACTGAAGTATATGACTAATATGAATGCTTGTTTTTTGCTTAGAAAATAACAATACCACATATTACGTAAGGCAATGCAATTTGATATTCATACTGTGATGGCGGCGTTTCCTGTGCACGTTCTCCGTTGCTTCCGGATATGAGCACGCGCAGGGTTAATAATAAGTTATGGTTTAAAAAAATATCAAACCTATAGATATGACTCAGCTTTCGTTTTTAAAATTAAATAGAAATCGCTTGGTTCTCAACTTCTGACCATGTTTCATAAGGTTTTCGTTTATTGTCCAGTATAATTTGAGCCATGTTTGATTGACTGGATTTGGTGGATTGACTTCCGTGCCATTATAATATAATAATACTAGCTTTTGCCCGTGGCTCCGTCCGCGTGTATATCGGTTATCGTGACAATTCGTTATATCAAAGTATCTCCATGGCAAATTTCATTAAAATCGGTGCAGTCGTTTAGCCGTGCTTCGTTGATCTGGTGGTTAGCGTATGCGACTAGTTGCCAGTCAAGAAGTCTCGGGTTGGGTTCCCGAGTCGGGCCAAAGTTGATGTATCGTGTTTTTCGCATATGAAATTCTTATTAACCGACCCGGCTTCTTATGGAAAATGGCGGTGTTACCCGGCTCATGCCTCGGAGAGAACGTTAAGTCGTCAGTCCCGGTTGCTATGAACATCTATGGTAACCGTTATTGAGAAGTCAGTGCCCTCAAATATACTGACGCTAGTTTCAACCTTCGAATTCAGTTCACCCTCAGGGTAGCGTAGGTCTGATGCCGGTCGCTTCGTGGAAAAACTGATATTCAGGTAAAACAGGTAGAATTAGTAGCCGACCCCAAATAATCTTGGGATAAGGCTAGGAAGAAAAAGAAGAAGAGTCGTTTAGCAAGAGACTTAATTACTTTGCATCTATAGATACTAACATTTAACATTGGCAATGTATTGATTACCCCTTCCCCCCGCACCCCCATACCACTTTCTCTCCTAGTAGGCACTTATTAACGCTTCAATCGATTCAATCTTATCGTGATAACTTTTAAACCATTCGTCCAAATTACTTAGTGTAAAAGACAAAGTTTATCTACATTCACAACAAAACTGGACCAATATGACCTTCAAACCTTCAAGAAAAGAGCGTACTCCTTCCTAAAAAGCAGCACCAGCAACGCACTTGTAACGGCGCCGATAATCGCTTACCATCAGGCGATACGTCTGCTCGAATGCGGCGAATCGAATCCGAGACTGTATGTACCGCAGTAGCATACGCTAACACTGCGCCAACGAGGCAATCGAGTCATTCTAATCCGTCCGTAGCTTAGGCGTTGCGGATGAACACCATAAAGACGTCAGTAATGTGACAGCATTTTTGTTATTGGCAAGGAAATTTTAATCACCTGTATTCAGTACCCACAACTAAGTTACCTAAATTTCATATTATTCGCGAACAATTACCTGAAATAAGTCATTGAACTAGATCTACTAATTAACTGTCATAGCGCACAATCAGTACCACATTTGGCCGAGCCGCACCGGAAGGTTGACAAACTTTAATTGATGTGCGTGCGCAGGATTTGTAACAATTCTGTTATGCTTACTCGTGTGTAGTACAAAATTAAATTGTTATTACCTTTTGGCGTAGCTTCACTCGGTTTTATGTCCCTAAAAATAGTCGTTTTCAACCTATGTCCTTTTCTAATAACTGACGTAAATTCAGAACTGAAATACTTTAAAAATTGCTTGATTTTTGATCGAATCACAAACTTTTTTGGAAATCGACGATATATTGAATTGTAAAAAAGAGAATAATTGAATGGAATAGTAATAATATCTCATTTATTTTTATGGATAAACCAATAAGAAATATTTCAACAATCATATTAAAAGAGTTAAATAAATATTACTTTTGGCCTACCAGCCATAAAATTCATTTAGTGGAAACTATAAAGCGCCTCTATTAAAGTAATAGCAATAAAATCAAGTTCATTTTGAAGATATCTTTTAATAACGAGGCGTTTCTATTTAAATTGTCAATGAACTAAAGTATGGCTTATAAAAAACATTCAGGTATTAGAAAGGAGTTTCAATCTAAATAAAAATAATAATAATTGTATTGAAACCATAATCTTATATATATCTCTTTTAAAAAGAATTATGCAAAGTATATTATCAGCCAATCTAGCTCTGGTCAGTTTAAAGCTAAATTGGTGTTGTGTCAGATGGTAACATTATTATGTATTGTCTTGAAATTAAGTATTTTAATATTACAATTAGATTAAAAATTATATAAATAATATCACAAGGAGAATCCCGACGAAATATTTCTGAATGTCAGGACTCCAGAAGAGATTAAAGCAAATCCTTGTTGATAGAACTAAACCTACTCATATTTGGTCAAAATACAAATTCGAATATATAGGTTATGATTTCGTAATTAGAATATAATTTGCAATAACAACGAGTTGTGTCATAAGCTCTTTCCATTCTTAATGACGTTTCTCTTCATACAATCTGTAGTTAACTACACTTTGCTTACATTTTTGATCACTTTTTCTTCGCACCAGTACTCTTCGGTGGCGTAACCTTTCCTGGTGGAGTAGCTTTAACTGGTGGGGTGTTCGTGGGGCTAACAGTGCCAGTCAATATGTAGTTATTCACGCGAGTCTTCAGGGTATGGTAGAAGGAGTTGTCTTGGCTCAATTGTGGTATCACTGATAGGCGTTTGTCTTCCTGTAGAGATTTAAATTATTTGATTCATTTGTAGGCGATATACTATTCATGTCGTGGGATTATTTTTTATGGTGTTTTGGCAAACAAGCAGACGTATAGACGACCCGCAACACCAGAGGCGTCACAAGTGCGTTGCCGGCTTTATAAGAAAGAGTACCTACGCTAGGACTTGAAAGGTCGTGAGAGGCGGCTAAGGTAGCAACCTACGCAGGACAACATCAATACAAAGACAAAGAAAACTTGAAGCAAGGCCGTATACCGACTCTTCTGACTAGCGTGGTATGGTAGACCGAAACTTCCTTTCTTAGGAGAGGCTTATGTCCAACAGTGGACAATTTAAGGTTGTTGTTGATAATGGTGAGGCGATAAACTTTGAAGTAAAGTCTTTATCATAGCAAAGTGTACCCTATTGTTAGAGGTAGCCAGAGGGAGGTCAGAGTGTAGGTACGGTGTGGCGCAGTGGTAGCGTATGCAACTGCTGTGCTTGAGGTCTCGGGTTGGATTCAATTCGACCAAATGTTTGTATGATCTACAAATATTTACTTTGGAGTTTAGGTGTTTTCTATGTATAATATGAATGAATTTACAAAAAAAAGTTAATATGTATATATGTATATCAGTTGTCTAGGACCCATAACTCTAGCCGGTTAGTTTGGGACTAGATTTTGCTGTGTGTAAAATATCCGAAATATATATTAATCTGATTGTTACTGATGATAAACATACTTACATACCTACTTCTAAATACATACATGTTATAGATATACAACAACCAGTTAGCTAGAAAACAAACCTACGTGCCCAACACAAAATTATTTTTGCCCTGGATGGGAGTCAAACCCATGATCTCCGGCTTAGCAGTCGAGGTCACCAACCACTAGACCTACAGGGTCAAAAGGGGAAAGACTTGGTAAATAATAAAGTGATACGAAATTAAACTTACCGGTTTAAGGACGACTAAATAATATGTCCTCTTGTGCTCAAATAGATTGGTCGCGTACGCGAAGGTCGCCAATTCGAAGAGCCCCTTTAATAGACCATTCGCTTCAGCCAAATCAAACTGGGTGAAAGTACCTAACTTGCATTTCTTTCTAGAACCAAATAGAACTAGTATTTATTCATATCCAATTGGACAGAGCATATTTGAGTAGAAATGTGCTGTGCCTTGCCGGCTTTATGGAACTGATTTTTAACTGGGTTTTTATTGTGGCTTCGTCTGCGTGCATGTCGACTATCACGGTAGAAGTTGACTGTGCCTTTCCGCAGGAAAAGACAGTTTCTGAAACTCTGTTTAGCGGTTTAGCTGTGAATGCGTAACAGACAGATAGTTACTTTCGGAAAGTTACCCATTTATTGTTAATGTACGCAAAATTCGATATAGGTTTTCCATTCAGCACTATTCTATCCATAATCCTCAGTTGAGTTCTCGCACAGTCGGGGCTCTCTAATTAGAACAGTGATATACTGTGCTCTGTTTAGTTTCACCAATTAAAACAACAAACTAACATCATCCCGTGGCCTTTTTGATCATTTTAAATAGTAAATTGGGGCATTTATAGGGCAATGCTCTAATTACAATATAACGATACTAATGTACATAATGTAAGAAATCAAAATATGGGTAAACTAGCGGACGAATGACTTTGGCAAGCTCATAGAAAAATAGGGGGTTTTAATGGGCCTGAAGTCACTGTATTCTGCCTGATTGCAAAACACCATACTCATTGCGAATACAATCTGTGGCGACTTCCACATACAAAACAACAGTAGCTACTACAGCGCCACCTACCGAAGATACACTGCACTACGAAGTAACGCACTACACAAAGTAACTACCAATCCTGAATCGCGCAATAGAAGTTCTCGCGCCGATTATCATATGTATAAAATCCCAACATCAACTGTAAGACAGTGGCCCGCCAGGCATGCGCTCACCTAGCCTGGTCGGAGGATCCTCCCTTTGTGTTGGTGGTACATGACACCCGTTCCCCCACAAATCATGCAGTATGATGACCTACACTATGGTAGCCTATTGAGATGCTTCTGTATCATTAGACCTCTGGTCTCGCACACACCATCAAAACACTACAGCACGTATACTGTCAATTTAGGTTGGTTATCAGTGAGAGGGTAGTACCGCTCTGGTCGAGTCCACCCGTACCTGTTACATACTTGATGGTAAAAAACCTATGTCTACGAACAAGAGTAACTCTTGAGAAAAAAGTTTAAGTTCGCTCTTAGAATCATAGCTCAGTCAAAAGCAACGAAATAATTGGCTAAACACCAGTCAAACCAGCCTATTTATGAACAAGGACGGCTCTTCAACAACAAAATGTAATACCGATAGTATGCTTAAACAACCTTTATAACGAGAGCCCAATGACCAGTAGTTGGCTGTTATGATGATGAATTACCGTATATATTCAAGCATAACCCTCACTTGACAGTTAGGGTTCACCAACAAAGTCTTCTCCATTGATGGATCCAGGTCCGAAGTGGAGCGTCGCAAATAATGCGATAATTCCGGAGCATCTTTGTACGTTACGAATATAAACATTTTGACAGTGACAGCTTGTAACTTTTTTTATTGACGATGTTGCTATTGTGCAAGGCGGTTATGTGGGTTGTTCAAAAACTATTATTACAAATTGAAGTATTTCAGTCTATTACAATACCGGCTAAAATTTGTAGCGATTGCTATGAGACTTCCACAACAGAAGTGGGTACTAGGCGATACTAAAGTTCTGTAGAAAGACTTGTCGGAGTGTTCAGAGAGTGGTACCAACTCTCTGAAAGATTCTCTAGTGGCAAAGTAATTGCTGCGGGAGGGGACTTGATAGTAGTCTGCTGCCAATATAACAGACGCTGCCACGCCAAGATTGTGGGCAGAAATGTTGTTCCCCGGGACAGGGCCTAATAAGACATGGCATCGATTCGGGGAGGACCGGAAATTACAAGACCCGGGGGTCTTTCCAGAGCAGGGCGCTAGAGATATTGTATTTTTTTGTGAAAACATCACATTACTATTGGCTCCTACATCTCCGAGGAGCCGGAGGTTCGAAGGGATTTTCCACCCTGTGGACAAAAAAAATAAATAAAAGAAAAGGTTCAACTACCCGGGACAAAAGTCTATTGCCAGGTTGCCAGCCTTTATTCAGACAATATCTTTACAATGGTTTTTTTCCTAGTTAAAAATTGCTGTTGAATCTATTGAAACAACGACATCGACAACATCATCCGTTTGCCCCACTTTGGCAAAGGCCTCCTCCAACTCCTTCCATTTTCATGGTAGGTATATTATTGGTGTGCAAATTCAGCTATGGTACTAAAAGTTATTAAATATTATTTACAACAAAGTTGCCAAAAGCAATATTTAATTTGTTTTTAAATTAAATGCTTAGGAGTAAAATTATCACTTGTTAAGATATCAATCACTTCGCGATTTTATAAAAGACTAAATTAAAAACTAGGTGTAAAGAAAATTATGGACCCTGACTGTCTACCGTAGTAAAAAGAAGTAAGGAAAACAAACCGATTAAATAAAATACAAAAAAGTAAACGTATTTATTTACTTCATAAACAGTTATTTCCTAGTAGTATATTATTTAGATTTTATCAATTAAATAGTCAATTATATTTAGCAACATATTTTGTACAATAATTTTGTTTTTATTTAATTTACTATTATATACTTTTCCTTAACTTTTATGTCCGCAATTCATAGTAGAATTTAATAAACATAACTTACAGACTTCCTGAAATATATGTTTTACTAACTTTAACAGGCATTTAATAGTCCTTACATTTTATTTTAATGTTAAATGTAGGTATTCGATCATCTTTTATTTTTAACTAGCTGACCCACGCAACCTCGTTTACGTCTCTTATTGCCCGTTGTGTAATATTTGTCCCCGGTCTTTGTAACATTCTTCATTAGTGCTCCGCTCCTATTGGTCTTAGCGTGATGATATGTAGCCTATAGCCTTCCTCGATAAATGGACTATCCAACACTGAAAGAATTTTCAAATCGACCAGCGGTTCCTGAGATTAGCGCCTTCAAACAAACAAACAAACAAACTCTTCTGCTTTATTATATTAGTATAGATTAATCTTCTATATACTCGTATATTAAAACGAAATACCACTCACTGATTAATCACGAAATCTCAGAAAATATAAGACCTACAAACTTGAAATTTAGCTTGTAGGTTCCTTGTATGGTGTAGACATCAGCTAAGAATAGATTTCACGAAACTCCACCCCTAAGGGGGTAAAACGGGGGTTGGGAGTTTATATGAAACTCATATGTTTTTGAAATAAGAGACTTGAATTTTAAAACGTATGCTCTATAGATAGCGATGGTGATGAATCCCCTTTTGGGCTTAGAACGGAGGATGGTAGTTTGTATGAAAGTCCAATGTTATTGAAGTTAAAGTAATTTTGGTAAAAGGATTTTAAATGGTATTTAAGGATAAGAGTTATCATACATATGTATGATAACTCGACAACAACTGCGTATAACGACGGGGCAAAGCTAGTATTTAATTAATACTTTTGGACATGTATCCCAAATCCCAAGTTATTAGCAGAACTTATATTATGGGTACTAGATAACTGATACAAATACATATATACTTTTTTATCAGTTAGGATCTATCATACTTCTTTGTACCTATATATACAAATTTATTTATTTATGCGGGAAAACTAGAAAGCTTTTGCAAGTGGTTCTAAAATGTCAAGTCTATTCTTGTAATGGTGTAAAAAACTAAATTAACTAATACGTAAATAAATATATAAACAAAAAGTTATTCTCATTTAAAAGAAAATAATAATGTATGATTTTTTTAAAATGTGAAATTACAAAATATGTAATTTGTAATTTCACATTTCAAAACATTTTTGCAATTTTATTTCCATAACCTTTTTGAGCAGTGTTGCTAAATAATTATTTTGCTAAATAAAGCTGAGGAAACCGTTATAGTCCAGCCACTCAGAGAATGCGTTTCTGACACTTGTAAATTCGTCATGAGTAGTGATGTACCATGAATATCATTAATAATATTTGGTAACAGTATTTATAGCATTCATTATGCATAATTATTCAATTTAGATATATTTTATATTTCAAACATAATATTAACAAAATTGTTGATGGATGAATTAAATTTAATCGTAATTTCTGAATGAAACCAAGGGAAAGAAAATAAAAATACTGTTTTTATTGAAAAATACATATTATGAAATACATAGTTTTAAGATTTCAATAATGTCAAATCAAAATTTAATCCGACTCCGATTCGCTTGAGGACTCGCTGTCATCTTCACCAACATGTACTCGTATTATCATGTTATTGTCAATCATAGCGTCTATACGAATATCGCGGTCAAAGTCATCAAATATCATTTTTTTAGTTTTTTCAACCACCTTCATCCAGTCATCTCTTGTGACTTTTTCGCATGCTTCTTTTAAAAGCGTCTTCATCTTTTTTATGCCATATGGTGGAGAAGTATTTTGGCGGGCTGCATAACCTTTATTTTGAGCCCAGATTAGCTCTATGGCATTGTACTGGCAGTGATATGGAGGAATTCGGAGAACGCGATGACCGTACTCCAGAGCCAGCTCATCTATTTCGTATCGAATATTTGATAGCTTATGGTCGTTGACTAATTTCATCAGCTCAGCTTTTAGCATTGACATATTTGCGTCAATGCCACTTCTTTGCAGCCAAGCCACCAATTCCTCTTTTCTATTAGCTTGAGTAGGTGCTTTATTTATTTGCACCGAATGATAAGGGGCGTTATCCATTATTATAACTGAAGGCTCTGGAAGGCCAGGTAGGAACACATCCTGGAACCACTCCTTGAATACAGCCGCATTCATTTCTTCGGGGTAGTCAGTAGTAGTTTTTGACTCAAATGCTAATAAACCATTTTCCACAAAACCATACTTCGCACAACCAGCGTGGCATTTTATGATACGTGCTCCTTTACCGATTGGCACTTTCGACATCGACGTTCTTTTTACCAGAAATATAAAGGGATAAAAATAGTTTTTCATTTATTTTTAATTCAGCTGACTGATATCACGACAATTATTTTCATAAGTTTAGTTTGGTCGTACCTATATCGTATTATAAACTATATTAAATATGTATTAAGTACATTATACACACTCTCGAATAATTTCTCCGATGTCCCCAGGAACTTTAATGTCGTTCGCATAAATGCCCATAGCATTTCGGCACATTTCCCTGAAATGGTGACAACATTCGACTGTACGACATTCTTACATACTTTGTAACTCATCTTGTTCTACTGTTTTTTTGTGTATTCAATAAAGATAAATAAATAAAATTATATATTATAAAATAAGAACGTTTTATTTAACAATATATCGACCGACAGAATATATTACGATTCCAAAAATACTCAGTTACAATTCAGTATTATTTTGTCTCATCACTACAAAAACAAACTATTGACATAACCTTGAAATAGCGCAGTTTGACGTCGTTAGACTTTTAAAAATTATTGTTCTTAAATTAATTAATTGATTAATTGTTAATAACTTTAGCCCAAAATAAAACGTTTATTGTACATTGGCATGATTATTCAATTTTTAATGTTATTACTCATTATTAAGGTTAATAAAGGATATTTAAAATTTTGCCATAAATTCTACGCCAGTTCAAAGTTACATCGCCCATTGAATCACGACCTGTCAGGAACGCATTCTCTCAGTGGCCAGACCATAAGGTATCGGCTGGAGCGCGCGAAATCTATATATGCGTAATGTTGCCACATACAAAATCGTAACTAGTTTTAATAAAGAGACTTGTATCATACCCTTTTCTGATGTGGTAACCCTCAAAGTTTATTTCAACGGAGCAACCGCGTTCGTATTTTCTTAATAAACATATTAATTGTTGATTTCTAGACAAATGCACGTAATTATAAGTACTAAAGTACTTGATTGGAGATCGACGCTACGTCCTGTATATGATAATAGGCTGATAACAAGGGGCTCGTCAAAAAATTTAAATCGTCCGTCATGATGAACATGATTTTAGCCTCCGACGCAAAGAGACGTCGATGTCTGTCTCTGTGTGCGTATGTCTGTCTGTGGCATCGTGGCTCTCAAACGGATGGACCGTTTTCAAAGCGGTTTTTTTTTCACTTGAAGCCAGTTTCCTTGCGGTGGTTCTTAGCTATGTTTGGTTGATATGGGTCTAGTAGTGTAAGAGTATCAGCTCTTTTCCAAAATGATGTAAGTCATTTTAGCGTAAGATAGATAAATAGATTAAGTGTTTTCATTTTTTTATTTAAGCTTGTCTCCCTGTGATTTTTCATCAATAACTTGAATGGTCCACTGCTGGACATAAGCCTTATCTTAACACTAGGTGACCCACGCAACCTCGTTTGCGTCTTATATTGCCCGTACCGTGAATATTTTCCCCGTTTTTGAAACATTCTTCATTGGTGCTCCGCTCCTATTAGTAGTAGCGTAACGATACATTTCCTTCCTTCCTCGATAAATGGACTATCCAACACTGAAAGAATTTTTCAAATAGGACCAGCGGTTCCTGAGATTAGCGCGTTCAAACAAACAAACAAATTCTTCAGTTTTATTATTAGTATAGATTATAACAGTTTTGTTGATTTTAAACCTACAAGATAGCGGAATACCTATAGTCAAAGTAGTTTATGTATTTATCTCTTTAACTTAATACTTTATGGAATGTAATACACTACTTGTAGATTAGTCTTGACACGTCATATCGGCGCACTTCAAATTGACAGCTCTCGACCTAAATAGATAGCTCTTATTTACATAACGATAAGGTACAGGTTCAGACAGTTTTTTTCACTTCCTGATGACACTAAATTAAGTAACCAAAGACAAATTATATGTCGCTAAGCGTGCGATTGAGCGTGCGATTATGGGTGTTTCTCTAGTCTATAAAATTCGTAACGAGAAAATTCAACAGATTACAGGAGTAACCGATATCGCACGGAGAATCAGTACGTTGAAGTGGAAATGGGCCGGTCATGTCTCCAAGTGTACTGATGGGATCTCTCCTCAATCCGGTATTCTCTTATGACACCCACGTGATGAATATGGGTGGTGACATCTCAGGGTTCCAGGGATATCCTTACGAGGGTGCACCTGGTTCCCGGCCGATACCTGAGTTCAACATAGCCACCAGCCGGTGGTTTCCGAGAAATAAAAAAGCTCCATAATCCATCACTAATGTAATGTGTCACCACACGAATAGGTGTGTGTGTGTGTGTGTGTATTATCAAACTTTAATCATCTCCTTTGTGCGCGGAACCAACAACTTAGAAATAGATTACTTAGTGATAAGTTGATGGATGTTGGAAGATGTAACAGCATCCTGGCCAGTCCTTCAACAGATGCAGCTAAGGCCTTATATGATTTATATGCTGAATTTTTAAGAATTATGTAAATTAAAACAGTGGCTATGATGGAGCGACATAGTCAAAATTGTGGCTAAGCTCCTTAAATAAAGATTAAAAAAAAAAAAAAAAATCATCTCCTTGCGCTTTTCTCCATTTTTTATTATTATTGACGCAATTACATTTTTCTATCATTCTCTTCTTTTACTCGTCAACTCTCTCCTTCTTCGCCATCCTTCTTTTTTTATCGGTCTGTACTCTTAAGTTCGTCTTCTTTCATACTTTAAAGAGTAGCTATGCGTTTTGATCAACATACGGACGTAGCCGCATCACGTGTCCATACCAGGATAAGGGAGCGTTCAAGTATTACGTAACGAAACTTTTGAAGATTTTTGAAACCCCCCTCCCCCCTGTAACGCAACGTAACGTTTTACTGTTCGACCAGGGGGGTCGAACAGAAAAATCTAAATGCTACGTAACACTCAAGTGTCATGTTTATATTTTATAAATTTTTGGCTTACAATACACACAATTGTTTTTCTCCTTAGTTTTTGCTAATAAACTCTTAAAATAACCGCCCCTGTAACGCATCGAAACGTTTTACGAGACCCCCCCACCCCCAAATTGCGTTACGTAATACTTGAACGCTCCCTAATTCATTGCTCCTCAATCATACATCTACTGGTGCTGCTTTCAGGCTTCCTCCAATGTAGGTAGTCATTCAGTGACACCACACATCCATCTCATCATTCGCATTTCAGCTAAGTGCATGTTTTCTTTGTTGGTTAATACAAGACGGATCCATGCAGAACGGCAGGACTGATCATCATTTTGTATAATACTTGTCCCTTTAACGTAACAGAGAACTAGGGATCGCAAATAGATCCTGTTACCTATCGCCACTTCACACATCCTATATTGACTCGATGGCCATCAAACTTTAATGTATCTCTTATGTATCGTAAAGCTATTAATGTCACACACACTTGGTTACAAATCCCCAGTGTGCTGTGTTTTTGACACCAGCTAGGCTAGATGTCTACTCGGCCGTGTTTCAATGATTGTAAATAGAACCCTATTCCGTTACCTTTAAAACGATAAATCAACAAAACTAACAAGTTACTTTGTAAATCTGTTTTATGATCAAACTAATTCTCACCCCCACAGTCTACAAACTTATTGATTATTTTTAGTAAATAACATTGACATGTTTACACATATTAAGATTTAAGATTATTCCATAAAATTAGAGGAACCCGCCATTTCTCAATGTTCCATCCGCGTTGTACGCACGCCGCCGAATGAAACATTACAATATGTACGTCACGTTGGTAAAGGTCATCGTACACAGAGTCAGCCTTGACCGCAAAAGTGTTGCGCTCACTCACATTCGTTTCTCAACTCAAAGAATCTAACTAAAACGATTCATATTTCTTAAGAGAGTTGCAACAGCGGTCGCGCCGCGAATGCATCGGGCATTCGCAGAGCCGCGCTCGCGTAAACCAACGCCCGCGAACGATAACGTGCCCCACACTCATTCCGGCACGCTCGACATTTGCACGCATTGTAAACAAATAACGTAATCCGTTCGCGAATCGAAAACAAAATTCGAATCGAATGAACTGTATCATTTGAATGGAATTCTAAAAAAAAAACGAAAATGAACTGTCAAAATTTCAAAAATAAAAATGGCATTAAACAAAAACTAACTTTTTAAATAGTGAGGTAAAAATATAAGTATGAGTACATCTAGTGTTTCGAACTTGGTGACTTTTGGAGTGGCCGCCTTTCCTCCTCCGGGACCTCTCCCCGCCCCCTTTCAGTTTCATCATCAAGGATCAAATTTTGCAGTGTTTTTGATTTTATTCGCATTATGCATGATGGAGGTGGTTGTCCTGAGGATTATCACTGAGGAACAGGCAAGGGAACAAGGGTCAAGAAGTGTAACATCTATGTGGTTCGAATTAGACGATGAGTGAATTATGTGAAAAGTGATTATCAATAAGTTTTAGAAACGTTAGACCGACTGATGTAAATTTAAATCTAATTTAGATTAAAAAAATATTTGTTTTAAAACAATTCGAAATAAGAGATTTATAAATTGGTTTTGAAATAATTCGAAATAAGAGATTCTAAATTTGTTTTATTACGGGTTAGTGTTATTTTAAATATGTGATATTTATAATTAGTAATTTGTTTATAGACTAAATCACATTTTTAAACATTTTTTGGAAATCCATGTAACAGTTTTTGTACATTTACTTGCCTTTATTTGTAAATAAAAGCTTTTAAACCAGTAAAAATATATAATGCCATCAGAATTCTTTTGTAATGCATAAATAAATGTTAAAATAAAATATTATTGTGTCATAGTTATTTAAAGATTGGATTAAAACAGCCAATAGCCTTCAAATATTAGTTTGAAGGCTATTGCTGTTTCTTCAAACCTTTTCTTCCTTTTCATTGTTAACACCTAACAATCTACAAAAATCTTTTAATTTAAACCGGAAATATTAAAATACTTGTCATCATATTAAGTGCTTGATTAAAATATTATAGTATTTTAGCAAAATTACCATGAATGAGTTATAATAATTCAAATGATAAATAAAAATAAAAACAAGCTGCGTCAATATCTGCCATCTTTATTAAATTCAATGAAGAACTGAAAAATAGAAAGAACTAAAAAGAAAAGGTTTTTTAAATATTTTTTATTGTTTTTTTTTAATTTTGATGTACCCAGTGTCACTGTCACGACTAAGACGAATCGATTGACATCACTCACATAAGAATACGACAAGCCGTTTAGGCTCTAGGGCGTGCCAAAGAAATATACATCCATACATACACTCGAAAAACATAACCCATAGCAGTTTCATTCCCATCATTTAGATGGCTGGCAGTCCCTAACAGTGCGCTTTTCCAGAAACTTTTTCCTTCGCACTGCAAAACTGTGGAATAAACTATCGCCTGCGGTATTCCCGGACCAATACAACGTTCGAATCTTCAAAGAGCCTACTTCTTCTTAAACGGCCGGCAAGGTGTTGCGAGTGTCCATGAGCGGCGGTAATCGTTTACTATCAGGCGATACGTCTGCACGCATGCTCTGCCTTAAAAAATACATTGCAACACTACATGCTATAAGAAGTATTGGTAAATAATACAGTATTGAAACATTTACAGAGATAAATTGCAGTTTAGTACTAAAAACAATAGCAGGGAACACAAGTGATAATAAGGTTAATTTTGTAATCTATATATATATACCTATTATATTTTTCGCAACCGCGAAAAAACACGAAAAAACCGACATAAACGCGGGCAGAGCCGCGGGCAACAGCTAGTAACTTATATAAACTATACGTATAGAAATATAATAAAAACATTTGCTGTAAAGTTGTTTTTTTTTTAAATAGCGTATTTCCTTCCTCGACAGAATAAGAGCCTATTCAACACTAAAATCATTTTTTCAATTGGAACTAGAAGAGAAGTTTCTAGAATTACCCCAAACTGCTAAAACTACTCATTTCTGCACCACTTTAAGGTAGAGTGGTAGAAAAGTCTGCCATTAGTCATAAATAAGCTTCTATTTTCTTATTCTTTTATATATGAAATATTATAACTATTTTTAGTGTGTCATATATAAATTTAGTCAGTTGTTTAACATGGCAAAACTCATATAAAAAGATATTTAGTTTAGTTTCGAAAGTTTTCGAATAACAAAATTAGTGCTCAAAGTTTCAATAAATAGTCTAACTACATGTTATTACTCAATAGCTAAGTTTGTTGCCATTTCTGTCGTGTATTAGTAAATATTGTGTGTTGACGTAAATACTACGCAAGTCTTATCAGAAATATGTCACTGGTTAATAGCAATTAAAATATTGCAACGAGAAATGCGTCAATTATAAAAAAAATACTTTCACATATAAAAGTTATTACACTTGTTTTACACTACACATATTTTCAAAATACTTAGCTGTTTTCGTTGTTGTCGTAATTCTCGTCACAGTTTCTTTAAGATAAGATTTTTCACAGATAATAACATCTTACAGTTCTTACTGATAATAGTATAATAATAATAATAATAATAATAATAATAAAGCCGTTTATTCGGACAACAGATTTACAATTTGTTTCTTAAACTAATTCACTATAATATATGTTTTTTTTTTTCCATTTTAAATTATTCACGTATTTGATGCTTCTTTACTTTCTGTAAGTCCGTTTGCCAGTTTGCAAAGGCCTCCTCCAACTTGCTGCAACATAGATTTTTGATCTTCTGTGACTGTTTTCGCAATTTTCGTAATTTTCGTAATTGTCGTAATTGTCGTAATTGTTTTCGTTTGGATAATCCAACCAAACTACGAAAACCAAACAAAAGAAATAACAAAACCTCCCCCAAGCCGACTGGTCCTCGTGGGTGATGAAGACCACAACCCTCCAACAACACAGGAAAACAATTACGATAATAGTATATCCCACAGCAAATAACTGAAATGACAGACAGGTAGAGAACAGGAAAGAATTAATTATTATTGCACTCAAACACCTACAATTGATTACCTGTTGGACTTGTTGTAGAGTTAGAGAGAGAAAGACATGACAATTCAAAGTCCGGGACACGAGAAAGACTTAGTGGAATTGAGAATTCGCAAATATTTATGAAACGGACACAAAGAATGCCCAGACTTATAACAACAATTTGTGGATCACTTTTCTAAAAATGAATCCTAGCTAGGTCGATTTATCGCCCCCGATACCCCCTGCATACTACGAGTAATACTACTTTCTTGATAATGTTGAAGGCGTTTCTGAGATACTGATAATATATACAACAACTAGCGACCCGCCCCGGCTTCGCACGGGTGCAATGCTGATACTAAATACACGTTGTATATAAAACATAGCTGACCCACGCAACCTCGTTTGCGTCTTATATAGCCCGTAGCATGAAAATTTTCGCAAAATAAGTAACTTTTCTGGTTGATTTTTACACCTTGTGTCCGAAAAACCCAAATATCTTACGGAACCCTATTTTTTTCCAAAATAAAATATAGCCTATGTTACTCGTGGATAATGTAACTTTCGAATGGTGAAAGAATTTTTAAAATCGGTCCAGTAGTTTTTGAGCCTATTCATTACAAACATACAAAAATAGGTACAAATCTTTCCTCTTTATAATATTAGTATAGATTACTCGTTTAAAGGTATTAGATCTATACAAATAAATAAAATTGGAGTATCTGTTTGTAATATTAAAATAACCGCTTTCTACTACATGCATATGAATGTTATACGGTACACAATACACATACCAAAATATATATTTTTAAAATTTTTGTCTGTCTGTCCGTCCAAATCGGTCCAGCCGATTTGGACGGACAGACAGACAAAAATTTTTACTGGTAGGTAGCTGGTACAAGGAGTAACTTAGGCTTACATTTTTTAGACTAGCTTTGCCTCGCGGCGTTACCCACGATACGACAATAACCGCGGGTAACACCGCGGGGTTCAGCTAGTATAAAATATAATACGTATCAGTAACAGAGGTATACAATTCTCTATTGTTTATTTCTTAAAAATAACTTAGCTCGGGTTATAATCTGTGGTGCTTAAAGAAAAAAGAATCCTAGCTAGATCGATTCACCCCCCAAAAACTACTAACTTTTACTACTAAATTTAATGAAAACTGTACATTTTTAAATGTTCTGTACAACAAGAATTGCTGATTAAAAAGTCTAAGGTTATACCTATTTATTTTGTTTTAACTAAATGAATATTTAATACACGAAAAGTATTCAGTGCAGAGGAAGTATTCTGGATTTTAAATTGTAAATGTCAATAGTCATTGTACTTTGTGTGATTCAAACATTAATTAATGGAAATCAAGTGATTCATTTTTAAGGGCATCAACCTTATTCTATTCCTATATCATCAACAGTTTTTAATAGCACACTGCTGTTTTTATGGGTTAGGGGGCAAACGAGTAGAGTTATCGCCTAATGGTAAGCGATTACCGCCGGTAATGGACACCCGCAACACCAGAGGCGTCACAAGTGCGTTGCCTCACCTACTCGGTGAAACACAGTGCAGGCATTGTTTCTCACCGGTTTTCTGTGAGGCCTTGGTATCAATCCGGTCGAGCTGACCTATGCATGCCGAAGCGTAGCTATCCCACGTTAGCAACATAGCTGATGGTAGTGACCCTTAATTTTTTTAATCCATCACCCCACGGACACACGCACTCACATGGTACAAGGATACATATTAAATTTCAATGAATACTGGCATTTCAATGTGCTGAATATCAGTATTCAAATGTCAGCATTTCAATTTGCTGAATACTGACATTGAAATATGCTAAGAGCTTATTATCAACTAGTTTCTTTGACAAGCAGGGGCCAAAAAAAAACAACAATTAGTAACAGACTTAGTAAGAGAGAGAGAGAATGTACCTAGGTAATTCATTTTACCGTTTTTATTAACTTTCAGCTAAATACGTCTACAGCTCGGCATGGGCCTCTCTCCCCTCCCTCCATAAGAGAACATGCTTTGAGTTAAATAGGCCGGCTCTAGAGGACTGATACCATGACCCTACAGAAAATAACTTTTAAGCAAATGTTACGATGCTTTTCCTGGAATAAATGAGGTTTTTGGAGCCTACAACTTGTCCTTCATGATTCTGTGGGTAACATACCTACTGCTGACTCTTGAATTACTCTCTACTCATTTGGGGGTGTCATAAAACAATAGTGGTCGTATTTTTCTTCAAACTTGAACAAATAGGATGAAGTTCTAAGTTGATGATAAAAAAACAACTGAATAGAGACACCTTCCGATTTCAAGAAGTCGGTTACAAACGAGACCAAAACCTTTTAAATAAAACTAAACCGTTGGTTGCGGGCAGCACAGGATCTGTAGTTGTGTAAACTTAAAACAGCTTCAGATCCTCCCCAGACCCCTAGACTTTGGGGGAGGTCTATATGCATCTATGGTCATCTTTCGGCTAAGACGATGACGAATATTAAAGTGAAATATGCTGCTTAATTCCTGTTACTAAACAGTTAGTTAAGTGACACTCCTAGATGCGGACTTACAGATAGTACACGAATCCAATTTCCTTACCAGACTCTGGAGAGATCTCTAACTTTATGAAGGCGAATATTAACTTACCATCATGTACCTGTCGTCTAGCTTGCCCCCTATAAATCTGATCATTCAATGAAAGCTGCAAAAGACATTGCATGAATTAGACAGTGATCTTTTTTTAATCCAAATTGCTTCGAAAGTTTCCGATAATAATTTTCCCTTGATCGACTAGAATTCAGTCGGAGATCGTTTTTTGTTTTTTCGAAAGACGGTCCTCATTTCATGGCATCCACATTTTATATATTTTTTATCATTAATTTCATCACGACGATGACTTGAAGACTTGATAATTGAAGACGATAAATACCTGACATTGGCAGAAATAGCTGTTCCAAGTGATCCGACTGGTTGCCATTTCATCAAAAAAGAAAAGAAGTAGAATTCAGTCTGTCAATAAACAAGTTAGAGGCTCTGTATATTATATATTTCTACATTATAATTAATTTAATGTACTACGTTAATATCTTATTAACATATTAAGTTCAATGCTATGTATTTTTCCACGAAAAGTTGATTAATATGACTATTTTCTGGAAAATAACCTCTGATGTTTTATAGCGTGGCCTTCATGACGACTTTTTTATATAGTAAATAGCTGAACCCCGCGGTGTTACCCGCGGTTATTGTCGTACCGTGGGTAACGCTGCGGGGCGAAGCTAGTCTAAAAAATGTAAGCCTAAGTTACTCCTTGTACCATCAGCTACCTACCAGTGAAAGTCCCGTCCAAATCGGTCCAGCCGTTCCAGAGATTAGCCGGAACAAACAGACAGACAGACAGACAGACAAAAATTTTAAAAATATATATTTTGGTATGTGTACCGTATATACATTCATATGCATGTATAATAGTAGAAAGCGATTATTTTAATATTACAAACAGACACTCCAATTTAATTTATTTGTATAGATTTTAGTTTTTAAAAGCTTTTTTAGTAAAAAAACGACTGTTCTTCATGTGTGAACTGTCGCCTCGGAAGTCACCGCTTCAGAGTGGTAGACATATGCTCTCGAACTCAAAGCGTTGGTTCTTCCTTTATGTGCCGAGCGGGAAAAATCGGGATCTCACTTCCAGCGCATGTGTTGCCCTTTCACTTTGATAAGCTATGATAAGGACCCAAGGCTATTTAAGCAGGGCGTGAAAAAGCATCTCGCTAGGCCGCCATAATGCAGGTCTACGTTAGCATTGAGAATGGTGACCACCACTTTTGGATTATACGCGTGCTTTCCATCAGGCAGAGTAGATTCATTTTAGCAGCTAAGATATAAGATAGAATACTGGTCGTCGTGGTACTCGGTAGACTTAACCAATCAAAATAAATATTAATATTTACATAAACGTATGTGTGCGTTTCAGAACCTCATTAGGCCACGCATCGGTTGAGCTGTAATAACCCGTTTCAATAACGTTTTTTACGTATTAGTTGTGGGCGTAATTTAAAGGCCTCTATGTTAATTATCCATTAAGAAGTAACAATTTTAGTATTGTTATAATAAAATAGCGAGTACTTCCCGGTCCCCTGGAGAGTTGTTAAAATAAGAGATTCTAGTAGAACACGTACAGAGAATCGAGAAAATCAATATCCAATTTATAGATCATTGATCAAAATTTTTATCACTATTATTTCACCTCGAAAAGATTTCTAGGATAATGATTAAATCTTTAAAGTTATTTATTGGTGATTTTAATTAATCTAGAAATGAAAAAATGATGTGTTGATGATAATGGTAACAATAAAACTTAACTACAGATATGGAATTTAAATCAATTAGAATTAAACTACCTCATTACCTACTTGAATTCGCATTTTGAAGTATATCCAAGTAATCTATCTTTGAATTAATTGAATAATATATATTTTTTTTATGTGATATTTTACCGTGGAATAGCCACGCTTTGGCATGCATGGGCCGGCTAGACCGGAGTGATACCACGGCCTCACAGAAAACCGGTGTGAAATAGCGCTTGCACTGTGTTTCACCGAGTGAGTGCGGATACCAGAGGCCCATACCCCAACCCCTCCCCCCATTCCCTCTCCCCATCCCCCAAAGGTCGGCAACGCACTTGTGACGCCTCTGGTGTTGCGGGTGTCCATGGGCGGCGGTAATCGCTTACCATCAGGTGATACGTCTGCTCGTTTGCCACCAATTCAATAAAAAAAAAACTAAATAAGGAGATATAAGGTTCGCCACGTCAGCTAATATCCAATAATTTAGGAACATGACTGACACATAATATAAATGTAGAAAAACAAACAAAAACACTAAATTGTTTGAATACTTAATATCAGTAGCAACAGTTTTATGTTTGATGTTTATTATGCGTATTTATGTAATTATAATGTTACTAAATGTCGGTAATGGATTGTTTTGTAATAAATGTTGTTCAAGGCAATACAGCCACACTGATTTCAGCACGAATGGGCCGACTCGACCGGGGCAGTATAACGTACAACCCGCACAGAAAACGAACCTGAAATAACAGCATTAGTGCTGCCGGGTTTCGTTGTTAAGTGAGAGACCGGAAGCCCAATGATGGAGAAGCATCTTAATGAGCCACCATAGTGTGGGTCCCCATGATGCATTGTTGCATTGTCTGCATTTGCGATGAGTATTAATGATCACTGTATAATGAGTATTGATGATGATATGTTCAAAATATCGTGGACTAGCTTTACATCCAACGTCAAAATGCTGAAGCGAGGCAAGAGCCAACTTATGTCTAATAAACTGCCTCGGTGGCGCAGTAGTACCTAGTGAATGCGACTGCTGTGCTTGAGGTCTCGGATTCAAATCCTGGGTCGGACCAAATGTTTGAGTGATCTACAAATATTTGTTTCGGAGATTGGGTGTTTTCTATGTACAAGGTGTCTCAAAAGAAATTTCATATTTAGTGGATTGATTAAAAAAAAAGGAAGCGGTATATAGAAAAAATGTTTATTTATTGTTAAAATACACTTTTTGGGAATTCATTTCTTAAAAATAATATCGTCTAAATGTAAACCCTCACGTTGTTGGCACTCATTTAATCGAACAGTAAAATTACTTATGACTGCTCGACAGGTGGAGTGAGGGATGGCTGCCATTTCGTGACGGATATTTTCTTTCAAATGCGCCAGTGAAGTTGGTTTATTGGCGTAAACTTTAGATTTAAGATAACCCCATTGGAAAAAGTCCATAGGGGTTAAATCTGGGCTACGTGGAGGCCAATTTATGTCACCTCTCCGGGAGATCAATTTTCCTGAGAAAATTTCACGAACACGTGGCAGAGATATATTGGACGTGTGTGAAGTTGCTCCGTCCTGTTGAAACCATGTTCTTTGGTTATAGCCAGGAAAGTTTTGCAGTTCAGGTACCAAGAAGTTGTCTAACATCTCCACATAACGCTCTGAATTCACTGTAACTGTACGCCCCATTTCGTCTTCAAAAAAGTAAGGGCCGATAATTCCTCGCGCCGACATGGCAGCCCATACGGTCACTTTAGGCGAGTGTAGGGGTTTCTGATGTTTGCGTTTCGGATTGGCTGAACTCCAGTAGCGGCAGTTTTGCTTATTTACGTGGCCATTAAGATGAAAATGAGCTTCATCCGAAAACAAAATGTTGGTAAACGTTGAAAATCGCTCAATCATCTGATTTACGAAATTAAGCCTCTGACCGGCATCTTGGGGCTTTAATTCTTGCACCAATTGAATTTTGTAGGGGTGCAGCTTTAGATCTTTGTGCATAATGCGATGTAATGATGATCTATGCACATTTAAAGCACTCGCGCGCTTCCGAATTGAAAGGCTCGGGTCGTCACGTACAGATTGATTAACACTCTCCACGTTTTCTACCGTTCTTGATGACCTAGGTCGCCCGGATTTTGATTTATCCAGCGTTGATCCAGTCTCTTCAAACTTTTTAACCCAATGTCGAATGAGAGGAAGGCTTGGCGCATCATTTAAGTGGCGAAAACCTCGAATACTGCAGAATTTTCTACGCGCGACAGTTGTCGAATCACCGTTCTTGTAAAACTCTCGCACGCACAACGTGCGGTCTGCTCCCGAGAAACGCTCCATAGCGACTGAATCCCCAAGAGCCAAGCTACCAATTGACATAACCCCCGCACCCCTCAAGTACGCAGCGTTCACGCAGTAAGCTAAACAAATATAAAATTTCTTTTGAGACACCCTGTATAATATGTATGTATTTACAAAAAAAAAAAGTATATAAGTATTTATATCAGTTGTCTAGTACCCATAACACAAGCTCTGCTTAGCTAGGGAATAGATGGCGTTGTCAATAAAAAATTGTGAAGAGGAAAGTGGCCTCTTCAAAGGGGCACTCAACATGAATTCCTGAGGCTTCTTTTAGAGGGAAAAACACCTGGTAGAAAGACACCAGGTCAACGAAGAAGGAAGTGGATAGATGACATCAGGATCTGGACTGGATTAGAAAAAAAAAAATTTTTATATTGAATAGTGGGCAAACGAGCAGACGTATCATCGACCTGATGGTAAGCGATTACCGCCGCCTATTGACAGCCGCAACACCAAAGGCGTCACAAGTGCGTTGCCGACCTTTGGGGGATGGGAAAGGGGATGGGGGGAGGGGTTGGGGTATGGGCCTCCGGTATCCTCACTCACTCGGTGAAACACAGCGCAAACGCTATTTCACACCGGTTTTCTGTGAGGCCGTGGTATCACTCCGGTCGAGCCGACCCATTGATGCCGAAGTATAGCTCTCCTCCCAACCCCTCCCTCCATCCCCCTTCCCATCCCTCAAAGGTCGGCAACGCACTTGTGACGCCTCTGGTGTTGCGGGTGTTCATGGGCGGCGGTAATCGCTTACCATCAGCTGATTCGTCGGCTCGTTTGCCCACTATTCAATAAAAAAAAAAGATATATTATCCCGTGTTACTATTATTATTATAATATTACCTTATGAAATGTATATATTCTACCATAATTTCGTTTTCCTATCCTTCCTGCAATACACCAGGCACTACCCTATACTTTTCATGCGTGCTCTTTCTTTCCATCACATGGTTGCCTGTAAGAGATTGCCTCCGGGCGATAAGGTCGCCAATTGTACTTCCCTAATTTAAATTTTCGTAGCTAAGTGGATTTTGTTACTTATCTGGTGTGCAATAAAGAGATTTATTAAAGCGGTTGAACTTTTATAATAGGTATGCCTTGCTTTCAAGAGTTTAAAATAAAGGAACAAAACCGGGGCGGGTGGCTAGTATAAGTAAATGATAGTTGAAAAGATAAAACCATCATTTTATTTCTTATTCCTTACGTAACACTTATTTTGAAACTCACATTTAACTTTCACATAAATCAGTTTTTCCATGACCCTTGCTTTACATTAAAATGAAACCGTTGCACATGCGCTTTAAACGAATATAATAATCTACTACGTACTGAGTGTTTTGAGTTCGATTCCCACATGGGCTAACACTTTATGATCCACAAATTTAAGTTCCGAGTCTGGACGTTTTTTGTGTCCGTTCTTTATATTTGTGCACGATACGGGGTAAAATCCAGCGCGGGAGTCTTTTAAGTAAATAAACAACGCGAGTAAAACCGCGGTCAATGTTTAATCTATGTTAAAAATAAACTATACACATTGGAACATTAAGCAAAGGGTGATTAGCCAAGCGTTGTAGCTCGTATGTCAAAACGAGTTAAGATATTGAGCAAGCAGTGTGTACCAACGGTTGCATTTACCGTACAGCCCATATTATTTGTAGCGCTTGTGAAAATTTGTTTACACAGATGTGAAAGGATACCATAAATTGCGTATGTTAAGTCGTTTTTTTATTGTCCCTAGAAGAGAAGGGGCTATTCACAGAACAGAATAAATAATTATTTCTCCTCTGTGGCGCTACATGCAGTAGCTACAGCAGTAATGTTTAGGATTTAAATTCTATTATAATATACCAGCTAACTGCCCCTGTATCGCAAGGCTACGATGTACACTAATATCATAAAGCTAAACCATTGCTTTATTTGTTTGATTGAACACGCTAATCTCAGGAAGCACTGGAATATAATTTAATTGTTATATAGCCCAGTTATCAGGGAAGGCTATACATATAATAAAAGGAGTGAAGAATTATTGAAAATGATGCAAAATGGGAGGAATATTATTATTTTTGAGAGCTTCCCTACGTGTACTGTGCTGCATAAACGGTTAAGATTTCACTAAACAACGTATAAAATAAACGTTCTCCTTTAATAATTCTAAAAAAAGTCGGAGCAGTAGTACCTTTTTAACCAACTTCAAAAAGCAGTAGGTTATCACTGTTTTTTTTATGTTTGTTACCGGTAAAATCGGTTCACCTAGTCGATAGTTATGGACTATCGATTGGGTGAACCAATTTTCATGATTCTTTTTCATTTGAAAGCTAGTGCTTCCCGTGTAATCATTTCAAATTATTCTAGTTCTTGAACTAGGTTTTTTTGTTAAAATTTGTGATTGTTTATTGGTAACATATCTTTACACTGCTACAATATCACGCTACGGCAGCGTTGTTAGATCTGGATTTTAATACATTTTTTGTAAAAAAAAAACGGGTTATTTTTCGTTGATAACGGGACAAAGTAAAACATCTAAATCTTAAGGGTGTTCGAAATATTTTATTTTTCTGCTTCATGTTACATCATGCCCTAATTCGTGGAAGAACTAGTGCCATTTCCTATTTGTAATGGTGGAATTTTCATTGTATCATTGCCTACCAATTTTATTGACGATACAGCATGACGACGTCCCACCAAAACCAGGACGTCTGGCAACGGGCAAGAAGCCCAAGACGTGATTGCGTGGGTCAGCCAACCATACACTAGTTACCGATATAAGTCATTATACAACTATATTGTCATGGATTTGAATCAAACCCTCTCGCAGTCAGGTTCACTAACTAACGAACATGCCAGTCGATCAATATAGCTACACAATAATTCAGAAGCCCGCTGTTGCCGCAATCTGTCGACCATCTCTCGAAGGTTACCACATCTTGAGGTCGAAACGGGTTGGATATTGCTAGAGGCGACGATGTGTAATGGAATATCATTTATATTTGACACTTAATTTATTGCTACATTAATGTCGCAATAAGGTAGTTGACTGTATCGTAAATAAATACCGATGTCTCCCTCATTAAAAAGAATATTAATTGCAATTGAGTAATCTAAAACAGTGACGTCACAACGTGGTTTTTAGTACATTTTTCATACAAAGTTATCGTTTTGACAGGTGATAAAAAGTAAGTTAACAAGTTAAAGTTGAATAAGGTGTCAACTACCCTATTTATACATTTTCGATGATGCAGGGAAGTTTAAGTCATTAGATTTATAATGAACTAGCAAACGAGCCCGGCTTCGCACGAATGTCTTTAAAATTATCGGATTTTGTTTTTTTTTTTAATAAATACTTCGGACATCTAACACACAACGCCATCTAGTCCCAAACTAAGCAGAGCTTGTGTTATGGGTACTAGACGACTGATATGAATATATACGCTTTGTAAATACATACATATTATACATAGAAAACATCCAAACTCCGAAACAAACACTTGGTCCGACCCAGGATTTGAACCCTGTCTCTCCTCTTTCCTCCATATTCTTTTTTTTTTCAGTCCCTATATTATAATATATAAAATATATTATCCTTATTATAAAAGAGAAAATCAGAAGATTGCCTCTTTTATAATATAATATATAATATAATATAATATAATATAATATGCACGTATGGAGTTTCCTCTTGAATCGTTCTATCTATCATTCAAAACTGTATTAAATCCGTTGAGTAGTTTAAAAGATCTAAGCGAACAAACAACGGAAACGATTTCATTTTATCTATACTATAATAGAAATAAAACAAAGCTGAAGAGTATGTTTGTTTGGTTGATCGCGCTAATCTTAGGACGTATTGGTCCGATTTGATTCTTTCACTATTAGATAGCCCAGTTATCGAGTAAGGCTATAGGTTATATATCATCAGGCTACCACCAAAATAAGCGAAAAATCAATGAAATATAAAGCAAATACGGAGGAAAATTAATATTCTTTACGAGATTTTCCATTGCGTGCGCTGCGTAAACAGTAATTTTTTAGTAAATTTACCAAAAAAAAACGATCAAAGTTCGGTTTTCCAGGTACTAACCTCTTGTATGAAAATGTTAAATTTGTTTCTTTTTTATGGAAAAAAGGCGTTGCCGGCCTTTCAAAGATGACGATGGGGAATACGGAGAGGTGTTGGGGTATGGGCATCCGGTATCCTCACTCACTTGGTGAAACACATCGCAAGCGCTGTTTCACACCGGTTTTCTGTAGGGCCATGGTAACACTCCGGTCGAGGGGGCCCATTCATGCCGGAGCGTGGCTCCCCCACGTTTAAGAGACGCAGAAGAGTTAAAAAGCTTTTACTGTATCCGTTATTTGAATGTTGGTAGCACTGTTTTAATGTATGCTTTCTTTCGGTTTCCAGCACCGAGGAGAGGACCAGGAGATGTTTACCATCATCACGAGACGAAGGCATCTGTCGTAGATGCGGCGGTGACCACCGAGGGGGTCCCGTACCTTGCATTTGTTATACGGAAAGGTAAATTACGTTTTTCATTAAATAATACGTCTTCGTATTTAGACACAAACTAGCTGAGCCCCGCGGAGTTACCCGCGTTTGTTTTTCTAACTTTACAACATCAACCTCGAGTAACACTGTGGGGCGAAGATAGTCTGAAGTTAAATTAGTCCAAGTTACTCCCAATATTATCAGCTCGGTCCAGCCGTTCCAAAGATTAGCCGGAACAATTATTATTTATTATTATTATTATATTGTGGGGGGAACGGGTATCATGTTCCACCAACACAAAGGGAGGATCTACCGACCAGGCGAGGTGATCATGCCTGGCGGGCTACCGCCCAACAGTTGATGTTGGGATGTTGTATATATGATAATCGGAGCAAGAACTATTTATTGCGTGATTCAGGATTTGTAGTTACTCCGTGTAGTGCGTCACTTCGTAGTTCAGTGTATCTTCGGTAGATGGCGCTGTTGTAGGTTATAATACCATAACTTACCACTGCTGGGCTCTGGTCTCCTCTCAGGAGAGGGTTAAGGCCATAAGTCCCCACGCTGGCCAAGTGCGGGTTGGGGACTGACAAGACAACGTTGTATCCTACGTAATCTTGCCGTTGGATGTTTTTAAGCCGCCCAAAGGCCTATGATAACACCCGGGACCGACAACTTAACGTGACCTCCAAATCACGGAGAAGCTCACGGTAACATGCTACCAGCGGTCACCCATTCAGATACTGACCGCGCCATCGTGGCTTACTCTCGGTAATTGTTTCTAATCACCGAATGCAACTGGGCTATGTGCTAGGCTAGTGCTTCAAAGCCGGAACAAATAGACACATAAATTTTATTCACTTGTATAATATAGATACAGGTATCTAAAACGGGTACTACTTTAAAAGGTCATTTAGGCTAAAACATTATTTACTATTTATTTTGAAGTCCACTACATTTTATTACAAGTGTTGCCATAACTATATGACACATACCCCCCCTTCCTTACATTATAAACCCCAAGAAAATCAACAAATTAAGTTAAATCACAATCTATACTAATATTATAAAGCTGAAAAATTTGTTTGTTTGTTTGAACGCGCTAATCTCAGGAACCTCTCGACCTATTTAAAAAATTCTTTCAGCATTGGATAGTTCATTTATCGAGGGAGGCTATAGGCTACATATCATCACGCTAAGACCAATAGGAGCAGAGCCCCAATGAAGAATGTATAAAAAGCGGGGGGAAATTATTACGCTACGGGCAATAGTAGACGTAAACGAGGTTGCGATGGTCAGCTAGTCATGTAAATAACTAGGTTTTATCACTATTCTGCCAGATCTGGTAATCACTACATTATTCAGCCGCTGCTCTAACTCTAAATTGTTATCACTTAAGGAAGGAAGACTTATGCTCAGCAGTTTACTGTTAGAAGCTGGTGACATAAGGTGTTCAGATATTACCTACGGTATCGAGATCGAATAACAAGTTTTGTGATCTTGACCTCCTCAATCTTTCGTTTCCTAATCCATTAGCGTAAGCAATACACACGGTTTTAAATACCTGTCTTTTCATCGTACGTCTAATTATATTATAAACTAGCTGTTGCCCGCGGCTCCGTCCGCGTTTATGTCGGTTTTTTCGTGTTTTTTCGCGGTCGCGGATATGTGACTGATCCAAAAACTAGATAAAAACAATCCTTGATACGGATTATATATCATTCTAAAATTTCAGCTCGATCGGTGCAAAACTTTTTGAGTTTTTGAAGCGTACACAAACCAACGTAACATTTTTATATATATAGATTTGTGACCATTTTTGGAATTAGATTAAATTGACACCTCATAAGTGGGAATAATATTTTATAGTTCACAAAGTGCGTTCGACAGTCATTTGTATTAAAGTTGGTTTTCTTTAAAATAAATGACTGTAATAGAACTAGCTGACCCACGCTACCTCGTTTGCGTCTTATGTTACCCGTAGCGTGAAAATTTCCCCCGTTTTTGAAACATTCTTTAGGGGCCATCCATAAAGTACGTCACACAAATTTCATGATTTTTTGAGCCTCCCCCCCCGCGTCCTTGTCACAGGTGGTCACATTTCTGAGACCCCCCCTCCCTAGTGTAACGTCACATGTTTTGCGATTTCACATCGAAAAATTATTAAATTAAAACAGCAGTTCCGAAATTAGTTTTATTACCATTTAAATTAAGTACTTTTTATGAAATCAACAGTTATAAATTCGAATCGAATACTGAATACGCAACAAATCAGAACTACATCAGACCTTGTATGAAAAAGATTAAATATTGATTATCAACAAAACAATTTAAACCGTATTCTCCTAAAGATAGAGTTGGAAATATTTTTTAGTTAAATTAATATTTGAAATTACGCGATTAGTACCTCTAGATATATTAGATTTTGAAATGTGATGTCACGAAACTTAGGACCCCTCCCACCCCTTGTCACACCATGTCACACTTTGTCGACCCCCTCCCCCCCCCCCCTTTACGTGTGACGTACTTTATGGATGGCCCCTTAGGTATTGGTGCTATGCTCTATTAATAGTAGCGTGATGATATATAGCCTTCCTCGATAAATGGACTATCCAACACTGATATAATTTTTCAAATCGGACCAGTGTTCCTGAGATTAGCGCGTTAAAACAAACAAACAAACTCTTCAGCTTTATAATATTAGTATAGTTAAAATGCGTTCGAGAAAACAGTCTTTTTTTTTTAAAGATAACTCTCTCATTAGAAATATATCTAGTGTCGCGGGGAACTTTAGAAATAGACATGAAACGGAGACCCAGACTCAAAACAACAATTTGAGAAACACACAAAGTGTTGTCGTATGTGTGGTTAGAACCCGTAACACTTGGCGACTTGGCCTCTTAAACTACTAAGTCAACCGTGCAATATGTATCCATTTTTAAAATCCATATAAAACATAGTAATGTACATGTTTCAGGCCGGTGAAATTCGAGTCTGGAGCGTCGGTTCTGCGTCAAGTGCAGCGCGCACTCAGAGTGATGCCGTGGAGTATATCTACGGATAAATTGGAGCAGATAGGTCAGTATATCTCACTTTTAGAACTACAATATATAAATGTATCTCATAATATGTATCCAATTATGATGATAAGCATTCTCTTATCTGTATTTTTTTTATTGTAAAGGGGGCAAACGAGCAGACGTATCGCCTGATGGTAAGCGATTACTGCCGCCCATAGACACCCGTAACACCAGGGGCGTTAAAAGTGCGTTGCTGGCCTTTTAGGAAGGAGTACGCTCTTTTCTTGAAGGTTTGAAGGTCGTATTGGTCCGGGAACACCGCAGGTGACAGCTCTTGCCACAGTTTTACTGTGCGTGGCAGAAAGTTTCAGGAAAATCGCACAGTTGTGGACTGCCAACCATCTAGATGATGGGGATGAAATTTCTGTCGTGTATGACGATGGCGGAAAGATGCCGCATAGTGCCGGGTTAAGTTTACAGAGTGTTATTTCACTTCGCCAGCCTATTCGAGTTTTAGAGGACGGACGGTGTTCGTCCAACGCGTGTGGTGACGATGTTTACGAATAGAGAAAGCCTCTTTTCATCCCATGGGTGTCTTAAGAACTGATATATAACATTCCAATGAGAAAAAAATCTTGAAACAAACCCCATACCAACCCGTCTAGCCTGCGCGGTAAATTATGCCAAAACCTCCTTTCTTGATAGATATGCTTATCTATACTTTGTCAATTTCCAATAGTGCACTGTTGAAGACTATTTATGATGAAAAGTCCTTGAAATAAAGAAAGCACTTTCTATGACTGCTTTTTCAATAGCTAAACACATTCACTATACGATTCAATTTAAAAGTAACAATAATTGCACCTACATGTTTTTAATGTCACTTTACAACATATTGCTATAAATATTTAATTAGGCGTTATACATTTCAGAGGAAGAAGGCGACGATGGCTACGACAATCCGGGTCCTAGTGACCCTACCCGGGGAGAGTTGATTAAGATCAGGGAGTTCCTGGAGACAATATCAGCGAAGCTGGCTGGCGGACCGTTGGAAGGAACCAAAGTCTCACCGCTTTACGATCATCCCGCATGTGAGTGTTTATGTACTTTTCTAATAGTTCGTATAATCACTACAAGATGGCGTTAGCTCATTTATTTCTTATTGTTTTCTTTATGCCCATGTATTTCGATTTTTATTTTTTAATGTTAGGGATTTTGGGAATGAAATTTACTGTATTATAAATTATGGCTTGCTTTAAAAGCAAATGTTTTCCAATTATGAAATTTGTTCCAAATTTGACAGTGTCATCGTTAACATGGTTTTTAAAGTGTTCTATAAAAATAACACAGTATTTGAACTTTATTTATGGAATAATTTTAACTTATTATTTTATTTGTAATGTCTACTCATCTAACAAGGATAATTTAGAAAAGAAGATTTTAGTGGCAATCAGTTTAGCATGTTGTTAATTTTTAAATACTTCATTATTTAAATTCTTTTGTTTAGTTAATATTTGTATAATAGTTAAACAAAAATACAACTATTTGAATAGGTATGCTCTTACCTGAGACAGTATGAGTTCAGAATAAAATAAATTTAACAATATTGTCACATAATGTAACCGAACGAAGAAGACTAGATCCCACAACATCCTAAGGAATCCTAGTGTGGGGTCTACGGCCTCAATTTATGTTTTATTTATTTATGAGGCAATAAAAGATTATTATTATTAAAAAATACCTACTCGGTTTATAAATTTGCGTAGATTTTCACATGTTCGAGCGATACCACGCCGGACTTCGCAACGCGTTGACATCGCTTGCTATCGCGCTTCGAGACGCGCTCACACGTAAGATAGAAAAGAATAGCATGCTCTGTGACAATAACCGATCTTTTTTAATTGTTTTCTTTTCTATCTTTCTATTTTCAAATTGCACGCAAGTTGCATGTAGATATTCCTCTTTGAAGTTTTTAATGTGGAGTTTTATACTAAAAAAAGTAATGTTTAATTTTTTTATGTAGTCTTTGGGTGGATTTTCTAAGTGATGGTTAAAAAGCACTTATTTTGGTTGCTTTTTTTTGTCGTTTGATTCAAGTTTTTTAATTTTTATTATGCACTGACTATTTGATTGTTTTGTTGCACAAATTGTTATTATTTCATAGCATGTTTTCTGAAACTTCAAGTATCAATTCTTCAGATTAATTATGATTTTCTTAACCATAACCTTTAACGGTAAACGGTATTAAAATAAATGTTTACTGTTATTTATGAAGCATTTATAAAGATGATAAATAAATAGTCGAAGTATATATTACTTTTATATAGTACTTAACACAAAGAAAATAAAAAGGTTTTAGTAAAAATATTCGGAAGTGAGCGTTTTTAGTTGCACCACAGTTTTCACTAATGCAGCTTTTACCATTTACCATTTCATTCGATAAAAAATACTTATTTGAAATTGCTATGCAATATTTCGTAGGCGCTTTAGAAACGATTAAAAACACGACTGCTTTACAAAAAAAAAACAATTATTTTCGAAAGAAAGATCGTCAATAGTCGTCAAGAGTCGTCAAGCAGGCCATGAGCAAGTAACATATATATAAGTATGAAGTATGAATTTGAAAAGATGGTGCACATGAGTTTCTCACCAGCTCTTCTCATGAATGCAATACCCATCGGAGCTGGTACTTGGATTGATTTCAATTTAAACCTTTGAGTTGAATCGAAATCAATCTAAGCTCCGGTAATTCAAATCATTTCAATGCATTTAGTACTAGTACCTTTTATCACTGAATTGATTACTTGAGTTTTATTTTATATTTTTGACGTGTTCAAGTGCCTTTTGGGGCCTATGGAAATAAATGATTTGACTTTGACTTTGACTTTGAACAAAATCAGCTAAAATACTCAGCATTGTTACAATTTACGCCGATTCTAAAGATCATGATGATTCAAACATCAAATCTGCTAGTAAATCTTTGATAATCGTTGTATGTATTCAATTACACTTAAAACCAATTGAGCAATCATTTCAAATATTAATTTCTGACGATAAACAACTTTTTTTAAAGCTTTTAAAAGTCATTCACCTTAGATGTTTTTTTTTTAAATTGTCGATATGTAATGGTGTATGGTTAGCAACTCACGCCTGATAAATTTTAAACATTTCAATCGAGTCTGAGGCGCCATTGCTAAATGAGTGGTACCAAACTTATAAGACAGATGTGTTCCTGGGGAGGTTGTTCCACCTCTTTTTCACCAGTTAAAACGGTAGGAAGTGATGACAGGTTGGGTTTTCCTGGGGACTGTTTTCGGTAACAATAACGTTCAAAATGTGCTGACACTTGAGTCTTATTTCATTATTGACTTTTGAGTTTGATCTTTAAATTCTTAAAATAGGACAGTTATTTGCATCCACTCTTCGTATTACTACATTGATCTTGTCTCCATGACCTTTCCAAGTACAATTGCTATAGTAAATGATCTCAGCGGTGATACAAGTTTGAAGTCAAGTTTTTTATTGTTTTTTATGTAATAGGGTGCAAACGAGGCAGACGTATCGCCTGATGGTTAGCGATTACCGCCACACATGAACACACGCAGCACTAGAGGCGTCACAAGTGCGTAGCCGGCCTTTGGGGGAATGGGAAGACACATGGGGGAGGGGTTGGGGTATGGGCCTCCGGTACCCTCACTCACTCGGTGAAACACACATGGCCCTGACAAGTTTAGTAACAAATTCTTATATCGCCAGCTTTTAACAGTCTTCTGATGTATATATGCTTTTCTAAGGAGAAGCCTATGCCTTTCCTTAAAAAGAAGTATTTGGCCCACAAAGTATATCATGTATACCAAACGGGCTTGCTCCCTTAGTCACCTCTTATGATCATGGGATGAATCGAGATGTTGACACTCCGTATTTTTAATCCACCACTATACTGACATCTGTGACATTAATAACATTGGTTACTAGAAATTATGTATGTCTATTTCACGAAGAAATAAAATCGATTTTATAGAAAAGTAGGTTTATTAAATTTGCTGACCTTACATTACACCTATAGTTTTTACTTATTGCGTAGACTTAGACAAAATGGTTTTTCCAATGTCGTAAACTATTACACATCATTAAGTTAAGATGTTTTTGCCGATTCAACTTTGAACTGTGTTTTTTATAATTTGAAAAGAACTGACAGAAAGAACTCGTAAAATCGTAGTGTAAAAACCTATAGATACTTTGGATATGATTGTATATCACGTTTTATTTATTCATCAGTTTAATAACTAATTATACCAGATATCAGGTTATTTAAATATGAAAAACTAAAACTCTAAACTCCTTGCTGGATTTAAGTAATGCCTTTTATATCGTTAATATCGAAATTCTGCATCACTTCCAACAATTATTATATTCTAAATAACGCTGTATTACAAATATCTGCAGTATTGATTTATTAGTTTCAATCTTATCACTTTGACCGACAAGTGTGGTGAAGTAATCGTGTGTGCTTTATCTGGGTGTTTCACAGGGTAGCGTATTGTCTCCTTTAATTTTTAGAATTTCTTTAATGTTTATTTATAAATCACTACTATCTTTTTAACACCATGTTTTTAAGTTGATGACCTCGCAATTTCGTCTGTATCTCTTAAAAGAACTTTTTATACCTCGTCTCAATTTTTCATCAATACCCGACTTCCATTGATGGTAGCGTCACATATAACATGACATAGCCTATACGTACTCTTGATAAATGAGCTATCAACACGTTCCACCGTCTTATTTTACTTGTCATTAGCTAAGAATTGTAATTGCTAATAGCTGAAGGGAAGCAGCATAGTAATGTTCACAAATCAAATGATTTGCATTGCAAATGTTTTAATTTAGCTGCCGAATTACGGCTCACGTATGATAAATACAGATCGAAGTCATGATTGCAGTAGGTACATGAATTGGGCTTTCGTGTGTATGTCAAGTTTCTAAATTCTCTAGTGAACCATTTCGATGATAATGGATAAATGAAAGTATATTCTACTAGCTTACCCAAAGAACTTCATCTGCATCTCCTTATTGACTCCTTTTACTCTACTCGTGGTTTTAAACTATCCTATCTTGGGCACACCTGAAAAAAATCTGGCAATTGGTTATATATCTTCAGACAACAACCTATAATAGTCTACTGCTGAACATAGGTCTTACCTTCATCATCATCAATAACCCATGACGTCTCACTCCTGGACTCGGTATCAGATCTGGTTTGGCTTTCCTTCTCTTTGCCGTACTGATATTTTACGTAGTTTGCACAATCATCTAGATGGTTGTCAGTCCACAACTGTGCAATTTTCCCGAAACTTTCTGCCGCGCACAGCAAAACTGTGAAATGAGCTGTCGCCTGCGGTGTTCCCGGACTAATACGACCTTCAAACCTTCAAGAAAAGAGCGTACTCCTTCCTAAAAGGCCGGCAACGCACTTGTACCGCCTCTGGTGTTGCGGGTGTCCATGGGCGGCGGTAATCGCTTACCACCAGGCGATACGTCTGCTCGTTTGCAACCTATACAATAAAAAAAAACATCACTCGGTTCTTACTACACACATTATTATAATCTCTTTTCCTCTCTTGGCGAGACGAAAAGCATATAACTAAATATTTCAGACATCTGACACACAATGCCATCTTCATAACAGAGATTTTGCTATGACAACTAGATTGTCTCATATAATACTTTGTATACTTTTTTTCTCTTCCCTTCACTTAACTAATTAATTAAATATTTGTGATTTAAATGTATACGTGCACTTGCACTTGATGAATAATACTTCGACATTCAAGAGGCTAAAAAGAAAGTCCCCTAGAGATTTATAGAGATGATTAAACATAAAGGGCGTTTGTCGCTGGACTGACTACCCTGCAAGACTAAATGCATAAAATTTTAACCCTATGCTAAATGTTCGTACGAAACAGATTGCATTATATATATAAAAAAAATAATTTAAAAAAAATGTATACGTGGATTGAATGGTGATCTGATGATGTCATGATTACATTTGGCGATGATGCATCAGCCCCCTTCGCCAAGGTGTAAGTGTTTCGCGTCGATTTTCTTCCTACCTTAATTTTTTTTAAACGACTTAAAAAAAAGGAGGTTCTAAATTCGAACGTATTTTTTAATTACCGTATTTTTTTTTGTTATGTGTGTTCGCGGATAACTTTATCGTTTATGAACCGATTTTGATGATTCTTTTTTTAATGGATAGGAGATAACTCACCGGTGTACCATGATGATGAAGGGAAAAAAGGGAAGAGAAATCGAGGGGCACCTTCGGAATTCGTAGGGGCGACTAGTGCATTTGTTATTTTATTTGTAAGCTGGTGCTTTGCTAGTGGTTCCATTTCAATTTGGTCGTTCTTGAAATCGGTTTTTTCGTTAAAATTTTACTTTTGTATTATTGGCTAGTATTTTGTATTGCCATGTTATTTAACGCCCTTTCCATATACACATTTGTTAGTTTTCTACGTAATTACTTTTGCGGTTATAGAATGTTAACTTGGCTAGTTTGCAGGTGTCTTGCTACTGCCAAGTATTTTTTCCAAATTGTGTTTGGGATCGGCTTTAAGTCTACTCACGACACAACTGAACTTCTGCCATCAGACCTCCACAACCCAAATAGATAGGCAACATCAAAGGTCTGTAGTCCAAAAACTGTTGTCGGAATATTTAAGACTACAAATATCTGTAAGGATTGTCATAGATAAGACTGCTTAAGTTGCTCTCCGAGGCAGGTCCGAGGTTTCAATATGTTAAGAATGATAACCCATCGGAACACTGACTTGGCTATGATTGCTTAACTTTACAATGTAAAGTACAATGTTAATTTACTCGTTTAATACTGAACCGCGAGCCCTTGCAAAAAGGTATATGTTGTCTAGAACTTCATGTGCGTCTATCACAATAGTTAATTTTCCTCGTTATTGTAAGTTTTCATCAATGCTAAGCCCCTTGCGGTGGAATGCTCCACACTTTCCACGAGGCTACATGAGGCAACGCGAGTCACGAGTGCGAGAGTAAGGACCATGTGCTCGACCTGCCTCGCCTCGACTCGCTGTCGCGCGCGAGACAACTAATCACACTTCCGCGAGAGTGTGGTTGTGGCTCTCTCGACTCGCCGAGACTCGTGCCGAGGCGCGAGGCGAAGCGACAAACGAGAGCCTGGATAAAGGAAAAGATAAGAAAAGCCTACCTCGATAAATAGGTTATATATTACTAAAATATCTTTTAATTCGAACCAGTAGACCTATTGACACTCCAAGCGGAATTCTAAGACACACCGATTCTGGGTGGCATGCAATCTGAAAGGCCTATGCCCAAGTAGTGGACTGCAAAAAGCTGATAGTGTTAGTAAGTAATTATTTATTTATTTATTTATTTATTTACACTTTATGCACTTTGTACATCGGCGGACTTAATGCCCATGGCATTCTCTTCCAGTCAACCTTAGGGTGGGTGTAGAAATCTTGTAGGGAGGTGCACAGGGTTACAAAATAAGTGAGAAATATATATGCCATACATAGACTTAAACATACATAAACATATATACACATATACAATTAATACGACATAAATACAGATATATTTACATAAAGATACATATACATACATATACACACACACTTATTTATAGGTATAATATTCGTACACTATGACGACCCGATCCAATGTACCAATCACCGATTTGATTTTTCTGCCATTTCGTTAAGAAGGAGATCGTGTACCTTCTTTTTGAAAGTACAATCCAATTGACTATATAAATAAAAAAATAATAATTGCATGTTAAGGGACGTTGATCTCTCCCAGGTAATGCTCCTTTACGAGTCTCTTGAAAGCAGTTAATGTTTGTGCTTGTCTAATTGAGACTGGTAGGGCATTCCACAACCGAACTGCTTGGACACAAAAGGAGTGGTCGAGAAATTTAGTAGAATGGCCAGGCATTTTCAGTTTCAGGTTTTCCGACGACCTCAGTAATTTGGGATGCGAGACATGTAAAAAAGTGAACCGTGTTTTGAGGTAGCGTGGGGTAAGAGGATTAAAAATAATGTTATACAGAAGAGAAAGAACGTGTGCATTCCGGCCTGATATAATACTGCCTGAACGAAGAACGAAGAGTTCACGAAGTCGGAGTTGTGGGAGGGGCATAAGAGAAGCAGATTATAGTCTGAGCGATGATTTCTATTGTGGTTAGAGGACAGATAACGGAGTAATTAGACGTCAATAATAGTTAAATTTAATTATTTCATACTTGGCCCAGTTAAACGAACATCGAATCGAATGTTGCGTGTTTGATCGAGTGAGTTAACGCAGTATTTGCGTAAAATTTCACTGTTTTTAAGTGATTATGTAATCAAGCACTTTGTAATCATTTTAATTTACTACAAACAAAGGAGGAGATTCAATTCGGTTGTATTTTTTTATGGTTAGTACATGTGTGAACCGATTGGGATAATTGATTTTTAATTGGCAACTTCCAGTTTAATCTATACAAAACTATGCATATAAATAAATTAAATTGGAGTGTCTGATTGTAATATTAAAATACACGGCACCGAAACAATATTTTTCCATTTTTTCTGTCTGTCTGTCCGTCTGTCCATCTGTTTGTTCCGGCTAATCTCTGGAACCGCTGGACCGATTCTGACGGGACACTCACTAGCAGATAGCCGATGTAATAAGGAGTGACTTGATAATCTAATGAGGTAGCAGACATACAAAAATACAACTGTCTATTTTGTTAAAAATTGCTAAATTAGGTCATACCTCGTTTCAAATAGTTTTTTTATATGTATGACCCTGCTATAATGACTCTGCTCTGCTGCTGAATGAATAAAAGAGTGTTGAGTTGAGTGTTTCAATAGTTTTTTTTTAAATGAATACTGACTAGATCGATTTATCGTCTTTCCCCCCCCTCCACATACTAAATTTCATGAAAATCGACGTAGCCGTTTCTGAGATTCAGAAAAGTTATATATATACACTTATCTTATTCTTCTCAGTAAAATAGCAAAATATACTTGAGAAACTTAGAAATGAACTCGCAGGTCAAGCTCCGCGTATCTGATGGAGAAGGCAACGTGAGCGCAGTCCTATCTTTTATTTGTTTATTTTGCACATTTTAATACGAGCTGGTTAGAAAACCAACCGAACTTGACCTTAGACTTCACTTACTGAACTTGGATGAACTTCACATTATTTTCTAGCTTTTTTTTTTATTGAATAGTGGACAAACGAGCAGACGTATCACCTGATGGTAAGCGATTACCGCCGCCCATGGACACCCGCAACACCAAAGGCGTCACAAGTGCGTTGCCGACCTTTGGGGAATGGGAAAGGGGATGGGGGGAGGGGTTGGGCTATGGGCCTCCGGTGTCCTCACTCACACGATGAAACACAGCGCAAACGCTATTTCACACCGGTTTTCTGTGAGGCCGTGGTATCACTCCGGTCGAGCCGACCCATTCATGCCGAAGCATAGCTCTGCCACGATAGCTTATCGTAAGCTGTGAAGCTCTACATGATCGTCTATCATATAGGTGAAGAGTGTGTTTGTGTGGTTTGCGGTGTAAATCTCTGGAACTACTGCATCGATTTAAAACTTATATTAGAGTTGGATAACCCGTTTATTGAAGTAGACTATGGGGTATTTAACATTACGCTACGTCCAATAGGAGGTGGTTTCAATAAAGCATGTTACATAAACAGGACAATTTGTTTCTTTTAAAAAGATGCAGACAAAGTCGCGCGGGTAACTTGCTAACTTGCCTGCTTAACTTAAAATATACATATATAATTATTACATGGTATAAAACCAAGTCGTTGCCGCTGTCTGTCCCTATAAATGCTTAAATCGGATTTTGATGCGGTTTTCTTTAATAGATAGAGTGATTCAAGAGGAAGGTTTATGTGTATAATACATGTATAATATAGCAGAGAAACACTGATAATTTTAAAGGTTTTTATTTTGAAGTCGTAAATAAACAATTATATTTGCGCTTACATTGGAAACGCTGGCTGAAACCTACGAGATAGATCAAAATAATGTACTACAGTATTGTACACCTTAAAAAGATCTACAAAGAAGTCCCAGATGGAATATGTCTATTTCTTAGGGATAACCCACCATAACCATTCCTATTCCTTTCTCTTTACTAGAAATTATGGCTAATTTATGGAGCGATATTAAGCAAAACAGTATTAATCCTTATTTTATTAAGTATCTTAAATATATTGTGCATTTAATATAGATCAATATTGCCTTTACAGTATGTAATTTAAATAAATATATTCGAAGATATTACAGATTTAAAATGCGAGAAGCGTGTCATCGGTGAATGCATCTGAAATCTACCCGTGCGAAGCCGGAGCGGGTCGCTATTAGTATATATTATTTAATCTGTATTTCGGTACCGGCTCCAAAGAATTTCGTGAAATTTTGTATAGGAGTAGAAATTTAGAGGGTTTTGGGGGTCATCAATTGATCTAGCTAGAATTCAATTTCATAAAATTTACCATAATAAAAAGCTTGGTTTTGCTACTGTAACTTTAAAACTTATATCTAATTAGATAAATAGCTGAAGGCAAAATCATATTTGCTCCAAGTTATAGAACAGAGAATTTTCTATTCTTTGCTCTAAGTGGTATAATTGCGAGTATTAGGTTCATCATCGCTGTACCTAAAGTCTAAAGGACATCCACTATTGGCCATCGCCTTCTCTGACTCGCGTTCTTTAGTAGGTTGTATTTCCACCTTATTTAATGCAGACGCCTTACACTGCTTTCTTCATTCCTTAAACCTATTTTAGTACTGTAGTAGTGACTGCACGGTTGAACTAGTGACTTAGACGGGGAATACGCCACTTTCCACTGCACCAAGTGTTGTGGGCTCAAATCCCACATGGGACGACACTTTTTGTGATCCACAGATTATTGTTCTGAGTCAGGGTGTTATTTGTGTTCGTTTCATGTATGTTTGTAAGCAACACGGGATGTACCGTCTATAATACAAAGAAATGCGTAAAAAAGCACTTAAATATAAATATGTATTTTAAATGTGCTTGTAACAAAATTGCTTGACTATTGAAATACACCGCAGTGGCGTACCCTTCGTTATATACAAGAATAAAACAGTTTATGCTGTTAAAGATACACTACGGGCCATAAAAATTGCACCTTGCGATGGATAACTCTTTAATTTTAATGAAATTACGTAGATCTTGTAGCACGAAGTACTAAAGTTTATTTTATAGTTTATTATATTTAAAAGTGTTATTTTTCTTTATAATTATATATCATAATTGAATGTAAATAAATGATCTGTAAAAAACGAAAAATACTATTTTTTTTATTTATGAGCCCATCAAAAGTTACTCTAGTCTGCCTGATGGAAAGCATCAAATCAATCACGTTCTTCTTGAATCTTGAAACTCGCGGGCTGGGTTTCCGCAACTCGACGACTTTAGTGCGCCTATTTTGCCTGATGGGATGGCTTTTAAAAATCAATCACGTTTTGTTTAAATAATACTTTCTGATGTCAACAAAGGCCAAAGGGTTTACTTTCGTTTTATGTTTGCCAATAATCACCGGATAGTGTAGGTACTTGTACGAACTTTCTACCACTAATGCCTGCATAAGTACTTAAGGGAAAACTTGTCATCGATGCCAAAGCACAACGAACGTGCGCACTCATGTATATTACACCTATTTTAAATAATTAAGCAAGTTTTGACAGTACTGTTTATGTAAATTGAATTATTTTATGTAATTATTTATTAACTTAATGTACTAAGTATGGACATCGGCGGACTTAAGGCCAAAGAAACCTTCAGGTCGTGTATAAATCTTATATGGTAGGTGCACAGAGGAATTATCTTGTGCTTCTTCCATAATGAAATTATTTTCATATTTCTTCTTCTTCTTTCTTCTACTGCTGTGCTTAAGGTCTCGGGTTCAATTCCCTGATCGGACCAAATGTTTGTATGATCTGCAAATATTTGATGTTTGGGTATTTTCTATGTATATTATGTATGTATTTACAAAAAAAAAGTACATATGTATTTATATCACTTGTCTAGTACCCATTACACAAGCTCTGCTTAGTTGACTAGACGGCGTTGTATGTTAAACTGTCCGAAATATTTATTTATTTTCAGTTTCTTATTTGAGATCAAACTAGGACGATAGTGTATGTCGGAGATTTATTTGTCCCACGAGCCCCAAGGTACAACAAATAAAAATAATAAGTTTATTTATTCACTCTTTCTTATAGCTATTACAATAAATGCGATTGTTATAAATCCTTACGTTTGTAGGTTAACGTCAACAGGTTAACAAATGGTGATAATATATGAGTACCTGGATGTCCGAGTTTCACTCGATATTTTTATTCGGTAAATTTTCTATAAATGAATCCTAGCTAGATCTATTTATCGCCCTCGAAACCCGCTTTATACATGCAAATCGTTAGAGACGTTTCCGAGATTCTGATTATATAATATAAATATAGGTTTTTTTTTTTTTTAATCTAGCATTCTAATATTTATTTGGAGCCTATTTCTAACTAATCCTTTCATACCAGTTCTCACTTTTACTACTGCTCGTACTTTCCTTGGCATTAGCACGTAAAGCGCCTGATCTCTCCCCAGTCGTGTCGGTTCACCGTCCCATCGGATTGTGAGAGAGAGGGAGCATAGAGTGCACCTGTGTTTGCGCCCACACTAGTGCACTATAATATCTCCTGCGTAGTTGGCTGGTCTCGTTGAGACTGGCCGCCGTGGCCGTAATCGGATAGGAGAACATCATCAATATAGGTATTAATTAAAAGACTACAAGATCAGTTAGAAGGTTGGAAACGTTTATCCATGATGTTCAACATAGGTATCGCGGTATACGTTAGAAGGGTCAAAAGCATTAAACAGTGTTTAAAGTTAGACAGATAAAAAATAAATGGTGATAAAATTTTTGTCCCCAAGTGTACAACATCGGTCATAAACCGGGGTACGAATCCCGACACCAAGCTAGCCTCTACGGTTTAATATTCAAGCTTTTTATTGCGTCCACCCGACCGTGGGACCGCGAAATTAAAAACAAAAAAAAATGGGCGGTCGGTGTACTATTGTTGCCAGGCAGTGCTGTGTGCATGTAGGAGGCTTTTCTATAGGGGAGTTACATTATGCATGTACACAAACGTAGCGTTCTAAAACTGTTATATTTTTTGTTCTATTATCAAAAGTCGTTTTCAATCAATTTTTTTTACGCAATCCCCGCTTACTTTTCGCACCATACCCTCCGTGGGGAAAACGAAGAAAGTGTGTAGGACTTCTGGCAAACAGTAATACTCACTAAATCTTGCGACGGCCTACCTCGGCAGTCGTGAGCAGCTCCAGGAACGCAGCAGCGCCTTCTGGAGTACCCCCTGCCGTACCTCACGTCTGAAGTATATCACGGGGTAACCATAGTCATCTCTAGTTAAAACTGAAGATAGTCTTTATCTATACCAGTAAATAAAATTAGAGTATCTGTTTGTAATATTAAAATAATAATATTCCGAACATCTAAAATAACCATTTTACTAAATGCATATGTGTGTATGTATACACAGTACATAGGTATATCAATTTTTTTTTTTCAATTTTGTCTGTTTCATTTCGACTAGTTTCTGGAACGGCTGGACCGATTATGACGGGACTTTCACTGGTGCAGCTGATGATACAAAGAGTAACTTAGGCGTTACAAACATGATTATTTTAATACTTGTATTGATATGCAGGATCTATATTTTTGGGAATTTTTAGTTGTAGAATTCTGCCTGTCTATCTGTTTCTTGTTTGAACAGGAGATAAGCTATTAAAAACGGCGGTAAGTTTCATGGAAAATCTAGGGTCGACTGGAGCTCAAACTCTTGGCCTGTAGAAACAGAAAAGAGAGGATGAGGATTTGACCTGTTAAGGTGCAGGTTTCTATGAGCGCCGTTAGGCACTTACCTAATCTTAAGACTTGCTCGTATCCTTTAAAAAAAACCACTCACCTAAATCTTTTATTGATTGACATCCTAGAATGAATAGCTAAAGCAAGTAGCAGGTACTAAATGCAAAAGATTATAATCAAAAGATGCGTATAATTCGCGATTTCAATGAAAATAGAAGCAATTCCAATATTAGCTGTCTACTTTCACGAGCCAATAAGAAGTTGCCATCAATAATGGGAAAAGATACACAATGTGCCATGTGAGATCGAATTTCTTTTTAATCTTTCGACTAGACGTATTACAAGATGCGATGCGAGAGTGCTATAGATACATGTATATTAATATATAAAGCTGAAGACTTTGTTTGTTTCCTTGAACGTGCTATTCTCTTCATTAAATCTTTCAGTGTTAGACAGGCCATTTATTGAGGAAGGCTATAGACCAATAAGAATGTAGCACCGACGAAGAATGTTTAAAAAACGGGTAATAGGAAACGCAAACGAGATTGCGTGGGTCAGTTAGTATTAGGGGTATATATAGGGGTCATACAGAGTATACTTATTTATATATTATGTATAGATATTATGTAGCCAAAAAATAGTTTCTCTTTAGTCTTAATAACTTCGGTAGCTAGTTAACTGGTAATTCAACTTACATGTTCACTGTCCATTAAATCAATTCAGTAAAACTCCTACGAGGTCTAGAACATAATCCTGGGGTACTGGGCCACCTGAACCTGTGCGTGCCTGATCGGTACGTGTGGAGGCGTCGACGCCCGCCTCTATTGGCTTTACCAGTAGCCAGAACTAACTTACTTGAGAAAGCACCCCTAACGCGAATCATCCATCTAATTAACGAAGTTCACAAAGATTTAGATATTTTTTCGTGTCAATTGAGTGTACTCGCAAAATGTCTTTTAAATTTAATTTGTTATGAAACCTAAAAGAGTTGCAGTATTTTGTTTTATATTTTTAATATTAAGGCAGATTGTTACTTTTATTGAGTTTATATTTCGTTAATGTATGTGTTTTTTTTGTGTATGTCTGTGTATGTAATAATATAAATATAAATTAGCCTCTCTATCGCATTAGGGAAACCTGTAATGATAGTAAAGGTGATGTTATAATACATAAATAAATAAATAAATGATTATCGGACTATTTTCAACTCGTTGCCGATCTAAACGTTAGTGATAATTGTAGTTAATAAGTTATTAATATATATTAATCAAGAATTAAATATAATGCAACTAGGTTTTACTATATAAGTATGATTAATTGTAGATCGAATTACAATAAATGCATGTGAAAAGTGAAATAAGCCTTGAAATGTTGGACACAAGTTCCGTTTTACAATACTAGTAACTTCTATCACATCTGAGTAATTTTGTAGCCGACTGTGCAAGAAGGTGGGTTATGTTTTCAATTGTATCCATACTTCCAAAATCCAACTAATATTATAAACTCGAAAGTTTGTGAGTAAGTATGTAAGTGAGTATGTTTGTTGCTCTTTCACGCAAAAACTACTGAATGGATTTTGAAACTTTACAATAATATAGCATAAACATCAGAATAACACATAGGCTACAATTTATAAAGAAACTAGCTTTGCCTCACGGCGTTGCCCGCGGTTTTTGTCGTACCGCGGGGTTCAGCTAGTAAATATAATATAATATAATAAATTCGAAAGGAACTCTGTCTGTCTGTTACGCTTTCATAGCTAAACCGCTGCACCGATTTCAATGCAATTTGTCATGTAGGTATTTTGATTCTTGAAGAAGGTTTACTCTTTACTGTGATAATCAACAAAGCCAGTTCTTAATATATCAACGTTTTACAAGCTGTTTGCAGCAAGTTACATATTTTTTAAACTCATAATACAAAACTACGGATGCGGAACGGTTAAGGTATTGGACACGTGATTGAGGTATTGCGGCTTCGACACCTGGTATGTACAATAAGTATATCTGATACTCATTGAACTGAAAAATATTGCATTATGTTATAACCTCAACACGTACACGACTTCTAAAAAGAAAAGGATTGCTATTTGTTTTATATCATTTTATTTATTGATATATAAATAACTATTCCGGACATCTAACATACAACGCCATCTAGTCCCAAGCTAAGCAGAGCTTGTGTTATGGGTACTAGACAACTGATATAAATACTTATATACTTTTTTTTTGTAAATACATACATATTATACATAGAAAACACCCAAACTCCGAAACAAATATTTGCAGATCATACAAACATTTGGTCCGACCCGGAAATCGAACCCGAGACCTCAAGCTTAGCGGTCGCATACGTTACCACTACGCCACCGAGGCAGTCAAGAATATTGACGAACTGATTTGGAGATATGTTTTATTTAGTTGGGTATACTTTTTTAGGGTTCATTTAAATATGTAAAACAAGACTAAACCCTTGCGGTGGATAATTGAGCAATTGAGAACTAACTGCACAGATGGTTTTATAGTTTTTATAAGAGTTACAGAATAAATTAACGTTTTATCCAGTTACTTTTTTTTCACCAGTGAATGACATAAAAAAACTTTTTTTTTTTTTTTTTTTTTTTTTTTTTATTGTATAGTGGGCAAACGAGCAGACGTATCACCTGATGGTAAGCGATTGCCGCCGCCCATAGACACCCGCAACACCAGTTATCAGTATTAAAACTTTCACAAGTGTTGCCATAGATTTAAAATACTTTGATGATGGTATATTAGACTAACTGACCCACGCAACCTCGTTTGCGTCTTATATTGCCCGTAGCGTGAAAATTTTCCCCTGTTTTTGAAACATTATTCATTGGTACTCTGCTCCTATTTGTATTATCGTGATGATATATAAACTATAGCCTTCCTCGATAAATGGTCTATTCAACACTGAAATAATTTTTCAAATCGGGCCATTGGTTCCTGAGATTAGCGCGTTCAAACAAACAAATTCTTGAGCTTTATAATATTAGTATATATTAAGCGATCACTTTGCCTCTTCTCAATGAGTGTTGATAGTTAAAATCGCACAACAACTGGGTTGAACGTCACGTCATTACGTCATTTCAACGCTAAGTCACGTGGTCATAACAAAATATTAGCCAATAATATAAGAGATACGTTAGCGATTGTAAAAGAGATTCGACGCGAAACACTCGCATCTTGGCTAGGAGTCAGAAATATGATGTAGAAGGTGAAATTCTCAACTTAACATTTATGAATAAATTACTTAACATGTTCAAATTTCATTTTCTTCGGCCCACTTGCAATTTAACAAAATACTCATGTGGCGCATACTGGTAATTATAATTTCGTTCTACATACTATAATTATAACACATGAGGCTGTGTTGTATTCTATCTTATCTTAGAATTAGAAAATTATACGATATGGATGGGCCATGAAATTAGCAGTTCAAAATTTTACAAAAATAAAACGAATAACGCATCTGATTTGGTCATGATCGCGATTTTTCGGCAAAACATAAAATATGGGTTTGGCAGTCTATGTGTGTATGTATGTTCCACCATAGCGTCTCTAAAGTACCAAACCGATTTAAGGTAATAAAGTGTCCATAGATTGACATAGGCTACTAACATTTTTTTTTTGCTTGGAGGTGTCTGGTCGTGGTTATAACTGCAGTTCCCGGACCCCTCCCTTCTCAGGCGCTGAGTGGCACACCGCGTGGTTTTATTCGGTTCGATTCCGACACACCGCCCCGACGTAAACCCCGGCGGGGTGACGGCCCGAGGGGGTTTCTACACGTATAAAAAAAAGACTACATTAATTTTATCAAAAGTTTTAACGTCGCTTAGTCCTATGATAACAACCAGAACCGGCTGCTTAAAGTGACCTCCGAATCACAGAGACGTTCATGGTAACACGAAACAGTCGTAAAGCTCACCAACACCCAAACTCCGAAACAAAATTTGCAGATCATACAAACATTTGGTCTGACCCGGGCATCGAACGCAAGACCTCAAGCTTAGCAGTCGCATACGCTACCACTACGCCACCGAGGCAGTCAGTATGACCTCACGTGACGGCAACACGCTGTATAACATTCGATAAGTAGGTAAGGGTGTTACCGGTCATAACTCAATGTTACGAGTTTTGAGGACACCGTCACCTGTTCTGCGATGAATTGGTAACGCGAGCCACTATAGTGCGTAATGTTTCGCGATTGGCAGCTACTCACACCGTTCTGTAATCGTGTAACAATAACAGAAGACTGATATGTGAATTGACTAGTTACGTTGAAGTAGAGTCGAAGCTGAAACGATGAGTTAAATCTGATTTTGCCAGTCAGTATGGGAATGCAATGGTACTATCTCCCCGATTAAACTGTTTAGTTTCCCAAAGAATAAAACACTTCTGATTTTATTGCTCTATGGAATCAAAAACATGTACCTACTGAAGATGGTTTTATAAAAATTGCATAAATATTACGGACATCAAACACACAATGTCATCCAGTCCCAAATTAAGCACAGCTTGTTAATGTATACTAGACAACTGATATAAACACATATATAGTTGTTTTTGGAAATGGAAAACTTCGAAATAAATAATTGCATATCATTCAAATATTTGGTCCGATCCTGGAATCGAACCCAAGACCTCAAGCACAGCACAAGTAAAATAAACCCTTTTTTTGATCATGCTAACGATGAAAATTCTGTAAAAAAATTTTTGCCTCATAGGAAAACTTATATCAAAAAAGTACGATTTTTGAAAATTAAAATCATGTTAGTATGTGGCTACGGTGTGACATAGTGCTACTGATACCAGTTATGAGCGCGACAGATTAAAGGCGGGCCAATATATTTAGGCGATGATTACGCAACACTCGTAATGTATCGAATACAACTCGATATTAACATAGCAAATTATTTACTTTCTAGATATCATCACTCGATTATAGTGATAGAATGTTATTTAATTCGGTTAGCTGTAAATCAACGATCAGTATGTTATATTTTATATTTGTTTTTTTTTAAGATAAAATCTGTCTGCAAATGCGCTCACTTAAAACATTAGCGTATGCTTTCCAGGGTTGCCAGGTTATACGACATGTGGTATTCGAGGGGATTTCCGAGCAGGAAGAAATAAAAGTGTTGCCAGGTTATATATATTTTTAGATTTTTATGCATTTTACGTTTGACGTATAAAATTATTTTAAACACGACGATACCTTAAATTGCCCTGCGTTTCGAACGGATTGTACTGCTAGTGGTCTCGAGGTGATCTGCTAGTGACAACGGTGGTTATAAATTTTTCTTTCGTATAGAATCGACTTTTACATTATTAAATTGTTTTTTAATATTAAAAAAAAGATAAATCACTTGTGATCGCCCAGTGCACGATATTAATCCATAATATATTTTTATTTATTTTCTCTTCTTCGGCTTTCTGCAGTTTTCCTCCAAATACTATCTCGATGGCGCAGTGATGCTGTGCTTGAGGGCTCGGGTTCGATTTCCGGATCGAACCAAATGTTTGTATGACCTGCAAATATTTGTTTCAGAGTTTGGGTGTTTTCTATGTATTAATATGAGTTATCTGGTACCCATAACACAAGCTCCTGCTTACCGATGTCCGAAATATTGATTATTTATTTATATCAGTTGTCTAGTACCCATAATACAAGCTCTTCTTAGCTGTGCCTAATTTCATACTCCACAGTTCTCATATTTTTTTAGTAACTTTTTACAAGAAATAAAAAAATATGAAAAAAATGATATAATTTTTGCTTCTCGATGAAAAAAATCATTTAAATATACGAGTACATATCCATAAATTTTATTTATTTGTTTTACAATGAGAGACCATAGATTCGCCTGATAATGATATGATGTAAATATTACGTAAAAGATTTCTCGCGTTATGTTTCAAAATTACATTCAATGAAGTGAAATATTAATTGATTTTATATTAACGAAAATTAATTAATCTTTTTGTATAAATACATGTAATAGAGAGGTTTTTGTGGTTTATCTATTCAAATTAACAAATTCTGTAGAAAGTAAATAATATTAGTTGAACATACTAATTATTATAACCTGTCGAGTTTAAAATATATACCTAAAATATATAAATTGGCGATTTTTATAGTTAATAATCACCGTCAGCGTATCGCAACCCACTGCTGAACATCGTCCCACGCTACTGCAGTTCCATCCCCATCATTCAGATGGTTGGCAGTCCACAACTGTGTGCTTATCCAGAAACTTTCTGCCCCGCACCGCAAAACTCTCCTCCTCCTTAAAAGGCAGGTGACGCACATGTGACGCTCCTGGTGTTTCGGGTGTGATGAATACGACCACGGCGGCCAGTCTCAACGGAGACCAGCCAACTACGCACGAGATATTATAGTGCACAAGTGTGTGCGCAAAGACAGGTGCATTCTCTGTTCCCTCTCTCTCATAATTCGATGGGACTCAGACGCAGGACCGACAGCTTTACCCCAACCCCAACTTCCAAACTCCGAGCTGTTATTAAGTATTATCTATAGTCAGAAAACTCAATAACACTTTTGGCCCGGCCCAGGATTCGAACTCGAGACCTCTCGATTGGCAGTCGCATATCGCACAATAGTACATCTATATCTATACTGATACGTTAAGCTGAAGAGTTTGTTTGTTTGAACGCGTTAATCTCAGAATTGTTCGATAGCCCATTTATCGAGAAAGGCTATAGACTATATTTATTTATTTATTCAATTAGGGAACACAAACAGCAGTATATAAAATGTACATAAGGTTGTTATTAAGAAAACTAAACTTAATTAATATACTACCCACTACGTTTTCCACAGATTACTTATGGGGGTTCAAGTTCATAAGCGAAGTTGGTAATTAATAAAAAAAAACATAAAACTTTAGTTGTCTATAAAATAATATAAGTAGTAATTTGCCACTAGCGACATAGTATATTAACCGGAACCTCTCAAGAGTGCGAGACACACCGGTAACAACAGTACTACAAATATCAACAACATCCCGATACATTGCATGCTTGATATAAAAGTGCCGATAGAATAAAATAGGCTATATATCATAATGCTAAGACCAATAAGAACGGAGCACTATAGAAGAATGTTACAACTACGGGCGAAAATTATTACGCTACGGGCAATAGGAGACGTAACCGTCTGACTGACCTTCAAATTTTTCTATAAATAAAATTGTTACTTGGCTAAAAGCTATAGTAATAAACTATGAAATCATTCACTGCACCTTGTTTCACATATAGGACACTGCTGACCCACGCAACCTCTCGTGCGTTTCTTAGTGCCCATAGTACCTATGGTACGAGTAATTTTCCCCCGTTTTTGAAACTTTCTTCATTGGTGCTCCTTTTCTACTGTTCTTAGCGTGATGATATGTAGCTTATAGCCTTCCTCGATAATGGACTATCCAACACTGAAATAATTTTTCAAATCGGTCCAGAGGTTCCTGAGATTAGCGTGTTCAAAAAGGCGTTGTGCCTGAAAATTTACAACAACAACCGCGATTAAAATCGCGGGGCTCAACTAGTCATTCATAGAAAATTCCATTTATAGTATCACTAGGAATATGTTCACGGTAATTTGTGTTGGCCGTGACCTTCTGGGATCAAAGTCGGAGATAAGATTATTGTATCTGTATATACACGTGAGGTTCATACTTGTTAGAAAATCATTATTTGACGTGACAAGCAAATATTCTAGCTACTTAAGTATCTTTTTAATTCAGCACAGCTTGCGTAATCAGAAGATCAATTATTATTATAAAACTTTGGTCATAAAAGTTTACGTATCGCCTGATGGTAAACGATTACCGCCGTCCATCGTCCGCTTTAAGAAGGAGTACGCTCTTTCCTTAAAGGTTTGAAGGTCGTATTGGTCAAGGAATGCCGCAGGCGACAGTTCATTTCATAGTTTTGTTGGGCGATCAAGTCTCAATCATCATAAAAGGTAGTACAGCCACACTGATTTCAGCTCGAGCGGAGTGGTACTACCATCTCACAGAAGACTAACCTGACATGACCGCATTCGTGCTGTCTTGTTTCGTTCGTCAGTATGAGACCGAAGGCCCAATGATGTAGAAATCATCACTAGGCCGCTGTGGAGTGGGTCACAATTGTAGCATTGTTGGGCGACCCCCTCTTGGATTCTGTTCATGCTTTCCACCAGGTAGAGTCACTTTGGCAGGCTCATGCATAAAAACAACAAAAACGAACATCCACTGTTAATTGTAATGTCAAAAATGTGATTATATCGTATAATGCTAGCTTTAACCGCGGGGAACCCCCCGCGTGTATGTCGATAGAAAGAGTAGCTTATGTCATTCTTCAAGAATCAAAGTATCTTCATGTCAAATTTTATTGAAATCAGTGTAGCAGTTTAACTGCGAAAGCTTTGCCAGACGGACAGACAGATTTTTTTATATTAGTGTAGATAACCCAAAATTGAATCGGTTATCTGCTAGTCTAAGAGTCAGCGCCGACGGACCAAGTGACGGCGACGAGACCATTTCAGTAACAATAAAATTCACACCTAAAGTTCTACAGAATACAATTGTATTTGATGATAGTCCCGTCAACATTCAGAAAGACAAAAATTAAAAAAAAATATTTTGTTGTAAGTACCGTATATACTCTCATATGCCTTTAGTGAAAAGCTATAAATTTAAAATTACAAATAGACACATAAATTTTATTTATTTATAGGTAGATTAGATTTTTAATTTAGAAACTAATATGATTTATAGTTAATATTGATTTATGTAAGGAATTGTTACCTTGAATACAATAGGTAAGGTATCAATTATAATTTTTCCTCGACATTGGAAAGCGAATGTTATTTTTACGATCACACTCGATTATAAAATCGATAAGAGCCACGTGCATCATCGTCTGGAACAAATCGATTCACCATTGTATTCCGTCCACGTTTGATCTCCAAATAATATTTAATATTACGCAAACTGACGCTTTTATACTTACTTCTACTAGAAATTGTTAGTACATACATTTCTCCTTAACTTTGCGTAATACGTTTACAAAACACACGAATTTTGATAGGATTTGTTACGGCGATTTAGGCTATTTCGATCAATAGCAGTGAATGCTTACAAGTTATGTAAATCTTAGTTAAACAACTCGCGATTGGATTTACAAAAGTGTGTGTTTTTAAAACAACTGATTCTTTATTCTTTTAAGGTAGTATTTTTTTCTTCAATCTCAAATGGGATCTAACGGAAAATATACTACGAGTATCTAATGTAATGAGTGAGGATACCGAAGACCCATACTCCAACCCCTCCTTCATCCCCTTCCCCACCCCCCAAAGGCAAAGATGACACGTCTGCTCGTTTGCCCCCGATTCCATAAAAAAATCGACGGGTTGCACTCCGGGAGTGCCGGCAGAAGTGAAAACTTGAATATTAACGTTGTGCATTTTTGATATTTTGGAATGGTTAGAGAATAATTTTGTACGAATTGCTTTCATTATCAGTATAAAAGTACTATTATTTATGTGGTGGAATACAATATTCATTTATTGCGCTATCGTACACAAATATGACAATTTATATTACATACACACACGAACATTCGCGCAAGCGCCCTGCGCCGCCTGTCCTCTCTCCATCCGTCTTACGAATTTTCGATCAAGTCACGTGACCTGACGCGAGTTTATACATTTTTACCCATTCCAAAAAAGTACACAGCGCCGCTAAAGAAGTTTTCACTTCAAAAACGTACATTATCATTGGCATTAAATTAAAAGTTACGAAAAGTTTCACAAACAACGCAATTACAAATCATAAAAATGTACAACTAAAGTGGTTAAATTTCTCTGATACTTGATATAATCTCATAATATCAATGAAAAAACAGTTCTTTTAAAGTTGTGAAGCTGGTGTACAACTCACTTCTTGATAAAGGCTCCCCGAAGTTCCCCGTGCCTGAACAAGGCCGTGCAGACCCTAAATACACATTGTTTATGGTATCTTCTAATCACAACGAAAGTAAAACGATTTAAACCATAGAGAAGTAAATTATTTTAAAAGTACAGTTAGACATTTAAATTCTTTTGTTATCGAGCGCATCAAATACTGAATGATTTTGCGGTACCACCAAGATGCGCTGTAACAGAAATTTTATTACCATATTATATCAATTAAGGTGTATCTAAAAGATATATAGCTATATACTTTAATTATAATGTTACGTAAAAATTGCATACTAAAAATTTTTGTTTAGTTGGTGTTATAAGTAAAATATGCCTATTAATGCTACGCAGCAGGCCTTTTAATCGAAGTAACAGAAGAATATAATATCGTTACGTGAAACTATGACACAAAAGGATTGTTAAAATCGAGACGAATGCGACAAAATATCAGCATTTTTAATTTTATTTTGTTGTTATTAATTTTCTATAGCGACAATATACATAAATTTGTACAGTCACCCCCAAAAAGAAGTATACTTAAAGAAAGTTTCTTTAAATACTAATTTTAATATTAATGTTTGTTTAATTCGCTATGCCAAAATATTCTAATTAATTTTAGTGACTGTGTTTGGACACTATAATTAACTAGAATATTTGGCAGTATTTACTGTAATTTGCTAATTTCAAGTACACATTGCGTTCTTATAAATGGTGTGTTTCATAACTTTTTAGGCAGCTACTCATTTATAACAAAATACCTACCTTATTAAAACTTTTTAAATCCTAGTAAGAAATATACCTACTTATAAACATATTATCATCATCATTCATTAATCAACGCAGCCTTTGAAAGTCCACTACTGAACTTTAGCTTTGAGAGGCGATAGGTATGCCGTTATTGCGGCAGTAAGACCCGTTATGCAGGACTCGCTCGAGAGGCATCACGGGAGCCTTTCATACCGGCTGACGCAGGTGAATACTATGTGTCGGAACCGCAAGGAGCCAACGCCTTAGTACCACCATTGCGAGAGACCGTGGACACGCCATTCCATACGTTGGCTGAATGTCCGGCATGGGGCGAGCCCAGGCGTGGGCCGGAATTCATTCGTTCGGTAAAATGATGTTGCGGAGCGAGAGTGCGTGGAACTCAGCTGTCTCTTTCTGCGAGCAAGTTATACTTGCGAAGGAGATGGCAGAGCGGGACCGGGAGAGGTTTAAAACTCTCCCAGTCCGCCAGGCCCGGGAACGAGCCAGGTACCGCAGACTCGGGGATCGCTAAACGAACGAACGCAAGCGCTATAAAGTGCTTGCGTCCTTTTCTAAATAGAAAAGAAGCAACAGGGTTACTACAGGACAAACTACTACAAAACGTAGATGACCCGAGATACGTTGGGGTTCCAGAGCTTTACTTTCGAGGGTCCACCTGGATCCCCGTCTTCTAGAACCCGAGATGGTGTGCTGTTTTAGTCGGTTCGAGTCCGACATAGCCACCAGTAGGTGGCATTCGAGGGGATTTCGGTTCAATAAAAAGGCTTTTAGAGACGCATCCGGTATCGCGATACAGTAACTCTAAGTATATACAAGGGTTATCTCTAGCAAAGACATTTAAAATCATGGCTTTAGAAACTGAAATTTCGAAATTCAACTTTTCTTACAAAATTACCAATGTACTGACCAGTGTTTGTATGTAAGTCTTATTTTCAAGTTCATCAGGAAATGCGGTTTCTTCGGAAGAGTTATTTAAACTGTTGAGCTAAGTTTTGGTTTTGCTAATTGTCTTTGCTGGAGACACCTTGTATACAACAACGTCAACGTAAACCGTTGAGCCGTGGCCTACCAGGATACCTTTTGTTTTACAAGGACACGACTGCCGTTCCGTCCGTTCCGTCCCGTGTATACATAAAATTGTAAAATATAAAGTGGAACTACGTGAATGGGCGTTCACCTTGTCGCTCAAATGTAAATATTTACAAATAAACAATACAAGTGTAAACTTGTTGAATAACTACATACATACCGCCACTGTTAGTACATATTTCTTTCAATAACAAATAACATCTGTTGTCTGTTATGCACTATCAAAAATTTACTTTAAAAAAATAGTAAATTACTTACGTTCAGCTTTGCTCAGGTTCGATTTGGCGACTTAAAATCAAATGGTCCGGGTCTTTCCAAGATCTGTTGTCTGCACAACTAGAGTCAATAAAATAATCTTTTGAAAGCGCCTGCAAGGGCCTACTTGAAATAAAAGATTTTTGATTTTGGGTAGAGTACCAAGGTGGAGTTTTTAGAGTAGAAAGTCATGCTACTGCTAGGAGTAGTCACTCCTATCTCTCGTGTCTCAAATAAGCCGAAGATTCGAAGAGAGTTTTCACCGAGCCACCAAAAATAAGGCTTTATAGTTAACACACTAATTTGAATTATATAACGGCTTTTTCAATAGGCCATGAACCAATTAAAATTAAAAGGGACACGAAAATATTTAAATGTTTAGTGTAAAAAATTAATGTAACTGGGCATCGAACACCATTACTCTAGCTAGACATTTTACTTGTAAATAAACTGAGGTCAACGCATTTGCGGCCATAAAACTCTTGAATAATAAAAATTGAACAAGTTGGTCATAAAATGTCCTACTTTGATTACACTAAGAACTTTAAGTCGAAGGTAGTAATTTTTGTAAATACGGAGTTCAACTGCCTTTTCATTTCACATTTTTCTTCAGGATTCTTTATATGATTTGCTTTTGATGACCGTATGGTTTAGGATTAAGAAAATGTAGTGTCATCACTCCTATTTATCCCATGGGTGTCGTACAAGGCGACTGAGGAAGCAAACTACGCAGGGCAACATAACTAACAAAGACAAAGAAAATTTGAACCAAATCCTACACTAATTCGATTGGTTAGCGTAGCTAGTCGTTCATATTCATAGAGACAAGTTTTTTTGCTTTTTTCGAGAATGGCAGTAACTCAATTTCATAAAATTTGTCACAAGCTTTTCTTGTTAGCAGTGTAGAATCTCAAAACCTCAGTTATTAACATTAATAACTGTTCTACCCTACCCTATGACGTTTATCATAACTCAAATATAGAATATATATAATAGATAAAAACATACTATTCAATACTAATATCAATGTATTGAACACCGCTAACAGCTGTATAATTTGTAATTAACGTCAAATTGTGACAGGATCACTCAAAGCGCTCCGTATTGATTACTGTTTTGCGCAGTTAATGTCTACTGATAGAGATTGACGTCAAACCTGTAGACATATATGGAATAGACTATAAACTTTCGAGCTGTCACTTTAACATATGCTATTGTTCACTAGCTTTTATCCCGCGCTTTCGTTGTTACAACAAATAAGTTTCCTGTGTTCTACTAAAAAACGCAAAATGACACATAGCTTAGAAAAAATATTTACTTATTCGACAATAAATTAAGTGATTCTGTAGCAACTAAAATATATAGAAATGACCAAATCCTGAAATTAGTAATAAAAATAACTTTATTCTCATATATTCTCATACATTACGGTCTGATTCTAAACTGGACAGAATCTGTGCTCACTTTTCTAAAAACATACATAGATACTACAGATAAATTACACTGCCTCATTGGTCTAGCGGATGACGTATGCGAATGCCAATCAAGAGGTCTCGGATTCAAATCTCGGGTCGGGCCAAAATTATTATTGAGTTTTTCTGATTATATAAATACTTAATAACAGCTCATGCCTCGGAGAGTACGTAAAGCAGTCGGTCCTGCGCCTGATCTCTCCGTCCCCTGTATTTCCGCACACACTTGTGCACTATAATATCTTCTACGTAGTAGGCTGGTCTCCGTCGAAACTGGCCGCCGTGACCGTTATAGACTAGGAATAATATAGGAGTAATAGGACTCACCAGTTGGTATATAATACCAACGTTGTGAAAAAATATAAAAAGTAACTTTTTATGTAACCCTATTCCAATTCGTCGGTAATGAAACGTATAATCTAATAATTGTCTATGTTACATGGAGGGAAGCCAAAATACGTATAATTGGCGTGATTACGTTACTCATTATGAGTTTGAGTGTTAAATCTTTAGTTTAAGGTAGTGGTGTCACCACGCCGTTTTCTTTAGTTAGCGCGCACGCATTTAGTTAGACGTGTTTGCACGCGACGCTCGCACCGTTCGCGCGCTCCGAATATTTCACGACGCCGCGAAATCAGTTTTCCGAACGTCGAACACAAAATTTTCATCCACTTTTTTTTTTTCAAATTAATTTAAAAGTTTAACTGTCAAAATTTTACCGCCAATTCAGTGCTAGTGTTGTGCTGTTGATGTGTATCTTGTGTATTTATTAGTCAGCTGGTATGAGTTTGCGTATATGAACAGGTGATATTATAATAATAATGGTTTATTTCAATTTGTTTTTGTAGTCATTATGAATCATATATATATACATTATCGTTGCTATATGAAAGTTTAAATATCTCGTTATTACCGTAGATATTTAGAAACTAATATTCAAGTAGATATATTATATTGAAAAATGACATCAATTAATTTGAATTAGTGTCTTAGTAATTAATTATTTTAAACTGTGATACGATTAGACTACTTACACGTAATATCTATGATATTTATTTACGAAATTACCGAAATAATAATGTTTTTAAAAATAATAGCGGTAACCGCAATCGCTAATGTAGTGTTTTGACATTGTTTATCGTAAATTTTTATCATTACTTAGTTAAATTAAACAATATTATCTTGTCAGTTACGTACCGAGAAGATTCGAATGGATATTAACCACATAGTCACATGATAAATATGTATAGTCAAATATTATAATAGATATAATATTCTGATGTACATGTGACCTTTTGGTTTTCGTCGTCTGAATTCTTTTCGAGTTTTAGAGGTCATTTTGCGGTGTTATTAAAAGAATACATATATTTTTTTAAACTTAACACATAGTTACTGCAACATTGACGCCCATTATGAAAGGGTTTGATGAGCTTTAATTTGAAGACAGTAAAATAAAATAAAAAAATAAGTAGATGAAATTAATGATTTGATGATTTGATTTTACAAGGCCGCATCATATCACAAATATATGTGTAGTAAGATACCATTTTACCACTAAGATGCCAAACAGTTCATCACTCACCGGAACCAACATAAGACTTATCACCGTGAAGTATGTAAAAAATCGATTTTAACCGCAATTAACTCAGCAATACAATAAACTTACATTACTACCATTATGTTATTATCTCTTTAGAAACAGATCTTTATTTTTGACTTCTGTTTTTTTCTTTTTGAAGCTAAATTAAGTAAATCCGGAACAACCGAACAAAACGTTAATAATTCATCGCAATCATCTACAACAATATTAGGAAAATTCCATAGACATTTATCCCTTACGAAAATTGGCTTATTATATTTCTAACTCCTACAGTTTTCTTCTGACTAATTTCGTTGAGGGTTTAATTTTTTCTGACACTTCCCGAGTGTATTCGACGTTTATTGCTATTGTTCCTAGTGTACAGAAGTTACAGTAGTACCATTAAAATGACTAGATAGGCAGCTCATGCGGCGATACCACAGCCAAACAGAAAACAGGTGCTTAACAATTCTTTCGTTGCTTTTCACCAAGTGGGTAAAGTAAAGTGCTCAAATATTAATCTCAAATGTCAGCTTACGTATAGTAAGAATACACTTTTATTTTAATATTCTCCTTGACATATATATATTGCCATACATGTATATAGTAACTAAAAAAGTAAAAGCAGAGAACTTACAAAACACTCGATTTTTTTTCGACACACATGAGTACATATGTACATAAGGATGATTAAAGAGGACATGAACGGTAAATAGTTTAGATTTACATAAGATACCATATCATCTAGGTTTATTAAAGATAGGTTTGTATGGTTTTAAGACATTATGAGGGCGACATAATCACTTCGTGACTAAGCCCTCATTAAACAAATAAAGAAAAAAAAAATGGTTTTAAGACAGTATAGCGACGTTAAAGTGCTCATATTTCCTATTAAGATAATTTCTTTGGGTTTCGAATTTAAAAGAAGTTCATACGTTGTATAACTTTAAATATAACACACAACCATCTGCCGAAGATACACTGAACTACGAAGTAACGCACTACACGTAGTAACTACAAATCTTGAATCGCGCAATAAATAGTTCTCGCGCCGATTATTATATGTACAACATCCCAAAATCAATTGTTGGGCAGTAGCCCGCCAGGCATGATCACCTCGCCTGCTCGGAGGATCCTCCCTTTGTGTTGGAGAGACCTAACACCCGTTCCCCCACAGTACACTGTTAACAATCTTAGAAAAACGATTCTGGCCAGCGATAGTAGGTAGGTCGGATAGGTTCGTACGGAGTTTGTGTCAAGTTTTCCTTTTCTTTGCAGCACTGTAGTCTTGCGTAGTTTGGTTACTTAATTAGCTGCCTTTTAGAGCCCTTATGATATAAATATGTGTGTTAAATCTCTGTATTCTTAATTTGTTCTGTTTGTTAACAATAAACTGAGTACGAATTTATAAGTTTAACAGTATTTTGACAGGGTTTATTAGTTATAGTAGTTTAAAGATTAAACACATTTATACACAAAGAATACTCAAACTCAACACAACCATTTATAGATCCCATGTTGTGATCGAATTGACAACGCTCGGCGCAATAGGAAACGTTGCGGTGATCGTTTTAATCGCTGTGCAATACGCAACATTCTTAAGTATAAATAAAGAAAATAATTGTACCATCTTGAAATTCTTTTATTTATTAACTGTACAGCTATTTATGTCAGGTCAGTATGTATGATTGTTTTCTTTATCCGTGTCCTGGTTATTGCCAAGTCATCGCCATATAATGTTTCTTTTTATAATTAACATTCAATACTTTTATAATTAAAAATTGTTATGTGGAATATCAACTAAAAGATGCTTTTTAACTGATCTATTCAAAATACATACCATCAAATGCCATAGATCTAAAACTATACGGATAGTGGTTTAAATAAATGATTAACTTCTTAACTGACTAAATAAAATAATTACTTGACTTGAAATAAATCATTTAAAAAAATACGCAACAAGATATCTATGACATTGTAATTATCTATTACCAATAGCTAGTATTACATATTAGTCAGAAATACTAGATACGAGTATTTGCCGAGTAATACATAATTCAATCACTGGCAATATTGGTATGCTCTGATTGACATTGATTATGAAGAAAAGGTGCTATTAAGTATTCATTACCACTAGAGAGGTCGGTAAGCGTGCGTGATGTAATGTGTACATAATAATATGAGCTCATTAAACAAACCGACCTCCCGCTAAACGCTTAAGATTTAAAACTGACCGTGAAATATACATATATTATAATTTTGGATTCTGAGATTATTTGTGTGTTGCATTAAATACCTAGTTACTTTTGAAAAAACCAGTAAGAAATATGATGTGAGTAACCACTTGATTATGACGCCAAACTAATTTTAAACCCTGCATAATGTGAGATCAATCTGTCAAATAATTATTATACATATATAATGGAAACTCTAAAAAATAATACTTAAATCAGAAACTGATTTGAAATGTACATTGTACAGTACTCGTATTTGGTTTTTTTAAACGGTCAAATCAACTTCGAAATTTAAAAATTGAACGTTAATGCTGTCTTATTACAAAGTATGCGTACCGGCATTACATAATACTAGGTATAATTAATTAAATTACCCGTATTAGGAACGTCTACGATTACATTTTGTGGGTCACTCAAGTTACACATACTCGAGAGGTACAAATTATGCTATACTACTGATTTATTGAATATCTGGTCAATAGCTTGGAGCCTTAATACTACTAAATCCCTACGCCAGCTTTCGCTGTTGCTGGAACAGCTGGAGAACCATGTTTCGGCATTAACTGGTCGACTCGATCTGGTGATAACAAGGCCTCACAGAAAACAGTCGTTAAGCTTTGCACCGAGTGAGTGAGGTCCAAAATTCGAAGCTTTCTTCCTTCCCCTGATTCTGATGATACGTTTTTTTTCATCATGAAATTCAAAAATGCCAATCTTTTCAAAATAGCTTAATAAAGAATAAAAATTCATTTTGTTTAGATGAAGCTAACTTTGAAATGATTTAAAGCTATCTCACGCTTGATTACAACTTATATTAAGTACTGTAAGTTATATTTAAATCTAAACTACAACAAACTTTGTAACTAGTCGTTGTCTATACATGGAAGATATATAAGAAAAACTGATATATACGGGGTGCTTTATGAACACAAAAAAACCCAAAACAATGATCTTTAGAATTTTTATCTGCTTGTCTGTAAGCTTGTGCGGGCTAATCTCAGAAATGGCTTAAAATAATGTGGTTTTCACGAATGCGTTGCAGTATGCTTCACTTAACATTTATTGTTTGTTACGCCTCAACAGATTTATAAATAACAAGTTATATCAGTATGAATGATCATCGCTATAACCGACTTTTACGCAGACAAAGCCACAGGCAAAAGCTTGTCCTAAATAAATAAGTATCTACATCTCATATAATACTTTACCAAGTATCAAGTACTTACCAAGTACCATCATAACCTTAACACACGTCGATTACAGACAACGATGTTGATTGGTCTCATCGTGAAGACATTGCAAAGTCATGCAGAATAAGTGTCCCATTATAGTATATATCATTACATTAACTATCTTACAGGTTACATGAAACTACAACCACAGAATAACAACAAAACATACAAACAGCTATGAAATTTTCTCATGAAATACTTTGATATTAAGTTTTCTTCTTTTTTTTATTTTTTTTCTTTTCTTCTCTGGCTACGCACGATTTGTGCATTCAGTCAATGTCGAGTTTAATTTATTAAAAGGAAGGGAAACAAAAGGAATTATTGAAATAGGTAAAATGGAATTTAGGTTAAGACGGATATAGGATCAGTAATATTAAAATATTTTTTTTATTTATACTGTATACATCATATCAGTGACAAGCTCGACTTAATGCCGTAGGCATTTTCTACCAGTCGACCTTAGGGCGATGCAGAGAACTAAAAATATAAGTTGATTTCTCAGTAAGAAATTATTATTATTTTTTTTTTTTTATTGAATTGGAGGCAAACGAGCAGACGCATCACCTGATGGTAAGCGATTACCGCCGCCCATGGACACCTGCAACACCAAAAGCGTCACAAGTGCGTTGCCGACCTTTGGGGGATGGGAGAGGGAATGGGGGAGGGGTTGGGGTATGGGCCTCCGGTATCCTCACTCACTCGGTGAAACACAGCGCAAGCGCTATTTCACACCGGTTTTCTGTGAGGCCGTGGTATCACTCCGGTCGAGCCGGCCCATTTATGCCGAAGCGCGGCTCTCCCACGGTGAAGACCCTTAACCCTTAGTAATAATTTATATAGATATACATAATAAATACGTATTTAATACATATACGAAGACGAAGAAACGAGCTGACTGACATAAGTGCTTTACCGCCATTCGAGGCTTTACTCTCTGGCCTTTTAATAATTTTATATTATACTTACAACAATTTAGAAAAAAAAAAGTTTTTGTCTAACTAAATTACTGTCGTTGTGTTTTAAATTATCGTCCAAACAAAATACAATGTGGTTAACCGAATCTGTTGACGGTATGTTATACAGATACGAAAAATTAAATAAATATTGAAGTTTGATGTCATTATTTAATAAGTAATAAACTAAGGACAATTTTTTTTAAAGTGGAGACTTCATACACATTTCTTTTTAATTTACTAATGGCAACATTAAAAAAAATATAGTCAAACGTCTATCATTACTATTTTAACATCTATACATTATATTAATTCGATTAAATGACACGCAAAACTAGAAATCTTAAAAAAAACGGCAAAGAACATACATTTTTTATCCAAAATTTTATACTGATTAATGTAACACCGCGTGATGTGAAATAATATCCTAAAACTATTCTAAAAAAAAACAATCTAACTTGTAGTTTCAAAGATTAATGTAAAAATCAATCATTCAGCTCATAGATTGATATGGCCGTGGGAGAGCTATGCTTCGGCATGAATGGGTCGGCTCGACCGGAGTGATACCACGGCCTCACAGAAAACCGGTGTGAAATAGCGTTTGCGCTGTGTTTCACCGAGTGAGTGAGGATACCGGAGGCCCATAACCCCAACCCCTCCCCCCATCCCCTTTCCCATCCCCCAAAGGTCGGCAACGCACTTGTGACGCCTTTGGTGTTGCGGGTGTCCATGGGCGGCGGTAATCGCTTACCATCAGGCGATACGCGTGCCCGTTTGCTTCCTATTCCATAAAAAAAAAAAAAAAAATGGCCTGCCAATTTTTAGATAAGACAAACAAAAAAAGTTTTCACAAATGATCAGAGACAAGTGTATTACATTTTATTTAGCCTTGAAACATCTAATACTCGTACCTAATCCTGTCACAATAGGAAAGAAACCCTACAGCTAAAAATATCATAGTTCAATATTATTAATACTATTAGTTGATTCTGGCTTCCTTCGCCTCGAAATTAGTATAAAAAAAATTATACGGTGATTAATAAATTTTATTGGATAGGCATTGAAGTTCGTGGCCTAAACATAATATTGCCACAAAAAAAAATGTATTTAATGCTGACACAAGGAAAAAATTAACAGTTAGAAAAATATTATGAATTTTCATTAGTGAGTATCGGATTGTCTCAAACGAAAATTTTTAAAGAATGCCGATTTGTTCAAATCAAGCGACGGTTTCTCGTACCGCTACGCAAGAGTACTTTCATTCAAACTATTCACTTGTCCGCGTAAATAGTAAAACATAAATCTGAAAGTCTAACTGTTACGCCTTCATAACTTTAACGACTTGAAAATAATAAAAATTGTTGCACTAGCGATCAATTACTAAAGATTTATTGTCTTTATTATTCACAAATCAAGTTCAATGTTAAATATTGTTAGATATCATTGGTAGAATAATATTTGGTAACCAATTGACATTTAACGTAAATAAATGTACAAACTTTTCCATGTTTCCATATCACAAATTTTGACAGTTCAACGTTTTTTTTAGTTATTTACCAATTAGTCTGGCAAGGACAAAACCTTCTCTATAAGGCGAGCTTATATCTAAGTTATGAAAGGCTATTGACGAAGTTTACTCAAGATCTTCGAAAAAGTTCTAAACTTTGGAATGTTGAACGTTGAGAGTAAATTTTGTTAATATTGATAGAAAATTAATAAGAATAAAAGAAAATTAAAAGCGTATCATTTGAACAATATTTATTTGTTTGAGATCTTCAATGTTGCCATCATATATACACGTAAATATACAACGATATTTAATTAATTTGTTTACCAACTTACACCTATAAAAACTAAGAAACAGTAAATATGTTACAACGTATATTGTTTTTATGTTACCTTTTTTTGTTGTAACTGAACAAAAAGTTCACAATTTTTCCATTATTCTTGATCTTCAGTAGATAAAGATCCATTTTAGACGTTAATACTAACTGTGCGAAATAGGTAATCGTTGTAAAAGTTTTAAAGTTGTAAATTTTGGAATGTTTGAAGTCCAACACATAATTTATGGTAATTCATTAAAGATCTACAAATACTAGAAACACTTAAAGTCACTAGATTACAGGAGACGGGTCATTTGATGGTACGTGACTACCGACGTCCATGGACACCAGCAACTGAAGAATTTCAAGAGCGTTACCACCTTTTAAATACACTTAATTTGTGAACCTAATTGGAGAGGTTTTTTAATGGAACAATGAGCATATGAGCAGACCATGGACTCCCGGAATACCAGAAGCGTCACAAGTTTGTTGCCAGCCTTTGGGGGATGAGGAGAGGAATGGGGGAAGGCGTTCGGGTATGGGCTTCCGGTTTCCTCACTCGGTGAAAAACAGCGCAAGCGGATTTTTTGTGAGGCCGTGGTATCAGTCCGGTCGGTTCCGATAACTTCATTCATGCGGTAAAAAGCTATGAAAAGAATAGCTGAGAACAGGTGGGTATTCTATTCTGTGAAAGCGTTTTATTACTCCCATCGAATCGGCATAATAATATATCTGGTGAAGCATAGCTCTCTACAGAGTGAAATTTGCTTAGCCAACTTAGACATCCATATGGCAATCATAACTTAATCACCTACCGCCTCTCAAATAAACTTTAATGGTTATTTGAAGTGCATTTTCATATTTGACCTACAAAAATAAATTATTATAATACAATCAATTAAATCTTCTGTAATAACATTGATGTAACTGTTACGTGTTTGTGTTTAAAGATGTGGGAATGCAAAATGCGTGCTCATAAGTTTTGCACGCAATGATTTGCACGCGATGCTTTATGCAAATGAGTCGGTGCTTCGTTTTGTGCTAGGTGAAGGTTATAGCTCAATGAACTTCTGTCGTTTGTCACAAGTAATAAAGAAACGGTGCTTTCATCTAACTGAAGTCGGAAGTATAACTTTAGTCAACTGAATTTGGATTTGTTAGCGAAAAGGCCGGCAACGCACTTGTGACGCCTCTGGTGTTGCGGGTGTCCATGGGCGGCGGTAATCGCTTACCATCAAGCGATACGTCTGCTCGTTTGCTACCTATTTAATAAAAAAAATCCGATCCGAGTATTCTCTTTCTACCAAGGGAAAGGTAGATATCGACCTTGCTTTTTCGACATAACTGTTTAAGTGTGACTAATAGGTATTTTAGACAACGGTGGATGTTTAATACGCCTCTGGTTCCCCTCACAATGTATTCAGGTTATAGGTTATATTAACTTAACTAACTAATTTAATATATATATATAATACAAAGTAATTATTTAAATACATATATTAGTTTTATCCAATACCAACGTATTATATTATTATATATGTCATATTATACTATTTTTTCTTACGCACCTACCACTTCATATTTTCACATCACCTTAAGGTTGACTGGCAGAGTATGCCCTACGGCATTAAGTCCGTCTTTGTGCTAAATGTGCATCAAGTTTAAATAAAAAAATAATACCTACCAATTCTAGTGTGTGTTTATATCAAACATTAATAAACCTAAATAACTCGTTTAATCATATTATGGATAATTTACAATGCATCTTTATTTACGTGTTATAATGTCAGTCAGCTGGTCGACTATCTTTGACAGTACTCAAAAGTGATTCTCTCATTTAATACTATAAAATTTATTTCCCACCAAAAATATATATTTCCGTACTGTTAGAATTTATCTGTCGCAATATCCTCCTACTACGCTTGTGCTCGTAGAAAAAATGTCAAACTATTAGAAGCTTCCTAATTTATGCAATATCACAATGATGTAATATTATCATAAACATACATATTTGTACAGGTTTGTGAGTCACGACCCAGAAAAAAATAACAAACAATTAGTAGTTATATTAATAACTGTCTTAAAGTTTCCTTACTGTTTTATTATTGACATAAAACTAAAAAACAAAACTGCAAGCTGATTGCTTCAATACAAAAACTGTAATCTTTATTTTAAATTATATGAAAATTTATATAAGTATACTTAAGTCATTATTTCTTTAAGTTATGTATTGCATCTTGTTTATACAGTGTGTAATCAGTATTGAAGCTTTACAGAATTTACTGCTTAATACACAGATTATATAAAAACCGAAAGCTTGATATAGTATAAGCTAAAACCTCATTTCTTAAAAGAGACCTAAATCCAATATTGATAATAATTCTCTCTAAGTAGAAATAGGTAACTTGCATTATGATTCACAAAATGCCGTGAACCATTAAATTTATAACTGTTCTGTATTTAAATTTGGAGCTCTCCGTTAATATACAATTAAATCACACGGAAACACAAATTTAACACAAGAATAAATCGCGAATGTTGAGTGACAGTTCTAAAACTTTGGTGCAGGTGATTTCTTCTTTGTTAACGTTTAAAGTAGTTGCATGTGTATAATACACAGCTAAAGAACCTACTGAAACTATCAAAGATAGATCTGTTTTGTCTTTGATTCAAATGCACTATATGTATATTAACCTACTTTTAGAATCATTTATTATTTCTTCTTAGTAGTCTCAAAGTGTCTTTGGATGACGTATAGACGGCTCTTAAAATATCCCGTGGATATTCTAAGTCTAAGGGATAACAGTCCTGTAAAAAAATAAAAACACAAACCCCATACCAACTAACTCCTCTAGCCAGCATTAACCTCCTTTTTAGAGAGAGATCTAGTATAAGTCCAGCAATGAACTATTGACATCAACTGATATGATTCTCAAAGCAACAACTCAAATTTGGCGCATCCTATATTCAGTTCGATTTATACCGGTTTTCGTACGTTTAAACTTGAAGTTAATTACTTAATAAGTATGGTACATCTGTCTTGTCTGCTCACATAAGTATTTCTCTTAATTTCGTTACGAGAACTGAATATAAAGTGTTTGATTAAGCTTTCGTCATAGGAAATGATGTCAGAAATTATTTAATAACGTTTTTATAATTGTTTACCTTCAAGAATAGAATATATAATGTAATAAATAAATATTCCAGACATCTAACACACAACGCCATCTAGTCCCAAGCTAAGCAGAGCTTGTGTTATGGGTGCTAGACAACTGATATAAATACTTATATACTTTTTTTTTGTAAATACATCATACATATTATACATAGAAAACACCCAAACTCTGAAACAAATATTTGCAGATCATACAAACATTTGGTCCAACCCGGGAATCGAACCCGAGACCTCAAGCTTAGCAGTCGCAGACGCTACCACTACGCCACCGAGGCAGTCAATATTACTTCCTTTAGTAAGAAGACATTGAAATTTGTCAACATTGAGGTTATGGGTGTGATCGCAAGCGAACGATAGTTCTAAACAACTTGGACAGATTCTTTTCTTGTGCGGCTCTTCTCTGAGGCTTCTAGCTTGCTAGTTTGGTACTAGATGGCATTGAGGGCAGATGTTAGAAATATTATTATTTAAACTTCGTTGTCTCTTTTTAAATATACTAACCTACTTTTTCTCAGTTTTTCATTCGATTTAATATGATTCTCAATGTTAGTCGGGTACCGGAGCTTATAAACGTCTAATAAGTTGTACATAATGTGTCTTTTATAGTTTTCAGTAGATTTCCATTTTTCGCCCATTTCTTTTACGCTTAATCTCTTGTCTACGATTTCCATAATTGTCTTTGACTTTTGTTATTGTTGTAGTAAATAAAAAAGTTTAACAAAACTTAACACTTACGTTAAATTGCAAGGCATCATAATTAATTTTAACGTCAAAATGATTGATCACACCCAATCGTTTCGATGTTTAAAAAAATGTAAGTAATGAGTTATTTTTTGTGATTTCACCTCTACAAAACAACGGTTGTCATTAAAATAAAAAATAATCATTCTAACAAAATAATAAAAAGAAACAATTATTGTTATGAGTGCTACTAAATAGTGTTACATCATGTTCTACTTTTTTTATACATAGACAATGATCTTGTGATATTTGTTACCTATGCTTATTTTTGCTTTTTTAAACAGTCCCGTCCACAACTATTTATAATTTAAAAAACAGCTTAACTACAGCCCTGAAAATATTTTTCAATTGAAAATCTATACTAATAATAAAGCTGAATAGTTTGTTTGAACGCGCTAATCTCAGGAACCGCTGGTCCGATTTGAAAAATTCTTTCAGTGTTGGATAGTCCATTTATCGAGGATGGCTATAGGCTATATATCATCACGCTAATGCTAATAGGAGCGGAGTACCAATGAAGAATGTTTCAAAAACGGGAAAAAAAATCACACTACGGGCAATTGAAGACGCAATCGAGGTTGCGTGGATCAGCTAGTGCATTTTAAATATAAAAATTTATAGTTCGTGAGTTCTAAAATGGTAATAGTGTCAGTTGTTATAGAGATCAAACTGTATTATAAGGACTATAAATGAGGTGATTGGAGGCACCAACTAAACACCCACGAAACACCAAAGTGTTTGGGACAAACAAGATTGGTAAAATAATTGATTCTGTTATGTTCTTGGGAACAGTGGTCACTAACTATCAGGTGACCTGTATACTTGTTTGTCCCTGTAGCGTTAAAACTAATAACAGCTACGCAGTATAAGTTCAATTCTCCACCCGACTCTTTTTACCTCCCTTCCTTTTAGCCTCCTTCGTTCTGATAACACTTATACCGATTTGCCGAAAACGATTACGTTCCTTCCATTCAAAAAGGCGTCAAGCAGGTGGCCTGGTATAAAATAATTCAGCCAGAACTCTACGGTCCAACATTGTTCTGACCTGGAATAAATTTGGGAAGAGACCACAAAAATTATAATGAAAATAGCTAATTTGCATCACAAATAGACCTGCTCCCTTAGCCAAGATGCACGTGTTTCGCGTCGAATCTCATTCTACAATCGTTAACGTCTTCATTCTCTTGTATTATTAGCTAATATTATGGTTAGACCTCTTGTCTAAGCGTGGAGATGACATAATTCTGATATACCTATTTGTTAATTTTATATTTTCTTTTACGTCTGTAGAATGTCGAGTTGTGCCAAGGAGGTAGAATTTGAAACTTGTAGACGTTTTAGTAACCACAGTACTCCTCCATAAGTTCTTCCGGTTACTCGACATCAGTAAATCATCACCATTCGAAAATTTCTTACATAATAAAAATTATGATATATACAAAAAATTAAATGAAAATGAATGCATTCAAATTAACATTTTTTAATTTGAAATTGAATTTTTTGAGTTTCAGTTTTGTGTTGACACACTTGTGTATTTATTGTTTATTTATGTAAAACTAGCGACCCGGCCCTGCTTCGCACGGAAGTCTTTGAAATTCTCGGATTTCCTCCACTGTAATATGCATGTATTACACAACTATACCTTGCTCTTGAATCACTCTATCATTGTTGAAAACTTAATTAAAATCATCGTAGTTGAGTAGTTTAAAAGATGTAAGCGAACAGACATCGGAAGTAACTTCATTTTATACATAGGTATAAATATCAATATACTCAAAATGTAAATAATTCTAAATTCAGTAGGAAATATGCGTTGTAATAATATAATGTTACATCCAAGTCCGACATCCCACAGCTTTTAAATCCTCTTTTTTTTTAATTTACAGGGAACTGGCAACTTACCATAGATTACTAGTACTTTTTTTAAACTATTTTAGATATGATAAATATTATGTTATTAAGTGTTTATGAAGGTCGCTTTTGATTTGATTACTTAGATGAATGCAAGTCCACCTTAGCCATTGCGCTGCCACCTATCCAGACATCGCATTTTTCATTCAACTGATTTTTGGTTTGTTAGAAACCAACACAATAAAATAATTTTCTATTAGTGATGCAAAAATTAGCAGCGTTCCTTTTGTGTTTATATAATAAATTTGTTTCTGCCAGTTTCTTCATTCTCGAATAATATATTTGCAATTCTAAATGGAATTATTTTATGAATATGTTCTTGAGAATACTGATTAGAATGTCAAAGTGACAGTTCAAGTCAAAGATTTAATGTCATCGTACCATTCCCGCCTAAATCAGTCTTTGTTAAACTTTAAAAAAAGAGTTCATTGATATCTAATTAAATTTAAATTTCATTATTATTTATTAATTCGTCTACACCAACTTTAAAGATTATCATAAATAAATGCATCATCTTCTAAACATTGACATACGTGTATTAAATTAATAAGAGAATGCTTCAATTTTATGTACATGTGTATTTATTTGGTAGAATATTAATTTACTCGATTTGAAATACTGCAAATGTTAGAATACAGTAAATGTAAAATAATTGATAATTATAAGAGATAAAATGCAGACGAATAATTTTGTTTCAAAGGATTCAGTTTGTTAGAGGTTATTGTAGATAAGTCAAAGATTTGTTATACAATCTTCTGAGTCTGAGGATTCGTGATTATTTTACGTAAGGGAGAGGGGAGGATACCCCTCCCCCTTACGTAAAATAAGAAGGATCTTATTTATACTCATTAAGAGCTATCAATAAAATTGTTTATTGAATTTTTGAATAATTTATTTTGGTTTATGAAAATTTGTACAACTATAGTCGTTCCAATACTTTATTTAACTTTTGACAGATCACGCACATAAAGTTTTGTAATAATTTTTGATACAATGTACTACAGATAATACTGTACTTTATGGGCGGGCTCCGCCTACTTAGGGATGTGTCATTCGTAATTAATGACCACAGACTATAAAAACGGTTTTGAAATAAATCGATTATCGATTATATTAATAAAACATACAATAAAATTATTGTGATTATATTTTATATCAAATCACGTAAAAAGCTTTATTATTTTGCATTAAAATGCCCTAAATGTCTCTGTTTCAATGCATAAATAATTTGCGTAATGAAAACAGTTCCATCGTACTCGTACCTAGTAATGGGATCGAATGTATTCGCCGCAAATTAATGAATCTAAAATAATTGTTTAGACTTACTATAGTTGGTTCAAATAAAAACTACCTGCGGTACCTACTTGTAATGAACAGGTACAAAATGTTGAAATTCGTAGTAATTTACGGATTAAAAATAAAACAACCAAAAGAGGTACTGTAATACTAATTTTAATAATAAAGAATCGTCTTCTTCGTATGACCAGGAATCATCATCACTTGACAGTTGTTTGTCCTTTGAGTACTTTCTTTTTTGGCATTTTGACAGTAACGAAGGCAGGAACGGTACGCTCAACTCAACCAAACGTGAGAATTCACAAATAAATCAATACGGAGGAATATAAATACTCAACTATATTGAAGGTTACTCATTGAAATACTGTAGATTATTTTAAAATAGACATAGAGAGATTTAATAAAGATCATCAATAGTTTAACAAATACAATATTAACCACTGAATTACAACACAATACAATAATACATTTTGAAAATTCAGTTCCTCTTATTATATATTTTTTCATGACATAGAACCGTCATATTTGAACAACATTCTTTTAATCCATTTCTTCTTTATTTTGACAAAGGAGGTCGCACATTGAAACACATAGAAATATGAAGTACGAAATTATCTATAAAATAATAAGTTTGTTAAATCGATTAAAACTTCTTAATGCATAAAATCGATCGATGAAAGCAATCGAATAGGTAACGGGTCAGGGTATCACTATTTGATTAAGTATTAGAGCTGTCAAAAGTTAAATAAACTATTGGAACGACTATAGTTTCAAAATTGCATGACTACCCACTGACCACAGAAAAGTCGTAGACCTCATGTCATACCTGGGGTTACCATATAGAAAATTACCAAAAATAAGTCTAGATGACCCTTTTCGAAATGCCAGTTTGTGTAATACCACAGATTGTTAAAAAAGTTTGTAATCGTAATATCTCATACGAACATACGTTTGTTAAATGTTTAGTTAACCTCCGTTGTTACAAAACCAGCCTAGAAAAGGTGACTATTACGACTAGTCTATTTTCTCTTCGGCAACTGTTATGACATCACAAATAATGTATAGATTTCGTTAAGTTTTTATCTGTGGTTTACATATTAAAACCAAAAACTAAAAACGACATAAAAAAACTAATACAGTTAAAAATTTTGGTACTATCATTGCCTCTAAAAATTATTTTTCTTTTATTTAACATCCACACTAAGACTTGACGAAACCATTTAGTTTATGTTCCTTGTCGTATTTAAGAAGGTGCTAATTAATATTTTTTTATAAAATGGTCCATGTAGTGTTTGATTAAGAATACTGAGTGTCACCTCGCTTATTTATCCCAATTGTTTCATGAGAGCAGACTAAGAGAGACTCGAAAGGGGCGGTACTACCTTCTCACAGAAGACCAACATTCGTGCTGTCTTTTTTCGTTGGGGAATGCGAGACCCAATGATGCGGTCATGAAGCATCTCAATATGCCGTCAAAGTGTGGGTCACCATGCTGCTCCATCAGGCAAGGTCAAAGTCAAAGTCAAATCATTTATTTCCATAGGTCCCAAAAGTCAAAAATACAAACAACAAAATATAAAATAAAACTCAAGTAATCAATTCAGTGATAAAAGGTACTAATACTAAATGCATTGAAATGATTTGAATTACCAGAGTATAGCTTGATTTCTATTCAACTCAAAGGTTTAAATTGAAATCAATTCAAGTACCAGCTCCGATGGGTATTGCATTCATGAGAAGAGCTGGTGAGAAACTCAGAGAGGCAGAGTAGAGTCATTTTGACAGGCTGTCCAAAGGTCAACATAAAAAAAGAAAAAAAACTTAGAAACAAACCCCACACCAATACGTATGCCAGTGTGGTATATTAGACCAAAACTTCGATTCTAAGGAGATTTCTTTATGCGGTAGTGGAGTATGAAAGGCTATTAAAGATATAAATGAGATTTTAAACCATTGGTGACAAAGCCAACGGAAGTAACTGTTTGGTGAATATAAAAATATGTTACACTTGTGTGACGGGTGCACGTCACGTAATGTCTAAGTGTATCCAATACAAGCGATGAAACTATATTTTATATTACGAATATTCATAATTTCCAAAGAAATTAAAAGAAAATACTACAATTTTGGAATTGTCAACATTATATTGTATGTCAACGACTGCCTCGGTGGCGTAGTGGTAGCGTATGCGACTGCTAAGCTCTCGGTTCGATTCCCGTGTCGGACCAAATGTTTGTATGATCTGCAAATATTTGTTTCTGAGTTTGGCTGTTTTCTATGTATAATATGTATGTATTTACAAAAAAAATATATAAGTATTTATATCAGTTGTCTAGTACCCATAACACAAGCTCTGCTTAGCTTGGGACTAGATGGCGTTGTGTGTTAGATGTCCGGAATATTTATTATTATATAGTATTGTGAGAAGGAATAGGCTATTTAAAAATTTATATAAATAGTTGTACAACTCTCTCTGCACATAGTTTTGTAATAAGCATTAGAATTAAGCCTTTTTTTATTTATGAGCTTGCCAAAGTGAGTCTACTCTGCCTGATGGAAAGCATTATTGAAATCCAAGATTAGTGGTCGCCATACTCATTACGAATGTTGACAATGAAGCATGGTAACCCACACCATTGGGGCCTATTACTGTGAAACTATTTATTATTGCTTTTAGCATTTACGTAATGGGGAAATATTTCTAAAAATGCTTTTGAAAGACATTATTGAATAAAACATTTAATCAGAAACAAAGTATAAATTACTCCACGTATTTTTTTTATGGAATAGTAGGCAAGTGGAGCAGACGTATAGCCTGATGGTAAACGATTACCACCCCCCCATGGACACCCGCAACACCAGAGGCGTCATAAGTGCGTTGCCGGCCTTTGGGGGATTAGGAGAGGGAGGAGTTGGGATGTGGGCCTCCAGTATCCTCACTTACTCGGTGAAACACAGCGCGGGCACTGTTTTACACCGGTTTTCTGTGAGGCCATGGTATCACACCGATCGAGCCGGCCCATGCATGCCGAAGCGTGGCTCTCTTACAGTATGAACTTTACTATATAAACAATTGAAAACTATAAATCTTTATAGTATTCGTATTTATGGCATAGCTTTCTATATACTACGGCCTGAAATACTGCAATGTTTGGGAAAGCGCAATCTTTTCGCTTCTAATTGTCGACTAGAGTTCCCACGTTCGTGCCATATAATATCTAGGTTCGCCAGGCGTTTTCTAAGTTTCTACTCATATATTGTATTATTTCAGAACTGGTTTTCTCTGTTTCTGATGTTTTGTTTACTCTCGTAATGCGATTATGTCATTATGATCTCATAATGATCTTTGGTTAACAGCACTTCGCTTTTAATATATATTTGGGTAATTTTCCATTAGATTGCAGTCATATTCGACATTACGCGAGTGTTACTAAATTGTTTTTTTAAAAATGATCACTAACTTTCATTCCTGCTTCGTAAGAAATTGTAAAAAAACTGTTTTCTCAATTCTTTAATTCCCACCTATAGGGCTGATATTAGAAAAAAATGTCTTTTACGTTACATGCATACTTAAAATTTATAAGACTAATTGAATATTAATACTGTAAAGAAAAAATAACATACAATTTTTCAAATGGTTTCACAGAACGCAAAATAAAAAAAAAAACTATAGCTAATTAAATAAAAAAAAAATTGTCTTTTGTTTGATAAAACTTTTCCTTTAGGCGGGAAACAATGAATCGGCTAAAACTTACTCTACAATTGCTAAATCGCAATAATATCGTCGGTGGTCTAGCTCCAATAACTCAATGCTCAATTTAACGCAAACTCACATATTTTATATTTGTAAATTGTATTTCAACAATTCTCCAAAATGATGTTACAATAAAACAGAAAGCGCGGGAGACCTTGATTAAAACTGTACTGACCAAACTGAATATGTGACCACAGACTAATATTGCAATCTGTCACTTTTAACCACACTTTCAAATATAGAACTGCACATTCGAAACACAAACATTGTGGTCAGTCATTGTTTATTATTCAAAGAATGGGATGCGAAAACTTATATTATACTCTATCTATATATATATATATATATATATATATATATATATATATATAATCTATCATTATTTCGTCTTATAAATGTGATCACACAACCGATCCGTGATCGTTGTTGATCTTTAATTATGGATCACAAACTTGTTTACACGCCCATATATACAAACTAATACGAACTTTGGACACAATTAACCTAATAATGCGATATTTTTGTATTTTTTTTGTGATTGTCGTAATTGTGTATATAACTAGTAAATGTGTGATTATTTATTTATATTATTTATTTAAACACTGCAAAACTTTTTTGTGACATCTTTTGTTTGCTTATCTAATTATTATTTTTTATTTATATTCTATATTTTTAACTAATAATAATATTGTGCAATTCGAAAATAAATTTAATCTGTTACAATTTTTCAATATTAAAGACTTAGAAGATTAAGGTCGATTTAAAAAAAATAAGATAGATATAGCAAATTTAACACGTATATTATAAAAAGGAAACACAGTAGGTAAGCGTGATATAAATACCTTTCCTTTTCTTCTTATTACTCTTACCTTGCAATATACTCTTAATTTTCCCATTTCGTCCCTAAAGTACTCAAGTGCTCAATTTAACGCAAACTCACATATTTTATATTTGTAAATTGTATTTCAACAATTCTCCAAAATGATGTTACAATAAAACAGAAAGCGCGGGAGACCTTGATTAAAACTGTACTGACCAAACTGAATATGTGACCACAGACTAATATTGCAATCTGTCACTTTTAACCACACTTTCAAATATAGAACTGCACATTCGAAACACAAACATTGTGGTCAGTCATTGTTTATTATTCAAAGAATGGGATGCGAAAACTTATATTATACTCTATCTATATATATATATATATATATATATATATATAATCTATCATTATTTCGTCTTATAAATGTGATCACACAACCGATCCGTGATCGTTGTTGATCTTTAATTATGGATCACAAACTTGTTTACACGCCCATATATACAAACTAATACGAACTTTGGACACAATTAACCTAATAATGCGATATTTTTGTATTTTTTTTGTGATTGTCGTAATTGTGTATATAACTAGTAAATGTGTGATTATTTATTTATATTATTTATTTAAACACTGCAAAACTTTTTTGTGACATCTTTTGTTTGCTTATCTAATTATTATTTTTTATTTATATTCTATATTTTTAACTAATAATAATATTGTGCAATTCGAAAATAAATTTAATCTGTTACAATTTTTCAATATTAAAGACTTAGAAGATTAAGGTCGATTTAAAAAAAATAAGATAGATATAGCAAATTTAACACGTATATTATAAAAAGGAAACACAGTAGGTAAGCGTGATATAAATACCTTTCCTTTTCTTCTTATTACTCTTACCTTGCAATATACTCTTAATTTTCCCATTTCGTCCCTAAAGTACTCGGTTGACGATAATAGTCTAGTCCTTTTTACGTGTGTGGAACTAAAATACAGTCGGCAAAACGTTTGCTTCTAATCCGCCTCTGCCTCAACATGTATCAATTATATTTTTCTCTTTACATTCTAGTAAATAAGTGTGTTTCAATTAATTACAAACTGTCATAATGGAATGTACAAATTTATTCTGAGTGTTCGTAATTGTCTAAATACACGCTACAATCTGATAATTATGTTAAGAAATGTGTTTTAAGTGTGTGTAAGATGCATTTCAGCAGTAATGACTTTCGTAGTGTTACTGGTTACTGAGGAAAATTGTTCTCTTTGACTGTACAGTCAAATTAATTGACAAATTGGTACCCGTGTTCTAATAATAACCTTTCAAATTAATGGAGGGACTTACGTGTATGAGAGTTAGATTACTCCGAGTGACGGTAGACTTAGCCCTGTTTGACTTCTCTATCTAATCACACTAACGGCACTCCTCTGACATAACTAGGACTCAACATGTAGTGGCTAAAATTTAGAGGTGTCAATACACTTATGCTTGTTTCTTCAAAGGTATGTGCAGGGTTGCGTGTATTTCTGAAAAATATTTATTTATTGATAACCAAGAGCGATATAATTATTTTGTATTAACATATAGGCAGGTACTGATAGTGTGCCCTATAACATTTTTTTCTGGTTAACTAAAAACTATGTATACTGCACTCATTTATATGCTGAAAACATGTAATATTACATAGGTCTAGATAAATTTTGCACATATATAGTAAATCATTTACACTGTCTACTCAAAACGTTAGAAATTTTAAATTTCATCAAGGAACACGAGAAGATATCTAGTTTGTGGATAAAAATATTATACGATACAACTGCTCGTTTGCCAAATATTAAAAAAAAAAAGAATCGTAAAATACCTACGCGTCAATACACTTTCTTGCGTAGTTAGTTGCATGACAGATATGAAGCATTATGAATACTAAATTCAAAGATGTCAAAAGTATGAAGACATATAACAATTATATCATTTTATTTATTTAGTATACTAAATTATTTATCTTATCAAGGAAACACGAGAGTATTTTATTACAATAGAACTTAACAAACTATGCTGAGTAATGCGTCTTTTTATTTTATTATATAACAACATTACGTCACACGGCGATGCCTGCATTCATTGCGTAAATAATTTTTATAATTTAATACCAAGTCAAGGTTGTAATGTTACTAATACTAGTTTCAATAAGTACAATTTGGCCGTAATTCATAATTTCATCATGGGTAAAGAGAAATTTCTAGCAAATTGCATATTAGGCAGACATTTAATATGTTAATTGATGTCATCATTATTTTATTTTATTTTTTAATTTACCTCATATTTAACGAGTATAGACTACCCAGCCAAACAGGTTTGCGACCATGACCTGCTCAAGTTGTTTTACACTACCCAAACCAAGTGTAAACAAAGCAATTCACTTTTCCTTCGATTGTATTCCCTTTAATACCTTCCTTTCAAATCACCCCTTTATTTAATACACGAAATGGCAATATATTTTCCCAATATTAGGTACGCTCATCCTCGCCATTAATAGTCTTTAACAGTCCACTGCTGAAAATTAGCCTCTCCTTTGCAAGGAGACTATGGGCTTACACTCAGATCTGACATTTGAGTTTCAATGAAAAAAAAAAAATCTACGACTCATAGGTTCCCTATAGCTCAGTAATGATTATGATGAGGATGACCGATCGGTATTTTTTCTAAAAATGTATTTTAGCTAGATCGATTCGATTCGATTCTTGTATATATATATATATATATATATATATATATATATATATATAATACTAACTGACCCGACAAACGTTGCTTTGCCATAAAAAGGAGTAGGTATATATTTTAGGGGTGGGTTGATAAAAATCGCGATGGAAAAATAGGGGTTGATCGTAGAGGGTTGAAAATTCAGGGTTGTATGTATTTTCTAATTCTGTATCATGAAAAAAACCTAAAATTAAAAAAAAAAAATATGGTGGACTCTTAACATTTAGGGGGATTAAAAATAGACGTTGGCCGAATCTCAGACCTACCTAAAATGCTCACAAAATTTCATGAAAATCGGTGCAACCATTTTGGAGGAGTATGATAACTAACACGAGAATTTTATATATTAGATATACAAGAATTGCTTATTTAAATGTATTATGTAGTTAGATCATTGTATTAGTTGTAATATTTCTTATCATGCGTATAGGGTATAATAGGGTTTTAATAATACAGTAATACCTTTAGATAACTGTCTTCTGGATAGCAGGGATTATCTATATATATAGGATTATATATATATATATATATATATATATTTTACTTAATTTATTTATCTTTATTGTATATAGAAAGCAAAACAGTATAAAAAAAATTAGTTGCAAAATTATTTGTAAGTATAACAATCGATGGTCTTATCGTTCACGACGATTACTTCCAGACAACCATAAAACCATGTCTTCTTCGCTAAGTTATTTCATGTCTTAACACATGAACAACCAATTTTCTCAACGAATGATTACCTAGCTACCGACTATATCATTAAAGCAACGTGACTTATACCGACTAGCTGTCTGATTATTTCAAGGCTCTCATTAGACCATTATAAATTTGATTCAGATGGGTCCATTGCACCATCATATGATGAGCAATAATTTCTCTATTTACCTCTGACCTACGTTATATAAAATAATGAAGTGTTCGTTTATTTTGAAATGTAAAAGCAATCCCTTGCGTTACGACTCGGTTTACTTACATTAAGTTAGTTATATTTAGCTGTATTTTGAAAGCGATGAATTGGTAATGCTATATTTGGTAAACATTCATTATTTCACCCGATATTAAGGCTATCTGTATTTCGGCTATGAGAACTTTATTACTTGATATTTGTTTTCTTCTTATATATAAAATTTTCGTGTCACAATGTTAGTTACCATACTCCTCCGAAACGGCTTGACCGATTCTCATAAAATTTTGTGTGCATATTGGATAGGTCTGAAAATCGGACAACATCTATTTTTCATCCCCTAAATGTTAAGGGTAACGCCTAATATTATTTTTAATGTTTTAGATAAATAATGTTTTTTTAATTTTTATATGATACAGCATTAGAAAATACATACAACCCTGAATTGTCAACCCTCTACGATCAACCCCTATTTTTTCATCGCTATTTTTATTGACCCACCCCTAAAATATACTCAAACTCAAATGTACACGAACACGTCAAAAATACAAACATCAAAATATAAAACAAAACTCCAGTAATCAATTCAGTGATAAAAGGTACTAATACTAAATGCATTGAAATGATTTGAATTATCGGAGCTTAGATTGATTTCGATTCAACTCAAAGGTTTAAATTGAAATCAATCCATATATTCCTTTTTATGGCAAAGCAACATTTGTCGGGCCAGCTAGTTATGTATAAAAAAGATATTGAGCTAGTAAAAGCAGTCTATTATTACAAATGTATTGAGATCTCCTTATTTAAAATCGGTTCAGTATTTTAGACGCTAAGGTGTCAGTCAGTCAAAGATATTGATGGCTTTCCGGTAATCGGGTAAAAACATAAAGGAAAATATTAAACTGGCAATCTCAGGCAGTTTTCCCACATGTCTACCGTAACATTACGACACAGTAATTAGAACAGTACAAGCAGTTCCTTTTAAACCTAATTATGTGTTTATCTATGCTTGCGCGACGCAATGTTGATAATTTGATCCATTACCGTATTACTTACATACTCTTTAGTAGGTTATGGTTTTGGGTCAGAAATGATTACGAAATTGGGAAACTATAGTGATTTACATAGTTACGAGAGCTTTGATGGTGTTTTTTATAATAAAGACAAGCCATCCCATCATCGTTAACACAATTTAATAGTCCACAACTGGACATAGAGCTCTCCTAAGAAATGAGGTTTTGAACTATTTATTAATACACTGGACAGACAAGTTTAATTAATAAATATTCGATGAATCGTTCAGTAGAAGAAAGGTAAAGGTTGTTTTGTAATAATTTCCATTCGAGCAATCCTTCAGTCGACCTACCATACTTACTCCGAAGATCAACCTAAAATGACAGCATTCGTCGTGGTGAGTGCGAGATCAATGATAAAGAAGCATCACTATGCCGCCGTAATATGGGTCACTATGCTGTATTGTGGCATTGGATTCCTTATGCTTTCCACCAGGCAGAGTAAAGTCTCTTACCGTAGGAGAGCCACGCTTCGGCATGCATGGGCCGGCTCGATCGGAGTGATACCACGGTCTCAAAGAAAATCGTTGTGAAATAGCGCTTGCTCCATGTTTCACCGAGTGAGTGAGGATAACAGAGGCCCATACCCCAACCCCTCCCCCATCCCCTTTCCCATCCCTCAAAGGTCGGCAACGCACTTGTGACGCCTTTGGTGTTGCGGGTGTCCATGGGCGACGGTAATCGCTTACCATCAGGTGATACGTGATACGTCTGCTCGTTTGCCCACGATTCAATAAAAAAAAAAAACATAAAAAAAACTGTAATCGAATATGCGAGTAGATATAGGATATATGTCAAGTTTTCCTCCTCTTTGTAGAACGGGATGAATGGGGGTAGTGACGTCCTATATTCTTATACCGTCACCACACGACGATGTATACTAGCTTTAAACTCCTTTGTGTAGCAATACCCACACTCAACTAACCATCTAGTGTGACGTAAGTGTTAGTCATATGAATGTTTGTTATGAAAATAACAATGCAAGTAAAATATGTGCATATTCCACACATTGATATAATTCTACGTCACACTCAGTTATATACACGTAATACGTACCCAGTTATAGTTATACGATACATAAGTATTAATTACATTTAATAAATAGACAAATATATTTCTACAAAAATAAATTAAATTTAAGTGTCGTTTTGAAATTTACAGCTTTTCATATGAAAGTATGTACAGAAAATTACATGTAAAATATCGTTTTTTTTTTCATTTTTGCTGTCTGTTTGTTCCGGATAACCTCTCTGGCAGCGAGATTATGCTATATGATAAGGAGGACGATAGAAGTAACTTAGGCCACATTTATGTTTTTTTAAATAGGGTAATGCGAATTAAATAGTAAATAATATCCGATTTAATTTGTCTTTGTCGTTCTGTAAAGTCGTGGTATCACTCCGGCCGAGCCGAAGCGTGGCTCTCACACGGTTTCCGTCCGGAATAGGATAATAAATAATAAAATAAGATATTCATGATAGAAAATTAATTAAAATATAATATTTTACAAAAAAACATATCATTAAAATAAGATAGTATCTGCTCATTCATTGTCTGTTAGGCGGAACAAAGTTTGCCAGGTCAGCTATTTTTAAAATAATTTACGTTTATTTCATTAATCTCATAGCCCTACTAAACTTAAAACTTGTCATGGTATAACGACTACCAACGACTGTTGCAACTCCGACTATAGACCCCGTCCCTCTTCCCTTCCCCCTAAGGCAATGGTAACACTCCAATCGGCAATACACTAAAAACGATTTTAAAACCCCAGTCTTAGCTTAGTCTACGATAGCTTTAGCTTTCTGAGCTAGGAAAACTCAGAAAGCTAAAGTCATACGACTCGTAATAAACAAACCATAACCTGTTCATATTGATGGGCCATAAAAGCTTTATAAACACTTATGGCTAGAAAGTGAAAAGGGTCAGTACGGTCCAGGGCTTTACATTGAGGAAATACTTTTCCTTTCAACCATATGGATGATAGCTACTGCCTGATTGGGAATGGTAAAAGATATAAGAAAAGCGAGTTACAGCTTCTGATCAAAACTGTCACAAAGTATTTGAAAAGATTTTAGACTATGATGAGATATGTAATATGTTCTTATTTATATTAATTGAGATGTACAAAATGGTAGCCGATTTTTTTTTAGAAACCTGAATATTGAGTTGTATAAATAAATATTTAAACAAGGAATTCGTCAAATGTCAAATGAACTTTAATAATTACGTCATGCGTTTTTTAATCCTTACAATAAACAATTATTTTTGTTTACATATTTTCTATTTAAATTACTAATATTATAAACTCGAAAGTTTGTGAGTTTGTAAGTGAGTATGTTTGTTTCTCTTTTACGCAAAAAATACTGAATGGATTTTGATGAAACTTTACAATAATATGGCTTATACATCAGAATAACAGGCTACAATTTATAAAGATACTAGCTTCGCCTCGCGTCGTTGCCCGCGGTTATTGTCGTACCGCAAATAGTACCGTGGGGTTCAGCTATTCTAGTTCAGTGTTTCATATTCTATAGACATCTTTCTAACTAGTAAAGGCGGGCAATCAGCTGTTATACGTTAGCCATACTTTTTTTTTAATTCTTGCTATTTTTAATGTTTTATTTTACATATTTTTTTTCCATCGGGTGGATTCGTCAGTTCGTTTGGCCCCTCTATCTTAAAAAAAACAACAACATTGATATACTGTTGACAATATAAGTTTATTTAATTAATCAATCTGTAACAAGGTCTCAAGTAATATCCGGTCTGTAGATTATTGTGTGTGGGCTATCTAATCACTGCATGTGTTTAATAGATTATACACTAGTCATCGGTGTAATTACTGCAATTTACATACATACACCCACTGAATCCCAATAATTCAAAGAGGTATGAACTTGTAATGCTCCTTGATATGTCTAAAAATAATTTGTTTGTTTGTTTAAACGCGCTAATCTCAGAAACCGCTGGTCCGATTTGAAAAATTATTTCAGTGTTGGATAGTCCATTTATCGAGGAAGGCTATAAGCTATATATCATCACGCTAATACTAATAGGAGCGGAGCACCAATGAAGAATGTTTCAGAATTTTCACGCTACGGGCAATAGAAGACGCAAACGAGGTTGCGTGGGTCAGTTAGTATTTAATATTTCTACAAGAAAAACTTAATTAACCTTTTTTTATTTAAATGGACTATTGAATGACTGTGGATGTGATGTGAAATATGGTTTTAATGTAACTTAGTTTAATTTATACCATATTAATATTATTATGTTACACAATAGTGACTTTTTAATTTTATATGTTGCCAAATTAACTTGAAATCGTCATTAATCGCTGTAAGCTTGTAACTTAATCGTACTTTACACCAGGTGGTACTCTTATACAAAGGTATGAGGTTTAGATGAAAGTCGTCAAGCAACATCGGAAGAGGAACCGATGTACATGTACCGTATGTGACGTATGTACGAGTAGTGACGTACTTCCGCATTTGTGATGTAATGATGAGCGGAGAAACATCGCGGGTTGGAGTTCAAATACTATTTAATCTACTGGTATTATCTAAAAGACTTAAAAGGGAAGCTTTTTAGGTTTGTCCTTTATAAAGACCCTTCTATAGAACACCTCTGATAGTTTCGTCATGTCAGTCCGTCCGTCTGTCCATCTATTCACACAATATTTCAATGACAATTAGCGCTAAAGATCTGTATCTTCCCATGTACACATACAAATCACATACAACAAAGTTGTGAAATATAATCTAATAAACAGTCTAACACTTTTTTTTTATATTTTTTTTTTATTATATAGGGGGCAAATGAGCAGACGTATCGCCTGGTGGTAAGCGATTACCGCTGCCCATGAACACCCGCAACACCGGAGGCGTTACAAGTGCGTTGCCTGCCTTTGGGGATATGTCTATTTATTTTATGCAGTGTGCTTCTAAAAAAAAAAAAAAAAAAATAAAAAAAAAATTTAAAACAGAAAAATATAAAACAAGCGATCTAGACCGATTTCCTACTAAAGCCTTTGAAATTATAGAATTTCCCCTACAATAATATACTTATATTATATATAAACCTTCCTCTTGAATCACACTATCTATTACTGTAAAATGCATTAAAATCGCTTAAGTAGTTTAAGTAAGATCTAAACAACAACTGACTCATTGGTCTAGCGGTTGACGTATGCGACTGCCAATCAAGAGGTCTCGGGGTCGAATCCCGGGTCGGGCCAAAAGTGTTATTGAGTTTTTCTAATTATAGAAATACTTTATAACAAGGTAGTTGGGGTCTGAACCTAAAGCTTTCGGTCCTGCACCTATTCTCTCCCCGGTCGTGTCATTTAACCGTCCCATTGGATTATGAGAAAGAGGGAACAGAGAGAGCACCTGTGTTTGCGCACACACTTGTGGACTATAATATCTCCTTCGTAGTTGGCTGGTCTCCGTTGAGACTGGCCGCCGTGGTCGTAATCGGCTAGGAGACCATCTCAAGATCTAAGCGAACACACAGCCAAAGCGACTTCTTTCCAAACTATGTGAAGACGATGCAATGATTTCTTAAAATCAATTTAACCAAGGCCTCAACATACGTCACCTTGTCAACACCAAAAGTAGGATAACTGCGGCCCCTAAAAAGTAGGCAACCATTACGACTACTACCATAGAATAAAAATGAATCAATTGAACAAATGTCCTAAATACCAAAAGCTATTTATAATAAAGTCAATACTTAAGTCCTATGTTATAAGGTTTACCTTAGGTCAATACGTGATGTAGTTACAACCGAAATCTTTACCGTTGTAGACATAGTTCTGTCTGCGGTTAAGTGTTATTTGTTTTAAATTAGAACCATATATACATATACTAGCTTTGTTGTTGTCGTACCGTGGATAACACCACGGGGCTCAGCTAGTATATAAATATATTATAATTTTTATACTTAAATACCATTTAAAATCCTTCTGCCATAATTACTTTAACTTCAATAACCCCCAAATGTGGTTGATTTCTAAAGATACAAAATTAATACACCTCCATACCATCTATAGAGCATACATTTTGAGCAAGCATGCTTGGGACTAGATGGCGTTGTGAGTTAAATTTCCAAAATATTTATTATTATTCTTATTATAAACTAGGTGAGTCCCAACCGCGGGTAACACCGCGGGACAAAGCTAGTTTAAAAAAAGTAGCCTAAGTTACTTCTTGTTACATTTTTTTTTTTAAAGACAACTCCCACATTAGGAATAAACATCCATTACAAACAAATACATTAGTTATCTGCCAGTGAAAGTTCCATCAAAATCGGTCCAGCCGTTCTAGAGATTAGCCGTAACAAACAGACAGAGAGACAAACAAAAATTGAAAAAAAAACGGTTTTATATCTACTGTGTATACATACAAATGCATTTAGTAAAAAACGGTTATATTAATATTACAAAAAGACACTCCAATTTTATTTATTCGTATAGATACATATGGCTTACTGCACTCTAGATTACCACGGCAGCAAGGATATCTGCAGCTCATAAGGCACTAGTGTGATGCCGCAGCTTGTGTTCCTTTCTTTCCCCAGAATCAAAGAACGGCAGAAAGGATTTCGGTTCTGGTAAACTTTGATTTTCTACGAGCTCTCTCCCGCAGGTGCGGGCTTGTAGATATGCCTGAACTAAACTATGACATCAGTTTCTATTCGACAATCACACCAAGTGTACACAAACCTTGATTGTTATCTTGTATAGTTTCAGTCATGTACACGACTGACATATAGAATCAAACCTGTATAAGTTTCGTTATCAGTGTTCTATTGCTTCAGCGGCGACCTTCGCGCAATGCCGTAGATAAAATATCCATAAATAACTTCAGGGTTGTCACACAGCCAATAGAGAATAATTAGGATTTGCCTTTTTTTTTTTTTATTGAATAGTGGGCAAACGAACAGACGTATCACCTGATGGTAAGCGATTACCGCCGCCCATGGACACCCGCAACACCAAAGGCGTTACAAGTGCGTTGCCGACCTTAGGGGGATGGGAAAGGGGATGGGGGGAGGGGTTGGGGTATGGGTCTCCGGTATCCTCACTCACTCGGTGAAACACAGCGCAAACGCTATTTCACACCGGTTTTCTGTGAGGCCGTGGTATCACTCCGGTCGAGCCGACCCATTCATGCCGAAGCATAGCTCTCCCACGGTAGTCATTAAAGTCATTTAAAATCAAATATTATGCTTATTATTGCATTATTTCATTGTCATTACTTCATCAATTTATAATTAACAAGAAAAATAGTAATTTAATGTGTAGGATTAATGTATTGTATGTACATATTCTTTTAAAAATATAGTAATAATGTTCTTCTAGCCGATAACGGCCACGGCGGCCAGTCTCAACGGAGACCAGCCAACTACACAGGAGATATTATAGTGCACAAGTGTGTGCGCAAACACAGGTGCACTCTCTGTTCCCTCTCTCTCATAATTCGCTGGGACGGTTAACCGACACGATCGGGGAGAGATCAGGCGCAGGACCCTTTAAGTGCTCTTTGAGGCACTAGAAATATATAAATATTAATTTGCAAAAAAACGGTATGATTTTGAAAAGCGCCTGACAAAAATGTTTTAAATGTAATGGCAAAATTTTAATCGTACACACAGAAACTCAAAGCTTTTTGTTTGTGTCAACATATTGCAATTTATTTTTTGGTACAAATTAAATTGCAATATGTTGATACAAACACATATACCTACAGATGAAACTAATAAAAGCGTGTTAAAAACTAGTACTAAATAAAAATTATAAAAATAATATAACAATAAATTAAATAAACTTAGAAAGCCTTTCTTAGCGCTTATTATTCCCAAGATTTTTAGGGGTCGGCTATTAGTTCCACCTGTTTTACCTGTATGTATGTATGTAATGTGTGTAATGTAACACGTCAATATTTTAATTAAATTAGTATAAGTGCAGTGGTTTTATTTATGTATAAAATTACACGATAACGATCGACATTTAAGGTTTCAATCTGTTGAATAACTTTTTAAGTTTTATTTAAATGAATTTACCTCATTCGACAAGTTGTAGGGCGTGCTTAACATGCGAATTGCAACACAAGGCTGCCGATTGTCCTACTGTGAATTTGAATTAACTGATTAAAAAACTAGTACTACTGTTTTTTGGTTAAAAAAATGTTACACAGCATACTATGGTAACAAGACTGCTGATACATAAACTAATACATTACTAAATACATATACGTTATAGATAAATTACAGTCATATACAGATACAAAAGATCACGATGTTCAGACTTTTACCGTAGGTGAACCACACTTCGGCATGCATGGGCCGGCCGATACCATAGCCTCACCGAAAACCGGTGTTAAACAGCACCTGCGCTGTGTTTCACCGAGTGAGTGGCCCTACCCCATCACCTTCCTCATCCCTTGTAACGCCTCTGGTGTTGCAGGTGTCCATGGGCGGCGGTAATCGCTTACCATCAGGCGATACGTCTGCTCGTTTGCCCCCTATTCCAAGGAAGAAAAAGAGTCATTTCAATTCCCTATCCGAGACTAGGTAATATTTGTCGTGTGTACTAAAATGTGAATCGTCGGATATAATCAAAGTTCATTTTTAAAATTTTGTCTTAAAATCATTAGACGCTGAAAACCTATGAATGAAAAAGCGAGTTTTATCGAACAATAGATTTCGAAACGGATGAATTAACAAAATAATAAAAAACCATTCGATTTCCGTAGAATTGATTGAAGTTGTATATATACTTTTTCTCCTTAGTGATAAGACCAATTGACACCCGTTGCATTTTAATAAATGAAAAAATAAAAACCAAAATGGCGTCCGTACATACTGTTGAAGGCTTTGCGTAATCAACTTTTAATTTTTCTCGATTGTTTTGATTGAACAATCGCATTGCTTACGAGCCAATTATTTAAATATCAAGGCTGCTTAATGCAGTATGTATACTTGATTTAACAATAAAATAAATTTTAATTTACAAGGTTAAGCATTTTGTCCTGTTATCTAAAAGATTTTAACTTTATTTTGCATACATGAAAACGGCGTACCTGTTTGTAATCGACTTAGTTTTAAACTGACGTAAAAGAAATAGTATTGAAGGATTAAGAATACAAAATTTCACCGCGAGTCGACTAAGATAGCAAACTATACAGGAAAACAACACTGTTAAGGAAAGGAAAACTTGCTCCGAGGAATTATTCGGATTGATCCCTGCTGCATCTTTCCGCCATCGTCCTACGCGACAGAAATTTCATCCCCATCATCTAGATGGCTGGCAGTCCACAACTGTGCGATTTTCCCGAAATTTTCTGCCAGGCCGGCAACGCACTTGTGACGCCTCTGGTGTTGCGGGTGTCCATGGGCGGCGGTAATCGCTTACCATCAGGCGATACGTCTGCTCGTTTGCCCCTATATAATAATAAAAAATTAAAAATACTTAGAACACATGCTATACCGACCCGTCAGGCCATCGTCGTATGGTTAAGAGAGGCCAATGTCCAGCATTGGCATCTAATATTATGAATAACGGTGATGCAAAAAGCGAAATGTTCACAATTACCCAGTATCTTTTTAATGTTACCTCAGTAATCCGCCATTTTGTCATATATTGCTGTAATGTAATACTGCCTGTACTTATCGCGATATTACGTTATTAATGTTGCTAGCTCAAACAGCTTTTTATCTGAGGATTGTATACCTATATAATACCTACTATCTACTTATTAATACAACTTGACATTCACGAGTTCTTATCACTACATAATTGAATTTTAAAAAGGGTGATCGACTTGAATGCTGAGGACGTGAAGAAAAGGAGATCATATTTACTTTATTATACACTGAAGTGCAAGTAGACCGGTCATGTCTCCAGACGAACCGACGATCGCTGGAGACGAAACGTGAGTGAACACTGAGATTAGGCACACATAGTGTAGAACCCCTGCGCAAGGATGGACCGACGATATGGATGGTGGACGCTCCTTAGCGTAGACCATCTTGGGTTTGGTTTATTCCATATTCTATCCTTTAGGGGTGGTATTTTAAAAAAAAAAATAGAACCCGCTCGTACTAGGTTTAGCCAAATCGATACCTTAGTCGACCCGAGGTCTGTGGTAAAAAAAAAATAACTGCAGAAATCTTCTTAGATCTTCTTTTATTGAAATTTGTCACATGCAGTACATGTGTGCATGAAATACTAAAGCATGACGTAAAAACATAATTTTTGTCAAGTCATTTATATATGTTGACGACAAGATATAATTCAATGAAATTAACATAATATTTGTTAACAGAGCAGGCACTACTTTAAGATAATGTTTAAGGTGAAACATTAAATTAAATGAAACTGACGAAATAACTTATTTTAACCTAAAAATCATGCCGTGTATCCTTAAGAATGTAATCGATTTAAAATAGGAGGAATTAAGTAAATTGTGGTAGAAAAAGCTATTTAATTTTTGTGTTGAACATGACATATTGTATTTTGGTTTTTCTAGACTTGCAACGAATATACGGTTTCTATTTGGTATTCGGCCTATTCGGCTGCTTTTATTATATTCGGCCGAATACCGAATATCTATATATTATTCGGCCGAATACCGAATACTTAAATAATATATTTTGTCATAGAGAAATAATTGGTAAAATGAAAAATTAAAATCGATTGATTACGTATATATTCATATTTTCATTTCTGTTATAATCATTTAAGTAGTCATTGGTACATGACACAGGTACATAATCATCTTCTGAATTGGAAAAATGGAGGATTCTATGTATTTGAATTATTGTGGTAATCAAAATCATTTATTAAGTAGTCATTGGTACATAAAACAGGTACATAATTTAATCACGTCTGTACAAGTTTTTGGCGCTAAAATCCAGCCGAATACTTTTGCCGAATATTCGGTATTCGGTATACCTACTGCCGAATATACTATTCGTTGTAAGTCTTTTATATAGTAAATTGTTGGCAAGTGACCAACTGCGTCATAAACTATTACTATTGCATTTTTCATTTCACGTAAACTCATACCAAACGACTTACCTATACCTACAAAAAATGTTCCACAGGATATGCAAATATAAAAATTTAAAAACTAGTGATGTTCCTAAATCAGTGATTAATATTGAATTTAATTAGTGATGCACCAATAATGTGGGAATATCTCGCAGTCCTGCTCATCGGGTTTTGGCTCGGTGTTGCTATCTTCTTGTATGTTTCTTGCTACTGGTTGGAGGAGATCTTAGGTAAGTTTATTTTATAGCTACACATATATATTTATAATCCAATTCATCCCCCTAACCAGCTACGCATAGATTTCTTTGAAATTCTCACAATTCCTCTACTATAACATGCATGTTTTAAGTATTTATATTGTGGAGGAACGAGTCCTTCCAACTCGGCGAGGTGATCATACCTGGCGGGCCACTGCCCAACAGTTGATGTTGGAATGCTGTATACATGGATAATCGGCGCGAGATCTTCCATTGCACGATTCAGGATTGGTAGTTTCTTCATATAGTACATTGCTCCGTAGTTCAGTGTGTTTGCGGTAGATGGCGCTGTAGTATGTTGCGCTGTATGTGGTAGTCGTCCAATATAGAGCTCTGCTTGAATAACTCTATCTATTGCTAAAAATTGTATTAAAAACCGTTGTTGCAGTTCAAAAGATCTAAGCAAACAAACAGCGGAGTGTGAGGAAAAGTGTTCACATACAACAACTAAAATTTTTTGAGGTTATAATACTCAAGAACTTTTAGTTCAACCATCTAATTCAGTTCCTCCTTAGGGTTGCGGATGTCCGATTCCAGTGGCTCCGTGTAAAAACTGATATTTTAACCTAAGTCACTCGATTGAAGGTGTTAAGTATCATTAAAGTAGGGACCTGCCATCAAGTATACTGACAAGTAGTTCAATCTTCGAATTCAGTTCACCCTCAGGGTTACGAAGGTCCGATGCCAATCGCTCTGTATAAAAACTAATTTTCAGGTAAAACCGATTGAACTAGTAGCCGACCCCAAATACTCTTGGAAATAATAAGGCTAGGAATAATCAATAAATAATATAAATAAATAAATATTCCGGACATCTAACACAACGCCATCTAGTCCCAAGCTAAGCAGAACTTGTGTTATGGGTACTAGACAACTGATATAAATACTTATATACTTTTTTTTTGTAAATACATACATAGAAAACACCCAAACTCCGAAACAAATATTTGCAGATCATACAAACATTTGGTCCGACCCGGGAATCGAACCCGAGACCCCAAGTTTAGCAGTCGCATACGCTACCACTACGCTACCGAGGCAGTAAGGAAGACGATGAAGTATCATTTAAAATTTACAGTAAAATTTATACACAATGTCTATTATCCGTAAATGCAAATGTAATGTACCCTGACAGAATCACAAAAAGTACAAGGAAAAAAAAACAATATTTGTTCTACCGAAACATGAATGACGCACATTCGTTTTTTCCTGGGTTCGAAGTACAGATAAAAACCTCGATCGTTTATATAGATAGCTATATTATGTATAGACACGCTCCCCATATATATGCCCTCTTTAGTAAACATCAGAATGGCTAAACAACAAAAAGTATATAAATATAACTGAAATGTATTGACTGCCTCTGTGGCAGTGTGCCATTGTGTGGTAGCGTATGCGACTGCTGTTCAGAAGGTCTCGGGTTCGATTCCCGGGTTGGTTCAAATATTTGTATGATCTACAAATATTTGTTTCGGAGTTTGGGTGTTTTCTGTGTATAATATATATGTATTTACAAAAGAAATAAAAAGTATTTATATCAGTTGTCTAGTACCTATAACACAAGCTCTGCTTAGCTTGGGACTAGATTGCGTTGTGTGTTAGATGTCCGGAATATTTATTTATTTATTTATTATAACCCGACTTGAAAAACTTTTGTTAAATAAATATTGTCTCATAAGTCGACCGGGCCATTATTACAAATCTGTTGTCACATCATTCATTGGAATCAGTCTAGTAGTTATAGTAAGTAATATACAAACATACATACTCTACCAATACTATGACCCTTCGTTTCGGCTTCGCCATAGTTGGTTAAAAAGGAACTGCATGGATAGTGTAGTGACTAGGCTGTCTCTTCGGCTTGGCCCTTTTCACTGCGGTGTAAATTATATGTTCCCCACATACTAGGGTAGTAACTAAGCGTCTTATGTAGGAGAAGTGAACATGTATTTGTCCAATACACAAGAAATAAACAGAAGGTGCAGTAGGTAGAAGACATAGGCACAAGCACAGCATAAACAACAATTAAAGTAGGACGATAGATTGTTCGAGAATAGCACAAGAAATCACTAAGTAAGAAAGCAGTATATAAACTGTACATAACCACTACGTTAATGTAACTAAAGTAGAGGGATCCCTATAAACACTATGTTATTTGTACATTTGAATGCGAGAGTTGTCTTTTTAATTTCTTTTTAAAAAGACATGTAAACAAGAAAGTATAAAATAAATTCATTCCTAATCTATTTTTCGTAACGTATTGGTTTCTAAACGATTATTAAGATCTTACCCTCTTCCTAAATTTATTTGAGGTCACCACATTGACCCACCAAACTTTTATAAACAGTACAATATCTAGCTATTATGAATACCTGCTTAGATAATATTAAATACTTGTTAGATAGATATACATAGATAGATAATACTCGAACCTTTAGTGACCTCAAAATCCTCCAAACAAGAATATACATGTATTTCTTACATATGTGTACATACACGCATATGTATGTACGTGTGTATGTAAATAAGTACGTTTTCTCAGACCTTGAGGGCAGCAGGTTTTGTGCAATCAACATTTACCTCAACTACTGACTGTTAAACTTATGTTTTTCGTGACATTTGTTATTATTAAATAGTTAATATTCAAACTACTTAAAGTTTTGAAAGGGATTCATAAAAGTATTTAAAAAATACGTTTGGAAAGCAATCGAAATTGAAAAGATCAGACTCTGTTTATACATGCCCCGGTGCCAGCTAGCTGACCCGGCAAACGACGTTTTGCCATAGAAAAAAAATTTAGAGGTAATAATAATTTAGGTGCATGAAAAATAGATGTTGGCCGATTGTGTGCATATCGGGTAAGTCTGAGATTTACCCGATATGCACACAATATTTCCTAAAAATTGGTCAAGCCGTATTGTAAAAGTTTGGTAACAAACACCGCGACACGAGAATTTTATCCTTTAGATTTAGGTACTTGTTGTAATAATGTGTTATAAAACATGAGAAAAATAAAATCTTAAAATTATGGTTTTCGAGAAAATTATATTATTTTATTGGCATACTTACTTGCCTACTACGTCTATGGTTGGTTTAAAACATTTTGACTTTTGGGGACTTGTTAGTTGTGTCATAATTTTCTTTTTTAATTGATAATTGAAACTTTTTTTACAACAGCTAATGTCATTACTAGCTTCGTGAACAAAATGTAAAACTTATTTAAACTTAAAAGTTAGCATAAATATTTAGTTTAAATTATTACTATTATTTAGAATCAAGAAAACTATATATGATGTTCAGGTAGATAGTAGAACTCAGTGGAATCTCATATCATGTGTCAACTAAACGTCAGTTCAACGACATTTGACATTTGTATGATTGTTTTTTGTTTAATGAAATGGCAATCAGCCGTATCACTCGGATCAGCTATTTCTGCCAATGTCAAGTATTTATAGTCTTCAATTATAAGTCTTCGAGTGTTCAAGTCGCCGTTGTGATGAAATTAATGAAAAGAAATATATTAAATGTGGATGACAAGAAATGGGGTCTTTAGAAAAAACACAAAACGATCTCCCATTTGTATGATAACGCTACTGTTATATATTTACCCGCCGTAGCCATGTGTATGTATCTTCAAAATTTGTTTTATGAAAATTTACTTTCGGTTTCTTGTTTATGAATGTGAATTTATTGAATACTAGCTGACCCACGCAACCTCGTTTGCGTATTATATTGCCTGTAGCGTGAAAAAATTTCCCCGTTTTTGAAACATTCTTCATTGGTGCTCCGCTCCTATTAGTAGTAGCGTGATTATATATAGCCTTCCTCGATAAATGGACTATCCAACACTGAAAGAATTTTTCAAATCGGGCCAGCGGTTCCTGAGATTAGCGCGTTCAAACAAAGGAACAAAGAAACAAACTCTTCAGCTTTATCATATTAGTGTAGATATAATTAATTCTTCTTTAAAGAAAGAGATATGAAAAACCACCACGCGATAAAGCGAGTGAAGTTCCCCTGATTCTTGACAGTGGACACTTGTATCTCTTGACTCGTTTGATCCTCTGTACCACACAATAAGAAAACGTCTAAAAACTATATATATATATATATATATATAACAACATTTGTATAGTAGGTGCTACCCGGGAAATTATTACAAGTCTATTGACATCTCATTCATTAAAACCGGTTTAGTAGTTTAAGCGCTACGGGGTGGCATATACAAACATACATACACCTTTTTGCTGCGCCGTTAAAAAGACGTAATAGCATAACAAAGAAACATCATCTTTTAATTTATGAATATTTTTAGTTAATTTCCTAATTTATATCCAATTAACAAAACCGGTAGTGATGTTACTTATTTTCTTAACAGAATCACGATTTTGTTATTAATTGATGAATTAGTGCATACAGGAAGTTTTAATTAGATGAATATATTATTAATACCTAATATCAATTAAAAATTTATATACTAAACTTGTTTATTACCTACTCTTATATATGTATAAATACGTGGTAGTCGACCTTAAAGGACAACCAGTTGCTAAAAGACATTGATTTATATTTGTACTCATTTAAAAGTAAACTTCAATAAAAAAATAACTTGGTTAAAGCAAGAATTGAAATTATTACTTATTATCGCTAATCTCAGGAACCGCTGGTCCGATTTGAAAACTTTTTTCAATGTTGGATAGGTTATTTATCGAGGAAGGCTATAGGCTATATATCATTACGCTAATACTAATAGGAGCGGAGCACCAACGAAGAATGTTTCGAAAACGGTGAAAATTTTTCACGCTACGGGCAATAGAAAACGCAAACGAGGTTTACGTGGGTTAGTTAGTATACCTACATATGTGGGGGAACGGGTATCATGTTCCACCCAACACAAAGAGAGGATCCTCCGACCAGGCGAGGTGATCATGCCTGGCGGGCTACTGTCCAACAGTTGATGTTGGGATGTTGTATATATGATAATCGGCGCGAGAACTTTAATTGCGCGATTCAGGTTTCTTCGTATTGTAGGTTACTCCGTAGTTCTGTGTAACTTCGGTAGATGGCGCTGTAGTATGTTATTTTGTATGTGGAGGTCGCCACATCACTCCCCTCCAAGACTGGAGGTCGATATATATTGCGTCAGCTGTCTGTGCTCTGTTGTGGAGCTTGCCAGTGCCAGGAGTGAGTAGTTCCAGTGAGTCGGAACGGAGTGCCGCAAGTTCCAGTGAGTCGGAACTGAATGCCGCTAGTCCCAGTGAGTCGGAGCTGAAGTCCGCTGATCACAGTGAGTCGGGATCGCATGCGGTGCGCGGTGCTGCGGTGAGGTCCCCAGTGAGTCGGGGCGGTTGCTGCGTAGTGGCTGGCTGCTGCGTAGACGGGAGAGATGTGCTTTGCTTACATGGACCGTAGGTGCAGTGTGCTGTGCCTAGACGCTGATGAGGCCGTAGGGGTAACCAGGCTGGAGCGGTCGCGTCCTGCGTGTGGTATATCCCAGTTGAGGCCGAAGTTACTGGCTGGCTTGAGACTTGCTGTGGGAGTGAACATGATGGTGACGCTTCCTTGAAGGCTGCTTCCAATCACGTCGGGGTCACCACTGTGGGGGAACGGGTATCATGTTCCACCCAACACAAAGGGAGGATCCTCCGACCAGGCGAGGTGATCATGCCTGGCGGGCTACTGTCCAACAGTTGATGTTGGGATGTTGTATATATGATAATCGGCGCGAGAACTTTAATTGCGCGATTCAGGATTGGTAGTTTCTTCGTATTGTAGGTTACTCCGTAGTTCAATATAACTTCGGTAGATGGCGCTGTAGTATGTTGCGCTGTATGTGGAGGTCGCCACACATATAAAGCTGAAAAGGTTGTTTGTTGAAACTACTGGTTCGATTTGAAAAATTGTTTCAGTATATTAAAGGCTTATAGGCTATACAGAATGGAATTTTGTAATGCCACCTGAAGCCATTAATTAGTTAGTTCACCATTTTTTTTAATAATTCAAAATTTCATGGTTATCCTCTCATTTGATTTATCAAGTTTGTTAGAGAGATTTCATTCTTATACTTGACGCTAACGATCGATGCAATATATTCGGTTCGATTCCCGGGTGTGGCAAGCGAATTTTTGGAAACCTTTAAATGCAGTTTTCTTACTTTTCAGAAATAAAATAATGTTTTCTTTGAGAAATGTTCTATCTACAGTATTACGAGTATTTGAGTGGCATTACAAAATTCCACCTTGTGTATCATAAAGCTAAGACCAGTAGGAGCGGAGTACCAATGAAGAATGTTACGAGTACAAAAACCAAAAAAGTTCTAACTAAGAAGAAGAAGAATGTTTGAATTTCGAACTCTAGGCGACCACTAGTATTTAACTCGACCAGCTTCGTCTGCGTATTTTATAAGTAATTCCTATAGATTTTTTATTATTCATACTTCGAAAAATATTTCAAGACCAAAATTAGCCAAATCGGTACATCCGGTCAGTTTCAGTTAAACTGGCCCAGGGTTCGATTTTTCGTACCCAAAGTAAAGCTGTCGTTCTTACACCTGATCTCTCCCCGATCGTATCGTATAGCCATCCCATCGGAGGTACTATATCTATATTTATCTATATCTCCTGCGTAGTTGGCTAGTCTTCGTTGATATTCGCCGCCATGGCCGAAATCGGTTAGGAGAACATCGTATGTATACTTTCATCCAATGCACAGACTCTCTTACATTTCAAGACAGGCCGACTTCTGTAAAATGTGTCAAATTATTATTATACATTCGTACTTTATTTAATCAGGGACTTTTAATTTTTATATACATAACCTTATATATAAAATCCTCGTGTCACAATGTTAGTTACCATACTCCTCCGAACTGGTTGGATTATTAAATTTTATGTGCATATCGGGTAGGTCTGAGAATCGGCCAACATCAATTTTTCATACCCCTAAATGATAAGGGTGACCCATCCCTAAATTTTTTATGACTAAACAACTTTTGCCTGGCCAGCTAGTATATATATATAATATATAATGTTGTAGAACTACATATTTCCTTCACATATTTTTATACTAAATATGGATGTGAACAGACCTGTTTCAAGGTTAAAATGAATATAATATCAAAACCATTATCTCTATCTGTACGTATATTATTATTATTTTAAAATATATTATGAGTATACGACTGCCTCGATGGCGTAGTGGTGGCGTTTTCGACTGCTGTGCTTGAGGTCTCAGGTTCGATTCCCGGGTCAGATCAAATGTTTATATGATCTGCAAATATTTGTTTCGTAGTTTGGGTGTTTTCTATTTATAATATGTATGAATTTACAAAAACAAGTAGGTATATAAGTATTCTATCAATCAAGCTAGTTCTGGGTAGGTTGAAGATAGATGGTGTTGGGTGTGATATATTCGAAATATTTATTATTCATTATTATTTGTATGACCAGTGTTGCTTGTGAGTTAATAAACATACATGAAAACAAAGTGTTGTCCTAATTCAGGATCGAATCACAACACTCGGCGCAAGAAGAAGCGGCGAGTTGATCACTTACACCACTGCACGCTATCCATGCAGTCGATAACATTATGATCAGTTCGGTTCTGCAGTTTAGGTGAATTATTTAAGTACATCTATACAATACGAATAAATAAAGTTGAAGTGTCTGTTTGTAATTTCAAATTGAAAGCTTGCCACTAAATCCATATGAAAATATAGGTACAGTACTTAACTATTTAAAAAAATGTCTCAATCTGCTTGTGTCGACTAATCTGTAGAACGGTTGAACAAATTTTGAAGACACTCACTTACAAATAGCTGATGATACAAGGAGTAACTTAGGTTTTCTTTAAACTAGTTTTACCCCGAGGCTTTGCCCGAGTTCTTGCTGTTAAGATACTCGGGCAAAACTCAGCCAGCCAGTTTAAATATATATGTCACACAATTCTCATCATAGAAATTGCCACAACAAGTTTTTTTATTTTATTATATAGGTGGCAAACGAGCAGACCTATCGCCTGATGGTAAGCGATTACCGCCGCCCATGGACACCAGAGGCGTCACAAGTGCGTTGCCGGCCTTTTAGAGAGGAATACGCTCTTTTATTCAAGATAATACTTTAATACAATATTGTGAGATGAAAGGTACCTTCTTACTGTTAGCGAGGTTAACTACTCCAAGTTACACACTAGTTTGTTTTTAATCCATAAATAGCTTTACAGTAAGATGACATTTAAGCATTGAGATCACCTGCCTCCATTATATTTTACATTACATACGGCCCGCGGTATTATCATTGTTTTATTGCGGATATTGTTCTTTATTTTATCAATTTTTTATTTTGTTTTCGAGTGACCCTATTTTTTTTGGAAAATAGTTGTCAAGTTAGTTCTTATAAACTCAGATATCCGCCGATATACGCCGAAAACGAACTCCTGACAACACTCTCCAAGTACGTCTTTTGTGTGTATTTACGTGTAAAATGTTATTCCTTCACACTTCTGCTCAAGACTGCATTTTGTTTGTAAACTTACTGCATGACAACTTGTGCGATACATACGAAAAGTAGCGTAGTTTGTAGCATATGTATGTGTTAACGCGTGTGTTTATTTGAAAGTAGCTGAGTTAAAGCTTCAGTAAGAACAAAGGCCGTGTGTTATCTACCTTTTTTTATTTATTCTGAGTTTATAATGTTAGTGCGATACAAGTTTCAATGACCCGTCAGCGTCAACAATTAGGTGACCCGTTTGCCATATTATACCTATCATAAAATAATATACACACATTGGAAGCATATAAACTAGCAAAAAACTAGAATTTTAGCAAAATAAATAAATAAATATTCCGGACATCTAACACACAACGCCATCTAGTGCCAAGCTAAGCAGAGCTTGTGTTATGGGTACTAGGCAACTGATATAAATACTTATATACTTTTTTTTTGTAAATACATACTTATTGTACATAAAAAACACCCAAACTCCGAAACAAATGTTTGCAGATCATAGAAACATTTGGTCCGACCCGGGAATCGAACCCGAGACCTCAAGCTTAGCATTCGCATACGCTACCACTACGCCACCGAGGCAGTCAAAGTATACAATACATAATATTAATGATAATTAAGTGTTTCCCATTATTATAATATTTCTCACGTGGACCTATTACACTACTCGGTTGAATAAAAAAGATCAGGTCAACGAACTCAAATGTAAATAATTAAATTTATAATTAGTTTCGTGATGGGTGACTGAATAGGAGCCCGTAGAAGAGCCATGCTTCGATACCTATGGGCCCTCTGGAACGGAGTGATAATACAGGAATTCAAAAGTGGAAACCCGCAAGAGTATTTTGAGTTGCAGGTATCTTTGCGCGCCATTTTGATTATTGTAATTATAATAATATTTATTAACACCAAATTAAGTACAGATTTTCTGATACAACAGCTTTTTCATTAGTTGTACAGTAATAGACAGTCTCTGGTATCCATGGTAAGATTAAACTTGACCAATTGTTTTAAGTACGTTTTTTTTACCTCTGGTTACATTAAACCATTTAAATATGGTAGAAAATAAAAGAACCCTTTACTTATTTAACAAGGCTCGGACTTTTCTGCATCAGTAAGTTATACTAAGCATTTATCAGGAAATCAGACCTGATTCTAATGATGATCTCTCATCAACAAACCATAACGTCCCACTGCTGGGCTTGGATCTCCTCTCAGGAAAGTGTTAAGGCCATAAGTGTAAGAGTAAGAATGAACCCGAAAGGAATTATGATCTATATTTACACACTAGCTGACCCACGCAACCTCGTTTGCGTCTTATTTTGCCCGTAGCGTGAAAATTTTCCCCCGTTTTTGAAACATTCTTCATTGGTGCTCCGCTCCTATTAGTAGTAGCGTGATAATATATAGCCTATTGCCTTCCTCGATAAATGGACTATCCAACATCAAAAGAATTTTTCTAATCGGACCAGCGGTTTCTGAGATTTGCGCGTTCAAACAAACAAACTCTTCAGCTTTATTATATTAGTATAGATTATTTTCCTTCTTATCTAACTTTCAATTGTGTTTTCTTATACATTGTTAGTAAAGTTTAGTTACTGAATGACTATTAAACTTCACGTAAGCACTTATAAGTACCAACACATCAGGCGGCCAGAGGTGAGCACCCGTCCTCGACATGAACATAAAAATGTCAGACAATAGCTTTAATGATAAAATTATGTAATAAACTTACAAGGGTCTTTAACAAGACGATAAATGCACACAGAATGGTTTACTACATTTAATTGTTATTAACTCGGCAACAAAGTACATACCTACTACTTGGAACAAATCTATACAAATAAATAAAATTGTATCCGTAACCGCTTTTTAATAAATGCATTTATGTATGTATACACGGTTTATGTACCAAATTATCATTTTCACAAGTTTTGTCTGTCTAATTCCGGCTAATCTCAGGAATAGCTGGACCCATTTTGAAGGGACTTTCACTACTAAAGTACTAAGTGCGAAAATGAGTTTGAACTTTTATTTACTTTCTTAAATCAAAACGGGAGTTCTAAGATAACAATATTCCCGGACCAATACAACTTTCAAAAGTTTTCAGCCCTGAAATACAATACAAAGTTAAAATTAAAACTCTATATTTGTCTATTGAACAAATAGTGTTGGTGGAGACTTTGTGATTACGAATAAAATAAACAGTAATACATTGCCTACTGTTTGTATTGTCACGGAACTTGTCACTTGCGAACACCACAGATATTGCACCTGATGGGTACCTACTACTTCATTGGTAGGTTGATGTTATAATCCGCGGTCTCCTTCTGTGAGGACGTTATGCTCCAGAAGGAGTCCGCAGATTGTGATCGGGAAAGGGCCGATCCCGCTCGAAGGACGCGACGAAGGGGACGCGGTAGAGGCCGCTAGCTCCCCAATCGTAGTCTAAAGGTCGCTGCGGCCACATGTAGGGGAGATGTGGCTGCTGCAAACGACCCGGGAAGGTGACACCGCGTTGCGGCCGGGAGTGTGGTCTTGGGCGGGTCGTTGTTCCGCCTCTTACTGTCTAAAACGGTGTGAGGCGTAACAGCGTACCGCGCTGGGGATGACTCTGGTCACCCTGGGATGTACCTTAGTCATGGGGTACGGCAGAGGGGACTCCAGAAGCCACCGATGCGTTCCTGGAGCTCCCCTTGACTGCCGAGGTAGGCCGCCGCGGGGTTTAGTGGGTAGACCGGTCTTCCGGGAGTCCCACACACGCCCTTCGCCTCCCCATGAAGGGTATGGTGAGAAAAGCATTCCCCGCGTAAAAAAAAAAAAACTTTGATGTTATAGTATTTGAAGCTTAGTGTTTTTAAAAATAATTGTTGAATGTACCATAGAGTCGGAGATATTGTATATTAGTCGGAAAGTTTTAGGTTGTTTTTGAATAAAGAACTGTAAAAAAAAAAAAGTTCCATTTACAAAGAAATACTAAACACCAATCAAAAAGAAGTTCCGATTTGCGTTTATTACGCTCCAAACCAAATTTAAAAGAAGTCTCATTTCTTTTTTTAACTATGATAATTAAGTTAATATATACGTACATATTGTAAATCATAAAACAAGATGCCGGCCCCCTACCCAGCCTCCTTTAAAACATTTAATTTACCAATGCAGACATGCGCGATTGTAAGAAAAATTTATTTACAAATAAAATTCGTAGGTTGTCCAAGTGTACCATAATTCTTTAAGGAGTAAATAATAGTTTTCTCTGTACAAAAATGGTAACCAATTGATAATATTTACCGAAGTGTGACTAATTACAACTTTAAAGATTACGTCAATCTTACTTATATTTAAAGTAAGTGTTGGTTGAAGTTTTAAAACCTGAATAAATATTCAAAATTATGACAAATACGTTAAAACTTATTGATATTATCTTTCAAACTGTATGTGCCGTAAGGAATTTACAAACATCAATGATTTTTGACTGCACGATGGTTTAAACGGTCGCCACGCCGCTTTCTACTGCGGCAAGTGTTGTGGGTTCAAATTCCACCCGGAACAACAAATTATTGTTCTATGTCTGCGTTTCATGTATGTTTGTAAAGTCACGCGACATAGGATGTATATTCCTAATGAGGGGGTTGTCTTTTTAAAAGCTAAATAAATAAATAAATGATATGCACATAAACATGTTACACAACATGTTGTCTTATATAGGAATCGAACCCACAACACCCAGTGCAGTACACAGCCTTGAGGTGACCGCTTAACTTAGGCGATCCATACAGTTCTTATATGAAACGTAATTCTTACGTGACGTCATTGAGTAAATTATCAGTTGTGTTAATTTGACCTGTACATGTTCTGCCAAGCAATGAGATTTCAAACAATACGGTCAATAAAAAAAAAACACTAAACTCGACATTGGCTGAATGCACAAAGGTGCGAAGCCAGAGAAGAAAAAAAAACGTTCGAAATTCAATCGCTAATGATAATTGAAATCTCTAAAATATCCGACAACTCATTAAGAAAAGCTTCCTTAAGATTCTTAGCCCAACTATTTCAAACATACTCGTACATCATAGGATTTGTTTTTTCTAGTCCACAACAAGTTCTCAAAGATTACACCACAATGCTTATAAAAACACGCTAATTTATATTAACAACAACTTTGGATTTTGAACATCGCGTTAATTATCGTAGTAATATTATCTTCAGAATATTTGGTTTCGAGTTCCGTATTAATTACATTTTTTGGTCCGAAGGTAGCTGAGTTATTCTATAATTTGTTTGTTTGAACGGGTTAATCCCAGAATGTCCATATGGTGACAGATTAAAAATACGAAGTGTCACCAACCTGGGAATGATGTCTCGAGGATAACAACACTACACAAAGAAGCTAGAACCATCAACCCGTCTGGCCAGCGTGATATAGACCTCAGAAAATTAAGGTTTGAAGGACTCTGCTCTAATGCCATACTGTAAACGCATTAATCCTGATAACATTTATTTGAATCAATTATTTTTTATAAAAAAAAATGTTCTTATCATTCAAATAATTAATATGCAGATTAAAATATCGTATCGCTTTGTCGTGATGAACAAAACGTGAGACAATCATCAAGGAGGCTACCTATTATTATGAGACGTAATAACAATATACATTTAATAGCTTAAAGTAAAAACACAAGAGGTAACCTTACCAATTATCATTAAGTATAAAATGCCAATAAGGTTTACATATATTATATACATGAAGGTTCCATACCCGTCTCGGTCACATACGAAGGGCAGAGACTATAGAGGAGGCTATAGCTTCTCGATGAGAAGGCGGGAAAAGTATAATAATATTTAGATGCGTGCGGAACGATCGTCTTTTGTTTTTTCGAGTAGGTCCCCATTTCATGTCATCCACATTTTATATATTTTTTTTTTATCATTAATTTCATCATGACGAAGACTTGAAGACTATAAATACTTGACATTGGTAGAAATAGGTGATCCGAGCGATCCGGCTGGTTGCCATTTCATCAAAAGAAGAAGTAGATGCGTGCGTGTGTGTGAGCCAGGGTGAAGGAATTAAATAAATAAATCACAACGAGTACATTATAAGGTTTAAAATGACCTACATTTACACTCCTTCATATAAACTATAACTGTGTCAAATTTCATACTAGATAGATAACACTGCGTTCTTTTGAGAATTTGAGAAATGAAATGTCACTTTTCAAATGTAACAATTACAAATAATATTGCTTTTTTTCGAAATAAAAGGCATTTAACGTATCTTCTCTTTTGAGAGGCAACGCAAGTAGCCTTTGCTGTCATTATACTCCCAATTTTCCACCAAACTCCTTGAAAGTGCACGCATAACGGCATACTCTCGACTTTCCGAATAAATTCTAAGTTTCCGTTGACGTAAACGTACCCTTTGACGTTAGCGGTACTAAAGTAATCAAAAATTCCTATCTATTTGGAAAATTTAGTATAAAACTAATTTCGTCTTTCATTTGTCACCAGATCTTCCACCTCCCCGAAATGCGTCGCCATCGACCGCTCCAAGCGGCGGTGCCAGTGGCGCTCACGTCCAACTCAAGCGTCTCGTGGCCAGAGTCGTCGAAGAAGCTTCTTCGCTGCCAGCTCTGGCGCGATACGCTGCAGAACCTCACACCCCCTCGCTAGAGTCTTCCACGTATGAAGATTTGTTAGCGACGGCTATATTGAATAAGGTGAGTTCTATATAGGTTGGGGCTCATGTGGTAACGAATAAGTAAAGGGAGTGTCACCACTTTTATTGATCTTTTAGGTGTCGTAAGACCCAACAAGGGAGCCAACTATGAAAGACAGCACTGTAAAGGGAAGAATAACTTGAAAGGAACCTATTACTAATCCGTGTGGCGAGAGTAGTACAATAAGCACACACGTATTTATAAATAAACTGATCAAACATAACTGCAATAATCGGTTAGACATCAGAACAAATACAGTAACATAGATGTCCTATTTTTGCACTGAGATAAGCTGCAACTTACTGATAACATACTTTATTTGTAATTTAATTCTTTTGTTCTGATCTTTAGGTATACTTAAAACATTGGGATTGAATGTCTAGTGGTTATATTATTTTACACTTTTTCTGTATTGCTTGACTTAACGCCTACGGCATACTCTACTAGTCAAACATTTAGTAAGTATCTGTGCATGATATGTACCTGAATTCTAAATGTAGTTTAGCTATATGTATTCATAAATACATATATAAGTATGTTTATCAGCAGTATAGTTACAATAAAACAAACTCTGAATAGTTTGGTATCATATAACCGTGTGCACGATGTGGTAATTTATCTAATACTTGCTGTGCCCGCTATTTCGTACACGAGACATTTGGATTTTTAAGATTTTTTGAAGTGAAAACTTCTTTAGCGGCGCTGTGTACTTTTTGGAATGGGTAAAAATGTATAAACTCGCGTCAGGTCACGTGACCTGATCAAAAATTCGTAAGACGAATGGAGAGAGGACGTATAAACTCGCGTCAGGTCACGTGACCTGATTGAAAATTCGTAAGACGGATGGAGAGAGGACAGGCGGCGCTGGGCGCTTGCGCGAATGTTCGTGTGTGTATGTAATATAAATTGTCATTTTTGTGTACGATAGCGCAATAAATGAATATTGTATTCCACCACATAAATAATAGTACTTTTATACTGATAATAAAAGCAATTCGTACAAAATTATTCTCTAACCATTCCAAAATATCAAAAATGCACAACGTTAATATTCAAGTTTTCACTTCTGCCGGCACTCCCGGAGTGCAACCCGTCGTTTTTTTTTACCGTTTCAATTTACCTAATCGGCCCAGTTGTTCTCGAGTTTTAGCGAGATAAACGAACAGCAACTGATTTTTATACATAAGAAGATTAAATAGTTCAAACTTTCTTATCAGATATATTTGAAAGATATTTAATGTGCTTTGGAAATCTCTGAATAGCTGTTACCCTAACAGTGACTCTTTATCAAAGGGAGAAGTAACCTTACATGTCGGTATCAGACACATTACTGTGTATTCAGGTTACCACAAAAATTTCGTTCCACACCCGCTCAGGCCCTCCCCCAATCGTAGTTTTCAGTAGGGTTGTGTAACGGAGTCGAACTTACTGAAGCCACGTGGACCGCCACACCACCTAGTCCCTTAGGCTTCAGGGTTCAACTTCGCAGTTTCCAACATTGAACATTAAGTCTGGATAACTTCAGTTGCAGAGGTTGTTATATATGAGTCTATATTCCAGAAGAACCCTTACAAATGCGTCAGTTGCAATACTTGCTCTAATTTAGGGTTGACTCACTATTTTTTTTATTTTTTTTTGTATGTTATTACATAGCGGGCAAACGAGCAAACGTATCGCCTGATGGTAAGAGATTACCGCCGCCCATGGACACCCGTAACACCAGAGGCGTTACAAGTGCGTTGCTTTTAAGAAGGAGTACGCTCTTTTCTTTGAAGGTTTGAAGGTCGTATTGGTCCGCGAACAACGACACTTCTTAAAGGGGTGCATAAATACTTATGTAAATTAGGTGGCCTGGGGTTAGAGATAGAGCGAAATTCGAATTTGGAATAGGATTAGATACAGGTACAGACTCTAGAAGACACTGGATTTTCATCTTTATGTTTTTTCCTATGACTGCGTTGGAGGTATTACTCAATTTCTACACTAGGGTTTTACAGAGATTATAAAAGCTGTGAGGAATCCATGACAGTAATTTATTATGTCTTCCTATACCCATGATCCGACTTACTGTAGTAGTACTAACCTACGTAAGTAGATAACTAAAAGCATCAAAATCACTCGCTCCAACTAATCGGTTCATATCCACGCGCTTCAAAATGAAGGCTTTATTTCAATGTAATATTTTTCAGCATATATTTAAGAATACAGTTTAAAAATAATATTTCTCGTTCTAAATCCTAGTAGTTTTTAAACCTAGAGAAGGTCACAGAATTCATAATCTTATTTACGGGGTCAACATCAGAGAAACCACCACAGATAATACAAAACGGACGAAGAAATACAACAAGGATCCTGTCAAGTAATTCAATCGATCATATATATAAACTACTTCGCGATAGCTTATCTCAGATACAGTATGATACAGACCTCATATCTCCGACTAGTACGATTCCAAGATAGTCCACTATACATAATCAATGCGATATATTCAAAAGAAATGGTAAGTCATAAATATAATGAGATTAATGACTTATTTATCGATGTACATACATTTGTCACTAATCACCAGGACGTGATGAATGTCCGAATGGACAATTTAAAGTGAATTTAGTTTAAAGAAATGTATCTGCTTATTTGTGTGTGTTCTGTGATATTTCTCTATGTTGTTGCCGCTATTGGATTGGTGAGTGCCGTTAGTCAGTGGTTTGTACACATTTAGCGATGTGTATTTAGTGAATTGTATTTTTTATTTAGTGATTATTTGTGTATTTCTGTGGCAAAACCATATGGAAGTGGTAACAGACTTGTGTTAGGAAAGAGAAGGAAAATATGAAACAATCCCTATGCTAACTCTAGTCTAGTCGGTTTGGTATTGTGGGCCAAAACCTAAGCAGAGGCATTCAACAGTGGACTATCAAAGCTAATGTTAATGACGATGAAAAGTGTCCGCATGCCATTGAGATGGAATAGACTAGTATATATAGTAAATAGTTTGTACACGTTTATGGGAAATTTATTCAATGATTTGCAATTTTATTGAGTGCTCAAATATATATTTTTCAAAAATACACATAGAATAATAGAAGTTAGTACAAAGAATACATAGAAAATGGTCGCATTTAACAAATTTGTACAAGTTTATTCAGTGATTTGCAGTTTTTATTTGTATTGCTCAATTTTGGATTGCAAATATAGATAGGTACAGAGAATTGCGGTGCATTTTAAATATTAAGGCGACTGGTCATTCTAGTAACTTATAAGTCTTGTTCTATAAGTGAGACTTATATGTTTTGCAAATTAGTGATTTGTAGGTTTTTGCAAACTGATTTAGTGATTTGCTCGTTTTTAACTACGGGTTTGGCATTCTTTATTTAATCCATTTTGGAATGATGATTTAAGAAAATGGTGTGAGTCAAGTGTAAAGACCGAAATTGAGAAAAGGATGATACGATGGTTTAAGCTTGTTGAAAGGATTGACTGAATGTCTAAGGCCAATAGGCAAGCTTTTATAGGCATATATACTGACCAGATACTGAAAAAATAACTCGTTTAAAGCACCCGTAAGTGCGAACGAGTTTGAAAGGCCCACGCTTAGACCTGCCCATCGCTGCTTAGGTCCACCTTTTACCTGTGACCGGCCTATTGCCACTTCTTTTTTAGTGCACTAAAAATGAATGTGTAATATGTGTATGTGATTTGAAAGTCATAATCATCAATAGTCTATAACATTCCACTGCTGGACATAAGCCTCTCCTTAGGAAAGAGGTTTTGGGCAACTATACCTCGCTTAGCAGACGGGTTTGTTTACCTAGGGTTCGTTTCAAGTTTTTCTACTCTTAAATTGAAATTAAAAGTGGTGTAAACTAATTTACGTGTACTATCCAATAACCTTTCACGATAAAGAATATCTATTACATTACACGTGTTCAAGTGCATGAGTACTATAAAGTTATTTACTATTTTTATTCCCACTATGCTAGAAGCTAAGTTAAGAGTATTTTTTTCAAGTTTATGTGTGAGCATGTATTTTTATAACACTTTTTCTTCCTACGGCTTGATGAATTTTGGCGTTGGATTCATCATAATTGTGACAGTGACACTCGGTATAAGAAAAATTTCAGTTTTTAAATCGCTGGTTGGTAAATTTTAAATACTTTTTCACACAGTAGAGTTTTTCACAACCACAGCATCTCAACGACCTTTAACAGTTCTCTGATGGACATAAGCCTCTCCTCAACAAGGATATTTTGAGCTTCTACCACATACCACGCTGGAAAGACGGGTTGTTTTAACTTTTTCATTGATTTGTTTTAACTTGTGGGGGAACGGGTATCATGTTCCACCCAACACAAAGGGAGGATCCTCCGACCAGGCGAGGTGATCATGCCTGGCGGGCTACTGCCCTACAGTTGATGTTGGGAAGTTGTATATATGATAATCGGCGCGAGAACTATTTATTTCGCGATTCAGGATTTGTAGTTACTCCGTGTAGTACGTTACTTCGTAATTCAGTGTATCTTCGGTAGATGGCGCTGTAGTAGGTTATTGTTGTGTTTTATGTGGAAGTCGCCACAAACTGTTTCTTACTCTTTGCAGTGATTTTATCCTACGTTGCTCCCTTAGTCGCTTTTTACGGCACCTACGAGCTAAATAGGGATGATGATATGACACAAGAGAGTAACACACAATAATTTTTCAACAAAACTTCATAATGATTGTAATATTTTAATATGTCAGTAAAGATAACTTATGTTCAACAACCCTAAGCGCCCACTGTTCGTCTGACCCGTATGTCTTCCATCAGTTCTCACCAGCGCCCGTGTGAACGACAACTTATCAATAAAATATCTTCATTACAAACACGTAAAACAATCAAAATAGTGTTCAAATTCCCGTGGCAAGTCATGTATAATTTCTTCAGTACAATTGTGAGCTACTTTCCCGAAGAAAACTGCGAGGTTTGATGTTTATTTCATTCAGTTGGAGTTGATCAATGTATTTTGCTGATGTTCCACTAACTCAGAAGCGCGTGAAATGTGATGAAAATCTTTCAGATACATTTTAGCATTTATTTGTCTCAATGTTGAAATTCTGTTTAATTGTTATATGTACCTAGTTAAAAGATTAATTTAGGTATCTTTTTCTAAAAATTATATAAATAGGTAAATCAAGGACCACCTACAGGGGTACCCCAAACACTATATCGGGATCGGTTCCATACAATTTCAATACCCCTTCAAATCCGTTATTTCGCAACTCCGTACAAAAATCATGTGACAAGAGAAAAATCGATGGTTGCTTCCTCTTCCTCAGTTGGACAGCTTACAAGTGACGGCATAGTGCTGAATGTTATTTTTTTTATACCCCTGTATATTTGCTGCCCAACAGTTGATGTTGGGATGCTGTATACATAATAATTGGCGCGAGAACTTCCATTGCGCGATTCAGGATTGGTAGTTTCTTCATGTTGTACATTGCTTCGTAGTTCAATGTGCCTGCAGTAGATGACATGACGCTGTAGTAAGTTATTGTTGTGTTATATGTGGAAATCGCCATACATCGGTGGTTCACATAACCCATAAATTTTTGATACAGACCCGTTGTCTAATAGCCTACTTTTATGGTGATAATCGAGATACACGCGGTTGAAACCGCAGGCAACTTAGCTTTTATAGAAAAAATCAAAGTAAAATTTTTAGATGTGTACTACCTCGCTAGCTATATTATTATTTATTTTCTGCCTTGCAACTATAGATACATAAACATATATTTAGATAGTAACAAGTTAACAACCAAGGTAAGTTGATTAAAAATAAAGGATTAAGGATTTGACCATAAGAACTTTGAGCGTTTACATATAGGTATCATTAAGTGATCGACGTTATCTCAATGTTAATCATTGATAACATTAAAAATATGCAAGTTGGAAGACTTGGACATGCAAATCAATACTAAATACGATGCGGTTGAATGCATTATATCCGGGATATAATGCATTCAGCTGCAGTGTATGTCTTTCTATCTGTCTGTTTGTTTCGGCTAGTACCTGGGGTGGCTGGATTGATTTTGACGGGACTCTTACTGGCAGATAGCTAATGTTATAAGAACTAATTTAAGTTTGAAAATGAAACGTGACATAGTGAATAATATTCAAAAGCAACAAAAGCTGCGGGTAATATTGTGGGGCTAGTCACAGTTAGTCTATATAAATACTATAAAGAGATAAAATTTGTTTGTATGTAGGGGGTAATCTTTGAATCTACTAAACCGATTGTGAAAATCCTTTCACTAACGTTTAGTTGCACCTATTATCTCTAAGTGCAAAATGAGTACAGTGAGTACTAATATATTCATATCTGTCGTATTAGCGAGCGGGATTACGATCAAAACCTAGAAGGTATTATGATGATGTTACTTCGGCTCATGCCCACCACCACAGAGTGATACCATAGCCCACAGAAAACCGGTGTTAACCAGTTTTTTTATTAGTTTCAACCGAGGAACTAAGGTTACCGAATATTATACCAACATCTCTTTGATTCTGGGAACGGTAACGCACTTGACTGTTTTCCGAGGGCGATGGTGGTTACTTACCATGAGGTCCCACGATAAAACGCAATATTTTGAGGTCCTGAGACACAGATAATGGAAATAAAATTTACATACGGTTTCTTTCGTGTAAATTTCCTATTTTTTTAAACTCTGTAAAACTGTTTTCTTTTTAGTGCCGTTAGCGTCTTCTGTAGTGTAGTATTTAAGCGTCTTGTAAATAATTTAAGAATATATAAATTTTTAAATGTATATTGTAATTTTTCAGGTGATCGAGCGCTACCAGAACGAGAATGGTTCTGGGGGGCGCAGCAGTGGCATTCACTCGGCTAGCGCGAGCCCTACACCTTCAGAACGGTCTACGCCCAGATCGCTCCACACTAGACATAATAGGGATATCACTCCACCAGTAAGTCTCTTTATGTATGTCTGTTGTATGTGACCTTGCAAATCACAGCTAGTGTTCTTGCATTGGTCGAAATTCAATTATTATTGATAATTTGCTGTATGTACCCTGACAGGCTTTACTGTGACTCATTGTAAATATATAGATAAAATTAGCCATGTTGTATTTCGAGTCAACAGTTGAGTTCAATCGATACATACCTTTTGAGTTTTATAAGCGTACAAAAATCAACTTAGCTTAAATATATACTCGTATCATCATCAACAACCCATAATGTCCCACTGCTGGGCTCAGGTCTCTCAGGAGAGTGTTATTCATATACTTATATACATAACAGTTAATCAAGCTTTGAACAAAATTAGAGATTTTTTTTCCATTGGCTATTGAAAATGTAAATAAAAAGAACGACTAAGAGACATTAAAAATAATTTAAGTAATGGATTTCCATGTCTGACCAACTGTTAATAAGTTGACATTAGACATAAACGTAAAGAAATAATAATCGTAAATTGACTGTATTCATATTGAAATAGGAATTAATAAATTGGCGGGAAATACAGCAAAACTTTTTTTGATATGTTTTTTTGACAAATACTTTTTTGTTTTATTTTTCTAATACAGCCAGCATGATACCTATAGGTATTGCTTGTTGAATTCATGTTGTGATGCAATCTCTTAATTGTAATCTATTTGGGTGTATCTTTATGATCTGATTACAACGCACAAACGCATACGTATACTGATTATACGTAAACTGAAAAAAGTGTCGATGTGCGTCACTTATTAAATAGTTGTCAGCCAAAAAGTAGTACCTGCTTATTTTTAGTTTTAAAACAATATTTTTTTCTAGCTTCATGAAGTAGACGATGTGTCTGATTGGGAAGAAGGGGAGGCGACGGACGAAGCCCTAGAAGTGCCGCGGAGGGTGCCATTCCCAGAGTTTGGAGGGGACATCGTGCACAACCTAGGTACAACTACAAGATGTAATTATAAAGAAAACTTTAATCAAAACTGTCGTTAAAGTATTAGTCATTGTAGTCTAACGACCATAACTACTCTTATATCATAATCAACTGATAGAAATGTGGACAATGCTAATAACTTCTTTCTAGATAGCGTTATCAGCTTACGCAGTATAAATTAATTTATGCGAACACATATAGAAACAATGTTTTTTCCGTCATTTCAGATAATGAGGATAGGGAGTTCGACGAAGTATCCGGGAGCGATCTGCAGGCAGCAGACGGCACTTGGGAAGAAAACTGGCTGTTCCAGAAGAAGAAAATCAAAACTATGCAGTCTGTGCCAGTACCCATGTTAGTGCCAAACTCTAACACTGAGTACAGAGCCCTGATCGGCGACAGAGACGCCGACGATACAACAGACCTTTCGGATAACGCGAGTGACTCCGAAGACCACAGTCTAGAATACAGAAGTGACGTAAAGAAAGTTCTAGAATCCAAACATGTCATAGGAGGAAAACCTATGGTTGAAGATTTAGATTTCGAACCAGACAGCCTCACTATCATTGATGGAATTGACGACTTTGACAAACTTGTCACTAAAGTTGAAGACGATGAAACTGTGGACACGATTATTAACGAAATTAACGATAATAACGTTACAATTGTTGAAACTGTCAATGTCAAAACTGCGGACCAAATCGATGGCGGCAAGCTGGTTCTCGGTATTGACAGTGGGCCTGTACCTAGAGCAGAATTCGTTATGAAAGAGGAAATACACAGAACCCTATTTAATGGGAATTCAGATAGAATAACAGAAAATGCTCATGTAAGAACTAATGGAGAACTGCATAATGGCATGTTTAGTTTACATGCTGGGGACAGTTTTACGAGCAACAAGGGTAAGCATATTTATATCGAAACATTTAGTACATATTTTTTTATGAGAACATTAACTAAGTACTGATAGTAATAAAAATGTTACGTAAACTCACGTATAGATTCGATACCGATAGATTCGCCTTCGTGGGTTTTGTCAATATGTTATTAATTTTCATTATAATTACAATGGTTTTTTCTACTACTTATTTCTATCAACACCTTAGATATTTATTATCAACACTAGGCAAACTTTCAGTTGTTATACGATATCAATTTATATATATACTAATATTATAAAGAGATATAGTTAGTGAGGTTGTAGGGGCTAACTTTTGGATGTACTGAACATATAGGCTACATATTAATCCGAAAAATGATTACCGCAATATCCGACATACACACGGGTGGAGCCGCGGGCAAAAGCTACTCGAACATGTCGACGGTATGCAACGATTAAGAGAAATAATAATGATTCCAGATTCAATAACCACTCAACACGAGCGCGAAGGCGAATACGAGGAGACAGTGACCATACCAGTACAGAGGTATGCAGATAGCCTGCGCAGAAAACACTTCGACGACGGTCCACAAGTGTGAGTAACTATTCAGGTGTCTCATTAACCATCGAACTATTTCAGCTTTTGATGAATAGCAGGCATACGCTCGATCTACACACACACATATATAATATTATTTAATTTAGACCATGAAAGACATGTCCCTCCAACACAAAGAGAGGATCCTCCGCTCATGCGAGGTGATCATGCCTGGCGGGCATGCTGTTAAATGTATTAACAGCAGCCTGGATTCTTTCTTTAACCATAAATATTTTTAATGCATACCTAAATATTTTAGACATCTAGTCCCAAGCCAAGCAGAGCTTGTGTTATGGGTACAAGACAACTGATTTGAATACATTTATACTTTTTTTGTAAATACACACATATAAAACACACAAACTTCGAAACATATGTTTGTAGATCACACAAATACTTGATCCGACCCAGGATTTGAACCCGAGACCTCAAAGCACAGCAGTCGCATTCACTACCACTGCGCCACCGAGGCAGTCAAACTGACGATTATGTGTAAAAACATCATCATCAGCCTATCACCTTTATACTGTTAGTAGAAGGAGCTTTCCATAAGGAGCACCGATTATTTCGGTCTTGGTCCGGTTCCATGTTAGTGTGCACACGTATGAGATGTATCAAGTTATATCTATTATACAGGGTGTCTCAAAAGAAATTTTATATTTGTTTAGCTTACTGCGTGAACGCTGCGTACTTGAGGGGTGCGGGGGTTATGTCAATTGGTAGCTTGGCTCTTGGGGATTCAGTCGCTATGGAGCGTTTCTCGGGAGCAGACCGCGCGTTGTGCGTGCGAGAGTTTTACAAGAACGGTGATTCGACAACTGTCGCGCGTAGAAAATTCTGCAGTATTCGAGGTTTTCGCCACTTAAATGATGCGCCAAGCCTTCCTCTCATTCGACATTGGGTTAAAAAGTTTGAAGAGACTGGATCAACGCTGGATAAATCAAAATCCGGGCGACCTAGGTCATCAAGAACGGTAGTTAACGTGGAGAGTGTTAATCAATCTGTACGTGACGACCCGAGCCTTTCAATTCGGAAGCGCGCGAGTGCTTTAAATGTGCATAGATCATCATTACATCGCATTATGCACAAAGATCTAAAGCTGCACCCCTACAAAATTCAATTGGTGCAAGAATTAAAGCCCCAAGATGCCGGTCAGAGGCTTAATTTCGTAAATCAGATGATTGAGCGATTTTCAACGTTTACCAACATTTTGTTTTCGGATGAAGCTCATTTTCATCTTAATGGCCACGTAAATAAGCAAAACTGCCGCTACTGGAGTTCAGCCAATCCGAAACGCAAACATCAGAAACCCCTACACTCGCCTAAAGTGACCGTATGGGCTGCCATGTCGGCGCGAGGAATTATCGGCCCTTACTTTTTTGAAGACGAAATGGGGCGTACAGTTACAGTGAATTCAGAGCGTTATGTGGAGATGTTAGACAAATTCTTGGTACCTGAACTGCAAAACTTTCCTGGCTATAACCAAAGAACATGGTTTCAACAGGACGGAGCAACTTCACACACGTCCAATATATCTCTGCCACGTGTTCGTGAAATTTTCTCAGGAAAATTGATCTCCCGGAGAGGTGACATAAATTGGCCTCCACGTAGCCCAGATTTAACCCCTATGGACTTTTTCCTATGGGGTTATCTTAAATCTAAAGTTTACGCCAATAAACCAACTTCACTGGCGCATTTGAAAGAAAATATCCGTCACGAAATGGCAGCCATCCCTCACTCCACCTGTCGAGCAGTCATAAGTAATTTTACTGTTCGATTAAATGAGTGCCAACAACGTGAGGTTTACATTTAGACGATATTATTTTTAAGAAATGAATTCCCAAAAAGTGTATTTTAACAATAAATAAACATTTTTTCTATATACCGCTTCCTTTTTTTTTAATCAATCCACTAAATATGAAATTTCTTTTGAGACACCTTGTATATTGAATAATTGTATGCGACTGCTAAACTTGAGGTCTCAGGTTCGATTCCCGGGTCGGACCAAATGTTTGTATGATCTACAAATATTTGTTTCGGAGTTTGGGTGTTTTCTATGTATAATATGGATGTATTTGCAAAAAAATTATATAAGTATTTATATCAGTTGTCTAGTACCCATAACACAAGCTCTGCTTAGCTTGGGACTAGATGACGTTGTGTGTTACCGATGTCCGGAATATTAATTAATTAATTTTATTTCAGGGTCCCGACTCGAGATACTGATCATGAAGACGACTTGATACCAGGTGAGAAGGAAATTTTGTTCTCTATACTTCTTATTTCTTGCTGTTCTTGTCTTTATTATTTAGTGTTATCTTTATCAACATTTCGATCTATATTTTTAGGTTCAATCGCATATAGAGAACGTCAGAAATGGTTAAATTACGTAGAGATGCCAAACAATCCGTATTCACCAGAAGCTATTCAGAAAAGACTTTCGGCAAAAAGTAACGCGTCACTCTTCGACATGTTCACCAAGAAGGAAACAGAAGATGACAAAATGGAATTACCTGACGACAATAGCGACGGGAGAGAATCAAACACACCAGTCAAAGATGTAAATGATAACAAAATGAATATGGCCTTCAGTAACGATAGTATAAATGAAATAGGCAGAACTCCTTCAAGTCCGTCACCTAGATTACTTAAAGACATTGTGGCAGATGAAATACCGCAATATAAACGGTAAGCAAGTGTCGTAAATTACTTCTTTAATGGTACAAGGGACAAATGATGTGACAGGTCACTTGATGGTAAGTGATCATCGGCGGCATCGATCATAGACACCTGTAGATCAAGAGTTGCAAATCGATGATCCCTATTAATAATGTCGTATCTACAAATATACTACTTTTCAGTAGAGCAGTTTAAATGTTATTTTAACGATAAAACCAATCAATGTAAAAATTTTCAGTGATTGTTTTTACTACTGGATAGTAGTCTTTCGGTAGATCCAACATTATGAATGGAGACCATCGAAATGTGCTTGTGGGTTGATAAGCCCCTGCTAGACTTAGGGACTCAATCAAGGATTTCTTGAGTCCTCAATCGACGATTCAGTTTCTGCAAAATTTAAATGGATAACTAAATAAAATATTGATGTTATAATTACAGATACGGGCGAGATTATTACATAAGAGAGGCAAAGTCATCGAGCGGCGGGCGCAAAAAAACAAGTGTGAGCGAGTGTAGCTCAATATCGTCGATGAACAAGTCGACCAGTTTAGACAATTTCGATACAGAGTTCACGTCACCTGTAAGTGCCAGCAGCTCGTTAAGCGACCTCGAAGCGTCCGCCCTTCATCAGAACATCGTCCGCGCCGTACTCAGCCCCAGAAATGCCAGCCCCAACTTCGCTATAAACCCCATATTTGAGAACCCCGATAGACAATTCGATAACGCTGACGAAAATCATGCGACAGACGCTAGCGTCGGTCGAAACACCAACGTAAGACAACAATATAGAACTGTGTGCAATGGAGGTGACGGTTTTGTGGAAAACGAGGATATAGTTAGACTTAAAATACCTGAAATACCCGAGATTACTGAAGATCTATTTGAGACGTACACGAATGTTAGGAGAAGCAACACCCTGCGTAGCGAGGACCTGTGTGTCCGTGCTAAGCGCCGCTCACAACTCAATTTTACGTTCGGGGGCAGTCTCAGGTTAAGCAAAGGCTTCCGTACCGATATATGGTGATAGAACACCCCTCCTAGTTCCAATATTTTCTAATAACCACCTCCGTTCTGAATGGCACTCCTACTGACATACGATCAATTCTCAACAAAGAATCTCTTACTGTGTACGATACATACATAGCGCCAAATCGAATCTGTTAGGCTACAATAGTTAGGTTTCTCTCACATCACAGACCGATCATAATATATGGTGAAAGGAATTCTTTGTCATCACTTTAAGAAACATCTAAAATATCTTCGTTTGACACACAGTATTGCCTTGTGTGTAAAGTTGGCATGTTATTATTTGTTGGATATGAAGAGCTGACTAACAGCACTGAGCACTATTAATACAAAATTATTATCTTTAGTACTGCACTCATAGATTTGTGTTCTTCTTATTAAAATTTTCAGTACTACCGTAATCCTCAAAGATGTTAGTGGTGAGTGTTGTAAGATTTTGGCAAACGAAATTTTGACTAACCTGCATTCGACCGCTTGCGACTAAACTATATCTCTCTAATACTACACTAATATTCTCTTTTGCGGCATTATTATATTAATATTCACAACTATACATATTCATTTCATTTTCATATTTATTTTTAGGATATCGATAATATTTCTATTTATTATTTTTATATGTGATGCACGTTTTATGCGCTTTCAAGGGCACGAAAACTTTAGTATTAAAACTAGCTCGTCTCTAACAATATAATCTTACTAATATCTATAACACCTTTAGTAGCAATTATTAGAACACACTACTTGTAAACCACCAGAAATGGAATATCTAGATCTGAATTACTCCTAATGCAAACCTATTAATTGCACACAACTTTGTCATAGCATTATCAACGTTTTCAGGGATTACTTGTAAAACAGTTCAACATAATAGCGACGAATCAACACTACACAACATTTGCCGGCAAAGAGGATATGACATCACTAACAACTATTGTAAATAATAAGGAAGACATAATGATTGAATATGAAGATGCTAGCGAACCAACTCTATTTGCTGCTACACCTGTCTATGTAGATGACGATACTGATAGAAAATTTGAAGAAATCTTAGAAACAGCATACCAAACACCTCCCACACAACCACCTCCATCCATACCAGCTATTAATGATGATAAAATCGAAGAACCTTTAAAATCACCCATCAGCATAGACAATTCTTACATAAGCACTAGTAGTATGGAAGACTCTATCAAAATATACAACGTACAAACAGGAGAGATTATTAAATGTAAACCTGAAGATAGCATATCAGTGAGATACGAAACTGACACAAACGACAATGTTGACATTGTTGATAAGAACATCTCGGAGGAAGATAGTGCTAGTGGTTGCGATGATGTACGCGAACAAACTGTGATAGAGGATACAGACGAAAGTAAATTGTCACTTGAATCTGATGACGTTCTACTAAATTTACCAAAAGTAAAAGAGCTGGCTAAAATATTCGTCAGTATGGAGAATTTAGAAGAACCAGTCAAGGTAAGTCTAGTTTTTCAACATATTTTATCAAGAATAACTTGTTCTGTGATATTTGGTCGTGTTAACAAATATCAGTCACTTATGATGAATTTGTTTATCTAATCACCAGGTGACTCAATAAATGACATAACATAATTATACATTATTTCAAAGCCTTAGTTCATACCACACCTAGAATTTCGAATATTTCTCGTATTTTTTTTTTTAATGACACATACTAGGTAGCCAAGGTAAGATTATTATTTTTCGTCTCTATAGTTAATTTATAGGTTCAAAATAATCAATGATTTTAGAATTGAATTCAGAATTTATCTATCCCTAATATTGGAAATTCGAAAGTAACTTTGTCTGTCTGTTACGCTTACACGGCTAAGCCGCTGCACTGATTTCAATAAAATTCGGCATAGAGATACTTGATCGCCGACAGAAACGTGGGTCATAAAGTCATAAAAAGATTATAACTAACTGCCACTAAATATTTCAGGCACCACAATCGTATCTCAGAAGGCGGAGAAGTAAGGATAACGTCCTTACAGAGACCACCTTGAAACCTGAGAAGCAAAAACAGATGTACATGCACAGCCTCACAGCAAGAAGTATCTCCAAAGAATTCAGAGAAGAACTGAAACTCTCCATGTCGACTCCTCTCACCGTTCCAGGAGGCTCTAAAGAAATTCCTGAAGGTACTGAAGAGGTGACTAAGGAATCCATTACACCAGGCAGTCCTCTACCAGAACCGGGCACAATTAAAACTAAACTAGCATTCTTTGAAAGTCTCAAATCAAAATTTAGTCATAAATGATTGGTGAATTAAATGCGATGCCATAACATTACTTAGAAATTAGTAAACGTATGATTTGTAGGACAAATTATAGTTTGAATCTGAAAAAGTGCAAAATGTTGATTTAAAACTTTTTTTTCAAAGAGCTTGTTTCACCAGCTCGCTAGAAGGTATATGTAGTGCTGTCTTTTTTTAATACATTATAAATGAAAAAGACAGAACACCGCTAAGGCAAGTTAAAGCTGTAGTAGTGAAACATGCTCTGAGTATTTTCGTATCTGCTTTCATCTCACGTCGCTAGCTTCGTACACAGAACTTTATCAATGGTAGGTATCAATTTGAAAGATGATTAAATAGCATGATTTTCTGTACATTGCGTAGAGTTTATCGCAGTAGTGAGACTACGACTTGTTTGTGTCATACTAAACAAGTAATGTAGTTGATACTGATTTGGGCAGGTATTCCCTCTAGTTTAAAATGTAGTATAAATAACGGTCACATAACTTAAATGGTAGGTTACGGTGTAAATTTTAAGTGCCATTTGTAATCATTATTTTCATTTATTTAAGTGGTTAGTTGACGTTGTTTTTGTTAAGAAATGTATGTCTGTTTCGGCCATTTTGTTTTATATATTTGGGCTTGAAATATAGTCTGTCCTTAACGATCATATTTTCTAATCAAGACGTGAAATGTATAAATATGTATAGGTGAGATCAGTTTATACATTATACAAGACGAAGACACATAAACCAAGAAATCTTTATCTTCCATTAGTGTAAAGTATATCCTTTGCTGTTAAAGTGTAAATAGTAAAATTTGATGACGAACTCAAGAACAATAAATAAATTTAACATTTTGTAAAAACTCCATAATTATCGGTAGACTTATACGAGATTTGTAATTTTAAACATACGAATTAAACGTACACATATTTATATCGATTACCAAATCTGTGCATTCGTTAATTGTGATATCTATGAAAACATCTTGGTACTAAATAAGAGTGTGCTAAATACAAAACTTTTATTTAGCCGACTCCAAAAACAGAAGAAAGTGTTTAAAATCTGCTTTTTTTGCTTGTTTCCGATTTCAAAAAATATATTTTTGTTTATAAGGGGGTATTCTTTCCCCTTTGGTCCCATATCCCCTAAGGGTAAGAATTAAGGAAAGAAGTATACAATTTATTTCGATTTATGCGCATAGAATTCGGTTATAAAGTGGTAAAGACTACATTTCTTTGCGAAAACATTTCTTCACCTTGAGCTAATGCCAAAGTTGTAAATACATACTATAAATGGCTAGTATATAGTGGTTGTGTCTATGTATAATATAATATAAGTTGTGCAATAAATTATTTACATAACTACGGAACCAGAGTCGCATTGTGATATACTATGTGGAACATACAAATTGCGAACAATACATAATAACAGATGTTAAGTTAAGGGTGGTATTGAATAAACCTATACATGAGTATCACTTATTGGTTTTCTTTTATATTTACGCTTGTTGGAGTTGGGTTGGAGAACAAGTACCCTTATTTTGCAGGGTTTACTTTGGGTAAGTAAATTGCATTGTGGCGACCTCCACATACAACATAACATACTACAGCGCCGAAACTACCAATCCTGAATCGCGCAATCAAAGTTCTCGCGCCGATTATCATATATACAACATCCCAACATCAACTGTTGGGCAGTAGCCCGCCAGGCATGATCACCTCGCCTGGTCGGAGGATCCTCCCTTTGTGTTGGGTGGAACATGATACCCGTTCCCCCACAGCATTACCTATGGATATTCTTCATGTGGTGATGAATGAAGAACATACATAAGAGTCGGCCGGTCGGCTGTGATCGGTTGTGGTCGGTGCTGGTGATAAGCGCGACTTGGTAGGGTAGTGGAATAACATAAATTGCAATGACTACCCTCTCTAATTTATAAGTGACTGTATAAATTTCTGTTTAGTTCTTCAATGCTGTTAATTGTACTTTTCTTCTATTAAGTGTTACTAAAAATGTAGTGCTTGAGAATGCTGGTTTATTTTATAACCATGAATATGTATGAAGTTGGCAATAACTGTATGTAAAGCAATTGTATTGTACCTAAATGTGAGTAGATTTAAATATGATTTGGTGATGACACGGAAGCATGGAAAACTCAAATGAGTTTATATGGCATCTTGTATTACATTTCTTATATTGTTTGAATTAATAAAATAAAAAATAAGTAAGAAAAGGTAGTGACACAACAGAACCCCCTATTCGTCCTGTGGGTGTTGTAAAAACCGACTAAAAGAGTAAACATTAATGCAAAAATAAATAAATCTTGATACAAACCCTTTATCGACTCATCTAGCCAGCTTGATATAGTATGTATCACAAAATCTTTCTTTGGAGATTGCTATGTCCATCAGTGGACGGCTAAAGATAATAATGAAATTGCTATAGCAGACCACTCAACTGTTGGTAAGTGCCTACCGCCGTTTTGGACACCTGCATCTCTAAAGGTAAAAGGTGTATCCAGATTGGGTCTCTCTTAATCTGTCTTACTCAGGAATGAGTACCATGGGAGAGCCACGCTTCAGCATGAATGGGCCGGCTCGACCGGAGTGATACCACGGCCTCACAGAAAACCGATGTGAAATAGTGCTTGCACTGTTTCACCGAGTGAGTGAGGATACCGGAGGCCTATACCCCAACCCATCTCCCCATTCCTCAAAGGCCGGCAACGCACTTGTGACGCCTCTGGTGTTGAGGGTGTCCATGGGCGGCGGTAATCCCTTACCATCAGGTGATAGTCTATTCGTTTGCCCACTATACAATAAAAAAACGAAAGAAGTATTTAACACCGTTGTCTGCAGAAATATGGCACTCTTATTTTTTTGAAAACATACAATCTAAGCAGAATCTAAGAGCAGTGGTCACCATACTCATTGCGAATGCAGATAATGTCACCATGCAGCATGGTGACTCACACTATGGCGAACTATTGAGATACTTCTGCATAATTAGGTATAGGATAGGGTAATTCGGGTTAAATTAAACGGCAAAGGGATATTTGATCATAATTTTATTCTACAAATTATCTTAGAACAAGTTCAAGAAACTTATTCAAAAATGTTTTTATATACTAGCACCTATTATTATTTTTTGATATAATAATCTTTATATATAAATAAGTATTCTACATCTATACTAATATATAAAGCTGACGAGTTTGTTTGAACGCGCTAATCTCAGGAACCGCTGTTCCGATTTGAAAAAAAAATGGTTTCACATAGTACAAATACAGGTAGTTCGATAAAAATTGGAAAAAAAAATATTACATGAAGTAGATTTAAATTTTACGGCAACATTAGAGCAAATATTGTAAAGAAAATTGTAATATTAAAAATGTACAGTCGATAAAAATTCATCCACAGAGTAATGACAGTTGTCTACTAGGTATTGGAATAATTTATTTTTGAAAACCTTTATATTGCTACACTCTTTTATGTAACTAGGAATCCTATTGTAGATTTTTGTGGCCATAACAAACACGCTTTTCCTAACGAGGGTAGTCCTATATTGACTACACAGATTACTATACAAATAAATAAATAAATATTCCAGACATCTAACACACAACGCCATCTAGTCCCAAGCTAAGCAGAGCTTGTGTTATGGGTACTAGACAACTGATATAAATACATATATACTTTTTTTTTGTAAATACATACATATTATACATAATAATATAATATAATAATTTTTATTTTTCTCTCACACAAGATATTTATATATTTACATAAATTAGATGTTACATTTTTAAATTGTTAAACTGTGTTAAACATAGAAAACACCCAAACTCCGAAACAAATATTTGTAGATTACACAATCATTTGGTCCGACCCAGGATTTGAACCCGAGACCTCAAGCACAGCAGTCGCATTCACTACCACTGCGCCACTCTCTCAAGCTCTAGTGTATACAGTTTGTACAAATTGTAGATTAACTGTAATTAATCTACAATTTGTGTATCTTTATAGATATATATTTACTAGTTGACCCGGCAAACGTGGTTGCCATAAAAATAAAAAAAAATAGGATGGTATGAAAAATATATGTTGGTCGATACTCAGACCTCACCGATACGCACACAAAATTTCATAAACATCGATCCAGCAGTTTCGGAGTTTGGTAATTAACATCGCGACACGAGAATTTTATATATTAGACGTACTTATATAAATATATATTATATATTAAAATCTCCTTTGGAAGGAGAGGCTTATATCCAAGAGGAGTATTTAAAAAGTTATTGATGTTTATTATCTGATATAGAATATAGAATATTGACTGCCTCGGTGGCGTAGTGGTAGCGTATGCGACTGCTAAGCTTGAGGTCTCGGGTTCGATTCCCGGGTCGGACCAAATGTTTGTATGATCTGCAAATATTTGTTTCGGAGTTTGGGTGTTTTCTATGTATAATATGTATGTATTTACAAGTATATATGTATTCATATCAGTTGTCTAGTACCCATAACACTGCTTAGCTTGGGACTAGATGGCGTTGTGTGTTAGATGTCCGAAATATTTATTTATTTTATTTATTATCGGTCTGGTTGACATAGCACAGTCTCTGCCTAATTTGTGATTATCATGTGTAAAACTTGAATGACGTATGAGGTTATTAAAATGCTCATCACACAATCATCGGACCAGTGACTTTTGGTTTAGTAGTAACAGGTTCACAAACTGCAAGACAACAGAATATTCCTTGAAAATCTAATAATAAATACCCAAAGTCTTATGAAATGGAATGCTCTCCATTTTATCAGCATATTTTCGTCTGTAACACCATAAATAATAGTCAATCAAACTGGAGTTGGGCACCTCTACGTTTTGACCTTGGATTTTCTCTTCTATTCTCTTCTTGAGGAGTTCAATAGCGTGGATGGAGCAACCGCGGATTTCCACTTCCTCTTCGGATCCACTTGGTAGAAGAACATCTGTAATTAATATACAGATGATTAACTTGACTGTCTCAGTGGCGCAGTGGTAGCAGTGGTAGCGTATGCGACTGCTGTGCTTGAGGTCTCGGGTTCGATTTCCGGGTCGGACCAAATGTTTGTATGATCTGCAAATATTAGTTTCGGAGTTTGGGTAGTTTCTATGTATAATATGTATGTATTTACAAAAAAAGTATATAAGTATTTATATCAGTTGTCTAGTACCCATAACACAAGCTCTGCTTAGCTTTGGACTAGATGGCGTTGTGTATTAGATTGTCCGACATATTTATTATCAATTTTATTATTTATTAAGCTACAAGGAATAATTTAATAATTATAAAAAAAAAAATATGAAATACCCAACAGAACAATGATAAGATATTTTTTTTTAAATTTGCGAATATGCCCAGGTATAAGGTAAAATTTCTTTATATTTTTGCAAGAAATCAAAAATTAGCATATTCTTTGGAATTCACTTTTTATTTGACAATATGTCTCAAATGTATGATCCGCATAATAAAAATCTCATTGCAGATTTTAATTTAAATACTAGCCTAGCTGAGCTACGACATCAGCCGCGGGCAACCCCGCAGAGAGAAGGTAGTCTAAAAAAAGTACGTTACTCCTTGTATCATCATCTACCTCGAGAAAGTCCTAACAAAATCGGTCCAGCCGTTCCAGAGATTTGCCGGAACAAACAGACAAAAGGTTTAAAAAAAATATTTAAAAATATTCTTTAGGCGTATGAGGGTAATTTTTTAACGGACGAAGGGTTTTTTTTTAAATCTAAAGTTTTTCATTTGTTTAAATATAAACAAGACTTAAAAATTAGTTTGCCAATGAAGTTTCACTTCTAACATGTGTACTTTGTACGCACGCACTTTCTTTGATGTAAGTATCGTATAAACAGACACTCCAATGTTCCTTGTAAATGTATAGATATATTATAATTGTCAAGTGAACATTAAAACTGCATTATTTATTAATTCCCTTATTTGTTCTTTGATAACTTACCATTCTTTAATTTCTCCATTAATTCATCACTGTAAGTCAACACACCAAAATAAGCTAAGACTTGTGGTATCCTGTAATCAGCGAACATAGTTATCTTGTCTATGTCTGTGAATTCCCCTAAACCAGTGCCTCCAAATAAGTTCCACAGATCTGCCACCAGTATCTGTGCTCTTTTGTACAAGGCTACCTGTAACATAAACATCATGTCAATTATGTTCATAAATCCTCACAGAAATATTTTTTCTCTACTAAAGAGTTCCATAGATAATGAGGAGAATAGTTTTCACGATTTTTTTTAATAATCTGTATTTTTTTAAAGAAGGTAATCTACACACATACATTTTAGACACACATACAGAAACAATCGCGTCCGTCAACCGAAACCGTCTCTACGAACTCACACATAGCAATGAATACAAAACAGAATTTCACGCACACAAATACATTCTGTGTAATAATGCGTAGACCCACTATGTATAGCAAATTTAGTTAAATAGAAAGTTTAATTGTATATTTGATAATAGAGTACATTTTTATCGTGGGAGAGCCACGCTTCGGCATGCATGGGCCGGCTCGACCGGAGATATCACGGCCTCACAGAAAACCGGTGTGAAACAGCGTCTGCGCTGTGATACCAGAGGCCTATATCCCAATCCTTCTCCCCATCCTCCAAAGGCCGGCAACGCACTTGTAACGCCTCTGGTATTAGAAAGTTTTTTTTTTTTGAATATTGGGCAACAAGCAGACGCATTACCTGATGGTAAGCGATTACCGCCGCCCATTCCGCTTCACAAGTGCGTTGCCGACCTTTGGGGGATGGGGAGAGGGAATGGGGGAGGGGTTGGGGTATGGGCCTGCCCTATCCTCACTCACTCGGTGAAACACAGCGCAAGCGCTATTTCCCACCGGTTTTCTGTGAGGCCGTGGTATCACACTGGTCGAGCCGTCCCATTCATGCCGAAGAGTGGCTCTCCCACGGAAACAGGGGTTTATAAGTATACGAAGGTATACTGGGATCAACATACAAAGATGCTATTACCTTGTCAGTGCAACAGTAGAACATATTTGCACAATATCTGTAACATACATAAGACTTCTGTTTACCTTCTGTCCATTATAAGTTGCTACATCACGGAAACATGGGAAATCGGTCACAATAATATCAAGGAGTTCCGCTGCAGACTTATTTGCTTTCTTTAAACAATTTACAAATGTTCCGTTGTATTTACTCAGCAGTGCTGCCCCCACTGCATGTAGGACAGACAATCTTTCTTCAAATAATGGTATTTGTACTTCATTGTCACCCCTCATTATTGATTGCAACTGTTCTCTGGTGATCTTGGAGTAGTATTCTGGATTTGTGATGTCTATACCTTCCTGTAATAGACATATGAACATAACATAGAGGTCTCGGGTTCGATTATACTTTTTTTGTATATTTTTTTTTATCAGGTCATACAATTTTGTGCGCGATAAAATAATACAAAATATGCCTTATTTCTAAGATTGGTCTCTTAAATTAATCAAGCAACAAGCACCGTTATCTACAGAATAGTATTACTCAGTACATACTACTAACTTAGTTGTCAATTAAAAATAAACTATACACAGGCCTAGAATAGGTTACGTGTTGGTAATGTACAAAAATATGTTTTTTAAATTTTGATATCTTCTTCTTTTGATGAAATAGCAACCAGCCGGATCACTCGGCTCAGCTATTTCTTCCAATGTCAAGTACTTATAGTCTTCAATTACAAGTCTTTGGGTCTTCAAGTCGTCGTCGTGATGAAATTAATGGTAAAAAATATAAAAAGTGTGGATGACATGAAATGGGGACCGTCTTTCGAAAAAACAAAAAACGATCACCCTAATTTTGATATCGACAAGTGATATATATCTATGTCAGTGAATTTATCGTTAAAGATTTTTTAATTCCTCTTAGGGGAGCTCGATGTCCAGCATTAGTTCTACTTGATTTAGAAGCAAATAGATTTTGTTTGTGTCTGTTTCGTGTTCTTAAAGAACAATTTGGTATACAGTCAAAATTATTGTGACAGATTCTATACAGAAATGTTTGGTCGAGGTAAATTTTAAGAAAATTGAGGGTAGTTAAGAGAATGTATCTACCAATGTGTTGTATGAAGCCCAGGGGGGAGACAAACTTCTTAGCACTCCATGGATTCACCGTGCGGGTGCCGGGTCCATCGTGTGGCAGAGGGAGAAACTCAAAGCAGTTCCCAGGACTTACGACCTAGGTGTAGGTTTAAGGAGGCCCCCTTTAAGATACGCATCAACGGTCACCTTCACTGCTCGAGTTTCCCGTCCTACCTAGCCAAATTTGGTAGGAACCTGTTAGTGCAGCCTTGGATACTCGTTCTAAAATAGAACTTACTGCAGATCTCGACAGGCCAAGGTCTTTCAAAAGGTTATAGAGAGATTTAGCTGGTATACCTCTCGCTCCCACTTCTACCGCGTATAAATTAACCACATAGCCATTTTTGTTAAGTTCAGTTGTTAGATCGTAATATTTATTTAATTTTATTCTATGGTCTTTAGGAATATTAGTTTCCCACGGAACAGTAAGCTCTACTAATATTATGTGTTTAATTTGTCTAGAGAAAAGGAATATGTCCGGTCTGGATGACGAAACACCAACATCCTCTGGGATTTTATAGTGCTTATCATACGTATCCATCAAAATAGTCCAGTCAGGTGCAGTACCTAGGATTGAGAAAGGCTTGCTTTTAGATTTGGTAGTTTATTTTTGGTTTGTTAATTGGTAGTATATTTAGTGATAACAATTTATAATTAATGAATATTATGAATTTGCGTTAAACCGTCTCTAATTGGCCGCTATATTTATTGTAAAATGGCTTCCAAACAGGTGTACCGAACTCAAGCTGCGGTGTTACGAGTGAATTATATAATAATACTAGCTGACCCACGCAACCTCGTTTGCGTCTTATATTGCCCGTGGCGTGAAAATTTTCCCCCGTTTTTGAAACATTCTTCATTGGTGCTCCGCTCCTATTAGTAGTAGCGTGATGATATATAGCCTGTAGCCTTCCTCGATAAATGGACTATCCAACAGTGAAAGAATTTTTCAAATCGAACCAGGTTCCTGAGATTAGCGCGTTCAAACAAACAAACAAACTCTTCAGCTTAATTATTAGTATAGAATATAGAATATAGTAGCAGGTTCATAATTTTTTTGCAAGGTTTTTTAACGACGCCGTAAAATCTAAATCCCCTATTTACAATTTAATCAACATGAATATTGAAGTGGAGTTTGGTATCGAAAAACACGCCTAGATACAAACACTAAACACAAGCTCTGCTTATTTAGACTAGATGGTGTTGTGTGTTATATGTCCGAAATATTTATTATTTATATGGTTTTAGAAGGATGTAGGTCATCAAAACAGTTTTTTCTAGGGAATTCTTGTTGGGAATTAAACTCACAACCTCTGGCTTAGTAAACAGGATCACTAATTGCTAGACTATCTTGTTACTCATCTATTTATTTGTGGTTAAAGAACTTTATTTTTATCATAAGAAATTAAAAACAAATCTCACTATATGAGACTTTTGTCGAGGCAAAAATTACATAGTAGTGAGCATATTAGTACTTTCATTAATATAGGAACCTAAAGTAATACATGCTTAAACTTTTTAATAGCGAAGCACTAGTACATACCCACCCTTATCATACCCTTTTTTTAAGCTATTGCATAGCTTCTATCGCGGGCCTTGAGCGTGAAGACCGAATCATGAAAATTCCGTAACGAAAAAAACCTTACACCCCCGATTCCGACCGGCACAGCGGTGATACTTTTTAGTTTTTCCATCTATCGATAAATACCAGAACTTTTTGTTTTTGTTTTTTGTTTATCGGTCACCACGCTCAAAGTGTAACTTGAATTAATATCAAAGAAAAGAAACAAAGAAAAAAAATACTGCATAAATAAAATAAATATATAATTATAATTGCATAAGTTGATAAAAAATGCTATGCAATAGCTTTACCGCGGCAGTCACCGAGTGCCACACGTCTTTTTTTATATAGGGGAAAACGAGCAGACGTATCGCCTGATGGTAAACGATTACCGCCGCCCATGGACACCCGCAACACCAGAGGCGTCACAAGTGCGCTGACGGCCTTTAGGGCAAAGGAGGGGGGAGGGGGGAGTGATTGGGGTATGGGCCTTGACTATAACAATCAAGATTAAATTGATTTTAGTATTTTTCCCAATATAACTCAACAAAAACTTAAAGTAAAAATGTATAATATTCACGTACCGACAATACTTTATACCCGATTTTTTTTGGTGAGCATTAATTGGCTGGCTTAAATATTCAGTGTAGCCAGTATCAAAATATATAAGTTCGTGCAAAAATAAAATAGTATTATCATATCATAAATTGTAATAAGACTCAAAGAACCGTTTAGAAAGTCAGATTTTTTTTTCCAAGGACCTACCTAAATATAGTCTAATAAATTTTATGTTTAAAATTAATAAAAGTCATTACAATTATAAACTTAACCTATACAAAATTCAAGTGAGTAGAATGTATTGCAACAAGTGCCATCAAGTACCGACAATCTAGAGTAAAAATTAGTTATTTATTTATTTGTGTATAATTTTGGGTAGTTTTGTACCTTAACGGTAACGGTAACGGTAATTCAAATCATTGACGGTAATTCAAATCATTGATTATAATTACTTGAGTTACATCCTTTTATCACTGATCAATTCAGTACTTAAGTTTTATTTTATATTTTGTATTAATAATGTTTGGTGTTTGTATTTTGACATGTCCAAGTGCCTTTTGGGGCCTATGGAAATAAATGATTTGACTTTGACTTTGACTTAAAATAAGTACCTTTAAAAAGGTCATCATGGTACAGGCTCTGCGTAATTTGAGATCAGATAGATATTACCATTTAAATCAATAGAATTAATTTTAGTACCAGATACCAATTTTAAACCATGACAATGAGATCATTTACTTATGCCATGGTGGTTTAGTCACAGTAGTAACAAACTAGCAAAAATATCACATCATTTAAATAAATATAAAGATAGAAACCTTCATAGCCCTAGCAAGAGCAGCTTCCAATGCATAATATCCAGTTTGTCCATCAACAGTCCACTTCTGGGCATTGGTGTAAGACCAAAAGCAGAAATTCAGTGCATCAGCCACAAACACCCAGTCTGCAGCCCTTTCATGGTCCTTCAGTACCTGCATGATGTTTACACCAGTATCTGGGACTTCTAACTTATTCTTAATTGATAACATCATCTGTAAATGTTTAATAATGTTTTAGTTAACTTTATATAGAACTAAAATGATACTAAAGTATGGTACATAGTTTACTGAGCTAGTATCCTCAAAAACGATATGACGAAGGAGGTAAGTTTTTAAATTATTTTTATTCATAATTGGAACTGTTTTTACAGTATTGATTCTATTTTCAAACAACTAAAAAAGTCATGACAAAGACAATTATTTATTTTTAGAGCAATGGAGTGTCTGTTATGTTTATTACTCACCTCTTCACAAAGTTTATCAAGCCCTGTTTCATGAATTTTCACATATTTTGCATTTCTTGCAATTAATTCACCGGATTGCGCCGGTAGCAAAACTTCTGAAGTCATTTGCTGCAGTAGTTTGTAAATGTAAATTTAACACGATTTTTTCGGTGTTAAGTACAGAAATTCGAAATACAAAAACCTATGTTTGGTGTCCAAAGTCTTTAACTGCTGATTAGTGCTGACGCTTTATCACTTACTTGACCTTGTAAAAAATAGGCATCAAATCAAAACAAATAAATTGTCAACTGTCAGCCTGCAGGTGTTAATTCCAATTTGCCATTCTACAAGAAAAAGAAAGAAAGGTGTTAATTCATTCGTTAATTACCAAATGTAGGAGTAATTGTTGAGTTTGCCAAGCTAAGTTCTAAAGTGGTTAATTAACAAACATTAGTAATAAATGGATGTTACACCCGTATAAATTAAATTATGATAAATATGATATGAAAAAACTTTTTTATAAACAATGTTTAATTTTGATGATTAAATATTTCTGAACGCAGGTTTTAGTAACCGTAACGTTTTGTTCTACGCATACTTAGCTAAATTCCAATTTGCTAATTTTTTTAATACTCGAAAAACAAAACTATGAAAGTAAAATATTAAAAGAAGATTCAAAATTGAACTTTATAGGCATAGTTTTTAGTTTTATCTTTAAGATAGATTTAAACAGCTTTTGTAATATTACTGGAATGGTTTTTACAGTAGCGTGGAACGAAGTGCTATTTTGTAACCTAAAAATAAACAGATTGTTGTCGTAAACGGGCGCGAAATTATCCAACAGATTAAATATTTAACTTATTTCACGTTTTAATTCTATAAGCAAGCATGCCTCTCGAAGTGCAAGGCAAGTTTGTATCTCAAAAAATAAATAAAGTCCGATGGATACCCGAAGAATACGTGGAAACAAAATGTTTTTTTACCGGTAGTTGGGATGATGATATTAATGCAATCAAAGTTTGGACTCTCGACAACCCTGATGAAGATGATGAAGTTGATTATCCATACGAGCTCTCCTCATATCCCGTAGAAGGCGATGTCACACAAATAAAGTTTACCGATAAGAATAAAATCGCAGTTTCCTTGTCCAATGGGGATGTTAAAGTGCTAGAAGTTAGTGTTTACGATAAGAAATCACCACTGAAGGAGTTATTTCATTTTAAACAATTGCATAGCTATGGGTAAGTGATCTTGGTATGCTAAGAAACTTGAAATCGGAGAATAGATTTATCAAAAAGCTAAAAATATGTTGGTTAATAAGTACTTAAATAATATTTTTTCCTCCATTTCATATTAATGAATATATGTGCTTAATATATAAATTAAACATTATCAACAAACTAGCTCCGTGCGCCGTGCATGTTGATTATCGACTAAAAGTAGCCTAAGTCATTTTCCAAGCACCAATCTATCTCTAAATGGGTTCAGCAGTTTAGCTGAGAAAGCGTAACACACAGACAGAGTTACTATACTTAAGTACTGTTTGTTACTTTCTCGTAACTTAATTGCTCGAAAATAATGTTCTTTATTGATATAAGTGAATTGATCGGCTTGCATTTTGTATCCACAATGTGGGGAATATAGAAAAGACAAAAACAAAAAATACTCAACTCTCAAAAGAAATGCTCATTATATGTAAAATATTCACTTCAATAGTTTGTACTTATTTTTAGATAATTTTAAGTAAGTCCTTATAAATATCTACCTGTTTTTGTTGATATGTTAGCTTTTCATCAAAATGAAATTCAGCCGGCAACAACTTGCATACTGTTTACCATTCATGTAGTACTATTGTAAAAGAATATTTGACTTTAAAAAAAAGTGTCCATAAGTTTCTTTGCTAGTATTCTTCTTATAGATGGATGTTATGGATCGATACAAGCAGACAGTAGATTTTGGTGTGTTCATCTAATTTACCTTGACAATGCTGTGGCATCTGTTGGTGTTGATCTATGATTTTTAACTGTAGCTTCAATTTAACTTTCATAAATGTCACATAGTGTCTTAATTGAACAAATGAATTTGAATCTATGACTAATGTAGATTATATTTTCTCGTATTTAATATGTTATTAATAATTTACAGAGAAGAAAAATGTTCATGCACCTCATTAGATACACTGGAAGGGGATATTGCCACAATAGGGGAGGATGGAAATGTGAACATCTTGAGTGGACGGAGGGGAGAGATAACCCGCACTATAAAGGAAGCAGACAGCTGCTCTTTACACTCTGTGTGCTTTATTAAGCATAATGAGGTGAGTATTTAATATATAATATACTAGCTGACTTATGCAACTTCGTCTGCTTCTCTTCAAAAGAAATATTTTTTTCCCAATTAGTAAATTGTGATATAAACTATCCTATCTCTCAAGTTGGATGGAACTGCACATGGTGTGCGAATTTTATAATAATCGGTTAAGTGGCTTAGGAGTCCATTCAGGACAAACATTGTGACACGAGATTTATATATATTAAGATATGAAACTATGTAAGAAGTGTTTAACGGACTATGAACCCTCGGGTCATGTGACAAGATTCAATTTCGTGTGCAAGGTGACAGAGTTAAAAACTTTTATGCCTAAATTTGATGTTTGTGCTAGAGTAAAATTTCTGTATATTTTTACTATTAGTTATTCTGTGACTCTACTTTCATATAAATCTTAACTGTGCCTTAATTTCGTACTCCTCTATTTGCATAGTTTCTGAAAAAAGGTACCATGTATTAGCTTCACATATTTAATAATATAGATTGACTAGAATTGACTGCATGGTTGGCCTGGTGATTAAAGCAATCGGCCCGGTCGTGTAGGCGCTGAGTGGCACACCGTGTGGTTTTAGTCGGTTCGATTCCGACACACCGCCCTGCCGCAAACCACGGCGGGCGGGGTGACGGCCTAGGGGGTTTCCAAACTTGAATAAAAAGTGCTTAGAGCGGTCGCCATGCTCCTTTCTACTGCGCTAAGTGTTGTGGATTTAAATCCCACGTAGAACAATACTGCGTGATGCACATTTTTTTTTGTATGTTTGTAAGGTCCCTGCAACGGGATACCCCCCTAATACAGGAGTTGTCAGATTTAAAAAAAATGTGTATTTGATAGGGATAGTATAGTATGTATAAATTATCTATATGTATGACTACTCACATATTATAGAAGATCTAATTAGTACTGCATAACCGTTGCCCAGGCTGCCGACATAATGTGAACAAGCCATAACCATCCAAAGTGTGGCTGGAAGAAGCAGCCTAGCAATATAATTATACAATTAGGGCCCTACTACTACCGCGCTTTTGTCGCATTTGCAACGCGCTTCCAAAGCGATGCCAACGCGCGACTGTGTCGGACGACATCGGGGTAAGAATGGAAGCTGCTTTCGTTGTCGACGCTGCGTTGGTTACGTAAAAGCAGCAACAAAGAACATGACTAATGTTGCCTCGACGAAGTCCGTCTTGCAACTGTAGCGATCGCAGGAATTTTTGCGCTGTTACTGAATGGTGTTTGCAGTGCGATAGAAGTGCAACAGTATCGCGACTGAATCGTCGTTATGTGGGCGAGGGTAAACAGCTAGAGACCACATTGCGACTGTTACAATGCGAGTGCGCGACAGCGTCGCTACTGCACCGCTGCAAAAAGCAGTCGTGGGCGAGGGCCCTTGGTTAAATTATATTGCATATTGGGTAGGTAAATAAAATGTGTGTGTAAAACAGTACAACCAATGGTGCAAAGTATGTAATGTCGTAAAACACCGCCAAACTTAGGGACTCCGAAGTGTTATGAAGAATTTCTTGTAAGAAAAACCCAACAACAGTTTTCGGGACCCACCCGGGAATCGAACACGAGACCCTAGACTGTCTTGCTTATACGCTATTCCAGACCAACGAGGCAGTCTCCAATCCAATCTATTGAAAAGTTAAAAATATTGTAAGTGAGCGAATAAATGAAACTGATCTTATCTTATTAATTTCAGGCTATAACCGGTAATCTTCGAGGCCACATGAAAATCTGGGACTTAAGATCATCCGAGAACAAACCTGCCGCATCATTCCTGTTAGCTGGAGATGAACTGGCAGCAACCTGTATCATCCACCACCCAACTCAACCTCATATAATCCTTGCTGGCAGTGAGTCTGGTTCGCTAGCTGTTTGGGACTTACGTATGAATGCCTTTCCCACATCCCTAGTCAACGCTCACTCAGCAGGAGTGAATGAAATGCAGTTCCACCCGGAAAACCCTCACAAATTAATCACATGTTCCGTCTCAGGGGAATTATGGGAATGGAACATGGAAGCCATGACAAAGAGTTCTAAAGGAACTGATAATCAAATAGTTTCATGGATGCCGTTAGATGATAAGAGTTCTATGATGGTGAATTCACTGATTTCTTCATTACACAAGTCGATAAATACACTTCATTGCGACAAGGGCCGGATTCTTTGTGGGGCTGACAATGAAGCAATATATTTAGTCAAGAATTTTAAGTATTAATATTTAGTATTCAGGATTGAATGGAAAGCAAACCGTAAGAGAAGTGAAATGTCTGCCTTTGGTTTTAAAGAATTGCCAGAAGCAAATAATGATGACTAATGAAATTGGATAATGTGCTTCATGATCCAAAAGTTGCATTTGTACTTTTTAAATAAATATCTTGTTGTACATAATTGTTTTCTTCTCTTCTTCCTAATGGTACACTGTTGACTGTGATCACGCCTCTGTATATTTGTGTGTGTGTGTGTGTGTGTGTGTGTGTGTGTATGTATGTGTGTGTGTGTGTGTGTGTGTGTGTGTGTGTGTGTGTGTGTGTGTGTGAAACATAAAGATCGCCATGCATCTTTATGTTTCACAAAGAGAGATAGTTATTATTTAATTCATAACTTTATACTTTTAAGCCTAAAATCGTCACTGGTAGTTGTTACAAAAATGATCAAAGCCTCATCTTTGGAAATATTTAGGGTTCAGCACACGTAATTCGAAAATAACAGTGTGGACAGTAAATAAATAAAAATAAACGCAGTTAAAGTAATATGCATTTTATTAAATTGATAATAGATACACTTAAGAAATAACATTACATATAGTAATACACCAAGTCAGTCTTTGCATGCTTAGTATCAGTTATATATGTTACAAAAACCGATGAATATAATATTTACATGTTACGAGTGAACTAATATCTTTTAAAAGGCACCCACATTACAACCGCCTGAAGACTATACCATCCATAGACTACAGTAGACAGCGGAGAGAAACATACGATTTTCAACTTTATTTTAGGACTTTTATACCTTACAGACTTTTTTGTCAAGGTCTGTATTATGTCCTGGGCGTAAGAGCTAAGTTTCAAACACTATAAATTTAAAACATTAGTAGGTAGTCAATTTCTGAAATGTAGGTAGGTACTACGAACATTTGCTTGTGCCCATAGATGGAAAAAAATAAAAATCAACCTTTCAAATGCTATGTTCTAAGAATCGTATTGATTCAACAAATTGACAAAATAATATAAGTGTATAGGACACTAACAAATAAAGCGTCAATACATGTTGTTCGTGACCACAAAAATAAAATAAAGTCATTCGTACACGATTGGATGAAACTGTCGTTGCGCGGCACACATTGTTTTTCATGACATTTCGTTACCTGGCACCTTGCGCCTATAAAAGCTGTTATGGATTAGGTAATTAGCTACATATTTCAATAAAAACTCGCAAGTAAATAATTATAATTTACTTTCTAGTAATTGATAAAAACATTGTCAAAGTCTTAGCATTAACCAATTTCATTAATCACAGGCATGGTATGTCACAGGAGTTAAGATAATCAAAGTCTGTGGTTAAAAAAAAAGAATTGCGCGCTTTATACGTATATTTATTTGTTGTAATGTTATATGACATCGTGTGACGTGGCGAGGTGTCAGTCAAACGTCAAACGTCATGCATGACTACATGAGGTCATAACTCATTGTGTTCTTTTTTCAATATTAGGCTATTACATGAACTCCAGTACTAAATTTCACATAACCAATACAACTATATTTTTAACTGAGTCTTGTTTGCCATACATAGAGAAACACGGTGGGAGTAACAACACGCAGGCGTTCACCTCTGTAAGCCCAAATGGGCCTACGTGTTACAATGTTATGATACAGAATGTATTTGTGTGTGAATTGGTAATGTTGTGTTTTAATTTCTATGTGTGAGTTTGTAGTGACAGGTGATTTGATTGCCTCGGTGACACAGTGGTAATGAATGCGACTGCTGTGCTTGAGATTTCGGGTTCAAATCCTGGGTCGGACCAAGTGTTTGTGTAATCTACAAATATTTGTTTCGGAGTTTGGGTGTTTTCTATGTATGATATGTTCTAGTACCCATAACACAAGCTCTGCTTAGCTTGGGACTAGATGGCGTTGTGTGTTAGATGTTCGGAATATTAAAAAAAAGAAATATAATTGTTTTTGTATGGAAGTCTAAAAACGTGTTTTTGAATATTTCCCTCCCGCAAAAAATGACACACCGTTTGTTAGACCATGTTACTCTATGTTGTCACATAGTAAAAAAATGCCATATACGTACTTACACGACACATAATCATACGTATAAAATTAATTTTATAATGGACTTGTCAAAAACGTAAGTACCTATTTTCTGCATAATATTCTAAAGTTTCACTCTTAACCATTGCTTATATTTTATAAATGAGTGTTATTCACTAATATTTAATGAATATGTTGAAATTTGATTAAATAGAATTACAAAACTATAATAGTAGTTATTCAATTGCAACCAAGACGAAGTATAGACAGCCTCATCATCAAATACTGAGTAATAATACAAAAATACGTACAAACATCAACCAACAGTCATTCATTTAAAAATAGCCAAGACAACATTTTAAAAAGTATTTAGATTTTGGTCTCTGAATCTTTTATCTTTTTGGAATGTAAAAGGGACCATAGTAAGCTGTTGTTTGTTTTAACATCTGTGCTTTAAATAAAATGGGTTAGTTTAAAAAAAGAACAAGTAGTAGTACTAGAACATTATTGTATACTAGCTGAGCCCCGCGGTATTACCCGCGGTACGACATCAACCGCAGGCAACGCCGCGATGCGAAACTAGTCTAATAAAGTACTAGCCTAAGTTTCTCCTTGTATCATCAGTTACCCACCAGTGAAAGTCACGTCAAAATCGGTCCAGCCGTAAAAATGATTTTTTGATGTAAATATCGTATACATATATTTACATTTGCATTTACTGAAAAGCTGTTAATTTGAAGTTACAAACAGACATTTCAATTTTATTTATTTGTATAGAATAAAATATTTTGAATAAGCATACAGTTTCCATACTTAATCAGATTTCTAGAAAAGGCGGAGCCTCTAACTGGTGTAACATTCAATAATATCACTAGATACGAAATTAATATAATTGTATAATTTTCTTCCTAGGCTAGTTAATGTCTATATCCTAAACGCTTTAGCCATCCTGGGGTAGCTAAAGCCATTGGGGGGTATATACGACCCCGACTGTCTTAAACTATCGCTTGCGATTGTGGCTATCGTTATTTCGTTATTCTGTGTTTATCTCATCTAGAACTGATTACCTACATTTTTAAGAAGAGTTGAGTCAAACTGACGGCCGGTTATAAAATACCGTCTAGACTCTGCTCCCATCCCAAATAAAATAGTGGGACGGGGTAGAAAGAATACGAATATAACTAAATATAAATTAACAAATACGGTTGAATATTTGGTATCTTATTCACACTTTTATATAAAATACTTTAACGTAATGGAGTATAATCGTAGATTAAAAATAATAATTATCACTGAACTATCAAACATTGTTCAAGAATAAAATATAAACACAGCACAATTTGACTGAAATATATAAATCGTTCTTATTCGATATAATACTTAAGGCGAACACCGTTTAACAAACGAGCCTTGAAACGTGACGTGAGCCAGGGGAGTCGACCTTGACCTTCGGTGTCAAGGTCAAGGGCGTGTTCAGGTGTGGTGGGGGCGGCGTTGCGGAGAGGGCTTACGGCGCGAGGCAGCGAGTAACGCGGCCGGCACCACCCACAGGCGCTCGCACCAGCGCATCAGCGCCTCCGTCACGTGGCAGCTGTTGGCCGCCGTGGCCAGCTGGGTCTCCAGGCTGTCCGATGGCTTGATGAGGAGACTGGAAATAAACATAAAGGTTACATTTTGTAATTGTCCCTCGTAATAAGTTGGTAAGTTATGCTTCGTTCTACCCGTGAATCAACATTTTAATGTAATTCAGAAATTTAGAGCAGCTTGACACTTTCTCTTTCTCTCTCTCTCTCTCTCTTCTACGTCACAGCTTTTTAGACAGTAATATTTTATTTACCAAACTATAGTCATAATCAGAGGAGTCACTCACCTGGGTGGAAAGAGCGCAGGTGCGATGATCATGGCGACGTTATGTTCGTTCATCTTGTTGATGTCGGATCTGGCAACGATTTCTTTCATGAGACGCAGCACCTCCCGAAGCGTGGCTCGCTGTTCGGCCGGCAAGAGCAGCACGAGCAGATTCAGCGTTCGACCCTGAGTTGTGCCACTGAGTGCTGGACAAGAAAATATCAATTAGCATAAATAGGCATTATGCTGTCTCCCTAGGAATTAGATGTCACCCTCGTAGTACTTTTTTCCAGTTCACATGTTCCCTTCGAACTCAAATTTCTGCGTGCGTACAGTATAGTGTCATAGAATATAATATGTTTGAAAGCCGTAAAATAAAAAAATAAAGTGCCTCCGAATAATCCTTGAATTGTTTGGCCACATTGAGGAGAGAAGGCGATAACCTTGAACGATTGGTTAGTGACCAGTAAGATAGAGGGGAAAAGATAAAGCTGGGCAGACCAAGTTTACTCTACTCTCGGCACTACGATCCATGCTGGCCTACACACCGCCCAAGATAGAAATAGGTGGTAAGCTATCACTCGCAGAATAGCTTTAATAGGGGTTTCGACCCTCAGAATTGAGGATAGATAAGAAGGAGTAAATATGTAATATCATTGTTAACTTTTGGTCTTCCATTCATAGATTCATATCCGGCTCGAAGGACCATGAAAAGACTTATGACACCAGTGTTGTAATACTAAAACTTACTTCTTCTCTGTTCATTGATACACCATCGCCACAAGTACAATGATAGTTTGTATGTTGTGAATACTTACAGTAAGTGTGGTAGAAGAGTCGCATGAGCTCCTGCGTGAGCGGCGACTGCGGCAGAGCGCGCAGCAGGCGCTTGAACGCGGCGGCCACGTCGTGGGATGTAGCCCGAGATAGTGCCGTCTCTACCGTGCTCCGCGACGAGTACCACGCGCGCTCTATCAGACCGCACAGAGCCTCGATCTGCACAAATGATCAATGATTTTTATTCTTGATTCTTTGCAATTCATTCGCTATTGTATATGGGGCAAACGAGTAGACGTGTCACTTGTAGCAACTTAAAGGACACAAGTAAGTTGTCGCCTCCTAGCAGGGCAGGGGAAATTTTCTGTAAGGTCGTCTTTCATTTTATTTACGCCAAACCTTAAGTACCGAACTCTTTGACTTTAGAAATAATATATTTACCTTTTTTGGGCAATTTTGCTTTTAGGTCATCATATTCACTGATATATTACATTTTACATTACTGATATGTTCCCCAAATTGTGATGCATATATGCCCCATCCCCATATTAAGTGAAAAAGATAAAAGCACTCACCTTTTGCTTATTGCCCGGCACTCTGAGTAGACCCTCATCATTGGTCCGTTGATGAAGCTCCGAGGCTAAGGCTCTAACTACGCTGGGTGCGCAACTCCACGTTTCTTCCCAAATGATCATGTCTTTGCGCACCAACGTCTCCAAAGATACACCAAATACTGAACCCTCTGAAATAACAAAAATGATTTAGTACATGCCATTTTTAGGATTTCTGAAATCTCTACCGGTGAATCGGAATGAATAATACATGTATTTAAGAATATTTTGACGTTCTACGTAATTTGCTCCCTTAGTCAGCTCTTACGACACCACAGGAGGAACTGGGGTGGTGGCACTCCCTCTTCATTACCTGAAAAGCAAGTAAAGCCTGCGTAAGTAAGTTTTACAAACCTTCTTTCCTCTTCTTCTTGGGCGATTTCCTCTTCTGGAAGGGTAGTGAGTATCGATCAAAGAGCGCTGTCAGCTCCAACCATAGTAGAGGTGGCAAACGTTTCAGTTGTGGCTCTTCAATGCTCTCAATGTCAACTGAGCTGTCTTCTTCAGGCCAATCCTGTAAAAATGACGTGTTAGATTATAATCTATAGTAACGCATATATAAAGAAAATGTGTTGATAAATCCAAAAAAAAATGTTCATCTGACATATTTTACTTGATGTGAAAAAAAAAACCGCCATATTGGTATGTACGCCAAGTAAACGTAAAAGATACGCACCTCCTCATGATCCATCATCTGCCTGTCGAGATTGAATTTATGTTCGAAGCTGAGCGGCTGTTGCACTGACGCAGCGCTTTTCGCACGAGACACTGGCGCATGCGCAAGTTTATTGTTTCTGTAAAAAAAACCATATCGAAATAAAACTTACTGTTTTTTTTAAATAAAATGTTTTTTAAAATTTCTCTACTTACGTAAAAGGATCATTGTCTTTGAGTATGGATCCATTTATTCGTTCTTTTCCTATCCTCGGCCCCTGAACTGTCCCGTATCTTTGGTAACCTAGGAGTTCGATTCCCTCTGCAAAAAAAATATCAAATTCAAAATAAGTTACAAAAGATAGATTAGGTCGAACTGTCTGTATAACATTTTTACCATTATTGCCTTGATGATCTTTTTATGAAAATGAGTTTATAAATAAATACGTACCAGTATTAGTCGCAATATCAGCCCAGTGTAGATCATTAGGTTTGAACAACTCGTGCATGGGCAGCGGGGGAGAGTGGGGGCTGGCCGGCGCGGGCGGCGATAAACGAGCGCGTCTCGCTGCGGGCGCCGACGGAGTTCGCGCTAGTGGCGCATGTGCGCCCACGGGAGGGAAACTGTCGCTGAAGGGGGAAAAACTTTAGTTTAATTGCCAACATAAAAAAATGATTGGTTGGTACGTGAGTAGGTAGGTAAAATCGCATTTTGTGTGTATATGTATATACTTAAGTTTAAGTAGGTAAGTATATCTTTTAGCAATAGATATAAAAAGAACTCAATTCTGTGACATTACTATTTTTTTGTTAAATCCCGAATTATTTTGTATCCTAGCGAAATTAACTGACATTAACTGTCAAAATTTTAAACTGGAATGGTTTTATATAGGATCTGTTTTTTTTAACCAGCCAGGATACTTACACAAAGTCCGGCGGCGTAGCGGGCTCGGCCCACTCGGTCGGCGGGCTACCGGAGCCGCCGCTAGGCAGAGAATCCAATGAGTCGGGAGTCGCGCTGCGCGACCGCGGTTCACTACCACTTGAGTTCTGTAACAATTATAAAGAAAACGTTAAACATGTCACATTTAGAATTGATTTTATGGATCTTACATATGTACATAAGTCAGTCATCATACATACGCTCATGTCTTTATCCCCTTAGAGGTAGACAGAGTTGTAATAGATGCCCAAAATACAACGACCATAATTTTAGTCCTGTTAATATCATTGTGAGCAAGCCTGTTACCCTTAATCAGACACTTACACATTATATTGTAGATAAATTACACTCAGACAACTCGAACTCAACCTTACTGACAACAGGTGCACCGGTTATACCGAAATCACTAGTGAATTCGCAACACAATAAACCATAGACTACACATAGCAATAATGCGAAAGCTATAATTACCTATCTACATACATATTGAACGGTTACTGTTTCAAGCATTACAAATAATCCTTGGCCGAATATTAGCTAATCAATAACAGGTGTCATTAGTACTCATTAAGACTCGGTCTGTCAATAACAGGTACGGTGTCGACGACTAGTTCTTTGAGTAATTTATTCCCTACATAAATCTTCCTACTGTTATTTTTACTATCTTAGTCGATTTTAGCATTGACGATTTTTACTACACACGTACAAGTATTTACATTACTTTATTTATATTTATATAAACAAGTGTATTCTCTATCGCCTCTTATTATAACGCCAAAAATAAAAGAGAAACAATTTATAGACCGTAAAATGTGCTACCTTTATTTCTTTCATCAAGTAGGTATTATTGTAACAAGTTCCAAAAAAAGTTGAGTTGACGCATCCGGGATGTTTCCGCGGCTAATTTCGTCTAATGTGTTAATGACTCTTCCATGTTTAAAATGCAGGCACCCTTTTCCGGCGCTTAAAAGGTATCCTGACAGGGCATTGTCCCCTAAACAAGCACCTATTCACAATAGGTGTAACAGACAGCGCTCTGTGCAGGGGATGCGTGTAGGCAAAAGAAACACAGAATGTAGAAGTGTGGCAGATCAACGGACGGACATCCTCCAATCAGCATTACTTCCGGAAACATGTAGTGACCTGAAAAGGCTGCTGAGCTTCTGGGATTATCTAGGATGGTTGTAGTAGGAAGTTGACACAGCCACGTACAACGGCCCAATCAACAGGCTAAGTGCGAAAATGGCCCGGTAAAACAAACAAACAAACAAATGTCAAGAAATGTCAGTAAGTTCGATCTATTATTCTTAGAACTACGAGTATTATTACAACAAGAAAATGCATGTACGTATGTATAATGTGTAAGTCTGCCTAGATTTTGATACTGTGTATCTAGTTTTAATTAAATACACATGTTTTTTTATTATATACCTACTTGAAACCTGAGAAGAAACTAACGTCTAAGATACAGACTCGGACTAGCTTAGACTTTAGTGACCATAACCACATTGTAGACACAGTTTAAGAGTAGGTACATGATAACATATGCTTAAAAACCAATTGTATTACCGTGGTGTAGGTATTGTATCAATAAAGTTATTATTAGTTAATCTTATGTACACGCGTTAGAAGTTATACTTCTTTGGCGTATGGAAAAAAAATAACTAAAATGTAGTAGTGATTAACGATAAATATTAAAATTAATCAAAAAGATTTTATTTAAATAAATAATATTTATTTATTCACACTGTTTAATTGCACTGTTACGAAACACGTGTTCTAAATATAAAAATACTAGAATATACAACTTGAACATAGTTATCGATTTTCATGCCACCTAGAACTAACTTCACGATGTAGAATTCAGGTGTCGGTGTGCGCGCGCATCGTAAAAATTCACTCTCATCATTTTTCTACATCGCGCAAAAACTTCAAAAAAAATCTAATGAAGCTGTAACATGAATGATTTATGTTCTTTTTAATTATTTTATATAATATTGTTCTCTACTTAGTAACAAAGTATTAACATGTAACATTTTGACTCAAAAGTAGTGGCGCATACTAATTAGTTATAGTATTCTCAAGTAGTTAAATACTCATTACTTTAAATTACGTCAACAAATGACTGTGACAGTGAATAATGACAGACATTAAAATTTATGTGTGTTAATTTTAAAGTTCTCGTTATGATCTCTACTGTATCGCTTTTGGCATGAGCACATAATATACTAAGTACTCATATTACCCGAGGCTCTACACGAGAGTATATCGGATGTCGCAGTAAAAATAAGCCGATGTCTTTTCTCAAAAATCAAAGTATATCCATGCCAAACACGGAAATCGATGGCGGGTTAGCCATGAAAGCATAACAGACATACAAAGTTACTTTTAACGTTACAGATATTAATGGACCTACTTTATAAACGAATCCATGACTCAATCTAACATCGTCATTATATTACTTCGCATATAATTGAAATAAGAAAATTCTTAACAGTTTCGCTTTAAATTAATTTATTTTTTACACACGTAGTTAAGTTGATAACATTCCAAAAGTGTTATATAAGTGATAAATATTCTTAGAGATCTATTACACATCATACGTCGTTGAAGTGACTGTAGAACTGACTGGAATCTCGAACTAAAACAAAACCGCTATTAATTTAAGCAAGCTTCGTCGTTTTCGATTTCAGATTTTTATAAAATAGGTAAGAAGATTTGCACAAAAGTGAAAGCTTAGTTTACAACGAATTAGCATAGGTTTTGTTTTCATTTGGTTACACTCGTTATCAGCAAATTGATTCAGTATTCGATTTAAATGATTTATAAAAGAAAGCTGCGGTGGGAAAACCTACTTTGCGAAATCGTGCAATATTGACAAGTACTTATCTTTCACTGGTAAAAGACAAAAGAGTACATCACTAAAGGACGTATCATAGACACTAATTGTCTGAGTATATGATGCGTCCTTTAGAGATTCCTTGACGCTATAAGATGATTATCAGTCTGGATTTTCTTTTAAAGAATCGAAAATAAAATAATTTTATATATAATAACAAATAAATCGTAAAATTATCGGCAGCCATTTTTTTTGCAAGATTAACGCGCCAATTCTATTTATTACTTTTTAAATTTACTAGATAGTGATTAATTATTTATTGTAAGTAAAGTGGCGTGATAAATCTCAACAATTTATATTTAATTTTATTAACGTATTTTTAATTATATTTTTTAACTATTACATTTACCCCAAAAGTGACAAAAGTGTCCAATTAGACTTATGTATGCACATTCTTATTGTTTACATTATAATTCTAGATAAATAAACAATAACAAAATGATAAGCTTGCCCGCCGCTTACTAAACGCCACTTATCGCATAGACTAGATAAGATTTTTTCTGGAAGCAAATTTTGTCCTAATAAAACAGATAACACAAATAATTCGTTGTATTAAGCCAGTACACAATAATGTAGGCCATGTAATCAGTTACAAATATTTCAAATCACATGAATGACAAAGTAGGTTAAGCGTAATTTTAATCTTATTGTCATCTTTTTAGTAAATTCCATCAACAAAAATAAATACACTTCATGCCAGAATATTTTCTCGGTTGCCATTTATCATTGTCCCTCGCCTCAACTTTTTAAAACTAAAATCGTAATTTTAAAAAGAGAAACCTGTATTACGTATCATCGTCCATTTTGTCCTCAACTCACACAGTTACACAATACAATTTGGAGAAAGCTTTAATAGATTAATGATTTAATGACTCGCTCGTTTTTTAGAAGAATTTTCAATCTAATATCTGCTTATTAATGATAACTTTGTCATTATATAACCTTCTTGTAACTATCATGTAATATTGTATTGGGTTCATTGGCATTCTATTAAAAATATCGATTTATAGCTTATGGAACCATTCAAATTGTGTACAATAGGATTGTCAATCTCTTCCTATTTAGTTCCGTTTGTGAACGCAATTTTTTTAAGGCGTATACAACGATATTGTAAAACCTTTTTCGTTACAAAATCTACGAATGAGACTTCTTTTTGTAAAGCTTTTATTGTAAGAAGTGTGTTCTAATGTAGACTAATTGTATTTAATAGAAGCGTATAAAAAACTGCTAAAACACACGATGTCCTGTGATCTTGTTCATTTACCTGATTGATTTTTGTAACTATTCCGTGTGATAATAATAATAAACGATTTATTATTATTAATTCTAGTAAAGTTTTAAAGCTATTAAGACACTTACAAGAACTCATGGGATTTTTTTATCTATATTCTGTGTTTCTAGTACATTGTGCATTATCTGCACTGCCTTATTACTAACTAGTTTTTAACCGCGGCTCCACCTGCTTGTATCTCGGTTATCCCGATAATTGTCGTATGAATGAATCAAAGTAACCTTTGATTTAGTAGTGATATCGTAACAGATAGACAGACATAGTAAATCAACAATAACCTATTTTTAACCTCCAACTATAAAGATAATGTAGACACACCCTTATTAAATGTCTGATCTGCAATCAACTAGACAGAACCTGTCTTGGTATGTCCTAAGCGGATATACCGGAAGTCGCTTAGTCATGCCCTATAGTGGATATGTGTGTCAGGCCGATAGAACCGGTGGATCAGGTTCTATCTGCCAGACATTATGGATGGGGATATCGAAGTGATAAATTAGTGATAAGGAAATAGTCGTGTTGGGATACGTCTATGGCTATCTTGATCTGTTTGACGAATTATTTATCTATGGAAAGTTTTGAATCTGAAAGCACGTAGATCTGTATCTATTGTCATATTATAGGAATTGAGTAGGGAAACTTAGTGACGTTCAACTGCGATTAACTTAGATTAACTTGTACTATTAATCATAGTAAATATCAAGTTAATCTTTTGAAAGAATTGCACTGATCGTTGTTATTTTCTGGTAAATAACCCAGATATCACCTTTATTGCTCGTAAATGGAAATGAAAATGAATTGTAATAAGTCATTCGAAATATAGAGAAAATGAGATTTTTAAAATTAATGACTGGTTGATAGATCAAGATGGCGAAGCGTCTGTCAAATTTTTACCGAATAAAAACTTCCTATTGTTAACCTTCCCGCCTATAATGTGCGAACGAAATCTTTTTTTTTTGGATTCGTTTTTTTAAACTGACAACACTATGATACGAAAATGTAAATAGACATGAATGTTTACTGCAGCAATAGTATGGCATGCCTCGATAATATATGTTACAACATTTCTGATAAATTCATTATTATTCCCATCACTTCTAATATGATATTGTTATTCCAATTGTTGTTTGTCTATAAGCAACAGTTAGTTTCAAGCAACGTGCAAGCATGCGTTATGTCACTAGTGTTGCAAAGCAAACGGCCCTTAGTGACTATGACCGCTTACGTCTTAAACGTAAACAAAAATAATATTTGATATAAAACATGTTATTTGTCTCTTTGTTTCGATAGTTAGTGTGGAATAGAGTAAAAATAAATTTAGAAAGCACAATCTTATTTTACAATAATTATTTCTACTATAAAATCTTTGAAAAGTTCTCTATATTATGACCGGAAGAGTAATATAAGTTATATAGGTATATAACCTCCACGGTTCTTCCTTCTTAAAACATCTACAGTAACGATGTTCTCAAACATGAACCATAAAGAATAGATACGTGTAATATATACGGTCTTTACTAGTGATTAGGCTCGCTGCCCGTGTTACCTTGGCCACGGCACGTTAAATAAAATAAAATAGAAAACAATAAATGCTTCCCGCACGCTCCATTAGGTCATGAGAATATAAAATCGTGGACGGCAATGATATACCTACCTAAAATAGCGTAAATTATTATTGATTTTCTGAGTATTAATTCGAATTAGTTATAAAGCCTTGTAAACTGTGCGTATATTTCTTATCTTTATAAGATACGCTATGTGCCTATAATTTCCACGAAGTTTAAATTTTTGATAGTGATTTATTTATTAAGTAAAATGTGTTGATGTGTTTATAAATGTAACTGCATAAGATAGCTATCGGTGAAATTATTGATATTGGAGTACTGCGACATCGTGATCAGTAAATATTACGCATTAATTCGACCCAATTCAACGCTGTTTACAATAATTTATTTGGATTACACATACGAAATAATCTTTGTAGAATATTGCAGAACAATTATGTTTATGAATAAATACAGATTAGATATATATATATATATATATATATATATATATATATATATATATATATATATATATATATATATATATATATATATGCATGTTGTCTTATTTATATCGTTTGTTCCATGTTTAAAATTCGTTTAAAATTCGTTTTACGCAGCGACGTATACCATGTCCTTTGCTGTTTCGTAACACGAAAATTCGCCATAATTAATTGAAACATTCTGCGTTAAAAATATGAACATTCCTACTCATTTTTTTATTAATATAAGAAACGATTAGTAATAAGTATATTTGATGTTTTAATATTAAGTTCTAATGTAAATACGAACACACAAATATATTGATCGATACACGAATTGTAAACAAACTCATCGAAATCTTATCTAAAACAAATAGTTACTGCCGCATTATTTATCTCGAGAATTTTAAAGAGGGTCACATGATTCTTCATTGTGATCTTGTTTACTTGTACCAAGGCCGTTTGAGTAGCTTCAGAAGAAGGAGGGGCTCCACATTCGTTGCAAAATTGTATCATCTTTATTTACTTATTTTAGTTACTACAAGAAGGTTTATGTTGAAATATGTGTTTTTGTTTGGATGAAGGAAACGCTTTTTTCAACCTAACTTGATTGGTTTCATTGTCATCAGGTTAAGAACTATTACCGAGATCTAAGGAGAAATTAACAGAATTTTATAACATTTACAGATTTACAAACTGAGTCAGATAACTTCGTCTAAGTCTCGTTTCAATCATGCTCGGCTCCCATTGGTTTAAACGTGAAGTTAACTATCCTATCTTAGGCACGCAGCAAAACATACACTGTAGGAAAAAACCTGAACATAGGTTAAATGATTTCGGGTATATTTTGTAGTAAATCGCCTATTGGCCATTGAAAAGTATTATTTTGTAATGCATTTTTGGCATATCAAAAATACCTTACCAAACATACCTTGTATAGCATACTATTCGTTCATTTATGTTCGTAACAATGTATTTATATATATATATATATATATATATATATAGTAAAGTAGAAGGAACGTCTAAGGATCAATCTCTCTGCATCGAGGGGATGATGTACACGTGTAGTAGTTAATTTTATTATAACTTAAAACAAAGAACGAAAGATAAATATTTGAAGTGAGGAATAAGGATTATTTTATTTTATCTTGATTTAGACACTTGCTGACTCACGTAGTTATGTCATTGTGTTGTTTTTTCTATCAAAATCCAGTTTATCAAAATCTCAAATTCGCGAATTATCGCGCAAAAATATAAAGAGATCAAACTTTGTTATATTTTTTAAAATACGTATGATATTCTCCTAGCCGTATTTTAGTCACGGCGGCCAATTACACAGGAGATATTATAGTGCACAAGTGTGTGCGCAAACACAAGTGCACTCTCAGTGTCTGTTCCCTCACTCTTGTGATCCGATGTAATGGTTATCCGACACGACCAGGGAGAGACCATAAAATTGTCAACGATTGATTTTATTAGGTGAGCTATGGTTAGACATTTAATTAGCTATTACATCAACAGCCTCTAATGGTCCACTGCTGGACATAGACAAACTAGAGATCTATGTACTGAGTTTTATGTGAGATTACATTTGATACGATGAGTTTCAATTATATATACAACCTCTTTCGATTTTTTAAACGTCCACATAATTAACTTATCTATATTAAATATATTAATATATACCTGCCTATAATACGTAGATAGAAACAGCAAGGAAAGTCCCAAAGATCGTACAAGACACTTGAGCATTAAAACTGACAGATATTCAAATGTTAATCTGCTAAGATGTTATGTAAATCCATCCATATCGTTGTACTTAAGTCGCGTGCCAGTGTCAGATGTAAAAACAACGATAAAATGTGTATTCTACGTTCTGGGGTTCATCTTTGATAGATGCTGTAACTGAAAGCCTTATGTAGAGTAGGTGTTGTTCCAATAAACTTAATAAGATGTAGAATAATCTCACACACGATACGGCCGCGTGGTCTAATCCCATTTAAGCAAAGCTTAGGTAACCAGACTGTTAACAACATACTAACATTTTCTATAATAGATAAATCCCACCAAGACTCACAACAAATAGTCGTGTCAATCACACGTGGAAATCGAATACATTACCTCGTTTAACACCAGTAGACCAACTGGCCAGCCAAACTTAAATAGAGATATATTTATTTGTAAATATAACAAAATAAAACTTATCCAGGGAGCCTTAGGTTTTTGAGTTTAAATTAATCGTGGAGCTTTGATTAACAGAAAGTTTAAAACCATAATAAAAATAAATCGGTTAGTATCACAGGATTATTAGAATATATATTAGAATTTCGTTTAGCCAGATATATTATCGTTGTTCTATGTAAATAAAAATATTGTTACTATGTAACTATATTCTTTTGCAAAGTAAATATATAGTAAGTAATAATACTGAGCTAAAGTGTTGAAAATCAATAAAATGACAAACGTTAGTAATACAATTTTTTTTATTGACCATAAATAATATTGTTAAAATGTCTTTGAAATTATCATAGTGCTTGTAGCTAACGCAAATTATGCTTTCAATTTTTAAATTATATTATGCCAATGCTAAGCATGTTTATTACTATACTAATGTGGTTGTACAACATAATACAAAACATTTCATCACTGAAACTTTCAAAATACAAGGCTGTAATAATACTGGAAGTATTTACCAACGCATCGATGTAAGTCTTGACGAATGCAATCCCTTTGCAGTTCACCACTTTATCGCACACTTTATATCTCACAGTGTCACAAATCATTGTCCACAACGAGTTGAACCCGCAGACTTTACACCGGTGTGTATACCAGCGCACATCACTTCAGTGTCTGTATTACAGTGGCAAGTTAACCGACGGATGCAACGCAATGCGTCCGCACTGAGTACAACACTAGCTCAAGTAATTACCACATTACACTACACAATAAATTTTGCGTAATTCTCTAAAAAAATTTATATCAGTTAATGTAATTTCATAATTTAATTTATCACACGTTCTTGTTTGCCTTTTTGTTGATTTAAAGAAAACTGACACGGCATTTTGCTTGATTATTGACATAGATAATATCTGTTTTTTTTTAGGTTATCATACGAACTACTTTCGAAATAAAAAAAAATACTTTTATTTTTAACATGATTCTAACTCAAAGCGATCACGAAAACTTTTTTTTATTAAAAAACTTCATATTTTTTCTTAATTTTGACGGAGTTTACTACACAAATAGGTAAGTGTACTTAACTTATTCCACTTACTGATACAACTAAACAGGTTGTTCTCCCTTAAAACCTTAATTACTTTGTTATCTAATGAGCAAAGTTATCTAGCCTTAATACACGGAACACTTTTAACGAGAAGTTATACATATTTTAATGTACATGTCATTGATTCTTTAGAAATTTTAGAAACATTTAACCCTTAACCACTGACGTGTGATTTTGTTACGCTCCCACTGACGTACGTATAGTATACGTACGTTACTTTGAAGGCCTTTTGATGCATCAAAAAATTGAAACTTTGATGATTACTCCAATCCTTTTATTTAGATACATTCAAATGAACTAGGAATAATGAAAAAAACTGTAATAATAATCATAGAATTTTTTTTATTAATCAATAACCATGAGGTAAGCAAATTAACATAGACATTTAAAAAAAAAATAACACAAAAATATTCTCTAGAAATAGTAACTTCTTTTATTGGTTTTATTGATTACTAAGGATGGTTCTAATTGGAAAAAAATCACAATTGCCATAAATTACAATATAAGGCACTTTTTAACAACAATTGTTACAGGTCGGTTTCGAGCACTGCAAGCAGACTGGGTTATGACAAGCTTGACAGCCGTACCGAGTTTTACGACGTTTTAGTTTGAAACAAATGTGTCAATTTTTCATGATATCAAATCTAACAAATTCCCTGCTTGGTTGACTGATTGTATTTGCCTTGTCCTTGCCTAAGATGCATCCAATGAGAGCTCATGTGAAAGTTGCGGCGTTGTGTACCTTCGCTCTAGGTGCGGCGTTACTAAGCTTTTCCCAAGGTTTTTCATGAATATTAGGCGATCCGCAGAATTATATTTTGACGTTATAATAGAATTAGCAGCAGCAATATCCAGAATCCTATAGAAAATTACCAATGGCCCTCGTCTAGACCTTCTTGCACAGCTGTATTTGACACACTTTTCATCCATGGAATCAACACCTCCTTTCGACGAGTTATAAAAAGATATTATTTCGGGAATACCTTTACCAGAATCAGTGCTTTCTATATGATGCATCGATGATATCATCATGATGATTTTGTTTTTTTTGGGACATAAGATAATAGAGTAAGTTCTTTCGTGAAACCATATATAGATGACTGCACTTGACGGATTTTGGAAAGGAACTCCGGTTGGTATTTCCCTTTTATTTTTATTTTTGATGTAGATGGCATAGAAGAAGAATTTAGCCTCTTACGGTTCATTTTATCTGTCCACAAACACAAATCAATATTTTTTAAATAGTCTCACTAACACTGACGCTACGTACCACATACGTTTGATGGTCAAACTCGCCTACTTAGGAACGTGGCAGACGTTCGCTCCCCAGCCTCCCACACGCGTCATTGGCGATTAGGAAACTACCAAAAAGGGCGTGCAATAATTCCTGCGCTAACTAAAGTTTTCAACGAAAAACCGTTTGGGTGACGTACCATATACGTACGTCAGTGGTTAAGGGTTAAAACTAATTAACAGTATTTAATGATGCATACCAGTGCGAATTATAATAATATTACTCTAGCACTCTAATACAAAGATGAATCGACAGATTAATAAAAGTTGTTTTAGATCTGATATATTCAGACATACTGTTTAAATCTTAATATATATAAATCTCGTGTCACAATGTTTGTCCTCAATGGACTCCTGAACCACTTAACCGATTATAATAAAATTCGCACACCATGTGCAGTTCGATCCAACTTGAGAGATAGGATAGTTTATATCACAATTTACTAATTGGGAAAAAAATATTTATTTTGAAGAGAAGCAGACGAAGTTGCATAAGTCAGCTAGTGATATTATAGATACACTAAAAAGTGAAAGTATAAGCGCATACTAATGTGGAGTAAAAGCTATGGTAAGGGCCTGGCTGGCTGCGACTCAACTGTTAATGTTTCTGAACTCATATTTGGTAATCCACGTGTAAACTTTTTGTATCGCGATACAGTATTAGCAGTTCTTCGTAGTTCGGTATGCCTTCGTTAGATGGCACTGTAGTAAGTTTCTGTTTCATTGCATTTGGGAGTCGCCACATTTACATCTTACCGGTACGCGAACAATATCGTTTATCAAACCAACAACACACCGATTCCCTTTATCGCAAAAGATCAACGATCAACTTTACTATTTCCATTAACCTACTGTTCGAAAGACTAATGAGGAATAATTGTCATTTGTTAACCACACAACCGCAGGCCAAGAACGATTGCCTGTGGTATGTTAAACAGTAAAAATTAAAAAAAAAGTATCGAATTCGTTTAAAAAATAAATTTAAATAAACGTCAATAATACAATACAAATCCTTAGTCATTTTTCGAGAAATCTGACATAACTTTGAAGGATTTTTTTTGGTCCAAAGAAATGTCGAAGAAATAAAAATATTCTGACTCGTTTCTTTGTATCGCTTTCACGTTATAACTCATGCGGTCACGTCACCCGAAGACTAAAATTGTTCAGGGAAAAGTTAAATTCATTGTCAAATTTCAATTTCTTTCGAAGATTGAAGACTTGACACACCTTTTTGATATTACTGGTACTTATAAAGAAGAATGAGACATCGCAACGAATACCTAACACAGTTAGGTATAAAAAGTTGAAAGCTGTTTCAGTCTAAACATTTAATGAGTGAAACGGCACATCCTACTTCACATCAATGATAAGCTCATTCGTAACTCAGGAAATAGTCTTCAAAATCTAGACAAGACACCAAATCCTAGTGACACTAAGAGTTACAATGCAAGATTATCAAATAATATATTTCTTATACGACTTCCTCTTCACAAAATCATCTTTTGTGATACGATTGAGGTTATAGTATTCAATTTGGTTGATTCATTGGTTCACGGAAATCCAAACGAGATTAATACCTAGTTTTTCTTTTTGTTAAAATACGAGTACATATTCTGATTCATCGATACACGTTTAGCTAATTTTAGCTTTAGTTCGTGTAAGTATGTAGTAAGCTTTTGTGTGTACGGTTGCATACTGTGAAGCGTATACGGAAGGATTAATTTATATTCTGAATATGGCGTTCGGAATATGAATTTAATGTATTTTTTTTCAAATAGGTACCACCGGCTATAAAGACTGTCATCGAGTCGTGACACTTTAAACTTAGTGTTTAGCATTTTTTTTATTTAGTTACTAAGAGGTTCAGAATCACAGTTGATACTTATAGACAAAATATTTTTTGACTAAATCTGATTTGAATACTTTTTGGGGTGAGTAACTGTAAAATCATAGAGAAAAATATTTAACTAATTTTATCTACGATTAGCTCCATTTATACATATTTCGTGCATTTGATACTAATAAATTAAAATATAGCGTTATTTTAAAAAGTAGTCACCTCCAAATCCCTAAACACATCCCTTATGTCTGGTTTTCTTGCTCTGGAAGCAGCTCGCTTCCTCCTGACTGTTCTGTTGAGTCTCCGGACTCTCCGACGAACTGCTGCAGCTTGTTCTCTAGGCAGAGGCCTGACAGCCTCACCCAGTTGGGCCTCTGTGACTTCCAAACCGGCCTGGAACGGTGCCGCCAGAGAACCGAGGCCTGCTGACTGCAGCCATTCGGTTTCCAATTCGCCTTCTGTGTGGACAAAGAGAAAATCATTAATATTTTTTTAAAGTGATTTTTTTGATTCCTGAAATCTGTATCACTGTTAGCAAAAAAACTCTTGAGGCATTTATTTTTCGTTTAAAAAATAATTCTTGTTATGGTCTATGCTCTATTCTTGGATAATTACATACCAGCAATTAATTTCATTTCGCTACCGGGTATTCAATGATAGGTAGATGGAGGTATTAAATATCATGATGGTTTTGTTACTAATTGGACTTGAATATTTTTTTTAGGTATATAATGAAGGCTTTGTCAGCGACAAAAATAAAACAATATTACTTTACACGAAGTGTAATGATAATCATATCAGATGATATCTCTTTGTACCAACATGACTGAGGGGTAAAAACTTACAATGTAATACAAGTAACCGCTTTGGGTCTTTTTGTTTAAGCAAAAATCATCCGCCATATTTTTTTTGCTTCATGATCTCGATACGTCAAATAGTACATTCGGCAACAAAAAATAAATGAGAATTAAAAAAGATTTTATACTTTATACTGAGATTTAAACGTAAATATCGTAATTTCTATAGTGTATTATAAATAAAGCAATAGATAAGTCAAATAGTAACGATGAATATTTTATTAAAATAATAAAAAAAATGGCAGTCTCATAAGGTCTGTCGATAGAAGTGAAAACTTATAACTTAGAATGTTATTAGTAACATTAATGTGTAATATTAGAATTTTCATAATGTTTAAATTAAAATTATCAACAGCAAACATAAGCATGTCGGTGACGCGAATCCATAAGATTTTCTCCTACCAAAAAGTGATCAACGCGGCTCAAAATTCAATCATTGGCAAATAAAGTAAAAGACTGTATACGAATCAAATAAAATTACAGAGGATACATTCACGGTTGTACTTGCATGAAGAACTTCCATTTTGGACTTTTTGTGACAGTAGTAAAGTTGGTTCCTAGCTGAATAGCAAATTACCTCATCGGGAAGCATAGTAGCATTACAAACTCTATTTTACATTAGTATAAGTTCATTGAACCCGTTATTAAGATCCTTGTAAGAGAGAACCGGAAATATCGTGCAATAATATTATCCTTTTGTACTGCTGTCGAAGACTGTACCTTTGTTCAAAGTCGATCTTTAACAAGGTCAAGAAACTTATTTGCACGCACATGGTGTATTCGACTTATTGATGTTGGCAACACCGTGATGCTGAGTTACTAAACTACCATAATGAGGAAGTAATGAGTTTTATTGGCAGTACGCGTTTTAAAAAAAATGAATAGAAAAAATACGGTTGTCTATTGTCTATCTGGCCAATTTGCGTGTACCCAAATTACCTATCTGAATTATGGAATTATGAGGTATGATTGGTTTTTTCTTCATCTACATTAACACACGTAAGCATTAAAAAAAAATAGTATTTCAGAATAACAAATTAGTAATAATTTGGAATTCAACGCTGTCAGTTTTGAATTGTCTAAAGTTTTGGGCAGGTTGTCTTGTCCTAATAAACCACGTTTTTTACGAGTCGTCTGTCAGCCAGGCTTTGAGGCGGAACAGAGTTCAAAAACCTTAGCTTACTCAGTCAGCTTATGGCTATCCAATCAAAGTTAACGAATGCCAATCAGTACGATTAAAGATTATTATTAAAGACATTCTCATGATTATCAAGATCAATTTCTTTAAGTCCTCAGCGGATAGTATATACGTCATTAATGAACGTTTGTCTAATCTAAGCGAACATTTAACAAGTTGGTAGATTTCACAAAGGGTCGTTAACAAATGCATTTGCCAAAGGATGTTTCCATTTGCACGCGCGATGACTAAATATAGTTCGTCTGTCTGTCCTGTAATGAGTCAGTGGTTAAAGCCATAAAGGTTCGTTTACACTGGATTGTTTCCTAAAATTAAATGTCAATAACACATATAAATGTGTTCGTTAAGATTCAGGTCTCATAAAAGAGGTTGGTCTTAATTTGGAATTAGACAAACGTATGATATGTATGCAATATTATTTTTCATAGATATTAAAGGAAGGCAAGGGAAATCGAAGAGGTGTATTAATCTCAAACATAATATGGCTGCTATATTTTTACTTCTAACTATCATACAGTGAGCCTTTTGAAAGATAGTTAGCATTAATTACAGACCTTAAATCTCTGTGATTGATGGCAACGAAATATTACAAATACTTTTGTGCTGCAATATTTAAAGCTGAAGAATTTATTTGTTTGAACGCGTTAATCTCAAGACCTACTAGTCCGATTTGAAAAATTATTTCACTGTTAGATAGATTTCCATTTATCGAGGAAGGCTATAGACTTTATGTCATCACACAAAGACCAATAGGAGCGGAGAACCAATGAAGAACGTTACAAAAACGGAGGAAAATTATTGCGCTACGCTACGTAGACGTAAACGAGGTTGCGTGGATCAGCTAGTACATTATAAATATAGAAATTGATAGCTAAAATGTACCTCTTAAAGAGGTCAAGCCATATTGTACGGAATACAGTGAGTAGTAATAAAACGTTATGTAAAGTCCTTTATTCGGATGCTTTCTGTATCATTTCGTGGCGTTGAAATATTGTGAGCGTTTTGTAAACAGATCTGTTCTCGTATATAACGAACACAGTGCAGAAGTTGTTTAAATACTAAGTTAATCGTAATAGATTTATACAAGTTTGTTTATATACGAAATGTACCGCTATTTTTGGTGTACGAGGATGGTTCGAATCAAGCTCTAAATGTGTGTTTTGTTATTCTAAATCTGATATTTGTTTGGTTAAGAAGAGCAAGATATAGGTATAGTTTTAAGTCAATAAAGGCTAATTTTTGGGATGGTAATTTAGTAGAGATACTAGGAGAACAGATAGGTATGAAGTTTTTTACTAATAAGTGCGGCGATCAACTTTTTAAGACGGTCATTGACCTTTTACAGTGGTTATAAAACGTTTTTCAAATGTTATTAATACGTGAGGTAAAACATTGTACCATTTTTTACGAAAATGTATGCTTTTAATAGATAGGAGTACCAGAAACCACGTGACTGCACGTTTGACCTAGTGGTTAAGCGGTCGCCACGCCGTTCCCTACTTCGCCAAGTGTTGTGGGTTTAAATCCCACATGGAATAACACTTTGTGTGATCCACAAATAGTTATTCTAAGTCAGGGTGTTCTTTGTGTCCGTTTCATGTATGTTTGTAAAGTCCCCCGTGACACAGGAATTATTCCTAGTGCGGGAGTTGTCTTTTAAAAAAAGAAAGAAAAAGAAAGCTTTGGCAAAATTTTTAGAAACGAAGTTATGGATCGACACAAGCAGGCAGTAGATTTTGGTGTTTTCACTTAATTTACCTTGACAATCCAGTACATGCTGTGGCGTGTTTGTGTAGAACTATGATTTTTAACTGTAGCTTCAATTTAACGTTCATAAATGTCACTTGGTATCTGTGTAATCACTACATAGTATAAAACAAAGTCGCCTTTTCTGTCCCTATATCCCTATGTGCGCTTAAATCTTTAAAACTACGCAACGGATTTTGATGCGGTTTTTTCCAATAGATAGAGTGATTCAAGAGGAAGGTTTATATGTATAATACATGCATCATATACTAAGGCAACATTGCTAATTTTAGAGGTTTCTATTTTATGCCCGTGCAAAGTCGGAGCGGGCCGCTATGTTTTTATATACAACGTTCATAGTTTTTCTGTAGTGTATTTAATTTAGTATCAGCATTGCACACGTGCGAAGCCGGGCCGGGTCGCTAGTGATTGATAGCTAGGAAGGACTGGAATTTATACCCCGTGGGTCCTACTGTGAGGTCCAAAGCTCATACTAACATATTTTGGATGAATTCAAACACCGTACGAGTAATGTAAAATCTGGTATAGTTGCTGCGACACAAGGCCCGAGCTTAGTGCGAAAACCGTAGGTAAGTTCAAACCTACAATTTGTTTATGTACTTACTAATAAATAAATAAATTTTTCATTTATACGCGCTGGGTTGCAGCGCGGTTACGCACGGATGTCTCTGAAATCCTAGAATTTCCACTACTTTTATATTCATATTCATGTATTACACATAGCCTTCATCTTGAATTACTTCATCTGTTCTATTGCTGAAAACTACTATAAAATTCGTTGAGTAGCTTTTTTTATGGAATTGGGAGCAAACGAGAGACGTATCACCTGATGGTAAGCGATTGCCACCCCTTATGGACATCTGCAACACCAGAGGCGTCACAAGTACGTTGCCGGCCTTTGGGGCAAGGCGGCACTTGGCGAAAAACAGCGCAAGTGCTATTTCACACCGGTTTTCTGTGGTTTCGGTGAGGCTGTCAATCAATTCGGTCGAGCCGGCCCATTCATGTCGAAGCGTGGCTGTCCCACGGAGAGTGTATGTAGTCATTTTGTAGTATGTAAATATGTATATATTTAAAAATATTGTTTAGTTATTAAAACCATAATGGCTGCTTATTCTATTAATAAACTATGTAGACAGATAACTTTTAACATACAATAATTTGGTTTCTAACAAGCAACAAATTATCAATAATTTAATTAAAAGTAATGCCAACAGCTGATCACAGACTGAAAGTAGGTACATACTTTAGTCATTAAACTTTGAATTACTTTGTCAAATATTTGAACGTTTTAAAAGCAATTAACACTCAATACTAATAGTAGGTAACTATTTGTTTGCAAATGATTATATAGAGAACAAGCGGCGGGTAACTTCGCGGGGCGAAGCTTGTCTTACATGAAAGTAGCTCAAGTTACTCATATTATCTGCCAGTAAAAGTCACTTTAAAATCGGTCTAGATATTAGCGGAAAGAAACAGACAAATCTTTTTTTTTTTTTTTTTAAAAGACAACTCCCACATTAGGAATAAACATCCTGTGTCGTGGGGGACTTTACAAACATACATGAAACGGACACAAAGAACATCCAGACTCGGGACAACAATTCGTGGATCACTCAAAGTGTTGTAGGTACCGCGTGGGATTTGAACCCACGACACTTGGCGCAGTAGCAAGCGGCATGGCGACCGCTGACACCACTCGGCCAACCGTGCAGTCGAATTTATTTTTCAATTCTCTCTCTCAAATCTCAATTTATTTAATTTGTTTAGATTTAAAAATTAAATATATGTGCAAATGATTGCATTTGAACTTTAACAGGAGCCGATTGTCATAGCAAAAACTAATTATATTAAATAAGAAACGTCAATTGTGTTATGAATTACAAACAGCAAAAATGTTAGAAAAAAAATACAATTAAAAAACCATAAATAAGGCTCTAGAAATCGTTAGGAGGCCTAATGAATCTAATGACATATGCGTTTTGTTACCAGCCTTTAACAGAAAAGTCATTAATTAAAACTTATTTCACGTTGCCGCTGAAGAATTACTTTAAAAACTTGAAAATAAATAAATTAAAACATCATATAACTCTTTATATAACACATTTCCTTATTTATTTTGTGAAGATTCAAAACTAGTTCACTGTGTAGATTATTTTTGTCGGTTTATTATTTGTTTCTTGACAGATTACGTGATGTATTTAAGGTTATTTTAAGAACAGTTAAATAAAAAACTCACCTATTATATATTTCGCTTGGAACCGACATAACGCACCCATAACACACATTGGACTGACAAATAGATAAAACAAAATAGAATTTCACCGGAAAATGCGAGTGATTAAACAAATTACTCTCAATTTAAGCGAATCGAGTGTGAGCCAAAACTCAAAACTGCAATGTATGAAAGTACAATCCACCGCACAATAACAATTGCCAAATTGTAGATGGTACAAGGTTTTTTGTGTTGAGCTGAGTGCGTGGGTGTATTTAGTTTTATAATTTTTACGTCATATGAATGAGTCGTTTTACGTAGAGAGTGTATCGAGGTCTGGTGGTGAGATTGAGTGAGTGAGTCATGCAATGCATTATGAACTTATTGGTGAGTACTTCGATGCGCTCTACACGTGTTGAAGGCGAGTCATAGTTATTTTATATTTTCAAGTGTTTTAAGATATTTTATCTATTGAGTAAGTATGTGATGTACAAAGTATAGTCACGTATACGTTTTGTGAGAGTGATTAATCTCAATGATAAAATTATTAATTGAATGATTTTTTTTTATATTATTTTAAACTAATTACTGAAAAAATATTAATTTCATTCATTTCATTTTAAACTGTGTTAATATGATAAATTTTACGTAAGTTTTTAAACTCTAGATTGTTTTAGTATGATTAATAAACTGTATTTATTTATTTGTTTTGTGTTTTATGACATTATAACTTGATAACATTATTTTTTAAATTCCTTCAGCATACCCTTATTACACTACCAGATCATGGCCGTATATTGCATTATTTTTTTATTAATTTATTGTTTATTATTTTTTTAACACGATACGATAGAATTAAATTTATTTCTTTTGCTAAATTGACATTTATCCCAATAGCACAATGAGCTTCGCCATCTCCTCAGACGCGACAGATATTATTAGGGCTCATACTCGATTAAATGTTAACAGACAATTTGATTAACACTTGCGTATAAGTAATGACACCTGTCAGAATTGACGTTGCGTACGTCAATACTAACTGTAAATACAGACGTGTGCGACGTCAAAAAATAACGCGTTTAGCGTGACGTTATTACGTTGGCGCGTCTCGGTACGAAGCGCGGCACGCGGAGGACTGCGCGCGCATCAACCATCTCGGATTAATATGGACATGTATTTATAGATTCCGTCTGAACCCGAGATATAGTTAAATTTCAATGAATGAAAAGAAGACGTTGATTTATTTTCGTAATTATGTTTTGGAAAGAAAGCTTTTGTTTAGGCTTAAGATGAGTGTTGATATATCAAGAAATAAATAAACGTCCAATATTATTAATTTGTTAAGCTTTAGAACTTAATTTCAAATAGCCACAACAGTGCGATATGAAACCACTTTATTTATGAAAAGAGAAATATGATATAAATATGGAGATCCAAAATGGGGATATCATTTTACTAATTAACATAGTACTTTCAAACGCGAAAGTATTTTTTTTCATCATTCATCATTATACTGCAATGGTGTGATCGTTTTTAAACTTACATTTCTTAATTTAATAATATAAGTCTACGAACTATCAGAGCCATACTTTAAGGACTATTATATCACTGACATTAACTTAGATCTAGGGAAATTAATAATAATAATTGATGGTTGATTTATTAGTCCCTATGTCATTAGTAATCGTCGCATTCCTTCTATTGTCTTTTCTATTGTACTTCCAAATAGTCTGCTATTAGCAAACGTCTAACTTATAAGTCATACAGACTATCCGACAACAGTTTTAAGATATGGAAATTAATGTTTATCAGTTTGAGTAACCATTGAACAAAAGTATCTTTAAGTTTTAAACTTCCGCATACCATGATAAGTTAATGTATATACAAATGTGCAAATGCTGCTGACAACCTCCATAAAACATTCCGGCCTCATTTCACCTGCAGTGATTAAATACTAACTTAATAATTTGAATTATCATCATTCCTTTAATAAACTACTGCTGGACATACGCCTCTCCATCGAAAATAGGTTTTTGCCCATTATACCACGTTGGGCAGACTGGGTTTTCTTTTACAAAAACGGCTTAAAATAAAATATTCGGAAAGCTCAAAATGGCGCGTAGCTCGTCACATAGCTGATTTTTTAAAATTATATAGCGGGCAAACGAGCAGAGGTATCGCCTGATGGTAAGCGATTACCGCCGCCCATAGACACCCGCAACACCAGAGGCGTTACAAGTGCATTGCCGGCCTTTTAGGAAGGAGTACGCTCTTTTCTTGAAGGTTTGAAGGTCCGTTTATATTCTACGTTTGCCTAGACCCTAGAGTCTCGAGGATATATATGTAAATAAGAATGCAGATTTAACAACGTGTGCATCGTGCAGGAACTTTATCGTAAATCAATTAAATTTCACTGAAAACGTTTAATTACTCATTGGATTGGAGTGATTGGTATTTAAAGAAGGTCTATGTTAATCTATCACCTATCCGCACACCTGAGTATGCGGGAATCTCAAATATGGGCATTGATTATTTAATTGTTTTTAATGAAACTATTGTTACACAAAAATGTAGTATGTAACATTATGTATAATTTTTTTTTATTATTTTTACACCTTACGTTCGTAAAGTTCTAATTTCTAAATTCATGTAATGTTTAAATATTTATAACTAGGCCCTGTAACTAGTCGTATTTTTGTTGGATTACAATTTGATATTACAAATAATTTTATTTTGCAATTTATTATGCTTATCATATTATGAAATGTGTTACACTTACTTACTAAAAAAAATGTGTGTAAAAAATGACGTATACAGACAAATATGATATAACAGTTCACATTTATTTATTTTAATAGCTCTCTAGTCAAGTTAGTCACGGAAGTTAACGTCTAAAACTATTCGTGTCGTCGAATGTCTAGACAAGTTATATTTGTCTGGCGGGTTCACTCGCATCTCCAGGCATACGTCACACATCTATTTGGGATTCTTATTAACGTCAAGAGATGTTTTAGAAACAAAGTCCACAACAGAAACAGTGTCATAGACTAAATGCGAGTTTTATTCTTAAATTTCCGAATCCATTATTCTATTTTTGAAATTTTTTTTTTATATAAATTTTTAAATTATGTAGCTAGTAGAGTATGTTTAGTTACATATATTTTAATATGTAATTTTCTTTATGACTTTTGCCGGTACTGATTCAAAGATACTAGCTACTTTCGGCCAATTGGTCGCGTTACATAAGTAGAAAAATATTTTAAGAAATTAATTATGTATTATTTCATTATGAATGAAAATCTTTTTTCAGTCAATCTCACGTTATGTGTTTTCATTCTTATTTTACGTCACGTTTTATACATTGCACAGAGTATGTAAAATATAATAATTATTTATGCATTACATTTAAAGTGGACCCATAAATAAAAATTAATCGTTTACGGTAAATAGTTTCCATAAATTATTCTAAAACATTTGATTAAAGTTGTAGTAAGAAATTCTTGAAATATTTTCATCTACCATGTATTACTCTGGTAAATTTGGTATTATTCACAATAAAAGCTTTTTATACGAATTAGATAAAAAACACGTGAAATAAAACGAAGTCAGAAGGCATAGAAGACCGTGGCTTTGAAACTTATAAGAGTGAACAGTGATCGCCAACGTAAAATATCTGTTTTGTTTTTCAAAGGCAAGAAATAAGTATACAGAGCTGACAGCTAACCTTCATTATTCGAGAAACACCATAAAAAGAAGAAGAAAACAAAATGAAAAGCAAAATAATCTTTCATGCTTTCTATTAGGTAGAGTAGAGTTGTTTTGGGAGGCTCAAATAAAAATTAAAGTTAATATGGACTCACCGTCGTCATCAGGATTATATGACGCCCTCGGTTTATATCTGATCAATGCCACCATTATTGAAACCAAATTACTAGGTATTACAAATTTCACAGTCAACTACACTCCGGTGTACTCAGTTCTAAAGCCAACACTAAACTAAAATAGGACAGCAGTAAGCAGCCACAGATAAGAGACTAAGGGATGAAACTCATTACGGCGGTTAAAGTCACTAGAAATTATTAAGTAAACAAAGTATTTAAGTAACGAGCTGCTGTAAAACGAAATGGATATTTCTTTGTTCTACATGTAAAGTGTAGCATTTTAAATGTTAATGACCTTAATAAAGAAAGGGATGTAAACAAGACAATGAGATGCCAAAATATTGTTTTAATGACTATATTTACTATGTAAACTATACTTTAGACTACTGCTGAACGAAGGCTTACCCTAAAGAGCGCCAACCTTCCCGGTTCTAGGCAGTCCATATCCATCAGCCAGCCATTTTCTGCAAGTCATTGGTTCATCGTGACGTTTACCAAATCGCAATTTTCACTCTAGCTCTCATCGTAAACTTTGATACTGTTTAAATGATTATGTTTAAACCAATAAAACTACTCGTATATGATTATTTAATTAGGCGTGGCAAAGTTAGGTAAAATTAAATTTCTAAGGAGAGGCATATGTCCTGCCTGACTACTAAAAGCCGATGATAATGATTAGATTCTTCCTACCTTAAAAAGTGATATAGTTAATAATAAATAATCCAATGAAAGTCTAAGAATAGAGTAATCTTTCAGATTTAACGAAGGCATTTGACCGTGTCGGCCACAAAGGTTCTTCGTGAAACATCTTTAGTAACCTATTGTTTTTGTAAATAAGTATTCTGCGTTCAATAGAGTATTTCAAAAAAGCCTGAAAGGTTATAGTTTACAGTGAGTACTGTTTGCTATAGATTAATAAATATAGGAGTCCCACAGGGCTCTGTGTTGGCACCATTGCTAGTTCTATGTTATAAATGTTTTTTGAGGATATTTATTTTAACATAGGTCTCTTACCCATCTGTCATTGTTTTGTTTTAATTGATATTCAATATACGTTTACTTTATATCACCGAGAAATTTGTCACAAATACCAAAATAATTTCGATTGCGTAAACAATTAATGAAAAGAATTTGAAAGAGTCAGATAAATATAAAGAAAAAGAGTTACATAAGATGGAGAATATTATAAACCAATTAAACTAAAATCACTTACTGATAATACACAACAGTTGACACAGCTGCATGTTTAGAATACATGGAAATTATTTTCATCAATATTTCACCACAACCTTAACTGACGAGAATCTCATCAAATGTGTTTTTTTTTACACTGCGTAGAACATCAGATAAAGATAAAAGATAAACTTGATCTGTATATTAATAGAATTATCTATAAAGAGTTGCCTAGTAAGCATGACATGTATAGTGTTTATTGTAATATATCCAAGCATTTTTTTATCTCGTTACGCAAATACAGAAGCAAAACACATTAAGAGATTATCCATCTGTTGGTGGTCAAATTACAGTTTCTTTTGTTTCTATTCAAGAAATATCACGTACAACCAAAAAATCTAGTAACTTATCAAATTCTGTGAGATGATATATGAGTTTCTAAACGAAAGTAATGAATAATAGATATTAATTATTACAAAACCCGATTGGAGAATTGCATCATGCTTAGTATTTGTTCCTTATTTGTTATTTTATCGTACACTGGGAGTTAGTTTTCAGAAACAATACTTATGTCATTATCGCAATTGGAGAGGTCTATTTCCTGGCATAGACCAATTGCACATCAAAAATTAATTGAATATATTTAATACTAGTATTTAAATAAGAAAGGTTGAGATCACCGCGTCTTCTCTGCCTTACCTTCTCCTCTTCTTCCATAAAAATGACACCAAGAAAAGCAACCATAAGGACTACTAATAGAAGTTGAAACTTAAATTAACTAAAAAACAATTGTTACTTTTGGATATTCAAATTAATTGTTTGATCTCCGTCTGAAGACGTATATAGTAGAGATACGTACCTACTTGTATATATCGTGTGCATTACTTATCGACCTGTGTTATGTGTACTGGCTTGCACGCACCAATGAGTATCATGTTAACACGTGTTGTCACGTGACCACGTTGACTTGGGTATAGTCCATTCCCTTAGTTACGGTCACTTTAATAGCGCCGGTGCCACGTGCGGCTTTTTGTCAAAGCAAAGCCGTCACGAAATCAAAGGGCCCGCCTGCGGTGTACACCCACAAGTATGATTTATCATTTTACGCCGTTGTATGAATTAATATATATTCGTATTTCACAACAATAACCACAATTGCGTGCGGGTGTACCGATACTATCTGTATGAATTGATTTCCCATCCTAACTTGCCCATAGAACTTTGCACTTCAAAAATATCACGAATTTTTGAATTTTTCAGATCAACAACTACCTTGTTGACTAAATACCAGTAAAACAGGAAACTAGACAATAATTTATAGAGAAATATCGTTAGACGCACGCCATAAAGATATATTACCATTCAGAATAATGAGGAAACGCATGCCAATAGTGAGTTGAATAATAAACACATACGGGGAACTGTATGTCATAAGCAAACACACGGAAGACAAGACAACTTGTTTAGTACTGTTACTTAGTGAATTGTCAATTTAATGTGACAGGCTGTAGACGTTAAAAGTGCAGTGGGTTTATCTAGATGGATGATCATGTTCCTGAGATTTCTTCCTTATTCAATTTTAGAATTAAAAGTAGAAATTGAAGAACGATAATTGTATTTTTTTTTGATATAGCAATTTGTGCCGATGTCGACAATTCGCCAATGACAAATGTATGATGAAAACGATAATTGTTTCTGTCATTTAAAATCAATTGTCATAATTTACTGATTAATTCATCAACGTAGACTCTTAACCGGGATTGGATTACTGAGAATTAAAAAGCTAAGAGTTTAAAAACTAGTGCTTTTTATGTAGTAAGCACTTGTTAAAAAAAAAAATTGAATTTGTAACCACTAATTGTCTAAATAAGGAGACAAAAGGTACGTGAGTGATTCAAAGTTACAACCACAAAGTAAGAACTAAATCATGCAAATGCAATTCCAGGCTTTTGTCAAAAAACTTTTCAAGATTTTTTTTGTCGGAACGTTAACCCACAACGCCACCTAGTCCCAAACTAAGCAAAGTTTGTACTATGAATACTAGACAACTGATATACTTACATATACATGTCTACATTTATTGCAAAAACATAACAAAACACCCAAACATCGAAACAAATTTTTGCAGATCATACAAACATTTGGTCCGACTCGAGGATCGAACTCGAGACCTCAAGCATAGCAGTTGCATACACTACCACTGCGCCACCGAAGTAATCTCGATAAAAAGTAGCTCATGGTCTACTCCGGATTAAATTGTTTGACCAAATATCACCCAGATTTGATGAGCCGTTCTCGCGTGATTGGGTAACATAGTCACTTTCATATTTATAATAGTCATAAGATGAATCGTAATTACTTAATACTTTTATTATGTTAGGCCCAGTGTATTATATAATAAAGTAATATTAACACTGCTACAGTGAAGTGTAATAATAGAAATATGTTAGTTTTTTTTTTAATACGAAGAGTGTTGCCACTTTACCATCGTTTTAGATTTAGGGTAATAAACGCACGCCGGAGCGGGACCGGGAGAGGTTTAGATCTCTACTGGACGGAGGTCTCAGAACGATCTGCGTCCTCCATAAGCGGAAGCCTGGGGGTGACAGATGAGACATCTGTCACCCTGGCAGAAGTAGACTCGGGTGTAGGCGTGGACACTGCGGAGCTGCGCGCCCCGGAGTACAGTAATGGGAACATAGGGGTTCCCACACAGTAGGGAGCCATCTCCAAACTCGTAGGTGGCCCGAGGTACGTCGGGGTTCCAGGGTTTTCCTTTCTAGGGGATCCCCGGCTTCTAGTATCAGAGACGGCGGCGTGCGGGTTTAGTCGGTTTCGACATGCCACCAGAAGGTTGTATACGAAGGGAATTCCGCACGAGGAAAAAATAAATAAAAGGGTAATAAACTTCACTTCACTTGAAAATAAGGTAAAGTATTTAATAATAGTTTTATTATATTGCCCGAATGAATGAAATTAAACATGTTCAATTGTACATTGCATCATATACTCGTATTCAAATGTTGAATTCTTAAATACCTTAAGATAGAATTACGACAGCAACAAAAGTTATCGAAACCTTTTGTAATCAACTCAACAGAATATTAAGCGGTCCTTTAATATTAATTTAAGTGAAATACTTAAAACAAAACTTATAATAATACACCAATAAAAAATCTGCTTTATCCACCATCAAAGTCTCGAAACATCCATCACGACTGTTCACGACCGATAACAACAATATCTTAATTTAAATATAGAATTTATCTAAATAAAACAAGATCGATCAAAAAATCTAGAATAGCAGAATGTCTATATTTATGTATTCTTTGTCATACGCAAATGCATTATATACATGAGTGACAAGGAAATCACACGTATAGTACATTCACTTAGATACGGTCGCACGTGCGCCAGCCGCCATGAAATCAAAGGGCCCACAAGTAAATATAATTTGTCAATTTACGCCGTTGTATGAATTAAATTATTCGTATTTTACAACAAGAACCCAATTGCGTGCCGATATACCGACACTATCTAAACGAATGGACTATACAAAGGCGGGCTTAAATCAGACCTGAGTTTTCTTTCAGCTAACCTTTAGAGTAGTGGAAAACGTAAGGACAAAATAATAATAATAAATAAATATTTCGGACATCTAACACGCAACGCCATCTAGTCCCAAGCTAAGCAGATCTTATGTTATGGGTACTTGGCTACTGATATAAATACATATATACTTTTTTTTGGAAATACATACATATTTTACCAGTACCCAACATACAGCTCACGCTAGTTTGGGAATCAGGGTTTATGTATATAAAGTTGAATGTAATTTGTTGCAATAAATAATTTATTATTATTATTAAACATAGTAAACACCCCCGAACTTCGAAACAAATATTTACAGATCATACAAACATTTAGTCCGACCCGTCATCCAAATCATTTGCACTTATCATAGAAGAAAAGTATCTGTAATTAACACAATCATCATTCACATCAACAACCTTTAACAGTCCACTGCGGGACATAAGCCTCTCCTTAAAATCGTGGGAGAGCCACGCTTCGGCATAAATGGGCCGGTTCGACCTGAGTGCCTGACCACAGCCTCAATGAAAACTGGTGTGAAATAGCGCTTGCGCTGTGTTTCATCGAGTGAGTGAGGATACCGGAGATCCATACCCCATTCCCTACCCCTCGCCTTCCCCATCCTCCAAAGGCCGGCAACGCACTTGTGACGCCTCTGATATTGCGGGTGTCCATGGGCGGCGTTAATTGCATCAGGCAAGACAACTGCTCGTTTGCCCCCAATTCCATTAAAAAAGGGGGTTTTGGGTTGACGAGACGGGTTGGCATAGAGTTTGTTTGAAGTTTTCCTACTCTTTACATTAGGGGTGGTGACATTCGTATTCTTAATCCTTCACCACACGTACTAACAACAATACTAAGTTACACGATAACAAAATCTATTACTTTATCATCTATACTAATATTATAAAGCTGAAGAGTTTGTTTGTTTGATTGAACGCGCTAATATCAGGAACCGCTGGTCCGATTTGAAAAATTATTTCAGTGTTGGATAGTTCATTTATCGAGGAAGGCTATAGGCTATATATTATTACGCTGAGACCAATAGGAGCGGAGCACTAATGAAGATTGTTTCAAAAACCGGGGAAAATATTACACTACGTGGGTCAGCTGGTATATAATATATGGATACATACATATCTTTCAAAGGTACAGCAAAGAAACGGCACATTAAAATAAGGATGTACCGTTACAAAGGCGGCCAAATTAATTCGCCCACACTATCGAGGATAGTATGTTAAGTGCATCAAACTACCTGACGAGAATCGAATACGATACTCGCACTCGATTTCGCTTACCGATTGTAATGATCTACTTTTATTGTAATGTTTCGATTTAGAAAATCGATAACAATCGGCAGACATTGACACAAAGTTAAGCAACTATTTAGGTTACTCTTGAAGTATTCCAGAATCATTTGACTTGGACTGCCTCGGTGGCGTAGCGGCAGCGTATGCGACTGCTAAGCTTGAGGTCTCGGGTTCGATTGCCGGGTCGGACCAAATGTTTGTATGATCTGCAAATATTTATTTCGGAGTTTGGTTATTTTCTATGTATAATATGTATGTATTTACAAAAAAAAAGTATGTAAGTATTTATATCAGTTGTCTAGTACCCATAACACAAGCTCTGCTTAGCTTGGGACTAGATGGTTGTGTGTTAGATGTCCGGAATATTTATTTATTTATTTTTTAGAAGAAGATATGAACGTTGAAGGGAATATGGAAGAAGCAATGACGCACTCTAAGTAGGACCTTACGTTAAGCAATGACTGCAATAGATTAATCAGCTAATGTCCCTTCTCCTTTGAATTCAATGACTTCTTTTATAAGATAAACAACTATAAGAAGTTTAGTTGACACAGATATGTATGCAACAACTAGAAAGCAACACATAAAGCTAGTTTTTCTGAATATTTTTCTTCATAAGGCACTTGCTTCAAGAACCGACCCAAAAATGTAAGAAAATCAGTAACCGCTTTGCCTGATTACAGCTCACGCCCGTGTTCGTGCGTCTATTTGGCCGGGCAAAGATTATTTGTTTAAAACTAGTAGGCTACTTGATTTAGCTGCCAAAATGACGCTGTTCTGCCTGATGGAAAGCATTAGCAGAATCTAAGAGTAGTGCTCACCATCCTCAATACTTATTCGCATCATTCTTATACTTCGAGAATATAGGTGCCAACGAAATATAAAAACGTACGAAATATTTACGTGGAAAATACTGTTATTTGTATTATAATAAGTTAATATCCCTACTGGCATACGCTTTTAACCGTGGGAGAGCTATGCTTCGGCATGAATGGGTCGGCTCGACCGGAGTGATACCACGGCCTCACAGAAAACCGGTGTGAAATAGCGTTTGCGCTGTGTTTCACCGAGTGAGTGAGGATACCGGAGACCCATACCCCAACCCCTCCCCCCATCCCCTTTCCCATCCCCCAAAGGTCGGCAACGCACTTGTGACGCCTTTGGTGTTGCGGGTGTCCATGGCGGTAATCGCTTACCATCAGGTGACACGTCTGCTCGTTTGCCCACTATTCAATAAAATAAAAAAATAAAAATAAAACGCTGTGCGTCAAAGTTCAAAAAAAAAATATAATAAAAAAAGTTGTATTGTAATAAGTTATGGGATATTAACTAAAAGATACTAATAAAAACTTGATAAAATTTATATATAACTCACAAAAGGAATATTCTAGTTTCATCTTTATTTCATATCTTTCTATTTGTCAACCATTGACCCTAGAAGGTGCTCAATGAAATATAATGATGATATACGTATTTAGTTGCGTGCCGTTGCGTGTGCGCAGTCGGGCATACTAATGCGACTGTTGCTACCCAAAGGACATGATTTAATTCATTCATAATAAGCAGAAAGATGTCAATAGCACAAAATTATTTTAGGGCTGTTAATTTTATTTCTGTAACGCCATCTAGTCCCACACTAAGCAGAACTTGTACTATGGGTACTAAACAACTTATATATTTTTCTTGTAAATACGTACATGTTATACATAGAAAACACCCAAACTCCGAAATAAATATTTGCAATTTAGTCCGACCCGAGTATCGAGCCGAGACCTCAAGCACAGCAGTCGCGCACACACACAAAGAAAACACCTAAACTCTGAATACAATATGTTCAAATCATACAAAAATTTGGCAGGACCCTTGCAAAAGAAATTAAGGTTGCTAAAGGGTAACGGTAAGCCAATCATTCGCTGAAAAACCACGAAATAATCGTTCAACAGCACACCCATTTCTGTCAAAGAATGACTGTACGTTACTTTTTCCCTGTTTCACAGGTTACAAATAAGTTTCTGATAGCTTAACTGACACATAATTTGACGTAGGCTAAACTATATTTCAGATAATCCGTCTGAAACTTATCTGTAACCGGTGAAACAGGGTCAAGTTTAAAAAAAAAAGAAAAGATATCTCTTAGACTCAATATAGTACAATGTAATCTTCTCCTTCTTTTCTATTCCAAATACCTATTTAACATAATATAACCTGCCTGATAAGTACAATAATAAGATAACGTTAATTAATGCACAATCACAAACGCTATCGTGCAATCAATTTCACAATGAAATCATGTTAAGTGCTATCACAATGCCATTGATAATAAAAGTAACTTTGCATAACGAGGTTGTTCCCACTGTGATAACGTATTTTAATGTGTATTTCTTTCAAATATCTCATTATTAATTTAATTTGTAATAAACTAAATGACAGCTCAACTTTTTCTTTACTCTTTAAAAGAATCAAGATTGTGCTGCGGCGTGAATGTGTCTGTGTAATAAGTATCTATTATTGACTCCAACTAAGGACTATTCAAAAACATAAAATACTTAGTTTATACAAAAACACAACAGTAAATAAATAATAAAAGTGAAATTTGCAATCAGAAACTTTCTTTAAACATTGTTAATTAATTACAACAAAAAGTCCACACTGTCTCACAAGAAAAAAAGAAAAAGAAAACTACAAACACGAGTGGCGGGAAATTGAATGTCACTAATGACAGCACATTTTCAGCATCTGTTGCAGATTAAATACTTTCAAACACTTTTTGCTGGTAAACGCGCGTTTTCCCAAGCAAAACCAAAGAAAGTAATTCGTTGTTTTCATTATCGCGTATCGGAACAATAGACGATGCAAACCGAAGGCGGAGACAATGCTCGCCCCTCGACTCCCACGAGAAAGTGCTTGTCTGTTTGTATGTCACCTTGTATATCGAGAGGCACGTTGAGAAACTACTTCGTAAACAACACAATGCATTGTCCATGTGTGGTTTAAAGAAAATCGTTGCATTAATCATTATCGATTTAAAGCGAAGTTGTTTTTTCTAAGGAGAGAAATATGTAAAGCATAATTTGGAAGACAAAGTATATGTTAGAATCTATATCATCTTTGCCTATCCTGGAGAGAAGAAGTAAGCGTGAGTGTGTGTAGATATGTATATTAATTACATAGGTTTACTCAAGTTTTGACTGACGGAGATAGCAGTAAACACAGCTTTTGGTTTTCCAAGTATCTAGACACGTAGAAGCTCTAACAACAACAAAAAGACATGCTTAAAATGTCCAAATCACAAATGGAATAGGGCTTTTTTTTAATTTTTACTTTTACTTTGTGATTTTGAGTTTGATCTTCAGGCCATGTCTAGTTTTGTTAGAACATTTTCAACAGAATCTAGTCTAATATGTCGAGACGGACCTGTGGGTCTTTGAAACTAGTTACCATAGCACAGACAGATCCTACACAGGATCCCAGTTTGGGATTGTCAGTTTTTCGTTTTCTTTACCCCAGGATAGCTAAAGGTTGGTGATAGGTATATATAAATAAGTTTATACACTTTTGTACAGCGGCGGACTGCCCAGAGCATTCTCTGAGGCCATCTATAAACTGTAGGTGACCCGAGTACGTCGGTATTCAAGGAATTTCCTTTCGAGAGTGCACCTGTTTCCCCAGCTTTTAGTACCCGAGAAGGCGTGCGGTTTTAGTTGAATCACCATTCTGCACCAGTTAACCTTTGGGTAGTGTAGACAGGTACGGATTTCTAAGAAACCAACCTACATCATTAGGGAAAAATTAATATTTGACCAGATTGTAATATACTTGTCCACTTATTAAATGAGATCACAGATAATGCTTAGTGTACGATGCAACCGTACACTAAACCGAGTAAGCATTTTACGTTACTTTGCTACTTATTATAAACTAGCTGACCCACGCAACCTCGTTTACGTCTTATATAGCCCGTAGCGTAATAATTTTCCCCCGTTTTTTGTAACATTCTTCATTGGCGCTCCGCTCTTATTGGTCTTAGCTTGATGATATACAGCCTTATAGCCTTCTTCGATAAACGGGCTGTTTAACATTGAAAGATTTTTTCAAATTAGACCAGCGGTTCCGCGCAGCGGTAGCGCGTTCAAACAAAAAAACAAACTCCACATCTTTATAATACGAGTATTAGTATAGATTATAAATTAATTCAGTACACGTTTATGATTAGCGATGGATCGCGTGTGCTCCCTCGCTCCTTTACAAAACATATCATTTTGGTCCTCAATAAATTAGTATATATTATATTCTTACCGCATTATTATTTCGTAAATTACTAGCTTCTACACTTAGTATTTCTATTATTAAAGTCGGAGTATGTACTAAAATATACTAAATTAAACAGCGAAAAGTATCGACGTATACGACAACAATTGCTTACTAATCCGACATATTGTATTAACTTTTTCACTTTGAAAGGAATAAGTAGCTCAGTACATGCAAAAAATAAATTACATACACCCATTCATTATCGCAAAGTAAAGCCAATTGTTGTTAGACTTAGGTGAATTTATTTGTTTGTTTGTTACACACTGACACAGAAACGGCTTGTGCCATTAATATAGGACTTTCACTGTTGAAAGCGAGGGTAAAACTAGAGCTTAGTAAAATAACTAATTAGTACACTATTGTAGAGGTTTGAATGGTACCTAGATAAAGGTAAATTGAAACTGTATTGTTGAAAAAAAGAATATTATAGAAAAGAAAGTAATACATTAATTTGGGTCAAAATCAATATTTATCTTAATATAAAGGTGTAAAGTAGGTTGGTTTGTTTGAATGGTAGAAAGCGTTAATCTCTGTAATTAACAATTCGAATTATTGAATCTTATAGTTTTACATATATGCTATCACGCTGTTAATAATAAGAGCCGAGTATGCATGAAAAATGTTGCAAAAATGTGGATTATGTATTCTTATTGAGAGGAAATAATATGACAAATGATGTAGTGATACTGATGGCGCGAAACATCAGCACAGATTATATTTACAACATAATAAATGCCTTACATAATGATATGGGTCCCAAATCAATTAATTTACTTAAATCTTATTATCATAATTCCTTTGATTTCATTATAATTTGTAATTAATTAATTATTTAATTTCTCTTACATAAAACATAGACGCGCGTTTTCTTTTTTTATAGAGACTTGCATCTAATTCTTTTGACCTACTGGTTTCATGTTTTTACACTGAGGTATCAAATAATTACTCTACCGTAAACTTAAATGACTAAAAATATACTTAATTAGAACAGTTTCAAAATAACTAACAACTCTACATTATTTAACACAGTTTTAAATGTTGAACGAATTACATTACGAGTTTTTAAAAAAATCTATAATGACATAATAATTCATACAGAGTAACGCGAAATGATTTTATTTCATCGTTTGTGGCCTGGGTTGTAATTTTCTGAAAAAAGAAAATTCTTAGGTGCCATTGTTTTACCCAAATTTTAAATTTCCCTCTGAACATAAAATGATTCAAAGAAAATAAACAATATTAAAATAACTTAAATACATGCAAAAGACCATATTGAATCCTTATATAAATCCAACATGATTCGACAGACAGACATTTATTTATTTTGTCTATGGTACACTTTGACAATAGGCATACAGATTATATATTAGATAGTTGAAATGATGCTTTATAGCTTTATAACTGCAAATATGTTTCGGAGAACAGATAAAATACATCCTACACTGTACTAAATAAGTCTTTATGTAGGTGTTTACTGTCATTGAACGTTTTGGACAATTACTGTAATTTGTATAAAGTAGGCCACTTTTGATCACCCAGGACATGAATAATAGCAATTGTCAAAATAATGGCATATATTAAGTACGAGAGTGGGTTAAATGAACTCGTGTTTGATTACATTAGTACTTTAATTTAGGTCACACACGAAGAAATTAAAGTTGAAGGTTAGATGGATAATAAATGTACAGAAAATTACTAAGGTTATTATTTATAAAGATTTAAATACGTCGGTTGGCCATTGGTCATTCGTAAAAGTAGGTTTGAAAAAATAACTTAAAAAACTTAGACACGATTAAAACCTAGACTAACTGTAATATCTATTAATAGTAAGCTTAACTACAGAACTTTTATCTGTGAGCTTAATATTACTATTACCAAAGTAATAATCTTGATATTAACTAAGTTAATAATAAGACGAGAATAATAGTCAAAACTTGTCTCATAAGATCGATAATACCGTCACGGCATCGAAAAATAGGATGAAGACGATACACACCTACTTTATTCGTAATTAGAGACAGTGAAAAAAAAACCAATTGAGTCATACCGTTAAATGAAACGTAAAATAACCTAGAATCAAGTAGGTTACTGAACTTAACGAGTAGTTCATAAATAAACTAAAAAAATGTGGTACGAAAATAAAAACAAAATATTTTTAACCGGAACTTGAAAATACTAAATTATATTACCGAACGATCATGAAGGCTCGTTCGTATAGGTATATGACTTATATTGTATTAATAATACTGTTGCTTCAGATACTACTCTATACTATACTGATTTCCCAAGCCTCTCTTGAATAAAAAATATCTTTCCTTTCCGCAATAGTGCTATTTCAAAACTTAAGCATATTTTTAATTGCTAAGTTATTAATAACACGTGTCAAATTCCTGTTGTTTATAAAGCTTAGGCACATTGTTTATGGTATTTGCAAAATATTTTGAAATTATATGATACGCGAATAATGGGATTGTTCCGTAGACTGTGGAGACACTAGATGTTTTACCGGATATTACAATAGACACAAACGACAATGGCATATCTTTTGTTGAAACATGGAGTAATGAATTGTGACGATCTTGAACCAGAAACAATGAGTAATACCTATAACATGGCATTGGATTGTTCCGGTGTAATGGCGGAGCCTTTTAAAAATTTGCGATGCGTACCGAATCCAACCATTTAACGGCCATTAATGAACATTGATGTGTCTCTTTCATCATAAATTAATTTGGAATGGTTGGCACATAACTGTAACAATTCTATTTTTAAATAAACACACGAAACAAACGCCAACCCGAAAAAGGAACTGGAGTTAGCTGTCAGATATCAATTCATTTAGCGCGCGATTCCCTGGCTTCCCATCAAATGCCACCCTCTTTTTCACAAAACTATATATTTGGGTGTACTCTTAGGAAACGAAACGGGCAATTAAGAGTTAACTTTTTGATGTTACCCACATTTAATGTTCTATTTCAGAAAGTACCGAAATTGTAGATTCAAGACGATGCATAGAAAACATCTATTTTCAGCATTAAGTTTAATAAAGTCAAAGTTTCTTAGTACCTACAATATGAATATGTAAACCGAAGAATAAAAGTAGTAAAAAACAAAGGCAAATACAACAAAAAACGAATTGTACAAACATAGAAGTGAAATAAAAATGATGATCTAATTCTTTGAGTGAACGACATTATATAATATTATAAATGTGGGACAATGACATTTAAATTACATCAGAGCCACCATTGATATGGTGTTCCGGAGGCCGGCCTCGGTAATTTAATTACTGATGTCATGTTTTAATATGTGACAATGAAATGTGTCGTGTTAATTTAGCAAGGATTCTCAATTTTGTATAATTGGATGACCTATTTTTACTACAGAAAAGTATTTGGATCGTAGTAATTTTATTTAATTTATTTATAACGGCAGTGTACATTAGTTTGATTCTATTTAAGAATATTTCATATTACTAGTAGTCGGCCAGCGGTCCAAATTTGTTCTCAATTCAGTTTATTTTTTTTAGCTTTCATATAAACTAACTATGCCAATGATACATTCCGTTTGCATAATTTTCGTAAAAAGGGATACGAAGTTCTTGCTTCACGTATTTAATATAGATTTTAATAAACATTGTCGTTTATAAGAACTAGACGAACAGGATTTTATTCGTGACTAAGCCTTATGAATCTGTCAAAACATCAAATCAAGAACTTTTTATTATTTGTTAATAAAAAAAACTGTTAAGAATAATACAACTGTTTGACCATAAAGGTGCATTAATCCTCATATACTAGATTTTATCAAAGCGTTCATTTGCCTTTTAGATGAGAGCTGTCAAACAATGCAAAGCAACATTATTAGACTCATTCGAAATTCAAATCTGGTTGCTTACGACTGATTGCGTAGTAGAGACAAATAAATACTTATGTTAATTAATTTAAAACCAGATATGAGATCATATTGTTTGTTTTGCAAGTTTGATTTCCGAATGTTAAGTGCATAATAAATTATCCTTACAGTAAATTAAAATGACATTGACAGTTATTTTATACATAAATTATTTTGTCTATTTTAGGAAAGTTAGATATGAAAGACAGTCAAAGTTCGGTTTATTATCAGTGAGAAAATGTAATTCTTAAAGGTTAAGCTCATAAATAAAAATATATAGCTGCAAAAAGTTAACATACCAATTATTATTATGATATTAACACTTATAAGCAGATTATGTCATTTAATTAATTTTATCTGTAATGCGTCTTATAATGACGGCGGCGGCAAACAAACTTCATTCTGCAAAAATAATTGAAATCGATCGTGAAAAAACTCAACAGAAATGGCTATAATACTGCTAAATTTGGTTCTAATTTCTGCGCGAATAAGCTCTCGAAACTTATTGTTACTGAACTCTTAAAATAGTGGTTGTGTTACATACTAATTGGGTGTTAGAAGCCCGTGCTAGGCAAATTGTCGCGGTTTTCTGTCTGTCAATAAGTTATTAATAACAAAATCTTAAAATTTAATTGATTATCGGTAAATGTTTTGAGATTTAGAGGTGTGAATATCAAGAAAAATTAGAGATAGAAGCGTGATAGGATCTGTTGTTATAATGTTGCCATCATTCACAGATGCTTTTTAGCGAAATGAAGATCTGTTCTACAAAGGATTCTCTCCAGCATTTGTGGATTGTTAAAGGCTCTTGATGATGACGATTAATGATAACGATGGGTTGTTTGCCAGATGAAAAAATTACCAAACAAAACCTTAATTAAACCAATTTAGATCCGGCTTGTATATAAAAACAAAGAATCCTCTATGATTCGTGTATAGACAACAGATTTAAAAAAATAAAACCGCATGTATTGCGTGCTGATTTCCCATAAATCATAGCAATTTACAGCTATACACATTTGGTTCAACAATAACCAATCTGCATTAGGGAGAGTAATATCAAATTGTATAGATTATACACCGTTACTCGCCTACCACAATCACTGCCCACAAAAAATATCAACGCATTATAAACTAGTTTCCTTTGCCGCGGGAGACTATGACAAATAAAAAATGCTTGGCGTGAAAATTAATTTCGAATCGTGACATTATCTTTATAACTGCCGAATAATAATGAATTAAGACTATTTTTCTTTAAAAAAAAACGTTTTTGGTTTCAATATAATTTGATTTTTTTAAAATGATTAGACACATTGTCTTTTTTATGTAATAGGGGGAAAACGAGCCGACATATCGCCTGATGATAAGCGATTACCGTAACCCATGGACACCCGCAACACCAGAGGCGTCATAAGTGCGTTGCTGGCCTTTGGGAGATGGGGAGAGGGAAAGGGGAGGGGGGTTGGTGTATCTACCTCCGGTATGACACACAGGCTAAAACACAGCGCAGGCGTTCACAACGGTTTTCTGTGAGGCCGTGGTATCACTCCAGTCGAGCCCATGCATGCCAATGCGTGACTCTCCCACGGTTGATTGATAGAGAAAAATAAAGAGAAAATGATTTAACGTAGTTTTATACTTAAAAAAAATAATTTCAAACCATTTCCTTTTTTTAAAGCGACATCACAAACGTTTGAGGATTTTAGACAAATACGTTACGAACGTACCCATATAGTACATACGTACCTACATATTAATTTTAAACATTATCATAATTAGTCTGATTACAGAAAACGTATAATTTGTATGAGATATCGAGAATATTTTAATATCTTTTCCAATTTCAACAATAAGGACATAGGTAGTCATACTCATATCTTGATTGTAACAACACTATTGTCTATTTAGATTTATGTTGCTAAAATGTTGCCATTCTAATTTGGTCTAGAAAAAATTCAATGTCAAAAAGGTGAGCAATTTCTCATTCAACTTGAGTCTTAGATATACTTCTTTTTAACTCAGATTACTTGAGGCTAGTCCATTGCTGGATATACCTCCGCTTAGAAATAAAAAAAATACCTACCGCCCCACGTTAGCAAGACGGGTGGGTATAGCGTTTGTGTCAAGTTTTCCTTCTCTTTGCAATGCTATTGTCCTTCGTAGCTTGTTCATTTAATAGGCTCTTACGATACCTACAGGATAAACGGGGTGGTGAGACTTCATATCAGCCACCACACCGACATTTATCGGACGAAATCTTGCATGAGTAAGTAATTAATACTTCAAAATGTGATTGTCGCACTATAAACATGTAATTACGTCTAATAATGATATTTTTGCGTGTGATATTAACTACCTACATCCATACTTAATTTAAAAACTAATTGATTTATGAGGGCATGAAATCAAGTTAAGTTTAATGTCGTAACAATTAACAAGGCCGTAATTCGAAAATTAGATCGAGTCAAATATTTTTTTCTCTATTATATGAAGGCTAGAAATACCTTTAGTTTCAAAAGCAAATATATATAATTGAATGTAATACAGGTTGTAAGAACATTAATAATAATAAGTTACAAATAATTTTAAACGAATTATATAACTTTGTCGATTGGTTACTTGTCATTGACAACTACTAAAGAGAAAATTTTTCAAACCGAGAAATTTCTCTACGAGTTCTTTATTTGAAAATTCTTAAATCTTAATCTTTGCCTGATCATCATTGAATATTAAGTTTAGTATTTTCGCAGATACTGGTGTAAAGAAATCGCAGTGGAACCAAATATGTGATTGGTACTATTATGAAAATAGTTATTCACCAGCAGGTGAGTGTCCATTATTTATGTTGTGGTCTTGTGATGTCACGTATCTTTAAAATGAATATATTCATTAAAAAAAATGCTTTGAAATTGAAATATTTACGTAACAGAAGCCATTCTAAGTTTTTACTTTGACTTTTACCATAACGTGCAAGTTATTAAGTATGTTAACAAGAAATATGTATGTTTACATATATTAACTTAATGAGCGATCTTCATCCGTTCGTTGCGTAATAATCTTAAGGAAATGTTTTATATAAGACATTTAACAATCTGATTACATAGTTTCTGTGTGTAAAAAGAATTTGATAATGTCTGAGTTTACGTGATTTAATCTTATATTATGATTAGTTGGTTTTACATTCATTAAGGCGCAGACATATTTGTGTTTTCTTAATTTTACGTTCTTTTTTTGAGTTAAACAACCATTCGAATGTAATACATTCACTAATAGACATAATGACACTATTGACATTTTTGAAAACAACAAATTCTGCATTCCGTATTATCGAATACCGCAGCAAGAAGGTTTTCATTAAATGTTAGGTATATAATGGATAAATGTTAGGTATATAATGGACGGCGAACTACCATTTTTAATACAATATTGTCGAATGTAATATTTGTAGTTGTATTATATTACTTTACTAGTATATAGTATACAACTACCTCGGTGGCTTAGTGGTAACTTATGCGACTACTAAGCTTGAGGTCTCGGGTTCGATTCCCGGGTCGGACTAAATATTTGTATGATCTGCAAATATTTGTTTCGGAGTTTGGGTGTTTTCTATGTATAATATGTATGTATTTACAAAAAAAAAGTATATAAGTATTTATATCAGTTGTCTAGTATCCATAACACAAGCTCTGCTTAGCATGGGACTAGATGGCGTTGTGTGTTATAGATGTCCGGAATATGTATTGTATTATTGTATATACCCGCGGTTTAGTTATTTAAATTCAATTTTATCATTGTTTTTTTTTAAACTTAAAGCATATATTACACCTACATTTTAAAAGTAAGTAAAATCTAAACGTATCAATTCAAATAGATGTAAGATTTAGATAATAGTCTTTTAATTAAATATTCATTTAAATACTCAATACGTCAATAGAAACTAAAAAAAAACAATTATATTCAAAACATTGACCAAACCCAGTAAATAATCATAATCGAGCTAGAATTCGCTTTTAAATAATGAACGTCCAAACGAACACCATAAATTTAAAAGTTTACAATAAAACTTTTACGTAACACCAATCATAGACAATATAGATAAAATACAGCAATCACTCCCGCTAAAAGTGCTCTCAACTAAACTCGAGTTTATTATTTTATTATGCCTTTATGACTTAAATCAAATCATGTGAGATCCAATGTGTAATTTGCTTTCACTGTTGCCCTGTTACTTATTAACAAGTGATTTTACTAGATCTATTCGGCTTTCTATTTAATACTCTACGTGCCTCCATTACGTATTTATAATAAGAACAACTAAGATATCTTTGTTTAACACATCTTTTTTTATGCCTGATGGAAAGCATAAACAAAATCTAAGAGTGGTGATCACCATACTCATTCACAAAGGAAAAGGTAAAGTTTTGGCAGTCTATGTGTGTTTATATGCTCCACCGTTGCGCGTAGACTTTTGAAGTGACTAATAAATCTATTGAGATTCATAATAATAGGTGAAATGGGCTATATAAATACTATCGAAATTGTCTTGTTAAATAATACTACAGACCATCTCAGTGTAGCGGTGTGGTGTATTACCGAGGTAAATGTATATTTTTTTAACGATGACATAATTATTGTCATTTTCATTATGACTTTAATCATAATTTCTATATATATTTTTAATCATTAATTTCATCACGACGAAGACTTGGAGACTCGAAGACTTATAATTGAAGACTATAATACTTGACATTGGGAGAAATAGTTGATCCGAGTGATCCGGCTGGTTGCAATTTCATCAAACGAAGAAGTGTCAGCCCTATCAATAGACATCAATTTAAAATGGAATGACATAGTTAAGATTTGTAAAAAAAAACAGTTGTGCATACCCCATGTGTCCCTAGGGCAGTGGCATATTATACGGTCAAATTTTGTCGACTAACGAATATTCCAATTCTCCGATATTCCAAGTCTTCCGTTCTTGTATACTATATTTAAGTTTTTTGTATAAAAAGCCTATTATTCAAATGTTAATTTATATAAAAAAACTAGAACTACCTAATATTATGCATTCGTTTAATATACCGGTTATAATACTTACATAATGTCGACACAAAACTAATTTATGTTTCTATGTAAAGCGTAATTAAATCTTAGTTTTGCAATACCTGAAACAAAACATAAAAATATTATTAGAAGTGATTATAAATCAGTAATTAAGTAACATTAAACACATACATGTTGAGGTCACAAAACAGCCTTTGAAGTACATCTTTGAGTACGTGTTTCGAAACTAGTGAGTATTAAAGGAAAACAAACCACTTTACGTTTATACCATTCACATATTTAGAAATTCCATTCTAGGAAGTTTTGTAACCGTGTGCTTCGGTATAAATACTCCGGTGCCATCTGAGTAACACCACGATATCACAGAAAATGAAATGGTTGCCGGACTTCAAAACCTGTGTCTTTTTGGGGGAAGAAGTTTGCATTCGAGGCAAGCGGCAACGAATTTATAAGTAAAAAGGAATGATAATTGCCCTGAATTAAGAATATTTATTTTATAATTTGAAATAGCAACCTAAAATTACTATGGCATGTCTATTATTGTCTATGACGTTTAATGATAGCTGACAGCATACTTATCGAATAGTGACCGTCAAATTGAATTTGCGAAGTGCCGTAACTATTACACAACACATCAAAGCCGTGTGCCAGGTGGTCAAGACATATATTTACCATTATAGTATATAAGAGATTGAAGGTTTCTAATTATATTGATGCAGATAAAAGTAGGTGACGTGACAATTTCGAAGATATTAACTGTGGCGGATGTGTTTCTGAAGCAGGTTATCTTATATAATGTGCCAATGTAAATACAAAATTGAAATAATAATTTTCAATTTAGACTGATTTAAAATAATATGTACCTACCTAATTTAAGCTTTCGAACGTAACATCCCTGTCATTGTCTATTCATCATTATTCCAGATTTTAATCTATATCTGTGACCAATTGCATCCAGATTCATTTCAGATTGGCAATTTTGTTAAGATAAGTACCTAATAAACATCCATAGTAGGTAACATGCAAGAACTTCGCTTTATGAAGTTATTAGATATTTATCTGTACTAGTAATAATTTTAGATCTACATTCCACAGATAACGTTAATGACGATGATGATTAATATTTTTTAAAGGTCGATAGTACTATCTATTTTCTATTGGCAACACTATTACAAAACAGCAAGTGTGCAATAATTTCGATAAACGTGAGAAATGACACTTGGCAAAGGTCGCGTCTCATTCTGCCTCTTCAACACCTTGTTCCGCGTGTAAAACATTGGCTGTAATGGGTAAGTATAGCCTTCAGAAGCCATTAAATAGTGAAGTTACAACTTTAGTTACTTACATTGTTACAAAAACGTGCCAGTTTCCCTTTGAAACAGAGTTATATGTGTATTTAAATGAATAGACCAGTGAAAGTCGTCAACCTATATCTTTATGGATATTCTAATCGCAGAGCGGACAGATTCTAGCCCGTTCGAGTTACTGAAATCTTAGTCACATGTTTCTTTAATCAAGACTTGTAGAATCTGCCCTTGACTTTTAGAAAGTACCCTTTACGCCTATTTGAAAGGCCCGTCGGTTTAGTGGTTAGAGATCCTGATTAATTACCTAAAGTCATGGATATGATTTTCATTCGGGACAAATAAATGTGCGATGAGTGAGATGAGATGAATTATTATGCTTTTGGTACTTATGTGTCATATAGATATCATATAGAAATTAATAATTTTGCTTATCGTCAGTCTGGTTATCAGATCGGACGACGATACAATTTACCACCTCGACTACGACCAGAAGTACTAGCGCCAGACAAGAAGCTGGTCATAGTAGGCAACAGATAAATCCGTGTATTGTAGCGTGTTCAGACCTTAAATATATTCAAGAGAAGGGCAAAAAGACCAGATGATTATAATATATGAAAAAACTGTATCTTAAAACACTAACATGTAATTATAACCAACTTAATAACCCACGGCCTGAAAATAAATCCATCCAAGACTCAGGTGATAGTTATTGGGAGCTCGCGAATGATCTCTAAAATTGATTGGACGGGACTGCCTCGAATCACTTGTAATGGCACATTGATACCGTACAGTGACAAGGTGAAGAACTTGGGGATTTACATCGATAGTACTTTATCCTGGGGTCCTCAGCTACAAGAGCTGAGTCGTAAAATGTTTGCTGCTGCAGGGTCTTTGCGCAGATTACGCAATTTTCTTCCTTTATCAACCAAGATTGCTCTTACACAATCCCTTCTTTTCCCTATCCTCGATTATGCTGATGCCAGTTATCTAGATCTCAATGAAGACCAATTGAATAAGCTTGAGAGACTCCAAAATCTCTGTATAAGATTTATATTTGGATTACGCAAATATGATCATGTCTCCGATTATCGCAAACAGCTTAAATGGTTACCTATCCGCCTTCGCCGGAATGCTCATATTCTTTCTCTTCTTTATACTATCCTATTCAATACTCTTACTCCACGTTACCTTAAATCACGGTTCACCTTTCTGCAAGACACAAACCCTAGATTGTTGAGATCGTCGGAAAACCTGAAATTTAGAATGCCTGGACATAGTACAAAATTTCTCGACCACTCCTTCACTGTCCAGGCAGTTCGGTTGTGGAACGCCTTACCGGTGACGATAAGACGTGCGCAGACTTTAGCTTCTTTTAAGATACGGGTGAAGGCATACTATCTGGGAGACCTCAACGACCTGTGAACCGACCTTGTTCTCAATTGGGTCGTAAATTCCATTTGAGTAAGTATGGAGTATCTATTAATTAATATTATGGCTATTTAATAATATCTCTATTTATTTATTTATTCATCCACAATTTGTTACTGTTAGCTTATATAGTATGTATTTATATACTTATTTTTCTAACCAATTTTCATACACCAGGGACTACCCTATACTTTCCACGTCTTTCTTTCCATCCCATGGTTGCCTGGAAGAGATTGCCTTTAGGCGATAAGGCCGCCAATTGTACTTCCTAGTTTTGTGTTACCTTTTTAAGTAATATGGTGTACAATAAAGAGATTATTATTATTATTATTAATAGAAACGACAATTTATTTAACCGTCCGAAACAGAATACGGAGCGTAAAACTCAAGGTGATCTACAAATGAATTATGTTCATAATTGACTCTTAGAACAAGGTCTTACCCACTACTATTAGCTGAATAAAAGTATAGACATATTACAAAATCATAATTATTATTCCGCTCAATATGATTTCTGGACCAATCACATTGAGGAAGTTATATATTTTTAATTACATCTGCGTTTCTTTTTCAAAATAAAATATTGATTACCGTTTTTGAAATATTTTTATTGATATTTGGCTTGGCTATGTAACCTATAACCTTCATCGCAAGATGGGGTATCCAAATTCTAACTTATTTCTCTATTTAAAACAGTAGATCCTTACATTAGTGCATTCAACCAAATTAAGAATTGCACACGAGGATTGCTTCTGATTTATTTAGAATTTCCGGAATCAGAATTGACGGAAGTATGTAAACAGGAAGCCCATGAAACGTGTGCTATTTGAATTGATCAATGAGCGTGTGCAATGCTAGAGTTAGCTGTCAGATGTCAAGTCGTATAACATCACTTGAGATGTCAAATGTCACATATCGTATGACTACCGAAGACTCGCTCGTATTCGTTTGTTTTTAACGCTTTCACTCCCTAACTATTTGATTGATTATCAGGAATTTAAAACCGAAACGGAATTGAGTTTCTCAGTTCACTCATTAAAACATGTTGCTCAGGATATGTATATACTTCAAAAGACACCTAGTCTTTGAAATATATTTTAGTAAGTCTTAAATTTATGCATTGTATTAAACAGAACTATAATATCATTACATGTAACATACTATACTGGGGTAAAATGCTTGATTTGTAAAATATAAACTCCGATTATAATTATTTGAATTAATTATTTTTGAAAATAGATCAATTAATTTGTATACAAAAAGACAAAATGTTTGGTAATATTTTTGAAAGTTATTTGTGGAAAATGTTCTGGGCAGTATACGTATATGTATAAGTGCAGTTATTACTTATAAGATAATTATGTTGTTCCCCAAAATTGTATGTTATTCCTACTTCAAATAAATGTGTTCCAAAATCTTCTCATTATGGACATTATATACACAATAGTTAGAGAGGTTTGATATTCCATATATCCAGTCTTTCTAATGTTTATTATTTAATCACAACGTCAGAACGGCTGAACGAATCTGAATATTTGACCCTGAGATAGATTGTAGTCTGAAATTGCACTTAAGCGAGGACGTCGTTAAAGATGGTATGTATTTAAATGGATATGTATTTGAATTCGGGGGGAAGGGAGTGGGAAGCACATTTGTTCATGTCTAGTAACGACTCAGGACAAACTCTAATTTCACTACCTCTAAATTGTCAAACTGTCATTTACTAGTGAAAACAGCAATGTGTCACAACTCATTCTTTCATACAAGCTTTCAGATTTGACAAAAAGCAACAAAATCGACTTGACAGTTCGACTACCGTATTCTAAATTCAAATGCAGGCAAAGACCACCCATGTCAACACGAGTGGAGCTCTAATGTTATTCAAACAAATGTCGGTCTCGACCTTGTGAGACAAACCCGTTGGGGCAGTCGTTTACGCTTGCGTCGGTATCACCACATCGGATCGCAAGCCCACGGTCCCGTTACTAAGAATCTCATTCTGTATAACGGACGCCCGATTGGCTAGTGGACATGCGCACTAGTGCTGTAGTAAAAATTCCGAACTACCGCGTTTAATTCGCATTAGGTTATCACGGATGGGATTTGATTGTCATGTGCAACATCGGATAATAATTCCGAACGAAATAACGGTTTATAGAAGGTGTTTATGCAGTCAAGTATAGAGGTGTGCTATGTAATTTATTTGACTGCACTATCAGTGACCTTTTTCAGGTTTATAAATGTCAAACGAGCTTAGGGGATGATAGTAATTATTACTGATCATGAACACCTGCAGTTACAAGTGTATTGTCACCTTTAAAGTGCCACTACCTCATATTAAGTGAAAGAAAACGATTTGAGCCTCAGATAGTCTTATTTACTAGGTAAAAAGGAATTAATTAATACTTTTTTCTGTTGGGTATTGTTGTCATTCCGGTTTGGCTCATTCGTACTGAAGCACGGTTCTCTCACGAAATATCCCTATTTATATACCTGAATATGTCTATATCTTTATTGCTTTAAGTGTTATTTTATGAATATTTAAATAACTGTAGAATTGGTGATGTGTATGAGATTTGTTATTTTTAGTTTATATTATTCCTGCCCCTTGAAGTCTTGGATTTCATTCTTTGAGAACCTCCTCCTCTTTCGTTGAGAACATAATCTACATCATACATGAATTATCAGAAACAAGGAAATCGTAAATATATATATATATATATATATATATATATATATATATATATATATATATATATATATATATATATATATATACTAATTAGTTACTAACATACCCTTTAGTTTATTAGTAACTTTATTATTAATATTTACTAACTAAAAACTACAAAACAAACCACGTAAAACGGCCCATTCAAGAGGTTAAGTGCGGAAATGGCCCGGGTAAACAAGATATTTAATTTTGCCAAATAATACAGAAGATGACAACAAATTATAAAGATTTAAATGAAAACGCGTGCACGTGTGAGAACCTATCAACAAGTATATGTGTGTATATTGTGCATATTTTGATTACTTATCCTGGTCATTATCAGATAGTAATCGAATTAAAATTTATTTAAAAGATTATCAATTCTAATGATTTTTATTTCCAATGTTTGTATGTATTGTTGTATGAAAAATATTGATTCGAAACACATATGTTTTACCATTTTTCTCATCTGTATAAGTTACACAAGGACTTTGTTATATTTCAAGTACCTGGATATACGTAAAAGGGATCAACGAAGCAAGGAATCAGAACTTAAATATAAATTCTTAATTTTTATACTTTTTATGGCTTTGTTCTGTTTTATTGGCTCAGGAGAAGGATTTTATATCGTTACACAAAACATTATCTTACAATATTACTTTAACATTTTCTTTAAAACTATTATGTGTTAAGGAAATAAATACACTATTTAACATAACACACACACTAGACTAGACTCTTATAACTTAATAAACGAACATTTAAAAAAATATTAAATTGCTTCCAATTTTATAAAACGTTTAGTTTCAATGGCATCGCGTAAATTTTAAGGTTAAGGTAATAAGTTTAGAAATTTTGTTGTTTTATTTTAATCAGTTATTATTTTTTTTCCAGATGAAAAAAACCGACATTGATAACGAGCCTTTTCGGAAACCTTCGACCTACTCCACTAGTAAAAGGACGGGTTTCGCAATTTTAATTCTAATTTATTATGGATGTAGGACACATGCATATTAAAAAGTAAAAGTTACATTAAAAGTAGGAACTCTGCCACACGATAGATTAAAATTAAAGAAAGGTATACTGGTATAATTCCTTGTTATACTCGTTTTCAAGGTAGTACAGCCACGCTGATTTCAATACGAACGGGCCGGCTCGATCGGGGTGGTACTATCCTCGCACAGAAAATCAACGTAAAATGACAGCGTTCATGCTGTCGTTTCGTTGGTGAGTGCGAGACCGGAGGCCCAATGATGCAGAAGCATCACTAGTCCGCCATGGTATGGGTCAACATGCTGCATTCTTTGCATTCGCAATGAGTATGGTGATCACCACTCTTGGATTCATTTCGGCAGGCCAATACATGTAAAAATAGGATAGGATTATGGACATACCATAGAGTATAAGCTAAGAGTATAAACGTTAGATGATATAGAACGATAGATGTTAATTTTATTTATCTTTAATTAATTTTGACAATACAATGTAATTCGACATCTTAGAATTATTCTGATGTTGGGTAAGGTGATGTCTGGTGTACTTATATCTACAGTGGTATAAAGCTTTGAACCCAATGAAGAAGCCAGTAACTAGTTAGAAGTGGAAAGCGTTTCAGTTAATTTGTTTTTTTTTTGTAATTACACACGGATATGTTACAAGTTTATTTCGAGTTGTTTATAAATATGCACATCTATACTAATAATAAAGCTGAAGAGTTTGTTTGTTTGTTTGTTTGTTTGTTTGAACGCGCTAATCTCAGGAACCGCTGGTCCGATTTGAAAATTTCTTTCATTGTTGGATAGTCCATTTATCGAGGAAGGCTATAGGCTATATATCATCACGCTACTACTAATAGGAGCGGAGCACCAATGAAGAATGTTTCAAAAACGGGGAAATTTTCACGCTACGGGCAATATAAGACGCAAACGAGGTTGCGTGGGTCAGCTAGTACATGTATAAAAGTAGTTTTCAAAAGATGTTGATGTTAGATACCTAGGTAGTGCATTTAGTTAATATAGTACCTTTAACAGTACTTGTTTCTGGTCAAAAGTTGCACTTTCTTACTTCGACAGCGTATTTTCTGAATTCCATAATGATCGTTGGAGCATTCCAAACGTTAATCTCTGACAGACAAACAGATTCACTTTCAGAATATTAATATTTATATATTATAGTCAGGATACCAGCAGAAGCATTTACGAACTAAATAAAATTCAGTTTACGGAACCGTGAAAAGCGGGTAAACATAAAAAATAAGATTTATTTATGTATTAATTAGGAATAACCTTGTACTAACTTTGACCAATTCAACTGTCGTTTTATTTTTAATGGCGTTTATGACATCTTATAACGGACCACTATACCCACAACTGCCACTTCTAACTGTTATAAACCTATGTCGTAACTTTGTGAATGTCAAATTTCTACAACTGGTCCACTTCGAGCTGTCTACCTCAGTTGAGTACACAGCTGACGGCCCATCCCATCAAGTACCTGTTTCAATTGATAGCTTCTAAACAGATCTTGCAATTTCACAGGTGTGGCGAGAACTTCAACTCAAAGGAAAGGTTACTCTTGCAACTTAAGAAATTGCGATGCCAATGGTTTCTTTGAAGCGTCCGGTTTTCTCGACGAAACCAGTTGTTTAACGGAATGCGGGCCCAACGTTGACGTACAAAAGTTCCGATACAAAACACCGGGTGTGTAATGTAGATTGCTTTCTTGCAATTCATTAATCGATTCTATCTGATCGCGAGATTGTTGATTTCACAATCGATATAATTTACTTGCGTACTGCACTGCAACTTAATCTGCATACTGACGGCATAAACAAAAATAATTCTATTTCTAAATTATCGAGTTTGTGTCACATATATTTTGGATAGTCCTCTTTTTTCATTACCTACCAATAGTTGTGCGGGTCTCGAATCGACTAAAGCCGCCTTAGAAACAAAATTCCTAGAACTTCGATGTATCTCGGGCCAACTACGTCTTTTAAATAACCTTGTCCCATGGAAACCCCATGTTCCATTTTTCGGTGTGGATGGGCCCTTAAAATACAAAAATGTAGCGCAAAAATTACTAAAAATAATTGGTAAATTGTTACTATGTTTTATTTAGTAATCTAAGTGTTTAAAGGTCTACTTTCTAACTTGTATACATTATTTACCTTTTTATTATAATTGACATCACTATCGGCCTGGTTAGTGCTTGTTACAAATGACAGTTATGAGTCTATAAAGTTTACAATTTAACAACGTGTAGGCGGGAAAAATCTGCTGTCAAACCAGCAAAAATCGTTGGTACAGAAATTGACAATATCTTGACTTGTTAGAGAAGTGACAATAATTATTGGCCTCATTTGAGAGAGAGCCGATAATAAATCGGCTATTTATTAACGTTCTATTTTAAAGTTATATTATTCCTTATTCTACCTACCTTATGCTAAATAGTACAACAAATATGTCCAAATTTATGAGGATACTCTTCGAAAAACTGAATGTTGGTCTAGTTTAGTGGTTAGAGATTTTAATTGCTGAGTCGGCCACTTACTAGGATAGTCGTGTTCGTTCAATTTTTGTGAATCTAATACACACATATATATATATCTATATATTTATAAATATAATATAATTAATATTTTAATTAAGTGCATATTTAGAATTAAGTAGGAGTGTGTTGTGTGTCACCGAGAGTGAGTCCCCAACCCTCTGTCCATCCCCCAAAGGTCAGTAACGCACTTCTGACGCCTTTGGTGTTGCGGATGTCCATGGGTGGCTTATCGCTTACCATCAGACATTAGGTCTGCTCGTTTGCCCAATATTCCAAAACAAAAAAAATATTAAACAACTTAAACTTTGGCTATTTTATGCCTAGACAGGCTCGTGAAATGTGTCAGAATATTATACATTGTGATGAAATTAATATGATATAGTTAAATATGTAAAAAAATCATATAATTTTCCCTTTTTAAGGGTTTCAAAGGGTAAAATAGGACCCTATTACTAAGACTTCGCTGACAGACAGATCATCAGACTGTATCTCATGAACCGTGATAATTACACAGTTGAAATTTTCAGAGGCGATATAATATATTTCTGTTGCCGCTATAATAATAAATATTAAAAAACAGAATAAAATAAATAAACGTGAATTTTTTGCTCGTTTTTGCTTCATAGATAACGGCAACAAGTAGATGCTTCAAATCTATGAATAATGGTATGGGCCCCTTCCTGCGCAAGTCTACCTCGCACTTGGCCGATTTTTTTAAAATTACATATTAAACACATTGTTTAACAATTTGCTGACAAAATGCTTTTCACTATTATTAATATGTATAACGGTTTCAATAGCAATAGGTATTCAATTGACCCTATAGCTCTGAAGATGAAGTTGGCACTTGAATGTTTGTGATTCTTCGAAGTGTAAGGCCCCTAACGTTTTATTGGTTCATTGGCCCCACAGGTCAACTTGAAATGACGTGCTAACATACTGTATTTAACTCTTATTGGATGCTGGCGTGATCTTAAGAGCTTTAATAACTTCCATCCTTTGGAATATTTGCGTGTGATAATATAAATATCAATAAATAAATAAATATTTTCGGACATCTAACACACAACGCCACCTAATCCCAAGCTAAGCAGAGCTTGTGTTATGGGTACTAGACAACTGATAGCGCCTAACTACTAAACATAGTCGGGTTATTGTTTTTTAAACTTAGTCTTGTTAACGTATGTTTAATCTCCCATTTCTCGTCAACCACAATATCACATAGCATTATAGAGAACAGCCACTTTAATATAATAATATTCAAACATACCCACGTCATCTATACTAATATAATAAAGCTGAAGAGTTTGTTTGTTTGTTTGTTTGAACGCGCTAATCTCAGGAACCGCTGGTCCGATTTTAAAAATTATTTCGGTGTTGGATAGTCCATTTATCGAGGAAGGCTATAGAGTATATATCATCACGCTACTACTAACAGGAGCGGAGCAACAATGAAGAATGTTTAAAAAACGGGGAAAATTTTCACGCGACGGGCAATATAAGACGCAATCGAGGTTGCGTGGGTCAGCTAGTATATCATAAATTAACCAGTAATATTCAAGTTTAGAAACTCTTTATTTCATTTATTCACTTTCATATGTATTTACATACATTTAATTTAAATTAAAATAACTGTTATTCACCGAACTAAATCTTTTTGTTTTAAAGTGTAATTAATAATATGAATTTAATGAAATAACACGTAAATAAACTGGCTTCAAATTCATAACTTTTCCCATTATTATTATAATTTTTGTTATCATTCCTCATATCACAAAATTATGTACACGTTTTCTTTTACATAACAATTATGAAAGAAAAAGTATTTATTTGAATTTTGTTAAGCCGAATACTATAGAGACCTTATATCTATACGAATAATAAAGCTGAAGAGTTTGTTTGTTTGTTTGAACGCGCTAAACTCAAGAACCGCTGATCCGAGTTGAAAAATTCTTTCGGCGTTGGATAGTCCATTTATCGAGGAAGGCTATAGGCTATATAGCATCACGCTACTACTAATAGGAGCGGAGCACCAATGAAGAATGTTTCAAAAACGGGAAAAGTCCCGTCCAAATCGGTCCAGCCGTACCAGAGATTAGCCGGAACAAACAGACAGACAGACAAAATTTTTAAAAATATATATTTTGGTATGTGTACCGTATACCGTATACATTCATATGCATGTAGTAGAAAGCGGTTATTTTAATATTACAAACAGACACTCCAATTTTATTTATTTGTATAGACTATATCAGTATTGCAATTTTGATAGTCTCTACATAAGTATAAGGCAATGTTGAGCACTTCCTAAACCCAAGATTCTATAGTAACACAAAAAATAACAAGAAATTTCTTTCACTCAAAAATAAGAACACCGATAAAAACGAGCCTCAGTTTACAAAAGAAACATTTTTATTTCTTTATCATATGTTTTAATATATTAAAAAAAGTACATACATTTTATTAGAAACGGATGTAAAATACTAATATTATTAACAATAACAATTGGTAACTTTTTTATATAATTACGGGTCGGCCATGGTCTGAACTAGGAACGGCAAGTACGTTCCGCGTTTTCATACAGGCTGCAAATAGGAAATCGTGAGAATGTATAATAATGTTTAGTTTCAAGATCAGGAAATGTTGTAAATAACAAAATGAAACGTGACAAAAACGGCTCTGAGAGGTAAATAACTACACATAGATATATAAAGTGTTATATCAGACGAGAAAACTACACAATCTTGATGCTCCTTACAAACTATACTAAAAAAACTTGAGAGGTGTCAAGGGACACCCGGATGGAACGAAGAAAGAATATTATATAATATTTCGAATAGAAAGACGAAACAAAAATATCTGGCTTGCTTTCTGTAGCTCTCTCTTATAAGAGAGAGAGAGAGATAGACAGAGAAACATGCGCACGCCGCACGGCTTACAATAGCTTACTATAGCAAAAAGTGTCGTTACAACTTTTCGTCTTAAATTTTTCCGTCTAGCCCCCTTTCGCAACGCGTGATAAGGAACTTCGTTCCAATTCTTTCTTAGCACACGCCTACTTCACAATAGCTGTACGAGTATATGCGTCAAATTTCAGCTCAATCCGTTCAGTGGTTTGAGCTATGTGTTGATAGATCTGTCAGTCAGTAACGGTTGCTTTTTATAAATAGGTATAGAATAAGACTACGTAGTTCAAACAATCTATTCAGCCGTTGGTATCGTAGACCTGATTAAGGGACCAAACTATACAGGACAACAGCACTGCAAAGAGAAGGAAAACTTGACACAAATGCCATACCCGGCTGGTTACTGTGGTATAATAATAAGTCTCTAAAAAGGGGAGAAGTCCAGGACTCCTCTAAAAGGCTGGCTCCTATTATGATGATGTCAAACTGGTTTTGACTGCCTCGGTGGCACAGTGATCTACAAATATTTGTTTCGGAGTTTGGATGTTTTCTATGTATAATATGTAAGTATTTACAAAAAAACGGTATATACGTATTTATATCAGTTGTCTAGTACCCATAACACAAGCTTTGCTTATCTTGGGACTAGATGGCGTTGTGTGTTAGATGTCCGGATAATTTATTTATTTATTTAAACTGTATTTATCGTATATTACGTAGATAATGCTGAGGAAACTATATTTCCTCCTTTTGCTTCAACATATATTTTTTTAAATTGCGTCGTTCGTATTCCGCGTAAAACAACATGTTTGTTATTTTATCTGTGACATAAATATGGAAGCACGATTAATTACGCAGCAATGTTGCAATTTATAAAATTTTCATAACTTAAATATGTATCTGTCGTTATGCATTCTTTATGCAATTAATCATTCGAAATTTGATTAATTAGTTGTTTTTTTTAATTTGTAAGGTTTATTGCATGAACTTAGGAATCAAGACAATGGCTCACGTAGACTGAACGTGACAGTCTAAAGAGGTCAGATATAACTTTCGACAGTTTAGTTCAAGATTTTATGATTGACAATGGTTGCCTGTTGAAAAAATATGTTAATTTAGGTAATAGATGTCATGGTCTTATGAAAAAAAATAACGGTATTTAAGATATACATAAATGATTTCTATTTATTTACTAGCTGCTATCCGCTATTTTCATTTAATATTTTTTTGAGCTTTTGTATGATCTTCTTTAAGAATTTAGGAAATAGAAAATGAGCTGTACATTTGATTTGAGGAAAGGACATACAGAAAAAAACTATTGTTACACTAAAAAATGTACAAATTTTCAAAAATACAGGACTGTTAAAGAAAGTTTAATGAAGATGGGTTCAATAATTTAGGCGTGAAATCATGAAAAATAAACTTAAATTTGCTTTTTAAATAAGAGTTAAATGCAACTGTGTATATTTACTGTGTATGTAAAGTGAGTGTAACAGTTACTTAGCGTACTTCTGCTTGGGCAATGGTTTATTGAACGAGTTCTGTTTACATTAGGACGATTGCCCACAATGCCCACATTCCACAATATATTGTGATTGCGAAATGTGTGAAGGACTTCAACGTTTGAAGTACGCAATATATATCGTACATATATCTTTTCTCACAGTAGACATATTAAGTAGGTACCTTTAATAAAGCGATTGTTGGGATTTGAGGATGGTTTTGATTGGCTCCATGCCACATGACGACATTATAGCGAATTTTCTTTTTGATTTTACGACTTTTAATTTTGATAATTTCTTATACTAATAAGTTTAAAATGATTCTTTTTCAAAAAATGAATAATTCCAATACAGTTTTGTAGCATGGTCCAACCCTTTGGCACGTTAGGGTTTTAAAAGCGCCTTCATGGTTGAAGTATCTAAATATACATGTATTATATACATAATAAACATATAATAAAAAACTATTTAGTAATTAAGTATAGACTATTTACCTATATATATAATAACTAGCTGACCCACGCAACCTCGTTTGCCTCTTATATTGCGCGTAGCGTAAAAAAATTCCCCCGTTTTTGAAACATTCTTCATTGGTGCTCCGCTCCTATTAGTAGTAGCATGATGATATATAGCCTATAGCCTTCCTCGATAAATGGACTATCCAACACTGAAACAATTTTTCAAATCGGACCAGCGGTTCCTGAGATTCGCTTCAAACAAACAAACAAACTCTTCAGCTTCATTATTACGAGTAGTATAGATTATTTTATAAATAGCTTTTTTTTAAGATTTTTCGAGTGCACGGCGCACTCGAAAAATCTGCAACAATTTTCACTTCTCAAATTACTAGTAATATAATTTGATTTAAGCTTTGACACGTGCTTTGAGTGACGCTTAGTCAACCTTATCCTCATTCACAATTATCACAACTTCTTCACATGCAGGCTATGTACTAACCTATGATTTTAACACTTTTTATTGTTGAACAATACATGTATTGTACATGTATGAATGGCAGAATTAACATTCTTTGCAAAGGTCCGCGAAGGCCGTTCATGTGAGCTATTATTAATATGTCAAGGCCTTATCATTTATTTATGTATATCTGTCTAAGAACAACCTTTTTCATGTATTTCTTGAAAATCTACCAAGTATGCTGGGTTTCCTTCTTAAATAAATCAACTATTCTAAGTGTTTTTTTAGGCATTTGTGTATTATTTAATTTATTACATGGAGATCAATTCAAAATTTATAAATTGAGCAATTATCACTCTTAAATGACATAAGCTCAGCGGTGATTTAGTTAATTTGAAATCTATTTTGATAACTTTCTTTTTCAAGTTATTAAAATTAATAGTTCGGTAATTAGTGTCTTTATAACACTCTTCGTATTGCTGATCTCTCTGACTAGAAATGTCCTGCCTTTCATATATACTAATTTATTATCTATTCTAAAACTCGTTAGCTCCAACGATTATCAATCGTTCGCCATCGCATATTTTAATAGTCATTATCTTTATTAAACACATTGTTACATTTTCTTATATACATATAAAAAAATAAAAGATTTTGGACCACTGACTTCAGGTAGGTACAGGGACCAAGAAACCGGTAGTTAGGGCTCCAAAGACAGGAACCTCCTCACTATACGTACCGTGTCAAAGAGGACTGCCTTATTGTTATTATTGTTTAGCTGTTATTGATAATTCATTACTCTAGCAGATTAGTAATTTAATTTTTAAAGAAATTAATTTCAGTTTGTGGACTAGCCCGTTAGCATCCACACCTTAACGCTTGTGTCAAACTGTTCAAAGCTACCCGTTAAAAATAAGTTGCGGATTGTTTACGATTCCCCGTAGTATGTACGAAAAATATACATATTAAGTCAAAACATATAATATATGTACTTGTTCCAAATATATAACTAACTTAGGAATTCTTCAAAAGTCAAAATCAAAGTCAAAGTCAAATCATTTATTTCCATAGGCCCCAAAAGGCACTTGAATACGTCAAAAATACAAACACCAAAATATAAAACAAAACTCGAGTTATCAAAGTATTAGCAGCTCAGTAGTATAGCGTAAAGACGAAAATTCTAAAACAAACAGTGACCTCAGCGTCCATCTTGTAATCCTGAGTTTAATTGTAAATATAATTAACGCCGTATGAGTCCATTAAGAGTATGAGCATAAGGTGACCTTGAGGTCTATTTTGTGTTGTTCGTTAATTACACAACGAGACTGGAGCTTATAGCTGGATACTTTCATTGTTGAATAGTGGCATCTTGAATGAAATATAGGTATAAAAAGTGTTTCTACTGTCGCTAACGTCTACTTTATGGGCCTCCGGTATCCTTACTCACTCGGTGAAACACAGCGCAAACGCTATTTCACACCGGTTTTCTGTGAGGCCGTGGTATCACTCCGGTCGAGCCGACCCATTCATGCCGAAGCATAGCTCTCCCAAGGTAAAATTCTTCGCGTCAATTGTGTTTTTTACCAGCACTAGCGTCTCTATTCTCTTGTATCATTGGGTAATATTTCGTTTTGACCACGTGACTTAGTTTTCTAAGGTTTATGTTTGTAGAAAGAAACAATTCTAGAGGCCTCTCTATTTTCGAAAATTGGATTGATTTGGAAAATAACAATCGATAGAGAAAATATTGACGCATAATAAAATAAATAAACATAAAAGTTAATTTCTGATGCAATATATTACGGTGAAAATTTATATTTATTTAAAGCCATTCAAAGATAAGTGATGAAATATTTATGTTGCCATAACGGCATATTATTATTTGCGATCATGATATAGATATTGCATAAACCGTATTTGTTTTATTCAGCAAGGGCGATGAACGCTTACGGCCTGTTATAAAGATGATATGAAGGACAGAGGACACTAAACCTTATAAAAATAAATGTAAGAAGGAAGATGTTAGCATCTTCATCAATTCCTAAGAGATATAAGTATCCATTATAACTAGTGGTCGCCCATCGGTCGAAGTTCCACCATATTTTTTTTTTGTTCTTCCTTGTAATTTTAATTTAGCTTTCGGCACCGCTGTTTGCATTATTATCTTAAAAATGGGTACAACGTTTTTGTTTTACATATTAATATATAGATACTGCAGGAGCTTTAAAAGAGGTTCTTATACTCATACTCGCACGTTCGTCCTGTGCAATACGCATCTCACCAGAGACAATCTTTTTTTTTTGCGCACAAGTATCTTTCGATTATAACAATGCGTCCTATTTCCTATTATTACTTATTTGAATATATATGGTATCATTGACTGATTGTGGTTGATAACAAGTGATTTGAACGCTCTAGATCTAGATTTAAAGGACATAAACCGTAACAATATTTATGTAAAGTGGGTCAATATATTATTCTTTAGGCACAGTATATTTGGATAAGAGCCACCCTACTCGGAAAGTTTTTTCTTCTAGGTAGGTAGGGATGACTTAGGATAACCATATCATTAAAAATGAAGACACAAAGAGTAGATATACTCTGTATAACAGTTAATAGTATTGTATATTAACAAACCACAAATCCTAGGAAGTAAGTACTGATGTTGTTTCGTTCTTCCATCGGAGAGGAAATATCGAGGTTAGGATGAATAGCACCTTGAATTTCAGTTTATTTTGACGACAGTTTGACTTTAGACACGATTGTCTGATGTCTGATACTTATCATGATTCACTATTATAAGTTTGTTTACGTACGCAGTTTCTAAATAGGTAACTAACTTCACCTACTCAGAGCCCAGGACAAGGAAAACCGTCATGCGCATATCCTCAGTAAATGATTTCCATATCCATTTTCAATCTTTTATTTAAATTTCTCTCAAACAACAACAAAAGAAATACGTTCTATTCAATTTATATCACGAGTCTACGTATAAATATTACATCATAGTAGTTCTTATCAAAGGTTTCAGACCGACACAAATTAATTTCCACGCCTTGAACTTGTAAGAAAATATCAATATCAATTGGTCTGTAAAAACAAGATAAGTGTATTTTTTTAAATCAAGGAGGTTCTCATTTCACAATTGAAGTATTGCGAAATGAGAACCTCCTTGTGTGTATTTTAAGCGAATCTTTGCTATTGGCTGATTTAAAACATTCTTCGTCTTATAGCATCAACAGAATTCAAGCCTTGTAAAAATCGCCTCTTAGGCAGAAAATTAAATGGTAAAGAAAAGGTACTTATTAACATTACCTAATTAGGTACAAAAATTTAAATAGTAGGTCGAAATCTTCTTGTTAAGAGTACTAAAAGAAAAGGTAGCAGAGCCACGCTAATTTCCGCACAAACGGGTTGGCTCGACTGGGGCTGTACTACCCTCGCACAGAAAATCAATGTAAAATGACAGCGTTAGTGCAGTCATGTTTCGTTGGCGAGTGCGAGACCGGAGGCCAATGATGCAGAAGCATCACTAGGCCGCCATGGTGTCGGTCACCATGCTGCATTGTCTGCATTCGCAATGAGTATCGTGAACACCACTCTTGGATTCTGCTTATGCTTTCCATTAGGCAGAGTAGTGTCATTTTGGCCTAGACCTTTGTCCAGGAGTGGAATATTAAAAACTGATGAAAGAAAAGATGATAATTCTGTCGATGATGAACTTACCTTCATAATGGTTATCATCCTCATCATTGGCAGAGCTGATTTGGCGGCAGAGGTCCTCGTACTCGGCCCAGTAAGCGGCGAGCGCAGACGGGTCCGGCGCCCGCGCAGCCATCGGAAGCGCCATGCGAACCTCAGGGGCCTCCTGTGCAATAGAAAAGTAAAGATTAGATTGGAGTTTGAAATTGAACTATACACTCGTTAATATAATTTAATTCCGAAACTTTGCAAGAGCTTATGTGTTTTTGTTATCACATCTTCGTTTCAAAAACTGTAGGATTTATATAAAATTTAAGATAAAGCTGTTTGTGATGAACACAACGTACCACTGTCTTCTTGTCTTCCTTAGTCTTGTCTTACAGTCGTAAGACAAGACTAAGGAAGCAAATTACGCAGGATCGCAGGACCCATCTGGTCAACGTGGTCAAGCCTAGCAGTAAGCGATTAAAACGACATATTTATAATATAAGTTTATGTCTAGCACCAAATAGTCATGCATATTTAGGTATTATCTAAGCGGTAAGCGAAAATGAGACATCATGTAATTATAAAGCATAAAACACAATGGCAAAATATTGTAGTTCCAAGTCATAAAACTTAAGAACGTCCTGTATTCAAATGTCTGATTGTTTATTCAATAATAGTACTTTATCGTCTGCGTCTTAAAGGGCTTCATAAGATTGTCAGTTTACTTAGGACTTTTGAAACCTAAGTATGTAACTCGATCCCATATTGTTGGCTACTTATTGACAACTTAAATTTAGAACTAACATTTAAATTTTATATTTATATTAAATTGTCATTATAAGATTAAGTGTTACCACAAATAAAATAGCCTTTTTTTACAGTTGGCAATAAAACCGTAGACACCCGTTTACTGTCACCTTGTTGGACTATTGGCTGGTGATTATGAGTAGGTACTTAACCAGAAGTCGTGAATTCAATTCCCAACCGGCAAACATTTTGTTATATATACTTTGAGATCAGACGTGAGGGATAGATTTATTCTTTTGACCTTATTCAGTATCTTGAGATATGATAATACAGATCATTATTTTTAATACTACAGATTAAAAAAATAAAAGTATTGCCAAGTCTTAGCCGAACTAGTATGAAGTTGAGTTTTAATTTTACGATACGGCTGAAATTCAATTTTTTTGATCATCGCCATAAGATTTCCATAACACATCTACTACACGAGGCTAAAAAGTCGACTCATATAAAACAAGCGCGCTTATTTCCGCCTCACGTACAAAATTACAGTTTGTATAAATCTATTAAAATAAAGTACCAAAACGATTTCTAAAGTAATCTATCCACACAATGATTAATATTATAACAATGGGAACAATTCAGTGACCATATTATCTACGTAAACAATGTAAGTTAGGAATTAAAACCCGTGTTGACGAAATACAACATTCGTCAATGTTTCAAAACGAAACACAATGCTTCTTTGCGACACTCCACGCATTTTTGAACTTTTGACTAGTGCTGAAATAGTATTTAATTAATACAAATAATTGGTCCAAATTTTGTGTATAAATATAGTTTGTTTATTACAAATTCATCCTACAATGTATCTTTCTGCATAAAGTACCTTAATTCCCACGATTTATGCGTTAAAAAAATAAATAATAATCATAGTTTCACTATTGCATAGAAGTGGGCTTATTTTGTATAAATGACTACAAAAATATACATATTTTATAGTATTTATATATGGCTATATATTTTTAATTATGAGAACTACAAAAACTAAAAAAAAATGTTGTTTAGAACGACTCGTTTCTTGTTTTGAATGAGGAGTGAAGGAAAAAACAGCGCCCTCTTTACAGTGTGTTGTAGCTTGCAGTGACTTATATTTCCGCTATTAAAATCCATAAACTCTGATTCGTTATGCACGAATCTTTAATATATTTCCTGTAATGCTAATGCCTATTTAGGAATGAACCAATTCAACAAAGGTACGAAAAACCATAATAGGTAACATATACAACTGTACAGAACTGTAGCAAAGCAGTTCAAACATCTTTTATCAAAGATCATATTGCGCTTGCGTCATTCTTTTAACAGAGATAACTTGGATCTGTAGTTAATCCTACCGCATTGCGCCTTAGACAAAGATAAAATGTACTTCGAGCACGGTTATAATACAAGGTTATGGTACAGTCACCCCTGAAGTTAACCAAGGATCAAGGAGATGTTTGCGACACGCTCTATTGTTGCACTAGTAATGCATTCGCATGCCTTACTACTTTAAATTTTCCCAGCGAAGGTAAAGATCTGGAGTTTACAAAACATGAATCTATACTAATATATAAAGCTGAAGAGTTCATTTGTTTGCCTGAACGCGCTTATCTCAAGAACTACTGGTCCGATTTGAAAAATTCCTTCACTGTTAGATAGCCCATTTATCGAGGAAGGCTATTGGCTATACATCATCACGCTAAGACCAATAAGACTGTAGCTCCAATGAAGAAAGTGACATGAACGAGGTTGCGTGGATCATCTAGTATATAATAATAATTTCAACTTCACACATAGCCGTTTTATCTCAAACTAGACATAGCCTCTGTAATGTAACTAAAATACTGAAAAATAGATTTCTGGCCTTAACGTGTGGTTACCAGAAAGAAACTGATTGATTTAACTCTCATTTCACTCGTGTCTATTCAAGAGAGTAGGGTATACTAATTATGTGATTAGGTCTACTGCTTCATTTTAGGGTAGACTTTAAATATCGACTCAAAAATCGAAAATAAAACTCGATGAAGGAACAATGAATGAGCTCTCAGCTTGTTGTCAGATCGTCACAACGATTGGATTTTCACACAAAAAAACTCTTAATGTCACATGTTGTGCTCGGAGGAATTGTTCGTACTGATTCCTGCCGCCTGCCTCATTCACTCACCACGATGGCTGGCAGTTGACAACTGTGCGGTTTTCTAAGAACTTTCTGCCTCACACAACAAAACTGTGGAATGAACTGCCGCCTGCGGTATTCCCGGACCAATATGACCTTCAAACCTTCAAGAAAATAGCGTAGTCCTTCTTAAAAGGTCGGTAACGCACTTGTGACGCCACTTGTGCGAGTGTCTATGGGCGGTGGCTATCGCTTACGATCAGGCCAAACGTCTGCTTATTTCCCCCATACTCAGTAAAAAAAAACAAACTACACCAATCCGGCCAGCGTGCAGTGAACTATTAAATGCTGTTTATACTGTAGTAATGATTAAACTAGACCTAAAGGGTCTTAAACTAACCAGAAAATTGCCATTCTTTGCATACGGTACTAATAAAAGGAATCATTTTTATTTGTATGTCCTTGTTTATTGTACTAGTTTCAAACACGGACACAAAAGATGTGAAACCTAAGACCGTAATATACAAGTAGGTACAAGTTATTCTCGGACTGTGTCAAAGAACTGATATGAAGGCTCTTTCTTTGTCTTCTTTGATATGCACATGTACGACTATCATCTTGCAACACATCTGTTCCTATTTCAAATGATTAAATCGCAATGTCGTAGATAATTTTATTTATCTAGTTAGTCAAAAGTTGCCAGTATTCGTATTTTGACTGACTTCAAAAGATAGAAGAGGCTCTTAATTCGGTTGTAATTTTTATAACCTCTGAAATTCGTCATTTATGAACCAATATGCACATTCACTGTTTGATCTCATTATTGAATAAAGAAGACAGTAGGATATAAAAGTTTTTATGATAGTATTGAAAAATTATAATGACATTAAAATCGGTGATATTTTTTTAAAGTTAATCAATTTATTAAAATAATGACTAAATGAGTCATAATAAAGCCATTGTCTATAGAAACTGCTACAAACAGTATCTCCGGGACATATAATAATAATAATAATAGATCACTTTATTGTACACCAGATGCATTACAAGGTTAACTTAAAATTAGAGAATTACAATAATAAATAATAAATAAATAAATATTCCAGATATCTAATACACAACGCCATCTAGTCCCAAGCTAAGCAGAGCTTGTGTTATGGGTACTAGACAATTGATATAAATTTCGGACATCTAACACACAACGCCATCTAGTCCCAAGCTAAGCAGTGCTTGTGTTATGGGTACTAGACAACTGATATAAATATTTATATACTTTTTTTTTGTGTAAATACATACATATTATACATAGAAAACACCCAAACTCCGAAACAAATATTTGTAGATTCCACAAACATTTGGTTCGACCCAGGATTTGAACCCGAGACCTCAAGCTTAGCAGTCGCATACGCGTACCACTACGCCACCGAGGCAGTCACAATATACTACTTTCTTTATTTTAATAGGTATACCTACTGCCTCATTTTGAATAACTTTTGTTGTTTGGGACTTAACACAAACATACTCGAAACGACACAAAGAACGCAACAACTCAACAACTGTGCGATTTTCTCGAAACTTTCTGCCGCGCACAACAAAACGTCGCCTGCGGTGTTCCCGGACCAATACGATCTCCAAACCTTCAAGAAAAGAGCGTAATCCTTCCTATAAGGCCGGCAACGCACTTTTAAGGCCTCTGGTGTTGCGCAAAATAATAAAAAAATAAAAAGAACACAGACTCAGGTGAATAAATCGGTGATCACACAAAATGTTTGACGTCTCATGTGGGGATTGAACAAACTACACTGTGCAGTAGAAAGCGGCAAGCTGACCACCTAAAATCACAGCAAAATCCGTGCATTATGTTGCAAGACACTGTACATCTTTAGTATATCTACTCTTATTCTATCATTAAAGTAGAAATCAATATTGTCTTTTTAACTTAACGATATGATAACAGTACGAGCACCACTCCACGCCGCACCTTACACACATACGAGTACATCGTTATCAATGACGTACGGCCATTACAAATGCAAGATAACACAAGGTCGTCTATTATGAAGGTAGTTAAACATCTTTTATTCAAGCTTTGACATTAGTGTCTGTATGAAGGCCTACTTTGTTAGTTTGGTACATTGTAATAACAAAAAAAATAGGTAGCTATGTCAAGTATTATTTTTTCGATAAAGAGCAAATGAGCTAATGAACCTGATCGTAGGTAACTGCTGCCCCGGCCATGGAACTCGAAAATTAAACTAGTTTTCTGCCTTATGAGATCTGAAAGAATCAGAGGAATTTGGAATTTGGCTTTTGGCTCAGGTGACGTCATTCACGGTCTTTACAGTGACGGATTAAGAATATAGAGTATTAACATCCATCCATATTCATCCCGTGGGTGACTTAAGAGTGGAATAAGGGAGCCAACTACAACAGTACTGGAAAGCTAAAGCTAAGAAAACTAACCAACCTGGCCAGCGTGATATATTAGACCATTGAAAGCTATAAATAAAGAACAACATTGCCACGACAAATGTCAATACTAATTGTCTATGCGAAAAAAAAGTCGACGTTTTGGTGACGAGAATCGTAGATCAGTCGTTTAGCTAGTTGTTTAAACTTATTATTGATGTTTATCTATTCCTGCTCTTCTAAGCCATATCTACGACAATCGGTAATTGCAGTCTTATTTCTACGATTATATTTACCGTGCGTGCGTAGCGTCGTGGTAAGCCCTTGCAATCCCGCCATTTTACCTTAATTTACCTTTCTTGCATCTGAAAGGATTATACCTATTCATAGATAGTTGAAGTCAGTCTGACAACTGCTCATCATAGAAACCAGATATAACCCTTTGGTTTGTTAAGCTTGGTTTGTTAATACCACACATATTAAATTACGAATAGACGAAGGAAATTAATAGGATAATAATGATGACAGCTACTAATGAATAAACGGCATTGATTTCAAGATGACATTTCCCATTAGCTGTCAAAGCATAAATGACACAAAAGCATACCAAGTCTTAATAATTATTACCACTGATTAATAGCATATTGCCAAACTAAAATGGCATTTAAGCAATCAAATTAAAATGATTAATAGCTTTCCAGAAATGGACTTAAATATCTTTAAGACTTCAAGGGCAATAAGACTCAGATTTACATAGCAGTTTGATATGACCATACTTTCGCGTTTAACGATTATCAATTTGAGTATGGGAAATCGATCATTTATTTTCTACTGGATTATAACTATCGATTACTAAACCACCTGCGAACTAATTAAGCTATATACTCGTACAAGACAGCAAAATATTTTTTGTTTTATTATAAAGACCGTTACATAAGAATGTAAATCTTTTCTCAAACAATTAATTGCCTAAACCAGTATTTGAACATAACTAATAAATTGTGTAATGGCTAAGAACTTTGATCAATACCTTCTGAGGCTCACGTTATGGGGGCTGATGCAGAAAGTAGAACTAAAAATATTAAAAAATGTGTCTCAATGGTGTTGATGACCAGCTCCAGTGACCAAGCTACCAATCGTTATGGTTTCAGAGATAGAAGTTAATTTTAATTAAACGTAATATATACGTACAGTAAAAAAGTTAATAATATACGACTTTATTGTAAACCAAAATAATTTCTTATAATAAGAGTACAAAAACGTTTAGTACTTATATTTAAAAATACGGCATAGTTTTCCCGCTGCGGCAATCTTTAATAGGTAATAAGGTATAGAAAGAACATAGCAGATCGAAGTATGTCGATAGAAATACTATGGGTACTTCAATTTGTTTTTATAATCTTCAAATATCATATTAAAACTGAATGAATTGACAACACTAAAGTATGACGTCAGAGCTTGACATTTCACACATATTTGAACCAAAAACAACCGTTTTGTCGTTCAATGAGGCACAGATAACCTATATTGTCTTCACTCGGAGTCACGACATGTTGCTCTTACGAAAGCATATGAATGCTACACCCACGTAGGAGAGTCAAAGACAAAAGCGTCACGGTATGGCATCCTGTGTTATTTCCGGAGCACCCACGGCGATTTGGGTCTTATACACAGAGACGGATTGCGTACGATTTAAAATTGACAAATTTTAACTTTTTTAGGGGTCATGAAGATGGTACTCATAAGTGTAAGGAACAAAAAATTAACATTAATATAACCTTTGAATCTCAGATTTCTAATAGCACAGAGAAAATATTCAAGTTATTTAATATGTTTATTTGGTAACAGATATGCAACTACTTTAAATCTAAGTAAATGTTTTACTCAAATTGAAAATTCGATCAATTGTGTAATATTTGGCATTTGGTTTTTCAGCAGAATTTAAATGCTGGAGATCATTGAAGAAGTAGATTGGGAATGACAACGCACTAATGGTATCACTAGAGTAAGTGTAACTGACAGAAATGGTTCGTATCAATCGTATCACATTAGGTAGCGGTCCAAGTGCTTGGTTTTTTGTCTTAGTAATATAAAATAATGACTCAAGTAGAACTTTTAAATAAGTTGTATAGAGGACAAACGGGCAGACATATCATTTTTGATGAGAAATGATTGCAGCTTAAAGTACCTTAACAAATCGGGGGAGGAGGAAGCGTTCAGGTTGAACCTACGGTGACTTCACTCGTCATTCGGTGTAAAAGCAATAAAATAATCACTTGACACTGGTTCTCTGATGATAATGATGTCAATCTAGTCGGAGTCTCATAGATGTGTAATTATATTATACTATTGTATCAATTATTAAGCCATTTTTTTAAATTTGAAAACATATTCAGTAAACTACATGGCGTAGAAAATTTATACGGTAAAACTCAGATAAACCAGTGTTTAAACTAGTTGTTTTAACTGCCGTAGAGGAAATCAACTCATCCCATTTCCGACACGATGACAAATTACGTTTTTATACAGAATGCGGGTCACGGATAATCTGTGGCTTGAAAATTATGGGAATTACCTGTATCCTTGATATGTGCGGTTTTATGGATCTACGGTCTGTATCTAACATTAAGAGATCTGTATTATATTTCGTTAATTCTACGGTAAAATATGAAAAGAAGAAGACTACAAACTTTTCAGAAATAATACATACGATCTCTTTTGTTTGGTAAATCATTGCCATAAAATAATACTATAATATCGCTGTCTTTTACAACTTCTTGCCTAATTGGACACCATTGATACTACTTCCGAAAACAAATCTATATAATATTGTTATAATTATAAAATATAAATAAAAGATAATGCGCATTAACTGTATTAATAAATCACAGTGATAAATACCTAAAAGCTGTTAAATAAGTAGTAAGCAAATTATTACAAATTAAGCAGCCAAAAACAAACATAAACAATTCCGATGATATATCATAAGAGCAGGTCATTTACAATGTTACAAAACTCATAAAACAATTACCAGACATGAATTGAGCTTGATATTGTATGTAATTTATATAACATTAAATACAGGACACAGTCATGAATGCATTAAAGCCGCTGATTAATCTCATTCAAAAATTCGTCGTGTTTATTGAAACCAATACAATAATCTCTCTGGCATTTCAACGGTTTCCGGAGCCTTAAATATTTGCAAAATAAATTTAAAAAGGAATTGGATTGCTAATTTGACGATGAAAATAAAATATTATCTTCCTTTGTGGGTCAATAGCATAGAACGTTTGTTTCAAAGAGTTTAACAGAATGTTGTACTCCTCGTATACACAAATAATTATTTTGCAGTAGGTATGTAATAAAATGTAAGTATAATATATGGTCTTACAAAAGCGATCTTTAGCAGGCGACCTTCTTAACAACTGTGACTGTATACGACAAAAAACGGTTGATTGATAATTCAACTTAATTGAATTTGTCGTACATTAATGTATAGGGAATATTGTATGCAAACAAGATTTTGAATTACATTAAAGAACTTCAAGTAAATATATAAATAAGTCGAAATTCGAAGTTTAAAATAATTTTCTGGATCCCTAAATCTAGAATGAACGCCCCTCCAAGAGACAGACTCTGCCAAGAAATTTTTATCATAAATGACCGAGGTTCATCCTCCGAAGGCAACACACGAGCACATCAAATTGCTAGACAAAATAACCTCCGCTATTACGTACGTTTTTCTAACAGTATTTCTTCCATAATGATATTGGTATTGTACATTAACCAAGACCCAAAAAAGCTTGACCATGAATCTCAGATAAGATAAATCACGCATAAATATAATCACCTGCTCAAAATTCTCAGTTATCGTGATGATCACTGTGAACCTAATTACGGCCCTGTGCGTGACTTTAAACAGTAATGTACAGCTACACCATAAACTAAATTATGTTCATTTTAGTTTGTATTATTATTATAATGTACATTTGCATGGAATATTAAGAGGAAAATAATAATAAAATATTTCTGTTGACGACCGCAGCCATTACAACATTACTTACAATTAAACTTTAAAGGATCGACTGTCAAAATGTCCGCTATTTTGGTTTTTAGTTTTGGAATTGTTACATATGCTTAAAGTGCTGGCTAATTGCGAAGGCTTAAAGAGCGGAGGCTCCAGTAAATGTCTCATTACACTTCCAAGTTTCTCAATTTTTACTCCTAAGATCTAAATATAGGTAGGTATATCCTTCGAAAAGAGGTTTTAGCTTATTACAATGCCGGCCAGTTGGGTTCGTATTTGATTTATGTTTTAATTCTCTTTACAGTGACGATATCCTGTGTAGTTTACCCTTTTAGTCGAATCTCACAACACTAATGGGAAAAATAGGGGTAAAAACACTCTATTTATAATCTGTCAACACGGAGATCATTACAACCCTCCACTCCTTTAAAACACCTTGACCTCATTAAGAAATAGAATTTGTTGTACCATGTAGAGTGAGGTTTGAGCAAGTACACACATTTAATAAAAAAGGGTTGATTCTCCAAATAACTCGAAAATATTGTAAATTTTAAGTAATTGTAAAATCTCAAGGTATTAAGATCTACGCTGATTTCAGCACGGTTGGGCCGGCTCGACCGAGACGGTACTACCCTCGAATATTTTTTTTATTATTTTTTTTTTTTTTATTTATTTATTTACTATAACATACACTATCATTACGGATTACATCCAATGCAATAGTGTCGGATAAAAATTTACAATACATTACAATAAACTGAATAAAAATTAACAACACATGCAAAACACTACGCAAAAATTACAAAACAATTGGTACTATAAAAACTAAAAAGATTAAATAAAAAAACTATACACACAACAACACCAATACAGCAAAAAAAAACTAAGTGAATAAATCAATTCAATTAATCATCCTTTTCCTAAATCGTTACTTATAACGCAGTAAGCGACCCGTGAGAATTCATTCAGAGAACACAAAAACAAATCAATCCTATCTGCCACCATGTTGAGCGCACAAAGCGCGCGCGTGAGCGGGGCGCGCTGCAGCAGGTTGGTGCGCGCGGGCACCACCTCCAGCAGGCACGGGCGCCGCCGCCGTGAGGTGTAATCACTAGGTGCACATAGTCCGATCTCCCGCAGAACGGCTGGGTTATGTATGTGACCACGAAGCACTTTAAACATATACGTGGCCATAGCCACCTCTCTCCTAACCTCCAACTTGAAATACCCCACCATGCCCAGAACAAACAGTGTAGGATATAACAACGGGTATCCTGGGTAAACACCATACAGCTTACAATACAAAAATCTTAAAAATTTATTTTGTATTCGTTCCAACGTCAATTTATATTTACTCTCGTATGGCGACCAGACAACGGAATTGCATTCGAGGTGGCTTTTCACTAGTGCCTCGTATAACACTTTCAAAGCTGTGACATTTGTGAAACGATTTGCATGCCTCAATAGAAAACCCAGATTACGATATGCTTTTTTACATACATCCTGAATGTGTTTATTAAATCTTAAGTCTGTACTAAAATGAACGCCTAAATCTCTGATCTCGTTTCTCCGCTGCAAAGGTGATCCCACCATTTGGTACTGGTAGTGACTAGGATTACGCGATCGGCTGAAAGATAGTACAGAGCACTTGGAAACATTAAAATAAAGTTTATTTTCATGGCTCCATCCAACCACCCTGTATATGTCCTCTTGCAGCCCATCATGATCTGCATTCTGTGAAATATTTTTAACCAATTTTAGGTCATCTGCAAAAAGAAGCGGTGTAGAGTTAGTAACCACTTCTGACAAGCTATTTATCATTAAGATAAAAAGCAAAGGACCTAAATTACTCCCTTGACTGACCCCCGATCTCGTAAAATATGGCTCAGAGAGGCATCCTCCACAGTCCACATATTGACATCTGTCCCGTAAATAGCATGCGAAGAATGCCAGCACATGCGGTGTGCAGCCCACTGCAGCCAAACGTGTTAAAAGGATGTCGTTATCCACCATATCAAAAGCTTTCCTGAAATCGAAGTAGGCTACATCCACCTGCACACCAGCATCAATCGCGGGCACCAAACATGTCATTAGATGAAGAAGGTTTCCCGTAGTTCCCCGCCCAGCACGAAAGCCGTGCTGCGCGTCAGATAGCTGGGAACTCACTTGCGCATAGAGACAATTATAAATGACCGCTTCAAACACCTTGGCAGGCGTACTAAGAATTGCGACAGGCCTGTAGTCACTGGGGTCAGAACCTCCACCACCTTTAGGGACAGGCACGACTCGAGTTACTTTCCATCGTTCCGGAAACTTTGCTGTGTCGATACATCTGTTGTATAAGTGTACCAATGGGTCAGCCAACACCATACGAGCATCCCTGAAAACAAACGCAGGCACACCGTCCGGGCCCATTGAGTGCTTGGGTGGTAGGCGGGCCAACGCGGCAAGAACCTCGCACCTGCTTAAACGATTGAGGGAAACCCAGGCACCAGGCGCGCAAGACCGCGCCGCGCTCGCTGTCTCCACGCTCAGCTCTGCGGGCTCTTGATTATATATTGACTGAAAAAATCGAGCAAACTCACACGCACACTCATAGTCCGATAGAGTGCGCCCATCTTTTATAAGTTTATGTTTACTCGTGGCTCCTTTTTTATTTCGTATGTAGTGCCAAAACGCTCGCGGATCACTAGCTAGTTGGTTTTGAATGCGTTCGTTGTAGCGCTCATGCGCTCGTGCAGTCTCCCCTTTTACTTTCGCCCTGGCCCTACTAAACGCTTCATAATCAATACGAGATTTACTGGATTTGTATTTTTTGTGTAATGAGTGTTTCAATTCTATGTACCCAATAATTTCAGATGTATACCATACCGGATATGTGTACCTACGCCTACAACCTGTACTGCTTTGCCTACGAGGAATACATTGATCAAAGACTTCATAAATCTTTTCATAGAACAGGTCTAAAATAAGCTCGGGATCACTCATACTGTACAATTCACTCCAGTTTATTGCAGAAAATAGACAATACAACCGACCAATGTCACCCTTGTTAAAGTTCCATGTACCAGTTTTTTAGTTAGTTTATATATATATAATATATAATATAATATAATGACAGCACTACGCCACCGAGCACATGATGTCGTGTTTCGTTGGTGAGTGCGGAGGCCCAATGACGCAGAAGCATCACATGGCCGCCATGGTGTGGGCATTCGCAATGATTATGGTGACTCTTGGATTCTACTTACGATTTCCAACAGGCAGGGTTCAGTCATATTGGTAGGTCCATACATAAAAAAACTTTTAGGGAATTAAGCGCTCAGGTTAAGTGACCCGTATCAGATTACCGCCTATTCTTTTAACTCTTGTACCATAAAACAAAGAACTTTGGTCATAGACAAAAAAGAAGGCAGTATTTTTATGACATTTTCGATAAAAACACACGAATATAAATAAGATGACGATAGATACAACAATATCTAGTTCTGTGAAATATGATGGTGATGTAATATAATATATTATTGATAATATATTAATCTGAATGATAGCTGTGACGTCATCAGTAGCAGGTTTTCTTGTTAGATAAGTAAATAATCATTGATGAAGACGGATGAAAACATGGTGATATGTAAGAATTATTTTATCTCTACACTGTTACCATGTGGTACATCAATATTAATTGCCTCGGTGGCGTAGTGGTAGCGTATGCGACTGCTGTACTTGAGGTCTCGGGTTCGATTCCCGGTTTGGACTAAATGTTTGTGCGACACAAGCTCTGCTTAACTTGGGACTAGATGGCCTTGTGTGTTAGGTGTTCGAAATATTTATTATTATTAATTAAGAATACATAGTGTCGTCACTTCTATTCGCATTGTAAGACAGAAAACCAACCTATTGCGGCAGTATTTGTTATGTGGTGTTTTCATGCTAAGTGCAAGGCAGTGGACCCAATGATACAGAAGCATCTTAATAAGCTGCATTGTCTGCGTCCACAGTGAGTATGGCCACCTCTACTCCGGGATTCTGCTCATGTTATCCACCAGGCAGAGTTAAGTCACTTCGGCAGGCTCATCCCACTAATATTATAAACGCGAAAGTTTGTAAGGATGGATGGATGTTTGTTACTCTTTCACGTAAAAACTATTGAATGGATTTTGATGAAACTTTATAATAATATAGCTTATACATCAGAATAATACATGGGTTACAATTTATAAAGATACTAGCTTCGCGTCGCGGCGTTGTCCACGGTTATTGTCGTACCGCGGTAGCACCGCGGGGTTCACCTAGTATATATTAAAAACTAATCCCATCTAGCCAAAAAGTGATATCAAATGTCAAAACTTCTTTTCTGAGGCCGATTCATGAGTGATAATATCGATGAATAAGGCTAATATTTCAAAAAATCTACGAACCGTTAAGAAATGCTTTTAAAATGTTGTACCCGGACCTATTAAAATACCGCGTAGTTTTACGTTTACAATGAAATAACGCAAAGTTCATAAATTTTATGATGGAATCAATATTTAATAACTTCAATATTCTAACTGCAGTAGATGAGGAAACAACAGTTTATAACTATTTAATTGAATGTAATAAATAATTAATTAAGAAAGATTTTATTACAAAATTATTAGGAGCCTAGGAGGAGTATTAAATGTCCACATTTCATACTTTTGTACTATAATAGGGTAGATGAGTGTGGAGCCAACGCCTGCCACCACAGCGATGGCCAAACCGAAGACACGGCACTCCACACGACGAGTGAGAGCGCGTGGAATTCCAACGTTTGTTTCTGCAAGAAAGTTATGCTTGCCGGAGACGACGGAGCGGGACCGGGAGAGGTTCTGAACTCTCCCGGTCCTCCAAGCCAGGTAACGCAGACGCCTCAGGCGCCGGAGATCGCAAAATGATCTCCACTTCCATAAACGCAAGCCCGAGGATGACAGATGAGGCCATGTCACCTTTTGGGGACAGCAACGGAAACATCGAGGTTTCCACACAAGAGGGAGGGCATTTACGTACGTAGGTGGCCCGAGGTACGCCGGGTTTTCCTTTCTAGGGTGTACCTGGTTCCCCGGCTCCTAGTACAGTAGTTTAGACAGATGATAAAAAATAACTATTTTGACCAAGGTGTCATCTAGTCTATTATGAATATATACATTGTTTGGTTGTAATTATGAAAATTCTCTGGTATTTATAGTATTTACACATTATCTTCGTTTTTCTAAACGTTTCATCCCTCTTTTATCTGATAACGAAATGAATTGTATATTCTTCTTGATAATTGACTGATAAACTTTATAACAACTAATAAATGTTTATGCCTAATTATCTGGCATTCTCTTCAGCTTATAACGAGTAGCAATTCGCAAATAATAAAAGCGAATCACGTAAATCGGAGTCCTCACGCACTTTCTATTCGGCAACCATGTTGCTCAATAGTTTCTAAGAATGTCGTCTACAAGAAAAAATAATGCGAGTGTTATTTTAAGTAACTTTTCCTCTGTTTGTTAGTTGTAGTACTTGCATTTAATTTGTTAAATAAAACCATACTATAAATGTATATTTCCTTAGCCAAATAGGTAAAATAATATAATTATAACTTTTATGCAATGCTCATTGTTTTCAATAGATTAAACAAAACGGCGTCGTGGAAATGTTTAGTTAAAGCTTTATTTTTATAGATCCAGCATTAGTCGCCCAATTAAGACGGTTTAACGAGATCTTAATTGCCTATATTCAAGTTATTCGGGCTATGGAAAGAGCCAAAAAAATATACATACCCACCTAGCGCAGTCGAATAAAAATAATTTGAAACATGAATACACTATTTTTCGTGAAACAAAGAAGGACTCTTTCTTTCTCCCTTTTTGCTAAGGTAGGGTGAAAAACTGAAATGGAACCTTATTTTCTCCATTATAAGACATATTTTTATTGGTACCTATTAAAGATATAATAACAGTATTAGCTTATGTACAGTAGTTATTAGTGTAACTGCACATCTTATAATTAAATTAACATCTCTATATACTTATTACCACCAGGTCTTTTCGTCACACCAGAAGAGGGAAAATGTATTTTTTACACTTGCTACTTGCATATTAAATAGGCAAAGTTGTTGAACCTCTTTTTATAGCGTGGAAACTCCCACGGGTTATAAATTCTTGTCAGAGCCGTGAATGGTATAATATGTTGGATTCGAACTAATTAAAGCTACACAGTGTTTCGTTCGATGTAGGTCTATTGCTGTCCTAGGTCGTCATCTAAAATACCCTAAGAATGGACCTTTAAAGAAATAGGTTTGATAAACACATAAATTGAACGGTTTGGAAATTGAAGCACTTTTATTTATTAGCAGGTTAATCATAAACAGTATTTGATGGTCCACGACTGGACAGAGGAGGCCTTCCCTTAGAAAGGAGATATTAGACCACTATACCACGCTGACCAAACAGGTTAAAATAGGAATGCACCCATAGATAGCCTAATGTTGCCGACAAATAAAAAAATCAAATGTCACAAAATTGGCGCCAAAATAGAATGTCAGAAATGTTGTATATTGTTGTAATTCAGTTAACTAAGTTTATGGCGACTTCTCGACGAGGTGAGTTTTTCGAATCGTTTCTGGTAACGGATGTTAAACAATTTGCATTTGTATAAGATACGAACGATTTCGGAATGTCTGATGTCATCGTCGCTTTGGTGAATAAGTGCCAACGACACTGACCAATTTGCTGTGTTTCAATTCTGTACTGCACTTTTTTATGATCGGTTTTTTGTATGACAGGGTATTCAACAAAACATATTTAAAAGTATATGATTAAAGCAAAAAAAACAGCTTTTTTTGATAATGGCAGTTTAATTGCATAGAGATTTAAATATGAAGATGTTCTAGTATAAGTTTTTAAATTGTCTATAGTTTGTAACGAGAGTAACATCTATCCTTTTATTTTCCTGTAATTTTTTAAGGGGTCTTGTGAAAAGTGTATTTGTTTTAATTGTTGAAAGATATCAAAATCTTATTTAAACTTGTATTTGTGTGATATTTACTTGGTCAGAAGATGACAGGTGAGTTGTCAGAAAATTACACATCATCTGCGATTACTGTAAGACTCATTGCTCATTTAGGCAGGTTTAGCTCCCTATTAAATTATTAGTTAATCGTATTTGCCTACAATCTTTTTCGGTTCCACATTCCCTATAATAAAATTACTGCACATTTATTACGTAGCAAGAATACTTCAATACAATGTCTATCTAGTTAATCTAACTAATTAAAATATAGATAATAAATCAAAACACTGCAGACGCGGGGAATACCCGGGTATCTCAGGTTGGTACTTACAGAGAATGATGTTTTAGTCAAAAGATTTGTTATTAAAAATACATATGTATATCCAATGTGTGGTCTTTATCGACATTGTGTTGAAAAGAATTGATGTTTAAGTGATTACGTAATCAAATTTAGAATCGTGGATAAACCCAATATGAGGTATGATGCAGTTTGATGGTTTACAGAGAATCGTTTCAACGAGCAAAGATTATTAATACTTGAATAGAAGACTAGAGGTGACACACCGCCTTGCTAGTACATCCATACATTTTAAATTGAGCTTCTGCATGTGGATTTAAACACAAAACTTCGTATAAGAGAGATGAGTTAAGTATAACGAGCTAATGACAAAATGTTTTCTTTTGTGTTTTTAAAAAAACGGTGCGGTATTAGGCTGCTGATAAACATACTTATATATTACTAAATATATAAATATTTGCACACACAGGTTAACGTGGAAGAGCTATGCTTCGGCATGTATGGGCCGGCTCGACCAGAGTGATACCACGGCCTCACATAAAAACAGTGTGAAATAGTGCCTGCGCTGTGTTTCACCGAGTGAGTGAGATTACCGGAGGCACATAGAGGGGTTGGGGCCCTCCCCCGTCCGTCTCACTTGTGACGCTTCTAGTGTTGAGGGTGTCCATAGGCGGCGGTAATCGCTTACCATCAGGCGATACATCTACTCGTTTGCCTCTAATTCCATAAAAAAAAACAAACGAAGCTTTACATTATGAGTCTAGTTGCGCAGGAAAGAAACTCCACAAGTTTGGATGGTATCGAAAAAACGACCTCTTATTCAGCAGAGGGTATCACTAACCATTAAACTAGCTTCTCGGTCATCCTTTTCGCTGTATGGTGGTGAGTGTTTAACTATTGCGTCAAGTATATACATACTAAACCTCAGCTATCATCATTATAACATAATATAACCATATAAACTTTATCTAGTTCTGCTCTGAATAGCCGTACGCACTTGCGACACGTGCGTAATTGCGTATAAAATGTCGCAGTTGCGCAGATTAATCGCTACAATATCCTATAGACGTAATTGTCGCTGACTTTACACTAGCTCTCACTACTGATAAACACGATGGTTTTAAAGTATAGGAAGACGTTTTAGAGTGTCATAAACATAGTGGCTTTCACTAGAAATTTTCTTTATTAGATGGTGTAAGTAGCCAGAAAAACTATCACTGTTATTCGCGGCTTTTGCAACAATTTTCATAAGTGCAAGTTTTATGGTGAGTCTGTTAAGGTTCACATTTCTAAAATCCTTTCTCTGCAGCTATGAGTTATGAACTATTTCTATCTACTTAAAAAATAACTGACTACCTCGATGGCGCAGTGGTAGTAAATGTGACTACTGTGCTCGAGGTCTCGGGTTCAAATCCTGGGTCGAACCAAGTGTTTGTGTGATCTACAAGTATTCGTTTCGGAGTTTGGATGTTTTCTATGTATAATATGTATGTATTTACAAAAAAATGTATCTATGTATTCATATCAGTTATCTTAGTACCCATAACACAAGCTCTACTTAGCTTGGGACTAGATGGCGTTGTGTATAGATGTCCGAAAAAAAAAAGTTTATAGCATTAGTAACTACACTAAGTTTGTTACCACTAAAATATGACACTTACAACTGAAGAGTGACAAATGGATTAGCGCCTTTTGCGTCCTCCCACGCCCGTGATTAAAGTGTCAGTGTGAAAGGATTCTTTAGTAATCCTCTCACTCTATGAAAACCAACGAAAAATTGCAAATGACTAGTTTTCTGAGATGCTATGAAACGCGAGTCAAGCTATATAAACACACTTTAATATCGACAATAACACACGAAAAAACATACGACAAAATAAAAACAAAAACGTTCATTTTTTTAAGTCGATTGAAAAGGGACAACAATATGTCCCACATTATCACTGTGCGCTCTTACATTACAATTATTATTACCTAATTGTCGCTTTTCCCATTGTATAACCGTCCAATTAGAGGTAACGAAAGCGTGGTATCATAAATGATAATTAAATAATTACGTACTAGCTGAAACCATCGCTGATTACATATTTCATCATAGGAAATAATTAGCAACTAAAAAGGTGGCTGTAAAACTGTTTATGCAACTGTTAATATTAATTTATTTATCTGTAGTCTCATATTTTAAATTTAATGCTAAACAGATCAACTATAAGCAAAAAAAGAACTGAATTAGAACCTCATTTGAAGGGCTCAGATTTTTTGGTAAGAGATAATAATAAATTTTTATTACGTAGCCTATTATTAAAAGTTTTTAACAGTCCACTGTTAGATATTGACCTCTTTTTAGAAAGAAAGTTTTAGCCTATCATACCACGCTGGCCAGATATTCGCATCGCATTCATCAACAACCCATTACGTCTCACTGCTGGGCTCGGGTCTGCTCTCAGGAGAGGGTTAAGGCCATAATACGTCCCCCCGCTGGCCGAATGAGGGTTGGGGACTGGCAACACAACGTTGTGGCTACGTATTCCGCCGTTGGATGTTTTAAAGCCGCCCAAAGGCCTCCAACTAAGCTTCACGACTATTTATCCTATGATAACAACCTGGACCGACTGCTTAACGTGACCTCCGAATCACGAAGACGCTCATGGTATTTTGCCACCAGCGGTCACCCATCCAGGTACTGACCGCGCCGTCGTTGTTTACCCCCGGTGATTGGTTCTAATCACCGAGTGCAACTAGGCTGTGAGGGTTCGCATAGGGTTTACTTAAATTTCAGCTGCATCAGGGAAGCACTCCAATACCACGGGGTGCCAGAGTACCTGAGGCGGCTGGTGGCAGACTATTTGGAGGAGCGTACCGTCGTGTACGAGGATCGAGATGGCGTCTTGAGACGGCGACCCATGTCGTGCGGCGTTCCACAGGGGTCTGTCCTCGGACCACTCCTGTGGAACGTGGGGTACGACTGGGTCCTTCGAAGTCGTCTGCCTCCCGGGCTGGGCGTAATTTGTTACGCCGATGACACTCTTGTCACAGCCCGGGGGGCGAATTTCCAAGAGGCGGCGCGCCTGGCCACCAGAGGTGTCTCTCTGGTGGTTGGGCGCATCGAGGCGCTGGGCTTGCAGGTGGCCCTTGACAAGACGGAGGCCCTGTTATTTCATGGGCCCCGTCGTGGTCCACCCCCCGGCGCCTCCATCGAAGTCAACTCGGTCCTCGTACCGGTTCGGGCCCAGATGAGGTATCTGGGCCTGATCCTCGACGGTAGGTGGCTCTTCGACGAGCACTTCCGACAGCTTGCCCCAAGGCTGGTCGACGCTGCCTCCGCCCTTGGGCGACTCTTGCCCAATCTGGGTGGAGCCAGCGTCGAAACAAGACACCTCTACACGGGGGTGGTCCGGTCGATGGCCCTGTACGGGTCACCGGTGTGGGTCCCGGCTCTGACCGCCCAGAATAAGGCACGCCTTTGGCGGCCTCAGAGGGTATTGGCGGTCAGAGCCATACGCGGATACCGCACCGTGTCGACGGAGGCGGCGTGCGCCTTGGCCGGAACACCCCCGTGGGATTTGGAGGCGGAAGTGCTCGCCGAAGTTTATCGGCGAGCGGCTGAATATCGGGCGGAGAACGGGTATCGTCCTCCGCCCGAAGAGGTACGCGATTGGCGTGAAGCCGCTCGCCGAGCCACGATGGCTCGTTGGTCTTCCCGGCTGGAGGCTCCACGCGCTGGCTTTGCCACCGTGGAGGCGCTCCAGCCGGTCATCCTCGAGTGGGCAGGGCGGCAGCACGGGACCCTTTCCTTCCGGCTGACGCAGGTGCTTTCCGGGCATGGTTGCTTCGGAAGGTACCTGCACTCGGTCGCTAGGAGGGAATTGAGTCCCGCCTGCCACCACTGCGACTGCAGTGAGGACTCGGCCCAGCATACGCTGGAGTTCTGCCCCGCCTGGGCGGAGCAGCGCCGGGCCCTCACTGCAGTCATCGGAGGAGATCTGTCGCTACCGGCCATCATACGCTCCATGGCCGGTAGCGACAGCAGTTTTACCGCGGTCGCATCCTTCTGCGAAGACGTAATTTCGCAGAAGGAGGCGGCGGAGAAGGCCCGGGAGGACGATCTCCACTCGGACCCGATCCGCCGCCGGCGAACCGGGCGGCGGAGGCGCGCCCATCTGCGCCTCATGCCGCCCTGAGTGTGGCCGCGGATGGTGGGGACGGGTTTTCCCCTCCATCCGCTTTAAAGGCCAGCCGCGAAGGGGCGACGTACGCGTGTGCCGTGCGTCGCCTAATTTGAGAATTTAACAGCAGACGGTGCCCGCTTCAGTGCGGGCAGGCGCTGGGAGGGGTCCGGTTTGCGTTAGTAACAGCGATCCCGGACCCCTCCCTTCTCAGGCGCAGAGTTGGCACACCGTGTGGTTTTAGTCGGTTCGATTCCGACACACCGCCCCGCCGCAAACCCCGGCGGGGTGACGGCCCGAGGGGGTTTCCACACGTAAAAAAAAAAAAAAAAAAAAAAAAAAAAAAAAAAAAAAAAAAAGGGTTTACTTAAATTTTCCTTCTCTTTGCAGTGCTGTTGTCCTGTGCAATTCGGTCCCTTAGTCGACTTTTACCAAAGTCATGGTATGAATTTGGGTAGTGATAATTTGTGTTCTTATTCTGTCAAATAGTGAAGAGATAGAGCAGACATTATGTGGGTAGTAGAGGGCAAACGTGCTATTAATAATAAAGAAAATAAACATACCTATCACTTCAACCATTTTTTTATCCTAATTTACGACATTTCATATAATTATAAAATTATCAGTCATGAAAAGTTGATCTAATTAAATTAACATCATTAAATGTTATTTTTGAAAATACTTAATTAATGACGTTTGACCGTTAATAATAAACATTAAAATGACGATTGTATTAATGATCAAACTAATTTGTACTGTTATTTTTCCTTAAAGACCTTTTGTTTTAAGAATTGTACTGTGAGAATCTAAGTATATTTATGGTAAATATTTTCTTAGAACTTCGTCATCAACAGCCTTTTATATAATAAATAAATCATAAATATTTCGGACATCTAACACACAACGCATACTAGTCCCAAGCTAAGCAGAGCTTGTGTTATGGGTACTAGACAACTGATGTTTATTTATTTGTACATCATGCACGTTTGGTGCATTTGCCGACTTAATGCCTAAGGCATTCTCTACCAGTCAACCAATGGACGATGCAGAGAAGGCAAGAAGATATGAATACATACTAATATTTTTGTAAATACATACATATTATATAAACGTAGAAAACACCCAAATTCTGAAACAAATACTTGTAGATCACACGAACACTTGGTCCGACCCCGGGACCTCAAGCACAGTAGTCGTATTTACTGTCAGCGCTACCGAGGCAGTCAGGCAGTCGAGGCAGTAAATAGCCCACAGCTGTACATAGAACTGCCCTTGGAACTTACTTCGTAGTAACAGTAGTGAACCATTATTTCCTCGTATATAATTTAGACCACACTTAGATTGTGAGCATGTAAACTAAAAAAAAAAAGAAATGAATTACAATGTGTTACAAATCTGTAAATGCATATTACATAAAATATTTCATATCTCAAATGATATATGTATTTTGAAGCAGTAAAAAAATGAAATAAGAAGTAGGTTTTTGATTAATTTTAACATGTTTATGATTAATTTTAACAACGATTTTAATCATTTGAATAATGTTAACAAAAGTACGAAAGTTTTTTCTTTTTAATGTTTTTTTAGAATTAAGAAGAGTGATACGCCCTGCTTAACACTGCTAGTAACTACATTCTAGTTGCGACCCTATATATCTTTTAAAATATCTTATATATCTTTTAAACTCCTGAACAGATTTTAAAGCAGTTTTCCGCAATAGATAGAGCGATTCAAGAGGAAGGTTTATATGTGTGATAGATGCATATTATCTAGATAATTTCCGAGAATTTCAAAGACTTCTGTGCAAGGCCAGTCCGGGTCGCCAGTTAATAATACCTATATAAAATATAGGAAATAGCTAATATAAAAGTATTACTATTTGAATCAGCTATTTCCGGAAACTTTATTTAAAAATATAAAATTCATATTACTTCAGGTGATAAAAACTCCTCAGTTTAACAAATATATAATTTTAGAATCATACCAAGTGGCACATATAACCTAAAAGCAACAAAGTTAAACTTCCCGACCCGACAAACACCTTTGTGCCAAACAAGGACGTTTAAAAAAACAACTGTCACGACATCACATACCAACACATTGGCATAGTAACACAAATTCTTAAAGTATTTCTTAAAGAAAGTAAATTGGCGTCCAAACCAATACCGATTCATGAATACTCAACGCGTGCCACGATATATGCACGCATATGCAAATATAACACGATAGGCCGGTACTTGCGTAGATAAGGTAACATCTATTTTATAATTTTTACTGCCTCTTCGTCGGTGGTTATGCGTGCCAATATCATGACCCCCTTTTTTTACGTAGTAGTCCATAGCAAGGCTGTAACCAGGAGCGTAGTATCCTACTACTATTATAAAGGCGAAAGTTTGTAAGTATGGATGTATGTATGTATGGATGTTTGTTACTCTTTCACGTAAAAACTACTGAATGGATTTGAATGAAACTTTACCACAATATAGCTTATACATCAGAATAACACATAGGCTACTATTTATAAAGATATAGCTTCGCCTCGCGGCGTTGCCCGCAGTTATCATCGTACCGCGGGTAGCACCGCGGGGTTCAGCTAGTTTTGAATATTCTTTCTCCCCCGTCCTCTGAATAAGTATCGTCATAACATAACAGCAGAATAGTATAACGACCTTTACCAGTAAACTGTCGGACATAAGCCTCTTCCTAATTCCGTACGGGTATTTTTTTTAATATTTAAAAAAATAATTACAGATATAAATAAAAAAAGGAAAAAAATACGTGTTTATTGACGGTCATTGTTCTGACCTTTTGATTTCATTTATTTTAAGCAGCAAAGTTAATGTTTATTAGTTTTGTTTACGGAGATTAGTATCGCAAATAAGCATGGGCCTAGTTATAATAAAACAATCTTACAATTTTTCTTACTATGAATTAATTTTCATAAAGTTCTCAGACTTTAGTAGTTATTTGTATAGTTAATACCTACCTCACAAGATTTCTACACCACCCTAAGGTTGACTGTTAGAGAATGCCCTGGGCATTAAGTTCGCCTATGTACATAAGTGCATAAAGTTATAAATAAAAAAAAATAAAAAAAATATTAAAGTCAGTAACTGATAAATTCAAATATCATAGAAATGAAGGATATGTGTTTGTTGTTGGCTCTATATATCATGAGGTACTTCACAACACCTTACAATAAATTAAAAAAAGACCTCTCCGATTATTAATCAATAATTCTGATTGCAGATAACCTTTGCATTAAGATTTCAACAGTACATTTGTAAAGAGTTGCTTCATAAACGTCACTGTCAAATTTGACAGCACCGTGACAGACGATGCGATTGATTTGCATGACGTCACGATAATGTCACCATTGTTTTCGTTCAGAAATATGTGATTGATTGTATACATAAGTGTAGGGAATCAGATTTGCTATTTATAGAAAGAAAAAGTATCTGTCAATTGGTTATCGACTAAGATTTATGACGCCATTCAACACTAGTAGGTATTATGAAGAGAATATAACTTAAGAAATCACAATTTCTATCATAAATAATGTAGGAATATAGGTTTCACTTGAGTAAATGAATCCTTTGTAGCATTCCCGGCTAAGATCTATCTCTGCAACTTTCATCCTGATTAGTTCAGACGTTCTGATGTCATTTAATCAAAAATATCCATGCGTCAATCTTCACCAGCTTTCGAGTTTATATTATTATAAACCAGCTGAACCCAGCCGTGCTACCCGCGGTGCGAGAGTAACCGCGGGTAACGCCGCGAGGCGAATCTAGTATCTTTATAAATTGTAGCGTATGTGTTATTCTGATGTATAAGCTATATTATTGTAAAGTTGCATCAGTAGCTTTTGCGTGAAAGAGCAACAAACATACTCACTTACATACTCACAAACTTTTGCGTTTATAATATTAGTAGGATGGAAGGAGAATGGCACAATGATAACATCACCAAGAAGTCTCTTATTCGACGTAGCAACAAAAATATACAAGATAACGCTGTTTATCATCACATCAATATTTACTTTATCGATTAATCAAAATAGCGAATAATCTTAGAAACGACTTCTTCATTAGATACAACTATCTAAATCGAATTGAACAATTTGTCCGTAACCGTTCAGAGTATCGATTTAAGTAATCAATCACGTAATGGTAATCATTTGTAGACAATAGAATTCGTAACGCGATTGATAACCAACACGATTACAGTAAATGTAACATTTGTTAGGGAATAATAATTACTACTTTATAATATTTACTATAAATTTTCTATGAATTTTATATCTATATAAAATCTTTTGATTCTGTAAGATACACACTAGTGTATGGTAAATTAGGCGTTACTGATAAAATAAAAATATTGTTCTATAGAACCTAAATTTACTATGACTTTTCTATTGCATAGACGGCGAAAGACCAAAGATTGGGATGGAAGTAACACCCCTCGTAATTATCTAAAAATCAAGAGACAGTTCTATTTATTTGTCTCCCAGGCCTTTATTATCGTGAGAGAGCCACACTTCAGCATGAATGGGCCGGCTCGACCGAAGTAATACCACGGCCTCACAGAAAGCTGGTGTGAAATAGCGCTTGCGCTGTGTTTCACCGAGTGAGTGAGGTTCCCGTCCCCCATCCCCCTCCCCTTCCCCAAAGGCCGCCAACGCACTTGTGACGCCTCTGGTGTTGCGGGTATCCATGGGCGGCGGTAATCGCTTACCATCAGGCGATACGTCTGCTCGTTTGCCGACTATTCAATAAAAAAAGGCCCGTATTCCATGAATATATAAGCTATTTGAAAGCATATATCCATCGCCTATCTATGAACCAGTTTTGTCACACATACATTGACTCTCCCTTTCCGCTGAAAATCTACCATGATAACAAATAGTATACTGACCTGGTTAACAAATGGTATAAAAACTGACAAAGGGCGTCATTTAAATGGATTGTTGCGACATTAACTAGTCTCACTCTATTTGTTTGAGATCCATCGAGTGATGCAAGACACAGGTTCAATTACAGTGATAAAAATGGAGGGTGATCTTGTCATTACTGACATTTACAAGCATAACTAAAAATATAACTACAAGTATCTAAATTGGAGATTGTTTTTTGTTTTTTCGAAAGACGGTGAAGACTCGAAGACTTATAATTGAAGACTATAAATACTTGACATTAGCAGAAATAGCTGATCCGAGTGATCCGGCTGGTTGCCATTTTATCAAAAGAAGAAGAAGTAGTATCTAAATAATTTCAAATATATTTTCATAGTATAAAATAAAGTCACTTTCGCTGCCTGTTCACTTATTTTTTTAAATACTAAACGGTTTTCAATGCAGTTTTTATCAATATATAGATTGATTTAAAAGGAAAGTTTATATTAGTATTACACGCATAATACTCGTATTATAGAGGAAACCCGAGAATTTCAAAGAGTTCCGTGCAAAACCGCGCTGGTTCGCTAACAGGTTAAATGTAAATCTTAAATAGATTAATTATCAAGACAGTAATTTAATCAGTACTTTAATTAGTCTACAGTTCTTAAAATCTAAATATTCAATTCAGCAGAACCCTAGCTAGTTTAAATTCCAAGCCGCACATTTACAATTAGAAATTGGTAAAATCTGATCAAACTTGTGGTAACCAAAGTTTGGTCAGTTCAGTGAATCGTAATCTTGAATGGTGACATGCAAATTGTATGGTTGGTACTATTTTTTTTCTGCCCGAGTGTAATATATTATATATATATATATATATATATATATATATATATATATATATATATATATATATATATATATATATATACAGATATATCACACCCGATCAGACTAATACTTATTGCGGTAAAAAATAGCCCATTTCCTTCCTTCTTACGAATACAAGTATCTCCATGGCATATTCCACTAAAATCAGTGTAACGGTATAGCCGTGAAAGCGTGACAGACAGACAGAATTACTTTTACGAATTTATAATATTAGTGTGGATATGTGATAGGTTATAGTAGTTGATCAGCTGTCTAGTTATCGAGGTACATGGATAACGTACGCTTGATGTCTCCAATTCTTATTATTTATTTATCAACAAGGCTATATTATGCAATTAAGTAAATATAGTTGATTGATAAACTTTAGTTGCATGATTTGGTAGTGTTATATCAATTTCTTTCAGATTACGATATCTTTATTTAGAGACATACCTACTTAGTCGATGTCTGATACTGCACGCCACTTATCACAATATTAAATGAAAGTAAATTGACATTTCCTAGAACATGGGACAGGAATCATTAACTTGTGTGAAATTAATCGTAAGATAATCGACTAAGATCAAATGTTAATATCGACTAATTTCACGTACACACAAAACGACGTGCGACAGAAAACAGTTACACAGATGATACTCGTACTTTGTTGTTGTAGCTGTTTTCGATGCGATGCTTTGTAATTGACGGTGTAGTCTCAAAATGTTATTGTTAGTATATAAGAACAATGCACTCGATTGATAATTCATTTGTCAAAAATGTAAATATTTAACTATCTGTAATTTTATTAAACCCAAGCACACACGTAGTATTCAAACTAACAAATTTAACGAATATATGTTTTAAAGTAAATGTTCAATTATTCAATAGAACAACTTCTACTGAATAATTGAATAGTTTTTAAATCAACCATCGAGCCGTCTTTGAAGGGTTAGATTATTATATAGATATAAACATAATACTTTGATTAGAATATTCAAACTTTACGCTAATAGCCAATCTGACTTACAACTAATTTATAGGATAAAGCATTTATAAAGATTACTTTGGTATTAGTGACATTGCTAAGTCTCTGCTAAATGCTATAACACGGAACTTACATAAAAAAATGTATTGATCTTATTTTGTTAGATTTTAAATTGCGAATGTATCATAGACAAGGGTCTTGCAGTAAAAAAAAAGGTAGGTAAGTACACAATATATTTTGTAGTACTTTCCAGATTTTTTTATTTTCATCTATAATTCTCGTGTCAGGTTGTTGCTTAAGATCAACTCCGAAACCATCTTACCAATTTTTACGTTTTTTTAATTTGTATTTTGCTGACGTCTCTAAGATGTGATAGTTAACATCACACTTAGACCAATGGGAGTATAACATGATTGAAAAGAGACACTGACGAAGTTGTGTGGGGTCAGCTCATATTTATACATAAATGTCAAACTGACACATTTCTTTACAAACTTATCCGTTATTTTAAAATAAAAATGACAATGTTCTAAGCAGTTTAAATAAAAGACGAATAACAGTTGATTCGAATTTCAAAACACATGTGTTTTGTCTCCAGACAAGAATAAAATATGACGTGTGTAATATGTAAATTATATTGATATGTGCTTCAATGAATTGGACACGCTTAAAATTGTCCGTATTATATTTATGCCACGCTTTATTTAAGAAATATAAACAACCAAGGGAATGGTTACAAGCGCGAAATAGGGCAATATTTACTCGTATAACACATTGTTTTTGACAGCATAATTTTAGAATCGGTGATAGCTATGTGGATAATATGGAAGGCAGGTTTGCGGTTATGGGTTTGAAATCTACCGTCATGATAACACAAGCATTTAGATTACCTGACTAACTTTGAAAGTATTCCTTCTTTACATAAAAAACCTAGTTTTATTATTTGTACATAGCTTTGCGTAGGTTCAGATAAGACAGCCGTGAATGAGTGAAGTTATTACTTGTCAAACGGTCTACTGCCTCATTGGTCTAGCGGTTCACGTATGCGACTGCCAATCAAGAGGTCTCGGGTTGGAAACCCAGATCGGGCCAAAAGTGTTATTGAGTTTTTGTGATTATAGAAATACTTAATGACAGCTCGGAGTTTGGAAGTTGGGGTCTAAGTCCCTGTGCCTCGGAGAGCACGTAAAGCTTTCGGTCCTGCGCCTGATTTCTCCCCGGTCGTGTCGGTTAACCGTCCCATCGGATTATGAGAGAGAGGGAACAGATATTGTACCTGTGTTTGCGCACACACTAGTGCACTATAATATCTCCTGCGTAGTTGGCTGGTCTCTGTTGAGAATGGCCGCCGTGGCCGTAATTGGCTAGGAGAATATCACTCATGTCTATATCCCCGGAGAGGCATTGAAAAAGGGTGTCCAAATTTTTGATCGTATTTTGCAGATTGTATTTTTGATCCAAATTATACAACAAGTATATTACGGTCTACTGCTCTCTAGTTTAGGAGTTCGTTGGGAAAATCTATAAAATGAAAGCTATATACAGTACTTACGAGTAATGAAAGAAAAAAATATTATCTGTTTATTCTGTCTAATTTCTGGAAAGGCTGGACAGATATTGACTGGACTTTCACTTTCTTTCATAATAGCTAATAATACAAGGGGTAACTTAGGCTACTTTTTTAGACTAGCTTCACCCCCGACGTTACCCGCGGTTGTTATAGTAAAGGTGGAATTATAATTTAAGGACAAGTAGAAAGGGATATTTCTTACATATGGCAGATTACGAGAATATTAATAATATCTCAAGCTAATTAGCTGTGGTCAGAAAGATGTACAGTAATAATTCAAATGTGAAAATCTAGAAAGTTGATACTAAAACAAATATGTGTCGAGTTTAATATTACGCTCATTTGGCGTAGTATTTAAATGAAATAATGATTATAAGCGAAGAAAGCGACGGGTAAAAAGGCGTTATAATAATTTATGTAGCGATACAGTCTGCCATTAGTGAGTGACAATTTGCACGCGATGCTAAATATAATACTAGAAATAGGTGAGTGGAACAAATGTTTAGGCGGACTGCATAAAAAAGTCGTACAAGAAAGTATTTTAAGAGTGTAGAGTGTTGGTTTCTGTCATCAGAGCTCCTAAAAGGATAGTAAGTAGTAATGCTACCCAGTATTCCGTCATTAATTTCTTTGTTGGTACAACAATTGTTGTAACAGTAATACGTTTTATGATGACTTTTTTCGATTACGCAGTGATAACGAATGCGACTGCCGCATGTGGAATGTTTACATGATCTAAAAATATTACAAGTGGCTTTTCGAAGTTTGAGTGTATGTATGTATTTATATCAGTTGTCTAGTACCCATATTACAAGCTCAGCTCAGTTTGAAGCTAGGTGGCGTTATGTGTATGTGGTAGGAAAGTGTGTGGTTGAAATTAGATTGTCGTGTATGAGAGTTTCCTGTTATTATTATTTTGACTGCCTCGGCAGCGCTAGTGGTAGTGTATGCGACTGCTGTGTTTGAGGTCTCGGGTTCGATTCCCGGTTCGGACCAAATGTTTGTATGATCTGCAAATATTTGCTTCGGAGTTTAGGTGTTATGTATTTACAAAAAAAAGTATATACGTATTTGTATCAGTTAGTCTAGTACCCATAACACAAGCTTTGCTTAGTTTGGGACTAGATGGTGTTGTGTGTTAGATGTCCGAAATATTTATTTATTTATTTATATTAATGTTTTTGTAACCAATGGTAAAAAATAACCGAATGTGAACTTCAGCATTGCTTAAAAGATAGATAAATTATATAGAAGTTGTGACGTTAAATAAATACAGAAAATACTTGAAATAAACATACATATTTGTTTGTAAAATAAATTATAATTTGAAAAAATTAATGAGTCCGGAAGACAACTTGGAAGGTTTACAAAAGGTGGACTTATAGGCCAATTGGTGACCCTGTTCAACTGACCTCAAACCACAGGATGAACATACGAAGAAGTGCCCTTAACCTTCAAACTTCGGCAATCTCAATCGTCTCTCACACTAGTTCCTTTGCCCTACCAGTTTATCTTGATCTAATAGACCTTATAATATACCTTTTTTCTTTTTTTTACGCGGAGAATGCTTTTCGCCACAAACCCTTCGTTCGTTGGGAGACGAAGGGCGTGTGTGGTACTCTCGGTGGACCGGTCTACCCACTAAACCCCGCGGCAGCCTACTTTAGCAGTCGGGAGAAGCTCCAGGAACGCATCGGAGGCTTCTGGAGTCCTCCCTGCCGTTCCTCACGATTGAGGTACATCCCGGGGTAACCAGAGTCACCCCTGGGGCGGGACACTGTCACGCCTCACACCGTTCTACTCTAATGTACCTACATTATGCTTTCGAATATTCTCAAAGTCGTTCTCCATCAGGCAAATGGTTAATTAAAGTATTTTTGCCAATGTACATTCTATGTTCCTGATTAAGGGAGCAAGCGAGCCACGAGGATCTAATAGAAAGAGTAAACTCTGGCCATGAGCATCTGCAACTCAGAAATTTATTTTATATACTTATTCTGGACCTTCGACAAGGTTTACTTCTTAGTTTTATTATAAAATATAAATCTTTATGTCGTGTGTTTATCCTCAATTATGGGAGATCACAACTTGAACATTACAAAAATAAAGTAACTAAAAGCCAAGGCAAAGAGAAAACAATCAATTGTGCAAAAAAAATACAAAACAAACACATACAATACACTCACACATACCAAAATAAAATCGAAACAAGAGCAGGAAAATAATCAGTAATATTAAAGTTCAATGTATGTCTAGAGACTGGTATAAGTCAACCTTTAGAATTTCATTCATTAAACAGAAATAGTAAACAAACAACATACTTAAAGAGCTGTTTAAATTGCTAACTTGTTTCAAAATTCAAACCCTGATGTGTAAATACTTCATTAACTCATTGACGATGAAGTTAGTATAGACGCTATAGACATTTATTAATAAAAAAAGACCAAAAAAGTAATAGCTATACCTGTTCATGATTTGGTAAATATGAATCTAATTACCAGACGATAAGGATATGATTGGAATAAAGAGTAAAGTATTATTTATTCTGTGATTTATGATATACATTTAAAAATAAGCGAAACACCTTTTTACAGCTGACCTTCTAAATTGGTACGAGTATGTTTAATATCCTTGAAATCCTAAGCTACTAACAGGACGTCACACTTCTCAATTCAAAATCAACAGTTACTATCAACAGTGACCCAGTTCACAATAAATGTATAAAGAAAATTATTTTATTATCTGCCCCACTGGTAGATAAGCGAAATTATAATATCAAATCATGTGAACAAATCACTGTAATGGTATAACAAGACGATGTATTCCATAAACTCGTCAATATTGATTGAATCCAACCATTAAGGAAAATGTTTCATAAAATTTAAATAGTAATAGGTTTCTTTAGTGGAATATGTTAATGGCAAAAACACTGACGCTTTATAGTTTGTTGTAATTAACAAATAAATGATGCAAAACGCACTAACCAACTTCAACATGTGTAATCCGAAGTAAGAGCCGCTTAAGCGAAATGTCTGTACATACAAAAGCTTAATAAAACAGTTCTAATTGAACCATCAAGCGTCCACAGATCACACACTCACTTTTACCAAACTAATTATTGCCAGGGACCATTCGAAATGCGAGACGAGAGTTTGTTGTTGTATACCGCCACGCGTCGGTCAGGTAGCTGTTAACAACAATAGTTACACTTGTTCACAACACCATACAATTCGTTATTCGAAATTATTTAAGCTATTCGTTTACTTTTTTGCTACCGACTTTTCAAATCACACTTCGAAAAGAATGAAATAAATAACTTTGTACAAACAGAACGGAACGCGACAGGCGATAACGTCGGCGGTTCACGCGACACTGGCAAGTGGCAAGAAATCGAGAATGAATTGAGTAGGCTCGTATCGTGCTTCTCGCTCGGACGCACAGCCTCAGACGGAGTTGCCCCCCAGAATGTTTTGTATAGCGACCTCACGCGCACCCAACGTTTTTATTGCACCAGGTGGATTCGGAATCTTTAGAATCCCACGAATAACAGTTGTTGAAAAAGTCAAAGTGCATCCGGGTAAAGACCCTCGTTTCTGATGAATGACTTTATTTAGCTTTAATCTTATTGTTGAGTGAAATAAGGTAAATATGGCAGAACCACATTCATAAGTAATAACAACGGAGGAGTCAAAATTAAAACAAAAGACATTTATAATGATAACAATTTTATAGCAGAGCGAGCAAGAGCGATTAATATAAAACGTGTGAGGGAGAAAAGCATAACAACATTAACAACACTTGAGTTGACAATGAATCATGGTAGTCTTATTGACTATAAGAAAATTGTGATTATTTTAGATGATTTATTGTATTAAACTTCAGCAGACAAGGCTATATGTTTTTGAAATCCTACTATAGTTTAATTTACGAAGAAGGACAATAATTACAATATAGAACTCGTACCATTGAGAGTCACCTTGTTTTTGTCATTTTTATTGGTCTTCAAACAAAAGTGTTACCATCAATATAATTCAGTAAAATAAATCAGATTCTCGCTATTGTTGTCCACAAAACAGTAGATTTAAACGTAAGGTTAAAACTTGTGAGTGACGCAATCTAACATTGCAACGGTATAAAGATAATGAACGAAATGTGCAATCATATGATATGCACAATTCAATCAACACTAGCAAATCTGACTACAGTTAATTTTAGGTTATTGTCTCGATAGCCAGATGTCCATGTTATAAGGTTAAACGACCTCTTCAAGCTACTGAAGTCTCCGTCCCACTGCCCCTTTTCGAGACTTGAGATATCTCACCCTAATTTGCCTTTTTCTGGTCTGATTATGATTCATCATTCATCATTAGAAAATGACAGGGAAAAGTAGACGATTTTCCCGATTATGTCCTATCCAAAATTTACTTGGAATCCAAGCAAAAATTAAAACATTAGCGGTTCAAATATTGTCCTGAGATTTAAATTAAATAAATATAACACTACAATATAAAACCATTAGTCCTTAAAATTCATCCTTATTCGGTCCTGAAGTTGCTCCTTGCGAAACCCTGACAATTTACTCTAAAGTCCACTAATTATTTTTTTGCCTAATATCTTATCAGTTACTTTCACAAGGACCACAATATTACACTTATAGATATCAATTAATCTTATGAAATTATCTTACTGTGATTAGAATGTATTACAATAAGATATCTGTTGCTTCAATTCTATTTTGTGTAAATATTTTTCATTTTATTCCATAAACACGCTTACGTAGTGCTTATAACAAACGATTAAAGTCACATGCCATATTTGTGCATAAATAGCAAAACAAACTGTATGGAAAGCTTAAGACAAATCCGAATCCGCGGCTGTCAGATAACACATAATATGTCGATACTTTTGACAGCGACAACAGGTTTTTGCATTGTGTGATTGAAATAACATTATTCTTGTGGACTGTCACATGACCAAGACTTGGAGAATGTACATCGATCAAATTATCATAAGCCAAATATATCACAGATAAAGAAAAGCCACTGAACCTTACAGTAGCCACATGATTGGAACGTCTGAAATGACATCTATCAAGTCAATTCTAACATACGAGTATTATACAGTAGCTAAAAGGACAGGATTCTTGTATAAATTTCAAAAACTTAGGATAAAAAATGCAAAATTTATATTTTATATATTTACTACACGTTTGGCTTAGTAGTTTAAACGGTCGCCACGCCGCTTTCTACTGCACCAAGGGTTATGAATTCAAAACCCCCACGGGACAACACTTTGTGTGATCCACAAATTGTTGTTCTGAATCTGGGTCTTCTTGTAGTTGTAAAGTCCGCCGCGACACATGACGCATATTTTTTTTTTTAAAAAGAAGAGCCAGAATGCGAATCGTAGTTACAACCTTCGAAAATACTCAGGTACTAAAGAAATTTCAGCCAAGTGTATCAATAATTTAAATTATAACACAGATTGCCCTGTACTAGCGTTTGCACATCATCATTAGTTTATCACCATCCACTGCTGAATGGAAGTTTCCCCTAAAGAGCGTGAGAGAAGATACATTGAACTACGGAGCAACGTACAACACGAATAAACTACCAATCCTGAATCGCGCAGTAGAAGTTCTCGCGCCGATTATCATATACACAACATCCCAACATCAGCTGTTGGGCAGCAGCCCGTCAGGCATGATCACCTCTCCTGGTCGGAGGATCCTCACTTTGTGTTGGTGGAACATGATACCCGTTCCCCACAAGCGCCAACTGTCGCGGTTTTGGACAGTATACATAACTACACATAGGGGAATTAAAATATTTTAATTTTGCTACTTTCCATTACGCTGAGTGTTGTGGGTTCAAATTCTACACAGGATAGCACTGTGTGATCCATAAATTGTTGTTCCAAGTCTGGGTGTTCTTTGTGTCCGTTTTATGCATGTTTGTCATGTAAAGTTCCCCGCGACACAGGATTTATTTGTAATGCTTTCAGTATAATAAGCTTTTTGTATAGTTACAATGTAATTGTATGACTGTATTCATAAGAGAAAAAAATTGTTGTAGAAATAGACAGATAACATCATGTCAACTTTATGATTAATATTTGATGACTTTCATATTGTAAGATCATGATTTTGGTATGATTCATAAAAGTGATCGATTTCTTTGATGAATCGAAAATCAGATTTTTCGCATATCGTCAATCATTCTCAATTATTTTTCTTTCATATTTTTATCGTCAATTTTATGAATAACTACTATATTTAGATTGAAAAATTATAAATATACACCTGTGGTGTCACCTTTTTATGGATGCATAGACAAAATAACCTAAACATAACCTCTACAGTCGCATAATGTTGGTCCATCCACGATATATCTCACAGAGTATTGATAATATTCTCCAAGCTGATTTCAGCCACAGCCACTTGTCTCAACGAACACTTGTACACCTTAATATCTCCTGCGTGATTGGCTGAGCTACGCAGTTTTTCCTCACTCTCAGAATCCGACGGAACGGTTATATGACACGACTGGGGAGAGATCAGACGCAGAACCGACAGCTTTACGTGCACTCAGATGCACGGGGGTTAATACCCCAAAGAGTATTAGTACTTACTAAAATCCTGTAACTTTCCATGAACCTACTAAACATGGTGACTATGTAAGTGGTAAAATAAAATATTAAAACCTAACCCTTCAACCTATCGCAGCCAATTGCTGGACATACGCCTCTCAATGGAAGAGGCCTGTGGCCTGAGGCCATGTGTTTAACATCTGCCGTGATTTTAATTATTATTATGACGTCAATAAAATATTATGTACTTATAACACGAAATACTAAGTAACTAAACAATTTGCTAACTCACTCATACAAAGTAAAAGATATAAAGAAACTGTAATAGACACTTTACTCTTCAAAGATCACAATTACAAACACATGACATTGATTTTCCCGTGAATCCATCTCAATCATAGCATCCGAACGAACGAACAAAGAGGCGGCAAATCGTACAACAAACAATCGATTTAATCCAAATCGATTTTTAATTAAACACTCGCTTCAGCGAATTGGTCGACTCGCTTCTGAGGTGTCAGCGACCGTTCGCTCAAGTTTTTGTTGATCGAGTCGTTAAACCTTTGTGGTTCAGTAATTGATTCTTCGAAGAAATAAGACAACTTTGACTTTGAGGCTAACAGATTCGCGTAATGTGAATTAAATATAATATCGCCCGTTCTGAATTCAAATCGACACGGTATAATTTTTTAGTTAGTAATAGTAATGATACGACTTACATGATATAAATTAGATAACACAGCCTGTAATATGATATCCAGGTTATTGCCCTGAGTGGGAATCGAAGACATTATTGAAATTACTAATTCCAATTCTCTGTGTTTAATCTTGAGAGTATTCTCAGACTTTACTGGTAGATACCCCTACTCAGTCGACTAAGGTAGTAGTGCCACGTTGATTTCAGTACTAACGGGAGGGCTCGACCGCAGCGGTACTACCCTCTCACAGAAGACCACTCACGAAACGCATTCATACTGTCGCCATGCCGTGTTTGGTGAGTTCGAAACCGGAGGTTCAGTGATGCAGAAACATCTAAATAGGCTAATGTGGATCATCATAATGTATTGATGCATTGTCTGCATTCGCATAGAGTTTGGACCACTACTCTTGGATTCTGCTACATCAAGTAGTTTTTTTTTCTTTTTCTTTTTTTTATCATATTTGGTGCAAACGAGCAGACGTATCGCCTGGTGGTAAGCGATTACCGCCGCCTGTGGACACCCGCAACACCAGAGGCGTTACAAGTGCGTTGCCGGCCTTTTAGGAAGGAGTACGCTCTTTTCTTGAAGGTTTGAAGGTCGTATTGGTCCGGGAACACCGCAGGCGACAGCTCATTCCAAGAGTTGAATTACTTTGGCAGACTCATAAAAAAAACTAAGGAAGAAAACTAACGAAGCGAACTCTAAACCTAAGCCCTAAACGAACGCGTGATGCAGAATATTGGCGAAAAAAAAACAATAGGTATATATTTTTGACAATCACGCTTAACCTGTCGCTTGACCTGAACTGATGAAGTTTGAAAATCGACCTCCGTTGAACTGTCGATTCCTGTAAACGAACCATTCAAAACAAAAACTAGCTGGAACATCCGGTGCTCGACGCCATGACGCCATCACATTTGATGATCAGGCCGAAAACAGGGCTATGTATGTTGAGCCTCACATACAAGTATAACTGTTGCTTTGGGTTAATTAAACTTATAAGCGCTTACAATAATGGAAATGTAATAACTGTACACAAAGTTTCTGTACAGTTATTGCTGAATTGCTAGTTCGATTTTAAATATTTTGACTGCCTCCGTGGCACAGTGGTAGCGTATGCAACTGCTGTGCGTGCCGTTCGATTTTAATTCCCAGGTCGAACCAAATGTTTGTATGATCTGCACAACCAAACATTTGCTTCGGAGTTTGGGTGTTAGCTATGTATAATATGTATGTATTTTCAAATGTGTATATGTATTTATATCAGTTGTACTCATAACTCAAGCTCTGCTTAGCTTGGAACTGGCTGGCATTGTGTGTTAGATGTCCAAAATATTAATAAAATAAATATAACGATTAAAAAATCTATTTTAACTGCCTCAGTGGTGCAGTGGTAGCGTATGCGACTGCTTTATATGAGGTCTCGGGTTCGATATTCAGATCGGACCAATTATTTGTTTCGGAATTTGGTTAAGCGCGCCTATATAGGTACATGCCTACACACATACATTCCTCCATTTTCTACTCTTAGCGGCGGCGGTTCCTTCAAATGTTAACTATACTTAACCTCCCAATTTTAAAAACATATTTTTCCTCTTCAGCTTACAAAAATGTAACCAATATTTTTTTTTGTACTTTTAATTTTAAGACAAATTGTTACTTTTATATTTCGTCACTGTATGTGTTTCTTTGTTCACTTGTTAAGCAATAGATGTAATGATGGAAATGTATGTTAGTCCCTCTGTAATGATAGTGACGGTGATATTGTAATACATGAATAAACCTCCAGATTCATCAAGCAATGGCCCATTTTATTACAAAATTTGGAATTCGATTCGTAAAATATGCATTGTGTTTACCAATGACGTCACCAATTTCACTATTACTTACATTCTTCGTTCCAGCAACACATTTGTTTCAACGAATACTATCTTGAAGACAATAAGTATTCTTATGTATTCCGCACAATTGTCTCAAAACATCACACATCAAAACAACTAATTCACAAACAGACAAAACAGTCCATATCCATTGTATAATGTTAATTTTCAATACGCAGTATATCTCAGTTCTGTTGACATATTTTTATCTTATAGGGAGTAAATACAAAAGCGGGTCACCTGATGTTACTAGTGTGGGCGCTTGTAAGTCAAGATTTACAATCGCCCTCTGAATAGTGGTAGAGAAGATTTTGGGCTCTAGTAACTTTACTTTCTCAGTGTAAAGCACTTCGAATGCATTATTGGTGGTTTAAGCGGTCGCCACGGTGCTTTCTACTGCGCCAAGAGTTGTGGGTTCATATCCCATATACACACAACACCTTGTGTGATCCACAAATTGTTGTTGTTCTGAGTCTCGGTGTTCTTTGTGACCGTTTCATGTATGTCTGTAAAGACAGTGTATATTAATAACTAGCTGACCCATGCAACCTCGTTTGCGTCTTCTATTGTCTGTAGCATGAAAATTTTCCCCCGTTTTTGAAACATTCTTCATTGTTTCTCCGCTTTTATTAGTAGTAGCGTATTGATATATAGCCCATAGCCTTACTCGATAAATGGACTATCCAACACTGAAAGAATTTTTCAAATCGGACAAGCGGTTCCTAAGATTAGGGCGTTCAAACAAACAAACACTCTTCAGCTTTATTATTAGTATAGATGCGAGAGTATTAATAATGCGAGAAATGTCTTCTTTAAAGAAAAAAAGTAAACTAAATCAGTTTGTGTTCTGTAAGGCCGTTGCATCATATCAGTCGAGTCTACTTCCCAAACTTACCGACTTGGTTAACTTCATTCCAAAACAGAAAGTGATCTGTAATAACATACCCGTATAAGCCACTTTTCACCACGAGAAAATTGATTTGTAAAAACCAACACTAAAGTGAGTAAAACTGAAGCAAACACTAGTAATTTTGTATTGGAAATCTGTGTTACGCTCTAGCTAGACTATAACATCAGTAAAATGACTCTTAACTTTTAAGTAGATCATGTCTTTCTGACAAAGAGAAAATGATATTGCTGCAATCAGCAGATTCCTATGTACAGTAATTTCATAAAGTGTTTCCCATTTAAGTTTTAATGACCAACGTATTAGCTAAATGTTGAAATGGCTTTGAGCACTCAATAAAAAAAAACTCTAACCATACTTCGTACTAATGTTATAAATAAGAAAGTTTGCGAGGATAGATGTATGGATGTTTCTGACTCTCACGCAAAAACTACTGGACGGATTTAAATGAAATGTTTACAGTCTTGTGGCTCATACATCACAATAACACTTATACAACTTTTTACAGTAACATCCGACCAACACACGGGCAGAGCTTCGGGCAAAAGCTAGTATATTATACAGCTGAAGTTTTTTTTTCTTGTTTTCAATACACATGTGGAGGAACGGGTATCATGTCCGTCCAACACAAAGGGAGGATCCTCCGACCAGGCGAGGTGATCATGCCTGGCGGGCCACTGCCCAACAGTTGATGTTGGGATATTGTACATATGATAATCGGCGCGAGAACTTCTATTGTGCGATTCAGGATTTGTAGTTTATTCGTGTTGTAGGTTGCTGCATAATTCAGTGTGTCTGTGGTAGATTGCGCTACAGTATGTCGCTGTTGGGCTGTATGTGGAAGTCGCCACACAGATAAGATACGATGCTGAAGATTTGCACCATTAAAACCTCACAGGGTTTATCTGGGTAACAGTTTTAACTAGTTTTAATTGGTTGGTTTAATAAAAGTTTGACTGAGTACTAATCTCCTGAACTACTGGTTCGCATTGAAAAATCAAATACTGAAATGAAGGAACTTAGCCTATAAAACGTTATCACTAATAAGAACCGAGAAGGAATGTTTCAAATAGATAAATGTTATTCCTTTAAGTGCCACAAACGGAAATTGGGCCAGATAGCCATCCCATCTAGTTCCAAAGTAATCAAAACTATGGGAACTAGTGTAGTACTGCGACTACAGTGAGGACTCGGCCTGGGCCTGGCCTGGGCCCTCACTGTAGCCATCGGAGGAGATCTCTTGCTACCGGTCGTCATACGGTCCATGGCCGATAGCGACAGCTGTTTTACCGTAGTCGCAATCTGAGAGGGCCCGGGAGGACGATCTCCAATCGGACCCAATTCGCCGCCGGCGTACCGGTGGCGGAGGCGCGCTTCCTAGCGCCTCATGCCGCCCTGAGTGTGGCCGCGGATGGACGGGACGGTTATTCCCCTCCACCTCTTTAGTGACCACCCGCGAGGCGGCGACGTTTCGCATGTGCCGTACGTCGCCTAGTTAGAGAGTCCATCAGCAGACGGTGCTTGCTCCAGAGCGGGTAGGCGCTGGGCGGGGTTCGCCACATGCGAACATTAATAACAGCAGTTCCCGGATCCCTCCCTTCTCAGGTGCAGAATGGCACACCGTGTGGTTTTAGTCCGTCCGATTCCAACACACTGTTCCGACTCACCGATTCCATACGGGCATACATAAAAAATGGGTACTAGGGAACTGAAATAAATACACTTTTTTTTGTAAATACATACAGTCATACATATTATACATACATAACACTCAAACTCCAAAACAAATATTTATATTTGTTATAGATAAATTAGATGTAGTTCATCAATAACACGGGGGAACTTTACAAACATGTATTAAACGGACACAAAGAGCACACAGCCTCAGAACAACAATTTGTGATCACTCAAAGTGTTGTTCCTATGGGGTTTGAACCTACAACTCTCAGCGCAGTAGAATGCTGTGTGGCGACCGCTTACAGCCCCAAATCAACCGTGCATTCAAACATCAACAAATAGTTCTGTAATGAACATTCAATCAACACACTTACAATATTTTAAATAGTTGCTTTTCTTTATTCTGCACCGAACATGAAACCACTCACAAAGCAAATATTAATTTGGGGGTTCACTAAAAGTTGTAATGACGTATGTGTGAGAACTAATACACATGTTGATCGATAAGTAGTTATATATAGTCTCTTTAATTACATTTTATCTATATTCAAATATAATAAGCTACATAACTTTTGTTGTTTAGTATTTGTTTACATACTTAACTATATATATAGTCGAATACATTTTTTGATTTAGAAAGAGCATTTCTCAAAGAACATGTAACGGTGCTTCGGTACTTGGGTGTGCCAAATTATCCAATGCTCAAGTTAATTTGAGTCTTACGACTTATAGACAAGACAAGACGGGATAGCGACCTGATTGCATAATTAAACGGTCGGCCTACTCCCCAGACAGTTCCTGACCAGCCGCGGCGTGGATTCGGTGAAGACCTGTAATGACATGGTCCAGATCCTCCCAGAGTAGGGCACTAGACGTCAGTCGTCTTTGGTGGAAACACACATACTCCTGGCTCCTGTGTCCCCGAGAAGCAGGAGCTGGATTTTTCACCCTTACAGGCTTACTAGGCTCGGTTATCGACCTATGAGGTAGAATGTTAACCTACTGTCCATACACCCAACCTCTCCCCTCATCCCCTCCCCTTCCCCCCCATCCCCTTCCCCCCACCCCTACCCCTCATCCCCTCACCCCATCTCCCTCCCCATCCCCCAAAGGCCACCAACGCACTTAATCACTTACCATCAGGTGATAAGTCTGCTCGCTTGCCCCCTAATCCATAGAAAAATACATATTTGTACAGAATTCCTAGCGTTAATTGGCATTAAATAATCGTACCAATCTAATGTAACGCGAATTAATTAAAAACTAATAATGAAAAGTTAACTTTTTCTCTTCAAATGCACGCAGCCGTAAAACAAAAGAAAATTTAATAAATCGTCAACGCTTTCTGATCAAATGCATAGATAATATAAATCACCTCAGCGACAGATGAGCTCGTGTGCCAAATATTTTTCTTTAATTAAAAGTTTCTCTATGTCTCATCACCTCATCATATTATCAAGATCGTTATTTTCTGGAACTCTCTAAAAAGGCAGTAAACCTCAGAAATGTGTGGCGACTTCCACATACAGCGCACAAGTTATTGATACTACAGCGCCATCTACCGCAGATACACTGAACTACGGAGCAACTACGAAACTACCAATCCTGAATCGCGCAGTAGAAGTTCTCACGATTATTATCATATATGATATATACAACATCCCAACATCAACTGTTGAGCAGTTTGTTTGTATGATCTACAAATATTTGTTTTGGAGTTTGGGTGTTTTCTATGCATAATATGTATGTATTCACAAAGATAAAGTAAATATGTATTTTATATGTATATCAGTTCTCTTGTACCCTTAGTATAAGCTCTGCTTAGTTTGGGACTAGATGGCGTTGTGTGTAAGATGTCCGAAATTTTTATTTTATTTAATGTAAGGTACTCATTTTCGTTATTTTACTTCTCTCATATAAAAATTCAGACTCATCTTCCTTTTAACAAGAATATTATATTACGCTATAGTCTTTCGTTTCGGTAGTATTTGATAAATTTCTTTTAAATTTCATTTTAAGCATGCGGAACTAGATGCAACATAATTTACGGTTCTCATAAATATTTGTATTACAACAACATTTTTAGTTTTGTTTGAAAAAAATGTTAATGTTTCTTTTGCATATTTCATTAAAGTAATTTTAGTTTGTTAAAGAAAAAACTGCAAGACTCTATAATGCATAATAATAATTATTATTTGTTTAATTCCTGTGACCTAGATCTGTATATTCATTTTTATACATATTTTCTTTATAACCGACTTTAAAAAAGGAGGAGGAGAATGTTTTTTACCTCATAACTTTCGATTGGGTGAACCAAATTGAATGATTCTTTTTTAATTTGAAAGCTGGTGCCGCCTTGGTCGAGCCAGCCCGTTCGTGCTGAAATCAGCTTGACTCTACTACCTTTGTCTGTGCTGTGTCTTTCTTTATTACTGCGGTCAACTATCCTGAGTATTTCGTCGAGTAATTTCAAGAGTAGTCTGGAGGGGCCATTTAAATTTCCATTCTTAAAATTGTAACAACTTGACACTTAGGCACTTCGCTCGCCCACCGCGGGGGCGATGGGTCCGCTTCGTGTGGGACTCCTGGCCTCCGGAGTGGGGGCCAGACTACCCACGTAGAAGTAGACAGAAGAAAAAAAAAATGTTGTAATACCAATTATGTAATAGGGGCAAGTGTATTTATTGCCATCAAACGGGTATTTCAGAAATAAGTAAACAGGAAAATTGGGGGTTCAATGGGAACAGGAAAGATTATAAGATAGGAAAACAATGTAGAGAAAAGACAATGTAAGGAAAAGGCTGGATTAAAAGTTATCTTTGTTTACATGGAAGCCTGGATGAAAAGTTATCTTTGTTTAACTACGAGGCAAGCTGGATGAAAAATTATCTTTGTTTACATGGAAAGCTGGATGAAAAGTTATCTTTGTTTACATGGAAAAGCTGGATGAAAGTTATCTTTGTTTACATGGAAGGCTGGATGGAAAATTATCAAAGATAACATGGAAGGATGGACGGAAAGTTATCTTTATTTACATGGAAGGATTTATGGCATGCGCTGCTAAGCACATGCAATAAATCGAGTATGTCAGGGTAGCGCGTCACCTGGGGCGCAAATTGATAATTGCCGGAGATCGGTTATTGGTTTTTTAACTTGAATTTTAAAATAATTGTTATCGAAATAATTCGAATTTGTTACTTTAACACATATATACTTTAACTTCTCAAATACCTATCATTAACTATTCGCCGTAAAAAAACCTTTTTTTAACAAATGTTTTACATTTACCACTTCGCATTCTCCCATTAATCTATAAATCACATAGGTAAATCGTAAAACAAGCATTTCCGAAGAATGTTTCAGCTCCTAGGCAGAAAATTTATGACAAAACACAAATTCAACAATATTGCATTGTATTTATTTAAAACATTTAATTATTAAACTATCCATAAATACCATTAAACATAAACAACAGCACTAACGCAACTGGAACAACTTAATTGTGTTAAATAAACATCTGTAAGAGTTCGCCTTGACCCCTGCGCTTGCGCAAAGTTCACGAACGAACAATGCAGTTTCAATAGTGCCAACTGCACGGCACCTTTTCTCACGTCACGTTGGCGGTCAAAATAATAGCCATACAGTTTTTTTTGCGGGTTTTGTTTATTGAAAATTTAAACTGTGGTTTTGGTTACGTTTTCCCTCGAGAACAATAGGCCGATATGTTTATATCGTGATTTTAAATTGAATTTCATCATCAAATATAGAATTATATCCTAAAAACATTTATGGTGTAATATTAATTCTTATTATTCTTCGGTTGACCATGATTTTCTCGTTTACGGTCATTATTTTCTAAGTTATCATAATGCACTACACAAAAGCGATCATCGTACCTTAATAACATAACTGATAAAAGAGGTTTACAATTTTATAATGATTTGAATTTGTAAAACTTTACTTTTTTATAAAAGGAATTGTTATAATATCCAGATATCTATAAAAAAAAAACAAAATAAAAACCCATAATGATCTAAATTTAAAAATGGAAAAATGTGTCAATGTGTGTCAGTGTTTAAATTTGCAAGAAATTCAAAAAAATAAATCAATCGGTGTTGATTATCTGTTAACATCAGAATTGTCTAACATTTAATCTAACTATTTCCTCATCAGTTACAAACGTGTAATCATAAAAGACTAACGAACTATAAACATATCTCTTGATTTTTTATTATTTAACTGGCTATTTGTTTAAACCAGCTATCCGTGTCTATGGTACATTACAATTGAAAAAAGAAAACCGTTTTCTGTAGGCCAGTCTTACTTAACTTAGTGATGTTATCAAAAATATACCTAAAAAACAAATTTGATGGACAGGTACTCACTAATTCAGTTTTAAGACTCCGCCATGACAGAAGACTACTGCTGCGGCGCAATTGGATGTTGCCATTCATCTTCATTATGTGGTCCTGGAACAAAAAATATACAATTTTATTTACAATGTAATGGTTATTGACCCTGCCTGTTAAGTCATTGATACGATTCCCACACCTTCATTTGTTCTGTGTTTGTGTGCACTTTATGTATATTTGTATATATAGAACATGTTTATTTGAACTTTTTGGAACGAAGTTCTTTATCGCGCGTTGCGGAAGGGGGCTAGACGGAATTGTAACGACACTTTCGACATATGTCAACGTCACATTTTGTCAAGACGAATTTTTTTTATTTTATTATGTGTCTGTTTGGTAATAATAGGCTTACCTTCTATTGCGTAAGCGGGGTTGTAATTAAAGTTGGAACATTCTAGGTGTTTAATACGCTTTTGTCTCTCTGTGAAAAGGTTTTAGAGATAATGACGTGAGAGCATGTAAAATTGCTATCCATACTCATAAACCCATAGTTCAAGCTTTAATTAGTTTGTTTCCAGATAATGGTGTCTATTTAATATTCTACTTATACTTTATTACCAGATACCCATATTAATATTTTATATCCTACTAATGTTATAAACGCGAAAGTTTGTGAGCACGTAAGTGAGCAAAAACTACTGAATGGATTTAGATGAAACTTTACAATAAAATAGCTTAAACATCAGAATAACACAAAGGCTACAATTTATAAAGATACTAGATAGCCTCGCGGCGTTGGCCGCGGTTATTGTCGTACCGCGGGTAGCACCGTAGGGTTCAGCTTGTTCTAAAATAACTCAATCTGTTACGGTCAAACCGCTGCACCAATTTTAATAAACTTTCGCGTGAAGATACTTTGATTGTTGAGGAAGGACCAAGCTAGTACTTTATCATTCTAATGGTTCATAATCCAACTTTATTCCATATCAACGCAGTTAGACACTTTTAAACACACATATACTTATCGTACTATCAAAAGCTATTTATCAATAATCTGATGGTTCTTCCATAACACAGGAAATTTCCAGTTGATCAATAAAAACTTGAGAGGTGTCAAGGGACACCCGGATGGAACGAAGTTCGAAATAGAAAGACGATACAAATATTATATTTACTTCAATATTTTACGTAATTTCTAGTTTTATGATATATGTGTACACAATAATATTAATAATAAAAAATCCTGCAAATTACAGACCTATCACATGCCTGCAAACTATATACAAAATCATTACAGGATGCATCAGTGAAATTATTTACAGTCATCTTAATCAACAGAACATTCTAGCAGAACAACAAAAAGGTTGTAAAAAAAATAGTCAGGGTTGTAAAGAACAATTAGCCATAGACTCAATAGTAATGAGGCAAGCCCAAACTAAAAATAGGAATATTCAAATGATGTACATTGATTACAAAAAGGCTTTTGATTCGGTCCCCCATAGTTGGTTAATGTACATACTAGAACATTACAAAATTCACCCCAGACTGATATCATTTCTAGGAGCAGCCATGGTTCATTGGAAAACAAAATTAAAACTATTGAACAACACTTCATCAACTACTCAGCTGATTAAAATAGAAAGAGGCATATTTCAAGGAGACGCACTTAGTCCGCTTTGGTTTTGTATGGCACTCAACCCCTTATCTAAGTTACTAGATGATACAAACATAGGTTTTAAATTAAGATACAATAATTCATTCCACACACTTTCACATCTACTTTACATGGACGATATTAAAATTTATGCAACTAATTACACCGAACTTAGTAAACTAGCTGACATTACACAGTCATTTTCAACAGACATTCAAATGCATTTCGGGATAGACAAATGTAAAATTCACTCTATCAACCATGGCAAGACAGAATACAACTGTTATGCACTTAGTACAGGTGAACAAATAGAACCGTTTGACGAACATACAACATATAAATATTTAGGATTCCATCAGTCCAGACAGATTCAACAAAAATACACAAAATTAGAGTTAACAAAAAAATTCAAAGCCAGATTAAATCAGATTCTTAGAACCCAATTAAATTCACGTAATAGTATCAAAGCCATCAACACATATGCAGTTCCGGCCCTTATTTATTCCTTTGGGATTATAAACTGGTCTCAAAGCGATCTTATTAAATTACAACGCACAATCAACACACATATGACAACCAATAGGAAACATCACCCCAGATCGTGCACACAACGCCTTACATTACCCCGCGAAGATGGAGGCAGAGGACTCATCGATATACAAAATTTACACAATAGACTCATAGATAAGCTACGCAATTATTTTTATGCAAAAGCCGAACAATCCCAACTTCATAAACTCTTAACCGATATAGACAAAAAATTAACCCCACTCAACTTATATGACAGAAACATTCACCCAAAATTAGCAAGCAGGCAGCAGAAAATAGACTTATGGGCACAAAAGTCTCTACATGGCAGACACCTCGCCGATCTCAGCCAAACACATGTCGACAGAAAAGCGTCGAACGAATGGCTGTTGCGCGGGGAACTCTTCCCAGAAACCGAGGCTTTTGTGATAGCTATTCAAGATCAGGTTATAGATACCCTTAACTATCAGAAACACATAATCCGTCTCCCTAATCTTTCTACCGACTTATGTAGACGATGCCATAGTAGTTCTGAAACCATCCAACACATTACTGGCGCTTGTAAATCTATTGTACAAACTGACTACAAACACCGGCATGACCAAGTTGCAGCAATTATCCACCAAAATCTGGCTCACAAATATTCATTCATTCCCAATAAAACTGCTTATTATAAATATAAACCCAGTACAGTTCTTGAAAATAATGCATTTAAAATATATTGGGATAGGACAATAATTACCGACAAAACCATACACTACAATAGACCTGACATAACAATCCTAGATAAAGTTAACAGGACAGTTTTTATTGTAGACATAGCAGTATGTAACACACACAATCTTCTTACGACGCACACAGAAAAAGTTTCAAAATATATAGACTTAGCTACTGAAATTAAAAGACAATGGCAGGTAGAAAGAGTTAAAATTGTACCCATTATCATGTCTACAACTGGTGTGGTTCCAAAGACTCTTCAAAATAGCCTTAATACACTGCAAATGCCGAAATCCACCCTAATGTTGATTCAAAAAGCAGTTCTACTAAATACATGCCGTCTCACACGAAAATTTCTTGCATCGTCATCATCCTAATCTCACATCATTTCCCCCTGGCACACTTGGCTAAGGCCCGTGTGTTAGATTTAGCTTCCCCTTTAAAATAAAAGGGAGACCACAAAAGGTATAAAAATTATAATAATGATAATGATGATAATGGTGAAAATGATGAAGATGATGAAAATGATGAAAATGATGAAAGTGATGAAGATGATGAATTGATGAAAATGATGAAAATGATGAAGATGATGAAAATGATGAAAATGATGAAAGTGATGAAAATGATGAAAATGATGAAAACGATGAAGATGATGAAAATGATGAAAGTGATGAAAATTATGAATTGATGAAAATGATGATATGTATATATAAAAGTTCGAAATCTTATCTATCTATTACACATATATATATATATATATATATATATATATATTAGGTATATATATATATATATATATATATATATAGATATATATATAGTATCTGGGTTGCTTCAAGCAATGAAAAATAAACTAATAACAAATAAAATTTAAAATAGCAAAAAGTGTCGTGACAACAAATTATGTCGCGACAATTTCCGTCTAGCCCCCTTCGTTTTTTCGTTCATATCGCGCGATAAGGAACTTCGTTCCAATATAATTAAAGTATTATGAAAGTTAAATTTAATTAATTTTAACGATAAATTCGACTAAATGACTGAGGTACAAAGTATAGAAAACAAAGCAGTGACGAGGAGGCCGCGCGCCAAACGAAGTGAAACCTTAAATTTTAAACAAACAGAGGTCATTTTTGAATATTCTAATTAATTGATTATATTATATGAAAATTTCTTAATCCGTTTTACGTGTAGGTATAATATTCACATATATATTAATACATTCGCAGCTGGTTCAAGTGTTAACACATTACGTGACCATATCGATGACGACTTAAATTAATGTCCTCCCTATTCTTTTTCTATTAGTATTCCCGTGATGATATGTAGCCTATCCTTCCTCGATAAATGGACTATCCAACACTGAAGGAATTTTTCAAATCGGATTAGCGGTCCCTAATATTAGCGCGTTCAAACAAACAAAGAAACTCTTCAGCTTTATAATATTATTCTTCTTCTTCTGCTGCTTCTATTAATAGTTGCAAAATGTTATGTAGCCTTCCTAAATGGGCTATCGAACACTACCCGGTTCCTATATTTAACGAATCGTCATCGTGTAAAAATTTTCTGCAACCGACTACGAGTCGTAAATACCGTTCCTCAATTTATTTTTTATAGGAACGATTTTAGCTTACGCCCCGTATAATATACTACTATTCGTACCTAGAACGGATCGTTTTTCAAATATAGGAACTGGGCATAAGACAATTGTTGAACTTGGTCTAGCCGTTCACGTGTGACGTCTTGACCAAGAGAGATTCATTTATATATGTTACGGCAATCTGTACAATAGGTACCTAAGTAGTGTAGATAATGTGTGATATATTATTTATTTTATACTTTGACCAGGTATTTTAAATGCCCAATGCGCAGCCGGTAAATTGCTATCTACGGGAACAGGTTAAAAGCAATCCACTCATACTCATCTAATCCAAATGATTCAACAACACACGAGATCTGGAGTGGTCACTGTTCTAACCTAACCTGAACCTAGATGATTCTGAAAAAAGTTATTTTAAAGCAAAAAGAACACGTTACCGATCAGCATAATGATTTTAAGAAGTCATTGCAAGTAAATGTTTCTTAAAAAAAATTACATAACCAAGTGCAAACAATGGATAATATTGAACAATAAGAAATATGGTATTCTATAAGTGGTCCTATAAATACCAATCTAATATGCATTACGTAATCTCAGTTGCAGGAGAACAGATACGATGACTCGGAAGTTTTCAACAACATAGTTCGAACTATTACTAACATTCAATCGTATCTATACTAATATTATAAAGCTGGAGAGTTTGTTTGTTTGAACGCGCTAATCTCAGGAACCGCTGGTCCGGTTTGAAAAATTCTTTCAGTGTTGGATAGTCCATTTATCGAGGAAGGCTATAGGCTATATATCATCACGCTAATACTAATAGGAGTGGAGCGGACACTGGTCACTCTCAATACTTTATTGCATTACATAGGTATACAGGGTCTTACAATAATTCAGACTGTTCCACTATGAACCCTGTCGGGCACGGCAAAATTACAAATAAGAGAGGAGACTCTATGAAAAAGGACAAGGGCACCTCAAAGAGTGCCCTTTGTCCTTCTTCATAGGACATAGGCCACTATATGTGGCAGGACATAGGTCACTCTATGAGGAAGGACAAAGGCCACTCTTTGAGGAAGGACATAGGCCAGTCTATGAAGAAGGACAAAGGCCACTCTTTGAGAAACGACATAGGCCACTCTATGAAGAAAGGCATAGACCACTCTATGAGGAAGGAGATAGGCCACTTTATGAGGAAGGAGATAGGCCACTCTATGAGGAAGGAGATAGGCCACTTTATGAGGAAGGAGATAGGCCACTCTATGAGGAAGGAGATAGGCCACTTTATGAGGAAGGTGATAGGCCACTCTATGAGGAAGGAGATAGGCCACTCTATGAGGAAGGAGATAGGCCACTCTATGAGGAAGGAGATAGGCCACTTTATGAGGAAGGAGATAGGCCACTCTATGAGGAAGGAGATAGGCCACTCTATGAGGAAGGAGATAGGCCACTCTATGAGGAAGGAGATAGGCCACTTTATGAGGAAGGAGATAAACCACTCTATGAGGAAGGAGATAGACCACTCTTTGAGGAAGGACATAAGACACTCTTTGAGGAAGGACATAAGCCGCGGATAAAAGCCAGAATAATATAACAAAATATCACCACTGGTTCTCTATAAGACTAGACTACATACGAGTAAAATAATAACAATAACATAAAATAATAACAATAACATAGAATTACAAAATAATCAAGATGGACTCGTTTGATGATAGATTTCTGCTATTTATATAATTTATTAGCATCATCAACTTTCTCCAATTCGCACCGTATATAACAAGACCTAATAAAAGGATACTTAACAGATATATGTCACATGTTAACACAATAAAGTTGTGTGGAGTCTGTGCGGCGAATGCTAAATTCGTGAAAGTGTCGTGAAAGCGGGTGGCTGTCTCGGATGCGCGTGAGCACGCCGCGCGGCGCCCGAACACAACCGACGATTTAGGGTTGTCACACTACTAAAAACAGCTATGAAACAGTGTCATTTATCGAAGCTATAGTACGACAATGTAAACTTATTATAAAATTCATTTAACTTTAGCTCTCACTTCTGCCATTATTAGGAATCTATTGACATTTCATTAAAAGCCAGTAAAAGCAGTTCAGTAGTTTAGAAGCTTCGATGGAACATACAAACATGCTCAATCCCACAGTCAAACTATCAACCAGGTATTTGGGAACCCACAAATATTTATTTATTTATTCAATTAGGGAACACGAACAGCAGTATATAAAATGTATATAGGGTTGTCATTAAGAAAACTAAACTTAATAAATATACTATCCACTACGTTTTCCACAGATTACATATGGAGGTTCAAGTTTATAAGCGAAGTTGGTAATTAACAATAAAAAAAAAATAACACAAGAAAAACATAAAACTTTTTGTGATTTAGTTGTTTTTTTTTATTATAAACTAGCGACCCGCCCCGGCTTCGCACGGGTGCAATGCTGATACTAAATACACGTTGTATATAAAACATAGCTGACCCACGCAACCTCGTTTGCGTCTTATATAGCCCGTAGCATGAAAATTTTCGCAAAATAAGTAACTTTTCTGGTTGATTTTTACACCTTGTGTCCGAAAAACCCAAATATCTTACGGAACCCTATTTTTTTCCAAAATAAAATATAGCCTATGTTACTCGTGGATAATGTAGCTTTCGAATGGTGAAAGAATTTTTAAAATCGGTCCAGTAGTTTTTGAGCCTATTCATTACAAACATACAAAAATAGGTACAAATCTTTCCTCTTTATAATATTAGTATAGATAATACATACACTGTCAAAAATATTAACTTTCATTTTGGCTTTTATCATAGTCGGTTAAGAACATTTTACTGGATGAAGAGGTTTGACTCTCTAATTTTATAGGAGGAAAGCTTGAGCACTACGTACAGCCAGTAACAACATAAATAATGCAGAAGCATCTCAATACCATCACCATGCTACACTGTCAGTATTCACATGGTGTGTGGGTGAGTATGGTGACTTGGATTGTACTCATGCTATCCATCAGGCACAATAGAGTCACTTTGGCAGGCTCAAACAAAAAATTAAAAATAAAGAATCAGAACTAAACGTAAAGTAGTTAGTGGCAACCCTGTGAGAAGAGGTGCGCGGGCGCAGTCACAGAGTGCTCGCGAAACAGAGGCTGCACTCAATTATATTGTTGTTAATCGCACAGCTATTAGACAACTGAAAGTACTGTGTATCATTAGTAATAAGTTTCCCTGCTATGATTACTTCGATACTCGCTTTCATAAGAGCTAAATTTTATGTGAATTATTTCATAAATGTTGAGCGAAAAATTCTCTAAAGATGTTTAACCTTGTTATTTAATGTTAGTACTACTTTTATTGAGGAATATTAATGAAGAATATATGTGGTTACTTGAATGTATTACTGTTTCAAAACAGAGTAAAAAAATTGTAGCTTGCTTACTTGTTTAAGTAGGTCTATAAAAATATTATGTTATTTTATACTGAGTCTGGCCATTCATACTGTTACAATTTTATTAAATAAACAAAATATTACTTTTCTGTCATTTTATACGATTATTCATTGTGTTTTCTTATTTTCGCGCCAATATATTGTAAAATATTTTGTGACATTAAAATTTAGTGTGGTGATAAAGAGAACCGAATCGCTGTGATTGCATTACATAAAGTAGATATGAAGCCAAATACAATTTTTAAAATCCTCCATACGCTTGGTCGCCCGGAGGCAATTTCTTACAAGCAACCTTAAAATGACCGTATTAATGCTGAAAGCTCTAAAGGAGCTTCCCAATTAGTCAACAGAGTACAACGTGGATATTATCTAACTTTAGTGATGGTTTGGTAGGGTGTTAGCTATAAAGGAGTGACTGAGTAATATTTTTATGAAAAAGATATCGAAACATCGGCACAAGTGTATCAAGATACCATTTTTACCTTTAATGGTCCTTTCAGCAAGGCTCAGCGCTGAGTTATAAAACTTGATCCAACCAATCTTGGTTAGGAAACCAACGTTCCGGACTGCAACAGAGCTGAAGACTAGCTGTCATGTAGTCCTGATCTTAATCCACTCGATTATGATTTATGATCAGTTTTTGATAGTAAGATTTGCTCTAAACGCCAAATTAAATTGGAGTCCCTAAAATAATCCATACGATTGGTAGTGAAGAATTTTCCCATAGAAAGTGTGTGAGCTGCTATTGGTAACTGGCCTCAACGTTTAAAGGACTCTATTTTTTTTATATGTGGCCCTGGCAAAATGACTCTTCTCTGTCTGGTAGAAAGAATAAGCAAAAGCCAAGAGTGGTGATCACAATAGTCGTGCAGACTACTGCAGACTATGCAACAATGCAGCATGGTAGCCCACACTATGTAGGCCTAGTGATAATTCTGTACCATTGTATTGCCGCCAATTGAGACCACTTCGAATAAGAACATAATATTGCTTGCAATAACGTTTCTAGTAGCCATTGTGATTCAGTGTCAAAAGTGTCAAGATTTAAGACAAATATTTTTTTTGTAAAATCCGTTTGATAAGACTTCTTACGTGTTATATAATATGTTCTCAATAGTTGCTATGTGTTATTTCGTAATATTGTTTAATGTTTTAAGATAATCTTATCTTTTAGAAAGAGCCGGATATTTTTCAAAACAACTAGGTTTTAAATATTTTGAAGAGCACTGTGAAAGATCAGCTACTTAGGTATGTAGCATTTTAAGGGCTTTGCGAAGTTAAAGGGATTAAGAAGTGAGGCAAAAATTTGTACCCCTTTTTACGAAAATTATGTGAATGTAGGAGCGTGGTGAGAGAGCCACGCTTCGGCATGAATAGGCCGGCTCGACCGTAGTGATACCACGCGCTCACAGAAAACCGGTGTGAAATAGCGCTTGCGCTGTGTTTCACCGAGTGAGTGAGGATATCGGAATCCCATACCCCAACCCCCCTTTCTATCCCTCTCCCCATCCCACAAAGGCCGGCAATGCGCTTGTGATGCCTCTGGTGTTGCGAATGTCCATGGGCGGCGGTAAACGCTTACCATCAGGCGATACGTCTGCTCGTTTGCTCCCATATACCATAAAAAGAAGAGAATTTGGCACAGTTAGTTTATGTGAAGGACTCGATAGCTAAAAACCGAAAAAACAATAATTATGGTTGACTACTGGGCGATTATTACTTTTTTATAAGAGAATATAGGACTCTTCTTGCCGGGAGCATGGCGGAATCATCACAAAATTTATATTTATTATAGATTAGTATGTATGTATTCTAGTATAACTGTTTGTGTGTATGTTTATATGTATTTTTGTATGGTTGTGTAGATTAATCGTATTCCATTATATACAGTATTTTTTTCTCTTTATTTAGCTTATTTCTTAATTTTAAGTTTTTAATGTCCATTCTAGAATCCCTAATCGAAGTGTAGTGCACCTTCTAATTCATTTCCGCACCACCCGACGGTAGACTGGTAGAGAATGCCTGTGGCATTAAGTCCGCCATTGTACATTTGCGCATAAAGTTTTTAAATAAAATAAATTAATTAATATCAGACTGCCAGGTGTGAGACGGATAAAGTTTACAAATTGTATTATTTTTCAAGACAAATTATTTTATTGTGTTATCTGGTCACCGAGTCTAAATATTGTGTCCACGTAACACTATTTTTATTAAAACAATAGTAGCTAAAATTCCGACATTTCAGGAATTTAGGCTACTTTTGTTGACGCTTCCTGTATAAGCAGCCGTTTCAGTGATTAGCCGGAACAAACTGAAATACAGACAATTAATTTAAATACTGTTTTTTCTTATTTAATTAGGTACTGTATATACTTTAACTAGCTGACCCACACAACCTCGTTTGCGTCTTATATTGCCTATAGCGTGAAAAACTTCCCCCATTTTTAAACATTCTTCATTGGTGCTCCGCTCATATTAATAGTAGCGTGATTACATTATCCTATAGCCTTCCTCGATAAATGGTCTATCCAACATTGAAAGAATTTTTCAAATCGGACCAGCGGTTCCTGAGATTAGCGCATTCAAACAAAAAAACAAACAAATTCTTCAGCTTTATCATATAAGTATAGATATGCTTTTTGGGGAAAAATTGTTACTCTAAAATTACAAACAGACGTTTCAATTTTATTTATTTGTATAAATTTTATATATTATATTAAAATCATAGTATGTATTCATTAATTTTGAAATATATTTTTCAGTAGCCTTATTACAGGTCTTGTTTGGATTTGTCTGATTTTTGTTTTTTTTTTGATTTAATAATAGTAATAGTAGTAATTAGGAAAGCAAACTTATTAAATCCTCAATGTGTGTTGATCCTGACGGATTTTTTTCAAATACCTTTGACCTTCAAGGTTTTAGATAGAAGGTATTAGATATATCATTATTATTTTAGGGTTCCGTATAAAAGTAGTTATTAAAGGAATAATCGCATTATGGGTAGGCATACATTACTCTGTGGATAGGATACGTTAGAGACAGTGATCACATCAGTTGTGCCTATATCCGGAGAACATTAGTGTGATGCACCTTCACCTGAAATAGTAGAAAACACTCGAACTTCTTTTTACTCCCGGAGAAGATCGAGTTGCATCCATGTTGCTCTGCCTCGGTGGCGTAGTGGTAGCATATGCGACTGCTTAAGGTCTCGGGTTCGAATACCGGGACCAAATGTTTGTATGATCTGCAAATATTTGTTTCGGAGTTTGGGTGTTTTCTATGTATAATACGAGTATGTATGTATTTACAAAAAAAAAGTATATAAGTATTTATGTCAGTTGTCTAGTACCCATAACACAAGCTCTGCTTAGCTTGAGATTAGATGGCGTTGTGTGTTAGATGTCCCTGGAATGTTGTGAAATAACGCTGCACTTGTTATAAACGTGTTTTTTTTTATTTGATCGAAAATCAACAAACCTCTGAGCTAAGAATTATTTTTAAATTTCGAACGTTATCAAATGTATAATATGTACTTATTTACAAAAAAATATATGTGTATTTATATCAGTTGTCTAATACCCACAACACAAGATCTGCGCAGCTTGGGACTAGATGGACTTTTATTTATTTATTTGTCAAGCAAGATATCGCTAACTTTTTTTTTATTTAAAACTCTGTTGGTAGAAGATATTTCATTTCTTTTCGTTGTTAAATTTTTTTTAATTTTTTTTAATTTTAAAAAGCAACATTTTATATTTTGACACATAAAATAATTCTCAACATAAACTGAGATGTAATACATAATTTCATGCATTGAAGTCAAGTGTTTGACCCAGACCGTTGGCTGAGATCTGGTACCGGCCCTCGACACGGTCAGCGAACGGCAATGATCTTAATCTACAACACATCTGTTCACAAATTACGCTAAGCCATTTATGTGGACAAATAAAAAAGAAAATATCATAAATATTTGTGAAAAGGTTCTAAATTTACAACAGATTTTTTTGGGATATCAATCTGAGGGTTAGCTACTGGATATTTTCATACTTATATTTTACAAGCTTTTGTCTGTGGTGTGTGTGCCGCCCGTGTGTATGTCGGTTATCGCAGTACATTGTACCTAATGTGTTATTCATATATATTAGCTACATAAAGTAAGTTTCATCTAAATTCGTTTAGTAATTATTGTGATACAAACTTTCCCAATAATATTTGTAAGCAGGACTTTACGGTAGTGCAAAAAATTCCGGGAGTTCCGCATAAAAAAAAGGGAATTTTATTATAAGTTTCGCGGATACGTGGAGAGTGTCACTAGGCGGCTTCGCGGAAGCTAGGTATCTTAAACAACGTGAGACGGTTCTACTCGCTAGGGCACCTGTGCCTTCTTTACAAGACCCAGGTTCCCTCGTGCGTGGAGTATTGTTCTCATCTTTGCGATAGAGCCGCGCAGTATCTGTTCGACGCTCTCGACCGGTTGCAGCGGCGAGCAATCCGCATTGTCGGCAGTCCCCAAACCTCTGCAGTTGCGTATAGACATCGCCTCTATGGCAGTCCTCTATCGTCTTTATCATGGAGAGTGTTCTGAAGAATTGTTCCAACTGCCCCCCCCCTTCTCCCTTCCCCTACAGAACAACACGTGCCGGTCTTGGAAGTCAGCGCTTCAGAGTGATAGATATACGCTCTCGTACTCACCGCTTCGGTTCTTCCCTCCTTTGACGAGCGGTCAAAACCTGGAACTCACTACCTGCGTACATGTTTCCCTCCCACTATGAACCCGGGTCCTTTAAGCGGAGCGTGAAATAGCGTCTCAGTAGGCCGCCATAGTGGGGGTCACCTAAAGTTTAGGTGGTATTAAATTTTGTTAAATTATGGTGATTTTAAATTCATGTTTTTTGTTTTCGTTTCTACAATATTTGCCGATAATCTTGCCTTTTCTACCACCGTGATATAGCATAGAACCTTCGTCCGTCCTAGTAAATAGGCTATCTAAAAATAATTATAATTAATCGTTTTATTGTACACCAGATAACTAAGTACATATAAATTAACGCTAGGTCAGTACAAGTGGCACCCATATCGTTCAAAGGCAATCTCTTACAGGCAACCATGGACTATTCTACCAACAATATTACATATTTTAAAACACTTGTTTTGTATTTATTTACCGTTTTTAAATATTTATTAAAATGTATGACATGCACGAGCCGTCAACTTAATTCTTCGACATGTTCGAGTTACACAATATTTAGATTTAAACAGCGCGCGTTATTCAGCAGACGTCTCTACGTTAGGTAATATCGCTGATAACATTTCGGAAACGTGACGTTACTGCGAGGAAGTGCTTGTAGATGCATGCTCCGTAGATCTACTGCAGCTAGGAACTTTCTCTTGATAGGGTTGGCACTAAGATAACTAATTAGGTGTGATTATATTCGCGTAGAAAGTTGAATTCAAGTCCTTTTTGTTCACGGGGTGAAAAATCTATACAGAGATCACTGCGCTCCAGCCCTCCTCACCCACCATCATGGCAGTAATTATTGCTGTTCGTCGGATTTGGTCGACTTCACGTTCGTTCGTGTTCAGACGCCCATACGGGCGAATTGATTTTTCTTCATTATTAACATGATTCTGTTCTTTTTTGTGCGGTAATTTTATAGGCCAATTTGTTAAGCTTTTAAAATAATAAAGCAAGAATACGTCCAAGGATGCATTGTCAAACGGTACCATGGAATATTACACTTAGTGGCCAAAACAAAGGTAAAAAACTATGAAAACAGTTTTCAGATTGGTCGATAGGATGGCAAAAAGATTTTGTGCATACCTATTAATTTATTATTAACTGAAACTGACTAACTTAAACCCGCGGAGCTACCCGCGATACGACAATAACCGACACCGCAAACGCCGCGAGGCGAAGCTAGTATCTTTATAAATTGTAGGCTTTGTGTTATTCTGATGTATAAGCTATGTTATTGTAAAGTTTCATCAATATCCATTCATAGTTTTTGCGTGAAAGAGCAATAAACATACAGTGAGTATGTTTGTTGCTCTTTCTTACATACCTATTCACAAATTTTCGGGTTTGTATTGTACTCGTGGGATTATATCCCCTCGTCTACTGATTTGTGGGAAAACGTTATTAAACATTCTTACAAAACGTTTATTGAACACGTCAATAATAAACTGTATCCAATAATGCTTACATAAAATTTATTTGCGAAATTAAAGATTCGATTTAATTTGTGGAGGAACGGCTGGCATGTCCCTCCAACACAAAGAGAGGATCCTCCGACCAGGCGAGGTGATCATGCTTGGCGGGCCACTATAAACTTGAGCGACTCCAAAACCTCTGCATCAGATTCATATTTGGTTTGCGCAAATATGACCATATCTCAGAATACCGTTCTAAACTCAAACTCTTTCGCCCGAATCTTTATATACTTTCTCTTTTATACAGTGTTCTGTTTAATCCTCACACAACCTCTTATCTCAAAGAACGTTTTCAGTTCTTGCACAATACACATTGCAGGGACCTGAGGTCATCGGAGAATTTAATTTTAAAAATGCCACAACACACCACCCACTTTGCAGACAAGTCTTTTACTGTGTAAGCAGTAAGACTTTGGAACAGCTTGCCGGAGACTATACGAAAGGCGAAAACCTTGCCTGTTTTCAAAAACCTGGTGAAGGATTATTATCTGTCCTTATGAATGCTCTTGGTTTGATTATACGTAGTAAATGTTGTAGTCTATATATGTGCCTATATATGTATGTATGTATGTATGTATGTGTATGTATGTATGTATAAGTGTGTACGTATGCATTTTGTTGTTTTGTTTTTCATTTTTATCTATTATTTTAAGAATTTGGAAAATTTACGTGATGGTGTGTTTGTTACTGTTGGATTAACTGCCTGAAAATCTTAAATACCTAAAATCCATCTTAAGGTTGTCTGGAAGAAATCGCCGTGAGCGATAAGACCGCCAATTGTTACTTCTAAAACATTGTAACTCATCTGTTATGTTTTTAAATTTTAATGTGTATACATTACAATAAAGATATAAATAAAATAAATAAATATATGTATGTGGATGTCACCACAAATTCTTCAAAAATCTATTACTATTGTTTTGACAGCCCTATTATAATTCAAATAATGACAGTATCATTTAATTTCTCCATGTTTACTCAAACATTTCTGGAACCGTCGTTTACCTCGATTTTGTACATTTGCGATATTTTGTATTCTATCTAGTCTCCTTGTTACATAGACACTTGACATGTGTGTCGAACAAATGAACAGACAGATTGATGTTCCGATTTTATGTAATTGACATGAATGTTGAATGTTATTACCGCTATGTGACTTGCGTTAAAATTATTAATAAGTAAATGGAACTTTAAAAGTTTTGCAACTCATTATATATAATTATACGTATATCGATGATATGATCTATATAAATTAATAAAATTGAAATGTCTGTTTGTTATTTAAAATTAACAGCTTTTCTCTAAATGCATAATATTGAAGCATATTATAGTACTACTAAAAAAAGTTGTCTGCCTATAAAATATTACCTTTTGGTAAAATATAAATTTTCCTACAATTTCGATCAATCGTATTTCAAAATCGGTAGGTTATTCTTATTTTTTTTATACTTTATATGTTAATAATAAAAACTTACTAAAGTATACATTGTTAAAATCATTTAATAGTATGCTCTAAAAGCATGTTTTTATTTTAGCTGTAAAATGCTATTTTCTAAGTAATCAAAACGCAGACCATTTGATTCATATCTTCACTCGTCTGTGTGGTGACGCATTAACAATATGTTGTATGTGCTGTTGATGATGATGATGGTTTTTTTACAGCAGAACTGACAGCTTTACGCGCTCTCTGAGGCACGGAGGTTCAGACCCCAACGTCCAAACTCCGAGCTACATCTAGAGAGTTTCTATAATAATCAGAAAAACTGAATACGAGTAACACTTCTGGCCCGACCCGGGATTCAAACACGAGACCTCTTGATTGGCAGTCGCATACGTCAACCGCTTTTGAATTAAAATTTTAATTTATGTTAAATATATAATTGAAAATTTAACGGATTATATGGAAATTACGTAAGAAAAAAGAAAACATATTCATTACGACAGTCATTAACAGAGAAAAAAAACGTGTGTTGGACACGAAACTCTTTCAAAATTAGGCCTTTTTTATAATACAAGATCCTAGATAGATACATTCATAAACAGATATATACATTGATACTAATGTAATTGTATAATGTACTGTCTATGTGAGATGTTATAGATGTTACACTAAGATATAGTATATCATGTTATATACACAACTAGATGTTTTATTACAAGTGTACCATACAGATTAATGTTTTGATATCATTTTTATTCATGTTCGTGTATTAGCGTGCTTTTATCCTCGTCTCCGCTTAAGGTACCTACTTACTTATCGAACCAAGAATAAACTTCTGTAAGTTTTATCAAAATATGTTTAGTCGTTTTGTGACAGTTATAGACATTTGACATTTTCAATCACGTGAAAAATGTTTCCATTCGAAATTAAAATGATTAATGATCTTTAAACGAAACAAACAAAAAAGTACAGATTCTTAAAGTTTGTAAATCATCCGATTTTAGTCTGGTAATCGCTACGTATTATATTCGTAAAACAAAGTCCTCTGATGCGTCTGTCTGTCTGTCTGTTCGCGATAAACTCAAAAGCTGCACGGATTTTAACACTGTTTTTACTTATAGATAGAGTGATTATTGAGGAAGGTTTACGTATTAAATTTATTATTTTTTTTTAAATAAATTGGCTAAAATATAACAGTATTTGTTGAAGACGTCGGAAAAAAATGAACAGTATTATATTTTCCGCAATAAACTCGTGCGAAACCGGGGCGGGTTGCTAGTTAACATCTATACAAATAAATAAAATTAGAGTGTCTGTTTATAATATTAAAATAACCGCTTTCTACTACATGCATATGAATGTATGTACGGTACACATACCAAAACATATATTTTTGTCTGTCTGTCTGTTTGTTTCGGCTAATCTCAGGAACCACTGGTCTGATTTGAAAAAATATTTCGGTGTTGGATAGTACATTTATCGAGGAAGGCTGTAGGCTATATATCAACACGCTACTACTAATAGGAGCGGAGCACCAATGAAGAATGTTTCAAAAACGGGGGAAAATTTAATACCACCACGGGCAATATAAGACGCAAACGAGGTTGCGTGGGTCAGCTAGTATAAAATAAATCTGTCTGAACTTATTGCGGATTCTTCTCAGTCTAAAAAGCCACTAGAAAACCTCAGTTGAAACACGTTAAGTATCAAATGATTTCAATATTAATAAAAAGTATTGAAATTGTAAAGTTAAAAAAATTCTTAAAAAAAATACAGACTACCAATTGTAGTAATCTATTCGGCCAGTGATATTCTTCCAAGTTTAATCAAAGAAATCCCTACTTTTACCTGTGACAATCAAAATGTGACCATCACGTAATATGTACCTTTAAACGAGCAATTCTTCACTACATAGTATAAAACAAAGTCGCCTTTTCTGTCCCTATATCCCTATGTGCGCTTAAATCTTTAAAACTACGCAACGGATTTTGATGCGGTTTTTTCCAATAGATAGAGTGATTCAAGAGGAAGGTTTATATGTATAATACATGCATCATATACTAAGGCAACATTGCTAATTTTAGAGGTTTCTATTTTATGCCCGTGCAAAGTCGGAGCGGGCCGCTATGTTTTTATATACAACGTTCATAGTTTTTCTGTAGTGTATTTAATTTAGTATCAGCATTGCACCCGTGCGAAGCCGGGGCGGGTCGCTAGTATAAATATAAATTTATAATTTGAATCTCTTAAACGGCTTCAACAACTTTCATTAAATTTAGTATGCAAGGGGCTTGGGGGCGATAAATCGATTTAGCTAGGATTAATTTTTAGAAAAAAAAGAAACATTTTGGTACTAATATTAAAAAAATCACAAGTTACATCACTATAGGCCTGAATCTATTATCTCACTGTATTTAAGAAGTGAATGGGCACCCATTACTGCCCACATCGGGTTAGATCTAAAACTAAAAAACGGCAAAACAATGAAACAATGGATCATATTGTATATATTTTTGATGTTAATAATGTAACGGTATGTATACCTCGTGTTGTTATAGTGTGAACTTATTTATCTTGAGAGCAAATCCATAACAGATTATAATTGTTATATTTAAATTATTAGGATTTTTAGTTCAAAGTTTATATTTGAATCGTATCTGACTTATGAGAATCAGAAATCGCGATAAATAAGATCTACAAGTAGTGAAAACAATAAATAATACGATAGCAGGAACATAAATAGATTGCATGCGTTCTCAGTAAGTTTCTCCATGGAGGTCGCAAATGAATCAAGGAGTGAAAAATTGAAATAAAAATGGCGCCAAAAGAACAAAAACTAAATTTGAATAGTATTTATTTTCAATAAATTTAAAATTTGTTTTTGAATTAAATAAATTATTTCACTTTTGTACATCTCTCAGTTATACACACATATATTTAATAAATGATCAAATTTGATTGATTTTTTCAATGTCCCGTTACGATTAAAAGAATACATTTAAAATCCTCCTTAATTTTCGGTGAAACACAGCGCAAGCGCTATTTCACACCGGTTTTCTGTGAGGCCGTGGTATCACTCCGGTCGAGCTGGCCCTATCATGCCGAAGCGTGGCTCTCCCACGGTAACTCCCAATTAAAATGGAGTTTAACTTTGCAGTAAGACCATGTTGACAGGTGACATATACAATGCAAATGTTTTACGTCGGAATATTAGATTTACAAATATCGGGCCGCCATTGTGGTGTTTTGTAATTCGGCACACAAACAGGGAAGCATTATAGCACGGAGACTTGTGTAATGGTTTTAAATAGTGTATTTACCTGCTCCATACGAGAATCTATATTTATTATATTTGAGAAGTTTTTCTTTGTCTTACTGCTAAAAAAACATAATTGAAATGTGCTACTTTATAGATATCTACATAAGTATATCTATAAAGTAGCACATATAGATGTTCATATTATTTGAGGCGGGGCGCACATCTTTAAGCTATGAATTTATTTAACTCAAAACATCTATACAAATAAATAAATCTGAAGTATCTGTCTGTAATTTCAAAATAACAACTTTTCACTAAATACATAATCGATACTAATATAATAAAGCTGAAGTGTTTGTTTGTTTGTTCGAATGGGCTAACCTCAGAAACCGCTGGTCCGATTTAAAATTATTTCAGTGCTGGATAGTCCATTTATGGAGGAAGGCTATATATCATCACGCTAATACTAATAGGAGCGGAGCGCCAATGAAGAATGTTTCAAAAACGGTGGAAAATTATCACGCTACGAGGTTGCGTGGGTCAGCTAGTTATTACATAAAAGTATATACGGGTCTAACATCAAAAACTGAATTTTCAAAATTTTTATCAGTCTGTTCTGTCCACAGATCACCCCCAAGGAGTAGTAGTAGTAGGGAGTGATCTGTGGTTCTGTCTAATCTGCGGAACGGCTGAACCGATTTTAACAAGCCTTTCACTGGTAGATAGCTAATGATAAAAAAATAACTTGGGCTTCTTCTTCTTAAATTAACTTCACCCCGCGGCAATACACGTGTTTACGGTACAACAACAACGGTAGTATTAAATATAATAAAACCTTACAATCACATGATGTCAACTTAATTGTTATCGGTAATTCACGTAATAGACCTAGTCACATTACGTACTTTGAAAGCCTTATATAATTAATTTTGTTAATTGAAAAATATATTTGTAAACATTACAGTGTTTGCTGTCAACATCTAATAGGCAACATAATATATGAATGTATGATAAAACGACGAAACCAGATCACTATTAGTCGCGAATATTCGTTTATATATTGTATGTCTATTATTGGTGCAAATTTTGGCTCTATAATATATATAATCTGTGCACACGTTGCACAACATTTTTTTTTACACTAGGTAACCCGTGCCCACTTCGTTGGGCATAATGTTAATAATCCTTTTTTAGTACAGAGTGTTATGTTTTAATTTCTAACTGCCAAGAATAAGATAGAAAGTAGTTCTGATAAGAACCTTTTATTTAAAGAATGTCGAAAGTGTACTAATTTCGTTTCGAAAAATTAAATTTCGGAGACGTCCGCTGCGTGACCTCTCAGATGTAAAAGGCCACGCCTCCTTCTCCCGAAGCGAGCACGAACGCGAACCGAATTAAACCCGAAGCCATCGCGCGCCGTCCGCTGCTTTGGCCTTCCGTTGAAATTTCTCCGATTCACTTTGCAAAACCAACTACCACGTAATAACCTTTTTATTTTTCGGTTTTTTATATAACCTATGACACTCAGCAATAATGTGGCTTTCTATTGGTGAAAGAATTTTTTAAATCGGTTTTGTGGATCCCCAGATTACCCCTTACAATTTAACAAATATACAAACACACCAACTTTACTTCTTTATAATATTAGTATAGATTAACAAAAAATTCTTGTAAAATAACAAGAAAAAATACTATTCAAGAAATTACAATGAGAGTTTATATTGATTAATCAAAGGACGTTATTCTAATTCATGATGTAATTAATTATATTTTTAGAAACTTTTATCGTTATTACCTCGTCTATGTGTGTCAAATTTCACAACTACATTTTAATATTAAAATTGTAAACTTTGACTAGTATTTATCTATGCGAATAAATAATTTTAAATTAACTGTTTTTCACTAAATGCATATGAAAGTAAATATAGTACATCTAAAAGTAATTTTTGTCTGTCTGTTTGTTTCGGCTTATCTCTGAAACGACTGGACTGATTTTGATGGGAATTTCACTAGCAGATAGCTAATGACTTAAGATATAATTTAGGCCATTTTTTTAGATTGACATTGCCCCGCTATGTCATCCGAGGTTGTTGTTGTACCGCGGGAAGCACTACGGGGCTCAGTTAGTCTTTATTTAAAACTATGTAGCTACTTTGACAGTCTTCATTGCTTCAAAAATTGATGCCCTATCACAGCTTAACGCACCTTTGTCTTGTGTATCTCCATACACAAGACAAAGGTAGAGATAAGGAGTATCATCTTTGTACATGAAAAGTGTCCGTCGAAATGCATTAAATTAGGGTGGCGCCACATTAGCATCAGAGTAAACTTCTTAAAATCAATACACACACTTTTTCATAAAATTGAATGATAAAAAATCAATTCACAGTTCAGAAAATAAAATATATTTACTACATTATTTTGTAATACGCAAGTAGTGACAATAATGTTAATTTTTTTAACTCGGCGTACTTCAATTCGTTCACAATTGCTACATTCATACCATAACCTGTGTCTACACCAGCGCCATTCTGGAAGGTTTTTGAACTGTTATTTACAGCTTATGCTGGACACTTTTTTCAATTTTCTTCCATATAAGATAACACTCCTTGTCTCTACCCTCCATAGTCTTGTGTTAACTGACTAATATTTTTAATCATTTGAGTTTCTTGACCTGGTTAAGATCGCAGGGACTCGTTGGATGCGGGCTGCCAACGACCGGTCAATGTGGAGATCATTGGGGGATGCCTACGTTCAGCAGTGGACTTCTTGCGGCTGATATGATGATGATGAGTTTCTTCAATTTTTCTGGACTTTATAAAGAAAAAGCGTATATATATATATCAAGCGTCCTAGTGACATAAAGAAAAAAAAAAAAAAACTTAATGTCAAACCAATTAAAAGTGGACTACATATCAGGCTATACTTCAAGATGTTTTATTTAATAGTTTAGGGAAAATAATATATTTAAAACCTGAGAATCTGCCGCATAATGCAAAAGCTAAGAATATGATAGCTTAATTTTTCTTTTAAGATAATTTTACCCTAAAATCGACTATATCCTTAGTCAGATTAGTTACTTTAAACATCTGTCAAAACGATATCTTTGTATGACTAAGCCCTCATTAAATAAATAAAGAAAGAAAAACTTTGTATGAAAAGTGTACTAAATACACACATATGACGTCACTGTTTTAAACCACTCAATTAAGTAATATATTAAAATGTTTATTTGATTAAAATTTGTAACAAAAATTAAAAGTGGTACTAAGTTTTGTAATATTCGATTTCAACTACCTTATTGTAACCTCGTCTAAGTCTCGATGTCTAATAAATGGAAGTAGCTCGTTTTTCTGAATAACACATAAAATGACAATTGAAAATACAGCTGCTGCAATATTTCTCAATCTAGAGCAGTTCACACACAGCTCATCTATGTGACGTAACAGATAACAATCGCAAGTTACGTAAAACGGAACGCATCCAATTTCAACGATGCTAATTATGCTACGCGCTTCCGACCGTGCTTCCTTATGTTGGCATTCGTCAATTGAATTAGAATTATGAACACAGATTTTGTTTTTAAACTATTCGTGTATTGGTCTTGAGGTGTCGCCCTTAAAAATCCACCACATAATTATCGTTTTAACAGCTGGGTTGCGTTACACTTTTTTCAAATTTCATAAACCTTCTTTTCTTCAAATTCAAAGTTGAAGGCATTAGGTATTAAAATAATTATTCGAGTTTACCTAACAAACGTCTCATAAACCTACTAAGGTGTACTAAATTACTATGTATTTAAATAGTAATAGATGCTTATGCAATGTTTTCCTTTTAGTGTCCTCAAAAAAGTAGGAAATATTCATTTTTTTTCGTGATTATTACGCAAGTTAAAAACTAGATTTTTTGTAACTAGTTTTCTTGAATTAGGTTAGATTTGGCAATTATTTGTAGAGTCAAATTTCGAGGCTTAAATTGTAACAGTAAATTAACATATAATAAATATCACAATCTTTAGACTACAACCATTTTATTCATCATGATGTCCATTGAAATCGTAATACGTTAGAGGTGTACCTCAATAGTATAGTAGATAGGTCCATAGACTACAGAGTACTGGATCATCATTATCATGGGCTGCCATCTTCAAAATGCGATCTTGAGCGATGAGTACTGATGTAATAAAAATTAAAGACTTGTATTTTCTCCTATTAAAGTCCATTAAAAATAATGTTCTTAAAGTAAAACGATGTACCAACTAAAATGATTTTCTGAATCAAAAGTAAAATTTACATTTATTTCAAAAAGTGCAATACATATAAATTATAACTTGACAATGTTAAAATATACTATTAAGTCTAGAATACTATGACTTTAAGGAACAAGGAAAAATTATTACATGCATGTTAAATCTTAACACTGTTATTAAGAAGCAATAATGGAAACAACCATGGCTATTGTCAATAAATACTTAATTTTATAACACTCGTTACAATAATAAACACTTTAAATGTATCCAAAATCGTAATACTAAAATTGTTTTAAACGATTCCCTGCTATGTGACATCCAGTAACTTTTTAAAAACTATTTTTAAAGCACTGGTGGCCCCGCGCAACTTCATTTGTAGTCCATTGAAATGTTAGGTTATTTTGGGCTTAGCGTGCGGTTCTCATACGACGTAATTTTATTTTTCAGATATAAAAGCGATGTTAGAGTAGGCTTTCCTTAAAAAAAAACGGATAAACCATAAAAACCATTTGCCCTCTTTTTTCCCAGATGGCGGCCGGGGGACAAGGGTTGCAACCTCACAAACTTAAATATATCTGTACAGTAACACCTCCTTCATTTCTAAAAAATAAATAAAATAAATATGCTTATCAGTCCTCCACCACTGGACATAAGCGTCTCTTTAGAGAGGAGGATTAGGCCTACTATAAAACGCTGGCCAGGGTTGCAATAGGTTTTGTTTTGACTGCCTCGGTGGCGTAGTGGTAGTGAATGCGACTGCTGTGCTTGAGGTCTCGGGTTCAAATCCTGGGTCGGACCAAATTTACAAATATTTGTTTCGGAGTTTGGGTGTTTTCTATGTATAATATGCATGTATTTACAAAAGAAAAGTATTTATGTATTCTTATCAGTGGTCTAGTACCCATAACACAAGCTCTGCTTAGCTTGGGACTAGATGGCGTTGTGTGTTAGACGTCCGAAATATTTATTATTATTTTGTGTCAAGTTTTCAGCAGTTTGCATTGCTGTTCTACTGTTAGTTTACTCCTTTAGTCAGCTCTTAAGGCACCCCATGATATGAACTAGGGATGACACTCCGTATTCTTGAGATTCTTAAAATTATAGCATAGAATAAAAAAATAGACAACATTTTCTACGTAATATTAACCATAATTCAAGTTCAACCAGGGTCATATTAAAAATGCGAATATTACCGTGTCAATGTCTGCATGCGTTTCCCGCTCGTAAGGCGACTAATCTCAGATGCGTGCTCTCATCATTTGTGTTTAAACATAAACGTTTAATCTAACGTAACTTGTTGTAAATTTAATTGCGTTTATATTTTATTAGTTGTAGTTATTTGTCTATTGTATATTTAGCAATTAAACTATTATTTACTGAAGTTTACGCTTAGAGGTTATGTCCTTTTGGTTTCTATGAAGGTCGTTTAGATTAATATAATATGAAGGTATTTCTCAAGTAACTCATTATTCAGTTGATTTCGGTGGCTGCTTTTTTTTCTAAATTTAAATATATCAGCAAGAAATTCAAAATGTATTTTTAATTTAAAAATATATGTACCTACTGGAGGCACTCTAATTGGCCGAACGGTTATGAACGAATTTAATTTAAAAAAATATGGCGTCCACCGAAATTAACATTATTTTGACTGATATCAAAAAGGTCCATTATTTTTTTAACTTATTTACACGATATTTCTTTATTTAAAAATAAAGATTTTTATTACAGCACAACTAATACTGTTAAGGGAATTCAGGTATTTATTACCATGAAATAATTGTCTGATTAATTACGATTTATTACGTTACATAAACTTACTATAATCAACTTTGGCATGAAGCTTAAAAATAGTTCCTACCACTTAAACAGTTCATTTCTTAAATCAAAAAGGTCGGGAACTTACACTTTTCTGTAATTTATACATCTTATTCAATCGGTATTTAGGTCTACGTATAATAACTTGGCTATTTGGCTTTTTATTAGTCTTTAGAGTTCTTATTTTTGGGGAAATACAAAGGTGGCATGCAGGTATCCATGAGCGGCTATACAAACGATAGTCGCTTACCATTGGTTGTGTGTAAAGTCACAAATCACAAGCTTAGACCGATCGCGCCTCTCTGTCGCTTGGTTAGCGCTCTCGCTTGCACGCACGGCACAGGCGGAACGTGACATAGAGTCTAGCTTTTTCGTGCGTGCAGCCAGCGTTCATCTTTTTTTCTTTTTTTTTCTTTTTTTTTAAAAAAGACAACTCCCACATTAGGAATAAACATCCTGAGTCGTGGGGGACTTTACAAACATGAAACGGACACAAAGAACATCCAGACTCGGGACAACAATTCGTGGATCACTCAAAGTGTTGTAGGTACCGCGTGGGATTTGAACCCACGACACTTGGCGCAGTAGCAAACGGCATGGCGATCGCTGACACCACTAGGCCAACTGTGCAGTCGATTTTTATAAGACGTTATCATGTCAAAAACGAGGTCTGGCTTGAAACACAGAATCACTGGTCTCTAGAATAATAAGCCCATCGTTCATTTGATGGCAGTTGCGTTGCTAAATTAGTTATACAAAAGCAGTAAGTATATCACCTAGAGTATAAACAAGACAACAAAACATAAATGCGCACTTAACACGTACAAATAAGTGCAGTCAAACACGTCTAAATTGTAAGTCATTCGAACCACATAGAAGCTGGCTGAAGCGTTGTTAATAAACATTTGTTATACGTACAATGTCGCAGTACAACAGCCAGTACACATAAATATTTCGTAACTGACAAACAAGCAAGTAATGTTAGTTTGCATTCCCAACTCTGGCTATTTAAATCTTGGTTTCCTTTTGTCACATGTAGCTAAAATAATGCGTAACTTAAGCATGAAGATATATTTTTTTAAAGACATCTTCTGCATTAGGAATATACATCCTGTGTTGTGGGAGACTTTACAAACATACATGAAACTAACACAAAGATCAGCCAGACTCAGAACAAAAATTTGTGGATCACACAAAGTATTGTCCCGTGTGGAATATGAACCCACAACACTACATAGAAATTGGCGTGGCGGACGCGTAAACCACTAGGCACTATTTAAAGTTTTTTTTTTGTGGCATAGTGAGGCAACACAGCAGATGGATCACATGTTGGCAAGTGAATTTTGTCGCCCATGATACCTGCCACTCGATAGTTTGTTGATCTTTAAGTCCGCCACCCATAGAATCAGGCGATGGATGGATTATTGTTTCCGTGACCTCACTCTTTCAGTGATCAATAATATCATCAGTTTTATGTTAGGCTTCGATGTCACTCCTGTTGAGCCAATACATTTAAATGGTCCAAATAACTCTTGCCAGAAATTTACAAATCCCTGTAAAAATCTACCGAGATTTATTCTCATTGTAACGAAAAATAATTACACACTAATAAAATAAACGAGTGCAAAAACAGCACGCTCTATACACCTATCGGCATATTGAGATACAGCACATACCACCACCTGTCAATACCTGATGCAGTGCACAGATGCGCTTCATTATCCTCGACACGGCCATTTATTCATGCGGACATTTGCATAACAATTTAGCGCGCTGTCCGCGTCACTAGTACTGAGTATTGCCACTCTATAAAATGGTCGCAAACAGGAAAAACCTTTGTGCTATTTACTTCTGTACAGCATGTGTGAAACTTATGAATAATGTGCGAAGAGAACCTATGTTTGTTGACATATTTTATTACACGGTTAGTCTTCTTATACACACTCAGAAATTCCCGCCTATAGGCTATAGACTATAGACCTAAAATGGTTCGCGTTTTGAAGCGACCAAATTGTGCTAAAAATAAAAATAGATTCATTCACATAATAGTGGGCACGGCTATTGTATTCGATCCTTTGGGGATTAAGTTGGAAAACTACATTAAATTTAAAGGAAATTGGATATGAAGGGAAGGAACGGACATAAAGTCACTCCTATTTCTTAGACGGGTGAGAAGAAATATTGTTTAAATAATAGCTTAAATTTTGTATTTTTTTTTTTAAATAGCTCGCGTTTAACATTAAATAGTTGGAGGAATTTTCGAGAATTTTGTCTGACACAGGATTAATAGATGGATACACAAATCAAAATATTTGAAATAAATAAAAAAGTAATCAATTTATAATGATATATTCAGCCTCTAAATATTATTTAATTACAAAAGCCTAAGCTGTTATAAAAACTGTGTGAACATAAAATTAAACAAAATAATAATCCTACTAATATTATAAATTCGGAAGTTTGTAAGTATAGATGAAAGGATGTTGTTACTCTTTCACATAAAAACTGCTAAATGGATTTTGATGAAACTTTACAATAATATAACTTATACATCAGAATAACAGATAGGCTACAATTTATAAAGATACTAGCTTCGCTTCGCGACGTTGCCCGCGGTTATTGTCGTACCGCGGGGTTCAGTTAGTACAATATAAAATGTTAACTGGCAAATGTTCATAGACATTAAACAAAGTCGGTATACATTTATCGTTGTAATCAGAGCATCACATGCTTCCACAAAACCACGTAATATGTTAGTTTAGTTGCATAATATTTGACTAAATTCACTTTTATTATAATTTATTTTAACTAGCATTTTTTATAATTTGTAAAACATACTTCAAAAAAAACGACCAGGTTGAATTACAGGTACCCGATCCTAAACTAATCGACCCATCATTGTTACACTGCCCCATTCATTAATCAACGCAATGTCAATTTTATTCTACTACTTTGCCTTCTTTATTCAAAGGTAAAAGCCGTAAAAGATGAGAAAAGTAAAAAAACATTTATTGAATAGCAACTCTTTATTGTCGCTAATGCGATTCTAAAAAAATAGATTTTGAAATTTGTCAAGCTAAGTGAACATAGACAAGCAATCAAGAGAACCTCAATACATCCAATTGTAGGGACAACTGACAGGTGGTAAAAATGGCGGTAATAAATAAAGCATTAATAATAATATTTTTTTTACGATGTTCATCTATTCTTATTTTATTTTATTTTATTAGGACAACCAACAAGAACATACACCTTAAAAGCTAAGAGGCACATAACATTAATGCACAAACATTGGTGCCGCCTTAATTATAGGTTGCCACGAAAAGCATAATTATTGTGTAAACAGATAGTTGGGAGCATAAGGCATCCCTTAACTTACGAAAATAAATAAAAGTACTTAATTAAAACTAGAGAGTAACAAGTAAATTACACAAAAATTCCAAAAAGGTCACCATACATAGTCAAATATACAACCAACATACTTAATATATAAGGAAATCTAAATACGTTTGTCCTAGCTTATTAATGAAATGTTTTTCTTAAAACATGGTAAACTCAAGTGAAATATATCAATGTCCATGTTTTTGCAGATAGAATTATGATTAAGCAGAACGTTTTAGGTTTAGTAATCAGACCGCTGACAAATATATTTATTTATTACTAAATACCACTGACGAAATATAACATAGTAACAAAAAGTTTTATAATAGCTCTTAAATTAATTAACAGACATATGACATGAATTTTAAATATTTAATTTCATAATTTATTGTGTTTATCAACTGCTTTAGTCACGAAAAAACAATTTTTAATTCAACTTGGCACACTTTATTTCGTATCCTATCATCTTGGGCATTCGTCGTTCATATATTTGTATATACAAATATTTTAGATCAGGTCATTCCCTACGCAATACATCCAGATAAGGAGGAGGGTATGGTACAAAAGCATTCCCCGAGCAAAAAATGGTAGATGACGGAATCGTAAATAAATACCTATGTCTCCTTCATTAAAACGAATATAACAAAACATCTCGGAAAATATAATTATTACAGCTTTTCATTTCAATTACAATTTTTATCATATAAACATTAAAATATATTGTTCAATTGATTAGTCTAAAACAGTAACGTCACAAGTTTGTATTCAGTACATTTTTCATACAAAGTTATCTTTTTGACAGATGATAAAAAGTGACTAATTTATAACTAATTCATACCTTCAAGAAAAGAGCGTACTCCTTCTTATAAGGCCGGCAATGCACTTGTAACGCCTCTGGCGTTGCTGGTGTCCATGGGCGGCGGTAATCGCTTACCATTAGGCGATACGTCTGCACGTTTGCCCCATATAAAATAAAAAAAAATAAAAAACTTTTGTACGTGTGGGTTCATCACAATTAAAGTGCGAGAAATGAGGAAAGATTTCAAGAAGAATATGAGACTTTATCTTAAGCACTACAGTGTTCCGACCAAAGAGCAAGGTCAACAAAGCGTACAAATCGTCTGTATTTTATCAAGATATTACGGAGATATGCCCCAGAGACACTCATGACACATGACTTCACCGCTGATTCAAACCACTTTGTGACACATAGTAGATACAAGACATAACTATATATATGTACAGACAACGATAATAATATTCTTTATTATCTATCTATATGAATAAAAAAAATCGGCAAAAAGCCACTGGCAACTAACAAATCCGGTTTTTTTTTATAAATTCGGTAAAGGCACAAAGAAGGTTCTAATGAAGAGAAAAAACGTAAAAATTGTTAGGAACATAACAAGAACAACACATTTTTTTTCCTTTGGACTGCGCCAGGCCAATTACTTTTGACAGGATGAAGTATGTCGGGGCAACTAGTCTGTATATTTAAAAATATTTAGAAATGCTGAAATGTATGTACGCGCATAACTTGCGATCAAGTGCACCAAATTGGATTATTATTTTTATGTGTTCGTTATTGTCAGAACAAGGTTTGTATGAGAGAAAATTAAAAGATAACCGGGAAAGTTTATTTTTTGTCAACTGTACACTATCTGTGGAAAGCTGAGTCGGGCATAAATTACTATAAGTTTTACAGAAATTTAGAAATTATTTAGGAAACAAATGTATGACGATACAAAGATCGCCGGATCAGCTAGTTTTACATCATCATCATCAGCCCGTTGCAGTCCACTGCTGGACATAGGCCTCTCCTAAGAAACTCCACAGAGCCCGGTCTGTTGCTTTTTCATCCAGTTACTGCCAGCTCTCCTATGCAAGTCGTCCCGCCAGCGGGCCAGTTTTACATAAAATAACAAAATAAATCATAATTAGGGGAAGTTCCAGACTACTTACTACTACAGCTTGCGTTGTATAAAAGGATAATACGAATTGAGTTGTTTTTTGATACGAGGGGGACAAATGAGCAGTCGGTTTACCTGATGGCAAGTGACTACCACCACACCCATGGGTAATAGTACCTCTTACCGTGGGAGAGCCACGCTTCGGCATGCATGGGCCGGCTCGACCGGAGTGAAACCACGGTCTCACAGAAAACCGGTGTGAAATAGCGCCTGCGCTGTATTTCACCGAGTGAATGAGGGTACCGGAGGCCCACACCCTACCCTTCCCCCATCCCTCTTCTCATTCCCCCAAAGACTGGCAACGCACTTGTGATGCCTCTGGTGTTACGGGTGTCCATGAGCGTCGGTAATCGCTTACCAACAGGCGATACGTCTGCTCGTTTGCCTTCTTAAGTGCCACATTTTCAGTCCCAGCTTCCAGAAACAGGGAGATGACAGGGGAACGACAGGGGTTTCGTACTAACGATTATCTATCCAAATTTATCAGTACTCAAACGGCGAGAAAAACCATTTACGTAGTTATGATAAAAAAACTATTTCCAAACATTATGATAACAGGGGTTTTTAGACACGTAATAAATATAGATAATTTTGTGATAGTTTAACATCAACACTTGAACTTTTTCCCATTTATGGATTGGGAGCTTCCAGCAAACTTCCAAATAAGTTAACAGTTATTTAAAAAGAAAATTTGTGTTCAAAAAATGAGTGCCTTTTTAAAAAAAAAAAAAAAAAACTGATTTTGTTATACTCGTACTCGTACTAATACGTAATAATACGTGCGTAATAAGAACCAAGTAAATGATGACTGTAGACAGAAACTTCAACAATAGGTAAAGTAAGATAGTATTGACCACTCATACCTATTAACCAATAAAATAAGAACTCGCGGCATATTTTTAAGCTGATTCCATATTTAAAAAAACAATGCTGCACTCTGTGTATCAAAGCGCGCCAATTTCACATCTGCCATTTTGCAATATTACACACGGCCGTCATTTTTATGATGAGTGACGCAGCGTAAGCACACTTAGGTGGGTATGTCTAGTTTACATATGGTAATTAAGTCTATGATATAAAATGTATGTGAATAAATTCATTTAGAAATCAACACCAATAATTTCATTTTTCCATATACGCCCTGCAGACAGAAGTACAAAAGTAACCGTTAAATTGTAGCATTTATAAAGACGGAATAATAAACTTAATTCATAATTGCGTTTGCAAAATTATTCAAAAAGATTTCTGGAATATTGTAGATTACCACAATGTCCTGGCGTAGTAAAAGGCGTAGGTCGAGGTGCTATGATTATTCTAATTAGCTTCGAGATACACATTTGCATATGAAGTATATGAAATAAAACGCAAAAAATAGATAATTAATTACCTATGCAAAGAACGACAAACTTAGATCCACAATGGAGATGTACAAGATGGCCATATAAGGATTTCAACAAATAGATAAATTCTAAACGTGTATGGAATGCACAAATGCATTAGCAATGAGTAAACGCAAGGTCGCACAAGTAGTGGATACGTAGTGAGCTAACGTGGATACGAGATGTTGATTGCGTCACAAATACTTTAATATGTAAAAGATATTGTGATTTAAATATTAATAAATGTTATATTTTTTATCATTAGGCATTACTTCCTTTTTTTTAAAGTAAATGTTAGACATTTAATTTATTCAGTCGCGATCATGATCACGCTGCCGCGCTGGTTAAATATTGTTGAGTCTTTGTCCAAGTGTTTTTCTTTTTATTTTAGGGATAAATACTCCAATAGTAGGTTAAGAAGTGAAAGGATACCGTTTCGGCTCACTCGCCCGTTCCTGAAGTAATTTAGAGAAAAAATCTTTACTAAAGACTTTACAGGGAAACTTGTGCTCCAGAATTTTAATTTCAAAATGTTTCAAAATATAAATCTGAAAAGATTAACTTCAGGAAGGTTAAGAAAAAATCCTGAATATTTGTAAGATATAGTCTTTTAAAAAAATTTCTTTACCTAATTCCTGAATCTATTTACCTTCTAAGTAATAAATGTGCGCATTCAATATATATACACACGTACACCCGTAGATAATAAAACATCCATAAAAAAGATAAAATGAACTTACTTGGGAATGATTCTAAGTAATCCTCTTTGAACAATTAAATCACCGCAATTTAATCACCACACAATCTAAGACTAAACCAAACACGAGCTACGTATGCAATCCGAACACCAACTGACTGTACCTAACAGGTATCTACGTGATCTATTGACGTCCACGTGCATTATTATAATTGTACGCATTAGTATTTGATCGTGCATATTATTGTCGTAGGTATCTCTTTGTAACTACAATTCAAACAAGACCTCCTTAAATAGAATCGAAAACATGTCAGCACCATCTAGAAAATACAAGCCCAACTATATATTAAGTTCTGAAACTACATCGCAAACTGACAGTTATCACGTTAAATATAAGTGTTAAAACCCTAATTAGCTTTTATCAGATCAATGTAGACAAAAAAAACAAATGAATCCTCTAGGACAAAGGTCAGCAACAGGTGGAACGCGGTCCTTGTGCGGACAGCGAAAGGTTGAACCGCAACCGCCAAAAATTATAATGTATTGTATACCATGTACATAATATATAAAAATATGTAGATATGGTGTACTATACCGTTATTGATGTATATAATATGTTTAAGCCACATAGAATCTAAGTCAGTTTTATTATAGTTTAAGTTGCAAAGTTAACCCATTTTACAAGTACCTACTGCATTGAGATATACCAATGTGTACGTTGATCAATGTACCACTGAAATGTTTTGATTAGTTAGATGTGTAAAACTGTAACCACTGAAGAATTTTGGGCCAAACACGTGTCAGAAAAATTTGAAAATTGCAAAAAACTAGCAATCAATTTGGTCTATATATTTGGGTCGACATACATATGTGAAACATCTTTCTCGAAGATGAATTTTTTGAGAAACTAATTCATTCTATATTAACAGACCTAGAAGACACACTTCAATTTTGCTGTTCCTCTCGAGAACCAAACCATAAAAAACTGGCTTAAGATCATCGGTGTAGTTTCTCATATTAATTTTAGGTCTTATTTCATAATTAAACATGTGACTTGATAGGTACCAATAACTAAATAAGTGTCATTCAATTATTATCATTTGTTTTATTTCTGGACCTCGTTAAAATTTAATTTCCAAAAATTTTTGTCCCACACTAATCTTTTCTCCCACACACGATGTATTTTATTTCTGTAAGAGATCAGGAAGAGAAAATTAAGAATTATAAAGTGGAATACCTAATAATACCTATCCATTTCCTTTCTTGAACAAAAGTTTATTATGTATAGGTGAGCCTGCCAAAATGACACTGCCTGATGGAAAACATAAGTAGGATCTTTTTTTTTTCTTATTAAAAAGGGGGCAAACGAGCAGACGCATCACCTGATGGTAAGCGATTACCGCCCATGGACACCCGCAACCCCAAAAGCGTCACAAGTGCGTTGCCGAACTATAGGGGATGGGGAAAGGGAATGGGCGGAAGGGAATGGGCCTCCGGTATCCTCACTCACTCGGTGAAACACAGCGCAAGCGCTATTTCACACCGGTTTTCTGTGAGGCTGTGGTATCACTCCGGTCGAGCCGGCCCATTCATGCCGAAGCGTGGCTCTCCCACGGATCCAAGAGTAATAGTCGTCAAACTTATAGTGTATGCATATTTACAATGCAACAACGCAGCATGTTGACCCATTCAATTAGCCCAGCCTTTGCATCATTGCTTGTGCTGTCGGTCAAGCACTCACCAACGGAACACGAGTCAGCACAAATGTTGTCATTTTAGGTGTGTCTTCTATAGAGAGAGCCAGCCCTATCGTGTTAAAACCAGCGTTGTTCTACTTACTTGAACAACCTTTGTTACAAAATAATCTATTACCTACATTTAGTAACACAATTACCAACATACGTGACATAAATTAAAATACTAAATTACAAGATATTAACTTCGAAAAGTTTACGAAAAAGATAATACTATCGGTCCTGTCGCAAAAGATGATTAGGCAGACATCTTACGTCGTCATTACTAAACACAAATTTTATTATTAACTATGTTACTATTTTTTAAACTAGCTTTAACTCAATGACGGAATCAACTTCTAAATGGTTGGCAGTCCACAACTGTGCGATTTTCCCCAAACTTACTGCCACGCACAGCAAAACTGTGGAATGAGCTGTCGCCTGCGGTGTTCCCGGACCAATACGACCTTCAAACCTTCAAGAAAAGAGCGTACTCATTCCTAAAAGGCCGGCAACGCACTTGTGACGCCTCTGGTGTTGCGGGTGTCCATGGGCGGCGGTAATCACTTACCATCAGGCGATACGTCTGCTCGTTTGCCCCCTATATAATAAAAAAAACATTTATTTCTTATTTTAATCATATCAATTCTGAGTCAATAGTTGGTAATGCTATCTGTTTGGAAGTTGTTTGGGCAGACCTTGCAACTTTGTAACATGTTGAAAGGTAAAAATAACACTATTGAGTAGGCGTAAGTGTCCATCTCTTGAGACCTAAAGACGGTACCAAGACGACCACTTTGTCAGGTTGACCACAAACTAAGAGTAACAAAATCCGACAGCGGACAAATGTAACTGATAAAATCAGCCATTTTTTTTCAATTAAAAAAACAACTCCCGCATTAGAAATGTGTATTATGTCGTGGGACAAGAACACCCAAACTCAGAGCAACAATTTGTTGTTCACACAGTGTTGTCCTATGTGGGGTTTGAACCCACAACGTTCAGCGCAGTAGAAAGTGGTGTGGCGACCACTTAAACCAGGCCAATATGTATGCACGTCGTATATAACCAATTCAAATTACCCGCAACACCGTTGGGTTAGAATAGTTCTAGGTTAACTCTGGCAAAATATAGTGTAGGATAATACGGTGTTAATATTTACGCACTACGACGTGAAAAATTTGACTTAGACGAGCCGAAGATCGAGCTTGATGACGTTCATTGTTTGGTTATGTTTTAATAAGTACTTTTTACAACGTTACTTTTTAAATGCAATATAAAGCAGGTAGCTTTTGCTTATATCGGTTTTCGTTGTAAATCCTTCGTAAAAATTAAGTATCTAAACGCCACAACGTAACAGACAGCAGACTGACAAAGTTACTTTTGAATTAATAATATTAGTTTGAATACAATACAAAAAATAAATAAACAAATATTTCGGACATCTAACACACAACGCCATCTAGTACCAAGCTAAACAGAGCTTGTGTTATGGGTACTAGACAACTGATATAAATACAAATATGCGTTTTTTTTTGTAAATACATAGATCGAAATCACCCAAACTCCGAAACAAATATTTGCAGATCACACAAACATTTGGTCCGAGCCGGGAATCGAACCCGAGACCTCAAGCACAGCAGTCGCATTCGCTACCACTGCGCACCAGAGGCAGTCATATAAATAAAAACAATGAAAGTAAATTGTCTCTTGCCATCTATTTTCTATTCTCTATGCAATATATTTTTAAGATCATTGTCAAGACAACTGAGTTTTGCCGCTGCAAAGGATTGCGTCGGATAAGTATCTGCTTTTTTGTTGTGTAGGGGTGATCTATGTGTAGGAGGTAGGTCGTTCCTAACGCTTACAGTGTTATGACTCAAGCTATTGTCTTTGCAATGTGTCATATATAATAGTTATGGTAAAGTTGTAATTGTATTATTTGTAGAACAGGTTTTCGTTATACATTTAGATCAACGTTTTGACATGTTTATAGTTGCTAATGTTTAAAGAGATTAGGCAATGAGTCTCTTTAAGTATTAACAACTATCGAGCAACTATCAATGGCAATCAAGAACACACCAAGTTATTATTGAACTCGAAAAGTCCCAGAAAAAGTCAAACTGTCTTGAAATCCGAAACGAAATTTGAATGTACGGTTGGCGTAGAGGTTTAAGCGGTCGCCACGCCGTTTTCTACGGCGTTGAGTGTGGTGGGTTCAAATCCCACACGAGACAACATTTTGTGTGATCTACAAATTCTACAAAGGTAAGCGTTAATAGAAGATTAACAAATGTATGCGAATGTTCTCATCTCGATGATAAGTCAGTTGTTCAAAACAAAATATTAGCCATTAAAACAAAACAATAGAAACGCTAGCGATTGTAGAAAGAGTATCGACAAGGAACTTACAACTTGGCTAAAGGAGCTGCCGGCTGGTTCATACTTAGCACTCTACTCTAAATGGTAGACAGATTGATTATTAAAATGTTTCTGTATATTTGCCTCGGTGGCGTAGTGGTAGCGTATGCGACTGCTAAGCTTGAGGTCTCGGGTTCGATTCTCGGGTCGGATCAAATGTTTGTATGATCTGCAAATATTTGTTTCGGACTTTGGGTGTTTTCTATGTATAATATGTATGTATTTGGAAAAAAAAAGTATATAAGTATTTATATCAGTTGTCTAGTACCCATAACACAAGCTCTGCTAAGCTTGGGACCAGATGGCGTTGTGTGTTAGATGTCCGAAATATTTATTTATTTATTTTATAGTATAAAAACTGCATAGCGAATCAAATCTAAGTACGAGGTTGTGTGCAACAAACTTACCTCTGTTAGTTTTATATAGGTATGTGAGTGTGTATGTATTTTGATTCATAAATGCGTGCATGCGCAAATGTGTGCATGTTTGCGAAGATCTTTCCGTGCGTAACGCATGCAAGCGTGCGTGAGTTTGTGAGTAGATAATTACTAATAACTAAAGTGTTCCAGATTTAGCTAATTGACTAAATATAAATAAATACCTTGTCTACTTCACACTGCAACATTCTGAAGAAGTTCTTCTTTTCCACAGTTTTAAAGAACGCAATATATATAAACATACACCACACTGCTACACAAAACAAATGATAGCGACTAAATGATAACATTGATAACTAAGATGAGAATGTTTCTCTGATAACAATAGATATCATATCTGATGCTGAATGTATAGAAAAGTCATACTCACAATTAAATTATAAAAAAGAAAATGATATTATAATACTTAAGCGTGTTTTAACAGTTCACATCTTATTGGTTTAAATAAAGAAGTGTAATTCGGTTCAAATCGATGAGACAATTCGTGGCGATAAAAACTATATACATATGTATATGTACTACATACATTATCATATATAACGAAACTGTATACAAATGACGATAAAAGATTCTATTTACATTTTTGATTTTTACAAAAACAATAAAATACCTTTAGTGGGTGTAGTGTATGGACTTTTTGGTATATAACTCTGTCGTCTCGAACAATGCCACACGCGGTGCGCGGGGGGAGAATGAGGGGGGTACTGGCCTACCGACCGCCGCGGAGTGAAGACGTGTACGCTTGCTGCGAGCCGATATCTATCAGTAGGTAGTGCCTCAGGTAAATAGAGAACATCACATGTGTACATTACAAGTGGGTATTTTTGTTTTTTCCAAAGTTAAGTATTGGTATTGTCACAGTGTTTTTGCCATAGGATACCTCAGTCGTGAGGTACGGCAGTGGAGATTTGCGGGGTTTGGTGGGAAGACCGATTCGTCGCCCACACACGCCCTTCGTTTGTCCCCCACAGAAGTTATGGTGCAAAAAGCATGCCCCGCGTAAAAAGAAATGCATACCAATGTAGCCAACCCAGTCATGGGCCAATTCTACCGATAACCGGAGTTAATTGTCTTGCGTTGCTTTAATCCGAAAGAGTGAGGGTTTTGTCCTTCCTATAGTTCTACTCCTAGCGGTCAGACGGCATCAGGGCAATTTTAAATTTTGGAGGCTGCTGCCCTGGAAAGTGATCTGGTGTCACAGCTTAAACTCTTTCGAATGTTCTTTAGCCAAGAGTATCGCCTCCGCAGTGAGGTTACACAAACCCTATTCCACTCCGCTAAATTTGAAGGGCTCAAAAACTGACAACCTATTTGTGATACTTGAGTCGTAGATGTATTAATTTATCCTCCTATTAATTTTAGCCGAAACCATCGATAAATTCACTTAAAACACACAATAAACACAAACTTATCAATCAATTTAGAGTCTTGATTAAAGAAAACCCCGACCCGGCTATCTAATCATAAAAGGCAAGTTTAAACAAGTAAGGTGGGACAGTAAATCCTGAACAGCCCTATTAATTACTATGGAACCTGTCCATTTGACACACTTGCACACTTGACATGCAAATCCCGTGGACGTGGACAGCATTCCAACGATGCCGCCGCGTAACGGCACCGACGCAATTATCTACGGACCACTTTCAAAATATTACTGCAAAGTGCACTATCGTGCAATTATACAATATAATATGAGATTTTCCAAAAATTATCACATTCGGTTTCGGTTGCCTGGAAAAGGTTAACCTTTTGGCGATTAGGCCGCCAGTTGTACTGACCAATCATTAAGCATATCATTATCTGGTGTACAATAAAGTGATATACATATTGTTATTTATATCATGTTTATTATTCTCGCATATTGAGTTGTTGATTGATTAAAGAGTTGGTAGTGTCATGGTTTTAGTTAATATAATAACGGTTGAAATATTTGATTGCATCTGACCTACGTTAAGAAATAATAATGTTTTGCGTGTGTTTTGTTTTGTAAAGTTGAACATATACAAAACACATGAAATAGAATTACCTTTTTGCTTTTGTTAATGACACTTCCGACGGTAATTTCTGAAGAAATCTAGTAATTTAATACTGCACAGTTGGCCTAGTGGTATTATGCGGTCGCCACGCCACTTTCTACTGCGCCAAGTGTTGTAGGTTCAAATCCTACACGGTACAACACTTTATGTGATCCACAAATTATTGTTCTGAGTCTAGGTGTTCGTCGTGCCCGTTTCACGTATGTTTGTAAAGTCCTCAGTGACTCAAGTTGTAAGTAAGTTGTCAATAATGTTCCTAATCTTTAAAAAAATATGTATAATTCTGATGATGAAATTTTGTCATTTTAAGTTCTTTCGATTCAATACTATTTTTTGGAGGTTGTGTTTTTTTTACATGTTGAGTATAGTTTTGTACCTGTCTTGTTCACTTTCAATAAGTGCATGCTTTCGCAATAGGCTTAAATGTGTGTCAAGTGACTTGGATATTGCAATTTCTAAGGAACCTTTGGTTAGTTTAAATATAGGTTTGTTGTCGGTTTGCTGAGCAAACCTGACCTGCATGCGATAGTTCATTTCACAGTTTAGTTGTGCGAGGCAGAAAGTTTCTAGAAAAGCGCACAGTTGTGGATTGCCAACCATCTAAGTGATGGGGATGAAGCTCCTGTAGCGTTGACTGCACGTTTGGCCTAGTGGTTAAGCGGTCGCCACGCCGTTCCCTACTTCGCCAAGTGTTGTGGGTTCAAATCCCACATAGAATAACACTTTGTGTGATCCACAAGTTGTTGTTCTAAGTCTGGGTATTCTTTGTGTCCGTTTCATGTATGTTTGTAAAGTCCCCCGCGACACAGGAATTATTCCTAGTGCGGGAGTTGTCTTTAAAAAAACGAAAAAAAAAGCGTAGGGCGATGGCAGCAAGAGGCGGCAGGCGTCAGTCCGAACAATTCCTCGAAGCAGTCCCCATGATAAATGCGATAGAAGATGCATAGCCACATTGGGCTACATCTCTACGCAGAGCCAGAGAATCCAGCCGATTAGAAACATCTTGGCAGTCGACGATTCGAGTCGCTCTTCTTTAGATGCAAAGGGAAAAGCTGGTACTGGGGTGCCCCTGCCCAAGTTTATTTCGACTCTTAATGTCGAGAAATATTAGCGCGGCCAATAGAGAGAGCATCGCCCGTACTGTCATCCGCATAGCAATGAATGCCGCTAAATATCATTTATCACAGCAAAGATTTAAATTATATTTATTTTGTAAGTAAATCTTTACAGATATTTTTACACGTCGGCGATAGCTTAACCCTTACAGGACACAAGCATTCACAGATAAGACGTCAGAGCACTCGCCATCGACTACGACCTTTACGCTTCAAACAAACAAGTCTGTACCCAGTGATGTGTCAAGTATACCAGAAAATCACCGGCCCAACTGGTTGACCTTTACGGAAGCCGTACTGCTGGTCACTAAAATGATGATGATGAGCCTCTTGGTACCGCAAGAGTTTATAGTTAATGATAGACTCCATTATTAATGGCTATCGGCCTGTAGTTGGACGGATTTGAGCGATCGCCTTTTGTAGGGATTGGGTAGACCAATGCTGTCTTCCATGATGTCTGGACTACACCGAAAGAGTCCTCCTCCTTGCATCGTTATCCTCAATTCTGGGGGTCGTGACCTCTATTTGGAGATGTTTATACCTCATAATACAAAGAGATATCATATTGACATGTGAACTTAATTCAAAGTGCTATATCCGACGTTTACGGCGCTCATGAGCGGAAGACATCACGCCCCGGCTCGCTTCCGCATCGACGCACGCGCCGTTTCCCATAAACGGAGCTCAAGGAACTTGCTCCGCTCATGGTGACTGTGTTCTCCTTACCAGGAACTGGTTATTGAGCTTGCATAGATACTTAAAGGTGAAACGGTTTCAAAAAGCAAAATAAAAGTACCTACACAATTAAAGGTACTTATGATTTTGTTTATGTTGTAAATACTAAGGTTTTGTTTTGTTTTAAAACATATAAATTAGATAAATCTTTCTTTCTTCCTTTACATATTTACTTGCGTCTGCCTTAATGGCGCAGTGGTAGCGGATGCGACTGTTCTTCTTCTCTTTATATTTTTCCACGCATATCATAAAATTAAAGACGATAATCGTTTGCATAATATATTTATATATTTAATTTATATTATTAATGTAAGTAATATTGTGACAAAATCCTTAAAACAAAAAACTAAAATCGATAGCAACAAGATTCCTGTGATCCTCAGTGGTCATTTCCACCATTTGCCGTCCACTGCTGAACGTAGGTTTCCCCCAAGGAGCGCCAACCTTCCCGGTCTTAGTTATTATTGTTATACGTATAAAAATTGGAAACGAACTTGATAACATTTTTTTGGATAGAAATACCCAGGTTGTCCCTTTCGCTGACAGGGGCAAACGTGTGCAATTCTTCATAATCGTCAAAGCAAGTCGTACATCGTGCCGCAGCAGATCCTTATTTAACTTTATCGTAATCAGTTAGCTTTAAGATATTGGCAAATAAGCAAAGGTTACAAAGGAACCTCTCTATATATCTGGTGAAAACACTTAAACACACTAGAATCCACTCAAAAACCATTCAAACCTGTCTCATACGCTATAATGTAAAATAAATATAAATATTTCGGACACCCAACATAACGTCATCTAGTTCTAAGCTAAGCAGAGCCTGTGTTATGGGTACTAGACAACTGATATAAATACATATATACTTATTTTTGTAAATATATATACATAGAATACACCCAAGCTCCGAAACTACACACACTTGGTCCGACCCACGACCCATTCACTACCACTGCGCCACCGAGGCAGTTAAAAATAACATACATATGATTAGAAATCACACCTAGATGTCATTCAAACACTTAAAGTGAAGTTCTGTCGTTCGATCATAATTACGTAGTAACTCACGCCTGTCGTACACTATAACTTGTCACATGTATGAAGTATGCGCAATACTTTCAATATCGTTGGCAATCGGTCAGTGAAAGTATACAGGTGCTTGACCTATGCCGAGCCCATCGGAACCCATTGATGAACGATCGTTGCAACACAACAGGCCCGCCTCGGAAATCGTTCTGAGATAATAATGATTACTTAATAATAGCAAAAGAATGTGTAGGCAAGCTTCTGGTAATGGGGTTAAGAATATAATGGTAGTTATGTTAATTATCATGCCATTATTCAATAATAAGTACATGTAAAGTATATGAGTAAGAAACCTTGATGGTTTTATTTCGAAAACCATTCCCCATTTCATGTCATCCATTTTATATTTTTTTTTATTATTACTTTCATCACGACGAAGACTTAAAGACTCGAAGACTTAGAATTGAAGACTATTAATACTTGACATTGACAGAAATAGCTAATCCGAGAGATCCGGCTGGTTGCCATTTCATCAAAAGAAGATACAGAGTAGGTACATAGTACACTACGCAGAAAATCTCTCTCGAAAGAAATATAAAAATTTAATACATTTAAATACACTTGATATCTAAAACCCCCCACCCCTACCGACTTGTGATTTTAAATGACTTTTACCAAACCCCCTCCCCCCTTTCAAGCCTCACAAGATTAATAGACGGCCTCATACTGACTTGACGAGTGATATAGGATCTCTGTCAAGTTTTCCTTCTCTTTGCAGTGACATCGTCCTTCACAGTGTTTACTGCCTTAGTCTCTTTGTTTCTTTCTTTTTAAAAAGACAACTCCCGCATTCGGAATATACATCCTGTGCGGCGTCCTGTAAAACGGATACAAAGAACACCCAGAGATAGAACAAGAATTTGTGGATCACACACAGTGTTGTCCCATGTGGGATTTGAACTCACTACACTTGGTGCAGTAGATAGCGACAAGGCGACCGTTTAGTCGGTTCTCAATACAGCCACAGGATGAATAGCGTTGGTGAATCTCCGTGTTCTTAATGCGGTCGTACACTTATTACCGGAGATTTGTCCGTTGATCGGACCAACACTTTCTGAGAGCACCCACCTACTAACCACTATTTGAAATTTAATATGTGGCGACCTCCACATACAGCGCCATCTACCGAAGATACACTGAACTACGGAGTAACGTACAACACGAATAAACCACCAATCCTGAAACGCGCAGTAGAAGATCTCGCGCCGATTATCATATACACAACACCCCGACACCAACTGTTGGGCAGTAACCCACCAGGCATGATCACCTCACCTGGTCGGAGGATCCTCCCTTTGTGTTAGAGGGATATGATACCCGTTCCTCCACAAATATATTATGTTATGGATAGCAAATCTTCCTAGGGGTTCGATCATATACTCGAATGTATCAAATTGACGAACAATCATCTTCACAGGAGCTTTGTAATGGATATCGACGCTCCGATAGCGACATATAGATACATACTATGGTAGTTAAAGACTCGAATCAACAAATAACTGTTACGTTTATTATATTCCTTTGTTAAAAATCATGTATATTAGATGTGTTTTTGTTAATTTTTATAAGACATAATAAATTCGTAAGCCTTTCATAAGATAGAGATGACAACACTGCCAAACGTGAATCACATAGCGACTGTTATGTAAGTGCAAGATGCAATAAGTAGAGAGTGTGTGTGAAAAGAGACAGACTATGATATCTCATAAATGGACTTCGCCAATTCATCACTCTTCCAATTTCCAATGGCTAAGCGATTGTTAGAACTAAAATTACCTAATCTATACTAATATTATAAAGCTGAAGAGTTTGTTTGTTTGAACGCTTTAATCGCAGGAGCCACTGGTCCGATGTGAAAAAATTTTTCAGTGTTGGATAGTTCATTTATCGCGGAAATACTAATAAGAGCTCACGCTAATACTAATACTAATTTATAGAGGAAGGCTATAGGCTATATATCATCACGCTACTACTAATAGGAGCGGAGCACCAATGAAAAATGTTTCAAAAACGGGGGAAAATTTTCGCGCTACGGGCAATAGAAGACGCAAACGAGGTTGCGTTGGTCAGCTAGTCTAGTATAGAGCCATAGTTCTGCCGTGGGAGAGCCATAGGTACTTCAACAGAAGTGGGCATGTTTGACGCGAGCGATAGCCTCACAGAAAGTCAATCTAAAACAATACTTTCGTTATTTTTTTCGAGTGAGTAAGGTTAAACCTATCCCTCCCTCTTGCCCTCCTACCCTTATCTTGTGGGCGGAGTTCAAATGGTGGCTATTTGTGACTGCCTCTTGAGTTGCAGGTGTCAATCGGTGACGAAGTCTCTTATGTGTGTGTGTATGCCCAAAAATATACAATAAGCACATAACTAATCATAGTTTTAATAATGCACGACTGCACGGCCTAGTGGTTTAAGCGGTCGCCACACGACTTTCTACTGCGCCAAGTGTTGAGGGTTCAAATTCCACATGGGACTACACTTTGTGTAAATAATAATAAGAACGCGTTACATAACAAACGGAGATCAAAGGTCAACAATAAAACCTAGACAGACTTGTAAATTATTAAAATGACTATTAATTATACTTCATAAATAGTTTTACGTAATACTTAGTTTTAATTTAAATCTTTAAATATCGAGGTATTTGTATCCGGGTCGTTAGTGAAATCTATTTGTGGTAGCCTTTATGGCTATAAGATCTAAAATAGAAACGAGCATATTATTTAAAATATTTGAACTGTACAAATTCTATTGACCTTATGTGTGTGCGCAAATAATCATAATTTTTTCGTAAGATTTAACACAAAGTTCCAAGATTAGTATAGTTACTATAGTATCTTCATATACCTACTTAGGTCCTTGGGTACACACACAGAATAACTAATAGTACCAGCAGTGGACTGCTCCGTCCACTACTGAACATACGCCATATATACTTAGTCTGAACATAAATACTATTGCAATTAAAAATAAACAAAATGTTACTTTTAAATTTGGAATCTGTCATTTATATACGATTGTTTATAGTGTTTTCTTATTTTCGCGCCAATATACCGTTAAATATTTTGTAATATTAAAATGGTGTGGGTTGATAAAGAGAACTGAATCGCTGTGATTGCATTACTTATAATAGTTATGGAGCCAAATACAATTTTACAATCCTCCATACACTTGGTGTTAGCGCCTCCAAGTTTTGTAATAGCAACCCAAAGATCCGTGTAGCAATGGTACTAATTTTTACTTTTTGTAAATAATATTTTTTGTGTAGTTAGTGCACACTTCTAAAAATAGATCAAAAAAAAAAAGGTAGCTGTGTTCTTGCTGAAGCCAAAAAATACAGGTTTTCTAGTACTTCCAAGTAAACACACGCGTTAACACATACATATGCTACAAACTACGCTACTTTTCGTTAGTATCGTACCAGTTGTCGTGCAGTAAGTTTACCTACAAAATGCCGTCTTTTTTTATGATCTAGGGAGCAAATCGCCTGATGGTAAGCGATTACCGCCGCCCATGGACACCCGCAACAGTAGTGGCGTCATGATTGCATTGCCGGCCTTTGGGGGATGGGGAAGGGAATAGGGGGAGGGGTTGGGGTATGGACCTCCGATATCCTCACTCACTCGGTGAAACACAGCGTAAGGACTGTTTCACAACGGTTTTATGTGAGGCCGTGATATCACTCCGGTCGAGCCGGCTCAATCATGCCGAAACGTGGCTCTCCCACGGTAAATTCGTCTCGTGCAATTAAATGGTGTAAAAACTATACAAAAGTTCCCCCCACGCTTCTTTACATTAAAATTGTTTTCTATTTTAAGTTTGGTTTATGTATAAAGGCCTGTTTTTTTCATATTATTGTAGTCATCGGTCCTCGATAATTCTATTAAGTTTAAATGAAAACTGACCGTTAGAAATGGCTCAAAATCAAGTCCAAAGGAGTCGGTTACAAACTTACAAAAACATCTAATAAAAAGTATATAAAAAATAAAACAAAATGTTACAATGTGTAAATTTTATTTAACCATTACATTGGCGATCGGTAGTCATAATCACAACATACACATAACAGATTATTTCCAGGTCGAACCCCTCTCTCTTGCTTCATTAGCTCGAATACCTCTTCGTAGAGATAATAAAATGAGTCTGGTGTGCCAAAATCTTATAAGAACAACAATATTTACATCACACAAATAAATAACCTTAAAGGACCATTTCTAGAATATTCATTAAGAGGAATGTTTTTACATGAGACTGTCCCAAAGTGAGTCTACTCTGCCTGATGGAAAGCAAGAGCAAAATCCAAGAGTGGTGGTCACCATACCCACTTCGAATGCAGACACTCCAACAGTGCAGCATGGCTATATTCAATCAAATGGCTTCGAGTAAGGAACCCATTACAAATCGTTTGACAGTTATTTTTTATAAATTCCATTCGCGTTTTGTGACACAATTTTGACTTAAGTAGATGCATTATAAGTCAATACGAACATAGGCACAAACCTCTGAAAGAGACGGTAATATACTTCGTCTCAATCCTACTCTCTATTCCAATACTATCATCATACCTACAGACAGAAAGTTTCTAAAGTTTTTTTAAGGCCTGACAATACTAAAAATAAAATACTGTCAATATTTTGTTAATTATAAGCAATATTACTACTACGAACGTATTAGCAAATGTGTCTTATTGTGAGTTAGTTAGAGTTCATTTTTGTGTGCCAGTAACTCTAACTATACATTGTAAACAAATGTCAGAGAATGTATCTTATTGTGTGAGCATTAGAGTCCATATTCATATGGCAGTTAACTCGTATTATACTTGCCAAAAATTGTTAGAACGTATTTGTTAGAGAATGTATCCCATCGTGTGTTGTTTATTGTCCATATTTCTGTAGCAGTTAACTCCTGTTGTACCTGTTGCCCCAACCCCTGCGATGGCTGTCTTTGTACTCGTCCATGTTCTGTTGTCGTGCACGCTCTTCTGGGTCGTCTTCTTCTGCTAACTGCTCCTGGAATGCGATGAAAAACGTAAGAAACATATATTATATGGTCGTGAGGGCAAACGGATGATGGTTAGCAGCTAACACCACTCATGACTGCCTCGGTGGCGTAGTGGTAGTGTATGCGACTGCTAAGCTTGAGGTCTCGGGTTCGATTCCCTAGTCGGACCAAATGTTTGTATGATCTGCAAATGTTTGTTTCGGAGTTTGGGTGTTTTCTATGTATAATATGTATGTATTTACAAACAAAAAATTGTATACATATATGTATTTATATCAGTTGTCTAGTACCCATAACACAAGCTCTGCTTAGCTTGGGACTAGATGGCGTTGTGTGTTAGATGTCCAAAAATATTTATTTATTTATATAATCTTATATATAAAATTCTCGTGTCACAATGTTAGTTACCATACTCCTCCAAAACGGCTGGACCGATTTTCATGAAATTTTGTTAGCATTTTAGGTAGGTCTGAGAATATGCCAATATCTATTTTTCATCCCCCTAAATGTTAAGGGTAGTCCACCCCTAAATTTTTTTTAAATTTGATACAGCATTAGCAAATACATACAACCCTGAATTTTCAACCCTCTACGATCAACCCCTATTTTTCCATCGCGATTTTTATTGACCCACCCCTAAAATATATATTCCTTTTCGTGGCAAAGCAACGTTTGTCGGGTCAGCTAGTATTAGTATACATTAGTATGAGACTGCACGGATGGCCTAGTGGTTTCAGCGGTCGCCATGCCGCTTGCTACTGCGCCAAGTGTCGTGGGTTTAAATCCCACGCGGTACTACACTTTGTGTGATCCATGAATTGTTTTCCCGAGTCTGGATGTTCTTTGTTTCCGTTTCACGTATGTTTGTAAAGTCCCCCACGACACAGGATGTTTATTTCTAATGTGAGAGTGGTCTTTTAAAAAAAAAAAGAAATAAAAAAAACATTTACGTACCTTTCGTATTTCATCAGCCTCATCTCGATCACTCTCCGTGGTTTCTATCTTCGCGTGTGGTATATTTGTGCCCCCTGGGAAGCTGTGTACAAGGTATAGCATGGTATTTATATAATAGGCAGTAAAATTTAATAATAAAAAAAAAACCGACTTCAAGAACTGGACCAAATTGAAATGGGACTACACGAGAAGCACCAGCTTTTAAATAAAAAAGAGAATCATCACAATTGGTTCACCCAGTCCAAAGTTATGAGGTAACAAACCTAAAAAAAATATACAGTCGAATTGAAAACCTCCTCCTATTTTGAAGTCGGTTTAATACAAATGTGAGTCAGTTTCGACACACGACGAGTTTACGTCAAGTGGCGCCACAAGCTTCTTCGCTTTTGTACGTTGCCAGACTTAAACTGCGTTGAACGAAACGCGTAAATAAGCACCTCGCAGAAAACCGGTTTGAAATAGCGCTTGCGCTATGTTTCACCGAGTGAGGATACCGGAGACCCATTTTTTTTTTTTTACGTGTGGAAACCCCCTCGAGCCCTCACCCCGCCGGGGTTTGCGGCGGGGCGGTGTGTCGGAATCGAACCGACTAAAACCACACGGTGTGCCAACTCTGCGCCTGAGAAGGGAGGGGTCCGGGAATCGCAGATATTACACGACCGGACCCCTCGACCGGAGACCCATAACCCAACCCCTCGCTTCATCCCCCAAAGGCCGGCAATGCACTTGTGATGCCTCTGGTGTTGCGGCAGCTGCCTCTTGGTGTTGGTTGGCGGCGGTAATCGCTTACCATCAGGCGATAAGTCTGCTCGTTTGCCCACATATTACATGAAAAAAAAAACGCCATGAAATTCATGACGCTTCCGTCACTTTAAATTAATCAGTATTGTAATTTTCATGCACTTTCGAGTGGTACCAAAGACAGGTTACTCGAAGAAACAATTACACAGATGGTGCGAAAGAGATGACCAATACTCACGTTCCCTCTTTAACCCTCTGTTCGTAGAACTCTTCTACAGTCATGGCGGGTAAGGCGGGGTAACCAGCACCGAATACCGCCTTTTGCACCGCGTCCTTAGTGATGATCACTGGCTTCAAGGGCACCCGCGGACGTTCCTTGGGTTTCGGCTCTGAAAAGATTGAAGATTCATATATCGCTTCAATCAGGGATTCAAAATATTGATTAAATCTTAAAAAAAGATCTTAGACGTATTGGGGAGTGCCACGCTTCGGCATGCGGCTCGACCGGAGTGATACCACGGCCTCACAGAAAACAGCTGTGTTTCACCGAATGAGTGAGGATACCGGAGGCCAATACCCCAACCACTCCCCCATCCCACTCCCCATCCCCCAAAGGCCGGCAACGCACTTGTAACGCATTTGGTTTTGCGGGTGTCCATGAGCGGCGGTAATCGCTTAACATCTGGAAATACGTATGCTCGTTTGCCACCTATTCCGAAAAAAAAATTGAAGTATAATAAAGGCTATAACCAAGCAGGTGATATTAATTAACACACCTCCAGCATGCTTAGAAATATACTCTATGATAGGCTTCTCTTGTTCAATACTGGTCAGTTCGTCGAGTGCCTGGTTCACGTAACTTTTCAATAGCGTTGTGAAGTATTGCCTCTTGATCTCTTCATCTGTTGACGAGTCCATGGCTTTGGATAACACAGCAACTTGTTGTTGAAGCTCTTTCATTTCTTTATACTTTTTGATCTTCGATTCTCTTGTTTGTACCTAAAAATATAATAATAATAATTCGAACATGTAACACAAAGTCATCTAGATTAAAAGAATATGATCTCCTAGTCGACTTCGGCCACACACGTTGTGTTCGCAACCATAGGTGCACTCTCTGTTCCCTCAATCCGATGGGACGGTTATCCGACACGACCGGGGAGAGATCAGGCACAGGACCGACGGCTTTACGTGTTCTCCGGGACACGGGGGCTAAAAGTCTAACTTTCAAACTCCGAGCTGTTATTAAACACTTCTATAATCAGAAAAACTCAATGACAATTGTTGGCCGGACCCGATTAGAACCTGAGACCTCATGTTCAGCAATCGCATACGCCAACCGCTAGACCCTTTGACCTATTTAGGTATATGCAGTATATTCTATCGGTCAGTCTACTGAATATACAAATTATACAAACATTTAGTTTGAACCGGAATGGAACCTTAGCCTCCACTGAAGCAGTGAAATAGTTACATATATGTATATAAATGTATAGTCATTTCAATCACAAGATTATTCATCAATGCGTAATTATATTATTGAGCGACTTTGCAAAACATTCGAAATAATTAAAGAAAATATCAGTGAGTTTATAAATACCAAGTGGTCTGAAAAAAATATTTGTATCGGCTAATCTCTAGAATGACTGGACCGATTTAATGGGACTTTCACTGACCACTAGCTGATATTATAAGGATAGTAATGTAAGTAAGTGACCTGGGCTATTTTTAGACTAGTTTAGCCCCGGAGGGTTACCGCATTTGGTTACTCTGTGGAGTTCAGCTAGTAGTGAATATAGGAACACACTTACCAAATTAGCTATTTTAGCTTGTTCACTCTGAGGCCTTTCTCCCGATTTATTATCAACACTTGGTTGTGGTACTTCTATGTCTGTGACACCATAGTCTTTACACCTCTGTAGATAATCTCTGGAATATTAATAAAAAAAAATGTAGCATGTCTTAACACCACACAACATTATATGTCTCATGTAATAATAATAATAATTCGCTTTATGGTTTTTTTCCATGGACACCTGCAACAGCAGAGGCGTCACAAATGCTTGCCAGCCTTTGGGGGATGGGGAGGAGATAGTGTATGTGCCTCCGGTATCGTCACTCACTCGGTGAAACACAGCGCAAGCGCTATATATCACACTGGTTTTCTGTGAAGCCGTGGTATTACTCTGGTCGAGCCGGCCCATGCATGCATGAATATCTATTGACTACTTTTAAATAAATAAATAAATATTCCAAACATCTAAACACACAACGCCATCTAGTCCCAAGCTAAGCAGAGCTTGTGTTATGGGTACTAGACAACTGATATAAATACTTATATACTTTTTTTTTGTAAATACGTACATATTATACATAGAAAACACCCAAACTCCAAAACAAATATTTGCAGATCATACAAACATTTGGTCCGACCCAGGAATCGAACCTGAGGCCTCAAGCTTAGCAGTCGCATATGCTACCACTACGCTATTAAAGTTGTTAACCTTGTTTATTAATATTTCTATGTATTTATTTAATCAACCACATGAGGTGTTATAACTAATTTATATACTATTTCTTCCTATCAACTTTTAATACACCAGGCATTACCCTATACTTTCAACGTCCATCTTGCCATCCCATGGTTGCCTGTAAGAGTTTTGCCTTCTGGCTACAACGGTAATCACTTACAGACAAGCCAGGCACTTTTACCGTGGGAGAGCCACGCTTCGGCTTGCATGGGCCGGCTCGAACGGAGTGATACCAAAGCCTTACAGAAAACCGGTATGAAACAGCGCCTGCGCTTTGTATCACCGAGTGAGTGAGGAAACCGGCGGCCCTAACCCAACCCCATCCCCCATCCCTTTGCTCATCCCCCAAAGGCCAGCAACGCCTTTGGTTTTACGGGTGTCCATGGGCGGAGGTAATCGCTTACCATCAGGCGATACATCTGCTCGTTTGTCCCCTATCCAATATAAAAAAAGGCAGCCATTTATTTTGTTACATAGAGACACTGTGCCTCTGCTTAAAATACATCAATTAATGGAAAACAGGTAATACTATGTCTACATGTGTCAATATATCAACTTGTTCCTAATTCGATAGTCTAAAGAGTTGAAGAAAACTACTGACTCACTATGAAAATTAAGTGTAAAAGAAGGAGACAGAAAATGAAGAAAAGAAGAGGCAAAAGAGTGTGCAACTGTGCAATGGTTTTTAGTAAATAAAAACTTTATAATTTCCTTACCTGAAATAAATCTCGGCAACTTCAATAAGTTCTTTTCTCGGTTGGTTACTAAGTTTTAATGTAAGTGTACCAAGCAGAGCAGGCAGTAACAGATACTGTAACGTTTCTGTCGGTAGCTCATCCAGACTCTCGTTCTTACTGAACATACCAGTTAATGACACTAAGTTTGTAGCCTTCTCAAACTTCTTAACAGCTATTTTTATACTCATCTGCAACAATCAGCAATAAAAAGAAAGATTCCTGTGAACACGGTGGCAAAATACTTTGGATTTCTGGCTCTTAGTGGACACAGGAGCCAGAAATATGTAGTGTGTCCACATAAAAACTCTAACGAAAACTATATGCCTGTCAGCAGCCACTGTTGAAATTTTTTTTTTGTTGTTTTTTAACAAAGAGGATTTAGTCTGACATGCTACACTGGCCAGTTTGATATAGGGTTTGTTTCCTTCGGCTAGATATTTACTCTTTTAGCCGGCTCTTATAACACCCACTTGATGAATGAAATTAATATAAGTGACGCAGCGTCACTTTTTTTTATTTCTTCAAGGCATATACGTTTATATCACCTAAATATCAATTCCAAGATAGACATATGTAACCGCTAGGCAGCGTAGACAACTGACCTGATATTGTGATCATGATATGTAAATTAGCAAAATTATTAATGTAAATTTATAACAAATAAAAAAGAACTCACTTGTACAGCATCACTGTTAGTCGGTTCTGTGCCTGAATCTATCTGGTTATACAACTTCATAGCATCATCAAATATCTTCTTAAGAGGCTCCTCGTCCGTAGAAACACCCGCATCGATATTTGCCATGATTATTTGTGATTTACGTTAAAAATTAGCAGTTGATATTTCGCGAAAAACAAATGTTTTCAGCTCGATTTTGTTACCAATTGACATTAGCATGACACTGACGTTTCTCTCGGAATGCCAGTGGTGCAAAAACAGTGTTATAGTATTTCCTGCACAGAAATAAATCAGATCCTGACATATCTCTGTGGTTTTCTGTAGGAGATTTTAAACTGTTACAATTATTTTCATTTAAAGTAATAAGCAACGTAAAACGTTTAGACATTCACATGTCTTTACAAGATGTACTTCTTAAATCCCACTTAACTGCTTAAAAATATACAGGCCTACAAGAGAGTATTATGAGAGCAAAATATTTATTTCTACTTTTACATTACGTTTTTAAATTCGTTTAGTTTTTTTTGTTAAAAATAGTGATAGTAACATACACAAGGGCGGATCCAATGACATGAATGATATTCCTCTCTTATAAACTACACAATCCTAAACCCAAAGCCAAAATCTTTCTGCAACGTAATTTTAGGGATATAAACCTCGTCACTGCGTCTAGATGCTGCTGGAACCCATTGAAGTTTGCTTTCAGTTGATGACGAAATCAACTTTTTTAATGATGAATTAACTAGCCTTCATGAGATACATGCGCCGGTTCGCGCTGTAAGGCTTAAACATTTACCTGCGACATGACTCACAGATCGAATTAAATATTTTATATCCAAAAATGCCGTAGCCAAAAGCAAGTTCAAATCTCAGCCAACACCGGGGAAAATATGTAGCCATCCGAAACATCTGCAATGAGGCTTGTAGGAAAGCACAACGCCTACATTTTCATAATTCGGTTGAGAACGGACACCAAGCTAAAATATGGAAGTTTCTCAAAACATTAGGAGTCGAACATTTCTCTTCTTCGTCTACATTCAACCAGACTAGTAAGGCAGATACCTTACAATATCTTACTACTTTTCTAACTCCTCATTACCCACCGTTCTGTTTTAATCAATTAACTGGTTGTGATGTTGATAAATGTATTATGTACATAGCTTTTAACGCCGTTGGAAGCGATTGTATAAGCTAAGCCGTAACATGATCCAACCTGTAGTGTATGCGTCTATCCAGTCACCTCAGTCGGTTACTCGGTTCATGCACTCACTCACCCGTTCAGTTATACATACTGACGTATGTTCATGAAGTATTGAACCTGCCATATGTCATATATTAATAATAAATAACTATTTCGGACATCTAACACACAACGCCATCTCGTCCCAAGCTAAGCTGAGCTTGAATTTAATAATTTTGCATAACTTGCATGTGTACTACGTCAAGACGAAACATATTCTAAAAAATAATGCGCAGTATTGACCCTAAAAATGCAATTGAAAAATATTGCGCAATGAAAATAAAACCCGTCCAAACTTTTGTTCAATCATTACACAAACTTAGATACTAACCCTAAACGCAAAAAGGGCCGCCTAGGCCAGTGTCGGGAAAAGAAAAAAAATAAGTTACAGAGATATCATTTTTATAGCAGGCACTTTACCATATAAAGTAAGTATAAAGTGAAATGAATTCTACATGTGGTGTCCGTTACATAAATTAGTTTAGTATATGGGATTATATTCTAGATCACTATCAGAATTCCGGTGTAAATACACAATGTAAGAAAATTGTTAAAGATAGTGCCCAAAGCAGAAGTTCCTTTACGTTTTCCACGAGCAATGTGTCCATAAAACATATTTTATCCCAAAAAGAGTGCTAAACAAACACATAAACTTATGAAACATTCAATTTGTTAGCGTTAGTATTATTTGTATAAATGATCAACTGACCGAGTTAACTCGTAAATTTAGTAATATTTAAACGAGCCATGCTGAGTAACGGTGGTTGCGTACAGACGTAATAGCTTCGTAATGTCGATAATGGCGTTTTGCGGTGTAATATTCACCACAAAAGTGCATGCCGAAGCAACGTGGATACTAAATAGCGTTTATTATGTTTAGTCTATTTACGCAATATTAATATTACCAGCTATAACAATATCTAGCCATAGATAGTATATTCCAATTGCACAGGGTAATTAAAAACAATCACCGAAGCTAAACAACGGTAGCCGGTGTGGCCAATACCTGGATGGGTGATTCTGGTAGCATGATACCGTGACGTCTCCGTGATTCAGTCGGTCCCGGTTGTTATCATAGTACAACAGTTGCCTTTGGGCGACTTAAAACATCCAACGGCAAATACATGCTTGACAGTCCCCAACCGGCACTCAGCCAGCGTGAGGACGTAAGGTTTTAAACCTTTCCTGAGAGGAGACTCGAGCCCAGCAGTAGTACATCATGAGTTGTTGATCGGTGAATAGCATAAGATAGAAAAAATAAAATAAAGAAACTTCGATATTACTACTGTCTTTATTTTTGATATATTTAAGGTATAAATTCAATGCACTGTTTCAAATGTTAGCTCTTTACAACTTTATCAAATTGATTGTATAAATATAACTTTATAGTTGAAAGTTTGTAGTTAGGGACCGAATTAGGCTGAAGGTAGACAGCGAGCGGGTCGAAACAGTGACCTAATACGAGTCTTATAAATCTTAATATCTCATCTCGTCAACGCGTCTCTACATACTCCGCCCGGCTTGTTGTTTGTTTAACCATATTTTTTTTCAAATAAACAAAAAAATACGACTTTAATAACTGGACCCAATTGAAATGGGACCACACGGGAAGCATCAGCTTTCAAATAAAAACAGAATCATAAGAATCGATTCACCCAGTCAAAAGTTCTGAAGTAACAAACATTAAAATAGTCGAATTGAGAACCTCCTCTTTTTTTGAAGTCGGTTAAAAATATAGTTCTAAACAGGTTTTGTCTGCGACTCCGCCCGCATGTATGTCAGTTATCGCGATCAAATGGCCTTTATCCTTTTTTTAAGAATCAGAGTATCTTAGTGCCATGTTTCAGTGAAATCAGTGCTGTGATTTAGCCGTGACAGACAGACACACAAAGTTACTTTTATACTCAAACTCCTAAACCCAAATAAATAGCAAATTTACACATACGAAACATTTTGCTGTAATCGTACAATACTAGACGAGTGTGTGTGTGTCTCGAAAATCAAAACCTAATGTTTATTATCATGTACGTAACGCTTATATATTAAAAAAATACTTTTAAACAGTGCACTAATGAAGACTAACAGAAATAATAATATCTATCTTAGTTTCATATCGACAGTTGAAAGTGTAATGAAAGCTTTTGTCGCTTAATTGTTAATTCAACGCCTAATTGTTGTCTCTGCAACTAGTGTACTATATGGAATTGCCAGTACGGGTTATATGTAATCACAATACATAAGACGACCGTGCAACATTGTACAAACCTCTCAGTGTCACCTATAGATACTACATTTAGATCGTTCAGTAGTCGAGTGCCGGTGGCCGCCAAGTAAACACGCATCCACATATTGTCACGTAAGTTACACTTCGAATGCATCATCTGACCCGCGAAAATACGACAGCATGACCTTTAGACGACAATGACTTTGCATCCCTTGCCCATATAAAAAAACATGTGACATATTCGAAATTTGATACATTTTTTTTATCTAATTACACCTTAACCAGCCAGTGAATGTGTTTATTATCCCTGCAATGATTCTAGAGGTCACTTACGCGTAGTGTTTTGTGCAATACCGTTTTATTGGTAGCTTCTCGCACTTACTAAAAATTGTTTACGCTGTAGTAGAACTTAACCACGTGTATACCTAGCATCACAAGAATTACGATGCGGCATTTCCATAATGTATGTAAATACTATATGCACTAATTAGCCTTCAACTTCTACTTTTATTACATCTCACAGTCTGATTATTGTAGACGACACGAAATTTAAGTTTTATTTTAAGATATTTTTGTGAAGTCGGTGTATTTATGGTAGATATCTATGCTACATATATTTGTCTTTTTTTAATTATTTCTAATAAACTGATACAACGAACCTTTAAGTTAGGTACAAAATCAGTCTGATGAATATTTGTTTTTTAATATTAATGAAATAAGTAGCTAATTAAGTTTGCCGTCTGCCTGATGTTAAGCGATTGTCGGTACCTAGGTATAAACGTACTATTTTATTATATATTTTATAATTTGCTATAGTGACGAGGCGTGCTGATAAGCTTTTAGGAGACTATAAGAGATAGTTGATTACCTCAATTTGGAACTTATTTATTTGCACTGAACTCTTAAACGATAAACTCTATTAACTTTCCATTTCGTTTCTTTCCATGTCTATTAACAATTTTTTTATTAAACTGAACATTATAACATTGAATTGTCACAAAATCATCATTAACTTTTCCCGATAGAAAATCAATACCTCTACTTACGTGAATCATATTTTGTCCCTATTTTTAGCATGGAAACCTCTATAGTTCATCACCTCATTAGGGTTCACAGAGTAATGATGTGTCGGAATCGTATTTAATAAAACCTCCGCCACACGATGGTCTATTTCAAGACCCAGTGAGATTCACTAAAATCCCAGCCATTCTCCATTCTTGTTAAGGACTAGTGGGTTTAAAAAGCAATGAAACAGAACACTTTAAATACATTCCAGAATTAAACTCACTTCTTGGCCTTCTCTTTTTCAGTTTGTTGTGCTTATAGTTTGCTTCCTTAGTCTCTTGCAGATTAACAGAGATGATAACACTTGCGAGATAAATAGGAGAGGTAATATTCTTAATCTATCAACATGGATAACTAATCAATATTCGTAGCTGTTTGTCACGCTAAAACTCGAGAACGGCTGGGTTGAATGAGCTGATTTCGGTTTTGAAATGTTTGTCGTAATCTAGGGTATTTTTAAACGGCGAAATATTAAAAATAACTTGAAATATCAAATGTCAAGTGTACGAAGTAGCGGGCACAGCCAGTCTTCTTCTGTTATATTTAAAAATCAATTGCCTCAATAAAACTCGAGAACGGCTGGGCCGATTGAGCTGATTTTGGTTTTGAAATGTTTGTCGTAGTCCAGGGAAGGTTAAAACGGGAAGGTAAAAAAAAAATTAAAAATAACTTCAAAAACTAAATATCACGTGTACGAAGTAGCGGGCACAGCTAGTGTTTTAAAAATGACTAACGTTTGCACGTGATTTGGCCAGCTTAAAATATTTAGGAGCCGTATTTTTAATACATATACAGCACTATAAACCCTGTGTATCTGATGACGTCTACGGAAAAAAAAAAACAAATCCTTCAAACGACGCGATAGTAAATAAATCACAAAAAAACAAAGCACTGCAAGAAGTGAAAACTCAAAACTATAAACAAACAGTTGTGTAAGCTCACCTGAAATAAATCTCTTTGGTCATTAAATAAAATGCGCGAGTTCCAATTGATTTTTGTTCACCCAAAAAGTGCTCAAAGCTCTTAGAGAAGTTTTCACTTTAAAAATGGTATGTGAAATGAGAAGATAAAGAAGTACTGTATTACATTCCATGTAGGTTTCATATAATTAAAATAGGAATAGACAATAATTAAACGTGGGTAGATACCAATTAGCCCGCAAGGATAGTATAATGGTGCTAGCAGTCATCGCGCCGGTTTCTATTGAGCTGGATATTGTGAGTTCGATCCCCGTAAAGGACAACACTTTGTATGTCATATTCTTTGTGTCCGTTTCGTGTATGTTTGTGAAATCTTTTCTATACAATACAATACACTTCTATGCAACACAGTATAGTTATCTAGCTTATGTGAACATGTGGAAATGTTAACATATTTCTAGTGAAAGATTTGTTTTTTAAAAAAAATGCCCACCGGCTTAAAGATAAAAATCCATTCTTAATACACCCATGGCGTTCATCTTCGATTAATAAAGTATAAATATTCATACTTCTATTTCTATTCTAAAGATCTTAACAATATATTTTCTTATTTATTTATTTAAACTTATTGCACATGTTGTACAAAGGCGGACTTAATGCCTTGAGGCATTCTCTCCCAGTCAACCTTCAGGTGATGTAGAAATTGAATTTAGTAAATAAGGTATAAACCCGCATTAACTATAAATGATATCCATAAATTTACCGCTACATATACTACATTAATAAACACACAATACAAATATTGCATACATACACACATATATTAGATTAGGTATGCGAATACATTTTACTGACGAAGCAATAGTATAAAATGATTTCATAAATTTACTAACCAAGCGTAGTTTGTTAGTTCGATGCTTACAAAGCCCTACTCATCGTATTATCAATCTTAATGTTAGTGTATCCATAGAAATGCTAAAACCTTGACAAAAAAACTACCGGATATCTTATTTTGACAATTATACGCAAATCGTTGGTCATAGTATACCTAACACAATTCAGCAATGACAGCTCCTTAAACCACTTAAAAGGGCATCGATCTGTATATTTTATAGAGTAGTTGTATTGTGACTAAGCCTTATTGTGTTTCTGGAAAATTCTGGCAGGCAACAAGCCACATCTGCTTACACAGGATGCCGCCTATTATACTTATTGTCCTGTTAGTACTACGGCTTACACAATTGTTATTATTATTCTAGTATCATCTGGGAGCTTTAATGCGGCGCACTCTATTAATTGATGACAAAACCGATCATCCGAAATCGATTAGCTGTCGTTCGGTAGCGAAATTAAGCATTTTATCTACACCATCGAGTAATATAAAACCGATCAAACACAAACACGTCATGCCCTATACAATGGAAATTAATATGTGATCATTTTGTCTATGTTATTAAACTTATCTAAGTATAAAACCTTGTTACTGGTAAACTGATGATTCAAAACCAAGGTAGATACGTTGTTAATTAATGATATTAACACTTCTATGCAACACAGTATAATTATCTAGCTAATGTGAACATGAGTTTATTATTTAGAAGTGTATTTTTTTATTCCAGATACGATGACAAGTTAATCTATTCTTTGAAGTCGTCAAACGTCTCCCATCATCATGATTCGCTGCACGTTATTCTCGTTTTACTTGATCGCAACTAAACTGACATTCGGATTCAACGGAGACAGCTTCGAGTTGGAATGTCCTGACGAATGTGATTGTCATTATTTCCGTATCAATTGGGTAACTGATTGTTCGGAGAGCAATCTCACCGAGGTCCCCTACGATGAGTTGAGTCTGAGCGTGTATATTTTGGACTTGAATGGTAACAATATCACAACTCTGAAGCCATTTCCAACAGACATCAAGATGAGGAGGTTACAGATAGCTGACAATCGTCTGACGAGGGTCGAGAAAGAAGCTTTCAAAGGCTTGGAGTACCTGATAGATGTAGATTTATCTGGTAATAATATAACCTACGTTGATCCGGAATCTTTTTTGTAAGTTATGTTTTAAACTAAACTCTCTATCTTTTCTCTAAATTAATTGGTAAATTGAGATGTGTAAATAGCACATAATGATGATTCATTTTACAATAAATAGTAGTGACTTGTTAAAAACCATTTGCTACCAATTAGTTACGACTTTTTTTATTTTCGTTGCTTATTAAAACTTATGAAATGATTCGTTAATTCGTCTTTTTTTTTATTATTATATAGGGGGCAAACGAGCAGACGTATCGCCTGGTGGTAAGCGATTACCGCCGCCCATGGACACCCGCAACACCAAAGGCGTCACAAGTGCGTTGCCGGCCTTTTAGGAAGGAGTACGCTCTTTTTTTGAAGGTCTGCGTCACTCAAAAACTACTCCCCCTTTTTGCAACATTTTTCATTGATCCTCGGCTCCTATTGCTCAAATCGTAATGTAATACAGCATAGAGCCTTTCGGTAAATGGACTATCATACATTTTTTCAAATTCAAACCAGTAGTTCCTGAGATAATAGCGTTCAACCAAATAAATTCATCAGCTTTAGATTATAGGCATACATTTGGCTTGAAAAACATTTTAATATTTCAATTTAATGTAATAATTATAATCACTCATTCCAATAACTGTAATATTTATTACAAATACATGTATTTTCTCAGGAATTTACTTTGTTTGCGAGACGACACTGGCATTCATGATGTATTAAGCCAACTGATGACAAAATTGTTCAATTTGCTTGTACAAGATGCGAGACCAATTGCCGCCGCTTGTGGTGCCAATATTGGATAATGGTCACACAACGAATGCAAATTGAATTCGCTAGATAGATCAACGTTTTTCATTTTTGTGTTTACAATACGTTGCCCTTTAGAAGTAGCAGATAACTGTGACCTCGAAACCATCGATATAATATGAACACTGTTAAAATGAACAACTGCTTCGTAGCTTTTAACCATTTTGCTTTGCGTCACAAAGTCCTCAATCGGCTTAGCTAACCAACAACCACAAATCAATTTTGATAGTTGTTAGTAAATCAACGTCATGGTTTTCATTTACTAAATGTAAATTCAATTTAAAAGTATATTAATTATTTGCTTTGATACAAAAAAAAGAATGATTCATTATCGTAAAAGACTTTATTTTGTTAAGAATACTAAAAGTATTAGGAATTCATGATTTTTTAGTTAAAAAGGAATATCAGAGAGGAGAACATTACATTCAGGCATTACTTTTTAAGAACACTATTTAAATGTACTAATTCTTTTATTCTTATTTTATTTTACAGAGACAGTCGAGGGCTTCTGAACGTAGAACTACAAGATAACCCGATAACTAAGGTGGAGGGACCTTTCCTAATGTCTCCTACGCTGCAATACTTAGATATCAGCTCGTGCAACTTATCTACAATCAACTCCCAGTTTTTCGAAAATATCACCACACTAACCACACTTGATCTTTCCAACAACCCACTGAAAACCCTGGAAGCAGGGATCTTTGATGTCTTAAGCAGCCTTGAAACCCTCAAACTTAATGACTGCAAGCTTACTACGATATCCGAAAACACATTCTCGACCGCAGTAAATATAAAGTTTCTAGAACTCGCTGGCAACTATTTAACAAATACAGATTGGCCTGAAGTACTAGGAAAAATGGTTCGACTCGAGTATTTGACCTTGAGAAAATCTGGTCTTACATCTCTTTCGGAAGACACGTTCTCTAATTGCACTAATCTGGTCACGCTCGTTTTGGCAGACAACGAATTACGTGATTTGGACGTTGCAACCATGTTGGGCAATAGCGTCACCCATCTCGAGCTGTTAGATCTGTCCCAATGTAATATTCAGAATCCAATATCCGGAGAAACGTTCTCGAATGCGAGTAGACTAAAAAGCCTTTATCTTTCTGGCAATCCCTTGGTTGCAACCGACTTGCAGGAAGCACTAGAGCCATTAACCAAACTTGAAAAACTATTTTTGAGTGACTGTGGACTCCACGATCTGCCAGACAACTTTAACGTGTTTGATAATCTCTTAGAGTTAGACATTTCACACAACCCCTTAGAAAACGTGTTTACTAAGTTGTTGGCCCCTTTACAAAAGTTAGAATATCTGAATATGGGATACAGTAACCTGTCATATATTGGCCCAGACACTTTTGCTAAAATGACGTCAATGAAGAGGTTAGTATTGTCTGGTAACGATCTGCTGTCCTTAGAAGCAGGACTATTCGGAAATCTGACACAATTAACCACTTTAGAATTAGAATTTTGTGGTTTAAAAAGGCCATTAAACGGATTAGCGTTCTTCAAAAATTTAACGTACATGGATTTGCGAGAAATCAAACTTGGAGGTAATCCTTTAGTAATTCCGCCAGCAGGGCCTATCTTCCCGAAACAACTGTCACAAGTGACGATCCTTGATCTTAGCAATTGCAACATAACTTTACTAAACATAGAGGCTTTTAAGAACACCGAAAATATCACTGAACTAAATCTAAGTGGGAACCGTTTGAGATCTATGGAAGGAAGTCTATCATTCCTGGAAAGGTTACACCAACTAGAAAAAATAAATTTAAGTAATAATAATCTCACGACAATAGATCCTGATGTGTTCGCTAATAATCCAAAACTGCATTCCCTCAATTTACTGGGTAATCGTTTTGTATGTGATTGCAAAATTGCAGAAATGTGGGATTGGGCAAACATGATCAAAGGAGATCTGGATGTATTGATCGGTGCCAAAAGTGCTGAAAAGGACATAGTGGTTAAAGGCAACAAGAAAAAGAAGCATTTATTCTGCCACTATAATGAAACGCAACTCCGTAATATGACTGCAATGGTGAATAAGACAGTGCCAGGTAGAAGGCCTTTTACAAAGCCAAGAGAATTAACAATAGCTAATAGAACGTGGGCAAAATACGTGCGAGAGTCAGGCTGCGAGCCGGTTGTTAAAATTCTACGACCTGTAGCGTTGATGGGTCAAATGTTTTATTTCAAAGAGGGTTATACTGTTTCATGCGTAGTGATGATTGTAGCTACTATTGCAGTGTCTTTAGGATTAGCTACAGTATTGATGACGATAAAATTGTTCTTTGGAAAAGACACGAACAGAAAGGTCAGATAGCAGACGCAAGTATATACATATACCAAATTCATTACGGTTTGTAAACGATAAATAAGTATAAGTAAGTAATTTATTTTTATACTCTCCTAACGTTTAATGGTCCCATAGACAAACTGAATTGTTTTTTTTTAGAATTTATATAAGAGTTATATTATATTATTTTACTAGTCACACAAGTAGCTTCAGAAGGAGTGATGTTTCTCATGCATTTTGTGAAGTTATTTAATGTTAGTTATTGAAATAATAAAGACGAATTTTATCAAGTAGTTTTATTTTTCAATAGCAATTATCAATGGACCGAATTTAATAATGAATTCGTTGTTGGTCTTATTGAAAAACTGATTGGTTTCAGATATAAACCATTTGTAGTACCAACATTGTTTTTTGCTTATTTCCTCACTCTTAGCGCTTGCAACTTGTCTCGGTGTCTATAATCGAAAATTGCTCAAAACACAACTTTGAAGGTACTTTGATATCGGTTTTTTCTGTAATATCTCTTGGAATTAACGTAATATTTGATCTTTTTAGTTTCATTAATCACGAATGGATTTTTTAAATACATGTTGAAATAATAAAACATTCAAACTGTTGTGGTTTACACAATAAAAAACGATGATTGTCTTTTATTAAACCTACTTTATAAAAATACTAGATTTATGCGCGGCTCCACCCGCGTGTTTGTCACACATCACAGCAAAGATTAGCCTATGTCCTTTCTCAAGAATCAAAGTATCTCCATGCCAAATTTCATTGAAATCGGTGCAGCGGTTTGGCTGTGAAAGCAGGACAGACGGACAGAGTTACTTTCGCATTTATATTATACTAGCGACCCGCCCCGGCTTCGCACGAGTGCAATGCTGATACTAAATTAAATACACTACAGAAAAACTATGAACGTTGTATATAAAAACATAGCGGCCCGCTCCGACTTTGCACGGGCATAAAATAGAAACCTCTAAAATTAGCAATGTTGCCTTAGTATATGATGCATGTAATATACATATAAACCTTCCTCTTGAATCACTCTATCTATTGGAAAAAACCGCATCAAAATCCGTTGCGTAGTTTTAAAGATTTAAGCGCACATAGGGATATAGGGACAGAAAAGGCGACTTTGTTTTATACTATGTAGTGAAGTATGGATTCGGCAAAATTTTATAGTCACCATATTACTCGTAATCAACAATTTATAATTAATGTGAAATTTTATTAGTTAAACAATTTCAAATCAACTTTTTTTGAAATTTCAAAACTTTTAGCTGCTGTAGCCTTACGGGACATGGAGTTTTAACTTTTTGAACGTGACGTAAAAACATCGTTGCTCAACAATACTTGAAACTTTCATAATAAACGTATGTAATAATAGTAATGTAACTTTTAAGAAGGTATAGGTACTAATTAAATGATTGTTAAGTCCTAATTAGATTGTCCGTTCTTGGTCAGTAAAAATTCAATGCTTCTAGCTTTATCAACTACATTACAATACAGAATTGCTTCGAAAAGAGGTTGGTACAGTTGTGTTTTCGTTTTTTCTTTTGCTCCACTTGGCTGGGCCAAAACCGTGACCAGAGATCCGAACTATTCTTATTCAAAAGTCTGTAATAACTATAAATCTTTCAGTAATATATTACTTACTCAAACTAACATTATAACACGGGTTTATATTTTATTACATGGAATTTTAATAACTGTACCTAGTAAGTTCTCAAATAAATTTACATAATAAATGAATACCTACCACAAAAAATTTGACTGCCACCTATTTTCGTTTATGGAGCATGTCCATTGTAGTTGCCTAGTCAAAGATAACAGAGTACTATTAACACCATAATGCTGCTTACTGATCTAAGACATATAAAAAAAATTAAGTAATCAGTTATTCGCGTGCCACTAAATGCATGAAATTACCTGTTCCGCCCAAAGAAGTCTACTTTAAGTATTAGCGGATACGGAAGGCACAAAGATTCACCTTCTATTTCATATATATTATACAGATACGAAAATTTAGTAAACTTTTCAGATATCTGACATTATGGGTATCGAAGTTTAAATGTTGTTGGTATCGTATTGTGTTTTCCACGGTGACTGAGTTTATCAGAACAGTCTTTTATTTATCAGTGGTCAAGAATGGATGTAAAAAACGACGTCACGTAATATATTGAAAGGGAAAGACTAAAGATAGCGAAAGTTTAATTACGTAATCAATCAAGAAATAGTTCAAGTAAAACGATAACTTTTAATTTCGTTCTGTGTTAGTAGGTGGGTTGGACATAGCTCTGAGTCAAACAAGAAATAAGGACACATGTATATTTGTTAAACAGTTTTATTAATTTACTATTCATAACATTTACACTAATAACAAAATAATAAATTAGTCTTATCAGCTAGCTGGCGCCCCAGCGGCGGTTGTTCTAGTATTGATATACCAGTTTTCTTTATACGTTTTCTTGACCGTGCCAGGATCTTTACTCTCGGGACTGTCGTTGCTGGCCATTGCGGCCAACTCACTGTCGAGGAGTTTTGGTAATAATAATGGTTCGAAACCATACTGGAACTGTGGTTCTACAAAGCTCGTTCTGCTCTTATAACTTTGGTAAGGGCGTGACGCAAACGCTGAATTATCGCGAGGTGTTCCTTGCGAGTAGTCATATTCGTATAGTTGTTGTTTTTGCTTGGGTTGTCCGTAATATGACTTACTTTTGTCCTGTGACGGCTGGAAGTCAAACGAGGGTTCAGCTGTGTACTTAGCAGATTTTTGTTTTTGTTTTTTGTCATCTTGTTCGTAATCAACTATATAATCAGGTTTTTGCTCTTTAAACAACTTGTAGTAGCCCAATTTGTTTTGGTAGCGATCTAACATACCTTCTGGCTTACTAACAGAAAAATCTGTGTAATAATTCTGCTTCATTTTATCTCTCGCGTCCTTGTACAGGGCTCGGGCTTCTGTCGGGAATTCATCACCTTCTGCCTGATACTGTTGGAGTGGCGTATGTTCGAAGTCGTACTCAACGTGATCACGGGGTACTCCGTAACTCTCTGGGTCAAATATATCTTTTTCAGAGTCCGCAGCTTTTTTACTGTAAGCAGGGAATCCAAGTGCAGCCTCTTCGTATGCTTTTTCAAAATTATCTTCTGAATTCTCTTCTCGATCGATGACTTCCTGCCGCATTTGTTCTCTCAACATATGCATTTCATTGGGAGTTTCTTCTTGGATTATCACACGTTTGGACTTTTCGTGAATGTGTGATGTAGGTCCATTATAGTAGTCTGAAGGAGGAGCGTGATGCTCGTTTTCGTGATGTTTATGGGAAGAATGAGCATGTTCTGGCGGAGAAGGAGATGAGTGGGGATGGTGATGACGTAACGGTTCCGATTGCTCTTCATGATGATTTTCGACTGGTTGTGGAGTAGATTTAGGCTGCACGTGTTGATGAGGGTCTACTTTTATTGAAGCACTAGGTGTTAACGTACGAATATTATCTTCATATTCTTTTAAGATTGGCTGGAAATTAATATCTTCAGAAATTATTTGAAATGGTTCACTATTATATGTTGAGGGAGTGTCGTTCTCTTGCTCATTTTGTTTATGATAGTTTTCCTTTTCATTGTGAACAGGTTCGCGGTGCTCCTCGGATGAATCTGAATGTTTCTCATACTGTTTCGTGTAGCCATGATGTTTATTATTAGAGGGATTATCTTCAGCAGATTCGTGTGAATCTTCGTCGTCTCTAGTCTCACTGTTATGTGGTGTGCTGTGATGCGGTGTAGAGTGATGTGGTGTACTGTGATGGGGTGGGCTGTGCTGTGGTGTGCTGCGTTGTGGTGTGCTGTAATGTGGTGTATCGTGATGTGGTGAGCTATGATGTGGTGGGCTGTGATGTGGTTGGCTGTGATGTGGTGTACTATAATGTGGTGTATCGTGATGTGGTGTGCTGTGATGTGATGTATCATGATGTGGAGATGTCGATTTCTCTTCATGCGCCTGTTCTTTTGGCTTAAAATCATAAATAGGTTGTGATGGCCCATTTCCTCGATATTGTACATTCTGTGTCGGTTCATTTGAAGTGCGTGAATAGCTGTAAGTTACCGGCTCCTTTTCAGTTTTAGATCCGTAGGAGTGATGTACTGGTTCTGACTGCGTCTTCATATTGTAGCTTACAGATTTTTCTTTGACTATTTCTTTATAATTTGGAGAATTTATTTCATGTATAATCTCAGGCGCGTCGTCCAGATGTTCATGGTAAGTTACCGTTGTTTTTCTGGGCACATCATTCTTTTTAGCATGTTTAGTCGGCTGCGTAGGCTTTTTATGTTTCTTTCTTGCTGCATCCTTTTGTGGCTTTTGATCTTCTTCTGAACTATCATAAGACGAAGTTTTCTGTATGACATACTCTTTCTGATAATTTTTAACCGTTGGTTTATTGAGTTCAGGCAACTTCTTATATGTAGCCTGATTTATTCTAGGTAAGAAATGCTGTACTTGAGGTACAAGTGGATTATCAAATGTTAATGGCTCAAGCAGAGTTAAATCCAACAGGGGAAGACTAGGTTTAGTGTCTAACTCAACTATAGTTTTCTCACCATTTATGTCATTGATGTACGTGATAACTTGCTTAGCAGGTGCTGCTTGAAGTTTGGCTTTGTTACTTTGAGCCTGTGGTTTCTTTTGAACATGGTCCCCATGTTGAGCATGAACATTCGAAGAGGCATCTTGTATCCTTTGGAATTTTACTTCTCCATGTAATGGCTGATGTTCTTTTATTCTTTGAAATTGAGACGAATAAGGTTGGTCCTGGATAATTTGATACTTATTTTCATAATGTGGTAGGCCTTGAATAAATTCGGAATTTACCTCCTCGTGGTTAAGATGAGGTGCTTGATGCTCGGCGTTTGATGATTCTTTTAGTCTTTGGTATTTCGTATCTCCGTTTTTTGTATGAGCTTCTTTTTTCGGATTTTTGTGAGTTGAGTAAGAACCAGATTGGGATCTTTCGAATATAACATTACCGTAAGGTTCATTAGATACTTCCTGAATTCCTTGCACTTTTGGTTTACCAACGATTATCTGGGGTTCCTTTTGTTGCAAAACCTTCGGTTCCTCTTTATAATGGTTAAAGCGTTCATGAGATTGTGTATCTGTGTACACCGCTTTATTGTTTGTTGGTTGTTGGTGGGTATTCTGGACTCCATACGCTTGACTATGAATCACCGTATTAGGCGCTAAATGTTTTATGTTGTCCCCATAAAGTTGTCCAAAAGTTGGAAAGTGGTGAAGCGGTGTTGGAGTAGGTCCTTGTTGCGTGGAGACTCGGTATGGGGCACCAAAAAATTGTCCATTTGATTGCTTGAATTGGAAGTTAGCTGAGGCGGCGACTAATGGTTGAGCTAAGTGCTCTGGTAACTTTGATTGAAGTTGTACAAACTGTTGCGGGAATGCCACCTTGAATGTAGATGATTGCGGCGTCCCAACGAATTGATTTCCATAGGAATCTGTCAAGTGGTTCACATAATGTTCATTCACTAGCATAGCACGTGAGGTAGCGGCTTTAGGCGCCGCGATAAAGTTCGGTAGATGAAACGAGTGCGCGGCATAAGGGGCAGCACTGGCGTACACTCCTAGCGGAACGTTGCGGTAGAGACGCGGAGCACTTTCTGCACTTTCATTATCTCCAACGTAAAAACTGTAGCTTCTTTTATCACCAAATGTCTGACTTAACGTCAGCCAGCACGAAACTATTAATAATACCTGAAAACAAAAGAGAAATATATTAAAACACTGGCCTTTGTAAACACAACCGTTACCATTGGGTAAGTAGGTTTTGTTTACGCGATATTTATATTATAATAAATTTACCTTTCTCCCCATGTTGTGTCGGAGCCAGTGGGAGCGGCACTGCAGCGGCGCGGCTCCCTCCACGCGCTTATATCGCACCTTGCGCGAGCGCAATGATACCTCGCGATCGTCTTTTTTCCAACTCCACTCTATTTTACAGTTTTATGTATAGAACCCCCCGGAATGATATAACGCTTAGCGAACGATATTGTTAAATAAAATAAGGCAAAATTGTTATTACCTACTCGTTTGTATTTTAATTGAAAACGACCAAATAAACACAATACTTCCAGTAACCGGATACGTAACACGATTTCAAGAATACATTAACAAAAGATATAAAAGGGTTACATAAATTTTCAATAAGTGACATTAGATTGTTTCATTAAATACTTGTACAACATTCAAAACGTTTTGGCGGGCTCCCGAATCTAATGGACATAAGGGCAATGTTCTGTAACAGATCTGGCCTCACGGTTGAAAAAAACAGTTAATTTGTGTAACATTGTTGCAAAGGGTTTCCTCACGATTGTCACAACTGTCCAAGGATCACTTAATCCAAACAGAAAATTGATTTAAAGCATACCTAAATATTGTGATCGGTGAGCGACCCTCTGTATAATTAGTACAGATAGAATATCTTAGAGTTAAGTGTTGGCTGAGAATATAATTAATTAGTGTTTACTTTCCTAACCCACTAGCTTTCTTCGCGCCATGGTCGCGGTCAGTGAGTCAGGGAGCCTAGGCACTGGAAACACAGTGAAAGTCCGCGTATCAGCTTTGTTCATCAATGAAGCGTAATTAATATCGACTAATACACATGATACATATGTAAACACAGCAAACAGGAGTTTGAAGTTTTCTTCGAGAGAAAACTCGCGGTAGTTTCTTCAATGGTCATGTTAGATTTTAAAACTTTTTATTTTAATAGTAACTTACACATATTTATACTTTGCTCTATATTCTGTGTTACAAAGTGTTTTATTTTATATACAACGAGGTCACTGTTAGTTATTATGATAAAAAACATTTACATATTTCTTTGGAACATTGTATTTTTAATGACTTTTAATTGTAGGTATCTAAAACGAGCTTGTCAGGTTCATCTAAATCATAGGTTCACAATGTGGGCGATAACGCCTCGTTGGGGGCGTTTGAGACTTTCGGGGGGGCAGTAGAAAACCTAGAGAAATATAGGAGGCATTAAGATGGCGCAGAAGGGGTGTGGGCAGATTAAAAATACAATCTAAAAAAGGGAAAAAATACACGCTAATCACATACTAAAGTGAAAATTTAAATATTTTTATTTTTGGTATTGTAATCAGTTTTATCACGTCGATTGAGGTACAGAGATTTAGAGTATATGAATTTTAATTTCCAAAAGATCTAAAATTTGTTGAAATATTAATAAAATAAACATACAAAAAACATTGATTAATAACTATTAATCGATGCTTTGTATGTATTATGTTTATAGGTAATCTTAACTGGCAAGCGAACCGGATTAGAGCTGCGGTCAACCCCGACCATATAATTTCCCATTTATTTCACTCATTCTTTTTATTTCATTATTATTATTGGGCGCAATTAAGAACAGTGTTTTAGAAGTTGATCTTTTATTTACGTACCTATCTGTAAAGTGCAAACCATGTCGAAGGCAAAAAAAAAGAGGCGGCAGTATTGTGCGGTTTATATTAAATGCGGATTTATCGAAAATCAAACATTTTCATTTTTACCGTGGCAGAGCTATGCTTCGGCGTGAATGGGTCGGCTCGACCGGAGTGATACCACGGCCTCACAAAAAACCGGTGTGAAATAGCGCTTGCGCTGTGTTTCACCGAGTGAGTGAGGATACCGGAGGCCCATACCCCAATCCCTCCCCCCATCCCCTTTCCCATCCCCCCATCCCCTTTCCCATCCCCCCAAAGGTCGGCAACGCACTTGTGACGCCTTTGGTGTTGCGGGTGTCCATGGGCGGCGGTAATCGCTTACCATCAGGTGATACGTCTGCTCGTTTGCCCACTATTCAATAAAAAAAAAAAAAAAAAAAAAAAATTTTCATATGGCACCTGGATAAGAAAGACAAAGATGTGACCTATTTTGAAGACATGAAAAGAAGTATGTAATTCAATTTTTTTTCAAAAACTTTTTTCATCAGTTTCTAAGCAAGGCGATGACGGACTTCGAGTTTCATACAATATCTCTTTGTTGATTGCTAAAACAGGGAAACCACACACTATTAGGGAAGATATTAGTCCACGGGCCCACGAACAAGGGATTTCAGTGATTGACAACAGGCTGAAAGTTTATACACAGCTTCGTTTTGACGAGACACCCAACTTTTATTATTGGGCCAAATTCTGAAAGTGGAAGGAAAAAGCGGGATAGGGAGCGAAACACGTCGATTTGATGAGTGTCCCAAATTAAATAACAACAGTTTCTAAACATCAATACTTTGAGAAAATACGATGGAAAACTGAGAAAAACTTGTGGCATACAAATTGAATGGCACCTTCCGGGTGACCCCCAGCTTTAACATGTCAAAATGGTGACTTGAAAAAATTTATTAACAACAAGCTGATTTTTGTTTTGGGGCTTGCAAAATATATATATTTTATAAAAAATGCATCGGCATACAAATTTGTTGGTAATTTTTTTGAGACCTACACTCGAAAGTTGTCAAGATTATGTTAATCTTTTTTTGATTGACAACTGTATGCCACGAAAAAATTATGATTATTTGATTAATTTTTAATCTAAATATAATAGTGACCTACAAAAAAATGGAATTTTTGAGGTTAACCTACAAAAACAAAAAATCTAATCATTTAATATGTGCTCCGTACTTATGTCTTGTAACCACTGGTTTCATTTGTAATATATTAAACTAATGCTAAAAAAATGAAAGCTTGTATTTTCAGTGTATTAATACACTACAGAACTTTAATAATAATGCAATGTGCAAACAGTGCATGAAAAGAATTAAACTTATAAATAATTTATGATAAATATTAAAAAATCAATCAATCCTCATCAGATTCGTCACTCGATGAGTCTTCACTATGTGTGATGTTATCGTCATCTTCAAAACTATCGGTATCATACTGTTCAGATTCTGTAAATTTTTATTTTTTTTATAAGTTTTATTTTCGGATGAATACGTTCGTCCTTACGTGAAGAATTGCACAAGAAACACTCCATGATGACGATCACTTAACAGCTTCGAAAAGAGAGCTCGACTAAACTAAAAAGGTAAAATAGTCGTTAGAGCTGATGCTTAAAGGAAGTTGGGCGGGGATAGTGGGTCTTACGATTTTATACCTGAGGCAAAATCACACAGTTCAGCATATTATTATTTTTGATATTGATATTGAACTAAATTGAATTGTAATAAATGTTTTTTTATAAGGTACCTACTGCAAAAAGATTATACTGAAAAAATTATCGCTACAAACATGTATTATTTGTATTTTAGGTAAATATTTTTAATTTGTTAATATAATAACTTAAAGATATTACTTTTAATTCGATTATAAATTATAGATTCAAATTATAGAGAAATTAAAAAACTTTAATTTATATTAATTTTAAAGTACCTACACGACTTATAAATATGCATTTTTCGAACTTAGAACTAATTTTTTTTATAGACGTTAACTGATTTTACGATTTGTTTTACAATACAATGATTTTTTCCTTACTTGACTATCACTTAAAAATTGTTGTTAACTGAATAATAAAATAAATAAGTAGTTCAATAGCTCAATCACTCGTTACAAGAAATTTCAACAAATTTTCATGCAATTCCCTTGTTTTTATTGCTGTAATTGTTTATATAATTAAGTAATTAAAAAAAAATTTTCATTTTCATTAAATAAGCTGTAATATTGTATACGAATTTTCCATTTTAGCAATTTCAAACAAAAGCTGGCGAAACTTATGTACAGGACTTCGACATGATATGTTTTCAAGATTTAATTTGTTTGAAATTTCGAAAATTTCACTTGTAATTAATCGCTTCCATTTTTTTTGTATGCCAATAGTTTCATGGTGTTATACGTTTGATTCTTAACAGAAAAAAATAAAAAAGAAGTTGTTATTAATGAAAAAAAGATTAACATAATCTTGACAACTTTCGAGTGTAGGTCTCAAAAAAATTACCAACAAATTTGTATGCCGATGCATTTTTTATAAAATATATATATTTTGCAAGCCCCAAAACAAAAATCAGCTTGTTGTTAATAAATTTTTTCAAGTCACCATTTTGACATGTTAAAGCTGGGGGTCACCCGGAAGGTGCCATTCAATTTGTATGCCACAAGTTTTTCTCAGTTTTCCATCGTATTTTCTCAAAGTATTGATGTTTAGAAACTGTTGTTATTTAATTTGGGACACTCATCAAATCGACGTGTTTCGCTCCCTATCCCGCTTTTTCCTTCCACTTTCAGAATTTGGCCCAATAATAAAAGTTGGGTGTCTCGTCAAAACGAAGCTGTGTATAAACTTTCAGCCTGTTGTCAATCACTGAAATCCCTTGTTCGTGGGCCCGTGGACTACATCATTTTACCAGCAGTAAAACGACTGCACGGTTAGCCGAGTGGTTTCAGCGGTCGCCATGCCGCTTGCTACTGCGCCAAGTGTCTTGGGTTCAAATCCCACGCGGTACAACACTTTGTGTGATCCACGAATTGTTGTCCCGAGTCTGGATGTTCTTTGTGTCCGTTTCATGTATATTTGTAAAGTCCCCCACGACACAGGATGTTTATTCCTAATGTAGGAGTTGTCTTTTAAAAAAAAATATTAAATAAAGAAGTATTAATCGCTGTGCTTCATAAATCAGCTGCAAATATTCGAAAAAATCCTTCGAACAATAGTTCTGTGCAAAGACGAATTGATAAGAAGGCTAAAAATATTGAAGAATCATTTTGCAATTATCTGCAGACTTGTAAATTTTTAATTCAGCTGGATAAGTCTACAATTCTTCTTCTTTTGATGAAATAGCCACCAGCCGGATCACTCGGATCAGCTATTTCTGCCAATGTCAAGTATTTATAGTCTTCAATTATAAGTCTTCGAGTCTTTAAGTCGTCGCTCGTCGTGATGAAATTAATGTTAAAAAATATATAAAATGTGGATGACATGAAACGGGGACCGTCTTCCGAAAAAACAAAAAACGATCTCCAAGTCAGTTGTATTGTCATACGTGAGGTTCATTAAGGATGAGAAAATGCGTCAAGAACTATCGTTTGCTACAAATTTGGAAACTGATACAAAAGGAGAAACTATAGTTAATACTCTGGTAAAGTAATGTGCCAAAAAGGAAATTCCTTTGAATAATATTCAATCAGTTGCTACGGATTGTGCACCGGCTATGACAGGGAGCACGAAGGCTTCATAGCGTGCTAAAATAATAAAGATTCTGACGTGCTTGCTGTGCGTTGCATAATTTATTACCAGCATTTGGTTGCAACAAAATTTAGTGAACGCCTCCATATATCACTGCAATAAATAAATAAATAAATATTCCGGACATCTAACTCACAACGCCAACTAGTCGCAAGCTAAGCAGAGATTGTGTTATGGGTACTAGACAACTGATATAAATACTTATGTACTTTTTTTTTGTAAATACATACATATTATACATAGAAAACACCCAAACTCCGAAACAAATATTTGCAGATCATACAAACATTTGGTCCGACTCGGGAATCGAACCCGAGACATCAAGCTTAGCAGTCGCATACGCTACCACTACGCCACCGAGGCAGTCAGAATGACAGATTATTTAGTCAGTTTTGCATTTCCAAAGATGAAGATTTCAACAGATTGGTTGTAGAGGTGCGCTGGCTGGCAAAATGTACTTGATTGATTCGATTTTACTATTTGTTTCAATTTGTGATAGAGTTCCTAAAAAACAAAGACCCAGAATTGCGCGACAACCTCATCTCATCAAAGACCGATATTGCGTACTTGACAGGCCTGTATAAATTGTTTAATTATGTCAACCTTCAACTTCAAGGTGATAACTTAAACTTGATTAAGACAAAAAATAGCATTGCTGCTTTCGTATCCAAACTAGGTACTATTATATATTACAAAAGAAATATCGGCAGACGGGAATTCAATAACTTCCCAAATTTATCATTCATTCAATAACAACGACTTGCTTGTTTACTATCAACACTTGGAAATCATTCACAGAGATAGACATTTATAAGACAGTGGCACGGTGGCAAGGCCGATTAATAATGAAACCGGAAACACTCACTCTGGAACACTTGATCAACGAAAGCGGTGTACTACAAGGACTGATTTGATAAAAGTATACTCTCCACCAAGGAAAGGGGATCAACCGATGTGTTGGAAGTCAGGAAATTCGAGTTGTTTCTGTCAGATGGTAACACACCAGCCCCCTGGCCAAGTACAAGCCAAGACATACTACAAACGTAAACGTTATTAGAAAACTAATAAACATAGGCGAATGGCGTCATCTCAAAAAAAACTAGATAGATAGTCTTTATTTTTATAAACATGGTATACATACATTGCATGCAAGATATTAATGAACAAAAACGGTTTCAGTCATGTTTGGCCTCATTTATCGGCATACAAATTAGTTAGAGATGATAGGCCGTACTAGCTTGGCGTAATCACAATATAGGCAAAGCCTTACAAAATAATTCTATCAAAGTCATCACTAATACAGTAAATTAATAACAATACTATTTTAATTCGTGGTTCGGTTAAAATTGATCTAAAAACAAAATATAGCCTATAACAGTATACATAAGTTAAACCGTCATATCCTATATGCTATCAGGTCTGATTACACCAGCTAAATTATCTATACTAATATTTTAAAGCTGAAGAGTTTGTTTGTTTGTTTGAACGCGCTAAGTACAAGAACCGCTGGTCCGATTTGAAGAATTCTTTCAGTGTTAGATAGTCCATTTATCGAGGAAGGCTATAGGCTATATATCATCACGCTAATACTAATAGGAACAGAGCACCAATGAAGAATGTTTCAAAACCAGGGGAAAATTTTCACGCTACGGGCAATAGAAGACGCAAACGAGGTTGCTTGGGTCAACTAGTTACCTAATAAAACAGGCGAATGGAGGCGTTAGCGATTGTAGAAAGAGTGTAGCGCTTGCAATTTTGCTAAGGGGGCTGATATTGGTTGTGTAATATGATAATACCTACCTTTTTTTAATATATGGGTCTGCCAAAACGACTATACTCTGCCTGATAGAAAACATGAGCAGAATCCAAGAGTGGTGGTCACCATACTCTTTGCAAATGCAGATATTGCAACAATGCAGCATGGTGACCCACGCCATGGCGACCTAGTGATGCTTCTGCTTCATTGAGCCTCCGGTTTCGCTCTCACCAACGAAACACGATAGCACGAATGGCAAGAGCCGGCCCGTTCGTACACAATATATATTATATTCTATGTTCGAACAATAGTTATACCTACAACTAATAGTTTTTAGGGCATCACTACTACAATGCTGACTGCCTTTTTGTTATAGTGGTTGGATATTCTGACCATCAAGCACAGGTCATGGGTTCGATTAGGACAAAGCTATGTATAATTTTAACTCCCGTCTGTGAATCATTACTTAAATAAGATGTAGGAGCCTATGTCAATATGTTCTCCGGCGTACGCGAGTGGCGTGAAGCCGCTCGTCGAGCCGTTCCCCTTAATTTATGAATCAAAGTACTAAATGGCTGCAACATGAGAAGAAAAGCAAGGAACTCCACGATAATAAAGCCTTACTACTACTAACTGCTTCAGAAAAGAGCACTTTCCTTTGAGATAAGACTGTCGTAAGGCACAATACAAAATTAAAATGCCAAAATAACCTGTCTGTACTTGTTTACAAATCAGTGTTAGTTGTAGTATAAAAATGAATGACGTCATATGTCATCCGGATATAGAGGCATCAACAGCAGCTTATGGCAAGATTTTTAATAATCTGTGTTCGATGTATGTTAGTAGACAAGTCCGTATTGAACCCGGATTGTGCAATTAAATGCTTTATACAAAACTGCATGGTTGGCCTAATGGTTTAGGCGGTCGCCACGCTTTTCTACTGCGCCATTTGTTGTGGGTTCAAATCTCACACGAAACATTAATAATTTGTGTGATCCACAAATTGTTATTCTGAGTCTAAGTATTTTTTGTGTCCGTTTCATGTATGTTTGTAAAACCCCCCGCTTTTTTTAATATAATGAAAATATAGATTAACTTTCAAATCCCTATCCCATTCTGATCACGTACACGACTCGCCCCGGGCACAGACCGGTCTAATATAATTCTTCCATGAAGCTCATAGTGCACTGCTAGCCAGGACGCAATAAGAAGGCTTGTAAACCTCGGAGGACGAACTATGTAAGTAACAGACATAAATAATAATGTACATGAAAACTGTAAGTCTGTTTTCTGAAAGAGGAACTTATGGAATTTCTTGCCGGTTGTACTCCATAGGAATGACCTTTTGAAACTGCGCAACAACGACATCAGAATTAGTAATTAAACGTTTTGAAAGTGCATGAAAAGGCCTACTTGAAATAAAAGCTTTTTGCTTACTCGCCTCTACTAGAATTTACAAACTGGCAATTTTAATTTTAATATTATTATATATCAAGTGTTTCTCCCATAATAAATGAGACGAATCTAATTGACACCGCCCAAGACAGTCGAAACAACTTGATGAATTTCATCAAGATGTTTCGACTACAAAATGTGCCTAATTGCCAAAGAAATATACCTACATAAATACATATACTCGATAAAAATAAGCCTCCTTCGGGCGCAGCAAGGCGTGATTAAATCATAAACAAATAGATAAAGTTAAATGAAATTCATTCATGAGGTATTCAAATGATCAAGTATTTCTTTCCGTGACTTTTAGCCCGGTCAATTTAGACATTTGATGGTACATAAATTCCCAACAAGCTGAAAATTAGTAAAATTGTTCAAAACATAATTATAAACAATCCCTGAATGTTCCCCATTATTCCCGTGTGAGGAAAAAAAAATATTCAAGGTCAAAGGTCAAAAAAATGATATTTTCACGATTTTCAGCAAAACGGTAGGTTTTATCATAAAAGTACCTTGGACAAAATTGTAGATCATAAAATTATCTATAAGAAATGGATCAATACATTTTCGTACGAGTCACCGTTTTTGAGATATAACGATTCAAAAAGTTATAAAAGTTGTTATTGTCATAATATGCATGAGTACGCCGCGTACATACATCTCTAGAGTTGTAATATATTATTTATTTTTTTACTCGAGTTTTTTTTCAGTTTTTATCCTGATTCCCGCTCTGTAACCTTCAGAGAAGAGGAGGTTAGGATTCCCTGAAATTACAGAAAATAGAATACAGTGTCCCCTAAAACTTTTGTGAGTATTGTGCATGAGGCAGCAGCAGTTTTCCATCGTCCTCCTCATGTCCTGATCACAACTGACCCGTGGAATAGGAGGAGTAGACCTACTGGGGAAACCACGTTACAAAAAGCGGTAAGTACACTAGCTCATAGGTGGCGTGGAAACGTGTGCACATTATGACAATAACAGCTTTTATAACTTTTTGAATCGTCATGTCTCAGAAACGGTGGCTCGTAGGAAATAAATATTGACCAATTTCTTATAGATAATTTTATGATCTACAATTTTGTCTAAGGTACTTTTATAATAAAACTTACCGTTTTGCTGAAAATCGCGAAAAACTATTATTTTTTTCCTTTGACCTTGAATATTTTTTTTTCCTCACACGGGAATGATGGGGAACTTTCAGGTACTGTTTATAATTATGTTTTGAACAATTTTATAAATTTTCAGCTTGTTGGGAATTTATGTAGCTTCACTATCATTTTTTGGTCTAAATTGACCGGACTATTTGTAATGTTGAACGTTATGGTCACTATGAGTATTTATAGTGTTCAATAAAATATTATAAACCATAAGAGTTTCGTTTGTTTGAACGCGCTAATCTCAGGAACCGCTGGTTCGATTTGAAAAATTATTTGTATTGGATAGTCCATTTATCGAGGAAGGATAGGCTATATATCATCACGCTAAGACCAATAGAAACGGAGCCCCAATGAAGAATGTTTAAAAAACGAGGTAAATTAACTATTACTCTACGGGCAATAGTAGACGTAAACGAGGTTGCGAGGGTCAGCTAGTCAATAATACAAAGATAAATCTCAGTTTTGAAAATGCTTTTCAAATAGCATTACCAATACTTTTCACAACCTTTTTCATTTATAGGATACTAATTTGATAAAAAATGTTACAGTTAAAACCTGATATGTTGATTGAATGATGTGCAAAATTGAGTGTATAAGAAACAAGTATACCTAACTATTTAACTAAGCATTTTCAAAATAATGTTTAATCATAATAGGTGGATTTTCTAAGCTTCCGAAATATTCCTTACAGGACGGTAAATATTCAGGACTCGCTAGCTACAAACACTTAGCCAACGCTTCTTTGAATGATACGAGAAGCTGTCTATACTCACCATCATCAGTGTCCCAAAATTCTTTAAGAACTTCGGTTCGGTCTCTTTTGAGACACTTTTTTGTTTTTTAATATTTTAGAGTAAGCATGTTGTTGATAATGTGCGCAGAGCATGCCACACCAACTATTTTTAACTCAGATTTTGTTGAATGCTACATAATTTAATGCACATTTGAGTTCGGCAACTGACAAAGGGCTCAGCACACCGGTAGTTATCGCAGATGATTTTCTCCGATTGCATATAACTTTATTTGCAATATCTGACCCTCTAAATATTTTGCGTTAAGAGAACATATATTCTATGTCTGTATGTCTTCTCTATGTATGTATGTGTATATAGTGGCCGGATGGCCTCTAAACCAGGACAAATCTGTGATAATCCGGACTAATAGCAGCCTTATCAAATGGGACATCACTCTGTGTGGTTCACAAATTATTGTTTCAACTTCCAGTGTACCTTGTCTCCGTTTCATGTGTAGCTCCCCGCAACATAGGATAATTATATTCCTAGTACCGGACGAGAGACGCCTGCATGTAGCTGAAATGCGAATGTTGAGATGCATGTGTGGTGTGACAAGAATGGATAAGGTGAAGAATGACTACATCAGAGGAAGCCTGAAAGTTGCACCAGTGGCTGAAAAGTTGAGAAGCGGCAGGTTAGCGTGGTATGGACATGTGATGCGTAGAGATGAGCAAAATACTGTTAGGAAGGTTTTGGGTATGGAAGTTGACGGGTATAGGGGTAGAGGACGACCAAGGAAAAAATGGATGGACTGCGTAAAAGAAGATATGGCCAGAAAGGGAGTTAGTAGTGAACTGACGAGTGATAGAGGAGAATGGAAAAAGCAAACTCATTGCACCGACCCCAAATAAATTTGGGAAAAGGGTAGGAAGATGATGAGTACGAAGAGCTGTCTATTTTAAAAAATGATAAAAACAATTGTACAATACTAGATATAGAAAACTGATGTTATTTGGTTAAAAGAGAAACTAATAAAATTTAATTTGTTATTTATTGATAAAGTCAGATATTCAAATATAAACTTTGATTTCAAACAAAAATTTTAGTTTAGAAATGTAAAAAATATTTTTACAATATTATTTCACAGGCCTATTAGACTCTGTGGTTAGTGATTCTTACTGCTGCCCTAGAGATTGTAGGTTCGATTCTAAATACATCACAAATCTAGTACAATCTTTTGTTAGTATTTATCTGCAGAATATTTTGCTAGCAGACGATTGCGTATAATGTTTATAGGTAACTATTAATAATATAAGTCGATAATTCATGAATTTAGTTTTAATTAACTTTAAATAAGTACAAAAATGGCGTGCTTGATAGCTGTTGTGTATTTACAATTTATATAATAATAGACTCGCATATTCTAGCAATCCTTCTGGTTTATACACTAAATGCTTATATAGAGTATTATCGAGGTATGACCAGAAAGGGCATTCCTGAAGTGTTTAAGTTAACTCCGGGTCAATCCAAAGGTACTTACAGATAAGGGGGTGTCCATAAATAACGTAGTGTTTTTTAAATTTTCTCGCCCCCCCCTTCCCCCCTGTTAAGATGTCGTTTGGTATAAAACCAATATGGTGGTTTGACAGTCAGTAGATGTAAAACGTCTAAGTTTGAATGAAATTATTTTCTTTCGAACGAATTAGTGAATGATCTTAATCGTATTACGATTACGCTTAAGATTAAATCTTAAGCATGTACAATCTGGATTAAATGGACCAAAATAGTATTGTTTTTTTTGTTTCAATCAGAAAAAAAATTGCGTGATATTTGCCGAGACCCCTCCTCTCTCCGACGTAGGATTAGATGAGATTTGACTCGACCCCCTCCCCACTTAAACATCTCACATATTTTATGAACGCCCCCTAACTTATGTTACATATAATACACTAGCGACCCGCCCCGGCTTCGCACGGGTGCAATGCTGATACTAAATACACGTTGTTAAATTAAAATTGCGACTATAATTTGAGATTTAAACTATCCTATCTCTCAAGTTGGATCGAACTGCACATGGTGTGCGAATTTTATTATAATCGGTTAAGTGGTTTAGGAGTCCATTGAGGACAAACATTGTGACACGAGATTTATATATATTAAGATGTATGTATAAACTCTCGGTGTGTAGAAAACTACAGCTTTTGAAGTCTATTGAAGATCAACCCCGCGCACGCTGGAATATTCTAAGTTATCTGTGAGTATCTTTGGATAATACCACACTGACTTACAGTTAACTTTAACATGGAGGCTACCATGCACCGTATCACCTGATGGTAAGCGAATGGATTTTTGTCCACACAATATGGCTATTTATTATATTATATATAGGTCAAATTCCATACCTAATTAATACATGTGGACGGTAATTCCAAATGAATCCTCCACGAGATCAAATCAGGGGACTGTATTTCATGGAGCCAACCAGATTGCTTTCTTTTCTAACTAATAATAAATTTAACACATTATCTAATAACGCTTGTTAATACAAATATAATCGAAATCTTATATTAATTTTGTTATTTACGTCAACTTTTAAGGCAACCATTGTGCATAGAATTCTTTCGTTAGAGTCATACACAAACAAACAAACATTGGTCTGTACAGATCATATAGTAGATTCATTTCGAAGCATTTACAAAATACAGTATTACAACTTAACATATTTATTATAAATGTCAAAAATAAGCTAGGGTAACTTTGCTCACTCATCGAGTGTTAAAAACTAACTTGAATGTTTAAAAAAATAGAGTTACTATGTTTTTATAGTTCAAATTCCACGCACAACATAATATAAACCTTAAAAATAGGAAATAGAGCGCTTTTCACATTGATTGTCGTCCATCGGTAGTATACGAAGAAATGACGTCATGTCTTTAAATGCTCGACCCGACCTTAGTACATTAGCTTATTATATATTTTTTTGTGAAATAGGGGACCAACTAGCAGTCGTATCGCCTAATAGTAAGCGATTACCGCCGCCCATGGACACCCGCAACACCAGAGGCGTTACAAGTGTGTTGCCGCCCTTTGGGTGATGAGGAAAGGGATGGTGGGAAGGGGATGAGAGAAGGGGATGGGGGAAGGGGTTAGGGTAGGGCCTCCAGTATCATCACTCACTCGGTGAAACACAGCGCAGGCGATGTTTAACACCGGTTTCCTGACAGGCCGTGGTATCACTCCGGTCGAGCCGGCCCATGCATGCCAAAGCGTGGCTCTCCCACGGTAAATATAACGTAAATGTAACTTTATTGTTAGAAAACTGCGGGTGTTCCGTAATACAAACATACAAAAAAGATAACAATAGTTTCGACATATTAAACAGTAAAGAAATTATTTAATTATCATGCACTTTTCAAGTTAAAGATAAAAAGACTAAGAAAATTATATTTACATGTAAAGATTCTTTAGTATGTCAAATAAATATCTTCAGAACATACAATATGAGTCTGTGTACTACAGAAAGATTTTATTACTATACATACGAACTAAAGACAAGCGTTCTTTTCATTACAATTGAAAATATTAATGTCAAAACACGCGAAAAACAATCAAGTCAATTTATGTCGATGTACAAAGTTACCCGAGGTCACAATCACAGTGAGTCCTACACAGCACAATTATTAAACGTCCGCTGCACAAGATAAGTCCTCGATTCACTTATCACTAATCAAACACCTAGTCTATTGAACACGTTCTTAGTAATAGTTAAGTTAGTAGCATTACTCTTTGCACCTAATCTAGCTCTGACATTATTGACACCTTCAGGCATAGTTAACCTCCTTTCCGGCTTATTGAAGACGGGAGAGAATTTCTGAACGGGCCGTGGAATTGATTTCTGAACGACTTTCGCCTGCGGTTTGACAGCTGAACTCTGCATCGATTCAATCTCTTTGTACTGAACATGATTTGAGAACTTAACAGACTTAGACTTTGGTAATGCTAGTTTCGTTTTCACGCTGACCGGGGTTTCATCAGCTCTCATGGTGCACAATCCCATGGCTATTTTCCTGGTGTTATTCTTTGAAGTGGTGACTGTGACGATCTTCTTCAAGGGCGGAGACCCTTTGAGAATGCCCTCGTATTTGAGAGCGTCTTTATCGATTGGCATTATTTGGTGGTCTGGTTCTTCTTGGGGCTGTTTTGAGCCGAGACGTGCGTATATTGGTTTGACAGCGGCTTTAGTGGATGGTTTCGTTGGTTCAGAGTTACCGAGTCGTGCGAAGACCGTTTTGGACGTTCCTGGAACGTAAATCAGAGTGTCTAATATATGGTAATGCAACAATATTGAAGTAAATAGTTATAATAAGAATTTATTCGAAGTAAATTTACTAAATCGAGTTTCGAGATTCGTAGTGACTTGAGGATATTCTGTTCGGTGGATCTTGAACGAATGTTAATTTAATTTAATGTTTACATTTTTTTTGAGGAGTTGGGGTATAGGCCTCCAGTATCCTCACTCACACCGGTTTTCTGTGAGGCCGTGGTATCACTCCGGTCGAGCCAGCGGTATATTTTATAATGTTAAGCAATACTGTTTGTATCCAATATTTCCCCCACATTCCCACAAAAACAAACTTTTGAAACAATGGATGATTTAATTGGCAATAAATTCTCGAAAAAAAACTCGAAAACCATTCCATATGAATATCATAAATTCGAGAAAAACTCTACAAAGCGTGGGTATAAAGTACACATGTCAGAAGTCAAACTTCTTTGACAAACTTTTTGATTCAACATTGCTCTCTCTCACTCTCTCGCTCTATGGCACTGTGCAATGTGCACTTTCTCTCTCGATCTTTCTCACTTGCCTGCTCCCTACTCTCACTCCATGGCTATTTGCTTCATGCTACGTTCACCCTTTCTCACTCTCTCTCAATCGGTCTCAATCGCTCTCTCCCTCTTCTTCGACAAAAACGCGGCACATCTTCGTGACGCTAATATTATTACTATTGCGTTTCATCCGTAAAAAAATTACCCTCATGCGCTTAAAGAAGTTTCACTTCAACAAGCTGTCGATTCCTATGAAACCATCAATGCAGCAAATAAAATGCAGCGAACGAACAATATTACCTTCCTTGACAGGCGGTTGAGGTGCGCCGGCAAAGCGTATCAGTCGCGCCTTCTTTAGACTACCATCAGCGTCACTTCTGTAAACGGAAAAAAATAGAGAATCGTAAAGTATTTTCTTATAGAGAATCTCGCATTAGGAATATATCTTGCGTCGTCGCGGAGGACTTCACAAACATGCATGAAACGGGCACAAAATACAAACATAGGTATTCAAAACAACAATACATGGATTACACACATTCTTGTCGTACCGAAAATTACGAACTACTTTGGTAAACGAACAAGAAGATATGTGGTACCATATTTGTTGAATGAATTACCTTCAGATCTAATAAAACAAGTACATTCAAAAGATCACTTTAAAATACAACTTCAGAAATATTACCTCTCATTATGTCCCTAGCTAATAAGTAAGATTCCCTTTTTCTTTTCTTTTCTTTTGTTTAATATAAACCGTGGTTCTGTTAAAATGGTGAACACAGTTTTTTAATATAAAACCAATTTGTATCTGAATACACTATATTGTCTATATTTAAGCGAGAACTTCTGCCGACAAACTGTCTTACAGTTTGGCAGACTTGAACATGTAGAATGTGTATATGATTTTAAATAAATAAATTAAAAAAAAAAAACAACATTTTGTACCACATGAGTTTCAAACCTACAACACTTAGCGCAGTAGCCGATTTAGTAAACCACAACTCTATCTTTACTCGCTTTTATGTGCAGTCATTTAATAGCAAATCATAATTTCATATTAATCAATCTTCCTTGAGAATGTAATCTTTTTAAGGCGAGACAAATGAACAAATTAAATATAGAATCTTCAGGAGTGAAACATAGCTTCACAGAAATCCGGTATCAAGCTATAAGAGGCCTCCTCATTTTCTGTGGGTAAAGCCCTCATTAAACAAATAAAGAAAAAAAAAAAATCTGTGGGTAGAGGGGGATTCAACCTAAAAATGTTTAGCTTAACCAGCTAGATCCTTTTACCAACCACTCTTATAATAACGGGTGTTTTTTTAAGCTAGATAGAACTTTAAATTGTAAAAAGTAACACAAAAAATTAAATTTTGATGAAACTTTTTTTTTTATTTGTTTCAGTATACTCTGACTAATCATCATGAATAGACTCACGCTTGAACAACGCTACGAAATTATCCAAATTTACTTTGAAAATCAGTCGTCGATTCGCGCAACTTATAGACGACTGTTTTATCGCAAAATTGTATTCAGCGATGAGGCGCATTTTTGGCTTAACGGGTTTGTTAATAAGCAAAATTGCCGCATATGGAGTGAGACCAATCCACAACAGACCCTACAGACTCCATTACATCCAGAAAAATGCACCGTATGGTGCGGTTTTCACGCTGGTGGCATCATCGGACCTTATTTCTTCAAAAATGAGCTGATTTTCAAAGTAAATTTGGATAATTTCGTAGCGTTGTTCAAGCGTGAGTCTATTCATGATGATTTGTCAGAGTATACTGAAACAAATAAAAAAAAAAGTTTCATCAAAATTTAATTTTTTGTGTTACTTTTTACAATTTAAAGTTCTATCTAGCTTAAAAAAACACCCTATAGAATATAAATAGTTACGTACGTCGGCTCTATGGATTTCCTCTTCAATTGTGACAGCGTGCTCGTCTTCGGAACCTCTGGCACCTGAGGATTGCGCGTGTAGTGCTCCAGTATACGACTGGCAGCTGTAAAATTAAAGAAGTTTCTATATTTTACGACAGTAATAGACAATACAATTTTTTTTCGGTGAAAGTGAACTTTTGATTGTTAGTGCTGTCAATTAATTTTTAAAAAAACTATCTTTATGATGAAAATGAATCTTAACAGAGATGATTAATAAAAAAATAATTGCACTGTCCACTTAATATATTAATTAAAATAATACTGAGATGCATTACTCAATGAAATGAGTTTGGTTAAAAATAATTTATTGTAATTAATTATTAATTTAATTTATTAATTCATGATATTTTGTAAGATGAAATGAAGACTTGTTCAAATTTTATGTTATTTTTTAATTGAATAAACAAATACGTAATCTATTTATTTTTTTATTTTAGGATTATTTTACGCATCTCTTTGCTTAGGAGTTAAAATATCATATTCAATATCTTCAGCTATAGTGAATTCTCACAATGATTGAGTACCCTTACTCCAAGTTTTAATGAAAGTGTTAAAACCTTATAATTTAAAAGATGTAATTTGTAAATGACGTGTAACACATTAGAAGGTCAAGTGTGAATCGATCGTCAGTATGACAGGTCTAGAAATTGCGATTGGCCCGCATTACACTCTTCGCCAATCGCCGTCGGTCGCCGTGAGCGAGTTTATATGTAATAAACTCACACTAGGCCCTGTGACATACAGCATGTTTCGATTTTACTGCTTAAATATTATAATGCCCATTTCCCGCGCTTCATATTACACACTTCCGTTTCGATATACCAATGAATAATAGGCGTTTCTTCCCAGACTGAGTCTTATAACCAGCGACTAAAAAGATCTGTAAAGACTTACAAAAAAAACAAATACTAACGTGAAGACGGTTGTGCGACAGTTGCACGTCCAGTGATAGCTGCAACTGGCACTTTGGTTGTCGCGGGGGTTGTCGTGCTCAACACACGGTCACGCGCCGTGCTCTCGTGCACTTGCTTCGCGTGCCTACACAAGTGTATAATATAAATAATATAACATAAATATATAATAGAATAATCAAGTCCTAACACACCTAGGTACACAAACATTTTGCTATATTTGATCCATCTGATGGAACAATTCGTGACATGGTGGACACAACTAAATGAGAATACACATGCACAACGTAAATAATTAAATACAGTTTTATATTCTTGTGTTCAAAATGAGTGTTCATTTATGCCATAACAATTTGAGTTAGGTAAACATTCGAAACTGTAAAAAAAAATCAACCACTGTTAATTATTAATAATAGGTTCATTAACATACAACAGAACTAACTTAGTTAAAATGTCTAACGGGTATGCGTTTCTCATTTATATAAACATTAAAATCTTAAACTTTTAATGTTAAAACTGAAATTGAAAAAAATAAATTATATTTTGTGTAATTTTAACGCTTTATTACAAAATTTTTCGCCAAAAAATTTGCAAGTTTCTATTGTCTATTTCTTTGATTGTTTTACTGTTTATATTTTTGATAAATAACGACACAATTCAGTAACCTATCTCTCGTTAAAAAACCTGAAGATGGTTTTTTTAAACATTTTTCTAATAGCATTGATTCAGTACTTGCATAGTTTATACAGGATCGTTTATGTTTTTTTATATCTTTCATTGGTAAAAAAAAACAAATGCTCTTTTTAAGATAATTTGAAAAAAAAAAAAATTTTGCTATCTCTAGATATAACTAAAGATAGGTTATAAAAAACGGCCGTAACTAAACTTACAATGTGAAATAGTATTGTAGTTTGTATATGACCACCTTACTTGGTGCTAAACTCCCAGTTTTTATTTACACAGTTGTGAGTCTATTATGAAAAACTTCTAGCATATGTTAATATAACAATCCAAACAGTATCATATGACGCAGGTATCCAAAAAAGAAACATTCGATCAACTTTAATAGTCCACTGTTTGAAGCCTCTACTCAGGAGGTTTTAGCTTACTATTGGTATAATATATTTATATACATATATATATATATATATAACCTTACTCGATACCCATCTGTTCAGGGTGGGCCCCAAGCAGATGGGTATCGAGTGTGGATCAAGCTTTCGTACTCATTGCTCGGTGCTGTTTGTCCTGCGTGTTCTTACAACACCCATAAAATGAATCATTGTGATTATACTCCGTATTCTTAATCCAGCTTAAAGGACATCAATAAAAATTAATCATAATAAATTATAAGTAATTCTTCATAGGTACATTGTAATGAATAAATTTCAATATTGTCTTAAAATATGGGACCCGACAAACTTCGTACTGCCACATTTTTCTTTTACATATTTTTATTTTTAAAAACTCTAGTAGTTCCCACGTTGCAGTCGTGGACAAAAAAATCTATACAAACCTTGTTCTAACAGTAAGGAACATATAGAAAAAATATTTATCCAATTTGGTGCAGGCGATCGGAAGTTATGTGCATACATACAGATAGAAGATAGATTACATGGTACCAACCTTCCTTATAACTAAATTAATTTTAAAATGAAATCATTTGACAAATTGCACATATATGTACGTTATAGACACAAAAAGGCTTAATGAGATTGCAAAACCTCTACACTCACATACCAATTTTGTGCAATAATTTAAACTGGTAAGAGTATAATTATGAAGCAGCCTTTACTGTAATATTATTTGCAATTAAAAATTATTACACATCACTGTTTTAAAAATAATTACGTTTCTAAAAAGCACCGAGTTTTGACACTGATATGTATTCACCAATGAAACAATTAGTATTATTATGTGTTACTTTCAAACAAATTTGAAGGTTGAGGTTAACAGCAATAATAGATCATTACCCAGATACCCAGACAACTCTTAACTTCATCCTATGAAATCATATGATTTTATAGATAACCAGTTGCACCTGCGGTTTATATTGCTACTAGCTGAACTCCGCAGCGCTATCCGCTGTACGACAATGTTGACAATGATGTATAAGCTACATTATTATAAAGTTTCATCAATATTGATTCAGTAGGTTTTGCGTGAAAGAATAACAAACATACTCACAAACTTTCGTGTCTATAATATTAGTAGGATTGAATAATTTTCATGATTAGGCTTTTTCATTAAATCATATTCATGAGTAGCTTTTACTTGCTTTGCCTCTGTTCATGTATATGTCAATTATTGTAGACAAGTGTGGCTTATATCTTTCCGCATTTTCATCCTTTCAAACATAATAGGTAGACAGGAATAGTTACTTTCAAATTTATAATATCAATATGGATTAATTCTTACCTTAATATAGCAATAACGTCTCCCATTCTGGTGATACCCATGTCCCGTAAATACTCCTTGTTAAGGTCCAATAACATGTCATTCTGGATTCTATTCTCAGTAAATGTAAGCGCATATGTTGCTGACACATCTGAAGGTATACCAGCGGCAGTGAAGAAACTCACCCACATACCTATATTATAAATATAACTTTAGTTATTACTATAAACTTACAATGCTTATGTTTACAAGGCCTGATTTGAATCAAACACATAACTAAAGTAAGTAAGGATTAGGTATAACAGGATCATTTATTTCTTTAGAATATTAAATTAAATTTACGTCTGTTTTGCAATTAACTGAATATTTCCATGTCTCAGAAACCCACACATACTAGATATATTAAAGTTTATATGGATAGAAGTTAATATTTCAAGACTAAAAGCTCCGGAAGATTGTCAGCAAATTTTAACATAACAAAATTCGAGAGAGAGGTCTATACTAAATCTTAATGATGTTTTTTTTATCTAAAATAAACCACTTTTGCAAATTATAAAATTCACTCAAAATACTTTGGATATGGGCACCAAAAACTTCAACCTTGAACCACTTTTGTAAGGTAAGAGCTTTTTTTTAAGCTTACATAAATTTTGTAATATAACTGTTATCAACACTCACTAGTAAAATTTGTATCCATTTTCGATGCCGAAGCATTCATCGTATTTCAGAAAAATATCAGATTACGAATAAACACATTGACAGGCAGAACAACAAAGTCATAGATAATAATTTAATAGTTTTGTTATGTCATAAACAGTGTTGTGTTGCTTGTTAAACATCTAGAAGTAGTCTCTGATTTAATAAAAACTTATTTCTCTTATGTATGTGTTATTTATCAGTCGCTAATGATTTGTGTTAGCAGTTCTATATTTTTAAAAGACCACTACACGGAACTATGAAAAGCTAAAGTTAATAATACTCGTGTAAAAGTTAAAGTTAATACTCGTGTAAAAGTTAAAGTTAAAATTACTATAATTTTACCGTGGCAGAGCCAAGCTTCGACATGAATGGGCCGACTCGACCGGATCGATACAACGACTTCATAGAAAACCGGTGTGAAACAGTGCGTATGCTGTGTTTCACCGAGTGAGTAAGGATACCGAATGCCCATCCCCAATCCCCCCTTTGATGGTACAGTTGAAATATATGCTCCCCCAGGAATGTAACGCATGCTGGATTTTCAGTTCCACCAACGCTCAGTGCGTTTATCACTTTTATACCTTGATATCCTTAACTAGAGCGACCCGGATGGAATCCCTCCTATTGTGTTGAAGATGCGCACGCCAGAGTTGGCACCGGTCTTAATGCTTCTTTTTCGGCTCTCCTACTCTTCTAGCGTAGTATCAACATCATGGAAGGCAGCATTGGTTCACTCGATCCCGAAAAAGAGGCTACCGCTCAAATCCGAACAACTACAGGCCAATAGCCATAGCTTCCCTCTTTTTGAAATTAATGGAGTCCATCACTAACTACTCGTATCAACTCCTGCAGTATCTAGAGGGTCATAATCAAAATAAACTTGTGTCTGAAACAGCCCCTATTTGGAAATAGTCTTGGATTGAAGTAGATTTAATTTAGTCCACTTTAACCCACATAACGACTCATATTTGCTCATTCACCGCTAAAAACTGCTGTAGGTCGTATGTCCTGGTTTGAAGACTCTCCCTTATCTGCCTCAGCCAAAATTGGATTACTTGGAGTCGACACATCGGGTGAAGTACAGTTTCGTGGCCATTTGGGAGATAAGGTTAAATTGGCTCTAAGAAGCTTGGCGTGCTCAACAGATTGAGACAGTATTTCACTCCGGCCCACCAACTTCTGCTTTACAAGGTGCAGGTTTGGCCTCATATGGAATACTGTCCTAATCTCTGGGTGGGAGCACCGAAAGTAGCAGCTCAAAAACGAAAATTGACAAATTAAAAATGCCAATGTATAATGCCTAGCAAGATGACGAATTTCCAATCCTATTCTTAAATATTTGAAACGCATTGTATTTTGGACAGGAGTTAAACATTCTCCTATCCAATAGATCCACAGAACACTGAACAGGTCTTGCACTGTCGGCAGGTATATGTGTTCTGTGGTCGGCAGCAGGAGTGTCAATTGTCATTTGGCATTAAGTTATGTCAATTAATGTCAAACTCCGGATTGATGTGTGTCATGTAGTGTTTAAGTTAAAAAGTTACACGAGTTTCCTGAAAACTGAATGAACCTTGAAACAAAAGTGCAGGACTAATAATGGCAAACTTTACTACTGACGGTAAACTTTGCATTGAACGCGAAATCGAAATACAAAGTACTGATACACAGTTCGAAGATTTAACAACAAGATTTGATATTGTTGAAACATGCAAATGGATAAAGGACAATAATTTTTTTACGGTAAATAATTAATATACAATAACAGCAATGATGACCTTTATACTTTAAATCAATAGAAAAAGAATTCAGATATAGTAAGCATTAAAGTTTATACCAAAAATGGTATGCAATAGCATAATGTAGAACTAATGTTCTAAACTGATGATGAAAGTGAAGGGGAATTTTTGGGTGTCTATATATGTTTGTATTCACCACCATAGGCACTAAACTACTGAATCGATTTTATGAGGTGTCATTAGATTCATTGTAATAGCTCAAGTCACTTGGGCTATGTGTGTAAATATTTTCAAAGGTTTTTAGAAGTCGGGTTATAGTTTTGAAAGTTTTCTTTTACATACATATATACACAGCATACAAAGTTAATAGCAACAATCTTTTATAATTTTTTGTTTTTATAATTATTCCCTCCTGTCTTGTACGATTTAAAATATTTTACTACTAAAGATTGCATAGTATAATACATAGTTTTTAACATAACCATATTTTTTTAGGTTTGTCTTCAGTTTCCTGATGAACTGCTCGGTGTTAGTCCTAAAATATATGAAGAAATAAAGAAACAAATCAATATTGATCTTTATATTCTTGGTGATACATCATATGCAAGGTAAACTTTGGTTAATTAAGAAAAATGTTGGAAATGATGTGCAAACTCATGTGGCAAACATGATATCATAAATGTCTGCAGCCTATTAGGGCTATTGCAACCTTTACACCTTTCGCTATAGTATGTTTATGGTAAACGGTACACGGACTTGAGTTGTATTCAAATAACCACCCTCTTCATTTGTTCTGGCTTGAACCTTACACGCCACTTAAAGCCAATCATAATCTCTCTCTAAATGTTGAAAGTAATAATGAAATAACCTCAAATCAACTTCAGACCTTCGGGCTCGACCGGAGTGATACCACGGCCTCACAGAAAACCGGTGTGAAATAGCGTTTGCGCTGTGTTTCACCGAGTGAGTGAGGATACCGGAGGCCCATTCCCCAACCCCTCCCCCCATCCCCTTTCCCATCCCCCAAAGGTCGGCAACGAACTTGTCACGCCTTTGGTGTTGCGGGTGTCCATGGGCGGCGGTAATCGCTTACCATCAGGTGATACATCTGCTCGTTTGCCAACTATTCAGTAAAAAAAAAAGAAAAAATAAATAACGAAATACATTCTTCCATACTAATATTATAATGGAAGTAACTCTGTGTCTGTTACACTTTCACGGATAAAACGCTGCTACAATTTCAATGCAATTTGGACATGAACTCCATACTGTGATAACCGACATTCACACGGATGGAGCTGCAGGCAAAAACTACTATGTACTAAAGAAAATAAGATTTATATGGATAATTTTTATTATTACAGTTGCTGTGTAGACTCTGTTGCTGCAATGCATGTACAGGGCAATGCAGTAGTTCACTATGGTCACACTTGTTTTTCCAAAACGAATATTCCAGTGTTAACAGTACTGCCTAAGAAAGAGCTTCATATAGAGGACACTATGATGGTTTTCAAGGATAATTTCGATTCAGATGGTGACATGAAACTGTGCTTGTTTTACGATGCTGATTATGAACATTGTAGAGGTAAGTAATTGTTATAGTCATATTGCGATAGCATAACTACTTTCTTACCTGAATAGCAGATATATGCCATAGAACTGTCTATTGCTTCTACAGAGTTTTACTGCTACAGAAATAATAAACAAAAATAATAAAAAAAAATGTTTTATCTTTGACTTTAATAAATATAAACTTTTATACTAATATTATAAAGCTGAAGAGTTTGTTTGTTTGAACGCGCTAATCTCAAGAACCGCAGTTCCGATTCGAAAAATTATTTCAGTGTTGAATGGAAGGAAGGCTATATAGGCTAAATATCATCACGCTAAGACCAATAGGAGTGGAGTCCGAATGAATAATGTTTAAAAAACGGGGGCAAATTATTACGCTACGGACAATAGTAGTCGTAAATAAGGTTGCGAGGGTCAGCTAGTCCTACTTAAAATAAAACTATAGCTACTAAAAATTCGCATAGACATAATGCCAATAATGCTAAAAATTTCAAAGCTTTTTAAACATAAATATAACATTCTTGATAAATTATACGAAACTTGGGCTCTTTCTATTAGGTAATCACATTAGTGACGAACTTGTTTTACCTTTAAGGGAGAGTTCAAGTATTACGTAACACAATTTGGAGGGGGGGAGGGTCTCGTAAAACGTTACGATGCGTTACAGGGGCGGTTATTTTAAGAGTTTATTAGCAAAAACTAAGGAGAAAAACAATTTTGTGTATTGTAAGCCAAAAATTTATAAAATATAAACATGACACTTGAGTGTTACGTAGCGTTTAGATAGGGGGGGTCGAACAGAAAAACGTTTCGATGCGTTACAGGGAGGAGGGGGGGGTTCAAAAATCTTCAAAAGTTGCGTTACGTAATACTTGAACGCTCCCTGACTATAAATTCTAACATGTACCCATTTCTTTCAGATATGATCACTAAATACTGGTTTCAAAACTACCCACAGAGCTATATTGCTTACATAGAACTAGAAGAAAATCCTAAGAGATTCTTAGGAAGAGTGATAAAGAATAAAGAAAGAGAAGAGTTTACAGTGGAAGCACTGCAAGATTGTATCTGTGTAAATGTGGGGAGTAGAGGACAAACTCTATTCAATTATACTGTGTCTATAGCAGGTATGTACAATGTTCGATTTCCACACAAGACAAATACTGTGTGATAAGTACAATCCTTTTCTTCTGTCTCCCCTTCACTATGTTTTTTTTAAGGTACAGGGGGCAAACGAGCAGACGGATCGCCTGATGATAAGCGATTACCGCCGCCCATACACACTTGCAAAACCAGAGGCGTCACACGTTGTTATCTTCCTCAGTATGCCATTGAAAAAAACTTACCTCATAAATTTCAAAATTTGAGTTGCAATTTAAATAATCTTCTAATGAGTGTGGCAACTATTTAGTCATCTTTGATAATATATTTGTATGTGTTACCATAGCATCTAAACTACTGGTACAAGGGTGACATAAGATATATAAATTTTATTATAAGTTTTTTTGTAGTTGGGCTATGGTTAAAGTTTTTCTTCATCAAAAACCCATAATGTCCCACTGCTGGGCTCGGGACTCCTTTCATGAGAGAGTTGAGGCCATATGTTAAAACTTTGTATAAATATGTAGCAGTCATGGATTCAATTTAATTTTTCCCATACAAAATAAATATTATTATATTATTATATATTTACCTTTGCGTCGTCCCGCTACACCATTCAAAAATGACAGAGACAGTCAGATGTCAAATCGCCTACATTTTTACGTGCTATCTGACTCACTCTCTGTTTGACATATTATGTAACATCGTACATCAAACTACACCATTTAAAAGTGACAGAGAGAGGTCATACGCTTGCTACCTGACTCACTCTCTCCTTAAATTTGTATAAATACAAGTATTGTTTTTGTATATAGTTAGTCATCTTTTGAATACAATAATTCTATCATCATCCTGCTGTCTTATTCAATATACTCCTACGAACACAACATATGTTAGTGGCTTTGGTTACACAGCCTTAACCACTACAAATATATACATGTGTTTGCATAAAGAATTGCGATATGTATGTGTTATTTCTATAATTTTTTACCTTCTTACAGCTAAAGAATGGTATCTGTTAGATCCCAATAAATATAACGTCGAACGATTAGAAGAAACCATGTGGTTTAAACGTCGAAGGTTCTTGGTAGAGAAGTGTAAAGATGCACAAGTGGTTGGTATTCTCGTTTGCAAGATCGCTGGTGATCAGACTAAAGACATTATAAGCAGAATGAAGAGGTTGTGCAAAGTGAATGGAAAGAAGAGCTATATTGTCTCTGTTGGCAAGCCCAATGTTGCAAAGCTAGCTAATTTCCCTGAAGTAAGTGACATAAATTTGAATTTTTTTGTTACCATACCGCAAAACCATCCCTATACCACCTATATACAGAACTGACTGACTGCCTCGGTGGCACGATTCCCAGGGCGGACTAAATGTTTGATCTGCCAATATTTGTTTTAGAGTTTGGGTGTTTTCTATGTATAATATGCATGTATTTACAAAAAAAAGTATAAATGTATTTATATCAGTTGTCTGTATTAACCATAGTACAAACTCTGCCGAGTTTGGGACTAGATGGTGTTGTGTGTCAGATGTCCGAAATATATATTTGTTTATATAGTAAGCCAAAAATCTCCTTTTTCAAGAGAAGCTGTCCAGCTGTGGACTGTTAAAATCAGTAGATGATGTTAATTTTTCGTTTCGTTTATCTAACAAGTAGTCCGCTCAGTGGTTAGTTAGTACCAAGCTTATTAAGTGATCTTTATCTCCTAAGTTGTACGGATCCATGAACGGCGGTATTATATAAAATAAATACATAAAATCATTTTTTATAACCAGTAATAATTTTGTTACAGATTGATATCTATGTGATGATTGCATGTCCAGAAAATGAGCTTTATCTCACTAGCACTAAAGACTTTTATAGACCGATTGTGTATCCCTATGAACTAGAAGTGGCCTTGAACTCAAACAGGGAACCATACTTCACCACCCACATCACAGACTACGATGACCTACTGCCTGGACGTAGGCATCATTGTGACATTGACCACATTAAAGAGATCACAGATGTTAGTCTCATTACAGGCAAGATAAGAGAAACAAAAGTAGACACAAATGATGGAACCAGTATGGACTTAGTAGAAAAACAAAATTGGGCATTAGAAAGTATTGGGCAAAATCTTCTAGACAGATCCTGGAAAGGTTTAGAACAGAACTTGGGTAAAACTGAAGTAAAGCAGGTAGAGGAAGGGCGTAAAGGCATACCTTTACAGTATAGTAACGAAACAAAATGAATTTAGAATATTTTATTTTATATTTACATTTGTATGTATCTAGCATTTTAGTACAAAATATTGTCCTATTAAGTAAGACTGGTTTAAATAAATTACTCAATAATATATTCTCGAGTGATTTATTTTCAACAATATTATTTTTTGAGTTAAATCATGCTTTTGTGGAAGACTGTATTTGTAACTTAACAACTATGCAACATTTTTAGAGCATTGAGGGCCGATGACTATTTATTATTAAATTAATTAAATTGGCAGTATTAAAAAAAACAAATTACCGTTAACAGCTGAGTGAGTGTTACAGTATATAAAAGGATGTTTCCTCTTTTTAGACCTCGATAACCATAGACTAGTGTTTACAAGTTGTATAGCCAAGTAATAAAGTCATCTACATAAGCGCATTCTTTTAACACTTCCATTACAACAAATCCAAGTACTTCATTCTAAGACTTCTGATTGAGTGGGTTTTGTGGTGACTTAACCCACTCTTTCCTGAGTATTTGTTTGAGTTGTGAAAGCCTCAAAGTGGGGTTCTCAGCCTTTAAGATTGGTAGATTCACCTCTTCAAATGCTGTGTATGCAGCCTTTAGTCGTTTCTCAGGATGCCTATCCATATCAGACTTTTCACTGGAAACAAATGCATTTGATTAATTCTTGTGTTCACTGCTAAATCTATACCAATTTAATATATGTTCACGAATAAATAATGAAAATCAAACAAAATAATATACTAAAGGTCTGAGACCCTTTGTTTCTATTAGACATCACATTGGAACTGATCTAGGAAACAGAAATAGCAAAAGAAAAAAATAATTTAAAAAAAAAATTTTCAAATAACTTACTGCTCAAACAATATCATAAAACAAAATTAATATAACCAGCACATACATTTTTTTTAGCCGACATCCCCTCATATACCACAAACTAGTGACTATGTCAGGTACTAGAAGTCGGGTAACCAGGCGCGGGTTCAAAAAGAAATCATGACCAATACCTAACAAAAATATTATGACATACCTGAGAATAGAGATAGCTTCATCCACAGACTGTGCAACTTCTGCATCAAGTGTTATTCTATTGAGATTCTCTACCAATGGAGGCTCTTCTACAACCACTCTAGAAGGCTGCAAATGTAATCATTTATTGTGAAATTTGTTTCTTTTTTTTTAAATGCTTTTGAATGAATGAAATGATGAACTTCTAGATTTCAAGACAACTTTTTTTAGCCTTACCGTAAAATGTAGTTGTCAATTTAATGACATATAATGAAGTGTAAGAAAAAAATAACTTGTCTAATCTGTGACCAAAGATATATAGATATTTTTAATAGAATGAAGGTGGTTTTATGTCCAAGCTAACAGTGGTAACAAACAAAACAACCCCAAGGTCATGTGCCAGGTAATGAATTCATTATTCAACGCACTGAGTGTTTTTTATTCCCTTTGACGGTATACCACTCCGAACACTTAAAAAAAAATTACAGGTTACAAGAGCTTGCATACTGTTTACCTTTGATGTAATACAACTATTGTACCTGAATATCTTTGCCAGTATTCTTCACATAAAGCCCTACGCACTTCGGAAACTCGAAGTTATGGATCGACAAAAGTAGCTGTTTGTGTTGGTCTAAGTTTTTTTTTTTACTAGCTTCAATTTAACTTTCCTAAATATATATTAATTATATCTTCTCTTAATTGAATAAATGATTTTTAATTTGAATTATCATGAACAGTATTTGAATGTCCACTTTTGGACATTGATTTTCCCTAGCAAAAAGATTTGGTTATAAATCCATATCCTATATAAATGGACACTCACAAAACTTTACCAAAAATATGTTAATTGTCTTACCACTGGCTTAGGAGCTTCCACTTTAACTGATTTTTCCTTAAGTTTTTCTATCTGTGCCCTAGTAATTTTAGAAGCCGGAGGAGCTGCCTTCGTAGGGGCCTTAATAGACTGCATCTCTTTCTCTAGAAGAGCTTTAGCTTCTGCTTTCTTCTGTAATTGTTCTAGACGCTTCTTTTCTTCGGCCTCCTGAAAAAAATCTGGTATAGTTGACTTATAACAACACTAATGGTCAATAGTACTACTGACACAAGGAATAAAAGTGTAGTATACATTATTTAACATTATCTAAACAAACCAATCAGCCATTTATTTGAGATATTATGTGGGTATCTTACCAACTCAAAACAAATAATCCAAAAGCTAAGGTGATAATTGTAGGTTCCATCTCCACCTTGACAATTATGTGGACATTTCTTTTAAGGCTTGGTACACCTTGAGCAAATTCTTTATTGGAAAATACAGTCACATAATTTTTTATGGCTGGTACCCCAAACATCTACTATTAGTTTATAACTGCTTATTAAATATATGAAACAAGAGAAGCAGTACTATCAGCAGTCTTATGTATGTATGAAATTTTACAACAGAAAAATACACCAACCTTCTTTTGCTGTTTCTTTTTTAATTTTTCATCATTGTCTTCCCACTCCGCATCTTCCACCATTTTTTTTAACTTACTTTCCTTTTCCTGTTTCGCATCCTCTTTTCGTTGTCTTGCAGCAACAGCCTTGCTGTTTTCGCCAACGAATTTCTTCGGCATATTTACCTTTAAAGAGAATTTGGCTATGTTAGGAACTTTCCATCGGGGAATTTGCACAAATACGAAAACTAAACATACGTGTATTGACACTTACTTGTACAAAATAGAGGCACTATATTTAAATTTTACAGTGAAAATGATAATAAATATCCGCAATCATAAAACTTATAAGAAATCAGGACAACCAGTTTCCGAGTAAGTCGGAGGTTATCTGTGGAAAATTGTAGCTGTCAAATTTGTCACGAAAATGCCATTTGCCAATCATATGTTTAATCTAGATTATGGAGGGTAGTCAGGGTAGAGGTAAGGAGTATCATCTGTGTACATGAAAAGTGTCCGTTGAAATGCATTAAATTAGGGTGGCGCCACATTAGCATCAGAGTAAACTTCTTAAAATCAATACACACACTTTCATAAAATTGAATGATAAAAAATCAATAAACGTACTATTCACAGTTCAGAAAATAAAATATATTTACTACATTATTTTGTAATACGCAAGTAGTGACAATAATGTTACATTTTTTAACTCGGCGTACTTCAATTCGTTCACAATTGCTACATTCATACCATACCATTGGCATCAGAGTAAACTTCTTAAAATCAATACACACACTTTTTCATAAAATTGAATGATAAAAAATCAATAAACGTACTATTCACAGTTCAGAAAATAAAGTATATTTACTACATTATTTTGTAATACGCAAGTAGTGACAATAATGTTAATTTTTTTAACTCGGCGTACTTCAATTCGTTCACAATTGCTACATTCATACCATACCCTGTGCCTACACCAGCGCCATTCTGGAAGGTTTTTGAACTGTTATTTACAGCTTAGCTTATGCTGGACACTTTTTCAATTTTCTACCATATGAGATAACACTCCTTATCTCTACCCTCCATAATCTAGATGTAGCTATGAAGTGTAGCGTCTAAAATGTTATTGGAAAACAGTAATAAAAAATACCTCAGCTAAAAAATAAAAGGTAAACACTGATAGGAGCTACTGGAATCGGTTTCTGGAAAGAAAGTTATTCTGTAACCGATATTTGTACTACTATAACTTAAAAGATTTCGTCAAAAATACTTCTTAGTAAATCAATGATAAAGTGTATGGTTATTGTCGGTTGAAGTTCTGTATAAATAAGATTATTTCAATTACTTTCTTTGGGTTCTTTATAAAATTAGTCCAACAATATTTTAAAATTAAGTGAAGTTATTAGCAAATACAGATTTCAGATCACAATTTTTATTTATGTTTTTAAAAATGTTCACTTTAAAAAGCTATATTATTGTGAGGTTTCATCAAAATCCATTCAGTAGTTTTTGCATGAAAGAGCAACACATACTTTTACATACATACTCAAAATTTCACGTTTATAATAATAATATTAGTAGGATATATATAACTGCTGTCACGCTTCCCTTTGGCTAAATGATCTTAAATTTGTTCATAACTTAAGTCACTTACTTTTTTGTCCATTGGTTTTTAATGTTACAAAATATTTTTTCGAGTTGACAGCTCTGGACGTGAAATAAATGACAGCAGACAGACAGATACAGACTACAGACATACAACTTCAAACAAGTCTGATACTGTGATTGACATATTATGTGTAAAAATATAGTAAATCTATAATCCATTTAATATTGTTTACTTATTTTGCAATATAAATAGAAAGAGGGAGTTTTCATTACAAAGAATTTGAACTTATAACAACAGAATGGCTTTAGTCGCCTACGATAACAGTGACACGAGTGAATGCGAAGATGAGGAGAATGACACTCCACCAGTTGTTTTAATAAGTAACAAAACAGAAAGTAAATCAAGTCTAAAACGTGAGTAATGTACTCTGTTAAGTATATTTTCATATTGAAAATTCAAATGTTTTCATCAGTGATCTCGATTGTCTAATCTAATACATCGATCTTATAGATCATAATCTTTGCAGATAAAGTAAGTTGATAATTTCTAGTTCCAGAGCCAGTTCAGGTACAAACAGCTACCAAAATAGATGAAGAACCACAAGAGAATAATAGTGAAAATTTGTTCAAACTTTTACCACAACCGTCAAGGCAGCAACCTGCCGTGATTGAAGATGATGATGAATTTCTGCATAAAAAAGAGGTTGCAAATGGTGTTAAGCCAAAAGCAAAAATCACAGTGCCTTCATTAAGTGATGTAAGTTGATAAGTAGATTGGTAATGATTACAGAGTGCTAACTTTTAAGTTAATAAAGTTAACCTTAAAGTCCACTTCTGGGCCTCAAAATGGAGGTTCTACTATTTCTAAAGTGCTATACCTATAAATTACTTGTTTTTTTTCAAAATATTATAATCTGATTTCAAAACGCTTTCTAATATTTTACTCTGTTGTACAAATCAAATAATAGTTGTATCTTGTGCAAATGTATGATACCATACATCAATATTTATATTGCTAAGATACAAAAAAAAAAATTTTTAGTTGTGCTTTTACTGTTGTTATATTGTTATAAATATATATATATATAAAGCTGAAGAGTTTGTTTGTTTGAACGCGCTAATCACAGGACCCGCTAGTCCGATTTAAAAAATTCTTTCAATGTTAGATAGTCCATTTATCGAGTAAGGCTATATATCATCACGCTACTACTAATAGAAGCAGAGCACCAATGAAGAATGTTTCAAAAACGGGGGAAGATTTTTACGCTACTGGCAATATAAGATGCAAACGATGTTGCGTGGGTCAGCCCGTAATAAAATAAATGTATTTTGGGTAGATTATGGCAAGCAACTTCTCTAAATTAACTAAATTAGATTAAAAAAAATTGTTAATCCTAGACATCCCTTTAGAACGTCACAGAGTTAAAATTAAACTAATTCATTCAACATTCTAATTGTTAAGTATAGTTCTTTTATTCATTTGTATGTTTATGTTTCAGTTTAAAGACGTAGAAACCAGTGCACCAACAGCAAAACCACGAGTTACCAATGGAGTAAGCTACTTAAATATTTATTTGTGAATAGTGTCCTAAAATTTAAATTTTAGTAGTTGAGAACGGTGACTAGTAATATCTTCCAATTTCATTGAAATTTGATTACATAAATTAAAAAAAAGAATTTATTCCATTCCATAATACTTTATAAGAACACTCTGAAAATATTTAAAATGAATGGACCTTTTATTCTGCATATTTGGCCTGTCCAGTATCACTTAAAGGTGCAAATTCTTTTTACTATATCTGGAATACCGAAATATCGGTTCTTTTCTCAAATAACAGTGTTTGGTATTTTTTATATTTCAATTTTATACCTAACATACTACTTTCTATTTTCCTTTGCTGTACAGCTAGATATGTTTTCTTCTTTTTCCTCAGTGCTCATGTTTGCCAGCCGTATGTTGGCATGGTAATTTAGTATACTCATATAGTTTTCTTTTGATGTGTATTATGTGCAATTTTATTTCTCTATTTTTCATAATATCCTTTAAATTCAAGTAGTTTTGCCACATTAGTGCTACTCTTCTCTTGATTTATTTTTCTGTTTGGCTTTCAAATGATATTAGTTGTCCCAGATATATAAATTCCTTTATATAATCAATCTTTTTATCATCTACTACAATAGCATTCTCTCTTTCATTTGTGATTACTTTGGTCTTTGTGGCGTTAAGCAGTAGTCCTGCAGTATATTGCGAATACAGCAATATTGTCTGTAAACTTCAAGTGACTAAGGAAGGCGGTCTCTGTCTATATTAAGCCTTTTTCTGTCTGTAATGTCTCTTTCTAGACGTTGATGTGCATTATTTTTTGCCCAGTACTGTAATTTGCATATGTAGTTCATTTGACAATGACATTTAACATGTATGTTTATATATTTATGACATTGGCAGAAATAGCTGATTCGGCCATAGATAAAAATATTTACTGATGTAGATCCGGCTAGTTGCCATCTCATCATCAAAAGAAGAATGTATGTTTATCTATGTATTGTCTGGCACATTTCACCGATTCCCACACCTATCCACTTGTTTAGCTTCAGAAATCAATTATAATCCTTCTCCCTGGCGTTTAAGCAACAGTTTCACTGCAAACTAAGCTGTTGTTTCGTTATTTTTTTATCAATTGGAAATTTACTGCTGAGCAAAAATAACACGTCCACTTGACAGGAAGGGACATACCACTACACAACAAATAAATGTAATATATTGTTAAACAAAAGCTACTATTTAAAAAACATGCCTAATATTAACATAATTTATTTCAGAAAAAATCAGGTTTACTCAGCATGCTCCCACAACCAAGAAACGGTGTAACCGCCACAACAAGGTCTTTAATACCAAATGTCCTAACGAAAAAACCTCCAACTCAATCAGTGGCAAAAAAGATTCCAACTCCCGCAGCAACTAAAACTAAAGTCAACCCCACACCCTTGATTAATGATTACTCAGATGACAGTGATAATGAAGAAGTTGAAAATGATTTCTTCTCAATGAACAAACCTGTAGAATTACCCACAGATGTGGACATGCCCTTAGATGTAGAACCAAGCACTAGTACAAGTAAAACAAACACAAATACACAAAAACCAAGAGGCATTGAGTCTTTCTTTAAGAAGGAAGAGGTTAACCATACAGAGTTGGAACCTGAATATGACAATAACAGTATAGCGGATCAGTCTGAAGCTGGCTCAAGCTATAATGGTTATGGATCTGAGAACTCTAACAGTAATGAAGTGCTGCTTGATGATGAAGCTGTAAGTATATCTTCTGTATACTTTGTCAAGTCAATTTCATATGAAGTATCATTATATTAGAAAGGAATGATTTAATCTTAAGATTGGTTGGTATATTTTGCTTGAATTCTAGTCCTTGTAGGATCAAACTAACAAACATGCATTCAGCTTACTCTCAGGGCTTTGATGAGTATAATAGTAAGTAATAAAACTATGTGAATTATTCATTTCTATATATCTCTAATTCTTAGGAAAAAAATAATTCCAATTGTTTTCATTAAACTACTGAAGAACTTAAAATTCGACATCAAGAATTATGACTCCAATTATAATCTTAACCAATATTGCGCGAAAAATCGCAAACCTTATGTGGCAATGGCCTGGGTACTTGCCTCGCAGAAACTAGGGCCATAAAGTTCTGGAGTGATACTGAGTACCGGCAGACGCAGCGTTAGTAAGTGGTCCACAAGGTGGACCGACAGCCTGGTGATGGTCGCGGAAAGCCACAAGACCAGTTGAAGACACTGGATTCTGCAGTGGACGTCTTTTGATGGAGATGATAATGATTTGATGATAAATCTAGAATATAAGTCCATACCCATTTAAAAGATTAAAAGCAACTAGATGTAAATGTTCTGCAATTTTTTTTCTATAATGCATGCTTTTTTTATTGTACAGATCATGAAACTCTGTGGCTCCCGCGGTAAACGGAAACGCGAGGAAATACAGATAGTAGATGTGAACCAGCAGGATGTGTTGGCTGATGCAAGGGAGATGCTTCTCAAAGGTCTTATGGACGACACAACCAAGCGGGTCTCGGCGAGCAAGAAGAAAGGCAACGAACCCACAAGCCAACAGAGACGGAAGCACCAGATTACATACTTGGCTTATCAGGTCTGTTACTATGCCCAGAACATTTTGCTTTTGTTGAAAGCTCACCTCGCGAGTTCATTAGAGTATTGATCTGGTGGAACTTGAATCCTAAATTTTTTTTTTTTTTTTATTTTTTTCCTTATTTACTACAATCTGTCTCCTTCGTGGGACATTCAGAAGTATGTTGGTTGGTGCTATCGCTGGCTTGCTCGGTATGTGACCTGTGTCACATCCTCATTGTCTAACAGTAGTTATATTTACTGTGATTGGATTAGGTCTTGAGGTATTTTGCGCTTTAATCGTCGCGCTTTGTTGTGATTCTCCATCAGTGACTGAGCCAGAGTATTTGGGTGTTGTTGGATTCGTTCTTTATAGGACTTGGTATAGCGTACGATTTCCTGCTTCACCTTCTGCTGAAAGCTGAGACCTTCGCCCTATGAGCCAATAAAGTTTTCTTGTTTGGATACCGAGTTGCTTCCTCTTAGTAAAAATATGTTTTTGCCAGGTAAGTCTTTTGTCCAAGTGCAATCCAAGATATCTCACATGATCTGCTTGTGGGACTTCAATGTTATTTAGTGTGACTGGTGGACAGAATCCTCTTCTTAAAAATAAATGTAACATTGACTGATTTGGCTTCGTTGGCTCTTATCCGCCACTTTTTAAGCCAGTCCGATATGTCATTTAGTCCTTCTTGGAGTATTTGTGAGGCGATTTTTGGGTCACTATGTGCAGCTAGTATAGCGGTATCGTCAGCAAAGGTGCCAGTAGTTAGTGATTCGGATGTCGGCAAATCTGCAGTGAACAGTAAGTAGAGTATGGGACCCAGTACGCTACCCTGTGGCACTCCTGCCTGTATGGGATAAAGATCAGACAGTGCTTCCCCACTTTGTATTATGAAATGGCGCTGATGAAGGAATGATTTTAGTATTCCGTAAAGGTTACCTGGTAGGGCGTTTTTTAATTTAAAAAGCAGACCTGCATGCCAAACGCGATCAAACGCTTGAGATATGTCCAAAAATGCGCTGGTACAGTAAGACTTTGCCTCCAGTGATTCCATGATCTTATTTGCCAGTCTGTGTACTTGATCGACAGTGGCGTGCTTATTGCGGAACCCAAACTGATGGTCTGGAATTAGTCCTTTTTCTTTGAGTATGGGTAGAATTCGTTGCAGCAGTAGAGATTCAAATATTTTGGACGGGATAGGCAGCAGGCTTATAGGTCTATATGATTTTGCTTCTTCTGGTTGTTTGTCAGGTTTCAGCAGCATTATGATTTGCGCAACCTTCCACTCCAGGGGGAAGAACTGCAGTCTTGTCATGGCGTTAAATAATGACGTCAGGAAAGTTATGCCAGATTCGGGTAGTTCTTGTAATATGCGGTTTGTGATAAGGTCATATCCTGGTGACTTTTTGGATCTGATTTCTTTATGATTCGGGCAACTTCTGTCTTTGTAAATTTTAAAGGCATTTCCTCCGTATCTTTAGGAGTATTCAAATAGTCAGTAATTTCTGCGGCATCAACTGGAGAGCCTTCATATGGATGGGGAATAAAGACTTTTGAGAGATGTTCTGAGAAGGTTTCGGCTTTAAAATATTTATGGCTTTAAATTTAAAAATACTCAAAAATGTAGTTCAAATTAAACAATGTCTCTTTTAATTTTTTTTAACTATCTATATAGCGGCGTTCCCACGAGGCGTTAATCACGACAGTGAACCACGCTTTCGTGAAATACACTTCTGTGTGAACGCCCTCACGAAAGTAAGTTTGCTTTGAACGCCGCTTATTGGAGCAAAACTCGGGAGTATTAATTGAAATAGTGAATGTAAACAATGAACCAGATTTACTAGAACTTAAAATATTATTTTATAGTTTCTCTGTATTTCAATACAGAACAATGTATTTTATTGTATATGAAATAGAATACGAAAAGAAACGAAATAAACATAAATGCATACTGCATTTAGATGCATCCTGTTTATTTCGTAAAGAGCAAACACTTCACACGAGTCCATTAAATGCATGACATTAAAAATAATATAGTGGCAACTAAGTGTTTTGTCTTCATGTCTATGGAAATAGGATGATAACCTTATAAATTTGTTTTCAGGCTAAAGCCAATGAAGCTGAATTGCAGAACCAATGGGCAAACAACAAAATGTCAAAACGGCAGACTCAAGCAAAGTATGGATTCTAGATTTATTTTTAATGTAATTATTATGAAAAAGTGTAAATATTGATCATGTTTTAAATAAAAAAATAAAAGTCATAATCTAGAGTATTTTATTTATACTAGAGCTAATTTACAATATGTAACTAATTAATTAAAGTCTTCTAGCTTTCCTTGGCCTGGGTGGGTTCCAAGAAACATGAGTATTGTCTGTAATAGATACAACATCAAGTCCTCCCATCTGCAGCCCCTTGACCGCAGCCTGTGGAAAAAAAGGAATAAACGAAGATTTTGACTGCAGCTCCGCCTGTTTGTATGTCAGTTGTCGTGGTAAAGAGAACACAAAAATGAAAGATATTCATGCTAAATATCATTGGAATTGGTGCAGCGGTTTAGCCATGAAAGTGCAACAGACAGTGCACTTTAATTTTTATAAACTTTTCCATCCCAATACATTCCTTATTCCTTGTTACTGTAATCTCATCTATTGTAATCATATAAATGATCTTACCAATCTACCAGGCCCCAGACCCTGCACTCTCACTCTGATTGTTTTAAAACCTTTGTCAATGGCTCTCTGAAAAAACAAAAAAAAAGTATTTAATTGGCAAGTAATTTTGAAATATTTGGGAGATTTACATTTTATTATTATGTTTACCATTCTTAACCAAAAAGATGGTAATAAGAATTTATTAGAATTCATATTAACCCATTTCGTTCGTTTGGAATGTTTATTTATTATTATTTACTTTGAGCTAAAAGGTTTTGTGTTAGGAGTGGACTCACATCAGTAGTATATTATTTGTTAAAATAATAATATATGTATATTCATGAAGCTGAGGATCGATCTAAGTGGCATGCAGAGGCCTATGTCCAGTAGTGGACTGCGATAGGCTGAAGATGATTCATGATAATGCTCAGGTATAGATTTTTAAAACAAACCTTATATATTTCAATTCTTATACACTATATATACATTCTTTGGAAAATATTCTATACTATTGTCATTCTAGTCTGTTATAAACTGTTATTTATCATCATCAATCAGTTATAATAAAAATATAGGACTGCCTGAGTGGCATATTGGTAGCATATGCGACTGATAAGCTTGAGGTCTCAGGTTCGATTCCCGGGTCAGACCAAATGTTTGTATGATCTGCAAATATTTGTTTCGGAGTTTGGGTGTTTTCTATGTAATATTCTATGTATAATAATATTTTACAAAAAAAAGTATATAAGTTGTCTAGTACCCATAACACAAACTCTGCTTAGCTTGGGACTAGATAGCGTTGTGTGTTAGATGTTCAGAACATTTATATATTTAAATAGTCCACTGCTGGACGTTTCCCGTTTCTACAAAGAGATCTTATTAACTACATGGATATCAAGTGTTACATTACCATAGCTATACTAATAGCAGTAGTTTGAGCAGCGATATTTGTTCCTTTCTTGGTATTTTTGAAGCCCTCCATGCCACAGGATCTGATAATCTTCACAGTGCCCACAGCATCGGTTAGAGTGAATATAGTGTTATTGTGGGTAACTCTGATGTTACAAACAGGAAGATCTTTGTAAGCTGTACCTCCAAATATTAAGTTATCTGATTCTAGAGTAGGGAATAGGTTTTGTTTTCTGCAAAAAAAAAATCCATACATATGTCTAAAAATTTGTAATTTTACAAATTATCAACAAATATTTTAAAAATTGCCATTGCTGGACAAAGACCTCTCCTCAAAAAGGATGTTTTGGCTTAATGTACCAGACTAGCCAGACATGTTAGTACCTATATGGCTTGTTTCAAGTTTTTCTTCACTTTGAAGTGCTGTACTGTCTTGTATAAATGCCGCCCTAAGTCAGGTCTAACGACATAAACGGAATGAATAGAAATGATGACACTAGTAGATTAAAATGATATAGTACTCTGTTCACTATTTATACTCACGCCTTTAGTACAGCATCAAGATCCACAAGCTTTTCACCCTGAACACCTTCATCTTCAGTTGGAATTCTCTTGTGGTCGAACTTTTCTGACGACTGTGGAGCCGATGTTTGAAAGAACCGCGCTACGCTAATACTAGGGACTCGCAGGGTATTTCTTATAGCGCTCAACATATTTCTAGTTATATTTATTTTAATTTTCTTAGATATTTTGTACGAATAGCAAAATCATAACCAAAAAATGTCAGAACGATATGTTTGACATTGACAGAAGAATCGTATTTTTGACATTTTCGTTCTGGAACTTGTAGTCTAATCAGTGAATGTTTGTTGTTATCCGAAATTATGGTGGAATTGACTGGAAAAAAGTGCATTTAAACTACCAGCTTCAATGTTTTCTTTCATTAAATTGAACTTGAACTGTTATTTTGACTTGACTTTAATACTATGATAGCGGTTATTCTATAGATACAGGTTGTGTCTGTTTAAAGTCAGTCTTCATTTACCATATTTGTGTCATAAGTAAGTGCAACGAATGGATTGCCTTTATGTATAATATAAACAGTTACTACTACATATTACACCTTTTAAAAACTCATTTCAAACTGTAGGTAGTTTTCTGCCTATCACGATAAGTTTTGGTTCTAAAATGTATTTATGCATAGAATCTTGACTTTTAAAGAGTATTTAGACATTTTAATAACTCCTGAAAACCAAAGTGACTCAGGAAGTCAAAATATTATTTTCAAGTACAAAGAGTACTTGAGTATCCGCAGAAAAAATATGCCTGAAATATTGAGGCGAAAAAAAACAAGTCAGGTCACGTTGCCATTTCTGTGATGCAATGCTTGCCTTCGATTTATTTATTGCTAGTGAAAAATGAGAAACAAAATGTCCGTATACAATCATTTAATAACTTATAGAATACATTAAGAGTTATATTTTATTTTATTTTTTGTTTATAATATCTTTGTAAAACAAGACAGATTGATTAAATCCAAGTAGCGAAGCAGGTACACGCAGGTTTACCAGCCGCAAGTGACCAGCCTCAGCCACGAAGTTTGCTTTCAGCAGTTCTGTGATCGCCCACTCGGTTGTGTACTGCACTGGTTCAAGTACTTCGCCAGGGATCTCCATGGTAAGGATGTAGTTAATAATATGGGGATACATAGGAGTTGATACAAGTTGTAGAAGCATATTGTGGTCTAGTAATTCCTTTATCAGATCGTTGTCTATTTCATCTAGCTGCTGTAAGTATTCCTGAAAAATATTAATATCTATACTCAATTGTTTCTTTTAGCTAACTCGTAGTTATAGATTAGATTATATTTGCTACCCATTTGATTTGAAAATTTTATATATTTATTTTATGGATTTATGGATAATACATTTTTAAATTCAGTAATACATCAAGCACTTCATTCCAAGTACAATATAAGGGTCTTTAAGTAGGTACTCCATTCTCCCCCTCTTCGTAGAACCGATGCTTAAGTCTACGGGGACACACAATAAAAAAGATCGATGAACACCGTAAGCTGAGGTATCATTCTAGTGTCATAAGTCATATGTTCTACAGCACGGCTTGTCCATAATTAATATAACACCCTTGGCAATTAGAACTTTGCACTATAACTAGCCCCGCGGGCAACGCCGCGAGGCGAAGCTATGCCTATGTGTTATTCTGATGTATAAGCTATATAATTGTAAAGTTTCATCAAAATCCATTCAGTAGTTTTTGCGTGAAGAGCAACAAACATACTCACTTACATACTAACAAACTTTCGCGACTTACCCTATCCTCATGTACCAAGTTTAATATACGCCCGTCAGCGTCATCATCTTTGTTCAGCAGAATTACCCAAATAACAAGTAACACCAACTCCGATGGTATATCTTGAATAATATAATCAACTTCCTGAAAAGAAAAAAATACTATTTATAGTACATCCGCGTAGAAGTCAGTTACCGAAGTAAAGAATAGCCTATATATAAGTGTTTCCTTAAGAATCAAAGAAAGACATAGGCTATTTCTATGTCTCTGTTTCTCCGATTTCAATGATAATCGGTTCCTATATTTAACGAATCGTCATCGTGTAAAAATTTTCTACAACCGACTACGAGTCGTAAATACCGTTCCTCAATTTATTTTTTATAGGAACGATTTTAGCTTACGCCCCGTATAATATACTACTATTCGTACCTAGAACGGATCGTTTTTCAAATATAGGAACTGGGCATTAGCCGTGAAAGCATAACGGACAGACAGAACTAGTTACGAATTTATATCCTAATATGAGTAAAAGTATGGATTTGCGGATTTTAGAAAATAGTAATATATCTAAATATATTGAGAAATATATAAGTATATTAGCCGACCCACGCAATCTGCGATTCTTATTGATCTAAGCGTGATATTAACCATCCGCCGCCATCGATCTACGCGACAGAAATTTCATCCCCATCATCTAGATGGTTGGCAGTCCACAACTGTGCGATTTTCCCGAAACTTTCTGCCTGCACTGTCGCCTGCGGCATTCCCGGACCAATACGACCTTCAAACCTTCAAGAAAAGAGCGTACTCCTTCTTAAAAGGACGGCAACGCACTTGTAACGCCTCTGGTGTTTCGGGTGTCCATGGGCGGCGATAATCGCTTACCATCAGGCGATACAACTGCTCATGCCCTCTACATAATAAAAAAAACATGAAAGTCGGTTACGGAATGGTTTCGTAGTTCATGGTGAGCAACAACGTGACACGAGAATTTTATAATACAGTATAACCCGCTTAAGACGATTTCTCAGGGACCCCACGAAAAACGCGTCTTAAGCGAGAAAGCGTATTATGCGGGATAGAGAAAATAAAACGTACTATGTACATATTTATTATTATGTATTTTGTTCTTTTTATTTTAAATTATGTACATTCAATACATTATTTAAAATAATCGCTTATTTTGGTTTGAGAGAAAGATTTTGATGCATTAGCAATTAAAAGATTTTCAACATAATTCAACTTTTGCAGTGCGTCTTCACTTTGATCCAAAGAAGCTACATAGCGTCTTAAATCATTAACAGCTGATAATGCCTGGGCGTTTGACAAAACCGGAGTGACAATGCCTTTCGCTTAATTGTAGTCATATTGTAACAAACAAATGATGCATTAGTACAAAAGAATCAGAGCGTACGCGCGTCAAGTTAAGAAATGACGAAAGGACGATCGCGGCAAACCGTGCCGGCAGCGCGGAGGAGGGGGGCTCGGCTCGTCGTTAGAGCGCTCTCGGCTCGAGCGCGTGTCGAGGTGTCGAGTGCGGGCGGGCGTATTAAACGAGATGACGAATCGTATTAAGCGTTAAGAAATGTATGAAAATATGTCTCAAGTTGCAGGGACTGGCATAAAGCGGCGTATTATGCGAGAAATCGTATTAACCTCTCGGGTGCGGCAACACGGATCCATGTTTGTCCCGTCGGTGCGGCACACACGGATCCATGTTTTTCGCAGTTAACTTGCATTTTAATTAATTTTGGGTATTAAAGTTATTATAACGAAGTCTAGAAAGGTTTGTTATGCATTTGCTTTATACGAACAACATTTTAAAACATTCGTTTGTCAAGTGCGCTTCAAGAGCCGTAAAAAAAACGAGTTCCAATTTCAAAGTTGACGATGACGCAACGCGATCTGTCAAGTGCCTCTTAAAACTGATTTTTTGCCGATAAGGTGATTTTGAAGGTAGTTTGTTGTTATATTTTACTTATTATACTTATTTTAGGAACCACTATCAATACGAATTGAGGCATAAATCATGCGTAATTTTGAATTGTGTTACTCAAAAAGTTACCGAGTCTATTACCTATTGAAAAGGGCTTACTCATTTGAAGGTTTTTACGCATTTATTCTTATGTTTTTGCAACTACTAGCAACAAAAATGTGTTAGAAAAGCTAAATATTTAAATAAACACTCATTTTTTGCCTGACGAGCGAAATTAGACGCACACATACAAAGGGCTCCCACGCCATTACTGTTCTACATCATCATCAGCGTATCGTAGTCCACTGCTGGACATAGGCCTCTCCAATAGCACGCCACTTAAAATTGTATATCGCCGTTGATTCGTGTTTGCACGCAGCCTAGCGGGAAGTCCCGGAACTATTAACACCCACACATACACAGTAGTGACGGACAATGAACAAGACGTAAACTGATCTTTGTTTATGTTTTACTAAATTATTTTGTATTGACCATAGACTTTGTGTGTCACATAATGGAACGATCAGTTTGTTCTCTTTAGCATTCAGTCATTTTCATAGAGTTTAGAGAATTCTCAGAACTTAAAAATAATAAATGAAAACTGGTCTAGCAAACGAGTCCTTTTTTTAAATAACTTGATAAATAGGTTTTTTATGTATTGTTCCTGTCTTTTGCACTAGTTAACTAAAAAAATAAATTATTTAACTAAAAAACACTATTTCTTCATATAAATACTACGTAATTTGGTGTTCGGCGCAAATAATAGTTTGATTGTAAAGTGACAAAATGGCGAATATCTCGACAGCGAAATGTGATTTTTACAAATATGTTTCTCAATGAATTTTTACTGCAGTTATAGTGTTTTTTATATCAGTAGATAGCTTAGTTATCGAACTTTATGAGGATAATAAGTAAAATGAATAATAAACCACATAAAATATTAAAATCATGTTTATTAACACAATAGGTGCGTAAATTAATACTTGGCTCAATTGTGAGTAAATAATAAAGCGATAACATTAGTTTAGTAATAAAATATGGCATAACCATGTACGCTTGTTATCCATCTTTTGAAAAATAAACACTTTTATAACCACCGAGCATTGTTTTTGAAAAGATTTAATCATTTTCGTACACCATGCACCGTGTTGCAAAATTTTGCAATTTCGCCGCACGGTGCATGTAACCGGAAGTACCCGTTCGCGCATCCGAAAGATTAAGCGTGATCATATTAAACGGGTTATACTGTAGATACACTCAACCTCGTTTGCGTCTTCTATTGCTCGTAGCGTGAAAATTTTCCCCCGTTATTGAAACATTCTTCATTGGTGCTCCGCTCCTATTAGTATTAGCGTGATGACATACCTATAGCCTATAGCCTTTCTCGATAAATGGACTATCCAACGATTATCTACTCCAACGCACATACGCACACTGTTTTGATGGATATGATTTAATTTGAACTTTGTGTAGCGGTAATAAAGTGCAAATTGACTCATTAACGTTAGGAACACACCTATATTGCTTAGACAACAGTGCGTGCTTGTAATATATGAACTTTATACAATAGCAATAAAGCTCAAATTGAATTTACGTTTTAGTTAGAAAACGTTTGTATGGAAAAAGGAAAAGGTCTGTCTTTAGGGCTTTTCCGGCCATTATTCGATTTTTTCTCGCCGTTAAAACCATCCTTGATCTTCAATGAACATTTTAAAAAAGAATTGGCCAAATTGGTCCAGGCGTTGTTGAGTTATGTGCTTACCAACACATTGAGCGATTCATTTTTATATTATAAGATTTGTACAGGTTCTTCAATGACTGGAGTCAGACTGCCTCTGTCGTGTTTTTTTTGACACCTAACACACAACGCCATTTAGTCCCAAGCTAAGCAGAACTTGTGTTATGGGTACTAGACAACTGATATGAATACATATATACTTTTTTTTGTAAATACATTCACATTACACATAGAAAACAACTCCGAAACAAATATTTGCAGATCATACAAACATTTGGTCGGACTCAGGAATCGAACCCGAGACCTCAAGCACAGCAGTCGCATATTATACTGTTGCGACAACTTCTTACCTCATCGGCTAAGATTCCCCTTTTCATTAACAGTTTTATGAGGACCAAGGTGTCCTTCTCGTCGGCAACGTTACCGAGTAAGAACTTCAAGTACTCGCAGTGTAGGCTCCTGAGTTCACTGTAACAAAATACATTCATTAACGAGGTATCAATAAATTCGTAATACTTTAATAGAAGTTGGCACGAACGACATAAACGGGATGAATGGAGATGATGACACTAGTAGATTTAAATTATATAATACTCTGTTCACTATTTATACTCACGCCTTTAGTACAGCATCAAGATCCACAAGCTTTTCTACCTGAACACCTTCATCTTCAGTTTGGTGAACCTGTGGGAGCTCTACGTCCAGTTATAGAAATATTTTGGCCAAGATGGCAGTGTGCTTTTTAATTTAATATATAAAATTCTCGTGTCGCGATGTTTGTTACCAAACTCCTACCTCCGAAACGGTTGGACCGATTTTTATGAAATTTTGTGTGCATATCGGGTAGGTCTGAGAATCGCTCAACATCTATTTTTCATATCTATCAAATTATAAGGGTGACCCACACCTAATTTTTGTATGGCGAAGCTACTTTTACCGTGTCAGCAAGTATTTTATATTAACTGCCTCGGTGGCGTAGTGGTAGCATATGCGACTGCTATGCCTGAGGTCTAGGGTTCGATTCCCAGGCCGGACCAAATGTTTGTATCAGGGGTGTTACGAATATTCGCATCCGCATCCGTAAATGCATTAATATTCGCATTAATTCAGACATCCGCATCCGCATTCACATTCGCATCAATCAATGCGGAGTTTTTACGGATGCAGATTCACAGCAACGAAGTCAACTAAAAACCTGTGTAATTTTGTGGAACAAAATTTGTTCTAAAAATATGATTAAATAAATAAAAAATTAAATTGATTTTCAGTTATTTATGCACTTAAACTTTAAGTAATTATCCTTTTAAAATCCCAAAATCCGCATCCGCATCCGCATCAAATCCGCATCCGCGGATGTGAACTTCTAATCATCCGCATCCGCATCTGCATCCGCGGATGTCTAAATTTTGGCATCCGTAACAACCCTGGTTTGTATGATCTGCAAATATTTGTTTCAGGGTTTGGGTGTCTTCTATGTTAAGTATGCATGTTTTTACAAAAAAAAAGTATTTATGTATTTATATTAGTTGTCTAGTACTCATAACACAAGCTTTGCTTAGTTTGGGACTAGATGGCGCAGTATGTTAGATGTCCGAAATATGTTTATCTTTTTCTATTTCTAATTTACGTTGTTGTTGCATACATAAATAAAGTAAACAAAAATTTAAAAAAATGTTTTTTTTTTAATTTTTTGGCGGTTCTTCTCCATAATAATGACATTTTGCAACCGCTCAACTACAGTCGCTAATGTAACGTTTCAAAAGTTTTTTTTTTTTTATTTGTAATAGGTATACCTACTTACATACTAATCTCGCCAAACTTTGACGTTTGATGGCGAAAAGGCCTAGTTGAAATAACAACTTTATGATTTGATATGATGGCAATGATGAAACTAACCTGGTTCGAGTGGGAGGCCAGCAATTGATTACGTCGACTAGCAGCCTTAACTGCTGCCAAGAGTTCGCTAACAACATAAATTTAGTGAATGCCTCTCGCCTTCCTTCTTCGGTCGTTAAATACTCGCCTGTTTTAAACATAAAACATTTAAAAGAATTAATTCTTCCTTAACAGTCTTTTTTTGCGATATTTATACAGCTTAATCATCGACGCATTAATTTGCTATAACACAGCTATATTAAAAAATACTTATGAAATATATGAGAAACACATTCTCTTGATTAAGAAAAAAATTTTTCTTTGTAGAAATTACCGTGGGAGAGCCACGCTTCGGCATGCATGGGTCGGCTCGACCGGAGTAATACCACGGTCTCTCAGAAAACCGGTGTGAAACAGCGTCTGCTGAGTGAGTGAGGATACCGGAGGCCCATACCCGAACCCTTTCCCCATCCCTCAAAGGCCGGCAATTCAATTGTGACGCCTGTGATGTTGTGGGTGTCCATGGGCGGTGGTAATCGCTTACCATCAAGCGATAGGTCTGCTCGTTTGCCCCTATGTCTAAAAGTGACGTATGTTTGTATGAGAATGAGTAATATTCTCACAACGGTGAAATTTATAAGAATATATGTATATATAATTTGAGAAATACACCCGCGATTCTTAGCTACGAGTATATTTGTGGAATACAACATGTAAGTACATGTAACATAATTATTAAAGGAAATTAAATTATTTCTATTTTAAAACGATTAACGATGCTTCATCTATACTAATAATAAAGCTGAAGAGTTTGTTTGTTTGTACGCGCTAATCTCAGGAACCGCTGGTCCGATTTGAAAAATTCTTTCAGTGTTGGATAGTCCATTTATCGAGGAAGGCTATAGGCTATATATCATTACGCTACTACTAATAGGAGCGGAGCACCAATAAAGAATGTTTCAAAAACGGGGGAAAATTTTCACGCTACAAGCAATAGAAGACGCAAACGAGGTTGCGTGGATCAGCTAATATATTGTTACGAGCTGGGTATTAAATAAATTAAAGTACTCGATTAATTACCAAAAATAACACAATATTTATTAAGAACACTTTTTACAATAGGAAATCACTAAATCACTGGTTAGTCGCACTAGAAGATCTCTTCGATGTTTATCCGCTGTATCGTGAAACAATACTGTCCCTACGGCCAACACGTTCCGCTTTTATATGGCCGTGGAAATTACTCGAAACTACGAAAATATTCGATCGATGTCTCTAGGCTAAATAGATTACTCTAGAGCTGCTTGTAGCGCCATCTAGCGTCGAGTAATCGTCATAATGCACACAGTTGCGCGCTTTCCGACACTAGATGGCGTTGTCCTCGACAGTTCTCGATTCTTCTAGTGGACACTAGATTCATCTGGTTATGGCGCAACAATATTATATTGATAATCGTTCATTTGTCAAGATACCTAAGCACTAAACGTCTACTGTCGTAATCACTCTTTTCGGTCGGTCTGACTATAGTATGATATGTCAGTCAATCTAGCTGTCATACTACAAGTTCTGCTTAGTTTGTATATATATATATTTATTTATTGACTACCCTCAGGTTGAGAAAACAACACAATGCAGTAGCATCCGTCTTACCTGTCAATCCATCTATGTATTCTTTGTGTTCAGTATTCCCCCATTCGTTGCGGAGCAATTCCGCAGAATAATCCGCCATCTTCATCAAATCATGGCTATCGTGGACTCTGGCCTTCTGACTGAGCGACAGCAGGCCGACCTGTTTGTGTGGCGGTAGACCGAACATAGTCGCCTTTTGAAGAGTGCTCTCCAGTAACTCCTCGGAGAACTTCACCCCGTCCTTGTGGTACTGAGTTAGACGTGTGCATAGAGTATGTGCAGCGCTGTAATAGATGTATTATTGTCTTTAAGTTCAATGTGTATATCTGCAGTTTTTCTTTTTTAAGACATCTCCTGCATTGGGAATTTCCATCCCGTGTCTTTACAAATATACATGAAACGGATACAAAGAACACCCAGACTCCGAACTCAGAAAAATAATTTGTGGATCGCACAAAGTGTCCCATGTGAGATTTGAACCCACAATTCTTGGCGAAGTAGAAAGCGACGTGGCGACCGCTTATACGACTAGGCCAAGCTTGCAGTAGCTTCACAGCTTACAAATAAATAATCAGATTTCGGATTGATTTTTCTTTCAAATGGGATTCGATTGAAAGCGTTTTTAGCTATAACTCAAGACAATCGATTTAGCGTTTGAACGATTATCTATCGATTTTAGAAAGCCGAATAGTTAAACTATTATTTTGAAGAAGTGGAATAGGAGGATTACTTTATTTAAGAAGTGGAATGGCAAACAATAAAAATGAGGAATGTTATAAGGGTGTAAGGGTGTAATGGCGTAGTGTGCTCACTCGGCGTCGTGCAGCATGTGCGCGACGATGTGGTGGAAGACTTGCGGCGGGTCGGCGCCCACGTGCAGGCACTGCAGCAGCGTGCCCAGCGCGCCCACGCGCACGTCCCCGCGCAGCACCAGGCGCGCCAAGCAGCCCACGATGGCCTCCGCCTCGCCGTGACTCTTCTCTATTTCACTGCAAAGGGACATTATCATGATGTTGCGCCATAACCAGATGGAACTCGTTTGGACGAGAACAGTCGAGAACTATTGAGGACAGCGCCATCTAGTGTCGGAAAGCGCGCAACTGTGGGCATTATGACGATTACTCGACGCTAGATGGCGCTACAAGTGGCTCTAGAGTAATCTATTTAGCCTAGAAACATCGATCGAATATTTTCGTACATTCGAGTTATTACGACGGCCATATAAAAGCGGAACGTGTTAGCCGTACGGGCAGTATTGTTTCACGATACAGCGGATAAACATCGAAGAGATCTTCTAGTGCGACTAACCAGTGATTTAGTGATTTGTTATTGGAAAAAGTGTTGTTAATAAATATTGTGTTATTTTTGGTAATTAATCGACTACTTTAATTTATTTAATACCCAGCTCGTAACAATAATAATCGCATCACAGACAGATGTAGGTAGACCTCTCCTTAGAAGAAACTTGTCTACTGTGTTATTGTTGGTCTACTGCGAACACTATCACTTAACGGATGGGGATTGTGTTAAGTATTACTTTCTTTGGAGCTCTTGTCTGGCGAAGTTTACTCCCGTATTCGGCTCTTACTACACCTAAGAGATGACACTCCGTATTCTTAATAATTTACCATAGTGTTAAACAATAACAGTATGTATTGTACATTAAAAAAGAAAACAATGAACTTTTCAAAAATTATTAACAACTTCAGCCAACAATTTTGACGTTGAAGTTAAAGTTTTTAATAATTTAATATTTTCAATTAATCTGTAAATTTTATATTAAAAACGTAGATACAGGGCAACCTAAATTTAACAAATCGGAGGGGAACAAGAAAATATTCGTTATATCAAGTAATTCGTTGAACTGAGGTTTGTTATGTTGAGGTTAGGTTGGTCTAAAATTCGTTATAAAGAGGTAAAAAAATAGTTTTATTACTTTCCATCAAACAACAATGATTTTTTTACGAACAAAAGCGTGTCGAAACGTGTCGCGACATGAATCACATACTAGGTATAAGATTAAGAGTTTATATTGGTGGGAACTTTATATTAAGGTTTTGGGTTGACAAAATTCGTTAATTAGAGGTATGAATACTTTTTCTTGAAAGTTGAAAATTCGTTATAAAGAGGTTGTTCGCAAAAAATGTTCGCATTGTAAAGGTATATTTTAAATTGACTCTTATGGACAATTCAAGGGGATTACGAAGAATTTGTTAAATCAAGGAAGTCGTTATAATGAGGTATGTTATATTTAGGTTGCACTGTATTAATAAAAATAAACGTTAATGACCGAAATCAATCGAATCAAAATCATCGAAATCGTGATATTTTTCTCTTTATATCCATACTAAACTGCTAACATATAAATGCATTTATGTACTTTGGTTCTTGAGGAAATACAGGTTATATTTTACCATGATAACCAACACGCATATCTATTAAAGTCATTCTCAGCGGTTCCTGATAAGGTTTCTGATAGTTATCTGTTATTTGACATTATCTAACAGATAAGGTTTCTGATAGTGATGTCGAATGAAAACCTATATAACATAGTCTATCGATACACCAGTATTAGAGTTTTTTTATATATTATAATATAATCATTCTATTAATTAATCAATATCGATATCTATTGTATCCATAATATCGATAGTACAAGATGTGGTAATACTATTTTATTATGTGAAATAGCATCGATAATACCGATTCCAAAATTATCGACTCGAACAATTTCTATCTCTGACAGCTTTACAATAGAGGGTATCGATACTTTTGAACTACTAATGTATTTAATTGATTTGAACTTGAAAGTAATATATTCTGTAACAGTATTATATTATTATCTTAATTTTGTTACTTTAATAATAATAATGGTCAACTGACTATTACTATCATCGGTCCGTGCCTTTTTAAATAATATTTATTCGGTTTGAACACAAAAATTATACACAAACATACAACCCGTCGGAAATATCTGCGAACCTGGCTTAATGACATCATGAACAATAAACAAGAATGAGATTATGAAAGCAAAAATAATATACGTGCATCGGCGGCCACGGTACTAGATAGGCGAAAGCGGGGCGATGTGTAGGGAAGCGAGAGGTGAAGAGCATTCCAGTCGAGTGCGCAGATATTTCCGACGTGTAATAGACTGATTACGAATCATGGATACTAAAATATTACCAATGTCAATAGAACAAGTCTTTCCGTTTTTTTTTACTTACGTTTTATCATTAACGATGACAGATTAAGTAAACTCGTGTACCTACGCGACTTTTACAATATATTTTTGGATGTTAAACATCGACGACGACGGTATCGATAGTGTTGCATTTTTAAAATTTCAAAAAGTAATATTATATAGTTGTTTAACTTAGGCTACGCCATTGACTTTCATGTTAAATACTAACACTATTGTACCTGAACATCTGACTAAAGAGTGGTCATGACTTGCTTTGCCAGCATTCTTCTCATAATGCTCTACGCATTTTCGAGACTGGAAGTTATAGATCGACAAGCAGGCAGTAGATTTAGTTTTTTTATCTAATTTACCTTGACAATCCAGTCCAAGTAGGGTCTGTTTATGTCAATCTATGATTTTTAACTATAGCTTCAATTTAACGTTCATTAATGTCACTTGGTTAATTGAATAAATGATTTTGAATTTGAATTTGCAAAGGTTTAATACAACAATCAACATAAATCATGTTTAAAGTAATAATAACCCAGTACAAGCGAGTTTACTTCTAGAATGTATGGTAATAACCACATTCTATGTTATCGATATTATCAGTAGTCTTATCGATATTCTCTTATCAAAGATCAACTATCGATAGTATAACTATCGACAGCTTGTCATGTTGGGCGTCACTAGTTTCTTATGTTATTTTTTCACTATCTAACTCCCTGATAAACTTGCACATAAATTTATCAGCCTTTTATTATTCGACGGACGGCAACGACCGCGTTACTTGCTATTCCAATTTATCGACGTATATTACCGTTTTTTAAAGGTCTATTTTAAAAAGTTAAATATTATATTATTTTTTACTAGAATACATTTAATTTTTAGTGTTTATAAGTGTAAATTTATTAAATTACAATACTAAATAATTTTTAGTATGTAACTCAAAATCACAAAGAAAAAAACAAGTGTGTGACTTGTGGATTTATTACTGGGTATATAATTTGTTGTTCAGTAAATAAAATGGAAAAACACAAGCGTGAAAGAAACGTTAATTTCACTGAAGAAGAAACGGACCTTTTAGTTTTGCTTGCAGGGGCAAGAAAACATATAATTGAAAGTAAAAAAAGTGATGCAGCGACTTGGCAGGAGAAAGAGAAAGCCTGGAAAGATATTGAGACCGCATTTAATGCAACATCTAAATCAGTATTTCGGGACCATAAACATCTCAAGTTTAAATACGAGGCACTGAAGAGGGATGCAAGGAAGAAAAGTCGTGTTGGCAGCTACAGAACAGATGGCGGTACGAGCATATTTCCAGTATTAACACCAGCAGAGAAAATAGTAAAAGAGATGATTCTTCGTACAGTTGACGGAAATGAGAATAGTCATGATTCCGATGTGGTTGAGCCAAATCCGTTTAATTACGAGGCACTGAAAAGGGATGCAAGGAAGAAAAGTCGAGATGACTGTTGTAAAACAGATGGCGGTACGAGCATATGTTCAGTATTAACACCTGCAGAGACAGGAGTAAACGAGATGATTCTTCGCTCAGCTGAAGGAAATGAGAGTAGCCATTATTCCGATGTGGTTATGCTAAGTAAGTTTAAGTACGAGGTATTGAAAAGGGATGCAAGGAAGAAAAGTCGAGTTGACATCGAGCGAAATGGTGGCGCTACGAGCACATTCCCAGGGTTAACACCTGCAGAACAAAGAGTAAAGGAGATGATTCATGACTCTGTAGAAAGAAATGAAAGCAGTAATCATGATTCACATGTGGTAATGCCAAGTAAGTACAATTTTTTTTATTAAGGGCCTGCCCAAAGTGGCTACTCAACCTGATGGAAGCATGAGCCTAAAAACATAACGTATGACGGCCTAGTGAGATGCTTCTGTATCATTGGGCCTCCGGCCTGGCACTCACTAGTGCTGTAATTTTAAAGTCAAAGTCAAAGTCAAAGTCAAATCATTTATTTCCATAGGCCCCAAAAGGCACTTGAACACGTCAAAAATACAAACATCAAACATTATTAATACAAATATAAAAAAAAAACTCAAGTACTGAATTGATCAGTGATAAAAGGATGTAACTCAAGTAATCAATGATTTGAATTACCGGAGCTTAGATTGATTTCGATTCAACTCAAAGGTTTAAATTGAAATCAATCCAAGTACCAGCTCCGATGGGTATTGCATTCATGAGAAGAGCTGGTGAGAAACTCATGTGCACTATCTTTTCAAATAATTTATACAAAGTTTGTTTGTTTTTGACAACAATACTTATATGTGCAAGTTAAGGCAACCAAAACACAAAGGCTAGAAAGCGGTCTAAAGAAATATTAAAGTTAGGGAAATAAATTTTTTGTCTAATAAAATAATAAAAATTAGTCCATAGCATATAAGGTTGCAATCACTTACACATCAAGGAGTAAAAGCAATGTGTGCATATATCGTGGTCGCAGAGAAAAAAAAAAGTTCAAAATGTAATAAAATAATAAATACTAATATAATTATTTACACCAACAATGTAAACACAGATCGCCTTAACTTAACAAAATTTTTGGTTGGTATACTGTAACAGGGTAGTACCGTCTCGATCGAGAAGTATACCCGTAACCACGTAACCCCAAAGGCCGGCAACGCACTTGTGATGCCTCTGGTGTTGCGGGTGTCCATGTGCGGTGGCAATCGCTTACCATCAGGCGATACGTTTGCTCGCTTGCCTCCTATTTCATAAAAAAAAGCTTTTAAAAGATTTTTATTTCGTATAAATTCGTATAAGTTCTGCTGTACAAAAAAAAATTATACGTATTTAAAATCGTCAAAGTACTAAAACAGTTAATTTAAATTCACCAATTTTTCTGTGCTTCAGGTGAGCCAAAAGAAAAAAAACCTCTTGACGCCTTAATAGAAGAAAAACTTGAAATAGCTAAAATACAAAAACAAATTGCAATGGAGGAATTGCAAGAAAAGTTAATACAAAGAAAACTGTTAGAAAAAGAGTTGGAACACAAAGAGATTATGCACAAATTAGAAAGACAACATCTTCTTCTCAAAATGGAGGTATTAAAAAAGAACATAGAAGAAGTAAAGAAACATTAGGAGGCCAAACTATCTTGTTGAGCAAACTGTTGTATTTTTGGTCGTAATTTTTTTACCTGAATGCTGAGAAAAGATTATGTTTTCGCGCGTCTTTGGATGTTTCTTTGTAAATGATTATCTGTAGATACAGGTTTGGATTTAAGTATTGTTTTATTGGTTTCAAAAGCCAGAATGAGGGCTTTGGAGAAAAAACTAGAACCTAACTACGACGAAAAACGACGCTGAAAAAGTATGAAATATGTACCTATTTAGTTTTTACTTTTGAAATGAAACTGCTTTAGAATCGTTGTAATTTCAAATCGAAAATGCAACGGAATAAAACGATAGGTAAGAGACACAAATATAAAAGTCGCTTATAATTAGTGAGCCAGAGCGAGAGAGCAAATGTCGGTCTCAATCTTTTGTCGATTTACTGAAGTTTCACTCGTGTGTGAATCGCACACACACCTTTTTTGTAGTGCAATGCTTTTAAATTTGATTTTTTGCAGTTGGGTTTTAATTTTTTAATTATTGGACACTTTTTATCCTACTAATATTATAAACGTGAAAGTTTGTGAGTATGTACCTAAGTGAGTATGTTTCTTGCTCTTTCACGCAAAAACTACTGAATGGATTATGGATGAATGGATTGATGAAACTTTAAAATAATATAGCTTATTCATCAGAATAACACATAGGTTACAATTTATAAGATACTAGCTTCGCCTCGCGACGTTGCCCGCAGTTATTGTCGTACTGCGGGTAGCACCGCGGGGTTCTCAATTCCAATATTTTTTTTATGTTTGTACTGACTTCGATTTTCATGATTATTTTTTTATTCATAATCTGGTGCTTGCTGTGTGGACCCATTTCAATTTGGTCTAGTTTTGAAGTCGTTTTTTTGTACGTTACTTGTTTTTTATTTAAATGTAAATGACATATTGTTATAAGATCTTTGTTTTATATTTCAATATTTATGTAATTACTGCATATTTTATATATACCACATGAACGCAATAAACACTTTTACTCGACTAATCTCTCTGTCGATGATAATATCACGCTGGTTAGAGGATCTGGTAATCTGTGACACTTAATGTTATGTAAAAGTGCAACTCACGGCCATATCTCGTTCCTGGACACGCCGCTGTTGTCGATGAGGTTCTGTATGGGCGTGGAGTGGAAGTTGTCCAGGAAGCGCGCCCAGCGCGACAGCTCCTGCCCCACCTGGGCCCACGTCTGCTCACTGCCACAAACACTTTTATATCTAAATAACTTCTCGTTTTGAACTGTTATGCTCGTGTCCTCTCGTCTTCCCTCGCCTCGCGCTTGTGTGGACGCGAAGGCCACACAAACCACACTTCCGCGAGAGTGTGGTTTGTGTGGCCTTTCTCCCCCGAGACTCGTGTCAAGGTGGAGAGTTTGGATGAGGCGTTACATAACAATACATATTTTATAATTCTAGTATGTGAGTTACACAACAAACACTTTTGGATATATGTATTGACAATTTATCAATCAATATCATTTTGTTTTTAAAAGGACTATCGAAATTAAAAAAAAAAAAAAAAAATACTATCGGAAACAAACATGAATCGGAAATAAGGAACACTAAGACTTAGAACAACAACTTTTAGATCACAAAACGAAGAGAATTCTCCCATGTTGGGTTTGAACCCACATCACTCAAAGCAATAAGTATTCAGAATGTTTAATGCTTTCTTTATTTACTTGTTATACAAAGTAAATAATAATGTTGTATTACATACTTTTTGTTAAACTTGTAGTCGTTTTCCTGTTCCTGCTGACAGTAGTCGACAGCTTGCATTATCATCAAGTTGCGTGTGCCGGCCGATACTCTGTGAATAAGAGCTCAATATTCATAATAAATACTATTCAAAACAGATTTTATAGATATTTATCGCCTTCGATCTTCAGAATAACTGAAAGCAAAGCTAAACTTACACTACCTACTCCTTGGTGCTTTATGGATATGATAAAAATGATAAATGCAAAATGTAATATCGGTAAATAACAACAAAACGTCCAAAGGCCAATTAGAGTAATGATCTGAGCAAGACGGCTGGTAGGAGCTGAATGCGAGAAGCCGAGGATCGAATCAAGTGGCGTGCAATTGGAGAGGCCTATGCCTGCAGTGGACTGCGATAGCTTGATGATAATGAAATAATAATAATAAATATTTGGGACATCTAACACACAACGCCATCTAGTCCTAAGCTAAGCAGAGCTTGTGTTATGGACAACTGATATAAACAAATATATACTTTTTTTGAGATACATGATGGTCTCCTAATCGATTACGGCAGCCAATCTCAACGGAGACCAGCCAACTACGCAAGAGATATTATAGTGCGAAGTGTGTGCGAACACACAGGTGCACTCTCTGTTCTCTCTCTCTCATAATCTGATGGGACGGTTAATAGACACGACCGGAAAGAGATCAGATGCAGGACCGATGGCTTTACGTGCTCTCCGAGGCACGGGGGTTCAGGCCTTTTAAACGATTACCATCAGGTGATACGTCTGCTCGTTTTCCAACTATACAATAAAAAAAAATCCTTACTTTCAAACGCCGAGCTGTTATTAATTATTTCCATAATCATAAAAACGCAATAACATTTTTGGCCCGTCCCGGGATTCGAACCCGAGACCTCTTGATTGGCAGTTGCATACGTCCACCGCTAGACCAATGAGGCAGTTACATAAGATACATATTATACATAGAAAACAATGAAACTCCGAAACAAAGTCCGACTCGGGAATCGAACCCGAGACCTAAAGCACAGCAGTCGCATACACTACCACTGTGCCACCGAGGCAGCCAATATAAATGAAAGGAAGACGCTAGTAACCGTTCAATGGCCTCGTCCGAGAAGCAGGTGTCCGCCACGAAGTGCACCAGGTCGTCCTTGGACAGCTTGTTGAAGTAGCTGGCGCACTGCCGGTACTGCTGCATCCACTTCTTGCTGGGGGCGTTCGCACCCACCTGCACAATGCACAATGCTCAACCATACACTCGACTGCACGGTTGGCCGAGTGGTGTCAGCGGTCGCCATGCCGCTTGCTACTGCGCCAAGTGTCGTGGGTTCAAATCCCACGCGGTACCTACAACACTTTGTGTGATCCACGAATTGTTGTCCCGAGTCTGGATGTTCTTTGTGTCCGTTTCATGTATGTTTGTAAAGTCCCCACGACACAGGATGTTTATTCCTAATGTGGGAGTTGTCTTAAAAAAAAAAAAAACAAACAAAACAAAAACAAAACAAAACATACACATTTATATTTTACATTCAAGTAAATAAATATTTCGGGACATCATATACGAGTACTTGTATTTCAGACACCTAACACACAACGCCATCTAGCTTCAATCTAAGCACAGCTTGGATTATGAAATTTAAATTAGCTGAAACACTTATTTACGTTTTTTGTAAATAAATAAATATATATTTTGGACATCTAAATACAACGCCATCTAGTGCCTAGCTAAGCAGAGCTTGTGTTATGGACTTGTTTACTAGACAACTGATATAAATACATATATATACTTCTCTTTGTAAATACATACATATTATACATAGAAAACACCCAAACTCCAAAATAAATATTTGTAGATCACACAAACACTTGGTCCGACCCAGGATTTGAACTCGAGACCTCGAGCACAGCAGTCGCATTCACTACCACTGCGTTACCGAGGCAGTATCTTATTATCATCCCCCATATCAATTAAAAGTAGGTAGGTATGTTAAGTTTGAATGTTTTTAAATTCATCATGACTGTTGATGATTATGAAAAAATAAGATAATAATATATTTATATTAATATAAAATTTAGACTAGATTAGTTTTACACTCGGTTAAATGGCGGTTCATGGAAATTTTAAATGTTTTGATAATTGTTACTTTTTTAAGGAAAATACAGGCTACAGAGTCCACTGGTAGGTAGTAAGGCGGTAGGTGTGAGTGGTACAACCCGTCGGAAATAACTGCGAACCTGGCTAGTAGTTTACTAAATAGATAGTTTATTAATATTTGACTGAACGGAGAAAAAATAAACAAGAAAGAGATTACGAAAGCAAGAACTAAATAGACGATGGCGGGTGCGCAGATATGAAGAATGATTATGTAAATAGTAGTTAGTATAAAAATTAACTTACGCTAAAGAAATGTTTCGTTAGCCATTTCGTGTACAGACGGTTGACAGACACTGGTAGCTTGAACGCAGGTGGCAAGCTGCGCAAGAATTTGGTCACGATACCCACATTCTCTGGCTTTATGATGTTCAGGATGTGGGATGCGAACTGGTCTGCTGAGGGTTGTTCTAGCAGCAGCTTGTAATCCAACTCTATATAGAGTAAGAAAAATTAAAAAAATAAGTTTATCAAATTTATTTAGTCTATGCTACGTCTATCTATCGTCTCTTCATTCATTAAAATGAGTTCAGTAGCTTAGACGTTACAGTGGAACATACGTAGAGTTCTAAAACCATTACTATCCCTTTTCGCTTTGCTGTATTCGGATAAAAAAGCGGTTTCAGACAATTGGACCTACTTATGCAACAAGGAACCAATCCACTAACATGCCAAAATCTAAATAAGAACCCTATTTATAAGGAAATAAGGATATTTTTTTGATTTTGGCATGTGTATGGATTGGTTCCTTGTTGCATAAGTAGGTCCAATTACTGAGCTACTTTATTTATACGTAAGGTGTTTAAATTTGAATGTAGTTTTTCATTACAAAGTTAGTTTTAACTTCGTAACTATTTAACCGTGTATTCTCAACGTTTCCGTGTACTTTTCTCTGGAATAGGTAACATAAACCATAAACAAAAAAAAAGTGCGTGTGTACAAAGTACACATGTCAGAAGTGAAACTTCTTTGGCAAACTAATTATTAATGAAAATAAATAAAGAGGATAATTAAAATACATTTAATTCATATTGTTTAAAAAATAATATAGTAAAATCTCAGATGATGAATATTAAATTAAAATTAGTCCTTTCTCACTCTCTCTCAATCGGTATCAATCGCCTCTTCTTCGACAAAAACGCTGCACATCTTCGTGCTTGCTGCGCCTAAAGCAGTTTCAATTCAAAAAGACCGACTTTAATCCCTCGGATGCGCGAACGGGTACTTCCGGTTCCATGCACCGTGCGGCGAAATTGCAAAATTTTGCAACACGGTGCATGGTGTACGAAAATGATCAAATCTTTTCAAAAACAATGCTCGGTGGTTATAAAAGTGATTATTTTTCAAAAGATGGATAACAAGCGTACATGGTTATGCCATATTTTATTACTAAACTAATGTTATCGCTTTATTATTTACTCACAATTGAGCCAAGTATTAATTTACGCACCTATTGTGTTAATAAACATGATTTTAATATTTTATGTGGTTTATTATTCATTTTACTTATTATCCTCATAAAGTTCGATAACTAAGCTATCTACTGATATAAAAAACACTATAACTGCAGTAAAAATTCATTGAGAAACATATTTGTAAAAATCACATTTCGCTGTCGAGATATTCGCCTTTTTGTCACTTTACAATCAAACTATTATTTGCGCCGAACACCAAATTACGTAGTATTTATATGAAGAAATAGTGTTTTTTAGTTAAATAATTTATTTTTTTAGTTAACTAGTGCAAAAGACAGGAACAATACATAAAAAAAACAACCTATTTATCAAGTTATTTAAAAAAAGGACTCGTTTGCTAGACCAGTTTTCATTTATTATTTTTAAGTTCTGAGAATTCTCTAAACTCTATGAAAATGACTGAATGCTAAAGAGAACAAACTGATCGTTCCATTATGTGACACACAAAGTCTATGGTCAATACAAAATAATTTTGTAAAACATAAACAAAGATCAGTTTACGTCTTGTTCATTGTCCGTCACTACTGTGTATGTGTGGGTGTTAATAGTTCCGGGACTTCCCGCTAGGCTGCGTGCAAACACGAATCAACGGCGATATACAATTTTAAGTGGCGTGCTATTGGAGAGGCCTATGTCCAGCAGTGGACTACGATACGCTGATGATGATGTAGAACAGTAATGGCGTGGGAGCCCTTTGTATGTGTGCGTCTAATTTCGCTCGTCAGGCAAAAAATTTGTGTTTATTTAAATATTTAGCTTTTCTAACACATTTTTGTTGCTATTCTATATTCTATATAAGATTCTCATCGCAATTATATCATTTTATCAATAAAAACATAAGAATAAATGCGTAAAAACCTTCAAATGAGTAAGCCCTTTTCAATAGGTAATAGACTCGGTAACTTTTTGAGTAACACTATTCAAAATTACGCATGATTTATGCCTCAATTCGTATTGATAGTGGTTCCTAAAATAAGTATAATAAGTAAAATATAACAACAAACTACCTTCAAAATCACCTTATCGGCAAAAAATCAGTTTTAAGAGGCACTTGACAGATCGCGTTGCGTCATCGTCAACTTTGAAATTGGAACTCGTTTTTTTTACGGCTCTTGAAGCGCACTTGACAAACGAATGTTTTAAAATGTTGTTCGTATAAAGCAAATGCATAACAAACCTTTCTAGACTTCGTTATAATAACTTTAATACCCAAAATTAATTAAAATGCAAGTTAACTGCGAAAAACATGGATCCGTGTGTGCCGCACCGACGGGACAAACATGGATCCGTGTTGCCGCACCCGAGAGGTTAATAACTGTACCAAATTGAAATGGGACCACACCGGAAGCGCCAGCTTTCAAATAATAAAAGTTATGAGGTAACAAATATAAAAAAAAATAGATATGGAATTGAGAATCTACTCCTTTTTTGAAATCACGGCCACGGCTTCACAGAAAACCGGTGTGAAATAGCGTTTGCGCTGTGTTTCACTGAGTGAGTGAGGATACCGGAGGCCCATATCCCAACCCCTCCCCCCATCCCCCAAAGGTCGGCAACGCACTTGTGACGCCTTTGGTGTTGCGGGTGTCCATGGGCGGCGGTAATCGCTTACCATCAGGTGATACGTCTGCTCGTTTGCCCACTATTCAATAAAAAAAAAAAAAAAGTCGGTTAAATTGTAAAAAAAAAACACTCACAAAACTTTGCTAGTGATAATTAAATAGAAAAAAAAAACGGTACCATTAGACGTGGCCTTGGCTTTCTTCAACAGTTTGATATGTTCGGCGGGTGTGAGGCCATTGATGGCGGTTTTCTCGTCTACACTCTTCAGTAGCGTGAAGTAGATGATCAGGGCGTTGTGCTCGGATCCTTTCAGCTCTGGCCACAGCACCTCCCTTATACTGTTAAATAGTGCAATTATTATTAACAAAAACAATTGCAATTATCCTACTGTACATCCTTTATGTAATGCCTGTAATGGTTGAATTCTCTCTTCTAATTTTTGGTTTTTAAACCTTTTTAGCATATAAAGCACAAGGTTTGTTTTAAAAAAAATGTATGAAAAAAAAAGGAAATTTGAAAGTAATACAACTTTTTTTGACTTCTTTTTTTAATTTTTTTTTACATATATACCTATTCATTTAGTTAAATAGAAATGATTAAATAATTATTTTATAATTTTGAAGGCGGTGCCTACTTACTGATTTACTTATCTATCACCTTTGAAATATCTTCTTTCCAACAAAAAAAAAGAATCAAAAAGAAGAAAGAAAAAAAAAGAGTTGCAGGTGTTGATAGGCGGCTGTAATCACTTAACATCAGTCAACCCATTTACTCACATTCTTCCTATACCACAAAACAATTTATCTCTAACAGCACAGTCGCTGTTACAAAACCATTACACATATAGTAGAATTAGTAGATGCCTTCGTATACGTACCGCTGATGTGCAGTAGCAGTACTAGCAGCGTCGGACGGGGCAGGGGGTGGTACAGGGTTGCGGGGAGGGTCGGCCGCTAGCGACATGCTCGCATGCTGTAACCACACATCCAGTGGTTTCATGCTGTACTTCTGCGCTAGAGACACCGCCCGCTCAACGTGTGACGGCTCTAGCGACCTGTTGGTAATAGTTAGGACGACTGTCAATGAAAAATGGAATGAACTCGGAAGTTTTTGCGTTATCAAATATCTGTCATGTAGTAAATGTAATATAGGACATATTTTATGAATATGTAAATAACCAATTTACCAGTATCATTAAAAAAAATGATTCGTAGAATAAACACACATACTATCAATCAAGTAGCTAGTTTGTAGTAAAGTTTGTTTATCATAAGTCTTTACTGGTTTGGGCTACGAAGTGAATTGTAATTTCAACAAGACGTATGTAGCCGAAATAGCTCAGTTGGGAGAGCGTTAGACTGAAGATCTAAAGGTCCCTGGTTCGATCCCTGGTTTCGGCAAAAACTTCTTTTTGTAATTTTTGTTACTCTACTACGCTACTCTTACTAAAGGGCGCTAGAATAATGATTGCACACGGGCGCTTTACAGACTAGAGTTGTCTCTGACTGTATTCGTTTTATTTGCCTCCGTCTCGTTGGTCTAGCGGTTAGAGTATCGAGACGTCTCTAGGACATTTTTTTTTAAAGTCTGGATAAAAAATCCCTGGAGTCGATTTGCCGCGTGCCTCTCAACCGCGCTCTGAGTTGCTCCCCGTTATTTCATTTTATTGCGTAATGCAGCTGTATTCGGAAGCACTTTAATTTGAACTTAATTTGTTACTAAATTCTTTTTTTTTTCTTTTTTTAAATTTGAATTCGTCTCTTTGCCGCCACTCTATCCGGAACGCTGACCATAAACCTCTTTCAATTTAGCATTTCTGGATTTTTTTGTTGTTGGTTTAATTTAACTTCCAATTTTTTTGTTGTGCTCTCAATTTTTGCGATTTTCTCAACGTTATTGTTGATTTTTCTAGCTTTTTGTTCATCTAATTGAAAAGGTTGTTTTAAATGTACTAGTAGTCGCCCAGTTTCCAAAATACCATAAATTGATTAGAGAGTCGACACAAAGTTGCGCGGGTGCAGTGATGATGATACAGTCACAGTTGTGTGTAGATAATTGATTTTAATTGATTTTAAATGATTTTGGAGATTTTAAGAGTTCTGTTTTTTTTTTCATATATGAGCTCGCCAAAGTGACTATACTCTGCCTGCTGGAATCCAAGGGCAGTAGTCACCACCATTAAAAACGCATAACGTCATGCTGGGCTCGGGTCTCCTCTCAGGAGAGGGTTAAGGCCATACGTCCCCACGCTGGCCAAGTGCGGGTTGGGGACTTGCAAGACAACGTTGTGACTACGTAATCTTTACCGTTAATACAATGGAGCAATGTATCATGGTGATTCACACTATGGCGGCCTACTTAGATGATTTGGTGATGTATTTAAGTTTCACTCAATAATTCTACTTAAACATTGTTGGCACTGACTGACCTTCCAGTAATCATCTTATGCTGAACTATACGGTGATCGTGTTCATATTGACACCACAAACACTCCAAAATGATGAAGTTTTTACATTTCATACAAAGTTTTAATAGTTACAATTCTCTTCACACTTGGATTACTCGATTTTGAAAATTCTTTTACCAATAGAAAGCCATTTTACTTTGGGAAAAGTTTCGGAACAAAAAAGTCTTTGACGGTAAAGGCTACAAAATGAAGCAAAGTGAAGCGTAATTTCGAACCGAAGTATATCGCCGAAATAGCTCAGTTGGGAGAGCGTTAGACTGAAGATCTAAAGGTCCCCGGTTCAATCCCGGGTTTCGGCAGAAACTTCTTTTGTCGTTTTTTTGTTGTATTTTTTAATCATTTGTACTTCTTTGTGTAAGAAAATTGTTTCCATATAAGAAGATAAGATTACGAGTAAATTAACGTAGAATTTATTACGTAGAACTGAATTCGTGTAATAATAATAATAATCTAAATCACATTGTGTATGTCTATGAGACATGGAAGAGTCACATCTAGCCCTCGTAGGGCTATTGTTGAGGGATAAATTTAATACTACACTTACAATTTATTTAAAATTACCTACACTTGGCCTAACTGATAGGGATAACGAGTGGAGTTAAGTGTAACTGGCGGATTTATATAATACTAGCTGATAATTGATATAATAGGAGCGGAGCACCAATGAACAATGTTTAAAAAACGGGGGAAATTTTCACGCTACGGGCAATATAAGACGCAAACGAGGTTGCGTGGGTCAGCTAGTAAAAATATAAAGTTGTAATAATTCAACTTTCCTAGATGTTTTGTGATATTCGTTTTAAGAAAGGAGACATCAGTATTTATTAACGATACAGTCAACTACCCTATCGTAGTCTAGATACAGTTATGAAGTACGATACGACCTTCAAGTCTTCAAGAAAAGAGCGTACTCCTTCCTAAAAGGATGGCAGCGCATTTGTGACGGCTCTGGTGTTGCGGGTGTCCATGGGCGGCGGTAATCGCTTACACTCAGGCGATACGTTGCCGTTGCCCGTTTGCCCCCTATATATATAAAAAAAAGTAACCTGGCGACTCTGTAGATGATCTCTCGTCGATAGTCCTCGTCAGCGTTGAAGAGCAGTCCGTTGATCGCGTGGCCGAGCGCCCGCAGCGCCTCCACCTCGCCCATGCCCGTGAGGCGCTCGATACATTGACGGATCAGGTCTAACTGTTCCGCTGAAGCGTTCTTGTGTTTTACAGTAGTGCGGGCCAACTGTTGATATAACAACTCTGTTAGTCCGTTTGTGATCTTGGTTTTTTTTTTATTTTTATTTTATTTATTTGGAACAAAAAACAGTTACATGCTAAAATCTTAACTAAATACAATTAAATATTAGAGGTAATGAACATGTAACCCACACTATTGTTCACAGATTAACATAAATGAGATTGAGAGGAAACAGGTCACACTGTTACAGTGACATTTAAACTTAAACGTATTCAGGAACGATACAAAATTGTAAAAACCAACTTATTTCGTTGGTAATGCAGACAATAATTTTATGGCCTGACTCTTGAAGAGACTATTGGATAAAGCAAATATGTCAACATCATTGAAATATTTATTATATGTAACCACAAGGCGTCGTAGAGGTATGCGGACACCAGCGTTAGTCCTACAAGATGGTGTGTGAAAAAGTTGGTATTGATGCGCTTTTCGCCGATAGGCTGTTCTTGGCACAATGAAGCAAATTTCATTTGTGATGACAGAGCAGTCAAATCTATTATTGCATAGTCCGTGCAACATCATGACATCAAGAAGCAGACGTCTAGACTCCAAGCTTAAAAGATTGAAATAGCTTAACAACTCAGAGTATGGTAGTCTAGATCCCGCACACCTATAATAAGCCGAGCGTAAGAATTTCTTCTGCACTAATTCTAGTCTGTCCGAATATTTCGCGTATATAGTGTTCCAAACAGGTATGGCAAATTCCAATTGAGAACGTATGAGTGTTTTATATAACAACAATTGTGTGGAGGGTCGCACAAAGTCAACGGAGGATCGTACGACAAAGCCATACATACGATAAGCTTTGTTTATGATATTATCGATGTGCTTGTCAAAGTGCAGACAGGGATCCAGTAAGACCCCAAGATCGCGAACCAGATCCACCTTATTTAAAGGGACATTATTAATTGCATATAAGAAATTGAGTTTATGTTTTTTTTTGGTAAATGAAATAGTGTGGCATTTAGGGAGGCTAAGAAATAGTTTATTTTGAATACAATAATTGTGTAATCGATACAGGTCTTCCTGAAGAAGCTGACAATCTTGTATATTTTTGCATGATTTATAAATTTTAATATCGTCAGCGTACATCAAGAACTTAGAGTGCTTGAAACATCGTTTTATGTCATTAACAAAAATTATAAAAAGCAGTGGGCCCAGTATCGACCCCTGCGGAACTCCAGAGCTGGCCACAATGGAGTCCGAATAGTGTCCATTTATAACAACTCTTTGTGTTCTATTAATAATATATGACATAAACCAGCGAAGTAAGTCCCCACGAATACCATTGAAAGCAATTTTATCTAATAGCAGTGAATGATCCACTTTATCAAATGCTTTCTTAAAATCCGTGTAAACGGCATCAACCTGAATCTGCTTGTCCATATTCGAAAATATATATCCAACAAAGGTCATAAGGTTCGTACAAGTAGAGCGCCGCTTGACAAAACCGTGTTGCTCATGTAAAATTAATTGGTGGATATGAGGATACACTGCATCGTGAACAAGTCTCTCAAAGACCTTTGACAGAGTGGATAAAATTGAGATCGGACGATAATTTTCCACGTTATTCTTATTCCCGTTCTTGTAAATTGGTGTTATAAATGCATGTTTCCACACAGCTGGAAATACAGACTCAAGTAGGCATTTATTGAATATAATTTGTAAAGCTTCAGAAATAGTGTCTACCGTTCTTAAGAAGAAGCATGGCGGTATCCCATCAGGACCGGCACCTTTGGAGGAGTCTAACGATTTGAGAGCTTTTTGAATAGAGATTTCTGAAAGATATACGTCGGATAAACACAAGGAAAGCTCATTACATTGATCAGAAGGTTGCCAATTCAGACAGAACAAAAGAAAACATAGAAACTAAAATTTGTTATTGTAAGTCTTACTAATTTTAATTTAATGGACTTGGCAAGGCTATATAGCTTAATGATTTTTGCTTTATTTGGTAACAGTAATAGGAAATAAGCATGTTTGTTTTTAATTTCTTAATCTAATCATTTACCTCTCTATAACCTAAAAGGAATATAAATAGTTTTAAAAATAGTCATAGGTACTAATTTGGAAAGTGAATTTTAAAACACTGACTAAATTTGAGCTATTCAAACGGCGCCATTTTGCGCGCGCTTTTGACACGACCAATGCCGCCATTGTCATTTCGTTTTTTTTTTTTTTTTATTGAATAGTGGGCAAACGAGCAGACGTATCACCTGATGGTAAGCGATTACCGCCGCCCATGGACACTCGCAACACCAAAAGCGTCACAAGTGCGTTGCCGACCTTTGGGGGATGGGAAAGGGGATGAGGGGAGGGGTTGAGGTATGGGCCTCCGGTATCCTCACTCACTCGGTGAAACACAGCGCAAACGCTATTTCACACCGATTTTCTGTGAGGCCGTGGTATCACTCCGGTCGAGCCGACCCATTCATGCCGAAGCATAGCTCTCCCACGGAAAACGTTTCGTGTTTGTATACTATTCAGTGCTTCAGTTACTTTATACTTATGTACAGTTTTAATTGTTATAAAAACCATGGAAGAAGTAAATTTTTTTCACAAACTCTAATAACACAGTATGAATTTGGACGCCGATAATTTCGATGAAGTGACCATCAACGTCACATTTCGTTTCGACCAATAGTGACGCGTTTTATGTTTGAAAATCCCTCCCTTAATTTTGACTTTTTGTGTAATATTTTCTGGGTTTAAATATTAACTTAATAAAAAATCTTTTAATAAAGAAATTAGAAAATAATATTTGAGACCAATAAAAATGTTATGCATTGGATCGTTTATTAACGTATTTACATGTGACTAAATAATATGGATAGTTTTTTTTTTACTTTAGCTTATAGATATAAAACATTATATTCATCGAGTCTTTTAACATTTAAGAATAATATCCCACAACGCCATCTAGTCCCAAGGTAAGCAGAGCTTGTGTTATGAGTACTAGACAACTGATATAAATACATATATACTTTTTTTGTAAATACATACATATTATACATAGAAAATACCCAAACTCCGAAACAAATATTTGTAGATCATACAAACATTTGGTCCGACTCGGGAATCGAACCCGAGACTTCAAGAGCAGTAGTCGCATACGCTACCACTGCGCCACCGAGGCAGTTATAAATACATACATATTATACATGGAAAACATAATCCAAACTTCGAAACAAATATTTATAGATCATACCGGGTATCGATTCCGAGACATCGAGTAGTACAGCCGCAGCAAGCAGTGCGTCACCGAAGCAGCGAGGAACAATAAGAAGTAAGTCCGGTACGTACCACGATCGGTTTAGTGAGGTACACGTCATCGCGCAGGTGCGGCGCGTTGCAGTAGATGAGCGCGGCGTACAGCGCGGCGCTCACCGGCACGTCGGCGAGCGAGCGCCCCCCGCCCGCGCCCCCACCCCCACCCCCGCCCCGCCGAGCGCCCCGCAGCAGGCACGACACGCTCAGCGCCGTGTCCAAGTACACCAGCTCCTCCGCGCAACCCGACACCACTGCACCACGACAATAACATTCTCAGTATACGAGTATAGTTCACACGGTAATCAAGTCTTTTCTTTAGTATAACGTAGCCTAGCTATGCTATCCTGTGAGTGCTGAGGTGCTTAGTTTTAAGAATCATTTTTATGATGATGTTCTCCTAGCCGATTACGGCCAAGGCGGCCAGTCTCAACGGAAACCAGCCAACTACGCAAGAAATTATAATAAGTGCACAAGTGTGTGCGCAAACACAGATGCACTTTCTGTTCCCTCTCTCACCCAACTCGAGGAGACGGTTAACCGATATGATCGAGGAGAAATTAAGCGCAGGACCCCAACAAACCCCAATTCCCGAACTCCGAATTAAGTATTTCCATACACAGAAAAACTCAATAACACTTTTCGGCCCAACCCGGAATTCGAACCCGAGACTTCTTGATTGCCTGTCGAATACGTCAACCGCTAGACCAACGCGGCAGTTCATACGTATATTTATTTACACACATTGAGTAAATATCAATCTAAATATTTAGGAAATTTATTTAAAAAGCTATACCTTCAGTTTCCAACTCAGTGGTGGCGCCATTATCCAGGCTGTTCTGTATGTAGTACCACTTGAGCACGTTGTGTCCCACAGCGGTCTGAGCGAGCGCGTCGGGGATGGAGAAGCGATCGTAGCGGTAGTACGCGCCCGACGGGACCAGCTCGGGGTACAGGCTGTGGTAGAACTCCTGGCACTGCACCGTGCGCTCCGGGGTTGTGGTGGACGCGGTCTTATTGTCACTGTACACAAACAAATAATTTACTTTTATTCCTTACTACTATAACGAATCTGTCTGGTACGCGCCTTTCACTACCGCAGCGCTGTATTTAAAAAAAGAACAGTTATTTAATAATGCAACTCCTTTTCTTTGAAAAAAGAACATTGTCAGGCACGCGCCTTTCACTACCGCAGCGCTGTATTTAAAAAAAGAACAGTTATTTAATAATGCAACTCCTTTTTTGAAAAAAGAACATTGTCAGGCACGCGCCTTTCACTACCACAGCGCCGTATTTAAAAAAGAACTGTTATTCGAATTCACGTCTATCCCGCCATTTTTGTTCGTTATTATCTTTTTTTTAAAAAGGATTTGCATTATGAAATTTAGTACAACATTATAACACTCATTTGGATGATATTATGGTTACTATGACACAAGATGTTTTAATGTTGGCAATAAGCTAGCTGTTTCAGAAACATTTATAGAGGATTTATAGAATGGGTGTAAATGAAGGTTATAAAAGTGTATAATAAAATCTCTTTTACTCACCTCTCGGGTGCGGCAACACGGATCCATGTTTGTGCCGTCGGTGCGGATTCGGATTCGGACGCATTTATTCTTATGTTTTTATTGATAAAATGATATAATTGCGATGAGAATCTTATATAGAATATAGAATAGCAGCAAAAATGTGTTAGAAAAGCTAAATATTTAAATAAACACTCATTTTTTGCCTGACGAGCGAAATTAGACGCACACATACAAAGGGCTCCCACGCCATTACTGTTCTACATCATCATCAGCGTATCGTAGTCCACTGCTGGACATAGGCCTCTCCAATAGCACGCCACTTAAAATTGTATATCGCCGTTGATTCGTGTTTGCACGCAGCCTAGCGGGAAGTCCCGGAACTATTAACACCCACACATACACAGTAGTGACGGACAATGAACAAGACGTAAACTGATCTTTGTTTATGTTTTACTAAATTATTTTGTATTGACCATAGACTTTGTGTGTCACATAATGGAACGATCAGTTTGTTCTCTTTAGCATTCAGTCATTTTCATAGAGTTTAGAGAATTCTCAGAACTTAAAAATAATAAATGAAAACTGGTCTAGCAAACGAGTCCTTTTATTAAATAACTTGATAAATAGGTTGTTTTTTTTTATGTATTGTTCCTGTCTTTTGCACTAGTTAACTAAAAAAATAAATTATTTAACTAAAAAACACTATTTCTTCATATAAATACTACGTAATTTGGTGTTCGGCGCAAATAATAGTTTGATTGTAAAGTGACAAAATGGCGAATATCTCGACAGCGAAATGTGATTTTTACAAATATGTTTCTCAATGAATTTTTACTGCAGTTATAGTGTTTTTTATATCAGTAGATAGCTTAGTTATCGAACTTTATGAGGATAATAAGTAAAATGAATAATAAACCACATAAAATATTAAAATCATGTTTATTAACACAATAGGTGCGTAAATTAATACTTGGCTCAATTGTGAGTAAATAATAAAGCGATAACATTAGTTTAGTAATAAAATATGGCATAACCATGTACGCTTGTTATCCATCTTTAGAAAAATAATCACTTTTATAACCACCGAGCATTGTTTTTGAAAAGATTTGATCATTTTCGTACACCATGCACCGTGTTGCAAAATTTTGCAATTTCGCCGCACGGTGCATGGAACCGGAAGTACCCGTTCGCGCATCCGAAAGATTAATAGTACTTATCAATATTTTCGGAAATCTAACACAGAACGTCAACTAGTCAAATCAAACAGAGCTTGTACTATGGAAGCTAGATTGACTGATATAATACTTAAACTTATATTTTTTAAATACATACATATTATACATACAAAAACATCCAAACAAATATTTGTAGATCATTTAGTCCGACCCAGGATTTGAACCCGAGACCAGTCAGTGCAGTCGCATGTAGTGTACACTGCGCTACTACAGTAAGCTGATAATAAATTTCTAACCTCAGTGTAAATTTATTTTGGAATGTGTCAAGTAAATAGTTGAACAGCGGTATTTTCTTCTCGGACTGAGTTGGTGCAACGAGATCCTTCTTTTCGATAACAGGCTGAAACAAAAATGATTTTTTTTATGGAATAGGGGACAAACGAGCAGACTAATCGCCTAATGGTAAGCGATTACCGCCGCCCATGGCCACCCGCAACGCCAGAGGCATCATATGTACGTTGCCGGCCGTTTAAGGTGTACGTTCTTTTCTTAAAGGTGTGAAGTTCGTATTGGTCCGGGAATACCGCAGGCGACAGTTTTGTTTCACAGTTTTGTTGTGCAAGGCAGAAAGTTTCGATGATGTTTCGATCGATATCTTAATCGAAACTTTAATTATATTCTATGTATAAACTGCTGTACCAATTTCAATGAAATTTGGCATTGAGATTTTGATTCTTAAGGAAAGACATTAGGTACTCTTTAACTCGGTAACGGACATACACGCGGGCAAAGCCACGGGCATTATAAATGTTTAATGTTAACCGCGTCCGGTATTGCCGTTTAATAAATCGATAAAAGCACAAAATTATCTATAAAATAATGAGTGTGTTAAATCGATTAAAACTTCTTCATGCATAAAATCGATCGATAAAATAAATCGAATCGCTAAAAGGTCAGAGTATCACTATTTGATTAGGTATTAGAACTGTCAAAAGTTAAATAAACGATTGGAACGACTATAGTTGAAAGAATTAGATAAAATTTCTTACCGTGGTGATGGCGTCAGCAAATTCGTCATCAGTAGAAGGCCACCGTTCGGTGAGGTGGGTGTTGTCCTTTAGCGTCACTCCCATCTGCTGCAAACCTTCCAGTTCTAAAGCTAGTCTGTCAATAAAAAAAAAATATGATAAAAAAAATGGTTAATTTTTGAAACAAATACTGCTAAGCACACTATATTTGGAATACTTATTATTAAAATGTAAAAGACTTTAAAGATTGCCAAAGAATTAAAAGATTGCCTCCGGGCGATAAGGCCGCCAATTGTACCTACTTATCTTAAATTAAGACCTTTTATAATTGACCTGGTGTACAATAAAGACGTTATTATTATAAAAATAGGCCAAGTGCGAGTGGGGAGGGACACGCGCAGGAAGGGTTCCGTACCGTTATCTATACATTTAAAGCGTCTACCTGTTGCTTTATCAAGCAAGAATTCTGTTTTTAGTATTTCTTGTTGTAGCGGCATTAGAAATACGTAATCTGTGAAAATTTCAACTGTCTAGCTATCATGGTTCATGAGATACAGCCTGGTGACAGACAAACGGACGGGCGGACAGTGAAGTCTTAGTAATAGGATCCCGTTTTTACCCTTTAGGTACAGAACCCTAAAAAGAAATACATCTATACTAGTGGTATACATTTATACACTACTTAAAGAACTGTTATTTATACAATATACAATAACAGTCCTGATGATTAAGTGAGTAAGCGAGCATTTCGAGAATGTACGATAAGTCAATATTCTACAGTTTACGCTTTGTCGCTTTGTCACAGGGACCCACATCACATGTAATATTTGTAACTAGTCCGCGCAATATCTCTGTTTGGATTTGTAACTAGTCGTATGTATAGCAATAATAAGTACCTAGCTCTGAGCGTCTGCTCAATCTGTGCGGGATCGCAGTAGGTGAGCGCAGCGGCGTAGAGGTCTCGGCGCGTGCTACGGTCGGCGTGTGCGTGCGCAGCGTGTGCTACGTCCGCTAGAAGAGGGGCGGCGGGAGCGTAGCGCAGCTCGGCTACGCGTCGAGCCACTTCCGCCGCAGCCGCGCTTCCCGCCGCCCCTGCAGCCAGCGCGTACTTCCCCACCAGCGTCAGCACCATCCCCTCCCTGCAACCACCAACCAATTATTACGTATATTATTACGAATACATGAATATTATATATATCCAACAATTTTCATGAAATTTAGTATGCAGGTGTATTTTCAGGCGCAAGCGCAGCAACAAAAAAAATATCGATCTTTACTCGGTCATCCAGGTACTTGAAATAATTTTACCTGGTGCGTTCATCTTCGCCAGCGATTCTCAATAAACCCGCCAACTTGAGCAGCTTATGACTCGCCAGGTACGCAATAGGGTCTAACTTCAAACATTCTTCTATTATACTCATCTTGTCTTCACACAGACGCACTGAAATCACAAATCATTATTTTAGAGCCTACCGAACACTATATATTTAGCGATGTCAGTCGACCTATACATTCAATGGTAATTATTTATTTTTACATATGAATACTTTAAATAGTCTTTTTGAAAATATTCGACCTTTCATCAAGGTCAAGGTCAAGCTCAATTAGGCGCATTAATTTTTTCACTGATTGTAGATTTAATCACAGACAAAATTAAAAAGCAACTATTCCATTTTAATCCCTAGTTTTCATTAATTATAATTTATTTTTGTGGTTGGAATAAAATATTCAATGAAGTAAATATTTCAATTTACTAAATTTTTACCGTGGGAGAGCTATGCTTTGGCATAAATGGGTCGGCTCGACCGGAGTGATACCACGGCCTCACAGAAAACCGGTGTGAAATAGCGTTTGCGCTGTGTTTCACCGAGTGAGTGAGGATACCGGAGGCCCATACCCCAACCCCTCCCCCATTCCCTTTCCCATCCCCCAAAGGTCGGCAACGCACTTGTGATGCCTTTGGTGTTGCGGGTGTCCATGGGCGGCGGTAATCGCTTACCATCAGGTGATACGTCTGCTCGTTTGCCTACTCAATAAAAATATATATATATATATATATATATATATATATAAAAGTATAATACTTACCTTGTATGGGAAGAACAGTTAAACCAAAAGCGGCTAATATTTGTAACGCATTTATTAAATCTAACTCCAGTTGAATTTCTGCGTTGTCGTCTTTAATTAACGTTAGGCAGCATCTGTAAAATATTTTATCAGTAATAGGGTAGTTGACACCTTAGTTAGTCAAATCAGTTCTTATTTATCATCTGTCAAAACGATAACTTTGTATGAGAAATGCACTAAATACAACGTTGTGACGTCACTGTTTTAGACTACTCAATTGAGCATTATATTTTAATGTTTATTTAATTAAAAATTTGTAATACAAATGAAAAGCTATAATAATTATGTTTGCCGAGATGTTTTGTAATATTCGTTATAATGAAGGAGACATCTGTATTTATTTACGACGCAGTGAACTATCCCATTAGTCCAAATTAAGCAACTCTTAATTTGTAAATGATATTATATAGATTATTTAACGCACACTTCAATCAAATTGAATACTATTTTGCAACAAGTAACGCCTTATGTCATCTAGAAAATTAAACTAATAAAAAAAAAACAAAAAAAAAACAATGCTCCATTGTGTCCTAAAAGTTTAACGAAGGATTTTATTTGATATACATAATAATATTATTCCTGAACTTAGTGCCTACCAACTTATAATTCGGTACTTCTAAAATAATAAATAACCAACAAAATAAATACATACATAGGTACCTACGTTTTTAGATATTTTCATAAAACTAAGTTTTATTTATTGAATGAATAAAGCAGTGTCATAAACATAAAGTTTAGTAAACAAAGTCTCACTTGGCTAGTTCGAGAGCAGGATCAGTGAGCGAGCTGGCCGAGTTGAAGTACTCTCTGGCCGCGTTGGAGACGATCTGAACGCTGCTCGCGTACGGCACCTGCGAGCTGCGCGCGCGCCCCTCCGCGCTGCACCACAGCACCTCCCCCGCGAGCCTGGCGCTGGCGGCCGAGCCCGACGTCAGCAGCGAGGACGCGTAGATCTGAGCAGACATCACGCTCACACTTGGAGAGGTACACTCGAGCCTTCCTAGCAAGGCTTCTGCCGTCAACGGACCAATCAACGGAAACGGTGGGAAATTGAAAGTTTTTTTTTTGTTTTTAAAAGACAACACCCTTTAGGAATATACATCCTGTGTCGCGGGGGACTTTACAAACATACATGTAACGAACACAAAGAACACCCAGACTCAGTACAACATTTTGTGGATCACACAAAGTGATGTCCCAAGTGGGATTTGAACCCACAGCACTTGGCGCAGTAGGAAGCGGCGTAGTGACCGCTAAAGCCCTAGTGACCGACCGTGCAGAAAGTGAGGAATGTATATAGTAGCTCGATGGAGCCGGCCGTTCCGAGACTGTCGAGACAGTAGGGCCGAGAAGAAGATATGAAGGATATAAGATCGTCTTTGCAGTACTGCAATAACAGTTATATTGCCCATCCATAACTTATGGTATCCCTAACATAACTCCGACGTCCTTTCCATCTTATCATCATCATTATCAACCTATCGCAGTCCATTGCTGACAAGAGTGACAAGCCTCTCCCATTGCACGACTTTCCATTTGCTTTCTCGGCATTATACTTTCTTCGTTTAAATGTCTGACAACGATTATATTTCCGAGAAGTACTATTATAAACCAAAATACTTAACAATGTTACTTTTTGGTGTATGCGCTGGCTCCAGAACCATTAGGGAAAAGTACAAATACAAGATACTGATGAATTAACTAAAAAATACGACTTACCTCATAACACTCTTGTTTGGTAACGCAGGTAAATATAGTACTTTGTAGTTCAAGTATGTCCTTCAGCAGTCTGTCCCAATCTTGTGGAGTTGGCTTTTCCTCACTAAAATCAATATGGTTCAGATATAAAAACCATTTTACGAAAGTAAATCTGTACTGCACTGCATGTCCCTTGACTAAACTACTGCACTGCATTTGATAAATATTGTCTTACTAACAACAGAGGTAGTTTTACATGCATCTAAAATGAGAATAAACCTTTCTTTTAAATAGACTTATGTATACGAAAAGCGTATACGTGCACGTATAAGTTTCGTTTTATTTGTAAAATGATTGAAATGGATAAAAGAAGCAAGTGAAGTCATTTAAAGTTCAATGGGATCTTAGACAAACGTATTTGATGTTAATTTTCTTTTCTAATAAATCATTTAACTTCTAGTCTTAACATAACCACGAAAGGCGTGGTGGTCACTTCGCTGCTTCCTATAGCGCCGAGTGTTGTGACTTCGAACCTCACATGGGACAAAATTTAGTATCATCAACTTACCCAATGGCAAGTGTCCTTGCGAGTTTGGTGAGGATATTGTGCACGGGCTTGTGTTCGTGGCTGAGCTCTCGCAGGTCCCGAGGAGGCACCTTGACTCCGCGCCACGACAGGCGGCTGCTGGCCGCCACCAGGCGCTCTATGTCCTTCACCCGACGGACTAAATCGTTGTTGCTTATAGTGCCGTCCCTGTTCAACAACATTCATCAAGTACAAAAAGAGCAACTTGTGGAGTTCCTTTCCTGTTCTTTTCCATAGACATGACATTTTGGTAACTCAATAATGTAACGTGCCTGAAAGGACCTTTGACCTTGAAAACTTTGATTTTGAATACAGACCGCCTGAAGCTAAGTTAGGCCGTCAATACTATAAAAAATACCGTGGCAGAGCTATGCTTCGGCGTGAATGGGTCGGCTCGACCGGAGTGATACCACGGCCTCACAGAAAACCGGTGTGAAATAGCGCTTGCGCTGTGTTTCACCGAGTGAGTGAGGATACCGGAGGCCCATACCCCAACCCCTCCCCCCATCCCCTTTCCCATCCCCCCAAAGGTCGGCAACGCACTTGTGACGCCTTTGCTGTTGCGGGTGTCCATGGGCGGCGGTAATCGCTTACCATCAGGTGATACGTCTGCTCGTTTGCCCACAATTCAATAAAAAAAAAAAAAAGAAATAGAAAAAGCCGGTTACCATAGCTCATCAAAACTTAAGTATCGGCATCAGTGTTGCCAATTCTTTATATAGCTTTGCGAAAACTTCACTTGAAAGATCAATTGTGTCACCTGACGGTAAGTGAGCACCACCACCCATGGAACTTGTAAGCATGTCTGTGACTTCGAATATTTCAAGAGAAACACAGAAATAAATTAGCAGATTCTTTTTTTCCAGGAGAACCCAGTAGAAGAAAAACATAAAAAAAATTGCTTACCTTACAGGTTTTTTTATATTCTCCTACGGTAAGGTGGTTCCGTCACAACATTCAAAATCAAAGCTTTTCAATAAAAATCAAAATTCTTACAAAATAGGTTTTGGTTTCCTATACCACTATGGCTGGGATGAATAGAGGTAGTGACACCCGATATTCTTAGTCCGTCACCACACTGAGAGTTAATCTATCTATACTAATATTATAAAGAGGAAAACTTTGTTTGTATGTTTGTTTGTAATGAATAGGCTCTAAAACTACTGGACCGATTTTAAAAATTCTTTCACCATTCGAAGGCTACATTATCCACGAGTAACATAGGCTATATTTTATTTTGGAAAAAAATAGGGTTCCGTAAGATATTTGGGTTTTTCGGACACAAGGTGTAAAAAATCAACCCTATACGGGGGAAAATTTTTCGCTACGGGCAATAAAAGACGCAAACGAGGTTGCGTCGGTCAGCTAGTACTAATATATAAAGCTGAAGAGTTTGTTTGTTTGTTTGAACGCGCTAATCTCAGGAACCGCTGGTCCGATTTCAAAAATTCTTTCAGTGTTGGATAGTCCATTTATTGAGTAATTTTATAGGCTATATATCATCACGCTAATACTAAAAAGAGCGGAGCACCAATGAAGAATATTTCAAAAACGAGGGAAAATTTTCACGCTACGGGCAATAGAAGACGCAAACGAGGTTGTGTGGGTCAGCTAGTTAGATATATTAATATAATGTAGTACATACGATTCCTTTAGTATAGTATTGAGCAAATCGCACGCCATATCGAGCTGGTCCGTGCTCGTGTGCGCGAACAGACAGCGCTCAGCGAACTCCAGATGCGTGCGGACATCCAACTCGAAGTCTTTGGGAGATTGTAGTACCTGTGTACATTTATATATTTCTTTTTATTCAAATAATACCATACCCCAACCCCTCCCCTATCCCCTTTCCTACCCCCCCCCCCAAAGGTCGGCAACGCACTTGTGACGCCTTTGGTGTTGCGGGTGTCCATGGGCGGCGGTAATCGCTTACCATCAGGTGATATGTCTGCTTGTTTGCCCACTATTCAATAAAAAAAAAAAAACAAAAATTTATTATTGTCGGTTTTAGGGGTAAAAAGTGTGCACGTGTTGTTCTGTTGAATGATCTAAATTAAGAGTAATACACTTGTGACTTTAACATTATTTATTTTATTTTTATTTTATAGGGGGCAAACGAGCAGACGTATCGCCTGATGGTAAGCGATTACCACCGCCCATGGACACCCGCAGCACCAGAGGCGTTACAAGTACGTTGCCGGCCTTTTAAGAAGGAGTACGCTCTTTTCTTGAAAGATTGAAGGTCGTATTGGTCCGGGAACACCGCAGGCGACAGCTCATTCCACAGTTTTGCTGTATTGGAGTAAGTAGTTTTTTAATGAATTTGTATTTTATTAATAAATAAATCAGCCGTGTTATATAATATACATACATCAAAATACCACACAGACTACTTATCACCGCGATTTCCGAGACCAAACCAAAAAAAAAAACTTCTAAAAATAAATGATAAAAAAACATGCATTCGCTTCTGCCGGCAGTCCTCATGACAAAGCAGTCATGAGGACTGCCGGCAGAAGCGAAAACTCAAACTAAGCTCACTTGAAATTAACCTCTTTGCTCATCAAAAAAACTGCTCAATAAAAAGAACTATAAAAATATAGCTCATGGAAAGCATTCGGTGACGATGATGCGAGTTTTCTGATTTTTGTTAAAGTGCTCAACGCGCCTAAAGAAGTTTTCACTTCAAAAATGTCAAAGAGGTTATAAATCCCTTACCAACAATATAGAAGACAGATCATCGACGCTGATGCTCTCTAAATAGGCAGCGAGTCCGGACACGACATAGCCCTCCCTGTGATCTAGTTTCTCGTAGCGCTTCAGGAATGGTATCACGTATGTCTTTAAGTCCGATACGAAAGTCGCCGGCGTTGACTAAAAACACAGTAATCAACTTTTTAACAAGTACCAACAGGATGAATTCTAATATTTTTTTTGATAGAACAAACGAACAGGCGCATCGCCTGATGGTAAGCGACTACCGCCGCCCGTGGACACCCGCAAGACCAGAGGCATAACAAGTGCGTTGCTGGCCTTTGGGGATGGGGAGGGGGTTGAGGGGATGGACCTCCGGTATTAACACTCACTCGGTGAAAGACAGCGCAAGCGCTATTTCACACCGGTTTACTGTGAAGCCGTGGTCCACTCCGGTCGAACAGGCCCATTCATGCTGAAGCGTGGCTCTCCCACGGACAAAACTCTAAGAATAAGACCAACCGGGAAGTATTTCGTTCCAAATAGAAACAAATAATTTTCTAAATATGTATGTAAATGATGTAGTTCTGAGGTAACACTAAAAAATTATATGAGAACAGTAACCGACTGTTTTTATCTCTAGTGTTAATCTCCAAGCTGGTAATGTTGACCTTTGAAACTAATCAGCACTGAACTGGCCGTGAACCAGTAACCCCTGTATTCTAATTTAGCTGAAACCTCATCATAGCTCATTCTTTAATATGTTTACATATTTAATTTACGCTCGGTAACAAACGATATCCCGATTCAGATAACGGTGCAACGCCATCTATCGAGTTTGACTTTAACTTGAAACGATAACAGTCTTAAACAGTGCTTAACTAGTGTAGTAATTTTATTGCTATTATATTTTTATAAATACAGAGAGTCGTTAAAAATTGTTCAAGAAACTTACATTTTCCATCAGAAGACTGCATGTTGTTAAATTTGTCATTTTCTCAATTTGATTTAATGAGTATCTCTCTATATTACAGTCGTATATGACAGTGTCCAGTGTCAGCAAGTGGAACAATACGAAGTCCAGGCCTTGGATCCCTCCGCCCACCGTCGCGAGAGTGATGAGGGTCAGAGCGTGCGACACGATCCCACTGCGCTCTTCTATCTCCCTCGCTCTCTTCTCATACCATTTCGCTAGGTCGTCAACAGCAGCCGGGATAGAGCCGGCTACTTCTATCTCTGGTGTACTGTCTTCAGACCAATTTGAACTCCATATTGATCTAGCGGAATCAGGACATAAACGACAATGGTATATATAATAGAACAGTTATTCAATCTTACAAATACACCAAAATAGCTTAAAAATTATAACTTAAAAATATCAAAACTAAGTTATTTTATGCTGTTTCCTGAAAACACGATATTTTATTCAAAACTTTAAAAGGATGTTATTGTGTTGGTGTGGCCACACGTCCCCAAGCTGGCCGAGCGCGGGTTGGGAACTGGCTACACAACGTTGTGGCTACGTAATCCTGCCGTTGGATGTTTTTAAGCCGCCCAAAGGCCTCCAACTAAGCTTGACGACTGTTATCCTTCGATAACAACCGGGACCGACTGCTTAACGTGACCTTCGAATCACGGAGACGCTCGTGGTAACATGCCACCAGCGGTCACCCATTCAGGTACTGATCGCACCGACGTTCTTACCCTCGGTGATTGTTTTCAATCACCGAGTGCTACTGAGCTATGAGCGTCACACACATTGATCAGTCTAAATTTAATCACAAAAATCCGCTACTCATACAACCCAAAGTGCCAAGAAAAGAAAACCACGATGCTGATGGCGACAAAAAAAACCTCTAATATTAGTTTAGTTTGTGTTTATTGCAATAAATAATACACTTTTTTTTGTTATTGTGCGGAAATCCCCTCGGATACCACCTACTGGTGGCATGTCGGACTCGAACCGACCAAAACCGCACGCCGTCTCGGGTACTAGATGCCGGGGAACCAGGTGCAGCCTAGAAAGGAAAACCCAGGAACCCCGACGTACCTCGGGCCACCTACGCTTTGTAGATGCCCCTACTGTGTGAGAACCCCAATGTTCCCTTTAATGTCCCCCAGGGCGCGCACGCTCCGCAGCGTCCGCGCCATCACCCGGGCCTGCTTCTGCTAGGGTGACATGTGTCACCCTCAGGCTTGCGCTTATGGAGGACGGAGATCGTTCTGCGATCTCCGGCGCCTAAGTCGCCTGCGGTGCCTGGCCCGTTCCCGGGCCTGGCGCGCCGGGAGAGTTCTAAACCTCTCCCGGTTCTCCGCCGTCTCCTTGACAAGCATAACTTGCTCGCAGAAAGAAACGGCGGAGTTCCACGCCCTCTCGCTCCGCAACATGGCCGCAATCATGTTACCGAGCGAGAGAACCACCACCCCAATGGCCGCCACGAGATCACGCCTCAGCTCCCCCCACGCCGGACATTCTGCCAGCGTGTGGAGCGCCGTATCCACGGTCTGGCCATCGCAGTGGCGGCACTTAGACGTTGGCTCCTAGCGGATCAGACACAGGTGCTATCCGAAGCATCCTTTCCCAGTGATCACCTGTGTCAGCCGTAATGCCTCTCGAGCCAATTCTCCATAACGGGTCTTACCGCCGCAATAACGGCGTGCCCAGCGCTCGGTTGCCCAAGTCGCTCCCTCCATTCCTCCAAAAGGACCCGGCGGAGTTGGGTTTTCTGATCGTCGATTTCTCGAGTCTCAGGACTTCTACCCAACTCTCGCGCCTCCTTGCGACACTGGTAAAGAGCCGCAAGGGTTCTCGCCTCCAGGTCCCATGGTGGAGTTCCAGCCAGGAGACTCGCCGCCTCAAAGGAGATCGTGCGGTACCCTCTTATGATCCTGACAGCCAGCACTCGTTGCGGTCGTCGCAATAGCGCGATATTGCTGGCTTTCAGGACCTCCGCCCATACTGGGGTTCCATAAAAGTCATCGGGTCCCCTCATATTTGGCAGCAACCGTGCCAGTGCACGCGCTGCGGCAACCAGCTTGGGGACCAGACTTTGGAAGTGATGTCGAAGTCCCATCGGCCGTCGAGTACGAGCCCCAAATACCTCATAGAGGGCTCGATGCCGATGCGAGTGCCTTCTACTATGAGGCTAAGTCCTTCAGGTGGCTTACTCCGAGGCCCCTGAAAGAACAAGGCCTCGGATTCGTGCAGAGCCACCTCAAGACCCAGCCGCCGGATTCGTTCGACGACTTGAGCAACCCCGGCCGTGGCCCTCAGGATTGCCTCACTGTGCGTCCTGCCACTCGCCGTCACAAGCGTGTCATCCGCATAACACGTGACGGCGACACCATCTAGGAATGCACCGCGAAGCACCCAGTCGTAGCCAATGTTCCACAGGAGCGGTCCTAAGACCGACCCCTGCGGGACACCGCACGACATTTCACGTCGACCGAGACCGGTCGCAATAAATAATACACTGCAAAAAAGTTATGGTTATTACCTGAAAATCTCTTTCCTGCACCAATCATGTTCGGGCTCACAAGGTGGCACCTGCACTGGGGATCTTCCATCAAACCATTGGAATTTCTGTTCCGTTGGCAGCAGATGCTGATAATCCAAGGGATTAATAGTTTCTGGCAAGTTCTCCAGTACAGCCAGCTGTAAGGCCTCAGACTTGATGTGGGGCCAAAGGCATGAGAGTGCTTCGATGCGGCCCTCCTTGGCAATCTCTATGGCGCTGTGGACCACGCTGTTGCTTCGGAGACGGTCATATTCGTCCTTAATGTATGTGGATTTCTCGCATCTTAAGATGGACTGTAATAATTTAAAGAACATTTTTAAGTTACTAAAATGTCTTTGAATAAATATTTAATTTTGCTGTGATTTTAAAATTGAGTATTGTTTGGAGCTTACTTGAGAATTGATAAGATATATATAACTGAATATACGTATGGTTTAGATAGTACCTAAATGTATAACAAAAGTAGCATTACTACTCCACTAGGTTCTTTATTTCTTTTCTAGTGAAAAAATTTAATATACACAATGCACAAAATAAAATATTGTATAGTAAAAAAAATGTTTTGCTTTGAACTATGTAATATTGAGTACTAAAACAACGGAGTTAAAGACTGAACGAGACACAATTGGCTGTATTTCACACTAGCTGACCCTCGCAACCTCGTTTACGTCTACTATTGCCCGTAGCGTAATAATTATCCCCCGTTTGTTAAACATTCTTCATTGGGGCTACGCTCCTATTGGTCTTAGCGAGATGATATATAGCCTTTCTCGATAAATGGACTATCCAACACTGAAACAAACAAACTTTTCAGCTTTATATATTAGTATAGAGTATAGATAACAAGTAAAATTAATTACTTCATATAGTTTGAGCCTCTCCTTATAAAACAGCATGACGTGTCTGCACCGCAGCAGCTCGCTCGTGTACGCGTTCAGATGCTCCAGTGTGATGACGTCCGTGTCAGTGATTTGATTCTCATCGCGGTCTTTGTTGATTTCTACATTTACATTTAATCATTATTATTATAGTATATTGTACACCTATTGTACATTGTGCTTATTCTGAGATTATATTAATCATGATTGGCTTGGACAGAATAACAGCGGCTGGCATGCCCTGCATCGTCGTCCATATGCTGAGTCCAAGACCATTTTGTCTTTCCAGTCACTGTTTAAACTCTTAATAATTATAAATAACTGTGTAATATAAAGCCAAATAAAGTTTTTCTTATTCTTATATATGACAACTTATATATAGAGGAGGGTAAATACTCATACAGACTAAGACAGTAGGTAGTCACTTATACGTGTAGTAGCTGGATGATAGAGCTTTGTTCGGTATTATTTTTTTTATTGAATAGTGGGCAAACGAGCAGACGTATCACCTGATGGTAAGCGATTACCGCCGCCCATGGACACCCGCAACACCAAAGGCGTCACAAGTGCGTTGCCGACCTTTGGGGGATGGGAAAGGGGATGGGGGAGGGGTTGGGGTGAGTGAGGATACCGCAGGGTATGGGCCTGCGGTATCCTCACTCACTCGGTGAAACACAGCGCAAACGCTATTTCACACCGGTTTTCTGTGAGGCCGTGGTATCACTCCGGTCGAGCCGACCCATTCATTCCGAAGCAGAGCTCTCCCACGGTTGTTTTTGTGTGGTGTAAATTTTCTATAAATAAATCGATAAATCATCACCGAAACCCGAAAATCATTGGAGACGTTTACGAGATTTAGATTATATATATATATATATATATATATATAAATAAAAATGAATCTCCAAAATGTATGTACGCGCATAACTTCATGTATGCATGTATCAAATTGGGTAATTATTTTTTCTATATGTTCGTTATTATTAGGTTTGTATAGAAGAAAATCAAACGTAATCGGGTTTTTTTTTATTCAGAAGATTTCCCACGGTGCAGTCGCAGTGGGCATAACTACAAGAAACAAGTTTTTTATGAAATTTAGAAAATATTTACGCAATAAAAATATGATGGTACGAAATTCGTCGGGTATTTCACACCGGTTATTCAGGTAAAACCGTTTGAACCGGTAGCCGACCTCAAATATTCTTGGGAATAATAAGGACTAAAGAGAAGATTATTGTTAGGTCTACGTGTGTGTGTCGTACCGTTCAGTATCTTTTCGTTGGTAAGTTCGAGTCCAAACTGCAGCAGTTCTTTAGCGGCCGGCAAAGTCTCTGGCAGTCGGTCGACGCACTGATGTACTGCCCAGATCTTTTTCGATACTTTGCTCTGTATCATTACAAAAATATCATTGCAATTTTACTGAACAAATATTTATGAGAATTTAAACTCAAAGATTTTCTGAACTAATTTATACTCAAAGATTTATATTATATGTTTGACCGAATAGTTTATTTTAGTGTAGACTTTTCCAAACTTATTATGATGGCTACTTATTGAAGGTCTAAAAGACCGAAATCCAAACTATAAAAAAATAGTCTATTCCTCGCTGTTTTACGTTTTAAATTTGGAATGTACAAAAATGATTTAAATATCGAACATCAACATGCCTTACCAAATATTTTTGAATAGCATCTGTGGAGACAGGGTTTTTCCGCCACTGCTGTTGATAAACCAGGTCACTATCCAGGTTGAATGTGTCGGCTAGAGTCAAAGCTTCTTTGTAGTTGCCGCTCTCTATCTGTATACACAACATTAGTTTTCAGTACCGTTGGACTTTTTCAAACTCCATTAATGAAATTAGTCCGGGATCCCCGGAACCAATTTCACAAGTTATTACTATCTGTGATATATGTATAAATGTGGGTTGGTCGTGTACATCTGTTGTATTTTATAACTATAGTCGTTCCAATCGTTTATTTAACTTTCGACAGTTCTAATACCTAATCAAATAGTGATACCCTGACCTGTTACCGATTCGATTTCTTTTATCAATCGATTTTATGCATGAAGAAGTTTTAATCGATTAAACACACTCATTATTTTATAGATAATTTCGTACTTTTATCGATTACTAATAGCCAAAACCGGACGCGGAGCCGACGCGCGACGCCATTTTGATGTCAGTGTTAATCCACATTTTCATACGTCGAGTTGAGTATTTATATACCTCCATTTTGATTTATTTGTGAATTCTCACGTTTGGTTGAGTTGAGCGTATCGTTCCTCCCTTCGTCACTATCAAAATGTCAAAAAATAAAGTACTCAAAGGACAAACAAGAGAATTTGTCTTGCGATATAATCGATAATCGATTTATTTCGAATATGTCTGTGGTTATTAATTACGAATTACACATCTCTAAGTGGGCGGAGCCCGTCCATGAAGTACAGTATTCCCTGTAGTACATTGTATCACAAATTATTACAAAACTTTATGTGCGTGATCTGTCAAAAGTTAAATAAACGATTGGAACGACTATAGTAAGTCAGTCAGTCATTATACGTTGGCATCATAAGTTGGTGTATCATTTATTCCGTATTCCGACGGTTCCCGGCTTTCCCGAATACATCTCACTATCAAGCTAATTTTTCGTAAGTGGCTTCATTTTGATGAGACCCCCCTTTTTCCTGTTCCAAAACTCCGATTGAGGTAGCTAACAGGCGTAGCAGGAAAAGAAAAGTTTTGGGCGTAGGACCGGGATAACGTACCACTCAATTTGTAAGACAATATGATTGTTAAATTTGTGAGTGTGAGAGTTAAAACGCAAAAACTTAGAACCACAGGGGAAGCACCAGCTTTCAAATAATAATACAATAATAAATAAATAAATAAAAAGTAATCATGAAAATTGATTCACCTAGTCGAAATTTTTGAGGTAATAAACATAAATAAAATACAGAACCTGCTCCTTTTTTGAAGTCGGTTAAAAATAAAAACTAATAAACAAAATTTGTAAGTTCAATCAATAAAAGATTTGGTAGATAATTTTACCTTTCTAGAGAACAGTTCGGTGGGCGTAGTGCTCTTGACGCCGAGCAGGCGGTACACGCGCGACACTACAGTGATGCGCCGCGGCTTCGGTTGGAACGTCTCTATGTCGGTGATGGCGAACAACACAGACTTTATCAGCTCCTTGGTCAGTTCCAACATCGTGTCTTCCGTGTCTGTTTCTATGTTCACCACTTCCATCTATCGAAGAATAACATTTGTGGAATTTATGTGTCAATTGAATGATTTTCTTCTTCGTTCTTAGGAACATACATCCTGTGTCGCAGGGGACTTTACAAACCAAACATACATGTAACGGACACAAAGAACACCCAGACTCAGGACAACATTTTGTGGATCACACAAAGTGATGTCCCACGTGGGATTTGAACCAACGGCACTTGGCGCAGTAGCAAGCGGCGTAGTGACCGCTTATACCACTAGGCCAACCGTGCAGTCAAAGTGCTCTCAATTTAGAGCGTACTCCTTAAAAGGCCGGTAATACACTTGTAACGCCGATGGTGTTGCGGGTGTCCATGGGCGGCGGTAATCGCTTACCATCAGGAGATATGTCTGCTCGTTTGCCTCCTACACGATAATAAAAAAATAAAAAATGTTTTCTTCTCGGTGGCGCAGTGGTAGCTTATGCGACTGCTGTACTTGAGGTCTCAGGTTCGATTCCCGGGCAGACCAAATGTTTGTATGATCTACAAATATTAGTTTCGAAGTTTTGGTGTTTTCTAGGTATAATAAAAATATATATACAGGGTCTGTCGTAAATAATGGATAAGTCGTAAACTGGAGTTGGTCCGGCTATGAGACTATTAGAAAATCGTATCTTTTTGCCAGGGTTTCTAACCGTATGGAAATGGCGTAGACTTTTATGTTTTTTTATAAATTTCGCTACTCTTTGCATTCATTCCGTTGCCATTTCGTTAAATTTAGGTATTTCTGTGTCATTTTTTTTGTATTATAGTCTTGAAGATGTGTATTATTTAGTTTTAGTACTGTTTTAGGCGTTTTTAACGTTGGTCATTTTCAAAATTGTCATTTTAAGATTTTTTATGTTTTTGTTTTACTTAGGGTCAACTTTTGATCATTTACTGTGTAAAAAAAAAGTACGGCGCTATAGCTGCCCATGATCTTAATAAATTATCTAGTATGTGTAGATTCTAAAAAGGTATAACAATGCATACTTCACAAGTAATATTAAGCTACATGAGCGAGATCAATATCAAGGTGAGAAAATATTTTTTTCATGTAATGTTGTAAATGGTTATAAAACTTCGTCATAATGATTTATTTCTGCCAAGATTCTTTACACAAACACTATGGGGTCACTATTAAGGATATTCAAAAGAAAACTAGGTTGATTTAGTACGTAAAAATATTTATTCAACAACTTAAACTAAATGTTCGAAGTGTCCTCCGCCGGCAGCTATGCACGCTCTACATCGCCTAATAAACGATCGCTTAATCCGGCGCACATAACCGGCTTCTTCAATTTTTCTCGCTGCTACTTGAATGCGCGCACGCAACTCTTCTACAGAACTTATTGTTTCACTGTATACTTTTTCTTTTATACAACCCCAGTAAAAGAAGTCCAAGGGGTTCAGGTCTGGCGAACGTGGAGGCCATAAAATTGGCCCCAATCGCCCTATCCATCTATCTGGATAAGTATTATTTAAATGTTCCCTGACACGAACAGCGTAATGTGCTGGACACCCATCATTTTGTAGCCACATCTCATTTCTTATCTCTTGTGGGACGTCTTGCAGTAAACTAGGTAAAGTATTTGCTAAAAAATTCAAATACATATCCGCATTTAATATTGCCGGCAATTCGAATGGACCAATGATTTTGCCATTAATAATGCCAGTCCATAAATTAATTTTAAATTGATATTGCGATCGGTCTTCTCGGATAAGTCTTGGGTTTTCGAGTTGCCAGCTGTGTATGTTGTGAAGATTCAAAAAACCATCTTTTCGACACGTTGACTCGTCACTCCATAAAATTTTATTAAAAAAACTTTGGTCTTCCCTCATCTTTCGCAGCATTATGCGACAAAATGTTATTCTCGCAGCAGCGTCCCTTGGCATTAATGTTTGGACCCTTTGATAATGATAGGGATATAATTCATGCCTTTTTAAAATCCTGTGTACAGATTTTTGAGGTATACCGGTGCGCCTTGAAATTACACTTATGGACGTACCAGGGTCTTCTGCAACTATTTCCAGTACTTCGGCTGCACTGTGGCGTTGTGGTCGTCCTTCACTCGCCCCGCCTACGCCGGTCCCAGGAAATCGTCCTTCCAAAAATGTGTTGTGCACTCTTATGAAGACACGATAGTCAGGATGCCGGGCATTTGGATATTTTTCCCGATAAACTCTAGCAGCTCTATTGGCGTTGCCATCACATAAACCATAAATGTAATGCATGTTTACGTATTCGGCCGGCGTGTATTGTTGAGGCATGATATACAAAATTTTCCAAAATAACACGTGCAATCGATAGCACAACACGATGCCCATAAATGAGAGCTTAGTTGTCAATATCACCAGGTTAACAAGTCCAAATCACAAAGAAAATCTAAGTCCGATATTAGAAAGCAGTAACAAATTGACGACAGTAATGAAAACGAGAGCACATGCGATGGTCAAAATCACACTGAGAGATGTATCAGGAGTGCGCCCTAGCTAAACGCATGCTAACCTTTTCACACATCGTGAGTGTGAAAGGGACGGTGCATCATGCAGTGTGCCTAGTAACAATGTCCTTTTCACGCGGGGAGACCCTTTGTATTGCTGTCTTTGTTCATTTTTTTACCTGATGATCCTTTTTACGAATAAACTTGTAACATGTTTGTCGCATGTAACTATTAGAGCACATCAATTTTAAAATTAAACACCTTTATGAAATGAGGAGGCATGAAATTTTTTTGACAAAAAACTACCTAGTTTTCTTTGAATATCCTTAATAGTGGCCCCATAGTGTTTGTGTAAAGAATCTTGGCAGAAATAAATCATTCTGACGAAGTTTTATAACCATTTACAACATTACATGAAAAAAATATTTTCTCACCTTGATATTGATCTCGCTCATGTAGCTTAATATTACTTGTGAAGTATGCATTGTTATACCTTTTTAGAATCTACACATACTAGATAATTTATTAAGATCATGGGCAGCTATAGCGCCGTACTTTTTTTTTACACAGTAAATGATCAAAAGTTGACCCTAAGTAAAACAAAAACATAAAAAATCTTAAAATGACAATTTTGAAAATGACCAACGTTAAAAACGCCTAAAACAGTACTAAAACTAAATAATACACATCTTCAAGACTATAATACAAAAAAAATGACACAGAAATACCTAAATTTAACGAAATGGCAACGGAATGAATGCAAAGAGTAGCGAAATTTATAAAAAAACATAAAAGTCTACGCCATTTCCATACGGTTAGAAACCCTGGCAAAAAGATACGATTTTCTAATAGTCTCATAGCCGGACCAACTCCAGTTTACGACTTATCCATTATTTACGACAGACCCTGTATATATATATATGTGTATGTATTTATATCAGTAGTCTAGTACCCATAACACAAGTTCTTAGCTTAGGACTAAACGGCGTTGTGTGTTAGATGTCCGAAATATTTATATGAAAGTGACTGTACTCTGCCTGATGGAAAGCATGAACAGAATCTAGTTCTTTGTGGCATAGGTTGTCTATGGCCACTTGTAAGTACGTCTACTAAGAGACACACGTGCGTCAATAGAAGATTCTTAAATACAAACTGACAATCAGTAACTGTATCTTATTTGTTACTTGTTAAATACATTGTTAAGCACGAGAGCTAAATAGTCTAGAATTATTGGATTGCTTTTTATATGTTAGTTATAGGAAATATAAGGTTAAATGGGTTTTTTTTTAATATACTTACACTTTCATCGCTACGAGACTTTTTAGCTGGCAACACATTGGACTCACACTCCAATACCATAAAAGTACCGTCGTGGGCGCACGTTACCTGGCAACATTGAAATTTAAATCAAGACTCATTTTATTTAGATCCATTTCCAGACAAATACATTATTTTATTATAAAGAGTACCGTGGTACTCTAGTGGACCGGAGGGGAGTAGCAACAGGAGTTTTCTGGGATCCCATTATCAGATCCTGATATGGTGACGCAGGAGGAGGGAGCATACCCTTTTGAATACAAAAAGAATGTTCAAAATCGGTCCACAATTGACGGAGTAATCAGTGAACAGAAATAAAAAAAGAAACAAAAAAATACATACAGTGGAACATAGAACCTCTTTTTTGAATTCGATTAAAAATAGTCAATCTTTCATGAATATTGCTAATTTAGCACTAGATATTCTGAAGAGTATTAATTTAAAAAGAAACAATTTTTTTATTGTTCTGACAATACTACCAGGACAGTAGAAAATTCTAAAAAGTATTATTAAAAGGGGAATATAGTTGAGTAGAAAAGTGGAGGGCTCTCGATATATTATCGAACATAACCTCCACCTCGTTATCGTAGTGAGGGTATGCCCAAAAATGGACAGCGAGAGGTGATGATGAAATTTAAGTAAGTCTGAATTATATTTTAGAAAAAGTTCGTCAAACTTTTCAATTTAGGTAAGATACGAGACCCGCGATTAGACTTATGTATAATTAACAAACTACCAATTCGATATTTTATTACATTTTAACTAGCTTTTACCCGCGGCTACATCTGCGAGTACCTATGTCGGTTATCGCTGTAAAGAATAGCCGATGTCCATTCTCAAGAATTAAAATATCCTAGAAATGCCAAATTTCATAGAAATCGGTTAAGCCGTGAAAGTAAATCTAAGTATGGATACGAACCTGTGGTGACCCTTGAAAGAATTCAGGTTTCTTGCCGAGTATATTAACCATGTCCTCTATGTCGCACACGGAAACAGCACCGCTGAATCGCGATAGTATTAACTCCTGTAAGTAACATTTTATTTGAATAAAAAAGTCTAGGCAAAGTCATACTTCGGGACGGCCAGTTCAAAATTATATAATTACTCTAATAGCTCAGTCGCAAAATGTCATTTGGCTGGTGTAATCCCATGGCTTAAAAAGTATTTATCAAAACCTAAAAAAGAAAAGCAATAAATTATAACAAAATGGCAACACGGCCAGACTTCGCATGGAAGTCTTTGAAATTCTCGGATTTCCTCTAATATAATATATGTAATATATAAATCTCGTGTCACAATGTTTGTCCTCAATGGACTCCTAAACCACTTAACCGATTATAATAAAATTCGCACACCATGTGCAGTTCGATCCAACTTGAGAGATAGGATAGTTTATATCACAATTTACTAATTGGGAAAAAAATATTTCTTTTGAAGAGAAGCAGACGAAGTTGCATAAGTCAGCTAGTATAATATGTATTTATTAATATGTATTAATTTATTTAGGGTTTTGTTGAGGCTGCCGTGCTTCTGTAGTGCTTCGGATATGTTTGCCGATGAGTGCATGGATTCTATGAGATTATGTGCAAAAAAAACAGCGTCTGTGGTGCTGCGTTTGCGAGGTAGTAGCAATACTATTTTGAAAATGATAGCAGAAAAGAATGGACTCTGCCATACTCTGTCGTTTCACTGAACTACATGTTAGGAGAGGAAACTGATTATTTCTGTAGTTTGAACCGCTGAATTTTTTTGTTTCAACTTTGGCAGTAATTTTTTTTTAAATATTGATTTGGATTTTTCATTTTGTACGGGTTTTTAATTTTGATTTAATTGTCATTATTTTGATTTTGATAATAACTTTGATTTTATTTTGGATTTTGATTTTGTTTTTAATGTTAATTTTATTTTATGTTTTAATTTCATTTCATTTTAATTTGTAATTGTATGCATGATTCAAATATGTAATTAATATATTATTACATATATAAACATTCTTTTTGAATCTGAAAACTGTATAGAAAGCCATTGAAAAATTTAAAAAATCTAAGCGAACAGACAGCGAAAGGGACTTTATTTTATATTATGTAAATATGTAACTAGATATTACTTTACCTGATTTGTCCACCAGTTAACATCCGCAGGATAGAACACACTCAGATCTTTCTTCCCCGGTTTCTCTTCAGTCACGAGTGGGTTCCTAAGGTCGTGTTCAGGCTGCACGGCCAACGGCAAGCGGTACAGCAGCTTCAGTAGAGGCAGCCTCCACACTGATACGTCACCATTACAGTGCAGGCACACGAGCTTTGAACCATCGGGCGATAGAACCATTTGAACTATGAAAGCCTGAAACATAACCATGGGCGTACCGTAGGCTTAAGTTTCGGGGGGGGGGGGGTTTCAAGATAATAAAATGACTATATTCCTTTAATCCTAATATTATTATGCGTTACAAGTGCGTTGCCGGCCTTTTAGGAAGGAGTACGCTCTTTATAGAATCAGAAAAACTCAGTCACACTTTTGGCCCGACCCGGGATTCGAACCCGAGACCTCTTGCTCAGCAGACCAACGAGGCACTTAAGACGTAGCAAGTACTGAGCTTCTGATTCTTTTTGGTTCAGACAGAAAACAACACATCCACTGTGATATCGATTCATGAATTCATGATACAGTAGGGTAGTTGACTGTATCCTAAATAAATACCTAGGTCTCCTTCCTTAAAACGAATATACAAAACATGACGGAAAATAAAATTACCTATTACAATTTTTCATTTCTATTACGAATTTTAATCAAATAAACATTGAAATATATTGCTCAACTGAGTGGTTTACAACTGTGACGTCACAAGTATGTATGTAGTACATTTTCATGCAAAGTTCTCGTTTTGAGAGTTGATAAAAAGTAACTAATTTGACTAAGGTCCCTATTGTCTTGTAGCCATCCACTCAATATATTTCGTTCATATTTTAGAAATCCTCTACTAGGCAAATTTATAATTCACTTCAACCCACCCTGTATATGAAACTATTTATTTTTTTCTACTGATCAAAGTTGAATTATCATACCATATTCTTGGAGTATCCAAATGGCAAATACAAGCTGAATCTGTCGTTTGCGAGTTGCGATTCTAGCTCATCCGACACCACGGACAATTTATAGAAGGGCTCATCGTTTACTATACGCCATGCTGTGATGCCAGCGCTCAGTGGTGAACTCGGATCCTGACAAAACAAATATAATATATTTTAATTGGTATTTAGTAGACACTTTTGAAAATAAACCTTAGAATATTTCTTTATTGGTTACAGCATTCCGAATGGGTTAACAGTCCGTCTCTTGTACTATAGTATAGTTAAATATTATCAAATTATACTGTACCACTGTTTATATGGAACTGTCCATTTGACTCAATACCATAGTGACACAATTGAGACCCATAATTAAAGCCACGTCGCTTGACCAATGACATTCCAAGAAATTAATGTTTCGTACGAAATCTTGGTACGTAATTGGTCAAGGGGCGGGGCTTAATCAATGCGTTATCTATAGTGCGGAATGGACTATAGATAAGTACCTTAGCATGTCCTCTAGGCACACCAGCCACGTACAGCGTAGAGTGCGCTGCGCAGTACTCAATGGCCGCCACTCCACCCGCGAAGTGGAATGTGTGGTGCAACTTGCAACCGTCGGTCTGTGACACCAGGTACCCGCGAAGCTTGCCGGTGTATGTCACAACCAGGACTTCCCAGTTCCTGATGAAGAATTCAACTTTAATTGATGTTAAGTTACAACATCTGGACTGTCCAAAACATAGTTTATTCGAAACCACTTATACATACTTGACTGCACGGTTGGCCTAGTGGTTTAAGCGGTCACTACGCCGTTTGCTACTAATCCAAGTGTCGTGGGTTCAAATCCCACGTGGGACATCACTTTGTGTGATCCACAAAGTGTTGACGTGAGTCTGGGTGTTCTTTGTTACCGTTACATGTATGTTTGTAAAGTCCCCCGCGACACAGGATGTATATTCCTAATGCGGGCGTTTTTTTTTTGTTACAAAGAAAGAACTTATGAAAGTTATATGTTTTCTATAGCCTTTAGATAAAGTTGAAGGTCTTGTTTTATATATATATAATTAAATTAAAACTTTTAATTAAAAATGCATTTAAGTTTAACAAGGTTCAAAAATCATGACATAAAATTTCATTTGATAATAAAAACATAAGCCCATTTCAATTTAAACAAACAATCAGACAAGAAATAATGCTTATATGAATAGAATATGAAATGTGAGCATTAGCTCAGGACTCGGGAAGTCAGGGGGGACCCTTTGCCGGCAAAACCGAGACTTCTAATCAACTTAATTTTTCTAAGTACTTATAGATTTATATTACCATTTAGTGTCCTTTACTCGTAAAGGCATAAATATGATGTTAGCCACTGCATGAGTGTTGTCTGAGCATTCCAATCCCCCGGGTCTTGAACAATCCTGAAATCGCACATAACAATTATTTACATTATATTAAACAAAAGCGCTTCATTTAATATTACAAACAGACATTCTATTTTTTTTTATATACAATATAGATAAGAAGATAAGAAAAGGTTGTCTGTAAGAGATCGCCATGAGCGATAAGACCGCCAATTGTCACATTTGTATATTACAACTCCTTTTGTCTATCTGTTATGTGTACAATAAAGATAAATAAATAAAAATAAAATAAGAATCGTTTCTTACGAAGTAAACTGCAAAAAAAAATAGAAGTTCTACATAATTTAACCCTAGTATGTTATTTAGCACTCATTTCTTTTTTATTTTTAAATATTATTAGCTATATCTTTGACTAGCTGACCCACGCAATCTCATTTGCGTCTTATATTGCCCGTAGCGTGAAAATTTTCCTCCGTTTTTTAAACATACTTCATTGGTACTCCACTCCTATTAGTAGTAGCGTGATGATATATACCCTATAGCCTTCCTCGATAAATGGACTATTCAACGCTGAAAGAATTTTTCAAATCGGATCGGCGGTCCTGAGATTAGCACGTTCAAACAAACAAACTCTTCAGCTTTATTATTGGTATAGATTATTTAATTATTGTTCTTTCTATATTTGATAAACATAAGCTAATGAGAGTATGCAAAGGTCATGACGGGCTACACACACTATACAAAAGCTCAAGACCCGAACTCTTACGCACATTAAGCTATTTACCCCATTTTAATCTACCTCTTTTTAATAATAGATATGGTAAACGCATTGTGCGGTATTTATTGTGTTAAACTCGTTACCAGAAGAAATTATTGATAAATTGTTATTATATCAAAAAGTGAAGAAGTCACGGAATGTCTTAAAGACATTTCTAATAGGGAGGGTAGATGTAAATTATTGACTTATATACTCTCGCAAGTGAATCGCATATTACGATAAACCTAAGATAGGTTTTTGTGTTTAAGCTAAGATTTGTATTACTGTAATTGTATGTCTTTTTAGAAAAAATAATGACATTGGAGGTCCAGGGAATAGTTAAACTGACTTGGATCTGCAAAGAAATTCGAGAAATCAGAAGAAAATTGGAGGAGTTAGAAATGTATAATGATAGCACACTTTAAATACTATATAACATCGACGAAATGTGACGGTCAATTCTGGCTTTGTGATACAATACTTCCGCATATTGGAGCCAAAATATACTAGCTATTTATACCTGTTCCAAATATGAGAAGAATGCTACTTATAGACAACTTCAACTGTGAGTTATGAGCCCATCTCAGACGTAGCTAAAATATATTTAACATATAGCACTATACTTGTATATACATATAATCTGAATCTCGAAAAGGGCTCCAATGATTTTGATGAAATATAGTAGGCAGAGGGTTGGGGGGCGATGATAAATCGATCCAGCTAGGATTTAGAAAATCTACCATAAAAAAATCAAATAAATAGTCATCCAGGTACTTTTATATTGTTACGTGTTAAGGGTAATAAACCTTCTGACGTGTAAAAGAGACTTTATTAACAACACTCTTAAAATCACAATATCACTCCGAATAACAATCCTTAATGGTCGCTGAGGTCGCTAGGTTGGTAACTAATATAACCTCGATGTTTAACGCACTGTAGCTCAAACTGAACTGACTGCGGCCCGCGAAAATTCGTGTTAATATAATTTTTACATTTCCTAGCGCTTGCGAGAAACGTCTCGAACATACGAGGGCGTACCCCGTCCCAAGGACACGCCCGGCGGCGAACTCATTGTAAACAATTGCGCAACAACCAATCGATGTTCGACGCTATGGATTTCGGTATAAGGTTCGTTATTCCGTGCCTCAAAAGTCAACTTTCTCGATTGTTGTTCGCAAATAATCTTTCTTCGTAAGAATATTACAGTAAAGGAACACAAGGCAGCTATACAATATTATATTCTTTTGCCCTCATTAGTTCTGCGATTAATAGTGCGACTGTAATTTTGTAATATATATTAATATGCCTTACTATACAGTAAATTTCGAAATATTTGAGTGACATAATAGAAAATATAGTAATAGTAATTGTTTGAAGAATACTATGCAAATATTTTTTATTTTATTTTTTTAAAAGACAACTCCCGCATTAGGAATATACATCTTGTGTCGCGGGGGACTTTACAAACATACATGCAACGGACACAAATAACACCCAGACTCAGGACAACATTTTGTGGATCTCACAATGTGATGTCCCACGTGGGATTTGAACCCACGGCACTTGGCGCAGTAGTGAACGTTTAAACCACTAGGCCAACCGTGCAGTCAAATATACAGTAATATGTCTTGCTATATAATATATATTTTAGTTATATCTCTGTTGAGCTATATACTTGTTAGTTACTTACTATTGGAATGGTGAACAAACTAGAAGCAGTTAGATCATAGAAGCTGACAACTCCATTACCGTAGGCCAGCACTACAAATGAACAGTCAGGGCTCCAAACCAGTTTTCGCCATTGAGAATACCCATCTCTGTTCACTGAAATATTTAAAAGATCGAGTCAAAATAATAAATAAATACGCCGGACATCTATCACACAACGCCATCTAGTCCCAAGCTAAGCACAAGTAATTTTGTTTATATCTCTTCTTTATCCGTGCCGTTACTTCCCAATTTTGGGGTCGGCCGTACTAGATTTACTTTGCCACTCTAGGCACAACTGTGTTATATCTGATTTCAGTCTTCTTTTTCTAGGTCTTTTTTTTAAATAACTCTGCTCTCTTTTAATTCAAAATAATTTAAGAATTAAACTAGCAAATATGATTTTTTTAGATGTCAAAACAAGGAGATTTATCACTTAATGGTAAGTACTATTGCATATTAATTTATAAAAAAATATCAAAAGAAATTTTAATAAAATATAAATTCTAACACACAACACCATCTCGTCCCAAGCTAAGCAGAGCTTGTGTTATGAGTACTAGACAACTGATATAAATACTTAAGTACTTTTTTTTGTAAATACATCCATATTATACCTAGAAAACACCCTAACTCCGAAACAAATATTTGCAGATCATACAAACATTTGGTCCGACCCGGGAATCAAACCCGAGACCTCAAGCTTAGCAGTCACATATGCTACCACTACGCCACCGAGGCAGTCAATTAAATTAAACTAACCTGTTGTCCTGGCAGCTATGGTTGCATACTCTGACCGTTTAGTTCTGATCTCCAATATATTGTCAGTTAATACAGCAATGACTTTACCCTCATCACCAAGAGCTATATGCCACTTTTGCTGCTTTTCAATGTGCCTAAATATAATAAGAATTGTTTAATACATCTTACAGGGCTGTTTGTTTAAAAATAAATTAACAGAACATATTCTATCACAGAATGTATCATATGGTTGTTTGTCCCGGATGAGAACCGAATATATATCTTTTTAATTTTAAATACATGAAAAAATTCAAGATACTTACGATGCGACGCCGTCAATCAAATTCTTCTTGGGTCCGAGAAAGTTTAACCAACGCCAGAAAACTGATATATTTTCTGGCAGAATACTATCTGGTTTTTGCTACAAAAAAAAAAATAATGAGCATAAATTAAGTAAAGTCGCACTGTTGCGACACAAATATTTTACATATTTTATACAATGAATTAATTATGATATTTTCAATATATATTATGTTTCCGATTTATACATGAATTCTACTTACTATGTATTCAGGTTCTGGTTTCCATTCGGAATAAACGTATAATTCATGTAAGATAGATTTCCTTTCATCCATATTTAGGGAACTTCTTCTTCTCAAGTGCTTTAATAGCTAAGATAAATAATTCTTATTTTTTTAAAGTTTTAAAATATCTTATTGGAATGAAAACCGAACCGATCAATAATAATCAACCGTATGTTTTTGACAGTTCACTGACAACAAGACAACAATGCAGAAAAAGATCTGTACAAAAGATTTGGAAAAGAAAAGATTTGATAAATATAAAATTTGTTTCGTTTGAAAATAAGATTATTTGTGTATATTTAAATGCGAACTGAGTTGAAATTGATTGATTGTTTCTTTAGTTTAAGATTTAATTTGTTTAAATTATTAACCAAACAGGTGCTAAAAGGATTTTGTGATAATATAGTGTCTTTTTACAACTAAACTATTCCAATTATACAGTGGTAGGCCGACCGTAGGTCAACCGGATTAACAACCGAGTTACTACAACTAGATCTCATATAAAGGCATAACAAATCTTAGGAATCATTAGGTTTGTGTTTGGAGACAACGTACTCCTTTACATTTATTAATTTCAAAATACATTTTTGTCAAACGTTAATTAAAAAAATAATTTAAACCATTGAGAGATGCTTGAAAGATATGAAATTTCTAAATCATTCTTTTGACATAATAATTAAACTTCGTCATAATAAATTATACCGAAATATTACCCCTGGACTACAATACGCACCAAATAAGATATTTTTTTACAATTAGGACGACTTGCCAATAAGTAAGAAAATATTGATTTATCGGTAAAATAAATTATTATTTTCCTTGTCTAGCCTAGGGATGGATAATGTTAGAAAAACATCGATATTAACATCGATTCAAAAGTATTTATTCATCACTAACCTATTACATCCAACTGCTGTTGTTGTGGCTACGTAATCTTGCAGTTGGAAATTTTTAAGCCGCTCAAAGGCCTCCAACTAAGCTTCACGACTGTTCCTAATCCTATGACGATGTAATCCTACGATGAATCACGGAGACGCTCATGGTAACATGCCACCAGCGGTCACCCATCCAGATACTGACCGCGCCGCCGTTGCTTGCATTCGGTAATTGTTTCTATATGTACGATAAATGTCGTAGGAAAAATGGCTAGTGGCAGATAGATCTGCATATTCTCTTTATTCTTAAAATGAATTAATCATTTTTTGATAATGAATTCTAACAAAAAAAGAAAACTATTTCCACTGCTTTAGAAAAAAGTATTTTCGAAGCAATGGATGTCACTGTGCAACATAAATATTTAATAGTGCTAGATGTGCCAGATAAATAATACTACGAACCTAACTGATATTTTCATACATTTTTAAGTTAATTTATTTAAATATTTTTTAAATATTGACCAATCACTAACGGAAACAATGAACGTCCTTAAAACACTGACGGAACTTGACCGCTTTTTTTAACCTACTCGCTATAAATCCAAAGAGTTTAAAGCTTCGAAATTTTATTCCCATATTAATGATGTGCATTGATGTGTCGATTTTAAAAAAAGTCAAAACACCAATGTCGATGTTTATTCAACAGCTGTCCCTAGCCCTAGTCTAAGAATGTCAAATGTCAGGCCTAAAGGATTAGCTTATTGTTAGATAAAAATAAGTTTTAATTTATTATTTAGCCATGAATATATTAAGTGAAGTATATTATAAGGTAAATAACATAATTCTAACGTAATCAAAAGTTTTCGGCATATTAAAAATCTTTATTTTTTGTTAACAGAGTGTAGCCGAGAACCACCGGCACCTTCAATTTTGGGAAAATTATTTACAAAATCTTAAAGGACTGGATTTTAATGAATTTAAGGAAAAGCTTAAAGTTCCTGTCCTTGTGCCAATAGGAAGTAGAATATTTTTTAGAGGCGAACTTAAACATACAAACGAAGTTACCGTGTCCCTCGGTGCTGATTACTTTGTGAAATGTTCCTTGGCACAAGCAGATATAATAAGGCAGCACAGGATAAATGGTAATTAAAAAAAAAATTTACGAATTAGAGAGTTCTTAATCCAAAAACTTTTTTTTTTTTAAATGTTTCAGTGGCTCAGGAAAAGGTTGATGCATACAATAAAGAAAAAGATTACTTAGAGAATCAAATGTCCTTTACCAAACAAAGTGTTTATGATGATGAAGGCAGAGAGATAATGGAATACCACACAGAAGAAGAAGATAAAGCTTGGAGGTTAAAACATGTACAAAATGTAAAAGAACATATGCAAAAGAGAGCAAAAGAAAAGACAAATAAACACGATATGGATGAGGTAACAGATCAAGAGCTATGGGAAAGGTTAGAAGAACTAGAACTGCAAGAAGAATTGGAAAGTGAACTTAGCACTGACAGTGTAAATCTATCAAGAGTAAGAGAAAATGAAGTAAAACCATTAGTCGTGAAGGATGAAGACCATCTGGACTTCAGTAAAATAAAAAAAGAATTCAATGATAAGACAGATGAAATAAAGTTACAAAAAGAAATTAACAATACCAATGTTTGTTATAATGAATCTAAAGCTCCTGAACAACTGTCTAAACTAGATTTACTTCAACAAGTTATAGGCAGGCAGAATGATCTGGTTGAAAAGTTGCATCAACTGAAAATGAGAAAAAGCAATGAATGCAAGACTAACCAAGACTTGATAGCAAGGATGGATGAAATGGAACAACTGGAGGAACTAGAAGATGAAATGGACAGGTATTATAATTTTACCAGACTTGAAAAAATAAAGTGATCATTTTTTTTTCTTTTTTTTTTAAAAAAGAAAATACAAAAAAAAAATACCGCCACCCATGGATACCCGCAACACCAGAGGCGTCTCAAGTGCGTTGCCGGCTTTAAGGGGATGGGGTATAAGGTCTCCGGTATCCTTATTCACTCAGAAACACAGCGCATGCGCTTTTTTACACCGGTTTCCTGTGAGGCCGTGGTACCACTCCGGTCAAGCCGTCCCATGTCGTAGCGCCACGCTACAGCATGAATGGCCCAGGGTAAAAACATTCTAAGTCTTCTAAAAATCTAAATTTCTACAATCTATGATGATAGGGAAATAAATATATATTATAGTCTGTTGTGTCATCAAGAACGCAAGAAACTAACCAAAAGTTTGACCCTTAACATCAATATGGTTAATCATCACCTTATTCCTGTAACGCAAATTAATAATTGTTTAACTATTTACAGACTAGAAGATATGATTGAAGATGAAGATGTGGAGGAAAGTGAAGTTGAAGAAACCAGTAAACCAGAAGCAGCCAAGCTGGAAAGAAGAGTTTCCTTTGTGGATGAAGATGATAGTGAAACTTTAAACTTAACATTTAAACATAGCAGAGTAGCCCCAAATATGACACCTTATGATCCAAAGAAAGGTTTACAGAAACCCAGTGATATTTATGAAGCATATGCTAATCTTTTCGGCAGTGGTATCACACCTATTCTTAAAAAGTCAAAGTATGGTAAGTATGGTGAAGTACTACCTGACAATGTTTTACCAAAGCCAGTCGAAGTTAAAAAAAAAGTCAGGGAGCAGGTTCAACAGCCTACTCCAGATACATATAATTCTATTCCTAAACCAACAATTGTCGCAAAAGACGTTGTAGAAAAAGGGGCGCAAATTAAAAACAAAATGCTAAAAGGCACAAGACCAGTAAGTCTTTTTAAAAAGAGAAGGATGCAAAATAAATCACAATTCAAATAATTTGTTAGTTTTATTTTTTTAAGTACTAATCTGTGAGATAATATATTCTTCAATCACATCATAAATTCTTTCATTACCTTACCGATATTGGCGATTCACAGTTGTAAAAAGTTTTAACACCATTTTTACACCATTCACAACAATCAATCAATCAATTTATAAATTAATATGATTGTCTTCTACCCGCATCCAACAGCTTCCTGTGATATGTTGACCTGGTAGTTGGAACACCTTATTGAATGGCTGCTAAATATACCTAAAGTATCACACCACTAGTGCCTTCATCACCTGATACCATATTATACCTTTACGACTTTACGTAAAGTTATTAGATGGGAGGGCTAATCTTTGCAGAGACCTGCATCGAGACGTTTTGAACTCCGTAGAGCGAGATTCAGCTATTCTTAAAAATTAGAAACATCGGTTATTTAAAATAGTACCTATTAGAATATATTAGTAACTGCAAAAAGACCCTTAGCATAACTAAAATAAAGGATCTTAGAATTAAATACTTTCTAATTAAGGAGAGGTCTATGACCAACAACTGTGTTAAAGCTGTTGTTGAAATAATAAAGGTCTAAGAGGAACCGTACGAATTTGGAATTCAAAATTCCTTTACTTTTTACTTTAAACTCCAACAAATTCCGTTTGGCATGATGGCGAAAAAGAAGGGTAGATAGAGCACGTAACAGCATTTTATGCTATTCATCATTGCGAATAATATATAATAGTAACAAAATGTACCTAAAAATGTTTATAGCTTTAAAAATAATTAAAATAAATTTGTTTCTAATCGGTAAGAAAATGTAACCCAGACTCATTCCTGAACGAATTATATTCATTAATGACATTTTGTCTTTGAGGTTATGTTGTGATTTTGATACTAGAAAAGAATAAAATTTTTACCTCTTATAAAAAAAAAGCACTATATTAGTCTATAATATTTTTGTCCAAAATGTTATCTCGTAACTGGAGGCATTTATGCCGACGTTATTCTCAGGCTGTTACGTTTAGAACCAACGAAAACTCACCTGTAAGTTCGATCGCATAGGACTAAAAATATTATTTTTAGTTTTAAAAATATTCTTTTGAAACTACATCTTTCTTAGTCTTTTAATGAGCCGAATGTCATGATTTTTTAATGAGATATGGGAGAAACGAGTAACGGATCACCTGATGATCATCAACTCATGATGAGTAATTCAAAAATCACATATAGAACCCTCTTTTAATTCCCCTACACTCCTCAATTTCAGCTTAGGAGAGGTCTTAGGTTACTATAAACTCACACACTTGTTGCAAAGCAAGAAAATAATGGCTAATCACTGGCTTTCTGTGAGATAGTGGTATCACTCCAGTTGAGGCAGCCCATTTATGTTAAAACTGGGCTCGCCCACAATATCAATTTGTTGTAGATTTCTTTTGGAATATGTGAATAGGACGTTGTAGCTTTTTGAAAGTTAATTTATTTTACAGAATATGTTCTCATAATTATTATTTTTATGTATGAGCCTAGTGTTTTAAACGTTCACTACTGCGCCAAGTGCCGTGGGTTCAAATCCCACGTGGGACATCACTTTGTGTGATCCACAAAATGTTGTCCTGAGTCTGGGTGTTATTTGTATCCGTTACATGTATGTTTGTAAAGTCCGCCGCGACACAGGATGTATATTCCTAATGCGGGAGTTATCTTTTTTGAAAAAAAAAAAAAAGCGTCTATAATTCTATATTCTCCCGAATGGAAAGCATGAGTAGAACCCAAGAGCACCATACTCATTGCCAACGCAATCAACTAATTAATTGCTCTTCCAGGCTCAACAAAATGATAAACAGGTGGGATTATTTTATACAGTTAACCCAGATTTGTGCAAGCACCTGTTCAGTCATGGAGGCTTCCCTAAAAGTTTCAAGAAACAGTCTAAGACCTTCACAGAAACCACTATAATGGTGCGTCAACCAGCTTTGGACCTCATAAATTGTATTAAAGCCAGTGATATGGACCAACCTGCTATCCGTTATGTTATTTGTATCCTTTTAAATATATTGACTGCCTCGGTGACAAACTCAAGTTTGTTTGTTTGAACGCGCTAAGCTCAGGAACCGCTGGTCCAATTTGAAAAATTATTTCAGTGTTGGATAGTCCATTTATCGAGGATACCTATATATCATCACGCTAAGACCAGGAGCAGAGCACTAATGAAGAATGTTACAAAATCCAGGAAAAATATTACACTACTGGCAATAAAAGACGTAAACGAGTTAAAATTTAAATGTATTAGGGCGTACAACAAATTAATGTATATTAAAAACATTTATAAACTTGCACTAAGATTCCTTAACAGTACACTAGATGGTGAAAAAGGTACAGGCAAGTCATTGACTTTGGCCCATATCCTGCATTATGCTCATGAAGATGGCTTCTTGATTATGCATGTACCTTGGGGTAAGTGGTTTGTGACTAGTTTGTCTATAAAGTTTGAACTTCTGCCAATTTGAAAGTTTCAACGAGTTTTTAAATATATGATTTATCTATCATACTTTTCACGTTTATTTTTAATGTGTGTTTTGTTAATTATCATCACGCTTAAACTAATGGGAGCCAAGTATGTTTGAAAAGAAATGCAGACGAAGTTGCGTGAATTACCTAGTATATAATAAACTAGCTGACCCGTGCCCACTTCGTTGGGCATCATGTTAATAATCCTTTTTTAGTACAGAGTGTTATGTTTAAATTTCTAACTGCCAAGAATAAGATAGAAAGTTGTTCTGATAAGAATATTTTATTTAAACAATGTCGAAAGTGTACTAATTACGTTTCGAAAAATTCAATTTCGGGGACGTCCGCTTCGTTAAGCTTTGGTCTGGTGATCATGACGCACAACGCTGCGGTATGCGCCGTAACGCAGCGTCACGACGCAGCATTTAGCGTCCCTGCGGAGAGGTGGTCAGTTGATTATGCCCCAGCTACTAATTATGAACTAATTCTATTAAATTGTCTTCGAAAAATTGCGATGGAACAAGAGAACATTCTCGACGTTTTTCATATGATTGAGTGTCCGGCAACGCATACCGCATACCGCAGCGTTGTGCGTCATGATCACCAGACCAAAGCTTAAGGAGCCGACCACGCGACTGAGCCGCGCGGGTACCTACCTCTCAGATGTAAAAGGCCACGCCTCGCCTAATGTGGCTTTCTATTGGTGAAAGAATTTTTAAAATCGGTTTAGTAGATCCCGAGATTACCCCTTTTTTTTTTTTTTTTTTTTCCCGTGCGGAAATCCCCTCGGATACCACCTACTGGTGGCATGTCGGACACGAACCGACTAAAACCGCACGCCGTCTTGTTGGGTACTAGGAGCCGGGGAACCAGGTACACCCTAGTAAGGAAAACCCTGGAACCCCGACGTACCTCGGGCCACCTAACAGTTTGCAGGTGGCCCCCGACTGTGTGGGAACCCCGATGATCCCTTTACTGTCCCCTAGGACACGCACGATCCGCAGCGTCCGCGCCGTCACATGGCCCTGCTTCTGCTAGCTGCAAGTTTGGGGGTGACAGATGTGGCCATCTGTCACCCCCCAGGCCCGCGCTTATGGAGGACGGAGATCATTTTGCGATCTCCGGCGCCTGAGTCGCCTGCGGTACCTGGCCCGTTCTCGGGCCCCCGAGATTACCCCTTACAATTTAACAAATATACAAACACACAAAATTTACTTCTTTATAATATAGTATAGATAACTAACTGTTATACATGTTTATTTCTTGAACCAACTGGCAAAAGCTAGATTAATATGAAGAAATTATGAAAAATCTGTAAATACTCTTTGTGTATTTTCTGATAAACACTTTTTTTCCAGTATCTGAATGGCTACGAAGAATAACTCGCCACAAGGAGATGTCAAATTCTCAATCACACGAAGGTTTAGTCAACTTGCCGCTTGACGCGGCTGCTTGGCTCATCCACTTCAAGAATCAAAACCAGACACTACTGAAGAGTGGAAATGTGAGATATTTGTAATTATACTGTGCTTATCTGCCCTAGAAATGAATAGAAGGTCATATGACTGAAGTCTGTACCGACTACTGTAAGTGGTCCTCTTCCATCCTCTGAGAATTATCGAGTCTCTTCTCTCAAAACTCAATCAGTTTTCCTTGAAAATGTCTACCACCGGCCATGAACGCCAGAAATTTAGGATTCATTAAGTTTTCCGTGGAGGTTGTTGTTGTTTAGGCAATTAGTCATGAACGAAACCAGTCAAAACATATTGCAGTGTTACACAGAAAGAATGATGCTATTCATGTTGATACTAGACTACATTACATTAAAACATGGTTGGCACTGGGAATTAGGAATTGAATAGATAGCTTTCTCAGCATTCATATTAATCTATACTTAATATTATAAAGCTGAAGAGTTTGTTTGTTTAAACGCGCTAATCTCAGGAACCGCTGGTCCGATTTGAAAAATTATTTAAGTGTTGAATAGTCCATTTATCGAGGAAGGCTATAGGGTATATATCATCACGCTAAGACGAATAGGAGCGGAGCCCTAATGAAGAATGTTTAAAAAACGGGGGAAAATTATTACGCTACGGGCAATAGTAGACGTAAACGAGGTTGCGAGGGTCAGTTAGTACATTATAAATTCGAAAGGTCTGGATATCTGTTACCTGCTCCGATTTGTATGAAATTTGTCATGGAGATGCTTTGATTCTTGAAAAAGTATATAGAGTACTCTTTACGCGGATGGAGCTGTGGATAAAACCTTCTTTGTAATAAAATTAACATAAGCCTGTCTACAACGACAAAGTACCTACTTGAGTTATTGCATTTTACTAATAATAATTTTGACAACTGGCAATATAATTTCGCTGTCCACAGTTAAAAACAAGCAATGAGTATGTGTGGAGTAAACGCGAAAAGACCGAAGTTGGTGCTCCACTGTCGGAGCTGGTGGAGCTTGGCATCAATAGAGTGAAATATGCTTGTGACGTCATCGACGCTCTTGTTGATGAGATCAAAATACTTTCTAATAACAAGCAGTAAGTCTTTTTTTTATTTTTTCTTATAAAGGATAACCTTAGCATTAGCTATAAACATCTTGTGTCTCGGAGGACTTTACAACATACATGAAACGAACACAAATAACGCCTAGAACCAGTGAACCCACAACACTGCGCAGTAGAGAGCGGCGTGGCGACCGCTTAACCACTCATTTGAGATTTTTCCGAGAAAATTACCACAAAAAGAAATATGCTGGTCATAATATATTTAAAAAAACAATATTTATGTGTTTATTTTCATGTCTTGTAGCATCACTGACTCCCTACATAAACTAGATTCTTAAATATTTTTAGGTGTAAAACGTTTGTGGCGATAGATGGTTTCAACAGTTTCTTCTACCCCTTGACCCGACTAAACACACCCACTAAGAGGAAAGTCGAGCCTGATGAAGTAACACTCACATTAAGTTTTATGAAGCTCACTAAAAATGATTGGGTAAGTCTCTTGATACAAAATTCTCACAAAAACATTCACACTTGAACTGAAGAGAAAATTTTCATTTTTTATGCTAAGTAATAGATTCCTAGAAGCAGTCACCACTGTTCATTCAAAAAGTATCTGTTGATGTTTTTTTTTATTTAATCTTTATTTAAGGAGCTTAGCCACAATTATGACTATGTCGCTCCATGATGTTTTTTTAATTGTTATATTTGTTGAATCATCATCTAGATTTTCTAGATGGTTGGCAGTCTACAACTGTGCGCTTTACTCGAAACTTTCTGCCTCGCACAACAAAACTGTGGAATGAACTGTCGCCTGCGGTGTTCTCGGACCAATACGACCTTCAAACCTTCAAGAAAAGAACGTACTCCTTCTTAAAAGGCCGGCAACGCACTTATAACGCCTCTGGTGTTGCGGGTGTCCATGGGAGGCGGTAATCGCTTACCATTAGGCGATACGTCTGCTCGTTTGCCCTATATACAATAAAAAAAATTGATTTAACAACACCTATTTTAAGAAGGGATACTAATAATAGGCTAGGCTATTATTGCTATTTATTCTGATCTGGGGGTGTTTCTAGATTCCCTCGAATATTATTTGTTAAATTAAAATTGCAATTTTATTTTTATTTTACAGAAAAATGGCGTCATTGTAGTGACTGCCGACGAACTGTCTGTGCCCGAGGACCGTCACGAAAGTTACCTCCCTAGATATCTGATGTACAAAAAGGTATGCATAGAACAAACCTGCTTATTCAGGTAAAGTGAAGCTTAAGCTAATCATCAGGAGGAACCTGCTTCTACAGACCTGTTGAATTTTTTTAAAAGAATCTAGTACACATTTTCTAGTTGTATATGTTTCTTGCTAGTCATCAATTAAGATAATAAGGAATTTAAATAATATAATTCATGATACCCTTACAAATTAAGTGGAAATTCTGAAATTGGTTGTTGGAAATAATAATTTAATATATAAAAATGAATTGCTGTTCGTTAGTCTTGCTAAAACTCGAGAAAGGCTCGGCCGATTTAGCTGATTTTGGTTTTAAAATATTTGTCATATTCCAGGGAAGATTTAAAAGTTGAATAAATATAAAAAAAATAAAAATTGTTTTTCAAGTGGTGCATCAGTGAAGAATGTTACGCTACGGATTTCTATTCTCCCTTTCCTGCTTTGAGACTAACGACATATCCAATGTTCTTAAACATGTTTTCAATTCTTGTCTTATTTGATTCCTGATTGTCTGTAATAATAGGTAATATCTCTACGAATTACTTACAATACCTATGCCATGCTATCCTCTCTGGGGATTAGACTTTTAAAAATAGTGGCTATGAGTTTCTTTGCCAGCATTCTTCTCATAAAGCTCTAGGCATTTTGGAAACTGGAAGTTATGGATCGATACAAGCAGGCAGTAGATTTTGGTGTTTTCACCTAATTTGCCTTGACAATCCAGTACATGCTGTAGCATCTGTTTGTGTCGATCTATTATTTTTAACTGTAGCTTCAATTTAAGGTTCATAAATGTCACTTAGTGTCTTAATTGAAGAAATGATTTTCAATTTGAATATTTCACAGAAACAGTTTTTTTTCCTATCTAATAAATTTTTGTTTTTACAGGGTTTTGAGCATCTTGATCCTTTTGTGCCAATACAAGTAAACAGATACTCGGACAAGGAGTTCATGACCTGTGCGAGTTACTACAGGGACAGACTATGGTTGCGAGGACCTACTGAAATTGAGCAGGAATTGAAGTTCACTAGTGCTTCCAACCCTTACAAATTTATGGAGCAGTGTGCCCCATTGTAATAAGTTATTTAGGATTAATATAACTTTGTAGTTGTGATACCTCACTTGTTTTATTTAAAAAACTAGCTGTGCCTTGTAGGTTTTATTGGTTTTAAATCTGATATTGTAAAAGTTCCGTCAAAATCAGTCCAGTTGATACAAAGATTAGACTGAACAGACATAAATTTAAGAAATTGTATTTTTGTAACTATCATATTTACTTTCTGCATTTTGTGATAAGCTGTTAATTTAAAATGACAAACAGACTCTTCAATTTTATATATTCATACAGAATGTTATTTGTACCTGTAAACTAGACTCAAATGAACCACTCTAATAAATAGAATTGCAGCCATTTTGGAATTGCTGTTCTCTGTGGTTTTTGTTAACATATTCTGACTGTAGTTCACATAACATTTCTTATTGAAATATAATTATAAATGTTCACATAAAAACAAGTAGCAACAAACAACCATTAAAAATAAAAGATGATATGAAGATTTAATAATTTATTTTGCTGAACATAATATCTACAGTTTTAATGCTTATGGAGAAGATCTTATACATTATATCCGACAATGTGGCGTTTGCCGATGCACTCTCCTACATAGAACCAGAAGAGGACTTCAGCACCAACAAGTGCGTTTAGGGTAGCCTGCTTAACAGTTTGATCCTTCCATGCGCCGCTCTTAGCACTGCTCAACAGTTTACCAATGCCAGCTTTAATTTGAGGGATTTCACTGAGCTTGGGGGGCGCCAGCTCAACTCGAGCGTACTTCATAAAGATGTTGAATTTTGGGCGACCCTGCGTAATAGCCGCTGAAAAAAATAATTTACTAAATTAATTACTTATTTTTCATACAATTCTTTCAATTGTCTATTAATGAAACAGATGCCTGTCATATAATAATATAAATTACTGCATTTCAAAGGTGTTAAAGTAAACGTAATAAAGGAATTATTACAAATTATTGATCACCTAACCTTCAAAATCCTCAGAATTACATAATAACACTAAAATAAATAGTATATACCAAGATTAGATTAACTCACAAACGTGAATACTTACAGTTAATAAGAACCGGGATTTTGCCGACTAAACTTGCCATTTTGTTAATTAATCAAAACAATTGAAGTTTAATCAAAACCTTTTCAAAAATGGAATTGGAAGGATAGGCAGGTACCTATCTGTCAATTTTTTTCACTTCTACTACCATTGACGGTGACGTTTTTAGTGATGTGTAAACATTGAGAACTAGTTGTCTAAATTCGACTACCTATATTATACCTACTATACCTACTCCATGGCCATTGTAAAGTTCGTGGCTTTTCGTCTTTTTTTTCTAGCAACATTGAAAAATGGGAATGCTATGCTACGTCGATGATTTTATGTCAACTACGTTTGTCAGAACCGGCAATCGGGCCTAATCAGAATATTTATTGAAAGAATTGGATTATTGTTTAATGAGATCAAGAGTTTAGAAAACAAACAGAGATTACTCTGCATTAAGAATTCCTTGAAATGCATTTACGGGGTAGGTTTTTCCATTTTCATACACTATGCTTAGAGCCTTTGCGTGGCACTCAAGTTTGTATGAATTCAGTATTAATTTATTTATCTAAGGTATTCTTATTTCTGTTAGTTAGGATAATAAATCTTTCGAATTTTCCTCTTACATTGATATATAAAATGTATATTTACATAAACACGGTAAGGACACGTCATTGTTAAGCAGGCGACCGGGTGTACAATGTTGCAGGTTATTTATTATCGCCCATTATTATACTTCGAAGCTCCTTCCAAAAAGTTTGGATTCAGCTTAAAGTCTATAACACGAACTTAGATGTTTTACATGGATTGACTACCGTGACTATCAGACCGACACAAACCAAGTACTAGGTGTTATCGAAGCTCTGTAGAAGGACCATTGCAGGCCTTAATGCACCAACTACCCAAATTGCTTGTCAATCTGAAACAGTAGATGATACTTCTGCACTAAAATAATAAAAACAATACAATTTTGGTTTACACAGGTGGGTTCCTATTGTTGATAAGCTTATTATCTGTAAGCAATGCTAACACTCTACAAGGCACAATAGATTTGAAGCGGCTGCAGGCAATCCTTCAGGAGAATGTAAAGAGCAAAGATATTGGAGCATTGTATTATGCAGTTAAAGGGTTGGCACTTCTAAATGCTGACCTTCCTGATGTTTGTAAAGTACGTAATGTTTTATTTATTTATGATTTAAAGTGCCTATTTGCCTTTTTTATAATTTTTTCTTCATTGTTGTTGATGTAAAAACAGTATTTGAGACCCTTAGAATCAATGTTAAAAAAATTCTTCATTTCTAATAAGACAATAATAAGATGAAACTGTTGGCCACTAAATTAATCTGTAATTTATTTAAATTTCATTTAGATAAATAAATAAATTATTAAAATTAAATTATTGTTCTAGGGACGTATAAAATCAGTATAATGTATTACAATGCAAAACTAAAATTGCTTGTTTTAAATAATGTTCTCTGATAACAACTATGTTAAACATTTCATATTTGCTTAATACAAATATAATAAAATACATTTATATTAATAAATGTTTTCAATGTAAAATATTTAACATTTTTAATTACAGCAAATTAAAGAATTCAAATATGACGTCAACAATATTGAGCAAATATTCCAATTGACAAATGCTGCAGTTATAACTGGCTGTCAGAACTCATTGTCCCCTGATGTCCTTTCTGCATCTGGAGCAGTCCTCGACAAGCCTGATGCCACTATACAAGATTTGTATCATGCTGTATATTCATTAAAAGCTATTGGACGTGGCTCAGTGTATGATAAGGAAGATGCTTTAAAGAATCTCATTCAGTTGTTGAAGAAGGATGATTCACCAGCTAAGTAAGTATTTTGTCTTTGGATAGAACTTATTGAACCTGTATACAGATTAGTTGTGTTATTTATACAAGTGTTAGCAAGAAAAAAATTGTGATGCATAACTTATTCGAACTGCTGTCAAATAGATTTAATGTCTGAAGAGTGAGTATTATAGAAATACAGTCAAACCTGGATAAGCGAGAGTTCAAGGGAGCACAATCTCATTCTCTCTTACAGAGGTTTCTCACTAACCCGAGTTTCTCGCTAATGCAGGTACATGGGTAGCGTTTCTCTCTTATAGAGGTATGCAGCAAAAACAAGTCACATTCGACACAAGTTCTTTATAAGGGTAGGTATCAAGATGCTTACGAGAACAAAACAAAAATTCATGCACTATGTAAATTTATTTTATTTAGAAGTTTAATAGTTTAAAGCACTTAAAAAAATCCGTCAATTTCGTTTGGGTTTCTGTTTTTGTATTTAGAATGTTTTTCTCCAAGTCATAAATTTTGTCGAATATTGCTTGATCAAAAACCGCCGCGTATTCAAAGTACTGATGGACCGTCTCCAACGCATTTAAAGCTAGCTGTATGTATGTATTTTTATTGTAACTATAGTTCCTCCTAAATAATATAAATAAATAAAGCTCGACTGTCGCTTATAGAGGTATAGATAAGTAGCAATCTCACTTACGGAGGTCCATGAGGGAAAAACTACTCTCTTACAGAGGTTTCTGTTTCTCGCTAATAGAGGTTTTGGGAGCTTAAAATGACGGGTCCTCCATATCAGAAACAGACAAAATACTTTTAACAATTTTTTTTTTCATATATCTAACTCTATTCTATATATTATATATTTAAAAGTTCACAATTCTGAATGAAGCCAAAACTTATTGTTATTGTTTCATTATCTGCATTAGCAATAAGTGGTGACCATTACTCTTGAATTCTCCTCCTGCTTTCCATCAGGCAGAGTTGAGTCATTTTTGCAGACTCATAAGTATACAAAACAAAAATTTTTATCACTAACATCATACTATGTTTCATGTTGTCCTCAGCTATGCATATGTGTTTGCATTGTGCGAGCACATGGGATCTATGGCTTGGACAGCCACACACGCTGAGGGTGTTCTACTGGCCGCTGACGAGAGTGACTCAAAGGCTCTGCACTTTGAAGGAGGTCTGCCAGTTACCTCTGCTCTGCTTAGCACTATTACCAGGTCAATGCCATCCCTAATACTATTATACATATGTAAATACTTGACTATTACTTGGTCTAAAATGATATATCAAATCAAGTACATATTTGTACCTTATCTGGCAAATGATAAAAACTAATTAGTGTAACATATTAATGTTACTAAATAATTGATATTTAAATGCTTAAAAAAGTAAAAATACTATACAGTACCTCAAAAATCTATGTAAAATCAAAAGGATTTGAATAAAATTCTGATATATATTATAATCACATAGAAAACAAAACATACAAATAAAGAACATTGCTTTCATAGTCATACAAAAATTAAGTTTTATCCAAATGTCTTGTGTGCTTTTAGAGGCAGGTGCTATGATGGTCCGAATCTGACCGTCATACCACCCAAAACTGATCTCAAACCTCTCCTACTTTAATTGCAGAATGGCACACAAAATTGGTTTGATTTCCACTTGCAATTCTATCATTCATCCAGACTGCCGCTATGGGATTGTCGCAAACTATATATATAATAGTTGTGTATCATCCAACTCTGATAGACTGTATTATATATTTTTTATAATAATATATGTATGTCTTACAGAACTTACAAACACTTAAAGAAGCCGTCTCCACTGACGGAGGAACAGCGTTACAAGTTCGCAGAGTACTTGCTGTCGCGTCGCTCTGTCAACACTGCCAAGGGAGCAGCACTTTTGATTGAAGCAGCTTTTGCTCTTGTTGATATCGAGGTAACTAACTGCCCTAATGCAACTTATAAAATTATCTTGTCTTAGAGATGTAAGGAAAGTGTGTATAACTTTCATTATTGACTAGTTAGAGATGGTATGTTCGAGTAAAGTTATTTCATTTTAACTCAATGGCTCTATACCAGCTAAATCTCTCTATAACCTTCTGAAAGACCTTGGCCTGTTGAGATCTACAGTAAGTTCTATTTTAGAACGAGTTTCCAAGGCTGCACTAACAGGTTCCTACCAAATTTGGCTAGATAGGGCGGGAAACTCGAGCAGTGAAGGTGAGCGTTGATGCGCATCTCAAAGGGGGCCTCCTTAAACCTACACCTAGGTCGCAAGTCCTGGGAACTGCTCTGAGTTTCTCCCTCTGCCACACAATGGACCCGGCACCCGCACTGTGAATCCATGGAGTGCTAAGAAGTCTTTGTCTCTTCAAATACATATATTGTTTATATGTACTCTATGTTTATACAAGTTCTAGCCAGTCTCATATTAAATGTCTAGGTTTGAGATGTAAAAGATTTTAATTATTACATATAATTTTTTTCAACAGCCCGCACCAATAAGCATCGCAATTAAAGGCAGGAAATACATCACGTCTGAAGCCGACACCATTGAAATCTCTATCACCGATCTCATCGGTCGCCCAGTGCGTGGTCTCAAGCCTGAGGAAGTGGTCGCTCAATCCGGCACACGCTTGGTTGATGACGTCGTTGTTCTCTCCAAACAGCCTTTGGCGCAAAAGCCTAATGAACCAACGACTTACGTCCTTAATTTAAGCAAGATTAAGGCTCAATATGGCTTGTACAAAATCGCTCTCAGTGCAGGAGCCAAGGCTGCTAGCGTGAATGTAGCTGTACTCGGTGAGATTCAAGTGAGCAGTGTTGAAGTTGGTATCGGCGATGTGGATGGAACTACGAGCCCCAAGATCACGACAATTGCCTACCCTAATGAGTTGAAGGAGTCATTGCAAGCCGATCATCTGCAAAAGTAAGTACTTGATACCTTGAAAAATATTTTTTGTAGATTAATTACAGATGTAATCATCATAATATAAAAAGCAAAGAGAAAAGAGCGTACTCCTTCCTAAAAGGCCGGCAACGCACTTGTATCGCCTCTGGTGGTGCGGGTGTCCATGGGCGGCGGTAACCGCTTACCATCAGGCGATAAGTCTGCTCGTTTGGCCCTTATATAATAAAAGACAGAGAAAGGGTTATGATTCCTGACAATTTCAGGGTGTGCAAGGGGGGACTAAAAATGTCTCCGAGCGATGATTTTGGGGGTGAGGGTGGAAATGAGTAACTTGCTAGTTAAACGTGATATCCAACTAACGGGTTGAAAATATGTGCGGTCCTAGTGTTATGAAGTTACTATCAGTGGGGAGGAGAGGTCAGAAAATGACCAGTCTGGTGGGGCGAAAGGGTTGGGGGTGCTGTGCTCGCTAAATGAGTCCAAGCACTAAGGTGCTGGGGTAATTGGTTCAAAAGTTAGGTTGAGGGGAGGTGAAGTAATTTTGAATAAAAGGGAGGAGTAAGGCAAATATTGCGGGGTGCTGATTCCTGACAAGTTCAGGGTGTGCAAGGGGGAATAAAAAATGTCTCCGAGCCATAGTTTCGGAGATAGAGGGGGTGTCTTCCTTACGTGATGATCTTAGGGGGTGGGGGTGATCAGGGTAGTGGAGTAATTGGATTGTGGGTGCTACGCTAGGTAAATAAACACACAATATGGTATAATAAATTCGTCTTGACAAAGTGTGTCGTTGACATACTCGTATGTCGAAAGTGTCGTTACAATTCCGTCTAACTGCCTTCAGTAACGCGCGATAAGGAACTTCCAAAAAGAAAGCATAACGGCTATGAAAAAACCAAATATAAAAATTCTATCGGTCAATCAAATATCAAAGTATAAGCTCTGCTTAGTTCAAAGCTAGATGGCGTTGTGCGTCAGATGTTCGATTATTTTTTTTGTTAATTATCTTGCCTTTGTATTCCTTATGAAAAAAGAGTTACACATAAAAAAAGAATTACGATAATTGTTTATCCTCTTGTAACCATTTTAAAAATCTCCCTAACAGTATTGTTATAAAATATGTCAGAAAATTATTACTATTACTTGTCCACTCTTTCATTATATTCTATATTTTAAGGGTGACACTGAAGTTCAACGTCCGCGACAAATGGAGCAAGCCGGTGTTGCTTCAACAAGCGTTCGTACGCGTCGGCAGCACGAGCGGGGACCACGAGACTATCTTCGTCGCTGAACCGGACAATACCAAGGCCTACAAGGTCGAACTGGTATGTTTACATTTTTACTTTACAAGCTAGTACAACGAGAATTGGTGATTGCTGAATAGGGTTACCTTATAGTATTTGCAAGGTATGCCAATGCATTTTACAAGGATTCCGTTTGTACTGTGAAAGGTATCGTAAAACGTTGTAGAATGCGTTTGGCATTTTAACATCAAATTTGTCGACGACATTATAGTATCTCGTACGTTGTAAATTTTTGTTCAACTATTTTGTAGTATAGACAGGAGAATTAGTAATGTGGTTAATTAAGATTAAGATAAAATTGAAATATTTTTAAATAATAAAAATATACCATTTATTTAACTCACACTGAAAGTTATGTCGTTTTTTTTGCAATAGGGTTATATACATCACTTAATATGTATACTCGAACAGCATATCATGTCTGTTTCTTTACACCTTTTTAATCCGTAGAACGTGGGCGGAATCGCAAAACACCTCAACTATAATTCAGGCAGTTACTCGCTGACAATCTACCTGGGAGACAGCGCCGTGTCCAACCCCATCGCGTGGACGGTCGGCCAGGTGCTCTTCAACTTTGGCAAGGACGCCAATGCTGTCGGTGAGTTTTTGTTCATTTATAATTTGATGAGGTGAGAGGAAGTCTCGATGGATTTAAATCAGTGTCCATTTTGCTTGCTAAGGCCCTATTTTTTATCTGACATAATTTATTTGTCTCAATTTAAGAGGGAAAATCTCGTGGTCAGACTTTAAGAGCGAATGTCCCATGGTCTGACATTAAGAGTGAATGTCCCATGGTTCGACATTAAGAGTGTATGTCTCGTGACATTAGGAGTGTATGTCTTGTGGTCAGACATTAAGAGTGTATGTCTCGTGGTCTGACATTAAGATTGAATGTCTTGTGGTCAGACATTAAGAGTGTATGTCTCGTGGTCTGACATTAGGAGTGTATGTCTCGTGGTCTGACATTAAGAGTGTATGTCTCGTGGTCTGACATTAAGAGTGTATGTCTCGTGGTCTGACATTAAGAGTGTATGTCTCGTGGTCTGACATTAAGAGTGTATGTCTCGTGGTCTGACATTAAGAGTGTATGTCTCGTGGTCTGACATTAAGAGTATATCGTCCCGTATAGCATTAAAGTAATGTGTGTGGTGATGTTCAGGCGAGGTGCGGACCGGTGGTGCCGGTGGTGCGGGAGAGTACCGCGGCGCGTTGCCGCAGATCGCGCACGTGTTCCGCTCGCCCGAGGCGCGGCCGGCGCGGCTGGTGTCGGACGTGTTCGCGGCCGCCTGCGCTGCACCCCTATTGCTGCTGCTGCTGCTGTGGGCGCGCCTCGGCATCAACTTCGGCAACCTGCCGCTCACGCCCAGCGTGCTCGTCTTCCACCTGGCGCTCGGAGGTAACCTAGCTTCCGATTACCGACTACAAACTCCAATGAGATTCTCAATTCGTCGAATCTTTATATTTATTCAGCGACATTTTTATTTAACAGTTAATAGATAACATAAAATGCAACTACCCCCAGTAAATTATTTTAACTTGTCTTTACTGACATCTTTATGTTAATCTTTACTACCCCGATACGTTAGATGCATGATTTAAAGTTAGACATAAAAAAATAAATATCTATAATAGATACTGTCAACTAAAACCTCTCGATGTATTTTTCTATAAATATAAGAAATTGTCCATTTTCGCAGGTTCCTTGGGTCTGTACGGGTTACTGTGGCTCCAGTTGACTATGTTCGACACCATGCGCTACCTGCTCCCGTTGGCCGCCCTCACTTTCCTCTCCGGGCACCGACTGCTCAGACGTCTTGTACAAGATAAAACACAATCGCGTTAACGTTCAGAATATTGCTGAACGTATATTTTCATCTCAATTTTTTGCACTATTTTTTATTTAAAAAAAATATACTGTAACTATAAAAGCTGTCATTATGTATAAAATATTTGTAGGAGCTACAACTAAAGAAGAATAAAGCTTTTATCTACTTTTTTAAATACAACCTTTACACGTTCCGATAAGTTTGTCTCTGGTAAATTATAATTTGAAACCGAACTTTTTGCAGTTACCGAAGGTGTCTGTAAAAAATCAGCTCTGAGAAAATACTGAGATATCACAGTTTTTATAGTTATAGCATAGTGTAGATTTTTTAAAGTTTAACTGGTACACAGCTTACCAATGAAATTGCTATTAAAGCCACTAATAGTCTCAATAGGTATGCAAAAATATTTAAATTAAATACCTAAAGAAAAGCACTGAGTAATTATGTGTAAGGGTTGCTTCTGTTTTATAGAATGTGGTTGGAGTACTTGAAGTACGTTTCATACTTTATTTGAGTTGTTTCGGAACTGTACAGAATGTTTACAATATATAAATACTTAGAATTTTTAGTAGGCCCCGCATTCAGTACAGTTTTTAAACAACAGATAAACCCATGTAATATAATTTTAATAAATATAATTTGGTTCGTTATGTTTTCTTTTACTTATTATCTCCGCGCGTTGATATTGGGATTGACAGCTAAGAGCGGTGACGTCAGTGAACCGTCAGTTATATAAGTATTGCTTTAGTACATGTGAAATTTACAAGAATTATCAACTGAAATCAATCAATCAAACTATCAAATTAAATTTCTTAAAAATAAACTTTTAGATTGTGTTACTAGCGTTACTATTTTGCGATGGATGACGTCACGCGGCTCTTATTATGACGAGGTTCAATCCCAATGTCAACGCGCGGGGGTTATATCTTAGTTATAATTCCTATTCTTATCATAGTACATATATCCACTGATGTTAGGACAGTTAGGAAACATATGCCTTGGAGTTTAAGAGATGGAGGATCTGGATGTCCTGAAGGCATTAATTTGTTCCCTATCATCTTTTCTGTATTACACCTTCAGTAGGCGGTAATAAGTCTTAAAAAGGTTAATGGTTGTATAAATGTATAGTCCGGACACCGAGAAGCGATACTAAATTTATGTAAACAAAACCAATGTGAATTTTAAACTTAAAAATTTAAATCGCATTTTTTTCTACTAAAACTTCATTTTTGTAGAACTATGATTGATTTGACAATAAGAGATACCTACTTCCTAATTTATTAAAACAGTTTTTCAAAATTAGTCATCATCCCTATTTTAATATTTTTAAATCTTATACCAAGAACATACTTAATTTACATGACAAATAAATGTTTATGTAGTAACAGCAAATTTGTAAACAAGCTATTTTGTCATCCTTAGCGCAACTGAACACTGTCTCCTACTATCAAAACATTATCTTGTTATTTCTAGAATCAATTTTTTTTTCAGTATATTGCATTTTAGTTTAAGTACTGTTTTCTGGATATCCTATTTAACAATTTTTGAGTGACGGGTGATTTTGACATTTGGGGATTGAACACAATAACAGACTGTCTCTGCGAATAAATATTATTGATTCATATGCTGCACAACTCTTTTTTATAAACTGCGCATAAGTTCAATTCACTGAGCAATGGGGAAATTTTTGTATTAACTTAAACAGTATAATAAAACATGGTTAAATACCTACTGTTTCATTAAGAAAAACCCTGTAAATCCCGGGTTACGAAGCCTAGCAAACTACCCCGTTACGAAACTAGATTTTAAATTAATCCCGATTTAATTTAAAATCTAGTTCTCAGGTAATTTGGTAACACCATCATCGCTTATAGACAAGATCTCATGAAGTCCGAACACTATTTAGAAAATTCGAATCGCAAAAGTTTCTCGTTGAAGGATTGTATCGAGCTTCATATTAAAACAAAGTGGCAGAGCCGACATCGCAAGTTAGGCCTTGGACATTCACACGGCCTGAAGAGTATTCATCTTACACTGTATTTGAATGGTCTGAACCCCAGTGCTTCGGAGATCACGTAAAGCTGTCGGTCCTGCGCCTGATTACTCCCCGATCGTTTCGATTATCCGTCCCATCGGATTTAGCGAGAGAGAGGGAACAGAGAGTGCATCTGTGTTTGCGCACAGACTTGTGCACTATAATATCCCCTGCATAGTTGGCTGGTTAAGACTGGACGTCGTGGTCGTTATCGAGAACATTATAGTATTTGAACATGGCTAGACAAGTCAGGTCTAAATAATAATAAATAAATCTTTCGGACATCTTTTACACACAACGCCATCTAGTCCCAAACTAAGGAGAGCTTGTGTTATAGGTACTAGACAACTGATATAAATACATACATACTTTTTTTTTGTAAATACATACATATTATACATAGAAAACACCCAAACTCCGAAACAAATATTTGTAGATCATACAAACATTTGGTCCGACCCGGGAATCGAGCCCGAGACCTCAAAAACAGCAATCGCATACTGCCACTGCGCCACAGAGGCAGTCTATATATATAAATATAGTAAAAAACGTAATATATTACTAAATAATTTATTTTCAAATCACATATCAACTTACATTATCAAATATCAAAGTCAATAGCATTTATCTTTCTTGTAGAAGTAAAGCTACATGTCCTTAATACCTATCACAGTATCATCATTACAAAATGATTTTATTCACTATAAATATATATTATCGTCTAGAATATCTCTAATTCAATTAGATTTAAAACATATATAACCATAAAATAATGAAAATAAATAATTATTACATAATTTTTAATTATTATATTATAAAAATTATGTGATGTTTTAAGTACTAGCCATCTATAATTGTAAATGCATTCCACTACCAAGTAGAAGTCAAATAATACTGTCAGAGAATAAACATCTTTAAATGGTGTTTAGAAGTCAGCATCTAAAGTAAAAACGTTGTCCATTTGGTTTGCCATGACGCCCCATTTCTGGTACTCGCCAACTTTCTTCTCAAAGAAATTTGTCTTGCCTTCCAGGGATATTAGGTTCATGAAGTCGAAAGGATTTTTCGTGTTGTAACTCTGTGTATAAAACAGTAATTTATTAATTTTCCTATATTTAATCCTTACTAGTAATAAATGTGAAAGTAACTCCGCCTGTCACTATTTCACGCTAAAGCTACTAAACCTTTTTTTTTTTATTATATAGGGGGCAAACGAGCAGACGTATCGCCTAGTGGTAAGCGATTACCGCCGCCCATGGACACCCGCAACACCAGAGGCGTCACAAGTGCGTTGCCAGCCTTTTAGGAAGGAGTACGCTCTTTTCTTGAAAGTTTGATTTAAATGAAGTTTAGTACACAGTACAATAGATAGCCTAAGACTGAGAAAGGGGATAGGTAAGTATTTTCTGCCATAACCGACATACACACGGGCGGAGCCGCGAGCAAAAGCTAGTAAGAAATAATACATGTGGTGATCGATTAAGAATATGGAGCGTCACCATCCTTATTATCCCGAGGCGACTAAGGGAGATCCCTGTGCAGGCCAACATCACTACAAAGAGAAGGAAAACTTCAAAACCCAATTAACCCATGTATTGGGCTCGAGGTATAATAGTAAACCAAAATCACCTCGAATAACAGGTCCATGTCTAGCAAGAGATTATTGTGAAATCAATATTCGAATCGAAATATCAATTTCCTTACCTTTTCACCAATGAGTTCTAATAATAGTCTGTCTGCAACAAATTCAATGTACTCCGACATCAGGTCACAGTTCATGCCGAGCAGACGAACTGGTAGCGCGTCTGTGAGGAACTCCTGTTCGATTACTACTGCATCCTGGATTATCTGAAGTACATGAGCTTTAGAAGGCTTTTGCACCAAGTGCTTGAACATTAGGCATGCAAAGTCACAATGCAGACCCTGAAACAATAAACCGAAGTTTTTTGTTATCTGTGTAATAAAAATAAAATTAAGTCTGTATTATAATTAAAAAATCTGCAGTCACAATTACTTTAACTTTAGATGGTTTTATCAGTTTTTGAATATTTTTTTATTTCATATTGTTGGCATCATAGGATAGTGTTGGATAATAAATAAATAAATATTCCGGACATCTAACACACAACGCCATCTAGGCCCAAGCTAAGCAGAGCTTGTGTTACGGGTACTAGACAACTGATATAAATACTTATATACTTTTTTTGTAAATACATACATATTATACATAGAAAACACCCAAACTCCGAAACAAATATTTGCAGATCATACAAACATTTGGTCCGACCCGGGAATCGAACACGATACCTCAAGCTTAGCAGTCGCATACGCTACCACTACGCCACCGAGGCAGTCAAGGATGAAAGAACTAATAAAAAAAAACACTTTTTCTCACTTTAAGGCAGTAATATAACAATATTCTTATCAATAATTATAATTCTAAGCATAACTTTCTTTTTCTGGAAGTTAGAGTATTCTTTTTGGTAACAAATGTTCTCTATTTATAGTTTTATGTGGTTAAATATGTAAAATTATGCATATAGTTGATTTTACAACACTGTCTGGTCTGGTTACTCAAAAACAATGAACACTAAAGAGACAAATATATTAAATGCTATTTTCAAATTATTACAGTAAATAATTTAGTCCTTACCTCATCTCTAGATATGAGTTCATTACTGAATGTTAATCCAGGCATCAGTCCTCGCTTTTTCAGCCAGAATATCGATGCGAAACTACCAGAGAAAAATATGCCTTCGACAGCTGCAAATGCGACAATTCGCTCGCCAAATGTCGCTGTCTTACTTGCGATCCAATGTAATGCCCAGTCAGCCTTCTTTTTCACACAGGGCAGAGTCTCAATAGCATTGAACAGGAACTCTCTGACCATAATAAACATATAGGTATAGCAACAAACAGTAGGAAGAAAATCTAAGTGATAAAAAATCTGATATAATAATAAACACACACATTCCTGAAGTATTATATAGTTTATCCGTTTAGATAGTGTAGGTGCATGTAGTGACTTGACTTGAAATTGACTGCCTCTATGGCGCAGTGGTAGCGTATGCGACTGCTGTTCTTGAGGTCTCGGGTTCGATTCCCATGTCGGACCAAATGTTTGTGTGATCTAAAAATGTTTGTTTCCGAGTTTGGGTGTTTTCTATGTATAATATGTATATATTTACAAAAAAAAAGTATATAAGTATTTATATCAGTTGTCTAGTACCCATAACGCAAGCTCTGCTTAGCTTGGGACTAGATGGCGTTGTGTGTTAGATGTCCAAAATATTTATTTATTTAATGGTGGTTAATGTTCTGAAATACTAACATATTAATTCCTACAACGGCGTAAACAAATCATACTTGCTTGTGGGTGTACGATACTGGCGGGTCCTTTGAATTTGTGGCGGCTCGTCGCACGTGCGACCGCGACGCGATCGAGGTGACTGTATCTAAGCGAATGGACTTTAACTAAAATGCTAACCAACTTACTGAATAACTAAAAATAATCATGTTCATTTCACAACACTCATTTGTCCCAAGTGGGAATCAAACCCACAACCTCTGGCTGAGCAGTCAAGTTCACTAAAGTTTTAATTTCTAAACACTAAAATGCAATGGTGGGTGTGCTATAAGGCAAAAAATATAAATTAATGATTAATGAAAAAAGTTAATAATTGATTATTAATTTTGAAATAACAAAAAATGCAGAGACAACCTGCATGTTCATACAAGCCAAAGTGGCAATAGCCCCGAATGGAAAATCACTAACAAACAAATGATATGTTTTCAAACAGTGTGAATCAATTTCTAGAAATTGCATGAATATAAATAACAAACAAAGGAAATGTTCATAACACTGAAGTGCTAATTCATGTTGACAGAATATGCTAAATACTGAATAAAATAAATACCTAAATGAACATACTAATGAGGAACTATTGTCTATGAACTTTGTAAGTATAACAGCATTGTTTTCAATAACTATTTGGCATTTTAATGTTCTGGAAAGTTTTTATAAAGAGAACTTTTCAAAAAGTATTGAGTGTGTAAAAATAAAGACTTGTAAAAGTATTATACTTTGTAGGGGTCCTGCATTGTTATCAACTTCTATTTAATATTTTAGTGTTTTCAGAAACTTATAAAGAGGGTATTAAAAAAATATTAATAAAAATAATTACCAAAAATATTTTAGACAAACAAAAAATATTTTTAACAGCTTTTTTTAATAAGTATTTAGCATTTTAGTGTTTCTGGAAACTTCTGATAAAGACTGCCTTGTAATGGAATAATTTGTAGCAATATAATATTCAAGTACTATCTAGTATTTCAATGTTTCTGGAAAGTCATCATCATATAGATGGTTGGCAGTCCACAACTATGCGCTTTTCCCAAAACTTTATGCCTCGCACAACAAAACAATGGAACTGTCGCCTGTGGTGTTCCCAGACCAATTACCTGCGGCATTACCGTCGCTTACCATCAGGCGATACGTCTGCTCGTTTGCCCCATACACAATAAAAAAAAAATTTAATAGAGAAGGCATTCTAAAAAGTGTTGAGTATGTAATAATAGATATTTGCAAAAGACTAATACTTTGAACAGCATTGTAACCAACTGCTATTTAGCATTTTGGTGTTTCCAGAAACTTCTAAAGGATCTAAAAATTTTAAGGAAGTAATTATAAGCTCTTGTGAGAGAACAATACTTTGTTACAAGAAGAATAAAAATAAATTAAGTAAAAAAATAATGTAAGATTTAAGTATGTACCTACCTACTTAATTATTGTTTAATATTATAATTTCATTTCTTTCAAAACTAAATCAAATTTTAATGTTACCTAATCTATAATAGCCTGGACACATTACATAAAGAAAGTATCCCAGAAAGAATTCAAATATGTTATAATCAATTGATGGCAAATGTTGTAATTAATTGTGGTACAAATCTTACCTTTCTTGTGGGTCTTTCACATATGTGTCAATGAGTAGAGAATACATTTCAGAGTGAACATTCTCCATTGCTATCTGGAAACCATAGAAGCACCTGGCTTCGGTCACCTGCACCTCTTGCGAGAACCTCTCCACGAGATTCTCATTTACAATGCCATCCGATGCAGCAAAGAATGCGAGTACATGTTTAATAAAGTGCCTTTCACCGTCTTTCAGCCTGTTCCAGTCTGCAAGGTCCTGTATAATAAGTTAATGTTGTAGCTATTAATTAACTTTAGAATGTAATATAAAAGAATTCAATTGATTTAAAGATAAATAAAAAATAAACAAATTATAACAACATGATTTTTGTATTGCAACAATGTGAGTATGTATATATTTAAAATGCTGTTCGTCCTAAATGTTTAGTTATTTAAATTTGGTAAATACCTATAATAGACCTACGTTCAGCAGTGGACGGCAAATAGTCGAATAAAAAAAATAGGTTTTTTTTTTATAATAAATACCTTAGATAGATCTACTTCTTCCACAGTCCAAAAAGAAGCTTCCGCCTTTTTGTACATCTGCCATATGTCTGGATATTTTATAGGAAATATAACAAAACGTCGTGGATTGTCTCTAAGTAAAGGCTCAAGCTGGGGATCAAATTGTACTACTTCGTCGTTTTTATCACTAGATGATTCCATATCCATGGCCTTTTCTTGTACATTACTTTTTCTAGGACTTAGCACGTTATTTTTAACTGGCGACTGTAAATAAACGAATTATAAAATTTAAAATTCAAGCATACAATTTATTTATATATTTAATGTGCAGCTAAGAATGTTAAAATACGTAAACGATTTTTTGCCGTTCTTGAGTTAAAATAATACTATGTCTATTAGTTAAAATATGACTAAGAGAAAATATAGTAAAATTTTATGAAAGCAGTTTTTTTTATAAATATGACAATTATATCCTCGTAGAATGAAAACAAACCTTCAAATGAACATTGTTGAAGTCGTTGAGCAGATTTCCCTCGTCTACAATAGGTGCCATTTTTATTTATTACAAAATTTACAAATCTATAATAATTAAATTACGCAAAATATTTTATGCACTGTTTAAAAAACACGTCAAAACTAATTTCACCGTCCGTACAAACTAACCACAGCAGAACACACACTTGCACTGAAGTTGAACTCCGATTGTTTTCAGGCAACAACATGTCCAAACAGGTAGGTATTAGGTTTCACTTTCATGTCATCATTCTGATATTTCTGATCATTCCATTCTGTTCGTGTTTTGATTTACACGTTCCGAATCGTCACTCGTAGTAATTTTAATGTTGGAAAAAATGTATTTAATTCTTCTTTGGAACTAAAGCGTCACCCGATTATTTATAAAATATACTTAAATTAAAATTATGCATTTGATTACTGATGCCAAGATCATTCTATAACAAAAATTCAATCAATTGAAACAATAAATCATAGTCAGAGTAAAATAGGAACTTGCTTTTGGAAGTCCATGACCGGTACATTATCTTATTTTTGAAAAGGCGGTATCGTGATAATTAAACACACTTAGTACGAAAGAATTAAGTTAAAAAATATTTTTAATTGCTATCAAAATAATTTAATTTCATACTGTATTTCAATAATCGTTACAGTATTTTGAATTTAATTTAAAACTTACAAAAATGTGTTGTTATATTTTCCCCGCCAAAATATTGTAGTTTGTCTATTGAATACCTATTTTACCAATCAATTTCGATGTAGATTGCTGAAGGAACTGAAAAAATAGCGGGATTTTTTAAACTTACAAGCATAGAAGTGTGTTTTTCTTAAGTTCGTGGCTTCAAATTTAATTACAATATACATACGTCTGCTCGTTATATCGTTGTATGGTTTAAATCTCGGGTTCTAGTCCAAAAAGTATCGCGAGCATAGTGACCAGTGATGTGCTCATGGCCATGGCGGCTTAGAGATGCTTCTGCATCATTGGACCGCCGGTCTCGCATCCACCACGACATCACGATGGTTGTCATTTTAGGTTGATCTTCTGTGCCCGTTCGTATTAAAATCAGCCTGACGTGAAAATTCGGTTTGGAAATTTTGGACAGATGTAAAATGATGATCCCAACGACCACCGGCAGTAGTAGCAGTTTTAGTAGTTGCCGTTGGTATTAAGGTTTAGTTTCTATATTTGTTCCCATCCATCTGCGATTAAGGTGATTGGGAAAAAATAAAATAAAAAAAATTGTCCCGACGACCACGAGTGGTGATATTTTTGGTTGTGGCCATTGGGCGTAAACCCTCTGAAAGCACCAAAGCCGTCGGTCCTGCGCCTCATCCTCTGCTCGGTCGTGTCGATTAGTTGTCCCGTCTAATGACAACTTGAAACTAGTGGAGGTTTGCTAAGCCTCAGCGAGCATGTTAATGTACCATTAGACTAGGCGCGCACTCTATGCTGTTAGCCATAACTTTTCGCCTCAATCGGTCGCTAGACTATGTAGGCATGGGGATTGTTATTCTGAAAACTAATTAACTGTTCATTTTAATATGGTACAATCGATTTGAACGGAGTGCAGTGTGGCGATGAGCCTGACCGTACCCGTTGCGGCACGCTGCAGTCTAGCTATCCGTTAGTATTTTCTTAAGCTTTGGTCTGGTGATCATGACGCACAACGCTGCGTCACGACGCAGCATTTAGCGTCCCTGCGGATAGTTGGTCAGTTGATTATGCCGCAGCTACCAAGTTAGACGTGAACATGAACAATTTTTCTGTAATTTGTGCCAATTTTCTTTAACTATCAAACTTTTATGTTTTTTGTCTTTATTTTTATATAAAGAAGGATAGTTGCGAACTAATTCTATTAAATTGTCTTCGAAAAATTCCATATTGACTCAGTAACGCACACCGCACACCGCAGTGTTGAACCGAGAATGACGTCGCGCTGTGCAGCAGTACACCTCCCCACTTCACCGCGCTTGCCCCTCGCCGCTGACGAATACTGCGATGGAACAAGAGAACATTCTCGACGTTTTTCATATCATTGAGTGTCCGGCAACGCATACCGCATACCGCAGCGTTGTGCGTCATGATCACCAGACCTTAGCGACCAAAAAAATTTGCGTATTGCACACTTGTCACCAAGGCAGTGTCGGAGTGAATCCGGCATTTTTCGAACAATTGTATGGCAATTTTGATGTAATCATGCGATGCGATGACATCTGAGTTGTGTAAGACTATGAAGTCGGGAGCCACGGACAATAAGAAAATTGGTTAACAAGACCAAAAATGATCAATGACTATATGCTGGACCTCATCCGAAAGCAATACGTAGAGAATGCAGATAGTATTAAGTCGACTTTACGTTAATAGTGAACTTACATAATCAGTGGGTTCGTCATAAATCGCTAAAAGGATAGGGGTCCCTTTAAATACGATGGTACTGGGCAATTTTATTGTATGGTCGGTCACATAATGGGTAAGCTTAGACAATGGGACCCTCCGTTGGTGGAAACATTAGACCCAGAGCTTTTAGGAAGAGGACTAGGCACATTCTTTCTAAGGGTTTAGGATAGTCCCTTTATCCCTCCACACTAATCGGACCGGTAACTGGTACTTGACGTCCTTAATATCGTCAACACTTTCTTCTTGATAATACAGATATACGAGCTGCCGCACCATCTCCATCCTTCGGCATTGTCGCCGCCGCGCTTACGACAGGATTGATAGAAGAGGAATCACACCACCGATATCAAGCAATTATCAATGGTAATCAGCTAAAAAGAAAAATAGACGCAGTAGTAAGTAATGTAAATTTAATAAGTAAAGTCAGTTAAACCTAATTACATAATCATTACATGTCGTATTTCGAAAAAAATACTTTCTTGTAAGCAAGTGGCAATTTCTCAAATATCTGTACTTTCATACTCTTCTGTTGTGAACTCTTTACTAGTACTTTAGTGAACCTTTTTACTCACAAACAATATCACCTTACATTCTAACTTAATTTATCACAGATTTTATTAAATATATGTAATTATTGCATTCAATATATACTTAGCGAATAGATATTTTGAAAATTGAATGTACTGGGCTAAACTAACTTAACCATTTCTAAATCTCTGGAATACGTGTACTAACTTAAATTTACATACAATACATGTTATTCTATTGTACGCGCACGCATTGTAAATCTATGAAATGCAGTTCCTTTGTCAAAAAAGAACAAATATAAAAAATACATAGAAAACACCCAAACTCCGAAATAAATATTTGTAGATCATACAAACATTTGGGACCTCGAGTACAGCAGTCGCGTACACTACCAACGCGCCACCGAGGCAGTCCAAATAATACATTATTTCTTTAGAGATTTAAGACTTGTCATATATTACTTTATATTTATATATCTACTTAAAAATCACTTTTTTTAAATATTAGCTTATTCGTAGAAAGCTAAGCAGAGTGGGTGTCTATACAGGACAAAATATTAGCTTACATACAACCTATGGTACAGTTAATATTATTTCAAGATTCTAGTAATTGAAATACAGAAATACAATAGTATTAAAACACAGTATAGACCAACTAACGAAATAAGGCTAATTGTACTCAGCAATACTGTCAGCAATAAGCATCACATAATTACACTCTTTATACACTATTCCATGTATGTAGACCATTACATTACATATTTAAATCAGTTTAGAACTCTGCATCTAAAGTGAAAACATTGTCCATTTGGTTGGCCATCACTCCACACTTTTGGTACTCTGCGACTTTCTTTTCAAAGAAGTTTGTTTTACCTTCCAAAGAGATCAAATTCATAAAGTCGAATGGATTCTTAGTATTGTAGTGCTGTGAACAAAAAATTTTTTCAATTAAAAAAATTTTGGAGACAATTTTTTTTTTAACTCTGGACAAATTTATTTAAATCTTTAAGTTTCTTTCTACAATTTTTTTAAAAGTCATCTTACCTTTTCACCAATGAGTTCAAGCAACAGTCTGTCTGCAACGAACTCGATGTACTGCGACATTAGCTCACAGTTCATACCGAGTAGTCGGACGGGAAGGGCGTCAGTAAGGAATTCCTGCTCAATCACTACAGCATCTTTGATAATTTGAAGAACTTGAGTCTTGGAGGGCTTTTGAACCAAGTGCTTAAACATCAGGCATGCAAAGTCACAGTGCAGACCCTAAAAATAATATTTTAAATAAAAAAATCAATAAAGTTAGAATGTGTTATAAAGGCCATATAATAGCTATTTGAAGTTATGTATATTGAAAGTTCACTGAAAACCAGCTTAGTTTGAATAATAGCATAGCAAGTTTGCAAATAATGCAAAAGAAAGTTTAGGGAATTTAATTATTTTCACTGAAAATCCCTAAAGATAACAACCACCTTATCAATGCAGACTATCTTTTAGATAAGGGAGCACAGAAAATGACTTCCGTTGCAAATATGTCATATCACACAACTTATCGGAACACTTATTTACTATCAAATCATGTACAAGCTTATTTTGACAGAAATGCATATGATTAGATTGAAATACCTTCTTAATGTCAATAACTTATACACTTAGTTCTTACCTCATCCCTAGATATAAGCTCATTGCTGAATGTTAATCCAGGCATCAGTCCTCGCTTCTTCAGCCAGAATATTGAGGCAAAACTGCCAGAGAAGAAGATCCCTTCAACAGCAGCAAAGGCAATAATGCGTTCTCCAAATGTGGCTGTCTTACTCGCGATCCACTGTAATGCCCAGTCAGCCTTCTTTTTCACACACGGCAGGGTCTCAATAGCGTTGAATAAGAAATCCCTGACAAAGAAACATTTTCATTGAGCTACACTTTATATGTTTAAGGAAGTAATGAACTATAATAATCGTAACAGTTTGAGAAAGTGATAAAACTTTTTGGAATAGCTTGGAAAAGCTCAGTATTTTTATAGTCTAGTCATTTCTATGGAAGAGTCACGGGCCAGCTCAACCGGAGTGATATGTTTAATTGTGAATATTCCTATATTACAATGCATTCATATATTTTAATGTAATAAAATCTCAAGATTTGTAGTAACCAAGTAGTAGTTTAATTTTGATGATGATGTCTTACCTCTCCTGTGGATCTCTGACATATGTATCAATAAGCATGGAATACATTTCAGAGTGTACATTCTCAATAGCTATTTGAAACCCGTAGAAACACCTTGCCTCAGTCACCTGGACTTCTTGTGAGAACCTCTCCACTAAATTCTCATTGACTATTCCATCAGAGGCAGCAAAGAAAGCCAAGACATGTTTAATGAAGTGCTTCTCGCTATCTTTGAGGGTCTCCCAATCCATCAAGTCCTGAATAAAAATTAGAAAATTTCAACATATTTTCATCAGCTATGTAAGTAAGCATGAATTAAATTTATATCTACTTAAATAAAACAAGCATGTGTTATACTTTTAAGGTTAATCCACTCCACCGTTTTCAATAAAATTTGGCATGGAGATACTTTCATTCATGAGTAAGGATATATTAATATATAGGTTACTTATTACTGCGATTAACGACAAATATGCAGGCAGAGCCGCCGACAAAGCTGGTAAGATTTAATGCTGGCCAGCATAGTATGTTTTTGAAGCTTTCCTTGTCTTTTAACATTAATGTTGTCCTGAATTGTTTGCTTCTTTAGTAGTCTCTTACGACACTCACAGGATGAATAGGGATGCCGACACTGTTTTAATCTCGCATAAACAACTACTTTGAATAGAAACCTACCTTTGAGAGATCTACTTCTTCTACTGTCCAAAAGGAAGCCTCGGCTTTCTTGTACATGTCCCAGATATCAGGATACTCAATAGGAAATATGACAAAACGACGTGGGTTATCTCTTAGAAGAGGTTCTAGCTGTGGATCGAATTCTACCACTTGGTTGTTGTCATTTTCCACCTCCATTGTAGGTTCCTGTATATTTTCGTTGCGAGTAGTCAACACATTATTTTTAACCGGCGACTATAACAAAGAACAATAATTAATTATTAATTTCAAAGACATTATATACAATAGTTTAAAACGAAATATTATGTTAAAAAGAAACTAACCTTAATGTGTACATTGTCGAAATCATCGACTAGGTTTTCTTTGCCGACTACTGGAGCCATGTTTATAACGTATTTATGAGTCAAAGAAGTATGTTGACGAGTCAAAGTTTCAATTGAAATAACAAAATTTGTCGAAGACGCTGATTTCGAGGTTCACGGTTTCCCTCCAAATCCTACTACCATAGACAATAGACAGCCGCCAATTTTTATTCCGTATTGCATCCTGAGGGTCTATGTGAAGTGATTACGAAAAAAAATGTTTTAATTTCAAATTAACAATTACCAGACTTTGTATGTTTTTAAATATCACTACTAAAATAAAAAATAAGATGAAAAGTAATGTACTTTTAATAGTACTTTGTCTTCTCGCAATTGTTAAATACGCTAAATGAAATATCCATAGTAGGTTTCGGAACAAGGAAGTCATCTGGAAAATGTTTACATTTATTTGACCAATCAGAAAAAGTTACATAAAAGGCGCTATTTCATATGGAAGTTCGGAAAATATTAAATTTCTCATGTATATTAGAACTCACGGCATAACTTCCTGTATCATATATTTGATTTACAACGTTACTCCCCTCTCTGTTGAAATTATCTCTCAAAATTAACAGTGAATAAAATGATACCAAAAAATACTTTACCCGCCAAATTTTTACCTCTATTTCATGCCTAACTATTGGTCGCTATTTTGACCAATCAAATAATAGAAAAGGATTTGCTACAAAATTTAAAACGGACACAAACTTGGTAGAGGAGAAAATAAACAATAAGACAATAGACATAACTTAACTGACTCACTTACAAATAGGAATACTTTCAAAATGGCTCCACTTGTTGCAAGGAGAACTTTGTCAGTAATTGCGACAGTGTACCTAGGCAAATAGATTCGTTTTTAAACACTGGGTAGATAGACTTTCTTTAATAATAATTATATATTATTAATATAAATAAACATTACTGCAGGGTGTGTGGTGTACACAGGCGCAGCAGCGTTAGGGTGCCGAGCCGCCACCGCGGCTCACAGAAGGGCGCTAAAGGAACGATTAAACACACGCGCTTCACGGTCTAGAGATTCCTCTGATGATAACTTAAGGTCTTTTTGGCTATCATAGGATTGTACTTATATTTATGGTGACAACATCGAATAATACTGAACGCCACCACAATAATAAACAGGAATAAGCACATCGGAAAGCGTAATATAAAATTTTACCTTTCAGTAACATATATGCATATTTGATAAGGTGCGCGTCTGTTCCGACGAGTCGAATATTAACGTAGGTAAAACTAATACCTACTATAAAACTTAACGGTTTATTTGTTCTCAAGAGCTATACATTGCATAGTTATAGTTTTGGACTATCCCATTTATTCCATTTACATAATAACCATCGAAGTCGAGTGGAAAACGGAAACAGGTTATTATGAGTGAGAGAAACAGATGAAGTAGCACGTTGTAAATATGAAAGAATTTTATTTAAAATAAGAAATGTTTTTATTTATATTTAGGATCAACCCCGATTTTGTTTTAATTTAAGCCCGATTATACTGTGTTTATTTGGTATTAATTAAAAATAGATGAAATTAACTTTCAAAGAAGTTTTTATGTTACTTACTTAACAAATAAGTTTGTAGGTAAGTCAGGATTCAGCGCGTAGATAATACGATCAATTTCCTTAACGTTTATACAAGAAAACAACACGAATAGATAATTTAATGCAACTGCTATTATTTGCAGTGACTTTTACATTTATATAATTTAAATCGAAGATAAGATTATACACCTATATACTTACTTAGGTAGGTACTGTTTATCATTGCACTGATCGTTTGCAATAAACAACTCTTTGCCCAGAAATAAAAGGTCAAACAAGTTAAAAGGCTAAAACTTCTAAGTAGGGATAAATTATTTATTTCGGTAACTAGAACTTTTTTATTCCGAAATTTCCTCAAAACGGAGTCGTAAGTGTAATGGAAAACCCAACATGCTAATAAGTTAAGCCTGAATTTAAAGCTACGTTGATCCCTTAACTTTAACTTTAATGACGTCGTAACTAACGTCGGAATCAATGGAAAATAACTCACATATATGGCAAAAAAACACATAGGCAGATTACTTCGCTACAACAAGTACCTACTAAAATTCTTAGAAGCTGCAAACTTTTTTGTCTGTACGAGAATCCCTCAGATACCTCCTACTGGTAGTTATTTCGGACTCGAACCGACCAAAAATAGCACGCCGTCTCAAGGTACTGGTCGCCGGGGAACCGGTTGTCCACTAGCCTAAGGAAAATTCTAGTACCCTGATGTTCTTCCGCCATCAACTGCTTACAGCTGACCCTGCTCTTGGAGCTACAGTGATTTCACAGCGCGTGAGCTCTGTGGCAAGTCGCGCTACCACCGTAGCCTTCTTCTGTATTATGAGCTTTTAGCGATCAAGTTTTACGGAGCTCTGTAATTCAGGAAAGCGTATGCTAAGACACAGCTGTAAACAGGATTAAAAAAGTAACTAACGACAGATCTCGTTGTTATGAAGAAGTCTGGTCTGGTCTGAAAATCTTTCTAGCTATCTGTCAGTAGTAATTGCTTAAGTATCGTATAAGTAGCACTTTACAAGTCCCAGCCCGGCTTTACAAGGAAGTCTTTGAAATTCTCTAATTTTCGCGATTATAATAAGCATGTACTACATATTGTATAGGTAAACTTTCCTCTTGAATCACTCTATTTTGTTAGCTAGTATTTTCTTGTATAAATTATTGTTTACAATAATTCTCTTAAAGTGTCAAGTTCTATAAGTTAATAATACATGAGTGATTCATTTGAATAATTCTCATAAAATGGCAAGTAGTTGTCACACGACTCCAAGGACAGAGCTTAAGATTGTTTTTAAAAGAGGCTCATGAGCCCGTCCGACTGACATTCGTTTCTTACTTGCCAGCAGAGTAACAAGTGTAGTAAGAATAATTTAGTGAAGAATAATGATTATATGTAATGATTGTAATAAAAAGGTTTACTAAAGCATATAATACAAAACTGTATCTTGATAACGTTTTTCATTGAATTGTTAAATCCTGACTGTACCAAACAATCTATAACTGAAAACTACATCAAAGTCCGATGAGTAGTTTAAAAGATATAAGCGAACAAACAGAGGAAGCGAATTTTATACTATGTAAAGATTACACATATCTAGTACTTTTACTGGATTGGACAATTTTGAACTGGTATCACAATATTCCTACGAAATCAAAACTATTGGTATATCCATTTTATGAAAAAAAAAATGCTAAAGATTATAGATAGCTGCTATTGAAAAACTGCATAAAACTATAGATAAGATAGAAACTGTATGATTTGGTCCAGGTAACAAGCGCCATTAGGTATCTATTAAATGGGATGCAATCAGAGGTGGTCGCAAGATCGTTCATCATGAATCATTATCAACGATGTTAATATTTCGATTTACAGAAATGTTTAACGGCCTTGTTATCTTTCGCCGGCTTCTCTTTCTCAACTCCATTAATCCTACTTTATACTTGGTAAAACGTTTCCACGAGGACCGCATCGTCCGCATTGCAAAAAACGCGTTCTGACGTGTACGTACAGGTCGGTCGGTTTTCTTGATGTAAGACGTAAGTTGAGATAGATAATAATCAAGTACGTTGCGGCACGTGCCGCTAGTGAAATGACCGTGAAATGAATTTGGCTTGCCGTACCTGCGGCATGTGGAAGTGCAAAAAGGCAGTAAAGTAATCAAGTAAAGTAGGTAATAATAATAACTTTACACATCTTACATACGGTACAATTGCAACGCCGAACACGATCACCGTGGCGATCGATTTGAGCGAAATAGACCAACACTAGGTCTCCTGATCCCAAAATAAGCAGAGTCTGTGCTGTACTAGATATATAATTGTTTTTCCAATTTCCTGATTGGGACTAGACCCTGTGTAACAATGTGTTCCTATGATTACATGTTTGATTCGTTTCATTACTTAGCGCCAGGATTGAGAATGTAAGAGAGATATAAGATGATTAATTAAATTCTCTAAGGATTCAAAAATATCACTATAGAAACTATTATCAAAGTAATGTACTTTAGTATATAAGAAATAATAGTTTTTAACAACGATTTAAAGGAGAGTAAAGCTCTCTCGAAATTCATGAACGATTCGGAATCCGCTGAATTCAATATGATTCATTGGACGTATGTGTGAATGGATTCATCTAGATCAAGCGATGTAGGAATTACCAAAATTTTGTTCTGACTTTTGAGCAAACTATCATTAAGCTCGGAAATTATTGTGTTAAATATTACAGTTGAAGGAATTTTCAGAAAATTTGAATAAGTTTGGATAAGTATCTGAAGTATTAGGTGAGTTTGGACTTGGAGAATGTGTTTCAGGAAACTGATCAGCAGAAGGCTGCGGTACATTTTCTCTTTTAGGATTTGAGTTTTCATTTGAGGCTTTGAAGAAGGATTGAGAATATCACAGTCTGCTAGCTGCTCTGCAGGAAGAAGAGGATCTGGTAAGTTTATTGGACTTGGAATATTTAAAGGACTGAAATCACCTATTTCTGCATTGTGTTTCTGGGAAACGATAGGATTTAACATTTACAGGCTGATCAGAAGACGTGTGGATTTCGTGTTGAATAGTATCGGTTGAAACAAGTATATCATTAGGTAAATGAAATATGTCAGAATATTTTGAGCACACATCATGAAGAGCTTAATTTTCTTCAGAATTTAAGTGTGAGACTCGCAGAAGGTTAAGGACTTCATTAGTTCTACTAATACACGTTTGATTAGTATAATGTGATTGACAGGCTTCGTAGTCAATGGGGTGTGAGGTGAGTTGAAGATTCGAATTCAGAGAGACAGGATTTTGAGAGGTATTTAAGACTGGAAGATTTATTCGATTATTTCTTTTTTTTATTCAATCATCAATCCGAACAATGCCTTGGAGCACTCCCCATGGTTAATGCGGTATAAGATGCATAGCGAAGCCCCATCTCTACGCAGCGCCAGAGAGTCTAGCCGAATTGAAAGATGCTGGCAATCGACGATACGAGTTGCCCTCCGCTGAATGTGGTCCAGAGGGAGGAGCTGGTTGGTGGGAGGAACAATTCACGATAAGCAGAGTATCACTTATATGTTGGTCAAGAATAAGACCTCCTTTAATTCAGGATTAGTGACTAAACATTCTACAATGATTTCAGAAGGGTGGTATTTCATAGATTGACTGAGTTAGGTTTAATTTTAGTTTAAAACATTGATAATGGGTAAGTAAACCATTTCCTATGATACCGTTATAAGGAAAATCCATTGATTTTGATTGATAATTGATTCTTTATTGAATATTAGGTTCATGTTGAAACTAAACAAAGAGACATGGTAAATACGGCTTCTTCGCAACTTTCTATGCCTTTTAGTTTTGTTATATTGTCGTCAAGTTTCAGGTCGGAGTATGATTGAATAGAAGGCTTCTGGAGTAGACATACCGAAGATCCAGTGTCTACAAGTAAGGTAAGTGGTTTATTAGGAACGGATGTTTAAATAGAGACATGACGTAAGGATATATTACTTTAAAGGATATTTCATACACTTTATTCGCTTTACAGAAATTGTTATCCGGAATTTTATCAGTAGTTAATTAACTCTGGGCTCTTGCTTGGGGTTGGCTACCCGTGTGACCCATGGGTTTTGAAGAATGGACACTTATTTGGAGCTGGTTACCCGTGTGGTCTTCATCTTCACTGACTACATAATTGACGCGAGCGGGCTTAGGCGTAAAGTTCTCTTGATAAGGTTGTTTTTGGAATTGGAATGATGGGTTAACTTTTAATCGATAATTAAGGTATTTACGTTTTCTACATGTCTCAATGGTATGACCTTGATTTTTACAATAGTAACAGAACAGATTTTGTTTATTTTGATCGTAATGTCTAGGCATTTGCGGCTTAGAATTTGTGTTATGTATAATAGCACGGGAAGGATTCTGAGGTGTAAAATTTGTGCGATAAGATGTAGAGTTTTTGGAATTACGTTTATTATAAGAGATAATAATTTTCTCCTCTGACACTGCGAAGTTGATAGCGTCATTAAGGGTGGATGGATTTCTACAACGTACTAAATTAGAAATTTTGGACTTTAGGCCAACCAAAAACGTGGGGAGTGCTAACTCTTCCATAGCCGCTATACGACCAACTAATTCGGTTTTCTTTTTATTAGATAAAGATATTTCTGTTAGAAGCTTTGAAAAACAACTTTCTAGACGTAATGCAAATTGATTAACCGGTTCATTTAGTTGCTGGCAATCCCGTAACTCAGTCATGAGATGAGCGTAATGTTTCCTTTCACCAAACTATATTTTAAAGAAGCTACTTAACTGATCCCAAGAGTCAAATTCTTTGATAGAGCAAGCTACCTCAACCTTGCTTTCAAATTGTGATAAAATGAATTTAAATAATATTGGTTTTTAGGCATCACTTCCTTCTTGTTTCAAAGTCATCTTGTTAAATTGTAATAATGATATGTTCGCAAAAAGCAGCGACTGAATACGATTCGGTGTAATAGACGGCCACTGAGGTCTAGATAAGAGTGAATGTCTGGATATCGAATGTCTTGTTGATAAATTCTGAGAACTAATTTAAAATAACAATATCTGTGAGAAAGTTAAAATAGGAAAGTTTTGTAAAAAGTAATTACAATATATTAATGAATTACACGAAATAGGACACGTTTTAATTTTTTTTACTCACTGACTTCACACACTCGTTTTGAGAAAATTATGAGGGATGAATCGCACGTTTGTACTAAAATATTCTGTTGTGGACAGTTACTGAAACACGTAAAAAATATACTGGAACATGACCACCTCTCTTTACTTTGAATTAGAGCTTTTTCTTTCAGAAGCAAAACAGGAACAAGATCACTATCACTACACCCACGGTCGTAGATTTTAGGATACACTATAGGTAATATATAAGTATGTATTATGAATATTATGAGCTCGTTTTAGCACTTTTGACACTTTTTGTTGAATAAACTGAGTACTTCCACCGCTACCACCAAAATTGTTATGACGATTTTTGAATCAGGGTTTTTAAAAAAGACATAGTAATAAACTTTGATTATAAGGACACTTTAATTAATTAATAGGACTCAATTAAAAGGGTAAGTAACACACGCGGATGATGGAATCGAACTGAACTGACTTGACAGTCTAATTACTATCAACCACCAAAAGTGCTGTCTAAGGGATAGGAATAGGGCCGTAAACCATATTATATACATTACATATGTATAAGAATACGATTAATTATATATATAATTTTTGATTTCCCGCCATTAATGGTTACTGCCAAGCTGATAGGTAAAAAGGAGTTAGGCGCACTAGTCTTGTTCTGTGTTCTGAGACTCTGTAGAGTATATTCTTATATACAGAAAGTCTCGAGCGAAGACGACGTCTTCGGCGATATGAGGGGCCGACCTTGTGTCACCAGAGAGTGGAAACCTCTGGAGGTAGTTTGATTGCTGCGATAGAAGAAGGATAGCGGCTTGATCGCATCGAGATGAAATCAAAACAATTTCCTTTCAGAGAAGGGTGCCTACCGCCGGCATTAACCATGATGGCCAGCTTTAGGCACTCTACTCTATTTTTTGTGGAATCATATAATACTCTTCGCTCCAATATCCCCAAAGAGATCCGAAGGGGTTTTCTACCAAATCTCTCTCATGAACAACAAAACAAAATGGTACTTTTGAGACAAACGGAGATACAGTATAAATATATAAATAAGTGATTACAATTTGGGACTTTGATACTGCCTTGCAAAATTTTCAACATACAATACAACATACATTTTTTTAAAAATCTTATTTATCTTTCTGTAGCATTGAATGTACACTGTGTTTTAGTGGATTGTTCGAGAGTTCGAGAATTTCACTGTTTACATTCGGAACATCGAACTATATAATAAATTAAGTGGCAATGTCGATTTATTTTGCCCACAGATTGCACAAATTGATATTAATTATGACCTTGGTATGGAGGGTAGAGATAAGGAGTGTTATCTCATATGGTAGAAAATTGAAAAAAGTGTCCAGCATAAGCTGTAAATAACAGTTCAAAAACCTTCCAGAATGGCGCTGGTGTAGACACAGGGTATGGTATGAATGTAGCAATTGTGAACGAATTGAAGTACGCCGAGTTAAAAAAAAATAACATTATTGTCACTACTTAAGTGTGTGTATTGATTTTAAGAAGTTTACTCTGATGCTATGGAGGGTAGAGGTAAGGAGTATCATCTGTGTACATGAAAAGTGTCCGTTGAAATGCATTAAATTAGGGTGGCGCCACATTAGCATCAGAGTAAACTTCTTAAAATCAATACACACACTTTTTCATAAAATTGAATGATAAAAAATCAATTTATATGTATTTACTAGCTGAACCCCGCGGTGCTACCCGCGGTACGATGATAACTGCGGGCAACGCCGCGAGGCGAAGCTATATCTTTATAAATAGTAGCCTATGTGTTATTCTGATGTATAAGCTATATTGTGGTAAAGTTTCATTCAAATCCATTCAGTAGTTTTTACGTGAAAGAGTAACAAACATCCATACATACATACATCCATACTTACAAACTTTCGCCTTTATAATAGTAGTAGGATATGCAAAGTTGAACCCCGACTTACGCGAATTCGACTTACACGGCAATCGCTCGGACCCAGCTATCGCGTAAGTCCGGGGTATTACTGTACGCAAGTAGTGACAATAATGTTAAATTTTTTAACTCGGCGTACTTCAATTCGTTCACAATTGCTACATTCATACCATACCATTAGCATCAGATATGGAGGGTAGAGATAAGGAGTGTTATCTCATATGGTAGAAAATTGAAAAAAGTGTCCAGCATAAGCTGTAAATAACAGTTCAAAAACCTTCCAGAATGGCGCTGGTGTAGACACAGGGTATGGTATGAATGTAGCAATTGTGAACGAATTGAAGTACGCCGAGTTAAAAAAAAATAACATTATTGTCACTACCTGCGTATTACAAAATAATGTAGTAAATATATTTTATTTTCTGAACTGTGAATAGTACGTTTATTGATTTTTTATCATTCAATTTTATGAAAAAGTGTGTGTGTTGATTTTAAGAAGTTTACTCTGATGCTAATGTGGCGCCACCCTATGCATTTCAACGGACACTTTTCATGTACACAGATGATACTCCTTACCTCTACCCTCCATAGACCTTGGACAGCACATGCTTAACAAGGTGCTATTTGGAAATGTCGAATAGTTTACACTTCTCTAATACTCATGTCGTATCGAGGGACAACATAATACATCGTATACTTTTAGCTTGGAAAAACTGAGGTAAAAATCTTAGATAAATATAATGTCTTATCTAAGCTAAAAGTAAATGACGCAAAAGTATATGAAGCATTTTATAATATTACGAAGGTACCTATATAATTTTTTAAGAAAGTTTTGACTAATTTAGATCTTTTGATTATGACGATGAGATAAGAAATAATACATATATATATACAAACACAATGATTACAATATTTACTGTTGTCTTTTAGTAGAATTTGTAAGCCTGGCTATTCATAACAACAGATTATGTTGTGCAATGAGATTAGGGACAGATGGATGTACCGATAGACTTAAACTCGTGGTTGAACCATGTTAAATGTTTCATTTAAAGAAACCTTTAACCTTCTTTACCTTTTTTAGTTGTAGAGCTTATAGACTATTGGCGCTAGTGCTTAGATTACGACGCTTATTAATTTAATTTTGGATCTAATTTACGTAGCCTTGAGAGATGATCTAACAATGAAACAATCTAGGACACTTGGTTATTCGTATGTTTTAGGCTTAAGGTGGAAGACAAATAAAGTAGCGTCAGAACATTACCGTAAGGGAAGTAGGTAATCTTTTTCTGCCTTACCGTCTAAAACGAAACAATTAATATTATATAAGAAATAAGCGCATTATTTCTATAAATTTTTGGGGTTCAGTCTGTTCAATCACCCATTTTGATTTGACTGCCTCGGCGGCGCAAGTTGTAGCATGAGCGACTGCTGTGCTTGTGGTCTCGGGTTCGATTCCCGGGTCGTACCAAATGTTTGTATGATCTGCAAATATTTGTTTCGAAGTTTGGGTGTTTTCTATGTATAATATGTATGTATTTACAAAAAAAAAAGTATCTATGTATTTATATCAGTTGTCTAGTACCCATAACACAAGCTCTGCTTAGCTTGGGACTAGACGGCGTTGTGTGTTAAATTGTCCGAAATATTTATTATTCTGCCTTTCGGTCTGTACGTTGGTCAAAGTTAACTTACATCGAATTTGGCTTTTACCAGTATTAGTTAAAGTTAATTTGTTACACCTCTGTGTTTGAATTACAGAAACCATTCTGTAATTGAAACAAAGAGGCAAAACTTGTTTTATGTTAAAGTCAGTTTTAAACAGAATAAATAAAAACAAATAATGTTTGATAAATTATTTAAGAACTTAAAAATATCATTTCATAGTTATCATCACCATCAGCCGTTTGCAGTCTACCGCTGGCCTCTCCGATTGCACACCACTTACGCGGATTAAAAGTAGGTTTCATTAGTTAAAAAAAATAAGTTTCATTCCTAAATAAATAAATGAATATTACAATTTCCTTTCTAGACTGAGATCCCAGTCAGCCCAGATTTGCGACATTAAAGGAAAGGCTCATTGGAAAATATTTAAAAATATTATAGGTACTTATTAATACATATACGAGATTTAACTATGTATTACGGAGATCGTTTTTTGTTTTTTCGGAAGACGGTCCCCATTTCATGTCATCCACATTTTATATATATTTTTATCATTAATTTCATCATGACGAAGACTTATAGACAATAAATACTTGACATTGGCAGAAATAGCTGATCCGAGTGATCCGGCTGGTTGCCATTTCATCAAAAGAAGAAGAATATTTAGTATATATAAATCAGAATTATGTGATTTCTTGCCGGACGAGACGATAATTATGTTGTCAATAGTCGATGTAATTAAAGCGTCCTATTTTCTCGAGTAATTGCTATTAATTTTTGTTCTAAATATTCCATATATTTCAGACGGGAAGACTTCGGAAAACAACTTCTGTCTTTTAGAATCTGGAACAATAAACATATAATAATCTCGCTATCCGACGAGGAACTCGCCTTAGCCGAAACAACTGACGAAATATATTACTAATTAGTATATTTTATCATTGACGAAACTAAATTACCGCTTCTATGTATGCTTTCAAGTTATCTATACTATACTAATATTAACTAATACACAAAGCTGAAGATTTTTTTTGTTTGCTTGCATGCGCTAATCTCAGAAACTTTTGGTCCTATTCGAAAAATTATTTCAGTGTTAGAAAACCTATTTACCGAGTAAGGCTATGGGCTATATATCTTCACGCTAAGACAAATATGAGCGAAATACCAATGAAGAATGTATAACAATGTGAAAAGTTGTTACGCTACGAGCAATAGGAGATGCAAACGAGGTTAAGCGGTCGTCATATCGCTTTCTACTGCGCTAAATGTTATGGGTTCACATTCCATATAGGACAACACTTTGTGTGATCTACAAATTGTTGTTTCGAGTCAGGGTGTTGGTTTCCGTTTCATGTATGTTTCTAAAGCCCCCGCGATTCAGGTTGTATTTTCGTAAGACAGGAGTTGTCTATGAAAATATGTTGTCATTACTGGTGAAATAGGTTGGCTCATTCTTAAATCGTCTTCCATTTTTTCTTCATAATTTTGTTTCTTGGAAACTAATGAATACTTATTCCTGAATCTCCAGAAGTACTACATTATGGAACTCAACAATATTTTATATTTCTGCTTTTATTAACAACAAGTTTCTGTATGTTATCGTGATCCATCTGATTATGTCCAAACTTTTTATCCTCAACTTATAATAGCGAACTTAGGAAAGTGACGTTCTTAGACAACTTCTAAATTTTGCTGCTAGAGGCGCGCGGATAATCTTTGTATCGCCAATAGATAGAATGTGTAATCTTCTTTCAGAAATCAATTTGTCACACCATTTTTGAGTACAAATAAATACCGAAATACTAAAGACTGTTGTAGAAACTGAGTCTAGCAGAGGACCATAAACAATGTTTAATTTTTGTTGGCGCCATTTGTATGTCATGGCGTTGTCAAGTTTGTCTTTGCTGTTGACTTGACTCTGTTGTCAATTGAATGATTGCCGAAAATTATGTCAGTCTGTCAGTGTCATTTCGGGCAAATTGGAATTTTATAAATATTGTGGATAGTAATTTTATATACAAATAAATAAGAAACTTAATCGAAATGTCTGACAATGATGATGATTATATGTGCGAGGAAGAAGAGGATTATGGTTTAGTAAGTGAATTATTTGACTATCATATCCTTTTTGACAATATTGTTCATGACATTTTACCGATTTTAATTTTCTCCTGCTAACCACACAACATTCTGTAGTCTTAGTCTGTCTTAAATGTGATATTTTAACTAAGTTTTATTAGCTTGCTTAAAGAAAATATGGTAGATAAAATATATATAACCTCATTTGCAATTTTCTTTTTGTCGAATTTTTACGCTCACTGATTTTGGTATGTTCTATGATGGCATATTTATTTGTAGGAGTACTCAGAAGACAGTAACTCTGAGCCGGACGTGGATTTGGAGAACCAGTACTACAACAGTAAGGCCCTGAAAGAAGATGAACCTCAAGCTGCGTTGCTTAGCTTTCAAAAAGTGCTTGAACTGGAAGGTGGGGACAAGGGCGAGTGGGGTTTTAAAGCACTCAAGCAAATGATTAAAATTAATTTTAAATTGGTAGGTACATTTAATTTTTCGAATGCTGCTGTAAATAGATATGTCTGTTAAGGTTTAAACAGAATTTGAGCTATCATTTAGCTAGTTTTTAAATTGTCATATAAAAAAACTTATCTCATTAGTGGTACTTGATGAAATAACTAAATGTATAATAGGATATTTAGCTACTCATAGAGGAATCCTAATACTAAGGGTGTAATAATAACATATGAAGAAGAAAATAAGTAATATTCTACATTGTCTACATAGATTTTTAAGGCAATTTAAAGGTTTTTTCAATTGCTACTATCAGTCTGCGTGTCTCTATAGTAGAATTCAAAAAAATAGACTTCTTTCAGCTAGAAGTAGAGTTAAAAAGAAAGTTCCAATTAGTTATACAATTAATGAGAAATAGTACCTTTTAAGAAAACCAAACCTTTTAAATAATTGAATATTTTATAATGATTGAAATTATTTTATGAGTTGAATGAAATTAACTTTTAAGTTACCTTCTTTAGTCCTCCTCCAACAATCCTTCCATCCATAAACGACTATATTAGATTGTATTAGTAAGAAAAAAGGTTTAAAGATATTGATTTTGTTACATTCTAAATGATAAATCTACACTAATATTATAAAGAGGAAAGATTTGTATTTTTGTATGTAACGAATAAACTCAAAAAGTACTGAACTGATTTTAAAAATTCTTTCACCATTTGAAAGCTACATTATCCACGAGTAACATAGGCTATATTTTTTTTTGGAAAAAAATAGGGTTCCGTAAGATATTTGTGTTTTTCAAGAAACAAGGTGTAAAAAATCAACCAGAAAAGTTACTTATTTTACGATTTACAATAATATAGCTTGTACATCAGAATAACACGTAGGCTATAATTTATAAAGATACACACATTGCCTGTGATTATTGTCGTACCGCGGGTAGCACCGTGGGGTTCAGCTAGTATTTAATAATTATATATATTACAGTTAAGCAGACATATACTGTACTCATTATAAAACATAATTGTTCATGTTTTAGAGCAATTTCCCAGAAATGATGTCTAGGTACAAGCAGCTGTTGACATATATAAAGAGTGCAGTCACAAGGAACCATTCAGAGAAGTCCATCAACTCAATTCTTGACTATATTTCTACATCAAGAAATGTGAGTATTACATTTTATAGATGCTTTTCTACTGAATGGATGCCCGCCCTATGATGTTGAAGAAGTTCAAAATCATCTACTATAATATATATTTCTCAAGTCACATAGTGTCTTACTGATCTTCACTTTTTCAAAAATGTGTCTCGCTGACATGCCCAAGATGGGATAGGAGCTCATGATGATTGAAAAGAGATACTAGACAAAGTTGCGTGGCTAAGATACTATATATATAACTTGAACTAGTTATTACCAGGGTATCCAATTCCTTTGTCATAAACTTAGAAGATTCCTATTGGATTTAATACATTTCATATTAAAACATTTTTTTCTAGATGGAATTATTACAAGACTTCTACGAAACAACATTGGAAGCACTGAAAGACGCCAAGAATGACAGGCTATGGTTTAAAACAAACACAAAACTTGGGAAATTATATTATGATAGGGGAGACTTCAACAAACTGGCAAAAATTCTGAAGCAACTGCATCAGAGTTGTCAGGTAATAAATTATATCAAAATATTACTCCTTACTATTCCGGATAACCATGCCTAGCACTGATCTGTAGTAACATTATCATTATTTGCATAAGGCTTCTCATTGTTAGAGAGTCTGTGTGCATTATTGACAGTTTTAAAAAAAATAGAATGGTAATTCTATAAATTTGTACTATACAGATTAGATCTTAATGTTCTATTGCATTTTGACTGACTGTATTTAAAATGTCACACTAGAAATTTATTTTATCACCATAAATTTATGGGCACCAGTTTATGTAAGATGACAGCATACACTTTTACCATCATCTTATTTATTTGTTCTCATTTGCTCCTTTGTAGATTAATTTGGTGGTTCTATTAATAAATATTTTTCATTATTATCTATCAGTTGTATCCCTTTAACTGATTTCTTAACTTCGACATGGTCCTTCGAGCCGAATTTCAACCAACAACCTGTGGACATAAAGTAATTTAGAAAATTAAAATATAATAATATGTGTTGTAGACGGATGAGGGAGAGGATGATCTAAAAAAAGGCACTCAACTGTTAGAGATATATGCACTTGAGATCCAAATGTACACAGCTCAGAAGAATAATAAGAAATTGAAGGCACTATATGAACAGTCACTGCACATCAAGTCTGCTATACCACATCCGCTTATTATGGGTGTCATTAGAGGTAATGTATAAATACATTAATAAATTGTCATATTAGCTACAATTGTAAAGAAATTACTACTGATGTCCTCATGAGTTAAAACCTGTTCATAATGGTGAAGATGGCCGTTACCCTAGCAGAAGCATGCTTGAAATGGTAGCGTTACTTTTCTTGAAACAGACTTACATGTCTCAGATCATCTTGTGGTTTCTGGTCAGTTAGTTTTTGACATAACATTTCACCATGATCCCCGGTGATATATTATAATGACAATATAGGTTGATTAATTAGTTATAGGATGTTACTACACACATCTCATAGAAACTTTCAAAAGTTCACGAACTTTTAACTGATTTCATTCCGAGTTCTCTTTTTACAATAACCAATTAGTTTTACTTCAGTTTTTGCATTATGAGTTGTCTTAAATGATTGATTGAATGACGATCCAGAGTGCGGTGGCAAAATGCACCTGCGCGAGGGAGAGTTCGAAAAGGCGCACACGGACTTCTTCGAAGCATTCAAGAACTACGACGAGTCGGGCAGTCCGCGTAGGACCACCTGCTTGAAGTACCTAGTGTTAGCTAATATGTGAGTACACTTTAATATTCATCATCATCATGTCAGCCGAAAGACGTCCACTGCTGGACATAGGCCTCCCCAAGGCTGCCCATAACAACCGGTCCTGTGCTGCTCGCATCCAACAGTCTCCTGCGACCTTAACCAGGTCGTCGGACCATCTTGCAGGGGGCCTACCCACGCTCCGTCTTCCAGTACGTGGTCGCCACTCCAGAACCTTTTTGCCCCATCGGCCGTCCTGTCTGCGAGCAAAGTGCCCTGCCCACTGTCACTTAAGTCTGGCAATTCTACGTTGATATTAATCTTTAATATTACTCATAAGATATTTTAAAGTTCTAAAAGTAATTATTTATGCAGCTCTTTTACATAAGTTTTGAGCATGTTTATTTTAGATTTTATCATAAATTTATATATATATATATATATATATATATATATATACATAGTAAAAATACAGTACATACAAAAATTCTCATGCATTACTAAAAGTATTTAAATAAGTGGGCAGATTACTATATTTTAAATAAGTAACTACACATAATACATTTAACTTAACATCTTAAAAAGAGATCAACATAAATTGCCCTTAAGTTGAATTTAATAACATATTATTTATATTACGTATTTAAAATCCAAACTGATTAAAAAATCTTTATAGCTTGACGTCACACGTCGACGTGTTTGTTTAAAATTCGACCTCTCCATTTTTCAGGCTGATGAAATCTGGCATCAACCCATTCGATTCGCAAGAAGCCAAACCTTATAAAAACGACCCTGAGATTTTGGCCATGACGAACCTTGTAATGGCATACCAAAATAATGATATAAACGATTTTGAGTCAATACTCAAACACAATAGAAACAATATAATGGATGATCCCTTCATCAGAGAACATATAGAAGACTTGCTAAGGAATATTAGGACTCAAGTGCTCATCAAACTGATCGGCCCGTACACTAGGATCCACATACCGTTTATTTCTAAGGAGCTAAATATCGACGAAAAGGAAGTTGAGAATCTATTAGTTACGTGCATCTTAGATAAGTGAGTATTCATTTTTTTATTATGGCTTTTTTATGGGTAGGGATAAACGAATGGACGAGTCACAGGATGGAAAGGGTCTACCGTCGCCCGAGGACCCCTGTAACGAATGCCTCCTATAGTAAATTTAGCTAAAATACAAGGTTAGACGTAGTTCAGACAGATAACTCCCCCCTCCCCCGCAGCACGATCAGCGGCCGCATCGACCAGGTGAACTCAGTGCTGGAGCTGGTGGGCAGTGCCCGGGGCGCCGCGCGCTACGCCGCGCTCGACAAGTGGACGGCGCAGCTCGCCGCGCTGCACCGCGCGCTCGCCAACAAGATGGCCTAGGCGCACCCGCCACACGCCACCCGCCACCCGCCCACGAGTCTCCCCATCCACAATGATTCCTCATGTCTTTGGAGTGAAACGCCCTTAGCGGCCTGCGCAGACGAGGGACGATAGTGGACGAAACGACAGTGTGCTGTTATAGTTCAATACTTTGATTGAGCGTGGTCAAAATGCAACTTTATCGCTATACCGATGAGAGCGCGCCGCGGACGTTTCGTTTTCCACTGTCCCTCGTCTATGCGGGCTCTATATTACGCCGCTTCGCGAATGACGTTGTGTCAGTGTAAACCAGTGCTATGAACGATCGTTACGTCGTAAGAAGTGTGACGTCACGACCTGCGGAGTCCGTGACAGGGATACGGTGCAGTTTTCAAAGTAACATTTTTAAAGTCCAAATATTTTAAGCAAATTTTTGAAAACCGATTTCACAGTTTTAGAGGATCCTTTTTTCATGGAAACGTTTATGTCCACTTAAAACTAAATGCATTTTAAATACTGACTAAAGTGGACTTAACTACTCGTTATCTGTGGTCGACTACGAGAGACCGTCTCTTCTCTGTAACTTCTAAAACATAAGAAGGTTGTTACCGATCGCCGCTAACTTCGAGCCGGTCAATTTACAAACTACAAGGGCAGTATAAGCTCACTTTTATAACGGAGATGTATGTTATCTCATTTTGTCCACACTGTATACTTACGACATAAATAGAAATTAAAACTAGTAATCCCTGCACTAAAAAGTGAACAAACCATTTCTTTTCTTAATTATTTTTAACGCTATCCACACACAGCTACCACCTATCAACTTAACTCAATTAAAATAAAAGTAATTAATTTGAAAAGAATCATTCTGTATATCATAATTTTTTAGTATCATTTGAAGCAAAGGTAATAAAAATAAAAATCTAAATTTAAAATAGCTTTGATTGGATAGTATTGAGAAATAATCCAATCAAGCCTGTAAAGAATTCTAAAATACATAATTCGTTGCAAGGATCGGAATGCTTTTTTGTAATATGCATGCAGTCTATTGATAATATCACCAGTTTAGGGATTGAATAGGCTCTGCATAATATTGTTCAATTGATGTTTGTCAGTCTGATTTATGAATAAAATATAAACCATATTCCTTTAAAATAGAGCTCAAATAAGCAAAACTAGTAGTATCTAGTCCATTCCAGTGGACTGCGACGTACGAGTGCTCTCAGAAATATATTAAGAATTTACTTCATTATTAATGTTTGTTCTTACAGAAACAACTAATTGGTTCTGTATACTGTTGATATTTTTTAATTTTTAAGACTTCACTCTTTGTTCAAAGTTGTCTCCGTTGTTCATTCTTTAGTGCAGAACAGATTTGTCTATGTAACGATTTAATACTTACATTAAGTACTAATAAAGTGTAAACATATTCGTTTGCACAATCGGTAACTAGAGATTGCAGTCAAAGTGCCAATATCGAGAAAAGCTGTATCTATAGTTTCTTCGTTCTTCATTAATACCTTTTGAGCTCTTAATATTGGGAATGTCGCACACTAACACGGTTATGTACTACAAAACCACAACTCCTACAAAGATAAATAAGTGTATCTATTAGTAATCAAAATTGTGATGTGATTTTTTTGTAACAATAATAAAAAAAAAAAAAAATTTGTTGAAACTTAATGACTGGTTTGTTTACTTCACAACATTGGTGATAAAATATGTTCATTTATATATTAAGAAGATTTCTGATTAAATTCAATCCAGTTGGTATGCATACAATAATGACATACGCTGATACCTGTATTTATCTTTTTGTTATCTGTGTGATGACCCTAAAAATATTTAATAATTAATCTGGCTTTATTTTTGATAAACAACTAAAAATAAATGAACCTTTAAAAATAAGTTTAAAATGAAATATACAATGTATAAAACTATTTTAGGGTGCGGCAATCCCTTAATAAAATAAATATACATTATAACTCAACACAGATTATATACCTGTAGATGAACAATACAATTAATTACCTTTAACTAAGTAAGTACATAGTTTTACTATCTAATACTTGAAACCATTGACAGGTAAACAATGACATCGACATTGCAACTTATCGTCATATGATTTTCACCCGCTGTTTTTGTGGTAAACGTTAAACAACAATCGCGTGGCGCACCAATATGTATAAATAAATCTCTCTAGAATCACTATCTATTGCTGAAAACTGCATTATAAACCGTTGAGTAGTTTAAAAGATGTAAGGGTACAGACAGTGTAAGCGGCTACATTTCATAATGCTTGTAAATACGTTTACATACATAATTATAACGCCCTATGCCCGAATACGATACATTAAAAGATTCTATTATTATTCATATTAATCTATTTTTTGTCGTGTTTATGACCTTCATTGTTATAAAAGAGTTTAGTAGTAAAAAAAAAATTCATTATTATTTTTATATAATTGTTTTTGTAGTACTTTTTCTTTATTTTTTAAGGTAACTGTAATAAACTAAAAAAAATATTCTTCACACCCAAACACCAATAAGTTAAGCTTTTTAATATTTGTTTTTTTTTTTTTAATTTTACCATAGGAGAATGCAGTATTTAGTTTATTTTTTAAATGGAACACCTACTTATCTAGACTATTAGATATCTACAAGTATATAATCTAAGACCAGAGTTCTTTTTAACATCATAATTTGTATGTTTTAATATCATTGAACAATCCCGATATAAAAAAATATGTTTGGCAAGTTGTAATAAATAAAATATGTAATAATTGAAAATGTGATATTTGTATAATGTATAACATCGGCTAGTAAACAGGCTGTTTGTAACGATTTGGTAAATTATGAGTTTGTACATGATACCGATGATTTGTAAAATAATTTTGGGACATTCTGGGGCTTAATTGTAAGAAATACTTCTCAATTTCAGTGCAGTGTGTTTACCAATACACGATTTTGAATATTTATATTGTTTTATTTTAACCTCCAAAGCTATACTATATCGGTCTACAAAAAGCAACGATTGCATTGTTGTGCGACACAGCAACTTGTCAAGAGTTACACCTGCTAACACACAAAACCGATATAATTTTCTAATTACAATAATTTTTGTATGTGCAGAGCCGTCCATTTATATAAAAAACTGCAATAATTACTCTAGCGCCCTTTAGTAAGCGTAGCGCCACTCACACTGCTGCGTATGCACTGCGCACCCTGCACTATTATACTACTGACTACTGGCCCGTGTAGAAAAATGATGGGTCATGTGAACCACCAGGTGACCTATCTAGAACGATAGAAGAGCATAAAATAATAAGATTCAGCACTATGCCGTCACTTGTAAGCTGTCCAACTGAGTGCAGGTGAGAATTCAAAAGTACCGGTAGAGTGGGTACATTTTGGTCATATATTTTTGTACGGCATTCTTACCATCGATAGATCCATGAAAAATAATAAGAAAACGCGCAGTGCCGTAAAAAAATGGTGCGCCATAAAGTCGGGTTTTTATTTTTATTTTGTACGGCATCAGTTTCATACTATTTCAATACTGCTTCTAATCCATTATTCCGCAACGCCGTACAAAAATCATGCGACAAGGAGAAAAAATCGAGGGTTGCAACCTCCTCTCTTTCCATGGTCCAGGGGGTGATTTGACAAAACATAAAATTATTTTATTTTGTAAGTATTTTATGCATAGATAATATTTTTTCATATGCCGTACATTTTCGTTGGTCCAAAGGGGAAAAAAACTGAAAAAGAAAAATCATTCATCTTCCTAGTCTTTATTATTCCCAATATTTGGGGTCGGCTACCAGTTCAACCGGTTTTACCTGAATATCAGAAAAAGAAAAAGAAAAAATCAAAAAGAAATAATCCATATAACGAAATTTAAGGTGAAATTCATCACGATATACGATAAGACAACTATGAAATTGGAAGCAACGCCGTTTCCCCCTTGTTTCTGGGAGTTAAAACAACATATGAAGAGAAGTACCTACATAGGACAGATTTGGTGTAATGCCTACAAACAAATAACGTCGACCTTGTTACCAATAAGCTATGGATGGATTGTCAATGACGGTCGGTACGATTTCGACTGGTTCCACGGCGAGGAATGCCTCCAAAAAAACTGTGACATAACGGAACCGGATGAGGAATCAGGCGAAGAAGATGAAGACGTCATAGGTAAATAAATAAATCTTTAATCTGTAAGTATTTTATTTATATTTATGTTTTGACAAAAACATATTTATGTTTCAAAAAATGATAGAGAAGATAATTCGGACGTCGATCAAGACGTTGATTCCGATAACAACTTAGCGGCTGATTCCGATACTGAATAATTTAAAGAAAAACCATATTTTTTATTATCATCATTAAATATATCGATTTTTTAAAAACAATGATTGTTTTATTTATTCATCATTATAATGAAACAAATCAATTATATAAATGTATCAAACCAAAAGGTATACAAAACTGTTGATACTGGGATTGACAGTTTCAATTCTTGGATATAATATACACACCGTTTCAGTTCAGTTAGACGTCATAGTGGTTTTATCATATTATCAATTGTTCTCTTCAAAAATATGTTAATGCCGTACTGTATCAGATGGCCATAAAGTACCCTTAAAATGGTAGTGTCATTTTCATCAGCCTAAAAGATATGGTCTGCATTAAAATGTACGGCATCATTTTTTCCTAATTTATTTAGGTTAATACTATTTAAAACAAGTTATAAAATGTAGAAAACTGCTATATTTCATTAATTTATGATATTTAAACTTTTGCAATAATTAGCAAAATTTCAGTTTTTGTATTTCTCTATATTTTTTTAGAATAGTTTTTTTTTGAACGGCAATATTATATAACAATTGAGTTATACAATATCATGTTAAAAAAAAAGTTCCCGTACAGGATCAAATGACTTTACAGCTTTATAAATCAGGGATACGATGAAATTAAGATAATTATTGATATATATTCAAATGAGCAATAATTTTTTGACGGCATTATTTTTAATAGTACTTTTGAGTGCTAGATAATGTTTTGGAACCGAAGCCGTACTTTTTCAAATTACCCCCTGGACCACGGAAAGAGAGGGGGTTGCAACCCTCGATTTTTTCCCCTTGTCGCATGATTTTTGTACGGCGTTGCGGAATAATGGATTAGAAGCAGTATTGAAATAGTATGAAACTGATGCCGTACAAAATCAAATGACCAAATTTACCCTCGAAATTGTCGGAAAATAAAAATAAAAACCCGACTTTGTGGCGCACCATTTTTTTACGGCACTGCGCGTTTTCTTATTATTTTTCATGGATCTATCGATGGTAAGAATGCCGTACAAAAATATAAGACCAAAATGTACCCACTCTACCGGTACTTCTGAATTCTCACCTGCACTCAGTTGGACAGCTTACAAGTGACGGCATAGTGCTGAATCTTATTATTTTATGCTCTTCTATCGTTCTAGATAGGTCACCTGGTGGTTCACATGACCCATCATTTTTCTACACGGGCCAGTAGTCTATATAGGTAAAGACACCTATGGTATTTTGAAGGCCGGCACGTGTTGTTCTGAAGAGAAAGGTAGAAAGGGGGGGGTCAGAACACTCCATGATAAAGGTGATAGAGGACTACTATAGAAGCGATATCTCTTCGGATCTGCAAAGACTCACGGAACTTGGTGGCTTCGGGACTATCGCTGCTCGCCGCTGCAACCGATCGAGAGCGTCAAACAGATATGGCGCGGCTCCACCGTAAAAATGAGAACAGTACTCCACGCATAAGCGAATCTCGATCTTGTAAAGAAGGCAGATTCTTGGGCGAGAAGAACCGTCTTACCTTGTTTATACCCAACTTCCGCGAGGCCGCCTTAGTTATGCTCTCAACAATGTACTCACGCAGGTTGAGATCACGGCAAATATATGAATATTTGTGCAGGGTGCCGAACTTATCCTGCAGTGACAGTGTGTTCTGAAAAGTGGGAGGGAAGGGATACTTTTTGGTAGAATGTGAGCATACCTGTGATAGAAATAGATATTCCTTTAAAACTCTCCCGGCCCGCTAGGTCCAGGAATAGGCCCGGTACCGCAGACTACTTAGGCGCTGGAGGCCAACTGTCACCCTCTAGACTCAAGCAGAAGCAGGTTCGAGTGGCAACGCGAGCGCTGCAAAGCGTGAGCGCCCTTTTTTCCGAGCAGGAAAGGAACATCGGGGTTCCAGCACAGGAGGAGGCCATCTAAAACTGTAAGTAGTTGGGGTTACATGGATTTCCTTTCAAATGTGCAGAGTGCGGTTATTTTTCGACATTGCCTAGTGGCAATGTCCGGACTAGTGTCCGTCCAGTCCAGTGGTGATATCCGGGGGATTACCGCACAAAATAAAACTAGAGTTGCTTAGGCCGAAGTTTGATAATTTGTTAACTACTATAGGTATTAAATAAAAGACATGCTGTAATAAGTAAACGTTTATATTTTTACATTAAAATGGACGGATTGGTATATCACAGGTTAGTTATATACATTTCCATTAGTACGTATACATTTGTTACCGTTCTCTTAAACAATAGAAATAAAATGTTTTACTACTCGTAAAACATTCGTAAATTTAATTATATTCGAAGTTACACACATTAAATGGCACTAGATCCTATACTTACATATTATTATTTTTTTGCTTGTTTAACCCCACTTATCTCAAAAACTACATCTGATTGGGATACGTTATGTGATAGTATGTTTAGTGTAACATATTAAGCGATATGTGTAACATAGTGTCTATGGTATTAAATTTAGTAACATTTATTGTCAAACAATTTTACGACTATGGCAGTGAATAATTTGAAACATGTAATTTTTTTACATGTAAGTATATATTTTAACATTTTCTTTGAAATATACAAGTTACAAAATACATTTAAAAATATTAAAAAAAATCTTTCTGAATGTTGAATTCGCACTTTGATTTTCGACTTCGAGCCAAGTACATAAAACAGTACATTTAACATAATATAATATAATAATAAAGCATGTATTAAAGAGCTTTTGTCTAGATTCTATATAATAAGTGAATACACATATAAAAATATATCATTGAAATATAATTTCCATTCGTAAAAATAAGGATATTTTTAATATAGCAACTCGTAATGTAAAAAAAATACTATACGCGCTATATTTAGAAATAAGAAGTAATTACCCTCGTACAAATTGGTGGAAATTTAGATTAACCGGTATCGATCACCCAAAAACCGAACTCAAAAATAGCAGATATCGCTGTTATTAAATTTTATATACATTGCACAATTTTTTTATATAAAAATATATATCTCGTGGAAAGCGATATCGTTTAGTATTTGATTACCATATAGTACTAGGTAAGGGGTAAACACTTTGACGTCACTTGTTATAATAATGGCGGCACTTGAACAGAGTCGTATTGGAAAGTGGGGGATTGAAACGGCACATTATTATTCGGAACGCCGACCCGGGCACTGGTCCAAAACGAAACTGTCGGTTTACCGTTTCTACTTCAAAAATCGTTTTTACAGATAATAAAGTGAAATTATACAAAGTATACATTATTATTCTTCGCCGCTTAAACAAGAACCCTGTACCACCTACTCAGGACAGAGAAAATATTATCGCTCAGCCATCGCTCCCGCCGTTATATATAACATTCAAATCTGAGATACTTTACAAGTAATTCTCGGGTTTAAATTAATTTTAAACATGGTAGACCTACATTTGATTTTAATTATTTTTTAAATGTTTTAGTAACGTCAAATTCATAGTTTTTTGGCGGTTCTTCTTCATAAGAATGACATTTTGGAACAACTAGAGTCATTAACATAACGTTCCGAAAGTGCATGAAAAGGTTAACTTAAAGCAAAAGCTATTTGTTTTTATTTCACGATTGTCCGTCATAGATAACTCATCTATACAAGAAAATAACAATAAATGTAAACAGAACAGCCGCAACTAGACAAACCAAAAGACTTGGTTCTCTACTTCTTTCGCTCTGCAAAATATTATAAAAAATCACACCTATTCTGTCTTTTTACGCTTATTATATGTTTTATAGATTAAATGTATCGTGATCCTCTGATATTCTTCTGGTACTCTTACCGTTCTTCGCGTCAATGTCCAGGCTTGTCGTGCAACCAGGGTCGGAAGATAGGCAGCGTGCTGGGGTAGTGTGTAGGCGCCTGCGGTTCCTCACCCTCCTCACGGAACGGATACGTGCCGACCAGAATCGGAAGTTGAAGCTTTATTTCCTTTTCCAAGCTCTTTGGCTCGATTATGAACTGGGGACAACAATTTGTTAAGTTGGGTTAATATGATATTTAATTTTTGAAATAATAATATTTGTAAGACTTTGTAAATATTAGGTTGGTATAAGGAAAGAGATCGTTGCCAGGAAAATGATGACATGGGTTTTAGTCGAGCATTCAGTGATCGATGATTGGTGCTTCAATTGTCGATCGATTAGTCGATATAGGGTTCAAGATTACTGCCACGTGTCAGGTTACTCACGAACACGTCGTACTGCACGGAGATGAGGTGGCAGCCGCGCAGGTTGGTGGGCGGGAGCGGCGGCACGTAGAGCAGCTCGTGCTGCCACACGTCGCTCATAGAGAAGCAATGCTGAACGTTACTCACGAACACGTCGTACTGCACGGAGATGAGGTGGCAGCCGCGCAGGTTGGTGGGCGGGAGCGGCGGCACGTAGAGCAGCTCGTGCTGCCACACGTCGCTCATAGAGAAGCAATGCTGAACGTTACTCACGAACACGTCGTACTGCACGGAGATGAGGTGGCAGCCGCGCAGGTTGGTGGGCGGGAGCGGCGGCACGTAGAGCAGCTCGTGCTGCCACACGTCGCTCATAGAGAAGCAATGCTGAACGTTACTCACGAACACGTCGTACTGCACGGAGATGAGGTGGCAGCCGCGCAGGTTGGTGGGCGGGAGCGGCGGCACGTAGAGCAGCTCGTGCTGCCACACGTCGCTCATAGAGAAGCAATGCTGAACGTTACTCACGAACACGTCGTACTGCACGGAGATGAGGTGGCAGCCGCGCAGGTTGGTGGGCGGGAGCGGCGGCACGTAGAGCAGCTCGTGCTGCCACACGTCGCTCATAGAGAAGCAATGCTGAACGTTACTCACGAACACGTCGTACTGCACGGAGATGAGGTGGCAGCCGCGCAGGTTGGTGGGCGGGAGCGGCGGCACGTAGAGCAGCTCGTGCTGCCACACGTCGCTCATAGAGAAGCAATGCTGAACGTTACTCACGAACACGTCGTACTGCACGGAGATGAGGTGGCAGCCGCGCAGGTTGGTGGGCGGGAGCGGCGGCACGTAGAGCAGCTCGTGCTGCCACACGTCGCTCATAGAGAAGCAATGCTGAACGTTACTCACGAACACGTCGTACTGCACGGAGATGAGGTGGCAGCCGCGCAGGTTGGTGGGCGGGAGCGGCGGCACGTAGAGCAGCTCGTGCTGCCACACGTCGCTCATAGAGAAGCAATGCTGAACGTTACTCACGAACACGTCGTACTGCACGGAGATGAGGTGGCAGCCGCGCAGGTTGGTGGGCGGGAGCGGCGGCACGTAGAGCAGCTCGTGCTGCCACACGTCGCTCATAGAGAAGCAATGCTGAACGTTACTCACGAACACGTCGTACTGCACGGAGATGAGGTGGCAGCCGCGCAGGTTGGTGGGCGGGAGCGGCGGCACGTAGAGCAGCTCGTGCTGCCACACGTCGCTGGCGCCGGCGCGCGTCTTGCCGTGCGTCAGCGCCGCCAGCTCGCGCACCTCCTTGGCCGCCACCTTGCCGTGCGCGCAGTACTGGATCGTCTGTGCACCAACATGCTCTACTACTCACGGATACTCACTAATCAGCCCTAAGTGGTCAAAACAAAATGTCAGCCGATTATAGAAAGAAATTCGACGCGGAATATTTACATCAGGGCTTAGGAGCCAGTTCTACTACTGACGACTACTGTCATTATTTCACTAATCTGTTCTACTAATGACGACTACTCTCATTATTTCACTAATCTGTTCTACTAATGACGACTACTCTCATTATTTCACTAATCTGATCTACTAATGACGACTACTCTCATTCTTTCACTAATCTGATCTACTAATGACGACTACTCTCATTATTTCACTAATCTGTTGTACTACTGACGACTACTCTCATTATTTCACTAATATATTCAACTAATGACGACTACACTCATTATTTCACTAATCTGATCTACTAATGACGACTACTCTCATTATTTCACTAATCTGATCTACTAATGACGACTACTCATATTATTTCACTAATCTGTTGTACTACTGACGACTACTTTTGTCTTGTCACTAATCAGTCATTCAGTGTTGTAAGCTACTACATGAAGTCGTGTATAATCAAAAATATTTTAATATTGCAGAGAACAAAAGCCTACAACAATGGTCAATTATATATCATTCATATTTCATTGGAAGATATTTGCAATTATTTAAGTTTTCAACGAATTAAGTATTTAAACGATTCATGCTCGGTATAAAATATAACTTCTTTTTGTAAGACACTAATATTTTAACAATGACTCAGTCGAGTTAGTTATGAAAAGCAGAATCATCCTCAACGAGGTCATTGCATTTTCTTTAAAAAAAACGAACAATCGAAATAACCGCGTGATATGTTTCCGGCAAGAGCTAAATCGTGACTTAGTTATTTTTAATAGCTTAACTCAACAGACAAAAAAGAAAGAGCCTTGTCTATTTGAAAATCGAACGAATGCTTCATACCTACTCTTTACATAGACAAGTCGATGTTTTTTATTCCTCATTCCGTTCCGTACAACTTGCTGCAGATATTGCTTGAGTAATTAAGACAGATAAATGCGCGCGTGGAATATAGATGAGGTTTTCTTATAAAGCGTCTATCTGCTTACAAGTTCTGCTTCATTGAATATATTGCACATGTTAATGAGTATTAGGTGGCAGCTACTTAGAACTAAAGTAATTCAATACGATACATTTACTCAACGACACAATAGTTCAAGGTAAAGAGACGATGATTTCACCACGAACGGGCTGGCTCAATCGGGACGGTACTACCCTCTCACAGAAAACGAACCCAAAATGACAGCAATGGTGCTGTCAACACTATATTTATTTTTGAAGAAAATAAATATATTTTTAATATATTTATTATTATTTGATGGACCACCACGTGTCGTCGAAAGCGCCAGATATCAAAAATCACCAGAGTTTGAGAGATGGGGAAGGGGATAGGGGGAGGGGTTTGGTGTTTCGTGTCGTGATGAGTGTTAGACCGGAGATGGTGGACCTATGATGCAGAAGTATCTTAAAAGACCGCCATAGTGTTGGTCACCATGCTGCATTGTTGCATTATCTGCATTCGCAATGCGTATGGTGACCACTACTACTTTTGGATTTTGCTCATTCTTACTGCACAGACAGTCACTTTAGCTCATATATGTATAAAGAAGTAAAGGCTAGCTACCCTGTCTAAAACTCCACGAAGATCTATCTATGGGTTTACTTATTGTCGGTATTTTTAAAGCAAGGTAGGATCTAACAAAGCCTGTTTTTGCCATTGTGATAATGGCAATTGTAATAACTTTATTTTGTGTGAGAAACACATAATATTATGTAATAATAATTTATTGAGTTTCAAGTTTTACATAGGATTGATTAAACAAGAATACCCCAATTTTTATTTTTTATACATAGGCTTACAGACTGTTTTATAAAGACACTTAATCGTTCCTAATTCTTTGTTCTAGACTTTTGACATCAACATTTATGTGTTGCGAGATCTTCTGTTTTATATGATTCATGCATGTCTGATCCAAGACTAGGCAGGACCTGCACTATGGTAACTAAACTGTTGACTAATATACCAATCAACAGGACCATCGACGTCTGGCTTTGAAGTGATGGCCACTGTCGAATTAGACCAACACAGCCACTAGCTTCTTATCCATTAAAAACAAACACAAAAGTTGATAATCTCGTCAACTACACATCAACAGCTTTCAACAGTCCACTGCTGGATATAGGTTCTCCTTAGAAATGAGGTTTAAAAATGTATTAACTTTTCCTACTGTTTGTAGTGATTTAGGGTTACATAAATTGCTCCCTTAGTCACGTCAGTCACTTACGAAACCCACTGGATGTTTTTTGAATTCGTCGACTTGTGGATACCCAACCCGCAAATTCAAGTTCACCACACAGAGAAATGAATGAAGTCAGTACCTCGGTAAGTGCAGCTCGGGTAGCTTTAAGCGTGGTGCGGGAGTTGTTGACGAGTTGCGCGCTCAGCACGATGCTCTCGCCGGGCACGTACGCGCCACGGTCCAGGGACACGCGGCACGACACCGAACCGCCGCCCACACACCCAACACCCAGTCGGTGTTCCACGCTACACTCGAACTGTTGCTACCACACAGACATACAACATATTATACCTACATAAACATAATAGTTACTCTGTAATACCAAAAAAAAACGACTTCAAGAACTGGACCAAATTGAAATGGGACCGGAAGCACCAGCTTTTAAATAAAAAAATAATCAACAAAATCGGTTAACCCAGTCGTAAGTTCAGAGGTAACAAACAAAAAATACAGTCGAATTGAGAACCTCCTCCTCTTTTGAAATCGGTTAAAATACTCCGTTACTCTGTAATACGTGATAACATCATCATCAACAGCCTATAGTAGGTACCCTTGCAACTATTGGATATAGAAAGGAAGTGTTGTGGTGTAGAGAGGAACCGTCATTGGTCAATTACAAATTTTATTTAATTACACATGTTTAGTTACAGTTATTTATTTGATTATATGCTCCCAGTGAGCAGCTCAATCCTCATCAACAGAGGCGAGTACAATTTAATGCAAAAAGCCAAATTTTTAAGGATGGTGTAAAATAACTCACAGCTAAAACTGGTGGTTCCAAATTCAAATCAATAGGGTTCATCACTATGAAGACCTGTTGATTCTTGTGTGTTAGGCCGTTGGGTTCTCGGAGTGCTGCCTTGCAGTAGTACTGAACCCATCCGTGTGTGCCGAGGAACGTGGACGGCAAACCCATCGGGAGGCCCAATTTGAAAGGGAAGCTGTGTATTCCAGGAGACAGGACTGATGTGCCATGACCTAGATCGTTGTTGAGTTGAGTAATTGTTAAAATTTCTTAGAACTAGTTATGTATTTTTATTGTAGAAAAAAAAACATACTGATATGAAAGTAAAAATTGTATAATCACAAAATGTATGTTTACTAAGCAACCTTTAGAATTACAACTGTTATAAAGAAGTTCTTTCTTTTGTACAACTTTCAGGGATACGTATGCTCTATACACACTCTGAGAAGCTTTACTCGTGTAAAAATATTTATAATCTGTTAGCACGTATAGGAACGACAGCTCGTAACAGTAAATCGGGGATCCCCACTACTTTTTACTACCAATATATCATATCGATCGTGATGCCTGCCGTTTTAAAAAGTAACTTTAGGAGAGACTGTTTTTTTTTTCGAGATTATTTTAAAAAGTTAATATCTCATTTTTGTGGTTTATTGTAACTTAGCGCGATATTAAATTACACCTGCTACGCTATTAGTGACAACACTAGTCATCACTAGTGCGATTTAACGTAAAACTAACAGGTTTAAGGAGGTTGTACAAATAATAAATAGTGACCTTCGAACCATCTGTACCGCATATTTGCTGACATTTATGTAACCTCATACACTTTCTTAACTAGCGTTTATCATTCATTATGGTTGTAAAATAATGGTCCTGACGCGTGCCAGCCTACCGAACTGTTAGATCTTATTTTAGTCGATAAAAAGTTAATCAGTCTCAAAATATCTATTAAAAGATAGGTTTAATTTATCGAAAAAAAGATTTTTTTACTTTCGTGTTAATTCAAGAGCCTATAAGATGTTTAGTTAAACGGCATTTATTTTTAATAACGGAGAAAGATCAAATGTTTTCTGTTTGGCGAATAAAAATAATCTTACCTGGTTCTCCGAGGAGCCTCATTCTGAAGTCGATATAGTTCTCTTTGTCAAACAGTCTCTCATGGCGTCCAGATCCGACTCTTACCACCCCTTCACCAATAACATGGAAATGTAAACCTGAAATATAGAGAATGCATCAGAGAAAAAACTTTTATTTCTGCTGATAATTATCATAGAGGGTATTCACGGAAAAGGGCATGGTTGTATGCGGCGTCCAGAACCTAAAATCACATGGTTCCGGGACCTCGCCATAGCCTAAAGCCGGCTATTTAGTGGATTTTGTGGAAGCCTTACACTCTCTAGGCAGAGATCCGAAGCGATTTCCTACCCCGACAATTCTGTTATAATCACTCATCTGGTGAAAGGCAACGAAAGACATGACTAATATCGGAATTTAATCGGCGGAATGCCGAATAATGGCTATTTCGGAAGCCTTCGAAAAATATTTTATTGTTGTGAACTACTAACTGCCTCGGTGGCGCAGAGGTAGTGAATGCAACTGCTGTGCTTGAGGTCTCGGGTTCAAATCCTGGGTCGGACCAAGTATTTGTTTCGGAGTTTGGGTGTTTTCTCTGTATAATATGTATGTATTTACAAAAAAAAAAAGTATATATGTATTCATATCAGTCGTCTAGTACCCATAACACAAGCTCTGCTTAGCTTGGCGTAGATGGCGTTGTGTGTTAGATGGCCAAAAGTATTTACTAACACTTAAAATTACACTGAACTTTGTTTAGGTTTTGTTTTTCGGTCCGGTACGGTGACGAATTCAGAACACAGAGTGTAACTATTTTTATTCATCCTATGGGAAGAAGGAAGTAGGAGGCGATTAAGGGAGCACTACGCACGATAACACAGAAGGAAAATTTGAAACAAACTCTATATTAACCTCTGACCAGCCTCCTTCCCTGAAACCTATATCTACTAGTGGGCTATTAAGCCTTGATGATGACTCTTGTTTAGGATGTTACAGGAGAAAATCGTCTCAAATTATAAAACAAAGTATTATGTATCAGTTGTGTCACGATCGTCAATGGTGACCTCATACTCATTGCAAAATGCATGAGAAGGTATATGTCGGTACGAAGCGTGGAGAGTAGGATGTATAAACAATGAGCAATAAAATGCTATCTGAGTGAGCTTTCGTTACATAATTTTGTAATTTTGTGGCGCCGTTATTCTCATCGCGAGACGCGCCTTTTATATTAGGCTAAGGTCATTGTGTAGAATCATTAATAAAGTGCAACAAATCTTTTATGGCAAAACGAGCAGACGGATCAATTGGTGGTTTAGGTGACTACCGCCGCCCAAGGAAACCATTCAAGAGGCGCAGGTGCGTCAGACCCCTCAGGAGGGCCTGGCCTGGAGCAGAGGGGCTCAGAATCAAGGATTTTAGAACTCCAGTAACTCGCAGAATAGCGACAAATAATTGCTAAAGGATTTTATATGAAGCATAGTGTTATTATTACGGCATGGTACAGCATTATTCAAACGGTATTATAACTTAAAAAAGGAAATACTAATAAATATAATCTTTTCATATAAAATAGCAGTTTTTTAATAATTTTATTGCCTTTATGCTACTCTCGAAAAGGCGTTTGTGATTTAATCGTGTTTCAAATTTATGCATACATGTATGCATAAATTTGAAACATAGGATATTATGATAATTACAAAACGCAATATTTTTTTAATGTAACTAGACTATTTTTTTTAATTTATATATTTAATGATAATTTAATTCAGTTTTATCAATCTTTAAAGCAAAAACCTTGACACAATAACCTAGTGTAACTTCATGTGAAAATAGTTACTTGACAAAAACTATTTCACACTATGCTGTATAAAATGTAAATCCTTTGATTTTTTTTGTTTCTTTCTTCAGAACTTTGTCATTTGCCAACTAACTTTTGCCAGCGACTCTGCCCGCGTGTATGTAGGTTATCGTGATAAGGACTATCAGTCCTTCCTCAAGAATCAAAGTCATTTAAGGTGTGCTTTGGTCACTATAAGCTTAATTTATTAAATTTCTAACACAGCCATTTTTATTCTGCAAATCAAATGACTAGATATTTTTTATTACTCTAATTTTAAGTTGGTTTAAAGATGTTATCTTTTCCACCTTTGAGAGTGGAAAATTCTTAGAAAGGAGGCCTATGACCAGCAGTGCACTATGAAACTTTTCAAGCATAATTAATAGATATTTCATATATCTAACTCTCAATGCCATCCAGGCCCAAACTTAGCAGAGCTTGTATTATGGGTACTAGACAACTGATATAATTATATATTACTGGTATATTTAAGTAGCTGATATTTTTTTTAAGTTTCAATCAACTATACATAACACAAAAGTACTTTCTAACTGTAAATAATGTTAGACAACCAAGAGCTGAGATAACAAACAAATGTTTGTTGTCTAAGATCTTGAATAAAGCAAGCAACCCAGTATCACTGCAGCTATTACTTCATATGCACAGGTTTTATGTGATATTGACATTTTGTAAAATATATTTTTTCATTGGACTCTTGTTTTCGAAAAAAAAATTTATAATATCTTGTGAAAAAAAGTTAAGTATTATATGTTAAAAATAAAGAACAGAGTAGATGAAATTCATAAATATAGGAACCATAATAATAAAAATATTATAAACACACAATCTTAATTTGAATGTCTCATTCAAATAAAGAACCATTTACTTGTTTGTTTACTCACCTAACACAGGTGTGTCATCTTGCAACTCCATAAGCACTTTCCCCGACAAGAACTGGCCGGGGAAATACAGCAACGATGTGTTATCAAACACTATCAAGAACTTTAATAATTTACGCGGCATTTTGGTTTCCTTACCACTAGTTCTTATAACTTCAGCTTCGAATAAATATTACCTGTATCAATATAAATAATTTCTAAATTTAAATATTATTGGTACAATTAAATAACGGAACAGACATAAAACTAATCAGGCATCACCATTTATTTATGTTAATTTATGAAATTATATAATTTACTGGCGAAACTTCATTCCAAAACATTTCGTACAATAAAGCCAATAGTGAATTACATTTTAATAATTTAGCAACATCACATGGGAGACTAAGGAAACCTTGTAGGCATGAAAGTTACGCCTACTACGAAATCTCATTAAAATTTTGAGTCTGTCATCTGTGTGTACCAAAGTTAAGTAATATGTTACCGAAGGCCGTCAACTATGACCACAACTCCTACCTTTATTGCTTGAAGTAATCCTATGAATGCATACCACGTAAATAAAAAGTCTATTGTAGTTACTTTAATCTTCTACCACATAAATTAAAAGTATACAAGTTGTTATTTTAAAAAGAACTACCGCACAAAACTTTTAGCGACAACTTAAACTTCTAAAAAAGTACTGCGCTCACAATTTAACTTGACAGCCAAGTGCTTGACGCATATCAAAACTTGACGGACTAGAATAAGTTACGAATTGACATTTATATGACATTTTATACTTTATTGCGTTCAGAATATTCTATGTACATTTAAAAAATTGTATTCTATATTTTAAAAACATAAATCAAATAATAAAATTTATAAACACAGCTTTAATGCTAATTCAATTGATCCAAATGTGAACGTATTTAAAGTTCATGTTTTTTCCGATGTCATCACTCCAATTATATTAAGGATTCCTATTGGTGGAGTAGGAGATGGCATTTTTTTACACCAATAACAAACTTGGAGTCTTGAAGTTTCTTGACATTTGTAATGATTTAAAATAGATGGTAAAGCAAACAAACAAAACTTGACGAAAGGACGAGCGCCGAGCGGCTCATTGATATGTTTATGTTGTTTTGAAAAGTATTAAAGATTTCGGCACTAATTCGTCTTTTACAACTACAAAATATAACATCTCAAGATGCCGAGTGAAATGATAACATTACAACTCGGCCAATGTGGCAATCAGAGTGAGTGAAACTAATGTAATTAAGTTCGTTAATTTAAATTGTTTGTGTTCTAAGCTCTAATTTAACTTGAATATTTTAAATACAGTCGGCTTCGAGTTCTGGAAACAGTTATGCATAGAACATGGGATATCTCCTGAAGGGATATTGGAGGAGTACGCCTCGGCGGGCTCGGATCGAAAAGATGTGTTTTTCTATCAAGCAGACGATGATCATTATATTCCAAGGGCGGTGTTGTTGGATCTGGAGCCTCGTGTAATACACACCATCATGAATTCACCGTATGCAAAGGTAAAACACGACTTAAAGTTTAAAATTGTTATTAGAAAAAAAAACGGATAGTTCTCTTCAGTATTCTCTAATAGTTCTCTTAATTCAAAATGATTAATTTCAGTTATACAATCCTGAAAATGTGTACCTATCCAAACACGGTGGAGGTGCTGGTAATAATTGGGCATCGGGATATGCTCAGGGCGAGAAACTGAATGAAGAAGTGTTCGATATAATAAACAGAGAAGCAGATGGAAGTGATAACTTAGAGGTGGGTATGAGTAATCACAGTGACAGTCCTCATTTATTTCTAAAAAACTCCATTAGTGAAATCATTTTGAGGTTTAAATTGTTATAGGTATAATTGATTTAACACTATTGAAGCTTTAATACATCTACACTACCCTTTGTTTAATTTATCTGCTGTCAATTTGACTATCTACAGGTTGCCTGTAAGTTTGCTTTTAGCAATAAGGCATCACATTGTTCATATCTTGTATTATCAATCATATTGTAATTTTTTTTTTTTTTTAAAAAGACATATCCCGCATTAGGAATATACATCCTGTGTCGCGGGGGACTTTACAAACATATATGTAACAGACACAAATAACACCCAGACTCAGGACAGCACTTTGTGGATCACACAAAGTGATGTCCCACGTGGGATTTGAACCCCGGCACTTGGCGCAGTAGTGAATGTTTTAAACCACCAGGCCAACCGTGCAGTCAATAGGTGTGCAATGGTGGACATTCTATTCTATTGTCAATAATTGAGTAGCTGCTACTTCTGTTTATCCTTTATATTCTTGTTAGACTTTGTATTTAACAGATACTATTATCTTCCTAACTTCTTGTATAGAAATTCATTTATTTGGAGCGTTTCCAATAAACTTTTTTAAAATTTGTATTATTTGTAGTATTTTTTCATACCTTTATTAAGGCAACTACCAAACTGCAAGACGTTAGAGCTTTTAACCATAGGATAACAAAACATCCTACTAAAATTTTAAATGCGAAAGTTTGTGAATATGTAAATGATTATGCATATTGCTCTTTCACCCAAAATCTATGAATGGATTTTGATGAAACTTAACTATAATATAGATATATCAGAATAACATATAGGCTACAATTTATAAAGATACTAGCTTTGCTTCGCAGCCATGATTGTTGTCGTACCGTAGGTAGCACCGCGGGGTTTGGCTAGTCATTCATATTGAAACAAGGCCATTGTTATATCATGATATTTAACAACTCCTTTTTCCCTACAGGGTTTTGTGCTCTGTCACTCCATAGCTGGTGGTACAGGCTCAGGTATGGGCTCCTACATCCTGGAACACTTATCAGACAGGTTTCCCAAGAAACTAGTCCAAACATACAGTGTGTTTCCCAACTTGGATGAAATCAGGTGACTATTTTTCAAATTACTAGCTGACCCATGAAAACTCACGTAACCTCGTTTACGTCATCTGGTGCCGGTAGCGGGCAAATGTTCCCCTGTTTTTGAAACATTCTTAATTGGTGCTCCGCTCCTATTAGTATTAGCGTGATGATATATACCCCATAGCCTTCCTCGATAAATGGACTATCCAACACTGAAAGAATTTTTCAAATCGGACCAGTGGTTCCTGAGATTAGCGCATTCAAACAAACTAAAAAAATAATTCCTTAACTCACGAGAACTGCAAAATCAAAGCTTTCTGTGTACCAACAAACTTGGAAATAGCATTTTTTCTATTTATAGCTGATTGAGATTTTACGAGTTCCATAATGTTTTTTTCCTGTATCCTTTGGAGGTAGGTTTTACGTGTTTTTAGAACTAGTCCTAGTCAACAGAAATAAATAAAGTGTGGAAATCTTACAAATAACAATAACTCATTGTTCTATAATCATCGTTTATTCTTCTTTTTATATATATAAAAATCTATTGCATTTTGTCGATTTCGAAACTCTAAAACTCGAGTATGGCTGGGCCGATTTAGCTGATTTTGGTTTTGAAATGTTTGTCATAGTCCTGGGAAGGTTTAAACGATGTAAAATAAAAATTAACTTGAATATTCAAATGTCTCATATAAAAAAACTAAGTTATTTTATCATGTCTATTGAATTGAAAGTTTTTTTTTTTTTTTTTATTGAATATGTGGCAAACGAGCAGACGCATCACCTGGTGGTAAGCAATTACCGCCGCCCATGGACACCCGCAACACCAAAAGCGTCGCAAGTGCGTTGCCAACCTTTGGGGGATGGGGAGAGGGAATGGGGGAGGGGTTGAGGTATGGGCCTCCGGTATCCTCACTCACTCAGTGAAACACAGCGCAAGCGCTATTTCACACCGGTTTTCTGTGAGGCCGTGGTATCATTCCGGTCGAGCCGGCCCATTCATGCCGAAGCGTAGCTCTCCCACGGTAAAACCATCTTAAAAATTAAGTTGGATCAAATTACACACAGAAGAATATTATACTTATTAATAACTACCTGACCCTCGCAATCTTGTTTATGCCTACTGTTGCCCGTAGCGCAATAATTTTCCCCCGTTTTTTAAACATTTTTCATTGAGGCCCCGATCCTATTGGTCTTAGCGTGATGATATATAGCCTTCCTCGATAAATGGACTATCCAACACTGAAAGAATTTTTCAAATCGTACCAGCGGTTCTTGAGATTAGCGTGTTCAAACAAACAAACTCTTCAGCTTTATAATATTAGTATAGATAATCTAAGCTGAGTAGTTTAGCATCCATATGGAAGGTTAAAGACTTGAAATTTTCGTTTAAAAAAATGTTTATCAGTACTCTGGTTACCATAGTGTCAAGTATAGGGGTCCCTCCCACGTGTGAGGTGTTCTAATTTATGATAATTATAATTTGAGATAAACCAGTGTAACAGGTTTTAGTTCTTACGCAACAGAACTACGAAAATGTATTGGTCTTAAATACCATGAAGGAATATTCTTATTCTTCAGTTAATAAATATCGTCGCGCACATGCTATAACGAATTTTTTTACAGTTTTATGAGTACTCGGTCACGCGCTCTATGCCACATTCATACCTAATCTAGATCGTTCGAGAACCGAGAAATAATAAGCTTTAGAAAAAAAATTATTATATGTAAATATTACAAACAAAGAGAACTTCAGATGTCCTTTTAGATTAAGAGTCATTAAAATTTATCACCCGTACTTTACGTACACGCATGTAAACGTACGTAATTAGGTTGTTTTTTTATTTTCTTCTTCTCACTCGTTTCACTCTTGGCAGAGTGGTCGTGGTCACGTAGAGTTGTCTACATTGGTAGAGGCAGACAAAGTCCCTCTTACAATATCCCGCCATCTCACCCTGTCGGCTGCAGTCAGACACGCGGCTTCCAACTGTGGATGTCACCTGGTCGATCCAGCGCATTTTATTTTACTATGATATCTATACTAATAATAAAGCTGAAGAGTTTGTTGGTTTGTTTGAACGCGCTAATCTCAGGAACCGCTGGTACGATTTGAAAAATTCTTACAGTGTTGGATAGTCCATTTGTCGAGGAAGGCTATATATCATCACGCTAAGACCAATAGGATCGGGGCCTCAATGTTTCAAAAAGAGAGGATTTTTTTTACGCTACGGGCAATATAAGACGCAAACGAGGTTACGTGGGTCAGCTAGTATAATATAATTTTTCTGTTTCCAGTGACGTAGTAGTACAGCCATACAATTCCCTGCTGACACTGAAGCGTCTAACGGAAAGCGCAGACTGCGTGATGGTACTAGACAACACGGCACTCAATCGCATCGCCAGCGACCGCCTTCATATACAGAACCCATCGTTCGCACAGATCAACACGCTCGTCTCGACTATCATGAGTGCGAGTACCGCCACACTTAGGTAATCATTGTTGTTTTATATAATTTTAGATGTAGATAACAATAGTTATGAAGTTTAAAACAGTCCTGTTTTGATTGCCAATGGCCTATATTGCAATTCGGCCTGCACAGAACTCTTTATCAATCGCAACTCCGCATCAAGTAATGGCAATAATTCCAGTCATTTCAACTTATCGACGCAGCCTATCAGGTACTACCACTTCTAGCTTTGTTCTTGACATCAAAACAGTAAGTAGGCTATGAAAAACCACCATATCTGCTTATTTAGTTCGGATGCCATATTATTTCCATAACTTATAAAAAACATGTTTCACTTTTATTTAATGTTGAGATATACGCAGGTACCCGTCGTACATGAACAACGATCTCATCAGTCTGGTGGCTCCACTGATACCGACCCCGCGGCTACACTTCCTCATGACGGGCTACACGCCTCTCTCGGCTGACCACGAATTAAATACCGTAAGTTATATAAATAAATAAATATTCCGGACATCTAACACACAACGCCATCTAGTCCCAAGCTAAGCGGAGCTTGTATAGGGTGTTTTTTTAAGCTAGATAGAACTTTAAATTGTAAAAAGTAACACAAAAAATTAAATTTTGATGAAACTTTTTTTTTTATTTGTTTCAGTATACTCTGACAAATCATCATGAATAGACTCACGCTTGAACAACGCTACGAAATTATCCAAATTTACTTTGAAAATCAGCTCATTTTTGAAGAAATAAGGTCCAATGATGCCACCAGCGTGAAAACCGCACCATACGGTGCATTTTTCTGGATGTAATTGAGTCTGTAGGGTCTGTTGTGGATTGGTCTCACTCCATATGCGGCAATTTTGCTTATTAACAAACCAGTTAAGCCAAAAATGCGCCTCATCGCTGAACACAATTTTGCGATAAAACAGTCGTCTATAAGTTGCGCGAATCGACGACTGATTTTCAAAGTAAATTTGGATAATTTCGTAGCGTTGTTCAAGCGTGAGTCTATTCATGATGATTTGTCAGAGTATACTGAAACAAATAAAAAAAAAGTTTCATCAAAATTTAATTTTATTGTGTTACTTTTTACAATTTAAAGTTCTATCTAGCTTAAAAAAACACCCGTTATTATGGGTACTAGACAGCTGATATAAATATTTATCTACTTTTTTTTGTAAATACATAAATATTATACATAGAAAACACCCAAACTCCGAAACAGCAGCTGCATTATTAACTGCCTCGGTGGCGCAGTGGTAGCGTATGCGACTGCTAAGCTTGAGGTCTCGGGTTCGATTCCCGGGTCGGACCAAATGTTTGTATGATCTGCAAATATTTTTTTTTTATTAAAATATGTATGTAATACTAAAAAAAGTATATACCTATGTATTTATATCAGTTGTCTAGCTTGCTTGGGACAGATGGCATTGTGTGTTAGATGTCCAAATTATATTTAATAATATTTCTAAATATAGATATTGCAAAGACAAGAAAATCTTGACACATTCCCTATACCAAACTGTCTGCTTATTGTGACATGGTAAGTCTAAACTTCCTTTCTATGAAGAGACCTGAAGATGCGGCTCGAAGGACCAAAATATAAAAATATTTATGCGGTAGAAAAGGAAAACAGAGTGGACTGTATTTTTGCGGGTTTACACTGCCGTGCATAAAATAAGTATGAGGATAAAAGATAGTTCTTAGTATATAGGAACTAATCTCTCGTGTAGCTAAGAGATGTCTCAACGCGGCGCAGATCCTCGTGCAGCGAGTTGCAGCTTCTAAACGTAAAGTGAAATTATCACAACTATTTGGCTTCAAAAGAGGTCACTCAACCACTGATGCTGGTGTTGAACTATTAGAGACTGTATTGAGTGCTTGGTAAGATAAACTGTATGCATTAGGTGTTTTTTGTGATTTGTCTAAGGCATTCGATTGCGTTTTTCATGAAACATTGGTCGGGAAATTAAATCTTAATGGAAATTAGGAACACTGCTTTGGATCTACTTATCTCTTATTTGGGTAACAGGATCCATAAAGTGGAAGTTAATGGTCATAAATCCTTAGGATCTCTTGTCACTATGGGGGTTCCGCAGGGTTCGATTCTCGGCCCATTTTTGTTTCTCGTTTATATCAATGACCTGCCTAATTTGATAATGGTCCTTTCTTCAAAAGGCCAACGCAGATCCTATACTGTACGCGCATAGATTTTCATTATTTTATATTCAATCAATGTTCACGGACTAAAAAAGAAAAGACACCTCTGTAATTTATTTCGGAATTTCTTCCTAGATTGAGTCTTGGAAATGCCGGACTATTCTAGCTGTAAAGTCCGACGTGTAAAAATATCTATAAAGATTTACTTAAAAAATAAATATAATTTACAACGAAAGTGTACAAATTAATTTCTTAATTTGTTTTAGGCGCCGAAAATTCGTAAAACAACGGTGTTAGATGTAATGCAGCGGTTATTGCAGCCAAAGAATATGATGGTGTCATTAAGTCCGGACAGAACAAACCAACATTGTTATATATCAATATTGAATATTATACAGGTAAATTTATACATTGATGCATATTACCTAAAGTGTTTTAAGTAATTTATTAAAAGTTTATTATACCTAGTTAAATTATGTGTTATTATGAAGGGTAGGTTATGACTGTAAAAATCAGTTTCTTTGTTCTAAAGAGTTTTTTTACTTATTTACCATGTATTTCATCTATACATCTATACAAAAAAACTAAAATTAAAGTGCCTGTTTCTAATATTAAAATAACCGCTTTCTACTAAATGCAAATGTTATACACGGTACAAAAACGCATTTTTTTTTTCAATTTTGTCTGTGCTTGTTCAGGCTAATCTCTAGAACGGCTGGACCGGTTTTAAAGGTAATTTCACTGTCGGATAGCTGATATAACCAGGAATAACTTGGGATACTTATTTTTGACTAGCTTCGCCTTGCACCCTGCAGGGTTACCCGCGTTTTTAATACCGCGGGATTCAGCTATATTTTTAATAAATTTAAATTAAATTCTAGGGAGAAGTGGATCCATCGCAGGTACACAAGTCGCTGCAAAGGATCCGAGAGCGCAAGCTAGCGTCGTTCATACCCTGGGGGCCCGCATCCATACAGGTCGCACTGTCGCGCCGCTCGCCTTACGTACACGCCTCACACAAGGTGTCGGGCCTGCTACTCGCCAACCACACTAATATATCTTCGGTAAGTAGATCTGCCACAAGACATACAGGTCGCACTGTCGCGCCGCTCGCTCTAAACTGTAATAAGAGTTGAATTTCTACGGCTGGTAGTTACTGTCATCATATAGAGTAATATAGATAACCCTTACATTACCCACCAATCCACTTACTTAATGCACTAACTCGAACTTTCTATAGTTGTTCGACAGATGTCTGCAACAGTTCGACAAGCTGCGCAAACGCGAGGCTTTCTTAGAAGTGTTCCGTAAGGAGCCAATGTTCAAGGAATCTCTTGAGGAGTTCGACGAGTCTCGGGGCGTGGTCGACGATCTCGTCCAGGAGTACCAAGCTGCTGCGACACCTGATTATGTCCATTGGAATCCAGGTAACACCTCTTTAGTAAAATTATAGTTAGTCGATTATACAGATGTTCTTGTGTACTCCGCACAAGGTAGATTGTTGTTGGGAGTTTTATAAACATACATGAAACGCAAACATAAAACATGTGGGGAACGGGTCCCTCTAAAACAAAGGGAGGATCCTCCGACTAGGAGAGGTGATATGCCTGGCGGGTCACTGTCCAACAGTTGTTTTTTTTTTAATTAATGGAATACGGGCAAACGAGCAGGCGTATCGCCTGATGGTAAGTGATTACCGCCGCCAATGGACACCCGCAACACCAGAGTCGTCACACCCGACGCAGAAGATACCGGCAAGGGGACCGCCTTTTTTATTGTTAACCTATTAATATATGTATACATAAATTTAATTAAACATTTTAAGTTTTGATTTTCATTGATATTTCCACGCATTGACAGGTCCTGAAGTAAATGTACAGAACATAGAGGATTAAATAATCGGTAATACCTTGAATAATTTACGTACAATAGTGGGCATTATACTTCGAAATCAAAAATCTCCGCCTTTCCGTACACCAATATAGAAATGCTCTCCAAAAATAACTTAGGTTATGTTTTAACAAAGCAATGTTCAAGTAAAAGTAATTTGTCGATTAGAGTGTATTTAATGAGTACATAGATAGTTTCAGAGTTCATAAGCAATAACGTTCACGAAAATTACACACATCAATATATAATAGATAGTTATATCAAGTACGACATTAATGTCACCCTGTATACAATACATTATTCAATTCATGTTTAGTCCGCTGTATTATTCAATGATCTTTTATGTAATTAAAATTAGGTAATTTGTATCTATACTTCTATACTAATATTATAAAGAAGAAAGGTTTGTATGTAAGTATGTTTGTAACGAATTGGCTCAAAAAGTACTGGACGGATTTTAAAAATTCTTTCACCATTTGAATGCTACATTATCACTGATTAATATAGGCTATTTTAATTTTAAGAAAAAAAAAAACCAATATGTAAACTAATAACTGCAGGTAACACTGCGAGGTTCAGCTAGTTAATCATAAACCATTGATGTTGATATAGGTACCTACATTTTTCTAGATTTTATGATTCCCAAGACTAATTTGGGGTTGGCTACTAATTCAACCAGTTTTAAGAGAATATCTGTACTGATATACCTTTTATTGATTTGTTACAGAAAGTAATCAAATATAACAGCAAAGGGGATTTATCAAAAGAGGACAAACATGAAGAAGACGGAGTTGCATAAAAGGAGATCCAAAGAGATGTTCCAATGCCGAACAGACGACGTTAATCTCAATTGTTTAAGTTTTATTAACAAGTGCCATTTATTGTATTCATAATCTCATTGTGTTAACCTTGTTATAGTTTCCCACACCCCAAAGGTACGCACACAATAAAAAAGCGTTTTTTTTTTACCAAGAATTTATTTTTAATTAAATAGTAGCTATCTCTTCAAAATTCCTTAATCCATACATTTATCACTTCGTGCGAACGTTATACAATGTGGTTTGTACGTTCCTTCTATTGGCTATACAACAGATTGCTTTACATCCTATATAAGAAACATCAATATTATGTGAGTAAATACTATTTCGAGTGTTACCTTACCTAAGTACACTCCAGTAACACTGAAAGTCAAAAGTGAAGTTGTTTCTAAGTCCTTGCACAAATGCTACAAAAAATAAAAACTGTTGCTAGAATGTGTAGTTATATTGTATCCGGCGCACTAGAGAGCAGATTAAATCATCTCTGCCTTATTCAAAAACCCTTATCAATGTACTTTAACCACTTATTTACTCAGTACTATGGCATATGTACACAGTCTCTACTGCCGTCATATTGAAACAATACGGTTAAAGAGATTATACTATACATATATAGGTATCATGATTAAATGTTAAACTGTAGCTTTAAATACAATAACTTCCTTCCCTGATATAATATTATGTACATTATAGTTCAAAGGAAAGTTATTTTATTCTAAAGGATGTTACTCTGAATAACAATTCTCACAATTTAATAACAAATAATTTCTCATAGCAAATTAGTGAAACAGGAATTGCTGAAAATGATTCCTCAGTAATGGTTGCAAATGACTATAAAAAATGTGGTCAGATCGGAGTAGTCAATTAAGTGTTCACACAATACATGAACTTTAAATAGAAAGCTGCTATAATAACTAGGTATAAGAGATTAATATTGTCATAGGAATATGTTCACTGGAGTATGTAAGCTGACAGAGTAGTGTCTTTCTATAATGTAGCATATAAACAAACACGACAATACAACTGTAGCAATGTGCACACACATCCTCAACACATCAATAACCTAATTTTATACATCAATTTAACAGTTGTTCTTATAAAAGTTTGTTTAAATTTTAACATACCACTTCTACATACAAATCACAAGTCGATAATAAAATCAGAACGTGCGGGAAAGAAAATATTCTGTGATGATGATGATGATGATAGGCAAAATAATGAAACTAGGTAGTGAGTGAACGGCATTCCTTTAAAGTGGAAGCGATGCCGAGTGGGACGCGTAACTAGCAAAATAAAAAATGTGGAATATGAATCAATGACAAGGTCTAAGGGCCGGGCCGCGCGTCGACACCGAGGGCTAGGAGGTCTGGCTGGGCGCTTGGAACTTGGGCTGGATGATGGACGTCTTACGCAGCGGCACGGTCTCGGGCGTGGGGATGGCGTCGCCCGTGGGCAGCTTGGCGGGCGCGGCCGGCGCTTTGAACGGCGCCGACAGGTTGCTCGGCCGCTGCTTCGCCATTTGGTAATCGCCCGAGTCAAAGAATTTTTGCTGAAAATTATTACAGCTTTAAACTTTACTGATTAGCAAGACACCATAAGTATAATTATCATGTCAGGCGAAAGAATTCCACTACTATACTGCTCCCCAAGATTCGTCCCAAGTGTATGCATCCAACGGCTTTTTGCCGCGGCAAAAAAATGAAAATAAATACAAGTACAGAATTGTTCTTTTTCTAATTAGAACTCCTTACCAATGCTTATTGTTGTGTGGTAAACAAAATAGTAGTAGAAATTCTCTCATGCTCTTTAATGCAGATATGAAATACTAAGTAGTTCTAATATGGGCTTCAAAAATTTTTAAGTTAAATTGTCTGGCTTTGGCCTTTCTGTGCCGAGCAATCAAAACAGGGAACTCACTACCAGCTCACACATTTCCCTCCCTCTATAATCCCATCTCCTTTAAGCAGAGCATGAAAAAGCATCATGCTAGCTATTAATAATTTTTATAAAATAGCATTATCATACATACCCCCTTCGCTAGCCTCTTCTGTAGAAATGCTGAGTGACCTCCAGGGCCTCCTCTGCCAAGCATTGCATTTGGAAACTTGGCTTTCAGTTTGGCTTCTTCTAGTTTCTCTAACTCTTTTGGCTGCAACACAACAATTTAATGATAAATAAAGAAATGACCAAAGTTCGAATAAACAATTCAAATAAGTAACAAATAACCACTAGCTAAGAGCTGTAAGAGATTGCCATGAGGGATAAGACCCCCAATTGTGTCTGTTATGTGTATACTATAAAGATAAAAAAATTAGAACCTAGATTTCCCTAGAAATTGAACTAAGGCTTTGTGGATTACAATTTAGCATTATAATTTCAGACAGACAGACAACATCTTAACACCAAATGTCATCTAGTTCCAAGTTAAGCAAAACTTGTTTTATGGGTGCTAGACAACTGATTTAAATACATATATTGTAGATACATACATATTTTACATAGAAAACACCCAACCTCTGAATATTTGCAGATCATACAAATATTTGGTCTGACCCAGGCATTGAACCCAAGACCTCAAGCACAGCAGTCGCATACGCTACCACTGCTCCACTGGCAGTTAAAAATAATATATTGCAAGTGGATATAAAAAATAATGTAAAAAGGTAATTGAAATAAAGAACTGGCATAACAGGTGCTATTATCAATTGGCAACATTAGTACCGTAGAATTTAATGAAAAATTTAAAACGACTTTTAAAAAGAATTGACTATTTGGCAATGAGAATCTGTCAAACATAATATGATTTTCTAGAAATATGGAAACATTAGTTTATTCATATAATTTTACTAGTAGAAATCATTTATTAGATTACTTCATTCATTCGGTTAATAGATTTTTTCATATAGAAATATTTTTGAAAAATTGAGACAATCATTTCAATTACTTATTAGATTCAGTAGGTCTCCCATAATGAGTAATGGATCATGATGAATTAAAATTTACTTCTGGTTCAGATTCATTCCAATAGTTATAGGTATCAAACCAATATGGAAAACTAATACCGTGATAATGTGATAAAAACAAAACTGCTGAATTGCAATTGGTTAATGCAAATTACACTCAGACCTAAAACTAATTATCTGTTAATCACACCAAAACATTTGCCATGTGGGACATTCTCCATATTACAATGGCAGGTGGCAGTTTTGCGGTTGTTAAGGTGTAAACTACTTCTGTGTAGACTTTTTTTTTAGTTCCATGTAAAAATCTCAAGGATGGTTATCCTTAACTATCCAAACTTTTTGAATTATTCTGCTTAACATAAGAATACTCACGTCTTTCGGGGGTTCGTTCTGGTCTAGTGAGTCACTCATTATGACTGCAAACAAAGTAAAATAATTATGCATACAGAACAATGTTCCAATTAAATGCTGGCTGACCGATTAATGTTGACAAGTACGGTCTTTTATTAGGTGATTTGTTTACCCACGAAATGATAACAATTTGCTTAATCCAACAATAATTTTAAAATCGCTTCATTTCCAAATCGTTAAAATATCTTAAGTTTTTCATTATAAACATGTTAAATCTCTATAAAAACGACCAACACATGTTTTACTACTGTTTTAGTTGATTTCCAGGGTAGGTAATTCAATAACACTTGTTCAACGACTTGTTTACCTTGATATTTGTTGACGGACCACAATCTATTCAACTTTAATGATAACACTTAGACCACTGAAGCAACAATTAAGCCGTTGGATTGCGTATTTAAACGAGAAATTAACACAATTACAACAACAAATCGCAAATTCTCGTGATTTTTGTAACGTAAAAATGGCGTTTACTTTTTATTTTTCCAGTCCAGGTTTGTTTATGATCTTAGTGAAGCTGTCTTTTAAGTCAGACAATATTTTTGCCTATAAATTCGTTTTTATTTATTTATGAGAGTTATATTGTGCCTTGTTGTTAATGTTTAAATGTAAACTCAAATATTAATTCATAAATGTATTTGATGATATTTATATTTACAAGTTTACGCAGTTTTGAATAACATATTAATTGTTGTTCTATTTACATTTGCATTTACTTTTATATTTTTTGTGGAGGAAATAACTAGTTACGAAGTAAATAATAATCCTGTTTCAAGTTACGGAAATTCTCGCTCCGATTAGTATAAAAATTTCATGTCAATATCTCATATTATCAATTTTCACTTGACTCTGGAACCTTTTCCTCACTTTGGCATAAGACATACATCATCGCTTTACTTTATCTAAAAGAAATTACCCCATCACACTCTAGACACTTACGACCTACTTACCTTTATATTTAAAGCCCTAGAATCCTGTATTCACACACTCTCTCACAGTTTGTACATAAACAAAATGTTCTTAGTCCTATCTAATCTGGGTATAGACTCAGCTACAGCACAACCACAGCTCTCCTCAAAGTGACTAACGCTATAAGGCAGGGTTTTGAGGACACCAACACCAACAAGTCACAGTGCTGGAAAAGATCAAATTCTCAAATGCCTTTAATACCGTCTGTCACGATGTCCTACCTACTGGCCATCCTCTCCTACCTTAAGATCTTCTCAGGTGCTCTGAAATGGTTCTCTCCTCCTCTCTTCAATGACGTCCACAGTGTGACCTGTCGACTTGGTGTGATCTTCTTACTGGCATCCCCCAGACGGTATAATATCTCCCTTAATAATCTCAATATTTATAAATCTCTGAATCCATCACCTTTGGTGTGCGTATCACCGACACGCTGATAACTCACAACTGTATACGCAGTCAAGTGTTGAGGACATATCATATGCGTTTATGACGTCAACAATTGATCAACGAGACGAGGTTTGGTTTATCAGTAAACCCAACCAAATGTCGGGTGATCATCTTGAGAAGCAAGCAAATGCTAAGCAGGTTGGGTATGTCTGACATCCCACCGGTTGTCTACAACAACCTGACTATACTCTAGTACAGTAGTAAAGAACCTGGGGCTATATATAAACTCAACACTTGATTGGCGGATACAAATTATAGACGTTAGCCAGAAAGTTCCTCCTCTACGCTTTATATCGTCTTAAGAACTTCCTTTCCACTAAAACCAACGCTACGCTTATGCAGTCCCTAATTATTCCCTTATACGAACATAGTGATGTGTGTTATTTTGACCTGACTGCAGAACTTCTTAATAAAATAGTTAACAATTTTTTTATTATTTTATTTAAAAGCATGTTTAAAATAAAATAATAAAAAAACGTTTCGGACATCTAACACACAACGCCATCTAGTCTAAAGGTAAGCAGAGCTTGTGTTATGGGTACTAGACAACTGATATTAATACATATATACTTTTTTTGTATATAGGTACATAGTTTACATAGAAAACACCCAAACTCCGATACAAATATTTGCAGGTCATACAAACATTTGATGTGACCCGGGAATCGAACACTTGGACTTTAAAAATATAAAAAAGCAAGTACATTGAAATTAAGTAAATGCAATATATATGAATAATAAAAAAACATTAAACATTATTCACTTCTATCGGCAGTCTCTATAACTGGCAATGTTTTTTCTCCCTTTCCTTCCTCTCCCCACATTTCGGAAGACTCAGCTGCCACTGCAAGTTAAGCTTGGTATTCTGGCTATGGATATCCGCCGTGATCTCAACATGCGTGAGTACATCGAGAGCGTCATTATGACACCTCGCGGTAGTAAGGTGTACTAAACTGAGTGAGAATGTTGTTCTCGCCCGAGAATCGGTGTCGTCATTGTTCTCATGCGATGCGATGATACCATTGACGCCACACAATATATGTATATATGTTTGACGCTCTCGATCGGTTGTAGCGGCGAGCAGTCTGCAAGCCACCGAGTTCCTTGAACCTCTACAGCTGCGAAGAAATATCGCCTCTATGGCAGTCCTCTATTACCTGTATTAGGGGGAGTGTTCTGAAGAGCTCTTCCAACTGGTCCCCTCTTCTCCCTTCGTCTCCAGCACAATACGTGCTGGCTTTAGAAGTCACCCTTTTAGAGTGGTGGTTTTCACTAAAATAAAAATGTTGTAAGTGCACAGTTAATTTTTTTTTAACTACCTGTCAATATCAATAAATAAATTCAGATGCACACTCGAGTAATTTTCAAAAGTAATAAATAAATAGCTGCGGCAGCTACCGTCTCTATATCCATTTTGCGTTCATACAAGTTGCATCCGCCGGGAACCAACACAGACTGGTCGACATACAGACGTGTGGACGGCCCCTTGTGATCATTCTGCGGACGCATCTGTCTACATGTAGATCAGCCAAGAGAATGTCCCATGGCATCCAGTCCGCCTTTGTACAAAATAAACATTAGTTTAAACAAATGAATGTACATACAATATCCTAATATCAACGCCACCAACTATCCTTATCGGAGTATCGTTCATTTTGTGTTGGAGAGACGAAACACACTATAATAATAGTAAAATAAATTAATTTTAGGAATTACTGAAAACTACACTTTTTGTACTTCATGTAAAAACATTTGTATAATGCTGGGGCCACACTAAGGTTTAACGTCAATGCCCATTATCTCGATAATTATTGCGATAATTTTTACCGCATTAAAATGGGTGGCTACACTTCAGCGGTTAACATGAATGCTCATTATTGGCGATAAAAACGGCATTGAATTTACTTTAATTCAAGCAAGATGGGCGTCGACAGAGCTCTATATCTCATGAGTGTAAATTTATATTATTTGACTTTATTGAATCATTACCGAATAAAAAGAAAACTGAAACAAAGAAAAAGAAGAAGGTGGATGATTACTCGACTAGGACGCCATAGTACGTATTTCCAGTCAAAATCGTGCGATTTTGAGGCAAATCCGTCGTAAAAAAACAAATACGTCCGCTCCCGTTGCGCTCTTGATGCACACTGACAATACGTAATGTGGCCGCTTCATCGCATCAATTCTCGCGTTAATCTCTTTGATGTACCGCCACTTGAGCTATCGCCTAACTCCAAATGGCATTGTTAATGCCATTGTCAAATTATCCCGTTAAGTTGTGGCTACACCTATGGTGAACGTCCATTATCGCGATAATTAATGGCATTTCTCATTAGTGTGGCCCCAGCATAAGACTTAATTTTTATAGCTGAAATTCATTCGCATGTCCCACGTCTTTGTCCCTGAAGGATACAAAAACGTGTTTGTACTATCAATTACTGAATTTCTCAAAATATCAATGGAATCAGAACCACGTCGATGAATCAAGTTACCCTCAAAGTTCCAAGTCCCTAGGTTACCAATATTCAAGGCTTTTAGATTATGATTAAAAAATATAGAGTAACCTGTCAGTGTCAGATTTTTTTGACAGTTTATGCGCGATTCACAATTTTTACTTGTTTTGACTTGTTTGTTAGTTTATATTAAGCGTACAATTGTTACAATGGAATCCGACAATTTTGAAGAAGATATAGATGGTTCTATAGTGAGTGTTCATGTTCGGAATTTCTTTTGCCATGGTAATTTAGAAGTGAAACTAAATAGAAACGTTAATTTCATTGTCGGCCGGAATGGAAGCGGGAAAAGTGCTATTTTAACTGCTTTAGTTGTCGGTTTAGGCGGCAGAGCTTCAGCTACCAATAGAGGAAGTAACTTAGCTTGTAAGTAACTTATTCTATGCTCTTTATGTTGCTGTAACTTGTTTAAATGTTGATGTAAGCTCTTGTTATGAGCTTTGTGCTCATAACAAGAGACTAATTCAACATTCATGGACTTAGTCATTGTGCTTTATATGGTCGTCAGGAAAAATAAAATAGAACTTCATCACCTTACTTAAATAAACTTTATGTATTTGGTTATATGATATGAATGAAAATTATGAAAGTCATTAGATAAGGCGCTACCTATTTATACTAATATTATAAAGCTGAAGAGTTGGATTGTTTGAACGCGCTAATCTCAGCAACTGCTTGTCCGATTTGAAAAATTCTTTCAGTGTTAGATAGTCCATTTATCGAGGAAGGCTATAGGCTATATATCATCACGCCAATACTAATAAGAGTGGAGCTCCAATGAAGAATGTTTAAAAATAATAAACGACCTTCAAGAAAAGAGCGTACTCCTTCCTAACAGGCCGGCAACGCACTTGTGACGCCTCTGGTGTTGCGGGTGTCTATGGGCGGCGGTAATCGCTTACCATCAGGTGATACGTCTGCTCGTTTGCCCCCTATACAATAAAAAAAAAAAAAAAAACGGGTGTAAATTTTCATACTATGGACAAGAGAAGACGCAAATGAGGTTGCGTGGGTCAGCTAGTAAAATATATTTGGGGACTATTATTATTATAAATGTGCACTTATATAGAACTCACTTGTTTCCTATTTGATTTTTAGTGTATGTATAAATGGTTAAAGATGTTTATATCTTGACATGAAATAATAGAATTAATTATTTGTAGACTTGAGACTAAATTATTTATCATTATATTTTTTTAAATACTTCATATCTACACAGTTAAATTGTTTTAAATTTAATGATTGCAATAACCTTGACCTTTATTTATTTATTATTATTATTTGATATTTTCGGAGGTCACATTAAGCAGTCCGTCCCCGCAGGATAACAGTTGTGAAGCTTAGTTGGAGGCCTTGGGGCAGCTTAAAAACATCCAACGGCAAGATTACATAGCTCCAATGTTGTATAGCGTGAGCGTCATACAGTCTATGGCTTATGGATGATGATGTAATATTTATCCATATGGGGCAAGATTCACACTTTATTCATCCAAAAGAGTTAACTAAGAGAACAAAGTATTCAGGATAACATCAATGCAAGACGAAAGGAAAACTTAATATAAATTCTGAACGAATCTGTCTCGCCAGTGTCGAACTGTAGACTGAATCTTCTTTTCAAAGAGAGGCTTACGTCCAACAGTGGACTATTAAAATCTGTTGATGATATATAAATTACATGTACTGAGTTGTTTACTGTCTCATTGGTCTAGTAGTTAACATATGCAACTGCTCATTAAGAGATCCTGGCTCTTTAAGAGAAATGGTGTTATTGAGATGAGTTACAAGAAATTCTTAATTATATTTTAGACTGACTTTGGAACAGGACAGTCTCAACTTTGGAAGTTGGTAGTGTTCACACCTGTACCTCTTTTTTTATGTATGACCCTGCCAAAATGACTACACTGCCTGATGGAAAGCATAAGCTTCTGCTCATGGATTCTTCCTAGAGTGGTACCGCATGCAGACAATGCAGCATGGTCACTCACACCTTGGCGGCCTAGTGAAGCTTCTGCATCATTAGGCCTCCGGTCTCACAATCACCAACGAAACACGACAGCACGAACACTTGTCATTTTACAGTGATTTTATGTGCAATGGTAGTACGGCCTTGGTCGAGCCCACCCGTTGGAGCTTAAATCAGTGTGGCTCTACTACCTTGAGAAATCTTAGAGTAGGTTAAGCTGTCTGTTCCAGTTGCCATGAACATCTACAGCATTGTCATTGGGAAGTCAGTGCCCTCAAATCTACTGACAACTAGTTCAACCTGTCAATTCAGTTCATACGAAGGCTTGCGAAGGTCTGATGCCAGTTGGTCCGTTAAAAACTGATGTACGTATCCGTACATCAGTTTTTAACAAACAAACAAACTGGTTGGACTAGTAGTGAACCCAAATAATCTTGTTACTAATAAAGGCTAGGAATATTAACTGAGGTGTTTAGGTTTTCTCTTATTATAAACAAAAGCTAAAAAAAAACGTACATACTTATTTTTTATACTTTATGTTGGTTTCCTATTGTTTAAGCATGTTAAATTTTTCAGCTTTTATAAAAAAGGGAACCAATTCTGCAACAATTGAGATTAAAATAAAAAACAACAGTGCAAAAGCATTTCGTCATCATGTTTACGGTGACTACATAACTATTGTGAGGACTATTAACTTGTCTGGAGGTGGTGGCTATAAAGTGAAGTCTGCATCAGGTAACAATTTTATTATTTCTTAGTTTTTTTTTATTGATTAGTGTGCAAAATAGCAGACGTATCACCTGATGGTAAGCGATTACCGCCGCCCATGGACACCCGCAACACCAAAGGCCTTTGGGGGATGGGAAAGGCGATGGGGGAGGAGTTGGGGTATGGGCCTCCGGTATCCTCACTCTGTGAGGACTACACTCGGTCACTTCTGTGAGGCTGTGGTATCACTTTGGTCGAGCCAACCCATTCATGCCGAAGCATAGCTCTCCCACGGTTTTTGCTTGTGACTCTGTCTTCATGTATGTTGGTAATTGCAGTAAAGAGTAGTCCATGTCTTTTCTCAACTATCAAGGTATCTATCCACACCAAATTGCATTGAAATCAGTGCAGTGGTTAAGCAATTTCCAATGGTTTTTGATTTCGTGTAGTAATCCTACTAATATTATAAATCTGAAAGTTTGTGAGTATGTAAGTGAGAATGTTTGTTGCTCTTTCACGTAATATCTACTGAACGGATTTGATGAAACTTTACAATAATATAGCTTATACATCAGAATAACACATCAGGTTACAATTTATAAAGATACTAGTTTCGCCTCACGGCGTTGCCGGTCAGTTATTGTTGTGTAGCACTGCGGGTTCAGCTAGTGATTTTTTTTTATTTTTTATTTATTGAATAGTGGGCAAATGAGCAGACGTATCACCTGATGGTAAGCGATTACCGCCGCCCATGGATACCCGCAACACCAAAGGCGTCACAAGTGCGTTGCCTACCTTTGGGGGATGGGAAAGGGGATGGGGGGAGGGGTTGGGTATGGGCCTCCGGTATCCTCACTCACTTGGTGAAACACAGCGCAAACGCTATTTCACACCGGTTTTCTGTGAGGTCGTGGTATCAGTTCGGTCGAGCCGACCCATTCATGCCGAAGCATAGCTCTCCCAGTGATGAATAAAGCTAAACTAATATAATTCCTACTACTACTTGTTGCTCATTCATATTGCTAACTGAGCCCTGCTAAAGCTGTTATTTTAAAAGAACAAACAGACACTTAAATTTTAGTAATTTCTATAGATGGGGCCGAGGAGATTCTGTACCTTTTTTTTAGGATCATCAAAGATCAATTTTTCAGTTTTTTTTTTTAATCTAACCAATATTTTTAGGTGATGTGATTTCAACGAAATATGAAGAAGTGAATGCAATAATTCTTGCGCACGACATACAAGTTGACAATCCTATATCGGTGTTGAACCAAGATGACGCGAGGAGCTTCCATGCTGCAGATGCAAAGAAGAAGTATAGTTTATTTCGTAAAGCAGCCAATTTAGACCAGACTGAGAGCAACTATGTTGCCGCTCTGGATAATTGTAACAAAGCTATTCTAATTTGGAATAGGAAGAAAGAGGTAATGCTTATATAAACGACTAGATGCACTCCGCAGTATTAACCGTGGGGCGAAGCTAGTCTAAAATTAAAGTAGTTCAAGGTACTCCTTGTATCATTAGTTATCTGCCAGTGAAAGACAGTCCAGCCGTTCCAGAGATTAGCTGGAACAAGCAGACCGCAAAAAGTGATTTTGCGATATAAGTACCTTATGTATGACTGCCTCATTGGCGCAGTGGTAGTGTATGCGACTGCTGTACTTGAGGTTTCTTGTTCGATTCCCGAGTCGGACCAAATGTTTGTATGATCTAAAATATGTATGTATTTACAAAAAAAGTATATATGTATTTATATCAGTTGTCTTAGTACCCATAGTACAAGCTCTGCTTAGTTTGGGACTAGATGGCGTTGTGTGTTAAATGTCCAAAATATTTATTTATTTACGTTCAAATGCATTTAATGAAAAACTGTTAATATGAGATTACAAATAGACGCTTACATTTTATTCATTTGTATACAAACATAATGAGTATAAAGTCATTTTGAAAATCTGCGTGAGAAAGTCAGAGTCATGCATGTGGTGATGCGTCGCCACAACACTTTACGTATTACAAAATATTAGCAAAGCTGTAGAGGAACATTCTTATGTTAAATTTAAATTGTTGTGTGTTAAATATTGATTCCTCATTCTCAATCAATCAAACTCATCTAGCAGCCTGAAGATTTGTATGCAGTGGTATGGTATGGTTTGTTAAGTGGTAAAACGAACATACAGGGTTCTTGTTGAAAATTATAATATAAGATTATGGTGAAGCCAAAAGTAAAGGAGGAAAATATTATCTTTGGTAATCTATGTTTGTTTGTGAATTCCACCATAGCGCCTAACTACTGAATCGATTAAAATGAATGAGTGTCTAAATTTGGAATATCAAAAGTTTTTATGTATTTGGCTTAGGTATGCGTTTTTTTACACTGTTTTTTGTTAATGTTTTTCATCATTCTGTTAGGCGTATGTGGAACTTGAAAAAGAATACAAGAAGTTAAAGACAAAGTACGAACAAATGCAGTCATGGGACGACATAGAGGCTTTGAAGCAGAAACTGCAGAACGAGTACTATTGGAGCGAAGTGGCGGAGCTGGAGCACGAGGCCAACAAGGTGCAAGAGCAGTATGATAAACAGAAGGCTAAGAATGATAAACTTGCGGAAAAACTGAGGAGGATGGAAGAGAATTTCAGCAGTAACAACAGCACAATTAGGTACGTTTGCTTGTTCATATCACAGTAGCTTTTACTCGCAACTCCGCCCGCGTTCCTCAAGAATCAAAGTATCTCCATGTCAAATTTCATCGAAATCGGTGCAGCGTTTTCACCATGAAAGCGTAACGGGCAGACAGACCGTTTCGAACTTATATTAATATTTTTTCCATATGTCAACTTTAAGTTTGATGGTATTTTTGAACTAATCTTTATATATTTGCGACTTGTTTGTGATAAAAAAAAAATCATTAATCGAAGATGGACTCGTGGGACGTCTGCCAAGTAAAAAATATTTTTGAATATCAGCGTGATTAACTCTCAGAGACATGCGCATGGTGATGCGTCGCCACAACAAATTACCCATACTATCATACTAAGTATAGAGTAAAATTCCTTAACTTTAAGTTAAATAAGCTGTGAGGTAATTTTTAGTGTATTAAAAGAGCAATTTGACGAAAAAAACGTTGAGAAGACAGCGTTAGAACAACAGTTGCGCGAGCTTGAATCAGAAATGAACACCGTACAAGCGGCACTGCGTACTACTCAACACAACAGCGTGAAATATACAGAGACGCTCAACAGAGAGAAAAGAAAAATCACTGACTTAGAAAGGGAGATAGAGAATATTGGGTGAGTTACGTCTTTTTATAATTATATTGCAAAACTGTGTTGGTGTGCATTAAACCGATTTCATTTGTGTTCCGTCCCGCGTAGCGTCCTCTAGCCACGTAAATTTGTGTACTAAAATAGTGTTGTTTATACACAACACAGGCATAGATGACGCTATTATTTTCGTTTCGTTCATGTGTCTTGGCTTGAAGTTTTGTTTCTCTGTGGTAGGAAGTGAAGCTTTATGTCAAAATCACTCCTGTCAAATTTGGATCGTTGGAAAACGTTTTCTCATCATATTTTTTTCTAGGTTACACTTGGATTCCCGCAAACTTTTATCCGGGATCGCGTATGGTTTTTAGTCGGTTCAAGTTCGGTGTAACTATTCTACCGGTTGGAATTATCCAAGAGGATTTACGTATGTTTAAGCAATCCAAGTATCAAAAAACTTGTTTATTTTCAATATCAACATGTTTTTATAATAGATGTATGAAAGAGAGACCTATGTCCAGTAGCGGACTGCATGTGGGATTCACCGCTAGCTAATCAGCCTAACATTGAAGAGTATTGGCAGAAGTTTAGATGTTGATGATGGTTGTGTGATACAGGCCCGGCGGGGCGGACCGGCAGCGCGCCGAGCTGGAGGCGAGGGCGGAGCGCGCGCGCGCGGCGGCCCGGGCGGCGCGCGCGCGCTACGACACGGTGCAGCACGAGGCGGGGCAGACGCGCATCAACGCCGCCCGGGCGCAGGCCGAGGCCGAACAGGCGCAGGCCCGCGTGCAACGGCAGCGGAGCCACCTCGGTCAGTTCGACATTATATCTATTTCTAGTTTAAAAAAAAAAATAAGCTTTCATTTCAGGTAGGCCTTTCCAGACACTTTAGAAACGGTAAATAATGACTAGTTGCGCGGTTCTAAAATATCATTCTTATGGAGAAGAACTGACAAGAAACCACTCCCAAACTAGACAAAGAATTTACTATACTAACCTGACTCTTCATAAACATACTAATTGTGTTGTACAGTGTGGGTTAACCGCGATAAAATTATTTAAAAACCTTTATTTCCCGACGTCTCGAACGGATTAAACCGCTCGTGGTCACGGGCAGACCTGTGCGAGCCTAGCGACACCTTCGTGATGCTCAAAGTGCTTCTTACCCGTACTTGATCGCGATGATTGTTTCTAAATAAGAAGAAATTAATACTATATATAAATAAATTTACACCTCACAATATTTCGCCTGGGTTACTCCAAGACCAACAGGCTTATCCCTATCCAGATGTCAGTTTACATCTTAATGTTTATATCTGCACGGCTACGCCAGCCGATTTAGGCGGTTATTTCACGGTCTAACTCCCAGTGAACTGAGTCAATTCTTGACCAGCGTACTGTTAGTATTTTCAAAGCGTACTCCAACTGCCATTTGTCTTACAAGGAGTCAACATCGATGAATGCTATAAATCTCTTATAAGCTTTAAAGTTAGCTCATTGTCTACGAATCAGATCGTCCAAGTTGTTGTACGAGTCACGTGTCTCCTTGGCACGTAAAATGCTGCTGCTTTTCGCAAGAAAGTATTTCTTTTTCCTGCTCTGCTTCATCTTGCTCTCCCAATTTTGAGCGAATATCCCTAATAGGTTTTGAAAGCATTGGATCGCTTAGCAGACGTGGCTCTATTATAAAGGCCTTGGCGCTTGAATTAATATCAAAGAAAAAACTATATAATAAAAAAAAAATATAATTGCATAAGTTGATAAAAAATGCTATGCTTTACCGCGGCAGTCCCCGAGTGCCACACGTTTTATATTTATTAGCAGACTGGTTAGCATAGCACAGGCCCTGCCTAATTTGCACCTAAAGTGCATGATGTATTAAATAAATAAATAATTTGAAATCAAACGGCCGTGTGTGTCAGGTGATTCCCCGTGTTTCGGAGGTCACGTTAAGCAGTCGGTCCCGGTTGTTATCATAGGATAACAGTCGTGAAGCTTAGTTGGAGACCTTTAGGCGACTTAAAAAGATCCAACGGCAAGATTACGTAGCCACAACGTTGTGTTGCCAGTCCCCAACCCGCACTTGGCCAGCGTGGGGACGTGTGGCCTCTCCTGAGAGAAGACCCGAGCCCAGCAGTGGGACATTATGGGTTGTTGATGGTTAACCGACATCAACAAGGAGCACGTTCTATATTTCACTGCATGTATATTTTCTTATACATCACTTGGTTTATTTTATTTAGAACAAATGCAACAGCAGCTACGTGAATTGGAATCACGTAGAAATGACTCGTTAGCGGTGTACGGCAACAACATGATTGAACTATGTCGGAGAATCAATGAAGCCGTCGCACAGAAACAGTTCTCGGCACCACCTAAGGGACCCATCGGTTTGTATATATACAAATAAATAATATTGAAGCGTCTGTTTGTAATTCGAAATTTATTTAAACATTAAAAAAAACAATTTTTGGCTGTCCATCTGTTTGTTCCGGCAAATCTCTGGAACGGCTCGATCGATTTTGACGGGACTTTCACTGACAGATAGCTGACTGCGAGGCTCAACTAGTTTCAAATATAAAAACAAATTGTTTTTTCCAGAAATCTTTAAACAATATTATAATTTTTTTTTTTTTTGGTTGTTATTTTTACTCCTAAACCGCTAAGCCTATCAGTATGGAATTCCAAATGCATATGATCAGTAGTACAGAGATATTCTACATTAATTAATCTATAAAAGACACCGTGTTGTTAGTATTACCCGTATGAAAATAATAAAATAATATTGTAAGGGGTCGATGTCTATACATTAAAGATATTGAAGGGAAACTTATTTATTTGAATTTCTGTTTGTGTGTTAGTGCGCGCAAATTTCACAAGTAGCTAAACCGATTTTATAAAAAAATTGTGTTTATTTTATTTTAATTGTTTAAGAAGTAAAAAAGTTTTATCAGTTTCATAAAGTAACGCAACAACCGACATAAGCGCGGGCAGAGCCACAGCCAAAAGCTAGTATATAATGAAATATTAATGTACATATTGAGGTTCTGTTTTTTTTTTATTGAATAGGGGGCAAACGAGGAGACGTATAGCCTGATAGTAAGCGATTACCGCCGCCCATGGACACCCGTAACACCAGAGGCGTCACAAGTGCGTTGCCGGCCTTTAGGGGATGGGAATGTTTACCAACTGCTTTCATAAAAAAATATAATAAAACAATGAAAATATTTCCATTTAGGTGCGTTTTTAAAGGTGAAGGACAAACAATGGGGAGGCGCTCTGGAACACATTCTTGGCGGGAGCATTCGAACCTTTTGTGTCAATAGTCCCGAGGACTCCAGGAAACTGTTCGCCATCATGGGACAAGTAAGTAAAACTACCATGCAACCTCTAATATTTACATACAAACTAATTTTAATTATTAGCATTCGATAGCATATTTGTTAACATTTATTTAGACCACCAGGGTCTACCGAGTAATATTCTAAAAGTATAATTTTCCTACTTAAACCTTATATTAATAAGAATAAATAAATTCGAACATCTAACTGTTCACGTAGCATGATACTCAGACAGCAGATGATCAATCAAAAGTACAGCATGTAAAGAACCCACGGGAAAAAGAAGAGTGGGTATACCTAAAAGAAGAGTAGGTAGATCGAAAAGAGGAGTAGGTAGATCGAAAAGAGGAGTAGGTAGATCAAAAAGAGGAGTAGCTAGATCAAAAAGAAGAGTGGGTATACCAAAAAGAAGAGTAGGTAGATCAAAATGAAGAGTAGGTATACCAAAAATAAGAGTAGGTAGATCAAAAAGAAGAGTAGCTATACCAAAAAGAAGAGTAAGTAGATCAAAATGAAGAGTAGGTATACCAAAAAGAAGAGTAGGTAGATCAAAAAGAAGAGTAGGTAGATCAAAAAGAGGAGTAGGTAGATCGAAAAGAGGAGTAGGTAGATCAAAAAGAGGAGTAGCTAGATCAAAAAGAAGAGTGGGTATACCAAAAAGAAGAGTAGGTAGATCAAAATGAAGAGTAGGTATACCAAAAAGAAGAGTAGGTAGATCAAAAAGAGGAGTAGCTAGATCAAAAAGAAGAGTGGGTATACCAAAAAGAAGAGTAGGTAGATCAAAATGAAGAGTAGGTATACCAAAAAGAAGAGTAGGTAGATCAAAAAGAAGAGTAGCTATACCAAAAAGAAGAGTAAGTAGATCAAAAAGAAGAGTAGCTATACCAAAAAGAAGAGTAAGTAGATCAAAATGAAGAGTAGGTATACCAAAAAGAAGAGTAGGTAGATCAAAAAGAAGAGTAGGTAGATCAAAAAGAGGAGTAGGTAGATCAAAAAGAGGAGTAGGTAGATCAAAAAGAGGAGTAGGTAGATCAAAAAGAGGAGTAGGTAGATCAAAAAGAGGAGTAGGTAGATCAAAAAGAAAAGTAGCTATACCAAAAAGAAGAGTAGGTAGATCAAAATGAAGAGTAGGTATACCAAAAAGAAGAGTAGGTAGATCAAAAAGAAGAGTAGCTATACCAAAAAGAAGAGTAGGTAGATCAAAAAGAGGAGTAGGTAGGTCAAAAAGAGGAGTAGGTAGATCAAAAAGAGGAGTAGGTAGATCAAAAAGAGGAAAAGGTAGATTAAATGAAGTGTAGGTAGATTAAAAAGAAGAGTAGGTATACCAAAAAGAAGAGTAGGTAGATAAAAAGAAGATAGGCAGATGACATTTCAGAAATAGAAGGAAGCCATTGGCAAAGATAGAGACAAGTGGAAAGAACCGGAGGAGGCACGAACTAACACTACTAAAATAATTAATTACTAACTTTTACTTACTTATTTAAATTGCACTACGGATATGAAAAATAAAGGATTTTTGTTTTAGTTTATTTATATTATTAAGAGGAATAAACGCGCATTATAAACATTAACTGCCGCGGTGCCGTAGTGGTAGCGTATGCTACTGCTAAGCATTAGGTCTCGGGTTCGATTCCCGGGTCGGACCAAATGTTTGTATGATCTGCAAATATTTTTTTCGGAGTTTGGGTGTTTTCTATGTATAATATGTATGTATGTACAAAAAAAGTATATAAGTATTTATATCAGTTGTCTAGTACCCATAATACAACTCTGCTTAGCTTGCGACTAGATGGCGTTGTGTGTTAGATGTCCGGAATATTTATTGATTTATTTATTATTTATTTATTAGTAGTAACGGGTTGATACATTACCTGGTGCAGGTATTCGGCAACGCAGCCAAGCCAGGCGTGACGTGCAGCCGCTTCTTGGGGCGCGCGCACGACGTCCGGCGCAGGCGGGTCCGCGCGGCGGGGCACGTGTCGGCGCTCGACGCGCTCGACGTGGGCGATCCCGTCGTCGCCAACTATCTCATCGACAACATCGCCATGGAGACCATCCTGCTTGTGCCTGATCATAGTACGTTGCACCAGAGACACTGCTACACCTGTGTCACCGCACACCACACACCACACACCACACACCACACACCACACACCACACTCGTTGCTCGTGCGGACAATGCAACAATGCAGCCTTTTATTGATGGAGTGTGTCAGATATGAGATTTGAAAAGGAGCCGACGTAGACATGTTTCATAAACTTTTATCAGAATCAAACAGCGATGATACAAAAGCTCTGTTCAAATTCATGTCGACTGTGTTCCTTAAAAAAATGCATCATGGTGACGTGAGCCACACCAAGGCGGCCTAGTGATGCTTCTGCATCATTGGGCCTCCGGTCTCGCACTCACCAACAAAGCACGACAGCACAAACGCTGTCATTTAAAAAAAAAGAAAAGGGTAGTACCGCCGTAAGTCTTCCTTTTGAATCATTTTATCTATAGGTGGATACTGCATTAAAATTTGTTGAGTAGTTAGGAGAACAGAAAGACAACAGAAACGACTTCATTTTTTTCATTTGATGCGTTAAATAAATAGATATTCTTGAGTTGAGACCCCGCATGGAATCAAATAATTATGCTCTACAGAGACCTCTAGCACAACAGCCAGTATATACCAATCATTGCCAAAAAAATATCGACCTAATATATTAAGAAATAATTTATAAATGTATTTAAACAGATGACGCGATTCGTCTGTCCGATACCGTGGAGAACGTGCCCGAGAATTGTTCAAAAATCGTGACGTTGGACTCCACGGAGTTCCACCCCGCGCCAAACTACCGGAGTTACGGCGGAGTCAAACGACACAGCCAGTACCTGCATCTCAGCACTGCTGAGAGGAAAACGTAAGTAGCTTTTGAATAAGTTCCTTAAAAAGTTAACTAGACGGGTGGCATAGTAGATTCCGCAGTCGCCCTGAGAATTGTGAGCTCAAGTGAAGTCTCATAATAATATGTACTAATACTTTGTGTGATCCACAAATTGTTGTTCCGAATCTGGGTGTTCTTTATATCCGTGTCGTATCGATACTAGAATGTTCTTCAAAAGTTGTCAACAAAAAACGAATGGAAACCATTTCACTATCTATCTAGCTATTCACATGTGGTGAAGAATTAAGAATACCGAGTGTCACAACCTTTATTCATCCCATGGGTGTCAGAGCATTGCAAAAAGACGAATAATTTTAAACAAACCCTATATCAACGTTCACAAAACTCCCTTCGAAAAAGACATCTATTAAAGGTTGTTACCGATGTGGTGCGTGATGTGAAACGTTTCACAAAATCATGCAATCCTTTAGAAATATTTATTATCTACACTAATATTATAAAGAGGAAAACTTTGTTTGTATGTTTGTTTGTTTGTAATGAATAGGCTCAGAAACTACTGGACCGATTTAAAAAAATCTTTCACCATTCGAAAGCTACATTATCCACGAGTAACATAGGCTATATTTTATTTTGGAAAAAAATAGGGTTCCGTAAGATATTTGGGTTTTTCGGACAAAAGGTGTAAAAATCAACCAGAAAAGTTACAGTCAATCTGGGTAACTTTGACAGATAAGTGCGATATTTTACACAATATTATAAAATTTTAAGAAGATCACACGATTGTATTTTACTTCGTTAGTGCTCTCATAACATATTTCACCCGTAAAGATTAATTAAATTCTCTAAAAATTCATCAGTCCATAAGAAAACCTGATTTTCTAGTCTGTCAAAGTTACCGTCATTACATGGGTAACTTTGACACACATAGAACCATTCATAGAAAAGTAGTAATTATTATATTTCGATTTAATCTGGGTAACATTGGTTTATGTTTTTGTTCTAAATGGGTGTAACCAACGTAATAAAACCATTAATTTTCGGTTTTGTCCTTTATTTTATAAAATAATCAATAATCAGTCTACGACATTTGGCATTGTTTTACATATTTTTAATTAGTATCAAAAAACCTTTAAAAACACTCTTGAGGCAACATGTTTTGTGTAACTAAAGAGAAAAGAAGCTAAAATAATTATGTAGAAAAAAAAAATTGTGAACACTTGAGCATAAAATGTTTATTCACCCCACTCCATATAGAGCAAATCATCATCGATTATGTAGGTCCCGAACTGTTTTATCCTGATTTTACTATTATTTACAGCTGATACGACATCATCATATTTAATTTTAATCAATTCCCTTTTATCTGGCCATATCCAACCACCATCTATAGACTTACTCATGACAACAACCATATAATATGGGTATGTTGAACTTACGACTTTACCTGGAAAAAACGTGCTTTCTGTTTTAAATATTATTGTAGTTCCAGGTGATAACTCAGCATATTTTGAAGTGGAAGGTTCAGATGCGAAGACAGTTTCTCCTTCTTGTTCTTGTTGCAAAATTCCGTCTATAACGACAAATTCTTCAATCACGACTTCTTCTGTGATTTCTGTTTCTATTTCTTCGCTTTCTGGTGGCAATTTATCTAAAAATGTTGATGTCGATGGTGGTGATATGGATGGCGGGTTACCATTTTCTTCTTCTTTGTTCTCATTTTCTATGTGCTGGATCTTAAGTTTCTTCTTGTTCTTTGAGCCTTGTGGTCGACCTCTTTTAACTGGAAACTTTGGTTTCGTCCCATTAGCGTCATTTTTATTTTTATAGTATGCTTCAACTTCTTCTACTGATACACTCTTACCAGCGATGATTGGCATTTGAAATTTTCTCTGGTTCTGGATGCCTAAATCAGTAGTGCGTATTTCATTTAGGTAGCTTTTAAAACTTTCTCCTAAAGCTTCTGTGGCATTATTAATATTAGTTGGGGTTTTAGCATATTCCGCAAGTCGATTCAATGCCTCTCGACGATTTGAGGGATAAATACCAGCTGCTTTAAATCCTGCGACGATATTACTTGAAGACTGCTGAGCACTCAGTTCCAGAGTTCTTTTCAAGAGCGCCGCAAAGCAATTTTTGGGAAGTGCAACAGCTTTTTTACCCCTCGTCGTTTGTCGCCAATTTAAAAGTACAGATCTCCACGAAGATTTTAAAGCACTGAAATAACCCACATCAAGCGGTTGGAGAATGTGTGTAGAGTTCGGTACTAAACAAATAAATTTAATATTGTTGTCTTTGCATAACTTTAAAGTGTTAACAGAAATGTGGGAACTTAAGTTATCGCAGAGGAGAACTTTCTTGCCTTCTTTCTTTAATGCTATGGGGAGAAAATGTGTGGTAAACCAGTCTTCGAAACTTTCTAGATCTATCCAACCGCTCTTTATGACACTCATTCGTGATCCAGGTGGTGCTCCAATAAGCCAATCTGACCAAATGTTCTTAGCTTTGAATATGAAGTATGGAGGGATCATTTCGCCAGCAGCATTCCCACAAAATACAGTGGTGTAGCACGATTTTGTTGAGTTACGGATAACTTCCGGATTACGGCATTTGCGTTTGAAAATCATCTTTTTCTTTTTCGGGTCGTCATGAAAGCCAGTTTCATCGAAGTTGTATATATTTTCAGGTGATACATCCTGTAATTCGATTTCTAGATTGTCGAAAAATTGGTTAATCTTTGCCTCATCAACCTGAGCCCTACTACGACTAATATTGTGGCCAAATGCAAGCTTAAGTTCTGGGTGTCTACCAAGGAACAGCTGACCCCATTCCCATCCAGGTCGATTGTTAGTAAAAACCTTAACTTTTCTATTTGTGGAGTTCAAATACCGTTGAATTACAAGACTAACATCGTCAAGTCCTACTGGGATGCCACTATCCGCCAATGCTTTGACATGCTCTCTGATAATAATTTCTTCTTCCTTAGTTAAAGCTGTGGGCCTGCCTACCTTCTCAATGTGTTTATTTTTAATTTTGTTTTTTATTGTATTAATAGATATTTGATAATATTTACTAGCACCATACGCACTTAGTTCTCCCGATTTGACTCTTTCAAGACACTCTTCTAACTTTTCTGGTGGGTAGTTCGATCTCACACCATATTTTCGTGTACCAGGTTCCAAAGTCAGTTTTTTTCTGGGCATCGCGGCGCGTAACTAAAAAAATATGTATAAATAAAACTCTGTATTTATTAGCTCACCTTTACTGTATAAACACGTTACTCGCGTAAATCCAAAATATGTAAAATAATACTTTAAAAAGCTGTCAAAGTTAGCCTGTATAAAAATATTAGATTACAATCGCTAGGGGTAACTTTGTCAGTGACAAAGTTACCCAGATATCGTTCAAAATACGCATATTAACATTTATGCGTTAAATTAGAAAAAGAGAGGTAATTATATGCAAATGTTCTTTAGCGTACTACAAACAAAAATGACAAAATTTATGATCAGCAATAGGTATTTCAGGCCAAACCACCAGAAAGGGTTCTTGCCCGGTATTTCTGGCTGCCTGGAACATAACACATTATTAGCGGAAAGTTTGAAAGATGCCAGAATGCATGAGAGGCAAATTACGGTCTGTTGGATAGACCTTGAAAACGCATTTGGTTCTGTACAGCATGAACTAATGATCTTCGCCCTGAAGTGGTATAACTTTCCTACTGTGGTTATCGACATAATCACATCTTATTATTCTCAACTACAATTTGCCATAGCAGCAAACAAGGAACACACAGAAACATTGCATTATAATGTAGGGCTGTTCCAAGGCTGCTGCTTGTCACCAATAGCTTTTAATATAATTATAAATATTCTTATAGATAAGTTAATAAGTCATGAGAAAAAATGGGGCTATCGGTTTAAAATAAACAACAAATACACAGAGTCCATCTTAGCCTTTGCAGACGACCTAGCCATACTGACACGTAATCCAAAACAATGTCAGAAGTTATTAATTGAAGTGGATGAGTTTTGTACATGGACTGACGGACTGAGGGCAAAACCAAGTAAATGCCACTGTTTATGTCTGGGTAGACGGAATACCAAATATACCTCATATGATCCGGGACTCTCAATAGGAGGACAATGTGTAACCACGATTGCTGAAGCAGTGCCTTTCAAATTTCTTGGTAGAAAGATTGATTACAAAGGACGTACACCATCCTTAGAGGTAACTGTCGAAAATTTTCTTAGTGACTTGAATAAGGTAGACCAACAACCATTAAACAATATTAAAAAAGTTTGGATATACGACAATTATCTTACGTCGCGTCTGACTTGGCCTTTCCTTGTATATGACATCGGTAAAAGCCTCCTGGCAAAACTAGATGCAAATGTCAAGAAGATATTGAAGTCATGGCTTGGAATTGCACACTCAGCTGACCCCTCAACTCTATTTAGGGATCAAAACAGTTTTGGGATGAAATTAAAGAAGCCATCTGAACTCTATAAACACCTCAGAGTGACCAAAATGCATGTCTTGGGACAATCCCAGGATGAAATAGTCTCATCACTCCCAAAAGATAAATATGTTACAGAGCTTGAGTCAAGACTTCAATTCCATAAACAATTTATGGCTGGTGCACAGTTTAATAAAGTCGGGCTGGGTTTCGCAAAGAGGAAGGGAGACCGAGAAATAATAAAATCCTTTATACAACAAGATGAAAATGATAAATATAAATCTAGTGCATGCAATGAATCTAGAAATGCAAAGTGAGTGGTTAACTATAGGTGAGTTCTGCATCCCGTTAGCCCTGAAATGGCGCACCTTGCTATATGATTGGTCTCCTGCCCTATTAAAATTCTATCTGAATGCCTTCCAAATGACCCTCCCAGACCAAAGTAACCTAGTGAGATGGGGGAAAGCATCTGAAAAATCTTGCTATACGTGTGGTGAGGCAGTAGGTACTGCTAGGCACTTACTGGTAGGTTGCAGGGTGCTGCTTGATAGGGGTTATTACTCACGCCGACATGATAGAGTACTAGAAATCATACGTGAAGCAGTAAGTCTTTCAGTAGCTAGAGCCCAAAAAGGATTGACTACAAATAAACGAGAAATTAACTTTATAAAGGATGGCTCAACTACCAAATCTAAAAGCAAGCCTTTCTCAATCCTAGGTACTGCACCTGACTGGACTATTTTAATGGATACGTATGATAAGCACTATAAAATCCCAGAGGATGTTGGTGTTTCGTCATCCAGACCGGACATATTCCTTTTCTCTAGACAAATTAAACACATAATATTAGTAGAGCTTACTGTTCCGTGGGAAACTAATATTCCTAAAGACCATAGAATAAAATTAAATAAATATTACGATCTAACAACTGAACTTAACAAAAATGGCTATGTGGTTAATTTATACGCCGTAGAAGTGGGAGCGAGAGGTATACCAGCTAAATCTCTCTATAACCTTTTGAATCAAAGTTACCCAAATTGACTGTACTTATTTTGCAAAAATTTTCATGCTACGGGCTATATAAGACGCAAACGAGGTTGCGTGGATCAGCTAGTTTTTAATAAGTTGCTCTTTTAACAGGCAATTGTTAGCTGAAATTCGTGAAGCGGAGTCTGCTCTGGTTGCGCTGGAGGCGAATGCGGAAGTGTTGAACGGCCAAGCCAGGGAAGCGCGCAACAACGATCTCAAAGCGTCCAAGCTGCTGCAAGCGCTGCTGTCCGAGCGCCACGCCAAGGAAGAGGCGGAGCGGGCAGCCGCTGCAGCGCTGGACCAGCAGGAGGCACCGCAGCATGCCGTTCTGGTAAATTCATTTATTTTGCAAATTGCTTACTAGGTCTGAATGTCAACCTTTCTTCGAGCTGACGTTCACCTTTTCTAACTGTACTGAGAGGAAAGAATGAAATAGACTCAGGAATTATCGTCTTGTGGCGACTTCCACATATAACACAACAATAACCTACTACAGCGCCATCTACCGAAGATACGATGAACTACGAAGTAACGCACTACACTACAGGATTTGTAGTTACTCACTACAAATCCTGAATCGCGAAATAAATAGTTCTCGCGCCGATTATCATATATACAACATCCCAACATCAACTGGTCGGAGGATCCTCCCTTTGTGTTGGGTGGAACATGATACCCGTTAAACTTTTCGTAAATGAGTCCAGCTCTATGACGTTGTTGATTAATTAATGATGCAAATGCTTAGCGGTTCGATTATTCACGCAAATGCATACGTAAATTATTTCGTTAAATTTGACTTGTGTATCGGTAACCGGTTCTCCAGGATTTTAGTAAGATTTAAATTGTAGAATGAATACGTTTAAAATCACTTACATACACTGCTTACTTCGCTAGATTGTTGGTGATAAATTGAACAAGTTGATTTTGTTTCTAGTTATTCCAAATTATTTGTTGGACTCACTGGTAGGTCATTTTCTTTACAATATTTTTATTCCTGTGTTGTTGTAACTTACTATATTGTATGTAGATGAGATGGGGTCTGAACCCCCGTGCCTCGGAGAGCACGTAAAGCTGTCGGTGCTGCGCCTGATCGCCCCCCGGTCGTGTCGGTTAACCGTCCCATCGGATTATAAGAGTAAGGGAACCGTGGGAGAGCTATGCTTTGGCATGAATGGGTCGGCTCGACCGGAGTGATACCACGGCCTCACAGAAAACCGGTGTGAAATAGCGTTTGCGCTGTGTTTCACCGAGTGAGTGAGGATACCGGAGGCCCATACCCCAACCCCTCTCCCCCCATCCCCTTTCCCATCCCCCAAAGGTCGGCAAAGCACTTGTGACGCCTTTGGTGCTGCGGGTGTCCATGGGCGGCGGTAATCGCTTACCATCAGGAGATACGTCTGCTCGTTTGCCCACTATTCAATAAAAAAAAAAAAAAGTGAGTGCGTCTGTGTTTGCGCACACACTTGTGTTGGCTGGTCTCTGTTGAGACTGGCCGCCGTGGCCGTAATCGGCTAGGAGAATACCATCATCATATTGTATTGCTAATAGAATAAAAATATCGTCCACGTAGTGTACTGTAAGTGTTGGTTGCGTCATAGTTGATGTTCCAATCGTTAAACTCTAATCTCCTCAGAAGCGGCGAACACCACTTTCAGGACAACATTGCTACCAATAACTAACTTCTGTAACTCACTAACATCTATACTAATATTATAAAGAGGAAAACTTTGTTTGTATGTTTGTTTGTTTGTAATAGACCGATTTTAAAAATTCTTTCACCATTCGAAGGCTACATTATCCACGAGTAATATAGGCTATATTTTATTTTGGAAAAAAATAGGGTTCCGTAAGATATTGAGGTTTTTCGGACACAAGGTGTAAAAAATCAACCAGAAAAGTTATTTATTTTGCGTACGCTGCGTAAACTATAAAAGATAGAACCATAAAATGTTCTAATTAATCGTAGATCTTATAAATATCTAGAAAAAGTCTGCGACACACTATACGGGGGAAAATTTTTCGCTACGGGCAATAAAAGACGCAAACGAGGTTGCGTCGGTCAGCTAGTCTAGTAATAAAGTAGTAAAAACTAGAACCCATTTGATACAGTTTTTTTTCTTATTTCCATCAGGTTGACGAGCTGAAAATATCGAAGGAGACATCGATCGGTATACAACGTCAAGTGGAAGAGCTAACAGCTCAGACGACTCAGTGTCGACAGAAAATTAAACAGTTTGAAACTAAAATAAAGTTAATGAAGAATCAGCTGAGCACACTTCGAACAGAATGTAGGAATCTCACCGTAAGTGTTTACGTCATAGCGTCTTTTCTCCATACAAAACATTCTGGTATTTTTTTGTGTGTGGGGGAAATAAACACACGAACTAATTTTAGTTGGAGAGTCTACGCTCGAAGTTTTCGAGGATTATATATACCTAGGACAGGTTATTCAGCTAGGTAGGTCCAACTTTGAGAAAGAGGTCAATCGTCGAATTCAACTTGGCTGGGCGGCGTTCGGAAAGATGCGTGACATTTTCTCGTCTCAATTACCACAGTGTCTCAAGACGAAAGTTCTTGACCAGTGTGTGTTGCCAGTGATGACCTATGGTACAGAGACGTGGTCACTCACAATGGGCCTGATAAGAAGGTTCAAAGTTGTGCAAAGAACAATGGAGAGATCAATGCTCGGGGTTTCTCTGCTTGATCAAATCAGGAATGAAGAGATCCGCAGACGAACAAAGGTCACCGATATTGCTCGTAGAATTGCCCGGCTTAAGTGGCAGTGGACAGGGCACATTGCTCGCAGACAGGACGGCCGATGGGGCAAAAAGGTTCTGGAGTGGCGACCACGTACTGGAAGACGGAGCGTGGGTAGGCCCCCTGCAAGATGGTCCGACCACCTGGTGGCACAGGACCGGTTGTTATGGGTAGCCTTGAGGGAGGCCTATGTCCAGCAGTGGACGTCTTTCGGCTGACATGATGATGATGATGATGACTAATTTTAGAATCGTGTACAAAAAAAAATCGCCTGTCACCACGAACTCACACATAACAATTAAAACAAAACACTCACACACACTTACCAGTGTTATTACAGTTACAGTAATGCGTAGGCTCATTTGGTCTTATACTTTGACAGAGAGGAAGGCCGTGTTGGTCTATGGTGTAAGTAAATTTATTCTAAATCAATTCTGCTTTGAAGGCGAACGCGTTCGGCGTTGTGATTGGTAAATACATCGTCAGCACAGACATCGTCGTTAACTCGTATCTTAAATTCGTCATGTATAAATTATATAACATTAGCATATATAAAGATAGAAAATTTGTAACCTTGATTTTGTTTAATAAATAATTATTATATTAATAGTTCAGTGCGCCCTTCACGACGAGCGTGACCATCAAGTAGATGAGAAATACGCAATAGTCCCTTGGATATTTTAGACTACAAAGATCGTGATGTACATGTCTATTAATGTCTCTTACCCCATTTATGGTCCTAAGTCAAAGTATGCATATATTTAAAAAAAAAAGGTAAAGATATAATATACTACTACTACATAAGTTTACAATAACAATTCGATCAGGTGACGGGATCAAATATAATGCTGATAGCTCTTTAGGGAAATTCGTTTTCTTTTGTTCACTCTCTTACTATCTACCGATGTCTCATGTAAGATTATTATATTACCAAGAAATGCTATCATCAAGCAATAATAATAATAAAAAAATGCCCTGCTGGCGCTAGTGTCGCGCTTCGGCTCGTTAATCTTGACTTATACCGGTTAGGTAACACAATGACTGTTGTTCGTATGCCGTCTGTATGGACAGGCCGACTCAATACTGTGGTTCTTTCTTCAAAAGGCCAACCCAGATCCTATACTGTACTCGCATAGTTTTTTTTTTTCATTATTTTGTAATTAATCAATGTTGACGGATTTAAAAAAAAGAGACAACTCTATGGTTAGGAAATGCCGGCCTCTTCTAGCTGTAAAATACGACATGTCTGGCTGTCATGGCAATATCTGTAAAGATTTGCGTACAAAATAAATATCATTGTTCATTTTGCCAAAATTTTTCGAAGCCCAAAAATGGTGACCCCACACTATGGCGGTGTATTGTGATAAATCGGAATTATTAGGCCTCCGGTTTCGCATTCCCCAACGAAACTTCTGTGAGACGGTAGAGCTAGCCCGTTCGTGCTGAAATTAGCATGCCACGTTGTGAATAACGATTGCAATATGAAGGCTTTCTGTTACACAGGAGCAAATAGACCAAGAGCAAATGAAGCTGGAGCAGGGCACATCAGAACGCAGGGCGTACCAACAGCGTCTGAACGAAGACGAGACCAAAACGAAGCGGGTGGAAGAGATACTCAAGGACAAAGCGAATGGCATCAAACAAAAGACACAGGACGCTCTAAAACTCTGTCCAAGAGTGGACAATCCAAGGTACAGTATCACTAGGAATACATTCATTTCACTGCCTCGATGACACAGTGGGAGCGTATGCGACTGCTGTACTTGAGTTTTGGGTTTGATGTCCGACATAATTTGCAAATATTTGTTTTGAGTATGAGCGTTTTCTATAATATATAATATGAACGTATTTATAAAAAAAGGATATATGTATTTAAATCAGTTAGGGGCCATCCATAAAGTACGTCACACGAATGTCATGATTTTTAGAGCCCCCCCCCCGTCCTTGTCACAGGTGGTCACATTTCTGAGACCCCCCCCTCCCTAGTATGACGTCACATGTTTTGCAATTACACATCGAAAAATTATTAAATTAAAACAGCAGTTCCGAAATTAGTTTTATTTCCATTTAAATTAAGTACTTAAATTTTACTTAAGTACTTTAAATTAAGTAATTAAGTAGTTTTTTTATGAAACCAACACATAAATTCGGATCGAATACTGAATACGCAAAAAATCAGAACTATATCAGACCTTGTATGAAAAAGATTAAATACTGATTATCAACAAAACAATTGAAACCGTATTGTCCTAAAGATAGAGTTGGAAATATTTTTTAGTTGAATTAATATTTTAAATTACGCAATTAGTACCTCTAGATACGAGTATATTAGATTTTGAAATGTGATGTCACGAAACTTAGGACCCCTCCCACCCCTTGTCACTCCATGTCGCACTTTGTCGACCCCCTCCCCCCCCTTTTACGTGTGACGTACTTTATGGATGGCCCCTTATCTAGTACATATAGTACAAGCTGGAGTTGTGTGTCAGAAGTACGAAATATTTTATGATGGACACTATCAATAAGTACAACGGAATGATTTGTAGATTAGTCTTTACAATTCGATGGCAACAAACTCCCTTTACTCTATCAATCTAGTTCGTATAGGTACTATTTGCATTGGCCTATCTGTAGTATATGCAATAAAAATGGATATAATACTTTAGAATATATATATGTGGCGACTTCCACATATAACACAACAATAACCCACTACAGCGCCATCTACTGAAGATACACTGAACTACGAAGTAACGCACTACACGGATTAACTACAAATCCTGAATCGCGCAATAAATAATTCTCGCGCAGATTACGAGTATCATATATACAACATCCCAACATCAACTGTTGGGCAGTAACCCGCCAGGCATGATCACCTCGCCTGGTCAAAGGATCCTCCCTTTGTGTTGGGTGGAACATGATACCCGTTCCCCCACATAAATATTCATAATAAAAGCTTCTTTAGTTTGAATGTATAAAGCGATGTGTACAGGTAATACGATTGAAATAAGGAATTTGTACCAGATAAATAACTTCTAAAAAAATTTTTAATTCTACCCCCTTAATCGAACGGTCCTACTCTTCATTCGCCATATTCTTGCACTCCATATCTACATTTGCCAAATATATTCTCATCATCAATCAAACAATAAAGTATTTTTTTGTACAGAAACCGAGCGGTGGTAACTACTGAGCTGAAACAAACCCAACTAAAATTGAGTTCGATCAGAAGCGATGGGCTAACGAAGGCGCAGGTGGCCGAACAGCTATTGCAAGTCGAAGGAAGATATAGACACACTAAAATGACCTTAGAGCGAATTAAAAAGCTTATTGAATATGTAAGTCCAACTGCATACTGTCTTTAATATTTTGTCCTTTGGTAATCGATTATTATCTGTTGTTCAATATACATTGCTTGCATAGTTCGTTGACTGCAAAGGCTTGTCTTAGTATTCTTAGTTTAGCAAGCAATGGGCAGGGTAATAGTTCCATCTTTCACCTTAGTCGAGAGATGGTCTAGCGCGCGCATACTGAAGAGTCAAGAAGGGGCACCTCAGTTGCCACATACAAGCGGAGCATCTCATAGCTCTATATGGATAGATTCCTACTAGAGGAATCCGTAGGTATTTTCACATGAAAAGAAAAGAACAATATTAAGTAACTCGCTTTTACCCGCGTCTCCGCCATCACGTATGTCGGTTATCGCGGTAAAATGTAGCCTGTCTTTTTTGAAGAATCAAAGTATCTCCATGCCAAATTATATGGACATCAGTACAGCAGAGAATGCGTAACAGATAGATACTCCTCCTTTGGGCAGGGGCACCCTAATACCAGCTCCTCCCTCTGGACCGCATCCAGCGAAGGGCGATTCGTATCGTCGATTGCCAGGATCTTCTAATTCGGCTAGACTCTCTGGCGCTGCGTAGACATGTGGCTTCGCTGTGCATCTTCTACCGCATTTACCACGGGGAGTGCTCCGAGGAATTGTTCGGATTGATCCCTGCCGCATCTTTCCGCTATCGTCCTACGCGACAGAAATTTCATCCCCATCATCTAGATGGTTGGCAGTCCACAACTGTGCGATTTTCCCGAAACTTTCTGCCGCGCACAGCAATACTGTGGAATGAGCTGTCGCCTGCGGTGTTCCCGGACCAATACGACCTTCAAACCTTCAAGAAAAGACCGTACTCCTTCTTAAAAGGAAAGAACGCACTTGTGTCGGTTCTGGTGTTGCGGGTGTCCATGGGCGGCGGTAATCGCTTACCATCAGGCGATGCGTCTGCTCGTTTGCCCCCCATATAATCTTTCGAATTTATAATATTAGTTCGTGCTTCTGTGTAGTTTCCTAATTTTTTAATATAATGCTTTTGTTTGTGATATTCAAGCGGTATTCAGTATAAGTACTCAATTCACAGACGAAGGTGACGACCGACAGTCACTTGAAGTTCTGCTACACTGTACAAACCAGCATCGCCAGACGAGTCGAGCACAGTTTCCAGGCCATCTTAATGCTTAGAGGTTACTCGGTAAGTTAACAAATAAATATAATGTTGTTATGATTTGTTGTGAAAATTTCACATCCCAATTACATTACTTTTATTGTCGCTTCGTGTTCGTGCTTTGTTATATATTATTAACGTACAACTCGTTGATAATATATATATATATATATATATATATATATATATATATATATATATATATATATATATAGGCGAGGTGATCATGTCTGGCGGGCCACTGCCCAACAGTTGATGTTGGGTTGTTGTATATATGATAATCGGCGCGAGAACTTATATTGCGCGATTCAGGATTGGTAGTTTCTTCGTTATATATATATACAACATCAACCGTTGGGCAGTGGCCCGCCAGGCATGATCACCTCGCCTGGTCCGAGGATCCACCCTTTGTGTTGGAGGGACATGATATCCGTTCCCCCACATTAATAATAAACAGATTTATTTAATTAATTTTTTAAGAGATTCCTAATACAAAACTAGATTTTCGGATAGATATTTGAAATAGCCTTTTAAATCATCATCATCTCAGGTGAAGGACGTCCATAGGTCTCCCTTAAAGCTCTCACCTTTTTTATTACTAAAACTAGCTGAACCCCGCGGTTATTGTCGTATCGTGGGTAACGCCGCGGGGCGAAGCTAGTCTAAAAAATATAAGCCTAAGTTACTCCTTGTACCATCAGCTATCTACCAGTGAAAGTCCCGTCCAAATCGGTCCAGCCGTTCCAGAGATTAGCCGGAACAAACAGACAGACAGATAAAAAAAATTAAAATATATATTTTGGTATGTGTACGTATATACATTCATATGCATGTAGTAAAAAGCGGTTATTTTAATATTACAAACAGACACTCCAATTTTATTTATTTGTATAGATATAAATAAACACACGCAGTCCCTGTAGTAACACGTTGTTATATACCATAAGAAAGAACTTATGGTCAGACACTTTACACGATTACTTGCCTCATTTAAGACGCGAAGCCACGATCTGACTCAGTGGTCTAAATACGTACTTAACTAAAAGCTATTTTTAATTAAAAATATTCTTATTAATTAGGGGGTAGTCTTTAATTTTAACCAATTTATGTTACATATGAGGGGCGTTACTACGTTCTCACAGAACACCAACCTAGAATAACAGCGTTCGTGTCGTGTCGTTATGGAGGGTAGAGGTAAGGAGTATCATCTGTGTACATGAAAAGTGTCCGTTGAAATGCATTAAATTAGGGTGGCGCCACATTAGCATCAGAGTAAACTTCTTAAAATCAATACACACACTTTTTCATAAAATTGAATGATAAAAAATCAATAAACGTACTATTCACAGTTCAGAAAACAAAATATATTTACTACATTATTTTGTAATACGCAAGTAGTGACAATAATGTTAATTTTTTTAACTCGGCGTACTTCAATTCGTTCACAATTGCTACATTCATACCATACCCTGTGTCTACACCAGCGCCATTCTGGAAGGTCTTTGAACTGTTATTTACAGCTTATGCTGGACACTTTTTTCAATTTTATACCATATGAGATAACACTCCTTATCTCTACCCTCCATAGTGTCGTGTTTCGTTGGTGAGTGCGAGACACAAAATGCTGATAACCTTGTAAAATTCCCATTACAGATAAATGGTTGTTTGAACTATAGCTGTGACATACAATTTGGTCGATTAATTACAAAGTTTTCTCACTTCTGACACTTGATTTTATTACTTATTTTAAATTATTTCGTATCCAATAGATGTAATCAATCGTAGTTAATAAAGACAAATTATGCCGATATAACGCTATTTTTCATACTTCTCAATTGAGCGTATATATTTTATTGTTTATTTGATTGAAATTTGTAACAAAAATGAAAACCAATAATTATTATATTTACCGAGAGATTTTGTAAAATTCTTTTTGATGAAGGAGACATCGGTATTTACTTACGATACAGTCATCTAAGTTATGTCAGAGTGTGTGGACTGGGTCTTTAATACAAGTTATGTAATTATTTAGCAAAGGCTTTGGTTGCGACACTTGGTTTGACTCGTTAACATCCTAATGTTGTATACTCGTATATTGAACATTGAATGAAGTGTTTCGGTGTACGGTGTCGCGGCAGGGTCGCATGGACATCACGCACGGGCGGGGCGAGCTGGAGATCGTGTGCTCGGGGCGGGAGAGCAGCGCCAAGCGCCACGCGGCCTCCACGGCCTCGCTGTCGGGCGGCGAGCGCTCCTACTCCACCGTGGCCTTCATCATGGCGCTCTGGGAGTGTGTCGAGCTGCCCTTCTGCTTCATGGACGAGTTCGACGTCTTCATGGTACGTGCAACATCCGCTCTTCGCATGACTCTACTTCATTGGGTACATCTCTAGAGAGACTACGGGGTCGGTACATACATTGATCTAATTAAAACTACGACTTAATCGAGTGCAGTACAATGCGACAAACCGGTGCGGGCACAGTTAGTTTTAAATCTATATATATAAAAATGTTATGTTGGTTTGTGTACGCTTGAAAAACTCGAAAAGTTCTGCACCGATCGAGCTGAAATTTTAGAATGATATATAATCCGCATCGAGGATTGTTTTTATCTAATTTTTGCATCAGTCACATATCCGCGACCTCGAAAAAACCGACATAAACGCGGGCGGAGCCGAGGACAACAGCTAGTAAAGTATAAAGGTGTTCTATCAGTCAATCAAACTTTCATACTAGAAGCTCTGCTTATTTTGAAACTAGATGACGTTGTGTGTCAGATGTACGATATATATCCTACTAATATTATAAACGCGAAAGTTTGTGAGTATGTTTGTTGCTCTTTCACGCAATGCCTAGGTAATGTATAAAATACCTGGCCAGTCCAGGCACATCATGAATATTATTGTCCAATACATACTTTGGCTAGGTATTTTATATAATCCCTAAGGATTGTATGAAATTTGGTCTGTATCTATTATTTTCATGTAACTACCTAGGTACGTACAAAGGAAAGTGTTATATTTGCTTAAATCAACTTCATTCAGAATCATATAAGCTTAGGTTAGAACAGTGATCATCAAAGATACACTCTGTTGATGTCGAATCATTTAGATAAATTTGAGTGGACTGCTTTTGATCTGTTCCCGTAGATAGCACTTTACCGGCTGCGCATTAGGCATTGCGTAGACCACCTAGGTATTGTATTTATTGCCTAGGCATTGTATATTATACCAAATTATACAGATTACCGATAACATATACAAGAATTGCTCGTTTAAAGGAATTAGATTTATTAACTACATGACATACAATTGCCATATCCAACATTCTTTCTAATCTAAATAAATAAGACCACATTTCTTACTTGTAAACATTTTTACACATTTTTTGTTCGCACGAACGCGCGCACGCACTCACGCACGCACGCACGCACGCACATACATCATCAGTGATGCTGACACGTTACTCTTTCACATTCACATCACACACACCCACAGAGATTCGTATGCTTTGCGCTGTCTTTTTATTACTCATTCCCTCACTATATGTGCTCAATAGAATAGAATCGACTGTTTAAACACACTGTCAAAAATGTATCTGTTAGTCCGTGGGGTGGGGACCTGGTGATTAGTAACACAGACATTATATGCCTATCACACGACACAGCGCCTCACATTTCTAGACAAAATTTTGTAAAATGACTAGTTGTAAGTGTACCATTGTGAGGAGAAATAATGTAATATTATTATTACAGGATAACGTAAATCGAAAGATCGTGATGGAACTACTGATAGATCACGCACTCAAGAACACAAGCCGACAGTTCGTGTTCCTGACGCCTCAGGACGCATCATCCGTAACTGCTGGACCAAAGATTAGCATATATTTGTAAGTTTCACTTTTTTTTTAAGAAAATAAAATAGAGAATTAATGTAAAATTAAACTCCGTAACTACCTAATTAAAATGTTGTTACAGTATCAATGAACTTTCATCTCTAAAATAATTAATCCCTATTTTTTTTTTTTAATTTAAGCTTTTATCCAATATTTGTTCAATTTTATTTAATGAAAAAATAACAACCCTTGGTTAACCTAAGTGCAACAGAATCGTTATCGTAACGTTTATTTATCACCTTATTAGAGGTTGGTTAGGTGGTCAACATTTGAGCCCCTGAGTTTTAAGAGACACCTAAGCACTTATGTAGCTCCTAAAGGTTGGTAAGAACGAAGATATCGCTAAGGGTGGGTTACCTAACTCTTTCTACGTCATAATCATCAGCTCGTTGCACTCCACTGCTGGACATAAGCCTCTCGTGTGCCTTGGCACACCACAGAGCCCAGTCTGTTACTTTTTGCATCCAGTCGCTGCCAGCCCTAATACGTAAGTCGTCCCGCCATCTGGCCAGAGGGCGTCCCACACTACGTTTGCCAAGACGCGGTCTACATTCTAAGACACGCTTACTCCAGCAGTTGTCTGTTCTGCGACATATGTGACCAGCCCATTGCCACTTCATCCTACTAACTTTCAGAGCTATGCTATGGTTGGCTCTTTCGAAGTGGTCCCAAAAATTTAGGGGCCTTTAGTCTCTTAAAAATAAACTTAAAATACTTTTAGGTAAAGGAATGACTTTGAACAATTAGTTACTTTTGTTTCAGAATGGCGGATCCACGGCCGTAGTACGTAAGCATTTTTATAATCTGAAGATTATTTTTGTAATATCTGATTGTTATTATGGTAATAATAAAGATGTATTAAATCATCAGTTTTATGTGTTAAGTTACAATTGATGTTACCTGTATCCAAAGGAATCTCGTAAAATAATTCAAAGGAAAATGTGTATAATAGGGAATATGCATTTTTTCTTTATCTGATCATTTACGTCTCGATAACATAGAAAAAAATATAAATGGGCTTGAAAATAGTTGAACTAATTTTCAAAGTGAAATTTAGAAAATTTGTGCTATTCAAACGCCGCCATTTTGCGCGCGCTTATGACACGGCTATGGAGGGTAGAGATAAGGAGTATCATCTGTGTACATGAAAAGTGTCCGTTGAAATGCATTAAATTAGGGTGGCGCCACATTAGCATCAGAGTAAACTTCTTAAAATCAATACACACACTTTTTCATAAAATTTAATGATAAAAAATCAATAAACGTACTATTCACAGTTCAGAAAATAAAATATATTTACTACATTATTTTGTAATACGCAAGTAGTGACAATAATCTTAATTTTTTTACCTCGGCGTACTTCAATTCGTTCACAATTGTTATATTCATACTAGGGATGTTGCGGATGCCAATTTTTTCACATGCGGATTTTTAAAGACTCACATCCGCGGATGCAGATGCGGATGCGGATGTTTAAAATACTATAAAAATACAGTTTATGAATATCGAATTAAAACAATTACTTTATAAAGTAATTGTTAACATTTTATTAGGGAGCGTTCAAGTATTACGTAACGCAACTTTTGAAGATTTTTGAACCCCCCCCCCCCTGTAACGCATCGTAACGTTTTACGAAACCCCTCCCTCCCCCCCGAAATTGCGTTACGTAATACTCGAACGCTCCCTTATATGTTCTATAAACGTTTTTTTATTTTTTTAAAATTAACTATAATGCTCTTATTTTTTTAAATTATGTTACAATAAATGGTCGTATTAGTAAATGAAGTTAAAAATAGGAGCATTATACTTAATAAAAAGTAATATTGCCGCCTTTTCTGATTCAAGGCGTTTACGGGAGAGGAACATCAATTAAACCAACGCTACTAAACAGTTGTTCACTAGGAATACTGCTGCTTAAAAATCTTCGCGCGGAATCAGTAATTTTCATTATTTTAGGCCCTTCGGCATTGGTATTAGGAGAACCAGGAAAAAATATTGTCAGTATTTATTATAATCAAAATGTTTGGTGTTTAATTGGTCATTAACACGTGCGAACGGCACTCGCCATTCGCTGGCCCCGCCCAATTTCTTTCTTGTCGCAACTTGTATTACATTCTCATCCGCATTGATTATTGCGGATGCAGATGTCCAAATCCATGCGGAAGCTCCGCATTTGCGGATGCGGATGCGAATATTCGCAACATCCCTAATTCATACCATAACCTGTGTCTACACCAGCGCCATTCTGGAAGGTTTTTGAACTGTTATTTACAGCTTATGCTGGACACTTTTTTCAATTTTCTTCCATATAAGATAACACTCCTTGTCTCTACCCTCCATAGACACGGCCAATGACGTCTTGTCATATCGTGTTTGTGTACTATTCAGTGTTTCAAATACAGGTATTACTACGAGTATAAAAATCATGAAAGCAGTTAGTTTTTCTCACAAACACTACTAACACAGTAGGAATTTTCAATGAAGTGACCATCGACGTGACATGTCGTTTCGACTTAAAAATGATGCGTTTTGTAAGTTTGAATATCCCTCCCTTAATTTTTACTTTTTATTTAATACTAGCTGACCCACGCAACCTCGTTTGCGTCTTATATTGCCCGTCGCGTGAAAATTTTCCCCGTTTTTGAAACATTCTTCATTGTTGCTCCGCTCCTATTAGTAGCAGCGTGTTTTTTTTTTTTTTTTAAATACAACTCCCACATTAGGAATAAACATCCTGTGTCGTGGGGGACTTTACAAACATACATGAAACGGACACAAAGAACATCCAGACTCGGTACAACAATTCGTGGATCACACAAAGTGTTGTAAGTACCGCGTGGGATTTGAACCCACGACACTTGGCGCAGTAGCAAGCGGCAAGGCGACCGCTGACACCACTCGGCCACCGTGCAGCAATGATATATACCCTATAGCCTTCCTTGACAAATGGACTATCCAACACCGAAAGAATTTTTCAAATCGGACCCGCGGTTCCTTAGATTAGCGCGTTCAAACACAAACAAACTCTTCAGCTTTATTATATTAGTATAGATTTTCTGAGTTAAAATTATCACTGAATAAGAAAAATACCTTTTAAGTGACAGTAAAGTATCTAGAAAAAAATGTTTAAGACAAATAATTTTTTTTATACATATTCCCTATTATAATATCTCCATGCAATTCTTACGAGTCGGTTCAATACGACATTATTTATTCAAATATTTATTTGAATCTGCACTACAAAAAATAAGTAATTTTTTTAATGTTTCATAAATAATAACGTTTATGTCTAAAAAAAACAAAGCGTAAATAATCAACACCATTTATTTAATACTATGTCGCTGTGAATGGACTGTACAATGTGTGATCGAAGCAGTTATTGCACTAAAGACATTAACTACTGTATCCTTGATATGAGATCACATGCTATAAAATGGAGATACACACATTTTAATTGAAGTTTAGTTACTTTCACATTAGCTTCAAATAAATTGATATAAAAATAACTTACATCTACAAATTCTAATTATTTTCTACTAAGGATATAATTTTAAATTATTTTTATATAATTTAACAATCTAAAGTCTTATTTTTATAAGGTGAGTGTTTACACCTCAGTGGATAAGCGTAATCGTTCAACTTAATTCTACAAGAGTTTAACTAAAACGAACAATACTCGGTTCTATTGGAGTTAGTGTACAATGTTAAAATTACAATTGAATAAATCCATGTTATGATGAATATGATTTTGTACAAAATTAGTGATATTCGAGTGAAATGAAAACGTTAGATAATAGCGGACAGTCTTACTTTTGAGAAATACGATAAATTAGTTGTGCGGGTAACTGAATGATTATTTAACTGTGTTTAAACTTTAACTTTTATATTTTATTCTTTTATATATTTTTACTTTACTATTCCTTATTTATTTAGTTGAATGATGCTGATGATGAAATTGTATCTCATTGAGGATCGAAATTGGTTTGATTTATGGGGAGTTCAGATTAGTACAGACGATGGTCGTTTATAAAGAAATGAAGTTTCACCGGAGTAAGTGTAGAGGATAATATTTTACGTTTAACATTGAACGGCTCGCATCCGATCGGCACGGAGTTTACATACTTCATACGATAATAAATCATGCAGTGTTTAAAGTGTTAAATACCGACATCACCTTCCGAGATGTCACCTCCGTTCGGCTGTCGTATCCGATTAGACCCTTTCCGACTCGATGCAGTGCGAGCCGTTCAGTAAAAATTATTCTTACGGTGTCACCACACTTACACGTGAGCAAAAAACCGTGTATTTTGTTAATATATGAGCACGCGAGGATTTTTTATTAAAAAATATACAGATTCCGATTTATTGACCGACAATTTGAGTGACAAAAAAATCGTCGTCTGGTTAAAATAGTATTTGAGAAATAGTTTATTTCGATTGAATCCAAATACTAACGCTTGAAAAATTCAAAATGAAATGATTTTTAATTCATTAAATGAAAAACCAAGATGACACAGAAATTAAAAAGTTCAGCAAGATATACACAGATTAATGAAATAAACTTCTTTAAAATAATTTGTACATTGAGTTAGCCGAGTTGAAAACAAAAAAAAAGAACTTCAGTCGAATCATAAATTCTTAAAAACATACATTCAGAACATTGCATTAGTATGAAAGTAATACAAACTCATTCTTTCTCTGAATATTCAGATTTTGTTCACAAGACAAGGTGTAAAAGACATTTACCAAAACCCTACATAAGAATAAACATTCCATTTATCGTGTTTTAGATGAAGATAATTTCTATCACAGCTTCCTTCTTTCTATTCCGCAGTGAAAATATATAATGTAGATCTTATTTTCGATATCATGACAGTCTTTGGTTAAAATAGCGCTGCGAAAAATATTATATTAGCACAATCATCTCGCATTCAAATTAATAGAAATTTATACTTGACTTGAAGCTCTAAGTATCAGTCTTGTGAACATTTTATATCCATTTTATCATCGGTAACATATATATATTACCTTTATATCAAATTATTTACAAAAACATGTCGAGAAATAAGTATATAACTAATAAGCACTGAAGTGGGTTATATCCATATGTAAATTAGTGAAATTTGATTTAGATGTTACAGAATATTTATAATAATCAGAATATAAAACTGAAGATGATTGGTAACTAGTGGGCAAATTAATGCACAATTAAACGGTAATTTAAAAAAAAAAATACACAAAAATACAAAATGTTATGAGATATAGTCATAAGGCGAAAAAGTAATTACTTAAGGATACAATATATTGATTGAAAATGATTAATTTCAATGCATTCGTATATTTATTTACACATACATATGTATATCATGAATATTGTATTTATGTGTGGATACCGCATTAGATAAGGATTTGAGATGAGCACAACCTTGCTTATTTACACTAAAATAAAGTTAACAATTAATTTAATGCGGTGGATGATTGTTTATTCCTTAACATTGTTAATGACATATAAAACTTATGGAATGTTCTAACAGTATACCGGCAAAGCCAGTACTAGTCAGTTTTCATTACTATAGCAATTATTATTATAACTTGCTTGAGTTACACGTGTTGACTAAGTATAGCCCTTACACATATATATATATATATATACATATTATAATCTATGTTGGAAAACCAACATAATATTTCAATGGTGAAATACACACACAATAAACGATAATATCAAGTTATTAAGAGAAATAAACTAGGTTAAAAGTTGCATATATATTACAGTGCTGAAATAAATATATTCTTTTATTGTGTATGTATACAGCACCAGTTCATACAGTCTCCACAGATTGTACAAATTCTTTACTTATAATAACTTTTATGAGATAGCGATAGGCATTATTGACTTTTAGGAATTTTAGGAACAAACTTTACTACTTATTTATATATATATTTTTCTGTAGATAGTAAAAACTATTCCGAATACTGTACCCGGTTGTACGGCATTCGTACGAACATATAGCACTATATTGACGAACGTATTTACCAACAGTCAGGCGCTGATTACTCTCCATACAATGTTTTAGTCTCATGCTGGTTTCAAACGCAATTAGTGCCTAGTATCGTTAACAAGCAGCAATAAGTGTCAGTGTCGACGGACGGAGTGACGGCGAAGAGACTTCCAGTAACAATTTAAATTGGACCTTCAGTTCTACAGATTACAACTGTATTTGATGCAACGAAATAAAACTAATATAGTCTCTTCGCCGCCGCTCCTTCCGTCGGTGCTGACCCTAACACGGCACACGGTTAGAAACAAGCTAGTTGTTAGTAGACAATCTCTATGTTGTAATCAACCCTGAGACGTGGTTTTGAATTCGATTCTGATATCTTTGGTGGCAGTGCTAATATCTATCAATTATTATGCATTTTTAAATTCTTAAGAAACTAATAATATAAATTATGTTCATTGTTAATTTAGTTTGAAAGTTAGGAAGATGATAAATAAATAAGTATAATTCAGTCAAAATGTAACTTGTAATTCTTCATCGTAAGCTCATTTCACTAATATTTTAAATATTAATTTTGCTATTGCCTTCGCTATTAATGTTTAATTAATATGTAAAAGCTGCTTTTATGATATATTTTCTATATCTTTACGTCTAAGAGTGCATGAACACACTAATGATATATAACAAAGGAAGGTAGGACACACCTTGTGTGTGTGTCGGAGCATCAAAAAAAAAAAGATTCAAACCCAAAAGTTTGATACCACACTTTATGTAAAATAAGAGATTTGTCCCAAAATAGAAATGCTAATTCTGAACATTTCTGTGGTGTCTTCAAAAACTTGTACTATGAATGTGGTATTACGGTTTTAACGTTGAAGAATAATTGCTCATGCAATACAAAAATATAATTAATAAAGTATTCTAAACAACAGGTAGACTATATGTGTCTATGAGGTAACTGATGTAATATTTTCGGTTTCTTTTTAACAAATGAAGACTCCCTATGTCATTCGTGGATTTGTTTGACCAATTAGCTTCTCAATTATTTTCTTTATTCATGTTGTTAATTTGCTATTCTAAAATGTATCATTACAACATATGCACTAGCGACCCGGGTCGGCTATCTCTCAAACTTCTTTTAAAATAATATACATGTAACACATATAAACCTTCCTATTGAATCCCTCTATTGTTGAAAACTGTATCAAAATCCGTTGTGTTCTTTAAAAGATCTAAGCTAACAACAGCGGGCAACGACTACTTATAGCATGCAAAGATAACAATTTGTGTTTATAAATAAACAAAGTACTCAATTATGGTGAAAAATTGTTTCAAATACAAAAATACAGCATTACAAATCGCCATTTTGAGAAGATAGTTAAACTTAAAGTTTATATATATTTAACGCCCATAGTCTACTGTAGACTGGAGTATCATAATACGTGCAGAATAATCCCCAACACAAGATTAATTACGCTAGAAGAGTTACGAACTATATAGATATTATATCCTTAGTGTGTACACGCACTGCAAGTCTTTCCTTACCACAATACATTTCGCTTACAATGTATTAAGCTACTAAAATATTGTTCGAACAATAGTATAACAATACGGCAGCACTAGCTTTCCCATCAAGAGTATTTAACAACTGTTCTAAACAATAAGTCCATATTGGATCATAACAAGCAATAAAATCACCTTCTAAGCGTTTACTCTTCTGTAAGTAGTTATTCAGGTACTGGTGCGAGATGCCTCGTCGACGGAGTCTTGGTCGTTGGAGTCTTTGGACTCTTGTGGTCAGACTGCGGTGGTGTGGGCGGGTAGATGTGTTCTGTGTCTTGTGATGTTCCCGCTGTTGACGTTGACTGCTCCATCATATGGCATGTGTGCTCCATGTTAAGGCATGCTTTTTCCTGTTGAGAGTTGAACGTGGTTAATAATAGAAAACACACAAATTTCGAAACCAATATTTGCAGGTCATTATGTCAGACTCGGGAATTGTTCTCGGGTTCGGAACTTAAGCACAGCAGTTGCATTCGCTACCACTGCGCCATCGAGGCAGACATTTTCAGTAAGAATAATAGTTGAATTTACTGGTCTTTTAATTTCTCTTTTTTCTAACTTAGACTTATTAATTAACAAATAAGTTAAAGATACTGCACACCAAAGCTTTTTACTTTACTCAACATAATAATAAGCATGATGACTAATTTTTAAAATCCGATACGATACATCTGTTCGTTTGCCCCCATATAATAATAATTAAAAAAAAAACCTTTTTTATATTCGGAAATATCTCTCTATTGTCAAAAACAATCATATTTCTAGAAAAAAAAGTTTTAGTAGGAATAAAATGCGATTATAATTATAAGTTTGAAATTCACGCCAAAACGCTTGTCAACCAGTGTCAATTACATACATCACTTATAAACAATAAAGTGATCGTCGATTATTTCTAAACAAAATGACGTTGACATAAACGTGACGTAACTGAGCTCTGATTGGTGTTCAACATGGCGGATTGCTGTATTTTGTAGTTTTATTTTTTTTAATTAACTATTAATCTCGCTCTAAATATGATTTTTATACTCAATAAATCCCATTTCATCAGATTACTACATCGTTTTAGTGGTTCTTGCTTACAATCATCATGCCTATTTTGTCAAGTAATTTCTCAAATTTTTCCGATGTTGGATAGTATTTTTTTTTAATTGTAAATGAGTAGCATGTGTGATGCCTCGATCTCTGAAACAGTGGGTCTTGTAGAAATTGTTATTTGTCCACCGCTACTTAGAAGAGGCATGCGAGTGTCCAATGGTGTTAGTCAAGATACTCACAAACATCTCGAGCGTGACGTTGTGCGACTGTATGCGGTGGCTCTCGTCGAGGTTGACGTCGGGGCAGATGAGCTCGAGTCCGGCGGCGCGCTGCAGGAACTCCCCGTCCCCTCCCCGCACCACACACACGGGCCCCTCCGCCTTCACTATATCCACGAACGGTGTCATCCACCGGTAACAGCTTTCCAAGGATTCCCAGCTGTATCCTGACATCCAAAACAGTACTTATTATGACCAGGGAATAAGTTCATTTACGGGTTGTAATTTGCTTGTTCTCCCTCAAAGACACGGTCACACCTAGACACAGAACTCACGAGCCGACTTGACAGTTAGGATCGTTAACCATTACAGACCCATCAAAGTAAAAGTGAGGTACTCGGGAATTGCCTCCTGCTGTTCATCTTTGCCGAGAAAAGTAAAATAAAACTATGATTTCAGAAACTTTGCCTCACTTAAAGAAACAACAATTATGTCATTTTTGTCATTCAAAATATAAAGAGTAACACAATTGAACAACTGTTATTAGTTCAATACCCATGAAGAACAAATATGTATTATTTACATATGTTGTTAATGGGTTCGTAAAGTATTTTTATCGATATTTACATATATATAAGATATAATGACCAACCTGAGACTCTGGTGCTCAATTCCTTGTTGAACGCGTGCGCTATAGCGCAAGCTGCAACGGTGCTATACGGGAACAGATTCACGTCCACATGTAGAACTGCTATGTCTATGAGTTGTCCACATACCACGAACTCAAGCGACGAATACTGAGGAAACACGAACGTATATCCCCTGAGAGCATTCGCGCCAACGTCACTCTCTCCTAGAAGACGGCGCTTAGCACTTCTTCCTTCGCTAGCTAACTGCATGTAGACGTTCAACCAACTGTTCATCGTGATGGGTGTTATGCTCCACGACAATACTTTGAGGATGAGCAGTTCTTCAAGTAAAATTTCTTCAGTAGTGCAAGCGCTGTCTGTAACGTAAGCGAATTCGCCTATTTTCGGTGGGTAGACTTCTTCGACTTTTGCAGCTATGAATAGACATGTGACACCTGAAAATTTAAAAATAAATTTCTTGCTACTTTGATTCAGTTTTAATATATAATTTCGTTTTTGTTCATTATTTAAGAATATTTACCTATAAGTTGTAAACGACCCTTTTCTACGTCTTCTGTTTTTGTAAGATACCTGTCTATGTAGTCCACTGTTAGATAATATGTTTCTCTGTGCAGTTTATATACTTCGCATACCTGTTGATGAAAAATAAAATAGAGAATCTAGGTAACGACATAAGTGGAAAGTATTTTGTAGGAGGAAGAACTGATCGTGGTGTAATAGGCCGTAGATTACATTTTCAATTATGCAATTGTTTGAGTTTAAGTGTTATCTACGTATAATATGTATGTTTATTTAGAAAAAAAAATAGTACAAGCTCTGCTAAGTAGTCTGTAATATTTATTTATTGCCACGAGAACCTGAAGGGTCCACGACTACACGTGGCTTGTGAAAACACAAACTAAAATGTGGTGATGTGACCACCATATTGTCATTGAGATGATTGTAAGGATATCTTATATACCTATATATAAATGAGTTCATTGTTAGTTTCTCCTATAAATTAATATTCATATATGACCCTTGAAAGATTACACTCCATTTGTGGAGTGGTCCAATTGTGTCAAACTAATATCATAATTTCGAAAGTAAATCTGTCTGCCTAACTGTTATTCTTTCACGTCTAAAAAGCTACACCGAATTTTATGAATTTTTGGCATGGAGATACTTTGATTCTGAAGGATAGACAGAGGATACTCGTTAACACGATGACGGACTGGTACACAGGCGTTGCCGCTGTCCAAGACTATCATTATTATTTCATCATATCCTACTAATATTATAAACGCGAAAGTTTGTATGGAAGTCAGTATGTTTGCGTGAAATAGTAATCTTTGACGCAAAAATTACTGAATGGATTTTTATGAAGCTTTACAATAATATAGTTTATACATCAGAATAACACATAGGCTACAATTGGCTGCACGGTTGGCCGAGTGGTTTCAGCGGTCGCCATGCCGCTTGCTACTGCGCCAAGTGTCGTGGGTTCAAATCCCACGCGGTACAACACTTTGTGTGATCCACGAATTGTTGTCCCAAGTCTGGATGTTCTTTGTGTCCGTTTCATGTATGTTTGTAAAGTCCCCCACGACACAGGATGTTTATTCCTAATGTGGGAGTTGTCTTTAAAAAAAAAAAAGAAAATTGTAAAGATACTAGCTTCGCCTCGCGGCGTTGCATTCGGTTATTGTCGTACCGCGGGTGTTTAGCGAGTTTAACGATAAATCCAATGCAATTTTGTAGTTGCATATTTTGGAACTCTGATATCAGTATTTCCGAAAAACAATATTCTTTTACCCACTAACGATATAGTTAACATGAGACACTTTTAGGAACAATAAGTAATGACGGATCACCAGATAAATAGATATAGCACTCACAAGGAAAGTTCTAATTAACTAATGAAAATTTATAGTCTCTAGATTGTTGGTCTTGGAGCCAGATCCTTCCGGACGTCTTAATCACTAAAGAGATATTAATTTCGGCTAGCATACTTTAACTAATAGTTCCTCTAGAGTCTGTTTTAAACGAGTGACGCGTCTTTGTAAACCTTGGTATAAAAATGGACTTTGTTTTAAACTGGTGGTCTCCCAGTGTCAAATTCGACCATAATTTATTTCTTTTTATATTTTTAGTTTCCTCCACTCCTGTTCGCATAATTTTCGTAAAAAAGAGCTGCATAATTCTTGATTCACGTATTGTTATATAGATATTAAGAAAACTTTATAGGATAACTGTAAAGGTGGTTTTGAATAAGTATAATTACAAATTATAGTCATTTGTAATGTCCTATTAGTTTCATTTAAATGTACTGAAGAAATGACTATAACTATTAATAAATACTGTCACACGATAATTAATTATTAAAACTTAATATGAATACACAATTGTCTTATCATTACAATTTTCTGAAAAGCGGGTTTAAAGAATCTCGTATGCATCAGCAGTTATGCACTGAACTAATCGGTTAAGTTTCAAAAACTGTACATTGTAAATGTACATTTTTGATTCGCCTATTTCACCCGCGTCATTATTACGAATTTAATGACACCTTATTCTGTAAACTGTTCGTTAGCTTAAGCGCTGCGGTGGAACATCAAACATATCTAGACTATTACCCTTTTTGTCAAAAAGGGTAATAGCCTACCTTTTGGCTTCGCCATAGTAAGTTAAAAAAAGTACAATACTTCGTGTGTATAACAACGTAGTTCATACAAAAAGAAACAAATTAAAACTAAATCATATTACTTACGAGATTTACTAAAGCGAAATTATGCGAGTGAGAAGAGAGAGAGAGGGCCGAAACTTTAAAGACTTCTCATCTTTATGATGTTCGTTTCTATACGCTTCATGCTGCACAGATCAAGCTCAAACTTTGATACACTGTTCAATGCACTTCAAAGCTTCAAAAATGGATTACTTTGTTACTTTTGTTTCGGAGATATGCCATAGCGAAGCGTACCAAGGAACATGCTACTAACTCTGGTGTCTTACCTAAATAGATCATTATGCACTAATATATTAGTGCATACTAACTATACTTGGTATGGTATTTCTTTTTTAAGTAAACGTCTCTATCAGTCTTTAGATCTGTTACGTATCTTTAAATTTTTTACTGACAATCGTCAAAAATTATTTTGGAAATACCTTTTGGAATTTGTGGATTAGCCTTAGCTAAGCAGGATGCAGTAGATAGTTATGCTTTATTGACAAATTCGAATTGCTTTTGTTGTCCAAGACCTTGAGCGCAAGAAGGATACATTTGAGATACAACTCGATGTGGTTCAATACAATTTTTCAGAACAAAAAAAGTGTGCTTATTATTAAAAGTTGTCGCCCAACACGAAATATACAAGTCGCGTATGTAGACGCTCAGAATAAGTCAAAACATGTTAACGTGTTTCGTGACCCTTAGAGTCAGCCAGATCGAGAGAAATACCACTTTATAGCAATAGTTTTAGAGTTTATAATCAATTCAAATGTTTAAAAAAATCCTCTCCGCTGTCTCTTGGTCTGCGCTGGTCCGTAAACGTAACGGGCTACTTCGGGTGACATGTTGTGCACTTTCGCTGGGCACGTGTTTTATATAGGGCGATATAATCAAGGGACAAGGTCCCCTATTGAAAAAGGGGTATATAACTGTTGCGGTATGCAAATTATGCAAATGCGTTTTAACGAAGGGTGTTAGCTAGCCTGGTTACATATATTTTCATAGCAGTAGTTTCTACTTAAAAATTTGATAAGAATTGTAATAAAAATATAAACTTATAATTTATGAATTTGATCTCTTTCTAATGATATTTAGTTATGCATTAATGATGGCTCAACTTATCTTACGTGATATAAAAAAATGGTAATAAAATAAAATTAACGTAAAGAAAAAGATGAAAAGGACACAACCCGATCAAATTCGAAAAGCTTTAATTTTAAAAAGGCCTATTCAGGCACTTCTGAAACGTTACATTTATGACTAGTTGAGCGGATTCAAAATGTTATTCCCATGAAGAAGAACCGGCAAGAAGCTCCATAAGTTACTAGCGATATCGATGTTTAAATAGAATAGATATTTTTTTTATTGAATAGTGGGCAAACGAGCAGACGTATTACCTGATGGTAAGCGATTACCGCCGCCCATGGACACTCGCAACACCAAAGGAGTCACAAGTGCGTTGCCGACCTTTGGGGGATGGGAAAGGGGATGGGGGGACGGGGTTGGGGTATGGGCCTCCGGTATCCTCACTCACTCGGTGAAACACAGCGCAAACGCTATTTCACACCGGTCTTCTGTGAGGCCGTGGTATACTCCGGTCGAGCCGACCCATTCATGCCGAAACATAGCTCTCCCACGGTACATTTACAATATTTCATTCTTACCAAATTCATGTATAGCGGCCCTTTACAAGCAAGTGCTTTTATTCATTAAACTTGTGCATTAAGATATAGATTATATATCTGTGTTTATCACTGAGTCAACGCAACTGCACCTGCGCCGTCATCGTCGCGTGACATTAACACATAAACAAGCATTAATATTATCGCCAATCTTAGACAAAATTTAGGTCAAAACTTAATCAATTTAATACTAAATTTCAGAAAAGAAATCAATGATGAAAATCGAAAGAATGCCATCATATCGTTTCATACACTATCGGTTTATTTAGAAGCTGTTATTGAAGAACAAACCAACTGATCAAAATAATAGCATAAGGGGTTAGAAACATAAATAAACAAACTGGACGCTAACACGTTTTTTTAGAACTCGAGTCACCCTTTATAAGCAGTAGTAGAATAGCATTAAAATTACAGAAATTCATGCAAGTACATGAATTAAAGTGGATTCTCAAATTAATTTTAATCCTATTGTGTTCTATATTTGTACTTACACCTTCGTTAGTTAGTAGTTTTTATATAAATTAAAGGCCTTTTATGAAATAAGGCGGGAAACGAACAGACGGATAACCTCATGATAATTGACTACCGCCGCCCACGAACTCTTACAACTCAAGATTGACAAGTGAATAGCGGACTTCGAAATTTAAAAAGAAGGGGTCGTTTAGATATCCGGTATTAGGACTCACTCCAGCAACGATAGAATTGGTCAAAATAGATTCTGTATCAGGCAATGGTATCATTTCGATCGAGCCGGCCCATTTGTATTGAAGCATAGTTTTCGGCAATTATATATGGACTCATGTATAGGATTTGGAGATGATCAAATAGGTTCGCTAGAGAGAATTACTACTCCTTCATTAAGGAGTTAAGCGTATACCGACTGCAATACGGTGGGACACTTCTTACATTTGAGTATGCCCGAGTAATATCGATACAAGTGGGGAATTCCCAAAAGATCCTCGTTAGTAAACATGTGTGCATACTTCAATGTAACCATATACCATTAGACAGTCACTTTTAGTTTTAAAACTTGGTGACTATACATTGTAACATGTAAACCTACACTAATAAACAAAATTTTAGTGTGTGTAATATTAAAATAACCGCTTTTTACTAAATGCATATATATGTACACGGTACCAAAATACAGGGTGTCTCATAAGAAATTTTATATTTGTTTAGCTTACTGCGTGAACGCTGCGTACTTGAGGGGTGCGGGGGTTATGTCAATTGGTAGCTTGGCTCTTGGGGATTCAGTCGCTATGGAGCGTTTCTCGGGAGCAGACCGCGCGTTGTGCGTGCGAGAGTTTTACAAGAACGGTGATTCGACAACTGTCGCGCGTAGAAAATTCTGCAGTATTCGAGGTTTTCGCCACTTAAATGATGCGCCAAGCCTTCCTCTCATTCGACATTGGGTTAAAAAGTTTGAAGAGACTGGATCAACGCTGGATAAATCAAAATCCGGGCGACCTAGGTCATCAAGAACGGTAGAAAACGTGGAGAGTGTTAATCAATCTGTACGTGACGACCCGAGCCTTTCAATTCGGAAGCGCGCGAGTGCTTTAAATGTGCATAGATCATCATTACATCGCATTATGCAGAAGAAAACTAAAGCTGCACCCCTACAAAATTCAATTGGTGCAAGAATTAAAGCCCCAAGATGCCGGTCAGAGCCTTAATTTCGTAAATCAGATGATTGAGCGATTTTCAACGTTTACCAACATTTTGTTTTCGGATGAAGCTCATTTTCATCTTAATGGCCACGTAAATAAGCAAAACTGCCGCTACTGGAGTTCAGCCAATCCGAAACGCAAATATCAGAAACCCCTACACTCGCCTAAAGTGACCGTATGGGCTGCCATGTCGGCGCGAGGAATTATCGGCCCTTACTTTTTTGAAGACGAAATGGGGCGTACAGTTACAGTGAATTCAGAGCGTTATGTGGAGATGTTAGACAACTTCTTGGTACCTGAACTGCAAAACTTTCCTGGCTATAACCAAAGAACATGGTTTCAACAGGACGGAGCAACTTCACACACGTCCAATATATCTCTGCCACGTGTTCGTGAAATTTTCTCAGGAAAATTAATCTCCCGGAGAGGTGACATAAATTGGCCTCCACGTAGCCCAGATTTAACCCCTATGGACTTTTTCCTATGGGGTTATCTTAAATCTAAAGTTTACGCCAATAAACCAACTTCACTGGCGCATTTGAAAGAAAATATCCGTCACGAAATGGCAGCCATCCCTCACTCCACCTGTCGAGCAGTCATAAGTAATTTTACTGTTCGATTAAATGAGTGCCAACAACGTGAGGGTTTACGTTTAGACGATATTATTTTTAAGAAATGAATTCCCAATAAGTGTATTTTAACAATAAATAAAATTTTTTTCTATATACCGCTTCCTTTTTTTTTAATCAATCCACTAAATATGAAATTTCTTTTGAGACACCTTGTATTTTTTTTTTAATTTTTGTCTGTCTTTTTGTTCGTTCCGGCTAATCTCTGGAACGGCTGGACCGATTTTGACTGGACTTTCACTGATAGGTGATGCAATAAGAAGTAACTTAGGCTACTTTTTGTAGACTAGCTTCGCCCCGAGACGTTACCCACGGTACGACAATAACCGCGGGTTATATATATAAGTTTACACGTATATATATAACACCGCGGGTTTCGGCTAGTATAAAAATATATTTGGAAGTACATCAATATCTGTTATCACCATTATGTACGCACCCACGCTTTAATTGGTTTTGAGCAATATATGTTATAATTATATAATGTTTATCTATGTACACGTATTCGCTAACAAATGCAACGTAAACATATTTCTGGGATGATTATTTGAATGTTTAAAAGATCATCAAAAGAAATAAGATATAAGTGTAGCACTAAATTATTATCGACGTTTACTTGAACCGTAACAAAAATACATTATGATGATGCAGGCTTTGAACTAACTACTCGCTACGGACTTAATGCAATGACTGCCTCCGTGGCGCATTGGTAGTGAATGCGACTGCTGTGCTTGAGGTCTCGGGCTCAAATCCTGGGTCGGACTAAATGTTTGTGTGATCTACAAATATTTGTTTCGGTGTTTTCTATGTATGATATGTATGTATTTACAAAAAAAAAGTATATATGTATTTATATCAGCTGTCTAGTAGGTACCCATAACACAAGCTCTGCTTAGCTTGGGAGTAGATGGCGTTGTGTGTTAGATGTCCGGAATATTTATTTATTTATTACTTTTTTAGATTGTAGTTACCGCTTTGTTGAATATCAGAGGGCAACCTAGAAAAACTAGGACATACGGATTCGCCTAATCTGAATTGGTAACTGGCAAGCTTTTGAGACTCACGCAGTAGAAAACCACTAAAGAATAGTCTGAACGTCTAGATTAAAGTTCGGACTTAGTCCGGATTATATATTGACGATCAACGGACTGAAACATATAAGCAGAGTATCTCCAAAATATGAGAATAAAACCCTTAAGCCTCCCAAAGTTGGAGCTTTTAAATAATAATAATAATAGTTTATTCATCAATAGTTACAATGTTAACTTAAAAATAAAAAACAACTGAGCATTTGGATCATGTTTAGATGTTAACGAGTCCAAACAAATACAAGTTTTACGTGTGCTTATGTGAGAGGATTAGTTCTCTTTCATGCTGAATGGGTATATAGAAGTTCGAAATCGATCCTAGACATACATCGTAAAAAATGTGTCGTTATAGTTTTTTATTGAGATCTTTCTCAGAGGATCCATTGGTCAGATCCATGATGCATCTAATCACGATTTTATTTTTCGTTAGATCCTAATTTGGAGATGAAGATGAGATGTTACTTAATCTATTAAATATTCTTATTTTTTTATTTTGCTTTCCTTTTATCATCTCGTTCATTGTTTTCTAGTTTTTGACAAATGTTTTTCACCAAGACAAGTGTCAGAATCTCAAAATAATTATATTAAATTGTTTTAGCTATATTCGTAGCTTTCTAGTAATTTTATTGTTACAAAACAAATTCTCTTCGGATCTAGCGAAATTCAAACCTTTTTTTGTAACTAAAAAGGTTTGAATTTTAAATTATCAATAAACCACTGAGTTTCTAAGTCAGAATTAATAAGCAAACGAAATACTATTGTCGCATTAACACCAAAAGCTATTGCAATTTTTAGAAAGCAGTTCGATGGACTAACCGAACACACGTTTTGTTAGGAATGTACAGGACATTTTTATTTGATTCAAAGTAATACTCTTCGTATTATGTTATAAGTCCTTGTTTTATAACTAGGTTTTAAAAATTGAAACCCAATAAGAATTAAACGTAGGATCACTAAAGTATCTACTTATTTTTTAAGTATATTACAGAGAACAAAGTATATTGTGACGATATTTTATTAACAGCCTACCTACTTTTTTCTTTCAAATTGATCGTTTTTTTTTCACAATAATTATCTGCTACTAAGTGATTTTATTTATAAATCAATATCAGCCATATAAAGTGGTGTTCGATTAATTAAATTGTATTTATAACACAATACACTAAACACCGGACAAATGAGATACGATACAATTAGCCTAACGATTGAGGAAAATGGCTCACCCAAGTTACGCGCGTCGGGAATCATTGCATCGAACTGTCGCAAAAAATATCTTACTATAGAAATGACTTAAAATAACAGTTACACGTTGCGATAAAATGAATCTTACAATTACTTTATTAAAAATTTGAGAAGTGTAATGAACTTTATTGTTAGGCAAAAAGGTCTTAAAACTGATACATTTGTGGTCTAAAAGTCATTCATTCATCAAAATTATTACAAATAAAATGTATAAGCTTCTTCTAGAGTCTACAGAGCGTTCTACCAAACTCTTGTGTTCTTCACTACGTTACCCGAAATCAAAGTCCTTGTTGTTGGTGTATTCATATAATCCTCTTTACAATAAGCACAGATACATGCACCAGAAAGAAAGCCAAGAAAGGTGGTGAGCCCTCAGTTATGATTGTTGCGTGGCAATGTATTTTCGCGGTAAATCCTCCTATCATTGACATCCGTCAGTGACGTTCGGAAATGAACGCCACAGTCTCTGCCGCAGTATATCGGACATTTCATTTACATCGGTTACTTAGAATCTCTAATAACTTATTTTTTCAAATTTAGAATTTTCTCGTAATTTGTTCCTCCAAGAGCCAATGCAAAATATTTTGACTCTTGGATTATTATTATACTTTCTGCACTGAAAGACAAGCCTCCCTTTATGAAATTCCGAATGGGCTTATTGGAAACGGTTGGCAAACATCATCAATTTCATCATCAGCCTACTGCAGTCCATTGCTGGACATAGGCCTCCCCAATCGCAAGTGGTGTGCAATTAGAGAGGCCTATCAACTTGTGATCTTTATAAAAAGCACCGTAAATGTTCACTTTATGTAATAGAGACAAATTTTAGCAAGTCTTCGTAAAACAAAATTATTTCCTCTATGTAATAATTATTAATAAGGAGGCTTGCAAACCAGCGCGAAGATCACATGAGGGAAAGATCTCTTTCTAGGTAGGGGAATAAAATTTTTATATGTAGAGAACAGATTATCATCGTAATAATAATAAAAGTTTATAGACTTGATTGTAAATATCTGTTTAAGAATGCAAATAGCAATATAGCGTGCGGTCTTCTCGTTAACTAATAATGTACTTAAAATCTCGTAAACTAACGACTCAACAAATTGATTAGAAAACTGATTTTACTTTCATTTTGTTGGTTGGTATCTCGTGTTAGTTACAAGTAGACACTGTATTAAATTTAAACATGTGATAAAAATGACAATGAAGGAAAACTTGATACAAACTCTAAAACCAAGTTGCGCGTGGGTATAGCACGCTAAAACCTCCTTTCTAAAAAGTCCAGCAGTGGACTACTAATTATAAAGTAATGATAATGAACTATGAGCATTTTATTAATTTACTAGCTAACCCACGTAACCTCGTTTGCGTCTCCTATTACCCGTAGCGTGATAAACCCCCCTTTTTTAAACATTCTGCATTGGTGCTCCGCTCCTATTGGTCTTAACGATGATATATAGCCTATAACCTTCCTCGGTAAAAGGGCAATCTAACACCGAAATAATTTATGAAATCGAAATACTTATTAGTTCCTTTATATTCCCAGAAGTAGATTTTGTTCTAATGGAGTTTTAATGATAACTTATTAATCTTCTTTATAGTTCGATCTCCGCTCTTCGACCGCGAAAAGGCAAAAACTAATGTAAAATGTGCTCAGGAAAAATGTAAATAAAATATGTATTAAATTCAACAATATAAAGATAATGTAGAAATTTCTTCGCTCAATTTAATTCTAGTAATAGAAACGTCACGCTCAGTTGGGTATTACAAGGCCTTAGATTAACCTATGACCTAGCTATCAACTGTTTCTTAACGCCCGCATTTCTTACAATGATATATGTATATATAGTGTAAATTTATATAGTAATTTTTGTGATTAAATAATATTTGGTCCTTGAGAAGCAGCTTAAGATAGACCGTGATAGACCGTTACCGTGGGAGAGCTATGCTTCGGCATGAATGGGTCGGCTCGAGCGTAGTGATACCACGACCTCACAGAAAACCGGTGTGAAATAGCGTTTGCGCTGTGTTTCACCGAGTGAGTGAGGATACCGTAGGCCCATACAGCAACCCCTGCCCCATCCCCTTTCCCATCCTCCAAAGGTCGGCAACGCACTTGTGACGCCTTTGGTGTTGCGGGTGTCCATGAGCTACGGTAATCGCTTACCATCAGGTGATACGTCTGCTAGTTTGCCCACTATTCGATAAAAAAAAAAACGTAACGATTATCGTGCATAGTTATGAATATAGAGCATAATATAAAATGAAGTTGTCAGCACTATTTGTTCGCTTTTAAACTACTCATCAGATGTTAATGCACCACAGCAATAAGTGTGATTCAAGACGAAATTTCGTATATGTTATATATGCATACTAGCTTTGCTCTGGTTAATATTGTACCGTGGATAAGCTTTTAACAATTACTTTAACTTCAATAACATTGGACTGTCATACAAACTACCACCCGCCGTTTTAACCCCAAAAGTGGGTTGATGTCTAAAGATACATTATTATTACACCTCTACACCATCTATAGAGCATACTTTTAAAATTTTAAGTCTCTTATTTCAAGAACATGGGGCTTTCATACAAACTTTCAACCCCCGTTTTACCCCCTTAGGGGTGGAGTTTCGTTAAAATCCGTTCTTAGCAAATGTCTACACCCTCTAAGAAACCTACCTGCCAAATTTCAAGTTTGTAGGTGTTAGTTTCTAAGATTTCGTGATTAATCAAGGGGTGATTCGCTTTTATATATATATAAGAGGTAATCCGAAAAATTCAAAGAGAACTTTGAGAAGACGGGCCGGTTCTCTAGTAACAGATAACTAAAGGACTTATGGGTGTAGTAAGGATCGAGTGAGGGAGCTAGTTAGCAGTTATGCAGGATAACAGACCTGCGAACTATATGCCAACACGTTTCGCCAGAGTGGTAGAGGACAATTAAAGGTGGTTGATTGATTACAACAATGGACTGACCACAAATACGTATTTATTTTTAAGTAAGAGAGAGATATAAATAACGCTTCTTGGTCATGAAGAGTTACATCTTAACCTTTAAAATTAACATGCATTACTAGTAATTAGGTCTTTATTGCTTGTCTAAGACACTTAAAAAAATACGGGTAGCATTAATTTGTGAATTTACGCGATCCACGAAAATAATTTACCATACATATAGTACAAAATTTACTAGTCTGACCCTAAACGTGTCGGCTATGGAGAATCAAATAAGTTCACGCGATACATCAACTAATATCCCGTTATGTATATTCTTGAAGATAAATATTATTTTATTTATGTCGTATTATTGATAACTTGTCGTACGCAGATTATACAAAATCGTAACAAGATAATTATGTGATATTTACGCAGAATAAAATTGTGCTCAATTTTTGAAGTGTGTTAACGTGAAAGCAGATGAGCGAGACATACAAACAGAGTTACTTTCGAATTTATAATATTAGTATGATTTAATATTAATTGGGCAACCTGAAAAAAAATTGCACTTTCGTAGTTAATTATGCAAAAATCTCGTCGAGGCTAGGCAGCGGCATAGTCTTAGGTTTTCAACTATATTTACGCGGGAAAGCAGTTATGCTTTGAAATAAGTCGCCCTCTATGTACGCTATGAAGTAAAAATTCGTAAAAAGTAATAATATCGAAGGTAAAAGTAACCAAGTTTTCGGTATCCGCACAGAGTATTTGCCTAAATTGAAATTGACTGAAAATTAACGGGCTCACTCTAAATTCTTAGAATTGGTAATAAATTGAAAACATTTCCAAAAAAAAACTCCTTAGAAGAGCAAATTCTTCAGAATTCCTGAACAATTGGCTACTAGAAACCTTTTATTTAGTTACCTGAGGTGTTTTTTTTTCGACAAAGCCAATCAAAATAGAAAGTTTTTCTAAAAGATACATCTTTAAGTACAAGTCAGGTACACGCTTGCAAGCACGTTTTTACCCGATCGTATTGTATCGATTGCATTCACAGGTGGTTTGTAAATGTTTTTACAGAGATAAGGTTCGATTTATTCAACGAATAATCATTCCAAATGCAAATTTTAGAAAGAATCTAAGTCTAGATGCTTCTTTCAGCTATTTTTTTAGTACTTGATGTTATGGAGGTTTTCGATAGCATTTGTTTTTATTGAATCATCGTCGTCACTGTGTATCGAACCCGGTCAGTTCAAAATTTAATCTGTGCAGCGATATCACACTCGCACAATAGTGTCCCAGTTTCTCAACAAATTGAATTAGTACCTGAACTGAACCAGAACATAACCTTTCTTATCTAAAGAGCTTTGCTTCAAAAGTAATGCTTTGTAATAAAGTTCAGTTATACTTCGCAAAAATGTATATCTGTTACTGAATTACGTCAGTACGGCTGAACGGAATTGGATGAGTTTTGGTAGAGATAAATTATAATCCTCAATAGGTAGAGTCTACTATTTATTCCGAAAAAAAAATAGACTTTATCCCGTGCGAAGTCGCGGTTAAAAACCAGACGTAAATATAAACGCTTTCAAAATAAGTCTTAAAACATTCTTAGTTTGCAAAGAAAATACGTGTTTTTAAAAAAGTTTTTACCGTGAAGTTTATTATTCATTGTAATAGAAAGCGTAGGTACGGGAGCTAGAAGTTTTTGGCATTTTATCACTCTTTTAATAATAGTTCTGCCGACCGCACACGCGGCTGCAATACGATAGCAAACTCAGGGATATTCCTAGGTTAAAAGTTGCATAAAATTACAGACATTGGACTGCACGCAACATCCCACAGCTGATGACCTTGTAGAAACTAATTAACCATCACACACATATCCTAGACAGAACCGAAAAATACTTTGGAAAAATGGGCTTACACCAAACGATGTATTAAAATCGCGTTGGTTAAAAGGTCAATGAACAGCGCAAAAAACGGGTCATTGACCCCATTGTACCATCGTTTTTATACATGTGCAATGCAAGAAGTCTTCTTACCCTTTCCTTCCCACTGTAATGCAGCATGAAAATTTAAAGATTTAAGCAACAGATTCAATAGACACCAAAAATATGATCACCACAGATGATATACATTTGTTTACAAAATGATCTAATACTGATAAGTACCTAGTCTAAGTTTATGTAATTCTGCATTTATGTAATAATTTTAGGTAGTTCTAAGTTCACCTGCAAACCACGATTTCTATAGGAAATCCCTCAAAGTACTTAACTTAAATAAATGTGGTAATTAACAATGTTGTTTTAATGTTAGCTAATTATTTGATATGATAATGATGTAATCATTAGATTGAATAATTATAAGTCAATTCCAGAACCTTACTTTATGGCTGTCATAGTTATAATAAAGTGGGCACTTACCTCATTCAACCAATCCAAAAGGATAGCTCTCATCCTCGGTTGTAGATTAGGATGATTGTCAAACATGTTGACATTCTTCTTCTTACTAGATCTAGCATCACAGTCGCACATACTCTTCCACACATCAGCTGGGTCTGCCCAGGACAATACTGGCAGGGGACACTTGCGTTTGGGCAATGGGGCAGAAGGGCATGGCATTTTGCTTGTACTGAAATTGAAGGCTTACTTAGAACTCATTTGAGAGGTCACATAGAAGTCAAAAGATATCGCAAGTATCCATTATGTATACTTTCATAGTTATGCACATAAAATACCATGTCTTAAATTAGACTGAAAATCATAAACATGCATTTATTTATATTTTTTCTATAGTTACAGAAATCACTAGGGCCTTATGGCATTACTGTTGGTAACAGTAGAAGTAATGAAGTATAAAATGATAGTAGATAGTTGTGGAACTCACCTAGGCCTTTTATTTGAATGTGGGGTAGACTCTCCTCTACCTACATTCTCCAAGGGGCTTAGTACACCATTTGGAAGGTCAGATATACTTGGTGGGCTCAAGAAACTGTCAGGGTTATAATCTATGTCTGTGTACACACTCCTTGGTTGGTCATTGATCCCATACTGGGAGCTTTCGTCATCACTGGAGCAAGAAGATGACTCTACCACAACATTGAGAGCTGGCTGGTCGAGGAGTTCCTCTTCAAGTACCGCTGAGAGTTTTAACGGTGGCATGTTTTCAAGCTAAAAGCATTACACAAAAATAAATTAACCTGTAAGTAATTTAACTGAAATAATGAAAGGAAACAAACCTCATCATCTGTGGAATCTCTTTTCCGTTTTAAGTTTAACCTCTTGTCACTGGCTTCACTGGAGGAACTGAAAATAAGAGATGGTGACAGTAAGTAAACAAACCTTAACATCAAGGTCAGTATTGATAGCAAGAGGTAGGAGCTAGTGCAATATACATACCCAGCTTGAGCCATGATTGATGCGATACTGCAACTGGCACTTAGTATCCACTGCCTAGAATAAAAGCACCATTAAGTGAATGAGGTAATAACAACAGTATTAAGAGTATAACATTAGTTAATATGGCCTAAAATTACCGCATGTCATGTTCAACTTGCAAATAGGGTTATGTCACTTGACAACCGTAATTGAGGGCATAATTCCAAACTTTTCGTAATAAGCATGTGGTCTATTTTAAAATGAAGCTGTCTGCTAACGTCTGAGCACTGTACTCATAAAGTATCAAACTGTAAAACACCATGAAAAGCCTACGATACTTGCAGCGTGCCCCCTGCTGATTGGCGGGAGTATTTTTTTCGAGGCTGTTTTAACGTAGTAATTTTCATTAAAATCGCATTTTATGATATTTTATATTCGCTACATTACATAAACTTTCATATAGAGTGTTAAAAATATCGAAATTCATGAATCAGCTGCGGTAAAAAATGCCACGAATCCGTCACAATCGCGCGCGAAATTCTCCCGTCAGCGCCATTAGACACGTCGCAAGCTTGGGTTTCTCGGCACATCCACTTATGGAAATTGATAAAAATAGCCTCAGGATGACATGATCTCTTCACTTTACCGATATATAATGGAAATATTACAATTTAAACTAAATAATTCCTCTAAATACGATTTAACCGTTGACAATATAATTGGCTTGGCTTATCGCCCACCAAAGGTTTATAACCTAATTATGCCTACAAGCATTAGTGTTTTACTAACGCATATTACAGCACAAGGTATCTTACATTATGGATTAATAAGATATTATTTCAAAACATACCTGGTCATTCACAAATTAATCCAAATTCTGCAAAATGTAGTTTGTTCATGTACTAGATACTAAGCAAGAACTTTTAACACTTAAAGGATGGAAAACACTAAATTTTGCTCACGTTTAAGGCTATATTCACTGAATATACGTAAAAACTTTACACTTAATGGTAATTACTTATTTTACATGATAGTTTTCAGCTTTTTACGGCTCGATAACGCCCGGCTTTCCGCGCGAAAATGTCGCGGTAAAACTTTGGTACTCAGCGGGTAAACCATTGACTAACTTCAGGTTTATTTCTTCTGAAAACGAAACGTCAATCTGCAATTGTGTTTCGTTATACGCAACAAATAAGCTTAATAGCAAGTAGAACACAGCTTTTGTTGCAAAGGAAATAGAGGAAGTAAATATATTTTGTTTATTTTTTTTCCGTTTTTTGACAGTAAATAACCTTTCCTGTTATTCCAAGACTAATAAATGTGTAGGATTACATGATTTGTCTCCTTTATGAACAAAATTTAGTTCAAGTAATTCTTGTCTTACATGCTGCTTACTAAATTAAATAAATACACAACTTAAATCGGTTATAAACAGAAATAAATCCTTAAAGTTGCTATTTTTATTAATTTACTAACAGTGAAATGAAACAAGCCATGATAACCAACGCTTTGTTCTGATTGGTGTATATATGCATTTAGTACTACAGTGCTGCCACAATCATGAATTATCTGTTTCACTATGTGTTGGCATCCATTAAAACAGCTAACTTCATGTTACAACTCAGCTGGGCGCCAGCTGATAGAAAATTGAGCGAGAAAAGTCAATAAAGGTGCGCTATTTCAGTATTGATAACGTGGCGTATAGTGACATAATTTATAAATTATGTGAGCGACAGGTGAACTTAAAGTCAATATCAGATAAATAGACACAATGGCTGTGCAAAATATAGCTGTGAAGTTATGCGGAGTGCTACAGGCGCAAAGTGAACAAGGTAACTATGATAGCCGTTATACTGCTGTTGCTGCATATGGTAGCAAATATAAACTCCTGAAGCCTATAAATAAGTAAATAACAACATATAAAATCATAAATTTAAGCAATTATCTGCTTTTGTTTACATTTTTCGTAAAATCATATGTTTGTATATTACATTGTCTTATATCTATGTTTACAGAGGTAACAGCCCGAGAATGGCGTCTTTTAGGCCAAGAGCAGCATGGATCACAAATCTTGAGCTGGGTGTCAGATAAAGATAGCAAGGAGGTTCTAAACATTGGAGTATACACCAATAAAAATAAGACATTGATCATATTGCATACATTTGAGGAGAAACTAAACATAATACAGGCATCAGTGAATGCTACCCATACCTTGTTGGTATACATTGTGAAGAAAGTTCCTAATGATAACTTGGAGATCAAAGAACCTCTATACTGTCCATATTTGGTATGTCTACTGCCCGAGAGTGACAGGACTCCAGAGGAAGTTGAAGAGCCTTCAACTAAACAGATGATGATACAGTATGTTTATGGAAAAAGTACCAAATACAGTCCTGGGATAAGAAACGATAGATTCTTATTATTCAAGCATTTGGATTGTAAGTATTTAATAATACCTTGTTACCTTGGGTAAGCTATGCTTTGGCATGCTTGGGCTGGCTTGACCAGAGTGTTACCATGGCCTCACAGAAAACCGGTGTGAAACAGTGCCTGTACTGCGTTTCACCGAATGAGTGAGGATACAGGAGGCTCATACCCCAACCTCTCCCCCCATCCCTCTCCCAATCCCCGAAAGGCCAGCAATGCAGTTGTGACGCCTATGGTGTTGCGGGTGTCCATGGGGTTGTCTGGTGTTGGTGGTGGTTACATCTGGTTGTTTGCCCCTCATTCCTTACAAAAAAGAAATAGTATAATTTATTTATTGCTCCAACAAAATTGTACAGTGATTTCTCATATTTGTGACACTAGACATTGTTCTGATTCAAAAGAAATATAACTTTATCAGAACCTCATTGTTTAAAAATCATATCGTTATACAACAAAATTTAATATGTGTGTGTTGCAATACACATTGCATATAATTGAATAATGTTAATGTAATGTGTTGTCTGCAATTATATTTAATTTCAGGTATTAAAATATACCGCACACCCATGTTTCTGAATGAATGTGATGATGGCACTGATAAATGGGGTTTTGATGGAATATATCGAGAACCTGAGAAAATTGTTAAGGTGTTCTCATGGGCACAATGGGACTGTGTCAATCAGGTATGTAATGTACTATTTGAATGATATAATATGTTTTATATGAAATAAAAATGTAGAAAAGTATGTTAGAACATATATAAAAGTATTTGTATCTCCTAAGACTACACTTGGATATTGGAAGAACATCCTGATAATTCTTTCGCCTTGGGATCTTGTTGGAGCTCTATCTTGTTTATAGATTATCTCTGATTTTTCACCATATATAATTGTCAATTTTAGATATTATAAAACTCTCCTGAATAGTAAGTAGCTAGTAATTTGTATTTTATTTAGATTTTTTTGACACAGCACACAACCCAACTTTATTTTACCCTTTAGTTGACCTTAGAATTGAAGTAAACTGCAATTCATTAAAAACCTTTCTATTTTTATAGCTTTACATACCTACAGTAATAATTTAAACTTCATTTAACTCATCAACATGTTTCTAAAAGCAGATAACTCGATGAATGTGCTATCAATATTTTACTATTAACTAATTATATGTTTAATCATAAATAAATAAAAGGCATTGGGCTATCAAATGTAATGTAAAATTTAAAAGTTAGTTGTCGTTCCAAAAATGGGTGTGTTCAACTAAAAAAACATCTATTCTGCGTGTTTGGCGGTTATCGCAGCAAAGAGGAGAGCCTATGTCTTTCCTCAAGAATCAGAGTATCTTTAAGCCAAATTTCATAGAAATCGGTGCAGCGTTTTGGTGTTCGGTACTTTCGCATTTATATTATAAGTATGGATATCAATTCTTATTTCTTTTCATACGTGATACACCTATTGATAAATATGTAAACGTCTATGTTATGTAACTGCTAATAATTCGCTATTTTCGACACAATTCACTTTTTCTTTTGCGTTTTCTTAGTTCTCTCTAAATTCTAACGAGGATCAAGTTTATAAAAATACTAGCTGACCCACGCAACCTCTTTTGCGTCTTATATTACCTATACGTAGCGTGAATTTTTCCCCCGTTTTTTAAACATTCTTCATTGGTGCTCCGCTTCTATGAGTAAATAAATGGACTATCCAACACCGAAAGAATTTTTCAAATCGGACCAGCGGTTCCTGAGATTAGCGCGTTCAAACAAACAAACTCTTCAACTTTATTATATTAGTATAGATAGATGTAGACAAAAAGCAAATACATAACAGATGTCCAATCCGTTCACTCCAATCTGTAACAGTCTGTATAACTCTTCACGCAAAACCTAAACAATTTACGGCTAATTTCAAAGACTTGCGAGCAACGAAATTAATATATTCTTTAGTGAAAGTTTCTGCAATTGTCGGAAGTGTTCATAGCGTACAGTAATATTCGCATGTGTATAAAAGTGATAAACCTTTCATCATCAAACCTTAGTGACCTATCTTACCAGTCGACTTTACATACCTGACCCCTCTTTACGTACCTTTTAAATATTAAACTAGAACTTATTTACAAACACCGATCTCTCCTTTACAAAATCTTAACTATTTATAACTTCTACTAACTACTAACTAATCTAGTTAGAGAGGACTAAATCTAATATCACAATGAATGGAGTTTTGTTGTTATCATGGTTATAATTATTTTAATCTTTTATCTTTTGTTTATTCACTAATGAAACAGTCGCTTGTTTATCAACAAATATTTTGGAAAGTAGTTAGTAGATATTTCTTCTTGAAGACGTCGTCCCAAAAATTGAGATAGAACTCCTCACGTTTAACGTTTTAAGTTTATAATTGTCTTCATTCCAGAGTTAAAGAGAAGAGTTGGAGGTATTTGTAATTTAAAAAAAGAACAATATTTTTTTATTTTTCTAATTGTTGCTCAAATACAAAAACACAACAACAGAATTTGAAACTAAGCATATTTGAAGTGTATCATCTAATTCAGGATACCGCAAACCACAAAGCTATCGTGGTTTCCTGCTTTTAGTTTATTTTATAATCATTCTCCACAGCTGACTGATAAATTTTAGTTGAAGAGACTTTTAATTGTGACATAAAACATTTATGAGACAAAATAGTGTAGAGGTAATAGAAAAGTTACAAAAATAATATTAAAAAAAAAGAAGTTGACTGCACGGCTGATTTAGTGGTTTAAGCGGTCGCCACGCCTGCTTCTACTCGGTTCTACTGCGTTAAGTTTTGTGTGTGTTCAAATGCCACATAGCATAACACTTTGTGTGACCCAAAAATTGTTGTTTTAAGACTGGGTGTTCTTTGGGTCTTAAAGCCTAATATATGCCTATACGTACGTACATATGAATTTTTTCTGCTCATATTTAATTTAGGTAATAAAACACCTGACGTTAATACCTTTTTTAAACCGTAATGTAACATAGTATAAGTAGACGCTCTCCTGACGTATACAAAACGGCGCATACACATAGCACATTTAAATAAAAACAACTTCTACATATCTAGTAAAAATAATGTTCTCCCAGCCGATAACGGCTACGGCGGCCAGTCTCAGCAGAGACCAGCCAACTACGCAGGAGATATTATAGTGCACTCTCTGTTCCCCCTCATTATCCGATGGGACGGTTAACCGACACGATCGGGGAGAGATCAGGCGCAGGACCGACAGCTTTACGTGCTCTCCCAGGCACGGGGGTTCAGACCCCAAGTTCCAAACTTTGAGCTGTTATTAAATATTTCTATAATCCGAAAAACTCAATAACAGTTTAGACCCGACCCGGGATTCGAACCCGAGACCGCTTAATCGGCAGTCGCATACGTCGACCGCAAGGCTAACTAGACAGTTAAAATAATATATATCTAGTACTGTGTAATACGCATGCAAAGGCATCCCGGTTTCAACTAATGTAATTGATGTGGCGGCGAATTAAGAATATGTAAAGTCACCACCCGTGTTCATCCCATAGACTTATGGTACCATAATAAGACACCATTATGAAAGTTAACTAAGCAGGACAACAGCACTACAATGACAAGGAAAACTTCACACAAACTCTATGCCAACCCGTCTAGAGGCTGTTGAGGTGATGTACTTAATGTGAATTGATTATTTGCAGGTTTTATACTACATACATTACCGCCAGTCGTCGCAGAGTTTCGCTGAAGGTGAAGAAGTGAAGTCACCGTCCGAAATGACACCGACGCTATCTGCATTCCAATTTCACGCGGATTTGCCACACGAGACTGTTGTAAGTATTGCGGAAACAATTTAAAGGTCAACGTAATGTAGTTTAAGCAACGTATTGAGAAATATTTAGAAAGAGATTATTGTTTATTCTCTTTGCAAACAGGGAGTACCAACACTTTTTCCTTAAAGAACTTGAAAGTTTGAAAGTGCGTGCGAGTAACTTAAATTTGAGTTAAGAAAGTGTACTCACTAACACAAATTGATTTAGAATTCGGAAATTCGGATACGGTAACCTTGAATTGATCTACAGACAGTCTAAGGTTTTCAATTTATTTTATTTCTATTCTAAGTTAATACTCAATAATAAAGTATTTTTATCGAACAGTTAAACATCCCTCTAAGTCTGCCTCACGTGTCGAGTTCAGGCGATGGCGCCGCATGTGGTGCGTACGAGGACGATCCCATACCGCTTCGTGTACACGACTGCAGTCTCGACCTGCAGATAGTGTGTGACCAGCGAGGCATCTTGTGCATCTGTCATCATTACTTGTATAAAGTAAGTCTTAGCGACCCAAGTGTGCCTTAGAAATATTTGTAAAGACTGTTTGTAACTGACTTTAAATTATACTTCACCACATACTACTAGATTTGAGGATGACTTGTTCAGGTGTTCCGCCATCGTCCTACGCGACAGAAATTTCATCCACATCATCTAGATGGTTGGCAGTCCACAACTGTGCGATTTTCCTGAAACTTTCTGCCGCGCACAGCAAAACTGTGGAATGAGCTGTCGCCTGCGGTGTTCCCGGACCAATACGACCTTCAAACCTTCAAGAAAAGAGCGTACTCCTTCCTAAAAGGCAGGCAACGCACTTGTAATGCCTCCGGTGTTGCGGGTGTCCATGGGCGGCGGTAATCGCTTACCACCAGGCGATACGTCTGCTCGTTTGCCCCCTATATAATAAAAAAAAAAAGAAAAAAAGTTGTTAGCAATTTTTTAGATGCTTTCACGCAGTGAGAATACCGGGGCATAAACTCCATTGTCCTGTCTGTCCTGTTCAAAGGGCCGTAACACAAGTACGTTGTTACCTTTTCTGTTGCAAATATGTAATATCTACCTTTAGGTTTTTTTACATGGGAAATGCTTTTCGCACCTTTTTTAACTTTTGGGGGCTTCCCCCTCGTATCGTCAGCCCAACGGGATTGGCGGCGGAGGGGTGTGTCGGCATCGGACCGACTAAAACCACACGGTGTGACACTGCGCTTGTGATAGGAGTGTTCAAGGAAGTGCTGTTATTAAGACATCCGCATGTCTCCCAGCGCGCTGATGTGGGCAGTCCCGTTCACACAGATAAATTTAACCGTGGGAGAGCTATGCTTCGGCATGAATAAGTCGGCTCGACCGGTGTGATACCACGACCTCACAGAAAACCGGTGTGAAATAGCGTTTGCGCTGTGTTTCACCGAGTGAGTGAGGATACCGGAGGCCCATACCCCAACCCCTCCCCCATCCCCTTTCCCATCCCCCAAAGGTCGGCAACGCAATTGTGACGCCTTTGGTGTTGCGGGTATGGGCGACGGTAATCGCTTACCATCAGGTGAAACGTCTGCTCGTTTGCCCACTATTCAATAAAAAAAAAAAAAAAAAGATGAAGGTGATGCTTTTTGCACCATACATCAAACTTAAATATTTTTTAACTTTCCAGCCTTTAGACGATTCAACAACCTCCCTCGTACTGGAAGACAGTGCAGATTTGAAAGACTCGGGGGTGAACTTTGCATATTCCATAACTTTGTTACAACATGGCTGCGTGGTCCACACTGTGGTGCCTGATCTCCCTTGGTCTCTAGCGAAGTCACTGAGACCATCGTATACTTTGTATGACGGTAAGTTCTTATATCTGTCTATCCATACGTATATTATAAATTCGAAAGTAACTTTGTCTGTATGTCTGTCTGTTAAGCTTTCCCCGATTTCCCATACCTCGAAAGATACCATACTTTTACTGGTTCTTGAGGTAAACTATAGGTAACTCATTACCGCGATAACAGCGCGAGAGCCGCGGGCAAAGGCTAGTATAATGAATGTAATAATAATCTATACAAATAAATAAAATTGGAGTATCTGTTTGTAATATTAAAATAACCGCTTTCTACTACATGCATATGAATGTATATACGGTACACATACCAAAATGTATATTTTTAAAATTTTTGTCTGTCTGTCTGTTTGTGCCGGCTAATCTCAGGAACCACTGGTCCGATTTGAAAAATTATTTCGATGTTGGATAGTTCATTTATCGAGGAAGGCTATAGGCTATATATCATCACGCTATTTCTAATAGGAGCGGAGCTCCAATGAAGAATGTTTCAAAAACGGGGGAAAATTTTCACGTCACGGGCAATATAAGACGCAAACGAGGTTGCGTGGGTCAGCTAGTCTACACTAATATTATAAAGAGGAAAGATTTGTATGTTTGTATGCAACGAATAAACTCAAAAAGTACTGGACCGATTTTAAAAATTCTTTCACCATTCGAAAGCTACATCAACCACGAGTAACATAGGCTATATTTAATTTTGGAAAAAAATAGGGTTCCGTAAGATATTAGCGTTTTTCGGACACAAGGTGTAAAAAATCAACCAGAAAAGTTAGTTATTTTGCGTACGCTGCCTAAACTGTAAAATATATATTAATAATGTATTATACCATCAGTAATGTATATGCGAACGTTTATTAACATATAAGATAATTGTATTATTATGTATGTAAAAGGCTATCACTCAAATTTATTCAAGTCCCTAGATGAGTTCGTGGGCACGTCAAAATAAAACGTAAAGAATTTACTACAGGCCAAGATAGATAAATTAATCGTTGCCGAAGATGAGACTTGACAAATAAGTTATGATATTCTTACACATCGAAATCGATGCAGTTTATCGGATTGCTCAGTACAAAATTGATTGTTATTATTTATACTGACTGCCTCGGTAGCGCAGTGGTAGTGTATGCGACTGCTGTGCTTGAGGTCTCGGGTTCGATTCCAGGGTCGGACTAAATGTTTGTATGATCTGCAAATATTTTTTTACCGTGGGAGAGCCACGCTTCGGTATGCATAGGCCGGCTCGACCGAACGGATACCATGGCCTCACAGAAACCGTTGTGTAACAGCGACTGCGCTGTGTTTCACCGAGTGAGTGAGGATACCGGATGGTATTCCAACCCTCTTCCCCCATCCTCCGAAGGCCGGCAACGCATTTGTAACGCCTCTTGTGTTGCCGGTGTCCATGGGAATAGTAATCGGTTACCATCAGGCAATAAGTCTGTTCGTTGGCCCCTATTACATAAAAATTCATATTCTCATATTCATAATTTGGATGTTTTCTATGTGTAATATGATTGTATTTACAAAATAAGTCATATAATGTATTTATATTAGTTGTCTAGTACGTATGGTACAAGGTTTGCTTAGTTCGGGACTGGTTTGCGTTGTGTGTCGGATGTCGGAAATATTTATTATTTTATTACTATTAAAATTCGGAGAGCACGTTAAGCCGTCGGTCCCGGTTGCCATGAAACTTGGTAATCGAGTCAGTGCCCTCAAATATACTGACGCTAGTTTCAACCTTCGAATACAGTTCACCCTCAGGGTTGCGGAGGTCTGATGCCGGTCGCTTCGTGGAAAACTGATATTCAGGTAAAACTGGTGGAACTATTAGCCGACACCTAATAATCTTGGGATTAATAAAGGCTAGGAAGAAGAAGATTACTATTAAAAATAAAATGTTGCAACTATATCTTATAGTTTCAATATCAGCAATTTTGCGGAAGTAGGTGAGAGATCATTGATTTGCTGCAAATATGCAGTATGTGCAAAAAATCTTAATGTGACGCAAATTTGTAATAGAACTATGCTGCCGTGAATGTTCATAGATAGTTGCGTAGTCGACAATAATATTACAATTAGACAGACTTTTTTGCTAGTTTTTAGTGGCACTGACTTCTAAATCAGGTTGCGGATTCAATTTTTACCTGAGTCAAATAGTATGATGAGCACTATTATTTGTCTTATGTCTGAGTGTCATTTTTTCCATTATTAGCGCCCCAGCCCGAGTTTGCACAGAATTATTTGAAATTCGAATTTCCTGTACTATAACCGTATAAAATATTTAACCATGGGAGAGCCACGCTTCGGCATGAATAGGCTCGACCGGAGTAATACCATGGCCTCACAGAAAACCAGTGTGAAATAGCGCTTGCGCTGTGTTTCACCGAGTGAGTGAGGATAACGGAGGCCCATACCCCAACCCTTCCCCCATCCCCCATCCCTTTCCCTTAAAGGTCGGCAACGTATTTGTGACGCCTCTGGTGTTTCGGGTGTCTATGGTCTGCGATACGTCTGCTCGTTTGGCCCCTATTCAATAAAATAATAATATGCATGTATTACACATATAAATCTTACTCTTAAATCTATCTGTTGATGAAAACCGCATTAAATTCCGTTGAGTAGTTTAAAAGATCTAAGCGAACAGATTGCTAAAGCGACTTTATTTTATACTATGTGAAGATATGTGTATAGTTAGAAATGTAAAGGTTAATTACATTTATTAGCAATCTTACACACGTTACACAGTACAGGCTCTCGCTAGTTTGGGATTAGACAACCGTTTGTAGGATATGCGAGTTGTTTTTTAAAAAACACATCTCCCACACTTGGAATATATTCTTGTGTCACGGGGGACTTTACAAACAGACATGAAACGGACACAAAGACCACCCATACTTAGAACTACAATTTGTTAATCATAAGTATTGTAACATGTAGAATTTGAACCCACAACACTTGGCGCAGCGGAAAGCAACATGGCGATCGCTTGAACCACTAGACTTACTGTGCAGTCGAGTTTAGTAGTATTATACTTACATTTTTTAATATAGGTATAAAAAAGGAAAACAAAACACATATTTAAAGCGATAAAAAATAGTGACCAGACTAGACTTCGGATACAGAGGCCAAGAAACCGGTGTTAGGGCTCGCAAGAACAGGAACCTCCTCACTATACAGGCCATGTCAAGAAATACTGCTTTCTGCATCAGGTCCTTGATCCAACTGTAACGTGAGCCTCTTAAGGTGTTGGTCGAGGCTCTTGCCTATCAATCCTTGAGCAGATACGACGTGTCACGTGACCGATTCCATATACCTAGACAATCTCGTGAGATACATTCAAATATTATTTTTGTGTTCCTTTTTTAACTTCAACGAATTTCTCGTCATGAGGAACGGCGATGTCGATAATTATTGCATTTAATATTATTATAAAACTGCAACCATAAAGTACTAAAGTACACACACACACACACACACACACACACACACACACACACACACGCACGCACGCACGCACGCACGCACGCACGCACGCACGCACGCACGCACGCACGCACGCACGCACGCACGCACGCACGCACACACACACACACACACACACAAACCGAGAATGTTATATAAATGAATTGTATAATTATTTAAATATTAGTCCTAGGTTCTAGACATCTGACAATCGTATTGTTTGATAACCCCGGCACAGGCTCTACCTAGTGTACCTGTCACAGATAGTGTTAAAACTTTGTATGTTTTTCTTGATAATAATCTATTATAATTATTTATTATATGGCTTTTCCAGAGAGCCATCTATTAGTGAACATACCGATGCTGTACACCCAGCTCATAGATATCAGCCCACATCACGAACCATGCTGCCACATAATCATACCTATGGAAGAGTGCGATAGCGGACCATCCCTGGCTCCCTTGCTAGGCTGGGGGACTAACGCTATGGTGGACTTAAACACCCTAGACGTAGTCACCATGGTTGTAGCAGATAAGGATATTACGTCTACGTTTAAGACAAACACAGCCATAGAGAACAAGCTAGCGATCCTGCATTATTTGATTCAGCACGAAGGGAATATGGATTTAGCTGAGACGGTAATAATTCTTTGATTTTTTTCTGCATTGCATGTAATCAGTATTTATTTATTCGCATGAATTGAGGTTAGATGTTATGTACCATTTTTTTTACGTAATAGTAGGCAAGCAAGCAGACGTAACGCCAGATGGTAAGCGATTACCGCCGCCTATGGACACCCTCAACACCAGAGGCGTTACAAGTGTGTGGCCAGCCTTTGGGGGATGGGGTATGGGTTTGTGTACGGGCCTCTAATATTATCCCTGACTGGGTGAAAAACAGCGCAAGCGCTGTCGCACAAAAAATAACATAAAAGATTCAGTAGCTTTTTTAAAAAAATTGGCGTAGTGGAATGTATGTCAAGTGAGTTAAATACAAGTTTAATGGTGAATATCACAAATATAACTTTATGGGTATTTGCTACAAATATGATTAATTATAAAACATTCTTGAGCAAATTTGGTAATTTTTTTTAATATTACCTTATTATATATTTTTATATAGAACCTCTATTGGCTCAGTAACTTCCATTAATCCTTCCCTGTTATACTACTAATGTAAAAAGGAAAACAAAAAAGTGATTTTACCGTACAATGTAAACTTTTCCTTATCAAAATATGTATTGTTCTTTTCCACAGTTAATATCATGGATGTGTCTGAACCAACGCGATGGGTTCGGCAGTTTCCAGCGAGTGATGCAAGAGTACTTGATAGGTACTACGTACGCGGTCACACGGCGATCGCTCCCGGCGTCGGCGCTCAGTCTCATGAAGATGCTGCCCTTCACACAACACCTTAAGTTCGCCGATGTTAAAGTAATTTGAACAATTTTTATAAAATTAATCATTTTGTTCATTTCTGATAATTATTATCATTAAGTGCTTCTCCTGCAAAAGTACGTTTTCACCTAATATACCACGCCTAATACACATACATATTAGGGATGTTGCGAATATTCGCATCCGCATCCGCAAATGCGGAACTTCCGCATGGATTTGGACATCTGCATCCGCATCTGCATCCGCAATAATCAATGCGGATGTTCATGCGGATGAGAATGTAATACAAGTTGCGACAAGAAAGAAATAGGGCGGGGCCAGCGAATGACGAGTGCCGTTCGCACGTGTTAATGACCAATTAAACACCAAACATCTTGATTATAATAAATACTGACAATATTTTTTCCTGGTTCTCCTAATACCAATGCTGAAAGGCCTAAAATAATGAAAATTACTGATTCCGCGAGAAGATTTTTAAGCAGCAGTATTCCTAGTGAACAACTGTTTAGTAGCGTTGGTTTAATTGATGTTCCTCTCCGTAAACGCCTTGAATCAGAAAAGGCGGCAATATTACTTTTTATTAAGTATAATGCTCCTATTTTTAACTTCATTTACTAATACGAACATTTGTTGTTACATAATTTAAAAAAATAAGAGCATTATAGTTAATTTTAATTTTCAATAAGGGAGCGTTCAAGTATTACGTAACGCAATTTGGGGGGGAGGGGGGTTCTCGTAAAACGTTACGATGCATTACAGGGGCGGGAAGGGATCTTTCTTATAACACGTTACGTAACACTGTTTCTTTTTTTAAATAAAAAATTAGGGAATTAAAACTCCCAAATTGGCAACCCTTTTCGTTTACGTTTTACGTGGAATCCCTCGATTGTATTAGTCTGGTCGTCATTAGTAATTTGTTCTCACAAGTTGGCAAACTTTTTCGTTTATATTTCACGGGGAATCCCTAGATTGTATTGTACGTTATTTATTGTTTTCGTTGTTAGTATTCGTTAGTGTTTATGCAGAAGCAAATTGCTGTAGTCAGTTGGTGTTATTAAAGTGAGTTCATAGTGTTCATACTGTAATGTCCTCAAAAGAGGGAGATTTGTATCATCAGCTGTTCTCGGCCTATAAAGGCTCTCATGCTAACTTGCCAGCGCAACTGTGACAAAAAAATGTGAATGAAATTTGGAAAACGACTAAAGAAAAATAAAAAAACGTTTATAGAACATATAAGGGAGCGTTCGAGTATTACGTAACGCAAAGTCGGGGGGGGAAGGGGAGTTTCGTAAAACGTTACGATGTGTTACAGGGGGCAGGGGGGGTTCAAAAATCTTCAAAATGTGCGTTACGTAATACTTGAACGCTCCCTAATAAAATGTTAGCAATTACTTTATAAAGTAATTGTTTTAATTCGATATTCATAAACTGTATTTTTATAATATTTTAAACATCCGCATCCGCATCTGCATCCGCGGATGTGAGCCTTTAAAAATCCGCATCTGCATCCGCGGATGTGAAAAAATTGGCATCCGCAACATCCCTGATACATATATACACACATATCCCTGTAACAAATACATGTACATACCAATAGACTAAAACATAATTAAATTACATATAAAAAAATTACAGCATACCTTTATTCGTAACTGCCTTAATTAAGATGCATAATGTTCGTAAACCATTTTCTTGAATGCATTTATTGTTTGCGATAGCCTGATGTTTATCGGCAGTGCATTCCACAAGCATACAGCTTGCTTCAACAGTGAAAGTCTGGTCGTAAAATTTTGTGGAATGCAGAGGCATCTTCAGTCTCAAATCTTCAAATTGGAAGCCACTTAGCATTTCACGGAGTTCTCTTCTCCCTTTGTAGTTTTCTTCGTTAGTCAACTCATATGAATGAGATGAATATGAGTGGATATTTAAATCCGTCACCACACAGTTAAAACTGCCTCGGTGGCGCAGTGGTAGTGAATGCGACTGCTGTGCTTGAGGTCTCGGGTTCAAATCCTGGGTCGGCCCAAATGTTTGTATGATCTACAAATATTTGTTTCGGGGTTTGGCTGTTTTCTATGTATAATATGTATGTACGAATATTTACAAAAAGAAAAACCAGTATATATGTAATCATATCAGTTGTCTAGTACCCATAACACAAGCTCTGCTTAGCTTGGGACTAGATGGCGTTGTGTGTTAGATGTCCGGAATATTTATTTATTTAACAAAGCTTTTCCATGTCTGTGTAAACGAGTAAACATCTCTAAATTTTGTCCGCCCAATATAAAGTTAGCATTGTCCGTTATCATGTTTATTTATGTGAAAAGGTTTTTTTAAGGTATTTGATCGTTTTGTCAGGTCCGCGATATGTGTGTGTCAGTGAGCCAGGAGAAGCTGTGGAACAGCTCGGTGGTGGTGCTGGCTCCCAGACAGCGCGTGTGCCAGTTCGCCGAGGACGTGTGGACGCGCCTGTGGGCCTCTCTCAACGAGCCGCGTGTTACTCGCCTGCAGCCAAGTGCTGTACTTGACAAACTGCGCGTCAGCCTGCACTGCTACCAGGTATGGAATGTTCTGTTCTGCTCTGTAATGCTAAAACTTCATATTTTATTCGTCAATCATTGCTACATGTATCAGAGCTACGACAGGCACAATGAATGTTGTTCAGTTACTTTTGACATTTAAGCGTTCAGATACTTTTGGTAATTATCGTTCAGTTAATATTGAACTTTGAAGATGATCATTCAATTTTGGCGCTAAACTAAGTAAGCTATTTATATATGCTACGGTTGTATATAAAATTTTAAACATTAATACGGTCAGCTACTTTCGAGGTTGACTGTACATGTTATAAATATAAAGTTTGATATGTGTAGCCTCATGCCGTCTCGCTGATCGTTGGGGTCTGCCCCAGCTCTTTTATCGTTCCAAAAGCTTATAAAAGTATCATGTGGTGTAGCCGTAGGCTCTGTCCCGCTGTAGCACGCGGCTGTCACCAAGTGCAGCAGTACAAAACACTATGTTCTGGTTCCAAAAGTTTATTAATGCACGTGGCTAAGTGCGGGCGGGTCCTCCCACGCTGTTGTCTCGTTCTAAAAGCTAACAAATAAGACGTGGTGTGTGCGTGTGTGTGTGCAGCCCGAGGCGCTGTCCCGCTGCAGCACGCCGCTGTCGCCGGGCGCCGCCCCCCCGCCGCTGTCGGCTCCGCAGCGCCGCTCGTCCATCGGCAGCGCGCAGGACCTGCTGCCCTTCTTCGAGCTCGATGTCTGCACCGCCAGCAAGCAGGAGCACATCATCGCCGCTGTAAGTTTCTACCTAGTCAACAGCCTTCAATCGATACTTCCCACCCGGTGTTCACTATGGTTTTCGCTGAAAATTGCCTTAAAGGGTGATCAGCCCTTGCATTTGTCGTAATCGCAGTAAACCATCACAAGGACACCACCGTCGAAATTAAAAATGTGTTATCGGTTCGGAAAAAATATATAGTATTTTTCCTATAACAAAACTTTGTTCGCTAAAAGTTTTACAATTGTAAGAGATGGCTGCTAGTGAGGTCTAAGGTTTGCATCCAAGTTGGATTTTCTCCGCTTCTCAAAGTTATATATTTCGGATTTTACAAAGCAAGTCCATTGTTAACTTAGTTCTCTCCTTCGTAAGAAGATTTGGGCCTATTATTACAAAAATATTTGAAATTTCACCGTAAGGACGTAGCTATAGCATACGAATGTGGATAGGTGAGTGTGAGTGCGTGAGTTTATAGCATGTGTAAATATGTAAGGCTGAAGAATATTATAGTGCTTTTGTGTTACTAATCATTGATTCCAGTATAAATAGTTACCTACTCAAAGGATTTCTACGATTATTTACCTAACTAATATGTGCTATCATTGTTAAGTTGGGCTTAAAATATTGTATAGGCAAGGTCAATTAAATAAAACAAAACATTTAAAATGTAAATAATTATGGTCGACGTATGCATTAGGTTCAAAATGTAGTACACCCTTTATTAGTTTGCACATTGGCATGATATAATATGTTGGGGCGTGAACAGAACCTCCGCGAGGTGAGCGTGCACCTAATGCGCGAGTGCGTGGGCGGGCGCGGCGTGGAGAGCGGCGTGCACGCGGTGGCCACGCGCTGGGCGGCCGCGCAGCTCGACGCGGCGCGCGCGCTGTGCCGGGCCCTCGCGCGCCCGCTGGCCGCCACCCCGCAGCACAACCAACAACGAGGCTTCTCTTTTATGTACGACTTTACCCTATACGCCACTTGTTTCGCCGTCCCGGTGCTGCCCTTTTCGCTTTGTTTTTTGTTGGTGGTGTTGCCAGGATTTTTTTCTGTTTAGTGATTTTGGCCTCGCACGCTGGTGTTTCACGCTTAACGCTTGGTGGTTTCGTTTTAAAATATATTTGTGTACCCAATTTAAGAAAAATATGTTTTTTTTAGCTTAATTTTTTCACCAGTCACTGGAATTAACACAAAGGGTGCGAGGTAAAAACCTGCTTTATAGGAGTAGTTCCTAGTCCGTTTTAATCTAGTTGTTAGTACGTCTAGTTTTTTGTTGTTGTTGTTGTTTTAGATAGACGGTCGTTTTTATTTGTATTGGTGTTTTTATTTTGCAGAATATACACTTTGGGCTCTGTCTGTCATATCATTTGGGTTGTAAATAACTTTATCTTGAACTTTAGGTTGATTCTAATTCAAGCCATTCATATAATCCCTATAACATGTGGACAGAAATAAATAATGAGAAAAAATAACTTTGCAGAGTAAAAAATGTTTAAGAATTGTAGGGGTCTTCTTTTTGTGAAATGTAGGTAGTCAGGCAAAAAAAAAATGTAAACTAAAATGATAAATACTTTCAAATTGAATTCGATAAGAGTTCGATAATTACTGATTTAGAGATCTTAGAACTCTTTATATTAATCTGTATGACAAAGTGCTGCCTGTCAAATTTCGTATTACCTAATACTTACAAAAATATGTATTGCCATGTCATTTATGGGATTTTTATTGTTATGACTTATTAAATATATTTTTTGTTTTAAATGTCTGTATTTGGTTTGGTTTATTTACTTTTTTCGACCTTTTTTATTATTTATATAAAAACAGTGTTTACATTTCGCTATCGCCTTCCCTTTTGTGGACGTAATCCACAATTTTCCCATCTTATAGTGTCCGTCTGTAGCTAATGGGACTAAAATATTATAGTTATTAAAATGACTATATCTATGTATGTTTTTTTCTTTTTCAGAGATGAAATGGATCCAACACACGCTTTCATATTATTCAAAGTACTGGAACAGTATTATTTAGCGGCAGACTCGATAGCGTTCCCGTTGCCGCAGGGATTTAGTTCGTTCTTCACGTACCTCGGCTACCGCACTCTTCCATTCAACTCGTTCATTCAATACGTCCACAGAAATGTATTTGAACTACAGATTGATGTCATGAAAGCAATTATCGCATGTAAGTATAATATATTTGGGTTAAAACTTTTTACTGGTACCCTGGAGGAAGTCTTTGGAAAACTGACAGTCTCATGGGCAACGAGGGGCATTGTTGGACAAATTTTCGATTTGACGATGACATTGTACTTTTCGCACCCACGACCCGAGAACTGCAATAAATGCTTCAAGAATTAAGCGCGGCAAGCCTTGAGGTTGGACTTCAAATGAATCGATATAAGACCCAACTTATGACCAACGGCAGAAAATGTAAGGTAGAGGTCGACGGGAAGGAGTTACAATGTGTCGAAGAATACTTGTACCTGGGTCAGTTAGCATCCTGCGAAAATAGGCAAGAAAATGAAATTGATCGCCGAATCGCTAACGCCTGTAAGAGCTACTGGTCCATGAAAAGAGATCTTCCCTTTTCCTTGAAACGCCGACTCTTAGACATGTGTCTCCTGACCATCTTTACATATGGCGCCCAAACTTGGTCTTTGACAAAGGGTCAGGAGTCCAAGCTCGAGGTTTGCCAAAGAGCAATGGAACGCAATATGTTGGGTGTCAAACGACAAAACATTAAAGTTGCGGATGTGGGCAAGAAAACTGCCAGATTAAATGGATTAAGTGGATGAATCCGGACCGGTGGGCCTAGGTCGTCGAACGCCGGGTGCCTCGGGGTAGACGCCAACGAGGCAGAACTGTTAAAAGATGGCGCGATTATCTTGACGCCTATCGCAGAGACTGGCTGGGACTGGTCTTGGATACAGAGAAGTGGTTTGTTGCAGGGAAGGCCTTTGCCCAGCAGTAGAACACAACAGGTTCATAAAAAATAAAAATTAAGACTTATCTATTTGACTTAATGGTGATTTATATATTTTAAACTTAGGTAAACAATTTTTAAGCGTACTTGCGCAGCGCATTTTCAATGACATAGCTCAATCAATTTAATTTTTCCTACACAAAAAAAAACCTAGTCAGGCCTACAAAACCAACACAATTTTCAATTTGAAAGCTGGTGCTTCCCGCGTGGTCCCATTTTAAATTCTTCTAGTTCTTGAAGTAGTTCTTTTTTTGTATTATGATGCAGAAGCATGACTAGGCTTCCATGGTGTGGGTCACCATGCGTTATTGTTGCATTGTCTGCATTCGCAATGAGTGAGGAAACTTTGGCAGGCCCAAGCATTAAAAAAATGATATATGTGAACGTTCGTTTTGTCGTTGTGACGTCAGGCAAGGACGACGACAACAAGAGGCGCGTGGACAAGAAGCTGCGGCTGATCCAGCTGGTGGGCGAGGGCCGAGCGCGGCGCGCGCTGGCGGCGTGGGGCGGGCGGCGCGCGGCGCTGGTGCTGCGCGCGCGGGACCACGCGCACGCGCTGCTCAGCGGCGGCCACGCGCACGCGCACGACCACGCGCCGCGCCGGCCCGGGCCCGTGCACGACACAGGTCTGTACATCTATAGGCGGGACCACGCGCACGCGCTGCTCAGCGGCGGCCACGCGCACGCGCACGACCACGCGCCGCGCCGGCCCGGGCCCGTGCACGACACAGGTCTGTACATCTATAGGCGGGACCACGCGCACGCGCTGCTCAGCGGCGGCCACGCGCACGCGCACGACCACGCGCCGCGCCGGCCCGGGCCCGTGCACGACACAGGTCTGTACATCTATAGGCACGACCACGCGCCGCGCCGGCCCGGGCCCGTGCACGACACCGGTCTGTACATCTATACACCTCATTTGATTTACAGTTAGGCGGCGCAGGTGACGCACTCCTAGGTAACTGGATGTCGGATTCGATTCGCAAGTTGCATCAAATGTTTCTATGACCTTAGAAAAGAGGTGTTTCACCTATTTTCCTTCTCTTTGTTGTGCCGTTTACCTGTGTCATATTCTTTACTTAGTCGACTTTTACAATACCTACGAGTTTAATACGGATAGTGACAATCTATATTCTTATATAATATTATTTAAGATATCAGCATCACTACAATACCATATCAAACTTGAACTTAATAAAACAAGATCACATATTAAAAAAAATAAGATAACTGTTTCAAATAAATTGCAGGTATAGCAGCATTACCCTCGGGGGAGCGGCTGTCTCCTCTGGACACTTTCCTAGACCTTTTGACTGCCAAGGCGAGTCTCAACGAATTGGACTTCAACCTAATCATAGAGGCCACTCTAGCATCCGTACAACAGGATGCCAATGCCTAAAGAGTGTTTAAAACAATAACAGCATAGACTATTTTAAACTTTTATTTGTTCATTCAAAAAGACTACAAACAATTCTGATTTATGAAAATACTCAAGCCATAGACAAAATTTATGTTACAGTGTACTTAAATTCACCTTGGAAATGTCAAGTTCTTTTTTATTTTAGTGGCGACTATACTTAATATTAAGTTTAGTTAATACAAGATGTTTGTATTGCATTAAATTAAAATGATAGGATTGAAAAAAAGACTAGTATGTAGACTAGCTACTGTTTAGTATGTTTATCTAGTCATCAGGCAGTTAGTAGCAAGCAGTTTTAGATACCATAGTCTATGATATCAATCAAGTGAAAAGACTTAATCACAGTTGTGTTAAAATTAAAATGATATTTATGTATTAATAAAAGTAGTCAGAATTAGACAAAAATGTTAGTTTATAATTACTTTTAGCTGTACTGGTTCTGATGTCAGAGTAGAATACATGCTCTCACATATCTATGGAAGAACTAAACTTCGACACAAATGAGTGGACTCGACAGGAGTACCACCTCCACCGAAGAATTAATACTTGACACTGAGTGAGGTAAACAGAATAGTTCGTTATGGAACACAGGCTCACCTATTTGCTAAAATCATAGTTACCGCCATAAAGCATTTTGATTATATTAATAACTAGCTAACCCTCGCAACCTCGTTACGTCTACTATTGCCCGTAGCGTAATAATTTTCCCCGTTTTTTAAACATTCTTCACTGGGGCTCCGCTCCTATTGGTCTTAGCGTGATGATATATAGCATATAGCCTTCCTTTATAAATGGACTATCCAACACTGAAAGAATTTTCAGCGGTTCCTGAGATTAGCGCGTTCAAACAAACAAACTCTTCAGCATAGATAAGTAGATAAGTGTGATACTGCTTATGTACTGAGCTTAACGATCATCTAACGTCGTGACGTCAACTTTATACAAACATGAGTATTTGACATTCCATTACTTCTTAGATATTTTAGTATAAGATTATAACCAAAGCACAAACCAAAAATGATTGGCAAATTTGTATAACTAAACATATGTGCAATTTTTTAGTGCAATATTCGATATAAAAAATAAATTAAAGTGTGAATCTATGTGTATAATTTTATTTAAATAATTTACCCTACACTTAAACAATATTAATTATAAAATGGATTATATGTGACCCAGTGGGCCCTCTCCTGGCTCTTATCACTTTTATGAGATGTGAAGAGTGATTTGTATACTTCACTTGCCTGCGGGTCGTTAGCAATACTGTACTCTTTCTTCGTCTTTTTATACGAAGGGTCTTGAGCCAATTCTGTGGGATGTACCCGCTTTGACGATCCAAAATGTCCCCTCGCTTGCTTATTCGGATTGTACTTTGGTAAAGAGAGTGGAATTGTTTCAATTTCTTTTTTCACAGCATTACTGGGTCCAGCTTTTGGTTCTTCCTTAGCTCCATTTGCATTTTTAACCTCTGCTTCTGTGACAACCTCCATGGATAAGGATGTGGATGTAGAACTTGAAGGTGTCGCTGGCTCCGTTTTAATACCAACCTTTTCTGTTTTGGGCTTTTTAGTGCTTTTTCTGTTAGCTACACGAATCTCCATTTTCTCCTTCAGTTTCTCTATATCTTCATCTGTTCCATTAAGGATAACTACATCATTGTCTGTAAATGGCTGCTGGCACTGCAAAGCACAAAATTAATAAAATCATTAAAAAGTTGTTTTTATACTTAACTCTCTTCTTCCTAGCCTTTATTATTCCCAATATTATTTGGGGTCGGCTACCAGTTCAACCGATTTTACCTGAATATCAGTTTTTACACAGAGCGACTGGCATCTGACCTCCGTAACCCTGAGGGCGAACTGAATTCGAAGGTTGAACTAGTTGTCAGTATATTTGAGGGCACTGACTTCCCAATAACGATTGCCCTCCGAAGCACGGGCGGGAAACACCGCCATCTTCCATACTCGTTTTTATACTTAACAATACATAATACTTATTAGTATTAAATAGAACTAAGGACCGGGCCTATGTTGAACTATTGCATTAAAATTAATTATGTAGCTTAAAAAATTTAAGTGAAAAGACAGCGAAAGCTCTAGTCAGCATCAGCCTATTGCAGTCCACTACTGGACATAGGCCAGTTCCTGCCAGCCGTCTTGCGCAGATCATCAATACATCTGGCCTGTGGACGTACTACGCAATGTTTGCCGAGACACAGTCTCCACTCAAGAACCCGTTTACCCCAATGGTTATCAGTTCAGTGACTAATATGGCCAGCCTACTGCCACTTAGTTTGCTAATTCTGTGGGCTATGTCTAAGACCTTGGTTCTTTGCCAGATCACCACATTCCTAATGCGATCTCTTAGAGAAACGCCTAGCATACCCCTCTCCATAGAATGCTGAGCGACTTTAACTTGTGGACCAGCCCTACTGTAAATCTCCACATTTTGGCTTGTGTGTCAAACCCATCATGACTGGTAGGGTGCACTGATTGTAGGAAGGAAGCTATATTATTTAGATAATTGCCATGACCAAAAAAGTATTTCCTACGGTCATTGCAAATGAGATTTAATCATTGCAAATAATTACTTGTTTACTATTAATATGAACATAGCAAGACTAACAAAAACAAGTTAAAGAATTCATTGACAATGCTTACCATATGGCAGAGACTCTGTTTGACTTCTTTTAATGCCCTTTCAGCTAGTACACATCCGCAGCTCCACAGGAATACAAAGCGGAACTTGCCAGACATCTCCAGCCCACTAATAGGGCAGATGTAGGGGGCACTGCCTTCTCCCACGGTGCCATCGGTGTGATCTTTGGCCTTGTATGCAGGATTGTTGGCCAGCTTAAGATCTTTTAAATCCTGTAATTATGAAATAGACTGTTTTTGGATTAGAATATGATGAAAATGGTGGTGTTACCTGCACGTACCTCGGAAAACACGTTAAGTTGTCAGTACTGGTTGCCAATGAACATCTATGGTAATCGATATTGAGAAGTCAGTCCTCTCAAATATACTGACACTAGTTTCAACCTTCATATTCAGTTCACCTTCAGGGTTGGGGAAGTCTGATACCGGTTGCTTTGTGGAAAAACTGATATTCAGGTAAAACCAGTAGAACTAGTAGCCAGCCCCAAATAATCTTGGGATTAGGCTAGGAAAATTATTTAGCATAAGGATAGATAACCTAGTTTGAGAAAGAGAAGATGACCTGAACTATGGAATAAGTTTAAAAAATAATCTATTAGCTGGACAACTACAAAAAGACAATAGACACCACACACCAGAACCAGCTCCAAGCATATTAATAATTTCTGTAATTTTTCCAAGACTAACTCCTGTTAACCAACCGTTAACATAAAGGATTAAAATCAAGTAAAATTTACTAACCTTGAGATTTTTGATGTGACTGATGGACTCAGGTTTTGTTTCCTTGTCGAGTAACGCTTCAATTACAGAACTTTTACTGTACAATCTGCCTAATCCACACGCAACTATGGGTTCTTGCAACGGTTGTTGTGTTAACGCGCAATTCCGCCACTTGAAAGACCTTTCCGCATCTTTATCTTTCTAAAATGAAAGTATAAAATATATTAGCAAAAGTAAACAGACGACATGAAACATTTCACAATGCATTTGATGTTTTGTACCTGTTCTGGTTTCTTCTTCAAACGAACAAGTTCATCACGACGCGGAATTGTGCCTCCATCGCAACCCATGGTTATTGACTTGTAATATTGTTTTATTTAGTTACGCATATACAACAACAAACACCAGACGACTTGCTTTTAATGTTTGATTTAATAAATACCACTACGAGTAAGTACCAATCCCTGTTATATTGACTGACTGACGTTTTTGACTGTCAAAAATTCTGACATCTTTGTTGATTTCGAAAAAGTCATTTCTGACATTTTAAGCCATAGACTTAAATTGGCCACCGAACGGAGGCCTTAGATTCAGTCTATTGAAATAATATCGTTTAAAAAATCCAGCAGGCTGGTATTGCTAAGGGTACTGAGTATTTAATGTCAACATGACAAAATTGCGACACCAAAATGATGATCAGGCTCATTGCAATTGCATGGCTTAAAGAAAGATACAATAAACGGGGTTTATAATCTTAACTTGGGATATCCTAGGTATATATATATATATTTTTTTTTTAAAAGATTTTAAGCTTCTATTAGGACTCCGTACCCAAACCGGTATAAATGGTACCCTATTGCTGAGACTCCGCGGTCCGTCCGTCCGTCTGTCTGTCACCAGGCTGTATCTGATGAACCACGATATGTGAGACAGTTGAAATTAAGGAGGGCTCCTATACAACAAACGTCCTATTTTGGCCGTTGTTGCTTAATTTAATTAGAGCATTGAAACATTTGAAGGGTTCCGTTCCTTTTTTTAGGATAGAGTGGAGTGTCATGTAGGTCCCGAATACTTGCTTAAGATTATTTAGGCGGTGATCAGGGTAATATATAAACAAACGTTCTCAGGAAGGCATTTTTGTTGTTTAAAAAAATAATAATAATAATAAACATTTGGGACATCTAACACACAACGCCATCTAGTCCCAAGCTAAGCAGAGCTTGTGTTGTGGGTACTAGACAACTGATATGAATACAAATATACTTTTTTCTCTAAATACATACATATTATACACAGAAAACACCAATCACACAAATACTTGGTCCGACCCAGGATTTGAAGCCCGAGACCTCAAGCTCAAGCAAGCAGTCGCATTCACTATCACTGCGCCACCGAGGCAAATATTGAACCTCTCCAGTCTTTGCAATTTGTTTTACAAGTGTCTAAATTTTATGTTTATTGAGAGATCGAAAACTTCCAGTCCAATTTAGCTCCACCAATAGTCTTGCCCCCTGGAGTCCTAGATCCTCAAGGTGATGTAACTATGTTGATAGGGCTCATTCAGACATTTCTAATTCTGATGCCAACTATCAAAACGAGCTGTTCTAAACAGTCTTATATAGGCTGAGATAAATCATAAGATAATGTTTTTATAAATTTTTATTTTTCTTTTCTTCTTTTTATATTTTTAGTAATAAAAAAACTTGAGAGGTGTCAAGGGGCAGCCGGATGGAACGAAGTTCGAAATAGAAAGACGATACAAATATTATATTTACTTCAATATTTTACGTAATTTCTAGTTTTATGATATATGTGTACACAATATTATTAATAATAATAATAATGATAATGAATGGTTTATTTTAGTTATTTTCACAGTGTCATGTCATATGGTATTCTACTATGGGGCAAGGCAGCTGATATTCAAACCATTTTTGTAATTCAAAAACGGGCAATTCGTGCGATTTACAAACTCAAAGTTCGAGATTCTCTGAAAGAACGATTTAAGGAAATAGGTATTTTAACAGTAGCATCTCAATATATATTTGCTAATATTATGTTTGTACGAAAAAACATACATAAATACACTAACAAAAGTGATCATCCTTCACTAAACACAAGGAATAAGCACAAATTAGTAGGCCAATATTATCGCTTGAACAAAGTCCACAATGCATTTGAAGGACTTGGTGTGCGTTTATATAACAAAATTCCTGTCGATATCTTGAACTTACCCCTGCAAAAGTTCAAGAGTGCCGTTAAGGGTCGTCTTGTGGAGAGGGGCTATTATGCGGTGAACGATTTCTTGACCGACGCGGTGCCTTGGATGTGAGTGAGAATTTGGTGTTGATTTGATACAATCCTTAATATAATTTATTTGATTGTAATTAATTCTTGGCATCTTATTCTGATTACCAGACATTTGAATTTTGTTAAGTTAAGGCGATCTGTGTTTACATTGTTGGAGCGTAAATAATTAGTATTTATTATTTTATTACATTTTGAACTTTTTTTTTTCTGGAACCAGTATGTATGCACACATTGTTTTTACTCCTTGATGTGTAAGTGATTGTAACCTTATATGCTATGGACTAATTTGAATTATTTTATTAGACAAAAAATTGATTTCCCTAATTTTAATATTTCTTTAGACCGTTTTCTAGCCTTTGTGTTTTGGTTGCCTTAACTTGCACATATAAGTATTATTGTTAAAAACAAACAAACTTTGTATGAATTATTGGAAAAGATGGTGCACATGAGTTTCTCACCAGCTCTTCTCATGAATGCAATACCCATCGGAGCTGGTACTTGGATTGATTTCAATTTAAACCTTTGAGTTGAATCGAAATCAATCTAAGCTCCGGTAATTCAAATCATTGATTACTTGAGTTACATCCTTTTATCACTGATCAATTCAGTACTTGAGTTTTATTTTATATTTGTATTAATAATGTTTGATGTTTGTATTTGACGTGTTCAAGTGCCTTTTGGGGCCTATGAAAATAAATGATTTGACTTTGACTTTGATGATAATGGTGAAAATGATGAAGATGATGAAAATGATGAAAATGATGAAAATGATGAAAGTGATGAAGATGATGAATTGATGAAAATGATGAAAGTGATGAAGATGATGAAAATAATGAAAATGATGAAAGTGATGAAAATGATGAAAATGATGAAGATGATGAAAATGGTGAAAATGATGAAAATGATGAAAATGATGAAGATGATGAAAATGATGAAAGTGATGAAGATGATGAATTGATGAAAATGATGAAGATGATGAAAATGATGAAAGTGATGAAAATGATAAAAATGATGAAAACGATGAAGATGATGAAAATGATGAAAGTGATGAAAATGATGAATTGATGAAAATGATGAAATGATGATTATGATAATAGTGATGATAATGATGATATGTATATATAAAAGTTCGAAATCTTATCTATCTATTATATATATATATATATAGTATATATAGATATATATATATATATATAGTATCTGGGTTGCTTCAAGCAATAAAAAATAACAAATAAAATTTAAAATAGCAAAAAGTGTCGTGACAACAAATTATGTCGCGACAATTTCCGTCTAGCCCCCTTCGTTTTTTCGTTCATATCGCGCGATAAGGAACTTCGTTCCAAAATACAACAAATTCGATGTAGATAAGTACATATACTTTGGTTTGCGTACATTATACACTCATTTGCAAAAAAAACAGGCGGTTTCGATTTTCTTCCTGGCTGAAAAAAATAAAATACCAAAAAGGTTTTAATCATTTGAACATGTTACTGGCTAGTTATAAAAGTGCCATAATGTTTATAAGAGTACATTCCAAATTCAAATTTTTGACTGAGCCAGGTTTTCAAAGAAAACAACTTTTAACTACATTTTGTGGCGCGAATTCCCTATAGTTAATATCGACTCTAATTAACTTTTTGTCAATTTTTATTAAATTATCTGATGTCCTTGACATTTAAAAGTATTGTTATTGCTGTTTAGCAATCTCGAAAATGGTAGATAAAGTGATAAAAGCGAGCAAAATTATTGCGCTGCTTGAAGAAGGTTGCAGCCAATGCTTCGTGGCTCAGAGGCTAAATGTGAGTCGGTCGACAGTTCAAAGGACCTGGCAGCGCTATCAAAAGACCGGTTCCGTCAAGGGAAGGCCTGGTTCTGGCAGAAAGACATGTACCGAACCACGGGATGATCGTTTTCTAGTTAATCAAGCGTTGAGAAATCGCAAATCTTCTTATGTGGACCTCAAGAACATCCTCGAAGAAGTAAGAAATATGCAAATTAGTCTATGGACGGTCAGGAGGAGGCTTCTCGCTGCTAATATACACAGTCATCGCCCGGCACGCGGCCCTAAATTACTCCGTGGACATCGAGTTGCCAGGCTTAGCTTCGCTCGAAATTGTGTGTCATGGACTCATGAAGACTGGGATAGGATATTGTTCTCCGATGAAGCCAGGATATCTCTGCATGGTGAAGACCGACGTCGGCGAGTGCTACGTAGACGAGGAGAACGCTTTGCAGAGGCATGTTTTGAAGAAATCACACCTTATGGAGGGGGCTCTGTTATGTTTTGGGTAGGAATTAATTCCATGGATCGTACGGAGTTAGTCTTCATCGAAAACGGTACACTAACTGGACACCGATACATAACGGAAGGTCTAATTCCTTATGCACAACCCGCTTTAACCGCTCTTGGCGAAAACTCATTTTTTATGGACGACAACGCTCGCGCCCACCGGTCTGGCGATGTGGAAGCGTATATGCTAGAAGTCGGAATTCGTCGTTTGAACTGGCCAGCTAGAAGTCCGGACCTCAATCCCATAGAGCATGTCTGGGACGTTCTGAAGCGACGAGTGAGATCAGTGCAGCCGGCTCCGCAGATCATCAGAGAGCTAAAGAATGTGATTACCGCGGAGTGGGAACGTATTCCCCAAGAAACCATAAAAGATATACTCGCTAGCATGCCCAGACGAATGCAAGCCGTGATTTTAGCAAGAGGGGGTCACACTCAATACTAAACTTTTATCTGCTTTTAATGTATTCAAGAAAAACAAAGAAATTAACGCGTTTCATTTTTATTTAGCGAGCAGGTACAATAATAGTGTTTTGAGCTTAAACATTATTTCTCAATAATTTAATCAAAATGTTATGATAAAACTGATGATACCTATTCCTTCCTAATTAATTTATGAAATTCTGAGGATAACAATACCTAAAATTGTCAAACAAACTAATAGTAACTATAAAATAGTTCTTTGCTTAAGTGTCCGTTTTTTTTTGCAAAAGAGTGTAGATAAAGCGAGACCTACATAAAGCAGTGGACAGCAAAAGGTTTAAATGATGATGATAGATAAAGCATACATTTATTAATATTTATAACATATTTTTAAATAAAGATAAAATTATAAATACCAATATGAAATCACTAACCATCAAAAATGAAACAATACAAAAATTTAGCTCGAGGTCTCAATAGAAATATTTCATGCTGTTTTTTATAAAAGTTTAATGAACCAAGAAATTTACATCTTGATTAGAGCTTTGTCTCCAGAGTTTTGTCTACAGTTGTCAGTGTCTTCCTTACTGGGAGGTACAAGATATATACCTCTCTTTGGACGTGCTTGTGAGCACGTGAGTGCGCGCGCGCGTTTGTATCTTGATCTTGTGGGGGAACGGGTGTCATGTTCTACCCAACACAAAGGGAGGATCCTCCGACCAGGCGAGGTGATCATGCCTGGCGGGCTACTGCTCAACAGTTGATGTTGGGATGTTGTATATGTATATGATAATCGGCGCGAGAACTATTTATTGCGCGATTTAGGATTTGTAGTTACTCCGTGTAGTGCGTTACTTCGTAGTTCAGTGTATCTTCGGTAGATGGCGCTGTAGTAGGTTATTGTTGTGTTACATGTAGAAGTCGCCACATCACTCCCCTCCAAGACCGGAGGTCGATATCTGATGAGTCAGCTGTCTGTGCTCTGTTGCGGAGCTTGCCAGTGCCAGGAGTGACTAGTTCCAGTGAGTCGGAACGGAGTGCCGCAAGTTCCAGTGAGTCGGAACTGAATGCCGCTAGTCCCAGTGAGTCGGGGCTGAAGTCCGCTGATCCCAGTGAGTCGGGATCGCATGCGGTGTGCGGTGCTGCGGCGAGGTCCCCAGTGAGTCGGGGCGGTTGCTGCGTAGTGGCTCTCTGCTGCGTAGACGGGAGAGATGTGGTCTGCTTACATGGACCGTAGGTGCAGTGTGCTGTGCCTAGACGCTGATGAGGTCGTAGGGGTAACCAGGCTGGAGCGGTCGCTTCCAGCGTGTGGTGTATCCCTATTGAGGCCGAGGTTGCTGGCTGGTTTGAGACTTGCTTCCAGATCTGCTTCCTTGAAGGCTGCTTCCAATCACGTCGGGGTCACCACTGTGGGGGAACGGGTATCATGTTCTACCCAACACAAAGGGAGGATTCTCCGACCAGGCGAGGTGATCATGCCTGGCGGGCTACTGCCCAACAGTTGATGTTGGGATGTTGTATATATGATAATCGGCGCGAGAACTATTTATTGCGCGATTCAGGATTTGTAGTTACACACAGTCGTTACTTCGTAGTTCACTGTATCTTCGGTAGATGGCGCTGTAGTAGGTTATTGTTGTGTTACATGTGGAAGTCGCCACAATCTTTCTCTGGTCGTGTCGAATATCCATTCCACCTGTTTAGTGCATCGCACAATTATGCACTATAGTATCTCCTGCGTAGCTGGCTGGTCTCTATTGAGACTGTCCGCCGAGGCCGAAATCGGCTAGGAGTACATCATCACCAAACAGATGCAGATTCAATTGATAAAGAATATGATAAAAAAAACTTATAATTTTTCTAAATATTTTTCAGCTATATCTGCTAAACGATTTAGGACACGCGTGTGTTCTAAGTCTGCATCAATTCGTCTAGACTCCAAACGCTGCCTTTCTATCTCGCGCTCGTGGTGCAGTTCCTCGCGCCGTTCTTCGAACTGCAATCGCGACTGTTCCACAGACACAAATTCACTGGTCGCGCGCTCAAATGGCGTCATGACTCGTCTTTTGCGATGGAACGTACGACGCGGCGAATTAGTAAGCGATCTGCTACTACGCAATCTGTCTGGAGGACTGTTCGACATTACAGGTGATGGTGCTGATGTGTGATCAGCAGGTGATGAGACAGATGGAACAGGTGACAAAACTGGTACAGATGGATCTGGTGGTGGAGCTGCAGAGGGTGATGGTGGGCCCACACAATCCATTCGTGCTGATTCATTTGGCGATGCTGGAAAAAGTAAATAATAAAATAATTTTTTGATAAAAGACGCGGGAAGCTGTTTTTTTTTTTTTTTAATTACAGCCTACCTCCAACATAATCGGAGCCTTTCTTAATCTACTGCTCTTTCTCACTCCAGTTCTATCAATCTTTCCGCTCGTAATTTCATTCCGCATACCTATGTCTTTCTTTCATACATTCCTTATCAGTCCATTATGCGGGAAGCTGTTGGATTAGGGCAGTACGGGACTGGGTTGTGAAAAGGGAGTCTGATTTCCAGCTGTGGACGTCTCTTGGCTGGAATGACTATGGTATATCACTTCTCACAGGAATTTTGTGGGAAATCTAATATATAAAATTCTCGTGTCACGGTGTGCGTAGTTGAACTACTCCGAAATGGCGTTTTTTATTTTTTTTGTACAATATTTTTGGTACAAAATACATGCAACGCTAAATTTTGCACCCCTCTAGAATCAACCCCTATTTTTTATTTATTAATCAAAAGCTTTCATTTTTTGCATTTTTTTATGTTATATTTATTGAACAAAAAAAATTTTTTCTAGAAATAATATACATGGCAAAACATTGTTTGCCGGGTTAACTAGTATATTAATAAAAAAAAGATTTTACACCTTATTAGTTGATCCAATTTCATTGTACTCAGAGAATTTTACATCAATTGAATATTGCACTTCAAACTAAGGATTTCCTATTGGAACATTTTGCTAGTTTAATTATTTAAAACATTTAAAATTGAACTCACCGTTGTTGTAAGGTATTTCCAGCCAAATAAGTTCTTCTTTAATTGGTGCTTCAGTACCAGTAGGTTTCTGAAAAAAATTGTTGTCAAATTGTAATCTCTAAATTCCTGTCTAAACAAGTGACAAGCTGAAGGGGAAGTATGAATACAGGTATGATTTGATTATATTGTATGTATATTGTAATAATATAAAAACATATCTTAAAATGTAATTAAACATGTTCAAACTTCTATTCAATCATTGCACAATTTAGTAACTCTTAATGGTCAATAATATTGCACAATTCATAATATTGCACAATTCGTAATATTGCGCAATATAATTTATTGTCTAGGCGCCGCCTAAGACCAACCAATCTTACGGTGACACATACATGCTAGTGAAGTGAAAATTTTACCATAATACTAACACCACATTCAGTCTCCTGGAGAGAAGGTTGTTCCTGGAGGGTAGGTTGCCCAAAAACAGCAACGCCTGTTATGGCCATCACTCTCTGCTCAAGTGAAGTTAATTTCTGCCGCATCCTTAGTACACCAGCAGTTCCGTTTGCAGTGCGTCGTATGATAATTGCCTTCTTTTTCGTCTTTGCTTTCCAGTCTGCCCAAACCTATCAATCCATACAATTTAAAAAAGTAGTTATAAAGATGCTTGTAAAGCACACATAAGTAGAATAAAGTTTTTTTTTGTTTATATATGAGTCTATCAAAGTTACTCTATTCTGCCTGATGGAAAGCTTGATTAGAATCTACGAGTAGTAGTCACCATGTTCATTCATAATGACACACCGTTTTGTTCTGTGGGAGAGCCACGCTTCGGCATGAATGGGCCGGCTCAACCGGAGTGATACCACAGCCTCACAGAAAATTGGTGTGAAATAGCGCTTGCGCTGTGTTACACCGAGTGAGTGAGGATACCGAAGGCCCATACCCCAACCCCTCCCCCATTCCCTCGCCCCATCCCCCAAAGGTCGGCAACACACTTGTGACGATTTTGGTGTTGCGGGTGTCCATGGGCGGCGGTAATCGCTTACCATCAGGTGATGCGTCTGCTCGTTTGACCCTATTCAATAAAAAAAAACTCTATAGTGGCGTACAGAGATACTCCTGCATCTCTGTACGTAAGATAGCCTTCTGTGAGAGGGTAGTACCACCCGGTGGAGCCAACCTATTTATGCTGAAATCAGTGTGGCTCTACTACCCATAAACTTTTTACCTGCCTACCTTAAGATAAAGCCCATGTGCCAATTATCTAATAAAATATACATAACAGTTTAAAACCCACTTTTTTCCACCTATCCAATGGCTTTTGCACACCAGCACTAAGAGAATTTAATTTTGTAGCAATTTCGTGCCACAGCATGTCGCTCTTCAAGCGACCTCGAGGTCCTGGCTGGGGCCGACTGAGATCACCATGCCTAAAAACAGTCTCACATCACTATTATATAATTTGATTGATTATTAAATATAAAACTGTGACTACCGTTTTGTTTATTCACACAGTACTTTTTTGCTCAATAGCAATGTATGTATTTGATTCATGTCTCAGTTCAAAGGATAAAAGTTACCTGTTTATCTTGCGAAATAATACTGTGTGAATGCTGTTCATGCAATAACCGATAAATTCAATCGAGTATTACCTTTCCATAAAATTCAAGAGTGCAGCAAATTGCTGAGGGCTAGCCCGTAATCTTTGTTCCATCACTGAAAATACGTTGAATAAACTATATATTTATTACACTAAACAGTTTAACACTAACCATCTCTCAAACAATTTGTGTATATAGTAAACAAACTAGGTATAATTATGTCAAAATGGCTCTAGAACAAGTAAAAAAGTTACTTACCACTTTTGAACCAAAACAACTTTTACAACACAAAATTAATATTTTTTTGGAACAAACGAGATGACATCAATAATACTAAACTTAGTCGAGAATTTGATGTTTGAATCGGAGAAGACAGTGTTGCTATGGAATATTTGAACTTTCCCTAAACTTTTTGAAACAAAACATATTCGTCTTCATTTTTATTAATTTTTATATTTACATGCAGTCTGTATATTTGCCCTTCCCAGGGATTTCAAATTCGAAATTTTTTGATAATACTTCTTAAAACTCATTATAAATGTTGAAATATTTAAATAAAGTAAATTTTCAAAATAAAGATAACGCAATACAAATACAAAATTATAGTTACACTAGATTTTGCCCACGGCTACGCACGCGTGTATGTCGGTTTTCGTGGTATTTCGCAGCCTATGCAATGTCTTAAGAATCAAAGTATCTCCATGGCATACTTCATTAAAATCGGTGCAGCTGCATAACCTTAAAAGTGTAACATAGACTTAATTAAGTTTGTTTCTTTACTAACTACTACCCTACCGCTACCTACGACTACCCCTTCACCCCGCGCCCCTCGCACCACCAGCTCTCATAATAGGCGCTTAATGACGCTTCATTTGAACCGAATGAAGCGTCATTAAGCGCCTATTATGAGAGCTTTAATAAAAGTTATCTTATCGTGATAACTTTTATTAAACTATTCGTCCAAATTATTTAGTGTAAAGACAAAGTTTATCTACTTCAATATTTAAAGTGACAAATATATAAATTTTGATAAGAGTTCGATAAATATTCTTATTGTTAAATGCATTGTTAAAAAATATACAATTAAATTGTATTTAAGTTTCACTATTTTGGTCATTGTGACTTCTACGTAAGAGGTAGATATGTACTGTCGCGGACTTTTATTTATAACTATTTAAGACAAACAATACTACAATTTTGCTGATTTTTTCCTATTTACTTGATAGTTTTCGTTATATTATGACCAAATATAACGATAACTGGGCCCCGATCTGTCGGTCACTCTATTTGGATTTTGAGGGGGGCGTCCGATGGTCGATACCGTGTTACGCCCGAGGGCCGTGACCGAAGAGGCAGTAGGCTGTGGTGACGTGCTGCTGGCAGTATCATTGGACATCGCTGGGTTTACGGGTGGGCCTGGATAAGACAAAGGCCCTATTGTTCCACGGTCCGCCCCCATAGCACCTCCATCGTGAACAACTCGGTCTTCGTACCGGTTTGGGCCCAGATGAAGCCTGATCTTCGACGGTAGGTGGCTCTTCGACGAGCACTTTAAAAGGCTTGCTCCGAAGCTGGTCGACGTTGGCATTGCCCTTGGGCGACTTTAGCTCAATCTGGGTGGAGCCAGCGTCACGGCAAGACGGCTCTACACGGGAGTTGTCCAGCCATTGGCGCTGTATGATGCACCACGTGGTGACCGCCCAGAAAAGGGCGCGCCTCTGGTGTCCCCAAAGAATATCGATGGTCAGAGCCTTACGCCGTTATCGCACTGTATCAACCGAGGTGTTGTGCACCTTGGCCGGAACTCCTACGTGGGATTTGAAAGTGCTTGCCGAAGTTTTTCGGTGGACGACGACTCCCGGCAGGAGAACGGCTTTCGCCCTCCACCTGAAGAGATACGCGAGTGCGTAAAGCCGCTCTTTGAGCCACTATGGTTCGTCTCGGCTGGAGAATCGCCTATTTAGAGAGTCCATCAGCAGACGGTGCCCGCTTCAGAGCAGGCAGGCGCTGGGAGCGCTATTCTCAGGCGCAGTGTGCCACACCGTGTAGTTTTATTTGGTCCGACACCACCCCGCCACAAATCCCAGTGGGGTGACGGAACGTTTCCACACATAAAAAGGTACTTTACATGTCAGAGCCAGGGTGGGGCTGGCGGCCCACCTTGCCCCACCGTGGCTAGGCCTGCAACGCACTTGTGACGCCTCTGGTGTTGCGGGTGTCCATGGGCGGCGGTAATCCCCCTATATAATAAAAAAAAACGGACCCAAAAAACACCCAGACTCAAAAATAATTTGTGGATCACACAAAGTTTGTTTGTTGACTTGTTGCTATCCTATATTGGATTTGAACCCACGACCACCCGCAGTCGAGCAGGTGTGCACGTTAAGTTTCGCATTGCAGACGCTCCCGAGTCCCGTCCCACTACCTATGTTACTGACGCGCAAGTTTAATCGAACCCATATTCGCCATAATTTTATACATTTAAGTTCAATTAATCTTAGCAATTAAGAAAATATTTAATGGGGAATTTTAGGGGCTTTTGACATAAACTTAGGGGAAAAATATTGTCTAGTTGGTAACACTGATGAAATCTGACAGTTCTAACTTTTGACAGTTTTAACTTTTGACAGTAAAATTATCACTGCTTTGCTCTTGCTCACATGCCGAAAGTTTAATTAAAGTTGCGAAGTTTTGAATAGTTAAAAACTACTATAAATAGTAACACATTTATGTGATATAAAATGTTAAGTATGACTAACGTTGAAATGGATAGAGTGCCTGAAAACGGATCAAGCTGTGATGAAAGTACAGAAACGGCTGCAGATGAAAATAATACAGATTCTTCTAAAATAAATAAGAAGAAAACTAGGAAACGTGGCATAATTTATCTATCTACAATACCTCCATATATGAACGTGGCTAAGATACGTGAAATATTCAGTGCATATGGTGATGTCGGCCGTATATACTTGCAGTCCACAAGCAGTTAGTATTTTGAGGTTATATCATTGTTTTGAATAGACAAGATAGTGTCTTACCAATATGGTATCAATTAAAACTTTGTGTTCTTCTTAATCGTTACAAGCCTGTAACGCCTCTGGTATTGCGGGTGTCCATGGGCGGCGAAAATCGCTTACCATCAGGCGATACGTCTGCTCGTTTGCCACCTAAATAATAAAAAAAAAGCAAGGCAGCCTGCAAACAAGGAATATTAATTTCTAAGTGAAGTGACTTCCTCATAAACTATTTTTATTTTACCACTAGCTGACCCTTGCAACCTCGTTTATGTCTACTATTGCCCATAGTGTAAATATTTTCCTCCGTAAATTAAACATTCTTAATAATAATACACCTTTTTCCATATAATTAAGCCTTAATTTACTTACGAGCTACTTTTAACAACATATTCATTTTACAGAACCTGGTGAGAAAAGGAAACGAGTCCCTAACCAATTTTCAGAAGGATGGGTAGAATTCCAAAAGAAAACAGTTGCTAAACAAGTTGCAGCTAAACTAAATAATAAACAAATTGGTACTAGAAAGAGATCAAGATATTATGACATGATATGGAATATTAAATATATACCACGGTTCAAATGGATTCATTTGAGTGAAAGACTGGCTTATGAACAAGCTGCAATGAAACAGAGACTAAGAGCTGAAATATCTCAGGCCAAGAAGGAGGCTCATTACTTACAAACTAATGTTGAAAAGAGCAAGAAAATGAAGAAAAAAAAACTTGTACAGAGCAATGAATAATAAAAGTATTTGAAATACATTTATGGCATTTATTTATTTTAAATATAATAATACTAAATACCTTGGTCTGATGCCAATATCTTTTTTTTTTCACAGCATTGTCACTGTGCTGCATCCATGCTCTTTCAGATAGATTTTTAAAAATCAGTGCTTTCCATGGTTAATGCTTACCAAACAAAGTACTGTTTTTGTGTTTTGTTTCATCATTTATTTTATTTTAATAGTGTTTCTGGTAAAATTAATCACTTCTCTGGATCAAATATCTAATCACAATGATAGCAAATGATAATAAATAAATAATCTGGACATCTAACACACAACGCCATCTAGTCCCAAGCTAAGCAGAGCTTGTGTTATGGGTACTAGACAACTGATATAAATACATATATACTGTTTTTTCTTTGTAAATACATACATATTATACATAGAAAACATCCAAACTCCAAAACAAATATTTGTAGATCACACAAACATTAGGTCCGACCCAGGATTTGAACCCGAGACCTCAAGCACAGCAGTCGCTACCACTGTGCCACCGAGGCAGTCAAAATGATAGGACATTGACATTACGGCTACGTCTGTCGGTTACGCTTTCACGGCTAAACTGCTGCACCGATTTTAATGAAACTTGGGCTGGCAATACTTTGAGTTGAGGGAGGGCATAGACTACTCATTACCGTGATAACCAATATCCAAGGAGGCTATACTATGCTTAAATATTTCCCTTAAAAAGTGATCACACTTAAAGTACCATAATACTTAGAAAGTAGCTCTGCCACTAATAATTTCTTCAACTCGCATTCTTTGCTTAGAAGAAAGGGGATCTGGTGTCATTTTCTGGACATATCGTCGTGGCGGTATAGTATGTGACAATATCCCCTGTGAGAACTCTCTGTGGACCCTCACACCGTCAAGAGCGTTCGACTGCATTTTCTCAAAACTGTGAAGCTCCCTCATGAACTGTTTCCGTTGCGCTACTTTGGCCCAGTGGTAACGATGGCGACATACCACTAGACTGGAATTAATGAAGATATATTAGTATTGTACCTACAGATGTACGAAATATAATTAAAATTAAGCAATTTCATTTAAATTCTATTTCGTAGGTGTCTTGCGATATAATCCGAAAAGGCTAGAAAAATTAAAAATAATAGACTGAACTTACTAAGCCAAACATAATCTTGAATAAGCTGGATAAATGCTGACGTCAGATCTCTCCAATTCGGGAAACCCTGGGAATATTGGTATTCGTTTTTTTGGAGGTTCTTCAACATGTTCATCTTGATGTGGCACCACCATTTTTAAGACTGCTTTATGTTATTAGTGTAAAAATATTACAAATTATAATAAATAAATATATTAAATTCTTTGCTATGTCATTGTTACTTCTGCAACTGTTGACAAGCTGTTAGAAAATAGAATAGAATAAATAGAAAATGATTACCATGCCTAAACAGTGTAAATAACTTTTCATATGATTTGAAGAGGTATGATCCTATGTTTTTGCCTCGCAAAACTAATTTGTGGAACAAATTATACCTTATAATGAAACTTTATTTTATTTCACACAAGTTACATAATAGAAAATGAAGAAATATACTTAAAGTCTAATTTACTAAATTCCTATAAAAGATCCGGTAGAATAAATAAATGTACTAAAAAAGGACATATTATAATCTGCGATATTACCGGACCTATACGTCCTTCAAGAAAAGAGCATACTCTCACTAATGCGCCGTGCGCTTGTGACTCGTATAAATATAAATATTATATATTATTCTGACTGTCTCGTTGGTCTTGCGGTCGACGTATGCGACTGCCGATTAAGAGGTCTCGGGTTCGAATCCCGGTACGGGCCAAAAGTGTTATTGAGTTTTTCTGATTATAGAAGTGTTTAATAACGGCTCGTAGTTTGGAAGTTGGGGTATGAACCCCCGTGCCTCGGAGAGCTCGTAAAGCTGTCGGTTCTGCGCCTGATCTCTTCCCCGATTGTGTCGGTTAACCGTCCCATTGGATTATGAGAGAGAGGGAACAGAGAGTGCACATGTGTTTGCGCACACAATTGTGCACTATAATATCTCCTGCGTAATTGGCTGGTCTCCGTTGAGACTGGCCGCCGTGGCCGTTATCGGCTAGGAGAGAACGAACATTATATATATATATATATATATATATATATATATATGGGCCTGCTAGTAACTATTCTGCCTGATAGAAAGCATGAGTAGAATCCAAGAACAGTGGTCACCATGCTTATTGCGAATGCAGACAATGCAACAATGAAGCATGTTCACCCACAATCTGGGGCCGGCCTATTGAGATGCTTCTGTATCAGTGTGCCTCCGGTCTTGCACTCACCAACGAAACACAACAGCACACAAGTAATGCTTCAACACTCAATCCTCAATTTTAGCTACATCTTCCGACATAAAAACTACAGAATTACAACAGTGTAATGTAATAACAGTATTACAGTGGAATCTGTTCTGATTCGCGTCTCATCTCTGGGGTTTGCGGCGGGGTGGTGTGTCGGAACCGACCTAAACCACACCTGAGAAGGGAGGTATCCCAACCTAGATACGCTATAGAACAGAGATTGGCTTAAACGGGTTTTCGGATGCATTGGAAAGTGCAAAGATTAGTTCGACTACGTTATTCAGGTCGCTGCCATACGCGAAACGAATAAAAGACAAAATTGATTGCATTTTTTTATTTCTTACTTATTATAGTTCAGTATCAATATTAGATATAACAAATATATTTCTAAAGTATAGTAAAGTATAAAATAAACAAATAAAAAAGTAAAAATAAAATAAATTTTATAAAAGAAAACTAGCAAGAGGGATCATTTCTTTAAGTACTAGGTACCTAAAACTTTTTATGCATATAGTTTCGATAAATATGAAGCCTATTTAATTACGTTTTCTTTACTAAATTATTGATAGTGCTTATCTATTTTTGACTAAAATTGACTTTACCACTAATAATTTCTTCCACCCGCATGCGCTGCTTAGGTGTAAGTGTGTCTGGTATTAGCTTTTGCATGTATCGTCTTGGTGGTATTGTATGTGACAATATTCCTTGAGAAAACTCTCTGTGGACTCGAACGCCGTCGAGCGCGTTAGGTTGCATTTTCTCAAAATTATGAAGCTCTTTCATAAATTGTTTTCGCTGCGCTACTTTACACCAGTGGTAGCGATGGCGACAGACTACGAGACTGAAAATAATGAAGTTATATATCACTAAGTATTTACAAGAAGTCTATTGAATAGATACATCTTGAAAGCTACAGTACAATTATAGTTCACTTACTAAGCTAAATCAAGCTTCGAGTAAGCTGGATATATGCTGACGTCAGATCTCTCCAACTCAGGAAAACCCGGGTATATTGGTATACGATTCTTTATACAGGCTTCGCCGATTTGTTTCTCATTTCGATTTGAATCTGCCATTTGATACATTCCTAATTTACTGCAGTTTTAAGGAAAATAGTAATCATAGTAATTTGGTGAGGAGTTTGTAAGAGTATGGGCAATGTTTGATCAATAGGTAATTGTCAAGACGAGGGAAAAGGTAGCAAGTCCACAAAGCCTTTCAAGAAAAAAGTATTTTAGTTTTCATTTCGTATTTGTTATTGAGCGCAGATTCTTTTTTTTTATTTTGTAAAAACTATTTCTCAAATTTTAAATTGACCGTTTTGTTGCTCGTTTATATTTATTACATCATTATTTTTCAGTTTCATTAGAATGACCTAATAGGTAACGAAATAAATAACTTATGTATGCAAAAATGACCTCATGCGATTCTACAATAAAATTATATTTAATTATTTATTAAATTAAGTACTTCCAAATTTAAGAACTTAATAGAACAAAAACTATGTCAAACGGCTTATTACACAGTTTTGGATTATCTAGACAACACATTTGCTTGGGATTATGGAGGCTCACTCCAGTTTTTACCTACGTATTTTGTGTGAAAGTGGTAGATATTTATTGAAGTGAAACTTCTTTAACGGGGTTGTCAAAAAATTTCGTGTAACATTTTTTCGTTACGTGTAACATTTATCCGTTACGTTACGCGTCAAATTTATAAAATAAAACAAAAAACATTTTCAAACACAAACAGAACCAAATTAATACTACAATGAAATATCACATTATAAAAAATATTATTTTATTTGGTCCACAATGTAAATAACTACACACATCACATTCCACAAACTTACTTCATTCACACCACAGATCGCGAAATATTTACTCAGGTCTCGCTCGCTCGGTAACATGATTGCGGCCATGTTGCGGAGCGAGAGGGCGTGGAACTCCGCCGTTTCTTTCTGCGAGCAAGTTATGCTTGCCAAGGAGACGGCGGAGCGGAACCGGGAGAGGTTTAGAACTCTCCCGGCGCGCCGGGCCCGGGAACGGGCCAGGCACCGCAGGCGACTCAGCCGCCGGAGAGCGCAGAACGATCTCCGTCCTCCATAAGCGCAAGCCTGAGGGTGACACATGAGGCCATGTGTCACCCTAGCAGAAGCAGGCCGGATGATGGCGCGGACGCTGCGGAGCGTGCGCGCCCTGGGGGTTATTAAAGGGAACATTGGGGTTCTCACACAGAAGGGGGCCATCTACAAAGCGCTGGTGGCCCGAGGTACGTCGGGGTTCCAGGGTTTTCCTTTCTAGGGTGCACCTGGTTCCCCGGCATCTAGTGCCCGGGACGGCGTGCGGTTTTGGTCGGTTCGAGTCCGACATGCCACCAGGTGGTATCCGCGGGGAAAGTCTCGCTCCTTAACTTTTATTGCACTTGAAATAAGAATTGTCACGAATATTGCTGGTTTATAAGTCTTTTGTCGTTATACCTTACGTCGACATATGATATTTATTTTTTGAAAAATAACGTCATAAAGAAGTTTCACTTCTTACGAGTGTACGCTAGTACACGCACACATTTTTTTTTTTATTTATTGTATGTTGTTTTTTAATTTCTTAATACCATTTTTTTGTGTATGTAAATTGAGTATAGTCTGGGCTAGTAATATAAGTTGATATTTAGTATCTTTCTGGTGCTTTTGAGTGTTTTCCCGGCTTACCGAAATGTTCTGGTGGCGGTAGTGTCGTGTTTCGGGTCGTTAATCTTGACTTACACCGGTTAGGTAACACGATGGCTCGTATGCCGTCAATACTATGGTCCATTCTTCAAAAAGCCAAATCAGATCCTATAATGTACTCGCATAGGTTTTTTATTATTATTTTGTAATTAATCAATCAACAGACATAAAAAAAGACACCTCTGTGGTTTGTTTCGGCATTTCTTCCCAGAGTGAGTCTTAGGAAATGCCGGTCTCTTCAAGCTGTAAAGTCCGACGTGTAAAAATATCTGTACAGATTTACATACAAAATAAATATTTATCAGTTGTGTCTTTGACTGTTATTCTTATTACCCAATGCATATATGTTTAAGCATGTAATTGATTTAATTGAGGTCTTTGCTGTATAAGTATATAAAACGACTTCAGTCAATCATGCATGTAAAAAATATAATCCTTAAATCACCACATCTTATAGAAAATAATACAAAGTGTAGGTATAATACTTAACAGAATATGCAGCCGAGCATTGGAACTATTGTTTTTTTGACGTCAATATTAAATCGATTGGCCGTAAATTTAGTTTTATCTTAAACTATTGACTGGGTTTTACAAACTTAAGGCATTGGCGGTGACAAAATCCCATATCCATATAGGGTACTAGCTGACCCACGCAACTTTGTGAGCATCTCTTTTCAATCATGCTCGGCTCCTATTGGTCTAAGCGTGGTGTTAAGTACTCTATCTGAGGCAAGCCTGCAAACCACACTCACAACAAAGTAAATGTCGGTTAGATAGTTTTGCGGTACATCATGAGCTTGTTGCACTCTATCACGAGAATTATGTATGTTACCGGCAATCTGTATAATTCGGGTATTATATACAATATCTAGGCAATGTATAAAATACTTGGACAGACCAGGAAATGTATGAAATATTATGAATCTTAATTTCCATTATGTGCTTTACCTAGGTATTTTAGATAATCCCTAGGGATTGTATAAAATATCTGCTACTGACTCACGGGCAATGTGTTAAATACCCAAATAGAATTTGGTTCCTGTTAAATCATTTAAATTAGTTTTTTTTTCTCTTTATAAAAAAACTCCTGCATTAGGAATAAACTATAAACCACTAGGCCAATCGTGCAGTGCAGTTTGAGTGGATTGTTTTTACCTGTTACTGTAGAAAGCACATTATCTGGCTGAACATTAAGCATTGTATACAATACCTAGGCAAAATATAAAATAAATAATATTTCACACATTTCCTACACATTTAAGGTATTGTATACACTGCGTATATAGATAATGTATACAATACTGGAATATACAGATTGTCGGTAACATATTGATGTTGATAAATTAAATTCACAAGTTAAATTAATAACAGTTTATTGATACATTATTAATATTAACTCTACTTCCACGGCCATGTGCAAACTCTGTTAGTTTAAGTATTGCTTGGATTTGGGACATTTGACTAATTATTTACACTTTTCCCACTGTTCAAGAAGATGCTGTGACCGCTGCTACCCTGCTCTTGCATACACAGTCATTGAATTCATTCACTAGCACTGAACATAATAGCGTTTTGTCTGGATTTGTACTATAGCACTGAAGAACCTGCAAATTAAACAATATAATGTATCAGTTTGTTGCCGCTGTGGTTTACATAATAATAATAATTTATTCAGTTTCAAGAAGTTTACAATAATATTGATTTAACAAGCCCTGGAACCCCACACTAGGATCCCCTGTGTTGTGAGGCCCAGTCTCTTTCATCACAAACAATGTTGAGTCTGAATTTTTATAGTGGATGTGTGTGTGTGTGTGTGTGTACGTCTGTGTGTGTGTGTGTGTGTGTGCGTGCGTGCGTGCGTGCGTGCGTGTGTGTGTGTGTGTGTGTGTGTGTGCGTGCGTGCGAGCGTGCGTGCGTGCGTGCGTGCGTGCGTGCGTGCGTGCGTGCGTGTGTGTGTGTGTGTGTGTGTGTATGCGTGAATATGGTAATTTGCTCAGGAAATAGCTATAAACTGTTCAGTTTTAGAGTAGTCCAAATCCATTACAAAGTTTGTAGCTTTTTTTGAAATATGTACCTAGTTGTTTGAATAATATTCAAGTTCTTGTTGATTTTGGAATACAGATGAGGGCCCATAAAAACGAAGGACATTAATTAATAATATGGAGTGTCATTCGTGCCATGGAGACATAAGCCCACTAAGTGAGTAAATTACACGGAATAATATCGCTGCCAAGAGATAAAAAATAACAGCATTTGTGTTTAGTTTGTAAGTGTGAGACCAGAGACCCAATGTTGCAGCAGCATTACTACGCCGGAATGGTGTGGTTCACCATGCTGCACTGTTGCATTGTCTGCATTCGCAATGAGTATGGTGACCACCATTTATGCTTTCCATCAGGCAGAGTGGAGTCATTTTGCCAAGGCCATATATAAAAAGTAAAAAAAATTGCCATGTTAATCATGAAAGTAAATAAATGCCTATTCAATCCTGTTACCTTGGCTTTCTCTTCTTGACATGGAGTAAGTTTATTTATTTGTTTATCTCCTTGCATTGAAGCAAAGAGCTCATTAGATTCTTTCAACGTTTTCTGATATTCCGTTTGCATACCGCTGCTAATTTTGTTATGAGCCCTTTTCAGGGATTCAATGCGTTGAGCCCAGTATGCTTCCTCAGCAATGTAGTCTTGTTGCCGTTTGTAGTCGTTTGACGGAGGGGGTATGTACTGTGGCACTGGCTGGGGTGATGGACTCTCCGCTTGCTGGAATTATTTGAACAATCCAATATTATTTTCAGTGTAAACATGTTTCATGACAACTATTTCTATAAATTTTTGAAAAAGCATGATTTTATGACGTAAAGGATAATTCATTTGACTGAAAAAAGCTGAAAGTACGAGTAATTCAGCTCTTCGTCTGTACGGGAATCGTGGAAGTATTAGAACATGATAAAATCATAATTACTTTATAATAATAAACAATTTTCTACTTTAAAATATAACTTAAATCTATTATTAACAATTTTAAGTCGAGGTACGGTTTGACAGAGAACACTTCACCTGCAATTTGGCTTCGAAACCGAATGTAACACTACCTCAATGAAACTAACCTACAACAACCGTAAGTAAAGGTATTGATTTTTAACTACAACACGACCATGAACTTGATAGTTTTGACACAAACAATTTTTTAATATACTATATTATTTTTTTGCATAATAATATAACACAAATTTTATCTCAATAACAAGTAATGACATTGGTATAAATTATGTAATGTAAAAACATATTTACTTTTGCATTAAGTTTCGATTGTATCCGATTTAATGCATCTTGCGATACTTGTATAGCATTCTCATTTTCAACAGTTACTTTTCGCGTACTTTGTGACCCTCCCATGTTTATAAAATGTTATATCCAAATAAGTTTTCGGCAAATCACGTCAGAAGGACATTTTTTGACAGTTCTGCTTCTGCAATTCCTATACTACAAACCAAAGACAAGAAGTATTACTTTTAGTTAAAAAATGTCACAAGAACAGCTCCCTTGTCTACATTTTATAGGTCGAATAATCAAATTCATTTGCTTTATACTAACTTGTTATTATATTGTAAACCATCTGTGACATTTAGAATTCTCTTATCCGCAAAGCATATTTAGAGCCACAAACTTGTAATTTAACTTGAACATGTCCATGATAGAAATCAAGTTTTGTACGTAGTACAAGTAAATTATAATAGATGACGTTACCTACTCTAAAAATGGAAGTTTGGTTTAGATTCAAACTTGAACATTTTTTAACGGTGCGGAATATCCTTGTAATTTTATATTTGGAAATTGAATTTATCTACATCCGCTTTGCAAAATGTCTCTATGATTTAAGATCTATGTGGATGTAACGAGCTTTCTTGGGAAAAAAATGTGTTTCTAGTAATTTTATTTCCTTTTATTTAAAAATTTAGTGTCCTATACTGAATTTACCAATTTCAAAATAAAAAACAAATAAAACAATAAATATAAGTATAGACCACGAAAATTCGTTTTGATTGTAATAACTTTAGTTAGTTAGTTAACACTAGGTACGTCTGCAAAAGTTAAAAAGTTACATTAGTCATGTTTTTTAGCCTTCAACAGGCTTCTAAGGAGTAGATATTTGAACTTTTCAAACATCGTCTGTAATCTAGCATTCAACAACGCCTGCGTATCTACTTGCGTGGACAGGAAGATCCGTTACACGCAAATTTATATAGGTACAGAAATAGATGAAACTTTTAAATATCTATAACAATTTATTTTTGTAAAGGAAAACGTTTTTTCGCGCACAAATGTATTTCGAAACAAATAAGATATTCTTTTCATGGTTTGAATTTGTTCTTTTAATTATAATAAAGCAATTTTATTTCAAAGAAATAAATATTATAGAGTGCAGAAGGGTGTGCAGGAGAGAGATAAAGGCCGTATTTTATTATTTATTAGCCAACCCGGGTAACTTCGTCTACTTCTCTAAAATTTTTCCAGTTGTGATAATATGTTATACAGCTTATGTTATCTATGTACTCCCTCAACGAACAGGTTATCCAACACCGTAGGAATTTTCCTTTCGAACCAGTAGTTCTGGAGATTTCTCCGAATATTGAACTGCAAAGGTTACCTTTTTGTAATATTAGGATAGTAAGTTTATTATCAGATATTTATTCATATTCAATGTTATATAAACAATCTGTGTACATATTTACTGTATGAAAAATATATTGTAGCTTAGACCAAAAGCTTGATACATAATATATATTTGGCAAAGGTTAGGTGATCTGAGAAAGAGGGGCGGTGAGGTGAGAGGGGGAAAGGTGTACAAAAAGTGACCACAATGGAGCGCGCTGCGCGACCGGTCCAGCCAGTTGCAGCCGCTATCATCCCGACGCGTACTTTCTTTCGTCTGATCGGCGCGCGATACAGCTCGTCGCATTCTTTTTCATATTTTTGTTTCTAGAAGGGAGGCTTAATGACCAATTTTATTTAAGGTAAACTTTTTTGTAAGTAATACGATATACTTAGTAATGACTTGTAGGTACTTATGTAAAAACACATTTTTATATAAGTATAAGTTTCATTATTGTCGACAACCTATCGCAGTCCACTGCTGGACATGGCCTCTTCAATTGCACGCCACGTATACGTTGATTAATGATTATTACTTTTATATCTATTTTACTGTATGAGGCACAAAATAAAATCTAATGATAAAGAAATATCAACAAAATTGTTGATTTAGTTGCTTTATCAAATCTTATCAGAACAAATAGCAGATTTTTGTTTAATAGATCTGCTTCTAAATTAGAGAATTAGTTGTTAAAATTAATCCATCCACAATCTAGTATTAACACCAAATATAGTAAATTAGTATTTTCATATTTGGTTAAAATGAATGGGATTTCTAGTCAACAATATGAAGTACAAAACATAAGCCAAAATTTCGAGTTATTTTAAGAATATGGATTTTATGGTATCAATTAATTTTGGTTAAGTTATGGCGGCATAACTCGATTCTTTCTTCTTTCTTAATTTATATTTGCCTTTTCTACTTTTATTGTAAACATATTTTTATCGGCATGTATCTCTCGTAGTCTACAAAATATTTATGACTGTTTACTGGATCGCGAAGTGTCGTGCTGTCCCGCGTTTTACTGCACTCCATAGACTACGTTTATGCGCATTACAAAATACGATCTTTCTCTACTGTATTTTAAAAACCTTACATACCATAAATACCTTTTTACGAGTGACAATAATGTTGAATTCGAAAGATGCAAAATGAAGCAACGTAAAATGGAAAATAAATAATGTAACGGCACCTGTATAAACGGAAACTCAATTACCCTAAAATATACGAAAATATTTATTTTCAGTATAGAGAATATTTACTATAAAATAATAATATAAATTTTAAAGTAACGCTAAGCTAAATTTGGAATAGAGATAGTTTGATTCTTAAGGCTCCTTGTATTTCGTTTATTACTCTTTAGTGTAATAAACGAAATATTTACAAGCAGGCAGACGAAAGAATCAGTCATCCGCGATACGTGTGGCTAAATCATTAAAAACAAATGAAATTGTACAAACAAGTATTACAAAACTTTGTTTTCTGAGCTTATACAAGCATGTTAGTCAGTCAAATAGTCTTTGGTCAAATGTTACGCCACACGCATACATTCAATTGCGTAAATTGATTTTTGAGGGCACAAGAAAGCATTTAAAATCATTTTAACAGTCAGTGAAACTCTTAATACTCTCTTTGAAATCACAGATTATATCAGAAAACTGTCGTGCTTTAAATTCCGTATCTAGAAACTGTAGTTTTGTGAGTCTCTGATCCTACAGGGAATCCTGAGACAACACTTTATATGAATAACACGGTGTTGTTCTGGTTCCAGTGTCCTTTGTGTTAGTTTCGTGTATGTCTCTAAAGCTCCTTGCAACAAAAGATAAAAATAAATAAATATTTCGGACATCTAACACACAAAGCCATCTATTCCCAAGCTAAGCAGAGCTTGTGTAATGGGTACTAGACAACTGATATAAATACATATATACTTTTCTTTTTTGTAAATATATACATATATATTCTGTAGATATATATTCTTAGTGCGAGATTTTACTTTTAACAAAAAAGGATAATAATTATGTTTGGGGAAACTTGTTTCCAACCATTTCTAATGTGGTCGAAGGTTTTGATGTTATACGTAATAATTTTTAAAATATTTAAATTTTATATTTTTTGAATATTTTATAAAGGAATTATTAGAGTAATGGAATGCATTGTAATATATGGTTAAACGACGATGTTCAACATTTTGGAGACATAATATTATACTGTATTTTTTTTTAATCAAACGGGCAATGAGAATCTCTTTCTCTCTCTGAATATACAGACTTTTAGTGACATATTCACCGATTTTAAGATAAAACTAATCCGAAACATGTTGCCATCAATTAAAATAAAAGAAAAAAAATAAACGTAAAGATTATTTGCGGACAGTTACAAACCCTTAAACTGTGCAAGATATTTACTTGTTATATATATATATATATATATACATAATATACATAAAACTATATTTCACACACGTATTCTGGTATCTCATCAAGAGTACAACAACTTATAAATACCGCAGTTAACCTACATTAATTGTATATTTTTAGCTCCAAAACTAGTCCAGCTACTTTCCAGTTTGATCTCGCCTCATTTACCTCGGGTCTTTAATTCATAATTACGTTAATAATAGTGCCGGGGCAGGTGAGGCTGTCCGCTAAGGCGACAGACTGACATAGAACATAATTGCAATTTATGTCCGTGAAGCCGCCTTGTGTTGTATTTAGTTATGTTTGTATATATTTTATAGTTAAACCAAATGATAATATTGTATTTTTTATGGAATAGGTGGCAAACGAGCCGACTCGACGTATCGCCTGATGGTAAGCGATTACTGCCGCCCATTGACACCCGCAACACCGGGAGCGTCACAGGTGCGTTGCCGGCCTTTGGGAGATGGAGAGAGGGATGGGGGAGGGATTGGGATATGGGCCTCCGGTATCCTCACTCACTCGGTGAAACACAGCGTAAGCACTGTTTTACACCGGTTTTCTGTGAGGCCGTGATATCATTCCGTTCAAGCCGGCATTATTAGTATCACAAAATAAACATGACGAAGAACTAACATACGCTGTTCGTGAAAGTTCCAAAAAAATATAGAATAAAAAAAATACATTATAACATTATTTTCACATACGTTTTATTGGTACGATCATTAAAAAATAGACTCTACAATGTCGATAGCCTGTAAAATAATCTTGTTTTATTTTGGTTGTCTAACTTTCAATGTAAAGTTTGTATTAAATATTGAATTTAATAAAAAAAGATACAGAAAGCTATCTACTAATCTCAGAGTTTGCATGGAGTCCAATCTCTATTCAATTTTCTTCGAGGCAAACTCAATTCTATTGAAACTTATTAGTAATAAGGGATAAAGGACCGAGAAAGGACCAAGCTAGAGAAATATATTTAAAGTGATAACAAAAATTTATTTAAATATGTATGTACGGTTTTTTTTTAAACTTTACTGTATGGCTGTATTACTGGCCACTTACACACGGTCTTTACAATATATTAAAAATTTAATTGAACGGTATCGTAGAAAACGGTTTCAATATACCTGAAAATTTTAATTTATAATGCTTCGATAACTGGCAACTCCGGAAAACAATTTGAAATATTTTGATTTTCGAAAATTCTTTTTTTATATTTCGTAACTTTTAATACATTCACGATAACATTATCAACATACAACTTTATTTAAGTCATGTGTCTATACCTAGTACCGATTGCATTTGTCATTCTTTGAAAGAAGTATTATAGCTTTCATACGCCTATTTTTTGTACAGCCCAGTATTATTTTACATAAAAGAGAAATATGATAAAAGAAATTCAACATCTGCACAATATATCAAAAGCTAAATGATAAAGCTAATTTGACGTGGAATTCTTTGTGTCCATTCGATCACCCTCAGAGAATCAATTCTTTGTAATATATTTATGTTATTATGAGGAGCCCTAACGTCTAATAACAATCGTTTTTCTACCTGCACGACTGCCTTGTCAGTGGACGCATCTTCCAAACCCTGATTCTAAAGAGGATTTAGTAAAAACATCAACCATTTTAAACAAAAATGAACCTTATAATCCTACATTTATAGTTTAGAATAAATCAGTTCAGAAATGTTGTTTATACAAAAATAACCAGTCATTCAAATCATCGAAGGCTCTGCTTTTAGACACAGGTGCTTTTTAGTTGAAAAAAAAAGAAAAAAAAATCGAATCGAAAGAGGTCCCAATCCAGCAATTAATGGATTATGTATAAAATAAGACACGTTAATGTTGCCATATAGATTATAACGTTTTTAGTACTGTGTGAGGGGTGGAACGTTTTTTTGGATGTTTTATTGTTAACACTTTATTTTGGTGTGGTTTTGTGGTTGAAAAATGTAAATGAGAGTGGAAAAGATACTTTTTGGATAACAACGCTTCGATGATGTAAAGCTAGTGATAAGATAAAACACTTATAATCTTTCTATAGTTGTGTCTTAGTAGCAGAAGCTTGTAGCTTTTAACTTTTAGATGGATCATTTTTGTCTAATCATACTTAAGATTAATCTTATTAACAACTTAAAATAGAATAATAATGCTTTATACCCAGTAAATAATATAAAAAAATACATATAAATAAATATTCCCGACATCTAACACACAACGCCATCTAATCCTAAGCTAAGCAGAGCTTGTGTTATGGGTACTAGACAACTGATTTAAATACTTATATACTTTTTTTTTGTAAATACATACATATTATATATAGAAAACACCCAAACTCCGAAACAAATATTTGCAGATCATACAAACATTTGGACCGACCCGGGAATCGAACCCACTACGCCACCAAGGTAGTTATAGTAGTTATAATATATATATATATATATATATATATATATATATATATATATATAAATATAGTTAATGAGGTTACTGAAGGCCAAAAACCCAGTAATCTTAATCACTGACTACTACACTTACCAGCAACCGCCATCCTGATTCTGTGAAGGTAATATGCAAAGTGCGAAAAGCACTTGATGTGTTACTCATAAGCCCAAGGCTCTTGGGGCAGCGGTATTTTCTCGGGTAATCTGGTACGAGTAATAATGATAGTATACAATAGACCTAGTAACTACATTGATACATGGTACATGCAATTTACATAAATAATTGATTAAAGGACTGTTATTTTTGTCTGCAATGACGCTTAGGAGACGGTTAGGACTACCGTGTATCCTCTGCAGCAGTGAAGTCGCTCGTTTTCGCTTGATCGCTGCAAAATCATCTACGTGTACATCGGCGAACATGCCAGAGGCGCTTCACCACCGTGACTGCCCTAATAGCAACCTAAATGCATTGTAATCTAGCTGTATGTCTTTCTATTGTATAGTGTCCTGTAAACATCCCGTAAAAGATTGAAATGTTAGAACGATATCTCTCATCAATAGTGCAGAGTCCGGAATTTCACGATCGTAACGGTTTCCACTGCGGCCATGTTCTCACAATCTGCAAATTCCATTAAGTGTCCACATTCAAAGTGTTCTGATTCTGAAGCCGTTTGTGAGTTATATGGCCGATAAGTCCGGTACACATCGTTCCCGTGGGTAGTCGTGAACAATTTATAGTCAGCAAGAGGCTAAGACCGTCTCCATTCATTTATCAAGGCTCGCTACTGGAGTGTTAGGAGACAGCCATATAATTATAATTCATCGGTCCGAGAATGTCTCAGAAATATCATACTGTTTCACTGACCGATTTGGACGGGTCTTTCTTTGGCAACTTTCATAGCTGACGCTATAGTAACTTAGTTACTATTTTTGTACTAGCTTCGCCCCACGGCTTTGCCAGCGGTTGTTGTTGTTCTGTGTATAATAATAATTATAAGTAATTTATATGTACAGACAATCTTCTAGTAGGTTTGAAATAACAATGACTTTTTGTACTCGTTGAATATTTGAGTTAATTCTTTTTATTAACACAAAGTTTTATGTCTTTAGAACTTAAAGACTTCGTACACATGCCATGCCTTGAAATCATAAGAAAATTTCTAACAAAGCCACGTATTATATGGCTAATACTCTACAATTTGACTTACGGCTCCCGACAGATAGTTTTCTAAGCTAAATCCAAGATTTATATCGTACTTATCATCTGCAAGACATCCAATTTAATTTGTTTCTTACAAATCGGTCTTGTTGTTTTGTTTATCAATACGAAAGATAATCTTATAAAAGAACATGTCTCAAAATCTTAACCTTACTTCTTCAAGAGTAGAGAGCACTTCAATACATAATTGATTTATTTTGTGTATTAATACGGTTACGACAGCACGTGGTTTCTTTTGCATAAAAAAAACTAAATAAAAGGTCACCATAAAAGGGAAAATTAGGGGATGAACAGTTGTGTGAAAGTTCGTGTTTATTAAAGTTAAAATCATAAAATAAGTAGTGGCCACGCTAGCGGAGCTGTGAGTAATACCATAAGCAGACGCTGTACAGTCAGCACTTGAACTGCTTATATATACAATAATATACATAGTATATGTGTACACACTTTCAACCTTTAACTTGTAACTGTCAATCTTCAACACGTCTCATAACTTGAGAAGGATTAGGATGAGCTTTAATGTGAAGAGACATTCCACAAGTAAAGTTGGTAACTTTGTGTCGTATTAAATCTAAGAAATTCGGTTCGATCGTATTAATTCTAAGCTGTGTAAATTTCTGTGTTTTTACTTTTTTTTATAATTCTCTGTTTATAAGAACTTGTCATATAATTATATCGATAAAATAAATGAAGAAATATATGAAAATTATAAATTTGCAATACCATATATATAATACCATAGCAAGAACGTGGAAAACAAATTTAAAAACAAATATTTCTTTTCTACGTAATGATTAAATGAAATATTTGATAAAAAAAATACAAATTCATTTCTCTTTTACACATGATGATTAATTCGAATTAATGATTAAAAAAACACGTACATATTTATTTTTGACTTAACTTTTAATTTATGATTTCATTTTGTTTAAAATATATCCCAGTGTAATAAATAATGAAAATTACACCTCCGCAATCGCAACCAAAATTTCTGCTATATTATCCTTAAGACTTTGTCACCGCTTCTAAAAACACACGTTTATTGTGAAAGAAATATATAAAGCATTACTTATATATTTCTCACAACAAAAGTGTGTCGCGTAAACGGTTTTCGAGTAAGTGGTGCGTTGGCGACCGCAAAATAATAGCGATCAAAACCGCACTTTAAGCTCACATAATTAAAACAACGATGGTGGCTCCACTTGATTACATTATATTACAGTATTAACATTGCCCTACTATGCGTGGTATTATGGTGTAAGATTGTTGGGAACATGAGGTTTATCCACTACTTTTAGGTAAAATATACTCTGATGAGTCTGTTGCAAATAGAATAAATACTATATAATGCTTTCTGTGGAATTTATTCTTTATGTCGTAGAGATCAAACAGGCAGTCAGGTCATCTGGTAATAAATGTTTTTTTATTTTATGAATGTTATGTCAAATCAATCTAAATAGATTAGCGTATGCGACTGCTGTTCGGACCAGATGTTTGTATGACCTTCAAGTATTTGTTTCGGTGTTATGTATGTATTTATAAAAAAAAACAGTATATATGTAAGTATCTGTTGCCTAGTACCCATAATACAAGCTCTGCTTAGCTTGGGACTACTTGGCGTTGTGTGTTAGATGTCCGCAATATTTATTTATTTATTTTATTTATTTTATCTAGTGGTTTAAGCGGTCGCCACGCCACTTTCTGCTACGCCAAGTGTCGTGGTTTCAAATTCCATATGGGAAAACACTTTGTGTGATTCATAAATTGTTGTTCTGAGTTTGGGTATTCTTTGTGTTCATTTCATGTATATTTGTAAAGTCCCCTGCTACACAGGATGTATATTTTTAATTCAGGAGTTGACTTTTAAAAAGAAAAAAATATGTTCACAGATTAAAAAAAAAACACCTATGTGGTTTGGACGGCTAACCGAGCTCTCTGCGGCACGGGCGTAAGACACCGCCAAACTTTCATACTCCTTTATTAAGATTTTTTTTATGAAAAACCCAATAACACTTTTGGCCTGACCGACGTGATTTGATCCCAAGACCTCTTCATCGGCATTCGCAAACCCTAACTGTTAGACTAATGAGAAAGTTTGAATGCCTTGAAATCATATCCAGCATAATTACAAACTGTAAATGCAATCACGTATTGAGATTAAAAGTTACATTGTTAGAGTCATAATGCGATTTATAATCGCAAATCGTGTAATTCCTGAGAACAGATATGGCTGCGATTAAATTTGTTTTATCCTTTAAAGGTAACATTAATATAATGTACATAACAAATAAATAAGTTGAAATTATATTCATTTTATTAATTACAGCCGCTAATAGAATGTTGTATTTAATTAATTTGCACAGAACCAAATAACGTGTCCACACAAGGGTATACAATTAAGTCTCGGTTAAAGCTGCATTTCTGTATCTTTAGCATTATCTTGGAAATCACTGGACAGTTTCGAAAGCGGTTTTTTTAAGCGGTAACCGGTGCAACATGCTACGTCCTGTGATCACCAAGCCTCCTGCCCAGCGTAATGATTATGGGCAAAATATTATGTTCAGTAGTGGACTGCGGTAGGCTGATGATGATTATGATGACATATTGCTGATAAACACGCAGACTTAGAAAAAAATATCGTGATCATCATGCATTATTTGTCTTATGTGGGACTCGAACCCACCAGCTCGTACTTATCAGTCAGGATCACTAAACCAACAGGTGTAATAGTTTGACAGCATCATCCTAATACATTTCCTCCTATACCTTCAAAACGATTGAACACAAAGACACACAGTCGCCCGCCTACAATTTCGTGCAGTTAGCACTTGAGAATATAACAAACAGTCGTAAGTGCTTTGCTAACACGACTCACTGAGTGAGTGAGTGACTCAACAATCGAATCATTTCCTGTCACTGTTTACTCAACGCGTCGTTCGACTGGACAATATTCGAACAAAAACTACAGAGACTTTGTGGTGATGAACATTTTATCAACCCGAGCACCGCGGAGAATCGAATTATGTGTTCGATTTTTTTTAATCGATTCAATTCTTTTGCGTGCTTGAGAAATGTTTATAGTTATGGTTATGTGATCAGATGTTATTGTAGCAAGCACGAGGATGTTTATTAGATATATAAAACGAGATACTTAAAAATATCAAAATAAACAAATTTACTAATGTAATTAAGTTACAAATACACACAAACACACACTTGGACAAAACATACTTTGAGGTATCCAGTATGTTGTTTCATTTATTTCTCTCAGTTTATTTTTAACCACAATACTGTATCTTATCCAACAAACTACAGTGTAACTTTATAAAACAGCAAGGCTATGTGTCAGCGGGATGAGTGCCTGGTGATCTGAGTCTAATTCAGACACCAGTCCTCTTATAATTGCTGAATTTTTGTGCTATTTTGTGATGTGATAAAAATGTATTGAACGGATTGCTGATTGTGAAAAGAGAAATAAATAAATTATTGTTATTCTTCTTATGGTCGTAGTGTGTTTAATATGTTACTGAAAATATTAAACCAAAATTAAATTATTTTTTTAAAACTTAGAGTGGTACTATCTATTTCATTAAAACACAAAATAAACGATTTTCGACACACAATTTTATCGTCACGAATGAAAATGGCGCTAACGAATTCTGCCTAAGTGCTGAGCGTATTCTGCAATATTATAAAATAATACAATAGATTTCACTGCAAAAAGTCGCTTGTATTCATACAATATCTAGTACTTTTGAATAAAGACGGCGCTTATTCAGAGAAATATGGAGCCCCTGGGGCTGCGCACGCGCTGTGAGCTCGTTGATGTCTATTGTATGTAAAATTGCGATTGTACGATTTAAACTGATTGCTGAACATGAAACAAAAAATATAAATATGCTTATGAAACAATCCTCCATGTAAGAAATTTTAATATTATAAACTAGATACTAGTTCTTTGACTAAATAAATAGTAAAAGTTAAATAGAACATTTAAAGTAAATTTTACCTTTCTTAGTTAAATACTTCGTGTTATATTTGTAAAACCATTGCTACACTTATTAAAGTGTTCATATGACATTGGAAATTACGCCCAAAATTTGTCCAAAATATAATAAGTTTTGAAATCAAGACCAATGTAAAACAATGCCTTTCAGTACCATAATTTACCTATAAAAAAGATATACTATGTATTCTAAACACAAAAATGAGGTTGTATCGTGTCTAGGCAGCGGTACGATATCGGGAAGGGAAATGGTAATTATTGGTACGTTGCCTAGACACGGCTAGATTAGCTGGTCGATGACCCGCCAATAGCGCGCACCGATTTGTTCCACTCGCTCACAGATACTCACACCACAACCTATCAATATTTTAACGTATTTTCTCTTTTAATAATAGTCTTGGTGTTTGCTTGTGTATTTTTTTTATACTAGTATAATCTGTAGGTACATTAATAGCTACAAATGCCACCCTAACTAATTTTATACATGCAAATGTGAGTTCGTTCGTGTATTATGCTCTCACGATTAAACTACTATACCGATTTCACAAATTCTCACCAACGGAAAGCTATATTTAAAGCGAGTAAGTTGGGTTACTTTTAACCTTGATAACGCTAGATAGTTTAACAAATGCGATGGTTTGTAAGATTATGTTTGAATATTTGATGTGATTTTGATAAAATTTGATACAAGGATGGATTACAATTTGGAAAGGAACGAAAAAAGAAAAATAATTTATTTTAATATACAGAAGACAATGGTTAAGTATAGAATAAAAGGAACGGAGCAAGCTAGGAGAACGGACACCGCGTCCGAAGATTCGTTGTAAACCTTGTGAGAAGAACATTACAAAGAAAGACGATGGACAATGAAATGATAATATAAATTACGTAAAATACCTTTACACAAAATACCCCTTAACGATGAGTAAAGAGCTGATCTTCACACAGTAGAACGGAATTTGTTACTATAAGAACACCGTCGACGAAGAGTCCAGCCAATCAAGAAGAACCTAGATGTAATCCGACCAACGCGTTTGGTACTGAAATGATTGTTCTTGCGTCAGGCATTTAAAATGCTGTGTGATTTTTCAAAGTAGTTATAGCTCGATGATCTAACCATTAACTTCTCACAAAAGCGTTGTGAATGCGATCTTCATTTATCCTCCTCTGACTGTTTATAGTAAATGTACCTATTATCATCTATCTCCCCATCCTCCAAAGGCTGGCAACGCACTTGTGACGCCTCTGGTGTGGGTGGTCCATGGGCGGCGGTAATCGCTTACCATCAGGCGATATGTCTGATTGTTTGCCCCCTATTACATAAGAAGAACACAGACCTTTTATGGCAAGCATTTCTACATAATGTTCTTGAATATTCCAAAAGTCTATTAACTTGAAGCCAGGCAGGAGAGAAATTTAAACTATGCTTCTATCGGTATCCAGTTATAGTCACGCGAAGTGCTATTTATAAGGCATAATGTATGCGTACAAAATAACTGTTAAATCGTGTTCCAATTAGAATGTAATTGAAAATTTAGTTCGTTACAAATAGTCTGTGTTGGATTTGCTATATAAATACTGCACATACCTAGTGTAATGTTATTTCACTACTATTTAGAATATATATTTATTATTTGTATCACGGTGTTTTATTTCCTTTGTGAGAAACTAATGTCTGCGATAATGAAGCTAAACTAATATAAAGCGCAATTTGACTTACAAACTGAGAAAATAGGTTTTAAATGATTAGAAAACAAACACAACGGTTAGATTCCCACACGGGACAAACATTTGTGTGATCCACAAATAGATGTCCCGACTTCGTGTGTACTTTGTGTCAGTCTCAATATTTGTGACAGACACAAGTCACCCGAGACAGAAATTATTATTATTAGTGACTTGTCTATAGAAAAGTTTTTGACTTCCCTGAGTTATGTGTAATTTTGTGCCATTTAGTCAAAATATCGGGTAATAATTGATATGATTGATTATAACATGAAAGTGTGTGGGTTATAATATTTATCGTCTATATAAATAAAAATGAATCGCCGAAATCTATGTACGCGCATAACTTCCGATTGACTGCACCAAATAGAATAATTCTTCTTTTATTGTTGTTGTTATTGTTTTTTTTTTTTTTTTTTTTTTCAGCTTTTCCCCATACTTAATAAGGGCCCTTGTATATCTAAGTTTTTTACAGTGCTATGTGTGGTGATGGCTTTATAATTTAATATATATGTATATATAATATGTTAAAAATGTTCAAGAATAAGCGTACAGCACATGTTGTTATTGTTAGGACATGGTTTGTATAGAATAAAATTAAAAGATAACTGGAATTATCTTCATTTTTTCAACGACTGTACTCTGCCTGTGGGAAGTTGAAGCGGGCATTATTACTAAAATAAGTTTTTCAGAAAAGAAACATATCAAGCAGTTTGAAGTTCACCGGGTAACCTAGTAATAATAATTAATGACACAATAGCAACACTCATCTCACACACAGCCATCTGATCCTAAATTATGCGCAATCGACTCTACAGTGACTAGTCAGCTGATGTTACTTAAATACTAATACATATACTAGCTGACCCATGTAACTTCATCTCTTTTCAATCACTCTCGGCTCCTATTGGTTAAGCGTGAAGTTAACCATCCTATCTTCGGTACGCCAGCAAAATACACATTGCAAAAAAATCGTGAAAATCGTGAAAATCGGTTAGATAGTTAGATAGTCATCGTGAGCAACGACGTGAATTATGTAATAGATGCATTTATAAAAATATTATTTTAATTATCTTTACATTTAAATTTTTTCTTACTTTTTACTTAACTACACGTTTGGCCTAGTGATTAAGCGGTCGCCACGCCGTTATCTACTTCGCCAAATGTTGTGGATTCAAATCCCACATGGAATAACACTCTGTGTGATCCACAAATTATTGTTCTAACTTAGGGTGTGTTTTGTGTCCATTTCATGTCTGTCTGTAAAGTCTCCGGCGATTCAGAAATTATTCCTAGTGCGGGTGAAGTTTACATATACCCCTTTTGTCCACATAACCACAAACCAAGCCGAGGTAAAAGCAATTATTATCATAAACGATCTCGGCATCATATTTTTTTTTTTTTCGCGCATGTCTTTTTGTTTGTTAAAGCTTATTAAGGAAATATTTTATGAAGATATCAGAGCATCTTGTATATGACTAAAACATACGAAATTTATAATAATCCTTCGATCGTTAATACAGCCAAGACTCACGCCGTCATTTTACGTAACACATTATTTGGTTCAAATTAATCCTTTCCGTGGTTTCGCTGTTGGATAAAAAAACGACACCAATCGACTCAGATGTACAAATTAGCACATTCACTTACCAAACAAAAATATATCGAAAATTGAACTTTATTCCTTTACAATAACAGTGTTTTACAGATTTGTTGAGTTGGATTTGTAATGTGTTTATGGCAACATGTTACGACGGCGACGGCGGGGGCTGGCCGCTGGAATGCGGTCTTCTGAGATACCCCATGGGCTATACATGGGTATTGATAGATGTGTAGCTTATATAGGTGCCAGGTAACTGCATAAACTTTGAACTGGATCATGTTTATGAACAATATATATATTTACATGTCGTTAGTTTAGTTTATTATGTTTTATTATTCGTCGTGTGCTGTATAAGACTTTATTGCTATTCAAACTCTTTTAGTGTTAACTTATACTTTATCACTTGTTAACTATATATGTATAGGTATGGCCAAATATCAGTTTGTATTTAGAGTAAATTCTTAATTACGCTTATAAGCGTCATGAAAGAAAAGCATGGCACTGGAATTGAAAACATTAAATAGTTCTAAGTACAACTTACATAAATAAATTTAAAATGTGTTTGCTAAGCGCGTCACAAATGCGAGCAAGCGTTGCTTTATTTATTATTATTTTGAATTTGCATTGTTCCCAAAGAAAAGGTCCGTTACCAGTAACAACTTGTATATACATAAAAAATGAATCTATATCGATACTAATATCATAAACTGGAAAGTAACCCTGTCTGTCTGTTACAGCCATATCGCAGCACCGATTTTAGTGAAATTTATCACGGAGACACTTTGATTCCTAAGGAACGCAATAGGCTACTCTTTACTGCGATAACTACCTACTAACTTAAAGGCTAGTAGTAAATACATTGTCTGTCTGTCTGTCACGCTTTCACGATTTCATCGATTTCAATTAAATTTGTCATGGAAATCCTTTGATTCCTAAACAAGGACATAGGTTATTTTTGATTGCGAAAACCTACATGCACACAAGGGAAACTGCGCTCAAAAGCTAGATATGTAAATATGTTTACCATGAATCATAGTGGCAAGTTTATAGTCTTTGTGTACATACTGTACGCAAGCAGTGTAAGAGCCCGCGGCGGTAACCACTGGGTGGTTTTTTGGCCGGTCGATTTCGGCCGGTTCAACGACCGCTTGGAACAATTGCCTGCGAGTCATTTATGTCTTGAGAATATTCTTTTACAACTGTTAATGTTCTATGTTTTGTTTATAAACATTGTTACCAATTTCTTGCATTATTAACATTTTTGTGTGTCTCGATCTGTTGCTCTTTCATGGGTTAATCGCTGCACAGATTTCAATTCAATTTAAGTTAGCAGTAAAAGTTTCATGATGAAAATCAAGTGAATCTTGCAGTAGTAGCAAATGAAGAAAACTATATTTTAACATTATACATGTAACTGTAAGTTGTGATATGAATTCTAGGAAATGTATAAAACTATGATAAATAATAGGTAGTTACAAATAAGCGTGTGTTAACATATAAAAGAAAGGAAATTGTTTTTGTGGTCAATGAGCCAACCAAAGTGGTAGAGCGTATTTGAGTCCCGATTAAGATTGGATATATAAAAAGGTTGTTTGACATTAATTTTTCAACTGATCATGTTTTGATTTTTTTCGTTATACACAAGGTATTCAAACCAAGGAAAGGAGTATTAGTAATAATCTTAATGTTAACAAAGCGGTAAGGGAAAATTATATTTCAAATAAAGAATATCTAATAATTATGATTGATCATATAAAACATTTAAGATATGACGTCAAAGTATTATGAAGAGAAAGACACTGGTCAAATAACATCCGTTTTGTTAATGGTTTCTCACTTTTATATAAGTCTAATTGTGAGGTTAACTATCCTATCTTAGGTATGCTAGCAAACGTATATTAAAAATAACGTGAAAATCAGTTAGATAGTTTCGAAGTTCATCGTGAGCTACAGCATGACACGAGAAATATATATGATAGATGTAAGTACATTTACTTAATTCAAGAATGCCATAATTCAACTCATCTTTTCTTTTACATTAACTAGTATATGTACACTTAAAAAACTAAAATAAAATTTGCACTAAACAGTTTTTAGGTTCGATCCCTCATTTATCCTCAATGCAGAAATAGTATTTTAAAAAGTTACATAATGTGTGTTATTGAATTCCTTAAAAAAACAGGTTTACGTGGAAATATCAATCCTTAGCAATGACGTCATACCTTCAATGAATCGTGACCAACGCGATTTGATGGAGAGGCACATGCATTCGCTGTCGCATATCTTGCTCACGAAGTACCAACACGAAATGACGATCATTGAATATCACTATTTGGAAACTCAAAAAAGGTTTTTATTAATATATTTATTAAGTAGATTTTTACTTGTCACATTATTTTTGCTATGGAATCAGAGAGACATATTATATTTAATTTCAATCATTGCAAAATTTTGACGTATAGTCTTGCAAGAACAGCTCTCGTTAGGAGTTTAAGTATTTGTATCCTCTAACAGATCAATATCTTTCAACAAATCTTTTGTTTTTTTATAGTTAATATAAAATCTACTGACAAGTCGAATAAATAACTAGGTTTTTTACTTTAAAAAACCTTAATCAATCTAATATTTTTCTGTTGGTAGAGTAGTGGAAACAGAGAAAAGATGAATGAATAAAATGACTAAGTGCTTTTAAAGTATAAAATAATATTTTATTCTATGAATCTAATGAAAGTTTACACATAGAAATTCGAGCATAAATCTAAACCCTCCGGTTTGTCTTCATGCGCTTGCCAAAGAATTCTTCTTCTGCTTCTACACTTGTGTTCTAAACTTTACGTCTAGATGCCCGTTAATTATGACTTTCTGATTTTTTCGTTCATTAGTAAATAACAAACATTATTAACTTGACGGCCCTCGCACACTGCCATTTGTAAACAAAGCCTTAGTTCTAAATGCAAACATCATTGGGAATCTAACCCCTCATCTCTGATATATTAAACATTATCGAAATGCATCTTTATCTTGAATATGTCTATGACATATGAATCTTTGCTATATGCGTCTTTAAATGCAACTATTTTAACATACAATACAAAAGTAATCACTAAATCGACATAACCTTTCTTGACATTCAAATATAGGGCTCCAATCTCGTGTTAATTATAAACAACTTATCATACTTCTACTATAAAAAATATATTCTTGTAACCAGTTAGAGCTAACAATATCGCCCAGGTGGACATTTTCACGTGCAAGCTAACTAAGAGTAACACATCGCACACATGCTAGCAGTTTGCATAATATGTTCACAGCCCTTGTTTACTTGTCACAACTTGTTAGGTATTTACTTTCAACAACGAATTTCACAACTATAATCTTTATTACCACGGAATAAGGTTGGCAATAGTTTACGTTGAATTTTAACTTATGACGTACCGTCAATGTGTAAGCTTATAGATTGTGTTGTTTCAGCAATGGTCAAGACTGGACTACCATTTTCGACTTTGACAGTCAAGTATCTGTCAGAATTAATTCAGCTATTGCTGATCACAACTAAGTTGGCAGAATAATACAGCGTTTCTTAGTGTGAACTGTTTTGAGTTAAAAAAAGCTTAACCTACTAAAGCGTGGTCAACATTATGATATCTAGTTACAGAGTTTAAAATATAGTTAGCGATAGTATGAAACGATTCATTTCGATTTCATTCTTATCATTAGTAGTTGACACACACACACACACATATATATTCCTATATATATATATATGTGTGTGTGTGTGGTATATATATAGTGTAGAATATAACAGTCCTCATCATAATTATTTCCATTATTTTCCCTTTTACTTCGGTAGCTTTTTACTACTGCCGTACTCGATACAAACTTTGACATGGAAATGTATTACATTAATTTTTAGATGAGACCAATAACAACAATACATTTGGGGTAAAGGAAACGAATACTGTAATGGGACTAGGGTAGAAGATATCGGGTAGGAAAAAGACGGTTACGTATGCCCATTCTGCGGTGGGGCCACCACTGGGACGGGACAAGACATGGCAGGTAGGGCAGAATAGGTGAAAACAGGCATATTAACTGTCAATGAACAGTAAAATATCTCATGATACGCAGTTAATAAACACACAATATAAGTACAGTGCAATATGGTCATATTATCTAAACGCATTTCACAGATAAATGTACTTAAATATTCTTAGCGCCTTAGTAAATATTCATATCAGTAATTTGCAGCTGATTCCTGCAGCCAGACCTTAAAATATTCAATTGCATAACAATATCGGGGTATTTGCATTATATAACGCTCTGCAGTTCATTGTCGCTGCCGCACTTCCTTATATAAAGTAAAGGATTAACATAGAATGTTGAGATAATAAATTTTATAGGAGTAGCACACCACTGCATGTTTATCAGAGTTCTCATAGGAAAGGTATGGGTTAGAAGAAGTCTTTAAATATTGTTTGAGGATACTCCATGCATTTGCAAAACATATTTTATTTTCTTTATTGACCCACCAACAATTGTTTGCACTCAGTACTTATTTAAGAAAATTGTTATAAAGGTGGGCTAGTCTAGTGTAGGAATCACATACACAAACATTTTATTTTTATTTTTGATTACTTAAAAGTACAAGTATTAGAGATAAAAAACATTTGTTTTAACGTGTAAATGTCTTTTTTCAAGTGAAAACTTCCCTAAGGGTTAGGTTAAAAAGAGGGGGGGGGAGGTATGGGCCTCCGATATCCTCACTCGCACGGTGAAACACAGCGCAGGCAGGGAGCAGAAAATTTCTAATTTTGTCCTGAAATCGTTAAAAAGTATAAAGATGCAAGCTAGCTTTATTAAGTTTAGATCATAATTTCAATCCATCCTCCCTTGCTCTACTTTAATAATACTTTAGGTCGGACGGGGCCAGTCAGTCGAGGCCGTCATGCGGCTTAATTGATGACTCGCGAGATCAGACGTTCGAAAACGATCCGAGTATACACGAGTACATACATATTATTATACTCATCATTTCCGAACGCTAGATATTGGTATGCCACAGGATAATACGGGCTATTTTCCGAAGTTAACGGTTGTTTTTTTGGTTATTCCTTTTTTAAATTGAGTTGTTGGTGTGTAATGAGTATTACATATTTAAATATGTAACGTATGTAAGAGGCGCTCATAACCCAGTTGCACTAAGTGATAGAAACAATCACCGAGGGTGAGCAATAACGGCGCGGTCAGTACCTGGATGGGTGACCGCTGGTGGGATAATACTATGAGCGTCTCTATGATTCGTAGGTCACGTAAAGGAGTCGGTACCGATTGTTATCATAGGATAACAGTCGTGAAGCTTAGTTGGAGGCCTTCACACGGCTTAAAAGCATCCAGTCCCCAACTCACACTCGGCCAGCGTGGGGACGTATGGCCTTAACCCTCTCTTGAGAGGAGACCCGAGTCCAGTAGTGGGATATTATGGGTTGTTGATGTATGTCATAAACACACGTTTCGTAATTTTGAGGACTAAAATATTAGTTCAACTTTTGAAATTTCAGGCAAGTCTATTGCCGTCAACTAGACAATTCTAGAATAACATGTCAAAAGTAGATAAGAAAATATGGTGTGAAATTGCTATTGTATAAACGTCTTTGAAGATAGGAACAAGTTCTTAGTTTATTTCTTGTTTAGCAATGGGGGCAAATGCTTTTTTTAATTTTAAGGATATCTACTCTTCGTGGGTCTAGTTCAAATGTGGTGAAAAAATACCTTTTCCAGAGGCGAACCATCAGGGAATGAAGAATCAAGGTTGTTCCAAAAAAAATATCGACAACGTCGATGTATGATGGTTATTTTTGTTTTTTTTTTGCCATATATTAAAAGTAAAGCTGTATAGCTACTAATCTGTACTTCAGTTTGATAAACCGTTAAATATTATTTGACATGGGTATATTATTCTCATAAATACCAACAACCAAAGATTGTCTCCCCGAGATATTTATCTTTGGGAACTGTAATTCAATATTAAAAGGGGTTGCTATTTGGGATATACATTTTTGGTAAAAGATTCATACGGGTATTATAATAATATTGGAGTTATCCAGTTGTGTTCATGCCATGAATAAAAAATAAGGGGTTTAGATATTTTGTTTCAATTTATGATAAAAATGGTCTATGTTTGGCAATGATAAGAAGATAAAAAAACGGAGAGTAGATTACAGAACAAATAGTTAGACAATTTTCTTAATCTCAGGTTTTAAGTTAAAGTATATACTTAATTGTGGAAAGCCATTGAATGCAGCATCAAACCAGTTGCTGTAGCGAATCTTTAAGGAGGCTTATTTTGATGCGAATTGTGTATCCTACAACGATATCCACATAACATAGTTACCGCTTCAGAGTTGTAGACATACACTCTCGCACTCTTCGATTCGGTTCTTCCTCCCTGTGCTGATTGGTTCAAACCTTACTACCAGCGTGTTTCCGTCGCACTATGATCCCGGGTCCTTTAAGCGGGGCGTGAAAAAGCATCTCACTAGGCCTGGTCCTTGTTCGCATTGAGGATGGTGACCACACCTCTTGGATTCTGCTTGTGCTTTCCATTAGACAGGGCAGAGTCATTTTGGCAGCTAATTTATAAAAAAAAATCGACGGGTTGCACTCCGGGAGTGCCGGCAGAAGTGAAAACTTGAATATTAACGTAGTGCATTTTTGATATTTTGGAATGGTTAGAGAATAATTTTGTACGAATTGCTTTCATTTTCAGTATAAAAGTACTATTATTTATGTGGTGGAATACAATATTCATTTATTGCGCTATCGTATACAAACATGACAATTTATATTACATACACACACGAACATTCGCGCAAGCGCCCTGCGCCGCCTGTCATGTCACGTTTGTTTATACATTTTTACCCATTCCAAAAAAGTACACAGCACCGCTAAAGAAGTTTTCACTTCAAAAATATATTACATTAACAATATGAAATGAATTAATAACAAACAATCAATTTGAATACCTTGGTCTGAGAATCAGTTTCATTAATGAAAGTGGTTCTTTGCAAATGGAAACAACGTAATTGGTAGATAGATTTTAATTAAATTTTCTATATAAGTGCAGTAGTGCTTGGTTTTTAGCGATGATTTTATGGCATAATCATTCCATTGCGTTAAACAGCGCCTTCGGTGTGTTTCACCGAGTGAGTGAGGATACCGGCGGCCTTACCCCAATCCCTTCCCCCATCCCCCAAAGGCCGGCAACGCGCTTGTAAAGCCTCTGGGGTTGCGGGTGTTCATGGGCGGTGGTAATTGCTTACCATCAGGCGAAATGACTGCTCGTTAGCCCCCTTTTCTATTAATTTACATAAAAAAATATCTTCATCAGTCTATCGCAATCACTTGATTTGATTCTGGGTTTCTCGCAACCAGCTCCTGCTAGCCATCTTGCGCAAATCATCACTCCACTTGGCATGGCTCCTTCTACGCTACGTTTGACGAGATGTGATCTCCACTTTAGAAGAAATCGAAATAAGAATGTAGTCACATCAGTACTCTTGACCTTTCTAAACGTAAACAAAACACATTGGTTAAGTAAAGAAACAAGTCGGCCAAGTGCGAGTCAGACTCGCGCACCGAGGGTTCCGTACAAACCTGTAGGTATATTATATGATGTAACTAAAAATTTGTGCTTTTCGCAATTTTTCCTTTATCTGTGCTAAAGACGTTGCTTTGTACCGAATTTCAAGATTCTGAGTTCAAGGGAAGTACCCTGTTGGGTTTGATTCCCTTGCGAGTGTCGAAAATTTGCAGCATAAACGGCTGTATCATTTATAAATTTCAGCTTGATATCTCTACGCGTTCTTAAGAAACAGGATCTTGATAAACAGACAGACGGACAACAAAGTGTTCCATTTTTCCTTTTGAGGTACGGAACCCTAAAAAGGCACTAGATTTTTTTTTGTCTTCCATTCCCCAATCCCCAGCTGAATAATATCACAAGAATGTAACACACATAAAAATTGTTTGGTTCCAAGTTAGATTTCAGTCCCCAAGGCCTTAACCCTAACAGTATAACATGAAAGTCAGTAACAAAATAATAATGTTGTTAGAGGTTTATTTGAACACAGAAGTACTATAATGAAAGGTTATTTGTTTAGAGTGTACAGAGAATTGTCGCTTCTGTTATTAAATTGGTAGATTTGATTTGACTGTACAGATGGCGCTCATAGCCCAGTTGCTCTCGGTGATTAAAAACATGGATGAGTGACCGCTGGTGGCACGATATCATAAGCGACTCCGTGATTCAGACGTCACGTTAAGCAGTTGGGTTGTTGTCATAGGATGGGAGGTTGTAACAGTCGTGAAGCTTAGTTGGTGACCTTTGGGCGGCTTAAAAACATCCAACGGCAAGATTATAATTATCTTGCTCGATAATAACCCGCACTCGGCCAGCTTCAAGGTTGATTTCAGCATGAACGGACCGGGTCGACTGTGGTTGTACTACCCTCGCACAGAAGATCAACGTAAAATGACAGCGTTCGTGCTGTTGTGTTTTGTTAGTGAGTGCGTGGTCGGAGGCTCAATGATGCAGAAACATCGCTAGGCCACCATAGTGTAGGTCACTATGCTGCATTGTTGCAATGTCTGCATTCGCAATGAGTATGGTGAGCACCACTCTTTTTTTTTTTTTTTTTCTTTTAAAACAACTCCCGCATTAGGAATATACATCCTATGTCGCGGAGGACTTTACAAACATACATGTAACGGACACAAAGAACACCCAGACTCAGGACAAAATTTTGTGGATCACACAAAGTGATGTCCCACGTGGGATTTGAACCCACGGCACTTGGCGCAGTAGCAAGCGGCGTAGTGACCGCTTAAACCACTAGGCCAACCGTGCAGTCTCTTGGATTCTGCTTTTGATTTCCATCAGATAGAGTAGAGTCGTTTCAGCAGGCCCATACATAAAAATAAGCATGGGGACTTGACCCTCTCTTGAGAGGAGACCCGAGTCTTGCAGTGGGACGGTATAGGTTATTGTTGTACAGATGGCGTAATGGTACAAACGATTGTAAAGATTGTTCTGCGATCTCCGGCATTTGAGTTTCCGAAAAAAAGAACTAAAATAGTTCTCGCATTGTATTTAATTTCACTGTACGAAGGACGTAGTGGTTTAAGCGGTCGCCATGTTGTTTTCTACTACGCTGAGTATTGTGGATTTAAACCACACACACAGGAGTACACGTTGTGTGATCTACAAATTGTTCTCTTGAGTCAGGGTGTTCTTCGTGTCCATTTCATGTACTAAAGTTCCCCGTCACACAGAAACTCCTACCGTAGGAGTTTACTTAAAAAACAATTGGTTTATGATAAGTTATTTAATAATACTTTTTATATAGATTTGTTTGTTTTGTACTATGAATACTAATATGTAGCTCCGTTTAAGGTCATTGGATGTGGAAACTTCCATTTTTAATATATTTTGGAAACTCTAAAAGTCGTCAATATATAAAAAAAAAGAAAATCGATTACAAAACTTAGGAATAAAAGGTATTGAGCTCTTTTTCTTTGTTAAGTAGTGAGTAACATAGTAGTCGTAAAATGTGAGCAAACATATATCTTAGTTAAGATGCCCGCAGCTATCCATCTAACTGTATTTAAAATCGTGAGATTTTTAGGTACCATTCAAAATCCAAAAATCTTTAATTTTATTTCATTTATTTAGTTCTAGTTCTCTCAATTTAATCTCAATTCGAAGTGTAAAAAGAAGTAACAATATTGTCACCGCATTGTTTAGGCACTTGAAAATGTTTCCATGAATACATAAAATGGTAAAAAAAGGAAATTTTGAAACGCGCCCTATACCAACTTGTCGGCAAAGTGTGATAAATATAGCAGGCCGAACCATCTTCAGGGTTATGTCTAGCAGTGGAGTATTAAAAGAAATGATATAAAACGAAGCAATTGTGAACATTTTTCAAAGGTGCCTGGACATTTAAATATTGCTTAGACCAAAAAATATGTTGTTATGAATTAATAAGACATTAGTATTGTTTTCGTGGGAGAGCCACGCTCCGGCGTAAATGGGCCGGCTCGACCGGAGTGATACCACAGCCTCGCAGAAAACAGGTCTGAAATAGCGCTTGCGCTGTGTTGCACTGAGTGAGTGAGGATATCGGAGTCCCATACAACATCCCCTCCGCCATCCCCTCCCCTCCGCCATCCCCTCCCCTCCCCCATCCCCTTTCCCCTCCACCATCCCCTTTTCCATCCCCCTCCCAATCTCCCAAAGGCAACGCACTTGTGACGCCCCTGGTGTTGTGGATGTCCATGGGCGGCGGTAATTCTTGCTCACCATCAGGCAATACGTCTGCTCGTTAGCCCCCTATTCCATAAAAAAAATAATTAAAATAAGTAGTCTTCTTTTTCCATTAGGAATCATTCTATTTATATTAATGTTACCATAATCAACACTAGTGAAAAATATCGTGTTTAATTTCCGTATTTTTTTTGAAAACAAAAAGTGATTTACGTATATGGATCTTTCTGGATTGTAAATAGTAACCATCATTTATACAAGTTAATACGGATTGAACACGCAATTACGTCATTAAGGTTATAACCAAACAAACCGACCACTTATAACCAGAGCGGCAGTTTCAATTAGTGGGTTGGGAGCTGAGATTTTATAAGTTGTGTCATTACAATAATAATACCTATTTAAAAACATTAAAAAGCAAATATTTTTTTACTTCAAATTCTATACAATTACAATACATTCCACAATGATAGTAGGAGTACTTCATGACAATTTTAAAGTCTTGAGACCTGTGTTATATGTATCAAGGTCCTTTTGTCTCGTAACGTGTAGAGATGTAATTTGAAATAAATAAAATAACAAAACAAATATTTATGTAGGCATCTGTCCCCTTGAAGTTGTAAAAAAAGCTAAAAGCTCTTTTTAAAACTTTAAGGCGACACATGAAACTTAACTTACACGCAATGAGTAGATATGATTGTTTAGGTTTTACTAATTCTTACACTCCTTCACATTTATACAGAATTTTCGGTGCGGTCTAGCTTCCATCTGCTGTCACTACAGTAGAACCAGACCGGGGTGGCGACGCGTGTGCTACAAATTGCCCGCGCCCCTTTTCTATACAGAAAAGGAGCATCGGGGTTCCTACACAGGAAGAGACCGTAGGTGGCCCGAGGGACGTCGGGGTTTCAAGGATTTCCTTTTTAGCATGTATCAGGTTCCCAGCTTCTAGTACCCAGAGACTGTGTGCGGTTTTTAGTTAGTCCGAGTACAGCATAGCCACCAGTCGGTTTTTCCGAGGGGATTTTCGCACAAAAAAAAGTCCAGTCATGCTTGAACTTTGCTAGTGTTATATTATCTTATAAGTAAGAATCAAAACCTCCTTTTTAAAGAGAGGCTTATATTCAACAGTAATCTTTTAAAGGCTGTTGTTGTGAATAAGTATGCAAGCAGTTGAAGTACTTCAACGGTGACGCTATTAACATGTCAATACAGTACTGTAAGGATGTTCAAACATTTACAAGACATTTTCAAGCTTAAGTTGGTTACTCCCAAGACAGATCTAGATCTGCAGTAAGTGAAAAATATAAATATTTACTTTATACTTATATTAACATTACCTGAACCACACAACTTCACAGCTCCTATTGGTATAAGCGTGTTGTAATCTCCTGTATTAGGTACTTCAGCAAAACGCACATTTTTAAAAAAGACGTGTGGCACTCGTAGACTGCCGCGGTAAAGCTATTGCATAGCATTTTTATCAACTTATGCAATTATAATTATATATTTATTTATTTATGCAGTATTTTTTTTTCTTTGTTTTTTTTTTTTATTTTTCGTTTTCGTTTTCAACAAAAAACAAAAATAAAACAAAAACTAAACAAAAACAAAAATAATAAGTTCTGGTATTTATCGATAGATGGAAAAACTAAAAAGTATCACCGCTGTGCCGGTCGGAATCGGGGGTGTTAGGTTTTTTTCTTTACGGAATTTCTGTCTTTCGGTCCCCACGCTCAAGGCTCGCAATAAAAGCTATGCAATAGCTTAAAAAACGTGACAATTGGTTAGACATTTTCGGAGTTCATCGTTAGCAACAACGTGATACGAGAATTGTATTTAATAGATTTTACGCGTATGATTATATTGTACATAATACGATTAACCTTTCCATGTTCTCAGCACTAGACATCTATTGAAATCACCGCATTAACCATAATTGGTATAATCGAGATATCGCTACAATGTATCGATATTCGAAGGCAGTAAAGTTAAGTGCAACATGTTCACTTCTAATCGGAAATAATCACTGTTTATTAAATTAATGTGTAAAGTTGCATACAACTTTCACTTTACTTTGTTGCTTATAGAATTTGAGAGAAAGTTGAACAGTAGGTAATCCTTTATGTTTTTGTATTTATTAGCGATGAAAACGTCATTTAATACGTGTTTATACTTCGTATATCCTATTTTTTATTTTTTTATTTTATTGAATAGTGGGCAAATGAGCAGACGCATCACCTGATGGTAAGCGATTACCGCCGCCCATGGACACCCGCAACACCAAAGGCGTCACAAGTGCGTTGCCGACCTGTGGGGGATGGGAAAGGGGATGGGGGAGGGGTTGGGGTATGGGCCTCCGGTATCCTCACTCACTCGGTGAAACACAGCGCAAACCCTATTTGACACCGGTATTTTGTGAGGCCGTGGTATCACTCCGGTCGAGCCGACCCATTTATGCCGAAGCATAGCTTTCCCACGGTTTAAGGTCTCCTCTGTTTAATCCTGGGAAAGGAAAATAATTTCGCGAATTATCGCTCATGGAAACTTGCAACTTAAGAATAAGTGATTTGCCACCATTTGAGTCAAGATTTAAGAGGAGAAAATATAGAGTTGGTTGGAGCATCAAATCCAGGCTATGTATTTCCTATCACTATGATCCCGGGTCCTTTAAGCGGGGCTTGAAAAATCATTTCACTAAGGCATCATAGTGTGGGTCACCATGTTGCATTGTCCACATTCGCTACAAGTATGGTGACCACCACTCGTAGATTCTGCTCATGTATTCTATCAAAGAAAGTAGAGTTATTATTTAGTTATTTAATACTTCATGCATATGTACATTGGCGAGATTTTGCAGAGACATTCAAACTTGAGAGAAGAGTGCGGCAGGGAGATACAATATTGCCTAAACAATTTAATGCCGCCCTCGAGAATATCTCCAAGAGACTGGAATGGCGCAATAAGGGCATAGTAATCGACGGAGAGAGACTCAACAACTTGAATTGAACTTGGTGTGAAAATGCGTGAAAAACTAAAATCCTCACAAATATCACTGAGGCAGTTAGGCACCATCTGTCAGTTGAAATAGTCGACCACTACATCTATCTGGGCCATAAGATAGCTCTGACCGAAGACCAGGTGGCCGAAGTGGAAAGAAGGATCGCTCAAGCTTGGTCAGCTTTCGGAGCGAATAGTCAAATTTTTCGCTCTAAAAGAATCGCGCTACACCTGAAAACCAGGGTATTTAACAATGTGTCCTGCCTGTGTCCACATATGACATGGAAACTATGACTTTGACCAAAAAGCGCAGAGAGCAATGGAGAGGTCGATGCTGGGCATAACTCTGATGCACAGAAAGAGACACGAGTGGATTAGTACAGCCAGTGGGCTCGAAGAGTGCTTGAGTGGAGACCCCGAGCAAACACCCGAGGTAGGGGAAGACCACCAAAATGATGAACGAAGTTCGAAATAGAAAGACGATACAAACATTATATTTACTTCAATATTTTACGTAATTTCTAGTTTTATGATATACAGGGTCTGTCGTAAATAATGGATAAGTCGTAAACTGGAGTTGGTCCGGCTATGAGACTATTAGAAAATCGTATCTTTTTGCCAGGGTTTCTAACCGTATGGAAATGGCGTAGACTTTTATGTTTTTTTATAAATTTCGCTACTCTTTGCATTCATTCCGTTGCCATTTCGTTAAATTTAGGTATTTCTGTGTCATTTTTTTTGTATTATAGTCTTGAAGATGTGTATTATTTAGTTTTAGTACTGTTTTAGGCGTTTTTAACGTTGGTCATTTTCAAAATTGTCATTTTAAGATTTTTTATGTTTTTGTTTTACTTAGGGTCAACTTTTGATCATTTACTGTGTAAAAAAAAAGTACGGCGCTATAGCTGCCCATGATCTTAATAAATTATCTAGTATGTGTAGATTCTAAAAAGGTATAACAATGCATACTTCACAAGTAATATTAAGCTACATGAGCGAGATCAATATCAAGGTGAGAAAATATTTTTTTCATGTAATGTTGTAAATGGTTATAAAACTTCGTCAGAATGATTTATTTCTGCCAAGATTCTTTACACAAACACTATGGGGCCACTATTAAGGATATTCAAAGAAAACTAGGTAGTTTTTTGTCAAAAAAATTTCATGCCTCCTCATTTCATAAAGGTGTTTAATTTTAAAATTGATGTGCTCTAATAGTTACATGCGACAAACATGTTACAAGTTTATTCGTAAAAAGGATCATCAGGTAAAAAAATGAACAAAGACAGCAATACAAAGGGTCTCCCCGCGTGAAAAGGACATTGTTACTAGGCACACTGCATGATGCACCGTCCCTTTCACACTCACGATGTGTGAAAAGGTTAGCATGCGTTTAGCTAGGGCGCACTCCTGATACATCTCTCAGTGTGATTTTGACCATCGCATGTGCTCTCGTTTTCATTACTGTCGTCAATTTGTTACTGCTTTCTAATATCGGACTTAGATTTTCTTTGTGATTTGGACTTGTTAACCTGGTGATATTGACAACTCAGCTCTCATTTATGGGCATCGTGTTGTGCTATCGATTGCACGTGTTATTTTGGAAAATTTTGTATATCATGCCTCAACAATACACGCCGGCCGAATACGTAAACATGCATTAACAATGTCCTTTTCACGCGGGGAGACCCTTTGTATTGCTGTCTTTGTTCATTTTTTTACCTGATGATCCTTTTTACGAATAAACTTGTAACATGTTTGTCGCATGTAACTATTAGAGCACATCAATTTTAAAATTAAACACCTTTATGAAATGAGGAGGCATGAAATTTTTTTGACAAAAAACTACCTAGTTTTCTTTGAATATCCTTAATAGTGGCCCCATAGTGTTTGTGTAAAGAATCTTGGCAGAAATAAATCATTCTGACGAAGTTTTATAACCATTTACAACATTACATGAAAAAAATATTTTCTCACCTTGATATTGATCTCGCTCATGTAGCTTAATATTACTTGTGAAGTATGCATTGTTATACCTTTTTAGAATCTACACATACTAGATAATTTATTAAGATCATGGGCAGCTATAGCGCCGTACTTTTTTTTTACACAGTAAATGATCAAAAGTTGACCCTAAGTAAAACAAAAACATAAAAAATCTTAAAATGACAATTTTGAAAATGACCAACGTTAAAAACGCCTAAAACAGTACTAAAACTAAATAATACACATCTTCAAGACTATAATACAAAAAAAATGACACAGAAATACCTAAATTTAACGAAATGGCAACGGAATGAATGCAAAGAGTAGCGAAATTTATAAAAAAACATAAAAGTCTACGCCATTTCCATACGGTTAGAAACCCTGGCAAAAAGATACGATTTTCTAATAGTCTCATAGCCGGACCAACTCCAGTTTACGACTTATCCATTATTTACGACAGACCCTGTATGTGTACACAATAATATTATTAATAATAATAATAATAACGTTATTACCTGATTATTTTGGTAATAGCGAAGATCTCGGTGATACACATTCTATTTTGTACTGTGCGACTATCGCAGTTTGTCGAGTAGCTGGTGTTAAATTTATTGAACGAATCACTACTCGAATCAAAAACACTAGGCCAGCTTGGCAGTACAGAATAGAACGTCGTATTGCTGTGACCAGGACACTCATCGGCAAATTAATAGCATTTAAATCAGGTAATACGCGACCAAGAGTCATGCGCTTTGTGAAACAGGCATTCTTGGGGACTACCATCAGTCCTCAACAGTACATGTCGAGTGTCACAGAGCGCATTGACTTCTTGAAACAGAAAGTTTGTGCATGGGCAAATAGGATAAGACGGTACAAAAACCGAGGAGACCGGTTCAATCAGAATCGTATGTTCCAAACAAATGAGAAGTGGGTGTACCGAAAATGGGAGGCACCGAATCCGTGTGATCGTGATGGGCACTTAGCAGATGAAAATGCCACAAATACATTTTGGCGTAACATTTGGTCAGTGCCTGTCACTCATACAGATGGTGATTGGATGCGGGATGTCAAGCGCTCATGTGAGTCTATAACAAATATGAAACCAGTTAGTATAGATAGAGAGGATGTAAGTTGTGCAGTCCGTTCATTACCGAATTGGAAAGCACCTGGTCCTGACGGACTGCACACCTTTTGGCTTAAATCTTTCCGAAGCTCACATACGTGTTTGGCATCTCAATTCCAAGCAGCATTGGATTCGGGTTCATTACCACATTTTTTAACAACTGGCATTACCCACTTACTCTACAAATCTGGTGGTACCATGGATCCCAAAAATTTTAGGCCTATAACTTGTTTACCAACTTTATATAAACTTCTGACATCCATTCTGAGACTCAAAATTACCACACATATTAATCACAATTCGATATTTTCTATTTCTCAGAATGGATGTAGAAGTGGGACCCGTGGTACTAAAGAGCTCCTTATCATAGACATGACCATTAGCCAGCAGGTACGTCGTAATCGTAAGAGCCTGGCGACATGCTGGATAGATTACAAGAAGGCTTATGACTCCGTTCCACATACATGGCTTTTGAAGGTGCTTGAGTTGTATAAAATTGATACAACTCTGTGCACTTTCTTGAAGTCATGTATGGGGCAATGGAGAACAGTACTTCGCTATCCTGGATGTCGGCAGTCTGCGATGAACGATGTACTTATAAAGATCGAGCGGGGCATCTTTCAAGGTGACAGTCTGAGTCCCTTGTGGTTTTGTCTAGCTTTGAACCCTCTAAGCACTTTGTTGGAGGGTTCAGAGTTAGGCTATGGGTTGCGGAAAGATGATCGAGTTATATCTCACCTTCTTTATATGGATGATTTGAAACTACTTGCCCCCACTAAATTACAATTGACAGCGTTACTAAAGATTACGGAAAACTTTAGTAATTCTATCAAAATGGAATTTGGTGTAGACAAGTGTGCAGTCATGTATGTAAAGAAGGGTTTGATTGTGGAATCTGATGGAGTAGATCTTTCAGATTCTACAAAACTTCGGTCTCTATCTGTAAAAAGAAAGCTACAAGTATCTAGGTTTTTCACAGTCCTTGGGAATACCAGAATCTGACATGAAACAGGCGTTGCGGGAACGCTTCTTTGGCCGCCTGAAAAAAGTACTTAAAAGTCTTTTATCAGGCGGTAACAAGGTGCGAGCCTACAACGGTTGGGTCATGCCGGTTCTGATGTATTCCTTTGGTATACTTAGATGGACTCAGACCGAATTAGATGCTCTAGATAGGAGAGTCCGTACATTGCTGACTGCATATCGAATGCATCACCCACGTTCATCGGTTATGACGTTGTATATCCCGCGAAAATTGGGGGGTCGTGGACTTTTAAATAATAATAATAATAATAATAATAATAATTTATTTCCAAACAAATAAGTTAGTACAAAGTTACAAAAAAAGAAATTTGGTAATGTTTTACAGTTAAATTTGCTTTTAGCGTCTGCAATCAAACTAGGCAAAGCCTGTATTTCGATTGTCAGCTTCAATCGCTCCAACCATTTTATTGTACCAATACCTTACAATTTTAAATTTTCTGGTTGTACTTCATAAAAATCTTTCATTCCAATTTCCTATTTACTTAAAATCAAATATAAATTAATTTAAATTTTATATTTTTATTTTTCCTGTGAAAGTGTGATATGTCCTCTTTTTTGAGTAATGTAAGTGATGTAATGTATGTAAGTGTTTTGAGGCTAATGCAGTGGCGTATTAAGAGGGTGTGAGTCTGTAAAGGTGTGTGTGATGTGATGCGTGTGACTGTGTGCAAACCCATTAAAATACTCCTATCACTCCGTTATAACCAATAGCATTTCTGTTTCTTCGTAGTCCAGTTTCTGCAAGTAGTGGCTCACTCTTACTTTGCATTGTTTTTTCGTCAGATGGTAAATGTTTAATTTGTTGTTGATTTTGTTGTATAAATATGGGCCAAGAAATCCAATAAACCGGCCGCTAAATTTGGTTTTCCAACTGGTCTGTGTCGTACAAACCACAAATTTCCGACGCTTCTCAGTTAATTTCGGATCGTATATTATAGAAGTATGTTGCCTGAGGACGATGCTTCGTATGAACAACTGCCTGACCGTCAATACCTCGCACATGTGGAAAAGCTCAGTGGTGGGAAAATAGATAGGCTTAAAGTTACTTACCTTTAGGATAGCTCGTTGTGCGATCTCTATAGGCTTCATACTGGTTTTGTATGTACCTCCCCAAGAAGATATACAATAGGCAAGTATAGATTGACATAACGCATAGTATATCAATCTCAGCAGCCCGGGCTCAGCAATGTGTCGTAAGGTTTTAAAAACAAAAATGAGTTTGCGCACTCTAGCACATAATAACTTAATATGTTCCCTAAAATTCAGGGCACTATCTATAGTGACACCCAAGTACCTAATAGACTGCACGCGTTCCAATGGCAAGCAATTACAGGAAACATCAGGCAAACACTCATGTGATATAATTTTGTGGTTGCTGCTAAGCCCAGTTACCCGTCTAACGCTGAAACACATGTACTTAGTCTTTTCGACGTTCAGCGTGAGTATATTTCTCTGAAGCCATTCACTAGCAACATTGAAACCCCGCTGAGCAGCTTCGAAGACCCCATCCCATGTATCAGCGACAAACACTAAGGCAGTATCGTCCGCAAAAGATATAATTTCGCCCTGGGTCAGTTTAACATTTAGTAGCTCGTTTAGATATACGAGAAACAGAGTAGGTCCAAGGATACTCCCCTGCGGGACGCCGTGAGTAACAGGAAGGAATGTACTTCTACATTTATCCACCCTCACGCATTGAACTCGCCCTGACATATAACTTCTAAAAAGTTCCAGCTGAGTGCCTCGAATTCCCAGTACCTCAAGCTTGTCCAATAAGACGGAGATAGATACCGTATCAAATGCCTTGGCTAGATCCAAAAAGATACAGAGGCATTTTTTTCCTTTATCCAAGTTTGCACTGATAAGGTTAGTGAGCTTATTTACAGCTTGTTCCGTTGACCTTCCATGCCTGAAACCGTACTGATTTGTAGATAATAAATAGTTTTTTTCAAGATAACCGATTAAACGAGTATTTATTATCTTTTCTAAAATTTTTGATAATGCCGGTAGGATGGATATTGGTCTGTAGTTGTTAATACGATCTCTATCCCCGCTCTTGAAGATTGGACATACTTCTGATGCTTTCAGAGAGTCGGGAAATATTCCTGACTTTATGCTGTCATTAAATATTTTTGTTAGTACTGGGATAAGAATATTTTTATATTCTTTGATAAATTTACAGCTAATTCCATCACATCCCACGGCACAATCACTTTTCAGCCCCATTATTATTTTTTCTACCTCTTCTTCGTCGGTAGCAAGCAATACAAACGAATGCAATTTCTTATATTTATTTGTGTATTCTTGTAGAGTGTTGTTCGATCTATATCTATTTGGTTTATGATTATTTATTCTGTCTGCCAGTGAGCTGCCTACGTTAATAAAATATTTGTTTACTTCGTTGAGTGATTTATCAACAGAAGTGGAGAATGATAAGAGTTCCTTAGGGTGTTGTCTAATTTTCATTGTGTTGGTAATAGATTTAACTACTTGCCACAGTTTTTTGTTATCGTTTTTTGCAGTTTCGATTTGATCTTTTTCATAAGCTCTCTTTACCTTCCGCAACAAGTCATTACAAAAGTTTCTATAGCGCTTGTAACTAATTTTTAGGATCTCATTTCCCGGATTCGAATTTGATTTTTTATGTAATTTGTCCCTATTTTGCATACATCTTAACAGTCCTGGAGTTATCCAAGGTTTTATAATTTTTTTTCGTCTTGATAGAGGTATTTGTAATGTATTTTTCTCGATAGCAGTTTGAAGGCATTGCGTGAGGTAGTTTATGTTAGTATTTGGATTTTCTGACTGATAAATTGGATCGAGGTTAATATTCCGCACATCTTCACCTAAACCTTGGTTATTAATTTTGGTCATCGTTTTAATAGTATATTCACGTGACTTTGTTAAACTAATGCAAGATATAACCGGATGGTGATCTGTTATTGTTACATGTGGGACTATTGTAATGGATGTGTTTATTGTTTTAATTAGTGCATGGTCCAAACAGGTCTCGCTGTCGCTACGAGTTATTAATTGGTGTGCTGGTAAAAGACCATGTGTGGCAGCCAGTGTCAAATAATTTTCTCCGTTTATGTCTATTTTATTTTCGTTTATTGGTATGTTTATATCACCCATTACTATCGTGTGTTCAAATGATGAGACCGTTCGCAGAACATCATCCAGAGAAGAAAGAAATGAGTCTATTTTAGTGTAGGATGGTGATCTGTACAATGCAATGATGGCTGCGCAATTTTCAATGGTTGCCACCAAACAGTTACAGTTTTGGAAGTCAGGTTCTATCACATTTACGGTGAGATTTTCTTTGTAATAAATGACCACTCCATCATTCTGCTTAGAATTCATTTTTGTTGATGCGTGATGATAGCCGAATAACTGGGGTATGACAGATGTACAGGATAACCAACATTCTGTCAATATTAATATGTCACACTTCAGTTTCATTCTATGCAGCATAACCTCTAGACTTCCGATATTACGATTTATACTGCGTATATTCTGTGTCAATATGAGAAGGCGCTTAGATGAGAAGCTAGTAATAATCTGCTGGCATTGTTCCAGATCTGCTGTTTGAGAGTGGGACACGGACAATTTGTCCAGCTCATTAGTTAAATTGATTATGTGACCAAATGTTTGAGAAAGATGTAATTTTTTAAGTACTTATAGCTATTCACTGAACAAATGTTACGGAAAGCAAATTTAAGTTCAGAATGTAGTAGTTTACATATGTGTGGTTTAGTAGTTTTGTGATGTAGTTTGTGTATTTTAGTGAAGTGTGTAAGTGTTGTATAGATTAACAATTTAATAGTGTAAGTTGACAAAGTTGTGAAAATTTCATTTTTCTGTGGATGTGTGCCACAAAGTAAGTCACAGAGAAAACTGCTAGTGCAGCAATTTAAACTTATACTCAATATAAAAACATCATGCATATAAAAAGATAGCAATACTTGACACGGGGCATTTGCTAGTATTGAGAGTAGTCACATTGTTTTAACATTTTTTCTCAATTTTTCTAGGTCCAGGTCATTATTTATACGTATATAAGGTGAACTTTCATTTTTTTTGAGGTACACCACACCATTTGACGTCCAGCAAAAGTTGTAGTCATGACTCTTCCGTAGTTGCCTCGCTAAGTAATATAGTCTTTGGGATTTTTGAGTGAGAGTTTCTGAGATGTATATTGGCTTCGGCTCACAATTAGGATTCAGGTTTGTTGTGCCTAGTTTACTACCTTTTGGCTTTGATTTATTGAAAGTCTTAACAGCTTTCAGGACTTTTTCCTTTATAAGTATGTTGGTGAAGTCAACTACAACCGGATCCGAGGTATCTTTCGATTTTAACCTATATATGTCCTTTACGACATTTCTATCAAAATCAACATCGATTGTCTTGCCCAACTTCGCAATTTCATCTAACAGCGTCTCTCTTGTTTCTCCGATTTGTTTTGGAAGATTACGTATCTCTATTCCACAACTGCGGGTTTTTCGTTCAAGTGATTCCAGCTTTTCCTCTAGATGTTGGATGGCAGCTTTATCCCGTTGTCTTTCCTTTTCTAGTACAGAAATTTTTACTAGAAATTCATCATATTTGTTTGACATAATTTCTATACTAGATTTAAGTTCTTGGAATCGCTTTTCCTGTTCAATGGAAAATGATGAAAACATTTGCTGTATTAGGGCTAAAATATTTGTATTTCCTTCCTCATATTTTCGTTTTTTCCTCTCAGTAATATTCGCCACTAATGAGTGCAGGTCAGGCTCCGATTCACAATCCTGCATTTGTATTTCGATATTTTCCATCTGGCTCCCAGACAATGAAGTGGTGTTGTGTGCGGCGCCCCCTGTATGGTTTGGTAGGGCCGGTGAGATTGGTGGAGTTCGTTTTAGCGGCATGACAAGTGAAAAATGCTAAGCGGGCCGTCACTTTTTGCCTTTCTCCGTAGTATTTGACAGGCTTTATGCAAGTAACCAAAAGCACACGAAAATTTAGAATTTACTGTGGTATTGTCGCTCAACCACAACTCAATTTTCCCATTTACCACTAAATCAAGTTATTTTTTTTGTACTGGCAACCTTTTGTAGCTGTTGCTGTGTCACTCACCGTAAGATGGCGCCACAAATTGGCCAAAGTTACCCGACCGAGACAAATTTGCGAAGACAAATGACGAGAATTCTGTATTGTCTATGGCATCCGCATCCTGTGTTTAGTTTAGCTACTTGCCGCTGTGTCGCTATTGTTTCAACAATTCAAAAATATTTTTTCACAACGACGATTTTATATATCGAAATTTTGCTTTCGACTATGTAATTGCTCCAAATAAAGTCACTTTTAGATTTTACTTCACGTTTGTTTATTTAATGTGTTAAAAGCTACTTATCTGATGTTCCAAGGACTCATTTACTGCTTTTACTCCCGTGATGTTAATCTTCCTCTCCCTCCTTTTCCTCTGTTCCAAAGTTGACACGAACAATATTATCCAGCCAGGACAAAGTTAGTAATTGATTTCACAGGTTTTTCTCATGATTTATAGCAATGTAATATGTTTACAAAAAATAAAATACGCAGACAATATCAAGACTCTACACAATCGCGAGATATACAATCTCAGAGAATATTTTCTTCATACTGATGTGGGAATGCATCGCAGTGTAGTTGCAGTGGACACCGGACTCACTCCGCTTGCTCTGGCTAAAGAGAATTGGCGCAAACCTGTGGTACTTAGTACTGATGATCGCAGGGAGGTATGGAAGGGCAAGGAACTCCATGGTCGGTTTTATCGGGCCCTTCATGGACCCGATATAGATTTTAAAACATCTACGTCCTGGCTACGGTATGGTGATCTCTTCGGAGAAACCGAAGGTTTTGTTTGTGCGATTATGGACGAAGTTATCATGACGAATAACTATCGGAAGTATATCCTGAAAGATGGTACGGTCGACATCTGTCGGGCATGTCACCGTCCTGGAGAATCTATCAGGCATATTATTTCTGGTTGTTCTCGTCTTGCTAACGGCGAGTATTTGCACAGGCACAACCAAGTAGCTAGGATCGTACATCAGCAACTTGCCCTTAAATACCATCTTGTGAACTCAGAGGTGCCATACTACAGGTATGTGCCCGACCCAGTTCTCGAGAATGGTCGTACTACATTATATTGGGATCGATCTATTATTACAGACAGGACTATTGTTGCCAATAAGCCTGATATTGTGGTGATAGATCGATTAGAGCGCCGCGCAATTATTATCGATATCGCCGTTCCTCATGACGAGAATCTCGTGAAAGTCGAAAAAGAAAAACAAATAAAATATTTGGATCTATCTCACAAGATTGTCGATATGTGGAATGTGGATTCGGTAATAATTGTTCCGATAGTCGTATCTGCTCACGGATTGATAGCCAAGAGCCTCGACCAACACCTTAAGAGGCTCACGTTAGAAGGCTGGATCAAGGGTCTGATACAGAAGGCAGTCCTTCTTGACACGACACGCATAGTGAGGAGGTTCCTGTCTTTGGAGCCCTAACCACTGGTTTCTTGGTCCCTGTACCCGAAGTCGGTGGTCTACTATTTTTTATATTTTTAAATATATATTATGTTATTGTTTATCTTTTTTATGTATTTAAAAATGTAATTAATATGTATATATAATGAAATAAAGAGAATAATAATAATAATGATGATAATGGTGAAAATGATGAAGATGATGAAAATGATGAAAATGATGAAAGTGATGAAGATGATGAATTGATGAAAATGATGAAAATGATGAAAATGATGAAAATGATGAAAATGATGAAAGTGATGAAAATGATGAAAATGATGAAAATGATGAAAATGATGAAAATGATGAAAATGATGAAGATGATGAAAATGGTGAAAATTATGAGTGATGAAAATGATGAAAATGATGAAAATGATGAAGATGATGAAAATGATGAAAATGATAAAAGTGATGAAGATGATGAATTGATGAAAATGATGAAAATGATGAAAATGATGAAAATTATGAAGATGATGAAAATGATGAAAATGATGAAAGTGATGAAAATGATGAAAATGATGAAAACGATGAAGATGATGAAAATGATGAAAGTGATGAAAATGATGAATTGATGAAAATGATGAAATGATGATTATGATAATAGTGATGATAATGATGATAATGATGATATGTATATATAAAAGTTCGAAATCTTATCCATCTATTATATATATATATATATACACTCTTTTGCAAAAAAAACGGGCACTTAAGCAAAGAACTATTTTATAGTTACTATTAGTTTGTTTGACAATTTTAGGTATTGTTATCTTCAGAATTTCATAAATTAATTAGGAAGGAATAGGTATCATCAGTTTTATCATAACATTTTGATTAAATTATTGAGAAATAATGTTTAAGCTCAAAACACTATTATTGTACCTGCTCGCTAATAAAAATGAAACGCGTTAATTTCTTTGTTTTTCTTGAATACATTAAAAGCAGATAAAAGTTTAGTATTGAGTGTGACCCCCTCTTGCTGAAATCACGGCTTGCATTCGTCTGGGCATGCTAGCGAGTATATCTTTTATGGTTTCTTGGGGAATACGTTCCCACTCCGCGGTAATCACATTCTCTAGCTCTCTGATGGTCTACGTAGCCGGCTGCACTGATCTCACTCGTCGCTTCAGAACGTCCCAGACATGCTCTATGGGATTGAGGTCCGGACTTCTAGCTGGCCAGTCCAAACGACGAATTCCGACTTCTAGCATATACGCTTCCACATCGCCAGACCGGTGGGCGCGAGCGTTGTCATCCATAAAAAATGAGTTTTCGCCAAGAGCGGTTAAAGCGGGTTGTGCATAAGGAATTAGAACTTCCGTTATGTATCGGTGTCCAGTCAGTGTACCGTTTTCGATGAAGACTAACTCCGTACGATCCATGTAATTTATTCCTGCCCAAAACATAACAGAGCCCCTCCATAAGGTGTGATTTCTTCAAAACATGCCTCTGCAAAGCGTTCTCCTCGTCTACGTAGCACTCGCCGACGTCGGTCTTCACCATGCAGAGATATCCTGGCTTCATCGGAGAACAATATCCTACCCCAGTTTTCATGAGTCCATGACACACAATTTCGAGCGAAGCTAAGCCTGGCAACTCGATTTCCACGGAGTAATTTAGGGCCGCGTGCCGGGCGATGACTGTGTATATTAGCAGCGAAAAGCCTCCTCCTGACCGTCCATAGACTAATTTGCACATTTCTTACTTCTTCGAGGCTGTTCTTGAGGTCCACATAAGAAGATTTGCGATTTCTCAACGCTTGACTAACTAGAAAACGATCATCCCGTGGTTCGGTACATGTCTTTCTGCCAGAACCAGGCCTTCTCTTGACGGAACCGGTCTCTTGATAGCGCTGCCAGGTCCTTTGAACTGTCGACCGACTCACATTTAGCCTCTGAGTCACGAAGCATTGGCTGCAACCTTCTTCAAGCAGCGCAATAATTTTGCTCGCTTTTATCACTTTATCTACCATTTTCGAGATTGCTAAACAGCAATAACAATACTTTCAAATGTCAAGGACATCAGATAATTTAATAAAAATTGACAAAAAGTTAATTAGAGTCGATATTAACTATAGGGAATTCGCGCCACAAAATGTAGTTAAAAGTTATTTTCTTTGAAAACCAGGCTCAGTCAAAAATTTGAATTTGGAATGTACTCTTATAAACATTATGGCACTTTTATAACTGGCCAGTAATATGTTCAAATGATTAAAACGTTTTTGGTATTTTATTTTTTTCAGCCAGGAAGAAAATCGAAACCGCCCGTTTTTTTTGCAAATGAGTGTATTATATATATATAGATATATATATAGTATCTGGGTTGCTTCAAGCAATGAAAAATAAACTAATAACAAATAAAATTTAAAATAGCAAAAAGTGTCGTGACAGCAAAAAGTGTCGTGACAACAAATTATGTCGCGACAATTTCCGTCTAGCCCCCTTCGTTTTTTCGTTCATATCGCGCGATAAGGAACTTCGTTCCAAAAATGTCAATGATCTTCGCGTGCAATTAAATATAAATATACAACGTCTGCAAATTGTATTATTTATTCATAAATTGAAGTAATTTAGACTTTATTGTAAAGTGTAATAGATATACATTATGTATGCCGACTTGAAATTATTTCTCGCCGACACGACCGATGATAAATGAATCTATGAGAAATGAATTTATAGATTCACGAACAAAGAGTAGAAACCATTTGTTACGACAGTAAATTAGGTCGATTTTTACGGAATCGCTTGAGATATGTTGCGTTAAAGCTTTGTTCGGAATTGAATTGTTCCTAATTTGAGCTTGAAAAGAATCTTTAAAGTGTGCTCAAATAGAGATTAATGTATGTTGAAAAAAACTATTTGGTTTGGATGTTTTTAATAGAATGAATTTAGTTAAAGTTTTGTAAAAAGATTTAAAAGTTCTAGTTGGATGTGTTAGAGTTGATTAGTTCTACTAATATTATAAACGCAAAAGTTTGTGAGTATGTAACTATGTTTGTTGCTTTTTCACGCAAAATCTATTAAATGGACTTTGATGAAAGTTTACAATAATATAGCTTATAAATCAGAATAACACATAGGCTACAATTTATAAAGATACTAGCTTCGCCTTGTGGCGTTGCCCGCGGTTATTGTCGTACCGCGTCAGCACCGCAGGGTTCAACTAGTAAAAGTATAATTAAATCTCGATATAACAATTTAAATTTTAACTTTATTTAAATGACTGCAAGGTTTTTTAAATTGAAATCAGCCATATTGAATGGCCCGTAATATAAGTGAACTGCTGTACACTCTATATTGAATCAATTCAGGGCTATCCAATACAACGACGCGTCTAAAGTTTTATTTCCTAGGGCTGGCATCATATCTAGCACACAGATAACAAATGGTCGTGCTCATCACATATATTTTTTCAAAGACAACTTGCGTATTATGAATATACATCATGTGTCGCGGAGGACTTTACAAATATACATGACATGGAATGGACACAAAGAACATCCAGACTCAGGACAATAATTATTTGTGGTACACAAAAAATGTTGCCTCCACGTGGGGTTGGAACCCACAAACTTGGCGCAGTGGCGTGGCGACCACTTCATCCACTTTTTTTTAACGTGTGGAAACCCCCACGGGTTGTCACCCCACCGGGGTTTGCGGCGGGGTGGTATGTCGGAATCGAACCGACTAAAACCACACGGTGTGCCAACTCTGCGCCTGAGAAGGGAGGGGTCCGGGAACTGCAGTTATTAACACGAGCGGACCCCTCTCAGCGCCTGCCCGCACTGAAGCGGGCACCGTCTGCTGGTAATGACTCTCAATTTAGGCGACGTACGGCACACGCGTACGTCGCCTCCTCGCGGTTGGCCTGTAATGCGGATGGAGGGGAAAACCCATCCCGTCCATCCGCGGCCACACTCAGGGCGGCATGAGGCGCTGATAGGCGCGCCTCCGCCACCCGGGTCGCCGGCGGCGGATCGGATCCGTGTGGACGTCGTCCTCCCGGGCCGTCTCCGCCGCCTCCTTCTGCGAAATTACGTCTTTGCAGAAGGATGTGACCGCGGTAAAACTGCAATCGCTACCGGCCATGGATCGAATGATGGCCGGTAGCGAGAGATCTCCTCCTATGACTGCAGTGAGGGCCCGACGCTGCGACGCCCAAGCGGGGCAGATCGCCAACGTGTGCTGGGCCGAGTCCTCACTGCAGTCGCAGTGGTGGCAGGCGGGACTCAGTTCCCTCCTAGCGACCGAGTGCAGGTAGACCCCTTAAACCACTAGGCTAACCGTGCAGTCGATTTGACCTGGATGGTAATTGAACCAACGTCCTCCAGCTTAGCGGTCAGGGTCAACATCCACTAGACCAACTGATCAGTCATTAAAACTACATACATTTACGATTTACTCGACTTCTGTAGTCATAACAGCAAAGGTATTCTAATTGTATTATCATTAGCTTTAGACGAGGTATTACTTATGCAGCCACTCAAAGTACTTGGGTATCATCTTAACTCGTCGATGTTCAAAGCCAGCAGTGAAAATCTGAAAAAGAAAGTCTTAACACGTAACAATCTACTTCTCCATTTGATATCCTCGAAATGATGATTCAATGTCTGCGCCGCTGGTGCAGTGGTTTAAGTGGCACCCCGTTGTTTCCTACTGTTCTGAATGTTGTGAGTTCAAACCCCACATGTGAAATCTATTTGAGAACTACGATGGCACAGACAGACACACGCCCAGACAGACAGACATCGGCGTCAAACTTATAACACGATTTTTTTCGTGGGGGTTCATAAAATACTTTATTTTAGATTTACTAAATTCGAGGTAGCCCTATTGGCTGCGTCGTTACTGCTGCCATCGTTAAGTTTCTATTCTATGCGGGGCCTAGATTGCAGCCAGAACAGCGACGGGTTCGGTGCGTGCTGCCAAACCCCGCTATTGTTGTGTAGTCTCGATTGAATAACATTTTATTCACGTATATAACGTCCATTGTGTCAGGACAATATGAGAACAATACACTACAACTAACTTTTGTCTTCTAGCACAATCATAGTCCTTATGATAGTAAGAGGTACTCTTTATTTGCGGTGAGGCTTAACTAAGTTACAGTCTAAAAAGGTAACTCAATAGAAACATATAGCAGAACTTAAATGTGTTGCCCTGCCACTATGATTATAATAATACTCGTAATAATAAATCTCTTTATTGTACACCAGTAGTAGTATGATTACATGATAAACTTAAAACTATTATAAAATATAAATATTAAAAAAAATACTTTACTTAAAACTTATTTCCTGTAAATTATATTATAAGCTACAACACTCAATTTATCAAAACACATTCACTGTACTGACTGCGGTAGACTTTAGGTTTCAATTTGTGAACTGACTCCCAAAATACAGGCTCAAGCCTAGTTTGGGAACCAGTGCTAGTACCCTGATGTAAAGCTCCGTGCATATATTTAGCTTATAAATTATTGTTAATTATTTTCTAAGACAAATAAACATTTTTATTATTTATTATTATTCTATGTACAAGTGGCGGCCTTATCGCTCCATAGCAATATCATACAGGCAACCATGATTCCAGGTTTTTTAAGCGGGACGTGAAAAGCCATCTCACTAGACCGCAATAGTGTGGATCACCATAAAGCATTGTTCATATTCGCAATGATAGTGACCACCACTCTTGGATTATTGAAGCCAACCAGCACTATCGATGTCTTTTTTTTTTTTTTTAACGTGTGGAAACCCCCTCGGGCCGTCACCCCACCGGGGTTTGCGGCGGGGTGGTGTGTCGGAATCGCACCGACTAAAACCACACGGTGTGCCAACTCCGCGCCTGAGAAGGGAGGGGTCCGGGAACTGCAGTTATTACACGACCGGACCCCACACGACCGGACCCCACTATCGAAGTCCTACCACAGCCTTACAGTAGCTACTTTTTCGTTGCTTTTATTGAGTGAGTGTGGTTACTGTAGACTCTTCTCCCCTCTCTGAGGAGGGAGAAACCAACAAAGGCGTGCGCTTGTGGCTGTTATGTTGCTGGTGTCTAAGATCAGCGGTCACGTAACATTAGATGACCCATCTACTCTACAAAGCTTGATACTCTTTAGATTTGATCAAGCTTCACACTTTACTAATAGTTTTGTCCTGCACTTTATCTCTAGTCGGTTTTTACGATACTCACGGGACAAAGCCTGTTTGCTCTGCTATACCATAAAAGAAAAAAAAACTGTTCGGGGCACGGAGGTTTCCAAACTGTATATTATAATAGTTTCCATTCTGCAACAGCCGTATCTTATCTTAATCTTAGTCATTAATTGCATTACTTAGATTAAAGGCACCTCTATACATGCCTCTGAAATTGCATAGCCTTTGTCTAAAGATAGAATTTATCTTTAAATATCTTGAGAAACTACTCTTAAGATAAAATATCTTTAGCCCTTTGGTATACATATTTTGAAACATTCACTATTTATAGATAGAGATATATGTACAAAATTTGATGGTACTTGTACGCTATATGGATACAGAGTAAATATTACGGACATAAATAAATAATTCGGACACTATAAGTATTTCGGACATTTAAAAAACATAACTTCACCTAGTCCCAAACTAAGCAAAGCCTGTATTATGTGTACTAGACAACTGATATAAATACATTTCTACTTTTTTGTAAATACCTACATACATTTGGTACGACCATATGGACGGTGGACAAATATTACATGGAAAACATCCAAACTCCGAAACAATTATTTGCAGATCATACAAACATTTGGTACGACCCGGGAATCGAAACCGAGACCTGAAGCACAGCAGTTGCACACGGTACCACTGATCCACCGAGGCAGTAAATGTCAGAGTAGGAATATAATAGAGAATGCGTTTTGTAGAGTAATATGAATTTTTAACCAACTTCAAAATAAAGAGGAGGTTATCAGTTCGATCGTATTTTTTTATGTTTATTACCTCATAACTTTCGCTGGGTGAACGGATCTTCATGATTCTTTTTTAATTCAAAGGCTGGTGCTGCCCGTGGTGTACCATTTCAATTGGGTCCCTTTTTGGCAATATTATCTATGAGAAAACCAAGTAAGTCTTCAATTTGCATTAAGTATGTGCGCAACAAATTAACGAATACCTCAATATCACACCAACCGATTTTTTTTTTGTTATAATTTTGTATTATGCTAACTAAACTAATATTAAAAGTGGAATGTCATAAACAATAACTCGAATTATACGTATAAGCAATAGTAATGTAACTATATATATGTCGATAGACTTTAACAGTCCATGCCTAGAGGCCTTTGTATTAAGGAGGCTTTTGCCTACAATATCACGCTGGCCAGACACTCCGTAATTTTAAATCGTCACCACATATCAATAGGAATCATATAAGTGGATAAAACGAGTAGGATATCTATTGTAAAATATGTATCACATATTGTGTATATTATAACATGATTATAATACTGACATCACTATTTCGTGTAAGCTATAAATATTGCAAGTCGTGTACGCTATTAATACAATTGCATATTTTAATTACAGTAATCAATCATTAATAGACAGAAGACAGGCGCTGTACGCAAATGTGATGTTTATTCATAGTAATAAACAGTGTATTTTGTTATGCTAATTAGATTTAAAATAAATTTTATTCATGGTAATACCTAATTGCGTTATATTGTTGAGTAAACAATATTAGTCAATCAGCTAATAGGGGAATAACGTAATCTTTCGTTCAGGACATCTGACACACAACGCCATCTAGTCCCAAACTAAGTAGTGCTTGTATTAAGGGTACAAAACAACTGATATAAAGACATAAATACTTCTTTTTGTAAATACACATATATTAAACAAATATTTGCAGATCATACAAACTTTTAGTACGACCCAGGAATCTAACCCGAGACCTTAAGCACAATAGTCGCTTACGCTACCACTTCACCACCGAGGCAGCAAAAGGCTGTAATATAATATTGTATTGTACAATATTATATTTATATAGTATGAATTGAAACTTAAATTCTATTTTTTTCTCAACTGGAACATTGCCTGAGGCTTTCTTTTCTTTTGCAACATCATACTAATGTAAATACACGTTTAAATGTCTTCGAAACATTTGGGGATATAATAATGCGTCACGCGAAACCAGAACGGATGATTGAGAAACCATTTTATAGCCACACACTGCTTTATTACTTTTAAGTTTGAGACCAATACTGGAAGCACCGTTACACAAAGTAGATGGAGGCTTTGATTGGAGGCTCTAAGTACAAAGTCGTGTCATCTGGGCGATTGGCGTCTTGCCCCAGAAACTGTAGTGGGCGTTATTGTTCTTCATCTACTGTTCTATGGTTATAAATCCATTGTACAATAAATTGTGTTCAACGGCCTTTCAAATTGAATCAACCTCTTTACAGCGATGATTTTATATATTACTTATATCCTACTACTATTATAAAGGCGAAAGTTTGTAAGTATGGATGTATGTATGTATGGATGTTTGTTACTCTTTCACGTAAAAACTACTGAATGGATTTGAATGAAACTTTACCACAATATAGCTTATATATCCGAATAACACATAGGCTACTATTTATAAAGATATAGCTTCGCCTCGCGGCGTTGCCCGCAGTTATCATCGTACCGCGGGTAGCACCGCGGGGTTCAGCTAGTATATTATATTTTCTCATCATTATTTTCATTTTACAACATTATTTGATTTAGCAAAAAACTTAGCACAGATCACAGTGAATTCAGATAAGCAATTATGTTATTCATTTATCTAAGGCACTAATCAAATGCAATTTTGAATAAGAGTCGTGAAATTTCTAAACACGCTTTTGTTGCCAATCAGCAGAAGAATGCAATGAATACGACAATCCAGTATTTTTATGTGAGCTTATGTACAAATCTTGAATAAAGTAACCTCAGGCATTTCTCGTTATTTAAATATACCTATAACTCATACTTGTACAGCACTAACTTTAAATAAGACTCAACGACTTAAGGCAGACATTACAAATAATGGATTGTGAATTAAGTGCTTGGTTAGAATATTGATTTGAAATATGATTGCGCAAATCCTTGTAAAGGGAAGTTTACATTTAAAATATTAAATAAATCTTCAATATACTGTCTCCGTAAACTTTTAAGAATCTTGTCTGAACCAAATCGCACCGCAAAGGCTTTGGCACGAATCCCACTTGATGGTAAAATGTTGTGCTAAATTTAACAAAGAACAATTTGATCGTATCGTTAAAAGCAATATGTTTCAGACAACTTTTATATAGATACAACCGAAGAAAATAAGCAAATTCTTAGTAAAAATATTGTTTTCTAATTATATTTCGAATGATAACAACTAAAAAAATATATTTATCGTATGATACTTAATTTTTGGTTAACTCACAATACACTGAATTTCTGAACTCGGCCTTACTGCTAGATCGCAGCATATATGTACCAACGCGGTCTAAATAGACTTAATTTGGCTAAGTAATTAAGCAACCTTTATTTTAAAGTCTTTTTTAGAGTACATACGAACGTTCGAGCTGCAGAGGTATACAAAGAAGTATTCAATGAATATGTGTGTTAAGTTCTTTTAAGTTTTTGTTATAAAATAGGGGCAAACGAGCAGATGTATCGCCTGATGGTAAGCGATTACCGCCGCTCATATATAACACCAGAGGCGTAACAAGTGCGTTGCCGGCCCTTTATCATAGCCTCTCACTGTCAACTAGGCCCTCTAAGATAAAATGAGAAAATTGGGAGTGTAGTAATAAAATAGGTAAGGTAAATAACTTAATCCGTGGGCAAGCCACGCTTCGGATGATTGGGCCGGCTCGATCGGAGTGATACTACGGCCTCACAAAAAACCGGTTTGAAATAACGCTTGCGCTGTGTTTCATCTAGTGAGTGAGGATACCGGAGGTCCATACCCCAACCCCTCCCTCCATCCTTCTCCCCATCCCCAAAGGCCGATAATGCACTTGTGATGCCTCTGGTGTTGCAGGTGTCCATGGGCGACGGCAATCGCTTAACATCAGGCGATACGTCTACTAGTTAGCCATATTCTATAAAAAAAAGAAAAGAAAGGCATGAAGGAATAATAGGAAAGGGATATTTACATGAAATTATTTTCTACACAACAATAGGACTCTTTTTAGAAATAAGTTTTGCCGAACTATACTTCGCTGGCCAGACTGGTACAAGGTTTATTTAAAGTTTTTCTTTTCTTTGCAGTGCTCTTTGCCAGTGATTTTTTTACATATTTATTTCAATAATTGTTATATAAAGGCGTGCAGACAGCAGAATGTTAGGATGCATAATAAACGTAGACGAACCTTAACTTGAATAATCAGAACGAGTGATTTGACGTTGAAATCGAACGTCAATTTGCGTTCAATTTCGACGTCAAATGACTCAATTATGTACATCATCTGCTGTTACAAATTACTTAGATCAATGCTTTTAGCTCCGATTGCAGTTATGATTGTACTACTAAGACTGTCTTTTGCTTAGATAGGCGTTATGTATTATTAGAGTATATAACTGATGAAGTAATCAATAATATTGTTTTAAATATATATTTACATAGAAAAGAAATACTTAGGTTTTAATAGTTTTTGCGAATACTCCTACTAATATTATAAATGCGAAAGTTTGTGAGTATGTTTGTTACTCTTTCACGCAAAAAGTACTGAATGGATTTTGATGAAACTTTACAATAATATAGTTTATACATCAGAATAACACATAGACTACAATTTATAAAGATACTAGCTTCGCCTCGCGGCGTTGCCTGCGATTATTGACATACCGCGGGTAGCATCGCGGGTTCGGTTCAGCTAGTATATAAATATAGGACATAATAACTTTTTTCTTTTCTTATGATATAGGCGGCAAGCGAGCAGACGTATCGCCTGATGGTAAGTGATTACCGCCGCCCATGGACACCCGCAACACCAGAGGTGTCACAAGTCTGTAGCCGGCCTTTGGGGATAGGGAGTGGGATGGGGGAGGGGTTTGGTTCACAGGTATCCTCACTTACTCGGTGAAACACAACGCAAGCGCTATTTTACACCAGTTTTCTGTGAACTAAACCAAAAGTAAACCATAACATTAAAACCTTAACAAATAAGTTTCGAAACATAAAAGGTAAACTTTAATGGATGTATATAGGTATGTGACGAAGTGTAGAGTATATACATACGTATATACTTGTATACATATGTAGCATAATATCGACGTTGGTTATTTGGTTATACCGGTTTGTCTGGTTCGACGTCGGGCAAGTTTTTTCGCAAAGCGATTCTTCCTGGCTGCGTGCCCTGTTCTCACACAAGTTTTCGATATAGCTCTACATAGGTATTGATTGGAATGTAATAAGTTTAAGGTAAAAAAGTAAATGCAGGACGATTATGTTGGAGTTTTTGGAAAGAATAAAATTGCTTTTTAGCTATACATGTATATATAAAATACATAAATAGTCTTGGTGTGGTCGGCAATTGATTAAAAAAGTCACGTTATTAGTGAGAATTTCAAATTTAATATTAAATACATCAAGTCTTTTAATCGTTAATGTAGCATACAATAGTTCGTTGAACACAGGAGTAAGGAGAGTTCTAAGAAATTAGAATACGGTTTATTTTATAATGCTGGGTACATGGGTTGAAATAGTAAGGTTTATAAAAGTTAATAAGTTATCATTTCATATAGAGTTTAAGTTTATGAGTTTGTATGTTCGACTGATTGATTGACTGACTGATGTTTGTATGAACTCTTTCACTGTTAGATAGGTAGATATTTTATACATGAGTATGATGACGTATCAGTATTGAAAACATTTACTAGATTTATGAACCAATAGACATTTAAAGTAGTTTACGTTACGCGTTCAGTTCTTTTTTTTTATGCGTGGTAACCCCACGGACCGTCGCCCCACAGGGGTTTGCGTTGGAGTATACCTAATAAATTTGCCTGTAGGATTGGATGTTACAGGTAAATCGTTCTAAACTATGCAGGCATGTCCTCTATTCAGATTAAGTTTACCTGATGCGTGTAACTGTGCAGGTAACCTTTCAATTATACACTAACGTAAATAAAATATTGAATTTAACTTTAAGCTTATATTCAGGTTTGGTAACTAAATCATTTGTATACTATATATGGCATTAAAAATGATCGATTTATTGATTTAAAATACTCGTACCTTGGTATTTTTTACTGAAAAGTGACTGATTCCTGATCGAGAAGGGTACCCTTTTTCTCTCTCTTTCTATGTAGATTTGTTCAATCGTTAAATAAAATGTTTTACGTGGTCATGGCGCTTGCAAAGCGTGCAAACAATTGGTAATTCTAAGTTTGTACTGATTTAATAAATAAATAAACTTCAAATATCAAAAAAAATATTCATAAAGAAAGTCATGGTAAATATTCGGTTTCGAAACTAACTTTTAAAATTGTTTATTTATCTCGAGAGTGATGCTTCAAAGTCTCAGAGAGTTGGCACTCTTAATCAAAGTGTTTTCATAAGATTTAACGCACAATGACTGCCACTCTCGCCGATTGAATTAAGCTGAAGTAGTCAAGAAGATGTCAAAATTAATCCAAACTCTAAATGTTTCTTTTTTTTTATTGAATAGGGGGCAAACGAGCAGACGCCATAGACACCCGCAACACCAGAGGCGTAACAAGCGTTGCCGGCCTTTAGGAGAAGGGGAGGGCGATAAGGTAGGGGTTAGGGCGTGGGCCTCCGGTATCCTCACTCACTCGGTGAAACACGGCGCAAGCGCTATTACACACCGGATTTCTGGAAGGCCGTGGTATTACTCCGGTCGAGCTGGCCCATTCATGCCGAAGCATGGCTCTCCCACGGTAACAAATATACGGTACGGGAACAAAAAAAAAACACGGTTTGAAATGTACAATAAAATACAAGATATAAGAAGAAATCCTCTTCTCAGATACCTTTGGTGATTTAAATTACAATCAGAACTATTGCAAGAATCAATAGCGTCTTTTTTAATGGGATTAATCTCATCCACACCAACCACCCAATTGTTTTTTCTCTGCGGGAATCCTCTCGGATACAGGTGGTATCCTGATGGCATGTCATACTCGAACTGACTGAAACCGCACGCCGTCTCGGGTACTACATGCCGAGAACCCAGGTGTACCCTAGAAAGGAATACCCTGGAACCCCGACGTACCTCGGGCCACCTACGCTTTGTAGATGGCCCCTCCTGTGTGGGAACCCTAATGTTCCCGCTACTGTCCCCCATGGCGCGCACGCTCCGCAGCGTCCGCACCACAACCTGGGCCTGCTTCTGCTAGTACCCCTATATTTCTAGTACACGATGCACAGTTTACGAACACACTGAGTTATGGCACCCAGGAAATCTTTTAAAAATGAAACTGTCTTGGAACTCGCAACGAAATCAGAAGAAAACTGGAGCATTTGGGAACAGCGCTATTTAGATATGGTAAATTTTAGATTCGATATTTCATAGCAGCTATGATAAATTTACGTGGTACAAGTTAGTCAGTTGTTGTTAAGGTACGTCCCCCATCAGACTGCCATGGAAATTCCAAAATGTTATTTTAATTATGGTTCAGTAAATAATATAACAATAATATTTAACGAGGCGATTTATGACTATAAATACTTGATTAGTGATACCTTGATGGCAAAACATACTAAGCCTTTACAAACTGTATTTCAATATTTATTTTATGTTGCATCAAAATTCGTGAAAATATACATATGATTCATAACATAACATTTAGATTGAAATTAAATGACCATACTCTTCGTAAGACGACTTATCGGTGATGGGAATCGAACGTGCTACTTCTACCTCTAGTAATGAGGAAAACCAGCTTTTAACCAGGCCAACAGGCTGCCAAAACTCAATGGTTTTGTGGTCATGAAACGAATTACTTTTCTTAAGTAACTTTGTCAATACAAAGTTGTTGAAGAAAGGTTAAACTCGTTTTAATTTCCAATTCCTTACAATATTTCAATAAGTATACCAGAATTTCATCTATATTATGTTACGGCTAACTATAAACTAAGGTACGACTGACTGAAGTACAGTCGCGCTTAGAAATATTTTACTACTTGTGAGATTACTTAATAATAATATTGAACATCCTGTATTAAGAACAATATTTATGTTTCGTAAAAAAATCGCAAACACGCGTAAGACCAAATCTGCACGAGTACGTTGACTCTTCAGATGAACCATTTAAACGTACCTATGTGTACTTGTGTATATACGAACGAGTTATATGTGCGTTTCCACCGTCATACGATATACGAATTTGGTGACGTTACTTATGCCATGTGAGTTTGGTAACGACTACGTTTATTTTCACTGCCAATCGTAATTGGATGTCAAATGCTAGTCAGGTAGCAGTTTTATAGATAACATAAGTAGTCAGTTGCCGTGAGTATATCTCTAAGAAATTTTAGTTGGGCAAGATTGAGACGAAACTAAAGTAGTTATTGTGTCGTCGAAACTAGTAAACACACACACTGGTTGATAGGTGTTACATTGACTGTAGTGTTAAAGTACTAGGTTAAATTTTAAAACAAGGTTGATTAATACTATGCATTATATAATATTATTGTTTTCAAGAAATATGTGAAATAAAGTCATGAAAAAGAAATAAAGCGGATGTTTAATCTCAAAATTTATTTTGCTCTACTTTGACTACTTTCAAATTAGTCAAAACTTTTCAACGGTCCTGTGCGGTCCGGCTCTCATGCGTTTCTATGTAGAACCTTGGAGGAGGCCGATGTACTGAACGTCTGTCAACTGAAATGATGAAAATGAATTAAATATTCAACATGTAACTTTAAAAGTTCTTTGTAGAATGGTTGTTAATGATTATGAAATTGTCGTATGAACAGATGCCAATGGAAAAGCGCCCGCGTGCACACACACATACACACACGCTCTGCCCATAGCCACGCCCCACATGCGCGCGAGTTCGGTCACGAACAAGCCCGAGATTATACGAAGATTGTCTTCGTCTAGTCTGGCAACGCTATGTAACATATATAGCCAGGTACATAATACAAAGTATCTATTGTCTGAGACGATGACTCGCAGATAGTATATGATTTATAAAAGAAAAAAATGTATTGGAAGGCGTTTGTAGGTATAATGGTTCGGAGAACAATGTTTTATGAGTCAATATGAGAATAAAATTCAGACTAACGATCGTCGACGTCTCGTCTTTTATAGCGTTTTTAAAGTGATCGTGGAAACTGAGTAAAAAATTTAACAAAAAGAAATTTGAAAGTCATTCAATATTGAACATAATATGGAAAGAGGCAAGCTTCAGTGAATAGGAAAAATAACCTTTTAGATTAATAATTTATTTTTAAGAACGTTGTTTTGAAATGTATAAAGGCAATAGACAAAGAATTTGAAAACTAAACAGTTATTATCTATGAATATAATAAATGTTAAAGTCTAGTAGACTTACATTATTCACACGACGATGCAGCGATGGCGCCGCGCCAAATACCAATGCTGATTAATTTGGAAATTAGAAAATATTGTAGCAATCAATTTGTGATTATCTTTAGTCAACTAACGATAGAGAAGCTAACCCATAAATGTTGTTGTTGTTATGCTTCTACGTGTACAATATGTCCGTTATATTCCTATTGCAGGAACTGTCTTTTTAGAAGAAAAAAAATAGGCATGTTTTGTTTTTCGCATTTAAGATATCGTGATTTATTTAACTCAAATGCAAAGCAAATGTAACTGGACATGTTCATCGCATTTATTAAAGGAAAAACAAGTGAATAATTTAAAAGTTTAAAAAAAAAAAACAATATTAGTTGTTAATAAAAAAATAACTTTAAGCCCTTTTTTTGATACTCATATTTGGAGGGTGGTACAGAAATATATCTGACGCCATTTGGTTAAGGCGGCCATTTTGAATTAATAATAATACCGATTATATATAATTGCATTGTCATCAGAACTAAAGATACATTTAAAATTTCATCTTAATCGGAAATCGGGAAGTGGATCAAAATTGAACTTGCAAGATTTGATTACAGACAAACATCGGGACAGGTAAAACTAAATAAAAGCTTGTAACAATAAAGAATTCGCTATGAACACATTATGATAAAAAAGAAAAAAAATGGACTAGAATAGAGTGGTTCTTATAGATCACTTGACGATAAATAGCTAGGTACTTATGAGGGCTTTAAAATTTATAGTGTTTATAAAAGAGCGATTACCGCCGCCCATGGACACCCGCAACACCAGAGACGTCACAAGTGCGTTGCCGGCCTTTCAAGAAGGAGTACGCTTTTTTTTTATTATTATTATATAGGGGGCAAACGAGCAGACGTATCGCCTGATGGTAAGCGATTACCGCCGCCCATGGACACCCGCAACACCAGAGGCGTCACAAGTGCGTTGCTGGCCTTTTAGGAAGGAGTACGCTCTTTTCTTGAAGGTTTGAAGGTCGTATTGGTCCGGGATCATCGCAGGCGACAGCTCATTCCACAGTTTTGCTGTGAGTGGCAGAAAATTTCGGAAAAATCTCACAGTTGTGGACTGCCAACCATCTAGATGATGGGGATGAAATATCTGTCGCGTAGGACGATGGCGGACTGATATTTTTGTATAGAGTTTGTGTCAAGTTTACTTTCTCTTTGTATTGCTGTTGTCCTACGTAGCTTACTCCCTTAGTCACCTCTTACGACGATGAATAGAAGTCGTGAGACTCGATGTTCTTAATCAGTCTCCACATGGTTAAAATTGAATATCAACTTACAACCTACCTACAAAAAGAAAAACGGTTTAATGATATAATCCGCTCTTTTATTACGAGCTACAAAAAACGCTATAACTTTATTACTAGGGCCTTGAAATAGTTTATGCGTTTAGATTATTGATATAATGTTTAAACTAAGTTTGAAGGTAATAATAATTCAGTCTTTGTTTCTGACGCTTAAGTGAATAAAAGAATATTTGAGTTCTAAACGATTTTTATGGTAGTTTGTGGCCCTGTGAATAGCTCCTTATAGTAACCTCACCGGTTTTCTGTGAAGCCGTTGTATTTTGGGTACCTCTGGTAATTCTGATTGAGCTGGAACCATATGTGCCGAAATAGGGCATACTCTAGTTTTTTATTCTTATTAAATCTTAACGTTTGTTAAAGAAATATAAATTGTTCATCCGGTAATTTTACAAGAAGTGATAGTAAAATGGTATGTCGAGTTTGAAGCGACTAAAACCACCGCGTTTCGTCACAAGTTACGTAAAGTACTAGCGGAACCCCGCGGTGCTATATCTATTATCTTTATAAATTTTAGCCTATGTGTTATTCTGATGTACTCGTATAAGCTATATTATTGTAAAGTTTCATCAAAATCCATTCAGTAGTTTCTGCGTAACAAACATACTCACTTACATACTCACAAACTTTCGCGTTTATAATATTAGTCGGATACTACTGGGTGAAAACCGGGTACCCTACCAACGAAGCTACCAAGAACTCCTCCAAACTTAGGCCGCTTAGGTTTTGAATGACTTAATTCACTAATACCTGAGCTTGTAAATAAAGAATATCAGTGTGATTGACTTCATTTAATCAATGCACAAATCTCATTGTATTCAGGAAAAGTTTTGAACACGGACATTTATAATTCTTAAAAACAAACAGCTATCCGAATGGTAAGCGGCTACCGTACCCTTTAGACGCTCGCTTTCCCTTCCACCCACTCAATCTATTTTAAACGAAACATGTATTACTAGAGTAAAATAATGTACGCTATTATACATCGTATAGTACATTTTATTCACTCGACATGTGTATGTATGTGGCAATGTCATTCATGCCCGGTCTCGCGTATAATTGATATTAATTGTGCTTAGCGCCGCGTACCGCTTTTTTAGGTCTTACATGCGAATTTATTTTATATTGTTGAGGCGTACCATTATATAGTGTAAATGTTGTGTAGTGTCAACAATAGGTTTTCTTTTAATAAATCTGCCGACTGTAATTATTTCTACTCTTTTTAGTAAATACTCCATGCTTTAAAATACTCCATGTTTTAATATTATAAATTGTAAAGTAACTCTATCTGTCTGCCTGTTATGCTTTCGCGGTTAAACCACTACACCAATTACAATAAAATTTGACGTGGAGTTACTTTTATTCTTGAGGAAGGACATTGCATACACACGGACGGAGCCGTGGGCAAAAACTAGTAATATAATAAATCGTAAAAGGATGGAAAGAAGACAAAGTAAATTCTTTTGAAATATGTTTTAGCGTGCACACATGCTTGTGTGTGAATGTGTTTATATCGGTATCGGCATCCAGTCAAGACGACGGCTAAAAAGTACTTTTCTCGTATACTTTTTTTACTGGAATATTCTAGAAAATTATCTTGCGTTCCTGAAGAGGAGATAATCAAGGATTTGAAATTGTTCAGGAGAATATGCACACATCTATACGCGTCCTTATTCTCCATTCGAGAATTGCTGTATTCCTTTCTGCGATTATCATAGATCCGTCGCCCTATCGGCTTTTTATTTGTCTTCTCTGAAAACTATAAGATTTATATTTTGGCGTCAAATAGGTACCCGGTCATTAACAGAATCAGTCCTTTTGACAGTGAAATTATCGTGCGTAATTGGCTCCTTTAGTCCTCTATTCGAATAGGCGAGATGACATACCGTATTCACAATTCGTCGTCACACGGAAATACATACTTATTTGATTTTAAAATATGACAATCTGAGAATACCAGAAAAACTCGTAGAGCATGTATGTAAATAGTTGACCCGTTATTTATATGCAAAATGTTGCTGATAATATACAAAGTTGCTTAGATACTTACCGACAGCAACTACTTTATCCAATGGAGTCGATTTTTACTACATGCAATAATTAATTAGTTGTTTATAGCCTTTAAAACGTTTTTGTTTCGTTTTATTGAACCTCATTTTGAACCTAAAGCCTTACTAATTACTATAACTAATTGGCTATCGAGTTTTTTTTATCATACAATGTAATTCGGGTTTAGTGTAAGTTGGATATTTTTCACATAAAATGTACTACAGTTAAAAAACTGCGTACGCTGTTCTCTTCGAGAAACTTTCTTTCTTAAATGTTTTCGATGCTTTGAACTACACGGCAATGTGTTCTATACATTTTCTTTCACCTCTCACCATTTCTCGGAATTGTCTGAAGGAAAGGAAAGAAAAGCAAAGAAGGAAAATGGTCCATATTACCTGTCAAATATCGTTTTTACTAGATTGCTATAGTCTCTTATACAATTGTTTCTTTTGAACTTTAACTTTAAGTAATTATTTGAGGAAAATGAATACTAAGAAATATTCGACTAACGCAACACATTTCACATTTGTCATAATCTATTCATCGTCATTATGTAACTTGACGTTAATAAAATTTATTAAGTGTAATTTGTGGTCTAACAGTAATGTATAATGAGTATTTCTACCGTGGGAGAGCTATGCTTCGGCATGAATGGGTCGGCTCGATCGGAGTGATACCACGGCCTCACAGAAAACCGGTGTGAAATAGCGTTTGCGCTGTGTTTCACCGAGTGAGTGAGGATACCGGAGGCTCATACCCCAACCCCTCCCCCTATCCCCTTTCCCATCCCCCAAAGGTCGGCAACGCACTTGTGACGCCTTTGGTGTTGCGGGTGTCCATGGGCGGCGGTAATCGCTTACCATCAGGTGATAAGTCTGCTAGTTTGCCCACTATTCAATAAAAGAAAAAAAACAAAAAAAAAACTAGATATTAATTAGAGATATTTATTAACACCTGATAAGAATGTGTACCTAGTTTTTGAAGTGTATATATTTAGCTTTGTTAAACTTGTTATTATGACAGGTTTTTTGTTTGACTTAGTTGTTCCATTACGTGTTTGGTCCATGACACCTTAACAACATATTTTTAAACTGGTCCCTATTATGACTGTGTTTTAGTTGGTCACCAGAACCCATTGGAAAGAATTAAGTGGCAAAATAAGGCGATTTTGCCACTCAAATTACTATTCCAATTACGCGAGCCGTTAGATTATTTGGCATATTGGATAAAAAGTATTGATTACCACAATTTTTTTCATTTTAATTTACATATGATATTATATCTGAAATAAAATATGGACAATATATTTTTTACGTTCATTTAAAATAACTTTAATAATTAAGAATGAAATATGTCAAAATCTAAAGAAACTATAACGATCATATTATATGTTTAGCATAATTTGAAACATCTTAATTAAAGATATAAAAATTTTATTGCCAAAGATCGAACTACTAAGGTTGTTAAAAAACCGTTGGGAAAATTAGTCGAATAACACTATTCGATGAATCGAGTCGTAACCTCAAAGGGGTCTACATGAAGTGGTAATCTGGAATCGGAATTTATACTAGGCTGAATTTACAAAATGTATATATTGTCTATCCATCTATGAATTGAATATACCCCTATATGTCAGTGTATGTTTTTTTATGAAGTAGGGTGCAAATGAGCAGTCTGGTCGCCTGATGGAGCTTATGCAGGCTTCACTAAATCAGTCATCACTGGTGATCATTGGGACAACTTCTTTATTTTTTTCCCAACCACCACAACCAGAGGCGGTTGAAAACAAATGTAAAAATAAACCTTATTCCCAATGGCCAACGCTGTAACTGCCACCACTGGTGATCGTTGGGACAGCATTTTATATCTGTTTCTAACTGCCCCCACTAGATGTGGTTAGGAACATATAAAATTAATAAAGGCTTATTCCCAACGAACATCACTAAAACTACCATTAAAACGATACTTTTGTCATTGCACGCTACTCTGATAGATTTGGGCTTCTAGTATTTAGCTCCCACCAACCTTCTTGCGCCAGTCGTTGCGTATGTATATTTTTTTATATTACTTAAAATACTTGTGACGAAAGGTTACTGCAAATAAGTTATTTTAGTAGATATTAAAAAAGAAAATTTAAAGATCGAAAATGTTTATAGAATAGCTTAAGACATCCAACTGCGAATCTGGCAGTAAACGTATAATGTTGATGTGAAATAAAACCCAGTCTCCATTAAATAAATCTCTTACTTTGTAATTGAAATAAGTTGATCTTTTGTAGGGTTCCGTACCTCAAAAGGAAAAAACGGAACCCTTATCCTTTCTCTCAGGAACGCGTGGCGATATCAAACTGAAATTCATAACCAATACTCAGGTCTGCTGTCTCTTGGAGCTGTGAAAAAATCAAACTTCTAAGCCAACGAAATCAAAAGATACAGCCGTAAAACCTCAGGGTACTTTCCGTGAACTCAGAAGTTTGGTACGAAATAAGGTCTTATAGCACAGAATGCGAAATGAAAAATTGCGAAAAGCATAATTTTTTAATTACACATATATCATATCTACAGGTTTGTCCGGAACCCTCGGTACGCGAGTCCGACTCGCACTTGGCCTTGTTTTTTGCATTCCTTTTACTCCGTTAATGTATTAACTTTTTATGGAAATTGGGACTATTCTATTTTTTTGATCATCATCACCATCATCAATTGCTTCCTCAGAAGAGTGTGTAGGATTTAGGCCCCTCGAAATAAGGTTTTGGTCTATTATACCACGCTGGCCAGACGGTTTGGCATAGGGCACAATTTGTTCCATAAGTGCATCTTGCCACATTCATGGCATGAATATTCCCATACACCCGGAGACCCTCCGTTTTCTTAATACGTCACCATACAGAAAGTTGGTACTGGCGGTATTTTTTTTTGTATTGGGGGTGAACGAGCGGTTTCCCTGACGTGGGACTATCAATACCCATGGTTATCTGCATCCGACGAGTCCAATGTTTCCAACGTCCGATAGCTATAAAAAAGAGAATGAAAAATGTTGATGGCAAAAACTAATGAAGATCACGTTTGCCAGTGTTTTGTGAGGTCCTGATCTTGACTAATATTATTAATTCAATTAAAAGTTTACATATAATACTTTTTTTTTTATTGAATAGGGGGCAAACGAGCAAACGTATCGCCTGATGTAAGCAACACCAGAGGCGTCACAAGTGCGTTGCCGGCCTTTGGGGGAAAGGGGAGGGGGATGGAAGGATGGGTTAGGGTCTCCGGTATCCTCATTCACTCAGTGAAACACAGCGCAAGCGCTATTTTCACACCGATTTTCTGGCGAGGCCGTGGTATCACTCCCGTCGAGCCCATTCATGCCGAAGCGTGGCTCTCCCACGGTACTTTTACTATTATTATATTTTGAGAAACCCAAATTAGTAAATATTTGAAAGATAAAATGTTTTAAAATTAGGAATAGCCTTAGCGATGGTCAAATAATCTGTGGTCACAAATGAACAATGGCAAATAAAGTGACGAGCTTTGTGAGAGAACTTTAATTTAGGCAAGCGGATTATTGTGGTCAAAGTAAATCACTTCTCATATTATCATGACACATCGTACGTAGTTCGTTACGAATACATTGCTTTTCTGTGGTCGGTGGGTATCTTGTAGGGGAACAAATTGTTTATTGTATTACCCATTATTTTAGTCCTCTGTGTAAATCAGGATGTACTTGCGATTATGGGATGTGTTTTTGGTTACCTGACGACAGTAATTGCTGTAGTGGTTACGTGAGTTTTGACGACCATCCTCCCTATTACTGATACTATACTGGTATTTATTGGATACTAGTTACGTTAGTGCTGTCACGTAGATTCTTTACACTGAATACTGCGTTCCAAGACGACGAAGGATGAAATACTTTATTTTAAATATTTTCCCAAAATTTGTTTAAGATCGGCGCGATGAATTTTCTTCTTTCATACTCTTCTATTTATTTTTGACACTCATTTTCGTCTTCGTTTCATTACAAAATTATTTGGATTTTTTAGGACTTTTCGTTTTACATATATAAAACTAAATAAAATAGTAATTCCTAGTGTTTGTGAGATTAAATTAAAATATGTACAGTATGAAAATATTTATTATGCATACAATAAATGTATTACTCATGTATTCTTTCTTTCTATAATTACATGAGACTTGTTTGTTAGTTTTTACTTAACATAAAGTTGCTAAATAACAAGAGAATAGAAAAAAATGAGAAGAAATAAATTCTTCCACATCTCTAATACTGAAATACCAAGTTTATAAGTTACTAGCTGACCGACGCAACCTCGTTTGCGTCTTTTATTGCCCGCAGCGAAAAAATTTTCCCAGTATAGTGTTGATTTTTTACACCTTGTGTCCGAAAAATCCCAATATCTAACGGAACCCTATTTTTTTCCAAAATAAAATATAGCCTAAGTTACTCGTGGATAATGTAGCCTTCGAATGGTGAAAGAATTTTTAAAATCGGTCCAGTAGTTTTAGAGCCTATTCATTACAAACAAACATACAAACAAAGTTTTCCTCTTTATAATATTAGTATAGATAAGCAATTACAGGTAAATATAATATATTATATCTTACTGTTTCACATAGAATCGACGACTTTTATTCCCTTCGGTATATCGAAACTTCAACTTTTACTTTACTTAAAGAACAAGGCACGTCAGTTATATTGGATAAATGCCAATTTTAATATACGACTTACTAAGATGAAGCATTTTAATGGTTCTCCTAATGAATCATTCATCTTAGCCAATTGTTGGCTCTCAAGAATTCACAGAACTGACCGGTTTGTTTCTAGGTATTTAGATACATAGAACTGGCTAGACGCAAATGAACGAAAACTAGCAGTGAATGAACCTTTTTGTAGCCGATTACATAATAATTTTATATCGAGAAGAGAATGTTGCATTAAGTGTTATAAATATTAATGTGTAAAAATGTTCGATTCTACCGACACTCAATAAATCTAAAATTATTTTAGCAAGTCGGTAATGAGATACTGTGAAAATGAGAGGTCATTTTAATTTAGAAATTGTGTAGCTTGGCTGATAATGAAGATTTAAATACCGATTTCTTTTGACACCTTCTCAAATACTATAGAAATGCAACACATAAAGCTTACGTTATACAGTATACGGATATTTTACATAAAAAAGCTTTTGCTTGGGGCTCCAGCTGCAGCTATGTCAGTTATCGAGGTGATTCCTTAAACTGATACCATTTCTTTTTTTATAATAATAACTTTATTCAAAAATAGAAAGATTTTAGCATAAGAATTTTTAAAAATTACAATTTTACCTTCATTTGCACATATATACGATCTTGTGAATAAAGTTCTGTCACCCTTGGTAGGTTAAGTAGTAACTTGTGGTAAGGGATAACAATTCCTTTCCCTTTGAGTATACAATTAACTGGTTGCTAGTTATATTTTTTTGTGATTTTAAGTGAATTTAACTAAAATAGACAAGAGAAAATCGCATCTTAATCGATTATGCAACTTACGAGTTTAGCATGCACAAACACACAGTCAAACAGACAAAACAAGAAAACTGTTTTAACTGTTTTGTCCTTTCAATAAGACTCCTTCTTTTGTTTCTTTAATTACTTTAATATACAGACATTGACATCTTACAATATTATTTTATGTATAGATAGAATTTCTTATGCTTTAACCGTAGTTAAGGTGTATTAGGAATAATGTTAATTCACTATCTGAACATCGAAACGAATTAACTATTAATAAAACCACTAGCACTGCAAGGATTATACCGGTTTCTGCAGTAATAATTGAAAGTAAAGTTAATAAAATCTTTGTTGTTGCAAATATAATACCAGTTACTACATACAGTAAAGACTTAATATCATACTGAAGAAATTCATGATGTTACAAATACTGAATCGGCTATTGCAGCAAACCCACAGATATTATACCAATGTTGGTATCCAAACTAATCGTTTTAGTATATCGATTGCTGCGATTTACCTTTATACAAGATACATACATTAGTGTGCATCAACACACACATCAGTGTGTGTGTAGACTAGAGTAACTTCAATACAATTTGTTTGTGTATTGAAGTTACTCTAGTAATTAAAAACTAGTAGTCTTGTGTTCGTGTTGAGGTAGAATCAGTCCATGTTCACTCAGTCGTGTTTTATCTTTTGGGTACGGAACCCCAAAAATACAGCTAAAACTATTACCCTTTCTTTTCACTTCGCCGCTGTTGGATAAAAATAGAACAGCTACATACAAGTATAATTAATTGTGGTATTAAAACAAGTTTCGTGATACGGTTTGTTTGCAATTAGAAGGTTGCTAATGAGCCTACACGACGTATCCTTAGGCTCTTATCGGATAGCTTTTATTTAGTTCATTTAATTCTTGCTTTATTGAATGTCTTTCAAAGATAGGCGTCACATTTAGTTCTAATTGCTTCCTATCTGAATACAAATAATTGATCTGCAAAAGTCAGACAGTCGGTTTAGCTTACTTGCTTGGTTAGAATAGTTATTTCGCCACACTGTGATGGTGATTCTAACCTATCCTTGTTCGTAATCATATATTAGTGAATTATTTTATTATTATTTTAAACAAGCTGACACACGCAACCTCGTTTAACTCTCCTAGTGCCCGTAGCGTAATAACTATCCCCCGTTTTTGTTACATTATTCAATGATGCTCCGGTCAAAAAACTTTTTTTTAATATGTTTATTTACCTTTTAAACCTTCCCTTGACTACGACAAATATTTTAAAACCAAAATCAGCCAGATCGGCCTAGTCGTTCTCGAGTTTATATAGAAGATAGGTAAGTAGTCGAAACGAGTTATTGTATCCAAAATTATATTTTTTATATGAAATATCTTTCCCCTTGCTTTTCAGCAATCTGCGAGAGTAATTACGCGAAATGGATTGGAAACATAATGTCGTTAAAACATCGTATGTGATTACTGTAAGACTCTTTTGTTTTCTTCAAGAAAATTTCTAAAGTTTAATGTTCTATTCATGCAACATATAACCAGGAAGTCTAAATAAATAAATAAATAAAATCAAGAAGATGAATAATTCCATCTTATTACTATAACAATTTATCCCATCCAATTTAATAGAAGCATGCTTTCTCCTCAGGATTGATTCGTTATCACACTACCTGCGTCTTGTAGCAGGACGTTCTGGACAAGAACGCAGTGTAACCAGCTTAATTGACAGTTGAATCGGTACCGACCACGAATTAATCGAGGCATCGGACGGAGGTTTTGAATTATTTATACGGTGCAATGTGCGAGTGGCCGCCGGAGACCGGGGAAGGGACGGGGAAAGGGGGAAAGCAACAGGTCCGCATTGTGTCGGGATGCAGGGGATGAGGAGCCTGATAGGGTTGCCTGTAAAGAGTTCTTCGTGTGGTCAGTTTCACTACAATATATTTTTGAGTGCCTGTGGTTTTGTGACAACGTATATTAATGAACAGGTTTGTGGGTTTGAAAGTACAACCGATGATTTTTTTTATTTTTTTTTTATTAGACCGTTGTGTCCCACTGCTGGGCAAAGGCTTCCCCTGCAACAAGCCACTTCTCTCTATTTAAAGCCAGTTCTGGCCAGTCTCTGCGATAGGCGTCAAGATCGTCGCGCCATCTTTTACGGGGTCTGCCTCGTCGTCGGAGTCCACCCTGAGGCACCCAGTGTTCGACGACCTTGGCCCACCGGTCCGGATTCATCCGACATACGTGTCACAACCGATGATTAAGCAAATATAATTTTCACGATTTAGAAAAATGTATTCAACTGCCTCGATGGCGCAGTGGTAACATATGCGACTGCAGTGCTTGAGACCTCTCGGTTCGATTCCCGGGTCGGACCAAAGCTTTTGTAAATATTTCTTTCAGAGTTTGAGTATTTTCTATGTATAATATGTATATTTACAAAAAAAGTATATATGTATTTATGTTAGTTGTCTAGTACTCATAACACAAGCTTTGCTTAGCTTGGAACTAGACTTGTGTTTTAGTTGACCGAAATATTTATTTATTTAACAAGGTTTTACTTAGACACCATCTTTTGTAGCAGTACATAAAATACTAGAGTCTATGTCGAAGATAAATAAATGATTTCTGTTTTTTTAATTTAGTTGTAAATATTTCTTAACTTGGTTTATACTTTGTGCCTATTTGTATTTTAAAGGTTTCGGGGTACGTAACAGAGAGAGGCTTTCTAGAAATATTTGTTTAATACTGGGATGGTATTCTTGAACCACATTTTGTTATCCATTCTAATTTTTAATGAGTTACGTTATGAAACGGCATTTACAATTGTGATAGTAATTGATTAACCTAAACTTAGAATACAAACCAAGGTCCCCGTGTGGTAGAATTGCCAGCCTTAAGTGGCAGTGGACGGAGCATATTGCTCGCAGACAAGATAAGTCCAGTAAGATCAAAAGTTCTGGAGTGGCGAGCACGTACTGGAAAACGTAGCGTAGGTAGGCTCCCTATAAGGAGGTCCGAAGAGTCGCAGGAAACTGCTGGATGCAAGCAGCACAGGACCAATTGTAGTGGGGAGTAGTGATGATGATGAAATTTAGAATTTATTTTACTCACGACTTAGTTATTTTGAATTTTCTTTCCTGTCTTTTATTTATTGATTAACTTGTCTTTCTACTTTAAGTTATGACTAAATTGCGCGAAATTTCACAACCTATAAAATAGGCTTAAATTAAAGGTTTACAGATATCTTCAGCATTAAGATCTCCTTATTTTCTAAATAAACGTGTATTTGATATCAACATGTGCCATATATATGTGTATGTATCGCATTAAAATAACAGTATAGGTGGTCAATAACATTGAGCCAATTAAATTCAACACAGTGAATCGTTTAAGCAATTTTCTTAACGAACTAACAGCCAGCTAGATGTGTAAAAATTATATTTTTTTTGTAATGTTGGCAACATCTCACTTAATTTCTCACTTTGCTTTTGATTTATGTTTTTAAATTAGGAACGATAAGTAATTAAATGGGAATAAACGTCTTGGAATACTGTACAGGCATTGTAGGTAGTGATTTAGATTTCACAAGAAACGATTAAGACTCTTTCGTAAAAGGCTCTACGCATTTTGGAAACTAGAAGTTATGTTCACAGAATCAACACAAACGGGCAGTAGATTTGGTGTTTTTATCTAATTTACCTTGATAATCCAGCACATGCTGTGGCGTCTGTTTATGCCAATCTATGATTTTTTACTGTAGCTTTAATTTAACGTTCATAAATGTCAGTTAGTGTCTTCGTTGAATAAATAATTTTGAATACGAATTTGAATTTATAATATTAGTTTAGATTAGAATAATTCCAACGTTTATTTAAAATAAATAATACAATCTTTGTAAGTTGTGTCACCCCTACGCATCGGGTGCGAGGCTTGCGTGGGGTGCGCGGGCGCGGGCACCGCTGCAGGAATGCGCACTCTTGTTCGTTTTGGGGAGCGTCTGCGCAGGTAGGCGCGCCGCCTCCCTCCGCGCACCGCCTGTTGCTAAGCGCATACTGGACTGGTTAACCTGGACAATTTGTGCGTGAATAATAATTTCCTCTTATTTTTTTAACAAGTTTGAGAACGCAATTAGTTTTGGAAAGAAAAACAAGTCTAGACAAAAATCAAGAGAGATTCAGAATATTGCAAACATACGTCTTTACTTAGTATTTAAGATATAGATTGTTAACAACTTTAGAATTTATCAATTTCTTCAAATATTCTCTTTAAATTATAATTTCTTAGTATGAAAGTTGTATGTACTAGCATCTACCTATTTGTCAGATTTGTGATGTAGTAGTTGCAGGTTAGAATAACATTTAGGATATAAGCTCTGTAAGGAAATGAGGTGTAGGTACCAAATTATATTTCATTATTCTTATATTACTACTATAATAGTAAACATGTAGTGATTATCTGACTTCAATACGACTAACGGTACATCTCAACTAAGTATAGAAATATACTAATAGCTATTGGTTTTATTCTTTCAATATTTACATTGCCACACTTCGTTGTAGCACATTGTAGTTGCAAAAAAATATGTAAAGTAGTTCCGAAAGGTGCTGTATATCGTATGAGTGCAGAACTTTTAAATATACCTACCAACTCAACCTTATATATATCCATAAGATACACAAGCTTTTAAATTATTCTATTTAATAAACCTCTTTAGTGCACACCAAATTAAGGTAAACTTAAAACTAGAGAACTACAAGTGACGGCCTTTTTGCTCCAAAGCAATATCTTACAGGGAACCATGGGATGGAAAGAAGAGCAGGGATGAAAAGAATAGGGTAGTGACTGATGTGAAAAATTGTATGCCTCTGTATTTGATCAAATATGTTTTAACTTTTATATTCCAATAATTGCAATTAATTTGAATTAGCCTATAAAACTGTTAATAAAACTATTTGTAACTTTAGTTCAGATTTCGTAATACGTACAAAAAAATATCGTTCCTCGAATGTACTCGTGAGTCGGGTATACTCCGACCGAGCCCTTCAATATTTTTTTCTCGTTTACTCGTCCGGAGGTCAGTCGGGTAGTAAAAGTAAAGTATTGAGTCAAAATAAAACCGCTCTGACCGCTCATGGGAGCTGAATCCAGGTCATAAATGGAGAGCGCACGAAAACTGCCTACAAACAATTAATGGGCACTTTTACAACCTGAAAACATATAGTTACTATATTTAAATATAAATGTACAACAACTTAAACAATTCTACTTAAACAGTTTTAATTTATAAACGTCCATTATTATTATTTTTTCATTCTTTTCATGTTTAAATTATATTAAACAGAAATAAGTATAAGTACGTATAGATATAATAATATAGGTCCTTAGGTCCGAGTTTCAAGTTCAAGTAGGTTCTTAAGAATTTTTCCGATTGTTTTTGTTCGGAGGAATCAACCACAAAATAAAAAGAATTAATTAAGAACCATTTTGTTGTTTTACTCATATGTAAAATACCTACTTAGTAGGTCGCTTGACAATGCCTTAAGAACTGTAAGAGAATGTGAAAATATATTTTTTTACTAAGGGTTTATTTCATGTCGAGGTGGGTAATTTTATTTAGTACCTGATTAGAAGCAAAATGTTTGTGTATGAGGTATCAATACCATATCCTTCTATTTTCGTAAATTGGTCACTTCCTTAAAAAATATTAAGCGTAAAATCCAGAACCTGGATTACCAAGCTTTGTTAGTATTATTTTGTTAACTTCTCTAAAATTTATCGATTTATCGTCCCGAAACCCCCCTGCTCGCTAAATTTCTTTAAAATCATTGGAGCTATTTCCAAGCTTCAGACTATAAATATATTTATATACAAGGATTGCTCGTTTAAAGGTATTAGACTTATTGAGTTTACGAATAGTCTTTACGCAAATTTTAGGATTTAATGGTTAACTAAATCACTTAAAGTCCGTGTTAGGAAAAACACTAACCTTGAAAATATCAATACCACTTTTATGTGTGAAATACAAATTAATTAAAATTAAGACGCTGAAGTTATTAATTTTGCTTTACATCAGAATTTAAAACAGCATGTAATGAAAAAAATATAGTTCTTTAAAGTTATAAACTCTAACAATCGTACGTATTTTACAAGATTAATGTGCTCAAAATAGTAAAATAAATGTGGCTTAAAGAGCATATACATACAACGAAGATTTTGCTTTATACCCTATAAAGGGTACAGTACACAAAGGGTACGTTCTTAAAAAAATGTTATGTGTGTATGTCTTAAGCCACGTGCCATTAAATTATATGTAAAATTATGTAAGTATGAACAAAAGTATAACTTGCCAAGGGTTAATAGTTCAGTGTGGTCTCGACTTTCACCACAACACCTATCAATAACACATTGTGGTTGTATCTTATTGTCTTTTTTTATTTTGTGGTCGTTGACAAGAGGTAGTTTGTGGTAACTTAATTATCTAAAGGGTTACGAAAAGATATTGGAATGTCTAATGATTTGTAGCTATGTTGAACGTTAACCACCATTTTATAAAACGTTTTTATAAGATATTTTTTAGGGTTCCGTACCTCAAATGGTAAAAATGGAACCCTTATAGGGTCACTTTGTAGTCCGTCTGTCTACCTATCAAGACCCTTTTTCTCTGGAACGTCTGTCATACTCAGGTCTGCTGTCTTTATTATATAAAGACTAGCTGACCCACGCAACCTCGTTTGCGTCTTATATTGCCCGTAGCGTGAACATTTTCCCCCGTTTTTGAAACATTCTTCATTGGTGCTCCGCTTCTATTAGTAGTAGCGTGGTGATATATAGCCTTCCTCGATAAACGGACTATCCAACACTGAAATAATTTTTCAAATTGAAGCAGCGGTTCCTGAGATTAGCGCGTTCAAACAAACAAACTCTTCAGCTTTATTATTAGGATAGATTAATAATAGTAATATCTTCAGTACACTAGTTAAATACACATGTATCATAAACCGAAACTTATACTATCCATACTAATATTATAAATTTAAAAGTAACTCTGTTTGTCTGCCTATCTGTCTATTACGCTTCCAGTACTAAACTGCTACAACGATTTCAATTTCGAATGGCATGAAGGACACAGGCTACAACCAATATATACGCGGACGTACTAAGCTGAGAAAGCTAGTATTGTTATATATTGAAGCCATTAATTAAAATTTTATTATCATTTATATTATATTATCGTTCAACTCATCCTATTGGTACGAAGAAAACATATTCTAGTACAAAGCTTGAAACGAAGCCAAGCGTCAGAAAGTTCTCATTGATTTCTTGAGGTACAGAATAATGGACTTTACATCAATGTATATAAATTCGAATATGTATTGATTGTCGTGCGTTTGACTTATTCACATTTTACAGAAATGTCATGTTCAAGATGTTCCTTCCGGTATTATGACGTCACGGAATTGATTAGAAATATTAGTTGCTGTGGCGTTTAATTTAAAAGGTGCTTTGCCGACAGCAGAACAGGTCAATTGAGAGTCATCAGTGCGAGAAATACTCGAATAGTGCGAGAAATATTTCTGTGAAATCAGTGGTTAATCTAGCGAGCTCGAATACAAAAGACTGTTATTTATATATTGTGATTTAAGAGTGTCTTGAATAAAGTCTTTTTTACACGTCAGAAGGATTATTTCTCAAATTTATCGAACCTTAACACGTACACTCTTTCTTCTTCTTCTTCTTTTCTGTCATTCTTACATTTCATATTTTTTAGCAACGGCAACATTTGACCATAACTAACAAACGTTGCTATTTATTAAAGCTTTTAAATGACAAAGTAACTGTTCCATCCCTATTCACAGTTTGGACACTCAATATTAAAGAAAATAATTTAACTCATAAACCCAATTCCGGTTGTCTAGGCACCAGGTGTGTATGCCATCGAAAATTTGTAATTTGACCACTTTTACCACCAACAAGTTTTTTAAACAGAAGTACTTGAATGTGTAATTAAGGTAATGTTTATAACATAATTTTCTTACAAAATAGATTAAGTTAAATGTAATTTTCTAACTGAAGTCTTCAAGAATGTTTATTTATAATAAGCTCTATTACATTTTTATGGCATTCATGGTAATTACAAGTAGTATCCCATAGTAATATTAACTAGTAGTAGCCCAGTGGTCGGAGTCACTTCGTCAAGCCAATTCCTTCAATTTTAATATTGTTTTTGCGTTCTTCACTTCTCCTCTAAACAAACCTTAACTGTGCCTAATTAAATACTCCTTCGTTCGCATAATTTTCGTAAAAAGGTGGATAAAGATTTGGTTCTCGTACTAGTATGTATGTAGATGTAGATATATATGAGTACTAGCTGACCCACGCAACCTCGTTTGCGTCTTATATTGCCCGTAGCGTGAAAATTTTCCCCCGTTTTTAAAACATTCTTCATTGCTGCTCCGCTCCTATTAATAGTAGCGTAATGATATACAGCCTATAGCCTTCCTCGATAAATGGACTATCCAACACCGAAAAAATTTTTCAAATCGGACCAGTGGTTCCTGAGATTAGCGCGTTCAAACAAACAAACTCTTCAGCTTTATTATATTAGTATAGATAGACAACGAATGCCGCAACTAGATTAAAGTAAATATTAAAACATTTAAAAATGCATTAACTTATAAAGAGTATGCATATTGGTTCCATTCAGTAGTTTATGCCAGATAATGAAGTCTTGATATGTATTTCAATAGTTTCTAAATCATTCAGGTGACTTAAATAAATCATCACTAAAACTCAAGATCCTCGAAATATCAAAACACTCTTAAGAAATTGCTTCCGTCTTAAAGTCAATAAAAGTGGTCACAGAATTTTATCCGTGGTCAATCTATATTGTATGGAAGTTCACAATACAGTAGTCTTTTATCAGAAGTGGGCCGAACGAATGAGTGAAATCGGATTACTGGTTATTAAGAAAGCTTTATACCAAACCTCGGGTCAACAATACTATACAACTGGCTTCCATACATTTACATTTAAATCTGATCGAGTTGTGGACACATGTTTAAAGTTTAATATCCTAAAAGGCGACACGTCATTTAGGCCTGTTAGATTAAAATTTCTAAAATCTATTGAGATTAAGATTTCTATAAGTAGTTGCATCCTGTTATGTGAACTGTAATTTATTTTTTAATTACTACCTTTTATGTAATACCTGTATGAACAAGGTATAAAATAAAATGTAAATTATAATCATTCTGGTACAGATGATAAAATCTACAAGTGAAAAGATTCTTCATTATTTTTTAATAAGAGATAAAATGTGGAAATATACTCGTAGCATATCTCGATAACAGCTCCAATGATTAGATTAAAGTTATATTTTAATTTAGGTCATTTAGATATATATATAATAGGTTTATGCTACGCCAAAACAAATGGAGTATTCTAATATTAATAAGTCATTAGTATTTACAATGGACATAATTGTTTTTGTTTGGTAGAAGTTAGTTCTTCCTATCAAGTAAATAAGTCTTAGGAACAAATATATTTGACCAGATATACGAGTACTATTGATCAAACAATTGTACGTTAATTTCTAGTATTATACAGCGACGCCGAAAGAAGGGTTAGTTTAGAAGTTTTGGCATTTTATGTACGTTTGTATGTTCCATTGTAGCGTTTACACTGAACCAATTTTAATGGATGAGGAGTCAATAGATTTGTACTTATGGCCCGAGTGACATAGGCTAAATACATTTCATCAAAAGCTTTTGCGCCATCACGTTTTTTAAACTTTTCCTTGTTGTACATTGATTCATTAGTAAAGTTTCTCCCTTCTGTCATAAATGCACAACGTATACTCAATTTAACATATCACATTGTGCAAAGGCTATACAATCGTGGCAGGACAGTATAGACACACAATCGACTCTGTACATTTCATTAATAATTTATTAAAAATACGACTGTAAGACGTGTCAGTGTTGTCTTGTGGCCTTGTCGTCATCTGGCTACATGGTGAACTGCTGACTTTTTTGAAACTAAGCCAAAACCGTCTCAAGATAAATCATATAAATTTGATTAAAATGCAACCCTTCTCTGTTGACGAGTATTTTAGTGAGCATGCAACTTATAACTAGTGCACTTTTAGACAGTTTAAGTGTAAAATTAAAGAAAATATATATTTGTTCCTATTATAAATGACATTTATGTTATAAGTATGTCTCTTACAGGTATTTATATATCAGATTTAACAGCTAGAAGACGCCAGAGTATTCTAAGACTAACTCTGTGTTGAAATGTTGCAACAAGCTGACAGAGGTGTCTTTTTTTATCTCATTGAATATCAGTTACATAAAACTATGCGAGAATACAAAGAAGGTTTTTTTAAAATGTTTTTTAGGAGTAATGAGACCAGCGGAGATTTTTACATTTTTTTGTTAAGGAATCCACATCTTTATTCAAACTTACTTATTATTACTTTTAATTCTATCCTGGTCAGTTATTTTAGTAACTGACAATTACATGTACAAACAATTCTATTTGAGTCTTACAAAACACTAGATCCAGATGAAATCAGCATACCTTGCAGTATGCCAAACTAGCCTATTTTAGGCGTAGCCTTACATGGTATCGTGAAAGTGTTCGGAGTAGAACATAAATCGCCGGGAACAAGTCGTGTATGTACTGCTCCGCGGGTCACGACACACACGTGCTATGACAAATGTGCTTTGGGCCATTTGTACACCATACGATAAAGAGGACAGACATTCATACCACTTTGAAAATTGTTTAGTAATTTATGTATGAGTATAATTTATTTAAGATCAAAACATAAAGCCCTATTACTCGCACACTATTTAGTGGCATACCTATACTTCTTGATGAAGAAGGGAAAGGCATTTAAGAGCTGCAACAGATCTGTAACACTTAAACTTATTACAATTGGAACTGTCAAAATATTCCTAAAAAAATACTCTCATAGAAGACCGTGGATTCTCGGTTTTGTTTTTAGGTTACCCTCAGATTTTCAAAGATTTTCAAATCCATTCTGTGGTGTATTGATACATTACTTAGAGCGATGAATTTAACCACTTTTTGTTATGGTTGTGATCAGTTCCTAGCTAGATAGTGAGAGTAATGCCGCACATTGTGAGCAAATTTTGTATGTAATATAAAAGTAAATGATGTTTAGTCTTTGGCTGGATTATAGTGTAACAATACATAGTTATAATTTGTTGGAACCATTTATTTGAAATTGTGTATGAACTAGTCCTTAGAATTCCAGACCACGGGCAAGGCGACGTTTTGTGCCCGGATGGCGAGTAAGACGGCTCTATTGTCTCGAACAAATGAAGCTGCAAAAGTAAAATACTGTCCCCATATTTCTATGTAACGTGAAATTGTATTGTACAAATTGCAGTTTTCTTCTTTGTGAAATCATTTTATATCATGTAGAAATTTTTATTCTTTATATCTATACTAATTTTATAAAGAGATAAAGTTTGTGAGGTTGTAGGAGTAATGTCTGGATTTACTGATCTGATTTTGAGATTTTTTTTACCAAAAGGAACTACATTTTTGTGAGTGTTATAGGTGACATATTAAGCTTAAAAAAAAAGGGCTCGACTCGCATCAAATGAGAAGATTTTCCACGGTAGTCCTATTTCCTTGAAAATATTTAACGCCTAATGAAGTAAGCATGGGTCAGCAAATCTGTTATATTGTTATTGGGGTTTGTCTGTAAGTGTTTGCTGCTATCCTACTAATATATTATACGGGAAAATTTGTGAGTATGGCAGTGAGTATGGTTGTTGCTCTTTCACGCAAAAACTACTGAATGGATTTTGATGAAACTTCACAATAATAGAGCTTATACATCAGAATAACACATAGGCTACAATTTATAAAGATACTAGCTTTGCCTCGCGGCGTTGTCTGCGGTTGTCAACGTGGGACTTAAATATTTCACTTAAGTAACACTTAACACTAAATATAGAAAAAAAAGTTTCGTTTGTTTATTTAAACCAATCATCATCCGCAATAGCCTTAAACAGTTTACTGTTGGACATAGACATCTCTTTAGAAAAGAGGGTAAGCCTATCTCCAGTTGGATTTAAGTAAATAGTTTTCAATTGAACGAAAAATGTATCGAGGCATAATATAAGTTATCACTCTATTACCCTTAATAACTGCAGATATTTTTCTTTTTTTTTTAAACATGTTCACGCGTTTATTCAACAATGGAATATGAACTTAACACCAAATAAATATGCCTCAACTATTTCCCTGTTTAACTACAAAGCATAAATCACAATTACAACTACCCTCCCATATTTCACAGGTTCAGTAAACCACACGTCACAATAAATATTTATCCTGGAACTGTTGCAATGTACATAAAATGTACGTGCCGAACCATTCGTTCCACTTAACACTAGCAGAGTACAAAACATTGTACCATTGTTGTACTATTTCGAAGGAAAACTGGTTTTTCATTATTGTGCTATCCATGAGGCCTAGTGCTAGTTTATTTCATGACGTTTTGCTTACTACAGAGACCACGTTCGGTGTTCCGATTGGTGAAGAGTTTAGTGCGAGCCAATTGCAATGCCGAACGTGGTCAGACGAGTTGATCTGAAATAAGCTCGCAATAAGCTTCAGATATGTTTTATTATTGGCCTGCAGATTATCTATATGATAACCAGCCTGTTTAGGTTCAGTGGTTGGTGATTCTGACTACTGAGAGAAACAGGTCCTTATTTAGCATAGGTTGTAATGGTTTAATATTTGAAACATAAGTTGGGGAAATAGGAAAATCAGAAATCAATGAGTTAATATTAACCCTTACGCTACAAACATTTTATAATACTTTATAATATGTGGCATAGCGAGTTACTTAGAAGGGTATACGTCTCTTTATTCAACACCTACAAAAGACATCAACGCGTCTTACAATTTGACTCAGTAAGTAGAAACTCTTAAACAGCGTTTCGAAGTGGAAGAATAATTTTATTAATGATTTCATTTATTTTAAAGATTTAATGATTTATTTAGTAAAAGTTTTTTTTCCTAATGTTTTTATTTATTTCATTTGTCCTTCGAAGGGGACTTGTAAAAATAGGAAAGAAGTACCTTTCATTTTTTTTTAGGATACCTCTACTATTATAAATGTAGAAATGATAATGATGTTTCAGATATGAACCATGTAGTATTTACTATTAATAAAATCCAAAAGACTTAAAAGTGTTCCAAAACGAAAATATAATCAGTTCAAAGTTAGTTCATCGGACTTGCTTCTAGCAGTTAGTGGTATCAAGCCATACTTTACGGGGTATAGTGTGTTATTCTATCCCGATAAGTTCTAAAACTGTACTAATACGAGTGCGCAAAACTTTTGATTACATTCTGAAGCTGTCAAATACGATTAACTTTCTGGCATTACATGTCATGCAAACCGATATATTTCTCCAGCAGAAAAGTTGTAAAGAGGTATTTTAAGTTGTCCTTCACATAGGAGATCACATCGAAGCACATTGAAAAAACAACAATATTACAAGTGTAATAAAGATAGTTAAAATGTATTTATAATTAACTATTAAAATTGTAATTTTAATAAGTAAATAAATGGGGAAATATCACAAACTTGTCAAAATTAATAATCATTACTCACAGGTGATTGCTATTTTATTCCCCCCCTAGCTGACACCGCTACACTGGTGTGACCCGCTCGTACGCCAATCGTCACCCGCTTATCACCCGGTGCCCGCTCCGCTGCGTTCGTGAACACTCCGATATAAGTCTATACATTTGAACGTGCCGCTGGCCGCTCCGCTTCCGCGGTCGCTTCGCTCATGCTTAGTTCGTGTACGTGGCCTTATAAATAGTTCTTTGTGAGCCTGTCATACGATTTGGTCAATTCGGTCCACTGTATTGAAGAGCGGTTTTTTAGAAACCAAAATTAATTATAGTCAAAAGTCAGATGTAAACTCCGAACCTTTTCAGATCACTGAATGTGTTTTGTTTTCTCTCTGCTTCCTTACAATAATGATATAAATAGCGGACATTACAATTTGACATCTAAGTAATACACGAACAGGTGTGTTCCATTCTGCTGTTAATAGCTAACAGTAAAGTACATGTCCAATTTATGTTTTCCGCTTGTGATTTTATAAATCGACTATTAACATTCTATGTTTATTTTTAACGTATTTCTAATGGAAATACGAATTTGGTACTCTCCAATCAGAGAGTATCAGTGATCACAACCGGTCATTTATTAATATTGTACATTAATAATCCCCAATTAGGCAGAACTCATACTACTATAAATTACACCCAGACCAGGACATAAATGTTTATGCTGTTTAAAAAAATAAATAAATTATATGTTGATACAAAACGCAGTGACATAGAGAGAATACCCACTTGGCCAGTGATGGGTATTTATCACTGCATGTAGTTTTGTCGAGTAGTGGCTAGTATTAGGCTGTGGATGATGAAAATACACATGAAGTTTCACTTTATAACATAAGATTTCTAGGATCGCTTGCTCACTACAGTGACCACGTTCGGTACTGCGGTTGGTGAAGAGTTCGCTTAGAGCCAATCGCTATGCCAAACGTGGTTGAATGTGGAGTTGGTTTGAAATAAATTCACACTAGGCTCTAGATGTCTTTTACTATCTGCCTGCTTTTTGTATGCATTATAAACAGTCTTTTTAGGTTTAGTGGTTGCTGATTCTGATTACTGAGGGAGCTTTAAGTTTGTAGGCTATAAGCTTTTAAACCGCAAGTGCTACCGTATCTTTATTAGTATGCTGGGTATTAGTATTACTACAATACAACAAAATACATATTTATTCATAAACTAGCCAACCTGTGCTCACTTCGTTGGGCATTTACTGACTGGATCTACAAATAATTCAATCATAATAATACATGGCCTATGTTACATCTGAATAGTGTCACATTCTGTTAGTGAATGAATTTTCAGGATCGGATCAGTACTTCCAAAAATTACCCCCCACAACCATAGAAACAAAATTAGAAACTTTACCTCTTTATAATATTAGTATAAATATATTTTCCTTAAACCTTAGACTTTTTACGTCTAGTTCTGATCAGCTATCAGCCTCACGCGTTCACTTATAAAGCCTGTTAAATATTATAAGTGGGAGAAAGTCACAGACAATGACGAAGTATGTAGATCAGGGAGATACCTGCTTATAAATAAAGTAAAGGTCACGCTTCTCTCATGCTCTGGGTGTCGCAGTCTTTATTTATTGGCGTTATTAAATATCGCAACGAAATGTAAATCGCATAAACTTTGAGTTACGCCTCGTGTTGTTAGTATTATTTCTAATAGTACAAAAATGTGGTAGTAATTTAGATTTGTATGAGTATACTGATCATAGTAACACGAATGAAATACTTGCGAGAAAATGAGGGTTTGATGAACTTAGAAATTTAGTGTATATTGTTATACGTTCTTAGTTAAGGTCGATTTCTTTCTTATTTTTTATTTATTTATTGTTGTGATAGAAGTTCATGTTGGAGGCTATGTCTTCCAGTCGGCCTTAAAAAGATAATACTTAAATTATGACTAAATTGAATGTATTACAGTAATTGATACTACATATAAATAAAAAATATAAGCAATCCAAAAGTCAGAAGTCCAACTGAAAGTACCTGGCGGCATCGACACTTTTGCGTAACAAATAAAAATACTTATCAATTTATTAAGGTAAAGTCTCGTACCACCGTTTTATAGGCTTTTAATGTTATCAAAAAAAGCATATATACAGTCGAATTCAGAAACCTTCTCCTTTTGTGAAGTCAGTTAAAAATAAGTAGTAAAACTATATCACTAAAAGAAATTAATCCTGTGCATTCATCTAAAAAGGAAGGACATAATTTTATATAGTCACAACATAGTCCAAAAAGCCTAAGTATAATATCATCATCTTCATCTTCCTAGCTTTTATTATTCCCAATATTTGGGGTCGGCTACCAGTTCAACCGGTTTTACCTGAATATCAGTTTTTACACAGAGCGACTGAATTCGAAGGTTGAACTAGTTGTCAGTATATTTGAGGGCACTAACTTCCCAATAACGACTGCCATAGCTGTTCATGACAACCGGGACCGACGGCTTAACGTGCTCTCCGAAGCACGGGCGGGAAACACCGCCATCTTCCATACTCCGGGCTGCTATTAGGAATTTCTTGTAGGAAAAACCCAACAGCAGTCCGACCCGGGAATTGAACCCGAGACCTCTTGATTTGCAGTCGCTTACGCTAACCACTAGACCAACGAGGCAGTCTAAGTATAAGTAAGTCTAAGTATAATATATTGAACTAAATTTATATAAGTCCACCATCAATTTATTTATTTATATAAGGACGAGGTACTGAAGCGGCTATAAAATCACAAGATATATAGCCCTACTCTTTGAATAACGCTTGTTTAAATAAAATTAAATTACATGTCCTTAAAGTCGCGTAACTCGGCTCGATATTGCGAAGTGATAGTTGAGAAACCGCGTTGTAAACATTTAAAATGAAGTACGAAAGTAGCCGCAGAAAACGAGAACATAAATTAAAAGAGCACAGTCGTAAAGCCTTGGACGATTATATTCAGAAGAGTAGCCACAGATTATAACAAAATCTTCAAAATGGTTCTACACTTTTGTATCACTTACATAGTTTCTAATAAAAGAGTAAGTACTACTTTTAATAATTTTACACATCACGCACACGACTATATGGTCTCATATTTTTTTTATGGTAAGCGATTACCGCCAACCATGGACACCCGCAACTCCAGAGGCGTCACAAGTGCGTTGCTGGCCTTTGGGGGATGGGGTGGGGGATTGGCCTCCGGTATTGTTGTTGGGGTTCGGTCGTGTTAATAACTGTAGTTCCCGGACCCCTCCCTTCTTAGGCGCAGAGTGGCACACCACAGTTGGTTTCCACTAGTAAAAAGAAAAAAAAAATGGGCTGCCGGTATCCTCACTCACTCGGTGAAACACAGTGGCAGTGCTATTTCACAACGGTTTTCTGTGAGGCCGTGGTATCATTCCGGTCGAGCCGGCCCATTCATGCCGAAGTGTGGCTCTCGCACGCTAGAATTAGGTTGATATTAAGCAAAGCCAGGTATGCTAACCAGACTACTTATAAACATACTTGAATATTTTCAAATATGGACATATTGTAGATTAATTCTGCAGACACGGAACGAAAATGCACGTAAATGAATAAGTTCGGAAATAAATATATTTTTTGCATTAAAATACTTCTATTCAGGTAATAATAACATTTCTTAGAATTCATCATCATCATCATGTCAGCCGAAAGACGTCCACTGCTGGACATAGGCCTCCCCCAAGGCTTCCCACAACAACCGGTCTGGTGCTGCTCGCATCCAACAGACTCCTGCGACCTTAACCAGGTCGTCGGACCATCTTGCAGAGGGCCTACCCACGCTCCGTTTTCCAGTACGTGGTCGCCACTCCAGAACTTTTCTGCCCCATCGGCCGTCCTGTCTGCGAGCAATGTGCCCTGCCCACTGCCACTTAAGCCTGGCAATTCTACATTCTAATTCTTCTTAGAATTATGTTTAGTTTATTGTGAAGTCAGTAGATATTTTTCTTTTCTAGGGTTTCTAACTCAAACGAAGTAAACATAGCATATTCATTATGTCTGAGTTAAGAATCTCTCTGGAACAGTCACTTTAAATTAGAGGTATTGGTTAAAGAAGAAATAATTCTCAAATTATCCCTACAAGCAATATTCCAAACCATCCATTGACATTACTTCATAGCTTCGCTTATTCCTTTGACTGCACGGTTGGCCGAGTGGTGTCAGCGGTCGCCATGCCGCTTGCTACTGGGTCAAGTGTCGTGGGTTCAAATCCCACGCGGTACCTACAACACTTTGTGTGATCCACGAATTGTTGTCCCGAGTCTGGATGTTCTTTGTGTCCGTTTCATGTATGTTTGTAAAGTCCCCCACGACACAGGATGTTTATTCCTAATGTGGGAGTTGTCTTTTTCAAAACAATTTAAACAAAAAAACAATTTATTCCACAAAGTTTACTTTTCTCAAAAGGTATCTATTTATCACGTTTTACAAAATTTACATTTTATAGCTCCAGTTACTCATAGCGAAATTTTATATGGTCTATAGCTTTCCTCTATAAATGAGCTATTTAACACTGAACTAATTTTTTATTATGTAGTATAAGTGGTACCTGAGACAAGCGCGTGCAGCGTGGTTTAGATCGGAAAAATAATTCACCTAGTTTTATTGTATAGCGGGACTTATTCGCAATGATAATTATTCAAAAGTTTACAAAACCTTTTAAAATAATCTGACGTTAGTCTACCCGAGACCACGAGCTGTATAACTCGTTCAAAACATCGGAATATAGAAGTCTACGACAATATGACGCACGGGTGTTGATAATGTTCGTGCAATACTTCCAAAATGCACCGTAATCTAACTTTTAAATTTAAAATACTGTAAATTTTTATTCGACCGTCCGTTTAAAATCAGGATTTTAATTAGTAACCACACTATCAAACCTGTCTTAACACCGCCATTCACCTTCTCTGCTCGTTATCGACCGACAAAAGCTAGCCAATTAACTGTTAGGCCGCCTAGACGAACAGAACCTTACAAAGTACGAGTCGGTATCAGCCATCTTCATGTTTTCAGTAAATTATAGGGTGTTTAACATTTTATGGCTATATTTGCTTGGAACATGTAATATAAAAATGATTTAAAAATTCTTGTAAAATAACAAAAATCAAACGGAATGAAAGAACCTGCACACGAAACAGGATAACAGATTTCCTGATTAATATAGTTATCATTGTAGATATGTCTTTATCAATTTTATTTGTTAGGGTCAGTACTATACTTAGCTCTATTTTTCTTAATACAAACCCTTCAACACCGTGGCCAGTTATAAAATTAACGGGCACTTCGTAACTTCCTAATTCGCCACCGTCAATCTGAACTCTGAACTATTACAGTTTTAAAAGCACGATATAAACAGGTCTAAAATAGAATCTACAGGTCGTAATCCACTTGATTATATAATAATCAGACCAGGGTATGACGGTGCAATTACAGCTCTGATGAAATCAGAATCATACCTAACCACGCTTTTGTTCTACGATCGATAATGAGTCAGAGGTTGGCCGAGTGGTTTCAGCGGTCGCCATGCCGCTTGCTACTGCGCCATGTGTCTTGGGTTCAAATCCCATAGTGTGATAACGAATCAATCCTGAGGAGAAAGCATGCTTCTATTAAATTGGACGGGATAAATTGTTATAGTAATAAGATGGAATTATTCATCTTCTTGATTTTATTTATTTATTTATTTAGACTTCCTGGTTATATGTTGAATGAATCGAACATTAAACTTCAGAAATTTTCTTGAAGAAAAACAAAAGCGTCCTACAGTAATCACATACGATGTTTTAACGACATTATGTTTCTAACCCATTTCACGTAATTACTCTCGCAGATTGCTGAAAAGCAAGGGGAAAGATATCTCATATAAAAAATAGAATTTTGGAAACAATATTTCGTTTCAATTACTTATCTATCTTCTACTATATATATATATATATATATATATATATATATACTGCACGGTTGGCCGAGTGGTTTCAGCGGTCGCCATGCCACTTGCTACGGCGCCAAGTGTCTTGGGTTCAAATCCCACGCTGTACAACACTTTGTGTGATCCACGAATTGTTGTCCCGAGTCTGGATGTTCTTTGTGTCCGTTTCATGTATGTTTGTAAAGTCCCCCACGACACAGGATGTTTATTCCTAATGTGGGAGTTGTCTTTAAAAAAAAAAAAAAAAGAGGACAATTCTCGGTAATGGTAAATATAGTTAAACGGCTTAATCTAACATAATTTTTGTTTTAAAATAACCTAAATATTTCTCAACAGGTACCAAGTGCACAACTTACAATTATATACCTGAAGTTGCACCTTAGTGGAACTTTAAATTAACAATTTACTAGAATGGAAAAATAGTAAAGCCATAAACCACACGGTCTGGATAGATAAATAATTCTGCGAAAGACGCATAATGCCTTTGAGTTTAGATTAACGGTGGGTCATGCATTTCACGTCACGTTTCAAGTTCAAATTAAACAAAATATAGGTTTACAGGTCCAGGTTTTAAAAAGTATGATTTTTAAGTTATAAAAGTTGAAATGCAGTCACCCGCAATAAAATATACAGCTAGTAAAAATGTATTTTTATGTGCTCTGTTATTTTGAATAGGGTTGATATTTCGTGTCACAATAATAAAAAGTAAAATATATTTTAAATTGTAATTCTTTGTGTCTTCTATTGCGACTACGTATTTCCATTATATCTGTCGCCGGCAGCGTCAACGCTGTCATAAGACTGAACAGGCGGATGTGAGAGCTAAGGTACATAGGCATGCTTGACATTTCTTTAATTAAGTTTTTGTCATTCAAAGTGTTCGTATCACAACGGATATAAAGCTTAAATTACTATGTCAAGATACCATTACTTCTCTAGATTTTTTAGCTAAGGTCTTCTACCGTAAAATGGTTTCTAAAATTATAGAAATAAAATAATATCGTTTTTGTTAAATACTTAAATTTAGAAACAGCAAGTTATACTATATAAAATTTTTCTTTCTTCATTATACTATATAAAAAAAAAGAAATTTATTCCACTTCTAAAAACAACTGTTTTCAGAAGTGGAATAAATTTCTGTTTAATATATATATTATAATACTTTTATACATTAGGTAGGGTAATCTTTCTTCTTAAAGTTAGTTCTATCTAATATACATGTCTAGGGGAGACTGTTTCCCGACTAATGGATCATTGCTTCCCGATTTTTTTTTCAGCTTAACTTCAACATAATCTTTCTATCGTATCGCTTACAATATGATGATCAAAGGTCATGCTATAAAAAGTCGTATCCCATCGTTATGATTAAAGATCAGTGAAGCCAACAACCGAAAAGTATTCAAAAATATACCTTTGGCTTGTTAAATATAATTTCTTTATCTAATAATATAGGTGTGTGATCGAGAACCGAGAGATTAAATTATAATAGAGTTTCTGTATGTATTCATAATGCATTTTCTACGTGTTTTATAAGATTGAAACAAGACAATAGTTGTTAATAGATTTCTTTTATCGTTATAAGCTTGATTTAGTTTAACGATTTATTTTATTTAACTTTGTTTCCATAGAATTGAATTGTTTTCAACAATGTTATGAATTACTGTCGAATTACGACATTTTGGTAACCGTATGTTATTTTTGTATCGCAGAAGAGGGCTATATTACGCAAGAGTCAAGCTAGTTTGTTTTCCTGCTTTTTAAAGTGCTGTTATTTTATTTATAAATCGATATAAATACGGCCTGCCTTGTGCTTTAATATAATACAAACGACCCCCAAACGTTTAGTTTGGGGGTCACTGTATGTAATTTTAAAAGTTTGAGTATTACAATTTATTCAGACATAAAATTTGTAAAATGAGGTCTTACATTGGAATGGAAATCAATTGAAATATCCAACATTGCTTAATATTAAGGTGAAGTACACACAGCAGTAGTATATAAATCAGAAATTTGAGGTAACCAGACATGAATAACATGTTAAAGGCCATTTGACAGCCCATTAGTGTCAAAAAACGACGCCGTGTTTTTGACATGTTGATCGTTTAAATGTTTAATATGGCAACGAGAGACGCCTTCTAAAGTGTTCTCTTTGATAAGATCTCAACTGGAATTTATTTACATTGCTAGTTATTTTGGAAATATGTACATATTAAGATATTTAAATGTAGGTAAGTAGCATGAAGCTATGAGAAATCGAGAATGCTTTTTCGTCGAATTTAACGATACGAACGATAACGCTTTAAGTTCAGAATGTCATGTTGTACATGAATATAAATAACCAGAATAACTTCAACTGCCATTATTTAGGAATTTCGTATTCTGACAGGTCATGTTTTGCTTTTGATCATCTCGATTTATTCTGCATTTAAACGTATAAGTACTTTAAATATGATAGTCCTGCAAGCGTTACATTTTTAATTAAGAAGAGATGCAGGGTGTCTTCTTAACGTCATAGTGTAATGAAGATGTAAAGCTAATGAAAGCGTGTAAATGTAATTTATTTTATACGTGGGAGAGCGATATTTCAGCTCAATTTGATAGACTTAAGTGGAATAATACCACAGCTTCATAGAAAACAGGTGTTAAGCGATTCTTTTCTTGCTTTACCAAGTGAGCGCGGTTGCCAGTGGTCAAGCCCTCTTTTTATTCCTAAGGGCTGTAGGAACCTAAAAGAACCTCAATGTATTTGAATCACTTGATGTTTGTCTGTAGATGATGGCTGTAGTCAGTTATCCGACCGGCACAATGATGCAAAAGCATCTTCACAGGCCGCCATTGTTAGTTAATATGGCAGAGTCATATGTATAAAAAAACCTTCAGATCATCTAGAGAACCGCTAGGAATAAAATATGATAAGGAAAGCTGTACAAGGCACACATAAAGCCATTAAACTCTAGACAAACGAATCTAATAACATTTATTTTTCGATTTTGATTGTTTCTGTCAAAGCCACAGACGGAGTATCTATAGTTGATTGATGAATTGACTTCACTTTTATAGATAATAAAAATGAAGCTGTGTCTAGACTTAAGAATAAGATTGATTGGTGAGAGTATCAAGAATAGCATAGTCGTTAAAACAAGTTCCGTTCAAACTCATTTGAAATTTCTAGTAAAGAAAGGAATTCGTAGTTAACAATTCATAGTGAATTTAATGGACTTTTCATGAGTAGAATGGACGCTGTTGTATGTTTGATTTGATTTAGATATGAGTGGCTTTTATACAAAAACTGTACACACATTGAATTATAACTTTCCAAAACCTATAAAAAAATCGTCCCAGTACAAAGTTCAATAGTGACCGATAAAATAATAAAGCTTTTATCTCTTTTGTATATATATATATATATATATACTACAACCTTGAGGTTTTTTAGATCTCCAAATACAGCCGTTTGACTATGAGGGGCAAGAGGACACATGACTGTAACAAAAAATATCGCTTTTAAGGCAGACGGCAATGACGAAGCTGGTGGTTTCATTTTTGCTATTTTGGCTGCGGAACCCTAAAAAGTACTTATGCGTAACCAAACGGCACAAAACCTTACGATGCATTTTGTACATAATACAATCTTTACAAATAAATAAAATTGGAGTTGGAGAGAAATGATATTAAAATAACCGCTTTATATTTAATGCATATGTTTTTTTTTGTATATTTGTCTGTTCGTCTGTCTGTCTGTCCCTCTGTCGGTCTGTTTGTTCCGGTTAATCTCTGGAACTCTTGGTCCGATGTTAACGGGACTTTCACTGGTAGATATCTGATGTTATCTGCGGTTGTGGTTGTACCGCGGGAAACACCACGGGGCAAAGCTAGTCCTACATATTTTTTTACACTGTTGGAATTGGTACACAATGACAATTCATTCAAATTTAAATTTCTATAAAACACTCTTGTAAAGTGCCCCAATTTTCCGGGGTAATTGTACAAGCCTATTAACTGCCATCTACAATAGACGATGGCAAGCATTTAGATAAATTAATAGCCAACACTCGAACGTCTTAAGAATCAAGTATTATTTTAGTAGTAAAATGTATATAAAATAAAATAATTGTGCTTTTACTTCTAGTATTACCACTTAGGCGTTTACGAGAACGTACTCGTAATACAGCACGATAAAACGTTATAGTGTAATATTATAATCATGAATGTTGATATATTTTCTAACTATTAATAACTTATATGAATATGAGCACATTAAGTGATAACTAATTAAAATATTTACTTTAACATTAATTAATTTAAAAGTATCGGAATGACCGTGTACATTTTTTTTGGTAAATATTCTAAAAATCAATCCTAGCTAAATTGATTTATCGTTCCCGAAACCCCTTGGATAGATTCAGATGATATATACGTATATTTTCATAAATTGCACGTTTAAAGGTATTAGATAGACAAAGAACACCCGACTCCGATTAATAATTTGTGGATCTCATAAAGTGTTATGTGTGTGAATCGGATATTCATTGTAGAAGGTACTGCTTAAGCTAGTACCTATGTAAATATATATTGTCTGAGAAGAGAGGTCTTAATATCTTCCAAGGGATTTTTATGAAGTTCAGAATTAAACGTTCAATATTTTGCTGATCACTTTCCTTCATATAAATATTTTATTTATCATTGCTATAAAATTGTGTTTATTTATTTTGAATAATATAAATAAATAACATTACAACGACATAAGTTAATAAAGATATTTTTACTTTATTTTGTTCGGTCAAAACTTTCTTGTATGTATATTTTGAGAAAGAGCCAGAGATTCTATCTCTGACTTAGTTACAGGTGTTTTACTTACACAGATATTATATATACATATATCTGTTTTTATTCTGTTTTCAGAAGACATATGTAACTTATCGTTGACAAAGGAGACGTCAAAATAATCCTCTTGAGATTAATATTGTCTAGTATGACATATAAATAAGACTGGCATGGGTTTAAAGGATTTATTCTCATAAAGACACATAAGTCACTTACATGAGAACTTATTTTAACTTAAAGATAATATTTTCATACAATGGTCGTGTAAGGACATCTTAATACTAAAATATGTCACAATAAGTATTTATGTGAATAGCGAGTGATTGCTTATTAGATAATGAGTTAGTCTTGATTTAAATAGGCTTAATATGCTAATATATCTTATACGTGAGGGTAGACTGTTATACAGTTGAATATCTTCAAAAGTAATGTTTTTTTCCATAATTGGTTCTTATTTTTTTTTGGCAATACAATTAAACTTCCTCGACGAGTGTTACGGTTATTTATTTGAGATTTGAGAATCATCATCATTTATCAAAGCTTATTGGTTTGTACCACTTTCAACTACTGCATTGAGTAACATGAAATTTTGCATTCGTAACGCCATACCTATATTCCAGAGGGGTAGGCAAAGACAGTTGATCTTCACTAGCCACTGTGCCAACACACCTCTTTTGCTTCGTCCACATTGATCAATCTCTTCAAGCATGCTCGTTAGTTCATGGTGCTTGTTCTGTTACCATTTTTAGTACATAACCAATTTGGTCGGTTAATATTAGCCGCGGACAACCTCTTCCGACACTATCAGATAAATTCGCTCTATTTTTTTTTTGTGAAATTTCTATTATCCATCCCTTTTAAGTGACCAACCAATTCGCATACATGTAATTATAATAATAACAACTTCACAAACGTTACATCATCATCAATAACCCATAATATCCCACTGCTGGGCTCGGGTCTCCTCTCAGTAGAGGGTTAAGGCCATACGTCCCCACGCTGGCCAATTGCGGGTTGGGGACTGGCCTCCAACTAAGCCACACGACGACACGATTATGCCCCCAGCGGTCAGTCTTCAATAAAAATGTAAAGTAATTTTTATGCCAAATATTCATACTATGTAAATAAAAATAGTTGTTTATTGTAAAAGCACTCATAACGAGAAACACCTTGTGTGTAAATAACTTGTACTTAACCTAATGTCATGTTTGTCTTGAGAAAGGCATAAGCCCTTAAAGCCTTCTTGTAGTCCTTGTTCATAAATTTTGGAGTATTATTGTTTTTGCATATCAACCTATTTATACTTATGAGACGTGAAAGTTTAACTAAAAGTATCATGTACTAGAAAACCATTACGTAACACAGAAAATGAATAACACATGGTTTTTTGTTATAAAGATTATTGTAATATTGATTTTTTTTATGGTATAGGGGCAAACGAGCAGACGTATCGCCCATAGACACCCGCAACACCAGAGGCGTCACTGGACCTCTGGTATCTCACTCGGTGAAAAACAGCGCAAGCGCTGTTTCACACCGGTTTTCTGTGAGGTCGTGGTATCACTCCGGTCGAGCCGCATTCATGCCGAAGCGTGGCTATCCTACGGTATAGGAGGAGATCCTCTCCTCTCGATTCTAGATCATTAAATCATAAATTCCTGTATATAGAAGAAATTTAAAGTTGGAGAAGGACAGTACATACATGCGAGCGTTGCTGCGGGTAAATCTAGTACTATTGTAATTTCAAAAGTATGTCAGTAATTTTCCGTTCCTGTTCGTCTAGATCTTTCAAACGAGTTTAAAGCGATTATCATCAATAGAGAGAGTGTTTCAAGATGAAGGTTTATATGTGTAATAAAAGCATATTATAAGAATAACTAAAATTGCCGCCGGGTCAGTTCGCAAGTAATAATAATAAAAAAATTAAACGCGAACCCATTTCCACACCCTATTACAAATATCCCTCGTAAATTATTCGGTTAATGTTTCAACTTATTAAACGTTTATTAAAGCTAGTAAAAGCAAGCGTGTCGTTTTAATTATTTGGATGTAAATATCTTTAATTATTATTTTATTAAAGGTACTTTAGTGATGTACTTGTTTGTTTAGTAGTTATAGATTCTAACTGCTAAGCTAAGATTGTGAGTTATATTCCCGTATGCAATTGTGTAATAAGTATGATCATTTGTTCTGTTTTTTTTGGGGACACACACGAAGGGCGTGTGTGGGACTCTTGACGAATCGATCTACCCACTAAACCCTGCGGTGGCCTACGGCAGTCGGGTGGAGTTCTATAAGTGGTTATCAGAGTCACCGCTGGTCCAGGTCGCTGTCATGCCTCTGACCGCTCTACACAATGAGAGTCGAAACACCGACCTGCCTTAGACGACACCGCCCGGCTGCATCGGGGTTAGACGACACCCCCTGGCCGCACCGAGGTGTCACCGGTCTCGGGTCGGTTGCAGCGGCCTCATCTCCCCTTATATATAAGGGCACTATTGACAACTCCAATGAGTATAAATAGGTTGATATGACCCATTTACTTTCTACCATTTCGATACAATGTGCCAGTGTAATTTTTTACGGAAGTTAAGTAATTTAGTATTTAAAAAAGAAAAAATTAAATGTCAGAAAATTATTAATGAATTACAATTGTAACAATATTTGATAACTAAAATTTCATAATTATCAAAATCCATGACAAAATATTTTTATTATTTAAAGAAAAAAATAGATTGCTAATAAAATTTAGCTAACTTATTGAAAACAATGTATTGTTCTTTTAAATAGTTTTGAAATGGTGGAGGAAAAATTTATGACTTTAAACTATAATAACCAATAAATAAAGAATAATCTTAGACGAAACTATCCGAATAAAACTCAACCGAATGTTGCGGGCTTTGCCATACTGGAACATTTGAAGTTGAAATATACTTAGATTTATATAAATCACACTACCATTATAAAGGCAACGTGTGTGTTTGTTACTTCTTTGACTGTCTCTGTGGCGCAATGGTAGCGTATGCGACTGCTGTTCTTGAGACGGGTTTGATTCCCGGGTCGGACCAAATGTTTGTATGATCTACAAATATAAATATTTCGGAGTTTGGGTGTTTTTATGTATAATATGTATGTATTTAAAATAAAAAAGTGTGTATGTACTCGTATTTATATCAGTTGTCTAGTACCCGTAACACAAGCTCTGCTTAGCTTGAGACTAGATGGCGTTGTATGTTAGATGTCCGAAATATTTATAATTTATTTATTCTTCACGCGCTTCGTCAATGGTATGACCAATTTTGATAAAATTTTACACGTTACCTACGTGTAAAGCTTACACTCTGCTATATTGGCTTTTCTATCCTAAAACATCCATTGTTACCATGAAATGGATTAAAAATTATATAACCACGAGTAACACAACGCGGCGTAGCTAGTGCTACTTCAGTAATCTCAGAAATACTTTCTATTAATTAAAGTATGTCAAAAATAAAAGGCCTAATACTATACTGAATAGTCTTCAAAGGCAATTTCTCTCGTGTCTGATATATTATCTACTAAACGCCCCTAAACTCGAAACGGTAATGATGCCTTTTGAAGTTGTTTTTCTTGGGAGAAAATGGTTAAAGGCTTTCTTGAATAATGACTTGTCTTCTAGACATAATAGTGTATCGTAAACGTATGTTAAATGACAGAAATATATATAAAAGACCTCTAAATCGAAATTCGTACAGATTTATTGTTTAAAGGCACAATGAGATCGCGATTTTAAGTACCTAACTAATGAATCCTCAGAAAGTAATGAATGTATTTATGTGTTTGTGTACGAGTATATGCATTTCAAACATGGTGTAAGAGATTTATTTAAACAAAAATAATGTTTAATATATCTAAAAAAGACCTTATTGAGGTTTGGTAATAAAAATTAACATTGAATAAAGTTTTGAATGAGAAAATATTTGTTAAAGTCTATGAGCAACAATACTTTTGCCAGCGTCATATTATGGGAAGCCGTTTTTGAGATATTTTTTGTTACCATATTTGATATTTGTTTCTCCTTAAAAAACAGTTTGATATCTGTGACAATAGTGCCATTTTAGAACTTCAACTTACATTTTAGGTATGATTTATACTAATTTAATCAATTTTGCTCTTAATCACACTAAAATTATAAAGGTGATAGGGATTCAAAATAAAATCGCTTGTTGTATGCAAAGTCCTATCGGCGGTTTCGTAGACATCGGTCACAGATTTCAAACCATATTAAGAACTGAAAGACTGATTCTGAGCCCGCAGAATAGATCTGCGGCAGCTCACGCCCTATCGTCGGTGACCGCCGGACAGGTACCTGACACTAGACCTCGTCTACTATATATATATATATATATTATGTGTGTTCGCAGTTCGAAGTCATCCACTTCTTCTTCTATGAACCAATTTTGATGATTCTTTTTTAATGGAAAGGAGATACCCCAATGGTGGTACCAAAATAATGTCACTAGGATCTAATGATGGCATCCAAGAGAAATCGATGGGAATCTTCAAAATTCCTAGGGGTGACTAGTGCATTTGTATTTTTTTTATTTGAATTCTGGTGCTGTCCGTGTGGTACCATTTCAATTTCAAATTCATTCTTTCATTCATTCATTCTTGAAGTCAAATTTTTATTGTTAAAATTTTACTAGTTACTAAAAATGATTTAAGCCAATTAAAGAGTTTACTGAAATCACGGTATTCATACACAGCAATTGGCAGGAGCTGGATGCGAGAAGCCGAGGATCGAACTAAGTGGCGTGCTATTGGAGAGGCCTATGTCCAGCAGTGGACTGCGATAGGCTGATGATGAATACACAGCAATTAGACACTACTTGTGTTTTTTTAAATTGTTAAAAGTTATCGTTTATGCTGTTTATTTTCTAAAGTAAGAAATATGATTAGGTTAATTTTCTGTAAAACGTAACACATAACGTACTCAGTAAATGTCGATAATTATCGCGAAATAACGCTGATTCCCAGATATTTGCGGTTTCATCAGCTTACATTGTGCGACCTTATTTACTTGCGCACAAAAACTTTATGTGTGTGAAAAGCTTCTAATTTTTGTGGGTGATAATTCAATTTTATTCGCTAATTTTCTTATAATTGACAGTAACGTCATAGGGGTTCTTGAACCCATCATTTCTAACCGACTATAATTATTCTTAGAATAAAGTTGTTTTTACATTCATAAGAGTTCATTACTGTATGTTTTTTACAGTACAACCTCTGAAGGGGTTTCCTTATATATGTAATTTTGTAATATGTTTTTGTTAGTCGGCAGGCATTCACTTAAGAACGACCGAAGTGACTTTACTTATGTTTCTTTTCAATACTACTTGAAGTGCTTTCATTCATAAACTTATAAAAGCAATGTCTATCGGATTAAATAGATCGTAATATAAATGACTAAAGTAAATAAAAGATACGGATTCCAGAACCAATTTAATGCAACATTGTTTTGAAATACGTATGTAATAATAATATATTTTTAGCGCTGAATATGAATTATAAAAATACTAAAGACATTCCTGGAGAGATAAGTAAGAGATTATAATTTACAAGAATGATTTATATATTATGTATCTCCATTGGATAAAGTGGCATAGGAATTTACGCACGATCGATGCAGCCAATGCACTAGCAAGAGGTGGATCAGAAACAAGGGCAGTAGGCCCTGAACCAATACTGCCTTTGCCAACTTGGCTTGGCTGCGACGGACACTGCAACAAAACACCAATGTAGAACACCAGATATATTGGTCCAACCTTTGTACCTGCAGGCAAACTAAGGAGGCCCTCCCGACAATCAACCCCAGATTGTCACGGAAGCTGATGCAACTCAAGAGGCCGCTGCTTCGACTCTTAATTGGAGCAATAACTAGTCATGCACTACTAAACAAACATCTTTTCACTATAAGTGTAACATACAGTCCTCTGTGCTGAGCATGCATGGAGGAGGAAGAAACAGTCGCCCATGTGATCATGACATGTCCTGAGGTGGCAGAATGCCGGGCGAGACACCTCGGATCACCGAGGTCACTTCCAGAAGTCGTCGGCAACGTCAAGGGTCTGCTAGGCTTCTTGGAGGAACGTCGAGTTGCGGAAACCCAGCCCGCGAGTTTCAAGTTCAAGTAATGTGTATTTACATGAGTAGGGTTGATAACACTTAATAGGGAGCTAAGTACAACTTCTTTTCGTATGAAGATTTTTTTTGCAGTAACTTTGCGTTACTGCTCTGCTACAATAAGTGCGTATATATACCACTTGAACTTATTTATTTTAATTGGTTAATATGGACAAACTCTTTTACTAGAGGCTCTACTGCTTTTAAGAAAGAGAAAACTGCCTCGTTCAACTTGTATGCTCATTTTTAATAAATCGGATCGTTTTATTATGGAATTATAGAATTTCTTTCCGGTTCTTCTCTATAGAAATTATATTTTGGAAATGCACAACTAGAGAGTTATTAATGTAATTAATATAGCGATTCGAAAGTTTATTTTTTATTTTTTTATTTTCTTTCGTCTACTAATTTAACTATCTTTGTATTATATAGTGAATTAATCGAGGAAGTCTGTCCTTGTAGTGAAGTCTGAAAATATTGAGTGTTACTATATTCATTGATACCGTGGGAGTCGTAAGAGCTGACTGACAGAGCATGCTAGACAGGACAACATCACTACAAAGAAAATAAAAAAAATAATACAAATCTTGTACACAGCCCTTCATACGGTATACACGCCTTGCCAGTGTGGTGCAACAGACAAAAACCTTCTTTCTCAAGAGTCCTATGTCCGGTATAGGACTATTAATGGTCGTTGATGAAGGCTATATGCTATTTATCATCTTGTTGCACTACTCAAGAATCCATCAGTGACTTCAATCGTATGTATGATGAGTAGCTAAAATGAAGTAGACAAATCGTATATTTTAATGTTATTTGAGACGCCATCGGTGGGTTAATGACCGTAGAAACTTATAATCAACATTTTATCACATCATTATAGGGATTTTATAATTAAAAAATATTTTATTAATGTGATTATGTGTGTTATTTTCTGCACACTAAAAACTAACGCTAGGTGTTTTATTTTGTCGTTTATGCGAATCACAAAAAGAGGAAGAAGGCAATTATAGACATTAGGGTATATCAGACTCATAATAATAAATAATCGTATCAGATATATCAGGTTAGCCTGTATAGTTGAACTTTACAAGTGAACCGGAGCGTGTATGTTGTACAACTGTACCTGACCCAATGGGTGTAACTGTGTAAGAAAACCTGTCAGATAAACTAAACCGCTAGGTTTAGATAAAATTAATAAGCAGTGTGACAGCCATGCTTAGTAACAAATATTGACTGCCTCTGTGGCGCAGTGGTAGCGTATGCGACTGCTGTTCTTGAGGTTTCGGGTTCGATGCCCGGGTAGGACCAAATGTTTGTATGATCTACAAATATTTACAAGTTTGAGTGTATAATATGTACGTATTTCCAAAAAAAAGGATAGATGTATTTATATCAATTGTCTAGTACCCAAAACACAAGCTCTGCTTAGCTTGGGACTAGATGGCGTTGTGTGTAAGATGTCCGAAATATTTGTTTTTATTTAATTTAAATATAGCTAGACTAATAACGGTTACTAGGAGAAAATACCTCATAGCATTTAGTCCACCTTTGTACAACATGTGCAATAAGTTTTAAATAAAATGTATAAAACAAAAACCATTGTTAAGTATCTTACTTATTGGTTACTTTTCTTTAAAAGTGTAAGATTACCGAAGCCTCAAACTCCCCTAATCCTAGGGGGAGAGGAGGCAAATATCCAGACTTATATGGATATTGCGTAAGGTAGGTAAAATATAAAAACAATCACTGCAAATCATAGAAATAAACTTTATATAAGAAATAAAATGCTTTACACGTGCGCAAGTAACCGCCTACGCCCTGTTCTAAAACATGCCAACTTGTGACCTAGGGTTGTCAGTGTAATCTAATTTTAATGTACTTTTATTTTATTTCATAGCAAAAACATATTTCGTTTAGACAATTTACTTTTAGATACGTTGATAAATTGTCTTTTTAGCATACTTACAAGATAGCTACGGTTTTTTTATGAAAGTTAATGAACACACATTTGATGTGTGTGTGTGGCCGTTGGTGTGTGTATTACTCTTACAGGAACTCACACTAACGCAAAACGGAGATCGTTTGCTAAATTGTGTTAAATATAGATTTGCCTGTGGATTTGGTGTCGATAGTTACTATGACTTTTTGTACGCCCTGAGGGGGTGAAAATGGGATCAGAGTTTGTATGAAACTTGATGAATAAGTAAAGTCGAAGCGTCTGTCCGTAATTTTATATTAACAGCTTTTCACTAAATGCATATGGAAAAAGGCAATTTTTAGTGTTTTTGTCTATCGTCTGTTTGTTCCGGTTCATCTCTGGAACGGCTGTACCGATTTTGACGGGACTTTCATTGGCAGATAGCTGATGATATCAGGAGTAACTTACTTTTTGAGTGAAAACTTCTTTAGCTGCGTTGAGCACTTTTTGGTAGGCGAAAATCTTATGCGTTCGCGTCACCGACATGCTAATGTTTGGTGTTGATAATTTTAATTTAACCATTATGAAATTTCTAATTTTACACATTAATTTTACAAATAACATTCTGAGTTATAAGTTTTCACTTCTATCGCCAGTCCTTATGAATGCTAATTTATTTAGACTAACTTTGTTATTATTGTAGCGCGGGCAACACCGAGGGGCTCAGCTAATATCACATAAGTTGAGACAACCCTACATACTGCAGTATGATATACTGGTATAGTTAGGTACAGCTTTTGTCACATCCAGAATAGTTGTCTATTATAATAGATGTGATACCTGGTGATTCCATCATTAATCTTGTCTACGGTCTAAATAAAATACGTATCATGGGGCTTGTTGTAGGGTTTATTACACAAAGCAGTTTACATTTTATTACTTTGGCCCTCTATATTCCATCTCAAATAACAATATTAAATTTTATGGTCCAAAATATGAAAGATGATACTCCATGTAATACAAATTAACATATTTCTTTGTTATTTTTGATAAGTAATCATAAAAAATATATTACGACAAACAATTCGAACATGATTATGGAATTTATAAGATTATTTATGGATTTTTCTTTTAAAGGAAATGAATACTTCAATCTTAATCAGTGTAATCAGTCATACATATAAAAAATAACCTAAAATATAGCCTAGTTCTTGAATTATCATCATCTGCCTAATCTTTTCCCACATTTGTTTGGGGTCAGTGCAATGACTTTTCTTCCTCCATTCTCCATTATCACTCGTCAGTTCACTGCTTACTCCCTTTCTGGCCATATCCTCTTAACCTATATTCGTCGACTTCCATGCTTAAAACCTTCATAACAATATTTGGCTCATCTCTACGCATCACATGTCCATACCAGGTTAACCTGTTGATTCTCAACTTTTCAGCCACTGGTGTCACTTTCAGGCTTCCTCTGATGTAGTCACTCTTTACCTTATCCATTCTAGTCACACCACACATACATCTCAACATTCGCATTTCAGCTACATGCATGCATCTCTCATCCGTTATCTTCACTGGCCAACACTCAGATCCATGCAGAACGGCAGGTCTGATGATCGTTTTGTATATTTGTCCCTTTAAGGTTAAAAGCAACTTGGACTCGCACACAGTTCCTGTTACTTGCCGCCACTTCATCCATCCTGCATTGATTCGATGTTGCACAGACCTATCAATTTCGCCATTATTTTGTAACACCGAACCGAAGTACTTGAAATCGGTGCAGACCGGAATCGACGTTCCATTTTGTGACACGTAGCCTAGTTCTTGATTGAAGTGGTAAATATAGAAGAAGATTAACAAAAAAAGAAACATATTAATTACCTTTTGAAATAAGTTTGAAACAAATCCCTATTGACTATAGAGTTGTAGAAACTTTGCCGCAATAAAGTCTCTTATAATTAATTCTTGTTGAAAACTTAGGTCATGAGGAAATGTCAGTGAATTTCCTCAACAGTGCATGGAATGTTTAACAGAGTGCCTTGAGGAGTGCCTTCTCTGGAAAATAGATTGGTGTTAATAATCTTTGAAATAAGTAAAATGAAAAGAGACAGCCTACCGCAGTAATAAATATTGTAAAACTTTTCTACATAAAGCGCGTGTGTAATAAATCTCAATGGTATATTACAGAAACTCGATACGATATTAAATTCTATCGTTTACTGCCTATTATTGTACATTGGCTATTTTTGTTGGTAGATTGCGGTTTGTCTGTTACTAAGCAATGAAATATTTATAGTGTGCCCAGGTATTTATAACGGAGGTAGCATAAGGCTACATTTACAAGAAACTGTTGGACGAAATTTTTTGCGGTTATGACTTTGGTGGTAGTCGTTTGAGTTGGACTTTCGATTGTATTTTAGTTTACCCGTAAAATATATTTATATACTTTACTGTATTTGCTAACCTGTTGATTCTCAACTTTTCAGCCACTGGTGTCACTTTCAGGCTTCCTCTGATGTAGTCACTCTTTACCTTATCCATTCTAGTCACACCACACATACATCTCAACATTCGCATTTCAGCTACATGCATGCATCTCTCATCCGTTATCTTCACTGGCCAATACTCAGATCCATGCAGAACGGCAGGTCTGATGATCGTTTTGTATATTTGTCCCTTTAAGGTTAAAAGCAACTTGGACTCGCACACAGTTCCTGTTACTTGCCGCCACTTCATCCATCCTGCATTGATTCGATGTTGCACAGACCTATCAATTTCGCCATTATTTTGTAACACCGAACCGAAGTACTTGAAATCGGTGCAGACCGGAATCGACGTTCCATTTTGTGACACGTAGCCTAGTTCCTGATTGAAGTGGTAAATATAGAAGAAGATTAACAAAAAAAGAAACATATTAATTACCTTTTGAAATAAGTTTGAAACAAATCCCTATTGACTATAGAGTTGTAGAAACTTTGCCGCAATAAAGTCTCTTATAATTAATTCTTGTTGAAAACTTAGGTCATGAGGAAATGTCAGTGAATTTCCTCAACAGTGCATGGAATGTTTAACAGAGTGCCTTGAGGAGTGCCTTCTCTGGAAAATAGATTGGTGTTAATAATCTTTGAAATAAGTAAAATGAAAAGAGACAGCCTACCGCAGTAATAAATATTGTAAAACTTTTCTACATAAAGCGCGTGTGTAATAAATCTCAATGGTATATTACAGAAACTCGATACGATATTAAATTCTATCGTTTACTGCCTATTATTGTACATTGGCTATTTTTGTTGGTAGATTGCGGTTTGTCTGTTACTAAGCAATGAAATATTTATAGTGTGCCCAGGTATTTATAACGGAGGTAGCATAAGGCTACATTTACAAGAAACTGTTGGACGAAATTTTTTGCGGTTATGACTTTGGTGGTAGTCGTTTGAGTTGGACTTTCGATTGTATTTTAGTTTACCCGTAAAATATATTTATATACTTTACTGTATTTGCTAATAAGCGATATTCGTCCATAATTTACTAAAGTTACTATTGATATTATTTACCTACGGTTCTAGATATTTTACGATACCATCAATATTCTATTAAATCCATAGTAATATTAATTATCACAAATTCGCTGCACTGAATTCGATGAAATTTTGTATAAAGATACTTTGAATCTTGAGGCAGGACATAGACTATTCCTTACCAGGATAACCGACAAAAGCGTGGGCGGAGCCATGGGCAAAAGCTAGTTATATATTATAATATTAGGCAACACTGTAAAATTTAATTTACTTTGTATGTTATATATGTCTGATGTTACTATTTTTTCTATTATGGTTTGACAAAAATCAACAACGGTTTCTGATAATAAAAGAAGAAAATCAGCGCGTAAATAGAGAATTTATGGCTGCCTAATTTGTATAATTAAATATCTTATTTGTTTCTAATCAAAGCTTCATAGACCCTTATTTCAAAAACATAAGTTCTAAAGTTCTATAGCTATATAAACCGGTATCTAAGCGAGTATGCGCGCCGGCTTAGAGCGCCGCCTACATCGGCGTCGACCGGTAATAGCCAGACAATGACAAACCGGATCCGACCTGGTTCTACCTTTACATAAGCATAATGTCGATGCGTGATAGTTTAACAATTCATAATATACTTTTGGTATTAGATTTTCTCACCAGAAGATATTTATATGTTAACAATGAAGATAGAGAGACCAAATCTGATAAGTTTTACAATTTAGCTATTGTTTCGAAAAATATAAAAAAAATTGAAACAATTATGAAATTAGGTATTATGTTTTAAATTAAATGGGAAATTTCTAAAAAAGCTTTCTTGGTCTAGTTGTAGTTAGCATACAATATAAAAAGCAGCAATTGCCAATATATTATGTAACCACGGCCCAATGTGAGAACATTTATATCGCGATTCAGGCGCATTAGTAGCTGAGGCGTAATTCATTACGTTACTGTTGCTTAACACACTATTGATTATATTAAAAGAAAAGTGTAATCCTTGCTCAAAGGCCTGCAATGCGTTTGTAACTCCAGAGTATCATTGAGTTTGTGCCTCTGTGGGTTTACTTACTTTCCATCAGCGTCTGCTCGTTTGGACGCTCTGTCTTAAAACAATATAACTCTATTTTCTACTTAATTTATAAAGGATCTGGTAGAGAGCCACAGACTTGACTTACGTACTCGTATGGAAGCCTAAACTAATAGTGAGCAAAATGTAAAAGTTTAAAACACCTTTATCACCACGGGCGTGAGTGTTTATAATCTGAAATCACGGTCTTTAAAATGTTAAATTCCAAATTAATAAATAGTCTCGCGTTCATAATTTACAAAGCAATAATTATTGAGGAAACTTTAAATACAGTCAGAACGACAAGTCATTATTTAATATTAAAACTGTTTAATTCCAGTTACCAAGTGCTAATCCAAGTTAGAATCGTGTTTACACTTGTGGTGTTCAGGTGTAATTTGTGTCTATTGCATGAGTGATTAAAAATTCCAATACAATACAGGAGATATACCTAGTACAGAAGATATCTTTGAAAAGAATTAGATAAAAGGTATTATTCTATAAAAGTGTTTTTATAAGGATTTTGTGTATTTAGTTCCATGTTATTCTTTCACAACTGCCTCATTAGTCAAGCGGTTGACGTATGCGACTGCCAATCAAAAGGTCTTGGGTACGAAATCCGGGTTGGGCCAAAAGTATTATTGAAGTAGAAATACTTAATAACAGCTAGGAGTTTGGAAGTTGGCGTCTGAATCCCCGTGCCTCGGAAAGCACGTAAAGCTGTCGGTCCTGCGCCTGATCTTTCCCCGGTCATGTCGGTTAACCATCGCATCGGATTATGAGAGAGAGGGAACAGAGAGTGCACCTGTGTATGCGCACATACTTGTGCACTATAATATCTCCTGCGTAGTTGGCTGGTCTCTGTTGAGACTACACGGATCATAATAATTATTAGGTACACGTACCATATCGGAGTTGCGAAAAAGGGAGGGTAAAGATGATATTGTTAATAGGACTTGAAAATAAACGATTCAGACGTTCAAATATCTGTTTATTAAATAAATGAAAACTTACTTAGTACAATCCTCCGATCACAGTGAACACACATGCGCTTGCAAACAAGATGGCGGTGCCATAGATAATTTATCATTCTTTAATATTATACATAGACAAATATTTTATTGCTCCTTACACCACCCCTCAAGAAAATTTTTCTATCACTTAAAACTCCCTTTACAAATCATCCCTTCAAACAGAACTACTTTGATAGAACATAACTCTTTAGAAATAAAATAAAATCTCTTACTATTAAACTAATTTTCTTTATATTCTTATAAACTTTATAAACTTATATTCTAACATCAAACTTCAAACAACTTTCCCCTTAACTTTCTGAATTGTATACACCCCAGACATTTGGTTAACATATCACTCAGTTGGTCACTGGAACTTATATATTCTAGATTAATTACCTTTCTGATAAGCTGATTGACGAAATGTAAATAATAAAACAAAATCCAAGGGGCTAACTAGTAATATATGTAACAGTTTAAATAAATAACGGTATGATAATTCATTCATTGAGGAAGTGAGTGTCATTCAAGATAATTTATTTTTTATATGCACTGTTTTCTTTTGTTCAGGTGAGTTTGTTGCTAGCTGTACCAGCTAAGCGCTCGGAGATAATAATGTAGGTAGCTTTCTAGATTCACTTCAATTAGAAAGGTACACCTACATAAAGACTAAAGTTTAATGCAGGCCTAGCCTACGCTGTCATTATTGGGTTATAAAATTGTAAAGTAATCTATTTCCATAGGTAGGTAGGCTAGTGTGGCAAAGTAGACCATCACCTTCTTTCTTAGAAGACGACTATATCCAGTAGTGGATTTAAAGGCTATTGATGATGACGATGAAGATAAAATACCTATAAATTTTGGCTTATTTATGTTCTGAACACCCGAACTTTTGTTTTGGAAATTTAACCCTTAAATAAGTTATGAAAATTTCGTAATTAAAACGCTTCTATTAGCTTCCCCTATGTGTTTTATTTGTTTGTATCCGACTTTTGCAAACGTGTCTTTTGTTTTTCTTTTTAAATTATTTATAAATAATTATATTCAAAGTAATATTAACATCCCGTGAACAGTCTTTTACAGACTACTACAGAATATGGGCTTCTCTTCAAAAAGGGGAGGGGGATGAGTGAGGGGATGAGGAGGGGGATGAGGAGGGGGATGAGGAGGGGGATGAGGAGGGGGATGAGGAGGGGGGTGGGGGAGCTGTTGGGCCTCCGGTATCCTAACTTACTCGGTGAAATACAGCGCAATCGCTATTTCACACCGGTTTTATTATGACATGGCCATGGGGCTATGGTATCACTCCGGTCAAGCCGGCCCATTCGTGCCAAAGCGTGGCTCTCCCACGATAAACAAATAAAGTAAAGTCGCAGACAATAGCTATAAATTAGTACGATTTTTATCGTTATTGATAGTTAGTTAATTGTTAGATGTTTCCTTTAGATATTCAATGCTATCAATTTTAGGTCCGGTTATAAGTGCAATAACCTAGACGGAAAGTCAGAAATAGCAATTAACACCACTTTTGTCTGCATTAAATGAACATTTATCAAACAGATTATTTGATGAATGTTCATTTAATGCAGACAAATGTGATTAGATTGGCGCGCGCTGGACATTGGAAATTGAAAATGAAATTATAATGAATCGAATGTAGGCTAAGTTAGTTTACACTAAAGTGAGGATTATGGTAATCCGCGCGAGCAATAATGTAACACGAATCATTTATAATAGATTAGTTGAGCCCCGCGGTGTTACTCACGGTTGTTGTAATTCCGCAACCGCAGGTATCATTGCGGGGCGAAGCTAGTCTAAATAAAAGAAGTGTAAGTGGCTCCTTATATCATAAGCTATCTGTTAGTGAGAGTTAGGTCAAAATGGGTACACCCGCTCCAGAGATTAGCCGGAACAAATATACAGATAAAAATTGAAAAAAATAATATTTTTTGTAATATGTACCGTGTATTACATATGCATTTAGTAAAAAGTGGTTATCCATTTAATATAACTGTATCTCCAACTTTATTTACATGTATAAATTATTTATTATGAATGCAGCTTAAAGCAATAGTCATCCTTTAATGTTACTGGAAATACCAAAGACAAGTAGGTCGAGCCTGCATATCAGTATACAGCATTATAATACCCTAGTGAGTCAGAGTTAGGCGCCTACGCAATACGAGGATGCCTATTGTATGCAGAACCAGAATTGTGGGTATTTATGTGAAAGCTCTAAATGCTCCTATGTACTACGTATACAATAAATTACGAAATAAAACCGCGATATACTACTATTCTTATTGTTTAAATCTTCACCTTTTAATGGGTCATTTGTCATGTTAGAATTTGTGAAATGTTTTGTTTGATTGAAAGATATATCCCGCAATTGGAATATATTCAATTGCGGGATATGTCTTATATCCCGCAATGGAATATTTTCCAATTCTTTCAATTCAATTAGTATATCTTCCTCCTCAAACTGTTGATATGTCTACAGTTTGAGGAGGAGGTAAAATGGATAGTCAGTCCTCACGCAGTCCTCGAGACACTGGATATATCCAGTGTCACGAGGACTTTACGAACATTCATGAAATAATAATAAATAAATATTTTTGAACATTTAACACACAAAGTAAGTAGTCCCAAACTAAGCAGTGCTCGTACTATGGGTACTAGACAACTGATATTAAAACTTATATACTTTTTTTCGTAAATGCATACATATCATACATAGAAAACACCCAAACTCTGAAACAAATATTTGCAGATCATCCAAACATTTGGTCCGACCTGGGAATCGAACCCAAGACCTCAAGTACAGCAGTCGCATACGCTACCACTGCGTTACCGAGGCAGTTAATGAACGCAAAGAACACCCAGACTCAAAACTACTATTTGTAAATCACTAGGTGCTGTCCCTTGTGGGGACGGAACTCACAAAACTTCGTACAGTGGGAAGCGACGTGACTTCCATCCATTCATACATCCAATATGTCATCCATGCAGTCAGCCTATAGTCTGTAGTGCATGTGAGTATATATGTATGTTACAAAATAAATAACAATAAATAAATAAACATATCGGACATCCAACACACAACGCCATTTAGTCCCAAGCTAAGCAGAGCTTATAAATGTTATGGGTACTTGACAACTGATATAAATACTTATATACTTTCTTTTTGTAAACACATTTTACCGTGGGAGAGTTATGCTTCGGCATGAATGGGTCGGCTCGACCGGAGTGATACCACGGCCTCACAGAAAACCGGTGTGAAATAGCGTTTGCGCTGTGTTTCACCGAGTGAGTGAGGATACCGGAGGCCCATACCACAACCCCTCCCCCATCCCCTTTCCCATCCCCCAAAGGTCGGCAACGCACTTGTGACGCCTTTGGTGTTGCGAGTGTCTATGGGCGGCGGTAATCGCTTACCATCAGGTGATACGTCTGCTCGTTTACCCACTATTCAATAAAAAAAAAAAAAAAAACATATAGAGGTATCGGGTTCGAGTTCCCTACGAGTTGCATGCGCTACCACTACGCCATTAAATCATAATTAAACCGTTACACAAATTTAACTGAAACTTTCAATGGAGATAGTTTGAGTTTTAGACAAACGGCAACGAGATCTGAAGATGTTAGTGAAACTATAAAGGTGATTCCTTACAATAATAGGATTAAAGGCCGGCAACGCACTTGTAACGCCTTTGGTGTTGCGGGTGTCCATGGGCGGCGGTAAACGCTTACCATCAGGCGGGTTTGGAAGTTTGGGTGATACGTTTGTTCGTTTGCACGCTATATAATAAAAAAAAGTTATAATATTGGAACAAACTTATTTATAGCTAGCTGAACCCCGTGGTGTTACCCGCGGTTATTGTCGTACTGCGGGTAACACTGAAACGCCGCGTTGCAAAGTTAGTTACTCGCAGTACCATTAGCGATCTTCCAGTGAAATTCCCGTCAAAATCGGTCCAGCCCTTCCAGGGATTATTCGAACAAATAGATTTAAACAAAATTTTGATACATGTACCGTGCATACAAACATATGCACTTAGTAAAAAGCGGTTATTTTAATATTATAAACAGACACTTCAATTTTATTTATTTAATAGCTGACCCAACCTCGTTTGCGTCTTCATTTTCCCCCGGTTTTGAAACATTCTTCATTGGTGCTCCGCTCCTATTAGTATTAGCGTGATGATATATAGCGTATAGCCTTCTTCGATAAATAGACTATTCAACATCGAAATATTATTTTAAATCGGACCAGCGGCTCCTGAGATTAGCGCGTTCAAACAAACAAACAAGCAAACTCTTCAGCTTTACTATTAGTATATATTAGTATAGATATAGAAGACACATTTTGATTCAAATAGACAGACTTGTCGCTTTCATAAATTATTTTATTACATTATTCTGCTCATCAAATTTATAATTCTTCTTATGACTCGTGTTTAAATATGTTTTGTTTAACCTTTGTCTATTTTTTGTTTTCAAATAAATTTTTTTGCTTTTTTTCAGAGTATAAATATAAATCTAATTAAAAATTATGTAGGTACGAAACGGGTAATTTGATACAACATTTTTGTGTTCTGGTACAGTTGCTTTGTGAATTCATTGTAACACACACACTTATACACATATTAGTGATCGCACACTAGTTCATAGTAAAGGCAGTGTTACATTGGACTATTAACATTTTGTAAATAATGTATTTAGGTAATGGCTTCATAATCTCTATATTTCACCAGGGCTAAAGACGAAGTGGTACGTCGTAATCAAACTGACTAAATCAACACGGCATTGCGTTAAACTTAGTGTACTTATAACAAGGAAATCGTATGAATACCCTATTTACGCTGGATAATTTTCCGGTCTGGTTTAGGGAGTTAGGTATAGGATACGTTGTGTTAGTGTCTCAGACCGGTTTCTGCAGGCCAGCGCTTATTTAGTATACAGATCGTTCTGTTCTTCCCAATACATAGATTAACTGATACTAATGCTATTATATAACAATCAAATTAATTATTTATTTCTATATTTAGGCATATTTACTGAGTTTCTTATTTACAGATATATGTTGGCGTAGGGTCCTGCCATTATCCATAGGAGGTGGTGTCGGTTGACCAGATGCATGCATGGTCGTTTATTGTCTTTGCAATATTAAAAAAAACATTGTTTCATCATCATACTATGTGTTAAATTCAAACTTTATATCTATTTATTATTATTATTCTGAAAATCTATTTTGTAGATTTTTAGGATGAAAATAGAAAAAAATGGTTAACAAATTTTAAAACTAATTTTTGGACAACCCACTGTATCGTAAACACACCTGAATCTCAGGTGATTTCGCTAAAGTCCCTCTGTCCATGTTGTATGTTTAGTTTATGAGGAAAGAAACATTGAAATGTATGTCTATTGATCAGATTTAAAATCTGTATCCTTAGCACATAGTATAAATTCCTTTATGCTTCCTGTACTTCCTGCATATAAGTCAGGAATCATACTCAACTAGAAGGTTACCTTCCAACTTTTTAGTTGTCTTTAAATAATTTAACTTTTTCTAAAAAGTATTTTACTTCAAGCAATGTATATATGTCCTAATACACAAACGCTCATTACGGAGTATCCCACGAGTTCAAACAGTAATTTGTTCTCAAATTTCTGAGTGCATTGTATTGTTTTATATTATATGTAGCAAACATCGATCTGGTATATGTATTTAGTGTTTTGTTTCGGTAATTGGTACATTTGATATGTCTACAGTTTTCAGTTTGTATTTTTTTATTATACATAATATTCTAGGTATGAGAATCAAACCTTATATAATTACATTAGTAGTTTCTAGAATGATTTTATTTGAAATATAAACACATATAGCAATGCTAATGGATATTTATTATACAATTGATTATTTATTTATTCTATGATGTTCATTTATTTTATAGTTGACTGTAGCAAGTCATGATTTACCAGGGTTATAGTTTTTAATAATTATAACTTTCTTGTTTATTTTCATAAAAGTATGTTTTTCTATGTTTTGATTGAAATATTTGAACATTGATGTGATTGAAGTGTCAGCTAATGGCTATAAACGAACAGTTATTGAATATAAATATCCTGAATCCCGGAAACGGCTTCAACAATATTCATGGGTTTCGGGGGCGATAAATCGATCTAGCTAGAATTCATATTTATTTTTATAGAATAGGTAGCAAACTAGCAGACGTATGGCCTGATGGTAAGTGATTACCGTCGCTCATGGACACCTGCAACACCAGAGGCGTCACAAGTGCGTTGCCAGCCTCTGCCAGTATTCTTCTCATAAGGCCTTACATATTTTGGAAACTGGAAGTTATGGATCGACTCAAGCGTGCAGTAGATTTTGGTGATATTACCTAATTTATCTTGACAATCCAGTACATGCTGGGGCATCTGTTTGTGTCGATCTATGATTTTTAACTGTAGTTAATTGTCACGTAGTGTATTACTTAAATAAATTATTTTGAATTTGATAGTAGCCGATCGAACTAAATCCAAGGATCATCAACAGATTTTAATAGTCGACTCCTGGATATTTAAATCTTATAAATGCACATTAATCGACGACGACGACAAAAAAGACATAGACATATGGAATAAATACAGTCGTGACCACAATCAACTTGGCAGTCGACTGTCACTGTAGGCCATAATAACATTTGCGGCTTCAGCCTGATATTCTTAGATTTGGACCTCGCTTGTACGGTTTTTAGGGTTGGGTATCCAAAGGGTAAAACAAGGCTCTATTACCAAGAGTCCGCTGTCCGTCCGTCTGTCCGTCTGTCACCAGGCTGTATTTCAAGAACCGTGATAGTTAGACAGTTGAAATTTTCACAGATGATGTGTTTCCGTTGCTGCAACTGAAACAACGAACGCTTAAAATCAAAATAAAATAAATATTAAAGAGGGCTCTATACAACAAGCGTTTTTTCTAGATAATATATATACGGATAGTACGGAACACTTCGTGCGCGTGTCCGATTAGCACTTGGTCGGTTATTTTTTATTAATGGGCCTGCCAAAGTCACTCTATTCTGCCTGATGGAAAGCATGGACAGAACCTCAGAGTAATGGTCACTATAGTCATTGCGAATGCAGACAATGCAGCATGGTGACCCACACTATTACGGCCTATTGAGATCCTTCTGCATCATTGGGCGTTCCCTCTTGCACTGTGTTTGTGAGATACTCATTTGTACTGTTGGTAGCTAATTGACCTTGATGTTACTTTTTTAATCCTATATGCAACAGTGTCTACGAGACCAGATATTTTTCTCACTCAGTTGGAACTTTACAAATTCCCTCCAAGTGTTTCTGTTCACCACCCAAAGCATCAAGCGTATCGTCGACTTTGTTACGCCATACGCGTCTCCCGTGACGAACTGAACCGACCTTCGTCAATAACTTCGTAAAAATGCACAACAATCACATCTTTATTCCTATAAGTTTACGATCTATAATTGCGTGTTGAGATCGGATGTTGTTCACAATTTGTTTTGGCTACTGTGCCTGTAAGTACTTCGGTAAGAATAATTAAGATTTAGATGTTAAGGTACTAATTTAATGAAATGTAATTTGAGGAAAAAATGTATCATTGAGATAGTGTTTGTTGTTGGGATTAATTTGCTGAAAGCGTTTTTGTGTTATCTCGAAAATGTTATTTAAATCTTTTATATTAATCTTGCTTAACCCGGCATCATTGTGGCTTCTAAATATAACTCAGCCGTTGTGGCCGGGTATATTTAACATGTGTACATTATTTTACACTAAATCAGGCTTATGTAAATATTAGTTTCCTACATGCGAAAAATAAGTAATTACACACATTATTTATAAAAAAACTATATTTATTTATCATACAATAAGCATATTATCATCAAACTTACTCCTTTTTGAAGTGAAACTTCTTTATCGGGGTTGTCAAAAAATTTCGCGTCACATTTATCCGTTACCCGTCACATTTTTTCGTTACGCGTCACATTTAGTAGTTACGTTTTGAGTAGTTACGTTTGAGTTTTTTTCCTGTTATTTATAAACTGAAACAATTGTTCATTTATAGTCTCTACTTTATTCAGAGACAATCGTTTAAATTCTGCTTGTAAATCGATGAAGGACGATCAATCCTTCAAAAAAAATTTATAAAATAAAACAAAAAACATTTTCAAACACAAACAGGACCAAATTAATACTACAATGAAATATCACATTACAAACAATATTATTTTATTTAGTCCACAATGTTAATAACTACACACATCACATTCCACAAACTTACTTCATTCACACCACAGATCGCGAAATATTTACTCAGGTCTCGCTCCTTAACTTTTATTGCACTTGAAATAAGAATTGTCACGAATATTGCTGGTTTATAAGTCTTTTGTTGATATTTATTTTTTGAAAAATAACGTCATAAAGAAGTTTCACTTCTTACGAGTGTACGCTAGTACACGCAACTTTTTTTTTTGTGCTGAATTTCCCTCGCATACCACCAACTAGTGGTTATGTCAGACACGAACAGACTAAAAACCGCACACCGTCTCGGGTACTAGACGCCGGGGAACCAGGTGTACCCTCGGAAGGAAATCCCTGGCACTCCAACATACTTAGAGCCACCCACTGTTTGTAGGTGGGCCACCTCTTGATCAAACTTACTCCTGTGATCAATTCATTAGACCATAAATTAAAAATATCTTCTAAAATAAAAAAAATACGTAATAATATTTAGATAGAAAACACGAAATGTTTCTAAAACGGGTTAACATACCTGCCTTGACTTCGTGCTGACATTTGTTCGCTTACCCTTAGATGTATGAACTGTACTGTTCATTGTCATTGACGTTAGCTGGTTCAAACAAGGCTGGGAGGCGTCTTTGTTCGTTTTCGTAAGACATGGTACCTTAGCTGTGAAAAATAATATGCAATTTATACATAAACAACAATTAAAAACAAAAACAAATTGTATGAATAAATATTACTTGGCAATTGTATAACTTATCCCGCGAGGTCTACAACGAGTAGGTAGTTAATACGCCCAAAGAGGTCCAGGATTGCAGCTACTGTGAGTGGCTGCAATCCTGGACACTGCAGGCATCAGGCGCATTTTGATTTAAATTTAGAACAATAACGGGTTAATATGTGTATATATGTGACATCGTTACCAAGAGAGTTTAATAAAAGACTACATTTAGAATATTATTAGAAGATTTGGATTCCATTAAAGCGAATAGGAATTAGCATATATTTGTAATGATTTATTAGGTAATAATTCAGAACTAGGTAGGCTTTTCATGGCACAAACATGGTTATCTTTGACTTACAAATGTAATAGAAATGATTTCGAGGTATTAAGTATTTTAGAGTTTGTAAATGTATGGTAAAAACTGTTTCAAAATTAAACCTATTATAACGTTGAAAAGTTTGTGATATGAAAACTTGTTCTGAACACTAATTCTGTGAATCTATGAAACTACGAGAACAAATTCATTTAATTTTGTATTTGTGGGTAGAGATAAAAAAATATTTTACACTGCTCAGAAATGTTTATATATATTACATATAGTATATATACGTTAACCGATTAGGTGGCATCCTTTACGTCATCCTTAGTCGGTCACATAGGGATATTTTGAAACATTATAAACGCGAAAGTTTGTAAGTATGGATGGATGGATGGATGGATGTTTGTTACTCTTTCACGTAAAAACCACTGAATGGATTTTGATGAAACTTTACAATAATATAGCTTATACATCAAAATAACACAAAGGCTACAATTTATAAAGATACTAGCTATACTAGCTTCGCCTCGCGGCATTGCCCGCAGTTATTGTCGAAACCGCGGATAGGACCGCGGAGTTCAGCTAGTTATTTTATATATTTGGTAGTATAAACTATATCTTCTATTTTTCCTATCTTCAACCTCATAAAAACGCCAATTATAAGCCTGGGAAATACGTTCAACATCCCCGAGACGTGTCTTAAAAAACAGACAATATATTTATCTATCCTGAACTCTCAACCTCGCACCATTTTTTGCCCGTCATCGCATATTTTACGTTCTTTTTTTACGTAGGTAGTTAAAAACTTCGGCTTCTTTGTGTAACGGCTGGCCTTCGGCGTCCGTGACTGCGGCACGAGAGGCGCATTTCACACTGCAACAATACTAGACGGTGTGACGTCACTCCTCGCTGGTTCAATGTTGTTAGATTGTGTCGATAAATGAGCATGGCTTAGGTATGTTCGGGTTTGTTATTACTATCAAAGTGGCGTCTTGGTTGAGTTTTATTTTCGAATCTAGAAGGCAAGCCCAATATTAGACTGCCTTAGTGTCGCAGTGGTAGCGTATGCGACTGCTGTGCTTGAGGTCTCAGATTCGATTTTTGTATGATCTGCAAATATTTGTTTCGGAGTTTGGGTGATTCCTATGTATAATATGTAAGTATTTATAATAAAAGTATATATGTATTTATATCAGTTGTCTAGTAGGTATCCATAATACAAGCTCTGTTTAGTTTGGCGTTGTGTGTTAAATGTTCAAAATATTTATTTATTTATTAATACGTAACGTTGCACTTTAAATAATTATTATGAATATCACAATTATTATGGTCGGACAAGAGAAAAAATCTATAAATTAATACGTGAAAACGTTACGTTTTTAAATATTATATCAGAAGGTTATTGTGACCTTGAAAGTAATAGTTTATTAAAAAAAATCTTGTTAATACTAAAATAAAAACCTTTTCTGATGTTTTGACTTGGCGGGACTATGTTACTTTGAAACAAGACCACAATTTTATTAGTGGTTTTACGTGCATGTTTTCTTGATAAACGATCAAAACAAAACAAAAATGCATTTGCTAAACATCAATAACATATCCACTAACTAACAGGGAGATACACGAACAATAGCCCTTTCTGTCAAACTAAGAGAGTGTTGCCCGTCATTGGAACGTGCGACAATTCCTCAAGTTATCGGTATTCGACCTCTTTTGTTATAGAATTCAGCACGAAATGCGATTTGCTCCGGTACTCATGCTGAAATTTGAGCCCACAGCCAAAATATACGCTTCATAATCACCACCACCGTATTTTGACCTCTCCAAATAATTTATCTGGAGTTTTATACATATCATTGTCGATTCTATGCAGAGTTCAAATTACCTGGTATATAGTTTTATTTAATTAACCGTTCGAAGTTCGAAATGATTAGCCACGATTTCAATTGTTTCCATAAACCGTATTTAGGCCCATGTTATATGTGTGTGTATAAAAATGATAGTAACTATCCTATCTTAGGCATGCCAGCAAAACACTAATTTAAAAAAAAACAAAAAACAGAAAGTTTTGAAGTTAATCATGAGCAACAACGTAACACGAGAATTATATACAATACTAGCTGACCCACGCAACCTCGTTTACGTCTACTATTGCCCGTAGCGTAATAGTTTTCCCCCGTTTTTTAAACATTCTTCATTGAAGCTCCGCTTCTATCAGTCTTAGCGTGATGATATATAGCCTATAGCCTTCCTCGATAAATGGACTATCCAACACTGAAAGAATTTTTCAAATCGGACTAGCGGTGCCTGAGATTAGCGCGTTCAAACAAACTAACAAACAAACTCTTCAGCTTTATTATATTAGTATAGATATAATGGTACTGTGAGATAAAGATTCATTTTACGGTATATATGTGAGCCGTTTTGATCCCAGAACAACACGCCTTCGCAGGAAACCGGTGATGAGTTTATTTTTACTATCACTCGAGTTCACATTCTCTTAGTATTATTCGCACAGTTGTTCATTGTGTACCTGGGTATTATTTATCAATAATACATATATATTTAGAAATATATAAGTATGTTTATCATAGTACAGGCACTGCATAGCTTGATGTCAAACTCTGGCACACGGAACTACACGTGGCATGGCACGAGTAAGATGTGTGTGTTATTATTATTCGTACAGGACTCTCGGAACTCAAACTTCTCTACTATTGTAAAATAAAATCAAATTCTATTGGTACGCCTCTTGTCATTCTAAACACGTTATATCTATAGGTAATCAATCATGGGTTTTATGTGACGGACACGTTAATTATAAATGTTAATTGACCTGGCTTAATTTAAACCGCTGTACAGTTAATACAAGGTTTATTCCCACGACTCGAAATAGTAGAATTTATGTACTAATTAACGTAAGAGGTCCGTGAATCTCAACGCTTTTAGTTTAAAAGTTTAACTGGCTTTATACAACTCAAACCTTTTTATTCTCAAATAGATAATCCAACAGTTTATTAAACATATACGTTATGACTATTTAAAAGATATATAAGTATATTTCGTTAGGTTACTTAGCATGTCTTATCAGAAGAACCACATAAACAAAGATAGCATTATTATTTTCTTGATTGACTCAAAAAATACTAACACACGATTGAATCCATGATTAAGTTATGAACTTTTTATACTCCCTCAGTCTTCTTACGGTTTAACACAAGTTAACTTTCTAAGCTGAGGAGAGATCGTTCATAACAACCAACCAACTCAACCACCAACTTGTCAAAGAAGGAAGTCCGTACTGTAAATCCACAGACAATTCTTCTGGGGTTGTACCATGACCGACTGTTAAGGTCGTAAGGTATGAGGATCCATACCCATACTTAAGATTACAAGCAGTAAAATACTTGCAAGGAAGTCTCAAGAATAACCATTTTAGTTTAATTATGTAAGATGCAATAAGTTGAAAAATTTAGGCTTAGAGACTTAAAACTTTATTTTTACTTATTGACGTCGGTTGTATTGGGGTTTGCGGTGGGAATGTATTGTGTTCAAACTGTCTAAACCACAGCGTAGATATACTATAATAGGAGGGAAGGAATGGAAATGATGGATATAAATACGTTCCCAAACAGTTAAACCCTATTAAGAAAAGTTCAAAGCAAATGCACGGTCATTCTTTTAAATAACATTACAGAAATAGTCTTTAAAATACGAACAATCCTGCAAGTACGGATTATAAAATTCTAAAACCTTTCTAACTCGATAACAGCGTTTGTACCCGAGAGGAGCTTTCGATGAGAATTTATCGTTCAGGTACAAACATAACTTATCCAAGTTTACACCATCAAACAAGCACTATTCAGCAACGATTAAAATCTATGTTTGGTATATAAATTATAAATCTACTCCCAAGAGAGTTTGCGTGTTAAGCTCCCATGAACAACATTTAAATCTACAAACAGATTCTGTAAGCTAGTATTAAAATTTTCGTCTAAAATGCTAGTTAATTGCCCGTTTGTACTATCTGGTATGCGAGTACATTCGTTTTTGAAATGAGTTATGATAGGTATATAATTTTCGACTATATTGTTATAAAAAGGTCTTTTATATACGTGATTATATGAGAAAGAAGTGGAACATTTTGATTTAAATCAATTGCGTAGTTGAAAGTAAAGCAACACGAGTAGTTAATAAATAAAATAAGCTTGATATCTGACCACTAATAAAATAATGTACTACAACGTAATGGCTTTTAAACATCAATTCTTTACCAGATGAGCCCGCAAAACACACTAGTCCTATTTTTATTTGATGACTGCCTCGGTGGCGCAGTGGTAGTGAATGCGACTGCTGTGCATGAGGTCTCGGGTTCAAATGCTGGGTCGGACCAAGTGTTTGTGTGATCTACAAATATTTGTTTCGGAGTTTGGGTGTTTTCTATGTATAATATGTATGTATTTACAAAAAAAAAGTATATATGTATTCATATCAGTTGTCTAGCACCTATAACACAAGCTCTGCTTAGCTTGGGACTAGATGGCGTTGTGTGTTAGATGTCCGAAATATTTATTATTTAGTGTAATTACTCACGTCAGTTTCTGTAGCATTAGACTTTACATTACTCATACAGAGAATTTATGAAACAAATCCCCGTCGTGACAATACTACCAATTATTATTTCAAAATGCTTGTAACATTTTTTTATTTTAAAGAAATATCAAAACTGAAATTAAATAAGCCATTAATTTTAATTACCTAACTTCTCATTGCAAACATAAATTAGTAATATAAGGGCCTTTGTCGTAATAAAAAATATTATTATGTATACTAATTAAAGCCTTAAGAACATGTTTAAACATGTAGTTTAATTAAAAGAGCTTTACAACTATTTAAATAAAATACGTTACAGATGCGGTAAGAATCGAAGTCGTGACATCACGAATCTAAGCTCCTGTTCCAGTATCTTTATCTTGGTTTAGATTCATGGAATTGGTTTCTATTCACAAAAATCTGTGGTTTTACCTTATTATAAACTTGACTTTAAAATGACGAATGCATGCACATGATTCATTGCAAAACCAAAACTTAATTCTTAATTTTAATACGTGCTTTTTTATCTGTTATAATTCTCTCTCTCTTCTCAATCCTAGGTACTGCACCTGACTGGACTATTTTGATGGATACGTATGATAAGCACTATAAAATCCCAGAGGATGTTGGTGTTTCGTCATCCAGACCGGACATATTCCTTTTCTCTAGACAAATTAAACACATAATATTAGTAGAGCTTACTGTTCCGTGGGAAACTAATATTCCTAAAGACCATAGAATAAAATTAAATAAATATTACGATCTAACAACTGAACTTAACAAAAATGGCTATGTGGTTAATTTATACGCGGTAGAAGTAGGAGCGAGAGGTATACCAGCTAAATCTCTCTATAACCTTCTGAAAGACCTTGGCCTGTCGAGATCTGCAGTAAGTTCTATTTTAGAACGAGTATCCAAGGCTGCATTAACAGGTTCCTACCAAATTTGGCTAGGTAGGGCGGGAAACTCGAGCAGTGAAGGTGAGCGTTGATGCGCATCTTAAAGGGGGCCTCCTTTAACCTACATCCAGGTCGTAAGTCCTGGGAACTGCTTTGAGTTTCTCCCTCTGCCACACGATGGACCCGGCACCCGCACGGTGAATCCATGGAGTGCTAAGAAGTTTGTCTCATAAAAAATGACAGCCCGGAGAGACGGGATGACGCTGGAAAGACAGATGACTGGTGGAAAGACACCTGACTGGTGGAAAGACATCTGACTGCTGGAAAGACAGTCGAGGGCAATGGCCTAGCAAGCCTAACCCGGGAAACCCAAAAGCTAAAAGTCCAAAAAAGTGTAATACCCCTGGGACAGTCCGAGAGGGGGGGCGGAAGATCTGTCCACCGATAGATATAAATGACGACCCCGGCGAGAATACGGAACTGAGATGCCCTAAGTGCGGGAAAACTTACAAAAGACGAGCCTGGTATCTCAAACATTTAAAAACGCACGATAAAGTTGAAGCACGACAGTCGTCGGTCAGTACTTTAACAAACACTGCGGATAGAGTTAACCCTCATACATCCCAAGGTGAGCCATTGTGTGAAAATCACCAGGAGTCCATTGCCATCAGGACACGTCTTAGCATTCCTAGTTTAAAAAACTCCACCTGGAAAGTACATGATGAAAACTTGGCAATCCTGCTGGAACACCCGGGATCTAAGAAAGACTTGAACAGCCAAGTAGAAACTTTGCAGGACACGGTATATACATACTTTTGTGAGCGCTATCCACCACCAAATTTTTATGCGCATAAAGATAAAGAAAACACCTTTAAATCGAAAATGCGGAGAAAGAAAAGAGAGTTAATAAAACAACTTCGAAAAGCCAAGGCCATGGGCGATAACCATCTAAGTCACCAACTGTCTAGGGCATTAAGATCGATCCTTAAATTAATTCAAGGAATATCGCTGCAAATCACAAAAAATCGCGATAATTTTAACAGAGCTAAACACGAAGTAGACTTTGATAAAAACCCTTTTCAATACTCGAAAAACATTTTCAATGAACAAAAAGGAAAGCTTCTTTTGACCAACCAACAGATTTACGACCACTTTAAAAGCACATACCAAGTGCCTAAGCGCGGGAGACGGTATGAGGATCCAAACGTCCAAAAACCTCATTATCCTCTTGTCGATTTTGAAAGTTGTCCACCTACCCTAGAGGAAGTAGACCATCAAATTAAAAAGAAAACATCCATGTCAGCTCCGGGCCCTGACGGTATTTCTTATATAGTGTACAAAAAATGTCCATCGGTTCGTAAACATCTCTTAAACGTATTTTGTAAAATCTGGTCAAAGAAGCAAATACCAACATCATTTGGCAAAGCAATTTTTGTCCTCATTCCAAAAAAAGACGAAGTAATTCACCCAAAAGATACTAGACCGATAGCACTAACCAATACAATTTCCAAAATTTTCTTTAGCGTACTACAAACAAAAATGACAAAGTTCATGATCAGCAATAGGTATTTCAGGCCAAACCACCAGAAAGGGTTCTTGCCCGGTATTTCTGGCTGCCTGGAACATAACACATTATTAGCGGAAAGTTTGAAAGATGCCAGAATGCATGAGAGGCAAATAACGGTCTGTTGGATAGACCTTGAAAACGCATTTGGTTCTGTACAGCATGAACTGATGATTCTCGCCCTGAAGTGGTATAACTTTCCTACTGTGGTTATCGACATAATCACATCTTATTATTCTAAATTACAATTTACCATAGCAGCAAACAAGGAACACACAGAACCATTGCATTATAATGTAGGGTTGTTCCAAGGCTGCTGCTTGTCACCAATAGCTTTTAATATAATTATAAATATTCTTATAGATAAGTTAATAAGTCATGAGAAAAAATGGGGCTATCGGTTTAAAATAAACAACAAATACACAGAGTCCATCTTAGCCTTTGCAGACGACCTTGCAATACTGACACGTAATCCAAAACAATGTCAGAAGTTATTAATTGAAGTGGATGAGTTTTGTACATGGACTGACGGACTGAGGGCAAAGCCAAGTAAATGCCACTGTTTATGTCTGGGTAGACGGAATACCAAATATACCTCATATGATCCGGGACTCTCAATAGGAGGACAATGTGTGACCACGATTGCTGAAGCAGTGCCTTTCAAATTTCTTGGTAGAAAGATTGATTACAAAGGACGTACACCATCCTTAGAGATAACTGTCGAAAATTTTCTTAATGACTTAAATAAGGTAGACCAACAACCATTAAACAATATTAAAAAAGTTTGGATATACGACAATTATCTTACGTCGCGTCTGACTTGGCCTTTCCTTGTATATGACATCGGTAAAAGCCTCCTGGCAAAACTAGATGCAAATGTCAAAAAGATATTGAAGTTATGGCTCGGAATTGCACACTCAGCTGACCCCTCAACTCTATTTAGGGATCAAAACAATTTTGGGATGAAGTTAAAGAAGCCATCGGAACTCTAAAACACCTCAGAGTTACCAAAATGCATGTCTTGGGACAATCCCAGGATGAAATAATCTCATCACTCCCAAAAGATAAATATGTTACAGAGCTTGAGTCAAGACTTCAGTTCCATAAACAATTTATGGCTGGTGCACAGTTTAATAGAGTCGGGCTGGGTTTCGCAAAGAAGAAGGGAGACCGAGAAATAATAAAATCCTTTATACAACAAGATGAAAATGATATCTATAAAGTGCATGCAATGAATCTAGAAATGCAAAGTGAGTGGTTAACTATAGGAGAGTTCTGCATCCCGTTAGCCCTGAAATGGCGCACCTTGCTATATGATTGGTCTCCTGCCCTGTTAAAATTCTATCTGAATGCCTTCCAAATGACCCTCCCAGACCAAAGTAACCTAGTGAGATGGGGGAAAGCATCTGAAAAATCTTGCTATACGTGTGGTGAGGCAGTAGGTACTGCTAGGCACTTACTGGTAGGTTGCAGGGTGCTGCTTGATAGGGGTTATTACTCACGCCGACATGATAGAGTACTAGAAATCATACGTGAAGCAGTAAGTCTTTCAGTAGCTAGAGCCCAAAAAGGATTGACTACAAATAAACGAGAAATTAACTTTATAAAGGATGGCTCAACTACCAAATCTAAAAGCAAGCCTTTCTCAATCCTAGGTACTGCACCTGACTGGACTATTTTGATGGATACGTATGATAAGCACTATAAAATCCCAGAGGATGTTGGTGTTTCGTCATCCAGACCGGACATATTCCTTTTCTCTAGACAAATTAAACACATAATATTAGTAGAGCTTACTGTTCCGTGGGAAACTAATATTCCTAAAGACCATAGAATAAAATTAAATAAATATTACGATCTAACAACTGAACTTAACAAAAATGGCTATGTGGTTAATTTATACGCGGTAGAAGTAGGAGCGAGAGGTATACCAGCTAAATCTCTCTATAACCTTCTGAAAGACCTTGGCCTGTCGAGATCTGCAGTAAGTTCTATTTTAGAACGAGTATCCAAGGCTGCACTAACAGGTTCCTACCAAATTTCGCTAGGTAGGGCGGGAAACTCGAGCAGTGAAGGTGAGCGTTGATGCGCATCTTAAAGGGGGCCTCCTTAAACCTACATCCAGGTCGTAAGTCCTGGGAACTGCTTTGAGTTTCTCCCTCTGCCACACGATGGACCCGGCACCCGCACGGTGAATCCATGGAGTGCTAAGAAGTTTGTCTCTTGATATTAGTAAATAAATAAGACGAAGCAGACTATATATTTGTATGTTTCACAGTAGCGTCTAAACTACTGAACGGATTTTAATAAAAATCAATAGGTTTGTGATAATGACCCGAGTGACATAGGCTGTATAAATTTTATCAAAAGTTTTTATCAAGTTGAGTTTTTTAAATATTTTCTTATTTATCGTAGGAGAGCCACGCTTCGACATTAATGGGGCGGCTCGACCGGAGTGATACCACGGCCTCACAAAAAACCAGTGTAAAGCAGCGCTTGCACTATGTTTCACCGAGTGAGTTTACCGGAGACTCATTCCACAACCCCTCCTCCCACCGCCTCCCCATACACCAAAGGCCGGCAACGCAACATGACGAGACGACAATTGTGACGCGTCTGGTATTGCGGGTGTCTATGGGCGGCGGTAAGAACTTACCATCAAGTGATACGTCTGCTTATTTACCCACTATTCCATAATAAAAAGAATATTATCAACATCATCAACAGCCTTTGCTAGTCCACTATTGGACTTAGGTCTCCTCTTAGGTCTTCGTAAGAGAGGAGAGAGGGATATTTTAAAGAAGCTGAATTATTCTCACTACTAAGAATGTTAGAACTCTTAAATAGAGCCACTGATCATACTAAAAACGATTATTTGGGAATGCTAGTGTCCATAAGTAAAGGTAATCGCTTACCATAAGAGCACAGAAGCAGATAGTTAACTGACCTATCTGTACTTGACTGCCTCGGTGGCGTAGTGGTAGCGTATGCGACTGCTATGCTTGAGGTCTCGGGTTCGATTTCCGGGTTGAACCCAATGTTTGTATAATCTGTAAATATTTGTTTCGGAGTTTGGGTGTTTTCTATGTATAATACGTATGTATTTACAAAAAAAAAAGTGTATAAGCATTTAAATCAGTTGTCTTGTACCCATACAACAAGCTCTGCTTAGCTTGGGACTAGATGGCGTTGTGTGTTAGATGTCCGAAATATATATATATTTATTATTATTTATTTATTTACCTCTAATGTCATTTTTCTTACTCTTACCTGAAGTTACTTTCTAAAGTATAATGTTTAAGCATTTTCATACTATTAACGACGGGTAAGTGATGCGAGCACTGGTATTTAATTAAAGTTATCGCGGTATTAAATTTCAATAACGATGTTGTTATAGTATAATGTGCATGCACTAGAGAAATGTCTAGAGAAATCGGAGCCGCGCCCAACAGATAACCGACGAGACGTTGAATTTGCATGCACGTCATAGACTTATATGCAGACACGATATTGGAGTTGCAATTGTTGATCGTGGAAATAACATTGTGGGAATCTTAGTCCCTGTGACAGATGGCTATAAAATCGATAAAATTTTGGACAAGCGATTTTATTTTGATTCATCTATATTTTCATAATGTACTTGAGAATTTTCACACAAATTAAGTGCGTACTGCACATTATAAATATAAAATTCACAAATATGCACAACAAAAAACAACGACTTCAAGAACTATACCAAATTGAAAACGGACCACACGGGAAGCAACAGCTTTCAAATAAGAAAAGAATCATCAAAATCGGTTCACCCAGTTGAAAGTTATGAGGTAACAAACATATAAAAAAAACACAAATGATGAAAGAAAATGTTTTAGATGAAATCCTGCCACATTGTATTTAATTACGAACTATTCTAAACCTTAATTCACTTGAGAAATTCAAAACACTTTCCTGTACTAACGGAGTGATTGCTTGTTTCCTTTTCGTTTATTAATTCTCCCTTACAATAAGCGTTTGTTACTTGTGATAAATAGGGTAAAGTAGCTTAGAGCCTACAGAAACTAAAGTAATTTAAGCAATCTTCAGTTTTGGTTTTCTACCTCACTGTAGGACTCATTCAGGATTGAAAAATTATAATAACCGCTATTTACTATATAAAATTCCAGTTGAAGTAATTTTCTATAATTATAGTTGATGAATCTTATACGAAATCTTTGGTAAAACTAATTTTAAGCCTTATGTTGTTATTCATTTCAATTTCATCATTATTCTGTCCTGTCTGTATTAATTTAATCTGTGATTTCACGTTTCTTAGAGCGGCATAATCAGTTGCATCGGCACTATGCCGCGTCACGTGGGCTGCCATTAAAGTCGACGCCAGACATGTTTCGTCCATTATATGTATTACATGTATACAAATACATGTATATAAATTGTAGCCGACTTAAAAAGTAAAAAAAATGTAGAATTTTTACTTTATATTATTTCACTACTGAAGGTTTCGTCATCAATGGTTTAAATGTTTCAGAATTAAGCCGTACAGTACTTATTTTACATATTTGACTACATTAAAGTATAGTGTATAAATACATATATACCGTAAATTTACAACTATCTAATTTGGTTGTCAATTCTCTACGAAACATTTTTAAGCTATTGTATAGCTTTTATCGCGCGGCGACCGAATCAAGAAATTCCGTAACGAAAATAAAACCTAACACCCCTCACTCCACCTACCATGTAGCTCGGCCGAACGTTCCGTTCGCTTAACGTGTATGTATATGGTACGACTGTACGAAGCCGGCACGGGTCGAGACAAGCTGCTAAAGTTTCAATGATAAAAAATCCTGAATAACATATATTGTAAGATAATAAAAATAAAAATATTTTAAACGATATTAAGTTCTCATTTATTCAATAAAAGAAAAAAAAATGTTTTGTTATCGGTTACCACGCTCAAAAAGTGTAACTTGAATTAATATTAAAGAAAAAACTTGAACTAACATAAAAAAAAAACTGCATATTTAAAAAATAAATAAATAATTATAATCGCATGAGTTGATAAAAATGCTATGCAATAGCTTTACCGCGGCAGTCCCCGAGTGCGACACGTTTTTTTTCATAATTTACCTAGTTGACAACAACTTTAAAATATATTTAGCTAACCTAAAAATACATATATACGAGAAACTCATAATATTTTTATCTCTATAGCTCTCGATATACTTGCTTTGAAGGTGCCCTCCACTCGTCCTTACTCAAAGAGAAGTATTTAGCAATGATTTCTCATTGCGGTTTTTGGGCACCTGTGATTCAGACAGCCTATATTTTCATTGCCACCAAAAGCACGTCCAAATAAGGATATTTTTATATTAAACTAACCTTTTCGTGTCCACTTCGTTGGGTGTTAACCACCCGTTTTTCTTCGATTGCATTTACAAATACTATTATTTTTAACTGATATTTTTGTTTGGTGATAAAAAAATTTGCCCATGTCACTGCTCAATAGTTTCTGTGAAAGAAAGAATTTTCAGGATCGGATCAGTACTTTCGAAAATTACCCCCCCAACCATACAAAGAAATTTAGAAACTTTACTTCTTTATAATATTAGTATAGAATTCACCTATTACATACGTAATCAAGCATATATAATTACAAGCAAATTTAGTCCATATACAGCTAACTTACAAAGTCATTCAAATAGCAAAACAGGTAATGTACCTCTTTAAAGGAAGTATTTTTTGTGCTAGCCATGTTATACGTGGGTTGAAAATAAATTTTACATTGCTACCAAAACCAGATCACTTGCCCACCTGATGTAGATACGTAAATCGTTATTCTATATAAGGAGTTATTATTTTTTAGTTTAGAAAACTAGTCTATTTCGTCGTTTATATAAATTAACAACGCCGAATAAGCCAGTTTATAAAATAAGTGTTTTTATATAAATATAATATTTACTTAAAACTTCAAGTTTTGTATGTAATGAATTATTACAATTTTTATTTACAAAACTTGAAGTTATCTCTCTCATATCATTACTAATGATATTTAGATTTATTAAGATTTTATAACGTAAACTTGTAACATTCCAATTAACATTCCATTCCAACGTAAAGAAATAATGTCCCACTGCTGGGCTCGGGTCTCCTCTCATAAGAGGGTTAAGCCCATACGTCCCTACGCTGGCCGAGTGCGGGTTGGGGACTGGCAAGACAACGTTGTGGCTACGTAATCTTGACATTGGATTGGATAACTTATATGTTGGTGAACTAACTAAAGAAGAAAAAAGCAATTTGTGTTAAAACTCTATCGAAAGTTTTGCTATTGGTGCTAATTCTGTTGTTGCGTCACTTAACATCAGTATACTGATCTTTCCTTATTTTAATAGATTTCCAAAATAATATTCTTGTATGAATTTTAAATATAAAATTTAAATATAAATATATGACTATCTTCCTAGCTTTTATTAATCCCAAGATTATTTGGGGTCGGCTACTGGTTCAACCGGTTTTACCTGTATGTCAGTTTTTCCACGGAGCGACTTTTTTTGAGGTCCCTGTTGAACAGCTGGAGCATTCAAAGGCAATGCGGTACTCGAGGCGGGTGTAACTACTTACCGCTGATGTGACTCTCATTAAATGAAATAGCATATAAGGAAAAATATCTAATGATGTTGATTTGTTATTTTATTGATGATTGGAAAACGTCTTTACCATGACTCAGCTTAACATCAGGTATAATAAATGTCGATAATATACATTAGTCATGACCAGAGTGACTAATTCTAGAGATTAATCAAGGAGTGTCGTTGAACACTACAAATAATATGAAATATACAAATTTTTTATTGAATTGAGTGCAAACGAACAGACGTATCGCCATCAGATAAGCGATTTACATCGCCCATGGACACCAACAACACCAGAGGCATCACAAGTGCATTGCCGGCCTTTTGGGGAAGAGGTTGGGATATGGACCTCCGGTATTCTCACTCACTTGGTGAAATACAGCGCAAGTGTTATTTCACACCGGTTTTCTGTGAGACCGTGGTTTTATTCCAGTCGAGCCGGACCATTCATTACGAAGCAGGAGAGCCACGCTCAATTCAGTTAACGTTAAAATTATGATGTAGTTCATTAAACTTAAGTTAGTATTAAATAATTGGATATTTTTTCTACGGAGGTTCAGGCTATTTAATTGCATAGATAAGTAAACTAAGCAAGAAAAAGTTTAAAAACTAAAACCCCATTAGGTAAAGCTTTGGCTTAACCATAGTCAGGTAAAAAGTAAAACTTTCCAATACTGGATGGATCTCCTGGCTTTGCTCTTAGTACTTGCAGTGCGTTATATAAACGATTATCTTGTATTAATATATCTTCATAACTAAACCATAGACTTACAGAAAACTGGCGTTAAGGTTTGCACAATATATTAGTATAGATATTATATATGCCACAGTTTTACTATATACCCAGCACTGGAATATTTATGCGTTGTTGATATATATAACGATTATGCTGGCTGACCCACGCAATTTTGTCTATGCCTCTTTTTAACCATATATCTATTCTGTCTTAAAAAAAAGCTGAAAATAGGTTAGACAGACTGAGATCAACTTGAGCAACAATGTGACCCGAGAATTACATATAGAATAGATGAATTGATCGATGACTTTGACAATTATAAATTCAACGGAAATTAAACATCTAACTGTGGAAATGAGTTTAGCAGCTTGCTCACTGAATTTCTTTATTATCATTAAAATATAGAGAGAATTGCGTTTTGATGTTAAGAATAAGGAAAATCTTTTAGGCTAATGCCTAGTAATGCTCCTTTGCATACGTAACAATATATCTAATATTAATTAATTTTTTATTTTTTTAAAAAAGACAACTCCCACATTAGGAATAAACATCCTGTGTCGTGGGGGACTTTACAAACATACATGAAACGGACACAAAGAACATCCAGACTCGGGACAACAATTCGTGGATCACACAAAGTGTTGTAGGTACCGCGTGGGATTTGAACCCACGACACTTGGCGCAGTAGCAAGCGGCATGGCGACCGCTGACACCACTCGGCCAACCGTGCAGTAATAAAACTAAATTATGGAATAGGAGGCAGACGTATCGCTTAATGGTAAGCGATTACCGCCGCCCATGGACGCCCGCAACACCAGAGGAGTTACAAGTGCGTTACCGGCCTTGGGGGATGAGGAAGGGGATGGAGGAAGGGATTGGGATAGGGCCTCCGGTATCCTCACTCACTCGGTGAAACACAGAGCAGGCGCTGTTTCACACTGGATTTCGGTGAGGCCGTGGTATCACTCCGATCGAGCCGGCCCATGCCATCCAAAACGTGGCTCTCCCACGGCATTACATTGATATATCTTAATAACTTATGAATAATTGTTACGCTTGGAAAGATTTATATCACGATAGCAATAAGCATTAAATTCCTACGCAAGAATCATGCAATGAAATTAATAGATCATCAGATAGAGCCAGGTGAAGCATTGGTTTGCCTCCAATGTAACAAAGCGTTGGCCTCTAGTCTAAAAATTGAAGCGTCGCTCATTGAAAAGCGTGTTTCCTTTTCTATTTTCAGTTTAGTTCACAGCAGGGGGTTAACATTAAAATCGCCCACCCGGATCTTTAGTTATTATATAATAAGCGTATCTTATAAGCTAAGGTTAACCCTGTGAGATACAGTTATACCATAGAAAGTTCTGTATTTCAATTGACGTCAAAAAAGTAGAACGTTTTTAATTTGCTTGTTTTGTATGTCACTTTAGAGTATTGGGATTATCAGTTCGAAAGTTGTTTGTTAAAATTAGGTGTGTGTTTGAAAATTTCAGTGAGGTCAGTTGCATTTTGTTGTTCTTCATTGAGTATGGTTACTGGACAAAAACCCCTAGTAATTCGAGACAAGAGGGCTTACATATAACTTGTAACTCTTGTGCAACGTTATATACATATATAATATAATAAATAATATAATAAAATATATATAGTAAAATAAAGTTGCAGTCTTTAAAGTTGAAAAAAAAATCGATCAAGTGTGAGTCAGAATCGTGCACCGAGGGTTCCGTACAAACCTGTAGGTATGTTATAAGATGTAACTCAAAATGTATACTTTTCACAATTTTTTATTTATCTGCGGTATAAGACGTTGCTGTATCTTTTGGTTATAAGTTTGATTTTATCACAGCTCCAAGGGACAGTAGGTTTGAGTATCACTACATAGTATAAAACAAAGTCGCCTTTTCTGTCCCTATATCCCTATGTGCGCTTAAATCTTTAAAACTACGCAACAGATTTTGATGCGGTTTTTTCCAATAGATAGAGTGATTCAAGAGGAAGGTTTATATGTATAATACATGCATCATATACTAAGGCAACATTGCTAATTTTAGAGGTTTCTATTTTATGCCCGTGCAAAGTCGGAGCGGGCCGCTATGTTTTTATATACAACGTTCATAGTTTTTCTGTAGTGTATTTCATTTAGTATCAGCATTGCACCCGTGCGAAGCCGGGGCGGGTCGCTAGTTTGATATAATTTTCAGCTTGATACCTCCACGCGTTCCTGACAGACAGACAGACGGAGACGGAAAGTGATCCTATAAGGGTTCCGTTTTCTCCTTTTGAGGTACGAAACCCTGAAAATACTTAATTTAATTTAATAGAACAGGTATATCTTTAGTAAAATAAATTTGTTTTGCATTAGGTATAAATATTCTAAATCTCAGTAGATCTTACAACTTATTTAAGGAAAAATCAAGATGTTTAGTTTTAACCTTGTCTCATGGCGTTCTTGTCCGATGAAGGATTAGTGTGGGCAGATGATAAATCGGATGCTCTTGAAACTGAGGTCAAAGTTACACAAAATGTTTATTATACTTTGTATTTTTTATATTATTATAAAGATAGCTATATACCTCCTTCCTAAAGAGTGATCTATGTCTGAGTGAGCTGTAGGCTATAAAAACGAAAAACCTATAATAGTGATCGCTTGGACATAATTGTTACGTTAAATACTGTATTGAAGGTACTTGTATGATCAGATGTTTTTTTTGGTAAAAATCCTAAACGTGAATCCTAATTAGATCGATCAAAAACAAAAAAACGGTTAAAATAATAATCACAAATTTTAACAATAAAGAAATCGACTTCAAGAACCAAATTAAATGGGACCACAGCACCTGCTTTCAAATATAAAAAGAATCATCAAAATCGGTTCTCCCGTCGAAAGTTATGAGGTAACAAATATAAAAAAAAAACAGACGAATTGCGAACCTCTTCCTTTTTTGAACTCGGTTAAAAATAAAATGAATCACATGCAATATTTAATGTTTAAAAATGTACGACCTCAAATTAAATTACTTTAATGTTTGCAGATAAGAACCGTGTTTAGCTTTATTTGAAAGTAATACACATTTGTTTTGAAACAAATCTTAATATATATAAATCTCGTGTCACAATGTTTGTCCTCAATGGACTCCTAAACCACTTAACCGATTATAATAAAATTCGCACACCATGTGCAGTTCGATCCAACTTGAGAGATAGGATAGTTTATATCACAATTTACTAATTGGGAAAAAAATATTTCTTTTGAAGAGAAGCAGACGAAGTTGCATAAGTCAGCTAGTATTTTATAAAATGGATAGCACTCAGATATAATTATTTAATCCTGTATCTTTTCAAAACTGCCGGTCTTTTGTGAATGGTGTTCAGATAAGTTCTATTTTTAAAACTGGAATGACTTCCCTATTTCTTTTTTCGTCCGAGATTTTGTACAAAAAGGTTTAATAACAAGAGGATTAAAATAAATTGACTGGATCCATTATAGTAACCGCTTAGATTTAAGCGTCCACTTTTTAAAACTTCTAAGTAATTAGTTAACTTAAGAAATATTAATACGGAGAGATTTTTACAAAGTTAAGGATGTAACCCTTTTGAATTACTAGATTTTGATGTTGGATTAAGTTAATGTTCTAATTCCTGGTGATATTAATAAGGGGAGATATTTATCTTATAAGTTCATTCGGGTGTTAAAAGTTATATTTCGAAATGTGTCATTTATTTATTTATTTTTTATGAACACACTTTACTTGCTAGTTAAATTACAAAAATAAATCTTTATTTCTTTTGCTTCCTCAATTATGAAAGATCACAATATGAACATTACAAAAATAAACATTACTACAAGCCAAGGTAAAGTGAAAACAATTAATTGTGCAAAAAAATAATAATAATAATAATTACAAAAGAAATCAAACTCATACAATACACACACATATACATGTACACGCAAATATTTATTTTATTTATATAATATAGGTAATTATATAAGTATATAAATGTAATGTAAGTAAGTAATCCTACTACTATTATAAAGGCGAAAGTTTGTAAGTATGGATGTATGTATGTATGGATGTTTGTTACTCTTTCACGTAAAAACTACTGAATGGATTTGAATGAAACTTTACCACAATATAGCTTATACATCAGAATAACACATAGGCTACTATTTATAAAGATATAGCTTCGCCTCGCGGCGTTGCCCGCAGTTATCATCGTACCGCGGGTAGCACCGCGGGGTTCAGCTAGTATAAATATAATAATGTAATCTAAACACAAGTAAATAAATAATAATAATAAAAATAAATATTTCGGACATCTAAACATTGTATGACTTTTTTTTGAGGTATTTGCAATGTTTATTTGATTAAAATTTGTGATAGAAATGAAAAGATGCAATAGTTTAATTCATCGAGTTGTTTTGTAATATTTGTTTTATTGAAATAGGTATCGGTCTTTATTTAAGACTAACTGAGCACCGCGGTCTTACCCGCGGTGCAACAACAATCGCGTACAACGTCGCGGGGCAAAGCTGGTCTAAAAAAAAGTAGCCTTAGTTACTCCTTATATCATCACCTATCTGCCAGTGAAAGTCAGTTTCAGAGGTTAGCCGGAACAAACCGACAGACAGACAGACAAAATAGAAAAAAAAATTGCTAAATGTACCGTGCATACATACATATGCATTTAGTAAAAAGCGTTTATTTTAATATTACAAACAGACACTCCAATTATATTTATTTTTATACTACACTAGCTGACCCGTGCCCACTTCGTTGGGCATAATGTTAATAATTATTTAGTGTGTTATGTTTTAATTTCTTACTGCCAAAAAGAGGGCTAGTCCATTTCTCCCAGATTGTCTTACTTTTGCCAATACCAAATTTGCAAGAAACGTTTTGCCAGTGCCTCCCGGGGCGTCAAGAAAGAAAATTAAACCTCTGTTATTTAGCACACTGTCAATTATTGCATCAAAAGCTTGTCTCTGGTCGCTGACTAATTTCCGTAAATTTTCATTAATAAAAACTGACAACTCATTGGTATCGTACGAACGTATCAGTATTATGTCCGATGCATTGTTATGTGGCCGAATTGGAGAAGGTAAACCAAAATCATTTAAGGTTTTCTCATTTAGTTCTAAGAGTCTATTTTCTATTTGTAATAGACCTTCATTATACATGTCATCATTATAGGGTAAAGTGAAATTCTGATTCTGCTGTCGTATTCTATGTCTTATGTCGTCACATAAATCGTCTTTGAAGTTTTCCTACAGACTGAGTGGTTCAGATGGGTAACAAAATAACAATATCACCACAAACAACTCCCTCAACTTCAAAGGATATTGAGAAATTGAGGCTTCTCGTAGAGTTTTTGACGTGACAACGTCTTATAAATTGGTTTGCCGGGTGACACTTCAAGAAACTGCGTTACGCTCCGCTCACGTTATGCGCTCACAATGAGAGCGAGTGAGAGGCACGCGTCCCTTCCACTCGGGCATGGTTAGCCCGCCTAAGAGCGAGAGAGACAGACATAAAAAGTGAAAGGCACGCGTCGAATTATATTTAAAACGTTAAAATTAATGTTTTAAATATAATTCTTTGTATAAATAAATGTTTTAAATTGTTACTATTATTTCATCCTTCTTCCTACTATACGAATGAATATTCACATTGAAATTATTTTACCACTCAAAGTCGTTGTCACGTAAAACTTTCGCCCGTATACCGACTTTACAGGCAACCAATTTTTTTCCCACTGGTTATCGTCTTCTAACAAATCTACAAATCTCTCTGACGGCAAGCAGCTTGGTATGTTTCTTTGACAACTCCGTGCACAGTTTTTAAGTCCTGAAATGAGGTGGGGCCACGTACGTGATGAAGCAAAACTCGAAGGAAGAAACACTCCGACTGAGAAGGGTGCACACTATATACTCTTCCCAAAGCAGGATCTTTTTTTATTCCAGGATGACCAGCGACATCTTCTTCGCGTTTTCTTCGGGAAAATTTGTTATTAGCCCAGGTATAATAGTGGGGACGATCCATGTGTTGTCTGTTATAATAGTCCTTCCACGAATAGTCATAGTGGCCACCTGACCGCCGTGATCGACGTTTCGGCGTCGATAAACAGGATACCCATCTTCTCCGGTTTGGGTATCAGTGACAAAAAGGCGTGGGTATTTTTTTGAGCAAATACCATTTTTCATACACGGCAACGTTGGATTTTGTTCCCCACACGGCCCGTGTACCATGTTCTTTGTCACAATATCAAACAACGCCGGATCATTATCTTTATCGGGTAGCTCTGCAACTATAATCTTGTCAATTTCGTCAGGTTGTGTTTTATTTTCAAGCCAAATCAACATGTGACAATGAGGTAAGCCTCTTTTTGACTTTTCCGAAAACTTCTTCTTTTGTAAATAGTTTAATAAGTTTCTTCATTTTTAGATGAAAGACCCTTGCTATTATGTCGTGTCGATCGAAAGATCGCTGTCCAGAAAAAAGTTCTTGCTTTATTTCTTCCCACTCGGGGTTGCAAGTGAAGATAACAAATAAGTCAGGCCTTCCGTAATTTCGCACGTATGTCATAGCGTCTTGGGTTTTTTCGTGCATGTAGCGCGGCGAGCCAGTGAAAGATGAGGGCAAGATAACGTGTTGACCAATATTTGCAGCATTTACATTAGCATCTCTATTCAAAGCATCTCTTAAATGTATATAATCGTCAGCTCTTAACTTTTGTTGGTTACGGGATATAAAATTCAATCTTTCTGATATCATTTTAGCCATCATGTCAACGCAGTATTGACTGAACAAATCTCGGTAATAATGTAAAGTATTGAAACGATTCTCTATGATCATAAGTCTGTGTGCATAGAACTGCATACAGGAAACTATTTTGTTTTGTGCGGAACCTTGTTGCTGTATAGTCAGATAATAGCCATCATCTCCTTTCACAAACATTAAAGGATATTGCAGGGGATCGTAAGCGCGGTGCAATTCGGACACTCTTTTTAGCTGGCCATCTTTACAATGTAGTACTATATCACGGGGTCCTTTGTCTTCATCTACTAACAGTACTGCAACTTCGTTTGTTGTAGGGGAGTTGTATCTTCCTCGATGTTGATTTTGTGGTGTGCGATCGGCGTGAATTATTAATTTTAAATTGTCGGAGGAACTGCGTACGTATTCGTTCTGGCTATTACTCGTTCTGGTATACTCATTGATCAAATCGGTTTTTAAAGTGGGGCTCATGTTTGATCGCAAAGAAAGTTGGTCCGCATCAGAAATGAAATAGATCTGTAATAATTTCGAAATTTGACCTGTAGAAGGAAGAAGACTACCAATTAAATGATAAACCTGGCCCTCTATCTTAAAAGTAGGCATAAAATTTCCTTCACGAATTTCTTTCGCACCGAACGATGTCATTTGAAATAGTGTGTTATATTTCCGTATATTGTTTAAAAAATGCGTAGAATGTGGATGAGCATTTGTCAAGAGACTTTTTACAGGCTCTGGTGGCTCTACAATGGCAGGAAGAATCACTTTACCTGCAGTACAACACATACCATTCGGTTCATCGATCCATTTTTTTGCAAAACACTTAGGACAGGTTTTACTCATTGCTCCAATTGTTACTGCGCTCTGCTTAGCGTAATCGATGTTAGGATCATAATTGAAAGCTGATCTATTACTGTGTGGTGCACTTCGACTGCGTATTCTAGATGTTCCTTGTCCGATAATCTATATCGTATTATCTCTTTAACCATGCGTCCAAATCATATGCTGTTAAAGGGAAAGGTCTTTTATTTTAAACACACACACGATGAGTTTACTTATTTTCATAAAGATTCGCTGACTTTTTTGTAGGCATTTTCAAGCTCCACATCTTTTCTCTAGAACTGAAATATATATCTTTCATAGTTAAGGCAGCGTTCATAAGAAACGCTTTCATTCGACCGTTTTTTCTCCGATTCACTTTGCAAAACCGACTACCACGTAAAAGCCTTTTTATTTTTCGGTTTTTTATATAACCTATGACACTCAGCAATAATGTGTCTTTCTATTGGTGAAAGAATTTTTAAAATCGCTTTAGTAGATCCCGAGATTACCCCTTACAATTTAACAAATATACAAACACACAAACTTTACTTCTTTGTAATATTAGTATAGAATAGATGTCGAAAGTGTACTAATTACGTTTCGAAAAATTCAATTTCGGAGACGTACGCTGCGTAAGAAGCCGACCACGTGCCTGAGCTGCGCGGGTACCTATAGTCGTTCCAATCGTTTATTTAACTTTTGACAGGTCTAATACTTAATCAAATAGTGATACCCTGACCCGTTACCGATTCGATTTCTTTTATCGATCGATTTTATGCATGAAGAAGTTTTAATCGATTTAACACACACATTACTTTATAGATAATTTCGTACTTTTATCGATTATTAAACGGCAACACAGGACGCGGAGCCGGCCCGCGGCGCCATTTTGTTGTCAGTGTTAATCCACATTTTCATACGTCGAGTTGAGTATTTATATTCCTCCGTATTGATTTATTTGTGAATTATCACGTTTGGTTGAGATGAGCGTATCGTTTCTCCCTTCGTTACTGTCAAAATGCCAAAAAATAAAGTACTCAAAGGACAAACAAGAGTTTGTCTTGCGATATAATCGATTTATTTCAAAACTGTTTTTATAGTCTGCGGTAATTAATTACGAATGCCACATCTCTAAGTGGGCGGAGCCCATCCATGAAGTACAGTATTCCCTGTTGTACATTATGTCAAAAATTATTACAAAACATTATGTGCGTGATCTGTCAAAAATTAAATAAACGATTGGAACGACTATACCTCTCAGATATAAAAGGCCACGCCTCCTTCTCCCGAAGCGAGCACGAACGCGAACCGAATTAAGCCCGAAGCCATCGCGCGCCGTCCGCTGCTTTGGCCTTTCGTTGAAATTTCTCCGATTCACTTTGCAAAACCGACTACCACGTAAAACCCTTATTATTTTTCGGTTTTTTATATAGCCTATGACACTCAGCAATAATGTGCCTTTCTATGGGTGAAAGAATTTTTAAAATCGGTTTAGTAGATCCCGAGATTACCCCCTACAATTTAACAAACACACAAACTTTACTTCTTTATAATATTAGTATAGACTAGCTGGCCCACGCAACCTCGTTTGCGTCTTATATTGCCCGTAGCGTGAAAATTTTCCCCCGTTTTTGAAACATTATTCATTGGTGTTCCTCTCCTATTAGTAGTAACCTGATGATATATAGCCTATAGCCTTCCTCGATAAATGGACTATCCAACACTGAAAGAAGTTTTCAAATCGGTTCCTGAGATTAGCGCGTTCAAACAAACAAACTCTTCAGCTTTATTATTAGCATAGATATGCAGTCATCTACCCTATTATTCACTATGAATTACTCGATGTTCTGATTAATTAACCTGTCAAACTAGTTGTGGTTAAACGCTGACTGCGTCTGTGACCACGGTCAGTACAACCTCGTTAGTAATAAATGTTACCTGTCTGTAATCAGAAATCCAATGGTCTATACTTCCTTTATTGTACCTAACTTGCTCTTTCTTTTTATAATAAAATCTATACTAATAATAAAGCTAAAAAGTTAGTTTGTTGGTTTGAACGCGCTAATCTCAGGAACCACTGGTCTGATTTAAAAAAATCTTTCAGTGTTGGATAGTTCATTTATCGAGGAAGGCTATAGTGTATATATAATCACGCTACTACTAATAGGAGCGGAGCACCAATGAATAATGTTTTGAAAACGGGGGAAAATTTTCACGCTACGAGCAATATAAGACGCAAACGAGATTGCGTGGGTCAGCTAGTCTTTAATAAATCTTAATAAAACCATCTTAATTACTTAATTCTTCCTGAATGCTTCAAACATATACATCCTGTGACACAAAGATAAACACCAATAAAATAAAATGTAAGATTTAATCGCTGATATTTCTAACTGATCAAATTAATGATTATCGTACGACAAATTTTTTATTCGCGGATATACATCCGACGTATATATGTATCTTCAGTAGTTAGTGGTAATAAATTGTGATGGTTATTTGTTTGAATGTCTGTATGTGATCAATATGTTCTCTAAAATAGTCGTGTTTGTAAAGTAAGTCTTATTTCATCTACACTAATATTATAAAGAGGAAAACTTTGTTTGTATGTTTGTAATGAATAGGCTCAAAAACTACTGGACCGATTTTAAAAATTCTTTCATCATTCGAAAGCTACATTATCCACGAGTAACATAGGCTATATTTTATTTTGTAAAAAAATAGGGTTCCGTAAGATATTAGGGTTTTTCGGACACAAGGTGTAAAAATCAATCAGAAAAGTTACTTATTTTGCAAAAAATTTCATGCTACGGGCTATATAAGACGCAAACGAGGTTGCGTGGATCAGCTATAAATTATAAATAGATATTGTTCCGGGACTGCCTGTAATCAGATAATGAACATCGCTCTCATTAACCTACTGCAGTCCCATTCGTTGTATCTATTCTTATACTTTCTTTGTAAAAGGATTTTTTTCCTAAGGAGACAGATGTTCAGTTTAACATGTGACCATATAAAAGCAATCAACTAAAAGTCCCTGTAATGCTACATAGTGCATATATCCTACTAATATTATAAACGCGCAAGTTTGTGAGTATGTTTGTTGCTCTTTCACGCAAAATCTACTGAATGGATTGTGATGAAACTTTACAATAATACAGCTTATACATCAGAATTACACATAGGCTACAATTTATAAAGATACTAGCTTCACCTCGCGGCGTTGACCGCGGTTGTTGTCGTATGGCAGGTGGCACCGCAGGGTTCAGCTAGTCCTAAATAAAATTAGAGTAGAAAATGACATTCATTGTCATATATACAAATTATGTAATTTAAAAAAGTCCACTTTGGAAAATGAATTCTTATTCTGATCCGATTGTTTTCTTCAAAATATGGACATATTTTAGTACTTTTGTATTTTCCATAAGCATGAAAATGTGTGTGAGTTTTCGTAAGGACTCTGGAAATATTACAAGTGCCTAATTTCAAATTTGAATGCTACTGGTTCTAACATTCCACTAGTTATTAAACTGGTAGAAAACCAGAATAGGCTTCAATGTAACGGAAATGAAAACAGTTGATGGCATCATCATTCTAAATTGATTCCATTACAAGTCGACTTAGTATCAGTCAGTGTAATCAGAATGTTGTATAAATAAACGGCCATCTTAATAAACCAGTTCTAACGTTCGCTGCAACCAAATTCAAATTTAAAATGTACGTTATTCGCACTTGCCGAAACACATGACCTTCTCACAATCGTTGTGATACGATGGGGTCGATGAACTTGATGCAGATGCGTTGCCGTTCACATGTAGCGTTACAACCTCCCACGTGAGAGGATGCAAGTAATAAGCACAAGCGCGAGCGGATAGCGTTTCGGTTACATACATATTTTATATGAAATGTAGAAAGTCTTTCCCAGCCTAGGGCAAGAACGACTATGTTTAGTATGTTTCGATTGTGTAGGGTATTTAAAAAGGTATATCTCTGCTCAACTATAAGATAAAAAAGAAAAACCATATGTGATTATTATAAAGTTTCTTCATGACCACATGAACACTATTACATGATTATCACAGGTACATAGTCGATTTTAAAATTTTGATTTTCTATTTACGGATCATTTTTCCAAATTCCTATCAATTAGTTTAAGTTAAAGTTATACCAGATATGGCTATTTCAACAATCTGAATTTTTTAACTGTACTAAAATCTTATTTGAGTAACATATTAATCTGTTCAGTAAAGCATAGCACGGACAGCCCCGTCATTATTCAATAAACGTCTTCAAATTTTCAACGTGTATTTATTAATAAAGGTTAATTATAAAATTTTAACCTGCTAACTCTTATGCCTTGTACCACGCGTCTATAAGAAATCCGCCTACACGAGTGTTCTCGAACTAAATCCGAGGTGATTTGAGCACTTTTTGTTGGTATTTAAATTGGGTGCGTCGTTACGAGCTCGCCAATACGAACCTGTGTGGTGAGGCTTATTCTGATACGAACTGACTTGTTAGTTGAGGTTGTATACAAGATACAGAACAAAAAGTTTGGTTCAAAGAGATCGTTTCTTTCTCGCATTGCTATGTATCTAAACCTTCTTTTTTGTTTGTCGATAAATAAATCTCATAATTAATTTATAGTTCTTTTGCATGAAAGGTATGAATCGAACATGATTCACTGTTGAACTATTAGAAATCTGTGGTTAGTTACGAAATCTGAACTAAAGCTTTAGAAGGTAGCATTTAATTGACGGCTATATGAGTCATATGTTCAACAAGAAATTTAACTCAAGTACTCCATACAGTTTATACTTTATAGATGTTAAGAGAAATACATTTCCCATATTATTACCATTAGGTGTGGTGTTTAATGACCCTGACTGCTAAGTCAGAGGTCGTTGTTTCGACTCAGATCTTTTCGAATATTTGTGTGATGAGTAAGTTTATTTTATCTGTGTCTGAGTGTTATTTATTTATCTTTATATAAAAAATTTCGTGTCACATTGTTTGACCGTGGTGTACTCCTCAACTACTGAACCGATTTTAACCAAATTTTGTACTCTGTGTGAATTTTGATTTGATTGACAATTTAATAATTCTTCTGTACGTGTATTTGTCAACTTACTCCACCTAAACGGCTGGACGGATCAAGATGATATGAATGAAAAGAGCGTACTGCTTCCTAAAAGGCCGGCAACGCACTTGTAACGCCTCTGGTGTTGCGGGTGTCTATGATACGTTTGCTCGTTTGCACCTTATATAATGATTAAAAAAAAAAGTTGTACGTTTATTTTTATGTAATTCTGGATTATTTGAAAATACAATTGGATAATGTAGTTGGCGCTGCTGTCGATTTGTCTCCATCAGCTAATAACAAAACACAACATTAATTCATTCTAAGGCGGTACGAATTTCGCAAAGTCAATTAGTAATTAATATGTTATTATCCTCATTATAGACCTCTCCTTATCAAGAAGGTTTTTGTCTTCTCTACAACACTGTCCAGACGGTTTGGTGTAAGGTTTGTTTCAAGATTTCCTTAAACTTGTAGTGATATTGTCCAACGCAGTTTGTCCCTTAGTCCCTTCCTTCGACACCCATGGGATGAGAGGAGAGAAGATGAAACTTCATGCTCTTAATCCGCCACGATTGATTTTATCTATTTAAAGTATGTATTTCGATTTATGTAAATATGTATATAAGCATTCTGGTGACCATAGCACAAAATCTAAATAGCTTGACATCAGACAGATTTGTGTAAGAATTTTTAACTTTGATTTTTTTATTATTATTCTAACATGTTTGAGTCTTTCATACCGAATCAAATGAACGATTAACCTTAATGTTACTAGACTAATACAGTATTAGTAAACTGTCAGCAACGAATTTCTACTTCCTTCCAAGGAAACCGCAATATCTGTTAGTACTAGTACAACTTTTCAATACTACATACATTGACAGTGAAGCGGATGACGTATTGACACAATTGACAGGTTGTCAACCAACTGTCAGTCTATTTGATAGTTACAGATAGGTCTGTAACTAGCCGACGTGCGTCATTACGCGAGTGCATAGCCGCAATAGACAAAGGAGGTAGGATATTGGTTTGAAAGGTATCTCTATAATTATATTAAAATAGTTAACCCACGCAACGTCGGCTGCGTCTCTTTTTAATCATGCTCGGCTCCTATTGGTCTAGGCTTGTTGTTAATTACCTTATCTTAGGCATGCAAGCAAAACTCACATTGTAAAGAAACATAAAAATTGGTTAGATATTTTAGGACCATCGTGAGCAACGGCATGGCACGAGTATTGCAAAGGTAGACTATTATATAATAGTCTACCTTTTCCCGCGGCTCCACCAATGAAACATATTGTTGTTAAACCGTGAAAGCGTAACAGACAGGCAGACAGAGTAACTTACAAATTAATAATACAAGTAATTTGACTGATTGCTTTTTTTTTGGTAAAAACAAAAAAAAACATAATGCAAAAAATACAAGAAAATGAGTTACAATATACATCAATATAACAATTGGTGGTATAAATTGAATAAATTAGAAGTATATAATAAATTAGTATGTATAAAATGAATCATATTATTTAGTTAATAATAATATTTGTTCATAAACTACGTGTCAAATATGAAACTCCTTTGTGGTCACTAGTAAAATTTCGTATTTCAAACTTCGAGAAATTTCTAGGCAACTTAAATATATAGTTGCTTATATCGCCAATCTTGGAGCGAAAGAGAAAATAATGAGACTCTTTACAAGATAAGACTAGTGTTTAAGTTATTATAACACGCTTCCCCTATAATTATTCTGACTAATTCACAATAATTATAGAGGAAGCGTAACAAAGATGACAATTTAACGTTAACCAACCACATAAGTTTGAGTTAGAAATTCACACCTAGCTTTCTTGCAGCTCAAGTGATATAAATATACAATGATTTTTGTAAAAATTTAGATGGAAGAATTTATTTTAGATACGTTCTTAGAATCAAATAGAACTGGATAAATACAGAAAAGTGATGGTGATGGTTTTAAGTTAGGTAATTTCTTTTGCTTAAGCCACAAATTGAATACATAACGCATTTGTGACGCCTCTGGTGTTGCGGGTGTCCATGGGCGGCGGTAATCGCTTACCATCAGGCGATACGTCTACTCGTTTGCCCGCTATATAATAAAAAAAAAATACGCGGTTTGCCGAGTGGTTGTGAATTCAAATACATGGGACAATACTTTCCAGAGTCCAGGTATCCATTTCATGTTTGTTTCGCACTCCCTCGCGACACAGGATATGTCGTGTTCCTATTACAGGAGTTGTCTTTTTAACAAAAAAAATATAAGCAAATCTACAACCTATCTTCTTTTTACTTTTAAAAAGAGTGGCCATGAGTTTCCTTGCCAGTTTTCTTCTCATAAGGCTCTACGCATTTTGAAAACTCGAAGTTATAGATCGACACAAGCGGGCAGTAGATTTTGGTGTTTTCGTCTAATTTAGTTTGACAATCCAGTACAAGCTGTGGCGTCTGTTTGCGTCGATCTATGATATGTAACTTAAGCGTCAATTTAATTAATTCCTAATTAAATAAATGATTTTGAATTTGTACATTTAAACCTATTTTAAAAGAAAAAGAATTTTGTTTGTAACATTCTAGGTACATTGATTATATAGGCTCCCAGTTATTGGGATTTATAACTTCCCTTACTGGCTAATTATTTCATTCATGTCGTTTTTTTTCATAGAACTAATACTATAGATTACTGATATAATGTCACCGTAATAAAATATTGCTATGTAATAAAAAAAAAAAAATAGAAGACATACTACTGCCTGCACATCTATTCCCAACCGTATTAAATAATTTGAACCTTATTAGATAGATCAACTGTGCTGCCACTACTACTAAAATGTTTCAAAATGATTGAATTACTGTTATGTATCGGTACACGATCAAGTTTGAAATGGAATAAAGGTCGAGTACTCATAAGTTAAGCCAATAGAACTGGCCACGATCGTACGGAGACAACCCGCCCTGTGGGAATTCTATAGAGATTGAATTCGGATCGAGCAAATATTATCGACCAACGATCGTTGTGATTTCCTTCGCTCACTATTATCGAGTCGGATACAATCTTTGCGGAGATAGAATAGAATATTCTTAACACATCTTTCAGTTCATCATTTATGTACAACTTAATTCTAAAGATTTCTTACGTATATACGTATAATACGCGATTTTTTCGTTAAAGCTCTTTCTAGCAGACGTTTTTATGTTGGATTTCGTAATCGAAATCAGTGGTACCAGAATTAAATAAAATGTACATATATGCAGCAAACATAAAGCCATACATATGCATGTTAGAAACCAAACATGGATTTTGATTATAATAAACAGTTTTTGTTTTTTTAAGGGCTGCTATAAAATATATGAATGATTTGCAACAAATTACTTCAAGAAACGTTTTCTCACCAAATACAATTTTAAAATGTTGAATTCAGTTTTGAAAAAGTAAAGAATTCAAATAATAAACGAGTTGCTTTCAAATTTTATAAATTTAAGAGGGTATTAAACACAAGGAAAGGTCTACCTACCTCTTTGCTTTTCTGCTCGGAAAGTATTTTTATTGAATAATATTTTGTCATGTATGAAAAAGTGTTTTTTTTTAATATTAACATATGGTTCAGTTCATATTTTCACTTGTCAAATAAAAATATGTAGTTCTATAGAATTTTGTGTGAAATATCAATCTAGATACCATACTCATCAACTTGTGAACCATTTTCAGCTCAAAACAGAGCTGGTTTTAAGAAGATTTTCAAATTTAATTTCTTTTGTTCGCATTTATTCGGTTAATGACAAAAAAGTATCTTCTTAAAAGGAGGGGACTAACTTATTGGTAATACCCGTTATTGTTCATTATGAGTAAAGGCCACAGACCGGCTTTCGTGGCACCAGGCGATCAGTCATTTGTCAGAGTACTTTCTATGGTGATCTTCAAACAAAAAACATGGTGCTCCGTTTATGTTGTAAGTTCAAATTGGTTTTTAGAAGTTAAAGAATGTAAAGTTACGGTGGTTTTTTGAGGGTATAGGGTTCAAAAGAGCAGACAAATTACTGATTATACGTAAGTACCGTTCTCTTAAGACGAATGCATATCGAAAGATATTAGTGTTACAGAGATGTTCAACTGTTCTTTCATTAATTTTCACCGAGTTCACCCTACAGTAATGGTGAAGTGGTTTTAAGCGATCACCTCCTACTGCGTTATGTATTATGGGCTTTATCTCCACGTGAAATAACACCTTGTATGATTCACAAATTATTGTTCTGAGCCTCTGTACTTTGTGTCAATTCGATGAATGTTCGTAAAGTGTCGTACGTTACAGGATGTGTTATTATTGTGCTAGTTGTATCCTTGTAAATGAGTCATATTGATATTTCATCACACTGATAGATGAAAGGTGGATGTGTGGTGATAGTACCATCTCAAACAACACAGGCATTAACCGCAAATACAGTGCTATCTAACGTACGTAGTCTTCACTAGAAAGTATAAAACAAATAACCAAAGTTCGTGCCAATAAAATCGGATAGATGAGTCATGTGTCACGCAACCCACGGTGCTGGAGTCCCAGTGTGGGATCATGGCGGGCGCGTCACGACTGCGACCTGGGGAGGGCGGTGTCTATTGTGCTTAGAAAGTACTCAATAACCGAGTATTCTCTTTGTATCTTTGTTTGAAAATTATCAATGTAAATCCTAACTCCAAATTGTAAATCGGATGCAAGTGTGTAGTCTGTAATATTTTTAAGGCGCATCTAGTAAATGGAGCATCATTAAAATTAGCAAGCACGAATCCAGGAGTTTTTCCATAACGGATTGGAAAATCTCTTCGTATCTCCAGCGCCCAGTAGATTGCCATTGCAGCGATTGCAGGAACTCATATTGGACCAAGGATTTCTGGTTACAGTTTGGTAAATTGCTTTGGCTCTTCAGACCCTGTTTGTCGACTTGGCGGTGACATGGAAGCCCAGTGTATTTAGTGTTTACACTTAAAACCGCCTAGAGGACGACCTCAAACACCCCACTCTGGAAAGCACCTGGATCATGTGATTTCAAGGCTCCCTCTTCCATTGCATTCTAACTTTATTGAGAGAAAATAATATTTTTCCCAGGATATAAACAGTCTTGATAGCAAATAATATATCATCTAATGTTTGCAATTAGCAATATTTAAATACTCATCAGTTACTGTTATTGTTTGTACGCGTGATCTTTTTAGTATTACATACAATTGTCATTAAAAACCTTTATATAAGATTTTTATTCATTGATAGCATTTCGTGTTTTAATATCTATACTTACTTACTTATTTGTTTGTTTGAACGCGCTAATCTCAGGAACCGCCGGTCCGATTTGAAAAATTATTTCGGTGTTGGATAGTCCATTTATTGAGGAACGCTATAGGCTATATATCATCACGCTATTACTAATAGGAGCGGAGCACCAATGAAAAATGTTTCAAAAACGGGGGAAAATTTTCACGCTACGGGCAATATAAGACGCATACGAGGTTGCGTGGGTCAGCTAGTATTGTATGAAACTAGTAGGTGTTGTGCGTTACGTGTTTAATTCAAACAGACCAAGCATATAATTATGACCAATAAATAAAACTACGAATACTTTATCAAACGATAATATCACTGGCCATTTTGATCTCCAGAGTAGAGACTTTAGTATCGGTTTCCGGTCTAACCTGTTTTGTTGGAGATTAAATTTAAAGTTAGTTTTAACAGGCTTAAAAACTGGAGATTGTTATGAATTCGATATATGCATGTTCATGGATGCGGGCACCACAAGAACAGCTGTTCTGTAGAATCTTGAAGGAGGCCTGTGTTCAGCCCATGATTTAGTAATGGACGTCTTTTCGTTTAAACATTGATTATGTATGTAAGCATCTGTGTGGTGATTGACTCCGATTGCTTTATGTCACCACCCTATTCATCCCGTGGGTGTCGGGGGAGCAAATTATGCCGGACAACAGCAACCGCACACACAAAGTAAAAGAAATTTCCAAAAACACATCCTATACTTACCAGTCCGTCTAGGCAGCGTGCTATAGTTGGCCTAAACCTCCTTTATAAGCAGAGGCCAATATCCATCGGTGACCAATTAAAGGTTATTGATGTTACGATGATGGTGTCTGGTATGTAAGTACGTTGTGCGTTACCTTAGCCAATTAGAAATAAATTAGGTACATGTTTAAGCTGGTCTCATTTAAATAGAAGGAAATATACTATTCCAAATTGTAATGGAAATAAATAGAAAAAAAATTGGCACGGAAATTGTAAGAAAATTTATTTTATTGGTCTGTCCACACTAGTATTATTTAGCAATAAATATCCTTATGACGTCATGATGACTGGACAACGTGGCGTTCTAGTGTTTTCGTTAATTTACATGCACTTAAAGACTTGTAAATTTTAGTAAATATTTTGGTGGATTTCTTTTAAAACGTGAATTAATTAAACACTAAAAACCGGTATGATAATTTATTGAGCCGTGTAATACCGCCAAACCATGTGATTTGCTTACTAATAATAGTATTTACGTATATAACCTGCTTCCTTTATGACTAGATTTCGTTTATTTACAACATTCCTGATCTCGTACTAAATATTTTTAAATTTAAAATAAAATGTATTATTACTCGGGTAGGGTACTTTGACCAATAAATTTAGTAGAAATTAAAAGGGTTAAACTAGAAATTATCCATCCCAACATGCTAAAATGATAACGAATCAATGAAAAGAAATAGTAATTTAAAATATATTATTTAATTTTACTATTATTTATTATAGACAAAGGTGAACTTAATGATCCAAACCTGAGATTTCTTCTTTACTGTGAATAGGGAATAGTGGAGACCATATGAGCAAAGACCAGTACCTTCTGATTATCTTGAAGAATATTGTGTATTTTTTAATTTGTGGGAATGATATCGGGAGACGGATGTCTGTACAGGAAGCCGCGAACACGAATTTTTTTTTGTTCCTGAGCATCATCGCCTTATAAGAAGTGTAAAAAGTTAAATTTTTGACAACTGTCTCGTTATTTTTATCACTTTTAAAAGTTAGTAACTTTCAAAAGACTTTCGTAATAGTTTTAAAGTTTGATCCACATTTGTTTCAAGACAAATTATCATTCAGATAACATTAACTATACCCCATCACAGCTGCTCAGTTGATACTTGAAACCGTTTTACACTTGAACGTTTATACCAAACCGAGCATTCAACTATAAGAAAATCGTAAGCATATTAAGCGTACATTAAAATAGATGGAGAAAAACAGGTTTCCGATACTTCAAAAGATAGTTTGAGGCGTAGTGTTTCGATAATAAGTTATAACTTCAAATGCATAGACCGGTTTTATTTCAACAATAAAATCGTATTTCACTATTATACTGGGTTTAAAAATATAACCTTCTAGTGGATTTTATGGAATAGATTTTATTATGTGGCTTTCTTATAGTACAATTGATATGATATCGAAAGTTGCATTTGTTTTAGTGTTAGAAGATTGGTACTCGTATCTGTTATCATTCTCTAGTAGTTAAATATTTTAAAAAGAGAATTATTCTTTTTTTTCTGTGCTGAAATCCCTTTAGATACCACCCGCTGGTGGTTAATATCGGACTCGAACCGACCTAAAACCCGCACGCCGTCTTGGGTACTAGAAGTCTGGAAACCAAGTGCACCCTAGAAAGGAAATCCACGGAACCCCGACGTACTTCGGGCCACCTACGGTTCGTAGACAAATCCTCTTGTGTTTGTAGAGGATAAAGATTATTTTGTGATTTTCTGCGCTTGAGTCGCCTACGGTACCTGGCTTATTCCCTGGCTTGGAGGACCGGGAAAGTTTTAAACCACTCTCGGTCCTGCTCCGCCATGTCCCTAGCAAGCTTAACTTATTCGTAGAAAGAGACGCGACGAGACGAGAGCATAACTTATTCGCATGAGATCATGTCTCCGCTCCCCCCACGCTGGGTGCTGTCAGCGTGTGGAATGCCACGTCTATGGTCTGGCCATCGCTCTTCATCAAACCTCTATAACGGTTTTTCCGCGTGCCTAAGTACTGTCTATCTACATACGTTTCTATCTATCTCGCCTTAAAACTATTTATATTTAACTTACTATATTTGTACTATGTACTTAGTATAATAAGCTTGTATTTGATAACTAAATTTTATGTGCGAAAGAAGTGCAAAAAAACTCAATGTATATATCACAGATTTAAATAAAATGTAAAATAATATCAAGCTACTATTAAGCGCTCCTTAGCATACATTAATATGAGAAGTGAATTCTTTGTACACGTTATTAAGATGTAATCGCGAACCGAGGAATGTGAAGTGCAGAAGGCTAATTTTTGAAGAAATATGGGTATATATTTTATACGAAAATGGCAATATCAACGATTGATCATCTACATTGACGATTAAATGTTTGACAAGTAATTAAATTAAATTTAAAGTTTTGTAAACCATTTTGTGAGTTCGCATGACTTTTTTTAATATTTCGACGAACTTCTTATAGGCATAAGAGTACATCGGCGCCACAGAACTGGTCATTACCATTCATGGGTCATCACCTTTTGGTTTTTATAGCGATGGTTCATTTTTTCACGAGAAGTCGCGAATGTAATCTTTTTTCTCGGTAGCCAAATATTTATGTAAATTAATTTAAAAGTTTATTGTTTGCTGGAAAATTAAGATAATTAGAAGAGGATAAGGAAAGGTAGGTGTCGTTTATTAAACAAATGTGGAATGTGCACATTAAGAGCCTCCGCAGACTACAACATTTTTAATCGACCGATAGCTTGGTTCGTTTCATAATCAGTATGAAGATGTGTGGGAGTGTGCACATTATAACGATTCGGTATCGGTTGATAAATACGACAAAAGCTAACCCGATCAAACCATCAACCGATTAAAAAGTTTGTAGTCTGTGGGGGCTCTTAAAGAATGAGACGATTAGACAACTGCAGTCTATGACAAACTTTTTTTTTGGTACTGGCTTGTGCCTGATTTGAGTGTCAGGCAATGAACAACCTGATGGGTGCGATTCAAAAGATATAAGTATTTAGTGATTCTGATTGCTAAGTCAGAGGTTATGTGTTCGATTTCCATCCAGTACAAAGGTTTGTGTGGCGAACACGAACATACCTTAATATGTTTCGTATTATGTATTTAAAAATATATAGGATGTTTGTCAGAAAACTGGTTACCAGACATTGGCTTTGCATTGTTTGAGATCAGACGGCCACATGTGATTTGTATAATGGTATTATTATATTGAACTAGCTGACCCAAACAACCTCGTTTGCGTCTCCATTGCCCATAGCGTGATAATTTTCTCCCGTTTTTAAAACATTATTCTTTTATTGCTCTGCTCTTATTAGTAGTTCCTGAGATCAGCGCTTCAAGTAAACAAACAAACTCTGCAGCTACATGTATATTACTATATTATATTAATTTAAAGTAACTGAACTATCTAGAGGGTATTGCCTCCCACATTACACAGGTATAAAAAATACTCCGAGAACTTTATTCTAAGCATAAAATACCGTTATCGCATTGGGTCATAGAGGTTATATGAATTAGTTTGAAATGGATTATATTCGAAATTGACCCCAACCATGCTTCGAATAGCTGAAGTCTTGTTTGACAAGTATGACAGAAACATATGTATTTTGAAATGTTTGCTTATTGTATGAAAATAAATTACCTAACGAATATATTGGAAGGTCTTTTTTTCTTTATTTATTTAATGAGGGATTAGTAGTAGGATTAGAATCACTTGATTATGTCGCCCATATTGGAAGGTTTTAGAAGACAACGGGTGATATTTGAAAACACTGACATGTAAATTACACTTTTAAAGTAATACTTTTAGTATTAAAAACGTTGTTTAAATTATGTTGTTTAAGTAATGTTTAAATAATGTTTATAAAAGCTCCAGTTATATGTGTGTATATTGAGTTTTCTATAAAATCTGATCTTTCCTACGATCTTTTATATTTATTATATATTATTGTGCGTGCTTATAATATTAGTTCCTATCCATTTTTCAATTTTTAGTGGAAGACTTTGATTACAATATAGGTCTCTTCAGACGGGACTAGAATAGAACAAGCGACAGCCTCAATGACCATAGTAGCTTGAAGCGAGTTGTAATTTACAAGCATATATATATATATATATTTATTGTATAGGGGGCAAACGAGCAGACGTATCGCCTGATGGTAAGTGATTACCGCCGCCCATAGACACCCGCAACACCAGAGGCGTCACAAGTGCTTTGCCGGCCTTTAGGGGAAAGGGAGGGGGATAAGGTAGGGGTTAGGGTGTGGGCCTCCGGTATCCTCAGTCACTAGGTGAAACACAGCGCAAGCGCTATTTCACACCGGTTTTATGTGAGGCCGTGGTATTACTCCGGTCGAGCCGGCCCATTCATGCCGAAGCATGGCTCTCCCACGCCAAAAATATATACGAGTACATCTAAGCCCCTACTATTAACTACTCTCAAAAGTATCCCAAAAAGACAATAACTAAATGCCTATACATAGCACATCACCTGTAAATAACAGTACGCTGCTAGAAATAGGTAGAAATTAGGTTTTAGTCTTAGTAGACACTGGCCAGACGGTTCGTTTAAGGCTCCTTTCAACATTTTCTTTAACTTTGCAGATGTAGGTGTTGTCTTACATAGTTTGCTGCCTTTGTCAGTTCTTATGATACCTATGAGATGAATACCGCTGATGACATTCAGTATTCTTAATCCAACACCACACGTCTAAATCTATCTATAAGCCTACCCATATTACTTTTTTTAATACACATCCATCATGAGCGCAGCCTGACAAGCAACAGTACGAAGCCGATTGATTTACAAATCCGCTATTATAAACAGGTATACAACACCACTATTTAACTAACGGAGGTCAATGAACCGATGTAACGAAGATATGATGTGTGTTCGTTGGTGTTTGAAGACAATTCAGACAGATGTTTGGGCGTTGTACGAGTTTTTTATATTTCTTTGTGTGTACGTTCACTTATGTGAGTACCTACTTATATTGATTCACACCATGCTGAGGCTGCTTTGAGTAAATGAGTAAATTATGTTTTAATCACTAAGAGAAGTTGACGAATGCCTTTTCATGTATAAGTATTATTTCGAATTTTTGTATTAAATTTCATGATAATATTGGGTGTAATAAAAGTTTATTATTTGAAATATTTTTTTAAGTAAGATTTTAGTTATCTAGCTATATGAAAATTTTAAGTTGGTTTGTGTAGGCTTTGAAAACAAAATGATTCGTGCACATTGAGTTCAAATTGTGACAGGATGTACAAATTTGCTTTGAATTTACTTACTTATATTTCTCGTCAGTTTGTCTCTTATTGCTGATATCTGCAACTAATATATCTAATGTACAACGCGGTACTATCATAATTTCATGCACTTGTTTCGATATTAACTTATTGCCATAAAGTTATCTGTACTTGTACATTGTTGTACATTATAGTTATTAGTTGCATATATCTATATATATAATCGCGCTGTGGATGTAACAACAGTTAATTTTAATATACTTTATTAAAGCTTTATCTCTTCTTATTTTCAGGCTCAATTTTCATCAGACTTAAGAAGATTTAGGTTATGTTAGAATTCCTTTGAGAATTATAAGAAACTTTATACAACATTAAACCTATTCTAAACAACGCACAAACATGGGTTTCGTTTATCTTCAATTTAGTGAATTTTGCAATTATGGGATCTTGCAATTATGACGTAAACTATTCACTTTACAAAGTTTTATAACTGAAATATACGTGGATTACGTGCAATAAGGATGACAGACCTCGAATTTACTACATACTGAGGGAAAAGGTTTTAATTAATTTATTACCGAACAGTTATAATGAAGTACCATACTAGTTACTAAATACTATCGAAAATAATATATTAAAGTTATTCACCCGCAAAAGATTTTCTCAAACGGATATTGTGTACATATACCGCGAAAACTCATATACTAAGAATTTTCCTCGTGCGATGACGGAGTGCCTATAAATAGCAATGAGACGTGTACACTTATATGTACCGACAACATCACAAGTTACTTACTAGAAGCCATTTTAAGAATAAAGCAATAGTAGTGTTAATGAGACTTATGATCAAATAGGTGTAGGTTTGAAACCTAATCCCACGTGTCTTCATTTTTTTATAAGCTTCTCGGGACATCATATCGTAAGTTTAATGGATTAATACTGGAAATCAACTGATAAAAATGACCCCATATATTAGAAGAATAATATCCAAAATCTTTTATTCAACTTTATCATAATCATCTCAACTGAAAACTGTGTTAAAGGCACACAAAACCACTGACGCTATCTTCAGGTTACATAAAACACATTGTTATCAGATTGTCCCGTCGATCACAATCCGCATTCTTGTAGTAATAATAAAACATTCATATTTTATTTCATTATTATTAATAGCACATCGTCTAACATTTAAATAATTGTTTATATTTACTTACAAAAAATTCTGTTATCTTAATTAATAGGGCAGAAGATATACGACACGATATATATATACGTATGTGTATGTACGGTACGAATAAGGAATATGCATAAAATATTATTATATTTTTTTCTATATTCTTTATTATATTTACTAAAAATTTAAATGTAAGGGAGGGAAGTTCAAATTTACGAAACGTGTCACTATTGGTTAAAACAAAATGTGACGTCGATGGTCACTTCATTGTAATATCGGCGTCGAAATTGATACTGTGTTGGTATTGTATGTGAGCAAAATTCACTTTCAAGATTTTTATAGCAATTAAAACTGTAAATAAGTATAAAGTAACTGAAACACTGAATAGTAAACTAACACAAAATGACAATGACGTCATTGGCCGTGTCGAAAGCGCGAACAAAATGGCGGCGTTTGAACAGCTCAAGTTTAGTTAGTGTTTTAAACTTCACTTTAAAAATTAGTTTGACTATTTTCAAACCTATTTATATTTTTTTCTAGGTTATTGAATATATCTATATGGGATCAGATTAAGAAATAAAAAAACATGCATATTCCCTATTAGCAATTGTTAGATAACTTTTCCAACCAGTAAGTAGTAAGCAACAGTAATAATATTAGTAACAATAAGTACTTTTATTGCACACAAAGTATGTATTTACAAAAAAACAGTATATATGTATGTTATGTCTTTAGACAACATACAGGTGCTAAATAAATCTACAATAATCGCAATTGCAAACGTTTTATTTACATTGATCGTTACAGTTTGAATGTTCAGCTTAGAGTTAAAAATTTACAAATCATGACGTAAGTCTAGTAAATGACACTGACGTTTACCGTCTCACAACCACAGATTATACAGTTACTTATTGTAATCGTCGCTTGCAGCTGCGCTGGAACATGTATTATATCAGTTGTCTAGTACCCATAACAAAAGCTCTGCTTAGCTCGGGACTAGATGGCGTTGTGTGTTAGATGTCCGGAATATTTATTTATTTTATTTAAGTATATAACTTAATATTAGACATCTTTCTTTTCTTTTTTAAGAATATACATTATTTGTGTACAGAATATCGTTCTTAAAACAAGAACTATTTATTATCTTATTCAAATATTTTATCTTTTGCTTTAAATCTTTGTCTTTAAATATCTTGGTAAAGTCTTCGTTTTAATTGATTATATCAATAAAAAGGAATGCCGTTTTACAAATATTTCAGTTACATTCTGAATTATTTATAAGGCTTTTAATGTGGAAAGGCGAGGTTTATTTTTAAACGTTATTTAATTACTACTTAAATAAATTACTTTGAAAACTTTTACTTCATTAATAATGTGATGGTGATATGATAACTCTATGTGAAGCGTTTACCATTATTCATTAGCTAAAGCTATAGTAAAAAAGAAAATAGTTATTAGTATTTTGAAATATCAATATTTTTATATATGCCAAAGTGACACACTGACTGATGGAAAACATTGGCATAATCGAGGAGCGTGGTCATCATACTCATTGCGAATGCAGACAATGCAACAATGCAGCTGGTGACACACCATGGCGTCTTGTGATACTTTTGCTTCAATGGTCTCGCACTGAAAAACTAAACACGACAGCACGAATGCAGTATACCCATGGATTTGATGTATCTGAGTTTATAGTAATAATGAATTTTATTAATATAAAAAGTACAACAATCTGTGATATGCTTCTTAAGTTAGCTTAGATCCACTTTTACTTTGGTGCTGGAGAAAGATTAGCTTTGTAATAACTGATGCTTAATTCGCAGATAATTTCTGATATCATTTTTCTATTAATTTCAGTTTTATGTTGTTCCATTTTTTAAATATATCTAGATAATATAGATAAATAATTTAACATCGGCTCTGTTTAAAAAATACTAACTTTACTGACAAGTACTTATTAAAAATTAAGACCGGTAAGAATGATGTTCTTAACCTTTTGTGGCCCTTTACATTTTATCGTATTATCTGTGGACAGAAGAGACGAATTGAAATCCGATGAATAATTTAAACTCTTTACTGTGACATTAATCTCTCTGTACCTGTTTTAATTTTTTTTATCTTTATACATATAGGAAAAACCAGTTTACAAACTAATAAATGTGTGTTAATAAGAAAGTTCAGTTGATGGAAAATAACAATTTATGTGTAACTCAATAACGGCCCCTTAAGTTTGTGATTAATTTTATCCACTGTTAAAAATGAGGTTTTGGCTTACTATACCTTGCTGGTACGGGTTTGAGATAAGCTTTACTTCTCTTTGAATTGAATTGGGGGCAAACAAGCAGACGTATCGCCTGATGGTAACCGATTACCGCCACCCATGGACACCCGCAACACAAGAGGCGTCACAAGAGTGTTGCCGGTCTTTGGGGGATAGGGAGATATCACTCTCTATCACTCATTCGTTGAAACACAGCGCAGGTTTTTCACACCAGTTTTCTGTGAGCCGTGCCGGCAGACTCCGGTCAAGCCGAGCCTTTCATATCGAAGCGTGGTTTTTCCAACTTTAAGTTTACTAGTCCTGTGTTATATACTCCCTTAGTCGGCTCTTACGAGATTCACGAAATGAATAGGGTTAATGACAGTCCGTATCCTTAATTCGTTATCACACCACAATTTGTTTTCGAACAAAATAAATATGTTTACAAAAATATTATAAGTTTAACTGTTAAGTCTTTTGCGTCTGACTGTACGTGTATATCTAGTAATTGGCTCGCACTGGGTTCAAATAACTCAGTAGTGTTTGTGTTGTCATAGACGTAGTGAATACGTGATTTGGGTGAACTTTGTCATAGGGATGTGACTTTTAGCTATACCTGTACAAAACCAGCATTCTATAAATCTTCTTTTCGGTAAGAAGTTCCTTATTAATTTGTTGTTGAATCCCCAATTGTAAATACACACATACACACCTATTATACCTTCTTTATTATTAATTACAATCTTTTCTAGGACTAATAATAGCAAAATAACTACACACTGTAAAAATATTGAGTGTGAACTGGCCCCAACTAACTTAACCGAAGTTGATAACATTGACAACATTTTATTAAAGTACCTACTATCTTATTAAATATCACATAAAAGCAAAACGGTTATCTGGATACACAATTTGTAACATACCGACGATTTTATGTTTATTTCTTTGTAAAAAGTGATTATTAATCTTTAAGGAACGAATGAATTCTAACCGTAAATGAAACCTTTATGCTTATAAACATAAGATGCATTTTCATGTTTCTAATGCGTGTCACACTTTCGGAGTTTTGCTTATTCTAGTCACAGTTTATTCGCTGTACAAATTCACGTTTTGATTTTCCTACCGCTATAATAATCATTATCAGCAACAGCCTTTAGCAATAATATACTGTTGGGATATAGGCTTCTCTTTGGCAAGAAGGGTTTGGCCTATTACCTATACAAAGCTAGGCAGATGCTTTTGGTATAGAATTTATCTTCAAGGAATACATGAAACAAACCGCTATAATAATCTTAGTTTATTTAGTAATCTCTATATAAGTATTGGGAGAGTCATTCTTCGTCACATACTTGAGCTGTTTTGACGCGAGTAATTGAACTCACAGAAAATCGATGTTGAGTCATTTTTCGTACACGTGAAAGACTGTAGCAGTCACCTACCATCATGTGACCTGTGCCTTTATTTACTTCGTATATTTATAAAAAATGGATTTCTCATCACCATCAGTCCATTGCATTCCACTGCTGGACATATACTTCTCCTATAGCACAACACTCTGATCGAATTTGTATTGTTTTTCAATTTATGACTCTGATTAATAAATAAATATTTCGGACATCTGACGCACAACGCCATCTAGTCCCAAGCTAAGCAGAGCTTGTGTTATGGGTACTAGACAACTGATATGAATACATATAAATTTTTTTTTTGTAAATACATACATATTTTACATAGAAAACACCCAAACTCCGAAACAAATATTTGTGGATTCCACAAACATTTGGTCCGACCCAGGATTTGAACCCGAGACCTCAAGCTTAGCAGTCGCATACGCTACCACTACGCCACCAAGGCAGTCAATTCAGACCTTTATGGCAAACATTACTTTTTATTTGCATTTCTATTGTTGTTTTAGTTTTTTGAGGATGCGTTGGTGATGCAATATATGATTTTTAAAACTATGACAGAACCACTACTCACCTCAAATCCTCTGTGAACGTAATGACTACATATCAATGTACATACATAAAATTCTATAAGAAAAAAATAATAGAGGACGAGGCATATTGAGAATTTTTATGAACCAATATCTTATGTTTAAACTTAAATCTTTACTTGCATTGGTCACGGCATCGGCACACATTGTGAACTGCTGGACCGATTTCACTAATTGTTTTTTTGGATTGACCATTTTTCACGAAAAGCTATGGGCTATGTAACGTCATGCTACGGTCAATAGTAGCCGAGTATAAATAAATGATGTTGCAAAAAATGGGGAATTTATTTCATTTGAGAGACGCAAAGGAAGATGCGTGGGACGCAGATGAGTCACTTCGTGATCAGTTACCGACTACTGCCGCCCATGCTCAACAGCAAAACTCTTTGAGACCCCTCTTAGAGTCAGGGATGATTTTACAAACATAGCTATCAATTTAGACCTTTAAAGTAAAGCAATTATAACACGTAAGCTTTCCCCTTTAAACGTCACTTCTAACCTACAATCTGTAACCCCTGCCTATAGACAAGACCAGACAGCATGGCGACTGCAAAACCGTCATACATTGTTTGAATGTCAAAAATGTTTGAAAGTACAAATTAAGAATGCTCAATACACACACGTTCCGGGTCAACATAGTGTTAAGTGACCGTCTGCTGTCAAAATGAGTTCTGTTTACTGTTTCTAAAAAAACCCTCATATATATTGATAGATTAATTCACACGTATGAGGTAACTGTGATACCTATCACAGTGTAAGTTGTCCTTCGTTTTATAGATTCTTGCACTGATTCTTCTTTACCGTGGGAGAGCCACGGCCTTTCAGAAAACCGGTGGGAAATAGCGCTTTCGCTGTGTTTCACCGAGTGAGTGAGGATACCGGAGGTCCATACCAACAACCGCTTCGCCCGTTCCCCGCCCACTCCCTCTCCAACACTCTCCCCATCCCCCAAAGGCCAGTAACGCAATTGTGAAGCCTGTGGTGTTGCGGGTGTCCATGGGCAGCGGTAATCGCTTACCATCTGTTGATACGTCTGCTTGTTTGCCTGCCATAAAAAAAACCAAGATTATAGTTTGGATAAAATCTTTTTGTCATTGGAACAACATCTCTTTTATACTCACCTATGGTTGTTTAGTATTTAGTCGGTAGTGTAAATAAATTTAAAAATCCTTAGCGAGAACACACACTCAATATATACATATTGTTATTCTTCGAACCATAACTTCACGTCAAATAGCAATCTTTATTCCATCGTGTGATCGTTTTGAGTTCGTGCGGCCGACAGACAGTGTATCTAATCAGGAATCGTGGCCGCTTGACCACATATCGTCTGCTGAACACATATCATACATGTTTGTGTGATGTAAGTATCGTATGTTTTAGATCAAACGTTGTTTTGTGATCCATCCGTCCAGGTGTACCTCAAGGCATCATTTTAGTCTCATTATATTTCGCCGTTATTATGAACAACTATTAACATCGTCATTTAATTCATTTTAACGGTATCTTTGATCCTCTTTTTTTATTCGAAGAAACAGTGAGACTCATTTCTTTAATGATAATTAATTTTAATGACAGTTCTTTCTTCTTCTTCGGACTTGCGCCCCGAGGGTTCCGTACAAACCTGTAGGTAAATTATATGATGTAACTAAATATTTATGATTTTCGCAATTTTTTCTTTATCTGTGCTATAAGTAGTTGCTTTGAAACAAATTTTAAGATTCTGTGTTCACGGGAAGTACCCTGTAGGTTTTGTTTCTCATGCGAGTGTCGAAAGTTTCTTGGCTGTATCTTTTGGTTATAAGTTTGATTTTATCACAGCTCCAAGGGACAGTAGGTTCGAGTATTTGATATGAATTGTAGCTTAATACACGTTCCTGAGAAAAAAGATCTTGACAGACAGACAGATGGATAACAAAGTAATTCTACAATAGTTCCGTTTTTTCATGATAAAATTTCCTCAGAAAATATGAACATATATCTTTTTAATTTACAACGACGCCGTGTTTCGATTTAGGTAGTTAAAAGTGTATTGCTTTCAATACATTTAAAAAAGGAATACAAAAAGAATTTATAATTAAAATATATACAATATAAAAACAGACAAAAAACATACAGAGAAACTCCTGTTATTTTCAACGTGACTTCAAGATATTTTCTCAAGAATTATTTAAGTACCGCAAACTAAGCATTTTTTAAACAAAATTATGTAAAATAGCCAAGATTAACTACTTTAAAACGTGCACAAATAAATATCTTTGGGTAATAAAACCATGTTTTAATTTGTTTCCATCACAACAGATCAGCTGACTGACAGACACATTTTTTAGTAACTCCTGGCACTCGTACCAGGCATTGTGGCAACATTCCACCATCTCAAACCTTCAGTAGCCACCACTTTACTGAGGAATTTACATCGATTGCGAATAGTTACAGTTTGTAAGTACGTGTACGAACTAAAGAATGATTTGAATGGTCGTATCATTCTATTTTTAATTTGTTTGTGGATAAAAAATATGGCCAGCAAGTGTTGTTCAATTGGTTTAGGCTGTTTAAAAAAAAACAAACGATGTAACTATGTACTTACTTATACATATAATTACATGTTTGGGTCTTAGAACTTGAACGTATATAGCAAGTAAGGAAATTGAAATGTAATAATTTATTAGTGAAAAAAAAATTACCTCTGAAAAATAATTTACACTTTTCTGATATTGCTACGAAGTGATATTAAAAATCTACTTTAAAATTCTATAGTTTGGAAAGTAAATTTATACATCGCATCATCAACACATTCTTAGTTTTAAATACTTTTTTGCTTCTTAGCATTTTGAGTAAAGTCACTGTTATTCTGAGGGTTTCAAGTACATTGCTTTTTTGGTGGTTAAGAACGAACCGAACTAATTTCATTTCTAAAACTCTTTTGTTTTAGTCTGTCATGATATTGTAATTATGAAACTAATATATACATACTCTTCACATGATACAACTAAAACCTTAGCCTGGTCATACATGAACTAAAGTGTTGGATACTTCTAACACATTCATCATCCACGTTTACAGCTTTCATCATAAACAGAGAACACAATCAATTACTGTTGACCCACTAACATCATAGCTTGTAGGCTTCACAATATTTTATTACCATTAAATAGTAAAACATTAAATGGAAGGAAATTAGAAATATTCCATTCCACGCTTGTACCCGTTTCTCTCAAAGCGTAGGCGCCACAGAGTAATTAAACGTAAATTTTCAAACCAGACATCCGTCAAGTAAACCTACATATTCCCACTGTTTACTAGCGAACAGGTTCTTAGACCACAAATAAGTATTTTTAAACGGAGACTTTAAAGAATTACGGACTCAAGCCTCGCAGTGAATGGCAAATATTCAAGTAATTTAATACCACAGAGAAATAGTAAACTTAACGTAAAATTCAGCCCCTAACCTTGAGTTGAGGTGCCAACTGGTGTGAACTTGTTGCAATGGTAATCATAACTTTGGTGGTTTAGAAAACCGGTTATTTCAGTGCTGTGAGACCGCCTGAAGAGGTTGGACGTAATTTGGATAAAATTAGTGCATGAAATTGTGTTCGAAACGTGTTCGCGAAATCGCCGCATTCGAAACCGGTCCAGCGTTCGAAGAAAGCCGCCAATCCGCCATTGTGGGCGGCCATTACGATATTTCGGCCATATTTGTTTCAAGCAAAAACGCGGCAAAAATGAACGATCCTTGTTTAGCCGCGGTTAGACACGTCGTGTCTGATTCTAAATTCAAATTTGAACATATGATTCGGGATAGTTCGTCAGAAGACGGCGTCTGTCGTTGTGAATAACTTGTGGTTACATGTTAGAGGCGTTGGCGATGGTTTTAGGTTCTCGACACATGATCATATTGTTAGGATTTGTTAGTGAATTAAAGCGGATCAATGTTTCTTTATATTTTTGTTATTGCTATTCTCTGTAAGTTTAAATACCATCATAATAATCTTTAATTTTATCAGTTTATACACGGGATATATATATATTTTAATATAAGTGAATACATAAAAGGTAGAAATCTTAATTAGAGTAAATTAAAATATAATCAATTGTAACCAAAACCATCCTTAGTATACAATTTGTCAAACCTTTAAATGTTGTAACACATCTCTGGAACTAGACAAAAATTGAAAAAAAAATTGAAAAATGCTTCTATTTTTTTTTGTATTTCTAGTCTATGTGAGTTATGATTGATGATGATGATGAAGTGAGATAAACAGATCCCTCTCTCTTCTATCTCCCACTTGGGTGACCCATCGGTTGGGAATTCACAGATTGGTATACATATAGTAGGTATTTAGGGACTGAGTTTCCGTGAAAGATCGAGAGGTGTTCGTTCCGCGGCCGCCTGTGTCGTGCGTCGGGGTCATCGGCGGGTGACGTCAGCGAGGTTCGGGCGCTGGCTGCGGGGTGCGGGGCGCGGGGCGGATGCGGCGGAGGCGCTGTCGCGCGGCCAGTCGCGGCTCTCCACCGCCAGGCGCAGGCGCTCGCGCAGCATACCGCACGATCGCTTCCACTTGGCGGGACACCGCGCGATCGCGTCTCTTTTGAGGCCTTTTCAGTGCCCGTAACCCAAGGCCAGTTTGAACGATCGTGCGGTTGTTTTGGGGTGCCTGGTGAGCCCCGGATACGACACAACATCCTCAAAATTTTATGGTAAGTTTTGAGTTTATTTTTTATTAAAAGTATAAGGTAGTTTCGACAAGTCGTTTAGACTAGAATTCGTGACCGGTTTGCCGTAACTAGATTGTTGAACATGAATTCCTTGTTGGCCAACTTTAATCTTTAGAATCTATCTAACTGCCGTATATTTTGCAATTACGGGATGTAATTTTCTACATAGTTTACCTAACTAATTATAAACTAATGCAACATATTGAGATGATTTCAATTCGAGTTTCTATTGGTTTTCTTCAGTTTATCGGGCAACGTTTGTAGTAAAAACAACTACCCTCATTTTAACACAAAAAATATTTTGGACCTTAATAGGCAAAGACCGTTGCCTTGGCTATTGGCAATGGTACTTGTAAAGTAAAATAAAAAAAATACGATTAAAATTTAGAATTTGCATTAAATGTATAAGAAAATGGAAAAATAATAAAAAATATTTAGTATTTTTTATATTAGTCTGAACAAGAAATAAATAAGTATATTACATGTGTGGGTTTTTGTGTGTTTTTGTGAGGCATTCACATCCGGGTTCGTTGTCTGCGCCGCCCACCGCAGGCCTTGACCGCTGCGAACTCGCCGCGATTTCTCAACGACAACGATACGGAGACGAGACGTATTAGTATTTGAATGTACGAGTGGCCAATTATACATTCACATACCAATGTCAGAAAAAATAAAAAAAATTAAAATAAAAAAATCTACCGTTCAATGACTTATATTTGAAATACCCGCAAAAACAAATTAAGTAAGCGTGATTCATATCAGTTTATCTAGAACATACTTTTTTTATAAATTTAACGTAAAGTTGTTGCACGTCACTTTTAAAATTTTAAATTTAACAAACCACGAATCAATACATCTGCCTTTACGTTTTATTAAAAAGTTGTGATTGAATGAATTACGATATACATGATACTTCTTCGGTAACGTTAGTGATATAAAACGAACAAAAAAGGTATTTTTTATAATTAACTAAATACGTATACATCCAATATGTATATGAATTATAAATTATGTAAGTCTTTTAATTAATAGAGTGACGTCGCGAGCGCGTTGATGTCTAATATACGGGTGGGGCGAGTGTTATTAACATGTTTTTAACTACTCGAATTTGGATAAAACTAGCTTCAAACTTATTTAAAAATAATGTAGACTGTCGACTTCTCTCACACAACTAATAAAGATTTTTATTTTGTGGGTATCTGATGATTTATTTTTTAGTCGATTCAAACTATTCGAGTTTAATAATCTACGATCCATTGGGGTCAAAATGTATTTAGAGGTTACTTTTAGCTCTAAAAGTGGTTTTAAAAATTAATAAATGCTAAATCTTTAAGCCGAATTTATTAGATCTATTTAGCTTTGCAGGCACGAGGCTTGATTGGCCTAAAGCCAATATAACCTTACCTAGCAATCGTATGCTAACCAAATGTAAGCAAATTAACTTGTCACTTTGACTTATGGTCTGAGAACATTTAAATTCACACTGACTCGTAGGTACCCTAAGTGAGGTCACTTAGAGCATCTGCGACTACGTTAATACCTAAGTAGTGGTAAGTTAGTGTTAAATCAGAAACTCATTTAAAGCCGATTATGAAGATAAGATTTTTTAGATAAAATATATAGCGTTGAGAAAATAAGCGAGTTATATACAATAGGTTTTGGCGCAGCATTTTATCATTTTTATAGACTTCAAATATCAAAATGTTTTAAAAATAGATGAGAAAGTATTTACACAGTATTTTTTTTTAACTACGCTAGGTTATTTTTAGGCTGCAGTAAATATGTATAAATTTATCCAGAACCTGAAGGAATATGTTCACTAGAATATTGACTTTCATCCGTAATATATGAACGAGATACTACAATACCGAACGTACAAGTGAATAACATAACGTAAAGATATAACTACCCGCAAGACGTAATTAAAAGATACTTAAAAAAAAAACTGTTAGATTCCGAACTCTAAAAGAACTAACCAAATATATTGCAGTAAGATGTATTCACATGCAGTAGCAAAACATCTAGAAAAATCTTTAAGGAAAATTATTCAATGGGTGTATGTGTATATATATACTATGTGTATATAGGTTATCTCGAGTAAAATGAAACTGATGATATTGTCCACAAGTATGTTGCCATACAACACTTGTAGGTATGTATATATTGCGGTGTTGGTCAACGAATAGCGTTTATTAAACCAAGTTTCCACTTATGTACTTAATGGTACCGAAACGGGGACAGTCGAGAATAATTATTGTAATTGACTGGTTTGTGATCTTATGCAAGTGGAATTCGAATGGGGTTTTTGTTTTTTCTTTTCAATTTTTATTTAATACTAGGTCTTCAATCTCTATTTGAAGCGGATGAATATATAAAACTCGCGCTTATTATTTTTAGAGATCGTGGATGCATATTAGTTTTTTCATATCTAAATGCAAGAGTAAAATTAAGAAAGAGTGATGATAATGGTTTCGTTATAGATGACACTAATAATATTTTATTTATAAAGTAGCTGACCCTCGCTATCTCGTTTAGGTCTACTATTGCTCGTAGCGTAATATTTTCCCCCGGTTTTAAACATTCTTCATTGGGGCTCCGCTCCTATTAATCTTAGCGTCTTTCCTCGATAAATAGTCTATACAACACTGATATAATTTTTCAAATCGGATCTGCGGTTCCTGAGATTAGTGCGTTCAAACAAACAAAGTTTTCAGCTTTATAATATTAGTATAAAAGTATAGATAAATTTCCCACATAACCGTCAATACGGTGTATAATGCAAGTTTGGGCAAGGAGATTGATTGAGGTTTTAGCGAGTAATTGAAAAAAATATACTTATTCTATTAGGTAATATACTAGTATTGATGCTTTATAATTTCTAAACATATTTATGTTGCTTATAAATTGTAGTTAAAATATCTAGTGTCGGTTTATCAGTACCATTTCAACCATTACCTTTAGTGGTTAGATACAGTGTACTCCATGTCTCTTGTAAACTTCTGATTAGATTTTTCAAACTAGATATCTCCTAAAATACCCAGAAATAAGAAGTAGCACTAATACATCTACGTTACCGTCGTCTATTAACACAATCAAAATCAATTCACGCCTTAATTAGCCACTCATCAATCTTCTCAACGAAACATTTTTAAAGAAACCTCTTCCGTTACATTCATTGTTCCTACGTTAATAATATTCTTCGAGCGGTCGTTCCCTCCTGAGTGAATTCAAATACTTATTTACATAGTCACCGACCGTGAATGTATGTATGTATGTATCATTCACAAGTCTCAACCGTGTGAATCCACCGGCCGAGAATGCGTTTGGAAAAATTTCAAGCATTTTGTATTATTATTTTTAGTTTAAATGTTGAATTTTAGACAAAACGTTAGTGCGGATGGTACTTATGTGATTACTACAATAATTAATAAACATAGTTGCCTGATTTACACAATTTATCGGAAACTAGTAAATTTCCTATAAGATACAGGTCAGACGTCATACTGTCAGTCAATTAGAGTTAGAGTTTAGGGCGTTACAAACATTATGGCCATAGTCAATTGTAGATTGATATTCGACCTTCATTAAAGGGCCAACAAGACACTACCCTTCTTAATTTCCTTTTAATATATTTCAAAATCTCTCTACCTTTATTTCAAAAAGAATTCATGTTGATTGAAAGAAACTTGCTACTTATGTTAGGGTGACCTTATTTTCAATGTTTGCGTTAAATATCTTTACGCCTTTATCGGTACCTTTAATATGAATTACTTTGTATTATTTATTTATGTAACTGCTTGTTTACAAAGCCACCATAGAACATCAATTTATAATAATATCTTTGTCGTCCATCTGCGAAATTCATCTATAAAACTACATCAGGAACATTACTTAAGTATCGCAACATGTACGAGTATTAAATGTGCTTATGTTACGTGCACATGTCGTTATCTGTTTCGCAAGTTGATATCTAGTCTAATGTGTCCTTATGTATTATTTACGTGCATTAAATTTTATTTTTAGTGAGAAAACTTCTAACATCATTAAGGTTAAAGTGATTTTGTCCTTAATGCGAATAACTTATAAGTGTTTCGACCATTGATTCTTTTGTTTTACACACAAACATAAATGAATGAAATATGTATGTGTGCATTTGGTTAATAAAAGTGGAACATTAAAATATAGTGGTGATTAGTATATTTACAATGTTTTTTGTAAACCTTTTTTTTTGTGGAAATCAAGGACAAAAGTGTAAACTTTGCAAATACGCGATATGTCCCTCAGTTTATCAGTCAGTAAAGACAACAATGTTAAGAGTAATTTGATTTTTAATAGTTACTTATTAGAATAATATTTGTTTGTAGTTGGTGACTTTTAATAGTTACTAACTTATTGGATCATAAATCCAATAGGCAACCACATCAGATTTTTTTTTATTATATTATCTTATAAGAGGACCAACCCAATCAATAAGCGTTCATGCAATTCAAAATTACTTTTAATTGCTTTGTTTCCTTTCCGTATTTAATTCAATGCTCTGTCCACCATTACTATTTTTTTTCAACGTACTATATTATTATAGTTTAATAATATTATTAATATAAATACCCATAAGTCAGTAATTTTCGATTCTACTTGACAATATATAGACCTAAATGTTAAGTGCTTAATATTGACGGAATAGTGTATGATAAATCAATAACTACGAGTATTTACAAACAAAGTATAATTCTTCAAAGTTAAATGCACCGTCAACTGCTACTGTCTCTCTGATACATTTTGATCCATCCTTAGTTTGCCTGGAAAACATTGGTTTGTGCAATAAGGCCGCCCTTTGTACATTATGTATTTGTAATCTTATGTACTTTTTTGAAAATATGTGGAACGGTGTACAAATAAAGAGTTTTTTATATATTTATGTGCTAAAAGGAATTATTCATTATTTTTTTTTTCCTATTTGCTACTGAAACTGTTCTTGGTAGTTAAAAAGATAATATTTTTTGTCTGCATATCAAATTAACACGATACAAACCGTACAGAAATGCTAAAAGCCTATTAAAATATTTCGCACATTAGTATTTCCATTTAGTAAAGATGCGAAAAGGAACTTGGCGAATATAATATTATAGCTAAACGTTCATTCTTCTGTTGATGACAAAAAATAAATCTTATAGTTTCCTTCCACTGTAATTACTTGCCACTAAAGATTTCAACATGAAATTGTATATTTCAACCATTGTTTCAAAGTAGTTAAGTGTTTGAAACATAACAGTATCTTCGTCTGAGACGGTGTTAGTCACTTGTAGATTTACATAGGCAATGGCCGTGAACTTTTCCACTTCTCGTGTGAAAAGGGAAGAGCGGCGGACCGTGGACTGTTCCTAGCCAAATTAAATTAGAATATGGAATATTTAATGGTTGTTTTTTTTGGGAGATTTTAGATTAGTTTGCGTCGGTAATAGACGAGTAAATTTTTAAGTTAGTTGTGTTTTTGTTTTGTGACGTGGTTCTTTTGTGTTTCGTTTGTGTTTTGTTCTTTTTAGTTGAGTTGTTAGATATTGTTTAGTGCTTTGTGTATAATAACCGTGTTGGTACTGAATCTCTCGAGTGTTCTACGTTTTCGTCAGTTCGTACATTGACTCCTATATTACGCTTTTTATACCTTTTTTCTATATCGTTAAATGGCTTATAATTAAATGTATCAATAAAATGTTAGTCATTTATAATATTTATGTTAGTTATGTTTTAAGCCAATTATAATAATTAAATATATTAAACTTATATATGCTTTTCTTATAATTCTATTCAGAGTTCAACATAACGAATACTTAGTATATCGTTTTTATCTTACATAATAAGCCTTTTTGTACAAAATTAAAATAATTTCATCCAAATTTATCCAAACTACGTCATCAAATACGAATGTTCTTTATAACTTGGAAATAAATAAAACGATATTTAGAGTTCGGTCACGAACATTGGCGGATGAACGCTATGTAAACCTAACTAAATCAGTCGATTTGCAAGTTGTATGGTTGGATTCACGATTTGTCATAATTGAGTAGTTTGTAATATCAGCAGGTATATACATATATATATATATATATATATATATATATATATATATATATATACAAAGTTGTGGCAAGTGACATTATAACAACCCCCAAGCCCCCATCAAGGCATATGGCATTATGTACAAGTATTATGTAAAAGTTTAATATTCTTATACCTTGGAAGAAATGTTTACATAAAAGGCACACGAGACGTGTAAACAAACATATATTTAAAGCTGGGGTTTTTCATTGAAGTCAGCAAGAAAGATAGATTATTGTATCATCCAGCATACATACTACGATTTGTACGGAACCCGAGCACGTGGAAAGATAGTAATGAAAAGATTATTATTATAGTAGACGATCTCCACTAGTGATATACTGCTGTCCGTTCTAAGGAACTACCTGCTTTATTTTTTGTTTCCATATTAAAGCTCCAGGTTATATAACAAAGGGTAATAATAAAAGCTTACTTCCACACAAAACGATGCTCTGTAGTCGAGTACCTGAACTACAGGTACTTGACTGGTCAGGATCCTGGTGGCTACCGACAAAGGTATTAATACCCATCTTTAGAGGTACTCTATGATCGAACGTTTTTTTTGACATAAAACACCTGCGTTTATTGTCTTTGTCAAAAAATTTGACAAAAAAGATTTGAAGCTTTAAAATTGACGGTATATTATTTAATGGTAAAGGTAGTTTTTAAATTTAAAGTGAATCCATGGTATGTGAGGTATATTTTTCAATTACAGTAGACGTTTAATTAAAGTAATGATTGAGAATGGTGAATTAAATTATCAATATTATGTGTTTCTGCTGCTTTTCTTTTTGTTTACAGATATAGCTCATACGTATATATAAAATTAAGTTATTCAATATTATTTATGACCCAATAAAATTTATATGAAACACATAAATATTATAAAATATAAATATACAAGTTAAATTACTGATTTAATTATCTGATGTGGATGACCTTTTGGTAGATCCGCTTGTTTCAAATCTTTATTGCATTAAACACATTAAATAGTGATTGAAAGTTTTATGTTCTTAGCTAGACGGTTTTATTATAAACCAAGCCCAATCATGCAGAAGCATCTCTAGGCCGCCATGGTGTGAGTCACTACATCCATTATCTGCATTCAATGGGTATGGTGACCACCATTCTTGGATTTTGCTTATGCTTTCATGTAGAGTCTTAATGTCTAAATGTAGTCATTTTGGTAATTAAGTCATACATAAAAAAATTACGAACTAACTTAACGAAATTGTTTGAGTAAAGTACTCTTTAACAAATTTCAGTGACAGCAAGAACAATAAGGTCGATGTCTTCAACAAATTAAATATAATTAAAGCAACTTTAAATCGATTCAATACAATTTAAATGACGGCAAAATTTCTCCATTTACTTTGAACAATGATACGTGACGTCCCAAGTAGGGAAACGATTGTAATCAATTGTATTGGAATCGTGTAGGTCGATGGATTGCTGAACGTGGGAACACTAATTGCTTACCAAAATAAGGTTCTGTGATATCGTGATAAGAATATAAAAGTTCTAAACTCGGAGGATCTTCGATTATACTGCTTGTAATAAAGTTTTAAATTCTAAATAGATCAACCTATAATAGTGTGAAAATTCTTTTTAAAATCAGGTATTTAACTTACAATACCTTAAGTTACCTAAATTAATAATAATAATAATATATAATAGTCCTGTAAAAATGATTGAAAACAGCTATATTAAGTTAAATATATTCAGTACTAAGATTTTTATACGTATATCTTAAGAGCTTCATTATTGTAAATGTAATAAAATTGTATATGTAAGTATATTAGTAGCCAATATGTAGTTCTGTAATAACCTGCTACCGTTTGTAGAAATAGGTATTAAAGTATATCGATATTGTTATAAATAAAACAGTGAGCATAGTAATTGTCAACTTCCAATCCGTTAGTTGGTTTAAAGTACCCAAGTTTAGGCCTATCTTGCAGAGATATGCTTTCTGTAGTAAAAGAGACATATTATGGATTAAATATGAAAGAGTTTCAACTAACTTAAAACCATTTATATATGTAACAGTAATGGTTAAAACAAAAAAGTAATATACACAAAACAACTTCCTTTTGATTGTATGTGGTCTGAGAACTAAGGAGGTTTTAACTATTTTTTATCTTAAAACTAGCTGACCCACGCAACCTCGTTTGCGTCTTCTATAGCCCATAGCGTAAAATATTTCCCCTTGTTGAAGTGAAACTTCTTTATCGGGGTTGTCAAAAAATTTAGTGTAACATTATTTCGTTACGCGTAACATTTATCCGTTACGTTACGCGTCACATTTATCCGTTACGCTATCTTTTTGAAGTGAAACTTCTTTATCGGGGTTAAAATAAAATGTTTTATCATTATTGAGAGTAGTTATATACAATCCTTCAAAAAAAATTTATAAAATAAAACAAAAAACATTTTCAAACACAAACAGGACCAAATTAATACTACAATGAAATATCACATTACAAACAATATTATTTTATTTAGTCCACAATGTAAATAACTACACACATCACATTCCACAAACTTACTTCAATCACACCACAGATCGCGAAATATTTACTCAGGTCTCGCTCCTTAACTTTTATTGCACTTGAAATAAGAATTGTCACGAATATTGCTGGTTTATTAGTCTCTTGTCGTTATACCTTACGTCGACATATGATATTCATTTTTTGAAAAATAACGTCATAAAGAAGTTTCACTTCTTACGAGTGTACGCTAGTACACGCAACTTTTTTTTTGAAACATTCTTCATTGGTGCTCTGCTCCTATTAATACTAGCATAATGATATATAGCCTATAGCCTTTCTCAATAAATGGACTATTTATCACTGAAACAGTTTTTCAAATCAGACCAGCGGTTCCTGAGATTAGCGCTTCAAACAAACAAACAAACTCTTCAGCCTTATAATATTAGTATAGATTAAACCTCTTTGTCTTTACCGATTTGGTATCAATATCTTTAAGATCTAATGTTTAATAGAGACGTATATAGATAATAAGTTACCAAGATATCTTATGACCAAAAGAAGTCCCATAAAAAAGGGTTTGAGGATATCAAAAGTTTTTCAAGTTCCGTAGCTTTAAAGAATTTTTATAGCTTCTTTGTCCATATTCCCTTTCTGGGCGTCATTTGTACTAAATTCTTTTATTATTATTAACTTAGTAGATGTCTACGTATACGGCTACAGCTACGTATACGGCTTTTCTTGCTTGAGCTTTAAAATAGATGTTGAATATTTAAATTTCTGCCGGTGCTAATTTTACTGATGTTCAAAAAAGCATTATGACTGAATTAAGCTGAATATTGAACCGAATTTTCTATCCTTAACAAATTAACTAGTCCCATATGAGTGATATTTACTATTATTAATATTTATATTAACAAAAACTTTTAACATGGATATCATAGTTCGAACTCAAATACCTCTTGTGGCCAAAAGTAGAATATTATTCCAGAATATTTTGTTTATAAATTCTCGTTTATAACTTAGACAACAACACAACAACAAATTAATTTTCAGTTGGAAGTGTTGTATTTTTTTTCGTGTAATAAATATTATTATTATAATACATATACCACGATCTTTACTGCTTCCATAGTTCTATGTACACCGAACATTCGAATCGTTTTGGTGTTTCATAAAATAAGTATTCTTATCTATGCTCACCTGCAAATCCATGTTTTAAGACACGAACGTAAGTAGCAGAGTTTGTGTCCTCATATTTAGGATATTATAAAGTTATATATATAAATATATAAGTGACTACTAAGTGAAATACTATCGAAATAAAGTGTATGCTTTAATTTGAGAAATAATGAGCATTCTTTTACCTTTTCTATGTGTCAAGAGGACTTTGTGTTGAAGTCCCCTGTCCCTTTATCCTCGAACTCGTTTAAAGGAGCCTTTATTTGTAGCAAAAATCACGAAAAACAATTTCAAAGTGTAAATATCATTACCCAAATAAAGAATATTTAATGAGATGTACAAAAAATATGGACAAAAATATGTAGGATATAAAATATGTATTAATATTGGCAGTATAGAATTTGTATCTTTTTGTATTACGGTTGGGTCTCTAAACAATATCCCTCCACAAACAGCTCATTAAGTTAAATAAATAACTGAAAATAATGATCAAGTTACCAACATAAAACCAACAAATCGTAACAAATCCCAAAAGTCGGTTTCGACCAATTAATTCCGAGTCCGGACCGGATCGCAGGTACCTTTTATCTTTCCCTTTGAGCAGGTACGCGATCGCTCACCTGTCGCCATATGAGATCTTCATATTGTTTAGCTTCCCCTCTGTAGTCCGTCTGGAGTACGAATGCGGGAGGTGGGGTAGTTGTAATGAGTTGGTCAGTCTTGTGCAGCCACCTGTGTGGTGTACACGGTTCTTTTACTGTGCCTTTGATGGAGTGTTATTGTCTGAAGCCGGCTGTCGCATGAAGGTAATCTTTTTTCCTTATATTTCTGTGTGTGATTCGAAGTTTTTCAAAGACGTCTTTGTTAATTGTGTTGTTAAAGTGAGTATGGTGTCTGTGCGTTATTTATTTGTGTAGAAAATGCATTTTATTCTGTATGTTTTAGTTTATTTTACAAAAAGTGGTAGTACACTAGATGCGTCCACACAAGCATGGTTTTAGTTGAAAGTGTCTAGTGAAATTAACTTTTCTTAAAGCCAAAATGTTTGTCTAACCGTCTATGTATTATAGTAACAGTTGTTTGATATAGTTCCTTGATCCTCAAGTATTTTTTTATACACATCATGTTTTTAAAATCTCTCGTAGTTTTGATGTGGTTTTAAAATTTTATTTCTATGCTTTCATTCTCTATGATTTGATCATCACAGCATAAATCGTATAAGTTATGATTCTCAATTTTTCTAGAGCTTCATAGTTATACAGCCACATGTTTTAATTTTTGAAAGATCTTTGAGACAAAGACAAGACAAACCAGTACTTTCTGTTCTATACACTGTGTTCCATCGTTCTAATAAACTCTCCCTTAAGAATAAATCACGATTTCATCGAAACAATTTACACAAATACGGCAAAATCTAAAATTGAAATCCAAATTCTAAACATTTATGGATGTATACAATATACTCGTATATCTACAGTTTTAAGACCAAAGAGGTTTTACGAAGCGACCTCAAGATTTTGTCTAAAACTCAGTCTGTATAAAATAAATTTCGCTTGTATTTTTCCATACCATTTACGCAAGTCACGAGAAGTTTGTGCGTGAACAAAACATTACGACTGGTGTGTTCACTGCCTTGTTTGGCGTTCACCTGTTCTGACTTAACACCTGGAGGTGTGTGTGTAGTTATAATCTTGTCTTTTTGATTGCTTTATTTTTAAAATATTCCTTTTTTATTCATCAGCAAGTTTCTATTTTTAAATTTACATTAATTTTGTTTCATTAACATTCAAATCAACCATGTCTTTCTCGATAACAAGAACCAGTTGCTACTAGACACATTCTCACGTTAAATCTATCTTACTATCTGTTCATTGAAAGTACTTAAAATCATTGTACTGTTTGTTATCAAATTAACATCGATAGAAAAATCCTAAATATTCAAGAATTCTCATTATGTATTTATTTGAGGGCTACTTTATGCTATAATATATCATAATATAAGAAAGAAGCCTTACTTTTGAAGGCATTCATACTGCGGTTTTGTTATTCATTCCCTTTCATTCTAGACTGATTGTGAGGGATATCTTGTACGATAAAATTAACATAATTCTGAATTTATAATTATTACTGATTATGAGTGCCAATGCCGCACTCGGCATAATTTATGGCGCTTTATAATGAATGAATCGATTACGTGAATGAATGTAGGGATTATGAATATGAGTGAATAGCTATTTATCTTTTGAGTACTTTTATATTCTGCAGTTGAAGAAAGACACGTGTACTTTTAACGACAGGAGACAGCGCTTTAACGAGATTTTTTATCGATGATTTGTGTGTCCGCCATTTTGCGGGCAGGCATTTGGAATCGAATGTCAGATCTCTATTTTAGTGATTTTAGTTAGCTTACTTCTTAAACACATCGTTCAAGCTTAAGGCGTTTCCCACATATATAAAAAACAATGTTATAAATGTCATCGATTTTAAAAGAAAAAATCTCAGGCTCCTAGGTATTTACAGATTTTGGATTTAATAATCGATTCGATTCGATTATGATTATCCACATTAGTGCTTAATCAAAATATCTTTACTTTTAGCTTATATGATTCACTAAAACCAGTTTATCTTTTGATTTGTGAAATGAGTTTTGTGTGTAAAGAATTTATTATATTACAGTTAACAGTTCAAGTCTTAAAAGAGCCTTTTAATGCTTTTAATTTCTTATTTTAATGGAAACTTGAACGATGTCAATTTGATCTACGAGTACATACATTTTAAAGTAATAGCCTATTAAATGTTACTACACCAATAGGATTTTTTGATAAATACATAATTCTCGAGACCTTTGCATAGAAACTTGCCAGTGATTAAATCTATTAATATTATATAAAACCTTTTTTAAATATCGTATGGTGTGACTTCTTAAAAAATATAAACGTTAAATAGATTTAAAAATAGAACGTATTTAAATAAAGAATATCTTAACAATAACAAAATTTCAAGCCAGATAACTTATGCTTACAAAAGCTATTTTGCAAAAGCTTTAAGATATGCTATCCATTGAGGTACAACGATGAAAGGCTGGATAGCCTCGGGACTTAGTTATTATAAGGCGGAAGTGGTGTGACTTTATCTCTAGTGACAGCTATTATGGCGGCCTCGGGCACAAAGTTTCTCTTTTATTAACAGTTAAACTAATGGTTTCTAGTTCTAAAGGTAATATTCTTATAGAGTAACCAAGTTGTTTAAAAATATGTATTAATGTATATTTATTCTAAAATAGTCTGGGGTTGCTAAGAGTTTTGAAATTACGAGTCCACTCGCAATCATTGAGGGCTTTGTCTAGATTGGTATAGTTCGCATAGATAACCCTGAGTGAGGTGTCTTTTTATTACCTATGGACATTAATAACTGAAATATATGTTTTTTTTAAATAAACATTATAACCACTTATTAGATTTTTTGTTACTTTTAAATGTATTCTGACGCCGCTTTGATACTTCTTATAAAAAATTAACAAACTTTCGGTTAGAAAATATTGAAATAAGTGTTTCACCTTTCTGTTCCTAAAAATGCTTCTTTAATATTTCATAGCATAATCTTCCTTTTATTTGTTGGTTCTTCTTCCTTTTATTTGTTGGTTTTGTTTGGTGTTTCGCGTCAATCTTTTGAAAACGTTAAAAGCGGAATTGTTCCTATTTTGGGATAGCATTGTTGTTGATTTATTGTTTGTTTGTCCTTTACTATATATACAAATTATATAAGGTATATCAATGAATTTATATTATTTATAGAAACTATTAACAATACAGATTGTGTTATTGCAATCAGACCTACAACAAAATGTTTTAAGAAATACTTCAAACAAACAATTTTTTCATCATAAACGATTAAAAGCTAATTCCGTTGTATTAGTTAAATAATATAATTTTAAAACATATTCAAACATACAGCGGTTATAAAAAAACAACTTATTTAGTTGAGATATTGGCGCCATTAATTTATAATAACTGCGTGAGTCGACCTCTGAAAATTCTAGCACATTAAGCACATTCGATTTTGAATAAAAAATTAAACTTTCAAAAATGGAATTGTAAATGCATGCGTCATCAGTCATATTTGACATTTACCGCAATCTATGCGTCACGCATTCGCAAACGTGTTTCAAATCCTTTATAGTTTCCCAAGCACTAACACTCGCACACGGTGTGACCGCATCCTATCCACGATAATCAATGCAAACGGTCGTTTTCTATTATAATGGAATCATACTATTATAAATTCACCCGGGTACGTTTACTACGAATTTTACAATCAAGAATACAAAATGGACGTGGGTGCGTTTTTGAAATTTTAAAAGGTTTACGTGTTTTGATTGACAATAGTATGCAAGTGACACCGTTTGATTGAACCGTCATATATAACACTTGTTTATACCAGCCATGTATAGACTACATATTTGCATTTAAGGCTCTTGATAGTGTTTGATTGTAAAGAATAGAATAGTGTAAGTAAATTCTTGCACTTTGAACGGACAATATGACAGATAACTTTGTGTTGCCAGCCGTACGTAGTGTTTTATTCGTTACATTTATTTGTTAATATTATGACAAAAGAGGATTTAAATTATATTTTATATTAACTCAATTACTTACTTGTTGCTCTATGTAGTTCATACTCCTGTAGTTTTAATATATTAGAAATCTATACTAATAATAAAGCTGAAGAGTTTGTTTGTTTGTGTGAACGCGCTAATCTCAGGAACCGCTGGTCCGATTTGAAAAATTCTTTCAGTGTTGAATAGTCCATTTATCGAGGAAGGCTATAGGCTATATATCATCACGCTAAGGCCAATAGGAGCGCAGCACTAATAAAGAATGTTTCCAAAACGGGGGAAAATTTTCAAGCTACTTGCAATATAAGACGCAAACGTGGTTGCGTGGGTCAGCTAGTAATCTTATAAACTTGTAAATCGGTTAGTAGCTTTCTAGTTACGTCACTTTAAATTGTTCAAGTGACAGATACACAGTTCAATGAATAGTCTATCAAGTTTAAGTGGTAATAAAAGTTGACACTGAATATAATTTATAAATACTGTACTTAAGTACGGAAGAACATTTAGAAAAGCAAATAAAACTTCAAAATACACTCATACATTTGGCACTTAATACGGATTTATTGAAAAGTTCATAACTTTGCCATGATCATAATGTAATCATCTTGTTGAGCATTACATTAGCGTAGTTGTGTGTTTGTAGGGCAAAGCTATCAATCATTAACTTTATACTCATAGACGACGAAACTTTTGAAAGCAGTTTCTGAGCTATGAGTAATAATTAACCTCGATATCTTTTCCAGCTAAGTTTTGCGAATGGAATTTATTTCTATACTTATGATATTAAAAGAGAATCAATGTACGAGATTATGGAGTTTATAATGTGTAGGATTATTTTGTTAATGTCGCATAGTCGAAGAAAGTTTGAGAGGAAAGTGAGTGGTATGGCTAATCAACGTTACGTTAGGAAATGTTTAAGAGTTCGAATGTTAAATAATTAACATAAACTATTACCCCTAATTCCATAAAAGGAAAACTCCTGATAGTTTTATAGAAATACTATCAAAGTAAATGCAGTATATAGTAGATGTTCGGTAAACAAGTTTATTATAATTATGTTATAAACGTTGTCTGCATTCATTTAAAGAAAATGAAGTAGGTACCAAACCAGTCCAATGGAAATTAACTCGTGTGTCATTTTTACATTTTATAATTATGCGATAATCGCAAATTATACAAGTGTTTTAGTTTATAAACTATAATTAATAATTATATGTAACTATTTCTACTATATAATAATATAAACCCTTTTATAGTCCATCAAAGTAACTCCACCCATTTTATTAACTTTTATTTCTCAGCTATCCAGAGATATAGTCGGATTGAATAAAGCCTACAGTTCTTAAAGTGCTCAATGAAACGAATAAAAGTACAATTGATTCAATCATTGTAATCGCATAGCATCGATATCGATCATTTTGGAGTCCATTTAGACGATACGCTACGACTGCTCTACGATATACCTCAGTCGTATCTAAAAAATAATTAAGTTAAATACACTGAAAACTACGAATTAAATAACAACAAAATGTTTTCAAAATTATCAGAAAGGCTTTTACCGATTCTCAAATTCTAATAATAGTACTGACTTATTCATAAGCGTTGATTAAAAAGTGCGAGGAGGAAAACGATAGGTTATTCATGTACATTGCTTATTTGTAACGTGTGTGAGTAATAGTTTTCGAACACACTTTATAAAGTATGAAAATTAATACATGTGGGCATACAGTACCCACTGCGTTTGTGCTTGGTGTATTTATCAATAGTATTATAAGAAGTTTTATCAAGACCTTTTTTAGTGAATTCTTTTTAAATTACTTCAGTAAATGAACAGCAAGTTCTTAAGCTTTTGTCCTTCGCAGACGTGTCGTATCGTTGGTAGTGAAGAACATTCTCGAAGTGTCCGTCTCGTTAACTCGGTAACTTGATGTATGTCGAGCTCTTAATGGCAGGATCACAGACGAACAAGGTATTTTGTTCAAATTTCATTTATGACCTGTCTGGCCACACGAACGCTTTGATACGAGTATCAAAAGCAATTTACGATATAATCAAGCTTTGATTAAAAAAAGTATTTTTGATTGAATAGGTTTTGTTTAATGTTTATACTGTTTACTGGCTCGGTGGCATAGTGGTAGCGTATGCAACTGCTAAGCTTGAGGTCTCGGGTTCGATTCCCGGGTCGGACCAAATGTTTGTATGATCTGCTAATATTTATTTCGAAGTTTAGGTGTTTTCTATGTATAATATGTATGTATTTACCAAAAAAAGTATATAAGTATTTATATCAGTTGTCTAGTACCCATAATACAAGCTCTGCTTAGCTTGGGACTAGATGGCGTTGTGTGTTAGATGTCCGGCATATTTATTTATTATTTATTATACTTTTTTATTTAAGAACTCGAAATGTGAATTTAGACAGATAGTTAAATATTATACTTGTTGTATATTTTTAATAAATGTAATAATAATAAATTATGTTTAGTTTCAAACTAGATGGACCACTAGGCTGGGAGTGAGCAGTAATGTTACCCATAAAACTAATATCATATTGATAACATTCAATAACTTCACAATGATAAACGTACTGTATCAGGTGTTCGCTATGTTCCTTTTACTACAAACAATCGTTCCAAGTCGGATTGTGTTCATCGCTAAACTTTCTGTCAGCCACAAGCATTTGTTACCGGAGTTTGGTAAACTGTGTACTCATGTGTATTAAAGCTTGTTATGCCTCCTCGCTTTGAAAAGCTTAGGAAGTTTATGGGACTCCACAAAGTCGCTTATAAAGGACCCAAAACATAGTTTCTTTGTTTCATGATAATAAATTACCAAAAACAATTTGATATTGAAAATTTCATGATTTCGCTACTTACTTAATTTGATTAATATTAGATGTTATCAATTAGTATAGCGGATAAATGATTCTCAGTAGTAAATAAATATTTTACAATCTGTTATTTTATTGAAACGTAATAAAAACCGTTTATAAATTTACGAGAAAACACTATGAATTTAAAAAAAAACACGTTGTCCGACGATACATTCATACGGTTTTTCATTCAATTTTAAAGCACATATTTTGTGGCTAACTTAGGTATGCTCGCACCAACTGGTCTAGCTCTCCGCCGATTGAATAAGCCATTACTGAAGTTTCTACTGCAATTACCAGTGCCCTTAAAAGGGCATGTCTGGCGAGGTCCGGTCGCTAGCATTAAATGTGTACAGCACAGATGCGCGCTCCAAATTGCGTGGTTTCTTTGGTACAGCCGCGCTTTTTGTCTGGAAACTTTTTGCTTGTTTTAAAGGAATGAAAAATTGGTTTTCTAATTGATGATCGTGTAGTGGTAACTTGATGAAGTGCTTTAACCCACGCGGCCGCGTTACTTAGCTCTAGGGATTTAAATAGCTTCCATATTTTATAGACTGTTCTAATAACAAACATAAAAAAATACTAATAGTAAATAGTAACCATGTGTCTCGACTCAAATGAGACTAAAGATTAGAAGCACATTAAAATTGTTATAGAGCGTTTGTCCCGAAAGGTGGTTTTCGAACAGCAATGATTGCGATAATGGTTAAGAGATAATAATTTCACGATTGCTTAATTGGTATCAAGTTAAATCCAAAAATGTCCGTTAAAAGTCAAAGTCAAGTCAAATAAGTTCTAATACCGTTCTCCTCACGTTCTTTCAAGGCAATTCCAAAGAGGAACGACAAAAACACCTTACGCACAAAACGCTGGCATGAATACCAATAACAGCTGTTTGTCACAAATTAATTCAAATCAGGTATTTTTTTAAGATCCACACACTGGAGGACGATACTTAACAACCAATCAGCGAGCGTCTAGGATTTTAATTTCGAAAAGGCAATGTTTCTTGATAAATACTGGCATTTAGATCGAATTGCACAAATGTCGTAGCATTTTTTTTTTATTTGTTTAAAATGGCTGAATGAATACATTATGTTACAAAAAATGGCAGTAAATATAATAATTTATTAACTATACAAAGTATTACTTTAATGGATTTTTATTTAAATAATTTACAATTACCTGTTTGTTCCTAGTATAACATAGTCGGTCATTTTTATAGAGTCACCTATTATTGTAGATACTTATTCATATTGCCAGAAAATAAATACTTAGGTATTCATTGCCTCATCGTTAATCCAATCAGTTTCTTTATACGTCGCTTATTTTCGTTTCAAATACATAACGGAGCCCCTACAAACTTGGCGTTGTATAACAATACTGTGAATATTCGTGTAATTTAGTAGGTGTAGTTAGCAGCTTACAATAAACACTGACAAGGCCGTCATTGACCGTTGCCTCGACTGACCTTCAAGGCTTCCCCGACAGCGTGACTTCGTGATCACAGACTTTTACCTTTTTCGTCTCCATTATGTCACTTTGTTGCGTTATTTTTATTTGACTCCTAATAAAAAAAGCGTAGAATTTCGATTTGGTCGAAGTTGCACTACATTAGATAAATCTGTCTAGAGTCAGTATTGTCGCTGGTCAGTATAAGCAAATTTAAAATAAGAACACCGACACTATTTATTTTAGAATGTTTAAATCTATATAAATAAAAATGAATCGCCGAAATGTGTGTACACGCATAACTTCCGATCGGCAGCACCAAATTAAATAATTATTTCTTTTATGTGTTCGTTATTGTTAGGACAAGGTTTGAATACAAGAAAAATGAAAGATAACGGGTAAAGTCTTTTTTTTTGTCCGCGACTGTACGCTGCCTGTGGGGGAAAGCTGATACAGAGATGTAAATATGGCGATACGAAGTTCGCCGGATCAGCTAGTATCTGTATAACAGTTGATTCGTATTTTTTCATTTTGCGATTATATTGTTTCTAATTATGCAAATAAAACGTATGTATGTTTTGTACACATGCAGTACTTTAAAATAATGAAGGAAGGAAAATTAACAAACGACTATAGAATTCTAGGCCGCGGTTTCCTTAACTCTCATGGCCAAACTACCAGTTTTATTTGAACTTGCGTACAGTATCAACACTCCTTATTAATGTTTTTTTCTTAAGAACATTACTGTATGACGGGGCTCTTGATTTTCTGGTTTGAATTCTTGCTAGTATATTACCCTATGTAAACAATTCTGCGAAACAGCATTGACGATCTTGACACTAGCGGTTAAGTGTGCTCGACGCGACAAAAAAACACTTTTAACTGAGTATTAGTTGCCAGTATTTCCAAGAAATTATGTAAAAAGCTGTACGTTACGTATCTGTAGAACTCTAAAGTAATGAATTTCGTTCTAATTACATTTAACTCCCAAAAGATCCAGAGGAAATAATTATTCTCGCCAGCGAAGAGAATAATCAAATAATTAGAGCTGTGATACGAAAACTGTGGATCAAACAAAGACCTTGAGTCGGAAGTCTCAGCAAAATTACAAAAGGCGCCGGAGGATACACTTCAAACGATCAAAAAACATCATTTATAATGTTATTTCGTTAATTTTATAAGAATGAGGATTAAAAAAAAACCAATATGTGTTTAAAGCGAACGTTTTTTTCTCTCATAAATGGAATTTATAATTTTTGTATAAACCATCGTACTTATTTAGACAAGAAGGTTCTGCTTTGTTAAGATATAAGCCTGCCAAATTGTGTCTACTCTGCCTGATGGAAAGCACGAGCAGAACCCAAGGATAGTGGTCACAATACTCATTGACAGACATGCATTTTCTGCATTTGCAACACTGCAGCATGGTGACCCACAACATGGCGGTCTATTAAGATGCTTCTACGTCATTGGGCCTCTTTGTTTAAAAAAATTAATATTTCGTCATCGCCATCTAGTCCTAAACTAAGCATAGCTTCTATTATGGGTATTACAATACTGATATTATTATAAATATACTTTTTTCTTGTAAATACATACATATTATACATGGAAAACATCCAAACTCTGAAACAAATATGATGTTATTTTAAATTTGGTATTTAAAAAATTTGAAATACTCTGGAACAGTTTTATTTCTGAGGGGTAATTCTAATCATCTTCGGTACCCTCCAAAACGTGTGGGCGAAGTTTTATAAATACAAAAAGACAATAAGTCTTTTTTTAAGTTAGATTATGATTAAGAAGATCGCTTTGATTAGAGCATATTTAAACTAATGTATAAAACAAAAGTAAAAATATTATAAATGAGCTCATCGACCTGAGCGAAACAAGCCAGACTACGAAACCACCCAGCTCATTCGTAAACCTCTAATTATAACATCTCATTGCAAAAAGAGAAGCCATGTTAGATTATTTTTGTTTCAAAGCCTGACTCTCAAAGATGTTTAAACATAAATTCGACTTTGAATATATTATTTAATTATAGGATTTCGTTTTTAATGAAACATTCTTTGTCTTATTTTACTTAGTAAGGTCGTTTTCATTTCATTCCATCACGACGTACAATTTTCGTTCGATTCCCCAGGTCGGATCAAATGTTTGTATGAACTGCAAATATTTGTTTCGGAGTTTGTGTTTTTTATGTATAATATGTATGTATTTACAAAAAAAAGTGTGTGTATTTATATCAGTTGTCTAGTACCCATAGTACAAGCTCTGCTTAGTTTGGGACTAGATGGCGTTGTGTGGTAGATGTCGAAAATATTATTATTAAATAAAATGCAAAATATTATTTTAGTATGTGCGATTGTTAAGAATCTTGTTAGCGTAGATATTTTTTTGATCTTGCCTTTCATAGTCCTAATGGATATATAAGGCTTTTAGTAAGTTCTAGATGTAACACAAACTCAAGTATAAAACACGTTTTTTAATAAAGTTTTTTATGCAATTTCAGGTCGGTGAACGATGGGTCTACAATTACAAGAATGCAACGATAAGAACGAAATACTACTGCAAGAGAATATATCAAGGACTGAAGACTTAGACTTCTGAAATGTCGAAAAAAGAAGTAAGAAGAATGTTTTAAAGGAAAAAAAGAAGAAAGTAGACTGGTTAATTATCTTTGGTTATCTAGCTGTATGAGTATTGTAGACATCATAAAGCTAGGTTACCGGAGTTAAGTGCCATCTACCTCATCAGTACCAGACACAGCTAAAAGACTAGAGAAGAAAAATAAAACATTTTTATTGATTCTTATTATTATGTTTTGTCTACAAATCTTTCTTGATTCAATACTTTAACAGAAATATTATTTTTTTGAATTTTATAAGTTAATGGCTTATGTGTCACCTAACGATATCTAGCTAAAAGGTGTAACAATCATATTCTCTTATGGATAACCTAGGCTCCATAGCTCAATTCCGACACATCGCCCCGCCGCAAACCCCGGTGGGGTGACGGCCCGTGGGGGTTTCCATACGTAAAAAAAAGGGCTCCATAGCTCAAGTATTACCAATCCACTGCCGGACATATCTATCTGCATGTTAATATCTCGCTTGCATTTACTGTTTTTACCGTACCGAGTCCAGCGATTCATTAATGTTATTACTTTGTTACGTGTCGTCTGTCACTCGTTTTCTCATTAGTTAATATTTTCCCATCAATCCCTCCCCATTCCCCTAAAGGTCGACAACACTTGTGATGGTTTTGGTGTTGCAGGTGTCCATGGGAGGCGGTAATCGCTTACTATCAGGTGATACGCCTGCTAGTTTGCCCCCATGCTTCCTTAAAAAAGGTCTAATGACCGCCTGTTCTTTGAGCTATGTAGCCCTTTGCCTTTCCAACTTGCTTGGATTCCTTGGGCTTCATAGGTAATATTTGTGTTCTTAATTTTTTATGACACTTCAAGGACATATCCATGTCTTCACCATCATCAATAACTGCCTATTATTTTCCAATGTTTTCTTTATAAGAAGGTTTTGGCCTAGACTATAGATATAAAGTTTCTGCCTCGCACAACAAAATTGTGGAATGAACTGTCGCCTGCGATATTCCCGGACCAATACGACCTTCAAACCTTCAAGAAAAGAGCGTACTCCTTCTTAAAAAGTCGGCAACGCACTCGTGACGAATCTGGTGTTGCGTCAAATCAGGCGATACATCTGCTCGTTTGTCCCCTATTCCATAAGAAAATAAAACAATGGCCAATGGCGCCCATGGACACCCGCAACATCAGAGGCACAAGTGCGTTAAACACAGCGCATGCGCTGTTATACACCGGTTTTCTGTGACGCCGTGGTGTCACTCCGGTCGAGCCGACCTATGCATGCCGAAGCGTGGCTCTCCCACGGTAATTATTGTTTGTCACATATATAAGAAGAAATATAATTTTATTGTTATAAATGTGACTGAAATAATAATCTAAATGCTATTTAATATTGTATTTTTTATGATACTTAAGTATCTTATCATAAGCATCACAACGAATGCATACGAATATTAGAAACCCAATCTTTAAAAGATTAATTTCTAATTAAGACTAATCATTAGATAAGTGTTAATTAATATATAAGTAATAAAAACATTTGCGGGGATTCAAGTTATATAAAATAAAGAACAACTAACCTTAAAACGTTAGTTATGGTGATGTGCATCTCAGATCTTCCTGCTGCAGACACATGCTTCTTTTAAAAGGAATAACTGCTGAACTGGTGTGTGTAACTTGTGTGTAAGTGTGGTAACTTTCATGTTTTATAATGGTAATCGGCAATTGTAATAATTAATAAAAGCTATCTAAAAGTCTGTGTATTTATGTAAGGAGTACATAAGCTCTACAATATGAAATGTACTTACAGCTTTAGCACACTAAAGACTCGACTTACTTACCTTGTACGACAATTCTATCATTAATAAGGATGAAACATTACATTTTTATCCCCAAAAAGAAGAAAATAATTAATTTATACATACAATTCCTGTATAATTAATATATATATATACATACGTACACTTACTACGTTTATCGCCTAGGGATAGGGGGGTGGGGATAAGGCTATGGCCATTAAACAAACATGCACTCAGACATAGAATAAATTAATATATTTATCCTAAAATATTTTTTTACGGAATTATAATGTAATTAAATTGTATTTACTTCTATTATTACGAATTTATCAAATTGACACCTATTTTATTAAAATCGATTCAGTAGTTAGGTTTAAGTTAATAAACGTACAAAGATTTACAAAACGATTACTATTTCTCTTGGGTAGTAAAATTAATATTCAATCGAAATCGGACGATAAAATTAAATGCTTGTTCCGGTAGTGCGACATTTCAAATGCAATGATATTTGTTTGGGTTGATTTATTTATTCACTGTCCCAAACTAACACTCTGACTTTATAGAGTACTCAGAAAGTTCTTTATGCTTAAAGTACCTGAGAATAAACTTTTTTTGAGATGGGATGAGGAACACTACATATTTTTAACTTGTCTATTGGTTTAATGGTATTTCTATCTCCCCTAGATAGCTGTCATTTGGTATGTGTATAATTTATCTGTGATATTTGTTATCTATAATAGTTGTTTAGACAAATACACGACAGGTGGATGGGAATAGCCTTGTAAGTGTATATAATAATATGTGTGATAATAATAACAAATATTCCGGACATCTAATACACAACGCCATCTAGTACCAGACTAAGCAGAGCTTGTGTTATGGGTACTAGACAACTGATATAAATATTTATATACTTTTTATTTTGTAAATGCATACATATTATACCTACATAGATAACACCTGAACTCCGAAACAAATATTTGCTGATCATACAAACATTTGGTCCGACCCGGGATTCGAACCTGAGACCTCAAGCTTAGCAGTCGCATACGCTTCCACTACGCCACCGAGGTAGTCAAAACTGCTAAGTACATAAATATACCATACATAATTCTCACGATGTTACTTACAATGAACTCGCCAAACTATGTAACCGATTTTCACGTTAATTTTAAATATAAAAAAAATAGTGCTTGCACTGTGTTTCACCTAGTGAGTGAGGAACTGGAGGCCCATACCCAACTACTCCCCATCCCCATTCCCCTTCCTATACCCCAAAGTTCCACTTCACCTGTGACGCCTTTATTGTTGTCTATGGGCAATGGTTATCGTTTGCCATCAGGTGATACGTCTGCTCGTTTGCGCCTTATCCATAAAAAAAAGCATTTTGCTGGCGTGCTTAAACTAGAATCGTTAGCATCACGCTTAGAATAATAGGACCCGAGTATGATTGAAAATAGACATAATTGTGTGGGTCATCCAGTGTGATATAAAAACGTTTATGGGTTAAATGAGCATCAGACTTCTCCATGTGTAAAAAAAATATTTAAAAAATTGTGCTATTAGCAATCCTATATAATTTGAATGGATTTTATTAAATCGAAATGTACATGACCAATTGAATTTTATATATAGTTGCAGTTGCTAAGAGAGGTGTTTATTTATAATATGTATTATAAAATATTTCTCAGAACTGGCTATAGTCTGTTGGTATTATAGTAGAATTTAGAAATAATATATGGACTGCGAACATTTTTTTTCACTTGTAAAGTTTCGCAATAAATTCATTTATAAATTTAGTATATTGTATGTTATAAATATGATAACTTCCAGTTTCCAAAGTGCGTAGAGCCTTATGAGAAGAATACTGACAAAGAAACTTACGCCCACTTTTTAAAACTTTGTTATTCAGGTACAATAGTGTTAGTTTTATATGACTTAAGATTCTTAAAAAATAAGTGTTCATCATATCACACACTGAAGAAAATACCGAGCGATATTGGGTATACATTTAGTTTCATAAATATTTAATGTTACTGGAGTAGATAAAAGAAAATAAGATAAGTTTACGTTATAACTTATTCTGAAAACTACCATTTATCTCATAAACGAAAACTTGAGAAAGCAGTTTTCACAATATTGTTTTTTCTTCGTAGTGTGATTTATTACAACAACAGTCTATTTTATTAAGGTTCAATCATAGTTATTTTAGTATTTTTTTAATGAATGACCCTACCAAAGTGAACCTACTCTGCCTGATGAACAGCAGAATTCAAGAGTGCTGGTAACCATACTCATTTGTCATATTAAGTTGATTGCGTTGATTTTCTGAGCGGGGATAGTACCGCCCTCGTTCGAGCACGACCCGTTCGTGCTGAAATCCGCGTGACTCTACTTGCAATCTAATAACAACTTCACAGTTATTATACACTGTCTGTCTGACTGTCTAACCTCAATTTAAACAGAGTTATATGATAAACATACTGATAAATAAGCGAAGCCATAACTTTGTACCTACCGCTTTTTAGGAAAATTCCTCGTACGGAGGTGTATGAAATTTCGCAAACTTATAGTTTATAGGAGGAGGAGTGCAGACTGCTAATATTTTTTAAAGTAAGCACAAAAATACATTAAATCAATAAAAAAATATTACAAACATTACCATATGTTTGTCACATACATAGATGTATAACATATAATAGAACAGAGAGATTAATATTTTTTTTTTTTTTTTTAATTTATTTATTTAAGGTCGCTTTTTAACAGCAAAGGTCATTAGCGACCACTGAGAGAACTTAAACTAATTTATACATATTGATTAACTTTAAAAATATTAATGTTTTAACATATCCACTTTGACTTAAACAGTCTCTCAAATTATCAGGCATGTTACAGGTTATTCTTTCTTGTCTATAAGCTATACAATCTTTCAAAATGTGTGAAACGGTCAAGTCCTCCCCGCATTTGCATTTAGTAACACTGTCTTTTGTTATGAGATGTATGTGGGTTATATTGGTGTGTCCAATGCGAAGTCTTGTTATATTGACTTGGTCTCTTTTGGAAGCAAATGAAGACGGTGATTTGTCGAAAATAGATTTTCTGATGCTAAATAATTTAGTTGTGTTACCAGCTTTCCACTCAGAATCCCAAAGTGATTCTATTTCACGTTTAAAATGTTCATTTAATTCATCTGGACTAGTTTTTATAGAATAGTCAACTTTGTCTTGGGTTGTAGCGTTTTTAGCTTCTTCATCGGCTTTTTCATTGCCAATAATGCCCTGATGGCTTGGGATCCAAATTAATTCAAACGAATAGTTATTTTTCAATAGGTTAATCATTACTTGTTTTATGTCTGTGATGAGGGGGTGCGTATTTTCATTATTAAGTAAAGCCATTAGGCATGATTTTGAATCTGTATATATTATATATTTTACTGCTTTAGTTTTACTTCCTATGTATTCTAAGGCCTTAAGTATGGCAATTGATTCGCAGCTAAAAACGGATTGGTAATTATAAAGTCTATATTGGAAACAGTTATTATCTGATACAATTGCACAACCAGATCTTCCATTCAGAACCGATCCATCGGTATAAAAAGTTTTATAATCTCTATGATTGTAGTGCATTTCGTTAAATAGGTTTCTATAAATATAATCTGGAGTATCATCTTTTTGTCTTTTAGCTAACTCGAGATTAATAGGATATTTAGGCACATCCCATGGGCCTACAGTCAAATGCTTTTTTTCAAAGACTGATGGTAACGTGAAATTTATTTCCTCCAAATACTTTGCTACTCTTATTCGAAGAGGTTTTGGTAAATAAGGTCGGGATTGATATTCAAGGTCTAAAATTGTTGTTTTTTTTAAATATTCATGAGTAGGATTTTTAGGTTGAGATAAGACATTTGCAGTATAAATTAAGGCAAGTTGTTTCCTTCTAAATTGTAAAGGCATTTCTCCAGCCTCAGCCAGTATACTTTTAATTGGGCTAGTTTTGAAAGCACCGATACAAAGACGGAGCGCCGTGTTTTGCACACTTTCTAGCGATTTTAGGGTTCTTGAGCCAGCAGAATCATATATGATAGCGCCATAGTCTATTTTTTGTCTAATAAGCGCGCGATAAGTGGTTAACAGGCAATCTTTATCAGAGCCCCATGTTGATGATGATAATACCTTTATAATGTTTATTCTTCTGTAACACTCTGATTTAAGCGCATTGATATGAGGTATCCAAGACATCTTTTTGTCAAATGTTAAGCCTAACACTTTAATATTATTAACTTCTTTAATATTATAGTCATTTAATCTAAGTCTAATGTCAGTCTTTTTCTTTCTCTTTTTGGTAAATATTATATATTCTGTTTTTGTTTTTGAAAATCTGAATCCTGTTATATGAGACCAATTTTGAAGATTATTTAAAGTGTTTTGGACTAGTTGTAAGGTTGGTTTTAAAGTAGCCCCACTACAAATTATTGTTAAATCATCCGCAAACAGAAAGCCCTTGACCGGTTTTTCTATACAGTTAAGTACGTCATTAATCGCTAATAGGAACAAAATCACACTAAGGACTGAACCTTGTGGAAGTCCATTTTCGATATGAACTGAATCGGATATTATATTATTAACTCGTACTTTGATTGACCTGTTCGACAAGAAGTTTTTTATGAAAGCTAATAAATTTCCTCCAATACCAATATTTTGCAAAAGTACGAGTACTCTGTGCTTCCAGACCATTTCATAGGCCTTCTCAATGTCAAGAGCAACAGTGACAACATAATTTTCATTTGCAAACCCATCTAATATTTCACTTTCAATATTCGTTAAGTGGTCAGTTGTGGATCTAAACTGTCTAAAGCCATATTGAGATGGTGAAATGCAATTATTCGTTTCTAAGTACCATCTAAGTCTTTTACTTAAAATTTTTTCGAAAATTTTGCATAGATTACATGTTAATGCTATAGGCCTGTAACTTTTTGGTGAACTAGCAATTTTACCGGTTTTTAAGATTGGGATCACTAGGGCTTCTCTCCACCCATCTGGAAATATCTGAATATTCCATATTTCATTATAAATCTTTAATAAATACTCAAGGCCTATTTCTGGTAAATGCTTAATGATAATATTGGAAATATTATCTAGTCCTGGACTACTATTCCGTACTTGTGAAAGAGTTGAGATTAATTCTTGCATAGTTATGTCGCTATTAATTGGATCACAGTTATTCTGAGTGTCAAAGTTATGATTAAGCTCTTGATTGTTTTTGTAGAATAAGAATTTATTGTGATAATTACTTGAATTTGAATTGTTTGCGAATGCCTGCGATAGTAGGTAGCTAGTTTCATCTGGCTGATTTGTTAATGTTCCATCTGGTTTCTCAATTATAAAATTACTTAGTTCGATGTTACTGTGATTAATTTTATGAATCCTTTTCCACATTTCTCCTGCAGGAATATTACTATTTATTGACGATACCCACTTTTGCCAACAGTTTGTTCTACTTTCCTTAAGAACTCTTCTTGAGTATGCCCTTTTTTTCTTATATTCAGTCTTAAACTCTTGATTTTCTGGATTCCTTTTATAATCTCTAAAAGCTTTCTTCTTTTCTTTAACCGCAACATTACAATCAATGTTCCACCATGGCAATTTCTTTTTTCTTAAAGTTCCAGATGATTTTGGTATAGATTTGTTAGCGGCATCTATTATTAATTGAGTAAACATTTGTACAGTGTTGTTAATGGATTCACTCGGATTTACAAGTAATAAATTTGAGATACTACAAGCAATTTCTTCACGGAACATTGACCAATCAGCTTTGTCATAAATCCACTTCTGTGGGTATCCAGTTCCTTGAAAAGGTTTGTTTTGTGGTAAACGTGATTTTATTATAATCGGGAAGTGATCACTGTCATATAAATCATCTAGAGCATTCCATTCAAAATATGAAATCATGCTTTGTGAAGCAATAGTAAGATCTATATTACTAGTATGACCTGTGTTGCTGTTAAAATGAGTGGGTTGCCCACTATTCAATAATAGAATATTATCTTGCTCATCCATCCAATCAGCAACTATCCTTCCTCTAGTATCACATGTATCAGACCCCCAGTAGAAATGGTGGCTATTAAAATCTCCTAAAATTATAAACGGTATTGGAAGTTGTCCTATTAGGTCATTTAAATCAATTTTGTTTAATGGTTTGCTGTTCGGAAGATATACATTGCAAATAGTTAAGGAAAATGGAAATTTAATTTTTACGGCTACTACTTCTAAATTAGAGTTAATATGTACTTCTTCTGGTAGACTGTACGGTTTAATGTAAATAACAACTCCACCACTTGCTCTATTGCTCTGCACCCTGTTTTTGAAAAAATACTTATAACTTCTGATTGGAGCACAATAGTCATGTGTAAAGTTTGTTTCTTGTAAACAAATGCAGGTAGGACTCAATTTATTCAATAATATTTTGATGTTTTCTATGCGTTTGTAATATCCATTCACATTCCATTGCAAAAAATCCATTAATGTAAATGTGTAATATAATATTAATAACAAAAATAAGTAGAAATAAAAACCAAAAAGAAGAATAAACAAATATTACTTAATAACAAACTAGGTCGAGTAAATTGCATGTAGTTTTTTTGATAATCGGGAACACCTGTTTTTTAGACTTTTATTCATTTTGCAATGTAATGTATTACACATCTTAATTAGGTCTTTTACGTTGTCTGTATATGTAAGCACTAGTTCTTTGATGTTTTTGTTTCTTCTAGAATTGTCGAGTAAACTAATAAATTGGTCAAGATTTATCGGAAATATCACTTCTTTGCTAATCTCTTCTATATTATCTTTAATATCTTTCCAAGTCTCTTCGTCTGTTTTCAAGTCACTTTTTCTAATCTTTTTCCTAGTTTTAACTTTATTCTCTATTTCTTCGGATGAGAGGCTACATGTTTCGTCACTTTCTTCCGTGATTTCAGATGTGTCATCTCCTTTTGGGTCTATGAGTTGTTTTTGAACATCTTTTGAACATGCACTCACAGATGGTGAGTGAAGACGTTTTATACCTTTAGGTAGGATTTGAGACATTAGAGAGTATTCTTCTGATGTGGCTGTTGGTTGAACAAATGGGGGACACTGTACTAAGTCGTCATTTCTATCAAAAGTATTATTAATAACTTCCTCCAAATGGTCATCCAGTTCTGTGGAGCCTTGCTGTGAGGTAGGTATGATTTTGGGGCAATTCCTGGCTACATGGCCCACCATGTGACAGGAAAAGCATTTAAGGGAATCTGATGACACATAGATCCAGTAGTTGGTCTCTTCGAATTTAACCTGAAATGATTCAGGAAGGCGTTGCTCATCTTCCGGTGTTACGTAAAGTTGTCTCCTAAAACTCAGTATATGTGAAAAACCCGGTTCAGTGCCACCAATTTTCATGAAGGTTATAGGAGACATTGTTGTAATATTCATTTCCTTGAGTTTTTGTTCTATAATATAATGTGGGATAACCGGACATACATTTGAAAGCACTATCCGTTTATTTCTGGTAATAAGTGGTTTAATTTCCAATATATTATTATTTAAGGTAATTTTCTTTTTGCCATCAATAAGGTTATCTGCTGTCTTCTTGGAGTCAAGATATACGCATATTCGAGCATTGGATATTCGAGAAACAAACCGTATAGACGCTGATGGTATAATACTTGCTAATGCGGTTATATACTCCTTCAGCGTTATGCCATCTATCGAATCAAGTATAATCGCTTGATCCTTTTTGGGAAACATTGTGGTAGACGTTACATTGGCGTAGCTTGAGGTACTATTATTCTCAACATTTTTGTCCTTTGTAGTAATTTGAGACATTGTGGGTTTCTGATACGTTGGGGTAAGGTTCATGATGATAAAAAGGGACTCCTATTACTAGGAGTTACCCTTATACTTACGTCACTTATAAAAGTTATTTTATTCGACGCGTTACACTTGTAAACAACACGCGATAATCGAGCAAACGGGGTGAGTCACACGCGTCCGCAGTGGCTCGACGCCTGCGCCGAACTGAGATTAATATTTATTTGTCTATAGTTTTACTGAATGTCAAAAGTAATTAAAGAAATAGGAGACTTTGATGAAAGAACCCTAATAAAGTTAAAAATAAATACAAGTTTACACAAAAAACTAAAAAACACTCTTTTATAAATGAAATAAAATATTTTTGAAAAAAAACGTGGGACGACATTATTGAAATGTTTCCAGAAAGCACCCGACGCTTTTTAAACGATTTTTGTAACATTACATGCTTATTAGTTTGCTTTTTTATAAAAGCGTGTTTTTTTAGTTTTTTATACAATTTTTTTTATAATTGTTACCGTTAGGAGTTGATCAAAAACAAGTCCAAAGGAGTCGGTTACAAACAGGCACACAGGTAAAGCTAAAAAATGCATGTAGAAACGAATTTTGGTCGAATTTCAACCACTGTGCGATCATTAGTATTATAAAATACCTAAATACTATCGGTCAATTATACCCAGATACAGAAGAAATAAGAATACATCACAATGATTGTACATATCACACAATTTTTTGTTCTAGGTAGTATTCGAATTTACGATCTACGGTTGACAGCTAGTCAGAGTCACTACTTTACTTTTTTATATTTTATATTTCGGACATCTAACACACAGCACCATCTAGTCCCAAGCTAAGCAGAGCTTGTTTTATGGGTACTAGACAACTATACAAACATTTTTTTAAATACATACATATTATACATAGAAAACACCCAAACTCCGAAACAAATATTTGCAGATCATAGAAACATTTGGTCCGACCCGGGAAACGAACCCGAGACCTCAAGCTTAGCAGTCGGATACGCTTCAACTACGCCACCGAGGCAGTCAAATACTTACCAAGAGGGCGATTGTTTACATTGAAAAATACACTGGATTGATCAATAGGCGATTCTAATCACCATTTTAAGCATTCGGCTCTTCTCTTGTTTTCTCACTAACTGGCAAAGCACTTCAGGTTTCAACGAGCAAACTTGCATACGCAGCACTCTTGTAGTTGTAACTATATCCCAAAGGCATTAAGTACAAGTGTACTTAAGTAGGGGATACGTTAGAAATATGTGGGATAGTGAAACTTAACAGAAGTGGCCATTTGTTGTTTTAAGTGGAGCCTTCAAGTTAAACTTCAATGACTGTTCCGCAGTTTTGGGTATAGTGTAGGTTGAGCGTCCTTAGGGTCAGCACCGACGGACGAAGTGGCGATGAAGATACTAATTCGGTAATAATTTAAATGCAACTTAAAGTTCTTCTGAATACAGCTGTGTTTCATGCAACGAAATAAAACCCTAGGGGAGAGATGGTTGGTTTAATTTCTACATACAAACAATACACTTACATAAAAAATGTGTGAGTGCGATTCACACACGATAGATGTGGAACTTCAGTAAATCGACAAAAGAATGAGGCCGACATTTGCTCTCTCGCTCTGGCTCACTAATTACAGTCGAGTTTTTGTATTTGTGTCTCTTACCTGTCGTTTTTTCCGTTGCATCCGGTTTGAAATCACAACGATTCTAAAGATATTTCACTTCAAAAATATTTAAAATTTTTATCTCTGTTCTGGCTTATCTCTGGAGAAGATAGATCGATATCGACAGGACTTTTACTGGCAGATAGGCGATAGCTGATGATATAAGGAATAACTAACGTTAGTTTTATTTTAGAGTAGCTGCGCACTACAATGCTACACGCGGTTGTTGTTGTGTGTATCTTTAAAACAATATCACATATATGAAATAAACTTAACAAATATATGCCAAAATTTGTAAAGCATTATAATACTGAAAGCTGAAATTTGCGAGTAATAAATAAGTGTAGATGAATTTATGAGCATTGGAGTACGCATTTATAATGAGGTTCATTTGTAAAGAGCATTGTACAAACGCATTAAACATTTACATACTCGTACACTTTTAAACCGCAGATAGATTGTCTTCGCATCACACATGGCTACCTAAACAAATTTGGATAAGGCCTGAGCAAATTGTTTTTAACTTCTGACAATAAAAGTCTTTGAAGGCAAAGATAAAAGGCGGGCTAGAAATGCGAAGTGGTTATTTTACTAAGTAATAACGTTGGTGACCTCGATTACAAGGGTCAATGCAGAAGAAAAGGGGGAGCTTATATTGCGAGTTCTATTTTATACTGGTTAAGTTTATGACGCGGTTTATTAAATAAAAAGTCTATAATAATTTGCTATGATTCTCTAAAAGAGGTTTTTTTATATATATGACCCTGCCAAAATGACTCTACTCTGCCTGATGTTTGTGTAAGCAGAATGCGCGGTGCAGCAGAATACCAAGAGCGGTGGTTGCCATACTCATCATACAACATAGCTCACTTTCTTGGCTAATATGTAATTTACATGTAGTTAACTGCCGAAAAGTCTACAGAAGAATTTGTTTGTATCTCAAATTAACCCATGAACGGTCGGGCAGACAAATACATATAGCAAAACTATAAGGGTTCCGTGTTAGACTGTGAAACTCTAAAAATATACCTACTTTTAAAACGTATCTCGTTTGAATTCTTGAATGAAACCAAAAGACCAAAAGAGTAAAGATTTATTACACAAATTGTAAATTGCTATTTATGTTTACTTTGTGGCTGAAATTAGTTTGGTTTTGACAGCTGAGATTAATCTCTGATGTCCCGGATCCATTAGCAAATTAAGACTTTATTCCGAAAGAACATTTGTTAATATAATTGCTTAGGGAGAGTCTTTGTTTTTGTGTTCAAAGAATAAAAAATATCTTTGTTTAAGGAAGGGGCCAATGAGCGGACGTATCGTCGCAATATCAGAGGCGTCATAAGTGCGCTGCCGACCTTTTAAAAAGGAGTATGCTTTTTTATAGAAGGTATAAAATATAAACTGTTTTATTATTCTTTAAAAACTTGGGACTTTTACCCGCGTTTCTAGAAAGGGTAAAAGTTTTGACAGTATGTATATTTGTATTCTCCACCGTAACGCTCTAACTACTGAACCGTTTGTAATGATTGATGTGTCAATAGATTACTAATAAATAGCTCGATTGAGATAGGATCTTTAATTTTATCAAAAAAAAAAAATACTTAGGCGGTTTGTCTTCAAACTTTTTCTTGTTATAGTTAGCGATTAGTCTCTCTTTGAAAACCTCTTTTCCCTCTCTTTGGAAATCAATCGCCAGTAGTAAACTACTAAAGGCTGTTAATGATATATATGCCTATAGATAGGTACATTAAACATCAATATGAATATGATGCACATTGTAATTGTATAATGCTATCTCACTTTGACTCGTGAAACAAAGATTTTGATAAAATATATAATAAACTCACTCGTATTTGCAAGATATAAATTCTCGTCAATACGTTACCAGCAACTGCAAATAACTTAATTAGATGAGTGTTGTTAGTTTATGGTAACAATATCACGACAACCCCTAGAAGATAAATTAGGTTTTGGAATAAGAATTCTGTTGAATTTCTAGCTACTAAATTAGGATACAAATTATAGATATAGAAATATTTTAATGAATTTGTTTATGCTAATAATCTCAGTAATACGGATCGTGAATCACAAGTCAAAGAAAATGGGAACAAAAGATGTGATTTTCCAAGAAGATATTTATCGTGTATTTCTGAATCTTCAATATGCATTTTCTTAGAAACATAGCATGTCAGCAATACTTCAAGGTCGCGGAGTCTTTAACCTTTGCTAATGTATCCTCTAGTTAAATGACAAAAGCTTCGGTGATTATCCTCTACAAGAAAATGTAAACAATTAGAAGCTTTGCTATTATTCTAGAATCATTATCATAGAATAGTTCTCTAGCTTTAGCGGTGGCGCTTAATGCCAGAGAGATTTATACATAACATATTTTATTATGTGAGTGGTTAATTAAACATCAATATCCATAGAAACAGTCTCTTTTTTTATTATTATTTAGGGGGCAAACGGGTAGACGTATCGCCAACACCTGAGGCGTTAAAATTGCGTTGCCAGCCTTTTAAGAAGGAGTACGCTCTTTTCTTGAAGGTTTGAAGGTTGTATTGTAAAGTATTGATAAGAATTTTAACCATGGAAGAGCTATGCTTCGTCATGAATGGGTCGGCTCGACCGGAGTGATACCACGGCCTCACAGAAAACCGGTGTGAAATAGCGTTTGCGCTGTGTTTCACCGAGTGAGTGAGAATACCGGAGACCCAACTCTTCCCCCCATGCCCTTTCCCATCCCCCAAAGGTCGGCAACGCACTTGTGACGCCTTTGGTGTTGCGGGTGTCCATGGGCGGCGGTAATCGCTTACCATCAGGTGATACGACTGCTCGTTTGCCCAATATTCAATAAAAAAAAAGAAAAAGAAAGAAATAAAGATTATAAGAGATACTTTTATGTAATTTATCCTACGTCAGGTGCGACTAGCAACTTACAATTTTTTGATCCAATATGGGGACCGAACCCATAGAACTCAGCACATTAGGAAGTTGTGTGGCGACCGGTACATCACCAATGCGGTCGAACGTGGAACTTAAATTGATAAATAAAGTAAATCAGCGCTATAATTTTCAGTATATAAAGATTTTTAAAATTTAAACATCATTCGGAAATAGATTTGGTTCAAACTTTCCGGCAAAAGCAAATACGACCTTTACTTGCTCAAGCTTGTACACTAGTTCAGTCGTGAAATAAGTCTAGTTTATTTACAAGCGCCGTAAAGGAATGAAGCGTTGCAGTGAAATATTGCTTTCTCTTTGAGAACTGTTATTAGAAAATATGATTTCTGAAGTTATTTTTCGAACTAGACGAATGTATAGTATTAGGTGTGGTCTTCGCATCTTTTATACTACAGGTAAATAATATGAAACAAAGTCTGGGATATATTTAAATCCTTTTTAAAACACCGCTTAACTTAAATGGAAATACTTTTTTTCACTTTAGAAAAAGGGAGTTTGAAATATCTATATCCTTTCTGCAATACACCAGGCACTAACCTATACTTTTCATGCGTGCTTTTTCTTTCCATCCCATGGTTGCCTGTAAGAGATTGCCTCCGGGCAATGACGCCGCCAATTGTACTTACCTAGTTTAAGTTTTCGTAATAAAGTTAATCTTGTTACTTATCTGGTGCGCAATAAATAGATTTATTATTATTATTTATTTTGCTTTTTGTGTGCAAAAGATATAAAGAAACCTTATATGCATCACGAATGAAATTATTGACTAGTACTCAAAGCATGATGGTCGCTGGAGCCGACACATGACACGAACCCAGGCATTTCAAAAATGATTTATAGGAACACTTTCTATTAGAGGGGTAAATAGGGGTTCTAAGGTCCTAAATATATTAGCGAAACCGTTAGACGTTAGATGTATTGTATGTTCGTTCTGAAAGTGGGTTAAATGCCAACATAATACATGTTTCAGCTTAATTATAATCGGCAGAATGTGGATATTTCAATTCACCTCTGTGTGCCGTTACGGAGGTAAAGATCCTATTATTCACCGATATTTCGACGTCAAGCCTAATAGAATCGAATTACTGAGTCCGTATTCGATTAATTTAGATACCGAGTAGTAACAAAGGATTTACTGAGTATTTTGCTTGAGGCCACTCCCCAATAGAATGGTTTTCTGTCTCTGATAAACAATGTTGTTGCTAAAATCGTTCAATGATTCATTATCAAAATAAATTTAGTGATTTGTAAATTAAAAACACTTTCTACTAATTTGAACAAAAAGGAAAGTAGAATAGTATAATTATTTAACTACCTCGGTGGCTTAGTGGTAACTTATGCGACTACTAAGCTTGAGGTCTCGGGTTCGATTCCCGGGTCGGACTAAATATTTGTATGATCTGCAAATATTTGTTTCGGAGTTTGGATGTTTTCTATGTATAATATGTATTATTTACAAAAAAAAAGTATATAAGTATTTATATCAGTTGTCTAGTACCCATAACACACAACGTAACACAAGCTCTGCTTAGCATGGGACTAGATGGCGTTGTGTGTTATAGATGTCCGGAATATTGCTGTATTGTGCTTAGCTTAAAATTGGGCCTGCTTTAAAATTGTTACCGTATCTATATCCGGGAACAGTTTTAAACCAGGCTTATTATTATTGGTTCTTTTTGACAATGCATTCGTTGCCAAGCCGAAAATAAGCTCTTTTAAGATTTATTATATTTTCAAGTCCTTTAGTTAGATTAGTTAAGTTAGACTGCACGGTTGGCCGAGTGGTGTCAGCGGTCGCCTTGCCGCTTGCTACTGCGCCAAGTGTCGTGGGTTCAAATCCCACGCGGTACTTACAACACTTTGTGTGATCCACGAATTGTTGTACCGAGTCTGGATGTTCTTTGTGTCCGTTTCATGTATGTTTTTAAAGTCCCCCACGACACAGGTTGTTTATTCCTAATGTGGGAGTTGTCTTTTAAAAAAAAAAAAAAAGTCCTACAATTTTCTTTTGATTATCTCGTTGCGGGATCTAAGACAGTTTAATTCTACGTGGAACTTACCAAGTGCAATAATTTGATGAGCTTAAGAGTCAATGCTATTGATTCTGGTGTACAGGAGGTACAGTGGTGGTGGATGTGAGGATGGGATAACTCTAATAAATAATCTTTAAAGGTGTGTTTGGCTTCTGTCAAAAGAATATTTACCGTGGGAGAGCTATGCTTCGGCATGAATGGGTCGGCTCGACCGGAATGATACCACGGCCTCACAGAAAACCGGTGTGAAACAGCGTTTGCGCTGTGTTTCACCGAGTTAGTGAGGATACCGGAGGCCCATACCCTAACCCCTCCCCTCATCCCCTTTCCCATCCCCTAAAGGTCGGCAACGCACTTGTGACGCCTTTGGTGTTGCGGGTGTCCATGGGCGGCGGTAATCGCTTACCATCAGGTGATACGTCTGCTCGTTTGCCCATTATTCTATAAAAAAAAAAAAAAAGAATACAGTTAGACGAAATCTAACTCTACATTAACAGAAATGTACCTAAATAAAGACTACCTTGACGCCAAGAAATGATGTCGATTTAATTAGACTCGAAACATAACTAAACTGTTCAAATATATTTTTTTAAATGTTACAAATCTAAAGAACAAAATAATACTAAAACTTTGGCTTGGCTTCTTGTCAGTCAGTTACAATGCATTATGTTCGAAACATATTTAAAAAAAAAAATTAATGTCGTCCGCATCATTTCTAAATATACAGATATTATGGGTAAGTTACATGCAGACAGAATAAATGAATTCCTTCTGCCCACAAATATTTGACCTGTATAAGAATCAAACCCACAACTTTTGGCTTGGGAGTCAGGATCACGAATTACTAGAGTAAGAAGCCCGTCAAATAATGCCTGTCAAAATTAAGAGTCTCCTAACTGTCATTAATAATAATAATACCCTTTTCAAAAACTCTTAATGTATTTTTTTTTCTGTTAACAAGTACATTTCATTTTACAAGGTATTCTGAAAAAGAAAAATACGCGATAAACTGGAATAAATACATGCTCAATAAGTCCTTGTTAAGGCTGTACGCCATGTTACTGGGGTAGGGTTGACAAAACAAAAATGATCTCGTATTTAAAAAGATGGCGATGTCTCTCTCTTTCTTAATTGTTTCAATTTTTATCTTTTGCATATTTTTTAATTTATTTCATTCCTGTAATTAAGAAAATGTCGTAAGTCATTTTTATTTTCTGTTACCTGATAATATTTTTATTTTTGAAATTACCCGTTGTTATATATCTACATATATAACAAACATAATCTTCCTACAAACCAACAACATAGTCTTATTTTTAAAATTGATAAAAAGGATTGAGTCCTTTAAAACTCTAGCAGAGCGTGGTTTCGATCCACGGACCTCTGGGTTATGGGCCCAGCACGCTTCCACTGCGCCACTCTGCTTCTTATCTTTACCCTGAAATAGTACTTTAGTAGCCAGTCAATAGCGTGTTTGCATTGCTTGCAACTTTTCTGCCATGGGATTGCAAATCTCTTTGAATCTTTTGATTCGTCGACTTTGGGCCACAGAACCCAAGTATATATTGTATTTTCAATGAAAACTACTTCACAGCATTGCTTTTTATTAGCACTTTAGCACTGCATTTATTACCTGACATTTGAATTTTGTTAAGTTAAGGCGATCTGTGTTTACATTGTTGGAGCATAAATAATTAGTATTTATTATTTTATTACATTTTGAACTTTTTTTTTTCTGGGACCAGTATATATGCACACATTGCTTTTACTCCTTGATGCGTAAGTGATTGCAACCTTAGCTATGGACTAATTTTTATTATTTTATTAGACAAAAAATAGATTTCCCTAACTTTAATATTTCTTTAGACCGTTTTCTAGCCTTTGTGTTTTGGTTGCCTTAACTTGCACATATAAGTATTGTTGTCAAAAACAAACAAACTTTCTATAAATTATTTGAAAAGATGGTGCACATGAGTTTCTCACCAGCTCTTCTCATGAATGCCATACCCATCGGAGCTGGTACTTGGATTGATTTCAATTTAAACCTTTGAGTTGAATCGAAATCAATCTAAGCTCCGGTAATTCAAATCATTGATTACTTGAGTTACATCCTTTTATCACTGATCAATTCAGTACTTGAGTTTTATTTTATATTTTTTATATTAGGTCTTTACCTATGAAATTGCCGTTTTGTATGCAATAAGTGAAAGTACTTATTTTTTCCAACTTTTTTATTTATGTTATTCGAAGTAATCACCCATGCAATCGACGCATCTTTGCCAACGCATTGGTAGTTTATTGATGCCCTTCTTGTAAAAATCAGCTGGACGGGAGTCAACAAACTCTTCAAAGGCATTTTGTACTGCCTCTCGGGAATTGAATTTTTTACCCACTAAAAAGTTGTCTAAATTTTGGAAAAAGTAATAGTCGGTAGGTGCAAGGTCTGGTGAGTATGGCGGATGAGGGAGAGCTTCCAACCCCAGCTCTTGCAGCTTGGAGACTGTCTGTTGCGCAGTATGGGGTCGCGCGTTGTCGTGAAGGAGCAGTGGGGACGACCGATTGACCAAAGCTGGTTGCAGATGTGCAAGCTTCTCCATCATTCTCTCCAGTTCTTCACAGTACACATCTGCATTAATGCTCATGCCGTTTTGTAAAAAGCTGTGGTGAATCACACCTGCACTAGACCACCAAACAGTGACCATCACCTTTTTAGGGGTCATTTTTGGTTTAGGGCATTGCTTTGGTGCTGAACCAGGGTCTAACCAACTTGCTGAGCGCTTTCAATTGTCGAACAGAATCCATTTTTCGTCGCACGTAACTATTCGTTTCAAAATTCCTTCATTTCTTTGCCTGTTGAGCAGCGAAAGGCAGGTCTCGACGCGTACGTTGCGCTGGCGATCGTTAAGGTCGTGGGGCACCCATCTATCAAGCTTTTTTACCTTGCCAATTTGTCGCAAACGGATCAATATTGTTTTGATGCTTACATTAAAAGCTGCTGCTAGCTCAGCTGTAAATTGAGTTTCGTCAGCTTCCACAATCGCCTTTAATTTATTATTGTTAACCAAAGTCTCTGGACGACCACGAGCTTCATTTTTCAAGTCAAAATTTCCAGAACGGAACCGGGAAAACCAATAAAGGGTTGTGCGTTTGTTTGTACAGTTCTCTCCGTAAACGTTTTTGATGTTACGTGTCGTTTGTGTCGCGTTGGTGCCACGACGGAACTCATATTCCATAATTACACGAATTTTTAAAGTATCCATTATGACGAAAAATGTTCAAATGTAATGAAAATATGTACAACGCTAATCAAAAAACAAAAGACTGAGTTTGTAAATAGAATGTCATGGTTTTAAAACAAAATTAATTTGAATTTAGAATACAGAGCCATTACAAACTTTTTTTTATTTGAAATGACCAGTACTGAAGAAACGCAATTTCATAGGTAAAGACCTATTATTAATAATGTTTGATGTTTGTATTTTTTACGTGTTCAAGTGCCTTTTGGGGCCTATGGAAATAAATGATTTGACTTTGACTTGACTTTGACAGCCGGACTCAGATGCTTGATTTAATGCATGGGGGGAGGGGTTGGGGTATGGGCCTCCGGTATCCTCACTCACTCGGTGAAACACAGCGCAAGCGCTATTTCACACCGGTTTTCTGTGAGGCCGTGGTATCACTCCGGTCGAGCCGACCCATTCACGCCGAAGCATAGCTCTCCCACGGTAATATTATTATATGACTTAGGAGAAGAGTCGTATTTGAATGCAGCCCTAGGTAAAAACTTTGCATACAATTGTAGAATACGAATTACAGTAATGTGAATTACCTGAAATATTTACAATTGCATTAAGTAATGATTACTTTAACCTGTCAACCCTATTAAAGCCGAAGCGTACCCAAAATCTAAAAAGAAATTCAAATGGAATATTTACACATTCGCTATTTGGCTTGAGGGAACAAATGTGTACGTTCCTGACGCACAAGCTTTGCTAACCCCACTCACGATCCATTGTGTTATTATCCATTCGTATTTCAATGCAATTATTTTGTACTCATTCAATTTTTTTCTTGAGATTAACACACAAGGGAGACAGTTCTTCAGATACTATTTATTGAAAATTTACAGTATATATATATAGCGTATATATCAGAATAATACATAGGCTACTACTATTCACCACGAATACATACTCAATTTTTAAGTCTATAGATTTATATCTTTGTTTAGAAAAAGGAACTCGTTGATGTGCAAATATAACTTTAATATGTACGATGTAGGACTTTTCATCACTATATTAAGTAATCCTAATACAAATGCGGCGTTAGACCTATTTGAGATATTTGCACAACATCGACTTCCTCTGTCTCCAAAATAGTTAGTATCATAGAATAAGCCACGATGGGGCTAACATATTACTTTTTAATAAAAGCCCCTAAATTATTTAAAAATAAAAAAAAATAATGTTTAGATCTTTGTACTTTCATTTCCATAGAACTTAAGCTAATTTCATATCGTAATAGATTTTTTGGGAGGTTTTTATATTTTTTTAGATATTAAAATATTTAAAACCATTTAACTTAAGTACACACAATAAAATAAGTCCCAAGAAAATTCTTATAAAAATATCATATGACATTAAAAAGTTAATTAAGTAAATGTTTAATTCACAAAAGTCATGAATGCATTCGTACAAAATTCTTTAGTAAATTACTTTTTTACCTCAAGTCTTGCAATGTCTCGTGAACGTGTCATCGGCGCAAATATCTTCTATTATAAAATTAATAAGATTCAAAATAGTTAAGACAATTTTACTTATGAAGACACTCTTGAAATTGATTGGGATTTAAATTGTTCAAATTAAAAATTACAAAGAAATTACGACATTTTTGTTTAAAGAAATATTAAACAAAAATATTTCTAAGTATCTTGACTGAAGAAATATTGCAGTAATCATTTGTGACGTGGCCATTATAATTGAATAAGCGCCTACTGTTGTATTTTTAGCAATGCTTTACACAACGTGAACTGTTGTTGTGAATAAAGATAGGGGAGGTTCTCTACAAGCAGGGGTCCGGTCGTATAATATCTGCGATTCCCGGACCCCTCCCTTCTCAGGCGCAGAGTTGGCACACCGTGTGGTTTTAGTCGGTTCGATTCCGACACACCGCCCCGCCGCAAACCCCGGCGGGGTGACGGCCCGAGGGGGTTTCCACACGTAAAAAAAAAAAAAAAAAAGGTTCTCTACAAGCATCTTTTGAAATCTATATTGATATTCTTAGAATTTGCATTGTAAATTAAGAATTTAAAAAATTACCAACATCATATACGAGTAAATAGCTATTGAGGTATTTTACTTTCCATTTTACACACACTAATCATTATTACTTTAAAATTTATGCGTCTCATGTGTCTAATATATTGTCGATACTTTTGTGTTAAAACAAATACTCTATGATGAGCGTACTCTGTAAAAATAAAAATAAAATGTCTAGATTTACGAATTTCTATAGTCACTAAGGCCCGTATTATAGAAGGCGTCTCAAGTATCGTTTGATCTCCGATCAGTTGAATCGAGTTTCAAGTTATGATCGAATCCCAAGCGTCGCTCTTATTATAGAAGGCGTTTTGAGTTCTACTCAGTTGAAACTAGTTTCAATATCTAATCTCAACTCACAAGTCTGTTCTCAGTTACGTTTCTGCATTGTCGAAATTATTGTTCTGTGTTACGCAGTTAATTATATTAAACACATCATATCTAACAAGTATAATTTATATATTATTGGTTATTAGTTTATATATAATACACTATTGGCTAGTGTATCAATTTAAATATAATAATAAGAAGCAGTTCGCCCTAAATTAAATACTTTAAATATTAAAATAAAATTGACTAGATACTACCTATAACGGAACGTTCAAATTGTTTTCAATACTTGTCAATGTCGAATTATCAAACTGTTTTTGTTTTTATTTTAAAATTATTGTAATATTTTTGTCAGAAACCAAAAGGTTATTACTATTGCTTGAAGGATATTACTTGAAATAAATAGCTGAATGTGTATTTTAAGTGACTTAAATATGAATTAGTGTTAATTAAAGTGTATTGAAATGTGTATAATAAGCAATTCTATCGTAAATAAAGTAAAGTAAAATAAATATTTCGTTGTTATTCTGAAAAATCATCATAAAATACGTTAATTTCCCTTACGAGAAATCCCTCCCTAAGAAATTACCACTTGAGACTAGATTGAGCTTGTCTCAGTTGAACGGATATCACATCTGTCAAAATCTATTCCTGAGAGGCGATTTTCACATAAACATCGTTCTAAAATAACACAAATGTATTGAAATGTGCATAATAAGCAATTATTTCGTTATTATTCAGAAATATCATCATAAAATACGTTAATTTCCCTTATTAGGCATTAGAAATTACCACTTGAGACTAGATTGAGCTTGTCTCAGTTGAACGGAGATCACATCTGTCAAAATCTCTTCTTGCGAGACGATTTTGACATAAGCGTCGTTCTAAAATAAGCTAAGCATTGATCTTTACTCATTTGATCAAAGATCAGTGAATCTTGACTCAAGAGACGTTCTATAATACAATCTCTTTTTGAAACTAGTTTTAAAAAGAGATTCACGACTGAGACGCCTTCTATAATACGGGCCTAAGATCTTTGAAAAATAGAAAATGGATGGGTGACTAGTGCACCTTACGCAAAATTGTACATTGTACAATCGATAGCAATCTCGTTTCTACGAGAATCTTTTCTGAGATTGAAATTAAAATACGAACACGATCTGTACTTTTACCACAATTATTTAGTGTTTCTCTCAGCTATAATAATGTTTCCCATAATAACCAACTAAACAGAATGTGCAGGAACTATAATACCGTGTGCTCACAGTTTGATATATTTTACGAAAGCCTCAATGCTTTGAGAGAGAGAGAGAGAGAGCCACGCTTCGGCATGAATGGGCCGGCTCGACCGGAGTGATACTACGGCCTCACGGAAAACCGGTGTGAAATAGCGCTTGCGCTTTGTTTCACCGAGTGAGTGAGGATACCGGAGGAAAAAAAATGTATAGTTTGTTACTGTATATCTAATTATAATTATTTTTGGTTATTTCTTATAATTTTCTTTTAATTTTTAAGTTAATGCCAAAACGAAGCGTTGTCCAGTGTTAAAGTTGTGTACAGTTGTAACCGGATGGCAGGTTTACTGGAATGTACTGTTAAGACTGCATTTTGTATTTTTTCAATCTGTTATCTGTATCTGTACTTATTGAATAAAATAAAATAAAATAAATATCAAACTAGTACTATTACTCTGATAGACACGAACGGGTCTGCTCGACCGAGCTATATTCTACCCTCTCACAGAACCAGAGGCCCAATATAAACTTAAATAAAATATCTCATACATCTTTAACATCAGAAGTGAGTGAGTTACTCGTATCTACTATCTGCTTCTTTCGAATCTCGTTACATCCTCAGTCGTATTCGTAGCATCATGCATGCATAAGAATCAAATACGGACTCGTACGGCTAACTTTATTACTCAGAACTCGTCTGGGAACTGATTGAGGCAATGCAGATACAACTTACATTGGTAGGGACATCATTATATAATATTCTACAAACATTTTCACTTGTAAGACGTTATTGAGCTCTTGATGGTAGAAATTGCAATTTCTTGTTATTGAATTCTAAAACTTTAATAGTAGTGTTATCCTTTTTGATAATTAAATTACTTGGTTATTTTTCACATAACGTAAGTCTTTAATTTCTTCTTAAATGTTCTATAATATTTGGAGATTAATTTCTCTTGAAGGATCCTGTGGAGTGCCAGAGAATCTTCACGTACCATCGGGCCTGATTAAATTCAACTTAAATTTTTACATCTGTAACTTTGAAATATATTTTCTAACTGCTTAATTATCATACTGTACATTCATACTTATCTTTAACTAGCTGAGTCCCACGGTGTTGCTGAGTCTAGAGATTAACCAGAACAAACAGACCGACAGACAGACAAAAATTTAAAAGAATGTTATTTTGGTATATTTATCGTGTCTACATACGTATGCATTTAGTAAAAAGTGGTTATTTTAATATTACTAACATTTACTACATTTTTATGTATTTGTATAGAGTATAGATGTAAAAAATCGTATTATATTAACACATTTTGAGTATAAAGTTATAAAAACTATGAGTTACATATTATTAAAAAGCAGTTCATAAATAATAATAATAATAAAAATCATCGAAATAATAAACTAGCAACACCACAAACAGTCAGATTTTCTTATACATTTTTTCTTAAAATAAAAATAATTTTAATATATTTGACCCAATAAAAATCAGTTACAGTTACTAATAAAGACACAAAATGGGTCAATATTTGAATAATAAGATAATAACACGCCTAAAATGAAAATATTAAAAAGGAATACCTACCATAAGACATGACGTTAAACGTCATGTCATCACAATGTACAAATAAGAGAATTTCTGACTAAATGATAACAAGAGCTAGATCCAGAGCACTTTTACCACCTTCGGACTCGTCGCGAAGCTCCGCCTTGCCGTCCTCGGAAGCAAGAACAGAAGCCCCAACTGTTGCAGAGGCGTCGAGCTCTTCATCAAGCGACGAGTTTTTCTCGCCGCCGACGTCGCCAACACCTGTGCGTCGGCAGGGGAGATGCCGGCCACCAGATAGCCTGGGACCCCGAGGACCACTGACCTCGAATAGGGCCCCCGCTACCGGTGGTAATGTGCACCGCATGAAGTGGACACATTCAATCAATGAGAATGTCATGCGGGCATATTTTCGGGCTACAGAGTTGGGGACGAACCTTACTGCGTACCGTGTTCGACTAGTCTCTCTGTTTCAGGAGCTTGAGCCAGCTATCAACGTTTCGGCACAACGATTGTCGGATCAAGTGCGAGCTATACAGCGATGTCACCTGCTGGATGATGCCGCACTTGAAAGGATACGCTCTGACATACGGAATAGCTTGACTGTCCCTTCTTCGTCACATGTTGTGGATGTGGTAACAAACACCACACCACAGGTACCACAAAATGAAGATGTTAGTGAATTAGTGGACAGTGAAATTATGTCCGTAAGTAACCAATATAATGATAGGATAAGGAGCACTTTGGAAGATGCGATTCGGGAATACCGATATGTAAATTTTAATAACAGACCCCGTTTGTCCCGTTTGCCCATCCATAAACGAAATTTAGCGCTGGTGAGTGCCTTGGATTCGCTATTACCGGATTATTTCAGTAATAGCGAAGATCTCAGTGATGCACACTCAATTCTATACTGTGCGGCTATTGCAGTTTGTCGAGTAGCTGGTGTCAAATTTGCAGAAAATACAACCACTACTCGACAAGAAAATACTGTACCAGCTTGGCAGTGTAGAATTGAGCGTCGTATTGCTGAGGCCAGGACGCTCATTGGTAAGCTAATCAGTTTTCGATCGGGAAACATGCGACCGAGAGTGATGCGCTTTGTGAAACGGGCATTCTTGGGGACTACTATTAGTCCTCAAGAGTACATGTCATGTGTCACGGAGCGCATAGACTTTCTGAAGCAAAAAGTTTATGCATGGGCAAATAGAATAAGGCGGTATAGAAAGCGCGTTGATCGGTATAATCAGAATCGCATGTTCCAAAGAAATGAGAAGTGGGTGTACCGGAAATGGGAGAACCTGCGTCCGTGTTTGAGTGATGGGCAGGTTCCAGATGAAAATGCCACAAATTCGTTTTGGCATAGTATCTGGTCTGTGCCTGTCACTCATACAGAAGGTGATTGGTATCGGGATGTTGAGCGCTCATGTGAGTCTTTGTTACCTATGGAACCTATTAGCATCAATGAAGAAGATGTAAGTTGTGCGGTCCGTTCATTACCGAATTGGAAAGCACCAGGTCCTGACGGACTGCACAACTTTTGGCTTAAGTGGTTCCGAAGCTCACATGCGTGCTTAGCATCTCAATTCCAGACAGCATTGGATTCGGGTTCATTACCACAATTTTTGACCACTGGCATAACCCACTTACTCTACAAATCTGGTGATGCCATGGATCCCAAAAATTTTAGACCTATAACATGTTTACCAACTTTGTACAAACTTCTGACATCTATTCTGAGACTCAAAATTACAACACACATTAATCACAATTCGATACTTTCTATTTCTCAGAATGGATGTAGAAGTGGGACCCGTGGCACTAAAGAGCTCCTTATCATAGACATGACCATTAGCCAGCAGGTACGTCGTAATCGTAAGAGCCTGGCGACATGCTGGATAGATTACAAGAAGGCTTTTGACTCCGTTCCTCATACATGGCTTTTGAGGGTGCTTGAGTTGTATAAAATTGATACAACTCTGTGCACTTTCTTGAAGTTGTGTATGGGGCAATGGAGAACAGCACTTCGCTATCCTGAATGTCGGCAGTCTGCGATGAACGACGTACTTATAAAGATCGAGCGAGGCATCTTTCAAGGTGACAGTCTGAGCCCCTTGTGGTTTTGTCTAGCTTTGAACCCTCTGAGCACTCTATTAGAGGGTTCAGGGTTAGGCTACAGGTTTCAGAAAGATGATCGAGGTATATCTCACCTCCTTTACATGGATGATTTGAAACTACTTGCCCCCACTAAATTACAATTGACAGGATTACTAAAGGTTACGGAAAACTTTAGTAATTCTATCAAAATGGAATTTGGTGTAGACAAGTGTGCAGTTATGTATGTAAAAAAAGGTGAGATTGTGGAATCTGAAGGTATAGAGCTTTCAGATGCCACAAAACTCAGATCTCTGTCTGTAACAGAGACCTACAAATATCTAGGTTTTTCACAGTCCTTAGGAATACCAGAACCTGACATGAAGCAAACGTTGCGGGAACGCTTCTTTAGCCGCCTGAAAAAAGTACTTAAAAGTCTTTTATCAGGCGGTAACAAGGTGCGAGCTTGCAATGGTTGGGTTATGCCGGTTCTGATGTATTCCTTTGGTGTACTTAGATGGACTCAGACTGAATTAGATGCCATTGATAGGAGAGTCCGTACATTGTTGACTGCATTCCGAATGCACCACCCACGTTCATCGGTTATGAGATTGTATATCCCGCGAAAGTTAGGGGGTCGTGGATTACTAAATATCAAGACCCTACACAATCGCGAGGTATACAATCTTAGAGAATATTTTCTACAAACTGATGTGGGAGTGCATCGTAGTGTAGTTACAGTGGATACCGGGCTCACTCCGCTAGCTCTGGCTAAAGAGAATTGGCGCAAACCTGTAGTACTTAGTACTAATGATCGCAGAGAAGTATGGAAGGGCAAAGTACTCCATGGTCGATTTTATCGGGCCCTAAATGGGCCTGATATAGATTTCAAAGCATCTACGTTCTGGCTACGGTATGGTGATCTCTTCGGAGAAACCGAAGGTTTTGTCTGTGCGATTATGGACGAAGTTATCATGACGAGTAACTACCGGAAATATATCCTGAAGGATGGTACGGTCGACATTTGTCGGGCATGTCACCGTCCTGGAGAATCTATCAGGCATATTGTTTCTGGTTGTTCTCGTCTTGCTAACGGCGAGTATTTGCACAGGCACAACCAAGTAGCCAGGATCGTACATCAGCAACTTGCCCTTAAATACAATCTTGTGAGTTCAGAGGTACCATACTACAGGTATGTGCCCGATCCAGTTCTCGAGAATGGTCGTGCTACGTTATATTGGGATCGATCTATTATTACAGACAGGACTATTGTAGCCAATAAGCCTGATATTGTGGTGATGGATCGATTAGAGCGCCGCGCAATGATTGTCGATATCGCCGTTCCTCATGACGAGAATCTCGTGAAAGTTGAAAAAGAAAAACAAATAAAATATTTGGATTTATCTCACGAGATTGTCGATATGTGGAATGTGGATTCGGCGATCATTGTTCCGATAGTCGTATCTGCTCACGGATTGATAGCCAAGAGCCTTTTTTTTTTTTTTTTTTTTTTTTTTACGTGTGGAAACCCCCTCGGGCCGTCACCCCGCCGGGGTTTGCGGCGGGGCGGTGTGTCGGAATCGAACCGACTAAAACCACACGGTGTGCCAACTCTGCGCCTGAGAAGGGAGGGGTCCGGGAATCGCTGTTATTAACACGCCGGATCCCTCCCAGCGCCTGCCCGCACTGAAGCGGGCACCGTCTTCTTATAAAAATCTCAATTTAGGCGACGCACGGCACACGCGTACGTCGCCCCCTCGCGGTTGGCCTGTAATGCGGATGGAGGGGAAAACCCATCCCGTCCATCCGCGGCCACACTCAGGGCGGCATGAGGCGCTGATAGGCGCGCCTCCGCCGCCCCGTGCGCCGGCGACGGATCGGGTCCGAGTGGATATCGTCCTCCCGGGCCTTCTCCGCCGCCTCCTTCTGCGAAATTACTTCTTCGCAGAAGGTCGCGACCGCGGTAAAACTGCTGTCGCTACCGGCCATGGATAGTACGACGGCCGGCAGCGACAGATCTCCTCCGATGACTGCAGTGAGGGCCCGGCGCTGCGCCGCCCAAGCGGGGCAGAACTCCAGCGTGTGCTGGGCCGAGTCCTCACTGCAGTCGCAGTGGTGGCAGGCGGGACTCAATTCCCTCCTAGCGACCGAGTGCAGGTACTTTCCGAAGCAACCATGCCCGGAAAGCACCTGCGTCAGCCGGAAGGAAAGGGTCCCGTGCTGCCGCCCTGCCCACTCGAGGATGACCGGCTGGAGCGCCTCCACGGTGGCAAAGCCAGCGCGTGGAGCCTCCAGCCGGGACGACCAACGAGCCATCGTGGCTCGGCGAGCGGCTTCACGCCAATCGCGTACCTCTTCGGGCGGAGCACGATACCCGTACTCCGCCCGATATTCAGCCGCTCGCCGATAAACTTCGGCGAGCACTTCCGCCTCCAAATCCCACGGGGGTGTTCCGGCCAAGGCGCACGCCGCCTCCGTCGACACGGTGCGGTATCCGCGTATGGCTCTGACCGCCAATACCCTCTGAGGCCGCCAAAGGCGTGCCTTATTCTGGGCGGTCAGAGCCGGGACCCACACCGGTGACCCATATAGGGCCATCGACCGGACCACCCCCGTGAAGAGGTTCCTTGTTGCGACGCTGGCTCCACCCAAGTTGGGCAAAAGACGCCCAAGGGCGGAGGCAGCGTCGACCAGCTTTGGGGAAAGCTGTCGGAAGTGCTCGTCGAAGAGCCACCTACCGTCGAGGATCAGGCCCAGATACTTCATCTGGGCCCGAACCGGTACGAGGACCGAGTTGACTTCGATGGAGGCGCCGGGGGGTGGACCACGACGGGGCCCATGAAATAACAGGGCCTCCGTCTTATCCAGGGCCACCCGCAAGCCCAGCGCCTCGATGCGCCCAACCACCAGAGAGACACCCCTGGTGGCCAGGCGCGCCGCCTCTTGGAAATTGGCCCCCCGAGCTGTGACCAATGTGTCATCGGCGTAACAAATTACGCCCAGCCCGGGGGGCAGACGACTTCGAAGGACCCAGTCGTACCCCACGTTCCACAGGAGTGGTCCGAGGACAGACCCCTGTGGAACGCCGCACGACATGGGTCGCCGTCTCAAGACGCCATCTCGATCCTCGTACACGACGGTACGCTCCTCCAAATAGTCTGCCACCAGCCGCCTCAGGTACTCTGGCACCCCATGATACAGGAGTGCTTCCCTGATGCAGCTGAATGGCAGACTATTAAAGGCGTTGGCGATGTCCAAGGACACCGCCAACACCACGCCGCCACAGCCAACCGCCTCTTCGGTCACGGCCCTAAGGCGCATCACGGCATCGAACGTCGAACGCCCCTCTCGGAACCCGAATTGGGCGTCCGACAGGTCGGGCCCCACCTCGCTGAGATGCTGGACGATGCGGGCAGAGAGAATCCTCTCGAACAATTTGCCCGCCTCGTCCAGCAACACGATGGGCCTATAGGCCGCGACCGAATCGGCTGGCCGTCCCGGCTTCGGCAACAGGACCAGCTTCCCACATTTCCAGCACTCAGGGAAGCGTCCGGACGCCAGGCTGGCGTCCAAAACCTCCCTGAGGCGGTCCGACATATGGTCGAGGGCTCGGGCCATCACTCGGGGTGGTACCCCGTCCGGCCCGGGGGCGGTGTTCTTGGACCTAATCCTTAGAACAGCCGCCCCTACCTCCGATTCCCTAACGGGCGGAATATCATCCTCTCTGCCCCCGTCGTCTCTGGCCACTGAATAGGCCATCGACGGGGGCGTGTGCTCCGCCCGCTGCGGGAAAAGGCCCTCGACCACCTGCTGCAGGAAGCTGGGCTGGAGAGTCTCGGTAAGTGGGGGGCCCGCCGTGCGGAGCTTTTGTCGCACCGCACGATATGGGCGACCCCAGGGGTCACGATCGAGACTCTCCAGCATCTCCTTTCTCTTTGCCTCTTTGGCGCGGCAAATGGCCAGCTTCAGAGTTTTCCGCGCTTCGCGGTACTCCTCATGAAGCCGGCCCTCCTCCCCGTCTACGCGGTGGCGTCGCCGCCGGCATCGGGTGTAGGACCTCCGGGCACGAGTACAGGCCGCACGGAGGTCCGCCAACTCCTGGGACCACCAGTAGACCCCGTTCCGTGAAGGTCGACAACCCCGAACGCGGGGCATGGCCGCATCGCAGATCTGCGTAATCGCAGTGCGAAAGCGGCCAGCCCCCATGTCGACCTCCTCGGCCGGGGCCCGCGGAGACAGCCAAGACTGAACTATGGCCGCCTCCTCTAGCAGGTCCCTGTCGAGTTTGGCAACTGCCCACCGCGGAAAGCGGGAGGTATGCCGCGCCACGTGACCCCTACTGGGGCCCTGGGACCGGGAGAGCTCGAATCGGATATAAAGATGATCCGAGAGCGTCTCAACCTCATCCAGGACACACCAGTTCCTTACTCGTGCGGCAACAGCAGGGGTAGCGAACGAAAGGTCCACTATCGACCCCCCCTGCTGTCGCACGCACGTGTTGGTGGCGCCTCTGTTCAGCAAACAGAGGCCCACCGAAGCCGCCCACTCCACTACGGCATCGCCCTTGGCGTCCGTCGCTGGGGAACCCCACGCAATGGATTTTGCGTTGAAGTCCCCCAGCACGAGGACGTGCCCAGACGCTAGTCGCCGTATCGAGGTCTCCAAGTTGTTAAGGAAGACCTCGAAGTCGCTCAAACTCCGGTTGGGGGAGAAATAGACACCGTAAACGGTGATTCCCCCCCACTCGGCGGCCACATATCCAGAGCCCTTGTCTCTTAGCGACAAGGGCGGGGAACGAGCCGCCGAGGAGCCGACGACTGCCACGGAGCCGTCCCGGTCACCCATCCAGTTTGGACGGGGAGGGACGTAGTAGGGCTCCGCGACTACGGCAACACCTATCGACCACTGCGCCATGGTTTGCAGGAAGAGATCCTGCGCCGCGGCGCAGTGGTTGAGGTTCGTCTGGACAAGGAGGTTGGAGACTTGATCCATTACTGGATCGTCTCTACAACCTCCTCCATGGGCGACGACGTGGTCGCACGATCGACGTCGGAGGCAGCCTGGGTCGACAGGCTAGCCCCCGACGTCTGCCGAGAAGCTCGGGGAGGCTTGCAGCCCCCCTGCCCCATCTGGTGATTGGCGGGCTTATTGCCCGCCGCACACACGGGGCAGTGAGGGGCGGCAGAACACTCTGCCGCCTTGTGCCCCGGTCGACCGCAGCGGAAACAGAGTCCGCTGCAGTCGAAACAACTCTGGCACTTGGTGCGAGTGTGTCCCGCGGCAAGGCATTTAAAACACCTCATCGGCCTCGCGGCCAGGACCGTGATCCTGGCACTCACGAAGCCGATGAGTAGCCTGCCGGCATCGGCCAATATCTTGGCCGACGCCACGGGACAGCTGACCCACACCGCACCAAGGCCTCCCGGACCGGAGCGGATGGTGCCGACCCTGACGCCGTCCGCACCGCAACCCGCCTTCTCGCAGATTACGGCGCGGACGTCGTCAGCCGTGACTGAGTCGTCCAGGCCCGAAATGCGCAGCTCTGCGCACTTTGTGGGCCTGGCGATCCTCACACCATCCGTGGCTGCGAACACTCCCTTCAACTTCTCGGCAACGGTGTCCGCCTTTTTTGCGCCATCGGCCCCAGGGAACTCGAGAATTCGAGCTCCCGTTTGGGCCTTGCGCAGGCGGACACCGGCCGTTTCGAACTCACCGGCGAGACTGTCCCGGGCCTTCTTGAAGAAGGCCGCATAGGACATCCCGCCGGTTGTCGCCTCCGGTGACAGGGTCACCACTACAGCCGCGGTTTTTGGCGGCTGCAGTTTCCGCGGCTTTTTCGCAGTGGCCCTTGCCACCGGCGGCGACTGCGGGCCAGAGGCTGCCTGTCGGGCAGCCTTTCTGGCCCGCTTTCGGGCCTTCTTTGACCCTCCGACTACCTGCCAACCCTCATTGGAGGGGGCAGATGTGGAGGGGCCAGGCACAGGCGTTGGAGCGAGGGGCGGAGGAACCTTCGCTCCAGTCCCCGCCGCCGCTTTCGGCCCCGGCCTCGGCGCAGGCGTCTTGGCCGGAGCCGGAGCCCTGGCCGCCGTCCCTCGGGCGGCCGCAGGAGCCGTCGCCGAGGCGTAGGTTACGCGACCCCCCACCACAGGAAGGGGGGTCGTTGCCGATGACGCGGCCCTCCGCTTTGGCGCCGCAAGTGGCGGCCGCATGACAGGGGCCGCAGGCAGCCTCGCCTCTAGGCCGGCCGTACGGCCCTCGATCATCCGCCAGCATGCATCCAGGATAACCGCTAGTTGGGCGTCGGTTATCCCGGGGCCAGCAGATGACGGCTGCGGCGCAGACGGGGCCCGCCGGGATGCAGACGCGGCCCGCTGGGATGTTGACGGGGCCGTGGCCTCTCGCTCCGCCCGGAACTGGGCGAATTGAGCGACCAGCTCAGCCACCTGCCCCGTCAAACGGTCGTTGGCCGTCTGGAGGCGGGCCACGTCCCCGGCCAGGGTCTCCACGACCCCCGCAATGGCAGAGGAGGAGTCCTTCAGGGCTCTTACAAACGAGCCCTTCAGGTTCACGGACTTGGTGGCCACCTTGTTAATAATGGCCACCGCCGCGTCCGCCGTCTCCTGCAGAGAGACCGATGATTGGGGCCCTGAATCCCCATCCACCGGTCCCCTGATCTTAAGCAGGAGACCACACATCTCCTCCTCTGCCTGGAGCTCGCCATCAGCTCTGGCCCTCTTGTAGGATTCCGCCTTCGAAAAGGCGGAACCCGACGGGGCCGTGGCGGGGGTTCGAGACCTCCCCCTCTGGCTACTCCCGACTTTCGGTGGCGGCATCTCCAGGGACGTGTCGCTATCGCCGCCGTCCCTGAAGTATTCACGTTTGCGGCTGTCGATAGGCTCCGTGTCCATAGCCTCCAAGGAGGCACTGGCTGATCCAACTGACGAGTGGCTGGACCTGGAGCGAGTACGTGCCGACGATCTTCGGCTCCCAGCAGTCAAATCGACGTCTGGGAGCCCCACCGAAATGGGCGTCCCGGGCCCAACCTCCTCCTCGGCAGACGATTGCTCGTCTGCCTTTCGGAATTGCCCCTTGGCATTCCGTCTCTCTCTCCTTTTACTCTCCGTTTCGTTTCCTTTAGGCTTGCCAGTTTTCATTGTTGTATTTTCGATCGTATTAGTTTTTGAATTATTAGTATCAGTGCTCATAATAAATCCCACGAGGTGGGGAGAACTAAAGGTCCACCCGGGCAGAGATCCCCAATACCCGGGTAAGCCTATGTACTGTGGAGGTCGGCAGGTATCCACAGGTTTTTTCGACTTAGCTGTCGGGTGTTATAGACTATCCTTGTCATGGGCCGGCCAATCAAGGCAAGTCCTCCGGCCATCAGGTTCTCAGCGTACCCTCTTGGAGCCACCAGTCAGGTCGTTGTTGAGCCCCTAATGGTTACGGAATGCGAGAGGGTGGCTAGCCCTCTCCCTCAGACGAAGCTAACACTCAAGTGCCAGCCTCTCTGACCTACTCGCACTCCAACACGCCTTCTGCTAAAGCAGAGGGACGTTTGGAGTGCGGCACGACGGGTCACGCCCGTCTCGGCAGTCCTAAAACGGACTCCGTCTTTGATCCCATTTAGTCTGGAGTCTCACCCTGGGCCAATCCGGCATGAGTAGCTCTACCCGGCACAGCCCCAGAGATCATTGACCCACGCAAGCCCCACCACGACGACAACGTAGGGATACATTGGGGGGTGATAGCCAAGAGCCTCGACCAACATCTTAAGAGGCTCACGTTAGGGGGCTGGATCAAGGGTCTGATACAGAAGGCAGTCCTCCTTGACACGGCACGTATAGTGAGGAGGTTCCTGTCTTTGGAGCCCTAACCACCGGTTTCTTGGTCCCTGTACCCGAAGTCGGTGGTCTACTATTTTTTATATTTTTAAATGTATTTGTTTTATATGTATATTTAAAAATGTAATTGATATGTATATACAAATGGAATAAAGAGAATAATAATAATAAATATTCCAGACATCTAACACACAACGGCATCTAGTCCCAAACTAAGCAGAGCTTGTGTTATGGGTACTAGACAACTGATATAAATACTTATTTCCTTTTTTTTGTAAATACATACAAATTATATATAGAAAACACCCAAACTCCGAAACAAATATTTGCAGATCCTACAAACATTTGGCCCGACCCGGGAATCGAACCCAAGACCTCAAGCTTAGCAGTCGCATACGCTTCCACTACGCCACCGAGGCAGTATAAAAAAATAATTTGTGAAACTTGCAACAGATGGAGAAAATTAAGTATCTTATATCGTCACCCCTTTGTACAATATCCTATTTTCGATTTAGATTGTTACGTAGCAGTGTGCCAAGACAGCCATGCTTCCTACAAGATGCAATTTCATGCGGATTTGCTGTAACAATAGCTACCAATTTTGAAAGGCGTCTTCTTTTTGTAGTTTCACTTATATTCATTTTTTTTAATACTGGCTTTTAAAAAAAGAATTATATTAGTATTTGAAGTAAGGAGGAAAACCGCATTGTTGGTCGAACTGTAGTGTATACTATGGGATCATACGGTTTCAAATTCGATACACGGGTCAACCATAAACGGTGTTATTGAGCTTTCATATAGTAAAAAAGCTTAATAACAGGTCAGAGCTTGAAAGTTGGGGTCTAAAGTCTCGTACCTCAAAAAGCACTTAAAGCGGTCGGATAGCCATCTCATCGTGATATGAGAGTGAGGGAACAGAGTGTGTACCTTACACTTGTGCACTATAATATCTGCTGCGTAGTTCCTCGTTGATAATGGATTCCGTGGCCGTAATTGGCTAGAAGTACATCTTGGAGACAAAGAAGAAAAGAAGCGAGCGAGTCACCTGAATTGAATTTAAATGAATTAGGAATCGATGAACATCAAGCACTTCGGAGATAGTATTAGTTTGCTTAATTGTTGCTTAACGTTGGCTTTCTGTAAGGCTATCAGTCCAATCGAGTCATAAGTGCTAAAGCTTGATTCTTGATGACGTTCAAATTAATAATAAAACAAATCAATTACAAAAAAATACATATGGATGAAATGGAACTGGGCTTTTCAATTATCATATTCTACTTTCAAAAACTCATTGTATTGCAACCTAAATCCATTTTAATGCGACATCTGAAGCTAGAAATTCAGTTAAATTCTTCAGAATTATGTCAAGTGCACTCTGTTTTCTCTAGATAGCAGAAAATTAGTTTCTTCTTTATGTCAGTGCGATTTTATGTTTGCTTTGTTGTCCTAGAGCTTTACTAAGACTAATCGTGGGTTGTCATTTGTCATTTCTTTGTCTTTATTTTTGGTGAATAGCAGTAAGACTGGGGTTCAATATCATCATCACCATTATTAGTCTTTAACATTCTACGTCTGGATATAGAATTCTTCTTATAAAGGAGGTTTTGTTCTTCATCTTTTGATTATAAACAAACTTGCGGCTCCACCCGCGTTTGTTGGTTATTGGTTATCGTGGTAAAGAGAAGCGTGTGTTACGAGTATTCCTCAAGAATTCGTGACAAATTTCATTGAAATTAAGCAGTAGTTAAGCCGTGAAAGCGTAACACATAGGCAGAGTTACTTAGTTAATATGAAAACAGGTATAAATATAAAAAAAAAACAGAAGTACCAGAAGAGAAGATGAAGAATAAAAAACATTATTTTAAAAATGTCAAGACTGAAGAGAAATATACATCGAATGAAGGATTTAAAATTTTAACACCCTTTAATACTAAGATGTTGAGTAAAAAATTGTGTAAAATCACATTTCCATCAAATATAACGGAGCAAAAAGCTTTTTAAATAAGTACTTAAAGCCTTGGGCACTTATATTTCTAATTTCGCAACAAAATGTAATACGACGGTGAAGAATTTAAAAAATAAGTTTCAATTGAATCAATAGAATGTAAGTGCCAGGTTTTCTGAATTTATTATTAAAATTTAAGGTTATAATTTCAACTCTCACCTAAGTTACTCGCACCTAATTATTATAATATTCAATAGAATTATTATTCCTCATCGTCAAAAAAGGAGGAGGTTCTCAATTCGATCGTGTTTTTTTAAAAAATGATTTCGACGAGACGAGATATCTATACGAATCGAATAGCAGTTTCCTGTTCAATTTAAGAATGCTCTCAAATTGTCTCAATATTAACTGATAAGTATGAACACTAACGACACGTTGCTGGTTTCCGCAACTGTTAATAGTAAAATAAAGACACCTACAATTCGCCATTATACTGTAATTTTTCAGTAACTGAAAGAGTTTATTTATGTGTTTCTTTATCTTTAGATCATAATTTTTAATACTTCTGAGGTGTAAAACATATAAATAAATAATAAATAAAGAAATATTCCGGACATCTAACACACAACGCCATCTAGTCCCAAGTTAAGTAGAGCTTGTGTTATGGGTACTAGACAACTGATATAAACTTATATCCTTTTTTTTGTAAAAACATCCAAACTTCGAAACAAATATTTGAAGATCATTTAAACATTTGGTCCGACCCGGGTATCGAACCCGAGACCTCAAGCTTAGCAGTCGCATACGCTACCACTACGCCACCGAGACAGTCATAAATACTCGTAGTTCATAGTATCATTTTATTGAGGTGTTTGGTCATCACTACCGATTCTCGAACTTTCCAATTGTAAAAACTAAAATTTATGTACGTTTATGGACAAAGATGATACAAAAATAACTCAAGTTAGTTATTTTTTTCAAGAATAACAAAGAGTTATAAGATTTTTTGTTGGCTAGGACACGTTATACATTTTTTTATAGACCTTTAGGTCCATTTTTGCATAACCGTACATTATGTGCTTATGATTTATTGGAAATAAAAATCATATAATATAGTTATCACATTTTGGTTTAAAATAAAATATTGTAATAATGATGATAATGTTTTTCTAGTAAACTTTAACCACGGTGAATAATTTCAGTTTCAACGGACATCGAACTACGCATTTAAATTAAAAGTGACAGCGTAGGTTTTTAAAAATGATAAAATTTATGTGAGGTATCTTTGGCTTGAATGCTTTTTAGCATTCTGCAGCTTAGAATTCTGTCTAGCGCCCTCATTTATATGTACATATACAAGATTTTTCTTATATTTTATTACTTTTCGTTAACAAAAATCATAATGGTCTACTTTACAGTAGCTAGAATTTTCACTATTCCAGTGGCCGTTTTGTGGTTGTAATACTACCGTATTTCATAGATAGATCACACTAATAACCATTAGCTAAGTTACGAGGCCCACATATTTGTTATCCAAATAAATAAAAAAAATGTTTAGATTTTATTTTTAGTATGTAAAATAATAAAAGAATTCATTACAAGTATTCATCACTAGCATTTACCAAACGTAGTTAAAATATTTGTCACTCTTGCGCAATCGTAATTGTGAAAGTGTGACAGTTTACTGCGCGAACTGGAGTTATATTTGGCGTATTTTGGCACCAGCTCCGATAGCCGTGATCGTCTAGTGGTTAGGACCCTACGTTGTGGCCGTAGTAACCCAGGTTCGAATCCTGGTCACGGCAGTGTTCGCACTGTCGCGGCGGAGCTTTCTTTTGACATTTCTTAGGTTATCATTAGCTTTTCAAACGTGGTATACGACATTTTTTTTAAACCACGTGTAATCATTGTTTTATTATTTGGAAATATAATTATCGACAGTGAAGGGCGGTTTTTTAGCATACTTTTAAACACTGAGCTCCTAGTAAATAAACATTTTTGAAGTCCAGAAATAGGTAAGTACGCCCATGTAATAATAACAGAACATTTTAATAGCAGTAAAAGATTTAGAATAAGTAAAACTAGAGGTATTTTATTAGTCACTTTGAAACTACACATTTAGGGTGAAAAGCTATAAAGTTTATATGTAACAGAAGTATGTCCTAAAAAGTTAAACGTTATTTAAAAAGGACTAAATAAAATTACAGATGCAAAAGCCTACATTTGAGTAAAATTATACTAAAATCAATGAAACGACATAAATCATCAGCCTGAACCATTTGCTCCATTTAATAAATACAAACGCCTGTTGAATAATTTATAGCAACACATGATTGTGCATTTTGATGTTGATATTTTAGTTTCTAATGATTATGCGAGAGCACTATTCAGTCCGAACGAAGAGTAATGTTTGTAATCATAACTGAACGGAATAAATAATGATGTTATTGTTTTCATTATAAATAAATATTTCGGACATTTAACACACAACACCATCTAGTCCCAAGCTAAGCAGAGCTTGTGTTATGGGTACTAGACAACTGATATAAATACTTATATGCATTTTTTGGAAATACATACATATTAAACATAGAAAACACCCAAACTCCGAAACAAATATTTGCAGATCATACAAACATTTGGTCCGATCCAGGATATGAACCCGAGACCTCAAGCACAGTAGTCGCATTCACTACCACTGCGCCACCGAGGCAGTTTAACTTATTTACTTTGTGTGCAATAAAATGCTTAATTATTACTAATATTATTACTGTTGGTTACTATGGGTTAGCAAAGTTATCTAACAATTGCTAATACCATAGTAAACACAGGCATCGAACCCGAGACCTCGAGCTTAGCAGTCGCATACGCTACCACTACGACACCGAGGCAGTCGGATAATTAACATCCTAGTTCGAATATGAGGTAGAAACTGTGATAGTCTCTTTAATTATTGCATAGCTTTTAGATTATTACTTCCTCTTCGCACTCTTTGATTTGTGAAGAAAAACTGACGCCGAATCCGAACAGTGGCGAACACAAACAAGAACAGGCCCATATATACAAACACCAATCCACATGTTCGTGTTTGCTGTTTGCCATTGTTTGCCAAGCGTGTGGACGTACTGTAATAATTTGACATTAGTCTATTGGAAAGTTTATCAGTAAGTAGTGTAAGATAAGCTTACCTGTCAGATGATTTAATACATAATCACTCTGCAAGGTACTTTATCTGTTTTTTATCTTTAATATGAACTCCTCACAAAAAAATCCGATAAATGTTCGTCGTGGACGATCTCTTTCGGGACTTCGTGAGTCTATGTGGCGTAATTATCGAAACATGTTCTTTTTAATCATTATCACTACATCATCTTTTTATCAGCGACGGTTTCTTATCACTACATTCCTGACTCACTGATGATGCGTTTAGACATAAAGTCTCCAAAATTTCTGAAAAAACAAAATGCGGGGCAGTCTTTGGGTACTACTGATAGAAGTGAAAACTAAGTAACTTGTGAATTGTATCGTCGAGCTACTAGTTTCTTTTAAGTGAATAATTATTTATGCGCTTTGAGCACTTTTTGGGTCAACAAAATCATGAAACTCGTGTCATCGTCACCAGACGCGTTGCATGAGCTGTAATTTTTACTTCTTTTTATCGCGCATTTTGTTTAAAGAGCAAAGAGGTTCGTTTCAGGAGAACTTAAACAAGTCTTTGTTAATAGTTTTTTTATTTTTTTTATTTTATACGTGGCAAATGAGCAGACGTATCGACTGTTGGTAAGCGATTACCGCCGCTCATGGACACCCACAACACCGGGGGCCCTCTATATGGGCCTCCGGTATCCTCACTCACTCGGTGAAACACAGCGTTTACACCGGTTTTCTGTGAGGCCGTGGTATCACTCCGGTCGAGCCGGCCCATGCATGCCGAAGCGTGGCTTTCCCACGGTGTGAAGTTAATTTTGAGTTTTCACTTCTGTTGGTAGTCCTAATGACTGCTTCGTGTTTTTTTTATAAATAGGCCTGCCAAAGTGATTCTTCTCTGATTCTGATGGAAAGTATAAGCAGAACCCGAGACTGGTAGTCACATACTCATTGCGAATGCAGACAATGCAACAACGCAGCATGATGATCCACGTTATGGCGGCCTATTTAAATGCTTCTGCATCATCATTTGGCAATGAATATGATGGCAATAATTATGATACTAAAATGAACAATTGCAGTAAATTCCGCCCATCTGATATACCCAGATGTTCAGCTGGTTTAATTAATTTCCAATATGCCGATGGCAAATGGTTGGATCATTGGTCAATTATTGCTTAATTCAGTGGTCGTGGAAAGCAAAATGCCTCCAGGCATGTTTGTGTATAGAGCTAGAACCACATTGATATAGTAACTACCTACACGTTATAAGAATAAGCAATCTGCTTCGAGAATAATCCTACTAATATTATAAACGCGAAAGTTTGTGAGTATGTAAGTGAGTATGTTTGTTGCTCTTTCACGCAAAAACTATGGAATGGACTCTGATGAAACTTTACAATAATATAGCTTATACATCAGAATAACACAAAGGCTACAATTTATAAAGCGGCGCGGCGTTACAGCTAGTAATTAATAATTCTATATTGAGTTTTATAAAATTCCGTCAGTTTCTAATTTTTCTATTATTTATTCGTGTTGAAGTACCAATTGTTTTTCGATAGAATGATCTAAGTTGTGATACGGATTTCACTTCTTTCTCTTATTCAAAACTAGCTGACCCGACGAATTTTGAACGCTGAACGAACGAATATTTTAGTCCACGGGCCCACGTACAAGGGATTTCAGTGATTAATAACAGGCTGAAAGTTTATACACAGCTTCGTTTTCACGAGACACCCAACTTTTATCATTGGACCAAATTCTGATAGTGGCAGGAAAAAGCGGGATAGGGAGCGAAACACGTCAATTTGTTGAGTGTCCCAAATTAAATAATAACAGTTTCTAAAAATCAATACTTCGAGAAAATACGATGGAAAACTGAGAAAAACTTGTGGCATACAAAGTGAATGGTACCTTCCCGAGTGACCCCCAGCTCTAACATGTCAGAATGGTGACTTGAAAATTTTTATTCATTTTCATTAATAACAAACTGATTTTTGTTTTGGGGCTTGCAAAATATATATTTTTCATAAAAAATGCATCGGCATACAAATTTGATGGTAATTTTTTTACTACTTACTACTATCAGAATTTGGTCCAATGATAAAAGTTGGGTGTCTCGTCAAAACGAAGCTGTGTATAAACTTTCAGCCTGTTATTAATCACTGAAATCCCTTGTACGTACAAGGGCCCGTGGACTATTTTATAAATTTCAGAAAAAAAAAAAATAATAATTAAGCCCGTCTTAGCTTTCCACAAGTAGTGTATAGTCGCGGACAAAAAAAACTTATTCGGTTATCTTTTGTCCTCTAGACAAAAGATAGTTTTGCGCTCGATCGGAAGTTATGCGCATACATACATTATTACGAATCTATTGACGCCTCTTCTTCTTCTTCGTCCGGCCTTTTCCCGTTTTTAATTGGGGTCGGCTCTCCTTATCCTTCTTCTCCAGAGACATCTGTTCTGGGTCGTCGTAGGATATCTATTGACGCCTCATTCTTTAAAATCGATTTAGCAGTTTAGGGTATACGATGAAACATTAAAGGCTGCCAACACTTTTACCCTTCCTTTTGGCAGTAATTAAAAATATCTTTGCATGCATTAAGTTGTAAAGTCATTTTTTCACAAAAAATCGTTTAGTTTAATTCCATCTAACAGATTTGCTCAGCTCACAAATTAAATCCTATCACAATTCCAAATTAGCCAACTGGTTTATGAAACAAGATAACTCCACAAATGTGTGTAGACACACTAGACACTAGCTTTGCATCTTATCTGCAACAAGGTGTTCTAAACAATGAATGCATTATGTCGTGTCCGTTTGTTCTAATATGCGTGGAGTATATTCTTGGCTTTGCAATTGAATGGCTATTGTACATTCTATTTAGATTTAATGAATAATTCTACTATTGCAATATTAATATTATTTGCTACTAGCTTTTGTCAGCAGTTCTAGCCACGTGTATATCGGTCATCGCGGTGAATAATAGATTATGTCCTTCCTCAGGAATCAAAGTATTTCGGTACTAAATTTTATTGGAATTCAAAGGTATTAGAGCCACGCTGATTTCAGCACGAACTGGCCCGCTCGCATAGAAAATCAACGTGAAATGACAGCGTTCGTGCTGTTGTGTTTCGTTGATAAGTCCTCACTCCCACCAACGATAGACCCAATGATGTAGAAGCATCACTAGGCCGCCATAGTGTGGATTACCATGTTGCATTGTCTGCATTCGCTGTAAGTATGGTGACCACCATTACTTGCTTTCAATCAGGCAGAGTAGAGTCATTTTGGCAGGGACCCAGATAACAAAAAAAAAAGAAATCGGCACAGCGAATATCCATGAAATCACAGACTCAACAAATCACAACACATCGACAGAGTTACTTTTGAATTTATAATTTATGATTCGCTAGATTTGTTTTCGACACAAAACAACAAATAAACTTAAAATCCTGTTTGTATGACAGTTTATATGTACACCTACCACAAGACTTTAGTATAAGTTCTAATTACGAAAGATTAAATTAGATGTCCAAATTTTCAAGTGAAGTTAGGTTTTGTTTTTGGTTAATACTTGCTCTTCGAAGCCATAAATTTAAGTAGAGCAATTCATACAACTGCCTTTAAGGCAGTGCTACTACTCGTATAATCTCGTTAATTATTGCTAAACATAAGATCCGCTAAGCATGAACCACTTTTTTTATCTAGTAACACCTTTTGACAAACTATGAAAATAGTTTTTCCTATATTCAATGGGGACTTAGAATTAAATAGTTTTTTTTTTATTATATAGGGGGCAAGCGAGCAGACGTATCGCCTGGTGGTAAGCGATTACCGCCGCCCATGGACACCCGCAACACCGGAGGCGTTACAAGTGCGTTGCCTGCCTTTTAGGAAGGGGTACGCTCTTTTCTTCAAGGTTTGAACGTATTATATATTTCATATGCACTAATATAAAAGTTTATTTGTGGAAGATACGGTTTCTTGAAATAAACTGACACTGATTTGATTGATTTGTCAAATCAGTGTACCTGTACTTGAATCTAGCGTACCTCAAGTTTGAAAGTCGGACAGTCTTGAAATACACACGAGAGCAAAACTACACATTTTTATTAAATATTTCAATTTTATTTTTTTTCTATTTCATTGCAAAATCCATATATTTTGCAGTACCTTTCCATAGCAAGACTGCCATAGTGTGGGTCACCACGCTGGATTGTTCGTGCGCATTGAGGATGGTGACCTCCACTTCTTCTGGGATTCTACTTATTCCATCAGGCCAATAGAGTTATTTGGCAGGTATTATTTAAAATAAATATATATGTCATGTGGCTTTATTTTGACCACAAAATAGATGAGTTATAGTTAATAAAGCTTAGGGTTTTGTGTACAATTTAAGTTGCTATTCATTTTAGGAAACAATAGCCTTTGCAATAATTATCTACGCTTTCATCTAACTCACTGAAGGTTGTTTGATGCCGCTGCTGAAATATAATTTCCCACGTAATGATGTAATTTGGCAGCGTTGAAATTGTTGGATTATGAGATCTCTCGCTCCATTCCTTTTCTTAGAGAAATTAACGTTCATTTTCGTTAAAAAAATGTATTCATTTTAATAATCTTTACGGTAGCTTTAAGAAGAAAAGTTTTTATTAATAAAAATTATGTTATTATCATTCAAAAAGTGTGTAAACCTTAAATGAAATTAGGGAGTTTTCTTACAATAAACAAAATGTTTAAATTTATCATTGCTTGGGATTGTAACTTATGTCTTAAACGGCTTAATGAAGAGACAAGTATGTGTATATATTTGTTTCCTTTGTCACTTGACGGTATATAAACCAAAACAGATCTTAAAATATAATGCCTTACTATATTAAGTACTTCCATACCATTACTAATGTGCTAACTTAATTTAGTTGGCGTTATGTATGACGCATGGCGTTAGAAAACAGCTATCTTTTTTAAAATGAGTAGTTCATTAAATCAAAATAATTTGAGTTTGAATAATATTTGAGATTAATATTATACCCTGTCATAATTTCATCAATATACCTACTGATGACAGTAAGCACAGATAAAGCAATGAATGACATGTTTAACTTTTCATCTAAACTTAATTAATTCTTGGTAACACTAATAGAACTGTAATGGAATAAATTAATTACGATTACTAAGCCACGCCAAATTTCTAAAGTTTTAGTAAATACATTAAAATTAAAAGTACATGTACGTCATGTACACCTTGTAACAGCCCTATTGAGTCGCTTCTTCACGACAACTGTAGCAGAGAACTGTAGACGAATTTGCTTTGCATTCATAAATAAAAAACATGTTATTTCTTAACGTCTGTCACCGTATTAGAATATGAGACCTTGAGAAGTCATTAGTCATCACTTATTATTACAAAGGCAAAGGGACAAATGGCTAAATTCCAAGATTCCAAAATTCTGTGTTCTCAATTGTACTCAGGCATTCCTTAAGGAAAAAGGAATGCCTACAGGAATTTTCAAATTTGTATTGTTGGAGACTGTGTTCGCTTTATTTTGGTGTAACTCGAACAAAATTTAAATAAAATAACACTGCTATGGGTTGTTTTTTTGTTTGATGTTATTGTAATGAAACGAAAGTTAAATATGGTATTTTTTGTGGTAAATTTTCTATTAATGTTTCAAATATAAATAAATATTCCAGACATATAACACACAACGCCATCTAGTCCCAAGTTAAGCAGAGCTTGTGTTATGGGTACTAGACAACTGATATAAAGACTTATATACTTTTTTTTGTAAATACATACATATTACATAGAAAACACCCAAACTCCGAAACTAATATTTACAGATCATACAAACATTTGGTCCGACCCGGGAATCGAACCCGAGACCTCAAGCTTAGTAGTCGCATACGCTCTCACTACGCCACCGAGGCAGTTTGAATGAATTGTAACTAGATCGATTTTATGATTTGATTTGATTTGGGGAGAGCCACGCTTCGGCATGCATGGGCCGGCTCGACCGGAGTAATACCACGGCCTCACAGAAAACCGGCGTAAAACAGCACTTGCGCTGTGTTTTACCGAGTGAGGGTTACCGGAAACCCTGTTTACTATTTCATTGGTTTTAATTTTGTTTTGCGTACCTAACCCAATTTGTTTTTCTAAAATCATAGAAGCCTTAATTACTTCCTTTAACATCAGCTATCTGCCATTAAAAGCCTCGTCAAAATCAGTGCAATTGTTTCGGAAATTATCGAAACAAATTAACTTAAAGATTTTTAGAAAAATATAAACAATATTTATTGATATACCGTGTAAACTCACATTATTTTAGTGAAAAACTGTTTATTTGAATTTACAGACACTTAAATTTTATTTGTTAGTATAGAATATACTCGTAGGTTATTTAAATTAATCATGATGCAGGCGATTTTGAATAGTTAAAACAAAATGTTTATACGCATCATAAGTGTTGTGGAGGGGCTCCGAACTAATAAAAAAATACAGTAAATATTTTAAAATGGCATCCAAAAATCAGCGGCTTATATATAGATAATTGCTGAAATTTGTACAGTACTGGATACATTCTCTTGTTCTCAAAGGCATTACTACAAGTACTACCGATCGATAGCATTCACTACTAAAAACGTTGTTGTGTTATTACGCGAGCTTTAGTCTCGACATACTACTTCTAGTAATGATTTCCTATAAGCACTTAGCGTTAAGGTACAACTGCACTACATTACTTCACTATACTACATGACGTAGGGTAGTACTTAGTTCCACTAACCGTAGGAGACTTATCGGGGTAGTTAGCTTGTTTTTATACAGTACTTCTTCTTGATTGTCTTCTTCATTACTGAACGTCATGTCTGCTCGATAACCTTAACCATCAGCTGTTTAGTGTACCTACCAAAGTGATTCTCCTAGATCAAAAGCAGGAGCAGAATCCAAGAACGGTGGTCACCATACTCATTCCGAAAGACCTACTCTTTCGTGGTTTATTGAGATTCCTTTGCATCATTGGTCATCATTGGTTTATCAACAAAACACGACAGCACGAATACTGTTATTTTAGTTTGGTATTCTGTGAGAGGGTAGTACTACCTCATGTTCGTTCAACAACGTGACTCTACTTGTTTTTTTATTCACTGTCTAATCTTCGCTTGCTCTGAGTGCAAAAAATATTCCAGTCAGTTCCGACGCCTGATCAGATCATCGACTTTATGCTTTTTAATTTCAGTGTCCTTGCTAGTATTGTATCAAGTCGGTTTGACAAAAAGTCGTTCTTTTAAAAAACAATTTATTGAACAGTTAAAATTACAAGTACCTACCTACAAAGCAGAATCTATTCATGCTACTATACTATAACAACCACTGCGTGTCATAAAGTCTGTAGACTTGCAAACAAAAGTCGCAATTTAAAGTAAGATGAACTAGTTCACTAAATACTACATTTAAAATGCAGCGCAGGATTAAATTTGAATTCAAAATTAACTTTCTTGTTATAACTTTAAAAAAGTTAAGTTTAAATCAAATATTTTTTAGAACGAATGTAATTCAATGAGCAAAGGGAATTGTAAAGTCGTAGGTTTCTTTACATATTAAATTTAACTTACCAGTTGGTAAGGAAATCAATAGATCTCTTGTAAAGATAAAAATCCAAGGATATTAGTCTAGTTTTTTTAAACTATTTAACAGGCCAACGTAATCAAAGGCCGTGGCATAAATAGTAGTCTTATTGAATTATATTAAATAATTGTCATTGAAAAACGAATCAATTAATTAATTTAGTTTTTAACAAAATATTTAAGTAAATATACACTTGTCCTGTGCTACAAAAGAATAAAGTGCAATATTGATCATATTATGCTGATAATACTATTAATATGTATAAATTCTGGTAACAATATTGACAACCGTTAGGGAGAGACAAACTTCTTAGCACCTCATGGATTCACCGTGCGGGTACCGGGTCCATCGTGTGGCAGAGGGAGAAACTCAAAGCAGTTCCTAGGACTTACGACCTAGGTGTAGGTTTAAGGAGGCCCCCTTTAAGATGCGCATCAACGCTCACCTTCACTGCTTGAGTTTCCCGCCCTACCTATCCAAATTTGGCAGGAACCTGTTAGTACAGCCTTGGATACTCGTTCTAAAATAGAACTTACTGCAGATCTCGACAGGCCAAGGTCTTTCAGAAGGTTATAGAGAGATTTAGCTGCTATACCTCTCGCTCCTACTTCTACCGCGTATAACTTAACCACATAGCCATTTTTGTTTAGTTCAGTTGTTAGATCGTAATATTTATTGTATGGTCTTTAGGAATATTAGTTTCCCACGGAACAGTAAGCTCTACTAATATTATGTGTTTAATTTGTCTGGAGAAGAGGAATATACAGGGTGTCTCAAAAGAAATTTTATATTTGTTTAGCTTACTACGTGAACGCTGCGTACTTGAGGGGTGCGGGGGTTATGTCAATTGGTAGCTTGGCTCTTGGGGATTCAGTCGCTATGGAGCGTTTCTCGGGAGCAGACCGCGCGTTGTGCGTGCGAGAGTTTTACAAGAACGGTGATTCGACAACTGTCGCGCGTAGAAAATTCTGCAGTATTCGAGGTTTTCGCCACTTAAATGATGCGCCAAGCCTTCCTCTCATTCGACATTGGGTTAAAAAGTTTGAAGAGACTGGATCAACGCTGGATAAATCAAAATCCGGGCGACCTAGGTCATCAAGAACGGTAGAAAACGTGGAGAGTGTTAATCAATCTGTACGTGACGACCCGAGCCTTTCAATTCGGAAGCGCGCGAGTGCTTTAAATGTGCATAGATCATCATTACATCGCATTATGCACAAAGATCTAAAGCTGCACCCCTACAAAATTCAATTGGTGCAAGAATTAAAGCCCCAAGATGCCGGTCAGAGGCTTAATTTCGTAAATCAGATGATTGAGCGATTTTCAACGTTTACCAACATTTTGTTTTCGGATGAAGCTCATTTTCATCTTAATGGCCACGTAAATAAGCAAAACTGCCGCTACTGGAGTTCAGCCAATCCGAAACGCAAACATCAGAAACCCCTACACTCGCCTAAAGTGACCGTATGGGCTGCCATGTCGGCGCGAGGAATTATCGGCCCTTACTTTTTTGAAGACGAAATGGGGCGTACAGTTACAGTGAATTCAGAGCGTTATGTGGAGATGTTAGACAACTTCTTGGTACCTGAACTGCAAAACTTTCCTGGCTATAACCAAAGAACATGGTTTCAACAGGACGGAGCAACTTCACACACGTCCAATATATCTCTGCCACGTGTTCGTGAAATTTTCTCAGGAAAATTGATCTCCCGGAGAGGTGACATAAATTGGCCTCCACGTAGCCCAGATTTAACCCCTATGGACTTTTTCCTATGGGGTTATCTTAAATCTAAAGTTTACGCCAATAAACCAACTTCACTGGCGCATTTGAAAGAAAATATCCGTCACGAAATGGCAGCCATCCCTCACTCCACCTGTCGAGCAGTCATAAGTAATTTTACTGTTCGATTAAATGAGTGCCAACAACGTGAGGGTTTACATTTAGACGATATTATTTTTAAGAAATGAATTCCCAAAAAGTGTATTTTAACAATAAATAAACATTTTTTCTATATACCGCTTCCTTTTTTTTTAATCAATCCACTAAATATGAAATTTCTTTTGAGACACCTTGTATATATATATAGTACTCTATCATGTCGGCGTGAGTAATAACCTCTATCAAGCAGCACCCTGCAACCTACTAGTAGGTGCCTAGCAGTACCTACTGCCTCACCACACGTTTAGCAAGATCTTTCAGATGCTTTCCCCCATCTCACTAGGTTACCTTGGTCTGGGAGGGTCATTTGGAAGGCATTAAGATAGAATTTTAATAGGGTAGGAGACCAATCATATAGCAAGGTGCGCCATTTTAGGGCTAACGGGATGCAGAACTCACCTCTAGTTAACCACTCACTTTGCATTTCTAGATTCATTGCATGCACTTTATAGTTATGATTATCATCTTGTTGTATAAAGGATTTTATTATTTCTCGGTCTCCCTTTTTCTTTGCGAAACCCAGCCCGACTCTATTAAACTGTGCACCAGCCATAAATTGTTTATGGAACTGAAGTCTTGACTCAAGCTCTGTAACATATTTATCTTTTGGGAGTGATAAGACTATTTCATCCTGGGATTGTCCCAAGACATGCATTTTGGTAACTCTAAGGTGTTTATAGAGTTCCGATGGCTTCTTCAACTTCATCCCAAAACTGTTTATTTATTTATTTATATTTACAGAATTTCGTGCATATTAAAGTTGAAGTCTGGACCAATTAGTAAGTGGTACTGTACGTTATAACACGTTTGATTTAGGTATGAACTGACACTATATTTCGCTTAGTTGTCATTTGGCACATCATTGACAATAGTTACAGGTAGTTAAGCCCTAAAAGACTAACGAGACTCTTTCTATAGAACTTCGATATCGTCTTGTACTTGGGTTGTAGAGGTCTTGTAGCGGTCGTTCTATGTAAAACATTGAAGTTCAGCCGTGTCGTAGTAAGGATTATTGGGAAAGAAGTCTCAGAATAAAATCTATACGTTTGATCTAGGTTTAAACTGAGTCTAGTCTCTTAATTTTCTTTGATTTATGTATTCATCATTATCTAGTACTTTGTGATCTTTAATAAGTGGAATTCACTCGTCGTATTGATATTTTTTATGCTAAACACATGAATAACATAAATGCTTATGCTACTATGAAATTTATGTCGTTAGTGTATTGGACGGGTTTCAAACCCGCTCTCGCTTGATTGTAAATCTGACGCCATTACTCTGCTGCTACTTACTTACTTTATAAGAGACCATATAATAACGTTACTAAGGTCAATATCTCAAGTACTCGCAAATTACGTAAAAGTATATCAACTCTCGCGCAATTGTAATTGTGAAAGTGCTCCAGTTTCTTGGGCGAACCAAAGGCGAATTTGATGTTATAAATTAACTGCTCCGATAGCCGTGATCGTCTAGTGGTTAGGACCCTACGTTGTGGCCGTAGTAACCCAGGTTCGAATCCTGGTCACGGCAGTGTTCGCACTGTTACGGCGGAGTTTTCATTTTGAGTTTTTTTTATCAAAACTAGCTGAGCACGCTGGGAACTAAGGATAGCACAATTATGTTAATTTTCAGTTTATTATAAATAAAAGGCTAGAAAAGAAAGTGTTATAAGGAAAATAATACTGCAATTGCTACATTAAGGGAGAGAAGTTCAAGGTTGGACATCTGTCACTCAAACTGCCAGTTACCGAGAAGTCTAGCCTTCTAACTTACCTTATTTATTGCGTATAGTGGTTTTATAGACCCTATCGTATCTAATAATGAGTCTATTAATAATAATAACTATCAAATGATGGAATGCTCTGTTTGCAAATTTTTTTAGCTTTTTTTATTATTCTTGTGCTTACCGTTACAAATTGGAAGTGAAAGTACTCTGATTTTTGTTAAATGTGAATTTACATTTGGAAACAACGTTCAACAGCTCCGACAGCCGTGATCGTCTAGTGGTTAGGACCCTACGTTGTGGCCGTAGTAACCCAGGTTCGAATCCTGGTTACGGCAGTGTTCGCACTGTCGCGGTGGAGCTTTCGTTTTGATGTTTTATCCGTCAATAGTTAATTCGTTGGTAGTTTATCGAAGCAATTGTATAATAGAGCAATAATATTTTGAAAAGGAATTTTATGAACTATTGATAATATCTTATTTTCACACTAAGCCTTTAGGGTATTAATCAAATTAAAAGTTAAAGTAGCTCGATCGTCCTGCGTGGCAGCGCAATCGATTATTCTTAATCATAGAATGCGTGTTAATTTTCAAAGAATATAAAAGAAACGAACAGAATAGACTGCCTCGGTGGTGCAGTGGTAGCATAACCGACTGCTGTGCTTGAGGTCTCTGATTCGATTCCTGGGTCGGACCAAATGTTTGTATGATCTATAAATAGTGCTTTGCATGAATAATATGTATATATTTAAAAAAAATGTATATATGTATTTATATCAGTTGTTCTAGTACCCATAAAACAAGCTCTGCTTAGCTTGGAACTAAACGGCATTGTGTGTTAGATGTCCGAAATATTTATTTATTTTATTTATATAAAAAAGTAACATCTCAAAATGTCTCGTGAATGGTACATACTGATATCAGTTGCAGGAATTAGTTGAAAATGTAGGGTTGAGGCTTCTTCACAAATATCATCTGCAAGATACATTCCTCGTCAAGAGCAGGTACATTTATATTAGTGTCTTTAAGTATTTTCTTAACAAATTCAAATTTCTCCTCTTGAGGTATCATTTAATAAGATATTTCAAGTTGTCATAGTCTTCTATATATACAACGTGTCCCAAAATTCAACGATAAGCCGGTACCAGAAGGTCGGCCTGCTCGTGACTACTCGTGAAAAAATGTTAAAAAATAATTATCTTAACCTCAAAAAATACCAAAATTTAAGTTAAAATGTAAAAAATTTCAAACTTCTATTTACCGGACTTATGTAATTTGCTATAAACTAGGTAGATCTAGATGAGATCTAACTAGTTATGTATAATAAGTTACTACCAAAATAAGGGTTGACGAAAAATTCGACAAAAACCTTAAATATTGTCAAAAATTTAGTACTATAAACAATTCATGAATGTTTGTTTATGTTAAGATAAATAATTTGCATTTTTTTTTTGTGGTTGGTTTTCAAGAAGTATTGTACCATTTTAGATTCATTGTTAGATGCGTAATTTTTTTAAAACATTTGCCATAGTAGTGACCATACATTTTTTTTACACCACGATTAGTTAAATTGCCCTTAAAGAAAAATCTTTTAGAGTTTTGAAGAAAAGAAAAAACTTTCATTAATTTTCGTGTAAAATCTACAGGTGTTATGGATTTTCTAAGAATTGTGATGGGTAACGGTGTTACTTAGGATGCTGATACAAAAAAAAAACTGAAATATTTGGAAAATTGTGGTGATGGTAGTTAAAAATATCTTAAGAGGTGTAAATTTTTAAGAATTTTAGTTTTTTTTTCGTAATTAAAAAAAAAAGAAGATAATTATTTTTTATCATTTTTTCACGAGTAGTCACGAGCAGGCCGACCTTCTGGTACCGGCTTATCGTTGAGTTTTGGGACACGTTGTATATATATTTATACTAGCTGACTTATGCAACCTCGTCTGCTTCTCTTCAAAAGAAATATTTTTTTCCCAATTAGTAAATTGTGATATAAACTATCCTATCTCTCAAGTTGGATCGAACTGCACATGGTGTGCGAATTTTATTATAATCGGTTAAGTGGTTTAGGAGTCCATTGAGGACAAACATTGTGACACGAGATTTATATATATTAAGATATACCTAAATGAAATGCTGTTAGAGAATCTCGCTGAAACTCGATAACGGCTTGGCGGATTTAGCTGATTTTGGTTTTAAAATATTTGTCGTAGTCCAGGTAAGGTTTCAAAGGTGAATAAATAAAAAAAAATGTTTATCGAGCGGAGCATTAGTGAAGAAAGTTACAAAAACGGGGGAAAGATATTACGCTACGGGCAATAGGAGACGTAAACGAGGTTGCGTGGGTGAGCTAGTTACTCATAAATTATTTTGTGTTTTCTTTATGTATTTTGGCACAAATTTCTTACTCTTCTTTGTTGTTGTCTATTATTATTACATTATTCTGTATATGCCAAATCAATTCGTTATTAATATATATTGCTACTAGCTGACCGACGCAACCTCGTTTGCGTCTTTTATTGCCCGTAGCGAAAAATTTTCCCCCGTATAGGGTTGATTTTTTACACCTTGTGTCCGAAAAACCCCAATATCTTACGGAACCCTATTTTTTTCCAAAATAAAATATAGTCTATAGATTTACCATAGCAGCGCCATCTATTGATTACTTACTCAACCCAGTCGAAAGGTATGAATGTCGAAAGAGTTAACAGATAATTGTGACTGTCAAATAATAATAGACAAATAATTAGCAATAAATTAAAATTGCGACTATAATTTGAGATTTAAACTATCCTATCTCTCATGTTGGATCAAACTGCACATGGTGTGCGAATTTTATTATAATCGGTTAAGTGGTTTAGGAGTCCATTGAGGACAAACATTGTGACACGAGATTTATATATATTAAGATTACGATCTAGTCTGCTTAGTAATTAAAACTTTGACCTAAAGTAATAAAACAAAGCTATAATTATATTCTGTCCATTAACACTTTTGTTTTGTCTTTGGTTAATGGACGACATTGTTTGTATGTTACATTGCACTAAAATGATATTATTTTGTTAGTTTTGCATTGTCCACTGAGAAAACAAATGATTTAATTATCATAACAACTGATCCAAACACATATTTATTCAAATGTTTCTAATGCATCGATTTATTAGTATTTATTACTCTATGGCAATACAAGTCTAACGTTTTCACAGCGTAAATACCACACTAAAGACACAATTTCAACATAATTTATGCATAGACATAACGTATAGCTTAACGCAGTGCACTGCAGGATATAGGCCTCTCCAAAACAATCACACGATGTGCTAAAAGTAGGTTTGATCCAGGAACCATTGAACACACTCCAAAATCGAGAAAATTATCCTTATCTCCTTATAGATAGAGTCCTTATCTCGATTTTGGCATGTGTGTGGATTAGTTCCTTGTTAAGTCGATCCATATACATCCATGCATGAATAAGGTCTCTCCAAACACCCTTACGAGCCTCATTCCTCACTAACGTTTTCAGTTATAATATACCATGTACTTTGTAAATATTTATCAACAGATTACTATTATGTTTACCATTAACAAAGAGCTCGTGTATATGAACCAAGTAATCAAGATTGTTGTCATCTCGTTTCTCAGACTCAGAAAAATAAATGCCTATTTAATTAGAATTTAGGTGTGCGACCCAACCAGTTTTATTATTAAAGTTTTTATACCATATTTTACGAGTATTTTCAATATAAAAAGTTCCAATTGGTGCCCTTATGGCCTAGAGCCCACTTACCCACCAAATCTGTGAAATATCGAGAGTTCTCTCTGTGAAACAAGCTCGTTAGGGAATCACTTCAGTATGCGTGAGGAAAGAAAATCTTTTGAATCTATTTCCGCTGGCTTTCATTTTAAGTTTTCCAATAAAATGTATTGACAAATCTGTTTAATATTAACTAAGCCAGCTAACATGGAAAATTGGAAGTTGGTTTAAAAGAGAATATTATGTAAGAAGGAAAAGACAAATTACGGCATGAATGGGCCGGCTCGACCGGAGTGATACCACGGCCTCACAGAAAACCAGTGTGAAATAGCGCTTGCGTTGTGTGTCACCAAGTGAGTGAGGATACGTCTGCTCGTTTGCCACCGATTGCATAAAAAAAATATAAATATAATATTTCATACATTTCACACACAATGCCATCTAGCTTCTAACGAAGCAGAGCTTGTATTATAATAGATTGATTTATAGAATAGTTAAAAACCCAAATTCTGAATGAAATCTTTGTATCATGCAAACATTTGATCCGACCAGAGAATTATACTTGATGTCGATCCCGAGACGTCAAGTACCGTAGTCGCAGACGCTATCACTGCGCCACCGAGGTAATCGAAATGGGGAATATACGTTATGGTTCAATTTATTTTTCTAAACAAATTTATTTATCGAGTCTTTGAAAGATCGAATTTTCATTAACTAAGTTTATGCGAAAACAACAACCCATCTAATACATTCAAATGAGCAATTTTTGTTTATATCTAAATTATTTTAATCTCAAAAAGAGATTCAACGATTTTTGTAAAATACTATAAATAAATATTGTACTTTATTTTAATGCAAGGTAATTCCTGTTAAAATAATATTTTATCTTCGCAATAATTACTGCAACACACAATTTCCTTTAAAAATGTACAAGTAATAGAAAATAAATCCACGACAGCGCACACCCTCCAGCTTCGAAGTAAAAGCATTATAACATAAAAGCCTTTTACTTATTTTCGTTGGCTTTAGGGATTAACTAGATAAATGATTGTAAATAAGGAAAACGTTGATAGATTATACAAATGCTAGAAATGTTATCTAAAATCTTTAAACGAGCATTTTTTGTTGATGATTTCTATCATCTGAATCACGGAACATGCAGGGGTCATCGAGGGCATTAAATCGATATAGATAGAATTCATTTTTAGAAAAACTACCAAATAAATCTCAGTTGTCCAGGTATTTTATCATTATGTAATTGCTTACTCTGTTCGTTGGTAAGGACAGCGAATAATTCAGTAGACGTTTCCCTTTTTCTCAGATATATGGCAGAGCACTGTCAAAAATATAAAAATGTTTAGTGACTGCAAAGACTAAAGACTAGATTTATAGTGTAAAAAATAGTAAAATGCAAAAATGAAACTCCTCCGTGACAATGCGAACACTGCCGTGACCAGGATTCGAACCTGGGTTACTACGGCCACAACGTAGGGTCCTAACCACTAGACGATCACGGCTGTCGGAGCTGGTAATCGTTGTCGCGAAATGTAGTACCGTGTTCAACAAAATGTAGAGCACTTTCATTTTACTTTAGGTTGGTTGTGAAATGCGCAAGAGCAGTAATATTATGCTGTCAGTGTTGAAAGTAATACTGGTCCAGATAGTTAGCAAGCAGAACAAACGATTTTCAATGTGGCAGACGAGTTTCCACATTCGGACCTTAAAGTGAAGCATAGGACATACAATACCACAATTTGACTGTATGTATGGCCTAGTGGTTTAAGCGGTCGTCACGCCGTTTCCTACTTCACCTAGTGTTGTGGGTTCAAATCCTATATGGGACAACACTTTGTGTTGTTTTTCCACAAATAGTTGTTTTAAGTCTAGGTATTCTTTGTGTCCGTTTCATGTTCGTTTGTAAACTCCCCCGCGATATAGGACTTATTCCTAGGGCGAGAGTTATCTTTTCATCAGATTATAAATTAACAAAGGAGTTTTGAACTATTTGAGTCACTCTCATAGGAAAAGAAAATGCACCTTGCTCCTTTTTAAACGTTTCTCCTCAGATTAATTAAACGTGTTATCATTGTACTGATTTTCTTATAGCGCTTCAAAACAATGTTTAAAGCTATATTATGATACCAGCAAAAAGTATACTCCGTCGTAACACTGCGAACACTGCCGTGACCAGGATTCGAACCTGGGTTACTACGGCCACAACGTAGGGTCCTAACCACTAGACGATCACGGCTGTCGGAGCTGGTAAATATTGTCGCTAAATCCAACACCGTAATCAAAACCAGTTGACTTTTACTTTTGTACCATACATTATTATACAGTTACTTATTTCCAGTTTACTTCAGAGTTGGTTGACGATTGGTAATATATAATATTAATAACAAAATTTTAACCAAAAAAAAGACTTTAAGAACTATACCAAATTAAAATGGAAGCACAAGGGAACAAGCTGTAAAATAAAAAAGAAACCACCTATTCAAAAGTTCTGAGGTAACAAAGATGAAAAAACAGTCCAATTGAGAACTTCCTCCGTTTTCGAAGTCAGTTAAAGAAAAGACTAAGAGTTACACTTTCATTGACCTTAAAACACCACACTTTTATCATCTTCGGACATGAGTAAACTGGACAAAAATCACGACATGACATTTGACCGGCTTATTGATGAAGTGGTTAGTGATCCTTACTGCTAATTCATAGGTGGTAGGTTTGTTTTTTTATGTGCCTGCCAAACTGACTCTACTCTGCCAGGTGGAAAGTATAAGCAGAGTCCATTGCGTATACTCATTATGAATGCAGACAATGTAACAATACAGCATGGCGAATCACCCCAAACCCTCTCTTCGGTCTCGCACTAACCGGTGAAACACTACAGCACGAATACTGTAATTTTTCGTTGATTCCCACCGGGTACAAAACTTGTGTAAAGAACATGATTATTTATTCTGTGTCTGGGTTTAATTTATCATATATACGGTTATATAGAAATATATAGGTATTTTTATTAGCGTTCTGCTTATCGTGGTAGAGGTTTTGTCTAGTTTAAGATCACACGGCCTGGTGTGAGATATGTGAGGACTCAGGATATTATTGTTGAATAAGTATATAATTGCGCTTAAAGTTATCCGGTGTGAATAATCTTAACTTTGTTGATCTGTCTTGAGCATTATCGAATAAATTTATTTACAACTGCTAAATATTAAATTAATTCATCTCTGTTCTTGAATACTAGGTGTATTTATTTAACTAGAAACCTAATTATAAAACCTTTTAGACCGGGATTCCACCTGTATCCTATACATCTATCTATAAAGTTGAGATACTATAAACTTAAATAATTTCGAATTTTTACACAACAAAACCGGCTTGAAGAACTGGACCAAATTAAAATGGGATCACACGGGAAGCATCGGCTTTAGTTTAAAAAAAGAATCATCGAAATCGGTACAGCCAGTCGAAATTTATCATGTAAAAAAATACAGTGGAATTCATAACCCCTCCTTTTTGAAGTCGATTAAAAAGGAAAAAGCTTAGCTCATATCTTGTTTTGAAATACATGATTAATTTAGTATCAATCTTGTGCAGCACTTCACAGCTACGCTTCCTATTCGACTGGAAATAATGCACAAAAGCTGTATTTTTAATAATCTACTGCATAGTTACCCGGATATAATTATTACTTATCGAATTTCTTTTTATACCTGCTGAACGTAAAAATGAAGTAAACAGTAACGGTTTAGTATTAAACTAAAAATTGTTTTTTTTTATTCGAGCTTCTTCATGTTGGATTTGGTGAAATGAAATAATACTCGTATGAGCAATATAAACCTCAATTTGTGAGATTTTCTAGTAGTTACTACAGACTTCTAATTCACATCTTAGCTTATCAGGTCAGTCTTAACACATCAACTTACAGTACTATCAATTACATGAATACATAGAAATGATAAATTAAAATTTAGACATAATTTGATGTTATAATTTGAAAAACTATTTTTTTTTAAATAACTTGTTTTATATAAAATGAGATATTTGGTTGTGTATTAGAAATCCGAAATAATAATTAATATATTTATTATATAATTATTAGGTCATAAGTACCACTAACCATATTCATTACAGAACAATATTTAAAGTTCGTAGACTTTTGTAGATCAATAGTCACTCGTAGCAAGGATCAGCCATCAGTCATTTTGAATAGGGTCGTCGAAGAGTAGATTTATTATACGGAGTCTTACAAATCTTAAGTGTCGTATACGAACCGTGTGACGCTCAGGAATTGATTAATTAGAAACAATAAAGTGAAGTCTATTAGTGTAAAAAATAATATTGATTCTAATGAAAAATGTATTTATTACTTATTAATTTATATTTAAACTAGCTGACCGACGCAACCTCGTTTGCGTCTTTTATTGCCCGTAGCGAAAAATTTTCCCCCGTATAGGGTTGATTTTTTACACCTTGTGTCCGAAAAACTCCAATATCTTACGGAACCCTATTTTTTTCCAAAATAAAATATAGCCTATAGATTTACCATAGCAGCGCCATCTATTGATTACTTACTCAACCCAGTCGAAAGGTATCGACATCTGTTAGAATCCACTACTACCACACTACGGCCACAACGTAGGGTCCTAACCACTAGACGATCACGGCTGTCGGAGCTGTGTTTTACAATATTAAATATCGCTTTACTTCTTACATAAAACTGGGACACTTTCACAAGTAAGATTGCGCATGATTCGAATTTTTATTGCGTGATTTAATGTACTTGTGACATTGGCCTGGTTAAGGTTCTTAATTGGTCACTCACTAACTGACAACAGCACAATAAATAACACGTCGCTTATGTGATCAAGTAATGGTAGGTTCCAACGTTGGAGACTCCTTTCGAAGTATATGGTATCAAAACGTTGTACTGCATTAAAACAAAACCATCTATCACTTTATATAATAACTAGCTGTTGCCCACGGCTCCGCCCGCGTTTATGTAGGTTTTTTTTATGTTTTTTTGCGGTTGCGGATATGTGTCTGATGCAAAAATTAGATAAAATCAATCCTTGATGCGGATTATATCATTCTAAAATTTCAGCTCGATGGGTGCAGAACTTTTTGAGTTTTTAAAACCGTACACAAACCAACATAACATTTATATATATATAGAGTACGATTAACGGTATTATGCTAATATTTGAGTAAAAGTAATAGTAGTATATGTCTTAACTGCCTCGATGGCGCTGTGGTAACGTATGCGACTGCTGTGCTTGTGGTCTCGGGTCCAATTCCAAGGACCAAATGTTTGTAAGATCTGTAAATATTTATTTCGGAGTTTGGGTGTTTTCTATGTATAATATATATTTATTTACAAAAAAAAAGTATTTATATCAGTTGTCTAGTACGCATAATATACAAGCTCTACTTAGTTTAGGACTAGATAGCATTGTGGGTTAGAAGTCCGAAATATTAATTTAATTACATTTATGAATGATATTAAAAAAACCTAATTATTATTTTATAAATTAGCTTTAGCTTATCTTTTTTTCTGGCAAATGAGGTGATGGGTTAACAAAAGGTTATTGATTACTGCCACCCAGGATTTCTGTAATTCACGAATCAAAAAAGTATTGCCCTTGTAGCGACTTCCACATACAACACAACAGTAACCTACTACAGCGCCATCTATCGAAGATACACTGAACTATAAAGTAATGTACGATACGAAGAAACTACCAATCCTGAATCGCGTAATAGAAGTTGGATGAATAAATAAGGTGTAGAATCATTGCATAGCCAGATTCTACTAAAATTTCATCTTAATCAATAGAGTCCTTTATAAACTTTACATAAACATAATTATAATAGATTTTTTTATTTATATATCTATTATTACTAGACAAGAACATTCCTTGAAATTAACGATTCGCAACCTAAGTCGATCAAATCAATTAGTTAGTCAAATATTGGGATAGCTTATTGCTTATTGACCAAATGAAATTATTACTTCGGTCTTTTAAAAATATGTTTCTTAAAAAAGATAGTGTCTTCTTGTAGAAAACAGTTGTAATCTATTAGAACTTACAGCTGATGTCTACAGGAACAGCTAAGAAGGACTATTTGTCTGCGGAACTGTTAATCGTAGAATCTCGTAGCCAAATAGTCCTGCGTAGCCAATGATAAATATTCGTAGACGACCACACTAGGCGGTTGGAATTTATGAATGTATTTGATCTTGAACAAGTTGATAATGATTAAGAATAAAAAAAGTACATTTTGATAACTGACATAAAACATTCTGTTTTAATCATTCAAACTTTACTTTGCGTTTATGCTTTAAAGAACAAACGAATATGTGTCATCTATGACTCAAGACACACAGTTTTAGATGTATTGCCCACTTCTGGGTGCCCTTCCTTTGAAAGGAAGGTTTAATGCATCAAAAGAAATAAGTAAATAATTGCTTTATAATTTACAACAGGTTGCACAGACTTTTAAACAGAAACATATTCTATGGGGAAATATTGCCAAATATTAATCAATGAATGTCAAAAAAAATGCTCCATCGCGACAGTGCGAACACTGCCGTGACCAGGATTCGAACCTGGGTTACTACGGCCACAACGTAGGGTCCTAACCACTAGACGATCACGGCTATCGGAGCTGTGTTTTATGACATTAAATTCGGCTTTACTTCGTACATAAAACTGGAGCACTTTCACAATCATGATTGCGTGTGAGTTGAAATATTACGAGTTTTACGTACTGACTGTCTCGGTGACGTAGTAGTAGCGTTTGCGACTGCTATGCTTAAGGTCTCGGGTTCGTTTCCCGGGTCGGACCAAATGTTTGTATAATCTGTAAATATTTGTATAGGAGTTTGGGTGTTTTCTATGTATAGTATGTATGTATTTATCAAAAACTAGAATATAAGAACTTCCAATTTGGCTAGACTCTCTGGCGCTGTGTAGACATGTAGCTTCGCTGTGCATCTTCTACCGCATTTACCATGGGGAGTGCTCCGAGGAATTGTTCGGATTAATCCCTGCTGCCTCTTTCGCCTCTTTCCGCCATCGTCCTACGCGATAGAAATTTCATCCTCATCATCTAGATGGTTGGCAGTCCATAACTGTGCGATTTTCCCGAAACTTTCTGCCGCGCACAGCAAAACTGTGAAATGAGCTATCGCCTGCGGTGTTCCCGGACCAATACGACCTTCAAACCTTTAAGAAAAGAGCGTACTTCTTCCTAAAAGGCCGGCAACGTACTTGTAACGCCTCTGGTGTTGCGGGTGTCCATGAGCGGCGGTAATCGCTTACCATCAGGCGATACGTCTGCTCGTTTGCCTCCTATATGATTAAAGAATAAAAAAATTATATCATTTGTCTAGTACCTCTAACACAAGCTTTGCTTAGCTTGGGACTAGATGGCGTGGTGTGTTAGATGTCCGAAATATTTTGTATTATTCTCTTTATTTAAATTTATAAATACATGTAAATTAAATTTATAAACACATAAAAAAAATAAACACTAACATATATTTAAAAATATAAAAAACATAGTAGACCACCGGCCTCGGGTACGGGGGCCAAGAAACGTACCGTACCGAATTATTATTACAATTTAACTTGTCAGATTAGTTTTTGCTACAAAAATACTTTCTATTAAAAATATTTCACAAATGGCACATGTTTACGTACGCACTTTATAGTAAAAACTTTCGTAGTATAGAAAGACTTGTAGCTGATGTGTGTAGCGTTACGAAGGATTAGTCTACAAAAGTTTTTGTTGTAGAGTTTTGTAGTCAAATAGTCCTTCGTAGCTAATAGATAAGGTTCGTACACGATCGAGACTATCCTAAACTGTCGATGTCAAAGTAAATTGTTAATGAGATAACAATTATTATTTCAATACGTTTTGATAGTGCAGATTAATTACAAATACTTAGATTTTTACTAAAATTTTGTGGTTTACTTTAACTGACTTTCTCTATTCGACAAATTATTATTTAGTTTGTGTGTACCCTCGCGATGTCATCGATGTTTATGAATTATTCACACATTTTTTCCTTTTTTTGCATTATTTGCACTCAAGGTTCTTTTAATATCTAATTTTTTATCTATATTAGACCTGAAATATCGAGAACAAAAAAAAATTCAGAGTTTGAAATATTTTGATCTTAATGATTAATTAAATAATAAGTAAATTTTTATCGTTTACTTATTTATCACAGTCATTAATAACAAAATAATAAACCGGACAGATTCTTGAATCACCTAGAAATATTTTATTACGAAATACTCACAGATAAAACTCAATCAAATATCAAAATAAATGCTCCACCGCGACAGTGCGAACACTGCCGTGACCAGGATTCGAACCTGGGTTACTACGGCCACAACGTAGGGTCCTAACCACTAGACGATCACGGCTATAGGAGCTGTACTTATCAACAGCAAATTCTCGATCATATTGGTACAGCAAACCTTGTATTTAGAGCACTTTCACCTACATTTTTTTGCTTTTGCGACATTTAAATGAAGTAATTCAGTATTCGAGCTCTAGATGGCATCGGTGTACAAAATTATACAGATGTTTTAAAATAGTGTGACTATATTTTAAGGTCTTAGAGTAGATCTCATAGATGAAATAAATATTTTTCTTATTCAGAGAAAGTTCGTTATTAATAGATTTAATTTAATAATAATTACGAGTTTTTTGTCACGTGATAAGTAGGTGGCGGCCTTATCGCTCGGAGGCAATCTCTTACAGGAACCCATGGAATGGAGAGAAAACATAATTAAGAAAAAGCATAGGACAGTGTCTGGTGTATTACGGAGTATGCAAGAAGGGGAAATCAAAGCCGTTGAATTTAGTTATTTCATTTTAAAACTGAGCATTAAAAAATTCTAAATTGATGGTTAATGACTGACATTATTTAAACTACGGGTATTGCTCACCAAAAATAAATAAAGACATAATTGGGCGATTTTTTTAAGAGCGAGTCACGAGCTGGAGAATATATACAGTAGTGAATTTTGTGTATATTAATTATATCTGATATAGATTTATCCCCAATTTACATTACTATTATAAACTTTGATGTTTTAAAATTTAATCGTTGTACCTTTGACATTGATGGAGAGAGAATGCCTCATGGCATTAGGTCCGCCTTTGCACAATATGTGCTATGAGTTTTATAAAATAGAATGATTTCAATTCTACTTAATTCACTATCACTGTAAATGTAATCATTATATTGCTATTATAAAATAAATACAAAAGAAACATGATATGAAAAATTAAAGTATTTTAAATTTTAAATTCTAAAATGTATATACTTCGTAATGAACTTTATTTTAAAACCCATATCATTTACTCGTTAATGGGAATTGTAATAAGATATAATTACAGGTTAGACCTCATTATACAAAGTTATAATCGAAATTAAAAACAATAAGAATAATAAATAATAATAATAAATTAATAATTCACTATGAAATCAAAAACGATAAGAATTTGTTATTATTGTAATAAAAAAGTTTAGGATAGACTAAACACGATAGACATACTGTTGTTTGTGCCGTCTTAGAACCACACTGGAAAAAATATTCAAATTTCGTATGTAAAAATAACTTTTTCGTACCAAGAAGATTCAATTCAGGAAAACCTCTTATGCCCCATCCAGACTCTCGTGCCTCGGCACATGTCACGGCGAGTGGAGGGGACCACAACTTCACTCCTGCGTCAGTGTTGTTGATTGTTTTGAATCGCCCTTCGCGTCCTTTGACTCGCGCTCAAAAACCGACACAAAACGAAGCGACGGTGAGACGAGGCAAGACGAGGTGGCACGAGCGCACCATCCTCACTCTCACACTCGCCTTGGCTAGTGTTTTATAGGCAGTGTGGATAGGCAATTACTTCTTCAATATTATTAATAAAATCAATTTAAGAGATAAGTATTGCTAATTTTTATGTGTAAATCTGATTTGTCAGACATTTGTCTGTATCCGAGTCTAAACCCCTGTGTGTCGGAAAGCACGTAAATCTGTCGGTTCTGCGCCTGATCTCTCCCCGATCGTGTAGGTTAAACGTCCCATTAGATTATGAGAGAGAGGGAATAGAGAGTGCACCTGTGTTTGCTCACACATTTGTGCACTATATTATATCCTCCTTAGTTATCTGGCCTCCGTTGAAACTAGTTGCCATGGCCGTTATCGTTTAGGAAAACATTTTTATTACATTTACCAAAATATTTTTATACAATTTTTGTCTGTCTGTTTTTCCGTCTGTTTGTTCCGGCTAATCTCTGGAATGGATGGACCGATTTTGACGAGGCGTTACCCTCGTTTATTGTTTTACCGCTAGGAGGCTAGGAGAACATTATTAAGGTCACTGGAGCACTCGGGGCTTTACAAAAAGAGGCAGCAAGTAATAACAAATGTAGTCCATCAAACGTGCGCTATGGCTATTAAGTGTGTGCAAATAAAGCACCCTTTACACAGAGTTCAAAATTTCTAGAACAGAACACCAGTATTTTTCGGCTTTTTTCAGAAGCATTAAATTACATGTCGAATATGATTTGCAAAAATATTGGCTCCGTCCAGTAGAATTCATTTAGATCTCCTGAGGGATACATATAAACACTTACTGATCCCATAGAGGATCCCCTATCAGACTAAGCAGGGAATCCAAATGTTAGAAAAAAATCCGCATAAGTATCCTGGGGATTCAAAATGGAAATGAAATCCAATAAGATCCCTTAGGGATCAGTGTGGACAAAAGTTCCAAATGAATCCCCGAGGGAATCTAAGCAGGGTATCCTAGTGGAAGGAGCCAAAATATGGCTACTTTACTCAATCCACTCATATTTATTTTTTATTTTTCGATTTGTGCTGTTCTAATACTATTTCGATCTCATTGATTTTAGTTTTATAGGGGGCATTTTTTACATTAATATAGGAAGACTAAATGTTACCTATTGGTGGAGGCCAAAACCTTACTACTCTAACGTAAGTGGAAATCAAATTAATTCTCGTCTACAAAGTATGGGCACCTCTGCTTTCTTAGGTGTCAGTAATTTTTTTTTTGAATTGTCATCCACACTTAACTATTCACTGCTGGACATAAGCGTCTATTTAGACCAAAAAAGTTGGAGAAAATCGTACGCACGTAATATAAAACTACAAGTGCCTATTCTAGTACAGTTTCTATCTCTAGTAGGTACAAACCACGTACGAACTAGTTAGTGCACTTTTATGATCAAATTTTATGGCTTCCAATAACAGGGTAAATGGGCAGGGAAATGAGTAGTGATTGTAATTAGTTAAAGTAGGTCGGCTATAAAATATAAATGTAAAATATGTTTTATATTAATTATAACTAGCTTTTGCCTGTGGCTCAGCTTATTCAGTCACGAATGAGGGTATGATATGAAGTTTTACATTTTTATATGTGATATAACTAAATTATTATAGTGATTAGTGTATTTATGTATGTGTTTGTGTACGTATATTTGTATGTATGTGTATGTATGTATGTGTGTGTGTGTGTAAGTGAAGATATATGTGTATTTATCCGATAATATTCATAACAACCTAAATATATTTTTTATTTTTTATCTCCTATCATTTTGATCCATCCTAAGGTTGTCTGGAAGAGATAGATTTTGGCAATAAGGCCGCCTTTGTACATTACAATAAATATTATTCATCTCTGTACTCTCTTATAAATTTGTAAAACGGTGTACAAATAAAGAGTTTTCTATTTTATTCTATTCTTATATATATGTTGTAACTCTTAAAGTATCTTCATATTAAAGTTCATTGAAATCAGTGTAGCAGTTAAGCTGTTAAAGTATAACAGACATATAGAGTTACTTTCGAATTTATAATATTCAGTAAGTATGAACGTTATAAACCATTATTGATTAATAGTATTGCATAAATTCAATAGATTTTCTACAAATCGAATTGAAAGTTAGAAATACAGACCTTGAGTGAAGAATGTAGCCTTAATAAATAAAATAGGTAAAAGACGGACGAGTTTTGCTTGCATTTTCTCGGGCGATTGATAGAGATGGTTTATCACAGGATTTTGTTTGGCTCACACCATGAATGGAACTTTTCAGAGGAAGGGAGATAAAACTTTTAATAAAATGATTCATATCGCATATGTGCGTGTGTGTTATCTTCGTTTTAGTCGTTGAAAACAAACATTCCAAGTTTTAACTATAATTTATGAATGTTGTTACCTTATGGTTTCATTTTGTAGAATCACAGGTCCCTGGGATTAGGTGGCAAACGAGCAGACGTATCGCCTGATAGTAAGCGATTACCGCCGCCCATGGACACCGGCAACACTGGGGGCGTCACAGGTGCGATGCCGGCCTTTGGGGGATTGCAAGAGGGATGGGGAGGGTTGGGATATGGGCCTCCGGTATCCTCGCTCACTCGGTGAAACACAGCGCAAGCGCTATTTCACATCGGTTTTCGGTGAGGCCGTGGTATCACTCCTGTCGAGGCGGCCCATGCATGCCGAAGCGTGGCTCTCCCACTATAAGCCGGATATGTTTGTTGTGTAATATTGTAGACTAAGTTTTTTTTTTTCGAGACCTTTCGTCGTATAAACAAAGGGTGAATAAAATCAAACCAAAAGCACCACAACCTTTTCATATTACTTTTACGAAGAAGCTACAATGGCTGACAATCTTGCAACCTCTGACCTACATGTGAATAAAGTAATGATACATTTTCATCTGTTTTCATAAGAATATTTTATTGGATTTCTTCGCATCTACATTGTAATAATGAATCCCATCAATATTCTTTGACATATATATCATTAGGCGAGACTCCATTCTTTTTTTGAACCAAAGATAGAATAAACGGAATTGAATTTTTCTTCTTTTTGCTTTTTTAAATAAACTGAAGCACAAGTAAATTATTAGTATATATCCAACCTCTTTACCACGTTTTCTTGTTCATGTTATTGTGTACTAGCCATGCCTAAGGGCTCCGCCCGCGTGTATGTCGGTTACTACGTTAAAGAGAAAACTACGTCCTTAGTTAAGAATCAAAGTATTTCCTTGCTAAATTTCCTCGAAATCGGTACAGTGGTTTAGCTGAGAAAGCATAACATACAGATAGACAGCAAGAGTTACTTTAGAATTTACAATATTAGTGTAGAAGTATGGATTTCTATTCGACATGTGAAGTATGAAGTTGTAAATAGATGTCAATCAAACACACCTTCATTTAATGTTTTGTATTTTTTAAATTTTACATTTGTTGTGCTAATTAAATAAATACAGCTGGCAATGAAATTATATCTACACAATACTTTTTATTTCCATTACTTTTATTACAGATCGTGCATGTTTGGACATAGTGAATACTATCGCAAAACAGAATATTTTTTTAACTATATTACGAATTTGAACCAACTATACCATTGAAGTGAATCTTTGGTTCCGGCCGATGATCTCGCACACAACTTTGCAGAGTGTTTATTACTCAAACAAGTTTTTGTGCAACAGTTGCGCAACCGCATCTAATTGTTAGTGAAAGTGCTCCAGTTTCGGAGCAATGCAGTGGTGTATTTTGCGACAACATTCAACAGCTCCGACAGCCGTGATCGTCTAGTGGTTAGGACCCTACGTTGTGGCCGTAGTAACCCAGGTTCGAATCCTGGTCACGGCAGTGTTCGCACTGTCGCGGCGGAGCATTTGTTTTGACATTTTATTGAGATTTATTTGTCAATATTTCACCATTGAATATGTCTTTGTGATTTAATACATCTTGATTGTTACTGATATCTATCTTAAAAATGTTGGTGGTTTAAATTGCAAACTTATATTTTTGCAAAAAGGACAGTGGACTAATACGGGCTAAGCTATTTTCATAATAAAGACTATAATAATTTTAAAATTTAATGGTTTTTTTTAAGCTATTATGAATTTGTAATATTCCTGGAATATCTTCATTATTTCTGAGTTACATTTGTTCCGTATTGAAAAGGGATATGATACTAAATAAAAAATGATTCAATCTAGCAAAAAGTTGCCAGTTAAGAAAATAATGATGTTCTTTCAGTTGGAAAAGGGATAACGCGTCTTTATTGAAAGTTTTACTATATGACCTTTTTACTAAAAGGGACAAAAAATAATAATATATTCTTTGTGACTTAGACAGAGATGAAAACCACTATTCATAGACCATTTTAATGTGCCTAATTTAAAATATTTTAAACGTGGAACTGATTTTTTTTCATCTACTTAGCTCATCGATATGAACTACATAGAGGTTTTACTATGCAGGTTGCATACTTTTTCTAAGTAATAGTTGATAATCATAATTATAGTTATAATACATTTTAGAGCACATATATGACAAAATGTACATATTGACCTAAGTTTGAATGTTTAGGACTCAATTTATCAACAGCAATATGACCCTACTGATCGATTTATATGGTAAAGGTACTTTATTTTGTAGGATAGAAACATAATTTGAATGCCGGGTTTTTTGGTGCAGTGGTTGGTAATCTTGACAGCTGAGCCGGTGGTCATAGGTTTGATTCTCATATAATAATTTTATGGTAAGTACAATTGTTTTTTCTGTGTGTCTTTAATTTATCTATAATACGTATATTATTATCTTTATCTGTAATTTAACCAGACTCTTAATGAATCAAATTATATATTTTAATTTTTTTTTGTTGTATAGGGGGCAAACGAGCAGATGTATCGCCTGATAGTAAGCGATTACCGCCGCCCATGGACTCCTGCAACACCAGAGCCATCACAAGTGCGTAAAAAAAGGAGTACGCTCTTTTCTTGAAGGTCGTATTGGTCCGAGAACACCGCAGGCGACAGCTCATTTCACAGTTTTGCTGTGCGTGGCAGAAAATTTCGGGAAAATCGCACAGTTGTGGACTGCCAACCATCAGTTATATATATGATACAGGTTCTGCCTAGATTGAAATCAGACTCAAAAACATAAATTGTGTAACGAATATAATAAGCTTAGTTCTCTAAGAAAACATTTATATACAATTACTATGATGAATAAAACGATTACAATATTTGCTTACAATTTGCAATGTTCCCTGTTATCGCAACTACATTTCTATTATACAAAGGACTTTCAATTACCCCTACAAATTGAAGATCTAAACACTTATCTCCTCATGTGTTTACAGATAACAGCCAAAAACTTCCTTGCAATTTGCACTCGTATTCCGTTAGGAGTTAGTCGATAATAGCATGTAGAGTTGTGTGTCTAGTAGTACGTTTTAAACTGATTGTACATCTATTTTAGATGGCTGAACATTGTTAATCTTGAGATTTCGTTTTTAAAGGTTCGTGAATTTACAAGCAGAAGAAATTATATTGAAGAAAATTACAAAGTTATATAATTGATTATTCAAGAAAATTATTATTTACCTGTGTTTATTTATTTATTGTTACTTTGTGCATAATGTGCACAAAAGCGTATTTAATACTAAAATCATTCTCTTTTAGTTTAACTTAAGGTATTTTTTAAATAAATAAATATTCCGGACATCTAACTCACAACGCCATCTAGTCCTAAGCTAAGCAGAGCTTGTGTTATGGGGTACTAGACAACTGATATAAATACTTATATACTTTTTTTTTTGTAAATACATACATATTATACATAGAAAACACCCAAACTCCGAAACAAATATTTGCAGAACATACAAACATTTGGTCCGACCCGGGAATCGAACCCGAGACCTCTTGCTTAGCAGTCGCATACGCTACCACTACGCCACCGAGGCAGTCAATGTCATGTCATGTATGTCTAGAATGTTTGTCTTTTTGATCTTAATATAATAAACTTTAAAATATAATTTTCACTACCAATTGTATTAATTAAAAAAAAAATAAAAGTAGATCATCCCAAATACTAAATATAAATCAGTTTTAAATGACAGTTCTTAGGTAATATAAAAAAATAACTTGAAAACTGCCGTCTATTTAGGTTAATTAATAATTCCTATTTATGAGAAGGAAAGAAGTAGATATGTAATGTATACTACTATCCTACTAATATTATAGCCACGAAAGTTTGTGTGTCTGTAAATATGTTTGTTGCTCTTTCACGCAAAAACCACTGAATGGATATTGATGAAAATTTACAATAATATAACTTGTTTATCAGCATCAGCATACACATAGGCTACAATTTATAAAGATACTAGCTTCGCCTCGCGGCGTTGCCCGTGGTTATTGACGTACCGCGAGTAGCACCGGGGGGTTCAGCTACTTTTGGTAATTTGATAAACATTAATTTATGTATATATATTTCTACCAAGTTGTATACCACTGAGTCATTCTAACTTATGTTCTTAGTTTCATCACACTCACCAAAATTTATACACTACGATAAGTATGTTGAAAATTTTTTGTCGTAATACCCATTTTCACCAGGATTACGAAAATACGTTGAGCTATAAAAGCCAAGCTATGCTATTAATGGGTTTTACACGCTCGTATCCTTGGAATATAGTAGAAACATGTCTAGTGGGAATGCAGCCTAATACTGACCTATTTTCTATATATGTCACATTTGTACACAAAGAAAAATTATAGAAAGAAACTAAATGTAGATAGGAGATCGTTTTTTGTTTTTTCGGACGACGGACCCCATTTCATGTCATCCACATTTCATATATTTTTTATCAATAATTTCATCACAACGACGACTTGAAGACTCGAAGACTTGATAATTGAAGACAATACATACTTGACATTGGCAGAAATAGCTGATCCGAGTGATCCGGCTGGTTGCCATTTCATCAAAAAAAAAAAAGAAGAAAAGTAAATGTAGATATAACCAACATTAGTAGATTAGTTTTAAGGCGAACCACTCTATGTAATAGCAGATAGATACATATTAATGTAAGTATGCAGATTATGTTCTCAAGCTAAAACCCATTGTGCTACGGAACCGCTGAAACTTACACGAGTGTATGTGTCTGGGTTAACTCCAAATCCTAATGGTATTTCATTATTAAAACAAATCTACTCTAATTTATTAGGTCGTACAATTATTATTATGCAGTTATGTTAACTAGTGGTACTAGATAGTGATTATAATTTTACAGAGTTTGTACTCAAATAGTAATCATTACTAATCTTGGGATTGTTAAGTTTTAGGTACCACTAAAGGTGAATAAAAACTACTAAACACTGTGGCAGAACCACGCTTGGGTATACATGGGCCGACTCGACCGGAGTGATACCAAGGCTTTACAGAAAACCGGTGTGAAACAACGCCTGTGCTGTGTTTCACCGAGTGATTGCGGATACCGGAGACCCATTGTTTTTTTTTTTACGTATGGAAATACCCTCGGGCCGTCACCCCGGGGTTTGCGGCGGGGCGGTGTGTCGGAATCGAACCGACTAAAACCACACTGTGTGCCAACTCTGCGCTTGAGAAGGGAGAGGTCCGGGAATTGCAGTTATTAACACGACCGGACCCAATACCGAAGACCCATTTTTTTTAATTTTTTTTTTTTAACTTGTGGAGACCCCCTCGGGCCGTCACCCCGCCGGGGTTTGCGGCGGGGCGGTGTGTCGGAATCGAACCGACTAAAACCACACGGTGTGCCAACTCTGCGCCTGAGAAGGGAGGGGTCCGGGAACTGCAGTTATTAACACAACCGGACCCAATACCGAAGACCCATACCCCAACCTCTCCTCCATTCCTCTCCATATCCCCCAAACGCCGGCAACGCACTTGTGACGCCTCTGATGTTGCCCATAGACACCCTCCATGGGCAGCGGTAATCGCTTACCATCAGGCGATACGTCTGCTTGTTTGCCCCCTATTCCATAAAAAAAAGAATAATGCGGGTAGAAAGACAACAGTGAATAATCATGAAAGGTTGAAGGGTTATTAAGCCACTTTTGTAAATGAACCTATGAAGGAATATATTAGCGGTTAAAACCTGGAACTCATTACCAGCGCACGTGTTTCCGTCGCACTATGATCCCGGGTCCTTTAAGCGGTCCGTGAAAAAGCATCTCACTAGGCCGCCATAGTGCTGGTCGCCATGCTGCACTGTCCTTGTTTGCATTGAGGATGGTGACCACCACTCTTGGATTCTGCTGGTGCTTTCCATCAGGCAGGGCAGAGTCATTTTGGTAGCTCAGGTATAAAAAATAAATAAAAAATAATAATCTATTCAATATTGTCATGATGTTGGCTCATAAACGTAATATGAATTAAAGTTTTCGGGTATATTCTTTCCACTTTATTGTTTAGATAATTCAAAGCTAAGTAACCAACATTTCGCACTGTTTATTTTATTCACCGTGCAATATAATTTTCACGTACTTGCACGGTATATTAATATATATGTTATAAATATAAGAGATGGATATTAAAGATATATTTAATAAAACAGAAGCAAATTCCCGGTATACCACACGCATTCATACATTAAATAATCGCCTGGTTTAATGGCCGACTCGATTGGGGTCAGATAGTGCCCGTATGGGAGACCGCGGCGCACACTTACATAGGGATAAATATGTATATACTACTACATATATCTTAACACCTCAATTCAATATTCAGTAATATGAAAATTGTTCTGAATTTATCTTGTCCTTACTGAGAGACGATCTATTTAAGTAGGTTATTGCTAAGAAATTGTATTTTGACCGCTATAAAAATTAATAGTTACATACGAAGCTGTCCTAGTTTTGAATGCTACTGATATTGAATTCCTTCGAATGAAGCAATAATTACCTCCAAAATTATTTCCCTTTTTAACTTAATAGCTACTTAAGTAAATAATTAAGAAATTATTTCACATAGCCACAAATAAGTTGACAACCATTATATTGGAGCACTCTCTCTCTTGGTGGATTCTTAATGATTTTTACCAGACTGCAAGGCAGTTTTAAATGAGGGCCGTACAATTATCGATATACGATTCTTTTTTGTTCGTAACCTTTCTCATAACTAATATGATAACAAAGAAAATAACAGATAGTAGTTAGTGCAAAGAAAACGTTACTATTAATATTTTTAATAGATACTCAGTAGTTTGTTTATTAAATTTAAGTAAAAACATAAGAATGAATAAAACAAAATTCAAAAAATTAATAAACGAAACATTGAATATTTGTGATAAATTTGGGCGAAAAATTTACACAAGATCTGGTAAATTTGCCTATAAGAGCTCTATACTGGAAGTCACGGTCTACCGAGTAGACCTCGTAAAGTGAACATTTTTGTTAAAAAGGCTCCAATTCCATCAAAACAATATAATTTAGAAAATGTAAATTTAAAACATTATCTTGTAACCTAATACCTGAGTAGCCTTAAAAAACACAAAGGAAACATTTTAAATTATGATCACGCTTTCATCGGAGGTCGATTATGTAATTAAGGGAGATTCAACTGAATTATAATGAACCAGAAAAGGTGTAATTAATGTTTTTAGAATTATGTCTTGTGTCAAAAATGTCTTTAATTTCTTTTTTTTGGCTTTAGCAATTTGTGCCGTTGTCGACAATTCTGCCAATGACAAATGTATGACGAAGAGAATGCGTGTGTTAATAAAGAACATGAAAAAAAGCTCTGAAGGTTATCACTGCTTAACCTTTAAAACTTTTATTGTAACATCATAAGCGACATTTTGATGACGATATAGAATGTGTCACCAGGGTAAAAAACAAACACATGTCATTAGGTGTATGTTATAGAGTATTAAATGAAGACAGCCGGCTCTTGAACTATCATATAAAACCTTAGTTTTTATTTATTTAATTATAGTCTTCTGTAAAATTAAAACTATATTTTACTGCCTTTAATTGGGAGCTATTAATTAAAGACAGTAAAGTAAGTTGTTTGATACGCCTCAGCCCAACCTTATTCGAAAATAACTGTGAGTGTAAATATGTACATAAACTAACAAATGTTTTGTAGACAGTGTCAGTGCCAAATAATCAACAGTTAGTTATGCGTCGAGTTCCTCAAACTCCTAACGGTCTACTAATTCTTGGCGCACCCTTTAAGCGGCAGGCCGTGTAAAACATTAGGTATCTAAGTCTAACAATTTTTTTACATAACTCATTAATAGTTATTACTACTGTATAATATTTAACTTATGTATATCAAGGAATCTCAGTTTTAAACGACTTTTGATCAACTTAATCTTATAACAATGTTTATATGTGTATTCATGGGCGTACCCAGGTTCTGGGCCAGGGGGGGGCAAGTCGAGTTTTTTTAAAAGCACCTCGTCAAATAAATGAATATAAAAAGGCATTTTTTTTAAAATAAATTATTTCATTATAGAGTAGCTATTTTAAAAACCCTTTCGCAGTCCACTACTAGACATAGGTCTCTCCAATGAATTGCACGCAGTGGTTCGATAACATTTTAAATAAATTTTCAAAAGTCTTCGGCAAAACAGTTTAAGATGAAACCGGAGGATAAGAGGAGACCGAGAAATAATAAAATCCTTTATACAACAAGATGAAAATGATAAATATAAAGTGCATGCAATGAATCTAGAAATGCAAAGTGAATGGTTAACTATAGGTGAGTTCTGCATCCCGTTTGCCCTGAAATGGCGCACCTTGCTATATGATTGGTCTCCTGCCCTATTAAAATTCTATCTGAATGCCTTCCAAATGACCCTCCCAGACCAAAGTAACCTAGTGAGATGGGGGAAAGCATCTGAAAAATCTTGCTATACGTGTGGTGAGGCAGTAGGTACTGCTAGGCACTTACTGGTAGGTTGCAGGGTGCTGCTTGATAGGGGTTATTACTCACGCCGACATGATAGAGTACTAGAAATCATACGTGAAGCAGTAAGTCTTTCAGTAGCTAGAGCCCAAAAAGGATTGACTACAAATAAACGAGAAATTAACTTTATAAAGGATGGCTCAACTACCAAATCTAAAAGCAAGCCTTTCTCAATCCTAGGTACTGCACCTGACTGGACTATTTTGATGGATACGTATGATAAGCACTATAAAATCCCAGAGGATGTTGGTGTTTCGTCATCCAGACCGGACATATTCCTTTTCTCTAGACAAATTAAACACATAATATTAGTAGAGCTTACTGTTCCGTGGGAAACTAATATTCCTAAAGACCATAGAATAAAATTAAATAAATACTACGATCTAATAACTGAACTTAACAAAAATGGCTATGTGGTTAATTTATACGCGGTAGAAGTGGGAGCGAGAGGTATACCAGCTAAATCTCTCTATAACCTTTTAAAAGACCTTGGCCTGTCGAGATCTGCAGTAAGTTCTATTTTAGAACGAGTATCCAAGGCTGCACTAACAGGTTCCTACCAAATTTGGCTAGGTAGGGCGGGAAACTCGAGCAGTGAAGGTGACCGTTGATGCGTATCTTAAAGGGGGCCTCCTTAAACCTACACCTAGGTCGTAAGTCCTGGGAACTGCTTTGAGTTTCTTCCTCTGCCACACGATGGACCCGGCACCCGCACGGTGAATCCATGGAGTGCTAAGAAGTTTGTCTCTCTAAACGTTATCGTTAACAAATTGTTCTATGTACACTGAGCAAAAAAATCATTATATTCTAAATTTGCCTGGTCTGGTGTCAGTATAGCAACATTCACAGCGGTACTTGTGAGCTACAAAAAATCAAAGCGAGTCTCAGACTTGCTTCTTGAAGTCCACAATTGCCTACAGGACTGGAGGCTAAAAGCAAGTGCCGCTAAATCAGCCCAAATAACATTCACTCTTCTTCAGGGTAACTGTCAGCAATCGGGCCGAGGTGGCAGCATAAGCGCTTATTTTTGGGTAGAAAAGGAACACCGGGATTTCTGCACAGGAGGGAGCAATCTTAAACCGTAGGTTGGAGGGTTTTCCTTTTCACGGTACATCTGGTTCTCCGACTTCTAGTAACCGAGATGGCGTGCGGTCCAGGACCAGTCGGTGGTATCTGGGGCGATTTCCGTACAGAAAAAAGGGTAACTGTCCGCTAGTAAAAGTCGAAGAAAATATCTTACCGCAACGTGAGTGTGTGAACATTTTTGTTTTTTTTTTGGGCGGAAATTCCCTCGGATATCTCAATCTGATGGTTATGTCGGACTCGAACCGACTGAAAACCGCACACCATCACGGATATTAGAAGCCGGGGAATCATCTGCACCCTCAGAAGGAAATAAGGAAATCCTTGGAACCCCGACGTACCTCGGGCCACCTATGGTTTGTAGGTAGATGGCCCCCTAGTGTGTAGGAACCCTGATGCTCCTTTTCTATTTTAAAAAGGGGCGCGAGCACTTTGTATCGCTCGCGCTGCTGGCCCGGCGTGCTTCTGCTAGGGTGATCCTCACCTGTCACTCCCAAGCTTGTGCTTATGGAGGACGGAGATCGTTTGGCTATCTACGGCGCCCGAGTTGTCTGCGTTACCTGGCCCGTTCCCGGGCCTGGCGGACAGGAAAAGTTCTAAACTTCGCACGGTCCTGCTCCGCCATCTCCTTCGCAAGCATAACTTGCTCGCAAAAAAAGACAGCAGAGTTCTACGCGCTCTCGCTACGCAACATGGTCGCATTAATGTTACCAAGCGAGAGAACCCCCACTCCGATGGCCGCCTCGACTCGCCCTACTCTGAACATTCTGCCAGTGAGTGGAATGCAGTGTCTACGGTCTGGTCATCGCTGTGGTGGCACTCAGGCGTTCGCTCCTTGCGGATCCGACACAGATGCTCTCCGAAGCATCCTTCTTTCACAGTGATCACTTGTGTCAGCCGGTATGAGAGGGTCCCGTGATGCCTCTCAAGCCAATCCTCCATAATGGGTCTTACCGGCGTGGGCTGGGCTTGGACTTGGGCAACCGAGTGCTGACTCGGTTGCCCAAGTCGTTCCTTCCATTCCTCCACAAGAACCTGGAGAATTGAAATTTCTTAGGATTCCTACCTGAAGGTCAGCTCGTTGCGGACGTCGCAATAGCCCGATATTGCTGGCCTTTAGGATCTCCGCCCATACTGGGGACCGCACAACGCCCACGTATAGTCTCCTGCAGGGGTCATCGGGCCCCCTCATATTTGGCAGCAACCGAGCCAACCACGCGCTGAGCCAGCTTGGGAATCAGATTTCGGAAATGGTGTCCCATCGGCCTTCGAGTGCGAGCCCAATGTGGGCTTACATATAGACCGGTGGAAAAAACCTTCCCAAGGCAAAATGAGATGATATATCTATGCGGCACAAAAACCTGTACTGAATGCTAGGACGAAACTAGAAATTATTACTGGACAACAAATTTCTGATATATCAGACTATAATATTTTGCTTCCGAGAATTATTTGTAGTGACTAAAATACATTCCAAATGAATGGGCATGTCAGCTGTCCATAAAAAACTACATAAACCGACTCAGAAGATTTGATATCTTAGGACTATGATGAGTAGTTCTCCTCGCTAAAGAGCACGCTCTGATCGTCACTACACTCGAACATCGCATAGCCCTAGGACTGATTCCGATTCCGATGCCGATTGCCGATCTTGTGTTGTTGTAAGCAACACAAAAAATAAATCTGTCTTTGTCCATAGTCGATCTTATTCACGTTTTTACGCGTTTGAGTGTGCTTTACACGTAATTGAGAGAAGAAGATAGTAGGAACGTCAACATCTAGGGGGGGGCAGCTGCCCTCCCCTGCCCTACCCTGGGTACGCCCATGTGTGTATTTACCAACCTGAACACACAAAAAGTACTGTTGTGAACCGATAAAAAAAATTTCACCCCTCCATCTCGGCAAGAGTATTTTTGCCCTTCAATATTTGAGTGCAAAAGCCTTTTTTATCCGCTAGAAGATAGAGTAAATTTAATTTAGAACATCGTGTGCACTAAGTTTGTGAATTCAAAATATCATTAAACCTATTTACTTCTACCTCCATGGTTCCTGAATTTATCATACAACCTTTTACTAATATCTAAACTGAAATAAAAGTATCTTGTGATTGTAATATTTTTTTGCATTTAGTAATTTTTTCGTGTTGCATAGATTTTTCACCTCGTGCTCTTTTGATTCCCTCGCTAACGCTCAGGATTCTAATTTTAGAATCCTTCGCTGGCTCGGTCATGAAAATTGAGCACGCTGTTAAAAAGCAACTTTGTATGACAAATAACCATTACTGTTGGATAGCTAATAGGAGCTACCGAAGATCAATAAAAATGTTAGAGAAACGAAGAAAATTTATTCCCTTTACTTTAACAATTATAAATAACTAGCTGTTGCCCGCGGCTCCACCCGCGTTTATGTCGGTTTTTTCGTGACTGATGCAAAAATTAGATAAAAACAATCCTTGATACGGATTATATATTATTCTAAAATTTCAGCTCGATCGGTGCAGAACTTTTTGAGTTTTTGAAACGTACACAAACCAACATAACATTTATATATATACATATAGATATCGAATATATTAAGATTATAATAGCTTTATTTACCCAAATTCCACAAAACAGATATTAAAAGAAATAAAACTTTAGTACCTACTTTGGCAAAGTGGAATTAAACCAGTACGTTCTCATATTACTATTTATATAAACGGTCGTATATAAGATAATGTACATACACGAAATGGTGAGCACTTGTGAAACTGAAAAAGTAAATCTTAACTGTATAAGGACAAATGTGGATTAATTTATTCATTGGTTGGGTCCTAACGCTTTGACTACTGCCAAGACTACTGAGATTGTTTGACTTTGCATACGTGATGTCAAGAATACAGAAACAGGTCTAGGGTCTTCGCCCCATCCCCCAAAGGTCCACAACGCACTTGTGACGTCTTTGGTGTTGTGGGTGCCCATAGACGGCGATAATCGCTTACCATCAGGATACGTCTGCTCGTTTGCCAGCTTTTCAATAAAAAAAAAAAAAAGGTGTTCATTAAGACAAAAGTTCATCATCTTCCTAGCCTTTATTATTCCCAATATTATTTGGGGTCGGCTACCAGTTCAACCGATTTTACCTGAATATCAGTTTTTACACAGAGCGACTGGCATCTGACCTCCGCAACCCTGAGGGCGAACTGAATTCGAAGGTTGAACTAGTTGTCAGTATATTTGAGGGCACTGACTTCCCAATAACGATTGCCATAGCTGTTCATGACAACCGGGACCGACGGCTTAACGTGCCCTCCGAAGCACGGGCGGGAAACACCGCCATCTTCCATACTCCGGGCTGCTATTAAGAATTTCTTGTAGGAAAAACCCAACAGCAGTCCGACCCGGGAATTGAACCCGAGACCTCTTGATCTGCAGTCGCTTACGCTAACCACTAGACCAACGAGGCAGGCAGGCACCATTAAGACAAAAGTTGACTGGAAAAATAACAATAAAGTTGGTTATTAATAACAATAAAGGCAGAGTAGAAATAACGTTATAAATTTTTAAATAAAATCTTCTTTTGAATTATATTTCTGTTGTTTATTTAAAAAAAATATTTAAAGTTAATGATAACCTCACAGCTCTACACCGTTGCCTATTCCCAAACTGGTAGAGCCTGTAATTTGATTTTTTTTTTTTGTTTTTCAAGACAACTCCCACATTAGGAATAAACATCCTGTGTCGTGGGGGACTTTACAAACATACACGAAACGGACACAAAGAACATCCAGACTCGGGACAACAATTCGTGGATCACACAAAGTGTTGTACCGCGTGGGATTTGAACCCACGACACTTGGCGCAGTAGCAAGCGGCATGGCGACCGCTGAAACCACTCGGCCAATCGTGCAGTCGATCAGACCACGATATAAACAGTTATAACTAATTTATAACTATATTAGTTATTATTATATCTTCAGTATTGATTGATGTTCTCTTACCTGATTATGACCACGGCGGCCATTCTTAACAGAGACCAGCCAACTAGGAAAAGATATTATAGGTGCGCTCTTTTTTCTTTTACTTTCATAACCCGATGGGACGATTAACCGACACAATCGGTGAAAGATCAATCGCAGGACCGACAGCTTTACGTGCTCTCCAAGGCACGGGGGTCCAGTCCCCTACTTCCGAATTCCGAGCTGTTATTAAGTATGTCTATATGATCGGAAAAGTTCAATAATACTTTTGGCCCGACTCGGAATTCGAATCCAAGACCTTTTGATCGGCAATCGCATACGTCAATTCTATCTATTACTATACTTTTACTGTATGTTGTTCTATTGTGAAGAAACGAGTGTTATGTCAGTCTAAAACAAAGAGAAAATCCTCCAACCACGCGAGGTGATCATGCATGATTGGCTGCGGCCCTGTGGTTGATGTTGTAAAGTTGTATAGATTCCAATCAGCGCGAGAATTTCTAAATCGCGATACAGGTTTAGTAGTTGCTCCATAGTTCATTACTACGTTGTTCAGCATGTCTCCGGTAGATAGCGCTGTAGTATGTTTCTGCTGCGCCGTGTGTGGAGGTCGCCACAGTATTGTACTTACTGTGTACATACTCCTGCACTCACAGTGTAGGCGATTATCCTTAACTTCTATTATTCAATTATAACCTTTAGATATAACTGGTAGTCAAGATAATGCCACTAACAAATACACAATTCAATTGTATGTACACACTGATTAATTAAAGTACCGAACACTTCATTAACTTTTGACTGCCTCGGTGGCGTAGTGGCAGCGTATGCGACTGCATGAGGTCTCGGGTTCGATTCCCGGGTCGGACCAAATGTTTGTATGATCTACAAATATGTGTTTCGAAGTTTGGGTGTTTTCTTATAATATGTATGTATTTACAAAAAAAAAGTATATAAGTATTTATATCAGTTGTCCAGTACCCATAACACAAGCTCTGCTTAGCTTGGGACTAGATGACGTTGTGTGTTAGATGTCCGGAATATTTATTATTATTATTATTATTTATTATTATTAATTAACCTAACCGACGTTAGCAAAACCCATTAATCTCATATATTTCACTGCACCAGATAAACGAGGAGTATAAGTTTTATTGTCGCACTGTCATCAAATTATGTTCGGCCATTTTGAGGGTCTTAATGTCTTTTGCGGTGTTTGAAGTGCTGTATCAGCGTTATTGTAAGTCTGAAGAAAGATAAGTTCAGTGTAGTAATATTTTATTACTAGTATTTATTTACTCGTTTTATATTAAAAAATCTTCGAGCCTTGGGCGAGGTCTATATCCAGCAGTGCGCCTCCGATCTGTTCAACGATCCAGGTGATAGTGATGATGATGATGATTATTAAATCGAAAGTAACTCTGTTTGTTATTTATGCTTTCACGGCTTAACGGCTGAACCAATTTGGATGAATTAAGGTAATTTAAGATAACAAAATGATATAACATTTGTTACCCGAGCAATTATGACGAATCTATTGACATCTTTTAACTGCCTCGGTGGCGCAAGTGGTAGGGTAAGTGATTGCTGTGCTTCAGGTCTCGGGTTCGATACCTGGGTCGAACCAAATATTTGTATGACCTGCAAATGTTTGTTTTGGAGTTTGAGTGATGTCTATGTATAATATGTATGTATATACAAATAAAAAACTATAAGTATGTGTATTTTTATATCAGTTATCGAGTACCCATAACACAAGCTGCTGCTTACCTTGGGACTGGATAGCGTTGTGTGTTAGAATGTCCGAAAATATTTATTACTATTATCTTAATTATTAAAATCGGCATAGTGGTCTAGGCGTGACGGTGAACATACAAGCATACATTAAACAGCCAATAAATATATCCTTTCTTTTGACTGCCGCATAGTATAATAAAACAAAACTATTATTTTTACATATATTAGATTTATATACGCATTTAAGTATATAACTGGAGTGGATGTAACTTTAACTATGTTCAAACAACTTATAGTACTTACAAATATTATTTATTAAATTCGCAAACATTTGGCTGAGGTTTGTCTTAAAGTCTCATTACGACCGCCATAAGTCATTAAACTTCAAGACAATTGTACTAAAATTTGGCGTTAAACTAACTTTACTTTATTTTAATACTCTAACTGAGCACAGATGCATATGAACATTAAAGTGTATGAACATTATTAAACTAGTTATGTACGAGTTGAGTTCTAAAACAGGTTAATATGAATTGTAAATTTATGTTTTTTTAAATTACTTTTCTATGCTTTACTCTATATACATAAATATACGATACGTAATCCTTGGTTTTGGGTAAGTAAGTAAGATTCGAGATTTGATTAATAATTGACGGCATTTTGAGATAAAAAATAAATAAAAACAATAGCACCCCATTGATACCTTCTTTGTAAACAAAATCAACCCTCGAGCGTAGAATCTCATTACCTTAACATCTCGACTCAATTATTATTCATTTATAAGTATTTATTTTATGATATTATTGCTAAAAGTATAGCATTGTATTGTTGTGTCCTAACAAATTTATAAAAGTAATAAAAATATCAAAACGAAAGCTCCACCGCGACAGTGCGAACACTGCCGTGACCAGGATTCGAACCTGGGTTACTACGGCCACAACGTAGGGTCCTAACCACTAGACGATCACGGCTGTCGGAGCTGGTGACAGTTTACGTAGAATACGGTACTGGTTTTAACAAATTCAGAGAACTTTCACTTTTAATTCGTCTTGCTTTACGTAAGAATAACACGAATTCTTGAGGTAGGTTAGTTACCACAAGAACCTCTTGTTAGCGGTTCATATAATTGTGTACTATTGTATAGTATAGTATTATAGTAACAGCAGTGACCCACGAACACACCCAGTAATGACACTCGGAAAGTCCCAGGAAAAATGTAGCTATCTTGGAACTGACAACGGAATTAATAAGAAGAAAACTAGAGGAGTTGGAAATGTAATAAGTCCACTTCCCTGCTTAGCAAAGCGTTAGACAAAATTAAGTTAAAATAGGTAGACCTTTTCAAACTGGGAAGCACCACAGATAAAATATTATGGGTTTTAAGTGAGCTAGTTAAAGATTTTCATCAATAGAATCACTGTTTAAAAAACCCTCGAGAATGAGCTGGACCTGCCCTATAGTCTATTAGACTGGCAACCACTTGTGACTGTCGAGTTATAAGTGACCAAAGATAGTGATTATCAATTACCATCAAGTGACCCATCTGACTCGTCAGCTCATTTACCCTAATTTATTATTGTTTTTGTGCGGAAATCCCCTCTGGGACCAAGTGGTATCAGAGGGGATTTATCGGACTTGAACCGACTAAAAACCGCACACCGTCTCGGGTACTAGAAGCCGGGGAACCAGGTGCACCCTCGGAAGGAAATCCATAGAACCTCGACGTACCTCGGGCCACCCATTGTTTGTAGGTGGCCCCCTCCTGTGTATTCTAATAACCCTATTCTATATAATAATATATATAAGGGCGACAGCCCTCCCATACTAAAAAAATACAGAAAATAAAACATGACAAATGTACAATAAAATATGCTTTTGGTATCAAATTATAAAAATGTAACACTATAAATAAGGGTAAAGTTTTGACGAAGTTATACGAAATAACGGTAACAAAAAAATAACAAAGAAGTTTCAAATAATCACAAATTTTAAAAACAAAAAAAACGCTGACTTGAAAAACTGGACGACTGAGCTTTCAAATAAAAAATTAGTCATCAAAATCGGTTCACCCAGTCGAAAGTTATGAGGTAACAAACATAAAAAAATACAGTCGAATTGAGAACCTCCTTATTTTTTGAACTTGTTTAGAAATTAACAGGTTGAGATTTTATTTATTTTTTATCAATTATCGTACTGTACATTTAAATTCCGCCTGGAAGAAAATGCTCTTTAGCATTATTAGCCTTATGGCCGCTATTTGTACATGGTCATTTAATGGATATGCTCTTACATGCAAATTGTATTAACTGCATACTGTGTAGTCTACAATAAAGCTTATCCTATTCTATATATCTGATATACTCAAAGGTTCCAGTAATCGGCTCCTAAAGAGTATTTCGCAAATATAAAACGTCAACGATAGTTCTTTTAGAAAGTTGCGAAATACTATTTGCATTACTCAGTACACGGAATAGATTTCAATCCTTGCAGTTCCAGCTTAACTGTAATCGAGTATTTGTGAACAGAAAATCGATTTAGAGCGAGTACTGTTAAATTAATTTCACAGATTAATAATAGTGTAAATCTATACTAATAATAAAGCTGAAGAGTTTGTTTGTTTGTTTCGCTAATCTCAGGAACCGCTGGTCCATTTTAGAAAATTCTTTCAGTGTTAGATAGTCCATTTATCGAGGAAGGCTATAAGCTATATATCATCACGCTACTACTAATAGGAGCGGAGTACTAATGAAGAATGTTTCAAAAACGGGAGAAAATTTTCACGCCACGGGCAATATAAGACGCAAACGAGGTTGTGTGGGTCAGCTAGTAGCTAAATTAAACTTATAAAAATTCGGTTTTTCCCGCATGTATGTTAAAACACAAATCATGTGGTTTTCCATTGGTTCAGTAGATTCAGAAATTTAACATTATAACCTCGCAAGCTCACAAACCTTACCTCTTATACCTAATATTATTATAGATAACACACTTCAACATAAATATTTTCTAAGTATTAATTATACCAATATCTGTAGTTCGTCTGATCAGTAAGAAATAATTTGCAAATACAATAATAAAGCAGAATGTAGAGAATAAAAGACTGCGTCAACAGTGATGAAGATCCATAAATATTATAGTTTAACTCATTATAGAACTAAAATGAAAAAAGTTTGATGGCTGCAAAGAGTACTTAAATAAGTGCAACATAAAGCCAAAAAAATGTTTTAACAATAGTTTGTAAAGTCGTAAATGTAGCTAATGTCTTAAAAATAAGATGTCTTGGCAACCTTTCATGTCATACTTTATAAATTTTACTCAGCTATTTATAGTTTTATTGACTCGTTGACCTCAAGCGATATGTCTATGTCTAAAAAATTTAAGCGATGCTTGGGATGGGAAATATTGATACTTCACTACTTGATTTAAAATTGAATGACCAAAAAACTATTATCGTAACTTTATCTTCAACTTTATTAACCTATCTTTAAACTCAGGAATAACAAAAGGTCTTTAAAAATTTTTTCAGTGTTAAAGATCCAGTTATCGAGGAAGGCTGTAGGCTATACTAAGTCTTGCCACTTAAGTACTTGATTTTACCACCCTATTTTATTTAAATTATTATTTTAAATAGAATAGGGTGACAAATTCAACTAGTTAAGCGGTACGTAAAGGGAGGTCACAGAAAAACTTTGTTTACGGATGAGATTTTTACAAATAAAAAGCTATAGGTATTTTAACAAACAAAATGACCAGTGCATCTCTTGTAGGCTGCAAGTCATCCTTTAAAATACGCGACATGGTTCTAAGTGCTAACTTCATCTCCCGAGATAAAATCTTTTGCTTTTGGACAGGATTTTTTCGAATTCTTACCTTTATTGCTTTGATTGCCTTTTTCGTACGAACACTACGTGCATGACAAGCATATGAAGAATTTTTTAAATTGTAATTGTTTCTATACCGACTTTATGTAATACAAACTCAACGATTCGGTTCTCTTCATCACCCCACTCCATTTTAATATCACAAAATATTTTACAATTTATTGGCGCGAACAATCGTATAAAAATTTGAGATTCCAAATTCAAAAATAGTATTTTTTTTTTTAATTGAACTGTATTTATGGTCAGACTAAGTTTAACATAATTGCTATTACATACAACCAAAACGATCGAAATAAAACGAGACTTTTGTGAGTTTCCAATGCGTGCGCCGCATAAACGATTAAAGTTTAACAAAAACAATGTATGAAAGAGTTGTTTTCCTTTGAAAGTATGTCTCGTTTAAGCACATATCTATCTTTTAAGATTGACTTACGATAATTTTTTAATAGTAAGCATATTTATTACCCTTGTTATAACATCAGATTCCGGGCAATTGGAAACGCAAAGGAGGTTGCGTGGGTTAGCTAGCCAAATATATAATTATAAATCTGTTGTATCTATATAATTATAGACTTTAGATTCTCGTATTCGAAAACGAGAGGCTAATTATACGTTTAGATCGACCTTTAGGTACGATATTAAAAGTATGGAATGAAAATATAAATTGAACAAAGTATAAATTCTAATAACCTTTATTTCTGATTGTATTTTGTTCATACATGGCAAAGGCATCATTAAATATACCTACACTAAAAAAAGATTATTGTAATTGAGAATAGTCTCCGTAAAGTCATTTAAAAATAAACTGTAGTAATTGAATTTGTTCCAGTAACTAGCTTTGGTACGAAAATCATCCACAACAGTATATATCTATGCTAATATTATAAATTCGAAAGTAACTCTGTGAACCTGTCTGTCTGTTTACGCTTTCACGGCTAAAACGCTGCACCGTTTTTAATGAATTTTATCCTGGAGATACTTTAATTCTTGAGCAAGGACATAAGCTCTTTATTACGATAACCAACATCCACACTGGTGGAGCCTCGGGCAAAAGTTAGTATATACATCATATGCAGAAGTCGAAAACACAGAAATGTATGACATTGTTCGAATAAATAATCTGAAATATTATAATACCTAGGCAGATAGATACAAAACTTCATTAATATAGTGATTTTGCTGTATTCAAGTGCAGACAATGAGTACAAAGAAGATAATCACTTTAAAAATCAGTAAAGAAAAGAAAGCTTTTATTACGTTTCTTTACCATTAAAGAAACAGCAACTGATGTGGAAGGAAAACAATACTTAATTATGAAATGCTTCCACGCAAAAAAGTTCTAAATTCGAATTATTGTCAAAGTACTTACTACGTTTCACTTGAAAAGAAAATGCGAACAGTTTGAAAACAAATTCGCAATGTCCGTTAGATATATTGATATGTGTTTCAGCACTGACAAAGGCGAAGCTTTCAGTTTAAGCGCGCCACTTGCGCTGAAAGCACGCCGCCCGAGCGGCTCCCGCCCACGAACTAATACATCGTCAACCAATCATAAACAAACCAATATCAACAAAAAAAATCTTCTACATTTGACTTTTTAATCTGTCAAACTATTAAAATCTCTAACGTAAGAAAATGTTAGACGTTCTTTTTTCAAATTTCTATTGTAAACTTTGCAGACCAACTATGACGTTTCGATGCTTGTTTGTGCTTCATTAGAGTTTTTCAAAACAAAGTGATTATTTTTTGTTATTAAAATTAAATGTACAATAATTTGGGTGATGGAAGAGTGGGCGGTGAAGCAGAAAAGCGGATTGAAACGGCAACAGCGCTGATTTAAAACACAACAATCCTGATTTTAAATTTGCTTTATTGGGTAAGTTAAGTAATATTTTTGTTTCGAAAGCAGGTAATTCTGCTGTTGTCAAGGATATAGTTTATCTAATCGTAAAAAAGGTGACAAGATAAAAGGCATCGATTTTAATTTTGCTAACGATGCTGAACGTGACAGTTTTAACGCTACTGCTTAATAGTTATACCTGTGTGAGTGTATATATATAATGTGTGTGTGATGGCATAATACCATGAGCGTCTCCGTAATTCAGAGGTCACGTTAAGCAGTCAGTCTCGGTTGTTATCGTAGAACAACAGTCGTGAAGCTTAGTTGAAGGCTTTTGGGCGGCTTAAAAACATCCAAGATTACGTAGCCACAACGTAGTCTTGCCAGTCCCCAACCCGCACTTGGCCAGCATGAGGACGTTTGGCCTTTACCCTCCTGAGAGGAGACCCGAGTCCACCATTGGAACTTTATGGGTTGTTGATGATGTTCATCATATCCTTTCAAGTACAGAAAATCCCCTGTGGGGGTAAGATATAAAAATTGTATTAAAGTTCGAAATACAAAATAAGATATAATCACTCGAGATTAACCTTCGTAATTATGTGATTTAATATTCTTTTTTACTAAACTTATAATACCACAAATCTTAAATAACATAAATGCAAGTCTTTTTTTTGTCATATTATTCCAAGTAAATCTTATGTTTTTAGAATGAAATACTGCTTTTATAGTTCGGCGGCTTTATTTTTGTAGAAACTGTTTTTCAAAAAAGATTATTAACGTCAAAATATCATCTGAATACAAATTGTCTCTCAAATTGCATAAGCAATTCTCACGGTAGACAAAATATCTCTAATTATATAAATACATATTAACATAAATTTATCGTTCAAATCAGTCGTTGTATGCATGTTCGTTGGTTACTGGTGCTTTTCACATGACCCTTCTTCAGAACATCACCAGATTAGTCGGCAAATATTTGCCGTGGACGACCTCTTCCGACACTCACACCCGTTCGCAATCCGTCGTTATCTTCAAAGCTGTAATTTGTTTTTATGTACAAATAAATAGATAAATTCCTTTCGTGATCCTTCTATCATATATATATAAAATGGTGCTAAGTAGGTTTATTATACATAAATTCATTTAGCAAGGGTATTCTAAAATAATTAAAAAATTGTAGTACACACATTTTGTAACTTTTAATTGTAATAAAATACAAATATCATACAAGTTTAGTTTATAATTAATTGAATTAGAGGTCTTAATTTTAATTAGTTTCTAACATTTAGCACTGACAGGTAGTAAAGCCACAGTTAGGCCGGCTCAACCCTCGCACAGAAGATCAACGTAAAATAACAGCGTTCGTGCTGTCGTGCTTCGTTGGTGAGTGCGAGACTGGAGGCCCAATGAAGCAGAAGCATCACTAAGCCGCCATAGTGTGGGTCACCATGTTGCATTGTTACATTGCCTACTTATGCTTTCCATCACGCAGAGTAGATTTTAGCAGGACTTTACACAAAAAAGGCTTAAGAAATGAAAGTGACTGAACGCAATATAAATATTTTATAATAATAAATATTTCGGACATCTAACACACAACGCCATCTAGTCCCAAGCTAAGCAGAGCTTGTGTTATGGGTACTAGACAACTGATATGAATACATATATACTTTTTTTTTGTAAATAAATACATATTATACATAGAAAACACCCAAACTCCGAAACAAATATTTGTAGATCACACAAACACTTGGTCCGACCCAGGATTTGAACCCGGGACCTCATGCACAGCAATCGCATTCGCTACCACTGCGCCACCGAGGCAGTCATAATATAAGATATATTTAACAAGAAATTATTCAAAAAACAATGCATACGAGACGTACTTAGTAGTTTTAATCTAAGCACAATCTTAATAATATCACTGTTTCAACATAGTATCTGAAACTCTTGTAAACTGTGAGCTGTAATCCCTTTCCATGTGTTATCTATTTCTTTTGTAAATTTTAGTTTTTAAATGAAATTCAAATATTCGTAGAATAAAACGCACTGGTATGCTAAAAATCCAAGAAATTGACGCAAATATTTCGGGGTAAAGAAAGTTTTTATTTGCAAAAAATACACTGAAAAACAGACAAACGGTGCTACGAGTAATTTATCCTTAACGTTATCTTAGTATCGTTGTAAATAAAGCAATTTTACATAGCAACAGTTTTATATTTATATATTCGTGAATATTTGTCACGAAAACACGTCGTGGAATTTACATGTTAAGGCCATTTACTGGCTCGGAGCGAGCGAGAGCGTTTTAGGCAAACTCATTTAGGGGGATTAGGACATTTAGATCAAAAATAAATCTAATCGCTATCATCGCATCAAATTAAATCTTTTTGGGTCTAAGTGATACGGCATTTAATCATTTTGGTTGAGTCACTTCAAATTTAATGTAACCTATGATTTTTTAATGAAATAATTACCCAGAAGGCGTTATAAGAATTTATATCACTGAAATGACTGTATTTTTACTATTGTTTTGAGTTGCAAAAAATGGTCTATAATATAATAATAAAAAAAACATCATTCAAGTTGTAAACTTTAGATGCGTTTCGCTTCGCAATTTAGTTGCGTAGTTTTAAAGACAGACAAAGAATTCAGACCTTAATGGTTACATGAGAAAGTGAGGTGTATTATTTTCTTTATATTTCAGTGTATGTCATATAGAGCGTACTCCTTCCTAAAAGGCCGACAACCCACTTGTAACGCCTGTGGTGTTGCGGGTGTCCATGGGCAGCGGTAATCGCTTATCATCAGGCGATACGTCTGCTCGCTTGCCCGCTATATAATAAAATATATATATATATATATATTTATACGTTATCCTAGCAATTTCAATAAATAAGTATCCAGCCAGAAAATGGCCTTAACATGTAAATTCCACGACGTGTTTTCGTGATATTGAATTGACATGAAACTTCTGAAACTTTCAAGTTATTTTTTTTTCTTCTTTTATTTATTTGAACGAACATTAAAATTGTACTATACATATAGCATTTATCTAATTAAAGGACTTTACAGATAAGCGCTATCATATTGTGGAAACAACTTCCTTCAAAAATTTTAGTGGATTGCTTGAGTTTTTTCTTTATTTGTAAATTCAAAAAATAATCACCGTTTTATAGTAGCCGACATAACATCTCAAACTAAATAGTTTAGCTCTTCCTTCCTGCACCTCGGTGCTAAAATTAAAACTGTGATGAACGTAATAATTGTTATAATTAGCGGTCTGGCTCTAATACAGGCTCTTTCTAGGAGATCACCTGTACGACTTTCACGTAGCCAGTTCTTTTTATAAATAAATAAGTTACAAAAACAATGAAACCAAGTCGTAATCTAAACAATTTACAGTCATATATGTTAAGCCAGATTTAAAAATAAAAATGTTCATTTGAAATGGCCTGTTAAACATTTCAGAAATACAACTGAAAACTGAACACTATTACAGATATAAGATATAAAATAACATACACCACTATCATCTCATCATACAGATAAAAAAAAAACTTTTATATTTGAAAAAAGAAATTCAAACCTTAAAAAGAACCGGAAACCTTCGCAAGCGTACAGAATAACAAAACAGCATCAAAGAAAGAGTTGATCATTGGAAATGTGACACGAATATAAATGAAGTTTAACTATATCGGTTTTTTTTAAACGTGGCAACATTGATGCGCCGTTTTTCTTTAATTATGAGGTAAACTTCAGGTCTACCCTCTGCCTATAGACACTTGTAAATCAAGAGGCATAAGAATACTGTTGCACATTGAGTGCAGAATATTTGAAGGCGAAGGAATTTATTATTGTTTCAATTATAGTCAAATATTATCACAAAATTAGCCAAAAATGAATTTATTCAGAGAGGTTTCCATGTCATGGTTAAATTTATTTTTAATAAATTATGAAAAGAGTCACCCCTAAGCCAGTACTGAACAAATATTTGCCGGGTCTCAAACCCTGTTCGGGACTACATTGCCACAACGGTTTCAACGCAAACCGTAATATACTTTTTATATACGTTAGTATTTATATACCCTAATTAACTTCCTATTTACTTCTATGTTAATTCAAGTTGTAATAAATAAGCTTTAACGAGCTTTACAAATAGTACACATACGTATTGTAGAACTTGTTAAAGTATTCTGAATTTTATGATGTCCGATTTCTGATGTGCTAAAACTAGAGCAGATTGTTTTTGTGTTTCGTAGAACTTAATTCAGAGAGGTTCAGCCGTTTTAGTAATTTTTCATTGCATTTCAATTATTTTGTTGTTCGTTCGTCAGAATCTACGGGAGCTCGGATGGGAGGTTTTATCGCATCCATCATATAACCCGGACATAGCGCCAAGCGATTACCACCTGTTCCTGTCCATGGCGAACGCCCTTGGTGGTGTAAAGTTGAACTCAAAAGAGGCTTGTGAAAAGTGGCTGTCCGAGTTCTTCGCAAATAAGGAGGGGACTTCTACGAGGGGGGTATTATGAACTTGCCGTCTAGATGGAAACAGATTATAGAACAAAACGGCGCATATTTAAACTAAATCCGATCACTGTAACACTTTTTATAAAGCATTGAATAAAGAGCAAAAAGGCGGAGATATTTGACAGCCTATTATTTTTTTTATCTAAGAGCCAAAATGACTCAGCTCTGTCTGATCGAAAGTTTGAGCACAACCCAAGAGTGGTGGTCATCATCTTCATTATGAATGTGGAAAACGCAGCATGTCACACAATGGGGTACAAGTGAGATGCTTTTTCACACCCCGCCTAAAGGTCTCGGGATCTTAGCGGCAGAGAAACACTGTTCCGTAACAGTGAGTTCCAGATTTCGATTGATCGGCAAAGGAAAGAAGAGCCGAGCTGTTTAGTTTGAGAGCTTCGTCGGCTTTGCATTCACATTAAAGCGAAAAACTCAAGCAATTAACTAAAATCTTTGAAGGAAGTTGTTCCCACAACTTATAGCGTTGATCTGTAAAGTCATTTAATTAACTAAATGCTATAAGAATTGTAGAACTGGTGTTCCTTCAAATAAATATAAGAAAAATAAAGTACTTGTTTCAGAAGTTTCATGTCAATTCAATATCTCATGAATGTTAATAAGGAAAACGAAAACATTATGATAAGTGTACCATGTCAGAATGGAGAGAAAATTGAATTGTTTTCCTTTGTAACTTTTACTTTTCTTTTTTTTATGGTATAGGAGGCAAACGAGCAGACTTATCGCCTGATGGTAAGCGATTTCCGCATACGATGGACACCCGCTACATCAGAGGCATTACACGTGGGTTGTCGGCCTTTTAAGAAGGAGTACACTCTTATATAGTAAATATCCATCGAAGTGAAACAAAAGCTATTCTGACATCTAGATTTTTTTATACAGAAATTAAAACATTCAGAGTAGATAGAAGAATCAAATTAATATCAGTAGGAACAGGCTGAACCAGGGTGACACTAGCCTCTCACAGAAGACCATCCTAATATGACAGCATTCGTGCCGTCGTATTTCGTAAGTGAGCGTGAGACGGGAGGCCCAGAGCTTGTATTATGGGGACTAGACAACTGATATAAATACATGTATACTTTTATTTTGTAAATACATACATATCATACATAGAAAACACTCAAACTCCGAAACAAATATTTGTAGATCTTACAAACATTTGGTCCGACCCGGGAATCGAACCCGAGACCTCAAAAACAGCAGTCACAAACGCTACCGCTACGCCACCGAGGCAGTTAAAAATTTAAACATCAAATTTATATGTTTTAATTTTGAACTTGACAAACTATACAGACATATTTACTAGCGCTGATGTTAGTGAATCTCATAATGCACACAATGCAATTGATATCTACAAAGAATATTATTTTTCTAATATCTTTTAACTTAAAACTTTCAAAATACGAAAAGAATCATCCTTACCTACCTTGTAAACAAAATTAGTCAAAAATCTAGTACTTACTAGCTCTAAGCTTAAATATCTTTGGACACACGAACAGATAGATATACATAACTAAGTTATAAGGGTTTCTTGTTAGCACTATGGTACCTTAAAACGTGATAATAGTATTTACCACTCGCGACAGATTTTTTAGGATCGACTTAAGAATTGTGACCGCTTCATATTTTCTACCCTTTTGAGTGGCAATTTGAATTACGATTTCTTGTCATAATATTCTTTTCTTTCACCCCATTTTTAGATTGAATTTTGTCTTCTAATATTTTTGTACGTTGAGTAGTGCACACTGATTTTCTCTAATATGACAACGGAGTGAATTATTTTATAGAAAATTAGCTGACCCTCGCAACCTCGCTTACGTCAACTATTGCCCGTACCGTAATAATTTTCCCCCGTTTTTTAAACTTTCTTTATTAGGGCTCCGCTCCTATTGATCTTAGCGTGATGATATATAGCCTGTAGCCTTGCTCTATAAATGGACTATAATATTAGTATAGATGAAGTACTAGATAATTTACATCAATTAAATTTACAAAATCGTGTTACTTAATTTAAAGGATTATTGACTTATGCTAAAAATTGTCGAAGATTTATAATGCCCTTTGAGATGTCATTGGTAATGATTTCAAATTTGTTTCAATCAAATAAATAAGTATCACTTTCTAGATATTTTAAATCTATTTTTAATCCTTGTTATTTTATCATCGTCATCAGCCTATCGCAATCCACTACTGGACATAGGCCTCTCCAATCGCAATCGTTATTTAATCTTTCTAAAATCAAAATCTGTCCCCTGGCAACTAATTGCCCCGCAACACTTAATGCGCTTTGTTACAGTCAACCACAATGAACAATCAAGCTGACGCGAGTGGTTTGGAACACGTGAATCGTAATTAATCATTGCTTTCAATCGGTAAATTTTGAATAAAAATTAAGTTTTCTCTATTTTCATATATTTTACCTCTTCATGTTTATAATAAACGTGATCAAATATTGTTAGTATTGATAGACGTGTATAGACCATATCGACCACTAGCGTTTGGTTAAGTCTTGTAATGAGCACAAAAACCTGTTAGGGTATTCAAAGGCTTCTAGGAGCGACCTAGTGCATACACGATTATAGTGCTTAGTATTGTAAAGCATCCATATCATCGTATTAATAATCTGATTGAAGCCTATCCCCGTCTATTGTTTAGAAAATGTCTATTTCTGAGGGTAGTCAACCTAAACAGAAGCAAAAATATTTGATCTGCATATTTAATTAGTTATTAATTAATTTAGTGGTTATTTGTAGACTTACATGTCACTAATTCAGTGCTAAACTGTCCAACTGCCGGATCCTATAGAATTCCTGTTAGCAAACCACTGTTTTAAAAAGCTCTTATCACAGAAAAAAATATTCAATATGAGCACTATGCAGGCCACTCTCAGCAACTTAACTAACACCTTTAACAAGAGGATGGAGGAATTTGAAGCCCAGCTCATGAAAACATCAAGCCCCTCCAGTAGTGTGACCAGCTTGTCTTCAGAATTCGCTGCGTTCAGGGCTTTTGTTGTGCAGGCCCTACAACTTCTGCAGCAGCAGGTGGAGGCTGTATCATGCTCCGTTGATAAAATGGAAACGCAGGGACGGCGGAAGATTCTTCTCCTGCATGGTGTTGAGGAGGCAGGAGATGAAAACACTATTGACACTGCTGTAACAAATTTAACACGGTGCATCAATAACCGGGACTTCACTGCAAATGACATCAGGCGCTGCCAAAGGCTGGGTCGAGCCACTTCAAACAAGAAACCACGGCCCATACTTATCAAGTTTGCCGATGCAACTCTCCGTGACCATATGTGGTTCAGTAAAACGAAGCTGAAGGGCTCTGGTATCACACTGTCCGAATTTCTAACCAAACCTAGGCATGAGATATTCATGTCGGCCCGTGAAAAAGCAGGAATTGCAAGGTGTTGGACCAGAGAGGGCATTGTCTATGTATTGGGTCCAGATAATGCGCGTCACAGGGTGACGTCCATGGCCGACCTTGACATGGTGCTCGCTTTACCACCAAAATCGCCTATCGCGGTTCCTAAAGCTACCGGGATGAGGCCCAAACGGACTGCTGCTGCAAGGAAGTAGGTATTCGTGCTACTTATCTCACATTATTAATAGTCAAGGTACTGCAACGGAGCGGTCAACATTGCAACTCGTGATCATTTTGTTTTCATTTATATATTATCTTTACCTTTTTGTGGTTAGTCTTAAATTACTAGTATTTTCTTTTATTATTAACAACCCACATCTTATTTTGCCAAACTATAAACAGCGGACCTAATGTAAACAAATGTGACACATGTCATTGATGGTTGACTGCGTTTCGTTGTACGGTAAAATAACAATTATAGCATGTTAATACTATGTCTGAATCTGGTACTTTTCATCTCTGGTACCTGAACTAAAGGTGAACGTATTTAATCATTGTTTTTTGTTTCTTATTATTTTCTCTTTTTTTTCTTTTTCTTAATTTCTTTTACCTTTGATCGCTTACTATTTTGTAATTGGATATTGGTTTTTTTTTTTTGTAACTGGCAACCGGCAGATGGAATGAAAGACAGCGGATACATTTTTGAATATATTTATATTTATATATATATATATATATATATATATACGTATTAATTTGTATTTAGTCCATTTAGTATTTTTATTATTATTATTATTTTTCTTTTTTACATAATATATTTATTCTGTGACTTTCTTGTCTATTATCTTATATTTTTGATATAATTATTTCTAGCACTAATTTTCAAATCACTAACTTGGCTGATTGAAATGTCTTCACTTAGCCACAATGACGATAGCGACGACTTTCTCTCTGCTTGCAGCAGTTTTAGTACTCAGGGTGATCCAACTATTACCGATACTCTCTCCACACAGTTCTCTGACGTTCCCAGAAATTTCAATCTTATACACATCAACGCTCAAAGTATTCCGGCTCACTTCCCCGAAATGCTGGCTTGTTTTGACTGTACGAACCTGCACGCGTTACTTATCTCTGAGTCATGGCTTAAGCCTTGTTTACCCTCTCTTGCATATTCCTTACCTGGCTTCAACCTCATCAGGAACGATCGTGCGGTGGGTGGCGGCGGTGGCGTTGCAATTTATCTACGCTCCAATATTCGTTACTCCATTGTTAGTTTGTCGCCACAGCCCCCCTCATCTAATGCAGGCGAACATCTTTTCCTGGAAGTTGAACTTCTTCACTTTAAAATTCTGCTCGGTGTCTTTTATTGTCCCTCCTTACGTATCGATTTCTTTTCATCCTTTGAACTGCTTTTAGAGCAATTCACTCCATCGTACAGTCATACCATAATCATGGGTGATTTTAATACCTGCCTCCTCAAAAATGATTCTCGTTCGTCATCCCTTCAATCCATCATCAAATCCTGCAACCTTTCCATACTCCCTTTAAATGCTACGCACTATTTCCCACACTCTACTCCTTCTCTGCTAGACCTTATCCTTGTTTCTTCCCCTGAGCTCGCAGTTAAACACGGTCAGTGCTCTGCTGACGAGTTTTCTTGTCACGACTTGCTGTACCTTTCTTACCGACTCCGTCCTCCTAAACTTAAAGCTAAGATCATCTTGCAGCGAAATTTTAAGGCCATGGATGCTGATGTCTTGACAAGGGATGCCAAAAATATCGACTGGACATCGCTCTTCAGTGCTGATAACATAGATGAAAAAGTTACATTATTTAACACAAAAATTTTGTCTCTTTACGATAAGCATGCACCCCTCCAGGAAGTTAAGGTCAAACGTCTTCCATCACCATGGTTAACTGCAGAAATCAAAGCACTAATCAGGAAGAAAGTGATTGCTAAATCAAGATTTAAGAAGGGCCCAACTGATTACAACCGTGATCGATATGTGTCCATTCGGAATCACTGCAGCAAGGTGTGTAGGAATGCACAGCGCCGTTACATTCACAGCTCCGTCGAAAACGGAGACCCAGCTAAGGTCTGGAAATTTTTAAGGTCATTCGGAGTAGGCAAATCTCTTCATGACTCTACTCCTAAAAATATAGACTTAACTTTACTCAATCAACACTTCTCCATCTCAACAAGTTTTGATAAAATGACAAAAGATGCTACTCTAAAACATCTTACTTCTGCCTCTACTCCTGACTGCTCTCCCTTCTTCTTTAGTCAATTCTCTGATTGTGATGTTAAGAAGAGCATAGTATCTATTACCTCAAATGCAGTGGGCTCTGATTGTCTAAATCGCAATATGATCCTTCCAATCCTTGATGAAGTTATTCCCGTCATCTGCCATATCCTCAATTATTCGATCTCCTATAGCGTTTTTCCTAAGTCATGGAAGGATGCAGAAATTATACCTATCCCTAAAAAGAAGAACCCCGAATCCTTTTCCGATTACCGCCCCATTTCTATCCTCCCCTTCCTCTCTAAAGTTCTTGAACGTTTGGTCCATGCTCAATTTTCCAATTTCCTTTCCAAAAACCTGCTCCTCAACCCTCTTCAGTCTGGTTTCAGACCCGGCCATAGCACCACTACTACTCTAATTCAGATTACCGAGGACATCAGAGATGCTATGGAGAACGGCGAACTTACTGTCATAACGCTCCTCGACTTCAGTAACGCATTTAACACCGTTGATTTTGACATTCTGCTATGTATATTACGCTCTCTTAACATATCTCCAACCGTGATTGACTGGTTTCACAACTACCTGTTTGGTCGCCGGCAGCGTATTAGTATTGATAACACTGTGTCTTCTTGGTGTAGTACTAAAGCTGGTGTCCCTCAGGGTGGCGTGCTATCTCCTTTACTTTTCTCCGTTTTTATTAACACCATCACTAATGATCTCACTTCTTCCTACCACCTATATGCAGACGATCTCCAGATTTATTTTAAAGCACCACCGGTTAACCTGGCTGATGCTATTGATACAGTTAACGCTGACTTGGTAAAGATCTGTAAGTGGAGCATTTCCCACGGCCTCAAGATTAACCCTCTCAAGACTCAAGTCATAGTTGTAGGTAGTTCTACACTGATTTCCAAAATCGATTGGACTATACTGCCTCAAGTCTCTTGCGATAACACACCTATTCCCTTTAGTGATAAAGTAAAGAATTTGGGTATTTATATTGACAGCACCTTATCCTGGGGTCCTCAGCTGCAGTAGCTGAGTCGCAAAATGTTCGCGGCTGCAGGGTCTTTGCGTAGGCTACGCAATTTGTTACCTACTTCTACCAAGACTGCTCTCACACAATCCCTTCTTTTCCCTATCCTTGATTATGCTGATGCCAGCTATTTAGATCTCACTGAAGACCAATTGAACAAGCTTGAAAGACTCCAAAATCTCTGTATAAGATTCATATTCGGATTGCGTAAATATGATCACATCTCCGACTATCGTAAAAAGCTTAAGTGGTTACCCATCCGCCTTCGCCGGAATACACATATCCTTTCTCTTCTATACAACATCCTATTTAGTCCTTTTACCCCACTTTACCTTAAATCACGGTTTACTTTTTTACACGATACACATCCCAAACTACTGAGATCGTCTGAGAACTTAAAACTAAAAATACCGTCGCATTCTACCAAATTTTCCGACCTCTCTTTTTCTGTTCAAGCAGCTCGACTTTGGAACGCCCTACCAGTCGCAATAAGACGTGCACCAACAGTAAATGTCTTCAAGAGACTAGTAAAAGAGCATTACCTGGAAGACATTTAGGTCCCATAACCTACGTATTTCTCTCGCGTAGTCAGTTTATATTTATTTCACTCATACTCTTCTAAGTTTTTATTATTTAATCGTCATTTTTATCTAACTTCCACCCTATATATAGTGTATACTGCTTTAATTTTTTCTTCACGTATAATATTTATGCACCAGACACAACCCTCTAATTTCCCTAATTGTTTTGTTTCCATCCTAAGGTTGCCTGTAAGAGATTGCCTCCGGGCGATAAGGCCGCCAATTGTACCTACTTAACTTAAATTAAGATCTTTTATAATTGACCTGGTGTACAATAAAGACGTTATTATTATTATTTTTATTATATATATATTGTTTAGAAGACATCATTGTGTCACATAAATGATAATCTGTCTGTTAATCTAACCAGCCAGGCAATTATTGAAGGCAGAAAGTGTATAATAAATAGATTCCATACCACCTCAATCGCATCGATTTAATTCAACGGTGTAGTTAAACCATTCAGCCCTGCAGTAAAAGATCTGGGGTTACTCATCGACACTAGCCTCGACTGACGAGCTCAAGTTACCAGCGTGAGCCAGAAAGTAACTGGGAGCCTGCGAACATTATATCGTTTCAAAAACTTTCTGCCCCCTAAAACTAAAATCACTCTCGTGCTTGATTATTCCTATAATCGACTATGGTTATATGTGTTACTTCGACCTAAATGCAGACCTCCTTAATAAGCTTGACCGTCTTGTTAATAACAGCATTCGATTTATTTTAAATCTTCGGAAGTATGACCACGTGTCTGCTTTGGGTTCCTAGTTAAAATGGTTCCCTATTCGCCTACCGCGCAATCAGCGAGCGAGCACTTACCTTCCTATTTTCATTTCTCAATTCACCATCCTTACCTACCTACCTTACACCGTATTTCCAACGCCCAGTGACAGTTAATAATAATTCCGACTTCGTGAATTGTTCGTTCTTTTGCTCAAGCAGTACCACTCGGCAATGCACTCCCGCTGGAAATCAGGATGTCCACTAACCGATATACTCGTACATTCAAAACGAAAATACTTAAGTTCCTTCTCAATGAACTGGAAGAATTATCTAGTCCATAGCTTACCTTACTTTTCTATTATTTTGTGTATAAATGTAGTATTTATGTTGAAGTAAATCTGTATACCTATTTATACATATATTTTTGTATGAATATGAATGTTGTTTAATTGACATGTTGTTATTAATAGGTGTACGTATAAATTTGAATATGTTGTGATTATTTTAAATTTTAACGGACTTCTTGTAGCCTCTGCACACCTGCCTTATAAGATCACACCACCTGGTTATATAACAGTCACACTATTGTAACACTTTATTTTCACATATAAGTTAACATGACATGACAAAGGTTCGGGATACCTTTATAGATCGATGGCGAGACTAAAAACACCGAGTTTTAATTTTGCCACTAGCGCGATCTAGTTTAACGTGGTGAACTAAAACTTATATTATACTATACTATACTTATAGTATGAATATCTTATATACATCACGCAGTTTTCAATCAAAATAATTAATTAACACCCAAAAATAAGTTCTCAGTTTCCCCGGGTTGTCGTATGCTGACTTGGGAGTAATGCAAGCATATAGCTTGCATTACTCCCAAGTCAGCACATTGAAATGAAATGAAAGTAAATATAATATACTGCATTCCTGTTACCCACAGGACGTGTGTGAAGATAAAATTGTCGTTTTGTGAATTTCAAATACCTTTAACACCCGTACGTTTGCGACGCGTGAAGCAACCAACTTTCTGAATGATGTTTGTAGTTTTTAATTTAAAATGTTTTTCTCGCTGTCATGTTTATGACATTTGTTTATCTTGAAGTTAGAAGTTGATTTAAAAAAGTTATGGCATGGTAAGATTGCTAGCATTCAGAACATGTCACTTTTGCTATTCGGGATTGAGATACGCATTTGTTTTAATCAATTTGATTCAAAGCGGATGCTGAAAGGTAGAGATATTACATTATCTACTATATACAAGGAAATACCGCTCGTACTAAATTAACAAACATAAAAAGAATGGAAACAAGGAAAACCCAGACTGAGAACAGAATATTGTGAATCACACAGTTCGCCTTTAAGATTGCAGAGGTCCGATGTCAATCGCTCCATGTAAAAATTGATATTCAAGTAGTGAGCTAGTGGCAGGCCCCAAATAATATAGGAAGTAATAAAAGCTAAGAAAATTATGACGTACGATGTGACATGCATGGGCCGGCTCGACTGGAGTGATGCCACAGATGTGAAATAGCGCTTGCGCTGTATTTCACCGAGTGAGTGAGGATACCGTAGGCCCTAATCCCAACCCCTCCCCATCTCTCTCCCCATCCCCCAAAGACCGGCAACGCACCTGTGACGCTGCCGGTGTTGCGGGTGTCCATAGGCGGCGGTAATTGCTTACCATCAGGCGATACTTCTGCTCGTTTGCCATTTACTCTATAAAAAAATAGGACAGGGTATGTATGGATTAACATAATGACATGAAATCATCAATTGTAATACATCAGTATATTTGAAGTTGAACCTATTTATCACGGTTAAAATAGATTAGGATTGAAGTAAATTTAATAAACTTCTTCAGTGAGTAGATCCATTTTCGTTTAGGTCTCAGCTTAGTTCTATACCTCATTTTGTTTTAGCTGTCAGCGTGGTTGATAAACTATCCACTATTGGGCATACATGCCTTCACTCCGAATAAGACTTATTAGTTAGAATTTAGCCTTCTAGCTATATACAAAATGTGGTCAGCAGGAACTTTCGAGAGTGTAATAAACAATAATAGGCGTTTATTTCAGATAAATCAATTTATAGAAAGCATAAAGATTCATAGAATTGAAAAAGGAAAAGAGAAGAAAAAATTGAAGTTTCCATATATATATCTTTTTGCCGTGGGAGAGCCATGCTTCGGCATGAATGGGCCGGCTCGACCGGAGTAATACCACGGCCTCACAGAAAACCGGTGTCAAATAGCGCTTGCGCTGTGTTTCACCGAGTGAGTGAGGATACTGGAGGCCCACACCCAAACCCCTACCTTATCCCCTTACCCTTCCCCTAAAGACCAGCAACGCACCTGTGACGCCTCTGGTGTTGCGGGTGTCTATGGGGGGCGGTAATCGATACGTCTGCTCGTTTGCCCCCTATTCAATAAAAAAAAACGACGGGTTGCACTCCGGGAGTGCCGGCAGAAGTGAAAACTTGAATATTAACGTTTTTCTCGCTGTCATGTTTATGACATTTGTTTATCTTGAAGTTAGAAGTTGATTTAAAAAAGTTATGGCATGGTAAGATTGCTAGCATTCAGAACATGTCACTTTTGCTATTCGGGATTGAGATACGCATTTGTTTTAATCAATTTGATTCAAAGCGGATGCTGAAAGGTAGAGATATTACATTATCTACTATATACAAGGAAATACCGCTCGTACTAAATTAACAAACATAAAAAGAATGGAAACAAGGAAAACCCAGACTGAGAACAGAATATTGTGAATCACACAGTTCGCCTTTAAGATTGCAGAGGTCCGATGTCAATCGCTCCATGTAAAAATTGATATTCAAGTAGTGAGCTAGTGGCAGGCCCCAAATAATATAGGAAGTAATAAAAGCTAAGAAAATTATGACGTACGATGTGACATGCATGGGCCGGCTCGACTGGAGTGATGCCACAGATGTGAAATAGCGCTTGCGCTGTATTTCACCGAGTGAGTGAGGATACCGTAGGCCCTAATCCCAACCCCTCCCCATCTCTCTCCCCATCCCCCAAAGGCCGGCAACTCCTGTGTGTGTGACGCCGACGGTGTTACGGGAGTCCATAGGCGGCGGTAATTGCTTACCATCAGGCGATACTTCTGCTCGTTTGCGATTTACTCTATAAAATAGGACAGGATATGTATGGATTAACATAATGACATGAAATCATCAATTATAATACATCAGTATATTTGAAGTTGAACCTATTTATCACGGTTAAAACAGATTAGGATTGAAGTAAATTTAATAAACTTCTTCAGTGAGTAGATCCATTTTCGTTTAGGTCTCAGCTTAGTTCTATACCTCATTTTGTTTTAGCTGTCAGCGTGGTTGATAAACTATCCACTATTGGGCATACATGCCTTCACTCCGAATAAGACTTATTAGTTAGAATTTAGCCTTCTAGCTAGATACAAAATGTGGTCAGCAGGAACTTTCGAGAGTGTAATAAACAATAATAGGCGTTTATTTCAGATAAATCAATTTATAGAAAGCATAAAGATTCATAGAATTGAAAAAGGAAAAGAGAAGAAAAAATTGAAGTTTCCATATATATATCTTTTCACCGTGGGAGAGCTATGCTTCGGCATGAATGGGTCGGCTCGACCGGAGTGATACCACGGCCTCACAGAAAACCGGCGTGAAATAGCGTTTGCGCTGTGTTTCACCGAGTGAGTGAGGATACCGGAGGCCCATACCCCAACCCCTCCCCCCATCCCCTTTCCCATCCCCCAAAGGTCAGCAACGCACTTGTGACGCCTTTGGTGTTGCGGGTGTCCATGGGCGGCGGTAATCGCTTACCATCAGGTGATACGTCTGCTCGTTTGCCCACTATTCAATAAAAAAAAAAATAATAATAATAATCTGTATTAACCAAATTACATCATGAAAATGAAAAGTTCAAAAACTCATAGGTAACGTATGTTGTTTTTATTAAAAGCCATAAATAGTATAGAAAGTTTAGAGTAAAGGGCTTCCTTTTTAGTCTATGTAAGGTTTGAACTCAACTATTATGATTACCATGTCACAGGTCGTCAGGGTTGATTTCCCTTCAAATATTATATGATGAGGGTGATCTTTTATTGTGTCTAACATTTAGTTTACCCATCATGTGAGTAAATATATATTTAGAACTCAGACTCAACTGGCGTGTATGTCGATTATCGCGGTAAAGAGTATTCTATAACGTAAATCTAATTCAAAATAATTTATGCAATTAAGACACTAAGTGACATTTATGAACGTTAAATTGAAGCTACTGTTAAAAATCATAGATCGACACAAACAGACGCCACAGCATGTACTGGGTTGTCAATGTGTACTGGATTTTCAAGGTAAACTAAAGAATCCTCAAGAATCAATGTATCTCCATGCTAAGTTAAGAATGAATGTAACAGAGTAAATTTCAAATTTATAATATTGGTAAGTATAAATGTATATATCAACAGTTTGGTTTGTAATACCGACCAACTTATATGAGTCATACTACCGATTCAGCCTCGTTTGGTATCGGCTGATACTGAGAGTATGATCGAGTGATATTTCTTTACTAGCTGAACCCCGCAGTACGACAATAACCGAGGCGAAGCTAGTATCTTTATAAATCGTAGCCTATGTATTATATTATTGTAAAGTTTCATCAAAATCCATTCAGTAGTTCTTATCTGAAAGAGCAACAAACATACTCACTTACATACTAGCAAACTTTCGCGTTTATAGTATTAGTAGGATTAATTTCTGTTTTAAAGAAAATTTTAAATTATTTCAAACATGTACTGTATCAAACTAAAGAACCGAAAGCGAGTTCGAAACCAAACTTTTAAATCACCTTAGTATATTGTCATTCTGAAGCTATTTATATAGCTAGGATTTGCTATGACGTCACAACAAGATTATATTCCCATAATTCTGTCACGTTCATCCACCTTAAAGTTATTTCCCTAAGGCATTATATACACATGAAACAATACAACCGACCACTCTTAGTCCCGGTCACTGCCACAATGAGGACGATTACGAACTGCGTCTTTTCTAAGTTCGAGAAAATACGCTTGTCGGTCAAAAAATTAAAACTGGGATAGAGTTCAGTTACTCAAAATAATTAAAAAATAATAGGTTGTCATATTCAACCTCAGATTTAATCTCTTTTTTTATGTTCCAAATTCAAAATTTGTTACTTACTCTGGCTTCTTCTAAATAATTAATACCCATTCAGTATTGTCAAATGTCACAAAAGGCGCTAATATTTCACAGGTGGTGTGGAAATGATTGCATTCTAAGTATTTCTTAAGGTTTTGAATGGTGATTCTTAGAACAATTTACTTATTTATAGTTTTGTTCAAATAAACATCTGCCATCTTGTATAGAAAGATAATTTGAAGGTCTATAGTTTCTATCTTAGCTACTTATTACTCGACTACGCTGAAACCAAAAGGAAGGATAATATTGTTGGCAGTCCACGTATGTTTGTATGTACACCATAACGCCTAAACTACTGAACCATTTTTAATGACTATCAGTAGATGCGTACTATTCGCGTTATAGATTTTTATTTTATTCTTTTACTTAAACATTGAGGCTGATTAACTATTTTATCACATATGGGATTGATGGGGACTTTTGAAACTTTATTTCTGATTGGTACACTGTTAGATTTTTATTATTTGAAATATCTATTTCGATCGGACCTATAAATATTAGGTTATTTTTAATTCTCTTATTATTGTGTGTATGTCTGTTATTGTAATAAAGAAAAACCTATACCCTTCTTCAATAACCAAATTTCATTGAAATTGGTGCAACGGATTAGCCGTGATGACATACAAAGTTAATTTCAAATTTACTAATATTATATAATATCATTGACTAATATGAATTTAATAATGTTCACAATATCTTTTTATATTTAGCGGGAGATCAAAATGCTTTATCAGTCATTACTTATTCGTACCACGTCACCTCTTCTCGATAACAAACTACCCTCAGTCGGCTCTAATGAATACAAACAGCGTTCTACTAAGTCATCATAACCTGTTCGTTAGTTTGTTTACTTATTCCAAGTTGGACAGGTTTCAAACAAGAAATGGAAGCAGAAAACTTGGAATACTCCTCAGTGATTCCTCACTAACATTTAAAAAACTTGTAGAAATAAGATTGATTCATGAGCGTTTTTTTTTACTGGAGTAATTGTGGACAGGCTCTTGGGGCTTACGGTGTAGAGTGAAAATAAGTGATTGATTTGATAAACAAAAATGTTTTAAGATTGATTTGATACTAGAAAATAAGCAAACATAATTTTAGTATGATAATAATGTACCAAAACCAGGTCATACCTAAAAGAAAGTAAAATAATGACGCTACCTCGCACATACACAATTACAAACGGACTATTTTGACCACTTGTTGATTAAGTCTCTGATAGACTAATATGAAATTTGTGACTGCATTGTTACCCTAGTGGTCACAGTAGAAGCCGTCACCACGCCTCTTTCTATCGCGCCAAGTGTTGTTTCAAATCCTACATCGGACAACACAGTTTGTGATCCACAAATTGTTGTTTTGAGTTTTGGTGTTCATTGCGTCCGTTTCATATATATGTTGTGTTATACATATGTTTGTAAAGTCTAGCGACACAGATTATTTTTCCTAATGCGGTTGTCTTCATAAAGAGAAAAAAGTCTGTTAAATAATTAGAGATTTTATATTCACAAGTCTTGTAGTCATATGTTCGCATGTTCTATCTGTTAAATCGATACCTATATTATAAATGCGTAACTCTGTCTGTCCTGCTTTCACAGATTTCAAAGAAATTTGGCATGGAGATACATTGATTCTTGAGGAAAGGCATGGCCTACTCTTTGCTGCGATAACCGAGAAACACGCGGGCGGAGCCGCGCTCAGAAGCTAGTAGTGTTATATGGCAGAAAACTATTCGAAACTTCATCGGGAATGAAATAAACCGGGCCCTTACTCTGTATTATTTACACGTAGTAGGAACGTATAATACGGTATTTCATATACTTGCAAATTAATGAACTATTTACAACTAGAGAAACGGAAACTAATATCACGGAATGAATTTAAAACAATAATATTTATAAAGCAATGAGTTAAGAATCTAGTTGCTAACAGTTCACACACATGTATACGTATAATAATATGTTTACTTACCCAAACAACACACACATGTAAACCTGACCATGTATTTCGTTTTCCGCCTTTAATTCAATAGTATTCACTTTAAACTGATATAAGTACATTTGGCGATACGATATGGATTTGGCCATGAATGCGGCTATGGCACATCTCCACAGACAATGGACTACTTGAAAACGTATCACGCGAACCGAGAATCGTGTACGCCTGACTGGATATTATTTCACAGTACAGTCGATATATGTTATATCGACTGTACTGTGAAATAATACGTGAATAATAGGTAAGTCCAAAACTCTTCAAGATGCATCTTAAGGAAATGCTTATAGTTTTATGCTGTTTTAATCTACTTTATTAGAATCATAAATGTAGCTAATACCGCCTAGCATTTGTACACAAGAATATCATTAATTAATTTATTTCACTCGTTTTGTTTTCTTAATACCAAAAGTAAGTATTAACATTTAAAATCATACAATGCAATAAAAACACTTCACGGTCTTCTTCTATTCTTGTGTGTGTATGTATACGTGTGTGTGTGTGTGTGTTTGTGTGTGTGTTTGTTTGTGTGTGTGTGTGTGTGTGTGCGTGTGCGTGTGTGTGTTATGAAATAAATTTGACAAGGTTCTCAGCCCTTTCATAATCTATTTCTTGAAGCCAATTTCCCACTTTATTTTTAATCTCATGTTTGCTAAGACTCACAATATTTATTTATTATTTATACCATTATATACTTTAGTACTTAGACTAGTAGGTTGTATCCTCGCGAAAGAAGTTCTACATGTGACTCTGAGACACACATATGTAAGTTTTTATTGAACAACAAATTCGAAACGACATCCAAATTAGTATTCCATATTAATTCGAACCAATAAACGTAGTGGAATACATGTAAGATGACTGTTTTAAACTACCTGGATATTTGAAAACTAAATTCAAAACGTATTTAGGTACACACCAAAACTTCCACGTTCAATTTAATTGATAAAATTATATATCATACAACGCCTGCAATGCCATGCTATTTGGCTGATAAATTCTACCACAGCCAAACGAAGAATTTATTCAGTTGAAATCGTTCTAATAAACAGCATACTGTTGCCAAGAATTAATGCAGTAAATACGAATACCGCGTCATATATTGTTGTAGGTGATTGTAGTATTATTTTCAGTTCGAGTACTTCGAATAGGTGTTTCGGAACCAATAGAAAGGGATGGAAGATATATAAGTTATATGACACTTGATATATAATTACACTTTTAATTTAATTTAATCCTAATTATTATAAATGTGAATGTAAGTTTGTTTGTTACGCTTTCACGCGAAAACTACTAAACCGATCATCATAAAACTTTGTGAACATATTCTTGGAGGTATAGGAAGTAACATAAGATACTTTATATTAAATGCGAGCGAAGCCACGGGCGTAATATAAAGTATAATAATGTAAGATTGTTTCTTAGTTAAGCTTTCACGCCTTAAAAATTTTCGAATATTTGACGCACAACGCCATCTAGTCTCAGAATACGCAGAGCTTGTACTATGCTATGTAAAGATAATTTTATTTTTATCATTATCGATTTTTCTACCCCTTGAAAGGTGTCATAAGATTTATCGTTTTCGTTATATGGTTCAATTCCCAAACAACCTGTATACAATAATACCAGAGAAATAATAACTAAGTCCTTGTTATTAAACTCCTAAGTATGTGTTCCTAGAGGAGTATTTGAAATTTTAGTTTGAACGTTTCAGTGGATGTTTGACACAATGAGAACATTGTCAATTTGGCAACAAACTTTAAGGGTAAAGTATTATAACAATACAAATTACACAGTACCGTTTGCCAAAAGACTAAAAACAGTTTTTACATCATCTACTCACGACTTTGTTCCCAAAGAGGTAGACAGAGGCGTGTGAATCACCCACTTTATGCCGACTCGAATTTATTTTGTATATCTAAATAAGTACGTAATATATTATGTACTTAGAAGATCAAAATTAGGTATCCAATAGTATCGGTGTGAAATAGCGTTTGCGCTGTGTTTTACCGAGTAAGTGAGAACACCGGAGGCCTATACCCCAACCCCTCCCCCCATCCCCCAAAGTTCGGCAACACACTTGTGACACCTCTGGTGTTGCGGTTGTCGTTTACCATAAGGTGATACGTCTACTCGTTTGCCACCTATTCAATAAAAAAAGAACCCAGTTTAAGCATAGTAAAATTTACGATAAAATTAAATAATTGAGTTACTAATAAGAATTATAATAGCATTACAGTTTATATTGTACTAGCCGACCCACACAACCTCGTTTGCGTCTTCTATTGCCCGTAGCGTGAAAATTTTCCCCCGTTTTCGAAATATTCTTCATTGGTGCTCCGCTGCTACCAGTATTAGCGTGCTGACATATAGCCTATAGCCTTCCTTGATAAATGGACTATTCAACACTAATATAGTTTTTCAAATCGAACCATCGGTTCCTGAGATTAGCGAATTCAAACAAACAAACAAACAAACTCTGCAGCTTTATAATATTAGTATAGATTGCAGCACAGTTATAGTAATTCAGTCAAGAAACATAATGGCGAATCTTTTGACAATGTATAGATTTTGTTATAGAGACAGATTAGGCCTTGGGGAAGTTAAAAACTAAACAGAGATAAGGTAGCTAGTTTAGTCTAATATTAAACCTGAATATTAAAATACTTAATGATTCAAAATGTATAAGTGTACCTATAGAGATAACGGCGAACAACAACAGTAATTTTACGCCAACTTTGGCTATAAACAATACTAATAAATAAAAGACGAACTCAACCTCCAAAATATACCGACATTTATAGACTGACATTAATTGTAACATGTTTTTACTGAATATTGAAATATAAAATAAATATTTTTCTAGACATCTAAGACACAACGCCATCCAGTCCCAAGCTAAGCAGAGCTTGTGCTATGGGGTAATAAACAACTGATATAAATACATGTATACTTTTTTTGTTAATACATACATATTATACATAGAAAACACCCAAATTCCGAAACCAACAGACTTTCAGATCATACAAATATTTCGGACATTTCGGACATCTATTTAACACACAACGCCATCTAGTCCCAAGCTAAGCAGTGCTTGTGTTATGGGTACTAGACAACTGATATAAATAGTTCCGACTCTGGATTCGAATCCAAAAACTCAAGTACAGCAGTCGCTTACTCTACCACTCGCCCCACCGACGCAGTTACATAATATACTACAAAAAAAATTGTATTTCGAAATCAAGTTTTAGCTATCACCATAGATTTCATAGTATTGTGAGCAAGGCTATCCTATTGAGCAAGTAAATCATCTCAAAACACGTCAAGAGCATTTAACAGTCCATTACTGGACATCGGCCTTTCTTTAGCAAGGAGGTTTTGGTCAACAACGCTGGTCTAAAACCCCATATCAATTAAAATTTTCCTTCTCATCGCAGTAATAATAATCGCCTTATTGTACACCAGATTAATTACAAAGGTAACTAAAATGGAAAGAAAGACGTGGCAAGTATAGGGTTAAAGAAGTATATTTACATGTTATGTAAAGTAATAGTGTCAATGCAATGTTATTATCATGCGCAGCAAGAGAGCAACTCTTGAATGCCTCTTACGATACTCACCGAATGCATAGGGGTAGAAACACCATAAGAAGAAAACTAATTTATGGATGTTTTAAATCTCGCAATAATAGCGATTGAATTTACATCAGTATTTATGATAAAAAAAAGTGCGTGCGTACAAAGTACACATGTCAGAAGTGAAACGGCTTTTTTTTTTTCTCTCCTTCTGCCACTTGGCGATCTGTGTGGACACAATGAGCCAATCATGTGATATTTGTTGAATTCACTGGCTTGGAGCGAAGAGAAAATCTGAGAATTCTCTTCAGACTCCCTAATCAAATCTCGCGTTCAGCGTGGGAACATCATGCCGCTTTAACCGGTCGTGTGATACACTGCCTGTACCCTGTAGTCTTGAGGCCAACTCATTGACGTGACTAGATATTCTGGTTTGATAGCTTTTACTGTACTCAGCAATCTCTTGTCTAACTGTCCTGATGTTTAAATCCGCGTGTATGTGTCTGTTACTCACGTCATACGGTATATTTAACATGGCTCTTAGTGTTTTGCTTTGAAATATTTCGAGGATTTCAATGTTACTAGTAGTTCCCCACAATTGGATACCATATGTCCATATAGGTTTTAATACAGTTTTATACATGATTATTTTGCTTTCATTTGACAGGCTTGACTGACGACCTATCAGCCAGTTCATAGATCTCATTCTCATATCCAGCTGTTTTCGTTTTGTCTATATGTGTTTCCTCCAGGTTAGCCGGCGGTCTAGATGCATCCCTAGATATTTAGCGTCTTCAGCTTGAGGAATATCTTTGTCGTAGAGTTTTATGGAGGGGCAAGTTAGTTTTCTCAGGGTAAAGGTTACATGGACCGATTTGCATTGATTTGCCCTAATATGCCATCTGTCCAGCCACTCTTCTATCTTTAGAACGTGGACTTGTAGTTTCGCTGATGCTACTACTAGTTATCATGAACCGATAGTATGGCTGTGTCAAGGAAACTGCTTTGACAAACTAATTATTAATGAAAATAATTAAAGAGAATTATCAAAATATATTTATTTTATATTGTTTAAAAAATAATATAGTAAAATCTCAGATGATGAATATTAAATTAAAATTCGCCCTTCTCACTCTTTCTCAATCGGTCTCAATCGCTCTCTCCCTCTTCTTCGACAAAAACGCTGTACATCTTCGTGACGCGTTTCATCCGTAAAATTTTTACCCTCATGCGCCTAAAGAAGTTTCACTTCAAAAATCTAAAAATATTTGACAAAAGTTTTATATATGTTTATTTTTTACTCATGAGACTAGAATCTCTATTGGCCTAGACGAAGTTTGAATGACCGAATATCGAACCTCTTCATCTTTCGGAGGCTTCTAAGAGTACGGTGACCGATTTGCTGGCGCCGCTGTCCGGTTCTCTGAATATTGCAGTCTGACCTAATTTGTTTTTGGCATCGTTTCAACGTTTGCCTCGGAAAGGAACTGATATCAATGACAATTTCTTAAGCAGTTCCAGTTTTTAAACTACTTCAAAAAGAGGATGTTTTCAATTCAACTGAGACTGTTTCTGTATTTGTTACATACATAATATGAGTGTAACAAATGACTAAGTTGAAATATGTATGCATATGTGGGTTTATCTTGAACATTCGTGAATGTATTTCCACATTTTTTATAAATTGAGTGAATTTTACAAGTTTGTTGATGAAGTATATATTTGTTTAGAATATCTTTTCAATGAAATATATAAGCATATTTTTAAATAATTTATATTAATTTGTATTTAACACTAGCTAAGCCCCGCGGTGTAACCCGCGATTGATACTATATCGCGGGTAACGCCGCCGATAATCTCACACACACACACACACACACACACACACACACACACACAGCGGATACAGCGCAAGCGCTGTTTCACACCGATTTTTTATGGGGCTCGATCGTGGTGATACCACATCACTACGATAGAGCCGGCCCATTCATGCCGAAGAGTGGTTCTCCCTCCCTCTCTCTACACGCATTTAAGATGATTTGTTACTTATATGGATATCCTTAAAAGACACATAGTAAGATATAGTGATATAAGAATAAGGCAAATTATAGAATACTCACTTCCATTTTCTGCAAAATTACTAAACAAATTTACAATATTCTCTAGTCATTTAATCTTTTGTACGTACCCTTCTTTTTCATTTGGCGTATTTTATTATATCTTTTGGTAGCATATACTCATGCGCCAGGTATAAAACAAATTTAACACCCACATTTATAAAGTAACCACATTTTGAATTTACATATGAAAGCATGTACCGCAAGCCTTCGAGCAAATCAGGCTGACGTAGCACCCGACGTCGCTCAAAGTTAGTGACTAGCTCAGCTCGTAGGTGCTCGATGTGCTTTCAGGTATGTCTACGAATATCATAGGATAATAAGATTCGTAGCACATATCTTGTCGTATTTGCTACGTTAGCGTTACGTTTCTCATACAAGCAAAGTATCGTTTAATATGATTGTGTTAGAAGTGCTATTTTTCTGTATTGTAGTCATACATATTGACTGCCTCGGTGGCGCGAGTGGTAGCGTAAGCGACTGCTGTGCTTGAGGTCTCGGGTTCGATTCCCGGGTCGGTCCAAATGTTTGTATGATCTGCAAATATTTGTTTCGAAGTTTGGGTGTTTTCTATGTAGGTATAATATGTATGTATTTACAAAAAAAAAGTATATATGTATTTATATCAGTTGTCTAGTACCCATAACACAAGCTCTGCTTAGCTTGGGACTAGACGGCGTTGTGTGTTAAATTGTCCGAAATATTTATATTTATTTATTTATTTATACACACGTAAAATATTCGTTTTGTGAAACTCTTAAAATTGCTGATAACAAAAAAGCAATATTATTCTACAATCAAATGTACTGGTTTCCAACTATTGGTTTCTATATTAAGTTACTTTCATAATATTTTTATTAGCTTAACGCAATTCTCAAGTTTTTGTTTAGAGACTTAAGTAAAAAAGTTTTATACAAATACTTTTTTTAGATCCTTTTATTGAACTACTAGAATAGGCAAGATGCTTTCATTGTTAAACCACTAAATCCAAATTTTAGAGATCCCTTTAGCAGTTACCAAAATTAAAAATAATAACAAAACGAACGACAAAACCTCTCGCGATCCACAAAAAATACACTAGAGTTTCTAAAGATCTCCGTGGTTTACAAGCGTTTTCCTGAGAGAAACTGACAGATATTATTTCTCACCTTTGCAGAAGTAGGTACCTTCTGAGCTAAAGGAGACAGGGCCCTCTACACACGATAGTAGAGTCTCCTTGACACGTAGCCAAGTGTGCTGGGTTCAAAGAAAGTACAAAACTGAAACCGACATAAGAAATTTCGTCAAACCGACAAAAGAACGTCAGACCTGGTGTTTAATAATGCCGTAAGGCAAACAGTTAGGTGCAAACTTAACTAAAATAATGGAATAAGTAGAAGTGAGTTTGATTTTAGAATGTGTGAGATTATATATATAACTGGTGTTTGACGTTTTCTTTGGCGCTTAGTCACCTCTTAGATCAAATGGTAAGGCCATTTCGTCCTAATGTGATGAAGATTCGTGAGAGATACAAATACAAAACAAACACATGAAAAGAACCTATTGAAACTATCAGATATCGTGAACGATCATGAAATTATTTGTTTTAGTAAATATGTTATCAGTATTTATCTTTTAGAAGCTTTCTTTTATATTATTTCTGCGAAATACCCAGCAATCATCTATCAAGTACAGATCACTGATCGTGTAGCACTATTTTCTGTCACCATTCACTCGTAAAGCTTACAAGAGCGTCTCCGAATCGGTATTATCATGTCACAGTGGATCATGAACGCAGTGTGAATCACCGCGTAATATCAAGCACTGGGGAACGGAAATCTTATCAAGATCTGTCTTACGTCATCCAAATTGAAGAGACATCATATACTTCGGTGAGTTTTAATATTACGTGTACAGATTAACAGCTCAGTTTTGTAAAGCAACTTTTTTATTTTGATATCTAATATTTATAGTACACTTACGTTTAAAGTTAAATAAATAAATATTTTTGGACATCTAACACACAAGGCCATCTAGTCCCAAGCTAAGCAAAGTTTGTATTATGGGTACTAGACAACTGATATAAATACACTAGCTGTCCCGGCAAACGTTGCTTTGCCATAAAAGGGAATATATGTTGTAGAGGAGGGTCAATAAAAATCGCGATGGAAAAATAAGGGTTGATCGTAGAGGGTTGAAAATCTAGGGTTGTATGTATTTTCTAATGCTGCATCAAAAAAAAATAGAAATTAAAAATTTTGTCAAAAAAAAAAATATCAAAATCGGTCGAGCCGTTTCGGAGGAGTTCGATTACGCACCCCGTGACACGAGAATTTTATATATAAGATATATAAATATATATATACAAATATTTGCAGATCATACAAACATTTGGTTTGACTCGGGAATCGAACTCGAGACCTCAAGCACAGCAGTCGCACACGCTACCACTACGCCACCGTTGAAAATTAGTTTGCAACGCACTTACTATGTTTCTTCAAAGAACACTTTTATGTTAAGCATGATTCCACCCTCATAGAAACTTTACAAACATATAACAACAAATACATAGAATATACAACTTAGAAATACCTATTTCTAGATTCCATAAAAAATAGCCAATAATATTCTCTATATACACAGCACTACTTACTTAATTGGCTAGCTGAGCTACCCAAAGCGTGTCTTGGCCTCCGACAGTAGAATGCACCATTTTATCCTATTCTGTACCAGCTCAGACCATACAACTAAAAATAATAATCCAGACTCAAATTTTTCGGTGTTTTACAACATTAAATATTTTTGTATTATGTATGGCCCTGTCAAAGTGACCTCTGCCTAATGGAAAGCATAAGCTGAATCTTAAGTGGTGGTCACCATACTCATTGCGAATGCTGACAATGCAACAATGCAGCATGGTGACCCACACCGAGGCGGCCTAGTGATGCTTCTGCATCATTTGACCTACGGTCTCGCGCTCACCAACGAAGCAGCACGAACGCTGTTATTTTGCGTTGATTTTCTGTGCGAGGATAGTACCGCTCTAGTCGAGCCAACCCGTTTGTGCTATATTATATAGAGAAATTATCTTTTCTCTAATTTTGGTGAATGATTTTATCATTCACCAAAATTAGAGAAAAGATAATTTTCGAGAATTTTAAATTTGGTGAAAAACAACTGCATCAATATTTGGGTAGGTAGGTACATAATAAGTGTAATATGTTCTTCCATTTTAGGAAGTTTTAAATACGCTACGCCAAATCTATTACTTACTTATTTTATGGAGTTTTAACCGTTTCCTCATCTCCTCGACAGCTAAATTTGAGTTTGAAATTTGATCAATAAAAACGGTATGGTTACGAGATATATTTAAAATATATGTGACATTTGTAGCAGCAGGTCCTTATTAGAAGAAAAATAAATTAAATTAATGATTTCTGATAGGCTACAAATAATTGTGCGCTTATTACGATCATTTGTTCTATAAATTTGAATGTAATTTGTTGATAATCTCTATTTAGACGTTCAAATATTCATAGGTAGTTTGTCCATATTTCATGTTTTTTTACATAGAACGCTAATCTTTTCACTTGTTTAAATAATTATCCTTAATATATAGTATTGCAACTGAACCAACATTACTCGTTTGCAACCGATAACGTTTCCATCGCTTAATGGATATCTAAATGAAGTCCCGTACATACGAGTTAATCTCCTAAGCGACTACGTAATGGCATTGGTACTAATTGTAATAGCATTTGCCAAAATGTAACGTAATTATTACTATAATATATGTATATAATAACATTAGTTTAAAATACTTTTGCTGGTATTGTCTCTTAAGACATACCAGCAAAGCGTTGTCTTATAATAAAACTTAAACTGCAACTTCATTTACATATAACTGAATGTAAGTTATAATTTAGAATGAATGTTATCAAAGTTGAAGCAATCACATGCACACACACACACACACACACACACACACACACACACACGCACACGCGCACGTACACACGCACACACACACACACACAGACACACACACACACACACTCACAGAAACACAGCGCGCGTGTAGCATACAATAGTATTGAGAACTTTGTGAAATCTGATAGAAATCGTTAATATTAAAAGATTAACATTCTCAAATATAACCTTTTCCGATAAGTTAGTACAAAAATATAAGAATCAAACTATCGCACAAATCATTTAATCTTTTTCAAAAGATTTTTACTAAAGCTCCATTCTTCAAACATGACCGAATAATTTATCGGATTGAACTACTTTTGATAAAAATCTTTTGTAACTTAGATTCGGAAGATGCCTCCATATGTTCCAAATGCGAAAGAATATTTCACAGCTTCCTTATCTAAAAAGCAGATGGTGGCTTTGTCGGGTTTTAGTCTTTTATTATCCGACTGCGAAAGAAGAAGGGTTATGTTTTCTAAGTGTATGTATGTATATTTCTTTGGCACGCCCTAGAGCCTAAACGGTTTATCGTATTTTGGTGTGAGTGGTGTCAATAGATTCGTCTTAGTCATGAGAGTGACACTGGGTACAACAAAATAAAAAAAAGTTATGTTATTTAGTTTTCTTAAATAATTCATTATTTGTTTTTATTATACATTCACAAGCTGAACCCCACGGTGCTACTCGCAGTATGACAATAACCGCGGGCAACACTGCGAGGTGAAGCTAGTATCTTTATAAATTGTAGCCTATGTGTTATTCTGATGTAAAAGCTATATTATTGTAAAGTTTCATCAAAATCCATTCAATAGCATTTGCGTGAAAGACCAACAAACATACTCACAAACTTTCGTATTTATAATATTAGTAGGATGTGTCTGTTAAATTGTTTTATTGAGACATCCTGTATAAGCAAATAACAGAAGACTATACATAAATAAATAAAGACTAAAATTATTCCATGACCACTAAATTCATAATTACAGCCAGCCAATGTAGATATGTATATTATCTGACAGTCATCAATTAAATCCAAACACAACAACCTATAAAAAAACACAATCGTGGCCTGAACCAAAATAAATAACAGTAACTAACTGATATAACTAGTATGCATAAATGATTATGTCATCAAACGATAAAAAAAATCATAACAATATTAAGCTATACAGAATAAACGGATATCGGTATTAATAATGATAAATAATTAAATATTTAGGTCATCTAACACACAACGCCATCTAGTCCCAAACAAAACAGAGCTTGTATTATGGGTACTAGAAAACTGATATAAATACATTTATACGTTTTTTGTAAATATACATGTTATACATAAGAAACGCCCAAAAACTCCGAAACAAATATTTGAAAATCATTCAAACATTTGATTTGAACAGGTAGTCGAACTCGCGACCTCAAACAGAGCAGTCGCTTACGGTCCCGTTTTACCCTTAGGGTACGAAAGCCTAAAAACGAGTAAATATTATGGTTTTTACACTTTATTCCAGTAAAAAAAATATTTGATAGTAATGATTGCAACAGAGGAATAATTCACATTCAATCATGTACACTTCTTTGCAAGGATAGCAATGTCTACTGATCATTTTTCCTGTAAAACAAGGCGTGTGCTATAGATGCACTTTTAAGACGCAATTTAAAAGACTACTACCTTCTCTTTTATTTTTTTGTGTAAATAAATATCACATAGTATACTCCTTACTCTGGTTATGGTTATCTGAGTGCTATAAACTGTTTCGTTTGATTTAAGCGCCGGAAGACTGCACAAATGTTAAAAGAGATTTGTAGATGCTTACTTAACGTGTTCAACAATTTAGATGTTAATATATAGGTATGTTATACGCATAGTTGAGAATACATATTCGTATAGGAAATTGTTGAAAGTCTCATCAAAATGAATCCACTCACGTAGTATTTTAGCAAATTTCAAGGCCAGGAATTGCAACTTTTAGTTTTGATAGTGGAAAAATCCAGAAGTACGTCTCATGACGTATGACCTTCTAAGCTAAGAAGGCGAGCAATAAAGTAGGTAAGGGTTGATGGCTGGCACAGTAATGTTACGTTATGTTATCCTGGTACAGGAAACCGGGCACATTAACTTTTATAACCGTATTCACAGCTCAATGCTGTTTTTATTGCGACATCCAGCTGTGAATATGTTTGGTTTAAAAATGTTTATTTCGTTCCGTTCTATGATCTGCTTCTACGATAGAAAAAACACAAGTTTCCTAGTAAAATAAGATGCACATTCAATTTACATCTTAATTAGAAATTTCCAGTTAAAGTTGTTCGGTTGTGGTACATATCCAGTTTACATTAGTGAACAAACTAACAATAATTTTAGGAGTGGTTTCATGAACAATGCACGGGATATGAATGTTATTTTAAAATTTTATTTAGAATATTTTGTGTTCTCCTCACCTTCATGCCTTAAACTCAAGGGTTATTACAGAAAACTTATATAGAGATCAAGTGAAATACATACATCGTCTATACTTAAAGGAAAATGTTGCTTATTTTAACATATATAATTCAGTGAGTCTCATTTATTTGATATTCATATCAAGAAATACCACCTGCTACTTGAATCTTTACACGTCAGCAATCGGGCCGAAGCCATTAACACTTCATTTATATAGAAATAACTACCTATAACTATATAACTTTTATATCCATACTAATATTATTAATTCGAAAGTAACTCTGTCTGTCCGTCTGCCTTTCACGGCTAAATCTATTGAAATTTGGCAATGAGAAGCTTTAATTCTTGAAGAAGGATATAGTAGCCTAGCATTGTTACCGAGGGAGAGCCACGATTCGGCATAAATGGCCTCACAGAAAACCGCTATAATATAGCGCTTGAACTGTGTTTCACCCTGTGAGTGAGGATACCGGAGACACATACTCCTAAAAGCCGGCAACGCACTTGTGACACCTCTGGTGTTGCAGGTGTCTAGGGGCGGCGGTTATCGCTTACCATTAGGTGACACGTCTGCTCGTTTGCCCCGGTTCCAAAAAAGAAATTCATTAAAGCGACAACCGACATACAGCGGTACCTCGGGAAAGAGGTAGTAAAAAATATTTTATCAAATCTTTTCATTATCAACAGCCTTTGACAGTCCACTGCTGAACATAGTCCACTCCTTAGAATACCGGTTTTGGGCCACTTAACCAAATAAAGTAAATTCTTTTGAAGTCGACAAAAAGTAAAATGAAATTAAACCATAACCACTCCTGGGAAGTTTCTAATACAAATTATTCTTGATTAAATTAAGACGAAGTGACCAAAACTCAGCTTGATGTTAATTTAAAAAACTCATTTCAAAAGTAGATTTTTGGGATTATTGTAAACAGAAAAAAAAAAGAGTGTGTGTACTTATGTACACGCGTTAGAAGTTATACTTCTTTGGCGTATGGAAAAAAAATAACTGAAATGCAGTAGTGATTAACTATAAATATTAAAATTAATCAAAAAGATTTTATTTAAATAAATAATATTTATTTATTCACACTGTCTAATTGTACTGTTACGAAACACGTGTTCTAAATATAAAAATACTAGAATATACAACTTGAACATAGTTATCGATTTTCATGCCACCTAGAACTAACTTCACGATGTAGATTTCAGGTGTCGGTGTGCGCGCGCATCGTAAAAATTCACTCTCATCATTTTTCTCCATCGCGCCAAAAGAAGTATAACTTCAAAAAATAATACAGTTTTGTAATTAGTTTTATGTGGCTTTTTGGTACACGACTTACTTTAAAGCTACTAAAAAAATATTGTAGAATATATTTTTTATTTGGTTCCTTGTTTTAATTAAACCGTTCGTCTTATTTTCGCATATATTATTAAATTCGTCTCAGTTGTGGTAATAAATTTAGTTTTGAAACCAGAATATTTTTCAATCATTTTGTTATTTATCTTGTTCAAAAAGGAACTTTATATATGAAGAGTCAATCATGAATCATCATAAGCCTATCGTAGTCCACTGCTGTACATAGGCTTCTCCAATTGCACTAAAGAGTTTTAATCACTTCAATTTATTTATGAGAAATAAAATCTAGATATAACCACAGATTACAAAGACCTTTAAACGTTAATAGCTAAACACAATACTTTTATTGAGCTATGGTAACAGGTAAATGTATAGAATACAAAAACCAACATACATTTTAGAAACTATTTGACCCGCGAAACTCGTTTTTGTTGCGTTTTCAATTATGCTTTTGTTGTAGCGTAATATTAATTTGCCTTCCTCAATAAATGAGCTATTTGATACTAAAATTAGAGTGCTTAAACAAAAAACAAAGTCTTTAACTTTTAATGTTAGTGTTGACATGTGTTTTTTGAATTAAAAGGTGTATTTCCGTCATTGTTAGCACTTATAAAGTCGTCGTACGATATTCGACATACCAAACTGTATAAAACGTCAGAGAAGATAAACAGAAGTTATAGAAGAATATAATAGCTCTCTGTTCGCTCGCGGTCTGTTATTTTTTGGCACTGATATTTGTTTTCAATTCGTAGAAAATACAGAGATCGAGGTTTCGAAGATATTGAGATAACTTTAGAATAGCGTTGGCTTACAACTTCGCTCGCCGGCACAAAATTCCTGCCTCAAATGGTTATTCTTTTTTAAAAATTCAAACTTTGTGTCCCTTTATTTCAAGGCATATGTATATGTTTAGTGTGTAGGTAACATTTTTCTTCACACTTTACTGCAATCGGTAGGAAATGATTTCTGAAATTGAATGACATTCTATTACAGGAAGCCAGGAATGCCCGCTATTTATAATTTATAATATATAATAATAATAAATCTTTATTGAAAACTAAGCTAAAAGAAACATTATGTGCGAGAATGCCTGTATTAGTTATAAACTGTGTCGCAGCCAATAACGCCTCCTTTAGTCTGAGGCCATCAGAGTTACGTCAAAAATATAATATAGAAATATTACAAATCAAATAAAATTATTTTGTTGTGTGTAGTGTGTGTGTTTGTGTGTGTATGTGTGTGTATGTGTGTGTGGGTGTGTGTGCTTGCATGCGTGCTTGTGTGGTGTATGTGTGTTTGTATTTCATTTTATTTATTTATTTATTTAGGTATACCATATATAGATCACGATACTCATTGAGAACGCAAATAATGCAACAATATAGCATGTTGACTCACACCGTGGTAGCCTATTGAGATGTGGTTTTTTTTGTTACCCTAAAACATAGAAATGAAGTTATAGGCTCAATATTTGTTCTGCTTCAATTGTATTCTGTTACCCAGTATTTTAACAGCAATAAACAATGACTACTAGCATTTGGTTAAATGCTCGTGTACAGCCAAAAGGCCAAGTGTTCTTTAATTACATGTTTCGATAGTTATTGGAACGGTTATTAAATTTTTCGGACATTTCGGACATCTAACACACAACGCCATCTAATCCCAAACCAAGCTATGCTTGTATTATGGGTACTAGACAACTAATATAAGTACATATATACTTTATTTGTTAACATATGCATAATATACATAAGAAACACCCAAACTCCGAAACAAATGTTTGCAGATCATACAAACATTCGGTCCGACCCGGGAATCGAACCCGAGACCTCATACACAGCAGTTGAATACGCAACCACTGCACAACCTATTTAGTTGAGTAATTGAAACGAATACATGGTTTACGGTTTGTGTACTCGTTTCAATCAGCAAATGGTACTGGTATTCACAAAACCGTTCATTACGTAAGCACTATCGTAAATGCAATAACTTTTTTGTATTTTTAAGGGTAGTCAAATACCGGGCTTATACCTCTTCTTATAAAGGAGGTTTTGGCTCACAAGAACACGTTGGATAGACGGGTTGGTATATGATTGGTTTCAAGTTTTCCTTCTCTTTGCAGTGATGTTGTCCTGCGTAGTTTCTTCCCTTACTACCTTACCTTAGACTCTTACGAAACCCACGGTACAAATAGTAATGATGACGCTCCATTTTCTTTATTCATCACCACACGAATATGGCACATAATCTATATCTATACTAATATATAAAGCTAAAGAGTTTGTTTGTTTGTTTGAATACGTTAATCTCAGAAACCGCTGTTTCGATTTGAAAAGTTCTTGCAGTGTTGGATAGTCCATTTATCGAGGAAGGCTATAGGCTATATATCATTACGCTGATACTAATAGGAGCGGAGCATCAATGAAGAATGTTTCAAAAACGGGGGAAAATTTCACGCTACTAATATAATAAGGGAAGAATATATTTTTCTTTGAAACATGTATCTGGTAAGTAGGAAATATCTAAGTCAATGTATGTACTTGTATATATGTAGTATAAATAAATAACTTATCTGTCCCTGTACAAAATAACACAGTTACAAACCCTATTGGACGTTTACAACTCTCTGTGGACCAAACAAGAAGTTCGTACATTCCGTTTACATTCAACCATACACTAATTATGCAACTGGGACATTACTTTATTGGAGTTTATGTACAGTAAGCGAAATATATTTATGACTCAGAGAAAAAGTTCAACATAAACTTCAAGCCACTGTGACGTAAAGGAACTTTATCAGCTAGAGATGTACGAGAACGAATAAATTATTTTTAGATGTGTAAATAACAAACATATTCCAAAAAGAGTAGGCAATAAGCCTGCTTCATTAACATTGTATTTACTTAAGAAGAGAATTCACATGCGTATATATTATATTTTTAGTTTAATTGCCGTTATTATTTACCGTGGGAGAGCCACGCACCGGCATGAATTCGACCGGAGTGATACCACGGCCTCACAGAAAACCTACCTAAAACAGCGCCTGTGCTGTGCATCGAGTGAGTGAGGATACCAGGGCGCCAATACCCCAACCCTACCCTATCCCCCTCTCCATAACCTAAGGTCTAGCAACGCACTTGTGACGGTATTGCGGGTGTCTATGGGCGGCGGTAATCGCTTACGATCAGGTGATAGTCTGCTCGTTTACCCCCTATTCGATAAAAAAATATATCCGTACTTAATTATATTCATAACTAGCTAGTATAACTAACTAGTTTTGATCAGATGGCCTTGTGTGAACAATGTTAAGATTAAAATAATATATCTTTTATCATAACTTTTATAATAATATATACATAGTATCCAAAACTATGTTTTCAACAACTATTTTATGTAAAGTATTGCCGCTCATTCTGGTTGTTAAACTTTTGCCCGACTTTACTGTCTACATATTCTAGAATAAAGCTTCAGTTCATGTACGCAGCAACGCTATGTATAGCATAATATTTATTTTTTTTATTTAATTTATTTCCCACTGATAAAGACTATTATAGTATACATGTAGAAAAATGATTGGGGACAATTTCTCGAGTAGTAATGTCGGTTTTGGCGTACTATATATCGTTCTAACGCAATGCGTCTTTCTAAAAGCTCCACAAGTAGTAGGTGGTTTTGGTTAGATTTATTTTTTAAATAGCACTAGTGCTGTACTCTAATTTCTAGTCATAAATATTAAAATATAAATTCAACACATTTCACATACAGAAAGTAATAACTTACTACAGTTTGTAGTAATAATTATTTTCGTTCGAAACTCGGTTCACGTTGTTTTAAGATTTCAACAATGTTTAAAACATACTACGTGGATAATATAAAACAGAGAGTTACAATTATTTTTATGCATGAACAATTTTTTCCGTCATCTTTGAATTGATTTTAATTAGTTTTTGCTATTAGGTATTTAGCACTGTTGAATAAATAATAAATGTAGAAGATAGATTATTTTAGGCATCTTTGTAAACGGAGCATTTAAAATTGTCTTCGTAAACTTTCACAGTTTCCTTTTGTAGTCACTGGTGGCGCTGTTGTTCTTTTTGGATTGAAGACGTGTGAAGTCGTTAAGTGCTCAATATATTAACTCTTAAAAAGAAATGTAACATTGGTTTTTCATTGAAATATTACCAAAACCAAACAAGCACATTTATTTAAATAAGTTTCATTCAAAGAGGAAATGTCAGAAACTAGAAATTAGTTATTCAGATTGTGACAATAATATCAGCTGCGGTCTATAAGGTATTGTACTAGTTTTGATGCGCTACATTATAGTGCCCTCGTTATCGGCCGCGTTTAGCGGCCTCGGCTTATCAGAGTTGACGATAATAACCATAGCTTCCTTTTGTTTCGTAATAAAGCTTTAAAGGAGGTTGCTACCTCCTCTCCTTCACCAACATTCAGTTGGGCAGCTTACTGTTGATGAATACGGTGAATGTTATTGTTTTATGCCCCTGTATTTTTCTAAAACGGACTCCTAGTGGTTCACATGACCTATCAATTTTCAATATAAGCCCGTGGTCTATCCCCTCTGGTCCACCAGCCTGTGTGCAGCGCAAGCGCTGTTTCACAACGGTTTTCTGTAAGGCCGAGGTATCACTCCGGACGAGCCGTCCCATGCATGCCGGAGACTCTCAAACTGTGTAATATCGCATTAGTAAACTGCATCTCAAATTATTATGCTAAAATATATGTCTTTTTTAGCGTATATTTCGAAAAGCTCTCGTTTGTATTCTATCCAGATAAGTTCGCGCTGAAATAAAATCTTTACAATTATGGAAATGCAGATTATAGTAGCAAGATCTTCAAGACTTTGGTACTTTAAGCACAGCCCTAGTATGGCAATAAACACAAGAAGCCTCCAGTTTTCAAAGAATTAGTTCCAACAAAAAACGTACTTCAGTTAACGTTTGAAGGGGGTACCAGAGCTCAGTGAGAGGGGAATGATAGGGTTGTCAACACGAGTCTCTGAGTACTAGTTTCACTATTATTTTAAATCTGTTTTCAGCAGCAACAATTGCACTATTTGAGTAATTATTATGTCCGTGGTCAGGATGTTGTGTTTGTAATTATTCGGTTGCTATTAATTATGATTAGCTTGGACTGAACAACGACGGCTGGCATGCTTTGCATTGCCATTCATGTGCTGAGTCCAAGACCATTTCGTCTTCACACTATTAATGTTTAAGTACTGTTATTTTTTATTCTTATATGAAAGTGCAAAACTGGAGTGATTAGGCATAATATTACTTCTTTACAATTGTTTAGTTTCACAAAAGTATTTTATACATATGGAGACAAACTATGTTGGTTTTCTTTGTGATGTCAGTACTGGTTTTCATAAGGGTTTTGAAAGTCGTATGAGTTTAGGAATACCGCAGGTGGAAATTTGTTTCACAGATTGATTCGTCACCGTCTCAGCCTAAAGACACTGCTGGACATAGGACTCTCCCAAGGCTCTCTACAACAACCAGCCACCGCAACCTTCACCAGGTCCTCGGACCACCTTGTTAGGAGCCTACCCACGCTTCCTTTTACAGTACGTCCTTGTCACTCCAGGACTTTCTAGCCTCATCAGCCGTGTGGCGTATCTGAGAGCAATGTACCCCACCCACTGACACTTAAGTTTGGCAATTTTCCAGGCAATGCCAGTGACCGACAGTGGAAGATAAAAGTTTCTTCAAAAGCGCAATATGGTTGAGTGCAGATTACATATAAGTATACATTTGAATATGTAAAACGTCAACTAAAAACTAATTTCTTATAGAAATATATTACACAAGCTGACCCACGCAACCTCGTTTGCGTCTTCTATTGCCCGTAGCGTGAAAAATTTTCCCCGTTTTTTAAATATTCTTCATTGGTGGTCCGCTGCTATTAGTATTAGCGTGATGATATAAAGACTAAAGCCTTTCTCGATAAACGGAGTATCCAATATTGAAAGAATTGTGGCGACTTCCACATATAACACAACAATAACCTACTACAGCGCCATCTACTGAAGATACACTGAACTACGAAGTAACGCACTACACGGAGTAACTACCAATCCTGAATCGCGCAATAGAAGTTATCGCGCCGATTATCATATGTACAACATCCCAACATCAACTGTTGGGCAGTAGCCCGCCAGGCATGATCACCTCGCCTGGTCGGAGGATTCTCCCTTTGTGTTGGAGGGACATAATACCTGTTCCCCACAGAATTACATATTGGACCAGCGGTTCCTTAGATTACCGCGTTCAACTAAACAAACTCTTTAGCTTTATAATATTAGTACAGATGTGTAAACCAGTAGCATTAATATCATACAAATGATAACATTATTATTCTTCTAGTTGTTATTATAGCCACAAAGTAATACATAGGTATATTTATCTTAATACACGTGTGTTTATGTTATTGTTATAACAGCTCGTTTACACGCCGGCCACGTTCCTGGACATAAATTCCACCTAAATACAGATATCATGAGATCTATAACAGCTTTGTTGTTATTGGCACTCAAATATTAAGGGCTTTCACTATTTTCTTCTTTATAATATACTAGCTGACCCACGCAACCTCGTTTGCGTCTTATATTACCCGTAGCGTGAAAATTTCCCACGTTTTTTAAACATTATTCGTTGGTACTCCGCTCCTATTAGTCGTAGCGTAATGATATATAGCCTATAGCCTTCCTCAAAAAATGAACTATCCAACACTGAAAGAATTTTTCAAATCAGACCTGAGACCTCAAGCGGTTCCTGAGATTAGCGCGTTTAAACAAACAAACTCTTCAGCTTTATTATTAGTATAGATTATTAAGACAAAAGTGTAATAATTGATAAATCCTATCCAATGAGTAACTGGATAATACTTAGACCCTCATCATGACGTCATAATATATAACTTTATAATAAAAATAAATCGATAAAAGAAGAGAAAATATAGAAACCTAAAATAACATCAAATGAAAACACACAGCACTTATGAAGGATCACCTTTATTTCGAATAGCTTGTATGGCGATGTAATTTGCTGAGTAAGTAATTAGTAGCGCATTTTGTAATATAAATATATAACATAAGTAGACAAAGACGAGTCCGACTCTCTCGCCGACGGTATCATATAAACTTACCTATTTGTACTTATTTAAATACTCTCAAAGATTTTTACATAAGATAAACATATCTTTATCGTTTTAAAACTATTCCCCACATATGCACAATATTATACGTCTATAATACTAGTTTAAAAAGGCATTCCATATAATGCTTATCTCAGAAAGTGTTTTAAAGTCTCTAAAGTAAAATATATACGTAGAACTCCTAAATAAAGCCATTTTTTTAGCCGAACGTTAATGCAAAATAATTTTTATTTGTCTATTTAAATTAAAGCTCATTATTTTTTGAGAGAAAATGTCGGCCGCATGAAAATAACGTTTCTTTTTTATGTAAATATAAGGTTATCTTGCGTCTGCTGGGACTGACGACGACTAGTCTATTGGGGCTGTCGAAGTCACTGTGAAGTTTGAGTATTAAAAATAAACATTCGTTGACAAAAGACCAAGTGTCTGTGTTTTTTTTTACAATCGATATTGCCAGTTATAATTTTAATGGAAACTGTCATATTATATTTTCTTTTTTGGACTGATATTTTTTATGAAGCAATGAAATTCAGTGTTGAGTTATATTTTAGTTGAGTGTTATTTTACTACAGAAATGAGCTGAGAATAAAGAAAGAACATCAATAAATTTATTGGAACTCGGAATGAGCAGTTCTGATATCTTAAATTCGTAAAACAAATGCAGTCGAGATATTTAAATTCATCATAACTTGAACTGTATCTACTTTTTCCAGAGCTGGTGGGGTAAAACTTTAACTTTAAAGTATATCGGACTCAGACCAATTATTACATGACCGTGTTCCACCATATCTTTTGGAGATAAATTTAGTTTTAGAACGGTAATAAAAACAAATTAATTGTTCGGAGAGATACCTTTATCGCTAGTTACCAACGAGTGGGATAAAAAAATTCGTTGCCAATTATCTATTACTATACTAGTATTACTATCTATTTATTTACGCATGTATTTATTATAAATAATATATACATACATAAATAAATATTTCGGACATATAACACAAAACGACATCTAGTTCCAAATTCAACAGAGCTTGTATTATGGATACTAGATAACTAATATTAATACATATATACTTTTTTTTATAAATACATACATATTATACATATAAGACACCCAAACTCTGAAACAAATATTTGTAGATCATTCAAACATTAGGTCCGACACGGGAATCTAACCCGAGACCTCAAGCACAGTAGTCGCTTACGATACCACTATGCCACAGAGGCAGTCAGTCAATGATGAATGATGAAACATAGCTCGCGAACATTTTTTAGTATTTCGATACTTCAATACAAAATGTATCGAAGTTTCAAAACCTTTTGAGCCAAACAGAATTACAATACAAATAGGGTTGTAACGGATGAGTGTGTACAAGTTCTGTGGATGAAGTGCATACTACGCTGACCTACACTTTTATAGGTAACACAATACCTACTTGAGTGCAACCCTGCCCTTCTTTTGTGTCGTCTGGAGAACCATTGGATAACAATAGAGGCGAACAATGAAACTACTATTTGAATGCAACTGTAGATATCGTGTTTGTATTTATTTCATTATTATGTTCAACATAAAAGTACTATTTTTATTAGACAAGAGCCTTGTCAAGACTGTCTAAAAAATTTCATAACATGCAGCCGATGAAAATGTTTTGTTTAAGCAATATCTAGAGTGATACGCTAATGAATTGCTGTGGCTTTAGACGTGGTGATCTTTATACTGGTGTCCCACATTTTATCTTAATTGCTTCCTATCCACAGCAATCACGAGGGCCTTCGAATGGCGAGTGAATTAAAAGTAGATTTGGAATCCATCGTTTAAAACCCATATTTTCTTTTACAGATTCGCTTTTGAATACTCGTAGGTATATTTTAAAAAAAGTTTCTTTTATTTTTACCTACTTTCACATGTATGCAGATCAGCAATGAATTAAATGATCCATATTTACCGGTAATTTTTCTAGAATATAAGTATTTTTTATATTACACTCATCACAACTCACTGTAAACATTTATTGATTGCGGGATGTAGGCGTGAAAACCGTAATAAATTAAGTGAGACACACTTAACTAATTCGGAGGTCTCCGAGATTATTGCAGATAAAAAGGAATTAAGATAAACCGCTGGTATCGTCACATGGTCCTTCATCAATGTCGAGATAATAAGGAACGGAATCATGGACGTCACTATTGAGTGTTCAGCCGTCACTCAAAAGACCGTAAAATACTTTTAACTCTTGTGTTCGTGAAAACAAAAGAATTTGATAATGGAGCTCTTTTTCTCTTTTAATTAAGCGTATTTTAATAAAATTAACTGACTTCAAAAGAGGAGGAGGTTCTCAATTCGACTGGTTTTTTTTTGCCGGATGCAACGGAGAATACGACAGGTAAGAGATACAAATACAAAAAGTCGCCTGTAATTAGTGAGCCAGTGCGAGAGAGCAAATTCCGGTCTCATTCTTTAGTCGATTTAGTATCACTTCTATCGTGTGTGAATCGCACACACACCTTTTTTTATTTGAAAGCTGGTGGTTTCTGTACCGTTTTTATTTTTGTTTCATTACAAGTTTTTATATATTTTTAAAATATTTTAATATTACAACATATCTGTGTCTATTCTAAAATTCAAAACTTTCAAAGAATTTATAAGTACTCATTAAGAAATTCAGTATAAGATGTTCATTAGATACTCGAGAGTATGCAGATTCAACTTAATTGGATGTGAATTTATAATAGTGCTCATTCCTTCAATATACTTCTGAGTACTTAAATTAATTGCAAATTTCAAGTTAGTTTACATCTTTCTCGAAGTTTTCGAGAAATAAGCTTCGTACTAACGTGGCTGAGTTTGAACTGTTCGAGAATATTTACACAAATAAAGAATTAAATATCTATAAAGAGTCTTAAACTAGAACTGTCAACTTAAAATACCTGTAAAATCAAAAAGGTAATTACCATTATTATATAGACATACTATGTATCTACACTAACATTATGAAGTTGAAGAGTTTGTTTGTTTGTTTGAACGCGCTAATCTCAGGAACCACGGGTCCGATTTGAAAAATTCTTTCAATGTTCAATAGTCCATTTATCGAGAAAGACTATAGAATATATATCATCACGCTAATTCTAATAAGAGCGGAGCACCAATGAAGAATGTTTAAAAAATGGGGGAATTTTTTTACGCTACAGGCAATAGAAGACGCAAACGAGGTTGCGTGGGTCAGCTAGCAGCAGGGCAGATTCTAAAACTCTCTTACTTAGGAAGGAGCGGAGAAATTCCTTTTTTAACACAATCAATCGATCAATTCCTGTGGGTTTGTTGGGCATCTATCTTAGAAACAGGCAGAATTATACCATATTTTTTCTCAGACAAACTCTCAAGTCACTTTATGTAAATTTCGTTCAATTTGATAAATATGACGCATCAGCGGCAAATCCAGTTAGTGAAAAGCCTCTCATTTGATGTTACAAACAGAAATTTTAATTTTATTTATTTATTTGTACCATTCAACTACATAGATCTAGTTTATTAAAAACTTTAATGTAAATACTCCATGGTACCCACAATACTCTCTGGTACCTTTATATATCAGTATTGAAATTGAAAATAAAATCACTTTCAACTCAGATAAGTCTTTGCTTAACCCTAAATACGGCAAAGCCAAAAGAAAAGAAGTTAATTTTGGTAGTCAGTCATATTTTTTGTATGCTCAACACACTCTACAACAGCGCCAAAACTATTCAACAAAAATTTTTACAAGCTTATATTTAGTTTCACCTGTCCCGATGTTTCCTCAACAACCCATAATGTCCCACTGCTGGGCGTGGGTCTCCTCTCAGGAGAGGGTTAAGGCCATACGTCCCCACGCTGGCCTAGTGCGGGTTGGGGACTGGCAAGACAACATTGTGGCTACCTATCTTGCCGTTGGATGTTTTTAAGCCGCCCAAAGTCCTCCAACTAAGCTTCACGACTGTTACCCTACGATAACAACCGGGATTGACTGCTTAACGTGACCTCCGAATCACGGAGACACTCATGGTAACATGCCACCAGCGGTCACCCATCCAAGTACTGCCGCACCGTCATTGCTTACGCTTAGTGATAGTTTTAATCACCGATTGCAACTGGGCTATGAGCGCCTCGTCCTTCGTCTTAAATTTGATCCACTTCCCGAGTTCCGATTGAGCTGAAATTTAAAAAATACTTTTAGTTCTGATAATAATGCAACTATTAGAATCGGTATTGTTATTAATGCAAAATGGCGGCGTACATATTTCTAAATAACCCTCCCCATATGGGTATCAAATGAAACAGCTTAACATTTTTTTTATTAACAAGTGATAAAAGCTTGTTTATTTAAAAATAAATTATAATGATTCGGTTGACAGAGGCTATAAAAAAACAGCCAAGTTTGAGTCGGACTCGCGCAGAAAATGATCCGTACCATAATCTACCTATACATTTCAAGCGTCTACTAATTGCCGTTATCAATATCGAGCAAAATAATCATGTTTGTTGTATGGGAACCCCCTTAAATACCTATTTATTTTATTCTGTTTTATTATTCTGTAAAATGTATTACTAAAAATTCCACTAACAATTATCTTAAACTTAATTACCGACTATCTCTATCTCTTATGGATCAAATACTGCTGCTGCACACGATATTCGACCCTTGATAATTGCCCAGCGACCCGTAAAATTCAAATGTCTTCATCTATATGCAAGGCTTACTCAAACTGATACTGAGGGATCGGTAATTGATTGGCGTGGGTCAGATTACAACAATACAATTAAGTGGGAGAACCACGCTTTGGCATGAATGGGTCGGCTCGACCAGAGTGATACCACGGCCTCACAGAAAATCGATGTGAAACAGCGCTTGCGCTGTGTCATTTGCATTTAGTGAAAAGCTGTTACGTTTTTACGAACAAATACTTCAATTTCATTTATTTGTATATATTTATATTTAACTACGTAATACTAGTCTACTAATAACATTTAATGTAAATACTCCAAGATACCCACAATATTCTACGGTACCTTTTAATAAAGCCAGAATTCTTTCTTTGTTTCGGCATTCAGTGTAATCTTCATTATGAGATATCGTGGTGGAGACCATCAAATCGATTGCAGCGCGTGGTGTGGCTTAATTGCTTTGTTTTCATACAATTTCATATAAACGTTATAAGTATTTTAATTAAAATTCGTAATGTGTGTCATAGTACGTGTTGTGCATAGAAACAATGTGAAAAAACAGTTAGTGTAAGTTTTATTCGTTACCGTCAACAAAATTGAAATTGGAGCATAACAAATAAATGAATAATGATATCAAGTCCAATTGTGGTCAATAGGGGCGCTGTCATCGCGCACACAACGAATACTTTAAGCTATTGAAAATACTGTTGATATTGCAATATTTCTAACTGAATATGACAACACAAAATACGGTAACGTTTATTTACAAAGATTCCATATCAATTTTGGCTGTAAGTTTGTGTTTATTCCCTGGATACTCCTGGGTAAACATTATGTATTGTGGCGGTAAAGGGCTTGCTCTACTCTTTATATGCTTAATTTGACGAATATATAATTAGAAAATTATTTTCAAGGAATACTACTTCGTTAAGATTAACGCTATAACGCTAGATAGCGGAAAGTGTTGTAGAGTAAAATATTCTTATCAGCAGCCCAGAGCATAAAAGTTTGGTTGTGTTTCACGCCCATATTTTGGATAGCACTTTAAGTGGTCGGTCCCGGTTATCATGAACATCTGGCAATCCTTATAGGGAAGTCAGTGCCCCCTGAAATATACTGCCAACTAGTTCAAACTGCGAATTCAGTTCGCCCTCAGGGTTGCGGAGGTCTGATGCCAGTCGCTGTTTCAGTAAAACGGTTGAACTAGTAGCCATCCACCACTAACCTTAAGAATAATAATGGCTAGGAAGAAGAGAGTGTAACAGTATCAATTCTATGAAACTTGATTTTCTAAAATTAACTCTCATTTTGGGACGCAAACTAATGATACAATTTTCTTTATGAGTTATTAAAATATATCTTAATTACCGTTTCATAAATTATCCTTCTAAAATTCCACCACTAAACTACCCTTTTAAACTTTTGGCCAATTAGAGCGACAAGCTAAACTTCGAATTTTCTTGAAGCGTTATCTATTACATTTTTGTTTATATTTTTTTTCAAATAAAACTGGTTAGCTAAGCCAATTGTTGACTGTTTTTTTTTGTAGTGGGCAAACGAGCAGACGTATCACCTGATGGTAAGCGATTACTGCCACCCATGGACACCCGCAACACCAGAGGCGTCACAAGTGCATTGCTGACCTTTGGGGAATGGGAAGGGGGATGGGCGGGGAGGGTTGGGGTATGGGCCTCCGGTATCCTCACTCACTTGGTGAAATACAGTGCAAGCGCTATTTCACACCGGTTTTCTGTGAGGCCGTGGTATCACTCCGGTCGAGCTGGCCCACGCATGCCGAAGCGTAGCTCTCCCACTATTCGCCCACGCCTACTAGAAAATTATTCGCCCACGATAGAGAATTATGTAGTAGCTACGTCCCCCGGTGTTACTCACTGTTGTTGTTGTTGTACTTACACAATAACAAATACTGGCAACAGCACTGGGCGAAGTTAGTCTATAACAAAAGTAGCTTGAGTCCTAATATCTTCAGCTATCTGCCAGTAAAAGTCTTGTCTGACGTTTCAGAGATTACCCGGAAGAGACCAGCAGACAATAATTTTCAAAGTAGTTTTTTTAATGTAAGTACCTACCGTAAATTTTTATACGCATTTAGTAAAAATCTGTTAATTGAAAATTACAAATGAACATTTATTTGTTTGTATAGATTTAGAAAATTGTAAGTAGATACGTTAACGACAGTCTAATACCGTCCCATATTTAGCATATTCAGGCTTTATTTAGTTAGGGATCAGACGGTATTATGTAAGACATGTAAAATTAATATTATTAAAAGATCGCTATAAACCTAAGATCATATTCTTTACAAATATAATTTCAGAAAAACTAAACCAATAGTTCCAATAGTTTTATATTTATAACGTTGTATCGATATACCATTCAAGTTACAGTCCTGATTTTATAGGAGCAATAATATAAGTCTTATAAGTTGAAGAGCACAATGAGGGAATTTACATGACCGCAGGCCTTCAAACTTGCAGCCCTTCCCACAAGAAAAGGTCCTTTGCAAACAAAAGCAGTTTGATCAAAGAAATCGATATGTGCTCTGGTTATTGCGTCGTACACAACGGAGGTTGAACAAAACCTTTGTATCAGTTCACAGGGTACGGTGTGGGAGTACAGTAATTTTAAGGTAGTCATCTACAGAAACCTAATTTAAGTAATCGAATAAGATTTCAAACGTAGTAAATCAGATAAAGGGAAATTTTCAATTTTGTTGGAACAACATCGTTAGTGATAATTGAAGAACACGTATTATTTTAGGTATTTGGTTTTTTTTTTTAATACATAATTAAAGGGAAAAGAGCACAATCACCTAGAGGTCGCCATTTAACCCATCCCGGATCGTCTCCGGTGGAAAGGTGCCCATTAAGCTAGCAGCGTTGCCGCGTTGTATGGCAATGGCCAGTCTTTGGTTATTTTTAACAGACTTTAAAAAGAAGGAGGTTCTCAATTTTACTGTTTTTTTAATGTTTGTTATCACAGAATTTTTAACTAAACCGATTTTGATGATTCTTTTTATATTTGAAATCTGGTGCTTCCCGTGTGGTCTGGTCCTATTTCAATTTGGTTTAGTTCTCTAAGTCGTATTTGTTGTGTTTTTGTACATATATTAAATAATAGCTGAACCCCGCGGTCCTACTCGCGGAACGACAATAACTGCCAGCAACGCCGCGAGGCGAAGCTAGTATCTTTATAAATTGTAGCCTATGTGTTATTATGATGTATAACCTATATTATTGTAAAGGATCATCAAAATCCAGTTAATAGTTTTTGCGTGAAAGAGCTACAAACATACTCATAAACTTTCGCGTTTTTAATATTAGTAGGATGATTGCTTTATTTGTACACCCGCAACACCAGAGGCATCACAAGTGCTGGCCTTTAGGTGGGAGGAAGGCTTGAGGTAGGAGCCTCCGGTATCCTCACTCATTCGATGAAACACAGCGCAAGCGCTGTTTTACACTGGTTTTCTGAGAGGCCGTGGTATTACTTCGGTTGAGCCGCCCCATTCTTGCCGAAGCGTGGCTCTTCCACGTTGAATTGTACGTGTATTATGATCATACGTATATAATTTCATCAAAAGCAATTTTATGTAGAACACTGAATAGTTTTTCATCATTATTGTCACTTTTCGATCAAAATCTTATTCCTTATTTTAACAAAGATCAGCATTGACTAATTGGAACTTAAACTCTGACATCTATAGACTCAGTGCTGCAGTTCTTAGTTTGATATGTTTCAAAGGAGTTCCGTAGTAATTTTATACTTTTATATTATGTATGACAACATGCTAGCGAATCGTTGACATATTGCAAGAAAGATGCATTCAAATTGTTTGACAAATCACTACAGCTGGAATAGCTATTACTCTATCACTGAGCTGCGGCTTAGTAAACCTACAATTATTTTAACCGATTTCTAGAGAGGAAATGATTCTCAATTCAGTCGTGTTACCATTATGTTCTAATTGTAATAGTTTAATTATTTCTTTTTGGAAGTTTTTCAACCTGTTAAAATATGGTTGCATGCATGTCGTTTTAGATTGTATACTCAAACTCTCGCTTTACATTCCTTTTATTTTGTATACCTTAAGACAAAATGCATGTTACATAAAAATTTACACGATCATATTTTAAAAAAAATATATTTATTTAGAATATTTTTATTAATTACAATTTAAATGGAAAATATTTAAAACATATATAATATAAGTAGGAGTGACTTTTGTTACTGAAATTACCGATATTATTTTACCGTGGGAGAGCTATGCTTCGGCATGAATGGGTCAGCTCGACCGGAGTGATACCACGGCCTCACAGAAAACCGGTGTGAAATAGCGTTTGCGCTGTGTTTCACCGAGTGAGTGAGGATACCGGGGCCCATACCCCAACCCCTACCCCCATCCCCTTTCCCATCCTCCAAAGGTCGGCAACGCACTTGTGACGCCTTTGATGTTGCGAGTGTCCATGGGCGGCGGTAATCGCTTACCATCAGGTGATACGTCTGCTCGTTTGCCAACTATTCAATAAAACAAAAAAAAAAAGAATTACAGTAAAGGTATTAAAATTACGTACCTATAACAAAGTAATTAACATTGACCCACGTCAAACTGTACCCTAAAAACAAGCAAAGCAAACTCGAACAGACGTAACAGCAATCGAGGCGTACCAAAAAAAAATCCAGTTTTTTATTCGAACCAACATCGTGAAAGCAAATTTTGCGATGTTATTCACCTGCTCCGATAGCCGTGATCGTCTAGTGGTTAGGACCCTACGTTGTGGCCGTAGTAACCCAGGTTCGAATCCTGGTCACGGCAGTGTTCGCACTGTCGCGGCGGAGCTTTTATTTTGATATTTCAGAAATGAATTCTGTCGTTATTTATCATTGTTTTGAGGGTTAAAGGCAGTTTAGGTTTTGTGGTTATCTTGAGTTTGTTTTCAAGAACCTGTACCTAGTTAAAACTGAAGATAGTAAATTTACTTTTTTCACATTTTGCCAATATGATTAATTCAATTCTTTCATTGATATGCGGAATCTCTTTTTTTGTTCCTGTTTCAAGTTCAAGTTGTTTAATTATTTTAAAAAAACCTGACTGCGTCAATCTTTATTAAATTCAGGTTTTTTTCTTTTTTATTTTGTTTAATTTTTTAACTTTGATGTGTCACTCTCACGACAAAGATGAATCTCTTGACACCAGTCACATAAAAATACGACAAGCCGTTTAGGATCTAGGGCGTGAAGTAAATAACAAAACTGTGCAAAAATTACAGAATTAAACACCACTTAGTCTTGGCAGTTTAAAGAACATTTTAAAATAACAAAATTCAACCTAAAATTAGTCGTACTCTCGACAGCAAAATAATCAACATAATCTCAATTCGCCTTAATAATGTCAGAATCAAATTAAGAGCTGTCTTCGGGTAGGTTAAATTTAATTCGGTACCGCAACGGAATCGAATACGAAATCGGTTTTGAAATCACTTAACTAAAATAAGAGAATTCAGAGATTAGTTTTGAAAGAGCTTTAATATGGATCGACAGAGTTCTAACTAAAACGTACTGAAGGAATAATTAATAATTAGTTATAATAAATATTTATACATTTTATCGAGAATATGGCTATCCTTATGTGACTAAACTTAGTTTATTTAGACTGAACACACAAACGTATGTTTTCGTTACCATCGAATATTATTTTATATATAGTATGGGAAATTGGAAATATAAATCTATATACTCGTATATCAAAATGAATCGCCGAAATGTATCTACGCGTATAACTATTGATCGACTGCACCAAATGTAGACCACTTCGTATAAGCGTTATATAAGTTTACTGGTTTTTTTTTATGGATTAGGAGGCAAACGAGCAGACGTATCGCCTGATAGTAAGCGATTACCACCGCCCATGGACACTCGAAACACCAGAGGCGTCACAAGTGCATTGCCGACCTTTGGGGGAATGGGAAGAGGGATGGGGGAAGGGTAGGGTGTGGGCCTCCAGTACCCTCACTCACTTGGTGAACCTCAGTGCAGGCGCTATTTTACACCGGTTTTCTCTGAGGCCGTGGTGTTACTCCAGTCGAGCCGGTCCATGCATGCCGAAGCGTGGCTCTCCCACGGTTTATGTTAATGCATTAAACTAACACTTTTCTTTGATTAAAGAAGTGTAATGCCTTAGACCCCAAAAACCCTAAAAAGTTCAAATTAAAAAATTCTAAGAATTATGGTCGAATTTTGACTTCTGACCACCACTGGCTCATATTTTTTAATAAATTAATAATAATAATAAATATTTTAGGACATTTAACACACAACGCCATCTAGTCCCAAACTAAGCCGAGCTTGTACCATGGGTAATAGATAACTGATATTAATACATATTTACTTTTTTCTAAATACATACATATTATACATAGAATATACCCAAACTCCGAAACAAATATTTGTATGATCTGCATAAAAACATTTGGTCAGACCCGGGAATCGAACCCGAGACCTCAAACTCAGCAGTCGCATACGCTACCACTGCGCCACCGAGGCAGTTATTTTTATTTTATTATTAAGTGAATTAAGAACGGTTAAACTGTAGTGGTTAATGATCGTTTTTTTTTTATTGAATAGTTGGCAAATGAGCAGACGTATCACCTGATGGTAAGCGATTACCGCCGCCCATGGACACTCGCAACATCAAAGGCGTCACAAGTGCGTTGCCGACCTTTGGAGGATGGGAAAGGGGATGGGGGGAGGGGTTGGGGTATGGGCCTCCGGTATCCTCACTCACTCGGTGAAACACAGCGCAAACGCTATTTCACACCGGTTTTCTGTGAGGCCGTGGTATCACTCCGGTCGAGCTGACCCATTCATGCCGAAGCATAGCTCTCCCACGGTAATCGTCACTAGATATATACATCTAGAGATCATGATAACAGTTCTCATTCGGGATAACTATTGTGTAATATTTACGAGGTTTGCCGTGGGAGAAACATCCTACGACACTATTGGGTTGGCTTGACTGGAAAGATACCACTGCTTAAAAGAAAAGCAAGTAAATAAGTAAATTGTTATTTACAAGATCTAATCAATGGACCCGGGATTTGTATTCACACATTAGCATAAACTCAAACTTGTTGAAGATATCAAGACCCTTAAATATTAATACAACTTGAATTTTTATAATAACAGCATAATTTTCTTTTTGATTTGTGTCTGGTTTATGTTTTGATTCTCAATATTTTATATTAGTCTAAAACTAGAAGTGAAAACTTGTTATTGGCTCTCTGATGACTTATCTGCTTTGTATTACTAATATATCTAGTTGTAAGTTTTCGAGGAATAAATAAATAAATACCTTTTTAGCACAAAAATATGGATCCTATCCATATTTTTGTGCTAAAAAGGTTCGTAACTCGATCCTGAGTCAAAAAGTTTATCAACCTTTTCAGCATAGAATCATTTTTTCTTATTAAGCAGTAACAACACATAGTTACTATTATACAAAAGTGCTTTATGCCCTTACAGTTCGAGAAATGAAACGCACTATAGAATTAATTAAAAAAACTAAAAATGTAGCTCCGCCATGACAGTGCGAACACTGCCGTGACCAGGATTCGAACCTGGGTTACTACGGCCACAACGTAGGGTCCTAACCACTAGACGATCACGGCTATCGGAGCAGGTGATGGTAATACCGAATTTCTCGATCAATTTAACAAGAATGCAGTGAAACGAAACCACTTTCACGCTTCAGTGGACAATCTTTATGCAACTTTATTACTCCAGTTATTTGTTTAATCGTCTTGATTGAACGGGATCGTGTAGTTTGATTCGTCATTCACCAGCTCCGATAGCCGTGATCGTCTAGTGGTTAGGACCCTACGTTGTGGCCGTAGTAACCCAGGTTCGAATCCTGGTCACGGCAGTGTTCGCACTGTCGCGGTGGAGCAATTTTTTTAAATTTCGTTATGAAATCTTAAATTATTGACTCGAACCAGATTTTATTAACTTTTTTATAATTTTGATAAAGAGAGCCATGCCGTTAGGCACATGGACCAGCTCGATGGAAATAATATCACATAATCCAGACAGAAAACCAGTCTTGGGTAACGGTTAGCGGTTGGTTCTTATGTGGATTTTTATTGAGTCTGCGAAGTGACTGGATGAACTTACTTTATTTGTTTTCTGTTTGGAAATCTCCTGGGATACCACTTTCTGGTGGTATGTCGGACTCAACCAACTAAAACCGCACGCTATCTGAGGTACTAGTTGCCGGGGAACCAGGTGCACCATAGAAAGGAAAACCCTGGAACCCCGACGTACCTCGGGCCTACGGTTTGAAGATGGCCTCCTTCTGTGTGGGAAATGTTCCCGCTAATGTCCCCCAAGGCGCGCACGCTCCGCAGCGTCCGCGTCGCTACCCGGGCCTGATTCTGCTAGGGTGACAGATGGCCTCATCTGTCTCTGAAATTTTTTCCCGCATACTATGAATAGCATTATTTAAGATGATACATAAATCTAATAAACATTTAGGGTATTTTCTCTACAAAAAATTTACTCAAAATGAAAGCATAACTTTCAAAACACTAGTGATTTATAGGTTCAATGTGATAAATTATCGTTATAGCCATTTCATTTTTTCTCTTTTTCTATCTACCTCGTCCAGATTTATATTTCAATAAAATCTCTTAAAAAAGCTCACCTTAAAGAACTATCTCGAATCCGAATCTATGACTGGCATTTTTCCACAAGTAACACAGCAATTTTTTATTATAAAATTATCCCCGACTAGCGGGATATTTCGAGGTACAACTTATTCATATTGTTCTGGCTTTTTTGGATAGGTATGATTTTGATTACCTCTGAATTGTAAACATGAAATCTGTACATTGTGTATAGGTATATGTACTTCTGTATATAGTACCAAATTAGCCTAGTGAACAAGAACACTGCTGGGTGACAATTGAATTATCTTTAATTTTTTCAGACGATTTTCTGTATATCGTTCTATATTATATATAATAAGGATGAAATTATTTATTCATTCTTCGATGCAAAATAACAATAAAATAAACAAGTTTGTATCTGTTTCGTGCGCAGTCGCATTTTTGGTGAAAGTATTTAATTCGAGTGCAATATAACGTGGTATTTTGCATCACTTCTCAACAGCTCCGATAGCCGTGATCGTCTAGTGGTTAGGACCCTACGTTGTGGCCGTAGTAACCCAGGTTCGAATCCTGGTCACGGCAGTGTTCGCACTGTCGCGGCGGAGCTTTCGTTTTAATATTTTTTATCATTGTACCGAAAAAAGATATGAGAGTTAAAGCATGTATCTGTATGTTTAATATAATAAATATTCATGATGTTTTAGTCGTCACAATAAGCACCCGTTCTCTTCTATATAAACCTCTTAACCACGTAATTGCTAAAACCCAGATTAAACTACGTTGTTATCATTACCTCAAATGTACGCTTATAGCCCTCCTCACTCCGTTCATATTCTACAAGGTGTCTCAAAAGAAATTTCATATTTAGTGGATTGATTAAAAAAAAAGGAAGCGGTATATAGAAAAAATGTTTATTTATTGTTAAAATACACTTTTTGGGAATTCATTTCTTAAAAATAATATCGTCTAAATGTAAACCCTCACGTTGTTGGCACTCATTTAATCGAACAGTAAAATTACTTATGACTGCTCGACAGGTGGAGTGAGGGATGGCTGCCATTTCGTGACGGATATTTTCTTTCAAATGCGCCAGTGAAGTTGGTTTATTGGCGTAAACTTTAGATTTAAGATAACCCCATAGGAAAAAGTCCATAGGGGTTAAATCTGGGCTACGTGGAGGCCAATTTATGTCACCTCTCCGGGAGATCAATTTTCCTGAGAAAATTTCACGAACACGTGGCAGAGATATATTGGACGTGTGTGAAGTTGCTCCGTCCTGTTGAAACCATGTTCTTTGGTTATAGCCAGGAAATTTTTGCAGTTCAGGTACCAAGAAGTTGTCTAACATCTCCACATAACGCTCTGAATTCACTGTAACTGTACGCCCCATTTCGTCTTCAAAAAAGTAAGGGCCGATAATTCCTCGCGCCGACATGGCAGCCCATACGGTCACTTTAGGCGAGTGTAGGGGTTTCTGATGTTTGCGTTTCGGATTGGCTGAACTCCAGTAGCGGCAGTTTTGCTTATTTACGTTTCCATTAAGATGAAAATGAGCTTCATCCGAAAACAAAATGTTGGTAAACGTTGAAAATCGCTCAATCATCTGATTTACGAAATTAAGCCTCTGACCGGCATCTTGGGGCTTTAATTCTTGCACCAATTGAATTTTGTAGGGGTGCAGCTTTAGATCTTTGTGCATAATGCGATGTAATGATGATCTATGCACATTTAAAGCACTCGCGCGCTTCCGAATTGAAAGGCTCGGGTCGTCACGTACAGATTGATTAACACTCTCCACGTTTTCTACCGTTCTTGATGACCTAGGTCGCCCGGATTTTGATTTATCCAGCGTTGATCCAGTCTCTTCAAACTTTTTAACCCAATGTCGAATGAGAGGAAGGCTTGGCGCATCATTTAAGTGGCGAAAACCTCGAATACTGCAGAATTTTCTACGCGCGACAGTTGTCGAATCACCGTTCTTGTAAAACTCTCGCACGCACAACGCGCGGTCTGCTCCCGAGAAACGCTCCATAGCGACTGAATCCCCAAGAGCCAAGCTACCAATTGACATAACCCCCGCACCCCTCAAGTACGCAGCGTTCACGCAGTAAGCTAAACAAATATAAAATTTCTTTTGAGACACCCTGTATTACCTCATATGAAAATCCAGAGATTATCCCAAAAGAGGCGTCACGTAGTTAAATATTCAAAATAGGGGCTTATATAATGTTGACAAGGTCATAAATTATGTGTCAGTATATTTATGAGACATGTGTCAGTCTATTATTAAGCAAGCTTGTCAAAATGTATTATTGGTAATTATTTATTATAAAACCAAAAACTATCAGAATATTCATGTCAATACGGCAAGAAAATTCTTTTAAACAAATATGACCCTCTTAAGCATCTCGCATTTAGAGTATTTCATATTTATGTGTAGGAAAAGATGTAGAAATCTATAATTGGCTATTTAAACTATCTGTCAAATAGGAAAATACGAACATTTATTTCTGGTGTGACTGGTGAGGAAATGGGTGTGGATTTAGGCGTTCCGACCGGGTCAGTGTTCGGTCCAGTAGGATACATAATGCATGTAAACAGCGTATCTAATGTTGTAAATAAGTGTCGAGTGTTTATGTATGCAGACGATATGTGCCTAGTATATGCGTCGAAGGATATATTGGAGGTACAAAGATGTGTGCAAGATGACTTTGAAAGTATTACTAAGTGGGCCCACGATAATGGAATCATCTTAAATGTAAAAAAACTAAATGTATGTATATACACTCGCCATATAATAAACGAGCAATATGTAGTAAGGTAGAAGACATACCCATAACTGGACATACATACGAATGTTTACATAGGAATAAGAGTAATTGCAATTGCACGACTTTGATTTACGTCGACACGTTTAAGTATTTGGGTCTGACTATTGATGGGAACTTTAATTGGAAGCCTCACGTTGCTGACACTTGTGAGAAACTGAGATCTGTATTGGGAAAGATCTACCAGTTACATAGGACTCTGAGCAGACACACATTAATGGTAGTATATTACGCACTTGCAGATTCGCTTCTTAACTATGGTCTTATTATTTATGGTCGAACATTTAAAAGCTACTTAAAAAGTATCAAAGATCTGCAAATAAGATTAATGAAATTCCTAGTGAGTAATAAAGTCAGAGATAAGTGCAAAGGAGAGTATGAAAAACTGTTTTCCATCTGCGGAATTTTCCCTATAGACAAAAAAGTTAAGTACTTAATAGCCTTAGAACATTACTATAGTGATGAAAACAAAGTAGTTGTCCCAAACAAATACGATACAAGAAGTGTGAGAGATAATATGCTTGTTAAACCTAAGGTATCTAATTATTACGGAGAGCGAACTTCAAAGTTTTTAGTCCCTAAAATATTTAATGAAAATAGTGTATTAAGACAAAAAAATAAATTAAACAAAGGTATGCTAAAAACGAAATTGCGAGGCGTACTCCTGGATGATTGGAGTGCCGAACCTATAAATTAATATTAGGACCAATACTGTATAATTGTATAGTATGTGTATGCATGTTGTGTGGTACATACTGTTACATATATATATATGTGTGTAACAGTGTGTACCATAAATATATAAGTATATAACAGGAATTAATTGTAAAAAAGGGCGCATCTCGCCATCAAACGTCAAAGTTTGGCGAGATTAGAATGTAAGTATAACTATTGTTAAAAGTCTTATGATTATAATAAAAAAAAAAAAAAAAAAACTTTATGAAACTATGTAAGTCTAAAACCTTTTTAACTAGTCATAGAAATAAAATTTACTCAATTCGAAATTATGTAGTTCAAGCATGTTTTAGATTATTTTTTTGGAATACTTTGGTACGGATTATAAGACCTGCTTTGACAAGTTCTCAATGACTTCTAAAAATCCAAAATTATACTCAAAATACACACAACTAATAAGGCAAGTACACACGTCAACATCAACGTCAACATTATACGTGAATCCCAAGGATAATTTACGTGTCTTGTAACTCTTAATAAATTTAATTTGAGGAGTTAGAAATATAACAAAGCCATTTAATTCTTTCCTAAAAGGAGAAGGCAAACGGAACAGTTATAAATCGGGTTATACGAGTTCTACGTCCATAATAATATTATAACTTTAAAAGTCTATGTTACTTTTTCACGGCTAAACCGCTGAACCAGTTTGTATGAATTTCGGTATAGGTATCGATTGGTCCTTGGAGGAGGATATCGGCTATTTTCTATTCGTAATAATGGATACACACGCGGCCAGAGTCAGACGCAAGAGCTAGTAGCTAAAAAATTAAAAGTTTGTATTTTAACTATTTTTCATTTCACTAATTATTTTTGGAACAGCCCACGTATACACAGATATGCCAAGGTTTTAACACCAAATACATATTAGGGGCCATCCATAAAGTACGTCACACGTAAAGGGGGGGGGGGAGGGGGTCCACAAAGTGTGACATGGTGTGACAATGGGTGGGAGGGGCCCTAAGTTTCGTGACATCACATTTCAAAATCTAATATACTCGTATCTAGAGGTACTAATCGCGTAATTTGAAATATTAATTTAACTAAAAAATATTTCCAACTCTATCGTTAGGACAATACGGTTTCAATTGTTTTGTTGATAATCAGTATTTAATCTTTTTCATACAAGGTCTGATGTAGTTCTGATTTGTTGCGTATTCAGTATTCAATCCGAATTTATAAGTGTTGATTTCATAAAAAAAAGTACTTAATTTGAATGGAAATAAAAGTAATTTCGGAACTGCTGTTTTAATTTAATAATTTTTCGATGTGAAATTGCAAAACATGTGACGTCACACTAGGGAGGGGGGGTCTCAGAAATGTGACCACCTGTGACAAGGACGGGGGGGGCTCAAAAAATCATGAAATTCGTGTGACGTACTTTATGGATGGCCCCTTACACAACCAAATTCACGTAACACTCAGTAAACAACCTCCACATCCCTCACTGGGGATGTAAATCCCGCTATCCTCAAAGTAATTGATGAAAGCTCTCCGTTTATTTAGGGAACAAACCTGTTGCGACTGGTTCCCGCAAATACCTTGAATTCAGGTCAAATCTGAAAGATTTCTTTTAACTGTATGTACGCTTATATTATCTATTAAACTTTGTAAACATTTTACTTTATATTTATTCTTATTCTTATTCTTAAAAAAGACAACTCCCGCATTAGGAATATACATCCTGTGTTGCGGGGGGACTTTACAAACATACATGTAACGAAAACAGAGAACACCCAGACTCAGGACAACATTTTGTGGATCACACAAAGTGGACTTGCACCCACGGCACTTGGTGCATTAGCAAGCGTTGTAGTGAATGCTTAAACCACTAGGCCAACCGTGTAGTCTGCAACAAATGCGTTGCAAATTAATGTAATTGTGACAAAGCAATATCGCGTATTTAGTTTCGCAGAAAGATGGACAATGCGTTTCTGTCTCAATCTTTGCTTTTTTGATTAAATCAGAACTGAAAAATTTCGATAACACCGATTTTCTGTGGGCCATGGTATTATCTCCAAGCCTGCCCATTTGTGATGTATGGCTATCCTACAAATAGACGTTTGAGTTGTTATTATCCACCATATATGGATACAGATTTCTACAAAAATAGCATACTCTACCATTTTGCTTATTGACCTGAAACTTTTTATATGAAAAAGAAATATTAAAATTTAATTCCGCGTTCAAACGACTTATGATATATAATAAACTTTGTGGATTTTGAATCAAATCTTTATCTTTTAATCCATTCAACTCAATATGAAATTTCTTTTTTGAAAAGTTTGCAAACTTTTTTATATAAAAGTTTTATAATAAATGTGAATTACAAATGTTTCATCAAGAAACTGAAAAGTAAGTACAGACTTAAGACTTTGCTTATAAACATTCGAAACAACTTCAAGAACTTGGACTCAATACGTTCTCACGGCTCTACAGAGATTTTATTATTTCACATTTTCTTCCCGAGGCCACAGAAATAAAATCTGGCGACGGAACATTGTATAGTTTTAGTCAATTATAGTTCGACATATCACCCTAAAGGCGAAGTAAGATTAAGAATATATATAGTTTAAAACAGCAAAAAACATACTTCCAAAAGTCCGTTATTAACAAACATACTGGTGAAGTTAATTTAAGCATTTTAAAAATAAACACTTAGGAATCCTACCAGAAAAAAATAGGATATTTAAACAAAGTAGACATTCAAAGCAAATCAATATTAAACATATGACAAATGGAGTACCTGGTCATAGTACCAAATTACCTGTGGTTTTATTAAAGAAACTAAAAGTGAAATAAATAATTAATTTATCGCAGTTTTCGTTGTATTATTGTTTTTGTTCTGAAGAAAGGACTTGCGGTTTGTGCAGTTCGATCCAGTGGTTTGGTCCTTACTCCAGCAAGTTTTGATTTCAAACCGGATGCAACGGAACAAACGACAGGTAAGAGACAACAATACAGAAATCCACCTGTTATAAGTGAGCCAGAGCGAGAGAACAAATGTCGGTCACTTCACTTTCACTTCTATCGTGTGTGAATTGCACACACATTGTGTGTATGTAATATAAATTGTCATATTTGTGTACGATAGCGCAATAAATGAATATTGTATTCCACCATATAAATAATAGTACTTTTATACTGATAATGAAAGCAATTCGTACAAAATTATTCTCTAACCATTCCAAAATATCAAAAATGCACAACGTTAATATTCAAGTTTTCACTTCTGCCGGCACTCCCGGAGTGTAATTTTTTTTAGTTATATTTTAATATAGTCTGAAATTATACTAATACAACCTCCCAAACACGTTTCGAAGCACTCCATAATTTTACTGAGGACCAATCGTTAAAAGTACATAAATCTTAAAATATTTTTTACTGCACGATAAAACACAGATCCAACGTATGAATCAGAAAACACTGAGAAACGACATGATCTAAACAAAACAATATGGAATATCTATTAATATTGAATTGGTATATTTTACAACATTATTCGTGTAGTTTAAAGCTAAAAATAACCTGTGGCAAAATAATATGCGGCATGGAATATATAAAGATGCCGGGTGCTGGAAATGACTTGATATACTCGTATTAAACAATTAAATTGTTCGGTGTAAGTTTGAAGGCATTCTGGCTTTATAGAGCAAATTATAATTATATTCTCTACCGTTAATTATGTTTAAAATATATCTTTAAACGTTAATTTTCTTGTTTGTAATTGTTCATTCGTTCACCAGAGATCAGCGTTGGGGTTTTAAATGTGCAAAATTTATTGTTTGATAAATTTAATTTACATTATTTTGGTTATATTTTGACTGCCTCGGTGGCGTGAGTGGTAGCGTAAGCGACTGCTGTGCTTGAGGTCTCGGGTTCGATTCCCGGGTCGGACCAAATGTTTGTATGATCTGCAAATATTTGTTTCGAAGTTTGGGTGTTTTCTATGTATAATATGTATGTATTTACAAAAAAAAAGTATATAAGTATTTATATCAGTTGTCTAGTACCCATAACACAAGCTCTGCTTAGCTTGGGACTAGATGGCGTTGTGTGTTAGATGTCCGGAATATTTATTTATTTATTTTATTTATTTATTATATTCTTCATTCTTATGGGATGAGTTCTTTTCTTCAAATGTAAGTGGGAAAGAAAAGTATAAACCCCTCAAATGATAAAATACGCAATACTGTCATCCTTTTTTAAAATCATATTATTTGTTTGAAAGAAAATGGACGCATGTCTTTTTAGTTTATTTGAACAAGTTTTGATGACAAGCTAATTAACAAACGAAATCGCTGATCAATTTTTGAAATGTAAATCATATGAAAAGGGTTTCGTTATTAACCGACTTTAAAAAAGGAGATTTTCAATTCGACAGTTTTTTTTTAGGTTTGTTACCTCATAACTTTCGACTGGGTGAACCAATTTTGATGATTCTTTGTTTATTTGAAAGCTTGTGCTTCCCGTGTGGTCCTATTTCAATTCTTCAAGTCTTTTCTTGTCAGTTCTTGAAGTCGTTTTTTTTTGTTGATGTTAAAACTTGTGATTATTTTTAAATTATTTTTGTGATCACCAAGTAATCGAATTTCAAGCACAATGTTATTATTTATTTAGGTTTTTACACTCCTCCCGCATATTTTAACTGTACTAAATTTCATATTCCTTCAAGGATGTATAAAGGTTTTGCTTCACGTATTAATTTAAAGATTAGTTTTATTAATTTGTTTGGTATTTATACGTGGTACTAATACATATGTCCTGAGTGGTGAACTTAGATAAAAAAAACAAAAAATATTAGTTTCTCTTACTCTAAAATTGTAACAGCAAATCGTAACAGCGCGCGAGTAATCTATCATAATATTATTCCCTGCACAACATGTTTCACCTTTATTAATGACCATGTTTAGATACTCTGACATATTTGAGAAAGATGTCAGCACTTAGGCACTTGTTCTCTTCTTTCATCTTTTGTTCAGATATTTAAGTGTTCTCACTTCCCACACATCATCAATATTATTAATGACACACAGAGTTTGAAAGACCCTGTATACAGAAGCATGTAAGGTGTTTCGGAAATATATTATCATAATTTATTAAAACTAAATTTTAAATGTGGTGTGTTGATCTAGTGGGTAGTGACCCTGACTAGTTGTCACAGTCAGTCAGTCAGTCAGACAGTCGGAGATCATCGAACGAAGATTACGTAGCCACAACGTTGTCTTGCCGAAGCGTGAAACAGCGCTTGCGTTGTGTTTCACCGAGTGAGTGAGGATACTGGAAGCCCAATCCCTCCACATCCCCCAATACCCCTCCCCCATCCCCCTCCCCACATCCATCCCCCTCCCCATATCCACCCCCCTCCCCATACTCTAAAGACTGGCAACGCACTTGTGACGCCTCTGGTGTTGCGGTTGTCCATGGGCTGCGATAATAACTTACCATCAGGCGACATGTCTGCTCGTTTGCCCCCTATTCCATAAAAAAAAATCTTTATTATACGTCTAGTCACTGTTTAAGATAGTTTATAGGATAAGTTTGAGACCAGAGTTTTCTAAAACAAGTTTGAGGCCAGAGTCACAAATCTTACTATAAAACTACTCGTACATTAAGGGTCAATTTCCAAAAAAAAACTTAGACTTAAGAGCGTCATAAATTACAAAACAAAAATTTTTCAATAAGGTTTCAAAAATATAAAAAGACAACATCTACTGAGAATAATCCATTCATTCATTTGTGAAGTTCTAAATCACTTTAAAAGCCAATTTCGGTCCACCCCTACACTGTATATTGTGAAAAATGGTGGCTGTTTATATATTAACTTCGTATCAACGTGATCCTTACCTTATACACCTAGTAATAAAGTTGTAAACCGCTTTCTCGATGTTTAAATTAGTAATCTTGTTAAATGTAACCATTGTTTTCTAACTTCGAAAAACAAAGTGTTGTAACTTTATAATACTCTATTCTTCATCTGCTCTACGATCTGTATGAACGTACAAAAATTGGTAAGTCACTTAACAAGCACTAAATTAAAAAAAATAAACATATGACGACAAAAGTTTTGACCAAGTATTTTAATAATTATATTAGAAGTTGCTTGTTACATTCGGTATTAAATCTGCCTCGATGGCGCAGTGGTATCGTATGCGACTGATGTGCGGTCTCGGGTTCGATTCTCAGGTCGGACCAAATGTTAGTATGATCTTGAAATATTTACTTCTGAGTTTAGGTGTAAATATGTATCCGTTGTCTTGTTCCCATATTAAAAGCTCTGCTTAGTTTAGGACTAGTTGGCCTGGGTCCGGTTGTCTAATATCTGCAGTTCCCGGACCCCTCCCTTCTCAGGCGCAGAGTTGGCACACCGTGTGGTTTTAGTCGGTTCGATTCCGACACACCGCCCCGCCGCAAACCCCGGCGGGGTGACGGCCCGAGGGGGTTTCCAAACGTTAAAAAAAAAAAAAAAGTTCTAGTTGGCCTTATGTGTTTGGATGTCCAAAATTTTTATTATTTTTATTTATTAAATATAATATAAAATTTTAATTGACTATGTTTATGAGTTATACAAGTTTAAAATATTATCGTCTTCACATTATGAAATTCTTAATAAGTGTCACATATATTTGAAATATAAACCGACTACTAGTTTTTACATTGAAAAATATACTAATTGATTTACAAATGTCATAAAAAGTTTAATTAATTTAAGAACATTCTCCATTTCGAGTCGGTCAATATCGGTAAATCTGTAGGTGCGTACCTACTCCGAGCAAAATATTTATTAAATACTGATTTATGGCCCTGTTCACAAAGATGGCATGTATGAGAAATCTCTTCACTCACTGCTTTAATTCAAGTTTATATATTTAACAATTTAATTTTACAAATTTTACGAATAGTTTATTAAGTGGTACTTTTAAAGTATTACATAATAATTTCGCTTCAAGCCAACCTCACCTTAGAAATTAAATCGTTTTGAGTTGGAATACAGAAATAAGTGTACTAAAATAAGACGAATGATTCAAAGTAAAGAATATCGCAAGCCACGGATGAATAAAGTTGCAGTAATTCGGAGGAGCCGAGATCGGGACAACGAACGTTTATTATAGGGCCTTATAATACAAAAACTACGATTCTACCAGACGTATAGAAGCATTATTCATCTTTAAATAATACCACCTCGATACAATAGCCTTTGTCTTGTCTTACGTATATACATTTACGCAAGTGTAACTAAGAACGCCTATCTGCAAACCCAACTGTGGTCCATTTCCTAAGGTGCAAATTCATACCTTACTCACTCATTATATAGTATGAATAGGACCACCGACCCACTTTTGGCATCAAGTGTATCTTTGCATTGAATAAAAACAAGTAGCTGTAGTCATTATTGTTCGTTATTGTACTTTAACCTCGTTTTGGTTCTTTTTAGGATATTTTTTAAACTCTGTGAGTGATTGAAACTGATTTCATTCGCTCTTAAATATTGTTGAGAGTTATTTGAATTTTGTCTGATTCCCTTTACGTAGCGGGTTTCATAAAAGTGTGCTGATAAAGGTGATGCTAGGTGTTATCGATAAATAGTCAAAGGAATGTTAAACATATAATTAGAAAGAAACTATTGTTTTAAAATGAATACCATGAAAATTTATATTTTTTTATAATTTATACTCTCGATTGTCGGCACTTGATGAAACTTGTTGAAGTACATATTAAACCATATATATATTAATACCGGACCATAACCTGAAACTGGTCAAAACTAAAGATGACAAGTGAGTTTAATTCTAGAATTGTTTTATTTTCTTCGGACATTATAAAATTCCCAATATATCGTCCCTTCCTCATATAAAATGGGTTATTATAAATTCTATTTATAAAATTTTCGATGCAATAAGCCATACCAATATTTTAATATTAATGTAAGTTTGTTTGTTACATTTTCACGTGAAAACTACTTAACCGATCACCATGAAACTTTGGACTCATATTCTTGGAGGTATTAGAAGTAACATGGGATACTTTTTATTAAATGCGAGCGTAGCTGCGGTCGAAAGCTGGTATAATATAAAACCACTTGTATTTAAACAACTCGTCAATATTCGAACTTGTAATTTCGCAACAGTTTATAAGTTTCAATTTCTTTTATATAAAACTCACGCAACCCCTGTTTATGGGAAGACCCTCATCTAAACTTTTGCATATAACAAGTTTTTTAATATGCCTTCCATCCCTAAAGGTGAAGTTTTATTAGGAATAAAAATAAGCAGCACAAGTCAGACTTTGCCGGCCCATTCATGACAAACCGTGGGAGAGCCACGCTTCGGGATGCATGGGCCGGCTCGGCCAGAGTAATACCACGGCCTAACAAAAAACTGGTGTGAAACTACGCCTGCGCTGTGTTTCATCAAGTGAATGAGGATACCGGAGGCCCTACCCCAACTCCTTCCCCAATCTCCTTCCTCATCTCCCAAAGGCCAGCAACGTACTTGTAACGCCTCTGGTGTTGCGGGAGCCCATGGGTGGTAGTACCTACTCGCTTACCATCAGGCGATACGTCTGCTCGTTTGCCTCCTATTCCATAGAAAAAGAAACTTTGTATTAATCATATTTTTTTTAATAGTTTCAGTTTGAATGATTGGCTGGGTATTTTTATATGGAAAATTTCATATTTTCCGTGGCATTGGTGATTTTTGGTGTTTAATTTGGTATTCGATATGTGTGTATGGACCAAAAGTTTATAATAAATTAACTAAAGCCACTAAGTAATTTACTTTGGACTGTTAATTAAATTACAATGCATACTTTACGGACATAAAAACTTTAAAAATAAAAAAGTTTACAAATAAATAGATATAAACAAATATTTCGGACATCTAACACACAACGTCATCTAGTCCCAAGCTAAGCAGAGCTTATGTTATGGGTACTAAACAACTGATATTAAAAAACATATTTATATATTTATATTATACAAAACAAAATACCCAAACCCCGAAACAAATAAATATTTGTTCTGCAGATCATACAAACATTTGGTCCGACACAGGCATCGAACCCGAGACCTCTAGCACAACAGTCACCAGTGCACAGCCACCGTGGCAGTCGAGTTTGATTCTTGTATAGGTTTAAGATAAAAATAGTATATTTCTAGGTCTTAGAATCTGCCCTTAATGTAATCTCGCTGTCAGTTTTAAAAGTTTTAATTAAAGTAAATCTATTAGGTACTGCTAGTCAAAGGCACTCGTCTTTACTAAATGAAGCTCTTTCAGTCCATCACCATTTTCTAACTTAGCATAACAAAATAATTCACTTTTGAGAATAGGTTTTAAACTTTAAATGAGAATAATAAAGAGAGTGTTACCTGTAACTCAAGAGACACATGTGTGTTGTCATCATAACTGCGTGTTAGTGACTTTAGATGATGATCCCTGAGTTTGTTTCGTCCTTTCTTCTCAGGAGAGTTAGGAAAGGCCCAACTCATCTCCTCAAAAAAAGTTTAACTTGTAAAAGTGTTCATGTAACCTAATTGCAGCATAAATGATTTAATTTCATTTTAAAGAATCGCTTATCAACGTTTTTTTCAGTCGATTCTGTGAGGCCATGGTATCACTTAAATATGTGTATCAAACCAATTCTTCTGTAAGAGGGCTGGCGGCGACTGGATGCAAAAAACAGCAGACCTGGTTCTGTGATGCACTTTCATTATCAGCCTATCATAGTCCACTGCTAAACATAGGCTTCTCTAATTACACACCACTTGGTTCGATCCTTCGCTTCTCATATTAATCTCCTGTCACAAATCGTCAATCCACCTGGCCTATGGGCGTCCTTCACTACGTTTCCCAGATGCGGTCTCAACTCAAAAACACGTTTACCCCAAAAGCTATCCGTTCTAGTGATGGTGGTGTATCTTAGGATAGTTGACTACAACGGGTTGAAGATCATGATAATATATGACAAAGCCTTGGTTCTCCCTCAAAGATTAATCATTCAACTGAAATGCTCAAACTAATGAACAACAAAAAGCGCGATATAACTCTATAAACTAAATAATAGAACAATGAAATTAAATTATAACATCAAAGCACCAAATTTATCTATCATCACATCCCATTATCTACTAACGCACACACAAAGCTTTTATGTAACGATGCTTAGGTTCCAGTAATTAACACATTATAATCCTTGTTTGGGGCTCCCTATCACTTTGTCGTCATTTCCAATGAGATAAACATCGAGGCGCGACGTCGCTGTAATTAGATCAAGGACTTCCTTGAGAGAATACAGGGCTGAACTTAGTTTTCCGCATGTACAGGTGAATAAAAAAATTGGAATATACTCACAGTCATTGAATTTTTTATTATCCTTAATGACCTTTTGTGACATGTGAGTTATGGTTAGCATTATGATGGATTTACGATCTTCAGAGCGTGTCATCACACTGCTAACATACTTTCATGTGCGTAGTTATACATTTAGTTGTATATTTGTATATTATTGTCATTGTTTGCAGTGTTTTTTATGGAATGGATGTATATTAAAGGAAAGATTACTTAAAAAGGTTAAAAAGGATTTTTAATGTTAGAACAATATTTAATATTCTCTATTGCTATTAACACCCACAAACTTCATAATATTTTGTAATAAAAATTTCAAGAAAGTGTTAAAGAAACGGTCTTGATTCTTAATACATTTTTTTCCTTGTGAATTCGTCTTCGTGGTTACTCATAACCGCGATCGATACATGATGCTTCATAGTCGGTACAGGTAATATTTAATTCAGCACACTTATTTTAAAAACCATCTACTTCATTACCCTTGAGACAAGATCTAAGTACGACCCTGTTCAATCTTAATTTCAGTTTAATATTCATTGAGATGGTTAATGGATTAGCTCATTTAAGACAATAGTTAAGGAGTTTTATAAATATTATTTATCTTACCTAATAAATACCAGAATTTGTCAAAGTAATGACGGTGACTTTTATTAAAAATATGTTATGTTCTTGAGTTGTAGTTTGAATTTTGAACTCTAATACTACTCACAACAAAAGTTACAATCAAATGTATACCAATTACTTTATTAACCTTCATCATTTTCATTATAAAATTGGTTGCCTGAGTGAATAGAACGCACGACTTCTGCCATAGCATTCAGAACAGTCAGTATCACTAAATATTAGACCAACATCACCATCATCATGTCTTTTAAATAACTTGAGCCAAATTAATAATGTTTCGTTTTTGTTTCAGGTAAGTTATCAATTTACATCGTGTGACTTCAGACTACCAGTCTGAAGAAGAATCATTCCCAAATAATAATTCTGCAGTAAACCATTTTAAAAGGAGCTTTTCACATTGTTCATAATACTTTAGCTTTCGCCTTTGCTTGTGGTACACAATACACTATTTTCATTTATCTTATTCTAAAAAGAAAGAGAAGAAAATAGGAGAAAGAATCAGAAAACTCGTACTACCCCCGTACAATAATTTTCCTGTCACGGGAGACTTTATAAATATTCATGAAACACAACGAACATTCAGACTTAGGACAAAAATCACAAGACGCGTACGTAATCGCTTAACTTTTGCACCATACAAAACCTGCCAGTTACTTCTGACAGGTAACCTCAAATCACATTCGTGTATTAAATTTTAAAATGTTACTATTAAAAATAAAACCAAGGTTTGTTATTTGGGATGGGTTCTAGAAAGAAACTTTTCATTTATTGAACATATTAGAACAATTAATGAGAAGTCTAAAAAGATTTTCTATGTAATGACGATGATATCAACTGCGACATGGGTCTGTCATTTAATACATCAAACATAATATATGGAGTTACTTATTTTGGTTCTATTTACCATGATGCTCCTGTATGGGCGAATAGGGATACCGTAGGTACTGTCCGTCGCTGTTACAAGGCCAACGACTTGCATTGATTTTCATGTGCAAGGCATATAGGACGGTTAGCACTGAGGCTTTACCTGTATTGGCGGGTGTAGTTCCGGTTGATCCGAAGGTACAAAGACTAAAAAATATGGAAAATGATTTTTTGAGTGTACGGGACAGTTTAATTTTTCCTGGAACTTCCCGAGTGTCATAACACGCCGTGTTCGTTGGTCACTGCTATTGATCTTGGTGTACAGAAGTTACAGTAGTGGGCGTGTGGGCGGGATTAGTCCCATGGCATCAAGCCCTATAACGCTTAGAGCAGTAGAAAGCGGCGAGCTTACCGCTTACCATCTGTACAATCCTTGATATTAAGTATGTAATATTAAGGCAAATATGTATGTAATATTTTATTTACTGTTGAAGTAAATAAAATGTAACTTACATGTTTGCAAAAAGAGTAATTGGTTTTCCATCTCGTTAATAGACAAATTGTGAAAGTAAATACCAGGTGAATGTGAGAAAATTGCAAAGTAAAAACCAGAGGAGTGTTGACGTGACCTTTTATGTGGCGTCAGAGTTAACTCGGGGAGTAAATATCGTGGGTGTTTGCGTAACTGAAATGTTACGTACGAGTAAATAGGGAGGCTAATATGTTAGGGTGTGTTACGTAATAGTTGAGCAATGAGTACAGGTGAACATGCCGCTTTTTTATTAGACTACGGTGGAGCCAAAAGTAAGAGTATCTACCTAATATTTTTGGCAGTCTATGTATGTTTGTATGTTCCATCGTCGCACCCAAACGACTAACTCGGAAGATGTAGGCTATTTAAATATATTATATATATTTCAAAAATGTTTACGTAGGGTCCGTGGGAGAGCCGCGCTTCGGCATGAATGGGCCGGCTCGACAGTAGTGATACCACGGCCTCACAGAAAACCGGTGTGAAATAGCGCTTGCGCTGTGTTTCACCGAGTGAGTGAGGATACCGGAGGCCCATACCCCAACCCCTACCCCATTCCCTCTCCCCATCCCCCAAAGTGACGCTTTTGGTGTTGCGGGTGTCCATGGGCGGCGGTAATCGCTTACCATCAAGTGATGCGTCTGCTCGTTTGCCCCCTATTCAATAAAAAAAAAAAAAAGTAGCTGATTCATGGTTTTTAAATTTTTTTTCTTAAATTTCATCTGAGGTCCCTCATAGTAGATGGTTACTAATTTAAAGTAACTTTAGAAATATATTTTTGTATGTAATATATAAAAGCAAATATTCTATTATTTGTTTAATTATAATAGTACCTAGTCAAACAAACAATTAGAAAATATTATATTCATTCAAAAAGAAATGTAACTTTTACGTTCAAGGCAAAAGTAAAGCAGTACCTTACAAAACAATTGGCTGAATCAACTTCATGATTATGTTCTAACATTATTATCGGTGTCTGATGTATATTTATTTGGTTATGTGTATATTACGTATAGGTTTATATATGTAATATCCAACTAATATTATAAACGCGGAAGTCTGTGAGTATGTAAGTGAGTTGAGTGAGTTATTGATCTTTCACGAATTTGAGTTTGAATTTGAAACTTGGTGGTTTTTATCATACCGCGGGTAGCACCGCGTGGTTCGGCTAGTGTATATATTTTGCCTTTTTAATATATTGTTCAATTTTAATCTCATACACTTTTCAACCAAAATGCACTTACTTGGTGTTTCCTCTGCATCACCCAATGGTTGACTGGTAGAAAATACCGTAGGCATTAAGTCCGCAAATGCACCAAATATGTATGATGTACAAATAAATATAGTGTGACCATAAATACTATTTTATTTAAAAATTAATCTGATCTCTGTAAAGTGGGTAAAAACCAATTACCAGATTCCGTTACAGACACGTGCTTTTTAAAAAGCTTTAACATGGAGACATTGTTACCAAAGGAATTTGTTTCTTTTCAATTACAGTAACATTCGTAAAGGCAGAGAAGATTACAAATTAACAATTCTACTCGACGTCGGAACGTCGCACATTACAAAGCTGACACCCTTGTACAGAGACACGAACTACAAACCTAGTGAATTCCAGTCTTGGAGTAATTAGAGTAATTATCCAGTGTTTCCAGGTATTACCTCTATCGCACCTAAGGGATATGTTAGGTCAAATTTGACTGCACATTTGGCCTAGTGGTTAACCGGTCGCCATGCCGTTCCCTACTTCGCCAAGTGTTGTGGGTGTGGGTTCAAATCCCACATGGGACAACACTTTGTGTGATTCGCAAATTGTTGTTCTAAGTCAGGATGTTCTTTGTGCCCGTTTCATGTCAGTAAAGTCCCCCGCGACACAGGAATTATTCCTAGTGCGGGATGTCGTTTAAAAAAAAAAAATTGTGGGCAAACAAGTAGACGTATCACCTGATGGTAAGCTATTACTGCCGCCCATGGACACCCGCACTAGAACAGGTTCTGTCTAAAGTATGATCAGTAACTCGTGAGTGTGAGATGTGTGGGGTATTACAAAGTTATTTAAATAACTATTTAATAGTCTTTTAAAAGGTAATTCAGCTTGGGCAAATGACTTTTATAAATCCATGCCTTTCTCTGTGTAGATCTAGAAAGACCTTTCTTCCTTCTACTTCTTCCTTCCTTCCTTCTTACCAAACCAATTTCTTCTATTCTAACATCTTGTATGTTCTTCTGTAAACTTCTTGTCATTAAAACTTTCCTGAAGTCTTTTCCCAATAAATAAATAAAATCTATGATCAGTATACAAATAGTAATTATAATATCATGTTTTAATGAGCTCACGTTTAATTATACACCAACATTATAATGATTGTATTTTGTTAAATAAAATTTACTAAAATTAATGCTGCTCCGGAATAAAATGGTGTACACTTGGTGATTAGAAACAATTACCGAGGGTAAGCAACGACAGCGCGATCAGTACCTGGAAGTGTGACCGCTGAAGGCAGCTTACCATGAGCGTCTCCGTGATTCGGAGGTTACGTTAAGCAGTCGGTTCCGGTTGTTGTCATAGGATAACAGTAGTGAAGCTTAATTGGAGGCTTAAAACATCCAACGGCAAAGATTAAGTAGCTATAAACGTTGTCTTGCCAGTCCCCAACCGCACTTGGCCAGCGTGGGGACGTATTTATTTATTTTTAAAGAAGCCTTACAGACTAATAAACATAATTATGAATAATACAAATATGTAATCAAGTTGCTAACAACAAGCCTCCATATATAGGTGAGAACATATTACACTGGTCGAAGTGCCAGGTCATGGACTTACATTTTCTGACACGTATATACATAATTTTACACATTATTTTATAAACACAGAAAAAATACAGAAAAAAATAAAAGTAACAAAAATACAAATAAAAATACAAACAAAATATAGTGATAATGAACCCACAAACACATTCAGCACTACTCAAAGATAACAACAACAAATAAATAATTATTATGACACATTAAATATTTCGAACCGATCTATCTAGATTGTTTTTTTTTTTAGTATATGTAAACAAAACTTATCACATTTAATTTACCTAACAGTTTGAGCACCGCATTCAACGCCTACATTAAAAAATGGCCTCGATAAAAGCCGCCTCATCGTGATAGGGTTAGTACAGAACAAGTCATATCGTAAAGAGCCATGAAGTTCATTGAAGCTGCGTGCACCTCGCAAGAGGAAGGAATTGCTTCTGTAATTAGTGGACACAAAAGGCACATGTAACAAAGGTCGTTGTCTCAGACCGATTTGGTTGGTACGCAAACTCAACTTAGACAAGAGCTCAGGGGAGTCCATCTTGCCATTTGCAATGCTGGTCAAATAGCAAATATCATTTATAAAGCGTCTATATTCCAGTGGTAGGAAATGGTATCGTCTGCAACGATGAGTGTAATTATGTGAACATTGCTGTGCTTTAAAGTCCAAATATCGTAAGAATTTATTTTGGATCACCTCAATGCGAGACTTATAAACTTCATATTGTGGATTCCAGACCTGCGATGCATACTCCAGGAGGCTGCGCACAAAGGAGCAGTACAAAACCTTTATGGGCTTAATAGTGCGAAAGCAGGTCGTGGTTCTCATAATGAAGCCCAAGGCCTTTGACGCCCTACTGACGATGCTATCAATGTGTTGGTCGGATATTAGCCTGCTGTCTTGCATAACTCCTAGATCCCGAACAGTCTCAACTCTGCTGATTCGCTGATGATTCAATGTGTAGCCAGTACCAATTGTAGATGTTTTTCGGGAGAACGTTATTTGACAACACTTAGTAACATTAAGATGTAGTTTGTTAACCTTATAGTACATTTCAAATCTGTTAAGATCAGCCTGAAGGTCTTGAGTATCAGATAGTTTTTCTAGTTTTTTTTTTAATGGCCTTAACCCCTGAGAGGAGACCCGAGCACAGCAGTGGGACGTTATGGGTTGTTGATGATGTATTACTCTGAAAACAAATAAGAAACAGAATTTTATACCGAATTGACGAGCATTCAAAGGGAGTATTGTCTCTTCTCACATGCAATAAATGTACTAAGAAACAACTTATGTAACTAGGCATGCAGTAATCCTGCATCACGCAATAGAAGTTCTCAAATCGATTAGTATTTTGGTCCACCAGGCATTGTCACCTCTCTAACCCTTAGTTTGAAGTCTAAACATCTTATTGCAGTCTACGTGTTATTTGATATATAATAATCGTAAATATACGAGTACTGAATTTGATCATATAGGCTATCCAAGGATTACTTTGAATTACCTCATGCTCCTTGGGGGCAACGTCCGTTCATCAGTAGACGACTTCAGGTTCATACTAATACCTCATTTTTTTGATCAAGCTTCGCAGGCTTTGATCGTGTTAGCTTGCGAGTTATTATGATCGTGGTAATTCCCCTATATCTATCGGTGGATTGCCCCATCTATACTAATAATAAAGTTGAAGAGTTTCTTTGTTTGTTTGAACGCGCTAATCTTAGTAACCGCTTGTGCGATTTAAAAAAAAAAAACAGTGTTGGATAGACCATTTATCAAGAAAAGCTATAGGCTATAAATCATCACGCTACTACTAATAGGAGCGGAGCACCAACGAAGAATGTTTCAAAAACGGGGGTAAATTTTCACGCTACGGACAATTGAAGCCGCAAACGAGGTTGCGTGGGTCAGCTAGTATATTATAAAATCCAACAAAACAAAAAAAAAAGTGAGCACTGAAATGGAAGAATACTTTCGTAAATTACAGGCAGACTATTATTACTGAAAACGAATGTAGTGGTCATGTCTAATACCGTTGGTAGATTTGATATTTGAAAGATGTACATTTTATTTGGTTGACATGCGAATATATCGTTACAATAAAAATACCGCCCCATATTTCTTCATTATTATGGGTTTCGTAATAAATAATATTTCTTACATACCTAGGCGTATTGTGAATATGTTGATTGATATAACATTTTGATAGCAATTATGACAAGAAAGTGATATCTGTATTGAGACAAAAAAGCTGGGACATGTGTCGTTACAAATTACATCATATATTTTTGAGTTTGTAAACAAATTTTTTTTGTGAACTTGTAGATATATGTAAGTTAGCACAAATTCTAAATAGTACTTTTATAATAAACAATGGGTTAGGATAGTTAGCTTGGAGGTACTGTTTACTCAACCAATGTATAAAACAACCGATGCGAGTCTAAAATATATAATTGCTAACAGTTTTATAAACTACCGGAGAATGTTAACGGCGCGAAACAGCCGATCGGCACAACGCCATGTATCAAGCGATGCCTTAATAAAAACACAACATTGGACTAAACACAATGATTTCATAATTTTTTAACTCCAAGTCATAAAGAGCTTAACTTTTTTCCTCGAAGTTTCATTTTGATTTCAGTTTTGTTAAGTAGCAAAATGGACTTTTAATTTTTGATATTCGGCCGGAAAACTATTTCAGTCGTAATAAAATATACATATAAACCTACATAAAATCATTATATGTAAATATGTTTTTATATTTGGTCTGGGTTGTATTTGTTTTTGTTATTCCATGACTGATGATTGTCGCTTTTGTTCCGTAAAAAAAAAAATGTGTGCGTGTACTAGCGTACACTCGTAAGAAGTGAAACTTCTTTATGACGTTATTTTTCAAAAAATAAATATCATATGTCGACGTAAGGTATAACGACAAAAGACTTATAAACCAGCAATATTCGTGACAATTCTTATTTCAAGTGCAATAAAAGTTAAGGAGCGAGACTTTCCCCGCGGATACCACCTGGTGGCATGTCGGACTCGAACCGACCAAAACCGCACGCCGTCCCGGGCACTAGATGCCGGGGAACCAGGTGCACCCTAGAAAGGAAAACCCTGGAACCCCGACGTACCTCGTTCCACCTGCGCTTTGTAGATGGCCCCCTACTGTGTGAGAACCCCAATGTTCCCTTTAATAAAACCCCCAGGGCGCGCACGCTCCGTAGCGTCCGCGCCATCACGCGGGCCTGCTTCTGCTAGGGTGACACATGGCCTCATGTGTCACCCTCAGGCTTGCGCTTATGGAGGACGGAGATCGTTCTGCGCTCTCCGGCGCCTGAGTCGCCTGCGGTGCCTGGCCGTTCCCGGGACCGGCGCGCCGGGAGAGTTCTAAACCTCTCCCGGTTCCGCTCCGCCGTCTCCTTGGCAACTTGCTCGCAGAAAGAAACGGCGGAGTTCCACGCCCTCTCGCTCCGCAACATGGCTGCAATCATGTTACCGAGCGAGCGAGACCTGAGTAAATATTTCGCGATCTGTGGTGTGAATAAAGTAAGTTTGTGGAATGTGATGTGTGTAGTTATTGAAGTGAAACTTCTTTATTTACATTGTGGACTAAATAAAATAATATTGTTTGTAATGTGATATTTCATTGTAGTATTAATTTGGTCCTGTTTGTGTTTGAAAATGTTTTTTGTTTTATTTTATAAGTTTGACGCGTAACGTAATGGATAAATGTTACACGTAACGAAAAAATGTTACACGAAATTTTTTGACAACCCCGATAAAGAAGTTTCACTTCAAAAATTACTTACTTAGAATATTATTGTAACTGCTGCTACAATAAATATTTTCAGTATCTTATATACTCCTAAATAAAATTGTTGCAAGTTGCTTGAGATAGTTGAACATCTTTCTAAATATTTTTACCTATCATTTGCGGTTCCTATCTGCATATCAATATGATTTAATCCACACGCTTAAATTTATATTTATTTTTCAATTCAGAATAATTAAAGTTCTATTTAGTACGTTTATGTTGCGGTATGAAACTTCACACGACATTGTACGTAGTTATAAATATATATATTCTTATATATAAAGCAACAGAAACAACTCGCATAACTTTCGAATAAAGTGTTATACCAACTTAGTTCCCACATATACTCACAACTGCGGACAACTAAACAATTTTCAACTGAAATCAAGTGACGGTTATTACACTCGTACAACAGACAACCAGACTGGAAACTTGTTTCAACTAATAAGTGAAACTGAAAGCTCTGAGTTTAATTGTGGCAATAAAGGAACGATTTAGTCGAGATGATACCACTTTGGGAACAATAATCTCTCCCGAGTCTTTCTTAAGCAGTATTTGCGGTTAACTGTATAAAACTGCATACCCATTAGATGTAGTAACTACGGTACTTAAGGACACTTATAGTCTGGCCACTGAGAGAATGCGTTTCTGACAGGTCGTGATCCAATGGGCGATGTAACTTTAAACTGGCGTACAATTTATGGCAAAATTTTAAATATCTTTTCTTAACCTTAATAATGAGTAATAACATTAAAAATTGAATAATCATGCCAATGTACAATAAACGTTTTATTTTGGGCTAAAGTTATTAACAATTAATCAATTAATTAATTTAAGAACAATAATTTTTAAAAGTCTAACGACGTCAAACTGCGCTGTTTCAAGGTTATGTCAATAGTTTGTTTTTGTAGTGATGTGACAAAATAATACTGAATTGTAACTGAGTATTTTTGGAATCGTAATATATTCTGTCGGTCGATATACCTATTGTTAAATAAAACGTTCTAATTTTATAATATATAGGTAATTTTATTTATTTATCTTTATTGAATACACAAAAAAACAGTAGAACAAGATGAGTTACAAAGTATGTAAGGATGTCGTACAGTCGAATGTTGTCACCATTTCAGGGAAATGTGCCGAAATGCTTTGGGCATTTATACGAACGACATTAAAGTTCCTGGGGACATCGGAGAAATTATTCGAGAGTGTGTATAATGTACTTAATACATATTTAATATAGTTTATAATACGATATAGGTACGACCAAACTAAACTTATGAAAATAATTGTCGTGATATCAGTCAGCTGAATTAAAAATAAATGAAAAACTATTTTTATCCCTTTATATTTCTGGTAAAAAGAATTAGTTTTCTAAGAGAAGCAAAAAAAATTGATAATTGGGACAATGTCGTTTTCATTGACGAGACATGGCTGAACACCAATCACGAGCTTTCTCGTTCTTGGACAGATGACACTCAAGCGTCGACGTCGAAAGTGCCAATCGGTAAAAGAGCACTTCTCATAATATTCCACGCTGGTTGTGCGAAGTATGGTTTTGTGGAAAATGGTTTATTAGCATTTGAGTCAAAAACTACTAGTGACTACCACGAAGAAATAAATGCGGCTGTATTCAAGGAGTGGTTCCAGGATGTGTTGCTACCTGGCCTTCCAGAGCCTTCAGTTATATTAATGGATAATGCCCCTCATCATTCGGTGCAAATAAATAAAGCACCTACTCAAGCTAATAGAAAAGAGGAATTGGTGGCTTGGCTACAAAGAAGTGGCATTGACGCAAATATGTCAAAACTAAAAGCTGAGCTGATGAAATTAGTCAACGACCATAAGCTATCAAATATTCGATACGAAACAGATGAGCTGGCTCTGGAGTACAGTCATCGCGTTCTCCGAATTCCTCCATATCACTGCCAGTACAATGCCATAGAGCTAATCTGGGCTCAAATTAAAGGTTATGCAGCCCGCCATAATACTGCTCCACCATATGGCATGAAAAAGACGAAGACGCTTTTAAAAGAAGCTTGCGAAAAAGTCACAAGAGATGACTGGATGAAGGCGGTTGAAAAAACTAAAAAAATGATATTTGATGACTTTGACCGCGATATTCGTATAGACACTATGATTGATAATAACATGATAATACATGTTGGTGAAGATGACAGCGAGTCCTCAAGCGAATCGGAGTCGGATTAAATTTTGATTTGACATTATTGAAATCTTAAAATTATGTATTTTATAATATATATTTTTCAATAAATACAGTATTTTTATTTTCTTTCCCTTGGTTTTATTCAGAAATTACGATTGAATTTAATTCATCCATCAACAATTTTGTTAATATTGTGTTTGAAATATAAAATATATCTAAATTGAACAATTATGCATAATGAATGCTATAAATACTGTTACCAAATATTATTAATGATATTCATGGTACATCACTACTCATGACGAATTTACAAGTGTCAGAAACGCATTCTCTAAGTGGCCGGACTGTAGTAATATTAAACAGGCTTTTAGACTTGTCTGTAGCTCCGACCATGTCCGTCACCGACTCAAGAATCAACCGAAATTAATTAAAAACAGTTCAGCGGTTTAGCTTTGATAGCTTAATACAGTTACTTTCGATGTTAGATACTATATAACACTTAAATAAAAATTCGAAAACTACAATTTTGCTCACACACAAGCTCGGATACATAATTTCTACTTATACTTAACACATATACGCGACTTGTATTGATGTTTTTGATGTTCTCCTAGCCGATTACGGCCACGGCGGTCAGTCTCAATGGAGACTAGCCAACTACGCAGGAGATATTATAGTGCACAGGTGTGTGTGCAAACACAGGTGCACTCTCTGTTCCCTCTCTCTCGACACGACCGAAAAGAGAGCAGGCGGCGCACCGACAGCATTACGTGCTCTCCGAGACACGTGGGCTTACACTCCAACTTCCCAACTCCAAGCTGCTATTAAATATTTCTATAATCAGAAAAACTCAATAACACTTTTGGCCCGACCCGAGATTCGAACCCGAGACCTCTTGATTGGCAGTCACATACGTTAACCGCTAGATTAATGAGGCAGTTAAGCGACTTGTATTATAGCAGTGCAAAAGCCTCAGTGAAGTGCTGAGTAGACCCGGGGTGGATTCTTAGTTTTTTTCTCTTCTTTAAATGAAACTTTTAGAAACTACGATTAGGATTAACAAATACGCAAGTAATACTAAAAATAGTTGTTAAAGAAAATGAAACTCTACATGACACATAAGTGAAATGTCCCATGCGATACTTACTACACACAAATGCGTGTAGCAAAAGCTTCTAGACTATAAACTTTTAGTCCAACCCAGGACGACTCTTAAATAGAAAAGGTTATTGAGTGACAGTTGTTTAATAACTACAGCTCAACCTTCAAGGTAGTAGATACGCTAATTTCCGCACGAACGGATCAACTCGATCGGTGCTATCCTCTCACAAAGACCGACCAAAACCAAAATAAAACGACAACATTCGTGCTGTCGTATTTCGTTAGTGAGTCGGGAGGCCCAATGATCCAAAAGCATCACTAGACCGCCATGGTGTGGGATTATCATGTGTGTTACAAAATAAAGTTACTTTCTGTTCATTCTGCTTATACTCATTATCTTACGGAGCATCCTAAATGTCTACAGAATTCCACCAAACCTGCAACTCTCATGAATATCGTAATGAACTCCTTTAATACATTCATCTTATCACTTAGACTTGTAAAACAAACATTAATCAAAACCATGACGATGCTATTCTTATGAGAAAACCGAGTGTTCCGTCACAGTATGAAAATACGGTGAGAAAACCAACTGTTTGCAACTTATAACATTTAAGTTTATTTATAATTTGTAGAACTAATTTCACAAGAGGCTAACATTTAGATGAAACACAATCAAGTTACTGAGTTTAGTATTGGTAAATAAATACATGCAGATTCTGTTCGGTTTTCATTTGTGATTGCATTGTGTGTGTTCGGTATATTGAATAAAAATTTTACTTTAAATAACTCGAATTAATAGCAAAAGATAAATCTGATAATCAAATTTTATATAAAAAATTATAAATTTCAAAAACTATGAGCCGACAACGAAAAATCTTTTGATATTTATATAACCTACGTCACCCAGGCTAGTAATACGAAGTTATTGGCATCTAGTTCATTTAAATAGCTTGAGTGGTTTACACGCTATGCTAGAACATACATATATACCTTGCCAACAAATACTCATACCACCCTTTCTTTTAGCTTCACGTAGTCGAGTAAAAATTAATGAATGTGTATGAAACTTGATACAGAAATAGATTAATCTCGAATGAATTGTTGACAAAAACAACATTAACGTTTGCTGATAAAACCTAGAAAAAAGAAGGATGTTTTAGTATTACTTGAAGTATATATATTATGTACTAAATAAATCTTATATATAAAATTCTCGTGTCACAATGTTAGTTACCATACTCCTCCAAAACGGCTGGACCGATTTCAATTTTGTGAGCACTTTAAGTAGGTCTGAGAATCGGCCAACGTCTATTTTTCATCCCCTAAATGTTAAGGGTAGTCCACCCCTAAAAAGTTTTTTTTAAATTTTAGGTAAATTTTTATTTTTTTATGATACAGCATTAGAAAATACATACAACCCTGAATTTTCAACCCTCTACGCTCAACCCCTTTTTTTCCATCGCGATTTTTATTGACCCACCCCTAAAATATGTATTCCTTTTTATAGCAAAGCAACGTTTGTCGGGTCAGCTAGTAGTATATAACAAGATGGTACCCGTATCGCAAACTTTTAGTTAGGTTAATAAGTTACATACACGATTGCCACTATTCTCGTACACCACTTATTATTCTAACACAAACACGCACGTATAAAATATAATATCGTGAATATATTTGCGAGACATTGAATATTTATCACGTGAAAGGAATAAGGACGTGAACACGTTGAAATGTTAACCGACTTGAATAGCCACGGTTCGGTGAATTTGTCGCGTGGGACTCGGCCTTAATAGTGCGGAAAATATTCTTTCAGAATAACTACATCTAGAAATTTTAAATATCACTTCGTAATATAATGTATTGATATAATTATTCATAAATTAATTTAGGTGGACTTTGAAGCAAAGATGAGATGAGAGATAAGATGTTGTCTCTGAGAGTCAATTCGTTACAAAGAAGATTCATCAAAAAAAATATTTTGTTGTTATAAAAACATGTAATTTTTTAAACAAAGGTTCAAACTAATGTTTCTCTGGTTATAGAAATATTTGACAGCTCGGAGTTTGGAACATGGGGTCTGAACCCCCGTGCCTCGTAGAGCACGTAAATCTGTCCGTCTGTGAGACTGGCCGTCTAGCCGGAATTGCCTAGGAGAACATTATCATCATCACCACATTGACCAGACAAATTAGTATAGTTTATTTAAAAATTTCCTTCTCTTTGTAGTGTCTTGTCTTCGTAGCCTGTCGTTTGCTCACTTAGTACAGAGGTGTTGACAGTTTACATTCTTAATCTATCATCATACTTCTTCTTTCATTCAACAGCCCTTCATAATCCAACTGTGGATATAGGCTGCTTCCTAAACACGAGGTCTTGCTCCACTTTTTTTTATGTTAAAGCGGGCAAACGAGCATACGTATCGCCCGATGGTAAACGATTACCGCCGCCCATGAACGGACACTCGCATCACCAGAGGCATCATAAGTACGTTGCCGGCCTTTGGGGGATGGGGAGTGGGATGTGGGGAGGGATTGGGATATGGGCCTCCGGTAACCTCATTCACTCGGTGAAACACAGCACAAGCTCTGTTTCACACAGGTTTTCTGTGAGCATGGCTCTCCCACTGTACAATGCTGACCAAACGCACATTGATTTTGTTTTAAGGTTTCATTCTATTCCTAATGATGTTGTCCTATGTAGTTTCCTCCCGACTCTTACGACACTTATGACACTTAGTATTCTTAATCCACGATCCCGGATGAATATGAATGTAGATGGTTATAAATGATCTTTAGTAATTACACTCAATCTTCATATATATAAAGCTTATGTCACGGTATGAAAATTACGTATGTACGTATTTATCATAATAATCGTGTTTGAAGCTTAGTGAACGAGATCCGAGCAGCATATGGATTTTCATGTAAATTAAAATTATACAATATAGAAGCGTGAGCAAGATTTCCATACCAGATGAGCTTTATTGAAAGGATTTACAAATTTCTTCGAGATTAACTTTCTTTATTAGATTCTCCTTCCTTCAAAAGACTCCGTTAAAAGTACATTAAAAAGAATTGATGGTATTACTCTTTATGTGCAAATGTGATATTATTCTTGGGAAATTACATCCAATGACTTCCCACGAACTTGACCAGTTCATCGGACCACCTTGTCGGCCTGCCAACGCTGCGTTTGGTTTCTTTCTGTTTGAACTAGAATCGAGCTCATGCGTTATGTACTTTGAACATACGGTTTGTTACTTAAACAAAACAAAAGAAAATCGTGTTTAAAACCACCAAAGTTACATTTTAACCAGTTTGCATTTTTGAAAGCTTTGACTGCCTCTGCGGCGCAGCGATAGCGTATGCGACTGTTGTTTCTGAGGTCTCGGGTTTGATTCCCGGGTCGGACCAAATGTTTTTACGATTTGCAAATTTTTGTTTTAGAGATTGGGTGTTTTTCATGTACCTATAATACGTATCTATTTACAAGAAAAGGTAAATAGGTATTCAATCAGCCAATCTTTGTTTATAGTACAAACTTTGTTTTGATTGAATTTGTTTGTTCGATTTTTTATTTATTTTACAGTTTAATAGAGCCTTACGGATTTTGCGCTCACGTTCATCCCAACTCCACTAGTAGTTCTTAGATAACAGAAATAACACAATCCTCTTACATTCCATTGAAATGATAACAAACTAGGAACCTTCCTCAGCGAAACGTGTTTGTGTATTCACGTCAATTTGTAAAACACGCACATATAACGTCAATCTCTTTGTTGTAATCAGCGGCGTGTGTACAAAACACCCCTAGTTCGTTACACAATGTTACGTAAAGATCCCTTTATGTGAATCATTGTTCCCGTACCGTACATAATAGAGCTGAAAAATATTGTATATTTATTTTATTTATTTATTACTTTATGCACAAATACATGCATCGTCGGACTTAATGCCTAAGGCATTCTCTGCCAGTCGACCGATTGGGCGATGCAGAGAAAAGATGAGGTAGGTGCACTTATTGGAAATAAAATAAAATAGTGATATGATTGTAGTGGTTTTCATAATAACTACAATTAGTGTAAATAAACTACTACAGGGTGTCTCAAAAGAAATTTTATATTTGTTTAGCTTACTGCGTGAACGCTGCGTACTTGAGGGGTGCGGGGATTATGTCAATTGGTAGCTTGGCTCTTGGGGATTCAGTCGCTATGGAGCGTTTCTCGGGAGCAGACCGCGCGTTGTGCGTGCGAGAGTTTTACAAGAACGGTGATTCGACAACTGTCGCGCGTAGAAAATTCTGCAGTATTCGAGGTTTTCGCCACTTAAATGATGCGCCAAGCCTTCCTCTCATTCGACATTGGGTTAAAAAGTTTGAAGAGACTGGATCAACGCTGGATAAATCAAAATCCGGGCGACCTAGGTCATCAAGAACGGTAGAAAACGTGGAGAGTGTTAATCAATCTGTACGTGACGACCCGAGCCTTTCAATTCGGAAGCGCGCGAGTGCTTTAAATGTGCATAGATCATCATTACATCGCATTATGCACAAAGATCTAAAGCTGCACCCCTACAAAATTCAATTGGTGCAAGAATTAAAGCCCCAAGATGCCGGTCAGAGGCTTAATTTCGTAAATCAGATGATTGAGCGATTTTCAACGTTTACCAACATTTTGTTTTCGGATGAAGCTCATTTTCATCTTAATGGCCACGTAAATAAGCAAAACTGCCGCTACTGGAGTTCAGCCAATCCGAAACGCAAACATCAGAAACCCCTACACTCGCCTAAAGTGACCGTATGGGCTACCATGTCGGCGCGAGGAATTATCGGCCCTTACTTTTTTGAAGACGAAATGGGGCGTACAGTTACAGTGAATTCAGAGCGTTATGTGGAGATGTTAGACAACTTCTTGGTACCTGAACTGCAAAACTTTCCTGGCTATAACCAAAGAACATGGTTTCAACAGGACGGAGCAACTTCACACAAGTCCAATATATCTCTGCCACGTGTTCGTGAAATTTTCTCAGGAAAATTGATCTCCCGGAGAGGTGACATAAATTGGCCTCCACGTAGCCCAGATTTAACCCCTATGGACTTTTTCCTATGGGGTTATCTTAAATCTAAAGTTTACGCCAATAAACCAACTTCACTGGCGCATTTGAAAGAAAATATCCGTCACGAAATGGCAGCCATCCCTCACTCCACCTGTCGAGCAGTCATAAGTAATTTTACTGTTCGATTAAATGAGTGCCAACAACGTGAGGGTTTACATTTAGACGATATTATTTTTAAGAAATGAATTCCCAAAAAGTGTATTTTAACAATAAATAAACATTTTTTCTATATACCGCTTCCTTTTTTTTTAATCAATCCACTAAATATGAAATTTCTTTTGAGACACCTTGTAGTATATTGGAAGAGACAAATATATACAGTAATACATACATAGACATACATACTCGTATATACGACTTTATTTATACACATACAATTATATTCGTTATTATAGCATATAAATATATTGTGTGATGAACTAAGACCCGGTTGACTCCGCCAATTCAACCAGTAAAAGCTGAAAGCTGTTTTGCTTGTAACTTGGATCGGTTTTATAAACTACTAGCGACCCGCCCCGGCTTCGCACGGGTGCAATGCTAATACTAAATTAAATACACTACAGAAAAACTATGAACGTTGTATATAAAAACATAGCGGCCCGCTCCGACTTTGCACGGGCATAAAATAGAAACCTCTAAAATTAGCAATGTTGCCTTAGTATATGATGCATGTATTATACATATAAACCTTCCTCTTGAATCACTCTATCTATTGGAAAAAACCGCATCAAAATCCGTTGCGTAGTTTTAAATATTTAAGCGCACATAGGGATATAGGGACAGAAAAGGCGACTTTGTTTTATACTATGTAGTGATTTCTCAAATAATATCTATGACCTGAAAATAGGTTTAGAAATGACTACTATGGTAACCTAAATGATGATAAACACATAAATATTTCAAAATACATACATTAAAGATACATTACACCCAGATAATGATCTTGCTCATCACACAATATTGGTCTTGGATGAGAATCGAACCCATTACCTTCGACTCAGGCAGACAGTCATTAACTAACCGCTAGCCCATTTAAAGTTTTTATCTGGGCAAGTGCCTCACGTAATATATAGTTTTGTATCATTAAAACTTTTCTGTTTTGAGAATTATAGTTTGCAGGGATGGCAAAACCCATGACAGATGTCAACAAGTTGATGAGAAACTATTATGAAGTGGCTATAAAGCTTCAGGCTTATAATTTTCGTAATGTAGTATTATTTCAATGGATCTGCCATAAATGTGTTGTACATTTGAGGGTTTTACCCATTTCAATGGCTTATTTGACTTAGTAATGAATGTGGGCGAGGGTAGTCATTAAAAGATGAACTGCTTATTTCCTCCTATACCAAAGAAACATATACACAAATACGTGTATTTATTTGTCCTATTCATAGTTTTTTTTATTTATTTATCGTTATTATACACACATAACAGAGAGACAAAAAGGAGTTGTAATATACAAATGTGACAATTGGCGGTCTTATCGCTCATGGCGATCTCTTACAGAACCTTTGTACGGATATTAAGGTAAGCGAGATTATTTATTTAGTTAAGTGATTGTGTCAGAAGTTATTAATTCAATAGATAGAATAGAGTTAATTAGCTCAATAGATAAATCTGTTTTTATCGAGCAATTCGGAATGAAGCAGAGAAACGTTGAGCCTATTACTTCTGATACCACTCTTAATAGCTGCCACAGTGTGTTTCAAACTAATAGAGTCACACTGATTTCAGGAGGAAGCCCAATAATAATAATAATAATAATAAATATTTCGGACAATTTAACACACAACGCCGTCTAGTCCCAAGCTAAGCAGAGCTTGTGTTATGGGTACTAGACAACTGATATAAATACATATATACTTTTTTTTTGTAAATACATACATATTATACATAGAAAACACCCAAACTTCGAAACAAATATTTGCAGATCATACAAACATTTGGACCGACCCGGGAATCGAACCCGAGACCTCAAGCACAGCAGTCGCTTACGCTACCACTCGCGCCACCGAGGCAGTCAAATGATGATCATGCCAATGATGCAGAAGCATCTTAATAAAATAGGCTCTCGCATTCTATAGTGTGGGCCACCATGCTGCATTGTTAGTCTACATTGGTAATGAACATAGTGATCACTACTTTTGGTTTTTTCTCATTTGTTCGGTGAATTGTTTTTTTTTGCTTGCTTTTGTTCCTGTAAGTGAAGGAGTACACATACACAATAGCCCTTTAGTCATCTACTATGTAAACACATCTATACTAATATTATAAAGAAGTAAAGTTTGTGTGTTTGTTAAATTGTAGGGGGTAATCTCGGGATCTACTAAACCGATTTTAAAAATTCTTTCAGTGTTGGATAGTCCATTTATCGAGGAAGGCTATAGGCTATATATAATCACGGTAATACTAATAGGAGCGGAGCACCAATGAAGAATGTTTCAAAAACGGGGAAAATTTTCACGCTACGGGCAATTGAAGGCGCAAACGAGGTTGCGTGGGTCAGCTAGTATTATATATAATTTTGTTGGAAATCTTAGTTTAATAAATAAATATATCAATACTAGCTGACCCGACAAACGTTGCTTTGCTATAAAAAGGAATATATATTTTAGGGGTGGGTCTATAAAATCGCAATGGAAAAATAGGGGCTGATCGTAAAGGGTTGAAAACTCAGGGTTGTATGAATTTTCTAATAATGCATCATAAAAAAATAAAAATTAATAAAAAAAAAAAACAATTGGGTTGGACTACCCTTAACATTTAGGGGAATGAAACATAGATGTTGTCCGATTCTCAGACCTACCCAATATGCACACAAAATTTCATGAGAATCGGTCGAGCCGTTTCGGAGGAGTATGGTAACTAACATTGTGACAAGAGATTTTTTTATATTTAAGATGTAGAGTAAAGTAACAAAGTTGAATGTTTCTTTTCATTCAAGTATGTTGGCAAAAGTGCGTTTATTGCTGCTTATCTGACGGTATTGTAACCCCCAGCACCGTAGAATACTCTTATCTTTGCGACTTCTTAATCTTCTCAAACCAGCCATATTTATCTAATAGCCCTTTCCATCTATAACCTGACTGTTGGTCAAGAATTAGGAACCAACCTAGAGCAAATAACGTTCCACAGAAACTTGAGACTAAACGCAAAAATTAAGCTCCGCCGCGACAGTGCGAACACTGCCGTGACCAGGATTCGAACCTGGGTTACTACGGCCACAACGTAGGGTCCTAACCACTAGACGATCACGGCTGTCGGAGCTGTGGGTTTAAACTCGAAACACGCTTACTTATTCAGTCATATTGTAATACTTTCACTTAAAATGTAACAATTCAGGTAAGCAGTTGCATTATTACTGGAAATTATACTTTGCGCACCTATAAATAAGAGTGCAATTACTTTAACAGCAGTTAGACAATTGACCATATAACACAGCATGAGCGTTGCTCATCTTAAGGTGTTTGCAGTTGGTGCACGCAAGAAATGATGAAAGGACCACTAATGGTTTAATAATAAGGTTTGAATTATGATTCTCGATGAGCTAGAGATACTATTTACACAAGAAATTAATTCTAAATTTACGAAATTAGTGACATTCATTATGTAACTGAGACCTAAGATCATTAGATCTTTATAATAGTACGTGAAGCAAAAACTGTGTCCTTTGTTGTGGAGGAGTATGAAATTAGGCACAGTTAAAGCTTATAAGGGGGTCATTCATTGGCCATGGAATGTGGTCGAATTTCGAATTCTAAATGACCTAGGCTACTAGGTATTGTGTAATTAAATTAATTTCGCTGGCTGCTGTAACACAGTTAATACTAGTATAGCAGTCAACGACAAACTCTTATTCCTGATATATTTATCATTTATCAATTGTATAGAAAATAGAATAAAAAAAAAATGTCTGTGAATAAGAGAAATTGTAAAACTTAAGTACGAATAAATATATTATTATTATTATTATTATTTGAAAGAAAAAATTTGAAAGAAAAATACAACTAATACGAATGACCTCCAACCTTAATTAAATATTGTAAAATACTACAATTTTAAATTAATTTGTCCGATATTGAAAATTTCCTAAAGCTCTCTATTCTATCTTTAAAGTTACCGTTGATCATGTAATTTTGCAAACACGTTGCAAGTATGTAAAAATGATATGGGTAAAAAGTAAGTTTTATTCAAGCAAAGCCGCGGGTAAAGTCTAGTTCTGAATAAATATAGAACAAATTGAATTGAAGAAATTGATCTTATTGTTGCGTAGTCTAAAATTGTCACAAAAGAGTGCCGTATTGTGATTCATCAATCATCGTTTTTCCCGTTTCAACAATGGACACTAAAATTATTTATATACATATTACAATTGCTCGAAGAAGACCGAATGTTATATCTGTCCTTTCTTTAATAATAAATACAAATATTTAAATAAATATTTAGGACATCTAAGCAGCGTAGTTGTTGCGTATGCGACTGCTGTGCTTGAGATCTCGGGTTCGATTGGCGGGTCGGACAAAATGTTTGTGTGATCTGCAAATACAATATTTTTTTCGAAGTTTGGGTGTTTTTTTATATACATTATGTATGTATTTAAAGACCAGCCAGGTGCGATTCGGACTCGTGCACCGAGAGTTCCGAACAAATCTGTAGGTATATAAAAGTTTTTTTTTCATAGCTTAAAGGCAATTAGACCTAAGTATTTGATATGATTTTCAACTTGATTCCTCTACGCGTTCATGAGAAAAAGGCAATAAGTTTATGATTATTAAAATAATATGTATTATGTGATGTAAGTAAAAATGTAAGGTTTTCGAATTTTTTTCTTTATGTGTGCTATTAAACGTTGCTTCATGCCAAATTTCAGGATTATAGGTCGGTTGGAAGTATCCTTTAGGATTTGATTCCCTTGCGAGTAGTTGCGAGTTTCAAAATCTACGGCTAAAATATCTGTGCCTTTTGATTGCGTTGACATAGAAGTTTGATTTTGTTACAGCTTGAAGGTATTATAAACCTGTATAACTGAGTGTATCTGTTTGGAACATATACTAATATAATAAAGCTGAAGAGTTTGTTTGTTTGAACGCGCTAATCTTAGGAACCGGTGGTCCGATTTGAAACATTATTTCAGTGTTGGATAGTCCATTCATCGAGGAAGGCTAAAGGCTATATATCATCACGCTAATACGAGCGGAGCACTAATGACAAATGTTTCAAAAACGGGGGAAAATTTACACGTTACGGGCAATAGAAGACCCGGGAATCGAACCCGAGACCTCAAGCACAGCAGTCACATACGCTACCACTGCGCCACAGAGGCAATCAAACGTCATTTCAACATAATACTACATGTATTTGAATGTTGGTTATGTTTGGTAGATTCTCGTAATTGTTTCTTTATGAATTTAAGAATATATTCTAAATTGTTTAATCATTTTCTCGATAAAATTGAATGAATGATTAATTTTATTTACTCCACTGATGGTTTTAACGTAGTCTATCTTCAAAATTCAAACCTCTGACGTCAATTCATCCTTGTTGCTTTAAAGCAATAATAATCACAAAGTTACTCAAAAAGTATATAAAGTTTAATTGGTATCCTAGTTATAAGTATAGCAGTATTGCAAGAAATTGATTACATGAATATTCAAACGTTCATTGAAGCGTTAAAGCGACATCAATCAAAAGTTTTCCACTTCAAGTTCACAACTAATTTCTAAACGTTTCTCTTTACTTGGATCTTTGACTTTTAATATTTTAATTTTGAGACGGTTTAAAGACATCATTATTCTAGGTCTATCAAGGTAGCAGCGTCAAATCAGCAAAATTCAATAAAAAATTATGCAAAATTTGTAGCTGTTTTGTTGCTATTTAGTTGCTAAAACCGCGATTGTGTTGCTTGAGCCGTTCGCGAAAAATCGCAAGCTAGCATGTGACAAAAAAAATTAGCAATAATTCGTCAGGTTTTTTATTTTTTTTTATTTTCGGTAGTATTCACTTGCAGCAACAAATTAGCAACAAATGTTGGTTCTATCGTCAACTTGATATTTATCGATTTATCAAAATGTAATGCTAGCTTTATATGAATGTAGCAGTGATTGCGATTTTTCGCGAACGGCTCAAGCAACAAAATCGCCGTTTTAGCAACTAAATAGCAACAAAAAAGCTACAAATTTTGCATAATTTTTTATTGAATTTTGCTGATTTGACGCGATTACCGCCGCCCATAAACACCCGCAACACCAGAGGCGTTACAAGTGCGTTGCAAGCCGTTGGGGTATGAGGAGAAGGATGGGGGAGGGGTTGTGATATGGGTCTCTGGTAACACTCACTCCCTTGGTGAAACTCAGCATAAGCGCTGTTTCACATCGGTTTTCTGTGACGCCTGGGTATCACTCCAGTCGAGCCGGCACATGCATGCCGAAGCGTGGCTCGGTGTGGAAAAGAAGTGCAGAAAAAATATGCTTGTCACCTTCTGTATCCATAAGTTTTCCTTTCAATAAGGCATATTCCCCATTCTTTTATTTTTTTCCCAAAGTGTTTATCAGAAAAAAGAAAAAAGTGCCTTATTAAGTTAACGGTGCCAAATCACAACCAATTCCTATGCTTTTCTTCCGATTACTTTCATTGCGGGTTCCAGACTGTTTAAATTTTCCTGGGATTTCCTTAATAACATAACTTGATGTGTTCATGGTTCACTGCTGATGATCCTGGTGTACACGAGTTACTGTCGTGGGCGTGTGGGCGGGATTAATCCCCACAATAAAAAAGTGGTGCCAAAGTTTACTCTGTAACGCCAGTGTATATATCAATTAAGAGTCGCCAGTCTGTCCCTTTATTAACTTAGTTCCATAAAGAAATAGTTTTATTTTCCAGAAACTGTTCATGTTAAATGCAATACCCACAAGTTCTTATTTTATTTTCTCACAGACCAGCGCTCACATGTACATACTAAAATCTAGTATTTATGTTATTATATTATTCTTAGATTCTCTATAACAACAACTCATATTCTCTGTAATATCTTTTAAGAACTTTCATACTACAATTATATTAGAGAAAGAAAACATAATACTTAAGTTGTACGAGTTTCTTTTCAGAGCGTAATGGAATTTCTGCAGCGTCAGACCTAGGGATGTCAAATGAAATAGTCATGAACTATCTTTTTGTCCGACTACGGCAAAACTAAAGGAGGGTTATTACAGGCTATGGATGTATGTATGTTCGTCAGTTTCCTCATAGTTCCTCAAATACTTAATGAACTGAACAATGAGGTATCGTTGGTAGCGTCTTAATCGTCCGCTAGTTATAGGCTATTTGACGTGTCACGTGTACGAGGGTGAACTGAATTCAATACGACCTTTAAACCTTCAAGAAAAGAGCGTACTCCTTCCTAAAAGGCCGGCAACGCACTTGTAACGCCTCTGGTGTTGCGGGTGTCCATGGGCGGCGGTAATCACTGACCATCACCGTCTACTCGTTTGGCCCCTATATAATAAAAAAATAAAAAATAATCGAATGTTGAACTAGTTGTCAGTCTATTTGAGGGTACTGACTTCCCAATAACGATTAACATAGATGTTCATGACAACCGGGACCGACGGCTTAAAGTGCTCTCCGAGGTACTTGTAATATTAATAAAATTATTTGTTCCAAAAAGCAAATCTCTCTGTGTGATAAGAATTTTTCGAAATATTTCCAAATCATTCAATGTAAATAAAAAATCAATCAAATTAATACAATTTTAATACTCAAAATTATTGGTTTCCGTTATTTATTTCATTAACCCAAGGGCGGTGAGCGTCACATTCGGTAATTACTGTCTCCTGGACTAAAACTCTATCAATCTGCAATCCGCTTCGCTGTGCCAAGTGTTGTGGGTTCAAATTCCCACGTGGGACAACACTTTATGTGATGTTTTGAGTCTGAGTATTATTTATGTAAATTTCATGTATGTTTGTAAAGTCCCTCGTGACTAAACTATGTAACTAAGTGTTAAAATTAAATCACATGAATACACGTAAATAATATATGTATACCGTTTCAAAACTTACTTTTCAATAACAATCAAAAAGCTTTCTCCAAACATATTCCATTCCCCATAAAGCAAAACATTTGATCTCTGCCATTAAAATCAATCTAGCTTAATAGTAATGTGACTACACAATGAAAACAATGGAAGATCGTTCAATCATTGTTTTCGCCAACCCTACTTGAATCAGTTGATGTCACCGCCATCGTTCGATTCGCAGAGTGACGTCACAAAACGAGATGTCTCTGAAAGTACAGGGTACGTCACAATGAGAAATTTCATCCGTGTCTGTGATAGGTTAATGCAGTTTTGTACTTCTTCTATATAAACAGGAATTAATTCATTGAAAATTATCCCTCATGACTTGACCAATGTCTTGGAATATTGTTACTACTGATAATTCGATCTACTCGTAGTTACAGATATATGACCCGATCTACTCTTTCTATGCTCTATTTTCTTTTTTTTGACCATGACCTTGCATACGAAACTTATAATTTATAATAAAATTTTCTTATTAATTTTATTATTAGTTTCATGCAACAGCTTTTTTATTTTTACGATTTTCTTTAATTTAGATCGAATTTTAAAAGGTAGTGAAAAGTATTGTTAAGCTTCTACATAAGTTTTGTCGGCAAGTGACTGTAATAGACGTGGATAATTCTTCTTAAATTTCGATTCAAGTATCAATTACTTTCAGTCAAGTTGATTTAGACAACCTCAAATGCCTTTGTACAGTTAAAATTCAGTGGACGTGTGAAGCTTTTACAAAGCGTGTACCCGATCAAACAACTGTTTGAGATCAAAGACACTGTTGTCCAACAAGGGGTTTTTGTCATCTGTCAATATTAGAACAACGGCGGACATGTTTTGGGACGTCATCGAATGTGACGTCAGCGGTGACGTCACATGTTGGTTTTTGTGATGATTTTTTCGATTTGATTTTCGAATATTATGCTGGATTTTTTTCGAATCAGATTTGAAATAGTGTTCTATCATTGATGTTATCTTTCCTGTCACTTGTCTGTAATCAATCTGTGGGAGTGATTCCGTGAAAAGGGTCGGCAATCGGAGAACCGCTTTATTTGATTTCTTTTATTTTTATTTTTTGTTATATTTTATTTCTTCCGTTTTTGTTTGTTTGAAGTTGGAGTGAAGGACCTTAGGATGGTAGTTGAATTTTATGTCTTTATGACTATGAAACATAAGCGCATAGCTTAATGCATTTAAAAGGTTAGTCGTAAAAATCGCTATTTATGTAATTATTATTAATACATTTTATATCATGTTACTAAGGACCTAGTATGTAAAATGTAAATATTATGTAAAAATATATTTTCTTATCTCATCTTACCTTCAATTAATCGAGTCATATGTTTCCTTCTATTATTTTAGTAGTTTATTTAGTATAAGCACAATGCATGCAGCTTTAAAATTATTTTATAAATATTGTACTGCTTCTTGATACTCAATCCTGGACCGGTATGATAGCTTCTAGCATAACAACTTCCATTAATACCTAAAAGAAAAGAAAAGAAAATATACCTAGTCTCTTTAATTGTCCAGAATTCATTGCACAACCTTTACGCTTCATTTAGTCTATTACTTGTACAAAAGAACCTCTTAACTCACACGTTCACAATAAGACAAATGAATATCGCATGTGTATGTTACCGTCAGATTGTCAAAGCCGTTAGATTGTAATATATCTCGCGAGATTGTAAACTGTCGAAATTTAACGTATTTTTACAATTTAGTGGAGGTCTGCAAATTAACGAATATATTTATAATTCAGCAAAGTGAAACCATCAAACTGTAATATGATCGCATCGCACGCGCTGAATGGTTGACAAGCAACCGTATATATAGTATATTTGTTTGTTAATTCGTTTGTTGCCGAATGTAAAGTGTTTTTGTGATTGTAAATTGATTTTATGTTGAAAATACCTCACAGATTTTTAATAAGTTACATAAAAATGCTACGTCAGTAAAATGAATTTGTGATTAATTAAAGAAGTTCTAACTTAACCTAGCCTTACTCTATGGCCATAGAACGGCATACTGTAAGACCGACCAATCAGGGACCGTTGTCCATTTGACGCGCGACAGATTGTGATTTTAAGGTTTTACTTCGATACATTATAATCTGATGAATAGTACGTTAAATTATAACTAGTATGTCACAGTTGACAATCTTTCGACGTTTTACAATCTCGCTAGGTGGATTATAATCTAACAGTGTTTGCAATCTTACGGTGACATATATAAACTAGTCCATTCAACTGTGAAGCTGATCAAAAAATTTAGGGTAAATTATACTTTATTGTTTAGATATTCATCGTATATTACTTCGTTATTGACATTGTCTTTAAGACGTTATAGTTCTAACTTATTTAAATTGCTATCAGTGGCTATGGCAATGGGCTTAATGTTATAACATAGTAGTAGTAAGCTTTTTCCCGCATATTCACGTGTTCTCAACAAATATATCATATATTTATTTTGACTCTGGTATACATAAGTACATAGAGCTTTAGAAAAGAGTTTTTCAACAACTCAACTATTACACTCTGATCAGGGACGGACGTTATGTATTTAAATCATATAGACATATGTATATATATAATTTATTAGAAATTATAAGACAGTACACATTTACAATAGTAGTGATCATGTGTGCTTCATCTCTCTCTTTATAAATTAATTAACTTTGTTCCACTTAATAAGTTGATGTTAATTATATTCTCATTACATTATCTTTTAAGCAACCAATGAACATATGGTCCTTCGAGCCGGATACAAAGCAGCAACTTATTAAGATTAAAAACAGTTTTAATCATTTCTTATTAATGTTTCCGAGTACAGTCCTTCGGTCTATTATATAAGATGTAACGTACGTATTACATACTGAGAGCGTTAGTATGAATCAGCAAGAATTCTGAAACGTCGTTGATATTCTATTTGACATTAATATACATTTGCGGGGTTTGGGCTTTTCAAAATGGAATTATGGACTGATGATCTATTTTCAGACGTTGAATGTTAATCTATTTGTAGTTTTATATGAGTGGAGGTCTATTGTATCGAATTCACTGTCAAGATACTTTTCAAACATTCGAGGGCCAGTATTTTTTAATGATGAATGGACATACCTACCTACAAATTTCTTACTCTTGTCTCTTTAACAAAATATAGCACGTGATCAAACTCATAATCATCTTTAAATCTTTTGTCAACCCCCTTCTAATTGACTCATTTTAGACACCAACCTGTTTCAAATATCTCACATCTTTACACACTGTGTTATTCCAAAACACTAAACAACACATTCCAATCGTGGTTTCCATAATAGTGTTTGCCGTTATCTTAGTTCTAAGACACAGTTGAACGACTGCTATTTCGTAGGCATGCAAAACTAATTTGTCTTCTCTGCGGCAACTGATTCTAAGGTATTTGTCTCAATAAACTTGAACTACAGCCTCACATAAAGCAAGGAGAAGAAAAGTATTGAAGATCTTCAATTTTATACTTCGTCACTTGCTGAATTTATTTGCCCAATCTTTTTAGGATTCATATGGAACATATATATATACATATATTCATATTAATATATACATTAAAATTAAATACCCTCAAAACAAAATCATCTCAATGAATAGAAAGGCATTGATTATTTTCGAATTGTCAAAAAAAAATTCTTAAATCATAGCTAAAAAAGTTGTTGAACAAATATGAAACTTAAGAGGCATATTAATGATGCAGAAGTATTTTCAGATTCATAATCTACCATCTTTAACCGTGGGAGAGCCTTGCTTCGGCATGAATTGGCCGGCTCGACCGGAGTGACCACGGTCTCACAGAAAACCGGTAATAGCACTTGTGTTGTATTTCACCGAGTGAGTGAGGATACCGGAGGCCCATACCCCATTACCCTCCTTTCCCCCAACCCCGTGTCCATCCCCCAAAGACCGGCAACACACTTGTGACGCCTCTGGTGTTGCGAGTGTCCATGGGCGGTTGTAATCGCTTACCATCAGGCGATACGTTTGCTCGTTTGCCCCCTATTCAATAAAAGATAAAAAGTATATTAATCTATAGTGTGGGTCACTATGGTGCATTGTTCAATTGTTTGCTTTCGCAATGAGCATGGTGCACATGCTTTTCAATCAGATAGAATCATTTTGGCATGCTCGTATAAAAAAAAGAACATTGTAGCTATGATTTTACAGACACACAGATCAATACATATAAACAGACCTCTTTATGTTGTGTTTTAAAAACGATCTTAACTGTTACAAACACACTGATGCAGGGAGCGAACAATATAAGATTCCTGTATTCACAAAGTGCAATCTGTTCTCAAACTGCCCAAACGGGTCCTGAGTTACAATGCACATTCAAAAATGTAACGGACTGCATAACTGGTATGTTCTTTGCCAAAACTCGCCTTGTAGAAACCAGCCTGACTCCAAAACGGTTATCACGGGTATTATGAGAATAGGGGGAATATTGTTATTCCTTGCTGCAGTTGGTAACATAAAACTTTGTAACGGTCACTTTTAAACGTATGTGTATGGATAAATTTTGAAATGCTTCCAATTTGTTGAACCTTAACAGTGTAATGAATCTCAAGTCTTCTACTTTCGACTCTGTACAGTTATTATACAGTAGTAATTGAGCATCACGCAGCAGAACCATAAATATTAACACCCCATTCCGTTTCCATTTCTCTGAAACTAAACTATTTGTATTTTCAGGTCGATATGTTTTTTATTTGTTGAATATTGGGCAAACGAGCAGTCGTCTCACCTGATGGTAAGCGATTACTTCCGTTCATGGACACCCGCAACACCAGAGGCGACACAAGTGCGTTGTCGACCTTTGGGGGATGGGGAGAAGGATGGGAGAAGGGGTTGGGGTATGGGCCTCCGGTATTCTCACTCACTCGGTAAAACACACGCGCAAGCGCTATTTCACACCGATTTTCTGTACGGCCGTGGTGTCACTTCGGTTGAGCCGGCCCAATTGTGCTGAAGCATGGCTCTCCCACGGTAAAATATTACACCTTTTTAATTTAATTCGAGAATCAACTAAGTTGTATAGTCCACGACTGAAGTTAGGTATCTCCTTGAAAAGGGGGATTTGACTTACTATATTTCGCTCGACGGACTGGTCGATATAGGTTTTGTTGAAAAATTTCCTTGTAGTATGTATAGCGACTGGGATGGTAACTCCCCGGATTCTTAATCCTGTCCGTCTTATTCATAAATAGGTAGTTGGCTATAAAGGTCAGAGTCGATACCTTCTAGGGCACAGATAAGACACATAGTTTCCAAGCCAATTACGTATCTAGTTACATTCTCATAGAAGGGTCTATAGAGTATGCAAAACTTCTTATTAATAAAGCAGCAAAATATTTACTAACCCCACATTGTAATCCAATGAACGTTTGAGTTAAATAGGGATAGATGGCGGTTAAGGGTGCCCTTATTTGTTGGGATGTGGTGAGGACGCAAATAGAGGTTCAGTGGATATTTAATATTATAGAATATTAGTTTTCGCCTATAATTTTGTTCGAGTGAGTGTAAGGTTTTGTTTATGAATCATGGGGTATGTTTTTTTTCGTGGTTTATAATTGTTTTAATAATTTCATAAAATTCGCATTAGTAGTGAATTGTGGCAAGTTAGTAAACTGATGAACATACTGAATTACATATTTATTAACCAAATTCAAAACAGGAGGATGTTCTCATTTCCACTGTATTTTTTTTGTTACCTCATAACTTTCGACTGGGTGAACCGATTTTGATGATTCTTTATTTGAAAGCTGGTGCTTCCAGTGTGGTCCCATTTCCATTTGGTTCAGTTCCTGAAGTCGGTTTGTTTTGTTGTTAAAATTTGTGAGTATATATAACAACGGTAGATTACAATGGTACTTAATATGCAACCTTATATGCTATGGACTAATTTTTATTATTTTATTAGACAAAAATTTTATTTTCCTAGCGTTAATATCCCTTTAGACCGCTTTCTAGCCTTGTGTTTTGGTTGCCTTAACTTGCACATAAAAGTACTGTTGTCAAAAACAAACAAGCTTGTATGAATTATTTGAAAAGATGGTGCACATGAGTTTCTCACCAGCTCTTCTTATGAATGCAAAACCCATCGGAGCTGGTACTTAAATTGATTTCAATTTAAACCTTTGAGTTGAATCGAAATCAATCTAAGCTCCGGTAATTCAAATCATTTCAGTGCATTTAGTATTAGTACCTTTTATCACTGAATTTTGTTTTTTATACTTGAGTTTTGTTTTGTATTTATCTATGTTTGTATTTTTGACGTGTTCAAGTGCCTTTTGGGGCCTATGGAAATAAATGATTTGAATTTGAGTTTGAGTTTGTAATAATATAACTACTTTATTTTATTTCCAATAAGTGCACCTACCTCATTTTTTCTCTGCATTGCCCAATCGGTCGACTGGCAGAGAATGCCTTAGGCATTAAGTCCGCCGATGCATGTATTTGTGCATAAAGTAATAAATAAAATAAATAAATAAAAAAATAAATATATGGGTGTTATTATGAACATCATTTAAATTTCTCTCTTATAAATGTTTTAATAAAATTGATAACTCAAATCAATAATTGCAAACCGTAAAAAAATATTATGTCAAAGAGGAAGTCACTCAAAGTACTCGATAGGGTTTTTGACTAAAACCTTTTCACCAGGCCTTTTCGCAAATTGGGGTCCTTTGAGATTTTGTACGTAGGTACATTAGATACCAGTTGGACATGAAAACATGCAGGGTTAGTAAACAAGTCCTTTGAGGACGGCCACTTGACCTTTTATTACTCGAACTAAATTTCAGTTCTTACTTAGGGTCGGTTGATAATTTTCTGCCACCTCAAAAGAATTGGAAGCGCCTTCAGAAGAATTGAGGGTTTTTAAAATTAATATTTTATTAATTCAGATCATCGATCAATGCATTTAACGGTAGTTCGTTCGCCAAACAACCGTGATTATTTGAGTTGAAGTTTCTGTTTGTAAGTTCAAATTTACAGTTTTTCACTACATACACATAAGAAAATGTCTCTCTATTTATTTGTTCCGACTAATTTCTGATACCGGTATATCGATTTACAAATATATAAAAAAAGTCCAAGTGACTCTTACTTTTACACAAAGACCTACTTACCCCAAAAATTTAATTAGATAGAAACAAAATTGAAACCAATGAAATAGTGAACAATACCGTGTGGCGTAGCTAGTGTAATATTAGAGTGACATATTGGATTTTAGACACTTTGAACGTACAAAAGAGTAATAAAATGTAACTCACTCAATATTGTTTTTGTCAACTTGAAATAAGTTGAATCCTACATTATTAGAATACGAAATTTCGGTTGACAGCACTAAAGTAAATGATGTTTCATTTATATTGAAGGGTTGTTTCTAAGAACATATTTGACAACCATTTTTCTTGTTTAGTAATATTAAGTGTACTAAACATGAAAGACAGACATCGGAGAATAAAAGAACATCGATTATTCTCTTTGCGTTACTAAATAATTAAACGTCAAAGAAAAATAATCAATCAATAGAGCAATTTAATGAAACAATAATTTAAGAAAAATAAGTTATTAAAAAAAACAACGAAATCAGAATTGAAACAACTGAACGGGAATCTGATAAAGTATGGTTGTATAATGCTAATTGAACGATCAGTCTTCGCTTTTCAGCAGCCTATAGCCTTCCACTGCTGAACAAAGACCTCCTTGAAAGATCACCAGCTATCCCAGTCTTGCGTAGTCTTCACCCTTGCATTACCAGTCACTTTCCTCAAGTCGTTGGTTCGTGTATATCTTCCAACAATGAAAGTGTTCTGATTAGAGTAAGAAAATGACAAACCTACGTACAATGTTCCAAACAAAAGGGTTAAGTGCGGAAACAACCCGGGAAAACCAAACCAAACCGATTTTCCAAGAATATTTTCTAAGCTGTGTTATGATATCACCAATACTAACTTTAATTTCTAATTTCTATTTAATCTAATGGACGAAGCTTCATCATCTTAACAATTACCATCTATTAATTTTTTAGGAACAAAGAGAAACAACATTTCATTGAACTAATTGAAGATACAAATCGTAATATTTATGAGAGCAACACCAATTAACTCAGTGTTGCTGCTTCACTTAATTGTTTTTTAATTATTCTGAAATGAATGGTTAAAATTTGTGTAAATTAATTTCTGATTTATAGCTTACGGCAAATGGTAGGCGTCCTTTTTTGATTTTATTTCATTTACTTTTATTAATTAACATTTCGATTGTTTTCGTTACATTTATGCGATGCGTCAATAGTTTACAAATTTATGCAACGATACCAAAAACAGATTCGGAATAATGTATTCAGTTTCAGTACACATGACTTATAATGTATTCATTTGATATGCAATCTGAAGTTATACTAAGATTATACAAAATGTCATAAAATATTAAATGAAATTTAAACTATGCCATACTTGGGAGTATTTAATATACTTTCTAGCATACTAGCTGTCCCGGCAAACGTTGCTTTGCCATAAAAGGGAATATATGTTGTAGAGGTGAGAGGTGAAAAATAGGGGTTGATCTTAGAGGGTTAAAAATTTAGGGTTGTATGTATTTACTAATGCTGTATCATAAAAAAATAGAAATTAAAAATTTTGTCTAAAAAATAAAAAATAATTTTTTGGGATGGACTACCCCTAACATTTAGGGGGATGAAAAATAGATGTTGGCCGATTCTCATAGATACCAGATAAGCACAAAAAATTTCATCAAAATCGGTCAAGCCGTTTCGGAGTAGTTCGATTACGCACCCCGTGACACGAGAATTTTATATATTAGAAGAAGATGTAAAGGTTTGTATTTTACAAATCATTTAGGTGCCCATTTAAAAGGACAGAAATGTTTTAGGTAAAAGTAGAACGTTACATTAAACCGGCCATCGTAAATATAACTTTGAAGTTTCTAATGCTTATATTGCAAATTAAACAGTCATCCCTATATTTAAATTTGAAGCAAAAACTTTGGACCTCTTTTTACGAAAGTTATGAAACGGATAAGTATGAAATTTGACGCCGTTAATGTTCATATAGAAAAGGAGTGCAGGGTACTAAAAAAAAGCAAATAAGTTACCGTGGGAGAGCCACGCTTCGGCATGAATGAGCCGGCTCAACAACAGTGATACCACGGCCTCACAGAATACTGGTGTGAAACAGCGCTTGCACTGTGTTTCACCGAGTGAGTGAGGATTCCAGGGGCCTATATCCCTCCCGCCATCCCCCACATTTTAGAATGTGTAATAAAAATTTATGTATACGTTACGTTATATTAAAAGTTCTTGTTATGAAAAGGCGGCCATATTTTCTGTCAGTAAAAGTCAGTTAGTATCATCATATTTTCACATCACCTTTAGGTTGACTGGCAGAGAATGCCCTATGGCATTAAGTCCACCTTTGTGCAAAATGTGCATCAAGTTTAAATAAATAAATAAATAAAAGTGCCCTGCAACATCTGGTTCGATGTGCCTCTGGATATAGAGGTGTATCGATAGCCTATGGTATTTTAAATTTGTTATATTGGTTCGAAATTAATAACGATTCAGTGAAGTTGCAGTGGGTGCTGTTACGGGGTGGGTCTAGAAGTTCTTTAAAAAGAAACAATTTTAATTGAGACTGAAACATTATTTAATTAAAAATCAATAGAATTACATAAATACCTAGTGCCCTCAACGAAATCGGAAATAAGTCTGATGTCATATATTAAAATATCGTTTATAATGAATTGCGTCGCTTACGTCAATGCAAACGATGCACTTTTGTTTTATATGGAATGTCGGGGTTGCGACATCGTAACATCCCCCCCGTTAAGATTGATCGTTACAGATCAAGTAAAGATCAATGTATTTACTTAAAACAGAGATCGCCGTGAGCTACTAAATGGATAATCACTACAACTTAATTTTATATTTATCTACTTAACTTTAAGGCGTTTAAAAGATATTACAATTAAAACAATATATATATTAAAAGTATTCATATCATAGACCGTTTAACTAGCAGTAAGTCGATGTTTCACATAACATTATTTAACATTACATAATTGTATTTCTTTTCAAATTAGGTAAGGATTTTACAGATGAGCGAAGATCATCTTCCTCTGAGGAGTCGGATGTATGATGTTGTGACTGTCGGACTACTATGTCCTGAGTTTTTTGACTCTTTGTTTTATTATTATAATTTTTGTTGTATATAGTGACGCAGCAGCCTGAATGTTTACTACAGACATATCGTCTACTTTTAAATAAAATGTATAATAGAACGACTGTAGTGATAACATAAGTTAATGATAAATAATGAGTAGAATATCTTTCTAAATGAGAAGGCTCTTCAATTTTCCTTATCTGGTTTTCAAATTCATCTAATTGTGTACTGGCTTTAACTAAGGAATCCAGATTATTAAATTCATTTAATTTTATTAGAGGAACCTGATTGATGGTTTTATTTAAATGTCTGGTATCGCAACAATCGGTTACAATATTAAAATTCGAGATTGAACTGGTAGTATTTGAAGTGAAACTGTCGGCTGGAGTAAAAGTTAAAGTCTTATAAAAAGCAGAACATGATTTTGGTACATGCATTATTCCTGAACCAAACAAGATTTCGTCGGTGTTACTGGTGGCTTTGTCACATACGAAATGACATTTTCCTGGTTCAGATTGCACGAATATCCATCGATTGTTGGTAATTTTTTGGAACAAATCCACTGAACCCCGAAGAACTCTTGTTTCGCAAGACTTTGGTAACTTAGAGATAACTTCTGTAAGCAACGTAGTTTCGCACGTAGGATTTGCGATAGTCGAGTAAACGTTACCGAGAACACACACATAGCACTGGTCTTTTATGATTTTGCACTCACTCACACTATCGAGTTGTGAGTAAAACAGCCTATCCGAAGTTATTGCCAAATATTGTTTACTCGGTGCGACAAGAAGATAAGTGTCTGGTGCAGAAACGTCGAATGGGACAGGAAACGGGATGTTATGGTAAAGGTTATAAATCTGAGGAAGAACCAGCGGTATTTTTACAACTATAACAAGCTTACTGTCATGGTAATAACATACAATGTCACATATATTAATTAGATCATTTATGTTATGTAATGATAAACGAATAGGTAGTTCGGAATGCTTAGGCAAATAGTTGACGTGTAACTCGAGCTCCTTGTATAACTGTATGGGACTGAGTACTGTCGGGTGCAGTACGTTTATTTTACTAAACAATATGGCATTGTTTATATCGTCTATATCAAAGGACAGCGTTATGACAATGCTTTCTATTGAAGTTAACATAAGAGACAAATGAGATCTTATTTCAAGCTTGTCGTTGGTGTTTATCAATTTTTCAAAGGTTTTTTCAATAACAACCATATTTTGATTTAGACGATACTCATTTTCTTTGACCTTTGACATAGTATTGTTAAAAGTAGAAATAGTAGACTTAATAACGTGAATGTTATCGCGCATAAGTACTGTTAACTGTTTTTCGTCCGACTGTACTTTATTAATAGCGTCCGTGAACTTGTTTGCATCATCAGAATCTAAAGTGCCGAAGAACGTTTTTAATAGGGAGCCACCGGCGTCAAATAGCCCGCGTTTTGAGCGTTTTGTTTCTTTTACATTTACTAAATAGGAGATAGAAAAGAACTTTTTAATATTATTGCTATGTTGAGTCCTTAATGCATTTAAGGAATTCACGGTTGGCCTGGTGGTTTAAAACGTTCACTACTGCGCCAAGTGCCGGGGGTTCAAATCCCACGTGGGACGTCACTTTGTGTGATCCACAAAGTGTTGTCCTGAGTCTGGGTGTTATTTGTGTCCGTTACATGTATGTTTGTAAAGTCCCCCGCGACACAGGATGTATATTCCTAATGCGGGAGTTGTTTTTTTTAAAAACAGAAAAAAAACAGAATTTAAGGAATTTAAGCAATCATCTTTTACTTTAGGAGACTGTGTTGAATCGCAATTTTTGAAACTCTTTCTAACAAAAATTCGACATTTTCTATATGTGGTTGAATATAAAGAAATAGCTCAAATCTATATAGGTGATAACGTTCCAGTAATCATTTGTAAACTTTAAATCTAGTAACTTATCGAAATATAACCGGGAAACTGCTGACATTAACCTGTAACCAATAGAATGGAGACATGTTTACACTAGACGGAGGCGGGTTTAATTTCGTCATAATGATGGATACGTAAATACAAATGTGTGTAGATATGTTTGTCATTGGAAGTACTTTGGAATGTATAAAGTTCTCGTTCTAAGGTCATTATGTCGGGCGAGTTGTCATTGAACTTAGAAAGTTGCATGACTCTGGGCTCTTGTTTGGGGCTGGCTACCCGTGTGACCCTTGGATGTAAAAGAATGGACACTTGTTTGGGGCTGGTTACCCGTGTAGTCCTGGGAGTTAAAAGGATGGACACTTGTTTGGGGCTGGTTACCCGTGTGGTCCTGGGAGTTAAAAGGATGGACACTTGTTTGGGGCTGGTTACCCGTGTGGTCCTGGGAGTTAAAAGGATGGACACTTGTTTGGGGCTGGTTACCCGTGTGGTCCTGGGAGTTAAAAGGATGGACACTTGTTTGGGGCTGGTTACCCGTGTGGTCCTGGGAGTTAAAAGGATGGACATTTGTTTGGGGCTGGTTACCCGTGTGGTCCTTGGATTTAGAAGGATGGACACTTGTTTGGGGCTGGTTACCCGTGTGGTCCTTGGATTTAGAAGGATGGACACTTGTTTGGGGCTGGTTACCCGTGTGGTCCTTGGATTTAGAAGGATGGACACTTGTTTGGGGCTGGTTACCCGTGTGGTCCTTGGATTTAGAAGGATGGACACTTGTTTGGGGCTGGTTACCCGTGTGGTCCTTGGATTTAGAAGGATAGACACTTGTTTGGGGCTGGTTACCCGTGTGGTCCTTGGATTTAGAAGGATGGACACTTGTTTGGGGCTGGTTACCCGTGTGGTCCTTGGATTTAGAAGGATGGACACTTGTTTGGGGCTGGTTACCCGTGTGGTCCTTGGATTTAGAAGGATAGACACTTGTTTGGGGCTGGTTACCCGTGTGGTCCTTGGATTTAGAACGATGGACACTTGTTTGGGGCTGGTTACCCGTGTGGTCCTTGGATTTAGAAGGATGGACACTTGTTTGGGGCTGGTTACCCGTGTGGTCCTTGGATTTAGAACGATGGACACTTGTTTGGGGCTGGTTACCCGTGTGGTCCTTGGAAATAGTATTTTGGTATTTGGGTGATGAAACAGTGTTAAAACTATTTTTCAATTCTGATGTAGAAGGAATAAGACGTTCATTGCCAATGGGATTTTTATCCGAAATAGAAGACAATGTCACGTTGTCACCGTTAACAATGGGCACTTTAGCCGAAATAGAAGATAACGATGACGTAGAAGACGTTCATTGCCAATGGGATTTTTATCCGAAATAGAAGACAATGTCACGTTGTCACCGTTAACAATGGGCACTTTAGCCGAAATAGAAGATAACGATGACGTAGATTCAGTGGAAATAGAATTAGATTTAGCATTTCGTAGACTGGACTTAGAAATTGGCTTATTTGATTTAGAAACAGTGGATTTAGATATTGAAGTAGTAGGGCTGGTACCTAAGGTATGGGATTTGCGTTGGTACCGATGCGCAAACCCAACATTTAGTTTAAACAATCACCATTTTCTATTTCTTGTACTTGTGGAGGCAATGATGTCTCGGAAGCCGATTCTTTACAATTTTGTCGATATGCTCTTGAACCACTAGGATAGTTATTATTGAATGGTCGTGAATTATTATACTGTCGTTTCCTGCATTGTGAAATATCATGGCCTATGTTTTTGCAATATCTATACGTAATTGTTGTGTTAGCATTTTGAGACTTGTAATGAAAATTATTAGTATGTGGCTGTGAATGAACTCGAAGTTGCGAGCGTTGCATATCACGTTTCAATTTGCTGTAGCATTCCGATTCTACATGACCCATTTTATTGCAATTTTTACAATATTTAGATATGAAAGAAGTATTTTTGGCTAAATTTAGGATCTAAAATTCAATAATAAGAAACAGATTTAATGTAGAACGCGGATATGGCAATAACTAGGGATAAAAATATTTTACTCACAGTAAAATCGCGTACTGGACGAGCATCGTTGGTTGACAGGATTCTTCACAGGAACGGCGTCGGTAGAGATGTCGTTGGCGGCGGTACGAATGGCAGCTCGTTTTCAGCGACGGGACTGCCTTGCAAGTGGCGCAAGACTTTCTGTCGCAGGCAATCGCGACTGGATGCAGCGGAATACGACGAAGTGCAGTAGGGCACTGCGGGATACAGTGGGACGAGTCTTCTGATGTTGTGTGGTACAGGAGCAGCGAGATACGGCGAGATATTTGATGGATTCTTGAGTCGGAGATGTATCACAACGATTGTTTTTGTCAGGAAAGCTAATAGAATTGTGATACGGTTTAAAAATGGGCACTGGTTATCTTAATCGGAATATCGGGCACACGTTTATTTTCACGCAAATTTTACCCAAATATCCCACTTCTGACACCACTGTTACGGGGTGGGTCTAGAAGTTCTTTAAAAAGAAACAATTTTAATTGAGACTGAAACATTATTTAATTAAAAATCAATAGAATTACATAAATACCTAGTGCCCTCAACGAAATCGGAAATAAGTCTGATGTCATATATTAAAATATCGTTTATAATGAATTGCGTCGCTTACGTCAATGCAAACGATGCACTTTTGTTTTATATGGAATGTCGGGGTTGCGACATCGTAACAGTGCCTTCACATATCGGACTCAACGGGAACGAGCTGGTTGACAATTTAGAGAAAAGTGCAGCTATTAGTGGCACAATTATTGATATAGAACCTTGTTATTTTGGAATCCTATCTAAATTTAGTGCTGATTGTTATGGAATTTGGAAACAATCTTTTAACTATAACGAGAAAAGGGAATATGGTACAAAACAATGCAGTGTCAATCTCCTCGTATCCCATGGTTTTCTAATAGAAGTATTTGTAAAAGACATGTAGTTATTGCACATAGGTTAAGATCTGGACACGTTCCGCGTAACAAGTTCGGCTTTCTAATGAAGAAAGTTAGTAGTCCCAATTGTGAACAATGTGGAATTGTTGAAAATGTCCATCACTTGTTAGTGGAATGTGTCCGGTACGGAAAAGAAAGGGAAGCATTACTGTCAAGTTTAGAGAATAATGTATTAGATGTTGGTACTTTACAGACCATCCTATCCAAGCCATAGTGAGGACGCAATCAAAATTTACAAATTTATTAATAATTTAAAGAAAATATGACCTTGTCCGTATTATGTGTTTTGATTGGTATTATTTTTTATAACTTTTTATGCTTTTTATATGATAGTAGTTATTATAGGATATAATAAGGCTGGTATAATCATGTTTTATTAAAAGCCTCTACATTCATAGTGTAAACAATTAAGATAAAAAAACCACTCACCATCTCCCAAAGGCAACGCATTTGTGTCGCCTCTGGTGATGCAAGTATCCATTAGCGGCGTTAATCGCTTACCATCAGTCAATAAAAGTGATCGTTTGCCCTCTATTCCATAAAAACGTTTCATCTTCTTCACTAGTTACGTTAAATAGCCATTAGATTTTACCCGACCACAGCGAACCCAAAAAGAAGTCTTAAAATAGTTATTTTTGATAGTCTACTTATATATGTATGTAGCGCCTAAACGACTTAACCGATTTTAATAAATGAGGTCTCAATAGATTTGGCTATATTTTGCTCAGAAGCTTTTACGAAGTTGGTTTATAGTTTCTTGAACTTTTTTTGTTACTTTTTGTTAAGATAAGGTCACTGTCCATCAACACGAAATGTACATCTATTTTAAGGAGTATCGTTCGTTCACTATGAACTAATATTTTATTTGCCACACATTAGTCTATATAAATACAGTAGCATCATTGTTGCACAACATTGTTCGAGAAACATAAACTAACATTGTTATTTCATTTTCCAATAACAAGCATTTTCAATTGAATATGTAGACGTTCGGCGCTCACTCCAATTCTATTTAGAATAACACAAATACCGGTAGAAGCATCCGCCATATTGTGTTAATTTGTACGCCTGTATGTTCGCAAATAAATATTTTCAAGTCACGTTTTTTGGAGTTCCCCAGGGAAGTATACTGGGACCGATGATTTTTCTTTATTTTATTTCAGCAAAACATAATACCCAATTAATGGTAAGGGGTTACCGATACCTGTGAACAATTACCTTAAAGATTCGTTGGTGAAATAAAACTATTGAAGTGGAATTGTAAATATCAAGAAAGTACGTAGCAGTAGGTAAAGTTTTTCTATAACTGGAGAATACTGAATGAATTAATAACGTCCATACTAATATTATAAATTTGACAGTAACTCTGTCTGTCTGCCTATCTGATTGTTACGCTTTCACAGGCACATTTACAATGGAGACCCTTCGATTTTTGAGGAAGGATATAAGGTCCTATTTATCGCGACAACAAACACACAAACACACGAGCCGCGAACAAAAGCTGCCAGCTTTTACACAATAAACAATATATTATTAGAAACCAGTAAATACTGATTTTCTGTTTCAAATTATACTCCGCTATAGTGTTTCTTTAAATTTCTATAATAATATTAGTCTTATTAAAAGTTCTGCAAGTTGTTTTGATATCATCTTACGTTTTGAACTTAGAAAATCTCTCTTATTATTCCTTGGAAGCTCTTCTTAACAATTAAAACTGTTTGTGATGAAAATATTTATAATTATAAATAACAGATGGCGTGGCTGTGGTAGCGTTTTATACTGTTTATAATGCTACCACAGCCGCGTCGTTTGTTATTTACAATTATAAATACTGTGTCCTCTGACTGGATATTGGCCCCATCTTTAAAAAGAAGTGTAATAAATTATTAATTTATTTCACTTTCATTATAACGATTACACTAGTTTCAATACCTACATTAGTGTATACATAATAATTAAAGACGAAATAATAAAAAAAAGAAAAACTACTTTCGGTAGAACAGTTCGAAATTCAAATAATATTAGCTGAGTGAGTGACGTAACTCATTACTATTTAGCTAAGTTGACAAAAGTACTAGTGGTCAATCTTTGATTTGTTATGAACTTTTAACTATACTTTCTATATTTTTTTATGTAATAGGTGGCAAATGTGCAGGTGTATCGCCTGATGGTAAGCGATTACCGCCGCCCATGGACACCCGCAACACCAGAGGCGTCACAAGTGCGTTGCCGACCTTTGGGGGATGGGGAGAGGGAATGAGGGAGGGGTTGGGGTATGTATCCTCACTCACTCGGTGAAACACAGCGCAAGCGCTATTTCACTCCGGTTTTCCGTGAGGCCGTGGTATCACTCCGGTCGAGCCGGCCCATTCATGCCGAAGCGCGGCTCTCCCACGATTAAAATGCTAGCTATTCTAGCTGTTGTTAATGATGCAACTGTAGTAGTATTCTAATTTATTGTATTTAAAAAAAACAAGAGTTATCCTGTTTCCCCACTCTACACTACAAATGTATACACTATAATCGATAGATCAGTAAACGGTAGATATATAATATATACAAGCTGATTGGCAGCCTAGATTCGACTGACAATCTAATACACAATATCAGAGAGATTGTCAGATAAATCCACAAATCTGTCAACTATAATAGTATCTACTTTGCTACTGATACAACTGATCTTCAGACAGCTGTTTAATAAGATAAGTAAATTCAATTTGTTATATCAATAAATAAGATCTCAGCGCAATATACTCAGTTTTCGTTATACTGGAGTGTATTTCGTTATAATAGTGCTGAATACGTTTTGAATAAAAAAAGCAAAACTTTTTTGTTCTTTAGACAAAGAATTTAGAGAAATGCAGATCATTTAAATCAGATTGTTTGAATCATGGAGAAATTACCTAAAATAGATACTATTACCCTTACTCTGCCAGATTCAGTAAAGATATAATTAAGAGATAGTGATAGATTGGGAGCGTAAACGATAGGTTGTCGTGAAATACGTTTTAAGAACGCTTCATACGAAACAATATTTTTCGTCTTCTCTTCCTATCTTCTACGATTTGTTTATTATTTCATGCACTAGCAATTGGAGCTGTGTGAACAATTGAAGGAAGAACAAAAGCCAATCAAGTTCAGTATTGTACATCAATAGACTGAATCAGAGCGATTGCTCACAATTTAGTATAGTTAAAACAAACAAATAATTGAACAAACTGTAACCGCAATTCTGTTAAATAATTAAAAAGGCTAGAAAGACTAGAAAATTTACATTAAAGGGTATTAAGTAAAACATAAACTTTTGTTTGCAAAAATTAATTTACTCGTACATCGAACAAATTAAAATGAGGAAATTTTCACGCTTAAACATGGTAAATTAATTAAATTACCCGTTTCCTTACAAACCCCTCGCGACGTTGTGAGCAAATCTTTTTACCCTCCTATGAATTAAACTGTTAACCGTTCCAGAATCTAATTTACTAATTAACCCTGTCCCCCCCAATTTAGTTACTCGTACAATATACCTCTTTAGGGTAATATTTGTGTTAATAACAAATTTTAACTTTGCTTCTTGACAGATTTTATAAAACTTTACATACAATATTCAGCGAAAAAAAGCGTTCAATATTTTGAATCTTGCTAGGAAACTATCGATACAGTAAAATTTACTGAATGCTTGGGAAAGTGAAACAAAATGGAATATTAAACGACATGCCTATATATAAAAACTTACATTGTAAAAAAAATCATTTTCTTGTTTTCCCTTTAGATCGTTTTAACTAGTCAACGGATTTCAATGCAGATTTCAGCAATCGATAAGGTTTACATGAGTAATACAGGCATATAACATATAAGAGGAACCCTTCCGTCAGGAACTCGGCCGTATTTAAACAAAATTAACATAATAATTTAAAACTTATGTATAACAATTTTTGCGATAAATTCTTGCAAATTTTACCTACATTTAACGTACCTCATTCCACTTGCCTTCTCAAATTACTTTGTGAACAATAATAATTAATGTAGGTACTGAGCGCGGAACTTTGCACATAATTATTTGCTAATGTAATCACAACAGCAATTACTTGCTACAGTTACGTCGATGCGATGGTGAAAGTGCTCCAAATTACATATAACCCGACCAAATCGAGAATCGAAGAGACACCTTAGTACAGTATAGTTTGACTAACTTTCTAATTTCTTAGCTTTACATCTGTGTAACAAAGTAATCATGATATTGGTAAAGTAAGATATCAGCTCCAACAGCCGTGATCGTCTAGTGGTTAGGACCCTACGTTGTGGCCGTAGTAACCCAGGTTCGAATCCTGGTCACGGCAGTGTTCGCACTGTCGCGGCGGAGCTTTACTTTTGACATTTATGGCAAATTTTAGACCCAAAATCAGTTCTATCTAAGAACCCTGTGAAGATTCATAGATCTGAACGTTTAGTTTAAGATAGAGAGGAAGATTAACTGCCAGAGGAATAAACTTATGCACATACCAGCTTTTGCCCGCGTCTCCGGTTGCCTATAAGCCTAGAGAGTCTCCTATGTCCTTATTCAAGAATCGAAAGTATGTTCATGTTAAATTTTACTAAAATCGGTGCAGCGGTTTAGCCGTGAAAGCGGGATAGACAGACAGAGTTACTTTCAAATTTTATAATATTATTATGGATAAGTTGAATCGATCGAAGGCGGACCAATGTCAATGTCACCCGGGCCATTATAACGAATCTTTCATCGATAACTCATTCATTACAATCGGTGCAATAGTTTAGACTCTACGGTGGTACAAAAAAAATACAGCTAAAACTATTATCGTTCGTTTTGGCTTCGCCACGGTAGAGGTTTAATCACAAATTTTAACAACAAAACAAACCGACTTCAAAAACTGGATCAAATTGAAATGGGAAGCACCAGCTTTCAAATAAATAAGAACCATCAAAATCGGTTCACCCAGTCAAAAGTTATAAGGTAACACATTTTTTTAAGTCGGTTAAAAAATAGATTACAATACGTTCTAGGTTAGGTGACTGTATAAGAATACTAAATGACACAACCCCTATTTATCCCGTGAGTATTGTAAGAACTGACTATGGGAGCAAACTAAACAGGACCACATCACTGCGAAGAGAAGGAAAACTTGAAAAACCCTTACACTTACCCATCTAGTCAGTCTTTTATCAGTCAGTCAGTCAGAACAAAATCTCGCTTTTAACAGAACGCCTATGCCCATCAGAGGTCTGTAAAATGCTGAAAATTATGGACTTCATAAATATTATTTGACTGCCTCGGTGACACAGTAGTAGCGCATGCGACTGCTGTGCTTGAGGTTTCGGGTTCGAGTCCCGGGTCGGACCAAATGTTTGTATAATCTGCAAATATTTGTTTCGGAGTTTGGGTGTTTTCTATGTATACTATGTATGTATTTACAAAAAAAGTATATAAGTATTCCTATCAGTGGTTTAGAACCCATAATACAAGCTCTGCTTAGTTTGGGACTAGGTGGCGTTGTGTGGTAGATGTCCGAAATATTTATTTATTATCTTTCAGATTATTGACATACCTTACAATGTTTTTATTTAACATATAAGAGGTATATTTCTATATCATCGTCTCCAAGAAAATGTTGACTCTTGATAAATTATATATGTGTTCCATGATCATGACCCAACTATTTATTATAAAAGAAGCAGGAAATTACGTGGGTAGCTTTCGAGGGAGAAGCGTCTTTTATTAACACTGGGCTATTGAATAACTTGGGTGGCCTCGTACGTTTAGGGGACTGACATAACATTATATATTATGCTATTGGTATAGGAGCTGTGTACAAAAGACAATTTACTATAAATAAGTGCATAAATATTATGAAATATTTATTTAGAACTTTTCAAAACAATAAATTGTAAAGGTATACATATCACTCAGAAGTATTGTGTTGTTAATGCTAGATCTAATGTACGAATCTACTGCTTATATTTAGACCACTTTGTATGTGTAATTTATACTTGGAAAGATACTGGCTCCCAACATACAGCTCACGCTAGTTTGGGAATCAGGACTTATATTAAATTGTTGAATATAATTTGCTGCAATAAAGAATTTATTATTATTATTTCCTTTATTAAATTGAATCATACATATAAATTCAATTTTTAAATATACATATAAAAATAAATACATTTAAAAATATAAAAATAGTAGACCACCGACTTTGGGTACCCAAAGGTACCAAGAAACCGGTGGTTAGGGCTCCAAAGACAGGAACCTCCTCACTATACGTGCCGTGTCAAGAAGTACTGTCTTCTCTATCAGACCCTTGATCCAGCCTTCTAACGTAAGCCTCTTAAGGTATTGGTTGAGGCTCTTGGCTATCATCAATCCGTGAGCAGATACGACTATCGGAACAATATATATTATTATTATTAAAATTAGCCCCCAATTAACACCATTTCTCAGTTTCTGAAGGATTCAGACTAAATTGCGTCAAAACTCTTGTGAGTTCTGAGTTACATAGGTAGGACTTCTGTGCCTGAGAACTTCTCGGAACAAATATTTGTTCCGGGGTTTATGTGTTTTTTATGTGTATATATTTTCCTAAAAAAGTATTCCATAAGTTTGGAGCTAGATGGCGTTGTGTGTTAAATGACGAAAATATTTATTGTTATTATGGGTGTCTATGGGCGGCGGTAATCATATCATCACATCAGCAGTCTACTGCTGGACAAAAGACTCTCTTTAAAAAGGAGGTTTTAACCTACTAGGACCATAATCATGTAACATTAAGTAACCCGTATGCTTATTTGTCAACTAAGCCATGAAAAACACACGTTACCTTATCTCTACTTTTAAAGGCAAATGGAGGTTTGTTATTTTAATTTTACAATATATACTGGACATTTGAGTGAGGCGAGCTAACTTGATGGAGTGGCAATAAAAAGGTACAATTACACGAACTTGTATTGCGTAATTTTTATTACAAATCTCATGAATAAATTAACAAGAGTCTCCTCGTAAAGTTGACAGGAGAACTTATTAAAACAATTTGTCCGGCATGTTACGAACATTCTAACTTTTTTAAACTGAATTAATTTATAAATACCCCTCCTGTTTTGTTTTTTATAATGTTAGTATATTAAAGCAGGGAATATGTAAGTGATCTCAGAATGAGATCATTTCTTCAGGGAGAACCTATGTCAAGTAATTTTGAAGTAAATACTTCTTTAGGCACGTTGAGTACCTATTGGGTGAACAAAAATCAGGGAAATCGCTCCATTACCACCGTACTGTGCATATACTGAGTCTGGCCATAAAAAAGGTTACAATTAAAATTTATTCCAAAGATTATTTGGGTTCGACTACTAGTTGAACCGGTTTCACATGAATTTCCACGGAGCGACTGGCATCGGACCTCCGCAACCCTAAGGGGTGAACTGAATTCGAAGATTGAACTAGTTGTCAGTATATTTGAGGACACTGACTTCCCAATAACGATTTCCGTACGCTTAACGTATTCTCCGAAGCACGGATGGACATATATCACCGTCTTCCATACTCCGAACCCATTGTCCGACCCGGGCATCGAACCCGAGACCTCTTGATGGGCAGTACTTACGCTTACCACTAGACCAACGAGGTAGTTTCACGCCAATATATTCTAAAATATTTTGTGATATTAAATTGTAGTTCGGTGATAAAGAGAATCGAATCTATCTGTGATTGCATTACAGAAATTAGGTATGGAGTCAAATACAATTTTAAAATTCGCCATTCGCTTGGTGTTAGTTAAATTTTTGTGTACCGGGCCTTTTAATAACACCTATTAATAAGGTGAAATGAAACCTTCTCTGTTTGTGACAGAAAAATATCTGACCGTCCACGTAATGTTCGTACGAAAAAGGCGACCAATGCTGTAAGAAAAAGAATTTGAAGAATTCCTTGCCGAAAGCCAAAGATTTTATCTAGAGAGCTGAACGTAGCACCTGGAACGAAGTCGCGTATATTAAAAAAATACTTAGGACTGCTGCTGCTGCTGCAGCCTATAAGAGACGCACTGGTAATTTCTTAATAGATAATTTAAAGAAGAATAGGGTGGTAAAATCAATACAACTACTTCTGTGGTACGCAAAGGGAGGTCACGGAAAAATTTAGTTTACGGATGACTCTCTCTCTCTCAGCCTATTGCCGTCCACTACTGAACGAAGGCCTCCCCCAAAGAGCGCCAACCATCCCGGTCTTGGGCAGTCCGCCTCCATCCGTTGCCAGCCATTTTCTTCAAGTCGTCAGTCCATCGTGCCGCAGGGCGCTCTACATTGCGTTTTCTTAATCGTGGTCTCCACTCTAATACTTGTTGGCTCCAGCGACCATCAGTGCGCCTGGAGACATGACCGGCCCACTTCCACTTCAGCGTTCTGATCCTGTGTGCGATATCGTTACGGATGACATTTGTCATCAATTGACAATTGAGCTATATTTTAACAATCAAAATGACTGTATTTATGCTGAAAGCTCAAAAAAATCATACATTCATCGGCACAAGTGTATCAAGATACCATTCTTGAGAAGGCAGTTAGGCCCCTTAACAACACCTTGTACAATAACCAAGAATACTCTTTTTAGCAAGACTTTTCAAGTGAATAAGATTATCGGCGAAAAGCCAGAAATTCGGGGACGGAAATTTCAAGAAATAACAATGTACTTGCATTTCAAAACTTGTCTCTTGAGTTCCAAGTGCATTGTCACTGAAACGAGCGAACATATTTCCTCTTGAGATACGCAAGCAATGTTGCACGGGTCGGCTACTATCAAATGTATTTCTATATTTCCCTTTCTTTCTTAAATCCTAGAGGCCTGTGTTCATACATAGCTGTCACAGTTTGTATATAAAAAATAATCTGTTCTTTCCAATCTGAGTTTAGACCTGGCCGCAGCATAACCACAGCTTTCTTCAGTGTGTATGTGACTATCGATATAAGGGAGAGTATGGATTACTACGTGAGCAAACTATGCAGGACAACAGCACTGTAAAGAATAATAATTGAATAAACCTTATAACAAATCATGGCCAGCTTGGTATCATCACCATCAGCCAATCGCAGTACTTTTATTCTTTATTGAATAGTGGGCAAACGAGCAGACGTATCACCTGATGGTAAGCGATTACCGCCGCCCATGGACACCCGCAACACCAAAGGCGTCACAAGTGCGTTGCCGACCTTTGGGGGATGGGAAAGGGGATGGGGAGAGGGGTTTGGGTATGGGCCTCCGGTATCCTCACTCACTCGGTGAAACACAGCGCAAACGCTATTTCACACCGGTTTTCTGTGAGGCCGTGGTATCACTCCGGTCGAGCCGACCCATTCATGCCGAAGCATAGCTCTCCCACGGTTAAACTACCACCACTGTTAGATACAGGCCTCTCTCTACAAGTGCACACCAAAAAGTAGCGTGGTTTACATTATTTGTAAGAGGAGCATGTCAAGCAGTGGACTGTTAAAGATTGTTGATATTTATTTTGTAAGTAAATCTCTCAGATATTTACACTCATACAATAGGAAGAAAGGCCGAAACAAACCATAGTTTTTTAAGTCCATGAGTACAGTGTGGCGACTTCCACATATAACACAACAATAACCTACTACAGCGCCATCTACCGAAGATACACTGAACTACGAAGTAACGCACTACACGGAGTATCAACAAATCCTGAATCGCGCAATAAATAGTTCTCGCGCCGATTAGCATATAAACAACATCCCAACATTAACTGTTGGCCAGTAGCCCGCCAGGAATGATCACCTCGCCTGGCCGGAGGATCCTCCCTTTGTGTTGGGGGTAACATGATACCCGTTCCCCCACAACAGTATAGGATCTGGGTTGACCTTTTGAAAAAAGAACCATAGTTTTCAGTCGGCCTATCTATACAAACGGTATACGAGCCGATTTGATGATCCAAAGTCCTTTGAGACGTAACCCCTCGTTCTAATTTTTATTTATACGAATAGTTTATCGATAAAACCCTACGATAACGATCTCAGCTAGCCGCTAGCTCCCTATAGACGATAACATAAAACGCATTACAGTCCATAATATAATCGCATTGCACACGTCTAGACGGAGATATCGAGGTTTTTGAACATCAAAAGCGTCAATAATTTACATTGGTATTTTATTTTTTAAGTTTCATTGTGGCTTTGTTGTTCAGTTAGTTGTATTCAAATATCGGCGCAAGTTGAAGAAAGTTGTGCTCTCATTGTTAAATCTTTATAGAATATAATTATTAAATGTATTTTTCTATATTTTGTTCTATTAAAAATAAAATAAAAACTTTTCTTTAGTTCGTTTCGTTTGTGTTAGAACTATTTTAACCGACTTCAAAAAAGGAGGAGGTTATCAATTCGACTGTTTTTTTAAAATGTTTGTTCCCTCATGACTTTCGACTGGGTAAACCGATTTTCATGATTATTTCTTGAAGTTGGTTGTTATTTTGTTATAAATTGAGATTATTTTATTATAAGTACCTGTGTGCTTAAAATAAAATAAATAAATAAACTTTTGAACTGCTGTCCGTTCAAAAGTTAGATTTCTCATTGTCTTTGAAACTTCTATGAGAAATGGATTTCTATCAAACAACACATAAATGACGGAGTATTAGGGTAACAAACATACAAAAATTAATTAAGAACCTCCAGAAAATCTATTGAAAATACCTATATAGAGCTGTCAACCATCCATTTAATTAAGAACCTCCAGAAAATATATTGAAAATACTTACATAGAGCTGTCAACCATTCAACATTGCTGTTGTAAAACTTCACTGGCTTTGCATTCTACTAATTTCCATGAGTGCTTTCGACATATAGCCTAACAATATTATATAGTCGAATTTATTTTTACTGCTCTCATCTCTATATTAATATAATACACTTTACATTTGATAAAAACCGCTAAAAAAATTTATTATTTGAATATTATGAACTGAGTATAGATGCGGTCCTAAATATCCTACTAATATTATAAACGCGATAGTTTGTGAGTATGTAAGTGAGTATGTTTGTTGCTCTTTCACGCAAAAACTAGTGAACGGATTTTGATGAAACTTTACAATATGTAGATTATACATCAGAATAACACATAGGCTACAATTAATAAAGATACTAGCTTCGCCTCACGGCGTTGACCGCGGTTATTATCGCACCGCAGGTAGCATCGCGGAGTTCAGCTAGTAAGTAATACAGGCTTCGTCTACCAATAAACTTACGAGTGATGCACTAAAAACCGGATAAATGTGCTTTACAAACATAATGCATTTTTTTTTATAGAATTGTAAGGTAAACGATTACCGACGCCCATGAACATCCTTGTACGTGTATTTATTATCGTATTAAATCTATCTATACTTATAGAGTAACATGCCTTGAGTGACTGGCTGATTGATTGACTGATCCATCATCGCCACCACTTCGGGCTATGAAATTTGGTGATTAGTATTGCTTTATTGAGTAGACACCCACTAAAGAATGAATTTCGAAATTTCTACTCCTGATGGAGTGAAAAAAGGGTTGAAAGTTTATATGGTAGTTCGTCATTTTGAAGTTATAAATATGAAACTTTATTTTTGGGCTACTGATTATACCCCTAAGGGGCCATCCATAAAGTACGTCACACGAATTTCATGATTTTTTGAGCCCCCCCCCGTCCTTGTCACAGGTGGTCACATTTCTGAGACCCCCCCTCCCTAGTGTGACATCACATGTTTTGCAATTTCACATCGAAAAATTATTAAATTAAAACAGCAGTTCCGAAATTACTTTTATTTCCATTTAAATTAAGTACTTTTTTTATGAAATCAACACTTATACATTTGGATCGAATACTGAATACGCAACAAATCAGAACTACATCAGACCTTGTATGAAAAAGATTAAATACTGATTATCAACAAAACAATTGAAACCGTATTGCCCTAAAGATAGAGTTGGAAATATTTTTTAATTAAATTAATATTTCAAGTTACGCGATTAGTACCTCTAGATATATTAGATTTTGAAATGTGATGTCACGAAACTTAGGACCCCTCCTACCCCTTGTCACACCATGTCACACTTTGTCGACCCCCTCCCCCCCCCTTTTACGTGTGACGTACTTTATGGATGGCCCCTAAGGGGTAAAATAGGAGTTGCGTGTATAGCTTATTCTGGAAGTCCTCCATTTCCGAAATTAGTAGCCTGAAACTTTGTTTTCAGGCTTTTTGTTATAAATAAATAAATACTTATATCAGCATTTATGGAAATTCTACTCCTAAGGGGGTTGAATTAAGAGTCGAAAGTTTGTATGAAAGTCTTTATCAATGGACTATTGATTAATATGAAAGTATATACATACGGTACTAACATAAAAAATCTATGTTTTTAATTTTTAGCTGTCTGTCTGTTTCTCCGGCTGATGATGGGTACCTTTTTTTAGACTACGTTCGTCCCGCGGCGTTACTAGCTGTTGTCGTACCGCGGGTAACACAGTGGAGCTAGTTTAAATATATACAAATCTACAAATGTACAAACCTACAAACAATAACTTACACTTATGTGTTGTATATATATATATATGTGTATATGTGCTCCATGCACACATATAAACGCATATATAAATGCTATAGCACACGGCTCTGTCGGATATCGCAGTAATTATTTTTTGGGTAAATATATAGCCTGTGACAGTTCCAAATAATATAGTTTTCTATTGGTAAAAGGGTTTTCAAAATCGGTTGAATATATTCAGAAATTACCCCCCTACAAACTCACAAACTTTATCTCTTCTAGTATAGCGATCGTGGAACTTTGCTCGGCTTTTTTTTAGGTAAACTTTAAAAAAAATAATGTCTCCTACCTACATAATTATCGTTAGCAGGGAGTTAGCAGTGAACTGACGAGTGATAGAAGAGAATGGAGGTAGAAAACTCAATGCACCGACCCCATATAAATTTGGGAAAAGGGTAGAAAGATGATGACCTACATAATTATCGTACCCGAAACCCACGCATACTAAATTTCAATAAAATCTTTGGACTCGTTATATATATATATATATATATATATATATATATATATATATATATATTTATATATACAGAATAATTTACAAGTAATTAACAAGAACAACAAGAATAATTTACAACAAATTAACAAACACGTTTTAAAATCAAATTATATGCATTATTACACCACGTTCCTATACCATAATAGTTTCAAACTCAACTTCGTACTTCAAATATCAAGTCGCATCCAATGCATGTCCAACTTTATTAATTTTGAAGCGTTCTACTCCAAGTTCCACAATGCTAGATGTTATTAAGAACGCTTCTAGAAACTTCTGATCTCTGAAGATGATTTCATTTAGGAACACTGTCTGCACTTACTTGTGGTACTTACTGTTACAGCTACTGGCATTTTATTTGAAAATTCACTTTTTATTATAACAAAACCATTAAGGAAGTTAGTAGTGCAGAATAGACATTAACTTTTACAACTTTTCTTTTACCAGACATTTTAAATAACCTGTCTCCAGTATTCGTCTGTCGGTCTGAATTTATTTTATAAGAGTATTTATATTTTTATTCAATAATAATAATTAAAGCGATAATAGCTTACCATCAGGCGATATGTCGGCTCGTTTGCCCGCAATTCCATAAAAAGAAAAATACGACTTAAGGTAACATACATACTCGTACATGACCACTCAGGAGTTGTACCTTATCATCATCAGCTCATTATCATCATATAATGACTACCAGACGCCAATACAGGCATAACTTTAGAAAAACATTGTACATGTCTAAAAAAAATTAGGGTTTCCTTCGATTTCTATCATCAGATCCTGAATTGGTGGTAATGGGACCACGTGGCGAGCATACCCTTTCCAATACAAAAAGAATTTAAAAAATCGGTCCACATTGAGGGAGTAATCGGTGAACATACATTAAAAATAATAATACTCGTAATACATACATTGGGACATAGAACCTTATCTTTTTTTTAAGTCGGTTAATAAACCTGCATATCATTGAAACTACTAAATCAATAATACTTTAAAAAATGCAATATATTTAGACTATCTCCAGTTTTAACTAGAGGTACGTCATTGAAAACGGCTATAGGGAAATACTAATTAAACATTTCGTACAGATTAATATATTATCTGATCAAATTAGATAAGACCCGTACTATGGTAACAATATTACTTTAAATTTCCAAATACCTATAAAGTAACTATCTTCATCACAAAATTTATTATAATGGATTGGAATCGCACCACTGGCTAGTGTCATGTAATTTATATACAATTTTACACTCAAATCAATAATTATTTCTCAAATATATAACTATTTTCTATTTTCTCCCTAGCATTTCATCTGTCGAGACGGCATAAAAACACAACAATAGAACTGTAGCAATTAACCAGACCTGTGTACTGGAACTGACATACTATCGGTCAGCCATTGTGTTGGAAATGAATTGTTATCTGCGTACTTTATTGAGAGATAGAGTTTATAGTGAATAGTGATAACCGTAGGTGCGCCGTGGGATAACAATACCTCCGAAAACCGAGTAATTTTCATCCACCGTACGGCTGAGATTACCAGAGTCCAAACCCTTTCTGATTTTAATTTTAACCTAGATTGGAAGGAATCTTTGAACGAACGAACTCGTCCATGGACAATTATATTAAGTAATTATTGGGTGACCTATTTGCTCATTTGCAAAGTAAACCATAAAAATCTTAAATAATGGTTTTCAAAATACCAATCAAAGTGGTCATATTGGTTTTATATAATACCTTTAAACGAGCAATACCCTGAATTACGGAAACGGCTCCAACGATTTTCATCAATTTATATAATAATATCGATAAATCGATGTACCGATTTGTATTTAAATTGTCCAAAAAAAAAACTTATTAAAGCTAGGTCAACCGGTATTAAAAATATGTTTTGTTTTACAGTTGTTGAAGATGCAGCGTGATGAACAGTAACGTCAGTGACGCTTCCGACACGGGTGGGGAGGTGGAGGACGGGACGTATGCGCACGCGCTCGCCACCCTCGTCGTTCTTTACATAATAGTGTCCGTCATTGGGATTATTGGTAAGAATGTATTCTCTCTCATTTTACTTTACTTCATTTTAACCTTTTTTCTATTCTTTTTACTCCAGTCCTCCTTACCAGCCAGTCTGCCAGTAATGAAAACTTGAATAATGTCACACACAAATAATAATAATAAATATTTTGGACATCTGAATCACCTCGCCATTTAGCCTTAAACTAAGCAGAGCTTTTACTACGAAAGCTAGAATGACTGATATAATAATTATACCCTTTTTTTTATAAAAACATACATACATAACATATATAGAAAATGCCGAAGTATTCTCTAGCTAAACGGGTCCATACTGGACCAGCTATTTTCTTGAAGTCGTCTTCCCATTTTTTTATTGGTCTACCTTTATTCCTTTTGCTGTCTCTTGGGTACCATTCTTACCTTTGTCCATTTTTCTTTACTTTCTCTTAGCATATACCCCGTTCATATCCATTTAATTCTTTGTAAATAAAGTATATTTTATTTCGTGAGTAGTTACTATTAATATGTCAGTCCTGAACGAGGCCTATGTCTAGTAATGGACGTCTTTCGGCTTAGATGATGGTAGTGATATGATAATATAAAATGGAATATAATGAAATAAAATGTACAGGTAATGTGAGCTTATTGGCCGCCCTAGCGTCGGGCGGTGCATCGCGCCTGCGTACACCCCAGATGCTGAGCGTATGCGCAGCTGATTTCCTCGTCTGCGCAGCGAGTGCCCCCCTGGCGGCTACACGCGCGGCCAGAATAGACGAGCTTCCCTGTCATGTCACTTTTTATATAGAGGTAGGTATTCGACTCTTTTATTAAGCAACATGTAACGTAAAATATGTACATAGGTCTGGTACAATTTAATAATAAGTAGCGTAACTAATGCATATATTACAAACGCATATCTAGACTTGAATAAATATTACTTGTGCTAGACATGCACTGAAAAAGAAGAGAAACTTGACAACGTGGTAATAATAGATCAAAATCTCCTTTCTAGAGAGAGGTTTATGTCCAATTTGCACCATTAAAGACTGATGGTGATCAATATGTTTTCGGTATATAGAATCCATGTTATTTAATAAAGAAAAAATTGGGCAAGTATGATATTATGTAGATTAAAAATGTATTTTCAACGTACAAGAAAAAATATTGTATTTATGCAAAAAATACACGGCCATTAGTTAAAAATTCGACGGGTTGCACTCCGGGAGTGCCGGCAGAAGTGAAAAATTGAATATTAACGTTGTGCAGTTTTGATATTTTGGAATGGTTAGAGAATAATTTTGTACGAATTGCTTTCATTATCAGTATAAAAGTACTATTGTTTATGTGGTGGAATATAATATTTATTTATTGCGCTATCGTACACAAACATGACAATTTATATTACATACACACACGAACATTCGCGCAAGCGCCCTGCGCCGCCTGTCCTCTCTCCATCCGTCTTACGAATTTTCAATCAGGTCACGTGACCAGACGCGAGTTTATACATTTTTACCCATTCCAAAAAAGTACACAGTGCCGTTTTCACTTCAAAAATCTATCCCTCATGACCCCGTGAAGGTTTACGAATCATTTGCATATTAGTTTTCTAAATTTATATTGAACAATCACTTTTAGACAATAATGTGTTGGCTTTCTTGCAGTCATTCCCTGTGGCAGCAAGCACGCTGTCTTTAGTGGCGATAGCCGCTGACCGCTGCGGTGCTGTTCGACGCGGCGGCACTTCACTCTGTGCTCGACCGCACTTAGCTGTCGTCGCAGTTTGGATTATAGCATTGTCGCTTGGTACGTTACTTGACAGTGCATTCGATATTTATTCCTGACGTCTCATATTTTATGTTATAAAGAACACTTAAGAATTATCTGTATTTGTTTTTAAAATGTCCATTTTACATCTGACTAAATTATGTAGTTTTCTACTTATAAATTGTTCTGTTAAAAATTTACCCTAAGAAAATATCAAACTTTGACCCGTTTTGTTTTAGTTTTTACGATGAGTGTATCTAAAACCATGAAACTACAGGCAGAATCATTTGGCAACTTAAAAGCGCCTGTGAAAGCTTCAACTTTCTACTTGTTGAAGCAAATGTACCTTGAGCATACTGGCACTTTATTACAGAAAAACTAAAAAAAAAAAAACAATGTTCACAGAATACAGTTTAAAAGTCAGATTTTATTTCCCTATTTGCCAGACTTTATATCCATATTAACAAAGTGCAGTAAAACATTTTCCATTAAGCATATTGGCAGCCAGTAACATCAAAACTTAAAAGTAAACATATAGTGTGATCTTTACTATTTTCATATAAACTTTTCTACGTAGAGTTGAGTAGTGTCTATTTCAGTTGTTTACCAATGCAACCTTTGTGACTCTGCCTTACACAATTTCCAGCACCAAAAGATTGACCGCCTTATAATGCCCTGAGCATAAGGTCGTATTAAGTAATGTGTTAGTGTAGAACCATTAACCAGACACCAATTCGCTGCAATTTCGTAATAAATATTTTTACGACTTAGTTTTATAACTGTATTTGAATTACATGAATGAACGGAAGTAGATTTATCTTTACGATTTCATTCATTTACATCCCCTTTTTATATTGCCCTACAGTCATTACTATGATGAAATGGGGCAGTCAACTACGTTTAACGACATCAATATTTGAATAAACAAATAAGATGTACAGGAGTTAAATCAACTCATTTTCAAGATTTCAAAAATATAAATAAATTTATTAAATATATTGCAACTGCCATTATTTTTCACTGTATTTTTTAAATCGGTTATTTTGTCTTCTCAGGTGCGGCAATCTTCACAACGACGTGTGTGTCCTGTCCCACTCTAGCAATAGCTCACGCTCTAGTGACCTACTGCTTCCCAGTCATCGCAGTAGCAAAATGTCACTGGGCGGTACGAGTTAAACTCACCGCATTGTCACTCACAGCACGTGCGGCCCACGGTGAGCTACCACTCCCCGTACCGCTCATGAGAAGACCGACACACGTTATCATCGTTGCTGGAGTGGGTCCTCGTGAACGTCGAGATGCTGTCGACGTCGGTGACGTCAGATCTAAGAAGAAACTACAACCGAGCCTCCTCGGCCCTCAGCCACAGACTTCAACGCTACGTTCCCGACGTCGACTTGGCAACGTCCTCATGGGCATAGCCGCTATATTTGCTCTATGCTGGTGTCCACATGCCGCCATAGTAATATACAGCGCTCTTGGATTTCATGTTCCCCTTCTAATAGGTCATTTCACGCTGCTCTTAGGATATGCACATTCAGCTCTCAACGCTGTCGCTTATTGGGTGTTAAATCGTCATGCACTGACTTCAGCGTGTGCTGCATGGCGGTTCCCACAGCTTCGCGTGCGCGAGGAGAGGCCATCATCAACGAATGAGGCGGCGCTGGGAGCATTCCACCCTCGCCTCGCGCGCCCCGCGCCCTCTCCTCGCCCACCCCCTTCAAGCTTTCTCTATTGATGTCCGTCTATCTTCTAAGCTCTGTCAATCTGTGATTCCTGTCTCTCAGTGCCTCGTATAGTCTACTGGCGTCCCGCTCCCGGGCAGCCGCTCGTTTCGTCGTTATAAACGTGGTTGTTTGAGATTTTATGGAGAATAATATCCGTGAAGCAATAAAGTGTATAAAACACTTATAGTCGTTTTATTGTGGACGTAAACTGAATGTTGACGTATCATATCCTTGGAAGGAATAGCTGTGATTTATCCTTGGTACAGATACACCGTTTATGTTCCGTGAAAGTTATTAAAGTGATGTTATAATGCCTCACATTTTTAGTTGTCGACGTAACATTTATTTTATGACTCCTAATGCACTACACGATAAAATATGATGTGTCGGAATATAAATCATATCTGTAATTAAAAAAATTAAGAGAGTCTGGTTTAATAAACTTTAAAAGGTAATTCTATATTCACTGTTTACAGTCAAAAGAAAAAGTATTAGTATTTTGGCAATTTTAATACAACAAACTGAAAAAGTGTATATTTTATAAATGGTACGAAATTAAAATAAATTATTTATAAAGCTAAAAATTTACATCAAAATGTTTTATTTTATTAAGATGTGAATGAAAGTTTAAGGGATTTCGATTAGACTAGGGTTTGTGAAACAACTAACACCTGTGACTACCTTATATAATAATAGCTGGGCATAATATTTAGGTACAAAGTAAGCTTATACTGATCTGGTTCTAGCAAATTGTATTAGAATAAGAAAACAAAACAAATGAGATCCTTTGACCTTTATTATAAGAGCCTTAGTAAACTCATTACAGAAGATATTTAATGTAACAAACGAGAAAAGACAAAGTAATAATCTTAAAAGCTAACAACGTGGCATTATAGCTATTGCTGACTGCCTCGGTGGCGCAGTGGTAGTGAATGCGACTGCTGTGTTGAGGTCTCGGGTTCAAATCCTGGGTCGGACCAAGTGTTTGTCTAATCTACAAATATTTGTTTCGGAATTTGGGTGTTTTCTATGTTTATGTATGTATTTACAAAAAATATAAATATGTATTCATATCAGTTGTCTAGTACCCATAACACAAGCTCTGTTTAGCTTGGGACTAGATGGCGTTGTGTTAGATGTTGAAAATATTTATTTATAATTTATTATCACAAACAAAAGTGTTCACTAAAGCATTACCTAGTAAGCTGCGTAAATTTCATTTCGTCGCTTTATTGCACTATTCCTCTATGCCATGAATTTCCTCTAGAAATTTAGTTTACAAGACGTCACAACATCTAATATTGCATTAAATGTTACCAGAAACGGAAGACCGTAGTCTAGTACAATTATAACATATACTCAAACTGGTCCTTTGAGCTTCGCTCGTGTTTTAGTCTAATTAAAACATGTAGTTCCAATGGTTCTTCGAATATTCCTCGTGTACAACTAATAGTATTTTATATGTTCGTAAACGTGCCATTAAAAGTTATAATAGCACTTTGTGTTTACCAACAGTGTTTTGGCTTTTGGTTAGTGCTTTTGAACATTATATTGTTACAGCACGTACTGCATTGGATACCTAAGATGCATTGTCAGGATTATTCGAATATACATCGCTATTGAAACCATAGCAAATAAGGTTTTATTTTTTATGCATATAACTTTGGTTGTAAGGCACAAGAAAATATCATACGTGTGTGTGTGTTTTAAAGAGGTTTTGCTTTTTAAATATTTATTTGCGATATAGCGGAACCCACAACTCAATAGTCACAAATGCATTGCCAGCCTTATCGAGGTTGAAGTACACTATTTGAGATTAAAGTACACTATTTTAAATTACTATATGACTACATAAATGACGCATATAAGCGGTCACCACGGCGTTTTCAAATGCACTGAGTGTTGTGTGAGTGTTTTAATACATAAACTAGTATTTAAGTGCAAAAAGCAGTTCGAAATGTTAGACCATTAATAAACGCAAATGTTTATAAATGGTCTGCGACATCAAAACTTGGAAACAAAGATCTTTCAATTTAGCAACGAAGAAGTCAGCAAACAAACTTTTGGCTGAGCATTTATGAGGAAAAATGAACTTCCTGATTGCGATTCAATACTCGTGGATTACATACACCCAAAATGATATATTAACATGAATGACAAAAATAATATTTCCTAAATAAAGCCAAATATCAAAACATATGAAAGTATATACTTGTGGACCCGTGCAACTTCGTTTGGGTCCTTCAAAATAATATTTATTTACCGTTTTTGCAACATATTTCGTTTATGTTCGGTTCTTATTAATGGTGGGATGATGATATGCATTCTACATATAGCTTAAACATGCTATCTGACACTAAATTTTGTATTAAAATGTTATAATTTAAAAAAAATTGCCAGTTCAACCGAACAAACAAACTCATCAGCTTCATGATATTAGAGTGATTAATAATCAATATATATAGTATCAAAGTATCTTCATGCCTTTATTTCATTTCGGACAAATATATTTTCGGACAATTTATTAACACACAACGCCGTCTAGTCCCAAGCTAAGCAGAGCTTGTGTTATGGGTACTAAACGACTGATAGAAATACTTATATACTTTTTTTTTTGTAAATACATACATATTATACATAGAAAACACCCAAACTTCGAAACAAATATTTGCAGATCATACAAACATTTGGTCCGACCCGGGAATCGAACCCGAGACCTCAAGCACAGCAGTCGCTTACGCTACCACTCGCGCCACCGAGGCAGTCGTTAAATCGGTGCAGCGGTCTAGCCGTCAAATCGTAACAGACAGAGTTACTTTCGAATGTATAACCCGTTGGAAACATCTGCGCAACCGGCTGGAATGCGCTTCACATCTCGTTTCCTCACGCATCGGCCCGCCTCGCCTAGCTAGTACCGTCACCAACGCAAGTGCCGACGCACGTTTTTTATTCTTGCTATCGATTCATTTCAATCTCATTCTTGATTATAACTTCTCTGTTCAGTGACATATTAACTCTCTAGTTTTCATAACGTCATTAATGACGTCATGCGGACTAGTTATACATGCATGCACTAGTTTTTAATGACGTCATGCAACTATGTTCGCAGATATTTCCGACGGGTTGTATGTATAATATTAGTATGGATTTTCAAAAACAAACTAAAACACCATTTATAATAATTATAGAAAGACTTGTCTCCTAGCCAAGGAAGAAACGAGGGGAGACTTAGGAGCAACGACCTCTAATGTCATCACCGTATCCAGCTCTTGTGTAAAACTAATTTGGCAAACAACGACTACAGGCTGTGTCTAATAACGTCAGATCTCCAGAGGAAAGCCAAGACACTTATACTTGGCTATTGGTACGAATAGAAATATATACGAGTGAGTCAAGAACTCGTAACTTTTTATGATTATTTCCTAAATAAATAGGTACCTACTAGTAATATTTAATTTGTACTGTCAGTTGTCGACACTTTTTTTTATGGAGTAAGTGGCAAACGAGCAGACGTATCGCCTGATGGTAAGCGATTACCGCCGCCCATGGACACCCGCAACACCGGGGGTGTCACAGGTGCGTTGCCGGCTGTTGGCGGATGGGGAGAGGGATGGGGAGGGGTTGGGTTATGGGCCTCCGGTATCCTCACTCACTCGGTGTAACACAGCGCAAGCGCTATTTCACACCGGTTTTCTGTGAGGCCGTGGTATCACTCCGGTCGAGCCGACCCATTCATGCCGAAGCGTGGCTCTCCCACGGAAATGAAGTTAGTTTAATTTAAGAAGACTAATAAAATACGTTAATCAATATAACAGTATCTGGTTTAATTTGGTATACGATACTTTAAACAAACAGAGGGAGAGACAGGGAGAAAGGGAGAGAGAGAGAGAGAGAGAGACAGCACAAACAGATTGTAAACATTAGGTACAAAAAATGAAATACATCATTGTCTTCAATCCGTTGTAGTCCACTTCCATAAAATTTAGGTTCTACTGTGGGAGATACAAACATACATCGACAGCCAAAACTATTATCCTTTCTTATTGCTTCGCCGCAGTCGGGTAAAAATACAATAGTATGTAACACGCCTACAAAAAGGTAGTACCAAAGTCAAGTTCAACTCATTATATTTTTGTATTGCCACTAACATACTACCGTCTATTGCTGCGAACCTGGTACTTTAGCGATTTTATTGGGCATTCTGAGCACACTTAAAGGAGACCCAATGATGCAGAAGCATTATGCCGCCATGGAGTGGGTCACCATGCTGCACTGTTGCATTGTCTGCATTCGCAATGAGTATGGTGACTACAAAAGAAAAGGGCTATTACTTGCTATCTTAAGAACTTGCGTAGTGTATGGCTATTGGTGAAATATTGCTCAAGAAAGACAGGGTTGTAAACCTACTTGCAACTCGAATTTTCTATTTTCAAAAAGGGCTAAATAATTAAGTAAGTAAGCTACTCGTATCTTAGCTCTATCCTACTTTATCCAACAAAATTTTATAAAAGCAACGTAATATTTTACACAGTACCTGAGATAAAGAGAAGATCAATTCATTTCGTCCGTGTCAGTTGTGATAAATGTACCGCCAAGGGATAGAAGGAACCACTCGGCAAAACACTACAATTTTCATATTGCTCTCCAACTTTCAAGTGCCATCCTCTCAGAGATAAACTACTTGAGGAACTATTATTGGACAGAGCAGAACAGAGTAAATAGTTATTTACAGTCAACCATGGTACGTTTTCTTTAAAATAGCTGTCTCTTTTAGCTAATGTTTTTCTCGTAGTATTGACAGTGGAGAGAAGCGGGGCAGAGCTGCCCCTCTATCGAAGCTAGCAGACGGGTCATTTAATCTGTACTAATATATAAAGCTAAAGAGTTTGTTTGCTTGAACGCGCTAATTTCAGGAACTCCTGGTCCGATGTTCAGTGAAAGGCTATATATCATCACGCTAAGACTAATAGGAAATGAGCATTAATAAAAAAAGTTAGAATAAGGTCAGCTTGTGGTAAATAACCGCTGTTGCAAGTCGCACATTCTAATCATTACGTTACCAATATTTCGTTTCATTCATAGTTTTATCTTTTAAATTGTTCATGATTAATACTTTAGATAAAATTCTTAAGATATTTATTATTAGTCTTTAAAACTACATATTCTTTTTTGTAAAGTATTATTTTAAATTTTCATACCTTTTGATTTTATTTATTCTTATGAAAAAAGTAATACTAGCAGTAGAAATATGTCCTATATAGTGAGGTACTTTACAAACATACACAAAACATACACAAAGCTAACTATTTGAGGATCAAACCTAGAACATTCAACGCAGTAGGAAGCGTAGACTCGTTGTATATTTCTAACTATAGCTATTGACATCATCAATAGCTACAGTTAATATTATTCCCAAATAGAACTCACGAAGCAATCAGTAACTTTGAAAAGCAGGAAAAAACATCGAAATATAACACACGCACGCACACATAAGTAAGTCCAATATAACAAACTTAATGTGCGTTTGTGTATGTTGTAATCTATGAGTTTCTTAACAATTTATCTGAACACAACCATGAAATATTTACTATGTCATTATTACACTTTTTAACAATAATACAGTTATGTTATCATGTTATGCAATATTGCCGAATGGTTCCTGGAAGTTTTAATTGTTTGCAAACGTTTGAAACAACTACTATACGGCTCATAATAAAAATAACTATAAGTCCGGCCGCTCAGAGAATGCGTTTCTGACACTTGTAAATTCGTCATGAGTAGTGATGTACCATGAATAAAATTAATAATATTTGGTAACAGTATTTATAGCATTCATTATGCATAATTCTTCAATTTATATATATTTTATTATATTTCAAACATAATGTTAACAAAATTGTTGATGGATGAATTAAATTTAATCATAATTGGTGAATGAAACGGAGGGAAAGAAAAGACCGCCAATTGTTATACATCCTTACATACCTTGTAACTCATTTTGTTATACTGTTTTTTTATGTATACAATCAAGATAAATAAATAAAATTATATGTTATGAAATTAGAATGTGTTATTTAACAATATACCGACCGACAGAATACATACGAATACTCGAAATACGATTACAAAAATACTCAGTTACAATTGCCTCGTTATTTTGTCTCATACTACAAAAACAAACGGTTGACATAACCCTGAAACAGCGCAGTTCGACGTCGTTAGACTTTAAAAAAATATTATTCTTAAATTTATTAATTAATTAATTGTTAATAACTTTAGCCCAAAATAAAACGTTTATTGTAAGTTGGCATGATTATTCAATTTTTGATGTTATTACTCATTATTAAGGTTAATAAAAGATATTTATGATTTTGCCATAAATTGTACGCCAGTTCAAAGTTACATCGCCCATTCGATCACGACCTGTCAGAAACGCATTCTCTCACCGGCCAGACAATAGGTGCCAAGTTGGCACCGGGTGCCAACAATTGTCAGTTTACAACACTTAAAGGCCCATCTCACCAGTTTTTCATACAGTTTCAGATAATTTATTTTAGAAACAAAAAGTAATCGCGCTAACTAGCTCGACTCTTATTTGTTTCTGACGGCATCAATTCACTAACTATAAAGTTATCTGTACATTCATAAAAAAAATTGGAGTGTCTGTTTCCAATATTAAAATAATCATAAATTTTAACAACAAAAAAAACCGACTTCAAGAACAAATTGAAAAGGGACCACACGGGAAGCACCAGCTTTCAAATAAATAAAGAATCATTAAAATCGGTTCACCCAGTCGAAAGTTATGAGGTAACAAACATAAAAAAAAAAAACAAAAAACAGACGAATTGAGAAACTCCTCCTTTTTTGAAGTCGGTTAATAACCACTTTTTACTAAATGCATGCAATGTATATACGGTACATGTACAAAATATTTTTTTGGCTGCCTGTCTGTTTGTTAAGGCTAATATCTGGAACGACAGGACCGATTTTGATCTGACTTTTACTGTAGCTTATGATATGAGGAGTAACTTAGGCTACTTTTTCCGACTAACTTTGTACCGCGGGTGTTCGCAGGGCTCAGCTAGTTATCAATATTAATACTTATGATGGTCTATTCCAAGAAAGGCCTTATATTTTGTTCAGTATTTGATTACAAATGAAATAACAATTTGTTATGTCCTGAATAGATGTAAGGTACAGCTGCCAATCAGCGAACCGTGTCGTTCAATTTCTATACAACGTGCTAGCTTTGTCATTTCGGCAAGCGTTATCAACGGTACATTGTGTCAAAATAACGATATTTTTTGCGTGTTTTCGAGCTGAAGTTGGCAAGCAGGTATAGGTATTACAAGAAACAGAACGGTTATTTAACAGGGCAGTTTTTTATCTAGGTTTTTATCAAGTGAAATACAGTTTCATCACATACAGAATTGTAATTCAAATATGTAACTGTTCGGGTTGTATCTCTTATCACATGTACTGGGGAACTGTCCAAGAATGGTGAAGGGCGCTGGCACCTGTGATACAATGTTTAAATTCATTAGTACAGGTGCCATCGTTTCACATTTTGATTGTTCCATATATAATACTTTAAATATTCTTGTTTAAATTTTGTGATTTAAGGTGATAATTTTGTAAATCTTTGTTTGTGGATTAAATATATTATTATTATTATTACTTCTTTGATAAATATGTAATCTAATACCAGTTTTTTTGTTTTCTTATAATAATAACTAGCTGTCCCGGCAAACGTTGCTTTGCCATAAAAGGGAATATATGTTGTAGAGGTGGGTCAATAAAAATCGCGATGGAAAAATAGGGGTTGATCGTAGAGGGTTGAAAATCTAGGGTTGTATGTATTTTCTAATGCTGCATCATAAAAAAATAGAAATTAAAAATTTTGTCAAAAAAATAAAAAAATAAATTTAGGGGTGGACTACCCCTAACATTTAGGGGGATGAAAAATAGATTACAACCGATTCTCATAGATACCGGATAATCACAAAAAATTTCATCAAAATCGGTGGAGCCGTTTCGGAGGAGTTCGATTACGCACCCCGTGACACGAAAATTTTATATATAAGATAAATCTCTTTATTGTACACCAGCTTATATAATTACATAGTAAACTTAGAAGTGGCGGCCTTATCGTTCCATGGCAATATCTTACAGGCAACCATTATATATCCACTCTCCTCGAAGGTTGGACGGCATCAGGGCAATTTTAACTTTGGACTCTGCTGCTGAAGAGCGAGATGGTGCACAAGTGCCGAAAAATTTTCAAGGTGCTGTAATTTTTTTTTATTACGACCATGTAATTCTTTAAGTTATTATATTCCACCAAGAACACACTCAAACACTTTGGTTTTATATAATTAGTACAGATTCAGTACAGTACGAACTCTAACGTGTGTTTTATACCTATGTCTAATGTATATATAGCACTATAGATACAAATTTATATTCAAGCACGTCAGACTAAAACAATTTACCTCAAAAATGTACCACTATATTTTCTAGCGTGTGGCAAAGTGGAAGAGCGGATACTGTGTTAAATTTAATGAAATACGAGTAGGTTCTAAAAGGGTTAAGGAGGGTTTTAGCTCGTAGGAGTGAAGAGATTTTAAAGCGAAAGTTTTAGCCGCGAAACTAGAGATGAGATATTGTTCAAAACTTTGCAGTTTGAAGTGATCTTTCGATTTTAGTAATGAGCTGTTTGAAAGTTAATTGTTTATTCTACACTTGATTGTGTTTCGGGATAACTCAGTAATTACCTAAAAGTAAAATTATTATCATGATATGAGTCGATCATTGACCTCAATGTGCCTAAATGTGTAATGATCAAAGAACTTGTATCTTAATTACTCAAACTATATTATATTAGACGATATTAGAGAAAGAATGCATATTCTATTATATTATATATTTTGTAATATTCATTTAGATATATATCTATATCTAAATGAATATTACAAAAGTTTTCGTTACTTAACTAGGAAACCAGTGCCCTCAAATATAGTGCCCGTGGGGGAACGGGTATCATGTTCCACCAACACAAAGGGAGGATCCTCCGACCAGGCGAGGTGATCATGCCTGGCGGGCTACTGTCCAACAGTTGATGTTGGGATGTTGTATACAGGGTCTGTCGTAAATAATGGATAAGTCGTAAACTGGAGTTGGTCCGGCTATGAGACTATTAGAAAATCGTATCTTTTTGCCAGGGTTTCTAACCGTATGGAAATGGCGTAGACTTTTATGTTTTTTTAAAATTTCGCTACTCTTTGCATTCATTCCGTTGCCATTTCGTTAAATTTAGGTATTTCTGTGTCATTTTTTTTGTATTATAGTCTTGAAGATGTGTATTATTTAGTTTTAGTACTATTTTAGGCGTTTTTAACGTTGGTCATTTTCAAAATTGTCATTTTAAGATTTTTTATGTTTTTGTTTTACTTAGGGTCAACTTTTGATCATTTACTGTGTAAAAAAAAAGTACGGCGCTATAGCTGCCCATAATCTTAATAAATTATCTAGTATGTGTAGATTCTAAAAAGGTATAACAATGCATACTTCACAAGTAATATTAAGCTACATGAGCGAGATCAATATCAAGGTGAGAAAAAATTTTTTTCATGTAATGTTGTAAATGGTTATAAAACTTCGTCATAATGATTTATTTCTGCCAAGATTCTTTACACAAACACTATGGGGTCACTATTAAGGATATTCAAAAGAAAACTAGGTTGTTTTAGTACGTAAAAATATTTATTCAACAACTTAAACTAAATGTTCGAAGTGTCCTCCGCCGGCAGCTATGCACGCTCTACATCGCCTAATAAACGATCGCTTAATCCGGCGCACATAACCGGCTTCTTCAATTTTTCTCGCTGCTACTTGAATGCGCGCACGCAACTCTTCTACAGAACTTATTGTTTCACTGTATACTTTTTCTTTTATACAGCCCCAGTAAAAGAAGTCCAAGGGGTTCAGGTCTGGCGAACGTGGAGGCCATAAAATTGGCCCCAATCGCCCTATCCATCTATCTGGATAAGTATTATTTAAATGTTCCCTGACACGAACAGCCTAATGTGCTGGACACCCATAATTTTGTAGCCACATCTCATTTCTTATCTCTTGTGGGACGTTCCAAAATAACACGTGCAATCGATAGCACAACACGATGCCCATAAATGAGAGCTGAGTTGTCAATATCACCAGGTTAACAAGTCCAAATCACAAAGAAAATCTAAGTCCGATATTAGAAAGCAGTAACAAATTGACGACAGTAATGAAAACGAGAGCACATGCGATGGTCAAAATCACACTGAGAGATGTATCAGGAGTGCGCCCTAGCTAAACGCATGCTAACCTTTTCACACATCGTGAGTGTGAAAGGGACGGTGCATCATGCAGTGTGCCTAGTAACAATGTCCTTTTCACGCGGGGAGACCCTTTGTATTGCTGTCTTTGTTCATTTTTTTACCTGATGATCCTTTTTACGAATAAACTTGTAACATGTTTGTCGCATGTAACTATTAGAGCACATCAATTTTAAAATTAAACACCTTTATGAAATGAGGAGGCATGAAATTTTTTTGACAAAAAACTACCTAGTTTTCTTTGAATATCCTTAATAGTGGCCCCATAGTGTTTGTGTAAAGAATCTTGGCAGAAATAAATCATTATGACGAAGTTTTATAACCATTTACAACATTACATGAAAAAAATATTTTCTCACCTTGATATTGATCTCGCTCATGTAGCTTAATATTACTTGTGAAGTATGCATTGTTATACCTTTTTAGAATCTACACATACTAGATAATTTATTAAGATCATGGGCAGCTATAGCGCCGTACTTTTTTTTTACACAGTAAATGATCAAAAGTTGACCCTAAGTAAAACAAAAACATAAAAAATCTTAAAATGACAATTTTGAAAATGACCAACGTTAAAAACGCCTAAAACAGTACTAAAACTAAATAATACACATCTTCAAGACTATAATACAAAAAAAATGACACAGAAATACCTAAATTTAACGAAATGGCAACGGAATGAATGCAAAGAGTAGCGAAATTTATAAAAAAACATAAAAGTCTACGCCATTTCCATACGGTTAGAAACCCTGGCAAAAAGATACGATTTTCTAATAGTCTCATAGCCGGACCAACTCCAGTTTACGACTTATCCATTATTTACGACAGACCCTGTATATGATAATCGCCGCGAGAACTTTTATTGCGCGATTCAGGATTGGTAGTTACTCCGTGTAGTGCGTTACTTCGTAGTTCAGTGTAACTACGGTAGATGGTGCTGTAGTAGGTTATTGTTTTGTTTAATAAAAAAAAACTCGTATCTTTAATTACTCAAACTATATTATATTAGACGATATTAGAGAAAGAATATGTTAAACGAAAAGTTTTCGTTACTTAACTGGGAAACCAGTGCCCTCAAATATAGTGCCAACTTTTTTTTACGTTTTGAGACCTAGGGGTCTTGCGGCAGGGTGTCTGACTGTCTAAATTCACACGGTGTGACAACTCCAGAAAATTTGTAATTGATGATAAGATAAATGTGATAAGATGACGGCAATGATAGACAAAGGTTATTTTCAATACGGTGGTCAAACCAATATGACATTCTTATTTATCCGTATCTCGTAACTGTGTTCTCCATTTTTTATTATCTGATATACATTTTAATTAAATAAACATCAGATGATAAAACACCATAATCTTTTGGTATAGAATTAAAATGTTTCAATGCTCCATGGCAACCAATTCATTAATATAATTTAATACTCCACTTTGATTAAATATTTTAATTATTTGTTTTTAAGTATCTTTCATCAAAAAAGACAATTAACTAACACGTTTTTATTAAATTCACCTGTACATTTGTTTCTTCGTTTGATTTGGGATCAGAGGACCGTGTAGTATTTTAACCTATATGATTAGTAAGTTTTTTTTAAGGTATAGGTTGCAAACAAGCAGACGTATCGCTTGATGGTAAGCGATTACCGCCGCCCATGAACACCTGCAATACCGGTGGCGTCACAGGTGCGTTGTCAGCCTTTGGGGGATAGGAAGAGGGATGGGACCTCCGGTATCCTCACACACTCAGTGAAACACAGTGAAAGCGCTATTTCAGACCGGTTTTCTGTAAGGCCGTGGTATCACTCCCATCGAACCGTGGCTCTCTCACTAAAGAAGTTTATAATTATATAACAACATCACAGGCCAATTAAATAGCAATATAGTAATATAATTTATGTTTAAACATATATTCAAATATTCTTTATGCATATCTTTAATCTTTGATGGCCATCGACTGCTGAACTGAAACTGTTCACTGAGCACCTAATCGGTTATTCAGGCCTGTACAAGCAAGCATATATTATGTAAGCAAATTCAAATTGAAAATCATTTATTCAATTAAGACACTAAGTGACATTTATGAATGTTAAATAGAAGCTACAGTTAAAAATCATAGATCGACACAAACAGACGCCACAGTATGTGCTAGATTGTCAAATTAAATTAGGTGAAAACACCAAAATCTACTGCCTGCTTGTGTCGATCTATAATTTCCAGTTTCCAAAATTCGTAGAGTAAAATACTAGGTACAATCCACTATCCAGTTCTAATAGTAACCACAATTCATCGGTCTCAAGTGTCGGCTCGGCCACTAATCTCCCGATTACTCGCACCTGAGTCGTTCTTGTGAAGTACTCCCTGAGGTCACGTCCCTCACTGAATAACCAAGTATAAGCAACTAAGTCACAAATCAAGGCATTCGTGTAGACACGTCTCTTTGCCCGAGGGGGGACGTGAATGTACGGAACTTAATACAAAGTTGAGTTGTCCCAGAGGCTTAGACGGTTTATTAATCACAGACCTATAATTGAGTAGGCATGTGTGAGCTTATAAATACAGTTGGTGATACATCATAAAATATTGGTAAAATAATTTGTAAGTATGTAATTTTGCCCATTAGTTAGAACGATTGGCACATTTCAGAAATCTTCGGGTCTTCTATTGAGGATAATTAATGTGGATTTATAAAACAAACTATTTTTAATAGTACCTATAGGGGTATGTAAACGAGCAGATCAGTCCCTTGATGGTAACTGACTACAACTGCTTACCTTTACCTCAAAAGATTCCAGTTGAAAAATTACCAACTCAATGAGTTAATGAACAGCAATGAAATAATTATCTAACAACTGTTTTTACGTGATCGTAGTATGACTCCGGTATGGTTCTCCCTCAGCTTATGTTTTCTCTGCTATTTACTAGCAAGCATGATGTACAAGAAATTCACAACACAACACTCATTTTCATCAATCAATTTTATCTATCAAATTGGTAATGCTTCGAACATAAAGGTTCGGTACGGTAAATAAATATAATGTAGTATGCAATGGTTTCAAGATAAGTTAGGCTTATAAAAAGTTTTTAATTATCTGTTTATTAAAACGTATTTTAAGTACGTATCTTTATTTTTCGAAAATATCATCTATCGTCTTTTATGCAGGCTTTCTCTATCCCAAAAGCATGTTATTTAGTGTCAGTTGTTCCAGTTCGCGTTACATTTTAGTTAAAGTTGATCTAATATTTAGTATCTTAAACTACTATATATAAATGAAGCTGAATACTCCAATCGCAATTCACTTCGTGAGATAAAATATCAAAATGCTTTTTTTAAGAACTTACACCAACAAATTATGAATTTGCTTGTTTCCATTCGTAACCTGAGCTACGAGCTCGTATTGTTTGAATAAAGAAATATCTTAAGGAAAACTACGAATTGAGTAATAGAAATAAAATAATGGAATAGCATAGAAACCCATACAGTGCATTATATTAACTTAACTATTATACACTCATCGTACGTTTTCAGAAGATTGTAAAGGTAACTATTTAAAGCAGTACAAGGAAATAAGCCAAAATAAAAAATCTTAGGTATTTCTTGCGAAAAATGTACTTTGGGTACTTTTTTCTATAAGTATAAGCCTTAGAAACTATACAGGCCACAAGATAAGAATTTTAAGTAGATAAATTTGTTTCAGTTCTTTAGACCTAGTATGAACTTTGTTATATCGCCGCGGTGACCGAATTCGTCGTTGTGATTGGCTCGCACTGAAATCTTCACCAATCGTAACGCGTGATTTGAGTGCGTCCGGCACTCAAATCAGCGTCGTGTCGAAAGCGAGTTGATGTAAAAGAAGCTCACACTAGGCCTTCTGAGGTGGCAAGGTTGTCACGTTTCACAAGCTACGAGTTTTAATGTTAGTGAAAAGTGAGAAAAAATCAAGAGATCGGTCCTTTTTTGGATTAACTTAAAAAGTTTCGTATAACCTTTCTCTTCAGGTTACACCGCTATATCTGTAAGATTTCAATTTTTTTCTGTTAGGTTATTAAAATGGGTACGTGAGCGGAATTATGATCTTTTCTTCATATTAAAATTATGTTATTACGAACAAAAAAATGTGTATTTAACATTGCATAACTGGTTGATTGCTTTTGAAGTATATTGCTGGACTAAGCTCTCATTAAACAAATAAAGAAAAAAAAAATATTGCTGGAGATTACAGCACGATAATCGGATGACTTGAAGATACGGCTGTCAGCGCGGGAATGTAGAATGAACAAACCAGGGATGGTTGGCGCTCTTTGGGCAAGGTTTTCGTTCAGCAGTAGGTACACTGCAGTAGGCTGAAGTAAGTAGGGGTCCGGTCGTGTTAATAAAATTGCAGTTCCCGGACCTCTCCCTTCTCAGGCTCAGAGTTGGCACACTGTGTGGTTTTAGTCGTTTCGATTCCGACACACCACCCCGCCGCAAACGCCGGTGGGGTGATGGCCCGAGGGGGTTTCCAAACGATTAAAAAAAAAAGTCCGAAGTAAGTAAAGTAATAAGAGCTATGCAGATCTTAAAAAGATGAGAAAGTTCCTGTACATCAAAAAATGATAGTGTAAACTACTAATTACAAGTGTCAACTTGAGCATGTATGCCAATAAAATTATTTGTGGTTCTTGAAATAAATTACATCAATAAATTTATATTAAAACTCAGTTATCGATATAATTCGATTGAGTTTTTAGATAAAACTATTGTTGTTATGTTTGAGTTTACCGAACTTGGAAAGCGGTCTACCAATTGAGTTAATTAAAATAATGAGACGAAGATGCGCTTCGTCGAACAAGAGAAAATAACAAAAGAAACATCAATAAAACGAATCTAGACATTGACAACACTAAGTCTACTAACTTACAGTATCTTACAATGTTTATGCATTTTAAATTATTTAACTTACTTGCCGAACATAGTGTGGAGTGACCTCTGACCAGATTGTGGGACTGACGGGAGAACTATCGGCGACTGGATGCTAAAAGTAGCAAACCGGGTTCTGTAGTGGAAGGTTGGGAGAGGCCACGGGCTCTAACGGGCTGACGATAATATTATTTTACTCCCAGAAAATAGTAATCTTAAATTTTACTCTCGATTTTATCTACAATGGAACTATGACAGCTCATTACGACGCACAGTGGGGCAGAATGAGGTAAAACATGGCAACAATTCGGAAAAAAAAGTTTAAATTGTAGGGTTTATTTGTTATAATATATGTAGAAAACAATATTCCTGACATTTTGGTACCACAATGACCCCTCTTTAATGAGTCCCTGTTAAGTTACAAGCGTACGTCTAAAGTTTTGCTAAGCGCGTATCTCTCTCGTATCAGATGTCAATCAAAATGTATTGATTTATTTTGTTAAGATTCAATGGTTTTGAAGCAATGTTTTGAATTAATTGTTTAAGTAGACATAATAAATAAACTATTCACGATTTTAAAATAGTCTTATACCATTGACGTTCAGAGAACTTGATGTTTCAAACTGGGTCTTCCAAAAATCTGCATTTACCACCATAAGTTACAAGCTAGGGCTGGGTTAGTGACCTAATTTGTTTTATGAAGAGACTAAAGGGTTCACTTCTTAAACCTAAAAGGATTTTTGCAGATGGTTGCCGATGTGGGAGATATTAATAATTTTCTTAACTTAGGTGAGGTGTATTTTTGCTGATTGATTAACATATTACCTTGGTAATAGATAAAATTCTACAAAGGAAAATAATACCTTTTCCACGTACATTATGGGTACCTACTTAAACTTCAGTTTATTATTTTTTGGTTACTATTTTTTTTTCCTTTTTGCTAAATCACGGTGTCATTTACTCGTAATGAGTTTTTTCGCATTATGAAACAAAGCGGAAAAAAGAAAATAGAAGAACAATTCAATCATTTGCAAACGGAATTGCCAATTATCATTGAAAGTTCAAAAGGCAAGACAATATTCAAGAATTTCAAGTGTCAATTCAGAATAAGATGGAGCAAATCCGGCCGTACTTTAGCTTTCATAAGAGTGAATAGTGAATGGCTTGAGGGAGAATGTAATTTGTCTCCACCAAATGTCCTCAGTGAAGGCAGTAGTCAAGCCCGCGGCAGTGGCCGAAAAGAACAAGAGAAAGAAAATCAAAAACTCAAAGTTTGCTTATTGAATATAGTGATGATGATGAAGAGGAGTAGGAGGAGGAGGAAGTGTAAAATATAACCGTGAAGCATGATTTTGTCTAGTAATTTAGGTACTAAGATCTATTTTCTCAAGTGTTTTTCATAATTACATTGCTTCAGTTTTGGTGCTTGAGGGGTTCAAGTTCAAATAAAATTCAATGTAAAAATAGGTCGTACATTACAATTTGATAGTAATTAGTGGTTAAAAAAATCTCGTAAAAGAGTTACATGATAAGCGAAATATTTGTAAAAATATTACGATTTATAACTGAACAAAAAGTTGTAAAATTAAATAAAATGTTGTAAAATGAGATGCAAACCCACTTATATATGTTATTTAATCATTTAATGTCCATTTGTTTCCCTTAGAACTGAATACAAAACATAATTACTTAGTACCGATTTGTTGCCAGGTTTACCCCCTTTCTGCCCCACTGTGCGACGGCTGCAAGACAAAAGAATATTATTGTGAAACTCCTTGACATAAATTAATGATGTTTATATATTAAGTGACAATTTTTATTTTTAATCCATTCGAATTCATGACATTCCATACAAAAGAAAACCTACTAAAACTGTTGTTACAACGTTATCTCATCCATTATCGATAAGTAAAGCCAAAATATAAATAAAACATTGATAGGTATAACATATCACCAAGCATTTCGCAATCTAAGGGTCAATGCCATGAGATTACTTATACACACAAATAAACATTCACACTTTGTTATTGTCAAAACCATACAACATTATTTATCAACACATGCATTATCCAAAATTCCTTTTCTGATCAATAATCTGAAAGTTATTTGAAAACGTAATCAATAAGTAAACAATTGGTTGAAAGCAAACGCAATTTTGGTGACTATTGATACCTGCTCCGACAGCCGTGATCGTCTAGTGGTTAGGACCCTACGTTGTGGCCGTAGTAACCCAGGTTCGAATCCTGGTCACGGCAGTGTTCGCACTGTCACGGTGGAGTGTTTGTTTTTTACTTTTTGTGATGTTTTTAGTGTTAATGTATGTTTAATATTACTAGATTTTAGGTAGACGCACTCTACTTTGAGTAAACATACTCTATTTTTTTTGGGAAATGGTTAGTAATAAATTAAATAAATTTTCGTTTATCAAATTTTTATAACTTTTAATTTTTTTGTTATAATAACAAAATTAAATAACAATGGATGTTAGAAATCATTCTACGAATTTCTCACAATTAGGTTTTATACACTCTCAAACTTCTAAAAAATGCATAAATAAGTTGAAATGGACCTTTGTTATTTAATCATACTAGAGTACAATTTTAATATCACATACTCAAATTTTATCTTAATTATTCTATAATAATATTATAAATTCGAAAGTAACTCTGTCTGTCTGTCACGATTTCACGGCTAAACCACTGTATCGATTTCAATGAAATTGAGCATGGAGATACTTTGATGCCTGAGAAAGGACATGACTACTTCATATCGTAATAACTAACATACACACGGGCAGACGTGTATATAACTCTTCTGTACGTGTCTTTATCTCCTAACTCCTCCAAAACAGTTAGAATAATTTGGATGAAATTTTCTGGGTGTACAATTCAATGGGCGCCTGGATAGTTTGAACACAAGATTGGACCAAATATTTGCCGCTGCTGTCGAAATATCACCAATCTCCAAGTCTATATATCTATAAATCTATTGACATTGGTTTTTCATTGTTAACTCAACATAAGAATTCGAAATTCAAAATTATTTTTATCAAAAAACAAAAAGGTATGTTGAATATTTAGTGACGTTGGGACGTCTCTAGCTAGATTTAACAAAAGTGTTCTAGAATAATTTGTACCTGAACAATACTCTTGTTAATACACTTATTGTTCTAGAATTACAACCACAAGCTATGACGATTAGAACAGAATAGTACTGATTAATGGAATTACACTATTTGTTGCGTGCAGATATCTGTTTCAATAGAACATATGAGAACTTTCTTTTTAATACCTACACTAACTGTTGAATATCAAATGAATTTTTGTATAGATTTTCTATAGCCTATTGCTGTGTCATCAACAACCTTCATGAATCGTAATTAACTGCTTCGGTGGCGCAGTGGTAGCGTGTGCGACTGCTGTGCTTGAGGTTTCGGGTTCGATTTCCAGGTCGGACCAAATGTTTGTATGATCTGCAAATATTTGTTTCGGAGTTTGGGTGTATATATATCCAAAAAAACGTATATATATATTAATATCAGTTGTCTAGTACCCAGAGTACAAGTTCTACTTAGTTTGGGACTAGATGGCGTTGTGTGTTAGTTGTCCGTAAATATTTATTTATTTATAATTCTCTGCTGAATATGCCTATTGAAAAAAGGTTTTGTCCTACCATACCACAACTGACCGAACGTATTGATAAAGGGTTTATTTCGAGTTTTCTCTTTGCGGTGTTGTTATCCTGCATAGTTTACGCCCTTAGTCGACTCTTGGCAGACAGGTCACCGGATTCCGTGGGTAACCATAGTAATTAACCATAATTACTATGGTTACCCACGGAACCCGGCGTCTCAATAACGATAATTGCAACAGACCATTGCATTAAATAAATAATCATTTGTACATAATAATAGGTATAATAGTCGAATTCTTAAAACTAATTAATTTTATCGATGTTTAGTATTTGCGTTTCGCATCACTAGTATGGCATGTGCGTGACGTCATAATAGTTAGTCCAACCGCGTTTGGTTATCATAGAGATAACAATTATCGTTCTCTATTGAAACACATAACAAAAACAATGATTTAATCATTGTAAGTGTGGTTGTGTGTGTATGTAAAAATGTTCTTATTTCGAAAAATATTCGAAATTGAGTTTCATAAATTTAAATTCATTTGTTTTGTCATTGCGCTTTTTTTAAATCACAATTTCACGCTACGTTAAAGCAACTCGGGCGACGAATGTCCCAAATAAAACCCAACCAATTTCAAAATTCAGATTTATATTACATCTTATTGAACTTTAATGACTTCTCGAATTGGCAGTTAAGTATAAGTTATCACGAATGCACTTGAGATTTTTCTCAGTGAAAGCAACAGCTCTGATAGCCGTGATCGTCTAGTGGTTAGGACCCTACGTTGTGGCCGTAGTAACCCAGGTTCGAATCCTGGTCACGGCAGTGTTCGCACTGTCACGGTGGAGTGTTATTTTTTACTTTTTATACAGTTCCTACGTCGCGCAATTAAAGTTGCTCGGGTTATGTAATACATATGGGAAGTTTCTGTACCGGGTACCTCTTCTATCCAGTACACTTACTCGAATGACTATTTGATTCATTCTCCCTTCCTTAGCTCATCGTTCATCACTTCAAATTTCAGTCTTACTCTTTCACTCTTATATAATCGTCTTATCATCCTTTCTCTTTCACTCATTATTGCAATCTCTGGTGTGTTGGGCAGTAGCTTACCAGGCGTGGTCACCTCACCTGATCAGGGTATTTAATCTGTTTCACTTCTGAACTAAGTAATATTATGCTAAACATAATCTCTATAATTCTCAAGAGCTTCTACAGCATCTACTACATTCTTATAAATAGTTTTATCTATACTTAATATTATAAAGAAGTAAAGTTTGTGTGTTTGTATATTTGTTAAATTGTAAGGGGTAATCTCGGGATCTACTAAACCGATTTTAAAAATTCTTTTGCAATAGCAAAAGCAATAATGTGGCTTTTAAATAGAAAGCCACATTATTGCTGAGTGTCATAGGTTATATAAAAAAACCGAAAAATGAAAAGGCTTTTACGTGGTAGTCGGTTTTGCAAAGTGAATCGGAGAAATTTCAACGGAAGGCCAAAGCAGCGGACGGCGCGCGATGGCTTCGGGTTTAATTCGGTTCGCGTTCGTGCTCGCTTCGGGAGAAGGAGGCGTGGCCTTTTACATCTGAGAAGTAGGTACCCGCGCGGCTCAGTCGCGTGGTCGGCTCATTACGCAGCGGACTTCTCCGAAATTGAATTTTTCGAAACGTAATTAATACACATTCGACATTGTTTAAATAAAAGGTTCTTATCAGAACTACTTTCTATCTTATTCTTGGCAGTTAGAAATTAAAACATAACACTCTGTACTAAAAAAGGATTATTAACATTATGCCCAACGAAGTGGGCACGGGTCAGCTATATAGAATATTTATTTAAAGGGTATTTTTGTGAGTTTATGATATTCTTCTCGTATATTATGTCTCATTATCGTTTTTCTTGATTAAGTTCTTTTTTTTTTTTTTTTTTTATTGAATAGTGGGCAAACGAGCAGACGTATCACCTGATGGTAAGCGATTACCGCCGCCCATGGACACCCGCAACACCAAAGGCGTCACAAGAACGTTGCCGACCTTTGGGGGATGAGAAAGGGGATGGGGATGGGGATGGGGGAGGGGTTGGGGTATGGGCCTCCGGTATCCTCACTCACTCGGTGAAACATAGCGCAAACGCTATTTCACACCGGTTTTCTGTGAGGCCGTGGTATCACTCCGGTCGAGCCGACCCATTCATGCCGAAGCATAGCTCTCCCACGGTAGTTCTTCGTGTCAATAATTCAATGAAAAACTTTTTGAACTAAGAACAAGGTTATACATTCATTGATCATAATTACTAGGTATTCTGTTATCTGTGGAACATACAAAAGGGTATCTGTAATAGGTCATGTTGTTAATTAAGTCATTTAAAAAAAACGTTTGTCTACATCTACGCAAATAAATAAATTGGAGTGTCTGTTTGTAATATTAAAATAACTACTTTTACTAAATGCATATGCATGTATACACGGAACATATACTAAAATATTTTTTTTTACAATTTTTGTCTGTCTCTCTGTCTGTTTGTTCTGGTTAATCTTTGGAACGGCTGGACCGATTTTGATGAGACTTTCACTGATAGGTAGCTTATGACAAAAGGAGTACCACCATGGGGTACAGCTAGTAGATAATATATCGGCTAGCTGTGTTATTATATTGGAAAGACACGAGGAACAAGACCAACACAAAAGTACTAGAAATTTAAAGCTTCAAGCTAAAAAACAAAAATATAATATTTTTTGAAGTGAAACTTCTTTATCGGGGTTCTCAAAATATTTAGTGTAACATTTTTTCGTTACGCGTAACATTTATCCGTTACGTTACGTGTAACATTTATCCGTTACGTTACGTGTAACATTTATCCGTTACGTTACGTGTAACATTTATCGTTACGTTACGCGTCAAATTTATAAAATAAAACAAAAAACATTTTCAAACACAAACAGGACCAAATTAATACTACAATGAAATATCACATTACAAACAATATTATTTTATTTAGTCCACAATGTAAATAACTACACACATCAAATTCCACAAACTTACTTCATTCACACCACAGATCGCGAAATATTTACTCAGGTCTCGCTCCTTAACTTTTATTGCACTTGAAATAAGAATTGTCACGAATATTGCTGGTTTATAAGTCTTTTGTCGTTATACCTTACGTCGACATATGATATTTATTTTTTGAAAAATAACGTCATAAAGAAGTTTCACTTCTAACGAGTGTACGCTAGTACACGCACACATTTTTTTTATAATTATGAACCTGCCAAAGTTACTTTACTCTGTCTGATGGACATCAGGAGCAGAATCCAAGAATTGTCATTCAAACACACTCATTGCGAGTGCAGACCTTACAAATGTGGCGATCTCTACATACAACAGAACATACTACAACGCCATCTACCGAAGATACACTGAACTACGGAGCAACGTACAACACGAATAAACTACCAATCCTGAGTCGCGCAGTAGAAGTTCTCACGCCGATTATCATATACACAACATCCCAACATCAACTGTTGGGCAGTGGCCCGCCAGGCATGATCACCTCGCCTGGTCGGAGGATTCTCCCTTTGTGTTGGTGGGACATTGACACCCATTCCCCTACACAACAATGCTTACGTATATATATAGGTGACCCTCACCATGGCGGCGTATTGAGATGCTTCTGCACTATTGGGGTTCAGGTCTCGCATTCACCAACAAAGCACGACTACTGTATTTTTTCAATATTACGCAAAAAAACTAGTAAAACAAACCAGTACTTAAATAGTTATGCAATTCGGAAGCTGTCTTCTTAAATTTACACCCAGAGTACGTCCCTATAGAGAACACAGTATGGCAGTTGGCTCATCTCTGTACCAATAGGGTATCCCTTGTCGGGACAAAAGTGTTATTGAGTTTTTCTGATTATAGAAATACTTAATAACAGTTCGGAGTTTGGAAAGCTGTCGGTCCTGCACCTGATCTCTCCCTGATCTAATGGATATAATAATACGCAGTGTCATCGCTCTTCTGGAGTCGACTATCAGCCGTTTTCAATAACCTATCATCAGTCTTCTAATTAAAATGCCAGAGGAGATACAATCCTTGCAGATAGACTCTGGGAGGTCTTCGTGGTGCAGTTTTCATCACTGTGTCTGTAAATGTACGTGTATTGGAAACAATAAAAGAAAACCAAACCTTCAAGAAAAGTACTTCTTCCTAAAAGGCCGGCAACGCACTTGTAACGCCTCTGGTGTTGCACGATAATCGCTTGCCATCAGGCGCTACGTCTGCTCGTTTGCCCCCTATATTATAAAAAAAAATTAAAAAAAAGTTCTAACTATAAAAAGAAGGAAAACTCGAAATAAACCCCATACCAAACCATCTGGCCTTAATGCTATGATAGCCCAAACCTTCCTTTCTAATCAAAAGGCTTTTAAAAGCGAACTATATTGAAGCTTTTGAATAAGAAAATCGTTCACGAAATAACTATAACAAATTAATCACAGCGTGTAACAAACAGTAGTCTTTTGTATTCAGGGATAAAGAGTGTTTTTAATCTGGAGTTACAATTGTTCGGAACAGCAAGACATTGCAGTTTAATCGTAAGTTTAATTGAATGTAAACGGTGTAATCAATTAGAGATTATTGGTAGAAACATCTGTTGTGAATTGTTCTTGTGAGTTGTAACTAGTTTAGTTTTCTGTTTAAAGTTGGGAATTGATTACAATTAGTTGAAATAATAGCCACAGCTACTGTATTTATTGACTAATAGACCTAGAATGATATTTGATAAAAGTTCATAAAACCAACTATGTGAAATCTTTTGGTAAAATTTATATGAATAAATAAATAGATAATTATTTCGAACATCTAACACAACACTATAGAGTCCCAAACTAAGCCGAGCTTGTATTATGGATACTAGACAACTGATATAAATACATGTATACTTTTTTTTCTAAAAACTCCCAATCTCCGAAACAAATATTTGCAGATTATACAAACATTTGGTCCAACAGCAGCACAAGCACAGCAGTCGCATACACTGCTACAGCGCCAAAGAGGCAGCAATATAGCTTATGTTACCCTCCAAGTGGCGAGCAGTTAGAGGGGCCTATGTACAGCAGTGGATGGCGATAAGCTGATGATGATATACCCCTGGCCATTACTACGAATTCATTGACACCTCATTCATTAAAATCGAGTCAGTAATTTAGACGCTACTGTAGACAGAGGTACTATGGTCACCAAACTGCTAATACTTACACACACCTCTTGGGCGTCCGTGGACAGTATAGTATCCAAAAAGAATATGCCATTAGCCGTCCAGTTTAGCAGGATTACCACTAGACCAACAGGTTCCAAGTTGCATTCTATTAAAAATGTATTTTTATTACAATAAAAAAATATGCTATAAAATTTTTGACAACCCTAACAAAATACAGCAAATTATAGACACAAAACTCCAGGTATAAATACAACACAAGTTCTCAAAAGCAACATTGTTCTGCTCAACGTTTAGTTGGCCACTGGAGTGATATTCTGCTAACCTACTTATTGGTTCATAAATTGTAGCTCTAGTTAAAGTTGGTCGGAAAACACAACTTTCTGCTCATTTAGTTTCATTGCATATTTTCCTTATTATAGCATAGTTTTTAGCTTACAATTTTATATGAACACGGAAAAAATTACAATACATATACAACTTTTAGTTTCTGACTATATTCTGTCTCTGAAATCTATTTTTATTTAATTTTTACTTCTCATAACTGACAAACATTCGTGGTATCGTTTTTCGTTGGTAAGTGTAGTAGGTGCTTTATGAAAATAAATAATTAACATTAAAAGGGGAAAGTAAATAGTAAATTTTACTTGATAATAATGGTGTACTACATAGAGCAACACGTAGGGAGTCGCCATACGAAGACGTTCTGCTCTTTCGAAGTATAAGCCATCATAAGCCCAAATGGGCCTACGCATAACATTGTTATACTCGTAACACAGTATGTATTTATGTGTGCGTGTAATTCCGAATGTTTTGTTCTTCTTCTTTTTATTAAATGGCAACCAGCCGAATCTCTCGGATCACCTATTTCTGCCAATGTCAAGTATTTATCGTATTCAATTATCAAGTCTTCGAGTCTTCAAGTCGTCGTCGTGATGAAATTAATGATAAAAAATATATAAATGTAGATGACATGAAATGGGGACCGTCTTTCGAAAAAACAAAAAACGATCTTCGAATGTTTTGTTGTAATGTATGTGCGAGTTCGTCGTGACAGGTGATTGTTTTTATATGTTATTTTATAATTTTTATGGAACGAAGTTCCTTATCGCGCGTTGCGAAATGGGGCTAGACGGAATTGTAACGACACTTTTGACACTTTTTAAATTGTAACGACACTTTTTGTCAAGACGAATTTATTATACCATATTGTGTGTTTACCCAGGAATTTAGTGGTAAGATCATCCCTTAAGGAAGACACCCTCTCTATCTCCGAAACTATCGCTCGGAGACATTTTTAGTCCCCCCTTGCATTCCCTGAAATTGTCAGGAATTATTATCCTTAATATTCGACCTACCCCCTCCCCCCCCCTCCCCCCCCCCTTCCCCCCTCTCTTAATTATACTTCAACCCCCCCCACAAAATAGGAAAGCACTTTTTGTAAAACACGAAATAATTGTTTAATATTTGCGCAGTAAAGGAATAAATTGGTTCTAGAAAGTTCTAAGACTCTCATTTTCTTTCCACGTGGCTCATAAAAAAAAAGTTGGTCCAAGTGACGAACTTTTTTGGCGATGACAAAGAAATACTTATTTTTTTTAAATATTTCAAATTTATTATAAGACTATTTTATGTGTTACCACGTCTACCACGGCATATACATCCATCCATATTTTCGCGGGATAACTGTTATGGGAATAATTGACCTCAAACGGCTTAAGCCTAAAATACGACGCGGCGATTGGAGTAATATCACGTAGAATTAGTCGGTGCTGGAGTGTCATCTATACTCTATACAAATAAATAAAACTGGAGTGTCTGTTTGTAATATCAAAATAAACATACACCAAAATAACATATTTTAACATTTTTGTCTATCTGCTTGTTTGTTCCGGCTAATCTCTGGAACGGCTTAACCGATTTTAACGGGACTTTCACTGGCAAATAGCTGATGATATAAGGAGTAACTTAGGCTACTTTTTTAGACTAGCTTTGGCGTTACCCGGTGTTACTTTTTTAACGCGGGTAAGGCCGCAGGGTTTAGCTAATACTTTATAAAAATCGATATGTTAATGTTAAATAAATATATACAGTTACTATAAAATTCGGGTAAAATTCTGCAATCTTAAGAATAGTTTTAGAACCATCTTCTGAGAGGAGACCCGAGCAGAGCAGTGGCACATTATGGGTTGTTGAAGAAGGAAAGTCTTTGGGACATTAATTGGAAGTAAGAACCCTTAACTATTTTAGATTTATTCCTCACCATATTTTAAATTATTTTAGAAAAATACTACATACATTAAACAATGTTTTCGTTACATTAATATTATTTTTGTACACATTTTTGGGTGTCAACTATTATTGAATTTTATTAAACACTACCTTTTTTTCCCGTAGCTCTGTTTAATTTCGGTTATCGCGGTAAAAGGACAAAGTATCACCATGCCAAATTTCATTGAAATCGGTGTACCTAATGGTTTAACCGCGATAGCGTGATAGATAGACAGAGGTACTTTTGAATTTATAATATTAGTATGAATAATTCACCACTGAAGTACTGCAAATCACATCGTGACGTCGTGTTGATAATTACCGCTACATTTCGTCAATTAGACCACAACCTCCTCGAATATAGAACACTAACATCAACTTTAATACAACGTTATTCGCTATCGTCTTGTATATAAACAAAGGCGCACGCACAAAATTTAAATAAACATTACAAATAAAATATAATTGATAACCTTTTATCTCGTAACAATGAAGGTTCTTTGCTTCATCTTAGTTTTATCTCTACTGTGTCAATGTAATGCGCGTGAGTATTATATTAATCCATACATTTTATTGCATCACACAAACTAATAATTTAATGAAATCAAAATTATTATTGTTATCGGATAGGCCCTTATGGGTTATCGGATTTTTAAGTGGTTACTACAGCCTATACCCATCTCCGACAAAAAAGAAGAGGGTTTGCTATCGGGCCCTCACCGCAGTCATCGGGGAGGATCTCTAGCTACCGGCCGTCACACGCTCCATAACCGATAGCGACAGCTGATTTACCGCAATTAAACGCTTTTATAGCAACTATTTTGTAAGTGAAATATTTTTTACCTTAACATTATTAGATATATTCTTTTCTGTAATATAGTGGACTACAGACTGTGTCAAGAAATGCCAAAAGAGAAGCACTGTTTAATAGAATACCCAGTGAGATACAGATGGCCACATCAGCTCAGGTAATGGAATATTATATGTAGAACATTTACATTTTGTAGCATAACCACGTCAAATTGTGAATAGTAGGGCTGGGCTATGCCTAGTTTGAACTGATGAGTGTACACGACAAGTCTTGTCTCAAATTGATTACTTACTTGAAATGGTACGACGTAAAGCGAGCCCAGGGAGAGGATAGTATCTAAGCAAAATGTTCGTACATATATATACAAGTAAATATGTGAATTTAACTATTTCGTTTTATTAGTTTATGCCCGCGGTGCTGCCTATTTAAAATAAAGTTACTTTTTCAAAGATTTTTATAACTTTACCATTTTTTTCTATTTAATTATTTTCTTTTTCGAATTCGACGATCTATAAACACTGTATGTGTGTGTATTAACACATACTAGTGTTCGCCTAGTGGTCGAAAATCGATCATAATTCATTAATTTATTATTTTTAGGTTTCTGCAGTCATCCATTACTCAATAATCATCAACGCATTGAAAATTTGTAAAAATCACATGATTACGTTCATTTACATATACGATTTTTTAATAGTAAATTTTTTCCATCGCAATGTTGGTGACAAATTGCTTCTTGACGAGAAGAGAGAGAAAATTGATGTTATTCTATGTAAAATGTATTAACTGGTGTACCATAAAGTTTATTCTACTCTATGCGTATTCTAAAACGCAAAATTCCTTTTTTTATTGTATAGTGGGCATACGAGCAGACGTATCGCCTGATGGTAAGCGATTACAGCCGCCCAAGGACACCCGCAACACCGGAGGCGTCACAAGTGCGTTGCCGGCCTTTAGGGGATGGGGAGGGGGATGGAGGAGGGGAGGGGGTATAGGCCTCCGGTATCCTCACTCACTCGGTGAAACACAGCGCAAGCGCTATTTCACACCGGTTTTCTGTTCCGGCCCATTAGTGTCGTGGCGTGGCTCTACCACGGCAAGTTCTTCGCTATTTTCAATTTAAATAGTTGATGTCCTATTATTATTATTGCAAAATCCTTTTCAAGCTGTTATATGGTGGTTATTTCAGATACGTCTTCAACTGGTACACAAAGAGTTGCTTTGAGATCAGATGGTCGAAGCATTGTCGGACCCTAGCTTCACCGTCATCAACGAACAATTTTTCTTCGGAACGCGAGTGTCTTATTGAATGCGGTGGCTGGGCGTAGATTATAAAACCAATTAGACATACTGTATAAAATATAATATTTATTAATAGGTATACATTATATTTAAGTGTTTAAAAAGATACAATGTACAAAAATTGAGGTTTTAGACTGCTATAAAAACTCCTTGGGCGAGAAACAGACAGTCTGTAACCATAGACAAAATATTGGCGCCAACATACTAATTATCACTTAAAAAAAGGTATAGATATTTAAGAAAATCCGGACTTTATGGTAAATTAGAGTTATTTTCTGGTTAGATTAAATAGATAGGTATATAACCCCCGCGCGTTGACATTGGGATTGAACCTTGTCATAATAAGAGCCGCGTGACGTCATCCATCGCAAAATAGTAACGCTAGTAACACAATCTAAAAGTTTATTTTTAAGAAATTTAATTTGATAGTTTGATTGATTGATTTCAGTTGATAATTCTTGTAAATTTCACATGTACTAACGTTTACTGACGTCACCGCTCTTAGCTGTCAATCCCAATATCAACGCGCGGAGATAATAAGTATGTTTAAATTAAATTATGTCAACTTTAAAAACACATTGCTTATATATTATTAAAAAAATTGACGATTATTTATTATTATTTTTTTATTGTATAGGGGGCAAACGAGCAGACGTATTGCCTGATGGTAAGCGATCACCGCGGCCCATGGACACCCGCAACACCAGAGGCGTAATAATTTTGCATTCTTTGTGCTTTATTACTGACTCACTTATTACTAGCACTGCTAGTTCCTTATGAAGGTTAATAGGATATAATTATACTGTGGTTACGTAGATTTGTAGATTTATACTGGTAAAAGAGTCGCACAGAGAGCAATGGAGAGATGAATGCTCGGCGTTTCTCTGCGTGATCGAATCAGGAATGACGAGATCCGCAGACAAACAAAGTTCACTGACATTGCCCATGGAATTGCCAGCCTTAAGTAGCAGTGATCGGGGCACATTGCTCGCAGACAAGATGGCCGTTGGAGCCAAAGAGTTATGGAGTGGAGACCTTGTACTGGAAAATGTAGCGTGAGTAGGCCCTCTACAAGGTGGTTTGACAACCTGGTGAGGGTCGCAGGAAACCACTGCCTTGCAGGAGCCTTAGGGGAGGCCTATGATGATGATACCGAGATGGCGTCTTGAGACGGCGACCCATGTCGTGCGGCGTTCCACAGGGGTCTGTCCTCGGACCACTCCTGTGGAACGTGGGGTACGACTGGGTCCTTCGTAGTCGTCTGCCCCCCGGGCTGGGCGTAATTTGTTACGCCGATGACACACTTGTCACAGCCCGGGGGGCCAATTTCCAAGAGGCGGCGCGCCTGGCCACCAGGGGTGTTTCTCTGGTGGTTGGGCGCATCGAGGCGCTGGGCTTGCGGGTGGCCCTTGATAAGACGGAGGCCCTACTTTTCCATGGGCCCCGTCGTGGTCCACCCGAAGTCAACTCGGTCCTCGTACCGGTTCGGGCCCAGATGAGGTATCTGGGCCTGATCCTCGACGGTAGGTGGCTCTTCGACGAGCACTTCCGACAGCTTTGTCCAAAGCTGGTCGACGCTGCCTCCGCCCTTGGGCGTCTATTGCCCAACTTGGGTGGAGCCAGCGTCGCAACAAGGAACCTATTCACGTGGTCCGGTCGATGGCCCTATATGGGTCACCGGTGTGGGTCCCGGCTCTGACCGCCCAGAATAAGGCACGCCTTTGGCGGCCTCAGAGGGTATTGGCGGTCAGAGCCATACGCGGATACCGCACCGTGTCGACGGAGGCGGCGTGCGCCTTGGCCGGAACACCCCCGTGGGATTTGGAGGCGAAAGTGCTCGCCGAAGTTTATCGGCGAGCGGCTGAATATCGGGCGGAGAACGGGTATCGTCCTCCGCCCGAAGAGGTACGCGATTGGCGTGAAGCCGCTCGCCGAGCCACGATGGCTCGTTGGTCGTCCCGGCTGGAGGCTCCACGCGCTGGCTTTGCCACCGTGGAGGCGCTCCAGCCGGTCATCCTCGAGTGGGCAGGGCGGCAGCACGGGACCCTTTCCTTCCGGCTGACGCAGGTGCTTTCCGGGCATGGTTGCTTCGGAAAGTACCTGCACTCGGTCGCTAGGAGGGAATTGAGTCCCACCTGCCACCACTGCGACTGCAGTGAGGACTCGGCCCAGCACACGCTGGAGTTCTGCCCCGCTTGGGCGGAGCAGCGCCGGGCCCTCACTGCAGTCATCGGAGGAGATCTGTCGCTACCGGCCGTCGTACTATCCATGGCCGGTGGCGACAGCAGTTTTACCGCGGTCGCGACCTTCTGCGAGGAAGTAATCTCGCAGAAGGAGGCGGCGGAGAAGGCCCGAGAGGACGATCTCCACTCGGACCCGATCCGCCGCCGGCGCACGGGGCGGCGGAGGCGCGCTTATCAGCGCCTCATGCCGCCCTGAGTGTGGCCGCGGATGGACGGGATGGGTTTTCCCCTCTATCCGCATTACAGGCCAACCGCGAGGGGGCGACGTACGCGTGTGCCGTGCGTCGCCTAATTTGAGAGTTTTAATTGAAGAGGGTGCCCGCTTCTGTGCGGGCAGGCGCTGGGAGGGGTCCGGTTTGCGTTAATAACAGCGATCCCGGACCCCTCCCTTCTCAGGCGCAGAGTTGGCACACCGTGTGGTTTTAGTCGGTTCGATTCCGACACACCGCCCCGCCGCAAACCCCGGCGGGGTGACGGCCCGAGGGGGATTCCACACGTAAAAAAAAAAAAAAAAAAAAAGGCCTATGATGATGATGACGAAACTGGTCAAATAGATTGTAAGCATATCTTCGCCTAAGACTCAAGTTACGGGCTTAATCTAGTTCGGGTAAAAAAGGTATTTATTAATAGCTTACCGTACCATTGATTATAAATTCTTGTATTCCTTGTTTAAATAAACGTTATTATTGAATGAAATATTATTATTTAATATTAAAGTGTATAAGTACTCTGACAATATCTTAACATTACGTCACAGGCTCACAGCAGTTGATCTTTCTTGAGGGTTTTTGGGAAGCTTTGTACATTTACAGTTGAACATCATTTCATAATATTATTTGGAAATAATTTAAGATTTCATGGTTTTCCTCTCATTTGATTTATCAATTTTGTTAGAGAGATTTCATTTTTATACTTAATATGTTATTTATGATGTGACCCAACAATCGAGGAAATAAAAGTACAGGGTGTAATTTTTACAGATTTTAGTCGGTTCGATTCCAAGCGAATTTTTTGAAATCTTTGATAGCAGTTTTCTTTCTTTTCAAAACTAAAGGCAAGTTTTCTTTGAGTAACATTTTCCCTTCATTACAAAATAGCATTACAAAATTCCACGCTGTATATATACATAGAAAACACCCAAACATTTAGTCCGACCCGGGAATCGAACCCGAGACCTCAAGCACAGCAGTCGCATACGCTATCACTGCGCCACCGAGGCAATTAATTATGATTGGTGAAAGTTGTTGATGATGACACAGCAATTGGCCACCGATCATCGATACAAAAATTCATTTGATGTACATTCAACGGTTAGTGTAGGTATTATAAAGAAATCTGGGCCTGATCCTCGACGGTAGGTGGCTCTTCGACGAGCACTTCCGACAGCTTTCCCCAAAGCTGATCGGCGCTGCCTCCGCCCTTGGGCGTCTTTTGCCCAATCTGGGTGGAGCCAGCGCCGCAACGAGAAACCTCTACACGGGGGTGGTCCGGTCGATGGCCCTGTATGGGTCACCGGTGTGAGTGGAGGTTCTGACTGTCCAGAACAAGGCACGCCTCTGGCGCCCTCAGAGGGTATTGGCAGTCAGAGCCATACGCGGATACCGCACCGTTTCGACGGAGGCGGCATGCGCCTTGGCCAGAACACCCCCGTGGAGGCGCGCCAATCTGCGCCTCATGCCGCCCTGAGTGTGGCCGCGGATGGTGGGGACGGGTTTTCTTCTCCATCCGCTCTAATGGCCAGCCGCGAAGGGGCGACGTACGCGTGTGCCGTGCGTCGCCTAATTTGAGATTTTTACCATCAGACGGTGCCCGCTTCAGTGCGGGCAGGCGCTGGGAGGGGTCCGATCGTGTAATATCTGCAATTCCCGGACCCCTCCCTTCTCAGGCGCAGAGTTGGCACACCGTGTGGTTTTAGTCGGTTCGATTCCGACTCACCGCCCCGCCGCAAACCCCGGCGGGGTGACGGCCCGAGGGGGTTTCCATATGTTAAAAAAAAAAAAGAACGTATTATGAAGAACGTTCTTTTTCTCATATGTTAGCAGTTGCCTACGCTAGCACTGCGCCACAGAGGCAGTCAATGTATTTATATCAGTTGTCTAGTATCCATAATAAAAGTTCTACCTAATTTGGAACCAGATGGCGTTATGTGTTAGATGTACGAAATATTTATTTATTACTATTGTTATTAGTGTTTTTTAATTAAGTTTATGAACAGTCAGGTAACTGCCTATGATAATAAAAACTTATTACGCGCTGTGTCGTGACGTGGATAGCATTGACCTTCAATATGTGGTTGTACATTGCACGCAGTGACATTCAGACCGATACCCTAAGGGCATCCCTTACCTGCATGCATGAAACAAGCCAATTAACCAAACTTCTAACAAAAAAAATATATCAAACTATTGATATTAATTTGCAATACTATTTTTAAAATTACTAGCTGATCCGGTGAACTTCGCACCGCCATACTTTTTTTCGTGAGTATTTTCTAAATTTACGCATTTTTTTAGTAGGTACTTATACCCGCTTCACTTTCCCACTGGTCCCCACTTCCAGTTTTCTTTTAATTTTTTTTCTATACAAACCTTGTCATAACAATATCAAACACATAAAAGAAAGAATTATCCAATTTGGTGCAGTCTATCAGAAGTTATGCGCGTACATACATTTTGGTAAATTATTTTTATTTATATAGATTTTAGTAAAACTACTCATAAATCTCTATCATATTAAAAACTAGCCTATTGTGGTTAGAAGTAGCTTAGAAAATAGTTTTTTTTCGCAGCTCCAAGCGAGAAGGTTCTAAGCCAACGCAAGCAAAAGATACAGGCGTTTTTATGCTACAAGTTTTCGACACTCGTTTGAGAATAAAAACCAACAGGGTCCTGTGACCTCAGAATCTTGATATTTGGTACGAAGCAACGTCTTATAAGCACAGATAAAGGAAAAATTGCGAGAAACAAAAAGTTTTAGTTACTTCATAATATACCTACAGATTTGTACGGAAATATCGGTGCGCGAGTCTAACTCGCATTTGGCTGGATTATTTATTCCTAAATCCATACTCACATTATAGATTCGAAAGTAACTTTGTCTCTTTATTACGTTATCGCGGTTAAACCGCTGCACCATTTTTTTTGCGCGGCATAAGCTACGGGTAAAACCTATGTTTAAAATATCGTTTGAAAAGCTAACACAAATATCTAAAAAACCTATTTAAAAGGAAATAAGCGGCACAACATGACAATTTCCTTTATTCAACCGTTTAAAATCCAATGAAACCTCGTTCAAAAACAAAAGCAATAAAATAGACAACACTCTTTTCAATTTCATATTTTCCTGCATGTCGCTTTTATATAGTCTTTAAAAGAGGAAAAGAAGCTTTGTGAGGTACAACGGCGGCTTGGCTCAGCAAAGCGTATTGAATTTTTTTATGTATGAACGCCTTTGTGCTTATAAATACCAAGGATGCAGTTTTGGTGATTATTTTCAACAGAAATCACTGCTACACTACAATCTCTACTACAGAGGTAACTACGTAATGAGTGAACCATTTGTGATGGTGCCTCTTTGAGCCCTAGTCTGAGCAACGTAAGAAATCGGTTATCGAACAAGGCGTTTTCGTTAAAACCATCAGCAGCCCTCACAAGAGGGCTAAAGTTAGGCTCCTCCTCGCCTGCCTCTGTGATATCGACGACTGACTCGTAATTTCCCCACTGGCATTAAACGCCTCACGCGGAACAAAGGGAAAGTTTTTTTTTATGAGCCTTTTGTATCCCACTGGGCACACACAAGGCCTCCCCTGCAACAAGGGAAAGATTATGAACTAATAAACTCATTCCAATTGGTTTGTTTTGATCACGCTTCCTTACATTGTGCACTCAAGATCCAGGTGAAATTAACGCCCTTTTATACTAGGCTATCCGTACCGCAGGTCAAACGCTAAATGAATTGTGATTTGACGGTGCCCGATACAGAAATAAGTATCTAAGGCGGCATTCGCAATGCCAACCCGGGTCTGGAAGTCGAATTCAAATTCTCCTATCGACGCCAACCCGAGATAGCGCCTAATTCACCTACAGAAACCCTATGTATCCAAACATTAAAACTCCTAGCACTCAGGTGCACAGCCTACACACAACCACGCGATCCCCAACACATATACGAGTATGCATCACATCCTAAAACATACACATCACAAACAAATGTACAGATAAACTAATTGCAATGCTCAACAGAATAACTGTAAAATTACTTCTAATTACAATACTCAGATACAAATGGACATCTAACTTATTATTCTACAAGGTAGCTTACTCAAAAGGCCCAGTTCTGTCGCTACCGTGGTCCTAAACTAACTGTCTCTCTAAACTCTAACTAAACTCGCCCGCGATTCTAAATTGACTGTCCTACCGCTGCGTATTCTCTCACCAATTCCCCGATGGAGCAGGTGGAAACCCTTTTTTACTACGCTCACTTAAAGTTTAAACTTTCATGGCTTCCCAGATGTCGGAAATTCCCATGGCGAAATTCGCGTTAAGAGGCAATAATGTTTTGTTTCAAATTTACGCTCTGTAACTCAAATTGTTTATAAGCGTTGTCTGTCCCTTTTTTTATTAGAAGAGCTTTTTTTCATCTGCACGTGTAGTCATTGCATTTAAGCTATTGTTATAATTTAACAAGGCAACCAATATTTGTAAGCTTTAATTACCCGAAGCCGATACTATTAATAAGCTCAAATTAAATAATAATTTATACCTCTTAATAAATTATGTCAGGTTTAATTTTTACTAAAGATTTTCTTCCCTCTATCGTTTATCCTCCTTATACTCCCTAACTGCTTACAAATTTATTCCAGTTGTCAACAAAATAATTAGGATTTAATTTAGTAAACATCTATTTCTAACTAAATTAAACAACAGAAAAACCTTTTATCTCCAAACATTTGACTGAACTTGTTTAATTAAAATTCGAATCATGATAAATTTCGAAACACACAGACTAAAATAAATTAAAACGAAACATTGCATGCAAAGTCCACTTCGAAATTTAAACATTCCAGCTAAGTTCACATTAAACAATCCGATTTTACTTTTATTGGACCTCGCCCATTCCACATTGAACATCATTCCACAAAAGGTTACAGAAATACTCTGGTTTTTTTTTCATAACTCATGAACTCATCTCGGATTTTATTTATATCTACATATTTTAAATAAAGTCTATTCAATAGACAGTCGGAGTCACCTTTTTGTAGAAAAAAAGTAATTTCCACATTCCGATACAAAACTTTCAAGAAAACACAAGTGTCAAAGAAGTCTTTGTTAGAGTTTTTATTACTTTTAAAGAACTTTAGCGGCTCTTAAATTGCGAAGAATGTTAATTGATAATGTAAAATTTGATAGTATAATTAACTTTAAAAAAAACTTGACAGGTGTCAAGGGACACCCGAATGGAACGAAGTTCGAAATAGAAAGACGAAACGAAAATATCTGGCTTGCTTTCTATAAGAGAGATAGAGAGACAGACAGAGAAACATGCGCACGCCGCACGGCTTACAATAGCTTACTGTAGCAAAAAGTGTCGTTACCAGCCTATCGCAGTTCACTGCTAAACTTATTTATTGATATATTTTGTATTTATATTTGATATACATAATTTTAAAAATCATTAATTTACAGCGACATCTATATTATTAATATTAAGCTACTGGCAACGACAACTATAACACGTAAATGTAAGTTCAGTTTCTATTCAAAAGATGGCGCAATATATAAAATTGAAAAATGTTTTTCACCAATTCTTTAAAAAATAATAACAAACCAATATTTTCTTAATAAAAAAATATTAAGACTTCGTTCCCATAACAAAAATAGTGAATCAAGCAATGAAAAATAAACTAATAACAAATATAATTTAAAATAGCAAAAAGTGTCGTGACAACAAAACGTGTCGTGACCACTTTTTCGTATGAATTTTTTCCGTCTAGCCCCCTTTCACAACGCGTGATAAGGAACTTCATTCCAAAACTTTGTATAATGTTTTGTAGAAACAATTCAAATTACGAATTTGACAACTCGTTAACCTGCAGTAGTGACAGAAAATCAGAGAAACGCGCACTATTATTATTATTGTAGGAATATGTCAACATCCAGATTCCGTGTCCAGTGCCAGACAACAATTTGTGGATCACACATAGTGTTGTCCTATGTGGGGTTTGAATTCAGAACAAAACGACTTGGCGACCGCTTTTAGTCAATGTGTGTTTGTTTTAAGTGAGATGTCAAATGTCACACAAGACATGGGACTAGTTTATGGCCCTTTCTTTTTTTCTAGTATTTTCAAAATACAGCCTGTGGGTTTTATATAAATGTCTTTACAAACTTTTTGTACAAAAAAGTTTTGAATAAACCAGTACGTTTGGACACCTAATTCATTCAGGTAACAAAAACATTATGAAAAGTGTATAAAAATATTTTTAAGAATTTATAAATCTTCGTATATATAATTCTCCTGAGAACCTACAAGACGTACGTAAAGACCTACTCTACGTGCTACCCTTGACTCAATTTAACATAGTCCATAAAAGTTAGTGATGTAATAATAGTTTTGTTTTCCCTATCTTTGTAATTTAAAGTTAATTTCTCGGAGTGTTATGTAGGGCATCTTTGCAGTCATTTGTGCGTATGAAAATAGAATAAAGTAATCAGACGAGGCCGATGTGCGGCGACTAATAGACGACTCGCCTAACTTTAACCACATAGAGTAGGGCGCTAACAGAGATTTAAGTCTTCCAATTACATAGATTATTTTTTGTTGTATGATGACACGTCAGAATATGAAATATAATTGTAAAGTTATCTTGAGGTTTTCATAAGCTATTAATATGTAATCAAGTTTAAATATACACATTAATAGAAATAAAACAGTGTTATATGTGTCTTTTATGTACATATTCATAAAAATGCATACTATTGTAAATAAATGCGAAAGTTTGACTTTTTCTGAAAAAGTTTGTGAGGATGAATGTTTGTTACTCTTTTACGCAAAAACGGCTGAATGGATTCGGGTGAGCACAGAGATAGATTTTAGTCATAGACTTTATAAACCAAAAAATGTGGTGTTTGAAAATAGTAATGGATAAGTAAGAAACCGCAACAACCACGAATATTAAAGATACTATTATTTTTGTATAAATGGCACAAATATCTTGTACCTAAAAAATTTGACGTGACCAATAATTATGATTTTAAAGAAATAAATATTGCAAAAGATAATTTGTTTCGAGAAGAATATAAAAATTACATTCCTTTAATAAGATTAGATTTTAAGCATCTAATATCAATCAAATTTACAATAATTGAGGAATAATGTCACAGATTATTGAAAAAGGAAAGAAAACATTACATATATAAATACATATCCAGATTTTCAACTTGAACCAACTTTTTTATAGAAATACAATGTAGCGCTAACAAAATCAGGCTTTTATTTACGTACATAAAACAACCTTGTCCTTGATACGAAGTCTCTGACAGTGTAACTACACTTTGTCGTCACGCCCTAATCCCTGTGGTCGGTTCCAGCCAGTGTTTTGTCGCTGTCGCGGCAACAGGCAGCTTTTACCGGCTTTTTACCGTTGTTTATTTTTTTTAAATTCTTGCGGCAGTGGAAATTCACCGTGATGGGTAACAAAGTTGTGACGTTTACGGAACAGCAACTGGAAGATTATCAGGTAAACGCTTTTGTCTGTGGTTAGTTCGAAATTCAAACATGGAACTATTTTGTTTTTTTTTGTTGCGAACTTCAGTTGTCAAAAATTTCAAAACTTTTTAAATTGTTATTTTTAAGTTTAAAATTATTTCTTAAAAAAGTAAGATATTGACATCGAAGCAGAAATTAAAGTTATCAAGTACTATTTATTTAGCTTTAACAAGCACTATTATTTAAACATTTGTCAATTTAATTAATATAATACAAGATGATAATATTTGTTAGTTAATCACACGCAATATTTGTTATCTACCTGTTGCAATATAGAAGAAAACTTAAATGTATATTTATTAATATAAAAATTAATGTATTGCATATATTTTCCTAATTAAACAAACAAGTATTTAAATTAAATTAAAAGTTTCCAAGTTGTGTACACCTAATTTAATTTTAAGAAGTAGAATAACATGTGTATAGTATAAATTAGTGAAAAGGTATTTTGAACGAATTATCATAACATTAATTTGTGTATATTGCATTAGAATCGACTTTCTTACATAGAAATGTATTTCAATAAATATTAATTGATTTCATTACTTTTTTAACAGGACTGTACATTTTTTACCAGAAAGGAAATACTTAGGTAAGGTATTTTGTTTAAAGTAAGACTCGTTTCAACCGGGTCGATGCCTCAGATATTGATTTTATTGCTTTGATTTAAACCTAGCTGCGCTCCGTGGTGTTACCTGTGTATTGTTTCTTCTGAATTGGATACCGTTCACTATAACATTGGTTTCAATTTTGTTATATGCTTAGCCGACTTCAAAAAAGGAGGAGGTTCTCAATTCGACTATATTTTTTTATGTTTGCACGTCAGAACTTTCTATTGGGTGAATTGATTTTGTTGATTTTTGTTTATTTAAAACAGCTGGTGCTACCCGAGTAGTCCTATTTGAATTTGATCCAGTTCTTGAAATCGTATTTTTTGTTATTTTTTCCTAAATTAAAAGTAGGCTAAGTTAGTTCTTATAGCATCAGCTATCTGCACAGATTGCCAGATAAAATTTAGTACATGTCTTTAGTTTCCTTCGTACTCAAGGTAGTGTGGGGGAACGGGTGACATGTTCCACCAACACAAAAGGAGAATTCTCTGACCAGGCGAGATGATCATGCCTGACGGGCCACTGCCCAACAGTTGATGTTGGGACGTTGATTATCCGAACGAAAACTTCTATTGCGCGATTCAGGGTTGGTAGTTTCTTCGTATTGTACGTTACTCCGTAGTTCAGTGTAACTTCGGTAGATGGCGCTGTAGTACGTTTTGTTATATGTGGAGGTGCCGCCACAGTAGTATAGAGCCACGTCGACTTTAACACAAGCGGGCCGCCTCTATCAGGGCAATACTGCCCTCTCACAGAAGTCCAACCTAAGGTAACAGCAAACGTGCTGTTATGTTTCAATGAGTATAAAATAGTGACTCTTGCTTTTTATAAGTCCCAGTAGACACTATTCTTTTTTTTTTTTAAAGCTGTCTTTACATAATAAAAGAGTACCGTATACCTAAGTAAACTTTCATATACATTCAGTAAGAAGCTGTTAATTTGACATTACAAACAGTAACTTCAATTTTATTTATTTGTATAGATACAGAGCGACCTGCGAGTATTATTGTATGATTTCCCATAACATGTCTACTACATTTTTGTATTACGTTATGCTTACTATCCCTTATTGGTCGTTGATATGATCAATCTTAAATCTTTTAATATCTTCGAGCATTATATGATTGACCTAAATATGGATTGTAATGTTTTCAGGTTGTGTGTAATATATATTCGTATGTGAGTGTCTCAATTTGTGATATCTTCTAAATACCTGAAGAGTTCTTCTGAAGATTTTATTTATTTATAAACTTTGTTGCACACCACTACAGTAAACATTTGTACAGAGATACATACTCGACTGCCTCGGTGGCGTAGTGGTAGCGTATGCGACCGCTAAGCTAGAGGTCTCGGGTTCGATTTCCGGGTCGGACCAAATGTTTGTATAACCTGCAAATATTTGTTTCGGAGTTTGGGTATTTTCTAAGTAAAATATGTATGTATTTAAAAAAAAATATAAAAGTATTTATTAAATATCAGTTGTATAGTACCCATAACACAAGCTCTGCTTAGCTTGGGACTAGATGGCGTTGTGTGTTAGATGTCAGAAATATTTATTAATTTAATTATTTTTATACTTACATCGACATCAGGTATCACAATAATATACAACAAACCTCATTTCATACTTTTACTATCACAAACCAAAATACAAAAGGTTGTAGAAGCTCAAAAACGTTATTTATCCATGTAATTGTTAATAAAAAATTAATGCTCTAAAAAAAAAAAAAAAATTCCCCCGTTTTTAAAACATTCTTCCATGGTGCTCCGCTCCTATTAGTATTAGCGTGATGATACATAGCCTATAGCCTTCCTTGATAAATGGACTATCGAACACTGAAATAATTTTTCAAATCGGACCCGCACATATTTATCCCTGAAAGTTGAGACTGATGGAATATGAAGCATATTTTACCGAATACAGTTTTGACCCCCTTACGAAATGTGAGACGAACCTATTAGCTTCTATACTATACAATATTTCTAAGCAAACATAGATAAATTATACAGCGAAAGAAGCCCAACTACGCTAGCGTCCTAGAATCAGAGAGTAGGTCGAGATTTGGCTTCTGATAATCTCATTTATTCGGTGAAAAATGGCGAACGAATTCCTTAACACTGGTTGTATGTGAGACCATGATTCACTCACACATTCAAGTTATAGGAAACTAAGTATGGCTTCACATTGTTCAATTATGACTGAGAGTAGTCACATCAAATAAAAACAAAACAAAGTTATTTTCAAAGTTACCTCTACAGATCGTTGATCGATTTTGTTCGTAAGCCTTAAGTCGCCCTCGTTTATTTGATTTGAAGTAAATATAGAAAAAGTATAAATAATAATAATAACGTAATTTATTTTCAAGAAAATCATACTAAAGTATGTACATTTACTGTGACAGTCACATAAGGCTGAGCTTGTGTTAGTAACAGCACAAGCTCAAACAATACAATTGTCTCATGGCTACGGCTTACATCTAATTATATTATTATTATTTTATATTTTTATTGCATAGGTGGCAAACGAGCAGACGTATCGCCAGATAGTAAGCGATTACCGCCGCCCGTAGACACCCGCAACACCAGAGGCGTCACAAGTGCGTTGCCGGCCTTTAGGGGAAGGGGAAGGGGATAAGGTAGGGGTTAGGGTGTGGGCCTCCAGTATCCTCACTCACTCGGTGAAATACAGCGCAAGCGCTATTTCACACCGGTTTACTGTGAGGCCGTGGTATTACTCCGGTCGAGCCGGCCCATTCATGCTGAAGCATGACTATTTATACAAATGTAGTATGTTAGTGAATATTCCAAAAGGCTTTTACTTTAGAAAATATTTTACTCTTTACGTATTGTAGGTAAGACCTTCCAGTAATCTCATTCATTCGGTGAAAATCAATGAAAAAAATAGCATAAAGGCTAGCGTATACATACAAATTTTTCATCGACTAAATTGTTCAGTCGAGTTGTTTGCTTTACGTAAATTCAAATCGATTTCAGTCGATTTATCTCCTAAACAATATAGGTAACGCTCGAGTCAAGGTGCTAAGTACAATGCCATTTAACCATCAAGTTATAGGTTGTGCTTTGTTTTATCATATATAAAGATTTCAAAAGAGATAGGAAAAAAGATATTGTGTACATCCTATACCTAGTCAGTGACAAATTATTTTGTGGAATATTTCATACGTTGCATTCTAAGTTAATAGAGCACCCAGGTAAGTCATTTAGATTTAATAGAATGGTCTGTAATGGTTCCCGCCATTTTGACAAGAAACGTGGCGCCATTCCTAATGCTAATGCGAGAACTGGACTGAACAGTCTCGGATCGACTGTTTAGTCGTTGTTAGTGTTGTTATGTCGATGCACTTCAATACACCTATGCTAATATTATAAAGCTAAAAAGTATTTTTGTTTGAACGCCCTAATCTCAGGAACCGCTCATCCGATTCTTTCAGTGTTGGATAGTCCATTTATAGAGGAAGGCTATAGGATAAATATCATCACGCTAATACTAATAGGAGCGGAGCACCAAAGAAGAATGTTTCAAAAACGGGGGAAAATTTTTACGCTACGGGCAATGGAAGATGCAAACGAGGTTGCGTGGGTCAGCTAGTTGCAATATAAAATGAGTGCGTGATCGATAGTTGTTAGCATTCCGTTCGAGTCAAGTTATAGGGAACAAAGCATGACTTTCCCATGGTGATTCATATTCTTCAATATGATAAAAAGATGCGTAGCAAAGTAAGGTAAAAAAAAACAACACGAGAAAGATACCTTACCTACTTATATAAGTTTATTTTTGATCGTGAAATTGAGCCTGCTTTCGTTTGTTTTATTAACTTACCGAAAATATTATTTTTTAAATATATAACTATAGTAGAAGTTGGTATATAAGTGGATCATCAAAAACTCATACCGATAGGTTGTCGTTAAGTAATTATAGGTATTTTTACTATATCTGAAATGCTAAGTAACATTTTGTTTTTACTTGAACTTGTTAAATAGATATTGTAAAAGTGGACTTATTGTCGTAGACATTTTCTACCATTGAAGTTAAGGGCGATGCAGAGCCAAACAGTAGATGCCCAGACCATTTGTAGTAACAAGGTTTTATTGAAGTTTTAATTTATTAACATTGATTCTTATAGAATCCTGTCTCATCTTTTTATATTTGGATTAAAATTCTAGGCAATAGGTATATTATTATTTCGAATTATGATGGTGTATCAAATGTTTTTTTCACGAAAATTACTAAATGAATAATATAAACATCTATTTATTTGAGGCAAATGTACTGACAAAGGTATGCTAATTATGGCATTAATTTAATCATATTAATGCCTATTAGATGCCTTAATGAACGTATAATAATCTTTAGTTACCCACAATGGCTGCATAAAAAATATTTAGCAATATGGCGATACTCAGTTCAACTCAGAACGTAATTAAGACAGATAAAGTCACAACACCCGACCTCGATGGGGCAAATCCACTCACCACAACATAAATAGTTAAGCCGCTTACTCTATGACGCATTTTCGATTTGTCGAATGCTTTGATCCACGTGCCACGTGCTACGAACTTAAATAAATAAGTAGCATTAAATTCTGATGACACCAATTAGATGGCCAGTTACAAACGTCAGCTACCCGCAATCGATCGACTTGTTTAAATTGACAGTCTTCACTCAATGTCAACTAACCTTATAATCAAAAGTATTTAATCTGACACCTTGAACTTTTTAAGTGTGGCGTTTGAAATGCGTTCCATACCATTGTTTGTCAATTGTTTTTAACGTGATTAAGACAAAAGGTGATATTGGTAACGAATCTTTAATCATCATAATATGTTACGGAGAATATGATCATAATATTTTAATAATTATCAAAAATGGCTAATGTAGTAAATTATGATAGTACCTAGTATAAAAATAGTATACAGACGTCTTGAGTTTTTCACAATAAAAAAAAGTGTCACCTATAGTCATTCAAAAATTTGAAAATGGAATAATAAGTTGTAAAGAAAAGTAATATCAGACAAAAGCCATGTCAAATAGTTCAGCTTCTTCAATAAACTGGACTCTTTTTTTAAACATTTTAAGTAGTATTTATAAAAGTATTTAGACTCACAATACAATAACTCGTGTTATACTTAATTTATGTAATACAAAATCATCATTAACAGCCTTTAACAGTCATCTGCTAGTCATAGGGCTCTCTTTAGTGACCAGACGGGTTAATAAGAAAAAAAACACAAAGCAGTCATAAGCACTGCCGACAGAAGTGAAAACTCATAACTATAAACAAACGGTTGTTTTAACTTACCTGAAATATGCTTTTTTTAATAGTGTGCAATAAAAAGAACTAAAATTACCCATTCCAAAAAGTACACAGCGCCGCTAAAGAAGTTTTCACTTCAATAAAGTACCAATTATTATGATTGTAAGTAGTAAATGGAAGTAAAGCTTTGATACTCCAATAGAGGTCGCTGTTTTCAAAAAAATTGTAAACAATCTTTTTGATTTACAAAAGGTTTTGTGTAAGTAGAAAATCGTTATTTTAATTTATTGTAAGTCACTTTAAGATACTGAAATATTAACTTTAAGTAGGTATATAAAATCATATTGAGAAAGGACCACTATCTAGAAAAACGAATGCTACCAAAGTATATCGGTACATGGCGCTGTTAACAATAAACATCCGTCTTACGAATTTTCTATCAGGACACGTGACCTGACGCGATTTTATGGTCACGTGACCTGACGTGAGTTTATGGTCACCTGACCTGACGCGAGTTTATACATTTTTACCCATTCCAAAAAAGTACACAGCGCCGCTAAAGAAGTTTTCACATCAAAAATTATATAATTTTTATATAATTTTTTCTGTAATTTGCGGAGCGCTTTTGCACTCATGGGATAAGGAGAGATAGGAGTGGCTACACTCCGTCACCGACGCCGGAAGTTTACAATAAATTTATCTATTAACTATGTAATACAAAATCAATATGTTTATACGCAGTAGACTGTAAATAAGTGAAATAATTAATTATCATTGACATTGGTAATCATACGATACACGATAGAGTGAGTGAGATAGGAATCTTACAATTAATTATCTTGACACTAGAATTCCCTATATTTAAACATGTCGTTGTAATATAAAATCTATTTTCAATTAACTCTGATTAATTAATTAATAACTTCCATTATGATAATGATAGCATTCACCACAAAGATTTCATCGGCAAACTTACTTTGTTTAAACATTTTCTATGTAAATACATTTTCAAATGAAATTTACAAGATTATATTTTGATCTCTATATTTTAAACGATAATGTACAACACTCTTTATAACCCTAATTCAATTTCTGGTAACCCAGACATGGAATAAAAATCCTATTCTCTTTTCAAAAATATCTTTATTATGGCGGGTAACGTAATTGTGACGTAATAGGTTCTCTGTACCCACTCTAGAAAAAAAATTTCGGAGATTTGCCTATGCGTTTTGGTATATTATTTTTATGAACCGACTAGCTGCATCCCATGGTGTCACCAGAAGTTTTGTTTACAACGCAATTCCCGCATATATGTATATGAAATGGACACAAAGAACAACAGTTTGTGGATCACACAAAGTGTTGTCTCATGTGGAATTTAAACCCAGCGCAGTAGAAAGCGTCGTGGCTTCCGCTTAAACCACAACCGTGCAGTAGATTTATCAGTTCCTTACTCATCTTCTTCTTCCTAGCCATTATTATTCCCAAGATTATTAGGGGTCGGCTACTAGTTTCCACCTGTTTTACCTGAATATCAGCTTTTCCACGAGGCGACCGGCATCAGACCTCCGTAACCCTGAGGGTGAACTTTAATAATAATATAATAATAATAATAATTTATTTTTCTCTCACACAAGATATTTATACATTTGCATAAATTAGATGTTACATTTTTAAATTGTTAAACTGTGCGAGAGACTGGCATCTGTACTAGGAAGACCTGTATGACAGATTTACCAGCCTCTCCAACTCTAGATACATTGTAAACTTTAATCACTGAGAGATAAGTAATAGAAGTGAAGGTTGTAATGTGTAAAAAGCGTGTGTGTGTTTGTGTGTTTATGCGTGTGTTTGTGCGTGTGTGTGTGTGTGTGTGTGCGTGCATGTGTGTGTGTGTGTGTGTTTGCGTGTGTGCTTATGAGGGTATAAACAATAAGCGTTCAGTTTCCTCATAGCTGAGAGACTTAAGCCAATCAGAGAGATGTTTTTTGCAACTAAACCTTGTCAGAACGTAAATGTGCAATTTCTCGTTTTATTCGAACTTTATTCGAAGGTTGAAACTAGCGTCAGTATATTGAGGTAGTACTGACTCGATTGCCAAGTTTCATTCATGTTTCATTGATGTCGACTACATCTATGCTAAATGTTATCAAATTATGTCTCAATTATTTTTGCGAAAATAATTAACAAATACACACACACTAAAAATCTATTGCCTTCGTAATATTACCGTGATATCGTATCATAGCATGGTCAAAACCTGCAGAAGTCAACGCCTCTTTAGTCCAAAACAATCAAAGTCGCCAAGTTACTGAACTATCGTTTAGCCAGCTCAACGACTATTGACCCCCTGACTTGCACAAAGTTTCTAACAATTGTCCTATTATCTACCAACTCAACGCCAAACTTGGCTTTCATTCAGTAGCGAAACTTATAACACAAAGCATTAGTCAAATATTCATTCTCGTTATGAATCACTGTGAATCACATGCCAAGTTGTGATTCATAGAATTGGTCACTTGATAAAGTGGTAGACCATTTCATGATGTGTAAGGGGGCCATGCAAGGAAAAGTTTTCTGTTAAACCTCAATTCACAGAAAGTTTAATAATAATAATATATCACTTTATTGTACACTAGATAAGATAAGATAAGATAAGATAAGTTTATTTTCATAAAACATGTGTGAACAAGATGTCATAGTATAAAATACAGTATAGTACTTAAAAACATGTTTTGCCATAGCTGGCGTACAAATTATTTATTATAATAAAAATGTCATGTTGTCATATTACATTAATGTCAAATATTAAATTAATAAAAAAAAAACAATAATAAAAATAAAAGTAAATAAAACAGTTACAAAATTTAAACACATGCACAAAACATTATGACCATTATGAGGCTTAATTTATAGTATCGGCCATAAACTCCCCAATACTATAGTAGGCTTTCTGTACGAATATTTATTTAAGCTTATGTTTAAAGTTTTTTTTTTTGAGGTCTTTATACGGTGCTGGTATTTTATTAAAAATTTTAGGTGCCATGCTAAAAAGACTATTGCCCATTAGAGAAGTTTTTGCAGTCTGCATACAGAGCTTACTGTCATCACGCCTGTTACGCTTGACTACGTCTGCCAGGCGGGGAAACAGTGCTGGGTTTGTTTTTACGAACATGCACACTTCTAGAATATATAGGCTTGGGAGTTTCAAAATGTGATGCCTTATGAAGTATGGCCTACAACTGTCCGTCACTCTTAGTCCAAACATAGCACGGATACATCGTTTCTGTAATTTGAAAACAATGTCTTTGTTAGTAGAATTTCCCCAGAAAATCACACCATACCTTAAAACAGATGCAACCAGGCCATGATATGCAGTGAGCAGTGTATCGGTATTAACTGATGGCGAAAGTTTGTATAGTGCATATGAGGATTTACTTATTCTATTACTAACATATTCTATATGAGCTTTCCAATTAAGTTTTTTATCAATCACAAGACCCAGAAATTTTGCCGTATTAACTTCCTCTATTTTGTTATTGTCGTAGTTTATATCTAAAGGTGATGGGGGGACTATCCGCTGACAAAAATGCATTATATTAGTTTTATTCAAATTGATCTTCAAGTTATTGGCAATTAACCAAGAGATCATTGAAGATATACAATTACTTATGTCATTTTCATACGAGTCAATATTTTTACAAGCTATAGTCAATGTACTGTCATCGGCGAAAAGTGTAATAGGATGTGTAGTAAAATTTGGTAAGTCATTAATATATATAGGAGAGGGCCCAATACGCTTCCTTGTGGCACCCCATATGTTACATAGCGTTCACTAGATAAGTATGTCAATTCTTCTTTCCTCTTTATATCTATTCTCGAGATTGCCGTTACTTGCTTTCTGTTTGATAGATAAGATTCAAACAGTTTCAAGATGTTGCCTCTCACCCCATAACATTCTAATTTTTTATTAGGATATTGTGATCAACATAGTCGAATGCCTGCGTCATATCACAGTACACAGCATATACGGGAGTCTTTTTGTCAACATTTATCATTATATTCCGAAGAAAGTCATAGATAGCCATATTTATTGTCATATTTTGTCTAAATCCCTTTTGTTCACGGCAAAGAATAGATTTTTTTTCTAAATAAGTGTATATCTGTTTGTATATGTATTTTTCGAATATTTTGGATATGATCGATATTAGTGCAATAGGTCTATAGTTCTGAATTTGTTCCTTATCGCATTTTTTATAAAGAGGTTTAATTATCGATATTTTCAGATTCTCAGGATATACACCGTTAACTATACACAAATCTTCTATAACATAAAAATGAATCGCTCAATGTGTTGGTAAGCGCATAACTCAACAACGCCTGGACCAATTCTGCCAATTCTTTTTTTTAAATGTTCGTTGAAGTTCAAGGATGGTTTTTACGGCGAGAAAAAATCGAATAATGGCCGGAAAAGCCCTAAAAACAGCCCTTTTCTTTTTCCCATACAAACTATTTACACAACTTATTTATTATATTTCTAACTAAAACGTAAAGTCAAATTGAGCTTTATTGCTATTGTATAAAGTTCATATATTACAAGCACTCACTGTTGTCTTAGCAATGTAGGTGTGTTCCTAACGTGAATGAGTCAATTTCCACTTTATTATCGCTATACAAAGTTCAAATTCAGTGATATCTATCAAGACAGTGTGCGTATGTGGGTTGGTGTAGAAAATCGTTGGATAGTTCATTTATCGAGAAAGGCTATGGGCTATATGTCATCACGCTAATACTAATAGGAGCGGAGCACCAATGAAGAATGTTTCAAAAACGGTGGCAAATTTTCACGCTACGGGCAATAGAAGACGCAAACGAGGTTGCGTGGGTCAGCTAGTTTAATATGAAACAAAGGTGTTCACATATCAGATGTTCTACCGATTTAATTATTTTAGTGGTTACTTCATCTTTGCCCACACTATTTGTGTTTTTAAGACCATTTATAATGTTGAAGATGTCGATTGGTAAACATGGCTGCATGAACATTGAATCTTTGCTGTGTTTCAATTTGATAGTTATATTGGTCTTATCATGTTGTATTGGTACTACCTTGTCCACAAAATAATCATTGAATGCATTTGCAATAATTTTGGGATTAGTTATATATTTATTGTCAACTTGTATTTTTTCTATAGTCCTAGGTATATTCAATTTATTATTATTAATAATTTGCCATGCAGCTTTATTCTTATTAAACGATGTTTTAATTTTGTAGCAATTTTGGGCACGTTTAGTTAGTGCTATTATTCTTTTATATAGCTTTGCATAATTTTTATATTTATTACAATTTAATAGTGAACGTTTACACCTATATGTCCATAGAAGATGTCTTTTCTTCTTACTACAAATTTGAATACCACGTGATATCCAAGCCGGCTTTTTATTGGTGGGATTAGTAATATGTCGTAAGGGAAAGCAAAGGTCGTAAAATAATTTAAATTCTGTCATAAATAAGTTATAAGCTAAATTTACATCATTGGTCTCATATATTTCTGAAAAAGTTAATTTTTCTAGACAATTAACAAACTTTTTGATGTTTTCCTTAGAGAAGTCTCTTTGTTTTTCACGCCAATATTTAATAATACATTTATTTTCTAATGGGACTTCTAATAACTGCGCTGTATGGTCGGATAAGTCAAATTCTATTATTTCTGTTCTACAAGATTTATGAAAGTTGTGTGCTACATTATCTATGCATGTTTGGCTTTTAATTCGAGTTGGTTTATTTATTGCTAGTTTGAGGCCAAAGTTTGAGAGTATGGATTTAAATTGCAGAGTTGCACTGCCATTCCTCAAAACATCAATATTGAAATCTCCAGCAATCAATATGTTTGTATACTTTTTTTTGTTTACATAAATTAGCAGCTGTTCAAATATTTAAAAAAAAATGTTAAGTTTGTTTGCTTTTGGCGTTCTGTAAACACATACAATTACTATTTTATATTCAACGAGTTCTATAGCACAGCACTCGACAATACCTATAATTGATAATGCACTAATCTCCTTTATTTCTTTGCACTTATGGCCCACCCGCACTAGTATGCAAGCTCCACTACTGAGCTGCCGACTGTAACATGCACCCAAGTAATAGTTTGGTATATCGAGCTGAGACTCATATCCTGACATAATAATAGATGCAATACTAGTAAGCTTAAAATTAGGTAAGTACAATTGGCGACCTTATCGCCCGGAGGCAATCTCTTACAGGCAACCAAAGTTTAGTTATAGAAATAAATAAACTAAAATAATTTCATGTTTAGACGAATTGTGTGGAGTTGGATTAAGAATACGGAGTGGCAGTACTCAAATTTATACAGAACCTTAACAGCCGGTTGAGGGAACAAACTGCGCTGTAAAATAGTAATAAGAGAGAAGGAATCTTGTAATAAACCTTACATATCAGCTTGGCCAAAATATATTTTTACTTTTAAAGTCGAAGTGACTCTACTCTACCTGATAGAAAGCGACCCACACAATGCCTGCCTACTCTTCCTCTTCTTAACCTTTATTATTCCCAATATTATTTTGGGTCGGCTACTAGTTCAACCGATTTTGCCTGAATATCAGTTTTTACATGGAGCGACTGGCATCAGACCTCCGCAACCCTGAGAGTGAACTGAATTCGAAGGTAAATAACGATTGCCATAGATTTTCATGACAACCGGGACCGACGGCTTAACGTGCGCTCCGAGACACGAGCGGGAAACACCGCCATCTACGATACTCCGGGTTACCATTAAGAATTTCTTGTTAGAAAAACCCAACAGCAGGCCGACCCGGGACTTGAACCCGAGACCTCTTGATCGACAGTCGCATATGCTAACCACTATACCAACGAGGCAGTCCATAGCTTCCTACTAAGATACTTAAATGACCCCAGAATATAGTGGGAGGGAGACGCGTGGCAGTGAGTTTCAGTTCTTGACTCCTCAGCACGGGAAGGTAAAGAGAGACCTATATCCAATAAAGGTCTTCAAAATTCAATAGTTCAAGGCTACATGAAAGAGATGTCCCAGTTTTGTATAAGACGCGGGCTATAAAACACAATCTCGTAAAACTTGCTTTCAAACTCTAGAACAGATTCACGTATGCCTTTAATATGTGTGGTATTTTAGTTTATGGGAAGAATAAAAATTTCAACTGTTTGACATTTGTCGTAAATCCATACTTCCGTATTAATATTATAAATTGGAAAGTAAATGACAAAAGCTAGTTCATATCCATACTAATATACCTGCCTCGTTAGTCTAGCGGTTGAAGTATCCGACTACCGATCTAGAGGTCTTGGGTTCGAATCCCGGGTCGAGCCAAATGTTATTGAGTTTTTCTGATTATAGACAGCTCGGAGTTTGGCAGTTGAACACCCGTGCCTCGGAGGGCACGTAAAGCTGTCTGTCCTACGCCTGATCTCTCCCTGATCGTATCGGTTAACCGTCTCATCGGATTATGAGAGTAAGGTAAGAGAGAGACATTCTATGGAGCAAGTTTCTACGTAAATATTAGTGCTACCGCTATTTAGTCTCTCGTCTTGTCTTGTCAAACACACACCTACCACAAACAACTTCGCAACACCCACAGGTTTGTCTGGAAGAAAATGCCTGTGGCATTAAGTCCGCCTTGTGCAACATGTTTGCAGGAAGTTTAAATAAATATAAGCATGCTTTTCCTACTTTAAGAGCTCCCACAGACTATAAACTTTTTAATCGGCCGATAGTTGGGTTGTTTTCTTAATCAGAATGAAGATAATAATAATAGTAATAATTTATTTATAACTCTTTGACAAAAGTAAGATCAGGTAATACAATACAATGCGTTGCAGATTCGGTTTTTTAAAAAAAGAACTATCTGCCGTCATGGCGTGACATAAACAAAATATTAAGCCTCCTTGTTCCTCCTAACAAGGTGTTTTTATAACCAATAAATATTAATATACACAGGTGTATTTCAAAACTCAAGGTCAAGGTCGAAACAAAGCAATATATCTCCCTGTTGTCAGTTCATTTTATGCCACATTACAACCGCACAAGGGGACATAAGTGGACAGATGAGGACAAGTCTCATTTCGTACGCTTCACAAAAATGTTGTACAATTTAACGTCAACTTTGAGCTGATGTGATTTATGTTATTGCGAAATTGAGTTTGTCTTTTCTACTTACAGTATAGTAAAGAAAAATGTACTGCGTAATTTTCTTATTTTTTTGACAGAGTATTCGAGTATAGTGGTACAGACTGCTAAGCCAGAAGGTAGTAGTTTCGATTCCCCTTTTTTTTTGTATTTTCCTCGGGAATCCCCTCGGATACCACCACCTGGTGACATGTCGGACTCGAAACGACTAAAACCGCACGCCGTCTCGGGTACTAGATGCCGGGGAACCAGATGCAACCTAGAAAGGAAAACCCTGGAACCCCGACGTACCTCGGGCTACCTACGGTTTTTAGCTAGCCGTGGCCTTTTCTTTTTACGTGTGGAAACCCCCTCGGGCCTTCACCCCGCCGGGGTTTGCGGCGGGGCGGTGTGTCGGTATCAAACCGACTAAAACCACACGGTGTGCCACCCTGCGCCTGAGAACGGAGGGGTCCGAGAACTGCTGTTATTAACACGACAGGACCCCTCCCAGCGCCTGCCCGTACTGAAGCGGGCACCGTCAGCTGGTGTAAACTCTCAATTTAGGTGACGTACGGCACACGCGTATGTCGCCCCTTCGCGGTTGGTCACTAGAGCGGATGGAGGGGAAAACCCGTCCCGTCCATCCACGGCCCCACTCAGGGCGGCACGAGGCGCTGATAGGCGCGCCTCCGCTGCCCGGTTCGCCGGCGGCGGATTGGGTCCGAGTGGAGGTCGTCTAGATGACCCTGGCCTGGCCCTAACGTGTGGGAACCCCGATGTTCCCATTATTAGTTTCGATTCCCCCTAAGACAAATACTCTATTATGAACACGACCATACTTCTGCATCCGTGTATAATTCAGATATTTAGAAGTATGTAGAAAGGTATTTTTATTTGAAAATATGTTTGTACCCGACCGAGTCCAATAGGCTTACCCTCTTTAGACTCTGAAAGTATATTTTGATTTATTAATTTAGTACGCGAAGATGTCCCGGAGTGCTCCGGGACTACAAAAGGATCCTTTAGTCCCGTTGACTTCGTTGTGCAGACATTTATGTGGCGTAGTGGTAGCGTATGCGACTGCTAAGCTTGAGGTCTCGGGTTCGATTACCGGGTTGGACTAAATATTTGTATGATCTGCAAATATTTGTTTCGGAGTTTGAGTGTTTTCTATGTATAATATGTATGTATTTACAAAAAAATAAATATATTAGTACTTATATCAGTTGTCTAGTACCCATAACACAAGCTCTGCTTAGCTTGGGACAAGATGGCGTTGTGTGTTAGATGTCCGGAATATTTATTTATTTATTTATTATTATTTATATATTCTAAATCTTAGTTAACTTATTAGTCTAAGCTAGCGGAGTACCTATATCTTTTTTAAAAATAAACTTGCCTTAGCTAAACTTTGTGCGTGTTCTGTAATATAAACATCCCGTTTCATTGATTTATTTTTTATATTAAGTGTTGGTATTTAACTTCTACTAATTTGAACTTACAAAATCGAATACAGTTTTGACATTGACCTTTAAGGGTTACAAAAATTGACCATTAAGAGTAATATATTGACGAAATAGTTTCTAACCATGCAATCGATCTAACCCGTTGGAACTTAATCTGAATAAAAAACTCATTTATTCGATTAGAATCTTCATATTACTTACGGACTCTTTTCTATTTTTAAAGTTGGTCATATATGCTATAATAATATTAACACTACCATATTCGTCTCTATGATTGTGTTTGTGAGTTGATCATTCGAAGTTTGAACTTGATTTCGAATATTTCAAGCCCCTGTTAATCTCTGTGGGGGAACGGGTATTATGTCCTCTCCAAAGGGAGGATCCTCCAACCAGGCGAGGTGATCATGCCTGGCGGGCCACTGCCCAACAGTTGATTTTGGAATGTTGTATATATGATAATCGGCGTGAGAACTTCTATTGCGCAATTCAGGATTGGTAGTTACTCCGTGTAGTGCGTTACTTTATAGTTCAGTTTATCTTCGGTAGATGGCGCTGTAGTAGGTTATTGTTGTGTTACATGTGGAAGTCAACACAATCTCTACTCTTGAACAAAAATTATAATCTAGTCGTGGATAGGAACGAGTTACCCAAGACTGGAATGTTTGCGGTCTTTGGGAGAGGAGAGGTCTTTACGTTAAACAATGTACTGCAATAATTATAGGCTGATGGGCACAAATGGGCTGGTTCATCCAGCATAATATCAAGGCAATGCAGAAAAGCGGCGTTAAGGAATTCTTTTATTATATTTCACCGAGCGAGTGAGAATACCGTCCAAATGAAAGAGCGTGGTGATAAAAATAGAATCTAGAATCTATTTTCATTGGTGTATGTATAATAGTATTAATATGTTGTGAACTATGTACATTTTAACTGAATTTAAATAAATACAGTATTTAAAAAAAAAAAAATAGAATCGTTTAAGAACTGTTTCTATACACAGAGTCAAATGGCTAAATAGAACTATTGAGAATAAACCATTTAAAATTATTAACACCAGTAATTAATAAAATGTTTTTGCTATTGTCTTACAGGGTGTTCAAACGGTTTCGAGAAGTGAATCCGGAATTAGTGCCGAAACGGATGACAGAGAACCAGGCGCATACAATAGCAGTGCCCGTGGAGGAAATAGAGAAACTACCAGAGCTAAAAGTAAGTTAATCAATATACTATACAGTTAAATTGTAATAGGTAAGTAATAGGTAATCCATGTGTCTCGAGAACCTGCAAAAGCTAAAGTTAGCTTTGTTAAAAAAGCTAATCTTGGTATTGGTTGGTCTCACAGAAAACCGGTGTGAAATAGCATTTACGCTGTGTTTCACCGAGTGAATGAGGATACCGGAGGCCTATACCCCAACTCCTCCCCCATCCTCATTCCCATCCCCCAAAGGTCGGCAACGCACTCGTAACGCCTCTACTGTTGCGGGTGTCCATAAGTGGCGGTAATCGCTTACCATCAAGTGATAGGTCTGCTCGTTTGCCCAATATTCAACAGAAAAAAAATAAAAAAAAATGATAGAAAGAACTAATCTAAATTAATGAGATAATAATCATGTAAATAGATTTATAGATTTATAGATATTGGTATCATCTTCCTAGCCTTTATTATTCCCAAGATTATTTGGGGTCGGCTACTAGTTCAATTGTTTTTTAACTGAATATCTTCATCGCAACGGACCTCCGCAACCCTGAGGATGAAGTGAATTCGAAGATTGAAGTAGTTGTCTCTATCTATTTGAGTGAACTGACTTCCCAATAAAAATTGCCATAGATGCTTAGCTTAACGTGTTCGCCGAGGCACGGGCGGGAAATACCGCCATCTTTCATACTCCGGACTGATTTTTCGTCCTATTAAAAATTCCTGATCGGCAGTTGCTTACGCTAACCACTAGATCAACGAGGAAGTCTGATTATTGTCATGATGATTTTAAAATAATCCTAAATTATAGTAATATCGTATTTATTTGTTGTTTGGAGATTGCATGTGCTAGTATTTAGGCTAATGCTACCTTCAAGCAAACACAATATGTAAGTGGTAAGCGGTAAGACAAAAACCCGCGGGCAACGGCGCGAGGCGAAGCTAGTATTTCATAAGCTATGTTATTGTAAAGTTTCATCAAAATCGATTAGGTAGTTTTTGCGTGAAAGAGAAACAAACATACTCACTTACATACTCAGAAACTTTCGCGTTTATAATATTAGTAGGATCAACCGTATGTAGAAATACAGGTTGTCTCAAAAGAAATTTTATATTTGTTTAGCTTACTGCGTGAACGCTGCGTACTTGAGGGGTGCGGGGGTTATGTCAATTGGTAGCTTGGCTCTTGGGGATTCAGTCGCTATGGAGCGTTTCTCGGGAGCAGACCGCGCGTTGTGCGTGCGAGAGTTTTACAAGAACGGTGATTCGACAACTGTCGCGCGTAGAAAATTCTGCAGTATTCGAGGTTTTCGCCACTTAAATGATGCGCCAAGCCTTCCTCTCATTCGACATTGGGTTAAAAAGTTTGAAGAGACTGGATCAACGCTGGATAAATCAAAATCCGGGCGACCTAGGTCATCAAGAACGGTAGAAAACGTGGAGAGTGTTAATCAATCTGTACGTGACGACCCGAGCCTTTCAATTCGGAAGCGCGCGAGTGCTTTAAATGTGCATAGATCATCATTACATCGCATTATGCACAAAGATCTAAAGCTGCACCCCTACAAAATTCAATTGGTGCAAGAATTAAAGCCCCAAGATGCCGGTCAGAGGCTTAATTTCGTAAATCAGATGATTGAGCGATTTTCAACGTTTACCAACATTTTGTTTTCGGATGAAGCTCATTTTCATCTTAATGGCCACGTAAATAAGCAAAACTGCCGCTACTGGAGTTCAGCCAATCCGAAACGCAAACATCAGAAACCCCTACACTCGCCTAAAGTGACCGTATGGGCTGCCATGTCGGCGCGAGGAATTATCGGCCCTTACTTTTTTGAAGACGAAATGGGGCGTACAGTTACAGTGAATTCAGAGCGTTATGTGGAGATGTTAGACAACTTCTTGGTACCTGAACTGCAAAACTTTCCTGGCTATAACCAAAGAACATGGTTTCAACAGGACGGAGCAACTTCACACACGTCCAATATATCTCTGCCACGTGTTCGTGAAATTTTCTCAGGAAAATTGATCTCCCGGAGAGGTGACATAAATTGGCCTCCACGTAGCCCAGATTTAACCCCTATGGACTTTTTCCTATGGGGTTATCTTAAATCTAAAGTTTACGCCAATAAACCAACTTCACTGGCGCATTTGAAAGAAAATATCCGTCACGAAATGGCAGCCATCCCTCACTCCACCTGTCGAGCAGTCATAAGTAATTTTACTGTTCGATTAAATGAGTGCCAACAACGTGAGGGTTTACATTTAGACGATATTATTTTTAAGAAATGAATTCCCAAAAAGTGTATTTTAACAATAAATAAACATTTTTTCTATATACCGCTTCCTTTTTTTTTAATCAATCCACTAAATATGAAATTTCTTTTGAGACACCTTGTACAATAATCAAATGATAAATTTAAATCTTAACATCTCAAGTATATGAAACTACTTCGATAATACTTTGGCATTATGAACTCTTACAACCTGTACAACACTATCAAATACGATTTTCGATTGAACATATTTTTTTGTAATGGAAAAGCAGTCTCTATTATCATACGTAAAAAAAAATTGCATCAATAATAGTGTCAGTGTATTGGTTTATGATACGAAGTGCTGTACCAGAGGTTCAATTTCCATCAAGGATCGATTACAATCGGAAGAGAACGATTTTATTTCTGTATCTGGTTGTAATTTATAAATGTTATAAGGTTGTTATGTTTATCAGTAGTCTGGTTGATGTCTGTATGAATTTATGATTTAGTCAATAAAAGGCTGCATTTAAAATTAAATCAACATTACAACAGTACATAGAATATAGAATAAATTCAATTCATTAAAAGTACAAAAAAAAAAGATTCATAGACAAAGTTTGAATTATTTGATGTTCGCTATTCAAATTACTTTTTAAGAACACCTACGATATTTGAATAATCCATTAGTTATCGAAATGACGTCACAAGTTAACTTTTCCAGAAAGTAAAATTGATTATGTGAACAAGATGTGTAACTTTAGCTCATTTGAATTTGTATTTCAATTCCAATGAACGACGAACTTTTGCCAAGAACAGCTTTGAATGCATAAGTAATTTTAATGAAAGGCGTTTTATTTTTTTATTTACCTCGAGTATTCGCTTTTCTTTTTGAGATCAATAACAGAAAGATTTCTTATATGCATTGCTATTTTTTCAGTTTTAAATATTCTATATATCTTTAAGATTTACTTACAAAATAAATATCATTTATCAATTACCTATAACAACTAAAATTGGTTAGTAAAACCAACACGGAGGAGAGAGACACACACTCTTCCCGTGGAAGACCACACTTCGGCATGAATGGACCGGCTCGACCGGAGTGACACCACGGCCTCACAGAAAACCGGTGTGAAATAGCGCTTGCGCTGTGTTTCACTGAGAGAGGATACCGGAGGCCCATACCCCAACCCTCCCCCATTCCCTCTCCCCATCCCCCAAAGGTCGGCAACGCACTTGTGACGGTTTTGGTGTTGTGTGTCCATGGGCGGCGGTAATCGCTTACCATCAGGCTTATGTGTGCTCGTTTGCCCCCCATATATTAAAAAAAAACAGTGTACTACCTCCGCCGTATCTGTAGAACTTGAACCGAACCTGAAGTAGCCCAGTACTATATTTTCACAGTTCAATATAGCTACCTACCATCAGAAATAGAAGGGTGTCCTAAAGATGACTCTGAATGAAGTTCTGCGTTGACAACTTTTTTTTTATTTCAGGAGAATCCTTTTAAGAGACGAATCTGCCAGGTGTTCTCACACGATGGATCTGGAAACCTAACGTTTGAAGACTTCTTGGACATGATGTCTGTATTCAGCGAAGCAGCGCCCAGAGATATTAAAGCTTGGTAATATAAACACTATCAATAACCAGTACTATTAGTAAGTAGAGTAATAGTTTAGCCCTTAGCCTAGCCTAATTTCTCTTTACCCCAAATCCAAGACGCAAATAGAGGCAACGCGATCATGATACTGCACTTAGTGCCCTCGACTCTTTCGATCCAACCTTTATAGATTTTTTCCTTCTGTAAACCAAGGAAATGAGGCAAAAGGCAACCGAATAAATTCTCATTTTATTTAAATAGGTTAACTATGATTTATGTTAGGGGCTACACAAAAGAGCGTGGTTCCAGGGCCAAGTGTCCATGATGAATGCCAACGTCTCTTAAATATAAATATGCCACACTTAGTAGTAAATAATGACGGTACAACTCCTGAAAACTTAATACGAGTAATTCTGGGAGTCTTTTTAGAAGGAGGGAGAATTACCTATAAGAATATTATTTTTTTGTGTAAATTAGACAAAGGATATAGTAGAAAACTTACGCAATTGAAACTCGAAAAAGTCATGCGATAAAGGTTAAAACTCAGATTAAAAACTTTTTTTCATTTAAAAAGCACTAGCTGGCAACAAACGTGGTTCCATTTTCAAACACATTACAATGGAGTACTGTTAAACAAAAGTGCTCGAATTACAAAATGGCTGTCAAAATAACAACATTTTATTAATTTCATTAAAAATTCTTATTCAACTAGTTTATGTATTATATTTTTTACTATATTAAAAAACGGTACAAACAGAAGATTTTCTTCCGACATTTTCTTCAACGCAACGTATTTGTTCAAGTCGCGGGTGATCAGTTGTGGAAGACGCAGAAGTTTAAAAACACTGTACTATATTAATAATAATAATCTCTTTATTGTACACCAGATTACTTAAAAAGGTAACACAAAACTAGGAGGTACAATTTGCGGCCTTATCACCCTTATTATAAAGGCAATCTATTCCAGGCAACCATGGGATGGAAAGAAAGACGTGGAAAGTATATTAATTTGGCTCATTTATTTAACAAATATATTGAACACACACAACAGATTTATTAATATCTAATTTACGTATAAAGAAGAAGTAATCTTTAATATCTAGAGACAAACTTCTTAGCACTCCATGGATTCACCGTGCGGGTGCCGGATCCATCGTGTGGCAGAGGTAGAAACTCAAAGCAGTTCCCAGGACTTGCGACCTAGGTGTAGGTTTAAGGAGGCCCCCTTTAAGATGCGCATCAACGCTCACCTTCACTGCTCGAGTTTCCCGCCCTACCTAGCCAAATTTGGTAGGAACCTGTCAGTGCAGCCTTGGATACTCGTTCTAAAATAGAACTTACTGCAGATCTCGACAGGCCAAGGTCTTTCAAAAGGTTATAGAGAGATTTAGCTGGTATACCTCTCGCTTCTACTTCTACCGTGTATAAATTAACCACATAGCCATTTTTGTTTAGTTCAGTTGTTAGATCGTAATATTTATTTAATTTTATTGTATGGTCTTTAGGAATATTAGTTTCCCATGGAACAGTAAGCTCTACTAATATTATGTGTTTAATTTGTCTAGAGAAAAGGAATATGTCCGGTCTGGATGACGAAACACCAACATCCTCTGGGATTTTATAGTGCTTATCATACGTATCCATCAAAATAGTCCAGTCAGGTGCAGTGCCTAGGATTGAGAAAGGCTTGCTTTTAGATTTGGTAGTGGCATGATTTACATAAATACGTATCTAAAGAATTAATATTCCCTCAATTATATCTCACCCCACATCTTGCATTCTTTCAACGAAACTTTTAAATAATAGAATTAACTGTGTAGGTATAAAATAAAACAACAAGAAACTTATTCCTTTCAAAGTTAAAACGACTGTCATAGACAAAGAGGATAAATATCCACGATAAGTCACTCAAACTTGTTCAACTAAATTGTTCCCGTAATCTTATTCTCTAGCTGCCAGTCTCGACATTTAACAAGTTTATAAATTGTCCCATGTGGAACAACACCTGAATCTATTTTGTAAACAGTACGACAAAGTTGTATAATTACTTAGTTAACTGACGTCCGAAATAATTCCGTATCGTAGTTACTTGTTTATCTTAGAGTTATTACAAAATAAACACGAACTTATCGGAAAGAGTTTTGCAACCAACATTATTTGAAACTCATATGAACGAATGAGACAAAATATTAAAAAAAGACTATAAAGTGAAGTTTTTAAATGAATTCACATAATCTAGTTTCGACCATAGTCAATAAATTTCATCGTAAATGTTTTTTTTAAATCGCTGACCACCTTGAACTGTCAATTTACGTACGTTATCATTGGTGTATTTGTAATGGACTAAGATCCGGCTCCGAAATCTATACATTTATCACGTAGTTACTCAAACTTAAAATAAGACGTTTGTTTTTTAATAGGACAATACAACCCGCCGGAAATATCTGCGAACCTGGGTTAATGACGTCATGCAAACTAACAGAGATAGCAAAAAAAATCGAGATGTAGGAAAAAATACGAGACGTATAATTAAAAAATATTAATCATGTGTATCTTTTTTACATTTTTATATCAATATGAACCTTAAGCGGCGTTCCCACGAGGCGTTAATCACGACAGTGAACCACGCTTTCGTGAAATACACTTCTGTGTGAACGCCCTCACGAAAGCAAACCCTCGTGGGAACGCCGCTTTAGAGATCAAAAAAACAAACAATACACAGAATAAGTAAAGAGCAGAAGAAAGGGGCCTACTATTCTAGAAGAGCCTCAACACCAAACATAGTTTTTTTTTTTTTTTTTTTTTTTTTTTTTTTTTTTTTTTTTTTTTTTTTTCTGCTTTTCCCCGTCCATAGATATCGACAGGACCTTGTGTATCTATTTGTGCATAATTTAGTGCTATGTGTAGTGGTGTCGATATATTTTTAATATATATGTATATATAATAATATGTTAAAGTGTTCAATTGTGTGTCCACAGCGTACACACAGTTTCTGTGAACACACACTTGTGCACTTGTTGTGTTCTAATTGTTTATTTTCTAACTATTTATGTCCAACTATTTTCTATCTATGTGTTTCTACTTTATTTTTTATACATGTGCTATTTATTGTTTCATTCCCTTATAACATTTTCAAAAAAAGAACAAAAATTTTCCAACTAATTATTCTTGGGCGGTCACCCATCCTAATACCGACCGCGCCCGATGTTACTAATTTAATGACAGTAAAAAGTACAAAAAACAATTTTTGGGCGGTCACCCATCCAAATTCCGACCTCACCCAATGTTGCTTAACCTTAGGTGAGGTCGGAATCCGCCACTTCAACTGTTTCAATTACCTTATTACGTATTCCTTTATTTATACTTCTGATTTTTTGTTTACATTACTTATCATTTATACATATTTCAATTTTTTACAATATTTATTTATTTATACAAACTTCTAGTCTTTATATTTAAATTTACTATTTTTGTTTATTTCTATTCTTTACCATATATAAAATTTTCTAATAAAAAACAACAAAAACAATTTTTTCGGGCGGTCACCCATCCAAATTCCGACCTCACCCAATGTTGCTTAACCTTAGGTGAGGTCGGAATTTGCCATTTCAACTGTTACAATTATTTTAATATATATTCCTTTACTTATACTTCTGATTTTTTGTTTACATTACTTGTTACTTATACATATTTCAATTTTTTACAATATTTATTTATTTATATGTATTTCTGGTCTTTTTATTTAATTTACTATTTTTATTTATTTCTATTCTTTACCATACATAAATTTCTTAATAAAAAACAACAAAATTAATTTTTTCGGGCGGTCACCCATCCAAGTTCCGACCTCACTCAATGTCGCTTAACCTGGTGGTCTTTAGTTGCCATTCATACATTTTAGATTTTATAACACATATATATTTATTTATTTATATTTCCAATTTTTACTTACAAACATAGTTACGCTGCAGCGCTGTCAGTGTCGTGTTGCAATTATACGTTCATGACATATATTCATATATGTTACATACATAAAATTACAGCTTTTTTAAATTATGATGTTATATCGCTGCCTGTGAAATAGTTTAACGCAACGCGCAACGTTACTACTCCTTAGACGAGGATGGTGAGTGTCAGCTTTGAGAAATATTAAATCATTGCGCACGCGGTTCTCAACACAGCAGCTGAGATAGGTATTTTAAAATCTAGCCACTGTTTGGAGCTCATTATACACACCATTATCCATACTTGACTGCACGTTTGGCCTAGTGGTTAAGTGGTCGCCACTTCGCCAAGTGTTGTGGGTTCTAATCCCACATGGAATAACACTTTGTGTGATCCACAAATTGTTATTCAAAGTCAGGGTGTTCTCTGTGTCCGTTTCATGTATGTTTGTAAAGTCCCCCGCGACACAGGAATTATTCCTAGTGCGAGAGTTGCCTTTAAAATGTGAAAGTTTGATTTTTGAGGAATGCCATATATTACTCTTTATTGCGATAATCGACAAATACGCAGTCATAAATTTAACATTTGTAAAAAAAAAAAATATTTTTCAAATGAAAACTTTTTAACCCAACAGGTACGCCTTCCGCATATACGATTTAGACGACGACATGTTCATAGGGCGGGACGACCTTCTAGAAGCGACAAGACTTCTTACAAAAGGTGAATTACACCCACAAGAGCGAGAAGACATCGTGACAAGCGTATTAGACGAGGCAGACGTAGACGGTGATGGCCGACTTTCGTTCATGGACTTCGAGCACGTGGTGGTCAGAGCTCCAGATTTTCTATCCACGTTCCATATTCGAGTTTGAAATGGATTTAAATATAGAATTGAAAAGGGATTGTCTTTCTCTTTTGTTAGAATAGTATATTTTATTGTAATGAAACGTTTATAAATTTTATATTAAAGTTACTGATAAATTTGAACTGTACAATTTTGTTTCAATTCTTTGCAGTTGCAGTGTCTAAACTAAACAATATCTTTTAGGTGCTATTTTATTCCAATATATATTTGCAGATATCGTGTTGCGTATGAAATGTTAATGTGCTTTTATAAAAATAATTTTACTTTACTAGGCATCGAAAAATCTTATAACTATATAGGTACATGTTTGAAAATTTATTAATTTACCAGTATATACCAAAGCATGGCACTCTGACGATATGAATTCCATCATCATAATAGCCGTCTTCTGTCTTAAAAAAAAAAACATTTACGAGCCGAAATTTATAATGACATACAAATTTCAGTTAACGACGTGAATATACTGGGTTTACTACAAAATCAATTTTAACACAACGTCTAAAAGTACAGTTTTCCTTTGCAAGGTATTATTTACATGTGTCACATTCATAGTAAAACCAAACTTTATTTGTGTTTTTGTATAATTAACAATCTACTCAAATGCGAAACTTTCTGAATCGTTTGTGAGTGTCTCACTCACAAGTCTCACTCAGGTATGGCATCTCCACACCTGAGTGAGACTCACAAATGATTCTCTTATGTTTCGTTAAATTAACAGAAAAGAGATACGTTATTTGAAAACATGACATCACATAAACAAACAAATTCATCCACCTATTGTTCTAAATGTCGTGGACTTCCAAGGCGTTTCAAAGTAACACAAACTTTTACTTTCATTTGTTTTAGAAATTAATTTATTAAATGAACGTGAAACTGATTAATCTATACTAATAATAAAGCTGAAGAGTTTGTTTGTTTGAACGCGCTAATCTCAGGAACCGCTGGTATGATTTGAAAAATTCTTTCATTGTTGGATAGTCCATTTATTGAGGAAGGCTTTAGGTTATATATCATCAGGCTAATACTAGTAGGAGCGGAGCACCAATGAAGAATCTTTCCAAAACGGGGGAAAATTTTCGCACTACAGGCTATTAAAGACGCAAACAAGGTTGCGTGGGTCAGCTAGTAATAATTAAGTTAATAAAGACTTATGTTCTGAAGTGTTGCTACATATTGTTAAAGATAAAGTATGATAATTACAAAGTTGGTTATCAACCGTTAAATCTACTTAATGATATCATTAGTAGGGTTTAGTAATTCTCGACAATTTCAAAATCCCAGGACGTCCCCGGATTTTCGAGGACCCGAGATGCTCTATGCAATAAATATATTGTCAAAGCCGTGATATTACAATTGATATTTTAATTAAACGGTAGATTATCAATCGAATCGAGATTTGTTTTAGTTACATTATACAACCCGTTGGAAATCTGTGAACCTAGCTAGTAGTATACTAAATAGGTAGTTTATTAATAATTCCCTGAACAGAGAAACAATAAACAAGAATGAGATTACGAAAGCAAGAATGATATACGTGTGTCGGCGCTTGCGTTGGCAACGGTACTAGATAGGAAAAGCCGGGCGATACGCGGGGAAACAAGAGGTGAAGCGCGTTCCAGCCGGGTGCACAGATATTTCCGACGGGTTGTAAGTCAGTTAATTAGTTTTGTGTTATTTTTCGTTTGTTTTTTTCTTATTTTTCTTCTTGCGGCTGATATGATGATGAATAATAATTCTTATTAATCGTTTAATACACTTGTGTATGAAACAATTAGACTTCTGAGGTTAACAATTAATTTCAAATATTTTTAAATAAATATTTCGTATATCTAACACGCAACGCTATCTAGTCCCACGAACGTAACGTACCTACACGTAACGAAAAAAGATAAAAATGATTTTTTTGAATTCGAACAGTTCAGGGTATTTTCAATAATATCGGATACATTCATTGTACTTTTTTAAAGGCCCACAAAACATCTGTCCAAATATTATAAATTGTATAGTAACTATCTGTCTGACTGTTACACTTTCACGGCTAAGCCCCTGTACCGATTTCAATAAAATTTAACATGGTTTGATAGACTGCTCTTTATCACGATAAACAAAATGCACACGGACAGAGCCGCTGCTCTGTGTGCTCGCTAGCAAAAGTTAATATTTTTTTAAATAAACCTCTTTTGGAGAATAAAACCTACTTAAAGGCCAAGTACAGCGACCCCATTTGCCTCAAAAACATATTCATATCATAAAAAAAAAATCATTAAACGAAATCTCTGAGATTGTTGATTTAGGACATTATTGAACCACAGATAATTAACTTTCGTGTGCGCGGGACTTCCATCTCTTTACATTTGAGACCTTTATTAAACATTGTTATGTTCGCGGTTGCGTATGAAATATCTTTTTACAACTATATTTTCTATCATAAAATATATTCGGGAATTTTCTGTTTACTTTCTCAGTCGATTTCTTATAGATTTAAATATGTAATAATAACTATAGTTTAGTTTTGGCAGCGACTGGATGCAAAAAGCAGCAGACCGGGCTCTGTGATGTTCCTTGGGAGAGGCTTATGTCCAGTATTGGAGTGCGAGTAGGTCAGAGAGGCTGGCACTTGAGTGTTAGCTTCGTCTGAGGGAGAGGGCTAGCCACCCTCTCGCATTCCGTAACCATTAGGGGCTCAACAACGACCTGACTGGTGGCTCCAAGAGGGTACGCTGAGAACCTGATGGCCGGAGGGCTTGCCTTGATTGGCCGGCCCATGACAAGGATAGTCTATAACACCCGACAGCTAAGTCGTAAAAAACCTGTGGATACCGGCCGACCTCCACAGTACATAGGCTTGCCCGGGTATTGGGGATCTCTGCCCGGGTGGACTTTTAGTTCTCCCCGACTCGTGGGTTTATTATGGGAATTGATAAATTTAATAAAAATGAAACCGAACTGGAAACCAAAAACAATACGACAACTGGCAAGCTTACTGGATCTACTGAGAAGAAGAGGGAAAAGAAGGAGAGGAGGAATGCCAAGGGGCAGTTCCGAAAGGTAGACGACCACTCGTCTACCGAGGAGGAGGTATCCGGAACACCTATACCGGTGGGGCTCCCAGGAGTCAATCTGGCTTCTGGGAGCCGAAGATCGGAGCGCGTGCGCTCCAAGTCCGCTACGGATGGCGCGGTTGCCAGCTCCAGTGCGACTGTGGACGCACTGGAGCCGATGGAGACGGAGGCATCGGACACCCGCAAACGCGCAATCTCCGGGGACATTGGCGGCAACAGCGACACGTCCCAGGAGATGTTGCCGCCTAAAATTGGGAGCGGCCAAAGAGGAAGGTCTCGCACCCCAGCCTCGGCCTCGTCAGGTTCCGTCTTTAGCAAGGCGGAATCCTATAAGAGGGCGAGGACTGATGGCGAGCTGCAGGCGGAGGAGGAAATGGCGGGTCTCCTGCATATCATCAGGGGGCCGGCGGATGGGGTTTTAGAGTCCCAATCGCCGGCCTCTCTGCAGGAGAGGGCGCAGGCGGCGGTGGCCATCATCCACAAGGTGGCCACCAAGTCCGTTAACCTGAAGGGCTCCTTTGTGAGAGCCCTGAAGGACTCCTCCTCCACCATTGCGGGGGTCGTGGAGACCCTAGCCGGAGACGTGGCCCGCCTCCAGACGGCCAACGACCGTTTGACGGGGCAGGTGGCTGAGCTGAGCGCTCAGTTCGCCCAATTTCGGGCGGAGCGCCCGGAGCGAGGGGCCCCTGCCCCGTCGTCTTCATCGCGTAGTGCCCCCACCGAGCCCGAGGTCCCAGACGCATATCTGGGACAAATACTCGTGGCGGTGGGGCACCTGATCGACGGTCGGCTGGCTGGGCTGCTGTCGAGGCTGCCTCCGGCCCCTTCTGTTCGGCCGCCGCTTGCGGCACCGAAGCCGAAGGTCGCATCGGCACCGACCCCTCTTCCCGTGGTGGGGGGTCGCGTGTCGTACTCGGCGGCGGTGTCGCCGGCCGTTAGGCCGGCTCCTGCGGCTGCCCAAGGGGCACGGCCGGTGGCCAAGGCTCCGGCCAAGGCTCCGGCCAAGATGGCTGCGCCGAGGCCGGTGCCGAAAGCGGCGGCAAGGGCTGGAGCGGAGACTACTCCGCTCCCCACTCCAACGCCTGTGCCTCAGCCTGGACCCTCCACGTCTGCCCCCTCCAATGAGGGTTGGCAGGTAGTCGGAGGGTCAAAGAAGGCCCGAAAGCGGGCCAGAAAGGCTGCCCGACAGGCAGCCTCTGGCCCGCAGTCGCCGCCGGTGGCAAGGGCCACTGCGAAAAAGCCGCGGAAACTGCAGCCGCCAAAAACCGCGGCTGTAGTGGTGACCCTGTCACCGGAGGCGACAACCGGCGGGATGTCCTATGCGGCCTTCTTCAAGAAGGCCCGGGACAGTCTCGCCGGTGAGTTCGAAACGGCCGGTGTCCGCCTGCGCAAGGCCCAAACGGGAGCTCGAATTCTCGAGTTCCCTGGGGCCGATGGCGCAAAAAAGGCGGACACCGTTGCCGGGAAGTTGAGGGATGCGTTTGCAGCCACGGATGGTGTGAAGATCGCCAGGCCCACAAAGTGCGCAGAGCTGCGCATTTCGGGCCTGGACGATTCGGTCACGGCCGACGAGGTCCGCGCCGTAATCCGTGACAAGGCGGGTTGCGGCGCGGACAGCGTCAGGGTCGGCACCATCCGCCCCGGTCCGGGAGGCCTTGGTGCAGTGTGGGTCAGCTGTCCCGTGGCGTCGGCCAAAATATTGGCCGATGCCGGCAGGCTACTCATCGGCTTCGTGAGTGCCAGGATCACGGTCCTGGCCGCGAGGCCGATGAGGTGCTTTAAATGCCTTGCCGCGGGACACACTCGCACCAAGTGCCAGAGTTGTTTCGACTGCAGCGGACTCTGTTTCCGCTGCGGTCGACCGGGGCACAAGGCGGCAGAGTGCTCTGCCGCCCCTCACTGCCCCGTGTGTGCGGCGGGCAATAAGCCCGCCAATCACCAGATGGGGCAGGGGGGCTGCAAGCCTCCCCGAGCTTCTCGGCAGACGTCGGGGGCTAGCCTGTCGACCCAGGCTGCCTCCGACGTCGTTCGTGCGACCACGTCGTCGCCCATGGAGGAGGTTGTAGAGACGATCCAGTAAATGGATCAAGTCTCCAACCTCCTTGTCCAGACGAACCTCAACCACTGCGCCGCGGCGCAGGATCTCTTCCTGCAAACCATGGCGCAGTGGTCGATAGGTGTTGCCGTAGTCGCGGAGCCCTATTACGTCCCTCCCCGTCCAAACTGGATGGGTGACTGGGACGGCTCCGTGGCAGTCGTCGGCTCCTCGGCGGCTCGTTCCCCGCCCTTGTCGCTTAGAGACAAGGGCTCTGGATATGTGGCTGCCGAGTGGGGGGGAATAACCGTTTACGGTGTCTACTTCTCCCCCAACCGGAGTTTGAGCGACTTCGAGGTCTTCCTTAACAACTTGGAGACCTCGATGCGGCGACTTGCGTCTGGGCACGTCCTCGTGCTGGGGGACTTCAACGCAAAATCCATTGCGTGGGGTTCCCCAGCGACGGACGCCAAGGGCGATGCCGTGGTGGAATGGGCGGCTTCGGTGGGCCTCTGTTTGCTGAACAGAGGCGCCACCAACACGTGCGTGCGACAGCAGGGGGGGTCGATAGTGGACCTTTCGTTCGCTACCCCTGCTGTTGCCGCACGAGTAAGGAACTGGTGTGTCCTGGATGAGGTTGAGACGCTCTCGGATCATCTCTATATCCGATTCGAGCTCTCCGGTCCCAGGGCCCCAGTAGGGGTCACGTGGCGCGGCATACCTCCCGCTTTCCGCGGTGGGCAGTTGCCAAACTCGACAGGGACCTGCTAGAGGAGGCGGCCATAGTTCAGTCTTGGCTGTCTCCGCGGGCCCCGGCCGAGGGGGTCGACATGGGGGCTGGCCGCTTTCGCACTGCGATAACGCAGATCTGCGATGCGGCCATGCCCCGCGTTCGGGGTTGTCGGCCTCCACGGAACGGGGTCTACTGGTGGTCCCAGGAGTTGGCGGACCTCCGTGCGGCCTGCACTCGTGCCCGGAGGTCCTACACCCGTTGCCGGCGGCGACGCCACCGCGTAGACGGGGAGGAGGGCCGGCTTCATGAAGAGTACCGCGAAGCGCGGAGGACTCTGAAGCTGGCCATTTGCCGCGCCAAAGAGGAAAAAAGAAAGGAGATGCTGGAGAGTCTCGATCGTGACCCCTGGGGTCGCCCATATCGTGCGGTGCGACAAAAGCTCCGCACGGCGGGCCCCCCCCTTACCGAGACTCTCCAGCCCAGCTTCCTGCAGCAGGTGGTCGAGGGCCTTTTCCCACAGCGGGCGGAGCACACGCCCCCGTCGATGGCCGGTCCGGCCAGAGACGACGGGGACGGAGGGAGTGAGGTGCCGCCCGTTAGGGAATCGGAGGTTGGGGCGGCTGTTCTTCGGATCCGTTCCAAGAACACCGCCCCCGGGCCGGACGGGGTGCCACCCCGAGTGATGGCCCGAGCCCTCGACCATATGTCGGACCGCCTCAGGGAGGTTTTGGACGCCAGCCTGGCGTCCGGACGCTTCCCTGAGTGCTGGAAATGCGGGAAGCTGGTCCTATTGCAGAAGCCGGGACGGCCTGCCGATTCGGTCGCGGCCTATAGGCCCATCGTGTTGCTGGACGAGGCGGGCAAATTGTTCGAGAGGATTCTCTCTGCCCGCATCGTCCAGCATCTCAGCGAGGTGGGGCCCGACCTGTCGGACGCCCAATTCGGGTTCCGAGAGGGGCGTTCGACGGTCGATGCCGTGATGCGCCTTAGGGCCGTGACCGAAGAGGCGGTTGGCTGTGGCGGCGTGGTGTTGGCGGTGTCCTTGGACATCGCCAACGCCTTTAATAGTCTGCCATTCAGCTGCATCAGGGAAGCACTCCAGTATCATGGGGTGCCAGAGTACCTGAGGCGGCTGGTGGCAGACTATTTGGAGGAGCGTACCGTCGTGTACGAGGATCGAGATGGCGTCTTGAGACGGCGACCCATGTCGTGCGGCGTTCCGCAGGGGTCTGTCCTCGGACCACTCCTGTGGAACGTGGGGTACGACTGGGTCCTACGTAGTCGTCTACCCCCCGGGCTGGGCGTAATTTGTTACGCCGATGACACCCTAGTCACAGCCCGGGGGGCAAATTTCCAAGAGGCGGCGCGCCTGGCCACCAGGGGTGTCTCTCTGGTGGTTGGGCGCATCGAGGCGCTGGGCTTACGGGTGGCCCTTGACAAGACGGAGGCCCTGCTATTTCATGGGCCCCGTCGTGGTCCACCCCCCGGCGCCTCTATCGTAGTCAACTCGGTCCTCGTACCGGTTCGGGCCCAGATGAGGTATCTGGGCCTGATCCTCGACGGTAGGTGGCTCTTCGACGAGCACTTCCGACAGCTTGCTCCTAAGCTGGTCGACGCTGCCTCCGCCCTTGGGCGACTCTTGCCCAATCTGGGTGGAGCCAGCGTCGAAACAAGACACCTCTACACGGGGGTAGTCCGGTCGATGGCCCTTTACGGGTCACCGGTGTGGGTCCCGGCTCTGACCGCCCAGAATAAGGCACGCCTCTGGCGGCCTCAGAGGGTATTGGCGGTCAGAGCCATACGCGGATACCGCACCGTGTCGACGGAGGCGGCGTGCGCCTTGGCCGGAACACCCCCGTGGGATTTGGAGGCGGAAGTGCTCGCCGAAGTTTATCGGCGAGCGGCTGAATATCGGGCGGAGTACGGGTATCGTGCTCCGCCCGAAGAGGTACGCGAATGGCGTGAAGCCGCTCGCCGAGCCACGATGGCTCGTTGGTCGTCCCGGCTGGAGGCTCCACGCGCTGGCTTTGCCACCGTGGAGGCGCTCCAGCCGGTCATCCTCGAGTGGGCAGGGCGGCAGCACGGGACTCTTTCCTTCCGACTGACGCAGGTGCTTTCCGGGCACGGTTGCTTCGGGAAGTACCTGCACTCGGTCGCTAGGAGGGAACTGAGTCCCGCCTGCCACCACTGCGACTGCAGTGAGGACTCGGCCCAGCATACGCTGGAGTTCTGCCCCGCTTGGGCGGAGCAGCGCCGGGCCCTCACTGCAGTCATCGGAGGAGATCTGTCGCTACCGGCCGTCATACGCTCCATGGCCGGTGGCGACAGCAGTTTTACCGCGGTCGCATCCTTCTGCGAAGACGTAATTTCGCAGAAGGAGGCGGCGGAGAAGGCCCGGGAGGATGATCTCCACTCGGACCCGATCCGCCGCCGGCGAACCGGGCGGCGGAGGCGCGCCCATCTGCGCCTCATGCCGCCCTGAGTGTGGCCGCGGATGGACGGGATGGGTTTTCCCGTCCATCCGCTTTAGTGGCCAGCCGCGAAGGGGCGACGTACGCGTGTGCCGTGCGTCGCCTAATTTGAGAGTTTTTACCAGCAGACGGTGCCCGCTTCAGTGCGGGCAGGCGCTGGGAGGGGTCCGGTCGTATAATATCTGCGATTCCCGGACCCCTCCCTTCTCAGGCGCAGAGTTGGCACACCGTGTGGTTTTAGTCGGTTCGATTCCGACACACCGCCCCGCCGCAAACCCCGGCGGGGTGACGGCCCGAGGGGGTTTCCACACGTAAAAAAAAAAAAAAAAAAAAAAGGCTTATGTCCAGTAGTGGACTGCAACCGGCTGATGATAAAGATAATTTAAAACACGAACAAGTAAAAAAATTATAACCCTTTGTTATAAACATAACCTTTCGTTGGTAAGTGCGAGACCAGAGGCATGGCGGCTTATTGATGCAGAATCATCACTGAGCCGCCATAGTGTGGGTTACCATGCTGCATTATCTACATTCGCATTGAGTATGACCACCACTCTTGGATTCTGATTACGCTTTCCATCAGGCAAAGTAGTCATTTTGGCAGCGCCATAGATAAAAAAGACCTTTTAATATTTATACAGCCCATGTCACAAGGTCATTATTACGAATAATACAAACATACCTGCCTCGGTGGCGCATTGGTAGTGAATGCGACTGCCGTGCTTGAGGTCTCGGGTTCAAATCCTGGGTCGGACCAAATGTTTGCGTAATTTACAAATATTTGTTTCGGAGTTTGGGTGTTTTCTATGTATAATATGCATGTATTTACAAAGTATATATTTATTCATATCAGTTGTCTAGTACCCATAACACAAGCTCTGCTTAGCTTGGGACTAGATGGTGTTGTGTGTTAGATGTCCGAAATATTTATTATTATTATTATTATTATTTATTATTTAAAAGCAACTTCAAAAAAAGAAGGAGGTTATCAATTCGACTGTTTTTTTATTTTTTATGTTTCAAAGCTGGTGCTTCTCATGTCGACCCATTTCAATTTGGTCCAGTTCTTGAAGTAGGTTTTTCTTTTTTTGTAGAGCTTTGTTAGACATTTTACAGAGACTGGCAAAACTTACCCTTTCTTTGCCGTCGTCGGGTAAAATAGAATGTGTTCGTCAAATACATAGAGATTCGCTTTTCTTATATTTATGTTACACCTACCTACAAAAAATACGTATTGACATATTAAGCGCGTATTCAGGCAACGTTTCAATTATTTCAAAACCGAGGAAATATAATTAACTTAGGTATTATATAAATATTCGTTCGATACATTATCCTGTTATGTACAAAAGCTGTCAGTACACACTTTGTAACCTGTACATACATATCCATACAATTAAATAAAAATGTAGTGTCTGTTTGTAGTATTAAAATAGCCGCTTTTTACTAAAAACATATGTATGTATACACGGTACACATACCAAACTAAATAACTAAGTTTCTTCAGGTTAATCTCTGTACCGATTTTAACGGATCTTTCCCTGATAGGTAGCTGATAACATAAGGAGTAACTTAGGCTACTTTTTAGACTAGCTTCGCCCGGAGGTGTACCCTCGGTACCACAATAATCGCTGGTAGCCATATATAGCCATATATAGAGCAGAGTAGAGGACATACCTGCATAAATGTTCATGCTAACCTATTAAACCTATCGTACCCTAACGTTTATGAACAGTTTTACAGTATATTATTATTTTATTTTATTTATTTATCTTCATTGCAAACATAATACACAAACAAATAAACGGTCTTATCGCTCACGGCGATCACATCCAGACAACCATAAATATGGACATCGAGTGTTTAAAACATTTGAGTAGTTAACACACAAGTAACATTTTAGAATATTCAAAATATCAATAGAGATCCATACATAAATACACATTTATTCACTCTACACATCAATATTGCATATATCTACACTAATATGGGGCCATCCATAAAGTACGTCACACGTAAAGGGGGGGGAGGAGGTCCACAAAGTGTGACATGGTGTGACAAGGGGTGGGAGGGGTCCTAAGTTTCGTGACATCACATTTCAAAATCTAATATACTCGTATCTAGAGGTACTAATCGCGTAATTTTAAATATTAATTTAACTAAAAAATATTTCCAACTCTATCTTTAGGACAATACGGTTTCAATTGTTTTGTTGATAATCAGCATTTAATCTTTTTCATACAAGGTCTGATGTAGTTCTGATTTGTTGCGTATACAGTATTCAATCCGAATTTATAAGTGTTGATTTCATAAAAAAAGTACATAATTTAAATGGAAATAAAAGTAATTTCGGAACTGCTGTTTTAATTTAATAATTTTTCGATGTGAAATTGCAAAACATGTGACGTTACACTAGGGAGGGGGGGTCTCAGAAATGTGACCACCTGTGACAAGGACGGGGGGGGCTCAAAAAATCATGAAATTCGTGTGACGTACTTTATGGATGGCCCCTATTATAAAGAGGAAAGATTTGTATTTTTGTATGTAACGAATAAACTCAAAAAGTACTGAACCGATTTTAAAACTTCTTTCACCATTCGAAAGCTACATTATCCACGAGTAACATAGGCTATATTTTATTTTGGAAAAAAATAGGGTTTCGTAAGATATTTGGGTTTTTCGGACACAAGGTGTAAAAAATCAACCAGAAAAATTACTTATTTTGCGTACGCTGCCTATACTACAAGGTATCTCAAAAGAAATTTCATATTTAGTGGATTGATTAAAAAAAAAGGAAGCGGTATATAGAAAAAATGTTTATTTATTGTTAAAATACACTTTTTGGGAATTCATTTCTTAAAAATAATATCGTCTAAATGTAAACCCTCACGTTGTTGGCACTCATTTAATCGAACAGTAAAATTACTTATGACTGCTCGACAGGTGGAGTGAGGGAGGGCTGCCATTTCGTGACGGATATTTTCTTTCAAATGCGCCAGTGAAGTTGGTTTATTGGCATAAACTTTAGATTTAAGATAACCCCATAGGAAAAAGTCCATAGGGGTTAAATCTGGGCTACGTGGAGGCCAATTTATGTCACCTCCCCGGGAGATCAATTTTCCTGAGAAAATTTCACGAACACGTGGCAGAGATATATTGGACGTGTGTGAAGTTGCTCCGTCCTGTTGAAACCATGTTCTTTGGTTATAGCCAGGAAAGTTTTGCAGTTCAGGTACCAAGAAGTTGTCTAACATCTCCACATAACGCTCTGAATTCACTGTAACTGTACGCCCCATTTCGTCTTCAAAAAAGTAAGGGCCGATAATTCCTCGCGCCGACATGGCAGCCCATACGACTTTAGGCGAGTGTAGGGGTTTCTGATGTTTGCGTTTCGGATTGGCTGAACTCCAGTAGCGGCAGTTTTGCTTATTTACGTGGCCATTAAGATGAAAATGAGCTTCATCCGAAAACAAAATGTTGGTAAACGTTGAAAATCGCTCAATCATCTGATTTACGAAATTAAGCCTCTGACCGGCATCTTGGGGCTTTAATTCTTGCACCAATTGAATTTTGTAGGGGTGCAGCTTTAGATCTTTGTGCATAATGCGATGTAATGATGATCTATGCACATTTAAAGCACTCGCGCGCTTCCGAATTGAAAGGCTCGGGTCGTCACGTACAGATTGATTAACACTCTCCACGTTTTCTACCGTTCTTGATGACCTAGGTCGCCCGGATTTTGATTTATCCAGCGTTGATCCAGTCTCTTCAAACTTTTTAACCCAATGTCGAATGAGAGGAAGGCTTGGCGCATCATTTAAGTGGCGAAAACCTCGAATACTGCAGAATTTTCTACGCGCGACAGTTGTCGAATCACCGTTCTTGTAAAACTCTCGCACGCACAACGCGCGGTCTGCTCCCGAGAAACGCTCCATAGCGACTGAATCCCCAAGAGCCAAGCTACCAATTGACATAACCCCCGCACCCCTCAAGTACGCAGCGTTCACGCAGTAAGCTAAACAAATATAAAATTTCTTTTGAGACACCCTGTATAAAAGATAGAACTATAAAATGTTCTAATCAATCGTAGATCTTATAAATATCTACAAAAAAGTCCGCGACACACTATACGGGGCAATTTTTTTCGCTACGGGCAATAAAAGACACAAACGAGGTTGCGGCGGTCAGCTAGTACAATATATATAGTTGTATATTTTAGATAACAGCTAAGTAGTATAAATTTAAAATTATTTAATAATATTTGCTTTACGTACTCAACAGACCACCTCTTGATTTTGGGGTCTGTGTCACTAGACCCATGGTGTTGTCCCTTGATGGGACAATTAGCACTTTTTTCTACCAATAGTCTCATCTGAAAAGGGACGCAAGTATTTCCACACAGAAGTCCTTTTACCGTCTATACAATAGGATTGTTGGCAAACAGGGCAACGTTGTTGTACCACTTAAGAAATAAGAGATATCATCATTCCGTGGGAGAGCCACGCTTCGGCATGAATGGGCCGGCTCGACCGGAGTGATACCACGGCCTCACAGAAAACCGGTGTGAAATAGTGCTTGCGCTGTGTTTCACCGAGTGAGTGAGGATACCGGAGGCCCATACCCCCCTCCCCCCATTCCCTCTCCCTATCCCCCAAACGTCGGCAACGCACTTGTGACGCTTTTGGTATTGCGGGTGTCCATGGGCGGCGGTAATCGCTTACATCGCTCATTTTATAGGTGATGCGTCTGCTCGTTTGGCCCCTATTCAATAAAATAAAAAAAAAGATAATTATTACATACTTTATAATTTTATTAACGAAAATAAATAATATTATAAAAAATACAGAAAACACTGGGGGTGTGTGGGATGAAAAAGTGTCAATTGTTCCATCATGTGACTATGGCACAACAGTATAGGACTTGTGGGAGTTGCGGGACATTCCCCGATTTTACAATTTGACAGTTGTATAGAACTGACTGTAAAAAATAACTGAAATGAAATTATAGAGATAAAAAATATTGTGTAGTTAACAGGAAACAAGTAAATATTCTCGTAATATATTTTAGGCAAAAAATACATCGTGTCACCATCTTTTATAATTATAATCTGTCTGTGTTTAGAAGAAGACGAAACTAACTCTTTTTTCATAAAGGGCATATAAAGGTTTTAAGCAGAACTATTAATGTTATATATTTTTTAATCATTAAATTACAAGACTTTTTCAAACTTTAATTAGCCCTATTTTTAATTTCAGCTATTTTTTGTGAAGATTAATTTTTAAGGGATTTCTTTTCATGTGTGTAATTTTATTAAAATTGTTTTAAAAAAGAAGCTTGTTAATTATTTGATAAGAAAATTTGATAAAAAATAGTAAAACATGAAAACATTGTACTATGTAAATTTATGATAAATAAGACCAATTTACAGAATTATCATTGCCGTAATATAGAGTAAAAGGTAAAAAAGTATTAAATATAGAAAATAAAAGAACAAAAATAACTCTCCACCGTGACAGTGCGAACACTGCCGTGACCAGGATTCGAACCTGGGTTACTACGGCCACAACGTAGGGTCCTAACCACTAGACGATCACGGCTGTAGGAGAGACCGGGAATGATACCGAAATAGCAGTTCACATTCTATTACATATTTTATTAAAAAATTAAGGATATATTATTTTTAAAAAACTGTGTCAACAACAATATACAATAACGATTCGGTATCGATCGATAAATAAGACAAGAGCTAACCCGATCAAACTATCGGTCCATTAAAAAGTTTGTAGTCTGTGGGGGCTCTTAGTCTTGCGGTCCTGACAGCTATTCTTAGATCCATTTCCTACCCAGGACAAATATCGCGTGAAAAGATTGATAAGCGATATCATTTGTTCTGTCTCTACATATAAATTTATTTAATTACACATTTGGAAATTATTACATTGATAATTTAGAAATTTAGTGACAAAGACGAACGAAAAAATATAACAACACATAAACAAAATATACCTAATAACTCACGTATTTAAGATCACTTTTATATTTTTTAGCATTCAATGATATTTGAACAGAAGAACGCTGCTATTTCTTCTTTTGAATGATTTAAGAAAGACTTGTATTTTGATGTGATTGGACACAACCGGCCAAATACCCTTGGATACAAACATAGGATCATATAACGTGTCAATATCAGAAATAATAGCCAGGTAAATTGGTTCTGAAGCTCATCAAACCGTGTCAATCACGTAGAACTTAACAAATTGGCTATTAGTTTCATGTGCCGTAGCCTGTTCTTAACAGGGTTTGAGCTATAAAGTGGTGCGATATACATTAATGACTTAAGAGCTAAAATAGTAACTTGAACATAGACTTGTAATAATAATAAATATTTCGGACATCTAACACACAACGCCATCTATTCCCAAGCTAAACAACAATCAATTCAACATTTGGTCCGACCCGGGAATCGAACTGCGCTATCGAGGCAGTCATATAGCTGCGACTACAATATGATAATATGTAGATAATAAATAAAATTAATATTCAATACTCATGTCAAACTATACTCAAAAATCTAATAATTAATACCAAAAAAAATGGCCGAACGAAATAACAAACCATACTCAAAAACAACACAAAAATTAATCAATAATAAAATACCTACACAATAAACCTAACTTGCGGAAAGATTTCAGTAATATAATAAAAATATCCAGAACTCTTAACTAGACAAACGCACAGCAAGTAACAGCTGTCAAAGAAAATGGAGGCAGGAAAAATAAGATATAAAATGTGTTTTTCGCAACGATTTCGCGCGCACGATATTGAATGATTTTCACCACCCTTTTATCCATTGTTGTACGGTACGAAGTCACAAAGTGTGAAATAAAAAACTTGACATTTTATGAAACGTGAATTTGTTGACTACATTTAAAGCGGCACGTAGGTGTAAAGGTTTTTATCATGTGAAAAATAAAAAAGTATGTTTTTTATTACTTTTTGTACAATATCCCGTACAGGTGAAATTTGGTGTTTTATGCCTCCTCATTATAGTCTTGTCTTTTTATTTAACATTTTTTTTGAATTGGCACAAATAATTTAAAGTGAATATTTCAAATTACAGAGTTCTACTTCGGTAATTGATATTTCTATTCTTCTTCTTTTGATGAGATGGCAACCAGCTAATCAGGTGTTTCTGCCAATGTCAAGTATTTAAAGACTTCAAATCTTAAGTCTTTTCGAGTCTTTAAGTATTCGTCGTCATAAAATTAATGCTAAAAAACATAAAAAATGTGAATAAGATGAAATACGGACAGTCTCTGGCAAAAACAAAAAAAAAAACGATCTCCCGATATTTCTATCGAATCGTAAAAAACATTTGTCACACACACTTGAACTTTTGAAATCTTTCAGCTGTCAGTCAGTTTGATTCTGAAATTTGTAGAGGTTTTTCATAAGACATTAAAATCGAAATAAATGATACGATTTCTATATTATGCAGACTACGCAGTTGATGTTTTTAACTTCACTTTAATGGGATTTTAGTAAAGTGACATCTAACGGAAGACTAAATAACTACGTCGATTTCAACTGGCGTTTATATTGTGATGTGCATGCCTAGATGTCACTTTACACTGAACAGAATTTCATAAACTGTATGTAGTACTTTACGTGTATTACGATAAATATACGTATTCATACTTTCAATGGCATCTGTAATTATACCAAAACTTTTTAGTAACATAGTAAATTATATAAATTAGTCATTTAACAATCTATTTTTAGGAAAACCGTAAATTACCGAAAGAATACAAAGTATACAAACACAATCAGAAACGCATCCATTTCTATATTGCACGTGTTCTCTATGATACGAAATTCTACATTATCTATGTTAAAAAATTGTAGTACCTTCGCTTTTGTAGTCGCGTTTTTAGCTATATCATGGCTAAAATGCAGTTGTAATTCGTAAATTCTGAAGACGTGCCTCAATAATTGTCGTAAACACATAGAGTGACAGGACGATTAGATATTTTGTACTATTATATGAATATTTGCTTTCATTTGACAAATTGCGCTAGACCGCATATTTAAAATGGCAGCCCTACCACGTAGAATAATCAAAGAAACACAAAGATTGATGCAAGAGCCGGTGCCGGGAATCAGCGCTGTACCAAGCGAAACAAATGCTCGTTATTTTCATGTAATCGTGACTGGCCCGGAAGACTCGCCGTTCGAAGGAGGACTGTTCAAATTAGAATTATTTCTGCCTGAGGACTATCCCATGTCAGCACCTAAGGTTAGGTTTATAACGAAAATATACCATCCTAATATAGACCGGCTCGGTCGTATATGCTTGGATATACTGAAGGACAAATGGAGCCCCGCACTGCAAATTCGCACAGTGCTGCTCTCGATTCAGGCGTTACTGTCAGCGCCGAACCCCGACGACCCGCTGGCTAACGACGTGGCTGAGCTGTGGAAGGTGAACGAGAGCGAGGCGATCCGAAATGCTAAGGAGTGGACGCGGAGATACGCCATGGACAACTGAGCGCCCGTGCCACAGAGCACTCTCACACCAGTGCCTCCCCGATGCGCGGGATACGAGGACGGAACTAACATATATCATGATTTTAAGAGTGCAAGTTATGTTATACACCCTAGACCGAGTAACTTGTGAAGAGACAATTGTGGATACATTTTTATTATAGGTGAGAGGCGGGCGGCGCGTCGGCATTGCTGCCCGGCCTCACCGCCAGGTTATTCTCCCGCATTTCTCGTAGCCTCGCCCTTATTGTCTCGGAGCGGTCCGACAATCCCACAGGTCATTGTTTACCCGTTCACATATAGCTTCGTTACAATATTAGGTATGCATATTTTTTTACTATCATTATAATAGCGAATAAAACAAGTATCTGGACCCTTAAATGTATATATTTCATGGTTACAAGTTTGGTTAATTTTATACAATTGATAGTGTTTACTGTCACAAAGTTCGATATCTTTGTAAGTTTTATTGAATACCATCTTTTGTGTGCAAAATGTTATGCTTAATTAAATGATTGTCAGTCTACTGATTACTAGTGATACTGCAGTATAATTTAATTCTTTTTTCTTAGCCCAGTTGATGCATTCTAGATTTAAATTTCCAGTTTAAGTATGATCGGCATGATTTCACTGTATACTATTTACATCTTGTATAAAAATTATCATTAAATTGTATTTATGTAAATTTAATTTGGCTTTGTGAAAAAACTTCAAAATACATAATATACAAAAGCTAAACCAATATTTTATTTTCACAAACACAAATCTCATTTCAAAGTGAGGTTATGTATTCATAGACAATAACAGAATACGGCACTCATACTTTTCCTTATTCTGTTTTGAAAATCTAATACTGGGTGAATATTTCCTTAATGTAACAGTAAAAACACATTTAACTTTACTGTCATAATTTGAGGTTATATTTTCCGTCTTTAGAAACATTGTCATCATATTGCAGCTGAATTGATTTTTTTCAATTCAAATTAATCTAAATTAGAACTACTTCATTAAATTCCTTCGCTTGCCCAAATATTTTAATATTAGGTCAGGTGGCAAGATCAGCTGATTATTAAATACAGTGAGAGTTGTTATACTCTGTATTATTTATCAGATATAATAGTTCCAAAGTTCACTAATTATTAATCTATGTATTAATAATCAGTAATAAGAAGAGAGCAGTATGAAATTTGGAGAGAAAAAAAAAAAAAATTATTAAATAAATTATGCTTGAATTTTTACCACTGTGCAACCATAATGTCTTATATAATCAGGTCAACAGTACACCTAATTTCTAATCAGAATTGATTAATAAGATCCCTTTAAAAATGAACTGATAATCTTCACAAATTCTAGTGAAGAACCATCTCGACTATAGCAGCTTTCAATCAAAAAAATTGCATCATTATTAGTTTAATTATTTAGGTGCTATGATGCCACAAACACATTAAACTTATAACACATATCTTTTTGCATCAGGGATTAATAAAAAGTATCTAAGTAAGTATTTCCCATACTTTATTTATTTTTGTTATTCACCAACATTGTTATCTCTTATCTAGATCAACAATAGGTACATAGAAAATTTTTATTGACTGGTTTCAATGTTAAAAGTAAGTCAATAATCAGACGATAGTCTTTGTTACAATTGTTACTAGGACAGGACAGGATTAAAATAATATATGTTGTCAATCTCCTTTTAATCAAAAGAAAATTACGTACCTAAATTAAAGTGTTTTTAATGGAACCAAATAAGATAATTAATATCTTCACAATCATCCTTCAAATCACACTTATGCTCTGATCTGACGACCCTTGTCACCAGTACCTGGGTTCATCTCTTGATCATGATGATTTTTTTTTTTTTTTTTTATTTTTTTTTTTTTTTAACTGCCATCAGTCCTAACTGGACTATAATCAGTTTTGTTGAGTGAGCAATTGGCGTTTGTGGTGCAGAGGTCAGTACCACTGCTACCATGTGTGTATGAGACAACATGCCCTCTTTTTAGCCTGTTGATGTTCTTGGAGATGTCTAACAATCCAGTAGCCAGCGGATTTGGATGCATGGCTAATCGTTCAGCGTAGCGTTTTTTACTGATGTCGATCTCTTCCACTACGGTAGGGCAATTGAGATACTCATGAATTTCCTCATTTCGAGTGAACCAAGGAGCGTTAACTATTCCTCTCAGAATGCCATTTTGTGCTCTTTGGAGGCACATTATATTCGTCTTGCTGGCAAAACCCCACAGTTGAATGCCATATGTCCATATGGGCTTTAATAGAGAGTTGTAAAGGAGGAGTTTGTTATCAACTGAAAGTACCGAGTTTCGACCCATCAGCCAGTGCAAGTTCCTGTACCTTAGGTTTAACTGATCACGTTTCTGCTTGATGTGTGTTTTCCAGGTTAGCCTTTTGTCTAGGTGGAAACCCAGGTACTTTGCGCAGTCACTTTGTGGTAAGGTATCATTGCCTAAGGTTACAGCAGGGCAATTGCCTTTTCTCAGGGTGAAGTTGACATGAATTGACTTTGTTGCGCTAGCTCGGATACGCCACTTCTGAAGCCAGGTATTCGTGTTTTGTAGTATTGCTTGGAGTTTATTACTAGCAGACACTGGATCCTTAGCGCTAGCCAGATAAGCAACATCATCGGCATAAGACGCTACAATTACATCTGTTGAAGTTGGAAGATCATGTGTGTAGATGTTATATAAGACCGGTCCGAGGACAGATCCCTGCGGTACTCCAGCTTCAATAGAGCGCAGACTAGATCGTGCATCTCCATGCTTTACTTGGAATCTTCTGTCAGTCAAGTAAGAGGCTATGATTGGGAAGACTGAGTGAGGAAGTTTTTCCTTTATTTTGCATAGCAAACCTTTGTGCCAGACACGATCAAAGGCCTGTTGGACATCCAGGAATGCTGCAGAGGTGTACTCCATTCTTTCAAACCCCTGGCGTATTGCATGGCACACGCGGTGCACCTGTTCGACTGTTGAGTGGGACTCTCTGAATCCGAACTGATGAGTTGGAATGAGTTCACACTTATTTATGAACACCTTTAATCTGGCTAAGAAGATTCTTTCCCACAACTTTGTCAAAACTGGTGTGAGGCTAATTGGTCGATACGATGAGATTTCATGTGCTGGTTTACCTGGTTTGTGAATCAATATTATTTGAGATATCTTCCATAGGTCAGGAACACAGCCAGTCCTAAAGATACCATTAAACAAGATAGCTAGGAATGTAACCACTTTCTTTGGTAGTTCCTTTAAGATCTTAGGAGTGATCAGGTCAAACCCAGGGGCCTTCTTTGGATTCAAAGATCTTATTTCTTTGGCAATTTCTTTGGGTGAAGTCGGAGTTATGGGCAAGCTCATTTGCAGATCTTGATCAAGTATAATATCGATCTCGTGATCGTCCCCATGTCCTTCATTTGGTTTAAAAACACCTGCCAAGTGTGAAGCAAAGAGTTCAGCCTTTTCGTCATCGGTTCTTGCCAAGGAGGATTGCGATCTTATCGAGGGACTATGCTGTTGCGACCTATCCAGCTTTTTTGCAGCCTTCCACAAGGAGTGTTCGCCTGTGTTTTCAGAAGATAGCTTTAAAATGTCGTGTTGCATTTTAGTGTTGACTGATTCCTTGAGCATAATTTTTAGTTCTCTTGTGGCGCGATTAAAATTTCTTTTATCCGAAGGGTGCCGGGACAGATGCCATACCCGTCTTAACTGACGCTTCTCGCTGATTTTGAGTTTAATATCGAGGGCTTGTACCGGCGCCCTGCGAGAATACCCCAGGTCGGGAGTGTTCAACCAACAAGCTACTTGAATCAGATTGGTGACATGTTTACATGCTCTTTGGATGTCATCTGAGGTTTTCAAGGCGATATTTAGATTCAGATTATTTTCGAGGTAGTTCCTGAATCCATCCCAGTCAGTTCTTTTGTTGAACAATGATTCTGGCTCTTCGCGTGTTAATACGGTACTACTGATATCAAGAATGACTGGAGTATGATCAGAGGATCCATCTAGGCTTGATTCAACCTTTACGTACAAGTTACTTATCCCTCCCGAAATAAAAAAGTCCAAAAGGTCAGGAACTTTGCTGTGGTCAGTTGGCCAGTAGGTAGGTTTGCCATTTGACCAAGACTGCAACTTACTTTTTTCCACCGCACTTTTTAATGCTCGGCCTCTTGTTACCGTGCATCGTGAGCCCCAGAAGGTGTGCTTCGCATTCCAGTCTCCTCCTGCGATAAAGCGATGACCAAGTGAATGGAAAAATTGTGAGAACATTTCCTCAGTAATTTTATGTCTCGGGGGACAATATACGGCGGAGAAGGTGATTGGGCCGGCTCGGTCCTCCACTATGATAGTGTTTGCTTGCAGGAACACCGTTGAGTAGGATGCTATAGGCGAATGTTTTATGTTTGATCTGATCACAATTGCTGAGCCCGCGTGTGCACTACCGTCAGGGTGTGGAGTGGAATAAATATTGTAGCCCCTGATGCAAAATGAGCTCTTAGTTGTAGCGTGTGACTCAGAGATGAGAACTACATCTACACTAGATGATGACGATGATAGTCCATAAAGGTCTTCTTTAAAAGTCCTTGATGTGGCAATGGTAGCATATGCAACTATTATGCCCGAGGTCTCGGGTTCGATTCCCAGGTAAGATCAAACGTTTGTATGATATGCTAATATTTGTGTGCTACATTACAAACTCAACCTCATTAGTTACCAAAGGCTCAATTATTTGAGTGTTCACTATTATTGATAAAAATAAGTAATTTTTTAAGATTCACATGTGTAGTCACATTTTATTTATTTTACAACTTTATGCATAAGATGTACAATGGCAGACTTAATACCATAGGCATTCTCTAACAGTCTACCTTCAGGTGGCGCAGACATGCATGTAAGGGTGCACTACACTTTGAATAGTTAGTTTTGTTTTAAGAAATTATAATCATTACTTAATAAATTCCGTTAAGCTTGAGTAGTCCTTCCAGAGAGTAGTAATTAAAACAAACAAACCCAAGAAACTACAAAGTAGTCTATTACAATTTTTAACTGATGTAAAAAAAAGGTTTTCATTTTTTGTTGAAGGTTTGTTATATTGTTGCTACCTCTCTACTCCCATCATTTAAAAATGGTTTTGTACATTTTTTTATTGATCTTCTAGTTTAGTTCCATAAAAAATTTAAGACAAGTGAAAAGAGTTCATTATGGTTTATTATAATTTGTAATGATGTAGGCTGTTAAATTTGGTTTGGTGATACCTGGTAAAAAAAAGAGTATGGATCAACTTCAAAGTAGTTGCTTAAAGTTGTCACATATGATGAACGAAACGATCATAATCATATTTATGCAATGTTTCTTACATTTTCATCGTTTTTTGTTCTTTTCGAAAGACAATCCTCATTAAAATTTTATGTCATCTAAATTTTATAAATTTTTTATCATTAATTTCATCACGATGAAGACTTAGAATTGAAGACTATACTAATATACTAATACTTGACATTGGCAGAAATTGCTGATCCGAATGATCAGGGTGGTTCAAATTTAATCTCATCCACAGGTTTTAAATATAATGGTAAAATACCATAATAATAAAATAAATTAATGATAAGAAATGTCAATGAATTGCAATGGGGACCGCATTTTTTATCATTAATTTCATCACAACGAAGACTTGTAGACTTATTTGATGACTTCAAATACTTGACATTGTAGAAATGGCTAATTAGCTAGTAGCCATCTCATCAAAGGAATAAGAAGAAGACTATTTTCCTGCCATCTTAGCGTGGGAGAGCCACGCTTCGGCATGCATGGGCCGGCTTGATCGCAGTGATACCACGGTCTCACAGAAAACAAATGTAAAACAGCGCCTGCGTTTTGTTTCACCGAGTGAGTGAGGATACCGGAGGCCCATACCCCAACCCCTCTTCCCATCCCCCAAAGGCCGGTAATGCACTTGTGACGCCGCAGGTGTTGCGTGGGTCCATGAGCGGCAGCAATCACTTACCATCAGGCGATACGTCTGCTCGTTTACCCCCAATTCCATAAAGAAAAAAAAAAGATCTTGACATTTACCCACTGTCTGACATTTCCTGTCATCTTGACATTTACCCATTGTCTGACCTTTACTGTCATCTGAACATTTTACTCACCATCTGACAGACGTTGGGCGAAAACCGAGAGAAAATATGTATCTGTTTCCATCCAACTATAATCGATTTGGATTTTCCAGATGTCTTTTCTACCACCAAACGGCATCAATAATCAAGTTACCTACTAGATTATTGATTCCTAAGAATATTTCCCAATAATTGTAAGTAACTTTAATTAAACATCAAAGTCTATTTTCCAAAACCAAAAAAGTGACGGTTTTACCATTCTAAGGTCCAGTTTCAGGTTTAGTCAGTGCCTAAAAAAATTACTTAATAGTGACATCTAACGAAAGGATGGCAAACGTACGAGTAAGCCTGTCGAGTAGCTGCACTGTAGTAATTTGCACTTTTTGGTCGTCACTCGCTCACATCCGAGTTACTTTACATTTTTTGTTTTCACTCGCCTGCTTACCCAGCAGCAACTCGCTTAAGAAAGCAGCTGGACTGTCGCTCGTATTGTTTGGACATGTTTGGCAGTAGCTCGCCAGTGCCAGCAATCCCTTTTTTCAATCCTTTAATGTTTTTTAAAGCTTTTTATAAACATTTTCCAATTCCTGACATAATATTGTAGTCATAGAGCGTATCACGTTCAATCAACATCGTGACAACACGCAAGAGTGGACAGCAGCTACTTGGTGTGGTGTAGACAGCAACAGCGGGCCGAGCTACTGGCGTACGAGTAGTCATGTCGAGTAACTGCTTACTGGCTAGGCAGCACCTCGCACTGTGTAAACCAGCCCTTACAGCGAGCATTTAAACTGAAATAAAGTTTTTGCACTGATTATACCACTTTATTAAATTTTCTAAAATTAACTAAGGAACGAATTAATAAAACCAATTTTGTATTAAAAGGATGAGACAAAAACCACTATGGAACCTGGACCCACTAGGTATACAGGTTCTTATATGGAAACATTGTTTAAAATATTGACCATTTAGCGAGTTCTTTAAACTTTTTAGCAGCATTATTCATCGCAACTCAATATAATGACTGTCTCAAAAGCTTTAATGCGTTTCATTGTGATTCAGTTTAGTACCGCATTAAGGCTAATAGGTGTGGACTACGTTCGAGGTATAATGGCTACATTATATATACCGCACAATTTGCAAAATGACAGACTGTCTGTCGTATTATCAGTGCCAATCGTGAAAAGATTATTCAAACTCGCATCTTAAACAATATTTTGAAACTCTAATTGAATTAGTGTTTTAATTCGAAATATGTCGGAATTTATAAAAAAATAAATATTTCAACTTATTCATTGCTATAAAAAGTTTTAATTTTTCTTGATTTAAACTGGTTAACAATAGAACCTGATAACAATAATATTTATGTTAATGTCATATACGCATTTTTAACCGACTTAAAAAAGGAGGAGGTTATCAATTCGACTGTTTTGTTTTTGTTTGTTACCTCATAGCTTTCAACTGGGTCCCGAATTTTGATGATTTTTTTAAAGCTGGTGCTTCCCGTGTGGTCCCCTTCCCATTGTTAAAATTTGTGATTATTGGAGTTAGTTTGAACTGTCATCATCTTAATCCATTCGAAAACTTTTCGTCATCAACATCCATCTTTTAATGGAGCTGTGCCCAGCCAACATTGTAGGCAGTCTCTAATTAAAACTCATTCACCGACTCTAAGCTTGTTTTTAATGTTCAGTAATTCAAAGCAAGTCCAAGGTACAAAACTTCTCATTTTAACACTAAGTTAATCGTAACTTTACGCTACGATGCCCGTATAAAAGAGTGAACATCATAAAACAAAACAAACTTAACTTCACTTATTTGAAAGTATAAATACATTTCTTCCGAATTGATATGTATGAATAAATCTGGATCCATGAAAGATATATCAGTTTCAGATCCCACTACAGATATGACATTAGGTATTTTGGATTTACGTAATGTATGATATTTGTGATGTATTCTGGCGAAGTGGAGTGCTTATCGTGGGAAAGCCACGCTTCGGCATAAATGGTCCGACTCGACCGGAGTGATACCACGGCCTCATAGAAAACCGGTGTGAAACAGCGCTTGCGCTGTTTCGCCGTGTGAGTAAGGATACCGGAGGCCCAGTCCCCAACCCCTCCCCCATCCCACTGCCAAACCCCCAAAGGTCGGTAACGCGCTTGTGACGCTTCTGGTGATGCAGGTGTCCATGGGCGGCGGTAATCGCTTACTATCAGGCGATACGTGTGCTCGTTTGCCCTCTATTCCATAAAAAAAATATGTCTAAATAAAAGTTAGTAATCAGAAATAACCTCTTGGAACAAATCAACTTGAAAGCTTGTTCATGATCATCATCTTTTTATAATATACTAGCTGTCCCGGCAAACGTTGCTTTGCCATAAAAGGGGTGGGTTAATAAAAATCGCGATGGAAAAATAGGGGTTAATCTTAGAGGGTTGAAAATTTAGGGTTGTATGTATTTTCTAATGCTGCATCATAAAAAAAATAAAAAATTAAAATTTGTCTAAAAAATAAAAAAAAAAATTAGGGGTGGACTACCCCTAACATTTAGGGGGATAAAAAATAGATTACGTCCGATTCTCATAGATACCGGATAATCACAAAAAATTTCATCAAAATCGGTCGAGCCGTTTCGGAGGAGTTCAATTACGCACCCCGTGACACGAGAATTTTATATATAAGATTTTATAATATACTAGCTGTCCCGGCAAACGTTGCTTTGCCATAAAAGGGAATATATGTTAATCGCGATGGAAAAATAGGGGTTGATCGTAGAGGGTTGAAAATCTAGGGTTGTATGTATTTTCTAATGCTGCATCATAAAAAAATAGAAATTAAAAATTTTGTCAAAAAAAAAAAAAAATTTAGGGGTGGACTACCCCTAACATTTAGGGGGATGAAAAATAGATAAGAACCGATTCTCATAGATACCGGATAATCACAAAAAATTTCATCAAAATCGGTCGAGCCGTTTCGGAGGAGTTCGATTACGCACCCCGTGACACGAGAATTTTATACATAAGCAGAATCCAAGAGAACCATACTCATTGCGAGTGCAACAATGCAGCATGATGAATTGGTGACCCACACCATAGCGGCCTATTGATGCTTTTGCATCATTAAGTCTCCGGTATTACATTCACCAACGAAACAGGACAGCACGAATGCTGTCTTAATTATACAATTATTTATAATTGCTGTCAATTTAGCACTGATACTTTCCGTGGGAAAGCCACGCTTCGGCATGAATGGGCCGGCTCGACCGGAGTGATACCACGGCCTCACAGAAAACCGGTATGAAATAGCGCTTGCGCTGTGTTTCACCGAGTGAGTGAGGATATCGGAGGCCTATACAACAACCCCTCCCCCCAATCCATCTACCCATCCCCCAAAGGTTGGCAACGCACTTGTGACGCTTTTGGTGTTGCGGGTGTCCATGAGCAGCGGTAATCGCTTACCATCAGGTGATGCGTTTGCTCGTTTGCCCCCTATTCAATAAAAAAATTAAATAATAAGAGAAGGACAATTTAGGTATCTGCCAACCCATCAGGAGTGCTATTGTAGGCAGAAACATTCGTTGTAAGGAGAGGCCTATTCTATGTCCGGAAGTGGATGATTAATCTTTCGGATGCGCGAACGGGTACTTCCGGTTACATGCACCGTGCGGCGAAATTGCAAAATTTTGCAACACGGTGCATGGTGTACGAAAATGATTAAATCTTTTCAAAAACAATGCTCGGTGGTTATAAAAGTGATTATTTTTCAAAAGATGGATAACAAGCGTACATGGTTATGCCATATTTTATTACTAAACTAATGTTATCGCTTTATTATTTACTCACAATTGAGCCAAGTATTAATTTACGCACCTATTGTGTTAATAAACATGATTTTAATATTTTATGTGGTTTATTATTCATTTTACTTATTATCCTCATAAAGTTCGATAACTAAGCTATCTACTGATATAAAAAACACTATAACTGCAGTAAAAATTCATTGAGAAACATATTTGTAAAAATCACATTTCGCTGTCGAGATATTCGCCATTTTGTCACTTTACAATCAAACTATTATTTGCGCCGAACACCAAATTACGTAGTATTTATATGAAGAAATAGTGTTTTTTAGTTAAATAATTTATTTTTTTAGTTAACTAGTGCAAAAGACAGGAACAATACATAAAAAAAACAACCTATTTATCAAGTTATTTAAAAAAAGGACTCGTTTGCTAGACCAGTTTTCATTTATTATTTTTAAGTTCTGAGAATTCTCTAAACTCTATGAAAATGACTGAATGCTAAAGAGAACAAACTGATCGTTCCATTATGTGACACACAAAGTCTATGGTCAATACAAAATAATTTAGTAAAACATAAACAAAGATCAGTTTACGTCTTGTTCATTGTCCGTCACTACTGTGTATGTGTGGGTGTTAATAGTTCCGGGACTTCCCGCTAGGCTGCGTGCAAACACGAATCAACGGCGATATACAATTTTAAGTGGCGTGCTATTGGAGAGGCCTATGTCCAGCAGTGGACTACGATACGCTGATGATGATGTAGAACAGTAATGGCGTGGGAGCCCTTTGTATGTGTGCGTCTAATTTCGCTCGTCAGGCAAAAAATTAGTGTTTATTTAAATATTTAGCTTTTCTAACACATTTTTGTTGCTATTCTATATTCTATATAAGATTCTCATCGCAATTATATCATTTTATCAATAAAAACATAAGAATAAATGCGTAAAAACCTTCAAATGAGTAAGCCCTTTTCAATAGGTAATAGACTCGGTAACTTTTTGAGTAACACTATTCAAAATTACGCATGATTTATGCCTCAATTCGTATTGATAGTGGTTCCTAAAATAAGTATAATAAGTAAAATATAACAACAAACTACCTTCAAAATCACCTTATCGGCAAAAAATCAGTTTTAAGAGGCACTTGACAGATCGCGTTGCGTCATCGTCAACTTTGAAATTGGAACTCGTTTTTTTTACGGCTCTTGAAGCGCACTTGACAAACGAATGTTTTAAAATGTTGTTCGTATAAAGCAAATGCATAACAAACCTTTCTAGACTTCGTTATAATAACTTTAATACCCAAAATTAATTAAAATGCAAGTCAACTGCGAAAAACATGGATCCGTGTGTGCCGCACCGACGGGACAAACATGGATCCGTGTTGCCGCACCCGAGAGGTTAAAAGCTGTTAGAAGTATAGTAGCTAGTCAAAGACACAAAGCATTTCAGATTGTGACCTTCCCGAATATACAAGATAAAAACTAAGTAGGTACCTAGCAGCATGATATCGCTATTTATCTACACGTCACAAACAGTTTTTTTTTATGAAATGGCAATTAGCCATTTCCGCCAATGTAAGTCATCAAATCTTAAATCTTCGTCGTGATGAAATTGATGATAATTAATATAAAAATGTGGATGAGATGAAATGGAGACCGTTTTTCGAAGAAAAAAAAAGATCTCCGTCACAAATAATTATGATAACTTATCAATTAGCCAAAGAGTAAGGTTATGACAAAGTGACTTTTTTATCAGTCAAATACACAGTCATTGGCTTACTGCCTTTGTGAGTAAAATTACGATATGCAGATAAGGATGCACAATACCAACTTTTAATTTAGAAAAAATATCCTAGTACCTACCTTTATTTAATAATATCTACTAGCTAACCCTCGCAACCTCGTTTACGTCTACTATTGCCCGTAGCGTAATAATTTTCCCCCGTTTTTTAAACATTCTTCATTGGGGCTCCGCTCCTATTGGTCTTAGCTATGGTGATATCTTAAATTCTTAATATTAGGGTTTCAATGAAGGTGCGGCGTTTTCTCGCAGCACTTCGAAGCTTGTTTTATGCTTGAAGGCTAAGCATTTACTGGCATTGTCGATGCATAGGTATTTGGTATCGGAAAAATATTTGAAAATAGTTCAGGATAAATATCAATAGGGAGGCGGTCTCGAAACGCGCGGGTGTGGCATTGTAGACCAGACGCCGTTCCCGCACCATTGACTTCGGGGCTATCTACGCATTTGAACGCTACCGCTGCCCGAACCGTCGTCGCCCCGCTCCCTTCGTGCCCGCGGCCTGAGTCTCACCAGTGTCTTAATTGAATAAATTATTCTGATTTGATTTTGCAAAGATCGTTAGCAGGTCCCTTTTACTGTAGCATGTAGTAATTGCAACCATCACGTCACCACCTCGTCCCGTCAGCTGTCTGACCCAACCTTAAATGAAAGTAGGGTACAATAAAATAAAAGAAGGTCAGTTTGTTCAGTTTATTCTTAATTTTAATGCAGACTAGAATAATACTCTTAGAAATGAGAACAACAATAGTTATTTCACATATTACAGTGTACCTACAATATATCAGCTTCACAATAAAAGGCTATTTATTATCTGTTTCTCAATGTAAATAAATCTTATTCACAACAGCTAGCAATACAAAATTACATCAGACTGTATACTTATTATATTTTAAGTTTAGTACACGAGGGCTTAGCCAGTGTGGATTGAATTTAAGGAATTAACTAATTAAAACTTTATGGATTTTAGAGCGAAATGATAAAAGATTCGAACAGCGTTTTAGTCCATTCGGAGCTTGACCGGGCAGTGACAATATTACCCGTATCGCTGGTGTTCGTCACACTGGCCAATGAGCAAATTAATCGGAAAGGTGAAATGAGTAATTTCGAGAGGATTATAGGAGAGTGTGGGTAGGATTAGAAAATACGTCATCAGAAGCATTTTGTTCGAGTGTTATATCTAGTGTTTACAATTAGAGCTGACAAATTATATATATTTTTATACATAAATAAATAATCGACATCAAAACCAAATAGTCAAATATTTATTTAAAATTATATTTTTACTATAAAATTGTATCTCTATTATGATACCACCCATAAAGTCAACGAAATAGTCGGTTAATTGTCACAAAAATCAACTAAGAATTCAACTAATCGACTAAAAATTGGATTATCCAGACAAAAAAGATCAAGAAAAATACATTTACTGTATTGTTTTCAACTGTTTTTCTTACTTTTTGGTTTTGACGTCGTACATATAGTTACTCGTCCTCAGAGCGCTAAGCTTAAGAACACAGGACATATACATATGTATATATACGTAGATTATATAGTTATGCTATAGCGACACTATAAAATTTACAAAATATGATATATCTTTTGAAATGCTACACGAAATAATGCAATTTGTTATTACTATATCGACTAATCAATTCTTTTTTTTATTATTTTGATCACTGCAGGTCGGTATGTGTGTGTAGTTTGAACTGCATGCGTTCACTACTTTGATAAAAACATTTCGGATCAAACCACAACACATGCTCGCCTTCGACCTAATTTTATCTAAGTTATACATATTTCTGAACCGAATGAAATGATTTGAACTACAGTGCACGATATATAAAGAAAAAAGGAACTGAAATATTTTTTTCAATGTACAAATCTTAAACACATGATTATGGAATGGCTAGTTTACTAACAGGCGTGAACGGTAATAAAAATAAAGTTATAAAAATAAAATCATTGAGTTTGTATAAAAATGAGATATAAAATGGAGGAATTATATAAAAAAACGGCCACTATGATTTTAATGGCTCAGGAGGTGATTATCTCTTTTTAGAAGCTAAATATTAAATTAATTCATTAAAAAAATTATAAAACATCATCGGAGATACTCTTAAAGAACTTATAAAAAAAATAACCAACTAAAAGTAAAAAAAAATATAGTTAAATTTGACTTAAACAAAAATGGAACATGCATTACAAATTGATTTATTTAATAAATATCATAACAGATATGAGTGGGGTTGATATTAAATTTTATAAATATGATATTAAATGGAGTATATATAATACATTGTCATGAGAAAGAATTTCACGTCGTCAATTTATATTGCGTTATTTCCACAATAAGAATTACGAAGTGGTACAATTATAGAGAGAATACAACTTATATTCTATGTTATTAGCCACGTAAGCATTTATAAGCATTCAAACTCATCACATACAAAAATTTCGAGTATTTTACTATCATCTAAGCATGAGATTGGCCCTTTCCTCGCTTTTTTTTTATATATTTACTAATAAAATTATATCGTAACTAAGGTTGCTCAACTCAGCAGATCAATGTTGCCACGTTGAGAATTTCTCCCAAATTGGTAGAAATAAATCAACCAGGGGTCACTTTGTAAGATGATTAAATTTTGATTATTTTTATTATTATTTTCGGTTTAAATCGATTTGCTTTTATTGCTGCAGTAAAATGATGTGTCAAAACTATCCTAATAATTTCATATATTCACTCAACCGTGTGAAGAAATATATTTATAACAAAACCCTGTTTGACTGACTGCGGATTCCATAAAGTTCGCATTTCACAATATATAATTATGTATATGTCAAGTATATAATTAGGGAGTTAGACTATGACCATGGCCTGTACAATTTACTCAATATACATAATTATACATGAAATAGCGGTAACTAATAAGAGAGATATTAAAATCATAGGGGTTTTAATGTCTCATTGTTCACATTTTTTACTACAACATACATTTTAAACAACTAGAGTTGTCTAGTTCATTGACAGTTGTTTTTTTGTGTATCATAATTAAAATTTAATCAATTTTAATTAGTTTTAAAAGCAATAAGCCAGTGGTACAAAGAATTATCCAACTCACGAAGGTATTACATAACTTAAGTCAAGTACTGTTCCGGGATATACACAGAGGAGATAAGGTGTTCAAATTAAGTTGTATATGGTAACCCTACATTCCACAAAGTTAGAATGGTAGAAAATGCAGAATGAAATGTAACATAAATATCTATAACACACAATAGTAGAAATTTTGCTACTTGACTAAAAATAGCCTGTCAAAGAGACTCTAAACTGCAAGATGGAAAGCAGGAGTAGAATCCAAGAATGGTGGTCGCCACACTCATTGTGAATTGAGACAATGTAGCATGGTGACCACTATGTCGGCTAATTGAAATGCTTCTTTCTGCATGGTTACAATAGATTTTCTTTACTTTATGAAATTCGAGTTTTAAATTATGATAACTCTGCAATATTTTTATAGATAAATTCTTTTAGAAATGACGAGTGAGTAAAGCACTATTGCGTGTTGTTAATAGCACTAACCCCTCTCTGTATACATGACAGCGAAGCTCGGAAAGGGCGTGAGCGCTGGCGGTGTGTGTCGGTGGCTGTGAGTGGTACATATCTCGTAAGCAGGCACTTGTAGCGCTATAGCGCGAATGTTTAGATGAATACGGGGTTCTCTTGGCCCGTCAGCAACCTAAACATCGACGTCGGCATTGTTTTCATTAGGATCTGTAAGAAACAAATATGCAATAAGTAACTAAATCATTTAAGATGTCTTTCTATAATGCGAGGTTATACTTGAATTTACTTTGGTGGAAAGAGTGGGGTTACCTATTCCTTTGAGGAAAGGCGAAAAAGTTGACAATTCGTTCCATGACGTTCTGTGAATTAATCTCTATTATACAGAGCCCTATTAGAACTTAGTCTATATAAGGAGAGTGGGTTATGTACCCTACAAAGGTAGTGAACAGGTTGATGATCTCTTTTAGCGGCACTGTCACAACTCTCTGTGAATTGATCTCTATAATGCAGTGCTCTGCGAAAAGGTTTTCATCGTGGGAGAGCCACGCTTCGGCATGAATGGGCCGGCTCGACCGGAGTAATAACGCGGCCTCACAGAAAACCGGTGTGAAATAGCGCCTGCGCTGTGTTTCACCGAGTGAAACCGGAGGCCCATACCCCAACCCGTTCTCCATCCCCCTCCCTTTCCCCAAAGTCCGGCAACACACTTGTGACGCCTCTGGTGTTACGGGTGTCCATGGGCGGTGGTAATCGCTTACCGTCAGGCGATACGTCTACTCGTTTGCCGCTTATTCATTAAAAAAAACGACTACTGGGGAGAATGGGGTTACCTCTCCGAAAGAGGTAGCGAGTAGATTGATAGTCCACTTTAGCGATTCGAACACGACGTTTTGTGAATTTATTTCTATCATATGGTGCCTTATGAGTACTTACATAGATATAAGTACTTTCCAATAGAGAAGACGAGTACGGTACACCCACGATGCTTTGTGACTTAATCTACATTATTAGGCGTCCTATGGAGCCTTGGGTTAGTGAGGAGAATGGGGTTACCTGTTCAATTAAAGTGCCAAGCATATTGAAGGCCTGCCCCTGTTAGCATCACCACGAACTTTATTTCTATTATTCGCTGCCCTACAAGGACTTAGGTTAGTGAGGAGAATGGGCTTACCTCTCCTACAGAGGTGGCGAGCAGATTGACGATTCGCTCGTGCGGTACAGCCACGACGCTCTGCGAGTTGATCTCTATGATGCGATGTCCCACTCTTACCCCGCCGCGTTCAGCGATACCACCGCGCAAAAGGCTGCAGATCTGGAATAAATAAACACATGTAATATTTATTTATCTATTAAAAAAAAATGCACATGTCACACACAGACGGACTTAATGCCTGCCTCGGTGGCGCAGTGGTAGTGAATGCGACTGCTGTGCTTGAGGTCTTGGATTCAAATCTTGGGTCGGACCAAATGTTTGTGTAATCTTCAAATATTTGTTTCGGAGTTTGGGTGTTTTCTATATATAATATGTATGTATTTACAAAAAAAAGTATATGTGTATTCATATCAGTTGTCTAGTACCCATAACACAAGCTCTGCTTAGCTTGAGACTAGATGGTGTTGTGTGTTAGATGTCCCAAATATTTATTTATTTATTTATTAATGCCGCTGCCGCGAGGTGTTCTTGACCAGTCAACCATCAGGTTTACTGTGAAAATTAATTGAATATTTTTACCTCCGAGCTCTTTTCCAAGCTTGGTTAATATCGTTAAATAATAATAAGTGGTCTCCAATGTCTTAATAATGGTCACCTGCGTAGGGTTGCTTAACTTTCAATATTTAACTTACTTAATACTAAATAATTGACTGACGCGATGGCTGTATAGGTTTTTTTTTTTTTTTTTTTTGCCTTTCCCCTTACGTTATAAGGGCCCTTGTGTATCTGGGTTGGATTCTTTACAATGCAAGTATGATGAAGTTGTTATATATTTAATATATAACATGCTGTTTGGGTTTGGGTTCGGACCAAATGTTTGAATGATCTGCAAATATTTGATTCGGAGTTATGGTGTATTTTATGTATAATTTATATGTAGGTATTTATAAAAAAAAGTAACTAAATTTGTATATCGGTTGATTAGTACCCATAATACAAGCTCAGCTTAGTTTGGGATTTGATGGCGTTGTGTGATATATGATCGAAAATATTTATTGTCTGAAAAATCTATACTAATATTATAAAGCTGAAGAGTTTGTTTGTTTGTTTGAAAGCATTAATCTCAGGAAGCGCTAGTACGAATTAAAAAATATTTCAGTGTTGGATAGTCCATTTATCACGCTATAGGGTATATATCATCACGCTAAGACTAATAAGAGCGGAGCACCAATGAAGAATGTTACGAAAACGGGGGAATATTTTCACGTTATGGGCAATAGAAGACGCAAACGAGGTTGCGTGGGTCAGCTAGTATTTTATATTTAATGAAGATATTCCTCACCACTCCATTCTGGACACTAAATCCGAGTTGGTACTTGGTATCTGGTCTTTTGATCTTGACTTCGACGACGGGTGCGCAGGGAACCACGGTCAACTTCACCACAGTCTGCTGTTTAGAGTTCTTTATATATGTTTGACAAGTGGAGAGTGGCAACCCTACTAGGGATACCCCGTTTATTGCAATTATTTGATCGCCTGAAAGAGATAGAAAATACAGGGTCAGTACATAAAATTGTATAAAATGTGGAATAAGTATATAAGTCACTAGCTTTTCTCCGTGGCGTTACTCGCGGTTGTTGTTGTACCGTGGGTAACACCACGGGGCTCAGCAAGTATATATATCCAACTAATATTATAAACGCGAAAGTTTGTAAGTATGGATGGATGGATGGATGGATGTTTGTTACACTTTCTGGATGTATTAATTTGTATGGATTTTGATGAAACTTTACAATAATATAGCTTATAAATTAGAATACCACATAGGCTACAATTTATAAAGATACTAGCTTCGCCTCGCAGTGTTGCCCGCTGTTATTTTCGTACCGCCTACTTCTATAATTATTACTTTAACTTCAATAACATGGGTTTTTAGGGACAGCAGTGGGACATTATAGGTTATTGATGAATGAAGGACTTAAGTCCGCAACAAGTGAAAATATTAGCTCACCTATATTTAACTGACCGCACCTCGCAGCTGCTCCTGCCGGTGCTAAGTTAGCGATAACAACAGTGGGCAACATTGAGCCCCAGCCCGATTCCACCACCACTACACCCAATATTTCACCCTTCGTCTTCGGTACCACCACCTGAAATAATAAAAAAATATTTACTATCAAACGCATTTTCATGTCATTTTAGCAGGCGTTCCTACTAAAACAATTAAGTCTAAATTCTAGAATAGTCTGTTGAGAGAGATTTATTGTCCAGCCGTGGACTACAACGGGTCAATGATGATGATAGACCTTTTCTAGAAAGAGTATTAAGTACTCAAATCTGTAGGACAAAATGTGCTCATAGGGCGCCGATAATAATTATAATATCGTATCATCGTGGGAGAGCCACGCTTCGTCATGAATGGGCCGGCTCGACCGGAGTAATTTGACTGTGTTTCAACGAGTGAGTAAGGATACCGGAGGCCCATACCCCAAACCGTCCCCCCATCCCCCTACCCTTTCCCCAAAGGCCGGCAACACACTTGTGACGCCTCTGGTGTTGCGGGTGTTCATGGGCGGTGGTAATCGCTTACCATCAGACGATACGTCTGCTCGTTTGCCGCCTATTCAATAAAAAAGAAAATAATAATACTAAATAATAAAATACCCTGACTACGAAACCATACTACGTTGGGTGTTGATTGGTTTTTTATTTATTTAACTTTATTGCATATATACTACAAAATAATACATAAAATGAGTCACAAAAAACATATATACAACAATTGGCGGTCTTATCGCTCACGGCGATCTTTCTCAGACAACCATTTTTTAATCTAGAATTATAACAAAACCTCACCTCTTTCTGCAACTCTTTCTTAGCAAACATTTGCAGTTCATCTCCAAAGATCTCCTGACTGTTCAGCACTTCTTGATAGTCCATCTCTTTCACGAAGCTATGGTCTTCGATGCCGTTGGCTTTCAAGAACTCCATGTATGCCACTTGGAATGCCTGACCTATGGACTGTGCTATGAATTGTGCCTAGAAAGTTGAAATACAAATTTGTACTTAGATATAAGTTAGGCATCAAATGTAGGTATTGTTATCGTGTAATATTAATAATTATTAAATACAAACACACACGCATTCATACATTAAAAAAAACATTGTCTCACATTCATACACAATTATGTTATTATGTAAATTTGGTTCCATTTTCTGCAGTTATTATTATTGCAGCATATCAAATAGAAATTATTTCTGTTGCTTAGGAAATTATCAAAAAAATATTATTATCACGAAGGATTTTGTCTAGTAAGTTTGATTGGAAATGAGTTGCCTAAATCCCTATGGATTAACTATAAAAAAAGAAAAAATAATCTTTATTACAAGACTTTTCTAGTGAAGTCCAAATGAGTTCGATTTATTTTTCTTTAAAAAAGTTTATTTTTCTCCGTCATAATATAAAACAATATATGCAACATTGTAGTGAAACTTATTGTTCAATTCGCGCGAAATCGGAGTCAAGTGGCGCGAATTTTTCACCGCGGTAATATAAAAAAATTGTAATTAGTATTTTTTTTTTAAATAAATATTTATAGGTAGATATAATTTGAATGTTTTAAGTCGCCACAACACTTACCGTAGAATTAACTGGACCCATTCAATATTTACACGCACTAATACCTAACAATATCTCATAAATAATACAAGACGCATAGACACAAAAAACCGGAACGTTTTTCAAGCACTTGTCTATACACTTTGTCCCACATTTAAACCGTCATAAATGAAATGCTTTGGAGGTCAACTAACATGGTTTTTAAATTATCACGGCATTTTATTTATATTTGCGTACAATTCGCTTAAAAGTACGACGGAGCGAACAAAACTATACAACGTAAGACAATACTCACTACAGATGATAATGCCAAATAGCTATCTTTTGATGTAATAGATAAAATGTTTATCCCTGTTTCATGTGTTATCAACCGGAGTAAGATGTTTAAGTACTTATTTTTTATTTACACGAGATAAACTAACCATCAAATGAAATTAATTTAAAGTATCAGGAGTTACGATTAGTGCGTAACTCCGAACGTTTTTAACGATAACGCCGAACTCAAGATGACAAGATGAACTCATACTTTTCAAAAACATCATATTATCTATATATATAAAAATTAAACCCGTTTTCCGTTGTCACGACATAGCATGAAAACGGCTTGACCGATTTGGCTGATTTTTTTTTGTAGTTTTCTAATACTCTGTACAAGGTTCTTACGGAAAAAAATATTAAGAAAATCTCTCAGAAAGATTGAAAAATATACATTTAATTTTGCATATTTTAATAAAAACGCGTTACGAATGACATAAGATAGGTCAGCTATACAAAGTAGTGCATCAAATTTACGCTAAGGCGGTACGAAGTTCGCCGGGTCAGCTAGTAGTCAATAAAAAGAACTCACCTCTTCACTTTCAAAGACATGACAAATCATTTTCGGTGTCCTGTTCAATTTCGGTTGATCAGAGTCATTCTCGTGAGGCACAAAACGTCTTCTCGCCATCAGCACAACAAGATCGCCTATATCAGCTATATATGAGATGGTTCTTAATGCATGATCCATCATTATCTCCTTCAATTCCGTGTTCAAGACCATTATTTTTTCCGTTGAAATGAACAGATCAACTTCTGTGCTGGGCTGGTTTTCGCCCTCAGGAGCCTGGAATTAAAATTATTATATTAAGACTCAATTGAGGCTTTTATAACTCTACTATCTATGAAAGATTTTCGTTTGCCTACATACCTACCGTTTGCCAATAATTTACGTTTGTCAAATTGTGAGTTCCTTAGCAAAATACTTAGAATGTTTTACGTTTTTGCGTATTTTGCATGAAGTAGAGAAAAGGATGCTGCTAATAGAAATATTTGTTTTGGAAATTCCTTTTGAGTCAAAGGCTGGATGCCTACTTCCTCAGGCACGTCTAGTATTTATCACCTAGATGATGTTACTGATACTTGAAGAAAATATTAACGATAGTGTGTGAATGTTTTACTTTTCTTTCATGAGTCAGTTAAATTCGAAATGATATTATGTGTAAGCCTCGCCCCCACTGACAGATTTTGCATCCAAAGGCTTACAAAGAATATAAATCTCGAAGCGGTTAATTTTTAGCATAGTTAGCGAATAATAGCCTATGCTTTCAGGGTCAACTTGTATTCTTTAAATGCTTAAATTAGCATCTATGTAATATTTCTTTTGGTACAGTAAAGAATTGAATTTAAGATTTTCATATTTCTAAATCGCGATATAGGATTAATAGTTACACTATAGTTCGGGATGTCTTTAATGGATGGCGCTGTACTTTCTTGTTGCGCTGTATCTATAGGAATAGAGTATTTTGTCATACAGGAGCTACCGATTCTGATTCACATCAAGATTTTGAATGCAAAGTCTTTCGGTTTAAGGTAAACGTTCATATTTGACACAGGAGCATAGAGCACACAGGACTAACATTGTGAATATTTATGACTAGCAACAAAAAACATGTTTTACTGAAAACAAACTTTCCATACCTAACCTTAAGAGCCATTTTCGAAGAGCTGGCAATTTACTGTGTTGGCAGCTCTTAGAAAAGTAGACGCAAAATTTGCGTAGATGAATAGATGATATTGACTTAATGCGCGGTTGAGGGTAGTTAACCCATTGAAGGTTTTATGATGTACCTCGAGCGCACACATACAGAGCGTTCACTTTAGCACAGAACAGGCCCAAACATTGTCTTACATATATTTGCATAAAAGATGGCACATTGCTTATTGCATGCTGGTTTCACAATGCTTGTAACTATGTATGTTTGTAGCGTTTTAGATGCGATAATTTTATGTAAGTGATAATGAGTCCCATGAAACAATCACGATAAAAGACAATCGTGTACTAGGGTGGTCAATGTTAAGGCAGTTCAAGTATTCTTTAACACGAGTAATGTAGTTAACATTACTCGTGTCAATGATCATCTAAAAATTTAATACATAAGTGTGTGATAAACTGCATATATACGTTTAGAATATGAATTGAACGATTTTGAAGTTCAGCTTTATCACGTTTTCTAGAGCAGAACTAATCGATTTCCTCTGCACATAGATAATATACATATTTTTTTTTGGATCGTTAATTTGTATAAAAATTAATCAAGTTTTATAATTTGGGGGAACGGGTGTCATGTCCAACACAAACGGAGGATCCTCCGGCCAGACGAGGTGATCATGCCTGGCGGGCTACTGAAGCTGCTGATGCTGGGATGTTGTGTATATGATAATCGGCGCGAGAACTTATAGAAGTTCTATACGCGATTCAGGATTGGTAGTTTCTTGGTATTGTACGTTATTTCATAGTTCAGTGTAATTTCGATAGATGGCACTGCAGTGGGTTTATTGTTGTGTTGTATGTGAAAGTCGTCACAATAATATTGACAAATGTGATCGGATCCTATATATATGAAAGTGTGTGGTATTCAAAATAAAAGTAAGTTTGTTGCAGTGACAGCGGTGTGTAAAAAATCTGATACAGGTATTTAAATGTTATACTATTGCTATGTTTTTAACGAAAGCCACTAATTTAGAATTTAGATACTTACCAAGGCCTGATTGGGGAATACCCGAGACAGCGATAAGGGAAATACCGTTTACAATTAGTACAATGAAAAAGTGTAAAACCAATTCGCTATCGAAATTTAAAAATTAACGAATTGCCATAATACAACTTGAAAAATCCATGAAATATTTTATTACACTGGCAACATTGATGATAACGTTTAAATTTCGAATTTAATAATCACAAAACATCTTATTGAAAAAAGTAGACTCTATCCATAGCAATTCCATACTTATTGTAAGTGATCAAAATTACAAAGTTATTTTATTTCAATAAACAAAAATAACTAGGTAACAAATAATATTTTCTTTATTTTAGTCTAACGATTAAATTGACGCAAAAGTTTATAAAAAAAAACTATAAAACCTCGTAGGACCCATATGGTAGACCCACAAGATTATGACAAACTAAATAGTCTTCGAAATGCTTTGATTACTCTTTTTTATTAACATTTAAAATCCTCAAACTTCAAATAATATAAAAATTAAATATTATTACCACAGGATTCATGAAATTAGTTTGTTGAGATAATAAATGTGGTAGTATATATTTTATATGGGGCAACACTGTGTGTTGCATTCTGATTGTAACCCCGACATTTCATTTAAAATTAATATGAAATAAAGCTTAATTTTTTTTCTTCAGTTGCCATTCTAAATTACCAGTGACCTCATTCAAAGTGAAACTGCCATGAATAGATATTATACATTTATCGGAACAGAAACCTATTTAATATATAGGTATATAAATCAATAGTCTGCCAAACCACCTTGATCTTAGTTACGGCTTCTTCTACCATGTTCTTTTTGAGGCGTTTCTTTCTTCTCCTGGAGTCCTCATCCACCTCGACCGAACCAAGGAAGGCAAGTCGGAACACGGCTGCCGGAGCCGCGTACACTCCAGAGTACGGCCCATCGCAGCCCCACTGCCAGAAATACCGGCTAACCTCCTCACGCTCTCACATGATTTGTGGCATTCGATTTGTTTTGTCATGTTTTAGAATTTTGAACCTACTCTCTCGTAGTAGATAAATGTTATTTTTGTATGAAGTTTAGATTTTTCATTACCCAGTGAAAGAATTTTATTGGTGTTTAAACTTTTTAGAGTTCTAAGTAATGTTTACGTGCACCGGTTTTTATATTTCTTCATAAGGATATATTTCATCTCATGACATCTTATTAGTAGACATTTTTGTAGGCGAGTTTACAATCGACTATTGGTGATTATGTGTAACTAATAAAATTTTAATAGTTTCAGAATAGAGAAATTATGTTTAATACTTTTGGGCAAATTATATATAACATGAAGGATAAGCATATTTGTTGATACAATAAACAAATAGTATGTAAGGCGTGACAATTGAAATAATGTATTCTAAATTTATATTTCTACAGATTCAATTATTTTCATTTGTTTGGTTTACTTAAAATACCAAAGCCCATGAGCGAAATATAAAAATTTGGCACGAAAGCAGGCAAAACAATTCGAATACAACAGTCATGTGAGAAGCGAGCGATATTCACCGTGGTTAGTATGGAAGCAGACCTAACTGAATTAACTTTATACATATAGTATTAATAGGGATACTCTTGTGCTAAGCTAAGCCTTCCGCGATGTAGTGCCTCGAGTTGGCCAGGCCACCTCAGCCGGTGTGAATCGGGTATTACATGCTATTTTGTGCATTTAATGAAATCGTGCGTTGATTATAAAGCGTAGGTACTTGTACCAGTAATGCAGTAATATTGTAGTTCCTTTAGTCGATTTTGTGAACATCGATTTGCGTTTGCATCGATTTCGAATTTTAAAAATCTTGCTTCGTTAAAATTACTTTATAGTAAAGACCAAATGTTAGTTTCTTCGAATTCGATGCAGACTAATTCTTATTACTGCAGGGAGCATCAGTACGATCGTAGTTAGTATAATTTGATATTGGAACATGCTAAGGTTAATTCTAGCACAGCACAATATGATCGCATACTCCCTTACCTTGCAGCCTAAAAGGGCACACATGATACAAAGCATAGCATCAAGCGGAATAGTAAGCGACAAACAAACATTTTCAGAGGAGGCTAGCCGGCCAATACGGGATCCGACAATCTTCTTGGGTCGGGTCGAGGGGTGAGGAGCACACTGAAAAAAATACTCTAGTGCCAAGTCAATAAGAGCTCAAATGGTTTGGCGGACAGGTTCGTGGATGACTCAACACATTTGAAAATTTAAACATACACAGGACTAATTTAGTCCATTTTAATTTTGACTACACTAAATATTGTTATATTCGTTTATTAAGGGTTATAAAGGATATCCCACTAGCATTCTCAATACACTAATCCTAATGAGCATGAAATTACATATTTACAAGATGGTTATGAAATAAGTATAATAAACTTGAAGGTATTGCGTGCAAATAAGTAGATATATATATATTTAAATGCGGTGCGAATAGCTTCACACATTTTGACATAGAGAGGTGTTTGTATCAAATATAAATCGAACGTCAATATAGTGAGTTTAGTGGATAATAAATTAATCGAGTAATAAATTTATACACAGTGCTTCTGCGTACATTGTGATCGTGTAAAAGCATAAATTATACAACGCAAAAAGACCTCACATGACGATGACTGTTTTAATAAAATGAGTGTGTGTCACTTTACATCTTCCAACCAATACCAACAGTAAAATAACAATAATTTTAAAAATATATATTAAAATCGAAAATTGGCCACCCTTGCGTGGTATAACTTTAGCATTCTTAAAAGTCTGATCACAAGAATGTGCCCTAAGCAAAGTTCTGTGGGAGAGAACGAGACATGTAGGTAATTTCATGCTCCGACTTTTAATAAACATCTACTTAAGATACGAGTACAAACGTTTTACATTGATACCGATTCACACGGGCAAACGGTAAATTGCCGAACTGTGTCTTTATGAGAATGCATGTTTTTGAAGTACGAGTATAATACTAGATAGGAAGACTATAATATATACTGTTAGTAAAAGGGTATTTTATTCAATTTAATAAGTATCAAGCAGCTAAAGCATGTAACTTTAAATCGTGGAAAACATGTTCAATGTTCCTGACATAATTTGGGGTTTTAGGTTATAACAATTCAAGCGCACTTGAATATAAAATAGGGAGTTTGTAAATGAATAACGGTCAAGTTTAAAAGCTACAACAATATTTCTAGTACCACTTTATTGGTCTCTACTTATCATTATGATCAAGATTTAAACTTACATGATTTGAGTGCTTTAGTGACACTAAATAATTAGTCAGTGTGACTATCTGCCTCAACATTTACTTAAAATGTAATGGGATTATATTAATAAAAATACTAAAGTTTGCTATAATAATCAATGTTACAATAGGGTGCATATTACGTAATGATACCTTAATCCTGGAGACTGCTTCTTCTGCCTGCAGCATCCTTGTTGCTTTGGTGGGCTGACCCTCACACGCCAGTTGAGTGGACCCGAGATAGCGTGCCCGGAATAATACGCCTTCTATGAGTACTGAACGGTTTACGTCTAGAATATAAAAAAGAAAGTCACATTATTACACTGACTTTTAAAGAAAACTCAAAGAGATAAGTAAATTTCCTATAACAGTTTCTCTATTTGTATTTTTTGTAATAAATAAAAAAATACTTACCATGTATTGTTTATATGTCCAATCGCAGCAGAAAAATTTTAAAGGTTTTAGTCGATTTTACATAAAAATTTACTAATTTCAAAAATTATGGAAAAGCAATACGTACAAAACCAAAAATCTTACCTTCTTTATTTTTGCTCTTTTTCTTTGCATCTTTGTCCTGGAATACGAAAACTGAATTAAATACGAGTTTAAATTAATCGTAATAATTATTATGTTGTAATTTTTTCTTTCGCTCAGTGCCATGATTGCGGCCATGGTACGGAGCGAGAGCGAATGTAACTTCACCACCTCCTTCCCTAAGCAAGTTTTGTTCAAAAGAAGAGCGGTTTGGAACTCTCCCTCTCGCGAACGTGTCAAGCACCGCAGACGACTCATGTGAAGTCATGTGTGGGCAGTCGGTGAACGACCTCTGTCCTTCATAAGCGCTGGCCTGAGTGACAGATGAATAAATAAATAAATACAAATGTACACACCTTCCCATTGTGCATTCCTTCTTCGTCTCGATTGTCTCCAGCATCGTGAGAGTGAGGTGACCTGGTGGCGACTGCGCCACCACCCGGCATCACCGTACGTGACTTCGGTTTGCGCCATCCCTGAAAAAATACACAATAGATTAGAAAAGACCCTTTTTTAATTAAGTATTTTCATTTCCGAAGGATGAATTTCAGCCCTGAGAGGAAAATTAGACAAAAAATAATGTTAAATTCTGTAGATTGTTTGAAGATTGGTCAACATAGGGATTAGAGTGAGGAAAGAGAATACCCATGAATTTTGACAATTCTTTTATAGCAAGAGCAAGATATTGTTGCTCTATCGGAATGAGGTCAATTAGTTTGACCTTCGTCATAATCACGTAATACACGTGACACATTCTAAGTTTGTTTATCGGTTTTCAAAGTTATGCCTTAATAAATAAAATCATTAACTAATAGTACTTTTGTCGTGTTAATTGAGAAGTCGAATATGAAAGACGTAGTATTTTCGGTCAACTTGTTAGAACTAATGACAAAATATTTTGTTACATAAGTAATTTTGCTTCAGCTGTACCTACATGTTTTTTTTCATATGTAAATGATAAACATAAATTGAAACGCTTTTGTTGAATTTTAAATACAGGAAGTGTTTAAAATTTGTTTATGCTATTTATGGCAAAGTAAAGAGATGGTACGTAATATAATATAACAGCCAAAGACAAAATATGTCTCTTTATTTCATAAAAATATATTTGAAATCGTCTTTTTCATCTTGAACTTAAAGTCATAGATCCAAAGACAAAAAAATTTAATTAAAATTAATGCAATCCATTATATGACTAGCCAAATACAAAAGCGGGTTTTAAAAAGGTTGAGCTATATGAGAAGAAATGATAGACAAACTTAATACCACTGTTTTTTTTATTAACAGATAAATAGTTACACCGCCCATAGATTGAAAGTGCGCAAATAAAAAACGGTAAAGAGGTGAGACCAGGCCTGTAGTATAAATAAATATGATAAAATGCAATGCTTCTATGTACCATATTTGGAATAAGAATAGAAGTGTATATGTCGACTTCCACATACAACACAACAGTAACGTACTGCAGCGCCATCTACCGAAGATACACTGAACTATGAAATAACGCACTACACGGAATAACTGTCAATCCTGAATCGCGCAGTAGAAGTTCTCGCGCCAATTATCAAATAAACAACAACCCAACGTCAAACGTTGGGCAGTGGCCCGCCAGGCATGATCACCTCGCCTGGTCGAAGGATTCTCTTGTGTTGGTGGTACATGACACCCATCTCTCCACATGTATAAGTAAAGAGCGCTACATTAAATTATTAGCGTCCAGTGTAATTTGCGACCTGTCATGGTACAAAAGTATACACAATCAAAGTTTAAGTCATACTGGCCAAAGAAATATAAACCATTCAGAACGGTAGACATTCGGCCGCAAGACGATCTTTATATAAATGCAAAATTTTTTTCGAGTCAACTATGACAATGGAAAATAACTTTCATTCTCTAGACAGTCTAGACTATTAGTTGAAGTTTCGTTTAACGCAATTAATGTTACATATACTTTTTGTGAAATAACCAACATCTGTACACATAAATAAACAAATACAGTAAAACAGTTGCTTATTTGAATTCGTTTAAAAACATAATGTTGAATGTAAACGTTTGAAGGTTGTCCAAAAATGTTTGAGGCCTCACGTACTTATAATAAAAGCATTGATTTATTCTAGTTTTTGAAATGTTACTTCTAGACGCGATGCTCTGTTCTAAGTAGTAACCGATAGTCTTCAGACATTGCAAGGTAAAGCAATCCTGGGCAGGTATATAGATGGGTGGCCATTCTTGTTATTCTATGACCTGTCCGTCCCTCGGAGATACGTTAAGCCGTCGGTATTTGTGTTGTGTGCATGGAGGCTTAATAGCAGTCGCTCCACGTATCAACATCAAATACCTTTTTCAGGCACTTGTTACATTAATAGAGAGAAGGAGATCAACCGGTACGAAGCTCTATTAGTTTCTCTTTTTAAAAGGCAGATGGCATATTTAAAATTTTAGTGTATAGACCATTCGCTTAGATACGGTCAGGTTGATCGTGCCGCCGTCCCACGTGCATCAAGCCGCCACAAAATCTAAGGGCCCACCTGCGGTGTACACCCACAAGCAAGTATGATTTGTCAGTTTACGCCGTCGTTAATTAATATATTTGTATTTCACAACAATAACCACAATTGCGTGCAGGTGCACCGACGTTCTGTCTCTTTGTTCCGGCTAATCTCTAGAACTAGAGAACCGATTTTAACGGGACTTTCACTGGCAAATAGCTGATGATATAACGAGTAACTTAGGCTTTTTTTAGACTAGCTTTGCCCCGCGGCGTTACCCGCTCAGCTAGTACATTACTATTTATGTATGCAAAAACAACGTTGCATAGAAGAAAAAAAAGCAATCAACAAATAAAAGTTTACTTGAAATTAGTTTCAGAAAAGTTTAGATGATTTCTAAACATTCGCAAGTAGGTAATTGGAGATTTTTTTTACTTTAAATACCTACGATAAACAATTTTTTAGAAATATTATGCTGGAATACATTGCACGTAGATTTCTTTTCCGTAATTTCTAATAAGAAGAAATTATATAATCATATTTCCACTTCATTACTCATAAATAATTCTCACCACTAAATACAGCCTTTCTACCGGAGACAATCGTGGCAAAGCGAGAATGAAACCGCGTAAACAAAAATAATTAATGAACAATGATTAGGTACAGTTAAATTAGGTTTCATTCATTTGTTTTCCTCTAGTTAAAGTAATATTTTAGCGGAGAAAATCTGTTAACGACAATTCGAATCCTACTATACGAGTATTATGAACGCAAAAGTTTGGGAGTGTGTAAATGAGTAAGTTTGATGCTCTTTCACGCAAAAACTACTGAATGGATTTTGATGAAACTTTACAATAATATAGCTTATAAATCAGAATAACACATAGGCTACAATTTATAAAGATAGTAGCTTCGCCTCGCGCGCCACTATTGTCATACCGCGGATAGCACCGCGGGGTTCAGCTAGTTAGGCAATAAGTGAAACTTATAAGTGCGATTTAAAAGCATTGCCAATGTGCCTTCAAGGTACCTATTTATTCTTATTGCATGCATAACTTGATATTATAAAACAAAGCCTCTCCCCGCTTTTTTTATGGAATAGGGGGCAAACGAAAAGATCTATCGCCTGATGGTAAGTGACTCGCAACACCAGAGGCATCACAAGTGCATTGCTGGCCCTTGGGGGGTGGGGAGGGAGATGGAAGGAGGGGTTGGGGTATGGGTCTCCAGTATCCTCACTCATTCGGTGAAACACAGCGCAAGCGCTATTTCAAACCGGTTTTCTGTGAGGCCGTGGTATCACTCCGATCGAGTCGGCCCAAGCGTGGCTCTCCCACGGAAATGCTTATGCCTGTACTTAAGGCTTTTGAAGATGAATCACAGTAACGTTTGCACTTAGGAATAGTTTACTTGAATTAAGGATGTTGTACTTTACATTTACTTTACATCTTAATACTTAAAGCCTCAAATTCACAGCAAATCATACTTCCTCACACACAAACATATATCTATATATATAAATGTTATGTTGGTTTGTGTACGCTTCAAAAACTCAAACAGTTCTGCACCGATCGAGATGAAATTTTAGAACGATATATAATTCACATCAAGGATTGTTTTCATCTAATTTTTGCATCAGTCAAATATCCGCGACCGCGAAAAAACACGAAGAAACCGACATAAACGCGGGCGGAGCCGCGGGCAACAGCTAGTTATCTAAATATACAATCTTACGACTGTCTACTAACTGTCTACTATTGTATTACTGGTTTGTTCTTTTTGCCTGTGAATAGGAACTGACTCCCAACATACAGCTATCGCTACTTTGGGAGTCAGGGCTGTACATTGTCTTGTAAACCGTTTTCATTCAGAAGCATCACTAGGCCGCCATAGTGTGGGTCACCATGCTGCATTGTCTGCATTCGGAATGAGTACGGTGACCACCACTCTTGAATTCTGCTTTCCATCAGGCAGAGTATCAGTTTGGTAGGACCATACATAAAAAGAAATCTCATCTGCTGTTTATTTATATGATTACAATAACTTAAAACAATGCTGATCCAAGTATGAACGTTCTCTTACTCCAATTTATTAGTGTAATAATTATATTTATGTAATGCACAATTGTGTAATGAGAACTCAAAAATAGTAATAAGTAACTCTATGGGAACGTTAGTCAAGACTAGAAATAGAAGATAAAAAGAAATAACAGACCTCGAGGTAACTAAAAACGCCCGGGAAATGTACTGGTAAATTGGTCCTGTGATTGGAGAGGTCACTAAAATAAGCAAATGATCTGGTCACAAAAGTACCAAAACAAAACCATTCTAAATAAAATAAGAAGATTAAAACGACAAAGTGGAGCGCTTGACCTCCTAAGTGTCTCACGCCAAACAAGGTTTACAAGTACCTATTGCTGTATCTGAGTCACTCTGTCTTAAATGGTTAAATGTGGTGTAAGAACATCAGTAAAAACCAATAAACTCCAACCTTTTCCTTAGCGGCTTCCTCTTCACTCGACTCATTAACTACATCCTTTTGACTAATAGCTGATGAATCAACGTCACTTTCTAAAGCACTTGTCACTTCACTCGTTACATTTTCAACAGTTTCATTTTCACTCGATATTTCACAAGCCCCATCACTAACGTTTACATGTTTACATTTACATACATTAATCTCACTATCAGTTTCAATACTTTGATTAATTTCGCTCACGTCAACATCAATAATTTCACAATTTTCTTCTTCATTTAACAGGTTTTTACACGAGTTTTCAAATTCACACTCAACTGGCACTCCATTTTCGGTCTTATTACAACACAAACAAGGTTGTCTTTCCTCCTCGGTCATGTTTCAAAGAAACGTTATGCATTTACGTAGTAGTAACGCAGACTGAGCGTTCAATAAGCTGTTATCAGTAAAACTGGACATTTCCGATAAAGATAGCGCGAAGCAAACGCTTGATGTGTTGGCGTGTTATTGCAGTACTGAGCTGCCACCGGTTTATGCTAAGTAAACAAATGAATAGACAAAGAGAAATTATATAAATATGCAGATACACACGTAGGTATAAAGCATTTTGGCCGAAATATAAAATTCTGTGATTTATGATAATTCCTTGTGTATTGTTTCATTTATTAAATTTTTTATTTAAGTATCGTGTAGGTATACTGATGAATTATTTTAAAATATTTATGACTTGGTTTCAATGTTTGAATAAGTAACTTTTGTGGTAATTGGCGCCATTTTCAAATACACTTGTAAAACATATACATATTTATATTATTTATACTTGATACTACTACTTGATATGAGAGTAGAACTTTTTTGCTATTTATAACCTAAAATTTAACTATATTGCATGATAATACTTGAATGAAAACCTGACTCAGATGATGATATGGAGGATTTAATCTACTAAGCCGTTATCATTGAAATACAAACGCACTTTAAAACAGTATTTTCTTAATTGTACAGCATAAGACCTTCAAAATTTTATATTACAAATAACTAAATAAAGTATTCAATCAGCGTGTAGTCTTCATTTAGTTCTTCTATTCTTAGGTACAAACCTCTTACACAAACACAAACTAATCTTTGCCCAAGTATAATAAGAGAGCAAGGCCAATGCGCGTGCGCCGTCTGTTGGTGTTTATAACAGCTGATGATTGCGTCATGGTGTGATTAATCTCTGAATACATCGCTTCATTAATAATACGGAGACAACAATATGCCGTTTGTTTAATGCTTGGCCAGTCTCGGTTGATCGGTAAATATTAATTGATTGCTTTTGCTAATGATATTTGTATTTTCAAAGAATTTGTGTCGCTAGTGATGCGAGACAGTATCGTGATTGTACGGCGCAGTTTTGCAATCACATACCACATCGCTTTAAAAAGTTAGCGTGGGTAAATTCAATGCAGGACCAGTTATTTTTATTAAAGTGATTTTGTAAAGATGCAACAAAAACACGTCTATCAATACATAATATAATAATATTGTAACTGGTCGCTGTCTAGACATGGAAAATATATAACATCTATTAAAAGGGGTTTTACGAACGAACAAAACAATATTTTTTATACTTTTTTGAATGCTAGTCTCAAAAACCGCTTAACCGATTTGAATAAAGTTTTCACTAATGCGTTTCGGTTTGCTCTACTTAACATTTAGTATTTTGTTTCATTTCAATCGGTTCATAAATAAAAAGGTTACAACCGCCGCGATAACCGACAGGAGCGACTGAGTCGCGGGCAAAAGCTAGTTTATAATCTAACATGTCAATATTCTATCTATCTATCTATCAAAGTAGGTTTACAATTAACTGTGCACCTCCCTACAAGTATTCTATACCTCCCAGTCTGCCGTCTGCCGATGTACAAAGTGAATAAAGTACAAAATAATAAATAAATAAATATAAATCTTCCTCTTAATTCACCCAAACCGGCTTCGCACGAAAATCTTTGAAATTCTCGAACATATATATATTTAATATTATATGCATGTATTATACATATAACCTTTCGTCTTGAACCTCTATCAATTGCTGTAAAGCGTATAGAAGTGCAGACTTCAATAAATATATTTCATGAGAAAAATTCAAAAGGTGTCCATTTTTTATTCTTTGACTTTATATACATTGAGAAACAAAACAAAAATGAATGATAAACCTATTTTGAAAGAATCAAGTGAAATCATTGAAAAACTAAAGAGATTTATACAAACCCTGTTTCTCTTTTTCACCGCCTTAAGGGTTAACAAATGTCGTAGTAATGCACATAACACGATACCAAATCCAAAGGCAAATCTACATTCAAAACAATTGCCTGCCTCTGTGGCGCAGTGGTAACGTATGCGACTGCTATTCTTGAGGTTAAGAATGTTTATAATTTTATTTATATAGGAATCACTATAAAACTGTAGTAGCCCGCATATGATTGCATGACATCTAGGGTAGATGTCATGCAATCATATGCGGCATCTAACGAATAGCTCTAGCATCGCGTGCGCTCATTGTACTAACGAAATAGTGCCTCCTCAGAGGGTACAAAGTTTTAGCCTCACGTACCTATATTAAATGTATATAGATATAGTAATTTGTCTGTATAACGTATTAATTCGTGAAGGAGGAAAATGATATAAAATGTACCGGATCTTTAATGTCTGTATTTTATGGATAAAAGGATATCTGTAACCCCAAGGTCAATGTATCCGTTGACTTTTTCGAATGTTTATTTAAAAATGTATTTATTTTTAAGTTTTGGGAATTTGTATTAAACGATTATAAAAATAGATTCGTGTTTCTTTTGTTGTTTTACATATTTTTTCGTAAGAGATACAAATGTAACAAGTAGAAGACAACACAAGAAAACGTTTAAAATATATAACTATGTAAGTTTTGATGAAATTTTTATGTACGATAATAAACGCGGGCAACGCCGCGAGGCGAAGCTAGTATCTTAATAAATTAAAGCCTATGTGGTATTCTGATGTATAACTATATTATTGTAAAATTTCACCAAAATCCATCAAGTAGTTTTTGCGTGAAAGAGCAACAAACATAACATGGGGTCACCACTGTGGGGAAACGGGAATCATGTTCCACCCAACACAAAGGGAGGATCCTCCAACCAGGCGAGGTGATCATGCCTGGCGGGCTACTGCCCAACAGTTGATGTTGGGATGTTGTATATATGCTAATCGGCGCAAGAACTATTTATTTCGCGATGCAGGATTTGTAGTTACTCCGTGTAGTGCGTTACTTCGTAGTTCAGGGTATCTTCGGTAGATGACGCTGTAGTATGTTATGTGGAAGTCGCCACACTCAGTTACATACTCACAAACTTTCGCGTTTATAATATTCGTAGGATTAGCTTGCCATTATTACGAACCTATTGACATCTCATTCATAAAAAACCAGTTCAGTAGTTAAGGCGCTACGGTGGAACATACTTATGTCCAGTTCCTATATTTGAAAAACGATCCGTTCTAGGTACGAATAGTAGTATATTATACGGGGCGTAAGCTAAAAACGTTCCTATAAAAAATAAATAGAGGAACGGTATTTACGACTCGTAGTCGGTTGTAGAAAATTTTTACACGATGACGATTCGTTTAATATAGGAACCAGGCATTGACCACTAAAAATATTACCCATCCTTTTGGCTTCGCCGCAGTCGGGTAAAGAAATACCCAAAAAAATCCCGTTTTTGCTCTATAGATCTTTCATAGCTGTTATTTTGTCACGTGATACAAAATTTATGTCAGCGACATCTAACGGTCACAAACCACATTAAAAATTGAACTCCTCCGATTGTCGATATGGAACTTCTATGTCTCTTAACAGGCAGTTTTGGATTAATCAGGACCTGTGTGACATTTTTAACCGACTTCAAAAAAAGGAGGAGGTTGTCAATTCGGCTGTTTTTTCTAAAGTTTGTTACCACATACCTATCGACTGGTGTTACGACTAGCGTAAATATGATTTGGTTGACCTATAAAGATATACTCGAAGGGTCCGAAAAATGATACCACAACTGTATTCTGATCTAACTAGTAAAGCTTATGTAGCAGTCTAGCTTCGCCTTTTATTAAACAAATCAAAGTATCTTATACTTCTTGAGGTAAACAAATAATAGCGCGATTCAGGCAAATAGTACAACGCTATCGGTCGATGCTGTTTTGGTCGTGAACAACTGGATTTTGATAATTCTTTTATATTTGAAACCTGGTGCTTACCGCGGGGTCTCATTTCGATTTGGTCCAGTTCTTGAAGTCGGTATATGTTACATGTATGGATGTTGTATTGTCTGCATTTGCAATGAGTATGGTGATCAACAGTATTGGAGTCTGCTTTCCATCAGGTTAAGTATTCTCTTGGCAGGCTCAAATGAAGGTTTTCTTTGAGTCTGTAGTACTGACGACAGTTAGGGGATGACAAGAGGTGGTAACACTCCATACTCCTTACCACACACCACTCACATATACCACATTTGTCCTCAATAAATCTCTTACTGTAATAATGGATAAGGACATTATAGCTAGTACTCACTTTGTCGTCGAAGAATCCTTGATCATCGGTTCTTTGCTGACCTAGCAGTCTATCAGTTTCAAGATCTGTGTCAGCTTCATCTAGAACGATCAAATAAAATTATTATGCGGTACTACATTTTAAAGAAATATTTTTTTTTTTAAATTTGAGGGTAGTTTAAAAAAAATGTTTACCTTCATCTCCGCTTGTAGGTTTAATTTCTACAGATTCCGTGCTCTGCGCAGATGAAGGCCTTTTCCTGTTGATAAGAAATTATTATTGTTATATCAATAAAACAATAGTTTGACTTAATAACATCGATTGATCAATATCCTCTTTTAATTAAAATAATAATTAAAATAATAGTTTGACAATCGCTAACGGTAATTAAAACACATTATAGTCGTTCCAATAGTTTATTTAACTTTTGACAGCTCTAATACTTAATCAAATAGTGATACCCTGACCCGTTACCTATTCGATTTCTTTCATCGATCGATTTTATGCATTAAGAAGTTTTAATCGATTTAACAAACTCATTATTTTATAGATAATTTCGTACCTCATATTTCTATGTGTTTCAATGTGCGACCTCCTTTGTCAAAATAAAGAAAAAATGGATTAAAAGAATGTTGTTCAAATATGACGGTTCTATGTCATGAAAAAATATATAAAAGGAACTGAATTTTCAAAATGTATTATTGTATTGTGTTGTAATTCAGTGGTTAATATTGTATTTGTTAAACTATTGATGATCTTTATTAAATCTCTCTATGTCTATTTTAAAATAATCTACAGTATTTCAATGAGTAACCTTCAATATAGGTGAGTATTTATATTCCTCCGTATTGATTTATTTGTGAATTCTCACGTTTGGTTGAGTTGAGCGTATCGTTCCTGCCTTCGTTACTGTCAAAATGCCAAAAAAGAAAGTACTCAAAGGACAAACAAGAGAGTTTGTCTTGCGACTTCGTGAATACTTTGAAAAGGAAAGCCGTAATGGTGGGCCTCTTATACCAGTGACTCAAGTTAGAGACCGTGTTGCAGCAGCATTAGGTATTAGTGCTCCAACAGTGGCAAAAATAACAAAAGAAGGCTACGGCAGCAGTGGCATGGAACAGAATAAGCTATCTACACCTAAGAAAAAACGTCCGCCTAGTAAAGTTACAGCCGTTGACAATTTTGAAGGTTGATGCTATTCGTCGTCATATATACGACTATTACCAAAGAAAAGAGATTCCAACATTAAAAAAACTAACACAATCTCTTCGAAATAGTGGTTTGTTCCGTGGTCAAAAATCTTCTCTGACAAAGGTATTGAAAGACATTGGAATGTTATTCCAAAAATGTGACAAACGAAAAATTTTAATGGAACGCAATGATATTGCTTTGTATAGATGCGATTTTTTAAGACAAGCAAAAAAAATAGAAGATTGGTCGAATGTTGTTTTCACAGATGAAACTTGGCTCAATGCGAATCATACGCTGTCAAAAACTTGGACTGACAACACCGTTGGCTCCACTTCTACAGTACCAATGGGAAAAGGCGAACGACTGATTATTTGTTATGCAGGAACAGTAAAAGGATTTGTGCCAGGCGCTCTATTAGCTTTTAAATCCCAGAAAACAGGAGATTATCATGAGGAGATGAATTCGAACGTGTATGAAAAGTGGTTCAGAGAAATGCTTACATCACTCGAAGAGCCATCAATAATATTTATTGATAATGCACCTTATCACTCTCGTCAAATTAATAAAATACCAACACAGGCCAACAAAAAACATGAAATTATAAACTGGCTCCGTGACAATGGCGAAGAGGTGAATGAGTCCCTACTAAAAGTAGAGTTAGTAAAGATATTAAAAACAAAGAAGCTGCCAAAACGATACGTCATAGATGAAATGGCAGCAGAGCATGGGCATACCGTCCTCAGAATTCCCCCATATCACTGCCAATATAATGCAATTGAAATGATCTGGGCACAAGTTAAAGGATATGCTGCGAGGAACAATACAACTCCTCCTTTCACCGCAAGAAAAATGCTGAATTTACTGAAAAATGCGTGTGAAAAAGTAACTCCAGAAAACTGGGCGAATGTTGTAGAAAAAACAAAGAAGGTGATAATGTCGGATTGGGATCGGGATGTTGCATTCGACAATTTATCTATCCAAGAAATGATAATCAATATTACTGAGAACTCAAGTGATGATGATTCCTGGTCATACGAAGAAGACGATTCTTTATAATTAAATAATAATAATAATAATATATCACTTTATTGTACACCAGATGCATTACAAGATAATCTTAAATTAGTATTAGTATATATATATATATATATATATAGTAATAGTAATAAAAATAAAAAAAATTAGTATTACAGTACCTCTTTTGGTTGTTTTATTTTTAATCCGTAAATTACTACGAATTTCAACATTTTGTACCTGTTCATTACAAGTAGGTACCGCAGGTAGTTTTTATTTGAACCAACTATAGTAAGTCTAAACAATTATTTTAGATTCATTAATTTGCGGCGAATACATTCGATCCCATTACTAGGTACGAGTACGATGGAACTGTTTTCATTACGCAAATTATTTATGCATTGAAACAGAGACATTTAGGGCATTTTAATGCAAAATAATAAAGCTTTTTACGTGATTTGATATAAAATATAATCACAATAATTTTATTGTATGTTTTATTAATATAATCGACAATCGATTTATTTCAAAACCGTTTTTATAGTCTGTGGTCATTAATTACGAATGACACATCCCTAAGTAGGCGGAGCCCGCCCATAAAGTACAGTATTATCTGTAGTACATTGTATCAAAAATTATTACAAAACTTTATGTGCGTGATCTGTCAAAAGTTAAATAAAGTATTGGAACGACTATATGTGTATCTTTTTGAAGTGAAACTTCTTTAGAATCGTTGATTTCAAACCGGATGCAACGGAAAAAACGACAGGTAAGAGACACAAATACAAAAAGTCGTCTGTGATTAGTGAGCCAGAGTGAGAGAGCAAATGTCGATCTCATTCTTTTGTCGATTAACTGAAGTTTTACTTTTATCGTATGTGAATCGCACACAAACCTTTTTTTTTGTATTTTGTATGTACCTACATAGATAAAACTTAAAAAGGATTAATAAAGTACCTACAGAGTATTTAAGGAGGACCATAGACATTAAATCTTTGAAACAGAAATAAATGTTGTTTTCTATGCTGTGGTGCCATAGATAAAGCTACGTTTTTGTTATTTTTGTGCATAAATTTTCTTGTTTAAATATTTTTTGGATGCAGGACCGGTTGTGGTGATCCACAACATGGCGATCTATCGAGATGCTTCTGCACCATTGGGCCGCTGGTCATCGGGTTGTGTAACGAACAAAGGTTTTTAATCTTCTTGCACGATTACCTCGGCGGGTAGACATCATCGTGGTGTGCGTGGTGGTGATGCGGCGTGTGTGAGTGGGAGGCGTGCGAGGCGTGCGAGGCGTGCGAGGCGTGTGTCGCGTGCGGCGGCAGGTTGGCGAGTGAGGCGTGCGGCGCGTGCACGAGCGGCACGATGATGGGCGAGGGCGGGCGGTGCGGCGCGGGCGCGGGGGGAGGCGGCGCTGACTCCACACACGCTGGAACAAACAATTAAATGTTATTACTGACATCTATTTCTAAGCATAGTGTGTTTATATCATATTAATTCTATATATGAGGTATCGGGTTCGGTTACCGGCTCGGACGAATTGTTTGTATGATCTGCAAATGTTTGTTTCGGAGCTTGGGTGTTTTGTATGTACAATATGTATGTAATTTATAAGTAAACATGACTATTGAACCAAAAATATCACTGGTCTCCCCCACACTAGGATTCTCTGTGTAGTGTCGTAGGGACATATATATATATGTATTTATATCAATTATCCAGTACCTATAATGAGCAAGCTCTGCTTAGTTTGGTACTAGATGGTATTTTGTGCTAATTTGTAAAAAAAAAGTGTTTTTTTCCCACGTTCTACGTTTGAATTCAACCAGCAAAACGAGACAAAGAGTAAAACAGAGTGAAATCTCACTGTTGAAATACTAACAGTTTTTTCTGAGTTCAATTATGAACGTCAAACTCCGAAGTTATGAGTTATAAATAATGAACTTTCTTACATACAGTTTAAAAACTCACCTAACGGATCCAATGAATGCAGATCCGCATCAGACAACACGAGCGCATCCGTACTAGTTCCGTTCTCCACTATTTCTTTTATCACAACTGAGCTCTGAAAAAGAAATGACCATTTAAAATATTGAACATATTGTCGTACATTTAATTAAAACCCAGCAATAATACTTAACACAATTAGGTATATAATATAATTACAACTCATGTACAGTATTGATCTATACATCTATACAAATAAATAAAATTGGTGTGTCTGTTTATTATTTGATTAAAATAACCTTTTTTTAATTTTTGACTGTCTGTTTGTTCCGGTTAATCTTTGGAACGGCTGGACCGATTTTGACGGGACTTTCATAAGGAGTAACTTAGGCCACTTTTTTATACTAGCCTCGCCCCGCGGCGTTACCCGCGGTACGTCACTAACCGGCAGCACAACGGGGTTCGGCTAGTTATTTTAATATAATTATTAACCTAGGTACTTTGCTAAAAGAAGAATTTCACCCTACCAGGTACCAACAACATAAATTCCTAAATGAAGAAATATATTATTATTAGTTGTTTATAGACTCTATCTCGCGTGTACAGTGAAAAAATATAAGAATTGATAAATTTTGTCTACATTTTGATGGAAGGTATCTTCTTTTGACAATTTCATTTTTAATTTAATGACAACAAGAAGTGACATCCAACATAGAGCCTATAGACATTTAGCTTTTTGCAAATTAGTTTTTTTTTATTTGCGAAATTTCTTAATGGATTTTTCCCATATACCCCAAAAAAAATGGTCCAATTAAAAACCAACTTCCTTCTTAAATCTAAACATATAAAATTTAAGTGTATGTCTGTTATTTCAAATTAATACCTCTTCATTATACAATTTTTACATCAAAAAATTCAATTTTTAAATTTATTGTTTTCCAGCCAATCTCTTAAAAAACTGTACAAAGTTTTGACGGTAATTTGACTAGCAGATAGCTAATGTTATGAGCAGTACCTAATATTATGTTAAAATCAAGTTAAAACCAATAAAACAGTGAAGAATATCCGATTGAAAAGCAACGAAAATACCAGATAATACCGCGGGGCGCAGTTATTTTTAACCGACCGCGTCAGAAGGACCGTTTTTACCGTGGGAGAGCCACGCTTCGGCATGAATGGGCCGGCTCGACCGGAGTGATACCACGGCCTCACAGAAAACCGGTGTGAAATAGCGCTTGTGCTGTGTTTCACCGAGTGAGTGAGGATACCGGAGGCCCATACCCAATGCCCCGCCCCATCCCCCTCCCCATCCCCCAAAGGCCGGCAACGCACTTGTGACGACTCTGGTGTTGCGGGTGTCCATGGGCGGTGGTAATCGCTTACCATCAGACGAATAAGGTTTTTGATAACAAAGGTAGACTTACCTGTCTCAATTGGTTATTGTTGTCCGTATCAGAAGCGTGTCCCGACGACAACCCATCTTCTACGATGGGTAATTGTGTCACCAATACACAGTCTGAGTCCATTTGAACTGAAATATTCCTTTATTTTAGAGTATATATTTAGTAACACTAAAAGTAAAATCTTTATATCACTTTTTACAAAAAATATATGAAGGGAAGAGTATGAAATAACACAGTTAATGTAAGAAAAATTATTTAATAAATAATGGTAGATTTTTGATCACTGGGCGAGCTCTAATTATAATAAATACAGCAGTAGTCCGTGTGTTCAGGACAATGTTAAAAATGCGACTGAGTGATGGTTATTATTAATGATCACCGATTGTTTGTTACAAATAGTTTGCTGATAATTAGTATACTCTAATGTGATTTAGAAAATTATCGGAACTGTTATCAAATATTAAATTTTTATTTAAATATTATTAATATATGTTAGATTTTGATTTGAAATCTGTTTATTCTATGCCTATCGTCGTTAATTAGGTAGGTAGTAAGCTACTGTTGATTGAGAATTATGTGTCGTATTAATAAATGTTTTGTTTCAAAATAAATAGTAATATATTTCGGACATTTCACATACAAGGCCATCTAGCTTCAAACTAACTAGAGCTTGTATTATGATAGCTAAAATGACTGATCGAATACTTTTTTCTTGTAAATACTCCGAAACAAATATTTGCAGATCATACTAACATATGATCTGACCCAGAAATAGAACCCGAACCCATTCGTTTCGTTAAAAAAATATAGTATACCTTTCATCTCGGATAGTTCGTTCTCCATAATGATGAGCGACAGTTCGCTGGCCGTGTCGCTAGTGTCGGTGGAGAGCGCGAAGGGCACGTCGCGGGCGGCGGGCGGGGCGGGGGCGGACGCGGGGAGGGGCGGCGCGGCCCCCGCGGGTGAAACCGCCCCGCTCCACGCCGCGCCTACGCGTAATGCACGAGGATCTGCCCCCAACGTACCTAGCGTTCCTGCGCGTGACTGTACATAAAAACTACATTAATAAATTTGTACAAAAGTAGTGTTTCTACGTACATTTATTTTATATATGTTTAATAAATATAAAGTCTGACTCTACTCTGCCTGACGGAAAATATGGGCATAATTATAAGTGGTAAAACCAGGCCAATATTTCGATTTAACGTACCTGTAGTCCTAAGAAGTCGGTGTGGTTATGTGGTGTGTGAGGCGAGTCCAGTGTGTCGGTGGTGTGAGGCCACTCCGACTCACTGCCGCCTTCTACTCCATTCTCTGACGGACACTCCGCGGTCTGACGCCGCAGCTCATAGTCCAACTCCTGTAGGATAGACTGTACGCGTTATAATGTAGTATACTGTCTGGTGACAACCAACCAATGTTGTTGAAAGCCAAAAGCATAAAATTGATTGTAAAAAAGCTATCAGAAATAAACTGTCGGTAAAGGATACAATTGTAATATTTTTCGTGTCTTATTTAGTCAAGTAGATGAACAAAGAAGTTTTATTTGAATTTAAACTTTATTTTTAAATAAATTTTGACATTTTTGTCGTTGACTGTACACTTCGTCTGATTTATTCTCACTAAGATTTTTTTTTATTTTTTGAAATGTTATTTTTCACTGTTACTTAATTTCCTCTCCTGCATTATATGATTATTTTTTAAATTAAAACCTTTCAATACATAGCAATTATACTTAATTTGGCCATAAATACTGTAGCAATTAAAAATAAAGAAAATATTACATTTGAATTTGGAATCTGTTATTTTTATACGATTTTTCATTGTGTTTTTTCTTATGTATAATATAATGTGGCAGTAAAAGTTGAATAGGTAGTTAAGCCCCTTAACAATACCATGTTCAATAACCAAGAATAGTCCTTTCAGCAAGATTCGGCGCCGGGTCATAAAGCTCGATCATCCCAATATTGGTTAGAAACGAATGTTCCGGACTTCATCAGAGCTGAAGACTGGCCGTCATTTAGTACTGATCTTAATCCACTGGATTATTATTTATGATCAGTTTTAGAGAGTAAGCCTTGCTCTAAACGCCATGATAATTGTGATTTCCTAAAACAATCCGTACATCTATCTATCCACAATATGCGGTTGTTTAATGTGACTGTGTTATTGGTTCATTTTACTATAATCGATAACCTTGATGCACGATAAATCTTAAATGAGATTGTGATTCCATCAATTGTAAGCACTTTTGTAACTCTCCTAATAAATGAATGAATACAGAATAATAAAAAAAACATATGATTGGCAGCGAACAATTTACCCTTAGAAAGAGAGCGTGCTGCTATTATTAATTAGCTTCAACGTTTAAAGGACTGTATTGCAGTCAATGGAGACCACTTCGAATAAGCTTAATATATTTAAATGGTTTTATATTATTGTATCAAAATAACACAATGTAATAGCAAGAAATGTTATGTACTATAAAAATGTTATTTTTCTTTGTAACAATATTTATGGCAAGACTAAGTATTCGCAATTTTAACAACTACATACATGAGCAATAACTAAACAACTTAATTGACAAAATCTTATGGCTAAGCGCCTTTTAAATCTCAAGTTACATTAATGACAGTTGAGTAAAATTTCAAAAACAATTTTGTAAACTTTGTAAAAGTACAGTCGAGCATATTTTTTTATCTTTATACTAACATCATCAACATTTTTTCACACAAAAAAAATAGAATAGCATTTATGCACAAATCTATACTTAAGTATATAGTTACCTGGAAGTTAACAATTTCATCACTGGTGTTGAGTTGTGCCTGAGCCGACTGCGTGGTGGGACATCGGAAAAATTCTTCTAACACCTTCCTTGTCTCCGAGAACTCATACAAGTAGTCGAATGCGGTAGAGCTTGAAGGTGGAGTCACGTCTCTGCTTTCTGTGACTACTCTCTGTGATTTGAAAATAAAATAGGATTTATTGATGGTTTATTCGTAGTACAATTGCTTATTTGTTTGTAGCTTTACGACACATTTTATAACGACTTGGTTTACAAAATGGTTATCGACGGAATATAAATGTCATAAGAAATATTTTTTGACTTTCTCTAGTTTTCTAGTGTAAAGATAAATTACTATCGTGTACTATTTTCAGACGACTTGAAAAAAATCGAGGAGGTTTTCAATTTGACTGTATTGTTTTTTTATGTTTGTTTGATTTTTGATCCATTTTGATGACTCAATTTTTATTTGAAAGCTGGTGCTTCATGTGTGTGCAATTTAGTCACGTTCTTGAAGTCGATTTTTTCTTAAAATTTTGATTATCACCCAAATACTGCTTTAATAATATTTGAACGGAATATCATCGTCACATTAAAGCCTTTTCATATTCACTCCGTAAATCGTCAAAATACTTATCAATAAGAAGACATTATACAAAATTCTAGATACAATATGACTTTCTTTGTTAATTTGTGAATAAACTAACCTGAGGAAACCCAGGTCTCGGCGATCTCGTAGTCTTCTGAGACCCAATTCCATATCTTCTCGGCGAGCCTTCGTACTCAGCAATCGGCAATTCACCTATCACCCTGGTCACCCTGCTCTTATCCTCATCCCCTGACAGCCACACGCCTGAAGGGCTTGCATCACTCAACCTGACATCATCACGCGACGGAGACGACTCACTTCCATCACTCACATCACTCTTATTGTTTAGTTCACTATCACCATTTTTCATATTGTCTAAAGTTCTCTTAACACTCATATCGATCTCATCGTCACTGGCTTCAGGTTCCATCCTCAAACCTAGAGACACAGAATTCAATATCACTGAAAATAAAAGAGAAAGAAAAAAAATTGGTGAATAACAATGGTTCGTTGGATGGGACGGATATGGGATAAGTTAGTTTTGTAAACTTTGATTATCCAATTGTGAAGTAATTGTTTAATTGCCAAGTCGTTGGTGTATTATGTGTGGGTGTGAACTATTTTTATAATACAATGGTAACATGTAAGTACATGGCACAACTATGTTAAATAAGAAATGAAATCTAAGTCAAATGATTATTTGAAAAGCTTTTTGCTCATTTGATTTTAGATAAACATTGTTTTTTTAAACATATTTTCATAAACAATATTTATCAATCGCCATGTATCTTCTTTATTACCCATACCTGTTCTAACATGTTAACTTATTTTAATAAGTTTAATTTAGGTTTTAACCAATGAGATTAAAGTGACACAACTATTTTTAAATATGTTTTCAATTACGATTAACTTGCAAATTCCCTTCTGATCTGATCAAATATTTGGATAAGTAAAGTTTCCAATAAAAACGTGTTATAGAATAAAAGTAAATAATAGTTAAATATGTATTGTAAAACAAATAATAAAGGAATTGAACATATATGTATGCTACAAGAAAACATGAGACACAGTATTTTTTTTAATGAGACAATCTTTGGTTAAATATTTGTTTGAAATAGGTATATATCAACTTCATGTGTGTTCATACAAGTTGTAGATTTAATTACAATAGTATTTTGTTAGTTATATTAATGTCCATGGAGCTTTTATATATCTAGTTCATATAAAAGTACTCCATTCATGAGCATCAATAATGTCGACTTATACCTATAGCATTAATGTGACTATTTTTGTTGCTGACTGTACCAGAGTAATACTCATTTGTTTATTTTTTAAATTAAGTATGATAAGGTATGGATAGTGGAGAGCACTCCAGAAAAAACTCAGTTAAATGTACCTTTTAATAAATCTGGAAACTGTGTGGCTTCTAAAACATCTTCGTTTAATTATTACAGAGAACAAAATGAACTTATAACTTAGGTAATTCGAAATTTAAATTTCGGATAAGAAATTCCAAAGTAAGATTTATATATCCTTTTATATTATAATTTATGTTATAGCACACTGGCGCCTCTAGTGAGATAATAACGCATTAACTTGCCCTATTCCGCTTTTTACCAATAAAAACAAATGACAATCACCTTTCCAATCATCTCCGTCGTCGAAAACGACCACTTGGCCGTCGGCCACGACAGCTATGGGACTACTTTTAGTGCTAACGTCCGTGGTCTTATGGGGGTCGAGTATTGGCGAGCTATTCTTGGGTATGCCCATGGTGCTTTGTTCAATGATCGGGTCTCGGGCACCGTTCGTGTAAGAAGGCGATGTGTGCCGAGATATCATTTTTTTAGGCTCATTGTTTATTCTGTGTAGAGATATCTGTAAAAAGGAAAATGAGTTTTAAAGGCATGGGTATTAAGTCTTTAGTTGAATACCAAAAGTAATACAGAATATGTGATTTTAGGTAAGGAAAAGTAAATGCATGTACAAATTTGAAGTTCTATAGAAACATATTGCTAATGAAATTTTTTTACTGCACGGTTGGCCGAGTGGTTTCAGCGGTCGCCATGCCGCTTGCTACTGCGCCAAGTGTCGTGGGTTCAAATCCGACGTGGTACAACACTTTGTGTGATCCACGAATTGTTGTCCCGAGTCTGAATGTTCTTTGTGTCCGTTTCATGTATGTTTGTAAAGTCCCCCACGACACAGGATGTTTATTCCTAATGTGGGAGTTGTCTTTTTAAAAAAAAAAAAAAAAGAAATCTAAATTTGAGGTACGAGAAGTAAGCTTAAGTTTAGTGTTAATATATAAAGTGAGCATATAGAGTACGATAGTAATACTGTAATATAGTTTAATCACAGTCGCGATAGACTTTTTAAATTACTTTAATTTGTTTAACAAACTAAACATTTCGTCCAAACTATTGGTACCAATTTTAAAGAATGAGGTTTTCTCAGATTATTATTATTATTATTGACTGCCTCGTTGACGCAGTTATAGTGTAAGCGACTGCTGTGCTTGAGGACCGAGAGGAGGAGAACGAAACGAATGGGTTCGGGTTCGATTCCCGGGTCGGACCAAATGTTTGTATGATCTGCAAATATTTGTTTCGGAGTTTGGGTGTTTTCCTTTTTTTTTTTGTTTTTTTTAAAAAAAACAACTCCCACATTAGGAATAAACATCCTGTGTCGTGGGGGACTTTACAAACATACATGAAACGGACACAAAGAACATCCAGACTCGGGACAACAATTCGTGGATCACACAAAGTGTTGTAGGTACCGCGTGGGATTTGAACCCACGACACTTGGTGCAGTAGCAAGCGGCATGGCGACCGCTGACACCACTCGGCCAACCGTGCAGTCATGTATAGTGTGCAGTATAATATGTATATATTTACAAAAACAAAGTTTATATGTATTAATATCAGTTGTCTAGTACAAGCCCTGCTTAGTTTGGGACTGAACGTTGTGTGTTAAATGTCCCAAATATTTATTTATTTGAAAAGATTAGTCATAAGGGCCCGGGTGGCAAAGTCTATGTACATTTCATCAAAGTATTTAAGTAGTTGGATTATCGTTTTTTAAACTCTTTCTTGTAAGTAATAATAAAACATTATAATTATCATTTTCTCTATCTATGTATATTTCTATCTTTCTTCTTCACGTCATATCTCAAGAAAATATATATATATCAGTTCTAGTAATATTGATTAGCAAAATTACACTTACCTCATTAAGAAGATTATCTGCTCCGTAGTCCACGGTGTCCTTGTTAAGCGAGCGCACTTTATTTCTGAGGTTGTGTTTGTGCGTGTTGTTGTGTCGCAGCTTGCGCACCGCCTTCGTTCGGCTCTGGGAGTACAGCTCGCGACCTCCCGCTATTTCTATGATCCTGGTAACGAGTATTAAATATATATATTTCTACCTCTGTCATCAAAGCTTCTAAGCGGAAGGAACGATTTAGATGTGTTTTACTTTTTTTTTAGTGTAGGGAGCAAACAGGATGGTAAGTGACCGGTAGGTTTACTAATGTCTGTAATAATATATGCGAAAAGAAATTTTCTATTGTCATATGAAACACAAAATCGGTTATAAATGGCTGTTTGCTTGTATAATCTCGTATAAATACACTGTGGCGACTTCCACATATAACACAACAATAACCTACTACAGCGCCATCTACCGAAGATACAACCGAACTACGAAGTAACGCACTACACGGAGTAACTATAAATCTTAAATTGCGCAATAAATAATTCTCGCGCCTACAACGTCCCAACATCAGCTGTTGGGCAGTAGCCCGCCAGGTTTGATCACCTCGCCTGGTCGGAGGATCCTCCCTTTGTGTTCCCCACAACACAATCATTCTTTATCAGCCAGCCTGAATGCCTTCTATGGTATACCTAGAGGTAAAATTATATTCCGCATATTTTATACAAGACGGGATTCTGTTTCGTTATCTTTGATACACGAATCACATGCACATTTGTGCAGTTAAAGGACTTAAATCGGAGAAACTGGCAGATATAGACTTTGTATTGCAAAGCCACGCTTCGGTATGCATGGGCCGGCTCGACCGGAGTGATACCACGGCCTCACAGAAAATCCATGTACAACAGTGCCTGCGCTCTAGGTAGAACTCTATATGGGCCTCAGGTGACGATACCTGAGGCCCATATACCAACCCCTCCCTCATCTCTCTGCCCATCACCCAAAGGCCAGTAATGCACTTGTTTCGCCTCTGGTGTTACGGGTGTCCATGGGCGGTGGTAATTGCTTACCATCAGGCGGTACGTCTGCTCGTTTACCCCCTATTCCATAAAAAAATGCTTTTGCTGTATGGTATTTTTTGTATTAATTATTTGTAATATACACTAAGGACATACCTCGAGTCTCTCAGTTTGTATGTGCCTCCTTTAGAGTTGAGTATGACGAGGCCCTCGTTGCCTCTCTCGTCGTCCGACGACACGTTATTCACGTTGTTTGTTTCCCGACCCTCCAGGCCGGAGGTCAACCTGCAAAGCACCGGACACTACTTTATAGATAGATTAAATTCAATGTGTTCAATGCGACGCAATCGTCGTTACTTTATCTTTAGCGAACACAATAATGAGATTATAAATAAGTGATTTTGTTTCTAACATACATATATAAAGGCTCCTACAATTACAACATATATATATATAATGTTCCATTCGATTTGACCAATCCAGGGAGGAGCGAGATAGGGTTGACCGTCTGATGGTAAACGCTTGTTATTCCCCATGTTGTTGTTTTAAATACTGGTGTTATGTATGTTCAACATAAAGGTAAGATGATCACACTAGACTAGGTGACCATTAGCACAGTAATCTTTGCGACAATTTTAATTGCGCGATTCAGCAACAGAACGTACTACTACGTAATTACGATTTTGTGAGTTAGATGGCGCTGAAGTCAAACACACTCACCTGTCGTGTTGGTGCTGCATATTCTTTGGGCGGCACTTGGGAAAAAGACGTGTTATCCGCTCGCCGACGTCGGATCCGGGCGTCGAGTCGCCCGCGACGTCCGCCCGAAGCGCCGCAGCGCTCATGTCGCCGCCGCAGCCAGTTTTACGCCGCCACCGCCTCTACCGGCAATACAGCCACTACGTTAACTAATAGCATATCACAATTGATAATAACTGACACTCCTAACATGATTGTTAAGAATCGTAAGGAAAATAGAAACATATAAAGATTTTAATTAACTAAAAAATGGTGCAAGGTTAGACAGAGCATTGGGAAAAGGTTTCATCGTGGAAGAGTCCTGCTTTATTATAAAATGCCGGCTCGAGCGGAGTGATACCATAGCCTCATAGGAAAGCGATTTTAAACAATTCCTAAGTTGTTTTACGATGCACTAGTTATTGCCCGCGACTCTGCTCTGCGTCGGTTTTTGCTGTAAATACTGTTATTCTGATGTACGAGCCATATTACTGTAAATTTTCATCTAAATTCGTTCAGTAGTTTTAGGGTGAAAGAGTAGTACATATCCATGCATCCCCATACGTAGCCACAACGTTGTCTTGCCAGTCCCTAACCCACACTTGGCCAGCGTGGGGTATGGCTTTAACCCTCTCCTGAGAGGAGACCCGAGCCCAGCAGTGGGACGTTATGGGTTGTTGATACGAGTATATAGTGGAAAGCATAGAATAGGATGTCTAAGGTTGCCAGTGGATTTACATAAATTTTTAACAAGTTCAATAAGTACAAATGATTTGAGTTTAATTCTGGAATGGATTTCAACAAATTCCCGACAAAATGCCGACAATAGAGAGCATAAAATCTGAACACTATTTGCGTATGCTGACTACCCACAACATGATATACTTTATACGATAAAAAACCGTAAATAAAACAAAAGATAAACGAAAAATATCTACCAGATTCATTTCATTACAATCCGAAAGTTGACATGAAGTTCCTTTCTTGGCAAGTTCACCACCCTACAGCGAAGTCAAAAGTTCAATAGCAATGTAACAATAAATCGTTGTACTGAAAAATGTCGACACGTGAAATGGGTTTCCAATTTAGATCTGTACCTCTTGTTAATATTTAACGCTACCGGTACCGCGGTTACTTATTCAAGAGCCGTCAACCTAGTAGTCAGTCCACAAACGAAAACAACGAATTGAAACTTTTGACTTATACAAATAAACACTTTAAAGTAATTTTATCTATAATTCCACAATAATAAAGTCTACTTTAGAACTTTGTTTTAAAACATTAATGAATAATATTAAAGTTTTATGCTAAAATAAGTGAGTAACAAAGAAATCAGGTTCAAAGCAATTATTTTAACTATTTGCTTTCAGAAAATTGTGACGCATCGTTCAAGCCGCGCCCCTTGGCCAATCAGATTCCAATTTGCCTTAAAATAGTTGCATGAAATCTGATTGATGTTATTTTGTAAACACTTAACTTTTGCTCGCGGCTCCGCTCGCGTGTATGTCGGATAACGCAGAAAAGAGTAGCCTATGTTCTTCCTCAATAATCGAATTCATAATATTAGTATGAATAGACCAATAGGTCAGTATGTTTCAGTATATGTATCTTTTAACTAAATTTTCTCTTGGCTATGATACTCTGGTAAAAGTCAATACGGTATATATCTTCGTTAAGCGATGTAGCAATGAGCAGTCGATTTATAAGATAGCTTTTCCTTTTGTTGCTATATTCGCAAATGCTCGTGTTACCAATTTATTCAATTTGTCAAGATCTTACAAAATCAATTCTTTTGGGCGTATGCCAACTTATGTAACTTACAATAATTAGAGATATGTATGTAAATTTAGTAAAGGTTGGTGCTCCATTTTTTTGGTAATAGATCTAACATTTCACTAGAGATAAAGCTTCGAGCGTTTTCAATGTCTTAGTGTGTTTTCATTGAACAGTTTAACTTGAATTAAAATTGTATTGACTTATGTAGTTATTAAACATATACTTCTCGATCTCGAAATTTCGATCATATCGCCAAACAGGCGCTCGATTGGAAATCTCAAGGAAAACGAAAACATGGTTGTCCCGAATAGACCTGGCGGCGTACATTTGCAGACGAGACGAAGAAGGTCGGGAAGACATGGAGCGAGATAAAACGCGAAGATCATAACCGAACGCGATGGCGGAATGCTGTGGACGCCCTCTGACCCTTCTAGAGGACATAAGCCTTTTAGATTTTGCTTATACTTTTCGTCAGGCAGAGTAGAGTCAAAAAAGCCATGTCTGCGTCTTCTATTGCCCGTAGCGTAAAGTTACAGCGTGAACAATATATGTGGTGGACTTTTTTTAGAACTTAGAGAAACAATTATTTTATCTATTGCCGAGCTTAGAACATGGGACTAGTAAAAAGGAAAAAGAATCATGTAGAAAAGGAGTGCATTCGCAATTATTATGTTGGTATTTCAAGAAGTAAAGTAGTCACTTTGCCAGGCTCATTAAAAAAATAGGCTTGCTGCAAATTTAGTCCAAGACACTAACTGGGTAAAATCCCAAAGTGGGATGAGCATTACAGTTAGTAAAATAAGTATTTAATTCCCTTTTTCTTTAGGAATAAAGACTATCTGACAAGCAACAAAAACATTTTCCAAGTCCCATCCACAAATTTTAAGCTGCATAAAGAAATGCCCCCAACTGAAATGCACGTGTAAAATGCTGTTGGTGAATGTTAATGGCGTCTGGAACATTTGGGGTTTATCATCGAGTCGAGGGAGGAAACGGGGCCAATGACGTGTTTCGCATGGCACCGACTGTAACCGTTGCCAAACTACCAGATCGATAGAGCATTAGCGGCAAGGCTATGAAAACTGCGGACACAATAGCGGACTAAGACTGTGTAATTTAATATTGAGCTGAATAACTTAAAATACAACGTATCAATGGAATTTATTGTGAATTTTAAATATATAAATCGTGATATGAAACGTGTCATGTTGTTGAATACCACAATGTGTAGTAAATTTTAAATCGGAGGGACTTTGGCATATCTATTTAAATCTTTGCCCACAAGTTTGAAACCTGATAGGAAATAAATCGTGGCATTATATAACATCTGACATTCAACTATGGAGAAAACACGATCTCAATTAATTAGATTAATTAGAAAATCAATATAACCAAAAGCTGCAGTTGTCATTAGTATATGCAGAAGAATTTCTGTTTTTGGCCAGCATTCAAAATGTTCAAAAGTAGGTATAACGAATTTTCTTTCTCCTAATATCACCTTGAACCATTTTCTGTAAAATTTTACCGACATTTTGGCAAGGAGAATGAAGGAATCCACTATTTTTAATTTAAATTAAAGTTATGAAATAAATCCTGAGGAAGAATATAGTCAACTTTATGACCTGAAAAATTGTTACGTACAATGTACATAAAAGAAAATATAACTACTAATGAGGGTGTTCCATTTAAAAAAAAGAATAAATATTTATGTACTTATTAACAGTTTTTAAATTAACGAGTAGTGCCCGCTTGATATAATAACAACAATATTGCTTAATATAACTTCATACCCATATAATTTGTCACTCAACAATCTATGTTAAAGTTATCGTAATAAAGATATATCTGTTGTATGAAACAAAAGACTCTCCATTCAAGTTCTCGCAGCGCTTAATAATACATATTTCTACCTACTAGAAATAATACTTTGGCACAGACGTTCGTCTGCATGCTTAAATAAAGAACATTGTGTGCAGCATATACTTGCTTAAATTATGTTAGTTTATGGAATATATTTTGATATATGAGCGTAACGAGGTTTCGCTGTTTTTATAGCCCGACTGTAAAGGCAGGGTCGAGACTGCGTTCCTGAGGGTGAGCTGGGTGAGTTTATAGTGAAATGTTTTTATTGTGTTGGACGACACATGAGCTGTCGTAGCAAGATCCTTTTTTGTTCCTCTAACATAATGTAGGGAAATAAGCTTACGTGTCGCCCGCAGCTGTAAGTTTTCCAACTATTTATTATTTATTATATATCGTTGGACTCTTGAGTGTATGGGATTGCCGACGACAGACCAGTTAAATCTACGATATTTTTTACACATTTCTGTCATTATACGGGATGTAGACACAAATTCTTCATTGTGTCGTCATGTGACGTATTTAGTTAGTGATGCAGAAGTATCACTAGGCCGCCATAGTATGGTATTCGCAATGAGTATGTTTACCACCACTTTTGGATTTTGCTTAAGCTTTCCATCAGGCAAAATAAAGTCACTTTGAGCCATACACAAAAAAAAAACAAAATGGTAATTAATTAAAATGTTCGAAAACACCTGTACGAAAGGCTTTGGCACGGGTGTAGGTGTATTAATTTATAAATAAAGAAAGATGTGTGAATTTAAGTTTATGTAGTAGCAGATACAGCAAAACACTTGTGGAGGAACGGGTGACATGTCCCTCCAACACAAAGGGAGGATAAAAGATAATAAGAACTGCCCAACAGTTGATGTTGGGATGTTGTATTTAAGATAATAGACGCAAGAACTTCTATTGCGAGATTCAGGATTGGTAGTTTTTTCGTGGTGTACATTGCTCCGTAGTTCAGTGTGTCTGCGATAGATGGCGCTGTAGTATGTTCAGCTATTTGTCGAAGTCGCCACACACTCATTTCTTACACATAAAGAAATGTTCTTGTGGTGACGGATTAAGTGTTCAGAGTGTCACCAGCTTTATTCATATCGTGGGTGTCGTAAGAGCCGAATGAAGAAGCAAACTACCAATACAACACCACTGCAAAGCGAAAGGAAACTTTGTCCCAAGCTTTTTTTTAACGTTTGGTAACCCCGACGGGCCGTCACCCCACCGGCATTTGCGGCAGGGTGTCGGCATCGGACCGACTAAAACCACAAGATGTGCCATTCTGCACCTAAGAAGGGAAAGATCCGGGAACTGATGTTATTAACACATCCTAACTAATTCGTCTGAGCAGCGTGGTATATTAGGCTAATACCTCATTTCTAAGAAGAAGCCTATATCCATAAGTGGACTATTAATGGCCTGTTGATAAAAATAATAGTTTTATATATGACCTAATGCAAAAAATATAATTGATGGTCAGATCGGCGCGAGGGCGTTGTCGAAATCTATTGTATGATTTAGAAATTGGAGGATATGTGGCAACTTCCACATAAAACACAACAATAACCTACTACAGCGTCATATACTGAAGATACACTGAACTAAGTAGTAACGCACTACACGGAGTAACTAACAATCCTGAATCGCGCAATAGAATTTCTCGCGCCGATTATCATATATACAAGATCTCAACATCAACTGTTGGGCAGTGGCCCGCCAGGCATGATCACCTCGCCTGGTCGGAGGATCCTCCCTTTGTGTAGGAGGGACATGACGCCCGTTCCTCCACAGATATACAAAAGAACTTAAAAGTGACATTATTTTATACTATGTAAGATGAAAACGAGTAAAAATCGATTATATCTATGTTTATCTGACAAAAATAAAATAAACACATTAATAAAATAGTTCCGAAAACATAAGGTAATACGGATTTAAGATGAATACTACATCAGAAACATCATATTACTCAATATTGAAGAGTAGGTATGAAATTTGTTTTCGATAGTGTATCTCTTCGAGGAAAATGAGATTAGGATATAAATTACATTCATATCTCTCTTCATACTTCAAATGATATAAAGAGGTAAATAAAATTGAGAATCTCTTCTAAGAGGCTATTAAATATGCGCCATATTGTTCTGGAGATAAAGTACAATTTCTCTAGTAGAACTTACGGCGAACTTTCTAGAACCTTGTCATATAAATTGTTTTTTTTTTCATAACGAGTATGAAAAAAAGTCAATTTAAATGTATCAACTCTGATACTACTATATTATCTATTTTAATAGACTTCATATTATATTGATGTTTGTTTGGGTATCACATTTATTAAGAAATGTAGATTGTATGCCGCAAGAAGTTTAGTTTGTGAATGTATATTTTATGTTACAGATATTTTAGTTAATTTAATTATACTATTATAATATTTAAATAGAAATAATTCTATTTTAATGAGAATAATGGATAATAACATTGAAAAATATTCTACTAATATTATAAACGCGAAAGTTTGGAAGTATGGATGGATGAATGTTTGTTACTCTTTCACGCAAAAACTACTGAATGGATTTTGATGATACTTTACAATATATAGCTTATACATCAGAATAACATATAGGCTACAATTTATAAAGATACTAGCTTCGCCTCGCGGCGTTGCCTACGGATACTGTAGCACCGTGGGGTTTAGCATGTAAATTATAAGTAGATTTAAATGTAAACATTTTATCGGGAAAAGGACGAAGCACTAAGAAATCAAAAGCTTCTTGGTGCTCGGCCCACATTTTAGTGATTAAATGGACAAGATTAGAACTTAGAGTACATTAAGTATTGATTTCTTTTCAAAAAACGAGCCGTACTTTCACATACGTAATGTTAAAAAGTACTTTATTGAAAGCCAGACATGTCGTCTACATGTCATTTTCGTTATTATGTGTATTATAATATTACGTTTTAAGTGGAGTACAATAGAGTCTCTAGCCAATGTAATATCTATACTAATAATAAAGCTGAAGAGTTTGTTTGTTCGTTTGAACGCGCTAATCTCAGGAACCGCAGGTCAGATTTGAAAGATTATTTCAGTATTGGATAGTCCATTTATCGAGGAAGGCTATAGGCTATATATCATCACGCTACTACTAATAGGAGCGGAGCACTAATGAAGAATGTTGCAAAAACGGGGGAAATTTTTTACGCTACGGGCAATATAAGACGCAAACGAGATTGCGTGGGTCAGCTAGTGTTACATAAGAAAAAAAATTGGGTTGGATCAGTATCCTGATATCAGTATGTCACACACAGTCGTCACAAGTCATACACCATACACAGCGTAGGCTCTGTTTCACACCCGATTTCTGTGAGGCCGTGGTATCACTCCGGTCGAGCCGGCCCATTCATGCCGAAGCATGGCTCTCCCACGGTAAATCTAATTTTACGGTTTTGACAATCTGACAGTAACATATACACAAATATACAAACAGCATTAATACAACTATAGAAAATAAGCAACTCATTTTCCTAATATATAAGTTTCCAATTCTTTATTAAATTTATTACAAAAGATATATTAACACCTTTTAAAAGCAAATGGAATCAGTAATTTCCATTATCAAGTCTCGAACCCTTTTATCATCTTAAAATGGAGGCTCGCAATCGAAATTAAAACATTAAATCATAGTAGGAAGCTATAATTTCCCTTTTTACTAATTGGTGATACTGGGAGTAGCCGAAGTGACATGCCTTTTGGTGAAATGTCAGTACAGTTCGCCAATTAGCGGATCTCTCACGGGCGGCAACTTATATTTAATGAACTTGGCAAATAATAGGACACTCCAGGCCAGGCGGTAATTAAAATCCCATTTATAGAATAGGCGTGAGGGTGTTGGAGCTTTCTCATTCATCTGTCACGCGGAAACGAAAATTGAATTTCATAAAGTTAGAATCGCACTAAGTTGCTTTGTTGACACCTAACAATGTTGGACATTGTTCTCAGTAAAATGTTCTATCAGTGCCTGTCTATTCAGAAAACTTGGTGAAACATTTAAATTCTTAAGTAGGTAAGCAGTTTGCTCATTGAATTGATGACGCATTATAGCGTTTCGATCCTTTGAGTATCGAGACTTGGAAATTGGGTTTTCGAATTAAAATGTGATCTGCGTTCAGATTAAAGTGCAATGTGAAACTGTGTGTTGCCGTGTATGTCAGAATAAATGATTTTTCTTTCTTTCTTTTAATGCTAAGTACTAGGCTAAGTTTATACCAAGAACTGATCAACGCAACCTCGTTTATGTCTCTTATTGCCAGCAGCGTAATACGAGTAACTTTCCTCCATTTTTGTAACATTCTTTATTAGTGCTCCGCTCTTATTGGTCTTAGCGTAATGATATATAGTCTAAAGCCTTCCTCGATAAATGGGCTATCTAACATTGAAATAATTTTTCAAATAGGATTTTGAGAGGACAATAGGTTCTTGAGATTAGCGCGTTCAAGCAAACAACCTCTTCGTGAACGTTTCGAATACTCAAATGGGAAATAAAATCACAAAACATTAACAATCATAGGAATCAAATTTAAAGTTGACGTATTACATGAAAGTACCGGAATTTTCGGGATAAACAAATAACGGTGTTTTCTGAGAGCAACTCAAGTTAATTACATCACATCTTCTAATCGTTTGCATTACAGTTCTACAGGTAAATAAGTTTGAGAACTTGATTTAAATTGATTAACGTGATAATTTCAGGCACGGTTATATACTTTTTATTTGTATTAAATAGATATCAAGCAATATAACATACAGGTTATAAAAATAGCAAGGGAACCATTCTATCAAAATTGCTGTTATAAATAATAATAATAATATCATAATATGTTTTATTTATACTCAAGATTTACAATTTCTCTTAATCACAGACATATAATTTTATACAACTGAAAAATGATAAATAAATAAGGGAAAAGAGTTTGTCGTTGACTGCTATACTAGTGTTAACTGTGTTACAGCAGTCAGCGTGTTCCACCCTGAATAACCCTCATTATATCATTTAAGTGGCGATACCGATAAACAAATTTTAACCATTAATGTAAAAAACTAAATATATTATAGAGGAAGTGAATGTGTTATTGGTGTGGAGGAGAGTGTGTACTTAATTTATTTATATATGTGTGTGTGTGTATAAAAACCACTGATATGAATCAAGGGCGGATTCAGCTTTTTACAGAAAAGGAATGGTGTTATTTAAACTTATTTGTCATTTTTTGTATAAGTTCAAAACTCATATAATCTCATATGATTAGATTAGATACTCAGATGACTAATAAAAAATTCATACAAAAAAGATGTATTACATGTGTATGTTCTTTTGTGTATTGATTATGTAACCTCTACCTAACTAGATGTCTACACCACCCTAAGGTTGACTGGAAGAGAATGCGTTGGGCATTAAGTCCGCCAATATACAAATGTGCATGAAGTTTTTAAATAAATAAATATATTACATTTGAAAGTGAAGTGTACCTATATCCTTATTTCTGATAGGATCGCGTTCTAGAATCATATTAAAAATATTTTTTTTATATACTACCATTCTTATTGATTCATACTTCAGACATTAAAGAACAATATAACTAAAATCCAATATCTTGTCTACTTTTGATAACATCTTAAGACGGCTCAACACGTGTCGGAGTCAGCATTACTCAGCAACAGCCAACGATACGTGCTTTCCGTTCTTTGTACACGGAAAATATTTCCCCGTCTCTCTTAATGCCCTCCGATCGTGAGAAAAATACGCGAGCAATGTTTTCACCAACCGTTTTCCTCAAAACCTTTTATATTCCATAAAGTTTAGTGTCTAATTAAACAATAAAGAATATTCTATTTGCGAATGTTGTATTAATTAATGGAGGGTACGACAGTTCTTCGGAGATGACAAATAAATTATTCAGAGACAAGTATAATTGTATTAGAGTGCTACAGAATTATTATAGGATAACTTTAGAGTCTTGCCCGAATACTGCTGAGTTATCCCGGAATAAACTAATATTTAAATTTTAATTTAGTGCAACAGTAGCATAACATACGAAAAAACTGTGGAATGAGCTATCGCCTGCGGTGTTCCCGGACCAATATGACCTTCAAACCTTCAAGAAAAGTACGTACTCCTTCTTAAAAGGCCGGCAACGCACTTGTAACGCCTCTGGTGTTGCGGGGTATCCATGGGCGGCGGTAATCGCTTGCCATCAGGCGATACGCCTGCTCATTTGCCCTATACAATAAAAAACACTTAAATATCCCCTTTATTCTTTATAATGTACAGTTGAACATATAAAAAAGGTAAGTTTGTGAGGTTGTAGGAGGTAATCTCTGGATCAACGTATCCGATTATGAAAACACTTTTATAAATAAATAAATAAATATTCCAGACATCTAACACACAACGCCATCTAGTCCCAAGCTAAGCAGAGCTTGTGTTATGGGTACTAGACAACTGATATAAATACATATAATTTTTTTTTTTGTAAATACATACATATTATACATAGAAAACACCCAAACTCCGAAACAAATATTTGCAGATCATACAAACATTTGGTCCGACCCGGGAATCGAACCCGAGACCTCAGGCTTAGCAGTCGCATACGCTACCACTACGCCACCGAAACACTTTTACCAAAAGAAAGCCACATTATTTGTGAGTTATATACTAAAACAAAAATAAATACGCCCAACGAATTTGGCACGGGGCAGCTAGTTATATTCAGTCTGTTCTCTTGTGGAATGCGCTACCTCTCGAGGTCAGGACAGCTAGAAACCATGACACTTTTAAGTTTAAGATAAAGGAGCTTTTACTGGTTGAATTGGTGGAATCAACAAGGTCTTAGTTCAACACACAATAAATTTTTATGCTTTACTAGCTGAACCCCGCGGTGTTACCCGCGGTTATTGTCGTATCGTGGGTAACGCCGGGGGCGAAGCTAGTCTAAAAAATGTAAGCCTAAGTTACTCCTTGTACCATCAGCTACCTACCAGCGAAAGTCCCGTCCAAATCGGTTCAGCCGTTCTAGAGATTAGCCGGAACAAACAGACACACAAAAAATTTGAAAAATATATATTTTGGTATGTGTACCGTATATACATTCATATGCATGTAGTAGAAAGCGGTTATTTTAATATTACAAACGGACACTCCAATTTTATTTATTTGTATAGATTAATAAATATATGTGTATGTGTGTATGTGTTTTATATTAATAGTGTATGTAACTATATAATTCTGTAGAATAGTGCGATTGAAATAATACTATATCCCCGTATTTGGCAATGATATTCACTGATCTCACAACAGGATTCCTGGATGATCTATTTCTCTGCTGTTCTAAAAAAACTGTCATACATAAATCCTGATATCTGTAACAAATGCAATAAATAGAGGGAAACAGTAAGTAGAGTATGTGACCCGTGGAAGCCGAGTTTGAATTTCTTTTAACGAAATATCGAGGCCGTAGACCCGAACAGACGACATTTAAAAGTCGTAAAGCAAAGGTCAACGGATTTGAAAGAGGCATATTGAAGTGCTCCCTGCAACCCTCACATAGAGCTTTTAGTAAAAAAATCTTTGTGTAGAAGGACTTAATGGGTTTAGAGACAAATACTTAGTCTAAGCGTTATATGAGCGGGTCGGTTGGTCTCATCCATAACGAATATTTCGACTAAACAGTTTCCGACTTTGTGTCTGTTTCTTGTAAGTCTGTATAGTCCTCCGAAACATAGGATATATTCCTAGTGCAGGCGTTGTCTTTATTAGAAAAGGAAATTGTACGTCGAGCAGTGTTCGACGAGCGATGGTGTGTCCTCGCAGTGACAGATTAAGAATACAGGATGTCGACTGGGAGAGAATGCCTTGAAGCAACTCTCCCAGTCGACCTTCAGGTGATGTTGAAAAAAGATCTGGTAGGTGCAAAGTGATTAAATTTTGTTAATAAGAGATACAACTACATAAATTTACATCTATACTAATATTATAAAGCTGAAGAGTTTGTTTGTTTGAACGCGCTAATTTCAGGAACCGCTGGTCCGATTTGAAAAATTATTTCAGTGTTGGATAGTCCATTTATTGAGGAAGGATATATATCACCACGCTAAGACCAGTAGGAACGGAGCACCAATGAAGAATGTTTGAAAAACGGGGGAAAATTACCACGCTACAGGCATAGGCACTAGGCGACGCACACGAGGTTGCGTGGGTCAGCTAGTATACTATGCCTAGGTATATGATACACAGGCAGGTGCTAAGGTTGCGTTTGTGCTGCCAATTCATTCCAAAGAAATTCACGTACATTCAACTTAAATGTAAGTAGGTTTGTAGCCATACTGATTTCTGATTTTGATGTATGTATGTATATAAAACTGAAGAGACACTTATTACTGAACATAACATCATTGATTCTCTTTGGCTAATCAAGTGAAAGAACCCGTATGCTATCATTATTTTCCCCTACGATTGGTTGATTATAGGTTTACTGAACCCCTTGGACGACACGCATTTAACCGGTCACAATAGCTACAATCTTTATTAGTGGTCGTTAACCGAATGTTGACAGTGAGGTCGAGGCTTTTCTTAAAGAGAATACAGTCATACATATACCTATATGTATATATATATATTGTATGTAGTGTCAATCGCTCCAGGTCACTGCTGGTCCAAGACAAAGCTAGACCATACACTGCACGAAACAAGGCCGCTAAACTAGAGGAGCTGCAATTGGAATATCTGCGACATCCACCTTACTCCCTTGCTCCAACAGATTATCATATTTTTGCGAAATTTGGATAACTTCTTACATTGAAAAAGAAAAATCTGCGATGTGGTGAGAATACAGCCATACATATACCTATATGTATTGTATATACATACATACATAGGTAGTTTACAATGTATGAATGAATGTGTGATTATGTTAGGTCAGGAGTTACATTAACATCAGCTGCCTGGCCCATTCGCGTATTTTAAATATACTGAAACAATAAAAACTCACAGGTACTCTCTTCTCCCTTTTTTACACGACGATGAAGCTAAAAGGAAGTTTTCGTATGTTTTGTACGTTCCGCAGTAGCGAGTACTATTAGTAAAACATCGTTTAATACGAAAATAAGCCTTTGAAAAGTATTAAAGATTAAAGCTAATAAAACTTAGCTTACTTTAAAGAAACAAGATATTTTTGAGATACCGCAAATGAATAAGTTCTTGCAAAATTCGCTCAAATTTTCGTCAGATTTTCAATCGACACTCACAACACACAAACCCATAATATTTATGTTCCATCAACCAACATCGGATTAGATGACTTGCACAGTTAACGCCAGTTTCATTTTCAATCCCCCTTTACACAACTAACAGCCCATAAAAACACGTAGTGACGTCATTACGGCAACCCGCTTCAGAAAAATATATATATACCTACATATGCAAATCCTACGGCTTATGATAGAAAAGTTAAATTACTATACACAACGTAGAATACCGATATATTCCCAGTTCTAAGCTCTATTAATTTAATTTCTACTAGATATGAACAAGCAAAATTAATTTAAAAAAACACGCCTTCGTCAATATCTGCCATTTTCATTTAATTCTGTTTCATTTTGTTTTTTTTTTTGGTGTACTCATTGTCACTCTTACGAATAAGACGAATCTATTGAAACCTTCACATAAAAATACGACAAGCCGTTAGGCTCTAGGGCGTGCCAAAGAAATATACATACATACACTCGAAAAACATAACCCTTGTTCTTTCGCAGTCGGGTAAAAAGAGAAGGAACTTAATGAAATATTTAGGGTATAAAGTAGTTAAGGTTGCCATGATGGGGATGTGTTTCAAATAGTGAACCATCTTGAGTCTAGATCTGGGTAAACCAAATTTCACCAGAGTTTAGATACGAATGACATGAGGAATAATTTTTATCTTTTACTTAATAGCTGGCTTTATATTCTCATGTTTTCCTAGATTTGTAATTTAAAATTATACAATTTCTTCTCTTATTAGGTATGATTGCCGATATTGAATAAGCACAAGGTCTGCATCTTATGTTTTTTTTCAACTTATTTAATACTAGCTGACCGACGCAACTTCGTTTGCGTCTTTTATTGCCCGTAGCAAAAAATTTTCCCCCGTATAGTGTGTCGTGGACTTTTTTGTAGATATTTATAAGATCTACGATTAATTAGAACATTTTATGGTTCTATCTTTTATAGTTTACGCAGCGTACGCAAAATAAGTAACTTTTCTGGTTGATTTTTTACACCTTGTGTCCGAAAAATCCCAATATCTTACGGAACCCTTTTTTTTTCCAAAATAAAATATAGCCTATGTTACTCGTGGATAATGTAGCTTTCGAACGGTGAAAGAATTTTTAAAATCGGTCCAGTAGTTTTTGAGCCTATTCATTACAAACAAACAAACATACAAACAAAGTTTTCCTCTTTATAATATTAGTATAGACATATGATGTGCGTATTATTTGTTGGTAAACCAAATACAAATAAAAATGTACTTGTTACTGTTTGTTGGAAAAACATTTTTTATAATGTACTATTTCTACCTAATTAAAAATAGGCAGTAAAGATAACGTTTATACATTTAATTCATCTATCTAAAGGTCAAAGTCATATTAGGTCAACTAGAGAAATAATAATCTATCTAAGACGCAAATACTCATAGAACTGGTTTCTAAAGGGTAATCAATGCATTAACTAACCTTAGTAATAGTTGAGGAAATATTTATATTAAAAACATTAAGATACGCTATAAGATCTTAAAGTTCTGCAAATTGCTCACTAGTTCGTTTTTCTCCTCGTGTATTAACGCAAGCATTTTTACTTTAAAAGAGACGGTGATCCCTGAGTTGGTTTCGTCCTGTTTTGTCAGAGCCAGTCCAGTTACGAAAGGTCGAACTTAAAAAAAGTTTAAACTTGTAAAAGTGTTCTTGTGATCTAATAGCAGAATAAATGGAGTGATACCACGGCCTCACAGAAAACCGGTGTGAAATAGCGTTTGCGCTGTGTTTCACCGAGTGAGTGAGGATACCGGTGGCCCATACCCCAACCCCTCCCCCCAACCCTTTTCCCATCCCCCAAAGGTCGGCAACGCACTTGTGACGCCTTTGGTGTTGCGGGTGTCCATGGGCGGCGGTAATCGCTTACCATCAGGTGATACGTCTGCTAGTTTGCACACACAATTCAATAAAAAAAAAATGATTTCATTTCATTGCATGGTACAGTCAGAGCATAAAACATTTTATGGACGAAATACATTCTAAAATCTACTTATTAACTTCCAAATTCCAACATCACATAACTCCTAATTAATTAAATCCAATTTAAGTAAATTTAATGCAAAATAGAGGATAAAAATTAAACCCGATCGATGTGTCGACAAAACTTAAGTAACATGAAATGTATGAAAACCCTTTGTTACAAACTCGGTTGCCGCAGTTTTCTCCATGTTAACGTGGTTAAAACAACGAAACCCTTCTAAGAGAAAATTATAATTACTCTCGAAACATGAAAAGGTACAATTTAAAGCAAGCAAAGTATTTTAAAGAAGTTCGTTCAATGTTTTAATGAATACAATTATATTTCTTTGTTATATAAATGTTAACCATAATAGGTAACTTTTCTTTAAAAGCCTAGCGTACTGTTATTTTTTTAGATAAAAACATTCGAAGAATTCTTTAGAAATGAAAAGTTGAAGGTTTTATAAAAAATTAGAACAAAGGCCGTGCATACAGCTTGTGATGTTTAACATAACTTATTTTTTTTATTTAACGTCATCTGTCGCCCCCATATTGCTTCGAATTAGGTATTTTTTATCTGTACTAATAATAAAGCTGAAGAGTTTGTTTGTTTGTTTGAACGCGCTAATCTCAGGAACCGCAGGTCCGATTTGAAAAATTCTTTAGGTGTTGGATACTTCATTTATCGAGGAAGGCTATAGGCTATATATCATCACGCTACTACTAATAGGAGCGGAGCACCAATGAAGAATGTTTCAAAAACGGGGAAAAATTTTCACGCTACGGGCAATATAAGACGCAAACGAGGTTGCGTGGGTCAGCTTGTTGTTTAATATAGCACTACCAAACTATTTATATCTCGCAAATATTCTGCTTGTTGAATGGATGCACAAGGTTTGATGATTTTCTCTACTAAACCTGAACGATGCTCACGCTAGAGAAAACTGCGGTGATATAAGCAAAGCATGTTCCTAGTTCAATTGGTGTTCCGAATTCTGCACCCAAAATCAGGAGGAATAAGAGCTTTGACTGCATGGTTGGCCGAGGCCGAGTGAGTGAGGGTATCGGAGAACCAATCCCCCCCCCCCCCCAAATCTCCCAAAGGCCGGCAAAGCACATGTGACGCCTCTGGTCTTGCGGGTGTCCATGGACGCTGGTAATCGCTTATCAATCATCAGGCGATACGTCTGCTCGTTTGCCCCCTATTACCTACATAAAAAAAAGAGTGTGGACTTCGATAATCATATTTTGGAGGGAGTAAGCAACGAAAGAAAACTTTCTAAGGCTATGGTAACATGTTAGTTATGCCAGCCCAATAGCGACGAAGTATGAAGTCGTCATAATTTATATTTCTACAATTTTAGTTTCGCGAAAAAATGGAATTATTCGTTTTTGAAAATATTGTAGTTCTGTGAATATCCCGTGAAAATCGGTCCAGCTGTCCCAGACATTAGGCGGAACAAACAGACATACAAAAATTTTAAAAAAATGTGTGTGGTATACATAAATATTATACATATGCATTTGGTAAAAAGCGGTTATTTTAATATTATTTAAAGTATAGATGTTAAGTGTATTGCTGTAAGTATCCCTAAGAATAATAAATAAGTAAAATATATTACAAAACCTAATAAAAAGCAACCTAATTGCAGCCGACACATTCAAAAGCATTAAAATTCATGAAATAAGGCGCCATTTACAAGGAATGTTGCCTTTACTGGTTGACGTTCAAGAATGTTTCGCAAGTTCGTGCCTATAAATCTTACGTATGAATGTAAATGTTTTGCCTGTACAGTAGAAAAGAAAGGAGAATTTAATATCATGTATTTTACGGTTATTACTTACGTGAGAATAAACTTATATTAAATTAAAATAAACAAAACGTATAATAAAATATTTGACTACCTCGGTGGAGTAGTGGTAGTGTATGTGACTGCTGTGCCTGAAGTCTAAAGAATGTTTGTATGATCTGCAAATATTTATTTCAAAGAAAAGTATATACCTATGGATTTATATCAGTTGTCTAGTACCCATAACACAAGCTCTGCTTAACTTGCGACTAGATGGCGTTTTTATTTATTTATTTATCTTCATTGCATACACAATACAAAATACATAAAATGAATCCCAAAGGCGTTGTGTGTTAGATGTCCGGAATATTTATATAGAAAATATGGGGGAACGGGTATCATGTTCCACCAACACAGAGGGAGGATCCTCCGACCAGGCGAGGTGATCATGCCTGGCGGGCTACTGCCCAACAGTTGATGTTGGGATGTTGTATATGTGATAATCGGCGCGAGAACTATTTATTGCGCGATTCAGGATTTGTAGTTACTCCGTGTAGTGCGTTACTTCGTAGTTCAGTGTAGCTTAGGTAGGTGGCGCTGTAGTAGGTTATTCTTGTGTTATATGTGGAAGTCGCCACAGAAAATATTTTTATATATTAAGGTGTCTCAGTAAGAGTGCACTGTTTAAATTTAGTGTAATTTTTTTCTCGTGCACCTCTGAAATATTACAGCTGGCTCATACGTTTATTCCGTTTTTAAAAGTATAGCACTTTACGAGAGAATAACGCGTTATAATTGTGAAAACTTAGTACACAAATTTGAAAAGTTATTTTGAGCCGTATAGCTGTGAGTTAAGTTATGCCGCTCGCAAACTCCGAAGAATTTCCAGTTCAGATAGTGTACCGTTTTTTCTTTGGGGTTTTGTAAAATGTCGGGTTTACACGAATAAACCAGAAACAATTCCTGCGCTCAAAGTGGAGATCCAAAGCCTCATTCATTGGGTGAGATACAGCCATATACAGAAAAAGTCAAATAAAATTTTATGAAAACAGTAATGGCCCCTCAAGGGATATTTGATGGATATTTTGTTCCATACTTATTCGGAACATGTCCAATAAAAAATAACAAATCTATCAAAAAACGTGTTTTTATTTTAAAATGAGGTTTATTGACTTAGTGGTTAGTAAACCAGACCCAGAGTCTGTTAGTTTGATTCCCACCGAGGCCAAATAATTGTAAAAGAGAAAAGAAACTGAAGTGTAAAAATGTTCGAAATTATAAGTCCACTTTTTCGTTCAAAACTTTACAAAAATGATATAAAACTCACTTACCTTTCTTCATAATTCTGCCTTTTTTATGCCTGTAACAAAAACAAAAACACATTAGTTAAAGTTACCCTTTGAATTCATTTAACATTAACACCATCTAACTCAACACTTGAAGGGTGGTTCTAGCTAGTGTTTGAATTAGATTCAAAACGGTTCAAACACACACGGAGATTGCAAACCCTTTGATCGAAATCCGTCATGCCAGTCATTATTCGAAATTCGTTTGTGTTTGTTTCTTAATCTATTAAAACCCGTCGGAAATGTCTGCGAACCTAACTTAGTGACGTCATGCAAACTAGAGAGATAACAAAAAATTCGAGATGTAGGAAAGAAACACGAGATGAAAATTTATAAAATATTTTATTTCTGTGTGTCTATTTTTTTACACTTTTATACAACTTTTATATCAATATGTACTTTATAAAGTAATATAAAAAAATCAATACACAGACAAAGTAAAAAACAGGATAAAGTGGCGAAACTATTCTGGAAGAGCCTCAACACCATATATCGTTACGCTGTCAGTGTCGTCTTCATTATCACTCAAAATGTTGTTATCAGTGTCGCTGTCAACAATGAGAGAGCCGTGTATTTTTTTCAAAGAATTGCATTACTTTGAGCACTAAATTCCGCTCTGCACTATGTATATATCCTACTCATCTTATAATACAATACTAAATATGTAGTTTATTAATATTTCACTGAACAGAGAAACAAACAAGAATGAGATAACGAAAGTATGAATAATACACGTGTGTCGGCGCTTGCGTTGGCAATAGTACTTGATAGGCGAATGCGGGGCGATGCCTGGGGAAACGAGAGGTGAAGCGCATTCCAGCCGGGTGTGCAGATATTTCTGACGGATAGTACCTTTATCTTATTCTTATACATAAAAATCAATTGCTGTTCGTTTGTCTCACTAAAACTCGAGAGTGGCTAAACCGATTTCTCTAATTTTGATCTTGTAATATTTATGGAAGCTCAGAAAAGGTTTAAACGGTTAAATAATAAGTAACGACGAAACGACAATTAAATTGCCAAGTACAAACTGTTCCTAGCAGTGAAACATTTGGAGTGTTTTGTTTTTTTAGAAATAAAATATTATCACTTGGTTGTCAAATATTTTTAGGTGCGTTCAGAAATTTGTCTCCACTTTTTACACAAATGTATGTAGGTTTTACGAAGTTCACAGAGTCCTGACACAGATCGTACAGGGCTTACTGTACAATCTCGTACGAAGCGGCGACGATCCTGACGCGATCTCTACCCTTCGACATTCTGGTCGACATGGACACAATGGTCTATTACCGAATTCTTTCTGTCGGTCGGTTAACTGAGTTGTTGAAGTGTTCCATTTCAACAACTCAATTAATACAATTAAAATTTCAAAATACTTTAATAACTTTGTTAATGTTCTATAAAGGGACCATCATTATGTTAGGGTTGAAACAACATCGGTTTAAAACAGCGGTCCATGAATGAAATCTAATTTAACTCGTTAAAGTGTTTGCCAACGGTTTAGTTTGGGGATTGTTTACAAAACCCTTTTGCAGTGGGTTATATGATTCCATGGGATATGTAGCCGTAACTAAACTGTGTTATTGTTACCACTTGTATTATTATTTTCTTGTAGTACCTCACTAGCTGTACCCCGCGGTGCGACAATAACCGCGGGCAACGCCGCGAACCGAAGCTAGTATTATTGTATTTTTATAAATTGTAGCCTATGTGTTATTCTGATGTATAAGCTATATTATTGTAAAGTTTCATCAAAATCCATTCAATAGTTTTTGCGTGAAAGAGCAACAAACATAGTCACTTCATACAACCTTTCGCGTTTATAATATTAGTAGGATATAGTTCTCGACCACTCGAATTTGTAGACATCCTATACTTAGTGTTACTTAAAAATACACTTAATCCAGGTTAAATTTAAGTTTCTTTTTGTATGGACAGTGGCCATGAGATCAACTACAAGCAAACATTTTAGTTTTTAAATATCTAATTAGTATGACAAAACTAGTAGGAATATAATACTTAAAGTACTGTGATCCAAATTCAGTCAATTATTTTTCAAACCAAAAAAAATAACGTGTTTTGAATCCATCGACAAAGATCATTCTATTATTTGTGGTCATAATTTATTTCTTTGAATACGTTGGTATTAATATTTCTTGAAATATGCGAGCGACCCAACAGTAACTTACTTTATCATATGACCGAACATCTAAAGAAGTCCGTGGCAAATTGCGGCGGTATATTTATCTCATTCTAAACCTTGAAGGGTTGGTGTCCCAAGAGAGAGAGAAGAAGTTATTTACGACTTCATCCTTTACGATATTTTATTGAACCCAGTGAACTTTACAAGTAACTTTGGTATATAGATGAAAGCATGAGTTCATTTTCTTTTTTTGTTTAATTCTATGGCTGCCAGTATTTTTTTTTCTTTAACCTTCATGTTTATAACAGCGATGCCATTTAAAAAATCTGTACTGTTGATTATAATAATATAATACAGGACACTTTTTTATGCCCAGTACTGGACTGTTTAGGGCTGTCGATGATAGTAACTATCACCTCTGAATGTCTAACTTTATTGATTTAGTTGCTACTTTATTGTGTAAAACATATTTTCGAACTTTACTTAAAACGGTAAATTACCATTTATATAACTATTATTTTTGTCTATGACTAACGCGTGTTTGTCGATTATTGCGACAAAAAGTAGCCCATGCCCTTATTGAAAATTCAATTTATCTTTACACCGATAGTTATCAAAATCGGTTAAGCGATTTAAGTGTGAAAGCGTAACAGATATACATAGTTACTTTCGAATTTATAATCTATACTAATATTATAAAGAAGTAAAGTTTGTATGTTTGTATATTTGTTAAATTGTAAGGGGTAATCTCGGGATCGACTTAAACGATTTTAAAAATTCTTTCACCAATAGAAAGCCACATTATTGCTGAGTGTCATAGGTTATATAAAAAACCGAAAAATAAAAAGGCTTTTACGTGGTAGTCGGTTTTGCAAAGTGAATCGGAGAAATTTCAACGATAGGCCAAAGCAGCGGACGGCGCTCGATGGCTTCGGGTTTAATTCGGTTCGCGTTCGTGCTCGCTTCGGGAGAAGAAGGCGTGGCCTTTTACATCTGAGAGGTAGGTACCCGCGCGGCTCAGTCGCGTGGTGGTCGGCTCCTTACGCAGCGACGTCCCCGAAATTGAATTTTTCGAAACGTAATTAGTACACTTTCGATTGTTTAAATAAAAGGTTCTTATCAGAACTACTTTCTATCTTATTCTTGGCAGATAGAAATTAAAATATAACACTCTGTACTAAAAAAGGATTATTAACATTATGCCCAACGAAGTGGGCACGGGTCAGCTAGTATTAGTCTAAAGTATGAATGTAAGCCATATATTGTTGATTTTATTACAAAACAAAAACACAGACAAGAGAACAATAATAAACAAATGATTCCAAAATGCAGATATTCTTCCATAACTCTTCTATAAACCATGACTCCGATTTATATATACACAGTTTTATAGAGTAAGTACCATCGATTTCATATATTACATGAAAAATACTATATTTCTAATCATCAACCCTATAAACTCGTAACTTATACCAAACGACATTTTAATTCGAGGCAATAGTGCGGTGTGCGGTCAGCCCTTGTCGGACACTCGGCTGCGAAAATTTTAATATTCCCTAGTTTCTGCCCGCTTTCAGATTAGTGGCCAGTACTGGATAGTTGAATTGTGTAAAACATTCAACCTCTGTAAAATGACCGTTTTGAAACTTCATAATAGTATGACAGTTACTGTTTTGTTCGAAGTTCGTGTTTTGAATGTATTTTAGAACGGCGAAACTATTGTGTTGAATATGAATAGGTGGGCAAAAAAAGGATTAAAGGAATAATGTTTATCTTTTTGTTTTAGCGCGCTTAAGAAAATGTTATTATTATATGTTCATCATAGAAGTTATCAATTTGATTAACTAAATTGGCCATCGAATGTAGGAGATTACCTTTGAGCGATAAGGCCGCCACATACATACATACCTACCTAGTTTTAAGTCCTTTTTGTAATTACTTAGTCTGTATTAATATTATAAAGAGGTAAACTAACTTTATTGGTATGGTTGTAGGGGGTAATACTCGGAAGTACTGATACGATGCTGAAAAATTGACTGCACGGTTGGCCTAGTGGTTTAAGCGGTCACTACGCCGTTTGCTGCTACGCCAAGTGTCGTGGGTTCAAATCCCACGTGGGACATCACTTTGTGTGATCCACAAAGTGTTGACCTGAGTCTGGGTGTTCTTTGTATCCGTAATCCATATCCGTAGGTATGTATGACACAGGATGTATATTCCTAATGCGGGAGTTGTCTTTTTTTAAACAGAAATAAAATAAATAAATCTTTCACTAACAGATAGCGATACTACTTCAACTAAAAATAATAGTATTTGTAAATCAAGTCGAAGAAAAACGGGCAGTAAATGCCCAACGAAGTGGGCACGGGTCGGCTAGTGTTCAATAAAGTCATTATTATTATTAATAACACATTTTTAACAAAACATACAAAATCCAGAAAAAAAAATCCAATGAAATCTCCCTGCCTAGGAACATTCAAAACGTAAAATTATCTCATTTTAATTTGGTTACCGTGTACACTGTAAGTGACAAATCTAGTCTTTTATATAAATAAATCAATTTATTTTTATAAAAAAACCCACTTTTAAGCAGAAGAAACTAACAACACAATAATTTGTTCTTTGTGAAACTAGAACAACTACTTCTGGCTTAGTAGTCGGCACCACTAACCCGTAGACCTAAAAGTCACATAAAATAAATACGAGTAAAATACTGTCGAAGGCCAATATCAAGGTTCTATATTAAAAGCAGCAAATACACGAATATTTTATATGAACGTATAAAGGCGACCACGTTCTCGACCCCGGAGCAAAACTAATAATTGTAACGATATTTATTTTACCCTCATTCACGACATATCAACGAAGCTCTGGTACCGAGAGGCGGTGTTCAACGAACTCGGTCGTAGCCGCAAATATTGTGCGACGCTGTATTCTTGATACTTACAGGTCGATGTAGGAAAAGTTTGACAAGAACTCTAAAGTACAGTTTGTCAACTAAAATATTGAAAAGTGTATATACTACAAGTACTTGAATATTTATGACTGTCTCGGTGGCGCAGTGGTAGCGTATGCGACTGCTATTTTTGAGGTTTCGCGTTCGATTTTCTAGGTCAGATCAAATGTTTGTATGATCTACAAATATTTGTTTCGGAATTTGAATGTTTTATATGTATGTATTTACAAAAATATGATAAATGATAATACTCGTATAAATTATTAAAACAAAAATATGGCACAGGAGACACACGAGCTGATGGTCTAATGGTCAGGTCTAATATCAGTGATTCTTACTGCTAAAATAGGTACGACTATCAGCAATCTTATTATCATAGTAGAAGTTATGCGAGAGTAAGAATAAGATGGCCGTTTTTGATATACATCAACTTTTTGTTAACATATTATTTACCGTTGTAAATAATATGTTAACAAAAAGTTGATGTCCAGCCCGTTGGCTGGTGTACAATTAAGATATTTATTATTATTATTATTTTTACTGCAGAAAGGGAAATCGACAGGAGAAACTTTCTAAATATATTTCAAAGCGAGCTGATATTTTGCCGAGTTGTATCGCGTCACTAAAGCAACGTCTAACAATACGACAACCCTTTTCAATACAATATATTTTTGTTGCCGTCCACACGGGAGCTACCTCTTTGTGTGTCCAAGGTCTCAGCTGAAGGTCAGCCATCAGCCCCTACACGCAATGTCATAATTTACACGGCTATAATTACTATGGGATTGTGTACGGATTTAATAAATAACACGTTTTCGAATTGTTTTGTTAGTTTTGTGAACGGCTTTATTTTGGGCAGTAGTTATTATTTGGCGATTAGTAGTAATTATGGTTTTATTTTAAGAATAAAGAGGTCGAAGAAGACTCCTTTTTTCCGTGGGAGAGCCACGCTTGGGCATGCCCATTGCCGGCTTGCGCTGTGTTTCACCGAGTGAGTGAGGATACCGGAGGCCTATACCCCATCCCCTAAAGGCCGGCAACGCACTTATGACGCCTCTGGTGTTGCGGGTGTACATGGGCGGCGGTCATCGCTTACCATCAGGTGATGCGTCTGCTCGTTTGCCCCTTAATACAATAAGAAATAAGACTCTTACTATAGAAAATATTAAAAATTAAAGTATCTTGTCCGGTTTTTAACGTAGAAGATTTACAACTGACTGTAATTTATAAGTTAGGAGCTACAGTTAATAGTACATTGTTGGTTTATTGATTAGTAACATAGTTTAACTCATGCTGAAATTTTATTAATTTAAAGGATTTATTTGAAAAAACTACATTAATATTTTATGTGCATCAAATAGTTTTTAATAAAAATAATTATCTTTTCGAAAGTTATGTTTTTAATTAGTATTATTTATAGTCCACGGGCCCACGAACAAGGGATTTCAGTGATTGACAACAGGCTGAAAGTTTATACACAGCTTCGTTTTGACGAGACACCCAACTTTTATTATTGGACCAAATTCTGAAAGTGGAAGGAAAAAGCGGGATAGGGAGCGAAACACGTCGATTTGATGAGTGTCCCAATTTAATTAATAACAGTTTCTAAAAATCAATACTTCGAGAAAATACGATGGAAAACTGAAAAAAACTTGTGGCATACAAAGTGAATGGTACCTTCCGAGTCACCCTCAGCTCTAACATGTCAGAATGGTGACTTGAAAATTTTTATTCATTTTCATTAATTACAAACTGTTTTTTGTTTTGGGGCTTGCAAAATATATATTTTTCATAAAAAATGCATCGGCATACAAATTTGACGGTAATTTTTTTGAGACCTACACTCGAAAGTTGTCAAGATTATGTTAATATTTTTTCTTTCAGAATTTGGTCCAATAATAAAAGTTGGGTGTCTCGTCAAAACGAAGCTGTGTATAAACTTTCAGCCTGTTGTCAATCACTGAAATCCCTTGTTCGTGGGCCCGTGGATTATTAGTATATCATTGTAATCTGCTACGCAAACAAAATCGCAACTGAAACGAAACTTCGCAGGTACGAGTACATCGGAAACCTACTGAAATGTAAAACTCACGGCGCCGACTGATCACAGAGTGAACACAAACATGATAAAAATGGCTACGCAAAAACGAAATCCCATAGACACACGAGTACAGTGCCTCTAACAAAAACAAAACAAAATAACGTTGTTTTCTCTATTCCGCTTGTGTTCTATCGTCCTGTGTACACACGTCTTAGTAATGAGGATCGCTAGCACTTATCTGATTTAAAACCCTATAAATAGAGTTATAAATGTGAGAGAATCTCTCTCTCTCTCTCTCTCTCTCACACATAGCTACATACACATACACAGTCATGACATGCGTTTCGTACTTTGTTTAAAATTTACGTGAATGACGTTCGTATATTTGTCTTTCGTTTCTCCAGAGGTGTTACAATACGTACAACACACACATACACAACAGTCATAAAATTGAACACAAACATGAGAAAAATGGCCTGTACCATGAAAAAGAAAAAAAAATGAAAATAAATCTCGAATACTGGCGCGTCTAACGAAAATAAAACAAAATAATGTTGCTGTCTCCATTCTCCTTGTGTTCTATCGTCCTGTGTACACACGTCTTAATAATGAGGATCACTAAAAGCTCTTATCTGATTTAAAACCCATTAAATAGAGTTATAAATGTGAGAGAATCTCTCTCTTTCTCACACACACACATAGAGACATAACTCACACTGAGGTACACAAGCAACATACAAATACACACTCATGACATGCGTTTGGTACTTTGTTTATTTTATACGTGCGCAACTGTCGTATATTTGTCTTTCGTTTCTTCAGAGGTGTTACAATTGGTTTAACCGATAGGGATTTGAGTTGTGAATTAATTCAGACAAGGAAGGAATAAATATGAATGCAAAATTGGATCCAGCCACGTACCCCTACGAACAGTTATTAGCTTTGTGCTGTATATAAAATAGGAGAATATACTAGAAGGATAATTTATCTATTTATATCTACAAGCTTTCGATGAATTTATGATTGCGAGGATCCCCCTATTGTTTGGTCGGAATTTAGTCAGTTTGATACCGTTAATTTGTTTATACTTGGTAGAATGTATAAATTTAAATGGTATTAAGTATTGAGTAACTAATTGAAAAGATTTTGAGCTAAATTTGATTACCAATTACTACCTATATCTTTTTTTTTAATTCTATATTTGAACGATCTTAAAATAAGTTTAGCATTGCCATTCAACGTAGTAATGCTGCCAGCCTTTTGGGAACGCTGCCAGTAGGCGCTGATGCGGAGGAATTTTTTGACGCTTGTATGTAAATATTGTTTCTTTTTTATTATTATTTCCAACTATTTTAATTATATATTAAGATAATAAATTATAGTTTTATTATAAAAAATATGGACATTTATTAAAATTATGATTTTATTAAAATTTAATTATTGAATTACCGAAAACGATGAATATTACCTATGGTTTATTAAACAAGTTTTAGTGGCTTCTTCATTTTGAAAAGGCTTTAAACTTTACTTAAGATTTCGAGAACTTTCCATAATGCTAAGTACCGATTGTCATGAATATAAGGTCTAGATTATTAAATTATTGATCATTTGTGAGACCAAGACCACGGGGTACGACTACAATCGCCTTGCAAAGAATAAAATTAATAAATATATTTCTTTTGCCGACATGCTGTTGTAGTTATTTCTCAAGTCATTGGTGGATAATTTCTTTCCTTTGGATGCGGAAAGTACAAAGACGGTTGTGGTGAGCCATGTACGAAGCATATGTCCAGTAGTTCGAATATTTCGGCTGAAATGACGATGTAAATTATTATAATGATATTTAACCACATTAGACCCATGTCAAGGGTCAGGCAGTATTAATTGAATAACGTTTAATACGCCATCATCATCATCAAGTTTAAGAACAATTGGCAAAAATAATGTTGTACATAAAATAATAGTAAGGCTCCATGAAGATAGAATTGATTGGTTAATCATTAATGAAAGAACCTGCTGAGCAATTAAACCCACTTCCTACGTTGTACAATATTGTTTTTTATGTATTATAACATCCATATTTAATTTATATAGATCTTCTCTCATTTCTAGAACTTAATCTCAATTACTTTTGAACTAGTCAAAAGTGTTATGTTATTCGTGTGTAGGTGTAATCTATGTATGAATTTCTTTGGAACGTTCAGCAGGTAATTAATGTTCTTTACTTTATATAAATAATAATCTTGCACTAGGAATGAAACTGTGTTGCGGGCGCTTTTACTGACACATAAAACGGACATATTAAACTCCCAGACCAGAACAACAATTTGTGGATCAGTCTAAGTTTTGTCCCATGTCCCTGACATGCGTAATACGTCGAAACTACAACACGCAGCGCAGTAGGAAACAAGGTTTATAATATTATACCATACGAGCAATCTTTATAGATTGCTAGCTGAACCCCGCGGTGCTACCCACGGTACGACAATAACTGTGGCCAACGCCGCGAGGCGAAGCTAGTGTCTTTATAAAAGTGGCCTATGTGTTATTCTGATGTATAAGCTATATTATTGTGAAGGTTCATCAAAATCCATTCTTAAGTTTTTGCGTGAAAGAGCAACAAACATACTTCCTTACATACTCACAAACTTTCGCGTTTATAATATTAGTAGGATTTTGTAACATTATGAACTATTCGAAACTGTTTGCCCCAATTTGGCGTTTACCTTATCGTCGTTAGATACTTCTGAAGTGTGAGAGCGACACTATGTTAATCCAGTACTATTCCTTATATTATCAAAATGAAAATCCAATTATATGAAATAAAAGACGCGTAAGTAGAAAATTTTATCCGTATACTGAATATACAGAAAATTTGCAAAGACAAATTGTTGTGACAAGACACAAACATGTTTACATTATTGAACGCGTAATAAAATTCGCTTCATTAAATATACGTCACAGGTGTTAAACGTTTCGCGACATTAATTAATACAAAGGTTATTAACGTTAATACTGTACTGCGATGTTGGTTGCGGTTAAGACTGTACTAAAGATATATGCCGTTAGTCTTTAGTGGCTATATCTACGTTTCGGTAATTTCATATGTAATTTGACTTTTACGGCGTAGAAGTAAGTGCGAAGCGCTTCTCGTAGACCCCATATAGGGTCCCGGGGTAATCTTTCCAGGTCTACGGCCAGTAAAAGTATGACCTCAATCTGTAACGCAGGTAAATTTAGCCAGCTACGGTACAACGCTACGCTCAACCAAATTATTACCAAGTAATTTCTTTTGTATGACAAACGAGCAGACGTATCGCCTGATGGTAAGCGATTATCGCCACCCATGGATACCCCCAACACCAGAGGCGTCACTAGTGCGTTGCCGGCATTTGAGGGATGGGGGAGGGGTTCGGCCTCCGGTATCCTCACGCACTCGGTGAAACACAGCGCTGTTTCACACCGGTTTTCTATGAGGCCGTAGTATGACTCTGGTCGAGCCGGCCCATTCATGCCGAAGCGTGGCTCTTCCACGGTAAATCTTGTATGTCCCTTCGTATACTAGATAATGTACTTTGGTTTTCATGAGAAATAATAATTTTATTTATATTATATTGAATCGCAGGAGAGTTATCAGTGTTAAGCAATTTATTTATTAGTTTTACAGAGTGAATGAAGTGACCTAAGTCCAAAATCCTTATTCTAGGAGAACTCTCAAAAACTGATAACGCACTTATGACTCGTGTGGTAGATCGATAGGGTTTGATAGTCACTCACCGCAAAGTGACCATCTGCACGTAAGGTAACGTAATTATAAATTTACTTTGTTCACGGCTAAACCGCTGCACCGATTTCAATGAAATTTGGCATGGAGATACTTTGATTCTTAAGACTGGATAAAGGCTACTCTTTACCTTAATAACTGATATATACGTTGACATAGCCGCGGACAAAAGCTTTTGCAACACTACTAAAATCCCTAAGCATGAATTTTCGTCTCGCACAAGATGTGGAAATTAAGCTTTTAATTCAAATATTTCATTGCTTAAATGCATTGAACGATGATTTTATAACAAGGTATCTTCAAGTATAGGCAATATCAAAAATCTCGCTAAAATAAATGAATCAAAACCGGATATCTTCAAGCATACACAATGCCAAAAAATCTGGCTAAAACAAATGAATCTACACAAGGTATCTTCAGATATAGACAACGAATAAAAATCTCGCTAAAACAAATGATTCTAAACAAGGTATCTTCAGATATAGACAACGAACAAAAACTCGCTAAAACAAATTAATTAAAAAGTTACATTCATATGTTAAATGTTTACACGGCACCTATTAATCCAAAGCTTGTGTGCAATATGTCAGCAGAGACGCAATCTTCAAAATTAAACTATATTTTCAGCACAGCTTTTAAATAGAAGTGGGTCATGCAGCTTTTTCCGTAATGAAGTTGGTGTTGAATAAACTTTTGAGTTTTTAAAATGAAGCAGAAGAGGCGTAATTGCTCCTCTTAGTTAATGGCGAGACGGAATTCCTGCTTATCAACCGACTCCAAAATAGAAAATTCGCTACTTTTCAACAGTTTACTTTAGCAATGGTATTTTTTGTAAGTAAATAACTATTTAATGACATTCTGCAGGAGCTTTGTCGAAGTTGTCGTTGTACCTTTATAACAACAAAGTAATTGTTTGACAACTTACATATTACATTATAACAATTTCACACAACATGCCGCAGATTCTCTTGTGAACATAACTAAAGGGACTTCAGACGTTCAAGTCCGATGTAAGTCCACTCTTAACGTAAGATTTAATTGGAGAGGCTTTGCCATAATGAATGCAATTGAATACAGTTAGACGTAGATTTTGTTACATTTGCAAAGTTAACCAACAGCGTACGTACTTATTGAGTTCAGAGAAAAACTAAAATTTAATTCAAAAATACGTCAGATAAAAGTAATTTAATTTGCTATTTTCTTCGCAGTTATTTTATGTTCAGCAGTAGGTGTAGTCTAACTTTTGAGCTAAACGTTATTAATGTTTTAATTATATTAGCATAGCAGCAGCCAGGGAATCTTATAAGTACAACGTGTACCTATTCTTTTCTTGTAAATGAAATGAAATACGTAAGAAAAATTAAAAACTTTGAAATTCTTAGTTTTTCTTTACTATTATATATTAGAGATACACACACTAGTTAGTTTTACATATAAACCCCTCTTACATGTATATATTTATATAAAAACTTGACTGCCTCGGTGGCGCAGTGGTAGTCTATGCGACTGCTGTGCTTGAGGTCTCGGGTTCGATTCCAAATATTTTCAAGAAATATCTAGGCAGGGTCAAACAAATGAACAGCGTATTTTTGAGATGGAAACGTGATAAATACATCTATTCTACTGCCTCTGTGGCGCAGTGGTGGCGTACGCAACTGCTGTGCTTGAGGTCTCGGGTTCGATTCACGGGCCGAACCAAATATTTCTATGATTTAAAAATGTTTGTTTCGGAGATTGGGTGTTTTCTATGTATAATATGTTTGTATTTATAAAAAAATAAGTATATATGTATTTATATCAGTTGTTACCCATAACGCAAGCTCTGCTTAGCTTGGGACTAGATGGCGTTGTGTGTTAGAAAACCGCGAGAAATAAATCTTAGCGAATAGATACACTTTATTTTATAGTACATAATATTATGTAAAGATTAAAGATACTTATTTAATATGAGATAGTTGTCTATCCACCAAAGTATTTTATATGCTACGAGCTATAACAGTTTCGGTCGGTAATTAACTCTCTATTCGTATTTCTAAGTTTGAAATTAACGAACTTCTTTACAACTGTTACTCTCTAGAGGTGGATATTCTAAAAACAAACATTCTTATGTCACTTGTAATATATAAAACATCTGTAAAATTTAATTAGCCCTAACGGTTTGGGCTCTGCATTTGACGAGTCAGTAAGTGGGGATGAGTAATTTTATATGTTTTAATTAAACAACTATTCAGTATCATACTTTAAATACACACGAGTTTGTCGATACGATCTTATGTTTTAAATGAGTTTCAATTTCTGTTCGAACTATCGTACTGAAATAGGTATATTAACAAGGACTACATGATCACAGTTGGAATATAAACAATACCTAGTTTAACTACAATAGGGACTGTTTAACAACTTAGCAGGTTCGAAGTCTTATGTATAATAGAATTTCAGTAACAATAAACACTAAATAGTCCAACCTTTATAATAGTACTTGTCATGGATCGATGACAAGAACTAGTCAATCGATACTGGTCTATCACATCAAACGATTCGATTGTAGGAACCCCTCTTCGCCTCCTCTTTGTTATTGAAACTAATACGAATACATACGTATGTAGTATGAGGGTCGTGTTTAAGCAAATATGGGTCAATCTGTCTGGAGTGGTAAGACACGGACTCACAGGACACTCTTATTTAGCAATTCTTTGTTTCTTTTTACTGAAGGAATAAGCTTATCTCAGGCTCAACCGCCTTAAATATAGGAGTTGAGCCTAAGCATAGCCATGCCTAAGCATACAAAAAAACTGTTTTGGATAGTTAGGCCAGAGAGCTTGTTGTTCGCCTCCGAGATTACTTTGAAAGAGTAAAAAAAATAATGGACCGTTGTTACCATTGAATCGAATTGAAGAACGAGTAGCCGAAGCTCTTGATATTGATGCGGCCAATATTATAATACTTTTTTCGCGTAACACGTGAGAAAATTGGCCAAGATGGGATGTCTGAAAATAAATTATCGACACCCAACAAAAAGCGGACCAAGGTGAAGCCAATCACAGATTCAGATGATTTTGCTAAGGTTGCTATTACAAATCACATTTATGATTATTATAGAAAAATGAAGATACCCACATTGCTCAAGCTTCTAAAATCATTAAAAGAAGCTGACTTGTTCAAAGGAGGTATTACTTCGTTGCGGCAAGTTGTAAAAGATATTGGCTTTGTTTACAAAAAAGTTAACAAAAGGAAGATTATTATGGAGAGGACTGACATTGCCCTAGCAAGATGTACATTTTTAAAGAAGGCCAAAAACATAGTGATTGGAGCAAAGTTGTCTTTTTGGATGAAACGTGGCTAAACGCCAACCACACAGTGGGTAAAAGTTGGACCGACGATACGGCACAATCGTGTACCAAAGTGCCGGAGGGCAAAGGCGAACGCCTTATTATTTGTCACGCAGGTACAGCAAGTGGATTCACCCCTAATTGTTTGCTGGCTTTTAAGTCAAAAAAACTACGGAGTATCATGAGGAGAGGAATTACAAAAAATTTAAAGATTGGTTCATAGGTCTATTAAATAATTTAAAAGAGCATATGACCATAATAATGGACAACGCACCCTACCTTTCGATACAAGTTAATAGCTCCCAGACCAATCCAACCGCAAAAGCGAGTTGGTGAAGTGGCTGAGTGAAAACGGAGTTACAGCAGACATAAAAATGTTAAAAGCGGAGCTTATTGCCAGGTCCTTCGACTACCACCCTACCATTGCCGGTCTCGTAGAGTCAACTATGTTTTTAGGAATAACCTTGGATCATAAGCTTCAGTGGGGCGCCCATATACTCGTATCGTATCTAGCAGGGAAACTGAGCTCCGCGGCATTCGCTGTTTGGAAAGTTCGCCAGTTAACTAATATTGAAACTACGCGACCAGTTTATTTTAGTTATTTTCACAGTGTCATGTCATATGGTATTTTACTATGGGGCAAGGCAGCTGATATTCAGACCATTTTTGTAATTCAAAAACGGGCAATTCGTGCGATTTACAAACTTAAAGTTCGAGATTCTCTGAAAGAACGATTTAAGGAAATAGGTATTTTAACAGTGGCGTCTCAATATATATTTGCTAATATTATGTTTGTACGGAAAAACATAGATAAATATACTAGCAAAAGTGATCATCATTCACTAAACACAAGGAATAAGCACAAATTAGTAGGCCAATATTATCGCCTGAAAAAAGTCCACAATTCATTTGAAGGACTTGGTGTGCGTTTTTATAACAAAATTCCTGTCCAAATCTTGAACTTACCCCTACAAAAGTTCAAGAGTTCCGTTAAGAATCGTCTTATGGAAAGGGGCTATTATACAATAAACGATTTCTTGATCGACGCAGTGCCTTGGATGTGAGTGAGAATTTGGTATGGACTTGTTGTATGCTGGTTGAGGTAATTTATATTTATAAGCAATGTATTTATTTGTTTACAATCCTTAATATAATTTATTTGATTGTAATTAATTCTTGACATCTTATACTGCATTTATTACCTGACATTTGAATTTTGTTAAGTTAAGGCGATCTGTGTTTACATTGTTGGAGCATAAATAATTAGTATTTATTATTTTTTACATTTTGAACTTTTTTTTTTTTTGCTGGGACCAGTATATATGCACACATTGCTTTTACTCCTTGATGTGTAAGTGATTGCAACTTTATATGCTATGGACTAATTTTTATTATTTTATTAGACAAAAAAACTTAAATATTTCTTTAGACCGTTTTCTAGCCTTTGTGTTTTGGTTGCCTTAACTTGCACATATAAGTATTGTTGTCAAAAACAAACAAACTTTGTATAAATTATTTGAAAAGATGGTGCACATGAGTTTCTCACCAGCTCTTCTCATGAATGCAATACCCATCGGAGCTGGTACTTGGATTGATTTCAATTTAAACCTTTGAGTTGAATCGAAATCAATCTAAGCTCCGGTAATTCAAATCATTGATTACTTGAGTTACATCCTTTTATCACTGATCAATTCAGTACCTGAGTTTTATTTCATATTTGTATTAATAATGTTTGATGTTTGTATTTTTGACGTGTTCAAGTGCCTTTTGGGGCCTATGGAAATAAATGATTTGACTTTGACTTTGACTATAACGCTACGAGTCTTAAGTTGATTTGGGCCCAAAAAAAGGTATGATTTTAATTTCAATTTCCATTTTGAAGCTTAATAAAAAATTTGCTTACCGATTAAACCATTATCAAAAACCAGATTAGACGTATTTCAATCGCAATTTTTATCATTATCTACTTATGATATAAATGATTTTTAAATGAATGTTTATTTTTAGGTTACGTCGCAAGAAATAGTACTTCCCTTATTATAAATATTATTATAATATCCGTCACAGATTCAGATGATGAATTGAGTGACTATTCAGATGTTCCTGACTCTGATATGAGTTTAGACGAATAAAACGTATTTTTTCTTAGCAACCTTTTAAGCAAACTTACCCTATAAATGTTCTGTTGTATGTAAATTTAAATATAGACCAATTTTTAACAATAAAAATTGACCTACGCACAATATACGTTTTTTATTATGAAAATATCGACTATCCATCGTAGCACATCCCATCACTAAATACGTCTATGGCGTTACGTTATATGCATAACACTACTTAATTTTTCATTCAATTTGATTTTATTTGTAGACTAGAACATTCTGGTTTGGTTTAATTTATTTTACTACAGTTATTATTGATTTAATATATTGCGAATGTGGTACAGCTGAAATACTCAGTCATAATTTATAAATCGCGCCAACTTTCAAGAGTGAAACGAAATGTTACTGAAACTGCCACCCGCACCATGCTACAGCGCAAAGAGTATAGAATGATATTGAATGATATTCGGCATGGACATACTTTGATTCTTGAGAAATGACGGGTAGTATGCCAAAGATAATAATCTAGTAATTCTAGTTTATGGTACATAAAGTTACAGGAACATTCGTACCGAAAAATTCCACAATAAAAAAATAACAAAAAAACCGACAATAAGACCACACGGGAAGCACCAGCTGTCAAATAGAAAAGAATCATCAAAATCGGTTCACCCAGTCGAAAGTTCTGGTAATGTATTTTTTTATGTCTTAAACATAAAAAAATACATTCGAATTGAGAACCTCCTCCTTTTTTGAAGTCAGTTAAAAAGTAAATGTAGATTCCCTGCATAGACGAGTATGTTAATTTTCAACTGTAGTATTAAACAACATAATAATATTGCAGTGCATTGAGAGAGATCAGTGAGGGGGCTTGTTGACCTCGAACAAACATTTTAGGCACGCGAACGTTATGAAGTCATAATTAACTTTACCCTCATTATGCGAGATATTGTCAGTACAGGAACATTGAATAACTGAATTTGCGAGATTGTTTGTGTACTTAGAGATTGTTTCGCAAGCGATAATTCTGTACTGGTGAGTAACATTGTGCTTTGAGGCATAAGAATAATTTCTTAAACGTATGATTTCAACTTAGTATACTTCTATCTGTTCATACTGGGGTACCCTTACCCATCCCCGTAACCCATACCCTAACCCCTCCCCATCCCTCTCCCCATACCCCAAAGGCCGGTAACGCATTTGTGACGCCTCTGGTGTTGCAGGTGTCCATGGGTGGCGGTAATCGCTAACCATCAGGTGATACGTCTGCTTATTTGCCCCCTATACCGTAAAAAAAAAGATTATAATTTGATTAACGGATTCATATAGTATTCTCCAAATCTCTAAATTACTGCATAGAGTAATTAAAGAGAAAGGTTTATATGCGTAATACACGCATATTATAGTAGAGTAAGCCCAATAATTGCAAAAAATACTATGCGAAGCCGGGCCGTGTCGCTAATTTATTAAGAACCGATTGCGAAACTTGAAAAAAAAAATCGACGTAAGTAGGCAGAAGGCAGAAGTAAAAACTTGAATATTAACGTTGTGCATTTTTGATATTTTGGAATGGTTAGACAATAATTTTGTACGAATTGCTTTCATTATCAGTATAAAAGTACTATTATTTATGCGGTGGAATACAATATTCATTTATTGCGCTATCGTACACAAACATGACAATTTATATTACATACACACACGAACATTCGCGCAAGCGCCCTGCGCCGCCTGTTCTCTCTCCATCCGTCTTACGAATTTTCGATCAGGTCACGTGACCTGACGCGAGTTTATACATTTTTACCCATTCCAAAAAAGTACACAGCGCCGCTAAAGAAGTTTTCACTTCAAAAATACACAAAATAAAATTTAAAATATTGCTACTATTTTCCGTATACGAGTATGTTCCATTATTTACTTTCAATTTACAATACAAAATTTTAATGTATTAAACCGGTTCTGTTTCACACAAACCACATCACAGTGGTTTCAAAGATTCTGAACAAGATACGAACTGTTGCGGATTGAGGTCAACCTCATCTTCCAACGCTCGGTTCCACTGCTGTCTATAAATATCGTATAAGAATATACATATTAGCTTTATTATTTATGCATACATATCAAGGTACTAGCTGATCCACGCAGTTAATTTTCCCCCGGTTTTAGTAACATTCTTCATTAGTGCTCCGCTCCTATTGTTCTTAGCGTAATGATATATATTATAGCTTATAGCCTTTCTCGATAAATGGACTATCCAACATTGAAAGAATTTTATAAATCGGATAGCGGTTCCTGAGATTAGCGCGTTCAAACAAACAAACTCTTCAGCTTTATAATATTAATATAGATAACATCTATGAAGATTAAAGGGCTCGTGGCTAAATGATTATTGAACAGGTTACCATATTACCAAGTAAAACAATCCTAGCCAGGTCAGTCTATCTGGGATGGGTGACCGATATATTACATGTTAAGGACCCAATGTACCTCGGAGAGCATGTTAATTTGTCGGCTCAGGTTATCATTCAAACGTTTTTGCTATTACTGGTAGTTGGAGCCTTAAAAATGAAAACAACAGTTTTTCCACAGAACTCCCACATCGCATAGTACTTGGGGCTTCTTAGCTGTAACCTAATTTGGGAAAATAGGCTCCGAGGAACTAAATATATAAAGGCACATTCAAAAGTTCGCACTCTGTTTGTATAAAAATAAAAACATACTTTTATTAGATCACGTGTCTGTTCGGTATTATGAGATATTAAGAAAAGGCTTTCATGAAGAGGATTAATATTTAAAATATACTGACATTGATTGATATATGAGCACAATGAAGTGTTACCATGGTGACCCAGAAATGGATATCGAAAGTGGAATATTATTTTCTTATGTAACATAATTCGTAAACCCGTAGGTAACAAAAGTACAAAAAACTTTCATGTAAAATAAAAATCGTACGCTTTACAATAGAAAATAGCAAGTAGGTACAGAAAGCAATATTCAGATCTAGTTTTGTCATCGAATATGCAAATATCTTGAACCCTTTGAGTTTATTACTGTTTGGCGTGCGACGTTTTAATGAGAAATTTTAAAGCACGCACAGATTTTTCAATAATTTGATTCACATATTTTGCATAATATTAAGGAAACAGTCAAATCAGTGATTTCAGAAAAACCTTTTTTTTTAATATTGTAACTAAGGCCGCCCTCTGAATCAATGTTTTTATGAAATAATATTTTGCTATCAAACATTATCTCCAGGGCTTTGAGAAACGATGTACTACACAATATGTAAAAATTCTTTTAGATTTTCAAAAAGATCCTTCGAAATCTTCTTTCTTTATAAAGAAGTGTATGAAGTAAAGAGTATTGTTCAATTATGCAAGAGATACGATGTGAATAACATAGGTACGTTTGCACATATAAATAAATGTGTGGTCTCAGGAGTTCTCGCGGGCCTGGAGGGATTGTGAATGTCGCGACTATAGTATTGAAACTGTTTTGTGAAGATAATAAGCTATGAAAATGTGTATTTTTTTAAATTTTAAAGTTTTGTTTATGATGTAAGAAGCACAGGACAACACATTGTCGAGTGATCACCATGTGTTGTCCTGTGTATGTTAGAATTAATGATTTTTCTTTCTTTCTTTGAGTGAAAGACAGTACTGCTGACCATGCACTCTTCTACTCAAGGGTCACAAGAGCAAAGCCGACTTTGGAGGATAAGGAGGAAAAGGGTTTGGGCTTCCGTAACCTCACCCATTGGGGAATCAATGAAAAACTTCATTTATTATTAATTAATTTTCATGCTACGGGCAATATCATGTTGCGTGGGTCAGCTAGTTATAATAATATGATAAGAATGCAGTGTGCAAATGTATTTTCGAAATCTCATTGACACTATAATCCAAAGAAAGGATATTATAACTAAACAATAAGACAAAGGACACAAAAGACACTTCGAGACAGAACAAATTGACGGTTACTTAAATGTTGAGCTTCATCTCAGTTGTTTTTAAATCCGGATAAGCCTAAGTAGAAAATAAGGGAAGTATTAATTCTCTCCAAAGGATTACGGCCCTCTTGTTCTAAATTAGTGTAACGGTAGCAGAGGTTTATTATAGAAGGAGGATAATGATGCAAAAACAGGACAACGGGCACAAAAAATAACAATAAGTAATGTTTTTTTATTGTATCGAAGGACTACATCTATCCATAGACCAGCTGAATTTAAAAACAGAGCTTGAGTTGGTTTCATGCATACATCACATTCTTTATTCGAAGCCATGCCTCTTTTTATAAATTCAAATTAACAGCTTTTACTAAATGCATACGAAAGATTGTACGGTACTTATTTAGCAAATGTTTTTTTCGGTTTCTTTGTTCCTGCTAATCTAGAAAGGCTAATTTCATTGAAAATAAAGAGATTAGCGCGTTCAAACAAACAAACTCTTCAGCTTTATAATATTAGTATAGATAACATCTATGAAGATTAAAGGGCTCGTGGCTAAATGATTATTGAACAGGTTAACATATTGCCAAGTAAAATAATCCTAGCCAGGTCAGTCTATCTGTGATGGGTGACCGACATGTTACATATTTCAGTTTGGCTTAGTGGTAGCGTATGCGACTGCTTTCATTAAAAATAAAAAAATCTAATACCATTTTTTTTTAAACCAATGACTTAGTGTTAGAATTTAACCGTGGGAGATAACCTGGGCCGGCTCGACCGAAGTGATACCACGGACTCATAGAAAACCGGTGTGAAACAGCGCTTGCGCTTTGTTTGCCCATACACCAATCTCCCCCAATCCCACTTTCCATCCCCCAAAGGCCGATAACGCACTTGTGACGCCCGTGTTGCGGGTGTCCATGGGTGGCGGTAATCGCTTACCATCAGGCGATACGTTTGCTGGTTTGTCCCCTAATACATAAAAAAAAACATACGATTGAAAAGCGACGACTCGTGGGTCATATTCGGCGCGCAGCTAGTTTCTTTATAAGACTTAAAGACTTTGATTAACATTTTTATTGATACCCCCATTATGTAAATAGAACCTAATTAAAATTGGTGAAATGTGGCATGGAGAGTTTCTGTCAATTCCCGCCAGGATACAAGAGAATTGAACGAGTAGTAAAAACTTTTTGATAAATATACTCTTAACCTTTATACAACAGACACAGTCCCAATATATTAGAAAGGAAAAATTGACACTTCACTTCAGTTTGCTTTTCTCGGATCATTTGTCACGAGACACGTGTGAGGTATAATATTAGTTTATCAACATTGCTTTCTATTAATACCTACATAAGGTTTTTTTTTACACCACCATGAGTTTGTTTCTCTTAACTTGAAGATATTTCCTTTGAAAACGTGTAATGATTTTCTCATTCGTTCTAAATAAGAACCTTTGAGGGTTTTAAGTATGCAAACAAGAGAAAAAGGTTCCCATTTTTAATATAAAATCGTGGACAAACACAATTTTGGTTCATTCGTCGTACATTAAAGGGAGTTAAAGACTTGATACGACACGGTATTTCAAGTTGTTTCGAAAAGCTTTTATAGATTGGGTCCTTTGAGGGGATTATGGAGAATGTTGTTGGTTTAATAAATATTGTAATTACTTTGTTGCCAATTATTAGCTACTCGTAATTAAGTAAAGAAAAATCCTCTTATAAGTAACAGCTTCAGTTGATGAACTTGAATTATTGATGTTAGTACAAAGTGAAGCTTTACGATTTGGGATATATGTATCGGATAGCTGTTCAGAATATTTATGAGAGTACTACGTGTCTTTCTAAGATTTTTCGTTAAAATAGAGATGAAATTTATTTATCACTAGGGTACAAGAGAAAATTCGCAAGATTTGCCTTACTTTATATTCACAAATACTACTAAATTAAGATTACTTACCAAATAAAAATTATTTAGATTTTGACTTCTTTCAGTAAGTCATATTGCTACAATTTACAGTTCATAACAACCATTTGATAATTATTTATAGTTTCTTCGATACATGTACAGCTAATGCCAAAATGTTGCCCACAAAATGTAGTCCCACTTGTAGCAAAAGGGCAAGCCTATTGCTGTCAAATGGAGCACTTTAGAAAACAGAGGTAAATATGAAGAGTATATTTATATTATATTATATTTTTTTATGTTATATGGGGGCAAACGAGCAGACGTATCGCCTGATGGTAAGCGATTACCGCCACCCATGGACACCCGCAACACCAGAGGCGTTACAAGTGCGTTGCCGGCCTTTGGGGTATGGGAAGAGGGATCGGGGGAGAGGTTGGTGTATGGGCCTCGGGTATCCTCACTCACACTGTGAAACACAGCGCAGGTGCTGTTTCTCACCGGTTTTCTGTGAGGTCGTGGTATCACTCCGGTCGAGCCAGCCCATTCATGCCGAAACGTGGCTCTCCCACGGTTGCACGTTCTACTATGCCAATTTAATTATCAAGTTTTCTGATATTTAAACGATCAAATCTGACATTTTAGTTATCAAATTCTCAAAATTAAATTTTTTTCAGTTCAATATGCTTCCTATAAATATATTTTTTTTTTAGTTAATTTTATTGCTAACTTAAGAAAAAAACTAACATTTTGCAAAATATTTCATAATAGCAGAATTTAAATGAGTCGTATATTCTTACGACATTATTAAATATCTTTGTATAACTCTATTTCTACAAATAAATAAATTTAATTGAGTGCTTAAACGGATGGATTGAGAAATATAAGTTCAAACAAGTTCTGTTGCATACCTGTAATTGAAACGTCCTTCTACCTAAATCTGTTCTAAATGAGTTTGAAATAAATCTCTAAACACATTTTTCTCATATCAGTTTTGGTCTCCAGCTAGCCACGGGGTTCATTTTTAAGGTAAAAATTATTTGGAGCGGAAGCGATCAAACAAAAATGAAGTGTACTTTTATTGTCAGCGACGAAATTCGTATGCGAAAACAGCGAGCAAAATCGATTTCGTTGTCAAACTAACAAATTTTCAAGAAACATCTAGGCAGGGTTAAACAAATGAACAGCGAATTTTTGAGATGGAAAGGTGATAAATACATCTATTATATATACCCTTTTTTAAGAAAATTATACGAATGGATGAGTGTTTGATAAATGTTCTAAAAACATCTTTGAGAATCTAAATAGATCGATGCTTAGATGACAAAAGGTTCTTCGGTTCTTGCCGGATCATTGTCTCCAATTTCATTCTTATTTACTAAATAAAGCCTCATTGATAGTAACTAAGTAACACATATACATTTATTTGATTATTTCAATATTTTTACTATTTTTTTTTATGCTCATTTCATGTATTCAAATGCGAGCAATAGGTTTTTTATTCTTTCTTAAAAAAATAATTGAGTTCCATTAAATTCAATGTTCAAATTAATTTGTCTAATATATGTTTATTTTAATAAAATTAAAGTTGATAAAACCATTAAAAAAAGTAAGCAAGTATTTAAAATTGTGATAATTTCGCAAATTACACACGAATATTTACTTAAAACGAATCTTAATGGGTCATTCCTAGAATCCCATCGTGTACGAGACTATACAAATATCAGTCGACCCAACCTGATCATTTGAAGTACAAAATGAGGGTGCAAATTAATTTGCGAAACAGACGAGTGCCCTAATTTTGAGGGGTCCATGAAGCTGGATAAAGTCGACTTAAACATTCTATTACGTAACATATAAGGTGTATAAAGTAATTCATGAATGTAACCCCTAACTTAAACCTTATAAGTTTCGTACGATACTGTAATAAAAGTTTCATATAGTATTGTATAAATCTTCTATCGTTTGAGGCCCATGCTCCAGTACAAATGAGCAAGACTGGACTGGAGTGATATAGGTATATCACGAGTAAATGGAACCACACGGAAATCATCAGCCGTCGCCCGTACAGATTTCGAAGGTTCCCCTAGATTTGTCTTGGATGACGTCATCAGATCCTAGTGTCCTTATCATGATACCAACGTTTGGATATCTCATATTCATTAAAGAATCATCAAAATGGGTTCATAAACGACGAAGTTATCCGTGAACACACATAAAAAAAGTACGGTCGAATTGAGAACCAAATTTTTTGAAGTCAGTTAAAAATAGGTACTAATCCGAGGGGGATTCCACACGTAAAAAAAAAGGTGATGGTAGTTGTGTACCATCACGATCGGTAATCAGTTTGCACATTACTTTCCTAAAGTCTTCTATAAAAACACACATATATAATACATATATACATTTGAATCGAGGCCACCGAAATATAGTCACAAACAGAAACCTATATTTAAAACTAAACCACTAGTTATTAGCCTTGTTACTCAATATATCCGATCGATGCGTTATCCATTAGAATCTGTATATGTACAGCCGTATTCTATCGAACATAAATTCCTTTTACACAGCTTTGTACAGTTCTGAACTATCCCACGCTTAATTAGCGAATCTACCCGTAGGTAACACAATATAAACATCAACCCATCAACAAATATTAGAAGCCCAAGATAAAAGCATCTACGGGTTTACAACAAACTTGGTAATTTAAAGCAATAAGGTCATATATAGCGATATTGATTTTGACAATAAGTAGTTTGCTGTTGGTTTAAATATATACACTTTAGTATAAACACTATATGCGTCCTCAAGTACGGGTAGGGTAAATATATGATATACAGGGCTGTAAATATTATATTTAGAGATACACACATGTATCAGCCAGATAATGTGGAATTGGATGACTAGCCCAATGTATAACCAATTTTATTTATCTATGTGACTTTGTATGAACCGGATGTCTAAAAATAAAGATTAATTATAAACTAGACGACCCAGTGAACTTAATATCACCTACATACTCGTATATTAATAACTAGCTGACCGGCGCAACCTCGTTTGCGTCTTCTATTGCCCGTAGCCTGAAAATTTTCCCCCGTTTTTGAAACATTCTTTATTGGTGCTCCGCTCCTATTAGTATTAGCGTGATGACATATAGCCTATAGCCTTTCCCGATAAATGGACTATCCAACACTGAAAGAATTTTTCAAATCAGACCAGCAGTTCCTGAGATTAGCACGTTCAAACAAACAAACTCTTCAGCTTTATATGTAAGTATAGATATCGGAATTATTCATCGTATATCGCTTTAAGGAAACTCGTTAAATTTTACCGTTAAAAGTACTCGTCGCTCAAAGGTTGATCGTGGCGCAGTAGTATATTGAACAACTGAGCGGCTGAACATTTTAAAAAGGAGAATATTTCGAAGTAAACAACATAAAGAACAGTCTGTTGAAATAAAAATGAACTATGTACCTTCCTTTGTATCAAGTTCCTCTATCAACGTCCTATCTTGCGCAATTTTAAGTTACCAGCGCGGAAAATTCACGAGACTGTTATTTCATACACTGAACATACCACTGTTCCACTAAAAACATGAATATATGCATACACGGCAATAAAATTGCTGAGTACAGACAGAAGTACTACATTTTAATATGCTATAAAAGCGTAAGGATTTTTCCTAATTGCCTTTTGTATAAGTTTCGGGCGCGCAAGTAAAATATGATAAATTGGGCTATATATTACTATAAAGATTATCCTGACGAAATGAAAAAGTATTATCTCCCTCGTTCCTTGCAGCTTATTTATTTCAAATGAAGGAGAGCCACGCTTCGACATGAGTAGGCCGGCTCGACCGGAGTGCTATCTACAGGGTCTGTCGTAAATAATGGATAAGTCGTAAACTGGAGTTGGTCCGGCTATGAGACTATTAGAAAATCGTATCTTTTTGCCAGGGTTTCTAACCGTATGGAAATGGCGTAGACTTTTATGTTTTTTTAAAATTTCGCTACTCTTTGCATTCATTCCGTTGCCATTTCGTTAAATTTAGGTATTTCTGTGTCATTTTTTTTGTATTATAGTCTTGAAGATGTGTATTATTTAGTTTTAGTACTGTTTTAGGCGTTTTTAACGTTGGTCATTTTCAAAATTGTCATTTTAAGATTTTTTATGTTTTTGTTTTACTTAGGGTCAACTTTTGATCATTTACTGTGTAAAAAAAAAGTACGGCGCTATAGCTGCCCATGATCTTAATAAATTATCTAGTATGTGTAGATTCTAAAAAGGTATAACAATGCATACTTCACAAGTAATATTAAGCTACATGAGCGAGATCAATATCAAGGTGAGAAAATATTTTTTTCATGTAATGTTGTAAATGGTTATAAAACTTCGTCATAATGATTTATTTCTGCCAAGATTCTTTACACAAACACTATGGGGCCACTATTAAGGATATTCAAAGAAAACTAGGTTGTTTTAGTACGTAAAAATATTTATTCAACAACTTAAACTAAATGTTCGAAGTGTCCTCCGCCGGCAGCTATGCACGCTCTACATCGCCTAATAAACGATCGCTTAATCCGGCGCACATAACCGGCTTCTTCAATTTTTCTCGCTGCTACTTGAATGCGCGCACGCAACTCTTCTACAGAACTTATTGTTTCACTGTATACTTTTTCTTTTATACAGCCCCAGTAAAAGAAGTCCAAGGGGTTCAGGTCTGGCGAACGTGGAGGCCATAAAATTGGCCCCAATCGCCCTATCCATCTATCTGGATAAGTATTATTTAAATGTTCCCTGACACGAACAGCGTAATGTGCTGGACACCCATCATTTTGTAGCCACATCTCATTTCTTATCTCTTGTGGGACGTCTTGCAGTAAACTAGGTAAAGTATTTGCTAAAAAATTCAAATACATATCCGCATTTAATATTGCCGGCAATTCGAATGGACCAATGATTTTGCCATTAATAATGCCAGTCCATAAATTAATTTTAAATTGATATTGCGATCGGTCTTCTCGGATAAGTCTTGGGTTTTCGAGTTGCCAGCTGTGTATGTTGTGAAGATTCAAAAAACCGGCGAAAAACGAATTGCCGGCAATATTAAATGCGGATATGTATTTGAATTTTTTAGCAAATACTTTACCTAGTTTACTGCAAGACGTCCCACAAGAGATAAGAAATGAGATGTGGCTACAAAATGATGGGTGTCCAGCACATTACGCTGTTCGTGTCAGGGAACATTTAAATAATACTTATCCAGATAGATGGATAGGGCGATTGGGGCCAATTTTATGGCCTCCACGTTCGCCAGACCTGAACCCCTTGGACTTCTTTTACTGGGGCTGTATAAAAGAAAAAGTATACAGTGAAACAATAAGTTCTGTAGAAGAGTTGCGTGCGCGCATTCAAGTAGCAGCGAGAAAAATTGAAGAAGCCGGTTATGTGCGCCGGATTAAGCGATCGTTTATTAGGCGATGTAGAGCGTGCATAGCTGCCGGCGGAGGACACTTCGAACATTTAGTTTAAGTTGTTGAATAAATATTTTTACGTACTAAAACAACCTAGTTTTCTTTGAATATCCTTAATAGTGGCCCCATAGTGTTTGTGTAAAGAATCTTGGCAGAAATAAATCATTATGACGAAGTTTTATAACCATTTACAACATTACATGAAAAAAATATTTTCTCACCTTGATATTGATCTCGCTCATGTAGCTTAATATTACTTGTGAAGTATGCATTGTTATACCTTTTTAGAATCTACACATACTAGATAATTTATTAAGATCATGGGCAGCTATAGCGCCGTACTTTTTTTTTACACAGTAAATGATCAAAAGTTGACCCTAAGTAAAACAAAAACATAAAAAATCTTAAAATGACAATTTTGAAAATGACCAACGTTAAAAACGCCTAAAACAGTACTAAAACTAAATAATACACATCTTCAAGACTATAATACAAAAAAAATGACACAGAAATACCTAAATTTAACGAAATGGCAACGGAATGAATGCAAAGAGTAGCGAAATTTTAAAAAAACATAAAAGTCTACGCCATTTCCATACGGTTAGAAACCCTGGCAAAAAGATACGATTTTCTAATAGTCTCATAGCCGGACCAACTCCAGTTTACGACTTATCCATTATTTACGACAGACCCTGTATATACCACGGCCTCACAGAAAACCGGTATAAAACAGCGCTTGGCTATATAGCAAACTAGCTGACCCGTGCCCACTTCGTTGGGTTAATGTTAATAATCCTTTTTTAGTACAGAGTGTTATGTTTTAATTTCTAACTGCCAAGAATAAGATAGAAAGTAGTTCTGATAAGAACCTTTTATTTAAACAACGTCGAAAGTGTACTAATTACGCTTCGAAAAATTCAATTTCGGAAACGTCCGCTGCCTAAGCCGACCACGCGACTGAGCCGCGCGGGTACCTACCTCTCAGATGTAAAAGGCCACGCCTCCTTCTCCCGAAACGAGCACGAACGCGAACAGAATTAAACCCAAAGCCATCGCGCGCCGTCCGCTGCTTTGGCCTTCCGTTGAATTTCGCCGATTCACTTTGCAAAACCGACTACCACGTAAAAGCCTCTTTATTTTTCGGTTTTTTATATAACGGATGACACTTAGCAATAATGTGGCTTTCTATTGGTGAAACAATTTTTAAAATCGGTTTAGCAGATCCCGAGATTACCCCTTACAATTTAACAAATATACAAACACACAAACTTTACTTCTTTATAATATTAGTATAGATGACACACGAGAATTTAGGCGTTAACATTTGCAGAAAGAAAAACGCTTCCAACTTGGCTAGGGGGCCCCCCCTAGCCAAGTCGGAAGCGTTTTTCTAGTAGCCGTTAAAATAAGACTATTCAGTAGTGAGGCGACGTAACTTGCTACTTAAACGTTCAACTCGCGTCCGCAACCCCCTCGAGTTTTAAACTTTACTAGAACGAATGCGTCTCATTTTATACACTTATATAGGTACGTATCTATCGAACTGGACATTTTTTATCGCGACTTAAACTGGTACAGACAGTACGGAAACATCGATATTGGCGTGTTTTCAATAGCATTCGCAACGGAAGATTTTTAACTTTAAAATATTTTTTTATGTTAAATTATTGATACGTAATGTGAATAAATGATTGCAATTTACCTTTTTTTTATTATATAGGGGGCAAACGAGCAGACGTATCGCCTGATGGTAAGCAATTACCGCCGCCCATGGACACCCGCAACACCAGAGACGTGCGTGCGTGAGAAGTGCGTTGCCGGCCTTTTAGGAAAGAGTACGCTCTTTTCTTGAAGGTTTGAAGGTCGTATTGGTCCGGGAACACCGCAGGCGACAGCTCATTCCACAGTTTTGTTGTGCGCGGCAGAAAGTTTCGGGAAAATCGCACAGTTGTGGACTGCCAATCATCTAGATGATTCATAATAATAATACGAGTATATCAACTCCGTGCCTCGGAAACCATGTTAAGCCGTCGGTTGTCATGAACATCTATAGCAATCGTTATTGGGAAGTCAGTGGCCACAAATATACAGACGACTAGTTAAACCTTCGAATTCAGTTCACCATCAGGGTTGCGGAGGTTCAATGCCAGTCGCTTTGTGGAAAAACTAATATTCAGGTAAAACCGGTTGAACTAGAAGCCGACCCCAAATAGTCTTGCGAATAATAAAAGCTAGGAAGATGATAAATAATAATATATTAACTACTCTGTGACGAATTGGTGTAGAGTTTAAAGTGCACGAAAAATGTGGACTACATTTTAAGAGTATCATTTAGGTTCACTGATACCAATAAAGAAATTTTAACATATTGGTATGTATCACAATGCATAAAGCATATATAAATTGCTATCCCTTTTCTAGTAACTTATATAATATAAAAACATTTGTAAGATGTGCATAAAACTTATCTTTCAAATATAAGTCCGAACGGAAAAGTGCGGTAAAGCACAGGAGACTTTAAAAGGCTTAGATGCTCAGTACTTTAAGTCTCAAATGCTGAATATCTGAACGTTCTTTGATACCGTAAATCTTTAGTTTAAAAAGACTTCGACTCTCAATACTGGATGGAAGCAAAAAACATGGTTAAATTGCCTTTAAAGCTACTGTGATCATTGATCTATTTGTCCGACTTCTTGACTAAAGTAATCTTCAAAAAAATTGATAGGTATTATGTATAATATGTATGATGTGGTAGTACTTTATATAAATAAATAAATAAATAAAGCTGAAGACCTTGTTTGTTTGTTTGTTTGAACGCGCTAATCTCAGGAACCGCTGGTCCGATTTAAAAAAAAAAATCAATGTTGGATAGTCCATTTATCGAGGAAGGCTATAGGGTATATATCATTACGCTACTACTAATAGGAGCGGAGCACCAATGAAGAATGTTTCAAAAACGGGGAGAATTTTCAAGCTACGGGCAATATAAGACGCAAACGAGGTTGCGTGGGTTAGCTAGTTTAGAATAAAAGTCTATTATGTTCCGCGTCAATATAAAATCCTCCTTCATCAGATAAAAACAGGTTGTACTTTAAAACTGATATTTACCTACAAACTTATTACCGGGTGTCTTGGCTTAGAAGCGTTAGAAGGAGATAAAAGTTTTAATAACATTTCTTGGGAATTCGTGTTTTCAAAACAAATGAGTTTGGAGTTTACAGGACTTTGTGTATGAATTTGTGTGTAATGATGCTGACGTTATTCATTGTGTGAAACAAAGATATATCGTATATAGAGTTTTCAGCTTTTATGTCTCGATGGAGTTCGTATTTTTTTTTGTTTTAGCTACGCCAATATGACTCTGCTCTGCCTAACGGAAAGCAGGAGCAGATTCCAAGAAAGGTGGTCACCACCCTCAATGCGAATAAGGATATTGCGGCATGATGACTCATACTATGGCGGCATAGTGAGATGCTTTTTTACGCCCCGCTTAAAGGATCCGGGGGTCATAGTGGGACGGAAACACTTGCGCTGGAAGTGAGTTCCAGGTTTTGACAGCTCTGCATGAAAAGGAGGAACCGAAGCGATGAGTACGAGGTCGTATGTCTACCACTCTAAAGCGATGACTTCCAAGGCCGGCACGTATTGTCCTGTAGAGGAAAGGGGAGAGGGGGGACCGGTTAGAAGAGTTCTTCAGAACACTCTCCGTGATACAAGCGATAGATTACTGCCATAGAGGCGACATCTGTGTGATTATATTGATATTTGATTGCTATTACAATAAGTCTTTCAATTTTATTTATTTATAAAGTTCCTTATATAATAAAAGGAATATTATTTAACTAGAAAAAAAATAGAAACAACTATTTGCAACTTTTTAAACTATAGTAACAGATAGCAAAATGCGTAGAACAGGAATATTTCACACAGTAGATACATATTTCTGCGGTTAGTAAATATTTAATCTACACTAATAATAAAGCTGAAGACTTTGTTTGTTTGTTTGTTTGAACGCGCTAATCTCAGGAACCGCTGGTTCGATTTTAAAAATTATTTTATTGTTGGATAGTTCATTTATCGAGGAAGGCTATAGGCTATATATCATCACGCTTCTATTAATAGGAGCAGAGCACCAATAAAGAATGTTTCATAAACGGGGGAAAATTTTCACGCTACGGGCAATATAAGACGCAAACGAGGTTGCGTGGGTCAGCTAGTTGTTTAACAAATAAGGAAGCTTGTAAAAACGTGTTCGTTCAAAATCTAGTTGATGATAAGAATACTTTAACAACTATATCACGCTAGCAATAAATTCATAGTTTTGAGACACAACTACCTACTTTACAATAATAATTCCTTATTGTAAGATAACCTAAAAAAACAAGACAGTATTACCATCGTATCTTGCTTTTTCTTGTAACGGCGAAAACTGTTACGAGCCATGTTAGATATACAAGGAATATATAAATTCTCCTTGTTATACCACCGTCTATATAATTTTTAAATTAAGACGAGGAAATTGAAGGAAAATTACTTGTGAAGATATTAATGTAGACAGATTTAATATTAAATGAGATGTTCAGATTTAAGCTTATGTAGAGTAGTATGTTTGGAATATAAATCAACATGAAATTCGGTAGTATGTGCGGTTCGTGGTGCAGACATGTGTCGGATGTACGAATTATTAAGACACAACTATTAAAATATGACCTAGTTACAAAATTTACTTACGTATATTTATATAAATATTTGTTTATGTCACTACACATCACATTAACAGAATTTAACAGTCCACTGCTGGAAATAGACCTCTCTTTAGAAAACAGTTTTTGGTATACTATAACACGCTAGGCAGACGGTTATACGATTAATGTTCTGATAGATTAGAACTTTTCTACTCTTATTTTTGGTTACGTACTAACTTAGAAAAAAAAAAATTGGTTGCCTGTAAAGTCGGTATACGGGCGAAAGTTTTACGTGACAACGACTTTGAGTGGTAAAATAATTTTAATGTGAATATTCATTCGTGTAGTAGGAAGAAGGATGAAATAATAGTAACAATTTAAAACATTTATTTATACAAAGAATTATATTTAAAACATTAATTTTAACGTTTTAAATATAATTCGACGCGTGCCTTTCACTTTTTATGTCTGTCTCTCTCGCTCTTAGGCGCGCTAACCATGCCCGAGTGGAAGGGACGCGTGCCTCTCACTCGCTCTCATTGTGAGCGCATAACGTGAGCGGAGCGTAACGCAGTTCCTTGAAGTGTCACCCGGCAAACCAATTTATAAGACGTTGTCACGTCAATATAGCACATAGTATTTTTAAGAATCGTGATCATGTAGGTTCGGAGGTGAAAATAATAAAAATATAAATTTAAAAAACACACCTACAAAAGTCGGCTACAAAAAACGAGTAAAAATCCAATCCATTCACATTTTTTCGGTTTTCCAGACATAACGTATACGAGCTCGATCTGATATGTTTTGGTATGTCATTGTATGTTTTTGTAGAGTAGCATTGGTGCGTCATTATTTATAGTGATTATTGAATCTAATTTAAATGTTTATTATCGCATTTGTCGTGGGTTAAGAACTAAGACATCACAATTCTATACTTTAAAGCGATTATTATCGTTTTTGTAAACCAGTCATCAAAATTTTAAAAAACATGGCTTGTTGACTCTTGAGGACAGACGTATGGTCCCGGACACGTTTTGTTGTATGTTGTTATAAATGGAAATATTGATAGTGCCGAATTGGTTTCGCAAATAGTATTTAACACCCCATCACGTCGCACCCGATACGCCCATGCTTCATGTACCCCGTCATGCAACTAACTACGCAAGAAACTGTGTATTTACGCGTATTTCGCGCACATATAATATTTTATTCCATGAGGTAGATATATTTCCATGTTCCAAACAATTGCTTAAATTTAAAATCACCAGCGTCTTGAGTGGACAGTATAAATGATTAAGTAATTAATATAAATGTTGAATTTATTTAGATTTATGTCATATTTTATGTTCTCGTTCGCATGCTGGATACATAGTTTTTAGTTAATAAGGAAAACCTGTTATTGGCCACACTTTCTGTCCATTTTACTGTGTTAAAAATTATTATATCTCAACTCACAATTTCAACGAAGGATATATTGATGCAGTGACCAAGTAACCACCTGTCATGATGGAGGCCGTATGTCGGTTTCCTAACTTAGATGTATAAAAAACCGGACAAGTGGGAATCTGACACTCACACCGAGGATTTCCCGCAAAATGTAAGGAGATACTTCGAGATTCTCGAAGACTTTTGCAGGATTTTTTCTAACTTAAGTAAATTATTTAAAAAATAACATCACATACGTCGATGTATAACTACATACATTTTTTCAATAGGAAATTTTAGTGTGGCAAAACCATAATTTGTATGGTATCTTAGTTTTAGTTCGCAGTTTCACACTCATTTTCGTCGGGATAAATAGTAGGTAGTCTATGTATGTGCTACACAACACGTTTGTTTCTATTCTGTTTTTAACAAAATTATGTGCGAAACGTCAAAATGTGATGGCTAAACAGCCGTCTGCCTTGTCTCAGTTTACTTAGCAGCTTGATACATGACGCGCTTTGACAAAACAAAGATCTTGACAGTTAGACACAAGAACAATTCAAAGGACCATGGTACACAAAATACTATGAATCAGGAAGCAATTTTATTTCTAATTCTAATAAAATCGTTGTACAAAACACATCCAGACATCAAACGTTTTAGAATGTTATGCAAAATTAATTTCGATGAAAAAGACAATAAATCTAAAGGATTGGTTTGAATTTTAAAGTGTTTTTGAATTATTGACACATATGTTGATAAACTGTTTTTTTGTTGTCAAAACTCGTGCAGTCTATTTTGTGCCTTAATACAGATCACGAGGTCTTATTATGCTCTAACTGCTAATCTACTCACAACCTTGACAGATATTTTAACGCAGACTCTGGTCACGCAGGATCGAGATAATGACGGTCAGCTAATGTTTTATTAGGATTGCATTTCGAATACAAAACGCCGGCCTTGTACCTTAAAAATGCTAAGAGTTTAACATAATTAATATAATAATAAGCTAATTTGTATGCAATGAAATGTCCGCATTCCATTAAACTTAGCACCGTCTTGCCAAAACTGGCCTTTTGTTAATAGCACGAATTTTTAATACAACGAAATTAAGTAGCGACAGTAATTGTCACGTCTGTGAAAGAACGGACCTTAATAAAATTACATTAAGGTTCATTTTAATCGCGGTGAGTTTCCGGTCATTTACGATTAACTGCTAAAACGTTCGTCTAAGTGCTTTCAGTAAACATATAGAAATAACCTGAAGGCGACTAATGGCCTTGAATTAGTTTCCATTACAATATTTACTGTCGAACATCACCGCCATTTTAATGAACATTGATTTTAGTAAACATTAGATTCACTGAACATCTAATAGGCTTGATCAAATTAAATTCATCTGGTCATCTACACGTATGTAATGGCTTTACCATAAGAAGAAATATGTTGCTTCGTTTCTGTCTGATTCAGGCTTCTTATGGTCCGCAAATACTGTTAATTCAACCAAATTAATACAAGACCAATAAAAAATTGCTTTGGTTAACAATGGAAAAACCATAAATCTGTAAAAACGTTGATTATTATGAATTATTTCTTATTACGAATTTATAACTTTGAAAATGAGTAATTCCATGCAACTATTCACCCCTTATTTTAACACATTCGGAGTAAAATTTTCAAAAATCCATTCTTTTACATACTCCACTTCATTAAATATCATGAAATGCCAAAATTTAAGGTTATAGCCGAGAGGTTTTGGCTATGAGTTAATAATCAGCAAGTCAGGGCAAATAAAATTCGACTGCGCGGTTCTCCTAGTTGCTTCAGCGGTCGCCACGCCGCCGCCTTCTACTGCGCCAAATGGGTTCAAATGTCATATGGGACAACACTTGGTGTGATCCACAAATTTTCTTCTGAGTCTGGGGTATGTATACAGGACGTGTATTCCTAGCGTAGAAGATGTCGTTTTATAGATAAATAAATATGTTATATGTGTATGTATATAACTTGGATATATACATATATATACAGACAGTACTGTCTACCTTTTGTGCGACTGAACACTGCCTCCCAAGACACAGGCCTTTGGCCTAGTTTGGGTTTCAGTACACACTTAATATGTTGAAATTATGTGTCAAAAACTATTTTTTGTTTTAGTTGAGCCTCGCGGTGCTGCTCATGGTTGTTGTAAAGTTAAAAAAAGCACCCTAAGTTACTCCTTACATCATCAGCTATCTGTCAGTGAAAGTCCCGTAAAAATAGGTCCAGCCGTTCCAGAGATTATACTTTCATATGCATTTAGTAAACACCTTTTAATATAAAATTACAAACAGACACTTTAATGTTATTTATTTTAATACCTGTGGAGATAGCTGTGGTATATATGGTCACTCTAAATGTCGTGTTCTACTACAAAATATCTGTAGATATATGGGACATACGCCATAATAGCATAAGCCGTTTAATATTTGTTATCTATCAATATTCTCTGGCATCTTATGCATGGTCACGCGCTTTCCTACAATGAAGGAAACTCAATAGATATTCATTTTACCTGTAGGTACACTTCCTTGGCACAGAACGTGATCAAACCCCATGAACCTAAATACTTGTTTAGTATAAATTTATCATAAAATCTTACAACAATATTTTAGTGCAGACAATTATGTTGAACGAACAATGGCATGAATCATTTTCGGGGTCGGTGTTCAGTCTACTTCGACACGACTGAACTTAGTTTTTTTACGTGGGACGACTCATGTCAGGCTTTCACTTCCAAAGTATAGTCCATTCGTTTAGATAGATAGTGTCGGTGCAGTCGGCACGCAATTTTGGTTATCGTTGTGAAATACGAATATATTAATTTTAACAACGGCGTAAACTGACAAATCATACTTGCTTGTGGGTGTACGCCGCTTACCGTACGTGGGACGGCCCAGCGGCGCGATCAAGGTGACCGTATTTAAGCGAATGGACTATAAGGTAATATCGAAGTTCTGTAGAAAGACTTTTGTCGAACCATTTAATTATTTATAGTTTCAACTCACTGTTAGTAAGACGGCTAAACGGATTCTCCGAAGTACGAAGAGTGAGTGGGCTATAGGTCAGCCTGGATACGATTTCTTAACTTTATTATATGCTACCACTTAGTTAAGAGCCCCTACGAACCATAAACAATCGCATGAATATGTACAATAAAATTGCTGAAGCTAAATTTTACACACGAAGCTTTCGGGTAAATAATATATTTAATTATAGCGGAACATGAAACTTACTGCTACTTTCATAAGGCCTGTTATACATCAGCCCTACATAAATATCAATTAAAAATGTTTTACTGTCGCCGTTGACAGTGAGATGATGAAAATAATCCGATTGGACGGTTGACGTAAAACCTTCATATTTTAAGCTTATGTTATGTGTAAGTTATAATTATCAAAACGGATATTTAAGTAAGTGCTTTTTGAAGTTAATTTACTTCGCTTAGTATTATAAAAAGATAAATCCTTATGAACTCTCAATACAGAATACTTTATTTAAGTATAATTTGAAGAGGTACAATTTTTTTTTTATTAATATTTCGGACATCTAACACACAACGCCATCTAGTCCCAAGCCAAGCAGAGCTTGTGTTATGGGTACTACAGAACTTATATGAATACACATACATTTTTTTTGTTGTAAATACACCAGAGACCTCAAGCACAGCAGTCGCATTCTACTACCACTGCGCCACCGAGGCAGTCCTTACTAACAAGATAATATAACTTATATTTACAAAATACTGAGTCGGTCTAATGACATCATTCGTATGCATTCTAGTATACATAAGCCAGACTTATATCCAATATCAGTATTTGTATAGATTTAGTGTCTCACAAGCTGTTACCCGTTGTAACCATCTGTTAACTGTAGTGATTAATGTTTGTATTGTGTCAGGTGACGTGTGCTGTCTAGCCTTGTTTATAACAGTCAACCCTAGTGAATAAATGGAGCAAGAAGGCTTTTAGATGAAACCTACTGATTAATGCAAATAGCGTCTTAGCTTTTATCTTATTTGAGGACGTTTTCATTATTGATATTGGTTCACCTTTAATATAAGCACTTTTTTATATATTCTACGTAAGTGATTCTACCCTATTATATTGGTATACTAGCTGAACCCCGCGGTGCTACCCGCGGTACGATGATAACTGCGGGCAACGCCGCGAGGCGAAGCTATATCTTTATAAATAGTAGCCTATGTGTTATTCTGATGTATAAGCTATATTGTGGTAAAGTTTCATTCAAATCCATTCAGTAGTTTTTACGTGAAAGAGTAACAAACATCCATACATACATACATCCATACTTACAAACTTTCGCCTTTATAATAGTAAGTAGGATTTGTGGAAAGTATAAGCAGAACCCGAGACTGGTAGTTACATACTCATTGCAAATGCAGACAATGCAACAATGCAATATGGTGACCATGGCGGCCTAGCAATGCTGTTTCAAATCATTGTTATTAGTTAAAAACCAAGTCCAAACAAATGACACCTTAACTGTAGATATATAAGATTTACTAGCTGATCCACGCAACCTCGTTTACGTCTCTTATTGTCCGTAGTGTAATATTTTTCAACGGTTTTCGTAATATTCTTCATTAGGGCCCCGCTCCTACTGGTCTTATTGTGATGACATATAGCCCTATATTCGTCGATAAATGGACTATCCATCACTGCAAGAATTTTTCAAATCGGACTAGCGGTCCCTGAGGTTAACGCGTTCAAACAAACAAACTTTCTGCCGCGCACAGCAAAACTGTGGAATGAGCTGTCCCCTGCGGTGTTCCCGGACCAATACGACCTTCAAACCTTCAAGAGCGTACTCCTTCCTAAAAGGCAGGCAACGCACCTGTAACGCCTCCGGTGTTGCGGGTGTCCATGGGCGGCGGTAATCGCTTACCACCAGGCGATACGTCTGCTCGTTTGCCCCCTATTTAACAAAAAAAAAAAAACTCTTTAGCTTTATAATTTTAGTATAGATTATAACACAAGTAGGTTTCCTGTAACAAACAAACGTTTGTAAATGCAGCACTTAACAGCATCATTACAACAAACCACTTTCGCTAGTGGACTATTGTACCTGGAATAAGCTCATGCATTTTACATTTCTATTTTAAACTCCAAGTAGCGCCGAAGTTGGTTCGTTTTATGGGATTCTGTTTAATCGATATTGAACTGTTTGTTTGGAATATTAAGTTAGTTGAAGTGTACTTATATTTTATTGATTTTAAACTATATGGAAACTGGTACAGTCTCCGAAAAACCGTTCATAACTTGTGTACTTTTCCTTTTTTCATATTCATGTTTGTACTAAGAAACTTATATTTAAAAAGGGTGTGTGTGTGTGCGATTCACACACGATAGAAGTGAAACTTCAGTAAATCGACAAAAGAATGAGACCGACATTTGCTCTCTCGCCCTGGCTCACTAATTGCAGGCAACTTTTTGTATTTGTGTCTCTTACCTGTCGAATTTTCCGTTGCATCCGGTTTGAAATCACAACGATTCAGAAGAAAAATCACTTTAATAATAATAACAAACTTGTACTTCATTGAGGGTTACACAAATGTTACAGTAATGATAAGCACACTAGGCGCAGCCTGTTTCGAGGTTATTAGAGAATATGCTTGAGTTATGCCTAGGACTTCAAATCGACTGCACGTATGAGGTAGTGGTTTAGGCGGTAACCCAGCCGCCTTCTACTACGCTGAGTAGTGGGTCCAATCTCTGCATGGGATAACACTTAGTGTGATATAAAATATATGTATGAAAAGTCGCCTTTAAAAAAATCACAAAGAATTTGAGATTCAATTATAAATAGTCAGTAGTATCTGACTGAGTATGTTAGTATATATGAGTATAGCTGTATATTTGAGTGTGTGTTGTAGTTTAGATTCAGATTACCAAAATCAATTAATCACTTTATAAAACTTGTCTCATAAAAACGCCCATGACGGAATACCTAACCCTCCATTCTACTAGAAAAGTTGACAAATATGACACAGGAGTATACAAAGGACGATAAATGCCATATTAGGTAGACCTAAATGGAGAAGCCTCGATAGGTCCATTCGCTCGACCTATAAATCTTATTTTACGAGGGTTCGCAATAAATAAATCATTTTAGAGTTCTAGCATATTCTGTATAGAGGGTCAGTGTAGAGTGCTTTCAACGTATATAACGATATTATTGCATCTATTATTTTGCACTATACATATACACACGCAGGAATTTCATGCGCTATAATTGCACATACAATTCTCACAAGAAACACTCACACACACCCATACTAACAAACACACAACTACCCTCATTGTTTTTGTAACTCTGTTGATAGTTATAAATAGCTACTAAGATTATGTTGTAGTCATAAAAGTCAAGGACTGGAGATCTGTCACACAGGTTCCTAACCTAGCTCAGATTCCAACTCTCAACAAGGTTCTGTCTATGCTGTATCTATCTATAAATATAAGTATGTAACTGTTTTGAGAGAAATTAACAATTATTATTATCTACTAAATATGTAAAACATGTTAATATGACTAATAATAACCATTTCAATCATTAAACAAATGAACTGCCGTTAGAAGTGAAAACTAAGTAGGTATATTGGGAATGCGTGGGGTATGAACATGACGCGTGTTTCGAGATATACACAGTATACATATAGCTCATGTTAAACGTTCGGTGACAGTGATGCGAGTTCAGTTCAAAAAGTTGTACCGTGAAAGAGCTACGCTTCGGCATGAATTGGCCGGCTCGACCGGAGCGATACCACGGCCTCACTCAAAACCGGTGTGAAATAGCGCTTGCGCTGTGTTTCACCGAGTGAGTGAGGATACCGGGGGTCCATACACCTTCCCCTTCCCCATGCCCTAAAGTTCGGCAACGCACTTGTGACGCCTCTTGTGTTACGAGTGTCCATTGGCGGCGGTTATCACTTACCATCAAGTGATATGTGTGCTCATTTGCCCTTTTTTGCATTGCAACAACCAACATCATTATCACAATAAAAGGAAACACAAATTATATTTACCTAAACATAATACAAACTAACCATACATTCAAAGAAATAATTTTGTATTGTAAAATGTTACTTCGCATTTCGAGAATTCTACTAATTGCACGAATTCAAAGAATAAGTCTAAAGGCTAATTGATAACATGAATAAAGAATCGTTAAATTAAATTTTATTTTATTATGTTTTTAACTAATTGTATATAGTTATATAGTAATGATATTATACTTTGTAACTTTAAAGTTGTCTATCCAGCCCTGCGAATATTAACCGCATCTCTAATGCATCCTCAACTTATGATGCATCGACCGTTTATGCGACAGCGTCATCCACCGACAATATGACGAAGTTCGCACGCAGTTTGCAGTTAATGGCCTATGATAACTCGAGTATACGATAATTTATAGTTAACGCCACGAATTATTAGAACAATATACTCCTAACTGCTTGGGTGGTGTTTATTTATTGCTATGTCAAGAGGGGAATGGAACTGCTTTGAGAGATAGCAGTTGGGGTGAATTTGTATGAGCTGCTTAAGGATTCATGAAGCTCTTGAAAGTCTCATGTTTATAACAAAGACGAAGGAACCGTTGCCGTACACTAATGTAAATAAGGTATATTTTTTACTTACTGAAGATATTTTTAAACATGTTTTGTGAATGTTTGAAATCGAAGTGTTTACGAATATTATAGTATTGTGGAATACATGAAATTCTGGCAGGTGGATGACGATACTTTAAATGTTGTGTTCTACTCATAACGTCGGTACAATTCGTTTTTTTAGCCTGTAACAGTTGAAGTATTCATAACTTATTTTTTTAATCTGTGCAGCTTTCTTTCGCGCCTATATCTGTCAACCTCAACTGTCATTCATGTTTATAATTGTCATATTCGTTGCGGTTTGCGCGGTCTTTTAAGAAGTATGTGTTTCAATTGATATCATTTCAACAGTAATGGATAAACAAGACTACAAGAAGAAATGCTCATTTTTAATAGGAATGAGTAAAAGATAATACTATGGTTAACTTATCAAAATATTCGAAGTTCATGATAATATATAGGTAATTAATAGATATATGTACATACCTAAGCATCGTGTATATTGAAATTGATTGTTTTTTAATTTGTTGTAAATACTAAATAATAATAATTTGATGAGGATTAAATATTTATGCCGAACTTTGACTTGATATTACCGAATTTTATAATAACTTAAGATATAAGGGAAAAATCAATAAATAACTTGGTGTCACTACGAAGAAACTCCATGCACATGTATGTATAGAGTCGGTGTATTGACGATCCCTATGGGGATTTTCCCAGACAACTATCCAGTTCAACTTCAGCTAATAGCAATAAAAAGGCCAACGAACTTTGGCGCCATAAAATAGCTCGCAGATCAGAGGAAACAATTTCTCAATATTTTAGTTAAAATCTTTAAAAAAAAATTTAAGACTACAATAGCTAATTAAACAAGTCGTAGTATAGTAGTATAATGTCTCAGTATAACTATAGAATTATAAACAAGATATGGTTATATTTTAGGTTCTCATTATACCAAATAGCATAAACCGCTTACAGTTTTAGGAAAATATATGATTCGTGTTGACATAACTCTCATAAAGTATTCAGATTGTTATAATCTGAATATCTTCATATACGATTAATAATAAGCTTTCTAAACGTTGTACTGTTGGATGTAATGCAATGCTATTGATATAAATCTATTTTCTTATCAGAGGTAAATTCCGATTGCGAGATTCAGACTTATTCTAGGTCCATGCATGTCTGCCGCGGTTACCCATTATTCGACAAAACTAAAGCGCTCCTAAATGTTATCAATACCGACAAATTGCCTAGTCAGTTATATACATATAATAAATAAACATTCAATTTAATACCAATAAAACCTTTGTTCAGTAGCTATCAAATCAATTTTTATAGGTCAAGTTGTGCTCAAAATATACACAATAGATGGTAGTAAAGAATATCTTGGGCCGTAATAAAGTACACGCATATAAAGAAATACATTCTCGGGCCCCATTTGACAATATTATTACGAGCTTACATAAGCGGCTGTTTCAAGGAACTTACAATTCGCCTAGGCTCCAATGAAAACGACGGCATAGATACCGTCGCTTTCATTGAAGTCATTCTAGGAATTTAAAATCGATATGTGTCTGATATCTAACACACAACGCTATCAAGTCCCAAGCTAAGTAAGCATTCAAATATTATTGGTACTAGACAAGTGATTTAAATACATATTAACTTTTTTGTAAATGTAAATATTTTCAAATCATGGTTTGATCCTACTCGGGAATCGAATCGAGGCAGTCAAATACTAATGTCAATCATGCTTTTAGAAACTTCTTTGCCTGGTAGAGGGTCTGCTTTATTATTATTAGGATAGACGTACAAATTTTTATCGCTAGATAACTAATTCAAATTCAATCAAATTATAAACTTAGAAAAGGTATTCAAATTGGTCTTAAAAACCAACTTGTATATATCTCATCTTCAAATTAATCTTATTTCTTCTTTGAAAGGTAAATACAATAACATAGAATAGTAATTTGAAAAACATTTGAAGTCATACTATCTATTTTAATAAATATGCTAAAACTTATATTGATATTTCTAAATAGGGATAAAGTTCCAGCTATTTTCTTTAAGGAATTTCCCAGAATCGAAAAGGAAAACACTTATAAATAAAGATAATAAAAAATTAAGCTTAAATAATGACGTTCACCGTAAAACCACTCCAGAGCTGTCCAACCAAATCCAAGAAGTTTATTAAACCTCAGCTTGAGCGACAGTAGTAATCTATTCCATTACAGTAAACAGAGAATCAGATTCCATTTTCAATCATTGAATATAAAATAAAAATTAGGTCATATTTTGTACTACATTCAAAACAAATGAACACGTCATGAATGTTTAATAAGAAAAGGAGAATATGTTATACTCGTAAAACTCCTCATATATATTTTATTTGGGGTACAAAACAAGTAGACATACTAACGCATGTCTTAACTGCATTTAACATTACTAGAACATCCGAAAAGTATATACTAAAATATATTTAAAAGGTTTTCATTTACAATAATGTATCTATTATAATATATAATTCACGTATCGCTTCGTTGTTCACAATGAACTCCGAAAGTATCTTGCCGATATTCATATTGTTATTTAATGTGTGTTTTATTGTCGCCACGCTTAGACTTATAGGAGCCGAGCATTATTAAAAAGAGACGCAAACGAATTTAGATGGGTCAGCTAGTTAATACTTAACTAAAAACAAGTAAATTGAAAATTAAGAAACGCAGAAAACTGGCTTTCAAATGAAAAAAACTGCATCAATTTTTTTTCTGGCGTGCCGATCGAATTGCAATCATTTGGATCAGAATACAATTGATGAAAAATTGAGTAACATTTTTAAATGAAAGCTCACACAGGTTTTAATTGATTTGTTTGCATACGTAAACATTTACATTCTCTACTTTTATAATCTAAAGATTGTACGACAGATTCGTTTTAACATAGTTTTCTTAATTCTATATCAATGCAAATTAATGATAATAATAATAAATATTTCGGACATATAACACACAACGTTATCTAGTCCCAAGCTAAGCAGGGCTTGTGTTATGGGTACTAGACAACTGATATGAATACATATATACATTTTTTTGTAAATACTTACATATTATACACAGAAAACACCCAAACTCCGAAACAAATATTTGTAGATTACACAAACATTTGGTCCGACAAAGGATTTGAATCCGAGAGTTCAAGCACAGCAGTCGCATTCACTACCACTGCGCCACCGAGGCAGTAGTAATTGAATTTTAGTTCTAGAGTTGTATGTCCTTACCACATTATATACTAAAAAATGACAAATAGTCAAACTATGTAACTAACACCACGCAAAAAGTATTAACTAATTGTAGCTACGAGTATGAACTAATCGTCACAATTCATTAGCGTCGCGGTAAAACCAAACCTGCCGAGTTTTCGAACGCCTTCCCCTGAGACGTAATAAAGGTATGCAATTTCGACTTTTTTTTCGGTTCTCTTCTTAAGGTGGGAAGAAATGAGTAAGCCAATTTGATTTACGTTGGTAGTTTTACACTTGATAAATAAAGAAATTTCCCTGTAACACACAGGGGGAGGCCAAGATCCAACTACTTGCCGAAAGTTTACAATATTTTAAATTATACAGGGTGAACGCTGTAGGAGTGTAAGAAATATTGCAAATCCTATTCACCCTAGGGAATGAGGGTCGTAAAAAGCGACGGTCTCTTATACACGGTTGATGAAAATATAGATATAGTTTTGTTAGCTCTATCACCTTCGTATGTGAGATTTTCGGAGGAAATCTCATCAATGCCAATAGCGTGTTTGTATCAACACTAGAATCCGCGAAGGATATTGTGATAGATGAAAGGTAGTGTTAGCTAAACCATGTTGTTTTGTTACCAAACATATAATAAGCTTTATTTAACAGTGATTTTTTTCTTTATTTTTTCAAGATATCCTATAAAATATTAGCAATGTAAACGCCCGGTTCAATATTGGTTACTCTCTCCTACTCGTTTTACTTCCTACTAATATTATAAATAGATGGATGGATGTATGTATGTTTGTTACTCTTTTACGTAAAAACTACAGAACGGATTTATATGAATCTTTACAGTAATATAGCTTAAACATCAGAATAACACATACCTACTTTATGTCCCGATATCCTCCATATACACGGTCACAGTCGCAGGCAACATCTATTTAGATGTAAATTAAAACACTCCTCGTGGTTCTTCTCGTAGACCCCGTAAGGTCTCGGGGTAACTTCTCCAGATTTACGGCCTGTTGAAGTAGTTATTCGCGTCACCTGCAACTACAGATGGGTCACGGGGTTGAGCCCGATGGGCCTTTGGTAGTCCCAGGGTGTTGGTCCGGTGGGAGAGGCGTCACTAACAGGGACTTGCTAGTAACGCCCGGGTCTTGTTCAGTGTGATAACCTGTGCTTAGCGAGGTCGAGCTCCTTGAGGTTTAAACCCTTTGGAGCGCCCGTCAGCCAGCACTAGGTAAATAAAACACTGCGAAACAAGACGATCTCTAGTAATAATAATAAATAAAATAACATAAACACTTTTTCGTAGCACTACTATTGGGAAAAAAAAGGATGTTTTCTAAATCCCCAAAAAGTCGTTGAAGAAAAAGAGTTGACAACTACCCATATATACGTATAAAAAGTAAATACAGCCTCTACAAACGGGGTTAACTGTAAGCCTACAGTTTACAAAGGATCGTTTTTTTTTCTAAAACTTATTTAATAGTAACATTTATCAAGTAAATTCTAGTGATAAATCTCGCAGACCCTTTCAACACCTTAGCGACTGTTTTCTATCAACTTTTTCTTGTTAAACATTTTTTAATAGTCGTACTAAAGTGTAAGTTAGGACAACGACTATCAGACGGTGTGCTCGAATAGACTTTTAAAAGGTCATCATGGTCCTAGTCATTCATACTAACGACAATAAACGTCAAAGTTAAATAACTGCTTTATATAATATATATATAACTTAGAAATTCACTTACACGGAGAGCACTAATTGCAATTCCTAATGTCATATCTAAGTTAAACTGATTCATTCGATAGATGTCATCCTAAGTAATTTGTAAATTTTGTGGGTTATTCAAACGGGTAATAATACTGAGCATTGTAAAACAAAACATAACCCTCAAGAAGTGTGATTTCAAAACTAATTAGCATAAACTTTGTTGATGGAACCCCAAAGGAGACGGTACTTCGGTAAAGTCAGTTTATCACTTTTTTGTTTCAGATCGATAAGTATTTAGATAGGGGAGGTATTTATAAGATTTCGTAATATAATTTAAAAGCGAATGTGTAATAGACGACAGGAGATTCTTTCTTTGTTAGGCGCCTGACAAAATTGATGTAACAGACCACCTTGATAAGTATTTTTTAATAGTCATCATCATTTCAGCCAAACGTCCACAGCTGGACAAAGGCCTCCCTCAAGTTTCTCTAACCGTTTCGGTGCTGTTCGCATAAAACGGCTTCTTGTGACTATTACCAGGTCGTTGGGGCACCTTTTGAGGGACTACCAACGCCACGTCCTCCGATACGCGGTCGACACTCTTGAACTTTATAAGATTGTAAATGTTTTATAAAAAGTAGTGCAGTAGTAATTACTGTGTGAGAGCGCACATGCATTCAGCATGCATAGGCCCGAGAGATACCATGGTCTCACAGAAAACCGGTGTGAAACAGTGCCTGCGCTGTGTTCTACCGAGTGAGTGTCGTTAGTGGAGGCCCATGCATTGAGTAGTTAAAAAGATCTTAGCGAACAGGCAGCGGAAGCAACTTAATTTTTTACATTTTATACGATATGTAGTGACGATAAAAAGCCTCTTTATTCAATTCTAACGTCGTTACACCATAATAACTTGATAGTTTTATAACAAAGCCAAATAAATACAAGAAACCATACTTAGTAAAATTAGAATATGCCTATTTTTATACCAATGTGTGGGTGCACTTTTCAAACAAAAGTTGACGAGGTCAACCTGTCTAGAGGTTAAGGTGGCTTGTCCTCTATAAAACTTACAATTTAAATTACTTTCAAAAATACCCTCTCCGCTCCGCTCGCTTGTATGACGGTTATTGCGGTAAAGAATAGCATATGTTCTTCCTCAAGAAATCTTTAAAATCGTTGTATTTATTTAGCCGTGGAAGCATAACAGACAGACAGAAAGACATACAGAGTTCTTTTGAATTGACAATATTAGGTATAGCTTATTTAATCATGCGTGCAATTCGTTGAAGAATGTGTTAGTTGAACAGACAATTGTAGAAGTATAATTTCTTATGGAATATCATGACCAATACCAAGAGTGTCAATTACAAACATAAGTGCTATGCGTAAACCTTCAAAAACAAACGAACCAATAATCCTAGTTCGTAATTTCTATCCACTTCGCTCCGTAAACAAGCCGATCTATATAGCTATACTTATCATCATCAACCGACTTTTTAAGTGCACTGTTGAACTTAAACCTCTCTTTAGGAAGAAGGTTTCCTTTAGCTTACTTAAACCTATTTAAAATCTATGTTAAGAACGCAGCTTTCTATAGCGGTACACATAGACCATGGTATAACAATATAATTCGCCAGATATAACATTCCGAGACACAGTGATCACGTGGGTGACACGAGCCTTACGTAATTACAGCTATCGCTGTTCCTCAAACTCCCCAACCACCATTATTACCTTTGTGAATTATATAAAACAATAAAGGTTTATCGTTATTATATATTAAAATTAAAATATTTTGATTGATATATGAACAAAACAACAATTTAAATATATTTAAAAAAAAAAAATAGAATGGGGACTGAAAATGGATGGATGACTGAGGAAGTTCGCTCAGCGATGAGGCGGAGGGATCAATCTTTTCTCAAATACAGGAGAGATCGATGTGAAGACAGGTGGAATCATTATAAGGCTGTCAGGAATCGCTGTAACCAGGTGATACGAAACGCTAAACGCCGACATATTCTACAAAACTTAGAGTCCTCTTCTTCTTCCAGTATCTGGAAGTTTCTTAGTACTATAGGTATTGGTAAGAAACAACATCCCGAGTTTAAGAACACAATTTGTTTGAATGATATAAATCGTTATTTCTCCTTCACGTCCACCCTGGATCTTCAAACCAAGTGTCAAACGTTAAACTACATATCTGGTCTTACCAGTCCCAATATCGACTCATTTGAATTTTCTCCGGTGTCTTCTGTGGATATCAAAAAGATTATATTATCCATCCGTTCTAATGCTGTTGGTTATGATGGCATTAGCCGTCGCATGATAACTACAATCCTCAACTATACTCTCTCAACAATTACCCACATAATTAATTTCTCTCTCGACTCAGGAACCTTCCCTTCTTCCTGGCGCAACGCTTACATTATCCCCCTTCCTAAGAAAAATGATCCTACACTACCTGAACACTTTCGACCTATCTCCATTCTCCCTTTTCTATCTAAAGTGCTCGAAGCCTGTGTATATAAGCAGCTTTCAGAATTTGTATTCAAACACAAACTGCTAAGCCCTCTACAATCTGGCTTCAGGCCTGGTCACAGCACTGTCACCGCCCTCCTTAAAGTGACTGGCGACATTAGGAAGGGCATGGAAGACACCAAAGTTACAGTCTTAGTTTTGGTAGACTTCTCTAATGCCTTCAACACAGTCAGTCACGAAATCCTACTATCAATCCTCACATATCTTAAGATCTCCCCAGATGCACTGGAATGGTTCTCCACTTATCTTCAAGGACGCCAGCAATGTGTTCGTGTCCAAGACTCGACTTCGAGTTGGTGCGACCTTTACACTGGCGTCCCACAAGGCGGAATTTTATCTCCTCTATTGTTTTCTCTATTTATCAACCTCCTAACTCAACATCTTCAGTGTACGTATCACCTGTATGCCGATGATCTGCAGCTTTATTCACAGGAAAGAGTCGAGAACATAACGCGAGCCATTGATAACATCAACAGGGATCTAGATTGCATAACATCGTGGTCGATGCGGTTCGGATTATCAATAAACCCTACCAAATGTCAGGCAATCGTGGTCGGCAGCAAAATTATGATTCGCAGACTGGATACGGCTTCTCTCCCGCCGATCGTCCTCAACGGCTCGGTTATCCCTTGGAGCCCTGTGGTCAAGGATCTGGGCCTGCTCATCGACTCAACGCTCGATTGGCGAGCTCAGGTCACTCAAGTGAGTCAAAAAGTCACTGGAAGCCTACGCACATTATACCGTCTGAAGAATTTCCTACCTCCTAAAACGAAAATCTCTCTCATGCAATCCCTAATTATCCCAATTATTGACTATGGTGATGTGTGTTATTTCGACCTGAATGCAGACCTCCTCAATAAACTAGACCGTCTTCTCAATAACTGCATTCGATTCATATTTAATCTCCGCAAGTACGACCACGTGTCTGCTCTGCGTTCCCAATTAAAATGGTTACCAATCCGTCTGCGCCGCAATCAACGAGCTTTGACCTCCCTTTTTTCTTTCCTCAACTCCCCCTTTTCACCCACTTATCTCAATCCCTATTTGCGTTTCCTGTCTTCAAATCACAACAGAAATCTTCGTTCAACCGATAATCTGCTTCTCTTGTGTCCTTCTCACAACTCCGACTTTGTGAACGCTTCGTTCTTCGTGCAGGCGGTTCTGCTCTGGAATTCGCTCCCACTTGAAGTCAGGATGTCCACAAATCGGTACATATTTAAAAAGAATGTGCATGATCACCTTCTTGAGATGTCAGAGTCATCGCACCAATAGTATACCGCTTTAAATAGTATTCCATCCACAGTGTGATATTTGTGTTTGTGCCTTTATGTATGTATTTGTGTATATGTTTGTGTATATATGTATTTGTGTACATGTTTGTGTATATATGTATTTATGTATATGTTTGTGTATGTATGTCATGTATATGTGTATATGCATTAGGCCTATGTCAATTGCGTTATTTTTAAGAATTATAACCTCGATGCACCTACTTACCTATATCTCCACACCCCCTTAAGGTTGGCTGGTAGAGAATGCCTAAGGCATTAAGTCCGCCGATGTACATAAGTGCATGAAGTTTTAAATAAAAAAATAATAAAAATGTTTTTTTAATCGTTTCGTGCAAGTTGCTATAAAGTGGCAACTGGATAGTGACGTCACACCGAGTCGCTCTCGGAATGCGAGACCTTGTTTTCTTAGATAATGACATAGATTATGTAACCCACTAATATATTCACAACATAGTCTAATAAAATATATTGTTCTAAAGCTGTTATTTGGAAAACCTAATACTGTTAAATAATTTGCCCACCCAACAAGCTTACGTATAATGATAAAATAGGATAAAAAAACATTCAACGGTTTCGGTGTATTACGTAAATATCGTATTTTGCGCCCGGCGACTCCGAAATCCACTTACATCGCAGCTACAATCTTCCGCATCTTAATAATAATTTAATTCGACCCTTATTCGATACTTCCATTTACTTTGAGCAAAGTAAACAAGATTTTTAACAAGAAAACTGCTAATACTGATACCCATCGTCCGAAAGTACCCAATCCCATCTGCAAATTAAGGGGCTGGCGTTAGCCTCTTATTTTGGTTTAAGCTATTTCAAATTCGTTTATTGGGGCTATTTTAGTCTGTCGAAGCTCGCGAAACCATTGTTAATCGTATTCAAAATGGTAAGAGATTTTAAATTCTGTTTTTGTTTCTGTAGAAAGGTCGTTTATCTGCCCTGGCACCGTTATTAGATAACAAATCAAATATTGGGAAATATTAGCGAATAATACAAGAGAATGGAGGCGTTACCAATTGTAGAGAGAGATTCTATGTATAATATGTATGTATTTACAAAAAAAAAGTATATAAGTATTTATATCAGTTGTCTAGTACCGATAACACAAGCCCTGCTTAGCTTGGGACTAGATGGCGTTGTGTTAGATGTCCGAAAAAAATATTTATTATTATTTATTTATTTATTTATTCGACGCGAAACTTGTATCTTTGCTAGGCCCCTAGATCCAGGAAATCGAAAATAAAGGTCCTTGAGGAAAGAAAGAAAACCTTGTTGTAAGACTGTAAGAGGTAGAAACAACAACAGGCTAAATAATGTAAAAAATACTGTTTAATATCAAAAGGGAATTGCTATATGTTAGCATTTAGAAGATTAGCCATTATGTCAAATGTGCATGTAACAAAAAAATCTCGTTTGTAACATTCACCCTTTTTACGTTCCAACAACATATTTGACTATGATGTTATTACTTAATCGAGTATTCAAATGAAGCTATATTTACATTTTTGAGTGTTAACGTATCAAATATTTCACGGTGTAAAGGTAAATGGGGTTATATTAGATAGGTAAAATTTATATGACAACAATGTTTCGTAATTACGAGAGATGATGAGCCCTGCGGAATTTATGCGGTAAATCCTAAGCGAGAAATTTTACAACATTAGAGCAGCTCCGTTTAGCGAATACTTAATGCCTTATTTATAATTAGCTAAGCGTTTATAAGCTTGAAAGGAGGCAAGAGAGTAATAGACAATTACAACGAGTGTAAGTAGACACAGTAGATAAATAATAAATATTCCGGACATCTAACACACAACGCCATCTAGTCCCAAGCTAAGCAGAGCTTGTGTTATGGGTACTAGACAATTGATATAAATACTTATATACTTTTTTTTGTATACACATACATAGAAAACACCTAAATTTCGAAACAAATATTTGCAGATCATACAAGCATTTGGCCCGACTTGGGAATCGAACCCGAGACCTCAAGCTTAGTAGTCGCATACGCTACCACTATGCCACCGAGGCAGTCAACGAGATGGTTACAATAAACCATGATTGAACTTCTAAATACTATTTAATTTGGCTAAATTTGTTTACAGGTTATGTGTTTACCTATTAACGAATAGCTTGAATTAGTAAATTAATATTTTTTATTGTATTTTTTCATGATTTTCGAATGTAGTTCACCCTCAGGGTTTACGGAGTTCAGATGCCAGTCGCTTCGTGGATAAAAAAGATATTCAGGTAAAACCGGCTGAACTAGTAGCCGATCCCCAATTATCTTCTAAAAATTCACCTTCAAAGTCTAGGAAGATATAATTTTACAGTTAAATCTGGTAATTTCTCTTGACTTAATTCGCTTTAAGCTTAGGCGTTTGTAAGTTAACAATTTAAAAGTTTTATTTACGATTTCATTATTTTGTGGAACTGCAGTACTGGAAAAGAAACGGAAAGAGTTTCAAACCTTTACCTCATTTAGAACAGAAATCAATTACAACAACGTAATATTATGTTCCAATCGATTTTAAATACCAATTTATAAGTAAAAAAAAACAGTAGATCAGAAAAAAGGGATCGGATTTAAACAGGAATTATCAGTTCACATTTAAACAAAGGCCAAAACATACAAAGTATAAATTAATGAAAACCAACACAGGGCTTAAACGCTGAAAACATCAGTCGAACATAATGTAAGCCACGATTCGTAAATGAACAGCGAAGCATGAGTCTAAAACCGCAAATCTCGTTGATCTCTGTCCATCGAAAACGCCCTTTGTAATCCTCTTCTGCGTTCTTCTTTCATTATTTATTATTTTATTATCTGACGTTCGAGTGGTCAGACTACGCGAAATTGTATAAAACGTCACTTTTAACGTATAAAATGGTAATGTGAAATAAATATTTTGGAAATTTTTAATACACTGTTAAAAAGAAGGAGCGTAGGTATTTTGTTTTCATATTTCGTAATAACTTTGTCGTTTTTGAAACGATTTTTTTAACGTCACGGAGAAAAAGTCCACAATTAAGGGTAATACTGCTCAAAACAATGAATCAATATGTATGTAAGTGCATCGTAAGATGTTGTTTATTATAAGCTAATTTAATGATGTCATGATGTATGAGCCTTTCTCGACAGGCTACCCAACATTGAAATTAGAAGCAGTACTTTTTAAGATTAGTACATTCAAACAAACAAACAAGCTTTATATTATTAGACACCTAAAGCTTTGGACAAGCGAGTAGAGTACATACTGAAAATAGATCTTCAAATTTCAGAGCTCCTTCGAAATGTGAGCTGTCGGTGAAAATAGGCTACTAGGAATGCTTTAAGACCAGACAAGAGAATTGCTCAAAGCTGTACAATTTACGGATTTTGTGTGATATCGCCTCTCTATTGTTGGTTTTGGACACTTGAGGGATATGAGGAATATTGTTCTACTATAAAACAGTAGAGTAAGGCTGTAAATGTGAGGACAGAGTGGTCGAGTTCAGTTAATGGCAGTTGGAATTCAAATGAACATATCTATCTGCAATAAGACTCCATAGTCTACTTATTTTTTTTAAATAATGTAGAAAGGGAAGATAATGTAATAAAATATATATATCAATTATTAGTTACGTATTTTTTTCCGTGGGAGAGCCACGCTTGGGTATAAATGGGCCGGCTCGACCGGAGTGATACCACGGCCTCACAGAAAACCAGTGTGAAATAGCGTTTGCGCTGTGTTTTATCGAGTGAGTGAGGATACCGGAGGCTCATACCCCAACCATCCCCCAAAGTCACAGTCGGACTTGTGACGCCTCTGGTGTTGCGGGTGTCCATGGGCGGCGGTAATCGCTTAACATCAGGCGATACGTTTGCTCATCATCAGCCTATCGCAGTCCACTGCTGGACATAGGCCTCTCCAATAGCACGCCACTTAGTTCGATCCTCGGCTTCTCGCATCCAGCTCCTGCCAGCCGTCTTGCGCAAATCATCACTCCACCTGGCCTGTGGACGTCCTACACTACGTTTGCTCGTTGTCCCAAAATTCCATAAAAAAAACTACAGAGAGTACGGGTGTCGTGAATTTGTTGTAGAAGAGTACGCATAGAAGGGTCACCTTTTACCATCCAAAAAGACCTGCAACTTGAGATATTGCCATTTTGTTCTACGTAACTAACGTTCTACATGCAACTCATCACAAGACGTGCATTGCTAGTTTCTGAAGTGAGAGTGCACTCTTTTATTAAACCTTCAAGAAAAGAGCGTACTCCTTCCTAAAAGGTTGGCAACGCACTTGTAACGCTTTCGGTGTTGCGGGTATCCATGGGCGGGGGTAATCGCTTATCACCAGGCGGTACGTCTGCTCGTTTGCCCCCTATATAATAATAATACAAAAAAAGGAAAATGAAGTCAGTAAGGCAGTCCAACATTAAACTATTTTAAGGGCATTGCCCTTTCCAAACTATCCAACCAAAGTGTGAACACTTAAATCCTCGAGTCTCATTATACAAAGACACTAAATTACCATCTAAATTAGAACTGTCCTTTATATCCTTTGTCTTAGATTGATGTTATTGAACAGACAATGATGCAACACTAGTAATTTAAATGAAAATCTAATGACCATAGTGTATTATACGTCTATCAATACAAGTCATTAGACATCCGCAGCCATATCTATGTAAAATTGTAATGTTGAGACTGTACTCTGATCTATTCCGACACAAAGCACCCTCCAACAAAAGCTTCTCATGGCGTAGGTATACCTGAGATACTCCTAGTTGGTTTTTAGACGAATTTTCTTCTTTATACGCGCACAATAAAAGTATGAAATCTGATCATAACCTTCATACTATTTTTATTGATGTGTAAGCAACGGATAGTCTGGGAAAATATTTATCAAACGTAATTCGTAACTGCCTCGGTGGCGCAGTGGTAGCGTATGCGACTGCTGTGCTTGAGGTTTTGGGTTCGATTCCCGGGTTGGACCAAATGTTTGTATGATCTGCAAATTTTTGTTTCGAAATTTGGGTGTTTCCTATGTATATTATGTGTGTATTTAAAAAAAGTATATAGTATTTATATTAGTTGTCTAGTACTTATAGTACAAGCTCTGCTTAATTTGGGACTAGAAGGCCTTATGTGTTAAATGTCCGAAAAAATTTTTTTTTACATATTGGTAACATAGGAAAGATGTTTGAAGGTCTTTTATTATAACTTTGGTAGTATATTTTATTTCAGAGAGATATTATTCTATAAAATGAACAATTATTATTTTACTTTACATATAATTATGAACGTGTATACATGTACATCTACAATATAGCATAAGATTCGTATGTATAGTAAAAATGTGTTGTACCTTAACTAAAAACAACTTACTTCTCAAGGCGTGTTGTCGTATTGAAAACTTGATAACTTACCTGTAAAAAGAAATACACATTAATTATACAGAAATTCGTCAAATTAACATATAAATGAATTGACTGTGGTTACATCAGAATAGGCTTCAGACTCTGCAAATTAGATCGGCGTCTCGTTTTTGTCTTACTGAATGTTGAACTTTAACTTTTTAGTATAAAACTTACTTTTTCAACGCCATATTATACCAATATTATAAACGCGAAAGTTAGTAAGTGTTGATGTCAAGATGTTTGTGACTCAACACGGCGAAACGGCTGACCAGATTTGGATGAAACTAGGCACACAGGAGATAGATTTAAGTCTGGAATAGAACATTAAAGCGAACGGAGGCGCTGGCACATTCAAGTATTCCGTATTTAAGTGTTGTTTTTCACGTTTTGATCGAAGACACTAAATTAAACTTATCATATTTACCTAATATTTGATCGTTTAACTTCAGTTAGATATCGAAATTGAATATTATGTCGCATTAACTTTTCTTGGTATACGCCAAACGATTTCACAAAAAAGCTATTTTATAAAACACTAGCTGACCCACGCACCCTCGTTTGCGTCTTCTATTGCCGGTAGCGTGAAAATTTTCCCCCGTTTTTGAAACATTCTTCATTGCTGCTCCGCTCCTATTAGCATTAGCGTGATGATATATACACTTCCTCGATAAATGGACTATCCAACACTGAAATAATTTTTCAAATCGGACCAGCGGTTCCTGAGATTAGCGCGTTCAAACAAACAAACTCTTCAGCTTTATAATATTAGTATAGATAGTTATTTTTTGTAAAACTAGTAACAAATTATACTATCGGCACAGAAAGAAACATGATCATTATTTAAAGCCACATTGTTGCGTTTCTGTGCTAACACGGTGCACCAAAGCCAAATAATTCAATCAATTTCCTAAAAACACTGCAAATAAGGGATTCAAGTCCATTAACAAAACGCTTCGTCACTATCACTAATAGAGCGTAAGGCCGCATAAGGGGCACAATCGAAATAGGTAGGTTATAGTAGTACCTCGTATTGTGGGAGTCAACGACCGAACTAACGATCGCTGTGTAACACGCGGGGTTCTACACACGGACTGGGGGTTAATCTAGCGTGTAGGTTTGACGGAATTGTTTTACCAACATGTTACATACATATTTTTGTTAGGTTTTGTTTTTCAATTGTTTTTATTTTGTATTTGTATATGTGGTGATTGTTTAAGTGTAAAGAATTCGTTTTTTAGATTACTTATTGCAAAGAAAAATACAGAAATGTGATATTTTTTTCCGAAATGCAAATTTATCGTAATTTTTGAAAAATAAATTAGAATTGTATTCATAAGTTGAGATCATTCATATGTCGAGATATGCAAAAAGCAAAAGACCGGGCTCTGTGGTGTTCCTTGGGAAAAGCTTATGTCCAGCTGTGGACTGCAACGGGCTGATGATGATGATATATCGAGATAGACTGATAAAGTCGTGACACTATTGATTGAATAAATAGTGTCCAAATGTTCACTGTCAAAGTTTATAATGAAGTTCTGAAGTCTAAGCACATAAATCTTCTAAACTAGAAAGTCAGAACATAGTTAAAAAAAGTCACCCATAGTAATATTATAAATTCAAATGTGGCTGTATATCTGTTTTGCTTTTGTAGTTAAACCACTGCGCCAAAAATCAATGATATTTAGCATGAAGATACTTAAATGTTTGGGAAAGGACATAGGCTCTTTACCGCATTAACAAACGTAAAAGTTAATATGAAATATACAACACTATATCAAAAAATAAGTCAACTGAATTCGTAAATCAAACCTAAGCTAAATTACGAGAAAAATTGTCGTAAAGTCACAAACTTATATTGCATTCCGATAAAAAAATTCTGTTGATGCAACTGTTTTAGCACCTTTCATTATTAAACTTCGATCAATAAAAATATATTCGCCAACACTTCGCCAGAACTAATTCCCGCTATTTATCATTTGTCCGGCGGCCAGGCGCAATAATAAAGTACTGCCGGCGCCAGCAAGTACCCACCTTGTTTGTTCCTGCAATATTTCTTTATAACATTACAGATTTTATTGCAAGAGTGCGGTAAATCATATTGAAAAAGCCGTTTTGTTCAGTAGTTGAAATCACTACAAAAATGTATAGGTACTGTTGTTGCACTGAAAAATGCATTAATTTTAGGAAATGAGTGCTTATTTTGCTGGAACTAATTTGTTTTTATAGTTGCAATCATCAATGCAATCAAATTCTCAAAGCACAAAGAAAAATTTTGAAAACATTAAAATAACCGCTTTTTACTAAATGCATACCTATGTATGTTTACACGATAAAAATACAAAATTGTTTTTTATTCAATCTTTGTCTGTCTGTCTGTCTGTCTGTTTATTCCGGGTAATCTCTGGAACGCTAAACGGATTTTGACGGGTCTTTCACTGGCAAGTAACCGATTATATAAGCAGTAACTTAGGCTACTTATTTTAGACTAGCTTTGCCCCACGGCGTTACCTGGGGTTACTGCTGTGCCGCGTAACGCCGCGGAGTTCAGCTAGTCTATCATAAATATCATCTATAATTTATTTAAATATGTATCACTAAATATATTATTAAACTATGGTAGGTATATGGTACCTGCTTAGTTCATAAGTTTTCAGTAGAAACTCATTTCACTATTAATCTAGATTTCAACTTTACTTTAAAGGTAATCTAGCTTATTTAATTTATGATTCCGCAAAAGCAAACCGCTTAACCTAAGCTTTCCTCGGAGATGTTAGTTAAAAGTTATCAACACAGTTCGGTCTTAGCGAAACTTACCTGAACGAAACATACAACTAGATAGGTACTAGGTATTATTATTTTGTAGGAGATAGACGATGAAATTGATTTTGCTGTTTGATATGACCTTGTTCACTTTTAAAAAAGGTAGTAAGTAGTTGGGTCTGAAAAAAATGCTTTGGCACTCGTAGTAAACCACTAATTTCAAAGCAAATTAGAGCAAATCTGAATTGGAATGGTGTTTTATCGCATCCAAAAAAATTGAAATTTTGCACGTAATACGTATTTAAGGTACCTGGATCTAAAAACAATTTATAAAATTACAAGTTGAAATCCGCGGTACGACAATAACCGCAGGTAACGCCGCGAGGCGAAGCTATATCTTCGTAAATTGTAGCCTATGTGTTATTCTGATGTCTAAGCTATATTATTGTAAAGTTTCATTAAAATTCATTCAATAGTTTTTGCGTGAAAGAGTAACAAACAGCCATCCATCCATACTTACAAACTTTCTCGTTTATAATGTTAATAGGTTTGTTAGTCTGTCTCGAGCTACTTTCACTAGCAGATAGTTGATGATACTCGTATAAGGCTGAGTAACTAAGGCTGCTTTATTTAACTAGCTTTGCCTTTACTGTTAAAAAGGTTCGATTCCCAAGTTGGACCAAATGTTTGTAAAAACTGCAAATATTTATTTCTGAGTTTAGGTGTTATCTATGTAAAATATGTATGCATAAAAAGTATAAATGCACTACTAGCCTTCGCCCGCAGCTTCACTCGCATTTAATAAAAAGTGTCCTATGTTACTTCTAATATCTCCAAGAATATATGTACAAAATTTCATGATGATCGGTTAAGAAGTTTTCGCGTGAAAGCGTAACAAACAAACTTACAGACACATTTATAATTTTATGGATTTATATCAGTTTTCTAGTACCCATAATACAAGCTCTGCTCAGTTTGGGACTAGATGGCGTTGTGTCATATATGTCCGAAATATTTATATTTATTTTTTAAAGATACAAGAACAACCGCAGGTGACGACACGGGGCTCAGCTATAAAAAACTAACATTTTATCTCAAATCTTAAACGTATGTATACATATATTGTAATCCAAAGACGTGTGGTAGACTAAAGGCTTGCAAGAAACAAAGACGCTCTCAGGCAATGGGGATTGTGTAGTCGATCCAGACAATGAGTATTGTCTCTATGTACATATACTATATACCTATACGTACACATATAGCAGTCAGAAAGTGTGTCAAGTTATTTTCTGGTAATTTTACAAGCAAGGATTATATTCTAGAACTGCCGTTAAGAATCCATTAATCCTAATTAACATTATAAATACGAATGTCTGTTTGTTTATTACGCTTGTGGGGGAACGGGTATCATGTTCCACCCAACACAAAGGGAGGATCCTCCGACCAGGCGAGGTGATCATGCCTGGCGGGCTACTGCCCAACAGTTGATGTTGGGATGTTGTATATATGCTAATCGGCGCGGGAACTTTATTTGCGCGATTCAGGATTGGTAGTTACTCCGTGTAGTGTAGTTTGTAAGTACAGTGCGTTACTTCGTAGTTCAGTGTATCTTCGGTAGATGGCGCTGTATGTGGAGGTCGCCACACGCTTCACGACTAAAGGACTGAAGTGATTTTCAAAATTATTGTACCAATAGAAAACTACAGAATAGATTACTTTTTAACCGCCTCAATCGACAAATACGCGAGCAGCGTCACACGTAAATATTTGGAATTTGGAATATTTGGAAGTTTAATATAATACGCAATATGAAAAAAAAACAACACCTATATCTTTACATATTGCCGACTGGTTACAAATTATTCGGAGGCTCGGAGCCTGTACTACAGTAATCGGCTTATAAATATACTCATATATATATTTATTTATTTTTACACAGACCGCCACCTAGTCCCAAACTAAGCAGAGCTAGTAGATAACTGATATAAATACATAGATTCTTTTTTTTTAAATACATACATAATATACATAGAAAACACCCAAACTCCGAAACAAATATTTCTAGATCAAACAAACATTTGGTCCGAACCGGGAACCGAACTTGAGACCTCAAGAACAGCAGTCACATACGCTACCACTGCGCCACAGAAGCAGTATTTTTAAATACATACATACATGATATAGATAAATTACGCACAATATTTGTCCTGAGCGGACGCACAATTTCCGGCTTAGTATTAAAAATTATGATACCACCAGGCCAGACAATATTGACTCGGTGGCGCAGTCACAGTGAATACGACTGCCGTGCTTGAGGTCTCAGGTTCAAATCTTGGGTCGGACTAAGTAACGTGATGTGTGATCTACAAATATTTGTTTCGGAGTTTAGGTGTTTTCTATGTATAATATATATGTATTCATATCAGTTGTCTAGTACCCATAACACAAGCTCTGCTTAGGTTAGGACTAGATGGCGTTGAGTTAGATGATAGGAATATTAAAAACAAAATTATATATTTATATATAGTTCAAGAAATTTAATGTCTTCAGTACTTTATAATGTACATTTCTTAAACTACTAGCCTTATTTTCATAATACTTTGTATATGTATTAGTACGCTACGGCGTGGCTTCGGTGCTGTTACACTTTATAATTTTGTGTTAATGTTTTTATACTTTGTTTATTGTCGAAATAATTTATGACATAATTAAATACTAGGTCTGGTCTACCTTTCATGTTTAAAATCCATTAGTTATTTGAAAATGCTTGTTGTCGCGTTAGAAAGTGAGAGACAGGACTACCTTTGTAACCTTGAATGTGAAAAGGATGGACGACAAAACATTCAATATCTAAAGGATTTCTAACAATACGACGAAGGATCCTTTGTCTGTTGTCTTGTAAACGTTATTATGTATTTACTATACAGGTTTAAAGGTAAGCGATCAAAGTACACACGGCAAATGAAATAAAGTAAAAGGAGCTTAAGTTACTCCTTATATCATAGATAGATAGATAGATAGATATATATATTAAAGTCCCGTCAAAATCGGTACGGCCTTTCCAGAAATTGGAGGGAATAAACAGGTTGACAAAATTTTAAAAAATAGGTTTATGTAAGTACTGTGTATACATTCATATGCAATTAGTGAAACTACAAACAAACTCTCTAAAGTTATTTATTTAGTTAATAATATACTTGCCGTATTAATACACAGTCTTAAACCTAACCAGATATTTCATATGCCGTGTGTACACCTAAGAAACAAACATGAAATTAAAAACATAACAGACACAATTGATTTTGAACATAAAAAATAAAATTGAATTTATCCTTACGCGTTTCATTTACACTAATATTATACATTCGAACGCTGTCTGTCTGACTATTCGTCTGTCTGTAACGCTTTGTCATGTCACATTGGAACATGCTTTAGATATCAAGATAAGCTTAACACTTTCTAAATTGTTATCCTACTAATATTATAAACGCGAAAGTTTGTAAGTATGGATGAATGAATGGATGGAAGTTTGTTACACTTTCACGCAAAAACTACTGAATAAATTTTGATGAAACTTTACAATAATATAGGTTATATTACAGCTTCGCTTTGCGGCGCTGCCCGCGGTTATTATCATACCGCGGGGTTCAGCTAGTTTTTTGTAAATTGCTTTTTCATTTTACCTAATTTGTATTGATTCTATATCAAATACCTACCATTACAAGTTTTTTGTAGAAATAATCTTGACAAAAAGCGTTATTGAGCTGTCTTGCTATGAAATAGAATATAATAAATAGTATATTTGCTTCTGTTTTATCTCCGAATAAGAACAGTAATTCGCTAACTAAGCTCACTAAGCATCAGTTTCGAATTACAAAACACTCTTTATTAATTGCTTAATTATATTAGAAACAATATTTATCAAGATAAGCGTGTTTGTTATTCTCTTCATTTTGAACCTTCACACAACCTTACTCATAGAGTACTTTTTTGCATGCCCTGAATATTTTCATGAGTGTGGTATTTAAAAGGGAGTAAGCACAGCCAATTACTCGGTTCAGTTGTATACTGAAATGTTCAGAACGCAACAACAGTCGTAACTTTTGCGGGCGTATGTGGGTATTTACTGAACAGGCAATATTTTGTATAGGCATTTTTCGTCGGTCGATGGGAGCTCTGGTCATGTAAAAAGTAATGAAGCTACATTACTTTTGGACTTATTTATAGCAGAGTATCAATATTCTAAAGTATTTCAGAAGTAAGTTGTTCAATAGAAAAATATACTAATAATAGATTATTATCATTTTTTCAATCCAAAAGATGAATTGAATAATAAAATTAGTTTTTTTTTCCATTACTATTTTTCCATACCAAAGTTGCCTGGAAGAAATTACTATTTAGCGATAAGGCCAATATTTGTACATGGTCAGTCAGTTGACGTATTATATTTATGTAAACTGTATTATAGTAGTGTAGCAGACAACAACGTGCGTAACGAACCCAAATACTTTTTCCCTACAGTAGTGATTACAGTATTCTATTCTAAGAAACGATCATTTCAGTTTCATTTTCTTTTAGTAATGTAGGAGAGACCGTGTGGAGACGTATTAGAATACGAAACCACCTCTATTCAACCCGTGAGCATCATCAAGGCCGACTAAGAGAGCCAACTCGCTTCTCCCCATCCCCCAAAGGCCGGTAACGCTCGGCTTTTATTGTTGCGGATGTGCATGGGCAGCGGTAATCGCTTACCATCAGGCGATACATCTGCTTGTTAGCCCCCAATAACATAAAAAAAAATACACAAAACAATATCGCTGTATAGAGAAGGATAACTTGAAAAACACAACAAGCCTTATACCAATCCGTCTGTCCAGTATCGTAGAATTATTTTTTAAAGAGAGGCCTATGTCCTGCAGTGGACTACTAAAGGCTGTTAATGATTGATAGGAATTGAATTCAAAACCTCTGACTTGGCAGTTAGCATCACTGACTACTAGTAAATGAATTAGTCTACGATGATGCGATCATAGCCCAGGTGCACTTGGATTATAAACAATCACCGGATTAGAAGCAACGATGGCGAGGTCAGTACCTGGATGGTTGAGCGCTAGTGGCATAATACCATGAGCGTTTCCGTGATTCAGAGATCATGTTAAGCAGTTGATCCCGGTTGTTCTTGCCCCCAACCCGCACTCGGTCAGTGGGGAAGTATGGCCTTAACCCTCTCCTTAGAGGAGACCTGAGCCCTGCAGTGGGACATTATGGCTTGTTGATGATGATTACCTAAGAGTAAAATTTTCTTAACATTGAAGAAGTTGACGAGATTTAAATTTTAATTATTCTTCTATATCCTGACCAATTAAATTGTTATAAAATTAAGAAAGCCCGACACACTTAAGTCTTTTGAGAGAGAAAATCTTAGATTAACTTAAGACATGCTCTCACCGTACTTAATCCAGTGAAATTCTCTCCAATTTGTATGAGCTCCCTTAACACCTTAAGTCTTAAGAAATTGACAGCAATTACTCGATGCTTAGTTGTTTATGTTAATTTAACCTGTGTAGATATAAAAGCCTTTAGAAAGACATGCGTAAAATGCAAAATACATTATACGAGTATCAATAAAAACATTAAATCACAATAATCTCAGTAGTATTTCTATGTCAGTTACTCCTTCATGCTTAAGCTATTTAATCAATTTTGATAAAATCTCGCATGGGGACTGCTGATACTCTAAACTAACACGCATATTGTTTATTTTGGAAAATATAGTGTTTTTATGACTTGAACAAGGAATTGATTTACTATTTTTCAGAACACGAGCTTGTTTTAAATAAATCCTCACAAAATAACAATTATTGTAAAGGAATGTAGTGATTCTAGTCTCTCGTTTAAGCTTATTTAACCCATGATTAGCACCTATTACTGCCCCGACCATCGCTAATAATAATCACTATTCATCATAAATAAAATTAGGCTAGAAGTGCAACCATCACTACATATTTTAAAACAAACTACTACACGGATTTTGATACGGTTTTTACCAATGGATAGAGTGATTTTTGAGGAAGGTTTTCGTTTTTTATATATTTTGTAAAAAAAATAGTATATTGGCGGTAAATATTAAGCCACACATCTTCTCGGGGTAGTATACTTTAATTAGGCAGGTTAGTTGGTTACTTAAACTTTCCGTAAAGAGCCCTTGCGAAGCCGGGGCAGGTTTTGCTAGTAAAAAGTAGTAAAATAGAGATATTGAAGGATATTTAAAGATAAACCTATCGGTTTACGGTATATAAGTAGGTCGAGTACTGTTAAGTGCGTCAACATCACTCATGTTCTCGGCACTCAATCAATCAGAATAGCTAGTAACTGTACGCTTTGGGATTATTGTTTGTTGTAAAAGCCGATAATGCAAGTAGTGGGTCGGATAGGATTATCTATGATACATTTACACAGAGATAATACATCTATATCTATGTTAGACACATATGTAATGTATGTATGTGATAAAATATCTTTTAGTATCGCTGAGAGAACAACGAAACGGTTTTGGTCGGTTTGATCCAGACCTGGTATTTGTCGTAACAACTTACAAGTTGAATGTATTAAAAATGTTCATGTAAATAGTTCTAATCTACTTTAAATTGAATCGACAACAATAAAACATTCTTGAATCAATAAAATGTCAAGACCTTTTCAACGAGAATTAACACCTCACAAGTTGGACTAAGATATTCCTTAATAAATGCCTTAAAATTAAATAATTATAGTTCGTTAAGACGCCTCACACATGGTTATCTAGCCAAGAAATATTTAAATTTTAATGGCTATGGTACTTCTAAATTAATTTTTGTATGTATTTTATTATAACGCACATGACACGCGTATTTTAGTACAGTACATCCAAATTCAGAACTAATAAAAATGATATTCGTAACTATTTCTCTCGGATGGAAATGCAAGTTTAATCTTTGGATAAATTAACTATTAGTTAGACTAGCCCAACCGACCCATTGAAAATTATCATGATAAAATGATTGACAAACTTCTTCTACTCTCACTAAATTCTTTCATCAATAACCCATTATGTCTTGCCGTATAAGACAACGTTGTGGCTACGAAATATTGCCGTTGGATGTTTTTAAGACGTCCCAAGACCTCCAACTAAGCTTCACGACGACTGTTGTTCTACGATAACAACCGGGACCGACTGCTTAACGTGACCTCCGAATCACGGAGACGCTCATGGTATCATGCCACCAGTGGTAACCTATCCAGGTACTTTGCTTACCCTCGGTGATTTTTTCAATCACCGAGAGCATGTGTGCTATAAACGCCTTTTATTCATTACACCTATGGATATAAATGTGTATATAAATCGAATGTCTGTTGACCTACATATTGACAAAGAAATCTAACTTTCGTTAGAACTTGTTTCTAGTAAATAAGGTTTCTCAATATTGATCAGGTTACATCATAGACAGAGGCAGGTAGGTACGCTACAGTTGGAGGCCACTGCCTCTGTAGTTATGCGGTAGACTCGGCTCAAGGCCAACTTCAAAGAACGTCTGACGTTTTCAGTAAAGGCTTTCAGAATCATGAATGGGTTATTTAGGTGATTTCGCGATGTTTGAAATTATGGTGGCGACTGGTATTTTAAATTATAAACATAAAACGAAGACTTTTTTAAGAAAAATAAAAGCTTCATTCTTAAGAGATACTGATTCAAGTTAAGGCGAAATCATTCATTATCTGTAAACTAAAAAAAAACGATTCATTAATTGCTGTTTTCATTTGTTTCATTATAAAAACTAGTGGTCGCCTAATGATCAAAATCCGACCATTATTTATTTAAGTTTTCTTTTATTAACTTTCTCCAATCCTGCATTTTCATTCATATTCCTTCATTCGCATAATTTTCTTAAAAAGGGGTACAAAGTTTATGCCTCGAATATTATTATCAAGATTGTAAGTTTAAATTTAAGTATCCACCTAACAATTATCAAATTCCTGTGACATAATTTAGAGGTAACCCCTAAGAAGTTGATCGCCATGCTTAATAATACATAACCTTAATTGTACCGTTCATAAAAAGGTCCCTACAAAATACATGTACGTCATACGCATTACAGTAATTGATTTATTATATCCCCCTTTTGTTTTAAAAACATAATACACGTACAATATTAAATCAGTCACCCACCGCGAATGTAAATGTTATACTAGAAACGACAAAGACCTTGATTATAAAAATTACGAGGCTATTTCGGTGAGGGTACATATATTAACCACGATTCTGTGTTACTCGTAAATTATATATGTTCTATTATATATACATTAAAGAGAACACCACAAATGACACAATTGATTTTGGAAGTTTGGAGTTTGTGAGGTTGTAGAGGTTAATCTCTGGATTTACTCAACTTTTCAAAATTCTTTCCCTAATAATAAATAAATATTTCGGACATCTAACACACAACGCCATCTGGTCCCAAACTAAGCAGAGCTTGTGTTATGGGTACTAGACAACTGATTTTTTTTTTTCACTCACTGCCAGCCCTCCTATGCAAGCTGTCTCGCCACCTGGCCAGAAGGCGTCCCACAATGCGTTCGCCAAGACACGGTCTGCACTCCAGAACGCGCGTCATTGGCTGATTACATATGTGTCAGAACTGCCATTTAGATTATTCTATGAAAATTCTGTGGAATTCCACTGTCTACTGAGAATAGGATTGCAGTAGAAAAATACTGTAGCCTTGCGCTTACAATAAGAAGGTAATATGTTTAGACCACACTATTAAAAGACATCATCGACTCATAATGTCACACTGCTGGGCTCTGGTCTCCTCTCAGCCATACGTCCCCACCCTGGACGAGTGCGGGTTGGGATTGCTGGCAAGACAATGTTGCGGCTACGTAATCTTGCCGTTTGATATTTTTAAGCCGCCCAATATTTTTAATGTGACCTCCGAATCACGAAGATGCTCATGGTATCATGCCACCAGCGGTCATTGTTTACCCTCGGTGATTGTTTCGAATCACCGAGTGCAACTGCAACAACAAATAGACGTTTTCCAAATACTAGTCTTTTTTTAGGAAGACTCATAGACGAACGTTTCATAGTTAGGTATATCGCCACCAATTTTAAGCAGGATTGGAGGTAAGTTATGCAGTTATGCTTACGATAAAAAAAAAGCTTAAAAATAAAACATACCGTATAATAAAGCGGGACTAGCATATTAATTAAAACCCTCATTTTAACAGTGATTTAGCAATTGTTTTTTTATTCAGTTAAATATATATTAATATTGTTGCGAACAACGATAGAGCATGTTCTAGATTATTCGCGAACAATGATCAAGAAGTTGAATTTCGAGGCACGGGATTACGAACCTTATTTTGTTGTACGATTGTTTCCAACGAGTTCGCCGGCGGGCGTATTCTTGGTACGGGGAACGCCCTTGTATGTTCGAGACGTTTCTCGAAAGCGCTAGTAAAATGTAAAAATCTATATAAACATGATGACAGATTTCGCGGGCCGCAGTCAGTTCTGTTTGAGCTTCAGTGCGATAAACACCGGCGACTATTAAAGGCTTTCGCAGGATTCGGAGTGATATTCTAATTTTTAAAAGTGTTGTTAATAAAGTCTCTTTTACACGTCTGAAGGCTTATTTCCCAAACCCATCGAACCCTAACACGTAACAATATGGTATGTAAATATGGAACCTCTGCTGGCTGCCTTTATAGATTGTTTTCCATTCTATAACATCCGTTTATCTTTTATCTTGTCACGTACATTTAAAGCCTTATCAAATCCAACTGTTCTCAAATTAACTCATTTATGAAATAACCATATTTTGTTTTTGTATTACTAAAAACAAGCCCCTAGCTTAGCTATCTTGGTTTAATTATGATATATATATTAACAATAAGATTGTAGGTAGGAACTTATATGTTTGGTTATTTGTACCAAGTCACGTCCTTTCAAAAATATGAAATTTAAAAGAGCTTTATTCGTCTTATGCTATAAAAGAAACTTACTATTATTTAAAATACATCTATTTAAGGCTTTGTAATTATCGATAATAAAATAAATAAGTACTAAAATATGTAACGTATGATTATTTTAACGTAGAGAGAGCAAACAAGCCGACATTATACTTGATGGAACAACAAAAAGATTATAAAACCTGTACCAGATTTGTTAAAAAAATGATAAAATTTATAAAGCCTATGTCACTCGGGTCGGTATTACGAATGTTTTGACACCTCATTTATTAAAATGGGTTCAGTAGTTTAGAGGCTACGGTAGAACATACAAATTACTCTTCCCATTGGCTTTAGTGTAACCTAGTAGTCACAATTGTATTGCCAGCCTTTGTTCAAAGCATTATTTATTTATTTTTATTTATTTATTTTACTATAACATACACTATCATTACAGATTACATCCAATGCAATAGTGTCAGATAAAAATTAACAATACATTACAATAAACCGTACACTGAATAAAAATTAACAACACATGCAAAAAACTACGCAAAAATTACAAAACAATTGGTACTATAAAAACTAAAAAGATTAAATAAAAAACTATACACACAACAACACCAATACTGTTGTAGTTGTATTATTATATGTAGCTACTTAATCTAGAAATAATTTAACAGATCTGTTAGACGAAGAACTTTCGCTCCAACATCGCATGCATGATCTCAACAGATCACACCCCTAGAGGGGTGAATTATTTGAACTAATTATCGAATTGTCTACGGCACACATGATTCATCCCCTAGCGATTTTATTACGATTCATTCCGATTGGGGAGGGTGAGATGACTCATCTCTACAGCGAATTTCGAGTCAGGATATCGAATTGATCCGGATTGCCTCTTTCTTTTATAGAACTTACTCCTAACATCATTCAAGGGATCACATGTGTTATTTGTACGAAGATTGATGTAAAACTTTATAAGTGATAGCAGTATCTTCTAACTGAATCTATTCCAAATATTTTATAATCATTTTCATTATTCATTAAATTAGATATTACAGAAATATTAATTTTATTCATGAAGACTAGTCAATAGGATGATTAAGTCTGTTACTCTGTTGTTTTAATGATAAATAATTAAAGGTATTATAAGGTATCTTTGGAGTTCATCAAATGAAGTCGCTACCGCTTTGTTTACTTAGACCTTTTAAACTACTCAACAGATTTTAATACAATTTTCAGTAATGGATAGAGTGATTCAAGAGAAAGGTTTATATGTGTTATACATGCATATTATAGTAGAGAAAAGCCGAGAATTGTAGAAATAAAAAAAAATACAAAATTAAGGACTTCTTGATGTAATCCACATACTTAATATTTGTTATATTCATAAATAGGTGACATTTATATATAGTGAACCTATAGATGCATGGATAAACATAAGCAAAAGGATTACTGTGACATTGACTGAGGCAATCAACCAAATAACTTTAATAAATGTGCACTAAAAAGAACTACCTACAAACACTTAACTTAATAAATCTATAATCAAAACAAAACTAAACAATATTTCTCATAAAAGGTCATAATTCTCAAAAGCCGCAATAGCAATTGTATTCCGTAACTATTTGCAATAGAGGGTTTATTAGCGTGTCACGTAAAACGAACAAAGAGAGTTGATTGTACGCTACACTGGTCTTACAGAATGGAATTTACAATTCAGAAATGGAAAGGAATATTAGGTACTTTACTTAGTAAATAAAAAAAAATATTTATCTTTATCGGGGGACAGTATTTTTCTGTAATCCTTACGAGACAATCGAACAGTTGGGTAGTTAAAGCATTAAGACGAAACCTTTATAACAGTTACACGGTAACGATCACGGTTTCAACTAAAGTAAAGTATAATTAACCCTCACAATATCCGCACAAAAAATATCATAACATGTGGTCCCGAGTTAAAAATAACGTGAATAACACCGCAGTAACTTTGACACATTTCGCAGCGGCCGTCAACACTGAACCACTGCAGTGTACGGTTGCATTATATCCTCATTCTTTGTGGGAAATTCACCAAGTTTATTATACCATACCAAGAATATTCCAAGTACTAATACGTTTTTTACTTACTATAAGGTCGACCTTTACAGTAGATCATAAAAATTATGAGGATAACAGATAAATAGAACTCTAAGTAAAGTTAAAAAAATGAATACTTTGGAAAAGAATGAATTTAAATGTCAACGGTAATAAAAATAATTTAGATTGAGCCCTATAACTATTTATTTTCTGTAGATTATTAGAATCAACCTCTAGCTTGCTTATATTAACATTTAATTATACTAAAACTACAAAATTGACGTAAGTTAGTACGTTGACTATAAAATGAAATAGGATACAAACTATCTTTTTTTATTTTACTAGAGCTACGCGGAACACACGTACAGTATATCCCTATATAAAAGCCTCTAAACTCGGCTTGGTTACAATAGAGTCAGTTTCTTGAACAGTGTATAGGTTTGTGGGGGTGTATTGTCCACGTAAGCATGATTCTTTAAGGTTTTCTTTTTCAGATTGTATATATGTATATATATATATAACAATACTCATGAAACAACATTTACTAACAATATTATAATTTGTTACACAATTTTGATTAAAGATGGAGAATCCATTTTTTTTTTCATGAACTAAATCATCGATCCGTTGTCAATTATACCCTAGTCATTCGAACGTTAATATTCTCTTTCCTCTTTGCTTTTTTATCATAAGTAATCAATAATGGCATCACTTGAAAACAAAAATTATTCTTAATAATTACAAAAGTCAATATGGCAAAGAAATAGACGTAATTTTCGTAGTCCTTCGAACATGTATGATTAATTATACAAATGAATGAACGTCACAACAACAATCAAGTTACATAATTAAATTTTGGAGTAATAAGTAATCAACAAACCACTTGTACCAATTAACTTATTAACTTACATCACACATGACACGACGACAGCAAAATCCCGAGGTTATCTGAATATCACAATTAACAAAATCCAGTCACAACAATACGAAAATCATTAGACTGTTCATGTGTCACTGCTTCTTATCACGAACGTTACTCTAAAAATATCGAAATAAACGTTATCGATAACGTAACGAAACGTCACTGCAGGTGTGGGGTTAAGTCTACACGCTACGCTAGTGCTACAGCCTACGCGCGTAGAGAAGCTACGGGTGGCTAGGATGACGTTAGCCGACGAACTGCGTTGGGTGGCGCGCCGATGTTTTGCGCAGGCGTATTAACTGCGTAGGGGATGGATTCGCAGTAATATCATTCTCGCTTTCCGATAGGTAATACTTAAAAACAAAAAAAAATTTAACTGACGTTGATATTTGCCTGACAATTAATAAATTTATTAAATTATGTTGTTTGTTTCGTGTCGTTTATTAAATAATGGTGAATGTTTCCAGCTATATTTAAGATATATGCATTCGTACATATTTAATATGCATAAATTGTGAGTTAATGTTTTTCAGGTCAGTTTCCCATACAACTTGGTCATTTGAACAGAAACTCTTTATTTAGGCGCAGTTAATTGCGCGGGCACATTTTTTGTTTCGATATAACGATACTTGATTACAACACAGCCAGACACTAACCCCATTGTTCCCACGTCGGATGTTGCGAATTTTATACAATTAAACTGTCAAGTCAAATATAGAAAAAAATCTTGTTTTTCTATTACACGTTAATGCACGATTTCTCATTAAATGCAAGCCCTATACTGAATAATATATTTGTCTGATTTATTAATACACACGGTAAAATAATTACTTGATCAGTATCTGGAATTGTATCTGTTGTTTTAATGAACTATAATTATATAAATTGAATCCAATAACGAATGAAGATTTCATATAAAACAGTGACAGTTCATAAATATATGAGTGAAGAAACTATTTATTTAATAAGGTAACGCATGTTAACGTATTTTACTGCCTCTTTTGGCGTAGTGGTAGCGAACGCAACTGCTGTATACGAGGTCTCGGGTTTGATTCCTGAATCGGACCAAATGTTTGTATAATCTGCAAATATATGTTTCGGGGTTTGGGCGTCTTCTATGTATATATAATATGTATTATTTATTAAAAAGTATATATGTATTTATGTCAGTTCTCTACTACCCATAATACAAGCTCTGTTTAGTTTGGCACTAGATGGCGTTGTGCTTTAGATGTCCGAAAATAGACTTACCAAGATGACACACACAAGTAACACTGACCACGTATTTCATTTGCCGTCAACACACACACTTTAAATTGTATTGTTGTAAAGTATTTCCCTTTAAAATACCAACCTTTTGAGGAAACAACAATAATGTTACCAAGATCACGTAACAAGTAAGACTTAAGTTAAAAGCTTGGTGTCGGTAATATATAAAGAGGAGTTTTGGACCCTAAAAAGTAATTTATTGCGAGTCCGACCTCACTCAAATCTAGAACTCGAGCCACATTTTATCTTCGGTTTTTCATGCCAGTATAAACATACAAATAAATATTTATTGACATTATACGTCTGTATAGCTTAGTGTTACAGGGGCAAGTGTCCTCCTTATAGTTAGGTTTAGATAATAATGTGTCAATTCCAATAAAGAAAAGAAAATGAAATGAAAATTTACCTTAAATAACTAAAGTCCAGCCCAAAGTCTGTTCATAAAACTATAGTCATTGTAAAATAATCAATTAAAAACTAAAATTTGGAACGCCACCAGTACCACTACTAAAATAATTATAATAGTTACCAGTATGTAAATATTAGAATTGCTTTTTATACTCCTAGTAATAATAATAATAATAATAATAATAATAGCCTTTATTTCAGACATTACATATTTAACTTAAATTATCAAACTAATAACTAAACTATTTTACAATTTATATTTTAAGTTCTAAGCTATTGTGCAACGACAACCCTGTCTGTATGCCACTTATTGGCAAAGGCCTCCTCCAATTTCTTCCATTCCTCTCTATTACTAGCAGTTCTTGTCCACGTGCCTCCTGCTACGGCTTTGATGTCGTCTATCCATCTTCTAAGTGGTCTCCCTCTTGTTCTCTTCTTGTCACTTGTGAACCAGTTAATTATTAATTTTGACCATTTTTCCTTTCCTCTAATAGTGTGTCCAGCCCATCTCCATTTTAATTTTTTTATTGTTCTTGTAACATCTTGTGTTTTCGTGTGTTTCTTTATTGTTTCAGTTCTTATTCTATCGGATAGTCTTTTCCCCATCATACTCCTTTCCATTGAGTTTTGACATGTTTGCAATTTATTGATGTGTGTTTTATTGAGTGCCCAGGTTTGGCAGCCGTAAGTAAGTATTGGTAGTATGCTGGTATCAAAAACCTTCCGTTTCATGGATATGTTAACATATTTATTTTTCATAACATCTTTTAGCCTCCAATATTGTTTCCAAGCATTTCCGATGCGTCTGTCAATTTCCTTTGAAGTTAGGTCTACGGGAGAGATTATCTGGCCTAAATAGATATATTCATTGACATATTCAATTTGGTTATTATTGACCAAGATAGGTTCTTCCTTGCCATTGGTCATAGCTTTAGTTTTTAGTGTGTTCATGACCAATCCAACTTCCCTACTTTCTCTAACCAAATCATTCAGCATCTCTTGCAGTCCCTCGCTCGATGACGAGAAGATAATCAAATCATCCGCAAATCTTAAATGCGACAAGTTTTCTCCGTTGATAGACAGTCCACATTTTTCCCAGTCAAGGTGACGGAAGACATCTTCCAGAACAGCTGTGAAGAGTTTCGGCGACAGTGGATCTCCCTGGCGTACGCCTCTTTCTATCTTTATTTCTTTACCTTCCTTTTCCAGTTTTATTTTTGCCTTGCTATTATCATAGATGTTTTTAAGTATTCTGATGTATTTATTTTCAACGCCTTGGTGTTTTAGTGCCAGCCAGATTTTTTCATGTTCTATCATATCAAAAGCTTTACTGTAATCTACAAAGCAGCAGTAGAAAGTTATGTTAAATTCTTTGCCTTTCTCGAATAGCTGTTTGATGACATGAATATGGTCTAAGGTGGAATACTCACTTCTAAAGCCCGCCTGTTCTTTTGGTTGATTTTGATCGAGCGTATTAGTTATTCTGTTGAGTATAATTTTAGCAAAAATTTTGTATATATTTGACGATAGACTTATAGGTCTATAGTTATTTATGTTATTTTTATCTCCTTTTTTGTGTAATAGCACTATAGATGACATTGTCCATTGATGAGGTATTATTTCGCTGTGTAAGATTTCATTGAAGAGGTGTCTGAGAGTTGGTATTAAGTGGTTCTTGTTAAGGATGATGAACTCGTTACTTATGCCATCCGACCCCGGAGCTTTATCTGTCTTTTGAGTCTTCAACGCTTTTTGTATTTCTTCATTCATTATATCTGGTACTTCACTTCCTTCTGTAATTATTGTTGTATCAGAAGTTTTATCCCTTGAGTATAGTTCTTTAAAAAATTGAGTAGCTATTTCCATGATTTCTGAACGTCGCTTTTCGCATCTATGACTTTTATTTATTAAATTTGGTATCCAATTTCGTTTTTCTTGTAGTAATTTAAATGCTTTTTTAGTGCCTCCAGTTCTTTGTATGCATTTTTCCAGTTGTTCTAATTTGTATCTTTGACGGTCTTTTCTCATGTGTGCTCTGATGTTATTACTAACATTAGCTATATCTTTTCTTAGCGCCTTTGTCTTTTTAGGGTTAGCTATAAGGTCTGCTCTTTCTTTTATTAGTTCTTTAGTTTCATTTGATATCCATTTTGTCTCATTATTTTTGCAGTCTGGTTTACCTTTTTTATTAGTAGTGTAGAGAAGTTCTTGGAAGTTATTGTATTTATTCTGTATGTCCAATCCTTTTGTTTTTTCTATAAAATGCTCTAGCTTTCCTTCTAGTGATTCTGGACTTTCCAGTATTACGTTGTTGATTTGTTTTATTTTGAAAGGTCTGCTTTTCATGACTGTGTCTATTTTTAGATTAGCTCTTAACATTCTGTGGTTGCTGTTAAAATTAACATTATTTAAAACTCTACAGTCCTGGAACTCTTTGCTTTTGTTGGTTAATATAAAATCTATCTCGTTTTTGTATTTGCCATCCGGAGATACCCATGTCCATCTATTATTCTTACGTTTTCTAAATAGTGTGTTAAGTATTTTTAAATTGTTTTCCTATACTAGTATATATATACTACTATAATACTCCTAGTAGTTTAATTTAATTATAAAGTAAGTTTACTTAGGTTCCTTATGTATTGACAAATAAATGTTATTAATATTTGTGAGGTTACATGATAGCTTTTGTCATTTAGTTACAAAAATAGAGCAACACTACCTTTCACTTTTGGTTTGTCTATGGCTCCAAGTCGCGTGAAATAAAATGTGAATTATTAAAGTTCCCATATCGTACTATTACATATCATATCATAAATACACTTTATATAAATCAGACCGTATTACCAAACAGAATGACAATGTTTAGAGTAAAAACACAGTAATATCACAAGCAAACAATGTCGAGACACCCTTATGTCATCGTCCCTCACTATAAACGCAAACATATTTACCTTATGTTATGAGTTTTGGGACTGCTTTGGCTTTGTGATTTCTCTAAACGTTACCCGAGCCGAGTAGATTCGATACAAGGTATTGAACTCTTTAAAGTTTCTAGGTAAACGACACAGGGATAGATAATTTTGATATGCAACAATGCAGCATGGTGGCCCACATTATGGCCGCCTATTGAAATGCTTCTACATTATTGGGCCTCCAGTCTTGCACTCGCCAACGAAACACGACAGCTCGAGCGAGAGAACGTGACTCTATCTATTATCTTGCTTTAAATAACATCCTCATTAAAATCAAAGGTATTTAGAGTAAATCCGTGTACAGAAAGAGTCGTGTAAGTTACTAATCTTATTTATTTATTGATTCGCCCACAACTGATACATTTTTTTTACAACTAATAAAGTAAGTTCCTAAACGTAAATAAACAAGTATATTAACTTAGCGGTTATACTATATAACAAGATTTTGTTGGTATTTCATTATTGTTATTTAAATTAAGCAGGTGTATATTATACTATAGTATTATATAACTGCTTTAAAATTCAATTGCAAAGTTTGACTTGAACAAACACACTTAGAAACATTGCAAGTTGTGTAAAAGCTCTTAAATAATGATCGATTATTTATCCTGAATACTTCTCTCGTTAATAACAATGATTTTAAATCAGACTTACATGGCGTGGTGTAAGCTACATATATTTTCGCTTCTGCACGGAATTACTACGACAATTTAATATGTACCGAGAACCCTAAACCCGGTGTTAGTACAAATATAAAAACGTACCTATTGTCAAAGCAATTGTAGTACAAAACATCGAGATATTTGAACCAGTTTCGCCCGAAGCGTTGTGATCGATACTGCCAAATCTAGTTCGGAACGTTGAAATATTTTATTGTAGTGACATGTGTTATACAATAAATTCAATGACAGTATGAATGTCATATTTCTCGCTGGAAGTGTATTATATATCGCTTTTTATTCAATTTTTTTTGAGGTATTTTCATATACATAACAGACTTTCAAGGAAGAAAAAGGCAAGAGGTAGTTTTTTTATTGAATAGGGGACAAAGGACCAGACGTATCGCCTGATGGTAAGCGATCACTGCCCCTCATGGACACCCGCAACACCAGAGGCGTCACGTTGCCGACCTTTTAAGAAGGAGTACGCTTTTTTCTTGAAGGTTTGAGAGTCGTATTGGTCCGGGAACACCGCAGGCGACAGTTCATTCCACAGTAGGTACTGAATGAGAAGTAGCAAAACAACTGCTTAAAACTACTTTTCTATGAGGCCGTGATATTTACTATGGAAGCAAACATAACACGACTCTCAGTACCTAATTAACCGTTAATTATGATTGGTCTATCATCATCAGTTTGAATATACCACTACTGGACATAAGCCTCTCCTTATACAGACGGAAGACTTTGGCCTACTATACCACAATAGTCACACATAGTGGGATGGGTTTGTTTCTTGTTTCAAGCTTTCTTTTCTTTTCTGTGCGTGCGTGTCTTGCGTAGTTTTGCTCCCTTAGTCGACTTTACGACGTAAATTGGATGAAAAAGAGTGGTGAAAATCTGAATGTTTAATCCGTCACCAACCGGGATATTATCGGTCTATATCCTAACAAAATACTGCTCGTTCATTGACTAATATAAGTAACTAAGTAAAGGTTTATTTCTTCAAAACAGAAATTATTGAGCCGAATTTGATTGCGTGTTAAGAGCCCAATTGTACAGTCACGAGGTAATTTAGAATTAAAGTGGCATGGCGACCGCTTATTTATTTTAACCTAAATTCGTTATAACTTCGCCCAAGTTTGTTCGATTTCGCCGAAAGATACAATTAAATGAAATCATTGTGATTTCGTTACGAAACTAGAAACCTGTTATTTTGTTATGTTTCTGTTGGTTTTTTTATTTGTTATATTCTAAATGAACATTTAATAAATGACAATTAAAAGGGTACATCGTTTGAAATAACAAAAGCTATCTTGTTTTATAGTTTTTGGACAACTTTTCTTATGCCAAGAAAAGCATCATAAAAATGTTTATAGGTACTGATGACTCCTTACCATTGAGAAATATCCAGAATAAATATAATGTTCTTAATTTCTTTATCACTTGACTGTCTTTGATTATGATTATTGCTAATTTCAAGTTTTTCTATTTATAAATACGGCAATTATAAAAATTAGAAACACTGTTGTTTTATGTGCTTGTGTTTTGTTTAAGATCTGAATTCAGACTGCCGATTAATACGTAACTGCTTTGAGTTAAAATGTGCATTTGAACGTATCAAAAAGTACAGAATCGACTTAAACTGGTCGATTTATTTCCACGCTTATTCTTAGTTCACTGATTTTATCTCCTATACATTTCTAGGCAGTATTGCAGATTTAAAAAATGTCCTTTGTGTATTTTTCCAGTTGTTTTGCCATTATAATGAACTGCAATAGTAGGTAGGTAGGTCGCGGAGTTCTTTTGAAATGTTTCATTTTAAAGGGTAGAAAAACTCGCTCTCTCGTTACGCGTTGGCACTAAGAGTTAATGAACATGGCACTTTATTAAATGATATTTTAAACTCCATATTGCTTTTACTTTCCAGTTTAATTTGTTGGGTTGGTATTATTAATTTGATTTCAAAGACGTTATATAATTTATTTATTTTATTTATTTATTTTTTGAAAAGACAACTCCCACGTTAGGAATAAACATCCTGTGTCGTGGGGAACTTTACAAACATACATGAAACGAACACAAAGAACATCCAGACTCGGGACAACAATTCGTGGACCACACAAAGAATTGTACCGCGTGGGATTTGAACCCAAGACACTTGGCGCAGTAGCAAGCGGCATGGCGACCGCTGAAACCACTCGGCCAACCGTGCAGTCATTATTATATATAACATAATTGAATTGAGACTGTTAATTTCAATTTCATCGTTTACTCTGTATAGGTTTCAATCAAAGCCCTGAATGGACTCAAGTTCACAATTTATCGGTGAATCAATATTATAAGTTCTGCGAGATGTACTCTTGAGGAAACCAAAAGTGTTTGTCGTTTAAACTTGCTGTCGTTCTACATTTTCGCCTGAGTTTACCTGACTTGCTGAGTGACGGTAAACTTTTCATTATGCAATAAATTGTCATTTTGTTAAAATAACAAACCCATAATACAAGCTTTGCTTGAGCTTGTGCTATGGGTACTAGACAACTGATATAAATACATATATACTTTTTATTGTAAACACATACATAATATACATAGAAAACCCAAACTCCGAAACTAATATTTATACATCATACAAATCCGACTCAGGATTCGAACCCGAGACCTCAAGCACGGCAATCGCATACGCTAACTTCTAAGAGAGGCCTATGTCGAGAAGTGGATTGTTAAACACTGTCGATGTGATCATGCTGAGGTATAAATTTTGAAACATGAAAAAAATGCTCAGTGTTAAACTATCTTCCTGCAAATTAATTCTTCGCACAATATTCTCCAGGAATAATAGTCCTAGATAGAAATGCTTTTGAATTTCACGCTGATTATGCAAAGGTTACTGCTTTACTCAAGTGGATAACCTCAGTGGATATAGCTTTAACAATTACACGAAAATTGTGGTTAATTTACAACTGGTTGCAGACGATCTGCAGCGTGATGCCGACAGCTTTAAAACTCAACCATCCGTTTTATCTTCCTTACCTTAGAACTTAAGTTTATTATTCGAGTATAACATTTAATAGCTTATTTTATAAAAGTTTTAATACTATTAACTTTCTTACACTTTGTATTCTTTCATATTTTGACTTGCATATAAATTTATAAATTGACGTTTACTTTTAAATCAGTTTACTCAGTAGAGTACAGACTTCATACTGGACTTTGACATCATAATGATTCAGTAAACAGTAACCTACTACAGAGCCATCTACCGAAGATACACTGAACTACGTAACTACACGGGGTAACTACCAATACTGAATCGCGCAATAGAAGTTTTCGCGCCGATTATCATATATACACAACAACTCAACATCAACCGTTGTGCAGCGGCCCACCGGGCATGATCACCTCGCCTGGTCGTAGGATCCTCCCTTTGTGTTATAGGGACATGACACCCGTTCCTTCACAGAAGTAACATGAAGGATTAACGTGTACGTTTTTACACACATTTTACACTTGCACTATGTACTAAGGCAACCAGATTACTTATGAACAAGTGATTACACGTATGGCCTAGCGGTTTTAGCGGTCGCCACGCCGCTTCCTACTTCGCCAAGTGTTGGCTGGTCTCGTGCGACACATGTAGATAAGTTACACCTAGACACAGAACAACTATGCTGCACTATTGTATTGTCTGCATTCGCAATGAGTATGGTGACTACCACTCTTGGATTCTGCACATGCTTTCAGGTAGAGTTGAGAGGCTCATGTATATAAAAATATACTTAAAAAACTTAACACGGCATCGTTTATTTAAAAAATGCTTGAGGAATTTACAAGGAAAGTGTCATAATGAACAATATCAAAAGAAAAATAATACGTAAACACAGAGATTTTATACCTTGTAATATTCCATTGAGGTTTTATTTCGGATTGAAATAAAGACATTTGAAGGAATACTTAATTGAAAACCGAATCCCCAGTTCGCAATTTCCCCCAGCCTTACTTAATGCTTTCTTAAAACAATATTCTTTTATAATATTACTTCCAAAGGCTGGTGCCGCGGGGAATTGTTTGTAGCACTAATCCCCGAGGATACTTTTTCCTCGGACATGTCTATGTATATGAAGGGAATGTCCTTGTCTAGAATTAAATTATTTTTAGTCCCTTGTCAGTATTACTTATTAGTAAAAGATGAGACATAAGGAATCAGTGAGTCTTGGTTTAAAATTAGATGTTATTTTCATTATTACACTGGTGGGCCATTGATGTAATTTTTTTCTTAATTAAATTCGATAAACCCACATTAAGAATATTCAAAGTATTCTCTATATTTCTTGATATACATACAATATTACCCACTTAGAAAAATATTCGCGTTCACGTCCATTACACAGACACTAACTGAAAAACTCGCGGACTCACATTGTCTCATCTACAAACGAACACACTTGCAATTATGTAGTTATTTTTTATATATTGAGCTAGGAGAGGCTGATAATAATATCTCACATAGGAGTATAGTCATGTGTCTTATGTAAGTTTGATGTGAAATCCCTAATCTAAAGTAAGAAAACCGTGAAACACTGAAATAATAATAGAGGAATTAAATACTAGACTCCATGGACAGCAATCGACAAACATCAGACGGAAGGGTACACACAATGTACTATGATATTATGCATTAACTGCGAACAATTGATGTTGAAAGTTGTAAAATATGTTTAGTACTGTACTTGAGAAATTTCATTGAGCGATATAATATCATTTTGTTATAATATAAGCATATCGTTGATCTATTTATCTTTTAATCTTATAATACATAACGTTTAAGGTATATTTTCGACTAACTGTGTTGAATCTTTAAGAGCATCAATAATATAACCGCTCATTATTACGAATCTTATGTGCTTATTATACATTGGCTAACAAAAGGATTTCCACAGTCCGCCTTCTACTCACTTTCGGCTTCATTATGCAATCATCTAAAATAAAATCAATTTGTTGAACTAGCCAAATCTAAGCATTTGAATATCTACAGGCTTTATCATTTTATCAGCTTTATGATGCCAATAGTGTTATTCAAATTACATAAATGTACTTATAAATTTTATTTTTATATGACAGAAGTATAATTTAATAAACTTCTAATATTCGTTTACATAGTTACAAGCAAAAGCTATTAAAATCCACGTTTAAAAGCTGTCTGAAAACAATAGACTGACATGACATTTGATTTATTTTGTCGTATTTATATTTACGAAGGAACATAAATAATATTTATATATTGCCGACGCCCACGTCAACAAACGACTGTCATACTAATATGGCGTAAAGCTGGTGTGAAATTACTTTATATTATGTCATGTTTCTTCAGCTGGACTGTTTTGATTTACGCTTTGGTAGTAAGAGTTTCGTCCACATATATATGTGACCCAGATATCATATTTTATACATACATAAGATAGATAGACAGTTAAATATCAATAGGATCGGTCAAACCAGGGAAGGAGATGCTAATAAATACAGTATATATATAATACAGTAAATAATAATATTCCAGTTTAGTTTCTCCATAATTGGGTGAATAGATACAGTTATTATAACCATTACATCCTAGAATTATTGGCGATGTTATTCTCTGCAGTCTTCTCATATACTAGTATAAACTAAAAGGGTTAATGAACCATTCTTTTAAACCGTTTAGAGATACAATGCTTTAAAACAAAAGTCACAGTATGAGAATCAGTGCAAGCTACCCAACGGCACTAGTCTATATCAAAATCACACAGAAGCTTCTAAAGCACGCTATGTTGTATCTACCAGTATAACCCGTGTACTCTTTGAAGATATCTGACAATCAAGTGACCGATATAAATCATATAAAAGCACGCTAAAGTGGCAAAGGGTTAGTTGCTAGTTGGTATGCGGAAGGGCCGATGTTCATTGGAGCAGAACGTCTTAGGACAGAGGCCATGAATCGGTAAACGGATGGACGCCCTCTGAGCTACGAGTAATATACCGGGATAGACGAGACGAGAGCCGCGGAGTACAATTACAACAAGGAGATAAAACATTTATAGTGTTGACTAATGGACTTGACTGTAATAAATGCAGTTTTTATATCTCCTAAACATAAAGTTACATCGGGGTTGATGTATCCTTACTGATTAACAAGATTCGTACAATTCGCTCGAAGCGTCGAGTAAACACCTCTAAATAAAGTAATAAGGTTAAGACCCAGTTCATAATATTAATAAAAACAGTAAAACCTAAAACCCAACTACGACAAAAACGACGCTGAAAAAGTATGAAACAAGTTTTAAAAACCATAGTCACACGTTATATAGAAACATACCATAACACTTTAAGAACGAGTGACTTTTGGAACGAAGTGCCTTATCGCGCGTTGCGAAAGGGGGCTAGACGGAAAAAATTAAGACGAAAAGTTGTAACGACACTTTTTACTATAGTAAGCTATTGTAAGCTATACGGCGTGCGCATGTTTCTCTGTCTGTCTGTCTCTCTCTCTCTCTCTTATAGAAAGCAAGCCAGATATGTTCGTTTAGTCTTTCTATTTCGAATTTCATTCCATCCGGGTGTCCCTTGACACGTGATTTTTTATTATTTAAAATGTTTTGGTGCTGTTATAATACTAATTTCTTTGCAAAGTATATTTTAAATACCATAGAAATATCACAACTATCAAATAAATACGGACAGTCACGAGCAAATATTTTTAATATCCCTATATATTTTTGACTGCCTCGTTGGTCTAGTGGTTAGCGTAAGCGACTGCAAATCAAGAGGTCTCGGGTTCAATTCCCGGGTCGGACTGCTGTTGGGTTTTTCCTACAAGAAATTCCTAATAGCAGCCCGAAGTATGGAAGATGGCGGTGTTTCCTGCCCGTGCTTCGGAGAGCACGTTAAGCCGTCGGTCCCGGTTGTCATGAACATCTATGGCAATCGTTATTGGGAAGTCAGTGCCCTCAAATATACTGACAACTAGTTCAACCTTCGAATTCAGTTCGCCCTCAGGGTTGCGGAGGTCAGATGCCAGTCGCTCTGTGTAAAAACTGATATTCAGGTAAAACCGGTTGAACTGGTAGCCGACCCCAAATATTGGGAATAATAAAGGCTAGGAAGATGATGATCCCTATATATTTTTGAAATGTACGTAAGTGTTTGGTATCATTTATCTCAAATTTATTTTTAACACAGTACTTTATGACCACTAGAGGATTTGACATTAGATTCAGTGACACTTCATAATAGCCTGACGATCAAGACGCTTCTAACGATATCATTTGTCCAGTTCTATTAAGTATTAACTAGGTTTGGTTTATTTATGTCAGGGTATAACATCCTCAAACAGAAGAATTCGTTGTCACCTTTAGCAATCTCTATAAAACGTATCGATTTCTTATGCGAATAATCGTAACTATCATCGATATGGATTTATTCAAGTCACGAATACGATTCGTCGAAGTAAGAAGCACGAAATTCCGTTTTAGAAGCATAATGGTTTTTCAACGTTATTAACGTTTGTATCGACAATTGTGAGGATCGTTGGTAAATAGAAATTCAATTTACCTTAGCGGGAGAAATTTTAAGTTCTTTTGCTGTGTAGAGGTCATTGAACTTCCGTATTAGATTTATTTTAATAACAATAAAAACAGTTTTATTATTACACCTGCCGGCGACAGTTGCTTTGAGTTGCCCTGTCGACCTTATTGCTTTTACGTACCAATTCATCTCAATACGGAATATCTCTTTTCTACCATTACCTTCCCTACTTTTCTTTGAACAAACCTTCCAATTTTCTCGTCCAATTACTATAATGCTCGGTACAAAGCAATAAGTTGCCCTCTATTACGTAAGTGCATTCCCAATCTCACTTAGGAGTAGAATAATAATATCATTCGTTAAACAATTAAAAACAAAACGGTAGTTTTATACATAACTAGCTTTCGTCCGTTGTTTCGCTGCATTTAATAAAAAAGTATCCTATGTTATTTCTAATACCTCCAAGAATACGTGGACAAAGATAACTTACTTTCACCAATGAAATATTAGTGTGAAGTGTGGTTACCTGAGATTCTATATCTGAAATAAGACCTGAGAAAAGTTATCTGTCTCTATAAACATCTGTCTCTTTCTAATCTAAGCGGTTTTCCTAGAATATTTCACTCACACCTATATTCGGTTTGTGCAGTTGCACAAACGGCTCTTACAAGGACAGTTATCGTATCGTTCTACTCGACAGTCAATATAATTTCATCGTCCAACGCTCACAAGCTTTCTTCTGCGTCTGACGGCTTTTAGCGCTTCGCTTGCTCTGTCCGCAAATACTTGTAAGCTGCTTTGTTATTTAAATAATCCTCGTATATCATAAAAGGATTAATACCCATATCTATTACGCATACGTAATAACTATCGCATACGTACTGGTGAGTACCAATATATTTTCGCGTTCTGAACACGAACGAGGCTACCGAAAACGTTTCGAACAGCGTATGATTTTTGCGTTGCATAACCATTAGATCCAAACTGGAAAGCCCACAGTCGGGTTACGCTAAATTGGATTATATTTGTTGTGCTTTGCTTTTTTTCCACTCTTCTTTTTACAATTTGAAAGTAATAGAAAGATACACATGTAACATTATATGCTTCAAGTAACAATGTACATTAAAGTTTTCTTTACGTGTATTTCGTACTTTTAATGTTTGAAACATATTCATACTTCAGCTATCGCTCTGTTTTGCGTCAAGAAATACATGTATCTTTTTAATCTCATTTTCCCGACTGTCTTCTAAATAGTTTCTTTATATTAAGTTCTAGCTGCGCCCCGTAGTAACAATATCACGAAGACACGCCTAACTACTCCTTAAGTCATCAGCTATTTGCTAGTAAAAGTCCCGCCAAAAACCCGCCCCGTAAATAACCGTATATTACAATATTATTTAACTATTACAAGTTTTGAATTCTCCTGCTTCTGAATTAAATAGCCCACTAATTATCACCACCATCACCACCGTTTTGCAGCGAGAAGTTCAAATTTCATAGTGTCATGCAACAGAAGAGCCCTGTGTCCATTCTTGAACAAAATACGAGTACTACAGCGTGCAAATTTCATACATATCATAACTTAAATCAAGTTATTCATTATTTTAATGATAAAATATTAGACTGCGGCTGAGAGTAGGCTGTATATTATTAAGTCTTGTGTTAGAACTATGCGTCCACAATGTATTAGATTTCCAGACACGAACGCCTGGTTCCCGAAGTCATTATCGTTGCTGTAATTGAATTAGTATAGCTTTAATGTCTTTAGTAGAGAAGAAAAATATTGTGACGTAACCAACATTTCAAGAGTATATTTTGTTTTGAAGTTTAACATTAGAATACAACAATAGTCGTTGCATCTCCTTGTTTCCATAAAAATGTATTTTGCTGGAAAGTAATTAAATCTGTATAAGGTAATCAGCTAGGTTAAGCTAAAAACTTAGCTTTAGAAAAGCGTTTTTATATTATTTCATAGCTAGCTAGCGAGCTTCATAGCCTAACACCCTATTACTCATAAAAAACACCCAAAACCCGAAACAAATATTTGCAGATCATTTAAACATTTTGTTCGATCCGGCAATCGAACCCGAAACCTCAAGCACAGCCGTCGCTTACGCTTACATTGCGTCACCGAGGCAGTCACATCAACATAAAGATAAACGTTAAATAGCTTCTACATTTATTTTATACTACGCCCTTCGCCCCGCGATCTTATATAGTAGTAGTATCTTTATAAATTGTAGCCTATGTGTTATTCTCATGTATAAGCTATACTCGTATTATTGTAAAGTTTTATCAAAATCCATTCAGTAGTTTTTGCGTGAAAGAGCAACAAACATAGTCACTTACATACATTCGCGTTTATAATTATAAGTCCTTTCCGCATTACAGCCAGGACAGGGGTAACGTATCGTTTGAAATCTAAACAGAAGTAAATCGATGGCGTAGGCGCCGGGCGGTCGCGCGGCCGTCGACCGGTGAACCGCTCGCATCGACTACGACGCAGCTCGCGATAACATCTATGCTGAACCGCTTCATTTGCATAAAGAAATATGCAATACAGCTTTACAGCTTAGCACTAACCACGATCACGATATCACAAATGTACGGATATACAGGATAACACCTGATTTGGTTTTGTTCGGTCTCCCTTCTCACCATACGTACATATATATCATATCGACGGTATTTTCGCCTGCGCATACAAACGTTACAAATTTTGACATAACTATTTGTATACGCACTAAACTTTGACAAAGTTTGGAATGTATAGGAGAATGATTTCTGTTATTATTATGAAAAAAATGCAGTGTCTCACTGCATTTTTTTCCGTGAAGATGCATAATTAATAAAAATGAGTGCTTCAGAACAAGGCCTTCCAGATAGTGATATATTGAGCAATGGCATTGGGAGCTTTAACAACTCCCCTGCAACGAATGTGAAACCACAGGTCTATTGGTCAGTGTACTTTACTAAATTTTTATCATTATTTTTGATAGATATTTAAGAATATTTTAATATAATTATCCCTCTTTATAAATTTACAGACCGAGTGTAATAAGTTTTATGTCTGCTAAGCGTAAAATCCGGCACATATACACTTATTTGGAATATTATTCACATTGCATCGAACTCAATAACGGGGCATGGTATCAGGAACAGAAAACAGTACAAATAAAAATTGATATACTCGTATCATTACATTCACTAAAGATTTTCTTAAAGTAACCACTTAAACTTGTATATTTTTAAGCGAGCTCCTTTTCAAATTCATTTCGAACCATCCTTAAAGTAAATTACATAGAAATATAAATAAAAGCAGAATCAACGTAAAAAATTGATTTATGAATAAAATTATTATCCTTTACACACCGCAATTAAATTGTTCAAATATCTGCTAAAGGCCTTTGCCCAGCAGTGGGACACAACGGGCTCATAAAAAAAAAACTGCGAAACACTACAACAGATTGTAACAGTAAGGCTATCACAATCTGTTGGTGTTCAGCAGATATTTGAACAATTTTACCGCATCGCAGACTATGACATTATCATTGCCACTCCTTGCTTCATTATAATACAGGAATAGCAATATTAAGCCAGTAAACGGTTCCCTTCTCTACGATTTTAAACCATAAATGCACGGAGCTTTCCCCCTTAGAAAATGTAAGTCCAATCGATGGTCGTCGGTGGCCGGGCCGACGACCGCGGGCGTTCATTGATATTATCATATACAACATTAACACATTCACCGAATAGGTTCCGGTTTAGTTGTTAAATAAAAGTACTTTGTTAAATACATGAAATATTTGAATAGATTCGTCTTGAAACTTTATCTATTATTTATAATTTTCAAATCACGTTGTTGCTCACAATGAACTCCGAAACGATCTAAACAATTTTCACTTTTTTAAATGTGTGTTTTGCTGGCGTGCCTAAGATAGGATAGTTAACATCACGCTTAGACCAATAGGAGCCAAGCATGATTAAGAAGAGACCTGACAAAGTTGCACGGGTCAGCTAGTCGACATATGTAAGAATGTTAAGTTGGTATATATATGGTTCAAAAACCCATAATGTTCTGCACCGAATGGACACTTTAATTTTCATTTATAAATCGCTTCAAAGTTTAATAAAAGACGAATGGTATTATTTATACTCAGGGAGAAGTTATTTTAACACACACACAAAACAACACTTTCAAACAAGGTAGAATGTACTATATATGTAGGTATATTTTATTTTATCCAGTCCGAAGGACCTATTCTTAGAATTTTTCCAGCTTAATCGGTCCGCGCGTTTTCTATGTTCATTCTTAACCTAAGATACGAGTAATTTAAATAAACTAACATTCACGCTAGGATCATTCTCTTTAATAATGACTCAAGTTAACTAAATCTAGTTATAAACACTGAAAAAATAGGTTCCCTACCCTGTTCAAGATTTCACCAATAAACATGAATAATAACTAATATCTAAAGTATTTTATTGCTAAAAGCTGAACGCAGTCTTTCAAATGCTGTCTTTTTTTTCAGATAAATAAAAGCAAAAAAAGCAACCAGTCTTTATAAAAAAACAATAGAGAAATCAATTATCACCACTAATCGTCCTTCCAAAATCTATAAATGACAGCCCTAGTTCAATTAATCCTCATTACACACATCACGGTTCGTCACAAGTGAAAGCACGTCACTATTACGTCACCTCTAATTACAGTGTTCGTAAACCACATGTCGGAGTGCATTACTACGGGGATGATTAAATAGGGGTTTTTACAATATCGTCCCTAGAGGCAGTTCAAAGAATTGTAACTATGTGACGGTAGGGTTGTTAGTTGCGTATAGTTTTTTAATTACTCTTCAGAACAAAGTTTTTAATGTATTGAAATTTCGAGACGTAATGTTTTCGAATACTAAGTTAGTGAATAATATTCGCTATGTAGAACTTTAAAACAAATCCTATACGAATCGGTCTAGTCAGCGTATTATAGTAGGCCTAAGCCACCTTTCTACACAGAGGCCTATGCCTATGTACCACAACATACCTACGTATTTACTTATTAAAGATAGGATTACTGGCGTGTTTATTTTAAGGGTCTCCCACATTAGGTTAAGATTCGACAGGAGTTACCTAAGCCAGGGCCACACACATGACCAAAACATCAAAAAAATTGAATCCTTTACTAGTATAGTTAGACGGTTATACAGCACATTACACTAAAATTAATTTTAACCAAAACGATGGCATAGTTATTTATACCCGTTCACAGTTAACATGCAAAATACACGAACCATTGTTCAAAGGCGGAAATGGTCTCGTTTGCGAAGTAGACAATTGCCTAAGTATTATTGCAGTATATCGTTCGCCGTCATTATCATCCAGAGATCAATTTGATAATTTTTTAACCAGCTTAAATGATGCTTTCAACAACCTGAAAAACCAAAACAAGGTTCTTGTAGGAGACATTAACATAGATATAGGCCCAACCAGTTCAGATCCACTATGTGATGAATATCTAACATTCAATGCTTCTCATGGCTTCTACCCGTCCCATTACTACCCTACAAGGAACATATCTTGTCTAGACCATTTCATTATTAAAACTAAATTAGATTCAACTACCTTAGTACTGGAAACTTACATAACTGATCATATGCCTATTGTCCTCATTTTAGAAAAAGAAGTCACCACTGCACGTAATGATAAAAATAATAATATTTCAGACTATACCCAAATAAAAACAGATTTGGAACAAGCAAATTTCAGTGAGATTTTGGCAGAAACTGACGTAAATGTAGCAACAAATAGGTTTGTATCCCTGATCTCTAGTGTTATACATAAACATACTCGGGTTATTAAAGTTGCCGGACGTAATAGAATGTTGAAACCGTGGATGACACCAGGTTTGTTAAAATGTATTAGGAACCGTGACAGACTCCATTGCAAGTCTAAGAAAAACCCAGACAATATGACGGCTAAATTAATTTATGTTCGATATCGGAACTTCTGTTACAGTCTATTGCGTAAGCTGAAAGTTGAATATTTTAAGTGTCAAATTGATAAAGCTGGTAATAATCCTAAATCACTATGGAAAACTATTAAAGACATTTCAGGTATCCGTAAAATAAGAGCTATTCCTAAAGAACTTTTGAATATCTGCAATGACCCGAATATCTCGATAAATCACGTTTGCAATTTCTTCAAAGACATAGGCAGAAACTTGGCTGACCAGATTCACCAATCCATGGTCTCTTATGTGTCTGAACCCCATCATACCGTCTCTACACCCTGTGTCCTAAATAGCCCAACTAGTTCCCTGGTACTTCTGGAAGTAACCTGTTCCGACATTCAATCGATCGTCTTGCAGTTGCGAAAGGAATGTGCTTCAGGATGGGATAACATCCCATCTAGGGTATTACAACAATGTCACCATGTGCTCGTACCATCCATAACCCACATTTGCAATCTTGCTCTAAGCTCTGGTGTATTTCCTGCGGCATTTAAAAAATCAATTATCCACCCAGTATATAAGGGCGGGGACAGAGACTGTGTCAATAATTACAGACCTATTTCTGTACTGCCTGCCCTTTCTAAAATATTGGAAAAGATATTAAATAGGTCAATCAAATCATTTTTAGAGAAATTTCAGATATTAGCTCCAAATCAGTATGGATTTCGTCAGGAAATGTCAGCTGAGGATGCAATATTAGATTTAACTAACTCAATTGTAAAACATCTAGACAACAAAAATAAATGCCTATGCATATTTCTTGATCTCTCGAAAGCTTTTGACATGGTCTCTGTTCCCATTCTACAGGAGAAGCTCTCGAAGATGGGTATACGAGGAATTCCCTACGAAATTTTTTAAAGACTACCTTGTAGATAGAAAAATTTGTGTACAAGTGGGTGACCACATTAGTGATGAGGGTACTATACGCTATGGCGTCCCGCAGGGTAGCGTACTGGGCCCTACTCTGTTCCAGATTTATGTGAACGACCTATGTACTCTGCAACTACCCAACACCACTATCTTTACTTATGCAGATGATACTGCTCTTCTTGTCTGGGGAGCAAACTGGGAAATCGTTAAAGCAAAAGCAGAGCAGTCACTTTCCAAAGTCAAAAAATGGTTAACAGAAAACCTACTAACATTAAATTTAAATAAAACTCACTTTTTAACCTTTGCCATTAATGAAAGTAATCAAGCGCCAGATGCCTTTTCTGTAAGATCACATGACTGTTCTAACCGAGACGAGTGCTCATGTCGGGAACTTGCGCGAGTGAAACATGTTAAATACTTAGGGGTATGTATGGATGGTGGATTAAATTGGAACAAGCAGATTGACTTGGTGACAACTAGACTGAGACGGCTAATCTGTGTTTTTAAACCATTAAGAAGCGTGCTCCCTTTCGAAACAATTAGAATGGTCTTCCTAGCACTGTGTCAGTCTGTCATACAATTCTCCATCACGGTTTGGGGGGGCGCCGCAAAAACCCATCTTATTCGTCTAGAGAGAGCATAAAGAGCAGTTCTTAAAGTAATGATAAAAAAAACCTTCAGATACCTAACAAGGCTCCTTTACTCCAAATGTAAAGTCCTGACAGTGCGCCAGTTGTACATGCTCCGATCGATGCTGAAAAAGCATCAGGATGTACCTCTTCCAAGGGCAAAAAGGCGCAGTACGTCATCTGTATATCCCAGAGTCAAATGTAGAACTTCTTTCGCGAGAAGACAATCTATTAGTCTAAGTACTAAAGTCTATAATGACATAAATAAAAAATTAAATATTGTGAGTCTTAACAAACATGAGATTAAAAATAAAGTTGAAAATTGGCTTCAACAACTAGATTATGAGAGGACTGAGGACCTTGTCAAATTTAATTCATAACACACACACGCATACACGTCACCTTCAACTTCACTGAATTCTGACTCCCGAAATACAGGCTATGCCTAGTTTGGGAACCAGTACCTGTACCTATGCATACTGATACACAATCAAACTGTAAAGTGTTTTTATTGTATTATAAGATTTCAAATGTTGAGACTTTGGTGTAAAATAAACATATTATTATTATTATAGTCCATTCACTTGAATGCGGTCAATTTGATCGCGCCGTTGCACGTGCGGCTTTTGCCGCCACATGCAACGACCCACAAGTATGTATGATTTGATACTTTACGCCGTTGTATGAATTAGTATGCATATGCGTATTTCACAACAATAACCACAATTGCGTGCGGGTGTACCGACACTAATTTAAACGAATGGATATTTTTGTTGTAATATAACAAACCTTATTACTGAAGTACAAATGAAAGGCCATCCCTTTAATAACTACAAGATGTGGGTAGACAGGTCAAAGAACTAATAAAATCTTTGCTAGCCTTGTTCTACTTGTCGTTGAAGTAATATTCCAGTGTTAAATGTTTGTGTGAGTAGACAATTTGCTCAGTAGAACAACAGCTCTTGGAAATATTCTATTTTAACCTGTAAATCCCGCCTCTCATTTCTTTTAAGGAGTAGTTTATAACATATTAATTAATTCTGGCCGTGAAAGAGTCGTGCTTGATCATAAATGGGTCGTTTACCGGTGTTGAGCATTTTTTTCGTTACTTTTCATCGAACTAGGTCATCGGAGACCAAACTTACCTGCTTCTAAGGGGGTTTTTTGAAATAAGTCCATGAGAAGGCACTAACTTCCCAATGTTCATGACAACCATTGTTGATTGTTTAACATGCTCTATAGGCATGGGCGTAAAACCGTTTGGCCCGACCCCAGAACCAAACCTAAGAAAATTATCGTAGTATTTTTAAACTACATCTTGATTTACAAGAAAACACTCAAATGGAACAAAGATACACAAAGGTTCCACAGCGACAATAAGAATTCCTGAGTAGATTGCAACTCTATGTTAATACCACATTTGCATGAGCGTACCAATAACTTGCAATCAGGAGACTCGGCGCAATTACTCCAATCCAATCTCAATATACTAATAAAGTCAGACCACATTGTGTTAGCGAAGCGTATCTTAATTCTCTGACTAACTTTGTATTAGATAGAATGATGCTTTAATTTGCAGTAAGACTTATTTACAGAATTCCATTCCTAAGATTAATTACATTTTCATCTCATTATATATCTTAAATTTAAGTTATGTATAATAAGATGACTCTTTTCTTGCTATTTATACGAAAAAAAAAATTGTATTATATTTTTATAAAATGTAAGTTTCATTTAGTTCCGATTTTAATGAGAAATATTTTGTGATCTAATTGGTATTTACTTGATTATTTCAGTTTTATATGCTCTTTTTTATAGCGAGGAATTCTTTTCATACCATGATCCGTGGGCAAGCCCAAGGTCGGGTGGGAGACTCCTGGAGAACCGGTCTACCCAATAAACCCGCGGCGGCCTACTTCGGCAGTCGGGAGGAGCTCCAGGAACGCATCAGCAGCTTCTGGAGAACCCCCTGGCGTACTATGAGGTACATCCCGGGAGTTCAGTTATACCTAGAGACATAGATACTCGTACATTCAGGACTTTTATTTAGTTTTTTGTTTTTTATTTGACTACATCTAATCTTTTTTCTGTTCAAAAATTACAGACGCCTAATAATAATGTGATTATGTCATCATTAATATCTATAATATAATTTTACAATAATCATACTAACTTGTACACAGACTGACTATAAAAAATATATAAGTACACATATAAATAAAAGCTAATAACAAGTCATTTGTTATAAGTAGATCTTTCTGGCAAGTGCAATAGTCAAGTCGTTTTCTATAAATATTTTCTTCTAGAAATCTTTTACCATTTCAATTTAATTCAGGAACTCATAAAACTAGACTACAATTGTCACTATATCTTTAGCCCTTACCTCGAAACCTCAATAAATAATCAATTCCCTTTTCCACCTAATAGAAAACGATAGTGTCGCATCGATATCGAAATACCACAGTAGTGATGCTAAGAGCTTTTGGTTGGCAAAGTCGTGACACACATTCTACTAAACTGCACCCTCTATACATACAAATCAAAGAAAAATAAACTTTACCCTTAACAAAATAAGGTTGAAAAAAGGTTTGACACCGATAGTACTCGAAGCTCTTCGTCTCCTTAAGCATAAAGCGGCACCCCACTTCATTAAGTGTTCGACGACCTGAGCGATTAACTTAGATTTACTTTTATATGGACGAGAAGCCACATACGTTACGGTGGCCTTATGAAATTGTTTCGGCACATTCGTGTCCATATTGTTATAAGGGCTTCTTAATAAATTTCGATGAAAATAATTTTGTGTTTTGAAATTTAGACAGACGTTGTGGCGACCTCCACATACCACATAACGTACTACAGCGCCATCTACCGAAGTTACACTGAACCACGGAGTAACCTACAATACGAAGAAACTACCAATCCTGAATCGCGCAATTAAAGTTCTCGCGCCGATTATTATATATACAACATCCCAACATCAACTGTTGGGCAGTAGCCCGCCAGGCATGTTCACCTCGCCTAGTCGGAGGATCCTCCCTTTGTGTTGGTGGAACATGATACACGTTCCCCCACAAGTGGTGACCCCGACGTGATTGGAAGCAGCCTTCCAGCCGCAGCACCATCATGTTCACTCCCACAGCAAGTCTCAGCCAACCAGCAACTTCGGCCTCAACAGGGATACACCACACGCAGGATGCGACCGCTCCAGCCTGGTTACCCCTACAGCCTCATCAGCGTCTAGGCACAGCGCACTGCACCTACGGTCCATGTAAGCAGAGCACATCTCTCTCCCGTCTACGCAAGCAGCCAGCCACTACGCAGCAACCGCCCCGACTCACTGGGGACCTCACCGCAGCACCGCGCACCGCATGCGATCCCGACTCACTGGGATCAGCGGACTTCAGTCCCGACTCACTGGGACTAGCGGCATTCAGTTCCGACTCACTGGAACTGCTCACTCCTGGCACTGGCAAGCTCCACAACGGAGCACAGACAGCTGACGCAATATATATCGACCTCCAGTCTTGGAGGGGAGTGATGTGGCGACCTCCACATACCACATAACGTACTACAGCGCCATCTACCGAAGTTACACTGAACTACGAAGTAACCTACAATACGAAGAAACTACCAATCCTGAATCGCGCAAATAAAGTTCTCGCGCCGATTATCACTACATAGTATAAAACAAAGTCGCCTTTTCTGTCCCTATATCCCTATGTGCGCTTAAATCTTTAAAACTACGCAACGGATTTTGATGCGGTTTTTTCCAATAGATAGAGTGATTCAAGAGGAAGGTTTATATGTATAATACATGCACATGGGCGTACCCAGGTTCTGGGCCAGGGGGGGGGCAAATCGGGATTTTTTAAAAGCACCTCGTCAAATAAATGGATATGAAAAAGGCATTTTTTTAAATAAATTATTTCATTATAGAATAGCTATTTTAAAAACCCTTTCGCAGTCCACTACTAGACATAGGCTTCTCCAATTAATTGCACGGCACTTGTTTCGATCACATTTTAAAATAAATTTTCAAAAGTCTTCGGCAAAACAGTTTAAGATGAAACATAAACGTTATCGTTAACAAATTGTTCTATGTACACTGAGCAAAAAAGTCCATTTAATCTATATTTGCCTGGTCTGGTGTCAGTATAGCAACATTCACAACGGTACTTGTGAGCTACAAAAATCCAAAGCGAGTCTCAGACTTGCTTCTTGAAGTCCACAATTGCCTACAGGACTGGAGGCTAAAAGCAAGTGCCGCTAAATCAGACCAAATAACATTCACTCTTCGTCAGGGTAACTGTCCGCAATCAGACCGAGGTGGCAGCATAAGCGCTTATTTTTGGGCAGAAAAGGAACACCGGGATTTCTGCACAGGAGGGAGCCATCTACAAACCGTAAGTTGGAGGGTTTTCCTTTTTAGGGTGCATCTGGTTCTCCGACTTCTAGTAACCGAGACGGCGCACGGTCCAGGACCAGTCAGTGGTATCCGGGGGGATTTCCGTACAGAAAAAAGGGTAATTCGCAAGTAAAAGTCGGAGAAAATACTCGTATCTTACCGCAACGTGAGTGTGTGAACCTTTTTGTTTTTTTTTTGTGCGGAAATTCCCTCGGATATCACCTTCTGGTGGTTATGTCGGACTCGAACCGACTGAAAACCGCACACCGTTTTAGATATTAGAAGCCGGGGAATCCGGTGCACCCTCGGAAGAAAATCCCTGGAACCCCGACGTACCTCGTATGGTTTGTAGATGGCCCCCTCCTGTGTAGGAATCCTGTTGCTCCTTTTCTATTTTAAAAAGGGGCGCGAGCACTTTGTGGAGCTCGCGCCACCCAAGCTACCCCGGCAACCAATCTGATAGTGTATACCTATACCGTAAAAAATATACCACGTTTCAACCAAAAAGTAAATTCTTAATAAATGTCTCTAAAGTATTTGTATAACCTGCTTTCAAACACACCGACCCTTGTAAGAGTCAAGTGTACCTAATAAATATATTTCGTAGTGTTAGTTCCCAGACATTTTTCCCCCACCGTCTGGTTCCTTGACCCTATAACGACATCGGACTCGCCCGGTATTTCTCCCTTTTGTGGGACTTTCCAAACAGTCTTAAAACTTAAAGACGGTATTTGCATATTTTAAGGTAATTTATCTGGATAGGTACCATTTCTATCGAGATAAATTAAATTTCTAAACTAAAAGTTTGAAATTAAACTAGGGATTCACATAAAATGGTTTTGGTTTTACTAACACTACCTATATGTTATGCTCTTTTAAATTAGCTTTATTGTACCAGATAAGACAATATTTTAGTATTCAACTCGAAGCTCAAAACGTGGGACTCATACTAGTTAATGAGCAGGTTGGTCATCTTTCTTTATATTTGAAACTACCAAAATGACTTTACTCTGTCTGATGGAAAACATGAGCAGAATCCAAGAGTAGCGGTCACCATACCCATTGGGAATGCAGACAATGAAACATGGTAACCCTATTATATGGCTCAAGATCGCTTCAGCATCATTGGGCCTTCGGTCCGCACACACCAACGAAGCACGGCAGTACGAATGCCATTTTAGTTTAGTCTTCTGGTTAGAGTACCAGCCGATACGGTCAAATCGGCCCGTTCGCTTACAAGTCGATAGTTATAAATAATAATAATAATAATAATAATTTATTTTTCTCTCACACAAGATATTTATACATTTACATAAATTTGATGTTACATTTTTAAATTGTTAAACTGTGCGAGAGACTGGCATCTGTACTAGGAAGACCTGTATGACAGATTTACCAGCCTCTCCTATATATGTATTGGGAACTGTTGATTCCCCCATAAAGTAGTGGACAGGCCACAATCCCGTATATGAAAGTTATATTTATCTAGTTACCTCAAGTCGGCACTAGTTATCTTTTTATTTTATAAGATATTTTTAGCGTTAACAGATTTATATTTTGCGCGGGAAAAAGGTGTAGTATTTTTAGAATATCAAAGTTCAGTTTGTTTTTTAATCCGATTACTTTAAGTGCTTTCATAGTTACCTTGACTATGTCCTGAACTTTCGAACTGAATTTCACGGTGTAAAGTTTTTTATGTCAACTTAATAGTTATACTTCATTAGAAATGTTGGTGCAGTATTGTGATTTCCCGTGGGGAGACTCGGGTATTAGCCATGCGATAAAATGTTCAACACGTGCGTCAATTCTAAACGTGATGAGAATACTAACAGTACTGCGACAACAATAAAAAAATATATTCGACTTAAGTAGAACTAATTTTACACAAATCTCATCATAAATTGCTGTTATACAATTAGAATTTAATCCCTAGTTTACTCATTTATTTTTTTATTGAATTGGAGAAAACCAGCAGACGTATCGCCTGAAGGTAAGCGATTACCGCCGCTCATGGACACCCGCAACACCAGAGGCATCACAAGTGTGTTGCCGATCTTTTAAGAAGGAGTACGCTCTTTTCTTGAAGGTTTGAAGGTCGTATTGGTCCGGGAATACCGCAGGCGACAGTTCATTTCACAGTTTTGTTGTGCGAGGCAGAAAGATCCTAGAAAACCGCACAGTTGTGGACTACCAGCCATCTACCTATCTATTTAGGCCAAAGGACCAAATATAAAACGTACACGCAATATCTAGTGTGTACATGTGTGTTATTCTACGAGTTAGTTTCCCTTTAAAAGTAAAGATTATTCTTGATTTGTTTTATCGTTTCTTCTTAGGGCTAGGGCTTAGGGTTTAGTTAGGCAAGGCCGAGAAACATCGGCGGCATGAGGCGCTGGTAACAACCAGCGCCTCATGCCGCCCTGAGTGTGGCCGCGGATGGATGGGACGGGTTTTCCCCTCCATTCGCTTTAGTGGCCAGCCGTGTCGCCTAAATTAAGAGTTTTCCAGCAGACGGTGCCAGCTTTAGTGCGAGCAGGTGCTGGGAGGGGGGGTCCGGTTGTGATAATAACAGCAGTTCCCGGACCCCTCCCTTCTCAGGCGCAGAGTGGCACACCGTGTGGTTTTACCACTCTGCCGCAAACCCTGGTGGGGTGAAGGCTCGTGGGGGTTCCCACACGTAAAAAAAAGGATAGCTATGTTCTTAAAAAGTTTGCAAAGCGAAAGCGTTCTTGTTACCTAATTTGCAGAATTTACTAATTACTTACGAATGTATATTTTCATACATTTACTTGCATGTGAATTGTAAATAACTCATTTCTTCATTCATACATTTGCATATTGTTAGTGTCCTAAAATTATTGTAGCTTGTCCAGCAGGGAACACTTTTCAGCTGCGAAGTAGATGGTGATTGTTTTAAAATCATGCATCAATTTCTCTAGTCCTCTAAAGTACGAGGTGCTTAGTTTAGCGTGTGCATATTTGTTACATGAGCCTAAAATAAATAATAAGCTCAGTACACTGTGAAATAAAGTCTATTACCAACATATTACCTTCTCAGTACTTAGTACTTCCACTACTCGGCTGTCTCTGACAAACTTTGTATACAACAATAAACCTTTGCTTTCTCAAACTCCTAAGGCAACTTATGCCTCAAACCACCACACTTTATTATAGTACAATTTGTGTTTATAAGCTTTTAAAGCTACCGTCTTAGCTCTTAAGCACGTTCTGGTCACGATAGATTAAAGTTAAGTTTTAATTTCAACTAAAACTCATCAGTCTAAAATTACTCCAATTTGCTTCAATTCAGAACTTAAATGAAACTTCGATCCAAGGAAATGTTGCAATTGAAATCTGCACTTGATATTGTGCTGAGCTCCGGCGCTAATGGAATTATTGTCAGGGTAGTTTCATCAGGCAACCCTTTAGTATATCTTTTGTCTCTGCAACTTTGACAAATATCTTTATAAATTGTAGCCTATGTGTTATTCTGATGTATAAGCTATATGATTGTAAAGTTTCATCAATATCCATTCAGTAGTTTTTGCGTAAAAGAGCAACAAACATACTTACTTACATACTCACAAACTTTTGCGTTTATAATATTAGTAGGATTATTTGCCTTGACTGATTGGTTGATTCATCAATACAGATTGAAAACCTCTGGGACTTTGGGTTTGAAGGTCGTATTGGTCCGGGCACACCGCTGGCGACAGCTCATTCCAGTTTTGCTGTGCGTGGTAGAAAATTTCGGGAAAATAGCACAGTTGTGGACTGCCAACCATCTAGATGAAGGGGATGAAATTTCTGTCGCGTAGGACGATGGCGGAAAGATGCGGCGGGGATCAATCCGAACAAATACTAACTTGAAATTTTGGTACTGATGCTTTTGGTGTTATAAATATCCATTAAGAAAGGATTTTTGGACATTTAACCCTTAAGAAGTGACGATTGGAATGACTGGGTTTGATAAATATTAAAATTTAGAAACTCGAAATAATTAATAATCATGCGAACAAACTGTGAGCAATAGGTATTTCTATATAAACATTCGTAAAATACTATATGAATCTCTAAAAGGTATATTACTTTTATAACAACTTTATTACAAGTGTATAGTGTATACAAATAACGGATGGATAGTATTTCTGCCTTCCATTCTCATGCCAGGTTTAGCCTTGGAATTGTATCGGATATAATAGGGTAATAGTTTCTCAGTTTTATTTGTTTCTGCCCATTTTTCTCGCGGGAAGGGTTTGTGTAACTTCTGTAGGCAATTTACGGGCGTTGGAAAAATATCAAGACAAATTGCGGGGCTATTTTTAAACTCGATTTGTTTACTTCATTGAACAGGGCAGAAAATATATGTAAAACATTAGTTTTCTAAAAACGTTTTAACGAACACGTTTCCTTCACAAGCTTCCTTATTTGTTAAATACTAGCTGACCCACGCAACCTCGTTTGCGTCTTCTATTATTGTCCGTAGCGTGAAAATTATCACCCGTTTTTGAAACATTCTTCATTGGTGTTCCGCTCCTATTAGTATTAGCGTGATCATATATAGCCTATAACCTTCTTCGATAAATGTTCTTTCCAACACTGAAATAATTTTTCAAATCGCACCAGCCGTTCCTGACATTAGCGCGTTCAAACAAATAAACAAACTCTTCAGCTTTATAATATTAGTATAGATTAGTATAGATATGCCGTTTTACTTACTTATTCCTGGAAAGTATGGAAATACTAGTTAACGACTGAACCATGCGTGGCATACCACTGGCTGTTGTTTGTTTCCGGTTTGTGTATGTTTGTAAAGACCCCCGCGACAAAGGAATGTTCTTACTGCGGAGTTGTACTTTAAAAAAGGAACAAAGAAACTTGGGAATGAAGCATTTAGCTTATGTGGGCGGTGTATATTATTATTATAATCAACTCTCGTATCATGTTGTTACTCCCAACTCCGAAACTACTTGTATTTTACCGATTTTCACGTTTTTTTTAAATGTGTTTTGCTGATGTGCCTTTGATAAGATAGTTAACATCACGCTGAGATCAATAAGATGATTGAAAAGAGACGCAGACGAAGTACTGTGTGTCAGCTACTCTGTTACTTCTTGTAATCTGGTATTGGGAGAGCCACGCTTCGGCATGCATGGGCCGGCTCGACCGGAGTGATACCACGGCCTCACAGAAAACCGGTGTGAAATAGCGCTAAAAGTGAGGATACCGGAGGCCCATATCCCAACCCCTCCCCCATCCCTCTCCCCATCTCCCAAAGGCCGGCAACGCACCTTTTTTTTTTTTTTTTTTTACGTGTGGAAACCCCCTCGGGCCGTCACCCCGCCGGGGTTTGCGGCGGGGCGGTGTGTCGGAATCGAACCGACTAAAACCACACGGTGTGCCAACTCTGCGCCTGAGAAGGGAGGGGTCCGGGATCGCTGTTATTAACGCAAACCGGACCCCTCCCAGCGCCTGCCCGCACAGAAGCGGGCACCGTCTGCTTTTAAAATCTCAAATTTAGGCGACGCACGGCACACGCGTACGTCGCCCCTTCGCGGCTGGCCATTAAAGCGGATGGAGGGGAAAACCCGTCCCCACCATCCGCGGCCACACTCAGGGCGGCATGAGGCGCAGATGGGCGCGCCTCCGCCGCCCGGTTCGCCGGCGGCGGATCGGGTCCGAGTGGAGATCATCCTCCCGGGCCTTCTCCGCCGCCTCCTTCTGCGAAATTACGTCTTCGCAGAAGGATGCGACCGCGGTAAAACTGCTGTCGCTACCGGCCATGGAGCGTATGATGGCCGGTAGCGACAGATCTCCTCCGATGACTGCAGTGAGGGCCCGGCGCTGCTCCGCCCAAGCGGGGCAGAACTCCAGCGTATGCTGGGCCGAGTCCTCACTGCAGTCGCAGTGGTGGCAGGCGGGACTCAGTTCCCTCCTAGCGACCGAGTGCAGGTACTTCCCGAAGCAACCGTGCCCGGAAAGCACCTGCGTCAGCCGGAAGGAAAGAGTCCCGTGCTGCCGCCCTGCCCACTCGAGGATGACCGGCTGGAGCGCCTCCACGGTGGCAAAGCCAGCGCGTGGAGCCTCCAGCCGGGACGACCAACGAGCCATCGTGGCTCGGCGAGCGGCTTCACGCCATTCGCGTACCTCTTCGGGCGGAGCACGATACCCGTACTCCGCCCGATATTCAGCCGCTCGCCGATAAACTTCGGCGAGCACTTCCGCCTCCAAATCCCACGGGGGTGTTCCGGCCAAGGCGCACGCCGCCTCCGTCGACACGGTGCGGTATCCGCGTATGGCTCTGACCGCCAATACCCTCTGAGGCCGCCAGAGGCGTGCCTTATTCTGGGCGGTCAGAGCCGGGACCCACACCGGTGACCCGTACAGGGCCATCGACCGGACCACCCCCGTGTAGAGGTGTCTTGTTTCGACGCTGGCTCCACCCAGATTGGGCAAGAGTCGCCCAAGGGCGGAGGCAGCGTCGACCAGCTTTGGGGCAAGCTGTCGGAAGTGCTCGTCGAAGAGCCACCTACCGTCGAGGATCAGGCCCAGATACCTCATCTGGGCCCGAACCGGTACGAGGACCGAGTTGACTTCGATGGAGGCTCCGGGGGGTGGACCACGACGGGGCCCATGAAATAATAGGGCCTCCGTCTTATCCAGGGCCACCCGCAAGCCCAGCGCCTCGATGCGCCCAACCACCAGAGAAACACCCCTGGTGGCCAGGCGCGCCGCCTCTTGGAAATTGGCCCCCCGGGCTGTGACAAGTGTGTCATCGGCGTAACAAATTACCCCGGTGTTGCGGGTGTCCATGGGCGGCGGTAATCGCTTACCATCAGGCGATACGTCTGCTCGTTTGCCACCTACTCCATAAAAAAAACTATTTTACACTACAGCCTGCCTAAGGTTAAGGCACCTTGGTTTAATAACAGCTTTTGCTCTGATCTCTCTATGGTTTTCGTCGGTTCGAGTTCGATTCATCGAACCACCGCAAATCCGGATGGGGTCACGGTTCGAACGAGTGCCAACACGAACAAAAAAAACCTTAGTATTAAGCTCGTAATATATTTTCAGACCAATTATTTCTGAAATTGTAACATATTTCATCAAAGAGCGTGATACTCGTATATCACAATAAAAATATTAAACCCAAAGTTCAATATAACGTTATTACAAGTAAAAAGAAGAAACCCTGAACCCTTTAGATAAATTTTCTAGCAAGTACTAAGACGGGGCACGTTAGCATGCCCCTCACGCAACATTTCTTAGCCAAGCCCCCGCCAATATGCCGGCAGACGGACGCCATATTTATTTATGAATTTCTCTACAGACGATCGCGATCCAATCTAAAAGCTTTCAATGTGTGCAATTTCTGCAACGTCAGCGCTGTAATAGAAAATTAAATGAAAAAGGTTAAACCAATCATTCTGTAAACAATTTATAACACTCTTAACAATATTTTTCTAAAATTTAGGGAACAAAATAAACTGTAGGATGTAGGTAGTTTTTGGATTGATTTTGGCGTCAATTCAAAACCCTTTGTTAAGGTTCCATAGTATATCATTTTTAAAATGGGAAAAGTAGAACCATAAAAACTAGCTTTTTTTAAACAGGTACCCAACTAAATAAAGGCTAGGAAATTATATTCCTAGCCTTTATTATTCCCAAGTTTATTTGGGGTCGGGAAACATCAGTTTTTCCACGGAGCAACTGGCATCGGACTTCCGCTACCCGGAGAGTGAAATGAATTCAAAGATTGAACTAGTTGTCAGTATATTTAAGGATACTTACTTCCCCATAACGATTCTCATAGATGTTTATGAAAACCGAGACCGACGGCTCTCCGAAGCACGGGCGGGCCACACCGCCATCTACCATACTCCAGGTTGCTATTAAGAATTTCTTGTAAGAAAAACTCAACAGCAGTCCGACCCGGAAATCGAACCCGAAACCTCTTGTTCGGCAGCCGCTTACGCTAACCACTCGACCAACGACGACAATAAATGTATCAAGATTATTATTATATGTTTACGCAGTCTTAAAATAATATATTTGTTGTCCTTATCTGCCAGATGCCATCCCTACCTTGGTCTTTCCAATCAAAGGACGTACGTGCGGGTGCGCGTCTCTGGCTTCTTCAAGATACTTTAAAATTGATTCGAAAATAATCAAAAGCTTCAATCAGATGCCAAATTAAGCCAGATAGGTGTATAATATAAATAATCTTGGTCATCATTTTTGTTTACTTATAATAAATCAAAACACGTTATGTATTTCAATATACATTAGTGTTACATATATAACACTTATACATCCAAAAATCTTGTGTTTTAAACCTCGTATTCAGTATATTTTCATACTCCAGGATGTTACAAAATTGTTCGTTCTCAATGTAATGGACTAACATAGGCATAACGCTCGACTGCGTCTTTCATTTGAAGTAGGTAAATTGTAAGAACTTTGAGTAACCCCTGTGCGTAAACTTATAATGTAAATCATTTGAATTTTTATTACATTCTCGTTGGAATTTGAATCTTCCGGGTAGCTTTTTTTTGGGTTTATACATGTGAATTTACGGTTTATGAAAAAAATTACGTAAACACATGATAAGTAAGGGTATATAGATAAAGAAAAGTACATATTGATTAAAACAAAATACGAATGATTAGACACACATAAATTAACATTTATATATTGGTAAAGATACTAAATTATATTTTTACTTTGAAAGTGAGCTTGTTTATATTATACTGACCTGATAATCTAGTAAAATAAACAAATCCCATTTCCTTTTCTGTGGTAGCAGAAAATAATATACTAATTTGCAAGGAGGTGCTTACGCTTAGCACTTTTAGAAGTCTTTACTAATTATTTATGTAATTCTCTCCATCACCTAGAAAAGTACAGCCTCATCACACGACACAGTGAAGTGTCAAAGCATTTCACACACGGTTTTATGAACACGGCGATATTTAAGGAACATTTTCATTCGCACCTTATTAAATTCCACATTGGGGCGTTGCAATAAATTAACGAGAGTCGCCCGTGCCGCCACTCGACTCTGTCTAATGAAAATAAATTGAAGGCTAACACTTGGGAAAAATCAACGTAACTTTGTACGTACCTATTCATAGATTGATTGCTTTTTTATGTGATTTGGATTCAAGAGGCTGCAGTAAATGTGCTATAAAATTACAGGTTAAATTTTTCTTCAACACTTGCGTTGCGTTTGGGTATAATGGCATATTTTGGCAGCCTAGAACGCGTCCTACTGCGTGCAGAGTTTTGGGCAGAGCACGATGCAAGGTGGGGCGGGGCATCTTTTCTATTGCACCTTACAAATAGCTCAGATTGGCACCGTCCAAGAATCTAAAACTAGGCATATTTTTTTACTCCGGTTAACTTGAGTCCAAAGTCTATTTAAGGACCTTCAGATCGCCCACGGCAATTTATGCTACATTAGAGTTTCCTGAAGTTCAAATTTTCGTAATCTATAAATCGTATTTATTAAGTACTAGCTTTTGCGCGCGGCTCAATAAAAGTATCTCCATGCCAAATTTTATTATAATCGGTGCAGCGGTTTGGCAGTGAAAGCAGGACAGACAGACAGGTAGAGTTACTTTCGCATCTATAATATAGATAGTATGGGTTTCAATACACTTTTTATTGATGTTATGTGTGTATGTATGGTATAATAATTTTAAAAAGTTTGTTTATATTTTTCTTTACACACTTTGCAGACCACTTAATATGGTTTTGCCCTATTCACGCGTGGTTACTTGATTGCTAAAATTCACAGTATCACATGTGTTCAATCACTTTACATAATATTCGTTTTAAAAAAAAGTCAGGAAGGGATACTAGTTGATGAACATACGTTTAGACCGACAAGGTTAGTTTTATTTGATTCTAATATGAAATGGTCGAAACATTGTAACTTGGTTATTTTTAAGATCATACGCTGACCGAAACATTTTATCGTAAAAGAGGAATGACAAAGTACGAAAGAACGTTGGACCATCGCCAACCCAATAAAAACTAGTATTTTAAATTATAAGATATTCGATTCCACATTTGGTCTTTCGAGCATGCAATAAAAAAAAATTGAGTTATTTTATATCATTAAACACCAGATGTAATACAAATATACTTATGTACTATTTGTAATGACCTAATGGCTTACTTGATAATATTGTCCGACAAAATTGCAATCGTTAGTTAGAGGTGAGAGATTTATCACATTAAGTACCGTTTACCTCGCGTGGATATCATGATTATCACTATTAGGGTTAATGGTTAACAATATCTTGTTCAAACACATTATTGTAGCGAAAGCTATCATTATTACTACATACTAAACTGAGATAAGATAAATCGTTTTTGTTGTACATCAAAAATGTAACTAACAGATATTTTGTACGTAAAAATGACAGTGCCCAAATAATAGAATTAATAATTACTAATATGATAAATTCGCAAGTAGTTGATTTGTTAATCTATCGATAAAAAGTCGACTGACGATCGTGAAATTTGCGCACAATTGGTGCTAATTCTGTTGTTGACCTCAGTAAACTAAAATTTGTTGTTGGATTATATACTTTATTTTTAATGGCTAATAGTCCATTTTTTATTATCTCAAATCTTAGCTGTCCCTGTGTTTAGTTCAGTACCGAATAAACGTTAATCTAAGACACACGCTTTTTTATTTCTTAAATTTAAGAAGTATTTACTTTGGCGTAACCAAAATCCGTTAAATTACTGAACTTAGGCCATAATTGTTCTAATGATATTCTTGTATTGAACGTTCAAACCTGTAACGTGTGACGTAAAACTTGCTACACTAAACTTAGAAGTTGTCTAAATACATGCCGACTAAATTGCTTAGGTAATTTTTACTTATAATTTTTACATTTTGAGTTTAGTTAATTTTTTTTTACTATTAATCAATCTTGTACCTCTGATCAACTTTTATTTGGTGCTGAACTAAATATAGTGAAAGATAGGATGTGAGATATCGAAAAATAGACTGTAATGAAATGAGATTAAAGTATTTAATACAACAACAAACTTTAGTGATGTCAACAATAGAATTAGCACCATTATCAGTTGTTCACGGTTGATAGCTAAATTCATGAACGTATCTAAATCTCACAAGCGAAGCCGCGAACAAAATTTTTGTAAAATAGTGTCTTAGGAAAGCAGTCAAGAACACAATAGGTCAAAGAAAGTCTCATATATTCGTCGCATAGTTAATTATTCTATATGTGACTGCTTTATATAACAATCTGGTAACAAATTAGTACCGCGAAAATTTAGAAGCTTGCAAACAGACAATATGATGTTAAAGAAAAACTTTATAGGAGTTTCACAACTTCGGCAAAGTTTACGGCACATTTCAATAAATTTTTAAGACTGCAATTTGTTTCTTTTAAAATTTATTCTGTAAGCTTAATATAGTTAAAAGATAAATAAAATATCTACATAGTTTTGAAGAGAAAATGTTCATACTAGTTGCCGAGTAAGTTGTGTTTTAAAAGTAAATGCAGAGACTGTATAAAACGGTTCAGAAACTAACCTACATATAAAGTCCGAACCGAGGACCTTCAATGACGTGGAAAATTTATTCTGCTCAAAATTACCTAGCTCTATACGATTTCTTGTGTTTTTTTATACGATGCTTGAGTGTTTGATGTTTCGGCAACAAATTTTGACAGCTATGGTTAGTTATAGTGTTTAGTTTTTTAAATATTATGTTTTCAAAATGTTAGTGTGTACGTACATACATGAAGCAGAACCTTCATATCCGTTTCACGAAAATTCTCAGACCGCTTCTCCGTTCTATTTGTTAAAATTTTTATATGAATTTTGGAACAGTATGAAAACTAAAAAAAATAATTCTAAGTTCAAAAAACTGGTTTTTACATCACCTTAATAATACAAAAAACAACTTGAAGTTTAGGTGCAGACAAGAATTATGTTCGCATACCTACGTATTCTCGTATCGTTATTCCCTAAATAGCTGCTCTGCATTCCTTACAAGCAAAATACAACAATTGTAAACATTCTAACGTGGCTATGTTCCTTGTAATCCAGCCGCCGAAAGGACACATTTGTTTATTCCCTTTTCCTTTGCCATATTAAGTCGTACAGAAATTCATCCGCTGCGGGTAATTGCGTGAATAAAATATTATTTCTTTGAAATTATACTTTGTTTGAAAATAAAACCGACTTCACGTTTCTGTAATTCCATTTTATTATGTATAAAGCTGACAAAATACGGCTGGATGCTAAGGGGTGCTGCTTAGAAGTGTACTGCGAACAAGATTGGATAAAACTCAGTTTACATGATTGAGACAAAGTATTTTTAAATGTAAACAATTAAACGCATTATTTTTAAGTTTATCGTGAGTATTTAAATTGTTTTTTTATAATTATAACTATAAACATGTATTTAATTTTACAAATCAGTAATCAGAAACTTACGAAAATGAAGATTTATTGATTTACTAATTATGTTTTGGTCGACATTTTAAATCCTAAACCCAAAAATAATTAAATAATTTAACTGCTGCATTTTAGTTTTCGATGAATATGAGTTCAGGTCTAAAATCTAAGTGTAATAAGGCTTTGCTGTGTAAGTTTCTTATCTATTGTGTAGAACTAATATATGACAGAATCGAAATAATTACTCTACGGGAATTTCTCTAAAAATTCTGAATATTGTAACACAGTTCGTACTTCGTAGTATCCCAATAATGTGCGCTGTTTTCTTGTCAAACTTGTCAATTCAACCACTGCCTATAGGCACAGTAAATTTGTACCCAATTACAGAACTATCGAAAATCGCTTTATCAAATATTCGTTTTGCTCAAGAACATACTAGCGAAAATTTGGCGAGTTCAGAACTGTCGACACTATATCAACGATTGGCTTCATTTGATATCGGCAACGTGCCGACCTTTGATTTTCATGTCGTCGAGTTTCGTGGATATATATCACATTTGAGTAAAGAAAAAGAATATTTAATGTAATTTGAGAAGAGTAGAATAATATTATTTGCCAACCGTGGATTGAAAATACTTTCATTAATTAAATATCGGTATAGAGGTTATTATTCTAAATCACTATTAACATTTTTAAAGTGAGACACGAGATTAACACTCGAATGTATTTTCTTAAGTACTTCACTAGAAATTTTGCGTGTGACGTAGTTTAAAGAGGTTCTTCAATGTTAGAAAATGCAGTATTCAGGTTGGATAGTAGTAGTTACACAGTAACTATTATTGTTAGGTCATTAAAATACCCAGGTTGTTGCAAAAATTGATAGCCACATAAATCCGTTCTTTCTTCAAACTACTCGTAATTTGGATTGACAGTTAATTTCAACACAAACCTCCTTTTTGAAAATTTACTGGCCACCTATGTGTAGCGTTTTTTTTATTTGCCACTGTTGAAAATGCTTCGAGGGCGAAAATTTTGCACTGCAGACGAGGCCGTCCAAGAATTACAGACATTGCCGTCTAAGTGCGTTAGGATTGGTGGGGGGATATTTGGAAAATCTGTATATAAACTTTTTCTATATTCTAACTATTTTACATTTCACTAACTATTTTTATTTTTTGTCCACGTATATAAAAGTGAAAGGTTTAAAATGACACTCAACTGTAATGCGCTAATTGACTAAGATCAAAATATCATTGCTGACGAAATAGCCCTTTTGACTCATTAAAAACGGATTAAATACGCTAAGTGGAATACCACAGTTAAAAATATTAGCATAAAAATTCAATTAGTAATACTCAAAATTATTAACGTCAAATAAAGCACCCCTGTGCTGCATGCCAGTGTATCTCCAACAGGCCGAATACAACGAATATTAGTTCAATTTAGCGTGTGATAATATGGAAATTTGTTACCATTAATTATAGTCGAGCAGGCTGTGCCACTGTAATATGGCTGCTTTAAAACGAGTACTTGTGGATTTATAATAAATCTACCGCTTTATTGTCAGGTTCTGTAGGAGACGTTATAACATTTTTAATACTAACAATATTCACATCAATGAATTGCCGCTGGAAACAAATGCAACAAAGAAGTAAACAACACGCAATTTATTAAATACTAATAAGTGTATATTATGTATATACACTCATAAGTATATTTAATCCTACTATTATTATAAACGCAAAAGTTTGTGAGTATGTAAGTGAGCATGTTTGTTGCTCTTTCACGCAAAAACTATTGAATGGATTTTGATGAAACTTCACAATTAATAAAGATATTCGCCTCGCAGCGTTACCCAGCGATTATTGTCGTACCGCGGGTACAGCTATTAATATATATTTACAATTGAAACATAACTCCTCATACATTTATGAGAACCTTTAATCATCAAGTAATAAGACCGAAGGCAAATATTTCTGAGTAATATTATATGTCGATAATGAAATACACAACAGTTCTCACAAAGTTATGGTTCACCCTAAATAATAGTTGCATTGAAATTCCTTTATGTGTACACAAATGTTCGTGAGCATATACATAAGTACGTATAATACCTATCTATACCTACTAATATTATAAAGCTGAAGAGTTGGTTTGTTTGGTTTGAACGCGCTAATCTCAGGAACCGCTGGTGTGATATGAACTATTATTTCAGTGATAGACAGCCCGATTATTGAGGAATGCTATAGGCTATATATCATCACGCTAAGACCAATAGCAGCAGAGCACCAATGAAGAATGTTACAAAAACGCTGGAAAATTATTACAGTACGGGCAATAGCAGGCGTAAACAAGGTTGCGAGGGTCAGCTAGTCATAAATATGCAGACTTAAAAATCAATGCTGAACAATTTAATAGTATGTACGACAAATGACATAATGCATGCACGCCCAATCGTGTCATTAGCACGTAAAAGCGTCGCTAGTAGAGTGGTAGTACTATAACGACTGACGTGCTCGATGTTTGATGGTCAGTAATAAAGTTACTCGTTGAATACAAATGTGATTGATGGACCTGATGTATTGATGTGTAGTTTTGTATTAACTCATTTATCTGTGTTTGATTTATAGGGGACTAAAGACAGTCACTGTAGAGGTTTATTTCAATAATAGAAATAATAACAGCTAATTTAAGATAATCATTAGATAGGATTGGAAACTGCAGTGAAATTTATAAAAAACTTTGTTTACCGCAAAATCAGCTAATCGTTACGAAGTTAGTTTAAATATAGTAGCCTTATGTACTCCTGATATTATCAGCTATCGGCCAGAGCAAGTCCAAAATCCGTCCAGCCGTTCCAGAGATTAGCCGGATAAAGAGATAAAAATTAGAAAATGTTTTTTTGTTATAAGTACCTATATGTTCATATGCATTTAGTGAAAAGCTGTTAATTTGTAATTATAAACAGATTTTATAATTTTGTTTATTTGTATAATACCGAAATACGGCATATGCTCCAATGCAACCTTTAAGTATTTACAACTTCAGCTGAGTCTAAGCTCAATATGTATAAGTATGTGGGTAGCCAAACCTATGTGTAAAAAAAATAGAAAAAAAAAGAAAAAAGATACATGAAAATTATAAAAGGCATAGCATTTTGTAGATATATTATAGCGTCTGTTATTGACACAAAGAGGGACAATACACATAAAAGATCTTTTGATTTTCATTCAGCTCACCACATAAGTAAATAACTCGTTTGATTTGGTAGTTTTTTTTTTACGTACCTGCAACAAAGTAAATGATTTTAATTAATATACGTGTACATACATTCATCATTGTTAAATATATATAAGTTTAACATTAAAAAGAACGACTTTGCACTAGCGCCTAGCATTTTCCATTTGATTTTATTACCTCAACTTCCCGACACGCTCTTTGTGCAGGATATTACAAAGCGTTGTGTTGTAATTAGTTTTACAAATCATTTTGCTAGATATAGTCAGATGCAAAACTTTCTTGACATAATACTTCTAAACTACAAACCTAACACCTAATGAAGAATCAGTGAATTTGGAGAATTATATTTAAAAATATGTGAACCGTGTGCTAACGGATTAAGAATACGAAGTTTAACCACCCATATTCATCCCATGGGTGTCCTAAGAGCTGCCTAAAGGATCAAAATACACAGGACAATAGCACTGCTACCCGTCTGGCCAGCGCGGTAGGTTTCTGATCTTTAGGCCTACTATGTAGGCCTAAAGATCAGCGCCGACGAACGGAGTGGCGGCGGAAAGACCAATTCAATTTAAATTCTAACCTAAAGTTATTCAGAATACAACTGAATTTGATTCAACGAAATAAAACCATCGTCCATCCGTCAACTAAAACATATTTCTAAGGATAGGCCTATTTTCAAGAGTGAATTAAAAGTTGGTGGTGAAAAATGATCAATACACACAAAGAATTAAGTAAACTGAATCACACTAAAAGAAATCATCACAATTTGTATACATTTCAAAAGATTAACTGTTCACATTTGCTTACGTCAACTGTACGATTAATGTAACTCATTAACTACATAATTAATTCCCAGTGTTAATCCAACTCAAATACAATTACGAAATTAATGCCTAATATAACTTCATGTTATGTACATGACGAGCTAAAGTATCAGTTCATCAAGGAACAAATCCGTACGTTTAACATGTCACATACATACATAAATTACTGAGGACACTTAAAGACCTTACTTACTGTATATAGGAATTAAATACAAATTGTAATAATGTCGTCGGTTTCTGACACTTTAACTCTCTATTAGGTTAAATTAATTTAGTATAAAATCAACGCGAACGATGTTTACTAGACAGTATTAAGCTGTAGATAACTTGACACGTCTCTGACACGTTAGTTTGAGCCCAAAGTAGGCAGTGCCTATTCCACGGTAATCAAATGTTTAAAATTTATTTCAATATTTCTAAATAGATACATTTCAGAGATAAATTATACCCAGACATAAAAGAAAATGATCAGGTTCATCATAGAATTATAGGGTGTTTTTTTAAGCTTATCTAGCTTAAAAAAACACCCTATAATTCTATGATGAACCTGATCATTTTCTTTTACGTCTTTACGCCTTGGAGGCCAGCATTGTTCGTGTTATACGCCATACAAATGACGAAGTCGTCTATAAGTTGCGCGAATCGACGACTGATTTTCAAAGTAAATTTGGATAATTTCGTAGCGTTGTTCAAGCGTGAGTCTATTCATGATGATTTGTCAGAGTATACTGAAACAAATAAAAAAAAAGTTTCATCAAAATTTAATTTTTTGTGTTACTTTTTACAATTTAAAGTTCTATCTAGCTTAAAAAAACACCCGTTATTTGTCTTGAGTGTGATTCGACTAAGCGACTTAGCAGACAGGCCGTGTTATGGTTTGTGTTGAATCAACTAACTCTCCTTTTGCAGCTGTGAGTTGTAGCACGCGTGGCCGAAGTGATTTTAAATTTTCAGATCGATAACTACTGAAAGGCAGAAAACATTTCTCATTCAAGTTCAATATTGTAAAGGATTAAGGGTGATTTCTTTTAAAGGTGGCCGCTTTTCTAATGCCATCCCTTCCGAGAAAAAGGAAGAAGGTTAAAATAATGTTAAGAAATGCGCTATATGAGTTATCTATCTGAGCTTTCTGAGTTAGGCTAGGGTTACCGTAAGTTACAGATGGGGGACCAAGACTGAAAGTGCAGCACAAAGACTGTATATTTCGAGAGACAATTTGTCTCTTGGAGCAAAGAAATATTATTATTATTATTTTTTGCAAATGCAACATGGCACCCACACTATGGCAGTCTATTGACACGCTTCTACATCAATAGGCCCCTCACTCACTAACACATTTTAGATTGGTCTTCTGTGAAGGTGTAGTTCTGTGAAGTAGTAGTGTTCTGTGTGCCTGTTCGTGTTGATCAACATGGCTTTACTACTTTGTTTAAACTAGAATTTAATTGCAGGTTTTTGGGTCCAATAAATCTAACTATGCATCATCTATCAGTTACTCATTAAATCACTGGTTAAAGGAAAATATTCAATAATGAAAATGACCAGAACAAAAATTAGCTATTTACTGTAATTTAATCACGTAATAAAGTCTCACTTAAACTTAACATGCTTATCCACAAGTTTAGCATAGCGTCGCGAAGGCAACGCCCCACTTCACTCCTCTCGACCTATTTGGTGCCTCAACCTACATAGCGACCTAAATTCCCTCTCACAGATATCTGTCAGTCGCAGCCTCAGACGCATCTGCAGCGGGCAACCCGATTTGTACGTTACACCCCATTTGGCACTTGCTGCTGCTTAACGATTTGAAATTGCCTTGCTGAATGAAGGCATTTGTAAATATTGTTGTTTTTTTTCCTAAAGATTATGGTTTATACTTATTGTACTATTAAGGTAAAATATTTAGTTTAGAACAATCGTTTTAACCGACCTTGTGACTGGTAAATTATATACTACTAATTGTGTTTTAATTGTGGGTTTCTCAGAATCTCTAAACAATGTGTGTTACTTTTATGCGTATTCTATGGTACTTAAAAAAATTAAATTCCAAATGTCTATAAATCGATAGAATTTAATATAAAATCTATTTCTCTATCTCGGGTATCTCCCGGGTCGGACCAAATGTTTGTATGATTTGCTAATATTTGTTTCGGAGTTTGGGTGTTTCCTATGTATAATATGTTTGTATTTAGAAAAAAAAGTATATAAATAATTATATCAATTGTCTAGTACCCAAAACACAAGCTATGCTTTGCTTGGGACTAGACGACGTTGTGTGTTTAGATGTCCGGAATTTTTATTTATTCTTGTACACGTATTTCCAATTAAAACATCAAAGCTTAAACTAATAAATTCAGAAAAAAAACACTTATTACTACTTGAGTCCTTGATAACATTAAGATCTTATTAACTCCTTCGTATAATAAATATAATATAGCCCAGCTAGTACTTATTAGTTAAATTTTATTTCATATTTAATCGATTAAATTTTCCTTTGTAATAAAATCGATTGTTACTTTTAAGAAAACTCTAAACCTTTCTGGGACATAATTCATTGATTATTTACCGACCTGTCGAAAAGAAAATAAATGAGTGGACAGAGTATAACGTATGTACATTTGGCAGCAGTTAGGGCAATTTATCATTCGTTCAGTATTGTGAAAAGTAATTTTACACATATATTTCGACATATATTTTATTCGCATGTTACGAAAACTTTTGTGATTCATAACATTTCGACAGTTTCCTAACTTTCCGGTTTCATGTAATGTTTGGTATCTAGGCCCTGCGGGCGAGCAGTCGGCATCGAGTTATCTACATTTTACAACGCCATTTTGTCCAGGTGCTTGGTTTAATATCTGGAAAGATTGAAAGAACTGCGTCTAACTTAATGTGGTTTCATTTAAGGTAAGGTAGCGTTTTAAGGACTCTCAAAATCGAATGGGGTAGCTAAACTCTGCCGACATAATTTGTATTGAAATCATTTGTTTGTTTACTTACTCTTCGCAAAGACAACCAGCCATTTGTCATTTCTAAGGCCGCCGTAATTGTAGCCGCTAGTTAGTGTTGTCATCGCGCACTCAGCCATTATTGTGGTACATTTATAGTGAACTAGCGACCTGGCCCGGCTTAGCACGGCTTCTTTGAAAAGCTCGATTTTCCTCCACTATAACATGCACGTATTACACATATACCTTTCTCTAAAATCACTTTTATATATTTCTGAAAACTGCATTAAACTCCATCGAGTAGTTTAAAAGATCTTTGTCATTAATACTCTGTCATATATATTATATCTTATGTGTAACAAAATATCCACACATCCGAAGGTTAACGGGAAGAGAATGCCCTGGGCATTAACGTCTGCCGATGCACAAACGTGCATGTAATTTAAAATGTGAAACTTCAAGCAATAATGAATTAATTTTACATACTTTGGTGTAAGTACCAAAATACTCGTATACTGTTTGGGGTCGAGACGCTAGGTTCCTAGGGTCCGAGTGCACGCGCTATGTATAAACAACAAGCTAAGCAACTCATTGACGCTTCATGTAACCAGAAGGCCGACCTTTTTCTAGCACAGAGATTAGTATTGCTATTCAACGTGGCAATGCTGCCAGCATTTTGGGAAGCCTACCAGTAGGCGATGACGCGGAGGAGTACCTATTTTGACGCTTGTATGTAAATATCGTTATTGTTTTTTTTTTCGTAATATTTTAATGTAATTCTATAAATAAATGTCATTTCATTTATTAAACTTAGAATATAAAAGATTATAAATGCATGTTTTTCGTAGCATACCAACCCTTAGGTGCCGACGTATCTCCTAGAGCAATGTCTTTATGATATTGCCGAATAAGAATAGGAGATCGCGGGAAAATATACGTTGAAATAACACTCGCATATTTGACACAATAAAAAGGGTCAACGGTATCCTACTATTTGTTAGTTACTTCCGATTGTCAAAAAATACAACACAAATATCAATATGTTTTATTACGGGAATAAAAAGTTTGAGTTTTTGCAGAATCGGGTTATTATATCTTAAGTACTTGATTTTATATACACTTAAAGCCACCAAGAGACTGAAAACAAACATTTAAATTTATAAAAGTATTTGTGTACGCAGAGACAGTTAACGAAGTAGGGTTTCTCAGAAGCATAGGACCTTGTAAATATCTCATAACTTACATTTGCAATTGTAAGCACTATAAATATCACCCAAGACACAGGAAAGACTACTGAGCTAATTAAGTAGAAGTAGAAAGTATATTAAATACAAGTAATTTCAATCACAATTTTAGATGTCCAAGCATGACTTCTATAAATGGCAATTGCAAAATTGTTTCCAAATTTAAACCTAATTCGTGTCATATGTAAATTAATATTCACTCTCATCAAAACGGTTCAAAGAAAAAAAACTGATACCCTCATTTTTCCCCTACACCTCTCTGTGGAATATTTCCCGTCCTTGAACAAAAGAATGTCGATCTCACAGGTCGGGCCCAATATTAATAAATCGCTGCAAAACAAGTCTGCAAAGTCCCAACGGATTCGCTTTTCGATAAAGTATAAGGTTAATAAATATATCATGTTTTTTATCATATTAATCGAATATTATAATCCTCTTTCAATAAAGATCAAAAGTCAACATTATTATAATGAGATGCGAAAATGTACTTTGTACCTTTCGGAAAAGGTTGAGGGTTTTTTAAATATTCATTTTTGAAGAATACCTACACGACATATTACGTCAACGCAGCAATGGTCTTAAATTTCAATAAAAACTTTGGACTTTTTTTTTATTCTGTTTTTGTTTTGCATCTTTTGCGCACATCGTATGCCAGTTCCATCATATCCTGAACAAGTTACTACATCGTCTAAGAATAATCGACATGAATCTGAACAGAGCCTTCGCATCATCGCTATTTGATTCCGATTGGATTCTGTAAAACATTTCTACGTCGGCTCCATTCAAATTCAAGACACTAAACTCTTTCTACTGGACTTATATCTGACACACTCCATCAATAAATGGTGTAAGTCTTCCACAACTTCACGTTCCTTACAATCAGGCGAAGCAGTTTTCTTCATCATATAACTAAATTTATTGCATGGGATGTGTCCAGATCTGAGTCTATGGGCAACAACAATTATAGTTGTTCCAATACTTTATTTAACTTTTGACAGATCACGCACATAAAGTTTTGTAATAATTTTTGATACAATGTACTACAGATAATACTGTACTTTATGGGCGGGCTCCGCCTACTTAGGGATGTGTGATTCGCAATTAATGACCACAGACTATAAAAACGGTTTTGAAATAAATCGATTATCGATTATATTAATAAAACATACAATAAAATTATTGTGATTATATTTTATATCAAATCACGTAAAAAGCTTTATTATTTTGCATTAAAATGCCCTAAATGTCTCTGTTTCAATGCATAAATAATTTGCGTAATGAAAACAGTTCCATCGTACTCGTACCTAGTAATGGGATCGAATGTATTCGCCGCAAATTAATGAATCTAAAATAATTGTTTAGACTTACTATAGTTGGTTCAAATAAAAACTACCTGCGGTACCTACTTGTAATGAACAGGTACAAAATGTTGAAATTCGTAGTAATTTACGGATTAAAAATAAAACAACCAAAAGAGGTACTGTAATACTAATTTTAATTATAAAGAATCGTCTTCTTCGTATGACCAGGAATCATCATCACTTGAGTTCTCAGTAATATTGATTATCATTTCTTGGATAGATAAATTGTCGAATGCAACATCCCGATCCCAATCCGACATTATCACCTTCTTTGTTTTTTCTACAACATTCGCCCAGTTTTCTGGAGTTACTTTTTCACACGCATTTTTCAGTAAATTCAGCATTTTTCTTGCGGTGAAAGGAGGAGTTGTATTGTTCCTCGCAGCATATCCTTTAACTTGTGCCCAGATCATTTCAATTGCATTATATTGGCAGTGATATGGGGGAATTCTGAGGACGGTATGCCCATGCTCTGCTGCCATTTCATCTATGACGTATCGTTTTGGCAGCTTCTTTGTTTTTAATATCTTTACTAACTCTACTTTTAGTAGGGACTCATTCACCTCTTCGCCATTGTCACGGAGCCAGTTTATAATTTCATGTTTTTTGTTGGCCTGTGTTGGTATTTTATTAATTTGACGAGAGTGATAAGGTGCATTATCAATAAATATTATTGATGGCTCTTCGAGTGATGTAAGCATTTCTCTGAACCACTTTTCATACACGTTCGAATTCATCTCCTCATGATAATCTCCTGTTTTCTGGGATTTAAAAGCTAATAGAGCGCCTGGCACAAATCCTTTTACTGTTCCTGCATGACAAATAATCAGTCGTTCGCCTTTTCCCATTGGTACTGTAGAAGTGGAGCCAACGGTGTCGTCAGTCCAAGTTTTTGACAGCGTATGATTCGCATTGAGCCAAGTTTCATCTGTGAAAACAACATTCGACCAATCTTCTATTTTTTTTGCTTGTCTTAAAATATCGCATCTATACAAAGCAATATCATTGCGTTCCATTAAAATTTTTCGATTGTCACATTTTTGGAATAACATTCCAATGTCTTTCAATACCTTTGTCATAGAAGATTTTTGACCACGGAACAAACCACTATTTCGAAGAGATTGTGTTAGTTTTTTTAATGTTGGAATCTCTTTTCTTTGGTAATAGTCGTATATATGACGACGAATAGCATCAGCGTCAAAATTGTCAACGGCTGTAACTTTACTAGGCGGACGTTTTTTCTTAGGTGTAGATAGCTTATTCTGTTCCATGCCACTGCTGCCGTAGCCTTCTTTTGTTATTTTTGCCACTGTTGGAGCACTAATACCTAATGCTGCTGCAACACGGTCTCTAACTTGAGTCACTGGTATAAGAGGCCCACCATTACGGCTTTCCTTTTCAAAGTATTCACGAAGTCGCAAGACAAACTCTCTTGTTTGTCCTTTGAGTACTTTCTTTTTTGGCATTTTGACAGTAACGAAGGCAGGAACGATACGCTCAACTCAACCAAACGTGAGAATTCACAAATAAATCAATACGGAGGAATATAAATACTCAACTATATTGAAGGTTACTCATTGAAATACTGTAGATTATTTTAAAATAGACATAGAGAGATTTAATAAAGATCATCAATAGTTTAACAAATACAATATTAACCACTGAATTACAACACAATACAATAATACATTTTGAAAATTCAGTTCCTTTTATATATTTTTTCATGACATAGAACCGTCATATTTGAACAACATTCTTTTAATCCATTTCTTCTTTATTTTGACAAAGGAGGTCGCACATTGAAACACATAGAAATATGAAGTACGAAATTATCTATAAAATAATGAGTTTGTTAAATCGATTAAAACTTCTTAATGCATAAAATCGATCGATGAAAGAAATCGAATAGGTAACGGGTCAGGGTATCACTATTTGATTAAGTATTAGAGCTGTCAAAAGTTAAATAAACTATTGGAACGACTATAACAATAAGTCCAAAGTTGGTGCATGAACAGTAAGTCAAACAGACAACTATAGTCGTTCTACGTACGTACGTATTTTAAAATAATCTACAGTATTTCAATGAGTAACCTTCAATATAGTTGAGTATTTATATTCCTCCGTATTGATTTATTTGTGAATTCTCACGTTTGGTTGAGTTGAGCGTATCGTTCCTGCCTTCGTTACTGTCAAAATGCCAAAAAAGAAAGTACTCAAAGGACAAACAACTGTCAAGTGATGATGATTCCTGGTCATACGAAGAAGACGATTCTTTATAATTAAAATTAGTATTACAGTACCTCTTTTGGTTGTTTTATTTTTAATCCGTAAATTACTACGAATTTCAACATTTTGTACCTGTTCATTACAAGTAGGTACCGCAGGTAGTTTTTATTTGAACCAACTATAGTAAGTCTAAACAATTATTTTAGATTCATTAATTTGCGGCGAATACATTCGATCCCATTACTAGGTACGAGTACGATGGAACTGTTTTCATTACGCAAATTATTTATGCATTGAAACAGAGACATTTAGGGCATTTTAATGCAAAATAATAAAGCTTTTTACGTGATTTGATATAAAATATAATCACAATAATTTTATTGTATGTTTTATTAATATAATCGATAATCGATTTATTTCAAAACCGTTTTTATAGTCTGTGGTCATTAATTACGAATGACACATCCCTAAGTAGGCGGAGCCCGCCCATAAAGTACAGTATTATCTGTAGTACATTGTATCAAAAATTATTACAAAACTTTATGTGCGTGATCTGTCAAAAGTTAAATAAAGTATTGGAACGACTATATAGGTCCATATTCCGGTAAGTATTACCTTATAGTATTGTATTATTTTTTAACTGATTGGTCATAATAAACATAATACTTTATAAACTATTAATATGAAGTTTGCTCACTTTCCTATTTCAAAAGTTCTTGCATAAAATTATGTTAATACAAAAACTTTTTCCAACATAAGCCTTTTTCAAGAAAGGTTCTGTGAATGATACTCATATTTATTCAGGATACTTGGTTTTACTTACGCGTGTATTTCAGAGACACGGGACTAGTCCGGGTACATCTCTTGTCATCCTTGGGAATGATCTTTAACTAAAATGTCAAGAGCCTTGAGACCGATGCGGGAATAGTGCATTTAACAGTCAGTCAGTTTTACAGGACCTTAATATCGCTAAATTGTAGCGGTCACTTCACGTAAAAAACGAAGCCGTGTATTTAACTTAAAGTAAACCCCAATGTTTAATACTCAACAAAATACTTAATAGGCTTCAGTCATTAATAATATTTATAATCTTGTAAAGTTCCCTTGAAGGTTGATAGATGGCGTTATATTCTACCTTTAGATCACGATATCGTTTCGTTACCGATCTAATTATAAAAGGAGCAAACAAATGAAAATAAAGTTTTCTTGTTAGATCAGAATTTACTGTGATTTTAATTCAAATCCTTGTATTCACAACCAGTCTAATGAAGTAGTTTGCCCACTGGCTCATAGTTACGTGCATTGTCAAGAACACCTAACCTTACTTCTCAGTCTCGGAGTAAGAATTGTAGTATCTAAGAATGTAATAGCATACAGATGATAGCTATCCTAGATATTAAACTATGACCTTTACAATTTAACAAAAGTTCAGAAATATCAAGTCAACCAACAAACAAAGTCCACAAAAGTTAAAATTAATTAAGCAATTCGGTGGTATTCATCACCAACCGTACTAATTTAGAACTCATTTAACACAACGAAGGTCTATGAACTTTCGCTAACAAATAATGAGTTTGCCACGAACGATACAGCGGCAATACCAGCAAAGCACTGGCGTCGATTTACGGCCTTAATACAATTTATCGTCTAAGACTCCCGAGGGATGAACTGGAATGTCCGACGTGACGGCAGACACCGTAATAAAAGAACTGCAGCCGATATTGGCACGCTTGATACTAAATACTGCTTGAATTACATTGGTTGGTGATAATAGTTGACACATATAGCTCTAGTTTTTCATACAGTTGATCGGTAAGTAATCTTAAATTCAAAGCCAGAAGTCATAGTCAAAAAAAAATATTTAGAAGTATATAAAAATCAGCAGTATGATTACCATATTATAAATTCTGTTTAGTTTCAGGGTCTTAGGTCTTAGGGTCAGCAGGCAGCGCGTAAGGTGTGTAAAATTATAAAGTTATCTATATAAATAAAAATGAATCACAAAATAGTATATACGTATCGACTACACCAAATTTAATAATTGTATTTTTTAAGTGTTTGCTAATATCTGGATAAGGTTTGTATAGAAGAAAATTAAAAGAAAACCGGCGGTGTCATATTTTCTTAGTCCGCTTAATTCTATGTACTGCGGCCCTGCGGGAAGTTGAGGCGGCCTTAAATAATAATATAAGTTTTTCGGTAATTTAGAAAATATTCACGAAAATAAATATGGTGGTACGAAGTTAGACGGATTAGCTAGTATACTAGTATATATATATATATCACCGTAAGATTGCAAAAACTGTTACATTGTAATCTACCTAGCAAGATTGTAAAATGTCGAAAGATTTTCAACTATGGCACTACTTACAATTTAACGTACTATTTCTCATTAGATTATAAAGTATCGAAGTAAAACCGATAAATAACAATCTATCGCGCGTCAAATTGTCAACTGTCCCTGATTGGTCGGTCTTACGGTATGCCGTTCTATGGCCATAGATTTAGGTTAGGATAGAACTTCTTTAATTAATCACAAATTCATTTTACTACAACAACTTCATGTAACCAATTCTAAAGGTATTTTCAACATTAATTCAATTACAAACACAAAAATACTTTACATTCGGCAACAAACAAAAATGGCGGTTTCACTTAGCTAAATTATAATCTAACTAAAAACAATATGTACATTACGGTTCACAATCTTTCGACAGTTCAATCTCGCGAGATATATTACAATCTAACGATTTGGACAATCAGACGATAACATATAGAAAGTACTCAAAACTGAAAAAGCAGGAAGCTAATGTAACTCAGTTGTGTGTAACTTTTCAAATTGTAAAATACTGGTTAATTTACCAGCTCGACTTTCTCATTGCTCCGTTATACCTAGTAGTTATAGTGTCAGGTGCAAGCTTTCACGGAAGCTCTGTAGAAACTTTTAATGGACTTGTGTTTTTACCAAGCATCAGTTTGCCATTTAATAGATGTATGAAATTAAACACATACGTTTACACAAACTTTTTGCCTCGCACACAACAAAACTTTGAATGAGCTGTCGCCTGCGGTATTCCTGGCCATATACGACCTTCATTAATTTAAGAAACGAGCGCACTCCTTTTTAAAAGGCCGGCAACGCTCTTGTGCCTCTGTGCTCTAGTGTTAGTGATCTGTTTGATCCTTTGCTATAAAAAAATCATAAATGTGTTTGTGTGAACCAAGCTATTGCGTGGATTTGTCTACAACCGAGATATAGCGTACCTAGAAAGAATTCTAAATGGGGTACAGAGATTGAGATTGTTAAGGAGAAAAAAATGATAGAAGGGATAATAAAGGTCTTGTAACTTGTTGGTTTGCGAGCATTTAAATTACTTTTAGAGAACTCGGGGGCGGAGTAATAGCAAATTAATCAGATAAACCCTTTATCATTTACAAACCGTTTGATTATCAAATCATAAATTAACATCGTTCTTTAATCGGTGAAAGCATTTCTCTAATGCCTGCCTTCTAAACCTCGATCCGCGTAAAATTTAAACGAAACGTAGTTGTAGAAAACAAACATACTACCGCCGAGTACTTGAATTGTGGAGATTTGATGAATGTCTTTCCATATAAAATAATCATAAATTTTAACAAAAAAACAACCGACTTTAAGAACTGGACCAAATTAAAAACAATAATCATCAAAATCGGTTCACCCCGTCGAAAGTTACAAACATAAAAAATACAGTCGAATTGATAACCTACTCTTTTTTTGAAGTCGGTTAAAAATGATATTCAGTTATGTCGTAGAAGACTAAAATCCAATTCCAACGTTAAGACTGACTAGGGAAAGACTCGGAAGCCACTAGACACTAATTCTTTGGCAGTCATATATGTTACCTTTCTGCTATAAACCACACTTGTAACAGTAGCAAGTTCCAATAAATTTATTATTAGTATTAAAAGTTTCATTTTGTATCGCTCTGTAAAACACTGACGAAATAGTAGTTCGCCAAAGACCGGACTGACCCGAGGAAGATAAATGTGTCTGTCCCTCAGTTTATTTACTGGATCTAGGAGTACCTTCTAATGCAAATATATCTTTCGATTTACAGAGTGGCAAATGTAAACATTATTGTGGAAAGGTTTCAGAGATTTAAGAACTTTTACGACATATATGGCATATTGCAGCGTCATAATTGTTTAGTTTTATATTTGTTGGAAAGCAGACGTTTGTGTTGTAAAGACAGTTTGATAAATAAAGTTTTAGATTAAAAAGCTTTTAAAAAACTATTAGATAGTTTTTTTCGTTAGGTTAAATAATCTGCTTAATGTTTTTGGCGTCTATAAAGTGACGGTTAAATTTACTGCAGGGTGTACTACTACAGGGTAACTTATATGCAAAATATCTAAAGTCTAAATGAAATAATCGTGAAAATTAAATTAATTTCAAACTTGTATCAATTGAAATCAGGCATTAACTTATATAAAACGTAATAGTAAAGGTCCGTAAAGGGTATTTCCGAAACTCTCTGTTAATAACATAGTAGCTCACAACCTACATCAAAAGAGATAGATTGAGTTGTAAAAATGTGTAAAACCTTAATTAGGGTTCGCGGTCCCAAAGTAATCAGAAACAAAACAAAATATCACGATACGTTGTCGTTGATCCCTATTTGCAGTTCCATTCCGACCCAAATAAATACAAAATTTGAATATACCTCGTTCATATTTGTCACGTAATTCTGTATGGAACTACAAAAGCGTTGTTGTAATTCGGTTCACCGGCTTGGCACGCAACCAGACACCAAGTGATAGGATTAAGTGACATTTAAAAAAAGTCTGCCGAATTTTAGATTTGAAAATGGAAAAACTGCTCGGTGCATGTGAGCTGGACAGATATTTATCATACAGGAATAACCGCTATAGTACTGTCATAAGATAACCTGAGTCCACGAAGGAAAAATTTATGATTTTTCAATTCAAAAGTAAGTTTATTTAACGATGATTGTGTTATTTGGGTAACGTAAAATGACAGCGTTCGTACTGTCGTGTTTCGTTGGTGAGTGCGAGACCGGAGGCCCAATAATGCAGAAGCATCACTAGGCCGCCATCGGTTTCGACTAGACAAGACTAGATCCACGGGAAGGGGTTTGACGATGGTAACTTCACTCGCTCAGTAAGAAGCGAGGAAAGAACTGCTCAGCCGCAGGAAGAAAGTGCTTTGAATTCGAACGACGATAATTCAATTGTAGTAGTAATTAGATAGTTATGTTCAACACAAAAAAAATACTTTTGTGAAAATAAAGAACCTTTCCTTGCACCCGGAATGAAATTTATCTCTCAAACAAAGATATTTACACTAAGAAAGTGCCACCTTCGGAGCCGTCGTCAGCAAGATGAGATCTATATCAGTTAGAGGATTCTCTCTGAACAGTTGTTGACTTGAATAGGGTTGCCGAACAGACAATTTACTTAACTTAAATCTGCACCGATGTTTACATAATAATATTGATAATTTACTCAAGTAAATGTCAATATACGAAGAAACGTTCATGGAGTATTTTAATGGCATTTTCTCTTTCGAAGGAATAAGTGTTTATTTAGGATAGTCAACCCTTCTTTGGTTGTGATGCAGTCTGGATAAAAGTATTATTTCTAAGTCAAATTCTAGCTTATCGCTTCTTTACAAAGGGATTCAACAGTCAACCAAATAGAGACTTACTACCTATTGAGTGTGTTGATCTATAAGATATTTTGAGTTTACTATCATCATGAGCATATCGTTGTCCACAGCAGGACACTGTTGGTTTTTATACGATCACTAAAGACTAAAGTATTCAACCAGTGTGTACTATAGTCAACCCTTAATGGATACCAGTTTGAAGAGACTAATGAGATTATGCGACAGAGAACTAAAGTGTAAGTGGGCCGGACGTGTCTCCAGACGACCTGATGGTCGCTGGAGCCGAATCGTCCTAGAATGGAGACCTCCGTTAGTCAAAAACAGTGGACGCCCGCGGCACGATGGACTGACGATTTGATGACGAGGAAATGGCTGACAGCGGATACGACAGCGCACAAGTCCAGGATGGTCGGTGCTCCTTTTCTTTTCATTATCATGAGTATGTTTTTCCTAGTTTCCAATTATCAAGTTAACACGAATGAAACTTCACTGGCAGTGTTCCCAGCTAGTCAAACAATAAACGTAATAATAACTGAGCACTAAGTTACTTGAAGATGGCAATTAAGACTTTGTTGTTAATGCTAGCGAGATCCAGTAAATACAGTAAAAAGATGCTTGTTAAATCTATATATCTATCTATTTTGTACGTGAGGCAAAAACTTATTACTCCTTTTTACAAACATTGAAGGAGTTTGAAATTTGGAACAATGAAAGTTTATATGGAGAAGAAGAACATAAAGCTAAATGAAGTCAATAATAATAATAAATAAATAAGTGGCTAATGATCGAATTTTGACCGTTGAGTGACCTCTAGTTATTATAGACAGTTCTTTATTACAATCGCTTACACATATAAGTGTATACGTCTAAATTATTGAATGGTAATGCCATTGTTATGGTAATTAGATTATTTATTGTCGACTCTATTTCGTCTGTTATGAGGGTTATATTTGGTATTCAAGGCCAGTAGTCATAACATAATAGCTGTGCCGGCAACGGCTTTGCTTGCATGTACAAATTTTATTTTTTGCTTCACATCTTAATCAACAGGCTCTCCCATTTTTAGCCACACTGATCGATCTTGCACAAATCTAATATAATATAATACTTTTAATATCATAAGGTATCGAGTGAGAGTCTCGCAGTCTCCGTGGCAACCCCCATCGAACTATCCCCAACAACTGGAGCTGACTGATGGGTGCTGCTAGGGCTCCCCAACCCTCGGAGTTCGGCCTAGTTAGACACAGGTCACACTGAAGAAGACCCATGCGTAACTAATAGGTCGGTCACCACGTGGGCCTACCCATAAAAGGCTTGACCAATTTAGTTACGATCCCCCACCTGACTAACACCCCGGGGCTACCAAGAGGCCAATCCTTGCCAAAGCCAGTGACCTGTCTGTAGTTGCAGGTAGCGCCGTCGCGGGTAAAATCATCGAATCCATCGAACCCTAACACGTAATAGTATAATATGTATCTAAAATATTATACACAGAAAACACCTAAACCCGAAGCAAATTTACAGATCATACAAACGTTTGGACCAACCAGGGAATCGAATCCGAGAACAGCACAGCAGTCACATACGCTACCACTTGCACCACCACCGAGGCAGTAAATGCTTTGCAATTTACAATGTCATTCAGACAATTAAACAGAAACATTTAAAATATCGCCTACTTAAACCTTTATTAGAAACGTATGTTTCAAATATGCAACTGAACACTGACTCCCAAGATTGACCTTTAACCTAGTTTGGGTTTCAGTATCAGTACATGTTTAATATGTTATAATTATGTGTTAATAAACAATTTACTCTAGCAGAACTGAGAACTCGTGACAACTCATATGAACTCTTGAAAATATGACTTTAAAACATTTACAATCCCAAAAATAAAATTTCAATAAAAATAACATAAATCTTGAACAGCAATAATTCAAAAGGCAACTGACAAACTGCAATTGAAAACTAGCCAACTAATGTCACATTTCTAACTCAAACTCCCCATGGCTTTATATTTCTACAATGCGAAGAAAACTGAGACGTTCTATCAACCTGAGGACACGTACCAACACCAGTCCCGTGGCGGAAATAAAATGTATTGTCAATAAAACGCTAGCGGTGTGTCGTAAAAGATTGCTAGCTCATGTATCCTAGTTTAGCAGAGTCGAACGAATAGAGTCATCGGGTTATAAAGCCTATGTGAATTTATAGCAAGATTTACCTAAATATAAATTAGGTTATGTAAATGTATAGTAAAACAAGTGAATAATTTAAAAAGTTTTTTTAAAAAACAAGCTTTTGTTACTTGTTAATAAAAAAGAACGTTAAGCCTTTTCATTTGATACCCATATTGGGTGGGTTATTCAGAAATATGTACGCCGCCATTTTGTTACGGCAGTCATTTTGGATTAATAATAATAGCGATCATATTTCATTGCATTGTCATCAGAACTAAAGATATACTCGTATATCAAATTTCAGAAATCGGAAATCGGGAAGTGGATCAAATTTAACTTGCAAGATTTGATTACAGACAAACATCGGGACAGGTGAAACTAAATAAAAGCTTGTAATTAAGTGGTACTTTTGTAGATTTTTGTAAATTGATTGAATCTTTAGAATGTCAAAACTCAACTTACCACTCAAACTAATGTTACCTTCTATTAATCATCTATGCTAATGCACACAACAGCAATTCCTACGACACAATACTTCACAATATTTATCATATGATTACAAATCTTGAATACTAAATTCAGCCTTGATTGTTTTTAAGTCATCAGTATTACATAGCTTCCTTTTAAGAAGTTCGCTCCATATAAAAACCACTTGAATATGCAAGCAACGTTGAAGTCGGTCATCAGGTAATTACAATTCATCATGTCAGTAAGGAACCGAGTAGAATTTGCACGTGTACTACCGAAACTTGAGGCAGTTTGTCGTAAGACACCCGTCCGTACGAGCTGATTTACTGGATCTGGTACAATTTATAAGCTGTTGCTATTAAAGAGCAATAGTAGATTTACGAAGAAGAATGATTAAATTTGCATGAAATATATACGTGGATATGTTATCTTCTTTCGAATGTGAAAGCAACCTACATGTTACAATACAAAGCAAATCAAATTTTTTCATTAGGTCTTCAAGTAGGCAAAAATCTCTTTAAAATAGCCCAGATGTGGAGGACAAGGTTTACTTAAAAAAATTCAAGACCTTTGAGTTTATCTGATGAACCGCCGACGTAAGCCCCCACCCCCATCCCCCAAAGGCCGGCAACGCACTTGTGATGCCTCTGGTATTGCGGGAGTCTATGGGCGGCGGTAATCGCTTACAATCAGGCGATACGTCTGCAGGTTTGCCCCCACTACAATTAAAGAAAAACGCGAGCCTTTCGAGGCTGCAAAATAGATTTCATTGCAAGAATTGCAATATTCACATTCAGATTACTTAAACAAATTAACACAAAAGAATAATAATTGTGAACGGGATTTGTGTTGCAGTCATAATGCTGGGAATAAGAATACAAAAAAATATCAAATTATAGCAATAAGCGGTTTGGGTACGTCCGTCGTGAGAGTGCATGTGGGTCAAAATCAAAATAACTTTTATTTCAAGTAAGCCATTTCAGGCACTTTCAGAACCTTATACTAGTACTTAGTCTAGTTGCACGGTTCCAAAAAAATACTCCTATGGAGAAAAACCGACAAGAAACTTCATTAGTTGTTTTTTTTTTCAAATAAAGATACTTCAAAAGGTTTTATCATTTGTATAAAATAAATGCATTATCTTTACAGAATTCTTAAATGCAGCAATGGTAACAAAAGAACTGTCATAAAAATCCAAATAACTTATCTTATTAGAGACGCAAGTTTAAGTCACAAATCAAGTTGAACACAGCCCTTCGTCTGTAACTTAGACCGTAAACCTGCGACTTGCGCACAGCGTCGCATACTTATGAATTTAATAAGACTCCAGGAACAAATTATGTCGGCAACGAGTCAACTACACCCGATAGCGAGTAGGAAACTTTATTAAGTGCCGCCTTACCGCTCACTTGTAATCTGATTACGCAGTATTTTCGTGTGACGTGAGACACTGGATGTTTAATTTGGGGCTACATCGAGTCTGCGGTCAGGTATCTTATGACTATAGGTATGTACACTGAATGACATGGAATATTGATTTGATTCCTAATTTATAAACTACAGATGAAATAAAAAACTATTGCGCAGTGTTGTGGATTTGATCCCCCTATGGGACAACACAATACCGCGTTAACAGCCTTTAACTCTGTCTACTGCTTGACTAAGATCACTTCTTAGAAATGAGGAAGAGTGTGACTCAACGTGGGAAAATCACGCTTCGACATGAATGGGCCGGCTCGACCGGAGTGATACCATGGCCTAATAGAAGACCGGCCTAACAGTGAGTAAGAACACCGGAGGCCCATACCCTTACCCGTCCCCCCATCACCCTCACCCCATCCCCCGAAGGTCGGCAATGCACTTGTGACGCCTCTGGTGTTGCGATAATCGCTTATTATCAGGCGGCACGTCAATTCGGTTTTTTTTTTATGGAGTAGTTGGCAAACGAGCAAACGTATCGCCTGATGGTAAGCGATTACCGCCGCCCATGGACACGTTGCCGGCCTTTGGGGGATGGGAAGAGGAATAGGGGGAGGGGTTGGGAAATGGACCTCCGGTATCCTCACTCACTCGGTGAAACACAGCGCAAGCGCTGTTTCATACCGGTTTTCTGTAAGCCCCCTATTCCATAAAAAAGAGGTTTTACCCCACATCCTAGACAGATGGGACAATACTTTGTGTGATATACGAATATTATTGGAACGTAGTTCCTTATCGCGCGTTGCGGAAGGGGCTAGACGGAATTGTAACGACAATTTCGACTTATGTCAACGACCTATGTCAACGACACATTAGTTTAATATTAATAATACAGATGTCGCTGTAAATTAATGATGTTTAAAATTCTGTATATCAAATATAAATACAAAATACGAGTATACCAATAAATAAATTTAGCAGTGAACTGCGATAGGCTGGTGATGATAGTGTAACGACATTTTTTGCTATAGTAAGCTATTGTAATTTTATTGAGGGTATAAAGGTTTTTTGTACATAATAAATAATAAAAAATTATAACAATAATGAATCCTGACAGTTTCAGTCGCATTCAAATCGAAGAATACTAATGACTCGGGTCACATGGACAATTCAAATTTTATCAAAAGTTTTTAAGTGCCTAATTGGGTTATAGTTTGTTTTTTTTTCACTTTGTAGTTAATGGTTACGATTAAGAAAATCAAATAATTATGTACACATACAGAATCTTTTCTTTTTACAATTATCTTATAACTTATGTTCAACAAATAAAGTCACCCGGAACTTTACTAATGAATATTTATCACCGACTTATCGCTATACCCTCTCAAGGTACAGGTGTGTTTAAAATAAATAATTAGTTCAAACTTATAAAACTAAGCGATTGCGTATTAAAATATATTTAGCGATTGCACCTGCCCTCTTCTTTAATGCCATTTTGATCTGCATTTTTCTCGCGTACTCTTAGTCCCTCTCCTGGGTGGAGGTTAGTAGAAACTTGAATTAAGTAAGTTAGCTTCAGACACCGGTTAATATATTCAAGGAGTACTTGCACACGAATTACAATAAAACTGTAAAGAAATGAAAGTAACGAGAAAAATCAACAACAGGCACTGGAAGTGTCATTTTAGTAATGGGTTAAGAGAAGAATCAGTTTCGACTGTATTGATTACGTTATTTAATTATACATACATAAATTATAAAGCTGAAGAGTTTGTTTGTATGTTTGATTGTTTGTTTGAACGCGCTAATCTCAGGACCGCTGGTCCGATTTAAAAAAATCTTTCAGTGTTGGATAGTCCATTTATCGAGGAAGGCTATAGGGTATATATCATCACGCTAAGACCAGTAGAAGCGGAGCCCCAATAAAGAATGTTTAAAAAACGGGGGAAAATTATTACGCTACGGGAAATAGTAGACATAAACGAGGTTGCGAGGTTGTCAGTTAGTGTGATATATGCGTCGTTAAAAACGGTTGAATAATCACAATAAATATATAGGCGGATACGTATTAAATGGATTTATTTAATTTCAAATAATGTGGTAACCTACTTATGTAGTACTGGCAAGTCTAACGCATTTCTACCATTTCGGGGATTACATGGGTATATTAGAAGTATTTTATAGAAAAAGTTAATTATATTGGTGAAATAGTTTTACCGTTCATGCATTCAGATTGCTTCTTAACTCTTTCACACATCCATCCACACATACAACTGCAACGAAAGATAAAAAGCCACTAGTACGTTATAGTAATGTCACAGTCCTTATTCCTAATAAACAGACGGTTGTGGATCCTGAATTTTACCCGAGAGCTTTACCAGAACAATGCGTAAGCGGAAAATAGTTTTAGAGTTATCTCCGGCCGCCAGATGTGGAACTCCAATGGAAGTAAAAGTACAAAAAGGAGGGAAATATACGTTAGACACTATTTATCTTTGAAACTGCAGACTTTGTTTGCGTTTTTAACCGACTTCATGTCGCTAAAAGATTGTTTATCCAGGGTTCAGGTTCAATGGTGTTTATACAAGAGTTAATCAAAATGATTGATCATTGGAAAGTATTCATAATTGTATGACTCAGGTATACATTTAATGAATAAATGAGAAGAATTATATAGAAAAGAGTTGGCTTCATGCATTGACATTCTTCTCTTGAGTTGACTCATTTAATAATCTTTGTCCTTAGCAGAATATCAGCGCCGCTCCAGGTATCTATATATACGTACTGGGTTATGTTAGTTAAATCCGGAGTTCTCTGAACCCTTTTGTCTCAGGCGCATAATAGCATACTGTGTGGTTTTGGTCGCTTCTTTCCCGACACACTGTCCCGTCGCAAACCCCGGTTGGCTTATGGCTTGAGGGGGTTTTCAACGTAAAAAACGGATCATCTTTGTTTCTCACACCAATTAAGACTGCTATTAGCATATATTTTTATATTCTGACTTCTTTACATCTGACTAGTTTAGTGTGTATGAAAGTGCGTGTGTGGATGTGTGATGGACTTTATCGTTCTTTTACTGTTTCAAAACATTTAGCAAGTGATCCTGAAATCAAAATGTAATATGTGTACTCGTATAATTTAATAAACATTGTTTTATCTTTTTGTCTACAAATAAGGTTCATAATTCAGCTTTTGATATTCAACACACGCATGTCGTGTTATATGTTGTTCTTTGGTAACTAAAGTTTTATGTTACGAACGTTGGGTCACCCCTTATTTGCGTAACCTTTGATACTGGATACTTTCAGACAATACTTTGATAAAAAATCCTTCTCATTTAATTATTATGTTCACAAGCTTATTCTTCTCATCGATAGATATGCCTATTTTACACGTATATTGATTACCTAAAAGAACTACATATTATTTTTTTTACCAGCATTGTAGTATGTACATATCTATCTGTCTGTGTATCTGTCTCACACGTTCTGTCAAATTTATATTTTTTTATTATTTCTTCAACACAGGTTTTTTTTTAAACTTGCTTATTATTAGTTAATAAAAAAATATTTTAAGTCCTTTCATTTGATACCTATATTGGGTGGGTTATTCAGAAACATGTACGCCGCCATTTTGTTGCGGCGGCCATTTTGGATTAATAATAATATCAATTATATATAATATAATAACGTTGTCATCAGAACTAAAGGTATACTTCGAATTTCAGCTCAATCGGCAATCGGGAAGTGGATCAAATTTAACTTGCAAGATTTGATTACAGACAAACATCGGGACAGGTGAAACTAAAAATAAAAGTTTGTGAAAACTTAATATCTCGTGCACCTAGTGAGCTATTTCAATACCAGCCATAGGTAGACTGGGAGATAATGACATTAAATTCTCCATCGTACTTTAGTTATATACGTATAAAGCATTAATAATATATATATATCCAGTTTCGTTTATAATCCATAAAGGAATTGCATTAAAGGCTTATAAATTACGGGATTTTCGAGAAGTGTATGTAAATCTCCGACACAAATATAACAAGGCAATCACGCTGACAGATGTTGCGACCAGCCGTACATTTATGTAACTCCCGTTTCTACCCCTATTTCCCCTGTTGACATACTAGCTTTACTAAACAATGGCTAAGGCACATTATATACGTAATAGTTGTCTACAATATAGCAACTTTGAGCTTGCTGTTAAACAAAAACTGATGACAAAATATAACAGTATACATAAATCCTTCAAGCTATTGTTCAAACATGTTGCCCCTGGCAGCGCTTGCCTACATTTTGTTTACCTAACCGCCGATGATAGAAATGCACATAGAGCGAACCGTTGACCTGATACTAATAAATTAGTATCTACTACACGCAAGCCCTCATAGATAAAGTAAGCACATATTCATGCCAAAATAACTCTTATCCACATAAGGAGACGGTTCAATTTCTGTTACTGGGTTAGGTAAATAAATCATGGACGCATTAAACCTTTCGGTTAAGGGATTTTAAATCTTATTTGCATGACTTCTAGGTTACATTTAGTTTGATCGGCTAGGTTTGCAAATACCTTGGATGTTTAAGGTTGACACATTTAAATACGTGCATTAGGCCTACATCTTCTTGTAAGGACGTAAATTGTCGATTTTTAACATTAAAAGAACGAATGAACCTTGTGCAAAATATAACCTCTAAATATATTTACTATGCCTGTGAGAATTAACTTACTCAAGACTATATTAAGTAGGTATACCTAAGAGTTAAATACCTTTCGAAGGAGTGGTTTACGTCCAGCAGTGGACTATTAAAAGCTGTTGATCATACCTTAAAGTTGCTTGCTTGTAATGTAGATAAAGACTTACACAGTTCCGTTCACAGCTGAACATAGGCCTCTCCTAATTAAGAATATATTGGTAATAATATTAATACGAAAACTATGTAAATAGTCTACTTAACTTCAAGAATCACTTATAGAGTTTCGCAGTTGAAATGGTAAAAACGTAACCCTTATAATTTCGTCACATACGTTTATCTGTCTCTATTCACATTATATTCCAAATTAAAACATATCCATCTACCTTGAATTAAATCATCAGCACAACACTACATATCACGCACAACACATTTTCCAACAACACAACACTAAAACAGGAGGACAATATATTTAATACCACCGCAGCAGTTATGTGTGCCAGTGACTGCAGTACTGAGTATGCACTACAGCGATATCGATACAATAGAACCGGTTTGTACTCAAGAACAGATTCGCAATTCGGTTTCGTTGCCGCATCCCGTCATGAACCGACAGATGCTGTTTCTGTCAAATGGAACAAAAAATATGAGTAAAGTGTCTTTAATAAAACACAATGCGTGCCTTAATATGGATGATTTTTATTTTTTACGAGCCGAACCGGCCAACCTCGTATCGCCATTTTTTCGTAGATTTGTTTATTAATTTCCGAAAAACTTGTTTTATTATTCATGCCCGGCTCAGCTCCCCATTTGTAGTGTACAATTATGGGCTTAAAAAATAAAATACTGTCAGTTTTCTTTTAATTTTCTTCTACACAAACCTTGTCCTGACAACAACAAACATATAAAAGGAATTATCCAGTTTGGTGCAGCAGATCGGAAAATATGCCCGTACTTATATTTTAGTTATTCATTTTTATTTATAAAAATTAAATATTTTTGGACACAGCAAAACTGTGGAATGAGCTGTCGCCTGCGTTGTTCCCGTACCAATACGACCTTCAAACCTTCAAGAAAAGAGCGCACTCCTTCTTAAATGGCCGGCAACGCACTTGTGACGCCTCTGGTGTTGCGGATGTCCATGGGCGGCGGTAATCGCTTACCATCAGGCGACACGTCTGCTCGTTAGTCCGCTATATAATAAAAAAGAATATAACTATTACATTTCCGAAATGCCTTAATAAACAGTCTACCTCATATAAATAGAATTACTTCGATCAGACCGACAGTTCTAGAGATTAGCAAATATACTCGTAATGAAACGAATTGGGTGTATCGAAAGAAAACACATGAACACCTAAATCATAAATAATAATATCGGTCTTATTACAATCTAATTTATTAAAACGGTATGGTCAGAAAACTTATTAGAGGCATAAGATACTAAGGGCGCGCGCACATATTAGCCACAAACTGGACGATCAGGTGTACTAGTAAGTCGTATTAAAAAAAAACTGTAAAACATTTGATCTGTAGGCATACATATAAGAAATAAACTCTTGCAATCACATTCCATGTGGTCATAAAATAAAACTTATTCAAATTAAACCGAAAAAGAAAACAACAATAAAAAAAGTTTAGCACGCAGTGGTTAAAAGGAAAATAAAAGTACTTAACAAAACGATGGTTTGGGGCAAAGAACCAGGGCCGCAATCATTCCTGCGAAATGTAATGTTAACTTCATAGCAGATAATGTAAATTGGACTTTGATAACTAAGAAATACGCCTCGGATTGCAATTAAAGAATTGTAAATTTGTCGTGGAGCAAAAAGCGAGGAAGGTAAATGAAGGGGACTTCGAAATAAATGACGATAGACGGCTGTGGACAGCGCTCTGCGTCTACACTAAATTACTTTACGCAATTAGCTTTTGGAAATGTTTCCCCTGGAAATGAGAGATGAATATTTAGGATTTGAATGGTTTTCTTATTTTAGCAAATTCTTACATTACATACATTGTTCAAACTTAACGTTTGGCCTAGTGGTTAAGCGATCGCCACGCCGTTCCTTACTTCGCCAAGTGTTGTGAGTTCAAATCGAAACACTTTGTGTGATCCATAAATTGTTGTTCTAAGTCAGGATGTTCTTAAATTAAGAACCACATATTTTGACTTCATATAAGACCTATATTTGATTCGTTTTAAACAAGCCACGATTTTCTTGCCTGAACCTCAAAATAGTATAATATTATTTATCACAAACGAAAATCAGACTCTTCACACCCCTGAATTGAAAAAACACATATTTATCCGACAATATCACATAAATTCAATGTTAAACAAATTTTCGTTTAATATCAACGACGCGAATGTAATATCCAAAAAAAACGTAAAAAGAGTAAATATAAGAACAAAAGAGTTCGAATAGCGCGAATATTAGATTCGAAAGCTTATACATTGCGAGCGCTCGCTGTCGCTTAGACAAAATGAAGTTTGATCGTATTTTTATTGTACCCCAAGACGCGAAAGAATCAGATCCAGTCGAGAGACATTGGCCTAATCCGGCGATTTGTGACTAATCTCTGAATTTTGTACGCGCACCAAAAGACATCTTTGGAGACATTATAATGAACATTTAGGACATTTGTAAAGTTGGCGATACTGTTTTGAATAAACTTTGGTGTTATTTACCTAACTATAGATATGATAAGTTTTAATATCTTGAAAAAGGGGCGAAAAAGGATTACGAGGAAAAAACGTCAGCAAAAGATCAACATCAAGTTTATTATTACTTATAAGACTCGTGAAAAGCTGCACGTTCTTGAATCAATTTTTTTATGGTATAGAGGGCAAATGAGCAGACGCATCACCAGAGGCGTCACAAATGCGTTGCCAGCCTTCGATCTAACGTTTATCGTATACTTTTTGAAAAAAAAAGGAGTTTGTATGATTTTTTAACGATAGTTAATACAACTATTTCTATATTTTTGTTTCGGAGTTTGGGTGTTTTCTATACATACTCGTAATATATTAGGTATTTACTAAAAAAAAATAAGTATTTAGATATTCTGTCAGTCAATATAACTGTCATAATACAATATCTACTTAGTTTGAAGCTAGATGGCGTTGTGTGACAGATGTACGAAATATTTGTTGTTTATTTATTTCTAATTTAGAGTTTTGAAACCCATCATATTTAAATCTGTTCTTAATACACTTTGCATTTCAGTTTGTTTGCAATTCCTGCGATAAATGAATTAACTACGATAGCTAAATAAATGGTTTCCGAATTTCAATTTACTGCTCGTTTCGTTGAAATTGCTGGAGCTTCAAAGAAATTAACTGAAAATAACTAACCTGACGGTGAGTCAGAAGTTTTAGGCAGGGTTGATCGAAGAGGTTTAAATTTTAAATTTGTGTTATCAAATAAATACTTGATTTAGAATCTAGTATACTAATAATATATAAGAAATTTAAAATCTCTCTCGTTTTATTAGTTAATATTTTCATTTAACTGCCTCGGTGAAGCAGTGGTAGCGTATGCGACTGCTGTGCTTGAGGTCTCGGGTTAGATTCTATGGTATACGGGTATGATCTGCAAATATTTGTTTCGGAGTTTGGGTGTTTTCTATGTATAATATGTATGTAGTTACAAAAAAAAAAGTATATACGTATTAATATCAGTTATCTAGTACCCATTGTACAAGCTCTGCTTAGTTTGGGACTAGATGGCGTTGTGTATTAAATGTCTGAAAATATTTATTTATTTATTTTTAATTCACAAATATCTGCCAGCCAAATTCGTATATGTTCCGTAACTGAGATGATCCTTGAGTTTGTTTCATCTTTTCTTCTCAGGGCTAGTCAGTTAAGAAAGGCTGAACTCATCTGCTCAAAAAAAAGTTTAACTTACAAGTGTTCATGTAACCTAATTGCAAAATAAATGATTTCATTTCATATGTATTTCTTAACAAATTGTTGCATTATTTACATTAATTTCTCCAAAGAGAAATCCTTTCCGTGTAAACCAGTTTCTAGAATCAATTTCAACCTACTTTTCCAAGTAACAAATTGGTTTAAAAGTATACCATTCCAGATTATTCCTTCCAGACATAAACCCAATGTCGTCATTTCACTTCTTCCAGTCCATTAGTGCCACTTCAAGTCTATCCAGGAGACGAGATACGTGATAAATGAATTTTGCATAGCAACGACTTCCCCAGTGCAGCTGCGATAGCATTCAATTACATTCCTCATGAAGAAATTGAACGCCAACGGAATATACTAGATATATGATCTTGAACAGAATAAATAAGAGTATCGGAAATGAAAGAATCACAAATAGAAAAACATGTACATATTTGAGAAGGCCGTAATCTAATATTGATGAGACAATATATATGTATCCGAGACAAGTAATCCATACTTTTATTATAAATGTGAAACTAACTCTGTCTGTCTGTCCGGCTTTCACGGCCAAACCGCTGTACCGATTTTAATGAAATTTGGCATGGAGATACTTTGATTCTTAAGGAAGGACATAGGTTACTCATTGCTGCGATAACCGACAATGGTGTGATCTTATATACGACAATAGTGTTGCCATTTTTTTCTTTTACGAGTTGAAATTCTCAGTACATCAGGTCAACTGGCCATTACAATGTTAATAATAAATTGACATAACTAGTAGTTCTACATAATTACATAAATACATTAAATATTTCGGTATCTAACGCACACATTTAGTCCTAAACTAAGCAGAGCTTATGTTATTGGTACTAGACAACTCATACAAATGCATTTATACTTTTTTGGTAAATACATAGAAAACTCAAACCCAAACTCCGAAACAAATATTTGCAGATCATACAAACATTTTGTCCAATACGAACATATTATATTATTTCGCATACACACACGCACGCGCATACGCGCACATCTTCACTCACAATCCACACATACACAAAAGCGTGCATGCATTAAATATATTATTTGAACATATTACTTTATACAACAATATATCATAATATCCTAACAATGAACAATCAGTGTCGATAAAAAACTCTCATTTACTTCCTAATCATAACAATAGGTAATAGTGTAGTTGTATTGTCTTTGCTCTAAATCTAAGGGCTATGTCTTTCCCAAGGTACACCAAAACCCTCAGTCTTCCACCTTGCACACCCAGTCTAAGGTAGACATCGACCTCCCTCAAGTTAGTAAATACATCTGGCGTCCGTTCTACCTTTTGTTTATCGATTCGTGATTTCATCTCTAAACCTTTACTCACACTATAAATACAACCTAAGATACGTTTACAAACTGATAAGAAAATGAGAAAAAAAAGCCCCTCTGTGTCTCCTTTTAAAAACTTTCATCAAGCTCTTAAACATTTGTAGAATACGAGTAAAACTTTTAGAGAGAACGTCGAGGTAGTTACTCACCTTTTCATGATGTGTTTTTCCGCATTAAACCTAGTCCTACCTACGCAAATTTCACGCTTTTTCAGTCACGTTTTTTATTTTGTTGAACTCTTCATAATGCTGTATTTTGAATGAGGTAAATGTTTTGCTATTTGTGATTTTCAGAAGAGTTTGAAATCAAAAATCTTGAAATATTTAAAATATCAATGTGGGAGTGTCCAAAGAGGTCGTCTACGACAAACATTTACCATCAAATCGGTTGATGATGGGCTGAAAAAGGGTAATGGGAAAATAGGCATGACTCTTTTTTTTTTATTGAATAGGAGGCCAGTTAGGCAGACGCATCACCTGATGGTAAGCGATTACCGCCGCCCATGGACACCCGCAACCCCAAAAGCGTCACAAGTGCGTTGCCGACCTTTGGGGGATAGGAAGAGGGAATGGGGGAGGGGTTGGGGTATGAGCCTCCGGTATCCTCACTCACTCGGTGAAACACAGCGCAAGCGCTATTTCACACCGGTTTTCTGTGAGGCCGTGGTATCACTCCGGTCGAGCCGGCCCATTCATGCCGAAGCGTGGTTCTCCCACGGAATATATATATTATTTATTTTTATTGTCACCCATTTTTACAAATCAGGTTTTTTTTTCTTATGAAATAGGAGTAACAGTAACGAGTAGACGAGAGTAGACCTAATGATATGCAACTACCACTGCCCATGAGCACGATAAACTCAACGTCCTGAAATCAACTCCTCTATTGAAGTCTTGAAAATTGTAACGGTCCCAAAATACCGCAGGCGATAATTTGTTGAACAGATTGATAACGCGAGGTAAAAAGTTTTTCAAAAGAGTACCAGACAGACAATGACAGTACCATAGTGCGAATTCATTTTCCATGTGATTAAGATAAAAGTTTTGTCGCGTTGAAGGGTAGCAGAAACTACAGCGAAAAACCGTACACAATTATTTGAAGAATTCTTAAATATTCAAATGGTTCATTTAAGGGAATTCGCCTATCAAAAGCAATCGATTGACGATACAAAACTTTTTGATAATAAAGGTTAGTTTAATTTTAACTCACGTTCGTCTGTCCGTCCGTATAATCGAAATGCGTGGGGTTTATGTCGAGTCTAACGAGGGGAGTATTCGACGTTAGCCAGCTGTCGGGGTGACTCACACCCCTTGGTATTTTTATTTGTTTTTATACGGCATATCGTGAAATTCTTAGCGAATCGTACAATATTATGTAAGAAAGAAATATATTATGAATTGTATAAATAAATGTTAAGTGTGTGATTGTTTTGGGAATCTCTGGAGGAAAAAAAATTGTAATTTGATAGCTATGAACGTTAATTTTGAGAATAAATTTGATTGAAACTACGATATACTTTGACCATGAGACCAGGAGACACGGAACATAACACGAAATATGGAATAAAATGGTCTCTGGCGTCATAATTTATGTGGATATAAAAGTAAGGCACGGATAATATATCACAGTGACCGACGGGAATGGAAGCGATATAAAGAAGGTAAAGCTTACGTGAGACATAAGAAATCGGTGACAATCGCTTTTCAAAACGGGCTGATAAATGGCAGAACGAGATATAACTAACTATACAACCGAACAATAGCGAAGAAAGGATCTATCGAAAGCAATTTCGCCCAAAAATAGCACAAGTTGGAGTGCTCTTAAAAGGTGTCTTTAAAATTGCTAAGACGTAGCGGTTATAATGAAGGGAAAGGTCCCTTTTCGTCAGAGGGGCACAATTCGAAGACTACTTTCGAAGACGTAAGGGGCAAGCGATAAGCGAATTCAATCTTGACTTCATTAGGACATGACACGAAATCGTTGAAGGATTTATGCAAACTTTTCTCGGATATAATTAAAATTTTCATAATTATATTTCGAATTGTTACTTGATTTTTGAACTAATGGGTTTCCAAGAATAATTGTCGTATATATCATTTGATAGACATCATGTTTAGCCTAATTTATTTTGTCATAATCATTCAGTTAAACATCTATAAATATGGAGTGAACTGTCATAAATTAATAAAGAAGTTTTTTATTTTATTTCTCCTTTTAATTTTTTCAAGTCAACGTTAAATTAAACGATTTAACAACAGCTAGCCATACCGTATTTCATACAAAAAAGACATGGGCCTTTTCTTACAAAGTAGGTTTTACATATAATAAATAAATATTTTGGAGATCTAACACACAACGCCATCTAGTCCCAAGCTAAGCAGAGCTTGTGTTATGGGCCCTAGACAACTGATATGAATACATATATATACTTTTCTTTTTTTTCTAATACATACATGTTATAGCTAGACTCAAACTCCGAAACAAATACTCGTAGTTCACACAAACAGTTGATCTGACCCAGGACCCGAGACCTCAAGCACAGCAGTCCCATTCACTACCACTGCGCCACCGAGGCAGTATATACCTATTTACACATTGTAAAATTCATATCTGAAAGGTATTTACTATTAAGATAATAAAACTACAATGGTAATGATGACAAAGATCAATAACCTTTCGGCAGTTTTCCAAGTACAATACTTCACTCTAATAACTATTAGTCTAATGTTCGGTGTGGCGGCCTCCACATACAACATAACATACAGCGCCATCTACCGAAGATACACTGAACTACGGAGCAACGTACAACACGGAGTAACTACCAATCCTGAATCGCGCAATAGAAATTCTCGCACCGATTATCATATATACAACATCCCAACATCAACTGTTGGGCAGTAGCCCGCCAGGCATGATTACCTCGCCTGGTCGGAGGATCCTCCCTTTGTGTCGGAGGAACATTACACCCGTTCCTCCACATTCGGTTTACATATTATCTTGGAAGGTACACAATAAACACTGCTTACAACCGACCAGCTTTAATATACGCCCAAGACTAGAATAGTATTACCCGCCTATGACCTAGAAGAATTTTATCCCCATTATCTAGATGGTTGGCAATCCACAACTGTGCGTTTTCCCGAAATTTTCTGCCACGCACAGCAAAACTGTGAAATGATCTGTCGCCTGCGCTGTTCCTGGACCAATACGACCTTCAAACCTTCAAAAAAAGAGCGTACTCCTTCCTAAAAGGCCGGTAACGCACTTGTGACGCCTCTGGTGTTGCGGGTGTCCATGGGCGGCGGTAATCGCTTACGATCAGGCGATACGTCTGCTTCTTTGCCCCCTATATAACATAAAAGAGCCTGCTGTCAAAAGCATAATATTTTAGAAATTCCAAAATCGTAATGAATTAAATTTCTTGACTGGAAAATCACCCGTCAAACTTATCAAGTTCAGCATTGTATCCGCTTGTTACTCGTTCCAATAACTTTGCAGAACGAAATTATGTGGTCGGCACGCACGCCACATAATTACACCGATTCGAACCCCACCTGGACCAGTAATCGAAAAAATCTATAGAGCTCTTACTTTTTATGTCGACTGGATATGAATTTCTGATTTGTATTGTAGAAGACTTTATATAGAGGAGGCTAAAGAGGCATACCAGAATTAATTCTTGGTTGATAATTGTTAGCAGTTACCAATAGCAATAAATAGTAGAATAATTCGCAAGAATGGTAGCGTTTCTCGTATCTTGCCAAAAGTATCTTAGTGCCGGCTCCCTCTTATGGTATTCTATTAACCCTACTGACCAGACAATACAGAATATTCTATGCTTACCTGTAACTAGCTGAGCCCCGCGGGGCCAAGTTAGTCTACAAAAGTAGCCTGTGTTACTCCTCAAAGAAAGTCCTAGTCGCTAGTGAAAGTCCTGTCAAAATCGGTTCAGTCGTTCTAGAGATTAGCCGGAACAAACAGACAGACAGATAAAAGGTATATGTATCGTGTCAACATACATATGCGTTAAGTAAAGCTGTTATTTTAATATTACATGGTAGATTCAAACCTTCAAGAAAAGAGCATACTCCTTCCTAAAAGGCCGGCAACGCACTTGTAACGCCTCTGGTGTTGTGGGTGTCCATGGGCGGCGGTAACCGCTTACCATCAGGCGATACGTTTGCTCGTTTGCCCGCTATATAATAATAAAAATAAGATAGATAGTCTCACTGTCACAAAAAAACAGTATCCTAAAAACCAATATTCAACATTACTATCCACCCTAAAATAAAAGCACTAATACTTTTACAGCTAAAGCAAAGTAATTTAAAAAATCCAAAAAAAAAATTAAAAGAAAACATCGTAACTAAATATTACATTATACGAAATAGACGAAAATGTACAGATACAGGAGGACGCTCATTACCTGTATGCCCTCGGGAAGTATTTCCGCCACGTGGATACGACTTAGGCTAAGGGGCCATCCATAAAGTACGTCACACGAATTTCATGATTTTTAGACCCCCCCCCCGTCCTTGTCACAGGTGGTCACATTTCTGAGACCCCCCCCTGCCTAGTGTGACGTCACATGTTTTGCAATTTCACATCGAAAAATTATTAAATTAAAACAGCAGTTCCGAAATCAATTTTATTTCCATTTAAATTAAGTACTTTTTTTATGAAATCAACATTAACATCAAATATTTGAAACAATAACAAAGCAATAAACTATTGAATATAAAGAAAAAGAAGAAGAAAGAAACTCAATCAGTATTATATTAGATATTGAAATGTGATGTCACGAAACATAGGACCCCTCCCACCCCTTGTCACACTTTGTCGACCCCCTCCCCCCCCTTTACGTGTGACGTACTTTAAGGATGGCCCCTAATGACGTTTTCGCCTGACAAATAAAATTAATCGCACGATTTTGGACAAAGAAATACGTGTAAAGATAACGTTATACGTAATGTTCAGGTACCAATTATGAGAAATATTTTACGCAGTTATGAATGCCTGCATAGAAAAAAGGACTGCACAGATGGCAGTGTTGTGCGTTCAATCAAACCCCACATCAGACAAAGCTTAGTGTGATCCACAAATTGTTGTTCTGAATCAGGGTATTCTTTGTGTCCGTGTCTTGTATGTTTGTAAAGTCCCTTGCGACACATTATATATTATTATTTTTTTATGGAATAGTGGGCAAACGAGTAGACGTATCGCTTGATAGTAAGCGATTACCGCCGCCCATGGACACACGCAACACCTGAGGCGTCACAAGTGCGTTGCCGACCTTTGGGGGATGGGGAGAGGGATAGGAGGAGGGGTTAGGGTATGGGCCTCCGGTATCCTCACTCACTCTGTGAAACACCGCGCAAGCGCTATTTCATACCGGCATGCCGAAGCGTGTTTCTCCCACGATTATGTTACTACATTGTTTTATATTACATTGCGCAAAATCATATAGGAATAATACAGGTATTATGAGCAGTGTTTAGGCTGGTACAGTATCAACACTAGTATGACCATGCCGATACCTGAGTAGAATAAACATAATGACTCCAAATATACAACAATACACACTGATTTTTATAAACAAAATTTTGAAAGCATGTGTGCAGTTGTGCCTATTAGCTCACGCACTCATAGGTTATTTTAATTTAAACTGTTAAAACAATATTTTTACTTATTTAATCTGACTACTTATTTCAGTTAAAAAAGAGCAATCGACTGGAAACTACGGTATGTGCCTATTTGTTTACTAAAATCGTGGGAGAGCCACGCTTCGGCATGAATGGGCCGGCTCAACCGGAGTGATACCACGGCCTCACAGGAAACCGGTGTGAAATAGCGCTTGCGCTGTGTTTCACCAAGTAAATGAGGATACTGGAGGCCCATACTTTAACCCCTCCCCTCATTAACTCTCCCCATCCCCCAAATGTCGGGAATGCACATGTTTCGCCTTTAGTGTTGCGGACGGCGGTAATCGCTTTCCATCAGGTGATACGTCTGCTCGTTTGCCCACTATTCAATAAAAAAAAAGAAAAAAACGAATAAGGGTAGTGACCTAACACTTATCAGTATTAGTATATGTACATGTGTATCTCTCTAACTTGTAATTTGACGGACAATTATAGGACCACTCGCTTATTGGTCAAATCAAATAACGCACGCTCTTTCGACTTCCTGTAACGTCCCCTCCCTTTCCACATCCGTCCCTTCTCACGAAATCTGTTACATATCAAATGTTTGTTAATAGTCAAAGTTATTTGAAAGCAATAATTGTATAATGCCTTTAGATTTAGATTTCTGGGAAAAAAAGGTTAAAGAAATATAATATAATTATGAAATATAATTCTATGTATTCAATATTGGATATGAAATTCTTAAGCCTTTTGCTTTTAACATCGTTACAATTTTACATTGCTTATTGCAAATCAAATGGAATGAACTACTGACACGATCGTTATTAAATCCTAAAAAGTTCAACGACAATCTAGTTACATAACTTCGATATCGCCTACTACCTAAGGCTAAGTCGAAAATCAAAGCACAATCGTATCGTAAAAGACTCGAACCTCAGCCTAGTTTGAAATCGTTCAGAGGAAGAAGGAAAACCGAGGCATACAATTGTAAAATACTATTGACGGTCCCTGTTTAGTTCTTTCACATAACTACCGATAAGAAGTCCCTCCGCACAGCTGATGAGGTACGTGTGTATATCCTTGATCATAGACTGCCTTTGTTTGTTGTGTGTACCATTTTACAGTCCATTAAATTATCGAAAATTATTAAAACGTATTTGGCGCGACCACACAATAAAGTTTGACTTATTAGTCTATCAACTACCACTGATCGTTATAGATTATATGCAACAGACACATACATATACATTAATAACTAAAATAATAATAAATAAAGCACTTACATCCATACAATGTAGAATTAGATTTACGAAGCGAGGAGAAAACCTGAAAAAATAAAGCAAGCGTTTACAACAAGCTAAGCAAAGTTATATTTGGACAATTACATTGCTTTGGCAGCTGATATTTTATACCCGAACTTTGACAAGGTACCAAAAACAGTAAAATGTGAAAACAATATTGTTGTAAAGTTGTAATAGCAGCAACACATTGGTCAGCTTAAACAGTTTAACTGAATATTTTAACTTATCGTAGCCCTTTTTGTCGTGTTTGAGTTAGCTTGGTTTTGCAGGAGATTATTTTTTAAGGAAAGTAATGTGGTTTGTAGGAGTTCTAGAATCATAATACATTTAATATAATTAGTATATTTAGTAAATAGAACTACATCTTAGATAAAAGAGAACTCTTTATTAAATCCAACAAATCTTTTCACACCAGTACGTTATACGTATTATAGAGGGTAATACGTTACGTTATTACAAGACTTTATAATAAGTTTCCTGGAAAATCTATTAGTTTTACTTGTAACATACGAGTATTCACTATTTCAGAATAAAATATGATTCTCAGCACGAGTTTTAAAGTGAATATCGCAGTGATCAATTTGTTTAGAAATATTACGTTAATATAACATAATGCTAAACATTAAATTCTACAACGCAAAAAAGGAGTTATTAGTTAACAAAAGTAGCATGTATGCAATTTAAACCTACTGTATTTGTTGATTTTTTAAGCCTCGTCGCTCTTGTCTGGTTTTACTAATCATGGTCATCAAAACTAAGATAAAACAAATAGTATAAGTGTAAGTAGGTTTAATTATAATTGCAAAATTTTAATGCAAACATTGTAACATAAGAAAAGCTTGTAAAAATAGCAGTATTGCTTGCAATCACAAAGTAGCAATACGTGTTTCTTTTCTTTAATTCGCATTTGGCTTCGAACATACGAAAAAGGAAAAACCTCCTATAAAAGTCTTTGACAGCAGTTGCTTGCAACGCATTACACATTTCCGTTATCCAATACAAACATTTATTTAATAAAATACTCGGGGAAGAAAATTCGAGTGTTCGCGATATCATTCCGGATGGGAAACACCTAAAGAACCGGATGCTTCGCGCCTGGTAGTAAAGATACCCCTCACAATGGGGCCAGATTTCGACCGCGTCTAAATGGACAATGTAGAATTGTGACCGAGATTGTTTTGTTTCCAAAACATAGTGGAAGTACCGTACTTTAGTCTCGTATATAGATATGAAAAGGGCTTTTACATGCCGACATACTCGTATTTTTATGTGACTCACTCACTCATTTAAAATAACAAAATAAAACTCATACATTTTTAATAATTTTACATCTTGAGTTACATGATAACCATTTCAAATAGAGGACAAAAACGTTATTCGTACTCAAATCAATAAACCTTATAATTTAGGCGTTCAAGTCTAGTCTGAACTAATAATAGTTCATTATTAGAGGACAAATATTGGCCGATTACGAATAGTTCGGCTACCAATCAGAGCATTTATCATTTAAACAATGATTTTTTTAAATGATAATTTTTGAAGTTTTCAACTTCTTTAGCGGCGCTGTGTACTTTTTTGGAATGGGTAAAAATGTATAAACTCGCGTCAGGGCGTCAGGTCACGTGACCATAAACTCGCGTCAGGTCACGTGACCATAAACTCGCATCAGGTCACGTGTCCTGATCGAAAAAATTCGTAAGACGGATGTTTATTGTTAACAGCGCCATCTACCGATATACTTTGGTAGCATTCATTAGAAAAACTTCTAGATAGTGGTCCTTTCGCAATATGATTTTATATACTTAAAGTTAATATTTCAGTATCTTACAGTGATTTACAATAAATTAAAATAACGATTTTCTACTTACACAAAACCTTTTGTAAATCAAAAAGATTGTTTACAATTTTTTTGAAAACAGCGACATCTATTGGAGTATCAAAGCTTTACTTCTATTTACTACTTACAATCATAATAATTTTTAATTCTTTTTATTGCACACTATTTAAAAAAAGCATAGGTGTTCATTTCAGGTAAGTTAAAACAACCGTTTGTTTATAGTTATGAGTTTTCACTTCTGTCGGCAGTACTTATGACTGCTTTGTGTTTTTTTATTTAAAAAAAGGTTTACTAGAACTGTCTCGGTAGCGCAGTAGTAGTGAATGCGACTGCTGTGCTTGAGGTCTCGGGGTCTAATCCTGAGTCAGACCAAATGTATGTATATAAAATATGTATGTACATACATATTTGTATGTATATAATATACATATAAATACGTATGTGTTTACAAAAAGAAAAATATTTGTATCAGCTGTCTAGTACCCATAATACAAGCTCTACTTAACTTAGGACTAGATGGCGTTGAGTGTTAGATGTTCGAAATATTTATTTCTTACAAAACTAAATATTGCATCGAAGTTGTGATAAATTACTCACAAGTTCTATTTATTCTAGCAGCCTCTCATTTCCTAGTGCAATTTATTAATGTTATCTTCAAACACCATGGTCCTCGATGTAAATTGGAGAGTGCAATAATCAGATAGTCTCTTTTATCACGCTTCAATATATTCATTAACGTCGGGAGTGGATTATCTTATCACAAGAGCACTCGCTCACCATTTGTCATTATTTTATGACGTGTATGTACTTTTTAGGTTATAAAACTTGTTTCTTACGTTTTCAATTTATTTATTTATTATATGCCTCTGTGGCGCAGTAGTAACGTAAGCAACTGCTGTGCTTGAGATCACGGACTCGGATTATTTGTTTCGTAGTTTGGGTTTTTATATAGGTATACTTTGTATGTTTTACAAAAAGTATATGTTTTCATATTAGTTATCTAGTACCAATTCTACAAGCTCCACTTGGGAGTAGATAGTGTTATGTTGGAGATCCAAAAATAATGATTATTTCATTTGGTGATGATTTTGGTAGTTCTTATTTTATGTTGTATATTTTAGGATACACGATGTCCTTGTGTACTATGGAAGTATCTAGATAGTTGGAAAAACTACTTTTAAATATCCAAAGCCGTGAGCATAGGTTATGAGTAATAAAATTGCATCAACTTCATACTTTGCAAAATAAAATAGAAAGCATTTTCTTTATCCAATATAATTGTTAGACCGTCGTACCTGTGTCCGATCTCTCCTCAGTCGTGTCGGATAACCATATGATAAGATTTTGAGAATGAGGGAACGGAGAATGCACCTGTGTTTGCTCACAAACTTGTGCACTATAATATCTCCTGCGTTGCTGGCTGGTCTCCGATGAGACTGGCCGCCGTTGCCGGTACAAGAAACGTACTTCAATTATTGACTTCAAAAGCGTGAGAACAAAGTTTTAAGTTATAAGGAATCTGAACAGAATAAAACCTACAATTTCATTTTCACTTAATGAAATGAAGTATGATTTGTTTGGCTTTCCAAAATTACGCGAGAATTGTTTTGGTTCGTGAAAGCTTTGCACGACGGAATACATCAATCATTTGCCGCCGTCCTGTGGGAAATGTCTTACTTCATCAATATCGGCTTCTTTCTTTGTAAACTAATCGCACCATCCCTGATTTACGCAAGCCACAAAATATAAAAGTAAAGAATCGAGACGAGTAAGTATTTCAATAGAAATCAATATATCGCTTGTGATATTTTCTGGGAAAGCGGTTATCGTTTCGCAAATAATAAAGCATCCAGGTATGAGGCATAATACGTTTTGCAAGATATGTGATTCTAAACCTTCGAATTAGATTATCTCTATAGTCCGGATATATTTTTCCGGAGTATTTCTATTCCTAAAGTGTTAGAGAAAATTGGGTATAAATCGAAAAAAGAAAAAACAGTTTTAAGCCCTTTATTTCGCGAACTTATCGACCCTACTTCGTACGTTCATATATCTCTTCTCACAAGATTGCGGTAAAACCATATTAATATACGAATAATATTCAAAACCGAATATTAATTACCAATGATTAAATTCCTTGTAACGAGTAATTTGTAACATAAAACCGTTATTTAATCACTAACGTCTTGGTTTCACTAAATTTTGCGACAAATTTACTTACAAATTATTTCCTTAATAAATTAATAGTACTTATGACTTGTACAGGTATTGAATAATTAAATAAAATGTTTGTAGTAGTATATTAGTAAAGGTAGGTTTCTCATTAAAAGTCAAATTTTTAAGCTTGGAATTTGCAAACTTTCAAATATGGTGGTTTAATCGTGATTTTTATTCTTTCGAATCGATGTGTGCTGCCAAATTATCGCATAGTTTTGCTTTATAAACAGGCATCGAGCACATCAACAGGATCATTTTAGAATACCTATACTATTTAACCTGCGCAACTACTGCGTCTCTTTCAATTATGCTCGGCTCTTATGTGTCTAAACGTGATATTAACTACACTATGTTTGACCTACAAAACACACATTAAAAACCTGAAAATCAGTAAGATAGTTTCAGATTTCATCCTTAGCACACGATAAACTCCGAAACCATCTAACCGATTGGCACATTTTGTTTTTCAATGTGGGTTTGGCGTGCCTAAGACAGGGTAGTTAACATCACGATTAAACTAATAGATTGCCCTCAATAGATGCACAGCATATTAAGAGACGCAAATGAAGTTGCGTGAGTCAGTAAGTTAAAATATGTACACAAAGATCACTGTCATTAACTGCCCGCAAATAACTAAAAAGTCATTTGAACATTTAGGAAACTTTAAATATTGAATGTAGATATTTTACAAAACAGAATGACCCAATGCAACACCCATAACCACTTTGATGAAGTCAATGGAAGTGAAATTCCAGACGATTACCTTTTAAGACCATGTAAGTGATATGTTTACTTTCGAAACATAAGTTAGGTCAAATAGGTCTTTTAACTTAATTACATAGGCTACTAGCAGTTTATGTTTACATAAACTAATTGTTGAACCCCGCGTGTTATTCGCGGTTATTTGTCGTACCGCGGGAAACGCCGCGGGGCGAAGCTAGTCTAAAAAAGTAGCCTAAATTACTCCTTATATCATCAGCTACCGTTCCGTCAAAATTGGTCCAGCCGTTCCAGAGACTACATATGCATTTAGTAAAAAACAGCTATTTTAATTTTACAAACAGACACTCCAATTGTATATATTTGTATAGAGTATAGATTAATTATTAAAACGACCAAGTTCGTAGTTTCAGAACAGTGTCGATAACAGAAAAGTTTTATTTTTATCTTTGCTGTCGGTGTTTTACATTTTCAACGAACGCGTTTCAATTGCCTTTTGAAGTGCCACTTTTTAACTATCAACATGCAACTTTTCAGGCCTTGTAAATGTTTTCACTTGATGCCCGCATTTGAGCAATAACTGCGCAAATGATATTAAAATATACATAATTTTCTTCACTTCGATTGAATGCTTCAAAGTAAGAATATTTATGTTTTTGGAAGTCTCTTATTTAAATTACTAGTAAATTCTTGAGATTATAAATTTTAGAAAAAAGTTTTTTTACTACTTCTCAACGTTTTTAGATAAAAATACAGAATTATGAAAAGCAATTTTAAAACAAATTAAAACGCTTAAACAGAATCACAAATATGTATTGTTTGTGCTTTTATTTAATTTAAATGTACATGATAGTGTAAAAAAACTGCCTCGTTGGTCTAGCGGTTGATGTATGCGACTGCCGATCGAAGATTCGAATCCCGGGTCGGGTCAAAAGTGTTATTGAGTTATTCTGATTATGCAACAACTTAATAACAGCTCGGAGTTCGGAACTTAGGGTCTGAGCCCCCGTGCCTCGAAGAGCACGTAAAACTGACGCTTTTCGTGTTGCGGGTGTCCATGGGCGGCGGTAATTGCTTACCATCTGGTGATACGTCTGCTCGTTTGCCCCTTATTCCATAAAAGAAAATTAACTTACTATTACGGTCATTTTATAAACAGAAATCTTAGCTTTAATTGGGGTCATTCACCAAAATTCTGTAAGTAAAACGGATATTTCTGTATGAGGTAAAAGCAGCAGTAAAACAAAGGATAATTTGACCAAAACCAAGAAGTTTATAACAATGTTATTGCCAAAAATATGGAACATTTAAGTAACTGGATTCAGTCCCTGACCTACTCTCATTTTAGACATACGACTAGAAACAAAAACGACGCACCTAGTTGCCAACACGATATTTTCAAATCTGGTTTTAGTCTGTTAAACTTCGTTTGTATTTCATTTCACTTAGTAAATGTACCACTGACTGTGTATGTCCTAAACCTTATCATGTCTTTATTTGATTTAAGGCAGCATTGTTGTTGCTTTAAGTAACATATAATTCATTTTTCGGAGCACATCTTAAATTTAAACTACTTCAATCATGTGGCATTTTTTATATTAAGATGCAGGCGACGAGTCTACTAATTTCGACTTTTCAACTTTGAAGGCTTGATCGGATGCAAAAGTGTAACTCTTTTTTTAGGTCGTAATTTTCTTATAAACAAAATCCTTTAATACAATACATTTAATGTAGCAGTTTTTAACTATAGCAGCCATTATCAACCATATTCTGTTGTCTTTTATTCCTTGGCTTCAAATGGCATTTCAACTGCAGGAATTATACGTTGGATAGAGTTTTAAAAAGGCTTTGCGCCGTTTATAGCAAGAGTGGTAAAGGCTCATCGCTATTTACCGAGACTGGAATGCATGCCTCCTGTACATCACCACTAACTTTTATTAAACCTTGTTATGAACAATTGTGACTGAGTTCATTACATTACTCGCTAGATGTAGTCAGTTGAATTTTTTAAATAAGGAATTTACAATCTAGTCGCAATTTGGATCTTTAGGAATGTATGCGATAAAGATATGAGAAATAATAGAATGTTAAAACTCGGAGGTCTAAGGCTGCCTATTATCAAGATAAGTATCCTTAAGTAGTGTTTTCGATGGTTTCATTGACTGTGATACAACTAGGTTTTTGCGTATAAGAGCGTAGTTTAATAATAAGTTTTCTCAATACATGTTAGGTACACACTATATGCCTGCCTATGTATTGTACTTAGGTTGTATTATTCTAACGTGTGGCTGCGCCCACGCTTATTGATAGTAAGGTGTGAATGTGAGAAAAGTCTCTCTCTCTCTCTCTCGCGGTCTGGGTTTCTGCAACTCGACGACTTCAGTGCGCCCATTTTGCGTGGGCCTGTGAGAACAGTCGCTAATGAACCAACGGCACGTCCAGTTGTCACATTTATTTTATATCACCGTTCCCTTACACGAATACGAAAGTTAGTCAAATGCCTCCTATATTAACAACCCTACATAATCTACAAACTGACTTGTTTATTAGGTTTAAAATGATAATACATATTTTTAAAATGAAAAAGTGATCTGTTTAGCAAGACGCTATGTTTTGCTGAAAAGCTTAAATTGTTCATATTTTAGAAATATACCTAAAAAATATAAGAATTCGAAGTATTTTGCTAGTGTCCATAATTTTAATGAGAAACCTGGCAACCCTCACTTGAGCTGCTTAAAAGCTCTAACATGCAACGTTGAGTTTCAAAGAGCCTGATATCGGCACCGCACTATAGGATACTACTCTAAATACCGCAATGTCCATTACTGCAATTTCCTTGAGATATTTAGTGCATTAAGACTTGGCAGATACAAAATCTACATTGAGATCCTTTTTGTATAAGTGACTATCTATTTCCTTAACAATTTAATTGTATAAATCACAAATTTATTTACAAATAAGGACGACTTCAAGAACTGGATCAAATTGAAATGTAACCACACGGGAAGCATTAGCTTCCAAATTAAAAAAAGAATCATCAAAATCGGTTCACCCAGTCGAAAGTTATGAGGTAATAAACATTTTAAAAATACAGTTGAATAGATAACTGCCTCGTTTTTTGAAATCGGTTAAAAATTACTTAATTTTCGGATTCGGATACTTTTCAACTTTTATTGAACAATAAGTTTACGTCGGGAAATTAATTTTGATACTCTTATTGGACAAAAAGTTGATTAAACCAATCTCTACTTAGAAAATAATTATTTGATTTTAAAACTCAATTAAATGATGTAAAATTGAGTACTTAATAATACTCGTAAATAGTAATACAATTAATTTAAATGTGAGTTATTTTTTTTACTAATTGCGATAAACTACAAAATCTATGTGATTCTATATATTTTACTAGACTTCAAGCTCACAAACTTTCTAAGCAAGCAGGAATAGTTTCAGTCAACAATACTCTTTAATGTCTAGTAAAGTTATTAAGTGAAGGTAATATGTTTGACGAGAACTTTTCTGTGTGTGAAGTGAATTATTGTTCAGATAGGATAGACTAAACGTGGAGCAAATCAACGCTTGACGAACTGTGGTAATAAAATTTTAAGCCGGAGCTGAAAACACTTTTAGATAATTAGTTTCATCAGAGAAAATTAAGCTACAGATTAATTTAGTATTGGGTTTTCTAGCTGGCTTATTTTAATATACCTATATAGTTAATAATCTCACACACTTAGGAATTGTGAAACTTTCTTAATAATTATTCAATGAGTTATAAATAATCAAATCAGTCAATTTAAGTTTTTGACATTTGAAAGTTGTTTTCTTATATTTTAGACCTGCGATCAGTCGTCTAGACTATAATCAGGTGTGTTAAAAGAAGTTGGGGTTTGAAGAGGTAGAGCCACTGCTCCATCTCCCCTTAATGAGGCAGCACATCGGCTCTCTTGAATCTTCCAAGGCTGAGTAACGTTTGGCTTAGTCCAAAATGGCTGGGATTTTCAAATACTCGTAAATTTCAGAGTTGCGAGCATACCGGGGCGCCGAGGAAAGAGCCCTTAGAATATGGTTTTGGGCTCTCTGCAGGCTCATAATGTTGGATAATTGATAGATAACATGCTATTTTTTGATCTTCACTTGATAGTTTGAACAAATAAAATATGGCAGCCATGAACTTGTCATGGCTGAAGTCTACTTTAAAAATAAACTTTTAATAACTGGTATTTATCATTTTTAAATGCATGCAATTTTCGAAAGAGTATAAGAAGTTAGTTAAATAGAGCCGTTCGAGGCCTGAAACTACTGGAATAACTCTGCGTGGGTTAAGCTGTTTTTCTTTAGTAATAATAAAAAGTCAAACATTAAGTTAAATTAGTACCTTAGTTTATGTACATGAATAGACACAGGCACCGAAGCGAAGCAAATGTTAGTAAAGTGCTCTGTTGCAGCCTTTGAACTTAGTAATGATGTTAATGTTTTGCTACTCCACTTGGTATACTCTGAATTTAAACTGGTCAAGCTGATACAGTTGCTGCCAAACGTTCAAACCTGAAAGAAATTGCGTCTTTTATTTATTTATTTATTTATATAGCCAATTTGGATATATGTTTACTATAGACGTCAGTTTGTCTGACCTGTTGGTCAGGAGACCATTAGTACATCGATCTTAAGTCTGCCAAGTCTTCAAAGTCAAGCTTTGGAGACCCGGTACAAATATTGTACGATGATCACAGGCATTTCTTCAGTCTGTATGTAATTTATCTATTAAACGTACGTATTTAGAAATATATAGGAACGTTTTCCTGGATATCATTGTACAGGCTCTGCTTATTTTGAAATCAGAGGACCGTATATAAAATATGCTAAGCTAATATTTAATCATATGTGACGTTAGTTCATGAAACCTCGTATAACTTTAAATTCTTAAAGTGCAATTTTCAAAAGTAAGTTCAACACAAAATTCAGGAACAGGAAATTCAAATTTGAATACTTTTCTTTTTTCTTAACATTAAATCAAATTGACAATAATAATGACGTAACTAAATACATTCAGTATTAACACTAATGAAGGAGTATCAAGCGCCACACGCAAATGTTTTCATCAGCGAAGTATATCAAGTTCCTTGTCATTTAGTAAATTAACGATTCTCTATACACGAAGGGAACATCTAATATCAGTAACAATAATCATAAAGTACCTCGGCGCTGAGGATGTGACAATCATATGGCGCAAACAAATATTCCTTAATACTGATATTACGCCTTTGAAGAGGTTTTGATAGCTGAAGATATTTCGTAGGTACTTTCGTCAACAAATGGTTCATCACTTTTGACGGCTCTTGGAAATAAAAAAATATGGTTGTTTGTTGATAAGCGCAAACCTTTTACAGATCTTTACCAATTAGTTTGGAATTTTATATACGAGTATTATAAAATATAGAACATTAGAAACATTTCTTGTCGCAGAACAGACAACCGCTGGAGTAAGCGTGTCTTAGAATGGAGACCGATGGCGGGACGACTTACGTAGGAGGGCTGGCAGCTACTGGATGCAAAAAACAACAGACCGGGCTCTGTGGTGTTCCTTGGGAGAGGCTTATGTCCAGCAGTGGACTGTAACGGGCTGATGATGATGATGATGATGATGATGATAATGATGATAAAATATATATATAATATATAGTCCAGTTGGACATGTAAAAAATTCTCCTGTTGCAATGATGGATACTAAGCTGAAAACTTGTACTTGTAGGTAATTTTTGTATACTAAAAGTTGCTTCATAATTGCCATAAAACCTTCTGTCTGTATCCTTATTAAGTTTACTAAAATAGTTTATTGTTGATATAGAAATCACAAGTTATTAAAAGAAGAATTTCTTACACGTACCAAGTTAGAAAACACGATCCGTCCTTGAGTATAAAATAGTTTTCCAGCATAAGAGAGGAACTCCTATGTGACAAATTGCATAGGCGCGGGTGCCGCGTGTAAGGAAATGAACCTCGAATAGTTTCGCTTGTGTAATCTGTATGAATCATCTTATTTATCTATGTACACACGACAGGCTCCCAATATTTATGACTATTTATTGCTTCCTTGAGAATTTCTATGTACTCAACTAGTGCCTGGGTTAAGTGTGATATCGTGAAGATAAAATAGAATTTTTCAAATACCTTTCGGTTCTATCGCCATAACAACTGTTACGCTCTGAGATTATAGATCGGAGATTTCCATATTATGTTCTCAAGTGCCTAATGCCTAAATTCTAATACTATTTTGAGTGTTTGATGCTGTATAATGTAGTTACAGAAAAGAGATACAAAAACTAATTTTGTATTAGAACTCCTGAAGAATGAAATTTATTTACTGAAAATCATTAACCACCAGACGATTAGAAATTTAAAGGCGTGATACAAAGTGATACTTGTTTTAAATATATGAAATCGGACTAAATAAAGGAAAACAACCGAAAATTCAACAAAATTTTGTGGACTTAAATTATTCGTTAATTCGATGAACAAAGATGAATCTTAAACATAGCGACATAATTATGACGTAGATAGAAACAAAGAAATCTACGTTATTTCATACAAATGCATAAAGAACTGGAATAGGAAGAAAACTTCCTATAATAAACGAGGAGATTAAAAAGGTATTTAGTAAAACTATAATCTAAAGTAGAGTTTATCATTCTGCAAATATTTTGAGAATAAACAGATGAGCACGGGAATATGCTTTTTTGTTTCGTTCTGCTTCATATTGTGTACGAAGAACCATTACATTCCCAAGAAAAATCCAAAAACATCTTGCAATGAAAGTAATAGAGGAGACTGGCAAAAGAAAACTGACAATAAATTGATTTGGTTAAGAGGTAAGCTGATGTTTATTTAATATATTGATTACACTATTTTTTATTTATATAAATACCGTGGGAAAGCCACGCTTCGGCATGCATGGGCCGGCTCAACCTCATACCATGGCCTCACAGAAAACCGGTGTGAAATAGCGCTGGCGCTGTGTTTCACTAAGTGAGTGTCCATGGGCGGAGGTAATCACTTACCATCAGGCGATACGTCTGCTCGTTTGTCAGCTAAGCCAATAAAAAAAAATTGCAATCCGACCACTTGATCTGCAGTCACTTACGCTATATCCACTAGACCAACGAGGCAGTATATCATGTCCTGTTTAAATAAATACCTATAAAACAGGATTTTAATTTGTTACTTTACTTTGTTGTGAGTAACCCCACATAAGAAAACACTATGAATGATCCACAAATTGTCGTTCCGAGTCTAAATATTCTTTGTGTCCGTTTTGAGGTGCGTCAAAAATTGTTGCTAGTTAACTACTAATCACGAGTCTATGAAAGCAATTTCTTTTTGTCTATTTCAGCACCGTACAGTTAAACTTTAAATTGTAATTTCATTATGTAAATTTTTATTTTGCTCTAACATTCAATTTGTAAACACTCAATTTGTAATTTTTTTAATTCATATTTTACAAGCCATGCCAAGCCACCATATGAAAAAAGCGCCGACGTGATCAATCAGCCCAGCGTTCCGTCGCTTAAAAATTCTGACTAAATCGCGATACAATAGAGATGTGCGATGGGCATTGAATGTACCTATTCAGTAAATCTTTCGTTTATAGAGAGGTGTCAGACGCAAAGCGTCCTACACAAATGAATCTTGTTTACGGAAAGCTCGTTCAATTATTGAAAATGGAATCGAGAATTAATACCATTAAGGATTGTTGGGATTTAAAAGAAAATATTTGTAATTGTCAGGGTATTTCCATGCCCTTAATGGTTTGTAATGACTATGAAGAATTGTAACAAATACTGTTAAATTATTCTTGGTCTTGTATCTAACATTTGAGAATGGAAGAAAAATTTATTATTAACAATGTACTGTACAATGTTTTCAGTCATTATTATTATGTCCGTGGCCAGGATGGTGTCATTGTGCTTATTCTAAGGTTATGTTATATATGATAGACAGAATAACAGCGGCTGGCATACTTTGTATTATCAACCATACGCTGAGTCCAAGACTATATTGTCTTTTCAATCATACTGTTCAAGTACTGTTTAGGTGCCTATGTAATATAAAGACAAATAAAGTTTTTCTTATTTCGGCACAATAATAAATAAAATAACTTTTACATATCAACTTAATTTACAATGTAATCAAGAAAATAACCATCGGCAAACAATCTAAATCTTGTGCAGCTTGTCCTCTGAGACAAGTCTCCTCTAGATTTCCATTTTATACTGCTCCTTGCTGTACGAGTCCATGATGAACCTCTATCTTTTTGAGGTCATCCTCTCATCTCTTAGTCTGCCTAAATCTGTTTCTTTCGCCCGTCTCAGGGGTCTTCTGTCTCAACACTTGTTACGTCCATCTCCATTTTAGTTGTTTATATGTCGCGTATTCATTCTCAAATTTTATTTTTTATGTTACTCGTAGTGTGTGTGTTAATAGAACATCTCAATTACATTATATAAAGAATGAAGATATCAGACATTTATTTTCTATGTTCACTATACTTTGTGACAATAGCTATAATAAGTACACGGTCGTAGTAAAGACATGGTCGACATCTTGTTAGATATTTCAATACACGGTACTGATATGAGCTGATTGATGTGTCTAGTTTCCACAGTGAAATAAATGCAGAATCTGAATTTTATTATGACACGTACAAAATGAAGTTTTCCTATCGTGTGATCACGTGTGATATATTGTGATACTGCCATGACATTTTGACTTTAGAGTACCTAACTACGTATGGGAAACAAAATCTTGGACAAACTTAGAATTACCTAACTACGTATGGAAAACAAAATCTTGGACAAACTTAGAATTACCGATTAAATCAATTAATCAAACATGTACACCTTCAAATACTATTAATTGACTTGAATTCTCTATCTGACACAACTATAAATGGTCATTGTACTGCAACAATAGCGTACTCAAATAAAATGTTTATCTATCTATGAGGGTAGTTACACATTTCACTTAAATTCGTGTCACGATATCGTTAAGATTCAAAGCTAACATAAGCGTACTATTCTCACCTAACTCACTTACGCGGGACAGGCTTTTGCACTCAGGAAGAAATGATTAATTCGAGTCAGGCGGTCAAATGGGATGAACAACGCATTTCGGACCCTTGGAAAGGGGGCAAAAATTACATTTGTTCTAACTGACCATCATACAATACGAAAAAAATATATACAAGTATTCTCAATCTAGCTCCGTTTAGTTTGAAGTCAGTCCGAAATATTTACTTATTTATCTACCAAATAAAAAGAAAGTATTAAGTATTTTACATTTATAATGATTAAGCTTCCATAATTGGGTATTGAAATAAAAGTACAATAAAACACAGTGGGAGAGCCACGAACGCATGCATGGTCCGGCTCGACCGGAGTGATACCACGGCCTCGCAGAAAACCGGTGTGAATCAGCACCTGCGTTGTGTTTCACCGAGTGAGTGAGGATACCGGAAGCCCATACTCCAATCCCTCTCCCCATCCCCCAAAGGCCAGCAACGCACTTGTAACGCCTCTGGTGTTGCGGGTGTCCGTGGGCGGCGGTAATTACTTACCATCAAGCGATAGGTCTGCTCGTTTGCCACCTATTACAATTAAAAAAACAGTAATTTCTGATGCTTTTAAATACCGAATTAAGTAGGTTACTGACCACATAAATTCGTACTTTAAGGTAATACAATAAAAGGAAGGCAGATTTTTTTCTCGAGGCACTTCATGTAAATATCTAAACTGTTTCAATGAAATGATTATAATAATTGCACGTGTAAATAATTATATCTAAACAAATCTAATAGTTTTAATAATTTAAGAAATAAAATCTTTAATTTTAATGAGCTAAAGTAGATTAAACCTAGTTTTGAAAACTTGGAATCGAAATTTTCTTATGAACTACTTACTTATTTTGAATAAAAATTAAAAGTCCTTGTTATCTAGGGCTTTTAGGACTTACCAGACTTTTATATGTTCATAACTTGTGATGAATTTATATTCCTAGAACTTTGCCTTAGGTAAATACGCTTTTCCAATTTCTCTATTAATTATTTTTCGTTTGACGAGAATCCCCGACAATAATTTCTCTACAATCTGCGTCTCGTTTATACTTTTATAATTAATCTATGATCGTTTTTTGTTTTATCGAAAGACGATCCCCATTTTATGTCATTTACATCTATACTATTATTATAAAGATGTAAAGTTTGTGTGTTTGTATATTTGTTAAATTGTAAGGGGTAATCTCGGGATCTACTAAACCGATTTTAAAAATTCTTTCACCTATAGAAAGCCACATTATTGCTGAGTGTCATAGTTTATATAAAAAACCGAAAAATAAAAAGGCTTTTACGTGGTAGTCGGTAGAAATTTCAACGGAAGGCCAAAGCAGCGGACGGCGCGCGATGGTTCGGGTTTAATTCAGTTCGCGTTCGTGCTCGCTTCGGGAGAAGGAGGCGTAGCCTTTTACATCTGAGAAGTAGGTACAAATTAAAACATAACACTCTGTACTAAAAAAGGATTATTAACATTATGCCCAACGAAGTGGGCACGGGTCAGCTAGTTTTTTATAATTTTTTTGTCCTTAAATTCAAAACACGGAGACTTAAGATTTAAGACTTTAAATCAGCGATTCTATTTCTTCCAATGTAAGTAACATTGGAAGAAATAGCTGATAGCCATCGCCTAGTGGCCATCTCAACGTCAAACAAACAATTAATCTAATATTAACATTATTTTATACTAAACACCATTTTTTTAATTATATTATTGTTTTATCATCGTACTATATTAAAATAACAATGGAAATACATTTAAATAGACATTTGCCCATCAAAGCATTTTCAATTCCCGCTTCGTGAAATCTCCATGAAAAAACGTTAACAATACAGCATCAACGATATTATGCAGGCAGTTTTTAAAATCACTTTGTCTAGAAAGAAAGAACTACAAACATTATGCTAACCTGCAAACGCAAAAAAACAGGTTATCTTAAGGGAATTGACCACAGCCGGCCAGGAACGCCTGCAAATCCGCAAGTATTAAGAGTTTCGTGTCAATTCTCTTTCTTCAAACCGCTAACGCCTCTAATCTCTTCTATTATTGGCTAATATATATTTGTTTTGACCACGTGACTTAGCATTGAGACATTAGTTTTCTGTTACCATTTACTTTTGTAGAGTGTGAACTTGGCTAGGGAATCAGGAGTCACAATCGCATTACCGCCTTTAAGCAATTTACGATTTATATTTTTCACTTATCTTGTTATATTAAATATCAAAATATCAGCGTAATCTGAAAACAGATAAGGTTAATAATATGAAGGTATGCAAACAATTCAAAAACGAGGTTGTCTAGAGGTTGAAACTTCGCAGACAATATGATAGACGACGACCAATTAGGTACTCTTTCAAACACAGATAATATTAGATAATTTAATTTGAAATACACGAGTGGTATACGAAACTAAACCCTTTCACGAAATGTTTGAAAGAACACTACGAGAAATAAAAAAAATAATTGAAATTTTACGAGCGCTATGCTTATTTAACAAAGCTGAACTTTGAAGTAATATGAAAACCGTCTCGATTAAAAACTAAATAATCTTGATCTTTAAAATCTTGATAAAGGAATCTTGTTAATCCACAACGCGTAATACTTCAAAAGGTAATTTTATCAACGAACGTTTACTAAATAATTATAATGTCACTCACATGGCGCTCTTAGTTCTAGAATGCCTAAATGTTTCATCTCCACTCAACCGTGTGAGATAGCTACACAATATTCTATTGTCACACTTGAGTATGTCAACAAAACTGTTAACTTACATCCACTTACCAAAGTATCTAAGGAAATGGGTGCTCATGTCTTCTGTCAACTACACGCATATTTAGTCGATAATACCAGGCTTTCTGTTGATATTTTATTTTTATTCGTGATTTATATGTTGGTAAATGTCGTCGTTACTTTCAAAATAAAAACAAAGCTGCCATTTTTGAATATGGAATGTATTTGGCAGTCTTTCACGAATATTAATTATGCATTTCTTTCTTCAACATAACTGACAAAAGTTATGTTATATTTAAAGAATAGTAGTAGTCATAAATAATGTATTTTATTAGCATTAAGGCTACGTTAATAAAATCTACAATATCTGTGTGCATAAATTTTAACCGCTATAGTACCTGAAATACCTGCAGGTAACATTAATGGAAGAAGCTTTTAGTAGACCAAAGTCGGTTAAAGCTCAATTATCTTTACAAAATGCAACGTTACCAAACTGTGGGAAGTTTTGAAAACGTAAATAGCGTCCTCTTAATTAGTGTCTTGAAGGACTTTACTCATACATAAAACAGACACAAAAAACACTCAGATTCAGAACAATAATTTGTGGATCATACAAAGTGTTGTCCCATGTGATTATTTAACCCACTATAGAGCAGTAGAAAGCCACGACGGGACTGCTTAAAACACTACGCATTCTGCGCAGTCCAGTCACACTAGGTTCCTTCTTTACTATTCAATGAATGTACAAGGAATATATCTAACTAGCTGACCCACACAACCTCGTTTGCGTCTTCTATTGCCCGTAGCGAGAATTTTTTCTGCCGTTTTTTAAACATTCTTCATCAGTGCTCCGCTCCTATTAGTATTAGCGTGATAATATATAGCCTATAGCCTTCCTCGATAAATGGTCTATCCAACGCTGAAATTTTTCAATTCGGACCAGTGGTTCCTGAGATTAGCGCGTTCAAACTAACAAACTCTTCAGCTTTATAATACTAGTATAAATGCATATGCAAACTTCTGATTTCATGTTAAACTTATTACATGGACGACTCATATCATTTCAAATGAATATCCCGTTCGTATACGACTGAGACAGTTAGTATTTTACAAATGTAACAATATTCAAACCATTACCTACTTCATATGATACGTGATCACGTCACTTGGATACGAACTTGAGTGACGTATTCCGCTCGGGTACATGTTAATAAACATGGCATTTATTTGACATCGTATATATGCAAATAAATATACGTCGACTACCTATATTGAATAAAATTCAATGATATCTTTGAGAAGGACAAAAATAGGCACACATGTAAAAAGAAATATTTTAGTAAGTTGCTTTTTATTATTTTTCTTTTTGCTTGTGAAATCCGGATTACTTTTTCCTGATTTAATAGGCCTAATATATTTTTACAATGATGCTCTATTATTATTATTTGTTTGCTTATGAAAACCAGAAAAGAAATTCATTGATCTATCTCCATCTACCTACATTTTCAAATATTAACAATGACATGAAGACCGTCCTTACACAACTAAATAGAACTGACATAGATAGAAATAAATCATAGTAAAATACCAAGAATAAGATACCAAAGTTAATATAGCATGAAAAGGTTAATTGCCATAATAATAGTGTACTCAATATAAAGGTAACAAAATAATATATCATAAATTTTGTACAGTACAGAAACAATTAGTATCACTATCAGTTGCCTTTCAATTGTCTCGTAAACAAGATCATTAGATTTATTTGTATTCTACGAAGCTTCGTCATACTTCACGGAAATTTGCAATCCCAACTTTCGTAGAACAATAAGCGTAAAATATAGCCTTTCTTCGGGCTACTAACTTGGTGTAATCCCCACTGTTACCAGTTGTTTTAAACAAACAGTGCCATAATAAACGTTCAAACAAAACGTAATGAATCGCCCATTCGAACAATGAATTAAAACAATATCGAAAACACGTGAAAGGGTTAAGGGTTGTCAAAAAGATAACGTTCTTGATCAAGTCATTATCAAAATTACTTTGAAAATAGATGATCTATCATTTTCATGTTTTTTTTATTAATTAAAGACCTCTTTTTGAGTACTGTTAAAAGCAAATAATTTAAAACAACCATTTTCATTGGTTAGTTGATGTCTAAATTCTCGTAGCTTCTCCAATCACCACATGAGAAATATGAATGCGCGACTCGACCACAGGACGGATTCGTTACCCCAATCGTTTCGATTTAGGCATTTTTAGTTCCGTTTTCCCTCGTCATGTTTTGCCTTCCCCTAATTTGCTTCCTTCCTTAGATTCGTCCGACAACAATTATATTACTAAGAAGGGTTGCGGCGGCAGACCATAAAAAACAGCCAAATCGGAGATTTCAACCAAATTAGGAAAATTATAATGATGATGAACAAACGTGTAAAGGAAAGACCTAAATATATTTAAAAAATGTAGCCTTAGATGTAGAGCGCCCTTCGTATTGAACCAACACTTAGATACATCGGTCAGTAAAAGAAAGTTGCGTGTACTAGCGTGCACTCGTAAGAAGTGAAACTTCTTTATGACGTTATTTTTCAAAAAATAAATATCATATGTCGACGTAAGGTACAACGACAAAAGACTTATAAACCAGCAATATTCGTGACAATTCTTATTTCAAGTGCAATAAAAGTTAAGGAGCGAGACCTGAGTAAATATTTCGCGATCTGTGGTGTGAATGAAGTAAGTTTGTGGAATGTGATGTGTGTAGTTATTTACATTGTGGACTAAATAAAATAATATTGTTTGTAATGTGATATTTCATTGTAGTATTAATTTGGTCCTGTTTGTGTTTGAAAATGTTTTTTGTTTTATTTTATAAATTTTTTTTGAAGGATTGTATATAACTACTCTCAATAATGATAAAACATTTTATCATGGCCGAAAAACGTCAACGTCCACCATCGATTTACAAGCAGAATTTAAAGATTGTCTCTGAATAAAGTAGAGACTATAAATGAACAATTGTTTCAGTTTATAAATAACAGGAAAAAAACTCAAACGTAACTACTCAAAACGGGCCGCAAAATACATTGGAGACATTTACCAATCCCTACTCCGCTGGAGAAAGTATACTTCGAATCACGCGTGGTAGGGATAAAAAAAAGATGGCGCGTAACGGATAAATGTGACGCGTAACGAAAAAATGTTACACTAAATTTTTTGACAACCCCGATAAAGAAGTTTCACTTCAAAAATAGGTTGTAAATAATATGTTACGGTCGTGTTTTATATTGTTTTTTCTTCTACGTGACAACCATAATAACCCGAAACTTTTGGGAGTTAGGTCACAGTTTCTTTAGACATGATTTATAACATAAACGTCGGGTATCACCTGTTTTGGACTTTGAAACAATTGTTTTGTGTTATAAATTTGGTTGAAGTCCTCCACGGCTGAATATTAGTTTTCATAAAATTTATTTTGGACACTTGTATAATAATGATCGTTTTGTATGAATCTTTATCGTGGGAGAGCCACACTTCGGCATGCATGGGCCGGCTCGACCGGAGTGATACCACGGCTTTACAGAAAACCTGTGTGAAATATCGCTTGCGCTGTGTTTCACCGAGTGAGTGAGGATACCGGAGGCCCATATCAACCCCCCCCCTCATCCCTTTCCCCGTACCCCAAAAGCCGGCAACGCACCTGTGACGCCTCAGGCGTTGCGGGTCCATGGGCGGCGGAAAGTGCTTACCATCAGGCGATACATCTGCTCGTTCGCTACTGATTTGACTTCGTCAATATCTGTCATCTTTATTATTTTCAGGTTTTTTTTTATTTGATGTACCCAGTGTCACTCTCACGACTAAGACGAATCTCTTGACACCACTCACATAAAAATACGACAAGCCGTTTAGGCTCTAGGGCTTGCCGAAGAAATATACACACATACACTCTAAAAACGTAACTTTCTTTCGCAGTCGGGTAAAAAGAAAACACATTTAAAGTTCAGTGAAATAAAATAAAAATTACATCGCTTAATGTACATCATTAACATCTGTCATTATTTATATCAGTTATCGCACGCAATACGCAACACCACGAAGGGCGTCGATAAATTATGCGCTGAGTTCCGTTCAGAAGTCGTTGTCCGGAAAACATAAAAGCTTTTAACGTTGTCACACCATGCTCTGAGTAATTTCTGCTGCGATTTAAGTGACATAAAAATGAATTCTGATACGGTATAAAAATATTATGATGACTATCAAACTCAAAATAGATTGCTTGGCAGAAGCAAAAATTTTATGATAAAATATAAAAAAAAATAAAAGCCGTAATTTAAACTACTGACTGTTAACAACTAGTTATATTTCACTAGCTAACAATAGTGTTCAAAACATTATAAAAATATATTGAGCTTTTATTTGTGGTAACGAAACCATAGTGCGATTTAGTAATAAGACACAGCGTCATCTATCGAACAGTGGTGTAATCAATTTGATTTAGAGAAACAGTAATGAGATTAGATGAGAAACCCATACAAAATATCCAGAATAGATGCATAATTAACGGATAATTAATACAAGATTTTAAAAATCGTTTTTGTAATATTGAGCAAACAGAGAGTAAAAATGTTTTAGGTTAACATAAGGTTCAAATTTCTTCCTATATTGTTGAACATAGATAAATTATTTATGAACTACTAATGCGCAAAGGAGATAAATCTTTAATAAAAGCAGCTTCTACAGAATGACCGTTGAAAACTCACAGTTAATTTTGTAGATAACTTAAAAGCTGCTTTCACTTAGCTCCCGTCAAGTGGCCTACAAAACTATTAATCTTAGGGATGTTTCCCAAAACAATTTATTACAGTAGCAAGTTAACGTGGGGCCTGCAAATTGGGACGTGATGATTAGGTGGGTCGGGCTCGAGAATGTTCTAAACAAATGATCGAGAATTGTCTTACGTATGAGAGAAGGCGTGTATTGTTCTAAGGGTGTAAACAAAGCTCCCATATGACGGACAGGTCGAGGCGGAGAAACGTAATGTAGTATTTTAGTTGTAAGGGCGCAAGTCATGTAAGCTTAATTTAAGTTGCGTAATAAAACTTTTCGCGGACCCTGCATTTTACGCAGTCATGTTAAATTTAGTTTCCAGGGTGTTTACTTCATTTAGCCCTGATGAGCTTAACTGTTTCCAACTTTCAAAGTTACTTTCTTAAAAAAATGTTTGCTAAATATATTTGAAATTAGACCACCATCAAATAATATGTACAACGAACCCGCTAGATTAATTTTAAAAACGCTACCTTGAATAATTCAGGTTACATTAAGTACTTAATGAATTTACGAGCATGAGATTAAGAACGGCGGCGCGGTGTAATATTATAAAATATTTGTTTATCTTAATAAAGTAGGTATTATAGTATGAAAAATTCTTGGGGATTGTTACCTTGAGCTGGCAGATTCTTGGAATTTAGGTTCTCGAATGTTCTATAATATGCTTTGCAATATCATAATAGTAATTAATCTTTACAATATAGTTTTGATTTTGTAAATCTTACATGTGTGCCATTTAATCCCTATAGGGTAACATTATTTGCATCTAGCGCCCATAGCTATGCCAATACTCTCCATTATTTCCTGTCGTATATCAATTGACCGTAGATTAATAGTAGATTGAATTTCACTATGCAAATATGTAGCAGGTTTTTTTCAAGGAAGTTTGAGACTGTAATTAAATGACTAAAGTTATTTGTTATTACGTACTTATAGCAAAGATGTCGTGTTATATATAAAACATACTTAACAAAAGATGAGTTACAAACCGGTAGACGTACTATTGATAAATATAAGGAAAGCGTAAACAGTAAAAAGTTCAAACAATTTAACACCTTATTAATGTATTTTTTTACGAGTAGAATTAAAACAGATTATTGAAGAACATGGAAGGGAATTCAAAGGTTACAATAGTATTTATTTTACCGATATACATCGAAAAGTGGGAGTTACTGCCAAATACCACTCCGCAATGCCATTATTTCCTCGAAACTTTGGAAAATCAAAGCTTATTCTATTTACAAAATTAGCTAAAAGCTTCATAGAATCCGTTATTCCTTTCAGTTTATAAACAAATATTGCTTTTTAACAATTTAAAAAAGTGTAAAAAATATCATCTTTTGCCCGCGTAGCAGGTCGATAACCTCGCAGACATGTTGCTACGTTGTGATGTTATTTTAATAAAATTATGTACTATAACCAAGAACAGTTATAATCGTTATATTTTCAATTTTATAGTCCATCGCTCTTGAGTTTAACGACCGCAAAATGTTATTAATGATTTAGCAATATCACCAATAAATAAACCATAAATAAATAAAGCATTTATATTAAAATACACTACCACTTAGAGTTTCCCAAATCAGCGTAATCGCGTGCTTTTGAGAATTTGTACACACAACAATATATATATATATATATATATATATATACCTACTTGATACAATTTTTTTATATTCTTTCATATTGGTTTTAATTCCATCAAAACAAATTTATAATAATAGAAAGTTCTCACCTATATTTAACCTAACAATTGGAACTACAAATATTATAAATCAAGTATAAATATAACTACAGAAGATTAAAGTCCGATAATATCTAATGCTTGGTGATATATCGTGGCGATCGTTATAAAATGAGGGTCAAATAAAACGACTAGTCACACTGTGTTTAAAAACCCATATAGGTACATACGATATACATCGATTTACATCACAGAAATCACTATTGATTCTATGTGCCCTATGTGAATTTGGATTGCGATTAAATGACAAGTAAAACACTGACTAATACTTACTCAGTAACTAGTACTAAGTAGCGATACTTACTGAATATTATAAGTGAGGCTTGAAAGGGGGGAGGAGGTGGTTTGGTAAATATCACTAAATATCACAAGAGGGCTGTAGTAAGAAATCACGTATATATAATTTTTTATACTCGTACTTCCGAAAGACATTCACTGCGTAGTGTTCTATGTACCAGTACAATATTTGTTTCTCGCTTGATTACACCATTTCTTTAATTTTATTTTTAAGCCTGTCAAAAACAACCTGTAACCTTTCTGTCTAGACTTTTTCATTACAGTTCTTAATCTCAGAATAAAATGAGATTATACTTTATACCTGTACTTAAAAATAATATTCAAAAAATTTGCTAAAAATACATTTACCGTAGGAGAGCCATGCTTCGGAATTAATGGGCCGGCTCGACCACGGCCTCACAGTAATGCGGTGTGAAATAGCGCTTGCGCTGTGTTTCACCGAGTAAGTGAGGATACCGGAAATCTCATGAACCCCAACACCTTCCCCCCTCATCCTCCAAAGCTTGGCAACGCACCTGTGACACCGCGTTGCGGGTGTCCATGGGCGGCGGTAATCGCTTACCATCAGGTGATATGTACGCTCGTTTGCCCTCTATTCAATTAAAAAAACACGTGATTTAGGGGGGGGAGGGGGGGGGGGTAATCTCAAACCTCACCACGTATCACCAAGGAGGGACAAAAAATTCTGAAAAAAACATCAAGTGTGTATGTAATAGATGACCCCTATTAACTATCGAAACTACAATCTTTAATATGAGGATTTCAATGAATTCAAAGATTTGGCTCGTGTAAAGGCACAAACTTTATTCGAAAAGTCTTCTTTTTAGAACTAAAAATTAATGTATTAATTATATATAACAGATATTTCATAAATATCAAGCTTTTAAATTGAGTACTAAAGCTAATTAGGTTTATAACGAGTATGTCTACAAAGCTTGAACATGGAGTAAGCCTCAGGTTACTATAATAATATGTTCGCAAAAATATTCGTAGTAAAATGTACAAAATTAATTGAACAACCCCTTTGAAATTAAATTAAATAGGATCCTAAATATATTTTTATAAAAATATGATTCTTCGATGATCTTGATGACAATCGATGACATCTGTTTACTGTCTGACTGATGCCATCATAGCTCCGTAATGGACTAGCTGATTTTAATTTGGTTTCAAAGATGATTTAATAAACAGTGACATCTTAAAATCCATTTAACTGATCAAAGAACATAATTTCTTTAAATCTTGAATGATATTCTGAGTCAAAAGTGGTTTTCTTGGTCTTATGGCCATTTTCACTAACGTCTCCTAAATTTAAGAGACCACTTACTAACCCTTAGCGATATTTACTTTAAATTAAGGGGCTCGAATGTTGAGCACCTAACCAGCTCCTAACAAAGCGATAAAGAAACTTGACGTACGTTTAGCCTAAAATTATAGAAATGGAGGATATATATATACACTCTTTTGCAAAAAAAACGGGCACTTAAGCAAAGAACTATTTTATAGTTACTATTAGTTTGTTTGACAATTTTAGGTATTGTTATCCTCAGAATTTCACAAATTAATTAGGAAGGAATAGGTATCATCAGTTTAATCATAACATTTTGATTAAATTATTGAGAAATAATGTTTAAGCTCAAAACACTATTATTGTACCTGCTCGCTAAATAAAAATGAAACGCGTTAATTTCTTTGTTTTTCTTGAATACATTAAAAGCAGATAAAAGTTTAGTATTGAGTGTGACCCCCTCTTGCTGAAATCACGGCTTGCATTCGTCTGGGCATGCTAGCGAGTATATCTTTTATGGTTTCTTGGGGAATACGTTCCCACTCCGCGGTAATCACATTCTTTAGCTCTCTGATGGTCTGCGGAGCCGGCTGCACTGATCTCACTCGTCGCTTCAGAACGTCCCAGACATGCTCTATGGGATTGAGGTCCGGACTTCTAGCTGGCCAGTCCAAACGACGAATTCCGACTTCTAGCATATACGCTTCCACATCGCCAGACCGGTGGGCGCGAGCGTTGTCGTCCTGTGTTAAAATGAAACTGTGAAAAAAATGAGTTTTCGCCAAGAGCGGTTAAAGCGGGTTGTGCATAAGGAATTAGAACTTACGTTATGTATCGGTGTCCAGTCAGTGTACCGTTTTCGATGAAGACTAACTCCGTACGATCCATGGAATTTATTCCTGCCCAAAACATAACAGAGCCCCCTCCATAAGGTGTGATTTCTTCAAAACATGCCTCTGCAAAGCATTCTCCTCGTCTACGTAGCACTCGCCGACGTCGGTCTTCACCATGCAGAGATATCCTGGCTTCATCGGAGAACAATATGCTATCCCAGTCTTCATGAGTCCATGACACACAATTTCGAGCGAAGCTAAGCTTGGCAACTCGATGTCCACGGAGTAATTTAGGGCCGCGTGCCGGGAGATGACTGTGTATATTAGCAGCGAGAAGCCTCCTTCTGACCGTCCATAGACTAATTTGCACATTTCTTATTTCTTCGAGGCTGTTCTTGAGGTCCACATAAGAAGATTTGCGATTTCTCAACGCTTGACTAACTAGAAAACGATCATCCCGTGGTTCGGTACATGTCTTTCTGCCAGAACCAGGCCTTCTCTTGACGGAACCGGTCTCTTGATAGCGCTGCCAGGTCCTTTGAACTGTCGACCGACTCACATTTAGCCTCCGAGCCACGAAGCATTGGCTGCAACCTTCTTCAAGCAGCGCAATAATTTTGCTCGCTTTTATCACTTTATCTACCATTTTCGAAATTGCTAAACAGCAATAACAATACTTTTAAATGTCAAGGACATCAGATAATTTAATAAAAATTGACAAAAAGTTAATTAGAGTCGATATTAACAATAAGGAATTCGCGCCACAAAATGTAGTTAAAAGTTGTTTTCTTTGAAAACCAGGCTCAGTCAAAAATTTGAATTTGGAGTGTACTCTTATAAACATTATGGCACTTTTATAACTGGCCAGTAACATGTTCAAATGATTAAAACCTTTTTGGTATTTTATTTTTTTCAGCCAGGAAGAAAATCGAAACCGCCCGTTTTTTTTTGCAAATGAGTGTATAATACAACCTCAACGTCTCGCAGTCGATGTGACGCATGGTATATTTTGGCAGCTATCAGTTGGACGATTCGAGATCTTTGAATATTTAACCAAAATTACAAAAATTGGTAATTAAATCTTTAAATTAAAGAAAAACATATTCCATTTTCTATTTTATGTTTATTACTTAGTAATAATAATTAATTTAATATTGTAGAAAAAACCATTAACATACACTTGCGCACGTTTACGGTTTTTTAAATCCCTACACAATAGGAGACCAGTTAGGTGTCACTTAGCATGGTGAAAAGGAAATTAGATAAGATTTATATTTAGAAGCTACCTCCATTAGGGGGTTCCTAGTTAAGAGATGGTTTAAGTACAGTTGGTGAAAACTGGCATAATTAGTCTCTTAATAACCTCTTATTCATAACAGTTTTAAAAATTAATTACCTATGTTCAAGAACAGAATTATTATTCCCCAATAAATGTTAAGGATTGAAAGACCATTAAATAGAATCTCGAGGCTTCTCCGCATGAGTTCAAAAATAAAAATATTTCCAAACCAAATCCCTTTGACACGAATAAATGGCATCTTAAGTCCCTCCTCCTTGTGCTTTGGGGCCGTTCAAAATCAATCAAACGAACAATCTTCCAGCTCATGGCATTTGAATTAGAAACACTTTGTATTTATCACAAAAGAAAACTTCAAAGCGGAATGAAGAGTACGAAGGAATTTTTATACACAAAATTGCTAGTTTATTAACTTGATTACACACTTAATGGGCTTACTTGAAAGTATTTTGTAATACAGACGGTCAAAATTAGCTATTTTATCTTTCTTAGTTGTTTAATGAATCCTTTTATACGAAAGCGCTTTTCAGATTGCATTCCTGCTTACGGATCCTCGTGATACAGATCCGAGATAATCAAGTTAGGTTTTCTTTATCGAGGCGCTGTATTTGCAGGGATATTGAAATGTACCTACTTAGTGAATCCGCTTCGCCCGCATGTATGTAGATTATCGCGGTAAACAGTAGCCGATGTTTTTCCTCAAGTTGATTCAAGTATACCCATGGCTTTTATTGAAACTGGTGCAGTGGTTTAGCCGTGAGAGATTAACAGGCAGACAAAGCTACTTTTGAATTTGTAATATTAATATTGATGTTTATGAAAGGACAGCAGTTGCTACACGACTTTACAAGTAGGTACATTTATTCAATCCGTCGCGTCGGTTCGGTACAGACGGACCAAATTTTACTTTTCCGTACAAAAGAAGCATTAGCAACACTTCGTAAGTGCCGCGGTACTACCATTGCGCTCATTGTGGAAAATTGTAGCAGTAAATGCATTTTTCGCTGTAATAGCGCGGGATTATGAAAATATGAGGCACTTTTAGTTAAATAAAAACTGTTCATAGTGTCACGATTCAACAGATATATATTTCTAGTCCAGAGGATTTAAAGTGTTCTGAATGTTTTTGAAAGAAAAATTATGTAAGTTTTTTAAATTATGTAAGTGGGAGAGCTATGCTTCGGCATGAATGGGTCAGCTCGACCGGAGTGATACCATGGCCTCACAGAAAACCGGTGTGAAATAGCGTTTGCGCTGTGTTTCACCGAGTGAGTGAGGATACCGGAGGCCCATACCCCAACCCCTCCCCCCATCCCCTTTTCCATCCTCCAAAGGTCGGCAACGCACTTGTGACGCCTTTGATGTTGCGAGTGTCCATGGGCGGCGGTAATCGCTTACCATCAGGTGATACGTCTGCTCGTTTGCCAACTATTCAATAAAAAAAAAATAAAAAAATACATATTTTGTAAAAGTCACGTGTTGAACTGTTGCCGACACTTTTCAAGAATTCATACTACCCACATAATAAAATTAAAATTCATTTTCAGTATCCCGGATTCTCATTGAGCATATGAACGAGAGTTAGAAACGCAAAATATTAAAATGTACTTCATTTTAATATTTTGCGTTTCTAAGCTCTCGTTCTTATAAATAGAAAACTCATCAATCCACGTCAATAGAGAATATGCTGGCGTAACTAGCTTGCCTGTGACGTGTTTTCCTTTAGAATGGAATTTTGCAACTTCAGCTTTAAACATAAATGAAATAACTAGTGGCCAACTAATTAGTAGACAACATAACATTGTACTTAAGAAATTAATATTCACGTAATCAAGTTTGAAGTCACCCAACATCATGTAGCAAATAAGTAAAGCACTAACCGTAGTTCGATTAATATAAATCTTAGATAACTACGTCATATGTGTGGTGACCGATTAAACATATAGAGTATCACCACCCCTGTGCGTCTCATGAGTGTCGTAAGAGCCAACTAAGGGAGGATAAGAGCACTGCAAAGTACAGCATACCCATCTGGCCAGTGTGGGGGGATTTCTGTCTATAGTCGTATGGACGATTAGCTGTTGATGATGAATGGGCGAATTAATTATAATTAATAACAATTAGTCTTTCAACAAACACACACCCATCTGGTGCTTCCGAAGGAGTATAATTGCTCAAAAAAGACTTACCACGCACAACCTCTTTGCACATATAAACAGATTCTAAAAGCTGATTTATAATGGAGGTACACTTCAAGTAAACATTTTATTTATAAACGTTGGTAGTTATTTACACAGTTGATGGGCGAGCCACAGTCTAAGCCGAGGTTTTAATTGCGGGCACGGACGGTGCTTTCTATAGATAAAACAATGTCGTCCCATGATCCAGGTCAGCCGGTTAGCCTCCTACATTAGCACGCTGTTATCAATACGAACACTATAATTTATGGTTTCGAAATGGAATATCTTTATAGTTATTTTTAGTCTTCGACTTGCATTTACGCGATCATTGATCTATCTATGTGTATAAAAACGTTAGGTTTGTTTGTGTACCCTTTAGACGAAACTAAAACAGTTCTACACTGATAGGGCTTAAATGTTGCTTCACAGATGTTTTTTATCTATGTTACGTAACAGTTTAGTTTTTTATGGAATAGGGGGGCAAACGAGCAGACGTATCACCTGATGGCGTCACAAGTGCGTTGCCGTCCTTTGAGGGATGGGGAGGAGGATGGGGGGGGGGGTATGGGCCTCCGGTATCCTCACTCACAGCGCTATTTCACACCGGTTTTCTGTGAGGCCGTGGTATCTCTCCGGTCGAGCCAAAGCGTGGCTGTCCACTCTCTCTTATTCCTAACTTCTCATCTACCTACAAACATACATACGCTTAATTCTTAAATCGTCGGATAAAAATATATTAAATACTTTTTTATTACTATTTTTGTCATTTTACTTTTACTTAAATATTGTCAAACAATAGTTTGTGCAACTAAAACTTGTAGTCAGTTGTTTGTTGAAATAAATTTCATTAAAAAAACAATATCGTTTTAACATTTAATTTACTCCATTAATAGTTAGACTAAAGGCTTTTCCCTATTTAAAAAGTTCAAAAGTTCAATTACAAAAACATTTACTATTACACCGTAGAAAATAAATATAAAAAGAAATATGCTGATTAAAAATGGAAGCGTAGATAAACTATGTAAATACTTGAAAGGGATCTTGAAAATTTGTAATGGCGAATTTATTATATTATAAAAAGCCAGCCAATAAGAGCGCACGGCGAATAATAGCTTATTCAAATTTAACAGTTGAAAACCGCAGTTTGGGAAACGGCCTCGGCCCGCAAACACCTGCTCAGAGTACTGGATACCTTTTTAACTAAACATTTTATACATTCATGCTTCTTCCATAACAATATTTTTGCAGGAAATGCTCATTAAAATGTACGAACCTTCAAAAGTTTTCTTTTATCTTCTTAGGCTTGTATTTGAGAAAGTCGATCATATTTTGTAATCTTATCTGAGGGTAAACTCCTAATTATTGTAATAATTAGAAGTGTATGTATAATTTTCCTTATAAAATTAATAACAATGCTTCATTTATGAGGTTTATGTGTTAATTGGTTAACTAGCACTATAGAATAGTCTAGAAGGATTGTAAAAAAATTAAGTGCGCGAGTACTTTACATTTAGTTACAGCTTTTATCCATACTAGTATTATTAATTCGAAAGCAACTAAGTCTACCTGTTACGCTTTCACGGCTGAACCGCTGCGCCAATTTTAATTAAATTTGGTCTGGAGATACAATACAATTCGCTCATAGCCCAGTTGCACTCGGTGATTAGAAACAATCACCGAGGGTAAGCAACAACGGCTCGGTACTATGAGCGTCTCCGTGATTCAGAGGTCACGTTAAGCAGTCGGTCCCGGTTGTTTTATATCAATCATAGGATAACAATCGTGAAGCTTAGTTGGAGACCTCTGGGCGGCTTAAAAACATCCAACGGCAAGATTTATGTAGCCACAACGTTATCTTGTCCGTCTCCAAACCGCACTTGGCAAGCGTGGGGACGTATGTCCTTAAACCAGTCCTGAGAGGAGATCCGAGACGAGACAATGGGACGTTATGGGTTGTTGATGATGGAGGAAGAACATAGCATGGGTACTCTTTACCGACATACACGAGGATGGAGCCTTGAGCAAAAGCCAGTATGAATTAAAACTATATGTAAATGAATATTGTCGTAACTGTTGTACTATACTTATGTTAAGTTTAAGTGTCTGAAATAAAACAACTAGATAGTAAGAAAGATCCCTATCCTTTGATTTATCAAACGCAACAAACACAAAGATATTTGAATAACAAGCAAGATAAACTATTTGCTTGCTACTTTATGTTTATCGTGATGGCTTTGCATAAGCTTTGTACACTATTGTTGAAGGCTTACTATATTTTCAGATTCTAAATTATATTTTAATCATCATCTTCCTAGCCTTCATTATTCCCAATATTATTTGGGGTCGGCTACCAGTTCAACCGATTTTACCTGAATATCAGTTTTTACACAGAGCGACTGGCATCTGACCTCCGCAACCCTGAGGGCGAACTGAATTCGAAGGTTGAACTAGTTGTCAGTATATTTGAGGGCACTGACTTCCCAATAACGATTGCCATAGCTGTTCATGACAACCGGGACCGACGGCTTAACGTGCTCTCCGAAGCACGGGCGGGAAACACCGCCACCTTCCATACTCCGGGCTGCTATTAAGAATTTCTTGTAGGAAAAACCCAACAGCAGTCCGACCCGGGAAATAATAAATAAATATTTTAGACATCTAACACAGGACACCATCTAGTCCGAAGGTAAGCAGTAAATATATACATATTATACATGGGGGAACAAATATTTTTAGATCATACAAACATTTCCTCCGACCTGGGAATCGAACCCGAAACCTAAAGTACCGCAGTCGCATACGCTACCACTGCGCCACCGGGGCAGTCTCCTATTATCTCAGTTATTAGGACCAGTATTTACATCTTATAAATCCTTTGTCTATGTCATCATCATGTTATTTTCATAACTTTTATGTTGAAATTGGTGTTGGGTGAAATTGATAATGAACTGTCCCCATAGGAAAAGTGATACATAAGGATAGTTAGATTCAAGCTTTTATATATGATGTCGTTTCCATTACGCATTATATGACGTCTTTCTTGAAAGTCACGATTCGTATTCCCAACATCTAAGACCCCTGAGCTCTCAAGGGGAGAGGTCTGGAGTCTTCTTGTAGCGTGTGTAGTCGAGTTTAGTTGCATTTTTCTTTATAAAAATCCCATGTGAATTGCAAATTTGAAGAAACAATATTATTATCTTTTGATTTTTATGACGGAATTTATTAAGGTCTAAAGTTAAAGATTGTTGCGATTTCAATGCAAAATAAACCGTCGACGATCTGGTAAACATATTTTCAATTATAAAGAAGAAGTAAATCAATCCAAAGTAGGTCAAAATTTATACTTAATAGTCGCTATAATGATATTATTTATAGAACTCAAGTACAGCCTGTGTATTCCAATAAATATTAACCAGATTGTAGATTGTTTTCCTAATATGTTAGGCTTTATTCTTGATATCTTTCCTGACTTCGTTTTACAACAGACATCCCGTCTGGAAAAAGTAACACGTTTCAGTAATTCAATAAATTTGTAGGATATACTTTACCGATGTCAGAAAATCTAATATAGAAAACTATATAGTAGGTTAGGTAAGTTCCGGTTACATAAATACCTAAAGCATTCTCATCAATTCTTGTAATGATCTCTTCTACACAATTATAATATCACGATTTATAATTAACAAAATGTTGCTTTTTAGACGTTTACTTTCTAGATTTTCGAGATACTTTAAGGTCCAATCTATCTCTATCCGAAAGTAGGTACTTAATCCAATTCGGTTCTGCGGTTTAGCCATAACAGACAGACATATTATCTATGGAATTTATAGTATTAGTACGGAAATATCGATCTGTTAGACTATGAATTCTATTTTTTTTTTTGCAAACGGTATCCTGACAATTAGAATTCATTTATTTCAATTCACGTCAACTATCAGGTCATCAAACGGTAGTCTTTTTGATACGAGTATCACTATTTGTGAAAAGAAAATTGTTTGCGACGGGTGATAGATCGCGCGTGTAATCCTATAAAGATTTATTATATAAGTAAGGCTTCCTAAAACTATGGTAGGTAAAATAGACACATGTTTATAACCTACGAGCTGTGCTCCACGGTGTTACCCGTAATTTTTGTTGCAATACTACCTGTTTCGGAAGAAAAACTAGACTATATCTATCCCAGGGGCAAATTTCACGTAGATCGGTTCAGTCGGTTTTGCGTGAAAGAGTGATAAACATCCGTACAAACTTTAGCTTATCGCGTGAATCACCGTTTTATTCGAGTTGAGAACAATGTTAAAATTTTCGAAATTCTCATACAACACTCTTTTTAATCCTACGTTTACAAAAGATAAATCTAACATCGCAAATTCTTAAAGCGATTTATACACAGGTATTGTTTGTATAAACGCTTATTTATGTACTTATTAAAGTAAAAGATAACAGAGTAGGTATTACATAATCAAATTATTCATATTAACTCTCTGCTGCTACTTATAATTTTTATTTAAGCTGTTAGTCCGTATCAACTGCTACTGCGTTCATACGACATTTAATTTTGCTATGAACAGACAATTATTCTTGGTATGGCTTTGTGTTCGTTGCCTTTGTATATATCTGCGAGATACCCGCTCCAGGGTTGGTTTAATGGTACGGAAGTCATCTTAAGGCTAGGAGCATACTGGTCTAAGGATAATATATATAATAACCTAGCTTAGTCGGCAATAATACTCAAGTAATAAATTAGATATCTAATAATTACTGAATATTTAACGATCTACGTCTTAACGATAATCATACAAAAAATATTTATTGCTAATGCCTTACGTCATTAGAAAGCGATTAATCAAATAAGTAGAATTCGCTACAAAAAAATAATATTCAGACAGCGATAAGCTTGATAGACTTTTAAATGTTTACATTAGTAGATACAGAAGGTAGTAGCAAAACATTCAAACACGTTGAAAATAAATAATAAATAAATATTTCGGACATCTAACACACAACGCCGTCTATTCCCAAGCAAAGTAGAGCTTGTGTTATGGGTACTAGACAACTGATAGGAATATATACTCGTACATACTTTTTTTTGTAAATACATACATATTATACATAGAAAACACCTAAACTTCGAAACAAATATTTGTAGGTCACACAAATACTTGGTCCGACTCAGGATTTGTACCCGAGACCTCAAGCACAACAGTCGCATTCACTACCACTGCGCCACGGAGGCAGTAAAAATGATGCATTAAAATGACAAACAAATTAACTTTTAATTTTTTCCGGCGTCAAGCTATGGTGACGGTGAATTGGTTTTAGCAGAACATGTAAGGAATGTATAAGAACTAAGAATTAATAGCAATAGTTATTTAAATTATTCCAGAAGCTCAAAGTCGCTCAGCGTGCCATGGAAAGAGCTATGCTAGGAGTCTCTCTGAAGGACAAAATTCGTAACGAAGTAATCCGTCAGAGAACCAAAGTGACCGACATAGCTCTGAAAAAAGTTGGTAGGATGAAGTGGCAATGGGCTAATCGCATATATCGCAGAACAGACAACCGCTGGAGTAAGCGTGTTTTAGAATGGAGACCGGGTCTTGGCAGACGTAGTGTGGGACGCCCTCTGGCCAGATGGCGGGACGACTTGCGTAGGAGGGCTGGCAGCGACTTGATGCAAAAAGCAACAGACCGGGCTCTGTGGTGTTCTTTGGGAGAGGCTTATGTCCAGGAGTGGACTGCAACGGGCGGATGATGATGATTAACATTTTAATTAATTTATTACAAATCAATACTTCTCGGGTTGTCACTGGAGAAAATGCAGTTGCGTTCATAACCAGAATGGCAAGTGCAAACATATTGCTGCTTTAAGATGTCCGTGTTTTATCATATCCATTTTAAATCTTTGATCTAAGTTCCTGACCGTTTTAGGAAAAACATAAAATTTACACTTAGGTTATTTTCGCAGTTTACAATATACAGCAATAATGACCCATTTTGAAAGCAATTTTCAATGCACAGGTTTCACTAAGCCGCTCTTGTTGTACATTTCTGCCACGTCAAACGCTGCGATCGTTTCCTATACCCCCAAAACATACACTTCGCATTATCCCAATAGAGATAGTGTCAAGTTTTCGTTCTCTTTGCAGTGCGTAGTTTGCTATCGTTCGGTTCTTACGACAAGCACGAGATTAGTAGAGGTGGTGACACTGCGTATTAGGAATACGTTAATACACACACATCATGTACAACACAGCAAATAATATTACAAATTCATCATCATCATTTATAATTGCTATTATATTTATATTAACACTGAGATCAAATTCGATATTCTATAGGAATAGTGAATAAGTTCATATGACAAGAAAAATGTGTTCTGGCATTTATAGCAGTTTAGCGGCAACGGTGATAAAAATATTATGACGAGATGCATTAAAAGTTATTGCTTATTTCTAATTTTGTAATACTTCTTTAACATTTAAATGTCACACAGTGACAATGTTTTCGCTGAGACTAGAAGTAGAAATAAAATTAAGTAGCAACGTACATAATGTACCTTCTTTTTTGTTGACTAGTGACTAGTTGAAGACTAGTGGCATGACGGACTCGAACCGACTAAAACTGCACCCCTGTGTCCCCCTTCTGTGCAGGAACCCTGATTTTCCCTTGCTTGTCACAAAATAAGCTCCTCCCCGGCCTGCTTCTGCTAGGATAACAGATCTCATCACTCATCTGCCACCCCCAGGCTTGCACTTATGTAGGACGGAGATCGTTCTGCAACATCTGGCGCCTGTGTCGTCTGCGGTACCGGGCCCGTTTCCGGGTCTGGCGCACAGGAAGAGTTCTAAACCTCTTCGCCGTCTTCTTCGCAAGCATAACTTGCTCGTAGAAAGAAACGGCGGAGTTTCACACGCTCTCGCTCCGCAACATGGCCGCAAGTAATCATGTAGCAGAGTGAGAGAACCCCCACCCCGATTTCCTCCACGAGATCGCACCTCGTATCCCTCCACGCCGGACATTCTGCCAGTGTCTGGAGCGCTGTGTCCACGGTCAGGCCATCGCAGTGGTGGCACTCAAGCATTGGTTCCTTGCGGATCGGACAAAGGTGATCTCTGAAGCATCATTTTTCAGTGATCACCTACGTCAGCCAGTATGAGAGTTCCGTGATGCCTCTCGAACTAATCCTTCATAACGGGTCCTACCGCCACAATAATGGCCCAGTACATATAATAATATTTTTATAATAATAATGTTACCAACACCAGACACAATGCCATCCAGTGTGTAACAAAGCAAGGCTTGTAATATGAAAGCTAGGTTGGTTGATAGATTTTTTAAATATTCTCATACAAATTATACATAGAAAACACCTAAACACATATTAAATTCCAAGTATGAGACAAATTCAGAAATTAAAACGTTATAAAAATCAGTTCAGCCTTTCTCAAGTTATAAATGTTGTTACTAACTTGTCTTTTTATATTAAGTTAGAACTAAATAGAAGTAATTATATACATTGTTTTAAAAAAAGAAATTAACTTTCTCTGTAAATGGCAGATAACTTCATTATAAGATTAATAGCTTTTACAGTAGAAATAATCACAGCATAAACTAAGATTCAAAGAGTTGTACTAATGTTCTTTGAGATACAAGAAAAGATGAAAATAAATTAGATCAAGTTAGATCTGTGTCAATCATGATTTGGGTATTTATTTGAATTTATAAAGTGAATGTGTGTGAAAGTATCGGAAGAGGTCGTCCACAGTGAACATTTACAAACAAAATTGATGATGTTTTTTAAAAAGGTAGTGTGAAGAGTACCAGGAACTGACGAGCATGCATGCAGCTATTGATGAATGCGGACAAAGCAAAAGTGTCTGGACTGTAGTAAGTGGACATCAATTGTCTCTGCCTGCCCCTCTGGGAAAAAGGTGTGACTGTATGTATGTATGTTTCAATTACAGTAAATCTAGTACAGGAACTAATTTCTCACACATTTTGCTTTCTTTAATTACATAATGTCTAGACATCTGTATTTTTTTGTGTGAATGTAGTTAAATTATTTATTATTATTTTCATTATGCCCGAAAGTTGAATACCTTATAATTTTTTTCAGCTTTATAAAAATATAATTATTATTAGAGTAGTTCTTCAAACTTTTGAAAAGACAAACTTCTTTCTTTATAAAATTCTCAATAATACTTTAAGTAATTATAAAAATGTTTATTAAATATTTTTAAATGGAACTTATGATATATAATAATCTGCTGTTATAAAATATTATATTTATAACAGCAGATTTTTAGATTGTCCTAATCTTCTTGTGCTTGACTAAATGTGTCAAATAATTTATGGGTTTAGATACAGTGCAAAACTGCCAAAGATTTCAAAATAATATATGTTCATTATTAATAAGGAATAATTAGATACAGTATTTGATATCATATAACTTATTACATATATATACAGTACAGTAATACAATATACAATATTTAGACAGAAAATAAGTATTTGAGAGATACATATAAGATGTATATAAGAGCAATATATTATTTATTTAGTAAGTATTTCAAATGTAAGAAATTCTTTCATTTTGTATTTAGCATATGTGTCAAAACCATGAAGTTTAGTTTTAATAATATATAATTGATTAATCTATTATGTTATATATCCATGCAGCTCAAATACATACATAAATCTTTTGAAAAAAGTAATTTGAATAAATTATTATTTAGTTTTTACCAACAGACAAAAACAATAAAAAAAAGAAAGTGGATGTTGACAATTTTATAAACCTTACAAGAACCTTAAATTTTCTTTTGAATTCATAAAACAATTTTTATTCCATATTCTTATACGACGTACAAGGCGATAATACGTAGTTATCCCAAATAGGCCTTTAGAAAGTTGTCTGCCAACCGCGAACGATAAATGGATCGCTGTTAAATATTACTACAATAATATAGCTCATAAACAGAGCTATTAAAATACAAGTGAATTGTGACCGATTTAAGCAATAAAACTTATGTTTTCTAATATCGATCGGCTCTTGGTGTCAGCCTGCGATAGAATCGAAGTACAATTTAACTTACGTAAAGATGTGTCGCCACACCACACACGTTTATTTTGTTCTCCTTTAGTCCTTCTCAACACTAATTTAATGTAACACCCAGAAACAAATACACACCGCACAATTCAAAATTGCCGATTTTTTTTGTTTTCATTCCACAGCGAACCACGGTATCAACTCGCGAAACCGATTTTTTTCTAAGATGGCGCCACAGAGCACAGGCTAAATGTTATAATGACATTAGCCGTCTAAGTTGCCCATGTAAAATACTTCCCTATCATGGTACTTTCAATGGTTAAACATTTTTCTAATGTTTTTGATGCTGTATGGAAGTTTATGTCTTGAAATAAAGTGTAAACTTTCAAAAAGTACAGGTCTTTGTACTTTTTGAAATTAGAAATTAATCTTGGAATATTAGTTTGAGTATAATGGGACGACTTTATCAGTGTATAATAAACAAACAGGTGTAGGTACACAAATGAAACTAAGTAGTCGTATTAGTTAACTCGATCGTGTTGTGTACACGGGAGATTTATATGTGTGTGTCGTTTTTTAAGTGTACAACACATACCCATACTACAGTAGGTACTTACTTTACGTACATAACTGACAAAATATATATATAATAGTATAATGTCGTTGCGTACAGGTATCTTTAGTAGCCCATTGGCTGGAGATTGACAGACCTCTCCTCAAAAACCGACCAAATGCGAGTAGGACTCGAGCACCGAGGGTTCCGTTCAAACCTGTAGGTATAATATATGTAACTAAAAAGCTTTTCACAATTTTTCTTTGTGTGTGCTATAAGACGTTGCTTCGTACCTAATTTCATGGGAAATACCTGGTTGGGATAAAATTTGCGGCATAAACGACTGTATCTTTTGATTGCGATTGCTTAGAAATCTGTTTTTTTGACAACTCCTAACACAGTAGATATGAATTGCACCTTGATGCCTCCACGCGTTTCTGAGAAAAAGGGTCTTGACAGACAGATGGATAACAAAGTGATCCTATAATGGTTGCGTTTTTACTTTTGAGGTACCTAAAAAGGAGGTGTCACTACCACAACGCTAACCAGACGGGATTTTTTCTAGATTTCTTTTCTTTGCAGTGCTGTTGTCTTGTATAATTTGCTCGGCCCCATATTCGGCTCTTATGACCCACACGGGATGATTAGGGATTGCGACTAACCATTTATTAAAGTTTTTCTTATGTCTAGTTAGATTTTACCGTGCATTCGTAAGCAAACATAATCGTATCATGTATTCAGAGGTGGACACAAATTATACAATAATTATTTAAAAAATACAAAGTATATTTTAAAAGGTATTTAAAACTAGGTACAGTCTTTAGGTAAAAATTACACAAAATTAATTATAATAAGCATATACAAAATTAATTACATAGCTATAATTAATTAATTAAGCTATAAAACAAACCACTACTACAAATTACATTGTTGCATATATTTCGCTGGGTTAAGACATGACAGATGCAATAATTAACTTAAAAACATTAACACTGATTTCAATGCGCCTATATTATGACAAATAGTAGTTGTAATCCTTTGCGCCCTTATAGGTGGTTTGGTTTGGTTTTCTCGGGCTGTCTCCGCACTTAGTTTCTTGATCAGGCTTTAGAGATGGTATGCAATCTTGGATAGGTTCAATTCCATCACAAAAAGAAGCATTTAAATCGTTCCTTCCAAACTTCATCGGTTTTGAAATCGAAAGTTTATTGTTAATATGGACATATCTTAGTAAATTTTGTAATAATTTCCATTAGTAGATTTTTCTATAATTAAACAACAACACTAAAATTATTACATTATAAAATTTTATTATATTTTCTTGTAATAATAGTAATTATTACATTAGAAACAGCTAAAATATGTTTTTTTAGTTATTTAGATAATTCATTTTTAACAGTTTTATAGAAATCAGAGAGCTTTCATAACTTAAAAACAACACCATAATATTCATAAAAAATAAAGTCTATTGCACACTCTTGCAAAGGAATATTACCATTTTCCATTTTTTTTAAATATAATGTGTATAACTTCCAAATTTCAGACTTATCACAAAGTATTTTCATCTGATAGAGCTCCGGAAACGGAAGCTTTGTTAATAATATTAAAACATTTCTTTTATACATCTACATCATACACTTCTGTAGTAAAAAATTATACAGTAATAAATGGACATTGCGTTCCAATAGGCGGCCACGCTCACGGCGATCTTATTGTGTATTCTGTTAATTCTACAAATTTTTAAAACATCATAATCTTTGTACTAGCGAATCGATAGTATATTAATTTATTTTGACTTTAATATACATGTTTATATACCTACCTACTTATACATAGATTTACAACAGTACATTTATTACAAAAATATTAATTGAAATGATGACACTTAAATCTTCTATTAAAAACACATACAAAAGTACACTTTCAATATAATTGTTAAAACTGTTAAAAGTAGATTAATATATTTTTTTAAATGCAGATAACGTATGTACTTCTAGTACGAAACGAACTTTTGTTATCATATCCACACTAAGGAATTGACTGGAATATGTTTTGTGTCTGGTCTGATGATCTGTTATATAATTAGGATTATTAAATAAAGGCATGTAGAACTTATTTATGTTACTATTCCATGTACATGTCGCAGCCAACTAGTTTAGCCTAGATCTTTATTATACAGCGCTGTGTAACTAGCAGTTAGGTTAGGTTTTTTCTTAAAAAAAAATGATATTAAAAAACTTTTTTTTTTGCGTGTGGAAACCCCTACGGACCGTTACTCCGCCGGGGTTTGCGGCGGTTGGTGTGCTGTTAATTGAACGCCTAATTAAGCTAGTTGGCCGCCACATATACATACACTGTGTAGTGCATTTGTTTACAGTATTATACATTTTTTTATGAAATTAACAGAAAAACACTTTTTAATGTGTATTAAAATCAGACGATATACGCACATTAGACACAGACCAAAACATCAAAGGATTATTGTAGAGTTCGTTTTCCCTTTACTTTTTTTGAATTAAAAATACAATATGACATTAACGAGGCCAGGGGTGCTATACCTTAATAGACCAGATCATGCAAAGTCCACTCCTGTATCTAGTAAGTCCCTAATAAGGACTGTGGCCTTTCGTGGTAGTATACGCAACAGATGGCCGAGATATAACAAATGATTTGGTACGGACGCTTCGTAATAGTTACGCCTCACACTTTCTAGAATGGCAGTCGCAGCCTGGCTTGGGGTTATCGTGCCGAAGTAGCTGGGTATTCTGAAAAATATAAAAACATATTATTTTATGACCATTTCACACAAAATACTACCAAAATGGTAGTATTTTGTGTGAAATGGTCATAAAAAAAAAGTGCAGTGTATGAAAAGATCACAAGAAACAGAGTGCCTATAAATGCACTAGAGACAATAATAAGTGTTAATGGACATAATCTAATACGAGTATATAAAATTTTTTGAGTCGCGGTGTTTGTTACCAAACTCCTTCAAACGGCTGGACCGATTTTTATGAAATTTTATTTGCATGTCGGGTTGTTCTGAGAATCGGTCAACAACTATTTTTCATATCCCTAAATGATAAGGGTGACCCACGACTATATTTTTTTTTCCTTTTTTATGGCAAAATAACGTTTGGCTAGTCAGCTAGTGTTATTTTTGTTCCGTTTAATAATTTAAGTCGAAGTAAAATTACTCATAAATCCGAAAACTAGACTGCAATGTCATACTGTATTGCTATTTTTATGATTGAGGATCTAATAAGTAAACTGATTACTTCTTGATCACCAAAACTGACTACAGACCCATGGACACTTGCATTAAAATAAACAAAAGTCATCATAATCATATACTAGCACTAGCTGACCCACGCAACCTCGTTTGCGTCTTATATTGCCCGTGAAAATTTTCCCCGTTTTTGAAACACTCTTCATTGGTGCTGCGCTCCTATTAGTAGTAGCGTGATGATATATAGCCTATAGTCTTTCTCGATAAATGGACTATCCAACACTGAAAGAATTTTTCACATCAGACCAGCGGTTCCCGAGATTAGCGCGTTCAAACAAACAAACCCTTCAGCTTTATTATTAGTATAGATTACAAAAGGCCAGTCCGTGCCTCTCTCTGAGCCATTGCCCTCATCATCAACAACCTTCAATAGTGGACTGTTAAAACTATGATCAACAGACTATTAGAGGTAGCGTTGCCAGACGTCCCGTTTTTGAATAAAAATTGTAATGTACCGCGCGGGACAGTTTTTATCCCGCTTTTTGGGCACAAATAGCCAGACGCCGAAAGTGAAGTTAGTTAGTTAGTGTTGTATCATCAATAAAATTGGCAAGCAAATAAAAAAATATTAATTCTACCATTACATTACATGTTGCAGAAAAACAAAAATATTGCGAATGACGTTTGTTTTTGGCCCCTCTCACTCATGAGTAGTAATTTCTGATTAGATACGTTACGTTGATACGTTTTTTTTATTTGTCCCGCTTTCATCGACAGAATCCCGCTTTTTTTTTACTAAAAACGCTCAAAATCCCGATTTGACTAAAAAATCTAACAACGCTGATCAGAGGCCTTCGTTCTAAAAATAGGCATAAGTTTTTACCCTACTACTGCAAAGAGAAGGTTAACTTGAAATATACCCTTACCAACCCATCTGGCCAGTGTGGTATAGTGTGCTATAGTCGCGCATTGAGTTCTCGCTTACAACGAAGGGAAAGAGGAGGGGGGGAGGGGAGATATGTGAGCCTCTAGTAACAACTCGGTGAAAAGGTACGAAAGAATTGTTTAACGTCACTTCTGATATTAAAATAATCTGTGACACAAATTAAGCTGTCCGATTGTGAACTTTGATTAGATTAGCTTATTAATACAGTAACATTTAAGTCATATTAATTTTATCAGCACAAAGGTCTTTTCGGTGACGGTCATCAATTATAAGTATTGCTTTTTTTTTATTGAATAACAAACGTGGTCTAATCAAATGTGGTCTAATGGCAAACGAGCAGACGTATCACCTGATGGTAAGCGATTACCGCCGCCCATGGACACCCGCAACACCAAAGGCGTCACAAGTGCGTTGCCGACCTTTGGGGGACGGGAAGAGGGAATGGGGGAGGGGTTGGGATATGGGTCTCCGGTATCCGGTTTATTAAAAAAAAACAACCTTAATGCACATATGTAACTAGCAACCCGCCCCAGCTTTGCACGGGTTCTTTACGGAAAATATAATAACATAGTTCACGTTACTGTGAGAAGATGTGCGGCTTAATTATTTCCGACGTCTTCAACAAAAGTAAAGTAAAATTTCTTTACGCACGCTTGACTTGAAAAGTTTGCTGGTGACGAGACTGGCGCGACGAGAGCGTTACGAAAAGTGTCATCGGGAGAAGCGAACGGAAGTTGAGAGGGTGATATAAGTTAGTGAAGACAGAAAGAGAGAGAGTTACGTTTCGTATGTTATGTAGGAGCAAAAGAGAGTGAGGCGAGCACACATTTTCTTTCGGTCAGTTACGTTTCGTATGTCTAAGACACAGTGCAGGCCTTGTACCCCTTGAAGTTTTACTTCAGTCGTGTGGTCTAAAGCAAACTTGTTCTTTGAGGTACTGCAATCTCAGTCTTGTTTCCACGTCAGATATTTAAGGTATCTGTGTCTGGGTACATTTACCAACAAGCTGAACACCGCGGTGCTACCCGGGGTACGGCAATAACCGCGGGCAACGCCGCGAGGCGAAGCTAGTATCTTTATAAATTGTAGCTTTTTTTTTTTTTTTAAAAAGACAACTCCCGCATTAGGAATATACATCCTGTGTCGCGGGGGACTTTACAAACAAACATGTAACGGACACAAATAACACCCAGACTCAGGACAACGTTTTGTGGATCACACAAAGTGATGTCCCACGTGGGATTTGAACCCACGGCACTTGGCGCAGTAGTGAACGTTTAAACCACTAGGCCAACCGTGCAGTCAAGTAGCCTATGTGTTATGCCAATGTATTATTGTAAAGTTTCATCAAAATCCATTGAGTAGTTTTTACGTGAAAGAGCAACAAACATACTCACTTACATACTCACAAACTTTCTCGTTTATAATATTAGTAGGATATATACATAATAATATAAGGAAATAGTTAATTATGTTTATCAGCAGATTGGTAACCCATAGCTGAAATTTCGGCTAGTTTAAGATCGAAGTTAGGGTGGGCAGTTATTAAAAAGTTTTAAAAATATTAGTTACTCACTTCAGTCTTAACTCATTCTCATTGCTGACAATGAAAGGGTATATATGTGCTAGAGTCACATGCACACCATCAATTTTATTGACCCTCAGCTCTTCGGTCAATGACTCGGCAAGACCTTGGACAGCAAACTGAGCCACGCTTAGAGGCATTTGATCCTTGATGTAACTCAAACCAGCAACAGAAGTCAGGGCTACTATATGACCGTGGTTCTTAGTTTTCATATCGGGTAGAAAATTGTTGATGAGCTGGAATTTAAAAAAATAGTGGTTAATGTAACAACACAATCATAATATTAATTAACCAATAAGGCATCCTAAACACCATGTCGGCGGCATGGCTGAAATGTTCCTCTGCGGTTTCTAAGTCCAAACCCGCCGGCATGATGTGTATAAGACCTAATATTTAGAAACATTAAAATTATGTTCATCAGAAGTCCGGTTACCTAACCAAGAGAATATTATTATTATTACATTATTCTTTATAGCACAAAGGGGCAATCGAGCAGACATCGGAGCTGGTACTCCCATCGGAGCTGGTACTTGGATTGATTTCAATTTAAACCTTTGAGTTGAATCGAAATCAATCTAAGCTCCGGTAATTCAAATCATTGAATACTTGAGTTACATCCTTTTATCACTGATCAATTCAGTACTTGAGTTTTATTTTATATTTTGTATTAATAATGTTTGATGTTTGTATTTTGACGTGTTCAAGTGCCTTTTGGGGCCTATGGAAATAAATGATTCGACTTTGACTTTGACTTTGACAGGTCACCTGATGGTAAGCAATGACCGCTGCTCATGGACAATTGCATCTCAAGAGTCACATGCACGTCGCCGTCCTAGGAATCCTTCCACACAGAGTGGCGAGAGGGGCAGGGAGGGAGGTTTTAACTTCGACAACCCGACTCACTGGATAAAAACTAACGAAAGAATTGTTTAACACCGATTTTCTGTGAGGCTGTGGTACTCCGGTCGAGACTTACATTGAAAGGGTTGCAGCAGTTTAGCTGTAAAAGCTTAACAGAGTTAATTTCGTACTTATAATATTAAAGTATAAAGCATTGAAGAATGGAATGATTCTAAACATGCAATAAAACAACACTTAAAACGCTGATAAGAGATTTACTTGACATTGTTAATAACTGATAAGAAACGGAGTCAATTATTATCAAGTAATGCGTTAAAACCTTGACCGTTTAACTTAAAAAAATAATTACAAAATATCTGTAGAAAGAGCTAGAAAATCAACAGGCCTTTTTTATTGATATATATCTAGATGGGTCAGTCGGTCAATGGATATTATTGATCCTGATTTTCAAGTGATAGGTTGTACATTCTACACCAACCAGGAAAAATAATGATTTGTTTAAGGTTTGCATGTTATTTATCTATAATATTGTGTGTATTTACAATAAGTATATTTTCCAGTAGTTTAGCTACCAAAACACTGTCCAGTTTAGGATCAGAGAGTCTTGTTAGCCACGACATTTGAAAAAAGAATTCTATAAAGGTAGTATAACCATTTAAAAGACCAAATAACATGAATTACTGAGACTAACATAACATCTTCTACACTTTAGTGTAAGTACTAACAATTACACCGAACCTCACAATGAAAAACCTTTATAAAAATAGAACTTACCCAAAAATAAGATGTAAGTGTCAGATCTAATGTATCGTGAATGCCTTGTGGAGGTTGTGTCAACAATGACCTAGGACTTGGAATACCGCAACAATAGAACAGCATGCTCACAAACCCTAAATCTTTCTTCACTTGACTCGCCAAAAGCTTCACATTCTCCTTTTTGGTTACATCACAATTATAACAAGCTGCAGATCCACCTCGCCTCTTAATTAATTCAACTGTATCTTCATTAGTGGAGATATTTTTGTCTACACAAATCACTATTGCTCCAAGGTGGGCTAATTGTATAGCTATATCACGACCCACACCTCGTCCAGAGCCAATAACCTGTAAATGAAAGAAATAAAATTTTAAGGAAACATGAAATAACTAATTTTCTGGACCTCAACGTATATTTGATTTGGTGTATTTTTTATTTATATGAGCCTGCCAAAGTGACTGTACTCTGCCTGATCAAGGAGTAGTGGTCAGTATACTCATTGCAAATGCAGACAATAAAACAATGCAGTATGGTGACACACACTGTACCGGCCTATGTAGATGCAGAAGCCTGCATGATTTATATGTACATAAGCTAGTTGGCTAGTTAATTACACAGTAGAATAAAATTAAACAAATGTTATTATTTTACTTGTATCACATGTTTTGGCCAATTTAATTTTAAATGAAACATTATGAATAAAGATATCAATGTGCTTTACAGCAGCTGACACTAAACTAATTATTATTTTAAGATCCAAATAAAATTAGAAATATTCTTTGGTGCTAGCAGTTCAGCAGGCTCTTAAGTATAATTATAAAATCAGCAACCACTTCTTAACTTTTGTCCTGCCATGGCATTAAATAATGGTTCTGTGATAATGCATTATATTTACAAAAACTAAGGGTTGATGTACAGAGGGTAGATATAAAAAAATTTGGAACTTCGTAACTAATATTAGGCAGTAAGTTATTTATTTCATTTTTTTAAAACTATTTAAAGAAAGAAATTCTAAAATCGAAGCTGCATTAAATTGATTATTTAAAATTTCAATTCACATCACCTCAAACACCAAGATCCATCGAGTTATTTAGGGGTGGTAAATATCACTAGAGTACAACTCTCCATTAAATGCAGTTAGCTAAAATGTTACAAGGTTCCAACGTGTGATTTTCTTGACTATATTATTAAAATTTACTGTTACAATATAACATACTTACCATAGCAGTTTCCAATCTCACAGATTTCAAAGGTGGAGGTTTAAAAAGTTCATAAACTGCTTGCACCACTGCACACATTGTATTAAACATTACCCAAATAATATCTACCATGAGAATACACAATGAATACATTCGGAGCAACATTTTTATCGGGAAAAATATATTAAGAAGTAGTCCAAAAGTACCGTTAAACAGTTTAGTATCCTGAAAATTAAATTATAGAATTAATTGAAATTGTAGTAAAAAACATAAACACATGCTACTCTGTTCGGTAGTTACTCACCATTTATTATATCGTTCAGAAATGGCCCAAAGGATCAAAAAAAGAAATGTGGAGGTAGAAAACCCTTGTTATCTACTTTGTGTGCAATAATTAATTATCTATGCACCAAATTTTAAATAACTTGCTTGCGATGTTGGACTCGCTGTAAACGGAACTAATTGGAAAATAAGCCAGTCTTTTAAAACAGGATAATAGATAAATGTAATCAGATAATACGCGGTACTAGATAATATGATACCTAATGATAATATACAACAAAATTCTTGTCAATCACGTTACTTGCATTATAAATAGAATAGCACTGTGCTGCAAAAGTATTTCTTATTTTATTGCACCTACTTCAAAACATTTTTTTTATTTAGTTTTAATTACTATTCTGGAATTTAAAACTTGCGTGATTGAGTCAACACAGTGACTACGTTAATATCGAACTTTTCGCTTCGAAAGCGAAAAGACATGTTTAATTTAGAAATTGATTAATCAGCGTGCTTAATTATTTTATATTAGCATTGTAGTTTAGTTGACAACAACTCAAAGATACTGTAATCAGAATCAGCAGTGGCGGATTTACCAATAGGCTGAAGGCCTAAAGCGGCCAAGATGAAGCTTCCCCCCAATCCTCTTCCCCTCCCGCTCCATTACCGTAACCCCGGACTCGAAGGGGTTTCCATTCGTAAGGGCGTCAAAATTTAATAGCCTACTGGCTGCAGATTGAATTCATAATTAAATTTAGTAGTAATATCGTTGTCATTGATTTTATCGATTTTGGAATATAATGTTATTGTCATTACATCGATTTAACGAAAATATGTACTACATTACCAATGACTAAAATGAGACGTCACAATCGGGACCAAAATCTAACCGCCAACTTGGTACTTTCCAAGGTTTTAATCCGAATATCATTATTAATTATTTTCTTGACTTAGTTTATTCTAAATAAAACTGACAAAAATCGATAGATATAACAGAAATTTTGAATACCACAAACATTAAAAATGTTTGGCTGCCTCGGTGACGCAGTAGTAGTGTACGCGGCTGATGTGACGGCTTGGACTACTTTTGATGGTCTTTCGATTTCGGTTTCGGGTTCGATTCCCGGATCTGATCAAATGTTTGTATGATCTGCAAATATTCGTTTCAGAGTTTTTGTTATGGAGTAGATGGTTAATAAGCAGACGTATCTCTTGATGGTAACCGATTACAGCCGCTCATGGACACCCGCAACATCGGGGGCGTCACAGGTGCGTTGCCGGCCTTTGGGGGTTGGGATATGGGCCTCCAGTATCCTCACTTACTCGGTGAAACACAGCCAAGCGTTATTTCCCACCGGTTTTTGTGTGGCCATAGTATCATTCCGGTCGAGCCCCATGAGTGCTCTTAAATGCTCTGGGTGTTTTCTATATACAATATGTATTTTCAAAAAAGTTTAGATGTAGTTATATCAGTTGTCTAGTACCTAGACTAGATGGCATTGTGTGTCAAATACCAGAGTATTTTTGGTTTTATGTGAAGAAGTTCAGATTTAGTACTTTTTTTTGTTAAAGCTAGTAAAGCTCTGAATAAAGCTTATTAAAAATATTAGTCGCGGTTTTTGCAAAATTGACTAGGGACACTACTACTACTAGTCTAATCATTGGTATTTGAGTACGTTCTATGTTGGTAATACTATATTGACAAGTGACAGTAACTTTAACACATCTGATAAGTGACATAAATCTTTTAAAATTATCTTGTTTGTTTTTCTTTTCTATTGTCTGTAATTCTGTAAAAAAATCAGTACTAATAAGACAAATTGAGTTTAAAGTATTTCAACCTAATATTCAACAGACATGGCTTTTGTGTATCAAGGTGATCAGGAATTGGAATCGAAGGCAAAGAAAGGTACGTTTCCGAGATTTGAACTGAAAACTAAAAAAAACAAATTTTAATTTATTTTGTTTTTGGTTTTTAGCTGCGGAACGTATATCGGAGAATATGCACATAGTAGCCAATGAGCCGTCGTTAGCGTTGTACAGGCTTCAGGAACATGTTAGAAAAGCTTTGCCTCCCATGGTTGAAAGGCGAGTGGAGGTAACGAAATTGCAACACGAACTACAAGGGAGATGTTATGACGTCGAGTATGCTCTCAAGTAAGTAGTATTAGTCCTTGTAATATGGAGTAACACCACCTATCTTATCCCATGGGTGTCGTAAGAGGCCACTAAGGGAGGAAATTACGCAGCCCAACATCACTGTACTCGTATATCAACCTGTTTGACCAGCGTGATATAGTAGGCCGAAACCTCCTTTCTTTAAGAAAGTTCTATGTCTAGCAGTGGACTGGTAAAAACTGTTGATGTATTGTATTATGTATTTCCTTAATAAGTGTGGTGACACTCCTTTTTAAACAACTTCAAAAAAGGCGGAGGTTATCAATTCAACTGGTTTTTTTATGTTTGTTACCTCATAACTTTCAACTGGGTGAACCGATTTTAATGATTATTATTTTATTTGAAAGCTGGTGCTTCCTGAGTGGTCCGATTTTAACAGTCCTTGAAATCAGTTGCTTATTTGTTAAAATTTGTGATCATTTATGTATGAGTTTTCTAAAGTTATTCTACTCTGTATGATGGAACACAAGAGCCTTATTCTTATGTTTATCATAAACCTGTTTTTTTGTGCCAATTTTTAATAAAATTCATTTAGGCATCTGCATGATTGAGTACAATTATCTGAATAACATAATATTCAAATAATAACATTTAAAATATTAGTACAATTTTTTACATTCCTTTTTTCAATTTTTTTTAATCTTAATTACATTATTAATAAAGTATTAAATAACTGTGCTTTTAAATAAAAAAAAAAATACAGTTTTTTTATAGGCTTTATAAGTTTTATCTGTTCTTATTTTTATCTAGTGTTTTGTTTTTTTAAAACTTTATTACCTCTTAATTTCAGTGCAGTTAAATCAATGGATGGTGCGGCAACCAGTTTCCAGAACATCCAAGAAATGTTGAAGCAATCAATATTTTTAAAACAGCAGTTAAAATATGAAGAAGCTAGGAGAAATAAAAAAGATTCTAATTCTGTTTACAAACGTCTCTCTGCTCATATTGTTCTCGACCTTCCAGATTTATCTGAATTCTCTATGGTTCGGGAAACCACCAATAGGATAGAGACTATGATGGCACAAGCTAGAGGTTCTTCTGCTGAACTCCATAGATCTCATACTACCCTACATTAATTGGTTATTTATCCATTTAACACAATTTTTATTATGCTGTGAAACTTAGTTTTTATGCAATCATTTTAAGCTTGTTATGAACACTGCTTCTGATCTCATTTTAAATGCTTTAAATATGATATACACATATAAATAGATACACTTTTTAAATTATTATTATTATTTTGTGCCAATTATCATGAAAGTGTCAATTATCATTATAAGTTGAATGTAAATAAGGAGGGTGATTGAGGGACCCTTAAAGTCTATTTTTTGTAACAACCTTTTTTAATGCACAAAACCCATAATTATTTAAATATTACAAAAAGAATCGTCAAAGAGTCATCAGCTATTTATAATACATGTAGCCAAGCTCAGGTTTAAATGCATCGGAAATACCTTGCTGAGATTTGCTGAATATGTATTGCATATTAAGTGTCTAAATGGAACATAAAAAGAGTGTTCCTTTTTGGTAGGGGGCTTGGGAGAATTTACTAGTAACGCCTCCAATAGGGATGAAGAATTATGGAAGAATAAAAAATTGGTTAAGATATCTTAGCTAAATAGAGTTGTAATTAAACAGTATTAAATAATTATAAAGCAGTATGTGTGTGTTGTGTGAATGTAGTGTAATATATCAAATCTCTAATTATTGTGTTGTATTAAACATTAAAGTATTAACTACTTTGGACAATGTTTCGTGTAGTAGGTAATAGTTCCAACATTATTATTTTTTTCACCATTTTTTTTAAACTGCAATGCACTTTGCCTTGCGAATAACAATTCGGTTACATTACAGTAGTTCATTGGTATTTATAATTATCATGGCTGTCTAGTATAATAGGGGTATCGGCACATTATTGGAACTGGTTTTACTTTATAGATAGGTCCTAATTTGATTGCAGGATTATTATATAGCTCACTAACCTGCGTGATTAAACAAAGCGGTAACACCGCAATCGCCGTGGTAGGTAGGTAAGTTTTTAAAGCACAGAACGGCGCGACGTATTCACACCTTACGTTTACGCATCAAGGGGTTAACGACCGTAGGTCATACGGTCGTCAACCCCTTTGTGATAGTGTTTTATTGGATACATCGTGTAGTAAATTTCAAAAACGAAAAACGTCCCGTGGCTAAACTACTGAACCGATTTAATTAAAATTTTGTTACTGTACTTGCAACATGTGTAGGTATGTCTAGTTCAAATAAATGTTGCATTGTCTTTTGCAGTGTTGCCATAAATGTTGTTACAAAGAAAATGAATACATTAATATAAAATAATTGAAAATATATCCTTTAAACGTTGAAGCCAGTTATCAATAGCAGCACGCACTCTTTCTATGGGAAAATTCTTCACTGTCAATCATATGGATTGTTTTAGGGACTCTAAATTATCTAGGCGTTTAGAGCAAGCCTTACTCTCTAAAACTGACCCTAAATCATAATCCAGTGGATTTAGATCAAGACTAGATGACGGTCAGTCTTCAGCTCTGATAAAGTCCGGAATGTTTGTCCAAGATTGGGTGGATAGACCTTAATGACCCGGTGCCGAGTCTTGCTGAAAAGACTATTTCTCAACTACCTTCTCATGAATGGTATCTTGATACACTATACACACTGACCTCCCCTTGGTAGGCACCGCATAAGTAGTTTTGTTATTACCACCTTATTCTTTTTTAAATTATCGGGGGCATAGATCGCAAAATATGACCCACGTAAAAAAGATTTAAATAAGTCTTGTTATTATAAAAATAGATTTAGCTGGGCAATGTGGTAATGACTATTTTCTTCTTGTGTTGAGGGTCCCGTAGTTGTTTTTACGGTTTTATTTGATTTACATATTTAGAAATTGTACTGTTTTTATGAACTGGGTATTAATAGGTACCTCCTAGCAATGTGTACTCACGTAAAGCATTAATATTTTTGTTTGCTTTTCTATAAATCTATACAAATAAATAAAATTGGAGTGTCTGTTTGTAATATTAAAATAACCGCTTTCTACTACATGCATATGAATGTATATACGGTACACATACCAAAATATCATCATCATCTTCCTAGCCTTTATTATTCCCAATATTTGGGGTCGGCTACCAGTTCAACCGGTTTTACCTGAATATCAGTTTTTACACAGAGCGACTGGCATCTGACCTCCGCAACCCTGAGGGCGAACTGAATTCGAAGGTTGAACTAGTTGTCAGTATATTTGAGGGCACTGACTTCCCAATAACGATTACCATAGATGTTCATGACAACCGGGACCGACGGCTTAACGTGCTCTCCCGAAGCACGGGCAGAAAACACCGCCATCTTCCATACTCCGGGCTGCTATTAGGAATTTCTTGTAGGAAAAACCCAACAGCAGTCCGACTCGGGAATAGAACCCGAGACCTCTTGATCTGCAGTCGCTTACGCTAACCACTAGACCAACGAGGCAGTACGACACATACCAAAATATATATTTTTAAAATTTTTGTCTGTCTGTCTGTCTGTTTGTTCCGGCTAATCTCTGGAACGGCTGGACCGATTTGGACGGGACTTTCATTGGTAGGTAGCTGATGGTACAAGGAGTAACTTAGGCTTACATTTTGAAGTGAAACTTCTTTATCGGGGTTGTCAAAAAATTTAGTGTAACATTTTTTCGTTACGCGTCTCATTTATCCGTTACGCGCCATCTTTTTTTTATCCCTACCACGCGTGATTCGAAGTATACTTTCTCCAGCGGAGTAGGGATTGGTAAATGTCTCCAATGTATTTTGCGGCCCGTTTTGAGTAGTTACGTTTGAGTTTTTTTCCTGTTATTTATAAACTGAAACAATTGTTCATTTATAGTCTCTACTTTATTCAGAGACAATCGTTTAAATTCTGCTTGTAAATCGATGGTGGACGTTGACGTTTTTCGGCCATGATAAAATGTTTTATCATTATTGAGAGTAGTTATATACAATCCTTCAAAAAAAATTTATAAAATAAAACAAAAAACATTTTCAAACACAAACAGGACCAAATTAATACTACAATGAAATATCACATTACAAACAATATTATTTTATTTAGTCCACAATGTAAATAACTACACACATCACAATCCACAAACTTACTTCATTCGCACCACAGATCGCGAAATATTTACTCAGGTCTCGCTCCTTAACTTTTATTGCACTTGAAATAAGAATTGTCACGAATATTGCTGGTTTATAAGTCTTGTCGTTATACCTTACGTCGACATATGATATTTATTTTTTGAAAAATAACGTCATAAAGAAGTTTCACTTCTTACGAGTGTACGCTAGTACACGCAACTTTTTTTTAGACTAGCTTCGCCCCGCGGCGTTACCCACGATACGACAATAACCGCGGGTAACACCGCGGGGTTCAGCTAGTTATATCTAAAACTTTGCATAGTAAAAGCTTCTGCGCGGAGCGGCCTGATACCGGGGCATCAGGACAGAGTCTCGGTTCATATTCTATTCTTACATTTCATATTCTCTGACCTAAATTTGTAGTTCATTTCAAAAGACGGGCAAAATAATCTAAACAATATTTTTTGTTATTGAATAGGTACAAATCAAAAATATTTAACATCACGGAGGACTTCAAGACTATATGAAAACATCAAGTTTAATGCTATTAGTTTTAATAATCATAATTATGTAGTGGATTAAAAGTAGAGTAACTTAAATAAATAACTAAAATAAGTTTCTTATTAAAATAAATATCGCACTTTACGATAAGGTATATAAATACCTAATTTTGTGCACGTTCAAGATACCCGGAACTTGAGTAGATTAATTTTCAGCATTCTTCTTATCCAATCCACCTGTGGGTATCTCTTAAATTGGTCATGAGACTGAGAGCATTGACGTAAAACGTAATCCATAACAAGCACTACCGGTGGATATGACCTGATAGTCGTCGGTTGTATCAGACAAAATGAGCATTTCATGTAAGTACAGTTTTGTGATTCGCCTTTAGCGATTGTTGTAAGCATTACCTTGGAATATAACGGACCAAGGCAAGACCTTTAGCTTAGTAATAGCATATTTCATCTCAAAAGGCTTAAGCCTATTTAGATCTTCTTCAGAAGGCATAGTCTTGGGTTTGCTGGATATTATCTTCTGGAACCACTTGAAAGAAGCAAACCCGGTGGCTGGCTTGAGGCCCTTTTCTTTGCCAAGGATGGAATTAAAAATGTAATCAATAGCTGTCACTGTGACGATATAGGAGTATACCTGGCCGTGTTCTTGTAGCAAGGTTTCCATTCTTGTAAAAATCGTTTTCCAAGTAAGGTCGTCGTATATCTGAACGTTTACCAAAACCTGAAATAATGATTTGAAATTTACTCGAGTTGTCACCGTTGACAAAACCTGCGTACAATAAATCAGAGAGCAAAAGACGATATAAGCAACCGATTTTGCTACAACGAACCGTAAGTACCCTGAAGCGGAAAAGTTATGGTCACAATGTTTTGGGATTCTAAAGAAATAATCCTGTTAGGCTATTTAGTAAATAAAAGGATTACAGGACATTACTTCAGTGAATTCTTAGATAGATTCAATAAGTACTACACGACTTTATTTGTCAAAAGAAAAGGTGTTGTTGCTCTATGTGAATACATTTATTTCTGATTGTGACGCCAAAATGAAAGGCTTTGTAAATACTGGTCTCATTAGGCACTCGTGACTTTTTTTTCCTAATATGACAACCTAGAAGGTAGCGGGAAAAAGATTTAGGTACATAATAGGTTATCGGAAATAGAAGCCTATTTTGCAAAGCTTAAAACTATTTATATGGAGTAGTTAAAAGATAAGTGGGAGAAACGTTGGGGACAGTGTACACCTACCTAGGCATAAAAGGAGGCACGTTAAAAAATATTAACAAAATGTAGAAAAAAATGCGTAGGTAGGTATATTTGCATGCAGAATTCAGTAAGTCAAATATGAAGAACTAAAAACTAGCCCTAAGATCTATATAATGTACCTACCATGTACACAGGTTTTTATCGATCGCCTCGACGAAAATTTTAAACCATCCTATACTAACCCGTCTGGTCAGTGTTGTATAGTAAGCCAAAAACGTCTTCCTTAGAAGAGGTCTATATCAAGCAATGAATAGTTAAAGACTGTTGATATGATAATTATGTGATACCTAACAGTAAAAACTTAATGTACTTACCTCAGAGTAATCATTGATCTGAAAGTTGTTGAAATACTTGGCGAATATCGCTTCGACATCGACCTCATTCTTGAGGTGCAATACAGCGGTGAAACCCGGAGCGCTGTGGCGCTCGATCAGCGCTTCAATTGTGTCTATGTCATATATGGCTCCGTCTATCACAAATGCTAATCGGCGGCTCGTAACTGGCATGTGGTTTTCAATACTATAAGAAAATTAATGTACCTAAGTATAAAAGAAAATATCGTATTTCAGAAATATAAAAGTAAGATAAAAGAAAAAAGCGTACTCCTTCCTAAAAGGCCGGCAACGCACTTGTAACGCCGTATTGCGGGTGTCCATGGGCGGCGGTAATCGCTTACCATCAGGCGATACGTCTGCTCGCTTGCCCGCTATATGATAAAAAAAAGATACTAGAAAGTGGAAAGTCTTATTTATATTTCTGAAAAACAAGAACAATTTATTCGTTAGTCACTTAACCTTTCTTACACCTAGAAACTTATAGCAAACGTATGAAATACGCAAAACTTACTTGCTAGCAGCGCATATAATAGCATGACCTTTTTTTCTGAGGTTATACATTATTTTGTACATGGACCGTCTGACAGAGTATTTCTGCCAGGCTGTTACTTCATCCACTATGATCACAGGGGGCGCCCCTAACATGGCGGCCACAAAGTGAACTCGAGTCAGATCGTTTTCACTAAAGTCGGCTATGAGCTTCTGAGTATATGTAGTTAATTCTGAATAAATAAAAAATAACTTTTATTTAGCCCTCGCCGAAGTAACCTAAGTATGTCCTTTGTCAAGAATTAAAATATCTCGATGCAAAATTTCATTAAAATTGGTGTAGCGGTTTAACCGCGAAAATACGCTTTCAGGAGAATGATACTGGGTACTTTTTACCGCTATAACTGATATTCACGAGGACGCAGTCGCGAGTAAAAGCTAGCCCTTAATAAAGACAGTTACTTTTGAATTTGTAAAATTATAGTATAAATTTAATTACGATATTTATGTACCTACATTTTCTTACAAACTCACAATTATTCCATCCTTTGAGGAGACATCTTTTTTGCATAGGTGTATGTACCTACATACACCTATGCAAAAAAGTATACAAAACTAAATCTATACCTACCCAGGTATAGATTTAGTTTTGTATACTTTAACCACTGTTTGAAATTTTAACGTTTTAGTTTTGTAAGTTGTTTGTTTAGTCTGCAATTAAACATGGAGCCTAATAATTAATTTTCAAATAATTCAGTTTCGCTAATCTATACTAGAAATCGTTACCAGAAAAATTATCAGTTTTACGATTGAGAATATTACACATCAGTACCTAATGTCGGAGTGACGATCAAGTCTCGGGGTTAAGAAATTTATTCATAATCGTAAAGCCATTATGTCTCAAAATTAAATTTCTTTTTATAAGACGTTGGCTGTTTATATTAAATCTGTTCGTAATCTTAGACAAATTGGTTGTTTTACCTAAGGCTTCAACCAAATTGCGAACCTCCTCTTTTATATATTTTTTGGGAACTCCACGTAATGCTGCAGTCAACTCCAGAGCGTCCTGCATCGTCATCCACGCTGGTAATGAAGGGAGCTCACAGCTTATTGACACTTGTCGGCTGTACTGTATAACCAAAAAACTATATTAACGTATTTTAAATCGCACTCTCAACAAATTGATGGACTATACAGCTTGTATGCCAAATATAAACGCTATCTTCAAAAGCTTTGTAGTATAGACGCTAGTTGTTATAATATGAGCAAATCGCCTACGAAACAATGGAACCATGCTCGTGCAGCAATATCCATCTAAATATTAATGATAGGCGTCTTTGTTTCTTTTAGAACCAAAAAATATTTAAATACTTTTATTTTTTATTTATACAGCTTTATTGAACACCACAAAAAGAAACAAAAATTTACAGACATAACTACAGGAAAATACTAAAATTTAAGTAAGTATGTTTTAATTCTTTATTACTAAGAATTTCGAAAGTCGACAAAAGTTGTACAAAGTGCTAAAGTAGATAGGTACTATTACCTTTCATCCTTTTTTTTCCTCTTAGAAATACTACTACCGTACTAGTGTATATCTAGATTTCTTGTATCGCGGAGAGCTTTACAGACATAGATGTAGGTATAAAACATCCAGATTTAGAACAAGTTTGTGAATCACAGTGTTTTCGAATCGAACGAAAATTTACTTTAAGAACGTTTTTGTTATGTTTGAGCCTGCCAAAGTAGTGTCACTCTACCTGATGAAAAGCACGAGCAGATTCCAAGAGTGGTGGTCACCATACTCTTTGCGAGTGAAGACAAAGCAACAATACAGTATGGTGACCCACACTATGGCGGCCTATTAAGATGCTTCTGCATCACTGGGACACACATTAAAATATGCTGATAAATTAATAAAGTAGTAAGTAAGTAAAAGGTACCTTACCTTGTGAGGGTTCGTTGCTAAGTTCCATTTGGACATGGCCCATACGTTTCCTACGCATGGTATTCTGTAGCCTGAGAGAATTTCGAGGAGATCGAGCCGGCCGTGGCGTTTCAGACCTGATATAGCCTGGGCACCGCCCCTCCCTAGTCCAAAGTATGCACCACGAACAACGTAGAGTCCAGTATTTCTTCGTGATATATTCTCCGTACAAATGTACTCACCAAAAGTGTCCACTTTTATCAAATCTGTAAGCGTGTTAATGTTTTAAAAAATACTATTTGAGAACTAGGGCCATGGCCCCCTAGGCACTTACCGTGGGAGAGCTACACTTCGGCATGAATAGGCTGGCTGGATCGCAGTAATACCACGGCCTCACAGAAAACCGGTGTGAAATAGCGCTTGCTCTGTTTCACCGAGTGAGTGTGGATACCGGAGGCCCATACCCCAACCCCTCCCCTCATTCCGCTCCCCATCCCCCAAGGGCCGGCAACGCACTTGTGACGCCTTTGGTATTGCCATCCATCAGGCGATACGTCTGCTCGTTTGCTCCTATTCAATAAAAAAAAATGCCCGAGATCACTCGGATTTATTCCTTTCTGTCTGCACTGACCCTTATTCGACTATCATTATTTTATTGAAATTACATTGGAAATCAGCTGTTAAGGTCTATTATATAATTAATTAGCGACCCGCCCCGTTAATGCACGGGCTCTTTACGAATTATTTATTTATCTAAATATCGTTATATTTTAGTAAATTTTCTTAAAAAATGAACAAATTATACACGAAAATCTTGCTCAAGAATCACTCTATATTTTGGTAAAAACCGCATCAAAATCCGTGTCGTTTATAATAATAATATGTACCTTTTATAGTATGTATAATATACGCCTAATGAAAGTAATTAGACACAATCTCTTTATCTACAGTCATCTTCAGGCAGTTCACTTTCTGAAGAACTATCAATTCATATATAATTATGAAAACCAAAAAAACTAACTCGACGTTATTTTCCGATTGCAAATTGTTTTCTTCTTTTCAAGAACGTCTGCTATCTCTCTAATGACTCCAACGTTCAAATTCTCCTCCATCACTTCTGGATAGTACAACTTTCTAGAAATAAATTTCCATAAGATAACGAAAACTCTGTATTCGATCAGCAGTAAGAGCGAGCCGAACAGAATCGCTGTAACGAACAACGATATAGTTTCAATAATAATTCCGTAGCGTCTACTTAAATACGACCTTCTTGTAAAACATTCTTGGAGAACGCCGCATTTATCTGAAATTAGATGTTTGAAAAGTTAAAATGATTTTTAAAATAAAAATGTAGGTTATGTAGGTTCAGACGACGCCATCTAAACTCAAGCTAAGCAGAGCTTGGACTATGAAAGCTAGAATGGGTGGTAGTATACTTATTCCCTATTTTTATTAATAGTTCTTGTTAATTTAAACGTAGAAAACAGTCAAATATTTGCAGATCATATAAACATTTGTTCATCTGACCCGAGACCTCAAGCACAGCAGTCGCATACGCTCTTACTACGTCACCGAGGCAGTCATATACAGGGTCTGTCGTAAATAATGGATAAGTCGTAAACTGGAGTTGGTCCGGCTATGAGACTATTAGAAAATCGTATCTTTTTGCCAGGGTTTCTAACCGTATGGAAATGGCGTAGACTTTTATGTTTTTTTAAAATTTCGCTACTCTTTGCATTCATTCCGTTGCCATTTCGTTAAATTTAGGTATTTCTGTGTCATTTTTTTTGTATTATAGTCTTGAAGATGTGTATTATTTAGTTTTAGTACTGTTTTAGGCGTTTTTAACGTTGGTCATTTTCAAAATTGTCATTTTAAGATTTTTTATGTTTTTGTTTTACTTAGGGTCAACTTTTGATCATTTACTGTGTAAAAAAAAAGTACGGCGCTATAGCTGCCCATGATCTTAATAAATTATCTAGTATGTGTAGATTCTAAAAAGGTATAACAATGCATACTTCACAAGTAATATTAAGCTACATGAGCGAGATCAATATCAAGGTGAGAAAATATTTTTTTCATGTAATGTTGTAAATGGTTATAAAACTTCGTCATAATGATTTATTTCTGCCAAGATTCTTTACACAAACACTATGGGGTCACTATTAAGGATATTCAAAAGAAAACTAGGTTGTTTTAGTACGTAAAAATATTTATTCAACAACTTAAACTAAATGTTCGAAGTGTCCTCCGCCGGCAGCTATGCACGCTCTACATCGCCTAATAAACGATCGCTTAATCCGGCGCACATAACCGGCTTCTTCAATTTTTCTCGCTGCTACTTGAATGCGCGCACGCAACTCTTCTACAGAACTTATTGTTTCACTGTATACTTTTTCTTTTATACAGCCCCAGTAAAAGAAGTCCAAGGGGTTCAGGTCTGGCGAACGTGGAGGCCATAAAATCGGCCCCAATCGCCCTATCCATCTATCTGGATAAGTATTATTTAAATGTTCCCTGACACGAACAGCGTAATGTGCTGGACATCCATCATTTTGTAGCCACATCTCATTTCTTATCGTCTTGCAGTAAACTAGGTAAAGTATTTGCTGAAAAATTCAAATACATATCCGCATTTAATATTGCCGGCAATTCGAATGGACCAATGATTTTGCCATTAATAATGCCAGTCCATAAATTAATTTTAAATTGATATTGACGACAGTAATGAAAACGAGAGCACATGCGATGGTCAAAATCACACTGAGAGATGTATCAAGAGTGCGCCCTAGCTAAACGCATGCTAACCTTTTCACACATCGTGAGTGTGAAAGGGACGGTGCATCATGCAGTGTGCCTAGTAACAATGTCCTTTTCACGCGGGAGACCCTTTGTATTGCTGTCTTTGTTCATTTTTTTACCTGATGATCCTTTTTACGAATAAACTTGTAACATGTTTGTCGCATGTAACTATTAGAGCACATCAATTTTAAAATTAAACACCTTTATGAAATGAGGAGGCATGAAATTTTTTTGACAAAAAACTACCTAGTTTTCTTTGAATATCCTTAATAGTGGCCCCATAGTGTTTGTGTAAAGAATCTTGGCAGAAATAAATCATTATGACGAAGTTTTATAACCATTTACAACATTACATGAAAAAAATATTTTCTCACCTTGATATTGATCTCGCTCATGTAGCTTAATATTACTTGTGAAGTATGCATTGTTATACCTTTTTAGAATCTACACATACTAGATAATTTATTAAGATCATGGGCAGCTATAGCGCCGTACTTTTTTTTTACACAGTAAATGATCAAAAGTTGACCCTAAGTAAAACAAAAACATAAAAAATCTTAAAATGACAATTTTGAAAATGACCAACGTTAAAAACGCCTAAAACAGTACTAAAACTAAATAATACACATCTTCAAGACTATAATACAAAAAAAATGACACAGAAATACCTAAATTTAACGAAATGGCAACGGAATGAATGCAAAGAGTAGCGAAATTTTAAAAAAACATAAAAGTCTACGCCATTTCCATACGGTTAGAAACCCTGGCAAAAAGATACGATTTTCTAATAGTCTCATAGCCGGACCAACTCCAGTTTACGACTTATCCATTATTTACGACAGACCCTGTAGATACATTTAATACGAGAAACTGACTTCATAGGTCACAATTTGATAGGAAATGAACTGAAAAAAATCCATTGGACTACGTCAAAAAGGATTCAATTGTTTTAAAATAATAGTAGTTGTAAATAGAAGCAAATACGTACTGCAACATTTATGAAAATTGTTCGACGAGCAAAGATTCTGGATCCTGAATATAATGCATTCGCTGTTGTACAGGAAAATCTGTTTTATCTTGACATAAGCGTACGCCATATTGAATTGAGGTGACAGATTCATGATGTTCATCGCATAGGTGAACACATCGCCGTAGATGAGTTTTGCTAATATTGTTGTTTCACCTGTTTAAGAAAATCATCAGAATCTTTAGATCAGTGGTAAGTGTTTGGATCGGCACGACGCCGACGCAAGTAAATCACGAACTCACGAACTCACAAAAAAACGGTGTTAGGGACTTCGGCATGGAGTGTAGGAGGGCCGCCGACTTTAAAGGGGCGTGGTCGTAACACCGTCTAATGCCGGGTCTCCATGCAACGACGCGGCGTCGCCACACCGTGTATACCATTCGTTTGACGACTTATTTACAATTTGCAAACAAAATAAAAGTGCAAATAATTTGTTCTTCTAAGGTTTTGTTACCGGATAAAACACAAGAAAATTAGCTAATTATTTTAGAAAACACAGCTGCTCGAAAATGCTATGAAACACTCAAAATTTATCTAATATATATTTTTTAATTTTCATATACCACTGTCACAATATTAAGTAGAATCTAACGACACCTAAAATATAGAATTTACACACCTACACACATTTTAAAAACAACGCTCCTTCATTCGCAGTCGGGTAAAATGTAGAACCAATAGTTACTCGGTATTAAAGGGTCTTACCAAATATCACATTGACGATAACGAAAGTCATCAAGTTGAGAGTGAGGGTTGGACCCAGGCTGAATATATAAGCCTGTGGTATGCACCCCACTCCGTACAAAGTTAACATAAAGGGTAGGGCCACTGAAACATAGTAAAATATTACAAACAAATTTCAATACGTAGGTATGGCGCAATTTCTGTAATATTTTTGAAATTAAAACTGAACTAAAGTTTTCAAAGCTTACAAATGGATTATTTTTTCTTTTTTAAGAGACCAACCGATTTTTAAATAATATATGGTCTTGTGGTATTATCAATTTTTGAGCGTAAGACTAGGATAACGTAGTTACCACGAATTAGTAAGACAATATGGCTGTTAAATTATATTTATATTATCTAAAAACAGTAAATAATCAGCTGGTTATTAATCATTTTCGATGATCTCGTTATTGTTACATATTGGAAGTAGGGGATTCTTTAATAAAACCATACCTACCTACATTTTACGGAACAATTTCTTTTTAATAATGTTCATAATTTTCTTAATTTAAAAAAAGAACCCACAGTTACTATTAATTTCCCTGCTCCCTCTGTTAGCTACCACAATCGAATTTTCTACTCACGAAAAATTAGCTTGGTAGTAATAAATGGTAAAAATATACAGGTATCCTGAACTAATACCTAAAGCAAAGCATAATTTGTAAGGTACTTTTAAAGATGTTACTCACACATATCTTGAATCTGCAAAACTGATCGTGGTGCCGTGAGGTATATAATGCTGACCGTCATGATGCTCATGATAGTAACGAGCAACCAGAAGAACAACACGTCACAGAAGTAAAGAGTGCACCAATAACGTAACGGTGAGAAATTTATCGAGTTTTTCTGTAAGTTACAATTATTTTATTAAATATGCGCCATTATAAATTATATTATTTCGGACAAAATGTGAAAACTTAGAGGTGGGTTATTAGTGTTAGGGCAGGGTTTTTCTTACTACTGGGAGGGGTCTGGTCGTGTTAATAAAAGCAGTTCCCGGACCCCTTCCATCTCAGCACAGAGTGGCACACCGTGTGGTTTTAGTCGGTGCGATTCCGACAAACCGTCCCGCCGCAAACCCTGGCGGGGTGACGGCCCGAGGGGGTTTACACACGTAAAAAATAAAAAGTTTTTCCTACTAGAGTGCACCTAGTTCCCAGACTCCTAGAAACCAAGATGGCGTGCGGTTTTAGTCGGTTCTAGTCCGACATGCCACCAGGAGGTGGTATCCTAGGGGATTTTGATTAAAAAAAACAAAGAGGTGGATTATTAGAGTAATCATCATTCACGATTAAGGCATTCGCAACAAAATGATTTCCTTTTCCTTCGTCAGGCCTATTTATCCCGTGGTCTTTTTACTCTTACATTGGAGATCAGGGGTATGACTTGCAGAATCTGTTATATTAACTGCCGCGCTCATTCTCTTCTTGCCAAACTCAATCTGCATTCATACATCTGCCAAATAGGTTTGTGTTTTGAGGAAGAAACTTATCAAAAATCTCCAAATCAGTTTAGGGAATGAACAGACAAAAGAAGACCATTTGAGTTTACGTAACCGTTTCAATGTTAGAAATAGGATTAACTCAGAGCCAGTTGCATCTTAGAATTATTGCATTACTACCCAGCTTAGCCATGGGCGTACCCAGGGTAGGGCAGGGGAGGGCAGCTGCCCCCCCCTAGATGTTGACATTTCGACTATCTTCTTCTCTCGATTATAAATAAAGCACACTGAGACGCGTAAAAATGTGACTAAGATCGACTATGGACAAAGACAGATTTATTTTTTGTGTTGTAAGATCGGTTATCGGTATGGGAATTAGTCCTAGGGCTATGCGATGTTCGAGCGCAGTGACGATCAGAGCGTACTCTCTAGCGAGGAGAACTACTCATCATAGTCCTAAGATAGTAAATCTTCTGAGTCGTTTTATGTATTTTTTTAGGTCAGCTGATATGCCCATTCATTTGGAATGTATTTTAGTCACTACAAATAATTATCGGAGGCATGTCGTATTTTCTTGCTCACTTTTTTCACTGAGAGCTGTTGATGCAGTTCCGCATTGGTAACAAACCACGATACATTTACTATCGACCTTAGGATATTGTTCTGAGCTCTCTGTATGAAGTTTATATTGGAGTCTTTTGCGGAGTCCCACAAGTGTATGCCGTATATTCAGGTTTAATTATCGTCTAATATATCAGAAGTTGGTTGTCCAGTTATAATTTGTAGTTTTGTCCTAGCATCCAGTACAGGTTTTTGTGCCGCATAGATCATCTCATTTTGCTTTCATATGATTTTTCCACCGGTCTATATGTAAGCCCACATTGGGCTCGTACCCGAAGGCCGATGGGACACCATTTCCGAAGTCTGATTCCCAAGCTGGTGCAGCGCGTGCTTGGCTCGGTTGCTGCCAAATATAAGGGGCTCCGATGACTCCTGCAGGAGCGGGCTGATGCTGGACGGAGGTCCTGAAGGCCAGCAATATCGGGCTATTGCGACGTCCTCAACATGTGCTGACCTTCAGGAGGAGTCCTAACACTCGAGAAATCGAAGACCAGAAATTTCAATTTCACCAGGTCGTTGTGGAGGAATGGAAGGAACGACTTGGGCAACCGAGTGCTGGGCACGCCGTTATTGCGGCGGTAAGACCCGTTATGGAGGATTGGCTCGAGAGGCATCACGGGACACTCTCATACCGGTTGACACAGGTGATCACGGGGAAAGGATGCTTCGAAGAGCACCTGTGTCTGATCCGCAAGGAGCCAACGCCTGAGCCACCACTGCGATGACCAGACCGTAGACACGGCATTCCACACGCTGGCAGAATGTCCGGAGTAGGGCAAGTCGAGGCGACCATCGGAATGGGGGGTTCTCTCGCTTGGTACCATTATTGCGGTCATGTTGCGTAACGAGAGCGCGTAGAACTCTGCCGTCTTTTTCTGCGAGCCAGTTATGCTTGCGAAGGAGATGGCGGATCGGGACCGTGCGAGGTTTAGAACTCTTCCTGGCCGCCAGGCCCGGGAACGGGCCAGGTGCCGCAGACGACTCGGGCGCCGGAGATCGCCAAACGATTTCCGTCCTCCATAAGCGTAAGCTTGGGGGTGACAGGTGAGGATCTCCCTAGCAGAAGCAAGCCGGGGGAGCGCCACAAAGTGCTCGCGCCCCTTTTTAAAATAGAAAAGGAGCATCAGGATTCCTACACAGGAGGGGGCCATCTACAAACCATAGGTGGCCGGAGGTACATCGGGGTTCCAGGGATTTCCTTCCGAGGGTGCACCTGATACCCCGGCTTCTAATATCCATAACGGTGTGTGGTTTTCAGTCGGTTCGAGTCCGACATAACCACCAGATGGTGATATCCAAGGAAATTTCTGCACAAAAAAAAATAAAAAGGTTCACACACTCACGTAACGGTAAGATATTTTCTCCGACTTTTACTTGCGAATTACCCTTTTTTCTGTACGGAAATCCCCCCGGATACCACTGACTGGTCCTGAACGGTCTCGGTTACTAGAAGTCGGAGAACCAGATGCACTGTGAAAACGAAAACCCTCCAACCTACGGTTTGTATATGGCTCTCTCCTGTGCAGAAATCCCGGTGTTCCTTTTCTGCCCAAAAATAAGCGCTTATGCTGCCACCTCGGCCTGATTGCGGACAATTACCCTGACGAAGAGTAATTGTTATTTGAGCTGATTTAGCGGCACTTGCTTTTAGCCTCCAGTCCTGTAGGCAATTGTGGACTTCGAGAAGCAAGTCTGAGACTCGCTTTGGATTTTTGTAGCTCACAAGTACCGCTGTGAATGTTGCTATACTGACACCAGACCAGGCAAAGATAGAATAAATGGACTTTATTGCTCAGTGCACATAGAACAATGTGTTAGTGATAACGTTAATGTTTCATCTTAAACTGTGTTGCCGAAGACTTTTGAAAATTCCTTTAAAAATGTGTTCGAAAAGTGCCGTGCAATTAATTGGAGAAGCCTATGTCTAGTAGTGGACTGCGAAAGGGTTTTTAAAATAGCTATTCTATCATGAAATAATGCATTTTAAAAAATGCCTTTTTCATATCCATTTGCCCCCCCCTGGCCCAGAACCTGGGTACGCCCATGAGCTTAGCCACTCAAAATTTAAAAAAAAACCGACTTCCAGAGCTGGACCAAATCTGAAACGGGTTCACAAGGGAATTTAAAAGCTGGTGTAGCTTTTAAATAAAAATAGAATCATCGAAATTGGTTGGCGTGATATTGAGTTATTCGTCAATATAATTAGTCGTAAGTTAGTAAAAATTGCCAGCATAGTCAAAACTAAATTGAAATAGGACCTGACTGGACTCTGGGACGCGGGAAGCACAATTTTTCAAATAAAAGAGAATCTAGAAAATCGATTCACCCAGTCGAATGGATAACCTCCTCCTAAAGTCGAATTGGTAAAAATGTTATACCGGTACTGTCATTGTCTGTTCAGTGTGAATAAGCATTTTGGACTTACTTGAATATGTCTTATGAGACCATACTCTTTAGAAGGCAGCAGCGTAATGTGTGAAATTGTGAGGATCAGTAGAAACTGCAGAAACAGAGGTGGCTGAGCTAAGTCTTTCATCCACTGTAATAGAAATTTTAGTTCTGCAATATATGTTTTTTACCGTGTGTGAGAGCCACACTTCGGCATGCATAGGTCGGCTCGATCGGGGTGATACCACGACCTCACAGAAAACTGGTGTGAAACAGCGCCTGCGCTGTGTTTCACAAAGTGAGTGAGGATACCGGAGGCCCATACCCCAACCCCTCCCCATCGCTCTCCCAATCCCCCAAAGGCTGGCGACGCACTTATGACGCCCGTTGCTCGTTTGTCTGCTACAACATAAAATAGGTTTTAATTGTATGTTTTAAATGCAAACTCGATTTCTTGAAGTTGATACGTATATTTACTACAATTATCTGTTAGTATAATAATAGAGTTTAACAGCAATTTTTAGTAGAAAACGGATAGAACGACGACGTTAATTAATGCCTTGTACTTGTCTGTGTTAAACATATAATACAAAATAATAACTTTATACATTTCACACACGAACGTCTGGTTAAAAACTAGGCAGAGTTTATGGTAACCATACTACTGATGAACAAAGGTAAACATTTCCAATTACATACAAATAAATTGTGGATAAATTTGACCCAGACCCAATTGTGCGCTTTTCTAGAAACTTTCTGCCTCGCACATTAAAACTGTGGAGCGAACTGTCGCCTGCGGTGTTCCCAATTCGACAATCAACTCTTGAAAACAAGAGCGTACTCCTTTTTAAAAGGCCCCCAACATACTTTTCTTCTGTCGATTCTGGTGTTGCAGGTGTACATCTACGGTGGTACTCGGTTAGCATCAGGCGATCCGACAGCTCGTATACCCCCTATCCCATAAAAAAGACAACAAATGATTGTGAACATCACACAAAGCTCTGACTTAAAAGTTAATACACAGAAGGTACTATAGTCTTTATGGTTTCTTGTAATAGGATCTATAACAGTTAAAACAGTACTAACGGGTGAAAGGTCAAGCGCGAGTGGATCGTCTTCGACCTGTATGGTGGCATCTAATTGCCCAGTGTAATGTCGGATGAGAGCCATGTAGACACGTGCTAACGACCTTGCCGCCGCTGCATTGTCAGGGTGCAATGGACTGTACAATGCTGCAATCTAGAAATATCAGAATACTGAAAGATTGGACTTATGAACTACGATTGCTAATTTTATTCTTTTTCTTATTGTATAGTTCATATTCTAGGTTATCGGCGCTTGGTGGAACTTATTGAAATACGTTATAAGTCAATTGTATAGTCCATTCGTATAGATAGTGTCGGTACACCCAATTGTTGTTGTCGTTGTGATATACGAATATATTTCAAAGTTGATTCATTTTTATTCGCAATTATAGGTTATTCCCCGAAAGTAATAGTTGAACTTGGTCAAAAACTATATAAAAACGAAAAGGGCGTTATTTTGTTGACATATTCGCTTAATCGTTAGGTACTTCTTCGATATAACGATTTCCTCGATTTAACGTTTTTTTTTAAATCTTCTAGAACTGCCCGTAAGGGCTGAAATCAACGTGGCTCTACTAACTTGAATAGAGCTGTCGTGGACTTTTTAAATAAATTTTAAAGGGGAACAGTAGTTTCATAATTTTTGAGAAACTAAACATTATTTGTTCACATGCAGTGATACCACGGCCCCACAGCGCCTACTATGTTTCAGCGAGTGAGTGAGGATAGCAGAGTCCCATACACCAACCCTCCCCCATCCTTTCCCAAAGGCCGGCAACGCACTTGTGACGCCTTTGGTGTTGCGGGTATCCATTGGTGACAGTAATCGCTTACCATCAGGCGATACGTGTGCTCGTTTGGCCCCTATTCCATAAAAAAACAGTTTGTTTGATCTCTTCAACATAAAACATCAAATATCTAGAAATATGTATCTAAAATATCTTCAAAATCTGTTAGTGCAAGATTTGAGAACTGTAAAGATGATCCTAGATGTTAAGCTTGGTCAGTATCTTAGAATTTCTTACCAAGATTGTTTCGTTTTCATTCTTAGCGACGTCCATACCGTAAGCATATACGTACACGTAGCTTTGTGGAGAGTCTATTGCCCGGGTTATCAAATATTCTTTGAGACTCTGAAACATCAGAACATACACATCCAGATTCTTATCAAAACTGTGACAAGTTTTTTTTTTGGGATTATTTATTAAGTGGTAGCGCTCCGGTAATTCGGTACCCATTTATGCCCGGTTCCTGTATTTAACGAATCGTCATCGTGTAAAAATTTTCTACAACCGACTACGAGTCGTAAATACCGTTCCTCAATTTATTTTTTATAGGAACGATTTAGCTAACGCCCCGTATAATATACTACTATTCGTACCTAGAACGGATCGTTTTTCAAATATAGGATCTGGGCATTAATGATAGACTCATATAACATCATACTAATCATCTATTGTTAACTTGATTTTGTTGAAATATTGGCCAACAAAATAGTATGCCGTCACGATCAGCCAATCGACGTCCCCTGCTGAGCTAATACCTTCAACTAGGAGCGCCAACCATCCCAGTCTTGGGATGTCCACACTCCGCAAAGTGAAATTCACTTCCCATATAATCAGTAAAAATAACACGATCTTTTACCTACAGGATACAAGACACATCGGAGTAATTGAATCGAGGTACCATAACAGCTATTTCGCTACTTCGAGTCATGCAGCAAAGAGCAAAAGCGGCTAAGCTGTATGTTTATTTTGTAGAAAATCGAGACATGACTCCTTTCTGTATAACTCTTCTGGGTAAAATTCTAGGCTATACTACACTGACTAGTGGTATTTTATGTATTCTCTTAATACGTAAATTCTTAAATTAGTTTACCTCCGTTTGGGGTACTGCCATGTAAAATATTTTTTCAATATCCTCTTTAGTTGCTTTCGTTTCTGACATAACGTATCTGTTACAGTTAATAAAATATTTAATATAAGGAAGTAGGCAATCGTACGCATTCCTGGTAGTTATTTGTTCTAATAAAGAGGAGTTTTATTTAAAGTTATACATTGAGAATGGGGTCGGGAGCACACATTTACTTTTTTGAATGTATGTGTGATATTCATTCTGTGAGTTTTTTGTTAATTTGAAATTACAAACAGACACTTTCAATTGTGTTTTTTGAATATATATTTGTATAGATATATCATTGTGTACCTTTGGTGTTGCGGGTGTCCATGGGCGGCGGTAATCGCTTACCATTAGGTGATACGTCTGCTCGTTTGCCCACTATTCAATAAAAAAAAAAAATGAATTTTACAAGAAACTCCATATGCCATCTAAAAATTATCCCAATGTTGTCCAAATCATGAATGTATAAAACATTAAAAATAGACTTTAAATAAAAGTGACTAACGCGCCGACGATGGACAGTGTTTCTGGAGAATTATCAGCGCGCACCACTAGATTTGTGCGCATTTTCACATTTTCCACTGTCAGAATCTGAGAACAAATAATTAAATTAACATCTATAAACGTAATTAATAACAGTTTCAATCATTTACTAGCTACAAAACCAGCTTCAAACTCTTATAACGACGGTAGAAGAATCAAGTTATGAGATGCTAAATCAGTGTGGCTTTACTATCTTGGTGATAAATAAATTTAGCAGAGCCACATTGATTTTAACAGGGACGTGGTGGTACTATCCTCTCACATAAGACCAACCTTTTTTTTTTCTCCATGTCGGACTCGAACCGACTAAAACCGCACGCCGTCTTGGGTACCAGGAGCCGGGGAACCAGGTGCACCTAGTAAGGAAAACCCTGGAACCCTACGTACCTGGGGCCACCTACCAGTTTGTAGGTGGCCCCCGACTGTTCCCTTTACTGTCCCCTAGCATCCGCAGCGTCCGCGCCGTCACCATAAGACCAACCTAAACTAACATTATTTGTGCTGTCGAGTTTCGTTGGTGAGGGCGAGACCGGAGGCCTAATTATGCAGAAGCATCTCAATAGGTCGCTATAGTGTGGTTCAATTTGCATGCTTCATAATTGCTTTGTCTGCATTCGCAATGAGTATGGTGATCACTACTCTTGGACTGGTCATGCTCTCAATCAGAGTCATTTTGATAGGTCCATATAAAATAAATAAATTGGAAAATGTTACAGAGTCAACCAGAGATAGTTAAAACTGCAACAATTCTGACTGCACGGTTGGCCCAGTGGTTTAAGCGGTCACTATGCCGCTTGCTATGCACCAAGTGCCGTGGGTTCAAATCCCAAGTGGGACATCACTTTGTGCGATCCACAAAATGTTGTCCGAGTCTGGGTGTTCTTTGTGTCCGTTGCATGTATGTTTGTAAAGTCCCCCGCGATACAGGATGTATAATCCTAATGCAGAAGTTGTCTTTTATAAATAGAAATGGAATTCTCAAAATTATTTGGGTGTCTCCTACTAGTTCAATCGGTTTTATCTGAATATCAGCTTATCTGTGCTACTGACATCGGAACTCCGCAACTGAGAGCGTTGAGGGTACCGAGTTCCCTATAACAATTACCATGTATTCATGACAACCGACGTCTGGTTCGGCATATGACCGATATAAACGAATATCAAATCGAATAAAAAACCGTATTTCGTGTATTTGATATCGGAGGATCTTCCTATTTTTGTCAGCATCGTAATCTTCTACATATAAATTACGTCACTAACCTCTCCTTTAAGGATTTTATAACTGCCTTTCGTCATATCTATATAAACGAGAACTGAACTCAACGACCATCCGAGCAGTAGACCTGCCACTATTGCTAGCAGGAGCTGCAAGAAAATTATTATAAAAAATACAAAATAACAAAGAGTTATAATATAATGCAATCGTTTGATTACATTATATTCGTTCAACTTAAGTCCCAAACAAGGCTTTGATTTTTACCCTGTCAAGGTAATGAGTCAACTTAAAAACGCAGCCAACACTACGAATAGACACAAATACATACACATTATACATAAAAAACCACCAAAACAAATATTTGCAGATCTGACAAACATTTGGTTCGACCCGGGAATCGAACCGGAGACCTCAAGCACAGCAGTCGCGTACACTCCCATTGCACCTAGGCAGAAGAGAATAGAACTTGAAACTCTGTACGGAAAAACGATACCTTATATTACAACTTCACGTTTTAAGCAAGAAACGTACTGAGCGAGTGTTCATAGCTTTTTATAGATAAAGACCTACATCACCATCATTGGCTACCTTTAGTAGTCCACTGCTGGATATAGGCCTCTTGTTAGCAAGGAAGTTTTGGCCTACGGAACCACGCTGGCCAGACGGGTTGGTAATGGGTTTGTTTCAAGTTTTCCTACTCTTTGAAAATACTACTGAATAATAATGTAGGAAAAAGTAAAAATATTTAAGGTAGGTATATTTACTCGCTGTTGTCTAAAACGAAAATAGGTCATAATCTAAGAGAGAAAGCATTTCACTAGGCTGCCATAGTGTGGATCACCATGCTGCTCTATAATTATGTCAACTAATTGTTTTTAATTATGTGGAACCTCGATGACAGAAATGTGCTCGGTATTTTTTTTTATAAAATTTCTATTTATCGTCCTCGAAACCCACTGCATACTAAATTTCATGAAAGTCGTTAGAGCTGATAGTTGACCGTTTAAAAGTATTAGATATGAGTACAATTAACTAAAGATTTTTTGACGGCTCACCGTAAGTAACAGAAGAACTTTGTGATGTTTATGAAAACTAATAAACTTCTGTGCTATGTATCCGAAGTGAAAGTTGAAAGGGCTTTGCAAACGGGTCCATTTCTTTGGTTCTGAAATAAACAAGTATAGACAAGTATTGTTACGAAGAAAGATTATTCGCGAACAACGATCGAGAAAGTTGATTTTTGAGGATAACGAACCTTAGGTCGATAGACATAGCGTCGAATATCGATTGGTTGTTACGCGATTGTTTACAACGAGTTCGCCAACGGGCGTGTCATTGGTACGGGGAACGCCCTCGTATGTTCGAGACGTTTCTCGAAAGCGCTAGTAAAATGTAAAAATCTATATAAACACGAACTCTCGCAGGCCGCAGTCAGTTCAGTTTGAGCTATAGTGTGATAAACATCGATGTGATATCAGTGATCAACCTAGGGACCTCAGCGATAATTAAGGATTGTTATTCGGAGTGATGTTGTGATTTTAAGAGTGTTGTTAATAAAGTCTCTTTTACACGTCAGAAGCACAAATTAGTAGGCCAATATTATCGAGAAAAAAGTCCACAATTCATTTGAAGGACTTGGTGTGCGTTTTTATAACAAAATTCCTGTCCAAATCTTGAACTTACCCCTACAAAAGTTCAAGAGTTCCGTTAAGAGTCGTCTTGTGGAAGGGGGCTATTATACAGTGAACGATTTCTTGACCGACACAGTGCCTTGGATGTGAGTGAGAGTTTGGTATGGACTTGTTGTGTGCTGGTTGAGGTAATTTATATTTATAAGCAATGTATTTATTTGTTTACAATCCTTAATATAATTTATTTGATTGTAATTAATTCTTGACATATTATACTGCATTTATTACCTGACATTTGAACTTTGTTAAGTTAAGGCGATCTGTGTTTACATTGTTGGAGCATAAATAATTAGTATTTATTATTTTATTAGACAAAAAATAGATTTCCCTAACTTTAATATTTCTTTAGACCGTTTTCTAGCCTTTGTCTTTTGGTTGCCTTAACTTGCACATATAAGTATTGTTGTCAAAAACAAACAAACTTTGTATAAATTATTTAAAAAGATGGTGCACATGAGTTTCTCACCAGCTCTTCTCATGAATGCAATACCCATCGGAGCTGGTACTTGGATTGATTTCAATTTAAACCTTTGAGTTGAATCGAAATCAATCTAAGCTCCGGTAATTCAAATCATTGATTACTTGAGTTACATCCTTTTATCACTGATCAATTCAGTACTTGAGTTTTATTTTATATTTGTATTAATAATGTTTGATGTTTGTATTTTTGACGTGTCCAAGTGCCTTTTGGGGCCTATGGAAATAAATGATTTGACTTTGACTTTGACTTTGTTTATTTCTCAAACCAATCGAACCCTAACACGTAACGGTATGTTAAAAAAATCATAATTTAATAGTACTAGTATTCTAAAGTAGTTTAAAATGATAACAAAACGACTACCACGATCATTTTTCTATCATTGCATTATTTCTAGATCTATCTGGAATTTTCTTGTGTCTTTCTCTTTGAGTCCCTTTTTTACGTAGTCGGGTAACTTTATTTTTTACCTGTATCTTCGTAATTATTATAATAAGCAGCTTCAATTAATGCCAACCAAGATTCATTCTTGTTGCGTTATGACATATTGAGTAGCTGTGCTATAATCGCTACACAAATATTTAAGACACCAGTTTTTCATCGTTACTTTAGTATCTACGTGATGAGAGTATAGATTCTGCAGCCGGATCTTAGACCTTAACAACCTCTTTTTTTAATTTAAGATATTTGTTTTTGTACGTTTACAACAACGTCTAAGTTACTTCTTAAATCATCGGCTGCCGTTGCACAGATTAGCCGGCACAAACGGACAGGCAAATGTGGTAAAATTTGTGTTTTTCATGTGAAGTACCGTAAATACTTTCCTACGCGTTAAATGATTTTTTTTACATTACAGACAGACAATTCAACTTTATTTATTTGTGTAGATTATACAGATTATGTTATGTTGTTAGGACAACTAACCTCGAAATCGATTCAGGGCCACTTTAGCTAAGGCAGCGCTTTCCGAATGCCTGTCCAAGTTCTGGTAATGTACGGATCTAGCTTCGTTCATAGCCCTGCAATATTGAACATACGTTTTGTTTTATTTTTTAAAAAACCTTCCCACACATACTTAAAACTAACGTAGTCTCTCAATATTAGTTAAGTTAAGATTCCCGTAGAGAATAGCGCTGTAAGCTATATATAGTTTCAAGATTCAAGCTATAATACAGGTTAAATTTCATAACGGAGGCTATCTCATATTCGATTTGTAATTTGTTCTTATTTCAAGTTGAAAAAATGGTAATTATTTACGTGCAGTAAACATTATTATACAACACAAGTGGAATATGCCTTTCAAGTACCCTTCCTAGAATAACTTACAGTGGTTTGGTTGGGCCTTGGGTAACCTCATTCACTCGATGAACAGCAACGAAAGCAACTAAACAAGGCTCCCCAATGTAAAAGTTAAGCAGTAATAGTTTTCTGGCAGTACATGCTAAAGATCAGACCTTCGGACGACTTCTTCAGAATCTGCAACGCTGATATTGATAGTCGATGTCACGCCATATTTCTCTGCGTTGTCTGTAAGATCTGTGATGAGTTCAGCGAAGGGCTCTGAGGGGACGGCAGGCGCCCTCAATATAATTAGTGAGCCGAGGTAGGCCCTTACACTACCGCCAGCTCTTTCAACTCGCTCTGTCAATAGATCATTGTACTGATCGGGATCGTTCTCTAGGCTACTGGTTCTGAGGGTCAACCGGACTCGGTAATCACGTCCTAAAAAAAAATAATGTTTTATATCATTAGCTGATACGGCAGTATATACAAATAGCTATTACCCTAGTTATTTCGGGTTGATATACAGCCTATGACACTCCCAAATAATGTTGTTTACTATTGGTAAAAGTATTTTCATAATCGGTTCAGTAGATCCAGAAATTACCACCTACCACCTAACAACACAAACTTTACCCCTATACAATATTTGTATAGAATTTGTTACATTTTTTTCGTTTAATGGCGAGTGACGCCTGACATCGTCGGCGTCGCGGCAGAATGTTTCACCCCAAGAACACAAGTCCTCTGTATCAACATAAATAGGTTTACTACCAACTACATTGTAGATACATATATTTCACAATGCTACTTACCATATCTAAAGAACATATAAGCAGGGGTACCTCCAAACACTAATATCCTAGTGTCGAATATAAAAACACGGTCTGCGTACTCAGTTTCTAGGCTCGAGAACAAAAACCTTACTATTGTCATGTACTTTCTGAATTGCTGGAAAGAGTAGGGCACAATTTCAGTTATATCATATATCTATATAAGGAGTAAGGTATACCGAAGTACAGATAAAATACAATAAACTTTATTGTAAGTAAGTTTGTTCGTGTTTTTACAAGAATAGACCAAATTAATCACCATATAGAAATGGCTGCCACATCGCTAAAACGCAAAAAAATCTTAAAAGCAACCCTTAGATGGAATAAGTTGTTGTAGACTTTAGTTGTTAATAATAATAATAACTTTACCACAATTTTATCCACAACAACAGCACGATATACGGGTTCATCTTGCAAGTTGGGAATCAGCACCACCTGAAACAAAGAAATAAACATACGCAAGTCGTTGTAACTTTAGCAGTTGTCAGAAACTTTTTTAAAGATATGTTACTTCAGATGCTTATTACGATGGAAAAGATAACACACTTCTACATTCAAACGTAACATACAAGTATTTATAACTTGGCTTCAACTTTAGTTGTATTCATACCTGTGAAAAAGTCCAGAGCAATAAGTTGTCTCGCTGTCTGTACAGACATGAATCCTTTTTTTACTTACGTTCAACGAAGTCACTCACACATCATCATCATGATAAGCCCGTTGCAATCCACAACTGGACATAGGCCTGGCCATAGGACATATGGAGAGCCCAAGGCACACTACAGAGCCCGGTCTGTTGTTTTTTACATCCAGCTGGCCCACTTACGTAAGTCGTCCCGCCATATAAGCCAGAGGGCTTTTTACTACGTTTGCCAAAACGCGTCTAGTGGAGACACCGCACATTGTTATAAATGATGCCTAATATCTTTAAACAATTTTGAATTAGGTGTAGATCAAACTTAATTGTATGTGATCTGTACAAAGTCGCGCCATCAAGTCATATTTCACTTGACAGGATTTGATACTCAACTTTAAATTTACGTGAAACATGAATATGATAAATTATGTGAGAGAGCCACGCTTCGGCATGCATGGGCCAGCTCGACCGAAGTGATATCACGGCCTCACAGAAAACTGGTGTGAAACAGCGCTTGCGCTGTATTTTACCGAGTATATGAAGATACCGGAGGCCTATATCCCAACCCCTCCCCATCCCTCTCCCCATCCCCCAAAGGCCGGCAACGCACCTGTGACGCCCCCGGTGTTGCGGGTGTCCATAGGCGGCGGTAATCGCTTACCATCAGGCGATAAGTCTGCTTGTATGCCACTTACTACATAAAAAAAAGTTGCGTGTACTACCGTACACTCGTAAGAAGTGAAACTTCTTTATGACGTTATTTTTCAAAAAATAAATATCATATATGTCGACGTAAGGTATAACGACAAAATACTTATAAACCAGCAATATTCGTGACAATTCTTATTTCAAGTGCAATAAAAGTTAAGGAGCGAGACCTGAGTAAATATTTCGCGATCTGTGGTGTGAATGAAGTAAGTTTGTGGAATGTGATGTGTGTAGTTATTTACATTGTGGACTAAATAAAATAATATTGTTTGTAATGTGATATTTCATTGTAGTATTAATTTGGTCCTGTTTGTGTTTGAAAATGTTTTTTGTTTTATTTTATAAATTTGACGCGTAACGTAACGGATAAATGTTACACGTAACGTAACGGATAAATGTTCCGCGTAACGAAAAAATGTTACACTAAATTTTTTGACAACCCCGATAAAGAAGTTTCACTTCAAAAATGTATATTAAGTAATTTTAGTATACAATAAATTATCAGTGTGGTGATAGACTAAATATACAGAGTGTCATTATCTCTTACTCTTGTTCTAAAGAGAAAGAAAACTTGAAGCAAAGTCCTATCGATAGGTAGACGGTTTCGTTTAGGTATCGTGGTACAGTAGACCAAAACTTCCTTTCCAAGAAGAGACCTATGCCTAATGATAATGAAAATATAATAAATACATATCGAACATTACAAGTCATACCCTAGGTTCCATAAGCATAGCAATAGCCCAACAAAGTTGTGCTCTGTAGTAGTTATCCAGGTCTCTAATTCTTGTATTAGCTACGGACACCAAGTCGCATTCCTTCACCAACTGCTTATATCTGATGTGACCATACTCGATCACGTTTTCTGTGCTCTCATACCAAAGGCAAATCTGGAACATTCCTAGATTGATATACCGACCGGTGGGTCGTTGTTGGTTGGTTGGGAACCAGAATTTTTTATGGTAAACTCAGGTGCCCAACAAGCCTAAGCATGAATAAAAATATTTTGCATATCACATGGAATTATGTAGATAATATATATTATCTGAAATTCTGTTAAATGCTGATTTTATTTATGCACGCAGGGCGCATCTTGACACTGTCGCGTCACTTAGGGTGATTAGATGAAAACCACCGTATCGCACTGTGCTGTTTAAATTTACAAAAATATAGAATCAATACATGTGCTTCAAAAAGATTAACAAAAAATAAATATTTAGTTCATTTAAGCCGTCATATGAACCAACATATAGCGCGATTCAGAAATTGTGAGACACGCTATCTATCGATCGATGGACTAACTAAATTTATGTTGCTTCTAAACAACTTATATTCCCTTATCTCATGAAATAAATGTCATAAAACCACCACGGTGTTAATGATACACAACGATATAGCCCATAAAATGTGCTGTATATTTGTTTAAATGTTTCAAAAAGGACAGGAATAAAATGCTCACCGCTGTGAACAGAGTAAAGTGTTCCTCTACAGTGAGGTCGTCCACGAGGGTCTCGGAGCGGTGACAGTAGCCCATCATGTATAGAGTGTTCAATGGCATGGAATATTCGTCGGTAACCTCACCGAGAACTCGTATTTCTCCGCTGTCCGGCAACGTTAAACCTGCATACAGAATATTTCGGACATCGGACACACAACGCCATCTAGTCTTAAACTGCAGAGCTTGCACTATGGGTACTAAACAATTGATATAAATACATACATTTTTTTTTCGGACATTTTCGGACGTTTAACACACAACGCCATCTAGTCCTAAACTAAGCAGAGCTTGTACCTACTGTGGGTACTAGACAACTGACATTAATACATATATACTTTTTTTTTCGTAAATACATACATATCATACACAGAAAACACCCAAACTCCGAAACAAATATTTGCAGATCACACAAACATCACAATAGTCGCATTCGAGACTACTGTGCCTCTGTAGCCTCTGGCTATCGAATTATCACCAGGTAAAGCATGCAGACCTCGTAACTGAAGAAACTTACCAGTGAGTACATCATCTATAGTATTAATCATTTTCTCCTGAATTTTCGGAGTGTACATTACAGTGTACTCGCCACGGTATATGTCAAAAGTCAGATTGTGAAGCACAGGAACCCCCATGGTTTCCTGAAATATTCGTATAAACAATTATGGCATGTCCCATGGTCTGGCTAGCCATTTCACAAGGTACTGTACATTTTCAGGTAACGTCACAGTTAGAAATGTACCTAAGAAATAAGTGACATAACTATAATCATATACCCCACACATATTACACAGCCAGCGATCTGATCTCAAACAAGGCAGACTTCACTTCCTACCATAGCTAAACAATTAGATTATGCTGTGACACAGACACAGAATAAATGTATATATATATATATATGTATTACCTTACAAACATCTCGGAAACTTATGGCTTTGGCAACGAACTCGTCAACCTCCTGAAGTTTCTTGAACTCACTGCGCACCGGTTCCACAACTCGATGCAGAGCACTCTTATTCTAAGAACAAAAATAGAACATTTTAGGTTAAATGCAAAAGCATTGCTCAAATAAAAATATTTTTTATCGTCGTTAGAATTAAAACAGTATGTCGCAAATGCAATATTTAAGTATAGTTCATTAGTTTAGATAGTGTCGGTGCACCCGCACGCAATTGTAGTTATTGTTGTGAATATATTAATTCATACAATGGCGTGAACTGATAAATCATACTTGCTTATCGGTGTACGTGGCAGGCTGGTTCTTTGATTTCGTGGCGGCATCCCTATAACAAAGTGCGATCAAAGTGACCGTATCTAAGCGAATGGACTATATAGTCCATTTGCTTAGAATATATATAGTGTCGGTGCAACCGCACGCAATTGTAGTTTTTGTTGTGAAATACGAATATATTAGTTCATACAACGGCGTAAACAGACAAATAGTACTTGCTTGTGGGTGTACGCTGCAGGCGGGTACTTTGATTTTGTAGCGGTTTGCCGCAAGTGTGACGGCAGCGCGATCAAGGTGACCGTAACCAAGCGAATGGACTATACCTACTGCAATTTTCGACAACATATTATACTAATGGCCTCTTACGTCTCCAGTTTCTTTCTATAATAAATATATTAATAATTCTCCTCTCTCATTGTGTTCAATGCTATGCCAGACAGGGTTCAACTGTACAATTTACATTATGAGAAAAACTACACCAATGTACAATAAACGTAGACGGGTGAAATTAAAGGGACCGACTAATTATGACTGAACCCACCCTTCCTCAGTAATAGCAGGTATAATAAATTATATTAGTGGTGCTACGGAAGAAATAAGTCAACAATCTTACTTTTGCTTTCTTGAAGATGATAGATCTCCATGATACCTGACCGCCTATGGCCTGCTGCTGTCCTATGGTACGTTGTAACAACATCAGCAAACCGAAGTAGAAGATTATCAGCAAGCCCCACGAGAGTAACATGTATTCTATACGACCTTCTGTTCTACGCTGATCTGTTTCGAGAAGTATGTTTAATCTATTATGAAGCTGAAGAGTATGTTCGTTTGCTTGAATGTACTAATCTCGGAACGAACTGGTCCGATTTGTAAAAATTCTTTCACTATTAGATAGCCCAGTCTTCGAGGACGCGAGACGAGACCTTTACAATCACGCTTTTTACCGTGGGAGAGCCACGCTTCGGCCTGAATGGGCCGGCTTGTTTGGAGTAATACCACGGTCCCATAGTAAACCGGTGTGAAACAGTGCTTGCGCGTGAGTGAATGAGGATACCGGAGGCTCATATTCCAACCCCTCCCCCATCCCCCAAAGGCCGGCAACGCACTTGTGACGCCTCTGGTGTTGCGTGTGTCCTTGGTGGCGGTAAATACTTACCATCAGACGATAAGTCTGCTCATTAGCCCCCTGTACCATAAATAAAATCTAATCCTAATGACTCAACAATAACAGTAGGGATCTGATGCGTTTATTCTCACTATTCTAATTTAATCTACATTATTTAATTTTATCGTTCTCGGAACAAATACATTTTCTACTAGAACCTTACAATTTTTGAAGTGAAAACTTCTTTAGCGGCGCTGTGTACTTTTTTGGAATGGGTAAAAATGTATAAACTCGTGTCAGGTGTCACGTGACCTGCACCGCGTCAGGGGTCACGTGTCCTGATCGAAAATTCGTAGGACGGATGGTATAAACTCGCGTCAGGTCACGTGACCTGACGTCACGGCGCAGGGCGCTTGCGCGAATGTTCGTGTGTGTATGTAATATAAATTGTCATGTTTGTGTACGATAGCGCAATAAATGAATATTGTATTCCACCACATAAATAATAGTACTTTTATACTGATAATAAAAGCAATTCGTACAAAATTGGTAGCATTCGTTTTAATAGATAGTGGTCCTTTCTCAATATGATTTTATATACTTAAAGTTAATATTTCAGTATCTTAAAGTGATTTACAATAAATTAAAATAACGATTTTCTACTTACACAAAACCTTTTGTAAATCAAAAAGATTGTTTACAATTTTTTTGAAAACAGCGACATCTATTGGATTAACAAAGCTTTACTTCCATTTACTACTTACAATCATAATAATTGGTACTTTATTGAAATGAAAACTTCTTTAGCGGCGCTGTGTTCATTTCAGGTAAGTCAAAACAACCGTTTGTTTATAGTTATGAGTTTTCACTTCTGTCGGCAGTCCTCAAGACAGCTTTGTTTTTTTTAAATTCAACCACATTCACATAATTTCATCTAGTCCCAGTACTGTAATACGGGTATTAGACACCTGATGTAAATACATTTACACTTATTTTGTAAATACATGTATATTATACATAAAAGACATTTAAACTCCGAAACAAATATTTGCAGATCATACAAATCTGGTTCGCCGCGACAATTGAACCCGAGACCTCATGTATAGCAGTTGCACACGCTACCATCGCCCTTTTTTTCTTGGCGTATATTGTTAAATGTTAATTTTAATAAAGACGCGAAGCGACATCTATCGAAAACTCACTAAACTACAAAGTAATTTCTCATCCTGTATCGCGGGTATGTAAGCATCCTACATTCCACTGAGCTACGGTCCGCCAGCCATGACCACCTCGCCTGATCAGAGGATCATCTCTTTGTGTTGGAGGAACAAGACACGTGTTGCTTAAGAAATACAGTTGAAAATTGAATACATTGAAATGTTACTTACGTCCAGTGGACAGTAGAGCAAATTCGTTGAAAGCATTGATAAGTCCCAACTGTGGTAAAAGTATGTGTAGAACAAAATTTATAGTGACGTGCAGGGTATCGTACTGATGATGTACCAACATTTGAGCCAAGTACGTTTGCAACACCGTGTATAATGTAGTCCATATGCACGACATTCGGGCTGGAAATTAAAATCTTGTAAGTAGGTATTACATTGTTCATGAAAAAAATATAAACGGCAGTTATATTTTGTCTATTAGTAAATTTTCATTATAGGTACTAAGAATAAAATGATTAATATAATTAAAAATTTAAGAATACATAGTAATTAATGGCCTTGTGGTATTCACAAGTCTTGAATGCTCAACATTAATAATTAGGTATAATTTCTTAACATTTCTATTTCAAAATTCTGCGTTTATGTGTATTTCTGATATATCAATTACCTCTATTTGACAAATGTCCCATAAAAATCAAAATTAAAGACCTTTTAAAACCTTGAAAAACATTATTGAAACTCAAATAAGGTTTCGTTGCCGACCGTACCTTTCAAGGGACATTTGACAGATACAGAGGTCATTGACATTCCTATTTTTATTTGAGTCGCATTGTTCTTTAAAGTAGTAACTTAATCAAGAAATTAAAATAATATCTCAGAACTTGATAAATTTGACTGGAAACCCTTAGTTTTAAAATACGTTTTCTTTTTAATTTTTTTTATTTTGTATTAATTAAAGGATTAAGCGTAAAAGCTATACATATATGTATAACATCGGGCTACGACCACGAATATAATATAAACTTACAGGTTTTATGAAACATAGCCATTACTAGCGCCACCATTACCATGACGGAGAGATATGCAACCAGGATAAGCATGGAAATAATCAGGTGGATCCACCTGAAGGTGAGGATCATCGTCACGGCACCGAGCACGCAGACAGGCAGCGCTGTCAAGTAAGCGTACACCAGCCAACTGAGGTACATGCAGGTGTAACTCACATTACGCATTCTTAAAGCGCGCTGAAATAAGAAGCATCTATTGAATTATTTATATTAAAAAAATGCCGAAACAAACCACAGAGGTATATTTTTCTTATAAGTCCGTTAATATTAATTGAATAAAAAATAATAAAAGTGTATGCGAGTACAGTATAGACTCTGGGTTGTCTTTTGAAGAAAGGACTAAAGTATTGGGTCGGCCTGTCCATTCAGACGGCATGCTCACAGAAAACCGGTGTGAAATAGCGCTTTCGCTGTGTTTCACCGAGTGAGTGAGTGAGGATACCGGAGGCCCATACCGCAACCCCTACTCACATTCCCTCTCCCCATCCCCCAAGGGTCGGCAACGCACTTGTGAAGCTTATGGTGTTGCGGGTGTCCATGGGCGGCGGTAATCGCTTACCATTATAAAAAAAAATGCGAGCCCCAGTTATCTTGTTTCCTAACCGGTATAAGTCAAGATAACCGTCCCGAAGCGCGACTATACCGCCAGCGAGACATTTGGGTAGGTCCGGGAAACTCTCAAAACCACTAGAAAGATATAAATATAAACTTATATTATAAGCCTAGACTATACTGATATTTACATTCACAAAAGAATTCAGTTGGGATTAAAAATTAAAATGTCTATTACTTTCATAAAATACGTACGTATACGTAGGTAAAAACTAAAGTGAGCATCATCAATCCCAAGCAAATTTGTCATCTAAATAATTCAAAATCGTTTAATAAGCCTTGTCACATAGTTGTTGTTTAATTAGGGTCTTAAATTCGGTAATACTTCATTCTTGCTTGTTATTTTATTGTAGAATCATACACCACGACATCGGAAACACTTGATTACTCTTTGCAATCTAGTCGTTATTTTTAGTCTTGATATCATGAAAGTCGCTTAATTTTATGTTTAAATGAATATTTTTATGTAGATTATACAATAATAAATTAATAAATATTCCAAACATCTAACACACAACGTCATCTAGTCCCAAGCTAAGCAGAGCTTGTGTTATGGGTACCAGACAACTGATAGAAATATATATATACAAATACTTTTTTGTAAATACGTACATATTAAACATAGAAAATACCCAAACAAATATTTGCAGATCATACAAACATTTGGGCATACAAGTAAAATGTATAAGTATGAATACAGGAATACACCTGTAAGTTTTTAGTACAAATACACTTACTTTAAACATATTCTGAGTTTCCCATACGACTAGTGCCTGAGTCTCCAGGATGGCAGGTAAGAATGCCAGAGTGTAGCATAGCAGGATGAGGGAGAGAGCTTGTCTCACGCGATCCTGTTGCATCAGCGGCGATACCGGCATCGATACTAAACTCACCTGAAAGTAAAGTGTTTCTTTACTATTTATGTCTAAAAAATATACCCTAAAATAATGATATACTAAATGACTATATAATGATATACTAACACAAGAAGAATCAGGAATAAGCCTGAATGATGGCGTTACTACGCTATCAGCGGCTAGTCAGCATTTAAGCAGTCATCTCGCCACGCTTAATTTCGCTCAGTGTTGTAGGTTCAAACCCCACATGCGAAAACACTTTGTGAGATCCGCAAATTGTTTTTTTAGTCTGGGTGTTCTTTTTTACCCTTTTCTAGTACGTTTGTAAACTCACCAGTAACTTGGGAATGTTCCTAGAACATCAGTTTCTTCATTCCAAAACTCAGTTTTTTTAAGACTCCTACAGTCTTCAATAAAACTGAGTTTAAAAAGTATACATTCTTTTTTCCACTATGTGCATTCAAGGTCCTTTTTTAAATTATGCGCAGGTAATACTTGGCGGAAGAGAGAGAGAGAGCGACAAAAGAGTGGTTTATATTATATTCTTCGCACACAATAGTTTCCTTTAAAACGCTTGTTATATTGTCATTTGAATAGTTACCATATTTATGGACTATTAATGATTGAATTTGAAAAATAAAATAAGAGTAACAATTATTAATGAACGGAATGTCAGAATATCTGAAAAATACATTGTACTAAAGAAAGATGCATAATTATTTGCCTATGTTATGTGTCAGAGAGAGAGAGAGAGAGAGTTAAAGGTATAGTTGACGGTAGATAGTAGCTTTCTGTACGATGATAAATGTAAAATGATACGGTGTCTCTAAAATTACTCATAATTCGAGTATCCAAGTATTTTATCTGTCATCACATATCCCAATATTGGTTTTTATAATATTATATTAATTAAATGGAAATTGTAAATCTCTTATAATCCCTTATTTCGACTTAATGAACATCGCCGAAATAGCTCAGTTGGGAGAGCGTTAGACTGAAGATCTAAAGGTCCCTGGTTCGATCCCTGGTTTCGGCAAATTCCCTTTTTGTCATTGATATTTTCACTATTTTGGTAGAATTAATTAATACTTCTTTCTGACTAGCACTACTGATTTAATTGATAAACTTTGATAAACTTTTTTTTTATGTGTTACTTTGATTAAAAAAAAGAAAGAAAGATTGAAAAATGATTTTCTCAACAAAATACCTCAAAGTCTGGCACTACTTCAGAGACGTAGTTCACGATGGCCCGGCTGATGGCTACTTGCACGGCCAGAAACCCAGTGTGGAGGTGAGGGTTGGGTTTCAAGGTCGAGTCCTCAGCACTGGTCGAGTAACGAGCACGCTCTGTGCTTCGGATACTGAACTTCCACATGTTGTTTTCCTGAAGAAAAAAATGAGAATTATAAAACTTAATGTAGAATTTGAAGAAGTTAAATAAATTTGATGGGACAAAAGTTTTGCAAATAGTACAGTTTGACAATAGGAAATTACTAACCAACCAAAAAGTAGTTTACAATCTGAACATGTGTGAACTAACTGTACAATGGGTTGTGTTATCGCAATCTGCGGTTACGGACAACCAAGATGGCGGCTCTATCGTAGGGTACCGACCACAACAATAGCGGCTAAAGTAAGCAAAGGTCCTGTCCAAGAAATTAGAAGAACTAGTCTGGTACTCAATCAATTAATATATGTCTTATGGTTAACAGCAAACTCTTATTTTGTTAGAGCATGCCGTATGTTCAACGGAAAGTGTTGGAAAGTCAATCTTGACTTGTTCGCATCCAGTTTGTGCATTTGAAGAGATCCATTAGAGAATGTTGTTTTGACATCTAGTTGCTTTTTTCTTTTATGTTATTTTCATTTTGGATTAACTGCATAAACGCTGCCTAGTTTTCATAATCATAACTATGATAAACATGTATGAAACCTTGTAATGGGTCTTTTAATGCTGTTTTTTAATCATAAATATGTTAGTCTTATGAGTTTCTGTAAGTAAAAAATAAAATTCTCACCATTGGTTTGAAAATTACCCATATGACAGGTAGATTAATCGGTGTGCCCAAAGACTTGTTGTATAGAAGATCATTCAGTTCGTTTTCTGTACTCCCAGTCAATAACGCTGCAAAGAAACATACACGTTTGTAAATCGTGGTGACTTCCACATACGATGTAACAGAAAATTAATTTGTGTGTTGCCTAACGAAGGAACACCACTGTGAAGATTTAATGTCAGTGGGTGTCATGTTCCTCCAACTACAGAGAGGTGATTATACCTAGCGAGCCGCGGCTCAGTGGTTTATAGGGGGAAGTTGCATCATATCTTAAGGCGAGTCTCCACCGAACAAAAGTTGGTAATTTTTGTGTTATCAGCACGTGTTGGTGACAAAAGTTTCTGTAATTTCAAAGAAATTTCAACAAATGTAGGTTTCCGTGGACCGTGTTTCCGTTTTTGGCGGTAAACATCAAAAGAATACGCCCGTTGCAGATATTAAGAATCTCTGTGGAGACAATTTGTTGGAAACAAAAAGAAACATGCCTGTCTGACACGTGGACAAATAAATTAATCAAGTTGTCGGCGACTCGGTGTAGACACAATGGAAACAAAAGTTGACGATTTTCTGAAGAGTTGCAAACAGTAGGAAACACTGAAATTGCCAACAATTTCGGTGGATAATTCGCCATGCAGGCAGAGTAGAGTCACTTTAACAGGCCCATTTAAAAAAAGTCGCGTATACATTATACAAAGTCCAAAAAGACGTCAGTTGCCGAAACCCGGGATTGAACCGGGGACCTTTAGATCTTCAGTCTAACGCTCTCCCAACTGAGCTATTTCGGCTGTTGCTTATGCAGATAAACATAAGTATATTCTCAAAAAATTGTCAGGCATTTTTGCTAACTGTGAACATTTAAGTATTTACCTAATCGGTCCACATAAGTATAGCCGAAATAGCTCAGTTGGGAGAGCGTTAGACTGAAGATCTAAAGGTCCCTGGTTCGATCCCTGGTTTCGGCAACTTATCATTTTTGTGCTCTTTTATTGTAAACTATTTAAGTAATTCTCGGTATTGCTGGTAAATGAATAACAAACAGAATGTGGTAAATGGTAAAACCAAATGATAATTTTTAATCTGTATTTAATTTTTATTTTGTATGTTTTATGATTTTTACATTGCATTGACTGCCTAGGTGGCGCAGTGGTAGCGTATGCGACTGCTGTGCATGAGGTCTCCGGTTCGATTCCCGGGTCGGACCAAATGTTTGTATGATCTGCAAATATTTGTTTCGGAGTTTGGGTGTTTTCTATATATAATATGAATGTATTTACAAAAAGAAGTATATATGTATTTATGTCAGTTGTCTAGTAGCTCTGCTTAGCTTGGGACTAGATGGCGTTGTGTGTTAGATGTCCGAAATATTTATTTATTAAGCTATTAATAGTCAACTGCTGGACAAAAGCCTTGCAAGAAGATTTTGGCTTACTATACCAAGCTGGCCAAATTCGTATTTCCTGTTAGGTTTTATTACTCTTTGCGGCGCTATTGTCGTAAGTATTTGGATCCCTAAGTCGACTCTGAGGACACCTGCGGGATGACTAAATAGTGACTTTCCGTATTCAGGCAACATTAAAAAAATGCTATTACTATAAAATATTAATGCTTAAAAGTTTCTGTGACATGGTTGTCAGTAGGAAAAATATATACTTACAAATATTCAGCACATCAGCTGCTTGATCCATTATATAGGAATATGGTAGTATATTCGGTGCATATCCTAACAAGGTATTGGACTGCAAATGTGATAAAATGTCTTTAGTTGACAAGGGGTGATCCGGTTCAGCTTCTAGTGGCGTAAGAAACACTGGCTTGGCTATGAATATTGCTATCAGGAATAAGATGGCTCCGAATGCCGTTTCGAGAGCCAGGAGACGCCATCGCCTTCTGTTAGAGAATAAATAAACAAATATTTCGGACATCTAACACACAACACAACGCCATCTAGTTTATATTATGGGCACTAGACAACCCATGACATAATTCTTTTTTTTGTAAATACATACATATTATATAACAGAAAACAACCAAACTTCGAAACAAATATTTTTTTGTAGATCATACTAACATTTGGTCCGACCCGGGAATCGAACCCGAGACCTCAAGCACAACAGTTGGTGTCGCTACCACTGTGCCGTCAATAACAAATGTTGCTCAAAGCTTAGTAGTCGGATAAGTTGATACGAAACTCTGTGGGTTCTGGGGACATCTACTACATGCAGATAGCCCCTTCGTGACTACACCGACATAAGAGTATACATTATCCAAGCCTACACCTATCATTATTTTGGAAAATTCTTTACCTCTCACAATCTACGGTGCCTTGTAAATTATGGTAAATTTTTCCACTTACTGCCTTTGTAAATATGACTTCCACATCAAGATACTGACGTGCCTTTGGAATTTAGGCCCCGAATGTTTTCGAGTGTCGTCATTCTTCATTGTTAGTTAGATACAAAGTTACTTTTAACAAAGATGCGCGCTCAACACCAGTTCTGACTGGATACATATATTCTTGACAGTGACAGTCAAATGACATTAATTTTTTTTTAAGTATAGTGTTCAGCCAGTTTATTACTAACAATGAAAAAAGGGATTGTATCCTATACTATAGTTGTACTGCCCACTACTTCGTATTCGTGAAATTAGGATTCTCACCTTTTGAACCTTCTTTGGACACCCATAAATAATATATTTCAAATCAAAGTTACCCAAATCGGTACAGCCAATCTCAATCTTTTATGAGACTAACAAATACCAATTTAATTTTATATGTGTAGATAATTATCATCATCATGATCACCCCACTGATGTTCTCTCATCATTAGCTCCCTAATGTCCGTTATTGAACATCGGCCTCTTCCAAGGCCACATAACCCAGTAGATATTATTACGAGTATTATCTAAACATAAAAATAGCTTTCTACTTTTACAACTTCTACACAATTTGGTGTATTTCCATTGGAACATCACCAAGAGGTGACAGAGTAGTTATTATGTACCTACGAGACGAAACCTCTGGGTTGAATGTAAGTTAATATACATGTAGTACATGGAGCAAAACGTCGTGAAGATAATCTGACCCGCCGTTGTCATTCTGCAAACGTAAACGTTACTGGAAAACTAACAAAAATAAGGGAGTGACGTCGTCTCTTCAACTCACGTGGTTAAAACAAAATATTAGCCAATAATCCAAGAGAATAGACGTTAGCGACGAATTGCATCTTGACTTTGGAGGTTGATTATTAAACATATGCTTCGCTTAATGCAATTTTTTTCAACACAAGTCTTGTTCTCTGATACCACCATTTTAAGACTCTCCAATCAGTCTATTGCAGTACATTGCTGGACTGCCTCTCCAATTACAGTTATCGATTCTCGATCGGTTTAGGTGATCTTTTAGGACAATAAAATTAAGAACTCTCGAATGTAATTCATCATGGGTTATAGTCAAATCATAGTTGGACAGTGAGTATGACAGTAAAGAGATGCCTACCTATTGTAGGCTTATTCTCGCCACATTAACGCCACTTCACGTGATTATAAACGGGGAAGAACAGGTTCTTTTGTTATTTGCCATTCAATTAAATCATCGGCCATGTTTACCATTCTTCTTAATACAATAGAGTCGAAATACTATACATAGATACTAACCGCATACGTGCTAAAATATAACAAAAAACATTACGGAAATTTTGTAACCAATATATTTAGACACTTATAAAGTATCTAATGATCCCTCAATGCAGGAGTTTCCAATTAATGGTTTCGATACCATCAAAGTTCGTTTGATTTTGTGATTGTCGAATAGGTGCTATATTTACAATTGGTTTTAAGATAATATATAAAGGTTTTTTAAAGTTTTTAAATCAGTATTGAAGTAGGTATGTGAGGAAGAAATGGCTCGGCTTCGTTTCGTTTGTGTGTGTGCTTTAGTTTTAGTTAGCTCGATTAGTGTAAATGCAGGTATTACGTTTTCTTTATTAATTAGATATACTAATAAGCTAAACTTTACTTCTTTGTTTTTTTATTTTCCTTTACTTTTTAATTTTTGTTATTTTACGTACGTTTCTATCTATGTATTGGCATATCCGTGTAGTTTATAATTGTAATTGTTCTAATTGATTTTTTCGTTTTAAAAGCAACTCCTGCATTAGGAATGTACATCCCGTGTCGTGTTTTGTCTTCTTGAACACTTCTATTAGAAGCGTACTTTTGAGAAGTAGTATTATTATAGTAGTAAAAATTCAGAACCATTAAAGAAATATTTTTGATTTCAGGTCGCATAGCACGGTCACCTGATCCATCACCAGACCCTAAACCTCAATTTGGTGGGGGGTTCGGAAGTGGCGGCGGGTTTGGCGGTGGCGGTGGCGGTGGATTTGGTGGCGGCGGCGGAGGATTTGGTGGTGGCCGTGGATATGGTGGCGGCGGCTTCGATAATGGATTTGGTAGAGATTATGGACGGGGATTCCCTCACCATCATCACCACAATCGGGGATATCCTGAGGGTTACCCAGGTGGATACCCAGGCGGGTTTAACGGTGGATTCCCTGCGGGAAGTGTCAGCATTTCGAAGTCCATTAGCATCAGTTCTGGAGGAGCAGGAGCATCGCAATCAAGTGCGCAGTCAAGTGCCCTTGGAAAATAAATGGTTTATCTGATGGTTGAGTTTTATTAACCTAATAGTAACTACATTATAATTAATATGTTCTTCTAATGGTAGAAGAGCGTCTATATTTTTAAGTAAAAGGTGTCTTAAGCTAAGTTTATAATTGTCCTATTGGATTTTAGCTTTTTTAGAAATCATTTTTTAGTGTGGCAATGAACCTAAATAACAATTCTTTGTTAACCAACATGTGAATCAGAGCCTTTTATTCAAGGGGGATGTGAAAATCATCTCACTAGGTCCACACAATGTGGGTCACCATGATGCATTGTCTGCATTCGCAATGAGTATGGTGGCGTACACTGTTGGATTCTACTCACGTTTTCCATAAGCAGAGTGGAGTCACTTTGGCAGGCTTTAATAAATAAAAAAACATCCTATCCCTTTATCTATGCTAATGTTTTAATTACAACGTGGTACTTTGTAGATAAAGTCAAATGTGATGTTTGTGCTAGTAAAAACTGAGAGACACCGACGCCTTCCTCTAACAACTAGAACATTGTTAAAATAATTTTGTACTTTGCCAGTGTTACTTAAACAGGTTTTAACAAAAAAAAATTGTTACCAATGTCATAAATTGTCTCTGCCAGTCCATCTTAAGTAATGTAGAGATGCATGATGCATGAGAGTTGTTGCATTAAAGTAGTATATGAGTGTATTCCGTGGGAGAGCCACGCTGGCCGACTCGACCGGAGTGATATCACGGCCTCACAGACAACCGGTGTGAAACAGCGCTTGCGCTGTGTTTCACCGAGTGATTGAGGATACCGGAGGCACATACCCCAACCATTATTTAGGGTCAGCTACTAGTTCAACCGGTTTTACCTGAATATATGTTTTCCATGGAGCGACTTCTGGGTGAACTGAATTCGAAGGTTGAACTAGTTGTCAGTATATTTGAGGGCACTGACTTCCCAATAACGATTGCCATAGATATTCTGCTTTCCGATGCACGGGCAGAAAAATCTCGCCAGCTACCATACTCCAGGCTGCTATTAGGAATTTCTTGTAAGAAAAACCCAACAGCAGTCTGACCCGGGCAACGAACCCGAGACCTCTTGATTGATAGTTGCTTACGCTAACCACTAGACCAACGAGGTAGTCACTTATATACTGTATCTATTTAATCAATAAATTAATTAATTTTGAACCTCCATTATTTACTATGCTTTGATATTCAGTACTTGAACTGGCACCATAGATTCGACATGTTCATTATCAGTAGGTATTTATGTTTTTCGAGCTACTGAGCAATAAAGAAGAGAAGATGAAGATGCATGATGAGGCAGGACTTAGAGATAGTGGATAATCTGAACGTCATCAGTCTGACTGAAAGCAATGATAAGGGAGTTAGCTAGGTGTAATACAAGTAAATCTCCAGGATTTAAAAGTGTTCTTGGTATTGTTAAATAAGTTGTCTTACAATGTCTGTACTGCATATAAAACAACACTACAGTGTTGCGTGTATTTCAAAGTGTTTGATTCCGTATGGTTTTTGAACTTGTGTTGCCTAGTCGTTAGGTAACCTGACTGCTAACCCAGAGGTCGTGATGTCGATTCTCACCTGGGATTAATATTTTCAGAATTAGCACGATCTTTTTTTTTTTTATTGAATGTTGGGCAAACGAACAGACGTATCACCTGATGGTAAGCGATTACCGCCGCCCATGGACACCCGCAACACCAAAGGCGTCACAAGTGCGTTGCCGACCTTTGGGGGATGGGAAAGGGGATGGGGGGAGGGGTTGGGGTATGGGCCTCCGGTGTCCTCACTCACTCGGTGAAACACAGCGCAAACGCTATTTCACGCCGGTTTTCTGTAAGGCCGTGGTATCACTCCGGTCGAGCCGACCCATTCATTTGTTGTGTGTCAGGCTGTTATTTATCTACAGAATGAATGTTTCTAGAAACTTTGTACAAGAATTTTTATCAGAAGACTCTTCTCTCTCTCGCTCTCGCATTCTTAAGGCTCTGACTAGTTTGTGAGCAGACGTTTGTAAGATGTCTAAAGGTACTATTTTTATCAATATTTATACCAATGTCCACCTACACATTCTACACTAAAATCAATAGATAACATTTATTTAAAAATAATCAATGCACTTCGATTCCTGGTTATGAACTACAGCCAAGGTTTTATAAAGGGCGACTTTTATAAAGGACAAGATGCAAGTGTTTCGTGTCGATTGTCTTTCTACAATCGCTAACGCCATTATTTTCTTCTAGTGTTGTATTCTTCTTACTTAACGTTGAGAGACCTCATTTCCATACATTTGTTAGTTTTCTATTATCGTTTACGTTTATAGAATGTTAACTTGGCGGATTTTAATTAGGTGGTTAAGGCTATTGATTTCGAAAAATAAAATGATTTAAAAAAAAACATTTGGCTATCTATTGTATAAATACGTTTTCTTTAGTATGCCAAGGGGCAAGGCGGGAGGGTTAGAGAAAGATTTGATCTGAAGATAAATATGTGAACGTTCAAGGACACTTGCATGCAACTCACACAACAGACTCTTTACTTTCTTTTTTTTTTCTTATGGAAAAGGGGGCAAACGAGCAAACCGCCTGATGGTAAGCGATTACCGCCGCCCATGGATACCCGCAACACTAGAGGCGTTACAAGTGCGTTGCCGGCCTTTAGGGTATGAGGAAGGAGATTGGGGAATGGGTGAAACACAGCGCAGGCGCTGTTTCACACCGGTTTTCTGTGAGGCCGTGGTATCATTCCGGTCGAGCCGGACCCATGCCCATGTACACTTTCTATTTTTGAGTCCTTGCACTCAAAGTCAGAGCAGATTGGTTTGAGCTACGGTATCTTCACTTACATCAAATCAACACCTTTTAATATTTCTCTGCTAGACATGCCTAAGCAAAAAGAATGAAAGTAATTTTTGGTGTTCATTTAACTTAACTTCAATACCGATTATCTAGTAAAACCCATGGCAGTCATGTGAACCCCTATAAAAGCAATATAGATTTTTCGCATAAATCTTCAAAATAACGAGAAATGTAGGTTGTCCAGGATCGGAGAATTATCTCATTCATTATAAACATCACAATCCTTAAAGTCTTGAATTGTGAATTATGTATTATTTTATACTAAAGTGATTTTTAGTTTCATTTGATTTACATATGAGTTTAAAATCTTGTAAATGTGATGTATAAATATTTTGAATTCTACCGGATCCTAATCATGTAAGGCCTAGTACGCACAAATGTCTCCAACTAAGTTTTTTAAACTCTGAAAAGAATCGTTCATGTCAACTTACCCAAAGACATTTATAGATTGTTTGTTCAATACCAACCTTGGTATCGTTGGACTGTGTGTGTGACACTAGCAGTCCGGATGTCATAAAAACAGCAGTATCCGGATCTCTCCCATCTCAGGCGCAGAGTGGCACACCGTGAGGTTTTAGTCGGTCTGATTCTGACAAACCACCCCACGCAAACACCAGTGGGATGTCGGCCCGTGGGGGTTTCCACACATAAGAAAAAGGGTGTGTTACACTAATAATTATTTAAGTAAAAACACTGTATACTGTTCAGTGGGTTGATAAGATTCCACGTTTGATTGACAGTAGCCTTGATCTAAACACCAATTTTATTATATCACACAAAATGTTTGTAGGTCTCATACACTAACAGGTGTAACACAACTATAGCGCGATCTAAGTTTTGTAACAGCTCCATCTAGGGAACGAAAAGGAAACTAATATTTAAACTTATGACTTTGATCACATAATTCGACGTTTATCTCGAATAGTGTGTTATGGCAGTGTCTCTACCAAGTCGATAAAATAAATAGAGGCCGTATTGATCTCTGAATCGATTGAAGAGAACTGTACGTGGGGAATAGGAGAGGCCATGTCCAACATTGGACTGCAATATATTGATGAAGATGAATCCTCTTCTCAAAAGCATTCCCGTAGCTAAGTTACGAAGGGACTAAGAAGCTATTTATTGTATTTGTATTTATTCTTAATTCAACACACTTAACACATAAATATAAGGGTACATACAAGGAAGTGTCATTTACAAAGGCGAGCTGAACCTAAAATTTTATTTTCCAGCAAAACCTAATTGAATTGAGGGTAGCAGAGAAATGTAAGGATACAGTCATACATGCTTAGGAATCAGAGGAGAAACGAATATACATAATAAAAAGTAGTGGTAAGCTTAGATTGTATTCTAAATTACTTTCAGTTTAGGAAATAAGTTTAGGAAATGAAATAAAAGATACTTATTAGTTTCCTACATATATTTACTCTAAGGTTTTGATAATTGAAACCTGAACATCTCATGTAAGTATAGTAAGTATGTATAAGTGTAGTAATGTCGTGTAAATGTGTACTGCCAAATGCTGTGCTAATTTTATAATTATTTATGATTATGGCTGTATCTAACATTGTGTACTCGACCTTATATCTAATTGCTTACGCAAGACATGGTATTGTTGGCCAAGTAAATAGTTTATTTTATCACTTATTTCGAATTAACTGAACATTTCGTTATATAAGTCGAGAATGAACCCTGTTTAAATCAGTACAGCATTTAACTTCAAAATGGCTAGTTTAGTCACTTTTGTTATTGCACTCTTTTTCTTATTTAGTGTCTTTAGCACTTATGAAGGTAAAATTAAATAGTGTTAACAAAGGGAACTTTAAAAATACTTATCAATTTTATTGAAGTTTTAGTATTGAGTACATGTGATATTCGATACTAAATACGTAGAGAACTAGCCTTCGAAAGTAGGCTTGGCCTGCTATCTCACAGTTTATAAAGAAAACGTACAATTTATATTCAGCCGTCGCCATGCCGCTTGCTACTGCGCCAAGTGTCAACACTTTGTGTGATCTACGAATTGTTGTCCCGAGTCTGGATGTTCTTTATGTCCGTTTCATGTATGTTTGTAAAGTCCCCCACGACACAGGATGTTTATTCCTAATGTGGGAGTAGTCTTTATTAAAAAGAAAAAAAGTTACTTATAAAGTAAATTGTTTTACACTAAAATTAATTAAAGTCTTTCCAAAAAATCCCTAATCTCACATTTAAGCACGCTGTATTATTAAAATTTCAGGCGCCCCACAATTTGGACCTTCACGATTTGGACCAGGGCGCCAAGGACCTGGTTTTCATGGAATATCACCGAGACATACCGGTATTGGCCCAAATTTCGGACGAAACAACCAAGGCCCTGGTAGAATAGCACCAGGTAGTTCTATCAGTATTTCGAAATCAATCAGCATCTCTCGTGGAGGTTCCAGCGTGTCCAATGCAAAATCAAGTTCTGGATCGAATTCTGGATTTGGCGGTGGTTCCAGCGCTAGTTCTAATGCAGAAGCCAGTTCTAGAGGAAAATGATAACATAGTCTTATATTAGCTACGAACCTTTTTTATTATTTGAGTTAAAATAAATTGTGTATTTGTTTTTATTGTTCAAAATATTTTACTTGTTTTTGAATTCATTTTTTATGTTAGAAACTGATTGACATAATAATATTCCTTTTATCTTGTGTGATATTTTTTTCTATTCCCAAACACCCATCCTGTGAACCCTGCAAGGTCAAATGGCATTATACACGCTACATCAGGTGTGCTCTAGAAAGAACAACACTGATAAGATATAGCAAATAGGCTAAAATAGATGAGTTTAATACAAAAATATTGTAGTAACATACCTACAAAACTATTACATGTATATAAAATTGAATACTTAGTAATTTTAAGAGAACCTTATTAATTTAAAACATCACGTACATTTGGTCCGTTTCATAAATCAGTCAATTTCAAGGTAGTCTAAGTTCTAGATAATATCAACAAGCATGTAGAAGAAAAATTACGTAAAAGATTCTTGCTTCGTCACAATTGAGCATGGTCGATCGGGGTGCTACTATGAAATTATAGAAAACCGGTGTTAAGAAATAAATTGTTTTGAGGTTCCTAGTGAGACAGATTATAATTTTCATTCTATAATTACCTAAGTTAAGAATATTAACAGTTTGTGGAGGAGTGGGTGTCATGTCCCTCAAACACAAAGGGAGAATCCTTCAACCACAAGTCGATTAATGTTGGGAAGTTGTGTAGAACTTCTATATCACCATACAGGATCTGTCACTCTCTTGTTCGTTACTCCGTGGTTGAGGGTGTCTTCGATAGATGACGATGTACTATGCTTCTGTCGCGCTGTCTGGGGAAGTCACCATAAGTTTCTCTGGTTTACTGTTTTGGTGGAAGAAATTATCAATAACTTTAAACATCATCCATATGTATATACATAAAACGTATTTCTACTGCGTCTCTTTACAAAGATTTAATGAGGCTGGACCCTATCCCGATCGCATATTGTAGTTAGGTAATTAAAATATAATTTCATAAAATACTGTGGGATATTTTCCTTGGACTTGATTACTTGTATTTTGGAGTATATGGTGGAGTTGGTTTATGAAGAGAGGAGACAAATGAAGGAGTGGCTATAGAAAATTTAATATATCTTAAGAATTATGACCAGAATCTAGCTAATGTTAATTCCCTTGTATACAGCGTAATTTCACTGTATCATGCGCATGATCTTTTTCTTGAATATGATATGAACATCGTTAATTTCGTGATGATACAAACTAATGTTGAACATTTTTAAAATCCCCTACGCACACTTAATCGAGTAATCGTACGCCAAAAATGTCTTACACCATTTTGGAAAAGCCCTGATGATCTTACACTGCTGGACTGACGTTAACCAAACATTGATAAGAACAACCGCTAGGAAACTGGTTCCAATGAAAAAATCTCATCAAAATCAGACCTTCCCTTTGAGAGCTACGATGCCACAGATACACACATATACAAACAGACAGACATCGACGTCAAACTTATAACACTCCTGTTTTTGCGTCGGGGGTTCATCATCATCATCATCAACAACCCATAGTTCCACTGCTGGGCTCGGGTCTCCTCTCAGGGGAGGGTTTAGGCCATACGTCCCCACGCTGTCCGAGTGCGGGTAAGACAATGTAGTGGCTCCGTATCTTGCTGTTGGATGTTTTTAAGCCGCCCAAAGGCCTCCAACTAAGCTTAACGACTGTTTATCCTATGACAACAAACGTGACCTCCGAATCACTAGCAGCCACCCATCCAGATACTGACCGTGCCATCGTTGCTTACCCAAGGTGATTGTTTCTATTCACCGAGTGCAACTGGGCTATGAGCGCCTCTCGCGTCGGGGTTTGAATACATAATATTTTTTCCACTTTTTGCAATACGCAGGGTTTTCTAATTACCAATCGACTCGTTTACATCTACTATAACTCGTACTGTATTAATTTTGCCTCGTTTTTTTAACATTCTTTATTGGGACTCCACTCCTATCGGCCTTAGCGTGACGATATATAGCCTTATAGCCTTCCTCGATAAATGGACTATCCAACACTGAAAGAATTTTTGAAATCGGATTAGCGGTTCCTAAGATTAGCGCGTTCAAACAAACTCTCCAACTTTATAATATTAGTATACGAGGAGATTAATATCAGTTGTCTAATACCCATAACACAAGCTCTGATTACCTTGGGAATAGATGGCATTATGACGAAATATCTATTATTATTATCAAGAAAGGTCATTACATTTACCCAGAATAAGAAGCAACATTTTCCTTAATGGTTTTCTTACGATGGCATTGCCAAGAATGTGAAAATTACATTTAAAAATACAAGCAATGTTTATCAAGAAATCAAAATAGAACTTCCCCCAGTCCACATAAAACAAACTGACATATGACATAATCCTGAGTAATCAGATACATTTATGTGAAAAATTTCGTTTGCACTACCAATTATCAATAATAAGTTTGCCTCAAATGTTGATTTGTAAAGGCCCAGACACATATTATTCGTTTAACAGACGTAAAATTAGATTTTTGATGGTTCGATTCAATCGATCTAAGTAGTTTTCTTTGTTGTCAATCATATTGATATTTTACATTTGTTTTTTTATTAATATTACATGCATCGCGGCATTAGATAGAAATAAACAAAACAAATGCCCTGAAATCATATTACTAAGGTCTTTATTAGTTGACAGTTTGTACAATAGTATTTAACTGTAGTTGTACAGTACAAAAAAAAGTTAATGTAAGACATGTTTTAATCCTTAGCTTAAGTTAGTGGTCCTCTAACGCAAGTTATAATGTTAAAATTAATTTCCGCTGTTAATAAAGTCATTCTTATAAATAAACATAACACACAAAGCTTTTTACCTTGTGAAAGTAACAAAACAGTTTCTTATTTAACTGTTCACGTCAAATTTTAATAACCATTAATACATTTATAAGGGAAAAATTATTATTGTAATCAAGACTGTGAGAAAATAATCAAAAATATTCTCAAACTCCGATCTATTCGATATAAAAGTGTCGCGTGTGTCTAGGCCTTTATATAATGATACTATTCTTGGAAATTGCTTGCTTCTAACACATCCTTCTGTGTCACCTATAAAAGTAAATGGTTCATCTGAAATATTCAGAACGGAACATATAGCTTAGCGAGATGGAGAAAACGTTCATTTTTGTTTTAACGTTATGCGTTTTTACGGCTGGAAGCCCTGTAAAACCAAATGAAGGTACGAAAGTGAGTTTATAGAAAGAGATCTTAAATTAAATACGTGAAGTATTAATTCGAACATTAAATAAGATCTTAAGACCAGGGCAGACCAGTCCAGTTAAGGGCAAAAAAGTAATTGGCATCTCTATAAAATCTCTACAAACTAAGCTAAATATGGTTATTATCTTGTAATTAAATTAGGTTTTTAATGTGCGAAAAAAGTAATTAAATATAATTTTCAGTTTCAACACATAAAGCATCATACAGATCCTAGAAACATATACTTTTCACTGTAAATATTTAGATAAAGAAATTTTTTATGTTTTATTACAGATAATCCTCCACCGCCAGGCTTCTTCCGTGCTCATCAGTTTAGCGGTGTGACACGAAACGGAGAGCAACATGGTGTATTTAGCGGGGCAAGTGCAGCTATTGGAGGAAACGAAGCCGGTGGTGGTGAAGCCATCTCTCTGGCCGCTGTAGATGATGGAGGTACCAAGAAACTGGCAGTAGTACCTTCTATACCCGTTGGTTTAGAAAGTCGCTTTGGTGGTTACAATGATGGGGCAAGCTCACAATCTTCTAGTAGTTCCTCATCATCCAGTTTTGGCGGACAAGCAAGCTCTTCTGCCGGATCAAATGCAAATTCTGGAGGCTATGGCGGTCAGTCTTCAGCTCAGTCCAAATCGGAGTCATCTAATGGTTTTGGAGGTCAAGCCTCATCTGGATCTGATGCTCAGTCATCAATAAATTTTGATAAGTATAAATCCAGACATACTTCTGGTGGATATGGGGGTGGTTACCATGGTGGCTACGGCTCCTTTCAACAAGATTCATCAAACTTTGATAAGCAGTCCTCAGCGGGACTCAACGACCAATCAGGTGGCTTTAGTCAATCAAACTCTCAGTCATCGGGTTTCGATGGTCAGTTTTCTGGAGGAAACGATGGTAGCTTTGGTGGTGGACACAGAGGGCATCATTATGGCCAGGGACCGTCAAGATTTCAAGAGGATTCATTCAGGGGATCAAACAGCGGATCAGGTAAATTTAGGGGACAATCGACATATGGATCAAACGGTGACTCATCAAGTAATTTTAATAGCCAATCGTCTGGAGGTTATGGTGGTAATTTCAGAGAGAGCTATCAACAGGGCTCCTTTAATAATCATCAAAAACCTGCACCGAGCTTCAATGGACAATCCGCAGCAGAATCTAATGCTCAGTCAAGTGGTTTTGGACAAGGTCAATCTTCAGGTGGATCAGGACAGTCTTCAGATTTTAACTCTCAGTCATCTGATGGCTTTAATTCTCAGTCCTCGAATGGTTATGGCGGCCAGTCCTCTAATGGTGGTGGTAACTTTGGCACTAAAGGTGGTCTTGGATCCTCTCACCGTAACAATAAATATGCCTACCAAGAGTTCCAATCTTCCCAAAGTGGTAAACTTGATGCAATCGGTCACATAAATTCTAAGTCTTCCAGTCATGGTTTCACTGGAGGTCAAGACCAATCTAATGAATTTGGAGGTAACCAACAGCAATCGGCTGGATTTGGAAGTGGATTAGGTTCTTCAGATTTATCTGCAGGAAGTGCTGCAGGTTCACAGTATGCAGGTGGATTTGATAATAACTCTAATGGATACGACAATTATAGGTCGAATTCAGCTTTGAAAGGTGCCCTAGATCTGGCTAACCAAGGCTTAGAAGCATCTGGACAAAAGCCAGGGTGCAGTACATGTGGAAAGGGTAGCTATGCCCTGAGTAATGCAAAGAGTCGCAATGGAAATGCTGTAGCCGTGTCTGTAAGCGGCTAAAACTTTGTACCTGAAATATTTGAATTGATTTTGTTCAAGATTATTAACGAAGATGTCTTATAAGTTGTTAACTTAAGGTTATAATGACGTAACTTACTTACTTTTAGAAACATAATTTATATAATTTTTATGTTTGTGTTGACAATGTAAATAAAGTATAATTTCACAAAATAAATTGTTAATCTTAACTGTATTTTAATTTAATTCTCCTCCTTTAGTTTACTGTTTCGCTAGTTTTCAGTACATTACATTAAATTACAATTACATTAAAATATTTAATATTATCAAATTGAAGTTTGTTTCTTTGTTTGGTTGAACGCGTTAATCTCAGAAAGTACTAGTCCGATTTGAAAAAAATATTTCAATGTTAGATAGGGCTATTATCGAGGAAGGCTATAGGTTTTATATTATTAAGCTAGGACCCAAACGACTGCTGTATCAATGGAGTATGTTGCAAAAACGGGGGATATTATTCCTTGAGAGGTTCTGTTGCGTACGCTACGTAAACGGTTGAAGTTTCATAAAAACAACTTATTTAATAATTGTGCCCCTTTAGAAGATCTAAAAAGATTCAATTTCTGGGGTTAGGTTTTGGCTTACTATAAGAAAAAAGTATGGTTACCACTTTTTTTTCACGGTTAATAAAATCACGCTACGGGCAATAGAATACGTAGACATGTTTGCAGGGGTCAGCTAGTTATCTATATTGGCGATTGAATTTTCAGATGTATCTATTTTTATTTCACAAATACTACTAGTTTATTTGTTAATTGATTATTAAAAAAAAAAATACAAAACTATAATAAATTAATTGGTCATCGCTGTGTCACGACTCTCAAATGTGACGGAAAAACAGTTTTAACTGTAATGTGTTTCTTAGTTGGTGAGTCGAAGAGGTATAGAAAAGAAAATATATAGCGAAGTGTAAGTAAGAACTTAAAATGCCTCTTTCAGCCTGAAATAGAATATTGTTATTTAACAATAGATTTATTGAACTAAATTGTATGATAATAAATGGAAAGTAAAGCTACTGACTTATTTATTACTATTGAGCATACAGTTTGTTTTCCAAGAGTTATATTTAGGCATTATATAATACTACCAAGATTTAAGCAAATTGTAGGTACCTTTTCCGACTATCACTCACTTTGTTTTTTATTCTTTTATGCCTATGAATATAAGATAAATGCAACTTATTAGTTAACTAACTTGTATATTTGCATCAAATTTTCTAAACAATGTCTGTATTACGAGTATGTTTGACCAGCGTTTTCTTTAACCATTATTCCTTAGCTATTAATCTATTTCGCTATTTACAAAAAAATTAAACAAGGTTTTTCCTTCAAAACATCTATTGCGGTTTAATAGTACCTACCTACAAGTAGCCTTCTCTTCAAAAGAAGGTTCAGGCCAGACAGGTTATTATTACAAGATTTTATTTAGTTTCACCTGTTCCCTCTCCTGTCATCTGTCACCTGTCATCTGTTTGTCGGTTATCAAATCTTAAAGTAAAATTTTATCCACTTCCCGATTTCTGATTAAGCTGAAATTTGAAATATACTTTTGTTCTGATGACAATGCAATTATAAATATTTGGTTTTATTATTAATCTAAAATGGTCGCCGTAACTAAATGGCGGTATCAAATGTTAGGGCTTAAAGTTTTTTTTTTATTAACCAGTAATAAAACTTTTTAAATTAATCATTTATTTTACGTTTTCGTTTTCTTTGAAGTACGTAGTTTGCTCACATAATTCACACCAACGGGTTGTATAGGGGTGGTGACATTCCATGTTATATATTTAAATATATGTGTATTGCTAATTTATGCATGTTTATGTATGTAATATGTAATTTATTTATGCCTGTTAAAAGACAACAAATTAGCATTTTTCATTTTCATTTTAAATACTAAATTAACTTATCCGGCTCTACCGTAGCTCTCCATGAAATCCTTTGACAGTTTGTCTTTCAAATACAAGACATTGGCAGAATTGTGGTTACAGCCTACCATAAAGCCGGTAATCAAAAGTTGAAGTTGCAGTTAACATTCCACGTTCATAATTCAAACCCAAACGGGCAATTATACTTTAGCAGTCTCATTTTCTGATCCTGTCGTATTGGTTTCCTCATTAATTTTATGACTTATAGGAAACAACCGCGCACACATCATACGACCTGTGTCCGGTTTAATTCGTCAAGCGACAAATTCGCAGTGACTCTCTCGACGAATGGAACCGTCGATACCAGTCGGGCCACACAGCCTCCGTCACGAAAGTATTCTTCCCGGCCGCACGCATTATTCGAATTGTTGTGCCCCGTATTCGGGGCGCTAAGTTATGAGGCTGAGCAACGTCTTGGGGGTTTAAGCTGAAAAAAAGAGGCACACCAAATACTGGCAGATATAGCAACAATATAAATAGTGATGCTTTACATCACTGGTTGATGCAGAAGTATCTCAATAGGCCGCCACAGTGTGGGTCACCATGCTGCATCATCTGCATTCGCAATGAGCATGGTGCGCCAGCACGGTTGGCCTTAAGTATTGTGGGCTTAAATCCCCATTTGTATGATCCAGAACTTGTTGTTATAAGTCTGTTTGTAAAGTCTCTCGCGACAAAGGATTGAATCCTAGTGCGGAAGTTCTTATGAAAAAAGAAAAAAAGAAGTCCATGTTTTGGTGATGGAAGTTTTATCGTGTTGAACGATGGCGGATAAATGCTCTAAAACTCTTACACCCGCATAATAGGAACTAGGATTTTGACATACAAAAGGAGATACAAATAGTTATCTAAGAGATCTAAATCAATTTTACCTTATCAAAACCACATGTCAATAAACAAATAGTAGTATTATTTAGAATAAGGAACGCTACACACTATAAGTACTTAGCATCAATCCAATGAATAGAATACTGGTTTCTTACTGCTAATTTGTATATTTTTTTTCATATTTTTATTTAAAGAAGATATTGTGATTAAAAATATCTAGTTATTGCAATCGGTATTATATTGTATCGGATCGGTGCACACGATCGCAGCAGTGTTAGGGGTACCGGCCGTGGCACTTATAATGAATAAAATATGCTTGCTTACCGAAGCTCGCTACGCTAACTTAAAGGCGCTAGAGAAATGATTGCACGGGCACTTTATCGGCTAAAGACGCTTCTCACCAAGACTGGATATTTACGTGTCATTAAGTAAAACTATTTTAAGCAAACCGATGCTTTCTATTGTTTAGGGTTTCGTATCCAAAGAGTAAAACGTTACCCTATTACTAAGATTTCGTTATCCGTCTGGCTATTTGTCTGTCCGTCCATCTGTCACCAAGCTGTATCTCATGAACCGTAATAGTTAAACAGTTTAAATTTTCAGCGATGATGTATTTCTATTAAAGCTATAACAACAAATCCTAAAAACAGAATAAAATAAATATTTAAAGGGGCTCCCATACAAAAAACGTGATTTTATTGAAACGGCGAACCCAAGAGAATTGTTAATAGTTTTGGCAATCTATGTATGTTCTATTGCAACTCCTAAACTACTGAACTTAATTTAATAAATAAGGTGTAAATAGATTAAAGGCTCGCGTTACATAGTCTATATAAATTTATAAAGTTGTTAATTTAAACTTTTCTTGTTACGAAATATAAACCAAAAGACCGGACTAGACACCTGTTGATAAGTAACTACTGCCCCTGAAGTAGGGGACGAGCAGCGGATGGGAGCATGGTAGCCCCTACTCTCAGCGAAAGAAAACGAAAGAACTGCTTTGCAGCACTTTCCAGTGAGGTTGTAACTCTAATCTAGCACATTATTTGCACCAAAGGATTCCATTCCCATTTCACGTACAATAATAAATATTTAGGTTTGATCGTGTGTAGCTATCCTTTGTTGAATACAGCTACTAAGAATCACATTTTTTTATTGATTTTGGCAATACTTCGTCTACGTTGACATAAGTTATTTTAGCATTTACCCGCGAAAAAACACTTTTCATGGAATTTTTCCAGCATATTTGTTCAGTATTCGTTATATAAACTGTATTTGTTGACAGAGTGTTCATAAATTATTACCGAGATGTGTCGGATTGGTGTACTATTGGTGGCGGTAGCGTTATTAGAATTCACATGGGCGGGAACCCAAAGTAAGTGCAGTAGTAATAATAATAAAATACTAACAACTAGATAAGACATATAACTATGATAACCAGACTACTGATAAACATGACAGTTTCCAAATCTATACTAATATTATAAAGATGAAGAGTTTGTTTGTTTGTTAGAAGCGCTTATCTCAGGAACCGCTGGTCCGATTTGAAAAAATGTTTAGTGTTGGATGGTCCATTTATCGAGAAAGGCCATATATATCATCACGCTAAGACCAATAGGAGCGGTGCCCTAATAAAGAATGTTTAAAAAACGGGGGAAAATTATTACGCTACGGGAAATAGTTGCGAGGGTCAGCTAGTAGAACAAATAAACATAATAGTATTTTTCATACTTGTAAATCCTGAAGTGAGTGCTAGCTATACTTATATTGGTTAAGAATTTAGAAGCTGGAAATGGTACCAGGTACATTGATCAGTTTTATTGAACTTAATAATAATCGGAAAACAGTGTACTCAGGCACATATTGGTTGACTCGATCGAAGCCCATATGAGAGCCCGGAGAATCCCGTGGGCTTTTTCGTGGGATATACCTACTAATATTAGGCGATTATTTTTACTGAATAGATGACCAACCTAGTAATCGTTCCTAATTCTGAGTTGTAAGTGTGAATCATTTACTATCTGGCAACTCATTTGCCTCTGTTCTATAAAACCTGTGGAGCAATTGAGTGTCACCACTTTAAAACAGAGGGATCTTTTTTTCGGATGGCCCGAAAAACTAACATCGAGATTTAGTATTAATTCATCGACGTAGTTTTTTATAACTATTATCGAGCGCGTTGGTTGTCCTTGTGTGTATTTCACTTAAAAAAAAAACCGGGCTAAAGTAGCAACAATTCAAATGATGATCGTATATATATTATGATAGATATATACATATTATGCAAAGATTAATTTATCGTATTCTTATTCCAGCTACGGGTGGTCTTTCCGAGCAGCGGTATAAGCGTTCTCCTGGATATTATGGTTATCATAGACACTGGCCACCCCCACCGGACTGCTGGCCCCCGCCGCCACCACGGGATTACTGGCCCCCACCGCCGGGACCTCCACCGGGACCGCCCCCAGGTCCTCCGGGACCACCACCGCCGGACCGGGCAGAACCGGAGCCTTACAGTAGATATAGCAATGAACCCTGTAATGATGGTTGTGGGGGAAAGTCATCTGGAAGTGGCTCCATCAGTAATGCTAAGTCTGGAACCGGGGATGCTATTGCTGTAGCAATTGCTAAAAGACAGTAAAATCTCGAAATAATGTTTAATGTTATAAATTTGTTTGTTAAAGTATATTGTGGTTTCAATTGTTAATATAAGTTAAATGCCCAATCTTTGTGTGCATGCAATTAAAAATAACCTAAAAGGGTACATATGATCTATTTAAGAACCGTACTTGACCTAGTTCCAGGGACTCCTGGAATCATGTTTCTTATCTTTTGAGGTCTTCGAAACAATAAAAAACTCAGTATCTTATCATTTTATTCGGAAGCTAAGGCTCCGCCAAAGGGACCATCTGTGCTTGTACATGCATTAATATAGACAATAGCATCGGGTACACGTCACCTAATATTAATTCTTGTATTCAACACCGATTCGAATGCGATTATGCCTTTAACTGTATCCTTTAATTCTTTATTTTCATCTGTTGAATTCTTTTTTTAAATTTGATCGCAGTCCACTGCTGGACATAGGCCTTTCAACCACCACTTGGTTCAATCCTCGGCTTCTCGTATCCAGCTCCTGTTAGCCGCTTGTGCAAATTATCACTCCACTTGGCCTGTGGACGTTCTACACTACGTTTGTCGAGACGCGGTCTCCACTCAAGAATCCAAATTAAATTGTAAATTTGAATGTCAGAAAATAATTATGGTTAGTTAAAGAAAATATGAATCGGTTTATAAATGACAGGGTTTCAGGCAGTGCCGGATTAAGACTACTTGATGCCCTAAGCAATCCACGCCTCTGGGGCCCCCCTATCCATAAGTAAACTAGTATCATAAATTACGTACCTTAGAATATGTATGAAGGTCGAAAGACATACGTGGAGAAGGTATTACATACAATAAAAACCAAAGCATTTTTTTAATTTTTTTATTGATATACGACTTGCGACTTTTTCGGGCATTAAATTCGCGGAAAATAGTTTTTAAGTCCAACGTTTTTAGCATATCTGACTCTATGTACAATATTGATAAAGCATCGAGCTTTTTTGCTGTTTCTGGTGCTGGTGCCACCCAAGACGTGATGCCCTAAGCAATTGCTTAATTTGCTTAAGGGTTAATCCAGCACTGGTTTCAGGGTAGGTTAGAAACAAAAATAAACACGTATATACATTGGACGAATTTTTAACATCTATCTTTTTTTAAGTAGATTATGAAGCGTCAACAATTTGTTGAAAACAAAAGCTAAAAGAAACAGTAGAAAGATTGTGAGTGGTTATCAACTGTTCAGTTAACAGTATTTTTATTCCAAACAAACATTATGTAAACCCGTAATATACATTACCTAGAAGACAATGTTACTAAAAATTAAGAGGTACACATTTCTAGAACGTAAATAAACTAAGCGATAAATAAAACTGTGTCAGTAGCTGCAGATTATATTTATGTACGAACTTTGAACTTGATATATCAGTATGTAGTCGACACTCGTTCCGGTAAGACCGGTGTGAACGAAACAAGTAATTACGGCTATCTAAATCCCATTATGGGCACATTAAAGCTATAACGTAAATTATCATTGAAACTACTACTTTATGCTAACGTTTTCAACTGTTTCTTAGATTTAACTAGGGCGAGAATGTCAAAAATATATGTTTAAGTATCTTAATATTCATTAAAATTATGCTGTTTGTGTTGCCATGTGTGGTTAAAAACGTTATTTTAGTAATGACCTAAAAATTAAAGTTTGCTTTTAAAGTATTTGATAGACATACTTCTAAAAATAGAAATGCTATACATGTTTTTGCTAATAAAAATCTGTACAGCGATCCCAGAAAGTTATTGACAAAAGAAGATTAAAAGAGACCTTATAAAAGATGACAATTGAAACCGTTACCGTTTAGCTCTGAATACTAACGGTTTCTCCAATCACGGAACAGTAGAGAGGAATTGCCGGTTCTGGACCACCGGGAGTCCAGCCTATGTAGAGCTCTGTTAGTATGGTAGTGTAGTGTATGTTTGGTTCATGTTATGTTGGTTTTAGTCGTTTAGAATGCGTTCAAAAAGTTTGGACTGTTGGAAATTGAGCTGTGTGGAGTATGTTTTTGGTCCGTTGGGCGTCCGACCTGTCGGACGCCCAATTCGGGTTCCGAGAGGGGCGTTCGACGGTCGATGCCGTGATGCGCCTTAGGGCCGTGACCGAAGAGGCGGTTGGCTGTGGCGGCGTGGTGTTGGCGGTGTCCTTGGACATCGCCAACGCCTTTAATAGTCTGCCATTCAGCTGCATCAGGGAAGCACTCCTGTATCATGGGGTGCCAGAGTACCTGAGGCGGCTGGTGGCAGACTATTTGGAGGAGCGTATCGTCGTGTACGAGGATCGAGATGGCGTCTTGAGACGGCGACCCATGTCGTGCGGCGTTCCGCAGGGGTCTGTCCTCGGACCACTACTGTGGAACGTGGGGTACGACTGGGTCCTTCGTAGTCGTCTGCCCCCCGGGCTGGGCGTAATTTGTTACGCCGATGACACACTTGTCACAGCTCGGGGGGCCAATTTCCAAGAGGCGGCGCGCCTGGCCACCAGGGGTGTTTCTCTGGTGGTTTGGCGCATCGAGGCGCTGGGCTTGCGGGTGGCCCTGGATAAGACGGAGGCCCTATTATTTCATGGGCCCCGTCGTGGCCCCCGGCGCCTCCATCGAAGTCAACTCGGTCCTCGTACCGGTTCGGGCCCAGATGAGGTATCTGGGCCTGATCCTCGACGGTAGGTGGCTCTTCGACGAGCACTTCCGACAGCTTTGTCCAAAGCTGGTCGACGCTGCCTCCGCCCTTGGGCGTCTTTTGCCCAACTTGGGTGGAGCCAGCGTCGCTACAAGGAACCTCTTCACGGGGGTGGTCCGGTCGATGGCACTATATGGTGCACCGGTGTGGGTGGAGGCTCTGACCGCCCAGAATAAGGCACGCCTTTGGCGGCCTCAGAGGGTATTGGCGGTCAGAGCCATACGCGGATACCGCACGGTGTCCACCGAGGCGGCATGCGCCTTGGCCGGAACACCCCCGTGGGATTTGGAGGCGGAAGTGCTCGCCGAAGTTTATCGGCGAGCGGCTGAATATCGGGCGGAGTACGGGTATCGTGCTCCGCCCAAAGAGGTACGCGAATGGCGTGAAGCCGCTCGCCGAGCCACGATGGCTCGTTGGTCTTCCCGGCTGGAGGCTCCACGCGCTGGCTTTGCCACCGTGGAGGCGCTCCAGCCGGTCATCCTCGAGTGGGCAGGGCGGCAGCACGGGACTCTTTCCTTCCGACTGACGCAGGTGCTTTCCGGGCACGGTTGCTTCGGGAAGTACCTGCACTCGGTCGCTAGGAGGGAACTGAGTCCCGCCTGCCACCACTGCGACTGCAGTGAGGACTCGGCCCAGCATACGCTGGAGATCTGCCCCGCTTGGGCGGATCAGCGCCGGGCCCTCACTGCAGAAATCGGAGGAGATCTCTCGCTACCGGCCATCATACGCTCCATGGCCGGTAGCGATTGCAGTTTTACCGCGGTCGCATCCTTCTGCGAAGACGTAATTTCGCAGAAGGAGGCGGCGGAGAAGTCTCGAGAGGAAGATATCCACTCGGACCCGATCCGCCGCCGGCGAACCGGGCGGCGGAGGCGCGCCCATCTGCGCCTCATGCCGCCCTGAGTGTGGCCGCGGATGGTGGGGACGGGTTTTCCCCTCCATCCGCTTTAATGGCCAGCCGCGAAGGGGCGACGTACGCGTGTGCCGTGCGTCGCCTAATTTGAGAATTTTAATAGCAGAGGGGGCCCGCTTCAGTGCGGGCAGGCGCTGGGAGGGGTCCGGCGTGTTAATAACAGCGATTCCCGGACCCCTCCCTTCTCAGGCGCAGAGTTGGCACAACGTGTGGTTTTAGTCGGTTCGATTCCGACACACCGCCCCGCCGCAAACCCCGGCGGGGTGACGGCCCGAGGGGGTTTCCACACGTTAAAAAAAAAAAAAAGTACAACAATGTTGGTTGGGCGGATACTGAGGTTGCAATATCTGTGTGTGAATGTGATAAGAAGCGACTTTTGCCTTCCAGCTGAGGTTCGGCGCGCGTGCGGGATGTGTGAGTGAGGCCATTGTATGATGTCTTGCGAGATGAATTTATGTTCATTGTTTGACTTGATGTGTGGTGATAAAGACTGTTTTATGAAGTTTGTGAAGCGTCTGTCCAAGAGAGAAGAAATGGAAATTAAATGTGATTGTTGTTTGGGTAAGGATGAGGTTGGGCTTTCGTCACCAATGAAGCCTAACGAGAAAACTCGGGATTTTATATTTGGGGAGACAATATTTCCGATCTTCGGGTTGAAAGTGACTCGATAGACTTTGACCTTTGACTAGGCGTACAAGGCCGGAAGCACTAGCGGATGCTGGTTTTTTTTAACATTGATGCGGGAGACAAGACCATGTGTTTCTGTTGTGGTGGTGGTTTGAAGGATTGGAAAGAAAACGATGATCCATGGCAAGAACATATTCGATGCTTTAGTCGTTGTGCTTTTGTGAAAGGTAAATTGATAAATTGTGAAAAGCTATGAAATAAAATACGATTATATGATAAATGTCTTTTATTTTATGTTAAAATGACCCCAAGCCAGCGTGTTTACACCATCTATACAAATGTATCGCTTATCGTCTTTACCGCAGATGACCTTCCTCCTTTTTTGTTTGAGTGTATACATTATGCTTATCGCTGTGGAATGTTTTCATGTTATCATATTTGACATAGTTGAGGTCGAGAGCATGGGAATAATGTTGAAAGTTTAATTTTCTCACAATCGCAGCTGAACTATCTTTGTTTTTCTTCACTGTGTAACCATCATTATCTAGAATGTAGCTGTACATTTTGGATCTTAGTCCAATAAACTCTTTGATAATACGACCGTTATTTTCATCTTTCATTAGACCAATGACTTTTTTGTTGCATAAAGGTAGATTGTATATGTTGTTTTGGGGAAAATCAGAGGTAAAATCAAATCTAGACTGTACATCCGGTTTGATGTCTTCATAAAAGTTATCAGTTTTAATTTCATAGATGAAGGAATCTGTGTCGGTGTACAGTAATTGTATATTTTGTTTACATTTAGGCTTAATGTATGAGTAGTGAAAGTTGTACATGGCATATTTGGCGAGTTCTAGGACAGTAAAACCAACGTAGACGGGTTTGTTGTAAGTTATTTTTGTTTTATTCATTTGTACTGCCGTGAAGTGTTCGGTGAAGATTTTACAGCTGTGGAAATTGGGTTGAGATATGAACCTCTCGGCACCGTAATGTGGTTTGGTTGATATTTTCGTATCACCCCAGGCAGTGCAAAGTTTCACATCAATTATTTTAGCTACATTTTCTATTGTTTTACCAAAAATGGAGTTGTTCATGAGTTTATAGAAGTCTTTTTCGAATGAGTTTGTTGCCAAGGTCCTTTTATTGGTGTTTAAATCGATGTAAGACTTGAGCCATGGAGATTGGTGGAAAGATAAAATTCTATGGATCTTTTTATAAATTAATCCGTTCTGGATGCACTGTTGTAAGTTCATATAGTGAATGATGTAGTTTGTTTTATTCTCTAAAGAGAGTAAAAGATTTTTAATTTTACTATTGGGTGGTGCTTTCGTTTCCGCACAAAAAGGGTAATCGTTGTGTGATATATGTAGGGAAGGTGGCTAGTCTAAGTCCACTTCCAAAATATAGCCAATATTGAAATCACATTTTTGGGTAAGTATATCGAAAGCAGCAATTTCATCCTCAGTCATCCATTTAAAATTAGCGTGGGGTAAGTATTGACTCATAGCATAGCCATATAAGTTATTAACATCCAGATAAATAATGGATTTACTCTCTTCAGTGGGGTTGAATGAGGTCATGAATTTGTTATTGGCCTTGGCGTGTCTTTTGGAAACTTGACTGATCCCCCCTCGAATGCCGGCTTGTAATTGAAGCATTTCATAATCAGTGAGAAGTTCGAGATTTATTTTAGTCTTTCTCAACATAGCATCCCACGAGAGTCCGGGTGCTGTGAGGTACCTGCAGGGGTCTAGTTTGTATGCAGCAGTGCAAATGTTACGAAAGTTTTCAAAAACTTCAGCTAGCAATAGGACATCGGTTTTGAGATATAAGTCGCAATACTCGCCCAATGTGTTCAATTTGAATGTTTGCTTATACCGTTTGTGCGTGAGCATAATCACTGTTGGAAATGGATGTTTGTGTTAATTCGCTATAAAATGATTGTTTACTAGGCAATGATTTTTCTTCTAGCCTGCTCCATGAATCGATTTATTCGTAGGGGAAAACCCCTTTACGTGTTAAAAGATGCATTTGTTGATGATTCGGAAAGTATTTGGGTAGTATTTGAAACTGCTCTACACACAGACTTTTTACCAGTTTATCTAAACTTGTAGCCATAAATTTGAATGAATCTACGAACCGCGAACATTTACTGAAAGATGTATATTTTTCCTCGTGTTGCGCTATGCATTAGATTGTATCACCTGCCCGAGTGGATAGTTCTTTAATAAATAAATGACTATCGTAACCTTTTGGTTTAGGAGATAAGGAATGAGAAAAACAATTTATAAATATAAAGTATTTAATGTATGTTTTTTTTTATACTAAACATGAATAGAACAAGTATTCAGTTGCAAAACATTTGATTTCGTGGTCTACAATGGACAACTTGTCATAAATACTTTCTAGAACATTTGAGGCATCATACAATTTTTTTATTCGATTAAACTTCAATTTCTTCTTGAAGAAGTTATTTTACATTAATCTTTATTGTAGTTAGAATACATTGTTGATATCAGTTTTTCCTACTTTTGTATCTATTATTATGGTTGAGTCCTATGAAAATGTATGGATATGACTTCATATAAATATGCCTCAGGAATGGGCTTTGTACCATAATACATTCAGAGCCCACTACCGTGCTAACTGAAATAAATCTATCGTGAATTTAATAAAATATATAACAGGGTAACCTCTGTCTACCAACGAAGAAATTGTAAGTGAATAATATTTTAACCTATGTATCTATCTCAGCCTCTTTACATCCATTTTTTGGACGTAGGCCTCCTCCATACTCTTCCATCTCTGACGGTCTTGAGCCACCGACATCCAATCTTGACCCACATGTCTCGTGATGTCGTCCTTCCATCTCATTGGTGGTCTACCCCGCGGTCTTGTATGTGTCCTCGGGCGCCATTCCAACAGCCTTCGAGTCCACCTTTCGCTACTCATTCGTGCAATATGTCTTGCCCATCTCCACTTCCGCTCAGCAATCACCTCAACGACATCCCTAACCTTGGTCTTGGATCTAATCAAAGTATTTCTCTTCCAGTCGCGTAAGGAAATACTGAGCATAGCTCTTTCCATTGCTCTTTGCGCAACGCGGATTTTATGTGCGTATTTTTCGGTTAGGGTCATGGTCTCAGCTCCATACATGAATACTGGCAGAACACATTGCTCGAAGACTTTTCTTTTCAAAGACATAGACATCTTGCTACGCAGTACACTAGCGTTAGCACCAAAGGCTGCCCATGCCCGGGCTATGCGTCTCTCTACTTCTGCCGTTTGGTTTTCGCTACCCAACGTGATTTTATGCCCCAGGTATGTATACTCCGACGTGAGTTCCACAGGCATACGGTGTTGGTGTGCATCAGTGATATTGGTCATGATTTTGGTCTTGCTCTGATTGACCCTCAGTCCCACCCTAGCCGATTCATATAGAATATCACCAAGTCATCTACAAGACGTAGATTGGAGAGTCTTTCTCCATCCACACTTAAACCCTTGTTCTCCCAGTTCAGTTCTTTGAACACCTTTTCAAGTGCAGCATTAAATAGCTTTGGAGATATTGTGTCTCCTTGGCGCACACCTCTAACGAGCTTAAATATGTCAGTCTTTTTGTGAAGACTCACACATGCTGTGGCGTTGCTCTGAAAATGCTTTATCATAAAGATGTATCTTTCGTCAACTCTGCAGTCCGCGAGGGCTTTTTCGACAGCACAGGCCTCAACGGAATCGAATGCTTTTTCGAAGTCGACGAAAGCGATGATGATAGCCAAATTTTTCAATACTCGTTTCTTGATCAAATATTTTCTTCCCTAGCCTAGCATTAAAGTGTCCAATCAAAATGGTGTAATGTGTTTTTACTTTACATAATATACCGGATATGTCTTCGTAGAAGGATTCAACTTCCTCATCATTGTCTTTTTTCATAGTTGGTGCATAAGCCTGGATGATTTTCAGTTCGTGTTTTGTTGACAAGCGTATCCTCAGATATGCGACACGATTCGATACGCTATTAATGCCTATGACCTGGTCTACTATTCTTTTGTTGATAAGGAATCCTATGCCTCCCACTCCAGCTTTATGGCCTTCTTTATAGTAAAATAAATTTCCAGACTTTAGCTTTATAGTTTCTTCACCTTTTCTTTTAGTTTCGCAGATCCCGAGGACGTCCCATTTGATTCTGTCTAACTCTATTCTAAATAGTCTAGAACGTCATCCCTTGACAGCGCTTGGATGTTGTAGGTTGCGACATATAAATGTTTTTGGCGGTTAGTCAACTCCCAGGGATTTCTTTTCGCACCCCTGCCCTGTTTCACTAGGTTACTGCTTGAACCAGTGATTGACAAAGCGCTGGGAACTCGGGGTCGATTGTTTCTTTTGTCAGACATTTAAGGTTTGGAAGGGTTTATAGCATATTATCACCACGACAGCAACGACGGGTTGGTGATCGCAGTGCCACAGTCGGTGATAACGGTTTCCGTTGCCGCCTGTGGGTGTTCTCTTTCATCAGCCATTTCTCCTCATCGTGAGGTCAGCCCGATGAAAGGCTGGCAGGCTGCTTCCCTCTGCCAGGACAAAGCACTTATTTAATGGCGGTGCTAACTCGCCATGTCACAAGGTTGTCATTCTGCGAAGTTTCATGGAGGTATCTGTGCCACCAGATGCCCCACCCGCATCCTGATAACCCTGTCGCCTCGGTCCGGGACTGCTTATTCAGTTTTACTTTATTCGCAGCTATCCTACGTACTATAGGAGTATTCCACTATCCGCCACCTGTGGACCCGGTAGTTAGCTGAGGCTTACCACTACTAATATTTTAATAATCTTAATATATATAAATATCGTGTCACAATGTTTGTCCTCAATGGACTCCTAAACCACTTAACCGATTATAATAAAATTCGCACACCATGTGCAGTTCGATCCAACTTGAGAGATAGTATATCTCAATTTACCAATAGAAGCCGAGTATCGACGGAAAATGTTGGGGAAATGGAAAAAAAAATTCTAGAAGCAGACGAAGTTGCGCAGGTCAGCTAGTATTTTATAAATATGTCTTCGAAGCAAGCTATTTCCAAACTAAACCAATATGGTAACATAACGTGGATGAAGATGGGGGATCTTGAAAGAGACAAACTTCTTAGCACTCCATGGATTCACCGTGCGGGTGCCGGGTCCATCGTGTGGCAGAGGGAGAAACTCAAAGCAGTTCCCAGGACTTACGACCTGGATGTAGGTTTAAGGAGGCCCCCTTTAAGATGCGCATCAACGCTCACCTTCACTGCTCGAGTTTCCCGCCCTACCTAGCCAAATTTGGTAGGAACCTGTTAGTGCAGCCTTGGATACTCGTTCTAAAATAGAACTTACTGCAGATCTCGACAGGCCAAGGTCTTTCAGAAGGTTATAGAGAGATTTAGCTGGTATACCTCTCGCTCCTACTTCTACCGCGTATAAATTAACCACATAGCCATTTTTGTTAAGTTCAGTTGTTAGATCGTAATATTTATTTAATTTTATTCTATGGTCTTTAGGAATATTAGTTTCCCACGGAACAGTAAGCTCTACTAATATTATGTGTTTAATTTGTCTAGAGAAAAGGAATATGTCCGGTCTGGATGACGAAACACCAACATCCTCTGGGATTTTATAGTGCTTATCATACGTATCCATCAAAATAGTCCAGTCAGGTGCAGTACCTAGGATTGAGAAAGGCTTGCTTTTAGATTTGGTAGTTGAGCCATCCTTTATAAAGTTAATTTCTCGTTTATTTGTAGTAAACCCCATAAAATTATTGAGGCGATTCGAGTGCCTTCGAAGTATCTCCGGTATCCTCACTCACTCGGTGAAACAGCGCAAGCGCTATTTTCACACCGGTTTTCTGTGAGGCCGTGGTATCACTCCCACGATGCCACGCTCTTAATAGAAATTCGCTAAATAATAATTTCGCATAGATACAACATTCACAAATTAATTTCTAACGGGTTATTGACCCTAAAGCAGTGTCATAATTTTCATATACACGAGAATTGACCTTAAGACCTCATGAGCTGTTAACAATGTATACAATAAAAGTGAACAATTCCCCTGCGTCTAAAGATCCGCATTTGTTTTATTTACATCACTATAATAAAACGTAGCGAGAATAGCCTTAATTGAACAGATATCTATACATGCAAATAAATAAAATTGGAGTGTCTGTTTGTAATATTAAAATAACCGCTTTCTACATGCATACGAATGTATATACGGTACACATACCAAAATAAATATTTTAAAAAATTTTGTCTGTCTGTTTGTTCCGGCTAATCTCTGGAACGGCTGGACCGATTTGGTCGGGACTTTTACTGATAGGTAGCTGATGATATAAGGAATAACTTAGGCTACTTTTTCTACACTAGCTTCGCCCCGCGGCGTTGCCCGCATTACGACAATAACCGCGGGTAATACCGCGGCGCTCAGCTAGTTTAAACTAAAATTAATTATTCCAATATCTAGTAGACTGCTATTAATGTGTTGATGATTTTTTTAATCCATACCTATATTATAAATAAATAATATATAATATTGATCTGTAAATATTTGTTTCGGAGTTTGGGTGTTTTCCATGTATAATATGTATGCATATGCAAAAAAGCAAATAGGTATTTATATCAGTTGTCTGTCAGTACCCGTGACACAAGCTCTGTATAGCTTGGGACTAGATAGCGCAGTTTGTTAGATGTCCGGCATATTTATAAATGGGAAAATAACTCTGTCCGTCAGTCAGTCCGTCTCGATTTCACGGCCAAACCTCTACACCGATTTTAATGAAATTTGCCATGGAGATACTTTGGTTCTTGAGAGCAGTCGTACAATATCTGCTAAAACAAAACTTATTCAGTCTGCTATCGGCATAATAATATTATTTGACAATTTTATCTCCCTATGTTTGTACGATCTAAATCCTGTTTTTCTTGTATTTCACGTTGATTTGTATTAACATATTTTGATACTTTTTTCTTTATTTTATTTTATTATATAGGAGGTAAACGAGCAGACGTATCGCTGATGGTAAGCGGTTACCGCCGCCCGTGGATACCCGCAACACCAGAGGCATTACAAGTGCGTTGCCGGCCTTTTAGGTGTATTTAACTATTTAACATTTGAAGTGTATGAATATCATAAGTTAAATTAATTAACTTATGATATTTCTGTTTCTATAATATTTGCACACCGCTTAATCTGGTAAGACATGGTATGACATGACATAAGATCTGTAATTTATCTATGTATCAGTGTAAACAAAGGTCCAGATCACGCATCGAAAGTACAATACGAAACAAAACAGTTCCTTTATATAGTAACATAGGGATGGGCCGCTAGGCCTGATTGGATAAATTGGATAAATCTCAATCCTAGCGGATTCGAAATGATTTTAAACCTAGTCAACATTAAAAAAGCACAAATATTATGTAAAAATATTCAAAAATTTAATTACTTGAATAAATTATATCAAACTGTACATTTTTCACATTTGACCCAAGATGCTTCTGGGGTAAACTAATAAAAATATATAATTTAGATATGCACTACTCATGTCACTGTACGTTTTTATTAAAAAGAAAGCTAACTGTATGATTGTATCAATATTTAAATACATAATTAAGGTTATGGAGGACAATGTTACTAAAATAAAGACACTGAAAAATGTTGAATTAATTCTTATTTATCATAAATGAACTCAACTGGAGTGAGTTCACGATTTCATAGAAAACTGCTGTGTAAGTAAGATTACCGAATAATAAATCGCTCCCTCTGGGATTCAAAGTATCCAAGATGAGTACAAACATCAACGATACGATACAGTTGACAAAACATGCATTTGGAAAACGTTATTTATCCTGTTAGATCTATTTAAGACAGCAAAGTAAATGTTAGTAGCTTTACCTGTACGCTGTACCTTTCAACCACTTATAAGTAATAATAATTTAATAATATTTTGGACATCTGACTCAGAAAGCCATCTAGTCCCAAACTAAGCAGAGCTTGTACTATGGATACTAGACAACTGATATAAATACTTAGATTTTTTTTTAAATGCATACCTTTATCATAGTTCCGATAATTGATAGCCACAGAATAAAATAATACAATCTCTTCTTTTATGAAACTATTTTGGATTGACGGTTTATTTCAACACAAACCTCCTTTGTGACAATCACTGACCACTCATGTGTAGTTTTAAAAATTTCATTAAAGATTATCTTTTCTTTTGTTTATAACAATGGACGTCTCACGGGAAGCTTGTCGTGATATTATAAACGAGGTTTAAACTTCAAAGAATCTAAATAAATATACAATCTGCTTTTGAGGAGTCTGATCCTGTGTTAGCAACAACTACTTATTGGTTTTGTGAAACTAAACGTGGTCGAGATTACTTAAACTTTGAGCCTAGACCCGGCCGATCACCGACTGCAGTAACTCATGAAAACTTCATCAGGGTAGAGTGGCTATTGCGTGAGAAGAAACATTTTACACATCTTGAAATACAGGCTGAACTAAACATTGGATCACAGGCAGTTTCCACCATCCTGTATGAACGCATTAAAGTAAGAAAGCGATTTTTGCGATGCATACGTCATTCTCTCACCGATGAGCAAAAACGCCGTCCTGTTCACTGCTTCCAATTTATGTTAGAACAGTTCGAAGGATGAACTGTACAAAACGTATCCTGCATTCTTACAACTGAGGAATCATGGATCCGCTCACGAAGCAGCTATCCACGCAATGGGTGTTTGAAGAGGACGATTTGCCCACAAAAGTTGTTCGCGGTTGTAGCGTTAATGAAAAAATGATAGCGGTGTTTTTTCGACGCAGTGGACCAGTAGCATTAATTCCACTAGAAGACCGTAGTACAGTTACTGGTGAATGGTATAGCGAAGTTTGTTTGCCTCGAGCTTTCGGGAGGTGGACAGCGAGCGCCCAAGAAGCGGCGTCGCTTTCTTTTTCACCAAGATAACGTGCCCGCTCACAGAGCTGTTAGAACTATGGACTTTTGTCAACTTCGGGGGTACAAATGTCACTCCATCCTCCGTACAGCCCAGATTTAGCTCCATGCGGTTTTTTTGTAATTTCCCACGGTAAAAAATGCATCGTGGGCGAAAATTAGGACTGCAGACGAAACCGTCCAAGAAATTTGACGGTAATTTTTCGTTTTTTAAATGTTTTGGAAGCTGGTTCACACGAATGCATGAGTGCATTGGTATTAGAGGGGGATATTTTCAAAAGCTGTAAATAAACTTTTTGATATTGTAACGATTTTTAATTTCACTTACTATTTTTGAAACAACCCACGTACATATAACACACCCAAACTCCGACACAAATATTTGTAGATCACACAAACATTTGGTCCAACCTAGGATTTGAACTCACAGCAGTCGCATTCACATTCTGCCCCTGCGCCACCTAGGCAGTCGAGTATATAAGTCGGTGACATATAGTCATATACGGGTAGATACATTTAATTTTCTGGCGTTATATGCAAAAAGAGTTATGGGGTCTAAATCTAATGCAGATACCCTGCTATGTTAAAATACCTGGCAGGAAGACACCAGATCGACCAAGAAAGAAGTGGATAGATGACATCAGGTCCTGGACTGGTCTGGAAAAATATCACCAACTGAAAGAGGCCGCTCATGATCGCGAGGGATACCGTCTGCTGACCTCCAAACTTCATTTTGAAGATGGCAACCCATGATTATAATGATATTTTTTAGCATTACTTAGGCTTTGAACTGCCTATCTTAGCTACAGATTTTTCTAACGAAACTTCTGCGTTCTCTCTTCTTTTATTTCTGTAAATTTAATTTATTTTATGAAGCCGATAAGTCACTTAACAACTGTCGCTCTAAATGTGTAGGTTTATAGCTTCAAACTTTATATATGACTAAATTAATATTTAAATATCTATAGATATTTTTTAATTCCGTTGACATTGCTATGGGCGGTCACTGATTCGTTCTCCCAGTTTTATAGTACCGCTATCAGCTTTGGTGTTTTATGATATATACCGTTTGTTTCTATTAACGTTATTAACATTTAATATTCATATCCGATACTTAACGACAATTCAGCTTACATTAACAAAACGTTATCACCATGTTATACGCCCACCCATTGTTTTGTTGAATAAAGAATGGTATCTATTAAATGTCAGTTAGTAGTAAATTCGTTACAATATTTATGGTTTGATACATTTTTAAGAATTCGGGAGTTTCATAGTATTTTTAAGAGATAACTCCCGAGCTAATGATGATTTTGGCGTCGAAGGTAACTCACAAATATTTATGCAACGGAAATAACACAGACTGAAAATATTGTTAGCAGGTCTCGGATTTTTGGAATCGCCAATACTTTTTTTCTAAATTTGTGTTCCTTTTGCGCACAGACTCGGTAAAATAGATACGATGCCTATAGAAGCGTCTACTTTCAACCATGTGTATAGGACACTAAGCACTCGTTAAACGGTTCCATAATAATTAAATAAAATACAATAAATATAAATATTTCGGACATCTAACACACAACGTCATCTAGTCCCAAACTAAGCAGAGCTTGGGTTATAGGTACTAGACAACTGATATAAATACATATATACTTTTTTTTGTAAATACATTCATATTATACATAGAAAACACCCAAACTCCGAAACAAATATTTGTAGGTCATACAAACATTTGGTCCGACCCGGCAATCGAACCCGAGACCTCAAGAACAGCAAGCGCATATGCTACCACTGCGCCACAGAGGCAGTCAATATTGCTTGAATTGCATTCATATGTAGCTTTACACTGGCTTCTTTACTTAACTTTCCATTTTTTTAATGTAAGCTGGATTGTCATTAGGTATCGGATTAATATAATTAAAGCAAGTGGTACTATTTGTCAGAAACAAATGAAAATTAATTTTAGAATGTTATTAAAGGGCGTGTTGTAAAGGTTTGATATACGTAGAGCATTTTTCTTATTCAGTAACTATGAATCAGCATATGTAGGTTCGATGAATGGATTATAAGGTTCTGTCTCTTTAATATCGCCGGCCGCCGGACTCTTCTAGCTGTAAAGTCCGACGTGTAAAAATATCTGTAAAGATGTACTTACAAAATAAATATCTTTAATCATTAAATTAATTTCGTAAGATTTCGGGGAAGAACAGAACCTTGATTGTCATTGGATTTTCTTAGAAAGGTTGTATCGGTGTGAACCACGTTAAGGCTTGTTGGCCTTTGACGTAACTCTTGTCTTGCAACAGTTTTATTAGTCACCTATTCCTGAGTTAAGTTCAAGTTCAAACCAAGCAAGGTTTAGTTATGTTATATTATGTAAAACAATCGATATCTCGAGAATAAAGTCGTTAATTAGAATATCATTAGTTGGCAGACTAATAATTTTGATTTTAGAAATTTTACTATTTTAATGAACAAATTTTTTTTATTAAAATTTTTAGGTGTCAGAAATTACATTTTAAAGTTATATTTTATTTTGTTCATTTATTAATTACAATAATTATTAATTTACAAAAAATGAGAAAAGATCACGTAAACTACACCGTTAGTCATTAGTTGTTTATTAGTTGTTGATTGTAAAACCATTGGTGAACCTTTAACGCATTAACGGAAATACCACACAATGAAGATATTGTTAGCAGGTAGGTAGGTGGGAGGGCCACGCTTCGGCATGAATGGTGCATTGGTGTATTGTATTGCACAACCACTTTGGTGTTATTGTAATAAAAACCATCTTTTGTCATGTATCGTGTCAAAACTCGAATTCAATCGGTGCAGATCGTTTTGAGTTTTTACTTAGTTTTTTAACTAAATCTATGAATCACAACTTACCACAAAATTAATATAAATTTTGTAAATAATCAACATAATTGAAATGACCAAATTAAATAAATAAATAAATAATAAATAAATATTCCGGACATCTAACACACAACGCCATCTAGTCCCAAGCTAAGCAGAGCTTGTGTTATGGGTACTAGACAACTGATATAAATACTTATATACTTTTTTTTTGTAAATACATACATATTATACATAGAAAACACCCAAACTTCGAAACAAATATTTGCAGATCATACAAACATTTGGTCCGACCCGAGGCAGTCAATTAGTTTTTAAGTTTGTATAAATACTAAGTGATGACTTTAATCTCGCGTCACATCATCTTTTTTTCCTTTTTAATTCGATTCACCTCAATATACCCAACTAACAATGTCGATCTGTAATTCAGGTTTACATTGTCTGTATGTAGTCAAAACACATACAATTTTTGAAGCTACTGACCGACTTTCACCACTTATTATAACTACAAGTTTTTTATTATTAAAGTTTTTGATTTATAAACTATATTTTTGCTCAACCAATTAAAATTGGTGACGCCCATCGAAATGCTGGACGCCCGTGGCTTTATATTCACAAGACACGTTTCGCAAATTATATAAATTAGATTTAGATTTTAATCTGTTTTTAATAACAATATTTATGGTTGACTAGTTTTTTTCGCAAAATTTCTCTTTAGCTTTTGACCTTATTATTCAATAAATATATACGTTGCTTATTCTCTTTTAACTCAGGTAAATAAAAATGATGTGTTTTATATTTTCTATGAAAATATGTCACGCTGATTTCAATACGAACGGGCTGGCACGACTGGGGCAGTACTCAGTATTTGTGTATAACCATGGGAGAGCCATGCTTCGACATGAATGGGCCGGCTCGATCGGAGTGATACCACGGCCTCACAGAAAACCGGTGTGAAATAGAGCTTGCGCTGTGTTTCACCGAGTGAGTGAGGATATCGGAGGCCCATACCCCAACCCCTCCCTCCATTCCCTCTCCCCATCCCCCAAAGATCGGCAACGCACTTGTAACGCCTACGGTGTTGAGGGTGTCCATGGGCGGCGGTAATCGCTATAATGTTAAACTTGTTAAAAAGTGTCAAATTATATTTTTATAAATTATCTTATAATAAACATTAATCAGTCAAAAAGTGTTAACACTGATACGAAATTAAATCATACCTTGTTCGAAATATTGAACAGAAAAATAAATTCTTATTTCAATACAACTATTTCGAAGCACATATTTAAGGTAGGTAAATTACCTCAACTAAATCTGAGAAAAATTATAAAACAATAAAATAATCTATAAAACTTTCAGAGATGTCACATACATTTTATTTTCTAAATAAGTACTTTCTTAATTAAATTTAGGTATATTTTTTTAAATACAACAAATTTTGAATAATAAAATCATAATATTAGTTTTTAAAATAAAACATTTTTCATAAACATTATTTATAAAATTTGTTATTTATTAATATGTATAATTGATATTCGTATTTTTATTAATTTAATTACGTTATTTATTGATAAAATAAAATTAATATCAAAAATGATGATAAAATTTAAAATTAAAAGCTAATTAACCTTTTTTATGAAGTTTATCTGCATGTAAATGTAAAGTAGTTAGTGAAAACTATATTGGCCGTGTCACATTTGTATAATGTTATACTAATATTGTCTATATTCATGTTTTACGATGAATAAATAAATAAATTTCGCCTTTAAAATCACACGCTTGCTATCTACATATTTATAGTCAGCGGACAACAGTAGTGAGTTTCCGACTATATTTAATTTTATTTATACACCAAAGCTGGCTAAAAACCGTTTTAAAAACGATTTTATTATATTCACCTGTCAGATTAAATTGAAAGTTTACATAATTATCAAGAACTGATGGCATTTCCAGAATTTATAAGTTTGTCTCATTAGTATGTAGAAATTCTTTCTGGAGTGGGAGCCTAAGAAAATCCTATTACATTCAAGAAACTCTTCAAGTATTTAGTGCAATTATTTAGAGACTAATAAATTGTAATAACTATTAAACATGACAACTCCCGCTTAAGGAATATATATCTTTTGACGCGGGGGACTTTACAAACATACATGTAACGGACTCAAAGAACACCCAGACTCAGGACAACATTTTGTGGATCACATAAAGTGATGTCCCACATGGAATTTGAACCCACGGTACTTGGCGCAGTAGCAAACGGTGTAGTGACCGCTTAAACCACTAGGCCAACCGTGAAGTCATACTGAATATTGAATACATATTGAATAGGTTGTTCAGAAATATGTACGCCACTATTTTGTTATGGCGGCCATGTTGGATTATTAATAATATTGATTACATATAATTGCATTGTCATCAAAATTTAAGGTATAACATCAGCTCAATCGGAAATCAAATTTAACTAACAAGATTTGATTACAGACAAACATCGAATAGGTGAATCTAAATAAAATCTTGTAAAATACTCCATCGTTACCGTTACTATAAAAATAAATATGAATATAGAACGTCCCACGCTTTTATTACTTTTACTTCGATTTAACATAAAGAGCGTATTAATTAACTATAAATTGTTGTATAACGTAGCCCACAATAGGCACAATAAATTTACACCATTTGATTAGGCTGGTGAACATCGTATTTAAAATGCCATTCATCAATGGCTTGTCAACAAAATACCTAATATCTGATTTCTATCAGAAACTCATAAATTTGAGTATTTATAGAGAAAAAGAAACTAATATGTTCTTTGGTAGATAATTATTGAGTAAATAAATTCGGTTATAAGTATAAGCTGTCATCTTATAAATGCTAGAATAGAAAATTCTCGATTTTTATATTAGGCAAAATATTTGTTATCAATGCGAATCCATTCACTGAACCGTTTATCGCGTAACCGATAAAGGGTCGCCCGTGCCTCGGAGAGCACGTTAAGCTGTCGGTCCCGGTTGTCATGAACATCTGTGGTAATCGTTATTGGGAAGTCAGTGCCCTCAAATATACTGACAACTAGTTCAACCTTCGAATTCAAATAATATACACACAAAATAAATATTAAATAAAGGAGAAATATGACCAATCTATTTGAATGATTCTGATGAAACGTTCGTCTTTTTTACATTTTAAACGAAATAGATAAGCTTGGTGAAGCTCTATTTGTCAAGGAAATTATAATGTTCAACATCTTGAGCATCAACGTTGGTAATTTATTAGTATTTCGGCACAAATATTTAAATTAATATGTGATCATGAGTTTTTATTTTGCATGGCTTCTTGGAAATACAGTTGACGGCGTCTTTACTTGTCGATTTAACCTTTATTTTTTAATTTTCTTTATTTGAGTTTATGTTTTTATTTAGTTACGATAGTTCTATTTTTTAGCTTTCTGCCTACTTCATATAAATTTTAAATGTATCAAAGTTCATACTTCCGAGTTCGCATAATTTTCGTAAAAAGGAATACATACAAAGTTTTTGCTTTCCGTATTAATATACCTAATTATGTATAGATTACTAGCTGATTCAACGAACTTCGTACCGCCATTTTGTTTTTCGTAAATATTTTCTAAACTTCTGAAAAATCTAGTAGACAAAATAACTCCCATTAACTTTTTAATTTTATCCAAACCTTGTTCTAACAATAACGAACGAATAGAAAAAGGAATTATCCAATTTGGTGTAGATGCTCGGAAGTTATGCGCGAACATATATTTCGGCGATTCATTTACAATATAGATAGCACCCTATAGCTCAGGATTCCATAGTATGATGTAAAAGCAAGTAATCTTTGCTTATTGACTGTCTGATTTTATAAATCTATATATATAAAAATTAAACCCGTTTTCCGTTGTCACGACATAGCATGAAAACGGCTTGACCATTTGGCTGATTTTTTTTTGTAGTTTTCTAATACTCTGTACAAGGTTCTTACGGAAAAAAATATTAAGAAAATCTCTTAGAAAGATTGAAAAATATACATTTAATTTTGCATATTTTAATAAAAGCGCGTTACGAATGTCAACGTCATTCAATTTAAAACAAAAAACTCTGTGGTGATCTATGACACCACAGACATAACCGCGCTAATCGATTCCAGTTCAAATTGAATAGGTAGGTACGCATACATAAGATAGGCCAGCTATACAAAATGAAGTAGTGCATCAAATTTACGCTAAGGCGGTACGAAGTTCGCCGGGTCAGCTAGCTTAATATAAAATAAAAGTAATTATATAAAATTACTGTCAGTTCTCAAAGTATGATTACTTCTCGTTTAAACAGTGTCATAGCTGTTCTAGCACTTCACATTTAGACTTAGAAAGTACTTAGTCTAAAGCTAACATTCCTAGAAAAGAAAGAAACATAACATTCAAGTTAAATAAATAAATAAATAAGTATTTCGGACAATTTAACACACAACGCCGTCTAGTCCCAAGCTAAGCAGAGCTTGTGTTATGGGTACTAGACAACTGATATAAATACATATATACTTTTTTTTTTTGTAAATACATACATATTATACATAGAAAACACCCAAACTTCGAAACAAATATTTGCAGATCATACAAACATTTGGACCGACCCGGGAATCGAACCCGAGACCTCAAGCACAGCAGTCGCTTACGCTACCACTCGCGCCACCGAGGCAGTCAAAAAAAAGAAATAAATTAAGACTTTTTAATCGTGTTTTTATACCGTTTAAATGGGCCGGTCATGTCTGCAGGCGGACTAATGGTCGCTGGAGACGACAAGTGTTAGAGTGGAGACCGCGATTAGGTCAACGTAGTGTAGGATGCCCTGTGGTACGATAGGAAGACGACTTGAAGAAAATGGCTTGCAGCGAATGGATGCGGACTGCCCAAGACCGGGACGGTTGGCAGCTAGTCTTCGTTCAACACTGGACGGCAGTAGGCTAAAGAACAATTAGGAAAAGACGCTCATAAATTCTTCAGGCTTCACTAAACTATTTGCGACAACTAGTTTAGTAACATACTCGTATTTATTTTTATGGAAAAGGGGGGCAAACGAGCAGACGTATCGCCTGATGGTAAGCGATTACCGCCGCCCATGGATATTCGTAACACCCGAGGCATCATAAGTGCATTGCCGGCCTTTGCGGGATGGATGGAGGGAGGCGTCGGAGTATGGGCCTCCGGTATCCTCACTCACTCGGTATAATACAGCTCAAGCGCTATTTCAAATCGGTTTTACTGTGAGGCCGTGGTTTCACTGCTGTCGAGCCGGCCCATTCATGTCGAAGCGTGGATCTCCCACGGAACTAATGTTATATATATGTAACATTAAACTGATTCGATTAAAAAAATATGAAACAAATACTCTTTTTTTTCTTCTAACACAACGTCATCTAGTTTCAAAGTAAGCAGGACTTGTGTTATGGGTACTAGACAACTGATATTAATACATCTATACTTTTTTTGTAAATACATACATATTATACATAGAAAACACCCAAACTCCGAAACAAATATTTATAGGTCCCACAAACACTTGGTCCGAACCCGATACCTCAAGCACAGCAGTCGCATTCACTACCACTGCGCCACAGAGCTAGCTTCTCTGGTAGCAAGTAATTATTATAATTTATATATTAAGCTTCTAAAATAACAAGACATCGTTCAGCTGTTATCTTTGTTCGGTCCACTAATAATATATCAAATGTTTGAAATGTCCACTTGAGTGTAAGAAACATTTATAATCTTGAACACCTTAAGGAATTAAAAGTAACATTATACTTACTTGGAAACAAGATATCAAAGGGGGATCATAAATTAAAAATAAAACACCTTAAAACGAATCTATTTACAGTTAAATCACTTATGTTTAGAAATGACTTTTTGATATTAAAATTAGAGTAAGCAAATCGTGGCATTAATAAATTAGGAAACAAAAATTAACTATACTAATATTATTAGTTATTTTGTTTAGTCGAACGGCTAATCTTAGAAACTATTTAATCGATTTTGGCTCTATCTTGCCTGTTGGAAAGCATCAGTGTACTCCAAGAGTAGTGGTTAGTCCATTAGTAACTTTTATCGTCCGATTCTAGGTTTTTTTTTGATACAACTTCTGCTATTTTACTATATCTACTATGATCAACAGGGGACGTGTGACAATGAAAAATGTTATAAAAAATGAGAAACTTCTTTTTTTTTGGAGACGCGCAATTGAATATCATTTTTAAAAATAGCCAAACCATTATTTCAATTATATTTGTCATTCAACCAAGTTGTAAAGATGAAACTGGTAATTCTCGTAATAAATGAATTTCGGCATGCATGGGCCGACTCAACCGGAGTGATACCACGGCCTCACAGAAAACCGGTTTGAAACCGGTATTCCATAAAAAAAAGAAATAAATGTAGATAGAACACAAAATCTCAATAAATTGTTGGCAGAGATGATGAAATTCAAAGCAAAGATGTTATACATTTTACTCTCCACTAACACTCAAAAGTATTTAAGACTGCCTCGGTGGCGTAGTGGTAGCGTATGCGACTGCTAACCTTGAGGTCTCGGGTTCGATTCCCGGGTCGGACCAAATGTTTGTATGATCTGCAAATATTTGTTTTGGAGTTTGGGTGTTTTTTAGGTATAATATGTATGTATTTACAAAAAAAGGATATAAGTATTTATATCAGTTGTCTAGTACCCATGACACAAGCTCTGTTTAGCTTGGGACTAGATGGCGTTTGTGTGATAAATGTCCGGAATATTTATTTATATATTTTGTATCATTCAACCAAATTTACTTGCCCTAAGATTATGGGGAAAGTTCTGCTACGAGTATATAACGGTTAAAGGACCACACATAAGACGAATGAAGTAAAACTTGCAGCAAGTATAATCAAGATGTAATAAAAATGTTGTACAAAAATGAGCTACATCCTTTAAAACTTGTATTGCCGTTATGATATTTTTAACTTAGGTAGGTACTGTACCTTCTTGTTACCTGGGAGATAATAATTATAAACGTAGAATTTAAAACAAACAGCGCCTGTGTTTCACCGAGTGAGTGAGGATACCGAAGGCCCATCTTTTTTTTTACCTTTGTATACCCCCTCGGGCCGTCACTCCGTTGGAATCGAACGGACTAAAACCACATGGTGTGCCACTCTGCGCCTGAGAAGGGAGGGCTCCGGGAACTGCAGTTATTAATACGACCGGACTCAGGATACCGGAGGCCCATAACCCAACTTCTCCTCTATCCTTCAAAATCCGGCAACGCACTTTTGACGCCTCTAGTGGTGTCCATGGGCGGCGATACCATCAGGCGATACGTCTGCTCGTTTGTTCGTAATAACATAAAAAAAAATGAAAGAGTGTCTTAAACTTATCTGTACACATTGTATATTTGCGTTCGTTATTGTCAGGATAAGATTTATAAAGAAAATTAAAAGATAACTGGAAAAGTTTTTTGTCCTGTGTCATTTTTCGAATATGGCGGCGCTAGTAGTAACGATAGTTGGTTCGAGTCCGACATGCCCCCAGGAGGTTGTATCCGAGGGGACTCCCGCACAGTAAAAAAAGAAAGGCGACAAAGTGAAAATTCGAAAAGTGCACGTTGAAATCTATATCAACAATTTTCAAAACTCCCGAAAAACTTTCCAGGTGACCCTCTTTTTGAGCACCAAATGACTGTACTGTGTGTTAAATGTCCCAAAATATTAATTTGTTTATTATTATTTTTAAAAACGAAGATTAAACAAAAATATAGAGATACTTAATCAAAATGACCCATGTAGTTGAAATAATAATAATAAAATAATAAACTTTATTTTTAAAATAAACCTAATACAATACCGGAGAGAAAGCAAAACTGAAACTCTGCAGGATAACAGAATTTTAATTTTAAATTAAATGGTACAAAATTCCATCGACCTGAATGGAATTGTACTTCTCCATCGTATATACCATGGTAACCTTACTGCCTACAAACACATTTAGGTTTAAATTACCAACTAGCTGACCCACGCAACCTCGTTTGCGTCTCCTATTGCCCGTAGCGTGAAAATTTTCCCTTGTTTTTGAAACAATCTTCATTGATGCTCAGCTCCTATTAATATTAGCGTGATAATATATAGCCTACAGCCTTCCTCGATAAATGGACTATCCAACACTGAAAGATTTTTTCAAATCGGACTTAGATGAGATTAGCGCGTTCAAACAAACCAACAAACAAACTCTTCAGCTTTATAATATTAGTATAGATGTGAGCTTGTTTGTCACGCTTTTACACGTAAACCACGAAACAGATTAACGAAATCATTACACACAGGAGTAGCCGCAGGCAGAAACGAGTTGTACGTAAATTAAACCTAGAAAGACTAATGATTCAAATGATGGTGCTCATCACTCAATTATTTCTCCTGTCTGTGAACCAATGACCCCTGCCTTGGCAATAATTATCAGTATTCACTGGACCCACAGTCTAGGAGAAACTGTAATAGAACTTGATTAATGTTCATAAATTTTGGTGGTTCACGAGTTAGCTCTTTGATTTTTTGTTTGAGTACTGTTAACTTTCGTTATATACCTAACTTTGCAAGAGTTCTAGTTAGAAGTTCATGAATTATATTGCATCTGTCGAGTCGATTAGTCTAGCTTAACAGACGCCCAACCCCCATGCAATTCTAAGAAAGAGAACCATTATTAATCAAGTGTGCCGTTACTTTTCAATAAACTCTTTCTAAAACCCCACTCGGCTTATCGAACCTCTTTTTTACTAATCAGGACATTCATAGGGCTGTTATGTATTTAAGACTATTAATTAAATGTTTACGGGCAGCGCTATATTCAATTATAACCGGATAACCGCTCAAGTGATTTGTCAAATTGGCGAAACCCCAAAAGTTAAAATCTTGTGGCGTTGAGCTTTATCAAGTTTCGGATTGATTCCTGCCGCCTCTTTTCGCCATCGTCTTACGCGACAACAATTTCGTCCCCATCACTTGGATGGCTGGCAGTCCCCAACTGTGCGCTTTTCGCGAAACTTTCTGCCTCGTACAACAAAACTGTGGAATGAACTCTCGCCTGCGGTATTCCAGGACCAATACGGCCCTCAAACCTTTAAGAAAAGAGCGTACTCCTTCTTAAAATGTTGGCAACGCACTTGTGACGCCTCTGGTGTTGCGGGTGTCCATGGGCGGCGGTGATCGCTTACCATCAGGCGATACGTCTGCTCGTTTGCCCCCTAAAAGTCATCTGGTAAATAAACTCTACTGACACTTACGTATTAAGACCGGTTTTACGTTCAATTTTGTTGTTACTTGACATGTTATGTTATTACAAGGTGAGACGATGTGTTTATTTGACAACTGACTTGTACAAAACCAGTTACATTAAAATGAGAACAAAATTTGTATCTCAAGAAAGAAACAAGTTTAATTTGAAAGTCAAGATCACGTTCATAAGCTCGTTGATATGCTAAAACATATATAATCATCATTACATTGTTACATATTGTTAGCAACTTCCGATACACTATTGTTTTAAAAAATTCGCGATCACTTCCGTGGGATTTTTACCTAATAAAGTCTCAATGTCTCAAAGCGTGGGGCATGGCCTCGTCTCAACAATCTATAAAACTGTTCTCGCAAAAAAAATAAACCACATTTAACGGAACAGATCATAAACAAACCATACCATGGTTGGAATACGGTTATTGTGTGTCATCATCGCCGTCGCGGGATGGAGCCCAACACTAGCTGAAGGTGGTAATTTTTTATCAAAGTACTAGTCTATAATCGACTTGCCGTGTCACGATCAATCGATAAAATTTACGATATCGATGTCTCCCGTTAGGTAATTGCATATAATGGTTCCTTTGTATTTTCGGTAATTGGTCTGAAACTAAGCTTCGAGTTACGGTTTCGAACATGTAAATGTAAATAATGTAATGCAAGTTGCAATGTTGCGACTAATTTATCGTTATAATAAAGTCTCATGTTATACGTAACACGATGTTGTAATGAATATTGAGTTCACTAATATCATTCAACGTATCATTATATCAGTCAATTTGAATATTGCGTCATAAAACATATGATGATTGAATATTTAAGCAAATCAGTTTGTATGTATAAAAATTTATTGACAATCGAATGATAATTTTATCACAAACCTAGTTCATCTAATCTATAACATATTTTTAATTGGTTTATTTTTTAGAATTAGTTTAAATCTTCGTCTCTTTAACTAAGTATAATAGTTATATACATCGTGCGAAATAGTATGAACTCAATAAAATAGATAAGACACTTATAGTAGTAAAAATTCATTTTTTTATGTGATTTATATACTCCTAGTATACTTTAACTAATACTTATATATAGATATCATTGGTGATATTTAAAACTAATATCGAAAATTACTTATAATGTAAAGTAAATAATATATTAAAAATATCCAATTGAATATTAAAACTATGCACTAACAATCGCGCATCTTAAAAAAAGGTGCAACATAAGTGGAACATTTTGTTAATAAATCTTCAATACCGCTAGCTAACAACTCTATCATAGCATACGTCCCTGTACCTACTTATAGTCACAAAATACAGGCGTCCTTTCATTTCAAAAACTGTGCAACAATCCTTGAAACGTTATCTGAAACCTTTCCTGATTCTCAAATAACGTATTTATTAGTCGTATCTGTTTATTACGAAATAGCAATGACCTAGGACACTCGAGACTGTAAAATTTTAAGGTATAATCAAGTTTCATAGTATCGAGATCTCAAGATCCAATTACTCCTAAAAACGTGAGTCCTATATACCCACATATACAAAGTAGTTATAACTGGATAATTTCCAATCTATGTACCTATCGGACGTGCGAAAAATATGACTATCATAAATTGTGTTTCTTTCTCGAACATAATTGCACGACACGGTCATAAAGAATTTTGTTTTTTATCTTAATGTTGTCCGTTTTCTTAGAATGGTATTTGAATGAGGACAAGGGTGTGTAGGTACTTGCTTTTTGGTCTTCCTCTTTCTTAATTTATGTGCGTTTACACGAGGACAATAACTTTTTACAGTTTTTAGTTATTATACAAATGAAATTTAAGTAGAAATTTTGATGTACTAGTTTAATTATTTAATTAAAATTGCGTTAAAATGCGAGTTTTTAAGCGATATTTCTATACATACATACCTAGCAAACTTACTCATTTGGACACGATAATAAGAAATCATTTTAAAAATAATAAAAATGAAATTAATAAAAGAGTTATGAAATAACTTCTGGCAGCACTTTTATGGCTAATGAACTTCTCACAACTTGAACACACACAACAATGAAGTCGAATTACGATGTTCATGCCTTACTTTTCCTTTTGTGGAAAATTAAAGATAGAAATATGTTTTGTTTATGAAACGCCTATTACCTTTGTTTAAGTCCTAGTACTTATAATGCTTTCGTATTCCAGAAACTTCTGTTCAAACTGCTGCTTCACTTGTGAGAGAACCACGCACAATCAAGAAAAAACTTTGTTACAAATATGGTATTTGCGGTGGATACGGCGGCGGTTTTGGTGGCCATCAACAGGGTTACGGTGGATACGGAGGTTATGGAGGATACCAGGGTGGATATGGCCAAGGACATACTCCTATAAACATTGCCATCAGCCAGTCACAGTCTTCAGCGAACGAAGGAGGCGGCGGTTACGGAAGTGGTTATTACCCTAACAACTACCAGTATAACGGGGGTTACCCTAATCATGGGTATAATAACCATGGATACAATAGATACCCTAATCAATACTATGGAGGTTACAGGCCAGGTTTTGATAATGGCAATTTTGCCCACAACAATCAGTTTAACGGTAACTTTTACGCTGGTAATTCTGATGGAGGGTATGGTTTCCAAGGTGGTTTTGGATACCAAGGTAATGAAGATGGGTACGATTATGATGAAGGAGATCGAAGTGCAGACGGCGCAAGTGCTAGGTCAACTGCTGTTGCTAGTGCCAAGAGTTAAATAATTCTTCAGTAGTTTCTTAGTATGTACATAATAATTTAAAGAAGGTTATGAGTTATTCGTTTACTGTGAGTGTAAAACGTATTTGTATGACATGTATGTGTACGTAATAAATATTAATAATTGTGTTTATACTTTTTTTTAAAGATTGTTTCTACATTTTATATCACAGTGCTTTATATACCTATTATACAACGTGTCCCAAAATTCAACGATAAGCCGGTACCAGAAGGTCGGCCTGCTCGTGAAAAAATGTTAAAAAATAATTATCTTTTTTTTTTTTAATTACGAAAGAAAAACTAAAATTTTTAAAAATTTACACCTCTTAAGATATTTTTAACTACCATCTCCACAATTTTCCAAATATTTCAGATTTTTTTTTTGTATCAGCATCCTAAGTAACACCGTTACCCATCACAATCCTTAGAAAACCCATAACACCTGTAGATTTTACACGAAAATTAATGAAAGTTTTCTTTTCTTCAAAACTCTAAAAGATTTTTCTTTAAGGGCAATTTAACTCATCGTGGTGTAAAAAAAATGTATGGTCACTACTATGGCAAATGTTTTAAAAAAAATACGCATCTAAACATGAATCTAAAATGGTACAATACTTCTTGAAAACCAACCACAAAAAAAAAATGCAAATTATTTATCTAAACATAAACCAACATTCATGAATTGTTTATAGTACTAAATTTTTGACAATATTTAAGGTTTTTGTCTAATTTTCCGTCAACCCTTATTTTGGTAGTAACTTATTATACATAACTAGTTAGATCTCATCTAGATCTACCTAGTTTATAGCAAATTACATAAGTCCGGTAAATAGAAGTTTGAAATTTTTTACATACAATTATAGTACTCAATTTTACTACCTGCGCACAGAATGCCTGCTGTACTGCTATTCAAGCGAGATTTGTGAGATATTGTAGGGTAGGAGGATTATACTATCATATTTTTGTACGTAAGTGAGATTCAAAATTATTAGGAATGTTGAATAAAATAAAACAATTTAATTTTGATTTTCTAGGAATTGTGATGGGTAACGGTGTTACTTAGGATGCTGATACAAAAAAAAAAACTGAAATATTTGGAAAATTGTGGTGATGGTAGTTAAAAATATCTTAAGAGGTGTAAATTTTTAAGAATTTTAGTTTTTTTTTCGTAATTTAAAAAATAAAGAAGATAATTATTTTTTATCATTTTTTCACGAGTAGTCACGAGCAGGCCGACCTTCTGGTACCGGCTTATCGTTGAGTTTTGGGACACGTTGTATAGAGCACTGTCAGCCTCGTTGGTTTAGCGGTTGACGTATGCGACTGCCAATCAAGAGGATCTCGGGTTCGAAGCCCAGGTCGGGCCAAAAGTGTTTTTAAGTTTTTCTGATTATAGAAACACTTAATGACAGCTCGGAGTTTGGAAGTTGGGGTCTGAGCCCCCGTGCCTCGGATAGCACGTGTCGGTTAACATCAGATTATGAGAGAGGCTCTATAATATCTCCTGCGTGGTTGGCTGGCCTCTGTTGAGACTACCCGCCGTGCCCGTAATCGGCTAGGAGAACATTATCTTCATAATATAGTGCAATTGTTTGGTATATCGTTGAGAATCCCACTTCAAAAATCTCAATTTTATTCTCAAAAGACTTAAACATGTTTTTTAAAAAACGAATTTGCACATTTTGGTAGTAGTTGATACATTCACCACATGTTTACCTACTTGCGTTCGCCTAAAGAGATTTTATATCAGGAATGATCAGGATTTCGTTCTTCAACCTTGAAACATCATTCAGCTTTCAATCCAGTGTAATAAAAGTAGATGTCCCGTAATAGCTTTTACAACTTATCAAATATATGTGATATTTAACTGTTACTTCGGGAATATAACACACAATGCTTAGAACACGTTAGTGATGATTTACAGAACAGATCTGAAACCCAATGTTAATGATAAGTCAGGCAAATTTTATTTTATTGTTTTTTTTGCAAACGAGCAGATGTATCACATGATGGAGGGTTCAGAGGTTTATTATAAGTACTATGTATGTATATAATGAGGATTTGAAGATAGTGGCTGGCAGCAGATAGATGTGAACTGCCCAGGATCGGGATCGTTGGCGATCGTTGGGGGAAACCCACGCCCATTTTTTTTTTTTAACATGTGGAGTCCGCCTCGGTCCGTCACCCCACCGGGGTTTGCGGCGGGGTGGTGTGTCGGAATCGAACCGACTAAAACCACACGGTGTGCCAACTCTGCGCCTGAGAAGGGAGGGGTCCGGGAACTGCAGTTATTAACACGACCGGACCCCTCCTAGCGCCTGCCCGCATGGGGGAAACCCACGCCCATCCTCAACCAATCACCGCCCACTGCCCAAAGGTTCAGCAGTGGGCGGTGATTGGCTGATATATGTATATAATTACTAGATGACCTGTTGTTTTGCCTTAAAATAAAAAAAATGTTTAGGGTTAGGTCCACCTTTATCTTTGTCCTCTGTGCTAAGGAAAGGTCTTTGTCCAACTGTGGACTATTAAAGACTGTTGATGATGATGAATGATGATATAATATTACTTAAGTAACTAACAAGATTTTTTACATTTATTTACAAACTAATAAATAAAGTAGGTATATCAAAGATAATGTTTGTATTGGAATATAAAATAATATGTTTTGCATATTTGTTCCGTTTCCAATATAAAGCGTAGATTGCTAACGTTCTATACTAAAATTAATTCCATGATAATTCTCTTAACAACCTCTTATATTAAATTAATATAATTAACTTTAATGAATAAAATTCTATTTCATGAGCAAAGCTGTCACTTTGTTGACATAGTATTCACACATTCAATTTTTAATTTGAGAATTTACATTTAGTGGCAAATTAGTTAAAATAAATTTTAAAAAGGACAGTTATAAGGCTGCGTACAATTGTTATTAATTTATTTATATTTTTATCTTTATTGTACACTAACTGACCCACGCAACCTCGTTTGCGTCTTATATTGCCCGTGGCGTGAAAATTTTCCCCGTTTTTGAAACATTCTTCACTGGTGCTCCGCTCCTATTAGTAGTAGCGTGATGATATATATTTTATAGCCTTCTTCGACAAATGGACTATACAACACTGAAAGAATGTTTCAAATCGGACCAGAGGTTCCTGAGATTAGCGCGTTCAAACAAACAAACAAACTCTTCAGCTTTATTATTTGTATAGATATAACACAAAACAATAGAAAGATGAGACACAAAATATAATTATGAATGTACCAATCGGCGGTCTTATCGCTGTCGGCGATTTTTGTTTCTTTAGTACTCATAATTAAACAAAAAGTTTTCACTAATTGAGGTAGTATTCCGGCTCGAAGGACCAATACACATTATGGTTGCTTTAAGCCTCTGCATCGTCGCCTAGAAGCTTGGTCATCTTGTCACTTTAAACATTGTAAAGGACAACGCTATCACCTTATATATAAATATCTTAAACTATAATGTAAATAGTATTAGCTCTTAATAAAGGAATGAACATTCGAACCCTATGACCCCAGGCTTTTCGACATCAAAACAGCTCGAAAACGTTGTATACACTAAAAAAACTGTTATTGATGCTACTGACGCTACAAATGACTAATCTAGTACGTATCAGGTTTCATGTATTAATAAATATAGGCATACTTTATCGATCGATACTTGAAATATGAGACTTGGTTTTAAAGAAAAAACACTAAACACACTATAATATACATTCATCATTAAATAAAATGTTTTTTTTTTGGGGTGACCTGAACGCGTTGTAGGCCGTACAGATTTAGTCGATTTGCGTTGAATGCTGTGTTGCACCGTGTTGATTTTAGTCGATTCGATATCAAATTATGACCTCTTCGAAAACCACGATTACCTTCTCGATAACCTAAACCTATAAAGGGGGTTCCAATACGCATAAAAAGAGTAGATGTAATAATAAAATACCTACTTAAGTTTCTACGGCTTGTTTTCGCAATCAATCTACCGTCTGTCAAAATATTCTGAAATGATTTGAAGAACCGTATAATGAGGTTTTGTATTACTATAGGTATATAAATATCAGTACATGTAGTAAATATGCAATAACTCGAACGATCTCACACAAGGTCGTCTGATCCAAAACTACGAAAAGTCTGTAACACGGTAATAAGATTTATACTCTCGATTGTCGGCACTTGATGGAACTTGTTGCAATAGGTACATTCTAGAATCAAACTCACTTGTACTTATTCCACTATTATAATTAAGTTTGGACCTGACCGGTTTCGTTTTATGTCATCGAAAAAGGTTAATGGTTAAATAAAATATTTAAGTATAAGGAATTTTCCCCGAAAAATAGGAAGATTGTATTTATACCTACCTCTGTTATTTGTTAAAATGAAATTCAAATTGTACCATATTATTTTAATAATTAAAATCGATAAATCGATTATACACTTTATATTTAATGTACTAATTTGTGACATCTCTATACCTCTATCTCGACAGTTAAGATCACTATTATCTAACCTGAAAGGTGCTAAGATTTAACTAACGAAACATATAAGACATATAAAACAGAAGTCAAAAAGTTCAAATGGAATAATTTGTCTTTTTCGTTAACATTATGACATATTTCTTGTTTACAAAAAAAAAATACTACAGTCATCGACCAAAAAAGGCGATATGTAAGACATATACTATAATATATGCAAAGCTCTGATAAATAGGATCGTGTAAAACTATTAATAATATATTCGAATATTTGTCGTGATTTATAGGAGCATCTACTCTTATATTAATATTTTATATTCGAAAGTAACTCCGTCCGTCTGTCCCGGTTAAATCACTTCACCGATTTCAGTGAAATTTTAAATGGAGATAGTTACTTTGATTCCTGTCTGTGCTATGCTGCAGACTACTGACGGGGTTACAGGTGGTGGATGGGGAACAGCCTATAGATATAACGGTCAGCTACGAAAAATAAGCAGTCCCCAACCAAGCACGGCCTCCCAGCATTGGTTTGCAACCGTCTAGCAGTAGGTAAACTCCGAAATGAAACCCGGATTCGGTATCTCCGGTAGGCGCCACAACCAACCATCTTACTACTAAGACCAAGATGATTGTTTACCAAAGTTGTGTCCTGGGTACACTCTTGTACGGAGCTGAAACCTGGACGTTTTATGTAAAGCAAGAACGATGACTGAACAGTTTCCACATGCGCTGTCTTCGAAGTATACTGAAGATAATTTGGCGTGACATTCGGGATCAACCCCAAAGAGTGGAGGAATTATTTGGAGATCACATGACAGGAGCTGGAGACAAAAAGAACGAGAGGGTCTCACCTGCTCGAACACATAACGATCCACTACTTAAGTGTCAATCGTTTGAATGTTACTGATGCTCTCGTATTGGGCTCTACAGCCATACCAAGACTTGCCACAGAGGCGCTGTCTAAATTATCTGGAAAGATGAAAGGGCCATATGATGATGATGAATGGGCCATAGGAAGCCATAAGCTAGGTACTCTTCATCGCAATAACTGATGAACACGCGGGCGGAACCGCGGTCAAAACCTATTTTATGATTAAATGTAAGAAATTAACTGTAAATGAACAAGTATTTCATTTCGATTGATATATTTATTGGTCGTAAATTAATTATAGCAATCGTGATGAGCATTAACTTTTTATAAAGGTATCAAAAATGTATGTATTATATATTTTATGCTCGTATTTTTCGATCATTCACGGAAGGTCTATGACCGATGTTCTGAGATTCTTGAAGTTTTATAGACTTTAATATTCTTCATGGTCAACCAATATCACCATGAAGAATATAAAATCACGATGTACTGCTTCATTTGTTGTAGTCCACAGCTGGAAATAGGTCTCTCTCTAAGATCACCACAGAGCCCGGTCTGCTGCTTTACGGGCGGGCTTACGTCAACGGAGTCCTGGCCTCTTTGACCTTCCCTGTCCACAATTCTGTTGAATTAACCTTTAAAAACAACAGTAATTCTATATTATCCCAATGTTTAACGTATCTTCAAACTAAACAACGAGTAATACCTACATGTACTAGTATACTTATAGACTACGGGCCCGTGTCAAAAAATTATGGGTCATGTGAACCACCAGGAAAGATACAGGGGCTTAAAAGATTAACATTCAGCACTATGCTGTTACTTGTAAGCTGTTCAACTGACTACAGGTGAAGAGGAGGGGGTAGCGTCCCTCGATTTTTTTGCCTTGTCACATGACTTTTGTACGGAGTTGTGGAATAATGAATAAGAATAGGTATTAAAATTGTATGCATGCACATATCAATAAACTTTCTATCTATGTGAAAACATAACGAGAAACAGTGCAATATTCCCTGCCTTTCGATTTACGCTGTTTAAAATTTATTAATTTTAGAAGAAGATTCGAAACTATGTGATTATGGCAAAACTATATTAATAAATAACCTGACTCATCAATTAAGGATCAAAACTAGATTATTAGAAGTCTGGACTTATTATAGCTAGGAGCGTGATGCCATTGAACCTATTAAAAGTAAATATATACCTCTGTAAATGATGATATCTTTAAATTTTAAGAAATATAATTTATGCAACATGCAAATGCAGCTCTAACTTTTGATTTAGAAAAACAACTCATTTCGAATGATTGACTATCTAAGTTGGAAAAGGTAGCGTTAATGTTTGAAGGGTAATTTATTATTTCCCCTCAAAGCGATACATATTCATTATTAAATTCCTTAGTAGTTTAAAATAGTTAATATAACTTTATTGCTAATATTTAAGATGTTTTTAATATGGGGTGCTTTTTAATCCATTTACATAAACATTAGTGAGTCTGAAATTAATTTTAAAGTTGAATACTAAAAAAAATGTGTTTTAATTTTGTTCGTTTTCATTGAATAAGTCTTAAATTTTTAAGACTTAGGTTAGATTTTTTACTGTTATCTTTACACCATGATGAAGAAAGCAAGATAAAAAACGCTTTATACCCGACTAAACCAAAAGAAAGTTGGGTGTTGGCAGTGTTGTATGTTCCACAATGGCGCCTAAAACTAAAATTCTACGTTTAAACATATTGCTACCTTTCCTATTTCCTTATCAACAACCCATAACGTCTCACTGCTGGTATCCTCCCAGGAGAGGGTTCAGGCCATACGTCCCCATGCTGCCCAAGTGCGGGTTGGAGACGGGCAAGACAACGTTGTAACCACGTAAATCTTGCTGTTGGATGTTTTTAAGCCGCCCAACGGCCTCTACTCAACTAAGCTTCACGACTGTTATCCTATGAAAACAACCGGGATCAACTGTTTAACGTGACCTCCGAATCACGGAGACGCTCATGGTAACATGCCTATAATACTAGCGGTCACCCATCCAGGTACTGACCGAGCCGTCATTGCTTACCCTTGCTGTATCATTTCCTTATGGCACGACGAAAGTATAATGATGATTCAAATGCGGTTCATTACACTAATTGAATTGGTCGTTCCAGATATTTTTTTGGTTTACATAAAAACAATTAAGTTTGTAAGTTCGTGTATCACATAGATCACATTGGTACATCTTTTCATCTTGAGAGATATTCCTTAATATTTATATTACGCCATGAGTAATAAAGTATCTAAGGTATTTAAAATAATACTGCACTGTATGTATAAACTTTTCAGAGTTTGCTAACTTTGTGTAGGAGAAGAGGTAAATGGGAAGTGCTTACCCTGTGTTTTATTTGGTGAGTGAGGATACCGGAGGCCCATCCCCCTATTCCTTTCCACATACTCCAAAGGCTTTTGTTGTGACGCCTCTGGTGTAGCGGATGTCCATGGGCGGCGGTAATCGCTTACCATCAGGCGATACGTCTGGTCGTTTGCCCTCTATTACCTACATAAATAAAGTGTTGCCATACTGATCTACCGATATTATACAGACGTTCACATTTAACGTTTTGCTTACAACCTAAATTCTAATAACCAGAGTTCTATAACCATTTGGTTAGCAAGCCATTGTCCAGTGTGTATTATAAATTTTATAAACCGTCTAACAAATGCTTGCCACTAAAAATACATTCATTTTCCACCTTTATTTTATAGGCTACGGTAAATGTTGATAACATCGTATAGCAGTCCGTAAATGTTTTACAGGTAAGCAAGCCCTTTCAGAGATTTTTGGTATAGGTTAATGTAGATGCATATGTACGAAAATTATACATAAAATGAAGAATACCGTTACGAATAAACTACATAAGCTTTTTATTTCACTGGAGAAGTGATATGTTGGAACTTAAACCCACCTTACTTTATAACACTACACTAAAAGATAAAACATGTTTTTATATCATATATTTATTTTTCTAAAACTATATCATTTATATCTGAATGGTCATTAAAAATGAAAGACATGGAAAGCCAATTTCTTATAGGAAATTATTCACAAGATTTGTTAATTTAAATGATCTCATTTATGAGAAATATGCCAGGATTCTGCACAAAAATCTTAATTAAAACTTCCAAAACCTATTATCGCTTACCGTTTTAATGATAAATTTATACTAATGAAGTAACTTTGCTATAGTTTTCTTGTTCATACGTTTTTATTGCCTTAAATTAATCAGATGGTTTGTCAATAATGGCGATACCTACGAAAAATTTTTATGATATCGGATCACCTGGAACCATCAAAACTTTTTACCGTAACATGTTAGATAAATTTTGCTTATGAGTGGCTTTCTCTGTAGTGGTGACCTAGTCAGTGTTGAGTGGGGGAATCATTTCATTGAGTATATATACTGAGGGGAATGTTTCACAAGTATCCACAACAATCTGTGCAAAGCTTAGACATCCTTGAAAGAAACAAAGATGGCATCGAAAATCGTTGTCCTTGCTTGCTTGTTGGCTGCTTGCAACGCTGTACCTGTTTGGTATAATGGTGAGTTGATGAGACAATATCATTATATCATATCTTGCTCCTATTGTTCTAATTGCGTAATTATTCTGCTATCATTACATAGCAAAGTTTGAACTTTAGTACATTTATTATTTATCATTACATCATGTTACTATATTTATTTATCGATAAGCGATTGAATTATTCTACAAGTATTTATTATCAATTTATGAAAAATAACTATTAATGAAAATAATAGTTAAAAATTACATTAAATGAACTAAATATTTTAAAATATTATGTATTTGCAGATGTTCTCCCCGGAGCCATCTTGAGGGTCGGCCGCGCCCCAAGCATCTCTTACGGCTTTGGCAGTGGTTTTAGCAGCAATGTCGGTGGTCTCTCACAGTCTACTGGCATCGGTGCCGCCTTCAATTCTGGCGATGGAGTAGCATACGGCAGTGGTATTGGATCCTCTGATGGTGGTTTCGCCCGCGGTGTGGGCATCGCCAGTTCTGGAAACTCGTACCCAGTATACCAAGCCTACCCATCTTATAACAGCCCTCGTACTTCCTTTGGAAACGCAGTCGCCTCATCTCAGAACTTCGGTGGATTCAACTCGGCTGTTTCTTCCGCTAACGCTGCAGGAGGTCAAGCTCTATCATCAGCACAAAACTTCCGTGGATTAGGATACGAATCTGCAATCTCTTCCGCTAACAACGATTTTGGATCTGCCTCCTCTGCTGCTTCAAACAATGGATACGGAAACAGTAACTCTATCTCATCCGCTCGCATCGCCGGTCACGGATACAACTCTCAGGCCGTATCCGCTGCAGAGCAACATGGACCTTACAGAGCTAGCAGCGCCCAGACTGTGAACCAGCGCGGCAATGCTCTCCAGCACAGCGGTGCCACCAGCATCAATGGCCCTGGTATTCAAGCCGCACACTCTCACGCTGTCCAGACCGGTTACTACTAAGTTCTTTGTGAACGTATCAAAAGATGCTGAGACGACTATATTTAAGATTTATTTTAGTTACTTGTCTCAACATCTTTGGAATTCATATGTGAAATGAAAAATCAATAAACAACTGTGATTTTTAAAATGATTTTTATTCTTAAGTCATTACAAAGTTCTTATATCAATGCATATAACCGTATTTCATTTGTATAATATTAATTTTCAATTTTTTTACTGTAGGCTGTTGGGTTCTTGGCTCTGTTATCGAATACCATTGAATTGACTTTACCATAGACATGACCGTTGTCACTGACTGCGGAGGCTGCATGGACCTGTCCGTTACCAGCAAAATTAGGATCGTAGTATCCTTCATAATTTCGTACCCATTCAGGAAAACCATTGAAAGTGAACTCAGGATTTATTGGGAATGCGAATATTGGTAAGAATGGGCCACTTGATGCAGAAGCAAAACTTCTACTGCTTCCTGCTATAGCCTTTCCTGGCACTGCTATGCTGATGCTGGAATGGACATTACCAGGGACATTGGGATACTTGTCTTTTGAGTCAACTTGAGTAAATCCTGATCGTGTTGAAAACTGTTGACTTAGATATTTCTCAATATTTGGGTCAGATGATGATATCGAAACAATTGCTTCTCCATTAGGAGTAGATTCTGAAACAATAAAAAATAAATCATCAAGTCTAAATAGCTTAAATAAAATCGATCTAGTGAATTACTAAAATAAAATACTTCAAAATTTAAATCAAGTAACAAAAATAGAAATCATCTTGGCACTGTTTCAAAAAAGCGCTTTAACAATATTAACTTTTTATTCTATCTCTAACTCTCCTTTTTTTAATTTCACTACCTAATTCCATAATTATCATTCAGGAAATATTCCGAATAACAACACTTACCTTTAAAAACAACCGGAACTGCATCTACAACACAGCACACTGCAACAACGAGTACAAAAAGCTTCCAAACAAACATATTTGAATTAATTCGATATGTGCTCACAGCCATTAAAACACTTATTACAAATAAAGGACAGGACCACAATGAACGGTTTATATACAAGCTATGGACGAAACTTTACGATGCTATATTATCTACATCGTAGGTTAATGAACTATCTCATAAACTTGATTTAGAGATGTTTGAAGATTGCGATCTGAGTTCAGATACCTATTAAATCACGATAGTCTATACTTAAAGTCTACAGACGCAATACAAGTTCAATGCTTATCTTAATGACAGATACAAATCGATTAAAGATAGTCGGTACGACGCTCCGATTTTCTGATGCATTTACTGTGTTATTAAAGTTGTCTATACCATTCTATGTTGAATAAATAAATAAATAAATATTTTCGGACATCTAACACGCCATCTAGTCCCAAGGTAAGCAGAACTTGTGTTATGGGTACTAGACAACTGATATGAATACATATATATTATACATACAAAACACCTAAGCTCCGAAACAAATATTTGTACGTACCAGCGGTTCCCGAGATTAGCGCGTTCAAACAAACAAACTCTTCAGCTTTATAATATTAGTATAGATAATAAACATTTGCTGGAAGTTTCAATAAATAAGTAAAATAAGTAATTATTAAAACAAGTTTCCGAATTTATCACAACTAATCAGTATACAAGCAACAGACCAGGCTGTGTGGTGTTCATCAGGAGAGGCCTATGTCCAGTGTCCAGCAGTGGACAACAAAAGTTTGATGATGATGAATCACTACACTCTTGCATTACAACTGATTAAGTTTTGAGGGAACACGTGTATGAAATTTCGTTGCGTATTTTGATCCATTTTTTTTATAGTGGGCTAACAAGCAGACGTATCACCTGATGGTAAGAGATTACCGCCCTCCATGGACACCCGCAACACCAGAGGCGTTACAAGTGCATTGCCGGCCTTTTAGGAAGGAGTACTTTATATTGGTTGCAAGAAATTAAGAAACAAGTTATAATTCGAACTACATTTCCAAAAATATTAAAAGAGGCTTTAACTCAGTTTGTTTTATCATCATCAGCCAATTGCAGGTCACTGCTGGACATAGCTTCCTCCTGTTGCACGCGACTCTGATGGATTTTAAGCTTCTCGCCTTCAGCTCCTGCCAGCCACCTCGTGCAAGTCATCACTCCACTTGTTGGTCCCTGTGTGTGTGTTCACATTCGTTTTATTTCTTAAAAATAACAAATAAACATTCATCAGTATCAGAATGGTATCGTAAAAACCTCATTTGTAAGGATATCCTTAAAAAGGTTTTGTCCTTTGCCTATGTCCAGCACTGCATTGTTAGATAATTTATAGTACAAAATGAATCTTTACAAGCTCAAGCTCTCTAGCTATCATTTGGGTACCCTCTCCATATGTACCTAGCTCCAATATTGCGGTGAGTCACAAAAGAATGACTGTTATGAAAGCAGAGGTAGTCGAGTGATATAATCACCGGTTACAGAGGCCGTTAGAGTTGAACTTCGTGAGTCGCTTACCTCGAACATTTTGAAGTTCATGTACATCACACAATATGTAACTTGTATTCGTTTGTTTCAACAACGAACGAAACAACTTAAGAAGACAAGTATACCTTTAATATACCTATCTTCTTAGATTGACAGATTCACTTCGAACTAAAGTCGGAGCGGAGGGCCGAGACTGCTAGTAAACATATCTATATTAATATAATAAAGCTGAAGAGTTTGTTTGTTTGAACGCGCTAATCTCAGGAACCGCTGTTCCGATTTGAAAAATTATTTCAGTGTTGGGTAGACCATTTATCGAGGAATTCTATAGGCTAGCTAGCTGAATCAGCTAGTTATATATAAATAGTATTTAGATGACTAAACTTTGCTCGGTATTTTTTTCGATAAGTCTAAAAATAAATCCTAGCTAGATCGATCTATCGCCCTCGAAACCCCCTGCATTTTAAATTTGTTGAAAATCGTTGGAGTCGTTTCCGAGATTAAGAATATATGTATATGTATACAATGTATTAGAATTGCTCGTTTAAAGGTATTATATACATACACAGTCTATAAAGATCGATCAAAATATTTCGAGGTATGAATGTGATGTAATATATTTACATGTACATAAAAACTATTACAAATAAAACATCGTTACAAATAAAGCACGGTTGACCGAGTGGTTTCAGCGGTCGCCATGCCGCTTGCTACTGCGTCAAGTGTCGTGGGTTCAAATCCCACGTGGTACAACACTTTGTGTGATCCACGAATTGTTTTCCCGAGTCTGGATGTTCTTTGTGTCCGTTTCATGTATGTTTGTAAAGTCCCCCACGACACAGAATGTTTATTCCTAATATGGGAGTTGTATATTTAAATAAAAATATATACATATATATATATATACATATATTTATATTTTTTTTAAAGACAACTCCCGCACTAGGAATAATTCCTGTGTCGCGGGGGACTTTACAAACATACATGAAACGGACACAAAGAACACCCTGACTTTTTTCTTTTTAATAGTAAGAGACAATTTTTTTAGATCATATAAAGGGGAACAGTTCTTTAATACATTGTTTTTGTGTGACTTTAACGCAGCAACAGCGCACGCAATGGAAGCTCACAATAGGAATATATTCCCCCCGTTTTTGCAACATATTTCAATTATACTTCGCTCCTTTTGATCGTAGCGGGATGATATATAGCCTATAGGCTTCCTTAATAACTGCGCTATCGAACAGCGAAATAATTTTTCAAATCGGACATATACTTTCTGGGATTAACGCGTTCAACCAAACAAACAAACTCTTCAGCTTTAAAATATGAGGATAGATACACGTCGGCGTAACGTACGCCTTGATGTGTTATACTAGCATGTGTGTATAACTGGTACTGGACATTTTTAGTAGGTGCATTTTCTTTATAGTAACACTTATTATGACATTATATTTTAACAATAAATGATTGCTTACGCTTCAGCATGTCTGATGGCTAGGAATTAGACCGGCTCCCTGTCAGTACCGGTTTACGTAGTAGCTACGGAACTCCCTATATATATATATATGTAGGTACATAGGTAAGGTAATACAGGTAGAAGTAGAAAACAGGGTATAAGAATGTGTTTAAAATATTGCTGATCTTTAATTAGTCGAATGTTATATCACTCACGGGAGGAATACGTGTAGTGCCACTTCGTAATAACTTTTTCTTACTAATATCACAACAATAGTTAAAAAGAATATTTACATAATAAAAGAAAATTAAGCTCCTACACGTATTACCATACAAATACATTTTGGTGTAGTTTACATGATGAGATTGGCGAGACAATGGCTAGGCGCCAACTGGAATTTAATAAAAAATGTGTAAAAATTTTACTTTGTATCTGCACTCTAATACTGAGACTGCAGAAGAAACGACGAAAGTACGATTTACGTAAGAGGGCTGACAGCGACTGGATGCAAAAAGTAATAGACCGGGGTCTGTGGTGGACTATATCTAGCAGTGGACTGCAATGGGCTGATAATAATGATAATGAAATTCATTACTCGTGTGTAGGACTGAGCTGACTGAGTGAGTAAGCTACGCAAATAAGTACAGAGGAGGAAAACTTGACGCAAACTTTATTCAAAACCATCTTTTCAGTGTCGTATAGTAACTCAAACCCTCCTTTTAAAGGAGAGGGAGGTCTAGCAGCAGCCTGTTCATGACGAAAACATACGTATAATTACATCACGATTAAAGTGGAACAGTGGTAGTAATGTTGTCCTTCACCAAACTAGATGGCGTTGCACCAGTTTTCTGAATCGCGATATACTTACGTTACCGGGCTCATTGTAAAAACCCCGAATGTATACATAAAGACCGGGAAAAAAAATTGTCAGATCAGCAGATCAGTTCACAGTGGTTTTATTATACATAGTAATCCCCTAGTGTGCACAACACGTTGAGTGCTATTACGGCGCTTAACAAGCCTATTGAAGGCTATCTTGTGCATTCCTATATTGAAAATTGATTTTGTTTCACTTGATAGTATATCTCGTAGGCTATTAGACACGTGTCCACGTGTACTGCACCAGTATATGAGTATATGAAGTAGAAAGATCTGCGTCTCCAGAAGACAAAACGTTTAAAGTTTTACCTATTAAAATTTAGTTTAAGCAAGAATGCTTATTAAGTGCCACTCTTTTCATCATCGTCATTGTGCCTGACAAATATAACTTAGCCAGCAGCGTAATCAGTTATAGCTACATGTAAAAATGTAAAACAATATTTTGTTTTGTTTTTGTAAACAACACTTTATATAATGTACAAAAAAAACATGTCAGTATTTTTTCTAATTTAATAAAAAAAAGTTCATACGGATTTTTAAACGATTCCGTGCCCGATGAGAAGGCATAACCAATGATTCACTATAAAACGAATAACTGAATATGAACCTGCTACTTTATTATGCTATTCATAAAATGTTATTATGCAGCTGTTTTAATCATATTTCTACTAACAAATGTTTTCCATAGGATAGACAACCAAACGTATTAACCACACATATTTACTCGACTGCAATCATAGTCCCACTAAGAAATACCTACTCTTAGGATTAGAAATAGGTATTAAGACTATTTTGTGAGACTGAGTAGGATAGAGAAACATATATATTTTTTTTTTTTATTTTAATTTATATATATACATTTACTTTTATTACATACTTATTATATACTTATATATATATATACATTAACTTTTAAGTATGGAAGGTTGAATTTGAAGAAACTGATATTCAGGTAAAACCGGTTGAACTGGTAGCCGACCCCAAATATTGGGAATAATAAAGGCTAGGATGATGATTACCAAGTGTTCGAGCTCCTAAAGTACAAGCTATAGCAAGATACTAAACAGATTTTTTCGAATAACTGTATCAGGCGCTTTGGAATGTTTTTATTTCGAGATACAGGATTCTCCATAGTTCGGTGTGTCCGCGACAGATGACGCTGTAATACGAGTATGTTTTTTTGTCGCATGTGAAAGTTGCTACAAGTTAATCAATTTTGAAGTTATTTTTGTGTTGGTATTTTTTTATATTTGGTTAATGTTTAAACACAAACCCTCAAAATCATTGCTAAAATACGCGTAAAATATATACAACAAGATAAAATAGAACCATCTAATGAAATAACACTGAACTATTGCTACTAATTTCGATTCATAAAATTACATTGATTGATTGTTAATTAAATATTAGACCTAAGACTCACGTAGTGCGGGAGTGCGTATTAAGGCCTTACCAGACGATCGAATGGCATTCTGGATTTGCCTTCAGACAATATAAATCAGCCTCTCAGATCCTGTACATAATGTATAACCTAACTCGAAAAGCGAAAGCGTAACAGACACGGACAAATAAACATAATTTAGTGTATCTGTTATATTTTAAGTTTCTTGATGTAATCGAAAAATACAACTTTATTATTTACACACTTTATTTTAACTCGAGTTGCCCATAGACATGTAGTCATATGCAGTGTTGTAACTACAAATATATGATATATCTATTTAATTCAGTGTCTAATTGATTTGTTATAGACTCAAACGTCAAAAACAGCCGGGCAACATATGAAAAAAAAACGTAGTTCTGAGCACTCAATCACTATTTAATTATAATGTGTGTTTAAGTGCTGTCATATCACGATAATGTGAGTGGCAATCACAGAGGAAATAAATTTCTAGTGGTTGTTACTATAGAAAAATTCGAACCTTACGAAATCTATTTAGAATCAAACTACCTACCACACCTTTGATGTAGAGTGTATAATAATCTACTAAATAATTAATCAATCAATCGAGGAAGGTACGCTAATATTATCCTAAATATGTGTGTTTTTATAAAGCTGAGAGCAGGCAATAACTAATTTAAACAATATTTTCAGTCATTGCTGAAAAAACCTAAAGTTACGTTTACTGTTCTTTACTAAATATGATTGTTTTTACTATTATTTTAAACAAAATGCTAAATTTGTCATAATGAATAAATAAAATTAAAATTTTCACTTTTTTATCGCTGACTGTACTTTTTTATCAAAAATTTTATATTTATAACACGTGTGAATTAATGAGCTAATTAAAAAGTTAATACATCACTAACTCCAATAGTCTATAAATCATTTTACTTTCATAAATAACACTATATAGTACCAGTAACATTAATATAATATATTTAAATCAACATGAGATCAAATTTCTTGTGAGTTATATTGAATTAATTTTAAAGTGCCATTTAACAAACCACCGTACCTAAGATAATTTCAAATAAATTAAATCAATAATTATGTTTTTCATTTTTACATGTAGGTACTACATATATCACGGTGATGAGATTTAATACATTTTAATAAAGTTCCGTTTAGTAATTAAAATTTAATTAACAAAGCAAAATAAGAACCGCGCCATAATATTATAGAAAAAGTTACTCAGCTAAAACTAAGTTACAGCTTAAGAATGTTGTCCTAGAATAGTAAACGGTAATCTAAACTAATCTATATTATAATTACTAATGCGACCTTGTTTATTTCTAAGGTAGCAGAGATGTTGATTTTAGCACTATCGACCAGGGCAGTACTACCCTCTCTCAGGAGTACAACCTAAAATGACAGATTCATGTTGCCGCGTTTCATTGCTGAGTGCGAAACCGAATGTCCAATGTTGCAGAAGCATGTCAATAGGTCGCTATAGTGTGGTTAAATTTGCATGCTTCATAATTGCTTTGTCTGCATTCGCAATGAGTATGGTGACCACCACTTTTAAATTTTGTTCATGCTTTCCATCAGGCAAAATAAAGTCACTTTGGCAGACTCATATAAAAGAAAAAATACTAACATACCTTAACTATTAAATCCATTCTGAAATTTAACGCGCGTATACCCTGTACAAAAAAGACTGAAGAGTTTTTAAAAAAAGGTACAGTCACCTATATAAATAGCACATGAATTCTGAGCAAAAGCTTAATAACTTTTGCTCACAACTTAACTCATGTTGACAATTGTGACTCATTTAAAAAATGGTGGACGCCATATCAGACGAAGTAATCACACTAAGATAGACAGGTAGTTTAAGGTCAAAAAAAATCCACACATAGATGTTATCTCGACATGGTGTTTAATTGGTATGTATTTTAACAAATTATCGAGTGAAATAATAGCGAAACTATGTATTAGAGGATATGAATATGTAATAAATCAGACTGTAACGATTAACACCGTAATCATTTAAATAATAGATGCGGCTTGATTTTTGGTAATAAAAAAGCCATTAGTTAGATACCAATTTGAAAATACCGTACATTGTTAACGTGACTTTAAGTTTGGATAAAGGACATCCATTATGAATCACCAAGTGACAATAAAAATACTAACTTCACATTTCTGTTCTCAATGAAATTAATTAAAAAACGTAAAACCGTACCATTTGAAAACTTTCTTTCTGACACATCAAAACAAATATTATTGTAGGATTCTAGCATAGTCCATATTTGTAATGCCGGAATGATTCATCATCATTATATCATAAACTAACAGCGCCCCGCAGTGTCACTCGCGGGTTCTGTTGCTTTTCAATTGGATTGTTCACTATTTTATGGGATTTAACTTTGATTTCGCATAATTATTTATTTTCTTATAACATAAATCACCAGAGTTACTCATTACGGCAAAGCCATTCCAGAGATTTTCCGGAACAAATAGAACGATAGTAAAATAAATATAAATTAATTTTTTGATGTAAGTATCGTACCTATGTTCTTCCATTTATATTTCAAGAAAAACTGCAAATTTTAAATTACAAACAGACACTTGAATTTTATTTATTTGTAAAGATAGAGGTATGTGTCAGAAGACACAGTAATGGCACAGAGGAGCTCCCACTCTGTGTTCCACAGAGTTATTAATAGTCTTAGAGTAGTCGTGTTGAATAAAGTTTAACCAGATATAACATAAACCCAATGAAAGAAAATAGTAACTTTAGCTAAGACTTACGTCATTTATCACTGTAAACTAATAGGGATAATTGAAAAAAAAAAAAAATCTAAACATAAAGTATTTAGACCTATAAGTTAAATACTAACATTTCAATGTGCAAATCCGTTTATTGACAACTTATATTATAATCACAAATTTTAACAACAAATAAACCGACTTCAGGAACTGGACAAAATTGAAATGGGACGACACGGGAAGCACTAGCATTCAAATAAAAAAGAATCATCAAAATCGGTTCACCCAGTCGAAATTTAGGAGGTAACAAACAAAAAAACAATACAGTCGAATTGAGAACCTCCTTCTTTTTTAAGTCAGTTAAAAATAAAGATCTCTAAAAAGATCTAATATAAATTGATGTTAGTTTAAATGAGCATTCTGTAAAATAATTTTATTTCCATCATAGATTTTATATTTCTAATCGTGCGTAGCGTTACTTCTACCATACACAGCACTTCTTAAAAATAATTAATCTTCTGTTATTTATTCCGAATATAGGAATGCTGTATTCAGAATTGTAAATTCAAAGGAACATTTAAGCAGCATAATTTCATGTTGTAAGGCATACTTCTCCGTCAAAACTTCTGTGTCGTATACAACGGAAGCCTCATTTTCCATTACCTTGGTGAAGGTTTTTCAAAACTTTTATAGATTGCACGCTTTTGCTCTAGGATAAAACATAAAACGATCATACAGACCATCACTATCTATATATTGAAAGAGGCAATGCTAGAAACGCCCCTCTTTCCTTATTCCGTTAGAAAAAAGGCGGTCCTTTTCTTTTTCAGATTCATTTACTATCAGGTATTTACTCGTCTGCTTTACTGCTTTTTATACTTTAAACAAAACCCAAACATATCCCTCTCACAGATCAGCATTGCATACCTATTTCTACCTACCTATTTATATTTAAATAGTGAAAGCGGTTCTAAATTGTCTTAACTCTATGTCAGCTACTTGATTTAGACCTGTTCCTTAACTGTATGTTGGACCACTCGGACACATAAAAATACTTTGTTATGAATTTGGTAGTTTCATTTTATTATATTTTTAAAACAACTACTACGATTCGCAGTTTTTCTAGTTATTGGCGATGTTTTATATATAAATTGGGCGCTTAAGGACAAATTAACTAAAAACTGTGATAAGTCCGAACAGTTCACATGTTCCTGTTACCATAATTCAGATTTCAAAATGTATTGTTGTATCCTACTAATATTATAAACGCGAAAGTTTGTGAGTATGTGTTGCTCTTTCACGCAAAAACCACTGAATGGATTTTGATAAAACTTTACAATAATATAGCTTATACATCAGAATATCTTGGGCAGGTAGTACCAAGCGCCAAAATATCACTTGATATGAACCAGGCTTCTGTATTCATTTTGCCCTTTATAGATTGGGCTGGGAGAAACAGTGACTATAAGCACATATTTATTATCATTCTACGACAAGTTTTGAGGGTATTTGAGGGACGTAGGCAAAATATACTGCCAAAGCAATACTTCAATAAATACGTTAAAAAAATTATATAATTTGTTTTTTGTTCAATTTTGTTCAAACGCCACCGAGGCAGTCAATATAAACCTTCCTCTTAAATCTTTCTGTCTGTTAAAAACTACATTAAAATCCCAAAGGATCCTACTCTCTACTCTACTCTAGACTACTCAACAGTAGTTTAAGAGATCAAAGCGAACATACAATGGAAGCCCCTTAATTTAATACTACGTAAAGATTTTGTCTATCTAGAACTTGCAAACCTAAACCATTCATATCCACAATAACCGTCTCTTTATTCTAATTGATAATAAGCGCTTAAATTAACCAATTCACCGATCAATCAAAACGTTTTGATTAATGAAGGTCTATTACGTCCAAAGCAACCTGTTATTATAAAACTTCATTTATTACCTTCAATATTAGTTTGAAGACAGCAATAACTTACACAAACTATGTCATTAAACATCTACATGAATCTTACACGTTGTTTGGTATATACTATCTTACATTTTTAATATTTTTTATAGTTTTTGTTGTGGAACAAAAACTACAGTTATAATTCAGATGTACTATCCTACCAAGGTGAGGCAGAAAAAAGTAATTGCTGACACAATTGCCTAGCTTTGATACCCCACTGTATGATTACGGACCGAAAACTTTTAACTGATGATCAAAACCGCGATCATAAAATAATGGGTGAGAAATTATTTAAAAACAGATCTGTCGTTGTAGCTATATTAAGAACCGTTTCTTATGCTATAAAGTTGAAAACTTGTAATTTCACGATGAGGATATAAAGTGAGAGATCGATGTTAGTCATGCATTTCTGTTTGGTCCACAACATGAATAAGATTGGTCGTGTTTTTGTTTTTTACATCTTAATTTCAACAACGACGGGAGCAGGTATAATGTTTGAATATTATCTTTTTTATTGACTCATAATTAGGATGTATATGGTAACACTGGTTTCATAACGGAACTTTTGACGACAATTCTAATTAATAAAATAAAATCAACATGAAAGCTCATTAAAAGTTTAATGTTCTAAAATTATTTTTTAAATTCGAAGTGTTAGGTATAAAAACTACAGATATTTTTATTTTAAATACATAAATTTTGTTTACAGTTGAATTTATTTCGAAGTTCAAAACAAGCACGACAACAACAAAATGGAAAGAACCAACAACTACACCTAAATGGAAAGTACTCCCAACGAAATACACATATAATGAACCTTCAACAACCATCAAGAAAACAGAAGAAATAAGTAGGATTAAATTAAATACAACAAATTTCAACAAAATATCATCAACAACAAGCAGTTATAAAGAACCATCATCAACAACAAAATGGAAACAACCAAGTATATCAAAATGGCAACAGGCAACGACTTCTAAAGCTTCACCTTCTTCTAAATCAGCTTCACAAGCTTCAACCAATACTGACAATGTCGCTGTTGCAAGCTTTTCAGGATTTGACTCCAGGAACGCAAGAGTATCTTCTATGAACGGTATCCAAATTTTTTCACCAATGGACTCATCCATGATCAAAACAGACGACAAAGGCAATTTTATAGTAAAGTCAGTAAATGGAAAAATGCCAGCACCGATTACGATCACAAAACAAGGCGATGGAGTGTCAGGAACTATTCGCATTCTTCCAGGCTCTGTATCAGTATCGTCTTCAGCGTCATCACCGTCAAAGTCTGGTCCAGTTTCAGCATTCGCCAGCTATAATCCATGGCCAGCTCCAATTATGAAACCGATTATGAAAGATTTTTACTTTCCGCCATTCCCAACATTTCCTACAATGCCGGATCCGATATTCGACGCCAGGTTCCCGGATACATCATTTCCCACGAAGATGCTGGACCCTTATCCATTTATGAGGATCTCAGAACCGATGTTTGAAACTAGAATGCAGGACCCATGGTTTCATAAGAATAAATACAAGCAACCACAACCGAAACACGACATGTTTACATCCAACTGGTTTTATCCGAGTTTCAACCCATTTTTTAACTACTGGTGATTTCTTTGGAATAAATGATTAAAACCCTACTCTTCTTTGACTGATACTTAGAACCTTTCTCACTAACGTTGATTTGCTGAGGAAGGAAAGCGACTTTTGATGTAACTCGCATTTTAAATATTTTTGAAAGGAATTTAGTCGTTATGTATGTGTTACATACACATACATAACGACTGGACGACGGTCAAAATGAAAATTTGTTAAATAAATGTGACAGAGCACTAGAACTATTTATTTCTTACTGTAGCTTTTAGCTGTTATGTCTTCTGTAAACCAGACTTGCGATAAAAAGGCAACAATAATATCACGTCAATCCGAAGGACTAAAAAGATGATTCAACATAAACCCGAACTAGACATATTCCATAAGGGGCTTGGATTAATGATAGATATATTACTAATCGCTTAATTAGTTATTCCAAATATAGAATAATATAACGTTACTATCATCACATTAGTTCCTAATGTGGTCGTAACGAACTCTCACCTTTCCAATATCTTATATATTCTCGCCTAGCAACTTAGCATTTGTTTTAGCCGAGGCGACAGGCGAGATATTTGAATGTAAATTGTAATAAGAACTTGCTATGTTTATGTGAAACTAAACCTTCCTCAAAAGTCCTTAAGGAAATATAACATGCAACAATTTAGCCGGTCCATAAATGGACCAAATTGAGCATTGCGTCAGAAAAAACGTTTGACGCTGGTTATCCTACTAAGTAATATTGTAAACGCGAAAGTTTGTGAGTATGTAAGTGAGTACGTTTGTTGCTCTTTCACGCAAAAAATACCGAATGGATTCTGATGAAACTTTACAATAATATAGCTTATACATCAGAATAACACATAGGCTAGGCATAGACAATTTATAAAGATAATACGACGCGGCGTTGCACGCGTCTATTGTCGTACCGCGGGTAGATCCGCGGGGTTCAGCTAGTATGGAATACAAGCTTGTGCTCACGTCCAGTAGTTGACCTTCAGCTGAGGTGATAATGATGATGAGATATACATACGCTTAGTTCACGTCTACATACATGCTTTCACATCTAAACTGATGGATACTTAACGCTAACGTCCCTTAGGTGTAAGGAATAGCGTCCCATTCGGATGTAAACCTTACGTACTCATATCAATTTCTACAATAACCTTTCTAACGGCCATAGGTTCACCGTTTCGGGTTTTATCTCTAATAATTATATGATTATTAAAATTTGGGCTTTTGTAAAGTGTGACTGTAATACCTGTTAAACTTATCTAAACGGTTAGCACCTTAAAAAGAATCGACTAACGTTACTAATCTTAATCGATGTCAATAGTATTCGATGTTATCAGAGGTCAATGGTGCTCACCTACTCTTTCATTGTTCATAAAACCGTTAGTTGAGACCAAAACTGTCAAGACAAAAGTGAGTAGGTAGATACTTTGTTGGCTCTTTTGACAATCATTTAAAACGATGACAGTACTTTTAAACATATTTTACAAGCTGACTCTTAGAGACTAGTGTCTCTCAAAATAAATAACTTATAGCCGTTTTTGCAATATAATTCAGTACTGCTTAGCTCCTATTGGTCGAACGTGAAATTGAATAGCCTACTTAGCCTTCGTCAATAAATGGGATATCTAAAATTAAAATAATGATTCTGTTTGAACCAATAGTTCCTAAAATTAGCGCGTTCAAATAAACAAACAAATCTTTCGGTTTATAACATTAGTAGAGATTTACTTCATATTAAGTTACTAGTACGTGGTGCAACACATTATTCAGAACCTTAGTCGAGACCAAAAATTTACTGGACAAACCGACCAACTTTAGACACTATAACAGTGTATGCATAAATATCATATGACTTAAAACCAGAACAGAAGTCAAGTGCAGACTTAAATAAAAATAAATAGTTTCTGATCTAGATTACAGATCCATAAAAAGATCATTGCCCCGTGTGCAATCGCAGAATTCTATCGTACAATGCAGACATTTATATACAAAAAGTATATAAGTATTTATATCAGTTGTCAGCTTGGGACAACGCCATCGTTGTGTATTAGATTTTCGAAATATTCATTTACTTTATTATTTAGGATATGATGCAAGCAACATTACAAGTCCGTCGACTAGTCGCTCTGTTGACTATGCTTTCATCTAGCTTTGTATATGTTACACTAGAATAAAAAGTATCTGTATATATCTAGTGCGAAAAATAATATCAAATGTTGTATTTAAAAGGAACGCAAGGAAAGTTATCTTGACTGACATGAGTAACTATCCTACTTACTATTATAAAGGCGAAAGTTTGTAAGTATGGATGTATGTATGTATGGATGTTTGTTACTCTTTCACGTAAAAACTACTGAATGGATTTGAATGAAACTTTACCACAATATAGCTTATACATCAGAATAACACATAGGCTACTATTTATAAAGATATAGCTTCGCCTCGCGGCGTTGCCCGCAGTTATCATCGTACCGCGGGTAGCACCGCGGGGTTCAGCTAGTATTTATATAATCATAACTTTAAGTAAAGTTTTTTTTGGAATCCCCTATTCCAAAAAAAAACTTTACGACTAACGAGCAGAATTATCGCCTGATTGTAAGCGACTATCGCCGCCCGTGGACACACGCAACACCAGAGGCGTCACAGGTGCGTTGCCGGCCTGTGAGGGATGGGGGTGGGGTTGGGGTACGTGCCTCCGGTATATTCACTCGGTGAAACTCTGTGAGACCGTGGTATCACTCCGGTCGAACTGGCTCTTGCATACCGAAGCGTAGCTCTCCCACGGTTACTAGTGTACTTACGTCTTATGTATATAATGTGATGTAATTCTGACTGCCTCGTCGGTCTAGCGGTTGGCGTTAGCGACTGCAGATTAAGGGGTCTCGGGATCGATTCCCGGGTTGGTGTGCTGCCTGGAGTATACAAGACGGCAGTGTTTCCCGCCCGTGCGTCGGAGACCACGTTATACCGCCGGTAATGGTTGTCATAAACAAATATGGCAATCGTTATTGGGCATTTAGAACCCCTTAAATATACTGAAAAATTTTTCAACAGGATGATAGTATGTGATGTAATTTAAAAAAATATACATTCTGAAGCCTGTATTCTGAGCCTGTATTCACATTTTATAAACTACGACTCAGTCCCACCAACTTAGGAATTTCTAAACACAATTAAATTGGATAATATTGGAAGGAAAAGGCAGATAAGATGAGAAGGAAATTATAGAAAGGCATATTACTTAAATTGTTCGGGAATATCAGCAACTAGTTCAAACCGTTCGTGATGTAGTTGAAGTATATGACTGTATGTAAATACAAATACATAAAATTTAAGTGTCTATTAGTAATTTCAAATTAACAGCTTTATACTAAATGTATGTGGGAGTATATACGATGCTTACATTTAAAAAAAACTAGCAACTAGTCCCGGCTTCGCACGAATTCTTTATTGAAATTATAGTTGAATTTATTCTGACGTCTTCAACAAATATCGTATGTTTATAACATACTAGCTGAACCTCGCAGTGTTACCTGCAGTTATTAGTTTACATATTGGTTTTTTTTTTATTTTCTTTCTTACAATTAAAATATATTAATCAGTGATAATGTAGCATTCAAATGGTGAAAGAATTTTTTAAATCCGTCCAGTACTTTTTGAGCCAATTCGTTACAAACATACTTACATACAAACCTTTCCTCTTTATAATATTAGCATAGATATATAACATGCCTTGGCTTTTAAGTTTCTCACTAACAGACTAACAGACAGACACGGCGGAGGACTTTGTTTTATAACACGTAGTGATAGTGACAACATATTTTAAACCTTTTGTCTGGACCGATTTTAATGGTTTTTCACTAGCAGGTAGATGATGATATAAGAATTAACTTAGGCTTCTTTTTTAGAATACCTTCGCCCCACACAACAGTAGTAAAGTTACGACAGCAACCGTGGCTAGTAACGTGGGTCGAAGTATAAACGTGGGTCGAATATTTTTTTTTTTTTTTTTTTTATCTTGCAATCGGCTTCACAAGCCTTTAGCAGATTTTTTGAGGAAGATGATATGGCGGTAGAGATTGTTCCTCCAATGAGAAAACTATCTCCTATTAACTAGGGTTTACTAATAAGGTCCCATATGTGTTGCCTTTTCAGCCTTCTACCACTCATCTGTTCACATAACACCGTTGCTAGGTTGTTAGTATGAGCTCCCAGGCGGTCCCTGTATGCTCGTGCTCTGTGTTCCACCTCCTCTTTGACAGTTTTCATTTCTGTGTAGTAATATATAAAAGCAAAATAACACTCACTGATTAATCACGAAATCTCAGAAACTATAACACCTACAAACTTGAAATTTGGCAAGTAGGTTCCATATAGGGTGTAGACATCTGCTAAGAACGGATTCAACGAAATTCCACCCCTAAGGCTGTGAGAAGGGGGTTGGAAGTTTGTATGGAAGTCCTAGGTTTTTGAAGTAAGAGACTTGAAATTTAAAATAAATGCTCTATGGATGATGTGGAGGTGTACTAATAATGTGCCTTATGGTGGATGGTAGTATACTATATATTTATTAAGCCCGTACACAAAATGTGCGGGGTGTTAAGTTTGTGTAGATGTGTAGATCTGATCTATGTGTTCGTGTGTGTATCTATCATAGCGCCCAAACTGATGATTTCGAACGTTTGTTTTGTCCGAAGAAGACTTGATCGAGTGTTCTAACTATGGAAAGTTTGCCAAGAGTGTGTTATGATTTATAAGTTGTTTTTGTTAAATACCTATATCTTCACACTTGTGAAGCTGAGGCGGGCCGCTAGTTAATTAATAAAATTGATGATCAAGTTATAGAATTATGTATTAAGTTTTTATTTTCTATGCAGATCTTTATTTAAATAGTTTGCTCCCTTAGTCAGCTGTTATGACACCCATTGGATGAGTAGGGATAACCACGCTATATTCTTAATCTGTCACTACACGGACTAAATAATTGCACGGTTGGCCTAGTGGTTTAAGCGGTCGCCAAGCCGCTTGCTACTGCACAAATCGTCATGGGTGTAAAATCCCACGCGATACAACACTTTGTGTAATTCACAAATTGTTGTCCCGAGTCTGGGTGTTCTTTGTGTCCGTTTTTTATGTATGTTTGTAAAGACCCCCGCGACACAGAATGTTTATTACAAATGCGTGAGTTGTCTTTATTAAAACAAAAATTACTCATTAGTATTACCAGTTTTCTATGACTCTGACTCCGGTCGAGTGAATCCATTTATGACGAAAAATAGCTTATAACACACTGAATATATAATATATGAGCCATTTATATTTGTCCCCCTTTTCATTGTTTTCATAACTTGTTTTTGAAGAACAAATAATACCGACACTACTTATTTATAAATATATCATCTCAACTGGATCTAAAGAAAACAATTATTGTTTCTTGACTCATAAAACACCCATAAAATATATTTTTATTTAACGATCTATAAATCTTAGTAACAGGTTATAGTTATAGCCATAATAATAAATAACAAAGGCTTTACAGACAAGCCACTGACCTATAATCAAAGGTGGACCAAGTATGAGAACAATTATTGGTTCTATTCTTCATCTTCTGTTCTCCTTCTCTTTAGTGCATTTACAATTTTGTATGTCGAGAGTCAAAAGAACAGAATTAGTAACACTTTTTAAGTCCTTTTTGGGAGTCCTCGTACAGTTGTATCTTGTAGGTACTTCTTGTTAAAGACGAATTGCCTGGGTATCGTGTCAGTTACCGCTTCCATGAGGGGTCCCTTTGAAATCCTCCATGAGGCCATAGCCTCATAGAGGATTTCGGTGTGTGGTACTATATGGCGGTCTCCATGAGATTTTGTTTCTTAAGGAGTGGTGGTAGACCTATGATGACTTCCAGAGCCGCTGTCGGTGTAGTCCTCATAGAGACCGTTGCCGCCACACAGGCCAATCTCTGGGGTCGTTGTAGTTTAGCTTCGACTGTATACTATCACGCCGTAGCTTACCATTGGTCGAATTACTGTCTGGTAGAGCCATAGAGTGATCTTCGGGTTTGGTCCCCAAGTTTTACCCTTACCATTCTGCGGCACAGCCAAAATACGACTGTTGCTTTTTCAATCTTGTTGTTGAAGTGGGCACTCCAATTCAGTCTGTGTTCGAATATCACCCCTAAATAATTTACCTCAGACAAGAGTTGGAGCTCTGTATTGAACAGCCTGGGAAGTCGATACTTTCCCAGATTCCGTTTATTGGTGTACATTTCCATTTCAGTCTTCCTTGGGTTACCTGACAGTCGTCCACGCACCAGCATTCCACTATTGCCGGTTCCGAGCGTGTGAAATCGTAAACTGTACTTGCGTGCATACCGCTTGTTAATATCACTATGTGATCAGCGTACTCGATAGTATAATGGTGATTGTTGTTGAAAGTGGTGATGAGGTCCCACCCCCTAGATTCCATAGAAGTGGTGAGAGAACACCTCCTTAATAATAATAATAAAATAATAAATATTCCGGACATCTAACACACAACGCCATCTAGTCCCAAGCTAAGCAGAGCTTGTGTTATGGGTACTAAACAACTGATATAAATACTTATATACTTTTTTTTGTAAATACATACATATTATACATAGAAAACACCCAAACTTCGAAACAAATATTTGCAGATCATACAAACATTTGGTCCGACCCGGGAATCGAACCCGAGACCTCAAGCACAGCAGTCGCTTACGCTACCACTCGCGCCACCGAGGCAGTCAAGGAGGCAGCTCTTCGCCACTGGTGCTTGTTTAGTAGTGTTTGCTTCGAGTCTGATGACTCTCTTGCTCAGCATCTTGTTTATCCGCTCTATCACAACTGTGTGCCCTTCATGACTTACCAGTGCTGCTGTTATGCAGGTGAATTTGGTCTTGTCAAAGGCTCCCTCCATATGTATGAAGGTGCCTAAGCACATGGTCTAGTACCTAATCGCCACCTTAATTTTGGTTGTGACCGCATGAAGTGTTTATTCTGTCGATTTACCTGGGCTGTAGGCATGTTAGTACGGATGTAATGGTGCTTGTGTTAGGGCCGTCTTCCTCAGGTGCTGGTCGCATCGCGTAGCTTCTCTAGTGTCTTTAGGACGAAAGCGGTTAGGCTTATCGGTCTGATGGATTTAGGATCCGAGTAATCAGTTTGCCTGCTTTTGGTATGAAAATTACTTTGACGTCTCTTAGCTCCCAGGGCGAAGGTCAGCCTTTGAGTAAGTACCTTCCCTCCCCATTAAGGCAGGGCTGGAAAGATCTCGTCCGGTCCTGGAGATTTGAATGAGTCAAAGCTGTCGATATCTACAGCTGCATAAATAACTAATTTATGAAAGTAAAATGATTTATAGATCTCTGAATCCGTAGTGATGTATTACCTTTTTAATTGGCTCATTAATTCACACATAGGAACTACACTATTTCGTTAGAAATGTACAGTCAGCGATAAATAGACGTTAAAACTTGATTTACAATAACATAATTAGTATTCAATTCTTTCTTATTTACATCTCATATATATTTCCTCTCATGCATATGTAGTTAAATACATATATTGTAAATGTAAGTTACTCTGCTAAATTATTATAAGAGTGAGTCAGTATGTCAATGACTTAAAAATAATAAGTTATAGTGGTAACACATTCTTATCCACGTAAAGAGAATCACAAAATGACCTTGTGAACGGCCTCATTCAGAAACAGATTTTCAAAATAATGTTTTTTTTCCTATTTTAAAGACAACTGCGTAACTAATGTGTAACAATTTTACAGACATACATAAAATAGACCACTAGACACTCACACTTAGAACAATAATTTCTGGATTTCACACATAAAATGCATCATCTAAATCGGTTCATAAATAACGAAGGTATCCGCAAATAAACATAAAAAAGCTGATATACGGTCGAATGAATAAACCACCTCCTTTTTGAAGTCGGTTAAAAATTTCATCCCAGGCAAATAGGGATCAATCCCACAATACTCAGTGCGAAAAGATGCAGTGACGTGCTGCTTGAACCGCTACGAGATACGTGCAGTCTTCAAAAATCTCTCAACACTATTGAAGTCGTGTAAGACGAGACAAACTTCTTAGCACTCCATGGATTCACCGTGCGGGTGCCGGGTCCATCGTGTGGCAGAGGGAGAGACTCAAAGCAGTTCCCAGGACTTACGACCTGGATGTAGGTTTAAGGAGGCCCCCTTTAAGATGCGCATCAACGCTCACCTTCACTGCTCGAGTTTCCCGCCCTACCTAGCCAAATTTGGTAGGAACCTGTTAGTGCAGCCTTGGATACTCGTTCTAAAATAGAACTTACTGCAGATCTCGACATGCCAAGGTCTTTCAGAAGGTTATAGAGAGATTTAGCTGGTATACCTCTCGCTCCTACTTCTACCGCGTATAAATTAACCACATAGCCATTTTTGTTAAGTTCAGTTGTTAGATCGTAATATTTTTTTAATTTTATTCTATGGTCTTTAGGAATATTAGTTTCCCACGGAACAGTAAGCTCTACTAATATTATGTGTTTAATTTGTCTAGAGAAAAGGAATATGTCCGGTCTGGATGACGAAACACCAACATCCTCTGGGATTTTATAGTGCTTATCATACGTATCCATCAAAATAGTCCAGTCAGGTGCAGTACCTAGGATTGAGAAAGGCTTGCTTTTAGATTTGGTAGTTGAGCCATCCTTTATAAAGTTAATTTCTCGTTTATTTGTAGTCAATCCTTTTTGGGCTCTAGCTACTGAAAGACTTACTGCTTCACGTATGATTTCTAGTACTCTATCATGTCGGCGTGAGTAATAACCCCTATCAAGCAGCACCCTGCAACCTACCAGTAAGTGCCTAGCAGTACCTACTGCCTCACCACACGTATAGCAAGATTTTTCAGATGCTTTCCCCCATCTCACTAGGTTACTTTGGTCTGGGAGGGTCATTTGGAAGGCATTCAGATAGAATTTTAACAGGGCAGGAGACCAATCATATAGCAAGGTGCGCCATTTCAGGGCTAACGGGATGCAGAACTCACCTATAGTTAACCACTCACTTTGCATTTCTAGATTCATTGCATGCACTTTATAGATATCATTTTCATCTTGTTGTATAAAAGATTTTATTATTTCTCGGTCTCCTTTCTTCTTTGCGAAACCCAGCCCGACTCTATTAAACTGTGCACCAGCCATAAATTGTTTATGGAACTGAAGTCTTGACTCAAGCTCTGTAACATATTTATCTTTCGGGAGTGATGAGACTATTTCATCCTGGGATTGTCCTAAGACATGCATTTTGGTAACTCTGAGGTGTTTATAGAGTTCCGATGGCTTCTTTAACTTCATCCCAAAATTGTTTTGATCCCTAAATAGAGTTGAGGGGTCAGCTGAGTGTGCAATTCCGAGCCATAACTTCAATATCTTTTTGACATTTGCATCTAGTTTTGCCAGGAGGCTTTTACCGATGTCATATACAAGGAAAGGCCAAGTCAGACGCGACGTAAGATAATTGTCGTATATCCAAACTTTTTTAATATTGTTTAATGGTTGTTGGTCTACCTTATTTAAGTCATTAAGAAAATTTTCGACAGTTATCTCTAAGGATGGTGTACGTCCTTTGTAATCAATCTTTCTACCAAGAAATTTGAAAGGCACTGCTTCAGCAATCGTGGTTACACTAAGTTTCTTAAGTTCTTAAGTAAAAACCCCAACCCCTCCCCCATCCCCTTTCCCATCCCCCAAAGGTCGGCAACGCACTTGTGACGCCTTTGGTGTTGCGGGTGTCCATGGGCGGCGGTAATCGCTTACCATCAGGTGATACGTCTGCTCGTTTGCCCACTATTCAATAAAAAAAAAAGTAATTATAATATACATATGTAATAAATAACTCCAATCAATTATCTACATATGTCAAATTTCAAAAAGGTATATGGCTAGACATTGCGTTGCTTAATAGGTACTTGAGAAGAATTAACAGCATCAATATGCGTTTAGCGTAGCGATTTGTCAATTAAGACTTGAATATAATGTTTAAATTGTTATTCATATTATGCTTAAGTATATACCTAAAATAGATAGAGGGTAGAAATTGTTTTTTTGAATTTATAAACTGACGTGAGCTAGAAATTTAACATTCTCCAAAACATTTCACTTTCAATTACTTTTTTAATTAAACTTTTTTGCTTTCTAATTGAAACTAGGTAGTAATAAATCTTCATCCTTTGAATTTATATCTAGATTGGATACAGTCAGTCGATTAATCAGCGTTAAAGAGTTAATTCGAGCAAAGGTCTAATGAGAGATTATTTGCCTAGTTACTAAAATGTTTCTTCTAAACATGTATATTTAACTCAGTCAAGTAGCTTAGAAATCGCACCTTCCGTTCACTTCAGTTATGTAATTAGAATGGTGTTATTCTGCAAGCTAATGGCTTAATAAATTGTTTTTATACCTAAGACTTTATTTTATACTTCACCTAGACTCCTTAAGTCCTCGAATTGATGTTTTTTTTTCACTTCCCTGCTACTTGATGTCATGATTTCGTTAAGAGATAACAATAACTTCGACCGGTTTGACTAGTCGATAGCAAGTAAGCAACATTATTTCGTAGGTATTTATTTAGAAAACGACAGAAAGGAAATTATTTCAAGGTTAAATAACGAGACAAGGCTGACTAAAGGTGTACTGAGTAAACGCATGTGTCACCTCCTACCAAAACAAACAAAATAAAAACGTACAGAATAGCGCTTTACGTTCGCTCAATGACAGAAAGTCGCGTCGCCTGCGCAGTATACATTGCACACGCGCCACGATGCGAGCCCTAACTCCCACAATATTATTTATCGTCTTCACTGTACTTTACATCACCGCTGCAGCCCCGACAAACTCAAATCTACAAACTGGCCGAACTGTACCAACCAACGGTGAGTATTTAAAACGATATTCAAAATAGTTTCTAATATATTTATCAGTGTATATGTGACAATTTAAATGCATCGCACGTATAAAACGCTAGAACGTAGTACAATGACTAAATATAGCCTCGGATTGTTGTTCTTTCGATAGATTTACATCAATTTTGTGTCTAGTTGTAATAATTACATTTGATGTGTTATATTCAATGTAAGTGGTTAGTTATGGGTTCAGGTTGTTGCACATATTTAAAGCAGATATACTACTTTCGCTTTTATATGCGAGCGTATGTTTACTTATAAACTGGGTTTTAAGGTTCGAGTGACGGTTTTTAGAGTACGACAGATGTGTTTAAGCGTTTAATTTTTGATGAAGATTATTAATTTAACCTATAGTATAGTATTATCATTACATTTCAAATTAATTTATATCAAAATTGTCTGAAGTGAAAAATCAACTCTTTAAAGTGACTCACTGTTTGTGAAAATGCTACATTTTGTGGTTTCGAAAGGGATCTAAAGACCGCGAAAGTAATGCTGATTTAACAAATGTTATTGTTGAACTATAATTATTTGGGATAGATGATAATAATATATGTTTTCAACAACATTTTAAGCCTAAAATATGTCGGATGTCGGATTCGAACCTGTGTGGGCCCTGGCCCTCTCCTGTGTGAGAACCCCAATGTTCCCGTTAAAGTCCTCCAGGGCGCGCACGCTCCGCAGCGTCCGCGCCGTCACCCTGCGCCGGGCCTGCTGCTGCTAGAGTAACACATGGCCTCATGTGTCACCCTCAGGCTTGCGCTTATGGAGGATGGAGATCGTTCTGCGATCTCCGGCGCCTGAGTCGCCTGCGGTGCCTGGCCCGTTCCCGGGCCCGGCGCGCCGGGAGAGTTCTAAACCTCTCCCGGTTCCGCTCCGCCGTCTCCTTGGCAACTTGCTCACAGAAAGAAACGGTGGCTTCCCACGCCCTCTCGCTCCGCAACATGGCCGCAATCGTGTTACCGAGCGCCCAAAATAATACCTAATAATTTCTGATGCAAATAATGTTTCCTTTAAGAAAACTGCTCAAAATTGTTGCACTTTATTGAAACTATTTCCATCCTCGAGCAATTTTTAGAATCATGATAATATTTTTGTCATTTAAATCAAACTCCTAAGTGACTGTAAATCTAAACTTCTTTCAGGAGTTACTACGTTTATTTCTAAAAACGGGACATAATTTTGCATTTGTGGTGACCAATCAGTAATATGGAGTCTGTGCACCTCTATTAAGCTCGTGGGTATTATGAGATCTGGGTAAGAAAGCAAGCTATACGGGACAACCATTTTTTTTTTCCTCGTGCTGAATTCCCCTCGAATACCACCTCCTGGTGGCATGTCGGACTCGAACCGACTAAAACCGCACGTCGTCTCGGGTACTAGATGCCGGGGATCCAGGTGCACCCTAGAAAGGAAAACCCTGGAACCCCGACGTACGTCGGGCCACCTATGGTTTGTAGATGGCCCCCTACTGTGTGGGAACCCCGGTGTTTCCATTATTGTTCCCCGAGGCGCGCACGCTCCGCAGCGTCCGCGCCTCCATCCGAGCCTGCTTCTGCCGGGGTGACGGATGACCTCATCAGTCACCCCCAGGCTTGATGCAGGACAATCCTAAATAGAAGGAAAACTTGACACAAACTCATTTAACCAGCGTGTCATGGTAGTCAAAAACCGCATTTCTAAGAGAGTTCAATAGTTGATATACAGAATGAAACCTGTTGTAAAAACCTAATAATTAATATGATCAATGCAGAGCTCAATCTGTAAGAACTCAATTAACATGTCTTACTAACTTTACAGCCCGCTAAATACAGTCTGTGTACGATAAACACCAGGTACTTCCATCGACAGCAATTAATTACAAGTTCGAGTAACGCGTTATGACCACAGACAAATAACACACAGAATATATAATGTAAGACAGACGTAGAATGCAAAAGGTACCAAATATTTTGTTATACAGCGGGATCTATTCGCTATAGAAATATTTCCCGACGTTTCATTTATCACATAGGAAAGTCTAAAACTGTACAAAAGATGTACAGTCCTCTGCTGGTTTCAAGTGTAAGGCAATAACTGGTCACGATAATACAGGTATAGCGTTTGTGTCAAGTTTTCCTTATGTTTGTATATTGTCCTGCATGATTTAGTTGCCTCTTAGTTGGCTCTTACGATACCCACAGAACGAATAGGGTTGAAGATCTATATTCTTCATCCATACTAAAAATTACAATACAGTTCTCGCATTATATTCGTATTGGTCGTTCAAAGGTTAACAAATTCGAATATATTTCCCTAGACTGTTAACAGATAAAGCTCCTTTTAAGTAGGGTTTTTTTACCCGAGTATGTTAAAGCCAATATGTATGTATGTATGTTTTATTGTAGTGCCCCAGCTGTAGGTATCGTAAGAGAGCAAAAATTTTGTGATTTCTATTTCGCATAAATTACAAGGTAGTAAAGCCACGCTGCATTTCAGCACGAACGTGCCTTTAGCTTCGCACAGAAAATCAACGTAAAATGACAGCGGAATTCGTGTTGTAGTGTTCGGTGGTGAGTGCGAGACCGGAGGCCTTATGGTCATCACTAGGCCCCTATGTGTGGGTCACTATGCTGCATAGTTGCGTTGACTGCATTCGCAATATGTATGGTGATCACCACTCTTGGATTCTGCTTATGCTTTTCATCAGGCGCAGTAGAGTCATTTTCGCATGTACATAAAAAATATATAATTAGCTGTTACCCGGCTACCCCCGCTTGTATGTTGGTTATTGCGGTCTATGGCCTATGACCTTTCTCAAGATTCAAACTATCTATACGCTAAATTTAATTGAAATCGATGCAGCGGTTTAGCCGTGAAATCATAACAAATAGGCAGACAGAGATTTAATATACAGACAAAGTTTTAATAAATAAGTGTGCATATTCTTTCATTTAAAATAAATTTATCACTGTGTAGACTAACAGGGTCTTCTTTTACTATATTTTAATATATCTTTACAAATAAATAAAATTGGAGTGTCTGTTTGTAATATTAAAATAACCGCTTTCTACTACATGCATATGAATGTATATACGGTACACATACCAAAATATTTATTTTTAAAATTTTTGTCTGTCTGTCTGTCTGTTTGTTCCGGCTAATCTCAGGTACCACTGGTCCGATTTGAAAATTTCTTTCGGTGTTGGATAGTCCATTTGTCGAGGAAGGCTATAGGCTATATATCATCACGCTACTACTAGTAGGAGCGGAGCACCAATGAAGAATGTTTCAAAAACGGGGGAAAATTTTCACGCCACGGGCAATATAAGACGCAAACGAGGTTGCGTGGGTCAGCTAGTCTATGATATATTTGCGTAGTGAGTAATGACCGTGTCTGAAGTGGGTATTAAAAATTTATTTAAATAACGGTCTCGCAATTACTTTTATACAGACTGATGGCAATTTAAAAAAGTAGTTTAAATATGCAATAACGCTTACTAATTAATGATCCATCAATATGGATATCATAAATCCTGTCAACTTCCATCTATGGTCTACGCCCACAAAGTTTTATACTGTAATAAAAAGAAGAAAGTTGTTGTAATTACTTTATGGTCGGTAAATTTTTGGATAGCTTTCGCGCGCTTCTTGACATTAACACCGATTACTTTGTGAATCCAGGATACCGTTAAAATCTAATAATTGGATTCATAATTACTAGTGGCCGCCCAATAGTCAAAATTCAACATTGATTATTTTTTTATTCTTTTTTTTATCTTCTGCACTTCTTCTCGATATAAACTTTACTATGCCAAATAGAAAACTGCTCCGTTCTTTTTTTATGGAAACGAGCAGACGTATCACCTGATGGTTAGCAATTACCGCTGCCCATGGACGCCCGCAACACTAAAGGTGTCATAAGTGCGTTGCCAGCATGAAGACCCCATCCCTCATGAGGGGAGGGTTTGGGGAATGGGCCAATCACCAACAATCACCGAGGTCAGTCGTGAAGCTTAGTCGGAGACCTTTGGGCGGCTGAAAAACATCCAACGACAAGATTACGTAGCCACTACGTTGTCTGTTGTTGATTTATTGATTGATTGAGCACCTATTATGTAAGGTTTTTTGGAAATTTCATACCTCAGGTGTTAATTGTATGAGGAACAATTCATTGTATAAAAGTTCGTGATTTTCATATTTAAAAATAAAAAAATAATTACGCATGTGAAGCCGTTAACAAATAACAGAAATTGTTTTACGTAATCTGACAATCACAACCATGAGAGAGTTTTTGCGAAGGCCTCTAAGAGGACAAACCAAAAATCTTGATATAAACATTCATTGTTTATTTCAGTCTTATTCTCACATAAATACAATCCCTCATTAAACAACTTCCTAGCGAGGTCTTTACAGAACAAGAGCCTTTAATATTATGTAACCAATTTTTTTAATACGAGTGTGTATTTATATGAAAATTGGTTCCCTCTGGGAGCCGTATGACATTGTTTCTATACAAAATATCAGAATTAACCATAAACACTACACAATAGTTTGATAGGACGCTGTGGAGGAACGGATATCATGTTCCACCCAACACAAAGAGAGGATTCTCTGACCAGGCTAGGTGATCATGCCTGGCGGGCCACTGCCCGACAGTTGATGTTGTATATATGATAATCGGCGTGAGAACTTCTACTGCGCGATTCAGGATTTGTAATTTCTTCGTGTTGTACGTTGCTCAGTAGTTCAATGTATCTGCGGTAGATGGCGCTGTAGTAGGTTGTTGTTGTGTTGTATGTGGAAGTCGCCACAGCGCTATCCCTAATAGAGACAGTACTTGTTTCAAGTAAGTGTATAGTCAAAAGACAAAAGTATTAAATTAATGGTATTTTACATTACAGATGCAGAAGGTAGACCATATATTGAAGAGGTGAAGGTGGAGTCGGTGCTTCAAGTTCGTTCTCCAAGCAAATTTGATCGCCAATACCGGACCAATACACATACCAGTTTGCAAGACGGCGCAAGAGTTGAAGCAAGAAAATATCACTGATGAATAAAAGATATCTGTTATTGATTAGTATTGTATCATCATCATCATTATTATCATCAGACTGTCGCAGTCAATTATATCACATATCATTAATTATTTAGCTCTTGTACTTTAGTTCCTAAGTTTACAATAAAATTAAGCGTTAAAATGTCATGGATTCATAAGAAACGTAAGTCTTACCCCTCAATTTATTTATAGATATGAAATTAATGTAGAATAAAATAGATTAAAGAACTTCATACCCGTATTTTTTCCTGAGAAACCTTGACTGTAGAAATCGTTGTATTGTATTCTTGTGGTGAGAATTCTACTAAATTATTGAATTGTTTAATTTCGCTTAATCATTTTGCAAATGACCTTAATGGATTAATTGTATTTTTAATTTTCAAAAACCTCCAAGTTTTTTTTAAATTCAATGAATTATAAGCAGCAACAAATCTCTACTCTATGTAGGTATACAATTGTGGCGGCTTCCACATATAACACAACAATAACTTACTACAGCGTCATCTATCGAAGATACACTGAACTACGAAGTAACGCACTACACGGAGTAACTACAAATCCTGAATCGCGCAATAAATAGTTCTCGCGCCGATTATTATATTTACAACATCCCAACATCAACTGTTGGGCAGTAGCCCACCAGGCATGATCACCTCGCCTGGTCGGAGGATCCTCCCTTTGTGTTGGAGGGACATGATACCCGATCCCTCCACACAATTATTATCTGTGTGTCATCGGTCTGGTGGTAGAAGAGATCGCTACGCCGCTTCCTGCTACGCTAAGTGTTGTGGGTTCAAAATCGCATCGCAGTAGTTATTTTCTTTAATTACATCTAGCTTCAAGTTAAGCGGGTCTTAAACTAAGAAAGCTGGATTGAATGATAGTTTTTTTTTATATTACATGTTCATTATACATAGGAAATACCCAAACTTCGAAACGATTGCATATCATTCAAACATTTAGTCCACCGAAGCTCTGGGCCACCGAGGCAATCAATACGAAATGAAAACACTATTTGAGAAAATTACAAACAATCTAATCTAAATTTAGCTATGCATATGAGTACAATTCTTGAATATATATCGCGTTTAACCGTTTGTTTATCATACAGATTGGGGATGTATAGTGCAAAGAACTTAATATATGTTTAAAAATATACATATTTAGTATCGGATTTGCATGTAAATGGCGCTTTATAATCAATTTACGTTTTATACGATCGGATTTTGTATTATGTATTATGTTTTTATTATTTCAATATTGATATAAAAATATTTGGCGTAAAGAAAAACCATCCAAAGTGATTATAACTTTAGACGGACTTTCGAAAAGGGATGAGTCGAACTTTGAAATAGAACCTAACCCTAAACAGCGTAAACGCTGTTTCACACCAGTTTTCTGTGAGACCGTGATATAACTCCGGTCGAGCCGGCTCATTCATGCCCATATTGATTTCGATTGATGCCGTTTAATACAAGATATTAAATACTATACAATAATAATATTAGACAAGATATTTAAAGTAATAAATAGTTAAAAGATTTAAGGATTTAAGGATATTTGAAAATAAATACTTCTTATTTCAAAAATATAAAAGTTTCTTTAGAAAAAATAAACAACACGTTAATACAGTAACAGACAAATTAACGAACATACAAGTGATCCTGATAAAAGTGTGTTAATTGAAGGTTATGTTAAAAACTTTATAATACGCAGAAAAATTTATATAAAAGGTATGTATGTAAGCATAGAATGGTCATCATCTCACCATCAAGCAGAAAGAGAAGTGGAAGAAGAATACACAATCTAAAGTTTACACTGAAATATCTTAAAAATACTTATATTGAAAAATTCAATTATTTGTTTCATTTTATTTAAACACCAACGAAAACCAATCCGATTCGAAATGAAATAAAAATCGAATCAAAAATGATTTACACTCACTCCCCGGAGCCGTTATTACTTTGACAGTAAAATACGGATAAATCCTAATGAATCAGTAGACCTCTGTGCACAAAAAACTATTTTAGATTAAACCAATTATTATCTCTAACAACTTTGACAGATTGATTGATTATTAAAAATCAAATGAATTTAGTAATTAATTTTAAGTTACTATTTCAATATATTATTAAGTAATTAATAAAATAAATCGAAAATAATTTTATTATTAATTAATCGTTTAATTGAAAATCAAAAATTTTATTTATATGACTTATTGAAGATTAAATCTAATCTGATTTGACCGCAGTCTCTTCAACCTACTACACAAATGTCGTGTTACTCCGATTGTCAAAATTGCCTGATAAACATTAAGCCTTTAATATAGTTTAGTATTCACTCCATTCACATAAAACATTCGTCTAGTAACAGTAAACGACTCATTATTTTATTATATTATTGGGACAAATGGACCATTTGTTTAGTTATTTTATGGTCACGGCTCACCAAATTAGAGCATTTGTTGAGCTGCGAGGACTGAATGTTAAGTTGAATCCGGCAAATTATATCATAGATAGCATTATATTGTGTACACCATTCATTGTGGTCAACGATTGTCAAATAAGTCACGGAACCTTGGATGAAGGTTAGACTTAGAGGAGATTAACAAAAAAAATACGTTGGCTCACCACATCCTGTGTCGTAGTAGTTAAGGCAATTGATGTTAACTATATTTTAAGTATGCTAGCTTGGTGATGGAACTTCAATCATAATTCAAAGTTTTGTTTTTGGTTGGGTAATATCTTTACCATGAATAATTTGAATCGTGGGAGAGCCACGCTTCGACATGAATGGGCCGGCTCGACCGGAGTAATACCGCCTCACAGAAAACCGGTGTCAAATAGCAGCTTGCGTTGTGTTTCACCGAGTGAGTGAGGATACCGGAGGCCCATATCCCAACCCGTCCCCCAATCCCCCTCCCCTTCCCCCAAAGGCCGGCAACGCACTTGTGACGCCTCTGGTGTTGCGCGTGTTCATGGGCGGCGGTAATTGCTTACCATCAGGCGACACGTCTGCTCGTTTGCCGCCTATTCAATAAAAAAAAGGTTTATGCGGAGAGCTTTAGGGCAAGTCTATGTCATGCAGTGGACGTCTTTCGCCTAAGATGAAAATGTTGATAATGAGTGATGATGTACCGTGATAGATTATAAACACATATACATGAATACGAATATTTATAATAATAAAAAAAAACATTAACAGTCCGGTGACGCGAACATATAATATTTTCCCCGCAAAGTGCTCAATGCGGCTAAAGAAGTTTTCACATCTAAAATTTAAACACACACAAACAACGATACAAGAACAAAGAAGTTTCGTGGTGAGCATGTGACTAAGCCACAGTAGATCTAATACTTTCTGGCAACAATCGGGAACAAGCCACATTAAGTCCGCGATCCAGCCAAGTTTCGGCTATAAACCTGTCTTCAATTGACAATTGTCCGTTGGCGGAATGTTTACGGCAATGAGCGCACAGGCACTATATTAGCGTAGGAATTAAGTTAACATATAAACTTTAACATTGCGTTATTAACAAAACTACATTCTTTTTTTTGCGGAAATCCCCACGGATACCACTTGCGGTTATGTCGGACTCGAACCGACTAAAAACCGCATACCGTCTCGGGTACTAGAAGCCGGGGAACCAGGTGCACCCTCGGCAGGAAATCTCTGGAACCCCGACGTACCTCGGGCCACCCATTGTTTGCCCCATCCCGTGTAGGAACCCAAACATTCCAATACTATAAAAATGCGCGAGCACTTTACAGAGCTCGCGCTCCTGCTTCTGCTAAGGTGACTGGTGGCCTGACCTGTCACCCTCAGGCTTGCGCTTATGGAGGACGGAGATCGTAAGCGATCTCCGCCGCTTGAGTCGTCTGCGGTACCTGGCCCGTTCCCGGGCCTGGCCGGCAGGGAGAGTTCTAAACCTCTCCCGGTCCCGCTCCGCCATCTCCTTCGCAAGCATAACTTGTTCGCAGAAAGAGACGGCAGAGTTCCATGCGCTCTCGCTCTGCAACATGGCCGCAATCATATAACTACACTGGACATCGTATAGTCCGCCTGTTTCAATTTTAAACGCAAAGCTGCAAAACAGAAGATGGAACATATCTCATAGTAAAATGCTCCCAAGTCATAGTAGGATTACAACAACAACAAAACAAGAGAGTTCTTAAGTTCTGTTCCTTCCATATATTTTTTCTAGTCTAAACACATTGCTTTTCTAATAGAATTACTCCCACTTTTCGCATGACTATTTGAAGGATCTTAGGTACTCCTAGTTAGACAAACGAACAAAAACTACCGCCTATCTCTTCTAAAAAAGGGTGAATGTTTAAAAATAGACGTACTAAATATATTTCAGTATTATAGTACTTTAACAATACAAAATTTTAACATAGAAAAACTGACTTCAATAACTGGACCAATTTGAAATGGGACCACACGGAAAGCACCAGCTTTCAAATAAAAAAAGAATCATCAAATCGGTTCACCCAGTCGAAAGTTCTGAGAAAAAAAAATAGTTTATTTCAGAATTCTCTTTTTTTGAAGTCGGTTTAAAACATTGTTTTAGCGTACTAATTCTAAATTTAAACTTATACAGTCAACAAAGTGCAACGATCTGAAGATGTTATCTCAGTATTAATTGGTGTCGTAAAATGACATCAGCCTTTGAATACATCACTGTTTCTCCGAAATCAAACAAAAATACAGTACAGCTATGACAATTGTAAATATCTCCGTTCAGAATGGTAATTGCAAATTAGATAACGTATAATTAAATTCGCCTTAGAAGAAAAAAACATGCTAAAGCATGTAAGTACTAACAGTATTCGGGAAGCGTGGCGCGCGCTGGCATCACCTGCGCACGCGCTACGAATAACCTACTACGTGCCTGTAGGATTTATATATGGTGTTTCATATTTAACATAAGTAAAGTTGAGAAATTTGAGTTCCCATATTTGATTGCGCTCAAAATCTAATTCTGACTGTAAACTCATCATATTCACTGGGAATGGTCTTTGGGACAATTAATGTATTACGGCGGGTGGTATGTTTTGGATCATCTAAGTCAAATTGCCGACATTCTGGCGATTCTGCACTATTTATTTAAGCAACCAAATATAGCTCACTTAGAAACTATAAAGTTATTGTGCCTGTTGTGCTTCCCTGTTTGATACGGGTATATGCCTATTTTGCGTAACTTTTGAATACCGATTTGCTAAGAAGAAAAGTGGAATTGTTTTATTTCCAATAGCCCTAATTTTTTTCATAATAAATTTGGTAGCTGGTTACAAGACAGTTTTCTTATTCTGGGAGTTCCTGAGTATCATAACTCTGTATATTAGTAGGTCTTTGTTATTGATCCTCGTATCGTATCCCTCTTATAAGGCCGGCGACGCACTCGTGACGCTTCGGAAGCGCATCACGATATACGGGGCGTGGTTCTACACCACGCTGATTTCAGTTACGTACATGAAACCATGACGGAAATCTTTTTTTTTATTGAATATGGGGCAAACGAGCAGACGTATCGCCTGATGGTAAGCGATTACCGCCGTCCATGGACACCCGCAACACCAGAGGCGTCACAAGTGCGTTGTCGGCCTTTGAGGTATGGGGAAGGCGATGGGCAAGGGGATGTGTTATGGGCTTCCGGTATCCTCACTCACTCGGTGAAACACAGCGCAAGCGATTCATGCCGATTCATGCCGAAGCGTGGCTCTCCCACGGTAAATAAACATATACATATACATAGATAAATAAAACTTTATCATCAATTTATCCAAACACACTATAAGCAATGACTAATCCGCAAAAAAATCCATAAGAAATATGTCACACCGTGTATAAATTCGTCAGTATAATAAAATACAGGGTGGCGCAATAGAACGTGCATTTTTAAAATAATTATTAAAAAATAAATACAAAAGGTATAGTTAAAATAAAACTAAGCAATTATTAAGTGATAACTGAAGTTTATTTTTTAAAAATAACATCATCTAAATGATGACCCTCTCTACGTTGGCACTCCTCTAACCGCAAACGGAAATTACCGAAAACTTTCTTAAGTAGTGCTGGTGTGATTGCTGCCATTTCACCACGAATATTCTCCTTGAGCTGACTGATGTTTCTCGGATTATTGGTGTAGACTTTGTGTTTGAGGTATCCCCACAAAAAAAAGTCAGGAGGCGTCAAGTCTGGACTGCGCGGAGGCCATGGGATATCACCTCTTTTCGAAATCAGTTTGCCAGGGAACATCTGCTTCACAACCGCCATGGAGTCATTTGATGTGTGACTGGTAGCTCCGTCTTGTTGGAACCAAGTCCTAGAGTTCTTTATTCTTGAATTTTCAAGTTCTGGGGCCAAAAAACCTTCCAACATCGCAACATAGCGTTCGGTATTAACAGTGATGTTTTGCCCCCGTGCGTTTTCAAAAAAATAAGGACCAATTATTCCTTTGGCAGAGATTGCGGCCCAAACTGTCACTTTAGGGCTATGTAACGGTTTTTGATGTTTGAGTCTGGGATTCTCACTATTCCAATAACGACAATTTTGGCGGTTTACGAACCCATTCATATGAAAATGTGCCTCATCAGAGAAAAGGATGTTTTCAAAATTTGAAAACCGATTGAGCATTTCATTAGCAAATGTGAGCCGTGCTATGAAGTCAGAGTCTTTCAATTCTTGAGTTAATTGCAGCTTGTATGGATGCAATTTAAGATCCAAGTTTAAAATTCGTTGCAAACTTCGTCGCGATATGTTTAGGACAGACGATCTCTTGCGAGTAGACATTTGTGGATCTTCTCGTACCGACTGCTTAACACTCTCAATATTGTCTTCGGTCCTAGATGTGCGTGGACGACCTTTTGCGTGTGGTTTAAACGTCGATCCAGTCTCTTCAAACCGCTTTATCCAGATTTTAATTAAATTAGCACTCGGAGCCTCCCTAATTTGCCGTACACCATACTCAGAACAAAATAGTCGCCTGACAACTACGTACGAACGAGAGTTTTCGTAAAATGCGCGCACGCAAAATGCGCGACGCTTCCCGTCGAAGTGACTCATAGTGACTAAAACTTCATGAACCGCGCTACCCAACGATATCGGTCTCCCCTCGCCCACGCCCCTTCTACCCCGCAAAAAAAATGATGCAATATGCACGTTCTATTGCGCCACCCTGTATTTGAATACAATCAAGAGAACAGAGAGAGGCCCGCCGTTATCGCGTGTTTGATATGGACTGTGAGTAGTTTGGGCTGAGTTCTTAGAAGTAAACCATCACTTGGGTACACGCTCTCAATGATTTGTTACCATGGCGAATATATGTTCAATTAGATGTTTAGTGCTTTTTGTTCCAGGTAATGTTGACTTGACTATCGAAGCTATTTCAGGTCGAAGAGCAATGCGGATTTTAACTGTAGTCTTAACTTATCTTTTTTCTTTCTAGAACTAAGTGGGACGAAAATAACATCTAGTAAAACTCTGTTGTTTAATTCTTGAAGCATTTCTAGGGTTCCATATCTCAAAAGGTAAAAACGGAACCTTTTTATGATCACTTTGTTGTCCGTCTGTCTGTCTGTTAAGACCCTTTGTCTCAGGAACGCGTGGAGGTATCAAGCTGAAATTCATATTAAATACTACTACTACTACTACTACTGTTCCATGGAGCTGTGAAAAAATTAAACTTCTAAACCAACGCAAGCAAAAGAGGACGCCTTTTATGCTGCAAATTTTCGACACTCGCAAGGGAAAAACAAAACCTACAAAATACTGCCCGTGAACTTGAAGTTTAGTACGAAACAACGCCTTATAGCACAGATAAAAGAAAAAAATGTGAAAGCATACATTTTTACTTACATCGTATAGTATACCTACAGGTTTGTACGGAACCCTCGGTGCGCGAGTCCGACTCGCACTTGGCTGTTTTTTTTTTCTAACAACCTTCATTTTACTAACTATAGAATTACGTACATGTATGAACTCATAAAAATATATTTGGAGATTATGTTTTTTTAAGGGATTAAGTTAATTGTAGCTTAGAGCCTGAACACTTTGGGAACTGGGTGAGAAAATGAAATATTATCTATGCCTTCAATGATTTTTTTTATTATATTAGGGGCAAACGAGCAGACGTATCGCCTGATGGTAAGCGTACTTATGGTACTTACTTTAAGTTATTATAAATAAATATTTCGGACATCTAACACACAACGCCATCTAGTCCCAAGCTAAGCAGAGCTTGTGTTATGGGTACTAGACAACTGATATAAATACATATATACTTTTTTTTGTAAATACATACATATTATACAAGGAAAACACCCAAATTCCGAAACAAATATTTGTAGATCACACAAACATTTGGTCCGACCCAGGATTTGAACCTCAAACCTCAAGCACAGCAGTCGCATTCATTACCACTGCACCACCAAGGCAGTCAATGATCAAGTGTAGATAAAAATCTTTTTGCACAACTTTTATTGTGATTCCTTGTAAGTTAAAATGAGGAAGACGAAGTAGGCAGAAAGCATGATAAAAACATTAAAAGAAGAATTTGAAAGTAAATCTTGTATTTTTTCATGAATATGCTTTTTCGTGAAGTTGTTTAATGAAAAAGAAACATAAAAGTTCATAGTCACCAGCATATAAAATCCGCTGATAAAATGAGGAATGATGAGATAAGAAACACTTCAAGAGAAGAGTGTACTCCTTAAAAGATCGGCAACGCATTTGTGGCACTTTGTTGCACGCGGTTGTTGCGAGTGTCTATGGGCGGCGATAATCGCTTACCATCAACCGATAGGTCTGCTTGTCTGCCCCTATATAATAAAAAAAAACATGAAAACAGTAGTACAGCTATGATTAGAACATGTTGAAAAGATGCACTTATGAGAGGGCAAGTCCGACAAGCATAAATATAAAAGATCCTTGAAATGGGTGCAAGCTGTATTTGAGGGTCGAACGGCGATACTAATACCAAAATTACCTGGTTGAAAAGACGGGTTGTGAAACCGCAATGGTCTTGCAAAACAATCGCTTGAATTACTAATAATGACATCGTTTATTAGTCAACTTAAATGACTATAATATATATCTTTCATCACCTAAATCGTTTTAAGATTGATTTAGGTAATAAAAGATAAATATTAAAGTCATTTAAGCTTACTTACTAGGTTTTTACTGACAATATACTATAATAGATGACCGTCCAATCAGATTCTGAGTCAGAGAACAGTCATTTCAGCTGTGTTTGCGCACACACCTGGGCACTATTATATCTCCTGGGTAGTTGACTGGTCGCCGTTGGAACTTGCCGCCGTGGCCGAAATTGGCTAAGAGTACATCATAGTATAATATTCTATTATTTTATCATTTTGTTTTTAAATAGACCAAAATCTATGCGTTTTCAAGTACCATACCACCCAAGACGAACGATTTTAAACTTTTGTCAATATAATACTATTAAAAAAAATAAGTATTCATTGTTTTGTGCATGCAAATGCAATACACATGAGCTGTCAAACTTGAACGATTCACGTTGCATACAATTTCAATGCAGACAAAACCTCATTATAAAAACAATAAACGTAATTGCACAAATTATTTTAGATTTAAGCCATAAAAACAATTAATATGCACACATGTTTTTTTTATATTTAAAACGTATCTAATGAAATATTCATTTGATAGCTCGTTCCGTACACCTATTGTCTAAGCGACAATTTATAGAGTAGGTATGCAAGAAGAGCATTATTTTATATTAAAAAAAAATCAACAACGACCTCGTCAAGAATTTATATTCCGCTCTATTATCTACAGATGTTTCTAACGAATTTATAGCAACTGTTGATAATAAAAAAAATCTTAAAACGCACAAAGCATTTTTAATCGAAGTGTACCAATGAGGTCGTAAATTAAAAATCGTTGCACGTGACCATAATAATAAACGACACTACTTCGGAACTGGGACCTCTAATCGAAATATTAAACACTAGCTGAACCCCGCGGTGCTACCCGCGGTACGACAATAAACACAGGCAACGTCGCGAGGCGAAGCTAGTATCTTTATAAATTATGATCCACGTAACCTCGTTTGCGTCTTATATAGCCCGTAGCAGGAAAATTTTCGCAAAATAAGTAACTTTTCTGGTTGATTTTTACACCTTGTGTCCGTTAAACCCAAATATCTTACGGAACCCAATTTTTTTTCAAAATAAAATATAGCCTATGTTACTTGTGGATAATGTAGCTTTCGAATGGTGAAAGAATTTTTAAAATTGGTCCAGTAGTTTTTGAGCCTATTCATTACAAACATACAAAAATAGGTACAAATCTTTCCTCTTTATAATATTAGTATAGATAAGCTCGCTTATAATGAAATTTTGATATTGGGAAGCTGTACTTAATATTTTTGATACATATTTATTTTTTGACTGATCTAAATGACTGATAACTGATCTAAATAAAAAATGTAGGCGATCTTTAAAAAATAAATAAAATAAAAAGGCTTTTAGGCTAAATACATATATCTGATGATGTGTGCATAGCATATTAGCATGCTGCATAGGAAAAAAAGTTTGCGACAGCGTATTATGTCTATCTTATTTAAAATTGGTTTAATATAAGCTTTCAATTTATTAATGCTGTGTATCATCAAACTATGGGCAATAAGAGAAGCAGAAGACATTACGTGGGTAAGCTATTCCTATACATTATTGATGATTTCCTAGCCGATTATGACCAAGGCGGCCTCAACAGAAACCAGCCAATTACACAGAAGATATTATAGTGCACAAGTGTGTGCGCAAACTCTCTGTTACCTCTCTCTCATAATCCGATGGGATGGTTAACCGCCACCACCGGGGAACAAAGGCGCAGGACCGACAGCTTTACGTAGTCTCCGAGGCGCGGGGGTTCAGACCTCAACTTCCAAACTCTGAGCTGAAAACTCAATAACACTTTTGGCCCGACCCGGGCTATTATTTAGACATACATTATTAATTAGACATACATATGTATAATTACATTTTAAATTAATTAGAGCACTTTTCCAATTGATGATGCTTATCGTCGTGCATTAGTTGCCACAGCCATACTTATCATCGTCTATCGACGTTCTGCAAAGCCATGCACAGCATCGTGCATCAGTCTTTTCTAAAGCCTCAGTAATCTCCATCAAATTTTCAATTTCCAAACTTTTTTTATCTTAGACTAGCTGACCCACGCAATCTCGTTTACGTCTCTTATTGCCCGTAGTGTAATATTTTCCCCCGGTTTTTGTAACATTATTCATTAGTGCTCCGCTCCTATTGTTCTTAGTGTAATTATATATAGCCTATAGCCTTCCTCGATGAATGGACAATCCAACACTGAAAGTATTTTTCAAATTGGACCAGCAGTTCCTGAGATTAGCGCGTTTAATCAAACAAACAAACTCTTTAGCTTTATAGCATTAGTTTAGTTTCGATGAAGATATATTAGATTTAGATCGTGCACGGTGATGAGTCACATTCATATAAAGGTAGGATTAATATCTATGGTATTATTAAATTGACATTATTATATTATATTTCAACGTTATAGCTTCTGTTCATTTTGCTGATGACAAATATAATTGATTTTTAAATAATACAAAAGATAGATGCCGAATACATTACAGCATGTTCATATTATTTTGAATAACCGTGGGAGAGCTATGCTTCGGCATGAATGGGTCGGCTCGACCGGAGTGATACCACGGCCACACAGAAAACCGGTGTGAAATAGCGTTTGCGCGTTGTGTTTCACCGAGTGAGTGAGGATACCGTAGACCCATACCCCAACCCCTTTCCCATCCCCCAAAGGTCGGCAACGCACTTGTGACGCCTTTGGTGTTGCGGGTGTCCATGGGCGGCGGTAATCGCTTACCATCAGGTGATACGTCTGCTCGTTTGCCCACAACTAATCAAATAATTCCTTCCTTATATATTCTAAAGAACTAGAGTAGAAATCAATGTATGCCATGTGAGTAATCGAAGCCATAAAATTACAATACGTTGGGGCGCCTCCTGCGTCACGTAGACAATACCACAAAAACTTACGTCACCTGAGTAAAACTTATATGATTTGTACTGGTGAAAAAAAACATTCACAGCTCGAGTTAAAAAAATTGGATAAAAATATGGGCTTTAGAATATTTACTTGAAGACTTAATAATTCAGATGAGTTAAGTTCATCTCAGATGAAAGCTCATTTGAGATGAACTTAACTCATCCAAATTTAAATTTTTTTTTTAGTTTAGGGGAAAGGTAATCCGACATGTCACATGTTCATAAAGATTACTACCACCTATGAACACATACTACTGCTGAAACACAAGTGTGTGACCTTTTGAGTCAAAACCTTCTAGAGAAAGTTTATTCCATCTTTAACTTGGTCAAAAACCAGCGATTTTTTATGAATCTTAAATTCCGGTCGAGCTGATAATATACTTAGGATTCAGCAATATTCAGAAAAAGATTGGTAATGAATTTAACACCATAATGGCGTAGTATTATATGATAATAATAATTTCAAGTCCTGTATAGGACTGAATAACAATCATCCACAAAAGGAAAAACATAAAATATTCACGGCATGTCCTGATCTATATAGTATCCACAAATCAATACATCGTGTAGTTAGACACGTATGTTGTAAATGGACTTGTGAGGATAACAAAGAACAGGAAAATCTTCAGTCTGTCTGTACACGATGTGGTTGACGTCAAGATGAACATGATAAGCATTCAATAGCCTCCAGACATGCTCGGAAAGGGTGGGACTGTGACGTTAGGCCTGTGCACGCATGCTAAAATTGCAAAATGCGACATGTAACTTATAAAGGAATTCTTAGACCTTTATAAATTAAAATTTGAAATCAAATTCGCACAAATTCATGATCACTTTTCAGTCCATTAAATGCATAATGTTTCCGTCATTCTTTTTTTATTTACAATAAATTTTGTTTGGAATGAATATTCTTTAAATCCAGACAAGGAATTCCACAAACATAGTCCACTGAGTGACTTTTCCGTAAACGCAAACTCACTCTAACATTTCTATCGGAAAAAAGCATCATAATGGCGATGAAAAAGTCTCGTATGCCCCTCTAAATCTAATCTTCCATAAAATACACGTTATGGAATTGTCTTAGACAAAAAGATGTCGCGAAAATACTTAATAAATTCACTGTAAGCCGAATGTAAATGAGACCACGTGACAAGCATATGCACGTTACATACATGATAAATACGAAGCAGGGGCTGACTTTGGTACAAACTTGAGCTTTGTTGCCAAAAGCTCTGCCGGCGGAGGCAATAAATCCTACTGACCCATTAAGATGTCCCCAAAAATAAATCTTTTCTACACAAAGATAGAACATCTTGAACAAATTGCCGACAAATAAAATGTAATTCCCAAAATTGTTAAAGACAATTGTTATAAAATTGATTTCTTTATTTCTGTCAAGTTTAATTATAATTCCGTAAACGTTGACAGTATTTAAATCGCTTATTTTCATAGATGGAAGATAGTTATACTAGGCCTTAGCTTCGAAAAGCTCACGATAATTTTGATGATACAGGGAACCAACGAGCAGACCTCACTTGATGGAAATTAACTACCACCGTCACGAGGTACGGCGGAGTAGCTTTTATAGAAAGTTAGGAAATCATATCACTTCTGATAAATACGTCTTCAAGAATAATGGAAAGCTACAGTTCCTCAAATGACCACATCAATTTTGTCCATTAGGCATGCTGAATGCCTTAGAACTGTGCCAAATTTTTCTTTTATATTTTAATGAGAACACCATTTAGTAGACTACAAAAGACACTATTCAAAATTTTATGTATTGTATTTAAATTCTACAATAAGTCTGAATACGTCTTGATCTCGACCTTATTATACCAAGACTTACTTATGTACTTACACGATGTGATGTAAATTTTCATCGTTGCTTATCTGTTGATAGATGGTTTAAGTTATTGACCTATCCAGGATCTCTAGAGACAAGGTGTCTCCTGTGTCATTTGCCATTGTCACTCTATTTAAATGTTATTACCGAAATTAAACGTTATTATTGTGTTATTGTAATTAGATTTATGACATTTTTTGTAACAATATTTGCACACCGCATAATGTAGGACATAGTGTACCTCTAACATAAGCCTACGATCTGTAACTAACCTATATTTCCGCAAATAAATGATTGATTGATTGAACACATTTGATCAATTGGCCTCATATTGCTATACCAATAAGTTTTATCTAATTTACTACTATATATATGCATTTCTAAACTACGAGTATTTAAATCATGGAATATTAAAATTTAATCTGATTTGTATGTGTATGGTCTTTTAGATGTAAATATTAAATTATTAATATCACTTAATTGTCTTTATTCTAATCTATACTAATATAATAAAGCTGAAGAGTTTGTTTGAACGCGCTAATCGCAGAAACCGCAGGTATAATTTGAAAAATTCTTTCAGTGTCGGATAGTCTATCTATCAAGGAAGGCTATAGGCTATATATCATCACGCTAAGACCAATACGAGCGGAGCACTAATGAAGAGTGTTACAAAAACTGGGGAAAAATATTACACTACGGACAATAAGACACGTAAATGAGGTGGCGTGGGTCAGCTACTAGTTAATAAAGGAGTAATTTTGACCTTTTTTAAGATACTGCTATTTCTGTCATGCTGCAACTGTCTCTATCTGACTTTATCTCAGGATAATTTCTTTATCCATCCATAGTGAAATTCCGTAAGAGGGTTGGCGTCATGTATACATTCACTTTAAAAGAATTCACGCAAACTACCTATTTGTAGCATTAGAAATTACTCTGACCCCTAAATAAAATTGAACTTAAAAAAAGAGGACAACAGAAGTGTAATGATTTTAATTTGAAATCTAATTTAAGGGTATGTTGTAACACGGTTGTATTTGTTTCACGCGTACGAATCCTATTGTGTTAATACATCTTTGAAATTCATTTCAACCTATTTTTAAAGTTTTTTTTTGTACATCTATAAGTAGTTTAAGTGACTTGAAGCTGATACAGTGATAGGACAAGGAGCTTAAATGCTGTTGTAACTACTAGTTAATTATTCTTTCGTGGGTGTTATTTTAATAGCAACTAAAAGATGATAATCAAAATAATTATGACTTTTTAAATCATCGTTTAGTGTTTTCTTTTAGGTATTCAAAATTATATTTTATTATTCAAGTCAGCAATATCCTTAAATATTGCAATAAATACAACATTTTAAGATGCATCCCATGTTAGAATTTTAATATTTCATCGAAGTACTTACCTTTCAAAAGTAAGTATTTACAGCGAATATAACTGTAGCGGTTTTGGAAGGTCTTTGCACTTAACAGTGATAGTAGGCTATCAACATGTTGGCGTATCGCACCATCTGACAGGTGATTCGCCGCCAGAATGTCTGTCGAGTATGCAGTTCAGAGAAATTTTGTATTTAATGTACATATTAATATAAAATAATCTTTAAACACATTAGCAATTTATTGACTTAATTTAAATTTCGGGACGTGGACGATCTCAAGTCTTTAAATAGGATGATTGAGGAAGAAGTAAACAATGAGTATTCTTCTTTTAATCCATTCTCTTATTTACCTATAAGTACACCTACCTCATTTGTCGTTGCAGCGCCTAATCGATCGACTGGCAAAGAATGCTTCAGACATTAAGTCCACCCATGTGTGTATTTGTGTAATAAATTTAAAAAAAAAAAACATACTTGACGAGTTATATTTCTCTTGACAACTATATTGAGTACTTAAGAAAAGTCTCAGTCCAAATGATAAAACATACCAGGGTGGTGTATTGAGAATAAGGAGTATTATAACCCCTGTTCATCCCAGTTTCCTAAAAGACGACTAAGAGAGTAAGCTGAACAGGACAATAGGACTGCAGAAAAATTTTGAAACAAAGCCTCCCCGTCGGGTTATCGTTGTAGGAGAGATCTCCTTTCTAGGAGAGGTTCACTAGTGGAGTATTTATGGTTGTTGATGTCAAATGATGTAACAAAATCTTTTGTTTTTCCTCCCTCCCTCTCTCCTTCTTAACATTTAACATTGATTAGTAGACATTATGGTTTTGTACAGGTGATTGAATAATCTTATAACGCATGAATCAGAGCGTTCCGCTAGCAATACTAATGTGTGTAATACGACGTTTCCGGCATAAATCAACAAATATATACATTAAGAATGTATGTGAAGAGGCGAATTTGACAGTTATGACCAGTTAGCTTAAAAATATACTGTGGACAGTAACATAGATGATATCTAAGTAGATGCTAAAGTGAAAGATATTATCGCCGGCAATGCTACTAGTAATACTCAAATATATTCCGTGGACGAAATACAAATACTAAGTATTTTAATATTATGAATTTCGGACATGTGCAGACCGAAATTCCTGTTGGTATGGCGAATGCATAAAATTATTTATAGCGAAATGATTGACGTCCCCGATTATTTTACAATGAAATTCTGATCTGTCAAAGTTAAATAATTAGTCAGTCTGAATACCTTTAATTTGTTTTGCATTGTTCGTTATTATTAAAAATCAAAACCAAAGAAGGAATGAAAGTAATGATTTTCACCAAAACAATCTTCGACGCTATTCATTCGTCATTTTCCGGTATTGGTGTAAAAGTTTTTATTCCATAATGATATTTTTAGATTTATAGAGTACCTATACTCTACCGACGGAATAAATTTTATAATGTAAAAACAAACAGTAATAAGTTATACTTGCAATGTGTAAAACCAGCTAGAAACATTAAACTAATACTACTCGTATCATGTAGAGATCCTCACCGTCACATGCTTTTATTAGCTGACCCACGCAACCTCGTTTGCGTCTTCAATTGCCCGTAGCGTGAAAATTTTCCCCCGTTTTTGAAACATTCATCATTGGTGCTCCGCTCCTATTAGTATTAGCGTGATGATATATAGCCTATAGCCTTCTTCGATAAATGGACTATCCAACAATGAAAGAATTTTTCAAATCGGACAAGCGGTTCCTGAGATTAGTGCTTCAAACAAACAAACTCTTCAGCTATATTATTGGTATAGATATTAAACTTTCCGCATACCTTACACTATACTATTCTAGGAATCGTTAGACACATTTAAAGTTAGTTTACAATGATTATAAATCTCCATGAATGAACCCTTTTATCGCTTCACGTAGGATCGGGTTCCCGTAGCGCATTGCAAGTGCACGCAAAGACTCAATGCGTACGCGCATCACAGTGTTCGACTTTTTTCCATATTTATAGCACTTTGTCATTGCAATTTCACACGGTGGTGTCTATTAATATTTTATAGGGTTCTTTATGACTTCACACAACAGATTTAGGAATCAAATCTGCGGCAAATATACGGCTGACGATTATTTGTGTTTAATTTTCATCAAAGGTTTATCTCATAAAAAGTTCTTGTTTGCTGAATAGCTTTTATGAATTTGTTTTTTTAATATACAGGAAGCAAATAAGATATAGAGAGAAGACACGTCGTCACCTATCCTTAACTAAAATGACCAAACTACCGAACCTCATTCCCCTGCAATTCAGGATCACAATTGTGATAACGGTCTTAAAAAATGTAAGTAAATTATTCCTAATATTTAAATAACAATAATTTAAAAGGTTTAAATATTCTTAAGTTTTAGTGAATTACAAATTGGACCTAATCTGAAATGTATCCACAGTTATCTTAAAACCCGATAGATTTATAGTAATAACATCTCACAATATGTCCAAAAAAAACTGACTCATCCAGTAAATCTGCCAACAAAATGCAAAAACTACCAAAACACAAAGTTCAACGGTTTACCTACCTAATAGTGTGATACGTGTTGTGCATGATCACATCTCCACTAGGATGTCCAGTTTCCCATAACGGTTGGAGAACTCTGCCGAATAGTGTAAAATGACGGTCTAAACGTGCGGGTGCAAGCCGGCGACCGTGTCCTGCATCCCAATGAGACCAGACAAAATGGACTATATAATGCGAACACAGCCTGTAGACAACACAAACCAACTAGCAGCTTGACGCACAGCACCCTTGGAAAGTTTGCAAGGGTTTCAAGTGTTCAAAATAATACCAAATAAATATGAAATTCGCCCATTTCTTGGTGGTTTTGAGCTGTATGCTCTTGGAGATACGAGGATATCCGTACTATCCTGGTTACGGAAATGTTGATACTTGTAAGTATTTTGCTTTTTAATTAATTTTGATAATAAGTTTCTTTCTTAATAGCCGCACGCACTTTTAGACTACGGACCCGTGTCGAAAAATTATCGGTCTTGTGAACCATCAGGAGACATTTTTAGAACGAAACGGGCATAAAACAATAACATTTAACACTATGCCGACACTTGTAAGCTGTCCAACCGAGTACAGGTGAAGGGGAGGCGGTAGCAACCCTCGATTTTTCTCCCTTGCCATGTGGCAAATTCATAAAAATCATGTGATTTTTGTACGGAGTTGCGGAATAATGGATTAGAAGAAATGATTGAAAACGAATTATGATTTAACAGTTTTTCTGAAAATTCTTTATTATTTAATATTTAAGAGTAATAGACAAAATCTGATAAGGTTTAAAATTTAACGTTCTATACTTATATTTTAATAGAATGAATGCGATTATTTATTAAAACTTTTGATCACGGACGAATATACCTGGTCGAAAAATTTGCAAATTATATAATCAATATATAAATGATTTAATTACCGTTAACATATTATAAACTTTGTTATGTAATTAAAATTTCATTTATCGTTTTTACAGATTCATACGGTGATTCCAGTCGCGGTGGCATGGCATTAAGTCGCTACTACAACCCGTACTACAATCCTGGCAATGGAGGAGCAAGCATGGCTGCATTCCTGTACAAACAGCCTGAACAGGCAACTCGTCAGGAGTCCAGTCAATATTATCTCCCTGACAGACGCCGTCAGATCCCCCAAGAGGCCAACTTCAATGTCCCACCTCAACAGAACGAAATATTTTACGCCCAACAACCCGAAAACCCCGCCTTTATTCCAACTGAGGCAACAGAACTGGTAGAACCTACAGAAAAAGCAGTTGAAGTAGCACCAACTACAGCAAAGGCTGTGGTTGTCCCTGAATTAGTTGAACGTGAAATTGAAGAGGTACCTGAAGAAGAGCCTGCACCAAAGTCAAAGAAAGCTGTAAGTAGGAGGAAACAAGTGAAGAGGCCTATCGACGATGATGAAGATGATGATGCCTACTCTCCTAAGATGCCAGCAGCTGCTTACTTCCCGATGTTCTTCGGATGGGGTGGCAGGTCCGGTGGTCAGCCTAACGGTGGCGGCCCCACTGCCATTGCCAATGCTTACAGTACCGGCCGCGGTGGTGTAGCGACTAGTCATGCGACTGCTTATGGAGTGCCCAGATCTGAAGAAAGAAGAGTGTAATTATTACGCATGTTTATGGTTAGTGTTAAAATAAATTTATATCAACATGTTGTTAAACTTACATCTAGTTTTATGTGCCTTTTGCAATTAAAGTAAATAAATTTTATAATTACAATTGAATCTCTCTCCCAACACCATCTACTGACGGACGAAAACATATACGTATATAATTTATGCCTTATAAATATTTAACAATGATGTACGCACTCAACACATAAATATAAAAGATACAAGGAATTGTTATGTACAAAGGCGTGCTTAACCCAAAATTGAGTTTTCATTATTGATTTACTGTGTAATAGGTTGGAGAGGCACATATAGAACTTCACTCCTATAATTGGATGCATTGGATTGAGCATTGTCTTCACCTTTTTGCTTCTCTACTGTAGAACTGTATAGGAATAGCTCTTTATCCTGTCCAGCGTCCAGCACCGACTTCGCACTGGTAATTTCAGATGCACCCAACGACGACACGATTCGTGCATTTTAAATCTGTAATATCTTCGAATATATTCATTTAAATTACATACTGCAAAGTGCCACATATATTTATATTAAATGTAAAATGTATTTAAGATACCTAAATGAAAAAGGATTAATACCGTATAGCTTAAAATCGCTTCATAAATAAGCTATAATTTCTCGTAAAAAGAAAGGGATAAAAATGGTTAATGTTAACACACACACACACACACACACACACGCACACACACACACACACACACACACACACACACACACACACACACACACTAAATTACATATATATTTTACTAGCTGACCCACGCAACCTCGTTTGCGTCTTCTATTGCCCGTAGCGTGAAAATTTTCCTCTGTTTTTCCTTATTCATCCTGCCTTCCTCGGACTATCCAACACTGAAAGAATTTTTCAAATCGGACCAGCGGTTCCTGATATTTGCGCGTTCAAACAAACAAACAAACTCTTCAGCTTTATGATATTAGTATAGATTTTCCTTTTTTCCCTCTTTCATATCATTGTCTGAATATATAGTGTTTCACTGTCTTAAACTATGCTTTAACTGTGTAATGGAAGTCTGGTTATCTATCTTACGTAATATCTATATTACAGGTTCTTATCTAGTTTTTGGATACTCTCTCTCCCAAACTGTATAACTAATATATATATGAAAGTAAACAAACAAACTGTTATTTAATAATAACAGTTTGTTTGTTTATATATTTTATTTATTATTTATACAACTCATTTTTTTATCGGATCTAAAACCTAAAATATTAATCTGCGTAAATCGTGCTGTCTAAAATATTTTTTGTGTTGTATTTGGCTTAGCCACGAGATGCTCAGAAAATAATCACATACTGTGACAAAAAAACCGACTTCAAGAACAGGACCAGATTAAAATGGGACCACGCGGGAAACTCCAGCTCAATAAAAAAAGAATCATCAAAATGTGTAGGAAAGTTATGAGTAAACAAACATAAAAATAAATACAGTCGAATTGAGAACCTTTTTCTATTATTATATTGGGGCAAACGAGCAGACGTGTCGCCTGATGGTAAGCGATTACCGCCGCCCATGGACACCCGCAACACCAGAGGCGTTACAAGTGCTTGCCGGCCTTTCAAGAAGGAGTACGCTCTTTTCTTGAAGATCGTATTGGTACGCAGGCGATAGTTCATCCCACAGTTGTGGACTGCCAACGATCTAGATGATGGGGATAAAATTTCTGTCGCGTAGGACGATGGCCGAAAGGGGCGGCGGGGATCAATCCGAACAATGCCTCGGAGCACTCCCCATGGTAAATGCGGTAGAAGATGCACAGCGAAACCACATCTCTACGCAGCGCCAGAGAGTCTAGCCGAATTGATAGTTCTTGCCAATCGACGATACGAGTCGCCGTCCGCTAAATGCGGTCCAGAGCGAGGAGCTGGTATAGAGGTGCCCCTGCCCAAAGATGAAGACAGTATTCCATGTGAGGCCGAACCTGCGAAAGCCGAAGGCGTTGGGCCGGAGTGAAATACCGCCTCGATCTGTTGTGCACACCAAGCTTTTTCGAGGCCAATTTGACCTTACCCTCCAAATGGCCACGAAACTGGACTTCGCTCGATACGTCGACACCAAGAATTCCAAAACAATCCACCTCCTCCTTTTTTGAAATCGGTTAAAAATGGTTATACTGGACTAGACATAAACAGTTTATGTACCTTTTGGGTGAAACATGTGTAAAAAATTCTGAAAATCAAAAATAAAATTATATATGGTATGGTATGGACATATTAATCCACCTTTTTTAAATAGCGATCTATAAGAATCTCGAACTACCTCGGTGGCACAGTGGTAGCGTATGCGACTGCTGCACTTGAGGTCGAGAACCCGAGGGTTCGATTCCCGGGTCGGACCAAATGTTTGTATGATCTGCAAATATTTCATTGTGAATGGTAGTAGGTACAAGAAACTTGTAGCATTTTGTAATTAATAAATAATAAATAAATTATTATTATTTCGCAGAGCTTGTGTTATGGGTACTAGACAAATGATATGAATACATATACAGGGTGTAAAAAGACGACTACCGAAAACGAAAGGGGCTGATCCAGCACCCCAAAACTTATTAAAAAAAACAAACAGTTGTCTTTAAAAAAAATTGTAGCTTGAAAAAACAATGTGTCAAGATTTTTATTAATTTCAGAAGCCAGCAATGTACAACATAACGCGCCCGCGCGCTCTGTCGCGGTCATTGCACTCACCCGGCCAGCTGTTTTGATATTAAAATACATTACTGTTTTATTGATTTTCTTTGTTTTTTTGGTTTTCTAAATGAGATAATTAGGTAGTTTGGGTCCTGTTATGTTTTACTATGTGTATGTAAGCAGAAAAAAACATAAAACGACTTAGATAAATTAACATTTTTTTTGAGTTTTTTTTCGCTAAACCTATTCAGAATCATGGTCTGATTGCAACCCCCAAGTTTTCGGTAGTAGTCTTTTTACACCCTGTATGCTTTTTTTGTAAATATATACATTTAATACATAGAAAACACCTAAACTCCGAAACAAATATTTGTAGATCTCACAAACACTTGGACACACGACCCAGGATTTGAACCCGGGACCTCAAGCACAGCAGTCGCATTCACTACCATTGCACCACCGAGGCAACTTTTCTGGTAGCAAGTAATTATTATCAATTATATATTAAGCTTCTAAAACAAAAAGACAGAGTTCAGCTGTTATCTTTCTTCGGTCCACTAATAATATTTCAAACGTCTGCTATGTAAGTATGCCACTTGAGTGTAAGAAAGATTTATAATCTTGAACACCTTGAGGAATTAAAAGTAACATTATACTTACTTGGAAACAAGATATCAAAGTTGGATTATATATTAAAATAAAACACCTTAAACCATTATATAAAGGGCTTAGTGAAATACTCTCAGACTATCAGTTATATATAGTTTATAAGATATAGATATCTATGAGTCACGATTGAGGGACCACCTTAAACCGTTTGTAACTTTTTAATTAGTGCTTTTACAAATTAATTATTTTACAAATTATTTACAATTGTTTGAGAACTTTTGCCTGGTGTATTCAAAATCTTCAAATTCCAATGTGGTACCTCAATGGGAACGCAGACTAGATAGTCTATTACTCGATGTTCTCGTATAGAAAACTAATGGAACTATTTCAATATTTTAGGAACAGGGTAGGATGATGGTAATAATAACATGTATAAATTAGTAGTAGGTATATATATTTATGCCGTGGGAGAGCCACGCTTCGGCATGAATGGGCCGGCTCGACCGGAGAGATACTACGGCCTCACAGAAAACCGGTGTGAAATAGCGCCTGCGCCGTGTTTCACCGAATGAGTGAGGGTACCGGAGGCCTACTTCCTAACCCTTCCCCCATCCCTCTTTCCATTTCCCCAAAGGCCGGCAACGCACTTGTGACGCCTCTGGTAAAGTGATCTATTTGGGGCCCGCAGCGTTACTCGCGGTTACTGTTGTTTACCTTAACAGAAACAATTGCGGATAACGCCACGGAGCGATACTAGTGCAACGAAAGTAGTCTAAGTTACTTATTATATCAACCAATGGAAGTCCCATCAAAATCGGCCCAGCTGTGCCAGAGATTTGACATGATTTTACGATGTAACTGCCGTATATACTTTTATATGCATTTAGTGAAAAGCTGTTAATTTGAAGTTATAAACAGAGACTTATATTTTATTCCAAGCCAGCTTTCGCCTGCAGCTCAAACCTTAATGACATAAATATTTGATGCTTTTCAAAAATATTTTTCAAAAGCATCAAATATTCAAACTAAACATTTAGTTTAACACCATCTACCGAAAAATATGATTATTAACTTCTTTTAAACTATTCATGAGCAACTGTTACTTCGATATAAAAGTGGTCCTTCCTGTTAACGATAGAGGGCGTCCTAACCAAAAAATAACCTTATTCTATCTTTATCATCTTGGTCGGTTACTGGCTGTTATCTGTTAGCTTTACATAAAGTACTTTGACATTATTATTTAATAAAACATTTGTGACGCCTCTGGTGCTACGGGTGTCCATGGGCGGTGGTAATCGCTTACTGTCAAGTGATACGTCTGTTCGTTTGCCCTCAATTCCATAAAAAAATATATAGAACTATCAATCATGGGTGAATAAAGAACAAAGATCGATTTAAAGATAGTACAACCTGTTAATGAAAGAGGGCGCTCTAACCAGTAAGACATAGATCAAAGTTAAACATTAAATCAGTTTGGTGATAGACTAAGAATACTAGTGGCGCCATCTCTATTCAACCCTTTGATGTAGACTGTATTGAGAGGCGACTTACGAGCCAAGTATACAGGACAACATCACTTCAAAAAGAAGGAAAACTCGAAACAACCCCAATCCCAACCCGTGTCGCCAGAGTGGTGTAGTAGTCGCAACAAGTGCTGGCCATTAGGATCATATGATCCGCACAATCTCCTTTGAAGCAGCGAGTCTTCGCTCCGTATTTTCACCGACGGAAGCAAGTTACAGGGCAAGGTCGGCACCGCGCTTTCCATTTGGGACAGCCGCGCCGAACTGCGAAGCCGGAAACTGTGCTTGCCAGCGTACTGCACAGTCTACCAGGCCGAGCTCTTGGCCATATGCAGAGCTTCGAGCGAAATCCTCAATTGCAGTGCGGGGAGCTGCGGCATCTACAGCGACTCGAGGGCGGCGCTGGAAACGGTGACGAACCCCGGGACCCTGCATCCTCTCGCGGTCAAGGCGCGCCGAAACCTCAGCGGGGCCTTGACCCGTGGCTAAGATATAATTTTGTACTGGGTTAAGGCCCACGCCGGCATCGACGGCAACGAGCGCGCTGATCAATTGGCTAAGGAAGCGGCAGCGGAGGAAGCCCGACTACGACCTGTGTCCGGTTTCATTCGTCAAGCGCCAGATTCGTGGCGAGTCCCTTGACGAATGGAACCGTCGATACCAGTCGGGCCACACCGCCTCCGTCACGAAAGTGTTCTTCCCAGACGCGAGGGATGCGTACTGCTTGGTGCAGAAGATCCGACCCCAAGGCGTTGTCACGCAGATGTTCACGGGACATGGGGGGTTCTCCCAATACTTGCATCGCTTCAAGTGTCGGGAGAGCCCGTCATGTACCTGCGATCCAGCCCAGGAACAAACTGTCCTGCACATAATTTTTGAGTGCCCCATTTTCGGGGCTCTACGGTACGAGGCTGAGCAACGTCTTGGGGTTCAGCTAAAGAAGAAAAGGGCACACTTCCTGATAAAGGACCGTAATATAAGAACCGCATTTTTAAAATTTGCAGAAACCATCTGTACAAAAATTATCGACCAGAATAAATAGACACAAATTTTATAAATCAAAGTGAACCTAGCACAAATTATGATTGAAGAAATGGACAAACAATTTTAACATGGAAAATTAACTATCAGATGCATAAAAAAGGCTCTTGTCATGTAAGAGGTTGACAGTAATAAATTAAAAAAAAAAAAAAAAAAAGCAGCGAGTCTCTTGGCCGGAATTCCACCTGGAAACCTGGAGACTCGAAAAGTCGTTGATCAGAAATCCCAACTCCGCCAGGTCCTCGTTGAGGAATGAAAGAAACGACTTGGGCAACCGAGCGCTGGGCACTGGTTATGAGGAGGATTGGCTCTTGAGGCGTCATTGGACCCTGTCATCTCTGGGATCTCTCTCAAAAAAAACGATGGTTTAGTGGACCAAAACCTCCTCCCTGAGGAAAGGCCGAAATTTTCAGAGTTATATTTGAGGCTGACAATACTTTTAGCCATAGTAGATCTTCTTCTATATTTTTAACCGACTTTAAAAAATGGAGGAGGGTCACAATTCGACTGTTTTTTTTTATGTTTGTTAATTCAGAACTTTCGAACATATCTTGATGATCCTTTTTTTATTGAGCTGGTGCTTCCCGCGTGGTCCCATTTCAATGTGGTCCAGTGCTTGAAGTCGGTTTTTTTGTTGTTAAAATTTGTGATTTGATTAGTCTTGTTAGCTTACTGTACTTTATCTGCATATAAACTTAAAAAATCTAAGTTACACATGCCTCTGATAACAAAATTTGGTTAATTAGAGGCATAGAAAATTCTTTTCTTGAATATTTTTTATGGATTAATCACCTAATCTACTGTTACAAGAACGTCTGAAATGCGTAGATTACTTGAAAGTAAACAACACCATATAACTATGTTAAATAAGTTCTATTTCAATTGCTAAATAACTTGCTATGACATTAAATATTCCTATTACATACACTTACTCTCATATACTGATCAGGAAGTCATCTATTTATTAACAGAAAAAAAAAAATACTAGTCACTTTGTAAGGTCTAAATAATCAAACTTTTCACTAAATGTGTTTTTCTATTACTCTGGCTGATGGAGAACATGATCTAAATAATCAAACTTTTCACTAAATGTGTTTTTCTATTACTCTGGCTGATGGAGATCGTGATCTAAATAATCAAACTTTTCACTAAATGTGTTTTCCTATTACTCTGGCTGATGGAGAACGTGATCTAAATAATCAAACATTTCACTAAATGTGTTTTTCTATTACTCTAGCTCATGGAGAACATGATCTAAATAATCAAACTTTTCACTAAATGTGTTTTTCTATTACTCTGGCTGATGGAGAACATGATCTAAATAATCAAACTTTTCACTAAATGTGTTTTTCTATTACTCTGGCTGATGGAGATCATGATCTAAATAATCAAACTTTTCACTAAATGTGTTTTTCTATTACTCTGACTGATGGAGAACATGATCTAAATAATTAAACTTTTCACTAAATGTGTTTTTCTATTACTCTGGCTGATGGAGAACATGATCTAAATAATCAAACTTTTCACTAAATGTGTTTTTCTATTACTCTGGCTGATGGAGATCGTGATCTAAATAATCAAACTTTTCACTAAATGTGTTTTTCTATTACTCTGACTGATGGAGAACATGATCTAAATAATCAAACTTTTCACTAAATGTGTTTTTCTATTACTCTGGCTGATGGACAACATGATCTAAATAATCAAACTTTTCACTAAATGTGTTTTTCTATTACTCTGGTTGATGGAGAACATGATCTAAATAATCAAACTTTTCATTAAATGTGTTTTTCTATTACTCTGACTGATGGAGAACATGATCTAAATAATCAAACTTTTCACTAAATGTGTTTTTCTACTACTCTGGCTGATGGAGAACGTGATCTAAATAATCAAACATTTCACTAAATAAGTTTTTCTATTACTCTAGCTCATGGAGAACATGAGCAAAATCCGAGAGTAGTTGTCACCATTCTCATTGCGAATGCGAACTATGCAGCATGGTGACCCACATTACGGCGGTCTATTGATTTAACAATATGATTCTTATTACATATTTGTATGCAAGATAATTTTATAAAAAGAACCGACTTCAAGAACTGGACCAAATTGAAATGGGACCACACGGAAAGCACCAGCTTTGAAAAAAAAAGAATCATCAAAATCGGTTTACCCAGTCGAAAGTTATGAGGTATTAAACTAGGTACTAAACATAAGAAAAATACAGTCGAATTGAAAATCTCCTCCTTTTTTAAGTCAGTTAAAAAGGTGTTTCGAATGGACAAGCGGCTCCTAAGTATCTCTGCTCTAAATCTCTAAGTCTCTAAGTGTTGTGGACTCTTTTTGGGTAATCTCCTTTGGTGATTCACAAATTGTTGTTCAGAGTTGTGATCTATTTGATGTCCTCCTCGTATGTGTTTGTGATGTCCTACACGACACAGAATATATTCTTAGTCCTCTTTGTTTATCTGTTAATATTCTTCATCTTCCTCTCTTTCACCTTTTTCTGTTACTAGGGATCGGTTTTCAGAGTAAAGTATATTCGTTTAGATGGTGTCGGTGCAAACGCACGCAATCGTGGTTATTGTTGTGAAATACTAATTCATACTACGACGTAAACTGACAAATCATACTTGCTTGTAGGTGTACGTAGAAGACGGGCATTTGATTTTGTGGTGGCTTGCCGTACGCGGTCAAGGTGACCGTATCTAAGCGAATTGACTACACTGTGACATCATTTACAGAGAAGATATTTAAATAGAACTTTGTCGCACGAACCTACCTAAATTATATAAATGCTATAACTCATTCACGTGTCAATTATTTAATACAAAAAATATCACTGATAATACATTCCACGTGTAATATAATGTATTATTTAATGTGAATAAAAAACAGTAATAGCGCTGGTTGGGTGGGTTTAATTTTGAAATAAAATAACTGTATTTTTAATACAAATTAAGTTGACTGTATAAGATTGTCATTTATATGCATTAATGAAATATTCAATTAAAATACCATATTTTTTGGGATTACTGCTATGCTGTGTTACTTTTATGTAATATCCAGTATTATATTATTATTCGTCTTTTTTAACGTTCTCCTAGTTGATATGTCCATTACCATTCTATGAATAAATGTGTTCAAGAAAATTGTATTCCCTCCTTACATTCCATTCAACCAAATGTGCAAGTAGTGGAGTGCTCGCTATACCTAGGCACATAGGTTAAATACACAGAAAGGGATTAAGAGAATCATTCGTACACCGAAAAGCAAATACTGTTCTCGAGAGATAGATGCGAAGATTGACATATACCTATCTATAAATTGTTTGGTTGATGACACAAACGAAACTGCCAACAAACACTGATGCTAATTATGCTTTTAACCGACATCAAAAAGTTACTACCTTGCTTAACTTTGATGAAGGAATATACTTTTCCAAAAAAAAAAAGATTTAACTTTGAATTTTTCTAGAAAAGCATATTTTTTCATCAAAGTTAAGCAAAGTAGTAATGATAACTTCAAAATTGCAGAAGACAGGAGCCGTGAGCAGCGGAATTAGTTACTTTTTACCAGGGGCCCTAGCCAAGTTGCAAGCGTTTTTCTTTCTATAATCGTTAACGCCTAAATTCTCGTGTGGCATTGGCTTATCTTAGATTTGGCTAGGGGGCGGATTACTCGTCTATTAGTGCACCTAAGATAAGGGGTTATTACTTACATAAAGATATAAATACTATTATATAATATACTAGCTGACCGACGCAACCTCGTTTGCGTCTTTTATTGCCCGTAGCGAAAAATTTCCCCCGTATAGTATGTCGCGGACTTTTTTGTAGATATTTATAAGATCTACGATTAATTAGAACATTTTATGGTTCTATCTTTTATAGTTTACGCAGCGTACGCAAAATAAGTAACTTTTCTGGTTGATTTTTTACACCTTAAGTCCGAAAAACCCCAATATCTTACGGAACCCTATTTTTTTCCAAAATGAAATATAGCCTATGTTATTCGTGGATAATGTAGCTTTCGAATGATGAAAGAATTTTTAAAATCGGTCCAGTAGTTTTTGAGCCTATTCATTACAAAAAAAACATACAAACAAAGTTTTCCTCTTTATAATATTATAGTATAGATAAGTTATTAGAGATCCCTGATTATTTCGGGTCATTGTAATTTCATACATGTTTGGGTTTTCCCACTTAATTAATTAAAATTGTATTCTTAATAATAAAATTACATTAAACGTATATAACGATAGGTTAAGACTTCTAAATATGTAGCTACTAAAGTTGAGACAAAATATATATTTAAACTAAGAACAAATATAATTTTTAACTAATTTAATTATTTTAAAAATGATGAAACTTAACACAATATCTTAACAACCTCTTCATGTCAACGTTTTTTAGATCCTAATTAAAATGGTATTATATTTAAATGTAGCTGTTGTTTGTGAAGATTTAGATATGCATGGTAGCATCACTGGAAAACACAAGCTCCAAGTGATTCCTGAAGGTCAATTCTCAAAATTAAAATTTATTTAAAATTCCGTTCCGATCTACGTTTAATCTAACAATTGTCTTGAAATCATATCGCAGTATGCAAACCCTTCACATCATACAAAATAACCTAATATATAAAATACTCGTGTCACGGTGTTTGTTTAGAAACTCCTACAAAACGGCTGATGATGCACCTAATTATTATTATTTTTTTGTAAGGCAAACCAACGGGTCAGGTATGCTATAAGTATGGTTATAGCCTTAATCGGCGTAAAAAAATACGAGTATATAGAAATTGTAACCTCCCTTGAGAAGAAATTTCTCCCTTGTTTCATCGATGTACAGTTTGGGGGCCTATTTTCCCCCATAAATGTCACAGTAGATCTTAGTTTTACTGTTCTATGTAATTATAATTACCTACTAGCTGACTCACGCAACCTCGTTTGCGTCTTCTATTTCCGGAAGCGTGAAAATTTTCCCCCGTTTTTGAAATATTCTTCATTGGTGCTCCGCTCCTTTTAGTATTAGCGTGATGATATATAGCCTTCCTCGACAAATGGACTATCTAACACTGAAATATTTTTTCAAATCGGACCAGCAGTTCCTGAGATTAGCGCCTTCAAACAAACAAACTCTTCAGCTTTATAATATTAGTATAGATTAATGTTGAACACAAATATAGTCAATGATATTTTTATCCATATCTATCTACAGATGCCTGTAGATAATTAGATATATATTTATGACATAAATTTATCTTTTTTAAAATGCAAATAATATTATTTTAGTATTTTTAGTGCGGTTTTAATTACATCTAGGTGTACGTACGTTCTTGCAGATTTAACCTCTGAGTTCAAAACAATGTTGCTTAAAACGTGATTACACCCACTTCTATTGTAACTACATATTTTAAGATACAAATAAAAACATACTAAGGGCGTTCCTTGTGCTAAGTGGCTTAATGAAAGCTGTTGTCGAATATAAACGATGTGGGGAAGACCAGTTCGTTTAATAAACGTATTTATACATTCCGCATACGTTACGATCATACACACGGATGGGGAAATTTGGAGAATCCACATTCGTAACAATAACACTAACGTACATAGGTACATGAATATTTTTTATACACAAAGTATGCATCATATACCTATTTTACACTATATTTAACTTAGATGAAGTAATAATAGTGTATGATACTGTAATTTTGCGGATCGTTGAACTGGTAACGCGGGGTTTGCCTTGTCTGGAAGGCTTTTTATTTAATGTGTCGTAGTTTTTTATTAGAGTTATCACATGTAATTAAAACAATAAAATCAATTTGCGTAAGTCGGATTTCCCAAGAAAGGATGATGCCCTATTGGTTTGAATATAAACAGAAGTTAGAAGCGGGTCCAAGAACATATTGTAGCAAAATCTCTCTGTTTAACCCAAATCATCACTCTGACCGTCAAAAGAATACAGACTTTCAAAATGATTAAAGAAACCTTTCATAAAATTGCTCAGGATTACCCACATCTGGACGATTGTATCTCAACTGTAAACAACAATCTTATTTTTAAGATTGAAAGCATGTAATCTACTTCCGCGGAAAAACATAAACATGAGTCTATAAGAAATCCAAATTTCAGGTAATCGATAATTTGTATAGAGATTTGTTGAGAGGGTTAATAGAGGGCGCCGGAGATCTCAGAACGGTCTACAAACCGTAGGAGGCCCGACGCACCTGGTTCTCCGGCTTTTAGTACCCAAGATGGCGTGCGGTTTTAGTCGGTTCGAGTCCGACATGCCACCAGGAGGTTGTATCCGAGGGGATTTCAGCAGGAGGGAAAAAAATGCATCTAGGGTAAAACCGGGATAGATGCCGCAATGGGATAGATGCCGCACATCCAAGAAACCTAACTTCCTAAAATCGCAACTAAGATTAATAGTATAAGTAGGAGCCGCTATCACCCTGCACCTAATTTATCCACGAGCTGTTGTGCTTTGAGGATTTGTTTTGCTCATGTGTATATTTATATCCGAAATGAGCTTCACTAACACGTAAACATTTTCAAAGTTACTATTTTAACGTTGTATAACTTTATAAGTAGTAATAAATTATGTTATATTTCTTATTACGTCAATACACTGGTTCATTAAGGATGCATCTAAGTGTAAATAGTTGCTATTTTGTTTTTAATTTATTTAAAAAAATAGCTGGGCATCTATCCCTATCAAAAAGGATAGTTGCCCCGATTTTTTGGAGGGATAGATGCCCCTAAAGGCATCTATCCCTCCATACACCGTGTGTACTCATATATGTTCTTGTACAATTACAGTCAGCTTTCGATGAAATCAATAAAAAATCCTTGGGGATAAACGAAATATTCTGATGATTTGGTATTCCATCTAGAATCATGCGCTGGCGTTTTGTTGCTAAAAATATAACGTCATTACGAAATACAGGATATTATAAGCTTTTATTTAGCTTATTAGGTATTTTTATTTAGGAAAACTTCACATTTTGGGACAGCCTCGTTGATCTAGCGGTTTGCGTAAGCGACTATCGATCAAGTGGTCACGGGTGCGAATTTCGGGTTGGACTGCTGTTGGGTTTTTCTTATAAAAGTTCTTAATAGCAGCCCGGAGTACGGAAGAGCACTTTAAGCCGTCGGTACCGGTTGTCATGAACACCTTATGACAATCGTTATTGAGATGTCAGTGCCCTCAAATATAATCACTACTAGTTCGATCTTCGAATTCAGTTCACCAGAAGGATTGCGGAGGTCTGATGCCAGTCGCTCCATATAATAGCTGATATTCAGTTATTCCACGAAGAACTAGTAGCCGACCCCAATAATTCTTGGTGATAAATAATATTTCATTTAAAAAAGTATAATTATGTTTGTTGAAACTTAACAATTAATATTAAAAACTAAGATTTAATACTTTTGTGAAACAAATACTTTTAAAATTGATTTATGGTTGTTTGTGTCATATTAAAAATAAATGTTTTTCGTAATTCAAACCATGTTTCTTGGAGAATTGCTGTTTTACACAGTATGAAGGGCATCTATCCCGCACTGCAGGCATCTATCCTCCTTGTTATTTTCACGGTGAGGCAACTATTCATACAGGTAGGCGTCTATCCCAAAAAAAAGCGTTTCACAGAAACCTACATTTTGCAAAATCTGTAATTGATAGGTCAGCAAAAACAAATAATAATCCAACTTAAATAACCAAGCTAGCTACATGCATAGAAAATATCCATTTAAAATTAACATTTTTAAAATTATGAAGGTTTTTCAAAAAGTGGGGCATCTATCCCGGTTTTACCCTATACAATATACCTTATTCATATGACTACCATTTTTTTCTTCTGTTTTAATGCATGACCTTTTTTTTAAATATGGGCGTTGAAAGTCTAAATTCCACCAAATTTCTTGAATGGAATGTGATTTTATGCAATATAAATCATAGAAGCAATATTTAAAGTCTATATTACCAAGCCCCACACAGCAGTTGAGTTGATCCGTTCTGGATATTGGAAACCATCCTCATTACGCCTATACTTGTCTTTTCGTGCTAACTATATTCCTTTAGTCCCATAAAAATACTTACAACCTTAAGTCTACTGTTGACAGGAATATAAACAAACAAAACATTACGTATTTTCTTTCGTTTTTAAATACATCTTAATTATTCTCAACTCTCTTTCATATTCAGTGCCAATTGCTTTGTGATTAATAAATAAATTACAATACTAATCAGCCTTAGATTGTGTTTGATTAATGTATTCATTAATTATTACACTTCTTGCAAAATTCTTTACTCAAGATCCACTAATAATGCCTGTCAACCTAACTATACATACTGTAAGTACGATTGTATTTACCTACATATTAAAAGTAAGTGTGAACTTACAATTGTAAATAATTGTGTCTTACATAGATACGAGTATCAAACACATCATATAAAGAAGAGAGATGTGACTTGCTCCAGGACCTGGCCTTCATTTTGATGAAGAAGAAGAAGTAATAGAAGATAAAAGATAAATAGTAGACAGTTTTGACGTAGAACCTTTAATTTATAATACAGTAGCTTGATGAATAAGGCACTGAACTTGTATTGTTCTGCAAATATTTGATCTTAGGCTAAAACCGGCTCTCTAGGACTAGACCACTTGTGATGCAACATAGTATGTTTTATGTACAAGTTAAATTTTATTTTTAGGGGAAGTATAGTTTTCTACGCAGGAGGAGGCCACCTACAAACAATGGGTGGTCCGAGGTATGTCGGGGTTCCAGGGATTTTCTTCCGAGGGTGCACCTGGTTCCCCGGCTGCTAGTACCCGAGACGGTGTACAGTTTTTAATCGATCCGAGTCCGACATAACCTCAAGTAGTATCAGAAGGGATTTCCGCACAAAAAAAGGGGGAAGTATAGTATCTAAGAGTATAAAATACGATTCTCTAATTAAAATTCTGTGTCCATATCTATATATTAATACATTAAGCAAAAAGTTTGTACGATTTTACGAAAGTTATTCGAACGGAGGAATATACAATTTTCTACAGCTAAGTATATATGGAGGAGTATTGCAGCAACATAAAAAAAATCGGTTTAATTTCGACTACTGGGCGACCACTAGTGGTTATACCTAATATCGACCATCAGCCAGGAGTGACTAAATGGAATGGAACTAATTCAAAATATAAATTGTGGGAAATGAAACTTGTCTTGAGAAAACTTCTTACTGCTATCTCTAAATTCTATTAAAATCTTTCAAGTCTATGTTTAATGGCTCCTGATCTAAACGTTTGGATAGAGCAGAATAGCATAAAGAGAAAAGTCGAGACAGATGGAAAAGGCTTACGCCAAATGGCACTTCGAACTGAGAAACATTTTGTGCAGAAAAAAAGTTGGTTGCCTGTAAAGTCGGTATACGGGCGAAAGTTTTACGTGACAACGACTTTGAGTGGTAAAATAATTTTAATGTGAATATTCATTCGTATAGTAGGAAGAAGGATGAAATAATAGTAACAATTTAAAACATTTATTTATACAAAGAATTATATTTAAAAAATTAATTTTAACGTTTTAAATATAATTCGACGCGTGCCTTTCACTTTTTATGTCTGTCTCTCTCGCTCTTAGGCGGGCTAACCATGCCCGAGTGGAAGGGACGCGTGCCTCTCACTCGCTCTCATTGTGAGCGCATAACGTGAGCGGAGCGTAACGCAGTTTCTTGAAGTGTCACCCGGCAAACCAATTTATAAGACGTTGTCACGTCAAAAACACAACCCCAGTAAAGAACCTACCTATCAACAGAACATGGACTTTTATTATTTTTAAATATTTTTATTGCCAAACGACGTATCGCCTGACGCATCACAAGTGCGTTGACGGCATTTTAAGAAGGAGTACGCTCTTTTCTTGAAGGTTTGAAGGTCGTGATAATATTAAGATTAAGCGATTATAAAATCGTATTTACAAAGAGAATATAGCGGTAATAAAGACACAAAATATTCCCTTACGTATGCATCAGTTAATCATAGCTCATTGTTAACTAGCTACATAGCTCCTCGCGTGACCTGACCGGTTCAACAGTTTTTATCTAGACAACTTTGTGTTCACTATACAGCTGACCTTGACTTAAGGCCAGGCCATAAAGAAACTCGCTTGCCACGCACAGGACTGCCATAAAGTTAAAAAAGATTTTCCAGAAATTAGAATTTGTGATATACCAATTTTTGTTCATCTATTGCCTTTATCGCCTATGTCCTTCCTCAGGAATCGAAGTATCTGCATACCGAATGTCATTGAAATCGGTGTCGTGGTTTTGCCGTGAAAGCGAGACAGACATACAGAACTATTTTCGCTTTTATAATATTAGTATGGATTTATTGAATGATGAAAAGTGTAAAAGGCGCAAAATAAAACCAAATTCCTTTAAGATTAACATTCATTATATTCAGCAGTAGACTCCGACAGGGTTATGATGAAGATTCATTTTTTTAATATTCCCAACGTGATAGTTTGTGAGGTTGAATGTGAGACATTGACCGCAGACATGATGACAGACCTGGTTGAAACGTCAGACCACTAAGGTATGCATCTTATCACATTAATTCACTTATTATCATAATCCCATTACCGTCTACTGCTCGACATAGGCCTCTTCCAAGGTATACCACAGGATCTGCTGCTATTTGTATCTTGTTGCCGCCGGCCCTCTTACGCAAATCGTCCCACCCATTGGCCAGATGGCTCCACATACTATGTTTGTCACGACGCGGTCTCCACTCCAGAATAGTTTTCGATTACGATTTACCGTGGGAGAGCCACGCTTCAGCATGCATGGGCCGGCTCGACCGGAGTAATATCACAGTCTTACAGAAATCCGGTGTGAAACAGCGCCTGCATTGTATTTCACCGAGAGAATACCGGAGGCCAACCCCTTCCTCCATCCACCTTCCCGTACATGCATATGCGTTTAGTATAAGTATAAAAGCGGGTATTTTAATATTACAAACAGATACTTCAATTTTATTAATTTGTATAGATTTTTCTATTTTAGCTTTTATTTTAGATTAAGGAGGTCATATATGTATGTGCCCATGCAATATTATAGCTTTCTAAAACATGTTCGTAGACTGATGAACATTGGGAAACTGCTATACGATTTTCTAGTCCTACTACGGAATCCTAAAGAATTATCTCATGCAATGAAATCAAAATACAAATAATATAACATACGTTCCAGAATCCGGATGCGGTTAGTTTTAAATAAATGTCGGCGTTGCATTTAAAGTCGTGACTGTGGTTGGGTATTTTCTGCTTTGAGAACTGTTTATAATAAACAGATGAATAACAATTACCAATTTATTACCATACACACACTATTATTTTATTAGCTTTAAGCTCGCCTATTTCAAGCTTTCCAAAGGCTTTTATTTCTGCAGATCCAGCCACTTTGCGGAAATCATTAGTCCCATCATCATACACAGCGTTTGACAATCCACTGCTGGGCACATGTCTCTCTTTAAAACAGAGGTTTCAGTCTACTATACCACTGCCTGACTGCCTCGTTAGTCAATCAAGAGGTCTCAGGTTCGATTCCAGGGTCGGACTGCTGTAGGATTTTTCCTGTAAGAAATTGTTAATACTCGTAGCACTGACTTCCCAATAACGATACAATTATGTTCATGACAAATGAATTAAAAATCTAAAAATTTCTACTCTTCTACATCCCCCTCAATAGAGTTTTTGACATGTCATGCCCACAAACACACACACACACACTTACACACACATCTACACGTACTTACACAAATCCACACATCAATACAGCATATTATTATATATCCACATACTCACACGTTCAAAACTTGGTAAAATATAGATTGTGTCACGTAGTAAAAAGTGTATAAAAACTCTATAAAATTTAATTTTTGCCAATAAAGTATTATTGTTAGTATTGATAAGAGTTCTCAAAGTAGTTAACATAATGTGATCCATCCTCCATTTTTCTATTGTCAGACATAGCACAAATTATATATTGAATTATCATAATTATTGTCTTGACATAATTTACTTTGAAAGCACAAATCAATCTGATGCTGTACCGGGAGCAAACATAGGTGGGTTATTGGTTTTGTGTTGATATTTAATTCAATTGTTTGTTGTTATGTTTACATCTAGTAAACACACAATCGTAAAAATGACGTGTACTTGGAATCAAGGATCTTTAATAAAATAAATGACAGCAATTAACAGCAACAACTGAGTAATTTACATGCTAGCATAAAATATAGAAATACTTATTTACTTATATGTAATACTAGTGGAATCCCGCGGCGTTACCCGCTGTTATTGTCGTAACGCGGATAAAGCCGCGGGACCAAGCTAGTCTAAAAAATATAGCCTCAGTCTTGTCAAAATCGGTACAGCCATTCCATGGATTAGCCAGTACAAACAGACAGGCAAACAGACAGATAGACAAAATTGAAAAAAAATTATTTTGATATATGTACCGCGTATACATACATATTGCATTTGGTAAAAAGCGGTTATTTTAATATTACAAACAGACATTTAAATTTTAATAATTTGTATGATTATTCTAATTAGATTATTATATTGGTGGATATATTTTCACCGCCTGTGCATGGCAAACCGTGGATTTCATACTCATGCTGTGTTATTTATACTTTTTATACAGTACTAGCTTTTGCCTGCGGCTCCACCCCCGTGTTTGTCGGTTATTGCAGTAAAGGGTAACCTATGTTCTTCCTTAACAATCAAAGTATCTTTACGCCAAATTTCATTGAAATTCGGTTTCATATTTGTAATATAAGTATGTATTATTTTAATAGTTATTTGTTAAACAAGAGTGCAAAGTTGCTTTTTAACAGCGTGCTCAATTTTGAAGATAGACATGATGAATCCTGAACGTTAGCGAGGGAATCAAAAGACCACAAAATGAAAATTCTTTGCACTCGAGTGCAACACGTAACTTTACATCCCACCTCAGCGAGGAAATGACTAAATGCAAAAAGAGAATTTACAATCACAAGATACTTTTGTTTCCGTCTAGGTATTAATATTTATTAGGTATTACATTATGATTAGTTAGTATTATAGAATTACCGAATTTATACCGTGGGAGAGCTATGGTTCGGCGTGAATGGGTCGGCTCGACCGGAGTGATACCACGGCCTCACAGAAAACCGGTGTAAAATAGCGCTTGCGCTGTGTTTCACCGAGTGAGTGAGGATACCGGAGGCCCATACCCCAACCCCTCCCCCCAGCCCCTTTCCCATCCCCCCAAAGGTCGGCAACGCACTTGTGATGCCTTTGGTGTTGCGGGTGTCCATGGGCGGCGGTAATCGCTTACCATCAGGTGATACGCCAGCTCGTTTGCCCACTATTCAATAAAAAAAAAAAATAAATAAATAATAATCTTTAACTTAGATATAATTCAATAAAATACGCCAGCAAAACGTTTGCTGAGAAAGTTTTGGCTCCTTTAGCTAGTCGCCACTTGTTAAACATATCGTACTGTTTTAAATACTTCTCGCGTGAGGGAGAAAGCGCACATTTGCGCATTATTAACCATTTCAGTCAGTTCTGTTGGCGTCAAATAAGTTTCTCGTCAAATAAAATTCAATAGTTTGCGTAAAAAAATATGATCAAACGAAAAGATTCCTGTACAATTGTAGTCAATTTAACTAAACTAGAGAATTACTAGTTCAATAGCCTTTACTCAAGTTATCACCGGTCCTGAATCAGCATAAAAAAGGCGGCGATAAGCCGGCCAGCGAACAATTGTTTTTTATTTACATATGTATTGTCTAAATTTATTAAAAATAGTCATAAACGTGAGAACTTTAATCTAATACTGTTAATGACGTCAGCAGTTATACAGGAAACGTTAAAACTTCCGCCTATTATAAGGTGAACATCTTCAGGACATAATCTATACAGGATACAGAGGAAAGAATGCACGGTTGGCCGAGTGGTGTCAGCGGTCGCCATGCCGCTTGCTACTGCACCAAGTGTCGTGGGTTAAAATCCCACGCGGTACCTACAACACTTTGTGTGATCCACGAATTGTTGTCCCGAGTATGGATGTTCTTTGTGTCCCTTTCATGTATGTTTGTAAAGTCCCCCGCGACACAGGATGTTTATTCCTAATGTGGGAGTAATCTTAAAAAAAAAAAAAAATTTCTAAGATTATATTTACTGCTAACATTTTACTAAGGCAGCACTCACGGCTTGATCACAAACTATCGTAAATCCAAATTCAGAGTTGTATTGTATCTACTAGTATGTTTCTTCATATGCTTCATAGCTGAACAGTTTGTATATTTGGTTGCTCAAGTTAATCTCTTCCCCCATCCCCCTCCCTATCCCTCAAAAGGTCGGCAACGAACTTGTGACGCCTCTGATGTTTCGGGTGTTCATACGTCTGCTCGTTTGCCCACTATTCAATAATAACATTTTTAAAAAAACTTAATAGTTACGGGTTCAATTGAATAATTATTTGAGGATTTTTAGTCAATTTATCAAGGTAGATAATAGGCTATATTTAAAAATAACATCAATGGCAACAACTTGATTTCGTATTATTTGACCTTCCAAGGTAACTAATAAAATAATTCCCTAAAAAATGCTACTTGGAGTTTTACTCAATCATATACGATTTATCCAATAAAAAAATCCTTATCAAGGGATGCGCTAACCAACGATCTATATATATAAAAATTAAACCCGTTTTCCGTTGTCACGACATAGCATGAAAACGGCTTGACCGATTGGGCTGATTTTTTTTTTGTAGTTTTCTAATACTCTGTACAAGGTTCTTACGGAAAAAAATATTAAAAAAATCTCTCAGAAATATTGAAAAATATACATTTAATTTTGCATATTTTAATAAAAGCGGTTTACGATTGTCAACGTCATTCAATTTAAAACAAAAAACTCTGTGGTGATCTATTACACCACAGACATAACCGCGCAGGATATTATCGATTCCAGTTCAAATTGAATAGGTACGCATACATAAGATAGGTCAGCTATACAAAATAAAGTAGTGCATCAAATTTACGCTAAGGCGGTACGAAGTTCGCCGGGTCAGCTAGTTATGTAATAAAAAAAACATTGAAGGTCAACTGACCTTGAGAATTATGCCTTTGCATATACAGCTATATTTATGAAACCTGTATTACTCGCTGACATGAATCAAGTCACTTTATCTTAGCACATTAGATGACAGCTAAGCTTTATATTTATAATTTAACTAACTATCGTCGGTGGCTTCGCTCACATTTAATAAAAAGTTTCTATGGAGAAGGTGGCAAACGAGCAGACGAATCGTCTGATGGTAAGCGATTTCCGCCGCCCATGGACACCCGCAATACCGGGGGCGTCCCAGGTGCGTTGCCGGCCTTTGGGGGATGGGAAGAGGGATAGGGGGAGGGGTTGGGATATGAGCCTCCGGTATCCTCACTCGGTGAAATACAGCGCAAGCGCTATTTCACACCGGTATTTCAAGTATCCTATATTACTTCCAATATCTACAAAAATATATGTACAAAGTTTCTTGTTGATCGATTAAGTAGTTTTCGCTTGAAAGCGTAACAAACTTGCATTTACATTTATGATTATAGATAGTTTGCTTCGTTAAGTAATCAATGAAAATAGAACTGTTATGTTTTTTAAATAAAGAATCCGGAACATGACATCTAATGAGGTTAAAGGTTCATTAAAGTCAACGTCAATTTCTAAAAATATTTTAAACTTTACATTTGACAAAAGTTTTACAATAATATATAATTACAAAAAAATAATCTTACTTGTGATCGCGCAGTGCACAAAATTGGACAGACAATTCAAATACTTCTTTTTTAGATTGCCAAGTTTTATACTCTTGCGTTCGCAAATTTTTTGTAAAGACCTACAATGGATTTTGCTTCTCGTTGTGATATATATATATACTCGTAGATAAATCATAAGGCCTTAGCAATAAACTTAAACATTAACAAACGTAGTTAACTTCGCGTAAATAAAGGCATGATAATTACTAAATTAACTATAAATAATAATAAGTATAAATCATGAACATTAAATTATATTACATCAAGAAATGAGTTATAAATTTACGTATATTTGAATTTATTAACTGCATAATTAACTAAAATTATTATTTGATAAAATAAATTATAAATAATAAGTTTAATTTTTTGAATTAAATAATATTTTTAAACATTAAACTATTTAAACAATTAAATAAGTATCCGGCAACTCCTAATTCTTTTAGTTGGAATTTGACAAGGAATTTATCTTTAAATTTTTAAACAAAGAATAGAAAAATAAAGAAATCTTCTTTTTCATCTAAAAATCACAATTTTTTTATAGATTTTGGCTACAGGTTTTTTTTTAATGAAATATGTTCCATGAATATTATTTTGATGTACTTATTTCCAGTAACGAATTCTTAACTAAGGTGATAACTCTCTCGACGTCTACTGAGCAAAGGCCTGCCCCAAAGAGGTCCGCGTCCTCCATCATTCATCGCCAGCCAAAATAATATAATATATACTTCTCTTTGATAACCCTGTTTAATTACATAACAGAACGTGTTCGTAGAGAACAACCTTGAGCAATTCATGATCACCGGGAAAGTTGATGGCAAAAGATTTAGAGGTAGTCCAATTAGGTGGACTTACCAGATACAAACAGCCTTAGACGACAATCTACATGTTGAGGAACAATTGGCGAGCTAACGACACAAAGAGGAGGAATTACATAAAATAGGTTGCAGTGAGTTAAACCCTATTAGCTGTAAATAAAAACAAAGTACATCCACATTAATATACCAAGGTCGATAACGCATCGATTGAAGTTGCGTCATTTCTGGTCGTTCTTCGTGGGAAAAAAGATGTTTGAATTACTATCTTAGAGAATAAATAATCTGGTTTGTACATAAATAAACAATCAGATACTGTTTAAGGTACGAACACCAGGAGATGATCACTTCAGGGCTTAAAGTTTCCTTTTTTCATGCTTTACCAGAATTTTATTACGAATTCAATAACATTTTTTTATTTAATTTTGATAAAGTATTGTACATAACTAGCTGACCCACGCAACCTCGTTTGCGTCTTCTATTGCCCGTAGCTTGATTTTTTTTCCCCGTTTTTAAAACATTCTTCATTGGTGCTCCGCTCCTATTAGTGTTAGCGTGATGATATATAGCCTATAGCCTTCCTCGATAAATGGACTATTCAACACTGAAAGAATTTTAAATCGGACCAGCGGTACCTGAGATTAACGCGTTCAAACAAACAAACTCTTCAGCTCTATTATTAGTATAGATTAGTGATTTAATAATTAATATCTTGGCGCTTTCCGCTTGTCAGCTTCCGGTGCGACTTATAAATAGTGCATATTGTTATTGTCATCTGTACTTTTTATATACATCTATACTAATATTATAAAGAGGAAAGGTTTGTATGTAAGTATGTTTGTAACGAATTGGCTCAAAAAGGACTGGACGGATTTTAAAAATTCTTTCACCATTTGAATGCTACATTATCACTGATTAATATAGGCTATTTTAATTGTAAGAAAAAAAAAGACCAAAATAAAAATAACAATATGTAAACTAACAATATGCCTAGAAAAAGAGAGTTGCAGCTATATCAAAATAGTTCCTAGACGAGATTAGCGAAAATATGTACGTCGTATCGGAAAATCTTCTTCTGAAAATTCAGATTGTCTTGCAAGTCAGAAAAACTACGTATCGCAGTCGAGAGCCAGAGAATCTAGCGCCGAACGTTTGCAGCGATGCCCATAAAATATCTTTCATCGCATGCGCTGCGAAAAATATTGATGATAGAACAAAAAATATTCCACAATATTAAAGAACTTATCTAAATCTCCAAAAAAAATTTGCGACAGTATGTATCTAACTATTGTAGTATAATATATAGATAATCATGACAGACAGAACCTATTTAAATAAATAAAATTGGAGTGTCTGTTCGTAATATTAGGTCTTTACCTATGAAATTGCCGTTTTGTATACAATAAGTGAAAGTACTTATTTTTTCAAACTTTTTTATTTCTGTTATTCGAAGTAATCACCCATGCAATCGACGCATCTTTGCCAACGCATTGGCAGTTTATTGATGCCCTTCTTGTAAAAATCAGCTGGACGGGAGGCAACCAACTCTTCAAAAGCATTTTGTACTGCCTCTCGGGAATTGAATTTTTTACCCACTAAAAAGTTGTCTAAATTTTGGAAAAAGTAATAGTCGGTAGGTGCAAGGTCTGGTGAGTATGGCGGATGAGGAAGAGCTTCCAACCCCAGCTCTTGCAGCTTGGAGACTGTCTGTTGCGCAGTATGGGGTCGCGCGTTGTCGTGAAGGAGCAGTGGGGACGACCGATTGACCAAAGCTGGTTGCAGATGTGCAAGCTTCTCCATCATTCTCTCCAGTTCTTCACAGTACACATCTGCATTAATGCTCATGCCGTTTTGTAAAAAGCTGTGGTGAATCACACCCGCACTAGACCACCAAACAGTGACCATCACCTTTTTAGGGGTCATTTTTGGTTTAGGGCATTGCTTTGGTGCTGAACCAGGGTCTAACCAACTTGCTGAGCGCTTTCGATTGTCGATCAGAATCCATTTTTCGTCGCACGTAACTATTCGTTTCAAAATTCCTTCATTTCTTTGCCTGTTGAGCAGCGAACGGCAGGTCTCGACGCGTACGTTGCGCTGGCGATCGTTAAGGTCATGGGGCACCCATCTATCAAGCTTTTTTACCTTGCCAATTTGTCGCAAATAGATCAATATTGTTTTGATGCTTACATTAAAAGCTGCTGCTAGCTGAGCTGTAGATTGAGTTTCGTCAGCTTCCACAATCGCCTTTAATTCATTATTGTTAACCAAAGTCTCCGGACGACCACGAGCTTCATTTTTCAAGTCAAAATTTCCAGAACGGAACCGGGAAAACCAATAAAGGGTTGTGCGTTCGTTTGTACAGTTCTCTCCGTAAACGTTTTTGATGTTACGTGCCGTTTGTGTCGCGTTGGTGCCACGATGGAACTCATATTCCATAATTACACGAATTTTTAAAGTATCCATTATGACGAAAAATGTTCAAATGTAATGAAAATACAACGCTAATTAAAAAACAAAAGACTGAGTTTGTAAATAGAATGTCATGGTTTTAAAACAAAATTAATTTGAATTTAGAATACAGAGCCATTACAAACTTTTTTTTGTATGAAATGACCAGTACTGAAGAAACGCAATTTCATGGGTAAAGACCTATATACATATTAAAATAACCGCTTTTTACCAAATGCATATACACGGTACATATACCAAAATAAATATTAAAAAAACTATCTGTTTGTTCCGGCTAATCTCTAAAACGGCTGGGCTGGACAGATTTTAACGAGACTTTCACTGAGAGCTGATGATACAAGAAGTAACTTAGGCTTCTTTTTTTAGACTACCTTCTCCCCGTGGCGTTACCCGCGGTATGATAATAACTGCAGGTAACACCGCGAGGTTCAGCTAGTTGGTTATAAATCAATTCTAAAATAATATTGCTTTCATACATAAATAATATCTATATAATAATTGAACTATTACAATACTCGTATTATACTGATTATGTTAGGTTAGGTATAATTTCATTATGGGGTCGGGTCGTGTTAATAACAGCAGTTCCCGGATCCCTCCCTTCTCAGGCGCAGACCGTGTGGTTTTAGTCGGTGAGATTTCGACATACCGCACCGCCGCAAACCCCGGCGGGGTGACGGCCTGTGGGGGTTTCAAAACGTAAAAAAAAATGTATAATTTCATTATACTACTCCTACCTCCGGCGTAATAAATCTTGAATAATTATTAATCATTAGAACAATTATGATAAACAATGATTAATATTATCCACTAAGTTTGTGAACTTAGTATTAAATTGGGTCAAGTCCGTCAAATACTATAAAATACCTTCTACCTAAGAATAATTTGGACACATTCATATTCTAACCGTACTATTTAATGTGCATTAGAGAATATTATTTTATTAGAAATTTCATCCCCATCATCTAGATGGTTGGCAGTCCACAACTGTGCGATTTTCTGCCGCGCACAGCAAAACTGTGGAATGAGCTGTCGCCTGCGGTGTTCCCGGACCAATCCGACCTTCGAACCTTCAAGAAAAGAGCGTACTCCTTCCTAAAAGGCCGGCAATGCAATTGTAACGCCTCTGGTGTACCGGGTGTCCATGGGCGGCGGTAATCGCCTACCATCAGGCGATACGTCTGCTCGTTTGCCCGCTATATATTAAAAAAAATGTATATGCTACTATGTTTAACGTGCTTTTACCGCCATCTTGACTACCCGCCTTATAATATGGACTCATTTTTTCCTGTATCTCTTTCTATAAATAAAAAGACTATAAATAATACACAAAAGAAAGAAGTTAAGCTTTTGAATGATTCACTTTATGTGCTAGCTGTCGATTATGACTTTGCCTTGACTTTGTGTTACACACAATAAAGTTAAAAAACTTAATTTATATGCAAGTCATGGTTACTCTGTACTTACATTGCCTCTTCTAAAAACTTATGTTTATGCATTAACTAGCAAGTCGCCCCGGCTTCACATAGATATCTGATGACTAAATTTATATCTTGTATAGAATATATCCTTTAACAATAATGATTTCATGATATTATCGTTTTATGAACATGGATGCCAATCGCTCCGTGGTAAAACTGATATTCAGTTAAAACCGGTTGAACTAGTACCAAAAAACCATTTTTTTTGGGAATCATAAAGGATAGAAAGACGATGTTTTTTAAATGCGTTTCTTACTCAAGTTAAGGTGATATAAATCCCGATATATATTATGCGGGATGCTTAATTGATTGGCATTGATGACAAATGAGCACCGATACTGATTCGAAAAAATATATCTAAGAAGGTTGTACATCGTTTTGAAATTCGAGTTTAATCGATTAACTATATTTGAAGTTTTCAAACAAATCAACTTTATATTATTTATTTAAAAAGAGAATAATAGAACAGAGACGTTCAAACCATATCTTCGTGTCTTCTATAGGCCGTATGACATTTGATTGTCAATGATTGAATAGGATATTGCATGCGTCACCGCTTTAACTAAGTTTATGTTCTTAATAAATATTTTCAAGTAATGTTATTAAATTAAATATAGTTAAATATAATACAACCAAGTTTATTATCGCTTCTAACGAATCTAAGGCAATAAAAACACTGGTTTTACTAACATAACCTGTTGTGGGAACTTTAATATATAAAAACCAATTGTTTTTCCCGCACTTACGTATGTAGCATTTGCTTCGAACTTTGAACACGTTTCCATTCAATATAAAAGGATGTCGTTTCGTACTTGTGGCCAGTACAAAGGAATCATGAAGACGATGCGTTCTTGCATTGTCCTCTGCCTGATAATAGGCTTTAGCGATGCATCAGGTAATTTTCTTAGCATATCGCAGTTTTTATACGATTAACTTTGAGATTAAATTATAATGTCTGATCATTGCAACCAAGAAGAGATAAATTACTAATTTATTTTTTTTTTCAGTGAGAATCCGCCGGGGTTACGGTGGAGGCGGAGGTGGGGGCGGCGGTGGATTTGGATATGGCGGAGGTGGAGGAGGAGGAGGAGGAGGCGGAGGCGGTGGCGGTGGTGGATTTGGCTTCGGCGGTGGTGGAGGTTTCGGCGGGGGCCTCGAAGGTATACGTGAAGGAGTCAGTGGCATCATCGGCAAATTCGCTGGTGGTCTGAGTAGCTTAGGAAAAGCCGCTGGCGGATTCAGTGGCAGTATTGGCGGAGGAAGTGAAAAAACCATTTATACGAAATCTGAAGATGGTAAATCTGGAGGTTATGCCTTCACTGGAACACTTGAAGGTGGCAAAGGAGGGTATGGGGGTGGTGGTGGATATAGTGAAAGCGGGGGTGGAAGTGGATCTGTATTCGGTGGAGGTTATGGCGGTGGTGCTGGAGGAGGTGGCGGCCTTGGAGGAGGAGGCGGTATTGGAGGAGGAGGTGGTCTTGGAGGAGGTAGCGGCCTCGGAGGAGGTTATGGAGGACATAGTGGAAGCGGAGGCGGTGGTCACTCTGGTGGCGGTGGCTCCAAAGGTAGCGGTGAAGCCAACAGTGGCCTGAACATTGTATTTGCCGGTAGTGAAGAAAAAGATTTTAGTGGAGAAGCAGGTGCAAGTGGTGGCCATGGAGGTGGTATTGGTGGCGGCAGTGGAGGTGGTTACGGAGGTGGCTATGGCGGTGGCGGCAGTGCTGGAAGTGGATCAGCTCATGGGGGCAGTTCCGGTGGATTATCCTTTGTCGGAAGTGGAAGCAGCAGTCTCCATGGATCAGGCAGTGGCAGTGAAAGCGGTGGTGGTTATGGAGGCGGAAAAGGACATGGAAGTAGTTCTGGTGGGGGAAGTGGAGGACTTTTAATAGCATTTGGAGAGGGACTCGGTGCTGGTGGTAGCGGTAGTTCTGGTGGCAGTCTCCACGGAAGTAGCGAGGGACATGGAGGTGGCATTGGTGGAGGTAATGGTGGCGGATTAGGAGGTGGTGCCGGAGCAGGAGGTGGACACGGAAGTAGTTCTGGGGGTGGAAATTTAGGGTTTACCGGAACTAGTAGTAGTGCGTTTGAAGTTAGTAAAAGCCATAGCGAAAGCAGTCATGCACACAGCGTCAGTGGTAGCTACGGAGGCGGTATCGGTGGAGGAAGTGGCGGCGGCTATGGTGGGGGCAGTGGAATCGGAGGAGGCAGTGGCGGTGCTGGTGGGCATGGAAGTACCTCTGGGCATGGTAGTGCAGATGGAGAATTAGGAGGATCAAGCGGCTTGTTAATAACTTTCGGCGGATCTGGAGCAGGAGGCCTTGGCGGTAGCGGTGGAAAGGGAGGCGGGGTCGGTGGAGGATATGGAGGAGGATACGGTGGAGGTTTTGGTGGTGGCCATGGAGGTGGTATTGGAGGAGGCATTGGAGGAGGTGGTGGCATCGGAGGAAGTGGAAGTCACGGAGGAAGCGGAAGTCACGGAGGAAGTGGTAGTCACGGAGGAAGCGGTAGTTACGGAGGAAGTGGTAGTCACGGAGGAAGCGGTAGTTACGGAGGAAGTGGTAGTCAAGGAGGAAGTGGTAGTTATGGAGGAAGTGGTAGTCAAGGAGGAAGTGGTAGTTATGGAGGAAGTGGTAGTCAAGGAGGAAGTGGTAGTTATGGAGGAAGCGGTAGTCACGGAGGAAGTGGGGGAATAATCGGTGGATTGGAATTTGCAGGCGGACACGGTAGCAGCGGAGGTGCATACGGCGCCAGCGGCTCATCAGGTGGAGGTTCTGGTGGATACGGTGGATCAGGCTCGGGGGGATGTGAATTTGGCTGTGGGGGAAGTGGAGGTTATGGAGGTCATTCAGGAGCTCATGCCTCAGCTACTGCTACAGCATCAGCAAGCGCCAGTAGCTACGGTTAACTGCGGTTAATAATGGTTAAGCTTTACTGTGTCAGTCTTCTGTTCGCTATACGTTTAGTCAGTTAGGTTTCTACGGCCATATTGATTGTGAAGAAAAATGTTTGTGTTTAGTCATTAAAGTTATTTATCGAACTGTTATTTGTTTTAATTTTTATAGTCTAATTGGGGCAAATTGTTGACGAATGCTAGACACAACTATTATAATAAGCAATGTTAAGTTCTTTATATGAATTTAAAGTAGTATGTAGTATACTATATAGAATATACATAGTATTATTCTTTTTTCATCATTGATTTTTTCAAAGCATCTCATACTAGAAATAATAATGCCTTATCAAAAAAAGTGCACAAAGCGAAATCTATAACTAGTTTAATATGTGCTATAATACTACAGCTCATTTTATTTTGTTTTGTCACGATAATGGTCTAAACAAAGAAGAGCTTTCAAAGCGATCAAAAATTAACTGTTGATATATATTATCTATAATTATGCACTTCTCCTAAAAACCATTAACCAAAAAGTATAATACCTGATCCAATTAAATGCGAAAGATTTTAGAACGAAAAACTAGCTAATCTCGCTCGAGTCTTTTTATCTTACTCACATTGCAAACTTGCGCATTTATAAGTCAATAAAAAAGATAAATGTATATCACAAGCTTTTATAGACCCTGAATAACATATAACGCCAAAATACTATAGACCACGGCAAAACAAACGACTCCAATTTTGATAGGTTTGCAAATTAGCTGACCTGTCATTCCGCTATATGAAATCAATGAAATCAAAGAAATCAAATTGCTAGTAAAAAAATTGGAGACCCAAAGTATGATTCACTCGCCTAAATAATTCATACTTTGCGTCCTATTCTCATTTTTAACAAAATAAAAACATAAACACACTAAAGCCAGAAGTCGTGGGTTTTGATTCCCAATCCAGACAAATATTGCATGATAGCACGTTCGTGATGATGATGCTAAGGAATGTATATCTATCTTAAATTTTGTAAAAAAAAATATTGAAAATTTGATGAGATGATGATAGAAGGGATTCTAAGATCTATCTATGTCTATGTCCAAGTTGGGCATATGCCCCTTAGACAGGAAATTATCTCCCAAGAGCTAGGAGCCAGCCCACTGTTGGACTGTCCATTGAAAGCTGTTGTTGGATAATACTTATGTTTATTGTATAAATTCTAATTAATAACGAGCAACTTGCCAAACACTTCAGTTTACTGTATAAACACAGCTATTATATTCTTGCTCAACGTATGTACTAACTAAGAATAATTACTTCCATTGACTATGTTTAATAGACACCTAACTCACACAGAACGTGGCGAGTTCATATCGTAGTCATTAATTCCATCATAAAGGTCCTTCCGTGTGTCGTCATCATTCTAATTAATTTACTTGGTAATTCATTTATGGTTTTTAAGGTTCCGTACCAGAAAAGGAAAAACTGAACACTTATAGGTTCACTTTGTTGTCCATCTGACTTTCAAGACCCTTTTTCTCGGAACGGAACGCGTAGAGGTATTAAACTGAAATTCACATCAAATACTCAGGTCTACTATCCCTTGGAGCTATGAAAAAATCAACGCAAAACTTCTAAATAAACGCCTTTAAAAAAAATACAGCCGTTTATGCTGCAAATTTTCGACACTCGCAATGGAATGATAATCTACAGGATACTTCCCGTCTATTCACAATCTTGAAATTTGGTACGAAGTACCGTCTTAAAGCACAGATAAAGAAAAATTGCGAAAAGCATATTTTTTTAGTTTCATCATATGCTCTACCTACGGGTTTGTACGGTACCCTCGGTGCGGGAGTCCGACTCGCACGTGGCCAGTTTTTGAGATTACAAAGATTAATTATTTTACATTTAAAAACGATATGTTTACTTATATGTAGCATGTCCATCCGTCCGTCTGAACACACTCAATCTCAAATACTAGCTAGTTAAAAGTATTGTATTCTCATTTCTCGATTACATATATCTATAAATTGTTTTATTAGTAAACTGTGCTGGGTAAATATTTTAATATGAAACATTTTGAATTTCTTAAGAAGCGTCTTAATGCTTCACCATTAAGCTATACTACCAGGTCTATATGATTTTTACGTTCCCTTCTAAGTAAGTAAGGATTAGCGCAACAGTTTTATGTATGACTGGGTTAACTTTATTATGTGTGCCGAAACGTAGCTCTTCTACGATTGACATGCATCAACTACTGACCAATTAAGTACGTACGGTATGAAATACGAAACATATCTTCACCGTGTACTATGATGGTCTCCTAACCGATTACGACCACAGTGGCCAGTATGAACGGGGACCAGCCAACTACGCAGGTGATATTATAGTGCACAAGTGTGAAACATAGATGCACTCTCTGTTCCCTCTCTCTTATAATCCGATGGGACGGTTAACCGACACGACCGGGAAGAGATCAGGCGCAGGACCGACAGCTTTACGTACTCTACGAAGCACGGGGGTTCAGACCCCCCACTTCCAAACTCCGAGCTATTATTAAGTATCATATATAATCAGTCCGCTATTATAATTATTTACGTCACTGCAAACCCGTTCTTGATTGTACCATATCATGGTGAGAAATGACCTCTTGCTATCGTAATATTTCTTGTGAGTGAATATAATTACTTAATAAAATAAACATCTATGTTATTTTAATCTAACCCTTCTTGAAGCTAAAGCCTTCTTGGAATTATGATCCTTTTACAGACGGTATACAGAAAAAGGAGGTAAAATTTTATTAACCCTTTCAATCCTTCTTCCAGAGTTAGTCAAGGAAGATTGAGGGGTACGGTGACCTCCCTTACTTCATGGAAAGAAACGAGCAAATTGCTTAACGATTTCTTTGAGACCGTTGTATCACTCTGATTGAGTTGACTCTTCTGACTTGTTTGACGCTTTATAGAGACAATAACCAGCCCGTAGTAGCACCCACGTGTATGTCGATTATCGCGGTACAAAGCAGCCTCTATTGCCTGGTTCCTATATTTAACGAATCGTCGAATACGAGTCGTAAATACCGTATAACTCAACAATCAAAGTATCTTCAAGCCAAATTTTATAGAAATTGATGAAATGAACAAAAAGACAAAATTACCCTTTAGTAAGAATTTATAATATTAATAGCGATATGAATCTTTTACTTTATCTACAAGTGTCCCTCTGTAATGTACCTTACTTTCTTAATATTGCTTGAACTCTGCAAAATGGTGCGGAGTTATGGAGTTGTCGGTTAGAGAAAATCAGAATAAGTGGTCGATGTCTTCAGACTTCTAAACGATCTGAATTAAATTTCTACAGAGATTTTTAATCGTGATCTTTAATTTTAGTGCAAAATCATTACCACCATTTTAACCATTTATTCTCTCTGTGTTTATGTGTGCTTTTACTAGCCTAAAGCGAAATAAATATAAAACTAACTTCATGCATGACAAAATTATATTAATAGCTGAAATATAAAAATACAGTTTGCGATACACAATCCCTCTGTCGGAACCGAAACGAACTGCGAACAGAATTTCAAAATCGATCAATTTTGCTTTTCAAAGATGCGAACTACTCGTAATACCGAAAGGTGGCGCTTGTTATGAAAATAAACTTATTTTAAGCGGTTCAGTGAAGGCTAAAACTATTTTCAGATTAAAGAAACAGATGGCGTTAGTCATGCCAATTTAGAAGAACGAAAACATAGAGGTTCTTTTGTACTAGTTCACATAGTTTTGTAGGTGGTAGTGGAGGGTGTTAACCCTCCACTCTCCCGTCAGGGAGATATCGATTTAATATTTAAATTGTTGAAAGGTCCTCTTTTCTTCTGTACAGATTTCAACTTTGATATCTATGGCTTATAGATAATCTAATCATGTGTGAGAACCGCGTTTTCCCTATTCCACCATGAAAGGCAAGCGCGCGTGTCGGCACCCTGGGCTTTTTCTGCTAAAGTGACAAATGACTTTACCTGTCACATACTTAGATATATACAAAACATCAATAGTTCTGCAAACTCCAGTACCTAAGGTAGATTAACTCTCCCAGTCCTACTCGACGAGACACCTCTGCTTCATATTCGCAGCCGGACTATCCGGATGAGCAGCTTCTTTTCATGCTATTAATTGGTTCTTGTGTTTCTTAAAAGGAGTCGCTGATTTCAATTTTTTTATTAAATAAGTGACACGACCAAGCCTCTTTATCACCATTCCCTTGTTCCAGAGCACGTTGTTGTTTGGTAGGTTTATTTTATACTTAATAATAATAATATCATAATAATAATTCTTTATGTCTCTTCTCACAATCACCAAATACATGCAATATTAATTTTTTATCACAATACAAAACAACAATACAGCAATAAAATTGTAAGAGGACTGGTGTCTGAATTAGACGTGAGTCTATAGCTCAGATCACCAGGCACCCAACCCGCTAACATATATCGTAGCTTAGCTGTTTATATCTTTATGTTTACATTATAGTATATTGGACAAGAAACATAATTGTGGCTAAAATAAAGCAAAAGAAAATTAAGAGAAATAAACAAAAAACATACCGGACATCTCAACAACTGTCGAACTGTTAGAACATCACTTTGTAGGTAGACGTCAGTGGTAGGATGAAAGAAGGGATAAAAAGGAGCCTACTTTAAGAATGGCTCTTTGTGATCTTTTAATCACAAGGAGATACTTTTTAGCCACTCCACCCCACGATGTTATGCACTACGTTATTAGCGACTGGCAAAGTGATAAGTAGACGGTCTTGATCAGATTCTTATCAGCCACATGTCTTAGGTTTTTAAAAATAAATATAAGCTTACGTACTCTTTTTGACAACTGTTCAATGTGCTCTCTAAAACTCAAATTTCTATCAATTATTACACCTAGATATTTAACACTATCCGCAGCCTGCAGACTGGGACAGGAACAAATCAACACATTGTTATTTGGTCACTTATGACAAAGAATATCAAAATGATTCTCCTCCACTCCAGGACCCTCATAGAGAATGTCATATATCTACTTTTGTCCACATTAACGGTTAAAACGTTATCTTGCAACCACTTGTTGACTATGTCAAAACCCTTTTGAGCGTAAGAAAAAGCTTTGGCCCAGGTATCTCCCCAGAACAGTAGAGCCGTGTCATCCGCGTAAGTGTAGATTTTATTATGAGGGAGATCTAACTGACACAGCTCGTTAATATAGGCTAGGAAAAGAGTAGGGCCCAATATACACCCCTGGGGCACGCCGTAAGAAACGCCTATTTCACCACTCCGGACATTGCCAATCCCTACCAACAGCGTGAGGTCACTCAATTAGCTCTCAAATAATTTCAGCTATAAGCTCCTAATACCCAGGCCTTCCAGCCTTCTCAACAGTAGCGGGACAGAGACTGTGTCAATTGCTTTTGCTAGATCTAGAAATATTGCTATAGTCTTTCCCTTTTTGTCCAAATTCTTAACTACAAAATTAGTAAGCTCATGCACCGCGTCAGCTGTCGATTTTTAGCCCTAAATCCAAATTGTGCATTTGCTAGCAAATTGTGTTCTTCTAGATATTTAATCAGCCTCTTATTTAACAATCGTTCCAAGATTTTTGACAATGTCGGTAAGATAGAAATCTAATATAATATCATCATCATCATCTTCCTAGCCTTTATTATTCCCAATATTATTTGGGGTCGGCTACCAGTTCAACCGATTTTACCTGAATATCAGTTAAAAATTAAATTTTAAATATAATATAATATAATATTCTTTATTGACATAAGTACAATTACTACATTATGGAATTCCCTAAAACCTGCGCTAGTAAAAACTGTGTTGCAGGTGTTAGTATTTTCCCCAATCTTATAGTGACAATATCGTTACAACAGTTTGTATACACCATGTATGTTTTAAATATATTTATTTATATAATGCCTATATAAGGCAAAAAAGTAAATGCCAAAAAAAAATATATCCAAACCTAACAAACTATTACAGCAAAGTATGCATGCTAATGTGTGTATGTGTGTGTGTGTGTATATGTGTGCGTGTGTGTGTGAGTGTGTGTGTGAGTGGGTGTGTGTGTGTGAGTGGGTGTGTGTGTGTGTGTGTGTGTGTGTGTGTATGTGCGTGTTAATACTACAGCGGTGTCACGTCACTTTTAAAAGATTCTCTGCAGAATCATAATCCATCCATCCACTACCTTTGTACACCGGATGAATGCGTGCCCTTTTTAATGACTTAGGGAATATTCCAGTTGAAAAAGACAGGTTGCAGATGTGTGAGATAGGCAATTTGAAGATGTCATTTTATAACTTAAGAATATTCGACGAGATCATATCCAAACCCACCGCACTGTCACTCTTTAAAATAATCAATTCAGTTTCAATCTCAGAGCAGTCAGTTGGCAAGAGCACAAAAGAGTGTGAATACGTCTTAACCAACCTAGTGTAATTTGAGCTAGTCATTATTTTTTTAGCCAATACTCTCCCAATAATGCCAAAATACTTTTTAATTGTGAATTGACGTCCTCCAAGTTGTTACCGGAACTTAATAAATCCTGTGACGAATCTTTTACTTTAGTTGTATTCGTGATAACTTTAATAGTTTTCCATAATTTCTTGTTATTCTGCTTGAAATTCTGAATTAGTATACTTTCATAGTTCCTTTTTAAAATAAAGTACAATAGTTCCGGTATCTCCCATAAGTGACTCTCAATATTTCATTGTTAGGATCACTCTTTGTTTTCTTATACAGATTGTCCCTATTTCTGATACATTTTAACATCCCTGGTGTCATCCACGGTTTCGGTAATCTTTTGCGTCGGGTAATTTTAATAGTTTTAGTGTTATCAATGATAAGTTTCCGAATTGTGCCTATAAAAAAATCGGTCGCTAAGTTAACATCATCATAGTTATAAATAGGGCTAAAATCTACAAGCTTGATAGCTTTATCGAATTCTGAAACATCCAAACGGTTAATGAATTTGGGAGGTTTAACTTTCAGTGTTGATGACATATAAAGAGCTATACTTTCATGATCAGTCAAAGAAGTTGGAAGTACCAGACACTTTACAGACAATTTTGTCCTGAGCAAAACATGATCCAAACAAGTTTTACCATGGGTTGGCATAGTATAGGCCGGCAAACAACCATTATATGCCAACATGTCCAAATAAGGTGCTTTATTAACATCCGTACTAGTGGATACAATGTCAATATTAATTTCGCCCAGAATAACGACATTTTGTACTGTAGAATAATATTGTAGTAATTCATTTAACGACTGACTTGTTGACATTTTTGTAGCCTGGTGGTCGGTAGATAGCTATAGTGATAGTATTTATGTTGCACTTTACAATCAGACACTTCTTTCTCTTCAACCGAAATAATGAGTTCACTATTAAAATACACCACAACTCCCTCATTCTGGGAATAGTTTTTAACTGTAGCGTAGGAGTTATAACCGTCTAAAACAGGAATGCTAGGCGTCGACGGAAGCCAGCATTCAGTCAGTACAATACAGTTCCATGTTACTATGGTGTTTACCAGTCTCGCGAGTAACCCGGTTATATTACACTTTATACTTCTTATATTTTGAGTGAACACTTCAAGACCATGGCTAGAGGGAGGTAAATATAGCTCACAGCTCTCAACCCCACATGTGTACGTTTCAGCTATTTCAAAATTGTCAATATCAGTTTGTATTTGATTAAAACAATCGAATTAAACCGAAAAATACATCTGAAAGACGAAATGCCAAACAGGAAGTTCTTTAGTGTCATGTGTAAGTGTTTAAGATGCGAATCGTGTAGTCCAAGATCCCAGGGCCGCCAGACGTCACGTATTTTCTGACGAACGAAATGTGGCTGATTGCGTAGTGGTAGTATGTACTAAGAACGCATGCCTACCTGCTAACTTGATTAGACGGCCAATTTTCAGGTATCAGGTAATCAAGGTACTTAAAAACATAACGAACCTCACGTAAATTCTGAAAGCTGATTTTCACGTATATTTTAGGCAATATCCTTAAAAATAAGTCGCCAATACTACCAGACTCTTTCCGTGGGCCGATTTGCTTAACATACGCTTTCAAGCTCCCAAAATAATGACGTAACTTCACGTAAATTCTGATGCTCCATTTTTATATATGTCTACCAGACAACTATTTTAAAACCTCTTACAAAAAGACAGACCGATCCAAGGGGCCAATCTTTCCCTAAATTCAATTTTAATATCTCTGTGGGTAAGAGCGCGAGGGCATTATCCACACGCATGAGACTGAGTCAGACATGTATTAAGATATATTGACTTCTCTGCCTCTCTGTCTATCTATCTCTCCCTTACAGTTGACTCAGTATCCGGCAGCACTGCTCACAAGAAAAGTATTCAGTGTTCTACTGTGTCCGTTGAGTAATGATTTTTTGCGATTTCGTAAAATTATCCAATGAATCGTGCTAACTATACTTGCTACACTTCTGTTTGTTTCTTTTTGCTTTCTTCTGTAAGGATGGAGGACCTGGCTGACCTAGTTGACCGGATAAACGACGTCATCGGCTTGCAAGCACCAGCAGCCTCAACATTAGCAATCGCTTCTACGTCGCGCAGTAGTGAATGTTCCGAAATGGCCGCGTTAACCAAGCAAGTCACGATGTCAACAGAAAAAATCGACAGAATATCACGGGAACGCGGTAGATCGAAAAATAGCATTCGTCGCCGCCACCACTCAAACTTGACACGATCACATTCGGCGTATAGACTACACCCGCAGTGCTGGTACCATCAAAACTTCGGCGAACGATCGAGAACTTCTATTGCGCGATTCAGGATTGGTAGTTTCTTTGTATTGTACGTTGCTCCGTAGAGCAGTGTATCTGAGGTAGATGGCGCTGTATGTGGAAGTTACCACATATGTAACGATTTTTCGCGATTTCGTATAATTATTCATAATTATATATAATTATACAAAATCGAAGAAATTCATTACATATAATTATATAGGGCCAATTTCCATACGTAATTATATATAATTTTTTACCCGGGACGATAAAATTCAAGAATTATGGTAGTCAAATGAGCATTTTTTTACAAGTTAATTTTTAATTATTTACCTGATTATTTAATTTTTAACTGATTTTCTTTTAAAATTAATAATCAATTGATATGAGTGAACTGTAAGAGAGAGACAGAGAGACAGAGAAGTCAATATATCCTAATACATATCTGACTCAGTCTCATGCGTGTGGATAATGCCCTCGCGCTCTTACCCACAGAGATATTAAAATTAAATTTAGGGGATGATTGGCCCCTTGGATCGGTCTGTCTTTTTGTAAGAGGTTTTAAAATAGTTGTCTGGTAGACATACATAAAAATGGAGCATCAGAATTTACGTGAAGTTACGTCATTATTTTGGTAGCTTGAAAGCGTCTGTTAAGCAAATCGCCCACGAAAGTGTCTGGTAGTATTGGCGACTTATTTTTAAGGATATTGCCTAAAATATACGTGAAAAACAGCTTTCAGAATTTACGTGAGGTTCGTTATGTTTTTAAGTACCTTGATTACCTGATACCTGAAAATTGGCCGTCTAATCAAGTTAGCAGGTAGGCATGCGTTCTTAGTACATACTACCACTACGCAATCAGCCACATTTCGTTCGTCAGAAAATACGTGACGTCTGGCGGCCCTGGGATCTTACTATAGTGTACATAGGCAATGAGCGCAATGTGTATAGAGGTTGCCGGTTTTAAAACAATAAAACAAAAAAAAACAAACAAAAACAAACCAGAGAATAAAGTTGTTTGGCATAACAACAGCTACACGTGTAACAACAAACAAATTTCCCAAACCCCTTAGGGAAATATCCCGAGTTAGGGAAAAAGACATTTAAAAATTGTGTATATATTAAAACTTTCGTTTCAAGGAACTGATTACACGCGACTATTAGCAATATATATGAATAACAATAACTGTGACCAGATTAGCCTCGCAGATAGTCAATTGCTGTAAATTTGTAAGAGCTGCATAACAGTTAAACAGATTTTTTTCTATACTGATATAAACTTTTAGGTAATGTTATTTCAGTCAAACACACATTGAGCTTTGTTATAAAGTAACGAAAAAATAAAATAAATTTGTGCAAGAATAACACGCATGCCAACATTATTCCATAAAACTCATTAATTAAAAAATATAACTTAAATTTAGTGTATAGCTAATAAGAACACAATATTTGATGTAAATATGCATCAATTCACAGCCATCCACAAATACTATTTCTTGGATAAAAAAGTTAAGCATTTTACTGTCTCAATATTAATAGGCTTAGCTTCTTTATCAGTACGCATCAGAATTTTACCATTAGAGTGCCAACAGGAGTAATCATTTTGTTTAGCCACGATGCGAGCCTCATATAACAACTTCTTAAGGGAAGGAGATGCTCGACTACAACAATTGGTTTTTGATCCCCCGGCAAGCCAATTGTTTTCGTGTGTGATCGCCAGGTGCGAAGGATTGTACATTTTTTCCACCATATGATTTACGCTGTAAACACTGTTTGTTTTGTACGTAATTAGCAAGAGTGCTTGATGACGATGACGAGGTCTCATTTTTCAACATATCTAAGCGATAACGTAACCTTCTCCCGAAGACTAATTCCGCCAGGGTTGTACCCGTAGTAGAATGAACATAGTTACGGTAGTCAAAAAGGAATTTTAGAAGATTATTTCTAAATGATACTTTGTCATTATAACTCATCGATGATTTAATGCCTCTTTTAATAATTTTAACATAACTTTCCGCTTGCCCATTGCTAGCTGGATGGTATGCGGGTGACGTCACATGCGAAATGTCAAGGTCGGCAACGCACTTGTGACGCTTTTGGTGTTGCGGGTGTCCATGGGCGGCGGTAATCGTTTACCATCAGATGATGCGTCTGCTCCTTTGCCTCCTATTAAATAAATAAAATAAAAATTCCGTTTGAAGAACAAAACGTTCTAAATTCACTAGAAGTAAATTGTGTCCCATTATCACTCACTATAGTAAGCGGCAATCCGAACCTAGATATGAACTCGTACAGTTTGTTTATAAACTGTGTAGATGTTGTTACATTTATTTCATAAACCTCGACCCATATTGTATACGCGTCCGCGATTACTAAGATTGTACGATTGTAAACAGGCCCAAGCATGTCTATGTGTATCCTATGGAAGGGTTGCGGAGGGTGAGGCCACGGTGTAAGTGGCGCCCGCGGCGGCTATTGCCTCAGCTGGCTGCATACTGAACACTTAGACACTAAATTTTCTATCGCACGGTCTATACCCGGGAACCAGAACCGACTTCGTGCTTCTGCTTTCATATGCACGATTCCTAAATGAGAATTGTGTAGCTCTGAAATAATTTTATTTTGTAATGTCGCAGGTATTATTAATTTGTGGTCACGCATCAAACATCCATTCAAACGCTAACTGTAACCTACACAAAAAATACGGCATTAAATTTAAATCGGTAACTTTTCTAGGCCACCCATGCTTTATATATTCTATTACTTTACACAATAATAAATCTTTTCCGGTTTCTAATTTAACATCTTGTAAAGAAATAGGTAAACTCCCGTCTGTTATAAAATTTAAGTAAGAAGCGCGTTCCTCTACCGCTTCCAACTCGTTACCGGTTTGCTGAATGTCATGTAAACTAGCACGCAATAGATAATCCACTATATTATCTCTGCTCCGTATGTGCTGGATGTTATAGTTGTAACTATTTAAAAACAACGCATAACGTTGAAGTCGGTTAGCAGTTACTTCAGGAATACCGCGCGAAGGATTAAATATGGACAAGAGGGGCTTGTGATCCGTGCGGAGAATAAAAGGCGTTGACCTACCGTATAGGTATTGATGAAACCTCCTAACGCCAAATATTATAGCGGTCGTTTCTTTTTGTAATTGAGAACATTTTTTCTCAGCGGAGGTAAGGGTTCGCGATACAAAGGATACCGGTCGCTCTATGCCCTTATCGCATTTTTGAGGCAAGACTGCGCCTAACTCGTCTCGTGATGCGTCTACAGTTAAAATTAATTTCGCATTCGGATCAAAGTGGGCTAGTACCTGTTCAGATGCCATCATGTGCTTAATTGCTATGTGCTAAATGACTTTTGGTGTTCCGCACTCCATTCCCATTTACTATTCTTTTGTAGTAATTTATAAAGTGGCCTAAGTATAGAGGACGCATTCGGTACAAAGTCCCGATAGTAATAAAATAAATAAATAAATATTTAAATATTTCGGACAATTTAACACACAACGCCATCTAGTCCCAAGCTAAGCAGAGCTTGTGTTATGGGTACTAGACAACTGATATAAATACTTATATACTTTTTTTTTTGTAAATACATACATATTATACATAGAAAACACCCAAACTTCGAAACAAATATTTGCAGATCATACAAACATTTGGACCGACCCGGGAATCGAACCCGAGACCTCAAGCACAGCAGTCGCTTACGCTACCACTCGCGCCACCGAGGCAGTTAAGTAGTTTACTAACCCTAAGAAGGATTGTAACTTATTTAAATTACTAAGGGCTGGTGCATCTAAAATTGCTTTTACCTTTTTTTACATTTTTGTAATCCGTTTTTATCAATTGAATAACCTAAATACACAACTTGATCCTTAAAAAAATCGCATTTATCTAATCGTAATGTCAACCCGGCCACTTGTAACCTTCTTAACACTTCGTTAACCCTCTCTAAGTGTTGAATAGTGCTATTTGCTGTCACTAAAATATCATCCAACATACATAAAACGCCATCTATCCCTGACAGCAAACAATCCATTGTCCGCTGAAATATAGAAGGCGCGCTTGCCAGGCCAAACACTAGCCGAGTATAATTAAACAACCCGCGATGAGTATTTATACAAGTTACCTTTTGCGAATGTTCATCTAGTACCAACTGGCTATAAGTTTGGGATAAATCGATTTTACTAAATTGTTTGACACGAGATAACTTTGCAAAAAGTTCCTTGGCTGTCGGCAGCGGATATTTTTCAACCAACAACTGCTTGTTTACTGCAATCGAATAATCCGCACACAATCTAATCGACAAATTGTTTTTTAACATAGGCACGATAGGCGACGCGTAATCAGAATGTTGAACCGGTTTCAATACACCTATAGACACTAACCTATTTATTTCCTTATCTATCGTATCTTTTAAAGCAAAAGCGACTGGCCGGGCTTTGATGAAAAACGGTTTAGCATCATCTTTTAATTTTAATTTTATTTCATATTTATTGAACTTTCCTAATTCATTCGAAAAAACAGAGGGATAACGAGATTTTAATTGATCAACCAAATTATTTGTTTCACTAAAAAAATGTATAGGTGACAATTCAAAATTAAATAAAGAAATGAAATCACGTCCCAATAACGGCGGTCCGCCATTATTTATGACGTAAACATTGAGAGCATGAGTCTTGTTCAAATATGTAAACAACAATCTAACAGTACCTACACACATTATCTGATCACCGGTATTACATATACCGGTGATTTGGTGATTAAGCGCTAGTTCTTTTTTTTTTTTTTATTGAATAATGGGCTAACGAGCTGGCGTTTCACCTGATGGTAAGCGATTACCGCCGCCCATCAATCATGTCAGTCATGGACACCCGCAACACCAAAGGCGTCACAAGTGCGTTGCCGACCTTTGGGGGGATGGGAAAGGGGATGGGGGGAGGGGTTGGGGTATGGGCCTCCGGTATCCTCACTCACTCGGTGAAACACAGCGCAAGCGCTATTTTACACCGGTTTTCCGTGAGGCCGTGGTATCACTCCGGTCGAGCCGACCCATTCACGCTGAAGCATAGCTCTCCCACGGACAAGAGCTTTTTAAAAAAGTATTTAAAATATGTACTATTGGAAATCGCTGTAACCGCCGAACCCGTATCCATTTGAAATTTTAAAGGTATCCCCTCAACTACAACCGTTTCCAACATCGGTTCCCCCTTGAACGTACGAATATGAAATAACTCACCATCATCCTCACTCTCGCTAATTTCACTTGATTGCACAAAATTAACTTTTCTACACATTCGCTTTAAATGACCTTTTTTATTACACTCTTTGCACGTATATGTAATTAGCGAATCTGCACTGTAACGTAGTGTGATTTTTGTAACCACAAACCGCACACGACTTGAAAGGATCACTTTTCGGTTTCGTTATCATAAACAGCTGCTCATCGTGACCACCACGTGTGGCCGCTGACCCTGTCGCTGCTGAGCAAGCGCGTGCGCTGCGCACACTTTCCGCTAGATCGATCGCTTTTGCCAGAGTTAACTCTTCTAAGTTCTTTCTGAGCGAACAACTTGTCTCGCTCCACTCCAGGCCGCATTCCCATTACGAAACGATCCCGCAATGCTTCCTCAACGTTCAAAAATTAGCTGTCCACAGTTAGCCCACGCAATCTCGCAGCCCATTGAGCAAATGTTTCTTCAGATTGTTGGGTAGCCGAATAAAAATGATACGAGTACCTCTCACCCAATTCGCATTTGACCGGTATAAAATGTTTGTCCAAGAGATTGAAGATATCCTTATATGGTACATCTTGCAAATCCTTAGGCAGTGCTAGGTCGGCAGCAAGCTTGTAGGTGCTATCACTGAGTGTGCTTAACAAAATTGCTCTTTTCTTGATATCCACTGGGTCCTTGGTTGTATCAATATCGTTAACGATAAACCATTGCGCTAGTCGACTTTTAAAAGTTTTCCATGACTGTACGTTGTGGTCAAAAACTGCTAAAACTCCGTATTGAGCCATTATTGACTAAAAGTGGGTAGTCGTCGCCACTGTTATGTATGTGAGCGCGGGGCGAGTGAATAAAGCAATGTGTTACATTCACACTGGTTTATTATTGACAAGGTACCGACATAAGTGACATACGACAAGGCCGTGGGAGAGCTATGCTTCGGCATGAATGGGTCGGCTCGACCGGAGTGATACCACGGCCTCACAGAAAACCGGTGTGAAATAGCGTTTGCGCTGTGTTTCACCGAGTGAGTGAGGATACCGGAGGCCCATACCCCAACCCCTCCCCCCATTCCCTTTCCCATCCCCCAAAAGTCGGCAACGCACTTGTGACGCCTTTAGTGTTGCGGGTGTCCATGGGCGGCGGTAATCGCTTACCATCAGGTGATACGTCTGCTCGTTTGCCCATTATTCAATAAAAAAATATATATATAGGTTCATTTACGAGTATATATAAGGTGTCTCAAAAGAAATTTCATATTTAGTGGATTGATTAAAAAAAAGGAAGCGGTATATAGAAAAAAAATTTATTTATTGTTAAAATACACTTTTTGGGAATTCATTTCTTAAAAATAATATCGTCTAAATGTAAACCCTCACGTTCGTTCCTCCCTCCCTCCGTCCCTCATTTCGTGACGGATATTTTCTTTCAAATGCGCCAGTGAAGTTGGTTTATTGGCGTAAACTTTAGATTTAAGATAACCCCATAGGAAAAAGTCCATAGGGGTTAAATCTGGGCTACGTGGAGGCCAATTTATGTCACCTCTCCGGGAGATCAATTTTCCTGAGAAAATTTCACGAACACGTGGCAGAGATATATTGGACGTGTGTGAAGTTGCTCCGTCCTGTTGAAACCATGTTCTTTGGTTATAGCCAGGAAAGTTTTGCAGTTCAGGTACCAAGAAGTTGTCTAACATCTCCACATAACGCTCTGAATTCACTGTAACTGTACGCCCCATTTCGTCTTCAAAAAAGTAAGGGCCGATAATTCCTCGCGCCGACATGGCAGCCCATACGGTCACTTTAGGCGAGTGTAGGGGTTTCTGATGTTTGCGTTTCGGATTGGCTGAACTCCAGTAGCGGCAGTTTTGCTTATTTACGTGGCCATTAAGATGAAAATGAGCTTTATCCGAAAACAAAATGTTGGTAAACGTTGAAAATCGCTCAATCATCTGATTTACGAAATTAAGCCTCTGACCGGCATCTTGGGGCTTTAATTCTTGCACCAATTGAATTTTGTAGGGGTGCAGCTTTAGATCTTTGTGCATAATGCGATGTAATGATGATCTATGCACATTTAAAGCACTCGCGCGCTTCCGAATTGAAAGGCTCGGGTCGTCACGTACAGATTGATTAACACTCTCCACGTTTTCTACCGTTCTTGATGACCTAGGTCGCCCGGATTTTGATTTATCCAGCGTTGATCCAGTCTCTTCAAACTTTTTAACCCAATGTCGAATGAGAGGAAGGCTTGGCGCATCATTTAAGTGACGAAAACCTCGAATACTGCAGAATTTTCTACGCGCGACAGTTGTCAAATCACCGTTCTTGTAAAACTCTCGCACGCACAACGCGCGGTCTGCTCCCGAGAAACGCTCCATAGCGACTGAATCCCCAAGAGCCAAGCTACCAATTGACATAACCCCCGCACCCCTCAAGTACGCAGCGTTCACGCAGTAAGCTAAACAAATATAAAATTTCTTTTGAGACACCCTGTACAACGTGTCCCAAAATTCAACGATAAGCCGGTACCAGAAGGTCGGCCTGCTCACAAAAAAAAATGGAAATTATTTATCTAAACATAAACCAACATTCATGAATTGTTTATAGTACTAAATTTTTGACAATATTTAAGGTTTTTGTCGAATTTTTCGTCAACCCTTATTTTGGTAGTAACTTATTATACATAGCTAACATTTTTACACGAGTAGTCACGAGCAGGCCGACCTTCTGGTACCGGCTTATCGTTGAATTTTGGGACACGTTGTATATACACAACAAATACCTACATTGAGCGGACTGCATAATTGATTCGCATTGATGACAAATGAGCAATGATACTGATTCGAAAAAACATATCTAAGAAGGTTGTATATCGTGTCGAAATTCGAGTTTAATCGATTAAGTATTTTTGAAATTTTACATTATTAATTTAAAAAAAGAATAATAGAACAGATACATTCAAACCATATCTTTGTGTCTTTTATAGGCCGTATGACATTTGACTGTCAATGATTGAATAGGATATCGCATGCGTCACCGCTTTATTTTTTTTTTTTTTTATTTTTTACGCACGGTTAACTAAGTTTATGTTCTTGATAAATATTTTCAAGTAATGAAATATAGTTAAATAAAATATAACTAAATTTACTATCACTTGTAACGAATCTAAGGCAATAAAAACACTGGTTTTACTAACATAACCTGTTGTGGGAACTTTAATACGAGTATATAAAAACTAATTGCTTTTCCCGCACTTACGTATGTAGCATTTGAGACTTTGAACACGTTTCCGTTCAATATCAAAGGATATAGTTTCGTACTCGTGGCCAGTACAAAGGAATCATGAAGACGATGCGTTCTTGCATTGTCCTCTGCCTGATAATAGGCTTTAGCGATGCATCAGGTATTTTTTTTAGCATATCGCAGTTTTAATACTATTAACTTTGAGAGTAAATTATAATTTCCGGTCATTGCAACCAAGAAGACATAAATATCTATTTTTTTTTTTCAGTGAGAGTCCGCAGGGTTTACGGTGGAGGCGGAGGTGGAGGAGGCAGTGGAGGTGGTTACGGAGGTGGCTACGGCGGTGGCGGCATTACCAGAAGTGAATCAGCTCATGGGGGCAGTTCCGGTAAATTATCCTTTGTCGGAAGTGGAAGCAGAAGTCTCCATGGATCAGGTAGTGGCAGTGGAAGTGGTGGTGGATATGGAGGCGGAAAAGGACATGGAAGTAGTTCTAGTGGCGGACGTTTAGGGTTTACCGGAAGTGATAGTAGTGCATTCGAAGTTAGTAAAAGCCATATCGAAAGCAGATATGGACACAGCGTCAGTAGTAGCTACGGAGGCGGTATCAGTGGAGGAAGTAGCGGCGGCTATGCTGGGGGCAGTGGAAGTCACGGAGGAAGCGGTAGTCACGGAGGAAGTGGTAGTCACGGAGGAAGTGGTAGTTATGGAGGAAGCGGTAGTCACGGAGGAAGTGGTAGTTATGGAGGAAGTAGTGACGGCTATGCTGGGGGCAGTGGAAGTCACGGAGGAAGCGGTAGTCACGGAGGAAGTGGTAGTTATGGAGGAAGTGGTAGTTATGGAGGAAGCGGTAGTTACGGAGGAAGTGGTAGTTATGGAGGAAGTAGCGGCGGCTATGCTGGGGGCAGTGGAAGTCACGGAGGAAGCGGTAGTCACGGAGGAAGTGGTAGTCACGGAGGAAGTGGTAGTTATGGAGGAAGCGGTAGTCACGGAGGAAGTGGTAGTTATGGAGGAAGTAGCGGCGGCTATGCTGGGGGCAGTGGAAGTCACGGAGGAAGCGGTAGTCACGGAGGAAGTGGTAGTCACGGAGGAAGTGGTAGTTATGGAGGAAGCGGTAGTTACGGAGGAAGTGGTAGTTATGGAGGAAGTAGCGGCGGCTCTGCTTGGCGCAGTGGAAGTCACGGAGGAAGCGGTAGTCACGGAGGAAGTGGTAGTCACGGAGGAAGTGGTAGTCACGGAGGAAGTGGTAGTTATGGAGGAAGCGGTAGTCACGGAGGAAGTGGTAGTTATGGAGGAAGCGGTAGTTATGGAGGAAGTAGCGGCGGCTCTGCTTGGCGCAGTGGAAGTCACGGAGGAAGCGGTAGTCACGGAGGAAGTGGTAGTCACGGAGGAAGCGGTAGTCACGGAGGAAGCGGTAGTTACGGAGGAAGTGGTAGTTATGGAGGTAGTAGCGGCGGCTCTGCTTGGCGCAGTGGAAGTCACGGAGGAAGCGGTAGTCACGGAGGAAGTGGTAGTCACGGAGGAAGTGGTAGTCACGGAGGAAGTGGTAGTTATGGAGGAAGCGGTAGTCACGGAGGAAGTGGTAGTTATGGAGGAAGCGGTAGTTATGGAGGAAGTAGCGACGGCTATGCTGGGGGCAGTGGAAGTCACGGAGGAAGCGGTAGTCACGGAGGAAGTGGTAGTTATGGAGGAAGTAGCGGCGGCTATGCTGGGGGCAGTGGAAGTCATGGAGGAAGCGGTAGTCACGGAGGAAGTGGTAGTTATGGAGGAAGCGGAAGTCACGGAGGAAGTGGTAGTTACGGAGGCGGTATCAGTGGAGGAAGTAGCGGCGGCTATGCTGGGGGCAGTGGAAGTCACGGAGGAAGCGGTAGTCACGGAGGAAGTGGTAGTCACGGAGGAAGTGGTAGTTATTGAGGAAGCGGTAGTCACGGAGGAAGTGGTAGTTATGGAGGAAGTAGCGGCGGCTATGCTGGGGGCAGTGGAAGTCACGGAGGAAGCGGTAGTCACGGAGGAAGTGGTAGTTATGGAGGAAGTAGCGGCGGCTATGCTGGGGGCAGTGGAAGTCACGGAGGAAGCGGTAGTCACGGAGGAAGTGGTAGTTATGGAGGAAGCGGTAGTCACGGAGGTCACTAACCTCGCTCGCTAACTTGCGCATTTATAAGTCAATAAAAAGGAAAAATGTATATCACAAGCTTTTATAGACCCTGAATATCATATAACGCTAAAATACTATACACCACGGCAAAACAAACGACTTCAAATTTGATAGGTTTGCAAATTAGCTGACCTGTCATTCCGCTATATGAAATCAATGAAATCAAAGAAATCAAATTGCTAGTAAAAAATTGGAGACGCAAAGTATGATTCACTCGCCTGAATAATTCATACTTTGCGTCCTATTCTCATTTTTAACAAAATAAGAACATAAACACACTAAAGCCAGAAGTCGTGGGTTTTGATTCCCAATCCAGACAAATATAGCACATTCGTGATGATGATGCTAAGGAATGTATATCTATCTTAAATTTTTTAAAAAAAAGATTGAAAAATTTGATGATATTGATCTATATAGATAGATCTTAGAAGGGAGGTCATCAAATTTTTAACATAGGTCTATGTTCAAGTTGGGCATAGGCCCCTTAGAAAGGAAATTATCTCCTAAGAGTTAGGAGCCAGCCCACTGTCGGACTGTCCATTGAAAGCTGTTGTTGTATGATACCTAGTTATGTTTATTGTATAAATTCTAATTAATAACGAGCAACTTCCCCAACACTTCAGTTTGCTATATAAACACAGCTATTATATTCTTGCTCAAGGTATGTACTAAGAATAACTACCTACATTGACTATGTTTAATAGACACCTAACCCACACAGAACGTGGCGAATTCATATCGTAGTCATTAATTCCATCATAAAGGTGCTTCCGTGTGTCGTTATCATTCTAATTAATTTACTTGGTAATTAATTTGTGGTTTTTAGGGTGCCGTACCTCAAAAGGAAAAACGGAACACTTATAGGTTCACTTTTTTGTCCATCTGACTTTCAAGACCATTTTTCTCGGAACGGAACGCGTAGAGGTATTAAACTAAAATTCATATCAAATACTCAGGTCTACTATCCATCGCAGACAACGCCATCAAAAATACAGCCGCTTATGCTGCAAATTTTCGACTCTCGCAAGGGAATCATAATCTACAGGGTACTTCCCGTCAATTCAGAATCTTGAAATTTGGTACAAAACAACGTCTTATAGCACAGATAAAGGAAAAATTGCGAAAAGCATAAATTTTTAGTTTCATGATATACTATACCTACAGGTTTGTACGGTACCCTCAGTGCGGGAGTCCGACTCGCATCTGGCCAGTTTTTGAGATTATAAAGAATTATTATTGTACATTTAAAAACGAAATATATACTTACTCAGGCACACACACTACAATTTAAGAGATTCATAATGTCTGTTATTATAGCATGTCTATCTATCCGGCCGTCTGAACACACTCAATCTCAAATACTAGCTAGTTAAAAGTATTGTCTTCTCATTTCTCAATTACATATATCTATAAATGTCTAACCCCTCTCTTCCTATTCACTTCCGTCCTATATCTATACTTCCTTTTCTCTCAAAAATCCTAGAAGCCTGCGTACATAAACAACTTTCACTTTTCATTTATAAAAATAATTTGCTCAACGCATATCAATCAGGATTCCGACCTGGACATAGTACACAGACGGCGCTACTTAAAGTGACTCTCAATATTAAGGCAGCGGTAGAGGAGGGCAAAATAACTGTACTAGCTCTTATCGACTTCTCAAACGCCTTCAACACCGTGAACCATGATATCCTGCTATCTATACTTACCCACTTCATGATTTCCGATGGTGCACTGGAATGGTTCTCATCCTATCTTCGAGGACGCCAGCAGTCTGTCCGGACCGATGAATCTTCATCGACGTGGGCCGAACTCGACTCTGGTGTTCCACAGGGCGGCATACTTTCTCCTCTTCTCTTTTCACTATTTATTGATCTCGTAACCCGTGAGCTTCAGTGTGCGTATCACTTGTATGCAGACGATCTGCAAATCTACTCACACGCAGGAGTGGAAGATTTGAACGAAGCTATAGGTAGTGTCAACAGTGACTTAGAGACCATTAGAAACTGGTCCAGCAGGTTTGGTTTAACGGTAAACCCATCAAAATCCCAAGCAATCATCATAGGGAGTCCTAGAATGACGAGCAGAATTAATCCTGATGATACTACTGATATCATCTTTAATGATACTGTTTTGCCTATTAGTACATCGGTCAAGGATCTCGGTTTGAATATCGATGCGACTCTGAACTGGCAATCACAAGTAACTAGCGTCTGTCAGAAGGTTACAAATGTTTTACGTACATTCTATCGTCTGAAAAATTTTCTCCCCGTAGAAACAAAAAAGATGCTTGTGCAGACTTTAATTTTTCCACTTATCGACTATGGTGATGTGTGTTATCTCGACCTGAATGCAGATCTGCTCAATAAATTAGACCGACTTCTCAACAATTGCATTCGATTTATATTCAACCTGCGAAAGTATGATCATATATCCGCTTATCGTACATAACTGTCCTGGTTGCCTATAAGACAGCGCCGCAGTTCCAGAGCTGTTTCTTTGTTGTACTCCCTTCTCCACTCACCGAACTCACCTACCTACCTAAAATCCCAACTAGAATATATCTGCTCAAATCATAATAGAAATCTTCGCTCTTCTAACAATCTTCTCCTTCGTTGTCCTTCCCATACTTCCAGCATAGTCCATTCCTCCTTCCTAGTTCAAGCTATCTTTCTTTGGAACACACTCCCACTAGAGACCAGGATGTCCACTAGCCGATCCACTTTTAAACTTAATGTACGACAGTTCTATAGGGACTTGTTGACGGAGTCATCAGAATAACACTTTTAATGTCTTTTGGATATGTATATGTGTGTATGTAGGTATACATATTTATGTATATGTGTGTATGTATGTATATGTATATTTAATCTAGATGTTTTAATTATGTATAAATTGCATATGTTTATATATCTGTAGCATGCTTAGTATTGTAATATATCTTAATTTAATCTATCGTAATATTAAGTTACGCCTGCCAAACACAGTTTTGCAACACCCAAAGGTTTGACTGGTAGAAAATGCCTGTGGCATTAAGTCCGCCTTGTGCAATATGTTTGCAGGAAGTTTGTATAAATAAATAAATAAAAAAAAAAAAAAAAATTGTTTTATTTGTAAACTGTACTGGTAATTAATTCTTAAGAAGCGTCTTAACGCTTCACTAGTAGGCTATACTAGCGTACACCTTCCTAAAAGGTCGGCAACGCACTTGTAACGCCTCTGGTGTTGTGGGTGTCCATGGGCGGCGGTAATCGCTTACCATCAGGCGATACATCTGCACGTCTGCCCCCTACATGTTAATAAAAAAAAAACTACCAGGTCTATATGCTTTTCACGTTCCCTCCTACGTAAGCAAGGATTACCGCAACAGTTTTCTGTATGACTGGGTTACCTTTATTAATATATGTGTGCCAAAACGCAGCTCTTCTACGATTGACATGCACCAACTACGACTAATTAAGCACGTCATTGGTATGAAATACGAAACATATCTTCACCATGTACTATGATGGTCTCCTAACCGATTACGATGAACACGGTGGCCAGTCAAAGTCAAAGTCAAAGTCAAATCATTTATTTCCATAGGCCCCAAAAGGCACTTGAACACGTCAAAATACAAACATCAAACATTATTAATACAAAATATTAAATAAAATTCAAGTACTGAATTGATCAGTGATAAAAGGATGTAACTCAAGTAATGATTTGAATTACCGGAGCTTAGATTGATTTCGATTCAACTCAAAGGTTTAAATTGAAATCAATCCGAGTACCAGCTCCGATGGGTATTGCATTCATGAGAAGAACTGGTGAGAAACTCATGTGCGCCATCTTTTCAAATAATTCATACAAAGTTTGTTTGTTTTTGACAACAATACTTATGTGTGCAAGTTAAGGCAACCAAAACACAAAGGCTAGAAAGCGGTCTAAAGAAATATTAAAGTTAGGGAAATCAATTTTTTGGCTAATAAAATAATAAAAATTAGTCCATAGCATATAAGGTTGCAATCACTTACACATCAAGGAGTAAAAGCAATGTGTGCATACATACTGGTCCCAGAAAAAAAAGTTCAAAATGTAATAAAACGGTGTGAACGGAGACCAGCCAACTACGCAGGAGATATTATAGTGCACAAGTGTGTGCGCAAACGTAGATGCACTCTCTGTTCCCTCTCTCTCACAATCCGATGGGACGGTTAACCGACACGACCGGGAAGAGATCAGGCGCAGGACCGACAGCTTTACGTACTCTACAAAGCACGGGGTTCAGACCCCACTTCCAAACTCCGAACTGTTATTAAGTATTTCTATAATCACGAAAACTCAATAACTCTTATGGCCCGACCCGGGATTCGAACCCGAGACTTCTTGATTGGCAGTCGCATACGTCAACCGCTAGCCACCATGTACTATAATATAAATACGTACATTACATACCTAAAACTCTAAAACATAAACTATCAATATTTTTGAAGATTAAACCACAGTTTATTCAATTCAATCAGTCCGCTATTATAATTATTTACGTCACTGCAAACCCGTTCTTAATTGTACCATGTCATGTTGAGAAATAACCTCTTGCTATCGTAATACTCGTATTTCTTGCGAGTGAATATAATTACTTAATAAAATAAACATCTATGTCATTTTAATCTAACGCTTCTTCAAGCCAATGCCTTCTTGGAATTATGATTCTTTTACAGACGGTATACAGAAGAAGAAGGTAAAAAATGGTGAACACTATCAATCCTCTATCCAGAGTTAGTCAAGGAAGATTGAGGGCTCCGGTGAACTCCCTTACTTCATGGAAAGATACGAGCAAATTGCTTAACGATTTCTTTGAGACCGTGGTATCACTCTGATTGAGTTAACTCTTTTGACTTGTTTGTCACTTTATATAGACAATAACCAGCCCGTGGTAGCATCCACGTGTAGCATCACTCAACAATCAAAGTATTTCCACGCCAAATTTTATAGGAATCGATGCAGCCGTTTAGCCAAGAAAGCGTAACAAAAAGACAAAGTTACTGTCTAGTAAGAATTAATAATATTAATAGCGATATGAATCTTTTACTTTATCTACAAGTGTCCCTGTGATAGTAATGTGCCTTCCTTTCTAAGTATTGCTTAAACCCTGTAAAATGGAGCGGAGTTATGGAGTTGTCGGTTAGAGAAAAGCAGAATAAGGAGTCGATGTCTTCAGACTTTTAAACGATCTGAATGAGATTTCTACAGAGATTTTTTAATCGTGATCTTTAATTTCAGTGCAAAATCATTACCACCATTTTAGCCATTTATTCTCTCTGTGTTTATGTGTGCTTTTACTAGCCTAAAGCGAAATAAATATAAAAATAAAACTAACTTCATGCTTGATAAAATTATATTAATAGCTGAAATATAAAAATACAGTTTGCTATACACAATCCCTCTATCGGAACCGAAGCAAACTGCGAACAGAATTTCAAAACCGATCAATTTTGTTTTTGAAAGATGCGAACTAATACCAAAAGGTGGTGCTTGTAATGAAAATAAACCTACTTTACGCGGTTCAGTGAAGGCTAGAACTATTTTCAGATTAAAGAAACAGATGGCGTTACTTATGCCAATTTAGAAGAATAAAAACACAGAGGTTCTTTCTTTTGTACTTGGTTGTTGAGGGTTAATGGGAGATATAGATTTTACATTTAATGTGTTGAAGGGTCCTCCTTTCTTCTGTACAGTTTTTAACTTTGATATCTACGGCTTGTAGACAATCTAATCATGTGTGAGAACCAAGATGTGGGCAAACGAGCAGACGTATCACCTGATGGTAAGCGATTACTGCCGCCAATGGACACCCGCAACACCAGAGGCGTCACAAGTGCGTTGCCGACCTTTGAGGGATGGGAAAGGGGATTGGGGAGGGGTAGGGGTATGGGCCTCCGGTATCCTCACTCACTCGGTGAAATACAGCTCAAGCGCTATTGGTATCTCTCCGGTCGAGCCGGCCTTTTCATGCCGAAACGTGGCTCTCCCACAGTAAGGAGTTGTATGTTGGAGGTCCCTGGATTGTGTTTGTGGGATATTAACACCAATCTGTTACTTGCTTATTGGTCTAGTGTTAGTGACCGTGGGGGTCCACGGGCATTCACACCACCGGGGCTTGTGGCGCGGAAGAATGTCGGAATTGGACCGACTAAAACCACACGGTGTGCCACTCTACGCCTGAGATAGAAAGGGTCCGGGAACTGTTAGTGACCCTGTGCTAGGCTTAGATTCGATCCCCACCCAGGACAAATATTGTGTGATTACCACGATTGTTCTGTGTCTGAGTGCTATTTACCCATAGTATAATTTTCTTACTGTGCATACAGCGAGGCTTTGGAACTACTTCCGACAAGCAAAAACCTTGACGGTGTTTAAAAAGCTGATGAAGGATCACTATTTAATTTTGTCATTGTGACGTGTTTTCTATTTTATTTTGAATAAGATATATAAGTTTGTATTTATATTATATATTCATATACCTATATATGTAGATATATTTTTTATTGAATAGGGGCAAACAAGCAGACGTATCGCCTGAAGGTAAACGATTACCGCCGCTCATGGATACCATCAACACCAGAGGCGTCACAGGTGCGTTGCCGACCTTTTAAGAAGGAGTACGCTCTTTTCTTGAAGGTTTGAAGGTCGTATTGCTCCGAGAATACCGCAGGCGACAGTTCATTCCACAGTTTTGTTGTGCGATGCAGAAAGGCAGAAATATTTGTATTTGTGTAGGTTTATGTATATATGCAATAGTACATGTGTAAAGTGAGTAAGTAAGTGTAAAGTGAATGACTGTGTATTTATCTATGAATCTCTATTGATGTTTTGAATATTCTTATGTTGTTGTTTGTGTGTTACTTGTGTTTTAACTACCCAACAATTTTAAACACCTGATGTACAAATTATGTATAGCTGGAAGAGATTGCCGTGAGCGATAAAATCGCTAATTATTATATTTATGTATATTGTAACTTATTGTCTTGTATTTTGTATGCAATGAAGATAAATAAATAAATAAACGTCCTTACAACCGTCTGATTCCAGGCCAGTCAGAGCCAGATTCATACTAACCATGCTGTTTATTTACATACTTACATGTTACGAAAGGTACATAATGTAATTCACACCTACCACATCTAGCTACAGAAACAAGTAATTGTAATTGCAAGTGTGGCAAGCGACTCAAAATATAACGGTTTTACATATTTTTTTTTTTTTTTTAATATGACTTTATCTTGCAATCTGCCCATTTATTTGGCATTAAGCTAGAGGTCATGTAATTTAATTTGTCATGAAATGGTATCAGTCCAATGACTAATCCATCTTACTACTCCCAAGTCATTATATAAGATCTTGAGGGGCTTTTCTCTTTAGTCTGTTAAAAGAACTTTCAGTCATCAGGTTGCTGGCGAGCGCGTTTGGGTGAACCTTAATTCGTTCTGCATATACTTTGAGCTTATTAAGTATCTCCTGTTTGACCATTGGTACCTTCAGGTCGCGATGAAGCTGATTGTTGGTGACATACCAAGGTGCACCTGTTATCATCCGTAACATTTTAGATTGAAAGCGTTGGAGGATTTCCAAATTTGAGTTTGCTGCAGTTCCCCACAGCTCAATCCCATAGGACCACATGGGCTTCAATATGCATTTGTAAAGAAGTAATTTATTGTGCAATGGTAATTTAGAATGTCCAGACAATAGCCAGTATATCTTTCTGAGTTGTATGCCAAGTGCTTTTCTTTTGCTGAAAATATGTTTTTTCCATGTCAGCCTTTTGTCCATGTGTATACCCAAATATCGCACCTCCTCAGAATGAGGTACTTGAATGTTATTCAATGTGACCGGAGGGCATGAGCCATGTCTTAGTGTGAAGGTCATATGTGCAGATTTGGATTCATTCGCTTTAATGCGCCAGTCGCGCAGCCACACAGATATCATGTTAAGGTTTTGTTGCAGCATATCGGATGCGATTGTCGGATCTTCATGAGTAGCTAACACTGCTGTATCATCCGCAAAGGTGCCCACGAGTACGTTTTTTGCTAATGGTAGATCATACGTATACATGAGGTATAAAACTGGACCCATAACACTTCCCTGCGGGACTCCAGCCTCAATTTCGTATAAATTAGATTTTTCCTCTCCCAACTTGACGTAAAAGTGACGTCGAGTAAGATAGGATTTGAAAAAAAGATAGTAGTATGGTGGAAGGATTTTCAATATCTTGAATAGTAGGCCTTGGTGCCAAACCCGATCAAAAGCTTGTGAAATATCGAGGAAGGCTGCCGAGCAATACTTTTTCTGTTCAAAGGCAGTATTAATCTCATTGACGAGCCGATGCACTTGTTCAATGGTCCCATGAGCCTCACGAAATCCAAATTGGTGCGAAGGAATTATATTTAATTTCTTTATTTCTGGTAGTAATCTTTTCATGACAAGGGTTTCCAGCAATTTAGAAGCAATAGGTAACAAGCTTATAGGCCTTATCCAGTTCCTTTCCAGGCTTTGGGATAAGGATTATTTCGGCCGTTTTCCATTGCTCAGGAATGAACGTGCGTCTTAGAATAGCATTGTATATTTGTGTCAAAAATGCTATACCTACGTCATGTAATTCTTTTAATGCCTTTGCTGTTATAAGATCATAACCAGGAGCCTTCCTTGAGTCCAGTTTACGAATGGCTTTGTATACCTCACCTTTGTAGAAACATTTAATGGGAAGTGATAACTGATGAGTTAATGACATGCTTTCCCTAACTTCGTCTATTTTATTCGATCCTAAGTCAGGATTTGCAGTAAATACGCAAGATAAATGTTCAGCAAACAATTTTGCCCTATCTGTGTCAGTTCTTGCCCATCCTCCATCCTCTTTCCGCAGGGGTGGTTGGAAAGTGATTGGCCTTTTCACAGATTTAATGACCTTCCATAGTGAGTAATCAGTTGCTGGTGAGGCGTCAAGGTTATGTAAAAAGTTTTCTACATTTTCGTTTCTGATTTTGTCTAGTGTGTGTTTAACTTTCTTAACCAGGTTGTTGTATATTCTTTTATGTTCAGGGTATTTGGATTCTTGCCACTTTTTCCTAGCTTGTCTCTTTTCTTGTATCAGGTCCGTTACAATTTGTGGGTAGGTAGGTACGTAAACATTATCACTGTACACTGTAGGAGTAGCTTCCCAGGCCGCCAATTGGACACACTTGTTAAATATTTCTACAGCGTTAATTATATCACAGTCAGATTTTAGCGGGATTAGAAGGGTGATAGTATCCTTTACTCGTTGCCTGAATTTTATTTAATCTGTGCTTTTGCTGTGAAGTTTACAGGGTCTCTTTACTAGCACAGGCTTATTACATAGTTCAGCTATAATTGCAGTATGGTCAGAAGATAGGTCTAAGCTGGATGAACAGTACAGTGACGAGGCCGGGACACCTTTAGTGACAAAGAAGTCAATCAGATCAGGTCTTTTATTGACATCACTGGGCCAATAAGTTGGTTCACCGGTAGATGATACTTGGAGATTAAGTTGGTGTATTGTTTTGCTAAGTTCACGTCCCTTGGGAGTTATAATGCGAGATCCCCAGTCAATATGTTTCGCATTATAATCACCTACCGCAATGAACTTGTGGCCCAACGTTTTGAAGAACGCTGTGTAGTTGTCACTTTTTAAGTTATGCCTAGGGGGTATGTAGAGAGCTGAGATTACTAGCGGTCCTTTTAAGGATTCGATCACAATATTTGTAGCTTGAATTTCGTTGGTGCAGTATGGGTCTGTTACATAGTGTTTGATGTTTTCCTTGATAAGCAGGGCTGAACCTGCATGAGCCCAGCCATCAGGATGGTTTGTATTGTACGTTTTGTATCTAGGCACTTTAAAAAAGCTTTTTGTGGTAAAATGAGTTTCAGACACGAGCATTACATCAATATTGTTGGTGTTTAGGAACATTTTCACTTCAAGAGCGTGGTTTGACAGCCCGTTGGCGTTCCATATAGCAATTTTTAGTGCTCTGAATGTGAATGCTGTCGGGACATGATGTTCATAAGTAGGTTTGTCATGACAGTCATTTGTTGCATCATTTCCCTGAACATATTCATTAAATGTTTGAAGTTTACTAAGTTATCTTTAGGTTCGTGTGTCTGTTCATCTGTAGTCTGACTATTTTGCATATTGTATTGCCTACTGGCATAAATTTTTGGTTTACCCTGGCTAATTATTTCAGCATATGTTTTGGTTTGATCGACTGGTCGTGTTAACAGAATGTTACTATGGCTATTAGCTAAGTTGATATTTTCACCGTTGATGTTATTAACTGCTATTTTCTTACGGAGTGATGGATATCTCTGTTTTTGGAGTTCCTTAAAGACTGTACATCCTTTATAATTTGCAGGATGGTTTCCTTCGCATAGTACACATTTAACATCATCAGATCTTTCTTTTCGTGGGCATTCAAAGGAGGAATGGTAACCGGCACATTTAATACATCTTGCCTTTCGACGACAGTACCTTTTAGTGTGTCCATAGTCCTGGCAGTTGGAGCACTGAGGTATGCTGCGTTTTGGCCTTGGTGGTTCAAATTTGATATGACAGTTAATGATTCTTTTGATGTTATATATTTCTTTGTTATTATTTTTTGGCTGTAGTTCGATAACAAACATATCTAGTGCCTTCTTGGTGGACATTTGCTTTATATTCCAAATATTAGTAACCGTATGATTTAGAGCGGCAAGTGCTTCTTTGATGTCTTCAGTGTCAGTTGACGGGTGAACATGTTTTAATATCACTTTGAAACTCCTTTCCTGCTTCGGTTTATAAGTATAGTACTCTGTATTTTTATCGTCCAACTCCTTTGTTATAATTCTGAATGCTTCGCTTGATTGGGGTTGTATTTTTACTTTATTGCTTTGTAAAACTTTTAGTGTGTATAATCCTTCTACTTTTTCATTCAGTAATTGAGTTAGCGGTCGTATATTAATAACGTTGTCAATGAACAGTGGTGGAGATTTTGGTTCAGTTTGAGGAGTTTGATTTGGTTCATCTTGTACGTTTGCCAATTCAGCGAAAGAATTCGAGGTAGGCAAGGGATCGCTAAGCCAATAGCTACTTAGTTTTGACTGCTTTAGTGCTCTGTCATGAACTGGGCTTTCACGTTGCCTTTTCTTGTTAATGGAGACACTAGTCCAGGGTTCCTCTACATCACTTTGCTGTAATAGTAATTCAGTTGTTCCAGGTGTATTTGTAGCTGCATTATTGATTCGATTACTTTCTGATACCGACATAAAAATAAAACCGATATTATGTGCCGAGACGGAAAACATACAGCAAAGACTATGAAGAAGCAGTGTATACTTGTAGCTCTCAGTCTCAGTCTATGGTTAAGTTTCCTTTAAACTACGCTAGAGGGCAACACTGTCCACCAACAAGGCGAACATCGCTTAGTTAGATTTTCATAGTGGTCTTCACCAGGAAGATCTTCTTGCAATGCTGTATGTTTTCCGTCTCGGCACATAATATCGGTTTTATTTTTATGTAAAACCGTCATATTAATGTGCCTCTGGAAAACATACAGCATTGTCTATGAAGATGTGTTTGTTATCTGCTGGTGAAAAGCAAAACAAAAAACAACGCTATGATGATTATAACAACGAAGCTCAGAAGATCCCTTCTGAGATATGATCTGGGAAATAAAAGTGACATTAGTTATCATTAAATTTTATTACTTTTATTTTCCAAACAAAAAAAATAAATAAAAACTTATCTCCATTCTTGATAATTCATAAAGACTTATTTATAGTGTTTATTTATTAGTAAATACATAACAGTTTTCTATTACCTAACAATAAAATTATGAAGTACAATATAAGATTTAATTTAAGCTATTTTAATGCGGCTTAAAAGAATTAAAAAATGAATGCTGATTTTCCCCTGTGAGTTCAATTTTGCGGCAATAATGATTAAAAAATGTATTCGAAGATTTCCAGTTTCCTCGTGCTAGGATCTCATCTATTGATTGATTATCTAACCATCCTAATGAGGCCACGGCTGACCTGCAGCTACCGGGAAAAGCAGAAATTCCACTGTCACGAAGAACCGTTCTTACCCAGTTCCCAATCACAGTACATGATGCAGGTTTAATTTTATTACCAACAGTGACAAAAAGATTGTTTAACTTATTATCTCCACTTCTTCTATTACTGTTCATTTTTATTAAAAGTCTCACGAGAGTAACAGGACATATATTACTGTCGCTATGCTTGGAAAGCTTCCATGCTGATTGGCGAGACTTATGAGTGTCAGTTTTAGATCCGAAGGCAGCTAAAAGAAATACTTCGTGACCGTTATCATAAAAGCTATCACTTGAAATTTTAAGTAATGTAAGATCGTGAACCCTACGCCCAGATGCTAGTAATAAAACAGTTGCCGTTCTACGCGATATGTCATATAGAGTATCTTTAGGAGGGTGGGAAACAATCCAATCTAAAACTATTCGGGGATCCCATGTAGCAGACATCTTTATTTCTCTTGGTTTTACTACTCCTATGGCCTTAAGGGTATGTTTAATTATGAAATTAGAAAATGTTTGCTGTTCCACGTGAGGGCCGCCAAAAGTTAAAACTGCTGATTTATGTACAAGAATTGTACTATAAGATAGTTTTTCTTGAAGAAATAGATAAATTAAAAATCTTGCAATGTCCGTAGGTTGAGGTATTTTAGGATTTATTTGGTAACTGGAGCACCAAGAAATCCATCTTTTTAGAGCTGGTAAGTAAGTTGATAAAGAAGACTGTCGCCAGCTACTTTTCAGGAGTTCTTTTTCTGACGCAGACCACTCTTTTATTTGCGTGCCCCACCCCCAATCTTCCAAACTTTCAGGGTTAATGTGTGGACCTGCGGCGGGGGTTGCGACGTCACTATGTCTATCAACGTCCTTGAAAGATTCAGCTGTTGGTACGGTTGTTCGAGGGCTCTGATTTTCAAGTCTTGTAGCCAGAACGCTCGAGGCCACTCCGGAGCTACGACTAGATATGTTCCTGTGGCACTGTTTAGATGAGCCAGTACTCTGGGTAAAAGGGTGGGTGGTGGAAATACCCATGCTAGTTGATAATTCCACGTCCTGCTGAAGGCGTCCGTGTATTCCGCTAAATGATCCCTGCAGTCTATCGATACGTAGGTCTGTACTACTGCACTTTCCCGGGATGCAAACAGATCGATTGTTGGTCTCCCCCATTTTTGAAAGACTTCTGCAGTCTCTTGAGGTAGGAGATGCCATTCTGCTGGCTGTTTTCCTCGTGATAACCTGTCGGCTATTATATTGTACCTGCCCGGCACATAATGCGCTGTTAAGGTTATCTGGTGTTTGTCTGTTATTTGTAATAGTTGAAAGGTAAGTGCCAGTAAGGCAAGTGATTTCGTCCCCCCCTCTTTCCGTATGTACGCGACCAGAGTGCGATTGTCGGATTGGATCAGCACATGTGACTTCTGCAGTGTTTTCACATTTCTCTTTATTACTGCTATTACCGCATACAGCTCTTTTTTGTTGCAGTGCCATTTCTTTTGGGAAGATGACCAACTGCCCGATTTCAAATTGCTATCCAGACGAGCGCCCCAACCCGTGTCCGAAGCGTCTGTCGCTAGGAAATGGGTGGCAGGCTCCTCGTGAATCGGTACCCTGTGATGTGTAGCTCCGCGCCACCACGTCATCTCTTGGTACACAACCTGGGGGACAAGCTGTTTTTGACGAGGTCGACTCGCATCGAATTTTCGTAGAAAAATTTGCATTCTGCGACAATGCAGTCTGCCTCGGGGTATGACGAAGTCTGCAAAATTTAGTTGACCCAGTAGACTTTGTAGTTCTCGGAGACTGATCTGACTTTTTTTTAAAAACCTGTCTACCGTTTCCGTTTCTTACTCGCTGGTTCCTGCAACTCAGACCCGCTATCCGACGAGCTGCTACTCGGAGACTGCTCACCCTCTTGAAAAGGGGGTTGTTCTTGCTACGCAGGGTCTGATGAAGACGGGTGAGGGGCAGCAGGTACCCCGTCATCCCCATTACCGTGGGTAAAATTCATTACCGAGTACGCTATTATTACGATTTAGCGATTGAAAAAATAAATTTGTAATATAGACTTGTGTAACGTTTTGTTATCTCTTTAGATGATTATAAACTTTTGAAAAAACCGAAGGAGTATCCTAAGATTTCGACCGCACACGGCGATAGTATACAACGCTATGAAAATCTAACTAAGCGATGTTCGCCTTGCTGGTGGACAGTGTTGCCCTCTAGCGTAGTTTAAAGAAAACTTAACCATAGACACCGAACTGAGAGCTACAAGTATACACTGCTTCTTCATAGACAATGCTGTATGTTTTCCAGAGGCACATTAATACGAGTGTGCTTTAGACCACACGACTGAAGTAAAACTAATTTTTAAATAAATGAAAGAAAAATGTCCTCGCACCTCTATTTCTCTTGCCCCTACAGTAATATACGAAACGTAACTTTCCCTCTCTTTCTACCCTCATTAACTTATATCTCCCTCTCAACTTCCGTTCGCCTCTCCCGATCACACTTTTCGTAACGCTCTCGTCACGCATTCACCAGCCTACTCCCAAGTCAATAGTGCGCACAGAAGTTTAACTTTTTTTTTATTATTACAAAAAAGTTAAGTAAAATAAATTAGGGGGCAAACGAGCAGACGTATCGCCTGATGCTAAGCGATTACCGCCGCCCATGGACACCCGCAACACCAGAAGCGTTACAAGTGCGTTGCCGGCCTTTTAGGAAGGAGTACGCTCTTTTACTGCAAAACGACGTGTTAGTATCGAACTAGAATGCAACAAGTGCATCTTTACTAACAGCTGGTAGCCAACAGGACCTGTCGAGACGTAGCAACAATATACTTTAACTTCTTACGTCTCCGTAGTCGAGAGAACCGCGGCCATATCATCATCATGCCACGTATGTCTATACACTCGACTATTCCGTTGCTAGTCGTGATGATAGGTACACTAAAAAAAAAATCGCTCGTTCGCGGAGATTATCTGACGGTCGGTATGACGACGTGGAGACGGTTCCTTGTTCTAAAGTGGACTTAACCTGCCTTTACTCCTACAGGATCAACAAATATAAAAAAAATGAGATCCGAAAGACCATTATGTAAAAGTACTAGGGCCGCATTAATAATTGTCACTAAAAATTATTTAGGACAGACTTGTTAGTTACTATAATTATTTATCATAATTTTATGTTTTGTCCAGTCTAGATATTTTGCAAGATTATATGTATAATAAAATAAATAAAACAATACGACTGCAAGCGACGCTAGAACACTGGTTTCAACTTAATTTTACCTTTTTGTAACTTCTGTATTGTATTTTTCCTTTATCTAATAGAAGAACTAGCTACAAATAATAATACACTAGAAATAATAACGAAATGAATATTTTGGATATCTAACACACAACGCCATCTAGTCCCAAGCTAAGCAGAGCTATGGGTAGAGTGTTATGGGTACTAGACAACTGATATAAATATATATTATTACGTAGGAGAGCCACGCTTCGGCATGAATAGGCCGGCTCGACCGGAGTGATACCACAACCTCACAGAAAACTGGTGTGAAACGAAGTGTGTGAATATAAATGAGAATACCGGAGGCTCATACCTCCACCCCTCATAATGGCTCTGGTGACCTATGTCACCAGGGCCATTGTTACAAATCTATTGACATCGCATTCATTAAAATCGGTTGAGAAGTTAGAGCGCTGTGCTGGAACAAACATAGATAGGGTGCTAAAACTATTACCTTTCCTTGACTTCGCTGTACTCGAGTAAAACATAAAGCGCTATATTACGATTAATACATCAAATCACATAACTAGTGCTGGTAATTCTCTTACACACAAATTGATTCGGGATTTAACCTAACCGAAAACAGATTAAATATTTCCAAACGAGTTACACAGCTGGCTACTAAATCCATGAACACAAAAACATTCACGACCAAATGTGTAATATACCCATAAATCATCAGAACCTATTCTTTGCATTAAATTAATACCAAGTCATCATCGACATCATCAAAAACCTTTAGAAAACTTTAAACAAAAACCCCTCCTCAAAAAAGAGGTTTTTGGACTATCATACCACGCTGACCAGATAGGTTACTATAGGTTTCATCTCAAGTTTTCCTTCTTTTTTGTTACATAGGGGGCAAACGAGCATACGTATCGCCTGATAGTAAGCGACTACCGCTGCCCATAGAAACCCACAGCACCAGAGGCGTTACAAGTGCTTTGCCGGCCTTTTAGGAAGGAGTACGCTCTTTTCTTGAAGGTTTGAAGGTCGTATTGGTCCGAGAACACCGCAGGCGACAGCTCATGTCACAGTTTCTCTTTGCAATGCCGTTGACCTGCGTAGTTTATTTCCTTAGTCACCCACGGGATAATGGTGGTACATGGATGGTAACTATTCCGTATTCTTAATCCATCTGACACCACACGGAGGCCACACAGTTCAATTATGGTAATCATATTTGTTTGTCAATTGCCGTTTCCTAAAACAATATGTAACACTTCACGTCAGATGTGAGAATATATTAAATAGCAACAATTCCACTGCATGTTATTAATATTTAATTATCATATGACATCAAAATTTACGACTTACGAGAAAAAACCCAAAAGGTACATTTTAACTAAAGGCCGTCTCGGTGTATAGTTTCCTAGGAAACCCCCGTTCCAGAGTCACGACGAAGAACGATTGAGCGAACGATAAACAGATTCGATGAAAATAGAACGAATAATAAAAAAAACATCACGTTTCCTTATCACTTCACTTGTAACTGAAATGAGAAAAAATCATTTCTTAGTATTAACAATAATAATTTTTTCAATAAATACAAGTAAAGATCGTTGTCCATTACATTCTATGAAAATAGTAAGCGATAAAACTATTAGTTTGTTAATTAATTATTTTATTACTTTTTTTAGTCGTTACCTGTTGATATCCGTGTTATTAGGACATCGGGTGGTTACATAATCCCGTCTTTTTCTAACTACCGTGGGAGAGCCACGCTTCGGCATGAATGGGTCGGCTCGACCGGAGTGATACCACGGCCTCACAGGAAACCGGTGTGAAATAGCACTTGCGCTGTGTTTCACCGAGTGAGTTAGGATACCGGAGGCCCATATCTCATTCCCCTATCCCCCTCCCATGTCCCCCTCCCCTATCCCCCTCCTCTATCCCCCTCTCTTATCATCCTCCAAAGGCCGGCAACGCACTTGTGACGCCTCTGGTGTTGCGAGTGTACCATCAGACGATACGTCTGCTCGTTTGCCCCTAAATCAATAAAAAAAAAAAAAACTACTAGAGTCTTTCTTGTATCTCGATTTTACAGTAACAGCATTCTTTACCCAAGTTTCTTTGCTGTATTAGTAATCCTTGACTCAATTTCCTGTCATAGCGAAAATGTTATCAGCGACCAGGTACAAGATGAGTAAGGAGTGGCAAACACTCACCACTAGCGCGTATGTGTCTTGAGTATGTATATATACTTTATGTGGATGCTCAGATGATCTTGACATTTTCCATGATTCTATCAAAGTATATAAGCTAAAGCAAAAGTATATAACCCTTTGTGAAGCTTTATTATTGTTTATATTTTAATTTTGTTTTGTTTTTTCTTATGCTTTTTTTATTGTTATAAATTTTTTAGCGTTTTATTAGTGTTGAAATTGATTTTGTTTTTTTTTTTGTTGCTCTGTGCAAACAATGTTGCGTACATCTATAATAGATATACATATAAGTCATTGTTTCAAGCTCCTAATGTTGACCGTTCTTGTATATGTATATTGTTGATGCTCCTTCAAACAAATAAATAAATAAGTAGTCAATACTCTTAACAAAGTTTTTAACTATAAAATAAGCAAGAAAGAAGTAAAATGGAATCGGTTAATACTAACACGCTTTCATAGAAAAGTATAGTCTGGCCACTGAGAGAATCCGTTTCTGACAGGTCGTGATCCAATGGGCGATGTAACTTTGAACTAGCGTACAATTTATGGCAAAATTTTAAATATCTTTTATTAACCTTAGTAACCAGTGATAACATTCAAAATTGAATAATCATGCCAATATACAATAAACGTTTTATTTTGGGCTAAAGTTATTAACAATGAATTAATAAATTAATTTAAGAACAATAATTTTTAAAAGTCTAACGACGTCAAACTGCGCTGTTTCAAGGTTATGTCAACAGTTTGTTTTTGTAGTGATGAGACAAAATAATAGGTTATTGTAACTGATTATTTTTGTAATCGTAATATATTCTGTCGGTCGATATATTGTTAAATTAAACGTTCTAATTTTATAATATTTTATTTTTTTATCTTTATTGAATACACAAAAAAACAGTATAACAAGATGAGTTACAAAGTATGTAAGGATGTCGTACAGTCGAATGTTGTCACTATTTCAGGGAAATGTGCCGAAATGCTTTGGGCATTAATACGAACGACATTAAAGTTCCTGGGGATATCGGAGAAATTATTTGAGAGTGTGTATAATGTACTTAATACATATTTAATATAGTTTATAATACGATATAGGTACGACCAAACCAAACTTAAGAAAATAATTGTCGTGATATCAGTCAGATGAATTAAAAATAAATGGAAAACTATTTTTATCCCTTTATATTTCTGGTAAAAAAATGGCAACCCAAAATAGCGTTGTGAGGACCGTCATTTTGTGACATTGTGTTGCTACCTGGCCTTCCAGAGCCTTTAATTATAATAATGGATAACGCCCCTTATCATTGGGTGCAAATAAATATAGCACCTAATAGAAAAGAGGAATTGGTGGCTCGGCTGCAAAGAAGTGGCTTTGACGCAAATATGTCAATGCTAGAAGCGGAGCTGGCTCTGGAGTACGGCCAGTACAATGCCATAGAGCTAATCTGGGCTCAAATTAAAGGTTATGCAGCCCGTCATAATACTTAACCACCATATGGCATTAAAAAGATGAAGATGCTTTTAAAAGAAGCATGCGAAAAAGTCACAAGAGATGACTGGATAAAGGTGGTTGAAAAAACTAAAAAAATGTATTTGGTAACTTTGACCGCGATATTCGTATAGACACTATGATTGACAATGACATAATAATACATGTTGGTGAAGATGACAGCGAACTTCCTCAAGCGAATCGGAGTCGGATTAAATTTTGATTTGACATTATTGAAATCTTAAAACTATGTATTTCATAATATATATTTTCCAATAAATACAGTATTTTTATTTTCTTTCCCTTGGTTTCATTCAGAAATTACGATTAAATTTAATTTTTTAACTGCCTCGGTGGCGTAGTGGTAGCGTATGCGACTGCTAAGCTTGAGGTCTCGGGTTCAAATCCTGGGTCGGACCAAATGTTTGTGAAATCTACAAATATTTGTTTCGGAGTTTGGGTGTTTTCTATGTATAATATGTATGTATTTACAAAAAAAAAAGTATATATGTATTCATATCAGTTGTCTAGTACCCATAACACAAGCTCTGCTTAGCTTGGGACTAGGTGGCGTTGTGTGTTAGATGTCCGAAATATTTATTATTATTTATTATTATTAATTCATCCATCAATAAATTTGTTAATATTGTGTTTGAAATGTGATAAAATATATATAAATTGAATAACTATGCATAATGAATTCTATAAATACTGTTACCAAATTTTATAAATGTTATTCGTGGTACATCACTACTCATGGCGAATTTACAAGTGTCAGAAACGCATTCTCTGAGTGGCCGGACTATAGTGAGGAATGAACTCGCAACTCATTACTCACTACTTGCAAGGATTTTAATTCCAATATGTAAACCTATGTAAACTTTCTTTTTTTAATAAAGTTTATTATTAATAAACACATTCGCCAACAAATAATAATGATATCTTCACAAATAAATAAAATTTAAGTGTCTGTTTGTAGTTTCAAATTGATAGGTTTTTACTAAACGCATATGAGAGTGTATAATACGATTCTTACACCAAAACATTTGAAAAAATCGCTATCTCTTTCTGTTTGTTTGTTCCGGCTAATCTAGAACTGCGGGACGATTTCAACAGGAGTTTCACTAACATATAGCTGTTGTTATAAAGGTCAACTTAGACTAATTTTATTTTAGACTAACTGCGCCCCGCTGTGTTACTTGTGGTTATTATTTTAAAGTACAATAACAAACACGGGTAATATCGCCGAGCGCAACAATTTTATAATTTATTTACTCTTTTTTTTCTTCACTATTCATTTGTCTCCTTGTATGGGTTTGACATTAAGTCTACGCAAGCGAAATAGTAGACATCGTGATCATTATGTTCGCTTCCAAACTATAGCTTGCAGTGGTCCGCTAACTTAACAATGCTACTAAGAACAATTACAAGCGTTTATTTACAATATGCATCTATATTTATAAGTAGATATCTATACATCTATACCAAACCAGTTTTCGCTATACATGTTACATGTACCGAGTAGCGATCAACCTCCGCATAGACACAAAAACTATTTATCGACCACTTCGGTGTATTAGCGAATGAATATTAATTTATATATTACAAGTTAACAATATTATAAGGTTCCGTACACAAAGATTTAAATAAAGATAATTATATTTCAGTTTTCTAGTAAATCTATAGAAAGACATAAGTATCATCCCCATCATCTAGATGGTTGGCAGTCCACAACTGTGCGATTTTCCCGAAATTATCTGTCACGCACAGCAAAACTGTGGAATGAGCTGTCGCCTGCGGTGTTCCCGGACCAATACGACCTTCAAACCTTCAAGAAAAGAGCGTACTCCTTCCTAAAAAGCTGGCAACGCACTTGTGACGCCTCTGGTGTTGCGGGTATCCATGGGCGGTGGTAATCGCTTACCATCAGGCGATACGTCTGCTCGTTTGCCTCCTATATAATAAATAAAAAAAACGAACCGACAATCCATACCAATTCATATCAGTACTACGTACATTATAAACAATATTATTAAAATTTAAAGCAATTCTGTCTTTACGGCACCTTTTAACGGCGAAACCCGCTACACACTTTTAGTTAAATTAGACTTGATTAGAAGGGACTCTTTACCACGATAACTGATATACAAGCAGGAGGAGCCGCAGGCAAAAGATAACAAGATATCCATTTTATATACCTACTTATATAAAATGGAATAGTATGCATTACTTTGCTTATAGTTTAAGAAACAAGATGTGAGGTTCAATTGTTATATCTAGCAGCTTGTCGGCTTATAACGAGACATTTCTAGTACTACAAAATTGCTATGTATGTTATTAAATTATATTGTTACTTTAAGCACTAATTATGTAAATTTAAGTAAATAAAAAATTGTTTTGTAAGCATTTTCGCCACCCGAGACACAGATTCAATCTAGTTCGGGCTAATAACGATTAACGTACTATATTTATAAATTTAAGAATTTAATTGTAAATTATTGTACCTTTTATAACTAAATAAATGATTTTTTTGAATTTATATGAATTTTTGATTCATAACGTACGTCCTCGTCATCAGCCTATTTTTTTTTTATTGTGTAGTGGGCAAACGAGCAGACATATCGCCTGATGGTAAGCGATTATCGCCGCCCATGACCACCCGCAACACCAGAGGCGTTACAAGTGCGTTGCCGGCCTTTTAAGAAGGAGTAGGCTCTTTTCTTTTGAAGTTCATTGCTGCCTGGATATGGTTTTATAGACAATAAAGTTGTAACCAACGTAGATATATTGGACAATAGATTACTTGACTACAATGACACTCAGAATAGCGAACTGACAAAGATCGTTGTTGTGTAGGTCGATCGTTGTCAATCCGCAAATGTTTCTTCCCTGAATTATCACGTTTAAAAAAATCCTTGACGAAATATGATCAGTTAAGTCATTAACAAAGACTATGATCTAATATTCCATACTAATGGTAGCTTCCATTTTTTTTAATTTATTAATAAAAAATGTTAATCCCAAATAACTTTAAAGTAACTTACATATTCGCTAAAGACATATTGTTCACATTTTTTTGTTTAAATTACTTTCTAGAATTTTAAGGAATGCGGGTAAGTAATCAGGTTATTAATAGAGCCTCTGGACATAGGTCATCCGCGACTTCCATCATAGCACCCAGTATGTTCAACTTTCTTCAGGCCGAAGCTGATAAACTCAACAATAAATTAAAAATTGCTGGAAATTAGAAGATGACAATTATTATTAATTGTTTATGGACTCTATCTCGCGTGTAGACAGACACGTTCAGAAATTGATTAGAAGATGTCAGACTAATACACTTCTGAACGCACCAATCAATGTCAATCGTCATTTTTAAAACTGTCAGGGCTTGTTTATTATATTTATTACTAGCTGTTGCCCGCGGCTCCGCCCGCGTTTATGTCGGTTTTTTCGTGTTTTTTCGCGGTCGCGGATATGTGACTGATGCAAAAATTAGATAAAAACAATCCTTGATGCGGATTATATTTCATTCTAAAATTTCAACTCAATCGGTGCAGAACTTTTTGAGTTTTTGAAGCGTACACAAACATTACACAAACCAACATAACATTTTTATATATATAGATTTACCATAGTTCACTTCCCAAACTCCCTACTAATAAAAAAATATCCAAGCATCGTAGAAACCGGCTGTAGTAACGGAATTCCATGGATTAAAAAAATTGGAAATGCATTATGGCAAATATGTATTAGAAGTTTGAAATATAGTCTTCTTGTAGTATGTCTCCATAGTTGTACCATCAATGTGCCAATATATTTATTGTATTAAAACTCACAATATGTTTTAACCATCCCATACTTTATTAGAACTACACCAGCTTCGTTGAAATATATGCAAAATACGCAAATTATATAGTGAATCCCCGAAAAGGATCCCAAATAAATCTTTTCAGCGGAACCTTAATAAAAGGAGGAAAAAACCGAGCAAAAAATGAAGAGTCTAATAAACATTTGATCCTTCATGAAGTTATGACATAAGCTAGTGTGTATATAAGCTAGGTCAGTGTTGAGTTCGGCACAGTACCAATATGGCAAAGCTTACAGTACTAGCGTTCGCACTTGGGCTCGCCGTCTGCTGCGCGGCCTCAGGTTTGTTTACCTACAATATTTTCTGTTAAAGTAGTAAATTTTTAAGATTTTGTATCCTGAGTTGAGATATTTTTTTGTTAAATTTTATTATTTTGTTGAAAAATATATATTAATTAGTCATTTAAATAATAATTCATGTGGACTTAATATTTTTTAAACCAGTTGCTGATAGGTAGAAGAAATGGACATTAATTTATAAAGAGTACTTTGTTTTAAAGTTACACAACTATTGGAAGTAATGAAAATATACTGAACACCTAATTTGTTTTAATTTTCAGCTGAGCACTTCCGTGTTCGTCGTGGCTACGGCTCTGGTGGCTCAGGCGGTGGAAGTATTGGAGGCGGTGGCGGCCACGGAGGCGGTGCTGGTGGTGGCCACGGAGGCGGTGGTGGTGGTGGCCACGGGGGCGGTTTTGGTGGTGGCAGTGGAGCAGGTGGTGGCTTCGGCGGCGGTAGTGGAGCAGGCGGTGGTTTCGGCGGCGGTAGCGGCGGAGGCCACGGAGGCAGTGGCGGCGGAGGCCACGGAGGCAGTGGCGGCGGAGGCCACGGAGGCAGTGGCGACTATGGCGGTGGTTTAGGTGGCGGCAGCGGCGGTGGTGGCGGTCACGGAGGCGGCGGTGGTGGCGGCCTGGGTGGCGGTAGTCATGGCGGTGGTAGCCACGGAGGCGGTAGCCACGGAGGAGGTAGCCACGGAGGCGATCTAGGCGGTGGAAATGGCGTCGGTAGCGGCGGTTTCGGTGGTGGCCATGGAGGTGGTGGTGGCCATGGCGGTGGTGGTGGCCATGGAGGTAGCAGTGGTGGTAGCTACGGAGGATCCTTCGGCGGAAGTCACGGTGGTGGAAAATACGGGTAAGCAGTCTCGACCTATCCTTTTAAATTGTAACCCGTAATATTTAGCATCACGCTATTACCTCTTAGTACCAGAGATTTATTTAACATAGTAGTTATAGTTAGCACTAGCTGAACCCCGCGGTGTTACCCGCAGTTATTGTCGAATCGTGGGTAAGGCCGCGGGGCGAAGCTAGTCTAAAAAATGTAAGCCCAAGTTACTCCTTGTACCATCAGCTACCTACCAAATCGGTCCAGCCGTTACAGAGATTAGCCGGAACAAACAGACAGACAGACAAACATTTTAAAAATATATATTTTGGTATGTGTACCGTATATACATTCATAGGCATGTAGTAGAAAGCGGTTTTTTTAATATAACAAACAGACACTCCAATTTTATTTATTTGTATAGATTACATAAAATGTTTGAATTAGGTACGCGATTGTGATTATTCTTGTAAATATAATAAGCAGACCATGCGCTACGTACTGGCAGATTTTCCTTATAAATATTATATACGCTATAGATACCCAGAGCACGTTTCCATATTAAGTTTTTTTTTCTTTGTTTCAGACGTTAAGGCTGGACTCCTGAAAGTGCAATATAATATTAAAGAATCAAAAGCTCAATGTGATAACCTAACAGATAATTTTCGCCATATGTATCAAATACATATCTATTGTTAGGCAATGCAAATATATTTTTTAAATCAAGAAATTGTTTCTTTCCGATCCCTATCATAATTTATTTATTTCTATTAAAATAGACAGCACCCGCGTTAGGAATATATCTTGTGTGGCTGGGGGCTTTATTACACGAAACGGACACAAAGAACATCCAGACTTGAACAACAATTTGCGAATCACACAAAGCGGTCTCCTTTTTTTTGTGCGGAAATCAAAACCGCACTCCGTCTCGAGTGCTAGAAGTCGGGGAACCAGGTGCACCCTAGCAAGGAAAACTCTGGAACCCCGACGTACCTCGGAGCACTTACAGTTTGTAGATGGCCCCTTCTTTGTTCCCCGTCTCTTTGTCCCATTGCTCTCCGAAAGGGGGGAATGCGCGCTTCGCAGCTTTCGCTTTATGTGAGGATCGCACTGCATCGAATCAACAGCACTCAGTTCAGTAGAAAGGAATGAGATAACCGATTAAACCGCTACGCCATCTGTGCAATTATGACGCCATTATTTTTGGCTACACAGACATCTATCAGTTGACATCAGCGTTGCCAGACGTCACGATTTGGTCCCGATTTTGCGGATAACTGGCTAGACGCCCAATGTGAAGTTAGTGAACCGTAATACCTTTTTTCGGTAATTATTAAAATCGTTCAGTAGCTTAGGCGCTACGATGGAACATTCAAACATACATAAACTGTCAAAACTATTCCCATTCCTTTGCCGCAGCCAGGTAAAAAAAAAAATGGATGCAGTTTCCTGTAATATGTATCTTCTTCGTCTGGCCTTTTCCCGTTTCTAATCGGGATCGGCTCTCCTTATTCTTCTTCTCCAGAGACATCAGCTCTGGGTCGTCGTAGAGTCCACTTTCTCTTCTCCGAGGTCTTTTCTGACGGTCGACATCCATGTAGATTCGGGTCTGGCACGTCCTCTTGGTCCCGACTCCAGTTGCAGCACCTTCTTAGTCATGTGTTAGTCAGGTCGATGCATGACGTGACCGTACCACCTCAAGCGTATCTCTTTAAGCTTCTCGGGTATTGGTCTCACTTTGATTTATCAGTAATATGTATGTATTTAGAAATGTAGGTATGTACCTACATTTCTAAATACATAGGTATTATTAGCATCCTGATTACCTTAGAATAGGGTCACCATAGTTGAAATTAATCATAGCCGTGTGATGTGTCAAGCTGTTATTACTATTATTAAGAGCCTAGAACAAAACCTGTACAAAGTTATTTAGTACACTGATTTCTATTCCGAAAGAATATTCTCAGTTCGTATTACGTTTAATTTGACTCTACGGGATAAGCCTGTTTCTGTTACACAGGGTTCAGAAATTAGATGAGGCAATTGGGAGTAGAAAGGTACGTTTACTTACCGATTTAACGACTTTATTACTTTTAAAACTGTCTTGTGAGACAAGTAGCACAAGACAGAGTCAAATGGTTATCACTGAAGAAGGTATTATTTTGTTATGGATTCAATAAATAGATTAGTAATAGAGATGGCCAAAATATTTTATATTTGTTATGATATATGTTTTCCATACTTTTTAACCTCATAAAACGGAAACATCTGTATGTATGTCCGTCTGTATGTCTGTCAAGACCCTTTTTCTCAGGAACGCGTGTAGGTATCAAGCTGAAATTCATATCAAATATGTAGGTACTCAGGTCCATTGTCACTTAGAGCTGTGCAAAAATAAAACTTCTAAGCCAACGCTATCAAAGAACTGCACGATTGGCCTAGTAGTTTGAAAGATCACCCCGCCATATTCTACTGCGCCAAGTGTTCAGGGTTCAAATCCAATATGGGACAACACTTTGTGTGATCCACAAATTCTAATTCTGAGTCTGGGTATTCTTTGTGTCCATTTCATGTATGGTTTGGTTTGTATGGTTTTAAAGTTTTTTTTTATTATTATATAGGGGGCAAACGAGCAGACGTATCGCCTGATGGTAAGCAATTACCGCCGCCCATGGACACCCGCAACACCAGAGGCGTCACAAGTGCGCTGCCGGCTTTTTAGGAACTAGTCCCTTGCGACACAGGATTAGGACGTTAGGAGTATCCTAATGTGGGAGTAGTATTTCTGAAAACAAAAAAATACAGCCGTTTATGCTGTAAATTGTCGACATTCGCAAGGGAATCAAAACCTACAGGGTACTTGCCGTGAACTTAGAACCTTGAAATTTGGTACGGAGCAACGTCTTATAACAGAGATGAAAGAAAAAAATAATGTCAAAATTAAATAAAATGCTATGTAATGGATAGGAGGACCAGCTATAGGGCAGGTTGTGCATGCGGTGCCCACGGGCTCAGCGGTGTAAGGGACGCCCGTCGCTGAAATCGATCTAGCTAAGATTCATTTTTAGAAAATCGAAGAGGTACTATTTTTTTATATGGGACACATTTTGTTTAAAGATTTCGTTTCCACTTGTTTAATTCCTTTCATTCCTTCTCTTTACACATACAACTTCACAAAAAAAATAATAATATTAGACTCGTTAAAGAAGATATTTGACTGCCCATTCAAAATATGCAAAGTAACGAAACACTATTGGACTAAGAACCACCGTTCCGCAGATGTTCGGTATAGTAGCAAAGTCCAATGAATTCAGGATTCACTATTCCCATCAAGGGTTTCTATGGCGTGACCAGAAATAGAAATCACCAAAGTTGACTCTGATAATGTGATTTTAGCATGTCTGTTGTTTTAATGTCTTAAATTATTTTTATTATTTGTGTAGAATAAACGGCAGACACTTATTGCGGTTCCTACTATAATTAATAGAATTTGAAAACTGTGAAAATTTTGTGCAAATTGAATAGAGCAAACCTTATTTCAGTAATGCTGAAAATTGTAAATGTTATTTATATTATTAAATATTATTACATGCACATATTTAAAAAGGCAGGCAGATAGATTGATTCCGCCATCCAGGCATATATATATGCTTCTCGACCAAACTTTCAGGATGATATGGAATGGAGTTCGTATAATGGGGCGGGTAGATGTTTGTTCGTATAATGGAGGATCTACGAGGAGTATGAAATTTGGTACAATTAAAGTTAATATGGAGAAGGAGTGCAAAAAGCCTAAAAAAGTTGTGCGGTCGCTTGGTCGGCGCGGCGGGGCAGCTGGCTCGACGTGATGGCGCGGTCGCGCTGTCGCCACAAAGTAAACAATAAAATAAAAATTATGAGTAGGTAATTATTAAATTTCGACCGCTGGGCGACCACTAGTATTAATAAATTTATAAACTTTACATGAATTACAGGAGACATTTGATTTAAAATATCCACAAGCGCGTAAATACTAGGCATGAAAAGTTGAAAGAAATTACTAGAACAATTTACTCCATAATCTGTCGTGCGTAAACGTAACCTGTACATACATCTATAAAAATAAATAACATTAAAGTGTCTGTTTGTAATATTAAAATAACCGCTTTGCTAAATGAATATGTATGTATACGCAAAGTAGGTACATATACGAAAATATCATTTTTTTTATTTTTGTCTGTCTGTCTATTTGTCTTTCTGTCTGTCTGTTTGTTCTAGCTTATCTCTAGAACGGCTGGACCGACATACTGATATGCAAAAATTGTAAAAAACATTTATTTTAGTTCTACAAACAGACACTCCAATTTTGTTTATTTGTATAGATAGTCTACTCTTAAATGTTATTTAACTTTAAGCAACGGTTCTGTGTTTTTTGTTCAACCTTAAATAAATATACAAATAAATAAAAGTGTCTATAATTTCAAATTAACAGCGTTTCACTAAATGCATATGAAAGTGTAAAACTTATTTTTTATTTTTTTGTATTTTTGTCTGTCGGTCTGTCTTTTTGTTTGTTGCAGCTAATAGGCTGGACCGATTTTGACGGGACTGTCTCTGGCAGATATCTGATGATATAAGACCTAACTTAGGCCACTTTTTGTTATACTAGTTTCGCCCCACGGTGCTACCCTAATGAGCTGTCGCCTGCGGTGTTCCCGGACCAATACGACCTTCAAACCTTCAAGAAAAGAGCGTACTCCTTCCTAAAAGGCCGGCAACGCACTTGTGACGCCTCAGGTGTTGCGGGTGTCCATGGACGGCGGTAATCGCTTACCATCAGGCGATACGTCTGCTCGTTTGCCCCCTATATAATTAAAAAAATAAATACCCGCCGCTGTTGATGTACCAATACCACTACAGGACTCACTTAGTAATATATTATCTTTTGTTCTGTGATTTATTTAGAGACCTACATATTATATGTCTATTGTTTATGTAAACGACTTACTAGTGTAATGAATTTGTTTATATTTTCTTGTATAAGCGACAAGTAATTGTCTTTAATAAGAAAATAAAGGATTATTGAAACGAAATACCTCTTACACATAAATAAACATGAATTTTTCTTGAACGAGGTAACATAAACTGGAATGTGTTGAAGCAGTTAACTTGCTTATACTCTTTGCTTGTACTATCATGTTCTACAGTTCAGAACTCAAGGACGTAATCATCGTGCCTGATTTAGTTATGATCTTGGGAGGAAAATGAGCAGACAGCTCACCTAATTGTAAGGGGATACCGTCGCCCATGAAAACCTGCAACTCAAAATTCACAAGGACGTTGCCGTCTTTTGTGACCCACTCCTCTAGAATCAGTTGGAGAACGTCGATTTCGTTAACCTCATTCCCTTGTTCAAAAATACCCTGAGACCGTGGTATCCTCGGTCGTTAAGGCTATTTGTGACGAAGGTCTTCCACAGTTTTCCATCAATTTTGTTTGAAGCCATCGAACTTTGTAGCATTAGGAAAGGATTTACGTTCTTTCCGTGGGAGAGCCACGCTTCGGCATGAATGGGCTGGTTCGACCGGAGTGATACCACGGCCTCACAGAAAACCGGTGTGAAATAGCGCTTTCGCTGTGTTTCACCGAGTGAGTGAGTGAGGATACCGGAGGCCCATACCCCAACCCCTACTCACATTCCCTCTCCCCATCCCCCAAAGGTCGGCAACGCACTTGTGACGCTTTTGGTATTACGGGTGTCCAAGGGCGGCGGTAATCGCTTACCATCAGGTGATGCGTCTGCTCGTTTGCCCCTTATTCAATAAAAAAAAAAAAAAATTACATTTACACCTGTTTGGAAGTTAACCTGTTTCGAATTTAAAAACCACTCAACTAAACCCATACGAATTTAAAAACGTCCTTGATGTTATAAATTTAGGGATGAAAATCGTATTTTATTTAACGATTGATTAATTTAGACATCAATCAATCGTAATATAATTAACGAAGTAACGTCAAGGTAATTGGAACAATAAAGAGATTGTGTAAGGACTTTTAAACTGTAAATAATGTGGAAAATCGGAAAGTGATTCGTGTATTTAAAGGGTGGATTCACAGCTGATCGATGTAGTCCATCGAGAGTGTCCTAAGCAAGTGCAGACATGAAGAATTTAACCGTATTCACACTTCTGGTGGTATTTTACGTGGCCTGTGCATATGAGTCGCCGGGATGTAAGTTGATTCGTTTTGCTTAAGAATAACAATATTCTTAATAATAATATATAATAATAACAATATAACAATAATAAATAATAACAATATATTGCAATTTATATGTCGATGTTAATTTTTAGATCTGTTGCAGTCTTCCAAGTGTGGCTCTGCTTTTTTTTACTCTATTTAAAAATAGGAATAAGTAAAAATTACGTGTTTATTCATAATCTAAGGTCTGCACTTAACGTGTGTACCTCTTAAGTCGATCAATTGAAACTTAAATCAATTATAGTATGTTTATCTAATATAATATGTAATTACCAGCTGAACCCGTTTTACCGCACGACAATAACCGCTAGTATCTTTGTAAATATAGCCTATATGTTATTCTGATGTATAAGCTATACTTTAAAGTTTAATTACTGTAAAGTTTCATTAAAATCCATTCAGTAGTTTTTGCGTGAAAGAGTAACAAACATCCATCCATCCTTACTTACAAACTTTCTTGTTTATAATATTAGTATTTAACTATAGTATAATAAATATAATAAATAAATATATATAAATATATATATACAATATTGGTATATACTAGTTTGTGACTAACACTGACTGACTATATATGATATACCATTTTTTTTAAACTTGATTTTACTAGACTACGTAAAACTTAAGAAAAAATACATATAACCCATGTCACCCGGGCTATTATTACAAATCTATTGACACCTAATTCATTAAAATCCGTTCAATAGTTTTAACATTACGGTGGAATTTAAAACCGTATATAGACTTTCAAAATTACCCTTCCTTTTCGCTTCGCTGAAGTCGGATAAAAGCATATAAACTAGTCGATTATGCAAGAGTTTTGACCAGTCCATTGATAAATAAATACAAGTAGGTACCTGAATAACCGATATTGTTTTATGTAAATTTTCAAAAACGGAATCCCCTTCATATTAAATTTGATGGTAATCGTTGGAACAGTTTCCAAGATTTAGATTATATATATATATATATATAATCTAAATCTTGGCAATTCTTGTATATATATATATTTCCAAGAATTGCTCCTTTAAAGGTATAAAATGGACAGATAGATAAGTAATTATTTATTACACGTCCTTTGCATAATACTTGAGTGTTTTCTATGTATAACAAGTATGTATTTACAAAAAAAAGTATATAAGTATTTATATCGGTTGTCTAGTACCCATAACACAAGCTCAACTTAGCTTGGGACTAGATGGCGTTGTGTGTTAGATGTCCGGAACATTTATTATTTATATATTTATTTATTATAAACGTTACCTTTGAAAATATTCTTTCTGTTCCAGTCTTTAATTACCACTCAGGAAAAGACCAAGATAAGGGCAAAGAAGACGGCCCCGATGGAGGCAAAGGAGATAATGGAAACAGCAGCGAATCTAATAGTGATAGCAGTAGTGATGAAAGTGACTGTAATAGTAGCGAAAGTGAGGAAGATGACAAAAAGGGTGGTGATGACAAAAAAGGAGATCTTAAAGGACATTGGGACGGTAAAGGAGGTTGGGTTGGTCACGAAGGTTGGCATGGTAAAAGAAAATAGGTACTAGATTAAGTATATGATAGCTTTGTTACAGAGGTACACGCATATTTAAATGTATTTAATTATGTGTGTTTTTAAATTTTAAGGTACTATGTACATTTTTATTTGAATAATTAAAGCACAGTTTTATAAGTGTATTCGCTATTTTGTTCTTTTACCTCTTCCTTTATTTATTTATTAAATTTAGTTATCTATATCCTCTTGCGAGCAGAGAACGTCAACAGTAAAATTCTTCACAATCAGTTGAGTTTCATGCTAAACTTCGCTGCATGTCTTGCCGATGTTTCTCGTCTCATCTGCGACAGTTTAAGACTAATTTGAATTACGATTACGCTTTTAATTTCCATGAGGGTTATCACATAATCTAGAACCTGCTGCTCAATGAAAACTTGTTTATGTAAATGCACTTGTGACGCCTTTGGTGTTGCTGGTGTCCATGGGCGGCGGTAATCGCTTACCATCAGGTGATACGTCTGCTCGTTTGCCCACTATTCAATAAAAAAAAAAATTATAATATGGGTATAGAATTAAGAAGAATTAATTAATACTAAAAAGTTCTGAGAGCTCAATCTTTGAAGATTGTTTTAATGTTCAAGTTTTTTTTATCTTCATTTCTCATCAATTCAACAATAGCTTAGCGAAGTATGACAGGGTACAACTACTTATTTATAAAACACTACTTCTGTCCTTCATTCTTAATTTACAACCATATTGACATTATAAATATGAAAGTAGTAATGTCTGTCTGTTACGCTTTCAAGGATAAACCGCTGCACTTATTTATTTTTTATTTGGCATGGAAATACTTTGATTCCTGGAGAATGATAGGCTATTTTTGCCGCGATTACGGACAGACGTGCTGGCGACCGACCAAAGCTAATAGTTGATATGAAAACCAATTAGACAGTATTTTAATACTGTTTTTAAAATCAGTTTAAGCTACCTTTAGCCATAGAGCTGCAAAAGCCTACGCTCCACACCTCAATGAGTCCACAACTCATACAAGTAACAAAAGTAGCGTGCGAAGTGTGGATATTGGACATAAAACAAGTTTCTCCAATTAAATAAAGGTTAACGTCTTCTGCTACTAATGTTACTACTACTAAATATAATAATTTTCCTTCCGTTAATTATTAAATTAATGTCTTCAAACATTTACGAAATGGTCCAAATAATATTACAAATAAACTTGTTTATTACTCGTATAATATAGTTATGATACAATAAGTAAACACGGTAGGAAGTTTGGCCTAGTGGTTAAGCGGTCGCCACGCCGTTTCCTACTTCACCAAGCGTTGTGAGTTCAAATCTCACATGGAATAACACTGTGATCCACAAATTGTTGTACTAAGTCAGGGTGTTCTTTGTGTCCGTTTTGTGTATGTTTGTAAAGTCCCCCGCGACACAGGAATTATTCCCAGTACAGGAGAGGTGTATAAAAAAAAGAAGTAGACCTACATAGTACACAGGTGTTCCCCTGTGTCCCCTGTGTCGAAGTATAAGCCCAAATTGGCTTATACTTCGACACAGGGGACACAGAATGGGTTTATGTGTGTGTATGTGTGAAATTGCCAATGTTCCTTTTGTTTTTATTTTAGTTTGTCTTTTAAATTTAATTTTATAAAAGTATTATAATTTATAAAAATGTATCCTGCACGCGTTTAATTCCACTGTACCATATTTTTGTTCTTTGTGGCAGCCCAAGATACAAGCGTAGCTTAGTTTGGGTGCCAACAGCAATTACTGTAACACACAAGCATTTGAATAAAATTTGAATTTGAATTGTTATGTGTGAGCTGTAAGTGTTATGAAAATAAAATCACATGCATAGCTAAATTAGTACCTACACACTTGTTTACATACGGAACTACTTCAATATAATGTTTTATTAAATAATGTTTGCAATGTACTCGTTATAATAGTTGATCTACGAGTAACATCTTGAGACAAAACTCTTGAACATTGGGAGAATTTAGAAACGACGTTTGTACCAAATCCAATCAGTCGAATTATTATCAGTGTCAATTCTCATTCTCGTAATATTCAGTTTAGAATAACTAGATAATTTTAAAATTGTTTGTCATTTATAACACTAAAAATATCACCCAATAAAAAAGCTCATTTATGGAGCTCGGAACAATCTGTAGCCATTACGTATCGAACCATATTATATTGTGATCTAGCAGCCGGTTTTAGAAAAAAACGATCACACGAATTAATCAAGAATTCATCGTATCAAATTCACTGTGAATAGACACGCAATCGAGTCATCCTCATCGCTTTTTATATACAACTAGCTAACCCCCGCAACCTCGTTTGCGTCTTATATAGCCCGTAGCATGAAAATTTTCGCAAAATAAGTAACTTTTCTAGTTGATTTTTACACATTGTGTCCGAAAAATCCAAATATCTTACGGAACCCTATTTTTTCCAAAATAAAATATAGCCTATGTTACTCGTGGATAATGTAGCTTTCGAATGGTGAACGAATTTTTAAAATCGAACCAGTAGTTTTTGAGTTTATTCGTTACATACAAAAATACAAATCTTTCCTCTTTATAATATTAGTGGAGACTAGTAGTGCCCAGCCAAGCTTCGCTGTGGCGCATTGTTGTGTCTTTCATTACAAATAAAGAACAGATAGACAGAAAGAATTGGTTAAAACAATCTTTGAAGTGGGTTATAGGTATATCGAGTTCATTTGATACAGAAGTTTTAGAATTTTCGAAGCGTACACACTTAACATTTTATAAATATAGAAGAAGATAATAATATAATAATAATAATAATAATAATTTATTTTTCTCTCACACAAGATATTTATACATTTACATAAATTAGATGTTACATTTCTAAATTGTTAAACTGTGCGAGAGACTGGCATCTGTACTAGGAAGACCTGTATGACAGATTTACCAGCCTCTCCAACTCTAGATACATTGTAAACTTTAATCACAGAGAGATAAGTAATAGAAGTGAAGGTTGTATTGTGTAAAAAGCGTGTGTGTGTTTGTGTGTTTATGCGTGTGTGTTTGTGCGTGTGTGTGTGTGTGTGCGTGCATGTGTGTGTGTGTGTGTGTTTGCATGTGTGCTTATGAGGGTATAAACAATAAGCGTTCAGTTTCCTCATAGCTGAGAGACTTAAGCCAATCAGAGAGATGTTTTTTGCAACTAAACCTTGTCAGAACGTAAATGTGCAATTTCTCGTTTACCCTATTATATAGAAGCCTTCCCATAAAGACAAAGAATTTTCCCGCAAAAGTAGTAGATATCAAATTCTCTGTTGCAACACAAATCCTGTGATCCAGGCGTTTCTTAGGGCGCATGGGATCGTAAACGACATGAGCATGCTGCCTCAATATAGTGTTTAGGATATACAGCTGGCGCACCGTTAGGACATCCGCAAGTTGGTATAAGTCCTTAGTAGTATAATAAAAATTACTAAGCGTTATTACATTATGTTATTAATCATAACTCCAAATTATGTGTAGAATCTTTTTATTACATTCTGATCATTAACATTATCAAATATTATGCTAAATTCGTTCCATAACAAAATCATCAACTAGCAAAAAACCTAAAATGTAGTTTGTAACATTGTACATACATACACGCCTTTATAACGAAGGGATATGTATAAACGCATGATGCATTTTATTTTATCATCATCAACAGCCTTTAAAAGGCCACTGCTAGGCTCTGGACCGGTCTGTCTTTAGAAAAGAACTCTGGACCTACTGTGGCGACCTTCACATACTACCTAGGCATGATCGCCTGGTCGGAGGATCCTCCCTTTGTGTTAATGGGACATGTCACTCGTTCCCCCATGCTACTATAGAACTTGTTTCCCTCAATTTAACTTCATTGAAAAATGGGAGTAAAATGAAGAGTTATTAAATGGGAATAAAGGAATAGTTAAAATACAACATGCATAATGCTGATGAGATTTTGACGTAGGTATTAACTTATGCATATTCTTGTTGGTCTACCATGAGACGCTAACGTTTTTCTTGCCATCGTCCACCGTTTAAAGTTTTGGAAAATGTTGTAATATGTTAATAAATATACGCTATAAATTCATCAGTGCCGGATTAAGACTACTTGATGCCCTAAGCAATCCACGTCTCTGGGGCCCCCTATCCATAAGTAAATTAGTATCATAAATTACGTACCTTAGAATATGTATGAAGGTCGAAAGACATACGTGGAGAAGGTATTACATACAACAAAAAACAAAGCATTTTTTAAAAAAAAATTATAGATATACGACTTGCGACTTTTTCGGGCATTAAATTCGCGGAAAATAGTTTTTAAGTCCAACGTTTTTAGCATATCTGACTCTAAATACAATATTGATAAAGCATCGAGCTTTTTTGCTGTTTCTGGTGCTGGTGCCCCCCCAAGACGTGATGCCCTAAGCAATTGCTTAATTTGCTTAAGGGTTAATCCAGCACTGATATTCATGGGTTATTTCGCACTAGATCTATTTACGAATCATAACAACTTGTTTCAAAACAAATTGAGTCGGCCTTAACTTTCAACTGAGACAATTTCACTGCGAAATTCATGAAAGAAAAATGATTGAATAATAATGATTAAAATTAATTCACTAGTTGTGTAAAAGTACAGGTGGTGTAATTTAAAGACTTATCTCCCAAATCTTAACAGTTGAAGAGTTGTATCTTCCATCATCAGTTCATTATCATTAAATTATGACAACCAGATGTAAATATCGGAATAGCTTTAGAAAATTTATGAAAATAACATAGAACGTGCCTTTAAAATTTTAGGGTTTCGATTTCCTTAGGATCCCATCATCAGATCCTGATATGGTGATAATGGGACCATCTCGGTAGCATACCTTTTCGAATACAAAAACAATTCTCAAAATCGGTCCACAATTGATGGAGTAATCGGTGAACACACATTAAAAAAAAGATACGTACAGTCAAACATAGAACCTACTCCTTTTTTGAAGTCGGTTAATATATAAGCAAAGTTTCTAACTTTGTTTGTATAGTTGTAGGGGGTAATCTTAGGAAATACTGATTCGAACCTGAAAATTCTTTGATTCACAGAAAGTGACACTATTTTTTTTTTTTTTGAAAAAAGACAACTCCCGAATTAGGAATATACATCCTGTGTCGCGGGGGACTTTACAAACATACATGTAACGGACACAAAGAACACCCAGACTCAGGTCAACACTTTGTGGATCACACAAAGTGATGTCCCACGTGGGATTTGAACCCACGACACTTGGCGCAGTAGCAAACGGCGTAGTGACCGCTTAAACCACTAGGCCAACCGTGCATTCAAATTCATTCAATTTAGAAGTGACATAAGCCATATTGTATTATGATTGAACAAAAAATTCACATCAGTAGTAGTAAAAACGAATTGGCCACGGGTCGGCTAGTTAAGATAAAATTAATCTACTTCAGGTCAGCCTATCTTGTTTTTGGACCGTCGATGTTGGAGGTTCAGGTTATCAGAGCCTTGGAATTCTTCAATCAATTGTATACTTAAATATCTAGCTACGAGCTCGTATGTATCTATACTAATACAATAAAGCTGAAGAGTTTGTTTGTTTGTTTGAACGCGCTAATCTCAAGAACCGCTGGTCCGATTTGAAAAAATCTTTCGGTGTTGGATAGTCCATTTATCGAGGAAGGCTGTGGGATATATATCGACTACGCTACTACTAATAGGAGCGGAGCAACAATGAAGAATGTTTCAGAAACGGGGAAAATTTTCACGCTACAGGCAATAGAAGACGCAAACGAGGTTGCATGGGTCAGCTAGTCCTACTACTATTATAAAGGCGAAAGTTTGTAAGTATGGATGTATGTATGTATGGATGTTTGTTACTCTTTCACGTAAAAACTACTGAATGGATTTGAATGAAACTTTACCACAATATAGCTTATACATCAGAATAACACATAGGCTACTATTTATAAAGATATAGCTTCGCCTCGCGGCGTTGCCCGCAGTTATCATCGTACCGCGGGTAGCACCGCGGGGTTCAGCTAGTTATATATATTTTCAAGTATATTAGCAAATATAACAATGTGTAATTACATATAGTAATAAAAACGAATTACAATAATTGTATTTATGTCTTCCTGGTATCGTAGAAGGCAAGTAATAACGGATCAATATAAATGCACCAATGATTTTTATGAAATGTTTAATTTTAAACAGATTACACCATCAGGAACCGTTACTTAATCAATACGATTGGTTGTGCTGGAAATATTAATGATTGATAAGCTATAAGAACAGAATATTTTCCACTAACAATATTTTCAATTATCTACAGCGACTGTATGAGGCCCAGTTGCACTCGGTGATTGGAAACAATCACTAAGGGTAAGCAATGACATCGTTTTTCTTCATTAATTTCGTTGCAGGTTCCAAGACAGCTTTATTTTTCCTGAAACTTCCCTTCTCGAGTGTTTTAAATAACTCGGTGTGTTCGTGGGTCCTGGTGTACAGGAGTTACAGTGGTGGTAACTTCCCTTCTCGAGTGTTTTAAATAACTCGGTGTGTTCGTGGGTCCTGGTGAACAGGAGTTACAGTGGTGGTAACTTCCCTTCTCGAGTGTTTTAAATAACTCGGTGTGTTCGTGGGTCCTGGTGTATAGGAGTTACAGTGGTAGTGGTCCCATTATTGGTTCCCTTTCCGCCTGTTAGATACGTAAGGTTTTTTGTTGCACTAAAATAATAGTGGTCACAATGTAGGGGGTTCACACGAGTACTCAAAGAACCAAATAATAATCACTAAAACAGTTGTATTCAAGTGCAACAGATACAACTCAATGATAAATAAACATGAATTTACGCTTAGTTGATTCTAAAAGATTTTATCAAAGTTTTTTATTTATGAACACATCTCGGGGGAAAAAACATTGAGCCAACGACCGCCTAGACAAGGTCAAGCACGAGTTAACAGACAAACGTGTTACATCATTGTTATTCGTTGTAGCCTGGAAATTAGTTTCAGACCGGTTTTGATGATCTGAACTGATGCTGAGTAATAGTTTGTAAGCCAATGATTAGTTTAGGTTCGGAAGTTGATAACAATTTTAATCCAACATAGTACAAATGTAAATTACTTTAAGACCACACTTTAAGACCTACCAAAAATATGGCTTTCGAATAGATAAGCTTGGTTTAGGCGCAATATGGTGTAATATTGACTGCCTCGGTGGGGCAGTTGTAGTGTATTGCTGTATGATCTGCAAATATTCATGGTTGTTTTGAAAACTGATAGCCACAGAATAAATACAATCTCTTCTTTCATGAAACTGTTTTGGATTGACGGCTAATTTTAACACAAACCTCCTTTGTGAAACTCACTGGCCACCTATATGTAGTTTTTTTTTATGTTCAAAGATTATCTGTCACTTTTCTTTTGTTTGCAACAATGGACGTATCGCGGGCAGCTTTTCGTGCTAATTTTCTATGATTTACGAGGTTTAAACTTCAAGGAATCTCAAGAATATTCACAAGCTATTATTCAATTTAAGGCCGGCAACGCACTTGTAAACGCCTCTGGTGTTGCAGGTATCCATGGGCGGCGGTAATCGCTTACCATCAGGCGATACGTCTGCTTGTTTGCCCCCTATATAATAATAATAATAAAAAAACAAGCTCCTTTTGGGGATCTGCTCCTGCGTAATTACTTATTGGTTTCGTGAATTTAAACGATGACCCCAGACCCGGCCGTCACCAACTGCAATAACTCATGAAAACATATTCTGGGTAGAGTGGCTATAGCGAGAGAATAGATCGAGAGAACAGAACCATCCTGCATTGATACCTTAAAGTTACGAAGCTTGCATTCGCGATGGATATATCATTCTTTCAACGATGAGCGAAAATGCCGTCATGTTGATTGGTGCAAATTTATGTTACAAAAGTTCGAAGGAGGAACTTCACAAAATCTTTCCTACATTCTTACAACTGGCGAATCATGGATATATAGCTACGATCCTCTCACGAAGCAGCAATCCACGCAATGGGGGTTTGAAGAAAACGATTTGCCCACAAAAGTTGTTCACTGTCGGAGCGTTAATAAAAAAATTAAAGCGGTTTTTTTTCGACGCAGTGGACTAGTAGCAGTAATTCCACTAGTAAACCGTAGAACGGTTACCAGTGAATGGTATAGTGAAGTTTTTCTGCCTCAACCTTTGGGGGAGGTGGGTAGCAAGCGCCCAAGGAGCGGCGTTATGGGCATTTTTTTTCACCAAGATAACGCGCACGCTTACACAGCTGCTAGAACTATGGACTATTTGACAATTTCGGGGATACAATTTTTATCCTCGGTAATTCTCCTTCACTGTATTTTTTTATTTCCCACTGTAAAAAAATGCTTCGTGGGCGATAATTTAGCACTGCAGACGAGGCTGTAGAAGAATTTTGGCAGTTATTTTTCTACCTCCCGCAAGACACATTTTTTAAATGTTTTGAAAGCTGGTTTACCCGAATATATAACTATATTGGGATTGGAGGCGGATATTTTGAAAAGCTGTAAATAAATCTGTTAGTTGACTGCCTCGGTGGCGCAGTGGTAGCGAATGCCGCTGCTATGCTTGAGGTCTCGGGTTCAAATCCTGGGTCGGACCAAGTGTTTGTGTGATCTACAAATATTTATTTCGGAGTTTGGGTGTTTTCTGTGTATAATATGTATGTATTTCCAAAAAAAAAAGTATATATGTATTCATATCAGTTGTCTAGTACCCATAACACAAGCTCTGCTTAGCTTAGGACTAGATGGCGTTGTGTGTTAGATGTCCAAAATATTAAAAAAAAAAAAAAGATTAGGGGTTACTTATCGAATAGTTGGCACTCCTTGGGTGACACCTTCGTTATGCAGTGGAATGCGAGAGGTTGATACTAGTAGATTAGGGGACAGAGACACGCCAATACTACCATACGAAATATCTGATAGAGTGAAGAATAGTAGAATATGGTTAGCTGCTAATAAGAAAATACCTAGAAGTACCATATATATTGAAGAAACGCAGAGTGCAAGGCACGTACCTAGTGGTAGACGACTGTTACTACCGCTGCTGTTACCCTCCAATCATATGGGGTTTTCCTAAGGGTTTTTCCAACAATCCCTAAAAGACAATATTACTGTGATCACGGCTTTTAGTTTCTTTCAATGTAATATAATATACCTACATGCATACATTAAAATCTATAGCAACGTTAGCTTGCCAAATAAATATATTTAATGTAGGTAACAATTTGCTTAGTATTATTGTTCATAATACTCCAATCTACTAGAAATAAAAATCAAGATACCGTTAGTTACCGCGGAGAATAACAATTAAAGCAAGTACCGAGACACATCTTTATGCATCATGACTACGAAACCTTCAATTTGTTTTTTGACGATGTGCTAATTATCTATTTTTTTTTAACTCGCACGTCTTTGAACCGGTGTTTGCGGATGGTGCAGTGTCTCTGAATCGATTAAAATGAGACGATGTAATAAACAGACAATGAAAAGACCACAAACAGCACCTTAAACAGGAGAGTATAGTGAACACTTTTCATTAGAACACCTTCCAAGCATCTTCTGCCCGTCAATTTACAGACACAACCTATATTCAGGTGACATTCAGGAACCACGTCAGAGCCACGCTTCTGCATGAATGGGCTGGCTCGACCAGAGTGATAACACGGCCTCACAGAAAACCGATGTGAAATAGTGCTTGCGCCGTGTTTCACCGAGTGAATGAGTATACCAGAGACCAGAGCCATACCTTTACCCCTTCCCATCCCTGAAAGGTCGGCAACGCGCTTGTAACGCCACAGGTGTTGTGGGTGTCCATGGGCGGCGGTAAGCGCTTACCATCAGGTAATACGACTGTCCGTTTACCCACTATTAAATAAAATAGAATGTCTCCTCTTCACGGTACTACTCAACATGCCTATCCTAATATTAGTAAGAAACGAGCTACATTCATTACTCTATCTCTAAAGATACCATGAGAGGAAAGGGACGAGTAAAACATATACCTGTGAACATTCACAACTACCAAAGGTCTTTGAGAGCAATACACACATATTTTTCTCATAATTGTACCTACTACAATATTTTTGGTAATTTTGGAGACATTTCCTCGAAAATTTGTCATATCCGATAACGAACCATGGATAATTGTCCCCTGTCCTCAAAGTCAAGGCTACCCGACAGCACGTCAACATTAGCCCGTATGGGGCCTTTGTATGCCTGTCATTGCATATCACCGAAAATGTGACACTTTGATGAACCGTATCACATCCGATGCCATGCAGCAGGGGTCATCCTGACCGGAACACTTATTGTATATAAAGTGAACATGGATAGAAAATGAAAATCAGTGTTTGTAGTTATCAATATGGCAAAGGTAGTTCTCGTTTTTTCTCTGATGATATTGATTTCTTCGTTTGTGGAAGGAAGAGGTGAGATCTTTTTAATTTTAACGACCAATTCTTGTTTATATAACTATAAATATACTCATTTGCGTATTTCATTTATCTCGAAAAACCTTGAACGATTTAAATCAAAGTTTTTCCATAAGTATTTTAAATGTGTTTCAATGAAGGACATGAATTAAGAAAATTTACAATACACATGTATATGCTACCCTCGGATTGTCAAAACCGCTAAATTGTAATATATCTCACAAGATTGTAAATTATGGAAAGATTGTGAACCGTCACATATTGCTTACAATTTAACGTATTATTTTAAGTTATATTATAATTTAGCGAAGTGAAACCTTCAAATTGTAATATGGTTTGCGACGAATCGCATCTCGCGCGCTTATTGGTTGAACAGCATATGTCTCGCACCGCCATACTTGTTTATTAATTCCTTGTTGCCGAATGTAAAGTATTAGTGTGATGGTAGCTTTAGAATTAGTTAAATAAAATTGTTGCAGCAGTAAAATTCTGTAAGACTAACCAATCAGGGACAGTCGACAATTTAACGCGTGACAAATTGTGATTTAATGGTTTTTCTTCGATACATTACAATCTAACGAAAAATAGTACGTTAAATTGTAAGCAGTTACAGTTGACAATCTTTCGATATTTTACTATCTCGCTAAGTAGATTATAATCTTGCAGATTTTGCAATCTTACGGTGACATACACATAAGATTATTATTGTATTTTCGCACATTTCGCTTTAGCTCCGACCACCAGCACGGTACGAAAAGGCTATAAATTTTACTTATTTTATAAAGTTTTCTATTACAAAGGCTCGTATATGCGTTAATCCTTCTTTTGCTCTTTTCGTCTTTTGATACGCATTGACTATATAGCATTGCATTTATTGTTCAGTAAGATATATTTCTTACTCCTTTAAATAAGAAATGAGTAAAAAATATTATAAAATACTACCCAATAGTTCTTTTTTTAATGTTCGTATTAAAATCTGTTTTTCATACAACAGACATTTATAATATACAATACATATATATATATATAATATTAAACCGTGATCATAGATTGGCGGTTCCAATCAGTAAGGAGACTAAAGCGTGGCTTCAACGGCGGCCCTGGCAAGCTAGGCTCGTACGGAAGAAGCGAAGAAGACGACAGCCTCAGCAGAGAATCAATTAACGCCTGCAGTGGAGAAATAAATAAGAGGTAAGAAAATAAATAAATAATAATAGAATCTTGATCTTGGTATGTCTTAAGTTTAATATAGATTCCCAAATTTACCACAGATAAAGCATAAATAGATCCGGCTCGACTTACCTCACATAAAATCGAAATTCAGCAATTTATTCCCGGAGCCCAAAGTCTCTCTCCACTAAGATTCTTTTTTCATAGGAAAGGGGCAAACGAGTAAACGGCACACACTCGCCACAGTTTTGTTGTGCGAGGCCAACCATCTAAATGATGGAGATGAAACTACTGTCTTGTAGGACGACAGCAGGAATCAGTTCGAACAAATCCTTGGAGCACTCCCCATAGTAGAAGCGATAGAAGATGCATAGCGAGGCCATATACGCAGCGCCAGAGAGTATAGCCGGTTTGAAAAATCTTGGCAGTCGTCGAAAAATCTTGACAGAATTACGGAGAAGGATTTACTAAGTACTTAAAAGGCAGCAATGGATTTGGAAGGGCTTCCACTTAATACATACTAATGACGATCAAAAAGTGTTCGGTGTTGGTAACTAGAAACTAAAAGTCGTCAGTCGAAGACACAAGCAACGTTAACAAACCTTGCAATTGTACTAAGCTGTGCAAACGGAGAGTTGCACGGACAAAAGCCATCTACGATTGTGAGACTGACGGCCGGCTCTACCGCAGGGATACCACGGCCTCAGAGAAAACCGGTGTGAAATAGCCTGCGCTGTGTTTCACCGAGTAAGTGAGGATACCGGTGGCTCATACCTCAAGCTCTCCCCTCATCCCCCAAAGGCCGGCAACGCACTTGTGATGCCTCTGCTATTGCTCGCTTACCATCAGGTGACACGTTCGCTCGTTAGTCCCCTATTTAAAAAAAACGAGCGACTTGTTTGCGCAGCTCCTTAGAATTGATAACCACTTGTAATAGTCCAGTAGTAATTAAAAGTGCAATAATTTATCCTTCTCTTTTTTTCTTTATTTTATTTCATGTACCGTAATGATTGTAATTTTTTCCTACTTCAATTCTATCTCCGCAGTTTAATTACGTTACTTTAGTGATTTAATGACCTTGTAAAGCTGTAAAACGACATTCATAAATATTACTGTACATTCTATTTCAGCGATAGCCGTGAGCTTCTAGAATACAACAGAGACGGTCGTCCGAACGATAACCATCATGGACATCGCTCCTTCAGTAAAGCCTCCGCTTCCGCGTCCGCTAGCGCTTATAACCAGAACCACAACTATGCACCTTAGTTCTACCATAGTTGACCTCAACGTATTACGGCTTAAAACATCATATAAACTATAAAGGAAGCTAAGTTTAATATCCTCATGCAACTCATATACAGTCGTCTGAAACCAAAACAGGCAATTCGAGAAACACAGTAAATATGTTTATTTATATGTATTAAATGTGTTATTTAAATGAGTGTGTTTATTAATAATATAATTTACTGCACGGTTGGACGTTTAAGCGGTAGTCACTCCACTTTCTACTGTGCCATGTGTTGTGGGTTCAAATCCCACATGGGACAATTCTTTGTGTTAGTTTGATGTATATTTGTAAAGGGGAACTTTTGCAACACAGGAATTTATATTCCTAATGCGAGAATTGTCTTTAACGAAAAAAAGAAATGGGTCTTAATTATATAATACTGCAAATTATCACTTCTGATCCCAATATAATTTTAACCGAGGGAGAGCTGCGCATCGGCATCAATGGGCCGGCTCGACCGGTGTAATACCACGGCCTCACAGAAAACCGGTGTGAAATAGCGCTTGCGCTGTATTTCACCGTGTGAGTGAGGATCCCGGAGCCCATAAACCAACTTCTCCTTTATCCCCCTCCCCATCCCCCTAAGGCAGGCAACACACTTGTGACACATCAGGCGATACATCTGCTCGTTTGCCCCCTAGATAATAAAAAAAAAAAAAATATTTGTAGATCATACAAACATTTGATCCGACCCAGGAATGAATGAAAAATATACTATCACTGCGCAAGCGAAGTAGAATATATATAACTATTAAGTTCTACTTTATTTGTGTAACTAATCTAAGACTTTAAGATACAAACTCTTCTTCTTCCTAGCCTTTATTAATCCCAAGATTAGGGGTCGGCTAATAGTTCCACCTGTTTTACCTGAATATCAGTTTTCGACGAAGCGACCGGCATCAGACCTTCGCAACCCTGAGGGTGAACTGTATTCGAAGGTGAAACTAGCGTCAGTATACTCGTATTTAAGGGCACTGACTCGACTACCAAATTCCATTCATGGCAACCGGGACCGACAGCTTAACGTTCTCTCAGAGGCACTTAAAGATACAAACTCTACTGCTAGCCTTTTGTGTAACAAAACCTTATATTCAAACCATTATAATTATCAAAACCACATCAAAAATCTACGGTAGGTACATAATGATTCAACTTATATTTACATCATTTACTTTTTGTTAATGTAAAATAACTAGTTAAGTACCTGTTGAGATAACTTGCTTTAAACGAAGGTTAATTGAAGTTAAATATGTGTTTGTGAAGGGTCCAGGCGGATGTAAATAAAAACACAGTGATCTGTATTGCTGGTACCTTCCAGGCGTAACAAGTAGTTCAAGTAATTTAATTTATGAAGGCCGGACCGTCCACGGTGAAATCCCAAAGAATTCTGCCAATGCTGGCCATTCGATGTGAGGTCGTCTCAACGGTCTAGGCCTGACCCCCGCACTCCTCTCGTTAGTTCCACCGTACGCCTAAGTGGCCCTAGTAGATATAGACAGTATTCCTATTTTATGACGATTATGAATAAATCGTTTCTTGTGATTTAGTTGGCTAAAATTATGAAATTGTTATTATTGAAATTACTTAATAACTCTTAGTTTAAGAAGATATTGCTGTCAGTAGACATTTATGGTGTATGGTATCGAGTTATCGACCACACATCAATATTTTAGAAATTATAGGTTTCATGGCAGCGTTGTCACATTTTTTGGTCAAATCGGTATTTTGTAACTTTTTAGAGAAAAAAACCGAATCTAATCGGAAATTTCGATGGACAAAAAAGTCGTTTGCAATATTTTTGTTTGTCTGCTACATCATCCTTAATTCTCAAATGAACTAGTGCCAGGTGGCATTTCTTATTTATATACTGATGGTAGTAGAGTTTTTTTTTCAATGCCTGCCAATTTTATTTACGATAAAGCACTACGGCTAACTAACTTCACATTCGGCGTCCGGCCAGTTATTCCCAAAAAGCGGGACATTACAAATTTGTTTCAAAAATCAGGACGTCTGACAACACTGTTTCATGGAATCAATTCGCGGAAGGAAAAATGTTTAGAGGTTGCTTTAATAATAATTCACATACTAGGAAATAATATTAAAAAATCAATAACAATATTTATATACCAGCGTCAAAAAACTCCTTCGCATCATTGCCTACTGGTAGCGTTCCAAAAAGAATGGCAATGTATTTAATATTTAGTTTACAAATTCATGCACTTGTGTACATCGGCGGACTGAATACCCAGTGCATTGTCTACCTTTGGTGGTATAGAACTCTGATAAGGGAGGTGAAATAATGATGAACTTAGAAACACAGCTGCGCATAACACTCGTAAGATATAATTCGTGTACAAGTTGCTCGCCGCTTTCACCTTATGTCTATTACGCAGATTTTGGTATCTATTAGAGATTTTATCGCCAGTATAAGATGTGCGTTTGTCTTGTATAACGTACTTAACGTTATTTGCAACGTAGGTCGTTGTCAGACGAGATAAAAGAATAAAGAAGTTAGCATTAAAAGGGAGTATCCCTTTTCTGCCTGCCTCGGTGGCGCATGTGTTAACGTAAGCGACTCGGGTTCGATTCCCGGGTCGGATCAAATGTTTGTGTGATCTGCAAATATTTGTTTCGAAGTTTGGGTGTTTTCTATGTATAATATGTATGTATTTACGAAAAGAAAGGAATATTTTTTTATTTATTTATTATTTATTTATTTATTTCTCCTCGGGTCCAAACGTAGGTACGTCCATTTTTTATGTATTATCAAATATTATCACATATATTATTAAGAGAATTACAAATCCTTTTATAAGATACTCGTACTTGTATAATTCTCGTTATTATTATACATAGTGTAATGTGCACACTCTGAAGGATTTTTTAGTGCCGTGTAATAATCCTAAGATAATTGAAATGACGTTTCGGATGCAATAATCTTATTATAATTCGTGTTACTTTACAAACGCAATTATTTTTCAATGTTAAGCGTTAAGTATGACGTGATCCTTTTATACCTAAGGCAGAGCAACAATGACTGCCTTTTTAGGTTCCGTATACAAAATGAAAATAACGAAACACTTATACTTTTTTTTTTTATTGAATAGTGGGCAAACGAGCAGACGTATCACCTGATGGTAAGCGATTACCGCCGCCCATGGACACCCGCAACACCAAAGGCGTCACAAGTGCGTTGCCGACCTTTGGGGGATGGGAAAGGGGATGGGGGGAGGGGTTGGGGTATGGGCCTCCAGTACTTATTATGTATGTGCGTCCGTCTGGGGACGATACGATTCGATGGGTCGATTTAACAAATCGAATCGAACAGACGCCAACTCTTCTTATAGAATGTCACTATGATTAAAACATCACCTACCCCAGAAAATCCTATTCACTCTACTTTGAAATGTTCGTGATTTTTTTATCATCACTAAAACACGTTTCGTTAAAATTGTAGGTCAAATAGAGGTCAAAAAAAAACAAAACTTTGATAAATGTGTAAATAAACAATAATTTATTTAATTACAACTAGTTACAACCTTGCTTACTTTCATTTTACAATACAATATTTCGATTGCGAAGTGCCAATATCTCCTTTGTGACAAAATCAAAGACAAAAATTTAAAATTAAAATCATCATACAATCAGCAAAAAGACGTTCACCTGCTGAACATATCCTTACTCCAAGGCTGTCCACAACGACCGGCTGTGCTACTCTCATCCTGCGACCTTCACCAGGCCATCGGACCATCTTATGGCAAATCTATATAAATCAAAATGAATCGCCGAAATGTATGTACGCGCATAACTTTCGATCGACTGCACCAAATTGGATTATTTTTTCTATGTGTTTGTTATTATTTGGACAAGGTTTGTATAGAAGTATAAAAGATAACCGAAAAAGTTTCTTTATGTCTGCAGCTGTGTTCTGTCAGCTAGTATTAAATACATTATTTGTAACATGTACTTCAATTATTTATTTTTTTCTTGTGTAAGAAGCAAACGAGTAGACAGATCACTTTGAGGACTGGTGGTGGTCCCTATAATGCAATCAACCTCCGCTCTCACGCTACAAATTAACCGGGGCTTTGGGCCTCGGTAATCTGACTAACTCGATAAAAGGAACGAAAGAATTGGTTAATATCGGCTTTCTGTGAGACCGTGGTGTGACTCTGGTTGAGGTCCCATTCATGCCATAGCATGACTCTCCCACGGGCTGTAATGGCAAGTAAGAACAAAACACTTCGTCGCTTTAGTTGAGTGTTAATTCCGTATTTATATGTAATCCTATCGGAGCTATAAATAGACCTAAAAGATTACATGATATAAGCCCGTCTGGTTGATAATGATGATGCGAAGATATGCTTTGAATTCAAAACATTAAAAACAAATGTTTGAAAAAGTTAATTTGGAGGTACTGACACTTTTTCATCAATATAACAGCTTTAATTTTAATACAATAATTTACAATATCCATAACTTATTTAATTAAATTAATTAATCTATCGATTCACTTATTTTCATATTCACACGTTGGATTGCGGACCACGGGGATATTATCTGAAAAACACATTCAATATGAAACGAAAAAGTAAAATCTCTAAAACAAGATCAACATCTAGCTTACATTGATACTTTTTAAGCCGTTTAAGATTTAGAATTCATGAGTTTAAAAAAAAAAAGACTAATATATAATTCAAAAATCGCAAAACTCAACATTAACTAACCCTGGCCGTCAAATTAACCTTTTATTTTACTTTGAATGTTGAGATTATTTAATTAGGTAGCTACTTTAAAAATTCACTGAGTTGTATTTTTCAAAACATAACTTTTAAACTAAATAATAATATTTCAAAGTCTTTGATTTACCTATTTATCCCGATACGCTTCCACCGACGGAAGAAGAACTTGCTGAGGCCTTAGACTGACTAAAGGACTGAGTTTGAGGGAAATTGGCTCCTCCAAACCCATGGCCACCGAAACCGTGACCACCAAACCCGCCGTGACCGCCACTGTAACCTCCGTGACCGAAGTCATACCCGTGTCTTCTGATTCGTAGGCGTTCCCCTGAGAAAGAAATTCAAAGTTGAACTATATTTATTTCTAGCCTTTAATATTCTCAAGATTATAAGGGGTCGGCTACTAGTTCAACCGGTTTTAGCTGAATATTAGTTTTTCCACGGAGCGACTAGCATCGCACTTCTGCAACCCTTTTTTTTTTTTTTTTTTTTTTTTTTTTTCTGTGCGGAGATCCTCTCGGATACCACTTGTGGTTATGTCGGACTCGAACCGACTAAAAACCGCACACCGTCTGGGGTACTAGCACTTCTGCAACCCTAAGGGTGAACTGAATTCGAAGATTGAACTAGTTGTCAGTATATTTGGTAGAGAGAGAGAGATAAAAAACCCAATAATGCATTCGGGCCGATCCAGGTGTTGAACCCGAGACCTCTTAATCGCATACGCTAACTGCTAAACTAATGCAGTTAGTAAAAATATTGACACGATGAGAATGAAGTGGTATTATGAATACCAGTATTCACAACCGTATTGGCTTCGAGAACAGAATTTATTTTAGAGAATTTAAAAAAATATTTTCAAATAATATTACCTGGAGCCGCGAAACAGGAGGCGACGAGGACAACGAGTACAGCGAATGCTAATCTGACCATGTTGAAGCTTGTTCTGAAGAACTGTGTTCGATTTTCTCGGGGTACATCGTTTTATAACGCGCCCAAACCATTGTCCAAAATGTCACAGTCATCCAATTTCATCCACGCGAAATTGCAAAATTTCAAGTCATATATTTTTTGTACACCACACCGCCACCGTGACGATTCACGCTTAACGCACGAGTACAAAATAGTACCCATCAAGTGTTTTCCTCATATTGTTACTGAATCATGGTTCATGGCCCAAGAAGGGGATAGTATTCAATAAGATGAATGAGATGATGTTTAACCGTGGGAGAGCTATGCTTCGGCATGAATGGGTCGGCTCGACCGGAGTGATACCACGGCCTCACAGAAAACCGGTGTGAAATAGCGTTTGCGCTGTGTTTCACCGAGTGAGTGAGGATACCGGAGGCCCATACCCCAACCCCTCCTCCCATCCCCTTGCCCATCCCCCAAAGGTCGGCAACGCACTTGTGACGCCTTTGGTGTTGCTGGTGTCCATGGGCGGCGGTAATCGCTTACCATCAGGTGATACGTCTGCTCGTTTGCCCACTATTCAATAAAAAAAAAATACAAAAAAGTTATCTAAAAAGATGCGTTAATTTAAGCCACGTAGTAAACAAAATAAAACGTTGCTTATGTAGTATTTATGTAATTTATTAAAGATAGTAAGTTTTACTCATGTGTATATTATAGTATTACCTTATAAAATGTGTATATAATACTATAATTTCGTTTTCCTATCCTTCCCGCAATACACCAAGCACTACCCTATACTTTTCATGCGTGCTCTTTCTTTCCATCCCATGGTTGCCTGTAAGAGATGGCCTCCGGGCGATAAGGACGCCAATTGTACTTCCCTTTTTTTTTTTTTTTTTACGTGTGGCAACCCCCTCGGGCCGTCACCCCGCCGGGGTTTGCGGCGGGGCGGTGTGTCGGAATCGAACCGACTAAAACCACACGGTGTGCCAACTCTGCGCCTGAGACGGGAGGGGTTATTAACGCAAACCGGACCCCTCCCAGCTCCTGCCCGCACTGAAGCGGGCACCGTCTGCTGTTAGAATCTCAATTTAGGCGACGCACGGCACACGCGTACGTCGCCCCTTCGCGGCTGGCCATTAAAGCGATTGGAATTGATTGGATTGAAATTGGCGAAAGATGCGACCGCAGTAAAACTGCTGGCCATGGAGCGTATGATGGCCGGTAGCGACAGATCTCCCCCGATGACTGCAGTGAGGGCCCGGCGCTGCTCCGCCCAGGCGGGGCAGAACTCCAGCGTATGCTGGGCCGAGTCCTCACTGCAGTCGCAGTGGTGGCAGGCGGGACTCAGTTCCCTCCTAGCGACCGAGTGCAGGTACTTTCCGAAGCAACCATGCCCGGAAAGCACCTGCGTCAGCCGGAAGGAAAGGGTCCCGTGCTGCCGCCCTGCCCACTCGAGGATGACCGGCTGGAGCGCCTCCACGGTGGCAAAGCCAGCGCGTGGAGCCTCCAGCCGGGACGACCAACGAGCCATCGTGGCTCGGCGAGCGGCTTCACGCCATTCGCGTACCTCTTCGGGCGGAGGACGATACCCGTTCTCCGCCCGATATTCAGCCGCTCGCCGATAAACTTCGCCGAGCACTTCCGCCTCCAAATCCCACGGGGGTGCTCCGGCCAAGGCGCACGCCGCCTCCGTCGACACGTTGCGGTATCCGCGTATGGCTCTGACCGCCAATACCCTCTGAGGCCGCCAAAGGCGTGCCTTATTCTGGGCGGTCAGAGCCGGGACCCACACCGGTGACCCGTAAAGGGCCATCGACCGGACCACCCCCGTGTAGAGGTGTCTTGTTTCGACGCTGGCTCCACCCAGATTGGGCAAGAGTCGCCCAAGGGCGGAGGCAGCGCCGACCAGCTTTGGGGCAAGCTGTCGGAAGTGCTCGTCGAAGAGCCACCTACCGTCGAGGATCAGGCCCAGATACTTCATCTGGGCCCGAACCGGTACGAGGACCGAGTTGACTTCGATGGAGGCGCCGGGGGGTGGACCACGACGGGGCCCATGAAATAACAGGGCCTCCGTCTTATCCAGGGCCACCCGCAAGCCCAGCGCCTCGATGCGCCCAACCACCAGAGAAACAACCCTGGTGGCCAGGAGCTGTGACCAACGTGTCATCGGCGTAACAAATTACGCCCAGCCCGGGAGGCAGACGACTTCGAAGGACCCAGTCGTACCCCACGTTCCACAGGAGTGGTCCGAGGACAGACCCCTGTGGAACGCCGCACGACATGGGTCGCCGTCTCAAGACGACATCTCGATCCTCGTACACGACGGTACGCTCCTCCAAATGGTCTGCCACCAGCCGCCTCAGGTACTCTGGCACCCCATGATACTGGAGTGCTTCCCTGATGCAGCTGAATGGCAGACTATTAAAGGCGTTGGCGATGTCCAAGGACACCGCCAACACCACGCCGCCACAGCTCACTGCCTCTTCGGTCACGGCCCTAAGGCGCATCACGGCATCGACCGTCGAACGCCCCTCTCGGAATCCGAATTGGGCGTCCGACAGGTCGGGCCCCACCTCGCTTAGGTGCCGGACGATGCGGGCAGAGAGGATCCTCTCGAACAATTTGCCCGCCTCGTCCAGCAACACGATGGGCCTATAGGCCACGACCGAATCGGCAGGCCGTCCCGGCTTCTGCAATAGGACCAGCTTCCCGCATTTCCAGCACTCAGGGAAGCGTCCGGACGCCAGGCTGGCGTCCAAAACCTCCCTGAGGCGGTCCGACATATGGTCGAGGGCTCGGGCCATCACTCGGGGGGGTACCCGTCCGGCCCGGGGGCGGTGTTCTTGGAACGAATCCTTAGAACAGCCGCCCCTACCTCCGATTCCCTAACGGGCGGAATATCGTCCTCTCGGCCCCCGTCGTCTCTGGCCACTGAATAGGCCATCGACGGGGGCGTGTGCTCCGCCCGCTGCGGGAAAAGGCCCTCGACCACCTGCTGCAGGAAGCTGGGCTGGAGAGTCTCGGTAAGGGGGGGGCCCGCCGTGCGGAGCTTTTGTCGCACCGCACGATATGGGCGACCCCAGGGGTCACGATCGAGACTCTCCAGCATCTTCTTTCTCTTTGCCTCTTTGGCGCGACAAATGGCCAGCTTCAGAGTTTTCCGCGCTTCGCGGTACTCCTCATGAAGCTGGCCCTCCTCCCCGTCTACGCGGTGGCGTCGCCGCCGGCATCGGGTGTAGGACCTCCGGGCACGAGTACAGGCCGCACGGAGGTCCGCCAACTCCTGGGACCACCAGTAGACCCCGTTCCGTGAAGGTCGACAACCCCGAACGCGGGGCATGGCCGCATCGCAGATCTGCGTAATCGCAGTGCGAAAGCGGCCAGCCCCCATGTCGACCTCCTCGGCCGGGGCCCGCGGAGACAGCCAAGACTGAACTATGGCCGCCTCCTCTAGCAGGTCCCTGTCGAGTTTGGCAACTGCCCACCGCGGAAAGCGGGAGGTATGCCGCGCCACGCCAATTGTACTTCCCTAGTTTAAGGTTTCGTAGTTAAGTTAATTTTGTTACTTATCTGGTGTGCAATAAAGAGATTTATTATTATTATTTCTGATATACCTCACTAGACCTAGACATAGGACCCGATGGCAGGTCCTTGTCAAGGAGTGAAACTTCCTGCCACGACAGTTTAAATGCGATGTTTAATAATTAATTTTAAGACATGCTAAAAAGCACGATTTGTTAAAAGTCATGATTCACTGCAACGGTTGCAAAACTTCTATTTTATAGCTATTATCTATTATCAATTTTTATTGGGTTTATTCTTATAATAGCTGACCCACGCAACCTAGTTTGCGTCTTATATTGTCCGTAGCGTGAAAATTTTCCCCCGTTTTTTAAACATTCTTCACTGGTGCTCCGCTCCTATTAGTAGTAGCGTGATGATATATAGCCTATAGCCTTCCTCGATAAATGGACTATCCAACACCAAAATAATTTTTCAAATCGAACTAGCGGTTCCTGAGATTAGCGCGTTCAAAAAAACAAACAAACTCTTCAGCTTTATTATTAGTATAGATTATACTCAGCAGGAGTTTTATTATTGTCATACAAAGATTATTTAGAAGTTCTTACCGCAATTGATGTCGACAAATAAATATCCTTCGACCGGCAACTTACATTTTAAAGATTTTATACTATACCTAAGGTAAATGTACGAGTAGTTAAGAAGGGAAGGTATTAGCAGCGTGAGCAGGTAATAAAGCCTTCGTACTTGTTTGATCAAAGACTAAACTGCTATTGCAGATACTTATTTATTTACTTTTGGCAAAACTGTGAAATGCACTGTCGCCTGCGTTGTTCCCGGACCAATACGACCTTCAAACCTTCAAGAAAAGAGCGTACTCCTTTCCTAAAAGGCCGGCAACGCACTTGTAACCATCAGGCGATACGTCTGCTCGTTTGCTCCCAATATAATAAAAAAAAAAAACATTTTTCGTGTTGTTTTTGATGTTTACCTTTACTTTGTTTTACCATTAAAAATGATTATCAAATTCTTTGTCCTGTGAGATGTAAATCTCACTATATCTTAGAGAATAAAGGAGGGATTGCGATCCAAAGGGTATCTAAAGAATTCATCGGAACACCTATAACCGTTGAAATTTATATTGTAATAGTTGGTAAATTTTTTTGAAGACTGATAAACTATAAAATCAAACCTGTGGATTATTTTACGAATATTTTATTATTTTTAAGTATTACCTACCAAAATAGCTAAACCTTTCAAACATAGGTAGGCAGATTGTTTTTGTTATAATGCTTAACAACTATCAGCTATCAAACCACCGTGTATTAAACCCAGATCGTTAGTCGCAATTTGCACCTTGGGACGAACGCCACGAATTTTTGTGAGCTCCGGAGTTAAAAATACGTTTGAGTGGTAAATTGTGACGCGATTTACATGAACCAAGTGTCGAAAGTTAGATAAAAGTGAGATCCTTCTGTGTGAAGTGCTGGTCTTAGTGAAAAAACATCCCCTGAACTTTTAAAACTGAAAAACAATAGTTTTGGAGGTTATAGTGCACGTGGTTTTACCTAAAATCAAGTAGAACTTTGTCCCGAGCGGTTGCCCCCACCTGGAATTTTCGCAGTCGGGTGCCCCCTCGTGTTCTACAAGTCGCCACGTCGCCGGTTTTCAAGATACAGCGTGGACTTCAAAGTTATTTTGAAAAAACTGAAAACCACGTGCTGCTGAAAATTTGAACGGAGCAACTCAGAGCGCTGAAACTTGGCACGGACCTCGGCATCACCCTGCAGAGCATTTTTCTGCAATCAGAAAAATTTTTGACCCCAAGGTTAAATTTTTATTACCTTTTTAATTTGCAAACTTTGACCTACAATATTTTACTTACCTGGACCGCTAGAAAAATTCTGCAACTGCACGTCGTTGCGCGCTAGCCGGAGGAACAAATCTGGAAAAATTCAAAATTCTAGAAGCATTAGTTTAGAAATTAAAATTAAAAAACTGAAATTTTTGGAAATCTTGAGATTTTTGACTGAAAAACCTGAAAGTTTCAGAATTTTATCTTTTGGTATTAAAGCCCGTTATTTAACATAAATTATCCAAATTTTTTCAGAATTTTCAGTCTAATATTAACGTAGTTATAGATTTTTTAATGTTTTTAGCTCATAAATAGATAATAAATAGAAATAATAAGATTTTTAGGTCATATATGTGTTTTTATAGCCTAGTTAAGTGTTTTTAAGCCCAAACTAGGGCGTTCTATCTTTAAAATTAAGAGATATAAACTTTTTTGGCCATTTTATATTTTAGAATAAAATTTTCAGTTTGATATATCTCCGTCACCGTTTGATCTAGGAGCTTCGGGTTTTCGCAGAAATCTGCCCCACATTACTATCTCTCCTGAAAATATATTTTCAGGAGCTTTCAGACACTTGGACCTTTTCAGCCTGAAAGTGTCAGGGAGCGTTGCAGGAGATTGAGCTGAAAGGCACATCCAAGACCCGGTCTCGCTGCGACCTCCGGTTGCCGCGCTATCGGGGTTTGAAACTGAGTTTTGACAATTGTCAGTTGTCAAACTCAGGGTTTGGACGCCTGTGTCTCCGGTTTGGGGGGTCGTAGGCGAACGCGGTTTTCTTTTGGGTGCTTGGTGGAGGCCCCTGAAACCGTTGTCGTAGATTTCAGGCGTTTTCAGCGTTCTCGTTTTTGGAGCGCTGAAAGTACTATAGGCAGAAAGAGCGGACCGGGGCGTTTGTAAAAAACCCAAACACCGCATATCTGCGACTTCGGGGAGAGATTCGGCGGCCTGTCGAATTTCCACTTTGACAGTTCTCAATTGTCAAAGTTGGGTTTTGGCGGTCCATAACTTCGGATCCTGAGGTCGTAGAAAACCGCGGTTTGTTTCTGGGTGACTGGCCGGACAGTATCCGTCTTCCTGGGTGGTTTTCAGTATTTTCGGACGCCTAAAAATTTTTCGGGCTGAAACCCGGAAATTCGGGCGCGGCTTGACGAGACGAGCGCGGTAATACCAGGCACGGCCTGTTTCGCACCGGTGGTTCGCCAGATATCCTGCTTTTAACAAAGCGTGGCGGCCATCTTGCCAAAATCTGGACCTTTATATCTCGGGGACCCCTTGGGCTAGGTTGGCCGTGTTTGGTATCATTGAGGAGGGCTCACAGAGACCTCTAATAATCTGCACCTAGACCGGCTCTACATAGAGTTAAAAAATTTAAAGCCTCTTAAAATTTTTTCTATTGTGTTTATTGCGACTTTTTTAGGATAAGTGACTTCTTCGACCCCTTTACAGGTCGTTGAAAAACTGTAATTGACTCTTCGGTAGAGTGACCCTGATTTTTAAGGATATTTTATTTTATTTCTTTTACTCTGTGTGTAATATATCTAGACCAGAACTCGAAAGAGTTTATAATCATATTTGTGCCGTTCCACGCTTAGCGACACAGAGCAAACGGTGCTAGATTCTCTAGCAAACAACATATTGACAAATACATATTTACACACTATTATTTACACATTTTTACACATTTATTTACACTTTGACAACCACCTCCAACATAGACTATACAAAATGTACGCGGCAGATCGAACACCACGAAAGACCGCTTCCCCTGTAAAAACGGGAGAAAAGTCACCTCCTGGTGATAAGCAAATGACGGAAAAGGCGAGTCCCTCAACGCTAAACCCGGCACCGGTACAGGTGCGACATAGTGTCGGCGCCATAGAGGCCAAAATCCGTCCTCCAAACCCCACCCCTCCTAAGGCCAAACCATCAGCCAGGGAAACGGTCAAAAACACGAACAGGGCCAACGAGGCAAAGAACCAAGTGACCAAAATCAGGAGCGCCCTAAACCTCAGCCGTAACCTCAAGTCCGAACTCAAAAAGGAGATCTGGGAGGCTGTCGACCGTCTCCATAGCCTTTTCAAGGATGCGGAGTCGGCGCCCAAACAGATCGTGGACATTGAGCCTAAAACCCAGACTGAAGAAAAGACCAATGAACAAGGACTGAGGAGCCTGGAGAGCCAACTCCTAAAAAGAATGGACGAACAGGAGAGACTGTTGAGGGAAAATAGGGAGGAAATTTTAAGAGTGGGAACCCTTGTACAGGACAGCCAAAAACTAGCCACTTACGCAGAAACGGTCACCGGGAAAACAAAGCGTCCCGCCCGAGAAGGAAAGGTAATGCACTCCATCGCTATTACTTCGAAAGCGGAAAATGAAACTGGCGAACAAGTTCTGGATAGGGTAAGAAAGGCGGTGAACGCAAAGGACGAGGGCATTAGGGTGGACAGTGTGAGAAAGGCCAAGGACCATAAGGTTATTTTGGGATGCCAATCGAAACAGGAAATCGACAAGGTGAAAGAAAAACTGAAAAGATCAGGAGGAGACCTTAATATAGAAGAAATCACGAACAAGGATCCTTTAGTCATAATAAAATATGTTATGGACTACCTGACCGATGAGGAAATATTAGGCGCCTTAATAAAACAGAACAATAACCTGCTCAAAGATATTCCCAAACCAAAAATAGAGGCCATCAAAATCAAGTATAGGAGGCGCACCAGAAACAAACATGTCTCTCACGTAGTGCTGACCGTACCACCAGAATTGTGGCGCCGCCTAACAGGGGCGGGCACCGTGCACATTGACTTGCTGCGGGTTAAAGTGGAAGACCACTCTCCGCTGATTCAATGTTCTCGGTGTTTAGGTTACGGTCACAGCAAGCGCTTTTGTAAAGACACTGAGGATATATGCAGCCACTGTGGGGGACTTCACCTGAGGGCAGTATGCGAGGATTGGCTTTCAGGCGCACCGCCAAAATGTCGAAACTGCACCAAGGTGGGACAAGACCGCAGTGGGCACAATGCGTTTAGCCCTGAATGCCCAATACGCCTAAAATGGGATGAATTGGCCCGCTCGTCGATAGCCTATTGTTAAGGGCGTCCCGGTTCATTATAGGCTGGTGCAGGCGAACCTGCAACGAAAGAGATTGGCTACCGAAGAACTCCTTATTGAAGCCAGAAAACGTGACATCTCTGTGGCGCTCTTACAAGAACCATACGTGGGCGCGAAGAAGGCAATGAAAGGTTGTCGGGGTATGAGGGTCTTCCAGAACGCTAACAGGGGAGAGGGGACTATTAAAGCAGCTATCGCTGTCTTTAACAAAGACCTAAACATAAGACAGTACCCGAAACTCACCACAAACAACATCGTCGAGGTGGGACTCCAAACTAGCGCCTGGGAGATCACCCTTGTCTCCTACTACTTTGAGCCTGATCAACCTATTGAGCCATACCTCGATCATCTGAGGAAGATCGCCACAATTGTGGGCACCAGGAGTCTTGTCGTCGGTGGAGACGCCAACGCTAAGAGCCTGTGGTGGGGAAGCCCTACAACCGACAACCGGGGAGAGGAATTGGCGGGAGCGTTGGGGGAACTGGACCTCCATATCCTGAACAGAGGTGCGACTCCAACTTTCGACACCGTCAGAGGAAGCCAGCGATTCCAAAGCTACATTGATGTCACGGCCTGTTCTACGGACATCTTAGATAGAGTGGAAGGGTGGAAAGTGGACGAAAGCCTCACGAGCTCGGACCACAACGGCGTGGTCTTCTTCATTAAATTGGAAAAATCTAAAGGCTTAAAGATAGATAGAACAACGAGAAAATACAACACAAGAAAGGCAGACTGGTCTGAATTTTATAACAAGCTCAATCAACTGAAATTAGAAAGAAATATAAATAAAATAGAATTAGAAAAAATACAAAATATACATGAATTAGAACATGCAGTAACTTCAATAAAAAATTTAATGACAGACACTTGTAATAATATAATACCTAAGAAAAAACCAAAGGAGGAACTTACCGTGCCGTGGTGGTCCGAGAGTCTCGACAGGCTGAAGAAAGAGGTCGCCACGAAGAAGCGAAGGATAAGATGTGCGTGTCCGGGTCGCAGGCCGATGGTCGTAGAAGATTACCTGGAAAAAAGAAAAGAATATGAGTTGGAAGCGTCAAAGGCTCAAGCCAATAGTTGGAAGGAGTTCTGTAGAAAACAGGACAGGGAAGGGGTCTGGGAGGGGATTTACAGGGTGATAGGTCGAACGGCTCAGAGGGAAGAGGACTTGCCCCTGGAGGCGGACGGTGTAGTGCTGGATCCGCAAAAATCGGTTAAACTACTAGCGGAAACCTTTTATCCCGATGATCACATCAACAACGACAGCGCGCACCACACCCTCATAAGATCAAAGGCAGACATGGTGAACGGGGAAAGACACGACGAATCGTGTGATCCCCCATTCACCATGTCGGAACTCAGAGTGGCTTTTGAGTCCTTCAACCCGAAGAAGGCACCGGGAGCCGATGGCTTTACAGCCGATATATGCAGTCATTTCATCCGTAATGACCCTGAACTTACTCTGGCTCTCCTGAACAAATGCTTGGAGCTCTACCATTTTCCCATAGACTGGAAGGAAGCTACGGTGGTTGCTCTGAGAAAGCCGGGGAAGGCTGACTACTCGACCCCCAAAGCTTACAGACCGATTGGGCTTCTCCCCATAATGGGGAAAATTTTCGAGAAAATGCTGGTGGCGCGTCTCAAATATCATTTGCTTCCCAGGATGAGTACTCGCCAATACGGATTCATGCCACAAAGGGGCACCGAAGACGCCCTCTATACCCTGATGGAGCGCATCCGCGATGGACTCGACAAAAAGAGGCTCGTCGTGATTGTGTCCTTGGATATAGAGGGGGCCTTCGACAGCGCCTGGTGGCCGGCTATGAGAGTCCGGTTGGCTGAGGAAGAATGTCCGCAAAATCTAAGACGCACCATGGACAGTTACCTGCGGGATAGGAAAGTCAGAGTGAGGTATGCTGGCACTGAATACCAGAAGTGTACAGAAAAGGGCTGCATGCAGGGCTCAATCAGTGGGCCACTGCTGTGGAATCTCCTCCTGGACCCTCTCCTCAAAAACCTGGAAAATGAGGGGACTTACTGTCAGGCCTTCGCTGACGACGTTGTGCTGGTTTTCGACGGCAGTACGGCACAGGAAGTTGAAGGACAAGCGAACGCCGCACTTGCACGTGCTCTAGCGTGGGGCCACGACAATAAATTAAAATTCGCGCCACATAAGACCAACGCCATGCTAATCACGCGGAGGCTTAAGTTTGACACCCCACGTCTGAGCATGGGCGGGATCGACATCGAAATGTCCAAAGACATGAAAATACTGGGAGTTATAATAGACGAGAGGCTCACATTTAATAAACATGTCGCAAACATCTGTAGCAGAGCAGCCGGAATATTCAAACAGTTATGTAGAGCTGCAAAGACGACGTGGGGTTTACAGCCAGAAGTGATCAAGGTGATTTACACAGCGGCTATAGAACCTATCATTTTGTATGCCGCCAGCGTATGGGCTCCGGCCGCTGAAAAGGTGGGAGTAAAGAAGCAGCTGGGAGCGGTACAAAGGGGGATTGCACAGAAAATGTGCAAAGCGTATCGGACTGTCTCTTTGAACTCTTCGCTCGTATTGGCTGGGGTGCTCCCCCTCGACCTCCGAGTCCGTGAGGCGGCCTCACTTTATGAGGCCAAGAGGGGAGTACCACACTATATTCTTGGAGACAGGGAGGTAGAGCGCATGGACTCTGCGTTACTGGCACCACACCCTGCGGAGCGAGTTGACCTGGGGTTCGACAATCTGGTAGACCAACACCAGCCTACAGCGGATTTTGACCTCAGCATCTTCACAGATGGAAGCAAAATCGCGGGAAAGGTTGGAGCAGCGCTGTCGATATGGGACAGAGGAAAGGAAATAAAAACGATCAAACTTACACTACCAGCGTACTGCACAGTATATCAGGCCGAACTCCTGGCCATATGTGTCGCGACCAGGGAAATTGTAAAGGCAAAGGCATCGACGTTTCGCATTCTCAGCGACTCCATGGCGGCATTAATGACAGTAACAAACTACAGTTGCCTCCACCCATTGGCAGTGGAAACAAGAGAGAACATCAAATCCCAGTCTCTCAAGGGCAAAGTTATTACCTTGTCCTGGGTCAAAGCCCACGTAGGGGTGGATGGGAACGAACGAGCAGACCAACTGGCCAAGGAGGCCGCTGAGAAGTCGAAACGAAAGCCAAACTACGAACTGTGCCCGGTTTCTTTCATCAAGCGGAATCTGCGTATGCGGACGCTTGATGAGTGGAACCACAGGTACAAAATTGGTGAAACCGCAAAGATCACAAAATTATTTTTCCCGGACGCGATATCGGCATACAAAACAATCAGAGAAATAAAAATAGGGAACATACTTACACAGACAATGACGGGGCATGGAGGGTTCTCCGAGTACTTGGAACGGTTCAGGTGTAAGGAGAGCCCATCCTGTATTTGCGACCCGGGTGAGAGGGAGACCGTACCGCATGTTTTGTGTTACTGTCCCATTTTCGCCCTGGAGCGGCACACCTGTGAAAGTAAAATAGATATCGATATAAGAGAAATAAACTTTTGTAAAATAATAAACAGTAAGAATAGGGATGTATTCCTAGATTACTGCATAAGTATAGCAAATAAGGTAATTAAGAGAAACAAAACAACTGTGTAACAAATTATGCTTACACAATATAGTGTAGTATATAAGTGTCAAGCATAAATAAAAATGTTAATAGACAATAAGCAAGTAGTCATAGAAAATCATCTAATCTAAGTAGTAAATAAGAAAAATGTATTAGTATTAATATATGTATTAGTATTAATATATAATAGAACAGAAATAGATATAAAAATGTAAGAAGTAGAATATAAGTAATAGCATAAATATCATGTACCCGACAGTTAAATGTAAGCATATAGTAAATATTGTAATTAGTTTTATAAGCAGCTGTAAAATAAAAAACATAGTGTCCCTTATTTTCCCACACGACTAAAATATAAATATAAATAGAGAACGAACTATAGGATAGGATAGAGTAGAATGGTAGACGGGAGTCCCACCCGTAAAAAGTGAGAACTATGATGAATGCTAGAAAGAACTAGGATGTTGCATAAAAGTGCGAGAGGAACAACAGCGAGAACTTGTATGTAAGTGAACCAGATTAACATAGGCTCCGATAATGTTGGAGGTGTAGCATTAAAAAAAAAAAAAAAAAAAAAAAAAAAAAAAAAAAAAAAAAAAAAAAAAAAAAACCCAGATCGTTATCATCACAATGAGTCACGGGTTCGGAGTAATCGATTTAGTTTTTGTAACTTCCAATTAACAATAGACAAAAACATACTGATAATTATTTAAAAGCTGTTACTGTGAAATTGACTTACAATTCTTTTTCTTTTTTAGCTATCTTGATAACCGTTTCTATATATTTATGACCAGTATTAAAATTTTATTCCAGCTACCAACGTTTAAAACTAATAGGTCTTTACCTATGAAATTGCGTTTCTTCAGTACTGGTCATTTCAAATAAAAAAAAGTTTGTAATGGCTCTGTATTCTAAATTCAAATTAATTTTGTTTTAAAATCATGACATTCTATTTATAAACTCAGTCTTTTGTTTTTTGATTAGCGTTGTATTTTCATTACATTTGAACATTTTTCGTCATAATGGATACTTTAAAAATTCGTGTAATTATGGAATATGAGTTCCGTCGTGGCACCAACGCGACACAAACGGCACGTAACATCAAAAACGTTTACGGAGAGAACTGTACAAACGAACGCACAACCCTTTATTGGTTTTCCCGGTTCCGTTCTGGAAAATTTGACTTGAAAAATGAAGCTCGTGGTCGTCCGGAGACTTTGGTTAACAATAATGAATTAAAGGCGATTGTGGAAGCTGACGAAACTCAATCTACAGCTGAGCTAGCAGCAGCTTTTAATGTAAGCATCAAAACAATATTGATCCATTTGCGACAAATTGGCAAGGTAAAAAAGCTTGATAGATGGGTGCCCCACGACCTTAACGATCGCCAGCGCAACGTACGCGTCGAGACCTGCCTTTCGCTGCTCAACAGGCAAAGAAATGAAGGAATTTTGAAACGAATAGTTACGTGCGACGAAAAATGGATTCTGTTCGACAATCATAAGCGCTCAGCAAGTTGGTTAGACCCTGGTTCAGCACCAAAGCAATGCCCTAAACCAAAATGACCCCTAAAAAGGTGATGGTCACTGTTTGGTGGTATAGTGCGGGTGTGATTCACCACAGCTTTTTACAAAACGGCATGAGCATTAATGCAGATGTGTACTGTGAAGAACTGGAGAGAATGATGGAGAAGCTTGCACATCTGCAACCAGCTTTGGTCAATCGGTCGTCCCCACTGCTCCTTCACGACAACGCGCGACCCCATACTGCGCAACAGACAGTCTCCAAGCTGCAAGAGCTGGGGTTGGAAGCTCTCCCTCATCCGCCATACTCACTAGACCTTGCACCTACCGACTATTACTTTTTCCAAAATTTAGACAACTTTTTAGTGGGTAAAAAATTCAATTCCCGAGAGGCAGTACAAAATGCCTTTGAAGAGTTTGTTGCCTCCCGTCCAGCTGATTTTTACAAGAAGGGCATCAATAAACTGCAAATGCGTTGGCAAAGATGCGTCGATTGCATGGGTGATTACTTCGAAAAGTTTGAAAAAATAAGTACTTTCACTTATTGCATACAAAACGGCAATTTCATAGGTAAAGACCAAATATTTTGATGCCCAAAAGGCAGTAATAAAATCTGGAATGTTGGAGCTTTGAGAGTCACGTCCGCAGAATGCTAATACGACGATGAATAATAGACGACAGAACTTTTGTTTGGTAATGACCCCAAACAAAAGTTCTGTCGTCTGAGGGCCTAATGTGAATTTTATTTCAAAACAAGTATCGACTTTTAAAATAAAATCGCCTTAAATACGGCCGTATTTAACTTTTTACACCTCCGTCGTCACCTTGACGGTGGAGTTGATGTAAAATAAACTCACACTAGACTCTTCGGTTATGTACCGAGAGTTGATTCCATTGACGTCATAACGATCTAATTAAATTGTATGACACATTAAGAGACAAAAAAAGACGCCCAGCCCAGTTGAAATCGATGATTTTTCTCTTTCATGAAGTTGGATAGCCTACGGTAGCTGGATAGTGTGTCCTAGGTACTTTGAGCGTAGACTCTTCAATTCTCACAATATGTGCGACATAGACATTCGAAATAATCTTCGTCTTATTTAAGTTCATTTTAAGACTCACTCGTTTAAAGAATATACATACATGTATTAGGAATTAAATACAGCTCACACAGACATATTTTTCTGACCTTCCCTGTTATATATTATGTCGTGTCTTTCTATACCTTTGATGTCTTTGTGTTGTTTAGTTTATTTTTTTATTTATTGACATAAAGTTATACATAGTCTTCGCTCTTTTACTTCCTTATAAACTCTTGTACGTCAATTCCTAAAAACATAAACAAGCAAATGAGAATGAAAGAAAAAACAAAAAAAAACAGAAATAGTACAAAAACCATACATCTGGCCCGTGTATGTTTGTGCGTGCATCTGTGTGTGAGTGCTTGTGTAGACCAATTACCCGACCACTTATCCAATTATTATTTTTTTAACATATGTTCCTGATATCATCGTAGCTGTAACCTTTCAGCCATTTTACTAAAAGTAATTTAAATTTGAAGCTATTGTATTATTTAGTCTTTGTGTAATTTTCATAATTTATTATAAAAGTTTGGGATTAGATGTAATCAAATTAGATCAGATCAGATCAAACCAAAGGGCAGGTTAATTGTTTTTGCAATCTATGTAGGTACGTATGTCTGTACGTACCTCCGTCCTAGCATCCAAACTACTGAACCGATTGTGATGAATGAGGTGTCAAAGGTTTGTAATAATGGCCCAGGTAGCTATATAAATTGTATTAAAGAATTTACATATGCAGATTATAGTATGTCTGCCTCGGCGCAGTGGTAGCGTGTGCGACTGTTGTGCTTGAGGTTTTGGGTTCGATTCCTAAGTCGGACCAAATATTTTATGTGATCGGCAAATATTTGTTTCGGAGTGTAATACCCAATATTATCTATATATATATATATATTATGGGGGGCAAACGAGCAGACATATTGCCTGATGGTAAGCGATTACCGCCGCCCATGGACACCCGCAACACCAGAGGCGTTACAAGTGCGTTGCCGGCCTTTTAGGAAGGAGTACGCTCTTTTCTTGAAGGTTTGAAGGCCGTATTGGTCCGGGAACACCGCAGGCGACAGCTCATTCCACAGTTTTAGGTACTGTGCGCGGCAGAAAGTTTCGGGCAAATCGCACAGTTGTGGACTGCCAACCATCTAGATGATGGGGATGAAACTTCTGTTGCATAGGACGATAGCGGAAATAGGCTGCAGGGATCAGTCCGAACAATTCCTCTATTAAAATATTTTATGTACTTCCAAAAAATAAAAATGTTGCTCTGCTTAGATTAATACTAGTTAAGGTTCTGTGTTAGATGTCCGAAAATAATTTATATTTTCACCATTTTAATTGCTTTGTTTATTTTACTTAATAAGTAGTTTGTATTATATTGTTCAAGTGATTGAAAAATTCAATAAGTAATGAAATCAAACAAAAATAAAGAACGGTTTGCATCTCAAGTTTTATTACAAATACTTAAAAAAAAATGACCTGAAGTCACGATAACAAGTCTAAATTAACCTTATGATCTAGGAAAAGTGTCGTACCAAAAGGGACCTTCGATATTCTTGTAAGGGAACGTACCCATAATACGTGACCTGCTTATGGCAGGGAGTCTTTAGAATACTACTTTTTGTTACCAAGTCGTCAAATAGTCATGCAGTTATATAGCCGATGAATCTAGGCATTTATTACAGGAATTAAGACAGAGCAAATGGGGGCTAAATACTTGGGAAAATGGATCACGCAGTTTAAATACGTTCCCTGAGAAAAAAATATTATGTACTATCATGAAACAAACAGTTTACTCACTAATAATGTGCGTTAAAATGTGCAAACAGGTGAATATGATAGTATTGCGAAATTATTAACACGAGTGTTATTCATCGCAAATCGTAGTGCGAAAATGGAATGATCAGAGAAATGTTATGGGACTTATTTAGTGGACTATCCCTTATTTATTAAGAATAAATCTAAACACAATTTAAGCTATCATGACACTATCTGCATATTTTCCACTTTTCACCTTGCGATTTATGATGAATAATACAAACCTTAATATTTGACAATACTATCATATACAACTGTTTGTAAATGTAATTAATGGATGACCCCTACCATACGTACACTTTTCCAATATTAAGTGATGATACACTTTTTAAAATCTATTACAGAGGTATAATTCTCTAAAATGAAATCGTAGACTAGTTTAATTGTGTTCACTATTACAAGGAGACATTACATTCAAAGAATCCTAAATTGTTTACAGTAAAATTACAGCAACAAACAACAAATTGTTCTAAAAGCTACCACTGAGATGTAACTTAGTTCATTCGACTAAAGACAATAGTGACGTCATTCAAGCCGCACGTACATTCAAGCATGGTCACACTGATTTGAAATTACATATGTATGGCAATCAAAAACCGTGATTGTTCAGTGGGTGGGCTTGATCGAAGTGTCACTATTTTCTTATTGCGAATGGGCTATACGATATTTATTAAAGTATACGATATATAAACACTATGGCCTAGATATTATCCGAAGATAAATTCAATCGAAAAAATATATAGAATATTCACAATTAATATTCAACACCCATCTTTATAAGTTAAAAGTTAGCATAACTCGCAATGTGCCGAAATTTAACTAAAAATTGGATTTAGATTAGAAGGTCGATTTCTCGATTTAGTCGATTGGAATTACGGGTATGCGATTTTAATCTCTTTTAGTTTTTCTTATTTTAAATTTTAATTCAATTTGAGGTTTTGATATGTGTTTAGTACATTATATTATTAGTAAACTGTTGTAGTCAGGTGACAAAATGTTTTTTAGTTGCTTCTAAAATCTATTCTACTTACAAACTGCCTTTCTTTCATATGTAGCTTTTTTCATTTAAATCCTAAAACGCTTGATTGTCAAAATATGCACTTATTATCAGAATTGCCACTTATTTGTAAATATAACGTAAAACGTAAAGATCATTGTTATATTCAGAAGTGTTAATTTCACACATGCCAATGAAATGCTATTGACTTATAAAATCTTAGCGATGGCTAAGTACAAATAAAAGTAGTGTGTGGTTAGATACAGTGTGAACATCCTATATATACCTACACATACACTTTCCAAACCACGTACACATTGAGGCTAAATACAACAGAATAACTATACGATAAAACTAAATTATGCTTACGTTTCCTAACCTACTAAAACGATTAATTAAATTCATTAATGCAATATTACTAAAGCAAACTTATTACAACACTGAAAAGTCATTAGAGATAAATAAAAATATACCATAATAAGATAATTTCTACACGATTTTATTTACTACATTAATAAAATATATTCGCTAAAAGTCGTGATTGTTTAAAAAAATTACTAAATATATTATAAATATATATTTATAGATCAGTAAAAATAATTCGCTAAAAAATGTAACAACAATGTTAAAATGATTAATATAAGATTGCACTTGATATAATGCACGACGTTCAATTGATTTTAAGGAACAATTTTAGGAGTCTTGATTTTAGCTAAAAAAAAACTCGTGTAGTCAAAGAGATTAGAATAATAAAGTTATTTTTACAACATATGATAACGTTCAATAAAAATCAATTAAATATTTAAATAAATCGGTTCTAATTTTTTTTCTTGCAACACTTCTCGCCGTAATTGCCAGCGTCAAAATTAATAAAGTCGTCGATGTCTATTAGTTTTGACACGTCAAAAATGGTTTCGATGACAAATTTAACCTAGGTTATTGCACTTATGGATTAACTAAATAATATCATAATTATTCATGATACATAAAACCGGTACTAAGCTTCAATTTGTAAACTACAGTTTTAGGTAAAAAAAAAAGTGATGTTGCCATTTCGGCCTGTATAGTAACTACGCAATACTATACTAAATTTGGCCTGAAATACAGCACTATGAAGATATTACCGGTTTCTGAAAGAAAAATACATGAAATTTGCTATGAAAAATTATTTTTGTTTACGGTGTTTTACTAAATGTTATTTCAAATTTGATTGTACAAGATAAAATAATCGGTCATGAAAATAAAAAGCCGAAAATATGCATCAGTATTTTTAATAAATTTTGATGATTTTTACCAATTTTGTTGTAGATCAAATAATAATATCAATAACATTTAAAATTTAACAGTTTATTATATAATTGTCTATTCTAATGTTTACTTATTTCATCATTAACTAGTCATTTTAATGTAAAATTTCATTTAAGCAAAATACGCACGAATAAAAAATCGGCGTTAACAAACATATTATTTAATTCATATTCATAGTTTAAGTGCATTTCAGGCCAATTTTTACCAGATCTTTATTTATACATTATTTATTACGGCATCTGTTTCGTAAAAAAGTTCCACAAAAGTATAAAAAAAACATTTCGCTCTAGAATTGTCTCCCATTTCAAACATAAAAAAAAATTGTGGGTGACAAACTTTAGCGTCTTTTTATACTTTTAGGACAGTTTTAAGAAGTATTTGATTTATTATTATGATAAAAATATTGTAAAAACTACTAATCTAATTTCACTAAGTAGTTTTACACGCGGCCCAGCCTTTTTATTCAATATGCTTATCTCACTCACGCTGCGGTTTTTCGTTATGAATTGAGGCATGAATTATCACACCTTCATAGTGCAAGGTGTTGTTGTCAATTGTCTACTGTTATTTAATAAATTATAAATTGTCTATGGAATTGTCCTATGACAATCAAATAGATAACCACAGAACATTTTTTAACAACGCGGTACTAATGACACTCAAAGGTGACATTGCTGAGTACAACAGAATGTAGGTGGCGCTACTAATCCTTCGCGCCATGTTTCGGAATACATTTAAATTTTCAAATTTTCGAAGAGCAAAAATAAATTATAGGGTAACAAAATACAACATTACTTTTAGGATAATTTAAGTGTAGAACAGTGATTGAAATATAACAATTTTTAGGGAAACGGTAAAGTAACAATATTTCTAGTCTTGTTACACCAAGAATCATTTTTAATTAAGGAACTAACGTATTACCATTGTAACAACAAACAATAACGACCGACCGTAGCGAGAGACCGTAACAAAATAAAAATAATTGATTACATAAAAAGAAAAATAAAATTTTTAATCTTATCTTAAAATATATTTATGTTAGACTAATATTAATGTGATTAAAGTTCCAATCCATTTATTATTATTTACAAGGGTTTCAGTAATTATTTGTTGCGAAAAAATACTAAAAACTAATATAAAGTCTAATCACTAGCCATGTGAATCGCAATAACCGAAATTTATGTAATGCTAGAAGTACACTCTGTTTTAACCTAACACATCGTCGAATTGTCCATATTCTCAACTATTACACTTTGCTTACATAACGACTTTATGTACCTTTTCTATTTAGCTCATTTGAGTTCATAAATATTCTTAGTAAATACGAATAAAGCCATTCCTAGCTAAAATGTATTTAATTAAATTGTACTTCGCTACTATTTCATTACTTTTAACAATATATACTTCTAGCACTGACATACATATCTCAGTCCCATATATAGTATTATGTGATGCTATAAAGTGATGTATAAGTTCAACATTGTGTATGGGACCGTCGCGAGTAACAGTTTGTAAAGCTTCCCTCTCACTGATACGTAACATGAACAAAACAAAAAAAACTGGTTCGCAGTTTGTGTCACTGTAGTGAGATAAAAGGTTTATTTTTATACAATATGTATAGTATAATTAATTTATATTATTATCTACAACGATTGCCGTATAATGGCTCTACACAATATATAATTTTATATAAGTAGCTTTGTAATTTGGTATATCAAACGCTTGCTCCCAAATCTTCAGTGTATAATTTTATTATGTATATTATTATGCCCAAAGTCAGTTTATTTATTTTTATATTATGATAATAAAATTGAGCATATACTTATACAGTAAATTAACTAGTGTATAAAATGCATAGATATTAAAATAAAATGCACATAATATTATTATTTCATTGTTCAGTCACGTTGAAGTGTTGCCATTAAATTATTACAGTTTAAAAACATTGGGATACCACAAACAAAGATCAGTTAAAACTTAAATATACCAAAATATTGGCCCTCATAAATCGATTTTATGTACAAATAGTATCTAAATTTTGTCCAAATATAAAACTACGCATGCAGTGTTCTTTTTTCCTATTAATATGGCTCATAATGGCGGTTTCGCCGGATTTATATCGAATTAGTCACAAACATACCGATCGATTCACCGCAATTGGGATACAGCAAGATCGATCGTACCATACTCTCTTAGAGACTCGACACCGATAGGGTTCGGTCCACCAAACCTTACTCTAAAACTAACTCGTATTTGAGATTAACGTCAACCGGCGTACGCGCAACTGACCCGCGGTGATCACACGCAAGTGTACACAGACCAGAATCTTTCACTAAGTTCAACACAGTAGTGACGTCAATCCTGCGTATACTCTACACTGCGTAAATCGGTACGAGCACACCGAGAAAGTACTGGCTGCGCAGGCGCAGTGCAGTCAAGTTCAAGGTTTAGAAGTGCGACTCGTGTATGGTGTGGTGTCAGAGCTGGGTGTCGCCGGGCGGGGCGAGGGCGGGGGCGGGGGCGGGCGCGGGGAGGGAGGGGTGCGGGGCGAAGGGCTCGGCGTCCGGCGAGCACGCGTCCTCAGGGTTCATGTCGATACGATCCGCCTTACTCCACACCAGCAGGTCCATTATAAACGCTAGGAACATCAGGAACGCCGATAAACCTGTCGATATTATTACAAAAATTAAAATTCCATATGTATTTTTGTGAAAAATTAAAAAAACAACCCTTCTTTATGTTCCATTCGCTTCGCTGCAAGCCGCCACAAAATCAGAGGGTTACACAGGGTACACCCACAAGCAAGTATGATTTGTTTACGGCATTGTATGAATTAATACATTTATATTTGACAACAATAACCACAGTTGCGTGCGGGTGCAACGACACTATCTAAACGATGTACTGCTGGGCTGTAAGCTGTCAGAGACATGTGTTACGTACCGAGATAGAAGTGTCGGAAGCTGTCGTTGTCGTAGGACACGCAGGCGCCGATGACGTTGCAGAGCACGTCCCGCGCGCGACACGCCGCGTCCACGGCGGCTCCGAACACGATCGGACAGGGCACGTTGCCGAACACGCCGATCGCAAACTGGATCACGCCCATCGCCATCGCTTTATCTGTTAACGATCGTCTCATTGTTACTATTTGTCCAACATTTTTATCATACATCACACACAACGGAATCCACTTCTTTTCAAAATTATAAATCGCAAGTGACAGCACGGTTGACTTAGTGGTTAAGCGGTAAGCGAAATGGGACAACACTTTCTGTGATCTACAAATTGTTGTTCTGAGTCTGGGTGTTCTTTGTGTCCGTTTCATGTAGGTTTGTAAAGTCCACCGCGACACAGTATTTATATTAGTAATGCTTGTATTGTCGTTTTTAAACAATAAAATTGTAAGCTATATAATAATTAACCTAAATAATTTCTAATATCACATCACAGATATGATAGCAAATATCACTTTGTGTGATCTTTGTAAGTTTCTTGTATGTTTGTAAATACATACCGACACATCACTAATATGGGCGTTATCTTTTTAAAGTCAACTAAATTTACTTAGTACTACTAAATCTATTAGAAATATAACATTAGTATTACTCACCATCCCACGTGGGACATCACTTTGTGTGATCCACAAAATGTTGTCCTGAGTCTGGGTGTTCTTTGTATCCGTTACATGTATGTTTGTAAAGTCCCCCACGACACAGGATGTATGTTCCTAATGCGGTAGTTGTCTTTTTTAAAAAACAAAAAAAAAAACTCACCGTGTTTGTCAGTACATCGTATGATGAGTAGCACAGCCCCCACTTCCCCGCTGGCGTGCACGAACATGATGGCGGCGAACACGGCCACGAACGTGTAGATCTGATTGCACGGCCCTTTGCATTCCCCGCTCACAGCGAATCCCAAATTGTCCGTCCAGTTCGACGCTTTGTCGTTCAGATTGTAACGGTCCAACCTGAAAAAAAATACAAGAATTTATTTTGTCCTTGCCTCTTTTCAATAATCAGTGGAAGTGTTTCGTAAAATGGGACGAAAATGTGTAACAGGAAGCCGTGAAAACGTGCGCTATTTGATAACGATAAACGAGATACTAGATGTTATACAAAATAATGACAAAGATTTCGGTCACGGCGGCCAGTTTCAACGGATGTCTGCTGAACTTATTTTTCAAAATATTTTTTTTAAATATAAATCCTAATCACCACCTACAATGTTACGAAATACAATCTTATTTCTTATAAATAAGGCATAGCTTCAATTGTATATTTGTGTTCTGGTGTAAACTGTCTACGAAGTATTTTTCTTTTCAGAATTTTTCGATATATTCTCGATGAAAACGCAGTTCATTGCGTTCTCCCATGGTAATAAGGTTGCTAGTGCTCAAATTTAACACGCTATGTCATAATTATAATCATAACGATTTGATTACGATAATTTCTAGAGATATACAGAATTGTCGGCCATTATGAGCGATCGCGCTCTGTTACCCACATTGCGTATCTGTTTTTATGCTTTGTGATACAAGCTTTGTCTAGGTTGAAATCAGGCGGCAATGTGTGAGATTTATCAAATTTTGCCCGCGAGACCGCCCGCGTGTATATCGGTTATCGTGGTAAAGAGTAGCATATGTCCTTCCTCAAAAATAAATAAATAAATAAATATTCCGGACATCTAACACTCAACGCCATCTAGTCCCAAGCTAAGCAGAGCTTGTGTTATGGGTACTAGACAACTGATATAAATACTTAAATACTTCTTTTTTTGTAAATACATACATATTTTACATAGGAAACACCCAAACTCCGAAACAAATATTTTTAGATCATAGAAACATTTGTTCCGACCCGGGAATCGAACCCGAGACCTCAAGCTTAGCAGTCGCATACGCTACCACTACGCCACCGAGGCAGTCAAATCAAAGTATCACCATGTGAAATTCCTTTGAAATCGGTGCAGCAGTTCACCCGTGTAAGAGTGACAGATATAGTTACTTTGGAATTTATGAATTAGTATGGATTACTCACGTAGCTAGTGCCTTGTCTCCAAAACCATCAGCTTCGATACACGAACACTGAGTATAGAGCCAAGTATTGTTGTCTAACTGGTGACTGTCGAGACAACCCGCCTGGCATGGTGACAAGTATGTATAAGAGTCCTGAAATAAAATACATTGGTTACTGTCAAGTTTGTGTGGTAACGGATTAACAACCCCACTTATATACATCCCAAGGTTAAGAACCGACCAACAATATAAATATAATAAATATTTAAATATTTCGGACATCTAACACACAACGCCATCTAGTCCCAAGCTAAGCAGTGCTTGTGTTATGGGTACTAGACAACTGATATAAATGTTTAAATACTTTTTTTTTGTAAATACATACATATTATACATAGAAAAAACCTAAACTCCGAAACAAATATTTGCAGATCATACAAATATTTGGTCCGACCCGGGCATCGAACCCGAGCTTATCTCAAGCTTAGCAGTCGCATACGCTACCACTACGCCACCGAGACAGTTATCAGTTTGATTTCAGTAACGAGGAGATGTGATACTAACCTGTCCACAAACAGGATTGAAGGGAACGTTGGTACAGTTGCAGCCAGAACTGCACTCTAGGCCGCTGTTCGCGATGGTACCTTCGCTGATCATAGCATAGTTCTCTTCGGGACAACTGACGAACATCAACACTATCATACCTGAAACAGAGAACAGCACTTAGAGTACACTATATGGATATTGACCTTATAGTACACCAATATATTGAGACAATTGTGAATTAAATTAATGCTACAGACAGTCTCAGCTAAAAGAAATGGTGAGAGTGAGAGGGAGGGAAATATAATATTATTATTATTATTATTTTTTATTGAATAGTGGGCAAACGAGCAGACGTATCACCTGATGGTAAGCGATTACCGCCGCCCATGGACACCCGCAACACCAAAGGCGTCACAAGTGCGTTGCCGACCTTTGGGGGGATGGGAAAGGGGATGGGGGTAGGGGTTGGGGTATGGGCCTCCGGTTTCCTCACTCACTCGGTGAAACACAGCGCAAGCGCTATTTCTATATTATAGTTCATTCTCATATTATTAATTAAAAAAAAACAGTCTGTTTATCTATTATACTTTCACGGCTTATGGCTGATTCATTTTGGATGGAATTTACATTAGGAAAAGGTTATTATATTACACAACCTTTGTGTGACAAGCCTATTCATTTCAAGTCCTAACCACCAGTTTTATGATAGATCTCATAGTTAAGAATATTGTATCCTTCACTCACCAGCACTATAGATGGCAGCACTAGCAGCTGTCCAGGCCGCTACTTGTTTAGCAGACGGCACCAATTTCAATATTATCACGCCGGACGTGATTGTACCCAAACCCATCACCAAAATACCACCAAGACCTGAAACATTGAAAACTTACAATTAGATGTGTTTTACATTTTCTAAAGATAGACTACTTTGTTATCTAATATTACAATTTAATTATGCCTGAGAAATTAACTTCAGTTTCGTCCATTCGCGTTTAGAAAATAGCAACGCAACGATGAAGCCACGCCCCTTGACCAAACCAGTTCCAAAGTTCACATTGATTGATTTATGTACATATGTCAACCAGTCTTTAATAGAGTGTATTTTAAATACAAGTTATTACTAAATAAATTTCAATAACACAGAAACATTAATGACATACGATCACAAAACCGGACCGATGCAAACGATATGTTTTAAGGGAATTAGGCTGCATATATATAAGAGTTCAACTACACAAGTAATTCCAATTCCTATCGGTCCTATGACACAGTATATTAATGTATCGAATATGGCCTTTTATTTTTATTTCTCGTGCAATACCTTTACGCTCACCAGTTGCCCTCAATGTAGTTATTACTTTTAATTTTGTTGAAAAATAATGTGATTGATTTATGACTTAACAAAATAGGAAGATTTTTAATTGTCCAAACTGTTTTTTTATCGAGTTATAAATTTTATTTAGTTTACTACAATAGTTTTGGAAGCCCATATATATGAATTATTTAAATTGACTTGTCAAAGATAACCTCATGCCTGTAGCCTCGAAAGAGGTACGGAGAGTATTACAGAACCTCAGCATTTTGCCGACTATACCTCTTTCGACTTATTATTTGGTTTTTCAAATCAAGAGAATGAAGGCGCTGACGAAAGCTATTACATCGCTAATACGTATTATTTAATGTTTAAGTACATAGAAAACACTTTCTTATAAATACACAGGACTGGTTTAAAGAAACTAGGAAACAAACGTGCGTGTTAGAAATTAACCAGGAAATATGATAACAGTTTCTCTTAGCGTCCTTATAACGTCAGCATATTGCACGCCTGTACCGGCTTAACACAAAAAATCCGATTTTAAATACCTACTGTTTTAAGTTTTTTGTTACATATTATCTTAAACATATATTTGTTGCTAGAGTCATGTGTGTCTGGTAGTCCCCTCGGCCTATTACGGGACTAGATTTTTTGGTGGGCCGGTGTGTAGGACAAGCCAACTAAAACCACACAGGAGGAATCCGAGAACATATTTTATTAAGTTATCCGAACATTTGATTAGCCAAGCCTAAATTAACTCAATTTACCATTAAGTGGAAAGAAATACGTCTGTTCACCAACGCAATAGGAAGCAAACAGAATTATAAACGTCATCACCAGGTAGCATAAGCATCATAAGTCACCACAATGACGACTGTCACCATCCCACCAATACTCAAAGAGTTCTTAGTACCTCACCCGAGACAAGGTTGGCATCATGTGTTGGCAATCGGAACTGCTTCTCGAGATACTTGGGCAGAAAACTGTACACCCCACTTATCGGCATTAAATGAAGAACAGCGCTCGCTGTACGCCACATCAGGATGTCATTTGTGAGTTGACGTTTAATTGTCGCAAAGAAATCTGAAACAGAAAACAGAATTATATAAATACTATATTTTTAAATTTAAAACGACAAGTTTCAAGGGGCTCAGAGTTGGTTGGTATTAGATACCACTTACGTACATAGACAACAGTCTTTCTATAGAATAACAATAGAAAGTAACAACCTTGCGTTCATTTGACGGCTATTTCAAAAACCAAAACAGATAACAATCATAGATTAATGGCATTTATACGATCGTAATTTATTGAAACATTATTTGTATTTTATAAAACAGTTTTACAACTAACTTGTACTCCAATTATGAAGAGTCTAACATCTCTAAGATCACGTTAAAATTGACATAAAAATACCTAAAAGAAGGTAGTTTGAAATCATGCTCATAAATGCGTTCGTTGATTAGTTTATGAGGAGCAACGAGCAGTTACTTCCAGGTCATCAGCCACTTACTGGCTTATACGACAAACGCAGGAAATGATGCGTGACCTCATTAAAAAGATGTATTGTGACAGTGTGTAGTCATGTTAAGACTGAATACTACCTCAAAAGAGACTAAATCAATTTTAAAATACATTTTGAAATTTGATACCTACTCATGCCACTATTTAATTATAATTAACCTGGCCGGTTTTACCCTATGGATTTTATAAACGTTCATCAAACAGAGCAGATATAGGTACTTCTCAAGACAAAAATGTATAAAATTTTATCACGATTTTTCTTTTTGGAGGGTAGGAGTGATTTTAATATTTACTTAGGAGTAAAACTAGGTTCATTCATGAAAGCACGAAAACAGGAATAAAACACAAAGATATTTGGAAATCGTTGTTTGTTTTTTCGAAAGACGGTTCTCATTTCATGTCATTTATATTATATATATTTATTATCGTTAATTTCATCACGTCGAAGACTAATAATTAAAGATGATAAATACTTGACATTGGCAGAAATAGCTAATCCGAGTGATCCGGCTGGTTGCCATTTCATCAAAAGAAGAAAACTAGGTTCAGGCACGTCAAATAGCATCATTATATCAAGGTTTACTGTATAGGATCAAGAATCTTATAAAATCTATACAAATAAATAAAATTGGAGTGTCTGTTTCTAATATTAAAAAAACCGCCTTTTACAAAATGCATAGGGATGTATAAACGGTAGACATATCGAAATAACATATTTTTAAATTTTTGTCTGCTGTGTGTTTCGGGTAATCTCTGGACCAGACTTTCACTGGCAGATAACTAATGATACTACTTTATTTGGACTAACTTCGGCACGTGGCGTTACCCAGGGTTACTGTTGTAGCGCGGTTAACACGTGGAGTTCAGCTAGGCCTTATAATATGATTATATATATATCACCGATTGTGGTACAAATAGAAATTACTTTTCGAAATAAAAATTACAGTTGAAGGTAGACACAATTTTATTTTACACGTACTCAAAGAGAAACATGAATCTCGGAAGATAACGACCAATGATGAGATAACACTTCTAGAAATATGAATATTTACAATATTACGCATAAAATTAAACACGGTAATGAGCTGATTCTTAGGCAACAACATAGGTATTACGACCGAAGGCTGTACGCCAAGTAAATCAGTGCAGTGTGCGATGCACTTATACTGATACGATGGCGAAATAAATAGGTCAAGATAATAGTGGGGTTCCACTGTCCGTTCGTGATAGAAAACCAAATAAATATTAATCGGTATATCATTACTGGTAGGAAGTAAAAATGTATGTAATAAAATATTGTAATATGTAAGGATATTATAATATGCAATGAAAGCCGTTATAACAAAACGTTTTATACAAAAAACGAATATAGATATGTATGTACTAAAACATATAACATTCTTAACAGACTTAATACGACAGAACAGAAAAATAATTGCAACTTGACGCGCTTTAGTCACTCCTTTGATGTTAAATTGAAGATTTGCCAACAAAGTTTGGAAAAAACAAAGCTACACATTTGAAAAGAAAATATTACAGTCTCAGGTATAGACTTTCAATTGCTAGATGAAAATCTTCATTCCAATAATAAGAGTACTTGTAACAAAATGAGAAAAAACATTATTTCACTGTTGTTTTAGTTCGTAGCGGCTGTTGAGACACTCCCTATATTTTATATTTACACTTGCTTTTACCCCAGGCTCCGCCCGCGTGTACCTCGGTTATCGCGTTACAAAAGTAGTCAATGTCCTTCCTCAAGAATCAAAGTATATCCATGCAAAATTTCATTAAAATCGATGTAACAGTTTAGCCTTGAAATAAATTTATAATATTTAGTATGGATAGTTTCATATTAAGAAACCTCATTAAAATAAAGTAATTATGTAGATTTATTTAAAAAATTTGTGATTTTAACAGTCTAATTTAAGTAAATGAAATGACAATTACGTCTATTTGAAGTTTTAGGGCCGTGACGTACTTCACGTATAATATCAATAGAAAGCGTAAAGTAATAACTCAAGTAGAAAGGTGCTTTATAAAATTAGAAAATTTAAAGACGAATAAATAATTGACAGTGTATGAAACATCTTTGTTTGTACAAAAGTAAAAGTTTAGATAGGGCACAATTTTATAACACTTTTCCACGAATTATGCGTATGTTTCCAACCACAGATGTACTGAATGTTCTGCAGATCATTAACTAAAAGAAATGGAAAATCTCTTTGGAATCTCAACGTTTAACAAAGACGTTAATATTCAGAGATAATATGTACGTTGTAAACAAATGTAAATAAGATTCCTGCTGAAGGTTTACAGATCTATTTAGACGTGTTAGTGCGGATGCGATAAACGAATGATCAGATACTAGTCGGCAGTATATTGTAGTTACTATTTACTGTTAATTTGTTACTATTCACATAACATATGTATACGTACTCACACATTTCTAAAGTGTGCTTATCGACTAACGCGCTTACGGAACGCAATACTTGGAGAATGATCTTCGACCATTCCCTGATGCTTTTTGGGATTATTATCAGCTGTAGAACACGTGTGTTCCCGTGTGTCATGGTTTACTAAAGTTACTTTAGGGAAAACACAGCAAGACAGACAAGTATACAGTTTCTGACAACGTACAGAATTGCAATTGAAGGGAAACCTGCTCTTAACCCTGCCGATCTTTATGTTCAACAGTGAAAGTTTAATCACTGAGATGATTATTAAGATTGTGATGCAGTCTAGAATATTACAGCTTGTTGTTAATCTACATAATATTTACTAGAAACCAAAACTAGAAAGAGGAAAATAATAATAAATAATAAAATATTCCGGACATCTAACACACAAACGCCATCTAGTCCCAAGCTAAGCAGAACTTGTGTTATGGGTAGTAGACAACTGATATAAATACTTACATACTTTTTTTGTAAATACATACATATTATACATAGAAAAAAAATCGACGGGTTGCACTCCGGGAGTGCCGGCAGAAGTAAAAACTTGAATATTAACGTTGTGCATTTTTGATATTTTGGAATGGTTAGAGAATAATTTTGTACGAATTGCTTTCATTATCAGTATAAAAGTACTATTATTTATGTGGTGGAATACAATATTCATTTATTGCGCTATCGTACACAAACATGATAATTTATATTACATACACACACGAACATTCGCGCAAGCGCCCTGCGCCGCCTGTCCTCTCTCCATCCGTCTTACGAATTTTCGATCAGGTCACGTGACCTGACGCGAGTTTATACATTTTTACCCATTCCAAAAAAGTACACAGCGCCGCTAAAGAAGTTTTCACTTCAAATACCCAAACTCCGAAACAAATATTTGCAGATCATACAAACATTTGGTCCGACCCGGGAATCGAACCCGAGACCTCAAGCTTAGCAGTCGCCTACGCTACCACTATTCCACGGAGGCAGTCATCTTCTGTCACAGATGCCAAATTAATTTGATAATCTTTAGATGGGTAGTTTGTGTAGGTTTGCGTTTTACCAAAATCTTACAGATCTGTTAGTATTGAAACAGACATTTTGTTGCCATTAACAAGTACCTAGATTTGTTTCAGCAGTATAAAGATATCCTGCCTTACCTTTAAAGAACGACGCTCGCTTATCCTTACTCTTCTTTACTAGTGGGAGGGGTTCCTGCTTGATCTGACGTGGGAAACAGAACATCAGGGTCGCCAGGATCACGATGAAAGTGGCTATAAACACCATACCTGTAAACAATATATGCCAACTTAGAATTCTGTCTACATTTTAACCAGATAACTTTATATTTGTCATACTTAGTCTGGCCATAAATACTGTTACAATTAAAAATTAACAAAATAGTACGATTTATATGTTTTCTTATTTTTGCGCCAAAATATTTTGTGATATTAAAATGAAGTGGGATGATAAAGAAAATCGAATTGATGTGATTGCATTACATAAAGTAGGTATGGAGCCAAATACAATTTATGAAATCCTCGCGCATACGCTTGGTATTAGTCAAATGTTTGTGTACCGGGCTATTGATAGATACAATGAAACCTTTTCTTTTTGGGACAGGGAAAGATTCGGCCGTCCACGTAGTGACGATGAAGATAACTTAGCAGCCTATAAGAGACGTACTGGTCATTTCTTAACTGACAATTTAAAAAAGAATAGGGTGGTAAAAACTAAAAACGAATCAACTATGAAAGAGGTGTACGTAAAGGGAGGTCACCAAAGTTTAAAGGACAGTATTGCAGTCAATGGAGACCTTGGCTTTATGTATTTTTAATGGTTTTATATTAATGTATTAAACTAACACACTATAATAGTAATAAATGTTACGTACAATAAAAAAAAAGTTTTTCTTTGTTACAATATTTATGGCAAGACAACATTACAAAAGTACACCAATATATGAAATAACCGATTCATTTAAATTCTCTTACTCTTATGTATAATATTTATGATATTACGAAAAATTAAGGAACCTCTTAAATCTACTACGGATTTATATTTAAGTATAACTAGTTAGAAGCCAGACAGGTAATCATAATATGGTCAATGATACCATAAAAATAACATTAGCTCACTATATTATAATGAAATATTTTAATGCCTTATGCATATACCTAAGATTTGCATTTAAATTCTAAACTAACAATAAGATTAACTCTAAAACTAACATTTGAGATTGGGAGAAAATTACATACAATTTAGGTCTTTAATTTTTATATCGTGGGAGAGCCACGCCTCGGCTTGAATGGGCCGGCTCGACCGCAGTGATACCACGGCCTCAAAAATAACCAGTATGGAACAGCGCTTGCGCCGTGTTTCACCGAGTGAGTGAAGACCATACCCCAACAGCTCCCCCCAGCCCACAGCCCCCCTCCTTATCACCCTACCCCCATCCCCAAAGGTCGGCAACGCACTTGTGATGTCTCTGGTGTTACGGGTGTCCATGGACGGCGGCCCACATACTAAAACGCACGCCTATTACTACGAACTCACACACAAATAACAATTAAAACAAAATATTCGCAATTTCACGCACGCGTAAACGCATATTCTGTATGAAACAGGGTAATGCGTAGGCTCATTTGGGCTCACTTAGGAAACAACACACACAACACAACACGGTAGGGGGTACCTACCGTGTTGCTCTATGCATAGAAGCATCACTTGCTCAAGTTTCTTCACAAAAAAAACTATTTTGTATGTCTATTCATTTTCATAGCTGCATAGTTTTGTTCAATAGCAACTCTGACCCTTCGGTACCAATACAGAGGACCGCACTTAATTGGAAATACATGACTAGTAAAAACCTATTTATAGATATAAATTAAACATGAAATAAATGAAAACAGTAGCAGTAGCCGATTTAATATTAATTCTTGTTATATGTATATATATGTTAAATAAGTATAATAATATTAAATCGACTAATTTATTATTCATAGTAGTCGCCCAGATGTCGAAATTCGAGTTTGAGTTATTTTAAACCAAAATTACTTTTGTTTTTATTATGATTTCATTTATTATATTAACAGACAGACGGACTGAGTTACTTTCGAATTGATAATAATATTACTAGCTTTACCCGCTATTTCGTACACGTGACATTTGAATTTTCTAGTTATTTTTAATTATTTACGGTTTAAACCTTCCTTGGACTACGACAAACATTTCAAAACCAAAATCAGCTAAATTGGCAAAGCCGTTATCGAGTTTCCGTGAGGCAACGAACACCAATTGATTTTTATATATAACATTGGTATAGATTAGTTTAAATATTCTATATGCATATCTATACTAATATTATAAAGAGGAAAACTTTGTTTGAATGTTTGTTTGTAATGAATAGGCTCTAAAACCACTGGACCGATTTTAAAAATTCTTTCACCATTCGAAGGCTACATTATCCACGAGTAAATAGGCTATATTTTATTTTGGAAAAAAATAGGGTTCCGTAAGATATTGGGGTTTTTCGGACACAAGGTGTAAAAAATCAACCCTATACGGGGGAAAATTTTTCGCTACGGGCAATAAAAGACGCAAACGAGGTTGCGTCGGTCAGCTAGTGGAAAATATTTTCGGACATGCATGGACTGTCCGATAAAAATAGAACACTTGTTAACGTGAAATTATACCCTTAGAAATCTATACTAATAATAAAGCTGAAGAGTTTGTTTGTTTAAACGCGCTAATCTCAGGAACCGCTACTCCGATTTGAAAAATTCTTTCGGTGTTGGATAGTCCATTTATCGAGGAAGGCTCTGGGCTTTATATCATCACGCTACTACTAACAAGAGCGGAGAACCAATGAAGAATGTTTCAAAAACGGGTGGAAATTTTCACGCTACGGGCAATATTAAGACGCAAACGAGGTTGCGTGGGTCAGCTAGTTACGAATAAAATAATAATGCGAATGAACGCCCGCTTTCAGTACAGTTAGAGAGTACACACTAGTTTTATAATAGCAGCGAGACGAAACACAAACAAAAACTAAGATAGTCTGTCTAGGCTGGGCCATTCAACCGCAAAGGTAACAGACGTACACCAAATGTTAATATTAATAAAGTTATAATTAGTTCATCCGTACATCATCATTACGATTAAGTGATTCCTGTGTTTCAGCAACAGTTATAGGTGACTGACAAGCAAAAACACAAGTCTATGTATTTGAAGTGGTTTCTTCTGTGGGGGAACGGGTATTATGTTCCACCAACACAAAGGGAGGATCCTCCGACCAGGTGAGGTGATCATGCCTGGCGGGCCACTGCCCAACAGTTGATGTTGGGATGTAGTATATATGATAATCGGCGCGAGAACTTCTATTGTGCGATTCAGGATGGTAGTTACTCCGTGTAGTGCGTTACTTCGTAGTTCAGTGTATCTTCGGTAGATGGCGCTGTAGTAGGTTTTTACTGTTGTGTTATATGGATGTGGATGTCGCCACACTTCTTAATAAAGTATTCTAGAGAATATTTATTTTAGTTTAGATTTGGTAGACCTACGCTGAATTTAGCACGAACTAGCCCTTTCGAATGAGACGGTTCTACCCTCTCACAAAAGACCAATTTAAAGTGACAGCATTCGTGGTATCGTCTTTCATGTGTGCGAGACCGGAGGCCTAATGATGCAGCAAATTATGTACTTAACTTAAAGTGCATTTGTAATGGTTACTGAAGAATTTTAAGGAGCATTTTTTTAACACAGCAACCCCTCTTGATCCTTGTTTATTATAAGAACATGTACCTATTATTGGACAAGAAAAAAAAATATCACTTCAATGATAGTTTTTTTACAGGATTTTTATCACAACATATTAAATTAACTAAATTTGGGGTGAAGTCACGGACAAATCTTATGCTTCATAAATTTAAAACAGTGTCTACAATATGTACATCTATGATATTATCACAGACATAATAAAACCACGTTCAAATATACCCATAAACGGTAAAGATTCCACAACATAATGAATTCCACAAACACAATTATTATGGACATTGCTAAGAAACTTCGCTAACGAACAAATAGAATGTATTGTGAGCTTAGGCCACACTCTGAAAATTATGAGTTCGTCATGTTACAAAATTTCGTTTTGTTGTAATATCAAGAACGCCACAGACTACGTAATAATATGTTATATTTAGTATTGTATAAAGCCACATATCCGGTACTGTATATACTGGCCATTAAAAAGAAATAAAATTAATGGACGTCACTTAAAGGGGATGGCTAGAAGCCCATTACAACCCGCATCGATTAACAACATACGGGAGCAGGGCAGTAACTATGTATTATATAAAACTAACTGTACGCAATTTTATTGTATTTTCTTCTAATTTCCCATCATAAAGAGCCAATAAATTGCTCAAAAACTTTTGCGGTTGTAATATTAATGGAATTTATATTCTGCTACATATTGAATTGTGATTATAGAAATGCTTAAACTGATATTAATAGAAAAGAAGAAAACACAAAACATAATTAACGATCAATATACGCAAAAAAAACATTTTAACATTCAAATCTTTAATGAACTTTTCACGTTATTTTTAAATACCGAAAAGTCTGGTCGACACTTTATATGCAGTTGATTATTCGTCATTCATTGTTTGGTTAAAGTATGTATGTTTCAGTATTATAGAATATTATAATTATAGCAATTATCAAGTGCAAAATTCTCCTTGAATAGTTCGTTAAATACACAGTTGTCAAGAGATTAGAGGATGTTGGATTCTTCACGCTCCGAAAGGCGCCAAGAAGCGAGACTGATTACGCAGTATAAATGTATATAAATATACATACATGTACGTATACTTAGATCCATTTCAAGAGTACATAAGTTATAAAAAGTAAAAACGTCTTTACACATGGACGCACTAAGTGGGGGGGAATATATTATAAGCATACTTAATAGCAAAATGTAGCTCTGGTTATTAAAAAAAAATGAATTAACTGAAAGAGACTGGAACTAGTTAAGTATGTGAGGCAAGATCAGTAAACTTCGTATCATGTAATTTATGGCTTATTTTGTATCTAAGTGAAAACAAATTTTATTTATGTATTTATACAACTTTATTGCACACCACTAAAGTATAAAATGTTGTGCAGACATAAATGGAAATGTACATATGGTATATCAATAGGTCTTATCGCTCACGGCGATCTCTTCCAGACAACCTTTGTAATTTTTTTTCATATTTTCGATATTACATACGAGTACTTGTTTTCCTCCCACAATGATCTCTGGCTAGGCCGCCATACTGCATTATCTATATTCGCAATATGTTGGCCTCCACTCTTGAATTCTACTCTAGCTTTCCATCAGGCTGAGTAGAGTCAATTACCAGCCAACCAGACATATTTGCACATATTACAACACTGAATTGGGTTGCTGGCCAAGCATCAACAGTAATTATTTTGCCGACAATAAAATAACTTTATACATGTAGTGAGAACTATTTACTTCAACGTTCTTATTTGCAGTTATCTAAATAACAATAGTAAAGAGGTTATGCCAAAGTATTTTATACAATCATGTAACTAATGTGCCGTATTAACGTTTATTTTATACATTTACTTCACGGTTATTGAGACCGACGTGTTAAAGTTTATCAACGAATACTATAATCTATGCTTTATTGTAAGTCTATTTTGTAGGTTTTCTTACTCTGCTCCTTTTTATAGTAAAATCTCCTGAGGTTTGTGGAGAAATGAGCGTAATGCCCCATACACAAAGGGAGAATTGTAAACATGACATGATGGGTGCGAAAACTTTTATACCGCAATACAGGATTAGCAGTTACTCCATAGTTCGACGTATTTTCGTTAGATGGCGCTATGTTTAATTCGCCACATGTTAGCAAGTTATGGGTAGCCAATCGAAGGAGTCTTTAGTCTTTATAAGTATCAAATCAAACGAAGGTGAAGGTGCAACGACTTCTTTTCAGTTTTCATAGAGTAATTCTTACGAAAATCTTGAAAATAACGACTTTATACTTGCTGCGTTATTGCAAGCAGCTTTGCCCTTATGGCAGGAGAGAAAGGGCAATAAAAAACAAAATATATTAAGCTTCATGCCAATAGTTATAAACAAGTAATAGTTTGAATCAACGTTCAATATTTGCCAACATCTATTATATCTATTGACAATGTTAGCGTTCAGATCTCTGTACATTTAAATTATTTTACCAACTTTTATTGCTCAATATTTGAGTTATTCGTCATCCACAAACTTTAGGTAAATGTTTCGTTTCAGTTAATGTACCTACATGTTTACATAATGGGTACTTCAATTGTCCAAAATTTGACCATAATAACTCGTGAAACCTTGGAAACGATCAAAAACAATTCCAATAGATTCATACAGAAAACATTTGCGCGTTCACAAGGTCGACCGGTCGATGTTCAGTCAAGGGCGTTCGCTAGACACGGTAGGTATGGACTATGAATACCTGCGGCGAAGTGCCGAACAGCATTGTTTACAATACACAATTATAGAGTTATGGAAATGTAAGAAACGCATCGTCTATTGTAATTTGGTGAGATGTAGATATGGCGCGAGGGAGGCGAAGGTCAACACAACCGGTTTAAAAGTAAAAGTGAGCAAGCGTCGTCGGTCGCGTGTCCACCCACTAAATCCTCATTACGGGCAACGACGCGGCATAATTGTCGGCAACAAGGCGCATAGCCTTGGCCGTGACCGGGTGTGGATAGAGCGCTTATTTTAGCTGTGGTGACGCGCCATGATGTAAGACGCGTTATATAACTAGTGGCGTGCGCCAGCGCAGCGTGACGACGACTTCGCAGAAAAAAGCGAAAGCCGATGGAAATTGCATCGAGCGCTAGTCTATGACACCGCGTTGCACATTCCACGGTTGTGCTGTAATACTTCTTATTGAGCACACGCTTCCTACAAAACATATTTTTTCTTAATGCTTTATTAATACCAAATTAATTCAAATTCTAGAAAATTAAGGAGCATATTGTAGACACAAGTTACAAGTCTTCCGAATTATTTCGAGGTGTTTCAATTTCGACAACACATTTTGAATTGCCGCTTTGAATTATAATATCGCCTAAAAGTGCTTCTCAAAGATGTCTGATTAGGAATAATATGTTTATAGACACTGATAAAGGGTGTTATAAACTATTCTCAATATGAAATAACTTTGGTTATAATACATGTAAATGCTGTACTCAAAGTAGTCACATGAATGCATGCTTTGCCCGGAAATAGAACTACATACTCCACTCTAGTAACAGTAAGGAAATGTTTAAGTTTCATAGAGAGCTCATTTAGTTAGATTACATAGCAGCCCAAATATGAAAATACTAAGTTGTTATTCCCGAATTAGATAGAGTATTTCCTGAGAGATTATTTTTTTTAAGACGCCGTTAACATTTAACTCAATTTTAAAGTCTCATAATCATATGCACATCATTTTGAAATAATTAAGAAATTCAAGATTGTTTCTTTCTTACCAGGAATATTTACAATGCAATAGCGTTGTAGCGTTTGGCGTCAACAGAAGGGCGGCAATGAGCTGCGATTAACATGTTTCATCATGAGATCTATATAATTATGATCCTTTACGAAAATGTTCATATAACAAGTAAAATGATTACCACAAATGTATACTTAATTGACATTTTAAGTCACGTGAAACTTATTGCGTATTATTTCATCTGGATTCAGTAAGCGCTGTCAATTTGCAATAATTATTTAGTATTCGTGTTGCACAAGTTTAGCGTAATCGGGTAGAACGATTCGACGTACCGGCTTATGGACTAGACGTTATTAGTTCAAAACGTCCGTTCAACTAAACTAATTAGAATTCAGAACTTCATTCATGTTAGAACAATAAGGAAATACGCAGAAATCATTCAATGTGTATTTGCGAATTCAATACGTTGTCAGTCGAGACACGCTTGTAGCAGTTTTCTACCGCAAAACCACTTCCTAAAAGAATTTGTTGTAGAATTTTGAGCTTTAAAATATATGAGTTAAGATGTGATGTCATATTTACACTTGATAGAAGTTGGTTTGTGTTGTTTACACGCATTCATTTGGCAGGCAGTTCACGCGCATGCTTTCTTCGAGGATTTTGCGCGCAAATCTGTGCAAGTGCTTCGCTAACGGTAGATGACTGTTCCGCGTAGGAATGCCTGGTACTTCAATTTCGTTATAGCCGTGAGTCGACGCTTTTAGTTAACCATCGTAGGGCATATTCTGGTTGTTACGAATCTAAAGTACCTGAACTGATAACAAGATGACAGGGTGTGATTTACAGAGTTTCAAATATCTGTCCAAATGGGTACATCATTAATTTTGATTTCAATTCAAAATGAAACTATTTTTTCGTTCATTTTACCTTTCAGAGTTAATCCTACCTTTACCCTTTGTAATGAAAAAGGCCTATGTCCAGCGATGGACTACAACTGGATGATGACGATTTTACCTTTCATTATCGTCCACGTTTTACACTTGTTGTATTAAGCGTCTGTCTGAAGTGACTGAGCTGCTGAACAGAACGATCATTTACATACTAAAGAACATTCGAATTACCTACTTCAATACAAAATGTAAGGAAAACATACAGCTAAGGCTGCCGCCCACTCTTATTGATTTTCAATAGGAGCGTGGTATGTTTACACTGCCAGAGAATGGAAATGTTTGTAGTTATTTTTATGCCCGATTATTTGATAAACGTTAAGTAGTTAATTTAGTATAAAGTATATGTAGTCATTATAATCATTATCTTTGTTGGTAAAACTAAGATAAGCTTGGAATTTTCTATCACAATCTTGATTTTAAGTTTTGAGATAGAAAATTGAGCTCGTTACTCTCATGTTGTACGACGTAATAAATAAACTAAAAAGAGAAAAAAAGAAAGACATCGACGTATGTCTTTATTGCTTTATTGTAGAAACCATTTGGCGTTTAAGTTTACGCATGTAGAGGTTTTCATAGATAAAGAAAATAGCGAAAAAAAGACTACCAATCAAAATAACATGATAGTGCAACAGTTATTCAATCACAAGCAAGTTCCTAAAAGGTTATTTCATATTCAACTACGATAATGCTTCTTGACGTCACCGATTGACGATCTAACCCTGCAGTAATCACACCCTAAATGAAACAGCACTATCGTTAGTACTAACTAACGAAATAAAAAAAAAACATTTAAGTGGATTTTCTCTATTATAGTTTAACCAGTACACTTTCTAAGTGGATACAATAAACGAAACTAAATCACAACCTCTGATTCTATCTCCGGCACATGAATTTAGAGAGAAATGTTTGATTTTGTCGTAGTGGACTACGTATGTAGTTCACGGGACTACTGCAGGGTTAAGTGACGTATACATTATATAAAGAATATAAGAAATTATCGGGACTAGATATTACTTAACAAGGGATGTCCTAGAATACAGATGATATGCCTCAGAGGGTATTGGCGGTCAGAGCCATACGCGGAAAGTGCTCGCCAAAGTTTATCGGCGAGCGGCTGAATATCGGGTCGCGGTCGCGACCTTCTGCGAAGTAGTAATTTCGCAGAAGGAGGCGGCGGAGAAGGCCCCGGAGGACGATCTCCACTCGGACCCGATCCGCCGCCGGCGAACCGGGCGGCGGAGGCGCGCCCATCTGCGCCTCATGCCGCCCTGAGTGTGGCCGCGGATGGACGGGATGGGTTTTCCCGTCCATCCGCTTTAATGGCCAGCCGCGAAGGGGCGACGTACGCGTGTGCCGTGCGTCGCCTAAATTGAGATTTTTACTTGGAGAAGGTGCCCGCTTCAGTGCGGGCAGGCGCTGGGAGGGGTCCGGCGTATTAATATCTGCGATTCCCGGACCCCTCCCTTCTCAGGCGCAGAGTTGGCACACCGTGTGGTTTTAGTCGGTTCGATTCCGACACACCGCCCCGCCGCAAACCCCGGCGGGGTGACGGCCCGAGGGGGTTTCCACACGGAAAAAAAAAAAAAAAAATACAGATGATACAGGCATATGTCTAGTTGTAGCCAGTCAGAAGCGATTATTCGCTTAATTATTTATTATAGAAGTCTTCGAGATTCCTTCTACTATAATATCATGGAATATACACATGAACCTTCCTCTTGTTGAATAGTACAAAAGATCTAAGCGAACAGACAGAATAAGCGATACCATTTTATACTATGTAAAGATTAGGTATCTTTCGCTAGTCCCAACACAGATTATTATTTAGTAGTCAGAATTCCAATACACGTTATTAATCCCCCTCTATTTTTGAAAGAAAAATGTAAATTAATACAACAAAACAAAATGATTTCAAAGAATCCTTTTAATAAATACATAAATAATTTGATTCATTCCTCTTGAAAGTCAACTGAAAACTTGGAAAAATATAATGTGTTTTTCACGAAATATTATTATTGTCAATGTCGACTACTGGCCGGGTATTAGTATTATTAAGTTACATAAATAATAAATAAATAAATAATTAGATCTTAGATAGATATATAACTAATTCAGATAGCTTGTAACAATCACACAGGCTACTGAGCTTTATTATCCTTGATTCATTCCTCTCCGCTGCCCGCTCTCGCAAGCGGTGGGGCAATTGCTTAGACCTTTCTGTCACCTCATACCATGGTCTCGTTGAAACTATGAGACACTTCAATTTTAACTCAGAGTACTCTTTGATTTCGGTGACTATTAAAATTGAACACAACAAATAATCTAAATAAAGAGGTCCAAAGGTTTTCATACGTGATTTGCGAGACGGTATTAAAAATAATTGAAACGTGATGTGAACACTTCAAACGACCTCCTTCTCTTTAAGTCGTATGGGTCCGGGTAAACCTTAGGCGACAGTTGATTACAAATTTTTTTGAGAGAGGCAGAAAGTTTCTAGAAAAGCGCAGTTGCGGACGAAACTACGCACGATTGACACAAAAACTATGGAATGTATTCTCCTTATTGTATACTCATTTTCAGGCAGTTTTCTTTTAAGTACATATACCTAAAAAACAAGGCTACTCAAAAGTTAAAATTTATGCGATAAATGTTTTTTATCTTCACCCCAGTGAGACTGGGGTTATTTTTTTGTTGCATTTCCATTAACTAAATATGTAGTTTATGGAAATATAGTAGACAACAACAGAAAAAGGTCTTTGTCGTTTCTCATTACCAATTATAATAACAACAAAATTCAAATCATAAAGGGGTTCTAACGGGTCCGGTACGATAATAGGTACTTTTTTGTTTATTTAAATTGATAACTTTAATGTACGCAATGAAGTTAAGCCAAAAGCAACACCACGATTATTCTATTTTTTTTTATTGTTTGAATATCGAATGCACTGCACAAATATGAAAAGACGAGGAGCATTCCAGCTTATAAATATAAGTACATAATAAACTCTTTGGACATTAAATTATTTTTGAATTTAATATAAGGTTAGCTATAGCAAACCAAGGCTCTTTGGTTTTTAAAAGATTGCGCGCTCATTTTCGAACACATGTTACTGCTGCATGACATGCATTCTAAATTTAAGTAATTAGAGGAAAAATTAAACAGTTTATAAATGACTGCTGAGAAATCTGTCGAACTCATTTAGAGTGTGTCAATTACCAATTCACAGAAATCCCTTAAATTGGACTGATTCGCGTTAAACAATTTAAGCTAATCAAAATGTTTAATTAACCAACTGTTTCAGGTTAATTGATAAAGTAATTAACAATCGCACGCGTGTCCTAATGCAATATACAAATGCCTGGTACAAACAAACCTAAAACATGGCAACGTACCGACTTAAGCGTTAGTAATAAAAATCCCTTTAGAAACGTGTCCTCTGTATGGAGTATTCTAAAAAGCAAGAAGCTTTACGTGTAGTTTAACAGACTCTAAATTCATATACAGTTCATATATATGTATATATGTATACAGTATACATATCGATTTGAATGTCGCAACTTATACTATTATATTTTTGTGGGAGAGCCACGTTTTGGCATAAATGGGCCGGCTCGACCGGAGTGATACCACGGCCTCACAGAAAACCGGCGTAAAATAGCGCTTGCACTGTGTTTCGCCGAGTGAGAGAGGATACTGGAAGCCCATACCCCAACCCCTCCCCATCCCTCTTCCCATCCCCCAAACGTCGGCCACGCACTTGTGACGCCTCTGGTGTTGCAAGTGTTCATGGGCGGTGGTAATCGCTTACCATCAGGTGATACGTCTGCTCGTTTGCCCACTATTAATTAAAAAAATAAAAATACGCATACCCTATTTTAATAAAAAAAAAGCGAAGTTCTCGAGTTGCATAAACGGTCTTATAGAGGGCGTAGTATTTAAAGTTTTGTGTACATCTTCATTTTTTGTTCTTATTACTCGTATAACATGTATATCATGGCATGCAAAATTGCTAAGTGTTACATTACAAAAAAACTCTTGAAGTCATCTTGGTGTATATTTCTTATTCTCTCTATTATAATGTCGCATCTTCAGTATAATATATAATCGATGCAGTATCCTACAAACATCTGGTCCGACCCAGGAATCGAAGACCCTCGAGCACAGCGGTAACTTACGCTATCACAGCGCCACAAAAGCAGTATTTAATACTAAATCTCCGTTAAAACTATTTAAATTTTGTAGAATAAATTTTCAAACTTTAATACACCGACTACAGAGCAACAGAGAGAGCTGGGGTGTATTTTTGTCACGTAATTCATTTAAATCACTAAAAAAAAGCCAACGCCAGGAAACCAAACTACCCGACAAAAAACCGGCTCTCCCTCCACACAGCTTGTAGACATTTTGTGTTCAAAAAAGTTGTCTTGTACCAACGCACACCATAAAGTTCCATATCGTAACAAAAAGTTGTGTGATCCACAAATAGTTTTTTTCCTGTGAGGGTGAATTGTGAGCATGATTTTAAAGTTTGGAACGGGCCCATAGTAAACCTATGGTATAAACTGGTCTTGTTTATAAATATACGAGTATAGGTACCTATACTATATATAATTTCGAATTGGGGAACACGTTTTTACGAGGGGATGTCGGTAGGTTGATTAGAGTATGAAATTTCGGGTGAAGTGCTGTAATACCTACATGAATTGCGTTTGAAAAAAGTTCGTCTTTTATGATGTATGTATGTATTGTAATGTATGTTTTTAAAACGTAATAAAAAATATAATAAATAATACAAAAATAATAAGTACGTCAGTTCAACTCGACGTGAAGTGGCGATATTTCTGTCCAATTAAGATAATACACAATTATAAAAAATATAACATATATGTAATTGAATTTTCAATCGCAACTTACCCAACCACCAAGCGCCGACCCATCTTGGATCGCTGGCATCAAAGTCAGGTTGTAACATGGGGTCTACATAGACTCGGGTGCACAAAGCTCCGAGCAAGAACCCTAGCGCAGGACCAATCACCCTGATGCCGATTGTGATAGCTGTTGACAAATAATAAAATAGGTTAATGATAAAAATCATCAAGAAAGATTCAATACACTATAGTTAAACTCATCACATCATCTGTACATACGCAATAGTTTAACTACACGTTTGGCCTCGTGGTTAAGCGGTCGCCACGCCGTTCCCTACTTTGCCAAGTGTTGTGGGTTCAAATCCCACATGGAATAACACTTTGTGTGATCCACAAATTGTTGTTCTAAGTTAGGGTGTTCTTTGTGTCCGTTTCATGTATTTTTGTAAAGTGACACAGGAATCATTCCTAGAGCGTCTTTTTAAAAATAAAAATGAATCTACAGCTGAATTTAGTTTTCAAAGAAATGTGATTGAAACACACAAACTAGTTTTAATTATTATTGTTTTTTTTTTTGTTTAAAAATAAATACAAATAATGAAATGATAAAATTAAGACTGTTCAATTACAGTAAAATTAATTTTCATGTCAATTTTGATAAAAAAGTTCAGGTTTAGTAGTTTAGGTGCTACAGAGGAACATACAAACATACATAGGCTGTCAACACTATTACCCTTCCTTTAAGCTTCGGGTAGAAAGAAATCGTATACACATTACCAAAAGTTACTATTTAAAAAAAATTGATATAGACAATATAGAAATATTACAAAAAGTAATTTAAAGGAATCTCTTTAAATCAACTCCTTACTTTTGTTTTTGAATCGTTGAGTTTCAATGTTAATAGCAGGCAACACAATGTATAGCACTTTATATTATCTGTGTGATTATTTGTATTCAATGACTATGTGCAAGTCATTCTGACATACCAAAATAAGTTTATGCCTACATGTTATAAAAAAATGCCGATATTAACATAAATTTCGAAATGACATACATAAACCCTGTAATCCTACAGATATTTTCAATCCTTATGAGATAGTTCCAAGGAACTGTAATGCATACTAACATTATATTTTCGAAAGTAACACTGTCTGTCTGTATGTTTCGCGGCTAAACCGCTGTACCGATTTCAATAAATTTCGTCGTGGAGATACCTTGATCCTCGAGGAAGTATATAGGCTACTCTTTGCCTCGACAACCGTCATACACGCGGGCTAATTGTCCTATATATTTTGACACTGTCATTTTTAAAGTTGAATTTATTCCGAATAAATGGTACCCACTTGTAAACTTTTCGGCTTATACAATTAACTACTAAATCAGCGTGGATTCTATTCCTTGGATTCTAGAAGTTCACAACCCAGTAGTAGACTAAGTTGGTTAATTTTGTGTATGAAGATTCTAAACTAAAATAACATACGTTTAAAGAATTTTAAACGTTAGCCTCAAATCAAGAGACAAGTTCATCCATAATCTAAGTCCTTATGATTTATGAAATAGCGTTTCTACGTATCGAATTGCAATATCAGTTGTGTTGATTTTAGATAAGTTTTTTTTTAATCAAAAATTCCTTAGGAACGCTTACTAAATACGGATAAAGAGTTTTCTATGTGAAAACTGGGAAAAGCTTCAAAGAAATGAATATTTAAAGAAGTAACAGTTCTTTGCAAACGGCAAAATAATGAGACTGCAGGCAAATAAGCAGCATACAAAGCCATTTTTTTTTTTTTTTTTTTATTGAATTGGAGGCAAACGAGCAGACGCATCACCTGATGGTAAGCGATTACCGCCGCCCATGGACACCTGCAACACCGAAAGCGTCACAAGTGCGTTGCCGACCTTTGGGGGATGGGGAGAGGGAATGGGGGAGGGGTTGGGGTATGGGCCTCCGGTATCCTCACTCACTCGGTGAAACACAGCGTAAGCGCTATTTCACACCGGTTTTCTGTGAGGCCGCGGTATCACTCCGGTCGAGCCGGCCCATTTATGCCGAAGCGCGGCATATGTTGGTACTCTTGCGATATAACAAATGGTACTAATGTACTAATGTACCTATATAAGAATCTATTATAGCACACGTTCATAAAATGAATATTGATGCACTCCACTGCTAAACCATTCAGTCATACGTAACAGCCACGAAATAAAATAGCAACACTGAATTATTTCAAAGAATTATTATTATCGGCTGCTTAAAGACGTAGTATATATTAATATATATAATCGGTTGGGCGGAGATGGTCATTATGCAAATTGAGAGGGATTCTTGCACACAGAAGACCGCATCATTTATCTCAATAGGGCTAGGGCTCTGAGGCTAATTGAGGGCCATTGAACCCGCGACAACAAATTATAGTATGAGGAATTGCCGCTGTCAACGATCGCTCCGAACAAGATACTGTTAGAACTTGAAGGGAAAAGCAAGAATCTCGGTGATTGCTTGAAATTATTGCATCGAAAAACACATTAGCACTAACTATTTCGCATGTTTTATTATATCGCAAGAATCAACTTGAATATTAGTCACTTTGATGGCGGAAATAACGTTTGGGTGCGGCTCAGCGCGAAAAGGAATCGTGCGGTAAGACCGTTACCCCGTAAAGATTGTCCCAAATTTCGAAATTAAATTATAACCTGTTATAATAAAGGTTGCCGTTGCTGGGTGAGTGACCGAAAAACAATCAGGTACTTAGGTCCTGAATGTAATCTTTCCCCGAAATGAAGCGCATCGGTTGCCAAAAAACGGACGGGCGTGCGGTCAGCTCGCGTGCTTCACGTACGACACAAAATAATATATACGTTCCTATTATCATCTTGCGCTTTTGAAATAAATAATGGTCTGGTCAGGATCGTTGTTCAAAACGGCCAGTACCCGCGCCTCGGTACAAGTTTTTATTATGTACCGGTGCACAGTACATTCGTCCTTACCGGTTCCAACGCATCATTAACATCGTTCATGTGTTGCTCTCTCGAATTAACGCTCGGAGATTGTCAAAAAAAATATGACGAATTGCATCATTAAAATGTACCCAGTTCACATGCGATGAGGATATTTAACACACTTTTTATGCCTCGTACAAGTGTTTATGAATAGAGGTATTTTGTTTTGTTTGAAAAGAATAAACAATAGACGTATAAGAAGATTAAATATAAAATAACAGGGCTAGGGGAGATAACCTTGTCGTATGTACAGTTCAGTAAATAAGGTCATCTCGCAGTTACCTACGCTACTGATATGTCAATGTTGGAAAAAAATACACACATTAACGAGAACGATCAATACATGATTCACAACAATAAACGCATATTGGTTTTAGTAACACAACACACCGTATCAATTTTATTTGACTATCATGGCGATAATGCGAAATTTTAATGTTGAATATATGTAGGTGGTTCGCATTGTATAAGAATACATTAAATTAGCGATATATAGTGTACATAACTGTTGTTATTGTTTCGAAACTTATCTCGATGCATTAACATGAATATCCCGTCTTAGAAGGAAGACTTAAACAAGTAATTCTTATCGACACCAACAAATCAATACTGCCACAATCGTATGCACTAGTCACGATTTTTTGATGAGACATAGATATACTATATTGGAAATACGCACAAGGTTCATTGCTCTCGATGCAAAATCTGTTTTAGTAGTGTGACTAATCCTGCTGTAACAACTCTACCGTGTGTCGCTTCCAAGAAAATACCTGTTTTCACAGACAATCCGAAAATTTTTATGAGCTATTTAGGTTGTAGATACTAACAGAATACCGTCATATACGAACAAAGGATCGACCAAAAGTAACGCCATCGTATTTTGAATGAAAATCGAATGATAATGATATTCGATATAATATTATCTAATCAGTTATACGTACACCCAATCTTATCTTACGATGTTGCAAGTACCTGACCTATGACAACTCGCAATAACACAACAAAGGATGATTAGCTAAAGCGCAATTTGATATCGCACACGCAAAAATATTGCATAAGGTGCATACTGCAATATCGTTCGTGTAATGACAAAGTAATTTTCTCGTCCCATACAAGGCGTAATTAATGCCAATCAGATCGCAAACAGTTTTTTTTTAATATCCAATTATAAGTTGTTCTGTTTTTGATACGTGCACCCAAACGGTCGATAAATGGGTTACATACATAGGGTACATGGTATATTTGCTTCAGTAAAAGTTCATCGAGAGGGGTTTTAACTGCACAAGGGAATGGAGACATAAGGCTTAATTGATTGATTGAAAGTACTATTAACTGACGATGAACACGATATTGTTTATTGGCCGAGCTCATAATATTCAATACAATGAATATGACGAGTACAGATTCACACATGTTTTCATCACCACAGAAAAAAATACTTTCCACTATGTTAAAACGTGTATGTGTATGTTATCACAACACATATGTTATCTACATGTAGAACTCCAAGCATATTACTCAAAAATAAAAATTATTTATAGCACGTGTGACCTAAATAAACATGAAGGAAATACGCAATTCTTCATTATTTTATGAATCAACATTTTGAGAGAAATCATTGCGATATACAGGTCACGAGGAAAATCTACAAAATAACCGTATGCCATATTGAATACATTAGCATCAAAGGACATATCTTTGTATTCGTATCGTCCTTATTACAAAATAAAGTCTAGTATCTAAAATGTCAATGAGACTTATATCTAAATTAATTCTGCAGACCAAGTAATAATTTACTTGTTTTGCAAAACGACGTTTGACATTATATAATTACGACAAGAGTTCTATTGAGTATATTTTTATCCGTTGACCTAAATGGAAGCGAAAGAGGCATTCTTGTGGGTATAAGGGACAAAATTAGGGCAACGTCGTATTTGTGGTGTCCGCGCTTCAACGTGCTGACATCGGCAACGAGCTGAAATTGTCCCCGAGACGTCCCGGCATACTGACACACTTGCGCTAACCATCTACTAAAATAACTATTGCATACACCGTTTACTGAATGATAGGGCTTCAATAATTCTATATCGAAACAGCACTCAATTACTTCAAATTTAGACCATGATGCAACGTTTGAAAAGATTTACCACGGCGTCAGTACAAAAACATTTTTAGTATTTTTGTAGTGCTCTGATAAGACGAATCTTTGATGTAAAAAACAGAAAGCCAAAGATACGAATTTAAAACTAAAATTTACACATGCAAACGATATCTAGTTTCCAGCATATAGTAGAAACCAAATTGGATGAAATGCTAAACCACTTGCTGATGTACTATGTGCAAGCAACTTAGATCTGAATAAGGCAATTCTAGTTTCCACATAACAAGAACTTCGCAGCTGCACAAGAAATACAGGTGTCAAACGTTCTTGAAAACAATAACTTGTTATTGATACAATGTCTGTTACGTTCGAACCACTCGAAATACCAATTGTAATGCACTATTGTAAACTTAACAACAAATATAGTGTATTTTTATGCGAACCGAAACATTTTCCGGTTATGTTTAAGGTTATGTTCAGTTTGGTGTTTTAATACTTTCGAATGTACATGGTTCACACTGAAAGTTTTGCGTTACTGGCGATAAATGTTTCAATTTCGAATGTTATATTTTTTAAACATAAAAACTCATTGGTTGAGGAAGATAAATTTTAGCGGGAAGTCGCGAATTATTTTTTTATCTGAAGTTGGAGTTTCGTTGTCCGTAGCAAAAATGGAATTAACACGAAAAGATTTTAGGGTGATGATTTTTTAAGATTTTAAATATCACTTTCTCCGCAAGACTGCTCTGCTTGTCTTTAAAATGCACATTTGAGCATTGTAAGACGTTGATATGCGGAATTTGATGGTGGCCGTGTTTCTCTCCCTGATGAAATACGTGAAGGTCCACCCTCAACTGCGATTACGAAGGATTAATTGACGATAGATTCCTCACGAACTCACTCCAGAACAAAAACGTAAAAAAATTTTTTTACAGTACCATCACGGATGTTCAAATGCTGTGTATTATATTTGTTACGGAAATAAAGCTACAATGATCTGTATGGGTGTTTGAAGGTGACAGCAAACCAACAAAATTGAGGCGAGAAGCATGGCCAAACAAATTATTGTATTTCGTTTCTCTAATACGGGTCCTGCCTAAACGATCCCACTTGAAAAACAAAAAACAGTTAAGGCTGAGTGGTACACCACTACTTCTTTGCTCAGTCTTTGAAAAAGTTAAGGAAAACAATCTAGAACTCGCATCCCGTTGCACCATGACAATGCTTCGGCGCACACCGCGAGCAAAACAAAGTAATTTTAGGCTTTTGAAGACATACGAGAGCTCGTAGAGCTCGTGACCCATACGACACAAAGGCCAGACCTAGCTTATACAGGCCTCGATTTCTTTATATTTCCAAAAATCAAGAGATAATGAGAGGTTTGTCATTTACGGGGTGAGAAGAGTCAGAGATTAAATAATAATAATAAATAATAAATATTTCGGACATCTAACACACAACGCCATCTAGTCCCAAGCTAAGCAGAGCTTGTGGTATGGGTACTAGACAAATGATATAAATACTTATATATTATTTTCTTGTAAATACATACATATTATACATAGAAAACACCCAGATTGTTTTCAACCAGCACGTAGAAAACATACCCTCAGACCAATGGTCCATGTGCTTTCAAAATGGTTTGAACGCATTAAAAAGTGTTTAAAATGTAACGGAGAATACTTTGAAAAGCAATAAATATATTATTTCTTATATACAAATAAATTGTTTAATTTATGAGGTAAGCAAAATTTTTAGTTTCGTATATACCTAAACCATTAACTGCAAGTACATATCGATTTTATCTGTAAATTGTTCCAGACTAAACATTCAACGCTGCAGACAAATAGTCCAAAACTAAATATATTTTTGAATTACTATTCAACTGGAATGTTTCGGCATATGGAAAATCTACATTTAAATTATCAAATAATCTTTAAAGCAAATAATCTTAACTTGACATTTCGAAATCCCGAGATGTAAATATTGTGTTTTTTATGGTAAATAAATAATAATCGTCTTCGTAACCTTATCTAATCTTTCGGTGCAGAGTGGTCGTAAACAGAGGAGACGAGAAGCATGTGGCAACGTAGGAGTGATGTTTCACAATATTCTACCCGTAGCCCTCGTTTTAGAAACTAGTATAATATATCTGCGTCGCAGAAATAGAAGTTTAAGCAAAGTGAAGAATCCCAGAGTTGTAATAGCTGTCTTTGTCACGTTTCTTAATGAACACATTAACATTACTTACTGAAATTATAGCACTCTTCTGAAACTCTTACATCTCAATTTCCTACGATTTCTAAGGACAGTAGTGTGAGGTTTTACAGCAAAATTATTTTCTAATAAATTCTCTATTTCATATGAAAATATTAATGTATTTAGAAATATATAAGTATGTTTATCAATAGTATGTGTGTAGTACAAGCTCTGCCCAGTCTATGTGAGAAATGATTAAAAAAATATCATTTCAATTTGACTAATTTTTACCGTGGGAGAGCTATGCTTCGGCATGAATGGGTCGGCTCGACCGGAGTGATACCACGGCCTCACAGAAAACCGGTGTGAAATAGCGTTTGCGCTGTGTTTCACCGAGTGAGTGAGGATACCGGAGGCCCATACCCCAACCCCTCCCCCCATCCCCTTTCCCATCTCCCAAAGGTCGGCAACGCACTTGTGACGCCTTTGGTGTTGCGGGTGTCCATGGGCGGCGGTAATCGCTTACCATCAGGTGATACGTCTGCTCGTTTGCCCACTATTCAACAAAAAAAAAAAAAAAAAACAGGAGATTTAGCAAAACAAAAAAAAACATTTTTTAAATTTTTTTTTTTTTAGTTTACCACTAACAAAATAAAGCCACTGTATCGCTAAATATATATGTATAATGTATTTGAGTAACATTGGACAGTTAAGGTACTGACCCTATCAACACTACAAATGTGTTTTTAATTGACAGTAATGTATTCAAGTGGTGCCCTATCTAGCAACAAATCTCCCGCATGCCTTAAGGTCACTATCACGTCAAATAATTAACCTACATAATCTAAGGCGCAACGCTCAATCAATGAATATCCGTGTCTAGTAACCGAGCTCTATTTAGGTCAATTTGTACAATCCGATTTATGAGCTTCATATACTGATATTTGTAGGATATTTTCAGCATACTTGTACATTATGTTTATTTAAAAACAAATGGATTCTCAAGTTTATACGTTAGGCCTCTTCATAGAATGAAATTAAGTAGATATTAATTTATAATATATATATGTAGATAAGAAAATGATTTTTAGTTATTTTTAAGCCAAAATTAAATTTATATTTCTTAAAAGTAATACAAATTATCAAGTAACAGAATTTATCATATATAGATTGTCTTATGTCTCTTGTCGTATGTCTTGTATCCAATAGCCAATCAAGCCTTACGTGTAAAACCAGTAGGCAAGCTTTATTTATAATATGTCCATTCTAATTAAACAAACCGAGTATGGGTTACAAGGTAATAGAACAAATAATAACTATTAATTAACACGACTTTATAAGTTTTACTTGTCATTAATCAATAAATTTAACTTGCTACGTCCAGTTGCATTATCCAAATTAACCTTTGTATTTAAATCTATAACAGTTTGAATTACTACACCATAATTTATCATTTTAAAGCTTAACAGGTGATGGAGCTAGGAAGACGATAGTAGAAATGTAATAATGGGTACCAGTAAACCGTCATTAATCGGTGTGTTCGTGGGTCACTAATATTCCTGGTGTACAGAAGTGTGACAGGAGTTAAGATAGTGAGCGTATGGAAGCTATGAATACCACTTAAAAAGAACGTACTTTTGTAGTTATAAATACATAGTAATGATTACAGATAAATGAGAAACCAATCAGAGAACAAATAATCTAACTCATCGTACAATTATTACCACAATATCATTCATAGTTTAAAATAGAAGACGTTGAGAAGTAGATACAATGTCGTATATCATGTATATAAAACCTTTAGTTATCTGCAATATTCTTGTTGAGAATAAAAAACAATGATGACCATGTTAAAAACATTTCGTGGAACTAACGCATTATTTATTAACTCGCAAATTGGTAGAGACATTTCGAAGAATAACGAACACATCTGATGTAAAGCCAAAATCTCTTCTCAGCTCTAAAAATAAATAAAAAGGAAGGTACAAAGGGCTACGATGTCCCACTACTCCTAAAAAAAGAGATAAATAAACTCATAACTGAAATACGCATTGAACGAACGAGTCTAACGATTATTACCGGCCTAGATAAAACAATCGTACAATTATACAATATTTATCTAATCGTTCGCAACTTTAATTTATACGTATTATGATGCCATTTTCAAAACCTGAATTAGTACAAGTAAATTATCGTTAAACCACGTGCAAGTGTACTTTCGTAAACAAAGTGCGTCTAAACTAGCTCAGTAGTCAGTCTTGACGACGACCTTTTAAATAAGACACAGTGAGGTCAAAAAGATAAGAGAGCGTCTGAAATAGATATGAAAACAGAAATTGCATTATAAAGGGCACTTAAACCCATTTCTGTGCCAGTTGCAGCATACAGAATACAGTAGTCCCATAGTCAACAAAGAAAATCGTTACAAGGCCGAAATAAGGCAGTGTGCTAGTGATAGCGGACATTGGAAAACTTATTTTGGTTGAAATTGACGAAAATTTTAACTAATATTGTAATTAACTACTAACCCGTTGATCATAAAACACATTTTAACAGATCATGTGATTATAAACAGTATAATTCATCATGAAGAAATAACAAATAATAAATAGGAATTTATATATTAGGAAATGCAAGAAAAATGTTAGCCATTTAGAATTTATTACCAAATAGTATATTTTCAATAGAAGATTAGACCAGATAACTACTCGTGTGGTGACAATTAAGAATACGGAGTGACAACATCTTTATATATCTCGTAGGTGTCGTACGAGTCAACTAACAATACTACGCCAGACAAAAGCAATGTAAGGAGATGGAATACTTCAAACTTAAACCAACCCTATACCAACTGGTCTGGCAAACGTGGAATAATAGACCAAAAGCGCTTCTCTAAGAAGAAGCATATTATGTCCAGCCAGTGGATAACCGAAATCCATTGATGAGTTTAGTAATGTATGGTTATTTAGCTGTACAGAAAAATAAGCCAACACACGAACCCATAAGAGTGAATGTCAGTAGTAAATCCACAAGCATTAACGCACAAACATCCATATATTTATCGAATCTTCGAGAAACATAGAATCGAATTGTATCATGACTTGGAATTTAATTGAAGTAATGGGGTCCACAACATATAACATTAACTTTACACATGCAGGTAACAGGATAATTGTATTACATCCTTGAACCCGCTTATCGCTGACAATGGAACCTCGGTGATATGTTATCGCAGTAGTGCAGTAGAGTCGTTAGATACGATGCAGACACAACAATACATGCATAAAACCAAACACTTTCGTGCACCATTATACACCACACCCAAACACCTATTGTTTAAAGTTTTTTGTGCCTGCTGTATAAATGCTATGACACGTCTGTTTATGTTTCCTGGCAGGGTTTTAAGGGCTTACATGTTTTGGTTGTAAAAAGACTATTATTATACGTCGTTGTTGGTATACAAAATGCTTAGCCTGTAAAGATATTAAATTCAATCATTCCGAATAAAATTACACATAACCATATACATAATTAAAGCTCAATGGTTCAATTTCGTAATCTTTTGTCGTTATTTTTATGTATGTCTTATAAAAAGTCTAACATTTGTGTATATTTTTTTTTAAATTACATTAATATGTTTGATTACGTGATGTATAAATTAATGAGATGTGCAAGATCATTTAAGTGAGCAGTTGATAAAACTATGCAGTTCAGGGCGGCCGGTAGAGCGCCTCGTGAGTAGGCGGTTTCCATTATTTATTCAGTTTTAAGTACTGTAATTTCAAAGATAGGAATCAAGTAAAACGGCCTAAATAACACAAAATATTATACCAAAGAATCATGGACTGCTTATCGTAGAGGGTTTGAACTAATAATTCTTCAACGTAGTTTCTTTTCGACAAAAGGGAGGGTAATAGTTTTAACAGTCTGTTTCGTTTGTATGTTAGACCGTAGCACTTAAACTACTAAACCAAGTGTCCATAGATTCCTAATAATGGCTCGAGAGACATACGATTTACTAACGAAAGCTAACATTATCCACTCACCCTACTACTCATATAGATCTTATATACTCGATAAATGATATCTACTCACCCATATAGAGCGGCGACTGCTTGCTGCCGACGTTGTCGTCTACGTAAGGGATTCCAAGGGTTGAGATGCCAGTCTGACCGACGCCCACCACCAACAGGCAGATGAACAACCATGGGATCACTACAGCCGTGATATTAGAGCGAGTGTCTCTACTCTTGACATGCTCGTCGTCACACATAGACGAATTTTGTGTCGAATGACAAACAGGTGCAGCACCCGCTCTATGCGCATCCAAGTGCACATCGAGTAACTGCGTGCCATACCGCAGATGGGGCATCACGCACCCGATCACGCCCACGGCGAGCACAAGCATCATGCACGCGATCCATCGCGGCCGGTGCCCTCGTCCCGCCAAGTATGTGAGGAATAATGCTGTACATATTTGTCCTATCTCCGTCGCTGCCAATAATGTTCCAGTCGTCTTGGATTCTACTTTAAATAGTTTTTCCACAGTCGTTGTCACACTCACGAAATACGTGAGGAACATTCCTTGCAAAACCCAGCCCGAAAGAAATACGAGCATGAAAACACGAGTCGAGTGGAAGACGGAGCGATGTCCGATCGGCTGCGGCCGTGGGGCCGTATGTTTACAATCCAGTGAGCCATTATTATTTCCCGACGCTAGCTTTTCTTGTTCTTCTGGAGTTGCTTCGACGCCCTTCATAGCGGCGCCTTCTGTCGCTGGGCCCGGGGTACCCGAATCCCCGGCCGCTGCTGGTACTTTAGCGACAGTACCCGCCCTGCAACAAAACATGGAAATTGTTTACGTTTCATTGTAGATATAGACGACGCAAATATTTTTGCTAAGTCAACTCACGTCATAATCACGACCAAATTGCACCTGGTACTCTTACACTACCCCTAAAGTACGTATATTACGTGACCGACGAAGCGAATACGAAACACACGCAAAACTTTAACGCTGATGACGCTTCCGGCTAACGGGACTAACATATAATACGATCAATGATCGTGAAAACAAGGATCAGGTGCAAGACGCGTGTGGCGTTGTTCAATCGTACGCATACTTTATTAGGGAGGCGTTCACCCGACGCGGTACACAGGGATGTTGGAGGCTGCGTGCGCGCACCCAGCGCGGCGGATAGCGACTGCAACTTGCAATTACTGGCGCAGTGCGCTGCACCCGCTTCGCCCGCCCCTCGGCTTCTCTCCACACAGGGTTTTTATTGGCCGTCTATCCGTTTTTTGTGCGACACGCATTTACACTCGATGAAAGCCGTCTGGGCACAGCCCTTTGCTGAAGATTCCCGTCTCGACACTACGGAATGTCTTTGTTTCATTACTTTACACTACGCTTTGCATTAATGTGTTAATAAATTTAAAGATAGACTGTAGTTCTTTCGGTTCTTTAGGACACCGTAAACACTTTTATATTTTAAGGATCACATTTATCAGAGAAAATTATATGAAATTTTTAAGTATATTGCTACTTGTGGTAGGGACAAACACTAGGATCGCCATAAAATCCAACGTAGAATATTAATGTGATCGACTCATACGGTTAACTGGACTTGCGAAACTCACCGATGGGGGCCGATGACCACAGGCGACACCGAGCGACACACTGCACTACGCAGACCTGTTCCGCCAGGAAAACAATTTAACTGATTCTAGTAATTGTCTGTCACGAGATAATTATTATTGAAAGATGAGTGAAACGTCCCACTTTTTTCATGTCTGATGATAAAGTAAGTGCACTTTTAACTGCATGCTAAGATAAGCCCACGAAGTTGTGCAATGGGCGAGCTATCGACCAAATGCTATCATGGTTATACTGATAACGGAACGCAGAAAATAGACTACTAGCAAAGCGGGTTACTACCCAACCAATGTTATACAGTACATCCTATTTATCAAATGCCAACACCATTTGACCTTTATGATAATAAGCTTTAAGCATATTTTGTTTCTGAAAACATTAGTTTTACTGGTATGCAGCCAAAATACGTTTTTGTGTACGCAGTCATATAACAACAGTTCACAAAACATGTTAGTGTGCATTAGTACTTTAATAGTTTCGAAATGGTATGTTTGGCCTTAGGCCTTAGTCTATGGCCAGCAGTGAACTGTAATAGGTTGATGATGATGATTGTCCTAATAATTTTTCATTTTATTTATTTTATAAAAAGACAACTCCCACATTAGGAATAAATATCCTGTGTCGTGGGGGAATTTACAAACATACATGAAACGGACACAAAGAACATCCAGACTCGGGACAACAATTCGTGGATCACACAAAGTGTTGTATCGCGTGGGATTTGAACCCGCGACACTTGGCGCCGTAGCTAGCGGCATGGCGACCGCTGAAACCACTCGGCCAACCGTGCAGTCTAATAATTTTGCCAATTCCATCCTTCGACTGTACGCGTGGAGTAGTGGTTTAGATGGACACCTCGCCGCTTCGTAATGCGCTGAATGTTCCAGATTCTATCTCATGGGACAACACATTTTGTGATTCATAAATTATTTACCTGATTCTAGGTGGTTTGGTGATTTGTCCTTAAATGAGGACTGCGACAGGCTACTTTCTTAGTGCAAGAATTGTTGGATAGTGACGGTTTCAGTCTCATTTTCCATCCAGAATAATTTATTTTCTTAACTAGTGAAATGGCTAACATTTAATATATCTCACACAGACGGACGATCATTAAGGAAACCAGCCGAAAAATATATTAATGTAACACATTTTCCTTAAATAAAATTGGGAGACTAATCGAGAGATAACGATGAATACTCTTAAAATACTTATTAACATTACCAACAACGTGCAAAACGCAAGCAATCTTATATTCAGCGATCACCGACATATTGCATATCACCATCATCAACAATTGTTTTTAATTACTGATCATTGCTGATCATAGGCCTCTCTATAGAACATATTGTATACACACTCGTAACTCTAACAGCTCCACTCACTCTGTTGTTCTTATAATCGTAACTATCATTTTCAATTTTATTTAAATACTAGCTGTCCCACGCAACCTTGTTTGCGTTTTATATTGCCCGTAGCGTGAAAATTTGCCCCCGTGCTTGAAACATTCTTCATTGGTGCTCCGCTCCTATTAGTAGTAGCTTGATGATATATAGCCTATAGCCTTCCTCGATAAATGGACTATCCTACACCAAAATAATTTTTTTAATGGGACCAGCGGTTCCTGAGATTAGCACGTTCAAACAAACAAATAAACTCTTCATCTTTTATTATAGTACATGCATCATACTCATAGAAAAGGTAATAGAGATTATAATTATCCATGTCTAGCGAACTACTAAGATTAATGATGTTAAATCGTATATTCAGAGCAGAGACGCTTTTCATGGGACATGATCATATTTCTCTAACCAGTAGGTATTCATTATTTCGCTTATTATTTTTTCTCAAAAGTGATGTTGGAAAAATCCATATTCATTTTTTTCCTGAATAAAAATGTTCGAGACAATTTTTTAAATATTGCATTGAGCAAGAAGTTGTAAGTAAATCGATCTTGGAACAAAGTGAATGGTGTATGTCCCAGGCAGTGTAGCGCGACTCCACGATCTAATTGGCGACAACATGGTATGAAAGTCGATACACCACATGCATACAATCACATCAGCGTAGAATATTACGCCCAGAGGAGATTTATTTAATCTCCCTTAGCGATTGAGAAGTTACGAATCGTGTAATGCGAGTGTCGGTTCATTTATTGGTATTAATTGAAGAAGGAAGGAAACAAATGTGAAATGATTATATTAAAATTAACGACTCGTGTGGAAATCCTTTAAACCCAATGCTTGTTATGATTCCAAAAAAAAATAGTTTAACGTCATACCTTCCACTTATAATTCAGTGACACGACCACAACCGAGAACAGTCTTCACGTCAACCCGCATCAAAATTCATCCTCGAGACAACATAAAAAGATACAGTTCTGTGTTTTCGGCGAAAAAAACAAAGTCACGGTCTCATACATACGTTATGAAATTCATACAAATCAAAACTTCAAAGAACGTATAAAAAAGGATCTACAGTCATAAATCTTTCATGACCATATCGAATAAAAACTTAGCTGTACTGATATTTCCAAAGAAACATATTTGGTTGTTGTTCCAACAAATATCGTATTACATGGGCTATAATGACTATACGAGTATAATAGAAGACGAAGAAGTCATAGGGTTATGTACTACCGATCGGCACATTGAAGATGTCTATGATCATTCTATAAGTGAGAGGACAACGTGCGCGGTCAAGGTAAGTGAGCTGATACCTGTTGTCGATGACACTGTGCACTCAACATTAATCTTCACTTTAAACCTTGTATAATAACTTAAGGTACAATTTACAATGACGGTAGCTGTCACGAACGAGAAACACAGTATTAACCGCCAGAAAAACTATATTACAAATCTATGCAAGGACCTAGACCCAGTCTAGATAAATGGAATTGTCATCTAAACGAACTAGATGTAACAATCTGTCGTCTGTAGTTTTCTTGCAAACAAAAATATTTATTTTTTTACACGTGAAGCAGATGTACCAACAACTGGTCTAGACCAGGTTGCATTCGCTGCCGCAGCTCTTTCACAAATTTATCTCTAAAAATATACTACAATATATTCAATATAAAATGTATGATCGTTAAAGCACGTTTGCAAGCTAATCCTGTAATAAAACTTCGGATTATGTAGTTTATAGTTCCCAATAAATAACTAAAAATGTTATACTTTATTCATATAACGCCAAATATTTTAATGAAGACAATATAAACCTAATAACACGAACGTTAAATATCTTGGAACAATGTTAATAGGTACAAATACAACATCAACAATTCAGAATACGCAGATTTATTTAGCAGAACCGGTTAGTTGCAGTGCCGAAAGTAAACATATACTAAAATGAATATTAATAGTAAAATTAGTTTGAGACTTAATTAAATTAAACTGGATTTAACTAGTGAATTGTATTTAACAAAAGTCATTGCCATACCGCTAAGTTTGCGCGATAATTATACGGAACAAAACAGGTGATGTATGGCAAACGAATGCGAACGTGCACATGCCAAATAGTTTTTTTAGAATTTGTTGTAATTAAAGCGAGTAAATCATCGATCGGTGACTGTTTTTAATGAGGACATAGTAGTATTCATATTATTCGATACGCTCGGCGCAGATTCCTAGGAGCAAGTTCCAGTTACCTTATTTTAACAGTCCTTAATGCTGATTTAATGATAAGTCAATAATGATTACGGACCTACTTGTATGAATACCGTTAGAGCGTAATCGCAAATTCATTTAATTTACGGTTTAATTTCTTTATATATAATATTTAAAAGCACTAGATTAGGTAAAAACACGTATATGCATCAATATTGTACAATGCTTTATGTTTTAAATTTTCATTTTTGCAGACGTAAAGTTCAGTGACACTAGAAATAAATATTTCTAGTGTCATATGGCTATCGTCATCTATCTAAACTGGATCTAGTCATTCAAAACAGATAAAAATAACAAAACCCATAAAACTAAAATAAAAGAGTAGGTTTTAAGTAATGACCAGAATGCGAAAACAATAACAAAATGAAAAATGTTGCAACGAATTGAAATCGAAATCCAAAAACGAATTAAAGCAAATAAACGAAAGTATGATTAAGCAAAGAGATAATAATTCAGCAAAGAGGACAGGCGTGTGAAGCAAATCTTCCGAATAGGTGTCTGCATAAAGCAACCTCTGACAGGAGACACCCCGGGGCGCCGTGCGCTGTCCGGAGATACGCTAACTTACTGCCCTCTGCATCTTGTTTGTAATGAACGACCTTTACTGCTTATTTTTAACCATCTTGCAAAACTGAGGAAGTACTCTTTGACAATATTGACTTGTTTGTGTGATTACAATACTTCTTTATATTAATTGGAAAGAGTATGCTCAAGGTCTTTAAGAACCTTTTGAAAATGCCGAAAGTTGTAAATTTGGTTTTATTAAATTTGAAAAAACAGCCATAATGTCTGCCATAGTCCAGTATCATAATACATTGAAATTTAGCTTTAAGTAGAAATTAATAAACTTAATAATGAAGTAAAAGAAATTAAGCAAAATTGATGAATGATAGTAGATTAATCGAGTATTAGGCATTAGATCGGTATCGGATCGGTAGATAAAACCAAATACACCTTTTCCAAACAATATTTTCATTCACAATTTATAGAATGTTGACTTTATCGACAATTCTGCAAAGTTATAACAAAAATATATTCAGCACTCAACAATAAAACTCAACTAACTTATCACGATGAGCAACACACGGGCCATTCGTGGTAAAGATTAATATGTAATGACGGGCAGCTAGCACAAATCGGGATGCAATGAAGAAAAACCATCGGTGCAACACGCCTTACTTTAAAAACTGGCGATGCATTGCAATGTGCAATACACAACGTGCATGCAATTACAACGCACTTTGCACTTATCGGCAAAAAACACTATGTATTTTCATAATATCCGGCAGCCTGCAGATGTATGTGAATATGTTGAGCCAACATAAGCGTGCCTTGACATTGTTGAGCTCATACAACGCGCTCCGTGCCAAAGCCACATAAGGTAGCACGGTCAAAAGTCTCGCTAATCGACAGTAGAATATGAATAGCTTCTAGGAGGATAAACATCTCAATAAATAGTTCAGTTTAGTGCAGGTAGCGCCCTAGTTTTATAATAGGCAGCTATTCAAATGTTACACGCGTACAAAGATTGCTCCAACGAGATCATGAATCAGATCGTAAACTCTTAAATGGCAAATATATATACCTACTTAAAAATATATACACACAACTAAAGACAACTGCGTAACGCACTTTGCGCAGCAACTGCGTATAAGTGTGTCGGGCAAGGTCGCTGTCAACGAATCACTAGTACTACCGATTTGACACTGCTCACCTCCACTTATTGGACAAAGTGGAACGTGTAAATGAAGAAACGAAACGCTACCCTGTAATCATTTAACAGGCATCAGCGGTGATGACACAGATGTCACATTTGAAGGTAAAATCAATTCAAACATCGACTAGATTGTAGAAAATATGATGATAAGGGTGCTCCTATAACATGAAATGTATTTTGCCACAAATCATGGCGAAACCCAAATAATCTAGTAATAGTCTAGATATGTTTTACAATTTTTAAAAAGAAAAAGACAAAAATCAGGCCTTCTCATATTCTACCTATTTACATGCAAAATAAATTTCCTTTGCATTCGATATTTATCGTAGTTAGAAGACTTAAGCATAAAAGTAGTATGTAAATAGGTACATATTGTTAGTATTACTAAATCTAACTTAGTAAATGACTTGTACTTTTGCAACGTATAAAATCCTAATTGTTTTTTTACATTAATGACAAATTTATAGCTATCTGTCAAACAGACTTATGTCATTATTTGGTAGAAAAAAGTTTCTGACATTTTTGTTTATGTATAATGCTTGCGAAAATGACTCTACTCTACCTGATGGAAGACATAAGCTGAATCCATGAGCGGTGGTCACCATACTCACTGCAGCATGGTGACCCACACAATGGCGGCCTAGTGCTGCTTCTGCTTCTTAGAGCCTCCGACCTCACACTGACCAACGAAACACAACAGCACGAACGCTGTCATTTTACGTTGATCTTCTGTCCGAGGGTAGTACCACCACAGTCGTACATATATTTATATCTGAAATATATGTCTCTATCCACGACTTATGACAATTTGTAGTTATTTGACAAATAACATTTAGGCTATCAGATACTTTATGAGCCAGTGAGGAAACTGGACCTTAATCTATATGGGTCCAGTTCGAATAACAGGTCGTATAATTTGTCGGAATAACAATTTACAAAATAAGAATGCAATAACATTTATTTTATTCTGAAATTTATATAGATTGCAGAGCAGGTGTACCACGATTTTTTACTGGAGGAAATGGCACTAAAATATTATTTTACATCTTTTTAATTGCATTGAAGATTGTCCGACAAATTTATCAATGACTTGAAGGTCGCGTAACTACGTTTTATTTAATGGAACTATTTCTACAAAAAAAAATTATTAATATGTATTTGTATTGTATCTATTCATGTGTAATTCGCAATTAAGAAGCACACAATTATATCACCCTTTTGTTTGACCTCTCAATGGGTGACCTATTCTAGTGGCATAATTTGTCGCTTATCTTTAAACGTGATCATAAAGTCCAAGGTTCGATGTCCTGTTTGGGTATAGGCAATTCTCAGTAACAGTTTAAAAACGACATGATTGTTGTCCATGGTGACGGATTAAGAATACGGGACTACCCTTATTCATCGCAGGATGTCGTAAAGGAAATCTTAAAACATTCCCTATATCAACCCGTCTTGCCGAGGGTGACATAATAGGCCAAAACCACCTTCGTATATAATGACGATAGTGATTGTGAGAAACTTAAGAAGAAATGTTATTTCTTAATATAAATTAACAAATTAATGTGTGAATTAAAATAAATTACTATTAACTACCCACTTAGTTAATGGATCTCAATATATACCAGTAGGATCAGTGACATAACCAAATATAAGAAAATAAATAGTTAGAACAACTCCGTTTAAAGTTAGATTTACATGATACTAAACTTTTGCATTCTAAGATTTATAATGATTACTAACGAACAGGTATTAACTCTATTAATGAATATTATATATATATCTATCGATCGTAACTATTCGAATCTCTTGGTCATAATCGGAGTGGACCGCAGTTGTCCGCTTGTGATCACGGAGAACTTGAACGAAATGTCAAGTAATACAATGATGCTATATTAATAGCGTTCATTTTGTAATAAGTAATATTACACAGATGATGACACATAGTTGAACGTACAAAAACACGTGCGCCCTCAGGATCAACAGGGTATGCTTATTCCGTAGGTGTCGTAAGAGCTGACCAAAGGAGCAAATTGCTCATGACAATAGCACTCCAATGAGAAGAAAAATTTCAAACAAATCTCATCAACCCGTCGGACCATCATAATATAGTAAGCCAAATTCTAATTTCTAAATGACGATGATGATAATATTATGTGAATACATTTAAGTTTTAGTAGAATAAAGAAGAATAGAAGCTAAAAATGACAAGGGAAAATCAGATGAACATGCCAGTTCCAGATGCAAATTTTCTCACCGAATCGTAAAGCCGAAACAACAAACAGAATCAAAAACAAATATTAACGAGTACCGATACTTTTATGTCCGGTGAAAGTGTGACTCCGCGAAAGCATTGCAAGGGCGGAGTGATAAAAATGTCATCTCAAAAGAAACGCCTCCTCCAAAACAATTTGCATACAACATTTGAATTTGCACGGAGAAATCTGGCCACACTGCTTTTAAATCCATCTCCATATCTTTTGGGTATATATGTTTATGTAGAAAATATAATATAAACAGGATATTGGTTACTAGCGAATGTGCACTTGAGAGATCATCTTCCTAGCCTTTATTATTCTTAAGAATATTTAGGGTCGGCTATTAGTTCAACAGGTTACGAAGCGACTGGCATCGGACCTCAGTAACCCTAAGGGCTAAATGAACTCGATAGTTGAACTAGTTGCCACTAAATTTGAGGGTACTGACTTTCTTATAACGATTGGCATAGATTGAGAGAATTTTGGAGAAAAATATTTTTATAAATAACCTGATGGCAAAACATCGCCGCCAAAGGAACTTCTGCAACTTGAAAGTCACAAACGGGTTGCTAACCTTTGACCCTGGCATATGCGTTCCCGTAGCCCTGAATTAGAGGGGGGAGGATAGACTGGGCGGAGACGTGATGCAAAGAATTGCATATCATCGGTTTTCTGTGAGTATAACCACACCATAAGAAGAAGCCAGCCCATGTGCCTAAGCGTGGTTCGCCCAAGGTTAACATACAACACACTCATGATTTTGATAATGAAAATAACACTTCATGATTGTGTTCAAGATTTAGTTGCAACCTATTTATAGTAAGTACGTTTTCCTTCCTTCGTCCTTTAAACTAGGTCAACAGAATTACACATTGATAACCCAACACTATTAAATTGTATCATGAACACAAATATTATTCGCACTAATTAAGAATAAACAGTTAATTAGATTTAGCACAAACCAATTACAACTTTTGTATGATAGTAAACATGCGGATTAGACAAAAAATTATAATCTACAGATAGATATACTACGTTCCGCTTGGATTATAAACAAACAGTAAAAAAATTACTGAGAAACCAAACATGAATAAAAACACCATACTTGTCTGTGTTGTAGTGCAATAATTATGATTTCAATGCTCTTAAATCATGATAAATTGTAATAAGCCTTTTTTACCACTTGGAAAATATTCCACTAGACACATTGGTGTAAAATTTTCTCTAAAACAGCCTTGAATATGACCAAATCAATGAGAAAATCGATTCACTAATGGCGAAGGCATCATATGATTAAAAATGAAAATAGTTATTCAAATTGACAAGCAATTCTTTGTAGCAGTTAATCAGTCATTCAATATAAACTATTAAGCTTAAGTATGCAGAAGTACAACGCAGTGCAGAAACATAAGAAATGAAGGGCCTATGTCTTGTAAATTTAATAGACTTACATTGAATACTTTAAAGATAATCATAAAATAAATTTATTGCCAGCACTTGATATCGCCTTACCGCGTGATGGTAATGAAACTGTCGCATAAAACATTAAAAAAAGTGTATAAAAATACCAGGTCCTTAAGGGGAAAGACCTCACAAATGTAAAGCCCGCTTGAAACGTAACTACCAAATGCAAGCAAACAAAGAAGGTGGTTTTACATCTCGCTTGTTTAAACAACTTAGCGGCGACCACTTCCGACAAGAATACATCACAGAACAGCAAACATCAAGACACGTTTACTTACAGTATGGACGGTTTTAGACACGAACTTGGATAGGCATGTATCATCATAGTTAAGAATAAAATATTCGTAACGTTGACGTTCGAAACTTGAAGATCATGGTTCAAACAAGTTTATGAATAACCGTACTAATCGTAACCAAATAATAAGAACCTTAGTATTGCCAGCTGACTTTGTTATTAAATGGATTTTGTAAGTATATTTTGGCGTACCGCAAGGAACTATCTTAAGACCAAGTTGTTTTTATTTCGGTAATGACGTAATTAAACATATTAAATATAGAGATAATTAAGGAAAACATGTTTTTTAACTTACGTAATTTGCCATTTCGAGACGTAATCATTCATGAACATAAAATACTGTGCATTTCAGGTAATGTGGCTTAGTTTTAGAATGGATTATATCTTATCAACAACCCATAATGTCGCACTGTTGGGCTCGGGTCTCGTCTCAGGAGAAGATTAAGGCCATACGTAAAAAAAATGTTTTAACAGCGGTTTATTTATTTAATCAAGAATTTTCTGTCTGTGTGTGCCTGTGTCTTGACAAATGAACTTCATTCAAAATTGTATTACATAGTAGATCGGATTGTATTATATATTTTAGCGATATTTCTTATATAACAAAACCTTGGAAGCAATAACTGTTTTAAATCATAACGGGCTCCATTAAGCGGGGTGATCATAGTGGGAGGGAAACACGTGCGTTGGAAGTGAGTTTCAGTTTTTAACAACAAACACAGGCACAAGAAGAAAGAACCAAACAGTTTGGTTCGAGATCGTATTTCTACGACAGAGGCGGTGACTTCCAAGGACAGCAATGTTCTGTAAAGGAAGGGAGAAGGTAGGATCGGTTGAAAGAGCTCTGCAGAACACTCTTCATGATAAAGGTGGTAGAGGACTGCCATAGAGGCGATATCTCAACTCAACTGCAAAGGCTCAAGGGACTCGTGGCATTGAGACTATCGATAAAAAGTATATATATAGTATAAAATAAAAATAAATAAATAGCTATTTAATTATTATCATAAATAGCAACAAATGCAAATATGAAATATAGTCATTCTATATCTGCTTGCTTAAGACATAAAAATCATGCGGTTATTTATTTAAATGTTAATTAAATACGATTAATGTAAATTTAATATGATAATGTGATGATAATGAAAATATAAATTAGAATAATACTTCGTTCGTAAAAATAAAATGAAATTACATTCAAATATAAATATAATATAACCTGTTGAGAAAAATATGTTTATGTTGTAACAAATCATTCAGTTTTCAACATGGTAAAAATATTAATTTTATGACTTGCAAACTTGAGTAATGATTGTATCAATGTATAAGACTAATATAGGTACGGTTATTAAAGGCAAAATAAATTTAGTGGTTGATTCAAAAATAAAATAAAGGAATTTTAAAAACATTTATTTGTTAAAATATTTCCAAGAACAGGATTACACAATAGGTCAATGAACATATCTTAAAATATGATAACACAAAAAAATATTATTTATATCAATAAGAAATATTATATAATGAATGATAATTTAGTTCAAAAGTCATTCGCGTATTCTGTATCACGTTTATTAACTCTGTTTATTGGCGCCTATAAATGTTATCTGGAAGTTCAATGTCAAGCATCAACCCTAAACTGACTTGACTGGATGAACGCCCACCACGCTTGGTGTAACTAGTTTCAAAAATACGTATAAAAAATCAATTATTCATTTTCTAGATAGACCTTATTAGTATAATACATATGTGTGTGCCGAACAACTACGTATCAATCATCTGTCCTTCCAGAAAATCTCCATTTATAATCATGGAATAAAAAAAATTAAATACTTCCACATTGATTATATTTTGAACGTGGTTTGTACAAGGTTCGAAAGACAGCCGGCTTAATCGTCTGCTATTACAACTTAGGTGTTAGACTAGACATTCTACCAGAGCGTATTGATGAGTCTATCCAACAAACATGCGCCACTGTCAACTAAAAGTTGACTAATAGTGCCGTTTCGATAAATTTCAATAGAGTTACAAATATTAACACTCATGAAAGGTTCCGAGCAGAATAACTACAGGAAGTGAACTATAAAAAGGCAAAAGTTATTGCAGGCATTGAAGATTATTTGGTTTAGAACTGCTCTTTGAAATCTGGAAAGTGAAACTCAAAAAGCTGCCTTGATATACGAGGTCTAACCCAGAACGGCCTATAGCTGGCTTATACGTGGTGTGGCTTACAGTATCAAAGAGAAAGCTGCTTATCTATTATACATAGACACTTTGCTTCCAAATTACTACAAATTCGATTGCATGTCTATGTCCAGATACCACTGTAGATTAAGTGGTCACCTAGCCATTGCGTTGAATTTCCTGAATATATTTCTAATTTGCAACATTTGAATTAATGTTTTCCTAGATAGTTGTGTGACCTATAAGACGTCACGTAATAGTACCTCTCTAGTATTTCTGTTACAGGGACAATTTTTTTTTATATGGTCCTGCCCAAATGACTACTATGCCTGATGGAAAGCATAATCAGAATCCAAGAGTGGTGGTCACCATACTCATTGCGAATGCAGACAATGCAGCATGGTGACCCACACCATGGCGGCCTAGTGATGCTTACGCATAAGCATTGGGTCCACTCTCGCACTCATCAACGAACACGACAACACTGTCATTTGTCATTTTACGTTGATCTTCTGTGGGAGAGTAGTACCGACCCGGTCGAGCCAGCCCGTTCGTGCTGAAATCAGCGTGGCTCTACTACGTTGAAAATTGCGTAGTGCAAGAATCTTTACAAAACTAGAACAGGAGCTCCCTTCAACGTTGTTAGAAATCGCTGCTGATCGCCGTTGTATTCTATATCTATTTCATGAACACCATCATCATCAATATCCTGTAAATCTAATAGTGTAGGTCTCCTTAGAATTGAAGTTGTGTGCTACCTACTTACATGAAGTTTAAAGAGAAAGAATGAGGAAATGGGTAGTCAGGTATGGAAGCAAATAGCAATAGTAACATGTTTCTGATTTTAATGACATCAAAGATTGTGCTGCCGCTAAACTCTGAGCTGACGACAGTGTTAACACTTAATTAATCAATGATATTGTATTTATGGAAAATATTTAGGTCCTATTACGTCGATAGTTACACAACTTGGTCGTATTACCGCACGGGTCGATATTTTCGACACGGTGATTATACTTATAAGTATTTGTATAGCATGCAAAGCGGTATCATCTGGATAGGCATAAAAAGAATAAAATATGTTCGTGCGAGTCCATTATTGCATTGTTGTTGTTATATAAAATTTTAAGGTAATTTTCGCAAATTCCAGAACAACTCGCAAAAGCAAAATCTTTTAACTTTATAGGCAAATAATTGTGGACGTTGAATAGTAATATGACGTGATATTTACAGAGAGGCGCGATTAGCTTAACTGCAATATAAAATGAGCAACAAGGTTCAAATAGATAATAAAGAGACTTTTCCCTGCACTGTAATGAAAGACATTACAAAAGTACGAAAGCGAAATCTACCTCTATTGGGAAAAATCATAAAACTTTAGATTCCCCATTTTTAGCAATTGGCTTCTGACCTTGACTTGCGGCGTGAATGGCGGCTATAACGAACATGGAAGCGTCTATAACTTCACGATTCAATAATTGTCTATGTTAAATAAGAAATTAAAATGATGATTACTGAAATAACTTACGTACTACAACTAAACACAAAAGTACTTAAAGAAAAATAAAAGACACAAGTTGGTGACATGCTCTGAGGCAGACCAACTGATGCAATTACAAAACATGTCGTTGCAAAAGGTATAATAGTATATATGATCACTTATCACATGCTCTTGCAAGGTTTTTATTGAAATTAAAGATTCACTCGCAATAATAGGTGTATCGGTAGCAGCTCTTTATAACCGAGACGTGAATTGTAAAGTTAATTGATAATTTTGCATCAAGTTATTTCAAATAACGATACAACGTTGGTTGAAGATAATTAAAAAGCATTTCAAGTTTTACGTATTAAACTAATATTAACAACATAAGCAGTTTACTTTTGACAAATTTAGGAACGCTTAAACGTGCTGGAGATGGACAGAACATCAATTACTTTAAAATTACATGTAATAGCAATTCAAAAGTACCTACTAAGCGTTCATTGTTAACAAATATACTTCCAAAACTTCGATGGCCATGAACTATGCCTTGACGGTCGGATGCTAAATGTAACAAACAAAAAGTACCAATTCTAACAGATAGCGTTACTCGGCCTACATCTCTGACCTCGTTACGGCGAAATCGCAATGTAATTTCGCGACGTAAATTTTTTGGAACACTTTTACTTCGGCACCGGGCGTACGGTCCAGCAGTTTGTATGAGTTTGGTGGTGACATGAATTTCTCTTTCAATGAATGAGTACAGAGCTTTTAAGTTGGGTGGAGTCTTCACGGCCTCAATATTTAATGCGTTACCCAGTCTAACCAATTGACTTTGCGTAACACTTGGCATAGATACACACCGATGTAGAACAGATACTAATGAGGTTGTTCAGTTTGTGTGAAGTATTCATTCATATTTTCCCGGTATTTGTACGTTGGTGACATTACATTGTGACACTCCCCTATGTGTTATCACTTTATCAGCGATCGCAAAAAAATTCGAATGATTTTCGAAACACGCACGTCATCGCCGGTACGTAAATCGACAGAAACGCACATGCGAACCATATACTGCGACTTTCTCTCAGAGCTACGCAATCACATTTGGTTAAATTTCGCTTTTTGCACACTGAGGGCTGGTGCAAAATTTATTTTATTTTAAAACAATTGGTCTGGAATACAAATAGTTTTAACTAATGATGAGAATAACAATGAGTAGAAGATTATACAAAAATGCTCTTCTGTTTTCTAATTACGTGACCCGGCTTTTCATAATTTAAATTTGATTGAATTTTACAATGGATGTGGAATTCCCGTCAAAGCGGTCGAGAGCGAAACTAAACTAGTCACTCGAATCGCTTTCATCAGTTGGAGATGCCGAAAGTAAACTTTTACTTTCATTATGAAAATATTGGTTTACACTGTCATTTATAGTATTTTATGCTATATAACAAGTAATATTACGGATACTTATCTCATAAAACATAGATCCGTCGCTAATGACACAGTTTACGTAATTAACACACCATTAAAGTGTAGTAAACGTGGAGTAGACTATCAAAGAAATAATTATGATGAAAATAGTGATGATGAAATCTTGTATAAGGGATCTAAAATTGATCATTTCTAATATAAACTATATCTATCCAACATCATTGCAACTTCAATACGAAAGATCTTTGCAACAATGTATAAGGAAAATTACATGAGCAGCGTAGCGACAGTAAAACAGAACTGGTTACACGAAAGCGAAAACATTTAATTACTTTCATCTGGTCGTCCAAAGTGGAACTCGTAACCCAGATTATTGAATTAGAATCTGGTAAGCAGTTGTAGTATGATTTATTTACTTTCGATTGCTACACATCTAATATGCATACATTTCCAAAAAACGTATGGGAAAAACCAGCGCGACGAGAGATTTTTTAACATTTCCGAAAAGTAAACCACATACTTGATTGCTTAATAGTGGTACTTCACTTGATTAATGTGATTCTTAAACAGAAACCAGAGTTCCGTCAGCTGGTTGTTTGACTACCCACGAAATGTAGAACAAATTTTATGTGAATATTTTATTGTAAATTTGGAAACTTCACCATTTTTAATTGAATACATTATATAATCAAACCAATATAAATAAAGATAGAGGCATTATGAAATCATATTTTGTAACTTGGTATTTTGTAACTTATTTGGAGTAGCATTTATAATATCATTAAGTTTCGAAATAATTGAATAGTGGTTATCAGTTAACGGATCGCATGTGGCCGGTGGGCAATGGCCGATAACACTTTAAGTTATCATTTCGTTAAATAAACTACCAAGACAATAAATATACTCTTCTCTTATAAAGTAATGACAATAATTTCTTTAGATTATATCAGGTCAACATACTCGAGACCTTGGATTCGAATTCAAATGCTGTTTTCATTGCTCTGATACGTATCTAAACGTTTTCAGACAAAGCAATTTAAGAGAATATTTAGCGGAAGCAGCTAATTTTAAATTTGACCAGAAAACGTTAAGTTTTTATGCAAATATTTTGATAAAGAAGCATGTAGAAATCAATAAAATATCGTCGCTAAGAATTGACGTTGGTTTGTTTCTATTTTATAAGTCCGTCCTGTTCATTTGATCACCATATCATTTTTGATCTACTTTGTGTATCTGTACACGGTAAAAGGTTATCATTCATAAAATAATATTCTCGAAGGATGGTATACGTATAAGATAAGAATAGTTTTGAATTCCTAACTAATTTTAAGTGTAAATAACTCATTTTGCGTAACCCACATTGCTTAGATATGCGTGATGAGTAACATCAAGCATATCTAAGCAATGCATCAATAAAACCAACAATCAGAACAACATCGTCGTACACAACTGTATAGAAACATTGAACGAAATTACCATAAGCGGGACTGAACTGTAAAAAGGTTAAGGCCAGCAGCGAAGACGAAAATAAACTACATAGGCACTCTTTAAACATTTAAAAGGTATGTTTGAAACTTCGTTCTAAACAATAAACAGAGGAAGAAATTGGAAAACAACATGAAACAGATATCTGTTTGGATAATAACCAAGAAAGCACTTCTGTATTACAGAAGATAGCAGTTAAAACAGTACTACTAATATACCGTGTATTGATTCCTCTCAAGGACCGTGGGAGAGCCACGCTTCGGCATGAGTGGGCCGGCTCGACCGGAGAGATATCACGGCCTCACAGAAAACCGGTGTGAAATAGCGCTTGTGCTGTGTTTTACCGAGTGAGCGAGGATACCGAAGGCCCATACCCCAACCCCATCACCCCAAACGCCGGCAACGCACTTGTGACGCCTCTGGTAGTGTTTCGTGTCCATGGGCGGCGGTAATCGTCAGGTGATACGTCTGCTCGTTTGCCACCTAATCCATAAAAAAAGGTACAGAAAGTGACTTATTTAATCTGTTAAATGTAATTATTGCACAATTGTAAAACGTATACATCTTAATATACTTATAAATAAAATTTAAAAAGGTATTTAAAAATAAAGTAAATTACCTGGTAAACAACCTTTAGCAGTATACTGATTGGACATAGAGGAGGTTATGGTCAACGATACTACGCTGGACACACGAATAAGTATAGGGTTCCTCGGTTATTGCAATACCTACAGGGTTACTGTACTCTGTATTCTTAATTCGTCACCACACAGATAACGAATTATTCACAAACGCTGTATACAATGAAGGATGCATGAAGCGTGGGAGTATTTACAGAACAAAATGTGGTAAAGAAGATTAAACACAAGAAAGTAAAAGCGACATTCAGTCGCTTCGCAATATGGATGAATTGCAAAGAAGATTTCGCTAGGAATATGACTAAATAGAAGAACAGAATCCGTTGCTCTGACTAAAAATAAAATACATTAATTTGACACCTGACAATAACAAGTTATAAATAATAATACATTTTATTAGTATTAATGACTGGTTCAGTTTATATCGTTTCTTATTCAAAACTAGCTGAGCCCCGCAGTAATACACGCGGTTATTGTCTTACCGCAGGTAACGCCGCGGGGAAAATCTAGTCTAAAAAAGTAGCCTAAGTTACCCCTTATATCATCAGCTAGCAATGAAGTTCCGTCAAAATCGGAGCAGCCGTTACAAAGATTAGCCGGAACAGACAGACAAAAATTGTCAAAAGAATATTTTAGTATATGTGCCGTGAATACAAATATAGGCCTTTAGTAAAAAGCGTTTATTTTGACATTACAAACAGACACTTGAATTTTATTTAATTCCATAGATATAAAATTTTCTTTTAAGCTGAATAGAAGGTGTAAGTTCGAAAGTTTGGAATTAAGTCGCTTACTAAAGTAATCAGTGACTCACAGTAACTTTGAACAGGTTTTTGTGTCTCCATCTTTCATTTAGAAAGACCTCTGGTGAAACCAAATATGTTCGACTTTATCCTTATTTGATGGGTTTACTTTATACACCTTTTCACAAAAAAAATGCAAACGGAGGCATAAGAAAGTCACAGTTAAATATTGTAGGAGAAGTGCAAAAAGCTAAAAACAAAAACTTAAATGAATTATAGTCGAATTTCGACCACTAGTCGACTAAAAGTTTTGTAAAAAAACTAAACAAAATAATGTCACAATATTCAGATGTCGCAGTTAAAACATTATTTGTATAACGAGATTGAGACATGTCGTCTAAGTTATCTTATTTTAGTCACAAATCTCGTAAGGTCACGGTATATTATTTAAACATGGTAAATGTTAGAGAGGTCACGGCTATATCGTCTAAAACAATTATGAATTCTTACGACACTGGTTCTTACGGAACAAGATACACAAGCCAAAATTTGTTAACTCTGGTTTTGTGTAGTCTATAGTTATTGTACTTTCTTAAATGCATGACGTGTAGGTGTAGTGTTTTAAATTTTATATAGTAACTTTTGTTTGTTTAAAATTAAACAGTTCGTTCTTGTTGTTGATCAACAAATCGATACTTCAGACTCATGTCGATTGTTCTTAGACGATAAGTATGTAGTAACTTGTTCAGTATACGATGGAACTGCCAAACGCTGTGCGTAAAAGTTCAAAAAAAAAATCGATAGAACTCTTGACAAAAAAGTTTTATATTTTACTTTTAATTTACTTGCTTCTGCACCTTATTTCTTAATTAAACATTAATTGCATATTTCTCTTTCATTATAAATATTTATTATGAGTCTCCAGTCATGTAAATGTTTTACCTCGCTGATAACGATAACTTTCAAATAAACAAAGACTGCATTAGCAAGAAAGAGCCTGGTATACCTTAATGAGTACAAAGAGTCATAATCCATTCTAACGCATCGATACTTTAAGTAGGCACTGTTGTCCAAAATAATCAATGCAAAATTATTGTAATGTGCCGTTGCCCAACTTGATCGATATGAGGAATATTGTGTAATAAGTCTGTGGAGGGGCCCCAACAGGTCGAGCGTCTAGAGGTCGTCAGGATGAGGGTGTTGAGCTTGAGATTTCTGTTACGACTGAGACTTTTCATAACAAAATGTTGTTTCTTCTTTAATTTAAGTAATTCTTATTATAAGATTATATTTAAGTAGGTAATATCTCAAAACTCACATCGATAATCCCACAGAACCTAATACGAAGCTACTCCCCTATTAGACTCGGTTCGAAATTGAAATTAAAAGCGTTTGTGATAAAGAATACCGGTTTGGTGAAAATTGAATAGAAATTCTAGTGAAACATCGATAGAAGTGAGGTTTTTTTTTTTTTTTTTTATAAATATTTCGGACATCTAACACACAACGCCATCTAGTCCCAAACTAAGCTGAGCTTGTGTTATGGGTTACTATAGTCGTTCCAATACTTTATTTAACTTTTGACAGATCACGCACATAAAGTTTTGTAATAATTTTTGATACAATGTACTACAGATAATACTGTACTTTATGGGCGGGCTCCGCCTACTTAGGGATGTGTCATTCGTAATTAATGACCACAGACTATAAAAACGGTTTTGAAATAAATCGATTATCGATTATATTAATAAAACATACAATAAAATTCTTGTGATTATATTTTATATCAAATCACGTAAAAAGCTTTATTATTTTGCATTAAAATGCCTTAAATGTCTCTGTTTCAATGCATAAATAATTTGCGTAATGAAAACAGTTCCATCGTACTCGTACCTAGTAATGGGATCGAATGTATTCGCCGCAAATTAATGAATCTAAAATAATTGTTTAGACTTACTATAGTTGGTTCAAATAAAAACTACCTGCGGTACCTACTTGTAATGAACAGGTACAAAATGTTGAAATTCGTAGTAATTTACGGATTAAAAATAAAACAACCAAAAGAGGTACTGTAATACTAATTTTAATTATAAAGAATCGTCTTCTTCGTATGACCAGGAATCATCATCACTTGAGTTCTCAGTAATATTGATTATCATTTCTTGGATAGATAAATTGTCGAATGCAACATCCCGATCCCAATCCGACATTATCACCTTCTTTGTTTTTTCTACAACATTCGCCCAGTTTTCTGGAGTTACTTTTTCACACGCATTTTTCAGTAAATTCAGCATTTTTCTTGCGGTGAAAGGAGGAGTTGTATTGTTCCTCGCAGCATATCCTTTAACTTGTGCCCAGATCATTTCAATTGCATTATATTGGCAGTGATATGGGGGAATTCTGAGGACGGTATGCCCATGCTCTGCTGCCATTTCATCTATGACGTATCGTTTTGGCAGCTTCTTTGTTTTTAATATCTTTACTAACTCTACTTTTAGTAGGGACTCATTCACCTCTTCGCCATTGTCACGGAGCCAGTTTATAATTTCATGTTTTTTGTTGGCCTGTGTTGGTATTTTATTAATTTGACGAGAGTGATAAGGTGCATTATCAATAAATATTATTGATGGCTCTTCGAGTGATGTAAGCATTTCTCTGAACCACTTTTCATACACGTTCGAATTCATCTCCTCATGATAATCTCCTGTTTTCTGGGATTTAAAAGCTAATAGAGCGCCTGCCACAAATCCTTTTACTGTTCCTGCATGACAAATAATCAGTCGTTCGCCTTTTCCCATTGGTACTGTAGAAGTGGAGCCAACGGTGTTGTCAGTCCAAGTTTTTGACAGCGTATGATTCGCATTGAGCCAAGTTTCATCTGTGAAAACAACATTCGACCAATCTTCTATTTTTTTGCTTGTCTTAAAAAATCGCATCTATACAAAGCAATATCATTGCGTTCCATTAAAATTTTTCGTTTGTCACATTTTTGGAATAACATTCCAATGTCTTTCAATACCTTTGTCAGAGAAGATTTTTGACCACGGAACAAACCACTATTTCGAAGAGATTGTGTTAGTTTTTTTAATGTTGGAATCTCTTTTCTTTGGTAATAGTCGTATATATGACGACGAATAGCATCAGCGTCAAAATTGTCAACGGCTGTAACTTTACTAGGCGGACGTTTTTTCTTAGGTGTAGATAGCTTATTCTGTTCCATGCCACTGCTGCCGTAGCCTTCTTTTGTTATTTTTGCCACTGTTGGAGCACTAATACCTAATGCTGCTGCAACACGGTCTCTAACTTGAGTCACTGGTATAAGAGGCCCACCATTACGGCTTTCCTTTTCAAAGTATTCACGAAGTCGCAAGACAAACTCTCTTGTTTGTCCTTTGAGTACTTTCTTTTTTGGCATTTTGACAGTAACGAAGGCAGGAACGATACGTTCAACTCAACCAAACGTGAGAATTCACAAATAAATCAATACGGAGGAATATAAATACTCAACTATATTGAAGGTTACTCATTGAAATACTGTAGATTATTTTAAAATAGACATAGAGAGATTTAATAAAGATCATCAATAGTTTAACAAATACAATATTAACCACTGAATTACAACACAATACAATAATACATTTTGAAAATTCAGTTCCTTTTATATATTTTTTCATGACATAGAACCGTCATATTTGAACAACATTCTTTTAATCCATTTCTTCTTTATTTTGACAAAGGAGGTCGCACATTGAAACACATAGAAATATGAAGTACGAAATTATCTATAAAATAATGAGTTTGTTAAATCGATTAAAACTTCTTAATGCATAAAATCGATCGATGAAAGAAATCGAATAGGTAACGGGTCAGGGTATCACTATTTGATTAAGTATTAGAGCTGTCAAAAGTTAAATAAACTATTGGAACGACTATAGACAACTGATATGAATACATATATACTTTTTTTTTGTAAATACATACATATTATACATAGAAAACACCCAAACTCCGAAACAATTATTTGTAGATCACACAAACACTTGATCCGACCCAGGATTTGAACCCGAGACCTCAAGCACAGCAGTCGCATTCGCTACCACAGCGCCACCGAGGCGAGGTTTACGCAATTAATAATGGGTTTAATTTATGTTTCTTTTGGACTTGAATTGATAGGCATTTCAATTGATAGACAATTTATTTGGATGTTCCAATAAACAGTTTCAGAGCATTTCGTAAAATTCTTGAAGTGTTAGATAGCCCATTTATCGAGTAAGGCATTATATCATCACGCTAATACCAATAGAAGTGGAGCACTAATGAAGAATATTACGAAAACGGGGGAAAATTAGTACACTACGGGCAATAGGAGACGTAAAGGGCTGTGTTAATAACGATAGTTCCCGGATCCCTCCCTTCTCAGGCGCAGAGTGGCACACCGTGTGGTTTTAGTCGGTCCGATTCCGACCCACCAACCCGCCGCAAACCCCGGTGGGGTTTTCAAAAGTTAAAATAAAAAAAAGGGTCAGATAGTGCTCAGATGAATATCAAGTTAATAATCTACTTAACATGTTACTATCAATTACTGGGGACTATAACATCAATAAAATAATAATCTGTTCACTTGTTTCGACTTGTCTTTGGAAATACTTGATTTTCTTCGCTTTTATTGATATGTTCGTTGTATTGAACGATAATAGTAGATGTAATTGTCGAGTAACAGCCATTTCGAAATGCTGTTTATGCATGTAGTTGAAGTAACAGTCAGATAATATCATTAATTCGTTTGTTGCTCTTCAGTTTTACAGCTAGTTACGTAGTCTAGACGCTTCATTGCATCAAGATTAGGCAGGTTAAACACAAATTGCAGCTCATGTATACGGGCGGCTAGATCACACGTAGTAAAAACCACAATTCAATTTCAAAATCAAATCATCTTCGAAAAGTATTACGCACTATCTTATCTTTGAGAGTATCTAGAGTCAATTTAGATCAGTACCCAAGTAAACAAACATCCCAACGTTACGCGAGGGGAGATACTGTCTTATCGAATATCCATTAACAAATGTAGTGCACATTTAATTTTCGTTGGTTATGAAAATAATTATTATGGTGCTATGATAACCGCGACATATTTATCTTTGTTATGGTGCAAGTGTCCTAAATTAAGGGCGAATGTACCTGTAAGTGAGCATATCAGTCTACACGTGCACCGATGCCTGCCACTGATATGTTAATTTTATTACACCAGCTTAAAAGATCCCAACCGGTTTTTGGTTTCGAAAAGGAACGTAAGGTGATATAAAAATTACGACCTTCACATACACGATGCTTGTTCCCAAATTAAAAGTCGCACCAACAAAAACGTTCAACGAGCAAATAGATCAAGCGCACCGGCTATAAACTTCGACGATTTACTTTTATACAATAACATGTGTGAATTCAATAACATATTATACAAATGTTAAGCATTAAAACTGGTTTAGAATACATAATAACAACAAATTGGCATGTGACTTACGATGTTTTTCGGCGATAGCAGGATTCTTAACACTCACTTGATGCACGTCTAATTTCGCGGGTATGATCTAATGTGAACAAAATAAATTTATAATAGCTCTAGTTTTTTCTACGACGACTTCGGAACCGGTAGTTACGTCCTCGGGGGCCTCAGCACTTCGAGGATATCAGTTATCAGTGGCTAGTATAAGCTTTTAACAGCGATGCCGTGCGTGGAGGCGTCGCGTTCCGCGTGCTGACCGGCTGCGAGTGCCGGCGCTCAGGCGTTGCTCTTGTAAACAAAACGTAATGGTGGGGGCCCCGCCGAAAAGCCTGGCCGAATACAAACCGACACCGCTCACTTACGTCACTCTATTCTCAAGTGCTCTGCTCTTCCAGCAACTGATTGCTCTTCAAACTTTTACTGCCATACAATGACATTTCCACCTTCACGAGTGTCGTATCTATTTTGTTTTCATGAGAGTTGCCGTGCGTTGACGCTATTTATTACTACACGTAATTGTCCTATTAGTTTTACGCATGTTATACATTTAGCAGTGTATTTCTAAATCTATTTATATAGCTGATGAGCATTTAATGAAACGCGTGTGCAAATGGTTGTTAAACAAAAATAAATTATAATAAACTATTAATTAAACAAATAAAATTGCTACCTTTCTATTATATGAACATTCATTTAGACATAAATATTAAAGTAGGTATAGTAGTATTTTATTGAATTGGGGGCGACGAGCAGACGCATCACCTGATGGTAAGCGATTACCACCGCCCATGGACACCCGCAACACCATAAGCGTCACAAGTGCGTTGCCGACCTTTGGGGGATGGGGAGAGGGAATGGGCCTCCGGTATCCTAACTCACTCGGTGAAACACAGCGCAAGCGCTATTTCAGCCCGGTTTTCTGTGAGGCCGTGGTATCACTCCGGTCGAGCCGGCCTATTCAAGCTGAAGCGTGGCTCTCCCACGGAAAATTATTAGCTAATTTAACATCATGACGCTTGTCTATATGAGCAAAAAGGGGATTAATCACGTTAACTTCCTCCGTCTTCACTTAGTATAAACCATACTAAGAAGCGGTAACCATGATCCAATTTAAAAACTCATTCCACACGCAATGATCATTTTAAAAGGACTTTTATTTCACACGATAATCGGCTATAAAATGAATTAAATGTAGTAGACTCGCTGTGTGGCAAAATTATGGCTATGCAACCAGAGCTTACAACTTATGCACACAGTAAACAACTTTTTGTCGTGAAGTTATTCCCAAGTCTTGAAGTATGTGTACCTGTTTTATATGCAGAGATTAATCTTATGCACTTAAGACTTTTATACTAATGAGAGGTGAAGCTGAGTGTATAGTTCTTTTAATTAAGATTGCTCTATCTACGTTTTACTCAATATTTTTTCTGATCAATATTCGAATCAACTGTTCCTCTCTTTCAAAACATTTTCAATACCTTCGATTCCTACATTTGAATAGGAACGGAATATACAATAAGTGTTGGAACAAATCCCGTTTCAAATGTTTAAACATGAAAGCGAACTCACTTGCAGGACCTACTTTAGCTCGTTGGTTCGTAAGTGAGCGTGAGATATTTAAACGCCGCATTTATTGCTGTTATCAGTAAGATTAGTTCACTTTCGTTCTCTAAGCTGAAGTTGTTTAACAGAACAAGAGCAGTTGTTTTAAAACCAATGATAAGTCTTTCGTTTCCCGTCATGAACTGCAGGTGCAAGTTGTTGTGAGCTCTACATAGGTTTGAAAACGTTTCCTTGTAATAATAAAGTTTTAAAAATTTAATAAACCTCATTATTGCGTTTGTGGGTCACACTGTAACATAACTTTTTAATTGCTATCTCATATTTTGAACTAAGATGATTTCATTTTTGTTTTTTTTTAACACCATTATTCTTTCTTTAATCTCTCTAGGCAAACGCTATATGTATGTATAGTGACAAATAAAGTATTTAACCATAGAATGTCACTTATACTGGATGCCTGGCAAGATGCAGTGTATCGCTAACATGGCGTTAGGTGGCGGAAAAAAAAAATTCACTGGGCTTATAACAGTAGAGGAGAAGAATTTAATTTGATCTAACTAGTAGGTTTCCGATTTTTTTTATGTTTGGGGGGTATGAGACCAAATGCTTTACAAAACGATACGCTGACTGCTTTTTGGCACATGAATTCCAGTACATAAGTCTTCTAAATAAGAGAGAATTACAAAAAAAAATTTTTTTACCTTTTTGTACTACGGCTAAGAATCAACAAAAACTGATATTCCTATTTATAGGCATATAAAATAAAACATGTATTTTTCACAGAAATCATTTGTAGTCAATAATATTGCACTCCTTTACATTTAAGAGCAGATCGAATCAATATAACATGACCTATGAATTTTAAATTTTTAACTCATGAAATTCATGTTGAAGCCACTTAGTTCTGTTAGTAAAATACCTGGCAATATGACGCAGTCTGTGTACACAGTTAATATTAATGTGGAATATAAATCAGATACAGTTACATAAACAGCTACATGGGCATCTTATCATTGCTTGCTGCAGACGCATTTCTATTTGACTTTTAAGTTATTAGACCAGAGAATGTTAAAGTGCATCGGGGGGTCATGTTTTAAAGTAACATTAAAAATTAACCGTTTATGAAGTGTCAAAGAGCAATAAGTACTCTCAGTAGCTAACCAATAAGTTATCAACTACGATAATAAATATAATTATTTAATATAATACACATAACTACTACGTCGGATACTATCGGTGCGACTGTTCTGCCCATTCATTCCGAAGTAGATCGCGTACTTTTATCTTGAATGTAAGGCGGTTTGTGGACATCTTGATTACGGTAGGGAGCGTGTTCCAAAGAAGAACTGACTACACAAAGAAGGAAGAATTTATGAAGTTGATAATCAAATCAAAAAAATGATTAAAAAACGCTCTTGTAGAGCTACGCATTAGGACCAAAGGCAAAGGATGCATATTTTAGAGGTAAACATAAATATAAATTGCATAAGCTTTCTGAACAAACACTCAAACTATACCTACTCAAAATTCAAAAGAGTACGAGTTACGGTAGGGAGCGTGTTCCAAAGAAGAACTGACTACACAAAGAAGGAAGAATTTATGAAGTTGATAATCAAATCAAAAAAATGATTAAAAAACGCTCTTGTAGAGCTACGCATTAGGACCAAAGGCAAAGGATGCATATTTTAGAGGTAAACATAAATATAAATTGCATAAGCTTTCGGAACAAACACTCAAACTATACCTACTCAAAATTCAAAAGAGTACAATTGTGTGTTGTGGGGTCTTAATAAAAGTTTGAGATACAATAGTGAATCTAAACCCTTATTACATACATTGACGTCAATATAATATTAAAACAATGTGACACGTGTCTCTTGTTTTGTGTTTAACAAATCTGAAGCCGTCCAACTTTACAAGTCCGCAAGTTATTACAATACCAAGTATTCTGCGGACAAAAAATAACCATTAGAGTGAATTGTATAGTTACAAACTATACACACTCAATACTTTTTCAGTTCCTCTATTAGCAATGGTACTGGCTGACGACCCGCAGAATAGTAGCATATTAATTATGGACCTTGGTACATTTAATGCTGAATAAAAATATCTTACATAGATATGTTCATAAAAACGTAAACATGAGCTGTCTTTCTTTTTAGTACCACTAAACTTAGCTTGGTACGTAAATCTGTGGTTATTTCTGTGATTGCCAGATGTCGATATTGAACTCAAGCCTGATCTTTATAAGAAATCATTTTTAAGGCATTCGACTGCACGGTTGGGTGGTTTAAGCGGTCACTACGCCGCTTGCTACTGCGCCAAGTGCCGTGGGTTCAAATCCCACGTGGGACATCACTTTGTGTGATCAACAAAATATTGTCCTGAGTCTGGGTGTTCTTTGTGTCCGTTACATGTATGTTTGTAAAGTCCCCCGCGACACAGGATGTATATTCCTCCTAATGCGGGAGTAGTCTTAAAAAAAAAACGTACAACCTTCTATAATTTTCTCTTGCCCGTCCCTTATCAACAAGAAAGGTTATGTACATCAATTCTTACACAACTACACATGATAGGAACTATCATAGGAACGGTATTATGAAAAAAATATCATTGTTCTTCATAGTTATTTATACGTCGCGTCATACATGCCCGCAGGTAGTGAACAAATTATGTAGCGAGATTAATGAAAATATGAATAAAAAATAGCTTACTGCGAATACAGATTTGCTACCATTACTTATACAAATCGCCATCAGAACAATTATTTTTTAGTGCCATTAAACTTCCCAATAATATAAAGTTCTTTTTTTTAAATAAAAAAAACTAAATAAGAATAAATTATTATTGATGCCCAGCTGTCTTGTCATAATTATTCTTTTGGGGATTACAAATATGAATGAGATAGATGATTTCGAAGTTAAGGAATAAAAGTTTTCCAGTGAAATAATAAATTGCAGACACCTTAAATATATGACACTTGATCCTGGCTATTGTAAGCCAAACCATGAACGCTGAATATATAATCAAAATTGTCAGAGTATAACGTAATTTCTTAAGATAGAAAGTACTTTCTTCTCAAATTACAACAGAATATTGTGCAATTGTTTTAGAACTTTGTTGAAAACCTCTAAAGAAGAAACAACACAAGAAGGCTATTAAAAGTCACCAGATATTCTTTGAAGTAGAATAAAATTGTCAAAACAAAGGAACCTTTTGTACAGCTCATGAAAACATTCTTTTCAATTTTTTTAAGCATAAAACGACAGAGTTTTTGCAATATTGTTGTAAACTTTAAGGAAAAACCTAAGCAATTCCAGTTTTTTTTTTAATTTGTCTAATAATTCCTCGACAATGACATAATCCTGAATAAAGAAACTTATGATAATGACTGAATTCAAGATCAACGCATTTTTAAAGAAATGCTTTCGTTGCAATTGGAGGGCAAACCAATAAAGGTAGTATACATTTTAAAATGTTTACTCGTTTCTAAGAAAGGGATTTCTAATATGACTTACGACAGATTTCTTCGCTATTCGGTCATAATTGAGTTTGACTGACGGTAGTTTTTGATTCTAAATACATTTTGTTTTGAGATAGATAAAATAAATTATTATTTCGGACATCTAACACACAACGCCATCTAGGCCCAAACTAAGCAGAGCTTGTGTTATGGGAACTAGACGACTGATATAAATACATGTTTACTTTTTTTTTTAAATAAATAATACTTGCACGAAACAATAATTTGCAGGTCTTACAAAACATTTGGTCCGACCAAATAACCAGATAATCTAAATATTTTTATAATATGATTGATTCAATACTTTTATTGATATGCAGGATATAAAAAAACAAATGCTGTTTTAAGGGAAATTCAGACCGTTTTAATAATCAATCTCTAGTTAAAACTGAAGGTAGGTTATTGAAAATAGGCATAAGTATGTCCAGTACCTTAACAAGAAACCAAAATTTCTTGAAGTGTTACAGACGAGAATCATTAAAATCAGACGAATCATCAAAAGGAATAGCTAAAGATAATGCATAAATAATTGTACATAATGACAAACACAGTAATCGTTAAAGATTCACAAGCTTTTACCTACCAATCTACGTTTCTTAATGAGTTGAACAATTAGACAAAATGAGTAAAATTATTTTTAACGTACTCAACACACGATAAGAAGAAATTCTATATGCGATAATTTTTTAGTCATTATTTACTTTAAAGGATTTCGGAGAAATTATATGCAACATTAACCAATAAAACTACTTCAAAGTCATGACATACAAACACGCTTGCAAGGATGTCATCCACAAATTGTTAAACTTCTCTGCGAAACAGTATCTCAACGATTCTTTTTAACATTTTATGTCGCATGTCGCGGGAATTTACAAACATACATGAATAGGATACAAAGAACACCAAGGGATGGAACCAGGGTTGCCAGATAAGTAAAAAAACGTGTCAACATATCGTATTTAATCAGAAATTACGACACATGAGTAGAGTGCAAAACAAATTATAAAAAGGTCGTTCGTATTATTTTTGTTTTACTGCTACATCATCCTTGATTCGTGAACGAAATAGTGCCATATCCTATATATAATGGTGGTATTTTAATGACAGTTTTGGATATTTTTATTGATGATAAAGCACTACGCTTAACTAACTTTACTTTGGGCGTCCGGCCAGTTATCCTCAAAAAGCGGGACAAAACCTGTACCGTGCGGGACAATATAATTTTGATTCGAAAAACGGGACGTCTCTCCGAAATCGGGACGTACGGTTACGATGGTATAAAACCACAACATTCAGCGCAGGAGAAAACGGTTTTTTACGGTGGCGACTTCCACATACCACACAACAGTAACCTACTACAGCGCCATCTACCGAATATGCACTGAACTATGAAGTAACGCACTACAAGGAGGAACTACCAATCCTGAATCGCGCAATAGAAATTCTAGCGCCGATAATCATACGTACAACATCCCGACATCAACTGTTGGGCAGTAGCCCGCCAGGCATCATCACCTCGCCTGGTTGGAGGATCCTCCCTTTGTGTTGGAGGGACATAACACTTGTTCCTCCACATTGACGTATGTTACGTTAAAGTGATTAAATTAACAAAAGGTTTAAAGACACTTTAAATCGTTAATAATCAAGAAACCAACTAGTCAATAAATTATGTCGATCGATCTAAGTAGCTTGTTAAATATTCTGTACCTATTTTACTATTAAAGGTACTAATTTCTGACTATTTATGCAACGGTAAGTGCCAAGTTGGCCGACCTACATCAAGTTAACTCCGCAGAACAAGATAATTAAGATCGTAATCTTTAAATTTCATTTAGCAATACCAATCCTTAATAGATTTAATTGCACCTTACCCTAAGTGGTCCTAAGTCCAAACACATGTGGAGTAATTGTAGCCAGGTTTATTTGTCGGCAATTCATCAAGGGTTATAGTGTTATCAAAGTTTATATTTCACTAGCTGAGCCTCGCGTGTTACGCGCGTTTGTTGTTGTACCCGAGGGCAACGCTGCAGGGCGAAGCTAGTCTAAAAAAGTAACCTAAATTACTCTTTATATCATAAGCTATCTGCCTTTGAAAGTCCCATCGAAATCGTTCCAGCATTTGTGAATGTGTATGTACATATGCATTTAGTAAAAAGCGATTATTTTAATATTACAAACAGACACTCCAATTTTATTTATTTGTGGAGGCTATAATCACAAAACTGCCTGCATACTAGAAGAGTTATTACTTCTTATTTAAAAGTGAGTTTAATTTGTTTTACTCCAGGTATGAACATAACCCAAACTAAACCAGATGAATAGAGGAACCTTCAGCATCAGACAATATTAAATTATCAACACAAATATTTGCATATAATCAAGGGCTGACTGTCATATACAATGTTTTCGTTGACGTTGCCCGCGGTACGACAATAACCGCGGGCAACGTCGCAAGGCGAAGCTAGTATCTTTATGAATTGTAGCCTATGTGGTATTCTAATGTATAAGCTATATTATTATTAAGTTTCATGAAAATCCATTCAGTAGTTTTTGCGTAACAAGTTTAAGAGCAACAAACATCCTCACATACATACTCACAAACATTCGCGTTTATAATATAAGTAAGATAAATTGTAAAAATAAATACCTACCTACCTACATTTCCCTAATGATTATAGAATTAATTGTTGGTATAATGACACGTACCAAATCGATAAATTCTTCTTTTATGGCGTTCTGTAGCTGATAAGGTTTCTTTAGTCAGTTGCGCTACTGTGATTGATGAATAAATTACGGTCAAACGGCTCCATCCGGCTTAAATATCCTCATACTATCAATCAGATGCCATTAAACTATTAATGACATCAATATACATGGTTATGAAATGTTGGCGTGACCGTCTAATGGTCACTCGACGATGGGTACTTCATACAGAAACTGTAGTACACATCAACTGATTACATATTATTATTAAATGCATGCAATCTGTTCAATTTTTACATGAAAACTCTTAGTATTAAATTAACTAATCTTTAACTAAAATGTTGACATATTGGTTTGGGATTTAAGAATTTTAAAATATCTAGTTAATGTCAGTAGGCTGTTTCTTCAAAAGAGAATCATTTTTAAATATGTATACACTAGCTGACCCTCGCAACCTTGTTTACGTCTACTATAGCCCGTAATGTAATAATTTTTCCCCGTTTTTTAAACATTCTTCATTGGGGCTCCGCGCCTATTGGTCTTAGCGTGATGATACGAGTATATATCCTTTCTCGATAAATGGACTATCCAACACTGAAAGAATTTTTCAAATTAAACCTGAAAAAGCGGTTCCTGAGATTAGCGCGTTCAAACAAACAAACTCTTCAGCTTTATAATATTATTATAGTTTAGATTATAAACGTGAAGTTTCAGACCAGTAGTAAGTATCTACATATTTTTGTAAATTTTTGTTATACTGAAAGTTTTTAAATAAATAAGTATAAATAGTTCGGTAGTGATTATAATTATTTCATTAAATCAAACTCATGTCACCTACCTTAAAAGCCGAGTATGTATAAATATATATTTCGGGGTTTCCCAGCTACTTAGCGACCGGCGATGATAGTCACGTTAAAACGTTTCCTTGAAAGAGGGTCGGGTTCAAACCTTGTCGGTCAAGTCGGAAAGTTTTGGCAAACAGTTTTGGGCGTGTTTATTTTTGTACTTGTGCACAAGCGCAGTACACACACTTGTAGAGCTTCTAATCAATATTGTTAGTAGAAAGTGAATATAAACACCGTAGAATTTAACGAATAAATAATGTATTCGGTGATTGTGACGTCAACTACCGATGGTTTCGGCGGAAAACTCGAAATAGACATAACAAAAAGTGTAAACTCAAGAAAACAGGTTAGATTTTCGGTTGATTACCAGAGTAGCGTAACCACTGAGTATCAGGCGTTTGGTTTCAAGTTGAATCACGCACCTTGGTCCGTTTCGTAAGCTAGTGAGCTACTGGATAGTGATTACCATACAGGGCTAATTACATTTAAATATATATATATATGTAGCATATTTCCTACTACTACACTACTTAAATCATAGACGAGTAATGACTTTGCTATATCTTTTTAAACCTTAAACAGTTTAAAACAGAACACAAAACACTTTCTAGTCCAATAATTAAGCGGCCCAAGCTTACAATTGTTATTTTCTGTATCTTAAGGTTTATATTTAACTAGCTGACCCACGCAACCTCATTTGCGTCTTCTATTGCCCGTAGCGTGAAAATTTTACCCCGTTTTTGAAAACATTCTTCATTGGTGCTCCGCTCCTATTAGTATTAGCGTGATGATATATAGCCTATAGCCTTCTTCGATAAATGGACTATACAACACTACCAGCGGTTCCTGAGATTAGTGTGTACAAACAAACAAACTCTTCAGCTTTATAATATTAGTAGATTACTTTGAAATTTTATTTGTGGATCGTCTCTCATTTAGTGAGAGAGTTATGTCTTTTCTGAGTTAACCATTTATACACTCAGTAAGCAAACACAGGTGGACTTTACACTTCTAATGTATAACGAAAAATACTCGGTGTTTAATTAAAACCAGTCTAACATTGAGCTTATCTAGATGGTAAGATAAAATTGTGTAAATAGGACCTAGAAATAAGATCCAGTTGAATCTAGATATGGCTAACAATATATATATAGTTAACTAGCATGTAAATAGTTGCCAGGACCACAATGATTAAATTGCAGCGTCATAGAGAAGGCGTTGGCGTCAGGAATTGAAAACAGCAAACAGTCCATATGGTAAATTTCATTGTGTTTTCAAAACAACTTTTGAACTGCAAGGAAGGCCTAGTGGTTTAAGCGGTCGTCACACCGCTTACTACTACGCCAAATCAATCTCACGTGAGACAAACTTTTGTGTTATTCGCAAATTATTGTTCTGAGATTGGGTGTTCTTTGTATCCGTTTCATGTATGTTTGTACAGTCCCCCGCAAAACAGGAGTATAAAAAAAACTGTTTTTCGAACTCAATTACGGTGACAAGTTGTCTAAGAACCATAATAGCTTCAAATATGTTTATAAAAGGTGAAGGGACCTTACTATATTTTTTAATTTTTTTCAACACATCTATTTCCAGTCTCAAACTTTATTTTCGTTCGTAGTGTTTATTGTGTTTAAAAAAAGCATTTATTTATCTTTAAAGTATTGTATATGGTAATACTGCAAAATTCTCTTATTTTCTTGCAGCTATTTAAAATATTAATGTAGTCATGTAAATTTATTTTAAGTGTGACATATCTTATTTTAGTTAATACTAGCTGACCCACGCAACCTCGTTTGCATTTGCTTATATTGCCCGTAGCGTGAAAATGTTCCCTGTTTTTGAAATATTCTTCATTGGTGCTCCGCTCCTATTAGTAGTAGCGTGATGATATATAGCCTATAGCGTTCCTCGATAAATTGACTATCCAACGCCGAAAGAATCTTTCAAATCGGACCAGTGGTTCCTAAGATTAGCTCATCCAAACAAACGAACAAACTCTTCAACTTTATTATTAGTATATTATTTAACTAGATTATTCCTCGTTTCTATTGATTTTTAGTTTATTTAGAGAGATTTAGAACAAAAGAATAACACTTACTATTAACAATTATTACTTTAAACAATATGACTATTAATAATAATTAAATAACTATGAAATGTATTAGTGGTTAGAATACAATTGAGTATAAAAATGTCAAGTAAAATAAGTATTTTTTATTAGACGCCAAAACGATAAAAGCACTTTTGTATGAAATACTGTCATAACGTCATATCTAGCTATTGTTAAATCATTCATGTTTGTTATGTTTGTTTGTGCATAAAATCAACAAAACATTAAATTGATTACAGAGAACAATTTTCAACCTGTACTTCAAAATGTTACATTTAATAATTCAGGTGAAATGCTTTATTTTAAATTATGACCTCTCATGAACGGAGAATCGATTCAATGATAGTTCAAGTTATAGTGGTTAATCAACACTCAAGGCCTAATGAATGATGATCGAAAACCTACAGTCATACAAATGGGTTTTGTTTGTTAACCAACCATTTATTTTAGTGTCATAGATGAGCATAACGTCATATTATTATTATTTTTCGATAATATTTGAATAACGACACGTGGGCGGACACTATAATACGTGAATACTTAGAATTAGTTATTAATAACCATTAGTAGCTTACTGATTTAAACCTACGGATATTTCTGGTCATTGTCGAAAAAAGAGAACGATCAATAACTAGGCCTTTACCGTGGGAGAGCCACGCTTTGGCATGAATGAGCCGGCTCGACCGGAGATATACCACGGCCTCGCAGAAAACCGGTTTGAAATAGCGCTTGCGCTGTGTTTTACTGAGTGAGTGAGGATACCGGAGGCCCATACCTCAACCCCTCCTCAATCCCCCTCCTCATCCCCCAAAGACCGGCAACGCACTTGTGACGCCCCTGGTCTTGCGGGTATTCATGGGCGGCGGTAATCGCCACTTACCATCAGGTGATACGTCTGCTCGTTTGCCTCATAGTCCATAAAAAAAAGAAAGAGAAAGGCCTTATAAATATCATCACCAGTATAACTATGATCTTTGATGAATGTTCTCACGTCCTTTTGAATTCACAAGTCATTGAACTGCTCATAAGCTAACTCTTAAATAGGGACATTTGGCAAAACTACAGTGTTAGTTCCGCTGTCAGCAGCATCCATTACGATTAATGTCGCACTAAATATGTTAGCCTTGAAGTACCTAGAACAAAGTTCTTTGACCTAGCGAACACCAAATTTTTGAAGTGAAACTTCTTTAGGCGCATGTGGGTAAAATTTTTACGGTTGAAACGCGTCACGAAGATGTGCAGCGTTTTTGTCGAAGAAGAGGGAGTGAGCGATTGAGACCGATTGAGAGAGAGTGAGAAAGGGCGAATTTAGTTTAATCTGAGATTTTACTATATTATTTTTTAATCAATATAAAATAAATGTAATTAATAAAATAATAATTAAAGAGAATTATCTCTTTAGTTATTTTTATTAATAATTAGTTTGCCAAAGAAGTTTCACTTCTGACATGTATACTTTGTACGCACGCACTTTTTTTTATATTGAACTAATGACCCGGCCCGGCTTCGCATAGAAGTATTTGAAGACTTTCTTCTAATATAATATGTATTACACATTATGTACATAAAAACCTTCATCTTAAATCACTATTTTATTGGTAAATACTGCATTAAAATCCATTGAGTGGTTTTAAATATCTAAGCGAACAAACAGCAGTTTAATTATATAACGGGTGTTTTTTTAAGCTAGATAGAACTTTAAATTGTAAAAAGTAACTCACGCTTGAACAACGCTACGAAATTATCCAAATTTACTTTGAAAATCAGTTGTCGATTCGCGCAACTTATAGACGACTGTTTTATCGCAAAATTGTGGCATATGGAGTGAGACCAATCCACAACAGACCCTACAGACTCCATTACATCCAGAAAAATGCACCGTATGGTGCGGTTTTCACGCTGGTGGCATCATCGGACCTTATTTCTTCAAAAATGAGGCCGGAGCTCGCGTTACGGTCAATGGAGATCGTTACCGCACCATGATCAATGATTTTTTGTTTGAAAATATGGATGACATTGATCCGGAGGAGATGTGGTTTCAACAGGATGGCGCTACGTGCCATACGGCGAACGCAACCATCGACTTATTGAAATCAAAATTTGGCGATAAGTTGATTTCGAGAAATGGACCTGTCAATTGGCCTCCAAGGTCGTGCGATTTGACACCTCTCGATTATTTCCTGTGGGGCTACGTGAAGTCACTGGTTTATGCTGATAAACCAGCAACAATTGACGCCTTGGAGGCCAGCATTGTTCGTGTTATACGCCATACAAATGACGAAGTCGTCTATAAGTTGCGCGAATCGACGACTGATTTTCAAAGTAAATTTGGATAATTTCGTAGCGTTGTTCAAGCGTGAGTCTATTCATGATGATTTGTCAGAGTATACTGAAACAAATAAAAAAAAAAGTTTCATCAAAATTTAATTTTTTGTGTTACTTTTTACAATTTAAAGTTATATCTAGCTTAAAAAAACACCCTATACTATGTAAAGACATATTTTTGTTATTTTTTTCTCATGATAACAACTGGATAATAGGGTAAGCGTAAGATAGAACGTACTATACGGCCGACGAATCTTAGCGAGTCTGAACATAGACTCTGCGAACTTTAGCGCATGTAAACTCGTGATGAAAACTGTTATCATTTTTTATACACCAATGTACGAATAAAATTGCCCTAACTCCCTAAACAGTTACCTAAGACCTCCTTTAAGAGTGAGAGTACAAATAAAATAAATATCAAAAAAGTAATTACGCAACCTTCTGCGTTAAGTTCGGAATCGATAAAATTCGTGGGCCGTACCTATAGTAGCAATAATCGACAAAGCATAATAGGTTGTATAATTGTGTGTCGTGAGAAAACATTGACTGTGTTTTTTTAAAATCTGATGTCTCTAAAGTCGTGCATGCTACTCTAACACACATAATATTAAGCGGGACACAACTGATTTCGCCACTGAAATCCAAGTAATTTTTCTGGAGGAAACAGAAAATTTATGTATATGAAAAACAACTCATTATTCGCTATTTCTAATACTAAGAATATGACAAAATAACGTAAATTTACAAAAAACCAAAGCAACTAAGTACCCGCTGTAGCGAATTACGTCGAAAATACACTAGCATACCTTACCTTCAATGTAGGTCTTTGTTTGATATGATGTATTAGAAGATTGCCACTCTACTAGGTTGGTTCGAAAACGTTTCGCTATACCTAATGAACAAAAACTTTGCTTCAATTTTTGCTTCAATCACCAATAATTTGTTATAGTCTGGCCACTGAGAGAATGCGTTTCTGACAGGTCGTAATCCAATGGGCGATGTAACTTTGAACTGGCGTACAATTTATGCCAAAATTTTAAATATCTTTTATTAACCTTAATAATGAGTAATAACATTAAAAATTGAATAATCATGCCAATGTACAATAAACGTTTTATTTTGGGCTAAAGTTATTAACAATTAATCAATTAATTAATTTAAGAACAATAATTTTTAAAAGTCTGACGACGTCAAACTGCGCTGTTTCAAGGTTATGTCAATAGTTTGTTTTTGTAGTGATGAGACAAAATAATAGGTAATTGTAACTGAGTATTTTTGTAATCGTAATATATTCTGTCGGTCGATATATTGTTAAATAAAACGTTCTAATTTAATAATATATAATTTTATTTATTTATCTTTATTGAATACACAAAAAAACAGTAGAACAGGATGAGTTACAAAGTATGTAAGGATGTCGTACAGTCGAATGTTGTCACCATTTCAGGGAAATGTGCCGAAATGCTTTGGGCATTTATACGAACGACATTAAAGTTCCTGGGGAGATCGGAGAAATTATTCGAGAGTGTGTATAATGTACTTAATACATATTTAATATAGTTTATATTACGATATAGGTACGACCAAACCAAACTTATGAAAATAATTGTCGTGATATCAGTCAGCTGAATTAAAAATAAATGAAAAACTATTTTTATCCCTTCATATTTCTGGTAAAAAGAATTACTTTTCTAAGAGAAGCCAAAAAACAATTATAATTGGGACAATGTCGTTTTCATTGACGAGACATGGCTGAACACTAATCACGAGCTTTCTCGTTCTTGGACAGATGACACTCAAGCGTCGACGTCGAAAGTGCCAATCGGTAAAGGAGCACGTCTCATAATATGCCACGCTGGTTGTGCGAAGTATGGTTTTGTGGAAAATGGTTTATTGGCATTTGAGTCAAAAACTACTACTGACTACCACGAAGAAATGAATGCGACTGTATTCAAGGAGTGGTTCCAGGATGTGTTGCTACCTGGCCTTCCGGAGCCTTCAGTTATAATAATGGATAACACCCCTTATCATTCGGTGCAAATAAATAAAGCACCTACTCAAGCTAATAGAATAGAGGAATTGGTGGCTTGGCTGCAAAGAAGTGGCATTGACGCAAATATGTCAATGCTAAAAGCTGCTACCATAAGCTATCAAATATTCGAAACGAAATAGATGAGCTGGCTCTGGAGTACGGTCATCGCGTTCTCCTAATTCCTCCATATCACTGCCAGTACAATGCCATAGAGCTAATCTGGGCTCAAATTAAAAGTTATACAGCCCGCCATAATACTTCTCCACTATTTGGCATAAAAAAGATGAAGACGCTTTTAAAAGAAGCATGCGAAAAAGTCACAAGAGATGACTGGATGAAGGTGGTTCAAAAAACTAAAAAAATGATATTTGATGACTTTGACCGCGATTTTCGTATAGACACTGTGATTGATAATAACATGATAATACATGTTGGTGAAGATGACAGCGAGTCCTCAAGCGAATCGGAGTCGGATTAAATTTTGATTTGACATTATTGAAATCTTAAAAGTATGTATTTCATATTATACATTTTTCAATAAATACAGTATTTTTATTTTCTTTCCCTTGGTTTCATTCAGAAATTACGATTAAATTTAATTCATCCATCAACAATTTTGTTAATATTGTGTTTGAAATATAAAATATATCTAAATTGAATAATTATGCATAATGAATGCTATAAATACTGTTACCAAATATTATTAATGATATTCATGGTACATCACTACTCATGACGAATTTACAAGTGTCAGAAACGCATTCTCTGAGTGGCCGGACTATATCTATACTTAATTTATATGCACGATGAAAATTTGACAATGTCCTTATCAAGGTCTGTCTCATAATTCTTCATAAATTTTGTAGTAATTACACTAATCATACGGTTGAGTCAAAGTGACTTTCAGAATTTCACATATTAACTCACATATCTAAAAGTGTGTCACCTTATCAATAATTGTCAAAGATAATTCGTGTTGAAACGTTTCACGATCAAATTGCGATTAAAACTACATTTCGGTTTCCGGTAAATACAAAGAGGTTTGCATTAATATATAATGCGGCTATAAAAAAATGTTCTTTAGTAAATCATTCGTTAGATTGACAGTATAGTCACCTGTCTAAATGATACAGTCTAAAAAGTTATACTGACAGCAGTATTTTAATCTTTCGTAAAGTAAAAGTTGAAAAAATACTTTAAATTACTATAGGTACTTAAGTAATTTTTGTCTCAAATGAGCTCTCGCCCACTTAGAATAAATGAACCTGCTCAATAATTAATAGAGAAAATACAAGTCATATAATCATAAGTCAAGAGAAAAAAATCATCATAATTCAGGCACTAACACCTAAATGAGACAGCTCAATGTAAGGATTTTGATTGTTTTTTTTTATGAAATAAGAAGTTAACGAGAACACCGGACATTACACCTGCAATTCAATAAGCGAAAGTACGTTGTAGATCTTTGAAAACCCTCTCCCTGCGTCTTGCATGTTATATAACCTCCGATTACATCTCTTTGGCCGCGTTATCACTGGGGTAGAACCACCTAATACACGCCAAAATATGATTCTCCATGTAAATCCCTCTCCCTCCTCTCCCCATCCCCCAAAGGTCGGCAACGCACTTGTGACGCTTTTGGTGTTGCAGGTGTCCATGGGCGGCGGTAATCGCTTACCATCAGGTGATGCGTCTGCTCGTTTGCCTCCAATGCAATAAAAAAAAAAAAAAAAAAAAAAAAAACTGTATTAACAGACAAGTTTTACTCCCATGAAAATAGAACCGTAATGTAATATTTTCCAACATCTTTACGCCTTTTTTAAGTCTTCCGTAAATAATATAATCTACTAGGTTAATGGGTTAAACTCTGTTATCAATTTATTGCAAAATAAATTTCGTATCTACTTAAAATTAAAAAAAGAAGTATTTCAGGCAAATTTAACGTTATCTACGATAAGAAAGTACCATGACATTGTATAAATAAGCAACGAATATCTCTTATCATTTGCAAGCAATTATTCGATCACGAATTTGTTGGCTGTTAATACTGACATTGTGGTATCACAGTATCACAGCTTAATATTAAGGTGTCAGACAACACATTAATCTTTTTCATGCAGCAATATTCTTGATTTTATTAAAAAATAATTTATTAAAAACTTAAATAATAACAAGTAAGTACAATAGTAATACGAAACTCGAAAACTTAACGTTTATTTGATTACTTGACCAATGAGTAAATAAAGTAATCAAGTAATCAATAATATATCTATACTAATATAATAAAGCTGAAGAGTTTGTTTGTTTGTTTGAACGGGCTAATCTCAGGAACCGCTGGTCTGATTTGAAAAATTCTTTCAGTGTTGGATAGTCCATTTATCGAAGAAGGCTATAGGCTATATATCATCACGCTACTACTAATAGGAACGGAGCACCAATGAAAAATGTTTCAAAAACGGGGGAAAATTTTCACTCTACGGGCAATATAAGACGCAAACGAGGTTGCGTGGGTCAGCTTGTATTTAATAAGACGAATAGTCACTACTATTTATTTGGTAGCACCAGTAGTTTGCCCGTAAGATAGTAGTGAGATGTCAGATGTGGAACATACACATAATGTAATTTAACTGTATGTATTTCATTTTAAAGTGAACATTTTAGAACGTTAGTTAAGAAAATTCATAAAAAAGCTAAAGCTTCCAGTAACGTTTTCCGTTTTAAAATCGTCTGCGCTTTGTGATTCCTAAATACCAGGGCAGCAGCGACAACACCCTAGGAAGATTCTCTACAGAACAATCACGGTAGCTTTTGAAGCCAACGGCTATGAGCCAATGGTTACGTGAAAACCACAGAAGCTGTCTTCGAGTACTCTATAAAGAATCCATTCAGTCTTAAAGCTGAGAAACTGCTAGGCTCTGTTATGAAGCTACTACCAGCACAGTGTTTTTAAGAAACGGTTGAAGTCACTGCAGAACTAAATTCTAAAGTGTCAATAGTGACCGTTAGGAGTTCCGTCTATAGACGTCATCTTTGCTGAACAACCAAAACGATAAAAGAAAATAAAATAAGCACTCTCTTCTACCACCTAACATTAAAACATATTAATATTTTCATATAAAAATTTAAACTTTCGAAAATAAAGGCGAGGCTTATTAGGAATGTTACAACGAAGGTCCAAGTTATGTGTCAATAAGTAGTAGTAGTCAATTAGTAGATAACCATGACATAACGGGTATCTTACATAAACGACAAACGTTTGAGCCTTTCTTTTTCAAATTAATTTGAGTCCAAAATATATTTATGTATGTAAATAGATTCCTTTCTTAGGCGCTGCTGAACAGGCTGACATGGAGCAATACGCTATTTTAAATAGTAAAAACGTTTTTATATTAACAGAAAATACATATTCTGTGTTTTTGCGATGTTTAAAAAAAAATGAAGTCTATCAATTCAGGAATTGATAAAGTTCTATATTTTGCAGAGATAGGTACAAACGTCAATTGTGTGGCTGTGGCGTTGGCTTTATAAAAACTTACATAGTTTTACCATTTTAGTTTGTAAGGGAGGATACATAGACAAGTAATTCTGGTAACTGTTTTACCTTTAAATGACCTTAAACAGTCAACACTTTGGGTAAAGTATTTATTGATTTCCATGTTAGGTGATAATAAAGTTTAAAAGGTCAAAATAGCTAATATGAAACTAGGATTAAGTGACCAAGCTTGGAATAATAGACCTGAAAGACTCACAGATCTTATAGAAAAAAACAACATTCCCAAGTCAAGTTTTGGTTTAGCAACTGATATAAATCTAACATCATATTGCAGTGTCTGCATCAGGCAGGTATTATCATCAGCTTAAGACATCAGTTGGATTCAAATGGTCTCAAAATGCATGGTAAATGAATCAGTATTTTAAAGTATTAGCGGATAGAAATTAATTTTAAGAAAAAGTAGTGTGTTTTATATAACATTTCTTGTCTCTCGTCTATCACTGACCAGTTTGACATTTCTTCATCTTGTGCTAGTAGATAAGTAACATATTTCTTAGTCGCTTATGCGTCACCAAACACTAACTCATTTACCGATCACTACAAATATGCAAAGGATTGATAAACTGCTCATACACAGCATACACTCACTAACATTCCTAAATATAATCGCCCTGGGTAATGGAGACAGCAACTTGGAGGGCTAGTTATTTTTGCCCGGGGTCGTCCGATCATAATATGTAATTGGCTCTATGGGAATGCCATTTTACTAGTATTCTAATTATTGACTGCAAGCTAACAAGGTGTATCTTTTACAGTATATTCTGGGAGTTTCTGGAACGTAGGCCACAAATTGAAAGGTAGAAAAGTACCAACCAATAACAAATGAAGTGAAAAGAGATAGATATATTACTGCGAAGAATGACATGACACTTTATCCGTAATCTTCTATTCAATACTATTTTCCTCAATTCACCATCTAACAATAACAAATTCATTAATATCTTCTTAGAACTAAAGCCGGCATAGTTCGTCATAATATTGACAGTTTTGGTTTTGAAGATCGCAGCATTAGGCAATGTAATAATAAGTAAAAGGTCAAGAGGAAAAAATCTATTTTTGACTCACCATTTAGAGTCACAATATAACACGCTCAATCCAATTGCTTTGAATAGACCCACACATTATTTTTTTATAGCATAGGGGTCAAACGAGCATACATATCGCCTGATGGTAAGCGATTACCGCCGCCCATAGACTTCCGAAACACCAGACGCGTCACAAGTGCGTTGCCGTCCTTTCATTGCTTTAACTCAGAAAGGCTACCGTACCGAATTTGCGAGTTTTCGGGCAAATTTTGTTGTTTATTTAGCAGACAAAGTTCAATTTCCACTTTGCATCTCAATTATCTATAGTAGGAGCTATTTCAGTTTTATTGCATTATGGTATATTTTGATAGGAACGCTGCTTTTAGGGTTCCGTACCTCAAAAAGAAAAAACGGAACAATTATAAGACCACTTTGTTTTCCGTCTGTCTATGAAAACCGAAAATGCCTGTGGCATTAAGTCCACCTTGTGCAACATGTTTGCAGGAAGTTTTAATAAATAAATAAAAAATCAAACTTCCAAACCAACGCAATCTAAAGCCAAAGTCGTTTACGCTGCAGATTTTCGACACTCGCAAGGAAATAAAAACCTACAGGGTACTTCACTACAGGTTTGTACGGAACCCTCGGTGCGCGAGTCTCTCTTACACTTGGTCAGTTTTTTAATGTATCCTGAGGCAGACGATGTCCAGAAACAAAACGTGAATTTCTAAATTACACAGTATCTGCTAAAACGCCAGCAGTTCCACAGTGCGCCGGAATCAGTGGCCAATATGAAGATTAAAGAAATGTAGAAGAATGTGTCATCTATAAACATATATACAGTAGTAACAAATAACAAAAGCATGACACTCCAGTCAAACGATTCACAGACGTAGCCAATATTGATTGAGATAGATTGACATTATACTAACTATAAATGACGAATTGATCACCCTTCGTGAAAGATGTATTCAATCTGTTCATTGCCACTGATTGGTAGAAGTGGCTCTTACCAACCTAGCTGGGTCATCAAAGGCAATGTCAAAAGAAGAATCGAACTAATAATATTAAAATAAACGTTACATAAATATAAATAATAAATCTATACTAATAATAAAGCTGAAGAGTTTGTTTGTTTGAACGCGCTAATCTCAGGAACCGCTGGTCCGATTTGAAAAATTATTTTCGTGTTGGATAGTCCATTTATCGAGGAAGGCTTTAGTTTATATATCATGGCGCTACTACTAATAAGAGCGGTGCACCAATAAAGAATGTTTTAAAAACGGGGGAAATTTTCATACTACGGGCAATATAAGACGCAAACGAGGTTGCGTGGGTCAGCTAGTAAATAAATATTTTCAGACATCGAACACACAACACCTGGGTACTAGACAATTGATATAAATACATATATAGTATTTTTCTGTAAATACGTACATAATCATATATAGAAAACTCCGAAACTCCGAAACAAACAATCGAACTCGAGACCTCAAGCACAGCAGTCGCTTACGATACCACTTGCGCTACTGAGACAGTTTCCTAATAACATACGAGTATAACATATACATATTTTGTTATTCGGTTGCCAAACCCGAAACTGTCTTATCATGATCATCCTAGCTTCCAAAACTACGACTAAATATGTAAATACAGCTTTTATCCTTGGTTTGAATAAAACTGTACTTATTTTTTTTTTCTTTTTTAAAAGCATAAAGTTGTGATATTGTTTGTTTGGTAGGAGCCACTACTGGCATTACAGTTACCATTGCCTCTAATTTATAAAATAAGGTTTTTTCATATTCCTTACTGTCTATGTAAATCTTCGACATCTAACACACAACGCCATCTAGTCCCAAGCTAAGCAGAGCTTGTGTTACGGGTACTAGACAACTGATATAAATACATATATACTTTTTTGTTTGTAAATACATACATATTATACATAGAAAACACCCAAACTCCGAAACAAATATTTGTAGGTCATACAAACATTTGGTCTGACCCAGGAATCGAACCCGAGAAGCTTAGCAGTCGCATTCGCTACCACTATGCCACCGAGGCAGTCTCAGTACCATGATGATTTGATGAATCATTAGTTTCATTAGCACTAGCGCATTTATTACTTATCACTTCGTTATTTACCAGATTATTGCGAGGCCAAAAGGAAGGGTAATAGTTTTGGCAGTCTCTGTATGTTTGTATGTTCCATCTCAGCACCTAAACTAGTGAACCTATGTTAATGAATACGTGTCAATAGATTTCTAATAATTGCACGGGTTATATTATGTAGTAAGTTATAGCTTTATAACTTTTTTCATATAATAATCCTCAATAAATTGAAGTCCAGACTAAATATTTTGCTATCGACACTTTGCAGCCCACTAGCGCATTCATCTTAAACAATAATTTTATTTATGGTGTTATTAAAACTCCAAGGTGATCGAATCCTCTCTCTTTTATTGTTTTGTTTATTTATTTAACATGTTCGTTTTTGTGATTGCAATTAATGCACGGAAAAGTGAGTATTTTGCCAGTAAATAATGAAATATTTAAATTATTTATATTTATTTTATATATATTAAAAAACCCTTTGATTTTGACAATGAACAGATAGTACCACGAACTTTATCAGTTGATCGTTTTTGAACGGATGTACATAAAATTTTTGATCGCTTTTGACAACTTAGGATATATATCTACCGTCCTGTGTGTGTTAATGTGCTACTCAAAACGACAATCAAATGTCATTGTAATAATTATATTTTACTAGCTTTCGCCCGCGGTTTCACTTGCATTTAATAAAAAGTATCCTACTAATACCTCCAAGTTACTTCAAATACCTCCTAGAATATGTGTACAAAGTTTCATGATGATCGATTAAGTAGTTTTCGCGTAAAAGCGTAACGAACAAACTGACATTCACATTTACAATATTAAGATAATATAATATAATTTTTTATACCTACATTTAAAAGAAAAGAAAAGAAAATACGTGCCAAACTTCTTTAAAAAAACACCTTAAAGGTCACGTACTTGTACCTACGAAAAAAGCGTATAGGTACACGTAAACTACAACCACCATTACATGGTGACCAATTCCCATCAAACAAGCTTTATTAAACCAAGTGATCGATCCATAAAGCAAAACGGTAGGGAGTAGCCACACGCAGGTGTTCCCTTCTGTCAAAGTATAAGCCCTTATGAACCTATGCGTTACATAGTTATTACACAAAATGTATTTATGTGTGCGTCAAAATGAGTTCGTAGTGACAGGCGATTGTTTTCGTATGTGAGCGTAAAATATGTATGTGTGAAGACGACAGACTGTTTTGTATCGGAAAAAGACGTTACGGCTACCCCCCTCCATTCGGTGGCCCGTGTTGCTCTATGTGATCGATCAAACCAAAAACACACAATGCCTTTCGTGGTACCTCCTCCATACAGGTCATTGACATTTACTGTTGTCAGTGTATTGTTGATTACGGAACACATATAAATTAAAATTACAGCTATTTTTCCATTATTACATTAACAGTGACTTAAGAAATTGAAATATTAAAAAAACAATATTATTATTAATAATAATAATTCTTTATTTCAAACACAAGATTCATAGGTAAATTACGTCAATAAATAGAAAAAGAAAGAGAAAATAATATTAAAAGAATACAAATACAAATAAAACAAACTAGTAATATACGAAAAATAAAAAGATAAAAAAAAGATTTAAAAAAGATAAAAAAATCAGACTACTGTTAGACACTGACAGATTAATGCATGTATAAAACAATACTTGAATTTAGAATTCCAAGTACACTACCTACGTACACACCTAGTTTTTTTTACAATTTAGTTAACTTGACGTAACACTTGAGGTAATCATCACTCCCTACAAAGGGCAGAAGTTTAATTACCTAAATATTCAGAACACACATCTGGGTTAACAATCTAGTCCATAAAAAATACTACGAAATAATTTGATTCGCTGAAAAACCAACATAATGTGCTATGTAGGACATGAATCATGAACAGTTATCACAGGAAAAATGTAAAAATAGGGTCACCCAGTTATGAAAAAGCAAGTTCATTGCTACGGATGTCCACGATACCTAACGAGTATATTAAAAAAAAACTGTCATATTTTTCATACAATTCCATTATAGAGTGGTATACTTATTCGAAAGGTTTCTAAATTGGATTTCAACGAATTAAAAAAATGCAACAATACAAAGTCATTAGGGTAGATTGGGGTGGTTGACTGTAGGGGCAAGTAGACTTTATCAAAAAACCCATCTATTTAAACCGCTGCGTCACGCAAGTCACGAGACACCGTTGCCCCTTCCACTCAGCAGGAATGCAAACAAAGGAACATGATATCGAAAAACAGCAAGTAACTATTTTCTTGTTAATGTATGTTATTTTTATAAAGGAATTAATATTCGTTATTATTAGTCATCATCAACAAAAAAAGAAGGTTCTATTTATCTACACATATTTCTTTTTTTACGGGGAGCGAACACGTCTTGCCAAGCCAAATCCTCATTACTCCTTACTGTTTGCTCCTGACAGTTCAGTATCATAAATGCTTATAAAAAAATGTACGCAGTTCAATACAGACTTTTCGATCAAAACGAGCTATTAGTATTTAATTCAACTTTTTGATAAAAAAAGAGTGGAATAAAGGGAAGGGTGAAACTTTAATTAGTTAGAAGAGAGCGTTTACAGATTCACAAAGATTAGTTCGTTAGTTTACGTCTTAACTAGTCAACTGTTCTCATTAAAATACTATACATACACGTTGGCAAGGGTACAGAAGATAATATAGAACGCCCTTCTATGCAGAAACATGAAAAAGTTTACCCGACAACGTAAACATTTTTAATAAAATTTATATAGTCTGTGCTACCCAGACCATTATTACGAATTTATAAACACCTTTTTTATTCAAATCGGTGTAGTCAGGCGCTACATAATCTACATATAGACTATTTGAACAGTACGTTCAAATCCAAATTCAAAAATACACTTAGTGACATTTATGAAGGTTAAATTGAAGATACAGTTAAAATCATAGATCGACACAAACAGACGCCACAGTAAGTACTGGATTGCCAAGGTAAATATGGTGAAAACACCAAGAGCCCGGTTGTGTCGATCTATTACTACCAGTTTCCAAAGTGCGTAGAGCCTTATGAGAAGAATACTGGCAAAGAAACTCAAGGCCACTTTTTTTAAAAGTCTGATATTCAGGTACAACAGTTTTTTTTTGAAGTGAAAACTTCTTTAGCGGCGCTGTGTACTCTTTTGGAATGGGTAAAAATGTATAAACTCGCGTCAGGTCACGTGACCTGATCGAAAATTCGTAAGACGGATGAAGAGAGGACAGGCGGCGCAGAGCGCTTGCGCGAATGTTCGTGTGTGTATGTAATATAAATTGTCATGTTTGTGTACGATAGCGCAATAGATGAATATTGTATTCCACCGCATAAATAATAGTACTTTTATACTGATAATGAAAGCAATTCGTACAAAATTATTCTCTAACCATTCCAAAATATCAAAAATGCACAACGTTAATATTCAAGTTTTGACTTCTGCCGGCACTCCCGGAGTGCAACCCGTCGATTTTTTTTTATTGAATAGGGGGCAAACGAGCAGACGTATCACCTGATGGTAAGCGATTACCGCCACCCATGGACACCCGCAACACCAAAAGCGTCACAAGTGCGTTGCCGACCTTTGGGAGATGGCGAGAGGGAATAGTGTTAGTATTACATGCATGGTAAAAATATTCAAGCTGTTGTCACCTGAAATTAATCTTTTAAAATGCTCCAAAAGATAACGTACCAACAAAAGGAAAAAAAACCACTCGGTGATATCGTTAAATTATTAATTATTACTCTTCCTAGATACATCCAAATATTGAAAACAGGTAAATTAAATGTTGTTAATTCAATTTTCACATGTTTCTACATCTTCTTACCATTTCCATCGATTCCGTTACAAATTAGACAATGTTTAAATATAAAAGCATTCTCTATGGAAACAAAAAATCAAGGCTATTTCGCAATAGGAGTTTTTATGCAGTGTTCTTATTTAGGAATAAATGTTATATTGTATGTGAATTACAAGTGTCTTTTAATATATATACGTATAGTTTTGTACTGGTTAAAAACAAAACAATTGCTCAAAATTCTTTACAAACTAATATCCAAGTTTGAGTATCTATATTTCATAATCAAAATTCTCGTCAAAAGTTCGTTCCTAGATCTGGAGTTGTAATAAAAAAAAAAGGTGAATACAGTACCTAAGTTGAAAACTATTATCACTACGTATTTTCTTTAACTGTGTAAAATATAAATATTGTGTTAAGTTTGGTTTATGTATGCTCCTAAACTAAAATTTAAATGATGATTTTATGTACCTATGTTCTGACTCCACAATGTGCCACAAGGAAGCGTGGAAAGGTAAAGATACGATTTTATTATTCTGAGCTTTATTACTAATTATTCCATTGTGAAACGGAGAAAGGAAATTCACCAGTTGTGCAGAACGGTAAGTAGACCATTCTCCAAACTGCATATATTAAAGGACAGTAATAATGTGTGTCGACTTTAAACCTTGTGTCCTTAAATTACATAGGTAAATTGATAGTTTCCAACAATCAACGGAAAATTAAGAACGATCGGCTATTTGAAAGAGGAGATCCGTTTCAAAATATTTATTAGGTCGAGAGTCCAGTCCAAGGGTTTTATCCTTTGTAATACTTTACACTCAAAATATTTTTGATTTGGCAGCTTAAAAAGATTACATGGAGCATGCTTTTGGAAATGTGTCCAAAACTAAGGTCGTATTTCTCATAGCACAACATCAGATGCTTAAGTATCACCACCATTACTTAAAGAGTATAATAGAGGCTTTTTAGAAACAATAAACATAACGAATTAGGTATACACCATGGTTGATCACTGTCTAGTGATAATAACACTTATACTATACTAGCTGATGATGTTATAATTTTAACCCGTTTTTGTAACATTCCTTATTGGGTCTCCGCTGCTGTTAGTATTAGCGTGATGATATATAGCCTATAGCCTTCCTTGATAAATGGACTATCCAACACTGAAAGAATTTTTCAAATCGAACCAGCGGTTCCTAAGATTAGCGCGTTCAAATAAGATTGGACAGCAACAAAAAATTGGGGAATTTGACATTTAAATTATCTGTTATTCCTATATTGGGTCAATTGTATATTATATTATTCAAATATCTCAACAAATTCCAGAATCAAACAATGTGATAGATAGATGGATGCAAAAAAGTTTTACCGAGATTCTCGTGTACATAACGGTGTGAGAAAATAATCATTAATATTCACAAATTCTCACACTAAGAATATCAATTAACCGTTATTAATAAAACAAATGTGAGCATGTCAACTTTACGCTTTCTGCGTTCAATCGACACGGAGGAAAGTGAAAAACTCGCGGCGGATCGAATGAGGTAATATTGGTGAGGTAAACTAGCGTCGTTCTCTGACACCACTCACTTTCGTTCGACTAGATAACCAGTCTAACTGCTAGGCTGGACGAACAACTACTTATTCCACTTTTAATGTGATAACCGCAAGATATAGTCGATGGCGACGCAGAACATTTAGACATTCGAAACAAGTGCATATTTATTTATTTATTTATTTATTTATTTATTAAAACTTCCTGCAAACATGTTGCACAAGGCGGACTTAATGCCACAGGCATTTTCTTCCAGACAAACCTTTGGGTGTTGCGAAGTTATTTGTGGCAGGTGTGTGTTTATACGACACGAGAGACTAAATAAAATTATTTTATGAAATACAATGATTCGTACAGATAAATAGGTGCTAGATATACATACATTGAATATAATTTATACATATACAATATAAATATAAAAAATAAATAAAAGTAAATATATATATAATATATATATTACATTTATAATAGACACTTTTAAGTGTTATTCTGATGCCTCCGTCAGCAGGTCCCTAAAGTGCTTACGTACTTTGAATTTAAAAGATAATCGGCTAGTAGCCGTCCTGATTTCTAGTGGGAGTGCGTTCCACAGAGTAACAGCTCGAACAAGGAAAGAGGAATGGACTGTGCTGGAAATGTGTGCAGGACAAAGAAGGAGAAGATTATTAGAAGACCGAAGATTCCTGTCATGGTTAGAGCAGAGATATTGGAGCTGGGATGTTAAGTAAGTAGTTCGGTGATTGGAGAAGGGCGTACAACATAGACAGAGCCCTTAAACTACGGCGTTGTCTTATGGGTAACCATGACAGTTGTGTACGGTAGACAGAAATATGATCATACTTTCGCAGGTTGAAAACCAATCGAATGCAATTGTTGAGAAGCCGGTCTAATTTATTGAGCAGATCTGCATTCAGGTCGAGATAACACACATCACCATAGTCGATAAGCGGAAAAATTAAAGTTTGCACAAGCATCGTCTTTATTTTTATTGGTAGAAAATTTTTAAGGCGATAAAATCCTCGTAATATGTTAGTGACTTTCTGACAGACACTGGCTACCTGGATCTGCCAATTCATGGTTGTATCAATATGTAGTCCAAGATTCTTGACCGAAGCACTGATGGGCAAAACAGCATCATTAAAGATGATTTCAGGAATACCATCAGGATCAATTCTGCCCATCATTCTAGGACTCCCTATGATGATCGTTTGGCATTTTGATGGGTTCACCGTTAAACCAAACCTGCTGGACCAGTTTTTTATGTTTTCTAAGTCTTGGTTAATACTATTTACAGCTCTGTCCAAATTATCTACACTAGAATGTGAATAAATCTGCAGGTCGTCAGCATACAAGTGATACGAACACTGAAGTTCACGGGTAATGAGATTTATAAATAAAGAAAAGAGAAGAGGAGAAAGAATACCGCCTTGTGGAACACCAGAGTCGAGTTCGGCCCACATCGATGAAGATTCATCGGTTCGGACGGACTGCTGGCGTCCCCGAAGATAGGACGAGAACCATTCCAGTGCATCGGGAGAAATCATGAAGTGGGAAAGTATTGCTAGAAGGATATCGTGACTCACGGTATTGAAGGCGTTTGAGAAGTCAATTAGAGCGAGTGCAGTTACTTTGCCCTCCTCTACCGCCGCCGCCGTCACTTTGAGCAACGCTGTCTCTGTACTATGTCCAGGTCGAAATCCTGACTGATACATGTTGAGCAAATTATGCTTGTGAACGAATTGAGAGAGTTGCTTATGCACGCAAGCTTCTAGGACCTTGGAGAGGAAAGGAAGTATAGATATTGGTCGAAAATGGGTAGGAAGAGAGGGGTTAGGTACTTTGGGTAATGGCCGTACGTAAGCCTTGCGCCATAAGGATGGAAAAACATTACAGTCGAGGGAATAATTAACCACATAAGTGATGACTGGTAAAAGTTGATCCAAGACAGTTGTCACCATGAAGCGGCTTATTTCATCGCAGCCAGTGGCGTTGGATTTAATGGATAGGATAAATTTTTTGACTTCTTCTGGTGCAACTGGAGAAAAATCAAAGGAGTTTATGTTAGGCCTCGGCAGATGGGCCACATAGTCTAAGGTTTGAACTTTGCTTTGATGATTTAATGTAGTGGATGTGGTGAAATGGAGATTGATGTCATCTAAAGCAATGCTCGTTGGAAAGTCTGCATGGCGCTCTCTACCAATGCCAAGGGTTCCTAAGAGCTTCCAAATATCAGCTGATGAGGATGAAGAAATACTGTCGAGAATGTAACGGCGTTTGGCGTTTCGTATCACTTGATTACATCTATTTCTAGCAGTCTTATAGGCGAGCCAGTTAATATCGCAACGAGTTTTCTTGAAATATCAATCTTTATTAACAAAATATCATCCATTATACGTCAAGCGATCGCCTGAAACGAAGGTTTAGCTAGTATTTGATCTAATCTAATAAAAAAAAATGTATCATTAAATATCCCGACTTTAGTTTTACACTAGTATAATTTGTCTAAGTATTGCGTTATAACTTTTTTTTTTTTTTTTTTTTTTTTATTGAATAGTGGGCAAACGAGCTGACGTATCACCTGATGATAAGCGATTACCGCCGCCCATGGACACCCGCAACACCAAAGGCGTCACAAGTGCGTTGCCGACCTTTGGGGGGATGGGAAAGGGGATGGGGGGAGGGGTTGGGGTATGGGCCTCCGGTATCCTCACTCACTCGGTGAAACACAGCGCAAGCGCTATTTCACACCGGTTTTCTGTGAGGCCGTGGTATCACTCCGGTCGAGCCGACCCATTCACGCCGAAGCATAGCTCTCCCACGGTATTTTATAAATCACATGTCCTACACTGTAACATATGTGACCGGAGGCCTAATGATGCAGAAGCATCTCAAATGCTTTATTGTGCTATTATCTGCATTCGCAATGCATTCTGGTCATATTTTCTATCAGGCAAAGTAGAGAGAGAGAGTAACTCTGGAAAGCCAATATTCTATGTTCAAATGTTCAAAAAGAAATTGATGAACTGTATGAAAACAACACAATATGATGTAGCAGTAGTTTGTGAAGTAAAAAAATATAATCAATGTCGTTCTAATAATCTAATAACATTTGAACATTTAAATACACGGTTTTCGAAAAAAAATAAACAAAAGCCCAGGCTTCAAACTCAGGTCTCTATGTATGGCCGTTACCACGCAAAATCAATACCCCGTGTATAAATAAAACCACCGTGTACTGCGCGCGCCTTTATAAATTAAAGAAATGGCCTCCTGTCTATGACTCAAGACTATGTTTGACTTCAAAAATAGGAGGAGGTTCTCAATTCGATTGTTTTTTTTTTTCAGTCTTTCATGCGTACATCTTTATCCATAAACTACCATTATATATAAAATAGAAATGAAATATAGCCAAAGTCGTCCAATGATTAATAATTACATCGTAATACATTTATATCTACGACTTCGATTGCACTTTGCATTGATTTATATAGATAAAATATATCGATTTTTCTATCTCTTCTCAATCTGAGCGCCGATTTCTTAGATGGCGCGGGCGATATGGAAGCGTCGAGGAGCCACAGAACTCTTATCTATTCCGTAGTACTACATGTAAATCTAACATGAAGGATAGGATAAGGCTTTCATTGGCCGAGATTGGCTATGATTTTGTTAGATTTTTAGTACCTGACATAATCTAGGTATACAAACGGAGCGGGGCCAATTGGATAGAACAAACCGTCAAACTAGGCTACAGTTAATCTTCTTATCAACATCACCAAGTAATAATATTAACATTAATTTACAATAAATGGGCAGCAAATTTTGAATCTAATGAAAATTAGGGATCTAACATTTTCTTTAGGAATCTGCCCAGTGTGCCATAGTAGACCAAAGCCTCAAAGCCTCACTTCTAAGGAGATCAATGTGCAAGACCGGAATGGATAGCACTCTTTGAGCAGTAGACTGAAGTATTTTATTTTTTTTTATTGTATAGGTGGCAAATGAGGAGACGTATCGCCTGGTGGTAAGCGATAAGCGCGAGTGTTATTAAAAGAAGGTAATTTAAAAAACAGTTCTGTTATTTATGACAAGGGTTCTATGTTTTACAACTCTTGTGTATTGGTATACAGGTACCATACATTATTTATGTATTTGCACATGGAAGTTTTAATTTTAAGTGCCTTCACTCTGCCTTGAATAGCAGAACAACTACTAAAATATTTAAAACTCACAAAATATAGTAATTTATTCTAACACCCTAAACCTAAAATGAATGAAGACCAGAACTGATGCTAAAATCCAAGTGCATTTGCAGAAAAATACAGTATATTTCTATTTTATAAAATAGTAATGTGTTTAAACCGACAGATTTCCACTGTTTAAATATGCCAAATAATAACAGTCATAACATAAAGTTAAATTTTAATTTTTTTATTTGCCGTTTATATGTGTTGATATTGTGATAATCATAGACCTTTTCATAGTTCTTCAAGAGGTGTTGTTAGTACTTACATAATAAGCTATCAATACAACAATCCCTGTCACCCTGATGACTTAAAAGAAATAATAAAAAAAATCTTTTAATTTTAAAAATCATAGAATTAATAATTAATAATCTCTTAGCCGTAGTTTTGATTATTATAGATTTAGTTGTTACAGTAACTTCATTCATATACAAAAGCGAATAGCTATAAACATTAAGTAACACTCAATATTGTAGTATAATAGGATGTGTTGCGTACATGTACATGTAGGTATGTCGAGATTTTTTGGCCCTTTGTCCACTAGTTTTCTTCCTCTTATATTAGTATGGAGTATGGGATGGGTAAAAATATTTTCCATATTTTTTTAAGTAGTAAATGCATTCTTACCTTCCAATGTTAAGCTGTTACTGGTTCGTAGTAAACATTCTCATTACTTTTACTTTCAAACGTTAGCGCGCCCGAGAATTAGACTCGCTGATCTTGTGATAAGCCAAGAACACCACGACTCCGATCAAAACACCAGCACCAAGGGTAAAACGTGAATTGTATACAATATTGATAAAATTAAATAATTGGTCTAAATTACTCGATACTACTTCGCTAATAACAGAATTTAATATTAACTCGTTACCGCAACAAGAACTCATCACATAATAATAACAAGTAAGATTAACACTAAAAAATTCAAGTATAACTTATAAATTTAATTATATACATTTTTAATAAAGAATTGACCTAAATTATTTATCGGCGTGAAGTAAACACCTGACAATGACACAATTTATCAATAATACGGCAGACAGACAGTAATTTATGTTGCCATACTATAAATTCATTTAAACACAAGGGAGTACAATAGTAATAAAAACCAGATTAACACAGTACCTTTAAAAAACTGAACACTTTCTAAAATTTTTTTTTTTTTGAGTCCTACAGCAACATAAAAAATATAAATTATTTCATATGAGATGAATATGCAGTACAAATATGAATTGTGACATTTTAGTTGGTTAATAGATTTTGTGTTCTCACATTTTAACGTTTAAAAACAAACTTTACCTATTGCACTTCGTAAGAGTAAATGGCTGCCATCAATTCAAAGCCTGGTATTGATTAAAAAAAAAATCTGTTTGTAATTTCTTAAGACTTGATTCCGAAGTCAAGTTAGAATATTATTATTTTTTAGTAAAATTTGACTTCTCATCCGTTGTTTTAATTAAATGCTGTGCCACCTATTGGAATCAAATAATTTTCAGTTTTCGTATGAGAATATTTTGTAGGGTAGATTGATTTCAAATTTTTAGACTTATCGACTTGCCTCATACAAGCTGTTGTTAGGCAACATAAATGAGTTAATAACATATTTCTGTGATTTTAAGCAGTCAATTAAAAAATATTCACTTTAAAGTTCGAAATTAGGATCAGACAAAGCGTTTAAACATTTTTGCTTCAAATAAAGACCATTGATTTGTATGATGTAACGAGGTGTGGCGACGCGTCTCCATGTGCAGTTATGAATGATGATGTAACAGCCAAATCATCACAATCAGTTTTATAAAAAATCTCTAGAAGCAATTAATATCCCTATATCCACTGAAACAAACACGAAAATTTACTTCTTGAAATAGCAAGTTTGTTATTTAATGCACTGATGTCATTATGTTCACTAACTTTTGTTTTCTTTAAATTATTAAGTTTTACTATAGGTAATTAATTATAGATAAATATTTAATAAAACATGCTTAAATTAAAATCGAGTAATCGGACAGTCAATCATTAAAACAACATAAGTGCCTCGGTGGCGCAGTGGTATCGAATGCGACTGTTCTGCTTGAGGTCTCGGGTTCAAATCCTGGGTTGAACCAAGTGTTTGTGTGAACTACAAATATTTGTTTCGGAGTTTGGGTGTTTTCTATGTAAAATATGTATGTAATTACAAAAATAAAGAATATATGTAATCATATCAGTTGTCTTGTACCCGTAACACAAGCTCTGCTTAGTTTGGGACTAGATGGCGTTGTGTGTTAGATGCTCGAAACATTTATTTATTTATTAACATTTGAAACACATATTAAAGTGATTTAGGTACTCACTTCGATATCAAAACGGGCACACACACATACAAGAATAAAATTTACTGCATTTTTAGGGTTCTTTACCTCAAAAGGACAAAACGGAACCCTTATATGATCACTATGTTTTTCTCAAAAACAAGTGGAGGTATCAAGCTGAAATTCAAATAAAATACTCAGGTCTACCGTCATTTCGAGCTGTGAAAAAATCTAAGCCAACACAATACAAAAATACAGCCGTTTATGCTGCAAATTTTCTACACTACCAAGGGAATCATTCAGGGTACTTCCCGTGAACTTAGGAAACTTGAATTTGGTACCATGCAACGTCTTATAGCACAGATAAACGAAAAATGCGAATAGCATAAATTAGTTAAATCATATAATATACCTACAGGTTTGAATGGAACCCACGGTGCGCGAGTCCGACTCGCACTCGGCCGGTTTTTTAATAATTACACCACACAAAGACGCAATTTTTACTTAATATCTTACAAAAATGTTATTGTAAGGGTACCCTCCTAAAATCTATGAAAAATTTAAAAAATAATTTCTATTACGGCATTTAAAATAACGGACGAACTGTATAATATATAATCCGTGATTTTATTACTACAAGTAGCTGGCAAACACCGCGGAGCATAGCTTGTCTAAAATAAAAGACTAAGTCACACTTTTTGTCAGCAATCTGCCACTAAAAGTCCTGTCAAGATCAATCCAGTCTTTCCAGAAATTAGCCGGTACAAACAGACAGATTGTTTAAACTTTCATATGCATTTAGTGAAAAACTGTTAATTTGAAATTACAATCGGACGCTAGTTAAATTTATTTATATAGATAATTTTAAATTACAGACACTTGCTTTTCACTTATTTGTTTAGATCATTTACGTATTTTAAACAATGGAAGGGATTTGATAATTTCCCGATATATTTCATGATTGTGACAATGGAACATTTGAGGAAATCTAGTATACCTACAACTAGATATAGAAAGGATACAAAATGTAATAAATGCATCTGCCCCTATATGATAAAAATATTACTTAAAAATGGAACATGCCAAGAAACTACTTTTATTGTATCATTAAAGAATATAGAATAGAGGGAGGGTAATAAAAATTAACAAAACAAATGTCAGTGCCGATTACAATTTAATTACATAAAATAGGACAAATGAATTACAAACTAAGAGGCCACATAAATTAAACACATAAATACCTTTAATTTAGCAAATTGATTAAATAAATGCAAAAAAAATGTACGACAAATTATTTATTTAAAACCTTTTTTTAAACGTTCGCGTCTTTTACTCATAGTTTTTGTTCGTCATTTAGGTTACGATATTTATTATATCCCGACGTTTCGAACCGGTCATACAGCTCAAGCTCAGCTCAGATGGTCACGGGTAGATTCACACAGTCAGAATTTAAATGCTATACAACAAAAACTATTTCTATATACATTTGCAATATTTAGACAAACAACAGTAATATGAATTTACTCTCCTACCAGAGGGATGAGATGAATATAATATAAGACAGCTGTCTTTTGCTTGCGGTTCCGTCTGTGTGTATGTCAGTTATCATGGTAATGAGTAGCTTATTTCCTTCCGCAAGTATAAGGAAAGTGTCTCCATGCCACATTTCATAACAATTGATGCAGCAGTTTAGTCATATATTAGTACATTACACATTATATTTATTCAACATTATTCTAAATATTCCTACCTATTTAAAGTGCACAATAATTCATTATCTTACAAATTAAAATACTTGCTAGTCTAATAAAGCTACAGTACAGTCAAATTAAAAAGAAAAAATCATTATAATATTCTTCTTTGAGGTATGATAGATATAGGAGATGACGTAATTGGTTTCTTTGGACTGAGCTTATTTGGAGATCTCATCACAACATCTACAGCCTTTCTCAATATTTGGCGTTCACTTCTTTTGTATTCTTCTGTTATTCGAGACAAATCTAAGTCGGCATCTAAAACTAAAACCTGCAACAAATAAATAAAAAAAAAAGATTAAAAAGTGATTTTAATACTGGTCTCTTGGTATAGTAGTTACGAGATAATATGATAGATGATAGATAGTCTGCTAAGCGAGATTTCATGATTCAAACCCTCACACAGTTTTAAATAATTTATTACCAGCTAACATGTTTCCCTCGAACTATGATCCCCGGTCCTTTAAGTGGAGGTTAAAAAGCAACTCATTAGCCCACCATATTGTGGGTCACTATGCTGCATAGTGCACAATTCATAATGAGGATGGTAAATAGCAGAGTAAAGTCAATTATTATTGTGTAAAGAGCACAAATATATACTTTTTGGTGGTGTTTTAATAGATAAATTATTCATAGATAATGTATAATTTCTTAGTACATATATCTGTCTAGTCTACTCTTCTTCTTTTGATGAAATTGCAACCAGCCGGATCACTCTAATCAGCTATTTCTGCCAATGTCAAGTCAAGTCTTGAAGTCTTCGTTGTGATGAAATTAATGATAAAAAATATATAAAATGTGGATGGGGACCATCTTTCGAAATAACAAAAAACGATCCTAGTCTACTCATAGTACAAGTTCCACTTGGTTCTGTTATTTGTCAGATGTCAGAAAAATCTGGTTGGTGGATCCTCCCTTTGTGTTGGTGGAACATTTCACTTGTTCCCCCACAATAAAGTATTTAGTTTTTAGAAACATATCAGAGTATCAGCAATCTGGTTAGAGATTAAGCCTAGTTTGGCATTAAATGCCTATTCATGTGTGTGATTATTATTATGGTGTAAATCTTACAGTAAAAAATATTGCATAATCTAATTCTACTATTTTTCTTATTACTTTATATTGCCAGATATTGAAACAGTGCGACTTAGAGCTATGTTTTTACAAATATTTAAGGAACTATTTATTTTTAAACAATTATTTAGGACATCAAGTTATCTGTTCACTTAGATGTTCTCAAATACAGTGGATTTTAATGCAGATTTCAGCAGCAGTGTATTGCCATGCATATTACATTAGAGGAAATTATGGATTTTAAAGGTCAGGTGTATAGTGTATAAATAAGCATGTAGGACATCTTTGATCAAGAAATTAATAAATTATGAAATAAATAATAACTTACAGGAGCTGGACACTCTGCATGTTGTCGGGTAACAAGCCAGTCTTCATGCAGCCTATGCAGCTCCTCAATATAAGATAACGGGACACACTGCTCTTCAGATCTTGCTCGCTTTTTTATTCTTTCATGAACTACTGATGGTGTTGTTTTCAGGTACACTGTAACAGAAAATTTGTTTTGATTACATTAAATTTATAAGTAAGTTTGTGAATATGATTTGCTATTTGAAATAACAATAGCTCATTGTTTATACATCAACAACATTTAAAACTAGTATTTCATCAGATTCAAATGTATGTTTAAAAATTATATTACAATAATTTTATTCCAAGTTGCTCGGTATGATTGTCAGTTTGTAAATTTTGTATTTACTCTATAAGACCTCCTAAATAACTTGAAATATAACAAGTTGGTTTTATATCTAATTTCATAACAAAACAGAGGTTATCTCAAGGCAGGTAAGTTAATTTTGTTATAAAATGCAATTTATATCAAAAAACTAAACTATAAATTAATACTAACCTATAAGATCCACATCAAGTTGTATTTGGTTATGTATAAATTTGAACCATTCATCAAGTACTGCAAATTGAGCAGGATGTATAGTGCCACTTCTGTGCATGTGCTCAACAAAACAATATCTTGCACTATACAATGATCGCTCCATGAGTTTAATTGGTGTTGGGGTTGATTTACGGTGCATGTCCAGCATAGTTAGAGCTACATAAGACTGGAAGGTCATTGCCCATTTTGCTGGGTCCTTGTACATTAAATCCTGAAAGTTTAATGATCAATGTTTAGGTCAATACATTTGGAAACATAATAAATTTCAATAGATAAGTGTAGTACTCATAAACAATCAGTTTTTAACAGTACATCGAGAATTAATATCTAATTTATGGTACCAATCAAAGATAAACGTTCTTAGATTTATAACATTTACTAACACGTCATTGACGTTCGTTAGTAAAGGCATTACTATGAATCAAAATCTTATTAATAATAATACAGCAGGGTTCATCAACACAAGTTAGCGTTTATTTGGATTAAATGTAAAAAATAGTGATGTCATATAAATCTATTTCACAATTTGAAATTAGTGATTATTAATCATTTTGCATCGAAACGAAGTGATAAATATGATAGTGCAACTTACCATACCATCAGGTGCTACGTCTGCTCGTTTGCCCGCTATTTAAAATAAAAAAAATTAAAAAACTTACTAATAAATTCCATCCATGGAGGTTTCTCCATTCTTCTACAGGCTCTGTTAAAAGCGTAATGTCCTCGATTTGACGGAAATGTTCCAAGAATGTTGTTTTGCCGCTTCCAATATTACCCTCAACTAGTACAGTAAAGGGCTTGTTTGTGTTCATTTTGTGATGCAATCTTATAACTGAAATGTAACGTTAACAATTTACCTGATGTAAAATATTTAACAAGTGAAACCAGGAGAAGAGAACTTTAACACACTGCAGCCGAAAATGGATTCATTGGTTTCCCGCCTAAATTGTTCCAAATCCCAAAATAGTAATAAACAAAGTGCGCCAACATAACCTGTCACGTAAATTTAGTAAATACAAATACCTTTAAACTGCAATAAAATTTTCCGAACAGTTTTAAACATTATAACATGACATTTAGATAGTTTAATTTTTTTAAATTCTGTTGGTATTATCAATGATGGGAAGAACAAAATAATAACATATTGTTTTTCCAATTTCTTTTTCCATATAATGATGACAGTCGTCGGTTATTTTTTTTTTTGGGTTGTTGCCTTGCTTCTATTTGAACATCATATCCTGTCTATGATTTTCCAGTAAACTTGGGTAACTTTGTATCTTCTATCCATATTTTATAAAATAATTTACATTATTATTATTTACAGATGTCAAATATGATAATATATTTATGAAAAATTTCTGATACATAGATTCATTTTTATTTGTGTTCCTTCTAATTTTGCGCGCACTTTTAACTAAATGATTATTTTAACAGTTTAGGCAATTTATTTCTTTCCAGTTAATTAGCTTAGCAACAACTTTAATTTAAAATACAGATTTATTTACAGACAGACAGGTTTATTATGTACAGAACAGACAACATAGCTGATCATGGTCACCAATGACTAGTATAAATATCAAAATACACAAAAAGCTTTTGAATTAATATAACATTCTACTTAAATGATACTGGTAACAGAAATCATTATCACAGCATACCTAGACCTCAGAAAGATAAGGCATTGTCATGGGCGTACCTAGGTTCTGGGCCAAGGGAGGGGGGCAAACGAGGTATTTTTAAAAGCACCTCGTCAAATCAATGGTTTATAAAAGGTATTTTTTAAATAAATTATTTAATTATAGAATAGCTATTTTAAAACCCCTATCGCAGTCCAGCACTGGACATAGGTCTCTCCAATTGCACGCCATTTGTTTGATCACATTTTAAAAGAAACTTTTCATTTTTGAAGACTCTAAAGTCTTCGGCAATACAGTTTAAGATAAATCAATATTCCGGAAATCTAACACACAACGCCATCTAGTCCCAAGCTAAGCAGCGCTTGTGTTATGGGTACTGGACCACTGATATAAATACTTATATACTTTATTTTGTAAATACATACATATTTCACATAGAAAACAACCAAACTCCAAAACAAATATTTGCAGATCATACAAACATATGGTCCGACCCGGGAATCGAACCCGAGACCTCAAGCTTAGCAGTCGCATACGCTACCACTGCGCCACCGAGGCAGTCAGAGATGAAACAAAGGTTATCGTTAACAAATTTTTCTATGTATATGAGCAAAAAAGTCCATTTATTCTATCTTTTTCTGGTCTGGCGCCAGTATAGCAACATTGACAGCGGTACTTGTACTACAAAAATCCAAAGCGAATCTCACACTAGCTCCTTGAAGTCCACTATTGGCTACAGGATTGGAGGATAAAAGCAAGTGCCGCTAAATCAGCCCAAATAACATTTACGTCAGGGTAACTGTCTGCAAACAGGTCAAGAGGGCCATCTACAAACCGTAGGTGCCCCGAGGTACGTTGGGGTTCTAGGGTTTTCCTTTCAAGGGTGCATCTGGTTCTCCGACTTCTCTTCATTTACTTGTGGAACTCTTACTACTTAAATATCATATAGAGAGCTCAGAACAAGATTCTATGGTCGATAGCAAATGTATCCTGGTTTGTTACCAATGCGGAACTGCATTAACAGCTCTTAGTCAAAATAGTGAGTAAGAAAATACGACATGCCTCCAAGAACTATATGTTGCGACTAAAAAACATTCCAAATGAATTGGCATGTCAGCTGACCATAAAAGACTACATAAACCGGGTCAAAAGATTTAATATCTTAGGACTACATACCCGTAAGTAACTTAAAGCTACCATGCATGAGTCTCGCTGGAGAGCATGCTCTGATCATCACTACGCTCGAACATCCCATCTCGTAGTCCTAGGACTGATTGGCGATTTTCAAACACAAAAATTAATCTTTGTCCACTGTCGATGTTAGTCACGTTTTTACGCGTCTGAGTGTGCTTTTATCGACTACGACGAAAAGAAGATAGTAGGAACTCAACATTCATGCAACTGCCATCCCCTGCCCTACCCTCGGTACGCCCATGGGCATTATAACATACAACATGTCAGACTGCCAATATAAGTAAAGGTGAATTTGACTTTACGTTTGGACCTCGTGGTTCGTCTCGTAGACCCAGCTAGGGTCTCGGTGAAACTTTTCCAGGTCTATAACCTGTTTAAGTAATGTTCTGCGCCGTCGGTAAATACAGGTGGGTCATTGGGTTCGGCCTTGATGGGCCTGTCGGCAGTTCCGGAGTGTTGGTCCGGTGAAGGCGGCGGGGCCCGGCTAACGGTGTCGTATCTTTGTGATTGTGTGACCGACCCGTTATAATCCATTGATATTATCCAATGTATGACCTGTGCTTAGCGAGGTCAAGCTCCTTAGGGTGTAGACACAAAGAAGTGCCCGTCAGCCAGCACTAGGTCGGAGGTTGAGGATAGTTTGGTAGGTATTCCTGTTTCGCACAAAGCGAGGGGCGTTTGCAAGGGCGAGCGACTGCCACTCACGCTTACGACTACGAACTTAGCGTGGAGCGAGCTGCAATCGGGACGATAGTACAGGCCGCAGAAGTGACTTTACGTTTGTAAAATCAGAATTGAAGCGGTTAAATGTATTAAAAAGTTATCACTGAGTCCAATTTAAATACATATAGGCCTGTTTTCATTTTAGTATTTTTATTTACCGTCGATAAGACATGGTGAACCACACCACTTACGCCACGCTACTACAAACTTTACTATAAAATGTTTCTGACAAATCACAAGTTAATTTGCATGAGAGATACGCTATTGCCTAGCCATGTTTTCCAGATGAATTTATAATCTTAGAATAATATAGTAGTTGGAATATTTTTTCTTCATATCACATACTGATTATACAGCTAATATGACTACTACACTGATTATGTAAATAAATAAAATGCGGGTAAATACAAACCAGCCAATGATACGAGTCCACGAAATCCATTGACAATTTCATACTTGTCTTAGGCTACCAAAAAGGACTGACGTGTTTATTCTGATAAATCTGAATGTCCCATCATTGTTTGGCCGATAAGTACTGCGCGATCTCGTTAGAAAGTCTGGTGTTATTAATAGTTTATAAAAGAAAATAGCATTAAATCTCAAACAATGTTATCCACTCATATCTTAGGTATGTTTTAATAACATTATTAATCCGTGAAACCAATTTGAAATGTGTGATGATTTAAATGCCGGCAATTATAATTATTTTTCTTTTTTTTAGGTATTTTATTGTGCGTGGTGGGGTCATATGCGCTGTACGACTCCTCCTCGGACGTAGTTATGCTTGACCCTAGCAATTTCGACACATTAGTGCTAAAATCGAATGAAATTTGGATTGTGGAATTTTTCGCACCGTGGTGCGGTCATTGTAAAAATCTAGTTCCTGAATATAAAAAGGCTGCCACCGCACTTAAGGTCAGTATCTGTTTCTTAAAAGCACCACGATCGTACCTTTAAAATTTCTAACTAGAAACATAAGTAAAGCTCTGGTAATTTTGAATTGAATAATGAAGTTTGAAAAAGAACAACAGAGTTTAGCATAATAACATAGAAAATTCGGATTTATGAAGTAAATTTCATCATTATTTAATAATTTAACATTTTATAAATCTATTTAACAACGATATAGCTATTGAAACCAGCATTTTTATTAGCAACAAATATATTACATTTCTCTATCATTTATTGATTTTTTCCTTTCAATATATTTGATATACCTCTATTACATTTCTAGGGAATAGCCAAAGTAGGAGCTGTGGACGCCGATGCACACAAGAGTTTGGGGCAAACCTACGGAGTCAGTGGGTTCCCAACTATTAAGCTATTTAATGGCAAGAAACATTCTCCATTCCAAGGTCAAAGAACTGCAGAGAAATTTATTGACGCTGCCCTTCAACTAGCCAAAGAAAAGGCATATGAGGCTCTTGGAAAGAAACCCAAAAGTTCATCTGATAAGGTATGGGTTAAATCTAAATTAAAATATTGAAATCACCAGAATAATCACAACAAATACTTCAACTGCACGGTTGGCCAAGTGGTGTCAGCGGTCGCCATGCCGCTTGCTACTGCGCCAAGTGTCGTGGGTTCAAATCCCACGCGGTACCTACAACACTTTGTGTGATCCACGAATTGTTGTCCCGAGTCTGGATGTTCTTTGTGTCCGTTTCATGTATGTTTGTAAAGTCCCCCATGACACAGGATGTTTATTCCTAATGTGGGAGTTGTCTTTTATAAAAAAAAAAAAAATATATTTTCAGATAAATAACTTGAAAAAGAATTAAATTAACATACTTAACTAGATTTATATTTTATATACAGAACTCATTTGGTATAACTATTAACTTAGTTTAAAGCTGAGTGACACACACCACATATTATGAGTGATCATTAAAATTTATTTATACTAACATTTTTAAAGATAACTTTGGTATAGATAACTTATTCTCATTGAGGTACTTTGAGGGTTTATTACATAGGTGTTGCTCCAGTGAGCAAAGTCAGCATTAGCTCTTGGGTAGGGCAAAAAAACAAAGCAGAAGTATAGCTAATAAATAATCGATAACATTAAAATCTGGAGGAATAATTGATGAGTTTAAAATTCTGCAAAAGTACGCTTTGTATTACGTAAATACATGTTAATATACAGTACAAAGATGTTTATTGATTATTTAGTATATCGAGATTTTAAAGATTCTTGTTAGGTTACAAATAACTGCATCCAGTATTGAGCAAAGATGATTAAACATTTGTTGCTAAACTCTGACTTGCTTTCATCATCATCTTCCTAGCCTTTATTATTCCCAATATTTGGGGTCGGCTACCAGTTCAACCGGTTTTACCTGAATATCAGTTTTTACACAGAGCGACTGGCATCTGACCTCCGCAACCCTGAGGGCGAACTGAATTCGAAAGTTGAACTAGTTGTCAGTATATTTGAGGGCACTGACTTCCCAATAACGATTGCCATAGATGTTCATGACAACCGGGACCGACGGCTTAACGTGCTCTCCGAAGCACGGGCGGGAAACACCGCCATCTTCCATACTCCGTGCTGCTATTAGGAATTTCTTGTAGGAAAAACCCAACAGCAGTCCGACCCGGGAATTGAACCCAAGACCTCTTGATTTGCAGTCGCTTACGCTAACCACTAGACCAACGAGGCAGTCAAACTCTGACTTGCTTTATGACATTTAATTTTTTTCTTATTAAATAAGTATTCAATCCATGTGTTTAAATGTACAACTTGTTTTTATAATGAGCATGATAGATTTTTTCTTGATTTATATTAAAAAAGAAAATTTTTAGCACCAAAATTATTACTAATTCCTAAGCCCATGCCTGAAATAGAAAACTACTAATACACATTTGCTTAATTTAACCACATGGGTGAGTATACATATTTCTGAATAATCTGAATATTGAACTCATTACCTCGGTGGCGTAGTGGTAGCGTATGCAACTGCTAAGCTTGAGGTCTCGGGTTCGATTCCCGGGTCGGACCAAATGTTTGTATGATCTGCAAATATTTGTTTTGGAGTTTAGGTGTTTTCTATGTATAATATGTATGTATTTACAAAAAAAAAAGTATATAAGTATTTATATCAGTTGTCTAGTACCCATAACACAAGCTCTGCTTAGCTTGGGACTAGATGGCGTTGTGTGTTAGATGAGCGGAATATTTATTTATATTTATTTATTGGCCTCATGCCTCGTTGGCGTAGTGGTAGCGTATACGACTGCTGTGCTTGAGGTCTCGGATTCGCAGGTCGGACCAAATGTTTGAATGATCTGCAAATATTTATTTCGGAGTTTGGGCGTGTGGGCGTTTCTATGTATAACATGTATGTATTTACAAAACAAAAGTATATATGTATTTATATCAGGTGTGTAGTACCCATAACACAAGCTCTGCTTAGCTTGGGACTAGATGGCGTTGTGTGTTAGATGTCCGAAATATTAATTATTATTACTATTCAAAATATAAAAAGTTTAGAAATAATACTTCTAACATTAGATACACTAATATTCTCGTAAGTATCAATCACAAAAACATAACCAAACTAAAATAACTGTACATAAAACTTAACAACACATAACTCACACTTGGGACATTTAAAAAAAAAATACAGTTACTAAGCAAAAAGTTTTTACTAGCAGCAAAAGAAGAACACATACGGTCACCATATACCATGGAGATACACCAAACGAAACTATAGTCCAACGACTGTAAAGACCATTAACAAAAAGAGTGTAACAACTAAACAAACCAATGCAGACATAGCAAAGTTCAATGAACTACAATTACAATTGTTCCGTAGTAAATTAATAAATTTGGGCCGTCCTAAAGTTGTGAAAGCATTTTTGAAAAAAATTAACACTACTCTTGTTAATCAGTTGAAGGCAAATGAAATAAAAAGTATTCTAAGAACAAAAAAATCAATTCCACTGCCCAAAAAACGGCTTTAGATTTGTATTTTGAATATATAATATATAGCTGACCGACGCAACCTCGTTTGCGTCCTTCATTGCCCGTAGCGAAAAATTTTCCACAGTATAGGGTTGATTTTTTACACCTTGTATCCGGAAAACCCCAATATCTTACGGAACCCTATTTTTTTCCAAAATAAAATATAGCCTATAGATTTACCATAGCAGCGCCATCTATTGATTACTTACTCAACCCAGTCGAAAGGTATCGACATCTGTTAGAATCATTTGGAGTTAACAGATAATTGTGACTGTCAAATAATAACAGACAAATAATTAGCAATAAATTAAAATTGCGACTATAATTTGAGATTTAAACTATCCTATCTCTCAAGTTGTATCGAACTGCACATGTTGTGCGAATTTTATTATAATCGGTTAAGTGGTTTAGGAGTCCATTGAGGACAAACATTGTGACACGAGATTTATATATATTAAGATATATTCTTGTGTAAAAATCTAATCAAAGGATAATTATTCTACTGAAATGGGAAAATATTAATTATACTGTAACATTTAGTATTAGTTATGCAAGATCAAGAACTCATAAATGGAAACACTTTTATTGTACAAAATCTTTCTTAAAATACCTAGTTCATATTTTATATATTAGATTATGAATAATACATTTTTAATTATAATGTATATAGAAAAACACTACTTCTATAATATACACGATTGAACATATTATACTATGGATTCACTGCAGACTTTTTATTCTTTCCACTGGTCTATAAAAGGTCATTGTCTATCTTATAAACAAGTACATAATGAATTATTTATTTAAAAAAAAAACCAACTGCGTCAATATCTGTCAATATTAAATTCCGTTTTTTTTATATTTTTTTGTTATTTTTAATTTTTATGTACATACTTATACGGCCGATAAATCTTGGCGAGATTCGAACTTCGTGTAGAAGGTTGCGCAATCACTTTTTTGATAGTTTTTTGGTATTTATTAATTTGTGCTAATTGGTCACTGTATTAGGGAAATTTTATTCGTGCATTGGTATATAAAAATTACAATAACAGTTTTCTTCACGACTATACATGCGTTAAAGTTCGCAGAGCCTATGTTCAGACTCGCAAAGATACGTCGGCCGTATAGTACACCACTCACATAAAAATACAACAAGCCGTTTAGGTTCTAGGGCGTGCCAAAGAAATATACATACATACACTCCAAAAACATAACCCTCCTAGCTCAGTCGGTTAATAATACATTACATTTAATTATTGTCATTGATAATATTTAACTTAGTTACAGCAGTATATTAACATTAAAGTAAATACATATGGCTTTCTGTATTGTCTGAAGAAAAATATTTGGGCACTAAAAACTGCTTGTATACCTAAATAATAAGCATTCTGATATGTTCCTCTCAGATAGGCACCATATGTGATAAATATAAAGAATTGTTTATGACACTTGTAAATGCAACGATTACCATTTAAGCTTTAGAAACAATGGCCCTGATACAAAAAATACTTAATAGAGTATGTTTTAGTAATATTTTTAGATATTAATTAAATATTTATAGTTTTTAAAGCAATTAACTAACATATTTTTTTATTTAAATATTCTTTCACTCATAGTAGCCAGAATGTGAATTTTCAACACTCTAAATCGTTACGTAAGTCACCTATTTCACCCGACTGCAAAGACTTACTGTGAAAAAGAGTTAATATGACTATTTTAAGTGGCATGTTAAACTTACGTCAGCTTCTTGCAGTAGGTACATAGTTTTATGTAGCACATGCTTAAGTCGTTGACTTCTTATCGTTCAGCTGAACGGGAACCCGATATATGTTTACCATGTAAACAAATTAGCCACCTGTTTCGGTAGTCTGAACGATTCGTTGTATCTTAAAATGCATTGACTTTCGTCTTTGAAAAAGTGAGGTACTTTTTAAATGTTATACAATTTATTTATGGCCTAATAATATTTCACAAAGGTTACCTACCTTTCCATCTAAACCTTTAATATTGTGTCATATATACACATATGTATGTTATGTGTGCCTAGATCATTCACTCACACACATAATATTAACAGACAATAGTATTACCTGTATTGAAAATAGAACGCATTGCATTCTGCATTAAATCCTGATTAAATCGAGTGCCAGCCACTGCCAGCATAACCAAGTGTATTACCTCAATAGTTTTAAATCGATCCTCGAATAGTACAATAAGGGAATGTAAAAGAAATAACGAGATAAAAGCCTACAATTTAATTTGCGCGATGTTTTTAAGATAGTCATAACAAAATATATTAAAATAGAAATCTGTATATAACGTAGGAGGAATATTGTTCTCGTAACGTCCAGCCACCCACAAGACTCCTACGCATCCTCTCACTTTAGAATGTTCTCGAATGAGACACGTCAGTCGATCTCACTGACCTTTTTACGATTTGGTAATTAATCAAGTACCTACTCCGAAAACGCTTGATATTTTTTCTTAGTTGTACTTGATACTTGATACACAATTACGGCTTTTTGATGTTTTTTTTTTCAATCCTTGTACCAGTTTATACTTTTACTAGCTATTGCCCGCTGCGGTAAAAAGTAGCCTTTGACCTCCTCAAGAATCAAAGTATCTCCAAGCCAAATTTCATTGAAATCGGTGCAGCGGTTTTTACCGTGAAAGCGTAACGGACAGAGAGAGGGCCGGCAAAGCACTTGTAACGCCTCTGGTGTTGCGGATCCATGGGCGGCGGTAATCGCTTACCATCAGGCGATACGTCTGCTCGTTGGCCCCCAATATAAAAAAAAAAAAGTTGCCAATTTATAATAATAGTATGAATATCATGGCTTGTCAGTAAGTGCAAAGGCCTTAGAAAGCAATTTTTTTTAACAAAATGGCTTCATTCCACGTTTTATTTTAATTATGATATATAGTTATTTCGAAAGCAAATGTTTAAAATAACACGCACCTTGCTTAATAACAATTTTAAGAAGTATTTTAGATTTTAAAGTCACCTGATTGAAAAAAGAAATTGAGAATCAAACCTATTTTTTATGATTTACAATATTTTCTGTACATTTATCTCTGTCAAACTGTCACTCGCAGAATATGTACATTACATACTTTCAAATAGAGGTCACCATCCTCAGAACTGAACACAGCGGACACAAGAAAATCATTTTAGTCTCAACTCAGTAAATTAAGATTTTTTAATTATTATGAAGATACGAACACTTTATAGTTTCTTCTCGCATCGTTGCAACCGATAATGAGAAAATATTTTATATTGCAAATCTCATTCTCTCGCATAAGATCATGGTAGGATGGCGAACCAATTTGGGCACGTAGCTGAGTGTCAATGGTGCTTTCGTATCATTTAAAGACTCAATGATGACATTAAATGGGTTTCATTTTGCTAAACGAAGACCAAACATAGCTTATTTAGTGACGATAGTTAATTTTATATCTGTATTATTTTAAACGTATTTTTTTTATTTTTAACCGACTACCAAAAGCTGGTGGTTCTCAACTTGATTGGATTTTTTATGTATGTACACTACACGGATTACAACGTTAATTGTGGATCGATTTTGAAAATTATATTATTATTTATAATATGAAAAGCACTTGAAAGCCTTATAATTCTTTTAGCCTTGTAATGTAACAGTTGAAGTATCTATTGTCTAAAACTATAATTACATATTAGGCTTTATAATATAATTAAATATATATATAATAAATATAATAGAATATTTTAATTATAGAAAAACATTAAAAATTATAACACTGGTTGATTACACAAAATTAATTCTACATCTAAGTAAGAATTTTAGATAAAAATTAAAAAAAAAAATACGTAACACAATATGCTTTGCTTCTTTAAATTCTAAATAATATTATCTGTCTAAGATATACTAGTAGCTATTTGTGTTTGCAATGTATATATTTTTCCATATTTTTTATGTTATTTACAACATATTTTTCGTTCTCAGTAACAATAAGAAACTGTTAATTTACTGCCTGTTCGTGTAGACTTAGTGGTGAATCCTCTTGCAAATTTTTATATTAATTTTCGTTTTTCTTTCAGTCTGATGTCATCACTCTCACGGACAGCAACTTCAAGGAGTTGGTTCTTGACAGCGAAGATCTGTGGTTGGTTGAGTTCTACGCACCATGGTGCGGACACTGCAAGAATCTGGAACCTCATTGGGCCAAGGCCGCCACTGAACTTAAAGGAAAGGTCAGTATTTAGTTATAATTTAGCTTTCATATATTCACGACAACCGTGGGACAGCCACGCTTCGGCATGAATGGGCTGGCTCGACCAGAGTAATACCACGGCCTCACAAAAAAAACCGGTATGAAATAGCACTTGAGGATACCGGAGGCCCTTACCCCAACTCTTCCACCCACGGACTTGTAACGACTCTGGTGTTGCGGGTGTCCATGGGCGGCGGTAATCGCTTACCATCAGGCGATACGTCTGCTCGTTTGCCCCCTAAATAATAATAATAATACCGTTGATAGTTAAACAGAGAAGAGTACCGAGTTTTATCACCCCTACTCATGGGTGTCTTAAAAGGCAACTAAAAGGAGAAGGCAAACTGGCCATAGTGGTATTGTAGACCAAAACATCTATTCTAAGTAGAGACTTATGTCCAGAGATAATTACCTGTTCTACCACCAGCTGTCGTAATTTTAAGAGAGGTTTGGTACTTCTAGAGTACGTGTTGCCACTGTAAATTTTTATAACAGAGAAACTTAATAATAACTTAGGTAATAATTTAATTTAAGAAACATTTAAGTTACTTATACACGATTAACTTGGTGAGTAGTTGAAAATAATAAGCGTTTCATTACTATCGACAACATACATAAGTATACCGTTAATAATATGATTGTACAGTTCGTTAACACAATGCTTTAATGTTAAGTCATAAAACTAGCTATTTATTGACCATTCATTTTACTCTTCATGGCATATTAGTAGAGTATAATATAAAATGCATTTTAGTACCTCTTACTAAACTAATTTATTTATAACTCGAGAAGCAGAAACAAAATACCACAGTGTAATGCTTTATACCAAAGATACTAACTGCCTCGGTGGCGTAGTGGTAGCGTATGCGACTGCTTGAGGACTCGGGCTCGATTCCCGGGTCGGACCAAATGTTTGTATAACATGAAAGTATGTACGGTACTTACAACAAATATATTTTTTTTCTGTCTGTTTATTCCGGTTAATCTCTGGAACGGCTGCACCGATTATGATGCACTATCACTAGCAGATAGCTGATAATATAAGGTGTAACTTAGGCCATTTTATTAGACTAGCCTCACCTTGCGCCGTTACCTGCGTTTGTTGTTGAAAAGGTACAACAGGCAGGTACCTAAATGAAATATATTTAAATAATATCATCTCAATTCAAACCCAAATTACAATTAACAGAACCAAAGCATGCCGATCACTTGTCACATCATACTTATCAGTAATCAGTACTTATGATAACACATTTACCACTTACCTTGCAATCTGAAACCTTGACATAAACGTTATATTATATATTTACTTTGATATAATTTTAATTGTAATAATATGCTTAATCAGCCGAACTGATTAAGCGAGAAGCTAGTTGAAAAAAAATAGCATATGTTACTCGTTATACTGTCAGCTACCTATAAGTGAAAGTCCCGTCAAAATCAGTCCAGTCGTTCCAGAGATTAGCCGGAACAAACAGACAGACAATAATTAGAAAAAATAAAATTTGGATACATGTACCGTGTATACATACATACATATGCATTTAGTATAAAACGGTTATTTAAATATTACAAACAGACACTGCAATTTTATTTATTTGTATAGATATGCATTCGCATTTTGTCAACATACTTATGCCATGAAAATTCATTTTTCATTAATCATATCCATTTTTCAATTAGGTATTCTTCTGTTCTCTTTTCGGAAAATATGAATCTCTGAAAAAAAAAAAATATTAATGTTATAATTTAAAATAATCACAAATTTTAGCAACAAAAAAAACACCGACTTCAAGAACTATACCAAATTGAAATGGGACCACACGGGAAGCACCCATTCAAATAATAAAGAATCGTCTAAATCTATCTAATCTATCTGTTATGTGTGTGCAACAAAAGATAAATAAATAAGTCGGTTCACCCAGTCGAAAGGTATGAGATTATTATAAACAGAAAAAAAACAGTCGAATTGATTACCTCCTCCTTTTTGAAGTCGGTTAATAAGCTTTGTGACAAATAGTTTTGACTAACTTATTAAGTTTTGCAGTAAGAATGATATGATCATCATCCTATCGTAGTCGACTACCGCACATAGAGCTCTCCAATAAAAAAAAGGTGTTTTAAATGATTTAGTACGCTAAAACAACGAATGAGGTTGATGTCAATCAGATAAATAGACTAGCTGACCCACGCAACCTCGTTTGCGTCTTATATTGCCCGTAGCGTGAAAATTTTCCCCCGTTTTTTAAACATTCTTCATTGGTGCTTCCCTCCTACTAGTAGTAGCGTGATGATATATAGCCTATAGCCTTCCTCGATAAATGGACTATCCAACACCAAAAGAAATTTCGAATCAGACCAGTGGTTCCTGAGATTAGCCGGAACAAACAGACAGACAGACAAAAATTTTAAAAATATATATTTTGGTATGTGTACCGTATATATATTCATATGCATGTTTTTATTTATTTGTATAGATGTGTAAGAGATTTTTTCACGATATTGTTACCGATACAGCCTAATATTGAATCTAATTAAAAGTAATATTTAATTAAAACACGTTCCAGATTAAATTGGGAGCTTTGGACGCCACCGTACACCAGGTGATCGCATCTCGCTACGAAGTGCAAGGCTATCCAACAATCAAATTCTTCGCTGCAGGCAAGAAAACTAGCAGCTCTGTTGAAGACTACAATGGCGGCAGAACATCAAGTGATATCGTCGCTTGGGGTCTTGAGAAACTCGCCGAGAATGTGCCAGCACCAGAGATTGTACAGGTAAACATGGCAACACATACAATTTGGCGTTACAACGATGAACGCCGGCTGCTCGCACGGTAAAGGATGACTCATTGTCCCGTTACGCTCATTGTCCCGTTACACTCATTGTACGCTTGCACAAATGATTCTATTTTATTCATAAAAGTGTGCAATCATTTCATCAATATTTTGTTATGACGTTGTCACGTTAATCCACCATTTCTTTTTTAAATAATTCGACTGCACGGTTGGCCGAGTGGTTTCAGCGGTCACCATGCCGCTTGCTACTGCGCCAAGTGTCTTGGGTTCAAATCCCACGTGGTACAACACTTTGTGTGATCCACGAATTGTTGTCCCGAGTCTGGATGTTCCTTGTGTCCGTTTCATGTATGTTTGTAAAGTCCCCCACGACACAGGATGTTTATTCCTAATGTGGGAGTTGTCTTTAAAAAAAAAAAAAGCGCTGGTGTAGAGGTTTAAGTTGTTACCTAGCCGCTTCGTAGTACGCTGAGAGTTGTTGGTTTGAGCCCACCCTAGGACATCGTTTTATTCTAACCACAAACACTGTTCTGAGTTGAGATGTTGATTATGTTCCATTCATTATTTATTATTTAAAAGGAAGAAAAACACTAAGTCGTGGTTTCTCGTTCATTTTTGTATGGTTCTTGACAACTATTAAACTATATTATGTAAATGCAAAATTACTTTCATGCAAAAAGTAATCAATGATTTAATTTTTTGTAACACACTAACACTAAAGTGAAATAGTATAAATTTTTTGCTCGGTCAACATTACATTAGAGTATTTAAAAAAACCTTACTAGCACAATTTACACGTTTGCGTACACAGTCTCGATTGAAGTAGTTACTTACTATTTAATTTGTTATGAGAAACAATATTTCACTGCAAGGAGTGTTCGGCCACATCTGCTAAATAAGAGATACGGGCTGCACTCAACATGCTGTACAATGCTGCTGTAGAGTATGAAATAAAATAAAAAAAAAACTATTTTTTTTTTCGGTCAGGAATCGTCGCGGGTCTCCCTAGAATGATCCTGCCAAAAGTTTCATTATATTGTGATCAATGTTATGTAGTTAGATATTTTAGACTTCTTTTGAACTTAATGACAGATGAATAAATAATATAAAAACAAAAATAATTTAAAGTAACACTTAAACTTTGATGGAATAAAAAAAAATGGAAAAATGTAATCGTTTCAACAGATTTTTCTTTTTTACTTATACTAGCGGACCCGAGTCCACTTGTTAGGCGTTAACCGCCTGCTTTTCTTCGACTTGATTTACAAATACAGTATAACCCGTTTAATACGATCACGCTTAATACGATTTCTCGCATAATACGCCGCTTTACGCCAGTCCCTGCAACTACAGACATATTTTCATACATTTCTTAACGCTTAATACGATTCGTCATCCCGTTTAATACACCTCGACACGCGCTCGACCAAACCTGAAACCATTCAAAATAGTATCAAGAAAGCAGGTTTCAGAAATAACGTGATTGACGTCGTGATGGAAGAAGAAGAACCCGAGATACTGCAGTGTTTTCTTGATATTCTTCCATTGATGACAATGTAGCACCGTACGAAATTCAATCAATTAAAAATCTTATTGAGAATGTGAATAACACACAAAACGAGGCCCATATGCGTAAGTGATAATGACGAAGATGAGTCAACTCCCAGGCATTATCAGCTGTTAATGATTTAAGATGCTATGTAGCTTCTTTGGATCAAAGTGAAGACGCACTGCAAAAGTTGAATTATGTTGAAAATCTTTTAACTGCTAATGCATCAAAATCTTTCTCTCAAACCAAAATAAGTGATTATTTTAAATAATGTATTGAATGTACATAATTTAAAATAAAAAGAACAAAATACATACATATGTACATAGTACGTTTTATTTTCCCTATCCCGCATAATACGCTTTCTCGCTTAAGACGCGTTTTTGGTGGGGTCCCTGAGAAATCTTCTTAAGCGGGTTTTACTGTAAATAATTATTTTTATCTGAATTTTTTGTTCAATCACAATAAATATAGCCCATGATATTCCTGAATAGTATCACAAGAATACCCCCCTACAACCATACAAAGTTAGAAACTTTACCTCTTTATAATATTAGTATAGATTATTTGGTTTATATAATTGTCTCTTTCGAGTCAAAACGAGAAAGAGACCTTGCGGTTTTAAACTACATGTAGGAAGTTATAAAACTGATTTAAAGCTTTAGTTTCAATAATAATGATTCGTCATTCAGGAAGTATGTATTTCAAAACAAAGAAAAACAGGTTTTCATTTATTACAAACCATATTGTCCTTAAAAACTTAAAGGATTTACATCAAGTTGTCTTAAAGTGAAGTCTAATTCGTACTCACAATGTTTTGTCTGATGTGGCCGCACACTTTAGAACGAAATAAGATTAATTTTAATAGAATACATTGCACTCTCGATATGTTTTGATAAGCGTGATATATTTCCCACGACTGCTGTGAGCATTGTAACTGTACAATAATATTGTTAAGATAATGATATTATGAGAAAAGTAGCGTGAGGTATAAATAATAGGTCTTTAACCGACTTTTAAAAAGAGGAGGTTCTCAACTTGATTTGTATTTTTTTATGTATTTATGTATGAATGTGCAATTACTTCCTCAATTGTGGACCGATTTTGAAAATTCTTTATGTATTCGAAAGGGTATAATCCCGGGGTGGTCCTATGGTCACCATAACAGGATCTGATGATGGGATCCCAAGGAAATCGAAGGAAACCATAAAATTAGTTAGGCATGTACTATGATTTTCATATATTTTTTTGTTTATAATTTTCTATTTTAATGACAAGAAAATAAAAGTCTAAAGATAATAGGTTTTTTTTTACCTTCAAGACGCGATTATATTTGTGTTTAGAATAAACAGATCTTTTATAATAAACATTCCGTTCGCAATTTTTATTTATTCAACAGAATCCTTCGTTTTTGGTATCAGATAAAAACCTGACGAACTTTCGACTAATTACATCTAACATGTTTTTTTAAGATTTTTAAATATTTCTAATATTTGTATGTAAAATGAATAAATTCTACAATAGACCGCGTGGTAACAGTATCGAAAAAATACTTACAATCACAAAATCCCAATTTGCAATAAGTCGTTAAATTTAACATCCACATTGCGTGTTACTGTAATAACAACATAATCATTGCTCGTATAACGATACTTCTGATTGTATTATTTTAAATAAATATACGATCCGATACACGTGCGCTAAATTTCCAAAAAAAAATGCAAAATTCATGAATATCGTTTTCGTGATTATTTTATGAGTTTAAACGTTTATTATCTCTGTGTTATTTACTAGACACTAGACATTCTACATCTTTGTGTTTTTTTACCTGTTTATTTATAGAATATTATCTACTAGCCGAACCCCGCGATGCTACCCACGGTACGACAATAACCGCGGGCAAAGCCGCGAGGCGAAGCTAGTATCTTTATAACTTGTAGCCTATATGTTATTCTGATGTATAAGCTATATTATTGTAAAGTTTTATCAAAATCCATTCAGTAGTTTTTGCGTGAAAGAGAAACAAACATACTCACATACATACTCACAAACTTTCGCGTTTATAATATTAGTAGGACTATGTGCAATTCTCACGCCATTTTGTTGACTTCACTCACGATGAACTTCAAAACGATCTAACCGATTATCACGATTCTTTTAAATGTGTATTTTGATAACATCACGCCTAAACTAATAGGAATCGAGAATGATTGAAAGGGACGCAAACAAACACAATAGTACGATAAACAAATAAAATGCGAGTGAATCATTTCTATACAACGAGAAATATATTTATATTAATTGAAGTACATGTACAATAAAAGTAACATAAAATAAAAACATGAAAATATATTTATAGACACTATGTTGTATAGCTTGTCTTTAAATGGAAAGTTATTTTAATTGCTAATAAAATCTGCGTGTGTCGACTTTTTGTAACTACTTTACTCCTAGTAAAAAGAATCAAAAACTAACTTCCACTTAGGTAAAAAATAAATAAGTTAGGCTATAAAAATAAAGAAACTTATTAAAATGCAGAAAACATTGGTATAGTTTAAAAAAATGGAGTGTCAAAATTATACAAATACTTTGTTTTACAGATTGTGAACGAGGAAAGTATGAAAGCCTGCAGCGAGAAGCCTTTGTGCGTGGTGTCCATTCTCCCTCACATCCTGGACTGCGGCGCTTCCTGCCGTAACGACTACCTCTCTATCCTCGCCAGGCTCGGCGAGAAGTACAAGAACAAGATGTGGGGGTTAGTAGCTTCATCATTAACAGAATTTAATAGTCCACTGTTGGACATAAGCCACTGCCTACTTATACGACGCTGACAAGCTCGTAGCTTTCTCTTTGTTCTCTATATAAGAGAATACGAGCATTTTCACATGCTACATTGTACTATTGTTACATGTTAATAAGGTTGAATTTACTTTGAAATTACGGAGAACTTCATTTCTGTTCCTATACGACTATGTAAACATTAGTCTGACATATCGTAATTAATTATATTCATTATTTCCATTCTCTCTGAAAAGTCAATGAGTAGATGTCACATGTTGTGTAATGATTTCCTCACACAAAGCAGACAAAGTCGATAGAATGCAAAAAAAATCCCTTAATCCTCTTATACGATGAATGCTGACAGCTTTGTCCCAATAATAGTATACATTACAACAGGAGGAAGTAAAATTTCATTTTAAATCGCCTATAATTGTGTACATTTTGGTTGTGTACATATGTAACCGTGGGATAGCCATGCTTCGGCATGAATGGACCGGCTCGACTGGAGTTATACCACGGCCTCACAAAAAACCGGTGTGAAATAGCACTTGCGCTGTGTTTCACCGAGTGAGTGAGGATACCGGTGGACCATATCCCATCCCCATCCCCTCCCCTATCACCCTTCCCATCACCCAAAGGCCGGCAACGCACTTGTACCGCCTCTGGTGTTGCGAGTGTCCATGGGTGACGGTAATCGCTTATCATCAGGCAAAGTCTGCTCGTTTGCCCCCTTATCCTATAAAAAAAAAATCTTACCAAATAGTTGATGTTCCAAATAAGGGCCGTGTGATAAGCGCCAAGAACCGACAAGCACGCATGCAGTGATTGATGAATGTCGACGCAAAATAGAGATAAAATAGTCCCTGTCTACCTCTCTGGGGTGTGTTATGTAGACATTAAAAAGTAAATAATTGACAGATGGGTGTGGGCGGAGGCCGGTGCTCAGCCAGCGCTGGAAGAGGCCTTGGAACTTGGCGGCTTCGGCTACCCCGCCATGGCTGTCGTCAACGCTAAAAAACTTAAATTCTCCACTCTTAGAGGATCATTCTCTGAGACTGGCATCAACGAGTTCCTCAGGTCAGTATTTAATCAATCATCATACTTAACTTAAATCTTACTATTTAAGTTAATTATGTATTTTTATGTATATAAACACTTTATATATATGTCAATATAATTTTTTTCCAATATACTTTACATGTAAAGTAAAAAGTAAGTTAAATATTCTTTTCATCCCCCCATCTCGGAAAGAGTATTTTTGCCCTTCAATATCTGAGTGCAAAAGCCGTTTTTATCCGCTAGAGGATAAAGTAAATTGAATTTAGAACATCGTGTGCACTAAGTTTGGGAATTTAAAACATTATTAAATCTATTTACTTCTACCTCCATGGTGCCGAATTTATGTATATATACAGGGTGTAAAAAGACTACTACCGAAAACTTGGGGGTTGCAATCAGACCATGATACTGAATAGGTTTAGCAAAAAGAAATCGCAAAAAAAAAAATAATTTATCTAAGTCCTTTTATGTTTTTATCTGCTTACATACACATAGTACAACATAATAGGACCCAAACTACCTAATTGTCTCATTTAGAAAACCAAAAAACAAATAAAATCAATAAAACAGCGATGTATTTTGATAAACAAAACAGCTGGTCGGGTGAGTGCAATGACCTTGGCCGGGCGCAGGTATTCAAGTAGCTACGCGGCGCACGCAATAATACATTACTGGCTTGTGGAATTATTAAAAATATTGACACAATGATTTTTACGGCTACAATTTTTTTTAAGGACAACTGTTTGGTTTTTTTTATAAGTTTTGGGGTGCTGAATCAGCCCCTTTCGTTTTCGGTAGTCGTCTTTTTACACCCTGTATATATATATAAGTATGTTGTGTAAATTTTTTTTTTCATATATTCATTTCCTCTTAAAGTCGAGTGCAAATAATTTTCACCTTGTGCTCTTTTGATTACCTCGTTAAAGCTTAGAATTCTAATTTTAGAATCCTACGCTTGCTCGGTCATCAAAATTGAGCACGCGGTTAAAAAGCAACTTTGCACTCGTGTTTAACAAATAATAATAATAAATATTTCGGACATCTAACACGCAACGCCATCTAGTCCCAAGCTAAGCAGAGCTTGTGTTATGGGTACTAGACAACTGATATAAATACTTATATACTTTTTTTTTTGTAAACACTTTATAGAAAACACCCACACTACGTCCGAACCGGGAATCTAACCCGAGACCTCATGCTTAGCAGTCGCATACGCTACCACTACGCCACCGAGGCAGTCGGATAGAAATAACTATTGTATAAAAAATAAATGATATTTTTTAAATTGTAGGGACTTGTCGTTCGGTCGCGGCCAGACAGCACCAGTGCGAGGAGCTGAGATGCCAGCCGTCGTGGCCGGAGACGCTTGGGACGGACTCGACGGAGAACTGCCTCCAGAAGAAGACATCGACCTGTCCGACGTCGACCTCGAGAAGGACGAGTTATAAGTGAACACCACCGATGTGGACTGAAGTGTAACCTTTCATTTTTAACCACTCGTTGAACCATATCACTTAATATCCTGTAATGCTGGCTTATGTTAGACGAGCAGACTAAACTTAAAGTCAGTTTATTCTGGTTGTATAAAACCTAGACCCGTGTATGTTATACATTGGGCTATACAGGAGCTGATGTAATTCATCTATAATATTATGTATGTATTTTATGCTTGTTAATCAGATTACAGCAGGGGTTGTTGTCATCCTTTTCCATAAATTACTGCTCGTCTTTAGAAAGCCGTGCAAAAGCATTCATATGGTTTTAACATAATAACTTGCTCAGTAATTAAAAATATTCCTAACATTGTCGTAAGACGCTTGTGAATTAAGCAATTTAGGAAGATATTTGCAGATCTAACTGTACAATTGCTTGTTCCGAGATTATTGCTTAAATCTTTTGTATTAAATTTTTAAAATAAAGATCACAATTTCTAGTATATAATTATAGAGAGCGCTTTAAGATCCCAATGAGGGATTGTTGCTTATTTAACAAAAGATATATTATAATTCAACTGACGATGCATCTAAGTGTGTTGACACCCACATACAGCGCCATCTACCGAAGACACAACGAACTACGGAGAACCTACTAATCCTGTATCGCGATATAGAAATTCTCGCTCCTGTTTATAAACATACAACTTTTTGCTGCGCTACATGTGTATATAATAATTACACCTGTATGGTAACTACTAGTTTTTATTATCATAAGATAAATTATCATTTCTTATATTGATTTGACTATTTATAAAATTTCTGTAATACTTAAACTAATTTCGCGATGAAACGTACTTAAGACATGCCAAACCTGATCAAGTTGTTGATAGATTCAAATTTATTGTTAAATTTCCAACAATACCTTGTTGGGTTTCTTTAATGACTGATGTTATAATTAATGAAATCACGGATTTTCTTATCTTATGAAGAAAATCTACATATTGGTACTAATCACTGTTACAATGACAAATTAATTGAATTGTAAATTAGCTATCTGCCATTCTTCCAATATGTATTTAATTTTGGTAAGCCTTTACTGAACTAAATATTAGATTTGGATAATTTTATGAAGTGTAAAATCAATAATAAATTTTTAATAACAAAAGTTGTCCGCTATTTATTTATCCTCATGCATAAATGCTATTTGTTATTTCCATTAATATAATTACCTATAAGGAAAATAATAAAGTACCGACGATATTCTTAGGACTCCTGTGAAGAGTCATACGAAGGATTAATTGTGTCGGATCTCGTTTTAAACTTGTTCAAACACGTAATTTGTTTGAAATGCGATTACCCTAATAGATAACATTTAAGATGTTTTAAATGTTTACGGTATATAAATAAACCTTAAAACGTTATAAAAATACATTTCTAGGTCATGTTTTCTTCTACTAATTTTAGGCTCTTAATATAGATAGTGGATCTCGCGAATAACGCAATGGCTATACACACTTTTCCTCCTTTTTCTTTTTTTTACGTGTGGCCTTCACCCCACTGGGGTTTGCGGCGGGTGGTGTGTCGGAATCGAACCGACTAAAACCACACGGTGTGCCAACTCTGAGCCTGAGAAGGGAGGGGTCCGGGATCTGCAGTTATTAACACGACCGGACCCCTCCCAGATCCACTTTTCCTCCTGCGGTAACCCCTCTGATACCACCTCCTGGTGGCATGTCGGACTCGAACCGACTAAAACCGCACGCCGTCCCGGGTACTAGATGCCGGGGAACCAGGTGCACTCTAGAAAGGTAAACCCTGGAACCCTGATGTACCTCGGGACATCTACATTTGGAAATGGCCCCCTCCTCTGTGGAAATCCCGGTGTTTCCGTTGCTATCCCCAAAAGTTGGGGCGCGAGTGCTTTGGTGCAAGGACCCCTTAGGGGATTCTTTTTTAATTTCATTTCTATTTTGTTCTGGGGAATTTATTCGTAAGTTTTTATAAACGCAACGACCATATGTCACAACTGTCTTGTGGCGTAGTGAGAGCGTATGCGACTGCTGTGCTTGAGGTCTCGGGTACGATACCTGGGTCGGGCCAAATATTTGTATGATCTGCAAATATTTGTTTCAGAGTTTGGGTGTTTTATTTTTTCATTAAATGCTTCTATTTTTATTTCTCTTTTTTGTGCCTCCAACAGATAAAAACTCGGTCCAGCTTCTTTTATAATTATTCATCGGCTACTTTGTGCCCTTTACGAAAGAGGCTTGAAGGCTGATATGAATAAAAGTAGTTGTTAAAAATAAAACATCACTAATTGCCATAAAACTTGATGACTAAGTACACAATTTAACGAAGACATCTGTAGGTGATAAGCCAGACAAGCCTTATCTGTTAAAAGCCACCAGTATATTACAGGTGTACATTTGTTTACTATATAACTGGAAGAAAAAGATAATCCAATTCAAGGTTTGGTAAGACAATTGTAGGGCCTCTGAATTGCGGGTATCAGTGAATCATGAATATATTTACTATACGTATTTATGTGATAGTGATAATAAGGGCAATGGAGAAAAATCAAACCAGTAGACTAGAAAATTACAACTTTAAGAAAAGAATTATAACAGACTGGGAAGGGCTGTTTATGGGCTCGGTTGGATTTGAAACGTTACATACATTTTGTATGAATCAGTTTATATTATACAGTGGATGACCCGTGTCCCGTCCGGGCCGCAGTATCGAACGACATCGGCCTCGACCCGGTCTAATTTAAATCTTCTTTATGTCATTCTATTCAGGTTCTTCCGGCTATTTTAATTCCACATTTTTTTTGTTTCTTTTGCTATTAGATTTACATTAAAAACATTGAGATATAGTGTCTATTAACTTTCCAAATTTATTTATTTATTTATTTATTAAAACTTCCTGCAAACATGTTGCACAAGGCGGACTTAATGCCACAGGCATTTTCTTCAATTTATTTATTTATTTAATACATTTTTTTTTTTTTTTTTAAAAAGACAACTCCCACATTAGGAATAAACATCCTGTGTCGTGGGGGACTTTACAAACATACATGAAACGGACACAAAGAACATCCAGACTCGGGACAACAATTCGTGGATCACACAAAGTGTTGTACCGCGTGGGATTTGAACCCTAGACACTTGGCGCAGTAGCAAGCGGCATGGCGACCGCTGAAACCACTCGGCCAACCGTGCAGTCAAAAACAAAACAATCAATTACATAATAGGTTCTTATCTAAATATTTAAGTGAATCGCCTTCAATTTTTCCATCGCGGAACTAAAGGTCATTCCTCCCACGTGCCTATGTTATCGAAGCGGCAACGACGTGGCGAGATTACATTATTAAAGGAACAATCTGAACTGACTTTTCAATTGAAATAAAATATTCACTGAAAACACACTTTGTTATAAAAAATTTAAAACATTACAATTCATCAAATATCACATAAGTATGTTAGATTTTATTAAACTTAATTTTGCGTGCTAACATCGCTAAAGAATTTTATTTAGGTGACCGCCAAACTATTGACAAAGGTGTTACAATATTTAAGGTTAATATGTAACTACTCAGTTACATAATGGAAAACAAAATAATGATTTGATACGTAGCGTAGAGATAAACCTACGTATGTTAGGTATATCATCAGACATATTTTAGTGCTTCACTTTTAATTACAAGCGAAGTGGTAGGTGAAGCTGATAATCACACAAGCGAACGAGGTAGACAATGATATGATCGCGTCAGCCATTGATATGGGAACGTAGAGGTCACGCATGACGGTTAATTCTCTCATTAACGCCCGGTTTTTCCAGAGACGTAAGTAATGTGTTCTAGATGACGTCAGTTTTACAAACATTGTTTTCCTGCCAGATTAAAACTTGAATTTTAGTTAGTCATAAAAGAATGCATTTTTTCTGGAAATAAGTATTTACGCATTACTTTTATATGACTCAGCCGAAACTAGGAAGACTAATAAGTTAATCGCATACAGGTAAGTTTGACAGAAGTTTTTACCGTGGCAGAGCTATGCTTCGGCGTGAATGGGTCGGCTCGACCGGAGTGATACCACGGCCTCACAGAAAACCGGTGTGAAATAGCGCTTGCGCTGTGTTTCACCGAGTGAGTGAGGATACCGGAGGCCCATACCCCAACCCCTCCCCCATCCCCTTTCCCATCCCCCCAAAGGTCGGCAACGCACTTGTGACGCCTTTGGTGTTGCGGGTGTCCATGGGCGGCGGTAATCGCTTACCATCAGGTGATACGTCTGCTCGTTTGCCCACTATTCAATAAAAAAAAAAAAAAAAAAAACAAAAAAAAGATTAACGTAAAATGATTTCGTTCGTGTTGTCGTGTTTCGTTGGTGAGTGCGAGACCGGACGCCCAATGATGTAGAAGCATTACTAGGCCGCCATGGTGTGGGTCACCATGATGCATTGTTGCATTGTCTTGCATTCGAAATGAGTATGGTGAATAGTAACCACCACTCCTGGATTCTGCTTATGTTTTCCACCAGGTAAAGTACATATTATAGCGGGCCCATACTTTAAAAAAAGCATAACTGGGTATTCAAAAAAGTGAAACTATTCTTTAGGCACAAGCAAACGTGCTTTTGTAAGAAAGTCAGGCTACCCTAGCGTTTTCAGCCCAGCTCTTTTTAAAGAACCATTTTTAAGTCCTACAAGTTACTATCAGTTTAGGCACAGCCAGTTTCTAATTCGGATAAGAGTCGCTTGGTTAGTGGTAATTTTATTCACATTACAGAAGAAGCGAACGAGTAGGTAAGGTGCCTACTCAGGACGCTAAAGCTTAACTGACAGTTATGACCACCCGGCGAGTAGGCACCTGTAAAAAATGAGTCTTGGGTATTGTTGGTATTCAATTTTTTTAAAGGAGAAGGATTAAGGATCAATTCTCCAATGGGCTAGCCTGATCAGAGTGAGAGTTTTTCGTTGCGTTGAGCGTTTGAGTTAATAAGGTTACCGTACACCAAATCTCCCCTTTTACCATTTTCTAGGTGGGAAAGAATTACAGGTGTGCAGTGATGACGATAGTCGCCATCAGAGGACTCGTTTGTCCTCCTATGTAATAAAAAAAAACAATTCAATACACAGGTAAATTTCATTTAATCTACCTGGTTTCTTTCATAGCATTGTTGTCACCTATTTATATTTAAATTTATAATTACGTAGTAGTATTCATTCATTACATATTTTAATGATTCTTTGTTTTCACGGTTGAAGAAGCTGGTTTAGATGTTAGCTCTTTGCATAATATTACGAAACAATAGCTTCCGTTCCTGCTTACCTGCGTTTTTTCTGTCTGTTTGTTCTGCTAATCACAGGAACGGCTGGACAGATTTTGACTGGACTTTTCCTTTACGATCGGTGATGTTAGAAGTAGGTAGTAACTTAGGCTACTTTTATTACAGTCTAGCTTCAAAAAAACATACCGAGCTCAGTTAGTTACATAAATTACTCTCTAAGACAGAGTAAATTATCCAACCCATACCCCAATTATGGTTAACCCCAAAGGTTGTCTGGAAGATTTCGCCGTGAGCGATAAGACCGCTTATTGTGATACCTGATGTTCATGTCCGTATATGTATCTCTGTTCAAATGTTTACTGTAGTGGTGTGCAATAAAGTTTATAAATAAGTAAATAAATTATTTGTCCTATCTGGAAAGCGAGTTCAAAGCCATTCATGAGAGTCAGCAATCAGAATCATTAATTAGACTACAATAATTTATTCGGTTGAATAATTTACAGAAATACAGACTAAACATTATCTATTCTTAGACGTTAACTATGTGGTTGAATAATCAGACAATCATTGAGTTCGTGAATCACATACAAAAACGTATAATAGAATCATCATATCACAGGTATTGTTATTGCATTCTTTCCGCCAACAATGACCGAGAAGATTCTAAGAAAATGAATAGATTACTATACGAAAACAAGGTTTTAAATCTAAACAACGATGTATTTAGTTCGCAGAAAGTACCTTTTAGCATTGTGTGACATCATTAGCGTTGTACCTAATCTAAAAGTTAAGGGCTGTGTAGTGCCGTAACCTCCTTGCTTTCATTTTAAACTAGCTGAACCCCGTGGTGTTTCCCGCGGTTATTGTGGACGAAGCTAGTCTAAAACAAGTTAGTAGCCTAAGTTACTTCCTATGCCATCAGCTACCTATCAGTGAAACTCCCGTCAGAATCAGTCTAGCCGTTCCAGAGATTAGCCGGAACAAAAAAAGAGACAGACGCAAATTGTAAAAAAAAAAAATTGGGTAGGTATATGTACCGTGTAAATATATGTACCCATATGCATTTAGTAAAACGCGGTTATTTTAATATTAGATATAGACACTCTAATTTTATTTATTGTATAGATGTAGTATGAGTTTCGTTTTAAGACTTGCATGATTATTTCCAAAAAGTACTATTTCCAAGGGTGTTTTTAATATCTTTATTAAATTAGAGACTTTTATTACATGGTAATATGTTAGTTCCAGACTCCCATCGTACCTTATCCATTCACACTCGCCATTTAATTTATAACAATCAGACACGACGTAGATAAAATATAGTTTTGCCTTCAGTATCACACATACCAAGCGATTTTAATCTTAAAATACTGGATTTTTATGTTACGATATGAAAGATAACGTACCATAATAAATCAAAATCTGAAATTTGTAAAAAACGAAAGTTAAGATTAAAAATATACGGCAATTCATGTATAAGATTAGATAGTAAAGTTTGTATCTTCAGTTAAAGAAGTTGTATTAAAGGTTTAGTTAATATCGTTTATTAATATCTAAGCAAAACAGGATATGATATCTGAACGACTTTTTTCACAATTTACATTAATAGGTAGATTATTGATCTAGGTACATACTCTAAATAATTAGGGAAAGACCTGGGTGAACGACTACGGGAACTAGGTATTTGAAATAAATCCTGGGTAGGGATATTAAGCAAAAAGTTTCATTTTTTTTTGCTTCTGTAATCGTCAGTTGGAAAGCTCTAAGTTGGAGGTAGAGAACCTGGGTGAAGCTCGAATCTGTCCCCAAATAATAGTCCATTCATCGAGGAAGGCTAAAGGCTATATATCATCACGCTAATACTAATAGGAGCGGAGCACCAATGAAGAATGTTTCAAAAACAGGGGAAAATTGACACGCTACGGGCAATTGCGTGACGATTATTATGGTAATTTGATTAGTAGTGATTTTTTATGTTTTAGGGGGCAAACGAGCAGACGTATCACTAGTATGCAAAATAATGAATAATTACCTAACGAAAGAACGCTTTCAATAAACTTTTATCTGCCATAGTAACTACAGTTAGGTGAATGAGTAGAGACAAAAGAGTGATGCCGAGTAAAAAGACTTTTTTTATGTAGTTGGAGGCAAACGAGCAGACGTATCGCGTGATGGTAAGTGATTACCGCCGCCCATGGACATCCGCAACACCAGAGGCGTCACATGTGCATTACCGGCCTTTGGGGGATGGGGATGGGGAAGAAGGGAGGGGTTGGGGTACGGGTCTCAGGTGTCCTTACTCACTCGGTGTAAACGCAGCGCAAGCGCTGTTTCACATCGGTTGTCTGTGAGGCCGTGGTATCACTCCGGTCGAGCCGGCCCGTTCATACCGAAGTATGTGGCTCTCTCACGTCACACATTTCTTTTAAAGTCAAAAAGTAGAAGGCTTAAAATTCTGCTGCTGTGTGATGTTTTTCATATTTGTTTCCCTAAAAGTCCCAACTGTTTATAAGCCGATTAAGAACATTACTTTACTATTTAAAAGTGCATATATATTACCTACATATTTTACTTTGTTTGGTTTGTTGCAACTATGAAGAAAACATCATCTTCCATCTCAGGGCGAAAGTCAATAAAGAAATTAGTTTATTACATTTCATCACGATGTGGGTGCATTGAAGTCGTTAACGGTGACAGATAATTTATGTAATAATATATGTATGGTCACTCGGCAAACGTTTGTCCATTTAAATTACTAGATTTTGCCCGAGGCTCCACCCGCATGTATGACTGTTGTCGCGGTAAAAATAGCTTAACTCCAATTCTCAAGAATTAAAGTAGGTACATATCTCTAATTGAAATTAGCAGTTTCACCGTGAAAGCATAACAGTCAGATAGACAGAGGTACTTACGATTTGATAATTAGTAGGTAAGAATTATCAAATCGTAAGCATCAACCCTAATCACCATTGTACATTCTATTATGGGTAGTACCTACCTAGCTACCTGGCTTTTTAACATTACTTTAGTAAAAAATAGGGGTAGGTTGTAGAATGGTGACTAGGGTTAATGCCAAATCATAAAAAACCTAGAAGAGGTACTTTACTATTTAGGGTATAAAAAATAGCCTACGAGATATCATCATCATCATCATGTCAGCCGAAAGACATCCACCGTTGCTACTGCTGGACATAGGCCTCCCCCAAGGCTGCCCATAACAACCGGTCCTGTGCTGCTCGCATCCAACAGTTTCCTGCGACCTTAACCAGGTCGTCGGACCATCTTGCAGGGGGCCTACCCACGCTCCGTCTTCCAGTAGGTACGTGGTCGCCACTCCAGAACCATTTTGCCCCATCGGTCGTCCTGTCTGCGAGCAATGTGCCCTGCCCACTGCCACTTAAGTCTACGAGATATACTCTAACCCAACCCGTACACAAAAAAAAAATCGGTTATGCCGTTTCGGACGAGTTCGATTACAAACACTGTGACACGAGATTTTTAAATTAATATTAGATTAACAAGCAGTCAGGCCCCAATATAAGTGAATGGAGTAAGAAGTAATAAAACACATTTTAAATTTACGTATAATCATATGTATTTGTTTGAGCATTGTTTTACAATATTATATTAACTTATTCTACATCAGTGTACTTATCTATTTTGTGTACGTACAGTCTTACATATAGACGGGGAGTATTTTGAATAATACTACAATCACTATCCTTGTAAAGGATTTTTATTGAAATGTTTGAAGTTTAAGCCTTGACTTGAGAGAGGCTCGTAATTAACTGACACAAAATTGCAAAGTTAAGCAATCGCAGCCAGGTCAGTTAATGTATGGGTGACCATTCTTAACACATTCAGACCACTATGTTTCTTCTGGAAGCATATAAGGTTGTACCCAACCTGCTATAATTTTTTTTTTAACTGTTAGTAGTCATATTCAAGTTAAATGATCAAGTGTACACCTGCGCAATCGACTATTGTCTATTCAGAATAAATGTAACTACACCAGTAATAAGTATTTGTTATATTCCTAATTTGAACAATTTGAACTTTGTATACATTCGAAAGAACATAAGCTTTTGTTATTAAGTGTGCGTAAGATAAAAGCCATTTGCAGTACGTTTCTTTTGGATAATGATTAGATTGATTAGTAATTAACAGTCACTGATAAGTAAACAGTACTTAGATATGATATGACGTCATAATTCTACATAATTCCGTAAAAAATAATCGACTGGATTTCTGATAAACAGTTTTCTTTTTATTTTGGTTGATAAGCGAAGCTTACAATGAACTACCTTAGTTAAGGCAGTTACGAACTACCTTAAGTAGGTAATGTCGTGTCCAACTAATATTATAAACACGAAAGTTTGTGAGTATGTATGTGAGGATGTTTGTTGCACTTTCACGCAAAAACTATTGAATGGGTTTTGATAAAACTTTACAATAATATAGCTTATACTTCAGAATAACATATAGGCTACAATTTATAAAGATACTAGCTTCGGTTATTGTCGTACCGCGGAGTCCAGGTAGTTTAAAAAAAAATAGTGAAATTCTGATTTCTTTTTATTTCACTTGCTCATGTTTGGATGCTTATTTAATTGGATTTGATCAATAAAAGTATTTAAAATGTCACTATGCTTGTACTATGTCAAGCTTGTAATAAATGAGCTTACAACAGGTGCACATTTTTATATGTATAATGACTCCCCTTACTATTTATATCTTACATTATCTGTGTGGAATATGGAGACACTGTCACAACACTATACAAAACAAATTAATAAACACAGATGACAACCTTATTACAAAATGTAGATTATAAATAAATATTTCGGACATCTAACACACATTTGCAGATCATGCGAACATTTAATCCGACAAGGGAATCGAACCCAAGGCCTCAAGCACATCAATCGCATACGCTACTACTGCACTACTGAGGCAGTCAAAAAACATTATTATAATAATAATAATAACCTTTAATAATCAAAACTAAGATTGAAACCCTCCAGAAACTACAAGAAAAGAACATTTTGTAAAAGGGCTGTAACTTAAAAAAAAATAGTTTAGCCTCAATTTTTGTTAGGATTGTCCGACATTATTACACTTTCAAGAATGCATGCTGTAAATGTAACATTGAATTAATCATGAGTTTTAACCACAATATAGGGAAAATTACTATTTATTATGTTTGTTGTATGGCACCTATTTTTAATTGAGGTACAACGTAATGCCTTGTGGTAAATCTCAACAGAGTCCTCTTACATACTTAAATACATTTTATAGTAACTATAATTTTTATATTTATTGAACACAATATTATATTAACTTTTTGGATGCATACATCACTGGCAGAAAACGTGGAAGACGAAAGAAATGTCTAAAATAATAAAAATATTTTTAAATTCTAACACATTGTCCTTTCTATTTATATAACGATATAATAGTAATTTCTAATTTAATAATATTTATTAGTGTGATTTTAACAAATTTTCTAAATATACAAGAATGCATTTTTATTAAAACTATTAAAAAATTTCATTTACATAAACCTATCAAAAAGGAAGCGCAAAAACACTAGCAATCAAATAAAAAATATTTGTCAAATTTTTTATCTGGTAATTATTTTTTATCGAAATATTATAGATATATTTGTAAAGAGATTGATACCTGACATTGTAAAGTAAACTAACAACATTAACTTAAAACATTTGTGCACCAGAGGTCTAATGCTGCAGCAAATGGTAAAAACACATTGCTACATGTTTAGTAGGATTAAAAAGGAATGTTCATTAAAAAGCATTTCAAACTGGCTAGTTGACAATGTCAACAACTAATATGATAAAAGTGTGCAATAGATATAAATAATCCATACTGATAAACATCATCAATCTCGATAATGCCAAGATGAATAGTCACAAAGATTTTTAGAACACCTTATGTATGTTTCTTTTAAACCTCCCCAATGATAACTGAAGTTGAGTGACCATATTTAATTGTTCAAAAAATATATTTCATTTAATTACTTTCAGAAGAAACATCAAATGATTATATATATTAAGTACTTACTCTAGAATTCTGAATGTGTAATATTGAATTTTACATCAATTTTAAATAGTACATCAGTTAAAATTGATAAATTTAATGTGTTATAATAACAAATTTATGGAAGTGGTCCCTAACTTATTTCTGAACAAGTATTCAAGGCACTTACATGTTGTTATTACACAATGTGTGTATGTGGCATTCAAAAAGTCAATCAATATTCTTAAATATATCTACACAGCTAAAGAAATGTAAATAGTTCCCATTCATAAATTTAATTGGTCCAAAACAGTCTCATTTATATTTTTTAAAAGATTAAAATACCTAAAAAGGTAGCACCTCCAATACAATAAAAACACTCTCGTATTGATATAATACTGTTGCAGTTTAGTTTGGTCACAACCATTTACACACATACTTCATTTAATTTGTTGAGATGTGTCAAAATTATATCTACAAGTCCTTGTAATTTTTTTTATAAATAAACTCCTAAGTATAAAAATCTTACATAAGGCAGTACTGATTTGCACATTTTTTGATCATCATTATAAATAGAAAATATAATCCTTCAACTTACTATCTTAGTGTGCAAATTTTAATTATATTTATTCACATAACATAGCTAAAATGTAACGCTAAACCATCGTCGGCAAGTCCATCTTATCATATTTGCCCTTGGTAGGCTGACAAACTGCATAACACATGGCAAAGTAGTAAACCCCCATACCAGCTAATATAAGAGCCACAATGAGGATAACAATTCCCCATGCAGATATACCCAAACCTCTACGGGTGGTTTGCTGTGGTGGCAAGCCTGCACTGTTACCAGCATGTGTTTTTGGATCGCCAGGGTCCTTGGAACTCTTGCTGGAGCCCCATAGAGCGTCGGCCGGACAGAAGGATAGATTTAACACTGCAATACCAAAGTTTTTAATATAATTACATTTCATTATTAATGTAGTAGTGGCAATGGGTAGATAAAGATCAAACGATACGCCGTGTGAATATTTATACTGTTTTTTTTTCTAGCAAAATTATTAGTCGTTAAACACTTTTTGTGTCAAGATCAATGTAAAAATCAAAGTTTTCGTAACTTAATTATGTAATGAATTTCTATTAAAGTTACTGTAAACTTATTTTTATGACTGAAACATATAACATTTAACCACTTACCGAGTAGCACAAGGCTTAAGCGAACTAACAGGGATATCATTGCTGACCACTGGGATTTCCTGTGGGTGCACCGATCAACAATTACCGTTTCTCCAAGGCAACTGTGAAATACTTGTTCTATAGATAACTACAAAAGTAAGTTACAGTTTATATTTCTACAAACAGCTCAAAATACTTTTCACATAAAGATTATATCTCATTTCTTCTGCATGTTTACTACACATCACAAACACACAACCACTCTCTTCCATGTATAACTCACTTTTACCGATGTATGTACTTACTGCACTCTTGTCAATATATGTACGTTTTGATAAAAGGAAAGAGATGGATGACAGATTTGAGTCTTTGAGTTCTATTTTGATTTTGTCGATGACTTTTAAAGGTACCACAAAAACTTCTATATTAAAATACAGATCATCATAGTCGATTTAAAAATCCAGTTACATTTTCTCTTGTAATCAGTGCTTTATTTTCTTTTGATGATGAGGTGGCAACTAGCCAGTTCAGATATTTCTGCCCATGTCTTTAAATCTTAAGTCTTCGAGTCTTCAAGTCTTGGGCGTGATGAAATTAATGACAAATCCCTAGAGTCGATTAATTTCATTTTGATTGCGATAACAAAAAATATTTTTCTAGCTACGAGACTGAATAAAGATACTTGCCTGCTCTATTAAACATTTGTATTAACGAGCTATTCATAATTTATTAAAATTAGTTATCGACTAAAGTACCACAGACAAGTCATTTTGTATTCAGTCCATTTCCGGTTTAAAGTGATGGCGTGTACATCCGATTACTGCGTTGTCAAACGTCAATAGTATCAATGATTATACCGGCGATGGCGAAAATACGGTTTTCTTTTATATTTTGTCTTTACTTATTAGTAAAATGTGAAAGCATTAATGTAGACACTATATCTAGTGATATACGATTCAAAAATGTCGACCGTACAATAGATATATCTTCACAACTTGTAAAAATTACAAGTAGAATAACCTTGGAAAACATTGGAGGTACGCCGGCTAAGAATTTCTTATTAGCAGTTGAAGATCAAGCTAAAAACAATGTAGCTTTCTTTGGAGCTAAGGATAGTAACAGTAAAGAAATACGACTGGTCGAGACCACGGTTAAAGGCTACGATTATGTCAAGTTTTGGCGAGCGGAGCTGAAAGAACCTGTAAACGCTGGCGCTTCAATAATAATCTCCGTAGAATCCGTCTTCACCAAAGCTCTTCAACCTTATCCTACAGCTATTACACAACAAGAAGATCAACTTATCAAATACGTTGGTAACTTGTACGCATATTCACCTTACTATGTCGTATCTCAGAAAACCAACGTAGTTATGAATACTAAAAACGTTGAATCGTTCACTAAAGTTAAGCCATTCTCTCAACAAGATGGTTCTATACAATATGGCGCCTACGCTAACATCAAACCTTTTAGTGACAAGGAATTAGTCATTCATTATAAAAACAACTCCCCCTTCTTAACTGTGACGCGGGTAGAGAGGCTTATCGAAGTTTCGCACTGGGGCAATATTGCTGTGGAAGAAGTTATAGAAATTGAGCACACAGGAGCAAAACTAAAAGGGCCATTCTCCCGATATGACTATCAACAGGACCACCACAGTGGACCTGCCAGCGTTCGATCTTATAAGACTCTGATACCTGCGTCTGCCTCAGATGTATATTACAGAGATACCAATGGCAACATTTCAACATCCAACATGAAGGTGAAGAAAGATTCTGTTGAGTTAGATCTGAGACCGAGATACCCACTCTTTGGTGGATGGAGAACTCACTACACTCTCGGCTACAATGTCCCAAGCTATGAATACTTGTACCAATCAGGCAATGAATATTTACTCAAGATGAGAGTTATTGACCACATCTACGATGACATGCAAGTTGATGAATTAGTTACAAAGATCATTTTACCTGAGGGATCAACTAATATAAAACTTAACCTTCCGTATGCAGTGAAGAGGCTGCCAGACAATCTCCACTATACCTACTTAGATACTAAGGGACGTCCAGTAATATCTTTCGATAAGAAAAATATAGTTGAGAACCACATTCAAGATTTCCAACTACGCTACACATTCCCACGACTTCTGATGTTACAGGAACCACTACTTGTCGTAGGGTTCCTCTATGCTCTATTCCTATGTGTAATTATCTATGTAAGGTTAGATTTCTCTATCCATAAGGCTGATCATCACCATAAAGATTAAAGTTAATTTTATTTATTATTCTATTTCTTTATAGTTTATCACAGTCATTTTGTTTATGTGCATTTGTATGGTGGTGCAATATTATGTACTGAATAGAAGTGGTTTTTAATTAATATATTGTTGTTTTATTCTTCTTTTGCACTAGAGTTTATGAGCTCCTTATCTACATGAAATTTATGTAATGTCAGTATTTTGCTGTAATTAATACATTTTCCACATTAATACATTTTTTTTTTGTTAAACCCTTCTTGAATTTGTTTGTAAACTGCTTAATAAAAGTATAAAATAAAAAAAATAAGCAATAGAGAAATTTTCCAAATAAGATTTATTTTTTCAGTCATACTTAGAAAATGTAAAAAAGAAAATTAACTGAGCTATCACAAATCATACATATATGTTCATAGGATTAGGTAATAACTTTGAGAAATAAAATGATACAAATAATTAGTGGAACCAAGATCATTTATTGGGCTCATTTTCTAAGTTAGAGAATATAGAATTAAATATAATTTTCAACTAAAAATTGTATTTACAATAGACCAAGTTTCAAGTTAATAGGTACCCTTAAGATTGTTTTCAGCATAATAAAATTATTTAAACAATTAGCCAGCATATGTTAGCATCTATATGAGATACACACCTAGTGTGAGCAGCAACTTTGACAGAAAAACCACTAAAGTAATAAGGGATACTTATGTACAAATAAAAAACCTGAAGAAATACACTTTCAGTTTTAACCCTGTGCACTATGCACTATTGCATTTGCACCTTCAATGGTGCATAGTACACTAGAGGTAAGAGGTAGAAATATACTACAAAAACGCTAGTACTGTGACGTGTCAAGCTGCCCACTTAGTGAAGATGCAAATGTTTTGCATCAATTCTAATTTTACAATCGCTAACGCGTGTATTCTCTTGTATTATTGGCAAATATTTCGTTTAGACTCACATACATTTGTTGGTTTCTTAGAATTTGTTTGTAGAATGTCAACTTGGCTTGAGTGGCTGATGCGAAACGAGCACAAACACAACACGATGCTACAACACGCTTTGTCAATCAAGAATGTTGACGTAGGCATTGTATTTACTACTAGCAACTCTCCGTAATTTAACCTGCATAGTTCCCATTCCCGTGTAAATAAAGGAATAAAATATAGCCTATGCCTCTCAGGGATAATGTAGGATTTTAACAGTGGAACAATTTTTTAAATTGGTCCTGTAGTTTTTGAGTTTATTCTTACATACAAAATACAAATATTTCCTCTTTATAATACTGTAGTGTGTAATGTGAAATTAGAAGACGAGATGGATTGTACAACTGACGTTTGGAAGAAAATAAATGAATCAACTGTTTACAGTAAGAAGGTTCTAGAACAAATTTGTAGAAGGTGTTAACTAGAAATACACTCCAGTGAACTGTGAAGGGTCTAGCAGCTTGTTTTCCCTTTCTCTTGTCAATATCCCTATCAAAATAGACTGGATGATTTGCGTGTGATCACATATAGAAACATGTAATTAAATAATAATTATAGTCCGGTCAAAATTCATTTAATAATAGTATTCTCCATATCAACATACATTATGACAAATTTCATACTCCTCCATCTGCATAATTTTTAAGCATGTTTAAAGAATGACATGGGAATGCATACTGACAAAACGTCAGGTTTTCATAGTATGTTTCCACCTTATTAATTTAGTCTTAAAATGGGATTACAGAGAGTAAAAATGAGCCTTCAGTAGAATCTTATACACTATATTTTCTATAATATTATCTTAACCACTTGAGAAGAATTAGAGCTAAGACCTGTTCCTGCCACATTCCATCTTCTCAACAGTCATGGGGCGTCAGGAAGACAGATGTATTCTGAACTAGTTTGCATTACAGGTAACGAAGATTGGTTTAAAATAAACTTGTCCCTAGATTAAAAAAAAATACTCATTGAGCATACATGAGCGAATAGACACTATGCGATGATTATCTAAATAATTAATTATTTCAATATCATCTCCAATAAATGGTCAATAAATAATATGTATTTAAGCCACATTTTTTACATACATATTACTAGGTTGTAGGAACATAGGTAAAGATGAATAGGAAATGCATCAAATAGATGTAATAAGTACTAAAATTGAATAATAAGAAGCACAAAGATAATTACAAAGGAGAATGGCAGATCCCGTACCGCTGGCAATATTTTATGAATAGTTATTAGATGTATACCGTTTATTAAGTGAATCATCATAATTATTTTCATATGTTTAATAATTTTTTAGAACTGTGCTAAAAGAATTTTAATTCTGCTCATTAAGTTGCTACAACTGCATTAACAAAACGCATTCGCACGATCAAAGTCTACTTGGTCTAAAAGTAGATGCCGTTGCGTGTCGAGTGTTGAAAATATTAAATATTTGAATCGATATTTATGAATGAATCGCGAAAATCGTAGAGAAATGATTTATATTTCAAAAATATAATATTATGCCATCTTGTTGACAGTAATGTCAACTCGTTTGTGGATCATGCATTTCGTTGTTATCTATACAAATAAATGAAATTGGAGTGTCTGTTTGTAATATTAAAATAACCGCTTTCTACTACATGCATATGAATGTATATACGGTACACATACCAAAATATATATTTTTAAAATTTTTGTGTCTGTCTATCTGTTTGTTCCGGCTAAACTCTGGAACGGCTGGATCGATTTGGACGGGACTTTCACTGGTAGGTAGCTGATGGTACAAGGAGTAACTTAGGCTTACATTTTTTAGACTAGCTTCGCCCCGCGGCGTTACCCACGATACGACAATAACCGCGGGGTTCAGCTAGTTGTAAAATAAAAAAACTTCTTAATGCAATGTTGTAAAAATCTAGGAATTGATAATGTTATTGTCGGTCATATTAACAGCCAAATAAATACAAAATCAATCCCAACCATGAGATACGCCAGGTGGTACAAAAGTCCCATACAAACATGCCATTGTCCCATAGTTCATATTTTACTAGTCGTGTCGATTGCGGATTCAATCGCATGTACTATTTTTGTATTGTATGCCTTATTAAATCCCAATTAATTTAATAGGGTATCTGGTAGTGTAGAGTAGTTCCTTGGATCAAAAACGGCTATTATGACAATACAATCAGACACTTTTTGTATAAATAAGACAACTCTTTTCATATAATATACAGATTTCTTTTCATCTTCACCGCTTCTATAATTATAATAATTGTACTCTAATTATCCTAAAACACCATATTCCGATAACTTGAACCTCAAGACAACAGGGGCGCTGGTGATGGGCAAGACGGCGAGCTCCGTGACTACGGCAGTGACGAGGCTTTCGGGTGTAACGTCATAGGTCAGGTTCAATGGCGTCAGGTTCGGATTCGAACGCCAGTCCTTCAAGGACGAGTTGTTGTCTGATATTTCAACTAGATCATCTGGATTGCCTGCAAATATATAAAATACGTTTTGTTAGATCTTGCTGTAAAAAAAAATTACAGTAAAAATGTTCAAAATGAGTTAGACTAGTTATCAATAAGTAGCTGACCCACGCAACCTCATTTATGTCTACTATTGCACACTTTAAGTTAAAAAAACTATCTCATTTTTAAAACACTATTCATTGATGCTGCGCTCCTATTGGTTTTAGCGTGATGATATATTCCTGCCTTCCTCGATAAATAGGTTCTCTAACACGGGCACGCCGTGCGGTTGCGCGGCCAGTTAGTGTGTACGTACCGAGCTCGTTGTAGACGAACGCGTCGGTCTGCACTCTGGGGCTGAACTTGTGCGTCTCGCAGGCCACGAGCACGGGCACGCCGTGCGGTTGCGCGGCCAGTTAGTGTGTACGTACCGAGCTCGTTGTAGACGAACGCGTCGGTCTGCACTCTGGGGCTGAACTTGTGCGTCTCGCAGGCCACGAGCACGGGCACGCCGTGCGGTTGCGCGGCCAGTTAGTGTGTACGTACCGAGCTCGTTGTAGACGAACGCGTCGGTCTGCACTCTGGGGCTGAACTTGTGCGTCTCGCAGGCCACGAGCACGGGCACGCCGTGCGGTTGCGCGGCCAGTTAGTGTGTACGTACCGAGCTCGTTGTAGACGAACGCGTCGGTCTGCACTCTGGGGCTGAACTTGTGCGTCTCGCAGGCCACGAGCACGGGCACGCCGTGCGGTTGCGCGGCCAGTTAGTGTGTACGTACCGAGCTCGTTGTAGACGAACGCGTCGGTCTGCACTCTGGGGCTGAACTTGTGCGTCTCGCAGGCCACGAGCACGGGCACGCCGTGCGGTTGCGCGGCCAGTTAGTGTGTACGTACCGAGCTCGTTGTAGACGAACGCGTCGGTCTGCACTCTGGGGCTGAACTTGTGCGTCTCGCAGGCCACGAGCACGGGCACGCCGTGCGGTTGCGCGGCCAGTTAGTGTGTACGTACCGAGCTCGTTGTAGACGAACGCGTCGGTCTGCACTCTGGGGCTGAACTTGTGCGTCTCGCAGGCCACGAGCACGGGCACGCCGTGCGGTTGCGCGGCCAGTTAGTGTGTACGTACCGAGCTCGTTGTAGACGAACGCGTCGGTCTGCACTCTGGGGCTGAACTTGTGCGTCTCGCAGGCCACGAGCACGGGCACGCCGTGCGGTTGCGCGGCCAGTTAGTGTGTACGTACCGAGCTCGTTGTAGACGAACGCGTCGGTCTGCACTCTGGGGCTGAACTTGTGCGTCTCGCAGGCCACGAGCACGGGCACGCCGTGCGGTTGCGCGGCCAGTTAGTGTGTACGTACCGAGCTCGTTGTAGACGAACGCGTCGGTCTGCACTCTGGGGCTGAACTTGTGCGTCTCGCAGGCCACGAGCACGGGCACGCCGTGCGGTTGCGCGGCCAGTTAGTGTGTACGTACCGAGCTCGTTGTAGACGAACGCGTCGGTCTGCACTCTGGGGCTGAACTTGTGCGTCTCGCAGGCCACGAGCACGGGCACGCCGTGCGGTTGCGCGGCCAGTTAGTGTGTACGTACCGAGCTCGTTGTAGACGAACGCGTCGGTCTGCACTCTGGGGCTGAACTTGTGCGTCTCGCAGGCCACGAGCACGGGCACGCCGTGCGGTTGCGCGGCCAGTTAGTGTGTACGTACCGAGCTCGTTGTAGACGAACGCGTCGGTCTGCACTCTGGGGCTGAACTTGTGCGTCTCGCAGGCCACGAGCACGGGCACGCCGTGCGGTTGCGCGGCCAGTTAGTGTGTACGTACCGAGCTCGTTGTAGACGAACGCGTCGGTCTGCACTCTGGGGCTGAACTTGTGCGTCTCGCAGGCCACGAGCACGGGCACGCCGTGCGGTTGCGCGGCCAGTTAGTGTGTACGTACCGAGCTCGTTGTAGACGAACGCGTCGGTCTGCACTCTGGGGCTGAACTTGTGCGTCTCGCAGGCCACGAGCACGGGCACGCCGTGCGGTTGCGCGGCCAGCGCCACGTGCGCGGTGCCGGCGGCGCCCAGCACCGAGCCGTTGCCCAGCAGCGCGCCCGCTCCCACCAACACCGTGGTCACCTGGATACACAAACACATCTTTGCTAATATACCGCAACCATTATGTCTGATTAGTGTTACACATTATTTATAGTGTCGTAGGAGCTGCTAAGAGCGCAAACCATGCAGGACAATAGCTCTGCAAAACAAAGAAAAATATGAAACAAAATCTCATTTGGATGTAAGCAAAGCAGCTTGACAGAAATTCTTGTAACTCACTACTGCTGGTTAGATTAAACCTGTATCGCAACGCGAGTACGTAAAAAAATTATTTGTATATTGCATTGAAAAAGCTTATATCTAGCAGTGCAATGCTATATAATGCTGCTAGCTGATAATGATGTTAGTAAAAGAGGCAGACGGATCACTTGAAGGTAAGCGACAACCACTGCCGATGCAACATGTAAATAAAGAATCACAAGTGCATTGCCACTACTTGAGTCTCTTACCCCAGAATCAAGGAAACATAAGTTTAGTTTCCGGTAACTTCACACACTTACACACACAAAACAAAGAAAAAAAAAACCTAACGGTGGCCCTTTTGCTAAACGTGTCTCTCGAACGATAAAGTAATAGTAATGCACACTACCGTGCTCATGACGTGCTGCAGCGCGGTGATGTCGACGTACGTAGCGGGGATTCCGTGCGCTACGAGCACGCGTAGCAGCGTAGCGGCGGGGTGCACGCGCGAGCTCGCTACAACCACGCGGAACCGCCGGCCACCTTGCCACGCCTCGCACAGGATACGCTCCACCAGGGACGACCTGACAACGATATATTTGGTTTAGCTTTGGCTATACATAGACACATATTATATACGTCACACGTCACACACGTCTTAGGGTTCCAACAGAGTGAGAAATTAGTCTTACGATGGCTAAGAGAGACTTTATTCTGAACACTTTTAAAACCTATAAATAACACAGAATAATCGTCCTTAATCTTTCGGATGCGCGAACGGGTACTTCCGGTTACATGCACCGTGCGGCGAAATTGCAAAATTTTGCAGCACGGTGCATGGTGTACGAAAATGATCAAATCTTTTCAAAAACAATGCTCGGTGGTTATAAAAGTGATTATTTTTCAAAAGATGGATAACAAGCGTACATGGTTATGCCATATTTTATTACTAAACTAATGTTATCGCTTTATTATTTACTCACAATTGAGCCAAGTATTAATTTACGCACCTATTGTGTTAATAAACATGATTTTAATATTTTATGTGGTTTATTATTCATTTTACTTATTATCCTCATAAAGTTCGATAACTAAGCTATCTACTGATATAAAAAACACTATAACTGCAGTAACAATTCATTGAGAAACATATTTGTAAAAATCACATTTCGCTGTCGAGATATTCGCCATTTTGTCACTTTACAATCAAACTATTATTTGCGCCGAACACCAAATTACGTAGTATTTATATGAAGAAATAGTGTTTTTTAGTTAAATAATTTATTTTTTTAGTTAACTAGTGCAAAAGACAGGAACAATACATAAAAAAAACAACCTATTTATCAAGTTATTTAAAAAAAGGACTCGTTTGCTAGACCAGTTTTCATTTATTATTTTTAAGTTCTGAGAATTCTCTAAACTCTATGAAAATGACTGAATGCTAAAGAGAACAAACTGATCGTTCCATTATGACACACAAAGTCTATGGTCAATACAAAATAATTTAGTAAAACATAAACAAAGATCAGTTTACGTCTTGTTCATTGTCCGTCACTACTGTGTATGTGTGGGTGTTAACGACGATGACGAGACACTCGTTCGTTCTAGACTTTTCCAAAACAGCCGTAGAAAACTCAAATACGAATACGCGACAACCAATCTATATTCGACCTTACGTTTCTTACTGTAAGGGTCATTGTTCTGTGTCACAATTCATTATTATTAGAAATTATCTAGAACTGACTGTTATATCACTTCTAGAACTTTCGCGATGTTTCATAACAATAAATATAACTAAAAAACACAGTTACAAGCTTACAGATGAAACAAATAACTCCAGCACTAGGAATATATCCTGTTTCGCAGGTTACTTTACAAATTGAAAATTGAAACAAAATACACCCAAACTACGAACATCTACTATTTGTGGAACACAATGTCTCCCATGGGAAGATCGAACTGGGAACACCCAACGTTGGGTTCTTACAACTCGTGACCAATATCATTTTAAGTGCTCTCAGACTTAGATCTGGACATATCCCACTAAACAGCTTTGCATATTTAATTGGTAAGGTTGGTTCCCCCAACTGCTCAATTTGTAACAAAGTTGAAGATGTATATCATATTTTGATGGAATGCATCCGAAACGAAGCTGAAAGAAAACAATTATTTCGTAAACCTAATTTTAATGTGGGTGAATGTAATAGCATTCTCGCTCTTCCCTGCACGGAGAAAGCGAGAACACTGTATGATATAGCTAAAATGTGTATGTTAAATAGTACATAAGTTGTATTTTTGTGAGGGCGACATAATCACTTCGTGACTAAGCCCTCATTAAACAAATAAAGAAAAAAAAAAAAAAAACATTTTAAGTAAACAAATAGATTAATTATATATTTCGCTGCTTACCGTCCATAAGTCAATATATTGTCTCCATCAGAGATCTTGTTTTGCATTGTTATATTGATAGCCTCTCCTGCCTTCTCGATTTGCTCCCTGATGTATCTGTCTATCTCTTCTTGTAATGTTTTCTTTGCCTGTTTAAAAGTATACAGATAGGTAGTAAGATTATATAAGAGAATATGCATCTCCCCAAAACAAATATGTACATCAGTAAAGCAAAATTCAAGAACAGAGGGCCTAATGTGAGTTCATTACACATCAACTCGTTCTCACCGAGCGCGTTCGGTGGTGTGATTGGTAAGATTTCAGTAACTGCCAATCATTAAACGAATGTGAATTAAACTGACATTAAGGCCTCAAGCTGTTTTACCAAATCACAGCCGAGGAACTATACTGTATAAGCCCTTTTTTTTTTTTAACGGTGTGAAAAATCCATTCGGATCTCCAGCTCCTCGGGGACGCAGGAGCCAGGAGTATGTGGTGTTTCCACTAAAAAACACCCCGACGACCAGCCTCTGGCGCCCTACTCTGGGAGGACCCGGACCATATTATTTCAGGTCCTCCCCGAATTGACGCCGTGCCTTAACAGGACCTGTCCCGGGAGAAACTTTTTCCCCCTCTCGATCTCAGCAATGTCGGCTGATTGCACGGAAATGCCGCTATCCCGACCGCAGCAATCATCTGCCTCCAGAGGTCCCCATCCTCCGACCGACGATACTGTATAAGCCCTAGCTCCAGCTTTCAAATAAGAATCATCAAAATCGATTCACCCAGTCAAAAGTTATGATGTAATAAATATAAAAAAAGCAGTCGAATTGATAACCTCTTTCTTTTTGAAGTCGGTTGAAAAGGTTCGAATACTCACATCAAATTCATCAACATTATTGGGCAGCTGAGTGAGATGGTAGCGGACGAACTTGACGGCGTTGCTCTGCGACGCTGAAGGAGCCCGGTGCGCCCACAGGTACTCGACACTGGCCGCCAGGTGAGCCTCCAGACCGCGACCAAACTCTGTCTTGGCTGGCAGCGTGTAGTCACGGACCATCTACGTTTTGAAAGATATATTAATACTAGCTGACCCATGCAATCTTGTTTACGTCTCTAACAGTCACGTTTTTGTAACATTCTTCATAAGTACTCCGCTCCTATTGGACTTAGCGTGATGATATATAGTCTATAGCCTTCCTCGATAAATGAGCTGGTCCTGTGATCAGCGTGTCCAAGTCAACAACAAACTCTTCAGCTTCATATATTAGTGTAAGATGAAATTACCTATGCCATACTAGCAATCCTCCCCCGGTTTCGCACGGGTACTTTAAGAAACATATAATATAGCTTATGTTACCCCGAGTAGAAGATGTGCGGCTGAATTTATACCGACGTCTTCAACAAATATCGTTATATTTTAGAATAGAAATAGAATATAATTAAATAATTGTTAGTATTTATCGTGTGACAGGAAATGTGTTCTCGTTATTTATTATCACAGTAATGTTTAATACTACACTTATACATACATTTTAATACAGTTTTTTAACAACAAACGTTCAAGTAAATAATTAATGATATATAATATTCTGAACATCTAACACACAACGCTAGTCTAGTCCCAAGCTAAGCAGAGCTTGTGCTATGGGTACTAGACAACTAATATAAATACTTATCTACTTTTTTTGTAAATACATACATATTATACATAGGAAACACCTAAACTCCGAAACAAATATTTGCAGATCATAAAAACATTTGGTCCGATCCGGGCATCGAACCCGAGACATCAAGCTTGGCTACCACTACGCCACCGAGGTAGTCAAATATTAATAGACTATTATACTATACTATTTAGTTAGGTATTTTTAACGAAAATTACACAACGTCGAATCCAGGGCCATGGAGATCACGTCTTCTCATGTGTAAGATTTAGTACGAACGATTTCAAATATTTAATTAAATTAGAGTGATATCCTGACAAACAAAATTGACCTCCTTCCCCTTGAGTCAAAAGCTGGATCCATCTTTCACTTACAAGATAAAAATAAATAAAGACTGCCTCGGTGGCGTAGTGGTAGCGTATGCGACTGCTACACTTGAGGTCTCGGGTTCGATTCCCGGGTCGGACCAAATGTTTGTATGATTTGCAAGTATTCGTTTCGAAGTTTGGGTGTTTTCTATGTATAATATGTATTTATTTACAAAAAAAAAGTATATAAGTATTTATATCAGTTGTCTAGTACCCATAACACAAGCTCTGCTTAGCTTGGGACTAGATGGCGTTGTGTGTTAGATGTCCGGAATATTTATTTATTATTATTTGTTATAAATAAAAAACTTACCTTCTTGAGAGCGTCCAATAGAGCGACGCACCTGGCATTTGAGCCGGTCACAACCCCCGTCTCCAACTGCACACCCAACTTAATGATGGCTGGATGTAATCTGAAGACAAAATATATATATTTATTACATTGAAATCGGAGGGCTCGTGGCTAATTGGTAAGGTGGTAACAGGTGGTAGGTTTAGCTGTGGACTGCGACATGCTGATGATGACGTGATCAAAGCCAGGCCAGGTATTTTATGAACGGGGGCCTCTTTTAACAAATTACAACCCTGTGAGGACCTTAAGCCGTCGGTTTTGTTTGTCATACGAATATCTGTGGAAACCGGGTAGTGAGAGGCCATAAAAAGTCAATAAATAAGCTTAAGAATTTGATGTTCAGCCGTATCGTAGTTATATTTTATGGAATAGGGGGCTAACGAGCAGACGTATCGCCTGATGGTAAGCGATTACCGCCGCCCATGGACACCCGCAACACCAGAGACATCACGGGAAGGATAGCGGGGGTTGGGGTATGGGCCTCCGGTACCCTCACTCACTCGGTGAAACAAAGCGCAAGCGCTTTTTCACACCCGTGTTCTGTGAGGCCGTGGTTTCAAAAACGTCGAGTCGGCCCATTCATGCCAAAGCGTGCTCTGGCACGAAAAATGTAATAGTACACATTTTCTTTTTAAATGTACCTGTTAAAGTCACTCTGCCTGAATCCAAGAGTGGTGGTAGGTCAAAAAGGTGATCTCGACTAATGCCAATGGGTCTTTACTCCACGGTAAAGTGGTATGTCGGAATCGAATCGACAAAAACCACAGTGTTGTCACATATGAGTCTATTTTGCAATGTATAAATGTATGTTATTCAATAAGTGCACTGTCTTGCCTCTTGCTAAATGAGGTCAATAATTCTCCAGACGAGGTCAATTGCATACAAACACTCATATGTCTATGAATTCAAGTCTAGATTGTGAGTTATCATATACCCTACATTGTTTCTATAACGCTTTCTAGTTAAAGCTGATGCAATATTGTTGACGATAAGTAAAGGCTGTAACAATTACCAAGAAACGTAAAAGAACATAAGACTCATAATTATGGATCAATTAACTGTTATATTGTAGTTGTCTACAGAACACCACGCTGAATACGACTTTTTTAAAAGTATACACAATTGTATTCTGCGTGAAGTAAGATTATAAGCATGTGGAATGTCTCCCCTATTCATCCTATTGGTATTGTAAGAGATAAATAAAAGAGACTAGAGACAGAGAGAGAGGGAGAGGGAGAGGGGGAGAGAGAGAGAGGGGGAGAGAGAGAGAGGGGGAGAGAGAGAGAGGGGGGGGGGGGGAGAGAGAGGGGGGGAGAGAGAGAGAGGGGGGAGAGAGAGAGAGAGAGGGGGGAGAGAGAGAGAGAGGGGGGCGAGAGGGAGGGGAGAGGGAGAGAGGGAAAGAGCTGTGTCCACCTTCCAGCTAAAGAGACGCTTTTTTGTAATATCTAATTGACAGCTATCACTAAATGCATATGAAAGTATATTTGATAATTACATCAAAAAGTCTGTCTGTTTCATCTGACTATTCTCTGGAATGCAGCCATTCCAGGAAATTTTCATCTATTTATGAGGAGTACTACCGTATTTTATAATAAGACTAAGTGACCCATGCAACCTCGCTTGCATCTTCTATTGCCAGTAGCGTGAAAAATTTCCCCCGTTTTTGAAACATTCTTCATTGATGCTCAGCTCCTATTAGTATTAGCGTGATGGTATATAGCCTATAGACTTCCTTGATAAATGGACTATCCAACCCTGAAAGAATTTTTCAAATCGGACAACAACAAACAAACTATTTGGCTTTATAATATTAGTATAGATATAACTTACTGTGAATTGATTGGAGTAGACTTGAGTGGTTTGTCGTGTTCTTGTTTGCATAGATGCTGGAACCAATTGACTCTATTCACAGTCTTTGCTTTAGATTTTTCAGCCTTTGGTTTCACTACCTTTTCCTAGAATAAACAACAATTGATCGTTATATACATTCTTAAAAGAAATTAATGCTTGATTTTAAATAAATCTCTTGACAACTGCAGAGGTTCAAGAGCCCCTTGAACTCCTCACTCACTGAACTCGGTGGCTTCGGGATGATCAATCGAGAGCGTCAAGCGCATACTGCGCAGTTTCATCACAAAGGTGAAAACATTAATCCACGTAGCATATGCTCAGATGAGAAAATCGTTTTCACTTAGTTCATTAACAACCTAACTTAAATGAGGCTGACTTAGCAAAGGTCTCAATGTATTCATGCGGGTTGAGATCCCGGCAAATATCTATTCCCGTTTTATATGGCATAGATGGCTTACAAGTATAGCAGCCATTTAAAGAGTTGTTATAATGTAAGCAGCAGGCTTAAATGAACCATAACCATGGCCATCAATTAATGAAATCTGTGCGGAGTAAAGCAAATAAATTGTGTCTATTTATGATTAGACCGATTAATCTTTCGGATGCGCGAACGGGTATTTCCGGTTACATGCACCGTGTGGCGAAATTGCAAAATTTTGCAACACGGTGCATGGTGTACGAAAATGATTAAATCTTTTCAAAAACAATGCTCGGTGGTTATAAAAGTGATTATTTTTCAAAAGATGGATAACAAGCGTACATGGTTATGCCATATTTTATTACTAAACTAATGTTATCGCTTTATTATTTACTCACAATTGAGCCAAGTATTAATTTACGCACCTATTGTGTTAATAAACATGATTTTAATATTTTATGTGGTTTATTATTCATTTTACTTATTATCCTCATAAAGTTCGATAACTAAGCTATCTACTGATATAAAAAACACTATAACTGCAGTAAAAATTCATTGAGAAACATATTTGTAAAAATCACATTTCGCTGTCGAGATATTCGCCATTTTGTCACTTTACAATCAAACTATTATTTGCGCCGAACACCAAATTACGTAGTATTTATATGAAGAAATAGTGTTTTTTAGTTAAATAATTTATTTTTTTAGTTAACTAGTGCAAAAGACAGGAACAATTCATAAAAAAAACAACCTATTTATCAAGTTATTTAAAAAAAGGACTCGTTTGCTAGACCAGTTTTCATTTATTATTTTTAAGTTCTGAGAATTCTCTAAACTCTATGAAAATGACTGAATGCTAAAGAGAACAAACTGATCGTTCCATTATGTGACACACAAAGTCTATGCTCAATACAAAATAATTTAGTAAAACATAAACAAAGATCAGTTTACGTCTTGTTCATTGTCCGTCACTACTGTGTATGTGTGGGTGTTAATAGTTCCGGGACTTCCCGCTAGGCTGCGTGCAAACACGAATCAACGGCGATATACAATTTTAAGTGGCGTGCTATTGGAGAGGCCTATGTCCAGCAGTGGACTGCGATAGGCTGATGATGATGTAGAACAGTAATGGCGGGGAAGCCCTGTGTATGTTTGCGTCTAATTTCGCTCGTCAGGCAAAAAATGAGTGTTTATTTAAATATTTAGCTTTTCTAACACATTTTTGTTGCTATTTTATATTCTATATAAGATTCTCATCGCAATTATATCATTTTATCAATAAAAACATAAGAATAAATGCGTAAAAACCTTCAAATGAGTAAGCCCTTTTCAATAGGTAATAGACTCGGTAACTTTTTGAGTAACACTATTCAAAATTACGCATGATTTATGCCTCAATTCGTATTGATAGTGGTTCCTAAAATAAGTATAATAAGTAAAATATAATAACAAACTACCTTCAAAACCACCTTATCGGCAAAAAATCAGTTTTAAGAGGCACTTGACAGATCGCGTTGCGTCATCGTCAACTTTGAAATTGGAACTCGTTTTTTTTACGGCTCTTGAAGCGCACTTGACAAACGAATGTTTTAAAATGTTGTTCGTATAAAGCAAATGCATAACAAACCTTTCTAGACTTCATTATAATAACTTTAATACCCAAAATTAATTAAAATGCAAGTTAACTGCGGAAAACATGGATCCGTGTGTGCCGCACCGACGGGACAAACATGGATCCGTGTTGCCGCACCCGAGAGGTTAAAGAGAAGCTAAGAGGTAGAGAAATAGATTTGTCACTAAATTGCACCACTTTGTAATTGGACCTACTTATGCAACAAGGAACCAATCCACTAACATGCCAAATCTAAATAAGAACCCTATTTACAGGGAGGAGGATAAATCTTTGATTTTGGCATGTGTATGGATTGGTTCCTTATTGCATAAGTAGGTCCAGTTATTGTTATAACTGTCCATCTTTGTAATTATTTTTATTGGTGGAAGTGGACATTGGTGCTCATAGCACAAGTTAATTCTTACCGTGAGTGCCACTGTCTACAAACTTTTTAATTCACTGCACAGTGATTGTCAACATGTGATCTTCAGTGTACAGTATAACCACTTGTATGGTTTTTATTGGCAATAAATTTATTATTATTCATTTTTGGCACTTTAAATATGCTTCACTAAAGAGCTTAATTATTGAATCAATTTTATTGAATTAACTGTAAATAGATTCCTAATTATAGCGCAGATAGCACACAGGTCACATAAATTTTATCAAAAGATATTATACATATTTGGGTTCTAGGTTATTTTATAGAATTATAGTTTATTCATTTATATATTTTTTAAATGTTAGCATTCACACAAAGCCTAGATTGTAAGAACACTTACATCTTTACTACGAGTATCTTTAGTAATGGCTGCCTTAGCTTCTGCTTTAGGTTTGGCAACTTCTTTCTGTTCTTGAGAGCCTTGTTTGAGTGCCCTTTGTGCTTCTTGTTTTGCCCGTCTTTCTGCTCTTAACTCTGCTTTACTTTTTCCACTTTCCTCAGGTTTACTTTTGATGTTTTCTTCTTGTTGTGACTAAAAATAAGTAAGAGTTGAATAAAAAGAAAAATGTAGTATGTCATATGGCAGTGTGGAACAATTTTGGATACATTTTGTTGATAATTGTATACAATACCAGCTAAGATTATCGTAATTAAGAGTAGTATATGTCTTGATTTCTTAGGAGAGAAATCAAAGTTTATAGTAGTTTAGATGTGAAAGTATAACAGACAGACAGATAAAGTGACTTACAAAATTTATGATAATATTTACCTTTTTACCACTTAAATCAATAGCACTAACTTTCTCTGTAACATCTTTAATATCTTTTGCCACAGTCGCAATATCTCTTAATGTCTCAACAACGTCTTTGACAGTCATATCTTCATTGACAGATTTGGATGACTTACTGTCATCCGTCTTAGAAATTTGTTTAACATCCTTAGGTGCTTCTTCCTCTCCTGCACCTTTTTTCTTAGCTTGTTTAGCTGCCTTCTTTGCAGCTCTTTCTGCTTTTATTTGTTCTTTATCTTTATCAACATCCATTGTTACAGATTCTACTCTGAGATCAACTTTATCTACTTCATCTTTACTTTTAGGAGAAGATCCTACTCCCTTTATTTCTGTAACTTTATTTGTAAGTTCTACATTTTCATTTGTCGCTGCAACTGGTTTTGTTACTTCTTGCTTTGTTACTTCTTGATTCTGTTTATCTTTTACTTCTGTACAATCTTTACCTTTCACCTTCTGTTTTGCCAGTTTTTTTGCTTGCCTAGCAGCTTTAACATCATCTCTAGATTTATTGTCCGACATATTTTTATTTTCTTCTTCTGTTTTATTTATGTGATTGTCTTTCTCATTACCTTTTTGTAGAGTTTGATCTAGAAAAGAATTTTGACCGGAACATTCACATACATGTAAACAGTTTAGATCATTTGAATTATTAATAGGATAATTTTCTGAAGATCTATGTGATTTTAGTTTATTCCTTCTAATTCTTCTCTTGGCGGTTGCTTTAGACTTTTTCTTAGATTGATGATTATTATTGTTTTCCTATGAAAGAAACAATATGTTACTTAATAATGGGCAGTATCTTGATACAAATTCAGTTTTGAAAATGGGTAAGACTTACTAGATTCTCGTTTTCGTCTCCTTCTGGAGTGTGTGGTCCAATTCTTGCTCTATCAAGGAAATCAGGCACTACTTCATTTATATCTTGATCAGATCCTATTAGTTCATTTGATGAAGACCAAGAGGTTTTCAATTTAGATGTCTTGTATTTCGAAGGGCTAGACTCTTCCTGCGAAGTAAATATTTTGATGAATTCTTAATACTATACAACAGAAGGTGAAAAGCATAATTCTATAACAAGCTTCATTGAATAATAAATACTTCATGCTCTACAACATATTCCAAAAGTCTGTTCTAAAAAAACCTAAGAATGTAGAAAATAACATTACGTGAAAAGCAAATAAATATTATCAATAACATATCTATGAGCTAACATAACCTCTAAATATTTTATGACACATCACAACATAAATTTCAGAAATAACTATACCTCAGGGAAAACCATTGCTGCTTATCCTGAGCAGGCTATAAAATGTATCTAAACTTTAATTCATTCTATATTTTTAAGTAAATAACAGTGTTTTATACACCACCAACATATACTACACCAGAACATAAACTTACCTTTTATCTAACAGTATATACAAAATACGGAAATAAGAGTATCAACTTATATCGCAAATGTTATATACGCATACGCTCTAAATACGATGATTGAAACGTAAGTTTAATTTCGAATTGTGAAATAATCATACAGCAGTACACATTCTAAACGATTGACACTTGTCAAAAACTTTATGCCATGCCAAGCTAAGCCATTGTCTATACTCTATTGTATAAGAAAACAAGGTCTCGCATTCCGAGAGCGACTCGCAGTGACGTCACTATCCAGTTACCACTTTATAGCAACAAACACGAAATTATGGAAGCATTTTCAGTCACCATTCTATTAAACAAAATGTAAATAAATTGTTATTTTGTGTAGATAATCAAACAAAATATTTTATTTTAAGTATATAATAACGATAAAACTTTATTTTTCTGTAGAATTCACAAAGGTAATAATGGTGGTTAGGGAGTTGGAGAATCAGCGACAGTGGTAATGTCGTAAGGCTTGTGTTGTGGCGACCTACACATACAATATAACATACTATAGCGCCATCTACTGAAGTTACACTGAACTACGGAGTAACCTACAATACGAAGAAACTACCAATCCTGAATCGCGCAATTAAAGTTCTCGCGCCGATTATCATATATACAACAACCCAACATCAACTGTTGGGCAGTAGCCCGCCAGGCATGATCACCTCGCCTGGTCGGAGGATCCTCCCTTTGTGTTGGGTGGAACATGATACCCGTTCCCCACAGTGTCACCCAAGTGATCACTGTGTCTCGTAATGCTAAATCTGGCGAAGTACCTATAATGTTATACCTTGAGCCAAGCATTGCATTTTACAGTCTGTTGTTCTGTCAGTTTCAGTACCCGTAGAGAAATGTTTAATTCATAAAATATAAACACAGTAATAACCTAACTCTGTGTCTATTAATAGCCTACTGTTGGATATAGGCCTCTCTTTAGAGAGAGAGTTTTCTCTTCCTCCCCCTTTTTATCATATATTTACAGGTACAAAAAAGTTAGTAATAAAAATCCATAATGCAGCCTCAAGTGCAGCTATATAGTAAGCCGGGCAAAGAGGAGCTATCGCTTCGGTTTGTGACGTCATTCACAACTATCACGACAGTTTCTACAAGCACCATTAAGTTTTTTGGGGATCAGGCTGATCGTTTATATAAAAATTAGGATGAGGATGTTAGAAAGATGATGAGAATATTGATTTCATTGTTAATTTCAGCTGTAAGCCCCTTTAGAATAGTCATTTTAAGTGGCTTAGTCACTTTAAGCCTCGATTCCGCAAGATAGATATCTTCTACTCCAGCAGGCATCGCCAAGAGTACTTGACTAGTCATTTCGCATTTTAACTGAGAAGAGTAACTTATACACCTTACCAAATTGATATGTTATGTAATGTAAGTACCTAATATGTGAGTGTTCAAGATTAAAGAAAACGATTTTCGTCTAGGTAATGTATGTATTTCTTAATAAATAAATCAACAAAAAAAATACTCTACTTCAATAAATGCACATGAAATGTTACGTACACAAATGACACTGTTTATTTACTCTTAGATTTGTAGTTCCTACCTCTGACTAACAGCGTAGTAGGTACAAGTACAAATATAGGTACATATGAAATAGGTATATTAAAAGTAAAAATATAGTTAAACTTAAATAGATGGATTGATGACTTATTACTTATAACTAATATTGAACATTTACGAAATAATAGTACCGAAATATATAGTTACATAGACAATACAAATTACATTATATTATTAACGTATATTTCAGCACCATGATTAGGTGTGGTAGCAAACACGTATGGGCGTGCTGCTTCTTTATCTAACTTACAATAGTTTCCATAAAATTTATCAATTAACATTTCTATACATTGCTCTACTCTTTCTTTGGGACATAAGGCCACAATGCACCCGCCCCATCCTGCCCCAGTAAGACGAGAGTGAACATCGATTTCTGCCAACAACTCGACTAGATAATCTAAGTTCTCATGTGAACACTCGTAAAGGTTCTTCAAACTTTTATGACTCTCTGACATCAGTTGTCCTAGGACATTACAAACACTGACGTTTCTGTGACCATTCTCATGAATAATGTGTTCTTTTGTATCAGAGTCGCCACTGACACCGTTTTTGTTTTGAACGGATTCCACGCATTGTTTGCGAAATTCTTCCACACGGATAGCTTCTTCGTAAACGTGCAAGGCGCGTTGCTTTAATTTAAATTCCGTTAAGAGTTTCGTGTTTGCGGCACAATACAATTCTTCCAACTCATTTTGACTAATGTCTAAAATCTCACAAATATTGTTTTTTGTATATACATCTTTTGGTAAATAGTCGTGGACAAGTTTCACCATATCTTCAAGAGTCTTATCAAGTTTGTTTTGTGCTTGGCCAAGAGTAATAATTTTCTTATCAGTTATTTTACCTGCGCATGTAACTAGAATTTTAGCCGCTAGCCGACATTCTGTAACACGACGATTATAATCATTAGTGGCCGCTTTATTTAATTTTGCCAAACTATGAGCAACGATGAAAACAGCATTCTCTGGTAGAGTTACTGGCGTAGCTTTCAAAGGTTGAAATGTAATGTACTGGGCACTATTCTTTTGGGCCAGAAAGGCGATTGCTTGGTCCATTCCACCTCCTTCAGTTCCGATATATCTTTCACTTTTTGCACACAAAGAAGCAATTGCAGTTTTACTCAATGGCACATTTTGTGCATACAACAGAGCCAAACATGCAGCACTTACTAATGCTGATGAGCTAGAAAGACCAGACGCTGGAGGCACATTTCCATCTACACAAAGTTGTAGGCCTTTAATAATTTTATTGTTAAGCAATTCCAACCCTCCCTTTACTCCACATAATACATAATTATACCAAAATGGTTTTCCGTCGGCGTCCGATATAATTTTAATATTTTCATAGCTTTGAATTTCAGTGTCAAATTTAGCATATTTACTATCAATATTTCGTATATGTAGTTTTGGTTCATCAAGTAAATTAGCGGCTATCAGGATATCCTGCTCCAACGCCATGGGCAACACTGGATAGCCACAATAATCGATGTGTTCGCCAATAAGGTTGACACGACCCGGCACTCGAACATAAAATAATGGTTCACACCCGAATTCGTCACTAAAGAATCGTTTCAAACGAAGAACTCTCTCGTTGTTCGGTAGATTTGTTATTGGCACATCGTCACTATTAGCCAGAGAACTCATATTTGTTTAATTTCTATAAACGGCACACGTAAACGAATGGAAATGGCACAGTTCAAAACACACAAGCAGCCCGTATCACTGAAAACTGACGACTAAATGTTATCCTTATAAACAACTACGTAGGAGCCGGCTACCGATGTTATACTCGTACTTACACTGCATTAACTGCTTTGTGTTTGTTATCATCAATTTCGCTTTTATTGTCGACACTAACTGCAATGTTTACACTCATAAAGATTACTCGACAATTCAAATTATTAGTTTTAGCCAAATACTAAATTAACTATGCAAATTTACTTTAATATTAACTATAAGTAAAAAGCGGTACAAATAGGTATTTCTTATAACTTTTCACGTAATGTACAATATAAACATATAACCTATAAAATAATGTTCACACAGCTGTCGTCTGCTGTAGTTATCAAGTTTTGTGTATGGTATAAGTGTTCTGTGTGTGAATGCGAGACGAATTTAAAAGACGCGTGGCATCTGTAACCGGTAATCATACTGTATTCGTCAATCAAGAGTAAAAACTGAGTGTATTTGAGAAATTTACAGTTATTTAAACTTGCTTCAATTCATTCGGTGCGAGTATTTTTATCTACTTTGAAATTGGTTTCATGTCTGATAACAAAGTTGTATCTGTAATTTGTTATCATGCCATTAATATAATGTACAATTTTAGCTTTGAGTTTTAGGAAAGACTAGCTGACCCACGCCATCTCGTTTACGTCTCCTAATACCCATAGCGTAAAAAATTTCCTCAATTTTCGTAACATTCTTTATTGGTACTCCGCTCCTATTGGTCTTAACGTGATGATATATTAGCCTTCCTCGATAAATGAGCTATCTAAAACTAAAATAATTCAAATCGAACTAATAGTTCCTGAGATTAGCGTCTTCAAGCAAACAAACCCTTCACCTTTATATATTAGTATAAGATATATGCATAGATTATGTTATTGATTACAAATATGAAACTAATTGTAATAGCACATACTGATTGAAAGTTACTTAAACCTAATTTATTGCACTTCGATGTAAAAACTTTAAAGTGTTCGTTACGGATTTTACATATCTAAAAGCATGATTTGCTTAGCAATTCAATACGTAAAAAACAAAGAACTCCCTTTAAGTTTTAAAATTTACATCTAGGTACTTTAAAAACATTTTACTTTATTAACATTTTATTAACTAAATTATCTACCACAAGGTTGTTAATCTATGTCACGAACCACTTTTCATTGAGTAATCTTAACGACATACATTTACATCGATAAATTATTTTTAAATTAGTTTATAACTGGTTGATGATGTGATTAATTTGTTAAGTAATTGATCAATAAAAAAACAACGAACAAGTCTAGTCTCTAAATGATATTCGCAGGTTTTCAAACGTCCTAAAATAATCACTTGGTATATCATATTTATTTAATCATAATCAAAACTTGGATGACCGAGCTGTGGTCGGAATATTTTATTGGTAAATTATCTAAAAATTAATCATAACCACTATACGGCGCACGATCTTGGCGAGTCCGAACTTAGCGCAGAAGGTTGCACAACAACTTTTTCATATTTATTTAATTTGTACTAATTGGTCACTTTTCTTGAGAAATTTTATTCGAACATTGGTATTTAAAAAAAATTACAGTAACAGTTTTCTTCACGACGTTCAGACTCGCCAAGATACGTCGGGTCGGCCGTTTAGTAGACTGATTTATCGCTTATTGCTTATTGCCCCCGTAAACCCGCTATATACGAGTACTTTTCATAAAAATCGTTGGAGCCATTTCCGAGATTCATATTATATACTTATATTCATGTAGGTATGCAAGAATTTCTCGTTTAACGGTATTAGATATTAGTTAACTATATTTTACAACAATAAATGATGACTTTTACATGAAAAGTGGTTAACGTTAATTTATAAACAAATTGAAAAATCATTTTGGACACAGTAAATTACACAGGAAACCCTGTTTCTATCCTGAACACCAATTTTTTTTAGTGCTTCTCGCAGTTCTCGCTTATTAATTTACAGTCGAGCCGATCTCCGTTGAATGCGGTCCAGAGGGAGGAGCTGGTAGTGGGGTGCCCCGGCCCAAAGATGGGGACAGTATTCCTTATCAGACCGAACCTGTGCCTTGATGAGAGGGTGGGTAGGAGTGAAATACTGTCTCAATCTGTCACGCCAAGCTTCTTTGAAGCCAATTTTTTTTATTATGTAGGGGGCAAACGAGCTGACATATCGCCTGATGGTAAGCGATTACCGCCACCCATGGACACCCGCAACACCAAGGGCGTTGCAAGCGCATATCAATGAGTGCCGCTAGTTTGCAACATGTCATTGATATGGAGAAGAACAGAGTAGGCCATAGCATTCACAAGTATGGAGTCAGAGCATTCACCGTCGACTACGACCTTTATGCTTCTATATGCTAGAAAGCTAGTGATCCAATCGCATAATTTCTTGGGACGACCGTAGGAAGGGAGCTTCGAAAGAAGCGCTTTGTGCCAGATCCAATCGAAGGTTTTCGCAAAATCCAAACTGCCTGTGCCCAGCGATGTGTCAAGTATGCTAGATGATCACCATTTATTTCAAGATTTTTTTTGTCTTCTGATTCTTTTTTTTGTTTGTTAGATGAAATGGCAACCAGCCGGATCACTCGGATCAGCTCTTTCTGCCAATGTCATGTATTTATATTCTTCAATTCTAAGTCTTCGAGTCTTCAAGTCGTCGTCGTGATAATGATAATAAATTTATAAAATGTGTATGACATGAAATGGGGACCGTATTTCGAAAAAACAAAACACGATTTGCCTGATTCTTTTTTTTACTCTGAAATTTGATAATTCTGACAAGTGATGTTGATTGATTCGTCCATTATTGTGATTTGTTTGAGGCTACGCTGCCTTCTGACTACAATATAAATTGTGAGCATCTGAAACTAACACTTACAGTGTAACATTTTGATGCCGAAAACAGTATTTTGGATACTGTATTTTTGTTCAGAAAAAAGTAAAATGTTGAGAAAAACAGTATAATAAATATTATTTTTAAATGTATAGTTGGCATCCCTAGTTATGTCACGACAGTTTTTAATGTCAAATCTTGTTTACTTTGATTTTGATTGATTAAAAAAAAAACAGTGAAGAAAGAAACATTTAATTTTGTTTACTTCCTCACTTCTATCTTCATAATATTAAATGTGTGATATGACCAAAATTTGAAAATGGTTACTGTAGTAAACTTTGAAAAGGTTTGTCGTGTTTGTTTATGTGACACTGGACCTATGAAGGACTTGTTCATGGTGTGTACACCAGAAGTATTCCAATTTTGCACTTCTGTAGAGGTAAGTTAACAGATGTTATTCAGTTAGTTTCCTTGTGATGTATGTAATGGACTGAAATATTTTGAATAATTACTCAATCAGCTGTGGTATTGTAGGCTAAAGAAATTTATTAATGTTTGCAGGATAGCTATTGAAAATATATATGATTGTTGTGATTGAAACATTATATTTTAAATTTAGAAAGTAGTGCGCCTACTTAAACCCTTAAAAAGCAAAGACAGAGTTGTGACACATATACTAGTAGTAAAAAAAAGAGATGTATTAAATTGAACCCGGATAGCTAGCAATAGCAGACCCTTCAATGCCATAAAATTACTTTGGCTGTCAAATAAATATACATTGCAAAAACAGAATACTCGTTTGAAGAAAATATTTTCCATCATGAACTTTCATTACTTGTTTCAGGTATCAGAAAACGAGAGGTTGCCTACACAACTATGCCAGGCGTGTGTTGATTTATTAAACAAATCATATTACTTCAAGCAGTCTGCTATTCGATCAAACAGTATTCTAAAACAGCAACATATAAATGAGGTAACAAAGAACTGTTATTGTAACTGCCTTGCTAGATGGCATTCTATATTAGGTTGATGTCTGAAATATTTATTATTATTATTTATTATTGTGTCAATCATCATCATCATCATCAACCCATTGCAGTCCACTGCTGGACATAAACCTCTCCCAAGGACCCCTTTGGGTCAATTGTGTCAATAAACTAAATTAATTACTTAAACAGCTTATTGTATACCTGTGCCTCCTCCCACCTGCATGTATATCAATTTAGACCACTGTCATTAAACGAGTAAGTAGTGGCAAAAAATAACCTCAGGAATCAAAGAATCTCCATGCCCATTTTAATAGAAACCGGTGAAGTGGTATTCCCTGACAGCGTAACTGACAGACAGAGTTACTTTGGAGTTCTTAACATAGGTATAGTATGCATGACTCAAAAGTAATTCAGTCTGTCGACCTGTAATGCTTTCATAGCTGCTCATTGCACCCATTTAAATTAAATTTCACATGGAAATACTTTGGTTCTTGAGAAAGAATAGAGGCTACTCTTTACCTACATACATGTTTTTTTTTTTTATTGAATAGTGGGCAAACGAACAGACATTTCACCTGATGGTAAGCGATTACCGCCCCCCCATGGACACCCGCAACACCAGAGGCGTCACAAGTGCGTTGCCGACCTTCGAGGGATGGGGAGAGGGATAGGAGAAGGATGGGGGAGGGGTTCGGGTATAGGTCACTCACTCGGTGAAACACATTGCAAGCATTATTTCATACCGGTTTTCTGTGAGGTCGTGGTATCACTCCTGTCGAGCCGGCCCATTCATGCCGAAGCGTAGCTCTCCCACGGTAAAACTTGTGGACAGAGTCTCAGCTAAACTAGCATTTAGATTACTATAAAATAACATTAATTTGAATGGAACAACACTCACATTGTGCTTAAAACTATGCCTAATTTATTTTCCATGGTACTATATCTTATCGTTTTTTTTTTCAAACAGCAACAACAAGTAAAGCATGAACGACAATCAAATGATAATGAAATCACTGTGGCTGAAGTTACTGATGATGATGTTGTGTGTCAGACCAATCACAATGAGAATGAAATACTTAATAATAGTATGGAACCTGCTGAAATTATCAGGTAAGAACGGTGAATGAGTCTGTCCTGTATAATACATTTTTATAAGCTTTTGAAATGTGAATACCGACAATGCACTTGTGACGCTTTTAGTGTTGCGGTTGTCCGCATGGGCGGCGGTAATCGCTTAGCATCAGACGATACGTCGTTTGCCCCATATATAAAAAAAAACCTGCAAAAGACTACTCAAATTGAACAAAGATAATCTTGGCTATTTTGCTCATAGTTTAGCTATAAGCAAATTAGCCAAAACTGATAGGAGTAATCGATAAAAAGTGGGAAGTGCTCTATTAACAAAGGATCTAGTTCCTTAACTGTGTAAACAGCTTGCAATATTGTAGACGTGTGCTGACCCATTATAAGATGGTCTTGATAACACCTGAGAAAATTTTCAAAGAGGCAGGAACCTCATTCCGTGTTCATAAACAATGCTCTTTTCTTTTTCAAGTTATAATTGGTTCTATTCTATCCTATATATATACATATATATATTTTTAGGCGAATCAGAAGAAGAAGACAACTGGCAAGACCATTGAAGAAGAGAACAAGAATGAAATGTCCAAAATGCGAAAAATCATTTCAGAAGTACGAAAATTTCGAAGCACACATGAGAATTCATTTTGGAAAAAGGGTATGATTTTTCATTTAAAACATAACCACACTCATGTAGCTTCATTCCGAAATTAAAACAATTAGAAAATAACACATTGAATATACTTAAAACAAGAAATAATTTAAACTTTGACCCGAATAAGTAAAACTTTTATTATTTAAATAAATTTTTAAATAATTAAATATTTCGGACATCTAACACACAACGCCATCTAGTCCCAAGCTAAGCAGAGCTTGTGTTATGAGTACTAGACAACTGATATGAATACATATACACTTGTTTTTTTGGAAATACATACATATTATACATAGAAAACACCATAACGCCGAAACAAATATTTGTAGATCACACAAACATTTGGTCCGACCCAGGATTTGAACCCGTGACCTCAGACATAGCAGTCGCATTCACTACTACTGCGCCACCGAGGCAGTTATTTAGCCCATGTCACCTAGGTTATTATGAGGAGTCAATTAAGACATCTTTTTTTTTAAATCGGTTAAGTACTTAAAGCACTACAGTTGAACATGCAAACATACATAGACTGCCAAAATGAATAACACTTTTGTCTTCACTATAGACGGGTAAAAATTAGGTGTTTTTTTTTTTTTATGGAATAGGTGGCAAACGTGTAGACGTATCGCCTGATGGTAAGCGATAACCGCCGCCTAAGGACACCCGCAACACTAAATGCGTCACAAGTGCATTGCCGGCCTTTTAGGGAGGGGAAAGGGCTTGGGCCGCCGGTATCCCCACTCACTCGGTGAAACACAGCGCAAGCACTAAATCACACCGGTTTTCTGTGAGGCCGGGGTACTACTCTGGTCGAGCCGGCCCATTCATACATTATTATTTTTAGACCTAACCACTGCCATACCTGTACTTTCTTCTCCCTTACATTGTAATCATTTTATAATCTTCCAGCCAGACATAAAATGCGATCACTGTGATAAAACCTTCCCTACACTACGAAATCTCCACAGCCATTCAAGAATCCACACCGGTTCAAGAGCATACCAGTGTTTGACGTGCGGCAAGAATTTTGCTTATCTGAATGTGCTTAAAAACCACGAGTTAATACATTTGGGTGTGAAGAAGCATGTTTGTCACATATGCGACGCCAAGTTTGTACAGAGATATAATTTGAAAGTAAGTTTTTGATACGACCTTAAGGAAAAGATACTTTTTTTTTTTTTTAAAAGACAACGCCCACATTAGGAATATACATCCTGTGTCGCGGGGGACTTCACAAACATACATGTAACGTACACAAAGAACACCCAGACTCAGGTCAACACTTTGTGGATCACACAAAGTGATGTCCCACGTGGGATTTGAACCCACGACACTTGGATTAGTGGCAAACGGCGTTGTGACCGCTTAAACCACTAGGCCAACCGTGCAGTCTGAACTCCTGATACTCCTTTCTTAACGATCTAAAATGCGCTTGTGAAGGTCCTGGGGTCATATCCATCCAACACAAAGGTCATGCCTGGTGGTCCAAGGCCCTACTACTACATATATGCTAATCGGCCCGAGAATTTCGATATCGCGATACAGGATTTGCAGTTACTCTGTAATTTGGTGGTAGCGACTACCGAATTTATATTTAGTGACCTGTCTACTCGTTTACCCCTTTTACCATAAAAACAAAGACAAATACGAGTTCAATTTCGAAATTTGAATGCATGGTAATAATTATTATTATTTCAGTCACATTTGAAAACTCACACCAAAGAACAGAACTATATTTGTGGACAGTGTGGTAAGAAGTTTTCGCAAGCTGGCAACTTGAAGATTCACCTAATAAGACACACAGGGATCAAGAACATAGCCTGCCAACTGTGTGATATGAGGTTTTATGTTAAGGTTTGTACCTTCTTTATTCCAAAACTTAAAGTGAACTTATAGAGTACTTCAATTATGAGTTATTTATACTCGTACGGAAATTTAAATAGACAGAAAAAAAATGCATAAGTAAAGATGATGATTTATTGATATAAAACATCTAATGCGAAAAGTTAGGCTGTTTTGGCATTTGTCTATGTAACAACAACGCGTCGCCTTGCGCAAGTGACGCGAAAATATCTGGATGCTTTCGGCTTATTCATTTTTTCCTTAAAAGAAGCGCATGCTCTTTAGTTGCTCGACTACCTCGGTGGCGTAGTGGTAGCGTATGCGACTGCTAAGCTTGAGGTCTCGGGTTCGATTCCCGGGTCGGACCAAATGTTTGTATGATCTGCAAATATTTGTTTCGGAGTTTGGGTGTTTTCTATGTATAATATGTATGTATTTACAAAAAAAAGTTTATAAGTATTTATATCAGTTGTCTAATACCCATAACACAAGCTCTGCTTAGTTTGGGACTAGGTGGCGTTGTGTGTTGGATGTCCGAAATATTTATTTATTATTTAGTTATACTATTTTTATTAAAATAACTGTCTAATTAATTTATTGTGTATTTTCAGAGTGACCTTTTCAAACATATGCGATCACATTCGGAAGATAAGCCGTTTTCTTGTGAATACTGCGACAAGACATTCAAAAGCAATAGTTTTAAAATAGTTCACATGAGAACTCATACAGGTATTATTGAAATTTTGTATCTAAAAATGCTTTTTGTGTGAGCCAAAAATATTAAAAATTAGAGTACCTTGCAAAGGCTAGTTGCCTCCAGATGACGAGAGTGTATTTATTGAAGTCATAGAAAAATATAATTGGCATGGCACAGTCAACTTTAAAAAGTAGCTGACAATTTTAATGTTCCAATAATTCGTATTTATTAGGTCTAATAATGTTCAGTTACTTTTGACATTTTAGCGTTCAGCTACTTTTGTATTAGCTATTAGCTGAGCAACACAATACGTTGCTCAGCTAATTTTGAATTGTTAAGATGATCATTTAATTCAAATAATAACTGCACGGTTGGCCTAGTGGTTTAAACGTTCACTACTGCGCCAAGTGCCGTGGGTTCAAATCCCACGTGGGACATAACTTTGTGTGATCCACAAAGTGTTGTCCTGAGTCTGGGTGTTATTTGTGTCCGTTACATGTATGTTTGTAAAGTCCCCCGCGACACAGGATGTATATTCTAATGCGGGAGTTGTCTTTTAAAAAAAATAAAAAAATTCTGACGGCCTAGCTTGGTAAATGATTTAAGTGCGCTAAGTTGCATATCAGTTTTGGTAATTTGGTCATGGTCAGCTACTTTTGAGGCTGACTGTACAAAGAGATATAGCCATCATAGAAAATGTTGGGACATTACATATCATGTTAACAGCTTTTAACAATCCACTACTGGACATAGGTCTTTACTTAGAAAGGAGGTTTTGGGCTACCATACCACATACTGGCCAGTCGGGTTGTTGTAACGTTTATTTCAAGTTTTCCTTATCTTAGCAGTGATGTTAGCCTGCGTAGTTTTCGTCCTGTTGGGATATAAAGCTTTAGCGAAATATTCAAATTTTCATGAATATTCCTGTTCCATTGAGACTTTTCACTATACTTATCTAAAACTTTATGCATTTTTGTACATTGGCGGACTTAATGCCTAAGGCATTCTCTTCCAGTTAAACTTAGGGTGGGACTGCACAGAGGTTTCCGTATGTAACTAATTACGTATGGCATTTAATAGAACCAAAGCAACTCCTTCAAACATAGTTAAGAGCATCTTCATGCATTAAACGGTTATATTGTTTTAGGTGAACGCCCTTACGCATGTGATATATGCCCAAAAAGATTCATGGCGCGAAAAGACATGAGGAACCACAGAATGATTCACACTGGCGAGAAACCCCACAAATGTCAACTGTGTGATCAAGCCTTTATACAAAAATGTGCTCTGAACCGACATATGAAAGGGCATATGCAGAAGGAGAATGATAAGGCACAGAATATAATACTAAGGGCGAGGTTACAAGGAGAGTATGCGCAGTGGCAAGATATGTGATGTAAATAAAATGTAAGAATTCGAAGAATAAGAATGTAAATAATTGTTACAAGGATATGGTCGCATATGGTCAAATTCGTAATCAGTCAAATGCTTGAAAAACCATGAAAGTCATTGTTCAAAATCACATATATACTTTTAATTTATATGTGAATTTGACCAATGCTGCACTGTTGGCCGAGTGGTTTCAGCGGTCGCCATGCCGCTTGCTACTGAGCCAAGTGTCTTGGGTTCAAATCCCACGCGGTACAACACTTTGTGTGATCCACGAATTGTTGTCCCGAGTCTGGATGTTCTTTGTGACCGTTTCATGTATGTTTGTAAAGTCCTCCACGACACAGGATGTTTATTCCTAATGTGGGAGTTGTCTTTTAAAATATATAAAAAAAAAAATTGCAAAAGATAAAAATCGTAGACTTATGTATTATCTCCGCGCGTTGATATTGGGATTGACAGCTAAGAGCGGTAACGTCAGTATTGCTTTAGTACATGTGAAATTTACAAGAATTATCAACTGAAATCAATCAATCAAACTATCAAATTAAATTTCTTAAAAATAAACTTTTAGATTGTGTTACTAGCGTTACTATTTTGCGATGGATGACGTCACGCGGCTCTTATTATGACGAGGTTCAATCCCAATGTCAACGCGCGGGGGTTATAGTCCACTGGCTGCACATAGGCCTTTGCTCATAGTTCTATCTATGCATGAACAAATCGTGTTCTTACCGACGGAGTTTTATTTTGAAAGTAAGTAGGTATACTGATAAAACAAAATCGCAGACTGGTAATATCAAATATTCTCACATAGTCACTACTTCTAATAGTCCGGTCAATTTAGACCAAAAAATGAGAGTGAAGGTACATAAATTCCCAAAATTAGTAAAATGGTTCAAAACATAATTATAAACAATACCGGAAAGTTCCCCATCATTTTTTCCCCGTGTATGGATTTTTTTTTATTCAAGGTCAAAGGTCCAAAAAATGGGTTTTATCATAAAAGTACCTTAGACAAAATTGTAGATCATAAAATTATCTATAAGAAATTGATCAATACTTTTTTCCTACAAGCCACCGTTTCTGAGATATAACGATTCAAAAAGTTATAAAAGTTGTTATCGTCATAATATGCACACGTTATCACGCCACTTATGAGGTAGTGTACTTAGCGCGTTTTTTTAACGTAGTTTCCCCAGTAGGCCTACTCCACGGGTCAGTTGTGATCAGGACATGAGGAGGACGATAACTGCTGCTGCCTCGTACATTATTGTATCATTATAAGAAGCAGATAAACCAAAAGCCGAAAAGATTTGTATAAGGCTCGATTCAAAATATCATGATGATTATCCACTAATCAACAAACAGTCATGTTATTAGTTTATAGATAATACACTATTAGCTAGCTAATAATAAGAAGCAACTCGCCCTAAATTAAAGTTTATAAATTCGAGTATTAAAACTGCACGGTTGGCCGAGTGGTGTCAGCGGTCGCCATGCCGCTTGCTACTGCGCCAAGTGTCGTGGGTTCAAATCCCACGCGGTACCTACAGCACTTTGTGTGATCCACGAATTGTTGTCCCGAGTCTGGATGTTCTTTGTGTCCGTTTCATATATGTTTGTAAAGTCCCCCACGACACAGGATGTTCATTCCTAATGTGGGAGTTGTCTTTTTAAAAAAAAAAAAAAATGACTAGCTATTACCCATAACGGAACGTTCAAATTGTTATCAATACTTGTCATATCGAAAATTTAATAGAATGTTATATTTATGTCTGAAACCAAAAGGTTGTGAGTGATAGTAACTTAAACAAATGGTTGAATCTGTATTTATTTAATTGAATATTAATTTAAGTGAATTGAAATGTGTATAAGTAATTTTTTCGTAAATAAAATAAGGTAAAGTAAATCTTTCGTTATGATTCTGAAACATCATCATACAATACATTCATTTTCCCTAAAAGGCTTTAGAAATTACTCCTTAAGATTGAGCTTGTCTAGTTTTAAAACTAGATTCAAGACTGAGACATCTTAAAATACGGGCCTATGAGTATCTCGTCTCCTTTCTCCCACTAGATGGCGTGCAAGCCTTATCAACATCTCAGTCACAAGAAGTCCACTGCTGAACATAGGCCTCCCCTATTAACTTCCACATTGACCGCTCGGTAGCGGCCCGCATCCAACGAGTCCCCGCGATCTTAACCAGGTCGTCCGTCCACCTCGCGGGAGGTCTTCCTACGCTGCAAGCCTTATGGCACAATTCTATCATGTACCTTCATATGCCTCTTCACAGTACCTCTCTGCGTAAATCTCTGATCACAGACGGTACATTTATATGGTTTATCACCTGTGTGTATTCTAACATGGTCATTCAACCTCTTCTTAGACACAAAACCTTTCAGACAATAACTGCAAACAAAAGGTCGTTCCCCAGAATGAATTCTTTTATGTTCTAGCAAAGTCGATTGGGCGGCGAAAGATTTATCGCAAATATCACACTTGTACAACTTCTTGCCTTCATGTATAAGTAAATGTTTGGCCAAATTGTATTTGTCTGTAAATGGGAAAGAACAAATTTGGCAAATAAATCTGCGGCCAGTATGTTGTCTGGAGACGTGTGTCATCAGCATTGTATTTGTGAAGAACTTCTTGCCACAGTGTTCGCACGTAAACTTTCGCTCTCTATCTTCTTTGTGGGTTTCTAAATGTGCCTGTAAACAAAAGATTTAAAAGATACATTTATAATAAAGATAATTTAATTTGTATCTTAATGTAGGGAATTAATATGATTTTTTTAAATACAGTAGAAACTCGATTATCCGGCCCTCCGTTATACGGATTCGTGATTAGCCGGCCAATTAAATCATATTGAGCCAAGTTACAAAATGTTAAACTTGTACTACCTACAAGTCGGAACGCGTTAGAACTCGCATTATACCCCGCTTGATCTATTATTTCTTAACAATCATTGATATTCGTTGATATGCATATATTGTTATTTTTTTTTTGTGCACTAAACCCGCTTTTCTTCATAAATTCGATTAGTCGAATTTTCGATTATCCGAATCCCTAAATCGACACCAATTAGTCCGATAAATCGAGTTTCTACTGTATAGACTTCTGACAAGGTTTACTTACAAACTGATGAAGGTCATGTGAAGACGTTGGATGCAGAAAACACAGGACCGATTCTGGTCCTAGGTGGAAATCGTGACCACTTGTTACTAATCCTTTTAAACAAGGCTTCCTTATACAACTGTGTAAGTCACTGAATAGCTACCACAGTGTCCTTCTGCCACCCATACCATATTCAATAGCTTAAAAACCTATACTAGAAGCCACTCCTCTCAGTAACTATGATACTAAATAAAACTTACTTTTAAAATAACAGCAGTAGTGAACCCCTTGCCGCATACATTACACACACTCAGCTGTCTCTCTCCATGTGATTTCTCATGCATCTTCAATGTTTGCCTACTTTTAAAGATTTTCCCGCATGTTCTGCATTTCAGACTCTCCAAGTTAATAAGAGTATGTTCATTTTCGTTGTGCCTCTTTAGACTGCTCCAGCTCGTAAAGGTTTTATTGCACGGAGGACAGTGGATTGACACCTTAGGAAAGAATTAGGGAATTTTAGAATTATTTTTCTCGCCACTTTAGTATAACTCACTACTACAATGGTAATTAACTGGTAAAAAAGTATGATCAACAGAACTCACTCATTTTGTTTAGCAAACCAAATAACATAAAATTTAATATCTTTCAAATTAATCATGATATTAATTGTCAGAAAAATGTTTACGAAGTTGATGATCACATGTATGTACAGACTAGACAATAAGGTACATCACCAATTTGAGAATAAAATAAAATGAAAATCGGCTAAATATTATTTTATAGCATTAGGGGGTAACCAAGATCACATGTCACCCGAGGGTAAGTGACAACAAAGTGAACCACAAGTGCTTCAAGTCGTCCCTGCCCCAGAATCAGCGGGAGAATACAATAAAACTACACAACACCCTCTAGTCCTAAACTAAGCATAGCTTGTATTATAGGCGAACTAGACAACTGATATAAATACATATTTACTTTTTTTGTAAATAGATAAGTATTATACATAAAACAACCATATTCCGCAACAAATATTTGCAGATTATACAAACAGTCACATTTGCTACCACTGCGCCACCGAGGTAGGCAAGCAAGCAGGCAGGACAGGAACAAAATAATTACTTCGCAGCAGTTTTCTAAGAGGCTGTGGAATCACCACCATCATAACCATTATTTGAACCATGGCTTAGTTTTCCTATTTGAATCTTAATAAATCAAATGCATACTAACAATTTTTCCCTCATGTTCAAGTTTATGTGCTTCAAATCTTTCCTTATAGTTGAATTTTTTCTGGCACAGCTCACATGTGTACTTAAACCTTTTTCTTTTCACCTTTAAACTTATTGCTTTTCTAGTGTGCGATTTCAATTTTAAAGGTTTATTCACTTTTCTGTAATTAAATATTATTTAAATAAGTAATATATTCAAATATTTTTTAGAAAATTTGAACGCATATATCGCACCATAGTAGGAGAAACACACTAGACATTTTTTTTTATTGTATTTGAGGCAAACGAGCATACGTATCGCCTGATGGTAAGCGATTACCGCCGCCCATGGACACCCGCAACACCAGAGGCGTTACAAGTGCGTCGCCGGCCTTTTAAGAAGGAGTACGCTCTTTTTTTTAAGGTTTGAAGGTCGTATTGGACATGGTTCCATACTTATAAAACTATCTATAGATTATTATAAAAAAATGAATTTAATTAATTTAAAGCATCTTGTTACAATAGTGACAAAAATGCTGTCAAAGCAGGATTTTTCACTGTTTCAAAAAGTGTTTGAAATTATTAAATTAGAATCTCTAATAAATGTTACTTTTCAAAATAAATATATATATCTAAATACAGACCTCTTGAGTATCTTGACTTTATTTATTACTACAGTATCATCATTATTGTCTACCGATTCTAAATGTTCTGTAATTAATAAAAAAAAGATGAAATTAGTATCAAGTACTGATAGGACTTGACTGCAAGCATTTATGAGACAAGTTAAATATTGTACCTGACATTATGGCCAGTGTTTAACAACAACAAAAGCTTGTGATTAAAATGAAATAAGCTGTCACCTGGCAATTATGAAGCTATTGGAATCTCATTCGTTAAAGTTAAATAAAATGGGATACTTGAAAAGCTTCGTTTTAAACAATTTACCATTTTCGTACTCCTGAGCTTCTTCATGTTTTATTGAAACATCACTTGTCACTACTACAGTATCATCATTATTATCTAAATGATCTGTAATATAAAAGAAATGAGATGAAGAAGATGAAATTAGTATCAAATACTGATAGGGCATCACTGCAAGTATTTTTTTTAAAGGGACTTATCCTGCCCACACGCCCATCTCTGCAACTCCCGTACACCAGGATCAACAGCAGCGATCCACGAACACACCGAGTTATGGCACTTGGAAATTCCCCAGAAAAATTAAACTGTCTTGTTTTTGCAACAAAATTAATCGGAAGAAAATGGGAGGAGTTGTAAAGGTGGCGCCCTTTAGATGATTCGTCCCATCTTTGTTGCCATTCATCCATTTTTTTATAAACGTTGGACAGCTGTTGAAATAATATTATGATTTTATCACAGTCTCGTAAGCCCAAAAAATCGCATGCCGTGTTTTCTAGTGTAGAATAGTACATGGCTGCATGTCTTTGTACCTCGAGATCAACCGTAATAGCTGCCAACACCAGTAAAGCCTCATTGCTAACTGTCCTATATGCCTTACATAAGAAATGTTTTTGGTCTTGTAACAGTTTGCGACGGACAACAGCTACGTCGCAGCGCCCATATAGAAGCACCATAGTAAAAAAAATTAAATAAGTAGCTCCATAAATCTTTAGTGTATTAAATGGCAGACCCCATGTTGAAGGTGATATCCTAGTCACTGTATAGAAACTCTTTTTACACTTTTCATTAACTGTTCTAATATATTCGATAATCTTGTTTCTCTATGTACATCCAAGGAGATATTAAGTTCAAACATCTATTAACTAGTTTTTCAAGTCTCATTCTAATATCAACAAGTAATAAAACGGAGTCCGCATACACGTATAGACTACATCCGGATTGTATAGGTATTGTCAGAAAATCGTCGAAGCCACAAGTATGGACTTAGTACAGACCCCTGAGGGCACCCCATTATAAGCACCCTCGACACAGAATAATACCCAAGTCTCAATTTAGTTGTGCCGTATGAGAAATATGAGGAAATAAGGGAAAACATATGATTGAAGCACCCTATTGAATTTCATTTTAGTAAAAGCATGGGCCACCACGCTTTGTCGAGGCGCCAGATATAACTCCCTCCACAAGCATTTATGAGACAAGTTAAATATTGTACTTCACATTATGGCCAGTGTTTAAACAACAAAAGCTTGTGATAAAACTGAAATAGACACCTCATTTATTTAAATGAAATGAAATGGTATACTTGAAAAAGCTTTGTTTTAAACAATTTACCATTTTCATACTCCTGAGATTCTTCATGTTTTATTGAAACATCTCTTGTAACTACAGTACCATCATTATTATCTACTGATTCTAAATAGTCTGTAATAAAAAAGAAAAGATGAAATTAGTATCAAGTACTGATAGGGCTTCACTGCAGGAATTTATGAGACAAGTTAAATATTGTACCTAACTGTGTGGCCTATGTATAAACATCAAAACTTGTGATAAAACTGAAATAGCTTGTCACTTAGCCATTATTATGAATCTATTGACACCTCAATCGTTAAAATGAAATGGAATACTTGAAAAGCTTTGTTTTAAACCATTTACCATTTCCATACTCCTGATATTCTTCGATTTTTATTGAAGCATCAACCAACTCAGTTTTTACTTTATCTTCTTGACTTTCAATATATACAGAGATAGAATTAGACGAGAGTTCGTCCCTTTCACATTTTATATTATTTTTGTAGTTATTTAGAGTATTTTGAGATTGTATGCAGGCTCGTTTGAAATCTGAATATTTTGTAATTAGATCATAACATGTATCACAGATTGCCTTTGGTAATTCTTCGTCCCGGTACACCTGAAATAGTGCTTTTGGTTACTGAACAATGTTTTTTCAATTTAAAAAGGTAAATAAATAAAACCAAATAAAAACAAAATACCTGCACCGATGTACAAAAACAATACAACTCAGGGCAAACATTGTCGAATAATATGTACGTAAAAGCTTCTTTCGTTGTGAGGCAGGCACGACATAATTGATTAATATAAGCCATATTTAATATGATACTTTAATTATAATGCTTTCTTTCTGAAATTATCAATTTACCAAATGGCAAACTGTGCCGCTCTCTTGAGTAAATAAAAGCCTATATATATTTAATACATTGTACTCTGTGGTAAAAGTATTCTGAATCTGTGGTGTGCCGATGTCGACGACAGTAGTGTTGCAAACAGTTAAACTAGCTGACTAGCTATCCACTAAATTCAACTTTTAAAACCATCAGAAAACCACTAACAAATATCGAAATACATTAAAAATGCACTATATGTAGATAAATGAACGTTAAAAAAGTTAATCAATAACAACTATTCTAAATTAATTCGTCTTTGTCATGAATCACTTTTGTCTGTACCAACATTTTTCATTTCCATTTTTATACCGAATTTGTTTTACAACGACTTCTGGAATTTTACAACCATTGGAGCATTTTCCTTCCAACCTCAAACCACAGCGCACTGCTACAATATAAATAATTCCATAAACCTCCATTTCTTTGAGCTTCTTTTTAAACATGTAAGTGAGTTAGTAGCTAAGTATTCGCAGTTATAGTAATTAAAACTATTTCTTTAAAAAACGCTAGAAAAATCCACCATATTCTAAAATCATTATTTTACTACTAAATCAAGGATTCAAACCACCAGTTCTAGTGGAAAATCCAATAAGTTGGTAGCACTGATCTACAAATTAATGCCCATGTCAAATTGTCAAGTGCCCACAGTGGGATGGAAGAACATGGGTTTTGATAAAAAAAATTCATTCATCCGAACATATCCAAAATTACCAGTGGGACTGAATGTGGGGCTTTTTGTTGTAGTTAGTAAATTGAAACGCGCTGCAGTCCAACGGTTGATGTAGGGATGTTGTATTTATGATAATTGGTGCGACAACTTCTATTGCGCGATTCAGGATTTATAATTTTCTTCGTCCTCCGTAGTTCAGCGTATATTCGGTTGATGGCGCTGTAGTAAATTTCTGTTGCGCTGTATGTGGACGTAGTCACATCACTCCCCTCCAAGACCGAAGGTCGATATAAAGTTGAGTCAGTTGTCTGTTGCTCTTTTGCGCAGCTTGCCGGTGCCAGGACTGAGTAATTCCAGTGAGTTGGAACTGAGACCTGCAAGTTCTAGTGAGTCGGAACTGAATGCCGCTATTCACAGTGAGTGGGTGCTGAAGTCCGCTGATCCCAGTGAGTCGGGATTGCTTGCGGTGCGCGGTTCTACGGTGAAGTTAACAGTGCACTCTAATTTTAATAACATACAGCCTGTTCTTAACATCTCCAATATATGCATAATTCTTTGTTCAACTGGAGTACTGTATCTCTACACAGGCAGTGTGGTCATGGCAATCCCGGTAATGGCTGCGACGTAACAGACAGAGAAGCTTTCTGTGTCCTGTGCTCCGGTGGCCATTTTGCTGACAGCAAAATTTGCCCGGAGTATGGTAGACAGAGGGCCATTAAGACTATGATGGCAAAAGAAACATCTCATAATGAAGCCAGCAAGATTGTTCCTTCACTTACACTGACACTTTTAAAACCCCACAGCTAACACAATCCCCACAACCTACAATATTAATACAATATGGAATACAATACAATAAATCTATCCAGCTTACCCAATCTCGTCAGCACACCCAATCCTACCGCAAAACAGTTGTTCGCCAACCTAAACCTTGACTTCCACTTTCTCAATTCTACGATGAAATCACTCGCAGAACCTTTACTCATTCTCCTGAACCTTCGCAATGAAGAAATGCTGATTTAGGATAATGGTGTCGAGTTGGTTTGCTAGGTTTACGAGCAGCGTTACGTAGCGATACCGGAGTGAGCGCAGCGGAGCTTAGGGACGTCCGGGAGGAAATTTTAAACCGTGGGAGAGCTACTACTGGGCCGGCTCGACCTGAGTGATACCACGGCCTTACAGAAAACCGGTGTGAAATAGCGCTTGCGCTGTGTTTCACCAAGTGAGTGAGGATACCGGAGGCTCATACCCCAACCCCTTTCCCCATCCCCCAAAGGTTGGCAACGCACTTGTGACGCTTTTGGTGTTGCGGGTGTCCATGGGTGACGGTAATCGCTTACCATCAGGTGATGCGTCTGCTCGTTTGCCACCTATTCAATAAAAAAAAAATTGAGGTTACCTGGTGATTTCTATGGTGAGGTAAGTACTAGTACTAGGTCAGATATAAAATATGTAGCTAGGTTAAGAAGTATCATAGGTAGTTTACGACCGAAACCTACTACTCACCGAACATCGAAGCCCTTGTTTATTCATCCCGATTTGGATAAGTGTCAGATGTGTTCGTGTACGTCGTTCTTTACAACCATTGATAGATTAATTATCACCTATCCACTTCTTGAAAACCAGATTCTGATATGTAATGAAAAATAAAATCGTCATTAGGTGAGATTCTAGAAATATTTGTAATACTGACAGACTTATTCCTCACTTAGAAGTATTCATCAGTTTGAGTACTGTAATGTACTTGTGATGTATTTATTTGATTCCTTCACCCTGGCTCGCCCCCACACTAGCACGCGTCTTAACATGCTTTTCCCGCCTTTTCAAAGAGAAGCTATAGACTCCTCTATAATCTCTGCGCGTCATATGTGCCCAACTCAACTTTCATGTATGTATTAGACCATTACTCACAGACCTACATACACTACAAGTACACTTAAAAGTCCTCGTTTAGAGCCTCAAGAGTATCCCATAGCAGGATGCAGTAATTCGGAATCAATAATTCATTCTGAATTAGCTTAAACCAGTCCTTCATAATGAAAGGGTACAGAGGAAATTGTATGAAATAAATTATACAAAATATGAACAATATAAGAAAATATATTATGAATGCAAGTTTGATTTAATAATCTCCAGTTGTTCCTGTAATACTGAGATAACGACATAAATCAAAATCGATTGAATAACACAGTTCAATAATATATTTGCTGTTTTATAACAAAAAATAATAATTTCAAAAATCAATACATCTACCGCTTAGATCTCAATATAAAAAACATGCTGATAAAAGACTACATTATTTAAAATATGAATCGTTTTATACATATAAAGTACCCATCCCCTTTCCTATATTAAAATAATTTGTCATCACCTCATAAAGCACTTCATTGCTCATAAATGTATAAAATTGTATGTATTACTAGATGAGGCCCGCGGTGTTACCACCGGTATTACTTCACCCGCAGGTAACACCGCGTGTCGAATAGATTTTATATGTTTTTTTTTACCGAATTATGAATCTAAACCATTCTCGGATCCTCAGGAATAGACACAAAAAATGTCTTTAAAATCGGTTCAGCCGTTTAGGAGTTTATTCACATATACAAGCACAGAAGATTTATATTTATTAAAAATATATCCTTCCCTTAATCTATTAGATTACTATTAGTTTATAATACATTAGAAAATACCAAGTATTTATTTATAAAAAATACCCCTCTAAGAAAATATACAGTAAAAATTATCGTAAGAATTTTATTAATCTTCAGTTTATCATTGCAAATAAGACAGTTGTAAACAGGGCAACTATTCAATCTCTATCAAATCTATTTTCATTAGGTCTGTTCACCAACTTGTGACTATAGTACCTCACTCATTTAAACTAGGCCAACATAAGTGAGACTTACTTTAGAAAAATAAAAAAATAGTAATGGTATTTGTTTTCTAAATTGTTTACGTAACAGTATAATGAATAATACAATCATCATTTGGGTATTTTACTTTTAAACTTATGATATAATAGAAATGTTTATACCCAGGTATTTAAATTAAATGTTTTTTTTTGGCAAATGAAAAAAGAATCGGTTTTTTAGTCTATAACCTACAGATAATATAAAACAAATCTTTAAAAACCGTTCATATATATATGTATTTATTTCTAGAGTAAGTACTAACAGTGATCTTTAATGTGATCATTGTGATTTTTTTTATTTTATGTTTTATTTCTTATTGAAAAAAAGATATTTCCGAATATTTGTCAACATTCCTATGATTAATGGAATGTATACAAGTAATGTAGATAAAATCTAATTGATTTTGTAGTTGTTAATTAATATCTATTAAAAAATCATGTTTATATTAAGTACTTCTAAAGTAATTGGACGATATATAGTATGGTCGTATCACAGTTTGCCCTGCATGAAGGGTTTAAGGTATTTATGGAAGCTGCTGTTGACGGGTTCGGCGTTGAGCGGGCTCTTGAGAGCCTCGGCCATGAGCCGCTCGTACACGCGACCGTCGTACGCGCCTAACGCTGAGTGCAAGATCTGGAATAATCAATGAAATATTGAAGAAAATATGAGTGTGTGTACTTATGTACACGCGTTAGAAGTTATACTTCTTTGGCGTATGGAAAAAAATAACTAAAATGCAGTAGTGATTAACGATAAATATTAAAATTAATCAAAAAGATTTTATTCATTTAAATAAATAATATTTATTTATTCACACTGTTTAATTGTACTGTTACGAAACACGTGTTCTAAATATAAAAATACTAGAATATACAACTTGGACATAGTTATCGATGTTCATGCCACCTAGAACTAACTTCACGATGTACAATTCAGGTGTCGTCGTGCGCGCGCTAAGTAAAACTTCACTCTCATAATTTTTCTCCATCGCGCCAAAAGAAGTATAACTTCAAAAAACATACTCGTAATCTATTTAAAGGTTATAATCAAAAATTTTAACAAATAAATCCGACTTTAAAAACTGGAACACATGGACCACACGGGAAGCACCAGCTTTCAAATAAAGAAAGAATCACCAAAACCGGTTCACCCAGTTGATAGTTCTAAGGTAACAACCATAAAAAATACAGTCGAATTGAGAACCTCTTCTTTTTTTTAAATCCAATTATAACGAATCTAACAACATTTGAAACGCCAAATTCTATGAAGTCGTATAGACAGAGGAGGTTTCTGGGAGGGTCTCGATCATACAGAACGAATATAAAGACTACCATGTGACACAGTTTATTGAAACAAGTCAAATATAAAGTTTTCAATGACTCCAATTCAAGCATGGAATTACAACTAACTTTTCTTTTTCGACAAAATCATTATTTTGACTGCCTCGGTGGCGTAGCGGTAGCGTAAGCGACTGCTGTACTTCGGTCTCGGGTTCGATTCCCGAGTCGAACCAAACGTTTGTATGATCTGCAAATATTTGTATGATATACGTATGTATTTACACAAAAAAAGTACATGTGTAATAACATCAGTTGTTTAGTACCCATAATACAAGCTCTGTTTAGTTTGGGACTAGATGGCGTTGTGTGTTAGATGTCCGAAATATTTATTATTTCTTTATATAAGTTGGAAAGGTTGTCTCACCTCGTCTCGAAGGTCGAATGCGTCTACGAGTCCAACAGCGTTAGGTCTCAGCTTGGTCAGCAGATCTTCGTACCAGTGCTGCAACTTCCCTATATCACGTTCTGATATTGATGTGAACTGTACAAATAATTCAATTATATTAAAACAGAACTTAACTGCACGTATGGCCTAGTGGTTCAAGCGGTCGCCACTCCTACTTCGCCAAGTGGGTTCAAATTCTACTTGGGACAACACTTTGTGTGATCCACAAATTATTATTTTAAATCTGAGTATTCTTTGTGTTCGTATTATGCATGTTTGTAAACCTCCCCGCGACACAGGAGTTACTGCTAGTGAAAATGATATTTTGTTAAAAAAGCTATGTCCAATGCATTATCAGGTACCAAAAACTTAAAAATAATGTAAACACAATGTTTAAGGCGGACTCAATTCCGCAGAAAATTTATTTCGGTTAATCTTCTAGTTTTTTTTTTTTTTTTTTTTTTATTGAATAGTGGGCAAACGAGCAGACGTATCACCTGATGGTAAGTTTATTAATTTCTTTCATAACTTAATATTTTTCTTATGATTTCTCTTTAGGTCACAGTGCTTTGAACTATATTATATAATAGCTGACCCTCGCAACCTCGTTTACGTCTACTATTGCCCGTAGCGTAATAGTTTTCCCCCAGTTTTTTAAACATTCTTCATTGGGGCTACGCTCCTATTGGTCTTAGCGTGATGATATATACCCTATAGCCTTCCTCGATAAATGGACTACCCAATACTGAGAGATTTTTTCAAATTGGACCAGCTGTTCCTGAGATTAGCGCGTTCAAACAAACCATCAAACAAATTCTTCAGCTTTATAATATTAGTATAGATTAGTATAGATATATATGCAATACATTATTATATTTTAATGCGATCATTGATGTAATTACTTAGATAGACAGACTTCACATGTCTATTAGGGTTGACTGTTTTAGAAAACATTATTTTTTACATTTATCGTGGGAGAGCCACGCTTCGGCATGAATGAGCGGGTTCGACCGGAGTGATACTACGGCTTCACAGCAAACCGGTGTGAAATAGCGTACCCACACACATACCCTCCATCCCCCTCCCCATCCCCCAAAGGCCGGCAATGCTCTTGTGATGCCTCTGGTGTCGCGGACCTTACGTCTACTCGTTTGCCAACTATTCCATAAAAAATAAACTATAACTACAGTTAGCTCCCTAACGACACTCACAGGATGAATAAGGGTGAAGATACTCCGTACTTTTATATCAGTCTGATATAGTGTGCACTCACCCTAAGCAAGTCTCCTATCCGCTCCAAAGCCCAGTACACAACGTACAAGTCCACGAGTTGTAACAGCACTTCTCTCAGCTGGGGCGACACGTTCTTCACCTGACGTTCAGTCTCCTCGAAGTATGACGTCAGCACGAACAATCGGCAATGAGCCTGGTGGGAACAGAGATGTTGTAATGCTCGCTTTAGATCAGTTATTTAACGGGTTTAGACAAGGTCAATGTCATAGGAGTCTAAGGCCCTGTTTCGCCGGTTACAGGCTTAGGTAGAAGAGCCATGCTTAGGTATTAAAGCCATGCTTAGGCAGTAGAGCCACGCTGTTTTCATAAGCGTAAAATGACAGCGTTCGTGCTGTCGTGTTTCGTTGGTGAGTGCGGGACCGCAGGCCCAAAGATGCAGAAGCATCACTAGGCTGCCATGGTATGGGTCACCATGGTGCATTGTTACAATGTCTGCATTCACAATGCGTAAGGTGATCACCACTCTTGAATTAAGCTTTCCATCAGGTAGAGTAGAGTCATTGACAAGGTCATATATAAAAAAATATAAGTTCCGAATAGCTTATCTGGTGGTTGGTTTGTCACAATGTATATGGGAGATATGTAGCTAATCTGTAACCAGTGAAATGAGTCTAAAGGTCCGTTACTAGTTTGATTTTTTAATATGTTAATCAGTTGTCTATCCTGTTTTATCTGTAGGCTGTTAGTAGTTTGAGATACCTTTTAATAGTTAATTACTAAAATGGTGAATTTTAGTAATCATCTACTTAAGCGACCACGAATCACAGAAAAGAATGCCTACAAAAATATAGGACTGCTTCTGTCTGCTAGAAGGTCCTTTGTGTTCTTAACTTATGGTCGTAGTGATAGTAAAGCATCGAGCAAAGTATATTTAATGCAATAAAGTAGGAATACTTACCTCTGAGGCTTGTGCAAGTTGCACTGAAGTCATGTTCCACGCGTCTTCGTACGACAGACCGCTCTTTTGTCGTTGCTCGATGTTGGCCACGCACAGACCTATTTTACTGCAAACATAATACATAGATATAAGTAATTATTATATAAATAAAAGTTACATGAACAGAAAACGAAGAATCTAACGTTACAATAAATGAAAAAGCTATCTATAAAAAAAAATGTGATGGTATTTTTTTTTAATTAATTTGTGGCGATAGCGCGACCGCGCCGTCACGTCGCGCCAGCCGCCCCGCCGCACCGACCGCTCGTCGTGAGAACTAAACTATTATAAACGTATTCTCGGCGCGCGCCCATATTTACGTAAAGTTACTTCGCTCCAATTGGCTGAGGTTTTTGTGTAGTCTTGTAGCTCGCTTTCACTGTCCTATGTTGTCGGCCAAAATTTAATTATAAGAAAATGCATTTGTGTAAATAAATCAGATAAGTCGTAACCTCCTCGAGTTTCACTACTATTCTAACTACGGTACGAAGGCTAACAGCTGGGCCGGTTTGAATAGTTACCACCTCCTTTCCCTGGTATTAAGGCTACGGATCGAAGGCTAATCAGCTGGGCCGGCCAATATACCTATCCCAGTATCTGCTGTATTTAAGCCAGCTGGCATAGTGTAGGGCCGGGTCAGTAGACAACCCCACGGGTCAGCAAGCCTCACAGATGTCCCGAAACTGGTGACCCCGAACGAACGCTCCTAAGTATTCACGGCGTCGACTCAACATACCCACGACAGTCCGCGTGAATACCTACAGCATTAACGCCCTTGCAATATGTAACAATGAAGAATCCGTCTACCTAATTAACCGTAATCACCCTTATCATGAGATACTGAAGCAATATCCTGACCTGTTACGACCAATGTCACTAAAAACTACAGTTAAGCATGACGTCACACATCGCATCGAAACCACGGGACCGCCTATATTCTCAAGGCCGCGTCCGCTCCCACCCGATAAATATAAAGCCGCGAAGATCGAGTTCGAGACGATGAAGGAAATGGGTATATGTAAGCCATCAAACAGCCCTTGGGCCAGCCCACTACACGTCGTAAAGAAAAAAGACGGTTCACTACGAGTGTGTGGTGACTATAGAAGACTCAACGCCGTTACAATACCAGATAGATATCCTATACCTAGGATCCACGACTTTACTTACCAGTTACACGGAAAGACAATATTCTCGAAGCTTGATATGAAAAATGCTTTTTACGCTCTTCCTTTGGAAAAAACAGACGCCGCGAAAACTGCAATCATCACACCATTTGGGCTATATGAATTCAACCGCATGCCCTTTGGATTACGTAATGCTGGTCAAACCTTCCAACGTTTTATGCATGAAGTGTTAAGGGGACTCGATGACATCTGTTTTTCGTATTTGGATGATTTAATCATATTCTCGAACCCTAGTGACCATGAAAAATACTTACATAAAGTACTTGAACGCCTTAACCAGTATGAAGTCACGCTTAACATCAATAAATGCGAATTTGGCAAAAACAAGATACAATTCCTAGGCTACGAAGTATCATCAGACGGAATCAAACCCACGGAAGAACGCACGCAAGTAATAAAAAGTTACCCGAAACCCACTACGATACAAGAACTAAGAAGATTTTTAGGCATGATTAACTTTTACCGCAACTGTTTACCTCATCAATCAGAACATCAATGCCTACTCAATAAATACTTACATAACTCTAAGAAGAATGACAAGTCACCAATTCAATGGACGCCTGAAGCTGAAAAATCCTTCGAGCAATGCCGCCAAAGCATACTCGAAGCGACTACACTCACTCACCCAATACCTAACGCGCCACTGTGCTTATTAACCGATGCTTCCGACACGAGCCTCGGCGCCGTACTACAACAAAAAGTTAACGACGTATGGAAACCTCTTGCCTTCTACTCAAAAACAATGAGTGACACACAGCGAAGATACAGCGTGTACGATCGCGAATTATTAGCAATGTACACCGCTGTTAAAAATCTACGCCGGCTGATCGAGGGTAACGACCTCACTATATGCACAGACCACAAACCCCTTACCTACGCACTTACGAGAACGCCGAATAGCAGTGATACACCGAGACGAGAACGTTAACTACACTACATAAGCCAATTTTGTTCAACAATAAAATACATTCACGGAGATAGAAACGAAGCGGCCGACGCGTTATCACGCATATCAGAAATAGAAATACTTAATCACACAATCGACTACAATAAATTAGCAATAGAACAAGAGAACGACACAGAACTACAAGCTTGCATGAAACAAAGTAATCTCAAGTTTTCACACATTACACTACCCGGGGGTCAACGTCCGATATGGTGCGAAATATCTACAACAAACATTCGGCCATACCTACCACTGAGTTATCGTTTTGTAGCATTCAAAGCGCAACACGAACTTAGTCACCCTGGCATACGAACAACAAGAAAAATAATGACTACAAAATTCTTCTGGCCGTCTATGAACAAAGATGTAACTACGTGGTCAAGGTCATGCATCGGTTGTCAACGCGCGAAAATACAAAGACACGTAATTAGTCCACTCGGCGAGTTTCAACAATCATCGCGTTTTGAACACCTACACGTCGACATAGTTGGACCGCTACCACCATCAAACGACTTTAGGTATTTAGTTACTATGATCGACCGCTGTACTAAATGGCCCGAAGCAATACCTACTCGTGACATCACCGCCGAGACAGTAGCGAAAGCTGTTTACGAAGGATGGATAACACGATTCGGTTGTCCTTTACGAATCACTACCGACCAAGGCAGACAATTTGAGTCATCACTATTCCACTCACTAATGAAGACACTCGGCGTTTCTCGCATACGTACCACTGCATTCCACCCACAGGCAAACGGACAGATAGAACGATGGCATCGTACTTTAAAAGCAGCACTAATGGCAAGAGCCGCAAGTATCAGATGGATCGAGGAATTACCTACTGTGCTACTAGGACTGCGTACAGCACTTTGTCAAGACTCTTCCGTTAGCCCTGCCTTAATGACCTACGGTTCTACACTACGCATCCCGTCGGACTTTTTCGTGCCTACAAAGCCGAACATAAACGACGCAGAGTTCGTTCGTCAGCTGACCGAAACAATGTCGTCATTAACACCTACAAAAAGATCGCATACATCGAACCTACACACATTCGTACATAAGGACCTACAAACATGTACACATGTGTTTGTGCGGAATGACACCGTTCGCCGTCCACTTACACCGCCATACGAAGGTCCTTACAAAGTATTACAACGCAGCGCAAGTGGCAAACAATTCACTATTCAACTACCATTACGTACGACAGTAATATCAATAGATCGATTGAAACCAGCATATACATATAGCGACGAGCAACACACATCACAATCATATTCCAATACAACAATGCAGACAACACCGCCAACTTCGAGTACCAACAATACGAGTGCAGCCGCCGCGACATCGAGCAACAGAGATGAGCCCGATGAGCCAGCCACGAAATGCAACACCTACGTCACTCGAACCGGCAGGATAGTTAAACCCAACGTACGCTTCGCTTGAGGGGGAGTACTGTGGCGATAGCGCGACCGCGCCGTCACGTCGCGCCAGCCGCCCCGCCGCACCGACCGCTCGTCGTGAGAACTAAACTATTATAAACGTATTCTCGGCGCGCGCCCATATTTACGTAAAGTTACTTCGCTCCAATTGGCTGAGGTTTTTGTGTAGTCTTGTAGCTCGCTTTCACTGTCCTATGTTGTCGGCCAAAATTTAATTATAAGAAAATGCATTTGTGTAAATAAATCAGATAAGTCGTAACCTCCTCGAGTTTCACTACTATTCTAACTACGGTACGAAGGCTAACAGCTGGGCCGGTTTGAATAGTTACCACCTCCTTTCCCTGGTATTAAGGCTACGGATCGAAGGCTAATCAGCTGGGCCGGCCAATATACCTATCCCAGTATCTGCTGTATTTAAGCCAGCTGGCATAGTGTAGGGCCGGGTCAGTAGACAACCCCACGGGTCAGCAAGCCTCACAGCTGTCCCGAAAAATTCAAGAACTTCCCCTGGATTTGGAGACTTTTGACTATTTCTGAAATCCCGTACCATATAATATACTGGTAATATAATGGTTTTCTGAATTCTATGGTTTAATTTATTATTATTTTTTTACCAAAGTTTTTTCTCGGCAAAAAATATTGGCAAAAGATTGGTTACTGTGTTGATGTGTGCAATGTTGATTATTTACCAACTTGTGGTATGCAATCAAACGAAATATTTTTTAGACATTTGGAGTCTAAAAAATATTTCGTTTTATTGCATATGTACCACTTTTAATTTTTATTTGTCTTTTGAGTTTGGTCTTCCCTAACTACACTAAAATTGAGAAAAACAATTTCTTAGTAAAAAAGTGTAATAATTTATATTGTTTTGTAATATACCTATAGTCTGGCTTTATGCATTTGATAATGCTATAAAGCAAAACAGCTTAGTTAATTTTAATTAAATGGAATAAGTACAATTGAGTTCTGTTTTAATCATGTACTTATGTAAATTTGTGTTATATTGGATAAAATATGGGTTTTTATATATATCTAGTCTTTATTATTTCCCTTAGTATTTGGGGTCGGCTTCTAGTTCAACCGGTTTTGCTTTAAATCTGTTTTTTACAGAGTGTCTGGTATCGGACCTACGCAATTTAGAGGGCGAACTGAATTCGATGGTTGAACTAGTTGTCAGTATATGAGGGGACTGATTTATCAATAACGATGTAAGGGGACTGACGGCTTATCGTGCAAATAAATGAATATCAATAGTTATAGTTACATGTTAGCGTTCGATGTATTTGAGAAATAAACCTTTTGACGTCTAAAAGAGATTTTATTAAAAACAATGTTATAATCACAATATTAATTATTATTTTTTTGGACATCTAACACACAACGCCATCTAGTCCCAAGCTAATCAGAGCTTGTGTTATGGGTACTAGACAACTGATATGAATACATATATACTTTTTTTTTGTAAATACATACATATGATACATAGAAAACACCCAAACTTCGAAACAAATATTTGTAGATTACACAAAAACTTGGTCCGACCCAGGATTTGAACCCGAGACCTCAAGCACAGCAGTCGCATTCACTACCACTGCGCCACCGAGGCAGCATTAGAATAACTGTTGAGGTTGAGGTCGCTAGGTTAATCACTAATATCACTCGGATATTCATTGCATTGTAGCTCAAACTGAATTGAACTGTGGGCCGCGAGACGTCTTTTTATATCACACGCTGTTATTACTAGCACATTCTAGTACATACAAGTTCGTTGACCGGTTCCAAGAACGCGCCGGCGAATGCTCTCACAACAGCCGTGCGACAATAAATTTTATTCGATGCTACATAAGGTTCATTGTTTCGTGTCTCGAGTACTTTCGTGAAGTTAAGGAGTGTGAGTGTTGTGTGCGGGTAGTGTTGTTTTGTCGTAACTATATAATTTGAGGTAAGAAGCAGGTAAGTAAGTAGGTGAGTAGGGAGTGACATTAGACTGCACGGTTGGCCGAGTGGCCATGCCGCTTGCTACTGCGCCAAGTGCCGTGGGTTCAAATCCCACGCGGTATAACACTTTGTGTGATCTACGAATTGTTGTTCCGAGTCTGGACGTTCTTTATGTCCGTTTCATGTATGTTTGTAAAGTCCCCCACGACACAGGATGTTTATTCCTAATGTGGGAGTTGTCTTTTTTAAAAAAACAAAAAGCATACCCGGCGGCGACCATCTCGAAGCCCCGCACGACGCCCTCCACGGAGCTGTCCCAGGGCGGCGAGCGGCGCGAGTGGGCCACGCGCGCCAGGTAGGCCACGGTGGGCGGCAGCGAGTCGCCGCCCGCCGCCTGCTGCCACGCCTTCACCAGGTACCTGCACCGCACCACACACCCCATACATTCTTTATATCTATACTAATATATCAACCTGAACAGTTTGTTTCAACGCGCTGATCTTAGGAACTACCATTTATCGAGGAAAGCTAAGCTATCTGTATCATACGCTGAGACCAATAAAGAATCTTACAAAAACGAGGAAAATTATTACCCTACAAAATAGGAGACCCTTAGTTAGGTGTCACTTAGCATGGCGAAAACTAAATTAGATAAGATTTATATTTAGGAGTTATCTACATTACGGTAAGTTCCTAGTTAAGAGATGGTGTCTTAATTGAATAAATCTTAGCCGCCTAAAGCGTACACCCACAAGCAAGTATGATTTGTCAGTTTACGCTGTTGTATGAATTAATTTATTCGTATTTCAGAACAATAACCACAATTGCGTGCGGTGCACCGCACTATCTAAACGAATGGACTACATTATTCAGTTTTTTTTATACCTGGCAGTTTGCAGGAGCAGTACGGTATTTTCTCCCTCGTAAGTGCAGGCGGCAGTGACGTGGCCATAAGTAAGGGGCAAGTTGGACGCCTGCATGTATCCGTGGCCGCCACAAGCGAGACGACATCGCTCAACACATTCAGCGGCGTCCGCTGTCGTCACAGCTTTAAGGCAACACGATAGAGCATGTAACTGAAATAAAATTCCATTTTTTTTTACTAGCTATTCAGATCCGCTTCCCAGACGTCCGATTTTGGCACGACGTCCCAATTTTTAAATCAAAATTTTTATGTCCCCCACGAGACAGGCTCAGTCCCGCACTTTTTAGATAATTGGCCGGACGTCGAAGGTAAAGTTGGCATGGTATCAGCTCTTTAAAAGTTTCCAAAAAAAAGATACCATACCAGGAATTTGGAGTGATGTTTAACAGAAAATCAAAAATATCGAAAACGACTTTTCACTCACTCATACACTCATATGTCGCAATTTAAAAGTCAAATAAAAGGAATTTATCCTTATATTAGTACTAGCTGACCGACGCAACCTCGTTTGCGCCTTTTATTGCCCGTAGCGAAAAATTTTCCCCCGTATAGGGCTGATTTTTTACACCTTGTGTCCGAAAAACCCCAATATCTTACGGAACCCTATTTTTTTCCAAAATAAAATATAGCCTATAGATTTACCATAGCAGCGGCATCTATTGATTACTTACTCAACCCAGTCGAAAGGTATCGACATCTGTTAGAATCATTTGGAGTTAACCTCTGGGGTGCGGCATCGCGGATCCACGATTGTCCCGTCGGTGCGGCATCGCGGATCCGCGATAACCGCAGTTAACTTGCATTTTAATTAATTTTGGGTATTAAAGTTATTATAATGAAGTCTAGAAAGGTTTGTTATGCATTTGCTTTATACGAACAACATTTTAAAACATTCGTTTGTCAAGTGCGCTTCAAGAGCCGTAAAAAAAACGAGTTCCAATTTCAAAGTTGACGATGACGCAACGCGATCTGTCAAGTGCCTCTTAAAACTGATTTTTTGCCGATAAGGTGGTTTTGAAGGTAGTTTGTTATTATATTTTACTTATTATACTTATTTTAGGAACCACTATCAATACGAATTGAGGCATAAATCATGCGTAATTTTGAATAGTGTTACTCAAAAAGTTACCGAGTCTATTACCTATTGAAAAGGGCTTACTCATTTGAAGGTTTTTACGCATTTATTCTTATGTTTTTATTGATAAAATGATATAATTGCGATGAGAATCTTATATAGAATATAGAATAGCAACAAAAATGTGTTAGAAAAGCTAAATATTTAAATAAACACTCATTTTTTGCCTGACGAGCGAAATTAGACGCACACATACAAAGGGCTCCCACGCCATTACTGTTCTACATCATCATCAGCGTATCGTAGTCCACTGCTGGACATAGGCCTCTCCAATAGCACGCCACTTAAAATTGTATATCGCCGTTGATTCGTGTTTGCACGCAGCCTAGCGGGAAGTCCCGGAACTATTAACACCCACACATACACAGTAGTGACGGACAATGAACAAGACGTAAACTGATCTTTGTTTATGTTTTACTAAATTATTTTGTATTGACCATAGACTTTGTGTGTCACATAATGGAACGATCAGTTTGTTCTCTTTAGCATTCAGTCATTTTCATAGAGTTTAGAGAATTCTCAGAACTTAAAAATAATAAATGAAAACTGGTCTAGCAAACGAGTCCTTTTTTAAAATAACTTGATAAATAGGTTGTTTTTTTATGTATTGTTCTTGTCTTTTGCACTAGTTAACTAAAAAAATAAATTATTTAACTAAAAAACACTATTTCTTCATATAAATACTACGTAATTTGTTTTTTGGCGCAAATAATAGTTTGATTGTAAAGTGACAAAATGGCGAATATCTCGACAGCGAAATGTGATTTTTACAAATATGTTTCTCAATGAATTTTTACTGCAGTTATAGTGTTTTTTATATCAGTAGATAGCTTAGTTATCGAACTTTATGAGGATAATAAGTAAAATGAATAATAAACCACATAAAATATTAAAATCATGTTTATTAACACAATAGGTGCGTAAATTAATACTTGGCTCAATTGTGAGTAAATAATAAAGCGATAACATTAGTTTAGTAATAAAATATGGCATAACCATGTACGCTTGTTATCCATCTTTTGAAAAATAATCACTTTTATAACCACCGAGCATTGTTTTTGAAAATATTTGATCATTTTCGTGCACCATGCACCGTGTTGCAAAATTTTGCACTTTCGCCGCACGGTGCATGGAACCGGAAGTACCCGTTCCCGCATTCGAAAGATTAACAGATAATTGTGACTGTCAAATAATAACAGACAAATAATTAGCAATAAATTAAAATTGCGACTATAATTTGAGATTTAAACTATCCTATCTCTCAAGTTGGATCGAACTGCACATGGTGTGCGAATTTTATTATAATCGGTTAAGTGGTTTAGGAGTCCATTGAGGACAAACATTGTGACACGAGATTTATATATATTAAGATATATATATATTTAAAGTTTACTGCTTATATAGGTTTGTTTTTATAAACCGTCCTGGTAAACTGTTTTTGTTTTTATTTGTTGATATACGAATTCGGCACTGACAATCTATATATGTAAAAATGAATTACTGTTCGTTAGTCTCGCTAAAACTCGAGAACAGCTCGGCCGATTTGGGTAATTTTGGTTTTATAATATTTGTCGTAGTCCATGGAAGGTTTAAAAGGTGAATAAATATTTAAAAAAAATGTTTTTCGAGAGGATCATCAGTGAAAAATGTTCATCAGTGGAAAGTTATTACGCTACGGGCAATAGGAGACTATAACTTTTAGTAAACTAAATGAACCCCTACTGATCTTAGTTCTAAGCCATGGCCAAAGCTAAACAATATTTAAAAGATTTATTTTATAATTATCCGTCTTAGAAAAATAACAGGTCTTCAGTTCAAGTTTTAGAATGAAATATATTTAAAAAATACTGACTGATAAAAGCTGCTAATTCATATTATAAAAGCATTTAAATACTTCCTTCTGGCTTCTTGACCGCCTTAGGAATATACATCCTGTGTCGCGGGGACTTTACAAACATACATGAAACTGACACAAAGAACACCCAGACTCAGAACAACAAAGTGCTGTTCCATGCGGGATTTGAACCCACAATACTTGGTGCAGTAAAGAGCGGCGTGGCGACCGTTAAACCAACCGTACCTCAGGCAGACGCTCCATATCGCCCGCTTCTAGTTCAGCAGTGACGTTGTTATACATGTCCCATATCCACTCGGCGCTCAGCGTGAAAGCGTGCACTGTCGCGATGCTGACCATCAACTTGTGTTGTTGGGTTAAATAATCCAGAATTTGGGGTTCTGGTTCGCTGGAAGAGTTATAAAATCGATGAAAAAAGGAACAAGGTATCATTGACAACAGTTATTAGATATGTCTTTTATTAACTGTTTTGGTAAACTTACTTTCTATTTTATATAGATAGGTCTACGAGAAGTAATATCCTAGTTCTTTTGAATTGAAAAAATGTTTTTGGTACTACCAGTAGATCCACGGGCGGAGAGTATTACCATTTGGTACCATTTAAAGCAAAAATTCTACCATTAAAGGTAATTTTTTAAAGCTATAATAGGAATACATCCTGTCTTGCTTTACAAATAAACATGAAACGGACACAAAGAACATCCAGACTCAAACAACAATTTGTGGATCACACACACAGCGCTGTAGGAAGCAGTAAATACTAACTCAGGTTTGGGCTGCGACTGTCTCCTGACTGCCGAGTACCTGGTGGCGATAGTGACAGCTTTGGCCATATAAGTGCACATGTCTTTGACGATAACCACTCTGACGAACATCATTGTACCATACGTCAGCTTCGAGCTCGGAGACTTCACGTATGTACCATCCTGTAATTAAACATGAAAGGTTTTTAAATAATAGGCCGCTATAGTGTCAGGGTCACCATGCTGCATTGTCTGTATACGCAATGGGTATGGTGACCACTGTAGTGACTTCCACATACAGCGGCAACAAAAACCTGTTACAACGCCAACTACCGAAGATACGTCGAACTACGGAGAAGCGAAGGAAACGAAGAAACTGCCAATCCTGAATCGCGCAATTAAAGTTCTCGAGCAGATTAACTACATACAAAATCCCAACAACAACCATTGGGCAGTGGCCCGCCAGGCATGATCACCTCGCCTGGTCGGAGGATCCTCCCTGTGTGTGTTGGAGCAACATGACACCCGTTCTTCGGAGCTGCTGCAGCTGAATAGAGTAACTTTGGCAGGGTCATTCATAAAAAATATATCACGTGGTAACGATAAAGAATGTTCGTTCATGCCTATGTGTGTATGCATGCTTTAAAGATTAATTTTCCCACATTGGAATATACCGTATAGTCCACGGGCCCACGAACAAGGGATTTCAGTGATTGACAACAGGCTGAAAGTTTATACACAGCTTCGTTTTGAAATGGAAATCCCTTGTTCGTGGGCCCGTGGACTAGTACTAATTGTGCCGTATATAAGTGTGTCATGGAACTTTTCATACGACAAATAAAGACGAGGATATGAAAACTGATAAAGTTATTTATAAATATGTTGGACTGCATGAACAGTATTATTTATTGATAAAATTCATAAACAATTTATATCTACGCCTTTTAATTTAGATATTCGTAGTATATACAATGTACATCTATCTATAGTCCGGCCACTCAGAGAATGCGTTTCTGACACTTGTAAATTCGTCATGAGTAGTGATGTACCATGAATAACATTAATAATATTTGTTAACAGTATTTATACTCGTAGCGTTCATTATGCATAATTAATAAATTTATATATATTTTATTATATTTCAAACACAATATTAACAAAATTGTTGATGGATGAATTAAATTTAATCGTAATTTCTGAACGAAACAAAGGGAAAGAAAATAAAAATACTGTATTTATTGGAAAATATGTACCTATATATTACGAAATACATAGTTTTAAGATTTCAATAATGTCAAATCAAAATTTACCAGAAATATAAAGGGATAAAAATAGTTTTCCATTAATTTTCAATTCATCTGATGATATCACGACAATTATTTTCATAAGTTTGGTTTGGTCGTACATATACAACGTGTCCCAAAACTCAACGATAAGCCGGTACCAGAAGGTCGGCCTGCTCGTGACTACTCGTGAAAAAATGATAAAAAATAATTATCTTCTTTTTTTTTTAAATTACGAAAAAAAAACTAAAATTCTTAAAAATTTACACCTCTTAAGATATTTTTAACTACCATCTCCACAATTTTCCAAATATTTCAGATTTTTTTTTTGTATCAGCATCCTAAGTAACACCGTTACCCATCACAATCCTTAGAAAACCCATAACACCTGTAGATTTTACAAGAAAATTAATGAAAGTTTTTTCTTTTCTTCAAAACTCTAAAAGATTTTTCTTTAAGGGAAATTTAACTCATCGTGGTGTAAAAAAAATGTATGGTCACTACTATGGCAAATGTTTTAAAAAAATTACGCATCTGAACATGAATCTAAAATGGTACAATACTTCTTGAAAACCAACCACAAAAAAAAATGCAAATTATTTATCTAAACATAAACCAACATTCATGAATTGTTTATAGTACTAAATTTTTGACAATATTTAAGGTTTTTGTCGAATTTTCCGTCAACCCTTATTTTGGTAGTAACTTATTATACATAACTAGTTAGATCTCATCTAGATCTACCTAGTTTATAGCAAATTACATAAGTCCGGTAAATAGAAGTTTGAATTTTTTTACATTTTAACTTAAATTTTGGTATTTTTTGAGGTTTTTGTCGAATAGCTCGATGACCTTAGTCCTAGAATTTTAATTTTTGCATTTTTGGAAAAGTCTCATCGAGACCCGTCGAACGACACCCCATTTGTCTAGATCGGACGAGGGAAACTGCAAAAAATGCTTGTATTAATGCCGGCGTCAAACAGTTTGAACATTTACTGTAATGTTGATAACGCAATAAATGTATAAAAATTTTATTAAATTGTTTTATTTCATTCAACATTCCCAATACTTTTGAATCTCACTTACGTACAAAAATATGATAGTATAATCCTCCTACCCTACAATATCTCACAAATCTCGCTTGAATAGCAGTACGGCAGGCATTCTGTGCGCAGGTAGTAAAATTGAGTACTATAATTGTATGTAAAAAATTTCAAACTTCTATTTACCGGACTTATGTAATTTGCTATAAACTAGGTAGATCTAGATGAGATCTAACTAGTTATGTATAATAAGTTACTACCAAAATAACGGTTGACGAAAAATTCGACAAAAACCTTAAATATTGTCAAAAATTTAGTACTATAAACAATTCATGAATGTTGGTTTATGTTTAGATAAATAATTTGCATTTTTTTTGTGGTTGGTTTTCAAGAAGTATTGTACCATTTTAGATTCATGGTTAGATGCGTAATTTTTTTAAAACACTTGCCATAGTAGTGACCATACATTTTTTTTACACCACGATTAGTTAAATTGCCCTTAAAGAAAAATCTTTTAGAGTTTTGAAGAAAAGAAAAAACTTTCATTAATTTTCGTGTAAAATCTACAGGTGTTATGGATTTTCTAAGAATTGTGATGGGTAACGGTGTTACTTAGGATGCTGATACAAAAAAAAAATGAAATATTTGGAAAATTGTGGTGATGGTAGTTAGAAATATCTTAAGAGGTGTAAATTTTTAAGAATTTTAGTTTTTTTTTCTTAAATTAAAAAAAAAAGAAGATAATTATTTTTTATCATTTTTTCACGAGTAGTCACGAGCAGGCCGACCTTCTGGTACCGGCTTATCGTTGAGTTTTGGGACACGTTGTATATTATATTAAGTATGTGTTATAAACTATATTAAATATGTGTTAAGTACATTATACACACTCTCGAATAATTTCTCCGATGTCCACAGGAACTTTAATGTCGTTCGTATAATTGCCCAAAGCATATCGGCACATTTCCCTGAAATGGTGACAACAGTACGACATCCTTACATTTTAAGTAACTCATCTTGTTATACTGTTTTTTTGTGTATTCAATAAAGATAAATAAATAAAAAATAAAATTATATATTATAAATTAGAACGTTTTATTTAACAATATATCGACCGACAGAATATATTACGATTACAAAAATACTCAGTTACAATTACCTATTATATTTTGCCTCATCACTACAAAAACAAACTGTTGACATAATCTTAAAACAGCGCAGTTTGACGTCGTTAGACTTTTAAAAATTATTGTTCTTAAATTAATTAATTAATTAATTGTTAATAACTTTAGCCCAATATAAAACGTTTATTGTAAGTTGGCATGATTATTCAGTTTTTAAAGTTATTACTCATTATTAAGGTTAATAAAAGATATTTAAAATTTTGCCATAAATTGTACGTCAGTTCAAAGTTACGTCGCCCATTGCATCACGACCTGTCAGGAGCGCATTCTCTCAGTGGCCAGACTATAGTGAGTTTATGTTTAATTTTGGAAACGAAATGAGATTTTTTTAGAATGATTACTTGCATTATGATTCGTGACTAAATAGGTAATCGAATGATTGTTATATCTTGTTAGAATTTAATGGAACACAGATAATTAATTTATTCAGATTGCCTCGTTGCTCTAATGGTTAGCGTAAGCGACTGCAGATCAAGAGGTCTCGGGTTCGATTCCCGGATCGGACTGCTGTTAGGTTTTTCTTACAAGAAATTCTTAATAGCAGCCCGGAATATGGGCAAGATGTCGGTGTTTCCCACCCGTGGAGAGCACATTAAGCCGTCGGTTTTGGTTGTCATAAATATCTATGGCAATCGTTATTCGTTCAAACTTCAAATTCAGTTCACATTCAGGGTTGCGGAGGTCTGATGCCAGTCGCTCTGTGTAAAAATTGATATTCAGGTAAAACCTGTTGAACCAGTAGTCGACCCCAAATAATCTTAAGTATATTAAAGGCTAGGATTATGATGAAACAATTAATGTATTCGTTCATTGTTATTAAATGAGCCACGGGGCAGGGTCCCGACCTATCAACTGATACCTACTCTGTCGAGTGCAGTTTTTTATTTATCGATAATTATTAATAATTATAAATATTATAAAACTGAAGGGTCTGTTTGGTTGTTGGATTGACCGCAATAATCTCAAGAATTAATGTTTCAAATTAAAAGCAGATTAGAACAGATAACAGCTGTATAAAGTCACGCTATGATTAATAGGATCTGAACATCAATAGATTAAGTTAAAAAAAATAGAAACTATATTTCTTTGGAGACGCTAATAAAGCTTGCACGTGCTAACCAGTACAAAATAATATATTCGTTATGAAGTACTTACTTCCAAGACCTGACAATTCTTCATCAGCATATGCTCTCTCGGTATTCTAACTTGTTCAAAGCCTAGGAAGCCGTTGTTCGTGCCGTTCATGCCAAGCTTGGCGCCAATCTCGCCAATCTTGATGCCCGGGAGTGGCATATGGGTTTCTTCATCTCGAAGTTGGACGACGAAAGGATGAATACCGTGGCATTGGCCATTGGAATAAAGCTGGGCCATTACTATGCAGTAGTTGGCTGTGTGTGCCACTGAAACGCGATACATTGCATCAGTAACTGTTTTCTTGTAGGATTGAAAATACAGTATATTTCTTCATTTTTTACAGGTGTCCACGGCTGGACAATAGTTTCTATGAAAAGAGGTTTCGGGCTGTGTACCAGACAATCCAAAATAACTCTTAGCGAAGGTATAATCTGTAGAAGCATGACTGCCTCGGTGACGCAGTGGTAAAATATGCGACTGCTGTGCTTGAGATTTCGGGTTCAATTCCCGGTTCGACCCAAATGTTTGTATGATCTGCAAATATTTGTTTCGGAGTTTGGGTGTTTTCTATGTATAATATGTATGTGTTTACAAAAAAAAATTGTATTTATATGAGTTGTTCTAGTACCCATAACACAAGCTCTGCTTAGCTTCGGACTAGACGGCGTTGTGTGGTAGATGCCCAAAAAAATAGTTTTGAATACTGGCATGTTTGTAATGTGTACAGTTAATCAGTGGTCGAAACTCGATCACAGTTTATAGAATTAATTTTTTTTTAGATTGCCACACTCCACCATGTACTTTACCTACACTTTATTTATACAAAATTTCATTCTCTTTCGTTAAAAGGTGTACATTTTTTGTGTCAATATTTATTTAAAAATAAATGACCAACAAAATACTGGCCATAAATAGACAAACAATAGATATTTTATCGAAAAAAGATAAAATAAACGTAATTAGTACATTCTACTAGTCTTCGCTTATCGAAAGCCCTATTTATAAAGGTCACGTGCGTGATAAACTTTAAATCATTTATTCGTAATTTATATTTGATTTGTTATTCTTTCACTCTATTATAATTAAAAAGAGATGGAGAGACAGTCAACTGCAGTCAACAACAAGATTTTAATCTATTGAAATAATTCATTATTATTGTACATTTCACTTCATACTCGTAAGTATCCGTATGTATGAAGAATACAGAGTAAGAGCAAGAACTGCGTAGTACAGCAAGGAAGCAACCTATATTATGCGGACTACAGCACTGCAAAGAGAAGGACAATTTGAAACAAATCTCCTTTCTAAGGAAACTTTGGTCTAGCAATACACTATTAGGCTGTTGACGATCGATAAATCTATACTGATATTTATAGCTGAAGAGTTGGTTTGATTGTTTGAACGCGCTAATCTCGGTCCGATTTGAAAAATTCTTTCAGTGTTGGATAGTCCATTTATCGAGGAAGGCTATAAGCTATATATCATCACGCTAATACTAATACTGATAGGAGCGGAGCACCAATGAAGAATGTTACAAAAACGGGGGATATGTTCACGCTACGGGCAATAGAAGGCGCAAACAAGGTTGCGTGGGTCAGCTAGTTATACATATTCCTCTTTCCACCAAATGATGTGGATATAATACAGAAATTGTAGAAGGCTGACGCCATAGCATATCTAAAGAATTGTTTAACCTAATGTGAGTTACATATTAATAACTAGCGACCCGCCCCGGCTTCGCACGGGTGCAATGCTGATACTAAATTAAATACACTACAGAAAAACTATGAACGTTGTATATAAAAACATAGCGGCCCGCTCCGACTTTGCACGGGCATAAAATAGAAACCTCTAAAATTAGCAATGTCGCCTTAGTATATGATGCATATATATAATACATATACATATAAACCTTCCTCTTGAATCACTCTCTCTATTGGAAAAAACCGCATCAAAATCCGTTGCGTAGTTTTAAAGATTTAAGCGCACATAGGGATATAGGGACAGAAAAGGCGACTTTGTTTTATACTATGTAGTGATAATATTGATCGTATAATTTTAACTAAATGAATATTAAATCGGATTTATTAATACATTTATCAATACAGTATAGAGGTCAATCGTGATCATATTTACGATGTATACCTAATAATACAGGTGGGCTGTAAATATGTATTACGTAAAAAATGTAGAAAAAATAAAATGTTCGGTACACTCGGGGTCAATAAAATATCAAAGAAATTGTATCTTTGGACTCAGCAAAAACAATCTATATATCCATGTGTTTAATAGATTTAATAGTAGACAGTTTAATTAGAATCGTGGTGGCTAAAGGATTGTTTTGTCTTTTCTATACTAATATTATAAAGCTGAAGAGTTTGTTTGTTTGTTTGAACGCGCTAATCTCAGGCACTGCTTGTCCGATTTGAAAAATTATTTCAGTGGTTGGATAGTCCATTTATCGAGAAAGGCTATAGGCTATATATCATCACGCTAATACTAATAGAAACGGAGCACCAATGCGTCACCCGACAATACATAACTACCGCCGCTCTAAACACTAATATTGCAAGGCGTTGTCGTCTTTGAGATCTCTTTTAGACATAGTGAAAAGGTGTTTTAAACTCGGTTAACCTCCATCACTCTTCGAAAATCAACGAAAGAGCTGCGTAACTCTAGTTTTCTGTAAAGCCGTGGTAGGTATCCAATTAAGCCGAGAGATGACTCTTCCAAGTTAAAATGTAAGAATATACTTACAACCGCCAGGCCACCATTTGTAAGATGTGAGTGTTGGACTATGCAGCACAAATTCTTTGGTCTTCGGGTCGTAAGTCGATGTTGTTTCCAATCCACGAATGAACGTGCCATGGCCTAACTCCGTCTGTAAGAAAGAGGCATGCTAGTAAACGTTTGTGATGTTTTCCTGAACAATAAACAAGATGTTTAGAAGTTTCTTTGATATTTCTGATTGAATTGAAGTAAACAATCGAATAGTAAGATTTGCAATTATAACTAATTCCATTTTTTTTTCTTTTTTTTTAATAGACAACTGCCGCTAGTATTTAAACTATTATATATAAACTAATAACCAATAATATATAAATTATGTTTATTAAATATTTTTTTGTTTAATATAATTTGATGCGTGATGTGTATGAGTGTATGAGTTGAGATTTGTTACTAAGACTAGTTTCAGCTGAGTAAAACTTAAAATGCATTCTATAATATGAGTAAGAGCGACGCTTGAGATTTGATGTGAACTTAAAACTAGTTTCAACTGATCAGAGTTTAACGGATACTTGAGACGCCTTTTAAAATAAGGGCCTTATACCGTTTATAAAGCAAATTACCCTATTTTCATATTTTACAACTTTGCTAAAATATTTTTTTATTCTGCTCAAAAAGTTGTTACAATTGCATTAACATAACGCATTCCTGCGTTTTTTAAACACGAACTTAGACACAGGATGTATATTTCTAATGCGAGAGTTGTGTTTTTAAAAAAAGTAACCGTATATCGTGATATCTAACATACAAGCGGTCGGAGCCAATAGATATTGTGGGTGCAGTTTTGATCTAACTAAGCTACGTCATAACCAGGATCGTTTTTTGTTTTTTGGAAGACGGTCCCCATTTCATGTCATCCACATTTCATATATTTTTTATCATTAATTTCATCACGACGACGACTTGAAGACTTGAAGATAATTGAAGACGATAAATACTTGACATTGGCAGAAATAGCTGATCCTAGTGATCCGGCTGGTTGCCATTCATCAAAAAGACAGTTGCTAACCCTAAATGTATTACAATTATTTGTGTAATATTACAATTTGAGTATATTTAACTTGTACTGGTATTTAAAAATGCTACAAAAGGAAAGAAAGAAATAAATAAATAAATATTCCGGACATCTAACACACAACGCCATCTAGTCCCAAGCTAAACAGAGCTTGTATTATGGGTACTAGACAACTGATATAAATACTTATATACGTTATTTTTTAAATACATACATATTATACATAGAAAACATCCAAACTCCGAAACAAATATTTGCAGATCATACAAACATTTAGTCCGACCCGGGAATCAAATCAGAGACCTCAAGCTTAGCAGTCGCATACGCTACCACTACGCCACCGAGGCAGTCAAATAGAAAGGATTTAAAAGATTTATTTTCGAAAAAATATCTACTGTTTAGTTTTGAATTACGTTTTGAAAGAAGTTATTGAGAAAAATGGCTGGCAGTGGATGGATGCGGACTGCCTAAGACCGGAATGGTTGGCGTTCTTTCGGGGAGGGCTTCATTCAGCAGTGTACGGCAACAGGCTGGAAGTATTCGTAAAAACCATAATTTTATGATGATAGGTACAAGATAGTCATGTGTCATCATAAAATTATGGTTTTGGTGCGTTTTTTAAGGTTGAAGTTCACGTCTTGCAACCCTCATTGTTTCGTCATACAAATATGAATTAACAAACAAAAAAAGGCGAATTGAGAACCTCCCCCTTTTTTGAAGTCTGTTAAAAAGTTTAAAAATCTATAATCCGTTTAGGTACATAAAGATTTGATAATAGTCATGTCACCCATTATTATGAATCTATTGACATCTCATTCATTAAAATCAGTTCAGTATTTTGGGGGCCACAGTGGGAGGAAACATACAAAAAACTGACAAAACTATTACACTTTCACCGTGGGAGAGCTATGCTTCGGCATGAATGGGTCGGCTCAACCAGAGTGATACCACGGCCTCACAGAAAACCGCTGTGAAATAGCGTTTGCGCTGTGTTTCACCGAGTGAGTGAGGATACCGGAGGCCCATACCCCAACCCCTCCCCTCATCCCCTTTCCCATCCCCCAAAGGTCGGCAACGCACTTGTGACGCTTTTGGTGTTGCGGGTGTCCATGGGCGGCGGTAATCGCTTACCATCAGGTGATACGTCTGCTCGTTTGCCCACTATTCAATAAAAAAAAAAAAAAAAACTTTTGGCTTCTCTGCAGTCGGGTATATAATACGTGTTCTAATCGCTTGTGATGTTTTGCCTTTATATAACTGATAGGTACGTACGTTCACCCAGTTAGCCTTGAGAGCGATACAGGTAATTTCGCAGGTTAAAGTTCTTTTACTGTGTACATTAAACTTTTATGACGTCTCCATGAATTAACATCGAACCATTAACTAGCGTTATAAAACCATTAATCGAATTTATTTAACACAGAAACTGGCAGTAAGTAGTCTTTGTAAGGTAGTAGTAGTTTTTGGGTTGTACTAGAGTGTTTATAGGTAAACTAGCTTTTGCCCGCGGCTTTGTTCGCGCAGAAGTATATATTACAATGCATTTTAGTCAATATGTACGAGTATATTTGAAGCATAACTATAAAAGGAATCACTTTGTATTCATTTTGTATTTTACCTGCTTTGTGTTTGAATTTTAAAAAATACTATTTTTGTAATACGGCAATATTGATAAATAAAGGATTTCCTTATAAACTAAGTTTTTGTATGATTTCGTGGTCGGTGCCAGAAAAATTAGGCTAGTTTGAGCACTGAAGAGAACACGAGAGCAAGCCACAAAAAATTGGCTATGGGAAAGTACAACCCCCCCTCCCCCTTCCTTAAATTCAACCCAAGGAATTTAAGAGTTTGGCCCTGTGATTTATTAATTGTCGTTGCAAGCAATAAACTTTAACTTGAATATCGGATCGTAATATCCACAGGATTCTACTCTACAGTAAATTATTAGTGCTATAATAATAGCTATATTTATACTATAAGTTAATACCAATAAACATTAAAAAGATAATTAGGTGTTACTCATTTAAAACTAATAAATAAATAAAAGATAATAGGATGTTACCTCAAAGTAACCAATCAAACTAAACAAGTTAAAAAATCAATTAACACACATTATTTTTTAAGATGGTCTAACATCAAATTGAGTACTTAACTAAACTTAAAAACTAAGATGGAAAATATTAAGAAAAATATATTAGGTCTTTACCTATGAAATTGCCGTTTACTTACCGTAGTGAAAGTACTTATTTTTCAAACTTTTTTATTTCTGTTATTCGAAGTAATCACCCATGCAATCGACGCATCTTTGCCAACGCATTGGCAGTTTATTGATGCCCTTCTTGTAAAAATCAACTGGACGGGAGACAACAAACTCTTCAAAGGCATTTTGTACTGCCTCTCGGGAATTGAATTTTTTACCCACTAAAAAGTTGTCTAAATTTTGGAAAAAGTAATAGTCGGTAGGTGCAAGGTCTGGTGAGTATGGCGGATGAGGGAGAGCTTCCAACCCCAGCTCTTGCAGCTTGGAGACTGTCTGTTGCGCAGTATGGGGTCGCGCGTTGTCGTGAAGGAGCAGTGGGGACGACCGATTGACCAAAGCTGGTTGCAGATGTGCAAGCTTCTCCATCATTCTCTCCAGTTCTTCACAGTACATATCTGCATTAATGCTCATGCCGTTTTGTAAAAAGCTGTGGTGAATCACACCCGCACTAGACCACCAAACAGTGACCATCACCTTTTTAGGGGTCATTTTTGGTTTAGGGCATTGCTTTGGTGCTGAACCAGGGTCTAACCAACTTGCTGAGCGCTTTCGATTGTCGAACAGAATCCATTTTTCGTCGCACGTAACTATTCGTTTCAAAATTCCTTCATTTCTTTGCCTGTTGAGCAGCGAAAGGCAGGTCTCGACGCGTACGTTGCGCTGGCGATCGTTAAGGTCGTGGGGCACCCATCTATCAAGCGTGTTTACCTTGCCAATTTGTCGCAAATGGATCAATATTGTTTTGATGCTTACATTAAAAGCTGCTGCTAGCTCAGCTGTAGATTGAGTTTCGTCAGTTTCCACAATCGCCTTTAATTCATTATTGTTAACCAAAGTCTCCGGACGACCACGAGCTTCATTTTTCAAGTCAAAATTTCCAGAACGGAACCGGGAAAACCAATAAAGGGTTGTGCGTTCGTTTGTACAGTTCTCTCCGTAAACGTTTTTGATGTTACGTGCCGTTTGTGTCGCGTTGGTGCCACGACGGAACTCATATTCCATAATTACACGAATTTTTAAAGTATCCATTATGACGAAAAATGTTCAAATGTAATGAAAATACAACGCTAATCAAAAAACAAAAGACTGAGTTTGTAAATAGAATGTCATGGTTTTAAAACAAAATTAATTTGAATTTAGAATACAGAGCCATTACAAACTTTTTTTATTTGAAATGACCAGTACTGAAGAAACGCAATTTCATAGGTAAAGACCTATTATTTTGTATTTTGTTAGATAATAAATAATATTAATAAATATTTCGGACATGTTACACACAACGTCAGCTAGTCCCAAGCTAAGTAGAGCTTGTGTTATGGGTACTACACAACTGATATAAATACTTATATACTTTTTTTTTGTAAACACATACATATTATAAATAGAAAACACCCAAACTCCGAAACAAATATTTGTAGATCATACAAACATTTGGTCCGACTCGGGAATCGAACCCGAGACCTCAAGAACAGCAGTCGCATACGCTACTACTGCGCCACAGAGGCATGGGATAAATACATTCTCATTATAGTATTCTCTTGATTATTTAATTATGTAAAGCTAACTTTATATGGTTTTAAATGATTTTTATCTTAAAAATATATAAGAAAGCTAATGGGCAAACATATATAAATTATTTAAGTACATGGCATGATTAATCAGTACTTTCATTGATCCGCAGTTTAAATTTTTTTGCAGCTAAAACTTGTTCTCGAAAACGACTTCAAAAAGAAGAAAGTTCTCAACTCGACTGTATTTTTTAAAATGTTTGTTGTTACCTCATAACTTTCGACTGGGTGAATCAAGTTTGATGATTCTCTTTTATTTGAAAGCTGGTGCTGCCCGTGTGGTCCCTTTCCTTTTCCTGATGACTTTAATTTGTTCCAATTTTGAAATCTTTTTTTTTGTAATTTTTTTTTAGGTATATTCACCGATGTCCAGTTTTAAGTTCTAGATCGTTAAAACTGGACATAGGTTGTGGAAATCGGCCGTCAAACCATAACAAAATGTTGGGTTTAAAAATGTCTTGCATGAGAGTATAGTAAGGGCTAGTAGTAGGTATTTAATTGTTCTTTTGAATGTCTGGAGTACTTACTTCGTTGGGACTGAATTCCTTTATGCAACCTTTTTAGGGTCTCTATCAGTGGAAGTCGTTTCTTACCTGTGCATAAGTGCCGATGATATCAAGATTGAAGGCTCGGCCGATCCAATAGGCTTGTTGCTCAACTGATCCTTGGCCCATCAGCGTTGGTATAAACATAACGTAGTGTAGTGTGAGAGGGGAGCCGTCTTGAAGGATAGCTGAACCCAGGGATCCTCCGAGCAAGGCCCTATGGAAATAATAATTATATGTTATTTGAGTTGACTTATTAAAGAGAGGTTCCACTAACAGTTACAAGATGCCTGGCTATTTGCGATCTCATGTATTCAAAAAAGAAAAAAAGAAAAGTGTTGTATTTAAAATAAGAACTAATTAGTCGTTAATCTTTTATTTCGCACAATATCATGTCTACTGGCTGTGTGTAATCTTTCGAAGTATCAGTCAGATTTGAATGCTTTTTATTATCATCGTTAGTCTAATTGCAGTTCACTGCTTAGTGTCTTCTATTACCCACCACCCTGATTGATTGGTATTGGTTAGTGTTAATTAGAAATATTATAGGTTATGTGTGTGTGTTTTTCCCCGTTTCTTAAACATTCTTCATTGGGGCTCCGCTCCTATTTGTCTTTGCGTGATGATATATAGCCTGGATATATATAATAATAATCTATTTATTGCTCTTTCACAAAGGTAAGTACAGATCAGGTAATGCAATACAATATGTGACAATTATTCCTTTGTGAGAGACTGGTGTCTATATTAGGAAAACCTATGCCAGGATATGGACTATCCAACACTTAAAGTTTTTTCAAATCGGACCAGCGATTCCTGAGATTAGCGCGTTCAAACAAACAAACTCTTCAGCTTTATAATATGAGAATAGATTTTAATACTTAATTGGTATTAAGATTAGGACTCAACGCAATAAATTACCTAGTTACGACTATTTAATGGTAAAAGAAAAAAAACGTTAGGCAATATTTACCTGAAATTTTCCATTCCAGTGTTTTCTTCTTCCTGTAGTCTACGTATCAATTTGAACAGGAGACATGCTTTTTTGACAGCGAGTTCGTACTTTTCTTTGTGACTCAGGTACTCGGAAGGCACCTCCTCGATGTGTATACCTTCTTTCAGAACCATCTCCTCTACAAATAGATAAATATAAATAATAAATATTTCGGACATCTAACACACAACGCCATCTAGTCCCAAGCTAAGCAGAGCTTGTGTTATGGGTACTAAACAACTGATATAAATACTTATATACTTTTTTTTTGTAAATACATACATATTATACATAGAAAACACCCAAACTCCGAAACAAATATTTGCAGATCATACAAACATTTGGTCCGACCCGGGAATCGAACCCGAGACCTCAAGCTTAGCAGTCGCATACGCTACCACTAGGCCACCGAGGCAGTCAATAAATGATAGAACGGTATTCGTTTAGAACAACATTTAAAACTATTTTCATTGAATCAACCGACATAATCTTATTTTAAAATAGGCAAGTATTTAAATCGTTATGGATGGACATTGTAATCGTATATCAGCTCATTGTCAGCGACACTGTAATCTATACTAATATTATAAAGCTGAAGAGTTTGTTTGTTTGTTTGAACGCCTTAATCTCAGGAACTGCTAGTCCGATTTGAAAAATTCTTTCAGTTTTAGATAGACCATTTATCGAGGAAGGCTATAGGCTATATATCATGACGCCAATAATAATAGAAACGAAGCACCAATGAAGAATGTTTCAAAAACGGGGGAAAATTTTCTTGCTACGTGCAATGGAAGACGCAAACGAGGTTGCGTGGGTCAGCTAGTTATCTTATAATAATCTTCAAAAACATTAGTGCGATTTAATAAAAAATATTTCGAAACACAATTGTTGATTTTAGTTTTACTGTTCTAGATGTATCATTGTAAAGATGTATCAAGATATGGCTGAAAATCCGCGCTGTATCATATATAGTGCAGCATTATGCTGAGCAACACACCGCGACACAACTTTACCACCACCAAAACTCTTGGATTCTGTTAATGCTTTCCATCAGACAGAGTAGAGTCACTTTGGTTGGCCTATACATAAAAAGAAACAAAAAAAACATTGGAATGGAGCGGTCACTACGCCGCTTGCTACTGCGCCTAGTGCCGTGGGTTGAAATCCCAGGACATCACTTTGTGTGATCCTCAAAATGATTTTCTGAGTCTGGGTGTTCTTTGTGTCTGTTGTCGGTATGTTTGTAAAGTCCCCGCGACACAGGATATATATTCCTAATGCGGGATGTCTTTTAAAATAAAAAAAATAAAAAAGGAATATGATACACTGAAAATCAAATGTTTTTCTATACACAATATTCACGTTCATTATTTCATTGTTAACTGATGGTAATCTAGTGTTTAAAGTTTAATCATAATAACAAGTTGTTTTTAAGCAAAACAACGAGTAATTGTTTTTTGTAAAAATATGTTTACACTAACTGACCCACGCACCCTCGTTTGCGTCTTATATTGCCCGTAGCGTTAAATTTTCTCCTGTTTTTGAAACCTTCTTCATTGGTGCTCCGCTCCTATTAGTAGTAGCGTGATGATATATAGCCTATAGCCTTCGTCGATAAATGGACTATCCAACACCGAAAGAATTTTTCAAATCGGACCGGTAGTTTCGAGATTAGCGCGTTCAACAAACTCTTCAGCTTTATTATATTAGTATAGATAGTAATAACTCGTCAATAGTCACTAGAAATATTTATTGAAGTTATAAAAGTGGGTGGACAAATAGTGATTTAAAAGACAAATCTTATGTTTTGCTTTCCTTATTTTTAAGACTAGCTTTCGGCCACGTATTTGTCGTAGTAGAGAGTAGCCTATGTCCTTCCTCAAGAATCAAAGTATCTCGTAAATCAAAAGACGTGTTTGATGACGGTTAACGAAATAACAAAACGCCCATAGTACGGAACCCTACATTGGACGTGCCTCGTCATACACTGGGCCGGTATTTTATTATGACTGTTTAATTGCTATACTATTAAAACAATATATTACCAAAAGAATAAATAAAATAAAGTATAGTTTTACAGTTTTCGTGAATCTAATTAGAAGATAATTTGTTGTTGTTAACAATTTCGTTAACAATGAGCATATAAAATTAATTAAATGTCGGTGCTAATTCTGTTCAAAAACTATAAAGCTATTTTCGAGAGCCGTTTTACCGAGCACCTTGTGCCTTTTTTACATTAATAATGATTTTACAATTTATAGTTCGACTTATTAAAGCACATTTTTCTTAATTCAACCTTGCAAGCTGTAGAATGAACTGTTGTTTTCGGAATAACTCACACGACCTTGCTACTTACATGAAGGTTATTGACCTTTGAGACATCTTGAGCCATCATGATAGGTACGGACCGTAACATTGTTAGCAAGCAACAATAGCGGTAATAAAACCTAAATTTACTCCAAGACTGGTTTCATTTCAACTACCTATATCTGCGGTATGCAACTAAGGACCACATCAGCCGTTTACAAAATAACTTATTAAACTATGAATTAATCAATCATTAGGGAGTTATTTTACAAATACTCATCCCTCGTTACCTACATTTCAATTCAATGGCGATTTTATCTAATGCATCTTGTATGTCTCTAGTGTGTATCTAATGTATGATGGCTATATCTTAGTAAAATCAGTACGAATATTATAAATTCGAATGTATCTGTCTGTCTGTTACGGTTTTCACTGCTGAACCGCTACATTGATTTCAATGAAATTTGACAAGGAGATACTTTGATTCTTGACGAAGGGCATAGGGCATTTTACATGATAATCGACGGGGCCGAAAGAAACAGTCGTCGAAACACGTAATATAGCTAATATCAGCCAATAAGTACCTGTTTGTAATTAATTAAGTTTGAAAACGGATATAGCATTGTGTAAAATGTTTAAGGACTGAACTATTCAATAAAAGTAACATATAAAAACAGTTATTTAGTTAATTATGTGACTGCAAATTAAAAACCGTTATATTAAAAAGAAATGAATATGTATGTTGGTAATTAAGTATTGAGGGTAGACAAGACAATTAAACAAAAAAGGTTAAGTGTGTATTGCCATGACATATTTAGAAGTAATGTATGAATTTCTACAGAATGTAAAGTCAGTAGTACAAACTTTTAACCAGAACGTATCCGCTAATCCGTCTGCCTGCATTTATTTTATCGCGGTAAAAAAGCCTATGTGTTATTATGTAAATCCATTCAGTAGTTTTCGCGTGAAAGAATAACAAACATCTATTCATCTTGCATACTATCTATCCATATGGTCACCATACTCATTGCGAATGCAAACAATGCAACAATGCAGCATGGTAACCCACACTATGACGGTCTATGAGATGCTTCTGCGTCATTGGGGCTCCGGTCTCGCACTTATCAACGAAACACGACATCACGAATGCTAGCATTTTAGTTTGGTCTTCTGTTAAAGGGTTGTACCGCCCTGGTCGAGCTATCCCGTTCATTTGAATGTTAGAATACATTTTAAAAGTACATCTTGTTGTGTAAAAATGGCTATGTGGTTAATTTATACGCGTTAGGAGTAGGAGCGAGAGGTATACCAGCTAAATCTCTCTCTCTCTCTGAAAGACCTTGGCCTGTCGATAACTGCAGTAAGTTCTATTTTAGAACGAGTATCCAAGGCTGCACTAACAGGTTCCTACCAAATTTGGCTAGGTAGGGCGGGAAACTCGAGCAGTGAAGATGCGTTGATGCGCATCTCAAAGGGGGCCTCCTTAAACCTACACCTAGGTCGCAAGTTCTGGGAACTGCTCTGAGTTTCTGCCTCTGCCTCACGATGGACCCGGCACCCGCACGGTGAATCCATAGAATGCTAAGAAGTTTGTCTCTAATAACTTTACACATCCCACACACGGCAGTTTAATCTCATGCCTTCTAGTAGTAGCAACAGTGATCTTCAAGTCTTTAGCTGCAACTGCCGTTCATGCAGAACGAAAGCCCCCCAAAGAGTGTGAACCAGTGGTCTAATCCGAATGAAATAAACTTGCCTGAATATTATGAAATGATATGCTATGTTTTCATTAAGGTACCTGAACATGAATGCTGTAAACCATGTTTACATTTAACTAGGTTCACTATTTAAGTTACACAGACTCGTGTTTCGATTGTGTTATTAAAATAGCCACAATACAGGATATTCAAACAAACCCAGAGATATTTTTTATGCGATTAATGTTTGTATGAAATACGTTAAAAATATACTTTTACTAGCTGTCCCGGCAAACGTTGCTTTGCCATAAAAGGGAATATAAAAAAATAGGGGTTGATCGTAGAGGGTTGAAAATCTATATATATGTTGTATGTATTTTCTAATGCTGCATCATAAAAAAATAGAAATTAAAAATTTCGTCAAAAAAATAAAAAAAAAAATTTAGGGGTGGACTACCCCTAACATTTAGGGGGATGAAAAATAGATAAGAACCGATTCTCATAGATACCGGATAATCACAAAAAATTTCATCAAAATCGGTCGAGCCGTTTCGGAGGAGTTCGATTACGCACCAACACGACACGAGAATTTTATATAATAGATTATAACTATTATAGTTGACTCACGCAACCTTGTTTACGTCTCCTATTGCCCGTAGCGTAATAACTTTCCCCCGTTTTTGAAACATTCTTCACTGATGCTCCGCTCGAAAAACATTTTTTTTTATTTAATTCCGAGCATTTTTATATTTATTCACCTTTTAAACCTTCCCTGAACTAGGACAAATATTTTAAAACCAAAATCAGCTAAATCGGCCGAGCCGTTCTCGTGTTTTAACGAGTCTAACAAACAGCAATTCATTTTTATATACGAAGTATTTAGATATATTTGTTTCCTAAGGGCAGTCGAGAGAGGAAATTATGCAGGACATCAACACTGTAAAGAGAAGGAAAACTTCAAACAAAACCTATACTAACCCACCCCAACCAGCGTGATATGGTAAGCCAAAACCTCCTTCCTAAGGAGAGGCCTTTGTCCGGATTTGGACTATTAATATTGTGATGGCTGATGTGTGATTTGATACAAAAGTTTCGTGCTCAACAGATCGAGGCATTTCACTCCGGACTGCCTTCTGCTTTATAAGGCGCAGGTTCGGTCTCACATGAAATACTGTCCTCATCTTTGGGCGGGGGCACCCTAGCTGAGGGAAGAGCTGCTACCCACCCCAGTGCCAGCCTCCTCCTTCTGGACCGCATTCATCGGAGAGCGACTCTAATCGTTGATAGCCAAAAAGTTTCAATTCGGCTACTCTCTAGCGCTGCGTAGATCGCTGTGGATCTGCTACTGCATATACTATGGGTAGTGCTCCAAGGAATTGTTCAGACTGATCCTTGAACGTTTTCGCCATCATCCTACGCGACAGGAATTTCATCCCCATCATTTAAACTATAATTTATTATTATACTACTAATAACTTCGCAACACCCAAACACCCGACTGCCTCGGTGGCGTAGTGGTAGCGTATGCGACTGCTAAGCTTGAGGTCTCGGGTTCGATTCCCGGGTCGGACCAAATGTTTGTATGATCTGCAAATATTTGTTTCGGAGTTTGGGTGTTTTCTATGTATAATATGTATGTATTTACAAAAAAAAAAGTATATAAGTATTTATATCAGCTGTCTAGTACCCATAACACAAGCTCTGCTTAGCTTGGGACTAGATGGCATTGTGTGTTAGATGTCCGGAATATTTTATTTTATTTTTTTTATTTACCCAAAGGTTTGTCTGGAAGAAAATGCCTGTGGCATTAAGTCCGCCTTGTGCAACATGTTTGCAGGAAGTTTTAATAAATAAATAAATAAATTTAAATGGTTGGCAGTCCACAACTGTACACTTTTCCAGAAACTTTCTGCCTCGCACAACAAAACTGTGGAATGAACTGTCGCCTGCGGTATTCCCGGACCAATATGACTTTCAAGAAAATAACGTACTCCTTCTTAAAAGGCCGACAACGCACTTGTGACGCCTCAGGTGTTGCGGGTGTCCATGGGTGGCGGATTGTATACCATCAGGCGATACGTCTGCTCTTTTACCCCCTATGCCATAAAAACAGTGATGATCCTCTGCTTACTGACGAAGATAGCTGAAATAGATCGGACGGGCAAGACAGAGGCCTGGTGATGGGATGAACCATTTTTTGGACCTTTTTGTAATAGCCACATATTTATATCGAATCACTTTCTATAGGTACAATTCAATTTTAAAAAATCGAGTGAGGTTTACAGTCGCACAAGACAATTATGATCTCATATTTCATATATAATGAAGGCAATCCGCCTTCCTCAGCCAATTTAACATTCTACAAACGTGAACGTTATTAGAAAAGTAACAAATGTAGAGGCATGACGTTACCTCAACGCTAAGTCGCGTGTTCAAAACAAAATATTAAATAATAACACGAGCGAATAGACGTAAGCGATTGTAGAAAGAGAATTGACGCGAAACACTTGCATCATGGTTTTAGGGGTTCGTCTGGTAATGTTCCTTCCAAATCCGGAAAGAAAACATATTGTTGCGCCATAACCAGATGAATCTAGTGTCCACTAGAAGAATCGAGAACTGTCGAGGACAACGCCATCTAGTGTCGGAAAGCGCGCAACTGTGTGCATTATGACGATTACTCGACGCTAGATGGCGCTACAAGCAGCTCTAGAGTAATCTATTTAGCCTAGAGACATCGATCGAATATTTTCGTAGTTTCGAGTAATTTCCACGGCCATATAAAAGCGGAACGTGTTGGCCGTAGGGACAGTATTGTTTCACGATACAGCGGATAAACATCGAAGAGATCTTCTAGTGCGACTAACCAGTGATTTAGTGATTTCTTATTGTAAAAAGTGTTCTTAATAAATATTGTGTTATTTTTGGTAATTAATCGAGTACTTTATTTTATTTAATACCCAGCTCGTAACAATTTGGTGTCAGAAGTGCGATTAAAGTATGCCGGTATTACCAAAAGAGGACACGGAAGGTATCCGAACCAGGAGTCAGCGCCAGCAAGAGGCTGATCAGAGGCGATTTGGAAGTGCACAACTGCCTACATCGGAAGATCAGCAGCCAGTCATGGAAACCACGCCGTCCACGTCGGCATCGGCAGCAGCTCCAGATATCACGGCCCTAATGGCGATGCTCCAGGAGCAGGCTCGCCGCTTGGAAGAGCAGCTGCAGCGGGACAAGGAGGAGCAGGCCCGCCGCCAGGAGGAGCAGGCCCGCCGCCAGGAGGAGCAGGCCCGCCGCTTGGAAGAGCAGCTGCAGCGGGACAAGGAGGAGCAGGCCCGCCGCCAGGAGGAGCAGGCCCGCCGCCAGGAGGAGCAGGCCCGCCGCCAGGAGGAGCAGGCCCGCCGCTTGGAAGAGCAGCTGCAGCGGGACAAGGAGGAACAGGCCCGCCGCCAGGAAGAACAGATGCTCTTGTTAAAAGGCATTCATGAGACTTTCGGCAAAGAAATCAAGGTAGTGAAGGATCAGGTTCTTCAACACGAGAACCGTATCACTGAGGCCGAAACTCAGATTGCTGACGTGAAGAAGGCCTTAGGAAACCTTAAAGTTGCAGACGGAGTGGCGACTACAGTAACTGCTGCTCCTTCGGTGCGGGGGTTCAAAGTACCGCCGTTTGATGGAACATCTTCGTGGTCAGCCTACAAGATTCAGTTTGAGGCTGTTATGAAGGTGAACGGCTGGACTAAGGATCAGGCTATGACCGCGCTCACTTTGGGTCTTCGAGACCAGGCTCTAACCGTCCTCGAAGCCCTCGATAAAGAGGTTACCTATGAGCAACTGCTGGAGGCATTGGAAGCAAGATATGGTGACGCTCATCTGGAGCACGTGTTTCGTGCACAGCTGAAGGATCGTGCCCAACGCATCGGTGAAAACTTGCAACAATGGGCTCTAGAAGTTGAGAAACTGGTCCGTAAGGCATACCAGTCTGCACCTGCGCTCGTTGGCGGAAATCTGGTGCAAGCTTTCATCGATGGCATTCGTGACCTCGAAGTTAGAGCTGCTGTGAGACTTGGACACCATGAAACTCTCAAGGACGCTCTGGCCCATGCTTTGGAGGTGGAAGCTGTGAGACAAGACCATCGGTTTCATCGGGTCCGGGAGGTTGTGGCATCACCTGTGCGAGACCGATTTAAGGGGTACAGCCCTAGATGCTACGCCTGTGGTGAAAAAGGTCACCTTCGGTCCAGCTGCCCTAAGCGAAGCATAGGAAGTGAGTACGAGCGGTCTCAGGAGAATAGGGCGGTTGATAGTACTGCCCAACAACAGCAGGGAAACGAGTAAACGCCAGGACTGCGGGGCGGGTGCTGGCTGGTGTTCAAAGAGCCCCAAGGATTTCGATCTCGCAAACTCATGATGGGAACAGCCTGGTCATCAGAGGCGAAATTAACGGAACGTCATGTAAGCTGACTATTGATACGGGAGCTTCTCGCACAGTCATCAGTTCCCAACTTGCAAATCGGTTCCTGAGGGACATTGCATGTAACCGTGAGAAAATAAACTTAGTAACAGCCACTGGTCAGCGCATACCCGTCCGAGGCGAACAGAAGGTGGAGTTGAAGTTGGGCAACCAAGTTTACCTGCATAACGTCATTGTGGCCGATATAGTTGACGATTGTATCCTTGGCCTAGACTTCATGAAGAACAATTGTTGTGAGATCGACATCAACCAAGGTGTAATGAGATGTAGTCAAGAAGAACTGTTCATGGAAGGAGCATCATCAGGAAAAGTGTACAGCTTAAAGAACGCTGTACTTCCTCCCAGATCAGAGACAATTATGCCAGTTAGTCTCCCTCATAATTCTGGACGAATGCATCGGTGTGTCCTTATTGAAGGGGTAGATAATGATCTTCCATGGAAGATCGCACGAACTCTAGTAAGTACCACTAACACCTCTGCAGTACGTGTGCTAAATCTTAGTGACAAGCAACATGTGATTCATAAGGGCACACTGATTGGCACTTGCGAAGATGTGGATTGGATGCGTCGATGCCAAGACTTGACTACTTCGAAAATTAGCACGGATGCACGAGTCAACGTGTCAACACTTTTAGAAGACTGTCGAGATGTCTTGTCTAGGGAAGAAATTGACAAGGCTAAGAGAATGTTAGTTAAGTACACTGATATTTTCTCTACTAGTGACGCTGATATTGGAAAGACTGATTTGGTTCAACACAAAATAAACACTGGGAGTGAGATGCCTATTCGTCAGCGACCAAGAAGACTACCAGTAGCACGAGAACAGGAAGTACAAACCATGATTGATGGAATGGTCAGGGATGGCGTTATAGAGCCTTCATCCAGCCCATGGTGTTCACCTGTAGTGCTTGTAAAGAAAAAGGATGGCAGTATGCGTTTTTGTGTTGACTACCGCCGTCTAAACGACATAACGAAGAAGGACAGCTATCCACTACCTAGAATAGACGACACTCTGGACATGCTAACAGGGGTTAAGTGGTTTAGCACCTTGGATTTAAAAAGTGGATACTGGCAGGTAGAGATTGATCCCAAGGACAAAGAGAAGACTGCATTTTCGACAGGGAAAGGATTGTGGCAGTTCAAAGTAATGCCCTTCGGATTATGTAACGCGCCAGCAACTTTTGAAAGACTGATGGAATCAGTACTCACCGGATTAACTGGAGATGCCTGCCTGGTCTATTTGGATGACATTGTCATCGTAGGCCGTACGTTTGAAGAACATATCCGAAACCTGGAGCGCGTATTATCGAAAATCCGAAGTGCCAACCTAAAGTTAAGTCCTAAGAAATGTTCATTTTTCAAACGGCAGGTTAGCTTTTTAGGATATGTGGTTTCGGAAGAGGGTGTCCAAACAGATCCGCAAAAGATCGCTGCCGTCAAGGATTGGCCAGTTCCAAGAGATAAGACCCAAGTAAGAGCATTTTTGGGCTTGTGCTCCTACTATCGGCGATTCGTGAAAAACTTTGCGGATATTGCTAAACCCCTTCATAAACTTACTGAAGAGAAAAGACATTTCTGCTGGGATGAAAGTTGTGACATTGCATTTCAAGAGCTAAAAAGACGTCTATGCAACACACCTATCTTAGGGTATCCAGATACCGAAAATGAATTCATAGTTGACACAGATGCGAGTGATACTGGGCTTGGCGGTGTGTTATCCCAGCGGAAAGGTGATCAAGAGGTTGTTATTGCATATTTCAGTAAATCTTTGTCGAAGCCGGAAAGGAATTACTGCGTCACAAGAAGGGAACTACTGGCCGTAGTGAAGACACTGCAACATTTCAGCAAATATTTGCTTGGGCGTAAATTCCACCTCCGAACTGACCACGCTGCATTAAAGTGGCTCTTACAATTTAAAAATCCTGAAGGACAAGTCGCGAGATGGATTGAGTTATTACAGGAATATGACTTGATGATTGAACATCGCAGTGGAAAGTCTCACGGTAACGCAGACGCACTATCAAGAAGACCTTGCCCTGAAGACTGCAAGCACTGCGCCAAGCAAGAAGTAAAGGAAGCTGTTCCTATAAGGACGATAAAGACGGACCTTAGCAACGAATGGAAGGAAAGCCTGCAGCAAGCACAGCAAGAGGATGCAGATATCAAACCAATTCTCGAGTGGATTAAAGCTGAGACTCCTAAGCCACACTGGAGCGAAGTTGCATCGCTGAGCTCGACCACGAAGAGTTATTGGGCTCAATGGGATAGTCTAGTCATCCAGGATGGAGTCTTGTGCCGTAAATGGGAAAACGCTCGAGGAGACAGCTGTCACCTGCAAATGGTTGTTCCTAAAGCTAAGATACCAGTGGTCCTGCAGCTCTACCATAATGGATGTTCAGGAGGTCATATGGGAGTTAAGAAGACATTGTTAAAGATAAGGAAAAGATTCTACTGGATTCATTGTCGTGATGATGTTGAGGACTGGTGTCGCAAGTGTACCAGTTGTGCGGCCGTGAAGGGACCTCATACACGTAGCAGAGGCGCATTGAAATTGTATAATGTTGGTGCACCCTGGGAAAGAATTGCTATAGACGTGGCAGGACCGTTTCCTGAAAGTGAAAGCGGAAACAAGTACTTCATGGTCGTAATGGATTACTTCACTAAGTGGCCAGAAGTCTTTGCCATTCCCAACCAAGAGGCATCAACAGTTGCAGATAAATTAGTGCACGAAGTCTTCTGTCGTTTTGGAGTGCCTTTAGAAATCCACAGTGACCAAGGAAGAAATTTTGAGTCTCAAATATTTCAAGAAATGTGTCGAGTGATGGGTGCTCACAAAACCAGAACCACCTCTTACCACCCACAATCGGATGGAATGGTGGAACGATTTAACCAAACACTAGAGAGGTATCTGGCAAAAGTAGTTGAAAGTAAGCAAAAAGATTGGGACAAACACATCCAACCGTTTCTTCTGTCATACCGAAGTGCAGTCCACGAATGTACTTCCGTAACACCAGCTTTTGCAAACTTCGGAAGAGAACTACGGTTGCCTGCAGACTTGATCACTGGAATACCCCCTGATACCCCGCGAAGTATAACGGAGTACGCGAATGACTTGCGGAACAAGATGAATGACATTTATGAGCATGTCAGACAATCGGGCCAACAAATGTCTGAAAAGATGAAAACCCGTTATGACCGGAAAGCGAATAATAAGGGCTTCGAAGAGTGTTCGCTAGTATGGCTACATAATCCAGTTCGCAGTAAAGGGAGATCTCCGAAGCTACAAGCAAAATGGGATGGGCCATACCGGGTAGTCACTAAAATCAATGATGTTACCTACCGGATACAGAAGTGTCCAAGAGGCGCCCCAAAGATAGTTCATGTAGATCGACTGGCGCGATACTATGGAACCGATAATGCTCGGGACGAGCATGTCTTAGGAGGGGGCAGTGTTGCGCCATAACCAGATGAATCTAGTGTCCACTAGAAGAATCGAGAACTGTCGAGGACAACGCCATCTAGTGTCGGAAAGCGCGCAACTGTGTGCATTATGACGATTACTCGACGCTAGATGGCGCTACAAGCAGCTCTAGAGTAATCTATTTAGCCTAGAGACATCGATCGAATATTTTCGTAGTTTCGAGTAATTTCCACGGCCATATAAAAGCGGAACGTGTTGGCCGTAGGGACAGTATTGTTTCACGATACAGCGGATAAACATCGAAGAGATCTTCTAGTGCGACTAACCAGTGATTTAGTGATTTCTTATTGTAAAAAGTGTTCTTAATAAATATTGTGTTATTTTTGGTAATTAATCGAGTACTTTATTTTATTTAATACCCAGCTCGTAACAATATCAACGGATATTCGATCTATGGGTACTGATTGGACCTTCTTCTTTGGATGAAATGGCAACAAGCCGGATCACTCGTCAATTATAAGTCTTCGAGTCTTTAAGTCGTCGTCGTGATGAAATTAATGATAAAAAATATATATATGATGTGGATGACATGAAATGGGGCCGTCTTCCGAAAAAACAAAAAACGATCTCGATTGGACCTTCTCAGGAATGTTATTATCTGAAACCTGTCATATTAAAAGGGATTGGATACAAAGGTTTTAATTACATTATCTGCGTATTAGTTTTATTAACAAATCGGTCATTGTCGTTGATAAAGAGTCTTAAAATTATCAAGATTAACTGTACAATAGGGTTGATAAGACTTCCGAAGGTTTCTATAAGAATTTCAATTTTAAAGTTCAATGTGGGATTGTTTCTTTTGCTTTCACGATTTAATGAATAGTTACGTGACAATCGAAAAGATGTATCGTATGTAGTTTTGTATAAAAGCAAGGATTTATCATCGGCTGTCTGTGTTCTTGTCTGCTTATATCTATCATGACTGTAATTCTCCATAAATAAACTCGCAATAAGGTCTCTGTATACAGAAAATAAAAATGATTGTTACAGTAGTTACTTATTGATGTGGTACATATTTTTACCCGACTACGGCAAAGGCAAAGGTTTTGACAGGCTATATATGTATGTATGTTCATCTGTTCCCTCTTATCTCCTCAACTACTAGACCTGGACGAATGAGATATCGTTAGAAGCGTCTTGATCGTCCGCTGGTTATAGGCTATTATGAAGTGTCGCTAAATCTAATGTGGCACACAGGGTGTTAATATTTGCTCGTGACTTTGTTCGTATTTATTTGATAATTGGGACATTTGTGATTATGTCATTATTTATGTGTTTTGTTTGTTATTATTGATTATGTAACCTCTGTGTACCACCAACCTAACTAGACACTAATCACCCTAAGGTAGACTGGAAGAGAATGCCTTAGGAATTAAGTCCACCAATGTACAAATGTGCATAAAGTTTCTAATAAATAAATAAATATTTCTATGGTGTTTAAAATATAATTTGCAAAGAAATGAATACTACATACCAGAGACAATATTACAATTGTCTCTGCTACATACAAAACATTTTAATTAAAAAAAAAGTAAAATCTAAAACCCAACTACGATTAAAACGACGCTGAAAAAGATAAAATAAATTTGAAAAGTCGTAGTCACATATGCTGAACCGATTTGAATAAAAAAACTTGTATCTATTCCTAAGGATTCGAGAATGATTAAGATTTAAAAAAATCTAAAACATTGTTGAATCATCAGGAATAGACACAAAAACTGCGGGTAGCATCGCTGAACTCAACTAGGAGTGTTCACGAACACAGCTGGGCGGGTAACGAGCGGCGTACGAGCAGTGCGCACAGTGGAGCAGTGCGCACAGTGTAGCGGTGCCAGATAGGTATGAAATAAAATAGCAATCATCATCATCATCATCATCATCAGCCTATCGCAGTCCACTGCTGGACATAGGCCTCTCCAATAGCACGCCACTTAGTTCGATCCTCGGCTTCACTAAATAGCAATCACCTGCTACTAATGATTTTTTAATTTTATTTGAAACACTAATTATATTTGAATTCACTAATTATATTTGAATTCACTTATCATTTTTTGTGACATCTGTCATCCGTATGAACCTATTTTTACGAGGTATTATAACTTCTTGCAACCTAGCCACTAGTTTCGAAAACGGGCGTTATATACGAGATGTATAGCGTTCCCGCTACCCGTTCTGCTTCCGCTGCCGCTCTGCTTCCCTACTGACTACGTACATACGTAAACGTAGCCTAAGAGGTCGCCTGGCGGTCGAATTGAAGAAGTAGTAAAACAGTATTGTTTTTTATTTCATTGCACATTGGAACTTGATCAGATACTAAAACTTTTTTACCATCGTAGGTCAAAATATAATTATACTGAATACTTCATAAAACAGTTTTTTATAGATTTTATAACTTTACTAGCCGACTCACGTAACTTTGTTTTTACAGTCATGATCTGCTTCTTTTGGTTTAACATTATCTTAGAAACGAAAACCAAACATACATTAAAAAAACTTACGTATGGGTTAAATACTTTCAGAGTTTATCGTGAGCATCAATGTGATATGATACGAAAATTACATGTAATAGATTAATTTTAGCGTAAAACTTTTAATTATAATTAAAGTTACGCCATTTTTTTTTTAATTGACCTCAGGTCCGCATAATGGTAAAGACTTATGATATATGACATGGTAAAATGGTAGATGGTTTGGTGGACTTATTATTTCCTAATTTTCTATATATTACACAAAGAGTACCTAAATTATAATTATCATTAGCGTCATCGATGATGTAAACTATTGATGTAGCTGCATGTTATTATTTATATATTATTATGTCCTTAATTTAATTAATTAATTTATAAATAAGTATTTGGAGTAATTTAAATGTTTATTGATTGAAAAAATACCTAAAACAGAGAAAGATAAAAGAAAGAAAAAAAATTGAGAAACAATTATCAAGTTATTGAAAGACCAAGATATATTGTCTTATACTTCAGGAAATAGTGTGATGAAATACTATACTTCCCATGTATAGTGTTTCTAAAACATTTGTATTGGTTTAGTAATGTTTGATTCAATTGCAAAGGATCTATATATTCTATATCCTTAGAACAGTATAATCATATTTACATAGGTATCAAATAACAAAATGGCTAATGTATTAGTCTTTGGTGGTGCCTCGTCAACATTTGAACGTAGGGAAAAAATAAATAGTCAAAAGTAAATAAAAAATACATTCCTCCATCATTGCTTTCTCTAATAGGTAATAATCATAGTGATAAAAAGTATAGTGAGTAAAGACTTTGTGTTTGATGGTATTGTTGTTTGGTATATTAAATAAAAACTGTAGTATTATTTAACACCTTAGTAATATTCGCATCACACTCAACCAATTACACACTCGACAGTATAAAGTTTTATATTAGTATAACTTTTGTGTGTATACATTGTTTGTTTACATACAAAAATTACCTGTTAATACATAAATAATGCAACTTTCAGTACTCACTAAATGTTTAATCAGTAACTTACATCTAGAAAGTTGAACTTCGAACAAATACAATATCTGATTGGTAAATATATCACTTGATTGAAGGAAACAAAGACCAATTACCTCGTCTTCTCCTCTCCTCCGTCATCGCAGGGCCTCCATCCAATACATTGGTAAGTTCTGTTATGTTGAATGTGCATTTTTCCCTTTCTCGTTGCAAGTCTGCATTAACTTTCCCCGAATCACTCATTTTACGTCGACAGTTGTATACACTCAACAAACTACACTACGTAACCGTACAATGTTATCGTGGAAACTGACGACTCGACTGACGTTCACGGACGTGAGGCGCAGTGTTGCCAACAGTTAAACTAGCTCTTCAATAGACCCAACTTTTAAAACCACCAGAAAACCACTAACAAAAATGGTACTACATTAATACAGTAAACTAGCTGAGTCTCGCGGTTATTGATGTACCTTTACAATCGCGGGTAAGGCCGCGAGGCAAAGCTAGAAACAACTCAGGAACCTTCGTGGGTTCATGCACAACACTGATCAAGATTATCACATGATCAAATGTATAGTTTACGATTCTACAAAGGATATACAGACAAAAATTCATTTTATATAAAGACAATTTTTTATCACAGTACTTTATGACTACTAGAGGGCGCCGCATTAGATTTAGTGACACGTCATAATCACAGAACACTTTTATTACAGTCATAATAGCCTTAAACCAGCGGACGATCAAAACGTTTCTCACGATATCTCATTTGTCTAATTATAATTAGTTGAGGAGCAGTAAGGGAACATACATACATAGGTTACCAAAATCATAACCCTACTTTGGCTTTGCAATAGTCGGGTAAAAATAGACTGCTCATTTTCGTATGTATATATTAGTTTTCGTTTTCAGGCCATGGTAACTATAAAATAACCTGACCTCAATAACATTTCACTTCTAATTAAAGTTTACCTCTTCAGTTTTTTAGGAAAAATGAATCTGTATTTACCAATAAAACCAAAAAATTTTTTACTATAAATTTAATGCTTACTTACAAAACGTTACATAAATTGAGAACAGAGGAACAATTTTTATTTAAAAGGCAACACCCACTCAATCTATAAACTCTGTATAGCAGGGACTTTAGAAAATTCATGAGCTGTACAACATCAACACCAAGAACACCCAGACTCAGAACAATAATTTGTGGATCACAAAGTGTTGTCCCATGTGGGAATCGAACCCACAAAACTCAGCACAGCGGCAAGCAGGTTACTGCTTAACTACTATGCCATTTGTGCAGTCAATTTCTTTTAGTATTCATCATCAGTAACACTGATTGCATAATCTGGGTATGTTTTTTTTATTAACTTCGCGGTAAGTTCATGGTCAGCCCTTCCGTAACTTTGAGAGTAGCCATAGATAAAGATTTTCTTATCTTCAGCATCATGAGATATTCTTCCTCCTCCGATTGGTTCACAGTCAAGTGGATGAAGTTTATCTTGAACCTGTTGTTTAAAATAATAAACAAGTAAATTAAACTGCAACTGTTGATAGAAAACATTAAGATGGTGACCAATATAGGGCTTATAAAAAAAAATCTGATTTAAAATAAAAATTCTCATCAACAAGGGTTCAATTCCCTTTTATTTCCAATAAGAACAATTATATCTCCCGTGGGAGAGCCACGCTTCGGCATGCATGGGCCGGCTTGACCGGAGTGTTAGGTGATGAGTTAGGATACCGGAGGCCCATACCCAAACCATCACATTTTTGAAAAATGAAACCAAAACTTTTTTGTGTTTATCATTTTAATATTCCGGAACAAAATTTTAATACATATTACAAACAGTCACTCCAAATTTATTTATTTGTATGGATGGTTAAATAAATAAAAACAAATGAATGAATTGGAAACTTTTATAGATTTTTGGTTTCAGTATTAAAATTCATTGAATTTAATTAAATGTTAATTAAATATGTATGTAAAAATACAGATACCAATCAATTCTTACACATAAGTGATATTAATTAAATATGATATGTTCACTTCATAGTGAACAAATTTATTAACTAAATGAAATAAAAACACTCACCACATCATAAATATCCGAATGATAGGACAGTTGTATACCTCTAACTATGGTAACAGGTTCTACATTAGGTTGTGTCTTATCATGGACATTTATCAAAATATATTTAAAAACTCCACTGGGCTCTATTTCTACTCTCGGGATAGTATCTAATTGCGCAGACATATTTTTACGAAATATGCCGAAAAATGGTGCTGTAAAAGTACATAATCAAATATTAATTCAAACTACTCCTACATCAGTGTTGCGGTTAAAAACATCAAAATGTAGATGAAACCACTTGCCTCTTCTGCCGTACTTAAAGCCCCGTTGAAATACAACAGGGAACATACTTTCTAAAGATAGATTTAATATAAATACGTGTAACCTTCAAAATAACAACTTTAGAATATTAAAAATAATGTATTTATAAGTTTTCTTATTACCTTTTTCAGTTAAGTTGTTTACACGGTGCAATATAATTTATATTTTTTGTTGTTTTTCTAAATTACAATTTTGTAAATTATTTTCTATGCCGGGCGTTAGCGTTTACATTAGCTGTCACTCACTAAGTTTTTTTTTTTTAAGGAACCTCAGACTTTTTCTCATTTTAGCCAGTGTTGTATAAAGTAAGCTTTAATATTTTTTTGGTAACCGCTCCGGCAATTTAAATATGAATGAACTTAAAAGAATTAATACACTTTACATGATTTCTTAAAAAATATTTTCTTTACAAATGTTACTATCATTGACTAATTATTCATTATTAATATATGTAATGCTAGGCTTGAGGTAGATGTAGCCAACGTTTTATTGTTATTAGTTTAATAAACTTAATAATTAATACTGTATTGTGAGCGTGTGTGAGAATTTTAGACAATAAGACGCAAACAGAGACAATGATAAATAGTTTTACTACACTTTTAAAGCGATAGAGCGAGAATATAAATACAGTTTTATACTGACTACTATGAAATATATATTTCACAACTCAAATGAACAAGTTTTACAAGTTAAAAATAAAATAAAATTTTTCAAAGAAAAAGTTACGTCCGCCCTGTTTTGAGTTTCCTGTTTCCTGCGCTTTTCGTCAGATCCTTTTTGACTGTCGAATGGCGCGTATGTTAAGTTCGTTCGGAAACGTCACAGGTTTTTATAAATATTTACAATTAGTCTCAATAGTTGTCCTTCGTGTAACGCTTTATAATCATGCGCGTTGTTAGGCATTTTTTTGGGCTCTAAGTCTCAAAGAGCTATACCATCTAGAGTGGTTACGGGACTCAGCTCTGCATTTTTTTTTTCATAAATTACTCACGGCTTGCTTAGAATAGTACCTTAGGGTTTCGTCTGAATTTATGACAGTCAGATGAGTGAACGCACCTTGATCGCATTTTATTAGTGAAATATTGAGAGGGTCTATTAAGAGGTTTTTTCACATTAACTGAAATGCCACGTCAAGCAAGTTTAGCGTTGCTTTTCATCAAGTTTTCTGTATGAATCGATCAAAAAGCGAATGCAGTCGCCGTGACGATAGATTAGACGTGAACAAAGTCACACTAGACCCTCATGAGTTTATTTATCATAATTACTAAACTGAAGATTAGCAATATTGGTATTCTCAGTTTAACATCCCCGTAGCCTTCTAAAAAGCACACGTTAGAGTTAGTACTGCTTCATTTTAATAAATTAATAATTGGGTACAGACAAGAATTGTCACACAGTTATTTAAGTAGAGCAAGTTTATTTTACGCTTTTTAGTGTTTCTAAGCAGAAAGTTTTCATTTGGTGTTTTTGATATTTTTTTTTTTAATTTTTGATATATACAGTAAATGCAAATAAATATTTAAGAATTATTGCGGACACTGGCACTGAAAAATTGTCTAAGAAAAAAAGGTCTCGCATTTCTCATTCCTCCTCATTCATTCTTGAACTAGGAGGAATGTAAATCGTTTACTCGTGTTACTCGAAAACTCGAGTGATATGGCAAAATTCCAAAAGTAGCTCGAGTCACAAAATTCTACTTGGACTCACATCTCTTTTACATGCTTATAGTATTTTATACAGTTACATTTTATTTTTATTTTAATTAGAACTATTTTAAATAAACATAAATAATAGACAAGCTTCTTTAGTAGATTTTACTTTTTTGTCGATTTGTGTAGCTTTAGTAGTTTCCAAACGTATACACCACTTCACTACACAAGGCAGCCATATTTCTTTCTTGTGTGCGTTGGAACTCTTCGGTTCAAGATGAGGTTAGTTTTTTAAAAAATTTGTAATATCTAGTAATTGTACCTTTTTATATCAATATTTCAGTTTCTTACTGCTTACGTTTTAAAAACTAAAAGTTTCACTGGAATTCAGAAGTGCTTTAAACCAAGTCGACGTTAACGTGAAGTACGGTACCATGTGGTCGTACTTAATAATTCTCTATTTACTTTCAGTTCCCTCAAGCTGCAAAAGAGGCTTGCAGCCTCAGTGCTGCGATGCGGTAAAAAGAAAGTATGGCTTGATCCCAATGAGATCAACGAAATCGCAAATACCAACTCTCGTAAGTACACCCATATTCGATGCGACTATCTCCTTTGTATGTACATAACATAAAGTCAACAGTTCCTATGTCGATACTGCTTTTCTTTCACCAGTCTTAAACCACCATGAAATTGGTTTTAGTTCTTTTTATAAGTTTTGACTTCAGTTTAAAGGTATTTATTTTTGAAATCTGCATTACAGAGTACATATATATAAAATAAAGTCTTTTAATAACTATGTCTATTAATAAAATACAATTACTTTTCAGGACAGAACATCAGAAAGATGATCAAAGATGGTCTGGTCATCAAGAAGCCTGTGGCAGTACATTCACGTGCTCGCGTCCGAAAGAACACAGAAGCTAGAAGGAAAGGACGCTCATGTGGTTTTGGTAAAAGGAGAGGTACTGCTAATGCACGTATGCCACAAAAAGTAAGTGACATCATTGTGAAGTTATTGATATGAAGTACCCAAACTGTTGTTCACAATATGTAAATTCATACTAGTTGTGCAATATTTTACACACTTTGGGTTCAACAATATCCAATATTATAATATCAGAATTATTGGATATTTATGATTTAAATCTAGTTAAATATACATTTTGTATGATATAGCCGCAATATTATTATTTTATTGTATAACTTATGAATACTATTTGCTTAACATAAACATACTTAAATTATTAAAAAATAAACAAATCACATTAAATAGTCAATCATTTGTTTTCTGAAACATAGTTTAGCTACAGATTGTAGGTTTATTTTACCACATTGTGGTGTGCAAATATAATATAAACAGAAATGTCATAAATCTTAATTGTTCAAACACAAAATTATCAAATTATGTCAATTACTATGGAAGAATGGAAAATATAAAATGGAAGAAAAAAAGGTAGCGCAAACACCAGGTTGATAAAAAATTGACAAAAAAAAAATGCATTGAAGTAAAAAGTAGATTGAAATTGTAAGGTAACATTAGAGCAAATATTGTAAAGCAAATTGTAACATTAAAAATTACAATTGATAAAAATTCATCAACCGAGAGTAAATAATAACAGTTGTCTTGGAAACATATCGGGCAGTGGCCCGCCAGGCATCAGATCACCTTGCCTGGTCGGAGGATCCTCCCTTTGTGTTGGAGGGACATGATACCCATTCCACCACAGACACTATCAGTTTTAGGAAAACATATTGCTACTCTCTTTTATGTAACTAGGAATCCTATGTTATACAATACCTATAGGTTTTATGTTTTTAATGTTTCCTTATTATAGATTCCTTAAATCAGACAAATGTAACCAAATCATAAAATCTTATATAACAAAAAATTTACTCAAAACATAAAACCTCTTTTTATAAATTCTAGTCATCAATGGTCATACCTACACTTAGGTAACAAAACAATAAACATTACAAATAATAACTCTAGAATATAAACAAATAAGTCTTTTATTTATCAAATCAGTCGCTAATAAACTGTTAATTATCAAATACTCACTGTTAGGGAGTATGTTTTTACTCTACTATTGACATATATCGTCGAAATCAGTTGTAAATCCACAAACCTTGCACACTCTTCAGGTGACTGGGAGAAAATTTAAATAATCCGAATTAAAATATAGTATTTACTAGCTTTTACCCAGTGCTCTGTTTGTGTGATGTATTATATCGCTGTAATCATTTTTTTGGTTAAAAGTAAACTCATAAGTAATATAGATTTCTATTGGTAAAATAATTTTTAAAAGTGGTTGAGTTGATCTAGTGATAACACATTACACAAAAGTATAGTAAATAGTTGTCTTATTTATGTAAAGAAGATTCATATAACTGTATTTAACTTATTACTCTCTTTCCAGGAACTATGGGTACAAAGGCAAAGAGTTTTACGTAAACTGCTCCTTAAATACAGAACAGCCAAGAAGATTGACAGACATCTGTACCATGCCCTGTACATGAAGGCAAAGGGTAATGTGTTCAAGAACAAGCGTGTATTGATGGAGTACATCCACAGGAAGAAGGCTGAAAAGGCTAGGACTAAGATGCTTAGGTATGTTTGAAAGTTGTTTTTTTCACCATTAATATTTTTGGCAAAGTAACAACTTAATAATACATCTCTTTATAATCTACTAACAGAAGTCTAAAGAAGTTTAAGTAAATTTAATTATATAAGAGCATCAATAAAATGTTAGAAACATTTTAGTGACAGAAATTGGTTCTGCTGGTTAACTTTATTATTAGTATAGTGAAGTAGGAAATCCTAGTTCTATAATCGCAAGGTCATGTCACAGTGCTTTTTACCAGACTGCGTCCAAAGAAGGGTAAAGGTTTTGTCAGCTTGCGACTCAAAACTTGTATGTTACTTGGCATAGATTTCCACTATCCCTGTGTTAGAAAAACTATATTCTCACACCTGCTGTTGTTATTTATACATTTATAAATAACCTTATTTCTTGTACAGTGACCAAGCGGAGGCCCGCCGTAATAAGGTGAAAGAAGCACGCAAACGCAGGGAGGAGCGTATTGCCACCAAAAAAGAAGAACTTTTGCAGACTTACGCGCGGGAAGATGAAGCCGCCGTCACCGCTAAAAAGTGATTAAATAAATAACTGGGTCAAAACTTTAATTAGTAGTTTTTTTTAACTAGTGTGTTTATGGATAGATGAATGGATTCAGTTTGTGCTATGGATAAGTTGACGCAAGTCCCGTGCAAACGAGCAGACATATCGCCTGATGGTAAGCGACTACCGCCGCCCATGGACACCCGCTACATCAGAGGCGTCACAAGAGCGTTGCCTGCCTTTGGGGGATGGGAAGGGATGTGGTATGGACCTCCGGTATCCTCACTCGCTCATTCGGTGAAACAGCGCAAGCGCTATTTCACACCGGTTTTCTTCAAACAATCCCCTAAACAAAAACACCTGTCACTGTTTGGTGGTCCAGCACAGTGTGATTCATCACAGCTTCATGCCAAACGGGATGAGCATCAGTGCAGATGTGTACTTTGAAGAACTGAACACAATGATGAAGAAACTTGCCCGTCTCCAACAAGCTTTGGTCAATCGCTCCGCTGTTTCGACACGACAACACTCAGTCTCATATTACATAGCAGGCGATCTGCAGATTATAAGAGCTGGGTTCGGAATTTCCAGAATTTGGATAAATTCTAGGTGAAAAAATATGGTATCTGAGAGATAGTAACAAATGCCTTGGTAGCATTTGTTACCTCTTGTCCACTTGATTTACTGAAATTGCTCGTAAAGCTGCAACGATTGGATGGGTGATTATTTTCATTAATCACCAATCACAGACAAGACATCCAGTACTGGACATAGGCCTAACCCAATTTTTTCCGCAATAAGCGGGCCTGTGCTGCCCAAGTTGTCGTATAGCCTTGAGGGGGGCCTACCAATGCTTTGTCTTCCGGTACGCGGTTGCCAATCAAGAATTTTATGGCACCCTCCAGGTATCATTTCTGCGAGCAATAAGCCCCACCAACTGCCACTTAAGTTTAGTTATTTTTCTTTGTTTGTCTGTGGATTTCCCCATTCCTTATTCGATCACAGAGAAATTCCGAGCATTGTCCTCCGTCGCTCTCTGGGCCACTTTTAGCCTTCTTATGACGTTGTGACGTTACGAAGCTTTACAAAGCTGTCCAGCCTAGTTGGATCCGACGGTATACTTCTCTCCTCTGACAAGGTCACGTGTCACGTACATAATTATTTTCCTTTAAATCAAATTGTATGTATACCAAAGATGTAATCGGAGCTACTTTTTTGTAAGACGATTTTATTTTACACTATGTTTAAACCTAATTGATGCTAAACAATCGTTCAATATCAGCAGCCTCCTCAAAATTTCAATTACCTCTTGCAATTTCGTCATAAGTACTAACTTTTTCTATTTCTGCTGGCAAAATGTCACTGGTGTGATGATTGTTTTCGGTGTTTATGCTCTTGACGAACATAATTTCTGGTATGCATAGTAAAAAGTAATGATTCCCTCATTTCTGACATTACTTCATACGTTGCACTGAACATGCAAAATGAAAATTTTGCTATAACATCAGACAAGTCTTTGCACATATAGTTGTTAAGTTTTTCAAAACTGTATCGGCAACCTTCCGAGTTTGTAACTTAAAATTCATTTTTATAAACCTCAGCTGATGATCGTAAGTAGGCCTTAGCAAAATTTTAGATGCAGTTATATCTTCAAAATAAGTTATTTGCACATAATTATCGTTAATAGTTGCATTACAGAATAAATAATAGTAATTCTGCCTCGGTGGTGGAGTGGTCCGTGTTCGTTTCCCGGGTCGGACGAAAGTTTGTCAAATCATCATGCTATCAACAGTCAATCTAGCTGTTATAGTATAAACTCTGCTTAAACCTAGATGGCGTTGTGTGTTAGATGACCAAAGTATTTAGTTTGTAGAAACATGATGGGGTAGATGAAAAGACAATTTGAAATACGATAAAATTCATAAAAAATATGTAAATAAAAGATGAAGCTACATCAGACTTAGTCAATATTCACAGGTATACTAGTACTAGCCAGTATTAATACTTGTACATACACACTACATAATATACCTACACACAGGAACTAGCGTAGCATATGCGTACTTAAATACGAAATAAATAAAACACACACAAATATATATATTTCTACATCATCTACAACTTTTAATAGTTTATGCTAGATATAGGCCTCTCCTTAGCTAGGAGGTTTATATTAAATAGCTATTTAAATTCAAGAAATTTGAATAAAAGTTTTTGCCCAAGTAAAAGACATTTGTTTGGCATTTACGGCCATTTATTATAGTCTTTGCGCTGTAGCATGGTGCGGGTGACAGTTGCCTGTACGACGTTGACATCTATCAGTCAGTACCACATAAGTAAGGGATGTGACGTTATGCAATTCATTTTTATCGATAACGATACTCGCAGCATAAATCTAGTTCTCTTTAATATTGTTATGAAAATGAGTATGTTAATAACAAATAACAGGTACACTGCACAACTGTGTGCAGAGAACCTGTTATTTGTTTGTTGAGTTGGTTGTTATTACCATGCCTAAGCATACAAAAATAAACTGTTTTGGGTAGTCAGGCTCGTTACTCGCCTCCAAGACTACTTTGAAAGAGAACAACAAAATAATGGACAGTAATACCGATGAACTACAAAAAATTTGAAAATTCGTTCGTAGGCCTATTAAATAATTTAAAAGAGCCTATAATAATGGACTACACACCCTACTATTCGGGACAAGTTAATAAACCCCCAAACCAATCCAATCGCAAAAGCGAGTTAGTGAAGTGGCTGAGTGAAAACGGAGTTACAGCAGACATAAAAATGTTAAAGGCGGAGCTTATTGCCTTAGTCCGGCGTCATAAGCCACCAACTCCTACCTATGCTGTGGACGAGATGCTACCTATGCAAAAGAAAAACCAGGTCCTTCGATTACAACCCTACCCTTGCCAGTATAACGCTATTGAGCTGATTTGGGCTCAAATAAAAGGTATTCTTTTAATTTCAATTCCCATTTTGAAGATTTATAAAAAAATCAGCTTTCCGATTAAACCATTACCAGAAACCAGATTAGACGTATTTCAAGTGTAATTTTTAGCATTACCTACTTATGAAATAAATGATTATTTGAATACCTTTTTTTCTTAAGTTCGTTTATTTTTAGGTTACATCGCAAGAAATAATATTTCGCCGCCATTTACGGCAAATAAGATGTTGGGCCTATTACAAGAGGCCATCAACAATGTTTAACTTGAAGACTGGTCGAAGATCGTGAATAAAAAAAAAGGACATTATGTCTGATTGGGATCGTGACATACATATTGACAACATGATTGAGTCATCGTTAATAATATCCGTCACAGATTCAGATGATGAATTGAGTGACAATTCAGATGTTCCTGACTCTGATATGATTTTAGACGAATAAAATGTATTTTTTCTTAGCAACCTTTTAAGCAACCTTACCATATAAATGTTCTGTTGTATAATTATAGACCAATTTTAACAATAAAAATTTACCGTTTTTATTATGAAAAATATCAACTATCCATCCAGCAGTACATCCCATCACTAAATACTTCTATGGCGTTACGTCATACGCATAACACTGCTTAATTTTTCATTAAATTTGATTTTATTTGTAGAATAGAACATTCAGGTTTAGTTTAATTTAATTTACTACAGTTATTAATGATTTAATTTATTGGGAATGTGGTACAGCTGAAATACTCAGTCATAATTTATAAATCGCGGCAACTTTCAAGAGTGAAATGAAGTGTTACTGAAACTGTCACCCGCACCATGCTACAGCGCAAAGAGTATAGGCGTTTCACATCTTTATCTGTGAGGTAAACAAATAATAATAATAATAAATTCTTTATTGCAGCAAATTACATTTAACAATATAAATATAAGCCCTGATTCCCAAACTAGCGTGAGCTGTATTTTGGGAACCAGTATCTTTCCAAGTATAAATTACACAGATACATTTAAAATACACACATACGTCCAATATCACCCACACTTCCATAACAGAACTTGACAAATCATTTGCTATGCTTATGTAGTATTAAGTCAGCTACCAGCTGTAGAGTCAAACGCGTTATAAGTAAATATGAATAAAGTTAATAAAGATTTGTTACGAGAACGGTCAAAATGTACGTTCAATGTGGAAGAATTAATACATTTTTTGGACGGAGGTGTAGAGATGACCTTGGAGCGAAAGAGGCGAGGTAAACAAACTTTAATCTAACGGTATATTATTGAGAACGGAAAATTCCTGTTTAATTTTGTGATCTATGATTTGCTTTTTTCATTATAAGTTCGAATTAATTGAAAATGAATTTGTTTTGATTTTTTTAAATTAGTTCTTTGCAAATTAAAATTGTAATAGACCACTATAAACATAGTGATTAAAATATAAGTACTTGAATTTAATCTGCCAGTTTTTAAAGGACCATTATTGGACAGAAGATAGGCTATATGTATAAAAGTCTGAGTACAAAGTGGTACCTAACGCTTTAATATTCTGTTGAAAACTTGACCTGCAGAATTGCAGAAGACAGTAATTTTTATTACATTTCGTCACCTTTCATAGATAGTGACAACAAGAATCTTTATTAAATTTTTAAAAGCTTTATAAAATAGTTCGTTAAGGTTCCGTCTCATTATCTGTATACATCATTAGACACTATTATATGTTGTTCACGTTTCTTGTATTAAATATTTAATTTAATTATTTATTTTAAAGTGATATTTATTTTACTTTTAGTACATTTGTTGGTATAGCGGCGACAACGTTGGTATAATATATACATTACTAGCTGATCCACGCAACCTTGTTTGCGTCTCCTATTGCTCGTAGCGTGATAATTTGCCGCCCTTTTTGAAACATTCTTCATCGGTGCTCCGGATAGGACCAGCGGTTCCTGAGATTAGCTCGTTCGAACAAACAAACTTGAAGAGTTTGTTTGATTTATAATATTACTATAGATTATCATCTGAAAATTTAAATTGTCTAGCTATCACGGTTAATTAGACATAGGCTGGTGACAGACAGACGGAGGGACGGACGGACAACGGAGTCTTAGTAATAGGGTCCCATTTTAACCCATTGGGTGTACTAAATAGTGGTGTACGCGTCAATGTATGACGTTCAAGTTGATATATTTATAAATGGTAGCGTAGGTGCATGTCATTATTGTGCCTATCATATAATGTTGTTTAATAAATAAAAACAATTAATAAAATTTTATTTGTCTCCGTAATTACGCTACTGGCTCTGATATTTAATACTTACGGGTCAACACACGCCGTTATCTACAGTACCGAGTGTTGTGGGTTGAAATTCAAATGTGACGACACTTAGTGAGACTGATGAGACACTACAAATTGTTGTTCTGGCGTTTTGTTTGCTCTTTGTGTTAGTTTCATTATTGTTTTATATTTATGAAGCCCCCCACGAAACCGGATTTACCTATTCTTGATGCAGAAGTTATGTTTTAAAATAATAAAATGCCGAACGTATTCAAAGGAAGTTTTGATTATTTACCTACTAGCTGGCCCACGCCTTTTTATCTGCGTTTCTTTTATATGTTTATTTTAAAGAAAGCTTACAGACTAACAATACTATTAACGAAAATAAAAATGAACTAAATTGCTTATGGTAAGCCTCCACATATACAAATAATATTCTATACATATATAAAAAGAAGAAGAAACCAAACCAAAAATAAAAAATGTAAGAAACAAATAGGATTAACAATATGAATATATTTAAAAAAATGAAATACAATGGTAACTAAACAAACTAATTCAAAATAGTCAGTCTGTTGTCCATAGTAAGTATTATATAAGAGCCGTCTTACCGAAGATAGGCTCGAGCAAAATAGATCTATGTCTAATGCCCGGTTCCTATATTTGAAAAACGATCCGTTCTAGGTACGAATAGTAGTATATTATACGGGACGTAAGCTAAAATTGTTCCTATAAAAATAAATTGAGGAATGTTATTTACGACTCGTAGTCGGTTGTAGAAAATTTTTACACGATGACGATTCGTTAAATATAGTAACCGGGCATAAATTCCCAGAGAGACTGTTATATGTCACTTCGCTGCGAATGAAAAAAACATGGCGCTTGTAATTAGCCACTGTAAATGATCTCTGTCGAATCATGGTATGATTTGCACGCAAACATAGCTACAAGCTCGGGGTTGTCCACCGATCCATTAGTAATGTTTAATACAACATTGATAGCATTAATTTGACGTCTAAAATCCAGCGGCAGACAGTGATACCGTTTGCAACGATGATTGTAGTTTTTACTACATTAACTAGCACGTTTAAAAAAACATGCTAACGTGGCATTTAAATACGGCTTTTAAATATATGCCACCTGCAATACATACGTAGGGTCGGTTGTCGAACAGTGAACCAACCAGATACAGTGAACCACCGTCATATTTCTGAAATCGCGACGATTGTTACTTGCTCAATCATGTCAAAACATTTGCCATGTACCCACTTCCCCTCTTCCGTAGTAAGCCGACGACCACGACTTGAGCGAAACATGTGATGTGTGCTTGTTTGTTTTTCGCCGAAAAAACGTACTATTTCCAAGTAAGTATCTCGATTTTTGTATTTTTTGTTTTTAACTAAGAGAGTAAAAGTTGTGTGGTGCAAATATTGTTATAGCTTTGGAAATATCATAAGCATATTGCATTCTAAAAATTTCAAATAAGACTTATTAATTTTTAGCTTTAAAGTTGAAAAGTACCTGAATTGAACAGTGAACCAGGTCTGCATATTACACAGTGAACCGATTCACTGTGTACCTTACGATCCTGGTACACTGTTTCTTGAAGTGTTTTCTTTTTGTTTTAGGATGCCAAGGCAAAAAGATAAAGAGCGGAAGATAGGAAAACATAAAAAAATGACATGATGTCAACTTTACGTATGGTAGAAAATGGGAACTCTGTTAGAACGGCGGCAAATGCTTGTAATATTTCATACCATAGATTGCGTCGTTATGTAAAAAAGAAAATAACATGGAACAGTGAAATCACAAAATTTGCCTAATGCTGCAGTTTCAGCAATTCTCGACTTCATGTAAAAGCAATAATCAAGAAATTCAAGATTCAACTTCTGTGACTGAAGTTTGACAAGACATGACGTTCAAATTTAAGTAACCTTCTAGATGCACTTTCTCGATCTGGGGTAACATCTATAACATCGTCTACGCAAACGTCTTATTAAATATTAATGCAATGTGAACTTGCCTTTGTTGAATATGGGATGATTAATTTTAAGTATTTTGATTTCATTATTTTAAGTGATAGGTAAATTAATGAAGACTGATAACTCTTGTTGGCAGAAATGTTTTATTTTTTTTCTTTTATTTTCTATGGTCAAATAAAAAGATGATTATTAAAGATTGTGTTTCTTTTCTACAAATAAGTGTCCCATCAATATAATTATATTGTGGTTCACTGTTGAAATAAGGGTGGTTCAGTGTAAACCATCCATAGTACACAGTGAGCCAAATTCATTTATTTTTTAAAACCTCTATACCGTCCTAATTAATTCTTTGATCTTTCTGTAGTCTATAACTAAGACACCTTATAAAATTACCTAAACGATGACACCTAAATCATGTTCTTATCTTTATTTTCTAACAAGATATATGACTTAGAAAAACAGCTGGTTCACTGTTCGACGACGCACCCTACACAATGTATTTTACATTAACGCCGATAACACCAAATAAATTTATTCAAATCCGCTAGGTATTATTTCTGATTCTAAAAGAGCATAGGGTCATACGCTTTTGTTTATTTTCACTTAACAACAACAACGACAATAGGTAAAAAACTTTAATTACAAAATTGGCTATCGTAGCCAATAATAGACCTTATTTCTAGGTTCAGAGCGGTTTTTAATTATGTGTTTTGTATCGTAGTTTTTTTTCTGACCTAGTGATTGTTTATCCAAACGGCTAAGCCAGAATTCGTGGGTACAAATATTACCTAATGTACGAGTATCATCACATACCTGATGAGTACGATCGTTTGTTTTGTGACTTTGTGTATTTTATCTATAATATGTGTGTATTTAGAAATATAATAAACAAAATATAATAAACAACATTTAATTTTTATATTCAACGCCATCATCATCATTTTTTTTGTAAATATAGAATACATCCAAACTCCGAAACAAATACTTGCAGATAATACAAACATTTGGTCCGACCCGGAATCGAACACGAGACCTCAAGCACAGCAGTTGCATAAGCTACCACTACGCCACCGAGGCAGTCGAAAAATATGTATGTTAATCCGCATTCTGGTTCCCACGGTACAAGTTTTGCCTAGTTTGACAATAGTGAGGTTATTATCTATTATTTTTATTTGTACTCCAAAAAAATTTTGGCTTTACAACACTTTAGACTGTTGTAAAATAATACATAGTTACAAAATTTTTTATATCGCCTTTAAACAAACATATTATACAGAGATAAGAATCTAAACGCAAAACAAGCAGTTGGTAAATTAACAATAGCTGTAGGAAGTTGATGTACTCCATTATTAATTAAGGATTAACCTGCTAGTTATGCTAGTTAATCTATACAAATAAATAAAATTGGAGTGTCTGTTTGTAATATTAAAATAACCGCTTTCTACTACATGCATATGAATGTATATACGGTATACATACCAAAATATATATTTTTTAATTTTTTGTCTGTCTGTCTGTCTGTTTGTTCCGGCTAATCTCTGGAACGGCTGTACCGATTTGGACGGGACTTTCACTGGTAGCTGGTGATATAAGGAGTAACTTAGACTTACATTTTTTTGACTAGTTTCGCCCCACGGCGTTACCCACGATACGACAATAACTGCGGGTAACACAGCGGGGTTCAGCTAGTTTAAAATAAAAAGAATTAATATCAACCCGTATTAAATATTTGTGCTTAGCATTATTTTATTAAAGACACGAGCTTTACGTAGTTTTTGCGTAGTCGTTTTATAGCTTTTTTTTTCTTTTAAATAAAAATAATAAACAATACGTTTATATAATGTGTTTTTTAAAACAAACATAGTTCTATCATTTAGATGGGTAGGACTGGTATGAAATCTTGGACTAACACTGAATGCACACATCATAAGTTATTCTTGAATTATGTAATTCAGGTAGAACCAAAGTACGTAGATACTATCCATAGGTCGGTGGTTCAAATCCGGCTCGAAGGACCATGTAGAAGGTTGTAAGTTGCGAAATAATAATGCGGTGAGAATATAATATATGCTAATTTATTGAGGACCAAATTAAAATCTTTTGTAAAGGAGCGAGGGAGCACACGCGATCACCGCTAATCATAAACGTGTACTGTCTTAATTTATAATTTACTAACTGACCCACGCAACCTCGTTTGCGTCTTCTATTGCTCGTAGCGTGATTTTTCCCCCGTTTTTGAAACATTGTTCATTGGTACACCGCTCCTTTTAGTAGTAGCGTGATGATAAATAGCCTATAGCCTTCCTCGATAAATAGACTATTCAACACTGAAAGAATATATCAAATCGGACCAGCGGTTCCTGAGATTAGCGCGTTCAAAAAAACAAACAAACTCTTCAGCTTTGTATATTACTATAGAATAGATAATAAGTAGCCGAGTAACATAAAATGCTTACTCAGCTTAGTGTACGGTTGAATCGTACACTTACCTGTATACTTAAATCGAAACTTTAAGGAGAGGCCTATGTACAACTATGTACTGTTAAAAGCTGTTAATCTCTAATGTATCTAAATCAATAGTTTATTTGTTAACGATTAATGATGACACAGAGAAATGAGTAGTACTTACATAGCTTTCTAATTTGGGATTTAGATAAATAATACACCAATTTCAAGTCATAACATTCACATATTTATTCAGTATTAGGTAGCAAAGTGTAAATCCATAGTATCGTAAAGGTTAGCATTTATCAACATACATAAAAAAGCACCGCAGCAAAAACATTTCGTTAGCGAAAGATATTCATTTTAAAGTGTTGTCATCTTCACGGTTTCTGACAGATAACAAGTCTTTCTGCTTCATTTTGAATTAACTTGTAAATAGCAGCAATTGTTTCGTCATTTTTGCATGACATGGTAGCAGTGACCACTCCTCGTTTTCCCCAACTGGAAGTAAACGTCAGTTGGGCTTCGACAAACACGCAGAAACATGCAACGACCAAAATGAGAATGCTAAATTTATCCATTTTGTATTGGGAGATGTTGAATGATATTGTTGGATGAAAAAGTGGAGAATGTATGATGCTGTAGACAGAGAATACGGACCTTTTATACCATAAACCGATGTGTAGATATTTGTATGGTGTATTGAAAGAAGCATTACAAGTTTTAATTTACGAGCATCTAGATTGGCGTCCTTGTAATGATTCAGTGGATGATTAAATTGGGCTAATTTCATTAAATGATTCCAATGGACATTATTTGAAAAAATAAGGTATATGAAAAGTGTTTCGCAACTCATACTTTGACAAATTTACATATGTGTGGTATGTAAGTATTTCTGGGTCTTTTTAGAAATTTTCGTAAGCGGGTTAACTGATTCGGATTGTTTGATTCAATATAAACTTTAGTTTCTTCTACATATTATATTGAAAGAGAAAATGGGTATGTACTGGTTCTTAAATCATAATCTTTTATATTGATTTTGGTTGGTAATTTCAGTTGGTTCACAAGGATACGTTCCTTAGTCATTGATCAACGCTAAGAAGCAGTGTTAATTATAATACTGCAGAAACTTGGCAAAAACAAATTTAGACAACGATTCAAGATACGTTTTAAATAATTGGATTGTGAATGTAAAATTATTTTTACAGAACAGGCAATATTAACCAATAGAGAAGAGCTATTTTGTGGGGTTCCTGATGAGTACCTCAGTCATAAGGAAAAATATGAAAACTCAATACGAAGGGGAACCGTACTATTCGAAGTACTACGCAAAATGTATGGTACGGAGAAAACTGATCTCACTGATTACAGGTTTGTTTTTTAATTCGTCTCTATATGAATTAACTGTTTAAAGATTTTATAGAGTATTTAATTTTGTACAATTATTGAGTCAAAAGTAGCCAGGTTAACATTTTCATTTAAATGGTCTAAAATAATTGCTTTTGTAAGCAATCATAAGAAAAATAAAAGAATATGCAAAACTTCAGTATAATAGAAACAATAAAACTGTAGTTAAATCTGGCGGTGAAAAAGTAAGGAAAATCAGTTTGATGTTTTTAAGGAAATAAGATGATATGGATTCACTTATCAAGTTTATAAAATTTTAACAAAAAATAACCGACTTCAAGAACTGAATCAAAATGAATTGGGAACACACATGAAGCACCAGTTTTTAAACAAAAATGAATCATCAAAATAGGTTCGCCCAGTCGAAAATTCGAAAAAACGAAAGAATATGCATATACAAAACAAAAGTAATTAATTTAAAAAGTATTTTTTTAAAACAAATTTGTTAATTGAAAAAATAACTTTAAGCCCTTTCATTTGATATTTATGTTGGGTGGGTTGTTCATAAATATGTACGCCGCCATTTTGTTAAGGCGACCATTTTGAATTAATAATAATACGATTCGACTGCACGGTTGGCCGAGTGGTTTCAGCGGTCGCCATGCCGCTTGCTACTGCGCCAAGTGTCTTGGGTTCATATCCCACGCGGTACAACACTTTGTGTGATCCACGAATTGTTGTCTAGAGTCTGGATGTTATTTGTGTCCGTTTCATGTATGTTTGTAAAGTCCCCCACGACACAGGATGTTTATTCCTAATGTGGGAGTTGTCTTTTAAAAAAAAAAAAATAAAAAAATACCGATTATATATAATTGCATTGTCATCGAAATGTAACTTGCAAGATTTGATTACAGACAAACATCGGGACAGGTGAAACTAAATAAAAGCTTGTAAAGTATACAATATTCCTTTTGTCCTTTTGGATAACTTTTGTTTTTGCCCACGACGGTATGGAGATGGTAGGTATATGCGTTTGAGATGACAGGATTTTAGTATAAACCAATGTTGCCTTTTTGTATTCATAATACGAGTAGCATAAAATTAAACATTTGAGGAAAAGGTTTTATTAATATGTTCATATTCATAACTAACACTTAGTTTAATTTTACATTGTTCACGGACTTATAAACAAGACAGCTCTGTGGATTGTTTCGACGTTTCTTCCCAAAGCGATTATCGTAAATACCGGGCCTTGGAAACTGCGATTTGTAAATATATTTAAAAATTGTTTACCAAAGTAAATTTCATTTATCAGATACGTCCTAAGTAGTGTTCTCGGGACGTCCATATCTCAGGATGGATCCCCATTTGGACTCCACTACATCATGTTCATGCCGGTACTCATGAGCCAGGCTGACGACGAGCAGAAGAAGAAGTGGGTTGATCGGGCTCTGAACTGTGAGATCATTGGCACTTACGCTCAGGTAATATTGTAAACACATTTTGACTGACATTTCAGACTTTATAATGTAGTGGAATTCAAATTCTTTGTACCAAAAACAAATTGTGACATCATAATGTGCTGCATCACTTCGTGTTATAAAAGATTGTTACTGACTTGAAAAAAAAAACTTTTGTCAAACATAGTACACATAGTAATTTTATTTTCGATTTAATATATTAATACTAGCTGACCCACGCAACATCGTTTACGTCTCTTAATGCCCGTAGTGTAATAATTTTACCGTTTTTTGTAACATTCTTCATTAGTGCTCCGCTCCTAATGGTCTTAGCGTGATGATATATAGCCTATAGCCTTCCTCGATAAATAGGCTATCTAACACTGTAAGATTTTTTCAAAACGGACCTGTAGTTCCTGAGATTAACGCCTTCAAACAAACAAACGCTTCAGCTTTATAATATTGGTATAGTTTCACTGGTCAATTCCGGCCTCTAGGGGGAGGCCTATGTAGAAATAAGCTTTGGGCTACTTTACCACGCTGGCCAAACAGATAAAGACAGTATAAATTAGAAGTAGTACTAGGTACATATGTAATTATTAATGTTCCAGACAGAACTCGGTCACGGCACCTTCATCCGTGGACTAGAAACAACTGCCACATACGATCCTGAAACCCAGGAGTTTGTTCTGCACAGTCCAACGCTCACTTCCTACAAATGGTGGCCAGGAGGATGTAAGTGTGACTTCGTAAGGTACTACAACCGCGTGTAACGCCACGGGGCGCAGATAGTCTAAAGAAAAGGAACCTAAGTGACTCTTTATATCATCAACTATATGCCGGTGAAAGTCCCGTCATAATTGATCGAGCCGTTCCAGAGATTAGCCGGTATAAACAGACATACAGACAAAAATTTAGAAATATATTTTTTTATGTAAGTATTACATATACTTTCATTTGAATTTAGTGAAAAGCTGTTTAGATTTTCACTAAATTCAAATGAAAGGCTTAACTTAATTTAATTTGAAATTATAATCAGATATTTCAATGCTACTTATATTATAGTTACTAAATATAACTAATGAAATAGTGAACGTAATCCGATTCAAAAGCGAATAACCTCGGGGAGCAAATACTTTCTAAAAATTTTCAACAATTATGATTTTGATTCCAGTGGGTCAAACAGCCAACTACTGCATCGTTGTTGCGCAATTATACACAAAGGAAAAATGTCGTGGTATTCATCCGTTTATTATCCAAGTTCGAGACGAAGAAACCCATGAGCCTTTATCAGGGATAAAGGTTGGGGAAATAGGGACTAAGATGGGCCTAAACTCTGTAAACAACGGGTATCTGGGCTTCGATCATGTTAGAATACCCAGAACTAATATGCTAATGAAACATGCGAAGGTTTTGGAGGTATGTGAACAGATATTTTTGAATAGTTTATAAACTATTCAATTCTTTTTTAGTGATGGGTGATCAAAAAGCGTGAAACTCGCGTCATCGTTACCACGCGCTTTCCATGAGCTATATCTATTATCATAATCATCATGGGATGCCATCTTCAAAATTAAAAACTCGAATGGCCCGGCTCGACCGGAGTGACACCACGGCTTCACAGAATTATATATATTATTTATAATATTATTATAATACTAGCTGAACCCCGCGGTGCTACCCGCGGTACGATGATAACTGCGGGCAACGCCGCGAGGCGAAGCTATATCTTTATAAATAGTAGCCTATGTGTTATTCTGATGTATAAGCTATATTGTGGTAAAGTTTCATTCAAATCCATTCAGTAGTTTTTACGTGAAAGAGTAACAAACATCCATACATACATACATCCATACTTACAAACTTTCGCCTTTATAATAGTAGTAGGATATTCATTAAGTACCCAAGTTAACTCCGCTCTGTTACCCGCGGTTGCAACTACAACCGCAGGGCGAAGCTAGTCTAAAACCTTATACCAACAGCGAGTTGAAAGTCCCATCGAAATCGGTTCAGCTGTTCAAGAGATTAACTGGAACAAACAGACAGACACTAAATGATTTCAAATATAGTGTTTTTAATTATACTTTGATATGCATTAAGTAAAAAGCTGTTAATTTGAAAAATAATAAATACACATTTCAATTTTATTTATTTAGGTATTGGACTCTATTGGACGTTTAAAATTTTTGGTTTGTTTTATTTATTTTTATACTATGGGGGCAAACGAGCAGACGCATCGCCTGATGGTAAGCGATTACCGCCACCCATGGACACCTGCAACACCAGAGGCGGAACAAGTGCGTTGCCGGCCTTTGGGGATGGGGAGAGGGGTGATGGGAGGGGATTTATATATAAATTATACGCACATAGGTACTGTGCTGTGACTGTGAATATTATTTCCCTGATAAATGTGATCTATTCCAAATATTCCAGGATGGCACCTATATAAAATCTAAAAACAATAAATTGGTATACGGGGCCATGGTCTTTGTCAGAATTGTCATAGTATCTGACTCTGTTAATTATTTGGCAAAAGCTGTCACTATTGCCACCCGTTTCTCGGCAGTCAGAAGACAATCGCAACTTAAAGAAGGGTAAGAAGTAGCATATACATTTTCTTTTAATCATTACGACACTTTAGTTTGGGTAATCTCAGTCAGTGTTAGGCATTAATCAATTAATTTTTCAATTGACTAATTAGTTGATTAAAAATTTAATTGCAATTGAATTAATCGCAATTAAACGTTTAATCGTGTTTTAAAATTAAATTATTTAAACTAATGTGCATCAATCGTAAAAAACAATTAATATAATTGCAATTAACTTTTTAATTGATTTGATTGAAGCGATTAAAACTAACAATTAACTTTTTGGTAAATTTTAAGCTATTGCATAGCTTCTATCGCGGGCCTTGAGCGTGGAGACCGAATCATGAAAATTGCGTAACGAAATTCGAACGACGATTCCGACCGGCACAACGGTGATACTTTTTAGTTTTTCCATCTATCGATAAATACCAGAACTTATTTATTTTTATTTTGTTGTTTTTGTTTTTGTTTTCCAAAACAAAAATAAAAACAACAATAAAAATGCGCCGCGTGACGTCTCGTTCATATGAGGACGGGCAGTACCTTTCCTGTCCTATACTTATATATTTCGCCGCGATAATATTTGATTTTGTTTTGTATATATTGTCATACTCTAAACACTATTACTCCTTTATCTCCTCATACCTCATAATTACTTACTACAAAAGTAAATGTATCATAATAATGCAATAAGGTGTACGAATACGAAAACGAAAATAAGACAATTTATAATTTATTTCATTAAAGTTTTTATAAAATATATTTAGTACCGTAAATGTAGTAAATATATTTAAATTGGTGAAATCCGCACATGCACGTGCACAATAATAAAAGTGATACTTAGTAAAAATTAATTGTTAATTGTTAATTTTTTTCGTAAAATTGATCAATTGTTAACCGTATTAACACGATTAACAACTAATTAATTGTTAGTTGTACTTTTTCACAATAACAATTGATCAATTGTTAGTTTTAATAGTGTCCTTTCACGATTAATCAATTGTTAGTCATTAATTTTAATTGCAATTAAAATTTGCCCAACACTATTCTCAAGTCACTAATTTAAAACATAAACTACCTCAGTGGCGCAGTGGTAGTGAATACGACTGCTGTGCTTGAGGTTTTGGGTTCAAATCCTGGGTCGGACTAAATGTTTGTATGATCTACAAATATTTTTTGGGAGTTTGGGTGTTTTCTATGTATAATATGTATGTATTTACAAATAAAAGGTATAAAAGTATATATATCAGTTGTTTAGTACCCATAACACAAGCTCTGCTTACCTTGGGTCTAAATGGTGTATGGTGTGTTAGATGTCTGAAACATTTATTATTTATTATAATGATAAAATCTTTAAAATGATCTACTATCGAAATAAATTTTGGTCACTCTTTAAACAAATATGTAAAGCAATACATACTAATAATATAGACTTTACGTATGTATGTTCAAACATAGAACCAGTATAGCAAGTTACTAAGAAAATTAAAACATATTCTCTATAAATACTAAAGGGTTCGGTATTTATCTTGACCTATCATGCTACAAAAGTATAAGCACATTGAAAGTTCAAGTTATATTGGCCAATGAAAAAAACGAAATATATAAAAACGAGTAGAGAATCGACCGAGAGGCGATGTCTAGTTACGAGTATTATAACGAGTTTTATAAAACCGGCCAGATTTATTTAAGAGCAGCAAAAAATAATTTTAAATGGTTGGCATGCACCAGTAATAGCTAGAACGTGTATACCACTGATTTAGTCTGGCCTTGAGCTATTTTTATATGTATGTAAGAAAATATGTTTGAATAATAAAGAATAATGTATGAATTATCTCTTTATTTAAACAATGTATAAATTATATTTACTGCTAAAGAAATTGATAACAATATATATTTATAGTTATGGCATTTGGTAAAATAGACTTTAAACACTTTGTTCACGTTCTAATATCTTTAAAAGATTGTAAAACTCTTTTCGATGCGTATCGTTCGGTAGAAATCATACTTGCGGGCGAGCAAAGCGAGCGTAGCGTGTTGAACGCTAACTCCTGTCTATGCTTGGTGAATCATTGAATTTTCTAAGAGTAACAGCATTTAAAAATATCGTTTAACCGTTAAGAACCAACAAAACAACATTAATACATAGTTTTTGTTTTATAGCGGGCCTTATTCTCGATAAAATTGTACTATGCAACAAAACTATATGTAAAAGTCGTGAAAGTCTAAAAACAGGTTTTATATTCCAGTGAACCAGAGTTGCAGATTCTAGACTACGTGACTCAACAGGAATTGTTATTTACCGCTATAGCTGGCTGTTTCGCCATGAAATTCAACGCCAGGAGACTTTGGGACATGTTCAATGTTATCAATGCTCAACTACATGAAGGCAATTTTGAGAGATTAGGAGAGGTAAAAAATTTTGGTTTAATAAATATTGGTGCTAATTCTGTTCGAAAACTACACTAAAAATGAGTTTTGGCATTTCATACGATGGTCTAAATGTCAAAGATTGACTAAAATTTGATATTTCATGCTAAAAATAATATATTGTCTACGTCTTTCCAGTACGGTATAGTAGACCAAAACATATTTTGAAAGGAGGGATCTATGTCCCCCAGCAGTAAGCTGTTAAAAGCTATTGACACGTGATTTAAAAATCTAGCTGAAAATCACTATTTAATGCTATATTTTAAGTAGTTAATTTTCATATTTTATACAATAATAATTTACCAAACTTTTAGTTAATTTTATTTGTTGTTTTTCTTGTTGTTTTTGTTATTTTTCTTAGAATTTTTGTAATAAATTGCAATTTATTAAAACTTACAAATTAATATGACCAATTAAATAACAAACACACATTTCAGTTGCATGCCTTAGCGTGCTGTTTGAAAGCAGTAAGCACGGCGGACTCTGCACGTTTCACGGAGCGCTGTCGGCTGGCCTGCGGAGGTCACGGCTACATGCACTCCTCCAACCTCCCTCTCACGTGTGCCCTCACAACCGCCTCTTGCACTTATGAAGGGGACAATACCGTTTTATTACTGCAGACTGCTAGGTAAGAATAGAGTTCGTGCAAATTCTTTTTTTGATGTATGGCTCTGCCTAAATGACTCTTCCTGCCTGATGGAAAGCATAAGCAGAATCCAAGAGTGGTGGTCACCATACTCTTTGTGAATGCAGACAATGCAACAATGCAGCATGGCGATCCACACAATTGTAAAGTTTCACTTCTATCGTGTGTGAATCGCACACACACCTTTTTTTATTTATTTATCTGCCTAGTACCAAGTTTCCTGGGCATATAATAGTCCAACTAGAAAAAAAGGAGGTACTTACTTATTTATTTTGTTAATTTTTTTTCAAGTCACACATAATAGATTAGAAACAGTAACAATGTTAATCCTAAGTTTATCTACTATCTTCTTTAATCGGATGTTAGTATTTTAATTATAGCATTTTTTTCATTAGGTTCTTACTTAAAGTGTGGCGTGAAATTGAAACAGCGCCTGTTACTCCCACTATAGCGTATTTGAAGACGGTTTCCTCTCCAGGTTTTGAAGACAAATGGGAAAATAGCATAGAAGGCATCAATCGGGGCTTTCAAATAGTATCTATGAAGTAAGTTATTGAATGTGTAATCGAATTATCTATACTAATATTATAAAGAGTTAAATTTTTTTAGATCTTCATTTCTTTTACCGATAGAAACTCAAATTGTTTGTGTGTGAAATAGGTTATACTGTCTTGCCATAATAATAATAAAATAATAAAAATGTTTAATTGATTCTAAAAACTACAAGATAAAGTTTTAATAGTATGACATCGTTTACATTACTATATTAATGTAGGTACTAGAACTGATTCCCAAACTAGGCCCAAGCCTATACTCACATAAATATTGTTACAAAGAAAAATAACATTCTTTTTCGGGTCGTTCTCTTCAACTTTCGGTTCTCTTTGTCACTCCACTCCATTTTAATATTAGAAAATATTTTACAATATATTGGCGCGAAAATAAGAAACCACAATGACCAATCGTAAAAATGACAGATTCCTAATTCAAAAGTAATATTTTGTTTATTTTTAATTGTAACAGGATTTATTGCCAGACTAAGTACATTAAAAAAAATAAAACATGGTTATTACGATATAAGACATATACGCAATCGAGGCTCAGGCAAAAGGTAATTAAGTATTAAATAAAAATAGGTAAAAAAACTTTTTAAGTTAAACGGTTTTATGTTAAAAAAAACATACATTGCAATGTTTAAGATAAATGTACTAAAAACCAAAACAATAATAAAATAGATACAGTCGTGGGAATTATAAACATATGCATAGACTAGACTAAAATAAAACCGTGGGGTTAACATCGGCGGCCATCCACCAATTTATAATGATAATGAATAAACATAATTGTATTGTCACCAAAATCCAAAGTGTATACAAAATTTCAGATTAATCGGTTGACAGGAAGAGGGTGAAATTTGAATTACTAAATTTGACCCAAGAAAGAAAAAAAACTTGAGAGGTGTCAAGGGACACCCGGATGGAACGAAGTTCGAAATAGAAAGACGATACAAATATTACATTTACTTCAATATTTTACGTAATTTCTAGTTTTATGATATATGTGTACACAATAATATTAATAATAATAATAATGATAATGATGATAATGGTGAAAATGATGAAGATGATGAAAATCTTCGTCGTGTGTGTGTGGGTACTTACTGATAAGACGTGTTTCAATTTGCTCCCTATTAATATTGTCAAATAGTGTTAACATTTGTTATTTCATATTGTACTTATAGTTTTATTAGAGTAGAAGTGTCGACCTTTCTAGTGGTGGAAACTGTTTTACATAATCCAAAGTGGTTCGAAAGTTACAACTATAATAAGTTTAAGAGTTTTTAAATAACGTTCGCCGGTCCTGACCTACCGCAACTCGCAGTTAGCGTGCGGAGCGGGACGTTCAAAAGTAAACGTTCAGTGAGCCGTGTTCGTTCTTGCAAGGGACAGTCAAAACGTGTTATCGGTGTTGTGTAATTTTATACAATTGTAAGTGTGTAATTGTATTAAAGTTCAAAACATGCCTAAGTGTTCTACATGTACCAAATACCTCTCAGTAAATGACCGTATTAGATGTGCGGGGTGTTCTGTGGCAATACATCGATCCTGTGCAACGAGTGCTCCATCGGGCAGGGCATCTCCATTGTGGTTGTGCCAGGCCTGCTCATCCGACTCATCACGATCCCCTACGGTTGGTCTCGCGGAAAGAGACGCTAAGGAAACTGATGTGGCCACTGAGTTGCGACTATTTCGCAGTGAACTCAACGCACTTAGGTCTGAGCTGCAGGAGCTTCGTGCCGATGTGGGTGAGTTTAAACAAGCAATACAGTCATGTAATGGCAGGGTGGATGACCTTGAATGCAGGGTTAATCTGCTTGAAACGCGACTCGAAGATAAGAGTGAGTTTATTCTCAACTCAGACACGCAAAACATTATCGAGGATCTGCAGCGACAGTTAAACGAACGCGATCAGGACAGTCTCCTAAATGATGTCGAAATTGTGGGGGTGTCTGAGCATAAAAGCGAAAACACACACCATATTTTGGGCGTATTGCATGCTAAACTGGGCTTGCAGGTCGATGACCGGGATGTCATGTTCGTGGAGCGGGTGGGCCCAGTGCGCCGTAATAGAACTGATGACAGCGGCACTGGCGGCAGCGCGCAGCGGCCTCGTACCATAGCGGTCCGATACACGAGACGTTCTGTCAGGGATGCTGTCCTGCGCGCCACTCGTGTAAGACGTGTACTCACGGCGGCTGATTTAGAGGTGGAGGGGGCAGCGGCCACCCAGCGAATATACATCAACGAAAGACTGACGCGAGTAAATCGTCAACTTTTCTATAAGGCGCGGGAGGCCGGGAACCGCATGAAGTGGCGGTATGTTTGGACTAAAGATGGTAAAATCATGGCTCGAAAAGAGAGCGGTCAGTCTGCTGTATTCTTACGGTCTGAACGCGATATAAAACGAGTTTTTGGCTAGTATTAGGTTGGCACTTGGCTGTTGGGTTTACTTGTTTTTTTATTGTTATTTTGTTTTTTTTTTATTTTGAAATGTGTGTCGACAATATACAATTTATTTTATTACCTATGTACCAGTACTCTATGCATAGACCCGGTACTAATATTGCTGTTGGGTTGCGTCGCGGTGTTAATTATACTACTATTTTAGTGTTTACATGTGTTTTATATTTTATTTGTTATGGACTCATCCCACATTCCCGCATAGTAGTGAAGGCAAGTTCTATGATTTTCTCTATTTTTGTTTGCAGTTACAGTCATATAATAGTGCTTTATTTGTTCGTAAACTTTACACTTATATATCGATGGCTACTAAGTATTTAAAAGTTGGATTTCATAATGCAGGGTCTCTCTCTACGAATCATGATGAATTTATAATGGCCATGACCAGCCATTCGGTCGATGTTATGGCAATTAATGAAACGTGGTTGCGGCCGGGGCAGGAAGGTCGAGCGCCTGCAGTGCCTGGCTATCGACTGCGACATATGCCAAGGCCTGCTAACATACGTGGCGGCCGTGGTGGTGGCGTCGGCTTCTACATCAGGACTGGCATCGGCGTGCGTGCATTAACTCTCCCAACTCACCTGCAGGTCGAGCAGATGTGGTTGACCTTAAGTGTTAATAAAAAAAAAATTGTAATTGGTACTGCTTATCGGCCACCCTGGCTAAGTGTGGACACGTTCTTTGATGCTATTTCGGATAGTATTAGTTCTTTTCCTCATCATGATTATATTATAATTATGGGTGATATGAATATTAATTTACAGGACAATGTCAACACTGCAACAAAAAAGTTTCACGAATTTCTCAAACACTTTAAATTGAATCAAATTATAGATTCCCCCACTCACTTTACACATTCTAGCCAAACCCTTATCGATGTAATTTGCACCGATGCACGTACTCGAAATGCATCAGTGACTCACATCAGTGAACTTGGCCATCACGCATTCCTTACTTGCGAGATCCTCTTAAAAATGGCAAAGATTCCGTCACGACATTTAGTTTACCGTCCCCTAAAACACATCGTTATGGACTATTTCACCACTGACTTGGACTCCATACCATGGAACCTATTGTCAAGCATGAGTGATGTCAACGAGATGGTACAGGCTTTTAACTTTTATATAACACAATTATTTGATGTTCACGCACCTCTAAAAAGAAGTGTGATCAAAACACGTCCTACGCCATGGATCACTGAAAATATTCGGTTAATGGTCAGGTTGAGAGATAAGGCTCATGCTAAGTATCGTAGTACTAAGCTTGAGTCACACAAATTGTATTATAAAGAACTGAAAAGGCTAACATCAACCGCTATGTACAATGAAAAAAAAGCGTATTTTACGCAAAATATAAACAATAAAATGAACGACCCTAAGGGTCTCTGGGCCAATCTTAAATCTGAAATACTACCTCCTAAAAACACTCACCTACCTAGCTACTTAAATGATCCAAATAACATTAATGATGAATTTCTCCAGGTGCCTGGTCATTGTGAAATAAGTATTTCAGATCTCACTTACTATGAATTTCATAGACACTGTGACGCCAGTTTTTCGTTGAAAGCGGTGAATGAGCTATGTATACTCAAAATACTAAAACAATTAAAATCTAGAGCTCAAGGCGTGGATCGGATATCACTTGATATGTTGACTCTCAGTATGCCTCAGTCACTAAAGACCATTACGATGATTATAAACAATTCTATTGAAAGTCATACCTTTCCGCACTTGTGGCGGCTGGCTGTAGTTCGACCAATACCAAAATGCTCTAATCCGCAGGATGTTAAGGACCTGCGTCCTATTAGCATCCTGCCATGTATGTCTAAGATTTTGGAGAGAGTTGTTTACATGCAAGTATGCGAATACCTGGAAACTAATAATTTGCTGCCGGAACTTCAGTCAGGGTTCCGTAAGCAACGTAGCACTTCCACTGCCTTGTTGGATGTTGTTGATAATATTTTGGAGGCGCGTGACAGGGGGAATGGCACGTTGTTAACCCTATTGGACTTTTCCCGTGCATTTGATTGCATTAATATATCACTATTGCTTTCCAAGCTTTCCTACTATGGCTTTGATGTTGAGACGGTGAAATGGTTTGAAAGTTATCTGTCCAATAGAGCGCAACTTGTCGAGATTACTGGAGATGATGGTGGCAAGATATTTTCTTCCCTTCGTCCGGTGACGAGGGGGGTGCCTCAAGGATCTATTTTGGGCCCTCTTTTGTTTATTCTGTACAGTGGTGATGTAACAAATTGCATTAAATTTTGTAAATACCACATGTATGCTGATGACATACAAATTTACGCTTCTTTCGATCCCACACCTGATACAACTTTAACAGCTGTAAGAGCAATAAATGAGGACCTGGACAGAATATTTGCATGGGCCCGGAGGAACGCGTTAGTTTTGAATCCTCTAAAGTCCAAGTACATGGTTTTGGGCAGTGAGAGTCAAATAGATAGGATTACAGCTGCAAACCCTCAGATCATCATTGAGGGAAATCTAATAAGCAGAGTTTTCGAGGTTCGTAACCTAGGATTAACCATGGATCCGAAGCTACAATTTGAATCTCACGTTAATAATATATTGAGTAATTGTTTTTACCGTTTAAAAATTTTGTACAGAATACGTCAGTTTCTCACCACTGACCTGCGTAAGAACCTGGTTGATTCACTAGTGTTATCAAAACTCAATTATGGTGACGTGGTGTATGGACCATGCCTACTTAAGCGTTCGGAAAGGTTACTGCAGCGGATTCAAAATGCGTGTGCTCGTTTCTGTTTCGACATACCGCGTTGGAACCATGTTACGCCATTTATAAATAAAAATAAACTTCTCAATATGGCATCTAGAAGAAAGTTACACTTCGCTACCATGCTATTTGGAATAGTAAGGAGCCAGAAGCCTAAATATCTGTTCGATAAATTGTTTTGGCTGCAAGATAGTTATTGTTATCCTGTTAGGTCGTCAGTCCATACCTTGAATGTGCCTACTCATCGCACAACAGCGTTTAGAGGTAGCTTTAAGTTCGCGGCAACAAAATGTTGGAATGACTTGCCTCCACCTATGCGAAAATTTAAAACAACCCAAACATTTAAGACAAATTTAAAAGCGTTTTTATTGGATCAACAGATGTATTCCTAATTGAAATTGGTATTTGAATTATAATTAATGGACATTGTAAACGATATTCTGCAATTATCCCGTGGTCTGCAATTATTTAAAACATTCGTACTGTATACTAAATTTGTTTCGAAACACAAATCTTCATTTTGGTTCTTCTATTCTGGACACACGAATCACCATCAAGGTGTTGCTGAAAATCAGCGCTGTATCTGTTTATGATGCAGCATTAGGCTGAGCAGCATCTGTTTTTAATGTGCACTGCGACGCAACTTTGCATCAGTATATGTGTAAAGATATATATAAATTGTTATAACATTGATTACTGTTATTTTAAGTACTTAACTATGCTTTAAGATAATGTTTCAATACTGTTTTATGTACCATTTCATTTAATTTTCTGTCGTGTTGCAATGTCGTTAAAATAAATACTTTTTTCTTTTCTTTCTTTCTTTCTTTAAAATTATGAAACTGATGAAAGTGATGAAGATGATGAATTGATGAAAATGATGAAAATGATGAAAATGATGAAAATGATGAAAGTGATGAAAATGATGAAAATGATGAAAATGATGAAAATGATGAAGATGATGAAAATGGTGAAAATGATGAAAGTGATGAAAATGATGAAAATGATGAAAATGATGAAAATGATGAAGATGATGAAAATGATGAAAATGATGAAAGTGATGAAGATGATGAATTGATGAAAATGATGAAAATGATGAAAATGATGAAGATGATGAAAATGATGAAAATGATGAAAGTGATGAAAATGATGAAAATGATGAAAACGATGAAGATGATGAAAATGATGAAAGTGATGATAATGATGAATTGGTGAAAATGATGAAATGATGATTATGATAATAGTGATGATAATGATGATATGTATATATAAAAGTTCGAAATCTTATCTATTATATATATATATACATATATAGTGTATATATATATATATAAGAAACCACATATATATATATATACACTCTTTTGCAAAAAAAACGGGCACTTAAGCAAAGAACTATTTTATAGTTACTATTAGTTTGTTTGACAATTTTAGGTATTGTTATCCTCAGAATTTCATAAATTAATTAGGAAGGAATAGGTATCATCAGTTTTATCATAACATTTTGATTAAATTATCGAGAAATAATGTTTAAGCTCAAAACACTATTATTGTACCTGCTCGCTAAATAAAAATGAAACGCGTTAATTTCTTTGTTTTTCTTGAATACATTAAAAGCAGATAAAAGTTTAGTATTGAGTGTGACCCCCTCTTGCTGAAATCACGGCTTCCATTCGTCTGGGCATGCTAGCGAGTATATCTTTTATGGTTTCTTGGGGAATACGTTCCCACTCCGCGGTAATCACATTCTTTAGCTCTCTGATGGTCTGCGGAGTCGGCTGCACTGATCTCACTCGTCGCTTCAGAACGTCCCAGACATGCTCTATGGGATTGAGGTCCGGACTTCTAGCTGGCCAGTCCAAACGACGAATTCCGACTTCTAGCATATACGCTTCCACATCGCCGGACCGGTGGGCGCGAGCGTTGTCGTCCATAAAAAATGAGTTTTCGCCAAGAGCGGTTAAAGCGGGTTGTGCATAAGGAATTAGAACTTCCGTTATGTATCGGTGTCCAGTCAGAGTACCGTTTTCGATGAAGACTAACTCCGTACGATCCATGGAATTTATTCCTGCCCAAAACATAACAGAGGCCCCTCCATAAGGTGTGATTTCTTCAAAACATGCCTCTGCAAAGCGTTCTCCTCGTCTACGTAGCACTCGCCGACGTCGGTCTTCACCATGCAGAGATATCCTGGCTTCATCGGAGACCAATATCCTATCCCAGTCTTCATGAGTCCATGACACACAATTTCGAGCGAAGCTAAGCCTGGCAACTCGATGTCCACAGAGTAATTTAGGGCCGCGTGCCGGGCGATGACTGTGTATATTAGCAGCGAGAAGCCTCCTCCTGACCGCCCATAGACTAATTTGCACAATTCTTACTTCTTCGAGGCTGTTCTTGAGGTCAACATAAGAAGATTTGCGATTTCTCAATGCTTGAATAACTAGAAAACGATCATCCCGTGGTTCGGTACATGTCTTTCTGCCAGAACCAGGCCTTCTCTTGACGGAACCGGTCTCTTGATAGCGCTGCCAGATCCTTTGAACTGTCAACCGACTCACATTTAGCCTCTGAGCCACGAGGCGTTGGCTGCAACCTTCTTCAATCAGCGCAATAATTTTGCTCGCTTTTATCACTTTATCTACCATTTTCGAGATTGCTAAACAGCAATAAAAATACTTTTAAATGTCAAGGACATCAGATAATTTAATAAAAATTGACAAAAAGTTAATTAGAGTCGATATTAACTATAGGGAATTCGCGCCACAAAATGTAGTTAAAAGTTGTTTTCTTTGAAAACCAGGCTCAGTCAAAAATTTGAATTTGGAATGTACTCTTATAAACATTATGGCACTTTTATAACTGGCCAGTAACATGTTCAAATGATTAAAACCTTTTTGGTATTTTATTTTTTTCAGCCAGGAAGAAAATCAAAACCGCCCGTTTTTTTTGCAAATGAGTGTATATATATATATATATATAGATATATATATATAGTATCTGGGTTGCTTCAAGCAATGAAAAATAAACTAATAACAAATAAAATTTAAAATAGCAAAAAGTGTCGTGACAACAAATTATGTCGCGACAACTTCCGTCTAGCCCCCTTCGTTTTTTCGTTCATATCGCGCGATAAGGAACTTCGTTCCAAAAACAAACGGGGTGAGCTAAATAAAACCGTTTAATAATAAACGCGGCACTTTGAGAAGATGAGTCTGCGGATGCTCCTTAGGCGTGATTACGCTAGAACTAAGTAAAATAACGAGCTATAAAAATATAAGATTAATAAATAATACTACAAGAAATTTTAAAATCTTATTTAATATAGCTTATACACAATATGGGTACTAGACCGCTATATTTTACCAGAACAAACACATCTATTTATGTATATCAATGTGAAATTCTCATCATACACTCGTACAGCTCATAAGAAAAACTTAAATGAGTTATGTGTTTATAGGAAAATTTCGTCATGTGTGGAAATTATGACGAATAAAATCGTATCTGGCATGTCTCAGGAGGACGCATGGAACACCACCTCAATACAATTAGTTTCAGCAGCTGAAGTAAGTATGTTCATATATCCATACTAATATCATAAATTTAAGTTTCTGTTTGTTACGTTTTCACGGCTAAACTGCTGAACCGATTTCAATGAAATTTAGCATGGAGTTACTTTGATTATTGAAGAAGAGTATAGGCTATTCAAATGTCAAATGCTAGTTCTGACATAATTTAATTGAACTGGATATGTATATGTTGCTTTTGTATTATCTTTCAGAATTCGATATTTGTTATTGATATATGTATATTTTATTATGTAAATACTAATACACAAATAATTAATTTAAATGTGTATGGCAAAAATTTGCGATATTTAAACAAAAACCAAATAATACACGAACACTATCTCATACATACACGCTAACCGTTTTCTTGTGTAATTACAGTCACACTGTCGAGCAATCATCCTATCTACGTTCCAAGAAGATTTATCTAAGATGAGTCACACAGTATCAGCTCCACTGTTTGAAGTGTTGCAACAAATACTAGAGTTATATACGGTCTACTGGGCACTGGAGAAATATGGCGATTTGCTACTGGTAATTCACATCATTCGAATAATATATGAACGTTTAAAAATAATTTGCCTTCATGAAGAAATAAATAAAATCATGTCTAATCTAAAAGTAGTCTTGTCTTTCTGGTCCGTGTGGTGAGGAATTAACAAATTAAGAATACGGCATAACCGTGGGAGAGTCACACTTTGACATAAATGGGCCGGCTCGACCGGAGTGATACCACGGCCTCACAGAAAACCGGTGTGAAATAGCGCTTGCGCTGTGTATCAGGTGATACGCCTGCTCGTTTGCCCCCCTATTATATAGTATTATATAGTATTATATATAATAGTGATGTTGATTGTGATATGTACAATCATTATATTGCTACAAGATTAAATTAAACATATTAAAAATCCTCTACACAAATTAGAGAAAACATTATTCTGATGCTCTTAGCTAAGAACCACTGCAAGAAAACTGGTTTTCATATGAAAAGAACCACATTGAAATCGGACTATCCGTTTGAGAGCTACGATGCTACAGATAGATACACACAGCCAGGCAGACATCGACGTCACACTTATAACACCCAACTTTTTGCGTCGGGGGTTAAAAACGAAATTGACCCATTGGAAATTGTAACATTTGCTATATATGCTCACAGAAAACCGGTGTGAAATAGCGCTTGCGCTGTATTTCATCGAGTGAGTGAGGATACCGGAGGCCCATATTAGACCACGGGTAATAAGAGACGTAAACGAGATTGCGAGGGTCAGCTAGTGTTAGATATAAGCTATATAAGGTGCATGTGTTATATGTGTCCTTCTTGTTCCAGTATACATCAATTTCGAAGACTGACATTGAGTACTTGAGACGACGGCTGGTAACGTTATTAGAGAAAATTCGACCTAATGCAGTCGGAATTGTGGACGGTTTTGATATCATCGATGAAGTAAGTTACTATTTAAATATGTTTTATTAATTTTCTTTAGAGACAACGCCCACATAAGAAATATACGTCTTGTGTGAGTTAATAAACATATATGAAAGCGACACAAAGAACACTCAGACTCGGGACAACAGTTTGTGGATCACGCAAAGTTTTATCCCATGTAGGATTTGAACCCACAACAGTAGGAAGCGGCGTAGTGGCCGCTTAAACCACTAGGCCAATCGTGCAGTCAAAATTATAAATACATAACAATTATCACGTAATTATTCGATTCGATAAGAATTGAACGTTTGGCTTAGCAGCTCACTACCACTATCCACTATTACTTGCTTTACAACAGACATAATTGTAGTGCAATTTGTTTTTCTTCAGATGTTAGACTCAACTTTGGGCGCTTACGACGGTCGAGTGTACGAGCGCCTAATGGAGCGAGCTCAGAAGAGTCCACTTAACGCCGATACTGTTGTAGGGGTTCGTCCACAAAAATAAAGTCTTTTAAAGTTCAACGGTTTTTATAATTCAATTAAATTCACAATTGTCACAAAAGGGTAGAAAGCACAAATACACAAGAGATATAGTTTATGAAAGCGAAGGAACAATAAAGTTAAACTAATTACAGAATAGAAAATAGATTTAAAAGCGCGAATTAAATAAATTGTTAATAAATTACAAATACGAGACACGAAAGTAAAAGCGGCGTGCGAGCAAGCGAGCGCGTGAGTGCCTTGCGCAGCGGCGAACAAAGGACTGCCGACCGGTCCACGGTGAAAAACGAATGGAGCCCGGCGGCGGCGAACCTCACCGACAAGGCACGAGCTTGACACGCTGTCTTAGTCCGAAGACCGAGTAGCGGTGGTACCGCTACAGTAGCCCCCTGGCCAGACCGTGACTACGGTCGATAAAAGTCCGGGAAGCGTACTTCGGGTGACCAAGTTGTAGTAGTAGTAGTAGCAATAGCAGCAGCAGTAGCAGCAGCAGTAGCAGTAGCAGCAGCAGTAGCAGTAGCAACAGCAGTAGCAGTAGCAGTAGCAAGCGGTGTAGTGACCGCTCAGTAGCAGCAGCAGTAGCAGTAGCAAGCGGTGTAGTGACCGCTCAGTAGCAGCAGCAGTAGCAGTAGCAAGCGGTGTAGTGACCGCTCAGTAGCAGCAGCAGTAGCAGTAGCAAGCGGTGTAGTGACCGCTCAGTAGCAGCAGCAGTAGCAGTAGCAAGCGGTGTAGTGACCGCTCAGTAGCAGCAGCAGTAGCAGTAGCAAGCGGTGTAGTGACCGCTCAGTAGCAGCAGCAGTAGCAGTAGCAAGCGGTGTAGTGACCGCTCAGTAGCAGCAGCAGTAGCAGTAGCAAGCGGTGTAGTGACCGCTCAGTAGCAGCAGCAGTAGCAGTAGCAAGCGGTGTAGTGACCGCTCAGTAGCAGCAGCAGTAGCAGTAGCAAGCGGTGTAGTGACCGCTCAGTAGCAGCAGCAGTAGCAGTAGCAAGCGGTGTAGTGACCGCTCAGTAGCAGCAGCAGTAGCAGTAGCAAGCGGTGTAGTGACCGCTCAGTAGCAGCAGCAGTAGCAGTAGCAAGCGGTGTAGTGACCGCTCAGTAGCAGCAGCAGTAGCAGTAGCAAGCGGTGTAGTGACCGCTCAGTAGCAGCAGCAGTAGCAGTAGCAAGCGGTGTAGTGACCGCTCAGTAGCAGCAGCAGTAGCAGTAGCAAGCGGTGTAGTGACCGCTCAGTAGCAGCAGCAGTAGCAGTAGCAAGCGGTGTAGTGACCGCTCAGTAGCAGCAGCAGTAGCAGTAGCAAGCGGTGTAGTGACCGCTCAGTAGCAGCAGCAGTAGCAGTAGCAAGCGGTGTAGTGACCGCTCAGTAGCAGCAGCAGTAGCAGTAGCAGTAGCAAGCGGTGTAGTGACCGCTCAGTAGCAGCAGCAGTAGCAGTAGCAAGCGGTGTAGTGACCGCTCAGTAGCAGCAGCAGTAGCAGTAGCAGTAGCAAGCGGTGTAGTGACCGCTCAGTAGCAGCAGCAGTAGCAGTAGCAAGCGGTGTAGTGACCGCTCAGTAGCAGCAGCAGTAGCAGTAGCAAGCGGTGTAGTGACCGCTCAGTAGCAGCAGCAGTAGCAGTAGCAGTAGCAAGCGGTGTAGTGACCGCTTAAACCACTAGGCCAACCGTGCAGCCAATTTGTCAAGCGGAAGGTCGGGCTGTGACGCAATCACAGTCTGCAGGTTGGTCTTGAGGGAGTCCTCAGGTATCGCCGGTCCAGCTAGGTGCCGTAAATGACGTAGACACTGCAAAGGTTTACGGTCACCCAGCTCCTCGTGCATGAGGAGTTGTCTCACCTTACGCTCTCGTGATGCCGACAAACGCCTTATAAGTTCGCTCTTCAACGTGTCGTATTCATTTGTAGCCGGTGGATTCGTAATCACATCCTTTACTTCGGTAGCGTAGCGATGTTCTAACGCGGATACGACTTGGTAGAACTTAGTCAAATCCACCGTCACATTAGATAAGGCGAATTGACATTCCATCTGTGCAAACCACATTTCCGGGTCATCCGGCCAAAACGGAGGTGAACGAATGCCTACACGCGATGTTTCAGCACTGGTTCTATCTTCTTTTTGCAACGGCATAGTCGGGGTCACCAATTATGTAGGGGTTCGTCCACAAAAATAAAGTCTTTTAAAGTTCAACGGTTTTTATAATTCAATTAAATTCACAATTGTCACAAAAGGGTAGAAAGCACAAATACACAAGAGATATAGTTTATGAAAGCGAAGGAACAATAAAGTTAAACTAATTACAGAATAGAAAATAGATTTAAAAGCGCGAATTAAATAAATTGTTAATAAATTACAAATACGAGACACGAAAGTAAAAGCGGCGTGCGAGCAAGCGAGCGCGTGAGTGCCTTGCGCAGCGGCGAACAAAGGACTGCCGACCGGTCCACGGTGAAAAACGAATGGAGCCCGGCGGCGGCGAACCTCACCGACAAGGCACGAGCTTGACACGCTGTCTTAGTCCGAAGACCGAGTAGCGGTGGTACCGCTACACTGTTAATCAAAGTTTCCACAAATATCTTAAACCCTTCATGAAGGGGAAACTGTGATATGCTGTATCTGTTATGTACAAACTTTTATGAACATTATAGTTGGATATTGAAATAGGTTTACAGGTTGTGTCGATATAGTAGAAAAAACTAAATAAATTAAAGATGTTATAGAAATGTTTTTTTTATTTAAAGCTTCCTAAGGTTTAAAATCGAGAAGCATAAGAGTTAATAGGGTATTTTAATTAACTAGGTAACTTATAGACAAACAAACGACTAAGGTTCACATAGGTACATGTATTGTACAGGTCCGGTTGTGTTAATAAAAGCAGTTCCCAGATCTCTTCCTTCTCAGGCGCAGAGTTGGCACACCGTGTGGTTAGTCGGTCCGATTCCGACACACCACCCAACAGCAAACCTCGGTGCGGTGACGGCTCGTAGAGGCACACGATAAAAAAAAAGTAGGTACATGTATTGCAAATCTAGAATCGAAAGTGACGATTGTTAACTTTTTATTTGTACTGTAATAACCAAGAAAAAGTTTATATAATTATAACCTAACTACGTGAAAACTTTTGATATCTGTTACTAATATATAAAGCTGAGAGATTGTTTATTTGTTTGCTTGAACGCGTTAATCCCAAAAAGTACTTGTCGTATTTGAAATATTATTTCCGTTTTAGATAACCCATATATCGAAGAAGCCTATATGCTATATGTCATCACGCTAATACCAATAGGAGCGGAGCACCAATCAATAATGTTACAAAAACGTAAAATATTTAAATATTTATTCATTTATATATTAGGTACTTCATTATGATAAGTAAGTATTACAAAATAATCTTTAAATTATTTCAAATAATAGGTATAATTAAGAAAACAATAAAGTAACGCTGCCGCAGTTACTTGAGTGTAATATTTTAATGATTTTTTGAATTTACAAACTTAGTGCACACGATGTTCTAAATTCAATTTAATTTATCCTCTCGAGGATAAAACGGCTTTTGCACTCGGTTAACGAAGGGCAAAAATACCCTTTTCGAGAAGATGGGGATGATAAAATTATTTTTGGCTTCGCTATAGCCGAGTAAAGTACATACCGATTAATGCGTGTTGACTTTCATGCATTTCATCATGCGTGGTCCTTTTCATATCATGGGGAAAGGATGGTTTATGTAAAATAATACACGAAGTTCTCATTTCTTTTAACGAGCATCTGAATGACGTGAAACCTAACAAACGCAATGACGCAAACGACTCAATCTTGACCGTGAACAATGTGGACGCGGCGCGGAGGAACTACAATATTACAGCTTCCTATTGTGATCATGATTACTTGTAAAAACTTTCTAGTGTAAAGTCGCTCACTTATTCGGACCCCGTATGATATGTTTGAAAAGTCCCCCCGTGACACAGAATATGTGCCAAGTGGTAGTGTCTTTATACTATAGAAAGAAAGGTAGAACAAAGAAAGTGCATAGATATATTTTACTACAGATATATATTATGTCTTGTGACGAATAAAGAATAAGGAGTGTCACCCCTATTCAATATTTATATATACACCTATAGTACTAATTTTGACTGCCTGAGTAGCGCAGTGGTAGCGTATGCGATTGTAAGCGACTGGGTTGGACCAAATATTTAAGTATATATGCAAATATTTGTTTCGGAGTTTGAGTGTTTTCTATGAATAGTATCCGTTTCATGTATGTTTGTAAAGTCCCCCACGACACAGGATGTTTATTCCTAATGTGGGAGTTGTCTTTTTAAAAAAGAAAAAAAGAAAAAAAAAGTATCCATAATTCAAGCTCTGCATAATTTAGGACTAGATGGCGTTGTGTTTTAGATGTCCGAAATAAATAATACATATTAATATAGTAATATAGAATATAAAAAGCGGCTGAGACTGTTAATGACGGCTGAGGTGTTGAGTATGAGAAAACAGTATGTATGAATCTTCTGTTAGTTGTATGGCTAAGACGTCAGTTTAACTATTTAACATAATTGTTTTATAATATAACCGAGTCATACTCATTAGAGGTCTAATTAATACATATAAGTGACATTCAAAGTTCATTGAGGTATGTTAATTATACGAAGATGGCGCATTATACATCGGGTCATTTTAAATTTAAATTAATAGTTGTTAATTGACTTGACCTTGATTGACCACCTTTCGAAATACAGTAATAAAATGAATAATCAGGCTTTATAGACATCTATTATGCTTCTGTTCGAGGGTGATTGTACTCGTCGTTTATTTACCTGTGTGCTGCGTGCGCCTTGCCATTTGTGCCATGTCATTCGTTCGTTGATTTGCTGGAGTCTTTTTATAATCTATACAAATATATAAAATTGAAGAGTCTGTTTGTAATGTTTGTAAGTATATACTGTAATTGTAACAATAAAAAAAATTAAGATATTTTTCTGTCTCTGTTTGTTCCGGCTAATCTCCGGAACAGCGCCACGCGTTGGTTGAACGCGCTAATCTTAGGAAAGTACCTAATGGTTCAATTTGAAGAAATAGTTCAGTGTTAAATAAATTACCATACTGCGACTAAAAAGAGCGGATTATCAATGAAAACTGTTGGGAAAAATGGTTCTCTAGTTGTTCGGGCACGTCATACGTCATTACGGCGGTAAGACGTTAACGCGGATTGGCTCGATAAGCATCATTCTCATAACGGCTGACACATATGATCACTGGATAAGAATGCTTCGAAGATCATCTATGTCTGATCCACAAGAAGCCAACGTTTACTTGCCATCATTGCCATGTCCGAACCGTGGACACGGCACCCCTCAATTGCCAGTGACGGTGGAGCCGAGCTGTGACCTCGTGGCTTTCACTGGTGTGGGAATTCTCTCGCTCGGTGACACGATTGCGGCCATGATCCGGAGCGAGAGCGTGTGGATTTCCGCCGTTTCTTTTAGCGCAAGTTATGCTTGCGAAGGAGATGGTGGAGTAGTACCGGGAGAGGTTTAGAACAAGGTACAAGACAAGGTAGCAGAGTCATGTTGATTATAGCCTAAAGGTCCTTTTTTAACGTTTGGCAACCCCTCAGGCTGTTCACCCACCGGAGTTTGCGATCGCGGTAAAACAGCTGGAGCGTATGATGGCCGGTAGCGAGAAATCCCCTCCGATGACTGCAGTAAGGGCCCGATGCTGCGGCGCTCAAGCACGGTAAACCACCCGCGAACACAAACGGCCTGGCTTAATTCTATCGGGGCTTTACTTCCTTGATTCGGCGCACCACATGGGCGACGCCTGCCGTGGCGAGGACGGCGGCGTCGCGAAACGTGAGGCCCCGCGCGGTAACTAGGGTATCGTTGGCGTAACATATTACGCCGACCCCCCGCAGAGTAGCACCGCGCAGGACCCAATCGTACCCGATGTTCCACAGGAGTGGCCCAAGTACCGACCCCTGTGGAACACCACACCTTATACTCTTGCTGCTACGAGCTGCCCTGGGGCCGCACAAGCGTGGGAACCGCCCCCCTATTGAGCAGCACCAAGCCGTTGGACACCGCCCACTCCTCCAGCATCTCGGCCGTCGGTCTTCGGGGATCCCCACGCCCGAGAGTGGGCGTTGAAATCTCCGGCTACCACGACCGGAGTGGGGTGCGCATCTGCCAGCAGAGCCTCGACCTCCGTGAGCCACTGCTCGAATTCGGCGATGCTTCTGTTTGGCGAGAAGTATCCCCGATCACTGCAGCGTCGCCCAGCGTGGCGAGAACGCACCCTCGGCCCCTCACTACTCTGTCGAGTTGGCGGGGGCCGGTTCGCTGGGCGACGATAGCCACCAAGCCGTCGTGGTCGCTGGCCCAGCTGGGGCCGGAGCGAATGTAGTACGACTCGGCGACTACCGCCACTGTCGTCTGCCACTGCATCACGGTCTGGGCGAGCAGATCCTGGGCCGCAGCGCAGTGGTTGATGTTGGCCTGCTTGGTGGTCAGCTTGACCGCTGACCACCCAACCAGGATGCGACATAACTTTAAGATGTTCAAAAAAATGGAAGAGCACTCCAAACTGCTGTTGGAGACTAATCAAAAAATCGCGGAATTAAATACCAACATGGAGCTGCATAAGGAGGCTCTAAATAGAGCCCACCAACAAACATGCGCGGGAGTGACTATTGGTAGCCGAGAAAAACCACAACCGAGCACTTTACACTCGGTTGTGGTCACCTCGGAGGATGATAACATTACCACGCAGGTCATGACAGGACACGGGGGATTTTCTGCATACTTACATCGGTGTAAGGAGAGTCCTTCATGTGCGTGCGACTCGACAATAGAAGAGACCGTCCCACACGTCTTATTCGAATGTCCAATCTTCGGATTGCTGCATTACAACCTGGAACAACAAATAGGTTGCAGTATAAGTTTAACAGAAATCAAAGAGTTGATGAGCAGCAGTAACAGAGAGAGTTTCTTATTTATTGTAAAACGGTCACAAAAATAGTTACAGAGAAGAACAAAACAAAAACGTAGCATATAAGTATGCCTATTAAATATTCTGTAGTTAATATTATAATTAGGCATAATTTAAAAATGTATTAGATAATAAGGACTGCCTCGTTGGTCTAGTGGTTAGCGTAAGCGACTGCAGATCAAGAGGTCTCGGGTTCAATTCCCGGGTCGGACTGCTGTTGGGTTTTTCCTACAAGAAATTCTTAATAGCAGCCCGGAGAATGGAAGATGGCGGTGTTTCCCGCCCGTGCTTCGGAGGGCACGTTAAGCCGTCGGTCCCGGTTGTCATGAACAGCTATGGCAATCGTTATTGGGAAGTCAGTGCCCTCAAATATACTGACAACTAGTTCAACCTTCGAATTCAGTTCGCCCTCAGGGTTGCGGAGGTCAGATGCCAGTCGCTCTGTGTAAAAACTGATATTCAGGTAAAACCGGTTGAACTGGTAGCCGACCCCAAATAATATTGGGAATAATAAAGGCTAGGAAGATGAAGATGATGATTAGATATTAAGGAACTAGAAAATAAGATTATAAAATAAGCTAGAGAATAGGTAAAGTATTACGTAAGAACTATTAGATTAATCCAACTGTATAATAAAAAATAGGAAATAAGCATGTAATAGTAATAAGTAGAATAAGTAGACTAAGCAGATTGTAAAAATAAAAACTAGAGCAGCATACTTTTAATCCCCCGTATACATAGATATAAGATAAGGTGGAAAGAGATAACAACTAAGGTAGAGCAAGTAAAGTAGAGTAGGATAGATGTGGGAATCCCACCCACTGAAGGACTGAAAGAGAAAGAAAGATAGAAAGACAATAGTATGTGGCATGAAATTACGAGAAGAACAATAGATAGAACTGGAATGAGAAAGAGAAGTAGAGTAGAAAAGACTCCGATTATGTTGGAGGTAGGTTGTATTAAAACAAAAAAAAAAACACAAAGCAGTCTTGAGGACTGCCGACAGAAGTGAAAACTCATAACTATAAACAAACGGTTGTTTTAACTTACCTGAAATGAACACAGCGCCGCTAAAGAAGTTTTCACTTCAATAAAGTACCAGTTATTATGATTGTAAGTAGTAAATGGAAGTAAAGCTTTTATAATCCAATAGATGTCGCTGTTTTCAAAAAAATTGTAAACAATCTTTTTGATTTACAAAAGGTTTTGTGTAAGTAGAAAATCGTTATTTTAATTTATTGTAAATCACTTTAAGATACTGAAATATTAACTTTAAGTATATAAAATCATATTGAGAAAGGACCACTATCTAGAAAAACGAATGCTATCAAATTATATCGGTAGAGTAAATGGAAGTAAAGCTTTGATAATCCAATAGTGGTCGCTGTTTTAAAAAAAAATGTAAACAATCTTTTTGATTTACAAAAGGTTTTGTGTGAGTAGAAAATCGTTATTTTAATTTATTGTAAATCACTTTAAGATACTGAAATATTAACTTTAAGTATATAAAATCATATTGAGAAAGGACCACTATCTTGAAAAACGAATGCTACCAATTTTGTACGAATTGCTTTCATTATTATTATAAAAGTACTATTATTTATGTGGTGGAATACAATATTCATTTATTGCGCTATCGTACACAAACATGACAATTTACATTACATACACACACGAACATTCGCGCAAGCGCCCTGCGCCGTGTCGTCAGGTCACGTGACGCGAGTTTATACCATCCGTCCTACGAATTTTCGATCAGGACACGTGACCCCTGACGCGGTCACGTGACCTGACGCAGTTCACGTGACACCTGACGCGAGTTTATACATTTTTACCCATTCCAAAAAAGTACACAGCGCCGCTAAAGAAGTTTTCACTTCAAAAAGAAAAAACCAGGATGCGGCGGCCATCCGTCAACTTCTTGGCCGCCGCAACCGGGCACCGCAGCCAGCCCTGTCAACCGGGAGGGCGATTAATTTCGCCCACCTTGATCGAGGCGACAGGGCAGCCTCCCTCGACCGCCAACAGCTCCGCCACCTTCTCTTTCGTCGCTATATTAATAGGTATTTTTACCACCAGTTTTAATAAGGTATTAATATGGTGTATGAATGAAAACCTTTTTCTAAAACCCGTTTGTTCTTTATGTTGTTCTTTTTCTAGTATCCTATTTATTCTATTGTTAATCTGTAAAGAGAAAACTTTGTACGTGCAATTTAATATAAACCACTGACGAAATATATTACATACAATGTCATTGTATATACTTACGTTATTATGACTGTCACCTTTTAGAACTTAATATAATGTTTAAATCAGACCACTGTATTGGTATTAGGTAAATATGTAACAATGTTTTATTATGACGACGATGTTTTAATTATGGCGTGTAAACGATTGCCTCAATAATTAAACTATTATATCCTATTTGATTTCATTCATTAGGCATGCAATAATAACATTTTACCAACAAGTTGAGTATATTATTATAACTACAAATTAACAAAGAGAACATAACCTTTCAGAATGTGTATTTTTAAAAGATATAACTCCAACCAGCGAACTTTGATTTCCAATAGTAAATTGGAGAAAAATATTGTCGAATCTTTGGCATTCAGAGCACATTTCTCCTACAACGAGACGTCACATCACAAGACTCGTTTGGTTTGTTTAGTGTTTACCTAGTTTTGTAGCGACACTGACAATGAATGAACGTATTTGTGGTTAACAAACTATCTCAAGGTTTAAACACGATTTAATTCGATTGGAGTTTTATTACTTATTTGCCGGCAGTGGTTCATCTATCGACCTCAAAGTTATAAATGTGAGTGTATTTTTATTTATATTTAATATGATTGAGGTTAATCAGTTCAATTTACACTTATCTGCGAGTTATCTGCTGTTCGACCGTTCTATAGAGCGCATTAATAATGGTGGCGAATCTGTGTGCTTCATCCGAGTTTGTTACAGATTATATTAGTTTAGATGTCTGGTGTAAGATGGCGGTTTAGTAAATTATGTGAAGTCAACAAATATACTAAAAGGAAAATTACCAAAATACATTTGAATAACATATAAAAGCGCTTAGAATATTTCTATAAGTTATAGACAAATGAGTTATGAGTATATTAAATGTAATCAGATGTGTATAGAAATTCGTTAGTTAAGATATTCTTTAATAAATCTTGTCATGTACGAGTAAAAGTGCGTATTTCCTCTAGGTATAAAAATCTATCCATTGAATTCAGTTCATACTCTTTCGATGGATTACTGAATATTGTAGTAGGTATCTACTTATTATGATTACTTCTATACGATGAAAGATAAATGATATAACATAATATGATATATAGTTGATAGATTGTGTAGTTTGTATATCCATAAATTATTCATTACTTATTCATATCTACATTTTTTACTGTCTTATAGAAAGAATGCGTGACCTTTGGAACATTGATTACAAATTATAATTGTTAAACCTTTGTCCCCTCAGGGTTTTTTCCAAGATTACGAATCATTTTCTACATTAATTAATTAGAATGTTGCGTAGAAGAACTTAGTAATATTCGCAAGAACTTTAACGAGTCTTGTTAATTTAAAAGATCAAATATCAAGTGACAATAGAATTATGTTTTTTTATTTGAACTTAATTTTAACTTTATTGGTCTAGGACCTAGGAGAACCAGTACAAAAATATCGAAATTTTTTTTGTTATGTCTTACAGGACATCTTATCATGTACAACTTACGTACATATGAACAAACATCATTATTGCTTACCAAAAGCCTTTAACAGTGCAATGCTGGACATAGGTCCCTCTTTAGAAAGGAGGTTTTGGACTACCATACCTTGCTCCTCAGATGGGTTGGTTATGTTCTTTCAAGTTTTCAACAGGCATGGTGACACACTGTCACCCTAGCAGAAGCAGGCCCGGGGACAGTAGCAAAGCGCCATCTACAAAGCGTAGGTGGTCCGAGGTACGTCAGGGTTCCAGGGCTTTCCTTTCTAGAGTGCACCTGGTTCCCCGGTATCTAGTACCTTAGACGGCGTACGGTTTTAGTCGGTTCGAGTTCAACATGCCAGTAACCTCCAGGTCCGAAGGGATTTCGGCACAGAAAAACAAAAGTTTGGTGACACTTCGTACTCTTAATCTGTCACCACGCGAACAACCAATATGAAACTAAATTGTTGAAAATAGTGAAAGTCTACTGTTAATGTCTTTTGGTCAGTTATCTATGTGTCATTAATCAATCTAAGAGACGCCCACCTTTCAGATCTTATGCAGTCCAATTTATTTATGTTTTGATTGTTAATATTTGGCCTATAATGACTATATGATTATTTATGTCGAGAGGCGCTCATAGCCCAGTTGCACTCGGTGATTAGAAACAATCACCGAGGGTAAGCAACGACAGCGCGGTCAGCACCTGGATGGGTACCCGCTGGCGGGTACCCATCGGTCCCGGTTGTTATCGTAGGATAACAGTCGTGAAGCTTGGTTGGAGGCCTTCAGGCGGCTTATAAACTGCTGCTGCACTGCTGGGCTCGGGTCTCCTCTCAGGACATGGTTAAGGCTATACGTCCCCATCTCGGCCAGCGTGGGTACGTATGACAAGACAACGTTGTGGCTCTAACCAAGCTTTACGACTGTTAATATTGATAATATATTCTATATGTTGCAAACCAAGCCCACATCACCCCTTCAAACTTACTATATTATAGAGTACAATCGACGTTACTAGATAAGATTACAGTTATATGGTAGATAAATTAATAATATTAGCAATTCCTTGATTAGTTGTTTTGTAAATTTACCAGCACTGTAACCACCGTGCGACTAAAAGAACAATTACAGATAATAATATTTTTGCTACACAGATAATAATTTATCAAAGATCAAGGTTCACATGTGAGCCCTATACAATATGTTATTATCTTTAAATGATAACTATATTACAGGTACAATAAAATCTCGGAGCGAAAAGGTAATTGAAACTCAGTACATGCGCGTACGTCTGCAGAAATGGCTGAACACAATGTTTGCGCAGATCTAATCAAGGAACGGAAAAAGTGTACGTTTGAAGTCCAGGAGTTGATTCATCTAATCGATGGTGGAAGTAATATTACTAAGGAAAGACGGGAAGTAGGTCAGTAATGCTTGAAACTTTATGGTTATAGCATAAATTTTGTTGTTAAATTAGACAAGAAAATTGGTAGAAACAGATTTTAACTTTATTTTTATATTGGTCATCCTCATTATACATTCAAATTGTTCACTTGGCGACACTACTTCAGTAGGTTTATTGATTGCTTGTAAACTTGAATTCAAACATTTCACATTCTTCCCTTTTCAATATTTTATCTGATTTATAAGTATATTAAAGTGATTATTAGTCCCAAGTTTAATAATTATAATTAATTAATAGATACTGTCATGATTATTGTATCTTGAATAATATTTTACCAACAATAATAAGGCAACATAACTCAAGATATACAGGATAATTTGAGTTACGATGTCCATAAGGGCTTGAATTGAGGAAACCCACTTGCTTCTTTTCCCAAAAAAACTCTGATAAAAGGGTCATATACATGTCCAATATACATTTCATAAATTTTATTACAGAGAACCGAGTATGCAGCGATCCGAGGATTAAAGATGTCGTCCCAGAAGAATATCTTAGTCACAAAGAACGCTACGAAAATGCTGTCAGAAAAAACTGCATTCTACAAGAAATCCTACGAAACGATATCGAAAAAGTTACTTGGGATAATTTTACGTTGGTGCTCTTATTTTTTTTATATCTATTTTCACTGCGTCGTATCTAATAGGCTCTGCATCAATAAGCTTAAACTAAAGCAATGAAGGCTTAGGCCCAGTTCCTATATTTGAAAAACGATCCGTTCTAGGTACGAATAGTAGTATATTATACGGGGCGTAAGCTAAAATCGTTCCTATAAAAAATAAATTGAGGAACGGTATTTACGACTCGTAGTCGGTTGTAGAAAATTTTTACACGATGACGATTCGTTAAATATAGGAACCGGGCATTACTAAATTATGTACTAGTAGGTAGGTATACCTATTGGCAATCGGAATGGCAATCTGTCGTATCAAACACAAAGGAACACTCAGTTGTAACACGCCACCTACTCGTTATATTTTCATATGTATTCATCTGAAAATACGCACACATAAAAAGAAAAATATCATATCAATGAGCATTAGGTACTTTAGACGTATGTTAACTAATTTGTGTTAGATTTTCATGAAAAATCTTAGTATTAGCTTTTAAATGTTTAATGATGGGTTTTTGAAGCATAATGCATTCTTGTCACTATTATGATGTCTACTATTTTTAGAGTCTGAGACTGCGTGTTTTAACTATCTATTGTTGCATTGTCTGCATTCGCAATGAGTATGGTGACCATTATTCCTGGATTTGACTCATGCTTCCCATCAGGCAGAGTAGAGTCATAGATAAGAAAAAAAAACTATTTAGTTAGTTCTATATTAAGTTTTTTTCTGTAATGAATTTAAATGTTACAAAGATTACGTAGTCACTTGTAGTGGGAATAATCAAAAACTAGAGGCAATAATATGAATTCTGATTTCGTTTTAGCGAAATAATTTTATTTTTGGAACGAAGTTCCTTATCGCGCGATATGAACGAAAAAACGAAGGGGGCTAGACGGAAATTGTCGCGACATAATTTGTTGTCACGACACTTTTTGTTGTCACAACACTTTTTGCTATTTTAAATTTTATTTGTTATTAGTTTATTTTTCATTTTCATCATTTTCATCAATTCATCATCTTCATCACTTTCATCATTTTCATCATCTTCATCATTTTCATCATTTTCATCATTTTCATCATTTTCATCATTTTCATCACTTTCATCATCACAAATATTGAAGTAAATATAATATTTGTATCGTCTTTCTATTTCGAACTTCGTTCCATCCGGGTGTCCCTTGACACCTCTCAAGTTTTTTTTTTATTTATAGGTACTTTTTGTCGATTCTAATAATTAAATAGATTAAAATATAGTATAGTATAGTAATAAAGGGTAATAGCTTTGACAGTCAATCTATATTTGTAGGTCCCTGCGCCGCGCCTAAAATACTATACCGATTTTGTGTAGGAGATATCAATGGATTAATAAATAATGGCCCGGGTGACAAAAGCTATGTAATTTTTATCAGAAATGTTTACGAAGTCGGGTTATAGAGTTCTAAACGTTTTATTCTATTCATTCAAAATGGACTTAAAGTTATCGTGAGAATTTTAGTGCAAGACTTCGTACTTAGACGTTTGTAGACTTATTGTTCATTTATTGATAAAACCACGATTATAACACACCAAAATAATCTTCGAATATTACAGACCATCAAACAAATACCGGATAAGTACTGGAGTGGTAAAGGATATATCTCCTTTCATGTTGCACTCGGGCATGTTCATACCGACTCTAGTAAACCAGTCAGATGATGAACAAAAAGAAAAATGGGTACCCAAAGCGATGGCTATGGAAATTATTGGAACGTATGCACAGGTAGGTGTTGCGTATGTGCAGAGAGGATTTTGTTTCTTTATGACTATCATATGTGCTGTTCCAGACTATTATTTGTACCAGTGAACAATTTCATCCAGATCCATTCAGTCGTTTTTGCTTGAAACAATAATAAACTTACATCCATATTCACCAACTTTCGCATTAATAATATTAGTAGGAAATACTATGGGGCAGACTTGTTACCTGATGGCAAGTAACTCTTGCCGTCTACCGTCATCCTTGAAGGTGTACAACACACGTGTGTGAACTGTGCAGTGTGCAGTTTATAGTGCTGTTGATCTGCGTAGTTTTTTGCTAATTACGGCGCTTGCTAATAAAACCATCTGGATGAATAGGGATGGCGGCAATCTGTATTTTTAATCTGTCACCCAACGGACTATTAGTACTGTAGAGGAACGGGTGTTATGTCCCTCCAACCCAAAGGGAGGATCCTCCAACCAAGCGAAGTGATCATGCCTGGAGTGCCCGACAGTTGATGTTGGGATGTTGTATATATGATAATCGACGCGAGAACTTGTATTGCGCGATTCAGGATTGGTAGTTACTCTGTATAGTGCATTACTTCGTAGTTTACTGTATCATCGGTAGATGGCGCTATAGTATGTCGCTGTTGCGCTGTCTTATTAAGGCTTTGGGTAGTTTTACATAATCGCTGGGCATCCAATAAAATTTCAGGTATCATTTGTAGGTGAGAAGCTTTTGTAATCGATTTATCTGAGCTATAAGCGATCTGAGCTGTAAGTTCTTCTGATTACCATAGCACTGCTAGAACATAGATATACTCGTACTTACTACTATTGCTGTTTCTTTAATTATAAAGTTTCGATTGCAGACTGAACTCGGCCACGGAACCTTTATACGAGGTCTGGAGACAACTGCCACTTACGACCCTGACAATGAGGAGTTCGTTTTGAATAGCCCTACTTTAACATCCTACAAATGGTGGCCTGGAGGATGTAAGTATCATACGCCGACTTAAAAACCCATAAAAAAAATTAAGGCAACAAGAAATAGTTTTCGGAATTATTGTCTGCTTGTCTGTGATTGTGCGCGATAATCTCCGAAGTGGTTTAATCAATTTGTTTGCGGTTTTCTCTTAAGTGTTATGGTACACTTTACTTATTATTTATTGTTTGTTTTATATCAATCGGTTGACAAATAAAAACATTTCAATATAAGTATCAATGCGATGACCGATATAATACATATATACAAGGACGGAGCAGGTGCCCAAGCTGACAAATAAACTCACAAATCATGTTTTGTCTCTAGATTGGGTTACGAAACTAGTTCTTTTTACGTACTATCGACTCATCAAAAATACATTTACTAACTGAACCCCGCGGTGCTACCCGCGGTACGACAATAACCGCGGGCAACGCCGCGAGGCAAAGCTACATCTTTATAAATTATAGCCTATGTGTTATTCTGATGTATAAGCTATATTATTGTAAAGTTTCATCAAAATCTATTAAGTAGTTTTTGCGTGAAAGAGCAACAAACATGCTCATTTACATACCCACAAACTTTCGCATTTAAAATTATTATTAGTATGATACTCGTAGAATCATTTAAGGTATCGATTCCCAACGCATGTCCATATCATATTGTAGTTTCTTATAAAAATGTATTTGTTTCCAAAAGGAAGCGGTTAGTATTAATTTTGTTCTTTCTTTTTACAGTGGCACACACAGCCAATCATTGTATTGTAGTCGCTCAGCTCTACAGCAAAGGGAAACACCACGGCGTTCATCCCTTTTTCGTACAGATCCGAGACTCGGAGACTCATGTACCTCTACCAGGTATCAAAGTAGGAGAGATTGGACCTAAACTAGGATTCCAAACGGCGAATAATGGATTCTTAGGTTTTGAAAATTTTAGGATTCCAAGGAAAAATATGTTAATGAAAAATGCTCAAGTTTTGAAGGTAAGGATTTATTACTAATCCACATTTTTTTAACACAAATATACATATAAAGATTGAAAGGTAAACATATGCTGAATGATCTTCTAATGATCCATAGAGGGATGCATCAATAATGGTAATATAATAACAAGAGCAAAAGCAAAAGTTTCAAAAACCATGACCTGACTGCGTAAAACCTTTTGATAAAATATATAAAGCCTATGTCACATTAATTATTTTTTTCTTTTTTTAGCGTCCTGTATATATCCTCCATATGATCTTTAAATGTGCAAAATTTCATAATCCTCCATTCGCATATTTTGACTACCTCGATGGCATAGTGGTAGCGTATGCGACTGCTAAGCTTGAAGTCTCGGGTTCGATTCCCGAGCCGGACCAAATGTTTGTATGATCTGCAAATATTTGTTTTGGAGTTTGGGTGTTTTCTATATATAATATGTATGTATTTACAAAAAAAAAAGTATTTAAGTATTTATATCAGTTGTCTAGTACCCATAACACAAGCTGTGCTTAGCTTGGGACTAGATGGCGTTGTGTGTTAGATGTCCGGAATATTTATTTATTTCTCGTAAAAAGTGGTACAAAGTTTTTGCTTTAAGTGTAAATATATAGATTACGAATAAATTGACACCTCATTCATAAAATCATTTCATAAGGTTAGGCGTTTCGGTGGAACATACACAGACTGCCAAAACTATGACTTATGATAAAATTAATTTACCACTAACGTATTGTAGTTTTGAACTACGACAAGTATGAACGTCCATAAATTACGTGAGGTGTTTTTTTAAATTATCTGTCCCACCCGGAGAATCATGCGCGGTCTCAAGAGAGACTATTGGAACCAACATGTCCATATGATTTTCAGTAAACTCATCTGCTCCTTAAACTTCGTTCTGATCTACACTGTACCGTAAATTCAAAACAAATATGGTGGTTTGACAGTCAGTAGGTGTATAACGTCGAAGTATGAATGAAATTATTTTCTTTCGAATGATTTAGTGAATGATCTTATTCGTATTACGATTACGCTTAAGATTTAATCTTAAGCATGTACAATTTGGATTAATGCTCGGTTCCTATATTTAACGAATCGTCATCGTGTAAAAATTTTCTACAACCGACTACGAGTCGTAAATACCGTTCCTCAATTTATTTTTTATAGGAACGATTTTAGCTTACGCCCCGTATAATATACTACTATTCGTACCTAGAACGGATCATTTTTCAAATATAGGAACTGGGCAATGGACCAAAATAGTAGATATATTTTTTTATTTATTTCAATCAAAAAAAAATTGCGTGATAGTTGCCGAGACCCTCTCTCCAACGTAAGATTAGATGAGATTTGACTCGACCCCCTCCCCCCCTTAAACATCACACGTATTTTATGAATAGCGATTTTGTAGTATTGAAGTACCAGGATCCGTTTGCTACGAGATTATAGTTGCTTTTGTGATGAACTCATTCTTTTTCGTGATACAATTACCGTAAAAATAGTAGGTATTAAAGTAAGTACCTACTCCCTATTAGTTATAAGATTTTAATCATTCTGTGTATTTCCTAGGATGGCACTTTCATAAAGTCGAAAAATGATAAGCTGACTTATGGTACAATGGTATTTGTTAGAGTTATCATCTTGTTCGACTTAGCCTACGAGTTGTCAAGAGCGGGCACCATTGCAGTACGGTATTCCGCTGTCAGACATCAGTCGCAGTTAAAGGCCAAGTATGAAAACTTATATGTTATTAATTACTATTTATTATACGTTATTCTTGATACATTGAGATTATCTGTGTCTCGGAGAGTTCGTTTAACACTAACGCGACGGTCCCAGTTGGTAATACGAAAGATATCATACGAACATATGTTTTATTTTTATAGAAAAAAACTATGGCAACTGTACGGGTACCTACATAAAGCCCTAAATTGTACGACAACAGTTTATTTAAAGAACAATAATGCTTAGTATAGTCCATTCTTTTAGATAGTGTCGGTGCACCCGTACACAATTGTGGTTATTTGTTGTTGTGAAGTACGAAAATTGTAATTAATACATCGGCGTATCTTACAAATCATACTTGCTTGTGTACGCCACAGGCAGGCCCTTTGATTTTGTGACGGCTTGCCGCACGTGCGACGAAAGCGCTTACCAGGTGACCGTATCTAATCGAATGGACTATAAATTAAACTTTGGTTCTTATTTTTCAGTGAACCCGAGCTACAAATTATGGACTACGTAACTCAGCAACACAAGTTATATATTGGTGTTGCCACGAGTCACGTGTACAGGGTGGTGGGATATTGGTTATGGAATACTTATGCTAAGGTCAATGACGACATCGGCAAGGGAAAAATGGATCAGTTGCCAGAGGTTAGTAGAAAAATTTAAGCATAATTCCGAAATATACTTATCCATGTCTTAGATAATTTTAGACAGGTCTGGCTAAAATCTTAGATTGGATTTTCCATGTGATGATGGCAGTGAAAGTATTAAAAAAAAAATTGTCGGCGTGTCTAAAACGTTTCAATACTGCTGTTGTACAACGTTTTATTAATTACATCAATAATTGACTTTAAATTTAGCAGTGTTTGTACAAAGTTATATTAATTACATCAAATATGGGCTTCAATTAAAAGTAAATGTGATTCTTGATCTAACCATAAGTAGTCATTACTTACTTGCATAAATGTGGTTCAAAAGATACTAAAAATAAAAATAGGCACGATAAACATTTCGCCAGTTAAAGGCATGCAAATATAGTTTTGCAGTCTTTCGTACAATAGTTAATAAATTGCTAAAACTAAATTAATTGCTAAATTAACAATAACTAATTAACTAAATCTACAACAATTTTAAAAAATACGTGTAACGTTTTGAAAAAAATTGTACAAAAAGTACTTTATAAATTCAATACACACTTACAATGCATGTCTAGAAGGATAGACGGACACACATGTTTTTGTAGGAATTCCCTGACGGAATATTATAACTGTTTTCTACCAACCATTTTCTATTTATTAAGAAAAAGTTATTTTGTTTATTTTTTCAATGCAAAGATGCGCATATAATTGTCATACTTACATTTTAATTACACTACTTCAGGATCTACTTAATAAATTAATAAGTTTCTAATGCTTCTCGTTTCTGTATTGTTCATTTTAATATACCTTCGGATAACCAAAGGTAATAAAGGTAATAATAATAATATTAGACCGTGATTATTTTAGTGTAGGTTATTATTAATTTAAAAGGATATTATCTTATTTATTTCATTTATAATGAACATGCTGTCGAACTCTTATAGACCATTTGAGTTTAATTGATTGCACTTAGGGATAATGCAGCTATGTAAATATTATACAGCATCGACTGTATCGACTTACTCAGTTTCAAAGTGACTGCACGGAATGTCTTGTGGTTTAAGAGGACGCCACTTCGCTTTCTATTGCGTGTGTGTTGTGGGTTAAAATCCCGCATGGGACAACACTTTGTGTGATCCGAAAATTGTTGTTCTGAGTCTGGATGTTTTTTATGTCCGTTTCATGTATGTTAAGTGCCGCGCGACACAGGATGTTTAGTCCTAATGCGGGAGTCATATTTTTAAAAGAAAAGTAAGTTTCTCTGTATACAAATATATCTCTTTAAAATATTAGTATAAAAATACTTAACAGTTCCATAAACAATTGACGTATTTATTTATCTAGATTATTATCGATATATATGATATTGTTTTCAAAGAAATAAATACATATCAGCGTAGTGTTTAATATGACTTAGTGTAATGATATGTAGTATCAACCTGCTTAGTGCAAAATTGTTATTTTATTACACTATTTCAGGGGATTATTTAGTTTGAATGTTTATTGTTAAACCATCAACAGCTTTAAGTACAATTAGTCCACTGCTGGACATAAATCATTATAGAGGAGGGTTACCTACTATACTATTCTGGTGAGGGTTAGCTTCAAGTTTCCCTTCTTTTTCAAGTGATGTTATCTTGCTTAGATTGTTCTTTAGATAAAAGATAGATAAGAGGGGATTATGACATCTTACGTTAATTAATGGTCCAACGTGTAAAATATCTGTAAAGATATACTTACAAAATAAATATCATTTATCATTATCTGAAAAGTTACTAAAATAACTAGTAATGTACTACTTTACTCAAAAAATAATATTATTGGCCTATGAAGAATAAAAAAAAGCATATCACATTATTATTACTCACACACAAGCAGACTTTAATACACCGAAATTTGCACACCTGCATATTTACTAACCATTACGATCACACATAATCCTACTACTATTATAAAGGCGAAAGTTTGTAAGTATGGATGTATGTATGTATGGATGTTTGTTACTCTTTCACGTAAAAACTACTGAATGGATTTGAATGAAACTTTACCACAATATAGCTTATACATCAGAATAACGCATAGGCTACTATTTATAAAGATATAGCTTCGCCTCGCGGCGTTGCCCGCAGTTATCATCGTACCGCGGGTAGCACCGCGGGGTTCAGCTAGTATATAATAATTGAATGCCAATGTTATTTAATAAAATTAATTTAAGGATAAATTGTGTCCTAGTGATATTGGCTTGCCAGTTCTATTGTTTTCGTTTCATGTGATGTGATTTATTGTTTATTTTACTTTTTAACAAGTTTTGAGCCTCCCATTACAACTTTAAGGAAAAGGATCAAATCAAAATACCGTTATCGTACTCGTTTAGCATTTATCTTAATCTCAATATGGGCCCTTGTGGGATCCTTTGTTTCCCGCCTTCGCACGGGTGGATTTCAGGTGCAACTACCGACGACACGATTCGTGCATTTTAAATCTGTAATATCTTTGTATATATTCATTTAAATTAGATACTGTAAAGGGGCATATTGTTCTATATTAAGTACACAATGTATTTAAAGTACCTACATAATTATATAAGATAAGGATTAATGCTGTATTGCTTATAATCGCTTAGTAAATAAGCCATTATTTCTAGTAAAAAGAAAGCAATAAGAAAGTAGTTATTGTGGGTTATTCCTAATAGATAGACATATACTACACTACGAACTTTTTTGTAGACCTTTTTAAGGTGTTCTATACTGTAGTACGTTATTTCGATCTGTCTCGTAGAGTGCAGTCAGCGTTTGCAATGTAAGCGCAAAAAATGTGTTCATTTACAACATCACATTAGGATATTATCAGTGTTTCTCTACGATATTATGCATGTATTATACATATAAACCATCCTCTTGAATCACTTTATCTATTAAAGAAACCCGCATCAAAATCCGTTGCGATAGACAGCGGAAGCGACCTAGTTTTATACTATGTATAGTCGTTCCAATACTTTATTTAACTTTTGACAGATCACGCACATAAAGTTTTGTAATAATTTTTGATACAATGTACTACAGATAATACTGTACTTTATGGGCGGGCTCCGCCTACTTAGGGATGTGTCATACGTAATTAATGACCACAGACTATAAAAACGGTTTTGAAATAAATCGATTATCGATTATATTAATAAAACATACAATAAAATTATTGTGATTATATTTTATATCAAATCACGTAAAAAGCTTTATTATTTTGCATTAAAATGCCCTAAATGTCTCTGTTTCAATGCATAAATAATTTGCGTAATGAAAACAGTTCCATCGTACTCGTACCTAGTAATGGGATCGAATGTATTCGCCGCAAATTAATGAATCTAAAATAATTGTTTAGACTTACTATAGTTGGTTCAAATAAAAACTACCTGCGGTACCTACTTGTAATGAACAGGTACAAAATGTTGAAATTCGTAGTAATTTACGGATTAAAAATAAAACAACCAAAAGAGGTACTGTAATACTAATTTTAATTATAAAGAATCGTCTTCTTCGTATGACCAGGAATCATCATCACTTGAGTTCTCAGTAATATTGATTATCATTTCTTGGATAGATAAATTGTCGAATGCAACATCCCGATCCCAATCCGACATTATCACCTTCTTTGTTTTTTCTACAACATTCGCCCAGTTTTCTGGAGTTACTTTTTCACACGCATTTTTCAGTAAATTCAGCATTTTTCTTGCGGTGAAAGGAGGAGTTGTATTGTTCCTCGCAGCATATCCTTTAACTTGTGCCCAGATCATTTCAATTGCATTATATTGGCAGTGATATGGGGGAATTCTGAGGACGGTATGCCCATGCTCTGCTGCCATTTCATCTATGACGTATCGTTTTGGCAGCTTCTTTGTTTTTAATATCTTTACTAACTCTACTTTTAGTAGGGACTCATTCACCTCTTCGCCATTGTCACGGAGCCAGTTTATAATTTCATGTTTTTTGTTGGCCTGTGTTGGTATTTTATTAATTTGACGAGAGTGATAAGGTGCATTATCAATAAATATTATTGATGGCTCTTCGAGTGATGTAAGCATTTCTCTGAACCACTTTTCATACACGTTCGAATTCATCTCCTCATGATAATCTCCTGTTTTCTGGGATTTAAAAGCTAATAGAGCGCCTGGCACAAATCCTTTTCCTGTTCCTGCATGACAAATAATCAGTCGTTCGCCTTTTCCCATTGGTACTGTAGAAGTGGAGCCAACGGTGTTGTCAGTCCAAGTTTTTGACAGCGTATGTATATTCGCATTGAGCCAAGTTTCATCTGTGAAAACAACATTCGACCAATCTTCTATTTTTTTTGCTTGTCTTAAAAAATCGCATCTATACAAAGCAATATCATTGCGTTCCATTAAAATTTTTCGTTTGTCACATTTTTGGAATAACATTCCAATGTCTTTTAATACCTTTGTCAGAGAAGATTTTTGACCACGGAACAAACCACTATTTCGAAGAGATTGTGTTAGTTTTTTTAATGTTGGAATCTCTTTTCTTTGGTAATAGTCGTATATATGACGACGAATAGCATCAGCGTCAAAATTGTCAACGGCTGTAACTTTACTAGGCGGACGTTTTTTCTTAGGTGTAGATAGCTTATTCTGTTCCATGCCACTGCTGCCGTAGCCTTCTTTTGTTATTTTTGCCACTGTTGGAGCACTAATACCTAATGCTGCTGCAACACGGTCTCTAACTTGAGTCACTGGTATAAGAGGCCCACCATTACGGCTTTCCTTTTCAAAGTATTCACGAAGTCGCAAGACAAACTCTCTTGTTTGTCCTTTGAGTACTTTCTTTTTTGGCATTTTGACAGTAACGAAGGCAGGAACGATACGCTCAACTCAACCAAACGTGAGAATTCACAAATAAATCAATACGGAGGAATATAAATACTCAACTATATTGAAGGTTACTCATTGAAATACTGTAGATTATTTTAAAATAGACATAGAGAGATTTAATAAAGATCATCAATAGTTTAACAAATACAATATTAACCACTGAATTACAACACAATACAATAATACATTTTGAAAATTCAGTTCCTTTTATATATTTTTTCATGACATAGAACCGTCATATTTGAACAACATTCTTTTAATCCATTTCTTCTTTATTTTGACAAAGGAGGTCGCACATTGAAACACATAGAAATATGAAGTACGAAATTATCTATAAAATAATGAGTTTGTTAAATCGATTAAAACTTCTTAATGCATAAAATCGATCGATGAAAGAAATCGAATAGGTAACGGGTCAGGGTATCACTATTTGATTAAGTATTAGAGCTGTCAAAAGTTAAATAAACTATTGGAACGACTATAGTAATGATCACAATGTAAAACATAGACTCTAAATAGTTCTAATTTTATTATTACTTATTGTATTTTTTTTGGAAAATTAATTGTGATTTAGGCCTGAAATATTTTGATGTTTTAGATCTGATATAAGAATATAGACTAAAGTAGGTAACTGTACATAATCCTTCCGGATAGTGTAGCTATTGCCATCTATATATATGAAAATGAATTGCTGTTCGTTAGGCTCGCTAAAACTCGAGAACAGCTCGGCCGATTTAGCTTATTTGGTTTTAAAATATTTGTCGTAGTCCAGGAAAGGTTTAAAAGGTGAATTAATAAAAAAGTGATTTTCGAGCGGAGTATCAGTGAAGAATGTTAAAAAAACGGGGGAAAGTTATTACGCTACGGGCAATAGGAGACGTAAACGAGGTTGCGTGGGTCAGCTAGTGCTTTTTACAAAATATTATGACCAAGTTTTGGGCTTAAATATTTACTATAATTTATTCTAATTTTTTTCTAGTTACACGCTCTGGCATGTTGTCTAAAAGGAGTATGCAGTAGAGACGCTGCAGCGAGGGTCGAGGAGTTCCGGCTGGCGTGTGGTGGTCACGGATTTATGACGTCATCGAACTTGCCCATCATTAACGGCATCGTCTCAGCCACCATTACTTACGAAGGAGAATTCTCAGTGCTTATGCTGCAGACTGCACGGTACAGAATTTTTCATTGCCTTTTTAATGCACACACAAATACGTAGTTATGATTATAGTTTTTTGAAAGTTTAACGATGGACATCAGCTTCAACTTAGCCACTATACCACGCCGACCAGAAGAAAACTGAATACCATCCTATAATATATGTAGCCTATATCACTCGGGCCATTACTATGAATCTATTGACAATTTAATTAAAATCGGTTCAGTAGTTTAAGTCCTACGGTAGAACAATCAAACATACATAGACTGCCAAAATAATTACCCTTACGTTTGACTTCACCTTAGTCGCGTAACTCGCGCAAAATGAATGAGCACTGCTAAACTTTTAGTTAAAGTTTTAGTCAAAGCATACACAAACCTACTAAACCTTTTTAAATACATATGTAGATGAAACGTTGTAGGTTGTTTTTTTTATTTATTTTCAGATTCTTAATGAAAGCGTGGAATGGAGTTTTAGCAGGCAAGCCACTGACCCCGACTGTCTCTTATTTAGCGAAGTTTTCAAACAGTGACAGAGTTCAGTGGGTCAACACTTCAGCTGGCATCATCAGCGGTTTCCAGGCTGCTGCTACAGGGTAAGGGATACGATTATTATGTTACCAACATAAATCTAAAGAAAGCAGGTCTATTTGAAGACAATAAAAATAGAAAATTTTATTAATTAGTATCACAATAATAGCGTAGCTTACTAACCTTTTTTCTGCCCCCCGGATACCACCGAACCACCGGAACCGACTAAAAACCGCACGCCGTCTCAGGTACTAGAAGCCGGGGAATCAGGTGCAACTTTGAAAGGAAATCCCTGGAACCCAGATGTAGCCTCTTTCTACTACCCGTTTTTTTCAGTGCGGCATTCCCCTGGTGGTCATTCACCTTCTGGTGGCATGTCGTACCTGAACCGACTAAAACCGCACACCGTCTCAGGTACTAGAAGTCGGGGAACCAGGTGCACCCTAGTAAGGAAAACCCTGGAACCCCGACGTACCTCGTACAGTTCGTAGATGGCCCCCTACTGTGTGGTAACCCCGATGTTCCCTCTTTCTACTACCCTGAGCGTAATAAGTTTAGTAGGCATGGGGGGATATAGTCCAATGCTTTGTATCGTTCCGAGTCTGGGATTTTCTTATAAATAGACTTTATAAGATTAAATAAAAAAAGTGTTTTAAAAACTAGTGTTTTATTAAAAAATGACATAAATATCTTCGAGATAATTTCTTTGTTAATTAGTGTTTTACATAGTATTGTTATAAATACACTACCATACTATTTCATAACATCATCTACAGCCTTTAGCTGTCCATTACTGGACATAGGCCACAAGTTAGCAGCCATAAATCATTTATACTAATTGAATGTTAATTTTTGTTGCACAGAAAGACGAAAGAAGCCTATGCTGCTATCCAAAGATATTTGAAACTAGGAAAGGATTATGAGGACGCATGGAACAGTGCTTCAGTACAACTAGTCAGCGCTAGCGAGGTAAAAAAACAAAAACTTTTAACGCAGGTTAAATTATTTACTGTTGTGTGTGCGACTACCTGTTACAACATGTCGAGCAAAAAACGAGCAAATAAATCACGTTTGTTGTATGGGAGCCTCCATAAATATTTATTTTATTCTGTTTTTTAGTATTTGTTGTTAAATCGGCAACAGCAATACATCATCTCTGAAAATTTGGCTATGGAGGCTATCTCATGTTCGATTTATATCTCAAACTAGTTTTAAGTTGAACATATTGTATTTTTTGTTTTCGGGCAATATAAATAAATAATTAAATATTTCGAACATCTAGCACACAACGCCATCTAGTCCCACACTAAGCAGAGCTTGTATTATGGGTACTAGACAACTGATATAAATACATATATACTTTTTTTTTTGTAAATACATACATATTATACATAGAAAACACCCAAACTCCGAAACAAATATTTGCAGATCATACAAACATTTGGTCCGACCCGGGAATCTAACCCGAGACCTCATGCACAGCAGTCGCATACGCTACCACTGCGCCACCAAGGCAGTTAAATAAATGTTACTATTATTAGGATTGATAGATGGAAGATGAATTAGGAAAAGGAAAACAAATATTTCGAGCCTGAATAAGATATGCTTATGCTTAAAACAAATTTTCTGATCCGAACTGGAGCTGAGATAGTTGTGGAGCAGTACTGGGGTAGAAGCTTATAGAGGAGGTTGACTACATCATGGCCAGCGCTGCCAGACGTCCCGATTTTGGCGGGACGTCCCTCTTTTCGAATTAAAGTTGCAATGTCCCGCGCGGGATAGGTTTTGTTCCGTTTTTGGGGATAACTGGATGGACGCCCAAAGTGAAGTTAGTTATTTAGACTTAGTGCTGTATCGTCAATAAAATAGACAGGCAAGGCAATAAGAAAATAAATATTCTACCATTACATTACAAATAGGACATGGCACTAGATCTTTAACGATGAGATGATGTAGCATGTAGCAGAAATATATAAATATTTAGAACGACCTTTTTTATCACTCTTACTCATGTGTCGTAATGTCTGATTAGATGCGAAACGTTGATACGTTTTTTCACTTTGCCCCGCTTTCGCTTTTTTCACTAATAAGTCTCAAAATCCCTATTTGACTAAAACAAATCTGGCAACGCTGTTCTAATCCATCATTATCATTTTCATCAAGAGACCTTATTAGTCTACTTGAAATGATCTGAATGAAATGGCCTTAGAAATGAGGTGTTAATTTATATGTATTTATTTTCTAGGCTCACTGTCGTGCAATCTTGTGCGAAGTATCTTGGTCCGAAATGCAGAGGTTGTCTAAAACTGTTTCTCCAAATTTGGGGAAAGTGTTATTAGAGCTAGCGGAGCTGTATCTCACATACTGGAGTTTGGAAAAGCGCGGTGATCTATTGATGGTGAGTTTTTCTTTTTTTGACATCTGATAAACAAAAGCAGTTTAATTTTTCCTGGGACTTCTCATGTGTCATAACTTGCTGTGTTCGTGGGTCGCTCCTGTTGATCCTGATGTACAGGAATTACGGTGGTGAGCGTGTGGTGGATTGTCCCAACACAACACCATCTAGCTTCAAACCGAACTAAACATGTACTCTGACAGCTAATTTGACTGATACAATAGTAATATACTTTTTTGTAATACATACATACATATTATACATAGAAAACACGCAAACCCCGAAACCAATATTATATCATACAAACATTTGGTCCGACTCGAGAACCGAAACCGAGACACCAAGCACAGCAGTCGTATACGCTACTACTGCGCCACCGAGGCAGTTTGCAGATTTGGAAGTTAACATTTGGTATGGAAATTTAATTTGAGTCTCGGGAAAGAACATCAGATACGTTTCATTCCAAAAACCATCAGAAAGTGTAAAAGTGGCTTAATTTTGTGTGGTAATCAATAAACAGATTTAAATAAAATTTAAAACAACGTTCGACATATACGCAGGCGGAGCTGCGAACAAAAGCTAATTTAAAATATATTTTAAAAACTTTTATCGTTTGTTTTAGTATACAACCATATCAGTAACAGATATCGCCAAGTTGCAAGCTCGCTATGAAGACCTGTTGGCACTGATACGTCCAAACGCTGTTGGAATAGTCGATGGCTTTGATATCAGAGATGAGGTAAATATATATTAGTATATAGTCAGTTTTAATATTAAGTTATCTTTAAAAATAGAAGACTCTGACTTGAAGATCTGTAATAAGAACATTACTATTATATTCATGTGGTTTGAATACAAAAGACCAACATTTATTTAAACAAAACTTAACGATGCAGGTCTTAGGACCTGCCATGCTTAACGAATCTTGATTAATCTTTTGATATATCTTCTATTATCCCTGAATATTATAGGCTGTTAATTATAATGTTTATGTTTATGTTTATGTTTATTTCACACTAAAATCTTAACATTTACAACAAGAATTCACACCTCTATATCACTAATAATCACAAATATTGCACTGCTCATACTTAAAAAGGAAACCTGTGCTTTAAGTACGAGCATCCATTTACATGGCACAGCTTAGGTAATACATCGCATCAATTCTAGCACAGAGTATAAAAGAAAAAATAAATTCCGTGGCCATCGTAGCTGAACAATATACATATATAGAATTTAATCAAAATAAAGATAAAATAACAATTGTAATCAAACTTAATCAAAATAATAATCCAACTAATTAAACACAATACATGATAATAATATAATGATCACCAATAGGTTAGTAATTGTAATCAAATTAATTCAGACAAAAACAACCAAATTAAATCGAACCTTCGTAGATAAAAATTAAACTTTATCGTTTTAAATTAAAAGTGTGCGTATGTGTGTGTGTGTAGTGTGTATTTGTGTGTGTGCCGTGTGTGTTTGTGCGTGTATCATGTTTGTCGTTTGTGTTTGTGTGGCGTGTGTCTATTTGACTGGATGAAGCAGATTCTCAGTTTCGTCATAGTTAAGTGTAAGAAGCCAGTCGGTAACAACCTTCTTACAGCAAGATTTGTTTTTGTTTACAAAATTCAATAGCTTGTTTAAAATTTTATATAAAAAGCGTCCAAGAAAGCAAAAGAACCTCTGACTGAAACAGGTTCTGCGAATCTCGTTTAGGGGTAGTCTAAACCTACGAGTTGTTTGAGCTCGGAATGTTGTGGAAGGATATTCACTATCACCTGTCAAAGTATGTTGTCTAAGAATAGTTTGGAGAATGAACACTTGTCGCACCGTTAAGACTCTGAAGTGGCTATATAGTTCCTTGGTAGGAAAGCGAAAAGGCTTAAAACCGGCAACCTTTAGAATAGCTCTCTGTGCCCGTTCCAATCGCATCATACTACTCTTACAAGCACCACCCCAGGAAGAAATACAATACGCTATGAGAGACTGGCACAGAGAGTAGTACACCGTTCTCAAAACATTGAGATCCGCCACGTGCCTCAGATGTTTGAAAATATATATCAATTTCCTGATTCTCCCCGTCAGAAATTCAATGTGTGGTGCAAAACTCAACCGTGCATCCAAAATAATGCCCAAATATTTAATAGTATCCACTCTTTGTAGTGTGGAACAGTTACAAGCAAGCTGTGTATTTGCTGCGTGATTATGGACTGTGATATTAAAATTACTATTACTTAACTGTTTCCGTGTTTTGATATTGAACAACAGATATTTAGTTTTATCGATATTGAGAGACAGTGCATTGTTAGATAACCATTTAGTTACTCTGTCAAATCCCGCCTGTGCAGCGTCAAACACTCGTTCCCAAGAGGAAGCTGCAAAAACAAGCACTGTGTCATCTGCGAAGGCCAATAGTTTACCGTCTACTAGGTCCAAGTTACAAAGTCCGTTTATGTAGATTAGAAAGAGTGTGGGACCAAGTATGCTACCCTGAGGAACACCAAACTCAACAGGTAGATGACTGCTGACGTGATCACCAATTTTGACACATTGAGTACGGTTGGTCAGGTAACTGCGAAACAGCTGTAGCTGTTTATCCCTGAGTCCAATAGCCTCCAGCTTAAGGATCAGCCTAGGGATAGAGACCGTGTCAAAGGCCTTAGCCATATCAAGAAATATTGCCAAGGATCTTTTGCCGCCATCCAACGCCCTCACCACATGATCAGTGAGATCATGAACTGCGTCATTTGTAGAGACATTTTTCCTAAATCCATATTGTTTGTTAGATAGGATATTGTGAGCTTCAAGGTACTTGGTTAGACGACTGTTCATGATTTTCTCAAACACCTTTGACAGAGAAGGCAGGACAGATATGGGTCTATAGTTGTTGACACGATCAGAATCGCCGGATTTAAATATAGGATAGATAAGGCCCCTCTTTAGTAAGTCTGGGAAAATTCCTTTTTGTATACAAAGGTTGATTATAAATGTGAGTGGCGGGACCAACATTGCCCTGTACTGTCTAAGAAGATTAGATGATATGCCATCAATTCCAATCGCACAATCTGTACGGAGGGTAAGTATCATATTCTCCACTTCCATCTCATCGGTTTCAAGAAAAACAAAAGAATTAAGCGATGTTTGTTGTGATTCCTCACAGGGATCATGTACGTTTAGTATAATTTTGTGAGCTAACTCTTTCCCAATATTAGCAAAGAACTTATTAACGTTATTGATGGATGCGTCAATAGAATCATGGATCCCTAACAGAGAAGTAGAAGGAGAATTAATTCTGTTAGTATTAGTAGCTTCCCTTATTAGCTTCCACATTTTTTTGGGGTTAGACTTAGCCTTATTCAATTCTTCTTTCTCATGCTGTCTTTTTAAGGATTTAATAATGGCGTTACAAAAATTGCGATACCTCTTGTAGGTGGTTTTGAGGGTATCATTTTCAGGATGATTTTTCATTCTTTTATACATCTGATCCCTATTTTTCATACATCTGAGGATGCCCGGAGTAATCCAGGGTTTGATAATTCTCAAACGATGAGGCACATAAAAACATTTGGTACTGAGTCTTAGGGCTCTGGTTAATGAAGAAAGAAACAATTCAAGGGCAGCGTTTGGGTCTTTACATTCGTAGATAGAGGGGAGATCAATATTTTTAATTTGTTCTTCAAGTACTGTGTAGTCGATTTTAGTTTGTGTAGTTTTTCTAATTCCTATGGTATTAAATTTTTCTAAAGTGAGTAACACCGCGTTATGATCTGTAACGGTGGAATCTAGGACTACAGTCGTAGCTTTAAGTTTGCTCTTAAGTAAGACATGAGAGAAGTATTCCCATGTGTTGCTTGATTATGTGCAGGTAGAAGACCATGGCAAGCAGCAAGATTAAGATAATCTGGAGCTCGAGAATCCCTGGTGCCACAAGCAATATCTATATTAATATCACCAGTCACAATTATATTGCCAAAAGAACAATTTAGAGTCAGTAGGTGATCTAGGGCGGTCAAAAATTTAGCAACATTTCTAACAGATGGAGACCTATAAAGTGCAAGGATACAGGTCTCGCTACCAATTTTAATAACAATACAACTAGCATCCGGAAACTCCGGTTCAACAACGGTTACATTGCAGAAACCACTTCTGACATATACAACAACTCCATCATTTTTGTTAAATCGTTTAGTACTATAATAGTAGTTATATCCAGGTAAGATAGGTATATTTGGGTTGCAAGATAGCCAGCATTCCGTGAGAATAATAATATCGTGTGAGAAAGACAACCTGGATAGCAGTGTTAAGAAATTAGGCATATTAGCCGATATGCTTCGTATATTTTGCGTGAGTATCTTAAAAGAATCCAATGTCACCCTGTTCTCGCAATTTTCAGGCTCACTCCTAAAGCAATCAGATATTCTGAATTTTTTTTTTTTTTTTTTTTTTTTGGCATTTTATAAAAATTTGCAATAAGTTGACTAGATGAGATTGCTACTTGTGTGACGTGTACATGATAGCGCTGACTTGATGAGTGTGAGTTGTAAGTAAGTGTAGGTAGTAAGTAGTTGTGTGCTGTGTAGTTAGCCAAGTGTAATATGTGTTGTATATGATGTAATCTAAGAGTTAAGTAACAATGCAAAATACATCTAAATAATACGCTGTTAATCCTAAAACCACATAGTCACTTCCTTTTCAAGAGTTTACAAAGATCGGATTCTCTTTCAATTCGAGCTGGTGCGTCTCCCTCAGTTTTACGCATATAAACAAAGCCTCCTGAAGTCCAGCAATATGAGTAACCGTTGTTTTGGGCAAATTGTCTGGCCAAATAAAATATTTTCTGAGCTCTGAATGTTAATGCCTCCGAAACATACACAGGTCTTGGTGGCCCAGGAAGTTTGAGACTTCCAGTGTTGAGTTTATCTTCTCTTGCCTTTCTCCTGTTTAGATTTTTTATTCCTTGCAATATCTTTTCCTTCTTCAAGATGCTATTTAGCTCAATCATGATAGGTTTAATGTTGTCTTTGTTTGTTTTTATTCTGTAAACGTCTCTTATATCAGAATCCTGCAGTTCAACCTCTGCAACTTTAGCCAATGATTTAACAATCTCTCCGATCTCTTCTTTAGTCTCTCTTCCAGTATTATCATTTAACAAGGCGGGAACGTTACGTAATTCTAGGCTTGTTGACTTATTTTTACGTTCAAGAACTTCATTCTTTTCTTCCAATTTCAGAATTATTTTTTTGTCCCGTTCCCTCTCTTCTTCTAGGCTTTTAAGAGATTTAATAATTGAATCATATTTGTCCGACATCATTTGCAAACTGTCTTTTAATTCATCATTTTGCTTTTTAAGATCTTTAAAATTTTGTGTGACAGACGCTGATAATGTCGTAAACAATCTCGTCATTTCAGCCTTTAATTGATCACGATCGTCCAGGTCACGTCTACGTTTCCTTCGCGCTTTGACATTGGAGCTATCACTCCGTTCAGAAGGAGTATCTGAGTCATGCGGTTGGGCAACATATTTGGCCGTTCCATCGTTAGTGGGTCCAGGTGCTGATAAACCAGGTTCAGGAGCGACTGGTGTTTGAGGCGGCGGCGAGTGTTTAAGTGGCATGATTTATTAATTTCAATTTCAAATTAAACACAAAATGAACTGGTTTCATTCTAGGTATTATCTATGAAATCATTAATAATATATTAAATTGTACCCGAATCACACAATAATAAAGGCCCGTAGTTTATACTCGCCAATGCAGACAGTAACCACTCCAAAAGAATGTTATAATCGCCAATGCAATTCGTGTCACTTACGCGTTTAACTGAAGTACACTGTTATTTTATTAATGGGGGTACTCGGAAAAAAAAAAATTACACTTTCAGACCAGATTCCTAGTATGTTACGCACAAATACACTGCTTTTTTCGTATAATATTTTAGTCCTATACATTAAGCTAAGAGCTATGTACAATAAACGACTCCTGCGAACAGATATCGCGTGGTTTTTAATATTATTATACGGAGCAACAACAAATGATAGTTCACCGACCAGTATTACCAGCGCGAATCAAAATAATAATAAAATCGGCATATAGGTAACTAGCTGACCCACGCAACCTCGTTTGCGTCTTTTATTGCCCGTAGTGTGAAAATTTCCCCCGTTTTTGAAACATTATTCATTGGTACTCCGCTCCTATTAGTATTAGCCTTCCTCGATAAATGGACTATCCAACACTGAAAGAATTTTTCAAATCGGACCACCGGTTCCTGAGATTAGCGCGTTCAAACAAACAAACAAACTCTTCAGCTTTATTATTAGTATAAATTAGTATAGATAACAATTATTAAATTAATGAATGACCTATATTAAAATAATTACAATCTATTGAAACTTATTAAAATGGACAAAACTGGACCGTGCATTTTTAGAAATTTACAGATGAAATAAGATAATTTTATTATCTTTCATCAATCATCATCAACAACGTAATGTCTCACTTCTGTAATAAAGAATTTAAAAAAAAAATTATTTTTATGCATATTTTCTTTTTAGTAATTGGTGTATAGAGTAATAACATAACTTATTTTTTTTGTTTCCTTGTAACAGATTTTAAATTCCACTCTTGGAGCATACGACGGTCGCGTTTATGAACGTCTGATGGAAGAAGCGAAGAAGAGTCCTTTGAACGCGGAGCCTGTCAACGAAAGCTACCACAAATATATTAAACCTCTCATGTTAAGAGCTAAACTGTGATATTGTTGAAGTATTTTGTTCTTCACCTGAATTCCTTCAACGAATTTCCCATTTGTATTTAGGACATACATAATATAAATGGCCTTAATGGAATAGCCTTGTAATTATAATCCAATTGAATTGAAATACAGTGATATTTATTAAGCTTCTTAAAACTTGTGATGAAATTGAATGATTAATTTTTTTACTGTCCTCCTTTAACCACCTGTTAGAGAGGGAGGAGATTTGAGTATATTTTTAGGTCTTTTTTAACTCAGAACTTCATCATAAAAACAGATTGTAACTTGATATTGTTTAGGAGAGTTAGTGAACGTTACTTACCATTTAAATAAATAAATACACACCTAAGGATGGAACAGGAATAAAGATAAAGAAACAGTTTAACGATTCATAGAACTTGTAACATTTTCTTTAGTGTTATATGTGCAAGGAGTGAGGAAATATTTGTTATGTGAAGTTCAGTATTTGTATAGGTAACTCTAAAAAAATATTCTAACAACGGTTCTAGGCAATTAACTTCACTCACGACTCGGTGTGAATGTAGAATTTTTATACAATGAACCTATCGAAAGATTATTAAAGTAGTGATTAAATGCCTTTTTTAAAACACATACTTGGTTTTAATTGTGTTATCCTAGTGAATGAAATGACAACCAGGAACATAGGCGTGAAAACTGCCAAGCTTCCATCCCAAGGAAAACTCAACAACACTTTTCTCCCTACCCGGAAATCGAAACCTTTTTTTTCTTGTGGATCTGGAAAATACCTTCGGATCTCCGGCTCCTCAGGGACTGAGGAGCCAGGTATATGGTGATTCCATTAAAAATTTGCCCGGCAGCCGGTTTAAAGCGCGTTGCTCTGGGGAAGACCATGCTATTTTAGGTCCTCGGCAGGATCGATGCCGCGCCTACTCGTACTGTATTCCGGGGGAAGCATGGACTTCCCCCTAACTGTCGACCCAATCATTATGTGTTGCGGCTTGGATACAGTTTTGCGACCAGATCGCCCTCATACCGCTGACCGCAACAATTTTCAGTAGTCTCTTTCAGGAGCTTCACAGAAAGAGACCAGTGCGCCCCAGCCCTCATCACCCGTCACATGACAGCAATGACTGCTGACGTGGACAGATATCGTCCGATATGGTCGATTAGGACTTCACATTCAGACGCCTGGCCAGATGCTGGGCGTAGCAACTCGTAGACTAAGACCGCTGATCTTTTGGACGACACAGGCCACACCTAATTCCGCGAGCTCTAGAATTTCTTGGAAGCCATGTCCCCTAGCCAGTACTAGAATGCCGTCTGTATAGTAGACGACACTCGCTCTAAGAGGCAAACTGGTCCTTAGGATTGCATCTTGCGCGAGGTTCCATAGAAGCGGTTCTAGGACCGACCCCTAGGGAACCCCACATGTGACCTCCCAACCGGAAATCAAACCCTAGAGCTCTTGATTAGCAGTCACTTCCACTCCACTCACGTCTCTACGTTAACCGTTAGACCAACGAGGCATCCAAGACCTACGATTTGTTATCTACATGCTATATTTTGATTAGAGATGTGCTGATCAGTTGGCGACTAGTTACTTTATATGTATTTCTCAACAATTTGCATTTATATTTTTATTTTATAATCATTCTTACACATTTTGAAATGTAAAATAAAGCAATTTTTCTTTTGGTAACCAATTTCCAAAATTACTTGAAAAAGAACAGCAGCTTTGTCAGTAGACGGTGCCACCGTCAGTGCGGACAGGCACTGCGAGAGGTCTGGATGTCGTTATTGCCGATTCCGACACACACCCCGCCGCAAACCCCGGAGGGTGACGGCTCATGGGGTTTCCACAGGTAAAAGAAAATGTTTGCAATCAGTAAAGACTGAGACTAAAAATGTAATGAAACTATTAACGTTATATCGCACCTACATCACATTGATTTGTAATAAACTGTATTCTTGATTCCTTCGGAGTAATAGTTTTCTATTTCACTAGCCGCTTCGAATGTCACGTGTTTTTTAGTCTATTGATACGTTGGGTATTTTTTACCCATGATTCTTTTTTCAACTTGTACTTCGTTTTTTGGCACATTCAGGTTTTGTAAATAGATTCTAGAAATCTGTACATTAAACCAAATTTGACCATATTGTCGATGTATATTAAACCGACTGGCTGAAAACAGTAAAAATTACAGGGCAGATAATTCAAATTCATAGTTTTAGTAGGTGTAATACTTATTTAATCCTTCAAAGAATATCAATAACACTATAAAGTTAATATATAAATAACTTATAGAACGACGAAAGCATATTTATTCGTTCTCCAATACAAATATTTTATACCTGTCCACTTTTTGTTTAAATCGACACCATGATAAAATTTATGGAAAGTTATTCCTTAGGTACTTACTTAATTGATGCAAAACAGTCAAGTAATATATGTACATGTATGTATACATATACCTTCTGTCATTCATTACTGTGCAGATTTCTGTAGATTTACTAAAACCGTTTAGTGCAGTGAACGTATTGTATGTTTAGGGAAAAATGAGTCAAAATACAACGAAAATGGAAGTCAATAAGGAATTGGTGAGGGAACGGGCAAAATGCATGTTTAATATTTTGGAATTAACGCATATACTCGATGGTGGTGAAAAAAATACTTCGTACAGAAAAAAAATTGGTAAGTGTAGAGTTGGTCTCGGAACCCTTATAGTTTCGTCATGCCCGTCGGTCCTCGGTTCACCTTAGAAAGGGTTTATGCTAGATATATGAAACTTTACTGTTATTAAACTGTATTTACCACATCGACAAATGGTTAAAACAAAATCACAATAAAAATTTTGTTTTGTGGTACCTCCTGTCTGATTTCACACAAAAATCTCCTGTTCGATGTCACACAAGAATCTCCTGTCAGATACTGAGTAAGTTCGGGATTAGAGTCTAGAGCTAAACCTAGTACATTTCGATCTACAGTGCATTGTAATCATCTTTCTCGGCGTATTGCTGAATGTCGGTTGAAAATTGCATGATCTAATCTAGATGCCTAGACTGACGAGGCAAGCAGTTTTTTCCTCTGCTGGAAAGCGTGAACAACGGCTGTTTAATGGTGAAGTTAATATTTACGTTCAGTTGAAAATATTTAATAATTTCATAGATAGCACGGAGATCTCTGCCATATGGAGAATATATCCGTTGTGATGCTCAATAGTAGGGCCCGTGTTTCCATTCAGTTAACTCAGTTCACGTTACGCCCAACGATTTTATTTTTTGTCTAATAAATTGATGATCGAGAGGGGTGTCATGACTGGAACCTGGGACCTACCGAATTATTATATTGCATTATTTTCAATAATAATCGTAATAAACTTAAGTCTCAAATAAAAAAATGAAACTAAATTTAAAAAGTGCACTCTCATTGGGACGCCATATTAATAGGTGAAACAAAAACTAACCCCTTTTTACGAACTTTTTGACAACGGAGGAGTATAAAATTTGGGACAGTTAAAATTGGGTAGGCAGTGCAGAAATATAAAAGAAATTATGGTGTATTTAAAATTGGGTGACCACTAGTGAATAATAATATCGTGTTTTGAAAATGTTTGAATAGTTGTGAATGTTGAAATAATAAAAAAAAATGGTTATTAAAATGTTTGCCTTGCAAATAAAGGTGTTGAGTAGACTCATTATAATTTTAAATATTATTGGTCAGCATACGGACGTAAACTCCCTGCACATAAATTGACACGTACATATCCAAATAGATAATAGGCTAGTAGTAAAATTGAAAACTTGGTTTATCATATAGTTTAATTTCTTTTTGTATTCTAAAATCCTTTATTGGTAGAAAACACAATGTATGTTTTATATCTAAAAAAAAATTTAAATTTCCCTCAAAAACTATCAACTGTCATGGCGTCTTGAATGACATCGTGCCATGCGACTCAAAACTCTAGTGTTTATGAGACCGAGTGTTCTCGATTTTCTTCCTCACATAAGTGAAACAATCAGAATCGATAACGATTGTTTTCTGATTCTTATAATCTTAATCTGTTCCCCTCGCATGGCGCGAGGTGGGCCGTCTACTTCTAATCAATTCGCGCCATCTGTTGCGCGGTCGGCTGAAGGCCGGTCACCGAATGCGAGACATTTGAGTAAAATAAAGCGAGATTGTTTATGCTTTCTTATTGGAATCGACTAAATGACGTACAGGAACGATTATGGTAACATTCACACACATCGACTTTGTGTTATAAGTATAATCAAGGTTTAGCTGCTACAAACAATAATAGATAATACTTTGTTGATTCTCATGATTATGTGTGTGGTTATAAGATATCGTATCGTTTCGTATAAATTCGTTACTAAAAGCCTTTTCCTTCCCTTTTACCAACGCGCAAATTTTGCATGTCGGTTTCGTTCAATTCACATTCCATTCGTATTAATAACCGTTACGGTAATAAAGCCACGATTTAGCTTCTATTTAACTGATGGGTTATAACGTCATGAATATTTAAATACACTTACATATTCTCATAATTATCATAATTAAAAACTTTTGCCTAAATACGAGTATCATCAGATTAAAAACTAGTTTTGTAACGTTTTACAAATCAAAAATTGAATTATCTGGCAAAACCTACGCAGAAAGCGCAACGCCATAATCCATAGTTTTATTAATATACTACAGTTTTTACTGAACCTATGGATAAATAAACACACTGTTTGTCTGCAGAAAGCTTAGTATTGGATGGAGCACGTTATGAAGACCCAATACCTGAAGAATACATGAGCCATAAAGAGAAATATGAGAACGTGGTGAGGAAATCATGCCTTTTTGGTAAAATTATCAAGGATGCCCTTATGGAGTTTACTAGTTTGGAACATTTTAGGTACCATGGTATTTTTTTATTTTATTAAACCGCCCCAAACTTTTCTTCGTAATAGCTTTTTTCTTGTTTTCACTCTCCTACCTGTCGCTGCTTATTTTTATAATTTCTATTCTTGGTGTTGGTATGGTCAAGCTCTACTTTATCCAGACTGGTTTGGAGAGGGCCGCAAACATAATAACATGTAAATATTAAGGTACATTTATCATATTTCATATAAACTGCCTCGTTGGTCTAGTGGTTAGCGTAAGCGACTACAGATCAAGAGGTCTCGGGTTCAATTCCCGGGTCGGACTGCTGTTGGGTTTTTCCTACAAGAAATTCTTAATAGCAGCCCGGAGTACGGAAGATGGCGGTGTTTCCCGCCCGTGCTTCGGAGGGCACGTTAAGCCGTCGGTCCCGGTTGTCATGAACAGCTATGGCAATCGTTATAGGGAAGTCAGTGCCCTCAAATATACTGACAGCTAGTTCAACCTTCGAATTCAGTTCGCCCTCAGGGTTGCGGAGGTCAGATGCCAGTCGCTCTGTGTAAAAACTGATATTCAGGTAAAATCGGTTGAACTGGTAGCCGACCCCGATTAATATTGGGAATAATAAAGGCTAGGAAGATGATGATATTATAATTTTGGAATTTTAGGTAAAATTAGACCCTGATACAGACAAGATTTACACTGAGATCTACATCCGAAACTAAAAAAAATGTGTCTAATAATCTTTATTCCACCCACTCGGCTGACCACAGACTCATTTTTAAGAACAGGCATTTGTCCCACATTATACTGGTATAGGGAATTATTGCGTCTTTAATAATAAGGTCACATACCCCAATTTACGTTTAGGGAAGATAGTCTACGAATGTCTCCACAGTTGAACCTGTTTCCTTCAAATTCAATGTATGTTATTTTGCAACTTGTTGGGGAAAATAAATTATTAAGAAAATGTACTTCTTGACCTAGAAATACTGCTTTTTTCTATCAGCAACTCTCTGGTAGTACGAAGGACATCAGATGCGTTCTTCAAAGAAACATCCCCATTTATGATACACATGGCCATGTTTGTACCCACAATATTAAGTCAATGTACGGCTGAACAACAGGCGTATTGGTTGCCGCGAGTTTTGAATTTTGAAATTATCGGGAGTTACGCCCAGGTAAGTTAAAAAGTGACCGTTTCCGTGAGATTTAATTTAAATTAGTTAGAAGCGTATAAAAACTGTTAGTAGGATATTTTAAGTATTCACACAATTAAACAAGGCGAAAAGTTCACATTTTAACCTATAAACGCTTACATTTAAAGATAAAATACAAATATTTTAAAGTGTGACTACATCTTCTGCACTAAAATTTGTACTTTGGATCGTTTTTTGTCGACCAGCTAGTAAATTTCAGATTTCGTATTTATTCAATAAGATATAGATTAAGCATTTAAATTTTTATTAATATAATTCTAATAAGACGGGGGACTTTTTGCAGACGGAGCTCGGTCATGGTACTTTTATTCGAGGGCTGGAGACCACAGCTACTTATGACCCTCAGACTGAAGAATTCGTGCTTCACAGTCCAGCTCTGACTTCTTATAAATGGTGGGCAGGAGGACGTAAGTATTAAAATAAAACCTTCAGAAACACTTGATAAATTAATAACATGGAAATCTTAAATTAAAACTGCAAATTAAACCTGAACTGATAATTCACGGGTACGGATAATATTTCTGGAATATCTATGTAATAAATCCAATAGTAACCAAATAATATGATCTCAAAATTCATTTGAAAATGTATTTTAATGTACGTCGATAATTTTCAACGATGACGAAATAAATATTGGTAAGAGTATGTAGCGTACACGTAATATTTTTTTTATTGTATAATGGCAAACGAACAGACTTATGGACTGATTGTAAGCGATTACCGCTGCCCATGGACACCAGCAATACCAGAGGCAATACAAGTGCATTGCCGGCCTTTTAAGAAGGAGTACGCTCTTTTCTTGAAGGTCGTATTGGTCCGGGAACAGCGCAGGTGACAGCTCATTCCACAGTTTTATTGTGCGAGGCAGAAAGTTTCGGGAAAAGCGCACAGTTGTGGACTGCCAACCATCTAGATGATGGGGTTGAAATTTCTGTCGAGTAGGACGATGGCGGAAAAAGGCGATATAGATCAGTCCGAACAATTCCTAGGAGCACTCCCCATATTTACTTTAATATACACTAATGTAGCGATACTGTGATCGGGGATTACTAACACATATTACAATTCTTCTAATTGTAGTTGGTAAAACAGCAAACTACTGTATAGTTGTGGCGAAAATAAGTGTACTAAAAAGAAAATTAAAGAGTACACGGTTATTTTTGATATTTACTTTTCTTGTTCACATGCTCTAAGGGAAGCATTACTATTAAAGGACACGTTTTGTTGCAGTTGGCAAAACAGTAAACTACTGTATAGTTGTGGCGCAGCTTCATACCAAAGGAGTACGTCATGGAACGCATCTGTTCATCGTTCAGATTAGAGATGAAGATACTCATATGCCTCTCCCCGGTATCAAAGTTGGGGAAATCGGAGCCAAGATGGGTTTCAATACTGCGGACAACGGCTACCTTGCATTCGATCACCATAGGATACCTAGGCAGCATATGATGATGAAGAATGCACAAGTTCTAAAGGTGGGAATCTAGTAATTTATGTAGATAACGAAACCTACATGACCACTGTAGATTTTTCGTATTATAATGGTGTCTTATAAATCAAATGTTAATAACCCTAATTTTCCCGGGTTCGTGGAACCACGGCTGCTACCAGAAAGCTAGGGAACTATACTAACCCGGAACAGAACTCTTGATTTAAATCGACGAATATGTACAGTGTATGACGTAGGTGAATGTGAGTGTAAGATTTTGTATAGTAGATTTCTTACCCAATCTTCGCGATTAGCAGGTTCGATTCCGCACGCTGACAGTAGCACTAAGCGAGAACGGGACTCACGAATATTACGTTACAAATATTCAAATATTACAAGAGACGTAAAGGGCTCGGTTGAGACCCTTATTCCGAGACGAGTCTCGACTCGCGGGTCCGCGCGCGACTCGCGCTCCTAAACGGATGAGTCGATTTGGATATGGGTTTAAATACTCGTATATAATTTTTATGTTTCAGGATGGAACTTATCTCAAAGTAGGCAGCCACGAGAAACTCACTTACGGGACTATGGTATTCATGCGTGTGCTAACAGTAAACGATGCTGCTTTTAACCTGGCTAAAGCTAGCACCATTGCTACTAGATATTCTGCTGTGAGGAGACAATCTCAACCTAAATCTAAGTGTGTTCTTTTTATAAATTAATAAAATTTTAGGAATAAAATTTCATGCAGTGCACCAAAAAAAAAAAACAAATATTAGCGAGTTTCGAATTCAGAACTAACTAACCGGTGATAGTTTCAGTGTTCACCTTTTAATCACCTGTCAATGCCTGCCTCGGTAGCGCAGTGGTACCGTATGCGACTGCTGTGCTTGAGGTCTCGGGTTCGATTCCCGGGTCGGACATAATGTTTGTATGATCTGCAAATATTTGCTTGGGTGTTTTCTATGTATAATAATATGTAAAGGTAAAAAAGGTATATAAGTATTTCTATCAGTAGTTTAGTACCCATAATACAAGGTCTGCTTAGTTTGGGACTAGATGGCGTTGTGTGTTAGATGTCCGAAATATTTAATATTTATATTTAATTCCCATTGGATATTGATGAAACGCTTATTGTTCCGTTGATAATTAGATCAAACTCAGTGAAATTGTTAAACAAGAAAAGATAGTTCGTACAATCTAAAAGGTGTAATACAGTTGGCTTCATAATGAACTTTATGGGAAATAAGTTTTACCTTAATATTCTCTTCATTTACGTTAGACTACCTTGATAAAAATCTACATAAAAGTGGCTATTATGAAATTCCTTAATGTAAATGGTAGTACCCACTATTATAGTAATTTAATTCTTCATTATTCCTATCTTCCAGTGAGCCAGAACCCCAGATTCTGGACTACACCACACAACAACACAAACTATTTATCTGCATAGCAACAGCATATGCCCTGCAATTGACTAGCGACTGGTTATGGAAAACGTTCAGCGCTGTTATAGCTGATATGAAACAAGGAAATACTGATAGTCTACCCGAGGTGAAACTTGACAAAATTAATAACATTATGTTTATTAGACAACAAGGGACGTAGTCCTAAAGCATGCAGTTTTGTATTTATATTGAAATCTTGTTCTGAACCGATTGAAATCATCACAGACGAATTTTGTCATTTCTCATATTCATATACTACTGTTAGGTAAAAAAAGCGATATACCCAGGGTATACCTTTGCACTTGCCTGTTTTCAAGGACAAGGTATACCTTAAACCTTGGATAATAAACTGGAATGAAGCCACATCACTTGGAATAGGTAAGGGTAGTGACCGTCCGATAATTGGAGAGACTATGAAGCAAACGACATTGACTAATAACCTAAGTTTAGATATTGTACAGCCTAATTGCAATATTTTTACAGCTCCACGCGCTATCAAGTTGTTTGAAAGCCGTAAGCACTTCAGAGGCAACGTCTTTGATCGAACAATGTCGTTACTCCTGCGGCGGTCATGGTTACATGCTTTCTTCTGGCTTGCCCAAGTTATATTCCTTCACCACCGCCGCGAGGGTTTACGAGGGAGACTATACCATTTTATTACTACAAACTGCGAGGTGAGATTATTTATTTATAAACTTCATGTTGTTGCATTCGCTTCCAGTTATAGGCCGACCGTTTATCTGAGTCCTCGCATGCGCGTTAACAGGGGCGCGGGGGTATGACGACAAAGGGGACTGAGACAGGTGCGGGCGGCGGGGGCGCTTAGTGAGATACACACGAGATGAAATGCGCCAAGATAGTTCCTAAGATATGTGACGTCATAGTAAAGAAACCCCCTGTTACCGCGCAGGCGAGGACTCAGATAAACGGTCGGCCTATACATAGTAATATCAGATTTTCGTGACTAAATTAAAGTTATACTACGTTGAGAAAGAAATATTCTGTTTATAATATTACGCATGTTGGAATGGATATACGTTTAATAATAATTAGTAATCCAAAAGTAGAAAGTTTTATTTTATTATTCCTATTTGCAGGTTCTTGGTGAAAGCATATGAACAAGCAGAAGTAGGAAAGCCGGTTACATCAACACTCCTATATCTAAAGGCCTTTATATCTGGTAAAAGAACAGCTTGGGACGGCTCTCCTGAAGGGATCATCAAATCTTTCCAGGACATCGCAGCTGGGTAAGAAATATCAATGTTAAGATTATTAACAGGAAACACTGATAAAGGTTTATAATTTGTAGGACTTGCTACCTGTAAACGAGCAATTCTTGTACATTTAAATTTATAATGTGAATCTCGAAAAGGCTCTAACGATTTTTATGAAATTTAGTATGCAGGGAGTTTCGGGGATGATACGAGTAAATCGATTTAGCTAGGATTCACTTTTAGAAAATTTACCGACCGTAGGTCATCCAGATACGGCATCAGGCATTTTAATGCATTTATTAAAAACTAGCTGACTCCCGTAACCTCGTTTGCGTCTTCTATTGCCCGTAGCGTGAAAATTTTCCCCCGTTTTTGAAACATTCTTCTGGTGGTCCGCTCCTATTAGTATTAGCATGATAATATAAAGCCTACAGCCTTCCTGGATAAATTGACTATCCAACACTACCAGCGGTTCCTGAGATTAGCGCGTTCAAACAAACAAACAAACTCTTCAGCTTTATATATTAGTATAGATTAGGGCCAACTATGATGCATAATTGATCGATACAACGGTCTTTTTAGGTTATATTAAACAATTTTATGTCCTGTTCGGTGAACCTTTATATCAATATTTGCCTCCTTGAAAAAAACATATTTTAAAGCCTCGCATTCGATGACATAAGTCCTCTTCCAAGGTTATATAGTTTAAGAATCTTTGTATATTTTAGGAATATATCCTCATGCGTAAAGAGCATAAGAAAGAGGGTGAGCAGTGGGTTATCATTCGAAGATGCGTGGGAACTGACCACCATACAGCTGGTTGCAGCCGCTGAGGTAATTATATTAAATAAGTCTAAAATAATTAATATCCGACTAGTAATTCTTAACAAAGTGTGAGTATATTTTTTATAAGTAATGCCAGAATTCCTCCTCACTCACTCGGTGAAACACAGCGCAAGGGCTATTTCAAACCGGTTTTCTTACTCCGTATTACTCCGGTAGAGCCGGCCCATTCATGCCGAAGCGTGGCTCTCCCACGGAATAAAATGCCCGGGCTGTTTTCGCAGTTAGCCTCTTGGTTGGGCCATTGTACGTGTTATAAAATACTTAAAATGCTCTTTTTTTACTTATTTACTAGCTTATCCACGCAACCTCGTTTGCGTCTTCATTTGCCCGTAGCGTGAAAATTTTCCCCCGTTATTGAATCATTCTTCATTGGTGGTCCGCTCCTATTAGTATTAGCGTGATGATAGCCTATATCCTTCCTCGATAAATGGACTATCCAACACTGAAAGAATTTTTTAAATCGGACCAGCGGTTCCTGAGATTAGCGCGTTTAAACAAACAAACAAACTCTTCAGCTTTATATATTAGTACAGAAGTTTTGATAAAATACTTAGGCTCTTTATTTTTACAACACTTTAATAATCTTTTTTTTTACAGGACCACTGTCGAGCTGTAATATCAGACACATATAAGAAGGAGATTGCAAGAATTACAGCATCATCTAGTACTAACGTTAAAATTGTGATGGAACAACTTGTTAATTTATATTTGCATTATTGGGCTTTAAAGAGAACTGGAGATCTGTTACGGGTAATACACAAAGTTTAAGTATACATGGTTAATAGCACCTCCCCCAATCTCAAAAACTTTACCTCATTATCGCCCCGCCCGCATGTATGTCGGTGAACGCGGCGGTATAGTAGCCCATGTGTTATTCTGATGCTTTAACTGTAAAGTTTCATCCAAATCCGTACAGTATTTTTTACGTGAAAGAGTAACAAATATCGCATTTATAATGTTAGTGGGATAATTATGGATAAGTGATTGCATTGTTCAACACAGTGTGCATCTAAATGCACAGACAATTATTTAAGTTTTTGTGAAATGAAAAATATTGACGGGGTACGGCAGGGAGGACCCCAGAAGACGTCAATGTCTTCCTGAAGATCGTCCCGACTGCCGAGGACTTGTAAAATCGGTTCGGACTTGTAAAGTGTTGTTGAGTTTATTTGTAAATTCGGTTTTTCGGGAGTTCCGCTCTCCCCTGACCCTCTATCTCCTGAATCGAGGGTATAGTACGAAGAGTATTCGACGCGTAAAAAACTTTTATTTTTATTATATAGCGGGCAAACGAACAAACGTATCGCCTGATGGTAAGCGATTACCGCCGCCCATGGACGCCTACAACACTAGAGGCGTTACAAGTGCGTACCTTTACGACAGCCTTTTAGAAAGGAGTACGCTCTTTTCTTCTCATTTCATGATAAATCTTGTCTTTCAAATATGTCCTACGATTCATATGAATGTTACTGATGTGTTTGTTCAAAAATGATATTAAATTTAATTGTTACAGTATACAACAATATCTGGAGAAGATATCGACAACTTGCAACTGAAATACGAGGAACTGTTGACTTTGATACGGCCTAATGCCGTGGGTCTTGTGGATGCCTTCGATTTTCGTGATGAAGTGAGCATTAAATTCCTTGAAAAAAATTATGATGTTACAACATTAAAATCGACCTCAATTCTACGATAATGTCTTAACCAACACCTGAACACAAAATAAACCGTATATCAATAGTGAATCGAATAAAATCAATGCATATACCGGTATTTATTATATCTATATATATATATATATATATATATATATACAGGGTGTAAAAAGACTACTACCGAAAACTTGGGGGTTACAATCAGACCATGATACTGAATAGGTTTAGCAAAAAAAAACTCAAAAAAAATTATAATTTATCTAAGTCCTTTTATGTTTTTTTCTGCTTACATACACATAGTACAACATAATAGGACCCAAACTACCTAATTATCTCATTTAGAAAACCAAAAATCAAATAAAATCAATAAAACAGCAATGTATTTTGATAAACAAAACAGCTGGTCGGGTGAGTGCAATGACCTTGGCCGGGCGCAGGTATTCAAGTAGCTACGCGGCGCACGCAATAATACATTACTGGCTTGTGAAATTATTAAAAATCTTGACACATTGTTTTTTCCGGCTACAATTTTTTTTAAGTACAACTGTTTGTTTTTTTTTATAAGTTTTGGGGTGCTGGATCAGCCCCTTTCGTTTTCGGTAGTCGTCGTTTTACACCCTGTATATATATATATATATACACATGACTGCCTCGGTGGCGTAGTGGTAGCGTCGTATGCGACTGCTAAGCTTGCTTGCTTAGCTTTTATATCAGTTGTCTAGTACCCATAACACAAGCTCTGCTTAGCTTGGGACTAGATGGCGTTGTGTGTTAGATGTCCGAATTATTTATTTATTTATTGTAAACATCGTGGATTACGTAATCACTTGTATTTTGTCAGGTGACTTATCTCTCTTCGTCTCGTCTTTCAAATTCCATGTTAGGACTTGAAACACGGGAGAAATTATTTATTTTTTCAGATTAGATATACATATATGTACGAGTATTATTATGGTTGCTCATAAAGATTACCTTCAGGCGATAAAGCCACATGTATCTCCTAGCTTTAAGGTATCTTTGTAATTAATCTGATGTATAATAAAGCGATTATTATTATATATGAATATGTGGGGATATATATATGTATATTTGTATATTGAACCAGAGACAAGAGCAGTTTATCATAAGTAAAGACAACATTTAGTGTAATTATTAACGATTTTATCGCACCTACGTCAGTTGTGATGTACACAATGAGTAATAAACTGTATTCCTCAATTCTACACCCTTCGGGGCGGTAGCTTTTCTTCAAATTTACTTAGAACTAAAAGGGAAGCAGACTCACTACCCACTCAAACAAAAAAGGGAATTTTCCAACCCGATAAAAATACGATTTGTGGCGTTTAAACAAGTGCGAGTCCGACTCGCGCACGAAGGTTCCGTATCATTATCTAACTAACTAATAACGAGCAAAGAAATCACATTTCTTCTATGGGTATTTCTTCTTCATTAATATTTGTTATACTCTAATTATTTATTTTAAAAGTGAATATATATCTAAATATTCTGTAAATATTTGAAGCGTTTACTTGTTGTCGTTATCAATAACAATAAAAAATATCACGTTTGTTGTATGGGAGATAATATTAAGCCTACCAGCCTGGTGACACACGGGGGGACAGACAGACAGTCAGACGTACAACGAAGTATTAGTAAAAAAAAACCCTTTTGGTACGGAACTCTAAAAAGGCTAGGATTAAGAGTTTTATTGTTAATCTTTTAAATTATTTTTCAGATACTCCATTCAGCATTAGGATCATATGACGGAAAAATCTACGAAAGATTATTCGCAGAAACTTTGAAGAGTCCTTTAAACCAGGAGCCAGTTAACGAAAGCTTCCACAAGTATTTGAAACCAGCAATGCAGGGAAAACTGTGATGAAAATATATTTTTTATTCATTTTATGTCGTCTGTGTAAGATCAAGATTGGAATGAATACAGCTGAGAACACCAAGAAAAAAATAAAGGGAGCATTTTGATTTATCTTTAAATGTTTACTTTTAATCTCGGATCTGGTTATTTTCTAATTAAATAATATTAAATTAAATGAAGATTTATTAATGTACCCTCAAATCACATCAATTGGTAGTACAAGTTTCAAAAAGTAGTCCTCGATTATTTTCCTGTATTAAGAATTATCTTATCTTATTATTTTATTGTTATGTTATCAAGATTATGCACTCGATGCACAAGTTAAGCTTATCTCTGTTTGTATGTATCTGCATATCCTGCTATGTATTAATACTAATTGACCCGCGCGACCTCGTCTACGTCTCTTATAGCCCGTAGCGTTGATGTTGTAGTGGTTATGGCCGTGTAACCAAAGCCACTAACGTATGTTGTGTTCGTAGGAGTATATTGAATAAGACAGCAGGATGATGATAGAATTATTGTATTCAAAAGATGACTAACTATATACAAAAACAATACTTGTATTTATACAATATTAATGAGAGAGTGAGTCAGGTAGCAAGCGTATGACCTCTCTCTGTCACTTTTAAATGGTGTAGTTTGATGTACGATGTTACATAATATGTCAAACAGAGAGTGAGTCAGATAGCACGTAAAAATGTAGGCGATTTGACATCTGACTGTCTCTGTCATTTTTGAATGGTGTAGCGGGACGACGCAAAGGTAAATATATAATAATATAATAATATTTATTTTGTATGGGAAAAATTAAATTGAATCCATGACTGCTACACTACTCCCCCGCTGAAGCCGGAGCTAGCTTCGGTTGATAGTAGTCTGGAAATCTGACTGTTCTCCCGCTTCTTGTTTTCTTGGTTGCTAGCTGGTCTTCAGTCCTTGAGGGGTGCGGTGCTGAATTTGATGTGTCTCTGGTGATGTAGGCTGGTTTTAAACGATCGACCGATATACGTTGAGGTCTGTCTTGTATTTCTACTTCGAATGTCTTCTGATCGCGTTGCAGTACTTTGTACGGACCAAGGTATGGTGGTTGGAGTGGTCTACGTACAGGACCCTGGCGGATGAATACATGAGTGGCAGTTTTAAGGTCACTAGGCATGTAGAAGGTACGGCTAGAGGTGCCGTGCCAGGATGTTGGTTGTGGGGTTAATTTTCCGATATGAGCACGAAGTCTGTTGATGATGTTGGTCATGTCCATCTCGTCGTTAGGAGCAGAAGAAAAGAACTGTCCAGGTAGACGGAGTGGTTCACCGTAGACTAGTTCTGCAGTGGACGTTTGGATATCTGCTTTCCATGCACTGCGAATGCCGAGTAGGACCCAAGGTAGAGTCTCAACCCAGTTCGGAGACGCGTGGCATGTGATGGCGGATTTGAGCTGTCGGTGAAGTCTCTCTACGAGACCGTTGGCTGCTGTTGTTGTTGCTGCTGCTGATGCTGTTGCTGCTGCTGCTGCTGCTGTTGTTGTTGTTGTTGCTGCTGCTGTTGTTGTTGTTGTTGTTGCTGCTGCTGCTGCTGTTGTTGTTGCTGATGATGTATCTGTTGATGTTGTTGCTGCTGCTGTTGTTGTTGTTGCTGCTGGTATTGCTGAACCTGATGAGCTTGTTGCATTTGTTGATGTGTTTGTTGCATATGCTGCTGAGGATTTGGAGGATATCCTTGTGGTGTTTGTGCAGGGTACGACCCCTGAGGCTGGGCTTCAAAGCTCTGGGTCATCCGGGTTGAATGGGGGTGTTTTCACACCAACGCGGCAGGTTGCTCCTAAGATGATTTGGTCGTCTTGGCTGATGCTCTGCTTAGCAGCTGATACTCCCGTGCTGGTCATCTTCTTGGGATTACTTTTGCTGTATCCCGACGTTGCTGGGTCACCAGTGTAGCGGTTAAGGCTGTGTAACCAAAGCCACTAACGTATGTTGTGTTCGTAGGAGTATATTGAATAAGACAGCAGGATGATGATAGAATTATTGTATTCAAAAGATGACTAACTATATACAAAAACAATACTTGTATTTATACAATATTAATGAGAGAGTGAGTCAGGTAGCAAGCGTATGACCTCTCTCTGTCACTTTTAAATGGTGTAGTTTGATGTACGATGTTACATAATATGTCAAACAGAGAGTGAGTCAGATAGCACGTAAAAATGTAGGCGATTTGACATCTGACTGTCTCTGTCATTTTTGAATGGTGTAGCGGGACGACGCAAAGGTAAATATATAATAATATAATAATATTTATTTTGTATGGGAAAAATTAAATTGAATCCATGACTGCTACAATGTTACAAAGAGTGAACAAATTTTTTTACTATTAAACAGGTTATAATGAGCTAAACTTTAAAGATATGAACATTTTAAACATTTAACGAGGAATTCTTTATGAAATTATTTGTGCAAATATTTAACCGTTTACGCAGAGCACACAATGAAAGAACTTAAAGAGAATATTTTTTCTTCTTTTTTACGGTTCTTTTGCATTTGTTTGGTCAGAGCGTGACTACATATAGCCTTCCTAGATAACTGGTCTATCTAACACTTAAACAATTTCTTAATTAGATCAGTACTTAGTTAGAATGGCGTGTTCAACCGAACATATAAACTCTACAATTTTATAATATTAGTATTGATTAAATTTTATCATCAACGTCAGCCTCAACGGCTTAACCGATTTTAAAGAAATTTGACATGGCAATACCTTGTATCTAGGTAAGGACATAGGATATTTATCAGCGCTATAACTGATGAAAACGCGGACGGCCTCGCCGCCAAAACTGGTATTGAATATTTTTTTTTTGCTATTGCTCTTGGACGCTCCATGACATGTCAATTCTATGTTTTACAGGATTTGCATTTATGTAATAATGTTTATTAGAAACTAGATGATATGTCAGTATCATTTAAACATCATTTATTTGCGGAAAAGTGCCGTTCTGTCTTAACAACTTTCTTTGTTTCTTTTCTTTCTTTTTTAAAAGACAACTCCCACGTTAGGAATAAACATCCTGTATCGTGGAGGACTTTACAAGCATACATGAAACGGACACAAAGAACATCCACAAAGAACAGTTTCGGGACAACAATTCGTGGATCACACAAAGTGTTGTACTTCGTGGGATTTGAACCCAAGACACTTGGAGCAGTAGCAAGCGGCATGGCGACCGCTGAAACCACTCGATCAACCGTGCAGTCTTTTCGTTTCATACCTAATTACACCCTCAATTTTTCTTTTCAATACCTACCTAAAATGCCTGAACATATATATGAGCATAGATATCTCCTTAATATGTGGGTGGATTAATATTATGGTCGGCGGGCGTTTAATATGCTTCTGCTTACGTCTTTGGAGATATAGGTGTATATGTTTTAAGATATATACAATGCACTTGAACTTGAAACTCGCGGGCTGGGTCTCCGCAACTCGACGACCTTAGTGCGCCTATTTTGCGTGATGGGTTGGCATTATTCGTGCCAATCCAGTTCTTCCAAGAAGCCTAGCAGACACTTCACGTTGCCAACGTCTTCTGGAAGTGACCTCGGTGAACCGGGGTATCTCGCCCGGTATTCTGCCACCTCAGAACATGTCATGATGACATGGGCGGCCGTTTCTTCTTCCTCCATGCATGCCCTGCACGGAGGACTGTCTGTTACACCTAGAGTGTAAAGATGTTTGTTTAGTAGTGCATGACCAGTTATTGCTCCTATTAAGAGTCGAAGCAGCGGCCTCTTGAGTTGCATCAGCTTCCTTGACATCTATGGTTGATCGTCGGTAGGGCCTCCTTGGTCTGCCTGCAGGTCAGGTCTGTACGATGCACGCACCGGTGCGTAGCAAGGCAAGTCGTATATGGACTAATGGTGCACTTACTTCCTGAAGGGATGATTGGATGTACACCTATCCAATTTCGGCCACGTCGACCAGTCTCAACGGACCAGTCAAATACGCTGTAGATTTACTAGTGCACAAGTGTATGCGTAAACAAAGGTGCACGTTCTGCTCCCTCACTTTCATAATCCTATTGGACTGATATATGACACGACCGTCTAGAGATCAGGATCGACAGCTTTATGTACTCTCTAATAACAGCTCTCTATAATCAGAAAAAACTTACTAACACTTTTTCGGTCCTATCCGGGAACCGAACCCTCTGAATCGGCAGTCACGTACGCTAACTGCTATACTGTGGCGACCTCCACATACAACATAACATACTACAGCGCCATCCACCGAAGTTACACTGAACTACGGAGTAACCTACAATACGAAGAAACTACCAATCCTGAATCACGCAATTAAAGTTCTCGCGCCGATTATCATATATACAACATCCCAACATCAACTGTTGGCAGTAGCCCGCCAGGCATGATCACCTCGCCTGGTCGGAGGATCCTCCCTTTGTGTTGGGTGGAACATTATACTCGTTCCCCCACAGTGGTGACCCCGACGTGATTGGAAGCAGCCTTCAAGGAAGCGCCACCATCATGTTCACTCCCACAGTAAGTCTCAAGCCAGCCAGCAACTTCGGCCTCAACAGGGATACACCACACGCAGGACGCGGCCGCTCCAGCCTGGTTACCCCTACGGCCTCTACAGCGTCCAGGCACAGCACACTGCACCTACTGCCACTACGCAGCAACCGCCCCGACTCACTGGGGACCTCACCGCAGCACCGCGCACCGATTCACTGGGATCAGCGGGCTTCAGTCCCGACTCACTGGGACTAGCGGCAATCAGTTCCGACTCACTGGAACTTGCGGCACTCAGTTCCGACTCACTGGAACTACTCACTCCTGGCACTGGCAAGCTCCACACCAGAGCACAGACAGCTGACGCAATATATATCGACCTCCAGGCTTGGAGGGGAGTGATGTGGCGACCTCCACATACAACATAACATACTACAGCGCCATCCACTGAAGTTACACTGAACTACGGAGTAACCTACAATACGAAGAAACTACCAATCCTGAATCGCGCAATTAAAGTTCTCGCGCCGATTATCATATATACAACATCCCAACATCAACTGTTGGGCAGTAGCTCGCCAGGCATGATCACCTCACCTGGTCGGAGGATCCTCCCTTTGTGTTGGGTGGAACATTATACTCGTTCCCCCACAATACCAACGAGTTAAGTGATATGTAACCTTACTTATCAATCCTTGGTTGGCATTGACGAGTCATTGAGCGGTCACTACCCTTCTCTCAGTCAGGAGTATGTATGTGTAAGTGTTTACAGATACCAAAGATATAGTTTAATGATTTACATATCGGTTTGTTTACTTTAACTAAACAGTCAAGGTAAACAACAGCACACATACAAAAAAAAAAACAAAATAAAGTGGACACTAAATAAAATTGGTATAAGTAGATTTTTTTTTTGTAAATTTATCTAAAAACTAATCCTATCTAGATAGATTTATCGCCCCCGAAACCCCCTGCATACTAAATTTCATATATCATATGGCAGACAGGCTAGCCTATTGCTATTTAAGAATGAATTTTTTAAAAATGAAATGGACTCGTGGATCGACTAATTTTTTCTGTCTATTAACTATCGACCTTATCAAAATATTACATTACAATATTCCGAATCAGAACCAATAAAATCGTAACTATTCGTGCTTATTTAAAAGTTATTAAGGAATTATAATAATGACATATGAAAAACTTATTATACGAAAAAAGTATCTTAATTCGTTCTTAAATACAAATGTTAAATACGACATGTATTTAACATTTGTATTTAAGAACTTTTGTTAATTTGCAACTTGATAAAAATGTATTAACAATCATTTATTATGCACTTAATTTGGACAAAACACTCAATATATGTACATACATGTATGTATATGTACCTTCTGTCGTTCATTACTATGCAAGTTTTTGTAGATTCGCCAGAGCCGTGTAGTGCAGTGAACGTATTGTCTGTTGAGTGGAAAATGAGTCAAAATAAAACGATAACGGATGTTAATAAGGAGTTAGTGAGGGAACGTGCAAAATGTAACTTTAATTTATTGGAAGTAACGCACATTTTCGACGATGGTGAAAAAAATACACTGCACAGGAAGAAAATTGGTGAGTGTTGAGTTGATTATTTTTAGTTCGGTGTAACTTTTTATTTTAGGAACGCGCATACGTGCGTACTTTGTTGCATATATGTTGTTTTGCACACTCGCACAAAGATAGATTTTATGTCTTTCTTTTAGTTTGATTATTTTCCGCTAAGCTTATAAAACTTGTACTGATTACTCGCACGACTCAATACTTTTGTGATATGTATTTTTAAAGAACTATTTAATCCTTAACGACAACAGCAGGCACAAGGAAAGGAACAGGCGGGTCGTCTTTCAATTAAATAGTTCACAATTTTTTTATCAATCAAAAACTCTCAGCTTATGGCATGGAGGTTTTATGGAATAGGGGGCAAACGAACTGAACTCTTTAGGGTTTCATAATCACAACAGAATTATCGGATATTAAAATAATAATAAATTTAATATTTCATTACATATCGTATTTTGAAAATATTAAATTAGACGAGAGAAGTAGAAATAATTCGAAATTGTATGGTAATTACTTAATTAAGTAGTTTTTGTTTTGGAAATGGAGATCTTGGGTAGACTCATTATAATTTTTTATTTCATTACTTTACATACGAAAATAAATTTATTACGAGTAATTTTGGATGTACATATCTAAATCACCATAATATATAAACGTGTTATAATATAGAAGCATAAAGGTCGTAGTCGAGGGTGAATGCTCTGAGTCCATGCCTGTGAATGCTGGTGTCCCGCAAGGCTGTGTGCTATCGCCTACTCTGTTCCTCCTCCATATCAAATTAGCGGCATTCGTTGCTATGCGGATGACGGTACGGGTGATGCTCTCTACACCGACCGCGCTAATATTTCTCGCGAAAACGTCATTGAGAGTTGAAACAAACTTGTGTCTGAAATTGAGACCTCTTTAGAAAAGGACTTAGATTGGGGTACACTTAATTAACCCCACAAAGACACAAATTTGCGCGTTCATCGCTAAAAAGCTGCCTTGGGTCGTATGTCCTCGGTTTGAAGACACTCCCCTATCTGCCTCAGCCAACATTGGAATATTTGGTGTCGGCATATCGAGTGAAGTCCAGTTCAAGGGTCGTTTGGAGGATAAGGCCAAATTGGCCTTAAAGAAGCTTGGCGTGCTCAACAGATCGAGACAGTATTTCACTCCGGCTCACTGCCTTCTGCTTTATAAGGCGTAGGTTCGGCCTCATATGGAATACTGCCCCATCTTTGGGCCGGGGTACCCCAGTACCAGATCCTCCCTCTGGACTGCATTCAACGGAGAGCGGCTCGAATCGTCGACTGCCAAGAATTTTCAATTCAGTTGAACTCGTAGAGATGTGGCTTCGTTATGCATATTCTACCGCACTTACTATGGGGAGAGCTCCGAGGAATTGTTCCGACTGATTCCTGCTGCCTCTTTCCGCCATCGTCCTACGCGACAGCAATTTCATTCTCATCACTTAGATGGCTGGCAGTTCACAACTGTGCGCTTTTCGCGAAACTTTCTGCCTCGCACAACAAAACTGTGAAATGAACTGTCGCCTGCGGTATTCACGGACCAATACGACCTTCAAACCTTCAAGAAAAGAGCATACTCCATCCATGGGCGGCGGTAATCGCTTACCATCAGGCGATAAGTTAGCTCGTTTGCCCCTATCAATAAAAAATAAAATAACACAACAAAAAATGATAAGTATACAGCATATCCTTGTAATTCTGTAATTCTGTACTATAGCGTACAAATTAAGGGTTTTATATCTATCAATATATTGATTAGAACCGTGGATATCTCAAGAGTCGACTAAGGGAGCAATCTACACGGAACAACAGTACCGCAAAGAGAAGGCAAATTCAACACAAACGTCCGGCCAGCGTCGAAAAGTAGGCCATAATTTTTTGCACAGCTTGATGTTTTATTATATTATTACAGAAAGAATAGCATTAGATGGAGGAGCTTCTAAAGACCTAATACCAGCAGAATATATGAGTGCAAAAGAGAAATACGAGAACGCTGTGAGGAAATCATGCCTTTTCAGTAAAATTATCAAGGATGCCCTTACTGAGTTTACTGATCTGGAACATTTTAGGTATCTAGGTATTTTATTTAGAATATTAAACTTCTTAAGAGCTCCCATTATCTTCTTTACTATCCTACTTATCGCTGCTTGCTACTTTTACGAATTTTATTCTTGGTGATGGTAAGGTCAAGTAGTTAAACTTTCCAGACTGGTTTGGAGGGAGCCGCAGACTTAGTAACATTATTAATATGTATGGTTAAGTTTATTACTACCTGAGTCCGGATGTCTTAATAACAGCAGTTTTTTTATTGAGTAGGGGCAAACGAGCAGACGTATAACCTGATGGTAAGCGATTACCGCTGCCCATGGATACCCGCAATGCCAGAGGCGTCACAAGTGCGTTGGCGGCGTTTGGGGGATGGTGGCAGGGGTTGGGGTATGGGCCTCCGGCATTCTCAGTCACTCGGTGAAACACAGCGCCAGCGCTGTTTCACACCGGTTTCCTGTGAGGCCGTGGTATCACTCCGGTCGAGCCAGCTCATTCATGAAAAAGCGTGGCTCCCGGATCCCTCCCTTTTTAGGTGAAGTGTGGCACAGCGTGTGGTTTGAGTCGGTCCGATTCCGACACACCACCACGCCGCAGACCCCGGTGGGTTGACGGCCAGTAGGGGTTTTCACACCAAAAAAAAAAGGTTTATTGTGACCTGTCACTACTCCTACCTTCTTAAATAAGGGAAGTATTCTAATTTCAAAATTTTAGGTCAAATTTAAATTCAATCGAAATATATGTAATGTATTTACTTGTTAACTAGACTAATTTATTTAGAACTCGACAAAGACAAAGACTGGGAAGCTTTGCATTTTACGTATTAACGATAGGTCACTAAGGGTTAAAACCTAAACTAAAAATTGTGTCTTAGACCATCTCAATTGTGTTACACCACCACCAATCTTTATTACACCAACTCGTCTGGTCATCGTCCTATATTATATCAAAACCTCGTTTTTAAAGATAGGCTTATAATATCAATAGACTAATAAATGCTATTGCTGAATCTTTATTTAAAAGACCAGATGTTGCAATTTATGCTTTATTGGAACACAAAATGCGAATGTATCAACAATTAAACTTATTTTTTACCCAGTACATGCATTTGCTATATATTCGGAATAATAAATCATGAAGAAAATGTTAGGTTTGATCTAGACATAATGCTATTTTTGTTCCATCAGCAACTCTCCGGTAATACGAAGGACAGCAGATGCGTTCTTCAAAGAAATATCACCGTTTCTTTTACACTTGGGTATGTTTGTGCCCACGATTTTGGGTCAATGTACTCCTGAGCAACAGGCGTATTGGTTACCGCGAGCGTTGGATATTCAAATCATCGGGACTTATGCCCAGGTAGGTTAAGAGGTGACCGTTTCCGTGAGATTTAATTATTGAAATTAGTAGACAATGGTGGTAATTCTATTGTCATCACTACTCTAAGATTCTTTAAAATTTGTTGTTGGACTATATACTTTAATTTCATCTGCTTACAGTCCATTTTTCAAAATCTTACATCTCAGCTGTCACTGTGTTTAGTTCAGTACCATATAAACATTAGTCAGAAACACACGCTTATTATACAGGGTGTCTCAAAAGAAATTTTATATTTGTTTAGCTTACTGCGTGAACGCTGCGTACTTGAGGGGTGCGGGGGTTATGTCAATTGGTAGCTTGGCTCTTGGGGATTCAGTCGCTATGGAGCGTTTCTCGGGAGCAGACCGCGCGTTGTGCGTGCGAGAGTTTTACAAGAACGGTGATTCGACAACTGTCGCGCGTAGAAAATTCTGCAGTATTCGAGGTTTTCGCCACTTAAATGATGCGCCAAGCCTTCCTCTCATTCGACATTGGGTTAAAAAGTTTGAAGAGACTGGATCAACGCCGGATAAATCAAAATCCGGGCGACCTAGCTCATCAAGAACGGTAGAAAACGTGGAGAGTGTTAATCAATCTGTACGTGACGACCCGAGCCTTTCAATTCGGAAGCGCGCGAGTGAAGCAAGATGCCGGTCAGAGGCTTAATTTCGTAAATCAGATGATTGAGCGATTTTCAACGTTTACCAACATTTTGTTTTCGGATGAAGCTCATTTTCATCTTAATGGCCACGTAAATAAGCAAAACTGCCGCTACTGGAGTTCAGCCAATCCGAAACGCAAACATCAGAAACCCCTACACTCGCCTAAAGTGACCGTATGGGCTGCCATGTCGGCGCGAGGAATTATCGGCCCTTACTTTTTTGAAGACGAAATGGGGCGTACAGTTACAGTGAATTCAGAGCGTTATGTGGAGATGTTAGACAACTTCTTGGTACCTGAACTGCAAAACTTTCCTGGCTATAACCAAAGAACATGGTTTCAACAGGACGGAGCAACTTCACACACGTCCAATATATCTCTGCCACGTGTTCGTGAAATTTTCTCAGGAAAATTGATCTCCCGGAGAGGTGACATAAATTAGCCTCCACGTAGCCCAGATTTAACCCCTATGGACTTTTTCCTATGGGGTTATCTTAAATCTAAAGTTTACGCCAATAAACCAACTTCACTGGCGCATTTGAAAGAAAATATCCGTCACGAAATGGCAGCCATCCCTCACTCCACCTGTCGAGCAGACATAAGTAATTTTACTGTTCGATTAAATGAGTGCCAACAACGTGAGGGTTTACATTTAGACGATATTGTTTTTAAGAAATGAATTCCCAAAAAGTGTATTTTAACAATAAATAAACATTTTTTCTATATACCGCTTCCTTTTTTTTTAATCAATCCACTAAATATGAAATTTCTTTTGAGACACCTTGTATATACCTACATATATATTATACCTACAGGTTTTTACGGAACCCTCGGTGCGCGAGTCCGACTCGCATTTGGCTGATTTTTAATGTACACTATTCCTAGGAATGTGTAGTTTAAATAAATTAATCTGTCTGCATTAAAATAAATTGCTCTCTATTGCGAATTGTGATAAGGCCGCCGATTTGTGCATATTCATCGATTTAATGTATATACTTTTGCATCAAGAATTTGTTGGTGTGCTACTTTTTTGGTTGGATTTTTATTACCTTTTGGTTTAGGTTGTATTATAAAAATTAAAGTCTGAAGATAAAATAATCAAGGTAAAAATTATTCCAGACAGAGCTCGGTCATGGTACTTTTATTCGAGGGCTGGAGACCACAGCTACTTATGACCCTCGGACTGAAGAATTCGTGCTTCACAGTCCAGCTCTCACTTCGTACAAATGGTGGGCAGGAGGACGTAAGTCTTATTGTAAAACTCTTAGGAAATTTATTTTATTGATATGAAAATCTTAATTTTTAAAGTTGAACTGAAAATTCTGACGATAAAGATATCATTGACGAAGAATAAGTATAATAGAGTATCTATACAAATAAATAAAATTGGAGTGTCTGTTTGTAATATTAAAATAACCGCTTTCTACTACATGCATATGAATGTACGAGTATATACGGTACACATTCCAAATTATATATTTTTTAAATTTTTGTCTGTCTGTCTGTTTGTTCCGGCTAATCTCAGGAACCACTGGTCCGATTTGAAAAATTCTTTCGGTGTTGGATAGTCCATTTATCGAGGAAGGCTATAGGCTATTTATCATCACGCTACTACTAATAGGAGCGGAGCACCAATGAAGAATGTTTCAAAAACGGGGGAAAATTTTCACGCCACGGGCAACATACTCGTATGACTCAAACGAGGTTGCGTGGGTCAGCTAGTATTATTATATAATTTATAAATAATTTTAATAAATTTATGTAAAATTTAATATAGAATTTAACTCAGAATATAGAAATATTTTGATCATAAATGTGCAGCAACAAAAATATTTAAGAGTTGAAATCAACACTTGTGCAATTTCTTCAGTTCTTTCAACTATTTCGGTTTCTTTTTGTCGACTACCCCTTAGTAATTCTCATTTCTGAACGTATTATGTTAAATATTTATTGAGTTTTGAGTGATGAGAACAAAATAAGCGTATGCTAAAGAAAATAAGTGTACTAAGAAGAAAATTAAAGAGTACACGGTTATTTTTGATATTTACTTTTCTTGTTCACATGCTCTAAGGGTAGCATTACTATTAAAGTACACGTTTTGTTGCAGTTGGCAAAACAGTAAACTACTGTATAGTTGTGGCGCAGCTTTATACCAAAGGAGTATGTCATGGAACGCATCTGTTCATCGTCCAGATTAGAGATGAAGATACTCATATGCCTCTCCCCGGTATCAAAGTTGGGGAAATCGGAGCCAAGATGGGTTTTAATACTGCGGACAACGGCTACCTTGCATTCGATCACCATAGGATACCTAGGCAGCATATGATGATGAAGAATGCACAAGTTCTAAAGGTGGGTATTTAGTACTTTATGTAGAAACCGAAAGAAGGATTTATTATCCATATTAAAATTGAAAATTCGGAGTTAAGTCTGTCTGTCTGCCTGTTACGCTTTCACGGTTAAACCACTACACCTATTCCAATGAAATTTGGCCTGAAGATACTTTTGTTTTTAAGGATGATAGGCTACTCTTTACCTCGATAACTAAATTTTTTTTTTTATTGAATAGTCGGCAAACGAGAAGACGTATCACCTGATGGTAAGCGATTACCGCCGCCCATGGACACCCGCAACATCAAAGGCGTCACAAGTGCGTTGCCAACCTCTGGGGGATGGGAAAGGGGTTGGGGGAGGGGTTGGGGTATGGGCCTCCGGTATCCTCACTCACTCGGTGAAACACAGCGCAAACGCTATTTCACACCGGTTTTGTGTGAGGCCGTGGTATCACTCCGGTCGAGCCGACCCATTCATGCCGAAGCATAGCTCTCCCACGATTACACGTGCGTGGGGGCCGAGAGCCGTCAAAAACAATTTTTCTATGCCGTCTATGTGCGCAACGAAACTCGAGCGAATTGTTACACGACAATCACACCAAAATTTACCATATATTGGAAATTACTTATGTTCCAGGACGGGACTTACATCAAAGTAGACAGCCACGGGAAATTGACTTACGGGACTATGGTGTTTGTGCGTGTAGTATTAGTAAACGAGGTTGCCTTTAACCTGGCTAAAGCTTGCACCATTGCTACTAGATATTCTGCCGTGAGGAGACAGTCTCAACCTAGGCCCAAGTGAGTTTTTCTATAAATATTTAACTTAGTCTTTAGAAATAGAACTTTACGTTAGTACATACCCTAAGTTTTTTATATGGTACAGAGGGGCAAATGAGCAGCTTTGCCATCTCATAGAAGGACTATTATCAAGACTTGCAACTCAATAAAAACAATAAGTGCATTGATGGCCCTTCTATGCCTATTCCAAGATTCAAAAAGGCGGAATGTTTTGGGAACTGATAAGATCATTCACTCTGCTAAACACCGATTTTCGGTGAGCTCATGGAATAATTCCGGTTGAGCCTGGACCGTAAGTTCTGGAGCATGGCTCCCGACAACATGTAGATAGCTAATATTGATTGCATTGTACGAGTTATCCTGGTTTGTTGAGGTCATGGATGTGCTAAATTGTGCAGCACGATATTATAAGATCACTTACCTCATTCTCATTATAAACTGATACAACGGCTATTTCGTTAAATGATATTAAGACAATCAGACCAAACACAGAGAACTATGGTTAAAGGAAGATGGTTCACATAATATCTCATTAAAAAATAACATTTTATTAAATTAATTTCTCGTCATTATATTTGTATTACACTCCCATGATTTAAATGTCCCTGCATTACAGTATCTACGATAAGGTATCAGATGTAGTATTTAATGGTGAAAAACGTAATTATATTCTTCATTCTTCCTATCTTCTAGTGAGCCAGAACCTCAGATTCTGGACTACACCACACAACAACACAAACTATTTATCTGCATAGCAACAGCATATGCCCTGCAACTGACTAGCAACTGGTTGTGGAAATCGTTCAACACTGTGATAGTTGATATGAAAAAAGGAAACACTGAGTGTTTACCCGAGGTGAAAAAATATTTTTTTTAATGTAGGTATGTAAGTCAGCAAAAATGACTACTTTGCCTAATGGCATAAGTATAATCCAAGATTTATCCTCATTACGAATGCACGATATTTCTGTAGCATGCAAATTTTGTGCTGTAATCTTCTTCCAATCCAATACTATAGAAGGATTTTACTGTAACACGTTTGTATATACTGCTAGAATAAGAAATTATAAAGTATATATGAATGAAAATTACTCTCGCTCCTTTTATTTACAATGACAAAGGTTGCGTAAAGTTTTCGAAGGTGAACTAGACTGAAACCGTTGTAGTTCGAAAGGGTGGAGACCTTCATATGGTTGTAGAATTTAGAGAAGTTACTAGTACTTTAATAATTAAAGCTAAAAATGATGGACTTATAAGGTATTGGATTCTTCATTGCAATTCTTTTTACAGTTTCATGCGCTGTCGAGTTGTTTGAAAGCACTAAGCACTTCAGAGGTAGCATCTCTGATTGAGCAATGTCGTTACGCTTGCGGTGGTCATGGCTACATGATGTGTTCGGGCTTACCACATACATATGCTTTCGTCACCGCCACGAGGACTTATGAAGGAGATTATACCGTTTTGTTACTACAGACTGCGAGGTATGTTATATTGTTTTGTAAAATACTTTCGTCTATTGAAACATATGGCTACGGCTATTTCTATCAGAATTGTAACTCGCGAATAATTATGGGTATTTTTTTTTTTATTATATAGGGGGCAAACGGGTAGACGTATCACCATATCATCGACACCCGCAACACCAAAGGCGTCACAAGTGCGTTGCCGACCTTTGGAGGACGGAGAAAGGGAATTGGGGGAGGGGTTGGGGTATGGGCCTCCAGTATCCTCACTCATTTGGTGAAACATGCGCTATTTTAAGCTGGTTTTCTGTGAGGCCGTGGTATCACTCCGGTCGAGCCGTTCTATTCATGCCGAAGCGTGGCTCTCCCACGGTAATATACTCGTATAATATACTGTCCTTATAATATAATGAGGTAAAGTTTGTGAGTTTGTAGGGCATAAAAATAAATATTTTACCAAGAGAAAACCACATTATTTGTGTCAGAGGACATATAATAGCAATACGAAGATATAATCACGTCAGCGAAGTTGCGTTAGCTATTAGTAATAATAATAATTATAATAAATATTTCGGACATCTAACACACAACGCCATCTAGTCCCAAACTAAGCAGAGCTTGTGTTATGGGTACTAGACAACTGATATAAATACTTATATACTTTTTTTTTGTAAATACATACATATTATACATAGAAAACACCCAAACTCCGAAACAAATATTTGCAGGTCATACAAACATTTGGTCCAACCCGGGAATCGAACCCGAGACCTCAAGAACAGCAGTCGCACACGCTACCACTGCGCCACAGAGGCAGTCAAGTCAAGCAATTAGTATTGTGAAATATAGATGTTGTTTTTATTGGTTATGCTTCTTCCTTCTAGATTCTTAGTAAAAGCATATGAGCAAGCCGAAGAAGGAAAACGAGTTACACCAACAGTATTATATCTAACAGACTTCATTTCTGGTAAAAGAACGTCTTGGGACAGTTCTCCTGAAGGGATCATCAAATCTTTCCAGGACATAGCAGCTGGGTAAGTGCAATTAATTTGTAGTTTATTGGCTGACTAAAACACAAGAGAATGTTATCAATACGACAGTATTTTTTTCATACTTGTTTGTGAGAACTCCGTCCTTTAATTGCGATATGGAATTGAATAAATATAGATAATTTTAAACTTCCTTGTGTCTTTGTGAAAATTATAGAATGGGTAAATCTTGAACAATCGATTCTCGCATTTCTATATAAATATTTTTCATTGTATTACTAACTAGCTGATCCACGCAACCGCAAACGAGTCTTCTATTGCCGGTAGCGTGAAAACATTCACCCGTTTTTGAAACATTCTTCATTGGTGCTCCGCTCCTATTAGTATTAGCCTATAGCCTTCCACGATAAATGGACTATCCAACACTGAAAGAATTTTTCAAATCGGACCAGAGGTTCCTGAGATTAGCGCGTTCAAACAAACAAACAAACACTTCAGCCTTATAATACGAGTATATATTAGTATAGATTAATTCATCGCGATATGCACATTGCAGTCGGTTATACTTTTTAATTAAATTTGAATGATTTATAAGTTAATCGTCTAATATTCGTAACTAAGTTCTCTGCATAATGTCTCGCATCCCTATTTTTTTTAGTCCGAATTAGTGATCTGAAAGACACACACACACTTACCTATAACTGACTATAAACCCAAAAGTGGAAACCTCCGAAAGGTCTGTTCACTGCGACCAGTAAACTATTATCGTAATAATTATGTCTTTAAAAATAAAACAAACGCTTTCATCTATCTGGTTATCTGGTTTGAGTATCTTTGTATATTTTAGGAATATATCCTCATGCGTAAAGAGCATAAGAAAGAGAGTGAGCAGTGGGTTATCATTCGAAGATGCGTGGGAACTGACCACCATACAGCTTGTTGCGGCTGCTGAGGTAATTGTTAACGATATATAAGTATAGAGCTCAATAACATGCATAATATGTAATTTTAGATGAATTTAGCGTATTTTGACTCCATAAAGGCTTTTGACCACAGTCTTAGCACAGGCTCTCAAAATATTCAAAATTATGTGAAGAACAGTTTCTAAAGTTACTGTCAGTTAATACTATATTGACACCGGTTTCTATGAGGCCTTGGTATCACTCCGGTCGAACCGGCCCATGCATGCCGAAGCGTGGCTCTCCCACGGCGTATGGCGGCGTAGTGATGCTTCTGCCTCGGTGGCGCAGTGGTAGCGAATGCGACTGCTGTGCATGAGGTCTCGGGTTCCTGAAATCCTGGGTCGGACCAAATGTTTGTGTGATCTACAAATATTTGTTTCGGAGTTTGGGTGTTTTCTATGTATAACATGTATGTATTTACAAAAAAAAAAAGTATATATGTATTCATATCAGTTGTCTAGTACCCATAACACAAGCTCTGCTTAGCTTGGGACTAGATGGCGATGTGTGTTAGATGTCCGAAATATTTATTTATTATTTATTGGGCCTCCGGTCTCTCTCTGACGTACGAAACACGGCAGCACGAACGCTGTCATTTTACGTTGATCTTCTGTGCGAGGTTAGTACCGTAAAGGTCAAGGCCGCAAAGGCCAGCCCATTCGTGCTGAAATCAGCATGGCTTTACTACCTTGAATTCATCTATAAAATACTAATACTAACTCTTTATATTTACAGGCCCACTGTCGAGCGATAATATCAGACACCTATAAGAAAGAGGTAGCAAGAATTACATCATCATCTAGTACTAACGTTAAAATAGTGATGGAACAACTTGTTAATTTGTATTTACATTATTGGGCTCTACGCAGCACTGGAGACCTGTTGCGGGTAAGAGACGAAGCTAAGAAGAGATTTAGGTGTTACTGCTACACTGCTGGATATAGGTCTTTCTTTAGAACCTACTATACCTTGATAGCCTGACAGATTGTATAGCATTTACGTTAAATATTCCTTCCCTTTGCAATCCCCTGGAATGGATGGGGTGGTAAAGTCAAAGTCAAAGTCAAAGTCAAATCATTTATTTCCATAGGCCCCAAAAAGCACTTGAACACGTCAAAAATACAAACATCATACATTATTAATACAAATATAAAATAAAACTCAAGTACTGAATTGATCAGTGATAAAAGGATGTAACTCAAGTAATCAATGATTTGAATTACCGGAGCTTAGATTGATTTCGATTCAACTCAAAGGTTTAAATTGAAATCAATCCAAGTACCAGCTCCGATGGGTATTGCATTCATGAGAAGAGCTGGTGAGAAACTCATGTGCACCATCTTTTCAAATAATTTATACAAAGTTTGTTTGTTTTTGACAACAATACTTATATGTGCAAGTTAAGGCAACCAAAACACAAAGGCTAGAAAACGGTCTAAAGAAATATTAAAGTTAGGGAAATCTATTTATCTCTAGGTACTTTGTATTCTTAATCCATCACAACAAGGTAGTGTCTCAATGTAATGGATATACGTTGAACTATTGGATGAGTAAATCCTAAGACAAAGTCAATATTAAGTATACCGTTGTCTTAAGGGAATTTTCGATAATCTAGCTTTTATTAAAACTGGAGTTAACCCAAATTTTTTTTTCATTATTTACTCACACCTGACCGTTTTTTTTCAATTTGATTGATTCCATCCTTATTTTTATAGAAATGCAGGATTTTTTTCTTTTTTTAGTTTTAGTAGTAAAAACATCACATACGGTAAATTCAATAATACATTAAGGTAAATTCAGACCATTTTCAATAACCTGTATTTAGATTAACATCAGATTAGTCTCATGGATAGAAATAGTTTTATGATAATTTATTTAAGGCAATTTATGATCTTGAGTTTCTAATCTAACTTTTAACTTAGTTCCACTGGGTAACTGACACTCCATTATTATATGGCTTTTGCGAAACAAATATTTACCTGGAGCATTCCGGAACAACGTGAACTTCAAGTCTTGAAGCAAAGAGCGTACTTACATTACAAAGGTTGCCAAATTATTATATATAAATTGGCATTTTCAGGCACTTTCGAAACGTTACAATAACTCCTATCTTAATAACTCGTCTCCTAATTATGTATTCACTTGCAAATACGGTTACTTTATGCAAATAATATGTTGTAGCCCAACTACAATGACATACTATTTCGTTGTTGCAGTATTCATCAATCTCTGGAGAAGATATCGCCAACTTACAACTGAAATATGAGGAACTTTTGACTCTCATACGGCCTAATGCCGTTGGGCTTGTCGATGCCTTCGATATACGTGATGAAGTGAGTGTTAAATCTATACTAATATTATAAAGAGGAAATGTTTGTATGTAAGTATGTTTGTAACGAATTGGCTCAAAAAATACTGGACGGATTTTAAAAATTCTTTCACCATTTGAATGCTACATTACTACTGATTAATATAGGCTATTTTAATTGTAAGAAAAAAAAATAACAATATGTAAACTAATAACTGCAGGTAACACCGCGAGGTTCAGCTAGTTATTTATAAAATGAATTTTTAAAATCAATTTCATTTTAACACCTACTCTTGGATCAGGGGTTTATCGTTGAGGTCAAGTACAGATATAAAATGATTAAAAGTTGTCCATGACCTTTTGTGCAATGAAATATGCAATTTATTGCATTTATCTTGAGGTATTATGTATGTATACTATGTATATAAGTATATCTGAATTAGTCGCATAAATTTCGCAAATTGCTCAAGTGGTTCCCAATTCGACTTCGACGGAATTTCCATATTCTTTTTTTATTCACCCATAGTATCTTATTCAATCTACCTTACTTATAAAAACGTTTTGTATTCCTCCTTATTTTCGTATTCCATTTTATTCTATAGTATGTCTCTCTTCCTTGTATCGTTATCCTCAATTCTGAAAGTCATGACCCTTAGAGACCCTAGAGCCATTCTGTTAGTGATAGCTCGCGACCTGTTTCTATCTTGAGCAGTGTGTAGGGCAGCATGGATCGTAGTGTCGAAAGTAGTGCAAACTTGGTCTACCCAATGCAACGGGCTACGGCCTCTGGGTGTTTTTCCTCCGATCTTATCCGTCACTATCAGACCTTCGAAATTATCACCTTTTCTCAACGCAATGTGATTAAAGTATTCGAGTATGTGGTGGAGACATAAAGACGATAGACGCTCACAAATATTCAGTACCTTATGGATGGATGCCATGACACGGTGCGCTGTCCATGTTTCGCGGTAGTATATAGCATGTAGGTATATATAATATATGTAAGTTTACGATGTTAAAACAACAATGTATAAGCCTACATCATAATAAATAGCAATGCATTATTTTCTTTATTTCTTCAAATTCAAAAAAAGGAAATATACTTTTCAAATTCGAAAGAAGAATTTTCCAAATTATAAAATTTACACAAAGTTTTCAACCCAATTGAGTATCGCCTCCGCTTTTAAAGTCGCTATAAAGCGAAGTTAGCTTATGCATATATTAAAAAAATTATACTTTTATTGTTTATATTTTACATTTTTTAGATACTCCATTCAGCATTAGGCTCCTATGATGGACAAGTCTACGAAAGGTTATTCGCAGAAGCTTTGAAGAGTCCTTTAAACCAGGAGCCAGTGAACGAATCCTTCCATAAGTATTTGAAACCGACTATGCAGGGGAAACTGTGATAAAAAATACTTTTAACATAGCTTTTACCGCGGGCTTTGAGCGTGGCGACCGAATCAAGAAATTCCGTAACGAAAATAAAACCTAACACCTTCCACTCCACCTACCATGTAGCTCGGCCGAGCGTTCGCTAAACGTACGACGTACGACTGTACGTAGCTCGCACTGATCGAGACGAGCTGCTCCGAAATCGGACGAATACGTAAGCAGCTGTTTGTGAAAAAGTATAGTATAGGTGTATAGGTATCTATCATATCTTTATAATGCCACACTCTTTTCCAGATATTTAGAGGATATCAAGTCTCAAACTTATGTTTCTTATTTCAGTTACCAACCTATAGTTTCAATGATAAAATCTCCTGAATAACCTACATGTATTGTAAGATAATAAAAATAAAAAGATTTTAAAGAAGTTTTCTTATCGGTCACCACGCTCAAAAAGTGTAATTTGAATTAAAATCAAAGAATAAACTTGAATTAATATAAAAAAAATACTGCATAAATAAAAAAAAAAAAAAAAAAATTGCATAAGCTGATAAAAAATGCTAGGGCAATAATAATGCTTTAGCGTGGCAGTCCCCGAGTGCCACACGTCTTTTTTTATCTTAAAACTTCGTGTACCCATGCAAGAACAAGATTGCAATCACTGGGAACGAATCAAGGAAAGCCAAGGAAACACTACTAGTTTTTTCATTATATTCATTTCTTTTCTGAGTCTTAAGTATGCCTGACTTAGCTCTTACTTTCGTCTGTTATTCTCAATTCTTATAAGAAAACTGAAGTTTGCTTTGAGCTCGCATTTGTACGTGACACTTCCTTGTACCTTTTATATTTGTGTTTAGTATGTACAATCTAATACTTTTAAACGAGCAATTCTGAATCTTGGAAACGGATCCAATGATTATAAAAAAGCGATAAATCGATCTACCCAGGATTCATTTTTAGATACGAACAAAACTCAGTCATTCAGGTATTATAGAATACATACAAATTCAATACAAGCATTAAGGAACCCCAAAGGACTTTAATTTACCTATTGACTGCCTCTGTGGCGCGGTGGTAGCATATGCGACTGCTGTTCTTGAGGTATCGATCGATTCCCGGGTCGGACCAAATGTTTGTATAATCTGCAAATATTTGTTTTGGAGTTTGCATGTTTTCTATGTATAATAAATAAATAAAATAAATATTTCGGACATCTAACACACAACGCCGTTTAGTCCCAAGCTAAAATATGTATGTGTTTAGAAAAAAAAAAAAATGTATTTATATCATTTGTCTAGTACCCATAACACAAGCTCTGCTTAGCTTGGGACTAGATGGCGTTGTGTGTAAGATGTCCGAAATATTTATCCTTTAAAGTTAACCTTTAGACTTAGATCTAGTTATTATAAAAGTATGTTTATTAGATTGTAGATTATTATGAATGTTTAGTTCAGTAATTGGTATTCCAGGATGCTTGTGTTCGATTATTTCCTAACACATGTTATAATCTTATCTTGGTAATTATATAATGATATCGTAATAACATAATTGTAAGCAAGATTATGCCTGTTTTATTTTATCATAATATACTACTCTATATAATAATATACTCATTTATTAGCAAAGTTCACATCATAAAAATAAAACAATAGGGGGGTTACAATTAAAGCTTGATCTCTGTGACTGCGAAAATGGCTGCGAAACCGATAAAGTAACTTTTAACGAGCGATTTTATTTTATACTGGCTGACCCACGCAACCTCGTTTGCGTCTAATATTGCCCGTGGCGTGAAAAATTTCCCCCGTTTTTGAAACATTCTTCATTGGTGCTCCGCTCCTATTAGTAGTAGCGTGATATACCCTATAACCTTCCTCGATAAATGAACTATCCAACACTGAAATAATTTTTCAAATCGAACCAAACGGTTCCTGATATTAGCGCGTTCAAACAAACAAACTCTACAGCTTTATTCTATTAGTAGGGTAAAACCGGGATAGATGCCCCACTTTTTGAAAAACCTTCATAATTTTAAAAATATTAATTTTCAATGGATAATTTCTGTGCATGTCTTAGTTATTTAAATTGGATTATTATTGGTTTTTGCTGACCTATCAATTACAGATTTTGTAAAATGTAGGTTTCTGTGAAACCCTTTTTTTTTGGAATAGACGCCTACCTGTATGGATAGTTGCCCCACCATGAAAATAACAAGGAGAATAGATGCCCTTCATACTGTGTAAAACAACAATTCTCCAAGAAACATGGTTTGAATTACGAAAAACATTTAATATGATACAAACAACCATAAATAAATTTTAAAACTATTTGTTCAACAAAAGTATTAAATCTTAGTTTTTAATATTAATTGTTAAGTTTCAACAAACATACTTATACTTTGTTTAAATTAAATATTATTTATCACCAAGAATAATTGGGGTCGGTTACTAGTTCTTTGTGGAATAACTGAATATCAGCTATTATATGGAGCGGCTGGCATCAGACCTCCTCAATCCTGCGGGTGAACTGAATTTGAAGGTCGAACTAGTAGCCATTATATTTGAGGGCACTGACATCTCAATAACGATTGTCCTAAGGTATTCATGACAACCGGTACCGACGGCTTAAAGTGTTCCGAGGCACGGGTGGAAAACACAGCCATCTTCCGTAAAACTTTTATAAGAAAAACCCAACAGCAGTTCGACCCGAAATTCGCACCCGTGACCACTTGATCGGTAGTCGCTTGCGCAAGCCGATAGATCCACGAGTTAGTCCCAAAATGTGAAGTTCTTCTAAATAAAAATACCTAATGAGCTAAATCAAATCTCGTAATATCCTGTATTTCGTACCTAATGACGTTATATTTTAGCAACGAAACGCCTGCGCATGATTCTAGATGGAATACCAAATCATCAGAATATTTCGTTTATCCCCAAGGATTTTTTATTAATTTCATCGAAAGCTGACTGTAATTGTACAAGAACATATATGGGTACACATGGTGTATGGAGGGATAGATGCCCCTAGGGGCATCTATCCGCTCTTAGGGGCATCTATCCCTCCAAAAAATCAGGACAACTATTCTTTTTGATAGGGATAGACGCCCAGCAATTTTTTAAAAAAAATTAAAAACAAAATAGCAACTATTTACATTTAAACGCATCCTTAATGAACCAGTGTATTGACGTAATAAAAACTATAACATAATTTATTACTACTTATAAAGTTATACAACGTTAAAATAGTAACTTCGAAAATTTCCACGTGTTAGTGAAGGTCATTTCGGACATAAATATACACATGAGCAAAACAAATAATCAAAGCACGACAGCTCGTGTATAAATTAGGTACAGGGTGACAGAGGCTCCTACTTATACTATTAATTCTTAGTTGCGATTTTGGGAAGTTAGGTTTCTTGGATGTGAGGCATCTATCCCGTTGCGGCATCTATTCCGGTTTTACCCTATAGATGAAGCGCCATCTATACATATAAATTTGCACGATCTATTTGTAATATCAAATTAACAATTTTTCACTAAATGTGCATGAAAGTACATACCGTTTAAGTGCTTATCTCTGTATTTGTTTCGGCTAATCTTTAGAACTTGACTGGAAAACTTCCACTAGACTTATGATGATATGATGAGTAATATAGGCTACTTTTTAGACTAGTTTCATCCCACGGCGTTATCTGAGCTGTTTTTATAAGGTACAGCAACAACTATGCGTAACACAGCGGGCTCAGATAGTACTGTATAAGTATAAAAAATCACACATAAAATGTACCTCGCGAGTTCTTAAATTTCTTTTTGTACATCTAAAACACAACGCCGTCTAATCCCACGGTAAGTAGCTTGTGTTATGGGTACTAGACAACTAATATAAATACATATTTCCTTTTTTTTAGTAAATACATACATATTATACATAGAAAACATCCAAACTCCGAAACAAATATTTGCAGAACATACAAACATTTGGTCCGACCCGGGAATCGAACCCGAGACCTCAAGCTTAGCAGGCGCATACGCTACCACTACGCCACCGAGGCAGTCATAGTAAAATGATGACTGTCAGAGAGATCAAAATATACTTTAAGGACTATAGTTAACAGTTATGCTAAAAACTATAGTATTTTTAAATATGGGTGCAAATAAGCATTCAGTTCACCTGATGTTAAGTGACTACCGACGCAGAGGATGGATAGAGTGTGTAGCGGTTTAAAGGCCCCACAAATAAAGGAAAGGAGCCTTGCTAGGAAATGGTTCTCTGTAAAATTATGTTATCACTTCGATCGACCCAGCTAAATATGCAGCAGACGCCGCCGCATCATCTCTACATATATTTTGCTCATTTCTGATAACACAAGATAAATAAATAGTATAAATTAACTGCTTGAAAAAAAACCCATCATTGTTAGTGGCCATTGGTCTCTGGTACGCCACAGGTTATAGGTTATCAGACATCATGCAACAACCAGTTGAAGTTGTGCAGTGATATATATCTATATACACGACTCTACTATATACACGACCACGCAACCTCGTTTGCGTCTCATATTGCCCGTAGCGTGAAAATTTTCCACCGTTTTCGAAACATTTTTCATGGTGCTCCACTCCTATTAGTAGTAGCGTGATGATGTATAGCCTATATATTTCCTCGATAAATGGACTATCCAACACTGAAATAATTTATCAATCCGACCAGCGGTTCCTGAGATTAGCGCGTTCAAACAAATAAACAAACTCTTCAGCTTTTTTATTAGGATAAATATAATAAAGATATTTTTAATGATTTAAACTTACTATCTTTTCCTCATGAAGGCGTAGAGGTATTAAATTGAAATTCATATTAAATGCTTAGCCTTTGAGCCTTGCCTTTTAGCTCTGAAAAAAAAACTTTTATATACCTACAGGCTTGTACGGAACCCTCGGTGCGCGAGTACGACTCTCACTTTGGCGGTATTTTTTAAGTAAGTGTACCTAAGTGAAGTTATGAAAATATTATTAAAGCGAAATGGCAAAAGACATAAATGATTGGTAATAAAGACTGACCATAAAATGACTTATGTTATTTTTATCTCTCAACTACCAATTCGTCCCTGCTTCAGACGGGTAGCATATTATATGTATGTTTGTATGTATGTATGTATGCATGTATGTATGTATGTATGCATGCATGCCTACATTTTATTTTGTGTTTGATGTTTGTCGAAGAACCAACATTAAATACAGTGTACAGCGCTGTTAGACCCGATTCTATAACCTCAAACAATAATAAATATACGTATCTTGGAAATTGTTAATAATATACCACTATAGTGTTGATCTATAAATAGATAAGAGGACAAATATTAAAGTATTATATCACACATGCGTGCTGATAACATGCAATGTACTTAGTCAAGCGGTTGCCACAATTAACACAGTTGCTTCACCGACTAATATTTACTATTCAGTTGTGAGTTGTGGCAACATGGCAGCGAAAGTGAACGAAGATTTGTTGAACGAGCGAAAGAAATGTGATTTTAATGTTCTTGAGTTGACTAATCACTTAGATGGAGGACCAAAGGCAACGGAAAATAGGAGAAAGTTGGGTAAGTTGAGAGTGACATATTTGTACAAATATTTGGCGCAAAATAAAACAATATTACATTGTTTTTGGTGGCAAATGTCAGTCAAGGTAAAACTGACTTTTACATTTGTTTCATACACATACTTTGTTTCAATGTTAAGCGATTGCCAATGCCTATAAAAACATTACTGTATCTAATAATATAATAAAACATAAAACTAAGTAACTCAGTAAAAACAATCGTAATAAATACCCTCGCAGAAAACCGGTGTAAAACAGCACCTGGGCTGTGTTTCACCGAGTGAGTGAGGATATCGGAGGCCCATATCCCAACTTCTCCCCTCATCCCCCTTCCCATTTCCCCAAAGGCTGGCAAAGCACTTGTGACGCCTCTGGTGCTGCGGGTGTCCATGGGCAGCGGTAATCGCTTACCATCAGGCGATACGTATGCTGCTCGTTTGTCCTATATTAAATAATAATAAAAACTATTCTTTCGGCGACTTTTACCAGCACCCTATCTAAACTACTAAAATCCAAAAAGTGGTAAATTTTTATGGAATACAATGTTCGCGGCGTTGCCCACGGTTATTGTCGTGGGTAGCATCGCGGGGTTCAGCTAGTATTTTCATATTATGGCATTGTTTGTTTATAACCGAAATGACTGCACGATCGTGATCCAGATTGTGACCTATTCAAAACGATTTGGGGAAATTTTTTAGTATTCGTTGATCCTTTACATATGCACTATTTTCTTTATGCCTATATATATGTCAATTTTACCTGACTACGGTAAAGGAGGGTAATATATTTGGCAGTCTATTTACGTTTGTATGTTCCACAGACACACACGTCACAACTGAACCGAATATTAATAATGAACGCGGTCTTAATATTAGGTCTTTACCTATGAAATTGCCGTTTTGTATGCAATAAGTGAAAGTAGGGGAGAGTGGGGTAAACACGAACGCGGGGTAAATCCGAACGCAACGGTTCTAATGTGTTAGAAAGAGATAGGCATATTTCACTTGTCGCCATCTCGGAGATCACGCCACCACTAGTGCCAGTCAACGACTCGAGCGACGCGGACGCACGTACTTATCAAGGTATGCATTTTGTTATATTTTGCAAGATTTTGATGTAATTTTTTTCGTGAATTCAACTTGGTGTTACTTGATTGCTATTAACAATATTTTTTTAACTTTTACTTACTAGAATACTTACATATTAAGCTGCTAAATAGCAATGACGCAGTCGGCAAAAGTAATATAACCTAAAATATTTGTTTCAATTTTGTTTTTTTCCATGCGACGGGGTAAAGGCGAACACTCCATGTCGGGTAATCCCGAACGTTCGTCATTACCCCATCATTTTGTTCGTTCTCAGTTAATCTATTTTTTATTATTGTTCCAGATGCCTCGTAATTTCAAAAGAAAAACAGTGACGAAATACAGTCTAGAAGATCTCAAAAAGGCTATAGATGATGTTCAAACAAATAAACTTAGCATCGGTAAAGCTGCAGTAACTTATAATGTTCCAAAAACTACCATTTTTGCTCACCTAAAGAAGCCAGTGATTAGATTGCCAAGAGCTGGTCGAAAAAGTTTATTCACAGACGAGCAAGAAGCGGAACTCGTGGATTATATCATAAAATGCAGTAAACTGTATTACGGCCTAACCATAAAAAAAATCCGCCGAATTGCGTACCAATATGCTGAGAAGAACAAAATTCTTCACAATTTCGACCGAGTAAAACAGCTAGCCGGGAAAGACTGGTATTACAGCTTCATGAAAAGACATCCCAGCCTATCTCTGAGGACACCTGAGGCGACTTCACTTCATCGTATCACAGCATTCAATGAAACTGACGTTCAAGTTTTTTATGATAATTTGAAGGCCATACAAGAGAAATATCATATTCAACCTGATAAAATTTTTAACGTCGATGAGACAGGTATATCAACAGTCCAGAAAAATAAAAAAATAGTCGCAGTAAGAGGTCAGAAACAAGTCGGTAAGGCAACGAGTGCCGAAAGGGGGTCTACAACAACAGTGGTTTGTGCATTTAGTGCAGCCGGTCAATACATTCCACCATTTTTTATTTTTAAAAGAAAGCGCTTGAATCCACAATTACTAAAAGGTAGTAACCCTAACATGATTGGAGCTGTGTCAGACTCTGGATGGATTAACGAAAGCCTTTTTGTTGATTGGCTACACCACTTCTTTTCGTATGCAAAGCCTTCAAAAGAAGATCCAGTGTTGCTTATATTGGATAACCATGAAAGCCACATAAGTCTTGATGCTTATTTACTATGCAGAGAACATGGAATCATTATGCTGACTTTGCCACCACACACCTCACATAAACTCCAACCTTTGGACTTGACATATTTTGGCCCTGTCAAGACAGCATACAATCAAGAATGTGAGAATCACATGGCAGATAGATTTGGACAGCCCATCACACAATACGACATAGTAGAATTATTTACGAATGCTTTTAACCGATGCAGTAACCTTCAAAAAGCAGCAAGTGGTTTTAGATCTGCAGGAATATATCCTTTGCGCCCCATTGAGTTCGATTCAATTGAGCCAAACATATCCCACAATAACGCCGTACAGACAACAATGAACCCACCACAAACCATTGATACGAATACCCAACTCTCAAATGACCAAACAACTGATTTCAACAACTTCCCAATGCTGAAACGACTGCAGTAACTCAAGTTCACAGTGTTAAAGATTTTAATGTCCAGACATCCGATACATGTCTTGCTACTTCACAAAGCGAAAATACAAGCACACATGAAGTTCATCTATCCGATATTGTTGAATTGCCTGTGATTCCACCAAAAGTATCAAAACGCAATATTAGGAAGAGAAAATCTATTATTCTGACGAGCACACCTATGAAAGAGCAGTTAGAAGAAAAGGAAAACAGAAAAAGAGCAAAAGCAGAAGAAAGCAAGAAAAAACCAAATAAAGGATCTCAAATAAAAAGACTGAAATGTAGTGATAAGAAACCTTTGAATAAAGAAATTAGACGAGTATTAAAGAATTTCAATAATATAAAAGAATTTAATGATTCTAGTCAAAATACAAAAAAAAAAGAAAAAAGGAAGGGAAATGAAGACTTCTTTTGTATTTTTTGTGAAGAAAAATATATAGATCCCCCCGTTGAAGACTGGATATTGTGTTACGTGTGTGGAAAATGGGCTCACGAGAATTGTACCGATGGACAGTCAACATCGCAGGGTTATAAATGTGATCACTGTCGTTATTAATGTTACGTAATTACGTACGTAATTACCCCACTTGGTGTTCGTGTTTACCCGACTAATGTCGGGGAAAGCCGAACACTAAGAGTTTTGTTTTTTATTCATATTTTCATATTTTATTAAAAAAATATAAATGTTGTCTAGTTAATTCGTTACATAGATTAGTAAACTTTATAATTAAACAATTAAAGAAGCTCTGTGATTAAATTTCACTGTTTTATTTGAGTTTTCCCTTAGGTGTTCGTATTTCCCCCACTTTCCCCTACTTATTTTTTCAAACTTTTTTATTTCTGTTATTCGAAGTAATCACCCATGCAATCGACGCATCTTTGCCAACGCATTGGCAGTTTATTGATGCCCTTCTTGTAAAAATCAGCTGGACGGGAGGCAACAAACTCTTCAAAGGCATTTTGTACTGCCTCTCGGGAATTGAATTTTTTACCCACTAAAAAGTTGTCTAAATTTTGGAAAAAGTAATAGTCGGTAGGTGCAAGGTCTGGTGAGTATGGCGGATGAGGGAGAGCTTCCAACCCCAGCTCTTGCAGCTTGGAGACTGTCTGTTGCGCAGTATGGGGTCGCGCGTTGTCGTGAAGGAGCAGTGGGGACGACCGATTGACCAAAGCTGGTTGCAGATGTGCAAGCTTCTCCATCATTCTCTCCAGTTCTTCACAGTACACATCTGCATTAATGCTCATGCCGTTTTGTAAAAAGCTGTGGTGAATCACACCCGCACTAGACCACCAAACCTTTTTAGGGGTCATTTTTGGTTTAGGGCATTGCTTTGGTGCTGAACCAGGGTCTAACCAACTTGCTGAGCGCTTTCGATTGTCGAACAGAATCCATTTTTCGTCGCACGTAACTATTCGTTTCAAAATTCCTTCATTTCTTTGCCTGTTGAGCAGCGAAAGGCAGGTCTCGACGCGTACGTTGCGCTGGCGATCGTTAAGGTCGTGGGGCACCCATCTATCAAGCTTTTTTACCTTGCCAATTTGTCGCAAATGGATCAATATTGTTTTGATGCTTACATTAAAAGCTGCTGCTAGCTCAGCTGTAGATTGAGTTTCGTCAGCTTCCACAATCGCCTTTAATTCATTATTGTTAACCAAAGTCTCCGGACGACCACAAGCTTCATTTTTCAAGTCATAATTTCCAGAACGGAACCGGGAAAACCAATAAAGGGTTATGCGTTCGTTTGTACAGTTCTCTCCGTAAACGTTTTTGATGTTACGTGCCGTTTGTGTCGCGTTGGTGCCACGACGGAACTCATATTCCATAATTACACGAATTTTTAAAGTATCCATTATGACGAAAAATGTTCAAATGTAATGAAAATACAACGCTAATCAAAAAACAAAAGACTGAGTTTGTAAATAGAATGTCATGGTTTTAAAACAAAATTAATTTGAATTTAGAATACAGAGCCATTACAAACTTTTTTTTATTTGAAATGACCAGTACTGAAGAAACGCAATTTCATAGGTAAAGACCTATTATTATTAATAATGGCCTAGGTGATAGTCGCTATATAACTTTTATCAGTGTTTACGTTCTCACGTTTTAGTTGTTTATACTCTTTTAATATTAAAATTATTAACTAGATTTGTGTGGTATTTTTTTTTTTAAATCAGGCGCATCCTTCTAAAAACGGCTAAAATGAACTACCAAATTCAGATCTCTGTTAATAGCGCACTTGTCACTGTATAAAAATGTATTCGGGGAACCAAATACACCTAGGATGAATTGTCCTTGATGCAGGAAATATGGAGTCGTGTCTGACGGAAAAATCTACACATTAAATAGATATTTGTTACTTAACGGTCATTTTTAATAATCTCTAGTTAAAGTGCAGATAATCTATATATTGTTTCTATTTTGGTTACAACATGATTATAACGAAATGAAGCAAATAAAACTACATGATATCTACTTGTTTACATGATTCAATAGATACTTTCTTTGATATGCACTAATATGCAAAATTATGTTTTTTAAGAAAGAGAATTTGTCATTTTAAGGGAAATACAAATCGTTTTTATAAATAACCCAACTCTATTTATGGAAAACGACCTTAGGACAAAACAGTTGGTGAATGTGGTCACCGAGACACAATAAAAGTTTATTATTATTCCAGTTCTAGCTTCTGTTACTACTGATTTCTTAAATAAAATATACTTAAGAATGCTAAATTTGTCGTAAAATAAGTTATCAACGTAATCTAGACTTTAAGTAGTGCTTACTTCATAGGTTAAACCTTTTGTTTACTGTATAAATCAGGAGCAGTATAAAATAACTTGGGGAATACAACTATTTTATTGCATGTATATTTCTACCAGATCTTATCTATTGCAGAGTCGAAAGTGTTGAAAGTTAAAGGTCTAAGGGACGATGTACCTGAAGAATTTCTGAGCCACAAAGAGAAGTACGAGAATGCGATCCGCAAAGCGGTTACCTATTATCGAGTTATACAAGAAGCTGCTGATCTAAACCAGAGCGATGAAGAAAGAGCCATGTATGTACCCCTTCATAGTCATAAAGCAACATGGTAGGGAGTAGCCATACGCAGGCGTTCCCTCTATCAGAGTATAAGCCCAAATGCGCCTACGCGTTACACTGTTAGGACACGGGATGAGTTTGGCTCGTGGTTTGGCTGTGTTTGAAATTAAGAATTGTTATAATTATGTCAGTTTTTTTAAGGTGTTTTTGGAACGAAGTTCCTTATCGCGCGTTGTGAAAGGGGGCTAGACGGAAAAAATTCATACGAAAAAGTTGTCACGACACGTTTTGTTGTCACGACACGTTTTGTTGTCACGACACTTTTTGCTATTTTAAATTATATTTGTTATTAGTTTATTTTTCATTGCTTGATTCACTTTTTTTGTTATGGGAACGAAGTCTTAATATTTTTTTATTAAGAAAATATTGTTTTGTTATTATTTTTTAAAGAATTGGTGAAAATCATTTTCCAATTTTATATATAGCGCCATCTTTTGAATAGAAACTGAACTTACATTTACGTGTTATAGTTGTCGTTGTCAGTAGTTTAATATTGATAATATAGATGTCGCTGTAAATTAATGATTTTTAAAATTATGTATATCAAATATATCAATAAATAAGTTTAGCAGTGAACTGCGATAGGCTGGTAACGACACTTTTTGCTACAGTAAGCTATTGTAAGCCGTGCGGCGTGCGCATGTTTCTCTGTCTGTCTCTCTATCTCTCTTATAGAAAGCAAGCCAGATATTTTCGTTTCGTCTTTCTATTTCGAACTTCGTTCCATCCGGGTGTCCCTTGACAGGTGTCTCAAGTTTTTTTTATGGAAGTGGGGACAAATAAGAAATCGCCTGATGGTAAGCGATTAACGCCGCCCTTGGACGTACGTTACGTTTTAGTCCGATTCCTCTCCTAATTCCATTTCTTTCAAATGATTAATTAGTCATGATCATAGAAATCTAAATAAGTTAATATAAATGGTATGTAGTGCTTGGATCTATCGGAAACGCATGTCGCTGGCGCGGTGCTACATTTACATTCACAACAAACAACTACACGTTTATGCGTACATTGCGCCGAGAATATTATTCAAACTGGACTAAACCGTATGTATAATCATTTAAAATTTATATTACATCGTGTTAATCCGCTCACTTCACACAATGAGTACACTTTCTACATTTGTGGTAGTATTGCCTAATCTACACTAATGCTTGACTATAGGTAATACTGTAAAACCAGGGAACCAAGGAATAATAAAATAATGTTATTAGTCGGTACGTAGCTTTATTGTTAAACACAATTATTTTTTAAAACAATTATAAATCGAATAGATCGATATTTATTCAATAACTAACTTTTTGAGACTATTTCAATGACATTTTTTGCGTAATAATTAATATACTTCTCTACTACACATTTATTTCATTATTTATGAGCTGCAATAAGTTAATTTATCGAGTTTAAAGAATTCAAAATCCTAAATGTTCAATTATCGCAAAAAACGACGGTCAAATTACTAGAAAACTAAAACCACATTATATTTGCGTGCACCACTTCAAAGTACTGCCTACTTTTTTATTAAATCTTTTAAAACAATATAAAGCTGAACTCACTACATAGAACAGTTGCCGTGTGTTGACTGTAGGTACTGCAGTTTTTATCAGAGTACGTCGTTTTGTTTATTTACTGAAGTCATCCTCCGTGAAATTAATCGAACAAATCCGAATGTAAGTTGTGGGGATTTTTTTTTCCGTGGCAGATATCTACTTATCTTTTGGATCTGCATTCTGCAAAAATATAAAATAAATGAAATAAACAAATACAATTATGTAGTCCCATTAAAAATCAAATTTTCATAATGTTCGATTCTTTTCTTTTAGTGAAAAATGTAGAGTTTATGAGTACTACTGCAGGTACCTAATGTCGTTTAGCACATCACTAGCTCTCGACGATCTTCTGTGGCCATACCACTAAAATGCAAAATCAAACATTATTCATTGCGAAATGCATTTATTTTTGTACTAACAAACTATTAACATTTAATTGTTAAGTTATGTCATAAAATGTACTTTTATCACATCAATAAAACTAAATGTAAATACTTACCGATGAAATGTTATCTCCTGCTTAGCCGCTGCGAGCAATACTGCAAAAAAACATTTTACAATTACACTTGCCAAGACAAAGATTCGAGGGTAACTGGGCGTAATATCGCGCGCTGGTGGCGTCCGAGTCACCAGCTCGGCGACAAGTTTACTGCGTACATAGCACTTTTATTACCTTATTTAGATTTCTATGGCCATGATAAATAGATAAATAACACCCAAAGGCATATTATGTTTCATCAATTATCAAAAACTTTTAATAAAGATTACTTTTGGAAATAGCCCTCTCTTTAGATGGGAGGTTTCGGCTAGATGGGCTGGTATTGGATTTGTACCAAAATTTCCTCTTTGCAGTGTTATTGTCCTTTGTAGTTTTGCTCACTGTATTCTTACGAGTCTTACGACGGGCTGGCAAAACTCTGTGTTATAAATTAGTCATCAAATGGATATTTTGTCCCCGTGTAATTTGTGTTTGAGTTCTACGTTATTAGAAATATATGATGTGTTTGGCATAGCCCAAGCTACCTGCCTGATTTCAGATCATACAGCAGTGTGCGATATATGTCTACTTATAATTATAATTACGTAGCACAAGGTGTAACTATATCTTCTTCACTTTATAGGGCCAGTTATCGCAGCTCGCTCCCAAATGCAGTCTTCAAAGACATGAGCCCTTTTAGACTACACTACAGTATGTTCATGCCTACTATAATCGGCCAGGCTGATGAGGAACAGAAAAAGTATTGGCTAAAGAGAGCGGTGAATTTTGAGATTATTGGAACTTATGCACAGGTAAAATATATTACGAAATATGGGCTTCGGTAACAGCGCCCGTAACCGTTGAGCGTGTATGAAAGAATGTCCGGATGAATGCGCAAAAGTGTGAGAGTAGACTTCGAGCCACACGTCTAGATCGTGGCATACAGAAGCAGGCTGTCTGCTTCTGCTTCTCTCTGCCTTGGACAGGAATAAGAAGACAGTAGAGAGGAATGTAAGTGGAGTGGTCAGAGGATGATCTAAACACAATAATTTGAGCACAGGTATTTTAGTATTTGTCTGTTCTTTTCTATTTTTTACAAACACAATTTGAGGCGTGAATATCGTTAAATTGGATTTCAGACGGAGCTCGGTCATGGTACTTTCATACGTGGTTTAGAGACGAGAGCTACTTATGACCCTGAAACCGAAGAATTTGTACTCCACAGTCCTACCCTCACTTCGTATAAATGGTGGCCTGGTAGTTGTAAGTTGACTTAATTTCCCTTTTATTTTATAATTAAAACAAATGATAAACTAAATAGTTATGACTGACTTGATCGACAGGATACCAAGAGCTCACAGAAAATCTATGTTTTTTTTATTTTTATGGTATAAGTGGCAAACGAGCAAACGTATCGCCTGATGGTAAGCGGTTACCGCCGCCCATGGGCACCATAAACACCAGAGGCGTCACAAGGGCGTTGCCGGTCTTTGGGGGATGGAGGGAGGGAATGGGATATGGGCCTCCGGTATCCTCAGTCACTCGGTGAAACACACCGCAAGCGCTATTTCACACCGGTATTCTGTGAGGCCGTGATATTACTCCGGTCGAGCCGGCCCATTCATGCCGAAGCGTGGCTCTCACACGGTTATATGCTATGCAATTCTTTTATTATTTGTAACCAAGCGAATTTACTGGAGCCCAAATCCCTCCCTCATCTGAGCTGGGGGAGCTGAAATGGCGGGCACGCACTTGTCGCACTTTAATTGTAAGTATCCTCGGAAACAGTTGTCACTTACCTTTAGGTGACTCGTCTTTGGTTCTTGTACTAAAAACATATTTATTTCGATCTAGAATGACAATTGCTATAAATGATTAAAAAAAAAAATTCTTAGACACGTGGTTGGCAGTCCACAGCTGTGCGATTTTCACGAAACTTTCTGCCGCGCACAGCAAAACTGTGGAATGAGCTGTCACCTGCGGTGTTCTTGGACCAATACGATCTTCAAACCTTCAAGAAAAGAGCGTACTCCTTTCTAAAAGGCTGGCAACGCACTTGTATCGCCTCTGGTGTTGTGGGTGTCCATGGGTGGCGGTAATCGCTTACCATCAGGCGATACGTCTGCTCGTTTACCCCCTATATAATAAAAAAAAATGGATCTCAACATTCTTTTACTATTTTTCCAGTGGCTCATACAGCAAACTACTGCGTGGTGATGGCACACCTCTACATAAAAGGAAAGAGTTGTGGTATACAGCCTTTCATGGTTCAGCTTAGAGACGAAGAAACTCACCTTCCCCTTCCAGGTATCAAGCTTGGAGAAATTGGTGCCAAACTTGGTTTCAACACTGTTAATAATGGATTCCTGGGTTTTGAACATCATAGGATAAAACGAGATAGAATGTTAATGAAGAATAGTCAAGTTTTAAAGGTAGGTTTTGTATGAAATACAATATTTTTTAAATTTATTACGGGGTTGGAAAAAAGCTGTTACAGAAAATTTCGATATTTTCCTATATTACACATATAAATAAATTCGATAGTAACTCTGTCTCTCTGCACGCTTTCATGGCTAAACTGTTACTCTGATTTTAATGAATTTTTAGTTGGAGATAGGCCACTTTTTATCGCAATAATTGAGATAAACGCGGGCAGAGCCGTGAGCAAAAGCTTATATATAATAGACTATATTCGCGATATAGATCCCAATCCCAATGTTTTCTTTATTAGTGACTTTTTGCCATAACTATGTTAGGTTAGGCTTTAAGTTTACTTCGATGCGGCTGAACTTCGATTTTATACGTGGAACAACTACCCTTAGATCTTCACAATCCAGGTCGCGATGTCGAATTTCTGTGGAAAGACTGCCAGTAACAATTGCCAAAGATAATTGCAATTTTGTGGCAGTAAGTGCCATTGCTGATAGCGGTATTACTTTTAGCAGGCGCAATATGTTTTAATATAAGATTCGGTTGCTATCTGTATGGAATTAAAGTTGTGTTTAGATACAATGGGGTGAACGAAAACAGAAAGAACAAAGGATTAGGCTCTGGAAGACTTAGATGAATTAACAGGTGACATTGCAGAAGCTCAAAGAGTTCGAATGGCATTACCGTTAGCAATGACATCAAGCATTCTATTACATTCACTCACGGCCTACTTTACACTATTTTTCCAGGATGGTACATTTATAAAATCTCCAAACAGTAAACTGACCTATGGCACAATGGTTTTCGTGAGAGTAATCATTGTCTATGGCATGTTCAACCAATTGGCAAGATCGACAACGATTGCGGTTAGATATTCAGCTGTTAGAAGACAATCCCCACTGAAACCTAAGTAAGTTAGGATTATTATGAAATATACAAATTAGTGGCGTGAAATTGGAGAGGCCTATGTCCAGCCGTGGACTGCGATAGGCTGATGATGATGGTGATGATACAAATTAGGTTGTAGTAATACAAAACCTAGCTAATTCTTCAAACTATCACATGTTGCCTGATTTATTACTTTACGAACTAATACACGACAAAAAAGTCAATAACTATCAAACGGTTGTGGGAGTACGACACTCCCGAACCAATAAGCTAGTAAGAGCATCTAAAAATCTCAGTTGAAATATTAGAATACAAAAATTAATGAAATAATAAATTAATGAGGTTTCAGTTCTGGATTCAGTTTAAGAACGTGATAAAAACATTGTAAGAAGACATTAAGGTAATTTTTAAAGTACATAATATTGCACAATGAAGTAAAAGTACGAAGAAAACTATATACCTACCTATATTTCAGTTCTGTGACCATATAAAGTTTGAAATACACTCGTCATGTCTAGTTTCTTTAACTGATTTCAATTAAATGTATTTTCGTCAGCGTATTTTTCAGCACGAGACTATTATAGGTCGTTTAACAAGAAATTTCCTTTTCCAGCGAACCAGAACCTCAGATTCTGGACTATGTAACCCAGCAGCACAAACTGTTCATCGCTATAGCATCTACTCATGCGATCCGTTTAATTGCACAGTGGTTGTGGAATTTGTATATAAAAGTTGACAACGATCTGAAAAGTGGAAACACCAAGGATTTGCCCGAGGTTTGGTACAAATATTTAATAATAATAACCTTTTTTTTTTTTTGCGGAAATCCCCTCGGATACCACCTTCTAGTGGCATGTCGGACTCGAACCGACCAAAACCGCCCGCCGTCTCGGGTACCAGATGCCGGGGAACCAGGTGCACCCTAGAAAGGAAAAACCCTGGAACCCCGACGTACCTCGGGCCACCTGCGCTTTGTAGATAGCCCTCTCCGGTGTGTGTGTGGGAATCCTAATAATCCCGTCACTGTTCCCTAGGGCGCGCACGCTCCGCAGCGTCCGCACCGCCACCCGAGCCTGCTTCTGCTAGGGTGACAGATGGCCTCATCTGTCACCTTCAGGCTTGCGCTTATGGAGGACGGAGATCGTTCTGCGATCTCCGGCGCCTGAGTCGCCTGCGGTTCCTGGCCCGTTCCCGGGCCTGGCGCGCCGGGAGAGTTCTAAACCTCTCCCGGTTCCGCTCCGCCGTCTCTTTGGCAAGCATAACTTGCTCGCAGAAAGAAACGGCGGAGTTCCACGCGCTCTCGCTCCGCAACATGGCCGCAATCATGTTACCGAGCGAGAGAACCCCCACCCCGGTAGCCGCCACGAGTTCACGCCTCGGCTCCCCCCACGCCGGACATTCTGCCAGCGTGTGGAGCGCCGTGTCAACGGTCTGGCCATCGCAGTGGTAGCACTCAGGCGTCGGCTCCTTGCGGATTAGACACAGGTGCTCTCCGAAGCATCCTTTCCCAGTTATCACCTGTGTCATCCGGTATGAGAGGGTCCCATGACGCCTCTCGAGCCAATCCTCCATAAAGCCAATCCTCCATAATAATAATAATAACCTGACAGATCTCAAACACGGTGATCTAATTCCTAGGCAGCGTGTACTATGGTAATCAATCTGCTGTTGTATATATTTTATTTATTTATTTATTTACACTTTATGCACTTTGTACACCGGCGGACTTAATGCCCATGGCATTCTCTTCCAGTCAACCTTAGGGTGGTGTAGAAATCTTGTAGGGAGGTGCACAGGGTTACATAATAAGTGAGAAATATATATGCCATACATAGACTTAAACATACATAAACATATATACACATATACAATTAATACGACATAAATACAGATATATTTACATAAAGATACTTATATATACACATACACACACACACATATTTATAGGTATAATATTCGTACACTATGACGACTTGATCCAATGTATCAATCACCGATTTGATTGTTCCGCCATTTCGTTAAGAAGGAGATCGTGTACCTTCTTTTTGAAAGTACAATGGTTTGTGGACATCTTGATTTCGAGCGGGAGTGCATTCCAAAGTAATACTGCCTGAACGAAGAACGAAGAGTTCACGAAGTCGGAGTTGTGGGAGGGGTATAAGAGAAGCAGATTATATTCTGAGCGAAGATTTCTATTGTGGTTAGAGGACAGATAACGAAAGTGTGGGGCGAGATACGAAGGTGAAAACGGTGAGTTGAGAAATGAAAATAGGGAGGTAAGTGCTCGCTGATTACGGCGTAGGCGAACAGGCAACCATTTCAATTGGGAACGTAAAGCAGACACATGGTCATACTTGCGAAGATTAAAGATGTATCGAATGCAGTTATTGAGAAGTCGGTCTAATTTATTCAGGAGGTCTGCATTCAGGTCGAAATAACATACATCACCATAGTCGATTATTGGGATTATTAAGGACTGCATGAGAGTAATTTTGGTTTTAGGAGGCAGAAAGTTCTTTAGTCGATATAAAGTGCGCAGGCTTCCATTTACTCGCTGGCTGACGTGAGTAACCTGAGCTTGCCAGTCAAGGGTCGAGTCAATGAGTAAGCCCAAATCTTTAACTACAGAGCTGAACGGAATAACTGAACCGTTAAAGATGATCGGTGAAAGAGAGCCAGTATCGAGTCTGCTCATTATACGTTTGCTGCCCACTATAATTGCTTGACATTTGGTTGGGTTGACCGACAGTCCAAATTTAACCGACCACGACCTGATGACCTCCAGGTCCATGTTAACCTCGTCAATAGCTTGCGTTATGTCTTCTATCCTCGCCTGAGAATAAATTTGCAGATCGTCGGCATATAGGTGATACGCACCGCGAAGTTGTTGAGTGATAAGGTTAATAAATATTGAGAATAAAAGAGGAGATAGAATGCCGCCTTGAGGGACACCAGTGTAGAGGTCGCACCAACTTGAGGTCGACTCTTCAATGCGAATACACTGCTGGCGCCCCCGAAGATAATTGGAGAATCATTCCAGTGCCTCAGAAGAGACCATGAGATATTTAAGGATAGATAAAAGGATATCATGACTGACGGTATTAAAGGCATTCGAGAAGTCAACTAATACTAGTACTGTGACTTTAGTGTCTTCCATGCCCTTCCTAATATCGCCAGTCACTTTAAGGAGAGCAGTGACTGTGCTGTGACCGGCCCTAAAGCCAGATTGTAGAGGGCTTAATATATGATTTCTGTGTACAAATTTTGGTAGTTGCTTATGAACGCAGACTTCTAGAACTTTAGACAGAAAGGGAAGAATAGAAATAGGTCGAATATACTTATGAGTTTCTAAATACATACTTATTCCCCCCAGACACAGAATAAATGATGGTACTCATCACGCAAACATTTCTTCCGGGTGAGAATGAATGCCCGACCGCTGGTTTAGCAGTTAGGAGCTACTAGGCTAACAGGCTAGTCCTGTACAATACATGTATTTGTACCAATTTCAGCTATGACTGAAATAACATATCATATGATAGAAAAATCCTATGTTACTTTTGCCACGGAACCGAATTAACACATAGTTGCAACCTTCACTTTTGGAGATTCCTTCAACAAATGACAAACTCGTTTTGAAAATTTTACAAAACATTCACACAGATATAGATTAGAACTCCCTTTTTCCGTGGGAGAGCCACGCTTCGGCATGAATGGGCCGGCTCGACCGGAGTGATACCACGGCCTCACAGAAAACCGGTGTGAAATAGCGCTTGCGCTGTGTTTCACCGAGTGAGTGAGGATATCGGAGGCCCATACCCCAACTCTTCCCCCATTCCCTCTCCCCATCCCTAAAAGGTCGGCAACGCACTTGTGACGCTTTTGGTGTTGCGGGTGTCAATGGGTGGCGGTAATCGCTTACCACCAGGTGATGCGTCTGCTCGTTTGCCCCATATACAATAAAAAAAAAGAACGATTAAAAGTTGTTGTTAATGATGACAATAATAAGCAACCGTTTGTTTCAGTTGCATGCTTTGTCGTGTTGTTTAAAAGCCGTTACAACAGCAGATACAGCAACCATGACGGAACGCTGTCGCATGTCCTGTGGCGGTCACGGCTACATGCTGTCATCGAACCTGCCTCAGATATACGGACTAGTCACTGCAGCCTGCACCTACGAGGGAGAGAACACCGTGCTTATGCTGCAGACTGCTAGGTAGGAAATCGTTTAGTACAATTACCGAGCCATTTTGAACTGTAATCGTACTGATATCCAATGGGTCTCCGATTGATTTGCAAACGAGTAGAAGAGTCACCCGGTAGTGACTATCGACAAAAAATACTTAATGAAATAATGCGTTGCGGGTATATTGTCTCAAATAGCTAAATCAACTATTTATAAAAGATACATTATCACTCACGAGAATGGGAAGTCTTGCCTTACCTTTTGATTTGTTCATGGGGTGGAAAATTTCTTCGGATATGTGGTGTTTTTATTGTCTTTCACATGAAATCTTGTTTATCTCTGGCAGGAAGTAAAGCTAACTTTACCCCTATCAAAGCCCTTGTAAAATTAAAAAAAAAGGCGTAATGGCGCCGCCGTGTTTTTAAAAGTATGGGATCGTCGCGTGTTGATGTGGCAGACACATTTGTAGCTTGAAAAGCCCTGTCTTCACATAAATTTGGAATACTCGTTTTGTAGTCGGTTATTGTAAGCAAGGTATTAAGAATATCTCGATAATTTTCGATTTGTTGATAATTTTTGATTTGGGCCTACTAAGGCTACGATGCGAGATCAAGATTGTCACCGTCATTTTGGATGCGACGACTAATAAATAAAATTGTAGTATAAATAAATTAATGACTATTAAATTGTTCTGGAACCGTGTGAATCTTGAGCCTATTGTTGTGTAAATATTGGCATTCGGGGTTTTGTAAAATAAACTTTTGTAATAAAAACTAAGGGTGAATCTCGCTGACGCCTTGTGGTTTGCAAAGGAGACTAATTTTGGAAGGTTGCAGGTACTTTAGGCTAGTTACTGCGTAGTAGATTTAGTTCTTATTGTATCTTGTAACTTAACCGTGGTAGATTTTCAGCTGTATCCTTCAGGTAAGTCAGTCTTTACTAAATTAAAAAACCTCGTCGGATAGCGCGGTCGTTATGTTCAATCGTGGCCAAAACCGCGGACCTTAAATGCTTCCACTTTAAATAAATACCACGGGGATAGACCACCTCGGGTTGAACTTGTGGTGTTTCCTCCGTAAACCTGAGCGAATACAGACCAAGTGATTTCAAGTCCTCCTCGAATCGATGCCATGTGCCGCAGGATATATACTCTTGATTGTTGTTATATTTTTACAGATTACTAGTGAAAGCATGGGATCAGGCCGTTACAGGCAAGCCTTTGGGCCCGACCATGATATATTTATTGGACAACAAAACGGGTTTAGACCGTTGGGAAAACTCAGTCGATGGAATAATAAAAGGCTTCCGAAAAGTTGCTGTGGGGTAAGTTATTTTGTGTGCAAAAGGATTTATTCTCGTTGGATCCTATTTTTAACTGACTTCAAAAAGGAGGAGGTTCTCAATTCGACTGTATTTTTTTTTAAATATTTGTTACCTCATAACTTTCGACTGGGTGAACCAATATTTATGATTCTTTTTTTATTTGAAAGCTGGTACTTCCCGTGTGGTCCCATTTTAATTTGGTCTAGTTCTTGAAGTAGGTTTTTTATTGTTGTTAAAGTTTATGATTATTAAACAAATAAAAAAGAAAGCCTGTCAACTTTCTGTATCCATCAGTTACTTTGTTATTGTTGTTTTGGAGTTGTTTGATAGAGGGCGATACTTATATACTTAAGGAAGGACACAAGGGAATGTTTACCACCATAACCGACATACACATACACATTTTTTTGTTGTTAAAATTTGTGATTATATGATAACAGTTTAATATTTTTCTTGCAACATCCCACAAAAGATTGCTATGAATATCTATTACAAAAATTATTTGAGCAACGAATCACGGAGTTATAATAAGGTTTGAATACGAGTATAAAAGGCAATTGGGGATAATGAAGGTTAATTATATTTTAACAGAAAATTATCGTCAGCTGTCTCCAGTTTGAAGAAGTATACAAGTCGAGGCTTGTCTTCTGAAGACGCATGGAACATGACATCTGTACAACTTGTCGCTGCTGCTGAGGTTATTGAATTTTAATAATTTTTATTGAAAAAAATTGTCAGAAACATAAGCGTCATGTAGACTGTCTCGGTGGCGCAGTGGTAGTGTATGCGACTGCTGATGCTGATAAATGAGCTTTTATAACAGTTTTAGTAGATTTACAGGCTATCAAAACCACATAGAATTATTGCCATATTCTTCAATGACAAAATCGTTATATTTTGTAACTTATATTATAAATTAATTACATTTATTTCATGTATATAATAACAAAAAAAAAACTATTTCTATATCTGTTTTCATTTGGCACAAACAAGTCTAATGTTTGTAATTTTCAGTCAAAACTAACAAAGCATTGCACAAAAATACTAAATATAGTACCAAAGTATTTTACAGCAGTTACTAATAAAAAAATGGTTGATTTGATTGATTGCATACTTTTATGAATAAAATATAATCATTTGCGCAAGCGTACAGTGAGCGTAACGGGACAATGAGCGTAACGGGACAATGAGTCATCCTTTATCGTGCGCGCAGCCGGCGTTCATCGATTTATTATTCGTTCATTCGTCAAAATATCTTCTGTGCTTAGACTAGTTCAGCGATACTGGGTGTTTCTCTGTCTGATGGAATTCGGAACGAAGTTATTCGACAGAGAACTAGAGTAATTGACATTCCACGGAGAATCGGTTCGCTAAAGTGGAAATGTGCCGGTCATGTCTGACAGATGAACCAATGCTCGTTGGAGCCGGAATGTGTTGGAGTGGAGAACGCGATTAACTAAACGTAGTGTAGGGCGCCCAGCGGCACGAGCTGGGCTGACGATTTGAAGAAAGTGGCAGGCAGTGGATGGATGCGGACTGTCTAAGACCGGGAAAGTTAGTGCTTCTTAGGAGAGACCTTCATCCAGCAGTGGACGGCCATTGGCCATATAATAATAAATATCTTCTGTGCATGCTAATTACAGATCCAGGTGAAACTCGATTAACCGAACTAATTGTTGTAGTTAGATATTCGGATAATCGAAAATACGGATAATCGAATGTATGGAGAAAAGCGAATTTTGTACATACTAGTGTACTTAGCACCATACTTATCAGCTCATTTTTTTAACGTATAAGTTTAGACACGTTCATGCTTGTAGTACAAATGTTAAACATTTTGTAACTTGACTCAATATGCCTTAATTATTTGTGTATGTAGTTGGTAGTCTGGATAATCGCAAATCCGTATAACTGTGTATCCAAACGTATATAAATTATATTATTTGAAAAAAACGAATGAATTATCAATGGAATCTAACGTAACGGACTAGAAATTGAATTGACAAATTCCATAGAATTCGCACACAGACAGGTCACCATGAACACAATAGTATCAGTTAAAAGCCTTTGAATATCTCGACATATACCTACTGATTGAAAAACAAACTAAAAGTATAAAGAAAAGTGAAACTTAATAGATTCTTATAATTTTAACACAAACACCACAATCGCGCATTATTATTTTTAATTATTCACACGATAAGATTCTCGTGTCTATGCTAATGGACCTCCTTAATTTATGGTTGCCAGATACCATAGACATACCGTTTATCATCTGTGTAACGGTTGTCAGAATATAAATATGAATTTAAAAAATTGCATTGTAATTATTAATTCAATTAATCTGTCTACATTAATCATTAAACCAGTAGTTAGTCGTCTTAAATTATAAATTTTTGAGCTGTTTATGTCTTTATAGATTATATAGCTATTTGTTAAAATTATAATTAAGATATTTTTTGTTGAGGTCTGTAAGGCGTGGCTTAAATAAGTTTATGTTGATAGGTTTATAGTTCTTTTTGTAAATAGAGAAAAAAGTAAATAGCTAATGTCATTTGATGATGTCACCTATGTACAAGTGCCTTAGTTTTAATTTGCTCTATAAAATGAAATCGATTTTTAAGTGATCATTATTTTTTTAAGTTACCAGGTTCTACAAATACTTATTGGCAATATACTGAATATTCATTCATCACTATAGAGGTATCGTTTCGACTATCAATTCCCCAATTTTTATTATATTTTTGAAGACATAGTTTACATTTAATTATACGTCTTAAATCATAATACAAATTATTTAAATTTTTATAGATAACTTATATTATTAAAGAGCTAAGAAAAATTAGTCAAATGTTTGTCTATTTTTTATTTTATGATAATAAAAATCGAAAAACACCTAATTTGGTGAAACTAATGAGTTGAATAAATTGGATTTAGACTTTCAACATATTTTGCAGCTTATTAGGAATTAAAAAGATAATTTATGTTGCTATTTTTGTACAAAATGCATCCTTATATGGTACAAGCATAATATCAATGACCACCAACAACACGATCGGTTTCTAATTTGATTAAAATTCTTTCGCTCACAGAAAAGAATTAATTAGCTATTAATTTTAATAACTGCTTTTGAATTTCATATTTCATTTTTAAAATCAACACTTGCATAAAAAATATCATGAGTTGGTTTTTGCGCTGAGTTTTTTTATGCCATAATGCCAATGAGCAGAGGGGTGACATGGTGGTAATTAGCTACCGCCGTTCATGGATTAATGCAACCGCCGTTCCAGAATCACAGAGATGGTTTGCACTCTCTCGCTAAAAAGCAATAAAAGAGTCACTTAAAACCAGTATTTTGTGAGCCTCTATCCGATCGAGCCCGGCCCATATTTGTTGAGAGGCTGTTCCACAAAAAAAAAGATGAAATGGCAACCAGCCGGATCACTCGGATCAGCTATTTCTGCCAATCTTCGAGTCATCGTCGTGATGAAATTAATGATAAAAAATATAAAAAATGTGGATGACATGAAATGGGGACCGTCTTCCGAAAAAACAAAAAACTATCAATATTTTGTCATAAAATCCCATTTTATGTTTCTATGCATCTCCATGTTTTAGCTATGCTTTGCTCTATGGTCAATAGACGGCATTAAGTCCGTCCTTTGTCACGTTTTATGTGCGTTAAGTAGGAATAAAAAGTACCTGAAAATAAATGTGGGTTGTAAGAAAATATTTACAATACAATCTTGCTATTAATTAATGAACAAAAGCACAAAACACATTGTAGGTTATTATTTAGATTTTTAAAAATATGGTTTGTTTAAATTTAATGAAAGTATATAATTTCTTTATATTTTTAGGCCCACTGCCGTGCTGTTATGCTTTCAACTTACAAGTCTGAAGTAGAAAGGACTACCACTTCTCTATCAGAACCTTTGAGAAGAGTACTTCATCAGTTGATGGAGTTCTATTGCATTTACTGGGCACTGGAGAAATTAGGAGATTTGTTACTGGTAAGATGTATACAACTATTTTTTAATGGTATAAAAGGTAAATGTAACGTTACCTAATAGTAAGTGTGTACCGCTGACTATATACACCTACACCTTTTTTATAAAGTTATGAAGTTCCCTTGAATACCGTCGGACTCGAACCGATAAAAAACCGCTCACCGTAGAAGCCGGGAAACCAGGTGCACCCTCGAAAGCAAAAACCTGTAATTCAAGAGACAACATCCCACCCTCTGAAGAATGCCTTCACTCTATCTTCTCTCTTCACTCTATCGAACGAATGTATTCTTGCTGATAATCTCTCGAAAGCCATATCTATTCGCTAATTTTTTATATTTGTTTTGGCGAGTAGAGAAAAATTACATGGCCAGTAATAAGTGTTAAATTAACACTGTCATGAGTTAATAAACATTTAAATGATATTTAGCAAATTATAAAATATGTAGTACAATAATGTATCAGTAAGTATTTTTTAACCATCTTCAAAAAAAGGAGGAAGTTATCAATTCGACTGTTTTTTTTTAATTTTTGTTACCTCATGACTTTCGACTGGGTGAACCGATTTTGATGATAATTTTATTTATTTGAAAGCTGGTCCAGTGCTTCCCGTGTGGTCCCATTTTAATTTGGTCCAGTTCTTGAAGTCGTTAAGATGTTTTTTTTTTGTTAAAATTATTATTATTTATTGATTATTGTTATTTTTCGATTTACAAAATTAAGGATACAGCTTTTAAATTTCTAGGAAAAAATTATCGCTATCAATTTCCATTCCACAAAACAATCACGAACAAAGAAATTCAACTTAACATTTTAAATTTCCTTTTTAATCCACGAATCTTGAGAAACTTGTTAGTGTTAAAAAAATGACAGTTAAACTAAACCGTATCTATCAATGATCTCAAACATAGATGCGTGTGTTATCTGACCGCATTAACACTAGATACACAAATACCGTTCTGGAATAGACAGCCAATTATTTTGTATTGTTAGATAATATAGATAAATCTTCCATTCGAAAATAATAACCATCTACAATAGCTTTGATTATCAGCACTGGTACAGTTAAATAATATCTACGTTATAAAAACTGCAAGTTACGATTAAACAAAAAATTGTTTATGCCTAACGTCCGACGAGGACGCTGGGCAACCATTTTGTTTTTTTTTATTTAGATGCATATTTTGTCTGCAATTTTGTTCCTCCTACGGCACAGAGTTATGTGTCATAACTATAATTTAACTTTTTTAGTCACAGATAATACTTCCAAGATTTATTTCCTGACAGAGAATTTTAGTGTTTCTTAAAAAAGGTTAGGTACTGGGACTCTGTGAGCATAAAAATGACAGTTATGTTTTTGCGTGACACCGGTTGCAGTTTTATAACTAAATAAGGTAAAAATATGAAATAGCTGTGTTGTGTGGGATGTAATCTTGATGCAGTTTGGGTTCTCCGCTCTTCATCATAACTGTTAAAAACTTCCGTTATATTTTGACATTGACGGGGTTACTAATATATCTACTGAGAAATTTATTTAATATTTTTTTTGTTAAAATAGCTAATACTGGGCATTGTTTGAATATTATTAGAAGTCCATTACTAGTCTATCAACCACTATTTATTAACCGACTTAAAAAAGGAGGAGGTTCTCAATTCGACTGTAATTTTCAAGTGTTTGTTACCTCAGAACTTTTGACTGGGTGAATTGATTCTTTTTTATTTGAAAGTTGGTGCTTCCCGTTCCTATTTCAATTTGGTTCAGTTCTTGAAGTCGGTTCTTTTTTAGTAAAAATTTATTTAGTGTTTATAACTGTCACTTATCATAAGTGACAGTTCACACTAAATAAAAAACTCAAGTGTGTAAGTATCTTTAGCTGACATTGCAGTTTCATCATCGATTTATATTTTTATAAACTACTATTTATATTCGTACGGTGGATAATAGAAATTCAACGAATATTTTAATTTAGTTACAAAACCCATGTACCTACAATATTTAATACTTGTTTCACCGTCTTTTTAAATAATTTATTGACTTTTAGAACTAAAAGCAGCGAAACTGTGGAACTTACTGAAAAATAAAATAATAATTTATTTATTTATCTTTATTGCGTACACACTACAAAATAATACATAAAATGAGTCACAAAATATATATAAACAACAATTTGCGGTCTTATCGCTCACGGCGATGTCTTCCAGACAACCACATATAATAATGTGTGATGATTCACAGTGGGGTCAATAATACCGTATATTTAGTTTATCTTAAATTAGAACTATAATAATTAAGTTTCGATAAGTTTGAAAGAATATCATTTTATAAGTTTTATTTATTATTACATTTAAAATTAAATTTACAGCTGCCTTAAAATCTACTTTCAGATTGAAAGTTTTGCAAATGAACTATATAACTGATAAAAACTAAATTATGTTTCTGTGTACTTTTATCAGTTTTGAACCGACTTCATAAAAAGGAGGAGGTGTCTGGACTGAATGGGTGAATCGATTTTGATGATTCTTTTTTATATGAAAGCTAGTGCTTCCCGAGTGGTCCCATTTTAATTTGGTCTTGTGGGGGAACGGGTGTCATTCATATCCCTCCAACACAAATGGAGGATCATCCGACCAGGCGAGGTTATCGTGCCTGGCAGGCCACTGCCTAACGGTTGATGTTGGGTTGTTGTATATATGATAATCGGCGCGAGAACTTCTATTGCGCGATTCAGGATTGGTAGTTACTTTGTAGTACAGTGTATCTTCTGTAGATGGCGCTGTATGTGGAGGTCGCCACAGTCTAGTTCTTGAATCATTTTTTTTGTTATTTTTTTTATAGATTGTGTTATTACTATTCATAATCACATTAAGCAATTTTAAATAGGTATCTAACTAGCAGGTAGTAAGGTACTATTGAGGGTCGCAACTTCGTCTATTTGTTTCAAAAGTAATAACTCGATATTTTTGCAGACATTCCTTCCTTGATTAGTGCGAGACCAGAGGCTCAATGATGCAGAAGCATCTGAGTAGGCCGAAGCGGGTCATGAAACTGTATCATTGCGTGGTCTTCATTCACAATGAGTATGGTGACCACTACTCTTCTGTTCAAATCCTGGGTCGGACCGAATGTTTGTGTAATCTACAAATATTTGTTTCGAAGTTTGGGTGTTTTCTATTTATAATGTGTATGTATTTACAAAAAAAAAAAAAAGTATATATGTGTTCATATCAGTTGTCTAGTACCCAATTTTAGTTTTATTTTTTTAACGTGTTTTGCGGCGTTTGCGGCGGGGTGGTGTGTCGGAATCGAACCGACTAAAACCACACGGTGTGCCAACTCTGCGCATGAGAAGGGAGGGGTCCGGGAACTGCATTTATTAACACGACCGGACTCCTCCCAGCGCCTGCCCGCACTGAAGCGGGCACCGTCTGCTAGTAGACTCATTTGTCTAGTACCCATAACACAAGCTCTGCTTAGCTTGGGACTAGATGGCGTTGTATATTAGATGTCTGAAAAAAAAACTTAAGTAAAAATACTTGAAGTAGATGCCAATAAGAATCAGAATTTGTTTCAAAATCGATAAAAAATCATGGCTGGATACAATTGTCATATAATGATAATTAATATAGGAATTGATCGTTGGTTTGATACAAATTATAACGTGTTTAGTTTTAATAATGTTCTGTTAATTTTAATTATCTATAAAAATCAAATAGATATAAAACGAGTTGCCATTTAAATAAGACTTTTTTATTTTGTCGATGGTGAGAATCATAAATTAGCGAAGAGAGAAATCAGATCGAGTTGTTTAATTACAGGTAGTGGTCTTGATCAATAATAAACTAAAATTGACGTACCTTTTTTTATTAAATTGACATACCTAATTTATGCGTTCTAATTTATACAATTGTTAAAATCTAGAAATAAAAATGTCTCTAAATTTTTACATTATGGATCGTGAAATCAATCTACTTCTTTATGGAGTTTAATAACCCATTTAAAAGAATTCTAAATGCATAAAACTTCGAATGAGTTGCATTGATTGTAAAAACTAAATTAATAACCCAATCTACTTAGTAGCGAGATCTAATTATTTAAATATTAAACTAAAACCATTTCAAGTCTTCAATAATAATAATAATAAATTCCGGACATCTAACACACAACGCCATCTAGTCCCAAGCTAAGCAGAGCTTGTGTTATGGGTACTAGACAACTGATATAAATACTTATATACTTTTTTTTTTGTAAATACATACATATTATACATAGAAAACACCCAAACTCCGAAACAAATATTCGCAGATCATACAAACATTTGGTCCGACCCGGGAATCGAACCCGAGACCTCAAGCTTAGCAGTCGCACACGCTACCACTACGCCACCGAGGCAGTCAATCTGTCATAATACTTAGTAAACTCCATAATATCTTAAATTTAGTAAAAAATTATAATCATTTTTATTAAATATAGATTTATTAAGGCCATAAATAACAAAATTATAAAGTGTTGTTAAGCTTATTTAATGATCGAAAAATTTGTATCACAGTGAGAATAAATTAAATGCTACTTTTATACATATTATATATTTTATAATGACAGGTTCTCTTTATATTTGAATTTATTAGGCTATTGGTTGACAATTTTATTTCGAATCATCATTAATAGGTATAATGGAGACTGTACTTACTTACTCTCAAAGAAGTTGTTTATAAACAGATCTGCGACAAAATGCCTGCGGGTTAAGATTTTAACAATGGACAGGCACTTGTGGACTCAGGCATGCAAAGTCTAATCAATAATTATAATAAAATCGTAACTGGACGTTGTTTTGTACATAGGCGATATGTAAGAAAAACTATAATACGGGGCATATCTGTTGGAGAGAGTCGTGATCTACCCAATTAGGACCGGTCTCGGTCGACGTGAAATGTCGTATGGTGTCCCGTAGGGGGAGTCTTAAGGCCGCTCCTGTGGAACATTGGCTACGACTGGGTGCTTCGAGGTGCATTCTTAGATGGTGTCGCCGTCACGTGTTGCGCGGAAGATACGATTGTGACGGCGAGTGGCAGGACGCACCGTGAGGCAACCCTGAAGGCGGCGGTGACTCTCCTAGGGCAAATCCCAAGTCAGTTAGAAGAATTGAAAGATAACCGACCTTTACGCAGGTGGAGCTGCAGGCTAAAGCTAGTAGAGTAATAAATGACTACTTCTTAGGATGTGGTGAATAATGAATCAAATCAAATCAACGTTTCGCGGTCCACTGCTGAACGTAATAAATACCTATGTAAGAAAAAGATTACTTTATTTACTTATTTTCTTACTTGCTGGTTCAACATATCTAGCTCCAGAACACTATAGGTTCCTTCTTTACGATTATCTTCATGAATATATCTACTCGCATATCACACTTTTATTGGCTTAATTTTGTCTCATGTCATTGTTCCTATAAATAACGTAAAAATTGAAGTGCTAATAAATATAAATGTTCTCTTCTCATTAGTCCAAATATAATTAAAATGTAGACCAATGTCGATGTGCTTATCTTAAAATAAAACCGGCTCCACAGGTGTACAGAATGTTATATTTAAGTAAATGTTTTGGATAAAGTTGAAAGGTGATTGTATAAGAAAGTTTTATATTTAGCCTAGAAGATGCTAGTATACCTATTTAGGATAGTTAAAGTTGAATATTGGATAGTAGATGTGTACTTAACTGTCACAATGGTGTTGAAAATGTTTGAAATGTACTAAATACGAAGGCCGGCAACGCACTTGTGACGCTTCAAATGTTGCGGGTGTCCATGGGTGGCGGTAATCGCTTACCATAAGGCGACACATCTGCTCGTTTGCCCCTTATTACATAAAAAAATTATTACGACGACGAACGCCAATTTCTCTTATATATGTTAGATGCTGGATCAACATATCATCTCTACGCCATTCGTGCTAATAAAGGTCCTTAACGTTTACCTTACAGACTACTCAGTGTTAACCGAATCTCTCAATCTATTCTTCATCAACATGTCACCTCCTTTTTACCGAGGCAGTGAGGTTACCGGTACCCAAACCTCCCCTTACTCCGACTGTAGGAGCGCTTGTGCTCTTGAGTTGCAGGTGTCCATGGGCAGTGATAGCCATTTACCATTAGGTGACCCGTCTGCTTGTAATGCCCACTTCATCATAATCAATCTTTCGCAGTCCACTGCTTGCTGGACATATGCTCCTCCAATTGCACGCCACGCACAAGGGACAACACTTTGTGTGATCCACAAATGTTTGTTCTGAGTTTGGGTGTTCTTTATGCTATTTTCATGTAGGTACGTTTGTAAAGTCCAGCCACACTTCGGCATGAATGGGCCGGCTTGACCGTTTTTCAGTGAAACCACGGTCTCACAGAAAAACGGTGTGAAACAGCGCCTGAGCTGTGTTTTTGAGTGAGTGAGGATACCGGAGTCCCTAACCCCTTCCCCATCGCACTTGTGACGCCTCTAGTGTTGCGGGTGTCCATGGGCGGTGGTAATCGCTTACCATCAGGCGATACGTCTTGTCATTTACCTGCTATTCCATAAAAAAACAGGATGTATATTCCTAATATGAAAGTTGTCTTTTTTTAATATAAAAAAAATCATTTCAAATTGCTACGTAGTGCAATGTATCCAGGAGTGAGGAATGTGAGGTCCCTCTAATAATCCTGTAATCCCATGGGGTTAACTAGGTTAGCTTTTAATCTATTCAGCCAAAAATTTGAATATGGATATAAAGCCCGGTACAACCGAACAGGGCTTTACTTTCGTATTTGAACTCATAAATTTTCGAATTTTACGACTTATTAACGACAATGACCATATTACTAATTCCAATCATAAAATTACAATATTTGAATGAATTACCAATACATTTACACTGTTATCGATCTATTTTGTTCCAATATTATCATATCTCGCTACGAATAAACGATTGTCGACGATTTAGGCTACATTAGATTTATTTAGATTACAATACATAAGTATCATGTTAGCGGTTCCGGTGTCAATGAAACCATTCTAAACTTTATTGTACATTTTAGAGCTTCGATATATTATAACAGTACCAACGATAAATAAGACTATTTCCAGCAATATGCGATTTCAGTGGGTGTCAGTGTGAGTAGTCCTGATGCATGTATAACATAATGAATATATATATAATCATTTTATACATTTGGTAAACTTTTGCAGTCTCGTTGGTGAAACGGTTAGCGTAAGCGACTGCCAATCAAGAGGTTTCGAGTGCGATTCCCGGGTCGGACTGCAATTCAGACAGAAATTCTTAAAAGCAGCTCGGGGTATGAAATATGACGGTGATTCACGCCGTCTCCTCGGAGTATTAGGCTGCCTCGGAGAGTACGTTAAGCCGTTGGTCCCGGTTGTCATGCACTCCTTTCAAATGTACTGGTAACTAGTTCAACCTCCGAATTCAGTTCACCCTCAGGGTTGCGGAGGACCGATGCCAGTCTCTCTGTAGAAAAACTGACATTCAGGTAAAAAATTAAGACTAGGAAGAAGGTAAATTTCTAAACTAAACAATCGAGCTGTAAATAGCTGTAATTATCCGTACCTACGATCTCGTAAAATTGTAATAAAATACTTTCTCCGTTATTTTTTGCTCTAAATTTGCGCCCGTACTAGAACTAGTATCGGTACATAAATAAAGCGGAACGTAAAAAAAACGATATATTGAATCGATATAAATGATCGATTAGTTTTTGTTGAAGAACCGGTGTGTTGACCTCGTATCGATATAACTGTACCCAGGACCTTATGCTAAGGTTACCTACTAGTATAAAAACAAATATAGTGCTGATGTTTATCTAAATTATTAGTTATGGTAACATTTTTTTTCAAAAGAAGATATGTACAATTTATTAATCAATAAATAAATATTTCGGAAATTTAACACACAACGCCGTCTAGGCCCAAACTAAGCAGAGCTTGTGTAATTGGTACTAGACAACTGATATAAATACAGATATTCTCTTTTTTTTGTAAATACCAACAAATATTTGCTTATCATACAAACATTTGGTCCGACGCGGGTATCGAACCTAATATATAATAATATAATAAAACAAAATATTCTAGATTTAAACTCAATTGTACTTATTAGAATATTTTAATTAATATGTGGAAAAAGTGCAAGTATTCTAGAATTTATCTTAACAAATTTGCTTGTCAACTTTCCCCGTCAATTACTTTGTTATTGTTGAAGTTGTTTGATGTCAAAGTCAAAGTCAAAGTCAAATCATTTATTTCCATAGGCCCCAAAAGGTACTTGAACACGTCAAAAATACAAACATCAAAATATAAAATAAAACTCAAGTAATCAATTCAATGATAAAAAGGTACTAATGCTAAATGCCTTGAAATGATTTGAATTACTGGAGCTTAGATTGATTTCGATTCAACTCAAAGGTTTAAATTGAAATAAATCCAAGTACCAGCTCCGATGGGTATTGCATTCATGAGAAGAGCTGGTGAGAAACTCATGTGCACCATCTTTTCAAATAATTCATACAAAGTTTGTTTGTTTTTGACAACAGTACTTCTATGTGCAAGTTAAGGCAACCAAAACACAAAGGCTAGAAAGCGGTCTAAAGAAATATTAAAACTAGGGAAATAAATTTTTTGTCTAATAAAATAATAAAAATTAGTCCATAGCATATAAGGTTGCAATCACTTACACATCAAGGAGTAAAAGCAATGTGTGCATACATACTGGTCCCAGGAAAAGATTGCCTTAACTTAACAAAATTTAAATACTTAGTAAGGAAGGAGTGGAAGGACACAGGCTACTGTTTGCCACCATAACTGACATACACGCGGGTTGAGACGCTGGCAAAAACTAGTATCGTTATAATATCAAAATGTACCGTTCAACAAAGTATAATTGAAGTCATTGACGATAACTGGAAAAGTAAACGGGAAAGAATCCAGAAATCAACAACCAAAAAGTTGACATCTTGCAAAAAACTACAAAGTTTTCTTTAAGAAGTGATTAAGATGTAATATCCCACCTCAATACCTGAATAAAACCTCTTTGCACGTCACTTCATATTTATTTTATAACAAACACTCCGTTAATATGACCTCGTTAACTAAGTAGGTATATATAGGCAATGATTCAAAATATGATACGATTTGACATTTGACCCCGCGGTGCCGTCATATTAGCGCTGTCATGATTTGACAGTGATTTTAGCGAACTGTCTGAATTAAGGTGCAATTTAAGAGTATTATCTTATTAACGGTTAATATTTCAATGATATAGTGCAAAGGAATAAGAAGAAATCTTGGTTTAATAACCCTAACTTTAAGATCAATTGTATTTTTGAACGGTACATTTTGATATTTTAGTTACACTAGCTTTTGTTCGCGGCTTAGCCCGCGTGTATGTTCTTCCTTAAGAATCAAAGCATTTTCATACCAAATTTTGTTGAAATAAGTGCAGCGATTTAGCCATGAAAGCGTAACAGACAGACAGACGTAGACGAAGTTACTTATGAATTTATAATAATGAAAGTATGGATTAATCACAGAATCCTAGTAGGTAATTTTTTTTATTGAATAAGCATTTCTTTTGAGAAAATAAATGGTTATGTAGTTCTAATAATAATAAATAATAATAGTTTGTCTATCTCCTGCGTATCGTTACTTTTGCAATTTAATTCATTTAGTTTTGCATTGCACTCTACTTAAGAAAGAAACTATCGCAAACATAGTAAAAATAAACATTCCAAAAATATGATAATTGCACAAAAAAAGTTGAAATAATTTACTTTATAAAAGGTAATCTTCATAATCGGTCAGCGTCGTGTTTATATGAGATATTATGAGAGAGAACGACAACGTAATACATAATTGGGCGATTATCGCCTGTATTATTCATGTTTTTATTTAATATACTATTCATCACAACAACAACCTTTGACAGTCCACTGTTGGACATAGGCCTCTCCTTAGAAAAAATATTTATTCTATTCAGTCAAAATATATTATGTACTCCTTAACCATGTTTGTATTCAGTGCCTATTCTATGAATATCACAAAATATCAATATCTATTTGATATTTATAAATATTTTGAACTGTATCTCAACTGGGCAAGATTTATGTATGTAAAAACAAAAAAAAAGACATGTGATAGCAATCAACGATCATTCACCAGAATAAATCAAAAGAATATGTTCAAAAATAATATATAACTACGTCCACAATATATAAATATATTTTCTATGTCATATCTAGATTAAATCGAGATGGGAATACTATATTTTTGAGAGCTAAATTGAATGTGACCATAATTGGAGCCCATATATCATGGCCAGACGTTGTCGTTTTATTATTTAAAATAAAATTGTGCTATAACTTTTAAAATATTGACTCGGATGCCATGAGTTCATAAAAAAATAAAGCAAAAAAGAACGTTTGCAATTTTTTTGCGAGTTTGTCAAATTACGACTTGGATCTTTCTATTGTTTCTTTAAAAAGAATACTGGCTGTTTAAATGTGAATTAATTATTGACATTAAATATTTAAAAACGTATTTTTGAAGTGAAATCTTCTTTAGCGGCGCTGTGTACTTTTTTGGAATGGGTAAAAATGTATAAACTCGCGTCAGGTCACGTGACCTGATCGGAAATTCGTAAGACGGTTGGAGAGAGGACAGGTGGCGCAAGGCGCTTGCGCGAATGTTCGTGTGTGTATGTAATATAAATTGTCATGTTTGTGTACGATAGCGCAATAAATGAATATTGTATTCCACCACATAAATAATAGTACTTTTGTACTGATAATGAAAGCAATTCGTACAAAATTATTCTCTAACCATTCCAAAATATCAAAAATGCACAACGTTAATATTCAAGTTTTCACTCTGCCGGCACTCCCGGAGCGCAATTTTTTTCTTACTTATTTGATTACCAGTGACTTTGATACTGTTTATCAAATAATACCAAACGTCATTGATGTATTCTTTAGTTGCCGAGTTATATTGTTAGATAATTCAGTGATTTCTGTATTTTTTGTCTGCAAACGAGCAGACCTATCACCTGATTGTTAGCGATCACCGCCGCCCATGTACACCCGCAACACCAGAGGCGTCACAAGTGCGTTGCTGACCTTTTAAGAAGGAGTACGCTCTTTTCTTGAAGGTTTAAGCGTCCTCTTGGTCCGGGTCAAAACACAAAGCTTGTTAACAGAAGCTCATTTGCATGGCCATTGACCATTGATCTATCGAGTCTTATAAGTTGATTATAATTATCATTTTTAGTAATTAAACTAGCATGATAACATACATCAGCTTGTGTAGAAAGTGATAAGGGTTAGGAAGAAATACCTGAGGTAATACCTGAAAACTTCAATTATTACACAAATACTCTATCGTGATCCAGAATTTTTCTCATACTAGCTGACCCACGTAACATCGTTTGCGTCTCCTATTGCCCGTAGCGTTATGCTGTACAGCCCGAACAAATTTATTCATCATAACAAAGTAATACCAACTTAACGAATGGACGTATGCTGTCATGAACTTTTAAAGAGGAACAATTCTTTTCAACACAATTTTTGCGAAACTAGCTGTTTACGCAAATAACGTAATGGAAAGCTCTAAAGAGGATTTTTTTTCTCTTTTTATGCAACAATTTTCATTGATTCTCTGTTCCTTTTGATCGTATCATCATGATATTTATTGATAACATTGGCAGAATTTTTCAAATCCGATCAATTGATCAAAACCAAAAAATAAACACATTTTCTACTTTATAATATTAGATTAGATGTAGCCTAAAGAGAGATTGTTATATTGAGTTAATTTGATAATAGAAGAGTTTCTTTAAAACCAAAAATCTCGTATGTGCAAGAAATTTTATCATTTAGAGGGTGGGAGAGCCAAGCTTCGGCATGCATGGGCTAGCTCGACCCACGACCTCACAGAAAACCGATGTGAAACAGCGCCTGCACTGTGTTTCACCGAGTAAGTGAGGATACCGGAGCCCCCAACCCCTTCTCCCTATCCCTCTCCCCATCCCCCAAAGGTGCCTTTGGGGGAAAGGAAGACGCAAGACGCAATTGCGACGCCTCTGGTATTGGAGGGAGGAGGGTCCATGAGCGGCGGTAATCGTTTACCAATAGGCGATAAATTAGCTCGTTTGCCCCCTTTTTTCCATTAAAAAAGGAAAATGTCAGCCTATCGCAGTCCACTGCTAGACATATCTAATTGCACGCAATTTGGTTCTACCCTCGGATTCTCACCCTCCCTTTTTATTTAAATGATACTGCCAAAGTGAGTCTACTCTGTCTCATGCAAATCATGGACAGAATCCAAGAGTAGTGATCACTATACTCATTGCGAATGCAGACAATGCAATAAAATATAAATATTTTTTTCGGACAACACACAACGCCATATAGTCCCAAACTAAGCAGAGCTTCTACTATGGGTATTAGACAACTGATATTAATACATATATACCTTTTTTTTGTAAATACATACATATTATACATAGAAAACACCCAAACTCTGAAACAAATATTTGCAGATCATACAAACATTTGGTCCGAACCTGGAATCGAACCCGAGACCTCAAGCACAGCAGTCGCATACGCTACCACTGCGCCGACGAGGAAGTCAGTCCAATAATGTACCATGAAGACATACACACTATGGCTGCCTATGAGATGCTTCTATATCATTGGATATTTTTTTTTTAAAATAAAAGTATTTTTTTTAACTCGGTAAATTATAAACGAGATGGCATGACATGACAAAAATAACTTTTCAAGATCAATTTGTTATTTTCATAACAAACGTATTTTTTTGTTTGCAGTTCACGTCAATATCCGAACGAGATGTGCAGCAGTTGCAAAGCACTTACGAAGAATTGCTGGTGAAGATCAGGCCGAATGCTGTAGGGCTGGTGGATGCCTTCGACTTCAGGGATGAGGTAATCATTATAAATAATAATATGTACATACATACATAGACAAATATGGTTTTACTAGTTTTTAGTCCACGGCTCCGCCCGCGTGTATATCGGAGTCAGTTATCTCGCAACAGAAAGTCGACATGTCCTTCCTCAGGAATTACAATATTACCACGCAAAACTTTGAAAACGTTGCAGTGGTTTAGCCGTGAAAGCGTGACAGACAGACATACTTACTTTCGAATTTAAAATATTGGTATATATTACTTACTAGCTGACCCACGCAACCCGTAGCGTGAAAATTTTCCCCCGTTTTTGAAACATTCTTCATTGATGCTCCGCTCCTATTAGTAGTAGCGTGATGATATATAGCCTATAACCTTCCTCGATAAACTGACTATCCAACATTAAAATAATTTGTCAAATCGGACCAGCGGTTCCTGAGATTAGCGCGTTCAAACAAATAAACAAACAAACAAACTCTTCAGCTTTATTATTAGTATATATATACTATTTTATGTTATTATATTGCGCAAAAAAGTATTGTTAGTACATTTTAATTCACTAATTAGTTTTATTTTACTTTTATTTTTTTAAATTAAAAGGTAACCATTTGTTTTTTATATCTCAATGGTTTGAATTAGTAATTGTTATCATCATTAATGCATAATAACTATAATTCTAAAGATTTATTCGATTGAAAGTAGTGAATACTTGAATTAACTTGGGACTGTTTAGGGAATTGCTCTTGGTTTTAAAGTTAAGGTTTAACAAGTAAGTGATAAGGTTATGTGTTATATTGATATGAGCTTGAAAATAAGTATTTTGTCAATAATCTATTTGTCTATTGTTTAGATTTTAAATTCTACTCTGGGAGCTTCCGACGGTCGGGTATACGAACGTTTGATGGAAGAAGCACTAAAGAGCCCTTTGAACTCTGAACCTGTTAACCAAAGCTTTCACAAATATCTTAAACCCTTCATGCAGGGGAAACTGTAAATATGACTTACTTATGTAATGTGTGTTATGTTATACCAATGATAAAAATGTTAATGTTTTGTGTAAATAAATAAATCATTTTGTCTTTAAATAAAGTCTTTTATTTCATTATGGCAATCATGTTACAACGTCGTTTTTGACAAATGCAATTAAGAACAATCTGACTTTGAATAAATAAATAAGTTAATTTAAATAAATGCGATCGGACACTTTGCAAAAACACCAAGACAAGTTTTCGGTGTTGCCGGAAGTCGTCGTGATGTGGTTGCTTACGTCAGTGTGCCGATATCAAACTGGTTTCTTAGGCAGTTTGGGCATTAGCCTGCGCGTAACCATTGCCAAATGATTTAGTTTGAGAGTTTGCAACCCTATAAGCTGTGCTTACAGGCTGGGCTCTGGCAGATGATGAAGCAGATCCGTAACCTTGCGATTGAGAGTTAGCAGAAGTCCTCGAGCCGTAATATCCATTGTTGATGTTGGCGTCAGACTTAGCTTGACCATATGCACCACTGTTGGCAGAAGAAATAGCAGAACCGTACTGATTATTGGCACTTGACTTGGCTTCGCCGTAACCGGGAGCATTGACATCGGCCCTAGCGTCAGCCGAACCGGCACCATTTACGTTGGCAGCTGACTTAGCAGAGCTGAGACCAGCGTAGTTTACATCAGCACCGGCCTTTGCTGCCCCGTATCCGTTGGAGTTAGCATGTGCGTTAGCGTTGCCATTGCCTTGAGTTCTGGCATGAGCATTAGCAGATCCTGCAGCTGGTTTGTCATAAAGGGTACCGAAACGCCAAGAGATTGTCCTTCCGTGGGTGATCTTAGCAGAAGAAGCAGCGTTTCCACTACCGACGACATTAGCGTTAGCAGATGCAACTTCAGCGGGGGCAACAGGAACATAGGCAGTGTGGAAGACAGGAATATTCTTTACGTCGACGACAGCAGGCAACAGCTGTTGAGATGGCACCGCTACGGGATTGGCGGGAACGACTTGGTAGACAACTTCAACAGGGCCGTTAGTTTGAGCAGAGGATGATGCTGAGCCTTGGCCTTGAGATTTGGCTGAAGTGCTTGCAGAATTGTAGCCAGAGTTTGCCTTAGAGTCAGCTTGTCCGTAACCACCGAAGGTCTTAGAATTAGAAGAAGTGATGCCAAAGCTGCCTTCACCTGTATTGGCACTTGACTCGGCGACACCACCACCGTTACTTGAGGCGGAAGTTATAGAAGATTCAGCACCTCCATTCCTAACAGCAGAGGAATGAGCGTGAGCTCCTCCGGGTAAGTCGTAGGTAACTTCAGCAGGAACAGCGAAATTCTGTTCGTAAGTAATCACTGTGGCAGGTGCAGGAACAGGGTAGTAACCGCCATAATTAGCTTGAGCAACTGCTTTAGCCTCACCGATGCCAGAGTATGCTTGTCCACCGAAGGTCTGAGCTTGAGCGATAGCTTGTTCAGGGTAGACCAGTCCATCACGGGCTAAGTTGTTTCCAGTGGCACTTCCATAAGCCTGGGCATTATCTCCGTTCGCATTGGCCGATGCAAGACTTGACCCTCCGTTGAAACTGTATGCTTGACCAATGGAGTAGGAGCGTCCATCACGGTTAAGGACACCTGCAGAGAAACAAAATTGTCAGATCAAGTGAAGTATACCACAATTTTTTTTTAGTAATCTAGTGTTTGCGATTTTTTTTTATGGTTACAAAAAGTAAAAATTAATGTACTAACCGTTTATGAGGACTGGGCTTGAGGAGCATACGGCGAACAACGCCACAGCTACAACAAATTTCATCGCCATCTCGATTATTATCAGAGGAGAGGACACGGATGAGTGGATGCAGTGAGAGCATTTCTCCGTGCTTATATACGCTTGCCACCACTCCTGCGCATCAACTGCGGGTCAGTACTAGTGAACTTCACCTAGAAACTGACACTCATAAATTAAACGATGGGATGCGGTCCGACTTGTGTGTCCATAGTGTTTTTTATTAATTAAAGGAGATTTTATTGGAACATTTAGTAGATAGATACTAAGAGTTTTAAGTACAACGACCTCTAGTTCCAAGTTTAGCGAGTGATACAAGTCACTTTTTTTATTATTGTTTATGTAATTTGTCGAGTGGTTTGAACTTGATTCTTTTGTTACCAGCGCTAATACGGGGTGTAGACAGACAATAAATTATCTTGGCTAAGATCATAAATAATAATGCAGGATTATAAATGTATAATCTATGTCAAATCGTAAAGTTTTTCAGTGTATCGATTGAACATTTCGAGTTTAATTTATAATCAATTGATTTAAAACTTATTTTGTAGGATAGTAGACGTTAATTGACGATGAAATTCTCTTAAGTTTTTTCAACTGAAGATATATTTTGGCTTTTACATAAATATTCGTAAATATGTGTTAGCTAAGTAACATTTCATTGCCCTTTACGAAAGGAACGATTATTTGTATGTTTGAATATTATGAAAATAAAGAAGTAATAGCCTTTATCGGTTCCGGAATTTTATCAGAAAGTTTTTTTATCAATTTCAGCAGAATTATGTAAACATAAAAATAATTTATTTACTTGATTCTTTTATCTAGAATGAACTTCATTTTATTTCATACAAGTAAATGAAATTAGCAACATCAATAACTTAATTATTTATTAAAAGTACAAATGAATTTTAATCTCAGAGTATATTAATGTCTCAAATATTATTATGTAAAAAGAAATATAATTATTACAAATTCTTTAAGATAGTAAATTCTTTTTCGTTTCCAACAACGGTCATCATGAAATTATATAGATGTGTATGTATGTAGTAGAATAGCAAGGGGCAGACAGCATTCACAAATAACAACGTTCAGTGTGTTATACTTTTGTGTCTACATAGTTGAACTAGAAGACAACAAACGACTAGGGGATGAAAGGGGAATAGGAGATGAATAGGGGGTACTATTAAATTATATTGACTGCCTCGGTGGCGTAGTGGTAGCGTATGCGACTGCTAAGCTTGAGTTCTCGGGTTCGATTCCCGGGTCACACCAAATGTTTGTATGATCTGCAAATATTTGTTTCGGAGTTTGGGTGTTTTCTATGTATAATATGTATGTATTTACAAAAAAAAGTATGTAAGTATTTATATCAGTTGTCTAATACCCATAACACAAGCTCTGTTTAGCTTGGGACTAGATGGCGTTGTGTGTTAGATGTCCGGAATATTTATTTATTTATGAACAATGAAAGTACACGACTTATGGAAAATAGTTGGCGGACGCTGATTGCCTAAGACTAGTATAATTAGCTCTCCTTGGGGAGACCTTTCAGTAGTGAACGATAATAGCCTGATGATGATCATTATAATAAGAGTTTGAATTAGTTTTAACACAAAGTGTTTTGCCATGTAGAATTTGAACCCATAACACTTGGCGCAATAGAAAGAGGCGTAGCCACCATTTAAACCGCTAGGCTAACCGTGCAGTCTACTATTAAACATATGGTCGTGATCATGCGCTATGGTTACAGACAAGGGTAAGGCTAACCCTGGCCGCCGCTTCCCGTTTTCAATAGACCTTTATCACCAGGGGAATTTAAATCCCCCTCGGCTTAAATTTCTCCTCAAAACCTTTTGTTTTTTAGGTTGAAGTCGACTGTAAGTCTATTGTAATAGACTTAATGTGTCGTAACACAGGTGAAATTCGATTATTTACGTGAAGCGACTGCTATAAGACGTCCATAATATAAGTGTACTGTGGGATATCGAAGTTCTATAGAACGACTGTTGACGGATCCATTAGCCTTCCAACTATTGTGGTGACACAATAGTTATACCATATCAGAATATATTATACCTTAAAGAAAATTGAGGAAAACCCCTTAAATTTTTAGGCACATTATATTTTTTGTATATTTTCTGAAGTTACTCCAGTATTTGCGAAAGGTAGGACAGGACAGGTAGTCATCATTTCATGATGATGAGCTGATGATGTAAGTTACTACTTCTTAACGGTTAAGAATTGGAGGATAAATCTTTAAATGTCTTATATATGTATGTTACCTTTAATCTTTTCATTTTTATTCTTTCAAGTTATTTAGGTAAGCTGATGATGGAAGATAAAACTCTTCAACCGTTAGGAATTAGGAGTCATCCTCTAGGATGATTTTAATATAACACGTACGTATAGACCTTAATTTGTGTTCTTTCAGTAATTTACATGAGCTGATGATAGAAAGTAAAAAGATTTCCCAATCATCATCTAACTCCCGTTCGAAGTTTTTTTATGGAATAGGGGGTAAACGAGCAACGCCGCCCAAGGACCCCCGCAACACCAGAGGCGTCACAAGTGCGCTGTCGGCCTTAGGGGGATAGGGAAGACGACGTCTGGGTTAGGTTATGGGCCTCCGGTATCTACGGACCAGTTACTAAACTAGTCGTCTGCAGGAAAGAAAAGACATGCAAAGCTAATATTAGGATTAGGAACCTACACTATATCCATACACCTAGTTTGTCCCGAGATAGATAGAAAACTCTTTATTTGTACACCGTATTAAATAAATATTCCGGACATCTAACACACAACGCCATCTAGTTCCAAGCTAAGCAGAGCTTGTGTTATGGGTACTAGACAACTGATATAAATACTTATATACCTTTTCTTTTTCTGGTAAATACATACATATTATACATAGAAAACTCCGAAACAAATATTTGCAGTTTATACAAAAATTTGGTCGACCCGGAAATCGAACTCTCAGGCTTAGCAGTCGCATACGCTACCACTACGCCACCGAGGTAGTCAGTATTATAGATTTAAAAGTAAGAGTACAGAAAATGACAAATATATAATATACAAAGGGTGGCCTTATTGCCAAAAGCAATCTCTTCCAGTCTACCTTATGATGTATCAAAAGGAGATCGTTTTTTATTTTTTCGAAAGACGATCCCCATTTCATGTCATCCACATTTTATATATAATGTTTATCATTAATTTCATCACGACGATGACTTGAAGACTCGAAGACTTGATAATTGAATACGATAAATACTTGACATTGGCAGAAATAGCTGATCCGAGTGATCTGGCTGATTGCCATTTCATCAAGTGTGAATTTCAATAAAAAAAAAAAGATGGATCAAAATGTATCGGATAGACAGTAGTTGACGGTAGAGAGTTTTGAAGAAATATTTACAATTAATCTCAACAGTTGTCATTCGCGTAATGCTTTCTCATCATGCGGGTTGTTAGGTATTTTGTTGGGTTCTAAGTCGCATGTAAACTCTTGAAGAAAACTGTTATTGTCATTTTTTTATGTACCAATGTACGAATAAAATTTTCGTAATACAGTGACCAATTAGTACAAATAATATCAAAAAACTATTAAAAAAGTTATTTTGCAACCTTCTGCGCGAAGTTCCGACTCGCCAAGATACGTCGGCCGTATAGTAATGATGATTATTGGAATGTGGGTATTAGCCAAGGTAGAAATATATTGTAGACGATAGAAAATAAAATAAATATTTTGGACATCTAACACACAACACATTCTAGTCCCAAACTAAGCTGAGCTTGTATTATGGGTACGAAACCACTGATAGAAATACTTAAATAGGTTTTTTTTAGTAAATACATACATATTATACGTAGAAAACACCCAAACTTAGAAATAAATATTTGCAGATCATACAAATGTATGGTCCGACCTAGGTATCGAACCCGAGACCTCAAGCACAGCAGTCGCATACGTTACCACTGCGCCACCGAGGCAGTCAAATATATCGACTATGATATATTTCTTTCGCACTCGTATACCTAATAACTATATAGACGCTCAGATCAAATGGGATTATTGGTGCAGAGGATAAAGAAACGTTGTGCCGTTCAGTTCATGGCAAACGAGCAGACGTATCACCAGATGGTAACCGATTACCGCCGCCCATGGACACCCGCAACACCAAAGGTGTCACAAGTGCGTTGCCGACCTTCGGGGGATAAAGAGGAAATGGGGGAAGGGGTGGGGATATGGGTCTCCGGTATCCTCACTCACTCGGTGAAACACAACGCAAGCGCTATTTCGCACCGGTTTTCTGTGACGCCGTGGTATCACTCCGGTCGAGCCGGCCCATTCATGCCGAAGCGTGGCTCTCCCACGGTAAAAAAACTAATTAGAGTACATTATAAGGACTCCTTATCAGCTTTTATTTCACTCAACTCTCAACGGTCTAATGAAAATAATCATTTAGTTATATGGAGGCAAACATCCAAATACAATTCATAATTTAAAATTGTCTGTCTGTCTTTGATCTAAGTATATAAGTTTGAAACATTGTGCTTTCACTAAACATAAAAGGTATTGTGTTGATTTCTCTATTTACTTAAAACAAATTAACATAATTAATCAGGCAATTAAATATGTACATAAAGATATAGAGAAGTCGTAAAATTTTATGATACATTTTTGTGGTGGACGATATTACATTTGTATTTGGCAAGCGTTTGCAATAAACATAAATTTTACTGAAAAGATACTTAAATTGTGATCTGCATAAGTAGGATATCAGTAGCTGTTTCTAAAGCATTAACTAATCTATACAAATAAATAAAATTGGAGTGTCTGTTTGTAATATTAAAATAACCGTACATAAAAATAAAGTATGTATATAATTTCTGTTTGTTCCGGCTAGCCTCTGGAACGGCTGGCCCGATTTTGACGGGGCTTTCACTGATAGGTAGCTGATGATATAAGGAGTAACTAAGGCTACTTTTTTAGACTAGCTTCGCCCCGCGGCGTTACCCGCGATACGACAATAACTGCGGGTAACACCCCGGGGTTCGATTAGTGAATAATAAATATTCAATGTTATCTTAAAGTTAATATTTATCTTAAGAATCAGGTCTCACCGTTCGTTCCTCATGTCATAAAAAAAAACAGGTAAGAAAGTAAAATATGGTGTACTTCTTCAAATCCCAAATGGAACAAAACTTTGTATGATCCACAAATTGTAGTTCTAGATATAGGTGTTCATTGTGTACGTTTCATGAATGTTTGTAAAGTCTCCCGACACAGGATTTATAGCTAATCCGGGAGTTGTCTTTTTTTATAAACATTAAAAAAAATAGGGAGGTTGGGTTCTACTACTTTATACAGTGACATCCAATGAATAAGGGTAATATTATAAAAGTTTGTAAGTATGTTTGTTGCTCTTTCACGCAAAAAACTACCGAATGGATTTTGATGAAACTTTACAATAATATAACTTATACATCAGAATAACACATAGGCTACAATTTATAAAGATACTAGCTTCGCCTTGCGGCGTTTCCCACGGTTTTTGTCGTATCGCGGTTAGCACCGCGGGGTTCAGCTAGTTTTATATAGAATACTTAAGTATAGAATCTTAAAAGATATAAAACTCAACGCTGGATTTTATTAAGACTTGAAACTTAAATCTCCCGTAAGTATCATATTGGATATGGCTATAATTTGATTAGTAAATCATAAGTTCGGATTAAGAAATTAATCGATTTAAAAGGTGTTACAATCTATAATTTTTATTCGTTCCTCTTAATTGGTATTATTCGAGTCCAGACACTTCAAAAACACGTACTTAAAATCAAGTTATAAATCACTAGCATGTATAATTGTGAGTCTGCCTAGTTACACTAGAAAGTGACATTGGTTGAGAGACCTCCTAATAAAACCAGCTGAGCGTGTTGAACTCGTTTTATGTTCAATTATAATTTTAACGTAAAAAACTAATTAAAATTAGATCAAAGTATAAAGTCATGAAAATACATTTCCAACGAATCTATTTGATACCTAATCTATACAAATAAATAATATTGGAGTGTCTGTTTGTAATATTGAAATAAACGCTTTTTACTAAATGCATATATTAAGTAATTAATTCCATCCAACACTAAAATAATTTTTGGAATCGGACCAGCGGTTCCTGAGATTAGCGCTTTCAAACAAACAAACAAACAAACTCTTCAGCTTTATAATATTAAGTATAGGTGTACCATTCCATTTTTTTTTTATTTTAGTGTATTTGTTCCGGCTAATCTCTGGTACGGCTAGACCGATTTTAACGGGATTTTCACTGGCAGATAGCTGATTACATTAGAAGTAACTTAGACTAGCTTTGCCCCGCGCCGTTACCCTCGGTTGTTGTTATACCACGGGTAACACCGCGGGGCTCAGCTAGTAGATAACCATGACTCTTTTATGTGGTTCGCACTTCTATTTCGCTTTTACTTTTATATTGCAAGCTAAATGCTCAGAATGAAATTAATTTGAAAGGTATTGCTCGAACTACTCCTTTTCCAATAGGGTAGATGACTGTATCGTAAATTAATACCGATGTCTCTTTCATTAAAACGAATACTACAAAACATCTCGGAAAATTTAATTATAACAGCTTTTCATTTATATGACTAACTAGCTGACCCACGCAACCTCGATTGCGTCTTCTATTGCCCGTGGCGTGAACATTTTCCCACGTTTTTTAAACATTCTTCATTGGTGCTCCGCTCCTATTAGTAGTAGCGTGATGATACATAGCCTATAGCCTTCCTCGATAAATGGACTATCCAACGCCGAAAGCATTTTTCAAATCGGACCAGTGGTTTCTGAGATTAGCCGGCACAAACTGACAGACAGACAGCCAAAAATTTAAAAAATATATATTTTGGTATGTGTACCGTATATACATTCATATGCATGTAGTAGAAAGCGGTTATTTTAATATTGCAAACAGACACTCCAATTTTATTTATTTGTATAGATTGAAATATATCGCTCTATTCAGTAGTCTAAATCAGTGACGTCACAAGTTTGTATACATTACATTTTTCATACATAGTTATCGTTTTGACAGATGATAAAAAGTAACTAATTTACTAAGGGGTCACCTACCCTATTGTCCACCATCAGCTGTATTAAATCATCAGCTCTCTTCTTTCAGTTTTTCCTTACTGTTTTGTTCATTTGTACTTTATAGTGTTGTTCTGAGTCTGGGTGTTCTTTGTGTCCGTTTCATGTACGTATGTAAAGTGCTTTAGTAGTCTTAAGATGCATTTAGAATAAAGCTGTGATTTTGATGTTTTTTTTTTATTATTATTGAATAATGGGCAAACGAGCAGGCGTATCTCCTGATGGTAAGCGATTACCGCCGCCCATGGACACCCGCAACACCAAAGGCGTCACAAGTGCGTTGCCGACCGTTGGGGTATGGGCCTCCAGTATCCTCACTCACTCGGTGAAACACAGCGCAAGCGCTATTTCACGCCGGTTTTCTGTGAGGCCGTGGTATCACTCCATTCATGCCGAAGCGTGGCACTCCCTGGGTAAAATAGGCATTTCAAATGTATTTATACATAAAACAAGACATCACAGTTAACTGTTCTCAAATTGATCCATTTTAATATTAATCAGATGCAAAATAAAACAAAAAATACAAACATATAGCGGACGACGTTTTTGGAGCATTTTTAATTCTAGAATGTATTGACTTAATTTAAATTATTTACCGTGGGCATAGGAATGTAGCCATTTCATTATTTGGAGCAAAAATATTGAATACAATTAAATGGATACAAAGAAGAGATACATATGATAATAATAATCATATTTGGTGTACACACAACGCCATCTAGTCCCTAACTGAGCGGAGTTTGTACGATGGGTACATTTGAAATTATTTTTGTAATTACATTAATATTATACACAGAAAACACTCAAACTCCGAAACATATATTTGCAGATCATACTAACACTCGGGAATCAAATCCGAGACCTCAAGCACAGCAGTCGCATACGCTACTATTGTTCCACCGAGGCACATCGAGAAACAAAAATTTGTGTAATTCACTTATCCTCTAAGTGTCGCCTTCATGTATTTTTGGTCCCTCCGCATGACAGTGTCCTTTAAAAAAAGTTAATAACAATTCATACTTTTATTTTGTACGGCCTACCTGAGTTAATGGCGCTGCAGCGGAGTGGTATGTCGGAATTGAACCACCTGTAGGCCGACCGTTTATCTGAGTCCTCGCCTGCGCGGTAACAGGGGCACGGGGGTATGACGACAAAGGGGACTGAGACAGGTGCGGGCGGCGGGCGAATTTTTGTATCACACTAAGCGCCGCCTATAAATCACAACCTGTGCCGTTCTGCGCCTGCAATAGGAGGGATCCAGAACAGTTGTTATTAGCACATCCATACCCTTTGTAGAGATGTACTATTAATCTGGGCACATTGAACTCGTTCGAAAGTTCTTTCAAGTTTAGTCTAGTTTTGAACACATTTATTGTAATGGCTTTTATAATAAAAGATTTACTTTACCATAGCTATCAGAACGTCCCAAAAAACCCATGACTCATCATAACCTGTTTAACAGCCATCATTTCATTGTTTTTTCACAATATCTGCCTAATTTATTGACAATCAGCAACTATATAATGGTCGTCGTATAATGTCAAGTCGGTCACCATCACCATTAGTGAGATCAATAGATTTTATTAGTGTACAGGATCATAAAATAGGAATCTGTTAATTGCGGAAGAGAACAAAGTTTTGGACCACATAGAGCAATGACCTTCCGTTTTGAGGTTGTACACCTACTGTTGTGACGTCATATAACCTTGAACTGATGTTTAAAAAGCACTGATAACTAATTAAATAAATAAATAATCCGGCCATCTAACACACAACGCCATCTAGTCCCAAGCTAAGCAGAGCTTGTGTTATGGGTACTAGACAACTGATACATATATATATACATATACATTTTTTTTGTAAATACATATTATACATAGAAAACACCCAACCCTGTGGGAGAGCCACGCTTCGGCATGAATGCGACGGCTCGACCGGAGTGATACCACGGCCTCACAGAAACCTGTTGTGAAACAGCGCCTGCGCTGTGTTTCACTGAGTGAGTGAGGATACCGGAGGCCCATACCCCAATTCCTTCCCGCATCCCCTTCTCCATCCTCCAGAAGCCGGCAACGCACTTGTGGCGTCTCTGGTGTTGCAGGTGCAAGGCGATTTGCCCGCTATTCCATTAAGGATGTAATGTATTTGCCTTGAGATGCGAGTGTCCTTGGGCGTCGTTAGTCACTTAAAATCAGGTGCTTGTTTGCTCCGTTTATTAACCGTTTATTAAGGTACGAAACAATAGTATCGTACCTTAATAAACGGTTAACTTGTAGTCAATAAAGCTTGATATTCTCGATGTAATCGAAACGTCAACAAAAAAGAAGTGCCGGTTTGAGGCCTTGTTATCCATTCTAGAGATATAATCTTTAAATTGTGTCTTACAAGTATTTGTTATTAATAAAAGCTATGGTTCTAATTCTGTTGTTCGAAAACTCTCTAACCATGAACTAAAAATCACAAAAAAAAAATTGTCCTGTCAATCATAAATCTAAATTTCTAAAATTAGACGTTATCAAAATACATACATGCAAAACCAAGAGAATAGAAAACAATTTTAGAGAAATTTTAATTAAGTGAAATAGAACATTAGCACTAGTAACTAAATATTATAATAGTTTTTAGATGCTACAAAAATATCTTGGTCATCTATACCAATCCTGGGAGAACCACGCTTCGGCACGAATGGGTCGGCGCGATCCAAAAAACCGGTGTGAAACAGCGCTTCGGCTGTGTTTCACGGAATGATACGACGGCCTCACAGAAAACCGGTGTGAAACATAATAAAACGAACGAGTTGCCGGTTGAGAATAGACAATCTTTTATTTCTATATTTCAGTTAGGGTACATTATTACACTAGTATCTACTTAACACAACTAGATGGCGTTAGTATCAAGCAAACAACTATTATTTTGATATAACTAAACATATTTTAACAGCACCACTTATCAAAATAATCTATATCAGTCACATAACAAAAACAAAACAATCAACTTGACCTTGACATTCTCTTTAAACATTTTGTATTCCTAATAATTTAATAAAATAATTATGTTTGGCACCACTTAGACTTTTTGTTAATATATCAGCAGGCATCTCAGATGTTGACAGATAATCAATTTTAACAAGGTTATTAGAAACTACTTCTCGTATAAAATGGTAGCGCACATCTATGTGCTTAGTTCGTTTGTGAAATAAAGGGTTCTCCGTCAGCTTCTGAGCTCCCTGGTTATCATTGTAAATTACTACAGTATAGTTACAATCAACAATATCTGATAGAAGACTTTTTAAATAAATTGCCTCTTTACATGCCTCAGCAATGGCCATGTATTCGGCTTCAGTACTAGATAATGCTACAGTTTGTTGCTTCCTGCATTCATAGGATATTACACAGCCTGACAATTTAAAGCAAAATCCTGTGTAGGATTTCCTATCTATAATGTTTGATGCCCAATCAGCATCTACAAAACCTTCCAAATTACAGGTGTCTTTAATAAACTTCAAACCATAACACTTAGTTTTTTGTAAATATTTTAGTATTCTTTTGGCATGATGCCAATGAACTGAACTAAAACAATTATTAAATTGGCTAAGATAGCTTACACTATATGATATATCTGGACGTGTCAACACTGACAAATACATAAGATTTCCTATAAGCTGTTGATAGGGAAACTGTTTGTCAACACATTCTGCCTTATCTAATTTTAAATTACATTCCATTGGAGTATCTTTAGTATTACAATCATTCATATAAAACTTTTTAAGAATTTGTTTTACAAATTGTTCCTGATCAATGGAGATACAATTATTTTCATATTTTACTCGCATACCTAAACACCTTTTTAACTGACCCAAATCTTTAATTTTAAATTTTGACATAAGCTTGTTCTTTAAATCATTAGTCATAGTCTTACTATTAGAAAAAATGAAAAAATCATCAACAAATATTGTAATGATAGTCTGCTCATTTTTACATTTCTTACTATACAAACAGGGTTCTGAAACTGACTTTATATAATCCATACCTATCAAAAAATCATTTATTCTGGCATTCCATTGCCTAGCTGACTGCTTCAAACCATAAACTGCCTTTTTAAGTTTAAGAATGCAATTACTTGGACAATTTAAACTAGGAGGTGCTTGCATGTACACATTTTCTGTTAAAAAACCATTCAAAAATGCTGTAACTACATCAAGATGAGTGATTTCAAAATTAAATTTTACACTTATTGCAAATAAAAGTCTAAGTGTGGAGTACCTGAGAACTGGTGAGTAAGTCTCGTTGAAATCAACTCCATGCTTCTGAGTGTAACCTTTCGCCACAAGTCTAGCTCTATATCTGACACTGTTATTGTTTTCTGGCTTTTTCTTGAACACCCATTTGCACTGTACTACTCTATCTGCCTCCTCTTGGCTAACAATCTCCCAAGCTTGGTTGTCTTCAAACGCTTGAAGTTCATCAGACATAGCCTGCAGCCATTTGTCTTTCTCTGGACCGTTTGTAGCTTCATAATAAGTTATGTCTTCAGCCCAAGACTCTGGATCATCTGAAACACAGAGATTTGTAAAACCATACCTTTCAGGAGGTTTTCTGATACGTTTTTCCACTAATTGAGGTTCTTCATTTTCAGATAGATCATCTTCTTCAGATAATGTCCGATAAGACTCTCCTTCAGTTGAAGTTGTACTTTTATCTGAATCATGTACATAAGTAGAATCGTTCTGATTAGTCAATGATACTGTACTTTCGTCCATTGAACTTTTTTCTTGTACTGATTGCTGTTTTTCTATCTGTCCTTCTTTTATCTCTATCTGAGTTGTATCTTGCTCCATTACAATGACATCTCTGCTGGTACATATTTTTCTTGTTTGTGGGTTATACAATCTATAACCTTTTATGTCCTCTGGGTATCCCACTAAAATGTATTGAACTGCTTTCTTGTCCCATTTCAATCTTTTATTTTTAGGAACATGCATCATTACTGGGCTACCAAATATTCTGACATGACTGAGATCAGGCTTTTGTCCTGTCCATACTTCAATCGGTGTCTTTTGGTCTAAACCTGAAGCTGGCGACCTATTTTTTAAGTATACTGCCGTGTTAACTGCTTCTGCCCAAAAACTTTTATCAAGTTTAGCCTCGAACAATAAACATCTTGCACGTTCAACAATAGTCCTGTTGAAACGCTCGCTGAGACCATTTTGTTCCGGAGTGTATGGGTTTGTCTTCTGATGAATAATTCCATTATCTTTCAGATAATTTTCCATCATATCTGAACAGAACTCCCCTCCATTGTCAGTTCTCAATGTTTTTATCTTTGTTCCTTTTTGATTCTCAACCATTTTTTGAAATTCCTTGAAATACTGTAGAGTCTGATTCTTCTCCTTTATAAAGTATACAAATGCCATCTTGCTAGCATCATCAACAAACAACAGAAAATATCTTGCCTGTCCAATCGATCGAACCTCCATAGGCCCACACAGATCTGAGTGAACTAAATTTAGCACTTCTGTACTTCTGTGGTTTTGTAATCTGAACGGTAAACGGCTTTGTTTCCCCTCACAACATACTTGACAATTGGATTTCTGAATATCAGCCTTCATATCAAACGATATTCCATCTACAGCACCATTTTTCATCTTCTGCAAATCATTACTATTGATGTGTCCTAACCTTCTATGCCACTGTTTTGCATCTGTAGTTTGTACTGCTGCCACCAACACTTTCTCTGACTTTACAATATTTAACTTATACACACCATTCTGTAAATTTGCTATTCCGATAAGCTCATTCCTTTGATTATGTATATAACACACATCACTTTTGAAAGTAACTTTGTTTCCTCTTGCAATTAATTGGCTTACTGATAACAAATTTGTGGTTAGATTAGGTATGTATAAAATGTTGTTAACTGTAATGTCAAACTGAGAATTATTCACAAGCGTAGTAATCTGTGTATCTCCAGCACACATCACTGGCACGGTCATATTATTTGCAACAATAATTTCCTTCATATCATGTACTTTTCTCAATTTCAATAAGTTCTCTTTGCATGATGTCATATGAGCACTAGCCCCCGAGTCGATATACCAATCTTCCTTATTAAATTTACTGTTGAAAAATGCGGCACTAAATGCATTTACTTGCTTTTCTTTCAGTTCAGGACACTGATTTTTAAAGTGGCCAATTTTCTTGCACTTATAGCATTTTATAACCTTTTTAACATTTGACGTAAAATTTGACGTTTGTTTCGCGCCTTTTGTATTGAAATGTTGACCTACCTTATATTTTTGCTTCGACCATAATGCGACTGCCGAGTCATGGTCATCGATCTCAGAACTCATATCAAGCAATTTTGTTTTAATGACATCAGCATTTATGGCAATGCCGGAATGTTCTATTGCCATAATCATTGGGGCAAACTTTTCAGGCAGCCCCGCTAACAGCAATGAGCCGATCCATTCCTCGTTTATTTCAAATCCTGTGCCTTTTAGTCTTTGTGCAGTTTCCACTATTTGACTCACATAACTTGTCATGGATTCACAATTATCAAGTCGAATTGATATCAATGTGCGAAGTAGACTGATTTTTCTTGTGAAGCCGCTGTCATCAAATAACTTCTGTAGTTTCTGCCACAAGTACCTGACTTTAGTTTCATTTTTGATGTGCACATATAACTTAGGATCAATCGTCATGATTAGTTTTGCTTTCGCTTTTCTGTCTTCTATATCACTTAAATCGACAGGAATGGCGTCGATGTCTATACCTTCCAAGATCAGAAAATTTCTTGCCGCAAACGCCCAATCGTCGTAATTTTCGCGTCCTTTTAACTTTGGCACATTTACCAAATAACTGCCTGATGACATTATAACTTATTTTCGATACACGATATGAAATTGTAGTAATAATTATTTTAACTGGGCCCATAACCTAATAAAACGAACGAGTTGCCGGTTGAGAATAGACAATCTTTTATTTCTATATTTCAGTTAGGGTACATTATTACACTAGTATCTACTTAACACAACTAGATGGCGTTAGTATCAAGCAAACAACTATTATTTTGATATAACTAAACATATTTTAACAAAACAGCGCTTCCGCTGTGTTTTACCGAGTAAGTGAGGATTCCGGGGGCCCTATCCCCCAAAGGTCAGCAAGGCAGTGACGCCTTTGGTGTTGCGAGTGTCCATGGTAGGCGGTAATCGCTTACCATCGGGCAATACGTCCGCTCGTTTTCCCACTATTCCATAAAAAAATTCTATAGGTGGATTGGTCGCTGATTTTGGAAATGAGAATATCATTTTATTTCAATTATTGGTTGCTTCTTTTCATTAAACTATACTAATTTCGTTAAAAGGTAAAGTTTGTGAGGTTGTAGTGTAGAGGATGATCTCTGGATGTGCTAAACCGATTTTAACAACTCTTCTACCAATAGAAAGCCATAATTATTAATTGTGGGTGTCATAGGCTACACATTAACCCGAAAAAAAATTAAAAATGTACTTAACGAAGTGGGTTTCGGGTCAGCTGGTCAAGAATAATCTATACTACGAGTATAATATTATAAAGCTGAAGAGTTTGTGTGTTTGTTTATTTGTTTGTTTGTTTAACGCGCTAATCTCAAGAACCGCTGGTCTGATTTGAAAAGTTATTTCAGTGTTGGATAGTCCATTTATCGAGGAAGGCTATAGGCTATATATCATCACGCTAAGACCAAAAGGAGCGGAGCTTTAATGAAGAACGTTTAAAAAACGGGGCAATATTTTTTTACGCTACGGGCAATAATAAACGTAAATGAGGTTGCGAGGGTCAGGTAGTAACAGATATAACGAAAAAGCGATAGAAATTTTGTAAAGGTACAATAAAACAACGATCCTTTAAAACAGCGTTTAATTGTTTATACCTGTCGTGGACAGAATTATATATTTCTGCAACTAATGCATTTCTTCGTAAAACTTCAAAGTCAGGAACCTTTTCTTGCCACATTATAGCGAATTCCCCGAATGGACCAAAATAACATTATCTTTATAAAAAATATTATTCGGCTATAGTGGTATATATAGTGGTTTTAAGTACTTTTTGGTACGGAGAAGTAGCAGGGGAAACAGTTTCTTTGCATAATAAACTTTTCATACTTGCATCTAACAAAAATCGTAAAGTTAATTATAGTAATTATTTAAAGACGCAGGATGGCAGTTTCTGGAATACCTTAAAAGTCTGATATTAAATTAAAAAAATGGGTACGTGTTTAGATAAATGTGTCTGAATCGAATGTTCTTAGAGAATTAAATTAAAAACAATTTCTACGCATGAAATGAACTCGTAACGAAAAAACCATTTTCGCAATGTACGTTTGCTTTCTAGATCAATTTCTATGTATGTTATGCATTCTATTTTTACCCGACTACGGCAAAGCCAAAGGAGAGCTATGATTTTGACAGGCTATGTTTGTATGTACGCATGTATGTTCATCTGTGTCTGTCACAGATGAACATACATGCGTACAGTTCTAATAAGTAGTTGTCTCAACTACTTATTAGAACTGGATAAATGTGATATCGTTAGAAGCGTCTTGATCGTCCGCTAGTTATAGGCTATATTACGAGTCTCCGAATCTAATGTGGCGCCCTCTAGTGGCCATAAAGTACTGTGTTATAAAATAATAAATTTGAAATAAATATGCCGTGTTTGGTATCATTGGAAAGGGCGTTACTTGTACATTTCAAAAATATATACGTATTATTAATATTTGCTCGTGACTTTGTCCGTAATTATTTGATAATTATGATATTTGTATGGTATTTAAAAAAAATTTTTTGCAAATAATTTAATGTTATACCGGCACCAAAAATTTTTAAATAATACATAGAAACTTATGGTACGTTTCTATGTATTATTTAACAACGTGTGACTACGATTTTTCAAACTTGTGGCGTCGTTTTTGTCGTAAGTTGGATTTTCGTTTTTTTTAGTTGAGTTTTTATAGTCTAGTGGTAAGTGATCCTCACTGCTAGACGAAGGTTGTGAAATCGACACCCAGAGAGGACAAATTATGTGATAGATACGAGCGCTAGGATTTGTCCATACAACATACATATACTAAACTTAGAACAGGTTAATGTGTGTACATTAAAAACAATAATAAAGTATAATTATTAAAGGTTGTATTTATTAAAGCAACACATCAGCTTTTAGAACTTTTTACAGTTTTTCTGTGTGAAGTTATAAGCGCGCTGAAATCAGAAGTGGCTCAACTGATTTGGATGTGGATATCCTTTACATATTGTGGTAAGCTTCACTTAACATCTGGTGTGTGTCAATTGCTTGACAAATAAATAAGTTATATCATTTTAAAGAATTACCGCGATTACCAACATACACGCAGAACAGCAGGCAAAAACTACTTTTTACCGTGGGAGAGCCATGCTTCGGCATGCATGGGCCGGCTCGACCGGAGTGATACCACGGCCTCACAGAAAACCGGTGTGAAACAGCGCCTGCGCTATGTTTAACCGAGTGAGTGTGGATACCGGATACCTATACTCCAACCCCACCCTTCATCCCCCAAAGGCCGGAAACGCACTTATGACGCCTCTGGTGTTGCGGTGTCCATGGGCGGCGGTAATCGCATACCATCAGGCGATACGTCTGCTAGTTTGCCCTCTATTCCATAGAAAAAAGAAACTAGTCGAAAATATATATGTACTGAGAAGCTACGATCATTAGCAAACCATTAGCATGTGACATTGATACTATTTTCTCCACTTTCACTCTAGTAATATTAATTACCTATCAGAACTACTTCCTAGTAACTTGTGAAATCTACACAACTTTCTCTGTCACCAGGCGTGTTGACAACCGCTCTGAATATGCTAATAAAATAATGTATAGATATTGGTTAAATGTATACACGATACCCCTACTGTATAAAAACGTATAATTTATATACCTAACAGACAGAGCGATGAACGAATACTAATGATTGATTATTCCGTTCAAATTTGATAAAAATATTAAACGAAATTTCGATATATCATTCTTGTTATAAGTTGTAAACTATAAGTGATAGTCTCCTAGCCGATTACGGCCACTGCGGCCAGTCTCAAAGGAGACCAGCCAACTACGCAGGAGATATTATAGTGCACAAGTGTGCACAAACACAGGTGCACTCTCTGTTTCCTCTCTTTCATAATCCGATGGGACGGTTACGATCCGGAAGAGATCAGGCGCAGGACCGATATCTCTACGTCCTCTCCGAGGCACGGTGGTTCAGACCCCAACACTGCCAAATTCCGAGCCGACCCGGGCCAATAGTGTTATTGAGTTCTGTCTCATTGATCTAATATACAGTCGACTCTCGTTAATTCAAACTTGCGATAATTCGAACCTCTCTATAATTCAAAGTTATCACGAGTTCCCTACAAAATCTCTTTATATTTCGAACTAAATCAATACATTTTTATGCACTTGGTAATTCGAACGAAAAAATCATTGCTATATAACAAAACGACGCGACGCTTTAATTCGAACTCATAGGCGTCTAACACTCGACAATTAAAAGTTTCAGAGAGAAAGAGGCGGAAAAATTGTAAGTACATTTTGCGACAAGTTCAAACTTGTATCAACGTACACGAACCTTTGTTTTTGTTATGATTAGTTTGACTATAACAGAGTTCTTTCGAAAGATTAATTAATTCACATTATGAATACATATGTACCTCTAAACTTTTGACATTGTCACAGAATAGTTGTTAAAAAATAATAATTGATCAACACTTAATAATTCGAAGTTTTATTTATTTTCTCTCACAAATTTCGAACCATTTGATATTTCAAACACTCGATAATTCGTAATATTTTAAGAGTCCCTCAAGTTTCGAATTAACGAGAGTCGACTGTACTACTAGTAATACTTGCTTTACCTGTATCTTTATTTATGTTCCATAAATCGCGTAGACACTAATAGAACATTGTAAAATTCTATAATATGATAAAATTCATTGCTTAAATACTACCACCATATTAACATAAAATTATGAAAATAGTTGCTATTGTAAGAAAACCCTTGGAATCAATTTTGTTAGACAAATCACTGTAGGAACTCCACCCAAAGTTATTCGAAATCTTGAATCCAAATTTACGGGCGACTTTTTCTAATAAAGTAAAGATATACACAAATATGCATGTCTGAGTGTTGCATGACGAATTAACTTGAAATGTAAGTACGGTTATAAAACGAGCTTATTATTCATGGTTATGTCAGAGATTAATTTGTCTTCTGTAACCTCTTGGAGTTGATTTTGCTGTAACTGTTTTAAATATATCCGACTACTTTTTCTTCAAGTAATTGCATGGAAACATATTCGTTTTAAGACTTTGTTGTATGAGCTTCTTGTGGTTGTTAATCATGTTTATTATCCTAAAAAAGTAAGTTAAAAGTGTTGAGACTTCGCTCCTTTTGGTCGTAGCGTGAGCGCAAAAGCCCTTGCGTACTAAACTTCATCAAAAATCATTGGATCCTTTTGATTGAATTTCAGATTATGTATTCTTATTTTTTATGGAATATCGAGCAGACGTGTCGCCTGATGGTAAGCGAGTACCACCGCCCACTGACACCCGCCACACCAGAGGCGTCACAAGTGCGTTGTCTGCCTTTGGGGAAAGGGGAGGGGGATGGATAAAAAAAACAAAAAAAGTATATATGTATGTATTTATATCAGTTGTCTAGTACCCATAATACAAGCTCTTTTTAATTTGGGTCTAGATGAAATTGTGGGTTACGGTTAGGGTGGTGTGTACAGATTTAGGGTCCGGTCGTGTTAATAACAGCAGTTCCCGGACCCCTCCCTTCTCAGGTGCAGAGTGGCACACCATGTGGTTTTAGTCGGTTCGATTTCGACACACCGCCCCGCCGCAGACCTCGGCGGGGTGACGGCCCGAGGGGGTTTCCACACATAAAAAAAAAAGAAGGGTGTGTACAGATGTCCGAAATATTTATTTATTTATATATAAGTTTTAAAGTGAAAAAACGTTTTTAAAAGTCTAAAATAAGTAGTAACAGGTACATTTTATTAATATAAATTTGCTTAATTAAAATAATAGGTAAGAGAATGCTTATAAGTACTCAGTGTGGAATTGCAGTATCTGAACCTCCTTTTTTTTTTTTTTTTTTTTCTTCGTGTGGAAATCCCCTCGGATACCACCTCCTGGTGGCATGTCGGACACGAACCGACTAAAACCGCACGCCGTCTCGGGTACTAGATGCCGGGGAACCAGGTACACCCTAGAAAGGAAAACCCTGGAACCCCGACGTACGTCGGGCCACCTACGTTTTATAGATGGCCCCCTACCGTGTGGGAACCCCGGTGTTCCCATTATTCTCCCCCGGAGCGCGCACGCTCCATAGCGTCCGCGCCTCCACCAGAGCCTGCTTCTGCCGGGGTGACGGATGGCCTCATCTGTCACTCCCAGGCTTGCGCCTATGGAGGACGGAGATCATTTTCAGATCTTCGTCGCCTGAGTCGTCTGCGATACCTGGCCCGTTCCCGGGCCTGGCGGGCCGGCAGAGTTCTAAACCTCTCTCGGTCCCGCTCCGCCGTCTCCTTAGCAAGCATTACTTGCTCGCAGAAGGAAACGGCGGAGTTCCACGCGCTCTCGCTCTGCAACATGACCGCAATCATGTTACCGAGCGAGAGAACCCCCACCCCGATGGCCGCCACGAGATCACGCCTCGGCTCTCCCCACGCCGGACATTCTGCCAGCGTGTGGAGCGCCGAGTCCATCTGTCTGGTCTGGCCATCACAGTGGTGGCACTCAGGCGTTGGCTCCTTGCGGATCAGACACAGGTGATCTGCGAAGCATCCGTTCCCAGTGACCACCTGCGTCAGCCGGTATGAGAGGGTCAGTATCTGAACCTCCTGACAACAATCGTAGCTATAAACCATGGCTTTTAGTCAAACTAGGCTAAACTCTATTTTACAAAAAGTAAATAAATGAGCACAGAGTTTTCGAAATCGTGTTTATCGTGACATCGATTAATAGTAAACTCGAGTTTACAATCGAGATCAGACATCGAGACCGTTCGACATAGAATACCGGTTAGGTACATGTAACGCACTACTTTGCCTCGAATTTAATTAATTACTATCGATATTAACTGTTCGATAATCAAATTCATATTTGTTTTCGCCAAAGTATGTGATCAGGACCCGAGAGTGTATTAGTATTAGGTTAGTAGAATACTGGACAAACTTACGAGACGAGATAACGAGTACAGCCGAAAGCTCAATAAATGTTCGCTATTTTAGTTTTTTTTAGTTCGGTATTAGTAGCGAGAACATGTAACCAACACTATTGTTCACAGATTAACCAAAATAAAATTGAGAACGAAATAGGTTACATTGTTACAGTGACATTTAAACATGAACGCGTGTAGGCAAACGATACAAAATGATGAAATGCATAGTCCTTTAAGGCTGCTTTCAATCACGTCGGGGTCACCACTGTGGAGGAACGGGTATCATGTTCCACCAACACAAAGGGAGGATCCTCCGACCAGGCGAGGTCATCATGCCTGGCGGGCCACTGCCCAGCAGTTGATGTTGGGATGTTGTATTATTTTATTATTATCTGTATTAATTTCCATCCCATGGTTGCCTGGAAGAGATTGCATGTTAAGCGATAAGGCCGCCATTTGTACTGACCTAGCATTAAGTAATTTATTTAATTATCTGGTGTACAATAAAGAGATATATTATTATTATTATTATTATATATGATAATCGACGCGAGAACTATTTAATGCGCGATTCAGGATTTGTAGTTACTCCGTGTAGTGCGTTACTTCATTGTTCAGTGTATCTTCGGTAGATGGCGCTGGAGTAGGTTATTGTTGTGGTATATGTGGAAGTCGCCACAAAGAACTTATTTTTTTGCAAAGCAGACAATAATTTAATGGCATGACTCTTGAAGAGGCTATAGGATAAAACAAATATATCAATATTACTGAAATATCTATTAAATGTATCCACAAGGCGTCTTAGAGGTATGCGGACACCAGCGTCAGTCCTACAAGATGGTATATGAAAAAGTTGGCATTGAGGCGCTTTTCGCTGTTGGACTGATCTTGGCACAATGTAGTAAATTTCATTTGTGATGACAGAGCAGTCAAATCTAGTATTGCATAGTCCGTGCAACATCATGGCATCGAGAAGAAGCACTTAGATTTATCTACGACAAATATCTTTTAACTAGTGGCTTGGATTATTTATAACACATCTTATGGACTTATTGGGAGGGTTCACTCACGACTAATAGCAGATTGTCGGTCTACAAAGTTTTGATAAAATATTAAGATTAATCTTAACAATTTTATTCATTTATATTTATTTCATGTCATTAAAAATTTACATTGGCACTGTGCGTTTCTCCTTTGATTAGCTTCATCTTAAAAGTCTCTATGACAAATAATAAACAGTAAAAAAGGCGACCATGGATCGTTTTTTGTTTTTTCGAAAGACGGTCCCCATTTCATGTCACCCACATTTTATATATTTTTTATCATTAATTTCATCACGACTACGACTTGAAGACTTGATAATTGAAGACGATAAATACTTGACGTTGGCAGAAATAGCTGATCCGAGTGATCCGGCTGGTTGCCATCTCATCAAAAAAGAAAAGAAGACGACCATCTTACTTGGTTTCAACCACAGTTTCATTTAGATCATAATTCGGAGATCGCCAAGATGTAATTTTAATTAATAACGATGAATACAGAGTCTACTTTTTATAAACGCAGGAGGAAAATTCGTCTTGAAAAATTACTAGGAAAATGTGAATAAATCGTAACTGGTCGCTGTCTGTACATGGGAGATATATATCAGAAATCAATAAAAGGGAGCTTTATGAACGTAATAGATTCCAAAATCATGTTTTTTAGAAAGTTTTATCTGTTTGTCTGTACGTTTGCTCACGCTAATCTCAGAAATGGCTGAATCGATTTGAATGTTGTTTTCACTAATGCGTTGTGGTTTGTTTCACTCACATATTTAGTTGTTGTTTCGTTTCTATCGGTTTTATTAAAGAAAAAGTTATATCAGATTAAAGAATCACCGCTATAACCGCGGGCGGGGCCCCAGGCAAAAGGTAGTATAGTAACGGTCCAGTATACTTTGATTTGTTATGTACAAAATCTGTACAACATCTGTTCAAGACATCCATACTATAAAATAGATACCAAACAATTTAAATCACAGGAAAACCATTTCATATAACTATCTGTGTGTTACATTTTCATAGCTAAATCTCTGCACCGATTACAATGAAATTTGGTGTTAAGACACTTTGATTCTCGATGAAGGGCATAGGCTATTCTTAACTCGATAACCGACATGGGGCATGAGGAGCTGCGGGCAAAAGCCATTAATATTAGAGTATTATTTTCGGATATTAATTATGTATTTAAACGGTAGTAGATCCATGCTGATTTCAGCATGAACCGGCTGGCTCAGCCGGGGAGGTATTACCCTCGAAGAGAAAATACGCGTAAAATGACACCATTTGTGCTGTCGTGTTTTATTGGTGTGCGAGACCGGAGGTCTACAGAAGCATCACTAGATCGCCATGGTGTGGGTCACCATGCTATATTATTGCATTGTCTGCATTCGCAATGAGTATGGTAACCACCACTCTTGGATTCTGCTTATGCTTTCCATCAGGCAGAGTAGAGTCATTTCGGCAGTTCCATACATAAAAAGTAAAATGTATTAATATACTAAGTGCTAGTTCCAATCGCCTAAAAACTAATATGTTGCTAGAATGTATGTTACCATCGACATAATACACTAATTTATCATCGCACGATTTGACTTCGTTATTTGAGCCAAACGTTTACGACTCTTGAATGCAAGTCTAGATTTTTAGACAAAGTCAATGACCACGCTTCAGCAATATACCTAAAGATTTTTGGGATTATTATGTTCGCTATATAGAGAGACACAAATAGGTATGCACTATTGTTTTATTTATATCTATCTAATACCTTTAAACGAGCAATTGTTGTATATATTCTGAATCTCGGAAACTGCTCCAACGATTTTCACGATATTTAGTATTCAAGGGGTTTATACCCCTTTAATTATAGTGGAATTATAGTGAAGAAGAAGGGAATTATAATGACTGCCTCGGTGGCTTAGTGGTAGCGTATGCGACTGCTAAGCTTGAGGTCTCGGGTTCGATTCCCGGGTCGGACCGAATGTTTGTATGATCTGCAAATATGTATTTGTTTCGGAGTTTGGGTGTTTTCTATGTATAATATGTATGTGTTTACAAAAAATATATATATATATATTTATATCAGTTGTCTAGTACCCATAACACAAGCTCTGCTTAGCTTGGGACTAGATGGCGTTGTGTGTTAGATGTCCGGAATATTTATTATTTTATTTTTATTTATTATACAGGGTTACATATATAAGGTGGTGCAGAGATTGCGAATGCAACTGCTGTGCTTGAAGTCTCGTGTTCGAATCCCAGGTCGAAACAAATGTTTGGGTGGGTGGGTTTTTTTAAGTATTAAATCAGTTGTGTAGTATCAACAAAACATTCCCTGCTTAGTTTGGGACCAGATAGCGTTGTCACGTATCAGATTTTCGAACATATTATTATAATTTAGATTTTAATGCTTATAAAATGAACCATTCGTCAAACAACAAAGAGATGACGATATCATTTCGTGTGTGTAAGTGATCGCGTGAAAAGGAACGGAAATGTCTTACAGAAAGTCACGGAAAACGCTTTATTCGATTTGAAAAATTACTTTGACTACGATAGCTCAGTGGTTTAAGTGATCGCCTCGGGGCTTTCTGTAGTATTGTGAGTTTAATCTCCACATGGGACTTTGTACGATGCCCAAAGAATGTTCTCCTGGGTGTTCATTGTATCTTTATGAGCTAGAGGTTATTGGATTGGTCCTAGTTGAGTGCTGCATCGATGCGGAGAGACCTGAAATCATATCACAATGCTGTGTCCCCCTTTTTTTTTTTCTGCGTGCGGTAATCTCCTCGGATACCACCTGCTGGTGGCATGTCGGACTCGAACCGACTAAAACTGCACGCCGTCTCGGGTACTAGATACCGGGGAACCAGGTACACCCTAGAAAGGAAAACCCTGGAACCCTGACGTACCTCGGGCCACCTACGCTTTGTAGATGGCCCCCTACCGTGTGGGAACCCCGGTGTTCCCATTATTGTCCCCCGGGGCGCGCACGCTCCACAGCGTCTGCGCCTCCACCAGAGCCTGCTTCTGCCGGGAATGCTGTGTCCCCTATGAAGTTTAAATAACATTAGAAAAATAACGTTTTTAACTCTCTATAAAGACTTAAACACCCCCTTACCTAGCAATTATATCAGTTGTAAAGATACAAAGTGTAAAAATCTATATTTTCATATTTTTCCTTGTTTTTAAGTCCTACTTGGAGTTACAAGTGATAAATCACATAGGATTATTGCAGTTTATCGGCAATGACGAAAAAAGGTATCGCCATTTTAGTAATGTCGACTTATTTGATGACAGACCGCAACATTCAGATTATAAAAAGTCATCAAATTATAATTCAAGGTAAACATGCTATGCTATGCTTCGGCTTGAAAGGGTCGGCTCGACCGGTGTGAAATAGCGTTTGCGCTGTGTTTCACCGAGTGAGTGAGGATACCGGAGGCCCATACCCCAACCCCTCCCCCATCCCTTTTCCCATCCCCCAAAGGTCAGCAACGCACTTGTGACGCCTTTGGTGTTGCGGGTGTCCATGGGCGGCGGTAATCGCTTACCATCAGGTGATACGTCTGCTCGTTTGCCCACTATTCAATAAAAAAAAAAACATATGATGATTCATATTTAGAGCCTGTTTTGGTTAATATAAATAATGACCAATTTATTTCATAGGTACCAAGATACAATAATAATAATAATAATGTTCTCCTAGCCGATTACGGCCACTGCGGCCAGTCTCAACGAAGACCAGCCATCTACGCACGGGATATTATAGTGCACAAGTGTGTTTGCAAACATAGATGCACTCTCTGTTCCCTCTCTCTCATAATCCGAAGGGACGGTTAACCGACACGACCGAGGAGTGATCAGGGTCAGAATCGACAGCTTTATGTGCTCTCCGACGCACGGGGGGTTCAGACCAAAATTTCCAAACTCCGAGCTGGTATTAAATATTTCTATAATCAGTAAAACTTAAACAATATTGATCTTTGAGTAATTAGTAACTTATAAGTCGATATTTCGTAATTTTCCTCTGATTTATCAAGTTTGTTAGAGAGATTTCATTGTTATACATGATCCTAACAATCGATGCAATAAAATTACAGGGTGTAATTTTTACAGATTTTGGTCAGTTCCACTCCCGGGTTTAGCAAGCGAATATTCGGAAATCTATGAATGCAGTTTTCTTTCTTTTCAAAAATATAGGAATGTTTTCTTTGAGTAAAATTTTCTAACATTAAGAGTACTTTCCCTTCAGGTGGTATTACAAAATTCCATTCTGTATATAATGTAATGAAACCAAAAATTAAAGCAACAAAAAGAGTTTGACAGCGGTGGGATTCGAACCCACGCCCTTTCGGACTGGTGCCTAAAACCAGCGCCTTAGACCACTCGGCCACGCTGCCTCGTGAGAGACGTTGCAAAATTATTAATTTCTATCATAAACTCATTTGAATGCGTCACAAAAATAATATTAAGCCGGATTATTAATATTCTTTGAGTTATAGACTAACAATTATATCCCTTAACAAACTACTCAAAGGTTATCGTTTACTAAGATAAGAGTGCATTAGATTTTTTTTTTACTCTGAATTCATGTGAGAAAATGAGAATATACATACATATTCGTTAATACATTATTAAATTCTGAAATATTGTCCACGGTGGCTTTGTGAAAATTCGAACATTCTGCCGATTTGTACGAACCTGGTATAATGCCATCTATGGTTTTATGACCGAACTACTAGCAGTTACAAATTGGCGACGACGAAAATGACCTCGGATTCGGATTCATTTAGTCTCAAGGTCATAATCACCCACGCTCTCGTCTTCGTCTCCGAAGGAAGAGACACAGACGGCTTCATAATAAGTATATATCTATATGAAAAAACGATTTTTCTTTTTAACAACTCTCATGGGATAAATAGAATAAGACTGAAACAGGTTTAAAATTTAAGGGTTTGATGTAAGAGGGTAGGTGCTCTGTTCGAATGTCAGTAGAACCACCGACGAAATTTATTACTATAATTAGTATTGTGTAAGTGGTAGAACTATCTACCAAATACACATTAGAAAATGGTTAATCAAACAAGCTTTATTTTCAAGTACGACTTTACTTACAGGCACTTTAGAAACGTTTACATTAGTGACAAAATTGAAGAACCGGCGAGAAAAGATACTATTGTAAAAGTGTATGCCTCTCCTCACTATAATAATGGTGGTGAACCACCATTTCGTCTTCGAGAACAGAATAAATAGTATTATCTCGAAGGTGTAAACTAACTTTAAAATAGTAGGTTATTACGGAAAGAAAATTGCGTGTATGTCAGGTTTTGTTGTATTTTGTCGTCGTGTTGTATTTTGTTAACCTGTAGTTCTTTTTTTCTTTTTTGATGAAATGGCAACCAGCCGGATCACTCGGATCAGCTATTTCTGCCAATGTCAAGTATTTATCATCTTTAATTATCAAGTCTTCTAGTCTTCAAGTCGTCGTCGTGATGAAATTAATGATAAAAATATATATAATGTGGATGACATGAAATGGGGACCGTCTTTCGAAAAAACAAAAAACGATCTCCAAACCTGTAGTTATTTTAACGTGTTTTAGAAAAACATAATTCTGACAATCTTTGTCTCTCGTCAGAGTAGGCAGAGACAACAGTCTGTCAATTATATATAGGGAATGCAATCTCGTTCTCGCGAGATCTCGGCCTTTTTTAGCGAGATTAATCTCGGACGAAAAAGAGGCGAGATCTCGCGAGTTTAACGAGATTGCACTCGTTCTCTGGAGGCATTAATCAAAAAGGAAATGAATTTATACGAGTTCGGGGGGTCTAAAGGCCAACTTTTACAGTTCGTGGATAACTGCCTGAGATCTATGGTTCCAACTAGCGTTGAATATGAAAGGGCATTCTCAGCTGGTTATCCGGCCAACAAATTATTTTTTTTTGAAGCCGTTTAGCAGACGATTCTTTGGATATTTTGCTCTTCTTAGCTCCTTTCAAAATAATTCGTAATAATGGCTTGTGATTAGAACTGAAAAAATCTTTCATTCGATTGATATACTTTGTTAATTAATCTGTAATTTCTAATAGTCAGACTAATTGGTATATGTTGTTAATTAATCTGTAATCTGTATATCTAATATCTAATGGATCTACTGAGTAGATATAGTTTCATTTAATTGATAATAATATCTCAGTTTAATATTCAACACAACTTAGATAATAAGTTTCATTTTTTTGACTTCTCGTTGTTTTGCTTGTTATAAAAGAACTGTTTTATTACTAAAAGAGTTATGTTTGATATTAGAAGAGAAGACTGGTTGTTTCTTTTATTTGTTATTTGATAGATTACTTAAAAAATTATAGACAGATACGTCAAACAATATTTGATGCATAAAAGTCTATAGTCGTTCCAATAGTTTATTTAACTTTTGACAGCTCTAATATTTAATCAAATAGTGATACCCTGACCCGTTACCTATTCGATTTCTTTCATCGATCGATTTTATGCATTAAGAAGTTTTAATCGATTTAACAAACTCATTATTTTATAGATAATTTCGTACTTCATATTTCTATGTGTTTCAATGTGCGACCTCCTTTGTCAAAATAAAGAAGAAATGGATTAAAAGAATGTTGTTCAAATATGACGGTTCTATGTCATGAAAAAATATATAATAAAAGGAACTGAATTTTCAAAATGTATTATTGTATTGTGTTGTAATTCAGTGGTTAATATTGTATTTGTTAAACTATTGATGATCTTTATTAAATCTCTCTATGTCTATTTTAAAATAATCTACAGTATTTCAATGAGTAACCTTCAATATAGTTGAGTATTTATATTCCTCCGTATTGATTTATTTGTGAATTCTCACGTTTGGTTGAGTTGAGCGTATCGTTCCTGCCTTCGTTACTGTCAAAATGCCAAAAAAGAAAGTACTCAAAGGACAAACAAGAGAGTTTGTCTTGCGACTTCGTAAATACTTTGAAAAGGAAAGCCGTAATGGTGGGCCTCTTATACCAGTGACTCAAGTTAGAGACCGTGTTGCAGCAGCATTAGGTATTAGTGCTCCAACAGTTGCAAAATAACAAAAGAAGGCTACGGCAGCAGTGGCATGGAACAGAATAAGCTATCTACACCTAAGAAAAAACGTCCGCCTAGTAAAGTTACAGCCGTTGACAATTTTGACGCTGATGCTATTCATCGTCATATATACGACTATTACCAAAGAAAAGAGATTCCAACATTAAAAAAACTAACACAATCTCTTCGAAATAGTGGTTTGTTCCGTGGTCAAAAATCTTCTCTGACAAAGGTATTGAAAGACATTGGAATGTTATTCCAAAAATGTGACAAACGAAAAATTTTAATGGAACGCAATGATATTGCTTTGTATAGATGCGATTTTTTAAGACAAGCAAAAAAAATAGAAGATTGGTCGAATGTTGTTTTCACAGATGAAACTTGGCTCAATGCGAATCATACGCTGTCAAAAACTTGGACTGACAACACCGTTGGCTCCACTTCTACAGTACCAATGGGAAAAGGCGAACGACTGATTATTTGTCATGCAGGAACAGTAAAAGGCTTTGTGCCAGGCGCTCTATTAGCTTTTAAATCCCAGAAAACAGGAGATTATCATGAGGAGATGAATTCGAACGTGTATGAAAAGTGGTTCAGAGAAATGCTTACATCACTCGAAGAGCCATCAATAATATTTATTGATAATGCACCTTATCACTCTCGTCAAATTAATAAAATACCAACACAGGCCAACAAAAACATGAAATTATAAACTGGCTCCGTGACAATGGCGAAGAGGTGAATGAGTCCCTACTAAAAGTAGAGTTAGTAAAGATATTAAAAACAAAGAAGCTGCCAAAACGATACGTCATAGATGAAATGGCAGCAGAGCATGGGCATACCGTCCTCAGAATTCCCCCATATCACTGCCAATATAATGCAATTGAAATGATCTGGGCACAAGTTAAAGGATATGCTGCGAGGAACAATACAACTCCTCCTTTCACCGCAAGAAAAATGCTGAATTTACTGAAAAATGCGTGTGAAAAAGTAACTCCAGAAAACTGGGCGAATGTTGTAGAAAAAACAAAGAAGGTGATAATGTCGGATTGGGATCGGGATGTTGCATTCGACAATTTATCTATCCAAGAAATGATAATCAATATTACTGAGAACTCAAGTGATGATGATTCCTGGTCATACGAAGAAGACGATTCTTTATAATTAAAATTAGTATTACAGTACCTCTTTTGGTTGTTTTATTTTTAATCCGTAAATTACTACGAATTTCAACATTTTGTACCTGTTCATTACAAGTAGGTACCGCAGGTAGTTTTTATTTGAACCAACTATAGTAAGTCTAAACAATTATTTTAGATTCATTAATTTGCGGCGAATACATTCGATCCCATTACTAGGTACGAGTACGATGGAACTGTTTTCATTACGCAAATTACTTATGCATTGAAACAGAGACATTTAGGGCATTTTAATGCAAAATAATAAAGCTTTTTACGTGATTTGATATAAAATATAATCACAATAATTTTATTGTGTTTTATTAATATAATCGATAATCGATTTATTTCAAAACCGTTTTTATAGTCTGTGGTCATTGATTACGAATGACACATCCCTAAGTAGGCGGAGCCCGCCCATAAAGTACAGTATTATCTGTAGTACATTGTATCAAAAATTATTACAAAACTTTATGTGCGTGATCTGTCAAAAGTTAAATAAAGTATTGGAACGACTATAGTTAAAAAATTCGTGAAAATGAATGTTTATCATATAATACTTATTATTGTTTTCTTAATTTATTCAAATATTGTGATTATTTGCAAAAACACACCAAACTGCTAATCTAGCGAGATCTCGCAGTATTGTTATTCATAAACTCGCGAGATCTCGCTTGAGCCCCAATCTCGCGAGATTTGCATTCCCTAATTATATAAGTATATTTCTTTTTTGATGCGCCTCTTCAAATGTCAATAAATACTTTTTTATAAACCTCAGTTCTGATAATTCTAATTATTTTAAATAAAAAAAAAAATTATGTTGTATTGCCTAACACTTATTATTACGTTGATTTATTTGTAACGTGTATCGAGGGCAATTCAAAACTAAAGCAAACTATGCAGGGCAACAAGAAACAAGACTGCAAAGAAAATGAAAACTCCTAGCATGTTCTTTTTTTTTCTGTGGAGACCCCCACGGACCGTTACCCCACCGGGGTTTGCAGCGGGGTGGTGTGTCGGAATCGGACCGACTAAAACCACACGGTGTGCCAACTCTGCGCCTGAGAAGGGAGGGGTCCGGGAACTGTTAGCTGTTATTAACACAACCGGACTCCTCCCAGCGAACATGGTATACCAACCCTTCTAGCCAGCGTGACATATGATGAAAATTTGGAGCTAGTTTTGTAGAAAGTATTTTTTTTTTTACTTAACGAGAAAAAAGCAAATAGGAAAGAAATAAAAACATCATTTTTGTTCATAGTATCCTGTATATATTACCTAAGTGTAAAGGAGAATATTTACAAGGTGAACATCGATAGTTATGTATATGCTTAATATAACCTAATCTCCTTACATTAGAAAAAAATTATGAGATTATTAAAAGAAATCGTTTTAAGCATAAAGTTGATATAAATCGACATATACAGTTATTTCATTAGCCTCTCAATTAAATTAAAATGTTTACGTATTATTTTAGTTAAAAATAAAAATGACATTAATTAATGATCTAAATTCAAGACAGTTTTATTTTTGCTACAATAAATAAAAATTAATATTATAGTTTCTGCTTATGTCAAATTAAATGGTGGTTTTCAAATGGTTTAAGAATTGCTATAAAGATTCTGCAGGCGTTTGGTTAGTTAAGGTTACAATATTTTTTTATAACAACTATGTACTTGCTTAACAGAAAAAAAACATACAATTGTCTATTGTTCTTTAACTTTCACAAACTTACTAACTATGTATTAGAGATAAGTATATAATAACAAAAAAAGTATTAAACAGCATGACAACAAACTCGTTCATTGTTATCAACTTTAAAAAACATTATTCTTGACATTCTGTGTTGTCTTTCTCTTTTTAGTATGAAGAGAAAAAGACAGCACAATTTGTTACATAATTTTTAGATGGTTAATAAATCATAAATTCTATTCGATATTTAAATTTTAGTATTACATTTGCATTGTTATGGTTAGATTTTATTACAGTGGCAACACCACGTATACCATCAGATATGTATGTCAAGCGAGATGACGTTAGACGTCAAAATTGAACACGTTCTAGTTAATAAAGTTTCGACTACCCACACGAATTGAAATATTATTTTACAATTGAAAAAAATGGGAGGCAGATAACTATATCTGCCTCCCATTTTTACCACACGCAATACGCACTACATGAACTATCATGTAGTGCGTATTGCGTGTGGTTAAGTAAGACAATAGCACTGCGAAAAGTCACAAATGTTAACAAATAAAAACCGATATCAAGGACTGGACCAAATTGAAATGGGACCACACGGGAAGCACCAGTCTTCAAATTAAAAAAAGTATCATAAGAAACCTTTCACTAATTCAAAAGTTATGAGGTAACAAACATAAAATAAAATAATGCGAATTGAAAACCTCCTTTTTTACCTGTGGAAACCCCACGGGCCCAACCTGTTTGTAGAACGTTTAATAGTAATACAAAACCTCTTTGGTAATTAGAGGCCAATATCCAGCAGTAGACTATTGATGTGATGATGTGACAGGACTCATTTTTTTAACTAGAACGTATTCGATAGCATGTTAATATATTGTCCATGCGATATATGTTGTATGTATAAAGCAACAGAAGTTTATCCTAAAACAAAGCTGCAACGGAGTTCATTTAAACTAGTTTTATTTGGTTATACAATATTTTATCGTATAAATTATTCAGTTTTAACACCTAAAGAATTTACAGTTATAATGTACAAATTTCTTATACTAAAGAGCTGCTTAGCTCACTACGGGGTAAAAGTGTTATCGATCTGATAGGAATGTATTTGGGTATGTTTTAGATTTTTCTAGAAACTACCTGCGGTAGCGACATATTTTAAGATGCATTTTATAAGTTTAGTTGGATTATCAGAACGCAATTATGATCATTTTAAATTTATAATCTTACAAAATTCAATAAAAGTTCAAATGTGTTTTCACTATTTTTGATATTTCTAGAAAAATCCACAGCAAGAGTGTATCCCAATAACTAGTTTACTAATGAAATGTCCAATTTTTGACCTTTTCATATACATTATGTAAATTACACTCAGTAGCACATATATAACCCGTTAATGCACTTAACACATATGTATATATATTCCAGTTAATTAATGAAATTAATAATATTACACTCCTCTATTTATTATTCATTCTCATAAATTACAGTGTTCAATAATAATTTCTATTTTAATAAATTAATTGACGTAATGTGTTACTTAAATTATATTAATTAAATAACACTGGCGTACACATTTTGCACATTTATAAAGTTTTGCATCATTTATGTAATTATTTTCAAAAAAATAAAATATGATAAAAATATTATCGATTTAAGTGACATTTTAAATAATTTTTTTTAAAGACAACTCCCGCACTAAGAACTTTCCTGTCTCACGGGGATTTTACAAACATACATGAAACGGACGCAAAGAACACCCAGATTAAGAACAACAATTTGTAGATCACATAAAGTTAGGAGGACACATTGTGAAATCCACAAATTGTTTGTGGGGTATGGGCATGTGGGGATAAAACCCACAATCTTCAATGTAGTTATAAGTGGTACATAAACTACGCATTTTTTATATACGCATATTACACTACGCTCTACGTGAAGTAAAATTATGTTTATTTTCTTATTTTATAAATGATGCATTCTTTAAAAATGTACATAAAACTTTGCAGACAAATTAGATAATTGAAGATGGCACAAAGGATGATTATAAATTAAAAAATCGTTGCACAACCTATTTTCAGAATTAAAAACCAAGTAAAATGAGATTAGAATATCTACAACTAAATTAGGATGAAATTAATAAGGTATCTAATCTAAAAACTTTAGATTAAAAAAAACATGTGATTTTAATCGAATTAGGAAAACATTTTATGTTAAAAAAGTTTAATATTAATTGTTTTTGATATTTTATTCGATATTAGATTAGATTGTTTATTAATTCCTTCCTAAAAACATTAAAAAGATAGAGATACCACAATTCCTAACATTACAAAACCCATAGTGATAACAAGAAACCTTATAAAATTAGTGCCTTAAAAATTTTAATGTTACAGTTTAGAAACACGTTGAAATATCATTGCCATAGACAATAGAAAATTAAAACAACATATTTAAAACACTGCTTCCTTATTTAGAGAGTTCATATAAGGAGACACACACGTACATAATTATTTTACAAGTAATAGTCGACATTATTAACGTCTCCACAAATTATATAAGTCAGACAACGATTCGTAGTCTTCGCGAAGAGAATTGGCAATATACAGTTGAAAGTAAGCGGATGGCACAAAATTCATTTTTACAGAAGTACAAGATCGATCATTCAGAATACATTCGAACCACATTACTCTCTAGAGACATCAATACATCATTACACCAATGATTAAAAAACTTGGTCTCAAAGATGATAATTTAAATATGACTTTTAAATTTTTTTATAACTGTCAATGTCGTTCTGACCATATTTTGTATATTATGTAACAGGCTGTACATGTGTTGTACAATCCGTACCCTACAATTTATTAATGTCAAATATTTTATAAAATAAATAATTAATCGATCGTAATTTTTTAAATTAATCACAGAACAATTTTAGCCACGTTAATAAAATAATTCTGTTGTTTCGTTTCTACGTTTTTGACGTATGGTGTGAAAAAAAAAGGAATGGCAGGCCATCCGAGGATGGTGAACCGGTCAGTCTGGGCGTGCCCGCCGACTAGTCGATACGTGGCGTTGGTTGCTCTGTGTCGTCTCACGCATAGAATTCGCGGTTATTATGACCTTTCCCGTACGATGCTGCGGCGGGACTTCTCTTTGGCTCGTCGAGTGCGTACGAACCTTCGTCCTTCTTACGCATACGATACACTATGAACATTACTACCAGGATTGCGCATAGGAGTCCGACTACTGCACCGCCAATCACAGCTGAAATGTATAAAAAAACAATTTAGGATCTACATAGGTACATGGAACTGAGTAAAACTATAATAAAACAATGGTAGGTACTAGTGTCCACTTTACTAACAGTTATTGGTATTAAAATCATTTTATTTTATATAAGAGTATAGCGGCTTTTAGCGTTCAGTAGTTCACGTCTCGAAACTCTTATAATTTAGTCATGTCCGTTCGTCTGTCCGTCCGTCCTCGGCTTACCTTCCCAACTGTTAGTGCTACTAAAAACTAACTAGAAAGGTAAAACTTTCCATGGATATGTGTATAAATTTACCACACTGTCATCATCATCTTCATCATCTTCCTAGCCTTTATTATTCCCAATATTTGGGGTCGGCTACCAGTTCAACCGGTTTTACCTGAATATCAGTTTTTACACAAAGCGACTGGCATCTGACCTCCGCAACCCTGAGGGCGAACTGAATTCGAAGGTTGAACTAGTTGTCAGTATATTTGAGGGCACTGACTTCCCAATAACGACTGCCATAGATGTTCATGACAACCGGGACCGACGGCTTAACGTGCTCTCCGAAGCACGGGCAGGAAACACCGCGATCTTCCATACTCCGGGCTGCTATTAAGAATTTCTTGTAGGAAAAACCCAACTTCAGCAGTCCGACCCGGGAATTGAACCCGAGACCTCTTGATCTGCAGTCGCTTACGCTAACCACTAGACCAACGAGGCAGTCCTCAAATTTACCACACTGTATTACATGTAAATCTTCTTTATCGCGTCTACCCGTAGTGTGGGGTAACACTATATAGGTATTATTAACTTAGATATCTGTGTGTAACTTTAAAACAAGTTTTTGTGTTGAAACGGCATCTCCCCCTAAACGGCTATCACGAAAAATCTGTGAATAATCCTGAAGGTAGTTCATGTCACGCCTTAGGATATTTGTTAGTTCAGAAGTTCTATATGCCTAATTTGTTACATCAGCTTACTTGGAAAACTTCGTACAAAAAGAATGAAATAAAAAGTTAACATGTGAAATATTAAAAAAATAAAATCATAACAGATGCGTAACTTGGGAACCTTATTCTATGCGTTACCTGATACGCACTTGGCTGGTTTATCAGTTAGGTACGTGTGTCCGTAGAAAGTTAGAATTTCTAATCTATATTCTTTCAAAAATATTTGAAAATCTCTTTACAAAAAAAGAACGCCAAGTAAAGCGTAATTATCTTATACAAAAGTTTTATTCTTTTTCATTCAATTAATTTTCAACAATGAATATTATAATGTTTACTAGCTGACCCACGCAACCTCGTTCACGTCTCCTATTGCCCGTAGCGTAATAACTTTCCCACGTTTTTGTAACATTCTTCACTGATGCTACGCTCGAATAACATTTTTTTTCTATAAATATTTATTTATTCACCTTTTAAACCTTCCCTGGACTACGACAAGTATTTTAAAACCAAAATCAGCTAAATCGACCTAGCCGTTCTCGAGTTTTAGCGAGACTAACGAACAGCAATTCATTTTTATATACAGGGCAACCTCGATTTAACAAATCGGAGGGGGACAAGAAAATATTCGTTATATCAAGTAATTCTTTGAACTGAGGTTTGTTATGTTGAGGTTAGGTTGGTAGAATTTATCTTTAACAATAGTGACGAGCAGAAGTGTTTACAATTTACATTACTTTCCATCAAACAACAATGATTGTTTTACGAACAAAAGCGTGTCGAAACATGTTGCGACATGAATCACATACTATAAGATTAAAAGTTTATATTAGTGGAAACTTTATATTAAGGTTTCGGGTTGACAAAATTCGTTAACTAGAGGTATGAATACTTTTTCTTGAAAGTTGAAAATTCGTTATAAAGAGGTTGTTCGCAAAAAATGTTCGCATTATAAAGGTATATTTTATATTGACTCTTAAATCGAGGCAGTCGTTATATTGAGGTACGTTATATTAAAAGGTTACACTGCATATAGATTATTCTTATGTCATTTGACCACAAACACTTTATCTATATATGTATGTGTGTCTTGCGTAGGTACATAGATATTACACATGCATGCAATATTTACATACAAACATTGCATCATTTAAATCTACAAAGTGTGTTGACTTAAATGTTAAATATCTCGTACGAATATAATTTTATAAGAATTGTAATCAGTTTATAACTTTCTTACGTACCCGCAAGAATGCCCGGCTGCGCGAAGAAGCTAGCTGCGCGATCCTCAGACTTGGTGTTCATGATGAAGACCTTGTCTGGCGCACGAGACTCGGAGTTCACGCTTGTGCCAGACGGCTGTTGATCCTGAAACGTTACAGAGCTGGATTATACATTTTTGTTTTAATTACTGAATATTCGCAGGTACAGAGGCTTAAAGAATAAGAAGTGGTTTATTTTCTACTCTTAGAGGGGTTTTTCTTCTTCAAATATGAAGTATTTTGATTTAAATAAAAATATATTCCCGAATCCGTCTATTAATAAACGTAAAAACTATACAGTAGAGTGTATCTGAAAGGTTTGCCTGTACAGATAAATTTTACAGGTAAACCGCGTATGTTGCACAACTGTTCAGGTAAACATGAATTTTAAATTTTTCCTTTTATTAATCCTGTGCAGTTTAACAGACAGATAAAACTGTGCGTGTGTCGCGTCCTACACTCAGTTCAAGTTTACCTGACAGGTGTAACTGTACAGGCAAACTTATCAGGTACATCCTACCATGTATAGCTAAACAGTCAAATCAAAAATCTCTTCCATTTTCAAAATTAATTAAAGAACTAAAAATCTGAAATAAAGTTACTGATTTCTTTTGTTATTTTTCCTCCTTGACACGGTCAAGAACATAAATTAACATGACGCTAGACGCGATATCTATGCACAAAATGTCAAAACACAATCGTTTTATTTAATGGTAATCACTAAAATAAATTACAATTCGCAATGAAAATAACATTTTTATTATATTAATCATTATCGCACTGTGTCCTGAACAACTTCCTGACTGATGACTTACTAATGTGATTATTTGGGAGTAACCCTGAATATATATATGATAAGAGAAAAATATACTTATAATATCGAAACCGTACCATGGCCTAGAAACCGAAAACATTTATATTTTCATTAAAAACTTTGTATGTTCAAGGATTAAGAAGACAGGGTTTTACCACATCTATTTATCAGTCGTAAGAGGCGACCAAAGCAGCAAGCTTCGCAACACTAATATCACTGCTACAGAAATGGAAATCTGGGCACCAAAAATAGTACCAACTTCTAACCAGCGTGATATGGTAGACCGAACCAAAACCTTCTTTGTAAATAGATGCCTTTAACCAGAATTGAACAACTTTTAATGATCAGATCATACTATAAAACGATGTGGTTAATCATAGAACACGAAAGTATATCTATACTAATAATAAAGCTGAAGAGTTTGTTTGTTTGTTTGAACGCGTTAATCTCAAGAACCGCTGGTCCGAATTGGAAAAAATATTTCGGTGTTGGATAGTCCATTTATCGAGGAAGGGTATAAGGCAAGTTATATATATCATCACGCTACTACTAATAGGAGCGTAGCACCAATGAAGAATGTTTCAAAAACGGGGAAAAATTTTCACGCTACGGGCAATATAAGACACAAACGAACGTGGGTCAGCTAGTAGTCAAAGTCAAAGTCAAAGTCAAATCATTTATTTCCATAGGCCCCAAAAGGCACTTGAACACGTCAAAAATACAAACATCAAACATTATTAATACAAATATAAAATAAAACTCAAGTACTGAATTGATCAGTGATAAAAGGATGTAACTCAAGTAATCAATGATTTGAATTACCGGAGCTTAGATTGATTTCGATTCAACTCAAAGGTATAAATTGAGTACATTATAAACATCGTAATAGTTAAAGGAATTTAATGTCCTATGTTTGGGTGGAGTCACTATTAACTGTGGTTTTGTACATGAATCGATCACTACGAATAATGTATATAGAGAAATAGTTTGCCTGACTCACTTTAATAACATCACTTCACGAGGAATAGTCATTTAATAATATTTTACTTTATGACTGAGCTGTCTTGTAGGTATCAATACATTATATTATTCTTAACTCCATAAGTAAATCAGAAAAAAATGTTAGTGCTAGTTCGTTTAGTTTAAGAGATGGTAGCCAGTCAGCGCAATTACTTGCATAGATCACTTTTATTGAGACTGTCTCGGTGGCGCACTGGTAGCGTACAACTGCTGTGCTTGAGGTCTCGATTTGGATTCCCGAGTCGGATCAAATGTTTGTATGATCTGCAAATATTTGTTTCGCAGTTTGGGTGTTTTCTATGTATAATATGTATGTATTTACAAAAAAAAACTCGAGAGGTGTCAAGGGACACCCGGATGGAACGAAGTTCGAAATAGAAAGACGAAACGAAAATATCTGGCTTGCTTTCTATAAGAGAGATAGAGAGACAGACAGAGAAACATGCGCACGCCGCACGGCTTACAATAGCTTACTGTAACAAAAAATGTCGTTACCAGCCTATCGCAGTTCACTGCTAAACTTATTTATTGATATATTTTGTATTTATATTTGATATACATAATTTTAAAAATCATTAATTTACAGCGACATCTATATTATTAATATTAAACTACTGGCAACGACAACTATAACACGTAAATGTAAGTTCAGTTTCTATTCAAAAGATGGCGCTATATATAAAATTGAAAAATGTTTTTCACCAATTCTTTAAAAAATAATAACAAAACAATATTTTCTTAGTAAAAAAATATTAAGACTTCGTTCCCATAACAAAAATAGTGAATCAAGCAATGAAAAATAAACTAATAACAAATATAATTTAAAATAGCAAAAAGTGTCGTGACAACAAAAAGTGTCGTGACAACTTTTTCGTATGAATTTTTTCCGTCTAGCCCCCTTTCACAACGCGCGATAAGGAACTTCGTTCCAAAAACGTATATATGTATTTATATCAGTTGTCTAGTACTCATAACACAAGCTCTGCTTAGCTTAGATTAGATTAGATGTCCGAAATATTTATTTATATAGTTATATAAGTTGAATACATACCACAGATGGTACAAGGTCTTCTCCAGTTATGCTGAAGTCGGTCTGGTCTGGGCGTGAGGGTTGTTCGTCTCCTCCGTTGCGCCCCTGCACTGGAGGACCCTCTACGGGCCTGTTAGCTGCTTTTGCTGAAATTTTATGAAATACTCTTAAGTATAAATGATTAACTTTAAATATACGTTCTTCCTATTTCCTAATTTGTTTTATTTATGATAAGAAGGACTATAATTCCTAAATATATTTATAACAGGTTCTTATTAGTTTCAATTTGCAGTAAAGTGTTCTTTCCTTTATCATAGAACATACTGAATGGATAAGTTGTAAGTATAAACTTATTATATTAAATAACTACGCTAAGTCATAATGTTCTGTACATATCGGTTTTCTCTATAAATATTGTTTCTAATACATATATTTCTTTTGTAACTATTTCGATAGTTATTACTAGTTCTATATTTAACAAAAGAATTAAAACATGTGTTTTGAAAATCCTATTTTTTTTAATATGGAATCTCAAATACAACCATAAAGATTAAAATTATTAAAATGTGTATCGTTGGAATATACTTATGGTGTAATAAATTTAATTGACGAAGATATTTAATGGAAGTAACTCATTTTGGAAATTAATAATTAAATTTGAAAATTTGAAGCAGGTTCGCTTACGCCGAGTAAGTTTCTTTTTAATATTTAATCAATTTAGGGAGGAAGGAATCAGAATCCATTCAAATTTTAATGAATATTTTACAGAGCGACATTTGGATCGGGACTACAGGACACAGAAAAGGATTAGGTATGATTTTGCATGAACATAAGCATCCAATGATCAAAACTTGTAATAAAACATCAAAATTACCAATGAAATTGAAAACATCGCTAAGCTAATGGATTCATGAGATGAACGATTTAAATACTCGTATACCTGGTACAAATATTTTCGACATGCTTTACTATTAAAGGAACGCTATAATGGTTCTAAGGCTCTATCTGCATGATGGTAAAAGTCATGCAAAATTGTAGAAAAAAAATAAACGTCAAAATTTCAAATATAGAACAACTACGAATAACTCACCAAAATCCTCGAATGTTTATAAAATTGTTGTCAAATTGTACAGAATTAATTATTGTCTATATAGGTTTATACACAGCAATCTTATGTCAAAAATGCAGTAAGATTATGACAATTATACACACGTTCCATTGTTTCAACGTTCCAATGCTTACTGGCGCGTTGTAAACAGTAATTAGAAGTAATAACACAGATAATAATGTGTTAATTCAAGGTTACGTCAACGTTATTGTGTCGCGCAAGATAAATCTGCAATGTCGCTGAATGGTCTACTCCGGTAGGTTTGTGAATAATAATTTGGAATAATTCATTTTATAGAAATTTCATTCTATTGTGGTTCAATTGAATTTATTTCAAGTTCATAGTTGGTATGAGAAATTTCAATTTTCTCTTTTACAAACAAAACTAGGTCAATTGACAACTTATTTGACATCATTACTCTAATACTTAAATTTTTATAGAATGATATGGTAAAGGAGCTTAAGGGGCCCAAGTGGCTGTATCATGGACTGTAGTTATGTAGATACAGAAGTGGGTTGACGCATTTAAGTGCAATCCTCTGAATTTTTTTAGTCATCCAGTAATCTCACTCGTTGAAATGCAGTGAAAGAATTTCTTGGCATCACTCCATGTGAAGAACCACGACTAACCCCATTTTACATATTCTTCGAATACATATTTTAATATCGAACAGCTGTTGCTTATACTGTAAATTAAAATAAAATAATGCAAAAAAACTGGCATGCTTAAGCCACTACTCACGAATGATCTCATCTAACTGGTTGGTGTCTACTGGTGGGATCGGATCGACGTTTGGAACATCAGGAATCTCCGGTTGTTCAGGGTCTACGTAATCAGGCTCCTCAGGGCGTGGAGTTCCAATCGTGATAAGGGTGCTTTCAGTTCCCTTAGTTTTTTGGGTTGGAGTTCCATAGTCTTCGTCATCGGGTGGTCCGTTTGGAAGTTCACCTGATCCGGGCCGGCCGTCCTCGTCGTCAAGGCCTGGCCCTCCGGCTCCCCAGCCGGAGCCCGAGCTCTCGTCCGCGTCTAAGCCTGATCCATCGTCAGCATCGTCAATGAACAGGTCGCGGTCTTGAGACTGAACGTCGTTCTGAACAGGAACTATTGATTCTTCTGTCGGTTTTTCTGCGACAGCGTCCTGGAATTTAGAAAAAATAAACTTTGAATAACAGTCCTAAACTATTATTTTGTTTACTTATGTAAAGAAACATAAAAGCCTCTATCGTTTTAATTTCTAAGAGCAATAATAGGTCATAACATAGATACGTTCGTAAAGTAGGTTTGAGTAGATTTTCTATTAGGTTTTAAAAGTTCAATTAAGGTTATGATTATTATATTAGGTTTTTCAATATGTAATGCACATCATAGTAATCTATATTTATAATGAAACGATACGTGAATCACTTATGAAACACTAGACGTATTTTTAATAGTTATACAAAAACAAGGATAAATTCCAAGTAAATACAAGTAACATAAGGAATGGGTAATCGGTACCATGTAAATAAAAATTATAATAAGAAAAGGACAAACATGCGACAGAATATTTCAGACTTAACTAGAACTATGTAATACTATATTATGTTTTATATTTGAGAACAAAAGGTGATAAGTTGAATTTTCCTAACACGAAAATTAATTCGAAAAAATAAAATGTTCTCGAAATCGTTACACATTATAATATATTATTGTAAACAATTATATACTAGATAATACACGATATTGGTTGGTATTCATATATTAATGTTGTACACGTATTTAAAAATAGCACTTCATTCAAATTTTAATACCGTTAATAGTAAATCTTACACCAAAAATAACCACATTTTCACTATGGCCTCTTAAAACCTGAAAATATAACTCCGTTTCGTAAGATCAGTATCATATTGATCATATTGCACTGAGATTAGATGACGTACCCAGCGACCTATTTTTCAAGAAAAATCTCGGCCATTAACAAATAAATCTACGCATCTAGCGACCCAACCTTTTCTAACAACTCTGGTCTCAATGCCGTACTCTAAATATTGTTAGTCACATAAATCAATGGAGTCTAAAGATGTTGATTAGAAAATTATATCACAATAACAAATAAAAAAATACACGACGTTCTTCTTCTGTCAGAATGAATGAAAACAATTTATGAATGGAAGTACATCACTTGGAATATAAACACCGGCTTACCTGATATAAATGTTATTTCAGGTATAAAATTTCTTATGTTAGGCCTGATAGTATCACAACTGATAATTTTGATAGCAAATTGTCTGGACTTTTCACCGTTGGCGTGAATTGTGGCTGCATGAGGGTGGATCGATAGGCATTTCGTGGGGGAAAGAGTAGGGGGGGTGTCGGGAACATTCGGCGCGTTCACCCGGCGGCCGGTAGATGCCGGGAGACGGAAAATTTCATGCAGTGGTTAATTTTAGCCTGTTTTCAGGAGCTGTGTAAGTAGTTTGCGTTTTGACGGCTAGGTGGCGTTCTGTAGACTTGTTGATTACAAACATTTTTGGTGTTTTGTCAGTATTTGAATAAACACTTACGAGATAGATTTTTAGTTGAGAATGCTGTAAAATTTATAAAAATACTTAGAAACGGAAAACTACATAAATCGTAATTACATTTCTATGGGAAAACTTAAGAGTATGGATTCATATACGAATTTTAGCACCAAATTTTCAAAGTTACTTAATAATATTTTTTAAATAACTAACAGTCAATAGAAAATATATGTCTGACAGAATTGTGAATTGTTTTGTAACCTTCACAAAAATTGTATGCACAAGATCTTTTGTGTGCCTTTTTGTCTCGATTCAATAGAATTGCAGTCAGGTGAACTGTATCTAGGGGTGACCATGCTCAAGAGCATGAAGATATAGTACATGTAAATAAGCACTTTAAATATCGTGACGAATACGTGATGATATGTATTACAAGATTATTTACTTACAGATAACTATATAATAGGTACAATAGATAAGCTGCAAATGAGCTTAGGGTACTCCCTATTATATACTACTATTATATATATAGTAATATACTCGTATCAAATGCATTTGACTTTTGACAAACCCTATCAAAGTGCAGACATACTATTGGTAAGACCATAAGTTGTATTTAGAAGTAAAGAAGACACCTGTTCTTGTAGGTCCTTCGTAATTTGACTTATCTCCAACAGATGGCGTTGGATAATATTATAACTACCGATAATAGCTTTTTCATTTCTTCTAATTTGTTAGACGCGCTGTCAATAGACAACTATTTATGGACTTTGTGAACGTAAAAAAGAACACAATTTCGAGATTATCGAAATCAGGAGATAGATACCTGTCAGTGAAAGCCCCCTCAAAATCGGTCTAGCCGTGACACAAACAGAGAGACTAAAAGTTGATTTTTGATATAAGTACCGTATTTATTTTCAAATGAATTTCGTGAAAAGCTGTTTACAAACAGACATTTCAATTTAATTTATTTGTATAGATAGATATGTTTATTTTTCTTTAAACACGCATAACTTATTCTTGAGATTGAACTAAGCTCCATAGAGAACACACAAAGGGAAGGAAGGCTGTCAAAGTAAATAATTTTGCTGTTTGATCTCACAGTATAGAACTTATCAGAAAATTTTAAACCTCTGATATGATAAGACGATGTAACTAATGTTAGTGTTGAAGGACCGATTGGTTTAGACAAAGGGCATGTTTAGAATGATGTATTATTAATCATAATATTAATCGCCGTGAATACAAGCATAAATTAATAAGTAAGTACAAGTTTTTTACCCGACTGCGAAAGACTGCCTCTATGTTTGTATATATATATGTATATTTCTTTAACACGCTCTAGAGCCTAAACGGCTAGTCGTAATTTAATGTGAGTGGAGTCAATAGATTCGTCTTAGTCGTGGGAGTGACACTGGGTACATAAAAATTAAAACTATTTTTTTTTTAAACTTAATTTAATAAAGATGGCAAATAATGACGAAGTCGGTTTTTTTTTAAATAATTTTACTTGTCCTAATCAGATCATTCAAGCCGGTTTTCTCGGAAGTCATCGAAACAGACTTAGGTATATACGAGTATATGCAGTCGACGTCCTATAGTTGAGAAGATGATGATGGCCATAATGATAGAGTTAATTAACAATTTGAAGGTTCTCTTCCTAACATTTATACAGGTATTCATAAAGCATTTTTCGTTTGTTATTTCTCAGTCTCTCGTTTCGTATTTTAACAACCTTAACTTAATTTTTTGATTTGACTCCTTCAATTTGAATTTAAAATCTGTGTTTCAATGTTATCTACCCATCTCCTAAAATTGATTCTAAAAATGTTGTCTGGAGATTAGGATATTATGTTCTGTATGATCAACGAATAACTTTTTTTATGTTTACAAATGTTTGCTTTTACATAATACTTTTTATATAGTGTGGAGGAAGATACTTATGATCGAACTTAAATTCGTCTATAAATATATTTTGACGCACTTACTTACAGTCTTGATAGAATTATATGATTTTTTTTTGTAATACGGGTCAAACACCAGAGGTGAAACAAGTGCGTTGTTGGCCTTTGTAGGATGGGGAGAGGGAGGGGGGAGGGATTAGTGTATGGGCCTCCGGTATCCTAACTCACTTGGTATAACACAGCGCAAGCGCTAATTCACACCGGTTTTCTGTGAGGTCGTGGTATCACTCCGGTCAATCCGGCCCATTCATACCGAAGCGTGGCTCTCCCACGGTAAAATAAAAAAACATAAACCCATCCTTGCCACACGTATACATTTTTTTCACATATTAACACGCATTCCAAAGGTTTATTAATGGTGTCCTCTCGCGTATTAGTCACTTTTTACTAATCAACGTTCATAATCCACACCATGAAACATAAAACAGGTAGGTGCTATAGTATGCCGTGTGATTATGTTGGACTTTTATCATAAATCTCCTTCAGGCTAATGAGAAATATTATTTATTGTTGGGTACAATGTGGGCGGGGTAACCTGTACATATTTTATGAGGCTTGGTACTGTACGCTAATCTTTTGCTCATTTATGATTTGAATACTTATAAGTATTATGTAATAGGGATAAAAGATTTTTTTCGTTAAATGCCAAAAGAACGAAGTAAATTAATGTAAGACATACAATTTGGTTATGTTATGAATTAGATGATTAACATTTTTAAATTTTTCATTGATTTTACCTGTGTCATGATGAACTGTATTGTTTATTTCATAATTTTCAACCCTTAGGGGAAGTTTTTTTTGTAATGCGAATACGGTTAAATGAAAACCGATGTGAAATAGCGCTTGCGCTGTGTTTTACCGAGTGAGTGAGGATACCGGAGGCCCATATCTCAACCCCTTCCCCCATCCACCTCCCCATCCCCCAAAGGCCGGCAACGCACTTGTGACGACCCCGGTGTTGTGTCCATGGGCGGCAGTAATCGCTTACCATCAGGCGATACATCTGCTCGTTTGCCTCCTATTACATAAAATAAAAAAACATATGAACGGGCTAAGTATCTTTAAATCACAAATATAATCATTCCATAAAGATTTGAACCATCAACAAATGTCGCGGTGGTGATTGACCTACTTAGTCGTTCACACATAAAGCCAATTCATCCTTTACACACACCAAATACACCAAACATTAAAAAACAATTGATCTATTTTTATTATCGAACAAGGAAATAGCAGATTAAATTTTCCTGCCACATATTCAAAGCTTACTCGGATAACGTACCAACATAACATGACATAAAAAACATACCCAACCAACTTCCTACTGATAACTCTTCCATTTCAGTTCTTCTTACAGCAATGGGTATATACTTGTCCTTGTCTTTCTAAGCTTGATCGCAAAATGATGATAAGGAATATGAATGCAAATGAGTTTAAGAGGTATACTTGAATCGTGTAACTTGGTATTATCCCTGGTTTTCTAAAAGTAAGTTCTATAAAACTGTTTAGACTTCTTTAAGATACGTTTTGCAGTAGAGTTAAGCTAATCTTGACTATTAAATAAAGGTAGATATCTAGATCTATTACGTGTACAAATAAACTGTATCCGTAATCAGTGTAGACCGTAGTAGAAATAATCCAAATAAATCCCTCATCGGATTAAACAGGGGATCCAAATGGACATTACATTTATAAAAACTGCCAAATGAATGCCCTGTGGGATCAAAATGAAATCCAAAATGATCCCCTAGGGAAACTTCAAACGAATCCCTCAGGGGATTCAAGCAGTCTAGACGCTACGGTAGAATATACTACAAGCAAGTTTAGAAGGCCAAAAATACATACCGGTGTGAAACAGTGAGGAGACCGGAGGCCTATACCCCAAACCCCTCCCCCACCCCTCTGCCTATTCCCCAAAGGCCGGCAACGCACTTATGATGCCTCTGGTGTTGCGGGTGTCCATGGTCGGCGATAATCGCTTACCGTCAGGTGATACGTCTGCCCGTTTGCACCCTATTCCATAAAAAATAGGTACCTATGCTTTAGGTATTTAGGTACAAAACAAATTTATAATCATAGTACCAACAACATGTATCACATAAGTATGTACATGGCAGTACAAACCAGGAGTGCTTTGGTAAGGTAATACCTACACTGTAAGGTTGTACTGCTTTTTGAAATAAATAAGTAACCACTTATAAACCGAAAAATAGAAGTATTACTACTGGGTACTAAGCATCAATTTTTATTTTACTTAATTCAGATCATAAACTGTCTTTCAAAAAAGCGTTAAACATTATCGTATTTCACTTCTAAGTTGTTATGACTATTAAAACCCCAAGTGCGAGCTAAAACGTTTCAATAAAAATGTTACCAAAATTACTTGTTTTGAAAAGATTGTGAACTGTCCCAACAATTTTACGGCTTCATATTTATTAAATTGACTGTAAATACATCAAACAAAAAATATATTCGAATTGGCTGTGTATTTCATTGTGTATTAAATTTAGTTCAACCTGTTGTACCTTATCAGTTTTTTCTCTGGACATCCACAACTTTGAGGGCGTATTGAATTCGAAGGTTCAACTAGTTTTCAGTACGCTTCCAAAAACAATTGTCATAGATGTTCAAGTCAATCGGTATCGATGGCTTGTGTCTGCTTTTCGAGTCATGGAAATGAAATACCTACCGCCAAGTATTCATACTCCAGGCTATTAAACAGATTTTTGTAAGGAAACCCCAATTATTCTCTTAAAGTGTTATATTACTAATTTTTTTTTTATTGAATAGTTGGCAAACGAGCAGACGTATCACCTGATGGTAAGCGATTACCGCCGCCCATGGACACTCGCAACATCAAAGGCGTCACAAGTGCGTTGCCGACCTTTGGGGGATGGGAAAGGGGATGATGGGAGGGGTTGAGATATGGGCCTCCGGTATCCTCACTCACAATAATTAAAAATATTTTAAAAGTTTTAGACTAATATCCGGGGGTTCCGCAAATTAATCACGATAATAAAGAGGGACATTTTACAAAGGGATTACCGTTACCTGCCAGTGTACGGGGAAATCCTTGCGACTCCGATATTATGGACTTAATGACTGGCAATTTTATGTAATGTAGCAATTTCGGTTCCGTACCAATGAATACCTACTGGGTCTTGCTTTACCTACTATTATTAGCTAAGGTTTACTTTAGAAGCAATTTATTTTGTATGACTTTAACGTGAAAAGATGTAAAACGTTTGTTAATGGCGATTGCATAATCTATTCAGAGTTCGACTGCTCGACTGTAATGTAAATAATTTGTTAATATTTTAACACCCTTTTATGAGTTTCACCTCTTTTACTTTTTGTTTGTAAGTAATTTTGCTATTTTTTTAACTATGAACAACATCAAATTGCGAGTTGAGAATGTCAACGCTTTAAAAAGACGGTTATCTAAGTATATAAGTGTTATCTTGTCATTTAAAAGAAGCTCCACGCCCTTCAAGGCATTACTAAAATGCTGGTTTCATCGAACTAAAGGAAAATATTGTAGTACTTTCCATCTGCTATTACATATTATGTTTATATTACTAACTAGCTGAACCTCGCGGTGTTACCAGCGGTTATTGTAGCGAAGCTAGTCTAAAAAATGTAAGCCTAAGTTACTCCTTGTACCATCAGCTACCTACCAGGGAAAGTCCCGTCCAAATCGGTCCAGCCGTTCCAGAGATTAGCCGGAACAAACAGACAGACAGACAAAAATTTTAAAATGCTACCCGTGGTACGACAATAACGGCGGGCAACGCCGCCAGGCTCTTTATAAATTGTAGCCTATATGTTATTCTGATGTATAAGTTATATTATTGTAAAGTTTCATCAAAATCCATTCAGTAGTTTTTGCGTGAAAGAGCAACAAACACTCACTTTACATACCTACAAACTTTCGCGTTTATAATATTAGTGGGATGTTATAAAACATCAGTCACATAATCGAGCAGAAAAACGTACTACATAACAAAAATAGCAAAGGTCCTTGTTATTAGAGTTTGTTAAAATAATACCCTAAGCGTTGATTTGAGGGTCAAAATATGTGTAAACTAATCGAACAGCATCAATATAGGCCATCTAGATGTCAGGTCAGAACGAAGCCATACCTACATTTATCTTATTAAATGGGCCTCCGAGAGTCTGAACTACAATTAGTATATGTTCTGCAGATTAATAGCATCAGCTATTAGATGAGGGTTCGATCACTGGTACTGTAATAATGGCTTGGGTTTTATGTTAAACATTTACTTAGTAGGCTTTCTCATTTAGTTCTTGGGTAGAGTTGTTATATGTTCTTTACGTTAATACGTGAAGCAAAAGCTTTTTACCCATTTTTACGAACATTATGCGAACGGCACAGTTGTGTTACAAATATTTATATTATAATATGGGGCAAACGAGCATATGTATCTCCTGACTGTAAGCAATTACCGCCGCCCATGGACACCCGCATCACCAGAGGCGTCACAAGTGCGTTGCCGGCCTTTGGGGTATGGGCCTCTGGGTTGGGGTCTGGTCGTGTTAATAACAGCAGTTCCCGGACCCCTCCCTTCTCAGGCGCAGAGTTGGCACACCGTGTGGTTTTAGTCGGTTCGATTCCGACACATCGCCCCGCCGCATACCCCGGCGGAGTGACGGCCCGAGGGGGTTTCCACAAATTAAAAAAATAATAATGGGCCTCTGGGTTTTACACCGGTTTTCTGTGAGGCCGTGGTATCACAGTCGAACCAGCCCATTAATGCCGAAACGTGGCTCTCCCACGTTCGAATAAAAATATGTTCGAATTCTGACCACTGGGCGACCTCTTGTTCATAAATATATATATCTTCGTTCAACCCAAGTGACCGTATTTAAAGAAAATCTGTGTAAAACAACCTTTCCGTTAGTTTTCCTTGAGTAATTGAAGTTACCAGTCCCCAAACCCTAAAACCTTCTCCATGATTCAGGAGTACGACTCAAAGGACGGCAAAGCACTTGGGAGTCTTGAGTTTCAAGTGTCCAGGAGTGGCCCGTCTGGTCGTTTGTCCCCCTAAACCATGAAAATGCTTCTTTGTAACAAGTTACGACTACTAAACTGCTGACCATTGCATGCTAAGTTCAGATTTACCAACGGCGTGCCGACACCAGCAGACTGAGTCATAATGTCTATTGTTAAATTTGTATCGTTAATAAACTGTTTCCTCTTCTATCATATTTTACTTCTATACACAATAACATAAATGAGAGTTCTTTCTTCAAAATGAATAAATAAATATATGTAGGTATAAAGTTCGAAATTCAAACATTTAAACTCGAGTTAAACTCAGTCAAGTATTTGAACAGCGTTGGCCATTAAAATACCATCAAATAAGGAAACAAAAACCATTACAAACACTTGTTAGCGAGATTAACTTACAAAGGGCGATTTCCGTTTATTTTATACGGCTATAAATGTTGACTTTGTGGGCATAATCACCCAGTGTACTATAAAGTGTTGTGAACATCTCTACAACCATCATTACATAAGTATTACGTATTCATCAGATAATCATGGTTTTGTAAGTGGAGGAATATCTACAAGTGATGAAGGAATTTTTCTTCCCTACTTTTACATGTAGATGCGACTGTTTGAAAAAATAATATAAAAATATTAAATAAAAATGCTATTAATAAGAGTATTTTATTCAATCTACTTCTGAAATTACATAAGTAAATAAAAAACTTTGGTAAAAGCAATCGTTTAAATAAATTTCCGAAGTATCCCAAAAGCCCAATATCAAAAGTAAAAACAAAGAAAGAAACAAAAGTGATTTCATACACATGGTTGCGTGATGAACTTTCAAAATAACGAACACCGGCCTCAGATATATGAGAGAACTTTCCATTTCTGAACGAATGAACCACACACGCTTCTGAACGACTTTGCAACTGTCACACTGTTTTTCATTAAACACCATTTGATATTCGAATAGCGTCCCTAAGCCGGCTTAAAAAGTTAAACAAAGCTCTTTGTGAGAACCTTTAAATATGCGTTGAATTTTGAAGTGGGCGCAAAAGGCGACTGTTTAAAATGTACAAAGTTTAATGGAAATCCGTTGCGCTAAGGGAATATTAAGGGACAATGGGCTAGTTGACATCACACCTTCAAACGACCTTATCAGGGACATTAGGTTGATAATTTAAGTTTCTATGTCCCTATGTTGGAGTTAGATTAAGTGGGTGGTACTTGAGAAAGTGTAGTAGTATATCTGGTTTTAATTGAGTTTTAGTAACATATAATTTATCGTTATATCTCTACTAAACTGTATAACAAGTTACAAGCAACATTAGTTAGAATTACAGCAACGCGTATAATGTGATGAAATTTTATCTTTTATTTACCTATATTAATTAATCGAACTTAAAAAATGGAGGACGTTCGTTTTCTCACTCTCATTTGTTCTGTATCTGGTTGTGAATTATCAATAATGTGTGTATTTAGAAATATTTAAGTATGATCATCAGCAGTGTGGTTGCCATAGTACGGCTTCTGCGTCCGACAGCTTTGTCCAAAGCTGGTCGACGCTGCCTCCGCCCTTGGGCGTCTTTTGCCCAACTTGGGTGGAGCCAGCGTCGCTACAAGGAACCTCTTCACGGGGGTAGTCCGGTCGATGGCCCTATATGGGTCACCGGTGTGGGTCCCGGCTCTGACCGCCCAGAATAAGGCACGCCTTTGGCGGCCTCAGAGGGTATTGGCGGTCAGAGCCATACGCGGATACCGCACCGTGTCGACGGAGGCGGCGTGCGCCTTGGCCGGAACACCCCCGTGGGATTTGGAGGCGGAAGTGCTCGCCGAAGTTTATCGGCGAGCGGCTGAATATCGGGCGGAGAACGGGTATCGTCCTCCGCCCGAAGAGGTACGCGATTGGCGTGAAGCCGCTCGCCGAGCCACGATGGCTCGTTGGTCGTCCCGGCTGGAGGCTCCACGCGCTGCCTTTGCCACCGTGGAGGCGCTCCAGCCGGTCATCCTCGAGTGGGCAGGGCGGCAGCACGGGACCCTTTCCTTCCGGCTGACGCAGGTGCTTTCCGGGCATGGTTGCTTCGGAAAGTACCTGCACTCGGTCGCTAGGAGGGAATTGAGTCCCGCCTGCCACCACTGCGACTGCAGTGAGGACTCGGCCCAGCATACGCTGGAGTTCTGCCCCGCTTGGGCGGAGCAGCGCCGGGCCCTCACTGCAGTCATCGGAGGAGATCTGTCGCTACCGGCCGTCGTACTATCCATGGCCGGTAGCGACAGCAGTTTTACCGCGGTCGCGACCTTCTGCGAGGAAGTAATCTCGCAGAAGGAGGCGGCGGAGAAGGCCCGAGAGGACGATCTCCACTCGGACCCGATCCGCCGCCGGCGAACCGGGCGGCGGAGGCGCGCCCATCTGCGCCTCATGCCGCCCTGAGTGTGGCCGTGGATGGTGGGGACGGGTTTTCCCCTCCATCCGCTTTAATGGCCAGCCGCGAAGGGGCGACGTACGCGTGTGCCGTGCGTCGCCTAATTTGAGAATTTTAACAGCAGAGGGTGCCCGCTTCAGTGCGGGCAGGCGCTGGGAGGGGTCCGGTCGTGTAATATCTGCGATTCCCGGACCCCTCCCTTCTCAGGCGCAGAGTTGGCACACCGTGTGGTTTTAGTCGGTTCGATTCCGACACACCGCCCCGCCGCAAACCCCGGCGGGGTGACGGCCCGAGGGGGTTTCCACACGTAAAAAAAAAAAAAAAAAGTACGGCTTCTGCGTAGCTTGGGAGCAAACTGGCGTGTGGATGTGTCAGAAGTTTTTATTATTGTATAATAAAAAAAAATTAAAACTTAACTAAGACAAAAAACGACGCTGAAAAGTATGAAACAAGATTTTCAGGACACTGGACTTAACAACGTACAAGTTTAACTGGCTCTTTTTTCGCATTAACATCTAGCAGCCGTATTCAATAACCTATTTCAAGTTTTAACTAGAGACAAGTTATAGAAAACGGTCTGAATTTATCTTAAAAACAGTATTTGTTCTTTATTAGACAACGTCAACTTGTTAAAAAAAAGGTTCTGCATATCAATGAAAGTATTGATTCTATCACATAGAAAAACAAAATCTTAACAAAAAAAACCGATTTCAAGAACGGGACCAGCTTTCAAATAAAAATAATCATCAAATTCTATTCACACAGTCAAAGGTTTTGAGGTAACAAACATAAAAACATACAGTCGATTTGAAAACCTGATCCTTTTTTGAAATCAGTTAAAATAATAATAGAAAATACTATGTTTTACCTACAGATATGCTATTAAAAACGGCATTAAGATATTTGTATAGATCCTTATTATCTAGGACCCTTATGGTTGCCTGTAAATATCTCGAAACATTTCTTGGAAAATTGCTTTAGAAGGCGCCAAGATCGCTACAATAAACTCACTTAAGCAGCCGCCTACACTAAAAGTACACCATAACAATAACAAGTTCAATGTACAAACAAGAATCCATTACGCAACACACAAATAAACATCTACAATGCTATTAAACCCTTTGGGATATCAAAAAAAGTGCTGAAACTTCGAACCTTTTACGCAAAACTAAATTACGAAGTACTTTTACACGCTCGTATATACGTTACGCTATACGCTACTTATTTGTGAACTATATAGTTCACAAATAAGTAGTTCACACCATTTTATAAACCTGTCAGGAACTTCCTTTGTCTTTATACTGTAACAAACTCCAATATGTCAAATGCGAAAGTTTTACAAAACTCCATAGAGCGTGGTTTGGCTAGATATTTTATTATTCAGGCTATATTCCGGCCGGGTTATTGATTTATAGCTACCGATAGAGGAAGGGTTAAGAATTTGGCAGGCTTTTGAATTTGTGACTGTTTTTTCCGTTTACAATATTTGTATGTTTTATGGTAATGTTGTAAGGTAAGTAGCTGTAATAAGGTCATACAAGCTGGCTATTTCATTAATGATTGTGTATAAAATCCATGTTAATATTATAATTTCGATAGTAACCGTGTCTGTGTGTCTGTTACGTTTTATAGGTAAACTACTGCACCGATTTCAATGCAATTTTGCAAGAAGACACTTTGATTCTTGAGAAAGGAAATAAGACTACTTTTTGCCGCGATAACCGGCATTCTCGCGGGAAGAATCATGGACAAAAACTAGTATGTTAATAAATACTAAAACAATGATAGTCTTACATTTTGAGAAAGTAACAAAACCCAACAGATCTTTGTATTACAATTCCAGTATTTGTTCAAGATCCAGTATGAAAAAAAATTATACACCTTATATAAAATTATTTTGTATAACAAATATATATTATTTATACAAAGCCTCGAAGAAATGGTGCAAAAAAGCTTAGATAAAGAAATCGACTATTCAAGACTAGTCGACATTGTTATTAGACAGGAACTGAACTTGCGACCCCCAAAGGATACAATCGAATACTCGAATATAGAGTCAAGTAGATCGTTCAATTATTAGAGAGGATATGTAACCGAGATGCACTTACCCAGCGCACAGCAGATGTTCTTCCTATCTGAATATTCTTGAGTCCAATTTAAATCCGAAACGTGATCAAATGAAAACGTTTGGAGTGTCGTTCTATTGGTTTCACTGAGGTAGGTTTAGACCGAATATACTTGACCTCCTAAAGCTCGAACTGATCCCTGTCTGTGGCCTGTTTGTGTATGTAAACGTAGGGCAGCGGGAGGTCTGGGTTTGCTGGAAGTCATATTGGGTCAGCCGCTGTTACGTGCATGTAAGGATTGGCTGTGTCAAGTTTTAGAATTGTTCTGTTGAGAATAATTTAGCGAGAGATCTAAACTTGTGGTTCAATTTTAAAGCCTTACAAATCCATTTGTGTTTGTCTTGACACTGTCATGGTATGATTTTTCACTACTTAAAAAGAGAGTCAATATTTTACATACTAACTTTAGTAAAGTGTCTCCATGTCAAATTGCATTGAAATCGGTGCAGCAGTTTAACACTGAAACCGTAACAAATAGACAGAAAGAGTTACTTTTTTTTTGGAATAGGGGCCAAACGAGCAGACGTATCGCCTGATGGTAAGCGATTACCGGCGTCCATGCTCACTCGCAACACCAGAGGCGTCACAAGTGCGTTGCCAGCCTTTGTGGGATGGGGAGGGGGGGAGAAGGGGTTGGGGTATGGGCCTCCTGTATCCTCACTCATTCAATGAAACTCAGTGCAAGTGCTATTTAACACCAGTTTTCTGTGAGGCCGTGGTTTCACTCCGGTCGAGTCGACCCATTCATGCCGAAGCGTGGCTCTCCCACGGTGCTTTCGAGTTTTTAATATTAATATGGATTGTTAGTTACTTTTAGATGGTATTTCATTACTAGTATCTACTTTGAAACAAAAACGCATGTACCACCTAAAAGCTACGATTAATTATGTGATTTTTTGTACGTACATTCGGATTATATGAATCGAACGCATAAATAGCCTATTCTGCCTTTTTAACCGTAAGTCAAGTAATTTAATTAAATAATAATAAATATTACGGACAATTTACCAAACAACGCCGTCTAGTCCCAAGCAAAGCAGAGCTTGTGTTATGGGTACTAGACGGATATAAATACATATACAATTTTTTTTTGGAAATACATACGTATTATATATAGAAACACCCAAACTTCGAAACAAATATTTGCAGATCATACAAACATTTGGTCCTTCCCGGGAATCGAACCCGAGACCTCAAGCACAGCAGTCGCTTACGCTACCACTTACGCCTTCGAGGCAGTCGTTTAATTACTAGATATCTGGAAGTAATTACATGATTAATAAGTAATTGCCCGTTTTTATTAAGATACCGTCATTGTACCACATGTAAAGGGGTATTTTTAATTTACACTTAATGACTATACAAAAATAAATAGTTCGTGAAACTTCCGAGAGTTATTTCAGTCGTTCCTCGTGTTTTTGCACTCGGTCTTAATTTATCTTCGTCGTCCATTTTCTTTTGCAAGTTGCCATTTGTCGAGTTATATCAAAGATTCTGCTAATTACTTGGCACTAATGCCTTCCCAAGACATCTTTGACAAAAATATCATCCCCCTAATAATACTTAGGCTGAAGTCTGAGGGTACGCCCGTCTTGAGGGAGCTCAAAAACTTTTTAACGCTGTCCTGTTCGAAGGGAGGTGAAGTAGAAGTGTGGTCACCCTGTTCTTCAAGAAGGGTGATAAGACCATGTTGAAGAACTATCGGCCCATTTCCCTTCTAAGCCACGTCTACAAGCTATTTTCAAGAGTCATTTCGAACCGTCTTGCGAGAAGACTCGACGAATTTCAACCTCCGGAGCAAGCTGGGTTTCGGAGCGGATATGGCACCATAGACCACATTCACACAGTGCGGCAGATTATACAGAAGACCGAAGAGTATAATCAGCCCCTGTGTCTAGCATTCGTGGACTATGAGAAGGCCTTTGACTCGATAGAGATCTAAAGGAAAGTATTGTGAACTAGCTAAGCCCCGCGGTATTACAGGTTTTTCGAACCCGGAACTTCATGATCAGCAGTCGCATACGCCAACCGCTAGACCAACGAGGGTGTCGAGGATGTTGCAGACGAATACTAAGTAGTTAAAGAGATCTTTCAGTAGGTATGTGCCTATTATCAAATATAAAACAGAATTGTGTTTCTTACTCATAAAGCAGAAAAACTACATTTTTGGGTATTAAAAGTGTGCGTGTTATTTCAGACTATTATGTACATCAGTGGTAAAGTTCATTTAAATACATTTAGCTATTTTTGCGTGAACTTTCACGTAACAAATAAACAGTTACAGACTTACAAACTTTCGCATTTATAATATCAATTTAAAAAATCTATTAATGCTCATGCTCGCCCAATAATTATGAGTATGTTTTGAGTTACCCCTTCCCATAAATTTGGGCGCTATTAACTTCATGAATACAAAAGCAACGAACGAAATGACAAACAATGATTTCACTATTTCAGACAGGAGTACCTATCACTGGTAGAGCCACGCTGTAGAGTGCTGCTACGGTTCATTCGATTATTTACTCCATGGTGCAGACAGTAGTTACCTTCATTTCAGGTGGTCTTTGCGTCATCGTTATATTTTTGTTACCAAGGCGAAAGTCAAAAGGTAGGCTATATTTATGGCAGTCTATGTATGTTTGTATATTCCACCGTAGCGTCTAAACTACTGAACTCAGGTACGTAATCATTGCTCGAGTGACATAGGCTACTAATTTTATCAAAAGATTTAAAGTAGTCGGGTCATATGTTTTAAACTTTATTATGTTATAATTAAATGGTTGTAAAGAAAGATAGATAGATAGATAACTCTTTATTTGCACACCATATTATAACAGAGTTACAAGAGCCCTTATTGTTTGGGGTCCAAGAGTGATAAATGTTTAATTTTTTATGGAATAGTGGGCAAACGAGCAGACGTTCTGTCCAGTACTGTGGGAGAGCCACGCTTCGGCATGCATGGGCCGGCTCGACCGGAATGATACCACGGCCTCACAGAAAACCGGTGTGAAACAGTGCCTGCGCTGTGTTTCCGGGGGCTCTCTCCCAACCCCTTCCTCATCCCCTAAGGCCGGCAACACACTTGTAACGCCTCCGGCGTTGCGGGTGTCCATGGGCGGCGGTAATCGCTTACCATCAGGCGATACGTCTGCCCGTTTGCAAAATATTCCATAAAAAAAAACCTATCACCTGACGGTACCGCCGCCCGTGGACACCCGCAGCACTAAAGGTGTCACAAGTGCGTTGCCGGCGTTTAGGGGATGGGGGAAGTGTTAGGGCATGGACCTATGGATCCCCTTATAGTTTGGATTATACTAATTTCTACTCTCTGTTAGTACACATTAGTTTGCTTTTACCTTCTAAATTCTCCTCTATTCACAATAAGGTTCGCTGGAAGAAAATTCAAGTATGGGTAACGCTCGCCTTTGTACATGTTATTTTCTTGCAGCTTAATAATTCAAGTATGTGTAAAATAAAGAATAAATAAGGCAATTATGAGTACCTATCATTGAGCCAACATCGTCAAACATCCATGACCTGATCCTACTCTATTTCCCGTCCATTTTATATGATCCCTGGTTAGCTGTACTGACCTACATGTGTAAACAGAATGAGTTATTGAATGTCGGGTCAGCTAATACTGTTTTGTATTTACACATTACAATTGACGACCTGATATCACAACTCTCAATTGGATACTAACTAAAATCGGTCCAAAGACTCTTAAGATAAGGTTGGTAATCAGTTACAAGTGTTTAAATAATTATCTTTAACTTTTATGAGTATAGTATGTTAAATTAAACTGTTGATATCTGTGTTTGGGTAAATTCCTTCCTGGTATTTCATTTCTGATATATTTTTGGTAATGAGATGTGATTAACAAAATATATAAGATGATAATAAAAACATAATAACTTTGTTTATTAAAACTAAGTGTGTACAATGGTCTGAGACCCAACCTATCGAACTAGGTAAATACCTGTATTTCGAAAGAAAGATATATATATTTATTTACATTTGTGGCAAATAAGTATTCGTCTGCACTATAAGCTAGAACATGTATGCATATAGTATAGTTACTTTAGTTAATTATGCGAGTAAATAGCGCTATCTAAAATGACATTAGCATTATTGGAACGAAGTTCCTTATCGCGCGTTGTAAAAGGGGGCTAGACGGAAAAAATTCATACGAAAAAGTTGTCACGACACTTTTTGTTGTCACGACACTTTTTACTATTTTAAATTATATTTGTTATTAGTTTATTTTTCATTGCTTGATTCACTATTTTTGTTATGGGAACGAAGTCTTAATATTTTTTTATTAAGAAAATATTGTTTTGTTATTATTTTTTAAAGTATTGGTGAAAAACATTTTTCAATTTTATATATAGCGCCATCTTTTGAATAGAAACTGAACTTACATTTACGTGTTATAGTTGTCGTTGCCAGTAGTTTAATATTAATAATATAGATGTCGCTGTAAATTAATGATTTTTAAAATTATGTATATCAAATATAAATACAAAATATATCAATAAATAAGTTTAGCAGTGAACTGCGATAGGCTGGTAACGACACTTTTTGCTATAGTAAGCTATTGTAAGCCGTGCGGCGTGCGCATGTTTCTCTGTCTGTCTCTCTATCTCTCTTATAGAAAGCAAGCCAGATATTTTCGTTTCGTCTTTCTATTTCGAACTTCGTTCCATCCGGGTGTCCCTTGACACCTCTCAAGTTTTTTTATAATATTAAAATATGGACATTTAGACGCATTAACTTGTAGGTAAGACGGATGTTTGAAAATAAATGTTTGAATTTTGGTAGGAAAAAGGGGAAAATCACGGCAAAACTGGCTGTATTTTTATGAACAGGTCGCTTCTAATTGACCTACGTCATATAACTAAGCAGATTGATCTGATGATGGTCATCGGCTTAGTTATAGGAAGGCAGAAACACGCTACTTCTTACAGGGAAGAAACCAGCTGAAATTTACTAATTTTTACACATTTTCTACACTTGGTTAAGGAACTCCCTTGAACGTGCCAATAGTCTTTTTAATTGGACGAGAGAAGTAAGAGGAAATCATTGTTCCAAAATAGGGCAGGGGAAAATAATTGGACCACAAGAGGGCTATTGTGAGCAAATGAAGAAAACGCATCTTCGTATTACGAGGTATTTCAGCAACGTTTAGGGTCTTGCTTAAAGTTCCCACTTGGCACATTTTTGTTCCGCATGAATATGTTACGAATAAACTTACGTATTAAGTATGTAGTGAAAACCTTATCTTGGGAGGTAAACAGAGATTGAGGTTATTTTTAAAGTGTATGTTGTGTTTTTTATATTATTAGCTATACTAATATTATAAACCTAAGGAGTTTGTTTGTTTGAACACGCTAATCTCAGGAATCGCTGTTCCGATTTAAAAAAATATTTCTGTGTTGGATAGTCCATTAATTGAGGAAGGTTAAAAGCTATATATCATCACGCTAATACTAATAGGAGCGGAGCACCAATGAAGAATGTTTCAAAAACGGGGGAAAATTTTGGGCACGCTACGGGCAATAGAAGACGCAAACGAAGTTGGGTAGGTCAGCTAGTGAATGTATATACAAAACTGAAAAATGTCTTATAACTAAATATCTTTTGCACTTTAAAATTCAAATTTGAAGTGTTACCAGGTTCATAATTGCCTGCTCAGCACTAACAAAAACTAATATCATTTTTCGGACGAAAACAATCAACCATTCGAAACCGTTCGAAAATACTAAAAATGAAAAACAAACCAAAGCACTGTTCATTAGACACAATAAAGGTGAGCGAGTAAAAATGGCAAAGCTGGCCGTTAGCAAAATGGCCGCCACCGTTAGGCTGCATAATTGCCCTCTCTCGCCAATTAGCCCTCGTAACGTCTTCGTGAGGGTTCAAAAAACATTTTAGCGTTATCAGAGGGCGTTCAGACTTGTTTACGACAACATAACCGGAACAGTGTGATGTGTTTAGTGTGGAAACGCACAGAATGTATTAAGGACGCCGAATTTTGGTGGGTAAATTTCTGGTAGTTTAACTAACTATACATGTTAAGTATAAATAACTTTTTCAACAACTCAATCTAGTCCAAAGTTAAGCAGAGCTTGTGTTATGGGTACCAGACAACTGATATAAATATATATAGATTTTTTTTTGTAAATGCATACATATTATACATAGAAAACACCCAAACTCCGAAACAAACATTTGCAGATCATACAAATATTTGGTCCGGCCCGGGAATCGAACCCGAGACCTCAAGCATAGCAGTCGCATACACTACCACTGCGCCACCGAGACAGTATGTGCAAAGACAGTGTTCATGCTGTCGTATTTCATTATTGACTGCGAGACCGGAGGCCCAATGATGCAGAAGCATCACCAGGCCGCCAAGATGGGGGTCACCATACTGCATTGTTGCATTGTCTGCATTCGCAATGAGTATGGTGACCACCACTCTTGGATTCTGCTTGTACTTTCTATCAGGCACTGTAGAGTCATTTTGACAGGGCCATACATAAAAAAATATACAAAAAAATGTTTGTATTACACATAGAAAACACCCAAACTCCGAAACAAACATTTGCAGATCATACAAATATTTGGTCCGGCCCGGGAATCGAACCCGAGACCTCAAGCATAGCAGTCGCATACACTACCACTGCATCACCGAGATAGTATAATATCTTTACATGGTATAAAATGAAGTTTATTTCGCTGTATATTGCCTTAGATATTTTAAGTTTCTCAACGGTTTGTATGCACTTTTTAGCATTACATAAAGTGATTCAAGATGATAGTTTATATGTGTGATATATACATATTAGAGTAAAGGAAATCAAAGACTCAAAGACTCCGTGCGAAACCGGGTTGGATCGCTAGGCTGTAATGATATCATGATGATATAAACGCAGGCTTATCGCATAAATACATTCAAAATACATTTTTAAATTCGCTTTTCATCAATGTAAAACTCATACTCGTTAATCATTTCAATTAAATTACAGTTTCATATTTCTTGGACTTTTATTTTTCACTAGCTTTTCCTCTTGACTCCACCCGCGTGTATGTCGCTTATTGCGGTAAAGATTAGCCTATGTTCTTCCTTAGGAATTAAAGTAAGTCTAATTTCATTGAAATTAGAACAGCGGTTTAGCCAGAGAGATAGATAGATAGAGTTACTTTCGAATTTATAATATTAGCTGTTACGCTTTTACGGCTAAACCGCTGCAACGATTTCAATGAAATTTGGCTTATATATACTTTGATTCTTAAAGAAGGACATAAGTTTGTGGAGCAACGGGTGATATGTCCCTCCAACACACAAAGGGAGGATCCTCCGACCAGGCGAGGTGATCATGCCTAGCGGGGCCACTGCCCAACAGTTGGTGTTGGGATGTTGTATATATGATAATCGGCGCTAGAACTATTTATTATGCGATTCAGGATTTGTAGTTACTCCGTGTAGTGCGTTACTTCGTAGTTCAGTGTATCTTCGGTAGATGGCGCTGTAGTAAGTTATTGTTTTGTTATATGTGGAAGTCGCCACAACTTACTCGTTACCGTGATAACAGACATACATGTGGGCGGAGTCGGGGATAAAAGTAAGTTATTGATAATTGAAATAAATAAAAAGAGAAGACAAAAAAGGGCGTACTCCTTCCTAAAAGGCCGGCAACGCACTAGTAACGACTCTGGTGTTGCGGGTGTCCATGGGCGGCGGTAATCGCTTACCATCAGGCGATACGTCTGCTTGTTTGCCCCCTATGTAATAATAATAAAAAAAATGATTATAAACAATCCAATAGGACATTGGAAACATAACTATACAAAGTTAACGGTAGGCTACAGGTATAGACGTTCAGAGATATTAATTCAGATATCAAAGCAATTTGCGAATGTGTGTTGGTAATTCTGGGTACTCGAATTTCAATTATACAATTTTAGACAATGCTAAGCCGTCTGTTCTTTGGCGGTTGGTTTCACGTGTACATAAACAGATGTTATGTATTCATTTGTTTTGAAAGAAATAGAGCTACCTGGCGGAATAGTTATTTCATGTATTGGCCTGCCATAGTGACTGTATTTTGCTTTATGGCAAGTATGAGTAGAATCGAAGAGTAGTCACCAAATTAATTGCGAATGCGTTGAATACATGAGATGAGTTTTGCTCAGTATTTTCTTTATGATAATTGTTTTAAAAATGAGTCCTAGACAGATCGATTTATCGCCTCCGAAACCCTCTGCTTACCAAGTTTTCTTAAATTTTTTGGAGACGTTTCTAAGATTCAGATTGTAAAGAAACGGTTATCACGTCCCTCCAACACAAAGGAAGGATCCTCCGACCAGGCGAGGTGATGATGCCTGGTGGGCCACTGCCCAACAGTTGATGTTGGGATGTTGTACATATGATAATTAGCGCGAGAACTTTAATTGCGCGAGTCAGGATTGGTAGTTTCTGCGTTTCCATCGTTACTCCGTAGTTCGACGTAACTTCGGTAGGTGGCGTTGTAGTGTGTTTTTCTTATTGCGCTATATGTGGAAGTCGCCACAAGATCATAATATATATTCAAGAATTGATCGTTTAAAAGTTAGAAATAGATACAACATTATTACGTAAACAAAATGAAAAAAAATAACAAAAAAACCGACTTCAAGAACTAGACGAAATTAAAATGGGACCACACGTGAAGCACCAGCTTACAACATAAAAAAATACAATCGAATTGAGAACCTCCTCCTTTTTTGAAGTCGGTTAAAAAGAAGGAGATTGAAAGAGTTGTCTGGGTATGTCTTGTATTAAAGTTAATTTAAAACAGTCTTCACGTCCAATACTTTGTGTCATATAGTACCAAACACTTCCTTCATTTTCTTCACGCTCCGCTTATTGTTTGAAAAATGGGAAACCGGATGAAAACAATTCCATTCAGAGTTGAGATGAGAAAATATGAAAATAAAAACTAGCAAAGAAATATCAGTAAGTGTATTGAAGTTTTGTTTTTTCGCTCGAATGCCAGCCAATTTATTTGTGAAGATTAATTTATACAGAAATTTTTGGCAGGAGATAATACTTTCTTTGTACATGACAGTTTAACATCCATATTAATATTATAAGTTCGAAAAAGTAACATCGACATAGCCCACAAGATTAGCAAGCTGAAGTGGCAGTGGGCTGGCCATATTTGTCGCAGAACCGATAACCGTTGGGGTAAACGGGTTCTTGAGTGGAGACCGCGTCTCGGCAAACGTAGTGTAGGACGTCCACAGGCCAGGTGGAGTGATGATTTGCGCAGGACGGCTGGCAGCTGGATGCGAGAGGCCGAGGATCGAACCAAGTGGCGTGAAATTGAAGAGGCCTATGTCCAGCAGTGGACTGCGATAGGCTGATGATGATGAAAAAGTAACTCTGTCCATTTGTCTGTTACGCTTTCACGGCTAAGCCGCTGCACTAGTTTCAGTATAATTTGACACGAAAACACTTTGATCTTTGAGCAAGGACATGGCCTACTCCTAATCGCAATAACTAACATATACACGGGACAAGCGCAGGACAAACAATTGAGTGAAGAGCACAATCAATTAAAAAGTAAAATCTTGTTGAAAATCTGAGTGTAATTGACGAGTATCTATGATAAAAAAGATTAGATATTACCGTGGTAGAGCTACACTTCGGCATGAATGGGTGGGTCGGCTCGACCGGAGTGAGTGATACCACGGCCTCACAGAAAACCGGTGTGAAACAGCGCCTGCGCTATGTTTCACCCAGTGAGTAAGGATACTGGAAGCCCATACCCCAACCCCTTCCTCTATCCCCCTCCCCATCCTCCAAAGGTCGGCAACGCACTTGTGACGCCTCTGGTGTAGCGGCCCATGGGCGACGGTAATCGCTTACCGTCAGGCGATACATCTGTTCGTTTGCCCGATATTTCATAAAAACAATAAGTTGTTTTTTTTGTTTACTATTTATTTATATTTTTCTTTGCGAAATCATTAACATTTACACGAAAAAAAAACGACGGGTTGCACTCCGGGAGTGCCGGCAGAAGTGAAAACTTGAATATTAACGTTGTGCATTTTTGATATTTTGGAATGGTTAGAGAATAATTTTGTAGGAATTGCTTTCATTATCAGTATAAAAGTACTATTATTTATGTGGTGGAATACAATATTCATTTATTGCGCTATCGTACACAAACATGACAATTTATATTACATACACACACGAACATTCGCGCAAGCGCCCTGCGCCGCCTGTCCTCTCTCCATCCGTATTACGAATTTTCGATCAGGTCACGTGACCTGACGCAAGTTTATACGTCCTCTCTCCATCCGTCTTACGAATTTTCGATCAGGTCACGTGACCTGACGCGAGTTTATACATTTTTACCCATTCCAAAAAAGTACACAGCGCCGCTAAAGAAGTTTTCACTTCAAAAATATGCATCACGTTCGATGGTTCATTTAACAACTCGAATTCATATTCGTCGATGCATGACATGTGACTGATTTCACGTGTCGTTCAATAATACGATTTAAGTTCGCATATTTAACTTAAAAATAAAATTTTCTTAAGCAAATATGTGGATCATTGCTTAAGATTTTTTCGAGAACAAAATTTCAGAATTTTTTCAGATTTACTAACGCCTATAAAATTCCTTTTTTTTGTCAGCAGAATTAGGTGTCGTAAGCCACTGCGGAATATAGCAAGGCATGAGGTAGCATTTGGGCCCAATAGCCCGGGAAATGGCTGGCCGGCCTCGGGCTAACACTGCTCAAATTAGGTCAAGACGCAGCGGCGTGTCGCACGCTCTCACGGAATTATGCCGAATTTGATTTGATTCTTTCGCTTCTCAACAATTGAATTGCCGGCCCATCGATGGAATTCTGTAGAGAATTTACAGTCAAATAGCTAATTAGATTTGACAACCGGCGGTAGGAACATTAAGAAATATCATTAAAAGATACGGCACCGCAATAAAACGTTATTAAGAACGTCGCTAAAGGATGAAATTCTATTTGCAAAGCAGTCGCTTGAAAGCGTAGACCGACCGGAAAAATAATTTATTCTTCGTTGAAGGTAGAAAATTAAAACAGAAGTATTCCTTATTTTATCTTCTGTTTCTATCGTTTTGTGTGGGTACATTGGAAAGTGTCATGCCTATATAAATAAATACAATTTTACAAGGAAAAAAACTCAATGCACCGACCCCAAATATATTTGGGAAAAGGGTAGGAAGATGATGTTAAGATTTATAAGCAGTTAATCTATAAAGGATGTTTGCAAAGTAATCACTGAACTTACACAGATCACTTTCGCAAACTCAGCGGTCGACTAAAATAAGATAACTAAGACTTTGTTTTAGTTTTCAAATTAGCAACTTTCTTCAATTAAGAACGATCGTACTTAATTTAAGTATTATTAAGTTATCAGTTAGTTTAAGTAACAATAAATTTAAATATTATTTAACATTAAGAACTTCAAAAGATAACATAATTTATTGAAGGAAATTAAAAAGTAATCTCAAGAAATTTCATTTCCTTAAACGAATTGAATCTCAACAGAAACAAGATCAAATTGAAATTTAAAAACGATTAGTTTACAAAGTTGATGTTTTATGTAAAATATGACACTTCTTCTAATGTGCCCACATCCACGTCCACCACTGCCTAGCTGACCGAAAGGGGGGTCAAGGACGCGGTAGGAGGACATATGTGTTCTATATTATTTACTTTAACTTTCATTAACGACATATCGCACGGCACGGTTCAAGGGCTGCCTTGAATTGAATTGTTAATTTGAATTTGTTATCTATACTAATATTATAAAGCTGAAGAGATTTGTTTGTTTGTTTGAACGCGCTAATCTCAGGATCCGCTGGTACAATTTGAAAAATTATTTCAGTGTGGATAGTCCATTTATTGAGGAAAGGTATAAGTTATATATCATCACGCTACTACTAATAGGAGCGGTGCACCAATGAATGACGTTTCAAACACGGGGGAAAATTTTCACGCTACGGGCAATAGAAGACGCAAACGAGGTTGCGTGGGTCAGCTAGTATATAATTGTTAAGAAATAAAATAAACGTTACCTACCTAAATGAAGTCACACTTATTGAAGAGCATCGGTATACCAAACAGCCCACAATTTAACTTGTAATAATATGAAACTGAAATGGTCTATGACGCAAATTTCTGATGACTTTTTTGTTTGCAATCATTAAACTACAACATCTTGCTCATAATCATCTGCCTATTACAGTCTGGGGCTGGACAGAAGCCTCCCATTGCATGTCACTCTGATCGATTTTGGGCTTCTCGCATCCAGTATATCCATCCAATATCTCTCTGTATAGACACAAGTGCTTAAGTGCTTTGATCCCCCTCCTTTCAGAGTTAGGTTAAGCTATGCGTCGCCACGTCAATTGCCGGGCTGATCCTCTGCTTTAGATATTTCACATTTAAAAACGAAGGAAAATCCGCTTGATCTTAATAAATGCTAATACTAGTTTATAGGAGCCGTTAGGTTAATTACAAAGTAGGTTTATAATAAAAGTGGTTTATAATTTAAACAAGCAACTTTGTAAGTGAAGTAGTTTGCGTGCCTATAACATTGAAGTCGTAAAACATGTATATTTTTATACCTTATGTGTATCAGATGAAAATCAAGTCACGAATAGATTTTAATAATATTGTACGTTTAATTAAATTTTCATTTTATAAATGGGATCTGCTGGTTTTGACTTTACATACATATAATATTAATAAAACTGGTCTATAAAACCTTCAATACTTGTGTGTTATTGTAGTTGTGATGGTGATCTTCTAAAATCTGCAAAAACCGTACGCATCCATCAAATCCTTTGATGATATTCCATTATCCCATTAATGAATAAATATACAGATATCAAAGTCGTTTAAATTTCGAAATGTTATTTTTTCGTTCAATTTTGCAGGCGAGCTGTCAGAGAGTTGTATACAGTGATTTACGACGCCATCTTTTAGTCGTAAATCAAAAACGTAGCGAGCGTACCGCGTGGTTCGCAACATTGTTACTTAGAAACAATCGCTTCGGTTCTACACTCATTTTTAACAAGCTTTCACATTATGATAAAGCTTTTACATGCATATATCTTTATAACTTTTCTACCTAAAAATAATAAAATATAGAATTAATATTATTACTGATCGTGTTCGTTAAGAATTAAAACCGAAACAGGACCTACACCTTATTATTTAGTGATGATAAAGGATCTACATTATTTGTAGAGATGATAAATGAATGGGTTTCTCATACAACTTACCTAGTTTTCTGATAATATCGTAAGCCATAAATGACATGGTTGACAAGAGGACTACAAATGGGTACCAAAAAATCTCAATACAAATTCTATACGAACTCATCTGGCTATGCCAAAACCAATTTAACGAGGCCTATGTGTGTATACATGTGTAGACTATAGAAGGTACAATAATTTCTCAGTAAGCAACTAAGTTACTGATTTAATTAAACAGGATAGATACTATACCAAAGCACACCGTCAATCTCATACAAAAGGGCTAACTGTCTGTCACTGACAGTCTAAATCATTGAAAATTGTCTGTTATGTGCTAATACTTGACACCATGCATACATTAAACCGTCTGTCGTTTGAATGTCAAGTAACATCATGGATACGGCGATGATAGTGCATTTGCATAAGATAAATAGATCTGCAATTTTGGTCAATAGCCGCAGCAAGTACATGTTATGTTCGTAAATCCCGCTCTCAAATCTGATATTTATGCAGAATTGATTGTATTAATTTTATAGACTATAATTAGGTCCCCACTAATATTATACATTAAGTAATTTTATATGTCTGTCTGTTAAGCTTTCATAGCTAAACCGCTGCAACAATTTGAATTTGAAAAACATGATTGTTGAGAAAAGTCATAGGTTACCGCGATAAGCACCGACATGAATGTTGGTCCTCACCACCGCGGGCAAAAGCTAGTTTTCTAATATAGCTCAACCAATCGCTGTTCACTGCTGAACGAAGGACTCCGTAAAGAGGAGAAGCTTACCGTGGGAGAGCCGCGCTTCGGCATGAATGGGCCGGCTCGACCGGAGAGATACCACGGCCTCACGGAACCAAAGATAGCTAAGAATTACCGCAAGGAAACTGGCTTTCAAATGGAAAAACCGCATCGAAATTGGTCCATCCATTTGATAGCTATGATGCCACAGACAGACACACACACACACAGACAGATATTGACGACAAAGTTATAACACCCCTCTTTTTGCGGCCGGGGTTAAATTATACTGAAAGTGTAATTTCTATTTGGTTGGAAGTAAATAAGATAACTATAGCGCAATAGTTAAGAATTGTAAATACACGAAGAGCCCCACAGCCGATAGCTCTGTAATGTCACAAGTTTAAGGGATCGCAGACAAAAATATTTGATGTCAATTTTAAGTTTACACATCAATGCATTTGTAAGAGAAAGATTTCGATAAGCCACAGTCAGATAGAAGGACGGAAAAATTGCATTTGATAAAAGACGGAGTTTTAATAACAACATAACACACGCTATAAATATTGTTTTAAACTCAAACAGAGCTCGTAATGCAGGTTTTTAAACATAGATTACATATTAGTCAAGAACGTTTTCGTTCTAATAGAAAAAAAGCAATTTTAGAATTTGTAACACTTCTTTTATGAATCGGAATTTGAATTAAAATCCAAAACACATTGAATTAAGCAAAACGATACGAAGGACTGATTTCCTAAGATATATCGTAATACCTATTAAAAAGAGACTCGTGCCTCGACTATCTCACAAAACAATTTGAAGCTTAAGTGAAACGAATTTGACAGGGTAAAAAAACCTTCAATTCTGTACGTAATTGTAAGATTGGGGAGAGGCAGTTACCGTGGAAAATGACGGATTTATACTCCCCCTTACATATAGACGTGTATTTGATTTTTTAATGGTAAATCCAAAGCCGCCTCGCGAAACGTGGAAACGTTATATTTAAAGAGAAATGTCGAGTTAAGAGCGTCTCAACCAATTTCTGCTTTATTTCCTGATTCGATATACTAAAACCAATATTCTTTTTAAATATATTCTGTAGATCCAACCGTATATTTTATTATGCCATTAAAAATTGAAGTCATTAACGATTAATAACTTTATCTTACAAATAAATTGTAGTGCATTAAAATAGTCCGAGGTTAAGGTATAGCCAGTAACGTTAACTAATTCGAAAACTTCTTGAATTTTATATGAAAATTGATAACATACATTAATATTGCTAGATTGTTTTATGGAATGTGGTGACAAACGAGCAGACGTATCGCCTTATGGCAAGCGATAACCGCCGCCCACGGACACCTGCAACACCAGAGGCGTCACAAGTGCGTTGCCGACCTTTAAGGGATGAGGAGGGGGATGGAAGAGGGGATGGGGTATGGGTCTTCGGTATCCTCACTCACTCGGTGAAACACAGCGCAAGCGCTATTTCACACTGGTTTTCTGTGAGGCCGTGGTATCATTCCGGCCGAGCCGGCCTATTCATACATCTCCCACGGTTGAAACACATTTAAAACTATTTAAGCTTAACTTTTAAGTTCATAAATAGAAGATACACATAACGCACCTGGACTGTACATATCTATCTAATACCTTTAAATGACTAATTATTGCCTGTGGAGGAACGGGTATCATATCCCTCCAACACAAAGGGAGGATCTTCCGACCAGGCGATGTAATCATGCCTGGCGGGCCACTGCCCAACAGGTGATGTTGGGATGTTTTACTTATGATAATCGGCGCGAGAACTTCTATTGTGCGATTCAGGATTGGCAGATTCTTCGTATGGTACGTAACTCCGTAATTCAGGTAGATGGTGCTGTAGTATGTTATGTTGTATGTAGAGGTCAGCTCCAACGATTTTCATGAAATTTAGTATGCAGCGGTTTCGGGGGCGATAAATCGATCTAGCTATGATTCACTTTTGAAACATTTACCGGTCATCCAGGTACTAGTAATAAATTTACTTGAGTGTTAAATAATTTGAAAAACCTGGTTGCCAAACAGTTCTGCCTTCAAGTCAAAAATCCACCATTGTTGTTTTAAATTGTGACATTTAATAAAATCTACGAAAATTTATTACGATTTTTCTCCATTGAAAGTACCAGCTTACGTTTTTCTATTAAACTCCTTTGTAATCCCCAATTTGAATATTCAAAACCAACCATTAACGAAAGTGATTTTTAGAATAAAAATTGATGTATTTAAAGCATTTAATTACTTCACTCCTTTCACAAATAACCGTTTCATTGAAGTTGGAACGTTGAATACCTGAAACAAATGAGAATTTCAAAATTAGTTAAAATGATGCTGAGAGCGATACAAATAAACTCAAGGCGTTTCAAAGCTTTTACTGGAATTATACAAACATAATTTTTTTTTAATTCGGCACAGTTATGAGTTTAAGTGTTACTGAAATAACATATTTTTACACTCATTTGCAAAAAAAACGGGCGGTTTCGATTTTCTTCCTGGCTGAAAAAAATAAAATACCAAAAAGGTTTTAATCATTTGAACATGTTACTGGCCAGTTATAAAAGTGCCATAATGTTTATAAGAGTACATTCCAAATTCAAATTTTTGACTGAGCCTGGTTTTCAAAGAAAACAACTTTTAACTACATTTTGTGGCGCGAATTCCCTATAGTTAATATCGACTCTAATTAACTTTTTGTCAATTTTTATTAAATTATCTGATGTCCTTGACATTTAAAGTATTGTTATTGCTGTTTAGCAATCTCGAAAATGGTAGATAAAGTGATAAGAGGGAGCAAAATTATTGCGCTGCTTGAAGAAGGTTGCAGCCAATGCTTAGTGGCTCAGAGGCTAAATGTGAGTCGGTCAACAGTTCAAAGGCCCTGGCAGCGCTATCAAGAGACCGGTTCCGTCAAGAGAAGGCCTGGTTCTGGCAGAAAGACATGTACCGAACCACGGGATGATCGTTTTCTAGTTAGTCAAGCGTTGAGAAATCGCCAATCTTCTCATGTGGACCTCAAGAACAGCCTCGAAGAAGTAAGAAATGTGCAAATTAGTCTATGGACGGTCAGTAGGAGGCTTCTCGCTGCTAATATACACAGTCATCGCCCGGCACGCGGCCCTAAATTACTCCGTGGACATCGAGTTGCCAGGCTTAGCTTCGCTCGAAATTGTGTGTAATGGACTCATGAAGACTGGGATAGGATATTGTTCTCCGATGAAGCCAGGATATCTCTGCATGGTGAAGACCGACGTCGGCGAGTGCTACGTAGACGAGGAGAACGCTTTGCAGAGGCATGTTTTGAAGAAATCACACCTTATGGAGGGGGCTCTGTTATGTTTTGGGCAGGAATAAATTCCATGGATCGTACGGAGTTAGTCTTCATCGAAAACGGTACACTAACTGGACACCGATACATAACGGAAGTTCTAATTCCTTATGCACAACCCGCTTTAACCGCTCTTGGCGAAAACTCATTTTTTATGGACGACAACGCTCGCGCCCACCGGTCTGGCGATGTGGAAGCGTATATGCTAGAAGTCGGAATTCGTCGTTTGGACTGGCCAGCTAGAAGTCCGGACCTCAATCCCATAGAGCATGTCTGGGACGATCTGAAGCGACGAGTGAGATCAGTGCAGCCGGCTCCACAGACCATCAGAGTGCTAAAGAATGTGATTACCGCGGAGTGGGAACGTATTCCCCAAGAAACCATAAAAGATATACTCGCTAGCATGCCCAGACGAATGCAAGCCGTGATTTCAGCAAGAGGGGGTCACACTCAATACTAAACTTTTATCTGCTTTTAATGTATTCAAGAAAAACAAAGAAATTAACGCGTTTCATTTCTATTTAGCGAGCAGGTACAATAATAGTGTTTTGAGCTTAAACATTATTTCTCAATAATTTAATCAAAATGTTATGATAAAACTGATGATACCTATTCCTTCCTAATTAATTTATGAAATTCTGAGGATAACAATACCTAAAATTGTCAAACAAACTAATAGTAACTATAAAATAGTTATTTGCTTAAGTGCCCGTTTTTTTTGCAAAAGAGTGTATAATTATAGTGGTTCCAATCGTTTATTTAACTTTTGACAGCTCCAATACCTAATCAAATAGTGATACCCTGACCTGTTACCGATTCGATTTCTTCCATCCATCGATTTTCTGCATGAAGAAGTTTTAATCGATTTAACACATTCATTATTTTATAGATAATTTCGTACTTTTATCGATTACTAAACGGCAACACCGGACGCGGAGTCGACGCGCGACGCCATTTTGATGTCAGAATTAATCCACATTTTCATACGTCGAGTTGAGTATTTATATTCCTCCGTATTGATTTATTTGTGAATTCTCACGTTTGGTTGAGTTGAGCGTATAGTTCCTCCCTTCGTTACTGTCAAAATGCCAAAAATAAAGTATAATAATATATAATATATTTTATTAATATAATCGATAATCGATTTATTTCAAAACCGTTTTTATAGTCTGTGGTCATAAATTACGAATGACACATCTCTAAGTGGGCGGAGCCCGTCCATGAAGTACAGTATTCCCTGTAGTACATTGTATCAAGAATTATAACAAAACTTTTTGTGCGTGATCTGTCAAAAGTTAAATAAACGATTGGAAAGACTATAATCCTACTAATATTCTAAACGCGAAAGTTTGTGAGTATGTAAGTGAGTATGTTTGTTGCTCTTTCAATCAAAAACTATTGAATGGATTTTGATGAAACTTTACAATAACATAGCTTATACATCAGAATAGCACAAAGCTACAATTTACTAGCTTCGCCTCGTGGCGGTGCCTTCGGTTATTGTCGTATTGCGGGTAGCACCGCAGGGTTGGGCTAGATTATATATAATTAAAACTCAATCTTTACATTATTATTATTTAAGTATAATATTTTCATCGTAAATCTCCCAGTAAAACGATGTTGATAGCAATTTAGAAAAAAAGAACAGGACGCCAACAGTATGTAACAGTAATTTGTTGAAGATATTTCGTGTACAATCACAAACACAAGCGTTCAATTCCGTAGGTATTAGAGAAATGGATGCCCATCATAACTGCCAAGCGAGCGTGCCATACTGTGCCGTACCCAGAGAAACAAATTACGTCTAATGAGAATAATCTGGGGCCCATTGCGTTAAACGAAGCAGAAAAGGACGCAGCGACAGGAGAAAGAGACAAAATAAATCTCGTCATTCCAATGACAATTCTTCTTTAGCAGAAACGCTTGGAGTTAATTTGTTAAACAAACAGCGTTTATTTCTAAATTTCACGAGATCATACTAGTGACAAAAGGCAATCATAATGCTTTTTTAGTTTTTGTATTGGGTTTTGATACCACTATCACCAAATGTCAACAACACCCATCCATACTTCATGTCAAAAATTTGGAAATAACTATGTCTGTGTGTTACGCTTTCTCGGCTAAATCACTGCACGGATTTTAATGAAATTTGATTCTTGAGCAAGGACACAGATTACATCAGGGTGGAGGCTGTTTTAATAAGTTAGTGAAAAATTAAGAGTTCGTGATTTAAAAGATAATTATGTTTTTATATACGCAAAAAGAGGGTTGATATGCAGACAGCAAAACTATAAAAGTGTAGCCGTTTTTTATTAATTGTTCGAAAATGAAATTAAAGAGTAAAACATCTTCCTAATATCTGTCTACCCAACGGTACTTTGCAAACTCTTAACAATGCGAAGTCAACCCAAAAGTCGCGTGTTGAACCGTCGCGGCGGCATGATGCGTTGACAGCCATTTTACCCGAATGCCACAAGATATATGAAAAAGAGTTTGAAAGAAACGCGACACGGGGGGCGCCACAACATCTTTGAATCTACTAAGTATACTTCCTCGCTTTTCCATTCGACTCGGCAACTTGGCAAACAATAAAAGAGACGTTGAAAATTTTAGAATACAATTCTCCTCGGAATTTAGTTTCGGAGTTTTATGAAGATGATTTTTTCAACGGTCGAAGAATTTAGACTTGAACTTTGTTATTTTTAATATTTCTTGGAGTCAAAACGTATATATATATATACGTTATAAGTTTGATATTAACTTCTTCGTTCTAGAAAGTCTATAGCAATAATATATTAGGTAAGTACATTTGAAAATCCACAAGCTATAGTTGAAGGAATTTTTATCTTGACACAACTTTCTAAAGATTTGTTTTTATTTTGGGTACAGGGGGGAAATTAATCCGTTACCAGCATTTGAGTGTCATCCAGATTTGGTCATCTTTTACTCAGTGTGTTTAAAACGTAATAAGAAAACTTTTAACTGTTTGAAAATTAAGTCATCTCAACGTTAAGCCAGTGGTCAGAACAAGATATTAGCTTATAAAAACAAGAGAATAGATGCGATTGTAGAAAAAGAATCAACGCGAAACACTTACATCTTGGCTAAGAGAACTGGTCTCAGAGCTTATTCTACAAAGCAGTTCTATGTTTATAAAACTAGTCGTGCCCGCAACTTCGTCCGCGTGTAATAGTGACTTTGGGTAGCTTTAATACCTTTCATCCCCCCTTTTAACACCTTAAAACCTTTTTTTGCAAAAATTTAGCTTATGCCCTTTCTCAGGCTCTAGACTATCTGTGTACCAAATTTCAATTAAATCGGTTCAGAAGTTTTGGCGCGAAACAACGACATACAGACAGACAGAGTTATTACTTTCGTATATATAATGCTAGCTGACCCACGCAACCTCGTTTGCGTCTTATATTGCCCATAGCGTGAAATTTTTCCCCCGTTTTTGAAACATTCTACATTAGTGCTCCGCTCCTATAAGTAGTAGCGTGATAATATATAGCCTATAACCTTCCTCGATAAATGGACTATCTAACACTGAAATATTTTTTCAAATCGGACTAGTGGTTCCTGAGATTAGCGCGTTCAGACAAACAAACTTTTCAGCTTTATTATTAGTATAGATTATTAAGGATTTATTACTAAGTACATCATTTCTTTAAATTTTATATATTATTACAACGGAAATCACATTTCGGTACACAGTTAAACGAAATGTTCTGACCTTTCCGTAAAAAACAAGGAATATGTGCTAATACCACAAATTTACTTTTTTAATAATGGAACGCGGAAATACCTTGACATTGTATTTGAGAACAGTCCGCATTCGGATATGTTCCATATGAGCAATAAAGAGATTCCTCTGGCTCTTATTAACATTTGTGTCAGTGGGTCAGACACGAAGGTATGTAGTACATTACTAATTTTGACAGTATATCCCTTATTCCGATAGATATTAAGCTTAACTTTTTTATATATGAGCCTACCAAAGTCACACTGATTTTACCCTGCCTGATGGAAAGTATGGTCACAATCCAATAGTAGTGGTCATCATGCTCTTATCAAATGCAGACAATGCAACAATGCGGCATTATAGAAGCCTTATTGAGGTGCTTCTGCATCATTGCGCCTCCGGTCTCGCACTCACCAGCGATACACGACAGCACGAATGGTTGTCACTTTAGGTTACTTGAAAAAATAGTACAAACAATAGAAAAATAAAATATAACTGTCTCGGTGGCGTAGTGGTAGTACATGTGACTGCTGTGCTTGAGGTCTCGGGTTCGATTCCTGGGTCGAACCAAATGTTTGTATAATCTGATTTTTTTTTCGTAGTTTGGATGTTTTATATGTTTATATATTTATATCAGTTGTCTACCCACAAGTAGTACCCACAATACAAGCTCTGCTTAGCTTAGGACTAGATGGCGTTGTGTGTTAGATGTCTGAAATATTTATTAAGTAACCTTACATTATTTAGTCATAACATTTGAAATAGATGTATGTCTTCATCAGTGTTAATGTCATCAATCAGAAAACAAAGAATATGTTGTTTGTTTGTAAATTAACGTAACTTGACCTATTTTTCTAACAAAAATAATAACTTTTGGTATATATTTGTAGGGATTCATTCCCCCAATTAAGGAGTGTCATATTTTATTTACATCCCTACAGGCCTCGTTGCAGAGGTTTAGAAATAAATACACCTTAAAGTGCCGCAGTGGAGTACCAATAAATCATGAAAGAGTTGACACTCAACAGCCCATCATTGGGCGTGCAGCAGTGGTCCACGACAGGATGACAAACTTGGTCCTTATCGCCCGAGCTCTTTAATTTACGGCCCGGCGCAACGCCTTTAATGGCCGGATTACGGTTCGGCCCTGTATTCGGCAAATGCTAAATATTTTAAAACTGATATCTTTAAGTAGCGTTAATCTTAAGTAAATAACTGTCCTGAAAGATCTTTATAATGTACTTATTTTCGTTACTTCATAGTAGAATTCCCATAGAAACCGTTTTTCGTGTTTTCGTGCACATGGGTCAGCCAAAAAAACTCGTACACATTTTTTTTTGTGCGGGAATTCCCCGGATACCACCCTAGTTAGACTACCACGTAGGTATTCTCGGGTACTAATAGCCAGGGAACAGTTGCACCTGGAACCCTAACGTACCTCGGGCCAGTTACATATTGTAGATTGTCCCCTTTTTGATGCTCCTCATTTAATGACAAATATTTGAATATTTATACTTTTGTATGTATGGACGTTGGATACTCTAATTTAACTAACAATCGTGAAATCATTTGTCTATATACTCTCGATTGTCGGCACTTGATGAAACTTGTTAATATAAATTCTAGAGTTAAACTCACTTGTATTTATTCCACTATTTTAATTAACTTTAATCCTGACCCATTTCGCCCTATGGCATAAGTTAAGCACCAGTGAGAATATTTCTAAAATGAATGAAAATCTATACTTAATAGCTACTTGAACCTCCACTGTGTGGTGTGTTATATCATTGGTTGTTTAAAACATATATTTTCTTGTACTAAATATTTATTGTTGGTCCAAAGACGCACGTTTTCCAGTTGAATTTAAAAAATCGTCTGCGGATTACGCAAATTACCCTCGTAGTGGGGCAAAAGCAGAATAATAATGGACTGGGATTTGAAGATATTTTGTGGGAAACAGATGTCTTTGCTGATAAATTATAGTATTTTGCTAATGGGCATTTTAAGACGGCTCCACACTGGGGTACTAACAGATGGTTTAAATAATGGGGTTTAGTGTAAAGGCGTGTTAGGCTTTATTGAGTATATTGGTTCTGTATGAGACTAGGGACTGTATTGTCTGTTTAAATAAAATTAAGAATGTTAGGAATTTTTAATATCCCTAAAGAGCTTAACAGTAGACTACCGACGTCATTAATTTCAAAATGATGCTGAAAATTTAATCGTAATATTTGATACAGTTCAATATTATATAAAATCAAGAATTTTTCACTGTTTTAAGCCCATACTTAAGAAGAAACCTTTTACATCAAGATTAAATTAAATAATTAAAAAAAAAAAAAAGTTCCAACATTAGAATTGAAACGCACTAGAGTTTTCTTGAGGTCGTTAGTTGTATCGATCCATGACATCTATTGTATAATGAGCACCATCAAAAGTTATGTAACTGCGTGTTATTTAACCAACATATTTTTGTATTTAAAAAACACGTGTCTGAAACCGACAATAGGCTAATACGTTGATGAGATTAATATTGTTAGCCGTGAGAATTATTAAATCTACTCGCCGCAAGGCTATAAAAATAGTGATTGGTTTAATGTTAGCGGATTCGCTCATTGGATTTCGACCAGTGAGGTGGTTGAAATGGTGGTTGATAACACGTGCATTGTTAAATTGTTCTTTTTTTAATAAATCTCTCTCATGAACCTAACAATGTTGATAATCGTCAATTCTTATTTTCCTTAACTTCAGATGGTTTCTTGACATTAGACAATAGACATTGATAAAACCATTTGTAGACTTACTACAAATGGTTTTATCAATGTCTATTAACATAAGATATTTCATTTCCCCCCTTGACTGCAGTATGGAATACTGTCCCCATATTAAAGCGGATATACAAATTTTAACCTTAATACTACACCACTACAGGCTAAAATCGGACTGTCAGTTAAACAGGCTATTGTGTTAACACACTCAAACTTTAATCAATTATTTTTCAAGCTGAACATCGGTTTATTAATGATATGGAAATTTATACTACGTAAAATAATTTAGGAAAGGCACCGTATCGTATATCACTGCTAAGGGTGTTTCATTTACATTGTAATTAAGGAGGAAATTTTAACTTGTCTGAAGTACAGGATGATTTTAAACAGTAGAAAAAGGGTCTTCATATATTTTTTTTAAATATGGCCCTATTTTTTTAAATATACCCTATACTCTTCATGCGTGCTCTTTCTTTCCATCCCATGGTTGCCTGTAAGAGATTGCCTCCGGGCGATAAGGCCGCCAATTGTACTACCCTAGTTTAAGTTTTCGTAAATAAGTTAATTTTGTTACTTATCTGGTGTGCAATAAAGGGATTTATTATTATTATTGCATACGAACTCATAATTATATTACTTAAATCTAGTAAATATTTTGATCAGTTATGGTACAAAAATCTAAGAGAGACAGTTCAAGCTAAATTAGTCTTTAAAAAAAATCTTTCATATATTAAAACACTCAGATATATTTTTACATTAGGAGTACAATATACATATAATATTTAAGGCCTTCTATAAATATATTTATCTCAAGCATGAACTCACTCGCTTTCTTGTTGTACAAACTGTTCTATCTTTACCAAAAGCCACGATCCCAGACATCGTGTGTATACCTTGACATTGAGTAAACTAGACAACTACTTGTCTAGACATGTAAGAGGGGATTGGGGATCGTTTTTGTGGCAAATAATTTTTATTTACCCTTCTTGATATATGATCCTCACTAGAGCTTCTTAAGCCGTTATCTTACGTCTCTTTATAATGGCTGCTTGATATAACATGAATAATTTTGCATGTACTGATCTGAGTTTTCTGTAAAATAAGGTTTCTGAATTATAATGTACTAACTTTTGCCAGAGGCTCCACCATCAAATAATGGCTTTCCATTTGTAAAATAATTTTCAATATCGGTCACGTACTCGTACCTTAAACTTTATTTTTTATAATTCATTGTTTAAAAATTTCATTTCATTTCGGAGAGCACGTTAAGCCGTCGGTCCCGGTTGCCATGAAACTTGGTAATCGAGTCAGTGCCCTCAAATATATTGACGCTAGTTTCAATATACTGACGCTAGTTTCAACCTTCGAATACAGTTCACCCTCAGAGTTGCGGAGGTCTGATGCCGGTCGCTTCGTGAAAAGACTGATATTCAGTAAAAAAAGGTGGAATGGAACTATTAGCCGACCCCTAATGATCTTGGGAATAATAAAGGCTAGAAAGAAGAGATTGTTTTAAAATTTAATGTTTTTTTTTACTTTGGGGTCTCAAAGACGTTTTCTTACTATTAAAAATGGGAAAGTCTGGATGTGTTACTCAATTACGAGATAATTTGAAATAGAGATAGATTATATGGTGAGGCTACTTTTATCAGTGAAAAACTAATTGATAAAATGGAACATATTGCGAGTGAAAGTTCGGACAAATGGTAGTTCGTAAATACATGTCCGAATTTTATTTTGTCCTTACTAATATTAAAAAAATCTAAAGTAACTGTCTGTTCATTTTGGTGAATTGGATGAAATGATGCATTGCATAATTAATGCGCTGCTGCATTAATTTCAATAAAATGTCGTATGAGAGATACTTTTATCCTTATACATATGCTACTTTTACATCGATAACAGACATATACGCGGCGAAACCGAGGATAAATATTAGTCATTATATATATGGCAAAAATCACCCTGTAAGTAGGTATGTAATAACGTAACCAGTATACGTATGGCTTCAGATTACACCGCCATGCGGTTTTGCATAATTATCATTTAATGTACCTGCCATTTAAAATATTACGAGCACTATATATTATGTATGTGCGTGAGAGAGACACGAATGGCGGCAATTTATTTACCCTCATACTCATGATCATCATCATCATGCTGTAGCAATGTGTGGAATTCCTTCTTTACCTTACCTAGGATACTTTACCTAGGATGCTTCACTTAAGATGCTGTCATACTTTACCTAAGATTCTTCACTTAGGATAGGATTCTTCACTTAGGATACTTCAACTAGGATACTTCACCTAGGATTCTTCACCTAGGATCCTTCACCTAGTATTCTTTACCTAGGATTCTTCACCTAGGATACTTTACCTAGGATTCTTCACCTAGTATACTTTACCTAGGATTCTTCACCTAGGATACTTTACCTAGGAAACCTATCTAGGATACCATAGCCAGGATACCTTGACCTTTCCCTTCACATGAGTTTTGAGGGTTACTTAAAGATGACAACGTAGTTGTGACTATGGTCTCGCGAAGGACATATAAAATAAGAGAGCAGACAAACCAGTCACACTTCATCAGACCGTCCTCCCGTCGATGACTAGTTCTAGATATACTACATTTAACGAGCGACGAATACCAAAGAGGTTATAGGTACTACCTACATTAAATCAACAGCTTTTAACAGCCTACTATACCATATACATATGTAAAAAAATAATGAAAATTGTAATAAAAAAGAAAGGTGAAAAAAAGATTAAAACTAAGCTGATGAAGTAGGCACACTAATCCTTAGGGGTCGTAATAAAAGGGGATTGTCGGACAAACCCGGACACAGTGCGATTTCAACGCAATCGGCTTAGCGTAGTTACTCGCAGACCGTCTAAGGGAAAGCTTTTAATGTTATTGAAATTTTTATGTTATCTAACTGAGGGTTTTACATAGGTATCGGAGATTGTTTATTAAAAGCGTCACACAACATCAGATCACATGTACTCAACGTGTGATCTGATGTTGTGTGACTACCGCTCATAGACTCTATTTAAAATCATCATCAACAACGTCGGGTCTCCTCTCAGGAGAGGGTTAGGGCTATACGTCCCCATGCTGGACCAGTGCGGTATGCTATTCAAGAGTCATAAAAAAATCAATGTGGGTCTGAAACTGCCTCTGAAACTCAATTGTTTTTTTTATTTATCAATTCTTCGTTGGTGTGGTGACGGATTAGAAATACAGAAGGTCACCATATCTGTTCTCATCACGTGGGTGTCGTAAGAGAAGGGAAGGGAGTTAGAGTCTGGGTAAAACAACAGCAAAATCGAAAATATGACCACTATACAAACCCGTCTGTACAGTATAGATGAAAATAAAATAAATACCATGGGAGAGCCACGCTTAGGCATGCATGGGCCGGCTCGACCGGAGTGATTCCACGGCCTCATAGAAAACCGGTGTGAAACAGCGGTTGCGCTGTGTTTCACCTAGCAGTGAGAATACCGAAGGACAATACCTCAACCCCATACCACTCCCCATCCCCCAAAGCCCGGCAAAGCACTTCTGACGCCTCCGGTGTTGCGGATGTCCATGGTCGGCGATAATCGCTTACCATCAGGATCGCCTTATCGAAATCTGCTCGTTTACGTACGTTTCGTGAAGGTCAGAGGCAACTCACCCCTTGCCCATGAAAATCCAGTTTAAATACAAGGACTAGATAGTAGGCACTAATATTGTAAAATTATTAAATAAAGATTTTATTTACTTAATTATTACAATATTACGTCGCAGTAGCGGCATGTGTTGTGGAAAATTCATCCAATTGATAAATTGGGTAGAATCAGAACAATTCTTTTCACGAGGATTATTATCGGAATTTTGACGTCACGCTTACTTCAGTTATAATTTCTATGCGACACTATTTCACTATGTATCCATAATTGCATAGCGAAATAAATAGATTTAGTTGCTTTCCAATGTAATTCCCATTTTCAAATATTTGGAAACTATAGTTTAAGAACGTACTTGAAAATATTCGAACCGAATTGGTCCCATCGACAATGAAAACTTGTATCGTTCTACCCTCAAGCGGGGACACAATGAATAATAAATAAAGGTTCCGAATATACCTAGTGAGCAACTGGGATATTCCTCTGAGGACAGTCAGACGAAGACAAAGTTTTTATTCAAGTCCGAGCTTTAAGTAGAAGATAATGCAGATGGATAAATAAACAAAAAAATAAAAATAAAACTATAAACTGAATACGTAAAAGAAATGATAAAACCTAATGTCACTCAGGCCATTATTACGAATGTATTGACACGTCATTCTTTAAAATCGGTTGAGTAGTGTAAACGCTACGGTGGAACATACAAAGATAAATCGACTGACAATAATATTTATCGTTTTACTGCTTTTTACCCGACTACGCCAGTCGGGTAAAAAGCAGTAAAAAACAAATCGAAGACAATATGGAGTTTTTTAAACAGCACTGATCTGTGAAGTAATTCATTTGCTACTTTAATATCTTGATGTTATTATATTTTGTTTTTGTTTTTTTTTTTATTAAAAAAAACAATTGCAACCTTTTATTAAGTAAAATACAATCAAATCTCGGAAACGGTTCCAACGATTTTCATGAAATTTAGTAAGCAGGGGTTTCGGGGGCGATAAATCGATCTAGCTAGGATTCCTTTTTAGTCATCCAGTTCCTAAATAGTTACTTTAGGCAGTGTGTTCTTTGATGACTTTGATATATTTATAAATTATGTATTTTAACGACATTCCAAAGTTTACATAAAAAACCTTTTTTGGAGTGCTTTGAATTTCTTCTAATCTTTTTGATACTCAGCTTTTTTTTCAATTAGCTATTAGCCAAACAATGTATCGAAAAGTCATATCCAATTTCGTATTAAATTTTTCTTTCAATCTTTAACATAAATACAAGTAGCTTATTAGTATCGACATCCCTTCAAAAGTCTTAAACATACAATCAAATCTTTATAACGCTTTGTTAACAATTATTCGATTTTTTTAACACAGATTTTGTTAATCAAAGGTACGACTTATTGAAAAGGATTCCCGTATTTTTATGAATCGACCTTAATAATACCTTAAGTACACAACATCCGAAACAGATGCGAATTGATGCTGAATTCACATCGAAAAAGGATATTATCTTTGAAGTACTTTCTTTACAAAGTTTTTATCACTATAAATTGCCTACGTGCAAAAGGGATAGCTGGTTTGGCATCCCATTCCCTCTCCCTTTCATAGGATAAGTCGATTTTGAAGACAATGGGGCGAATTTGAATAAAATAATAGTTTTGTACTGTCCGGTTACTGGTGCTATCGGTGCTATCCTTAAGGGCATGGTTCATGCCTTTCAGTTATTTCAGGGATGAGTGAGATTTAGAATCCTGAGATAGAGAGTATGTAGAGGTGCAGTGTTTAAACATTTTTATATAATGATTATATATTTGTATGTAAACTTATATATGTTATGCTGTGTAATGAACACTTTAGTTGTTTAAGTACGTAACATACCAAACATACACACACTCACACACACAACACACACACACAAATTTCTAAAATATGTATTGTTTGTGTTGCTTGCTGCGATGTGTTAATGAAGCATTATATATATGTGGGCAGCTTCAATCCTAGGGGGGGCCTGGTAATCTGTGTGACAGGGACACCAAGCACGGATACCAGTCTCCCAGAAAGGAATTAACAAACACATATTATTATAAGTACTAGTGTTAAGAAAACTTTGTGGAAGAGAAATAAACGCTTATTATTATTATATGTGCGCCTAACTCACAGGATTTCTACAGCAATCAAAGATTGACTGGTAAAGAATTGCCGGAGTATTAAGTCCCTCGATGTACAAAAGTGCATAAAGTTATAAATAAATAAATAAAAAAACATGGAATAGATATATATATGTATGATATTATGAAATAAAACTTTAGATCTGGATCTAAATAAAATAGTTTTGGTAATTAGAGCAATATATAGACATTAGCTCCATAGCTTCGCACAGCCTCGGTGGCGCAGTGGTAGCGTATGCGACTGCTGTGCTTGAGGTCTTGGTTTCGATTTCCGGGTCGGATCAAATGTTTGTACTCGTATGATCTACAAATATTTGTTGTGAAGTTTGAGTGTTTTATATGAGTTGTCTAGTAGCTATAACACAAGCTCTGCTTAGCTTGGGGCTAGATGGCGTTGTGTGTAAAATGTCCGAAATGTTTATTAATATACTTAACACAACCTATTGTGAACCACTATACATATGTATGTATATTTTCGTTTTAATGTTCCTACTGCTTTTTTAATCTGCTATTTCCTATTTATAATTTTTGAGAAGAATGAAATAAGAATGTTGTTTGCTTATTATTCTAGCCATGTTGGTTTTGTTTTTTTTTCGGGTAGTAGGTATCTATACATTTGTATTTATTTTCCATTCTCCAGATTACTATATATTCAGATCTCAGAAAATACGAAACAAAAACTTAAACCTCCTCCACCTTAAACTTAAAGTCCTCCCATCATCCGCTACCTCTTAACACTTTGGGCCACAGTACAATTCTAAGTCAGTAATCACGTGAACAAATGATACACACCTGTGCACTTACAAATAAGCGCCCTGACGTATGTTAATTAATATACAGTGTACTTGCTTGAGCGAAGTTTGCCTTCTGAGTTTGATGTACTTTGGGTTAGGGATGTGAATGTGAGCCATAGTCGAGAACTCTACGTGTACACTAAATCTTAGTTTGGGTTAAGCTCTTGTGTAGTCTACGTGTGTTGAATTTGAATAGTAATTTTGGATGGGATCAGAAATCTGTTGAGAAGTTACTGTCTATATATATTATGCAGTATTATTGTTATGTGGTCCCGTTTTTTACACTACACTACGGCACGACACTAGCTTGAACCCTTTATTTATTAAAAAAATCGACGGGTTGCACTCCGGGAGTGCCGGCAGAAGTGAAAACTTGAATGTTGTGCATTTTTGATATTTTGGAATGGTTAGAGAATAATTTTGTAGGAACTGCTTTCATTATCAGTATAAAAGTACTATTATTTATGTGGTGGAATACAATATTCATTTATTGCGCTATCGTACACAAACATGACAATTTATATTACATACACACACGAACATTCGCGCAAGCGCCCTGCGCCGCCTGTCCTCTCTCCATCCGTCTTACGAATTTTCGATCAGGTCACGTGACCTGACGCGAGTTTATACATTTTTACCCATTCCAAAAAAGTACACAGCGCCGCTAACGAAGTTTTCACTTCAAAAACTTTCCCACTTGTATGTCCTTACTAATATATTATATGTAGACTAGTTGTGGTTTGCGGTTTATCGACTCCTTGCTCATACCACGAAAATACTACATTTATATTCGAGATAAAAAATATCCTACATGTAAATCAATAGTGTCAGTAACCTCCATACCAACATTTATCAATATTAGTCCAACGATTTAAGCTTAAAGACGTAACAGACATACAAACTTACACTATAATTACTGTGATTTTTTACTAAAAATGTATTTATTTATAATTTATTTTACAAAAACAATATCATTACACTTTTAGTAGCCTAAAAGCATCTAGAAGAGTGCATACCTACCTAAGAGGTCGTAGTAGCTATAATGACTTTTAAATTGTTTTACTCCTATAGTAAAGGTACTTACAGGTAAATACAGCTATTGTAGTATTGCTAAGAAGTAGTATTGTTTGATAAAAGGTTATTGATGTTCTTATATTCAATGTTATATTCGAAATGTTCGACTAAATGTTTTGGTCGAACGTCGTGGATTTAAGTATTTAATTTAAATCATACATATTTTCTACATAGAGCTATTAACGAGATTTAGCATCGATAGTTTCACATCTACTTCAAAATATGTGTGTGATTTTCATTACCAAAATTTCCGTAGTAGTTTTTTTAAACTTAGTTTTTTATATTCAGGATTTGTTTATTTATAATATCTTTACATATTTAATTACACGCCTATTATCATGCGATTTTTCTATCCAACGTTTGATTGTACTTCCAAGTCTTCTAACATCGGTTTCTACGTGCCATACTATGTATTTTTACTGCTATTCCATTAAAAGCATTAAAAAGCAGTCTACAGTCGTACAGTTACAAACAATAAACGCCACATCGCGATCCCGTGTCACACCGGCCCCAACCCTTAAATAACACCTGAAGTCTGCACGTACGTTACTAACGATCTACATATTTCTGCCGGCTTTTAATTTAGGCCCTCTCCCCCCTCATCTAAAGAGACATCACTACGGCATTTGAAAATTATGAATACACCCGCTTTGTTAACTTATGAGACATTGAAAAATAAGAATATTTACTGGATAAATTATTTGATGTTTTTAATGCAACATATTTTTTGCAACAGAAAAGATTTTTGGTTTATTGCGTTGAGAATATCTCGAGGTTACCCAATTCATCCTCAGAACCAGAATCGTCTTTATCTATAGCTGCAAAATCATTCCTCTAGCGCCCTTTGGTAACCGTAACGCCCTTCAGCAAGTGCGTAGATTCATTAAAAGTGCTGCCGGCGCCCTTAACAATTCTACACCTGTGTGCACCACATAACCTGCATTATAGGTAAAATTGCCTCTCCTCAAAACGAAAAAAAATCTAAACTGTTTAAAGAAAAACCTCTAAGCTCAATATTTCCAGATGTGCTTCAGAAAATGCTTTTCGGAAAAGTTTCAAAAAAAAAAACTCGTGAGAAAACAAAACAAATTGGACACTTTTCCTCGCCTTTAGACCCATGAAAATGAGCCGCACTGAAAGTCTTTCGCAAATAGAAGTTTTCCTTCTCTTGGTCACGCAGTCACATCAATAATATGGTCAATTGTCTCTTTCAGTGCAAACATAATGTCCCTTATAGCCGCTTGTTCCTTGCCCTTTGCCAAAACTATTATATTATTCAAATGCAATCGGCCTCTTTTAGAAGTTTTAACGGGATTGTGTTCGATTGGGGAAAGTTGGTAACGGACATATTTCGTATGTATCTGTTATTTTTTTAAAATTATTACATACAGTAAATCAAATTGTATTTGCACATTAGTTTTATTTCGATACTTATACTTATGTGTATCGTATCCATTACCACTATCCTATTAATCTTCTACTTACTGCTCTAATGTTACTTACTAGAAGTTGTAGTAAGTCATTGAACGTATAATCCTGCCATTATCAACGACCCCTCGATATTATTACAGGTACAAAACTGTAGCAACCTTCTCATATCAGTAGAATGTCTTTCAAATATTGCTTGAAAGCCTTTCCTTTTGTGAACAGTTTCCTTCAATGCCTAACCTGGCTATATCGTAAAACCCCTACAAATAGCACAATTATTAAGGGTACACTGAATTTGAAGATTAATCCTGTCGAAATCCTGGTGGTTACGGATCTATTACCTGCTTGAGCGAACTTTGAAGATTGTTATTGTGAAGCTGTGTTCATAATTTTGATCGCACGTCCCCTGTGTATTTGATTTTTGATGATTTAAATGCATGATACGACTTTTTGATGTCACTTGGATTGTTTGAAAAATATTTACTTCTATAGGACTCTGAAGCTATTATTATTTACATTATTTTATATATGTGATTATAGTAAAACTAAATCAATTTTAAGTGTCAAGGGCAATAAAGGAGTTTTTCTAAGAAGTTTATACTTCTTGGATTACTCTAATTAGGAGTTCAATAGACGAGTGACGTCACTATTTATATTCCTAATTAATTTTCAAATTTACAATATCATCAATATTTACATATTTTCAAAAATTATAAGTTACAAATACATTATATAATAGGAAATTAATTTCATCCGGATTTCGAAATAACTTCAAACTGTAAAATAATTTCTATTTCCTAGTAAACTAAATCAGAACTTGAAGCAGTCACGTATTAAGATTAGCTCGAATGCCATTAACATCAGCAAACACGCTGAGTCATTAGTAGGTAGGCGGCTGTCACAGCTAGTCTGTTGTGTAAATACTAAGTTTCTATTAGTAAACACGTCGGTCGGTCTCTTCTAGGTTAATCAAAAGCTGTAGCGGCAACGCTGACTTCAGACGTCGTAGCACGAGATGTTTGTTGAAGCGTAAAAGCTTAAAGAAACCGAGTTGATAAGAAAGACAATTGAAAATTATAAGATTGTTGCTAGGCAAAGGATTTCAGTTCATTTGAAATCATATAGGAAAGTTTATATAAATCATATGTTTTCATCTACAATTTTACCGTATAAACAAACGTGTAAACACCGACTAATGACGTCACCACATTCAAGTCACCATTATAGCTAAAAACACATTTGTTATGAGAAATAAATTGTTGACATGTAATGTGTCTACAAAACTTGTGCAGTTAGCGTAGATTGTTTTAAAATTAAACTTTTGAGTTCGGTAATTCTCAAAAGCTATAAAGGCAGCGGTGCGTGGGTACATTTGCAATTTGTAGCAGCCCCATGTTGGGCGCCAACAAACTTTATACACTAAAACTCAACTACGCGCATTCGCTGTTCACTTCTTTATGCATTTTTCATAAAATAACTAGGTCGAGAACTAATAAGTACATTGCTACAGCAATTAACATATTTAAGAAGTACATTTTATAGTTAATTTTTTTTTAGGTCTAGATACTTTTCAGATGCCGGTTGTGAACAAGTTCGCTAGCAGTTGCGTTCTATTTCTGACACGAACCATGTTTTATGCTAGATTTAAGGTAGTTTTAAAATTAATCATTAACTATTAATAAATTATTTACTAATCTTAACATCGCCAGTCAATCCTTTCAGTAATCTCCAATAGCATTCCCTTACATTTTGCTACACGTTTGGTTTGTTAACACAGTAATGGGGCACAATATAAATCTACCATTACTTTGGTATCGTTCTCTGATGTTATCAGAAGTTCCTTTGTATCTAAAGCCTTATCTATACACGGCGTTACACACAATGAGGGTCACTATTTTGCTGGTCATATGTGTATATTTGTACATCCAACACAAGTAATTGAACGGGAAGAGAGCCATTTTCGTGATTTTTCCTTAATTAATTCAAGTTTTTTTCGTTTGGATGTAAGATGTACTTTTAAATAAATTATGTTTTCGTTCGTTTATTTGTTCCGTTTTGCGACTTTACTTAAAACAGATATAAAATTACATACCTATTAAGTTTAAATACTTGATATATTTCAAGAAGATGCGGATTATTTCAAGAAAACAAAATTAAACGAAGTATATCACTGTAGTTATTTTTGGGAAAATAATTTCTACATATATGATCTAAATTATTTCAATAAAGCTTTGCAAATAATTTAAGCCCTCTCGTATATAGGCACCCTATAAAGAGAGAGCCAAGTTCTCAAGGATAAAGGAGTAATCTTTCTTCTAACCGATCTCAACCCTTATTTATAGCCGTAGAAAACGTATATATTATACTGGACAGTCGTTTAATAGCACATTATGTACTACCGCTGCTTATAGCGTGTCGCAGCTGTATTTATGAGCTTTTTTGGCTATTGTAGTAATAGTAATGTATTTGCTGTATTAGGGAATTGTATTTTTTGATTTCATAGGTAAAAATACTGCCAAATGGAGCTTGAAATACTAGATTAAACTACTTTTTGTATCGAATACCGGAACCTATTTTAAGATGTTTGTAGGCAAAAACGACAGCCCTCTTGTTTTGTCATGTCCGTCTGATCACGATATATTTTATGACATTTCATTTAAATTGGCACGAGTTCTAAGTACAAAATTGAATTTTACATACTTTTTACAGCGATAACCGACAAACACAAAGCGACAAAAGCTTGTTATAAATATAGACGTAAGCATGAAAAAATTTTAACGGAAATGCCATGCAGTACGGAAGTACAAAGAAACTGGAATCGATGGAGAAAACTCCAACAGACGAATTTTTTTTTAGAAGTGTTAGTATCATAAATCCACTTTTGAGCAAAAACAAAATTCAAGCATTCTGTAAGGACCAGGTAAGCCAAGACGTGCAAACAGATTTAATAACAACTTATTATTTCATTCAATACTCACGTAGGTTTAAATTTCAATTCAATGAAAACAAAATTATTTTAGGAATCTAGGTTAATTACGAATATAAAATTAACACATCAAAGGTACCTTGGAAGGCTTTTCCGGTTGTGATTTACATTTCAAAAAGAGTTTATCAGAGCCACGAGAAATTCGCCAACGCTTTCGCAACGATGGTGCTTCGGCCGAATCTCGTTATAATTAATTTTATTATCATTACCTATGGTTTGTTCATACATTAAAGAGCTGTTTTTCGTGAGCGTAAAAACCAAAATATGTATACATTTAATAGGTACAAAATTACACATATGTCAGTGTAGTGACAGTGTGTGGACTGTGACTCCAGATTAAGAATATGGAGTGTATGGAGTGTCGCCACCTCTATAAATCTCATGAATGTCATTAGGGGCGACTTAGGAAGCAAACTAGGTAGGATCAAATCAATGTAAATAGAAGAAAAAATTAAAACAAAGCCTATATTAATTCGTCTTACCAGCTTGATATAGAAGGTCTGAACCTCTTGTATTGTTGTTAACACAAATGTATATTTTCACTAAATTGTCACCTATTAATGATGGCTCTGTAAATTCTTAAAGTTAATTGATGAAAAAGTTATATTTCGGGTGCATGTCTACAATTTGTGGAGAGAGACGGGTGTCAGATCCCTTCTACACAAAAAGAGGATTCTCCGACGAGGCCATTGCCTGATATATGATATCTTTGGGCCACGGTCCGCCAGACATATCATATCGTGCTAAAGTTATCGTGGAAAAACGTACTATACTTATCGTTTATTTACAATTTATTTATTTTCTGTTTATTCATCATTGAACACATTTTGATTATCAAAGTAAGAGGTTACATGTACAAAGTGGACTTAATCCAAACCTGAATCTTTCCTAAATTACCTAGTTCAGTTCATCTTGACTATACAATGAGCTTGTTTCGGCTGTATGGAAAAATCGTTACAAAAGTTTGAATTCCATATATTACATTTAAAAACCTTAATATTTTGATAAATCTTAATCAGTAGTTAGACAATGAAATATAATGGAACATCACTTAGAAATAATAACAGTATGATTAAATATAGCGAACATTTATGTATTTATAAACTTTTTTGCACACCACTACAGTAAACATTTGTACAGAGATACATATATGGATATCGACATCAGGTATTACAATAGGCGGTCTTATCGCTTATTTATTAAAAAAAAACACAACCAAATATATTTATCCTATCTTAATTCCTTTTACTCATTCCTAAGTTTTAAATTGCTAATGAAGAATACCACAGCAGAATGAATTACCAAAAGAGAACATGTTACCGTCTCTAAAATCCCTGGAATCACTGAATTACTAATGTCTTTTATACACACTCATCGTTAAGGCGACAGCAAAGTAGAGCACTGAAGTTTTTGATCAAATGGAATCGAACATATTGGGAAAACGTATGTAAACCTCATTGCTAGCGAGAGATGTATATCCACCATTGAACTATTATAGGGAATGATGTTACCATAACACGCTTTTAGAAGCCTGAGTTTTTTAACAACAGATATTTAACATGAAACGGGCTATTCCGAACTCTGCTGTACATACGCTATTATAAGTGAAATCCGTAATAAATTTATCAGCGAAACTAAACGTCATTCTTTTACAATTTGCCATCAATAACAAAATCCGAGTTAGTAGCAGCAATACTGTTCGTGCAGTGTAATATTCCGTACACGGTACTCCAAATTTCCTTCGAGCAAGAATTCCTAATACCCGACTACAAATATTGTGCTCCAGCCAACATGCATCGCTTTTTAATCTAACGCGCCCTCGTGGAATCTGTTTGTTTCTCATTATGATTCGTCCGGTCGACATCAGGTGGCGTACAAATACTCGTTCGTACTTCGTGCAAACAATTTTTGTTATACAAATGATTGCTTTCTTTCGAATGCCTTCATTTCCTTTAGGGAAAAAGGAAAAACCTACCATTTGTCTTTGAATTAATTAAAACAAATGGCTCGGCGTTTGCAGAACGGTTTAACTATATTTTTAAATTGAATATTATTATTGAATTGTGGAGAGTTATTGTAAATAGTAATGAGACGGAAGAACAATGTAGATTTTGTACAAATGTGATCCTCTAGAAGACAAACTCAAGCTTAAATGACTCCGACTTTTGTGTCACTATTTATTACATAGGATGGTTGTTTTATTAATATTTTGTGAATGTTTATACTACACTAAAACTTGCTGTGTGCTGTGCTGAGTATCCATGACGTGTAGAGTTCTATTTATCCCACTCGATTTGTAACGGGCGACTAAGGGCACAAAACCAGTTGAACATCACTGCATAGAGTTGAAAAACTTAAAACAAACTCTAAACCAAAACTTTCTTACTTAGCCTTCCAAAACCTTATTTTCTGTGTCCAGCAGTGGACCTTTAAAGGCTGTTGATAAACATTTGACATAATAACACTTTTATTATATAAGTCAAGATCGTGAACCATAACAATTGATACAATCCATAACTGTTCGAAATAAGTGAAGAATTAATAAAAGAAACGTCTGTTATCCCGTCCTGTAAGTGATCACTATTAGGCTGAACTCGACAATAAAATCCTCTAAAAGCAATTCTGGCCTTATTCACGGCTAGTACATAAAAAAGTTACGAGCGAACTGCACAGTCCAATAAAAAAGGGCTTCCAGTAATATAACGAAATAATAGAAGATATACCCTTCATAAAGCAATGAATGAGAAATCAATTTCGTTAACAAAGAAAAATAGACGTGGAAAAGAAAAAAAAAGTCTAAACTTGGAGAATTCAAGTTGAATAAATACTTTTCGGAGCCCTTCGAGACGCAGAATCTTAGAGCCAAAGTTTAACAATAGCACGTTCAGAATTTCTCGCCTCGCTAAATTAATCAAATATAAAATATTGTTTTAAGGTTCGATAGAGTGGTTTCTATATTAAATAATGGAAGGTAAAGTTCGATATTGTAGGAATGTGAACCTTATCACTTACATTGTAAGAACCAAAAATACATAAAAAAAAACTTGAGAGGTGTCAAGGGACACCCGGATGGAACGAAGTTCGAAATAGAAAGACGAAACGAAAATATCTGTGTGTGTCCTCGTCGTGTCGTGACAACAATTTGTGTCGTGACAACAAATTGTGTCGTGTCAACAAATTGTGTCGTGACAATTTTTCCGTCTAGCCCCCTTACACAACGCGCCATAAGGAACTTCGTTCCAAAAATTGAATGACGTTATAAATATTTATAGACAAAATTAGTGGACAGCTGAAACCGAGTCCGAAAACTGGTAACTTCACCACACTTTAAAACAAATATTACCTCTTTATTTAACGACACGCGTCAATAATATAATGACTTGCAATATGAATTTGACTTTTTAATGTAAAATAGAATTGAATTACAGTAATGGTGATTTTAATTTAAAACTTAATAACATCCAAATTTAATCCGGTGGACCGTGGACCGGATGAGATAGCGTTTTTTACCATTACAAAAGAGTTTGTCACTTTTTACGCGGTAAAATCTTCACCCATACACATTTTAGAGACTCACATACAAAAACAATCGCCTGTCACTACGAACTCAAATTTAACAATTAAAATAAAACATTCACAATCTTAGACACATAAACTCAATCTGTGTCATAAAAGTGTAATGGCCCATTTGAGCCTATACTACTACTTTAACAGAAGAGAACGCCTGCGTATGGCTATTCTCTACCGTGTTGCTCTATGTTTAACCGTAAAAGAGACACGCTTCGGCATTAATGGGCCGGCTCGACCGGAGTGATACCACGGCCTCACAGAAAACTGGTGTTAAATAGCGCTTGCGCTGTGTTTCACCGAGTGAGTGAGGATATCGGAGGCCCAAACCGCAAACCATCCCCCTTCCTATTCCCCAAAGACCGGCAACACGCCGACGACGATGGCGACTTAGACTTCGAAAGAACTGAAATCATTGCGGCTATACGTATCGGATAAAAAGTCTAGAGAAACATTAATCACCATTATAGTGATAGATAAATACTTAACATGAAAATAGATCAGGCATGATAATGATTTTCCCACAACACAGCTATGGTCTTGTTAAACAATCGGTAATTATTACCTACCACCTACCGCCGTGCTATGCGCATAAAGGTATATGAATAAATATTATTATAAATAACAATACATTATAAATAACAGAAATATACTTATTAATAATATTAAACAAAACTATAATTTTGGAGATTGTTACTTTTTTATATTTGAACTGACATTTTATAGATTTAAACAATAATTAATACAAACTTTTTTTTTATTGAACAGGCGGCACGCGAGCAGACGTATCGCCTGATGGTAAGCGATTACCGCCGCCCATGGACACCCGCAGCACCTGAGGCGTCACAAGTGCGTTGCCGGCCTTTGGGGGAATTGGAAGAGGGATGGAGGACGGGTTGGGGTTGTGGGCCTCCGGTACCCTCACTCACTCGGTGAAACACAGCGCAGGCGCTATTTCACACCGGTTTTCTGTGAGGCCATGGTATCACTCCGGTCGAGCCAGCCCATGCATGCCGAAGCGTGGCTCTCCCACGGTATGAACTTAAGCTAACATAGCTTGCTATACTTTCACTACGTATTAACTTTAAGTATTTCGGATTTCACATTCCAGCATTTTCCAATATATTTCAGTAATAATGTGTGTCTATCGTTTTTATTGATTAATTAAACCATCCGATTAGATTTACTCTATTACCCATTGGACTTAAGTAGTGCAAAATTATTATTGTATCTTCACATACTTGTCAGTAGAAAAACATTAACCATTATTGTACTGTAATTACTATACTACTTAACATCTTGATATTTGTAATAGAGACTCAGCCTCATTTCCATCCAATCTCCGCGATCGGAGAGCACAATGGCTTGGAAGAAAACAATCTTTAGGAGCGAACAACGCATACCCATTGTTCTGGGCTCACGAACACTCCAAAAACATTTCGTGTTTCATTTTTTATTAACAACACAGAAAAAAGCGTAATATAATATTTTTCTTGTCTTTGAAAATATAAAGAAGATATTTCTACGCAGTACCTACTGGTGTATAACTGACTAATGAAATGTAAAAATACAATTCACTGTCTAACAGAAAATCAATATACTACGTTCCTACTAGAAATTGGTGGGAGATAGGTTATGTCACGATGATATCGGACACTAAGTATACTGTGTCATTTAAAAACCTACTCTAAACTATTACTTCTGAAGTCAATTAATGAGCTTACTTGGATAGATAGATATTTATGAAAAAATATGTTTTTCAAAGAACTGTAAACTAACTAACATAAAAATGTTTATAAATTTTCAAATGAATTTGTTTTAACACATTTTAAATGCTTACTTATTTTAAGTATATAATTATATCTAAACAAATAAATAAAATTGGAGTGTCGGTTTGTAATATTAAAATAACCGCTTTCTACTACATGCATATGAATGTATATACGGTACACATACCAAAATATATATTTTTAAAATTTTTGTCTGTCTGTCTGTCTGTCTGTCTGTTTGTTCCGGCTAATCTCTGGTACGGCTGGACGTATTTGGACGGGACTTTCACTGGTAGGTAGCTGATGGTACAAGGAGTAACTTAGGCTTACATTTTTTAGACTAGCTGCGCCCCGCGGCTTTACCCACGATACGACAATAACCGCGGGTAACACCGCGGGGTTCAGCTAGTTTTAAATAAAAATATCACATATGAAGTAAGCCTGAACCATGACAAACAAGGGGACAACCTCGAGTGACTCATGGTCACCTTAAAAGTCGACGGCAAAAGACCAAGAGGTTGTAGTCCAATTAGGTGGACTGACCAGATCCGCTCGCGTCGTCTCCGTCGCTCTTCATTCGGCTAAGTAGAGGAACAAGTGGCGAGCAACTCTCTAACAGAAGATCTTCCCAGATCTGGGAATCACGATCCTCAGTTTTGAGGAGGAGGAAAAGTATAATAAGATGTACCTTTAAATGTCATATCTTTCCTATATATGAATAGGAATCCTTAAGATAAATAAATTCAATTAAAAGAAAACGAACGATCGAAATCTGTTAAGAAATAGCAAAGAAATTTAATTACGTAACAGAAAAAACTAATATTGATTTTCCGTGGGAGAGCCACACTTAGACATGAATGGGCCGGCTCGACCGGCGTGATACCACGGCCTCACAGAAAACCGGTGTGAAATAGCGCTTGCGCTGTGCTTCACCGAGTGAGTGGGGATACCGGGGGCCCATTTTTTTTTTTTTTTTTTTTTTTTTTTTTTTTTTTTTTTTTTTTTTTTACGTGTGGAAACCCCCTCGGGCCGTCACCCCGCCGGGGTTTGCGGCGGGGCGGTGTGTCGGAATCGAACCGACTAAAACCACACGGTGTGCCAACTCTGCGCCTGAGAAGGGAGGGGTCCGGGAATCGCTGTTATTAACACGCCGGACCCCTCCCAGCGCCTGCCCGCACTGAAGCGGGCACCCTCTGCTATTAAAATTCTCAAATTAGGCGACGCACGGCACACGCGTACGTCGCCCCTTCGCGGCTGGCCATTAAAGCGGATGGAGGGGAAAACCCGTCCCCACCATCCGCGGCCACACTCAGGGCGGCATGAGGCGCAGATGGGCGCGCCTCCGCCGCCCGGTTCGCCGGCGGCGGATCGGGTCCGAGTAGAGATCGTCCTCTCGGGCCTTCTCCGCCGCCTCCTTCTGCGAGATTACTTCCTCGCAGAAGGTCGCGACCGCGGTAAAACTGCTGTCGCTACCGGCCATGGATAGTACGACGGCCGGTAGCGACAGATCTCCTCCGATGACTGCAGTGAGGGCCCGGCGCTGCTCCGCCCAAGCGGGGCAGAACTCCAGCGTATGCTGGGCCGAGTCCTCACTGCAGTCGCAGTGGTGGCAGGCGGGACTCAGTTCCCTCCTAGCGACCGAGTGCAGGTACTTCCCGAAGCAACCGTGCCCGGAAAGCACCTGCGTCAGTCGGAAGGAAAGAGTCCCGTGCTGCCGCCCTGCCCACTCGAGGATGACCGGCTGGAGCGCCTCCACGGTGGCAAAGCCAGCGCGTGGAGCCTCCAGCCGGGAAGACCAACGAGCCATCGTGGCTCGGCGAGCGGCTTCACGCCATTCGCGTACCTCTTCGGGCGGAGCACGATACCCGTACTCCGCCCGATATTCAGCCGCTCGCCGATAAACTTCGGCGAGCACTTCCGCCTCCAAATCCCACGGGGGTGTTCCGGCCAAGGCACATGCCGCCTCCGTCGACACGGTGCGGTATCCGCGTATGGCTCTGACTGCCAATACCCTCTGAGGCCGCCACAGGCGGGCCTTATTCTGGGCGGTCAGAGCCGGGACCCACACCGGTGACCCGTAAAGGGCCATCGACCGGACCACCCCCGTGTAGAGGTGTCTTGTTTCGACGCTGGCTCCACCCAAGTTGGGCAAAAGACGCCCAAGGGCGGAGGCAGCGTCGACCAGCTTGGGGCCAAGCTGTCGGAAGTGCTCGTCGAAGAGCCACCTACCGTCGAGGATCAGGCCCAGATACCTCATCTGGGCCCGAACCGGTACGAGGACCGAGTTGACTACGATGGAGGCGCCGGGGGGTGGACCACGACGGGGCCCATGAAATAATAGGGCCTCCGTCTTATCCAGGGCCACTCGCAAGCCCAGCGCCTCGATGCGCCCAACCACCAGAGAAACACCCCTGGTGGCCAGGCGCGCCGCCTCTTGGAAATTGGCCCCCCGGGCTGTGACAAGTGTGTCATCGGCGTAACAAATTACGCCCAGCCCGGGGGGCAGACGACTACGAAGGACCCAGTCGTACCCCACGTTCCACAGGAGTGGTCCAAGGACAGACCCCTGTGGAACGCCGCACGACATGGGTCGCCGTCTCAAGACGCCATCTCGGTCCTCGTACACGACGGTACGCTCCTCTAAATAGTCTGCCACCAGCCGCCTCAGGTACTCTGGCACTCCATGGTACTGGAGTGCTTCCCTGATGCAGCTGAATGGCAGACTATTAAAGGCGTTGGCGATGTCCAAGGACACCGCCAACACCACGCCGCCACAGCTCACTGCCTCTTCGGTCACGGCCCTAAGGCGCATCACGGCATCGACCGTCGAACGCCCCTCTCGGAACCCGAATTGGGCGTCCGACAGGTCGGGCCCCACCTCGCTGAGATGCTGGACGATGCGGGCAGAGAGAATCCTCTCGAACAATTTGCCCGCCTCGTCCAGCAACACGATGGGCCTATAGGCCGTGACCGAATCGGCCGGCCGTCCCGGCTTCGGCAACAGGACCAGCTTCCCACATTTCCAGCACTCAGGGAAGCGTCCGGACGCCAGGCTGGCGTCCAAAACCTCCCTGAGGCGGTCCGACATATGGTCAAGGGCTCGGGCCATCACTCGGGGTGGTACCCCGTCCGGCCCGGGGGCGGTGTTCTTAGAACGAATCCGAAGAACAGCCGCCCCTACCTCGGATTCCCTAACGGGCGGAACATCGTCCTCTCTGCCCCCGTCGTCTCTGGCCACAGAGTAGGCCATCGACGGGGGCGTGTGCTCCGCCCGCTGCGGGAATAGGCCCTCGACCACTTGCTGTAGGAAGCTGGGCTGGAGAGTCTCGGTAAGGGGGGGGCCCGCCGTGCGGAGCTTCTGACGCACCGCACGATATGGGCGACCCCAGGGGTCACGGTCGAGACTCTCCAGCATCTCCTTTCTCCTCTCCTCTTTGGCGCGGCAAATGGCCAGCTTCAGAGTTTTCCGCGCTACGCGGTACTCCTCATGAAGCCGGCCCTCCTCCCCGTCTACGCGGTGGCGTCGCCGCCGGCATCGGGTGTAGGACCTCCGGGCACGAGTGCAGGCCGCACGGAGGTCCGCCAACTCCTGGGACCACCAGTAGACCCCGTTCCGTGAAGGTCGACAACCCCGAACGCGGGGCATGGCCGCATCGCAGATCTGCGTAATCGCAGAGCGAAAGCGGCCAGCCCCCATGTCGACCTCCTCGGCCGGGGCCCGCGGAGACAGCCAAGATTGAACTATGGCCGCCTCCTCTAGTAGGTCCCTGTCAAGTTTGGCGACTGCCCACCGCGGAAAGCGGGAGGTATGCCGCGCCACGTGACCCCTACTGGGGCCCTGGGACCGGGAGAGCTCGAATCGGATATAAAGATGATCCGAGAGCGTCTCAACCTCATCCAGGACACACCAGTTCCTTACTCGTGCGGCAACAGCAGGGGTAGCGAACGAAAGGTCCACTATCGACCCCCCCTGCTGTCGCACGCACGTGTTGGTGGCGCCTCTGTTCAGCAAACAGAGGCCCACCGAAGCCGCCCACTCCACCACGGCATCGCCCCTGGCGTCCGTCGCTGGGGAACCCCACGCAATGGATTTTGCGTTGAAGTCCCCCAGCACGAGGACGTGCCCAGACGCTAGTCGCCGCATCGAGGTCTCCAAGTTGTTAAGGAAGACCTCGAAGTCGCTCAAACTCCGGTTGGGGGAGAAGTAAACACCGTAAACGGTTATTCCCCCCCACTCGGCGGCCACATATCCAGAGCCCTTGTCTCTAAGCGACAAGGGCGGGGAACCAGCCGCCGAGGAGCCGACGACTGCCACGGAGCCGTCCCGGTCACCCATCCAGTTTGGACGGGGAGGGACGTAATAGGGCTCCGCGACTACGGCAACACCTATCGACCACTGCGCCATGGTTTGCAGGAAGAGATCCTGCGCCGCGGCGCAGTGGTTCAGGTTCGTCTGGACAAGGAGGTTGGAGACTTGATCCATTTACTGGATCGTCTCTACAACCTCCTCCATGGGCGACGACGTGGTCGCACGAACGTCGTCGGAGGCAGCCTGGGTCGACAGGCTAGCCTCCGACGTCTGCCGAGAAGCTCGGGGAGGCTTGCAGCCCCCCTGCCCCATCTGGTGATTGGCGGGCTTATTGCCCGCCGCACACACGGGGCAGTGAGGGGCGGCAGAACACTCTGCCGCCTTGTGCCCCGGTCGACCGCAACGGAAACATAGTCCGCTGCAGTCAAAACAACTGGCGCACTTGGCGCGTGTGTGTCCCGCAGCCAGGCACTTGAAGCACCTCATCGGTCTCGCCGCCAGGATTGTAACCCTGGCGCTCACGAAACCGACGAGGAGCCGGCCGGCGTCGCCCAGTAATTTAGCCGACGCCACGGGACAACTTACCCACACAGCGCCAAGCCCCCCAGGACCGGGGCGGATGGTGCCGACCCTGACTTTGTCCGCGCTGCATGCAGTCTTCTCTGCAACTACAGCGCGGACATCTTCGGCCGTCACCGAATCGTCCAGGCCCGAGATGCGCAACTCAGCGCATTTCGTGGGCCTGGCGATCCTGACACCATCCGTATCTGCAAACGCAGCCCTCAGCTTCTCGGCAACGGTGTCCGCCTTTTTTGCGCCATCGGCCCCAGGGAACTCGAGAACCCGAGCTCCTGTTTAGGCCTTGCGCAGGCGGACACCGGCCGTTTCTAACTCACCGGCGAGACTGTCCCGGGCCTTCTTGAAGAAGGCCGCATAGGACAGTCCGCCGGTAGCCGCTTCCGGTGACAAGGTCACCACCACAGCCGCGGATTTCGGCATCTGTAGTTTCCGCGGCTTTTTCTTGGTGGGACCTGCCACCGATGGCGACTGCGGGACAGAGGCCGCCTTGCGGGCAGCCTTTCTGGCCCGCTTTCGGGCCTTCTTGGACCCCCCGACTACCTGCCAACCCTCATTGGAGGGGGCAGGTACAGAGGGTCCCGGCAGAGGCGTAGGAGTAGGGAGCGGAAGGACTCCCGCTCCAGCCCCTGCCGCCGCTCTCGGCACTGACCTCGGCGCAACTGTCTTGGCCGGAGCCTTGGCCGGAGCCTTGGCCACCTGCCATGTACCTCGGGCCGCCGTAGTGGCCGGCGCTGCCGTCGCCGACGAGTAGGAGACACGACCCCCCACCACTGGAAGCGGGGTCGGCGTCGACGACGTGGCCTTCTTTTTCGGTGCCGCGAGCGGCGGCAGAATACTTGGAGCCGGAGGCAGCCTCGATAGCAGCCCGGCCAGACGACCGTCCACTAAATTCCCCACCGCAACGAGAATTTGTCCCAGATATGCGTCTGGGACCTCGGGCTCGGTAGGGGCACGACGCGATAACGAAGAAGAAGACGGGGCTGGGGCCTCTCGCTCCGGGCGCTCCGCCCGAAATTGGGCGAATTGAGCGCTCAGCTCGGCCACCTGCCCCGTCAGACGGTCGTTGGCCGACTGCAGGCGGGCCACGTCTCCAGCCAGGGTCTCCACGACCCCCGCAATGGCGGAGGAGGAGTCCTTCAGGGCTCTCACAAAGGAGCCCTTCAGGTTAACGGACTTGGTGGCCACCTTGTGGATGATGGCCACCGCCGCCTGTGCCCTCTCCTGCAGAGAGGCCGGCGATTGGGGCTCTAAAACCCCATCCGACGGCATCCTGATGATGTGCAGGAGACCAGACATCTCCTCCTCCGCCTGCAGCTCCCCATCGGCTTTGGCCCTCTTGTAGGATTCCGCCTTGCTAAAGGCGGAACCCGACAGTGCCGAGCCTGGGGTACGGGACCTACCCCTCTGGCCGCTCCCAACTTTCGGCGGCAACATGTCTTGCGACGTGTCGCTATCGCCGTACACGTCCCCGGAGTTCGCGCGTTTGCGGCTGTCGATGGACTCCGTCTCCATCAGCTCCAGTGCGTCCACAGTCGCACTGGAGCTGGCAACCGCGCCATCCGTAGCGGACTTGGAGCGCACGCGCTCCGATCTTCGGCTCCCAGAAGCCATATTGACTTCTGGGAGCCCCACCGCAATGGGCGTTCTTGACCGGACGTCCTCCTCGGCAGACGATTGCTCGTCTGCCTTTTGGAACTGCCCCTTGGCATTCCTTTTCTCCTTCTTTTCTCTCTTCTTCTCTGTTCCGTTATTCTTGCCTGTAGTCGTTTGATTGTTCCTGTCCGTTTTCAAAAATTTATTTAAAGTCAATTCCATAATTAAACCCACGAGTTGGGGAGAACTAAAGGTCCACCCGGGCAGAGATCCCCAATACCCGGGCAAGCCTATGTACTGTGGAGGTCGGCCAGTATCCACAGGTTTTTACGACTTAGCTGTCGGGTGTTATAGACTATCCTTGTCATGGGCCGGCCAATCAAGGCAAGCCCTCCGGCCATCAGGTTCTCAGCGTACCCTCTTGGAGCCACCAGTCAGGTCGTTGTTGAGCCCCTAATGGTTACGGAACGCGAGAGGGTGGCTAGCCCTCTCTCACAGACGGAGCTAACACTCACGTGCCAGCCCCTCTGTCCTACTCGCTCTCCATCACGCCCTCTGCTAAAGCAGAGGGACGCTTGGAGCGCGGCATGACGATGGAGCGTCATGTCCTTCGCGGCAGTCTCAACAGACTCCGTCTGGTATCCCATTTGGTCTGGAGTCTCACCCTGGGCCAATCCGGCATGAGTAGCTCTACCCGGCACAGCCCCAGAGATCATTGACCCACGCAAGCCCCACCACGACGACAACGTAGGGATACATTGGGGGGGGGGGGATACCGGAGGCCCATACCCCAACCCCTGCCCCCATACCCCAACCCCTGCCCCCATACCCCAACCCCTCCCCCCATTCCCTCTCCCCATTCCCCAAAGTTTGGCAACGCACTTGTGACGCTTTTGGTGTTGCGGGTGTCCATGGGCGGCGGTAATCGCTTACCATAAGGTGATGTGTCTGCTCGTTTGCTCCCTAAAAAAAAAAAAAAAAAAACTGTATCTTTAGGCATATGCGATTTGATTAAGTTTTTTAAAGTATTATTTTAAGTTATTAGTCCTTTGAGTTATATGTTTAAACAAACTTATAACAGTTGGTTACTTTAAGTCTATAGTCTAAAAACAAAAACAAGACAACACAATTTCTTCAAATAAAACTTTTGTATAAAGTTTAAAAATATTTGTTTTAAGGTAGTGCTAGTCTTTTCCACCGTCAATCAAAAGAGGTAGCGTCAAAGTCCCTCTTAATTTATTTATGACTTTATGAGCTAGAAACCACTATGAGCTGTCCATTTTAATTTCGTTTCGACGAACTCATTTATGTTGTCTAGACTTGATAGTTTTAATTGACAAACTAATATCATCGCTGGCTCGATCTCTCACTCATAAGAGAATTCATTTTATTTTAACTCAACTAAAATGATATGTATGTATTTTATACTACTATTCTAAATGAAAATGAACTTAAATTTTGGAAAACTGTGGTCATACAGGCAATGGTTAGTTTTGCAACAGCCTTAAGTTTTCTAAGTCTAGTTTCATTTTAGCCTCGAATAATACCTATAATATTGAGCAGCCCTATGTGTGAACAACTCATGAAGGTTTTCACACTATTAAATATAACAAGTAATAGTGACCAAATGTAAAGTACGTTACTATACAATACTGTAGCTTCATTCTCACCTTGGTAACAGACTAAACATAATTCAGGTACTTTTAGGTTCGAAAAATGTAATAAACTAACGTGAGTACTAAGATCTTCGTAGACCATTTGTAGTTTCTAATACAGCTATCATTAGAAGTACAAGACAACAAGAACTAAGCTAAAATGTTAACTTTAAAAACCGTTAACCACACCAAGCAACACAAAGAAACCTGCTTCAGAAAGGTTCTTCATATACTTTTTATTTTATTTAAACAGACTTTTATAAGATACGGAAATAGTAGAAATATATAGAAATAAACAAACAAACAACTTCCTTTAAATTTTAATGTAAGTTCTAAGAGTATTGTTGTAGCACAATTTATTCTACAAGTGCTACGAAATTCATTGTAACATGTATGGAACCTACGCTACGATAAGCTACGATCATTTTGTTGCGGATTTAATTTCCCAATACTTGTTTCCAAACAAAGCGTTGTTTTCAGGTTTTATAAACTTTTTTCTGTGCATGTAGATAAGTCCGATTTGTATGTGGAATAGTTTGAAATGGATGGTAATGTGCGTTCATTGTATTTTAAAACCGATAATTTCAGAAAAGGTTTGACAATTATACGTTCTAAAACTCAAATCTTTAATGATTTTACTTACGAATTATTATAGACTTTATGTTCTTAAAACGAGAAGAGTAAGTTTATTATTATTTTTAAACAATGATAACACTTGCTACGAAAGGCTCAACATATAAAACTTTGATAAATAAACAATAAAACGATTCACAAAATTATCGTTACAAACCATTTCACTCTTGGCCATAGCCAAAAATTATTAAAACAATCTTTTTAAAGATAAACTTTGCCTTTGATACATCTTAACCTGTCACTGTCAGTACACAGCACACAGTACACAAGAGCACATAGACCAGTGAGTTTGTGTACTGTTGGTTTCAACATAGTTTACGGGCAGTGATTAAATGCGGGTAGATGGTAAACATCTAGCAGTGATTGTTAACGCGTGTCTCGAATTGTTTATGGCACTATGGACTAATAGTCGCTTAGGCTTTATTGAATGGGCTAAGTAAAAGCAATCAATTACTCATAAGAACTTGTTTATGGCCTAGTAAATTTCATAGAATTAATCACTTTAGAGATAAGGCTAGTCTTTATAGGTATACATTAAACACAAGTATAATTGTAATTAATTTTGACTCAAATATTCTTTTGGCTCGTAGGACCATATAATCGCATGAGTTATATGGTCTTTCGAGCAAAACTGAATGAAGAGTGCTGACGATTGAGTTCTTACGAGACTTACGTCGGAAGTGTATGATGATGTGGGAACTACTATAAACGTCAAAGCTTATTTATTTAAAAAATCAAAGAAGTAGTTTTAATAGAGACAGTGACTGTGAATTGCAGGAGTTCAACAGATCACCATTATTTAAAAAAAAATTAAATCCGAAAAGTTTGAATTATACAGTAACACTAAAAGTGCTATATCATTCTCAAATTGGTACTTTTAACGATAAGCCATGTTTATGAAGGGCCTTCTCAATAAAGTAGCTTCTTATCGCCTTCTTATGGGCTTTATATTACTATAAAGTCTATTAGTGTAATAGACTGCGATACGCAGGAGGGGAAAGTGAGAAGGCATAAATTTAAAATAATCTGATAAACTATATACATAAATAATACACATTTAGCCATTTAATCTTAAATAACAACATTTTAAGAACTTGAAAAGCCAAGCCTTTTTTTTACAGATTCTATGAATGTCTAATGAGTTCCAATATGACATTGCATAAAATTTCACATATTAAAAAAAACTAGCTTATATTCTTTTTTAGTTTTCACTCCACCTCTGTATAAAATTTAATTGAGCCAAATTTAATATTTTTCCGTTCGCATAATTTTAGTTTTAGCTTCACGTATTTATAACATATAAATATATTTTAACAAGTGTTTTGTAATGGCAGGTCCCATACCCGTACTATGAATGTATTCTTTGTTGTGGATTTGGTCAAAATAGACGGTACGCAGTAGTGCCTTAAGCTGAATTTTTTCTCGTTTTTTTAGAATATGGATAATCGATTGCCCCCGTTTTATATTAAAAAAAAATGAGCAGACATATCACCTGACGGTAAACGATTACCGCCGCCCATGGACACCCGCGACACCAGAGGCGTCAAATTGCATTGCCGGCCTTTGGGGGATGAGGAGAGGGATGGGAGAAGGGGTTGAGGTACGAGCCTCCGGTATCGTCAATCACTCACAGAGCACAGGTGGTTTTTTTTTTTGCAAACTAAGCTAATTCTTTCTCTTCTCCCTTCCTCTACGGGACAACACGTGCCGATCTTGGCAGTCACCGCTTCAGAGTGGTAGACATACACTCTCGTACCTGCCGCTTCGGTTCTTCCTTCCTGTGCCGATCGGTCAAAACCTGGAACTCGCTACCTGCGTACGTGTTTCCCTCCCATTATGAATCCGGGTCCTTTAAGCGGAGCGTGAAAAAGAAACTCACTAGACCGCCATAGTGTGGGTCACCATGCTGCAGTGTCCCTGCACCATGCAGCATTGAGGATGGTGACCACCACTCATGGATTCTGCTCGTGCTTTCCACAAGGCAGAGCAGAGTCATTTTGGCAGCTAAAACAAACAAAAAAATATCGGTTTTCTGTGTAGCCATAACACTCCAGTCGAGGCGGCCCATGCATGCCGAAGCGTGGCTCTCCCACGGTTTCTTGTCTTTTTCTTTTCATCTCTTCAACTATAGGTACCTAAACGTAAAATAATAATGGTACGTAATCCTCATCTCTATTCATCTATTCACACTGACATCAAACAGAAACGGTAGCACAACACAATAATTACTAACACAAACACGTGTGAGCATGCAATCACGAGTCCAATTACTGCCGTCTTCCGACCAGCAAACTGTTACCTGGAATTACTTGTAAAGTTACTTAGAAACTGGTAACCTAGATAGGGTTACCACTCAGAGTGTACAACACTTTAACATTAACTTAGTAAAACAATAAATACTTTGTTGCTTTATTATTTGAAAGTAAAAAATGTCATCATCGTGTAAGATGTTATACGTTTTCAGTAACCAATTTCTAGTTAAAACTTTAGATATATACTTTACTTACTTTACTTTACTTTATATATACTTTCCAGGTTACCTCTATTTTTTCGACCAAATGACTGTACTAATAGTCTAAATTTGATTTTTATTTATTTCAGTATGATTGATTCAATACTTCCATTGATATGCAGCAGCATATTTTTCTATTTTTGTAATGTTTTAGGTATCCAAAAAAGAAATACTATTTTAAAGGTGAATACATTATTAATTAAACAAATAAATATTTCGGACATCTAACACACAACGCCATCTAGTCCCAAGCTAATCAGAGCTTGTGTTATGGGTACTAGACAACTGATATAAATACTTATATACTTTTTTCTTTTGTAAATACATACATATTATACATAAAGCTAGGTGTGCTCAACAGATCGAGGCAGTATTTCACTCCGGCCCACCGCCTTCGGCTTTATAAGGCGCAGGTTCGGCCTCACATGGAATACTGTCCTCATCTTTGGGCAGGGGCACCCCAATACCAGCTCCTTCCTCTGGACTGGACCGCATTCAGCGGAGGGCGACTCGTATCGTCGATTGCCGGGATCTTTCAATTCGGCTAGACTCTCTGGCTTCGCTGTGCATCTTCTACCGCATTTACCATGGGGAGTGCTCCGAGGAATTCTTCGGATTGATCCCTGCCGCATCTTTCCGCCATCGTCCTACGCGACAGAAAGTTCATCCCCATCATCTAGATGGTTGGCAGTCCACGAACTTGGCACTGTGCGATTTTCCCGAAATTTTCTGCCACGCACGGCAAAACTGTGGAATAAGCTGTCGCCTGCGGTGTTCCCGGACAAATACGATCTACAAACCTTCAAGAAAAGAGCGTACTCCTTCCTAAAAGGCCGGCAACGCACTTGTGACGCCTCTGGTGTTGCGGGTGTCCATGGGCGGCGGTAATCGCTTACCATCAGGTGATACGTCTGCTCGTTTGTTCCCTATATAATAATAAAAAAAAAAACATCCAAACTTCGAAACAAATATTTGCAGATCGTACAAACATTTTGTCCGACCCGGGAATCGAAACCGAGACCTCAAGCTTAGCAGTCGCATACGCTACCACTACGCCACCGAGGCAGTTTCTTATTTCTAGTTCTATCTATCTAGTGGTTACCAATCTGACGGACCAGACAATGATCGTAGAACTTTAACATTACACAATTTTCATTCTACGTAGTAATGTATTTTTTTTCTTTTTTTTATGTACGGCCCCGCCAAAATTACTGTCCTCTGCCTGATGGAAATATCTGCATAATCAGAATGTATATGTATATGTCCTCTGCATGATCAGAATCCAAGGTTGGTGGTCACCATACCCATTGCGAATGCAGACAATGCAACATGGCGACCAAAACCATGGCGGCCTAGTGATGTTTCTGTATCATTAGGCCTCCAGCACCATTGGGTCTGCATTTTGTTTTTGTGGAACTGTAACTTTGGTTGCTTTATTTCTTTGTGATAAACAAAGATATTGTGTCAGAAAACCACGACAAAACTTCTTTGAATACTAAAGAATAGAAGTAAAAGTTAGATAAAAACATTATTAACAGCAAAAGTAGGAACTTTTCTATTAAATTACTTTTTACAGTTAGTAGAAAGAGAGTCAAGACCGATAAAAATAATTTCAACTTTAAAGGTAAATTAATACTCTATCGGAGAACTTACAAGTCGCATCCCATTTAATGGAGTTCGATTTTACTAACAAAATTGAACGAAAACACATCGCAAGGTTCTTTGTGTGTGAAATCGACCGCGGTGAGGCGGGCGACGTTCGGACATCAAAGAGACACATAGAACCTCCGAAATCCTTTGCAACTTAGCCAGATTTGAATACACAGATAGGATTGTGTTGCATGTTGGATTTTCAACCGCCAAGCTATGAAAAAGCTGATAATATATTCAAGAAGTACTTGATATATATATAACTAACAATTTTCTTTCAACTTTCAGTTTTGATAACTCTGAATAGTAACTAATTCATTTTTTGTTTATATTTCATTATTTATCTTTTGTCTTTGGACTTTCACTGTTTTTTTAAAAATAATTTTGGTTTTATTCAAGTCAAATGATAAGTGTAATTGTAATTGCACCAATTTTACAATTAGCTCTTAATATCCTATATAAACAAAAGCAGATAATATTTATCATCATTATAATCACCCCATTTCAAGTATAAGCAATTCTTGAAAATTAGATGTCGGATTGATTTTTTTTAATATTGCTTAAATGCCCGTCTTAATTGCCACCATCTATTTCATTTCATTGTTACTTTTTAATCATCCTCAATTCTTAATCAATTGCACTGAAAACTTGCTTGTCAACAACTCGCTTCCCACTCCGTTTCGCTCCGTTTAAGTGGAAACTGAGCCTTTAAGCCGTGGCAATACCGTTTAAAACACTTCCCAGATAAATCAGAACACAAAAAAGTAACGATGCTGTATACAAAGGCAGGCGGTGCAACGACAAAGGCAAACCCCTCGACATAAATCAAACAAAAGTAAAAATATTAAAAAATTCTTTGCGCGAACGTGATTCTTGTTAAGATGCGAATTGCGAAGCCTTTTTTGTTTTACCTCTTAAGTATTTTAACTGTCGCTTTGGTGTCGTAGTATGAGTTTGCAGTTGATTTTATACGTCCCTGAAAAACCATTCGAAGATAAAAAGGTTTGAGTGCGTATGTTAAGTGGTATAATTTTAAAGAACAGTAAATCACGTCAATCGCGGTATTATTTATTGCAGCCAGGGAAGTGATTGTTTTAAAGTTTTCTTTAAAAACACGCTTTTATTACTTGTTACTAAAAATAAGTTTAGGCTCTTTCATTTGATACTCATATTAGGTGGGTTGTTCAGAAATATGTACGCCGCCATTTTGTTACGGAGGCCATTTTGAATTAATAATAATACAATAAAGGTTTATTTCAATTTGCAGCTCAATCAGAAATCGGGAAGTGGACCAAATTTAAGAAGATTTGATTACATACAAACATCAGGACAGGTGAAACTCCACTACACAGGGAATCCTAGTGTGGTGACCAGAGATATTTTTGGTTCAACAGTTATAAATACTGATAAATGATGTACATTATTTTGTGAACAAAACTTTGTATTAATTAAGAATTATCATTATTACAAGAAACTAAATAAAATCTTGTAAAAATGACAAATACATAGTTGAGATCATTTTGCAAATTCTGATAGTGGCAGGAAAAAGCGGGATAGGGAGCGAAACACGTTGATGAGTGTCCCAAATTAATAAATAACAGTTTCTAAAAATAAGTCTCGAAGTATTGACTTCGAGAAAATACGATGGAAAACTGAGAAAAACTTGTGGCATACAAAGTGAATGGTACCTTCCCGAGTGACCCCCAGCTCTAACATGTCAGAATGGTGACTTGAAAATTTTTATTCATTTTCATTAATAACAAACTGATTTTTGTTTTGGGGCTTGCAAAATATATATTTTATTCGATGGTAATTTTTTTGAGACCTACACTCGAAAGTTGTCAAGATTATGTTAATATTTTTTCGAGTGTGGGTCTCAAAAAAATTACCATCGAATTTGTCAAAACGAAGCTGTGTATATACTTTCAGCCTGTTATTAATCACTGAAATCCCTTGTACGTGGGCCCGTGGACTATTACATTAATGACTCTAGTTGCACGATTCGAAAATGTTATTTCTGTGGAGAAAAGCCGGCAAGAAACTCCATGTGTGTGTATACAAATTAAACTGCTTAATTTTTCTTAGTAACAATGTTTTGTATACGAGTACAAGCAAAAACGTTTTGCAATAATAATTATGAAAAAAAAGTATTCTGCGTTTTCCGGTCGATTGTCTCCACTCCAAAATCAGTATAACGGCATCACACCAAAACCAGAACGATCCAAACATTCAAACCGTATTGCTGTCGTATTATTTCAATTAAATTGTAACAAAATTAAAACGCGAACACTTAGAACATCGTCCGTTAATTCCAAATATCAACAAAATAACCGTCCACAATAGCTACTTAAGTGAACATACCGCTTAAAGTAAAGCCTCGGTTAGAAGCGTTATTAAAATTGAGATTACAGACAGACAGGTCGCCCCAATGTAAACAGTCTGATAGCGTCCAGACTCAACCAAACAGGTAGCTATAGATAGATTGTATGACTTGTTGAACAACTGTATTTGGATATTTACTGTAGTATTTGAAATTGTTTTTAGAATATATTAACATCGCACGCTACAGTCAATTGAATTAGTCCATAGCAGTTCATTGCTGAATATAGGCTTCTTTAAATTTGCATCAAAGTACAGGGTCAGAGACTAAACTTTGGGGTCTTTAAGCGTTCAATTCATAGAGCAATACGGTAGGGAGTAGCCATATGCAAGCGTTCCCCTCTATCAAAATATAGGCCCAAATGGGCCTACTCATAACAGTGTTATGACACAAAATGAGTTTGTGTGCGTGAAATTTTGAATGCTTTGTTTTAATTGTTATATGTAAGTTCGTAGTGTTACGCTTTCTGGGCTGAACTATTAGACCGATTTTAATGAAATGATTTCATGGAGATGCTTTGATTCTTGAGGAAGAATATAAGCTACTTTTTAATCTGTGTTCAATGTAAACTTGTAGGTATCCATAAGAAAGGAAGAAGAAATTGTCAGGGGATCACTAGCTAACGTAATTTCAGAGTTCCCAAAAGTAATATTTTTTCGGGTTTTTGAAACATTTTCTATTAATGTTCCCCTTCTATTTATTTAGGCGTGATGTTTTATAGCCTTCCTCGATATTAATCGAATCTGTCGATTCGATAACTATCAAGTTCTTTTAATATTGGATAACCGATTTGGGCCATAGTAAATTTCATTTTTTTAAGCAGATAACAGCTAGTATACATTGCTCGAATGAGTCCGTATATCATGTCATCACTCGCAAGATTTTTTACCTCATCTAAAATAGTTCTTAATCGACTGTATAAAGATTGTTACAATTTGTACATATATATTATCTCCGCGCGTGATATTGGGATTGACAGTACCAGAAGTAATATAAGTATTGCTTTAGTACATGTGAAATTTACAAGAATTATCAACTGAAATCAATCAATCAAACTATCAAATTAAATTTCTTAAAAATAAACTTTTAGATTGTACTAGCGTTACTATTTTGCGATGGATGACGTCACGCGGCTCTTATTATGACAAGGTTCAATCCCAATGTCAACGCGCGGGGGTTATACTACAAAATACTAGTTCATTTTTAAAATTGTCTTTCTGAAAATTCTTAAAAATATTTACTGTTCGAATTACCAGTACAAAAACAAATTCTAAAGATAAAACTTTCAGAATAATCATAAGAATAAATGTGATTTTACGGCGCGACCCCTACAAAAGCCTCGTAAGTAAATCGTTGGGCGGGCCAAAGGCGGACCCGTGACAAATTATATTTTTATTCCCCTTATTATATTACCAGTTTGAAAAAATAATTAATCATTTATACAGTTAGGTTGAATGGTAATTTAATTAATACTTTATTTTACAAGTTTACGAGTAGGTATTCACGATAACTTCTTATAAACTTTGATTAAGTTATAACAAGCACAGCGGTGTTTAGTCACATAATATAGATGAGATATCAAAATGTCGAAAAGAAGACGAGTAAACAATATTTTTATACAACTATATAGATATGTTGTGGAATTATGATTTACTGTGATAAGGCAGTCAACTTGTTATGTTTTTCTTACTGAAGGGTTGCACGAAACTAATTCTGAACGATGATCGATTATCTACCTACCTACTGTAAGTAAGAATTCTTAATATATGCGTATGTCGGATAAACTCATAAATAATTTAATTTTCAACTGGCAAAAGAATTTTAATACAAAATCGGTAGATCTAGAGATTACCCCTCACAACATCAGAAACCTCTTTATAGATGTTACATTTTTAATTTAAACTTGCTTAGCAGGGTGATTAATTTTTTTAACAGGTTAAGCAACTTTTTTAAGGGTTAAACCGCCTTTCGTGATTTGTTTTCGAGTTCTTTGGTATCATTTATTAATACTCCTAGAAAAAAAAACAAATTAGTCGAGTCTATTTATCGATTTATGAGTAACAGAAACAGGTTTGGTTTATTTCAATGACCTCAACTGTCGTTGTATAGACTTAGGTAATGTCTATAATTACTACTACATTTTATAAAACTAAGTCCTCCGCCGTATCTGTCTGTTTGCAATAAACTCACCAGTTACGATTCATAGACTGATTCTTGAGGAAGGTTTTCGTTTTTAATTTGTAGAATATTTGAGTATATCGGTAAAAATATAACGATATTTAATTATTATATTATCATCATCATCATCATCATCATCATCAGCCTATCGCAGTCCACTGCTGGACATAGGCATTATATTATATTAATATAAATTAATTTAATAAAAAGCATAAAAAAAATTAAGCCGCAAACCATAGAGCACTCATGCAAACCCGGGGTGGGTTGCTAGTTACTCATATATAACAACTGTGTACTATTGTCTTAAGCATACCATTTCAGGTGTCACAAACCAATACATTTGTGCTTGGGGTCTCAGGTTTGATTCCGTCGACTAATGCCCGGTTCCTATATTTAACGAATCGTCATCGTGTAAAAATTTTCTACAACCGACTACGAGTCGTAAATAACGTTCCTCAATTTATTTTTTATAGGAACGATTTTAGCTTACGCCCCGTATCATATACTACTATTCGTACCTAGAACGGATCGTTTTTCAAATATAGGAACTGGGCATAAATGTTTGTGTGATCTGCAAATATTTGTACCGGAGTGTGGGTATATCGCTGTATAGCGGATATCCAAAATATCATATATTTATTACCGGATAGGTTTTCTTCCTTTCAGCCCCTACAGCCAATTAGAATATTAATAAAACCGATATTCATCAAGATTAAACTTTCAAATTTACCATCACAAAAATGATTTTACTCAACTCAATCTAACAAATAAAATTAAAATACGTTCGCAATCATGTTTTCACCTTGTCTTCACGGAACCCTAATAAAATAGGAAGGTCTTAATATTGTTGAGAATTCGTTACGACAATATTGCGTCGCTCCTTTGTTCAAAAATGCCTACAGAGTAAATTGCTTTTGGTACAAAACCCGGAACTTTTTAAATATGCCGAATATATTTTATGGTACTAATGTTTTAGCCAACTGCCATAGACTAGAACTTCCTTCCTCAAAATTACGAGGAGTATATTTTTGTGTAATGTACCATTTTCATCGTATGCTGGCTGTTTGTGAATCAAAGTTTTTCAATCAGTACAACTATAAAAATGGTTATTTATTATAACTAAAGCCCAAATGGGCTATCCATTAATAAAAGAATATCGGTTTGATAAACATCGAGGAAGGCTTTAAAACATCAACCAGGTTTTGGGGGACAAAGATTGTAATTTAGTTTGTTTTCACTTTGTCATAAATAAATAAATAATAATCACACGAGGCGCTAGGCGCTCATAGCCCAATTGCACTGATTAGAAACAATTATCGTGGGTAAGCAACAACGGTGCGGTCAGTACCTGGATGGGTGACCGCTGGTGGCACGATACCATGAACGTCTGCGTTATTCGGAGATCACGTTAACCAGTCGGTCCCAGTTGTTTATCATAGGACAACAGTCGTGAAGCTTAGTTGTAGGCCTTTGGGCGGCTTAAAAACATCGAACGGCAAGATTACGTAGCCACAACGTTGTCTTGCCAGTCCCCAACCCGCACTCGACCAGCGAGGGGACGTTTGGCCTTAATCTTCCCCTGAGAGAAGATCGAGCCCAGCAGTGGGACAATATGGGTTGTTGATGAATCACGCGTAGATCAGTAGAAGGTGAGTATCAATGGAAAATAATTAAAATACCGAGTAAGTTCATTGCTTTTGTAGACGAAGCTGCGTACGTTAGCTAGTTATTAATATAGTTCAAATTTATGTCATTCCTCAAGAGGGATAATTCTATTCTACGATTGCATTACTCTTTTACCTACCTTTTCTTCTAATATGATAACATGGATACCTACGAGATACATGGATTTAAAGCGTAACGGACAGACAGACAGAGTTACTTTCGAATCTTCATAAATAAAAATTAATCATTGAAATGTATGTACGCGCATAACTTCCGATTTACTGCACCAATTTGAATGATTCTTTTTAAGTGGCTACTATTGTCAGAACAAGGTTTGTATTTAAGAAAATCTAAAGTGTATTTTTTTATAGTTCAAGACTGTACTACCCACGGGAATCTGAGATGGGAAAAGTAATAAAAACAAGCATTAGGGGAAATTTATAAAAATATTGTGCTAGTAATATTAGTTTAAGTAGGTATGGATGAAATTGTAAATGACACCTAAGCAGATACAAGACTGTATTTAATAGGGTTTTGAAGTTTGTTTAGGTACAACACTACGTAATATGAACAATTAACTTTATATTGTCACTTACAATATTTCTCCACAAAAACACTGACGGGCATTGGTAGGATTGACTTACCTGTAAAAGACAACAAAATTATGAATTACAGTTTCATTGAATAATCTATAAAGCAATAATAATGATTATAACAATCTTTATAAGGAGTCGAATGTTACTTCACAAACATACATGAAACGGCCTCAAAGAACACCCAGATCCAGAACAACAATTTGTGAATAAATTAACTACTAGGTCAAACGTACAGTAAATAAAAGTTCATTTAAGTACCGTAAATAGATAATTAAACATAAAGAAATAGGTTATTGACGTATTCCTCCTGAAGGGACATTTAAATTAAAAGTTACAAGTACATTCAAATGAGCACAATCTGTGTGTAAAAGCTAGCTTTTTGTAAATACAACGTAAATAGACTACGGGCCCGTGTCGAAAATTGATGGGTCATGTGAACCACCAGGAAACGTTTTTAGGAAGATGCTATGCCGTCACTTGTAAGTTGTCCAACTGAGTACAGTTGAAGGGGAGGTGAACAGGAATATTATTTTTCTGTTAAAATTCTACGGTCTCGACAGAATGACAGACGGACGGACGGACAACAAATTGATTTTATAAGGGTTACGTTTTTTCCTATTAAGATACGGAACCCCAAAAATCATTGAAACGGGTATATGGTTAAAAAAAATATTGGTACACTCAATTTTGTTAGAATGCAAATATTGTTTCCAATTTCCTAAAATTGGGTGCAACATGTTGTGCATGACAATAGGGTTGTCTAAAATATTTTTCATCAGCTAAAGTTTACTATACCCAACAGTCATGAGGGAAATGAAACGTCGAATGTTACATATTCACTTCTTTTCATCATTTTCATATAACATTCTCGTGTCGCGGTGAAATTATGTGTTCATATCGGGTAGGTCTGACAATCGCCCAACATCTATTTTTCTATTTAAATGATAAGGAGAACCCACCTCTAAATTTCATTTTTATGGTAAAACAACTTTTGCCTTGTCCGCTAGTTTATATAATAGGTATATGTCGGGTCATGAGTACGGAACGTCAACAACACACAACGTCGTAGTGACGTGTACGGAGCCTAGATTGGAGAGGGTAGTGTTAATAAAAGAGCGTGCATTCTTTAGTATTATCGTTATTATCGCTCGGTTGGTTGTAAAGTACACTTACCTAGGAACTGTACTGTGTGTTACTTTCTATATACCGTGTTTCTCTGTGAGTATTGTGATACCCTTCAAATAAGTTATTTGAACCTACAATACATTTATTTCTCACCCGGAATCCTACTGATGCCCACAATGAGAGACTGTGAAGATAACGTGCCGCCGACATATATATACTTATTCCAAGTCTGGTTGTTCGTTGTATAGTGCGTTGTTGTTGACTGTTTAACGATTAAAATTATTTAAACCCGAGTATATCTTCTTCTTTATTAGACTGCATTATGGGATTTGAATAACGTGTGCAAATAATACAATTAATAAATGTGTAATCAATCTCAAATAAAATTATTAATACCATAGGAAGCATTATGAAATGCTGTCTTATTGTCGGTGATAAAAGTTACGACATTGAGTACATTATATACCTATATCAAGACCTGCGAATAAAGAAAATATTCGAAATCATCATAAGCATAGTACGAGTATGTGTTTAATATATTTGTATAGAGGTCTCATAAAACTAAAAATTATGAAACATAAATGAAATGAAAATGCATTGGTAGCTTAAAAAGTTGTGTTGCCAACCCTAAGGTAACTACTTCAGATATATTTGATTTTCCGTTTATGGAAGAGAATAATAGGGATCGTATATACATATTCTCGTTTATGTTATCGGTTTAATTAAGTAGATACAGACATCACGTAAATATCGAGCACACAGTTATGGTTTCTTAATAAAACAAAATGTGATAATGACAAGATATCAAGGACGATTCAGTTACAAAATACTAGTTTTTTCAATTGCGTATATAATATAAATTGATTTATAAAGAATTGGTCCTGTAACAAATAATTCTAAACTGATTTAGCCATTACACATAGTCTTTAAGGTTATAGACTGCCTATGTGGCGCAGTGGTAGCGTATGTGTCTGCTGTTCTTGAGATCTCAGGTTCGATTCTCGGATCGGACCAAATGTTTGTGTAATCTGCACATATTTGTTTCAGAGTTTGAGTGTTTTCTATAATATATAATATGTATGTATTTACAAAAAAAGTATATATGTATTCATATCAGTTGTCTAGTACCCATAACACAAGCTCTGCTTAGCTTGGGACTAGATGGCGTTGTGTGTTAGATGTCCGAAATATTTATTTATTTATTTATTCAAGGTGAGGTTTTCGTTAACTTTTGCGCCAATCTAATAACAAGTCTTTAGAAATACTTAACTTGTATATAAGTATAGGAATATTTAAATAAATTTGTGGACTTCAGCCAATATTCTTATAGTTTTAGTGCATTTTTTTACTAATACTAAAATTGATAATAACCTGATAGAATTTTAAAGCGATAAACAAAAACAATATTTAGTTATGCATGTAAAAATTTCAAATTCTCTGTGCAGAAGTGAAAATCAAAGTTATTTTTGATTTTTAACACGTACCTATTAAAACATGTGGGTGTCAAATTGTAGGAGTCTCAACCTGTATTGATGAAAGACAAACCAATTCCTACACAATTTTTCTTCAGAAAAATAACAAGTCAAATTCTTTAAATATTACAAATGGTACGAACCGAAGCTCTTTAGACGATCAAAGAATAAGATCATTTAGTTCTTTGAAAAGGAACTTTCATCTCTTCGAATAGAATAGTCCTTTATCTTTCTTTTCTTTTTAGCGCGGATACGAGAGTGTTTTGTAAAGAAATAATACTATGAAGGGAGTAATGTTTTTGACCGATTTTCCTGTAGATTGCAATGAACCGATCTGTTTCTTTCCTTGCTTTCAAAAACCGATTCATTTGATGTTTACCTGAAGTATCTACATAATATAATACTTCTTTGAGAGTACACAGCTTGAAGGAGATGGCGATAAAGAATTTTTTTATATTAACAATTAGTAATGGTGTACTAATTAACTGCGGTTACTGTGAAGTATATGTAATGGAACATACATTTATGAAGAGAGAAATGATGAATTATAGTGTGAGTTGAAATAAGATGTAGTGACAAAGAATGAGAAAGAGATGCAGACTGAATATACCTAATTAAAAAAGAGCGAATGTCTAATGGTTTTTATTAGACTACAAGCGCATCGATACAGTCCCCCAAAGAATCATATATTCTGCCAAGATCATATTTTGCATGCACAGCTTTTTAAAAAAAATACTTGAGTAATTAATTCACATATTTACGTACGTCTGTAGTTTCAAGTACTATTTATTACCATAGGTAAATTTCAGTATGTAAATAAAGTCTCTAATCGTTCTGGCAGAAAATATGGAAAGTGATTTATTGCATAATGTACTCTACTTCAGTTCCAAACAATGTACATTATTTGTATCTATGTGATTTGTAACAACTTTACACTTTTCCTTTATAAATTTATTCGGATTCACGAAAACTATTGAACATTTTTTATTTACCTTCTTTCTCGATGAAAACAAAAGGGAAGAAAATACTTTTGGCAGTCCATATATGTTCCACCATAGGGCCTAAACTAACGAAGAGTAGGGTTACTGATTCACTTGGTGAAAGCGATGAAGGAACTACTTAATATCAGTTTTCTGTGGGGTCGTGGTATCGCTTTGGTCAACGGGTGGTAACTACTTGACATTAAATTAGATTAGATAGATAGACGATTAGAAATAATCACCGTAGGTAAGCAACGACGGCGCAGTCAGTACCTGGATGTGTGACAGCTGGTAGTACGATATCATGATGATATGTTTCCGTGATCCGGAGGTCACGTTAAATAGTCGGTCCGGGTTGTGTATCTCGTCAAACAGTTGTTCTTCTATCATCAAAAAATTATTGAATATTGATTTTAAAGGTACATAATCAAACTTCCACAAGATGTTTATGTATCTCGTATATTCAAAAATAATAAAACTAAGTAATAAAATAACCTTAAAATATTGCAGTAACTCATGATACTAGTTCTAAGACAGAAGGAATTCGGTAAGTACAATTATAATTGTTGCACCTTTGTTTACAAGAAACGTTGAAGTGCATGAGTTTCTACAGGTGCCAACAGTTAAAGAGGTCATAGAAAACTCATACAAGAAATATAAGGAAAGACTCCAACAACGTAGGAATCAATTAGCTGTGGCACTCCTAGAGTCCTCAGAGTCTAGCTCGAGACTAAAAAGAAAGCCGCTAGCGTCAGTATAAGCCTGACCAACAAAGAGATAACACACCAGAGGGTATGAATCTCAAACTGATCACGAAATGAATTTCAAATCTGATAAAAGCCGAATGGCTGATTGCAGATATAATAGAAAAAAATATATAAAAAGATCCTCACAGTCCAACCGTTAATCCAAAGCATTCAGACCTTCAGTTACATACACAGACAAAAACAATGACTGAAGATAATAAAAATAAAATGGTCTGTACAAATAAATTGATTCTCATTTAATTTTCAGTGGCTACTGTGTGGCTTAATATGTAAGTTGATTGCGGTAATTTTGTTAATGAAACCTGGGAATCTTGTTATGTTATCAGCTTATTTATATTTGCATTTATTTTCATTTACTGATTATTTTAATTAAAGCTTTCTTTATAAACACTGGAGTGTAATTATACCGTAGGTGAATCCGAAGCTATAGTGTAATTAAATTCTTATCTTTTTCATCTCAATATTCATATTTCGATGCAGACAGCGTCACATATTTTTTGTAAATCACTCGCATAAATAATCAATCAAATAATAATAAAGAATTAATGATTGTTGTATTAGATTACATGTAAAATAGCTGAGCCCCGCGGTGTTGCCCGGTAAAAACCTCGGGCAACGCCGCAGGGCATAGCTAGTCTAAAAAAAGTTACTCCTTATATTATCAGCTAACTATCAGTGAAAATCCCGTCAAAACTGGTACAGCCCTTCCAGAGATTAGCTGGAACAAACAGACCCACAGACAAAAATTGTTATTTTGGTACCATGTAAAAAAGTTATTTTGATATTACAAACAGACAAATTTTATTTATTTTTATAGATATGATTTTATTACTATAGTATTATATGTAGAAAGTTTCTAAGTATCTAGTATTACAATCATTTATTAAACTGATTCATAACCCTCGCTACACGGCCCTCAGAGACCAAAACGGATTAAACCAGCCTTACATAAACACGGAGACACGTGTAAGAGATAAATTAATTTTTTGTCTCAGACAGAAACATTCGACACCACATCGAATTATTACAATGGTATAATATTCAATTGCATAAAGGCAATTCATTAAGAAGACGTTATAAAAAAAAGAAATGTCAGAAAAACAGCTCACATACGGTTTTTACTCATATAACTTTAAAAGCAATATATAATTTTCCAAAAGCACCCATCACCCAACGATGAAATAGCTACTTGCATGTAAAATTGTGAATAGTCCTCAGCGAGATACGAAGCCTAACAGCGGAACAATTAATTTCGTCGCGCTCAGTTTCACGAGCAAATTATTCACAGCACTGACAAAAATAAGTAGCGCCGTTCCGAATAACAAATTGGGTGCTAAACGACACAAATACGTTGGTTCGCGAAGCCGTCGTAATTGGAAAACGGTTTTGTGATGCGTTCGAAAAAGACAACGGACATACTCTACAGCTCTTGACTTTGAAATTGACTATTTAACCGACTTCATTAAAGGAGGAGGTTATCGTTTCGACTGTTTTTTAATTTTAGTTACCTCAAAACTTTCGACTGCGTGAACCTACTCGTATTTTGATGATTCTTTTTTATTTGAAAGCTGGTGCTGCCCGTGTGGTCCCATTTCAATTTGGTCCAGTTCTTGAAGTAGTTTTTTTGTTAAAATTTGTGATTATTTAAAAGGAAAGGAAATATATAGTCATATTTTGTTAGATTTTTTTCATGCAACATGCATTAACTTACACATTCGAGAATGATAAAAAAATAACAATGATAGAAATCATTTATGTTTGCAGTGAACAAGAAGCTGACAGCGAAATCCAGTTTACCAGGCAAATGCACTACGGACAAGACAAAAATCACGTTCTATTTTACATTTTTATTGGTATTTACATTCCGCTCCTGTCGGTGTCAGTTTGATGATATATAGCCTTCCTCCATAAATGGACTGTCTAACACTGAAAGATTTTTCAAATTGGACCAGTAGTTCCGGATATTAGCGCGTTCAAGTAAACAAATAAACTCTTCAGCTTTATATAATTCTATTATTAGAAGTACAGACTACCTTTGACAGAGTTACTTTCGAATTTATAATATTACTATGGATAGATTAATTAGACAACTATATAAATCTTATATATTTTTAATTAATATTTCGTCAAATGCGCTTCTATTTTCTGCACAAGATAGGACTAGATTTTGCACCGATAGTGTTGTAATGGGTAAACTAAATCTCAACTCTATAACCATTAAAGATTAAAGTTTAAAATGCTGTGTATACTATACGACGTATTGGTATACCCGTTAGCAGACACGCGATGTAATGAAAAGAGATGCTAACGTTACCAAACACTTAAGTATGTGCTCGATTATCTCTCAACTCGCTAAGTGGCGAACACTAACTTAGCTCCAAACTTGGATACAACAGTTAAGTTACAACCAACTTAAACTTTCAAAGTGTGTGTTACCGTCTTTGTACTGCTTAATTAGACTAAACAAATCTTATAAAAGTAGCATTGAGAAGCAAAATCAGACATAGAGAGAGTGAGAGATAGGAGCAGACTAATCACCTGATAGAAAGGACTAATTGATATAAATTGATCCCTCCCATTATGATCCGGAGTCCTCTAAGCAAGGCGTATAAAAGTATCTCACTAGGCCGCCACAGTATGGATCACCATACTGAATTGACTGCATACACAGTGAGTAAGGTGCCCCCCACTCTTCGATTCAACTCTAGACGACTCTAATATAGTAACTTTGGCAGGCATTCAAGAGTGGAGGAACGGGTACCATGTTCCTCCGACACAAAAGGAGGATCCTCCGACCAGGCGAGGTGATCATGCCTGGCGGGCTACTGCCCAACAGTTGATGTTGGGATGTTGTATATATGATAATCGGCGCGAGAACTATTTATTGCGCGATTCAGGATTTGTAGTTACTCCGTGTAGTGTGTTACTTCGTAGTTCAGTGTATCTTCGGTAGATGGCGCTGTAGTAGGTTATTGTTGTGTTATATGTGGAAGTCGCCACACGGTCAACTACTCAAGAATTTGTCTTTATGCGGTCGATTTGTCAAGCCAAAGCTATACCTAGCTTAAAAGCAATTACAAATAAATTACACACCAAAGCGGACTTATAAGGCCGTCATTTGTACATAGTCGTTAAATTAACCTGGATACCACTTTGCTGGTGGCATAGCAGACATGAAACGCCTAAAACTGCAAGTCATCTCGGATACTAGGAAAATAAAAATATTATAAGATCACATACATGTTGCTACTTTTTATTACATCGTAGATTTGTAAACTCTGTATAAATGCTACAACTGAGATTAGAAAAGGAGCTATTTGAATAAATAACGAACAAGAGAGTAGGCACATAAAATGTTAGCCGCACAATTGCTCCAAAAAATTGTCAGTTATTATGTTTGTCGTAATACAATATTTACTTAGGGCCTTATGGCTTAGCTTGGGGTATGGCGAAATGAAGTCCGTGACATTCTTTACGTTAAAAGTTAAAACAAATATGTACATACATTTTTGCAAAGGTACCTCGCAAACTACTGACGTTAAAAGATTTTCTATGAAAATAGTTTATTTTTCTCATTTTAGACGCACACAGTACGAAATTCAACAAATAATATATTATAAGCTTTTATGTAACATACAATCTTTTTCCCTTCTTTAAGTATTAAAGTGGCGTGCAATTGGAGAGGCCTATGTCCAGCAGTGGACTGCGATAGGCTGATGATGATGATGATGAAGTATTATATATAATAGAAATTTTGTGGGTAAAGAGGAACCTACTTCTTAATATATGTTACCGTGAGATTGTCAAAACTGTTAAATTGTAATCTATCTCGCGAGATCGTAAACTGTCGAAAGATTGTGAACTGTAACATACTGATTAATTTTAACGTATTTTTTTAGTTACATTATAATATATCGAAGAGAAATAATCAAATTGTGATATGGTATGCGACGGATCGCATCTCGCGCGCTGATTGCTTGAACAGCATACGTCCCGCGCATAATTGTCATGAAATAAAACAACAACATAAAATTTTAGTTGTCTCTTAAATCTGTGTCCAAACGATATTTTTTTTAAAATACCAGTCTAACTAAAATTAATTTTCATTTTAAGTTAACATTCTGCAACAAACTATTTCTCTCAAGCAAAAGTGAGCCTTAGTGAAGGTAGGTCTAAGTTTTGTTTACCATTTGTCATTGCCAACCCCTTGCATATTTAGACCCACGCTTGAATGTGCAGGGGAGGGCTCATTGTCATTCCTTAGGCACAGTTCGAATTCCGATGAAATTCGAAGACTTTATTGAACAAAGGGATGAGGGAACAATTTATTTATATGCGAATGCGAATTCAGGAATTTATAGTTCAAAAAAATCGGTATTTACTTGAACATAGTATTGGAATTTACCTAACTATCGTTTGCTACATAATTTTACTTAGTTTTACTTTCGTTTCCCCATAGATACTAGTATGCTATCACATAGTATGGTGACGCTAAACGTGCTGACGCGTTGTTACAGAAAGTGAAACATCTAATGCGACAGCATCAATAATTTATTTTCACTTGTTCATCATTTATGTCATTCATAAAATGCCACCTAACTTACGATAGCAAATATCTAATTTCAAAAGGAATATCAAAGTGAAATAAAAATTGCATTCAAATAAAGAACAACAAAGTGGAAATTATAACGAAACTGATACCCGGCGGAAGTGCTGAAACAACCGGGCTCGTTGCTATCACATAATTTAATTTCAACATTTCAGCTTACTGAAATATCGTCTCCGCTGAGATTCTACTGCGCTATTGTTCAATTGCGAAATGAAATTGAGCTTAAAAATGAGAAGCTTGCCGCTCTCTAACTAGTTTGGAAATTGAATGCTGTGATTTCTATTGTATTAGAAAATTTGATGTTGGTGCGGGATGGACACATTGAAACATATTAATAATGTTTCATTCTATTACTAAGGTTGCTACTGACGACGGTAATCATACGATTTAGTAGTCGTCCTCCAATTTAAGAAGAACTTATATAATATGAGATCAAAATCCATACTAATAATAAAAAGAGGTAAAGTTTATATTTTCGTTTGTATGGTTGTAGGGGGTAATCTTTAGAAGTACTGATCCCTTTCTGAAAATTCTTTCACTAACAGAAAGCGACACGACACAATTAAGGAGTGACATAAGCCATATTTTATTATAATTGAACAAAAAATTCAATTAAAAATTAGATTTTGTAAGTCAAGTCGGAGAATTTGTTCGGATTTCATGTCTTATCATGCTTTTATAAATACATACAAGACAAAGGCAATGAACGTACAAAATGGTATTTTAATATATTTTAAAGTTAAAGTTAAAATGTCAGTTCTAATTGTTTTCTGGTTTCTATCTTCTCCATTATTATATAAACGTACTATTGTGACTTTAAACGCAAAACTACAGAGTATCAATTTACACTTGAGTGTTATCTATTGATATTGCGACGTCTAATACAGTCTGCAATATTCAGAGTCACGGCTGGAAACTCAGCTTAAATACTTTGCAATTGCCTTTTGGCTAACAGCAGTCGAAATTAATACCTAAAGATATCGAATTTGGTTGTATTGTATACTATAAAAGACACCATATTCCTAAAACCTGCAACTAACTTAAGGTTTTATTCCTGGATTCAATTTTATATATATCTATGGTAAATGTCGTTTACAAGCTCAGATCAAATAAAAAAGGTAGATAACACACGTAGCATCAGAAAGTGAAGCCATTTTTTTAAATATGTGTGAGTGAATGAAGCCCCTGGAAATTGTATTAAAATAGTTAATATGTGGAAATAAATCTATTTGTTTCTTATAAATTACAATTAAATTGTCAATCTCCTGGCAACACTCTCCCAGTCCGTCTTTCGTGTGTGCTTACGTGTGAAATGTTATTCTTTCAGACTTTTGGTTCACTTTTGTGTAGTCTTTACAACATTTAATTATTATTGCACAAGACGGAATTTTGTAGGTAAACGTACTGCACGAAAACTTGTACGATACTAACGAAAAGTAGCGTAGTCTGCTGCATGTGTGTGGCTCGGCTAAATGAAAAAACGAAAGAGTAGCCTTTGTACTTCCTCAAGAATCAAAGCATCTCCATGAAGTAAAAGGAATAATATACGGGATCATCATCAAAATGCTCTTGCAGTCATCAGACAGCCTATGAAAGGCTACTAGTGCCACCAGGGTTTCTTATAGGCTCGGGTTATCTGACTGGTTGGGTACTGGTCGCTTGCTAAATACCGCAATCTATACAAATAAATAAAATTGGAGTGTCTGTTTGTAATATTAAAATAACCGCTTTCTACTACATGCATATGAATACTACAAGTATATACGGTACACATACCAAAATATATATTTTTAAAACTTTTGTCTGTCTGTCTGTTCGTTCCGGCTAATCTCAGGAACCACTGTTCCAATTTGAAAAATTCTTTCGGTGTTAGATAGTCCATTTATCGAGGAAGGCTATAGGCTATATATCTTCACGCTAGTTGTAAATAAATACTTCAATATTATACATTTGATTTTTATCTCATACATAATAAAAGAAGATATCTTCAAGATGATTCTAGACAGTATGTTCCAAAATAAGTTTCTTGTATAAATTTAACAGTTGACTGTTATTACCATTTTTGTGCCCAATGGTAATAAGAGTTCTACTAAAAGTTACGATAACTTAGAAATTTAAGCCCAATTCATGCTTTTATAAGTTAAAAAAAGGCATCTCTAAGAATTTTTAAGAAAAATCATAATTTTAAGAATGCCTTTTATTCTCAGTACGTCCTTTGTATCATAAATAAAAATTCCACAGCTTTTCAAGTCCTTTAGAATGGTCAAGGTGAATGAAAAGAAGGTGAAAGCCGACTGTCTGAGATTGTATAAATTATTTTCTTTTTTATATTTCATTTTTTTACATAAAACATGTAAAGTATTCGTCACCGAAGTTGTTAAATATTTTAGAATTTTACTGTAATTTTTAACCCCAGACGCAAAAAGAGGGGTGTTATAAGTTTGACATCGATTTCTGTCTATCTGTGTGTGTGTCTGTCTGTGTCATCGTAGCTCTCAAACGGATGGACCGATTTTGATGCGGACCGATTTTTTTTCATTTGATAGTCAGTTTTCTTGCGGTAGTTCTTAGCTATGTTTGGTTAATATCGGTAAAGCAGTGTAAGAGTATCAGCTCTTTTCCAAAATAATTTAAGGCATTTTTGACCTATAGTTACTCGAGGGGCTTATAATAATTTGAAGTAGAAGTTTCTCCGTTAGGGGACCTAAGTTAAACACAATAGAATGGTAATAAAATCTGAATATTTTACATAAACTACAGGCACATTACAAATAAATACAATAAACATAAAAGTTGCCATTATCATGTCAATTTCTTCTCTGTGATAATTTAATATTCAAAATTCATTATTCAATTGAAAATGTAACAATAACCTGCGAAATGTATCTCCATGAACATTTCTCTTAACTGCTGAACCCTCCCCAATGATTTACATAACCACGATGCAGAGGGCGCTAATGTGACAATCGATGCATGGTCCGTGTGACGTCACAAATCATAGGACGCCATTTTATAACAGCCACCATTTTGAAATGCATCATTTAGATGTTGCTGTTAGGATTATTTATGGGTTTTGAAAACCGAATTCGGATTATAGGATTTATATTGTCAATTTATTGTTTGGAGCTTCTAAATTGAAATATAATATAATGTGCACAAGGTAGCCATTCCAAATACAATATAGAACAAATCTGTTATTCAGTAAATTTGTTAGGGGTGGAAAAAAAGCACATATAATTGCTTATACAATTGAAAGTAGGGCAAAAAAAGAAACACTTGTTCTAAAGCAGAACAACTATTCAACCATTAAAAGATTTCAGACTTGAAAAATGTGGTCGGCGTACTAATCGTTGACTAGATTATTTGGTCCAAAACTAACGATTGACAATTTAGACTTACATCATCACATGGGACTTAACCTAAGTTTGCAAAGCAATATTTTACTGCAATACGTACCAATTCCTTTATTATCTTCCTAGCTTATCTTATACTTAAGATTGTTTGGGGTTGGCTACTTGTTCAACCGATTTTACCTGTATCAGATTTTTCACGGAGCGACTGGCGTTGGTACTTTGCAGCCCTGAGGATGAACTAAATCCGAAGGTTGAACTAGTTGTCAGTATTTGAGGGCATTTAATGCCTAATAAAGATTGCCATACATATTCATGACAACTGGGACCGATGGCTTAACGTGCTCTTTAAGGCTTCTGCCAAGTCTTAAAGAAACTTTTTAAGTGTTATTTATATTTTTTAAGATATAAGAGGCAAATGAGCAGACTGCTCGCTTGAAGCTAATTACTTACTCGGTGTAAAGCCTCAAAAGAAATGATTTACTCCAGTCTAATAAGTTGTAAAATGACAATCCTATTTGCCTAAAGGAGAAGTCCTCAGAGTATTTTATTTAATATGTCTCTCGACATGCGCAAATCGCAATCGTTTTGATCGACGTTTAACCCTCAAACTAATCGATATTCCCGCACTTGCTTCACCTGTCGTGTCGCACTATCACGATCCTCATTGATAATTCACGACACCGCTTACACTATTGCCAGGAGAAAGAACAATATAACGATATTTGTTTTAAAAGTATTCACGACGGTAGTAAATTAAGTGTGAAAACAGAACAAGTGAAAATATGAGTGCAAATCCTATACTATTACTACGCGGTATTACGCGTTTAACTTAAATATTCTCTAAAATGCTCTGTTGTTTACTTAACTATTGTTTTTATAACGTCGTTATATTGTAACGATTGTAGGAGGTCTGTAAAATCAAACACATACGTTAATATTCAAAAAGATAATTATCTAAAAATGTAGATTAGATAAGCTCAGCTGGAATAAAAGTTAGCAATAGCCTGACTAGTGTACCATTTTTCTAACCGACATCACATTTGTCATCAGTTCATACGTTCTATGTTACAAAAGGCCAAGCAAATTATATGTCCATAGAGGATGGTATGTAAAGCACATTCGTGTAGTTTTAAACGAGCATGAAGCACGGCGCACAGAGTGCAGTTGACTTGTGCTTCGCTTTTTTGCCGTACGTGACTCGGTCGTTCTGCCTGTTCTCGTGTTGATTTTTCTTGGCATTGTAGAGTGTGGATTCTAGTCGTTGGACGTTTAAAAGTTTTCGAACCTGTATTATAGTTTTCTTTTCGAGTACTTTATTTTTCAATAGTATTTGAATGTATTTTTAGTGTGTATCATGAAGAAATATTATATTACATTTAGATTCCTGGTATATTAAACGCAATTTATTGTTAACATTACGAATAAAACATTTTTTTTTTAATTATGCATCACAGGACTCTACGGTTTTACGTTTAATATTGAAAACTATCTCTCTCTCAACGAAAAATACCTTTGGTTATTATTTGACAGGTATTACTAGTTCCACTATCTTTTCACATTTTCTATATTATTCTCATACATCTTGTGATCAGGGTTAATGCAAACTGGCCAAAAGCAGACAGCACATACAAAATTTGCAATCACTACTAAACGTGTTGTCTTCCACTCATCATCATCATCCCAGCCGAAAGACGCCCACTGTTAGACATAGGCCTCCCCCAAGACAACAACTGGTCCCGTGCTGCTTGCGTTAAGCGGTTCTAAGCGACCTTCAGCAAGTCCTCGGACCACCACCAACCCAAGCTCTGTCTTCCAATACGTGGTCGTCACTCCAGAACTTTTCAGCCCAAACGGCCGTCTTGTCTGCAAGCAATGTGTCCCGCCCACTGCCACTTAAGTCTGGCAATTCTCATTGCAATGACGATAGGTAACTCCCACTAGTTGTTAATAATTCTACATTCTCATACTGTAGACTTATATAGCACGAATAGATACAGGTATATACCCAAACTTCTTCATGTATTACAAGCACTCAATCAAAACTATATATGACGTCATCACGGCATCAAAATCGTAATTGTGTGTGTCAATGTAATTACAATGATTGTGACGTAATTGAGATGTAATTACCGGGAATTAGCGTGTTATTGAGTTGGGGATTAACTGCTCCGATACTGTTATATTACATTTAAATTGATAGGTACATCTTATCACGATAATCATCATTAAAATTGCCGTTCAACGTGGCAATGCAGCCAGTCTTTTGGGAACGCTACCAGTAGAAGATGCTGCGGAGGAATTTTTTGTCGCTTGCATGTAAATTCTCGGCGATAACGTTTAAATAAGTACTGGGTATATTACCACCAATTACTCGATAGAGTCTTGTATGTTCCAGTCAGTTCTAGTAGTAAATATTTAACTGCTGATGGTGTATCATAAATTGGAGCTACTTTTAGTCGACAAAAATATGTTTGTTACATCAGAACACACGGTGTTCTAAACCGATGAACCAATTAGGAAAATACTTGTTTTGTTGTGTCTTATGAATACTTCCCGTGAACCTCCTTTAAAGTTTATAGAGAAACAGTTAGCGATTATGTATATATATTTTACATACAATTTAGGAATGAAAAGTTATTATATATTTTGTTCTTAATTTTTTGGCGTTTTATATGTGTTTAAATTGTTTTTTTTTATTGCTCTGTACAAACAATGTACATCTATAATAGACATACACATAAGTTATTGTTCCAAGCTCCTAATGTTGACAGTTCTTGTATATGTATATTGTTGATGTTCCTTAGAATAAATAAATAAATAAATAAAATAACATCATTTATTATTTATAATTCACCATGATGTAGACGTTTTGAAGTTAGTAATATATTTTCAATTTCATTATTCGCCCAATAACTAGTAGACAGAAATATTTCTAAATATGGTACGATTATTCCTTCGTGATTATAGTTTATCTTAAAATAATTATAATATACCTGCAAAACAATATACATATGTAAAAAATCTAAAAAAAATAAAAAGTTATGTTTCCGCCCGGGATCGAACCGGGGACCTTCTGCGTGTTAGGCAGATGTGATAACCGCTACACCACGGAAACTATACAAAGAATCTTATAAATACAAAACTTATTTAATGAAATATATTAGCAAGAATTACTTATCTCAGAGTATAAAGATGGCAAATTCGATATTACGTGTTATCGGGATTAAAGTTCATATCTATATTTATTGCTTAAGATTTACTATAAATCAATAAATGATATAATCCCTGAGGTGAGTGATTAAGAACACGATGTGTCGCCACTTCAATTCGTTTCATTACAAAATCACTGTACAGAGAAAGGAACCCTGAGACAAATTTCCATTTAGTCGAAATTCTTAAAACAAGAGAACGAAAGAAACGAATAAGTTGCAACCTTAATTTTTAAGGAGAGGCCAATATCCAGCATTGGCTTATTAAAGGCCTCTTATTATATACTAGCTGAACCCCGCGGTGCTACCCGCGGTACGATGATAACTGCGGGCAACGCCGCGAGGCGAAGCTATATCTTTATAAATAGTAGCTTATGTGTTATTCTGATGTATAAGCTATATTGTGGTAAAGTTTCATTCAAATCCATTCAGTAGTTTTTACGTGAAAGAGTAACAAACATCCATACATACATACATCCATACTTACAAACTTTCGCCTTTATAATAGTAGTAGGATTATAGGCTATTGAAGATGACGTGGAATACATATTAGGTATTTTTTTTATATGTCATATAATAATGTTGAATCTTGGCAGGAGCTGGTGAAACTGGCCCAAATTTTATTTATTTAACAGGTTTATGCAGAAGACATTCTCTACCAACTTACTTTCAGGTGGTGCGGCAATAAATGTAAGGGTGCATTACACTTTGATATGTCCTACTAATATTATAAACGCGAAAGACTGCACGGTTGGCCGAGTGGTGTCAGCGGTCGCCATGCCGCTTGCTACTGCGCCAAGTGTCGTGGGTTCAAATCCCACGCGGTACAACACTTTGTGTGATCCACGAATTGTTGTCCCGAGTCTGGATGTTCTTTGTGTCCGTTTCATGTATGTTTGTAAAGTCCCCCACGACACAGGATGTTTATTCCTAATGTGGGAGTTGTCTATTTAAAAAAAAAAAAAGGAAAGTTTGCAAACGCAAGTATGTAAGTTAGTATGTTTGTTGTTCTTTCACGCAGAAACTACTTAATGGATTTTCATGTAACTTTACAGTAATATAGTTTATACATCAGAATAACACATAGGCTACAGTTTATAAAGATACTAGCTTTACCTCGCGGCGTTGCCGGCGGTTATTGTCGTACCGCGGGTAGCACCGCGGAGTTCAGCTAGTAATTTTATAACAGTAATGAGAAGTAATACGATATATCTAAACATACATACAAAATACATATATACATACATACTAAAATAGTATCAAATTTGTGATGATTCGGCTAAGTTTTGGATGAGGAGAGCTCGTACCTTGACGTTGAATGAATCACGACTAATTTCCTTAAGATGAGCATTCCAGATAAAGACAGAAATTTTATTATCATATTTCATACTATAAATATTATATTTCCACACTTACTTACAATTTCCAGGCTCCACCACGCCATATCCAACTACATTCATACACAAATTTAACAGGATTTAATTAAACTGGCTTTTGTCAACTGACGGAGACTAGTTTGTATTTTAATAGTAACCATTGTTTCCTTTAATACACTTCGCTAACTCCATAAATAGGTTTAGAGGCAGGCTTAAATATTTGTATGTGAAATAACATTGTGGTGACACAAGAGTACGTTAGTGTTATTTAAAGGTATTATTTAAGTGGAAACGTTCGTGTTAATTTGAAATGTGATGTTAAGTATTTGGTGTACGTTTAAAATAGTGATGTTTCGTATATCCACGAATATCCGAGGTTGAACAAATATTTATATCCGAATTCAATTTTGATTGGTAGACTTTGTGCGATCATTTAATATGATTTATTATATACATATATAACATGATTGACAAATAAGTTAACTTAACAATATTTTCAGTCACTCTTAATTTTTTCCAAAACTGATATTCAGGTAAAACAGGTGGAACTAGTAACCGACCCCAAATAATCTTGGGATAAGGCTAGGAAGAAGACTCTTAATTTTTTCTACATTCACTTCTTATTAACAGCTTTCACGGCTAAACCGCTACATCAATTTCAATGAAATTTGGTATGGAGATACTTTGATTCTTGAGAAAAGACATAGTCTACTCTTAACGCGATAACCGACAAACACGCGGGCAGAGCCGCGGGTAAAAGCTAGTTATCTATATACCGTTATACAATCCCAAATCTTAATGATGTTTGTATTAAAAAGATTAATTAAAAAAATACTCGCTTATTAATATTCGTGAATATTTATACACTTATATGAGTTCAGATACAACTCAAAAAATTCAGAACATCACTAGTTTAAACACACTCATTTTGCAAAATGGTTGGTGGAAACATTTTTCATAATATAATTAACATACTCCATACTTGTATATTTAAATTAAATGGAGTTTCAATTCAAGAGAAGGTATTGTAGATTCAGGACACCATAGATTGGGTACGAGAGAAAAAGGGAGAAACCAAACCTATCGTCACTTTCACATGTGTTAGAATGAGATACATAGCAACTTTGTTAACGAGATCTTAACAAAGTGCTCGACGAGATTACGGCACCCATTCGGCGTGCCATCATTACATCTTTTAGAGAAGGTCACAGTGTACACCATAATGTTTTATGCGAAAAGGTATCTAGTTTCTATGTTAATGAGGTCTTATTTCATATTTTATTAAACCAAAATCCATGTCTATATACTGTCATCTACAATAGTAGAGGAACAATAGCATCTGAAAACCTAAATCCTTGTACTAGTTACATATTTCATCTTTAGTTGTGCCTGTAGACTTAAAATTTCTTTATTGTTAAACCATTTACTACTTGCTTTCTCTTTTTATATTTCTGTTGTTCTTTATTTCCGTATTTAACTACTAGCTGAACCCCGCGGTGCTACCCGCGGTACGATGATAACTGCGGGCAACGCCGCGAGGCGAAGCTATATCTTTATAAATAGTAGCCTATGTGTTATTCTGATGTATAAGCTATATTGTGGTAAAGTTTCATTCAAATCCATTCAGTAGTTTTTACGTGAAAGAGTAACAAACATCCATACATACATACATCCATACTTACAAACTTTCGCCTTTATAATAGTAGTAGGATATACTCATAGGTATAACCCCACATTCCTTCACGGATTTAATACTGTAATTATTGTGGTATGAACATGTATGTATATGCGTGTGTGTGTATGGGTATGTATATATTAATATATGTCTTATTGTTTGTGTGTATGTAAATATTCTTGTACTCGTATAATTATGCTACGTGGGAGAGCTATGCTTCGACATGAATGGGTCGGCTCGACCGGAGTGATACCACGGCCTCACAGAAAACCGGTGTGAAATAGCGTTTGCGCTGTGTTTCACCGAGTGAGTGAGGATACCGGAGGCCCATACCCCAACCCCTCCCCCATCCCCTTTCCCATCCCCTAAAAGTCGGCAACGCACTTGTAACGCCTTTCGTGTTGCGGGTGTCCATGGGAGGCGGTAATCGCTTACCATCAGGTGATACGTCTGCTCGTTTGCCCACTATTCAATAAAAAAAAAATAAAAAAAAATATTTCATTGTTTTCTTCATGAAGTGTTGTGCACCATCTCACTCATTTCCGCATCACCCAACGGTAGACTGGTAGAGAATGCCTTTGGCATCAAGTCCGCCATTGTACATTTTGTGCATTAAGTTAATAAATAAAACAAATAAAATCGTTTCACCCAGTTGAAAGTTATGAGGTAACAAACATAAAAAATGCAGTCGAATTGAGAACCTCCTCGTCCCTAAACGTTTAACTCGTGTATGTGTGAAGGCCTATCTAATAACTGTCTATACGGACTTGTCAAATCTTGTGTATAATATTGACTTATTCAATTATTCTAAACATGAGTAAACATGATTTACAAAAAGCAAAATAAATGATGTTTACAAAGCTAAATCAAGGACAACTGCTTTATAATAGAGTCTACAAAGTTATATTTTACTTTTCTTTATACTAACGGCACTTGCAATAAGGAGCTGCACCATTGACTACGGAGCAAGTTGCTTTTGAAGCCTAACTCATCTGTAACGAGGAACAAAAGGTTCCAATGTTCGCACAGTTTCGTGCAAAAAGTTGGCGTTATCAAGCACCTGAAGCTTTATTCCGGTTCAATTAATCGTGGCAGCAAATGAAGTTGGTTGGCACCTCCTTCGTAGGTATTTTTAATTAAAGCCGTCGACCGTTTAACGCGCTTCAGGCTGGGGTTATAAATGTGAGCGATACGGGTATATGCCAACCAGTGATTGTAATGTCGGCCGAACTAAATGTAATACAAAAAAGACAAGACAAGTAACAACATAAAGTAAAAAATCTATAACCCGACTAAAAGTAAGTCATCTTGGCCATTATTACAAATCTATTGACACTTCGTTCATTAAAATCGGTTCAGTAGTTTAGACGTTACGGTAGAAAACGTATACATACTGCCAAAAATATTACTCTTACTTTTGGCTTTACCGTAGTCGGGTATAAGTATTATGAGACTCGAAAGAGGTATCGTTTTACTGACTTTTTTACCTCATAAGTCGTCATTTATGAACCTAGTTAAATTACTATTTGGTTAGGAGTACATAATCCATATGGCTCTATTTAGATTTGACGAATAAATCCCCTGTAAGAGTAATAAGAAGGAACATGGTTTATAAGAACTCATCGCGATGTAAGGGGATTAAATTCGTTCACATATTGTTAGGAAGTTAATGTGACAATTATATTACAAAAACAGTTAAATGCGGTTAACAACAACATTATAACATAATCGAATACTAAACATATTTGCCTATAGAGTCCGCACACGATGTGGCATAACTACACAAACTACATTGTTCAAAGTTGGAATTTATGTTCATGAAATCTGGTCGATATTCAGACAGGTATGTATGGATTTCCAATGTTTATTTAATATAGAAATTGTTGATAACTTACCAATTGAACCGATGAAAATAATAATATTGTTGTAGCGAGTTCACTGATTGTAATCAGAGTAAAACAGGTTCGTTAAAATATTAGTTAGTTTACAATTTGAATATGAAGGTCTGAATATAGCTTAAAGACGTTTATTTTGATGTTAATTAATAATAAATTGTATTTAAAATTTTTACCTCTTAATGAAGAAATGCAAGCGTAAGTATTTGTAGTCGTGGCTGTTGGTAATTAACTAAGCACCAATTTGGAATAAAATAAAAGTTATATAATAAATACATTCGACACAAACGGGCAGTAGATTTTGGTGTTTTCCCCATATTTACCTTGACAATCCAGTACATGTTTTGACGTGTGTTTGTGTCGATCTATGATTTTTAACTGTAGCTTTAATTTAACGTTCATAAATGTCACTTAGTGTCTTAATTAAATAAATGATTTTGAATCAAAGAATTTTCTAAGTGAATAATATAAATTTTCATTTTAATCTATATTATTTGATAAAAGTGACTAATATCAGGTGGATATTGTTAAGTATTGACAAAATATTTTAATAATACCATCAATGAATATTGTTGACTCACGAAAAATTGCGGGACATATCTAATTGTCTCATTCTAATAAAATCAATGAATATAACTCAGGCAAGCTGTCATTTTAATACAACTAACTTCGCTTATCGCTTCCTCTTATAGTTTGCCACAATCCTTAGCCTAGAGCATTCTTATACCTGCTCTAATGGGATAAAGTTTTATGGGCGGAAAAACGATTTCAATGAACCGTTGTACGTATCATATCACGAGTGCTGGAAAAGTCGGGAATTCCTGATATAGCCGGCCGGAAACTTTATACAACTATTTAGTTCGAAAATAATTCATCTCGTTAGAATTTGATGGGGAATAAGTCAGAGGTTTAAATTTCTGTTGTGTTTAGTTATTATGTTTGTACGGCTGTAGTCTACTTGTATGCAGTTTTGTTTTGACGTTATCTGTTTCTTTTTAATGTTTTATCTAGACTGCCTCTTTGACGCAGTGGTAGCGGACGCGACTTTTGTTCATGTGGAATCGGGTTTTATTCCCGGGTCGAACCAAATTTTTGTTTCTATGATTGTATGTTTATATGATCTGCAAATGTTTGTTTCGGAGTTTGGGTGTTTTTTATGTATAATATGAATGTATTAACAAAAAAGAAACTGTATTTATAACAGTTGTTTAAGTCTAGTAATACAAGCTCTGCTTAGTTTGGGACTAGATGGCGTTGTGTGTTAGATGTCCGAATATTTATATATTTATTTATTTTATATACTAATATATCCTTAATATTCTAAATGTAGAAGTTTAGATTGATGGATAGAAAAGTAAGTGTGTGAACGGCACGATCATTTGTTCTACGTCTGAATGCTATATTACTTTTTATTTAAAAAAAAACAAAGACGATAACTAGCATTCAGACAAAAAGATAAATAGATTTCCACTGTGTGGCGGGGGACTTTTCAAAAATACATGAAATGGATGCCCATTTCCTGTATTTAAATCCCCCGCGAAGGGACAAATGGAAATGGACACCCAAACTCAGAACAACAATTTATGGATGACACAAAGTGTTGTCCTATTTAGGGTTTGAACCCACAACACTTGGCAAAGTGGCAAGCGGCATGACGGCATTGCATGGCTACTAATGGATGATCGAGAGTATCAATACACACATATATATATGTATATATATATATATATAGTCACCTGCGGTGTTCCCGGACCAGTAGGACCTTCAAACCTGCGTCTGCTCGTTTGCCACTATATGACAAAAAAAATAATTATGTATGTCTGTATTTCGAAATACATACCTATGTTTATCAGTAGTCTAGTTCTGCAGGTGGTACACCTCTGCTAAGGATAAGTATGAGAATTCTGAAATTATTGTTTTTGTGTAAAATTTTAATGGAATGTGAAATTAACCATATTTACAAATTGATATTAGCACAAGCGAAATCGAGAGTATAAGCCGGTTAAATTGAAATAATGATTTTTTCGAAACGAGACTTGCTATATGTGCTTAGTAGCAGTTGTGTGAAAATTTTCAGTCTAATTAATCTCCGTATGAGCTTGGATGCAAAGCTCTACTAGCGATTCATAAACATTTTGGAAAACAAGAATTACAGTTTTGCGAGTATTCAAGTTATTAAGCTCATGAATGTTTTTGTTTTTATACACATTCCGCTTGTTGTTTCACGAGTACCTAGGTACTTTAGATACTAATTGAGAATATTTGAGGTAATATGCACATAGTTTATTTATGTTATTTATGTTATTTATGGGCTGTTAGTCTTATTATAATATTATATACGAGGCACTTTATCAGTAAATGTAATAGTGACTTACATCTCACTTGAAGTGGGCAACGGAATTTTCCCTTTTATTACAGTATTTGGTGAAATGGACCAAACGATTTTCCGATTTAAAATTTTTATCAATTGTTTGTTTTTTTTTTTACTGTATAGGGGGCTAACGAGCAGACATATCGCCAGATGGTAAGCGATTAGAAACACCAGAGGGCGTCTCAAGTACGTTATCGGCCTTTTAAGAAGGAATACACTCTTTTCTTAAAGGTTTGAAGGTTGTATTGGTCCGGGAATACCGCAAGCGATAGTGAATTACACAGTTTTGTTGTGCGAGGCAGAAAGTTTCTGGAAAAGCGCACAATTGTGGACTGCCAACCAACTAGATTATGGGGATTAAACTTGATTAAGTGGTTGTTTAACCACTAAAAGAATTTCTCGGGTTCCGGTCCTATTACTTTTTTAACAAACTTCATAATTCTGAAAATATATAAAAACCACGTCAGTTTTGTAAAAATTGATGAACAGTTGAAATATGTTTATTTTATATAAAAATAAAACAATTTCACAGTGTTATTATAGTCTGGGCGCAATGAATTTAATGTTAAATATATTTTTAGTGGCGCAGTGGTAGTGAATGCGACTGCTGTGCTTGAGGTCTTGGGTTCAAATCCTGGGTCGGACCAAATGTTTGTGTAATCTACAAATATTTGTTTCGGAGTTTGGGTGTTTTCTATGTATAATATGTATGTATTTACAAAAAAAAAAGTATATATTTATTCATATCAGTTGTCTAGTACCCATAACACAAGCTCTGCTTAGCTTGGGACTAGATGGCGTTGTGTGTTAGATGTCCGAAATTATTTATTTATTTATTTATTTTAAAAGATTTTATTTTGCTACTAACTCTGTACCCGGCCATTGATACAACATACTTCAGAGCTGGTTTCTACCAATAGATATTGTGTCAAAAGTGTTTAATAGGTTCAGAATTTTTTGAGTTTTCGAACCGATGTGCCCATATTACTGAAGTTAAACGTATTATGTAATTTATACTCTCGATTTTCGGCACTTGATGGAAATTGTTAACATACATTATAGAATTAAAATCACTACAAGTGATTTTCATCAACATCATCATCAGCCTATATCAGTCCAGATATAGGCGTCTCCAATTGCACGTCACTTCGTCCTATGGCTTTAAAGGTTACTTAATAATAAACTTAAGTAGAAAATGCCATAAGACGAAATCGGTGAGGATATAAGTTAGTTGAAATAGTGGAATAAATACAACTGAGTTTAATTCTAGAATGTATTAAGCGTATTTATGTTTGAGCTGTTGTGCTTTTCATTGTTTTTTCAACCATAAAGACAGATGATAAGTACACTGAGCGATATTTGTGACTGTGTATTGGCACATTCATTGCATATTCATGCTGGTAGCAGTAACAAAACGACTAGCTGCTTTTATTTTATGCAATTTATGATTCGTTAGCGATAGTCAACTTTTCATTTCATATCAATATATTTTTATCAATGTTTCATGGGGTTCAACTAGTGATTTGTATGAATTGTAATTGGATAAGTTTCTTTTAAATGCTGGTTTAAAACCCAGTCGAGTTCATAGGGGTATTTTATGATATATATATGTGAGTTTCGGCATACAATAATTAAAATTTTTACTTAACTTTTATGTACTATATTACAATAGCAGCCATCAGCATTGACCAACATCAGTAACACAAGAATCCATACTAAAATTATATATTCAAAAGTCACTATGTCTGTCTGTAACTCTTTCACGAGTAAACTACTTCATCGATTTCGATAAAAATTGGCATCGAGATACTTTGATTCTTGAGGAAGGACATAGGGTACTCTTCACTGCGATAATCTACATATGAAGGCGGCGCCGAGGGCTAAAGAAAGTAATTATAAATCTTTTGTAGACAGACTAGTTGAGCTACCCGTGATACGATAATAACCGCAGGCAACGACGCGAGGCGAAGCTAGTATCTTTATAAATTGTAGCTTATGTGTTATTCTGGTATTATTGTAAAGTTTCATCAAAATCCATTCAATAGTTTTTGCGTGAAAGAGCAACAAACATACTCACTTACATACCCACAAACTTTCGCGTTTATAATATTAGTAGGATATAACATTAATGTTTATTCAATACATTGAACATAACATGAAAAAAGTATAAAGTGAAACCAATAAAATTACTTTTCAATTAACATAACATACCAAATAATAAAAGAAGTTAAAAGTTCCAGTAAAACTGAAAGGAAAATATCAACCGTTGATCGAATAAACTCTTATTATCCGCAGATGTTAAGATAACTAGACTTTGTTTAGTTTTAATTATACTTAGAAGGCCGCCATCTTGTTTTTATAATATCACCAATTGCTCGAAACGTACCTGAAACAATAGAACATTTATTAAGTAAAGAAAATATATTCGAAACGATATATAATATAATGAAACGATAATATTAACCTCATTGGGTGCTAGCCGATCAAAGGTTGTACATTAGTACATTTTTAGGAATGGACCAAATTAAAACAATATAAAAAAAACATTTTAACGAATATAAAGATTTTTCGTAAAGGGTAAAATTTACTATCGTATATATCGCTCAAAAGTCTCAATACATTAGAATAGATTTTAAAAAAATTGTAAGAAGGTTTCATTACCCATGTTATTTATACTATTATTATCAATTCGTGACTAACTCTGTAACGATTGCGTGGCAAAACCGTTTATTTATTTATTTAGGTATACCAACAGTACACATAGGATACACTTTAAAAAAAAATATACAATAATATTATCTAGTATGCATGCCTATTACAGGTACACACAACATTCAGTTGCACAACCATTGCACCTATTGCAATGAAATTTGGCATGAGGGTAATTTGATTTTTAAAGAAAATCATAGGTTTACCGTTATAAACTATATATGGACGCGGGCGAAGCCGCGAGCAAAAGCTAGGACACAATAATATGTGAGAAAACATAGCGGCTTATTTATTTACATTTATATTAATATTCTAATAAAAAAAAAGCTAAGCTTAAGCAAATAATAAATTTCTATCAATTCTTAAATTTATAATAAGGATTATGGCGTAGTATGCACTTCTATGAAATGTAGTGTGAGTGGCAGTCCCGAATTCATTTGCAGTCAGCAAGACTTGTAAATCCTTGGCTGTCGTCGTCACTTACCGCAATAGCGGAGAGGCATCGAGACCAGCGATTTACCAAGAAAAACATGTACTATCGAACTTAATAATGGTATTCAGTTATGATTGAAAAGGCGTTAAGATGGAAATAACGTGTTTCATTAATAAGTAATTGTACAATGGCGCATTTAGCGAAAAAAATATTTTCTCCCAGTTTTACTTATGATGACAGAAATGAGTGACTGTTTAGTTTTAAAAAGTTGAAAAAGATGTTCGAAACTGATAAGAAATAACGAGACACATACATACTTCATTATAGTTGTGAAGAATACTTAGGATTGTGTTTTCAAAATTTTAAGCGGTCGACACGTCGCTCTCTACTGTGCCAAGTGTTTTGGGTTTAAATCCCACATGGGACAGTATTTTGTGTGATCCAGTAATTGTTGTTTCGTTTCGTGTATGTTTGCTCTTATTTTTTAAAAACAACTTCTTTATAAAATAAGACCTCCAAATTTTTTGTGTTCTGTAGTTCATACATATATACATACATAATACTGTAGTGACGTATAAACGAGTATCTGACATCAATAGTAATACACTCAAAAAATTGGAATTTGTGATGTCGCTAAAGGTGTAATGAAAGCCTAGAGCAGGCTACAATTTCTTTAAATAATCGCCAACTTCGCGGCCCACATCCAAATTGTTTATATCCTTGTCGTGTCGAGTTCTTGCTATCCGAAATATATGTAGCGGCCCGTCCTTATTTCAACGCCTTACGGGTCAAAGCAGCACTTTACTCGGTACTGCAGCTTTATTTACTTGTGTCTGCACTGAATTAGCAAGCGTTCAGTTGGCGAATACTGAACGGTTATTCACGATTGTTGCCAGCGCAAAACTGGGGTACAAGTACCATATAATGAGGAAAGTTCTGGGCATTGCCAATGTTTATAAGTGCTTCAAATGTGCAGTATTCAGGGGGCGGTGATTAATGGAATTTCAAGTGGAGTTGATGTCGATGAGTATTCTAGGGTAGAACTCTATGGACAAATCTGAATATAATTAAATACGTGAAGAAATTAGATTAACTGAAGTTATATCATTTTAATTAAATAACCTGCTTCTACGAGTAGTAAAATGAATGATTTTCACCGAATTCTTGGTTTTGAGTGGAAATGGACCTCCTGTACACTGGTTTAGTAGTCATATTAGACCAACAGAATAAATATGATTTTGTCATATTCTAATGCAACCACATACTGCATCGCTATTAAAAAGTATTATTTATTAGGTTAAATTAATTTATGAGAGTAGAGTCACGTTCATTACAATACAAACCGGATTGCTCAACTGTTCTGTATCACCCTCTCACAAAAGACCAGTCTTAAGTGGTAGCATTGGTGCATTGTTGCTGTCGTCTTTCATTAGTGAGTGGGAGACCTGAGGCCCAATAATAAACTGGTGACAGTTATCATCGTGGTAAGTGTGTAAGCAGTGTATGCTCGTGGAATTATTGTGAGGGTGGCGTGATCGAGCTGTCGCCCAGGGAGTCTCGATGGTGCCGCTGACCACCCGCGGCATACAGAAGAAGTTGATGAAGGTTATCCACCCTAATAGACTGCCGAATGAATAAGAGGAATGTGACATTTTTAATGTATTTAAAAGCGGGCTAAAATATGTTTGTACATTGTAGCTTCCAATACGTTGAAAGGTGAATATTTTTATTTTCTACGGAATAAGTTAGCGATTACCGCTGCCCATGGACACCCGTAGCACCAGAGGCGTCACGAGTGCTATGCCAGCCTTTGGAGGTTGAGGATGATGATGAATGGGAATGGGGGAAGGGGTAGGGGAAACACAGCGAAGGCGCAGTTTTACACCGGTTGTATGTGAGGCCGTGGTATCTCTCCGGTCGAGCCGGCCCATTGCCCATACCGAAGCGTGGCTCTCCCACGGTGTAAATATTTTATGTGTCATAAGTTATTACTATGTATCTCATTGTAAGTGAACTAACTGTAAGTTATTATGAGGAATAAATTCTTTAAACACCGACCTGACGGGTCAAAATAACAGGGTGGTTAACCATCCCGGATCAAGAATCAGGTCTCCTGAAGGCAAAGACCACCCACGAACAACTATAGCTCAAGACACTCAAGAGTGTGGCCATCTTTATAGTTCCCTCCCCCCTCCCTCACATATAAAGTCAGCGAAGAATTGCTTTTTGTCGCGGAGAATGAATGGCATAGTTCACCTATGATTAAACTCTCACGAAAGTGATCTTTCTACTATGAAGTTCATTCAAGTATAAATATGGTTTTATCACTTATACAAGAAAGACATAGTCACTATAAAATATATATAACTTGTTAAAAATAAAACAAGACAGGTAGCAAACTCCTTAAAACTATAAAAATGAAGTTAAAATTAAATTCACCAAAACCTTTTATTAAGTGCTGTGCATTTAACAACGTAAATAATAATTACTTAATCAACATTCTTAATTAAACCACTTGCAAAATAATTGTTTTCATAAGCTGTAATAACATTTACAAACTTTTCTTATTTCCATCAAAAAGTAATTATTTTTAATCTACCTACCTAATGAAACTTAATTGAAAAATATTTACCAGCATAATATAAGAATACATTAATACTAAAAAGCTTGAAATTTTAGTTTATTATTTCAAATAAATCTAGACCCTTTTCAAACCCAGAACTTTAGTTGGTAGTGTAGGCAAAGATGAAGAAAATCATATAACGCGTCAGGGTACTTATACCCTGGACTCACCAGGTGAAATCCGCAGTAAGGAGCCGCGTTTCTAACTGTATCCTCTCCTCTGTACTGAAAATAGAGAAAGACTAGGGAAGATATTTTTCATATGCGTGTCTATATTCAGTGCTATTTTTGGTATAAAAATAACGTAAATAATTATCTATCATCAACGCAGCCATATTATATTATCATCAACGTATAACACCATTTTTACATAAATTATTCTTCAAATGGTAATAAAGCCAAATTAATGTCTAGAAAGTAGACACATGTCACTTTGAGTGTCGGATAGGAAATAAGAAATGGCGAAAAGGGGGAGAAGTGTCATTTTCATTGCCACGAGTTTCATTAAATACGCTTTCGGTCGAGCAAGTTGTGGGGGATAGATGGAGCAACTTTCAACACCACGTTTGGACAGTAATGTTTTGTAGCCAACATTCGCAATATGAGAACTTTTGTGAGTGATTGAGGATTAATTGGACAGGGGACATGTGCGTTATTATTGCTCTGTTACATGTTTGGAACGCATTGGAATGTTTTAACATTGTATTTATTGTTGAACGGATACCCTCATTCAATTTTACACTTTGAAATTTAACTGTGGTCTGATAAAATAAATATTTAAAAACTATTTCTATATTCAATGTAACATTAATATTGAAATGACATATGAAAAAGACCGTCACTTATTTTAGTTTACGAAGAAAAATGTCTTAATTATAAAAAACTTACTTAATTGTTTCGTGGTACTGTTTGTTTTCCTCAAAACATTTTTCTGTAAGAGTTGTTGTGATGCTTTTTGTCGAATTTCTCTACAAAATCTTTTCACTTTTATCCTCTCAGTTGCTTCAAATATTGTTGTTTTGTTTTAAAAATAGAATAATGAATCAACTTAATTTAAACAACTTCTGTTTACCTCGTGTATTTTTTTCTTATTATTGTCAGTTTTAACATAGTGAAATAATACGGAGTTAATTTGTAAAACGTAAATGTCGCATTACGGTAGAAGGTACGGACTTCCTGGCTACAGCCCGTTCAAATTACAGGTATTCGACCTTGGATCTACTCGTAGATTCCTAATTCATTCGTATAATCGATATCCCTTTCCTGACCTTGTCTTCTTATTGGACCTTTATCTTAAAACATATTTTCTAGTATTCTATTATTTCTTACTCGTACGTATTCTCATGACTTCAACAAACTTGAAACCCAATAGATTCTATTATATGAGTTTGAAGAAATGAAACTCTGAAAATGTCTCTACCCATTTCGTCGTCTTCAAGAAAAGAGCGTTTGTGATCTGAGTCTTGAATTTCCTGCATTTATTGGCAACGATAGTCACTTTCCATGAGGAAATCTGTCTGCTCGAAAAAGACCAAAACTAATAAAGACATTTCTACTATTATTTATATTTTTCTTTCAAGCTATAATAGGACTAACATTAAAGTATGCACTAAGAAAAACATTGACATCCAAAAACATAATAAAAATGGAAGGACGTGTATGGAAGATACAAACGAAAAGAGAACTTACTTTTTTCAAATAAGTTTAAAGAGAAAACAAAAGAGTTTCGATGGTGTCCGTTATTATTTAAATTCCATACCCAAAAGTCGCACACACAAATGTCACTCTTTGGTCTATGCTCTCATTGCTCTAACTCAGAACCAACATGTTGAAAACGTTCTAAAATACAGAATTCAAATATTGCAATTCTCAAATCTTCTGAATCAGAAATAAGTGGCTTTCAGATGCGCGCATCACGTTCTACAATAGTGAAAACCTTCTAAACGGTCCATTGTCGAGTTAGTAAGTCGAGAATTACAGCTGCTACTGTTCGAACCGGACTGAACTGGATTTAACGAGTTACTACCACTGCGTTTATGCATATTTTAAGAAGTCTAATATATGTAGGAGGACTTTGAATCGAAATGGGTTACTTTTTTGGCAACAATGGCTGTTTGCAATTTATTTTTTAGAAAGGAACCCCTCTTGCCACTCTAAATCTCGTGTCACTTCTTTCAAACAAAAATATAATCGTATGTATGTTTTGCATCCAAAAAGGACACGGCATTTCTTTTAATATAGACATCTCAGAGTGAGCATATTCTACAAAAAGTCATAAAACACAAATTATTTTTAAAATTTTAGTTTATTTTGTAACTTAACGATCCTTGAGAGATGAGTTAAGATTGTTTCTTGTATACGTTCATTTAAAAAATTTAAACGAGCTTAAATATTATACGACAATAAACACAATAGTAAGCCATATGGCAATCTATATTTGTAACATACTCGTACATTATCAGTTAAAGAGATTAGCTTGAACTTCGGTTAAAGGATTCGGACTTTCGGGCAAGTCAATTAGAGTTACAGGCATACCACCCTCTCTAGTTTCAGTGATTGCTAACATTCTCCGATCGTTTATCCCTTTCCTAAAATTCCATATTAACAAATTTTGTCCCATTTTACTCCAAATTTTCCTATCTTAGTAATTAGATTGACAACCGCTCCTCTATAGCCTCTAGTTGGCAAAATGTGAGCCTCTAATACGACCTTGATTACCCTTTCGGGAATACAGAACTGAACTTGCCAATCATACATACGGTAATTTCACGTAATCTCAACACAACATCATTAAACGTAAAACAACAACAAGGCTAACTTATTCCAAACTCCACTCTGGTCAGTTGATAATAATTTTTAATTTATTACAAAGTGGTTTCTCTAACCAATTAGTGCCGTGTCGCTGTTAGTGGGGGAGGTCCAAGTTTTAATGGCCTCCGAGCCAGCGCCGAGATAAGAGCCTCTACAAAGCTCAAGGAGTACTGTTTAATCTAATAAGTTGTGTTTTAAGGGGACATAGAGTTAACGTGCTTTCATTATGATGCTGTGTGACAGTTATGAAATGTTGGTGTTGTTGCCAATTCTGAGAGGTTTTCTCGGTAACGAATGGGAATTTAACGCTCTTGAAATTTTGGAAAAATTCGAACTTAATGTAAATAATATACCTCCCCAGAACTATACTCTAAATGGCCAATTCAAAGGAGACAAATCAGTGAGACACTGACTTATTAAATAAGATTAATAAGCCATTGTAAAAAGCAGTATACATAATAAACTTATCAAAAAACATTATAAATTCTAAAACTCCTACATCAGAACATATTTTCGAGACAAAAAATAAATTAATTATAGAACAACTCCGCTGAATACGTTCATGTTGAAAACAAATTACAAATACCTTAAAAATGTAAATTAAACGTCAAAGTTTAGATGAAAAATCAACGGGAGGACGCGGACCAAGATAAATATGATGCTGGCACACTCAAACTTACTTAAGGTTACTTGCACACTAAACAGCTTTTAGTCGCTGGCACGATTTTTCTATAAAGCGATTATAAGGATAGCTAGTATATATTTTTTATTGAATAGGGCGTAACACCTGATGGTAAGCGATTACCGCCGCCCATGGACACCCGCAACACCTGAGGCGTCACAAGTGCGTTGCCGGCCTTTGGGGGATGGGGAAGGGTTGTAGTATGGGCTTTCGGCATTCTCAATAACTTAGTGAAACACAGCGAAAGCGCTATTTAACACCGGTTTTCTGTTAGGCTGCGGTATCACTCTGGTTGAGTCAGCCCATTCTCCTCCTCATAAATCCTAGATAGATCGATTTAAGGCCCCAAAATCCCCTACATACTGAATTTCATAACTTGACACGTGGCCCAATGTCTATACTTAAAAGTCATATTTAAATATATAGTTTTAATCTGATTATCCGGATTGCTCATAGCCGTAGGTTTTTTAAGTTTCTAGTTAGATGAAATTTAACCCTATCGTCTATGAGGACCCTTAGATTTATGTAAAGGCAACTGCAAACATTACTTGGTCGGCGACACACCCTTACTTTTGTATAATTACTTCTGTCAGTTTCATCTCAACGTCTTGTCTTTGTTTATATTAAATAACAAATAGATTAAAAAAGAAGTGAGAAATGAAAAGTAGCTTACAACTTTCTCGTTAACTTTAATAAGGCTTTCATTTTTGAACGACATTAAAAAAAGAAGGAGGTTATTAATTCGGTTATACTTTTTTTGGTTGTTGTCTTTTTTTTATGTAATAGGGGGCAAACGAGCAGATGTATCGCCTGATGATAAGCGATTACCGCCGCCCATGGACACCCGCAACACCAGAGGCATTACAAGTGCGTTGACGGCCTTTGGGGGATGAGAAAGGAGATGGGGGAAGGAGTTGAGGGAGGGCCTCCGGTATCCACACTCACTCGGTGAAACACAGCGCAGGCGTTCTTTCACACCGGTTTTCTGTGAGGCCGTGGTATCGCTCCGGTCGAGCCGGGCCATGCATGCCGAAGCTCTTCGAAGCGAAGAACTTCATCATTTATGAAGCGATTTTCTTTTAAATATTTTCCATTTGATACCTTTGATAATTAAAAAAAATATTGAAACTAAAAGTGAAAAATGAAAAATACTGATTTGTTTACACGATAAGACAAACGAAAAGACGTACCACTTGATGACATTCTAACACACATCGCCATCTAGTACTAAACTAACCAGAGCTTGTATTATGGGTACAACTGATATAAATACATATTATAGTTTTTGTTCTAAATACATACACGTTATACACAGAAAATATCCAAACACTGAAACAAATATTTGCAGATCGAAACCAAGACCTCAAGCACAGCAGTCGCATACGCTACAACTGCGCTACCGAGGCAGTCAATTTAAGTTATTTTTGTATGTCGATTATTTCAGGATACTGAGAGGCTACTTTATCTACCATTTTTACTCACAATATAATAAGAAATAACCGCTGTCATAAAAACAGATCTCATAACGAAGCTGTCCATTTCCTTGGTAATAATATCCGAAGTGTTCTCACAAGACCTTCATACATATTTCATCAATTTCCGTTCGTAGATGATGTTAAACATAAATTATAAATATTACCATGGCCTATTAAGCCCCTCTTAGGCGAAAAATCACATTGTACCCGTGTTATTAAAAGTTGATTTCATTGAAAAGGCAAATTTCGTAGTTTTCTTAATTTTATAGGCTCTTAACAATTCGAAACTTTATAAAACCGCGACCAAGCGTGGGATATTCGTCGAATGCTGAGCTGAGTCATTTTTCGCCGAATAGTAAATAGCACCTGCATGTTTGTTGCAAAGAGTGTTAGTATGATAGTATTCGTTTTAGGCTCGGTGACTTAGTCCGCTTCAAAGAAAACGAAATATTTCAAAACACTAATACATATTTGATAGATAGAGCCCACATGTGTGTCTATAAACATGCTTACAACTTGGTTAATACGACTGCGAGTACTCGTCACTCGCCAATTTTTTATTTTTTATTTTTATCGGGCAAACGAGCAGACGTATCGCCCGATGGTAAGCTATTACCGTCGCCCATGGACACTCGCAACACCAGAGGCGTCATAAATGCGTTGCCGGCTTTTGGGGAGCTGTTTCACATCGGTTTTCTGTGAGGCCGTGGCATCACTCCGGGCTGACCCATGCATTCCGAAGCGCACAGTTAGATGCATTGACATTCAGCGCTTCATTAAATCTGGTCGTGGCTTAAAACTAAACTATGTAACTTATACCCGCGAGCCGTCTACAACACTATTGAAATAATAAAGCTCCCTGTGGACACATATCGCACTCCTTATTCTTGGTAGTTTAATGTGGTGGTTATTACATACTCTGTGTTTATAACTCGGCAGCAACGTTTGTTTCTACTTTATACTTTGTGTTCTACTTTAATCGATTATTTAATATAAAATTTGGGAGCTTAATGACTTTATGTTCTAGAAAGTGTATATTTTCATTACCAATTATTTAATCAGAGAGAAATAACAATTATTTGGAACTGATTTTAAATCGGATTCCAAATTCCTTAGTGTTCTTCTTTATTGATGTAAACCTGGTACTTAGTAATGTGTTATGTCAACGACTACTTTACTAATGATAAGGCACAACATGAAAATGTTTTTGCATCACAATGACGGCAAGACACTGACTCGTAAGTCACAGGATTACCTAGTTTAGGAGTCAGTTTACATTATTCGCATTACCTTTAGTTAAACAAGACATGTGTCCTAATTTTAATCAAATCAAAGGCTTTTGTATCAATAAAGGTTTTTATTTATTATTAACTTGCTATATTTTATTTTCGAAGAGTGTTTATTTACACACAGATAGGTAAGTATAAGAATAGATACTATCCAACACAGATACCTACGGACAGACTACTTAAACCTAATTTCACAATTGGTGTGTATGTAGGTGTCCCGAAAGACGAGAAATAAAATGGTAATCTGAATATAAAATCTAGCTTATTAGTTTGTTTTTAAATTACCCAAATATTCAGTAATATGGCAACATTATTTTAAAAAAATTCAAACGAAATTCTAAGAAAAATATCTGCCCAGCTAGCTTGTTTCCTCTCACTTGTGTACGTAAAAAAATATGGAAATTACGTTTCAGCTCGCTTCATTTTCCCACTTGTGTATGTATAAAAAATATGGAAACAGCCAAATTTTCCTTTCTTACGAATCTATATGCATAAAGGAAAGACAAAATTATCATGAATATTTATGAACAGTAAGCTCCTCGACATGGATTTATTTATTTTTTCTTTAGAGAGGCAATTTCAATAAACAAATACCTGCTATTGCAGCGATTTTAATAGTTAGTTACGAAAATATATAACGACCATTTCTCCACACCACTATAGGATACGAATGCGTTTACTAAATTGCAAGTTTAGTAAAATAGCTAGATAAGTAAAGCCCTTAGAGCCAATGTTAATATATTTCATCGTGCTTGCAAATTTTGCAAGCATGTTAGCACACCACGAGCTTTGCTTCCAAACCACACAAATATTTTACAGCCAAAAGTTCTTGTCGAATTGACAATGTGCACAAGCGACATTATATTGTGTAATTACATAAAAACGTGGAATTGAGCCAATCGGAGGTCACTCCGGGTCACCGTATGCGGCTGTTTGTTAATCTTGCCAACTTATGCTTAATAGGCTTTGGCTACATATTACACAGGAACATGTTAAAACGTTTGAAACACAGAACGTGAAGATATTCCAGTTCAAAATGTATTATGCTAGCTGATTCCCGCGGTGTTACCCGTGGTTATTGTTGTACTTTTACAACCGCGGGTAGCACCGCGGGGCAAAGCTAGAAACAACTCAAAAACCTTCGTGGGGTCATGCACAACTCTTTGTTGAAGATCATCACATGGTCAAATGCATAGTTTACGATTCTATAAAGAACATACTGAAAAACATATAGATTATATATAGATTACGTTGACAAAATATGTCGTTATTATTTTGTCTACAATTTTTTCTAAAACTCATTCAATTTTCTTTTGATACCGTAATTTTATTTGTCAATTGTTTCTACGCAATATTGAAATCAAAAGGTTGCTAAATTTTAGTTTCAATATTTCCAGTATACGATGTTTTCAGTGATAAAATTAAGAAGATATGAATAACTGATGCAACACGATAATAATACCGGTAATAACGATAAAACAGTACAACCAGTACGACTTAAGAATACACAGTGTCACCACCCCTAAATATTCTATGGGTGTCGTAAGAGGTGACTAAGGATGCAAACTACGCGGGAACAACATCGTTGCAAAAATAAAGAATATTTGAAAAAACCTTATACCAACCCATCTGGTCATATATATTACATGTACACGCTGGCCAGACCGTGCCGTCAATTCAAAATAGTTTCATGAAAGAAGAGATTGTAATCATTCTGTGGCCATCAATTTTCTGAACAACCTAGGTATATGCCTCCATTCTGAGGAGAGGACTATGTTCAGCAGCAGACTGTTCAGGGCTATTGATGATTATGGCACTATGGCACACTTTTAATTTAATTTTGTTCATTGTGTCGTCTGATCATTCTGCAAACCACACTGAAAGTAAAACTTGAAGAAGAAACATCATTGTTAAAATAACTGTTTTTTCGTACACTACGCTAATAAACCTCTGTGGTTTGTTTCGGCATTTCTTTCCAGAGTCTTAGGAAATGCCGGTCTCTCCTAGCTGTAAAATCCGACGTGTAAAAATAGGTGTAAAGATTTACTTACAAAATAAATATCATTTATCAATGATTTATCCGTTTTGTTACAACAAGCTGTACCATATACTCTAAATATAAAGCTAGACAATATCCAAGTACAGATATGCATACGTAAACAGCGGTTATCCAAAGCCTAACCGCGACAATGCCTAACCACGTAGAACCAATTGATCGGCCACGAAACCTTCGATATATCTCTAGCTATCATCGTTTGGACAGCTTGATGGAAATTTATGTTATCGTTCTACAGTTCATGGAACAACAGATTGGTTTTTGATGTTTACATGTGGAATTATTCATGGTGTATTAATATTGAGTTTATGCAAAAGAAAACGTAAATTATAGAGCACGTGGATATAATTTTGAATACTTTTCAGTCAAAGCTGTTGAAAACACGTTAAACATTGTTGTTTGTAAAAAAAAACGGATAGTCAAATGAAATATTGCATACAATAGTTCATAAATTATGTTTTATTATGTGTCTAAAGCATTCAATTTTTGATGATATATATACATACTATATATATATACTATGATAGTGATAATAATACTTCCAAAAAATAGTATATTAGAGGATCTATTTAATCTATACTAATATTATAAAACCGAAGAGTTTGTTTGTTAGTTTGAACGCGCTAATCTCAGGAACTGTTGGTTCAATTTGAAAAATTATTTCAGTGTTAAATAGTCCGATTATCGAGGAAGGCTATAAGCTGAAGAATGTTTCAATTACGGAGAAATTTTTCACGCTACGGGCAATAGAAGGCGCAAACGATCTAGTACACAATATTTTTCGATACTATAGATTCCTTAAAACACGAACTAATCTTTATCATAAATCTTGGCATCTACAACCAGAAAACACTCGCAAACCTCAAATAACACTAATTACACTGTACACAAACAGAACAGCCTTGTACTCGCATGTATGTTATAAGGAAGTCTCAAAGAACACGGAGAATCCGCACTTTCAATTAAATGACGATGTACCAGCGATGCCTGCTGACGTAATTGGATTCCAAGTACAGGCCAAAGTAAAGCCTCCAGGTGTGCTATTTGTATCAAAGTGGATGGAATGCGTAGTTATTTCTGTACCTGGTAGCTACAAGATTTACAGACAGACAATATAAAAGATGCTTCAGTCTCTTTGTAATTAGATTTTTTTTTATTGTGAGTGCGCGGTTGGCCTAGTAGTCTAAGCGGACACTACGCCGCTTACTATTGCGCTAAGTGCCGTGGGTTCATATCCCACGTGGGAGGGACATCACTTTATGTGATCCACAAAATGTTGTTCTGAGTCTGTGTGTTTTTTGTCTCCGTTACATGTATGTTTGTAGAGACCTTACGACACAGGATGTATATTCCTAATGCGGGAGATGTCTTTAAAAAAAAATGCGATATGTAAAAACTATGGGGCTCAAATACATGTAAAGAAATCCGTGCCTTATATGGACTTTTCATTTATGTACTTTATGTTACTGATACATTTAATTTTATATCAACATTATTATATAAACGTTGGCGTTGTTCGAATTATATAATTATTTTTATAAATATTATTATATATAATTATATAAATTGTTTCTTGTCATTTGTGCTACAAAAAAAAACTGTTTCAATTCAGGGAGAATTTATTTCGGAGACACCGTGGGAGAGCCACGCTTCGGCATTCATGCCGGCCGGAGTGATATCACGGCCTCACAGAAAACCAGTGTGAAATAGCGCTTGCGCTGTTTTTCACCGAGTGACTGAGGATATCGGAGGCCCATACCCCAACACCTCCCTCCATCCCCCTCCCCAACCCCTCCATCCATCCCCCTCCCCATCCCCCAAAGGTCGGCAACGCACTTGTGACGCCTCTGGTGTTGCGAGTGTCAATGAGCGGCTGTAATCGCTTACCATCAGGCGATATGGTTGCTCGTTTGCCCCCCAATTCTATAAAAAAATTTAAAAAATTCGTAGAGAAATTATTATTATTATTTACTACACATTTTTTATGTGTTGAGTGCGCAGTTGGCGTAGTGGTTTAAGCGCCGACAAGCCGCTTTTTTCTTCGCCAAGTGCTGTGGGTTCAAATCTCACATGAGACAAAACTTTGTGCGATTCACAAATTGTTGTTTTGAGTCAGGGTGTTCTTTGTGTCTGTTTCATGCATATTTGTCTTTCGTTAAAAGTATATGGCTCACGTGTAAATACTCACTACCAGGTATATACCATAATCATTTAAAAATAACCAGAATTTATCAACAAAAACTTCATGTTGTGTGTTGTGTTTATCAACAAAAACAAAAACTTCATGTCACCTTATCAGAAGGCGATACAATTATCTGTAAGTTCTAAAACCTCTGAAAGTTGAATAATTCAATTTACCTAAAATAGGCAGAGTCCTAAATCTTTTCAACTAAATAACTAAATCTGACATCGAGTCCTTTTCACTGGACTTATTCCAGAGTAAACAAATATAATAATTTATTTATCTGTTTGCTCCCAACGAATTTATGGTTGTCTAAACATTCAATGACCGTTTCCCAAAAACTGAAATACGAAAGCTTTATATTCGAGCGATCGCTTGAAAGCGCTTAATGTTTGTGACATGGAAAGTTTAATAAAGCATACGGAGCGAGATTCGAGTACTTGAAAACCGTATAATTTTCACGTTTTCCAAACTTGTAATGGGAAAACTTGCATGTCAAACTGTGAGTGTTATTGAACACTCGACGTTCGTATTGGTAACTTTTTTGTTTACCGTAAAAGTTGCGGAGTGCTTTAAGCACAGATGCTCATAAGTGAGCAGTGCGTCATCGCTGTCAGCTTAATGTCATATATATATTCTCTACTTTTTTATTTTAATTTAAATATAACTAGCTGACCCACGCAACCTCGTTTGCGTCTACTATTGCCTGTAGTGTAATATTTTTCTCCGGTTTTTGAAACATTCTTCATTAGTCCTCCGCTCCTATTGGTTTTAGCGTGATAATATATAGCCTATAGCCTTCTTCGATAAATGGACTATCCAACACTGAAATAATTTTCAAATAGGACCAGCGGTTCCTGAGATTAGCGCGTTCAAACAAACAAACTCTTCAGTTTCATACTTTTATGAAAATTGCGTGGACGAAGAAGTATGAAATTTCGCACACTTATTGTTTATATAGAGAAGAAGTGCAGAATGCTAATATTTTTTGAATTTTATGCATAAAAATACATAAAATAAAAAAAAACATTGCCCTCTCAACCGTGCGTCATGTCAAAGTCAATCTGAAATGATGATTTGTTATTTGTCTATAGTCCTACTAAATGTCAAAAGTGTCCACGATGAAAATAAAAACCTCGAGAAAAGAAACCTAATATAACTACCGGGTTTTTTCGAAAGACGATTCCCATTCCATGTCATCCACATTTTATATCATTAATTTCATCACGACGACAACTTGAAGACTCGAAGACTTAGAATTGAAGACTATAAATACTTGACATTGGCAGAATTAGCTGATCCGAGTGATCCGGCTGGTTGCCAGTTCATCAAAAGAAGAAAGAAACCTAATAAAGTTCAAACTAAAAAATCTAAACAATTATGGTTGGTCGACTGTTGGGCGACCACTAGTTATGTTTGAGTTATTAAACCATAAGAAATTGTGTTGTAAATTGCTGTGATTTTGATCAACAAGAAATAAGCAGGAAAATTCGTTTTAGAGTTTTTTAAGTACATTCATTAGCTGTCCGCGGTGTTACCCTTAAATATTGTTATTTTACCTTTACAACACTAGACGTTAGCGCTTTTAAACGAATATAACTTGTCAATCTTAACAAGTTGATATTAATGTTGATTATTTTTTAAATATCCGTACACAGATTTCTGAAGTATGCTTGATCGTACTGATCGTTAGTCATTTGTTAATTACCGGAGAAGTTTTGAGAAACGAAGGTGAAGTTTCCAACGTCTCAGGTATTTGGTACTCTCGACGTTCCTCCTCCAATAATTGTATTTGGGAATTCTCGTTTGGAACTAACATCTATCTTTAATTTCTTATTATAATAGCTGAACCGTGCGGTGTTTTCGCGGTACAACAACAACCTCGAGTAAAGCAGCGATACAAAGCTAGTTTTAAAAAAAATACCTTAGTTACTGTTTATATTAATAGCTATCTGCCAGAGATTAGTGGGAACAAACAGACACAAAAATAAAAAAATGGGTTTTTGTTTTACTTAAATATACATTTAGTCAAAAGCTGTTAACTTGAAATTAGAAAGAGACAATTCAATTTTATTTACTTGTATAGATTACAAATACCTTTAAATATTAGATACTAGTGTCATATCTTACTGGAAACACTCATATTTTGATTGATGGAGATAACTTTTTAATTTGAATTTTAATAATTAAGTATTTTAAAGTATAATTACTTTCCTAATATTTCAAAACAATCAGCGTTACAAAACCTCGAAACTAAAACAAAAATGTACCCAAGTCTCAAAAAAACTAATATGAGTTACTGTACTTTAAGAAAACCGACATACATACGATTGGATTAAGTAACCGAACAGTCAATGTTATAGCATAGTTAATTAATCAGTGCCAAACGAACTTTCAAAATCCTTAATAGAGCTTTTCCCAAATCAATGTCAGAAGCAAACAACGTGCTAAAAATAAACCCCGGCACTCAGAAGCCTATAACAGCTGTAACGGTTCATATTGCGAAGCAGAATTTCCCAACTTTGCAAACGAAATTAAAAAGTTGACACTCCGAATTAAACTAAAATACAGTCGAGAGCAGTGTTTAAATTTAATTATTTTAACAAGTGATATAACGTTCTTTATTACAACCATTTTGTAAAGTTTGTATAATTTGAAAATATCGTGAGTAGAAGACAAAACTAAGGACTATTTAGTGTGTGTTTGTTGCATCTTCCGAAACATTTCGATTTATTCTTAAACTGTCATAAAAACATCAATAAATTAGTATTAGCATTCCTTGATGTAAACATTTAGTATATAACCTGCGTAATATAAATCTGATAATCAAAGAAATTGGTATATCATTTTTTTGCCGGAATGTGCGTTTGGAACTCGCAAATATTTGATATCCTGATATTGTAAATTTGCATAATGTTTGCCTGCCGCTACAACTTGTCAATCCAAATATTTATTTGCCAATATACTTACGAAGTGTTAGATGAAGGTTTTTAATCAGTATAGTCAATCAACAAGAAGATAGATAGGCATTAAATATATTTTTCGTAATGATTTTTGCACTTAACTGTAAGCAACAATTCCCGGGTCGGGCCAAATGCTTGTATGATCTGCAAATATCTGTTTCGAAATTTAGGTGTTTTCTATGTATAATATGTATGTATATACAAAAAAAAGTATATATGTATTCATATCAGTTGTCTAGTACCCATAACAAAAGCTCTGCTTTGCTTGGGTCTAGATGACGTTGTGTGTTAGATGTCCGAAATATTTATTTATTATTTATTTATTTATAAACTAAATTCCGTATTTACATTTAACTAAGTTCCAACTTTGCGAATCTTACAGTAATGCAATTGTTGTCAAATTGTTATATCAATGTAATAAGTGAAATAACTCATAGTTTAGTTTTCAAGTTGCTTTTTTTTCAACTTATATAGCTTGGAGTTGGAATCATATTTCAATTTGTATTACATACATGTACCTACTCAGACATACAAAAGCTAACTGTGAATACACTGTGAATGAAGTTAATGTAAAGTATATATTTGATATTTACATCACTTGTATTTCAGGTTTAATGAGGACGTTCATTAAATCTTAACCCAGATTTATCCGAAATTCAAATGTTATAAATATAAAGCATTGTACGAGCAGTCAACGGTATTTTAAGATTTCACATCTAGACGACTATTATTTTCTGAGTAACGTATTATTATCTAAGAAAATGTCTATTCTTTGCAACTGGGAAGGTAAACAAATTTAGATGGGAAAAGCAGGTAAAAGAATAAGGCAATGGTAGGAAACAGAGTTCAGAGATTGATCGGAATAGCAATAGTTTGGCAAAGTCAAGAGCATATCTCGGGTTGACTGCTGCCGAAAATTTTTTCGCCTATTCAAAAGAAAATCTACCGATTATTATGAATTTTCGCATTAACGATATCAGTGTTACACAATTTACACATACTTAAATTGATTGAAAATGTGCACCGCAGGCAAATGCTTACCAAAACAGACTTAGTATTGAAATAAACAAGTAAGTATATATTCATTCAATACAAATACATATTCCATATGTAAGCCGACGACATAGGCATCGTTACGAGTATTATTTCATGGAATACTCATTTGTTAATCAAATTTTATCATACTCGTACACGCGTTGGATCGCGAACGTAATTTAAATTCACAAAGCACAGTCAAATTGGATCTGTATATCGTCCAACGTGGCATCGCGAAGCCTTATAACTGTGCAGAATTTAAAAATAACATTTGCAATAAAAAAATGAAATGAACTCAATGCGAAGAGGAAAAATTTCACTACATTCCTGGAAAAATAGTGGAATTTTCCCTCTATATTTTACAAAGCTCTCTAATTCTAAATCTGAAGTACGAACTCAGCTTAGTGCCATTTTTTGCAACTCACTTTGACATGATATGATTCAGGTATTTATTTGAGGGACATATTGATCGCGTAATTAGTGAGACGATCTGTTAAACCAGAGGTTTTGAGGTCGATTCCCACCGAGACAATAGGTAGATGGCACCTTAGTCAAATAAGTTATATTTTATCATCTGTATGAAAAATGTACTAAATACAAACTTCTGACGTCACTGTTTTAGACTAGTCAATAGGGAATCTGCATTAAATAATTATTTGTCTCAAATATTCTTTTCTAGATTGTTTATTGTTTTTATAATATACTTAAAAGGTATTTTTTGTTATTTAGTGATTATTTAAACCCAGAAAATATTATATACAAAGTGAAAATTAAGTGAGGGAAATTCAAACTTACAAAACACGGTCAGTTAATCGTAATTTTCGGCGTCGAAATTCATACCGTGTTAGTAGTATTCGTAAGAAAAAATTACTTTTTCCATGCTTTTTATAGCAATTAAAACTGTAAATAACTATAAAGTAACTGAAATACTAAATAGTAAACATTCAAGAAATGATAATGACATCACTGGCCGTGTCAAAAGTGCACCCAAAATGGCGGCTTTTAAACAGCTCAAATTTAGTCAATGTTTTCAATTTCACTTTGATAATTAGTTTCACTATTTACAACCTATTATATTTGTTTCTATGTAAATGATCAGATTAAGAAATAAAAAAAAGTGCATATTCCTCATTGAGCAATATATTTCAATGTTTGTTTGATTACAATTTGTAATAGAAATGAAAAGTTGTAATAATTATATTTGCCGAAATATTTTGTTATATTTGACTGCCTCGTTGGTCTAGTGGTTAGCGTAGGCGACTGCAAATCAAGAGTCAGGTTTAATTCCCGGGTCGGACTGCTGTTGGGTTTTTCCTACAAGAAATTCCTAATAGCAGCCCGGAGTATGGAAGATGGCGGTGTTTCCTGCCCGTGCTTCGGAGAGCACGTTAAACCGTCGGTCCCGGTCGTCATGAACATCCATGGCAATCGTTATTGGGAAGTCAGTGCCCTCAAATATACTGACAACTAGTTCAACCTTCGAATTCAGTTCGCCCTCAGGGTTGCGGAGGTCAGATGCCAGTCGCTCTGTGTAAAAACTGATATTTAGGTAAAACCGGTTGAACTGGTAGCCGACCCCAAATATTGGGAATAATAAAGGCTAGGAAGATGATGATGATGATTTTGTTAAATTTGTTTTAATGAAGGAGACATAGGTATTTATTTACGATACAGTCATCTCCCCTATTAAATTTTGTTTTGAGGCTGGGTGTCATCTATACATTCAAATAAATAAAATTGGAGTGTCGGTTTGTAATATATTTTTTTTTTACAATTTTTGTCTATATGACTGTGTGTCTGTTAGTTCTCACTAATCTCTGGAACGGCTGAACCGATTTTGACGGAACTTTCACTGGCAAATAGCTGATGATATAAGGAGTAACTAAGGCTACTTTTTTAGACTAGCTTTGCCCCGCAGCGTTTTCCGGGGTTACTGTTGTACCGCGTGTAACGCCGTGGGACTAGCTAGAGAAATTTGTTTAGCATAGTACAGGCTCTGCCTACTTTAAGATGAGTGAGGTTGTTATAATAATAGCACATAATAATATGCCCTTAGATTTTATTCTTTTACATAGAAAATAACATAAGACTAAAGCTGGATACTACTTTAGTTTCAAACGGTGTTTATGACATATCTTACTAAATAACTCTGTCTGTAAGTACATACGTATCTTATGCCAAACGTCTTTTAATATAATATCAAAGATCACATCCAATATTATTGAGCTTAAAGGTAATTGATACCCTTGTGGCGACTTCCACATATAACACAACAATAACCTACTACAGCGCCGAAGATACACTGAACTACGAAGTAACGCACTATACGGAGTAACTACAAATCCTGAATCGCGCAATAAAAACAACAATAACAATATCATATATACAACATCCCAACATCAACTGTTGGGCAGTGGCCCGCCATGCATGATCACCTCGCCTGGTCGGAGGATCCTCCTTTTGTGTTGGTGAAACATGATACCCTTTCCTCCACAGTGGTGACCCCGACACGATTGAAAGCAGCCTTAAAGGAAGCAGATCCCTCCACAGTGGTAACCCCGACGTGATCCCCCCCACACCCTAAAATAATAAAAATATCTACACTATTATTTTCCGTATTCGCTAGTTTTGCCGAAACTATCTTAAAACTCTTCTAAAGTAACAAATAACATAACACCTCCAAAACATATCCAGTCTATAACACAGCCAGTTTGCGACAACAACTGTTGGAAAACACTAGATGCTTTTAAGATAGTATAAAGCGTTTTCAAAGTTTTGAGGTTTTAAACTCTGACCTCCTCACGACACTTTAAACATTTGAGTAAGTTAGATACTCGTACCTCAAGTGTTGATGATTATATAAAGGGATGTTAGTTGGGCTTAAAACTAGCTATTTGTTACACAAAATTAAAAAGACGTTACGTTTCAAGGTTCTGCCCTGGTATGTGAGAAATATTCTAGTTTCGAACCACACGAGGGTTTTCAAGTAGAGAAGCGTTGATCCTCATCGGGGTCCGACTTCACAAAGAGTTCTGATAAATGAGATTTTGCTCCATTTAATAAACAAAAACCACATTCACACAACGCCCCGTCTAGGAGACTAAGTAGAGCTTGTATTATGGGTATTTGACAACTGATATTTAAACTCATATACTTTTTTTGTAAATATATAGTATCACCCAAACTCTGAAACGAATACCTTGCAGATCTTCGTCAATCAAACCATTTACAGGATAGCATTTTTGTAATTTTACAGGATACTGTATGTATATGGCTATTATTCCTAACAAGTCAAAAATACAAGCCCATTATTGTTGGAAATAGAATGGCGACCTGGTGGCATCAAAACGTGATCGGGAGCAACGTAATATAGTTGGGTCGATAGGCTAAAATTGAGCCGGAGCTGGGGACAGCTTGCAACATCCCGCAGGATAGAGTCTGGGCAGGCTCTGCGTCAATTCTAGAGGAACTTTAAAATCGCATTATCTAGGAAATGCCCGGGGAAGGTAGTCTAATTTTTAACCACGAAACAAAAAAAAATGTTTGTTAGGTTAGGTCAAAGAACTCCTACTTCTACTCGCAAGTAAAACTATATTTAAGCTGATATATAAGCTTTATGCATTTATAAATCTTAATCATATTATCCCTCGTTATTGTCAGCGTGTGCTAAAGTGCATTGTTGTGGGTGACTTCACTCAGACCACATTAGTTGCACAAAGCAAGTACTACGAGCCGAAGTTTATAATTTTCTCTTGTATACAGGATAGGTTTTGATATTTCAAAAAATATTCATCAATGTGTTACTTGAAATATTTATATCTATTGTACTTAGTTAATTATTAAGAATATGTATAACTTTTTAAAAGTTCATTGTTGATAAACAAGTGATTAAATTAAAAAGCTTTCATAACTAGTCAATAAAAAAATTTACTTTAAGCTCTTTCAATTTATACCCTTATTGGGTAGGTTAAAAAATGTGCGCAGCAAGCAGCAAATTTTGTTACGGCAGCAAATTTCAGCTCAATCGGCAAGCGGGTAGTAAATTTAATTTAACTTGCAAGCTTTCATTACATCCAAACATAGGGACAGGTGAAATTAAGAAAAAACTTGTTTTTTTTTCATTTATTTCAGTAGCTTCGTTTTTTTTTCTTTTGTTTAGTTAAATAAATAAATTGTAATAAAATGAATCTAATCAGCTTTAACTACGTATATTTCATACTGTCAGACTTAAGAAAATCCTAAAATGGCGACTAAAAACTTTTGCCCAAAAATCTTGTTAAAGTACCTCTTTACTGAACTAATCCAGTTTAAAGCTGGAAAACATGGCGTAACAAGAAACCACAGACAGCTACTATATTATGTATTTAACCACATCGAAAGAAGACTTTAACACTTTACTCTGATTTTTCAACAGTAAACCCGTACTTCAGAAATACGCAATCTTGCCTGCCGCACTTAGAAGCGTGAAGTAACTCTACAGACTAAATCGCTAAACGAATTTCCACATTTGACTTTAGAAGTGAAAATCGTAGTTATTAGATTAATCTATATCAGTACCACGTCGGCCAGACGGTTTTGTATGTACAGAGTTTGTGCCAAGTCCTGCAGCGCTGTTGTCCGGCGTAGTTTGCTTCTGTATTCGGCTCTTACGACACCCACGCCATCTCTACGGGTTTTTTTTTATTGAATAGTGGGCAAACGAGCAGACGTATCACCTGACGGTAAGCGAATACCGCCGCCCATGGACACCCGCAACACCAGAGGCGTCACAAGTGCGTTGCCGACCTTTGGAGGATGGGAAGGGGGATGGGGGAGGGGTTGGGGTATAGGCCTCCGGTATCCTCAGTGACTCGGTGAAATACAGCGCAAGCGCTATTTCACACCGGTTTTCTGCGAGGACGTGGTATCACTCCGGTCTAGCCGGCCCATTCATGCCGAAGTGTGGCTCTCCCACGAAAAAATGGGTGGTGATGAACCGTATGCTTAATCAGTCACTTACTTTGGATTCTGTCACACCTGCCGTTAATTTGCCTCTTTAAAACCCTAAATAACTACTAACTACTGTAACCAAGAAATGAATAATTTAGATAAGAATAATCCGACATATAAATTAATGAAACTCTTTCGTGTTAAGTAACCGCTACGATTGAAACAGAACAAAATGAGTTTATCCGAAGTAATTAACGGCGAAACACGAACGTGTTTGTGTTTAATTAGGAAACATCAACGTAAATTTATAATTGTGTGCGTGAATTTTGGCAACTGATGCCGTGTTTCAAACTCTTGTATGTTACCTATTATAAAGTGTAGGTAATAATATTTTAATATATCAAAGCATCTTTGAAAGTTACAAGGCCCGTGAGTACTTTCAACACTAACAAATATTATAATGAAATATAAGCCTCCGACTGCTTGTATATCAGTCATCTAAGTTTCAATCTATCTCTATGCCGAATTCATTGAAATATTAACATGTGGTTAAACTCTCCTGTACACTAGGATCAATAGTAGTAGACAACAGAACCCACGAACATGCTGACTTGCAACACTTGAGAAGTCCCAAGAAAAATTAAACTGTCGTGGAACCCACTGGAAATTAATCAGAAGAAAAGTGGAGGAGTCGGAAATACTCATATATTAAGTCCACTTCCCTCCTTACCAAAATGAGAGACAAAATGATTGAAATGAATTACTTGTGTGAGAGTAATGAAAACCTTTTGAAAGCTGTCACCAAAACCCGTGGTTAATAAATTATGATCAAGTTTATGGAAACCAATTTTCCTGAGTGCTACTACTTTAAAAGATTGGCTATTCTTCTACATACCAATTAACCCGCAGACCTTCAACTGGGTTACAATATATTAAACACCGTGTTTGAAGTCTTGACTTGTAATGGTCGTTGGCCTGAATAATCAACTATTCTGTGAAATGTGACTGAACTTCATTTATTTTCTCTGGTTGGCCTGGCGGTTAGCGTACATATGCGTACTACCACCGATCAAGAGATTTCAGGTTCGATTCTCTAGTCGGGATAAGTGTGGTTTACTGGAAAGACCCCAACCCCTCCCCCATCCCCTTTCCCATCCCCCAAAGGTCGGCAACGCACTTGTCACGCCTTTGGTGTTACGGGTGTCCATGGGCGGCGGTAATCGCCTACCATTAGGTGATACGTCTGCACGTTTGCCCATTATTGAATAAAAAAAGTTAAGCCGCCAGTCTTAGTTGTCAGGTACATCTATGGCAATTGTTTTTAGGAAGTCAGTGCCCTCAAATATACTGACAAATAGTTCAAATTCAACTTAGTACAGGCTCTGCCTATTTTGGAATCAGGCGTCCGTGTATGAGACATGCCAATTAATTGTTTACTAATTATAAGCATGCATGTATTTTCACTTTCCATTTTTGTTATTCTATAAGCAAGTTCAATGAAAGTTTGAAATACATAAACAAAATGAGATTTCAAGTGTTGTTCATTTAGCCGAAAGCTCTTAAAGAAACTTAAGTACTGCTTAAATACTTCATAACATGTACTGGTACCAACACTTTCAAGTAATCGTTTGTAATCACCATTATATTTTGACGTCGGCCATATCTTAACGTTTTACTAAAGCTTCATTTGTCTAATGCTTGTGTTTAATCAAAGTTACTAGCTCAGCTGTCTACTTAAGTCTCAACGTAAAATGTTCTAGACAGTGTAAATTTGAGTTATAAAATAATTTATTGTTAAGTCCTGGGTTTTATTTTATACATGATGCTGGTCATAACATGTCTGGATGTTAAATAATCCAAGTGAAAACCGGTGTGAAATAGCGCTTGCGCTGTGTTTCACCGAGAGAGTGAGGATACCGGAGACCCATACCTGAATCCTGATACTACTTGTCACCACTATTTATAGCTTAAAACAAAAAAAAAGCTTTAAAACGTGAAACTCAACCACATACAATATTTTCATAAAATTTATGTTGCCTATGTTATCCGGGTCATTACTACGAATCTGACACCTCATTCATTACGATCGGTTCAGAAGTTTAGGCGCTACTTTGGAACATTTAACATACGAGTAGACTCCTAAAACTATTATCTTTATTTCGCTTCGCTGTAGTCGAGTAATAACGGATAAATAACACTATTAAGCAAAGAATAAATTTTGTATATTTATTTCTCACTTTCGAAATCTTTAAACCTATTTGCAAGTGGACTAAAGTGGTTACGTACTGTCTGACACACGTTTCTATTTCGGAATCAGGCCATGTCAAGTGTTAGAGAGCTTTCTGTTGACTTAACAAAGGAGGACTGGACGTCTACTTGCCCTGGAACCTATATAAAGAACTCAGCAACACACTTAAAACTCACAAAATTGAACCAAACTAGAGACCGAATGAATGAAAGAGTGACATTTATCTATACAACTTTGAAAATAAATGAAATTAAAACATTTTGACTGCCTCGGTGGCGCAGTGGTAGTGAATGCGACTGCTGTGCTTGAGATCTCGGGTTCAAATCCTGGGTCGGACCAAGTGTTTGTGTGATCTACAAATATTTGTTTCGGAGTTTGGGTGTTTTCTATGTATCACATGTATGTATTTACAAAAAAAAGTATATATGTATTCATATCAGTTGTCTAGTACCCATAACTCAAGCTCTGCTTAGCTTGGGACTAGATGGCGTTGTGTGTTAGATGTCCGAAATATTTATTATATTTATTTTTTTGTATTTTCAAATAAACAACATTTGGTTCGACCCGGGCATCGAATACGAGATCTAAAGCACATCAATCGCAACTTCTATAACTTCACCACCGAGGCAGTGGGGCAGAAATGTAATTGAAGTGATTATGATGAATACAATATTATATTACTTACCAATTGTCCCAGTGTTAGTGATGTAAGTGAAATACGTTCGAAACTAATAAAATCACATAGTATTGATTTATTAAGGTACCGTCCATTGTCCGTGTAGTGACAATGGACGGAGTGTCACTACGCCTATGATTCCGAAGGGTGTCGTAAGATGCGACTATTAGCTATTTATGTAGGATCAATACTACTGTTAAGAAGAGAAGAACTTGCAATAAACTTCATACCAACCCATCTGGCCAAAACATCGTTTCTAATAAGATGCATGAGATTGTAATAGGTTCTTGATTTGTGTGATATAAAAAAAACAATAACCAATACGAATTCCCTTTTTAACATTACGCATTAAGCTTGCGGCGTGTCTGTTATCAACACAACACGTCTGACTTGTTTGCGAAACCAGAATTGAGTTTTGAAGTTTTTGAATGCCCTTTAAATGAGACGCTGGAAGTTGTGCCCGCAATTATATTCTGAGGATCCGCATTTGCATTACATAAGAGTCTTAATCTTACTGTAGACTGAGTTCGTAACGAGTTGGACTTTTGATGTTTTGCGCTATTTCTTTGTGAGTTCAACTTGAAAATGACCTTTTAAGTTTGTTAATAACTTTTTGAGCTTACTGACTCTTCTGGGCGTAATATCATAGATGACCGTCCCCAGTAATATTACTGTTACATTGGAATAAAACTTTTTTGAGTAGGAGTTTGTTGAAGACTCAACAGGAGGCCTTCATCAAACAGTATCTTATGACTATTCGCATCAATATCATTGAGAAGCAACGAAATAATTGCTGGAACTGGTGGTTTTCTGTGAATGTTGCTCAGTTTATCTACTTGTACGGAAGTATGGGTATCCCATGGCTTATTATATTTAATTCATAGTTTTTAAATATAAAACAACTCCTAACCTAAAACTGGGTCATGAAATTGCCCAAAATTGTATTAATATTGGATGTTATTGGGAACGAAAATTGGAATAGAATATTTAACTAAAATAGGGGGTGATGAGGGTATAGAATGACAAGAATTTATTAGAAATAAAATGCAAATACTTCTAGAATAAACTGTACACTAAATAGTTGCAGTAAATATTCAGTATGCCGTAAATAAAAGGCCCTCTTTATATTTAAATACCTCTTTTAATATTTTTCTGTACACATTGAGTATGTATACTTAACTTGCTCGTATATTTATGTAAACCGTGGGAGTTGAAAAACAAATAAGTACTTATAATACGTTTAACATGATCCGAACAGGAGCTGTCTGTGAAAGATCAAAAACATTCCCTCGAGCCTAACCGATCTGAAGTTTGGAAAAAACAAGTTTTAATTAAATACGGCACAGAAGCCATCCCACCGCGTCTGGGGATTTGACTCCAATTGTTTGGTGAGATAACGGCGTTTCGTATTTCTCACATTTCCAGTTTATTTACTTTATAATATATAAAAGCTGTAAATAATATCTGGTTGTTGTAATTAAATAATAACAAATATATCTTCAAAATATTTATTTGGTTATAATTATGTATAAATGTACTTAAAATGAGAAATAGTAGCTACACATCTCACATACGGCTGTCAAGTCCCAAAGCAGACATAACTTCGTGTTATTTATTTTTATCGAATAGCGGGCATACAAGCAGACGTATCGCCTGATGGGCGAGAAGAGAAGAACTTGAACCTAACCTTATACCAACCCACCTGGTCATCGTGTAAACCAAAACATCCTTTCTAATAAAAGGCATGAGGTTGTAATAGGCTCTTGATTTGTGTGATATAAAAGAAAAATGCGGAATGGGATAGGGGAAGCGAGGGGTCATGGGAATGAGCCTCCGGTATCCCCACTCCCTTGGTAAAACACAGCGCAGGCGTTGTTTCACACCGGTTTTCTTTAAGGCCGTGGTGTCACTCCGGTCGAGCCGGACCATTCATGACGAAGCGTGGCTCTCCCACGGTTATTATTTACGATTATGTTACCGGACTGCTAATTAATAATCATGTGAACCTTTTTCCATCTAAAATATTACGACTACCAGTAGCGGGGTTTCAAGTTATTCAGAAAATACCTCACTGTTTGTTTTTTATAAACGATAAAATAAATGATAAGGAATATATATTCATGTTACTAAATGTAAAAATCATAAAGGGTCATCTAACCTAAGCACACATAGGATGCATGCAAAAACCTGGTGCTCTAAAGGACAGCCTCTAAAAATACTATATTGAACTTTGAATGTGATAGGAATAAAGTTGAAAATTGAATTTGCGCTTAGATTATTAAGTAAGTAAATCCTTAAATGGTTTACGTAATTTTCTTTTGCACACAATAGGCTCTATTCGCTTCAGAACTGCGACGAATTTACAATTTAACATACGTGATAATGTTTAAATCATAAGATTTCTATGAACTTACCAAAGTGACTTTAATCTGCCTGGTGAGCGATCGTTTCAAAGTCTGAAAATACTAAGTGGAGGGAGCATTTTCCACGGTATGAAGATTAACCCATTAACCATCTAAAATTTCGAGCGACAATATTTCAGGTCATTGTCGTTAGTTTGAGAAAGATTTATAAAATTGATTTGACTCTCCTGCCTCAAGTCTCTTGCGATGGCGCACCTATCCCGTGTAGTCACAAGATAAATAATTGGGGATCTATATTGATGGTACCTTTTCCGGGGCATTCAGCTGCATGAGCTAACGTCAAGCCGTGAGTAAAGTTGTGTATAATCCATTTTGTTGACTCTCAGACCACAATCCGTCTGTAACAATATGGCTCCATTTTTTTTTCCTCCGTGCGGAAATCTCCTAGTACACCTCCTATTGGTGGCATGTCGGACTCGAACCGACTAAAACCGCACGCCGTCTTGGGTATTAGGAACCGGGGAACTAGGTGCACCCTAGTAAGGAAAACCCCGGAACTCCGACTAACAATATGGCTCCTAGACGGCTTTTGATTTAGTTTCTCTTTTGTTTGTAAGGTGATAAGCTCGAGATTATTTATTCTCTGTAATTGAAAATCTGTTTAGAATTTGGAATTCAAATTTTACTTTTATAGACTACAAAACACTGTAACTAGAAATAATACTCCAATGAAAGGTAGGTTTTTTATGTTTGGCCCTGCCGTTATGACTCTACTCTGCCTGATAGAAAGCATAAGCATCTTCCAAAAGCGGTGGTCACCATACCTATTGTGAATGTAGACAATGCAACAATGCCGCATGGTGACCCACACCATGGCAGCCTAGTAATGTTTCTGCATCATTAAGCCTCCGCACTCACCAACGAACGCTGTCATTTCACGTTGAGCTTCTGTGTGAGGGTAGAAAGACCCCGGTCGAGCCGTGCTGAGATCAACATGGCTCTACTATCTAGAGATTAGTAAAAGTTATATTTTAGGACGTAATGAATAGTTGATTTATATCTATTATATATATATATTATTATCACGCATACACTCATACTTGTGGTAATTAGATAAATATAACCAGATAGTGAAAAAGATTGAAAAAAAAAATGTAACTAAGTGTTGTTTTAATTTTATTTTAATTATTTTTATTCTGTTTGATTTTTTGTTTGTATGATTTAAATTTACTATTTGTCTAAATTTTATTTTATCACTGTTAATTTATTACTGGACAATTATAATAAGGTAATCAATTGTCTAGGGTGGAAGGCGCTGACGACTGTAACACAATGAATATTAGTACGGTCGTCATCGATAACCTCTTATTAACGTGAATTGTCTGGTCTTTTTAAATATGTAAATTTAGAAATGGAAAATAAGAGAAAATTTTAAAACAATAGATTAATTATAATAAATAAAAGTAAATCTATAAAAAAACTAACAACCAGATTTTTACTAATACTAATCTAGTCTTTTTTAAATTTTAAGCAAACTCACTCTGTCACACTGATTTACCTTATAGTTCCGTAAAGATTTCGATAACTCTTAAATCGATGTTTTTCCCATACCTATCAACAGTAGTCTTGGATGTCAATTTACACAATGGAAGCCCTAGCATTCGTCAGATTGAGTTGATTAAGACACGTCTATCTGTCTTAATAATCTTACGAATGAAATACGTAAAGGAACAGTTATTTGATACTGTTTCGATAAGGTTTCATTCCTGAAGGAAATTGTATTGAAAGAAGACTGATCAGAGGATGATTTTAATTCGTTTTAAGGTTTTGTAAAACTTCTTAAAAATAAGGAAGAATTGGATTGTTTTTTTATGTTTATTTCCTCATAATTTCATCATTAATAAAAGAAAATATTCAGATAATTTTGGGAAAATACACATTCTTTTTGGTCCAAATAAATTTGAAGAAAAATTCTAATCAGGGGTGAAAGATTAGGGAATGAAGAAAACAGTTCCACACACTTATTATGTTCATAGTATAGGCTCATTGAAGTCTGGGAATATTTTTTTATTAATATTATTATATTTTTAGAGGAAATTCAAAGTTAGACAACGAGTCAAATTCTAGGGTCAAGTTTTTACAGATAATAAAATGAGCTTAGATAACATACAATTTGTATGATTTTGACCTTTTATTCCGTAAAAATTTGATAAACGTGTGCATAAGCATTTGGACATAAAAAAACTGTAATCTAACCATGTAAAAACTTTGGATCAAATTTATGCAACCTATGACATCCGGGTCATTATTACAAATCAACTGACAGATCATTGATTAAAAACGGTTCAGGAGTTTAGGTTGCACGGAGAAACATACAAACATTGGACTACAGAAACTTTTAATCCTCCCTTTGGCTCCGTAATCGAGTAAAAAGCGCTATATAACAGATCAAACGACATTATTAAAGTTCGTAGCACGTATTACAACCAGTTTCTTGTATAATTCTCGAACCGGAACTGACGTACGCATGCATGTCGTGTTAACTGCAGACTGGTTAACTTCCAATCACATTGGGTCTAAAAGTCAATTAGTGTGCGTTTGCCGTACGATTTCCGGGTCAGGATTGAACCAGCCAACCCTTCCTGCCTGCACGTGATCAGACATACATTTAACTGATGTACTTTCGCTTTTTTTTCCCTTATATTTTTACCTATTACTCATCACAATATTGCTGACAATTACAGAAGTCAAATTCAAAGTGAAAGCTGGAAAATATTGTTTTTAAGTAAATAGGCGTAAAGTGTATATAAGAGATAACCTATTAGTAAATGTGGTATATAAAGCAAAATGGCAGATGTGGACTCCCAAGTCAACACTGACAAAGCTGATAGAAAATTAATGTAAGTATTTAAAACGTATTTAAAATACGTCTATTTGGTCTAGAACAATTCAAAGCTACAACTGTTTACTTAATATACACAAATTTTATTAACAAAAAAAACCGGACCAAATTGAAATGGGACCACAGGGGGCCTGCTTTCAAATAAAAAAAATCATCAAAATCGGTTCACCCAGTCGAAGGCTTGAGGCAACAAACATAAAAAAACAGTCGAATTGAGAACCTCTTCCTTTTTTGAAGTCGGTTAGAAAAGAGAATAATTTTCATAATTTTTTTAGTGTTTATTAATCTTTTTAGTTGTTATCTATCCTATTGTTATCTGTAGTAAATTGTGAGTGTTTAAACGCACAGGATACGATATTCTGTCTCTAACATACCTCCTTGTGTGTTCATATCCTTTTCTTTTCTTTTACCTACCGCATGAAAATGTAAGTGGTGATTGTGAAAGAACATACCTGAAACAGAAAAAAGTAATAAATTAGTACTTAGAATTATTTTAAGTAAAACTTAAAAAACTATGTACCCGGCTGTAACCGAAGAAAGCATACGGTTAGCACAACCCGATTGTATATAATGCTTACATAAACTACTGATTAATAATCTTCCGTAGTTAGACACATTAAACAGTTATAAAACTTATATAAACAACAGAACCGCTCATATATTCACATCAGCGTCTGAATCAATTAACAAATCCATACATCAAACAAAAGACTATTCATTGCCAACATTCATCACATAGGTTCAAAATCAATCAAGTCAGTCAGTTATCACATATTCCCGGCACGCATCACTAGGTATAGAGCGTGGACCTTCGATATGGAAGGCAATTAGGAGATCGGACGTGAGATCGGATGTATCGAATCCTATTACTGCTGTTACTCAACCAACTTCTGATCGATAAGGGTTTTTTTACAGGAAAAATAAATAGTGATGCCAATTCTGTTGTACGAAAACTCTCTAAATTAAACTAAAAAACGCTAAAAATTAGTTTTGTCATGTCAAATATTGAAAATTGACTAAATTAAGATATGTCACACTAAAATAGATGTTATCTAAATAAAATATAGCGTGAATCGCTTCACTAAAATAGTAGTTTAGAAGAAAATTTTATAGAGATTTTAGTTTGGTGACACAACAGCTGAATCAGCACAAATATGTTTCTTAATAGGTACCATTAACAATAGTGTAATGATATACAAGTAATTCTTAAAATCATCTTCTAACTAATTAGGAAACTCGTAAAGGTACTTCACTTATATTTCTTCTTTTAATCATAGATTTAACATGCAATCTACGATTAAAAAAATTTGCCAGAAATGGAACGCGTTATAATACAAAGCACCAACGGTATGCATGAGTAGCAGAGGAAAATTTAATTTGGACACGCCATTCATTGATAATAATGACTATTTTATTATTCTTGGCATTGGCATGCTCAAAGAGTTTAGTATTTTAGAAACCTCACAAACAAGTGATTTATATAAGCCGTCGTATTCACAAAGAATTCACAAAGGTTGTAGTGTAGTGCCTGTGTACAAATTCTTGTACCCAATTGTAATAAAACTGTACAATATCAAACTAGAGCCTTTTTCTTTTACGAATTTTATATATTTCTGTGTCCTTGCCAAAAACTTATCAAACAACTGTCTTGTAACTTACTCGATACTCAAACCAAGAGGCCATCGATAAAACTTGGCATTTTTACGACTGTAACAGAAAACTTTCGTCATAAAAATCGAAAAAAAAATGAGAAAACGTACTCCACATTTTCACACGCTATAACGTTTTACCGTAAAATTGGCAAAGTCCGGTTAAGTTTGCGAATCGTAAAAAGTAAATAAAGTTAGTTTGTTGTGTCGGTTTCCAATATCAGTTACTAACTCATCAAATATTTATTGGGTTAAAGTTTATAAATTTATTTTAGATTATACCCTTAGGTATTTGTAATATCCCCACCAGCAATTATCGTTGCCATGCTGGCGGGTGAGGAGGGCTGGGACGCAGTGGTCTCTTTTTGTGAGACAGTGATGCTCCAGAAAGAGACCGCTGAACGGGATCGGGAGAGGGCCGATCCCGAGCGTAGGCGACGTCGCCGGTAACACTAGCCGCCGACAGTACCGCAAGCTGCCAGAGAGTGGGGACATCTGGTAGCTGATTGATGCGATCAGCGACAGAGGAGCGTCTTGGTCGCAAAACCGCGGTCAAGCTGCAAAATTAAATGGTTGGGCCAACAGGCAGGGGGAAGCCCAGACTTCCCCCAGGAAAGAGTATTATAGACGCGGTGTCGTTCCTGGGGGGGACCTGAAATGTCTTGGTCCGGGTCCTCCCCAGAGCAGGGCGCCTGAGACCGGCCGCCGGGGTGGTTTTCTCTCACCACATACCTGGCTCCCCAAAAAAAAAAAAAAAAAGGTATTTGTAATATAGTTTTTTAACCAAGTTACATTGTTGCGTAGTTTATTGTGTGGTACTCGTAACTGGTAACTCAGCGCCTTTTTAATAAAAATTTAGATCGCCAGAAGTCCAATAATAAAGGAAAGGATAAGATTTGGGATCGTATATCAACATGCCCACTGTTAAAGTTAATCCAAGCGGTAACCTCTCTAGGTGAGGTAACAGAAATAATAATAACGATTGAGATAGACATATAACGTGTTTCAAGTGAATTCTTCACATCTCCGTGATCACTAACAATTATATTCCAAACGTTATTAACACAGCATTTATCGAAGTTGCCCGTTCAAAGCCAAACCTCACAATTAAACTGACTCGATTCTGCGAAATCGAGCGGCAGAATCGATTACAATACAACGTAACACCGCAACCATCGCCGCCCGATACAATCTGGCCACTAGATTTATTAAGACGTCATTGAAATCGATGTGCAGTTTTCAATTTAGATGGTTTTCTTCAAAGGGTTTTAATCAAACTCGCACTATTGTGGCTATTTCAAAAAATCTTAGCAATTAAATGTATCAAAAGTTTTATAAGAATTCGATGACTGCATTTTCGATTTACATTTATCAAAACTTAAGCTTATAATTATAGAGCATTGGAGAAAATGAATTACATATTATTATTCAATGATACTGGGGATCACATCAAGAATAAGGTAATTGACCTTAGGTCATCGACATGATTTGACAAGCTGAAGTGCAGTGGGCTCCCCTGCCGCAGAATTGACGACCATTGGGATAAAATAGTTAGTGGAGGCTGGTCTCAGCAAACGTAATGTAGGACGCCCAGAGGCGAGGTGGAGTGACGACTTGCGCAAGATGGCTGGCAGGAGCTGGATGCGAGAAGCCCAACATCGCTCAGAGTGGCGTGCAATGAGAGATACATATGTCCAGCAGTGGACTACAATAAGCTGATGATGATGAAAAGATACTTAACAAAATTTAAGCTTGTCTACGTTTACTTTGGTATGTTTATCACACTTAATATTATAAAGGTGATAGTATATTTATTTGTTACACTTACACCTGAAAACTACTTTACCGATCATCGTGAAACTTTCCACACATATTCTTGGAGGTATTAAAAGTAACATAGCCACCACTACATTATTGAATGCGAGCAAAGCCGCAGGCTAAAACTAGTTAAGACATAAATACGTAACATTATGTTAATTATTCTTACAGTCTACACGTACTACTGACGATGGATGTAAGAATTTCTCATTAAGAGATAGGATAAAGTTGTTTGTTCAGCTGATATCTCGGAGAAATATATTATTAATGTTACCTAGAATTAGATTTTGTTTGTATGTACATTCATCGATTTAAATAATGTGTTTCTTTTTTTATAATACTTTCCCACAAATCTGTTACATTCGAGGTTTTTTTCCATTTAAATGCCTTAAGTTATAAGTACCAACTTTTACAAATGAGTTCATTTGCGTTATTGCAATTTTTATGAATAACAGATCTCAATATACTATCAAAAGTCACAATAACTGTTAAAATAAAAAGACAAAAAGTATAATAATTGAAAATTATCACTCAAGAAAACCACCTTATTACATTTAGAAAATCGTTCATATCATCAATTTATTTAATGTTTCTTATAGACATAAAGGTATACTTCATACGCAATCCATTTAAATTCGTAAGAAAATCTCATTATCATTTAGAATCAGATATTCATGACAACCATCTAATTTCTGACGGGACTTTGAATTTATTAATTCAAGTTGAACATCAAACGACTCCAAAGTTAGGAAGTATTTAAATTCTCTACTTTTGGCGTTTACAGAAATTTTGAATTCCAACTGGAGTTGTTAAGTTAAATTCAATTTACATTTTTATTCGAATTTGAGTATTATTTTTAAGTATAATTTCCTGGTATATCTTTACAAGTAGACAATACCAATTTAGCAAACTTTCTTTCTCCATTTTAGTAATGACGAAGAAGGTTGAAATTCTAATTTTTTTTTTAATGCACAAAATAAAATCTTCTATTTGTCGTATCAACCCTTAAGTTTAAAATAATCATCAATACCCTAAAGGCTATCCAATGCGGGCGAAACATTTCCGTGGAAATTAATTTTCATTCAGATTCAGAAACATACATCAAACGGACAATAAGAAAACCCAGACCCGCATGACCACATGATCACACAAAGCATTATTTCATGTGGAATTTGAACCCTCACCTTAGCGCAATAGAAAATGGCGTATCGTCCGCTTAAACCACTACATTATAAGTATAGTCAAACATAGTCAAGTAAATGAAAATTCTTTTTCAATTCCTACAAAATAATCGCAGGTATTTTAAAGAAAGTACAAAATTATAAGCACCTTCATAGTTGCGTCATTGCTACTTGAAAACTTCAAAACCAGTTTAAGTTAGCTATTGTTAAAATTTCTATACATACGACTTTTTAAAACTCAAGAACTACTAACTTTATATTATAATAACAAACACAAAGGTCTTAACCGCTGAACTTAGGAGTCACGAGTGCATTTTTGTACGAAGTCTGTTTAAGAACGTTGCCTTAAGACCGCTGTTTTGGCTTCATATTTTCTTTGAGTCTTAGAAAGTTAATGCTGGTTCATTAGCATACTGTTTGAGCTGAGGGATTCTTTGTGTATAACCAGGGATTTCGCGTCTAACTTTATAAGAAATCTTTTGAAATATGGTTCTGTTTTTTTAGAACTGGCAAGTGGAATTATTAAGCATATAAACAACTCAATTTTGTTTTCAGGAGATCAGTATTGGAAATAAGGCCCATGTCATTTCAATAAAATTGGCAAGGACAAGGAGTGTCAATTATTATTGTTATAGCAGTCAATCTAGCTTTCATAGTACCTCTGCTTACTTTAAAACTAGATAGCGTTGTGTAAGATGTCGGAAAATATTATTGATATTATAAGATTACTATGGAATCTATAGGTATAAACAAAGACCAGTTAAGCTATCGATAAATCTATAATAAATTAATCTAGCAACCTTCCCTCGATTTCGGAAAAACCAACCCCCGGAAGTAATTAAATTCAATCACCATTACGCAACATTAACTACAGCTGACTTAAGTACGGCCAACGACATCTTTGCCATCAAACTTTAGACTTTACATCTTCAGCAATAACTGCTCAATTCCCATAGAATAGCATCCAAGGGTTAATGCTACAATGATTCTGTTCAAAGAATCGCAAATCTCACGAGATTTGTGATTTTTGTAACCGTTCCCTTTTCTTTTTGTCGTTACTTATAAATACTCGTACCTGTACGTATTTCGGTGCAATGTCTGGGGAGGTGAGCTGCTTGATACAAAACTAATCATAAAACTTTATTAATTAGCTTCTTTCTACTCAATTAGTGGAAGGGTTACTCGGAAATATTTGTTCATTATCTTTAACTAACCACGCTTAGTTAAGAAAATGCAAAAAAAATTATTAAACCCAAAACCATGAACAAAAACTAGTTATTCATACCCGTCATTGATTTAGTCATATTAAATGAACTAGTTGATATTCGCTGGAGAGTTAATTCATTGGTATTCATATACCTGAAAGGGTTTCAAAGCAGGTCGTGTCATTATTATTCAACATGTACTACGGGCTTAGATAACAAGTACATTTCATTAATTCTATGTATTTGGTTATATTATATACTATTATGTTTAATGTTGATACATTTATGTAGTATATACTTTAGTTATTGTTGTTAGAAGAAAATCACTATTAATATTTATTATTTTAATAGAGCCTCGCTGATTTCAGCAGAAACGGATCGGCTCGATCGAAAATCAACGTAAAATAACAGCGTTCGTACACACCGTGGCGCCCAATTATGTGATAAAAAATAATTAGAGGAGTCGCTTTTCCTGATTAGTTAAAAAATACATCATTTATACATTTTTCTCAGCGCAGACGACGTATTCAAATTTAAAACAGATATTCTGCTAGCAGCCTATCTAAATAACTAATCAGCTACCCCCAGAAACGCTGTTACTTCATGAATATACTAAAAAAAACAGCTTTACTTTTTTTTGGAAAAATCCCTGATAATCCCAAAAAGGTTATTCAAATGAGTCTAAGGATTTTATTAAATCCCTAATTCAGCGATACTATTCTGCTGCGTGTATTTTCTTTATCATCAGAAAAATCTGGACGTGTAAGATTATTTAATCTCGAAGCTGTTACGCTACGGGATCTTACCTGTAATACGTGGTTTTATGGTGAAAATGTGTATGAGGTTCCGAAGAATAGCAGGTAAACGGCTTCAAGCCGCGATTTGGAGAATAGATAATCCGCATAGTTTGTTAAATATGGGTGTTCTCAATTTTGAAGTCATCTGACGCTAACCCAATCTATACTAATATTATAAAGCTGAAGAGAGAGATTGTTTGTTTGTTTGAACGCGCTAATCTCAGGAACCGCTGGTCCGATTAGAAAAATTAATTCAGTGTTGGATAGTCCATTCATCGAGAAAGGCTATAGTTTTATATCATCACGCTAATACTAATAGGAGCGGAGCACCAATGAAGAATGTTTCAAAAACGGGGGAAAATTTTCACGATACCGGCAATAGAAGACGGAAACGAGGTTGCGTGGGTCACCTAGTTCTTTCATTTACCTAAAGTCATAGATAACGTGAATAAATAATTATATAGGTATATGTACACAATATGTCTGTGAACTAGTAAATGAGCTAGTAAAAAATTACAATAGAAACTAATTACTAAATTAATAAAAGAATTTGTAACGGTAATTACTAACGGTTCGAACTTAATTATTATACTAACCACAGATATATACAAGGTGTCTCAAAAGAAATTTCATATTTAGTGGATTGATTAAAAAAAAAGGAAGCGGTATATAGAAAAAATGTTTATTTATTGTTAAAATACACTTTTTGGGAATTCATTTCTTAAAAATAATATCGTCTAAATGTAAACCCTCACGTTGTTGGCACTCATTTAATCGAACAGTAAAATTACTTATGACTGCTCGACAGGTGGAGTGAGGGATGGCTGCCATTTCGTGACGGATATTTTCTTTCAAATGCGCCAGTGAAGTTGGTTTATTGGCGTAAACTTTAGATTTAAGATAACCCCATAGGAAAAAGTCCATAGGGGTTAAATCTGGGCTACGTGGAGGCCAATTTATGTCACCTCTCCGGGAGATCAATTTTCCTGAGAAAATTTCACGAACACGTGGCAGAGATATATTGGACGTGTGTGAAGTTGCTCCGTCCTGTTGAAACCATGTTCGTTGGTTATAGCCAGGAAAGTTTTGCAGTTCAGGTACCAAGAAGTTGTCTAACATCTCCACATAACGCTCTGAATTCACTGTAACTGTACGCCCCATTTCGTCTTCAAAAAAGTAAGGGCCGATAATTCCTCGCGCCGACATGGCAGCCCATACGGTCACTTTAGGCGAGTGTAGGGGTTTCTGATGTTTGCGTTTCGGATTGGCTGAACTCCAGTAGCGGCAGTTTTGCTTATTTACGTGGCCATTAAGATGAAAATGAGCTTCATCCGAAAACAAAATGTTGGTAAACGTTGAAAATCGCTCAATCATCTGATTTACGAAATTAAGCCTCTGACCGGCATCTTGGGGCTTTAATTCTTGCACCAATTGAATTTTGTAGGGGTGCAGCTTTAGATCTTTGTGCATAATGCGATGTAATGATGATCTATGCACATTTAAAGCACTCGCGCGCTTCCGAATTGAAAGGCTCGGGTCGTCACGTACAGATTGATTAACACTCTCCACGTTTTCTACCGTTCTTGATGACCTAGGTCGCCCGGATTTTGATTTATCCAGCGTTGATCCAGTCTCTTCAAACTTTTTAACCCAATGTCGAATGAGAGGAAGGCTTGGCGCATCATTTAAGTGGCGAAAACCTCGAATACTGCAGAATTTTCTACGCGCGACAGTTGTCGAATCACCGTTCTTATAAAACTCTCGCACGCACAACGCGCGGTCTGCTCCCGAGAAACGCTCCATAGCGACTGAATCCCCAAGAGCCAAGCTACCAATTGACATAACCCCCGCACCCCCAAGTACGCAGCGTTCACGCAGTAAGCTAAACAAATATAAAATTTCTTTTGAGACACCCTGTATATATATACAAGGTGTCTCAAAAGAAATTTCATATTTAGTGGATTGATTAAAAAAAAAGGAAGCGGTATATAGAAAAAATGTTTATTTATTGTTAAAATACACTTTTTGGGAATTCATTTCTTAAAAATAATATCGTCTAAATGTAAACCCTCACGTTGTTGGCACTCATTTAATCGAACAGTAAAATTACTTATGACTGCTCGACAGGTGGAGTGAGGGATGGCTGCCATTTCGTGACGGATATTTTCTTTCAAATGCGCCAGTGAAGTTGGTTTATTGGCGTAAACTTTAGATTTAAGATAACCCCATAGGAAAAAGTCCATAGGGGTTAAATCTGGGCTACGTGGAGGCCAATTTATGTCACCTCTCCGGGAGATCAATTTTCCTGAGAAAATTTCACGAACACGTGGCAGAGATATATTGGACGTGTGTGAAGTTGCTCCGTCCTGTTGAAACCATGTTCTTTGGTTATAGCCAGGAAAGTTTTGCAGTTCAGGTACCAAGAAGTTGTCTAACATCTCCACATAACGCTCTGAATTCACTGTAACTGTACGCCCCATTTCGTCTTCAAAAAAGTAAGGGCCGATAATTCCTCGCGCCGACATGGCAGCCCATACGGTCACTTTAGGCGAGTGTAGGGGTTTCTGATGTTTGCGTTTCGGATTGGCTGAACTCCAGTAGCGGCAGTTTTGCTTATTTACGTGGCCATTAAGATGAAAATGAGCTTCATCCGAAAACAAAATGTTGGTAAACGTTGAAAATCGCTCAATCATCTGATTTACGAAATTAAGCCTCTGACCGGCATCTTGGGGCTTTAATTCTTGCACCAATTGAATTTTGTAGGGGTGCAGCTTTAGATCTTTGTGCATAATGCGATGTAATGATGATCTATGCACATTTAAAGCACTCGCGCGCTTCCGAATTGAAAGGCTCGGGTCGTCACGTACAGATTGATTAACACTCTCCACGTTTTCTACCGTTCTTGATGACCTAGGTCGCCCGGATTTTGATTTATCCAGCGTTGATCCAGTCTCTTCAAACTTTTTAACCCAATGTCGAATGAGAGGAAGGCTTGGCGCATCATTTAAGTGGCGAAAACCTCGAATACTGCAGAATTTTCTACGCGCGACAGTTGTCGAATCACCGTTCTTGTAAAACTCTCGCACGCACAACGCGCGGTCTGCTCCCGAGAAACGCTCCATAGCGACTGAATCCCCAAGAGCCAAGCTACCAATTGACATAACCCCCGCACCCCTCAAGTACGCAGCGTTTACGCAGTAAGCTAAACAAATATAAAATTTCTTTTGAGACACCCTGTATATTTATTGAATAGGGGGCAAATGAGCAGACGCATCACCTGATGGTAAGCGATTACCGCCGCCCATGGACACCCGCAACACCAAAAGCGTCACAAGTGCGTTGCCGACCTTAGGGGGATGGGGAGAGGGAATGGGGGAAGGGAATGGGGGAGGGAATGGGGGGAGGGGTTGGGGTATGGGCCTCCGGTATCATCACTCACTCGATGAAACACAGCGCAAGCGCTATTTCACACCGGTTTTCTGTGAGGCCGTGGTATCACTCTGGTCGAGCCGGCCCATTCATGCCGAAGCGTGACTCTCCCACGGAGATTAAGTGTTTTTGGGTACCTTCTAAATGTCACTGCTATTAAATCCCCATTTAAGGCTTGTCATATTTTTTGTTGAGCATCAAACAGTGAATTAATGTTTCACTTTCAAAATTATCAAAGGATTATGAATATTCTTTGATAACACAATACACACAACAACAGATATTATGAAAAAACACTTTGAAAAATACTTACAATAAACCTATTTCTCTAATTACTTTATTGATAATTTACGACACGAACTCACATATTCTCTCAAGCTTCATTTCATTAGCCAACACAAGTCTTATACACGATATCACAAATTTATAAGTATTAAGATAGAAATACAATATAAAATTACAAAGTTAACCTTTGCGAGGACAAGAACCAAGAAAAATATTTTCTGTAATATTCTCCCGGACCAAATAATATTAGTCCCAGCAGTTTCATAAGAAATCGTTAGTCACTTAACCGCGCAATTATCGCACGTTCGAGCATGTACTTCATTACTTACACTTAAGTGCGTAAATACTGCCCTAATCAAGGGTCAATTAACTGCAGTATGAAAAAAAAAAACGCAATATTAGAGAGGTCGAACAGACGGGCAACATATTTTATTTTAAAAAACGATTGTGAACCTTATTTCAAATTTTCTGATTTTTTCAAAAAAGTCCATAAACTTATAGAAACATTATAATTATTTAAAACTAATAGTTTTATTATTATTTGGTGGGATTCTAAAGCTTCATTTATAACGAACACAATACATACAAAACATTATTAATATAAAAAACCGGTACATGTTGTACACCATATTAAACCATGCCAATGTTAACCTATTTAATTTACATTGATATATATATATATACATATATATATATATATATATATATATATATCAATATATATATATATCATATATATATATCACACATTCAAGCTCGTACCGTTAAAGGGGTAGCTAAGGGCGTACTAATCGCCAACATTATGCTTAGGTACTATAAATTAAACTCCCCTCGCGTAATCGGGCACAAGTTTATCGCAATTAACCTAGCACTTTGAAAACTAAAGACGGGAAAATTAGGAGACACAGGAAAGGACGGTAAGCAGGAAAGTTATCACAGAAGAAGTAAAGGGATATTTTACTTATATGATTTTGAAATGTAAGAGTATTGATTCGCTTCCGATGGTCAAATAGCTGCATCATAATCGGTCAATTCATTAGTAGACACAGACACATGAAATTTCATTAATATTTTGCTGCCATTATTTAAAAATATCTATATACTTACATAGTAAAATTCACATATGTTATATTTGGCTTTACGTTAACCACGATTGTAGTAAAATCTAAAGTTGCTCGTGTGCTCAACCTGCCATTGGCGGCGAAGGTCGTTTATTTCAGTTCTTTCTGTAATCAAGAGTTATGATCTAGACTTAATTCGGCGTGGTAGGTTCAACGGACTCGGTGATTCATCCGATCACTGTACACTCAAGTTCTCCAACTAGGGATCAACTCCAAGACCGAGAAAATCTGTTTTTAACTTTTTCTGGCGAAATAAGTACTTACCTACTTTGAAGAATAATTTAAGCAAAGTAGGCTTATAAGTTTTGTATTTTTACTTGTTAATTCTGTATTCTGTTTATACCTAACGGGGTTCAAAATAAAAGGCTTTAATTCTGATCCTGTAAGCGTCTCGGTTATCGTGTAGGATTATCTGTACATATATGCGTGTAAAATCTCTTTCAAATCCATTTGGCTTTGTTGAAAACAAATACATTTGTAATCATTTATGTTCAATGTTATTATTTTTGGATTTGGATATTTCAAAATATCTAAAAGAGCATAATTTTCCATAGTAGGCATTATAATATAATAATAAAAAATATTTCGGACATCTAACACACAACGCCATCTAGTCCCAAGCTAAGCAGAGCTTGTGTTATGGGTACTAGACAACTGATATAAATACATATATACTTTTTTTTTTGTAAATACATACATATTATACATAGAAAACACCCAAACTCCGAAACAAATGTTTGTAGATCACACAAACACTTGGTCCGACCCAGGATTTGAACCCGAGACCTCAAGCGCAGCAGTCGCATTCGCTACCACTGCGCCACCGAGGCAGTCGTCGCATTAGTATCCATGTTATGAGGTAACCTTATCTACTGATAAGATTTGACAGTAAAAAATAATAGTATCAATTTTTAGATTTTTTATTTACCTACCACTACAAGTGCTTTACTAAAAGTTAAGACTTGTTTTAGAGTAACAACACACAACTAGTTTTTCGGAATATGAAGCAACACAGTACCAAGCTCTTTACATTGACCTTTTCTAATAAACAAATAAACTGTCCAACTCCTACCATAGATACTAAAGAAACCACTCCTATTGCTATATATAGTTTATATATAGCAAATGGGAGTTAAATTGATGGGGCGGCACGACCTCGGCATATCAATTGATTGAATATGAGGTGCTCAGAGTGATTTATATGGACTTGTGCATATACGACACAGGAATATGAAGAAAAAATTACTTGTATTTTTTTTGTGAGATACGGGCAAACGAGCAAATGTATTAACTGATGGAACAGCCGCACAGCAAGCTGCAGTTTTACCCACACACATAATTAGAAAGAGATAGTTTTTTTATTGAATAGGAGGCAAACGAGCAGACATATCGCCTGATAGTAAGCGATTACCGCTACCCATGGACACCCGCAACACCAGAGGCGTCACAAGTGCGTTGCCAGCCTTTGGAGGATGGGGAGTGGGTGCGAGGAGGGGAGCGGGTATGAGACTCCGGTATCCTCACTCACTCGGTGAAACACAGCGCAAGCGCTATTTCACACCGGTTTTCTATAAGGCCGTGGTATCACTTCGGTCGAGCCGGCCCACTGATGCCGAAGCGTGGCTCTCCCTCGTTTTGAAAGGTTTCGGTAATCTCACTTTGTGAATAGCAGTAAACAGCTCCTATGAGTCTAACCATTGCTCTCTCATGGTGTCAAAGCATGTTTCAACTTGGCATTTATTCGTTGCAGAGAGTCTCCGTGCGTGATAGAGTCCATAAACAACTAATAATAACAACTTACTCGTATAATAAGTCACCGTGCGTGAATATGTCAAGAATACTTTTTATAACTATACCATATATGATGCCGGACAATATTTGAAAGCACGTTTGGCATAGTGGTATAAACGGTTACCTCGCCGATTTCTACTGAGCAGTTTTGTAGGTTCTGAATATGGGTATTCTTTGCGTCCGTTCCATGTATACTTGCGTGTCTCACGACACAGGAATATTCCTAGCTAGGGAGTTGTCTGTTGAAAAGCGGTCGCCATGCCGCTTGCTACTGCGCCAAGTGTCGTGGGTTCAAATCCCACGCGGTACCTACAACACTTTGTGTGATCCACGAATTGTTGTCCCGAGTCTGGATGTTCTTTGTGTCCGTTTCATGTATGTTTGTAAAGTCCCCCACGACACAGGATGTTTATTCCTAATGTGGGAGTTGTCTTTAAAAAAAAAAAAAAAAAAAAAAAAAAAAAAAAAAAAAAAAAAAAGGAATATACAGTAGAAAATCGAACCACCGCTTTTTAAAGTTGGGTAAAAATAAAAAATATTATGCACCACAACCTACATTTGTAGGTTACGCACTCATATGAGTTATAAGTGCATTGCCGACCTATACCGCCGAGTCCAAATTGAGTAATACGAATATATTATACTCGTACATTATTACTTAGTAAATAGCTAACAAATGATACCCCAATTTCATATAAATAATTATATCAACGCTGTTTATTCTCATCCCTTCGATATTATCTTATCACAGTCGTCATTGACTACCCACAAACGTTCATTCTCGCTATCATTGAATATAACGTACGAAACATCGCATAGGTAATCCACACACGTTTTTATAACGCGCTAAGTTAATTGGTCCCATAGTCCCATTGCTGGCGTCGCAGTTGCTGTAGCCATTTTCGCTACGTGTACTGAATGTCTAAATGCCGAATGTCGAAACATTTCGGCCTGATATTTGGCTCTGTCAGGCATTTTAGGCCTAATTTTTGTGAGCCACAATTAGTGGTAATCTAAAGAAATGAAATACTTAAGTAATGTTCCGTGTAATAATGTTTGAAATGGTTATTGTGGATGTCAACGACGTCATTTGTTTTACATCAAATATCATAAGGATATTATTGATATTATTTAGTTGATTTCTATGATTAAACTGTGATAGTAATGATATGTGGTTTTAGAATAGAATATAGAATAGAATATACTTTATTGTACACCAATTACATATTATTACACTTGATAGTAAAAAAAAATTGTACAAAAACAAATCTCTCTCTCTTCTCTCTTTTTGCCAAAAACAATCTCTCCCAGGCTAGCTTTGGATGGACATATTGACCTAAGAAAGATATGAACGAAATAAAAGGTAGTGTAGGTCTTTTAAAGCTATGGTGGTGTTTAATAACAAAATATATACATAAACATACATACATATAAATGTATATTTATACGTACACATGCATACAAATACACAAAATACAAATATATACAATATTTATCAATATATGAAAAGTGATTTTAATAACTGCAAAGAATGAGTCGTTATAGAAAAGGGGTAACGAGTAATTTTTATATTGCTTTGCATTTTGGGTCTTTAGTTTTCACCTATCGAGTTAGGTTACTGATTAAAGTTGGCTCCTAAGGTTGTTTTAGATGTTTATCATCATCAGTCTATAGAAATCAACAACTGGACATAAAACCCGCAACTATTCGGGTAAACGCGTTCTATAATTGAGACCGCGTTTCGGCGAACGTAGTGTATGATGCCCTGAAGCCAGATGGAGTGACGATTTTCAGCTTTGTAGTGAATTGATGGCGTGTGGCGTAAAATGGAAGAGCCTATGGCCAACAAAGTTTTAGTAACTTACAAATAAAGTTAATAACAAATATTTTCAACAAACGCATAAACCTTTGTCGAAATCTCTTTGCTCTTTGTTTGAACAACCTCGGTAGCGCAGTGGTAGCGTATGCGACTGCTGTGCTTCAGGTCTCGGGTCGGATCAAATGTATGTATGATCTGCAAATATTTGTTTCAAAGTTTGAGTGTTTCTATGTATAATATGTATGTATGTACAAAAAAAGTATATATGTATTTAGATATCAGCTGCCTAGTATAACATAATACAAGCTCTGCTTAGCTTGGAACTAGATGGCATTGTGTGTAAGATATTCGAAATATTTATATATTTCTTTATATTTATTTGCAACACACAAGTTAATATCAAAATGGTTCCAAAGCTCAACGTCATGATCAGTTAATCCACTACAAAACCCGCAGACCAATTCAAAGGAATTTACTTTCTGACAAATTGGCTGCGCTGTACGCTACGTCACTGAGGATGTGTCGTGTATCGAGGTTGCGCTTGTTAGATAATTGGTGTTGGACTAAAGTCTCCTCTTACAACATTCAGGTTTCACGAAAATCAGTGGACACTAGAACGAACTAAAGAAAAAAAGGGTTATCTAGTACCTACTGTTACTACACTGTATACAGTTTTATACGATTTAATCTATTACAAGGCATGTCTATCTAGTAGTTAGCTACTCTATTTTTAACGGAAATCCTCGGATGCCACCGACTGGTGGTTATATCGGACTCGAACCGACTAAAAACCGCACACCGTTTCGGGTACTAGAAGCCGGGGAACCAGAAGCACCCTCGAAAGGAAATCCCTGGAACCGCGATAGTCAGCGTCGTCGTTCGCGTTGGCAACGGTTCTAGATAGGCGAAGGCGGGGCGATGCGTGGGGAAGCGAGAGGTGAAGCGCATTCCAGCCGGGTGCGCCGATATTTCCGATGGGTAATACTCGCCTGCATCTCCTATTGCCCGTGGCGTGAAGGTTTTAGTGAGCCACCCTTAAAAGATCGACAAGCTATCGCAGACTATTTTATAACTTTTGAAAGGGAAAAATTTTCGTCTGTTTTTGCAAGATTTTTTTATCGATACTCCACTCCTTTTGGTCTCATATCATATATTTATATATATCTCATATATATTCTTCTTACAGCCTATAGTCTTCCTCGATAACTGGGCTATCTAACAGTGAAATAATTTTTCAAATTGGACACTTTCTGAGATTAGTAAGTTCAACCAAACAAAAAACACTTCAACTTTATAATATTCGGATAGATAACTATTAAAGTCAGGCGATTACCACCAGGTGTTGTTAATTTATAATTTTAAAGCAATTCACAACACTGTGAACCTGTGACTATTAAGTGGTGTCCGATAAAATATTTTAACATCGGTAAGTGTAAATGAATATTTATGAGAATATTCGGTAGTGTCTGATAATTGTGTTAATGGATGTAGTAACTTTATTAAGCTACTGCAGATACGTTTTTAACGTGTTGGTTATTGCAATATATTTACAAAAATCGGCCAAGTGCGAGTCGGACTCACGCAGAAAGGGTTCCGTACCATGTTCTATATATATATTATCGAGCAAAAACGGCAAAAAAATCACGTTTGTTGTATGGGAACCCCAATAAATATTTATTTTATTGTTTTTAGTATTTTTTGGTTGAGTGGCAACTGAAATACATCATCTGTGAAAATTTCAACAGTTTAACTATCACTGTACATGAGATGCCCGGTGACAGATTGACAGACTGACGAATGGACTGCAGAGTCTGAGTAATAGGGTCCCGTTTTAATGGTACGGAACCCTAAAAATATATAAATTAAAACATTATCATCATCTACTTAGCCTTTACTAATCCCAAGATTATTTGGGGTTGGCTTCAAGTTCAACCGGTTTAACCAGAATATCAGGTTTTTTACGAAGCGGCTGGCATCGGATCTCCATAACGCTGAGGGCGAACTAAATTTGAAGGCTGCACTAGTTGTCAGTATATTTGAGAGCACTGACTTCCTAACAACGATTTCCACAGATGTTCATGACAACCGAGGCCGAGGGCGTACGTCCTCTCCGTGACACGTGATTTTAAAAACACACGGGTAATTAAATACCCAAATAAATCTATTAAAAAATTGAAAAGTATGTTTGGTTGAACATGAATGTTGCACAAAATGGGACTAGATGGCGTTGTGTGTCAGAGAGTTCAATGCTCGGGGTTTCTCTGCGTGATCAAATCAGGAATGAGAATATCCGCAGACGAATAAAGGGCACCGACATTGCCCGTAGAATTGCCAGACTTAAGTGGCAGTGGGCAGGGCACTTTGCTCACAGACAGGACGGCCGATGGGGCAAAATGGTTCTGGAGTGGCGACCATGTACTGGAAGACGGAGCGTGGGTAGGCCCCCTGTAAGATGGTCCGACGACCCTTAACCAGGTCGACTGTTGGATGCGAGCAGCACAGGACCGGTTGTTATGGGAAGCCTTGGGGGAGGCCTATGTCCAGCAGTGGACGTCTTTCGGCTGACATGATGATGATGATGAATGGTAAAATATGCCTTTCGAGACACGTGAACGAAGTACGCTGGCAAGCTAGTGATGCGTAAGAGCTGTGTTTAGTTGGTCAAAAAAGGAAAATCATTTTGACCTCCATCAATCCCGTCAATGCTTTTAAGCTTCTCGAATGTCTTGCCTATTAAGAAGGTACATTCATTAAAATGAATCTCCTAATGCGAGTACCTAGACAAAAAGAAAATCTTATTTAGATTGGATAGATTTTATCAAATGTACGTATTTAAATAATTTGATGAGTCTGTGACGTCACAACTTTGTACTTTCAAACAACTTGATGGTGTCGTTTCCGCCGCAGATTTTTCTTTCATTTGTGTTTTTAATATTGTATTAACAACCCATAACGTCCCACTGCTGGGCTCAGGTCTCCTCTCAGGAGAGGGTTAAGGCCATAGTATTCTTACATCTGACACACAACGCCATCTAGTCCCATTTTGTGCAACATTCATGTTCAAACAATCATACTTTTCAGATTTTTAGTATTATTAGTGTCATTTTCTGTTAATATTTATTATGATCTATCATTCATTAGTTTATTTTTATTAGTTTACTATCTGCCCTTATATGTGCATTCGCGTTTGTTGTTTTGTTATCTACAACAACCGCGAGTAACACCGCGGAGCGAAGCTTGTCTAAAATAAAAGTAACCTAAGTAACTCCTTATATCATTATCTACCAATGAAAGTCCCGCCAAAAACGGCCTAGCCTGTCCAGAATTTAACTAGAACAAACAGACGCCAAAAAAAAAAAAAAAAATAAAAAAAAAAAAATGGATTATAGTATATACTTTCACATGCACTTAGTGAAAAGCTGTTAATTTGAAATTAGTGTATACATACAGACACTTCAATTGAGATACTATATGTTTGAGAAAAATATAAATTCATTTATAAACATATACCTACCAACACCTATTAAAATTTGCATACAACTGAGCGCAGAATTTAATAATACAACACTAAAATTCAATGTACAACACCGAGAATTTTAGGTTAATCCTTATACACCTACGTTATAATAACCACAGATTATTTCTCACCAGTACATTGAAATACAAAACTTTTAACAAAGTAGCCGAGTCCCGCGGTGTTAACCCACGGATATCGTTATACGTTTACAACGGCGGGTAACAACGCGGGGCATAGCTAGTCTAAAACAAAGTAGCCTAAGTGTCTCCTTATTACAACAGCTATCTGCCTGTAAAATTCATGTCAAAATCGGTCCAGCCTTTTCAAAGATTAGTCGGAACAAACAGATAGATAGACAGATAGGACAGACAAAATTTTTAAAAATGTTATTTTAATACATGTACCGTGTACATACAGATGCATTTGGTAAAATGCGGTTATTTTAATATTACAACCAGACACTCCAATTTTATTTATTTGTATACTTAGACACAAAGCTTATAACGGATTAACAAGTTACACAGAAGCACTTTCGGTCTTTAGACTTATTATTATAAATATTGCATGTAAATGCTTTTCCCACTGTATTTAAATAACACTTCTCTAAATTATAATAATTCATCACACAGTCATCTGATTCCAAAGAAGGCAGAGCCATATTTATTTTCTGTTTTTCATTATATACTAGTGAAGCGGCCCAGCTTCGCACGGAAGTCTCTTAAATTATAGGATTTCCTCTATCATAATATACCTACATGTATTACATATATTAACCTTCCTCTAGAATCACTCTATCTATTTACTGAAAACTGCATTAAAGTACGTTAAATAGTATAAAAAAATAAGCGCACAGACAATTAAATTAAAGATAAATTGCATAATAAAATCGCGCACATCACTCAAATTATTTATCGTCGGTCGGAATCGACCCAACGGCCTTTGGCTTAGCAGTCAGAATTTTTAACAACCAGACTAACTTGTAACTTTTAGGCAACATTGATAAGTGGTTGTGAAATCTAAAATGACACCAAACATCACTGTGAGCACTTAACGAATGATATATGGGATTTGAAGATATCTACAGATATATTAAAATGAGCGCTCTTAATAGATTCCCAGATCTTAGATTGAGGATTCAAATGTGACATATCATATGTAATATATATCGGGTTACTTAGATATATGTAGACAGAAAGATGAATAGATTTGAATTTTAGCCCGTATTAAACGTCTTAAGGGTATAGTGTTACAAACGTCTAGAGGTCACATAATAATTTATAATCTATTATAAAATACGAGATAGAAATAGGAGATTAATTACACTACACAGACGTGGGTTGCCGCTATCTGAGTTAAAATAGTCCGAGTGGAGGTCGTCCTCTCCTCCTTCTGCGAAATAACGTCATCGCAGAAGGTCGCGACCGCGGTAAATCTGCTATTGCTACCGGCCATGGAGCGTATGACAGCTGGTAGCGAGAGATCTCCTCCGACATTGGTATAGGGTTTGTTTCAAATTTTCCTTGTATTCTCAGCTTTTCGACGGCGAACATTTCGTGTCGGTGTAATTATATTTTGGCAACCCAGATCGTGGCCACTTCGACTGCATTAGCGGTGGCCCGCCATCAAGTCCTTCCTCGTGCAGTTGACCGGGCACACAGGGCATGAAGCAAGGTGGGACATCGTTTAGATTGTACTGCATAAACAGCCCAGGTTGTCATCATTCGCAAATCCCCACCTGGACATATTTCCCTTGCTTCGGCCGACGTCAGTCCGAAGTCTATTTAAGGTCGGCTCGGTATACGTGTCCAGGCGGTAGGCACTCAGTTGGCACCACAAACGGATCGGGTAAGGACACGCTTTCCCTCCACAATTCGGACCTCGCTTGAGATGAGTCCGAGGTCAATGGCTTGACACATTTCACAAAACTCCTACGTCTCTTTAGTCTCTGTTAGGGTTGTCTTGGCAATTTTCTCCCTTAGCCTCTTAATCTGTGACAACATAGAGGAATATATTTTACTGGATCTTATGCAGGATAGCTGGCAGGTGCTGAATGCGAGAAGCCGAGGATCCAAACAAGTCACTCGCACTTGGAGATACTTATGTCCAGCAGTGGACTGCGATAGGCTGATAACGATGAAGAGTATAATTCACTTAAAAGAAAGTTAATAAATCACACGTAGAAATCCTTCATAGTTACTCATAATTGATATGTGGCATTAAATTAATGTTACATAATGTCTCACCTGTGTCCGTAATTGGCTACAATAATCGTTAATGCCGTATAAACATTTAATAATAGGATTATTTAAGTACAAAAATGTAATTTAGGTTTAGGATTTACGTATATTTTCTGTTGAAACCACAATTCCTACGACAGTATTACAGGAATTGTGGTACATATAAACCCTTAAAGTAATTAAAATTTATTCAAGCTGAAAAATCTGAGTACCGACCATTCTAACGTTATTAAAAATAACAGGTAAAACAACGTTATTGAGAAGAGATTCGAGTCGTCCTTTTTTAAACGCCAGAAGAAGACACTAATCACGGTCCAAAAGCACATGCCGTAATGTACACAGATAGGTTTTCTTCTTAAACATACGTGAGAATAACTCAAATAAACAAAAAGTTCTAGAGAAGCTGATTTCCACCAGTGGTCTGTTAAAGATTGTGATGAAATAATAAATATTGGAATTTACAGTTATGTTAAACGAAGGACCGAATAACTAAACGTGATACCGCAGATCATGGCCGACAGACACTCATTTAGGCAAAACAGACGGGACAATCATTTTGTTTTACCGTTTCAGTTTCGAAATTTAAAAAGAAATACTCATCTGCTCGTCAAAACTTGACAACACGGATTTTAAAAAACATAAAGTCGTATTTACTTTCATTACGCCTCAGTATTTCTAAATAACTCCGCCTTTCATTCCGTTAACACTTCAAAATTCAGAGGCGGGTACTCGTAAAAATATCGTTGAAAAACCACCGTAGCGAAACACAATCTGAAGAGAAAAGGTTAAAAGTTATCCCAATTTGTTCTTTAAGTAAGCACTCTTGAAAGTTTCTAATTTTATTAACTTGTATTTTTTTTAGGCAATACTCTTGCTAAGGTGGAGAGTAAGTTATAGTAAAGTAAAACAACAACTTATCGGCTCCCGACTACTCTAGAACGCACTCAGTAAATGTTTATTTCTATCATTTTGTTATATACTTAAACATTAAGTTATAATTTATTTATTGTGTCGATCCATTGGGGGTTTCAATGCAACAGATATGACCTAGAATCCGGACTGCACTGTGACCCTAATCTAAAATTACAAAATAAAATCTATAATTAAAGCTAAAGAGTTTGCTTAGTCTTAACTTATTCTAGTAAGTGCTAGTTTGAATTTTAAAAAATGTGTTTAATAGCTCATTTTCTGAAGAATCCTTTATGCTATGTAAGATTACACTATGACCAATAGGAGCGAAACATGAACAAGAAATGTTGCAAAAACAGAGAAATCTTATTATTTTTAAACATACATGTAAATAAACTTTAGAGGACCTTAAACTTTAAAGAGGTATGGGTATAATTAGGAGAACTAATGCGATCACGTAAAAAGCATTATATATCCAACAACTTTTAAATTATCTGAGGTTTCAACCACCAAAAGCAGTTGATAGGAGTGGGTAAGTCTTTCCATCTTTTCATGTGATTTAGACAGCGCTTCTGTGGCAATTCTTGATTTGGCTGTAGAGCTCAATTCCGCTAATGACACTTAAAACTATAATGTTATAGATATTTCCTCTAACCTTGAAGATATATAACCGACAACATTTACATACCTACTATTTGTAAAGGGAACGTAATTCTACAGGTTTAATGGCTTGAAAGGACAATTAACCTTATTGTAATACGGAGTTATGTTAGGCACAAAAGCGAGGAAGGTTATTAGAAGTAGGTACTTCGGTACCAATGTCCCGAACGGTTGAAGTAGCTCCGATTTTCATAGCTATATAAACAGTACATGTACTACTGGCAAAGCGAGAATTTCACAGTAATTTAAACATGACAAGTATGTTTAACTAAAGATGAAATTATAATTAGAATATATATTTGTATGAATTATATACGTACGTCCATATCAGAAGACATTATTAATAATTTTAATAACGTCTCCTCATATGAACGTAATTTATAATAAATACTATAGAGTGTGTAGTTAAATAATTAATTGACACATAATTATCTTAGTCTTAAATGTGTAAAATGTGTGTAAACCTTTAGAACCTTACGAAATAAGCTTCAAAACTGTAAGTTCCACATAACCAAATTATTTTAGTTATTTATTTTATTTCGTTTCGGCAACGCACTTGTAACGCCTCTGGTGTTGCGGGTGTCCATGGGCGGCGGTAATCGCTTACCATCAGGCGATACGTCCGCTCGTTTGCCCGCTATATAATAAATGATAAACAAAACTTATATATCCATATACCAGCTTTTAACGTCCATCTGTGCTACTATCAAATGGATACATTTGATTGATGACAAAATTTTATTTCTTCTTATCTTTACTTCTATACTTATTTTCTAGCAAAAAATATTAAAAAGGATAGCCCTTTTGGTTTTGTGGAACTTACAGTTTTGAAGCTTATTTCGTAAGGTTCTAAAGGTTTACACACATTTTACACATTTAAGACTAAGATAATTATGTGTCAATTAATTATTTAACTACACACTCTATAGTATTTATTATAAATTACGTTCATATGAGGAGACGTAACTTTTGCTAGAAAATAAGCTGTATATAATCACGCTACGGCAAAAGGAGTGGAGAATTGTTATAACACATAAACCGATAAGAAGCCTCAGATTATGATTTTTTAACGATATGGTACATTTCACAATACACACCACGGAAGGTCGACCGACTCACATGAATAGTTGATTATGATAGTTAAGTTTATGCAAATACGTAAACTTTATGTGAAGTTCAGAGACGTAAATCCGATTATGATGTAACCTCCCGAACCCCTAAAATTGGGACGCCGACAAACACCCGAATTACGTGTGAGGAAAATTTCCTGTATGAAAATTCAAACGGCTTTAATAATATTTAGATTTTTCGTTTCTTTTCATACAAGCATTTTAATATTTAGTAAGACCCGGTAGTGTTTTTAACACACTTTTGTGAGCGTGTTTTTCTATCTTAGGTCATAGGTTCAATAAGCTTGGGACCTCGGCTTAATGTTAGGCAATTCAAAGAAAAATCGTTACAATTCACAGTGCTATCTGCCAGTGACAGCTCCGTCAATATCGGTCCAGCTGTGACGGAGATTGGTCGGAATATACAGATAGATGATGATTTTTGATATAAGTACCGTACGTCGGTACTGTCATATGCATGTAGTAAAAAAGCATTTAATTTGAAATAACAAACAGATATTTCAATTTCATTTATAGTATTTATGAAGAAGCCGAAAGTTAAAAAATGATTTAGTTATTTGGATCAATAATGCAAAGGTTAAATAAATAGTTATACACAAATCGAGCATTGTCAGAAAGTCTTAAAAAATCCTTTTAAAAAGCAACATTAGATATGTACAAGTCACACGTAAATGTGGTACTATCTCTTTACACTGAGAAGCTAGTGAATTATAAAGTTGGTTAAGTAAATAAGTTGGAAAGGGGTAGCGAAGGAACTTGACAAAGCTTTAGTTCTATAGTTCCACCGCGCCGTCTGTTTTACTAGTGTGTAGAGATTAAGTTATATGCATACGTATTTATCTACAGTGGCATATGGCTACAATCACTTGAACTAAGTATACCAGTATTATCAGAATTAACTTACTTTGAACTTAAATAATTGTAGGAAACGAATGCAAACTTTTTGTTTATAATGTAAAATCCAAATATTGTGTTCGTGTGTGTATTGATTGAGTTTTGTTTTTTTTATTGAATAGGGGGGCAAAGGACCACACGTATCGTCTGATGGTAGGCGATTACCACCACCCACGAACACCTGCAACACCAGAGGCGTCACAAAGGCGCTGCCAGCTCTTTAAGAAAGAGTACGTTCTTGAAGGTTTGAAGGTCGTATTGGTCCGGGAATACCGGAGGCGATAGTTCATTCCACAGAGTATTTGTGCGAGACAGAAGGTTCCTAGAAAACCGCACAGTTGTGGACTGCCAGGAGTTAGTTGATAACTAGTTAATTGTATATGTGCTAAGTTATATTCAATCATTGGGAGAGGCCTACGAAGAAACTGTTAAATTTGCAAAATTACATGTATTTATTTTTATAAATTTTGTCGTGGGGTACTTTTACAAATACACATGAAATAGACAAAAAGACTATTCAAACTTTAAACACAAAGTGTTGTCCCATGTAGGATTTGAACCCACAACACTTAGCGCAGTAGACAGCGGCGACCGCTTAAACCACTAGGCCAACCGTGCACTGAAATTTGATATTCGCGAAAAGGCATTGTGACAAAGAAACACTGGTCTGGTATCGTAATTGTCAGTTACTGAATGACATATTCAATGTGTAGTTAAGCTACAAATATTTACATTCAATAAGATAATAGTTTATCTCAATAAATTTGAAATGAATGAAGACTAGTTATAATTCAAACTCCCGCTGAAACAGATCAATAAAGATTTCTTAAGAACGTACATCTGAACACAATTTAGGACTAAATCTTCATCTTATCAAACTTACCGAAAAGCCACCCTAACTCACTTAAACTTTACTAAATTCCCAAAACAATTTTAAGACATCGGATCTCCATTTATTAAGTTCTTAAAACATCTTAGTAAGCTCTTCTCAAAGTCGTCCACGCGAATTTATTTCTCTTCATAAAAGTGTATAAAATGTAGTAGTATAAACAACTGATGGCGAACACAATTACCGTGATGATGTAGGACTCGTTAGCCGCTGTCATGATGAAACAGGAACAAAGAAAGACGCCCATAATGGTGACGTGGAAGTAGAAATACCAGTAGTGATACTTGACGAGGGGGTGTCTTCGCTTCATGAAGCTAATGATCAGTATTGATGTGGCAACGAATAATTGCACATAGAGAAGGCCAAATACGAACTCCACGATAATGTTAGTTGTGTCTTCCACGTGAGGTTCCAGCGAGCCCGTCACTGTTAAGAGTAGTAAAGCAGCAAAGAAGACCATAGGCAGTACTGCTGAAAGGGCAATAATCAAGAATGTTCTTCGGAGTTGATCACAGTGAGAACATGGTGCGTCTTCAGATTCTTCTACTATGATAGTCATTTTGTCAATGTATATAGCTTGATATAAAATATATATCAACAGTCACGATTATTTATGCGAAGAAAATAAGATATTTATAAAATATTTGATAAAGCGGCAAGTAAACTATATTAATCTATGGTCTGACAGCCCTCTTCAAGAATAAATAAACAAAAAGCTAGTGTAAAATGAGGTTTTACGTAGTTAAAGGTTTTATAGTCTTTTGTGTAGATTTCATTAAAATTTGTATCTTCTGATACAAATTAAACAATTTAAAACAATTTTTCAATGACAAAAATTCAACTGAGAAAATTTCAAAGATTTAGGATTTTGATTTTAAATATACAAGAATTTTGTTGATATAAACAAATGGTATTATTCAAAAAATGTACTGTAGGTATTTAGTATAAAGATGCACAGAAAAAATAATCATGACTGAAATATCAAGTGTTCACGTCATCGAACAGTATTTCTATACTTTTCTCAGCCGCACTCAAATGGAGTTTTAATATGCAAAATTTTTAACCTTAGTTTCGATTTAACTATGATCCTAAATATTATCAAGCAGCCGTCGAGGACAGCCAAGCATTTTCGTACTACGATCCATCTTACCACGTGTGCATTACCATCCCTGACAGAACATTCATAATGTTACATCTCACATCATCAATTTTACCAGCACATTGCAAGTGTTCTGATATATATCTATCTATGAGGAGGGTAGCGTCTTCGGCGTGACAGGACATCGACCTATTTGAAATAAGTTTGTTTATGTATTAACCCAGATTTCACCAGACGAAATAAAATTTTATTTGTCTGGTGAAATGAAAGCAGAATAACTTTTCAAATAAAATACATCAAATTTATTTGATAAAATTACAGAGTAAAATAGATTTATGACATTCTATAGTATACGGAATATTGTTTTCCGAAATCATACTTTTAAAGGCAATGTAATTTAGAGTTTCAGTTGTTTCAATTCGTTTACATTTGGTTGGGTGTTCTGACTACATACTTATTCGTATATTCTTCGGTTCTTTTGGAGCCCTCGTTCAAGCACTACCTGTAAGAACTATTACGAGATCGACGAGGTGTCTTAAAGAGTTGAAGCTATCATCGTATTTACTGACACACAGACTATATATACTTATAAAGGGTGACCCAATAAGAGTGAACTTTTTCATTATTTTTTTTTATTATATATTGGGCAAACGAGCAAACGTATCGCCTGGTGGTAAGCGATTACCGCCGCCCATGGACACCCGCAACACCGGAGGCGTCACAAGTGCGTTGCCTGCCTTTTAGGAAGGAATACGCTCTTTTCTTGAAGGTTTGAAGGTCTTATTGGTCCGGGAACATCGCAGGCGACAGCTCATTCCACACTTTTGCTGTGCGCGACAGAAAGTTTCGGGAAAATCGCACATTTGTGGACTGCCAACCATCTAGATGATGGGGATGAAATTTCTGTCGTGTAGGACGATGGCGGAAAGATGCGGCAGGGATCAAACCGAACAATTCCTCGGAGCACTCCCCATGGTAAATGCGGTAGAAGATGCACAGCGAAGCAACATCTCTCATCTCATTATAAATAAAAAGTCTCATTTTAACTTATGATTTTATTTGTATGGTGCTGGGGGCAAACCAGAAGATGTATGTATGTAGCTGAGGGTAAGTGATTACAGCAATACCAGAGGCGTCACAAGCGCGTTGCCTTGCCTTTGGGGGATGGGAAGAGGGGTGGACGAAGGGGTTAGGGGTGGGTTTGTATTATGTTTTCACAATTATAACGCGTTTGTTTTCGTAAAGTGCTACATTTTTTAATAATCAGAAATACATGTGTTACAGCAGCAGAATTTCCGAGTTGCCACAGGCTCATAGAAAAAATTACACAAAATTTAAAAAGTGCACTCCTACTAGGACACCCTATATTACAATTAGACACAAAGGTGGTTAATTAAACAAATGTATTAATATATTATATTGAATGTTGAGAAAAAATTAACTTGTTTGATACTTACCAAAATTGGGCTTTATAGATCACATTAAAATTTAAAAAACAAAACTTTTGCACTAATCAGTACTTAAGCTTTCCTTATGAATTATGATATAAAAAAAACAAACAAGTACATGGACCACCTGATGGGGCAAAACCACCGGTGCTCATGAAAGCCTGGAGTTAGAAACGCGTTATCGGCCTTTGAAGTGGATAAAACCATACCTGAAACAAAACAAATATAAACATTAAGAAACAAAAATTACGAAAGCATTATCAAATTCAACTTTTATAACGCGAGGGTATCTAACCACTTAAGTGAAAACCTCATTAAAAAAAGATAAAGAAAGGATGTTTGAGCTGTGTGCGAAGTTCTACAGATATAAAAAAAGACAGGCTTCTCCGATCTATTCATCATCATCATCTTTAACACTGCATTGGTTTATATTTGTGTGCCCTATGAAACGATCGAGTATAGAACAGTGTTGACAATTCAATAACCTTCTAGAATCTTTTCGAGTTTTTTGCAAGAGGAACACCGATCGAAACTACACCATTCCAAGCTGTGTCAATTACACTCGTATCAAGAGAATATAGTAATGTATTGTAGTAGGTAGAGAACAAATGAATATCGTGAATATAACTCACTAGATTCCTTTAGTCATATGTCACATCACAAATGCTATTTATGCTTCGATTAGGATGTGTGACGTCATTTATCTCGCGTTTTTTATAAAATCGTCACGTCCGTCAGTATGGACATCCAAGGCATGACTGTGTAATCTTCCTTTCCATCTTACAGAAACGATGTATTTTTAATCTATTTTTGTCACATTCCATGAGTGAAAAAGGGTTCCATTCAAAAAATAAATATTCCAGGTCTACAAAATACATTCTTATTCATGATAACTGTAAGGTCACATTGCGAATAATAAAGAAAATAAATCAGAGTTTCTTGAAACCACATTAACTTAACTACCTATTTAAGGCGTCTCTGAAATTGCAACTTTGTTTCAACAGACTAACGACTTAAGTTTCATTGCTGTTCGTTTAGAGTACACTATCAATCTCGATGTTATCTAAATCACTGTAAGGTTAAGGGGGGATGTAGATTACCATCCCCTACATTAAACCCTCGCTCTACAGCCAAAAAATATGGTTATTGGATACAAAAAATACGGCTGAGGGATGATTTATGATTTGGAGAATGTTATCCTCGTTATGTTAATGGCAATAATATAAGCCTATATTTCATTCAAGGCCAGAATATATAATATAGCAAATAGGAACCGCAGTAGACATAGTAGAGAGTGGAAAAAATTACGATTGAACGGAAACCGTAGCACTGTAATCGGACAGATCGGTTTCTCCTGTGCTGATTGTTGAACGTTCGATTCCTTTAAAGGATAATACTTTGTATGACCGACAAATACAATTAATATAACACTAAGTTTCATCTTGTTGTTAGACTTGTTCAAACTATGATACAATTTCTCTTTGAAAAAGTTTCAAAGACTGTAGCCGTAATATACAAACATACATAGATTGCCAAAAACAATATTCTTCTTTTGGATATAACGTTGTCAGATAAACACTGGTATTCGAATCCGATTGACCTTAAGAATATTTTCTTTTCATGCTTTTTAGAGTTTGGCGAAGACTAGCGAATAAATGCTCACAGACTGTCATTAAGAACATGATTTGAAAGCGTTTCATGTAACGAGATTTAATCGACCAAAATAAAAGGTTTTTATAAGCTTCTAGTGCGAAAATTAGATGCCAAATTGAGTAAGTATATGTACAGATTACCAGATGGTGAGCGATTAGCAATGCCTATAAACATTTAACGACTGTATTAGAATTCTAATCATGCTTATGAAAATATTTATGATTTAGAGTTCGGATTGTAAAGAGAGTTTTATTGCTAGGACTTTAAATTTTACTGCTTTCTATACGCGTGGTGACATAAAATCGTGAAGGGTGAAGGAACGTGCCTGAAGTCTCCTTGTCGAGTAACGCATAACGTATTTTGCGTTGTTGCTATTTATTGCTCTTGTTTTAATGGCAGGCGCTTTGATTTATTTATTTTACTTGGTACTGTGAAAGGCAATAAAATCGAGGTTTATTGACAGGTATAGATCTGAGAGGCATATTGTTATGTTTGCTGCTAAATGTAAATAACACAAATCTATCTGACCTTTTCATTGGATACCGGAGACCCATACCCCAACCCCTCCCCCCATCCCTATCCCCATCTCCCAAAGGTCGGCAACGCACTTGTGATGTCTCTGGTTTTGAGGGCGTCCATGGGCGAAGGTAATCGCTTACCATCAGGTGATACGTCTGCTCGTTTGCATTCATTCATAAAAAAAATCGAAACCTGAGATAGTACTGTGCAAGTTTCGCAGTCGATTTTCATTTTTCATTTTCTTATCGTTTCTTCGCCTACTTTTATATTTTGACAACATTTTTCTTGCTCCCCGTGACATGGCAAACTCCTGTATCGACTTCCTGTCGCTTGGAGTGTTACAAAATAAATGATGTACTTAATATCTCGCGACGCAGTACGCCACTTGATGTATGTCACCGCCGCTCATGAGATTAACTCTTAAAAATTGTTTTATGGGAAAAGTTGTAAAATGACAGCATTTTACGCATAAGTCAATGAGAAATTATAAGTATTATCGTTAAGTCATGCTACTCTAACAAATAGTATTAAGTGCTGAAATTATTTTCTAATTTATAAGTTTGTGGGATTTCTGTTTTATCCATCACCATCTACTCATCATATGGATGTCTTTAGAGGCGACTACAAAGAATATCACTACAAGACAAAGGAAACCTTTAAACTAAGCCTTGGTAAACGTATTATAGTAGGCCAAAACCACCTTTCTAAAGAGAGAGAGAGACTTTTAAAGGCTGATGAATGATGATGAAAACACTTAATTGTTTCTTAATCCGATCACTTAATGCGCCTTCTGTCTATAACTACAGGAAATAACACGTGAATCCATATCCATACTAATATTATAAATTGTAAAGTAACTTCGTATGTCTGTTACGCTTTCACGGTTTTACCGCTGCACCAGTTTCAATGTAATCTATACTAATATTATAAAGCTGAAGAGTTTGTTTGTTTGAACGCGCTAATCTCAGGAACCGCTGGTTCGATTTGAAAAATTCTTTCAGTGTAGTACATTTATTGAGGAAGGCTATAAGGCTATATATCATCACGCTAAGTCTAATAGAAGTGGAGCCCCAATGAAGAATGTTAAAAAAACGGGGGAAAATTATTAAGCTATGGGCAATAGTAGACGTAAACGAGGTTGCGAGGGTCAGCTAGATAGATATATTTTGACCGACACGCAGGCGAGGCCGGGGACAAAATGCCTCTTAGAAATGATATTGACATCCATGCTGTCGGTGTGTTGGTGTCTTATTTTAATGTTTACAAAGCCATACATCTCTCGAATCTGGGTTGAAAAAACTCAAGGCGTAAAATCTATTAAGCTCAAGGTATAACGAATGAGGTCACAGGGAAAGTCTTCAGTCATTTCATTTGTGAACACATACAACATTGTGTTTGGAAAATTTTCGGTTCGCTGAGAGTTTTTGCTGTATTGTCAGAAAGAGAAGGGTTTTACGTAAAAGGGCGCTGTGGAAATTGATTTACGTACGTGTATAATGACGTCGCCCACGGTGTTTGGCTATTTTGCTTTACTTTTTAAATCCCTTTGAAAAGTTTGGGCTCGGGCTTTTTACGAGCTTTTATTTAACTTGCTACGTTTGTATGTGTGTGTGTATGTGTGCACGAAATTTGTAAGCTAAATTGAACTATTTTTAGATGTTGGACTTAAATTAGGATTAGGTATGGTATACATATGACGCTGTTCTGAAGATGGAGCTTGAGTCGGCTATAGGAACTTTTTAACTAAATACGATAAATTTATTGAGTTTGGACTCATTTGATTCTTCTTGGTGAGAGCTTTTGATGATTGTACGCCACCCAAAAGACGACATACATACGAGTACTCCTTGCATGCCTGATGTCTATGACCGGGGTTTAGTTTTAAATCATACACGACATCAGGTAAAAAAATGAAATGAAATACATGACAGAAAGACATGATCTGAATACTGTTCTCATTTTTGGGCAGGGTCACCTCAGTACCAGCATCTCCCTTTGGACCACATCCGACGGAGAGCGACTCGAATCGTCGACTGCCAAGATATTTTAAATCGGCTGGAGACGTGGCCTCGCTATGCAACTCCTATCGCATTTACTATGCAGAGTGCTCCGAGGAATTCTTCGGATTGATCCTTACCGCCTCTATAAGCCATCGTCCTATGCGACAGCAGTTTCATTCCCATCAGTCCACACCTGTGCACTTTTCTAGAAACTTTCTGCCTCGCACAACAAAACTGTGGAATGACTGTCACCTGCGACGACCTTCAAGCCTTCAATAAAAGAGCATATTTTTCCTTAAAAGAACGGCAACGCACTTGTGACGACTCTGGTGTTACGGGTGTCCATGGGCGGCGGTAATCGCTTACCATTAGGCGACGTGTGCTATAAAATGTTGCGCCATGCCTAATTTCAAGATTCTAGATCGACTGGAAGTATCACTTAGGTTTTGAATCCCTTTTCCCCGAGTTTCAAAATATGCGGCTGAAATTGCTGTATCTTTTGATTGCGTTAGCTTAGAAGTTTGATTTTATCACAGCTCTAAGGCACAGTAGATCTGAGTATTTGATATGAATTTCAGCTTGATATCTCCACGCGTTCTTGAGAAAAAGGGTCTTGAGAGACAGACAGACGGATAACAAAGGAGGTACGGAACCCTAAAAAACATAAAAGTTTGCACTAATATCATTGGCTTTTTGCGTTTATTAGTCTATAAACATTACAATAATTTTCAAATACTAGTGGTCGCCTATAAATACTCGTAGGTAATATTCTATCATTATCTATTTATTGTTTTGTTTTTTTATATTCTCTCAATATAAATTTTAATTGTGCCAAACATAATCTTCCGTTCGCCTGATTTTCGAATAAAAGAGGTACAAATATTTTGCTTTAAGTATCAATACATAGATCACTAATATTTGAACCTATTAGTATTACAATATGCATCTAATGGCAAGTTGCAGGCAATAAACCTATAGGTAACAATAGTGATGCGACACACCGGGTGGCAATTACCCGGGAACGGTCTCAGTCCCGCCACACCCTATCGCATTGTCCGGGACTGAATCGCACTTATCAATGCAGTTTAACAGTTGATTGCTTCGATCTGGGGATTTCTAATCGGCTTTATTACCTTTTAAATTTCATTCAGTGACATTTACATAATTATAACTTGTTTTCATAGAAGTAGATATAAGGTCTGGTTTCGAACAACGACTTCTTGTTATGTAGTCAAATTACAAGTACATTACATGAATTGTGCACCTCATTTCATGAATTTTATACAAAATTTGCTACTTTTCTCACATAATTCTAAGTTTCTTTTAAGGTTTTGTTAAATACATAGAAAAAATAAATATTGCATTAGTATGAAAGAAAGTAGTTTTCGTAATTAAAATAAGTTCAACATTTCACAAAATTAAATTACTACTTAGTCTGCGTTTACATAGTTATTTGCCAGTCATCTCTGTTTTTAATTAATTTCATTTTTACAAAATTAGTTCTTAAAATTTGCAATGAGTGAAGCGTTATTATGCCCTTCAGATTTTAAACACGGTCAATGATCCTGATATGTTACACCAAACGACAAAAATAATGTAAATTAAAAGAATATACTGTTAGTAAACGTTCAAATAATTAGATATAAATAATATATATGTATTTGGTAACATTTAATTATTTATTTCAGACAGGATCAACTTCGGTTAGTGAAAGTGATAAATTTTATCTTCTCATCTATACCTATTAAATTATTTTTGCACACTTATTTTTACGGCAATTTTAAGTTAGTGACAACAATACAATACCTTATTTCATTTATTTGAGTATTCATTTTATATTAAACTTTTTTAAATTCGTATTGTGTTCGAAATATTTTTGGGAAAACATTGTGTAATATACTTACTAAGATTTCGGCTTTATATAATGATATTGTGAGATTGTGTCTATATAAAATTACCAACATTAATTTTGGATATATCTATAGTGTTAATAATAATTATAGTACAGTTCATTAACTTCGTTTTCTCACATCAAAGCACTAAAAGAAAAAAGAACACCAAATATTCCAAATAGTTTAATTCACAAATAACGGCAATGAAACGAATGGTTACTATTATTCCCGATTTAATAATAAGCATTCATTGTCAAAGGGGCCACTCGTCCCATGTACAAAAACTACAATCATTACTTCCAATACCACAAAACAATTAATTAACGTCACACGATGAACCACACAAATCCCGTTCCCGAAACAGATTGTATCCCAACACTATTTCTCGCAGTGCTTAATTATTTAGCGTAATCCCCGATACAGGAAACTCGCTTGTCAACTTAAGCTACGGCTTACCTACAAAGGAAAGACGACCAAACTAGTGCTAACCTGTCAAAGTTGCATAATTAATTAGTCTGGAATAAAGTAATAGCAATTTATTTTATAGTGTAGTTTACAGTGGCTATATAACTCCATATTTATTACTTGCGTGAATAACTTTCTTATTATACCCCGTGCAAAGGTGTTTAACGAAGGTCTAGAGACCTTCCTTTGGGGGAAGCCTTCATTTCGCCGTTAGGGGCGATAGGTTGATACTAAAAGTGAATTAAACAGCCATATTTCGTCAGTTTCATTTTACGTCAAATATCTTGAATTATTAACTCTCAAAAGCTAATTTATGATGGACGGCACGTTGGACCGAAGATTTGAAGAAACTGGCTAGCAGCGGATGGATGCGTACTGCCCAAGACTGGGATAGTTGGCATTCTTTGGAGGAGACCTTCGGTCTGCAGTGGACTGGGATTGGTTGATATGTAATTCAAGAGCTCGTACAGTGAATTACAGAAACTCAGTAAATAGTTTGGCCGAGCCAGAATTTTACGATTTCATGTGTTTATGATGCTATTTGACTAGCTTGATATTCTTGTCGTTGGTGCTTATACAAGTATGTTAACTAAAATAATCTTGGAAGTGAAAAACTATCACTTTGTAGCACGGTTTGAATTCACCAAATTAGTATTTGTTCTTTATTTGAATAACCTTTAGTTCTATCCTGCATATCAATGAAAGTATTGAATCATTTTTTCTACGCCATGGAAGCCTATTGATTTGTTTCTACATCATTGGGCTCCTGGTCTCGCACTCACCACTGAAATACGTCAACAACAGGTTGATCAACTAGAGTTTATTGAAATGTATTATATAACGAATACTGATATTCAAATAATTATGATAATTATCAATAAGCTGATGGATCAACAGTATTAAAATACTGTCGAATGTGAAAGGATTAACATGCCTGCCTACTATATTATATGAACACATTCCTAGAATATATTTAAGGCACACACAAAGATCTTATAATATCATTTGCTTTTTATGATATTATTAGCTGAACCCCGCGGTGCTACCCGCGGTACAACAATAACCGCGGGCAACGCCGCGAGGCGAAGCTAGTTTGTTTAATAATTGTATCCTATGTGTTATTCTGATGTATAAGTTATATTATTGTAAAGTTTCATCAAAATCCATTTAGTAGAGCAACAAACATACTCACTTACATACGCACAAACTTTCGCGTTTATAATATTAGTAGGATACAGTGTTTGTAAACTGTATACTCTACAAATATCTCCAATAGTAGTTTGTTTATCCCGAAATAATGTAGTTTATTTCTATTTTAATAGAAGTACCTAACTGTATTTTTTGCACTTCTCAGTATAAACTTAACTGCACTAAAGTTCATACTTCTCCGTTAGCTTAATTTTTCTTAAAAAGAGGTACAACGTTTAAGCTTTTCGTATTTATACATATGTATATATATATATATATACGGTCTTGAGGGCTTTTCTTTTTAGTTTATTGAGTCTACTTTTTATTTATATAAAGAAATTCATATATATACCATTTCAAATTCCTCAGACTAAGCAAAACGGGGGTGTTAAATACGCCTATAGCTAATCCTTTGGGGAATTACCTTAGCCCGAATATACGCACAGAGCTTAAGTAATTATAACGTCTTACACCTATGGTTTATTACAGTTATTCTCAAGCAAAAACAACAAGATACAGTTTAAAAACTATAATCTGTCTACGTCATTTTGAAGTGAAAACTTCTTTAGGCGTGTTGAGTAGCTTTAGGATGAACAAAAATCATGGAAATCGCGTCATCGCCACCGAACTCTTTCCACGAGGTATATGTATATATATATGTACTTTATGGGTGAACAAAAGGCGTGAAACTTGCATCACCGTTCGCACGCTTAAGTTAGCTTAAGTAAAGCACAAGTTAATTAGTTTTCATTTCTATCGGCAGTCCGTAAAGACTGCCCTCTATTTATTATAAAATAAATAAGGTGCTCATAGCCCAGTTGCACTCAAAACAATAACCGAGAGTAAGCAACGGCAGCGCGGTCAGTACCTGGATAGGTGTCCGCTGGTGGCATGATACTGTGGCGACTTCCAAATACAGTCTCACAAGACACACTGAAATACGCAGCAACGTACAACTTGAATAAACTACCAATCCTAAATCGCGCAGTAGAAGTTCTCGCGCCGATTATCATACTCGTATATACAACATCCCAACATCAACTGGCCTATGGGCGGCTTGTAAGCATCCAACAACAAGATTACGTAGCCACAACGTTGTCTCGCCCGTCCCGCACTCCGCCAGAGTGGGGACGCATGGCCTTACCCCTCTCCTGAGAGGAGACCCGAGCCCAATTTGTCACCCAGGCCATTATTATGAGTCTACTGACTAATGACTAATTCATTTAAATCGATTCAGTAGTTGAGGCGCTGTACAAATGTACCTACTCCTAAAACTATTACCCATCCTTATAAATTTGCCGTAGTCGGGTAAAAAGGAAAGAGGAAAATACAGTGAAACCAATATTTATCAACATTTTACGGGATTCAGAGCCCAGCAATGGATTGTTGAAGAGTTTTAATATGATTAAATGTAAAGCATTTATTTGCATGAGGTTTTGTTGCATTTAAAAGATTCATTGTGGAAAGTTTTATAAAAAAAATTAGAGCATCTATTTCACCTTTACTTTTTTCATTTAAGACTACTTTTTTGTTCGAAACTTTAGTAAAACACGACTGTACTAGATCAATAATATTCTCTTCAGAGTGAATATAATGAGAAAATCTGTTAAATCATCTCTGTAATAGAATAACAGAATAAGTGCGACTTTAAAATACCAAGTTACAGATTACAAACTCTAAAGGCTTACACGTTTTAGATTTTAAACGGCAAGCCTTGATTGGGATGAAATTAGGGCGGAACGTGCTAGGAGCTGGGTCGCGGACGTGACAAAATATACCTTTGCTACCTGATATATACGAACAATAAACTATAGTCTAGAATTGTATTTTTATACATCATCTTTCAGAGATGAAAAATTTAAGTGCCTCCTTATACAATTTAACAAAATTGAAATGTCTCTTTGTAATCCTAATTATATAGCTTTCCAATAAATACATATGAAAACGTATACCTACGTTAAATATGTGAACGTATAGTAATCTACCGTGGGAGAGCCACGCTTCGGAATGAATGGACCAGCTCGACCAATGTAATACCACGGCCTCACAGAAAACCGGTGTGAAATAGTGCTCGCGCTGTGCTTCACAGAGTGAGTGAGGATAGTGGAGACCCATATCCCAAAGGCAACGCATTTGTGATGCCTCTGGTGTTGCGGGTGTCCATTGGCGCCGGTAATCACTTACCATCAGGCGATACCTCATCTCTCTTGACCCCTATTCAATTAAAGGAAAAATCTCTGAAACCGCTAGTCTGATACATGACTGCCGCTGTTCATGGACACATGGCAGTTCAATGAATGCATGTGCGTTGCTGTCCTTTGAGCGTCTCTCAGGGAGTTAAGGAAACCGATAAGGGTAACTGGTCATTTTGCCTCCGCTAATTTAATTTACATGGTATTTAAAAAAACCACTAACAATTCTATTACATCTGGGACATATGTGAATCATATGTGACATTTTTAAGGATTGTGGTCAAAACCATTGGTGAATTCAGTTTAGGGTTTATTTGCTACTGTTTTAACCGACTTAAAAAAAGGAGGAGGTTCTCAAATCGTCTGTATTTTTTTATGTTTGTTACCTCATTACCTTCGACTAGGTGAACCAATTTTGATGATTCTTTTTTTTATTTGAAAGCTGGTGCTTCCCGTGTGGTCGTATTTCAATTTGGTCCAGTCCTTGAAATCTGTTTTTTGTGTTGTTATTCGAGTAACTTTGGCTTGATTTCCAATCATTAATATTAGAAGTAGGTACGTACGTTTCGTAATTCTGGATTGTTGGCAATCTTCGATCAATTAAAGCGTTTTGTGTTGTCTTTCTCTGTCCTTGTTTAAAACTTTAAACCAACGAGAAATATTTTGGATTCGTCACCGATGCAATACAAAGACCAGTGTATGAAAGGAAGAATGGAATTAGCGTGAGAATAGACAAGAGTGAAAGGATTCGTAAGCAAAAGGCTCCAACTATGTTGGAGGTGCTAGTTCAAGGACCGCCTGTGCGGTCCTTACAAAAAAAAAAAAACTAATTTTTCATTTATTCACTATGTGCGTAAAATAGAATATTTCAAATATTCATTAGTAGAAGCTAATTTGACCCCAAGGCTTTAACTTTAAGATGCTAAAATTTCAAACTCAAATGAAAAGTCGAAATTAAAAGGCCTAACTTCAAATTAGACCTTCATTATCGAGACAATTAGACTGAAGTTTGAAGGTAAAAGGTCAAGTCGGGCAGGCGACATACTTTGAAAATAAGTAATACAAGTGAAGTTTTAACAAAGGTACACGCCTACACATCGTCCGCTATTAATGATACGTTTCTGTAACTAGCAATGGTGTACCTTTTAATACGTTCGTAAAAGGTGCTTTAGATTAAAATATAGTTTTCTTTATGATTTGAAATATGGTGTTCGTTCTTAGCAAAGAGGTTGTTTGATTTAATAACTTGATTTTAATAATGAAAATATTTTTTTCAACAATCTCAGTAGGTCGAGGAGATCCATTCAGGTACCATAGAAAAGTTAATTTTCGGAAGACATAGTGCAAAAAGCAATCCCCGCGTAAAGAAAAACCTAGTAGTCTCAACTTAAAATATTGTCGGTTCCGTACCTTCAATAATAACATCTCCAAAAGTGATATTGAAAGTTTCAGAATACCTACTATGAGAAGAGTTACGTTATTTCACACCATACGAAGCTATGAGGGTCATATTAAATAAAAACCGGCCAAGTGCGAGTCGGACTCGCGTACCGAGGGTTTCGTACAAACCTGTAGATATGATATGTGTAACTCAAAATTTATGGTTTTCGCAATTTTTTATTTATCTGTGCTATAAGTCGTTGCTTTGAACCAAATTTTAAGGTTCTGAGTTCCCGGGAAGTATCTCATAGGTTTTGATTCCCTTGCGAGTGTCGAAAATTTTTAGCATAAGCGGCTGTATCTTTTAATTGCAGTGGCTTAAAAGTTTGATTTCTTCACAACTCCAAGGCATGACAAACTTCAGTATTTGATATGAATTTTAGCTTGATACCTTCACGTAGTTCTGAGAAAAAGGGTCTTAACAGACGGACAGACGGACAACAAAGTGATCCTATAAGGGTACCTTTTTTTTTTATGGAGTCGGTGGCAAACAATCGGACGTATCGCCTGATGGTATGCGATTACCGCCGCCCATGGAAACCCGCAACACCGGGGGCGTCACAGGTGCGTTGCCGGCCTTTGGGGGATGGGGAGAGGGGTGGGGAAGGGGTTGGGATGAACTCGATGAAACACAGTGCAAGCGCTATTTTACACCGGTTTTCTGTTTTTTACTTTCGAGGTACGGAACCCTAAAAATAAACAAAAGCAGGGTTGAACGAAATGTAGTATGACACTTAAATGATATTGTGATGAATATCCGTTGAAAACAATTCTCTGAAAGTAAATACAATGGATTAACACAAGCTTCTTATCGTTCAATTGTATACATCGATATCAAGTGTATCTGATAATAAACCCAGTATGTGGGTTCATTCCTTTATTATTACAGTGATTCGAAAAAACCTGATTTTGTACCTACATGCAGAGCCCCTTTTTTGGTATAGGGGGCTAACGAGCAGACGTATTACCTGATGGTAAGCGATTACCGCCGCCCATAGAACTCCGCAAAGTGCGTTACCTTGGAAATACCACAGGCACAGTTCATTCCACAGTTTTGTTGTGCAAGGCAGAATTCAGATTCGGGAAAAGCGCATAGTTGTAGGGATATTTATAGGTATTTTTCGTGTAACGTTATTGCTCACGATTAACTCCGAAACTAGCTAACCTATTTTGAATATTTTTTTTAAATGTGTGGTCTGTTGGCACACCTAAGATAAACTTTATATCGCGCTTAGATCAATAGGAGCCGAGGCAGACGAGGTTGCTTTGGTCAACTAGTCGTGATATAATTCAGTAATTTATTAAATAGAGTAGAAAACCTTGTCCGTACCTATTGGACTAATAATTGGTGCTTGTGACAGGTCTGTTAGGAAGGCAATTAACACTGCCAATATAAATAAATAAATATTTCGAACATCTAACCAAATTCGAAATATCCTTTGAATTTGAATATACTACCCGCGTATTCGAATGCTGTGCTTGTGGTTTCTATGATCTGCAAATATATTTTTTGAAGTTTGGGTGTTTTCTATGTATAATACATACGTATTTACAAAAGAAAAAATATACATATGTATATATGTAAGTTGTCTAGTACCCATAATACAAGCTTTTCTTATTTTGAGACTGGATGGCGTTTTGTGTTAGATGTCCAAAATATTTATTTATTTAATACTAGCTGTTGCCCGCCGCTCCGCCCGCGTTTATGTCGGTTTTTTCGTGTTTTTTTGCGGTCGCGGATATGTGACTGATGCAAAAATTAGATAAAAACAATCCTTGATGCTGATCATTCTAAAATTTCAGCTCGATCGGTGCAGAAATTTTTGAGTTTTTGAAGCGTACACAAACCAACATAACATTTTTATATATTTAGATATAGGACATATATCTAAATATATAAAAATGTTGAGCCTCTGTAACATAAAACAATTCCAACTGCGAACGTGCTTACGTATTTTATCTATCTATTATCTGCCTTTACAGGTGCTTTGGTCTTAACAAATCCTTTTAATATATGTGCTAGCTTTGTTTGACAAATAAATTAAGATTATATTAATTTTATGCCATAAAACTAAGACACCTATCTTAAAAAGTAGCGGTGTGATAAAGATAAAAGGATGTACATATAAAGAAGGGTTTGCTAAATATTTTTGTAGTATGCTAAAATGTTTGTTAAGCTTCTACTAGTGTGTGCTGTGTGCTTGTGCGCACAAGCGAGGAACCCATTCTTTGATACTGTAAGTTTAAGTTGTAAATATCATAAAGTATGTAAATATATTTTACCAACTTCTGCCCGCGGCTCCGCCTGTGTCTTTCACAGTAAACAGTAACCTACGTTCTTCCTCAAGAACCGAAGTACCTGAATGTCAAATTTAATTCAAATTGGTGCAGCGGTTAGCCGTGGAAGAGTCACATATAGACTGATACTTTCGAATTTTAAATACAAGCATGGAGTATGGATTTAAATTCCCTGTGAATAAGTTAGGTAGATTCTAAATATATAGCCTCTGTATTAAAATGAATGTGTTTTTAATATGTACTTATTTCTTTATCCACGTACCAGTTCAGATTATTGTTATCCAAAAACTTATTAATGTTAATAATGATATTTTTACTGGCAACGTTAAAAAAATCTTTGTTTTCAAACCAGTACCACACATCATACGAGATTTAGAAATTGGACAAAATATTTATAGTTATCTGCCATGCACACATGTTTTTAAAATTGGTCTTGTCACTCCGAACTTTTAGGTATCGGTAACCGCTTATCGTGAAGCAAGTTGTGTGCTTATCTATATAGATTTATAATCATAAATCTAATTACTATATACGTCAATCGAAATCAAATCCTACAAATCGCTTGATATACTCGTTACAGGCACAAAGAATTGCAGAAGATGGGTTCCCAGCTGAAACTCACCATGTTACTACATCTGATGGGTACATACTAGAGATGCATAGAATACCTCATGGACGAGGTGCCGACAGTGGAGCTAAAAGGCCTGTGGTATTTCTTATGCATGGACTGATGGGAGCATCCAATAATTATATTGGACTAGGACCTGACGACAGTTTAGGTGAGATTCTAATTTTTTCTTATACCGGTTACAGAACTATTGGATAGAATGACGGCAGCAAAAACGACGCTTATCATTTGCTAACAGATTGTGACGTGACAACGTCTAATATATCGATGAACGCCGACTGAAAAAAGACGACTAATTTCCGGTTCCTATATTTAACGAATCGTCATCGTGTAAAAATTTTCTACAACCGACTACGAGTCGTAAATACCGTTCCTCAATTTATTTTTTATAGGAACGATTTTAGGTTACGCCCCGTATAATATACTACTATTCGTACCTAAAACAGATCGTTTTTCAAATATAGGAACTGGGCATTATTGTCCCGTTTCGCTCATTGTACGCTTGCGCAAATGATTTTATTCATAAAAGTATGCAATCATTTCATCAATGTTTTGTTATGACGTTGTCACGTTAAACTATTGTCCGTAAACCGACTTTATTTATTTATTTATAAACTTAATGCACAAAATGTAGGTACAATGGCGGACTTAATGCCAAAGGCATTCTCTACCAGTCTACCGTTGGGTGATGCGGAAATGAGTGAGACTTTACAGACAACTATTTTTTTTATGAGAATTTTGTTTTTTTGGATTTGAAGGGTGTATTATATATATCTTAGAATTCGAAACAACAGTTTTTAATTGTTTTTACTGTTCTCCTGTTTTGTGTATTTGTGCTAACTAATGTAAAAATGAGTTTACCAATTTAGATGTGGTTTTTCCTAACGTATTGTAAAACTTCGCTAAACATTTAGTGTTAGTTTTATTTTGATCGATTAACGAATAAAAAAGTTAAATCGGTATAAAGAATCACTGCGACAACCGCTATAAATATACGCGGGTGAAGCGGCATGCAACAGTTAGTATTTAATCAATTATTTACGTAAATATCTAAGTTATATATAAGTATAACTTGATCCCATTCGAAGTGCTCTAAGTTAAACAAATGAATAAACTAAGCTTTCTTTACAGCGTACAACTTAGCAGATGAAGGTTTCGACGTATGGATGGGCAATGCCAGAGGAAATTACAACTCTCGAAGGCATATTAAATTAGATCCTGACCACATCATTCAAAAGTTCGCTTTCTTCGACTTTACATTCGAAGAAATCGCCGTAATAGACCTTCCGGCCATGATGGACTATGCTTTGGACTATACTGGAAACCAGCAGCTTTATTATATTGGGCATTCCCAAGGAGGCACTGTATTCTTGGTCCTCATGTCCATGAAACCCGAATACAATAAGAAGATTGCTTCTGCTCACCTGATGGCTGGAGTTGGCTATATGAAATATTTCCCTGATGGTCAGTTAAAAACGGCAGCAAGATTTGTTGACACTATCTTTGTAAGTTCAATGATCTATTATGTATATATATTTGTCGTGTCATGTTACAACATGGCTCACGATGGACTTTAAAACTTACCGATTTACACGTTTTTTTTAAATGAGTGTTTTGCTAGCGTACATCACGATTAAACTAATGGTAGCCGAATAAGATTGAAAAGAGATGCAAACGAAGTTGCGTGGGTCAGCTAATATTAATTTATAAATAAATAATAAATATTCCGGATATCTAACACACAACGCCATCTAGTCCCAAGCTAAGCAGAGCTTATGTTATGGGTACTAGACAACTGATATAAATACTTATCTACTTTTTTTTTTGTAAATACATACTTATTGTACATAGAAAACACCCAAACTCCGAAACAAATATTTGCAGATCATACAAACATTTGGTCCGACTCGGGAATCGAACCCGAGACCTCAAGCTTAGCAGGCGCATATGCTACCACTGCGCCACCAAGGCAGTCGAGCATTAATAGTAAAAAGCTTTAAATATCCATGGATTTAGATGGATTATTAAAAGAAATCTATTCCTGTAAACGCATAAAAACTATTTTCGTTATCTCTGTAATTACTCCATACAATTATTTGAAAAAGTATTTAATAATTTGCATTCAACTGAGAATTACTTATTTAAATAGCTTATTAACTGAGGACTTAAGACCCAACAAAACATAAACATTGACATAGCTAGTCTACATACACATTTTGTTTTCCTTTCAGAGCCTTTCCAAGTCATTAGGTATAGTGGAATTGTATCCTGAACTATTGATGCCAAGCTCTTTCAATGGCTACAGAATAGCTGATTACTGTACTGGAGACCCTAATCAAAAGGACCTGTGCGAACTGTATGGAATCGAGCATATACTGGTAATAATTGGGTTATATTTAGAATAAATATAGTTTAAACATCTAAAAATCACGCTTACAAACAAACAAACATAGGTACAGACGAAGCTAATAAAAGCATGGTAAAAAGTGAACCTTGCAGTACTTGCATATGTCATGAACATCTGTCATATTACTTACCACCATCTGCCTTTCAACCGCATCGCACGCATCATTGACCAAATCGAAAAACGCGGAATTTTCCAGCTTCCTGTGACACATTTCGGTCCTTTACGAAATGACTCTAATAGATTGCAAAAAACTCAGATTCTAATAGACCTACCAAATATGTCATTTTTGAAGCTAAAGACGAACGCGTTAGCTTCTTAGATTTTTTAGTTTTAGTGTTAGCTTAGGTATACACAGATATGCTAAAAAAACTAAGAAGCATATGGTTTTTTTTTGTACCATTTTTAATAATTTTGCAATTTTATATCTGTACAGAAGTAATATTAGTTTTGATAATGCACAACAAGTTTTTTAAAAAACTACACGGATCCACGGAACAGTTTTTAATATAAATATGTTTAATAATTGCGCTCTTATTTTCGTTCGTTTATGATGCCAGTTATCGGTCATTATCAAGTTTTGGTAATTAAAAGAAAATCCATTTCTGGCTTATCTTCAAAGATTAACTAACAATCTTTTACCAATAGATACGAATTAATCCTAATCTATGCCCCCAAACGCTAGAAACAAAACAGATTAGATACAGATACATAGTACTTTATATTGAATACTGTATAGTTACCACTTACAGTTTTTGTCAACACCCTTTGACAGTTTGCTGCTGGAAATAGGCCTCTACGAAGGCGAGTTAGTATAGGATTTGTTCAAGTTTTTCTTCTTTCTTCTTTACAGTAAAGTTTTACTATCTAATTTTACTCCTTTATAGAATTACTAAACCACATTTGTAGTTATATTAGATTGCTCCGACAAAGTGGTTCCTTTCGTCAAAATCTATAACCTACTCTAGAAAGTAAGTTAAATATTTTGACAAACAGAACCGAACGTAATAATTCTAGGTGAGAAAATAACAAAATATAGGTTAGAAAGACTTGTAAAGATAAAGAAATTATAGCAGATAATAAAAGCGTAGAATAACATTTATAAGTTCATAAATAATCACACAAAACGGCATTAGACATTGAACTTGAGAATTCATTTTCAACGCAAATATGAATACTAAAATATAACTAATCTTCATTATAATTTATATCTACTTTCAGAGAAGTGACAGCTCGCCTGTTCCTATGATGCCAGCCGGCGCATCACTCAAACAAGCAGCTCACTACGGGCAAAATATTCGAGACAAAATATTCCGTCGTTACGATCTCGGAAGTGTCAAAAATCTTGTCAACTACGGATCTCTAAATCCACCTCGTTACGATTTGAGTCGGATTTCCAGTGACGTCACCATGCATTACTCACTGAATGACAACTTACTGGACGAAAGAGATGTTCTCGATATGGCTGCGGATATGCCAAATACGAAAGTTCGGAAAGTAGCTAGAGAGAGCTTTGAACACGTAGATTATATTGTAGCTCCAGATGCTAAGGATCTCGTGACTGATTACATTATTGAAGCGATTAAAAATACACCTATAGCTTAACTTAATTAAGGCATCGATGTACAACTAATGATATTAATTAATTAGTCTGATACCAGACTTTTTTAATCATTATTAAAGGTTATTATCAAAATATTCTTTAAATTATTCCAATGTGAAGCGTGATGTATCAATAAAGTGATCTTATATCTAATATTTAAGTTTGCTGACTCATCATCATCTGACTTTTGATACTTGATTTTTTTTTATATATGTAAGCTGTCAAAATGACTCTGCACATAAGTACACAACACAAAATAAGTAACCTAGATTTCAGGTAAAATATATAATCAAAATATTGCAGGCCAAATACTAATATCTAAGTTTGTTAAAAGCGAAGTCTTTGACCGCGTGATGCAGAATCAATATTAACTACGTAGTTCGAGTGATATTAGCTAGATGGCGCGCATAAATGTTTTTGTTGCATGTAGATTTTACCACAAGTCTAAACATGCACTTATATTATATCCTTCATGTTAATTTTCGTAAAAGAAAGAATGAATCTAGTATAGTCTGCCACAATTTATTGCCTAAACTAGTATTCAAACATTACCTTTACTTCAAAGTTGTATGATAAAAGCAATTTCGATGCAGGAAGCAAGCCAGCGCATTATTAATTAGATATTATGTCTTTTGAACGTTAAATGTTGTTCGCAAATACAGTTCAGCAAAGTTCGGGACTCCTCAAAACTACTTATGTGAGCCGTTCGTTCGTAATGCTGAAATACGTTCTGTTTTAGCCGAGATCTTCGAAGATTGAATGAATTCCGATTGCAAGGAAAGTTTCGAACTGCGGCAGATCATAAATTGCTTATAAAGTATTAATGTAATCTTAGCAGCGTTATTTGTAGTCTTCCAATTGTTATTTTGTTTGAAACAAAAAAAAGTGGATTTTTAGAAAGGTGCACTTTCATGCAGATATTTTTACAAAAATTTGGAAATTACATCACAATATATTTTTTTACAAAATGACTACAGTTTTTACATTCTCTCCGCACAATCAGGAGGAGAGAGTGTTTAGGGTCCGGCCACCTCACTTAATCGTGAAAAATAATAAAAAATCAGGTTGTCACTGGTTTTCATTAAGACCGTGGTGTTACTCCGACTGAACCTGGCCCATTTATGTCGAAGAGCTAAATTTTTGAGAACGAAAGCCAAATGTTGCAATGTTGGTAAAATTTTTGATAGAGAAACATCTTAATGGTACGCCATAATATGGGTCACCATGCTGCATAATTGCATTGCCTGCATTTGCAATGGGCTTAGTGACCACTACCTTTAGATTCTGCTTTTGCTTTACATCAGATACTTTATAAAACTTATTTTTTATTGATTAATAAATATTCTGTGGTTCACAGAATATTTAAAGTTCTAAAAGGTTTGATACCGTTTATCAAACGTAGAGTTAAAAATCAAGCTTGAAATAGTCGACGTTAAAAATGTAAGTATTAAGAAATATTCTGATGACGTTGTTAGATCATTCACAATTGTTCATTTCATCCAGATAAATACCATCTATTACAACTGTCACTTAAACGATTGGGCTTGCTCAAAGGTTGACTCACCAAGAGTGATAACAGTTTTATAATTAAATTACCTATCTATGTCGATGTGATAGCGGGGCGCGGACTTACCGGCAACAGTCAATCGAGATTAAGATATTATAATGATTATTCATTATTGCATGCATCCCCCAGAATTAGAGAGAGAGTGTTTAGGATCCAGTCATCTCAGTTAATCGGGCAAGATAAAGACCCCCCAGCTTAACACCGGTTTTCATTAAGTATGTAGTATCACTCCGATACGATCCAATGTGTTGCGATAGGCCGCCTTAGTTTGGGTCACCACGCTACATCGTTGGTTGCATTGTTTGCATTCACGATGAGTATGGTGACTAACTCTCGTGGATTCGACTGACGGTCAACGTGGCGAAGACCCAGGCGATATCTATAGGGACTAAGATACCACCACAACTGAAGCTCATGGGGCAGAATGTCGAGTGGTCCGCGACGGTGAAATACCTCGGCGTGACTATCGACCGCACCTTGTCCATGAAGCCTCATATTAACAATGTAGTTGCCCAGGTTCGTGCCGCACGTTCCCTTCTGCGGCCCATACTAACGTCCCGATTGCCGCTCCGCGCAAAGCTCGGTGTGTACAAGGCCTACATCCGCACTCGACTCACCTATGGTTCCCCGGCCTGGTTCGCCCTCGTCTCCGAAACGAACCGCCGCCGGCTCCGTGCGCAGCAGTCGCTCGCACTACGCACCCTTACAAACGCCCCCCGCTTTGTACGGAACAGGACGATCTCCAGGGATCTCCGCATGGAGAGCCTGGATGAGTTTGTGGAACGCCTGAGCACCAAACTATTTGTGCGTGCTGACGGATCACAAGTTCGCCACCTGCGGGAGCTCGCGCCCTACCATCGGCGACCGCCAGACAGATATGGTCTGCCACGAGATCTAATCTCCGTGGCAACCCACCCCGAACCGTCATCTATACCCACCGGACCATCCTCTACCTCCGACCTAGTGCCGGCTGACAGGCGCTCCTTTGGGCTCACACCCCTAGGAGCTCGACCTCGCTAAGCACAGGTCGGACGGGTTGGCGGGTCCCTTTGAACTACCAAAAGGCCCACCAGGGCCCAACCCAGGGACCCGCCTGTAGTCGCAGGCGGCGTGGAGCACCACTTAAACAGGCCATGGCCTGGAAAAGTTTCCCCGAGACCCTAGCTGGGGTCTACGAGAAGAACCACGGAGTCTCGTGGATTCTGCTCATGTTTTCCATCAGACAGAGTAGAGTCTATTTAACAGGCTCAGGCTATCAGAATACTGTAAAAAACTACTTTTATTGATACTAAACTTTTATTGATAACAAGATCTTGTAAAAGCAAATTTCTAAAAGGCACGCTGTTGATGACTTCATAATTGCTAATTATATCCAAATATAATTACTATCTACTTCAACTGTTACTTATCCAATCAAGCTTGCACAAAGGTTGACTCACCAAAATTGATTACAGTTTTATAATTATATTACCTATCTATGTCGATGTGATAACTGGAATCGGACTTCCCGGTAACAATCAATTCGATTTAAAGATATACTAGACGGTGTATCATTGGGTTTTTCTCTTTTAAATGTTAAATGTAGTTCGCATGTATGGTTCAGCAAAGTGCGATAATCCTCGAAACTAATTATGAGCACCACCAAAACTTCACAATGCTAAATTACGTTCTGTTTTAGCTGAAATCGAATTGAGCAAAGATTGAATTCCGATAATAAGGAAAGTTTGGAACCGTGGAAGACCTTGCATATATTGCTTTGAAGTATTACTGAAATCTTGGGAGTGTTATTTGTAGCCGCTAACAGTTAATTTTGCTTGAAACAAAAACATTTCAAAAATATTTTTTCTATGAATTTGTATGTCAGCTACATGGTTGTGTATTGTTTATGTAGACATTTGTACATAAATCTAGACGTTACATCAATATGAAATAGTAACGGCTTCCTTAATTTTAACTAAATATTGAAGCGCTCATAGTCCATAATTACAAACAATTACCGAGAGTAAGCACCGACGGTCGGTCAGTACCTGGATGGGTAACCGCTGGTGGCATGTTACCATGAGCGTCTCCGTGATTCGGAGGTCACGTTAAGCAGTCGGTCCCGATTGTTATCGTAGGATAAAAGTCGTGAAGCTTAGTTGGAAGTCTGGGCGGATTAAAAACATCCAACGACAAGATTACGTAGCCACAAAGTTGTCTTGCCAGTCTCCGACCCGCACTTGGCCAGCGTGGGGGGGCCTATGGCCTTAACCCTCTCCTGAGAGGAGACCCGAGCCCAGCAGTGGGACGTTACGTGTTGTTGATACTAAATAATCAAGTTCAATTCGTTTATTTTAATGTAAAGCTTTTGTTATCTCGATTTTCCCCAACATTCAAAGCGCTCTATGTTACCGAAGGACTCCTGTTACAACATGGCATTCTTCATTATTTTATTGAGATTTTATGTATTTTTACAAACAAACAAACAGACAAATAATTATAATCATAATACGTGGAACGATTTCAGTAATTTAAATTTCAGTAAATATTATAGACATTGATGACACCACAATTAAATATTGAAAAGGAAAACAAGTAAAATTTATAAAATGTCACTGTGAGCCGTTTTTTCGTTTGTAAGATAGCATTTCAATTTATTTCATTGTGTTATTAATATTATTATTTTATTATTATTTATTATAATTAATCACTTGTTTTACAATTTTTTTTTTTTATTTAATAGTGGGCAAACGAGCAGACGTATCACCTGATGGTAAGCGATTACCGCCGCCCATGGACACCCGCAACACCAAAGGCGTCACAAGTGCATTGCCGACCTTTGGGGGATGGGAAAGGGGATGGGGGGAGGGGTTTGGGGTATGGGCCTCCGGTATCCTCACTCACTAGGTGAAACACAGCGCAAACGCTATTTCACATCGGTTTTCTGTGAGGCCGTGGTATCACTCCGGTCGAGCCGAAAATTTTGTCTTATTTTCTATTTCTATATTTATTCGATTCTCGTAAATAAGAGGTTGTCGATGAAGACCGTACTAATATTCATTGTGTTGATTACCCTATTATAATTGTTCAGTAATAATTGCACACTGATAAAATAAAAAAAAGAAATTTAGACAAGTAATAAAATAAATAATACAAATAAACATGAAATACATATTGATTGAATTTTTTCATTTAATAAAATTGATTAAAACAGATTAAAAAAACCCTTAGGTACACTTATCTTTTGGAACATTGATTACCAAGTTATCCTGATTTTGGTTTTTTCAGTGGTTAGTCAGCTTTTATGTGACAACTTAAATCTGAGGTATACCTTTTTTTTTTTTTTTTAAAAAGACAACTCCCACATTAGGAATAAACATCCTGTGTCGTGGGGGACTTTACAAACATACAAGAAACGGACACAAAGAACATCCAGACTCGGGACAACAATTCGTGGATCACACAAAGTGTTGTAGGTACCGCGTGGGATTTGAACCCACGACACTTGGCGCAGTAGCAAGCGGCATGGCGACCGCTGACACCACTCGGCCAACCGTGCAGTCAGTCCTTTATCTATTGTTGTTGTGTTGTTGTTGTTGTAATCCAACTTCATTAAGTGATAGTATCTGTAAAAAAAATTTGAAGTTTGTGTGTTTCTATAAACGAATGGCCGCAATTCGACCCCGATTCATTTATTTCTATTATTACATTAATAGCTGAACCCCGCAGTGGTACCCGCGGTACGACAATAACCGCGGGTAACGCCGCGAGACAAAGCTAGTATCTTCATAAGTTATAGCATATGTGTTATTCTGATTTATATTATATAATATAAGCTATATTATTGTACAGTTTAATTAAAATCCATTCAGTAGTTTTTGCGTAAAAGAGCAACAAACATAAATAAATAAATAAATATTCCGGACATCTAACTCACAACGCCATCTAGTCCCAAGCTAAGCAGAGCTTGTGTTATGGGTACTAGACAACTGATATAAATACTTTTATACTTTTTTTTTGTAAATACATACATATTATACATAGAAAACACCCAAACTCCGAGACAAATATTTGCAGATCATACAAACATTTGGTCCGACCCGGGAATCGAACCCGAGACCTCTAGCTTAGCAGTCGCATACGCTACCACTACGCCACCAAGACAGTCTTAGTTACTTAGTTACATACTCATATTTTACGTATTATTTTATTTAATACATACAACAGAATACCAAACACTACAAAAGTTAAAAGTACAAGAATTCAACCGTAAATCACTTTATTTTAAGAAAGTAAGTATATTAAAAAAGAAAAAAAATATGCTCACGCTGTGGGTGACTTCATAATCACTAATTGGATTTTTATCCAGATAAATACTATCTATTTATATAGTCACTTACACAATTAGGCTTGACAAAGGATGGCTCACCAAATATGATTAAAGTTAAATTATTAAAATACCTATCAATGTGTTTATTATAACACAGGCATTACTTGTTCAAAAGGGAAGCTCTAAACACTAAACTTCTAATATGAACTTATGAAGCAATAAAGTATTTCGTAGCTGTACACATATTATATTATATTTATGTGTGTCTATACTTATGTATTGTGTAGGGTATGTTGTATTTCTATGTATCTATGTATATATTAGTTTTATCCAATACCATCGTATCAAATGTATTATTGTAAATGTCAAATTATACTATTTTTTCTTACGGATCATATTTTCACATCACCTTAGGGTTGACTGGCAGAGGATGCCCTATGGCATTAAGTCCGCCTTTGTGCAAAATGTGCTTCAAGTTTGAATAAATAAAAAAATAAATAAATTTTACAGCTGGACTCGGAATTTCTATCAACAACCTTTAGCAGTCCACTGCTGGACATATGGTTCTCCTTAAAGAGAAGGTTTTGGTCTAATATACCACGCTGGACAGACGGGTTGGTTTCGTATCGATATCTTAATAATAGAAGTTCCCGAATCCCTTATATCTCATGCTCAGAGTAGCAAAGTAGCATCCCGTGTGGTTTTATTTAGTGTGGTGTCCGAATCCGATACACGCCCCTGTCGCAAACCCCGGTGGGGTAACGGGGTTCCACACGTAAAAAAGGGGTTGTTTCGGAACCATTATGTATACTTAATCCTTTACCACAGCAGAGCATATAACTACCGATTTATTTATTATATTATTTAATAGATTAATTCGTCTATAGCCATGCACTTATCATACAATTACTTATATTACCACAATTCCTGGTTTCCATGAACTAATATCTACAGTAATTGGAGTTCTAAAAAGTATGTACTGTATACATAAAGAACTTCGACATTGCCTAGTACTTGGATTCTGGAGGTCTAAAGCAATCCTGCACGAAAAAAAATACTGGGTAGTCTTTAGGGACTGTCGTTTGTGGGGAAAACCAAGTACCTTGTAAATTGTTTTATCGAACTATTAGCGTGTGGTGACGATAACACGTGTTTGTTCACCCAAAAAGTGCTCGAAAAAATCGAACTTTAGCAGTGTCGTAGTAGATTGCAAGCTGACCTCAGTCCAGTTTGGAAAAGGTTTGGAAGGTACTACTCTGGAATGTGCTCCCGCTCAAAATCAGGATGTCCACTAACCAACATACATTCAAAAAGAAGGTACATAAGCTCCTTCTTAATGAACTGGGAGAATTATCTTATCCATAACTTACCTTGCTTTTACATTATTTACTGTATAAATGTAGTATTTATCTTTAAGAAAATCTGTATGTATATTTATTTATATATGTATGTTTGTATGTATATGAATGTTGTTATTTGATAGGTTGTTATTAATAGGTGTATGTATAAGTTTGAATGTGTTGTGATTATTTTAAATTTGAACGGACTTCTTATGTATTAGTTAGACTGCCTCGGTTACATAGTGGTAGCGTATACGACTGCTAAGCTTGAGGTCTCGGGTTCGATTCCCGGGTGGGACCAAATGTTTGTATGATCTGCAAATATTAGTTTCAGCGTTTGGGTTTTTTCTATATATAATATGTATGTATTTACAAAAAAAAGGATATATGTATTTATATCAGTTGTCTAGTACCCATAACACAAGTTCCACTTAGCTTGGGACTAGATGGCGTATGTTAGATGTCCTGAATATTATAAGTACAACCTATGCTCAACTGCCTTATAAGATTTCTACACCATCCGAAGGTTGACTAGAAGGGAATGCCCTGGGCATTAAGTCTGCTGGTGTACATTCTTAGTGCATAAAGTTAATAAATAAATACATAAATAAGCATGGTGACCGTAGTTCCATGTTAACTACAGTCTTATTATTATCTATACTAATATTATAAAGAGGAAAACTTTGTTTGTATGTTTGTTTGTAATGAATAGGCTCAAAAACTACTGGACCGATTTTAAAAATTCTTTCACCATTCGGAAGCTACATTATCCACGAGTAACATAGGCTATATTTTATTTTGGAAAAAATAGGGTTCCGTAAGATATTGGGGTTTTTCGGACACAAGGCGTATAAAAATCAACCAGAAAAGTTACTTATTTTGCGTACGCTGCGTAAACTATAAAAGATAGAACCATAAAATGTTCTAATTAATCGTAGATTTTATAAATATCTACAAAAAAGTCCGCGACACACTATACAGGGGAAAATTTTTCGCTACGGACAATAAAAGACGCAAACGAGGTTGCGTCGGTCAGCTAGTTTGTTGTGATATAAGTGTTTGAAGATATAACATTAGGTATATTTGTTTACCAATATAGGTACGAGTGCACCTATATTTCGTTGCTGATGATTATAATTTATGATATGTCAATTATTCCCATAAAGATAAATATCTTAACAATACTATTGAACGATAATATACGCAAGATAAAACTCTATATAAGTTTGGATTTTATGAATCATATACTTAGTTGATAAAATGATAGCAAGGTTTTTGTTCGTGTTTATTGTGTGTGGGCTAGTTGCACATAAAGATGCGCTGGTTCATAGGGAGACAACTTCTAGAACAGTAAGTTAATCATTGGTTTAATGTACACTTTTCTTGAACTACTTTACAATCTTCTTAAAGAACCACCAGTGGTGGTGGTGCAAAAGTGGTATTAAGCAATTCTCATGATACTTTTAACTGACTCTTGATTGCACGGTAGGCCTAGGCCTATACCCCAAGTGTTGTGGGTTCAAATCCCACGAGGGACATCACATTGTGTGATCCACAAAATGTTATACTGAGTCTGGGTGTTCTTTGTGTCCGTTACATGTATGCTTGTAAAGACCCCGCGACACAGGATGTATAATCTTATGCGGAAGTCGTCTTAAAAAAAACTGAGTGATTGAGATAGCAGTCAGACCACAAATCTACACGCTGCCTGACTTTAATATTGAGTTGGGAGTGTCATGGATTTATACTAAACAATTAAATTAATAAGCAGCAGATATTTAACCAAGTCGCTGTATAATAGTCATATCCGAAAATAATTATGTGGCCAACTCTACTTTAGCCTTCTATAAATATACTACAAATATGTAATAAATACACGTATACCTTAAAACGAACAATTCTTGTATCTTTATATATTTAAAAATCAATTGCTGTCAAACTCAAGAACGTCTTAGTCGATTTTGCTGGTTTTGGTTGTGAAATGTTTGTTTTAGTCCAGGGAATGTTTAAACTGTAAAAATTAAAAATAACTTGAAATCTAAATGTCACATGTAGAAGTAAGTAGCAGGTCACTGCTAGTAGGTATATATATTCTAAAGCTCGGAAACAACTCCAAAGATTTTCATAAAATCTAGTATGCAGGGGATTTTGGGGGCGATAAATAGTGTTAGCTAGGATTCCATTTTAGAAAATATACCAAAAAGTGTAAAAATACCAATTATATAATAAATAGTAGTAATAGATACATAACGAATAATAAATCGTATGTGTAGCTGGTCCGTGAATATTTTTAGCTTAATTTATTATGGAGAATGATTTTTAAAACTAAATACTGCTTAAAAATCAAAGAGTATTGTATAAATTTATACTAAATGTACTCGTATATACTGAGTTCGGCGTTTGCAAAGGTTGTAACGTATTAAAAACACTTAGAAAAATGTAACGTCATTTATAAATCGTCTTAACATTTTCTCAATCCATGTTAAATATCTAGTGAGTAACACTATTGATACTTATGACTCTACAGGCAGAGAGAATAAGAGCTGATGGCTTTCCAGCAGAAATACATACCGTCACCACATCCGATGGGTATATACTGGAAATGCACAGAATACCTCATGGAAGAGGAGTAATCGACAATGATGTAAATAGGCCGGTGGTGCTTCTTATGCACGGACTGATGGGCGCGTCAAATAATTTTATTATGATGGGAGCTAATAACAGTTTTGGTGAGTTTCTCAATATTATAATAGGACGATTTATTCCTAATTCTGATCCAAAATCAAAGCATCATGTTATGTCATCTAAAGAAGAAGACAGAAGTATGACCATATTTCAGTAGTTTCTGTTAGATTTCATACCGACCGGTGACATTTGTGACTTTAAAACTACATGAAAATACTGGAAAAATCAATGAAGGCATTTACAATATTTACATGCAAGTGTCAAATAAATTCCTTTGCATCATCGCCTATGGAAATAATCGATACTGTTTGAGTCAGTGTCAGTTTAATAAGGATCTAGGTCTAGATCTAATAAATTAGGATCTAGTTTTATCCAATTCTTTTTTGGAATACAATGTGGAAAAAATAGCGAATAGCTAATTACATAACAAATAATAAATCGTATGTGTAGCTGGTCCGTGAATATTTTTAACTTAAATTTATTATGGAGAAAGTTTTTTTTAAATAAATATTGCTTAAAAATCAGAGTCTTGTATAAATTTATACTAAATGTAAATATGTAATACATCGTTTTTCTTACACGGAGTTCGTCGTTTGCAAAGGTTATAACGTATTTGAAACACGTAAAGTTCTATGAATATTTCATCATGCCAAGCAATCTATGACAAGCATACTAGCATAATTGCTCATAAATTATAACTGTTCACACATTACTCTTGCACCGTCAAGCGTCCATACGATAAATGACATTTACGATCTGCTGCCACGATTCCGACGTACAGCTTTTCCACATTTATCAGACCTCATCTAACAGTTTGGCACTATCATGTGATCGAAAACCATTAATGACTTTTATTGTTTTAGCATACAATCTAGCAGACGAAGGCTTGGATGTATGGATGGGTAATGTTAGAGGAAATTCCAAGTCCCGTAAACATATCAATCTCGACCCAGACAATAATATTCAAAGACATGAATTCTTTAACTTCACATTTGAAGAGATCGGTATACATGATCTTCCAGCTATGATTGACTACATTTTAACCTACACTGAAAGTAACCAGCTTCATTACATTGGGCATTCTCAAGGAGGCACAATATTTTTGGTCTTAACGAGTTTAAAGCCTGAATATAATTCCAAAATCGCTTCAGCTCACTTGCTTGCTGGAGTTGGATATCAGAGATACTTTCCAAACGCAATGTTGTCAGAACTTGCAGTTGACGTAGACAGTATATATGTAAGTTATTATTTATCTGTATAACAATATTTGAACCAAAAATTTGGTACTCCAATTTACGAAAAATTTCCGAACGATGGAGTATGAAATTTGGCACAGTTAACGTTGATATGGAGGACAAGTGCAGAAGCTAAAAGAAACGAATTATGGTCGAATTTCGACCGCAATTGACGACTAGTTTACAATAAATACACGTGGGATTTATTAAATAGAAAATACAAAACAATGAAATACAAAAGATTGTCTGAGATCAACACTGCCAAGTTACATCAAATTAGTTCCCGCTACTTTTCGAGAAAATTGAACAGTAGAAGTTTTGCAAGTTATAATAGAGTTTATAATAATAGAATTACCAATCCAGTATAAAAACAACATCCAGTGGGATGGGATTTTCTCATTCCACAAACAAATGATAATATTCAGGCAATGGATCTTGAAATACATTTTTTCTAATAAGTGATTCCAGTTGTTATGAAAGTTTTTTTTTTTAATTTCAGTCTTTAGCTATAGCCATGGGTATTGTGGAACTGTTCCCTGACTTATTATTTCAATTCCGACCCAATGGACATATTATATCTGACTACTGTACTGGAGACCCGGAACAGAGTCAGATGTGTAATTTATTTGGAATCAGGCAGTTTTTGGTAAGTATTTCGTATTGTTTTCATGATTTTTGTTCTCATTTAGATGACAATTGTAACTATTGCCGTTCTGTTTAAAATTATCCTGACAGAAAGAAGAAAAATATTTAAAAAAATACTTTTAACTGATCTGAAGTCTACACGAATGTTACACGGACTGTAACTTTTTATATGGCTTTGACCAGTTATTAATTGTCTCAAATGTTTACGTTAATAACAATTTGCATATAGGTATACATTGTAATAGATATTAATCTATCATTGATTTGCACACATGCGTGGACTGCTATTTCAGATAATAACACGTATAATATAGTAGCTTTTGAGCGCGTCTTCGCCCGCGTGTTTGTCGATTATCGCAGCAAAGATATGTCCTATGTCTTTCCTCAAGAATATAAAGTATCTCCATTCCAAATTTCATTAAAACTGGTGCAGCGGTTTGCCCGTGAAAGCCGGACAGACAGACAGGCAGAGGTACAGTCGCATTTATAATATAAGTATAGATTGTACTTATATGTAGTTCTTGCGTATAAGTACTCGATTGGTTCCGATAATAGTTTACTTTAAAATATTTAATACATATAGAGCGTAAAATTTGAACTGATAAAGAAATGTTTATGATGGCAAGATAAAACAACGCAAGTGACTTTCAGTATTTACAGGCTCAAAACATAATAATAATAAATTATTGCATAATGGTTTAAATAATATATTATACCTTTAGATACCACAAATAGAACTATAGCGCATCATAAATTGTATTTAATTTTTTTACACTTTTAATTATGTGAAAATTTCTAGTTTAATACTCAAACTGTTACTGCTTATAAATAAGTATGCAAGTTTAATACATTTTTGATTGCTATAATGGAATTCACAAGTATTTCAAATCCTTATTAATTTGTCTGTTATGTTTTAATCGCTAAACCACTTAAATTTACCAAAGAGGTACTTTGAATCTTGCGGAAGGTCCAAAGCTACTCTTAACGCCGATAACCGACATACACGCATACGAAGCCGTGAGCAAAATACAGTATTTTGGATGGGGATGGGGGGAGGGGTTTGGCTATGGGCTGGCGCTGTTTTACACCGGTTTTCCGTGAGGCCGTGGTATAACTCCGGTCGAGGTCGAGGTCCATGCATGCCGAAGCGCGGCTCTCGCACAGTGATAATTTATAAATATAAAGGAATATATAAAATAGATTTAAGGCTTACTTTTCCGTACTCACTGCTCTATAGATAACAAGAAAATGCACTTCTAATTTACGTAGACGTATGAAACCTAGATGAACAAGTTTCACGTACATTCCAAATTAGTAATAGAAAGGTCACATTGACTTACTACGACTCATCGAGATTTAAAAATCATTAGTAAACCGTTTCATCTAAACTTGTTATAGAGAGATTCATCGTCTGATGTAAATGAGTTCCCACCATCTGGTGCATCTCTCAAGCAAGTTGCACACTACGGTCAAAACATACGCGACAAAGTATTTCGACGCTACCATTTTGGATCTGAAAGGAACCAGGTTCAATATGGACTTGCAGAACCGCCTCCGTACAATTTGAGCTTGATAAGTTGTAAAGTGACAATGCATTATTCAATGAACGATACTTTACTGGATGAAAGGGATGTTCTTGGTATGGTTGAAGACATGCCTAATGCTACAGCTCGCAGAGTAGCGAGACACAGCTTCGATCATTCGGATTATATAACAGCTTTAGATGCCAGAGAGTTGGTGACTGATTTCATTATTAATGCTATCAGAAATACTACTGCTGATGGGTGAGTTTACTTAGAATAAGCTTCTACTATTTTTACAGGAATAAGGTACAGATCTACTAAGATTAAGTAAGTAAGACAATTTTGAATAATAAGTCTCACGGAAAGTTTGGGAACTTCAATATCTACATCAATAATCACAAATTTTAAGAATAGTTATTATGGACTTCATGAACTGCACAAATTTAAAAGGAAAGGGAACATGGGAAGCTCCAGCTTTCAAATAAAAAAGAATCATCAAAGTCCAAAAAAAATACAGTCGAATTGAGAACCTCCTCCTTTGTTAAATTCGGTTAAAAATTAACTCCATTGTTTGGTCTAATATTGGACAACAAAGCGGATGATTAAACTGCAGAGATACCCTAAAACTTAAATAACCCTGTCGTTGTCTATAAGTCATATGAAGCCGGAGGTCGTAGATTCGGTTCCCACCCAGAGCAAATATGATGATGAGCACGATCACTTGTTTGGTCTGAGTAAAATTTATCTATAACTAGCTGAGCCCTGACGTGTTACCCGGGGTGGCCACGGTATACCATCAACCGCAGGTAACGACGCGGGTCGAAACTAGTCTAAAAAAGCCTGTGTTACTCCTTATATTATCAGCTATCTCCTAGTTAGAAAGTTTCGTCAAAATCGGTCCAGCCAGAGATTAACCGGAACTAATAGACCGGCAAAAAATATAAAAATGTATTTTGGTAAATGTGCCGTGTATACATGCACAAATATGCATTTAGTAAAAAGCGGTTATTTTAATATCACAAACAGACACTCCATATATAAGTTTGTTTATTAGCAGTCTGGTTATCATGATTAAATAAATATTTCGGACATCTAACACAACGTCATCTAGTCCCAAGCTAAGCAGTACTTGTGTTATGAGTACTAGACAACTGATATAAATACATATATACTTTATTTTTCTTTAAATACCTACATACATAGTACAGATGCTGCCAAGTTGATTAGACACCCTTGTGTAAGATATATTATACCTATTTATTTTGATTAAGCGCTGAAGTGAAGCTTGAACACTGTAGATAATAATTGTCTTTCTCTTTCAGTGCTCCTGGCGGTCCTGGGGCTGCCTCTACAATATTGCTCAACACTTATTTAACATTGTGTAGTTTCATAATAGTATTTATAAGTTCTACAAAAGATTTGTAATATAAAATAGGTATAAATAGGTAATTAAAATCTAATTTATTGAAACAAAATATGTGTGAAACTTGAGGAAACAAAATGTATTGTTTGTGACTGTACCTATTGAATAGTACATGTAGTTTTATAAGTATTATTATCTATACATGTAAAAGTAATTGCTCTGATTGATATAACGTATTCTATCAGCTTTTATAGTTTTCATATCTAATCGCCAAACTTACAGTATCTTGGTTGTAATTTACCGTGGGAGAGCCATGCATGGGCCGACTCGACCGGAGTGATACCACGGTCTCACAGAAAACCCGTGTGAAACAGCGCCTGCTCTGTGTTTCACCGAGTGAGTGAGGATACCGACGGCCCATAACTCAACCCCTTCCTCCATCCCCCAAAGGCCAGCAACGCACGTGTGAGGCCTCTGGTGTACGGGTGTCCATGAGCGGCGGTAATCGCTTACTACCAGCCATAATATTTAGTATTTGTCAGTTTGTACGTCTTAGTATGTGTAACTACATGAAAACTCCCGTAACAATACTACCACAATATTTTACACGTATGATCGCCATGTCGCTTCTCACTTCGCCAATTGTTGTGGGTTCAAATCCCTCATGGGACAATACTTTGTGTGATCTATAAATTGTTGTTCTGAGGAGTTTTTGTGCCTGTTGTATGTTTGGAAAGTCCCCCGCAAAACAGGGTATATTCTTAGTGCGAGAGATAACTATTAAAAAAGTAGAAAAAAATATAAGGAAAAATATGTGTCCTAATGTAATGTAATGTTATGTTATTTATTAAATTAATGATTTATCGAAATTAATAAAAAAAAAAATCAAAATATTCCCAGGTTTTTGTTTTTATTTCCCCACAAAATTCATATTCTTAATGCAATGAGAACACAAATCATAGATAACGAGTATTTGGAAGAGTTACAAGTGTCATGAACGCAAGTGTTGCCATCCTTACAATAACAATAAAGAGTGAACGTACAACTGTAAATATAAGCAAATTGCTTGACTATTTTTTGTATTTTGTACGTTATTCGTAAACCTTTGAAATTGCTCCTAAACTTACTAGATCAATGTTTGCTATTTTTTTAAGAGTTTAAGACAGCTGAGGCCTCCAGCACTTCAAGGAGAGGGAAACGTTGATACAAAACCTATAAAAACCATAGGGATAGTAGGTCAAAACGCCTTTCTTAAGGAGAAGTCTATGTTTCCTGAACAGCTGTTTAAGAATGTTGCTATGATATAATGTGTTATATACCAATCCATTATTACTTGTAGTTTTTAATTTATTTATTTAAAATTATATACACATTCTACATGTTCAAGTCTGCCAAACTGTAAGACAGTTTGTCGGCAGACAACTACTATAAACTAACTATTAAATATGATCTGGTATTACTCAGGCCGGTCTAGATTTATTATATTATATTGACTTCATTTACTTAAAATTTCAATCAAAGCCAATTATAACATATTAGCTTTTGCTCACGGCTGCGCCCACGTTTATGGACTAGTCCATGTCCTTCCTCGAGAATCATAGTATCTTAAATTTAAAAAAAAGTAGCTTATATCCTTTCTTAGTTAGACTCCTAAAGTACCGGTGTACCAAATTTCATTAAAATCGGTTCAGTAGTTTTGACGTGAAAGCACGACAGACCGATAGTCACTTTCATATTTATAATATTAGTAAGGAGTAGTAAGTCTAACGCCTTCGCAAAGCACACCCTTTCAGCATATTTTATCCAAATCGTTAGTATCGGCTGGTGGTAATCTTATTATTATGTTTAGTTACTAAGCCTTCGCAAACACTGAACAGTGGTTTTAGGACTTAAAAAATATATTCTCGATCTCCAAAATAACTGAAAATTTATATGATGAGCCTTTCATAACGTGATGGGGGAGTGAACAGGAGATAGGTATACGAGTATTTTACAAACTGATAAGATAAGAGAGACAGGTTGAATGTGGTTTTTTCGAACTCAAAGAAAAATAGATGTGTCGATGTGTTTCGGTGAGGGTTGGAAAATGGTGTTATGGTGGAAAATAGTAATATTTCATTTTTCATAATTTCCTTTAAGGAAAAATAGACAAACAATCAGTTGCAAAAATGCTGTGCTGTATCGCAGTACCTAGGATAGACAGACCGACAGACAGGCAGATTTACTTACTTTCGCATTTATAATATAAGTATGGATATGCAAATTAGTGAAGTTAGCACTTACATTTTAAATAGGTCTTTCAGAACAATGTCAAGTTTTAGTTCGGATTGTATACGCATATATCTGACCTGTGCTTAAGATAGCCAACAGAACATAAGACATCATGACGATAATTAAAACTATATTATTGTAAAAGATATTAGACTGTTTATTTTGTTTGTTAGTATCTGGTAACCGGTATTTTTATTCGTAAATGTTCTAAAAATGAATCCTAGCTAGATCGATTCATCGCCGCCGAAACCCCTTGCATATTAAAATTCGTGAAAATCGATGGACCGTTTCCGAGATTTATATTATATATTTATATACAAGAACTGCTCGTCTGAAGGTATTAGGTAGATGTAATGTGTGCCATTGCTGTACTATTCTTTATCACAATACTATTCTTTATCACAATTTTTAATTATGTCCTACTAATATTATAATAGTTTGTGAGGATGTAAGCCTGTAAGTTCTCTACTGGAATGCATTTAGATAATTTACAGTGATGTAGCTTATACATTAGAACAACACACAGTCTCCCATATAAAGCAATAACATAAACGCTTTAAATAATTGTGTCCCTCATTGGTAAAATTGAACATTATTATTATTTCAGCTTGATGTAAAAACTTCACAAACGAATATTCAATATGTTGTTAGCTTGAATAACAAACAAAGATTCAATATGTTCTTACTCCCTACATCTTGTTCAAAAGTCTCAAAATTATTCCACCAACTGAATTTTGAAGTTATATTACACACAACACTGTATTGTGTGAAACTCAGAGCGTAAGATTTTGATAACTGTTGTGTTAACATGTTTTCTTAGAAAAACAGTAATATACATACCACAAATAGCAACCTACGTGTAAAAAGTTTTGGCTCACGCGAAATATTAAATATTTCTGATAGGTACATTATATTGCCACAAGCCACTCAAATTGAAACCACGCTTTTAGGTGTTTCAGGGATGATTTCATGCAGGGAATTTACGTTTGGTGCTTTTTCAAGTCGTTTTTTTTGTTAAAAAGTTTTTATTTATAAAAAGGAACGGTTAAAACGGTCATCACCAAAATGTTTGTTTTTCAAAGCCAACAACACAAGCGTCATATTTCAATATATTCAATATCCAGATAGGTATTGCAAAGGACAATGTATAAATCAAGAGGGCTATGATGGACCTGCGTCACGGATTTGGAACATTTGTCTGTATTTTTGTAGCAAATGTATCGTTTTTATAGATAGTTTGAATTATTCCTTTTTTGAAAGGAAGGGTAAAAATTAAATTCCGATGTTTGTTTTTTTTGTATAAGGATCGAGGCATTCGGGTCGTTTGGTCTTAGTACTAACACCTGAAATTCAAAATTTTTGAGGGGGGCTTCTCAGTTTACTTTGGGTAAAGCAAATAAAGAATTAACACCCATTTTCCATGAGGAATGATACCACTATTTTTCCGGTCGAGCCAGCCTTTTCGTGACGGGGAGCATGATTGGTCCTAGATGAATTTCTGTTTAACTTTTAAGACGATATGAATTAATTTAATTATCATATCTAATACGAAAACGGCTCCAAAGGTTTTTATAAAATTTACTATGTAGAGGATTTTGGGGGCGATAAGTCGATCTAGCTAGGACACATTTTGAGATTTGCCAAAAAATACCGTGTAAACCTCGGTCATCCAGGTACTGAGATTGTTTTGAAGAAATAAACTCAAAAGCAAATTACAATGGTCGTTAAAATTGAGTATAAATACCTCTTTATGAGATAAACATTGTTGTTAGCTTAACATTGTGCTAATTCGTAAGAGCGTTTATTTATGTCTACACCTCAAGCTATTTTCATGGACAATTCCTAGTTTTTCATTAACTATGAGAGATTTTTATTTTTTTATTATATAGGGGGCAAACGAGCAGACGTATCGCTTGATGGTGAGCGATTACCGCCGCCCATGGACACCCGCAACACCAGAAGCGTTACAAGTGCGTTGCCGGCCTTTTAGGAAGGAGTACGGTCTTTTCTTGAAGGTTTGAAGGTCGTATTGGTCCGGGAACACCGCAGGCGACAGCTCATTCCACAGTTTTGCTATGCGCGGCAGAAAGTTTCGAGAAAATAGTAATAAACATTTTAAAAAAATCTCCTTGTGACAAACTAGCCGAATTCAATTTTTTTGTATTACTAGCTAACAAGGCAAACGTTGTTTTGCCAGAAAAAAATAGGGGTAAGTCACTCTTATCATTTAGGGGTATGAAAAATAGATGTTGGCCGAATCTCAAACCTACCCGAATGCACACAAAATTCTATAAAAATTGATTCAGCCGTTACGGAGGAGTTTGGTAACAAACTCTGCGACACGATAATTTTTTACATTAGAGATAGTATGTTATACGTATGATAAACGTAATATGTAATTTCATTGTAACAATATTTATAGACATTTAAGTCCTTATTGGTTAAAATTGGTTAATGTTTTCGCATGTCCAATTATCACTACAAATTGCCCACAGATATACAATTGACAACGTAAATTAAGCTTTCATAGTTCAATTTCAAACTACATAATATATTCACAGAGTGTTAACAGTTATACGTTTATATAATTTTTCTAGCTGATCCACGTTAACATCAACGCTCTTTAGAGTGATATTGTAAATTACTAGTGATAGTTTTCATTTTTCATATAAGCGAATAATGTATTCTTTTGAGAAATATATGTTATTAAACCAATATTTACTTCTATACAAACCTTGTCCTAAGCATAACAAAAAAATAAAATAAAAAAACGTGTGGCACTCGGGGACTGCAGCGGTAAAGCTATTGCATAGCATTTTTATCAACTTATGCAATTATAATTATTTACTTATTTTTTATTTATGCAGTGTTTTTTTTTATATTAATTCAAGTTACATTTTTTGAGCGTGGTGACCGATAAGAAAACCATTTTTTTATTTTATTGAATAAATGAGAAGTTAATATCGTTTAAAATCTTTTTATTTTTAAACATAAGTTTGAGACTTGATATCCTCTAAATATCTGGAAAGAGGGTGGCATTATAAAGATATGATAGATACCTATACGCCTATGTACTTTCTCACAAACAGCTGCTTACGTATGCAGTGCAGTCAATCGGCAGTTATGCACGTACATACCTACATTTCGGCGATTAATTTTTATTTCCATAGATTATTTTAATTCAAAAAAAAAATCTTCTTATCTGGAAGCGTAAAAACTATTATCATTTCTTACAAAAACCATAAGCGGCTCGTTATTCAAAACAGTATCTATCCTATAAAACCGGTATGCGATGGTCACCTGACCGAAGCGTGCATTACAAGTAATAAACTTCGTTATTTAGGTCACAACATATTTATTATCGGGTCATGATCGACTGTGTTGACGCTCGTAATTTAACTTTATTAACAGTTTAAAATAGCTCCTTTTTGTGGTAGTTTGATGTTTGTGTGTTTAAACAATGATAAAGTAATGAGTACCTACTGAATATTGGAAACATGCATCTTGTGCAATCTGTTTATTTGTACTTCAATAACTTTTATAAATTATCATCGTTTGAAACGAACAGACAATGTATTCTTACATTTTGACTATTCAAGTCTGGCTGAATTAAAAATTTAAGTTAAGCGACATTTCAGAGTGTTGCATTTAAAAAAAAAAAGAATTCTAGTCGATTTCGGCTGATATTCACCATCCATCGTCTACATTTAAGTAGATTCATATTTCATCAAAATTGAACCTACACTACAATACCAACCCATATTATAATGATATGAAATGAACTTATTTATTCTGCAATCAAATTACACGAACACTTTTGCAAGTAACTTCTTTTGAGTAGAATTCAATCAATACAATCAAAACAAAACAAAATCTTTCTCTCGCCTTAAGAAATATTGCGTTGAGTACTTAAGTACTCAACGCAATATTATTATAACACCATAAAATCCTCTGAAGGTGCTATAAACGGCTATAAAACTTCGACACTTTATAGAAGTTACCCACCGATAACCCACAATTTTACGGGCATTTATGAAATTTCCTTCAAAAGCGTCGCATTAGCGATCAGACGCTGCAGCGCCTCAAAGGACAATATTATGTCAATCCTCATCTTTTCAAAGCCATATATCTTCTTCTAAAAGCTAACACACATCCATTGAAACGAAATTTTGTTACACAAAAGGATTGTATACTTTATTTCCACGAAATAAAGTTCATACTTATTTGATGCTTTCGTAAACAAATCAGTCAAGAATATCAAGGTGGAAAAATGAGGAGTGTTAAAGAAAATATCTATTCATTCCTTTCGAAGGGAAATCAAAATAATAAAATGCTTTTTTGTTTCTTCAATGCCGTCGGTCTTCAATCATTTTCTTTTCACTGGCTCCGAGATACGTTTTTGTTTCCTATAGAATTGTTATCTAGACACCCGAAATCCATTTGGGAAACAATGGGAAACTTGCGTGGCTTTGTATAAAAATATGGCGGGTTCAGAAAATACCGCATGTTCCTGATGCTGCATTGAAGAAACTAGCTTTCTCTTTTCCAAATTACGTTACTACTGAAAATCTTATTTAACCCGCACTTCAGGTACAACATTGTTTTCAATTACATTTTTTTGGAGAAAGAGGGGCAACATATTTAAAATACAATGACACAAGAATTATTAATCGCCTATTACTTTATTCAGATACTCCAACTTAGTATTAAAAAGTCGTAACAGCACCTAGAAGATGCGTTTTTATGACTCATATTTCTTCGTAAGTGCTAGGAGCACCTCATTTGAATCTTGTTTAAGCAAAATTTGTTCTTATCACGTGTACTAAGAGTTCGTTTTATATTGAATGAGCATACATAACTTGTTTTTCATTGCGCGATTCAGGAGTGTTTCTTTAACACCTAGTGACTACTACAAGACGGTAAGGAGCTGACGGATAAAAAAAGTAATACTTTAGGTCTGTGTGTTTAATTATTAAATTCGAACAATTACCAGGAGATCTTTTTAATGGAAAGCCTTCTTAACAATGCAGGTATACAATTATCCCAGGTACTTATATATGTGTATATATATATAATAATATGTAGCCTGATGGTTATGGTTCTTATTTTATGTTTTCGTATAGGTTTGCTAACAGAAAAGTTGTTTTATGGTTTTGCTGCTGATTTTATGACCTGATGATTGTATTTTGCAGTTGCGACTAGAATTCTTTAGATTGGCACTTATCAAGTTTTAAATATATATATGTATTGAACTAAATACGTAAAAGCCATAAGAAAATAGCGACGATCTCATTAAAAACAAAAGTCATTGGACAGAATGGCAAATATAGTTATACTAGCTGAGCCTCGCAACCTCGTTTACGTCTACTATTGCCCGTAGCGTACTAATTTTATGCCGTTTTTTAAATATTCTTCATTGGGCCTCTGCTCCTATTAACCTCAGCGTGATGATATATAGCCTATAGCCTTCCTCGATAAATGTACTATCCAACACTTAGAGAATTTTTCAAATCGTACCAGCGGTTCTTGAGATTAGCGCGTTCAAACAAACAAACTCTTCTGCTTTATAATATTACTATAGATTTATGGTTTTATTTTGAACTTAAAGGTTAGTTTCAAAAGTATTTAATTAATGAAAATAATGAGGATTATTTCTAAGATTTATATAGCTTACCACTATTCCAAATAAATTGTGTATACATTCTTGGAATACATTACCTAGAACAAAATAACATTATTAGTAAAAAAATCAATAGGTAGACACATAGCTTATAACGCACTAGCTTTGATTCGTGACTGTCCTCGCTTGTATGTCGGTTACTTATGTCCTTCCACAAGAATCAAAGTATCTCCAAGCCAAAACGAGTGGTTTCTTCTTTCTTTCTTTCTTTCTTTTTAAAAGACAACTCCCGCATTAGGAATATACATCCTGTGTCGCGGGGGACTTTACAAACATACATGTGACGGACACAAAGAACACCCAGACTCAGGACAACACTTTGAGGATCACACAAAGTGTTGTCCCACTTGGGATTTGAACCCACGGCACTTGGTGCAGTAGCAAGCGGCGTAGTGACCGCTTAAACCACTAGGCCATCCGAATCTTTAGCCAGAAAACGTGACAGACGTTCTTTCAAATTCGTAAAATTAGTATAGACGTATGGATTTACTACCTATTCAGTAATTACAGGTATGGAACAACATTTATACTAAAGCACTTTCAAGGTTTTCTAAAGTCTACACAAAGCTTTAAAGGAAAATTCACAAAGCACTCACGTTAAGGCAAGCAGTATTGTTCCGTGACTCGTTGCTCGAGTTCCTCTCATGAGGCCATTCCAAACGAGCGTCTCGAGGACAGCGGTCAAACGGAATGCAGTTCTCAGTCAACCGCTTGGAACCAATCGTATATAATCACAGTAATGGAACTTACTCAGAGCTGTTCACTGTATTTACAAGCTTCAAATATTTGTGTTATTTAAGTAGCAGCAACATATTGTTTCGAAATCTACTTTGCTCAAATATTAACATCACAGACAGTATTGTTTAAAATTAGTACAAATAGTTTCCCAACCTTGGTCAAAAAAGTACTTATAAATGTAATTTTGGCAGGCGCTCTATATTTTTCTTTGGATTTGAAAGTCCAGTTGAATGTCATTTCCACACAAAACAATTTCACATTTATAAGTATATAGTTTTATTATGATTTAATAAGCCGTGAAGGCTGGAAGCTTAAAAAATAAATTGACATTTATTCCTCGACGCAAAATGAAAACTTCTGAAACCATAAAAATTGTTGAATAGGTGTCATTAGAAATCAAATTCTCAAATATATGGAAATATGAAGTTAATCATGCTAAATTATTCTTTAAACTCAGTCAAAATCAAGTAAAATAACTATGAAGTACATGTATAAAATCAATACTTGTCGGTTAGTTATTAATAGACATCGTGAAATTTTTCCAATCGTCGTAAAATTCTGCATATAGAGAGTGTATGAAAACTTTTAATAATATGAAAACCTTTGCGAACCGTAAAATCCACGTTTGTGCTATCGTATAAGTGCTTAAGCTGTGTCTGAAATCACACTTAAATTCTGAAGATCTAGACGTTCCTTATCATCTATTAGCGCTCTATCTTTTTAAGTAGGTAGCGCTTTTAACAAATCACAAACTACACTATTATAAATCGAATCTATCAACACATTACCGTAGCAAGGTAAATAGTGTTGTTCCGGGCGAATTGACACGCGATTGCTATTATCGAGTTAGCTCCCAGCGGATGCTCCGAGAGAGAGGTCAACCTCAGCTATGATTGCATTGGCGAAACTATGTCGGACATCAGCGTCGAATGTAATAGCCATAATGAACGCCTTAATATTAAATCACTTTAATCTGTATGGGTATGGAGTAAAAAGAAGTGTTTTCTACGTGGGAGAGCTACGCTTCGGCATCAATGAGCTGGCTCGACTGGAGTAACACCACGGCCTCACAGAAAACCGGTGTGAAATAGCGCTTGCGCAGAGTTTCACCGAGTGAGTGAGGATACCGGATGCCCATATCCCAACCCCTCCCCATCTCCATCCCCATTCTCCAAAGGCCGGCAACGCACTTGTGACGCCTCTGGTGTTGCGGGTGTCCGTGGGCGGCGGTAATCGCTTATCATCAGGCGTTTGCTTATGTCTGATCGTTTGTACCCTAATCAAAAACAAAAATAGAAAAGAAAGTTGAGTTATATCTTTTAGCCCGAAAAATATAGGTACATACTTACTACTTTTCACTAATTTTAGGTATCATCATATCATAAAGATCATGGAAATAAAGCATCATCATCATCATTTTCATCATCTGATAGATGCAAATAGAGAGAAAAATAGAATTCCAGTGTTTTTTTCTAAAAAACACAATTTCCACTTTTTAAACTTTAAAACCAACGGTAAAAGTATCGTAAAGTCTATCCAAAAGTAATAGGGTAATAACACTTTACTAAAAGGTAGTAAATTGTACCTATATTTAACGACACTAACATTCTCATTAATTAAATATTAATAATTACATATTTAACTTTTGAAATGGATGTATAAGTCCGAAATAAATATTTTGAATATTTTTTACGTTTGAAGTGATCCTTATACAAAAGTTACCCGCAATTTAAGTACAGAAGCATATAGAACTCACAACAAATAACAAAGAAAAAATGGGTAAATAAAAAAAAATCTTCAAAATATTTTTTGACTACGATAAGACCGCAATCATCTCATAAATTTCGCAAGCCGTGTTGCAACTCAAACAAAATCATCTCTAGGTTGAAGTGTAAATATTGAAAGGATGGCAGTTACCTCGTCGTATCCGGCATGGTACCGACATAATAGAGTTTTAAAGAGTGTCAACAGAAGTTACCTTTCAACCAGTCTTATAGAACCTCTCATTTTCAACGAAGAGTTTATCAACATATAGTACTGAAGGGATCTTGGTGTCTGGTTGAGATAAAATGTTAGTAGATATTGTAAGCATTAATAACGGGATAAACAGCCGCTCTTAATGTACCTCGATTCTAATGAAGAAAATGTTCTAAACAAGTTTTAAAGAGCAATTTTTCTTGTAATGTTTAGCTTTATTTATGTTTACTAGCTGAACCCCGCGGTGAAACCCACGGTTAATATCGTACCGGGTAACGCCGCGGGGCGAAGCTAGACTTAAAAAAAGAGCCTAAGTTACTCCTTATATCATCAGCTACCTATCAGTGGAAGTCGCGTTAAAATCAGTCAAGCCGTTCCAGAGATTAGTCGGAACAAACAGACAAATAGACAAAAAAAAAATTAATTATTTTGGTATGTGTACCCTGTACATTTAGTAAAAAGCGGTTACTTTAATATTACAAAAATATACTTAAATTTTATTTATTTGTATAGAAGATTATAATAGTTTGTGTGTTAAATTTTTAAAATGTATAAATACGAAAAGTGAATGTTGTAAGGTCGAAATATTGGCGTGCATAAGATGTAGGTACTTGTGACGCCTCTGGTGTTGCGGTTGTCAATGGGCGGTGGTAATCGCTTACGAGGCGATACGTCTGCTCGTTTGCCTCCGATAAAAAAAAAACCCATAAATATCATAGCAAAAAAAACAAAAGACGCAATGTAAACAAAGACCTACTCTACGTTCGTACTTTACACAGATCTTGAGGGTTCCGATCACAAAGAATTCATGCATCGATTGAGCCTTTCAACTATATGAGCCGTTAAACACAATATTCTTCAATTGGCAGTGTTCGGAATTTCAATCACTAATTTTACCCTCTGGCACACTTTTTTTAATATAAACTTTACAAATTGTTGTCAGTTTTCTTTTTACAGATTTGTTTTGACCGAGTAAATATTATAAGTAGAAACACAGTAGTGACAAGAACTTACCTACGAATAAAAGTAGGTTAAATTTGAAATAAATATTTAAAATATTCTTCTCTGCCCGATGAGAAGTAAGAGTATAATCAAAGAGTAGTGAGATCCTCTTTGATACCCCGCTAAGACAAGAAGACCTTAAAATATGGGATTAAAGTAGAAGGGAAACTTATGGGTTGATTTGATGAGTCATGACATAATAAGCATCGTATATACGAGTACATACGTAATTAATTTATTGAAGGGGTGCATATCATTATATTATTGGTTATAAATTTGTTAGTATAATGCACATTATATAAAATATTGTTTGTGTGAATTGTGATAAACAAATGTCAAGTTCATTTTATTTATAACATAAGTTTGTATTTTTTTTAACAATTTATGCACATTCGGATGAATGAATTGATGAATTGAAATTGAAATGAATTTAACTGCCTCGGTGGCGCAGTGGTAGTAAATACGACTGCTAAGCTTAAGGTCTCGGGTTCGATACCCGGGTAAAAAAATCGACGGGTTGCACTCCGGGAGTGCCGGCAGAAGTGAAAACTTGAATATTAACACGTTGTGCATTTTTGATATTTTGGAATGGTTAGAGAATAATTTTGTACGAATTGCTTTCATTATCAGTATAAAAGTACTATTATTTATGTGGTGGAATACAATATTCATTTATTGCGCTGTCGTACACAAACATGACAATTTATATTACATACACACACGAACATTCGCGCAAGCGCCCTGCGCCGCCTGTCCTCTCTCCATCCGTCTTACGAATTTTCGATCAGGTCGCGTGACCTGACGCGAGTTTATACGTCCTCTCTCCATCCGTCTTACGAATTTTCGATCAGGTCACGTGACCTGACGCGAGTTTATACATTTTTACCCATTCAAAAAAAGTACACAGCGCCGCTAAAGAAGTTTTCACTTCAAAAAAAAGTATATTCATATCAGTTGTCTAGTACCCATAACACAAGCTTTGCTTAGCTTGGGACTAGATGGCGTTGTGTGTTAGATGCCCGAAAAATAAATGTGCATAAATTGTGCAATCCAAAATATATCGTGTACTGTGAAGGGTACACGATATATTTTTAAATCAAATTGCAGTACCAAAGTGTGAATTCAATTGATTTGGTCTGTTTTGTTAAGCAGAAATTTGTTTGACAAAATCCTACTAATATTATTATCGCGAAAGTTTGTGAGTATGTAAGTGAGTATGTTTGTTGCTCTTTCACACAAAAACTACAGAATGGATTGTGATGAAACTTTACAACAATATAGCTTATACGTCAGAATAACACATAAGTTACAATTTGTAAAGATACTAGCTTCGCCTCGAGGCGTTGCCCGCGGTTATTGTCGTACCGCGAGTAGCACCGCGGGATTCAGCTAGTAGTATATATTTTTAACAATCAAATATTTTAGCAAAGCTAAACATAACTTAAATATTTTTTATATAGGTAGATAAGTTTATGTCAGTCATTTGAAAACTCTTAATCGTCATGACACACGATTCTTCCCCAGTTAATAATTTATCAAACCAGTGACCAACTGAACCTTAAGTAAATACAGCATTACATAATAACATTAAATTAAAAGCAAATTAAATAAAGACGCAGTTGGTCTCGTTCCGAGGCGAATGTGTCGCAGAAAGGACGCGTTCACACGTGAGTCCATTCGAGTGCTTCCGTTGCGACGGCTACACGATTTAATATGGTCGCAGTTCCAGCGTCAGTGCAACGTGCAACTTATTCGTTTAATTTTGTTATGCAGCGTGTAAATTTGTTTTGCCTGTTAAAAATATACCTGATTTTAATATTGGATGTTTCTACGTTCCGTTATAGTCAGCCTATTGCCGTCCACTGCTGAACGAAGGCCTCTCTCAAAGAGTGCCAACCATCCCGGTCCTGGGCAGTCCGCATCCACCCGCCGCCAGCCACTTTCCTCAAGTCGTCGGTCCATCATTTTACGTTCCGTTAAAATTTATTAATTATCGAGTGAACGTGAAGTTGTAGCACTTTTTGCCTTCTTCAAATTGGAATTGGTATTGATTTTTTATCTTATAAATCGATGAATGCCGGCTGCACGTATGAAAAAGCATGACTGTTTGTCACGTTCCGCCTGAGCCGAGCGTGCAAGCGAGAGCGCGTAACAAACGATAGAGAGGCACGAGGCCTAAGCGTGCTTGTGACGTATATTTTTCATCAATGTGTTCTTATGACGATATCACGTAAAATAATCGTCCTTTAACTGACTTTACAGACAAGTAATTTTTTAGACACTATCACAAAACGTAATAAAAGATTTGTATCCTAACTTCTAAATAATCGTGTGCCAAGATTTATAATTATTTACTAGTAAATACACATACACTGATGGGCACAGGTCAAAAAGGTATGTATTAAGAGCGAGCGTGTTAGTTCACGTTAGACGTAAATATTAAGATATTTTTATTTTAAATGTGATATGTTTATTTTTAATGTTATATATGTAATTACTTTTACTGAAGTTTGGTTTTAGTCAGCAAAAAACAATAACATCGAAAGGATTTCTAAATAGCTTTTATAATCTTCATTAAAACGAGGGATGTTGAGAGCAAAAGCTAGCATTCAATAACTTAAAGGAACATCAATTGAAAATAATAATAGCATCTAAGGACTTACAATAAAAGCTTGTAAACCTCGGGCTACAACCTAGGGAATGTAAAAGAAGCAAAAAATGGTAGACACAGGCATTCCGCCATTCAATTCAATTTCAAAGCTAACTTAATAGCACTTTACGATTGATTTAAAATGTCCGATGTTTATTTGCGATATTGCAGGCAATACGATATCTTTCCCTATTAGAGTATTTACATTTACTTATTTGTTTGTTGTCTAAGGAAAGGCAAAGGTTTGTAGGCTACATTTTGAGCTTTCTTTAAGCTGTATTTGAAGTTACTTCAAGTTTATTTTATATCTTAAAATGACTGTAATTTAGTCTAACTCATAGGTATAAGAGGTTTCTGCGGTCAGATCATATATTGAACAGGAAATCTACCATGGAAGATCAAGTTTTCATCTCACTGGTGGCTCATTTTAAGCAGGGAGTTGAATTGAGCCACAAGTAATGTCCCCACGAGTGAAAACTAACAAAAGTATTGGTGAACATCAATTTACTGTGAAACTGAAGGATCATTGGAGCGATCGAGTCAACCCTGATGTGATGAAGACTGGAACTCCCACGGTATTTTCCTCTCCAATATATGATGCTGACCGTAGAGATCTTCCTAAAGCGTGAGTTAAACAATAATGAAAGGTGATTTAATTGTGTGAGCCCTCCTCACAGACAGAAAGGATGGTAAGACACTTGTATTTCTTGAGTTGCAAATCTGTCGGCAGAGGTAGACAGACTCCGCTTCCCCTCAATTGTTAAGAAAAATTAGAAACAATACGGCTTTAGACAAATCGTGGGTTTAACACGATACTGTAGCGCTTCCGCTATGTTCTTTGAGGTGCGAGTGAACTCTTTTGATGCCATCCAGAAAAACTGAATAGTTCAATTCATGTCCAGACTTGATCGATGTAAGAATATCATTATTAGAAGTCTGTCTGATAAGAGTACTACGTCTTATATGTACAAACACTGATTAAAAACAGCAGCCTGATTTTTTATCTTTCATTTATATTATGTATTCGGTCAGTATTTTACCGAGGGAGAGCCACGCTTCGGCATGTATTGGCCGGCTCAACCGGAGTAACACCAAGGCCTTACAGAAAACCGGTGTGAAATAGCGCTTACGCTGTGTAGTGTAGTAAGTGAGGATATCGGAGGCCCATATCGCAACTCCTCACTCCATCCCTCTCCCATCCCCCAAAGGCACCTGTGACGCCGCCGGTGTTTCGGGTGTCCATTAGCGGCGGTGATAATAATACTAATAAATGTATTTATTTTTATATGTATATTTAGAAATGTAATCTATATGTATGATTTAATTTAATAAAGAGAATACTAATAATAAATCTCTTTATTGTACACCAGCTTATATAATTATATAGTAAACTTAAAACTATTATGAAGTATGTACAAGTGGCGGCCTTATCGCTCCATGGCAATATTTTACAGGCAACCATAATCGCTTACCATCAGGCGACATGTCTGCTCGTTTGCCACCTATTCCAAAAACAAAAAAAAATATCCTTTTTCTTTTTGTTTTTTGTTCCTTTTATTTGTATTTTTTATCTCCATTTATCTTGTCTTCGATATAAAGTATTATGATTATTTTTAAATATCATTCATAAGGATTCATTAGCGATATACCGAGAAAATTAGAACCACATACCTGAAATTCTAGCTGACTATCTTCGGAAAATCCGAGCCATTCGATTAATTCAATCTAACTAATATGATCGTGATAAATCACTATATTCTGTCTCAGTAGTATCGATATAATTATATTGATAAGAGGATCTGAGGAAACTTACTCCTACAATAATTACAAATGATACACAATGATGAGGTAGCTTAATTATTTATTTTCCTTGGATATCTCTTTTCCCTTTTGCCTTTCTACTCTTTATAAGTTTATTATTGACTAGCTGAACCCCGCGGTTTTACCCGCGGTTATTGTCGTATCGTGGGTAACTAGTCGTGGGAAGCTAGTCTAAAGAATGTAAGCCTATAGTCGTTCCAATACTTTATTTAACTTTTGACAGATCACGCACATAAAGTTTTGTAATAATTTTTGATACAATGTACTACAGATAATACTGTACTTTATGGGCGGGCTCCGCCTACTTAGGGATGTGTCATTCGTAATTAATGACCACAGACTATAAAAACGGTTTTGAAATAAATCGATTATCGATTATATTAATAAAACATACAATAAAATTATTGTGATTATATTTTATATCAAATCACGTAAAAAGCTTTATTATTTTGCATTAAAATGCCCTAAATGTCTCTGTTTCAATGCATAAATAATTTGCGTAATGAAAACAGTTCCATCGTACTCGTACCTAGTAATGGGATCGAATGTATTCGCCGCAAATTAATGAATCTAAAATAATTGTTTAGACTTACTATAGTTGGTTCAAATAAAAACTACCTGCGGTACCTACTTGTAATGAACAGGTACAAAATGTTGAAATTCGTAGTAATTTACGGATTAAAAATAAAACAACCAAAAGAGGTACTGTAATACTAATTTTAATTATAAAGAATCGTCTTCTTCGTATGACCAGGAATCATCATCACTTGAGTTCTCAGTAATATTGATTATCATTTCTTGGATAGATAAATTGTCGAATGCAACATCCCGATCCCAATCCGACATTATCACCTTCTTTGTTTTTTCTACAACATTCGCCCAGTTTTCTGGAGTTACTTTTTCACACGCATTTTTCAGTAAATTCAGCATTTTTCTTGCGGTGAAAGGAGGAGTTGTATTGTTCCTCGCAGCATATCCTTTAACTTGTGCCCAGATCATTTCAATTGCATTATATTGGCAGTGATATGGGGGAATTCTGAGGACGGTATGCCCATGCTCTGCTGCCATTTCATCTATGACGTATCGTTTTGGCAGCTTCTTTGTTTTTAATATCTTTACTAACTCTACTTTTAGTAGGGACTCATTCACCTCTTCGCCATTGTCACGGAGCCAGTTTATAATTTCATGTTTTTTGTTGGCCTGTGTTGGTATTTTATTAATTTGACGAGAGTGATAAGGTGCATTATCAATAAATATTATTGATGGCTCTTCGAGTGATGTAAGCATTTCTCTGAACCACTTTTCATACACGTTCGAATTCATCTCCTCATGATAATCTCCTGTTTTCTGGGATTTAAAAGCTAATAGAGCGCCTGGCACAAATCCTTTTACTGTTCCTGCATGACAAATAATCAGTCGTTCGCCTTTTCCCATTGGTACTGTAGAAGTGGAGCCAACGGTGTTGTCAGTCCAAGTTTTTGACAGCGTATGATTCGCATTGAGCCAAGTTTCATCTGTGAAAACAACATTCGACCAATCTTCTATTTTTTTTGCTTGTCTTAAAAAATCGCATCTATACAAAGCAATATCATTGCGTTCCATTAAAATTTTTCGTTTGTCACATTTTTGGAATAACATTCCAATGTCTTTCAATACCTTTGTCAGAGAACATTTTTGACCACGGAACAAACCACTATTTCGAAGAGATTGTGTTAGTTTTTTTAATGTTGGAATATCTTTTCTTTGGTAATAGTCGTATATATGACGACGAATAGCATCAGCGTCAAAATTGTCAACGGCTGTAACTTTACTAGGCGGACGTTTTTTCTTAGGTGTAGATAGCTTATTCTGTTCCATGCCACTGCTGCCGTAGCCTTCTTTTGTTATTTTTGCCACTGTTGGAGCACTAATACCTAATGCTGCTGCAACACGGTCTCTAACTTGAGTCACTGGTATAAGAGGCCCACCATTACGGCTTTCCTTTTCAAAGTATTCACGAAGTCGCAAGACAAACTCTCTTGTTTGTCCTTTGAGTACTTTCTTTTTTGGCATTTTGACAGTAACGAAGGCAGGAACGATACGCTCAACTCAACCAAACGTGAGAATTCACAAATAAATCAATACGGAGGAATATAAATACTCAACTATATTGAAGGTTACTCATTGAAATACTGTAGATTATTTTAAAATAGACATAGAGAGATTTAATAAAGATCATCAATAGTTTAACAAATACAATATTAACCACTGAATTACAACACAATACAATAATACATTTTGAAAATTCAGTTCCTTTTATATATTTTTTCATGACATAGAACCGTCATATTTGAACAACATTCTTTTAATCCATTTCTTCTTTATTTTGACAAAGGAGGTCGCACATTGAAATACATAGAAATATGAAGTACGAAATTATCTATAAAATAATGAGTTTGTTAAATCGATTAAAACTTCTTAATGCATAAAATCGATCGATGAAAGAAATCGAATAGGTAACGGGTCAGGGTATCACTATTTGATTAAGTATTAGAGCTGTCAAAAGTTAAATAAACTATTGGAACGACTATAAGTTACTCCTTGTACCATCTGTTACCTACCAATGAAAGTCCCGTCCAAATCGGTCCAGCCGTTCCAGAGATTAGCCGGAACAAACAGACAGACAGACAGACAAAAAATTTAAAAATATATATTTTGGTATGTGTACTGTATATACATTCATATGCATGTAGTAGAAAGCGGTTATTTTAATATTACAAACAGACACTCCAATTTTATTTATTTGTATAGATGAATAATATAATAGTTTGAAATTGTCTGGTTTTTCAGTTTCGGCTGTGTTGAATAGAACTAGTGTTCAGTGACTAATATAACTTGAACTGTCATATTAAAGACATTCGAAGCATGACAAATTAAAATATATACTGGGCAGTACGAATAGTTCCATGTGCTTTTTTGTATTATTTTCGCTTTTTAAAAAGGTTGTTTTGCTAGAATTTTTAACCTTTTTAATATGATATGCTTTCGGCGACTGATAAAACGCGTATCTCAGACGTGAGTTGTTTGTACTTTAAGCATTTTTAAATCACTTTATGATTATATTCTTTTTATATTTATTATTTTGGGCCTGCCGTGGTAGTCTACTTAGTCTGATGGATCTGCATGAACAGATTCCAAAACTAGTGGTCATCATATTATTACGACTGAATTGTCTGCATTGCATGCATGCTTCTGCATCATCCAGCATTCGGCATCATTTAGGAAAATTTTAATAAAACAAATCCAAGACAATTTCCAATTAAACTAACTTGGACAATTTAACTTTCTTCTGAAACCCATATGTTCACAACATATCTTAATTTCAAATTAATATTGCTTTCACAAATATAAATTCAGGCATTTGTCGATTGTATTCCGATCACGTTTGTTCTCTGAGTACAGTTAAGGCCAACTATTCCCTCAAGATTCGGTACCCGTTTAACGAACTTCTCGTGTTAAGGTAACTACACACTTGAGCGCGACGGTGTGTGTGAAGATGCTTCAAACCAGTTCACTACTTTTGTACAATTCCATTTTGCTAAATTGGCATTGTCATGACAAATAAACTTCTTTTGTTTAACTTCATTTTTTCGTAGAATGTTCTTTTGTTGTTGAATCATTGTTTGTTATATTGGCGTCTACTGGCACCAATATAATTGATGGCTGTTTCATAAAATGTCTGCTATTTCTTGTAAAGCAATTTTTTAAAATATGTTCAATTATTCTTGAAGGCTACTTGAAGCTAGACTTCGTTTCCGAGACTTTTGGTTTTTTGTCTAATTACGGTAAGTTTTTGAAGTTTACTGTAACTAACTACCTAACTAACTAACTAACATTTATTGTACTTCTAATAACTTTAAATAATTGTTAACTATATACAGGAAGCACTCTCTTAACACCGGATAGACATGCTTCGCCATGTTTAGGCAGGTTCGACCAGAATCAGAAAAAAACAGTGTTAAAGACGCTACTCTTTCGTTGCTTAGGCGTGGCTAAAAAGTTCAGGTACGCAAATCAAATACTGAATTAAAGATATAAAAACAAAATGAATTCCGAAAAACTACCCGATTTAAAATGCGAGCATGACTTAACAAGAGAGTTCAGCAAAAGTACCAAAAGAACTTGGGTCATTAGTCCTAAATGGACTTCACGCAAGTGTACTCCGACCCTTATTTCACAAGAACCGATCGCGTGATGTGCGTATATATTACTAGTTAATTTGGGGTGCCTGAATGCCCCCGAATTTTAGGGTGCCATGAAACCTCTTAAAGGTGGGGGAAGAGATAGGAGTGCCCCCATGTACACCATTCTTTATGGTTGTTTATGGGCCATGTGTGTTGTAATCTTATTTTGATTACTCAATACGAACATTTGTTAGCGGTGTAACTAATTTTGTTAACAAATGGTTTGCATGAGGGTAATATTAATAATGAAGGGTAAAATGCATGCTTTATTCCATTAATATTCCAATTGCGAAGGTTTCTGAAGATATAAAGATGTTTGTTATCTTATTCGTCAGAGGAATGAGCTGTCGCCTGCGGTGTTCCCGGACCAATACGACCTTCAAAGTTTCAAGAAAAGAGCGTACTCCTTCCTAAAAGGACGGTAACGCACTTGTGACGCCTCTGGTGTTGCGGGTGTCAATGGGCGGCGGTAATTGCTTACCATCAGGTGATACGTCTGCTCGTTTGCCCCCTATACAATAAAAAAAAAAAGAATAACTAATCGACCAGTATTCACTTTAGCATTCAGATTACTGTTTAACAAGGAAATATTGATAAATATAATCGAAATTAATGTTAGTGAAGCTTCAGGCAACAATCCTAATCCTAAAAAAAAATATTCATAATCTCCATCAGCCTATTGCAGTCCACATAGGCCTCTCTCATTCCGCACCACTCTGATCGGCTTTAGTCTTCAATCGATTTTGGTCTTCAATCTAAATTTTAACTTGTGGCGACTTCCATATACAAGACAACAATAACCTACTGCAGCGCTATCTACCGAAATTACATTAAACTACGGAGAAACGTACAATACGAAAGAACTACCAATCCTGAATGGCGCAATAGAAGTTCTCGCGCCGATCATCATATACACAACATACCAACATCAACTGCTGGGGCAGCGGCCCGCCAAGCATGATCACTTAGCTTGGTGACATTTCATGGCCGTTCCCCCAAAAACTTTTTTTAACTAATGATAATTAATACAATTATCAAAGTGTACAAAACAAAATTAAGAACTATAGTTGTAAATCGAAATAATAAATAACTCGTTTAATATGTCCGAAAGAAAAAACTGTATTTTTAAGCATTAAATTATTATAAGGGTTTGAAATTAGAGGTAAAGTGTTGAATTAACAATAACCTATCCAACCAATCCTATCAAACTGTATAAACGTTTCGAACTACATATTTGAGAATTGAAGGTAGATTGCAAATCATGCACACAACCGTCAGTGGAAAGCGCGCTCGCGAACAATCGCTTCACAATACTCGGAAGCGACACTCGTTTAACTTCAATATCGATTTACCGAATGAATGTCGTTTTAATTGATCTCGTTAAGTGCACTTTAATTTCAGTGATGACGTTAGCGAGTGATCCATTTTAAATGAGATTCGTTTTCGGTTCGCGATTTGATTAAAAGTACTTTTAATATATAACAGCAATTAATTTGTCGTGAAGTGTTTTTAGGTCAGTTTTATTAAGGCGTTAGCTAACAAGTGTATAAACTAAGAATTGTTCTTTTTTTAATGTTATTCTTTATTTATTATTACAAAAATACATACTTAAAAGCTTTAGTTTAATAAAATTTGTTAAGTAAACAAATGTGATTACATTTCAAAATACTGCACTGCATTACGAAATTGAAAATCGTGTGCCAGATATTTTATATTGTCATCTGTACCTAAAAAACTTCTGCCATTCGAATATCTCGGTAGGTAGCATCTAACTTAAAAATAAATTTAACAGCTTCAAAATATTATTAAAAGTTTTCAATTTTCTACCAAATGTTATTGCTTAAGCGGGCTGTGCTGGGGCCTGTTTCGGCTTTAACATAGTTATATTCACATCACATATCGCATCAAAAGCCTTTAACAGTCCACTGCTGGACATAGGTCTCTCTTTAGAAAAGAGGTTTTAGCTCACTAGACCATGCCAGCCATGGGATTAGTTTCATATTATTCTTCTGTTTGCAGTGATTTTGTCCTGCGTAGCTTGCTTATTTACTCACCTCCTACGACACCCATGGGATGAACAACGTAGTACGTTCGTTTCCAGACATACTAGTCATAAAAAATGCCTTTTAGTTACTATAAATAATTATATGTTCCGGTCATCTAACACACAACGCCATCTAGTCCTAAGCTAAGCAGAGCTTGTGTTATGGGTACTAGACAACTGATATAAATACTTTTATACTTTTTTTTTTGTAAATACATACATATTATACATAGAGAACACCCAAACTCCGAAATAAATATTTGCAGATCATACAAACATTTGGTCCGACCCGGGAATCGAACCCGAGACCTCAAGCTTAGCAGTCGCATACGCTACCACTACGCAACCGAAGCAGTGAAGAACTATTGAAGCACCTCCTAAAACTGAATGCAAAAACAAATGTACTATGTATTGCAGTATTTTTATTTTAAGGCGCTATAACATATTTATTGTAGTAGAATGCAAAATATCTACCGATTGAATAGCATGTTCATTATTTCCATTATCCTGAGTTTCCTATGCTACTTTAAGTTATACACATTTGGTTCCTACAAAACAAAAAACGGGTGATGTTCTTAAAGAATTAATTTCAAGCTTGAACTAACGATACCCTTAAAGGACATAAATGGAGAATCTAAAAGGCGCTAAAAATAAGTTATTAGATTGGTGTTGAGCGCGCCCCGTGCTGCGTATCAATGCGTTCACCGCTATAATAAAGTGTTGCCAGCTTTAAATTTGGAGGCTCCCGCTTATTTTTATGACCTTAGAAGAATTTACGCCACTTTAAAATAAATCTTTTTTTTTTCTAGTTTGTTCCGGTTATAAATGCTTAAGATTTTTTAATTTATTCTTTATTTTTAATGTTTATCAGCACGACCCTTAAAACAATACTTGTGGAAAACAAACATAATATTAAACAAAGTATATTAGAACAATTAATTTTATGCTCCCTAAATGGGAAAAAATGCATTGGTAAGCACATAAAAAATAAAAGATCATAGATTTCCCACAATAACAATAATCACCGATCGTTATATAAACTCCTTAATTTAGAACATAACAGTTAATATGGCAACACTAAAGTAACGCAATATCTTGGAGCCACGTGTTACGTGACAGAACTACAGATGCGAGCCATAAATAGTTTATGAAACCGATATAGAAATTGGTCGCTACCGAATGTTCAACCCTGGGTAGGTAGGGTTGCTTTTTACTACATATAAGTAGGTAGCCTATTGATCGACATTTGACCATAACGACAACGTTCTAAATGTTACAAAAACTTTGGAAATTTCTATGCTTACAAACACACACATATCTATACTAATAATACAGCTGAAGAGTTTGTTTGTTTGAACGCGCTAATATCAGGAACCGATAGTCCGATTTGAGAATTTTTTCAGTGTTGGATAGTCCATTTATCAAGGAAGGCTATAGGCTATATATTATCACGCTACTACTAATAGGAGCGGAGCACCAGTGAAGAACGTTTCAAAAACGGGGGAAATTTTCACGCTACGGGCAATATAAGACGCAAACGAGGTTGCGTGGGTCAGCTAGTATATTATATACATGACTTTAATGTAACAACCATGAATGCTTATTTTAATAAAAGCGCTAACAAACAAACATATGTACATAAAATCATACATTCTAATACATATGTAATCATACATTATGTACCTATATGTACTCGTAATTTAAGTGACTTGAATGCTCAGTTGTAGCGTATGCAACTGAGGTCACTCTGCAAATATTTATTTCGGAGTTTGGGTGTTATATATGTACATATTTGTTGATACAAAAAAAAAGTTTACATACATATATATATATATTATACGAGTATATATATCAGTTGTCTTATACCTTAATTGTTTAATTTTGGACTACGTTGTGTGTCAGATGTCCGAAATATTTTACATTTTTTTTTATTATATAGGGGGCAAACGAGCAGACGTATCGCCTGGTGGTAAGCGATTACCGCCGCCCATGGACACTCGCAACACCGGAGACGTTACAAGTGCGTTGCCTGCCTTTTAGGAAGGAGTACGCTCATACGCTGAGATTTATATAAATACATGAATAATGCTGGAAGTTCAGTCAAAAACAAAAGCAGTTGATCAACAAATGAGAAAAAGGTTCATAAATATTTGATACGTACTTATTTGCATGTGTTCGAAACTAAACATAAAACATAGTTTTCTGATAGAATTGGATTCACTCGTCCGAGAAGATAAGTTCGGGTTGCAGCCGATCGCGGTTAACCAATCCAATTAGCATACTGTGTGTTTGTGTTCGTGAATAGTAAGAGTTTTCACTATGCATATGTAGTCGCTATTATATAAAGTCACATATTCATTGATACATATAATATGAATTTTCTAGCCCCAGAACTAGAGTGAATTGTATTTCAGGGAACTGATATCACCGGTTTCTTTTTCGGTAATCGTTGGAGGCGTTTCGTTAAAATTCTCGTCTCACAGTGTGCGTAATTGAACTACTCCGAAACGGCTCGACTGATTTTCGTGAATCTTAGCGTGCATACGGGCTGAGATACGGACAACATCTATTTTTCATCCCCCTAAATGTTAAGCGTGGTCCACCCTTAAATTATTATTTTTATTTTTTTGGACAAACTTTTTGTTTTTATGTTTTACAACGCCTCTTTTTTATTATAACGCTTTGGATTATAAGTACATCCCCGAACACTTATAGTAGATAGTTATTTTTATTGAACTAAAAAAAATATTCCTAGAAATAATATACATGTTAAAACAACGTTTGCCTGGTCAACTAGTTTATATATAAATATAATTCATACCAAGTAAATAGACCGTAAAATTGAGAGGAGTAAAGTGCAGATCTACACAGTGAAGTATCGAATATAATGGGGGATAAATGTATTTCTTTAAGGTAAGTCCCGTACTAGAGATGCATACAGGTTAACGATGACTTTACATAAATTCATAGACACATACGAGTAAATTACGACGGACATCCCGATTTAACATTTTGTGAATCATGCAAAATATTTTCCCATTTTAAGGTTGACTCAAGAACATTTTGTGCAGTATAAAACGGGTGATGTGTTAAACACTATCTTATATATTTATGAATAGGCCGGCTCGACCGGAGTGACACCACGGCCTCACAGAAAACCGGTGCGAAACAGCGCCTGCGCTGTTTCACTGAGTGAGTGAGGATACCGGAGGACCATTTTTTTTACGTGTGGAAATCCCCTCGGGCCGTCACGAGCGGTGTGTCGGAATCGAACCGACTAAAACCACACGGTGTGCCACTCTGCGCCTGAGAAGGGAGGGATCCGGGAACTGCTGTTATTAACACGACCGGACCCCTCCCAGCGACTGCCCGCACAGACGGAGGATCATACCCCAACCCCTCCCCCACCCCCAAAAGCCAGTCGAAACACGCACAGCACAGGCCGCTTAAGCAATAATATTTGATAGAAAATATGAAAAACAACTTTTGATAATATTTTGAAGCTGTTAAATTTCACTTTACGTTATATACCTACCGAGATATTCGAATGGCAGAAGTATTTTAGGTACAGATAATAATATAAAATATCTGGCACACGGTTTTCAATTTCGTAATGCATTTCGCTTTAGTATTTTGTAATGTGAAAACATTTGTTTACTTAATAAATTTTAAGTAAGTAATTTAAAGCATTTCAAGACTAGATATAACGTCAAAACTTCAAGACAAACGTACGCCGTCTTCAAAGGTCAGCATTTGACGCGATTGTTACTCCTGCTCCATTTTACGTCAGGTGACCTGATTGCTCGTTGTAAAGGAAAAATAAGCTCTCATAGTAACAGCTCGTCACTCCGTTAAGACTTCTTTCATAACACATTGTAAGATATTAAGTAAAATATTTAACTTATTTCTGCGGTTCCCTGAACTTACAAAATAATAAAAAATAAATCAATTAAAATAAAAAAACCGACTTCAAGAACCGGGAAGCACCAATTTTCAAATAAAAAAAGAATTATTCAAAACGTTTCACTCACTCGAAAGTTCTGAGATAATAAACATAAAAAAATACAGTCGAATGAGAACCTCCTCCTTTTTTGAAATCGGTAAAAAACAGTAACGTTTTAAGTAAACTAGTGGTCGCCCAGTGGTTAAAATCCGACCAAAATTCATTTTTAGGGTTCCGTACCTTTTAGGATCACTTTGTTGTACGTCTGTCTGTCAGTCAAGACCCCTTTTCTCAAGAACGCGTGGCCGTATCAAGCTGAAATTTATATCAAATACTCAAATTTACTGTCCCTTGGAGCTGTAAAAAACCAAACTTCTAAGCCAACGCAATCGAAAGATACGGCCTGATGTGCTGCAAATTTTTGACAAGGGAATCAAAACCTATAGGATACTTACCGTCAACTCAGAATCTTGTAATTTGGTACGACGCAACGTCTTATAACACAGATAAAGGATAAATTGCGAAATGCAACACTTTTTAGTTACATCATATATAACATACCTACAGGTTTGTACGGAACCCTCGGTGCGCGAGTCCGATTCGCGCTTGGCCGGTTTCTTTTCAGCTCTCTGCTCTCCTCCTTCACATAAACTTACAAAGTTACATACACACTACACAACACAGATGTGCGCCGTGTGATGTACTCGTATGTTATATATGATGTAACAAAAGAATTATGCATTTGAAATTTTAAGACAAATTATAAAACGTTGCCGTACCAAACTGCAAGATTCTAAGTTTACGGGTTAGTTATAAACATGTAGTTAGAAATTGTAATATTTCTCAGTTCTGTACCGTTTGTCTCAAACTGGTGTACATTAATTCTGCAAATATCCCTCCTAATAAAAAGAATAACCAATGGCTAACATTTTGAAAGCAAACTTAAGCGTGAATCTAGCTCCAAAACTTAGAATTCCGAATTTCTTCAGCAAAACTATGTAATGTAATATTTATAGCCTTTTATAGCAAACGTTCGAATATCTAAAATATTTCCAGTGTTCGTGCGAAGCACAAGTTTTATTTGTGTCATTTCAGCTTACTTGACCGCCATATGTATTGGGATCATCCATTTTATAGCGGACGATTTAACAGATCGCTTATTTATTTATTTGTTTGACTATTAGAATGAATACAATATTTCTTCTACGAAATATGTTGCGAAACCAATAAGCCCATTTTATACAAACTGTATAGACCTTTTAGCTAACATTATATAGTTTTAAAAAACAATAAGTAACGTCCCTAAAATTAGGAGAACGATGTCACTAAACTTACACATTTGAAAACGTATCGTGTTCAAATGCAAGAAACATAAGCATGTATCCTACCAATATTATAAACACGAAAGTTTGTAAGTGTTCATGACGGAAACAAACGTATAACTATATCACGATTACAGTGGAACAGTGGTAGTAATGTTGTCCTTCACCAAACTAGATGGCGTTGCACCACTTTTCTGAATCGCGATATAGTTACGTTACCGGGCTAATTGTAAAAACCCCGAATGTATACATAAAGACGGAGAATAAATAGCTTGTCAGACAGACAGAGTAATCCCCTAGTGTTCACAACACGTTGAGTGCTATTAACAGTAAGTATGTAAGTGAGTATGTTTGTTGCTCTTTCACACAAAAATTACTGAATGGATTTTGATGAAACTATACACTAATATTACTTATACATCAGAATAACACATAGGCTACAATTTATAAAGATACCAGCTTCGCCTCGCAGCTCGCAGGGGATCGCCGCGGGGTTCAGGTAGTAGACGATAAAGTTGTTATAATATAGCAATTGGTCAGTTTCAGTTTAGTAAATATTGTAGATATCTGCTTATTGGTGACAAAGCAGCGTATAGTAAAAATCATCTGGACTATTAAAATGTCAGAGTTGCACAACAAAAATTTATTGATTAGCATTTCCCAGTAGCAAATGCAAAGCCGCGGCCCATTTTCTATCTGATTGGAGAATTTCTTTCTGTATCTTGTGTTAAAATAACAGCCATACCTTCTTTATTACGTAGTTAAAATTACCTATGATGTTGCCACGATGTGAATATTTAAAACAGAAAGAGAACAGGATTTCAGGCTTATTGCAGAAGTGAATTTTCAAACTTTGCGAGTACATTTCGTACGAATTGTGGTGAGTTTGGCAACGCAGTTGAGTGCAGTGGAAAAGTTGAAATTAGAAATGTAATGTTCTCTTTGTTAGAGAGCTGTATCACCAATAATACCTTTTACAGGACATAAATACGTTTGTTACAAAATGCATAGATTACAATATTTATATATTGCTTGGTATAAATATAATATATGTATTTGTACCAAGCATCTGTCTACCAATGGTAGATATACCAAGAAAAAATTAATATATTTTTGGTTTATTTCATACATCTAAAATCAGTCAAAAAGCAAATCTATATAATATATAAAAGCGAAATACCACACAATCATGAAATCTTAATAACTATAACACCTACAAACTTGAAATTGGGCAGGTAGGTTCCTCATAGGGTGTAGACATCCGGTAAGAACGGATTTTATAAAACTCCACCCCAAAGGGTGTACACGGGGGTGGGAAGTTTGTAAGAAAGTCCTATGTTCTTAAGTTGGATACTTGAAATTTAAAATGTATGCTCTATAGATGGTGTAGAGACTTACTAATAATGTATCTTTAGAAATCAACCCCCTTTTGGGGTTAAAACGGGGGATGGTAGTACGTATTAAAGTCCAATGTTATTGAAGTATAAGAATTATTATATATATACTAGCTGTTGCCCGCGGCTCCGCCCGCGTTTATGTCGAGTTTTTCGTGTTTTTTCGCGGTCGCGGATATGTGACTGATGCAAAAATTAGATAAAAACAATCCTTGATGCCGATTATACATCATTCTAAAATTTCAGCTCGATCGGTGCAGAAGTTTTTGAGTTTTTGAAGCGTACACAAACCAACATAATATTTTTATATATATATGTATGTATACTAGCTGAGCCCCGTGGTGTTACAAACGGTACAACAACTACGGGAAAAGCCGAGGGGTAAAACTAATATATTATAAAAGCTACGGCAAAGTCCTGCAAAAATATTTTTGTATTTCATTTTTTGAAACACATCTCAACATCACACATCTTGTATTATGTTGTTTACCTAACTTCGTCTTCTTTAGTCATCTTATAGCTTTGTGTGACGTTTATTTTTTGAAACGATAAATAAATTTCTTATATCACAAATTAATTATTTCTCAGAGTTTTGTAATTCAACTCTTTTTGTTTTCATATTTTATTGACGTATTTCACAGTACACAGAAAGTACGTTAAGCCGTTGGTCTTGAAGTCATGAATATTTATGATAATCGTTATTTTAAAAGTCAGTGCCCTCAAATATACTAACAACAAATTCGACCTTCGAATTCAGTTCACCCTCAGTGTTACGGAAGATCCGATGAAAGTTGCTTCGTGCAAAAACTGATTTTAAGTTTGTACCAGAAATCAGACTGAACTAATTGAGCCTGTTAAACTAATCACTACCACCACACAGCCTGGTTTGTTAATAATAAGTTAAATAGAAAGCTAATTACTATAGCACATAGACTGCGTTCAGGCCACTATCCGTCTGGCAAGTTTGGACATCTCATAAAAAAGTTGATACACCCAATTGTGAAACTTGTGGAGTCCTTGATGATATCCAACACTTGCTAGAGGATTGTGTCAAATATCGAAACCAAAGGAACTCGTTGATGTGCAAATATAACCTTAATATGTACGCTGTAGGACTTTTCATCACTATATTAAGTAATCCTAATACAAATGCGGCGTTAGATCTATTTGAGATATTTGCACAACATCGACTTCCTCTGTCTCCAAGGTAGTTAGTATCATAGAATAAGCCACGATGGGGCTAACATATTACTTTTTAATAAAAGCCCCTAAATTAATTAAGATTAAAAAAAAAACTAATCACATTTTAATTAATTAAATGAAACAAATAATTTTGGAAATAATAAAGGCTAGGAAGATGATATGAAAACAGATATTCAATTTTCGAATAATTTTCAATAGACTCTACTCTATACAAGTACATGACGGCTAAAGTCTTAGATAAAACGTTAGGTATATTTAAGTATAACCTCTCCGACCCATTACATAATTAACCACCCAAGAACGTAATACTATACGTCTACAGAAGCCTCAAATTGTTAATGTAAGGTTATCAAGTGTCGTGAGAGGTGGAGGGTTGAATACGTTTTTCTCTTTATACGAAAGGAATTGTATAGATAATAATAATATTTATTAATTTCAAGAAAACGGTACAGTTTACATATCACTTATAGTATATACAATTTGACTTATTAGTTAAAATAATAGTTCTGATATATAATGTCTGACAGCTATCAGCGCCTTCCAAGTGTGTAAATTTACAAACAGTAGTGATATTAATCCGAAAAAGGTAAAAGGTAAAAAAAAAAGATATTATGTGTTATCAGATGTATGTATGTATTTATATATCATACATATTAAATTTTAGGTTGGTTCGTGTATGCTTTGAAGCATACACGAACCAACCAACCAACACTAGCCAAAATGTTCTGCAATCGATTAAAATCGATTTTTACCAGCTTTAAAGATGGTTCTTGTACATTTTTCACGTAATTTTTTTTTTCTACAACCAGTACGTGTCATTACGAAGTGTGGCTGTGCTGTAGATGTAAACACGTGCAATTACTGTACATATAGTTAACTATAAATACAAAAACGTGTTTACTACTATGAAAAACGAAGCACTGCGGTGTCTGATTCACCCATGCGATATTAAAAGTAATATTTTTACATTAACCTTCAACTATTTCAATAAAAACGCCCATCAAAATTTTAGCATGTTTTAAATCGTTTAAGGATTGAAACTTCATAAAACAGAGTTCAAAAGCCACATCAAAGTGGGATTTTTGTGTAAATTGCTTTAGCAGTTCAAACAAGTTAATAGGCTAATATTATTAATAATTACCTTGCATTTGCTACTATCCAAACCTAAACGAATATAAATCCGCGCTGATTGCAAAATGAACGACCCAGCTTGACCGCTGCGGTACTACCCTCTTACAGAAAACCAACTTAAAATGACAGCATTCATGCTGTCTGGCTACGTTTGGCTAAATTATACAGGAGTATCTCATAAACCGCCATCAGGCAGAATAGAGTCACTATTGTAGGCCCAGATATGAAAAAACAGGTTTTCGTAAAAGAATACTAAACATCCTTACATTCATCCCTACAAACTTTTGCGTATGTAATATTAATAAATTAGTATAGCATAACAGTTCCCTAAAAAAACATGGTAAATATTAATGAAATATGTATATAAAATGTCAAATATAAAGGTTTAAAATATGTCGTAACAGAATTAATGACAACAGCGACGCAAAACATTACCCCGATGGAGTAATAAATGTTGACATAACATTCCCCATCACGATAAGTCACTTCATTGGCTACGGTCTAACCTAATGGGCTGGACAACTTGTACTAGGATATTTTAATATATAATAGGTGATTCATGTGATAAACACTACTGTTATTTCCCAGGATGATTAGGGTATCTGCAACGCAACAACAACATAACATACTACAGCGCCATCTACCGAAGTTACACTGAACTACAATACGAAGAAACTACCAATCCTGAATCGCGCAATACAAGTTTTCACACTGATTATCATATATATTAGGTCTTTACCTATGAAATTGCCGTTTTGTTTGCAATAAGTGAAAGTACTTATTTTTTCAAACTTTTTTATTTCTGTTATTCGAAGTAATCACCCATGCAATCGACGCATCTTTGCCAACGCATTGGCAGTTTATTGATGCCCTTCTTGTAAAAATCAGCTGGACGGGAGGCAACAAACTCTTCAAAGGCATTTTGTACTGCCTCTCGGGAATTTAATTTTTTACCCACTAAAAAGTTGTCTAAATTTTGGAAAAAGTAATAGTCGGTAGGTGCAAGGTCTGGTGAGTATGGCGGATGAGGGAGAGCTTCCAACCCCAGCTCTTGCAGCTTGGAGACTGTCTGTTACGCAGTATGGGGTCGCGCGTTGTCGTGAAGGAGCAGTGGGGACGACCGATTGACCAAAGCTGGTTGCAGATGTGCAAGCTTCTCCATCATTCTCTCCAGTTCTTCACAGTACACATCTGCATTAATGCTCATGCCGTTTTGTAAAAAGCTGTGGTGAATCACACCCGCACTAGACCACCAAACAGTGACCATCACCTTTTTAGGGGTCATTTTTGGTTTAGGGCATTGCTTTGGTGCTGAACCAGGGTCTAACCAACTTGCTGAGCACTTTCGATTGTCGAACAGAATCCATTTTTGTCGCAAATGGATCAATATTGTTTTGATTGCTTACATTAAAAGCTGCTGCTAGCTCAGCTGTAGATTGAGTTTCGTCAGCTTCCACAATCGCCTTTAATTCATTATTGTTAACCAAAGTCTCCGGACGACCACGAGCTTCATTTTTCAAGTCAAAATTTCCAGAACGGAACCGGGAAAACCAAAAAAGGGTTGTGCGTTCGTTTGTACAGTTCTCTCCGTAAACGTTTTTGATGTTACGTGCCGTTTGTGTCGCGTTGGTGCCACGACGGAACTCATATTCCATAATTACACGAATTTTTAAAGTATCCATTATGACGAAAAATGTTCAAATGTAATAAAAATACAACGCTAATCAAAAAACAAAAGACTGAGTTTGTAAATAGAATGTCATGGTTTTAAAACAAAATTAATTTCAATTTAGAATACAGAGCCATTACAAACTTTTTTTTATTTGAAATGACCGGTACTGAAGAAACGCAATTTCATAGGTAAAGACCTATTATATATACAACATCCCAACATCGACTGATGGGCCAGGGGCAGTGGCTCGCCAGGCATGATCATTTCGATTGGTTGGAGGATCCTCCCTATCATATAGATAGGGAGAGGATTTAAAAAGATATCTTTTTAAATGTTGGTTTGTTTATCTGGTAGGCAAACTCCGTATGTATGTATTGTATACCTTCCTGTGTACCTTTTAATGTAAGAAAGTAGATTGTAAATAAGTGTAGCTGCTACTGGATGTCAAAACAAACTCCAGTATATCTCTTCTGTTACCAAATCACTCGTATCTTGTCTCGTGTCTAGTTGTAACCACCGTCGTAAGTTACTACTAAATTATTAGCACCTATATTCGTGGAAAGTTTTTCGCGCCATACCCTCCGTGGGGACACGAAGGGTGTGTTTGGCACTCCGGGAAGACCGGTCTACCCACTAAACCCCGCGGGAGCATACCATGGCAGTCGGGAGGAGCTCCAAGAACGCATGGCGGGTAACCAGACGGGATCACACCAGGGAAATTATTAGCACCTGGTGAACAAGTAGATTGAATTTCATTACGAAATTAAGTCGTGGTATTAAGCCACGTCAATTGTAACCTTCCTCAAGATAATGTCCTGTCCTTGGTTATATATATTGACTTTTAAAAGAGATAAACGGTTTGATTTGAATAAATTGTGATAAGGGACATAGAGACCCCAAAAAGATGAACTACATGAGAAAAAAGCCGAGCTCTGGTATTGCGGGTGTCCATGAGCGGCGGTAATTGCTTACCATCAGGCGATACGTATGCTCGTTTGCTCCCAATTCCATAAAAAAAAAAACAAAAAAAAACATTCAGAACTTAGTAGTCTAGTCTACGAGTATTTTAATTTTAAATAGACTTATGTACTAATATATAAATCATACCGGTCCACATCACTTATTTTCTTAGCACATACTTCGAAGAACTGCTTCTGGATTAAATGTATTACTTCTAAATATGTACGTACCTGTAACAAAAATAATAAACATTAATGGTAAGTTTGATTTTAGTTTACACTTTCGTCTGACTGTTAATTACTTAAAATTTCTATTTAGAATCACTTTCACTGTCAGTGTTAGCATTTCAACGTTACTTATTAATCTGTCAACCAGCTTTAAACTTAAATTAATCACTTGAATCGCAAAAAGCTTTACCAAGTCGCTGTCAAGATACACTTGACAGATCCTAAGAAAATTTCGAAGTGTATATCAAAATACAGGCAAAGTTCAAACCACGGGGCAGGACGAGGCCTGACTAGAACATAACAAGGGATTTTCAGCAAAATATGCTATTTTCGCCTCTCTATTTCATGGAAGTACAATGGGAAATACAGGGTACATACTAAGTCTGCTATATGGAGGTTTGAAGCTTCGAAAGCTTTTCCTCGAAGTATGTCCGGATTATACTTGAATTTATAAAGGTAAAACAGATATATGTGGAATATATTCAGGTTTTGAATAACGGTCCCGTCTTTCAAAGGCTTTATTTGTGGTTTATGATAAGATTTTTTTTGAATTTTGACAACTATACAAGATAATGAATTTATTTAAAAAAACGTATTTTATTGTTCTATTCTTTGTAATTTGTAAATGTATAAAAGCTATTAATATACAAGCCGGTCTCAACTAACTATTACTTACAAAATGGATGTACGTATAAGTGAACCAGATCTTCATAGACCCTTTGCAATCTCAGTTCCTTTTCCTCATCAGAAACTAAGGGTCAGCGCTGACGGATGGAGTGGCGACGAAGAGGCTAAGTAATAACAATTTAAATTCAACCTAAAGTACTTCAGAATAATAACGAAATAAAATTACGACGCGAGCGAAGGTTGTTATTGAGTTACTCTATTCGCCGTCACTTGTCTTGTCTCTTGTTCTGTTCGGAAACCATAACATTCCCAAAGAGGCAACCAGTCATTGTAGAAACCTGTCGAAAACTCGTGCCATGTTAGATATTGAATCGACACTTAACAAAATAAGCACAAAAGCGTAAAGAAATTCAGGGGGACAGATAATGATCATTGTAAAGCTGCTCTGTTCTCTGTTTTATTTTTTACGTTTCTATTTAAAGAATCTCACTCCTATACAACTGCAAGAATACGTGAAGCAAAAACCATGCACCCCTTTTTTACAAAATTATGCGAACGGAGGGGTATGAAACTTAACTTTTTTGTTGTTTAATGAAAATAAATCTACTCTGCCTGATGGAAAGCATAAGTAGCATTCAAAAGTGTTTGTTATCGTACTCATTCCGAAAGTAGACAATGCAGCATGGACATCCACACCATGGCAGCCTAGTGATGCTTCTACATCGTAGTTAAAGTTTATATAGAGAAGAAGTAATAAATAAAAATAGTGAAAATAAATAAAGAAATTAATTCTGTTCCAATTTTGATCACTATGCGGCCTCTAGTAATTTATTAAGTCTATAACGAGCACCAAAGTTTAGTACTGGTTATTACTATCTAATGAGTTATTAAATATCCTGATGTCCACTAGAGCTTTAGAGCATAAAGTCAGTTACAAACTACTTCATAATTTCGTATCTAGCGGCTATTACTAGTATCAACCGATAATTTTATGTTCAATCAATAAACCTGACCACCTGTATCGCTTATACGGTTCGGTGAAGTAGATGCTCGAAAAAAACGGATCGTTTGTGTGGTAATGTCTTCTATACAATATAGTGTGCACTATTATCAGTATCTATATGAAATATTCCCATCTAGTGGTAATTAAAATACTGGTATGTATATAATTCTGCACTATACATAGGATTGTGAATATTGCGCGTTACCAAATATATACAAATAAATAAAATTGGAGTGTCTGTTTGTAATATTAAAATAATTGCTATCTACTACATGCATATGAATGTATACGGTACACATACCAAAATATATATTTTTAAAATTTTTGTCTGTCTGTCTGTTTGTTCCGGCTAATCTCAGGAACCACTGGTCCGATTTGAAAAATTATTTCGGTGTTGGATAGTCCATTTATCGAGGAAGGCTATAGGCTATATATCATCACGCTACTACTAAAAGGAACGGAGCACCAATGAAGAATGTTTAAAAAACGGGGGAAAATTTTCACGCCACAGGCAATATAAGACGCAAACGAGGTTGCGTGGGTCAGCTAGTTGAAAATAAAACTAAAAAAAATCCTTCTTTCTTTCAACAGCGTCAGTAGTTGTGATATTTGTATTCTTTTTAAATTGGAATATAAATTATAGCTGTGTTCTATTTTACTTTTTAGCGTTTTATTCACAAGGTTGGTGACAAATTTTAGTATGAAATTTCAAAGGACAGGCATGCTTGAAAATCAGCTTATGCTCAGTTGCACGCTTAGCTTCTATAATACTTAAGTTTTTACATATATTCTTTATTTCCGCGAATTCTTAATTTTAATAAAACATACAAATTACAAAGTGCAACATACATTTCACTTTTTTTTAATATCTGTTTTCATGGTACTCTTATTTGCTCTTGCCTTCATTATACACGGATCTTCTTTTCCAGCTAATGAAATACGCTAACAATAACTTAATCACTTAGGCAATTCTATGAGGTGTTGTACCTTTCCCAATTTATGAAACTAACAAAAACAACAATGATTTGGTGTTATTTCTCTACAAAAGATAAGGCACAGTGTACCGCACTATAAATAGCGTAAAACGGTATCCGTAAATTATGATAAACAACGGACAATGCGTTCATTAATCTGAATTATCGCGGGCGAACACAATTAAGTGTAGGGCGACACTAAACTGCTTGTTTTAACGGATTTTTCCTCGTCCATTTAATTTCGAAATTATTTCTGAAAATGAATTATGGACGGAAGATTGATTATGATTGGTTTGGTTTTAATGACTTTCAAACGTTTTAGATGGTTTTGCTTTTGTTAGATTTAAAGCTAAAATTCTTAAAGTTATATATTTTTCAATCAAGACAGTTTGAGATAAATGACTTTAGTGCAATAACTAAAGCATCAGACAGACAGTCAGACAAACAAGAGGTGTCAGGATTTATTCAAAAAAATGATCATTAAAGGCGTGACAAGATTCGTTTAGTTATACGACGGTCAGCAACTTAAGACATACTTGACTTACGTTTAGTTAATTTTTTATGAGAAACAAAATATTAGACTATGATACCATTTAAAACTGAACCCGTTACCATAATTTACTTAATCTAAACTCTATGATAAAAGTCAGGATATGGAGTCAGTGTGACACTGCAAAAGAACTTTTTTTTCTAGTTTTTATGACCAGTCGCCCGCTGGACGCAGATTTTCGTAGGGAATGTTATCTTTTTCTGTATTTATGATATAGAGGTTAAATGAGAAGACGATTCACCTAATGGCATTGTAGATATTTACCGTGGGAGAGCCACGCTTCGGCATGCATGGCCCTGCTCGACCGGAGTGACACCATGGCCTCACAGCAAAACCGGAGCTAAATAGCACCAGCGCTGTGTTTCACCAAGTGAATGAGGATGTGTGTTATATAGCCGGCGGTAATCGCTTACCATCAAGCGATACGTCTGCTCATTGGCCCCTTTTCACAAAAAAATTGGTTGTCTGTAAAGTCGGTTTACGGACGAGTTTAACGTTGATAACGTCATTACAAAACATTAATTAAATGATTTGCTTACATTTATGAACAAAATTAAATCATTTTTATTGAATTATCACTATTTTGTAAAGATACAAAGAAGGAGTGAAATGAAATGTACAATTTAATTGATAAATTTACTTTTATTTGCACTCATTAATTAAAATATGTTTACTACTACTATTTTATTATTACGACGCATAGGCCAATCGAGTGGAAGAAAGATAGATGCGGCGCATGCGCACAATGAGCGTAACGGGACAATGAGTCATCCTTTTTGTGCGCGCAGCTGGCGCTCATCGATTTATTAGACGTTGTCACGTCAAACGAGTCAAACGTCTCACACAATACCTGTTTTGTCAAGTACTTAGCAAAATAAGTGTACAGGTAGACCAAGATAAAATGCCGCCTCTGGTTGACTTTAAAATAGACGATGGTCCCTAAGTTTGTTTTGTCCTTTCTTCTCGGGGCTAGTCCACTTAGAAAACATCGATCTCATCTGCTCAAAGTAAAATTTAACTTGCAAAAGTGTTCTTATTATCTAATTGCAGAATAAATGATTTCATGTACAACTGTCCGATTCCAAGAGGTTGAGCCTTATCAGAAGAAAGGGCAAACGAACTCATTCTTCACTCTTTTTAAATTGCCAAGAGATGTAATATTTAAATTTATGTTTGTCTTAACAATAGCTGATCAATAAAAGACCAAACCGTGCTCATGGAACAGCCGTGTTTATTCCCGCGCCATATATCAATTATTTAATTAAACAATATTAGAGAATTGGGATTTATTAAAAACGAAACCATACGTTAATAATTAGTAAAGGTACAGTCTGCTCTTCATTCTACCGAAAAAAAAACAGCTAACAACACCTTAGTCTGTCTATCAAATTATCTGATACTAGCTGAGTCGAGAAACGGTTTTCTTAAACAGAAATTATCAAATCAGAAGGATTAAAATAATGAAATTTACACAAAAACTTAAATCGGTCGAGCCGTTTCATAAGCTATTTACATCCTACATTTTTTCAGTTACCTTCATTTAACTAACAATGAGCATATTAAATAACCTCTGTTTACTTTAGTAAGTGCCCAAAGTAGAAGAAAATAATCACCGTAGACAATATTTTAGATGTATTAAAATGTAAGCCAATACACCGGAACATTGGAGCAAAGTGAGCGGACTGGGGCGTGTGCCGTCAAATGCACGCGCCCATTATATTTCCACCCTAGTAATAGTGTGGCGTGAAGTAAGTAATAGAGCGATTTTGACTAAATAAGTGAAGTATAAATTCAGAGCTCGCAGTTAGAATGCTATTTGCATTCAAAGACTTTGCCGCATTTGTACATAAAAAATGTATAAATTCGGCAAAGTGTGAGTGTTTAATAACATACAGCACAGCTTAAAAATGCAAAAAGTTTAGTTTAAGCAGTCTATAATGTAAGATTGTATTATATGATATGAGACGTCAAAAAAAATCATTTTATTATTAACTTTTACAACCTAAGTTATTGTTTCATGATATTTTAAGGCCAGTAGTAATCTGATTTGCGTGATTGGTTTTTACAACGAACCTACATCACGCTTCATAGAGCTTTCATATAGTTTGAATCTTCGAGTGCGTTCCCGGTAAACCGAACATCTGTAATCAATCACAATTACTAGATTTGTTATTTGGTTGTATATTGAACGGGTTGCGACCCGTACAATACACAGCTTGCTAAATGATAAACGTTACTTGACGTCATTTATTTGCTGCACACAAAATTACTTATGAAACTAATGATATAAAATGTTGAATAAATTATGCTAGTGCGTCCACTCTGTGCTTGCTGAAGATGCACTGATTTATAATTGTTATAAAATCGACGTTGCGGATGTAAAATGTTGACAATACAGGTTTATAACGTTTGAAAACCACAATCCGCTTTCCTCTTATGACCTGCCCCAAAACTAAAGTAATGCTTTACTAATGACTTTGTGTCGAGATTTTTCCCTCACCCATAAATATGCATTAATGATGCCTTGACAATGTAAGTGTAATTTAAATTTCATCCATCGTACAATATTACAACATTCATAAAATAATTAATACAAACGGTCATTAAATAAACATTGTTTTGTTAATATACGAGTGGCTTTGTTAATAATTAGTCATATTATACAAATTAAAATAGTTAATATCGATATATATTTAACACATTCGCGGTTGAAGCTTTATTTTGTATATCGGTAGATTTTTACACTATAAATGAAGTTTTTGTGGGTGACTGTACTAGTCAACAATTTTCTTCTTTAAATAAATAAATAAATAAATATTCCGGACATCTAACTCACAACGCCATCTAGTCCCAAGCTAAGCAGAGCTTGTGTTATGGGTACTAGACAACTGATATAAATACTTATATACTTTTTTTTTGTAAATACATACATATTATACATAGAAAACACCCAAACTCCGAAACAAATATTTGCAGATCATACAAACATTTGGTCCGACCCGGGAATCGAACCCGAGACCTCTTGCTTAGCAGTCGCATACGCTACCACTACGCCACCGAGGCAGTTAAAGTTTCTTTAGGCTGTAGCATAAGTTTATTTCCTAACCTTCCATGTAATTTAAAATAGTTATATGTATTAAATGTTTCATTTGTATATCATTGTTTTTTTTTTTAAGATTGTATGTGTTATTTAGCCCAAAATGCATTTTGAGTTGGTTCATATTCATTTTGTTCCTTTCATAACGAATTAGTTTTCATGTTATACTTCTAACACGTATTCTTTAAAAAGTTTAGTCTACTACGTTTCTTTTATACATAAACTACGAACGATTGTATTAATGAACTAGCTGAACTAGATAACCCTGTGGGTACACCGCGGTTATTGTCGTACCGCGAGTAACGCTGCGGGGAAAAGCTAATCTAAAAAGCCTAAGTTACTTCTTATATCATCACCTACCTATCAGTGAAAGTCCCGTCAAAATCGGTCCAGACGTTCCAGAGATTAGTCGGAACAAACAAAAAACAGACATACAGATAAAATTTGTGAAATATGTTATCTTGGTATATGTACCGTGTATGCTGTGTATACATATGCATTTAGTAAAAAGCAATTAAATAAATGAATAATAAATAAATATTTAAATAAATATTTTAATGTTACAAACAGACACTTCAATTTTATTTATTTGTATAGATATTGATTTTGCCCTGATTGATTATGCTGTTTTGTGTTTTGACTTGATGTGTTACGTACAAGTTGTGTGGATTAATTTATTGTTTGTTGTCTGAACTTCTTTTAAAAAAACCACAAATTATGCATGCATGTGTTAATACTCGGTATTATACGTCATCAATATCCCGTATTTTGACATTGAGAATGTTACAAGCCTCAAAAAAACGTTAAAAATATTTGTTTTATTCTTTTTTTTTCTATGTCAAAGTGATTCTCGAGTATCCTACGTTTATATCGTTAAGATACACCCACCGAACTATTAGCAACCTAATGGCTATTCGTAAATGAACTCATCCCCACTTTGTAATAGGTTTCTGTTTAACCTTGCTGCTTTTGCACGATGTTTTATGGCTTCTGTGCTCACGTTACTATTTATACTATAAAGTATTGAATACATAATCTGACTACTTTGTAGTATAAGCACATGTTTACTTGTTGTTACAAGTTTGTACCAATCCATACCAACTACAAAAGTACATTTGCCTGTCACGCTTTCGCCGATTTCAATGATATTTGGCATGGAGATATTTTGATTTCTGAAAAAGTTTATATGCTACTTTTTATCGCAATAACCAACATTCAGGCGAGCGGAGCCGAGGGCAAAAGCTAGTTGAATAAATGTAGATATGAACCATAATGTAATAATTAAACTTCGACTGCCTAGGTGGTATAGTGCTAGCGTATGCGACTGTTGTGCGTGAGCTCTCGCGTTCGATGCCCGGGTTGGACCAAGTGTTTGTATGAACTGCAAATGTTTGTCATGGTTTTTTTTTTATTGAATAGTGAAACACTCACTCGGTGAAACACAGCGCAAACGCTATTTCACACCGGTTTTCTGTGAGGCCGTGGTACTCCGGTCGAGCCGACCCATTCATGCCGAAGCATAGCTCTCCCACGGTAGACTTTGTCCAATACAAATGTATTTATATTTGCTTTGTACCCGTAATACAAGATCGAGCTTAGTTTGGGACTGGATGGCGTTAGGTCTCGAATGTCCGAAACATTTATTTATTTATATTTTTGTTGTTGTGTCCATTCGTAAGTGCATTACTTGAATGAAACTAAATTCTTCTTGCTAGCCTTAATAATTCCCAAGATTATTTAAGGTCGGCTAATAGTTCAACTGGTTTTTACCCGAATGTCAGTTTTTCCACGGAGCGACTGGAATCGGAACTCTGCAGTCCTGAGGGCGAACTGAATTCGAAGGTTGAACTAGTTGTCAGTATAATTGAAATTACTGACTTTCTAATAACCAAGTTTATGACAACCTGGATCGGCGGCTCAACCTGTACGTCAAACTTTCATACTCCGGGTTGTTATTAAGAATTTATTTTAAGGAAAACCCAACAGCACTTAGAGCCCGACACGGGAATCGAACTCGAGAGCTCTTGATCTGCAGTCGCATACACTTACTCATTATAAACATATATATATATGATTTATCAGTACCGGCTTCAGAAGAAGTTCAGAAAGCTGCACGTTTGGTGGCCATAGACACGTCACGACCACGGTTGCCTGGAAGATTGCCTTTAAGCAATAAGGCGCTACTTTTACTGACCTAGCATTAAGTTATATACTTAGTTACCTAGTGTTTATTTTTATTATTATTATAGACAGCGATAACATTGTAATAACAGAATAAAAAAGCTGTTATTACGGATAACGAAAAGAGGTCAAATGTGCTTTAGAGCGCTTAAAAGGCTTTACATTTATCGGCTATATCGTTTGATAGCCGGTCAGCCAATATGGATTAAAGTATTCAAATAAAACCGGTAATTCTCTTTAATGTTTACTGTAACTAATATTGCTTCGGAAACCATTCGATGGTGTTTTTGTTCTTCAAAACAAAGTCAATACAGATATTTAAAACAAGTATCGACCACCCATATAAAAGCTTTTTTTTGGTGAAAAAAAACACTATAGTGGTAAGAAAGCGGTTATTAACTTATTAATAATGTCTATAGTCTGACATATGGGAATAGAACCTGTTACAACTAGGTAGTTACAATTCTTATTATGGTGTTAACCAATAAGTTTTCAGTAGTACAGTTTTTATTAATATAATGGTCTATTTATTTACTAATCTAAAGAAAACATTTTATTATAGCTTACAGAAAAAAATGCACTATGAAATATTGGTTAATATAAGGATTTTTTTTTAATATTGCCTATATACCAAACTTGTTTCTTTTGCAAAATACTTATATCTCTTTAGGCAACAAGGTCCGTTTTCGCGTGACACTCATTTGTAGAAAATAACTTTTCTTATACCACACACAACAAACAAAAACAAACGGACTTAATTGATGTCCTGTTCGCATGTATGCAAACAGTTTTCAAGCTGATTTATCGAATAAAACCTTTAATAATGTGGTTATTTTTGTGTAATATATTATTATGTAGGAATAAAGAGCTACGAAAAATATTGGACTTGAGTACCCGAGTAAAATTCTCTAACATAGGCTAAAGTCGCATTGTTATATGCTACGTAATTGCTACATGAAACCGTAGCACTGGATATTACTGATAGTATAAAAATAATGATAGAAACTGAAACGTACTACTAGTTTCAAATAAAGTCTGCTACGAATATTTGCTACGAAATCGTAACATTATGAACTTCAGCTAACTACCGACACGAAAATGATAAGGATGTTTTTTTTATAAATTTATGCCTTAATTTTTAGTTCACAGTCTACTATCTTATTTACTATTCACATTTTACACCTCATGGTCTTAAGAAATAAATGAATGCTTCCTACCATGATATCAAGATATGCAATTCTTTAGCAGGCCTATACATAAAAGGAAGAAACCAAAATTAGTTTCATTGTAAAAATAATAATGTTATGTATATGTTAATTAACATCAGTTTTCTTTACATAAGCTATTAAGTATACTTTTACAGGCAAAGTAAATATGATGATAAAATAAATACGTCGCAACCAAAACCTAGTATAAAAATACCACTCAGATAGGAATAATCGGTCTTTAAATATACACTTCTTAAAACTTTCACATTTAAACGTAAAATAGTTAAATATATTAATGTTTTAATCTACAATTAATTTTGAAATTCTAATAAAACTACTTCATAATTTCGGCTGATATATTCCCATTTAATCTAAAAGAGAAAGGCTTTTAATCTAAAATTCGAAAGTAAAACCCAGTGGGAATATTCGCTATAATATTACAAGCCTTAGCAACTGTTAAACAAGTAAGGTCAAAGACACCTACTCGCAAAGGCATTGGTTACCAAATTACTCCTAGAAAAAGGTCTTAGGTTACCAGCCTTAGGAAAGTAAATGATTTCTCGTCCGGGAGTTAGACACGCAGCTCCTTAATGAGTTGAAAACACAATCAGTTGGGATTCCACGTGATTGTTTGCGAAGTTGTGGGTTAGGACGCTTTGTCAAACGGGCTTGAAGAAGATTTCCTTTAATCTTATTGTTTAGCCTAACTTAGTTGAGTAATAGTTGTTGAATTAAGTCAACGCTGTGGTAATTTCTCAATTTAAGACTGGTTATTGTCTGTTATTGTCATTCTTTGTGATTCTCCCAGCCTATTACGGCCACGGCGGCTAGTCTCAACGGAGACCAGACACCTACGCAGATATTACAGTGCACAAGTGTGTGCGCAAACACAGATGCACTCTCTCTTATAATCCGATGGTACGGTTAACCAACACGACCGGGGAGAGATCAGGCGCAGGACCGACAGCTTTACGTGCTCTCTGACGCACGGAGGTTGAGACTCCAACTTCCAAACTCCGAGCTGTAATTAGGTTTTTTTATCGTAGCGCCTGATGGTAAGCGATCACTGCCGCCCATGGACATCCGCAACACCAGAGGAGTAACAAGTGCGTTGCAGACCGTTTAAGAAGGAGTACGCTGACCGTTCATTCCAGTTTTGTTGTGTGACAAGAATAAATATTTCTATTATCAGAAAAACTCAATAACACTTTTTGGCCCGACACAGGATTTGTACCCGAGACTTCTTGATCGGCAGTCGCATACGTCAACCGCTAGACCAACGAGGCAGTTAGAGTTAGTGGCCATTCTTAATATTTACGACTGAATACTGCACATATATCAATGGTTTTTTTCTTGGAGATAGTATACCTTGATTCTTGAGGAAGGATATAAACTACTCTGTACCGCAATAACCGGCATAGTAATTTATATATAATTCTTTGGAAGCATGTGATGATTTTGAAACGAATTCTTTTTTAATATTAGTTTCGTAACTGATTATAATAAAAAACAAATATTTTAATTTAACTAGGTATTTACCACTGGAGATCGCCTCGGGCAAAATTTGACCTAAATAATTGACGAAAACAAAGAAGATAGGTACAGTGGATAGGTGCCGGTTCTTTTTTGTTTTCTACATAAAACCTTAAGTATTTAAATGTCATTTTTTTTACTAATATTCTATTTACGTATTAGTTCCTGTTTTGACCTAGTGAATGTATACTTTTTACTATATTTCATTTAAGATCCTTCTTGTAGCATTGATCATATTCAACCTGTTGTAGAATTTTTTTTAAAGATAACTTCCTCACTATGTATGAATTCTGTGTCGCGGTGGACTTTACAAACATACATATAAAGGACACAATGAACACCCAGACTCAAAACAACAATTTGTGGATTACAAAAAGGGTTGTCCCATGTAGGATTTGGACCCACAAGATTTTGCGAAGTAGAACGTGGCATGGCGACCGCCTTACCGAAACGCACTAGGCCATACGTGCAGTCAAATATATTCTTCTTTTAAAATCTACAACTTTACTTTTTCTAAAACTGATCCAGAGTATTCATGAATACATTTTGTATAACGCTCTCATTCTTTATCGCAGCCACGATTTACGGATACTATGCGTTCGTTGGTCGTTTATAAATATTCAAAATGATTGGCGATTATGGACGTAGCCTTTGTGAATAAGAACGCTGTATTTACAAAACTTTTATTTTCTCAGACGAGTACTTTTCGCAATTATACCGTTATATTGTACTGGTTGATGATATAATAGCAGTGTATTCGCAAGAAGGTTAGTAAGTAGCCATGGAGCATGAAAATATAAAAAAAAATGTATGTATACTTGATAATATTACAAAAAACTATTATACAATGTCAGTAGTGTTTACGAATATTTAAAAAAAAAGTGTTTAAAACGTATAACCCACACTATTGCACGGCCTCTGCCACGGTAGCGCAGTAGTAGAGAATGCGACTGCTATGCTTGAGGTCTCGGGTTCAAATCCTGGGTCGGACCAAGTGTTTGTGGGATCTACAAATATTTGTTTCGGAGTGTGGGTGTTTTCTATTATAATATGTATGTATTTACAAAAAAAAAGTATATATGTATTCATATCAGTTGTCTAGTACCTATAACACAAGCACTGCTTAGCTTGGGACTAGATGGCGTTGTGTGTTAGATGTCCGAAATATTTATACATATTTTATTATTATTGTCCACGAAGTGATAGCTGGAGTAGGTAAGGTAACGGACTTACATTATATAAAAAGGCCTTAGTAGCATTTATTGTTTTTTTTAGCTTTAATTAGCATCGTAAAATATATCGTACACTCCAAAATAGAAGGTGTTCTACTTTACTCAAATGTACTGACAATTGGTTTAATTTTCGAATTCAGATCACCGAAGTCTGATGACAATCGCTCCTTGGAAAAACTGGTATTCAGGTAAAACTACTAGTTGAACCGGCTGCTAGAGCCGAACCTAAAATGAAATTCAGGTGGCAAGAGCTTGCTACTGTTTACCTTTCATGTAATACTCATACTATTGTACCTGAAGATCTGACTTTTAAAAAGAGTGGCCATGAGTTTCTTTGCCAGTATTCTTCTCATAAGGCTCTACGCATTTTGGAAACTGGAAGTTATGGATCGACACAAGCAGGCAGTAGATTTTGGTGTTTTCACCTAATTTACCTTGACAATCCAGTAAATACAGTGGCGTCTGTTTGTATCGATCTATGATTTTTAACTGTAGCTTCAATTCAAAGTTCATAAATTTCACTTAGTGTCTTAATTGAAGAATAGATTTTGAATTTGAATTTAATAATTTTAGGCATAATAAAGTCTATGAAGACGAGTTACACAATATTTTCGACACTTGAGAGCAACACTTGCACGTAACCTTTTTTAAATCATATGTACTTTGTACAATTTTATTCAATTCAATTTTGTATATTTGCACACGAGGTATTTCACGTTTAAATTTAAAGAAAATATTTTATCTACATAGTGAATATAGGGATAATATAGGGTTGAATGAAACTGTATCCTATGATTTACATAATACTGTACAATATGTATAGGGAGTTGTAGTATTTTAAATCCACGTACGTCCATGAAAAAGTGTCTGTCCAAGTTTTTTCTGATTGATTTAATAGTTACTGCATAAAAGCGTATAAGAATTCTAGAATTAAATTCACTTGTACTTTACTACTGTTATAATGGTGGTTAATGGCATTTCAGAGAGTACTTGAAAATGAATAGGAAATAATGAAATAATTACAAGCGAGATTAATTCTAGAATGTATCTCAACAAGTTCCATCAAGTTCAATCTACACGTATATATTAGTTGGCATTAGGATTAGTTGGATCAACGTACTTATGAATCACAACACTAACATACAGATACTCGTATTATAGTAACAAGATTTACAGGCATTTCAGTTTGCAGTCAGCTGTGAAGGAAACCTACCAATGGCAAAAGCAGTAGGCAAATCACACAAATCATTAGTTACTTTTTCTGAGTTCTCAAAAATACGTTATTTATTAAAAAGTAATCGCCGGATTTGAAGATATTTAATTATAGGGCCAAATTCAACGAAGGTCGATTAATTAAAATTCGTTCCAAACGCATCAAGATTAAAGATACCATAATACCTAAAAGTACTAGGTGATCAAAAAGGTTTCTGAACTCAACTTCAAGACAGCAGAATTGTGATCTTACTCGTTAATAGTAAGGAAACTCTCTGACCACGAGTTCGTTTTAACTCTTAGACTTGGACTCACTTAGCTAAGTGAAAACCAAGTGGATTCATACATTTATTTATTTGAATGCAAGGTTAAACTATCCAGCATGGTCAGTTTGTTTAGGTTTTGTTATTTAAACATCGTTACCCCTCCGTTGCCATCCGAACGTAGATATCAAATCGTATAAAAAAATCTAAGTTTAGAAAGAAATCTGACCCTAACTAAAATGGAAAAAATATCTCGCAAGAAGAGTTTAACAATTCCACCAATAAATTCTCATTATCACCCAAAGTCGAGCTGCTTGTAGTACATGGTGTTTAAACATTTACTTAAAAACACATTTTCTTCACAAAGACGACCCGTGAACAAATAAAAAGACATAACGAATGACGTGGCGACACGTTTACACAAGCGAAGAATCTAGTCGTAAAACAATAAAGATGGTACAAAGGGCACCCGGAGGGCTCCTGAATACGTCCGTGTGAGGGCGACTGACGTCATACCCGGCGAGTGGAGGGTTGAAACGTCAAGTGTTGTCAAAGACCTTTGTTTATGTCTAGGTTTTATTCCTCGGATTAATTACTTACACTATAATAACTGAAATTGTAACAATGGATTTACTATTCCACTGGGTAGTTGATTTTAACCTGCTTGTTGCTGATACTGACTGCAAAATACTTTCATATACACTTTATATGAATGAGAGTATAATAAATAAGAACGGTCAGATCATTGATACATTTGTCTAGGCACTGTGGAGGAACGAGTATCATGTCCCTCCAACGCGTAGGGAGGATCCTCCGAGGCGAGGTGATCATGCCTGGCGGGCCACTGCCCAACAGTTGATGTTGGGATGTTTTATATATGATAATTTATTTATTTATTTAAACTTATTGCACATGTTGTACAGAGGCGGACTTAATGCCTTGAGGCATTCTCTCCCAGTCGACTTTCAGGTGATGTAGAAATTAGTTACTATTCCACACACAACTATTTATTGCGCGATTCAGGATTTGTAGTTACTCCGTGTAGTGCGTTACTTCGTAGTTCAGTGTATCTTCGGTAGTTGGCGCTGTAGTAGGTTATTGTTGTGTTATATGTGGAAGTCGCCACACCGCTAATTTCCTATCTGTGTTGTCACTGTCACTACACACGCAATGAAGTTCGTCCGTTTGTTCTAGTTGTTTTGTAATGTGACTTATTGCGTAAATTGAGTCTGTTCTTGAGTTAATATAATTTCCTTAACTAACTTACACTTTTAATGACTTTATTAATGACAAATGCTTAAGCCTTTTCAAGACGGATTAAGACGTATACCGAACCTTAAGAGCCTAACGGAAAGCGTTGGATAATTCCTTTTTTTATTATACCCATCGCTTCATCGTCTAGTTCGGGATGTGGCCATGACCCAAAAAGATATTGTCTTACAAAACATGTTGATGTTTTTCACAACCCATTTCGGCAAGGATATAATGACATGTCCAGTTAATGTCCCTGTCATTACAAAAACGACACAATGTATCTTGATCCTCTATGATCCTCTCCGTTTTCCTTTTCCCATCCGAGACATATGGTCGTATTAAAAATTGTTATAGATGACTGATGCAATCTTATATGAACACTAAACGCTTCTATTCTTTACATTTAGCATACCTCCACCAATAACCTATGGTCAATAACCCTAATACTAGCCTAATTTCATAGACAGGCAGAGGTTTAACCTAATTGTAGGTTGAATTAGTAACTCCTCAAGTTTAACGTTAAACGCAAGTAGTAACCCCACTTAGTTTAATGTCTAATATTTTTTCGGCAAAATACTGTCTCTTATAATACAGGTCACCCTCGTTTAAGAGAGAGACTTTACATCTTACATCGTTAATACTTATCCATTAAATACCTATAATAGAAACAGCCATGCTTTACATAACTAACAGTTGAGTTCTATAAAACCTGTTTTATTTTATTATTATTATCGATGGTTCAAATTTAATAATGTCAGATCTGCAAAAGACTACTTTTAGTAGAGTTATGTCAGTGAAAATTTGTATATCCTCAGTTCTTTGATTGTTTTTTATGCTGCTGCTCTACTGAAAAGTAGTATTTTGTAGATCCGACATTATTCATAGGGACATTAGAAATGCTGTTAAACCAATTGTACGGTTACCTAAACGAAATGTAATTGTATATTAACTATGTACATTCTCTATCTGTGAATAAAGTTATCATTAATTTTAATTTCCCGATACATAAAGTTTGCTTTTTACATACTAATGTAGTACTTAACATAAAATATCTACAACTGGTTTTTGATACAATCGATATTTGCGGCATACCTAATGTTAAAAATACAGTCTCCATTCAATACAAATAATTAATACGTCACTCGATTACGGTGAACTTACTGTTGAATATAATTACTATGTTTATACAATATTTTGCTTATCATGCCGACATTTGACCTATAATCAGTGTCGTGTAGTAAATAAGTTCCCTGATGATATAGGACAATATCGGAATAGGTATAATTTTGAGTAGCGCAATTCGATTTTTGTTTCTTTTTTTAATCAGCACGTAGGTCCTTGTAAGCGCCTACGTGCACAAGTAGCTTTTAAAGCTTAATTTAGTAAGCTTATCTATTCTCCGGGTATGAGCCTCTGGTATCCTCGCTTACTCTGTGAAACACAGCGCAAACGCTGTTTGACACCGGTTTTCTGTGAGGCCGTGTTATCACTTCAGTCGAGCCGGCCCATTCATGCCGAAGCGTGTTTTTTCCACGTAAAAATTTAAAATAAATACATAGCAGATAACTTTGTGTTCATTGTGGTAAAGCAAAAAATATTTTATTGCAAACTTTAAAGTCAAATAAAATAATCATATTTCTATAACTTGTAAAATTTACGATCAACAGTGAAATTTTGTAAGCAAAACGTTTCATGAACATGCTCGACCATCTGCTGTTTAGCAAATTCTTATTCTAAGCATTATTTGTTTCAGCAAAAAAAAATAAAAGCATTCACATTTTCAGGCCTCAAGTAACAAAACTTGATGGCCGTAGTTATTAAAACACAGGCGCGTTAGTGCCACTTGCGCCCTAATAATATTTCCATCGATCAGTCTAACCAGTGTAATGATAATGATATTAGCCCGGGTTGTTTGCCTGGGCGAGGCCTAAACTCCATATTGGTCGTTAGCTGAACAAAGGCACTCCTTAGATCTATAAATATTATAACTAATTTGATTGAAATGTTGGTACACATTTAAGAAAATGATATCAGTTACGACATTTGGATAATATTCAGAATAGACGTTAGTTGTATTAAATAATTAACTTTTACGATTATTATTATATACTGCTGTATTACCCGTGAGTATTGTTTTGTTACTTTTGAATTGGCTATTGTTCACTGTTTTATTAGATTTCATTTTTTTTCGCATAAATCTTTCTTTTTTTTAATAAAAGAAGCTAAGTAACTCCTTTAACATCGCTTTGACTGCCTCGGTGGCGTAGTGGTAGCGTATGCAACTGCTAAGCTTGAGGTCTCGGATTCGATTCCCGGGTCGGACCAATGTTTGTATGATCTGCAAATATTTGTTTCGGAGTTTGGGCGTTTTCTATGTATAATTTGTATTTATTTGCATTTACAAAAAAAAAAGTATTAAAGTATTTATATCAGTTGCCTAGTATCCATAACACAAGCTCTGTTTAGCTTGGGACTAGATCGCGTTGTGTGTTAGACGGCCGGAATATTTATTCATTTAACATCGGCTGTCTGCTAATGAGCTATTTGTGAATAATAAATATGCTTTATGTAAAGTACTACATGCATTGACCGCATTCGCAACTAGCATGGTGATCACTACTTCTGGATTCTGGTCAGAGTAGAATTACTCAGGCAGAATTTCTTAGCTTGCCTAGCTACTATCAACAATATTAGGCTAACAGTGCGTACAGAAATTTTCCACCTTTTCATATTATTAACGCGTTGATAAATCATTTCTGAATCCTTGTAAAATTAACACGGCTTTGCAACATATTTAAAACTTCTCATTGCTATTCTTTAGACTATGTTCATTAATATTTGCTTTTCGACCATACGCGTGTTGTGATAACCTACGTATCAACGGTCAACGGCAATCTAGACAACTAAGTCATTAATTAAATGTAAATTATAAAAGTAATCTCAATAAATGTAATATTTTCCTGTAAATAAATTTGTACTGAGACAAATTTTATGCGCAAAATTTAAGTTAATATCATTAAAAATTAGTTTGATGATAAAAGTTGACATTGTCAATAATCATTATTATCTTAGCTATAACATATATAATGTTGAAGATAAGCTTCTAATTGGTGTTTGGGCGCCTTAAAGGCCATTTAGGCCACTCTAGAAACTTTGATAACAATTAATGTCTTACAAATATGTCTTGTACGCACATTTCGTTCTTTATAGATATTTTCAGTTTCTGCTGTTAATTTTTACTACCTTCAGCGAAGCCTACTTAATTAAATAGAAGAATATTCTTTTGAAAATTGTTTCTTCCATTTCAGACTAGAAATAAATATAGGTACATTTCTCAGTGTAAAGCGTCTCAAGCTTACAAGAACGTGCTTAAGTTTGAAGTAAAATAACAGGAAAATTTAAAATGTTTATCTAACCGTATGAGTCTCGCGGGCCATGACACAGCTCATAAAAGTAAAGTATTTCCGTAAAAGCATACAATACAGTGTATGCTAGGAAAGTGCAACACTACTTTACTATATATTACTATCGTTACTAGCGGTGCATATTTGCCGATCTATTAAGAATAACTTTTTCATTTCCCTATCTCAAAACGAGTACTTTTGCCCTTCTATATCTAAATGCAACAGCCGTTTTTATCCGCTAGACTAGAGGATCAAGTAAATTGAATTTAGAACATCGTGTGCACTAAGTTTGGGAATTTAAAACAACAATAAACCTATTTACTTCTACGCCCATGGTGCCGAATTTATCATACAACCTTTTTAAATTTGTTAAAAACTCAGACTCGAAACCTTCTTGGTGTACTTTCTTTCCTCTGTCAAAATATAGGCTCAAATGGGCCTACGCGTTACACGGTTATGACGCGTGCGTTAAATTCCGAATATTTTGTTTTAATTGTTAAGTGTGAGACCGCAGTGATGGGCTATTTTCTTTGTATAAGATTCCATGATGTTTATGTGTGATGATTTACTCCCGCAAAAAAAATACTGCGATTTTATTATTATTATATATAGTACTTGAATTTGGAGAATTTCTCAATTAATCTGCGAGTACATTCGGAACAGTGAATCACAATAAAAGAAGAAGTGTAAGAGCACTCCGGGGAGTGATGAACGCATGCATACACGGAGTTTGTAACGACAAACAAATTGGAATATTCTCATCTCGGGCCAAACAAATTGCTTTAATTATGTGCTGGACGATATTTCGTTTAGATACGACATTTTTAACGAATGCTATACGACATATTTCGGATTTTATTATATTTGGTATGTTATGAGTACGTTATTTTAGATGATGGAATATTTGTTACTTAAATGCAAATTTTATTCTACAAGTGAAGCACCGCTTAGTATAAAATATAGCTTTCTATTGCTATGATTGATATTAAGCCAAATTCAATTTATTTTTCTTAAAATGGTATGTATTATTCATAATAGGTAATTCAGAGAATAAATATTGACAGCCTAGAATAAAACCTTTATGAGAGGTAGAGTCCACACTAAGATCGAAACCCGATTTGATGGATCTCCAATCTCAAGGCTCAGGTTCAGATGCTATACGGGCAGTAGCTATTATTTCAGATATATGCAATTCAAATTTTTATTTATCATTAATAACAAAACATCTCCTCAAACCATACCTAAGCAATTTCGCAGTCCCAAAAATTCAAATCGTAATATTTCACTTATATCTCAATACAGTATCGGAACACATCTGTTGGATCTTTCCGTCGTACATCAATCTGGTACTCGGCCTGACGACATTTTAAACGAGATTCGATGCGACTCGGCGTGACACACGGTTACCAATATCTACCCTCGTAAAATACTTTGGCAGTTATTTGAAAATTCATTTTGTGATAGTGAAATCTAGTTTGATCACTTTGGCGAGTAAAAACGTTTATCCTTTCCGTGTTCTGATTTATTGTGTAAGATTATCAAATGCCTTCGCGAAAATTTACTGCTGATACACTTTATATATACAGTTTATGCTGCGAGTTTTATATGTATATATGAAATTTTAATATACTGTACGAAAGTATTGAACGCACGTAAACAACATACGTGCGTACAACTTGATATTGTAATAAACTAAGTGAATTTGCTACACGGAGCAAAGAGGAGATAGCCTAAGCGTGTGCACCGTGACCAAAACAGGGTCCTGACGTCATCCAAGTGGGCGTGGTTTAAGTTTTTACTCTGTCAGCGTAGAACGTGGTCAGTTAGATGGTAAAAGTAAAATAGATGGAGCTGTAATTTGTCATGTATTGTTTCATAGAAAAATCTGATTACCGGATCTTTTCTTTGTAGATAATCCGTGGTTTGTTACAACCAGTGGTAGAACTAGATTATTGGATTACTGTGTGAGTGTGTTCATACTAATTTATATTTTTATACATAATTTAAATATTAGATATTCTTTGTACGTTTATATAACCCATGTCAAACACACGACAGAGTGTTATAAAATTGTACACAAGATTAATATAAAATATGCTCAGAAGTATCTCTTTAACAATTAACCTTTTTTTCGTAATTCACTTATCAACGGTTCAAACGGTTTTTTGTAAATAACGTGAGTTATATGTTTGTAGTTATGTGTGTTATATATATGTATAATGAATAATTAAATCTGCAGCGATTCATACGTTTCCGATAACAGTCACAATTATCAGGAATCAAAGTTGTTAGTTTTAAAATAGATTGATAAATATATACAATTTAGCAGTCTATTAAATAGCTAAATAAATAAATTATTAACTTATATATGTAAGTAGTCGTAAGTCACTCTTATTTTAAAAAAATGTTAAGGGTTTTCGAGGCCCAGGCTTTAGACCTAGTTTATCCTCTCCATTTTGTCCTTAAGGGAACCGAGACGTAAACATCGGAGTCCCTTCCTGGGATCACGCTGTAATAAATAACTAAGCTAATACGGTTAAATTGGCGTAAATACGTACGTAACTACATCTTATAGATATGCATTACGTCAACTCCGCTGCTTGTCTCACACGTACCACTCAACACAACTTGTATTTATTTAAAAGTAAAACTGACATAGAGACACATAACACATACATTATAGCTATATATAAAGAAACTGAAACAAGATCCAAAATTTAGTGTGTAGGGACTCAAATATTTATTAATTTAAAATTAATTCCAACTGTTACATTTCATATGATAAGTAAGCTTCAACACCTTTAAGTTCAAAAAGGTTTAGAAGCAAGAATTGTTTCGAAATTTTGATGTAGATGCAAAACAATGTAAATAACAAGTTGCTTTACAATAAACTAAAACTAATTAAAGTTATTAAGAGAAGATTAACTGAACTGCTTAAACGTGTATTAATAATATAAAAAATACATAAAAAAATATTACCTGATATTTTGATTGAATTACATTGTTTTAACAAAACATGAAAAATGCAATTTCAAGCATAGCTCTCGCTTTTACTCATTTAAAGAAGCAATCAACATCACAGAGTAATATTATATTAAAAGTGTGGGTGTTTAGTGACGTAAATTCGCTATCAAATATAGTTAAAGTGGTCAATGGTAAACAATAATTAATAATATTATTAAACATTTCCGTTAACATTTCAAGTCATAAATTTATTTTTTTCTTCTTATCGATAGGTATATTCGCATTTAGCTGATGCTAAAAATACAATTACGTTTAATAGAAATTATTTGTGAAGTTATATTTTCATTCATCCAAATCGATTAAGCGGTTTCGCCCTGAAAGGGTAACAGACAGGCAAGAGTAACATTTTAATTCATTATATTACTATGATAGGCTATGAATTTCAATTATTTTTTTTCTGTTACATATTAACACGCAACGAACCTCAAGAACAAAGCAAAAGTATTTTACGAACAGGTAAAATGTTACAGAACCGTTGCGAACATGTTAAAACTAGTAAAATGGTACGTACGAGACAGGACCAAGGCTTTTATTCTCCGCGTTAGTAAATACAAATATTGAATCTTATCGATATTGGTTTTCTTGGTTGTTGGTAAGTTGTTGCGCCATGAAAATTCATTTCAAATGTCTCCGGCAACTTTGTATCAGATTCATATCAAAGTTAGTTCTGTTGTTGATGTTACTGAACATATATTGTATTTATTCAAAGATATTCCATATTGTTTTCGGGTTGTCTAGTACATATCACTAGTTTTACTTGTAATAGATATCAAGTTCTGGGGTTATGTGTAAGTAATGAATGATTATTTAATGTACAAGTAAGTAATAAAAGATTTTGGGGTTTCAATTTCACTTCAAATTTTTGGTCACTTCGCTTTGGTTCAATTCAAGTAATTTATTGAACTCTATAAAAGAGATGAATTTATACTACTTACAAGAGTTTGTTTCTGCCTTTTTAGAAACCTGTATAGTCCATACGCATAGATACGGTCACCTTAATGGTACCGTCGTCACACGTGCGACAAGCCGCCACAAAATCAAAGGGCCCGCCTGCGGCGTACACCAACAAGCAAGTATGATTTATCAGTATACGAAGTTGTATGAATTAATATATTCGTAGTCCATAACCATAGCCACAATTGCGTGCCGGTGCACCGACACTATCCAAACGAATGTACTATAATAGTTACCTATGACCCATTTGACTGTTGGCCACAATGCAAAAAATACCATCGCTTGACATTGGCCTCCAATAAAAAAAAATTACAACGGTCTACGAATCTATGACGCAGCTGCCACACCCCATAATTACGAGTATATTCCAAATATTAGAATTTGTTAAAAATAAATTCTAGCCTACTTTTATGATCCTTGGTCTGGTTACAAAGGTTTGCGTTATTCAATCGCTATTCCACCGGGTAATTAATTTATAAAATTAATTTTTCAATAAGAAAATATTTGGTACTTGTTTTTTATTTATTATTATCAACTGAAGCTACATACTGTATAAACTATTTCTTTGGTCAAGAAATGCTTGATTCAGTACGTAAATAGTAATTATAAATACATCTGAAACTTCCAGAAATTAGCGAGTCTAAACACAAAATATTTTTTTTACTCACAAATTGCTCGATAAGTGACCTACATATAACAGTTTCAATTCCGATAAATATAAGTGTAAAACATATTTTTTCACAAATATCAATGGGGTTATCTCTTAGTCATAATAAGTAACGATATTCTAATATTTGTCGACAGAGCATATCGCTCACTTATGTGAAGGATATTTCTTAAAAAGATTTATTTTATCATTTATATCGTTTAAGTCATTAAATAAAAAAAATTGGCAAAATGAATTCTTAAAACATAGGACTATTTTGACAATCACGGGACTATCTCTACAATCATAGGATTAACATACGAATAAAGTAACAACTTTTACTACAATAAAAGTGCTTTTCAACTGCACTTTCAGTCGCACGTTTAAACAAAACTGCAAATATATATTGATAATATATTGTATACAAAAAGCAGTGTTAAATACAATAAATGATATTCATAAAAGCAAACAATTTTAAAACACATACGAATTTATATCATTGTATTTTCGCTGTTCTTCACGCCGAGTAAATACTGTATTCGGGTTGAAAATTTAATGCACACTTTTTTTATCAATATGAAAAATAATATTATAAAAAAGAGAACGATATTTTTCCATATAAACTTATATTCGAGATGTGACGGTAATGGGTATCGTTGAATTGTAGTTTCGAGTTCATAGAATGGTTTAAAAATTCGCTTTTAAAAAAGATTCACCGGCTATTTGCGCCTACATCATTTCTTTTTGTGATAAAATTTATTCTTCATTTTCAACTTTTTATCTTCAGTGTATTTTCACTTGAAATTAGAATCGTACTAAAGAAAGAAGGAGAGGATGAAAGTCATAAATTGAATAGCTACATCCTTCTAAACGAAAGAGATTTTTTTCTAACTGAAATAGCAAACAAACAGCCGAATTGAAACTTAACGTTTTTAAATCTATTTAAATAAAATTATAGTAATGTATGACTATTTACATTCTGTTGATTTATTAGTTTCAAATTGAACTACAAAGCATATTTAGCTTAGCTTAACTTATTTGTGTTGTCTATTGTGTATTATTATTTGTGGGCAATTTGTGGTGATAATTGGACATGCAAACACACTGACCAATTTTAACCAATAAGGATTTCAATAGCTGTTAATATGTCATAATGAAAACAATTTTATTATGAACTATGTTCACAACTTTGTATTCGGTTAGAAACTCAATAAAAAAATGAAGTCCTTTAACAAAATTAATGCCTAATATCCAATTCAAATACAAGGATTTCCATGGGGCAAACAGCGAGTCGCCTCTGACCCTCAACCTAGGTATAAACCTGCGTGATGAGTCTTAATAGATACTAGTAAGATAAGTTTACGAATATCTACTTGTGAAAACAATCGAATCCTCGCATTACTATCTTACAACTAAAAGTTTAAAATTACGCCTATGTCACAAGAACCAATATTATGAATCTATTGACACTTCATTTATTAAAATCGGTTCCTTATTAAAGACGGTGGAAGAAAAACCTTTCCTTTTGGTTTCATTGTGGTGCAATAAAAATAAAAAAAACTCACATAAACACTAGCGGCTTAAATGTAAGACCAAACATTCTGATTATTCTTTCGATATTTCAATACAACAGACAGTCGAACAAGTCTTATATTTTATTTACTAAGCAAAGGTTTGCCCTTCAGCACTCAGATGCCCTTTGTTTAACTTTCCAAGATACACTTGAGGTCGTATCGTAAATCAATCTATGTGACGTGGTGGGAATTGCTTTTTTACGAGCTACCCCCGTAACAAGCAACCGCGGGATGCCACCGAGATGTCAGGCACGTCGTATTTACGGTTACGTAGGGGTGGACACCGTGTTGAAAGTATTTTTATTTAAGATAAATGTTTTTGCATAAGAGTGATGAATGAGTATTCTGGGGAAAGTATTAAATTGTTGTTATTGTTTGTGTATCTATGGACTGATTAACGAGTAGTAACGGAGAGGCTCATAGCCTAGTTGCACTCGGTGATTAGAAACATCACACTGAGGGTAACCGTGGCACCGGTACCGGTGGCATGATGCCATGAGCGTTTTCGTGATTCGCAGGTCGTCAAGCAGTCGGTCCCGGTTATTATCATAAGATTACAGTCGTGAAGCTAAGTTAGAGACCTTTGGGCGACTAAAAACATCCAACGGCAAGATTACGTAGCCACAACGTTGTCTTGCAAGTCCCCAACCCGCACTCAGCCAGTGTGGGGACGTATGGCCTTAACCCTGTCCTGGGAGGAAACCCGAGCCTAACAGTGGGACGTTATGGGTTATTGATGATGATGATGCAACGGGTAGTGATAATAATGAGCTCTGAAAATATGGGTAACAGAAAAGTCTATTTTTTACCCGACTACGAGAAGCTGAAAGGAACGGTAATTGTTTTAGCAGTCTTTCTATGTATGTCCCATTGTAGCGTCTAAACTACTTAACCGATTTTAATGAATGACGTGTCAATAGATTTATAATAATGGCCCAGGCTACATGGGATATATTTATTTACTTATACTTATTGCCTTATATGCCTTGAGGCATTCTCTCTCAGCCGACCTTCAGGTGATGTAGAAATAAGAACTGGTAGGTGCAAAGAGATTGAATTTAGTATAAAAAGAGATAAACCTACATTAAATATAAATGATATATGTGGGGGAACGGGTATCATGTTCCACCCAACACAAAGGGAGGATCCTCCGAGACCAGGCGAGGTGATCATGCCTGGCGGGCTACTGCCCGACAGTTGATGTTGGGATGTTGTATATATGCTAATCGGCGCGAGAACCATTTATTGCGCGATATAGGATTTGTAGTTACTCCGTGTAGTGCAGTTTGTAGGTACATGTAGGTACAGTGCGTTACTTCGTAGTTCAGTGTATCTTCGGTAGATGGCGCTGTAGTAGGTTATGTTGTATGTGGAAGTCGCCACATCACTCCCCTCTAAGACCGGAGGTCGATATCTGATGAGTCAGCTGTCTGTGCTCTGTTGCGGAGCTTGCCAGTGCCAGGAGTGAGTAGTTCCAGTGAGTCGGAACTGAGTGCCGCAAGTTCCAGTGAGTCGGAACTGAATGCCGCTAGTCCCAGTGAGTCGGGGCTGAAGTCCGCTGATCCCAGTGAGTCGGGATCGCATGCGGTCGGTGCTGCAGTGAGGTCCCCAGTGAGTCGGGGCAGTTGCTGCGTAGTAGCTGGCTGCTGCGTAGACGGGAGAGATGTGCTCTGCTTACATGGACCGTAGGTGCAGTGTGCTGTGCCTAGACGCTGACGAGGCCGTAGGGGTAACCAGGCTGGAGCGGTCGCATCCTGCGTGTGGTGTATCCCTGTTGAGGCCGAAGTTGCTGGCTGGCTGAGACTTGCTGTGGGAGTGAACATGATGATGGTGGCGCTGATCTTCTTCCTTGAAGGCTGCTTTCAATCACGTCGGGGTCACCACTGTGGGGGAACGGGTATCATGTTCCACCCAACACAAAGGGAGGATCCTCCGACCAGGCGAGGTGATCATGCCTGGCGGGCTACTGCCCGACAGTTGATGTTGGGATGTTGTATATATGCTAATCGGCGCGAGAACCATTTATTGCGCGATATAGGATTTGTAGTTACTTCGTGTAGTGCAGTTTGTAGGTACAGTGCGTTACTTCGTAGTTCAGTGTATCTTCGGTAGATGGCGCTGTAGTAGGTTATGTTGTATGTGGAAGTCGCCACAATACATAAATATACCGCTACATATACTATATTAATAAACACACAATTCAAATATTACATACATATAATACTATACATAGGTACCTATATGATACACAGTCAGGTGTTAAGGTTGTGTTTGTGTTGCCAATTCATTCCCTAGGAGCTCACGTACTTTCGACTTGAACGTAAGACGGTTTGTAGACATCCTGATTTAGGGATTCGGCTCTATAAATACTATCAAAAGTATTTTCATAACCGTGTTATAGTTTTAAACTTTGTCTTGTTTTGTTATTAAGAACATATGACACTACTTAATGCGGGAGTTATATTTTTAAACAATAATAATCACAAAATTTAACACCAAAAAAAAAACGACTTCAAGAACTGGACCAATTTGAAATGGGACCACGGGAAGCACTAGTTTTCAAATAAAAAAAAGACGGATTGTTTTCGGACTTTTAGGGTTCCAATTACCCGTAATGAACTAATCTCTCAGAAGTGCATACGGCAACTTACGTTTCAACATCCTCTTCAAAATGATCTCCAACGATGTACAGATATTTGAAGTAAAACATTCTTGAGGCGAGTTGAGCACTTTTCGGGTGAACAAAAACCTTTGAACTCGTGTCATCATCTACTATATGTGTAGTGTCTATATATGTGTTCTTTTCGGGTGAATGGAAAGCGTGAAACTCGTGTCATCGTCACCGCACGCTTCCCATGAGCTATATGTATACTGTGCATAGTGTTTTTTTCCATGTCTGTCGGCAATCCTCAAGACTGCTTTTTTAAATGTTGTTTAGATTCTACACTTACTTTTACAACCAACTGTGACCTCGCTATATATCAAATGAATTACCTGGAACAGAAATACAACCAATAAATAGATTACCATCACATAAAACTTTAAAAAAATGTATTTAATATTAAGAGATCAAAGAGAAATAATATAATTACACAATTACGACCAGTTTGAAGCTGTCATTAAATATTTATCCATTATCTACGGCAAACACAACTAGAAACCGTTTTCATGTCTAGTTCGATATAAATTTAAAAGGCGTTTTTTTAAACCATATCCCGACTACGTAATAACTACAAATAAAATTTATAAATCCTATGTCACTCGCATAATTATTAGAAATCTACTGACACTGCACTCATTACAATCCGTTCAGTAGTGTAGGCGCTGCGTTAGAACATACAAACATACTTAGACCTTTTTTGGGACTAATCCCGCCCACACGCACCCAACTGTAACTCCTGTAAATCAGGTTCAACAGCAATGACCCACGAACACACCGAGTTACGACACTCGGGAAGACCCAGGACAAATTAAACTGTCTTTAAACCCGCAACGAAATTAAACAGAAGAAAACTGGAGGAGTTGCATATATATATATATATGTGTGTGATGGACACAGACACACATAGACTTTCAAATCTATTACAGTTCCTTTTGTCTTCGACGTGGTCGTAATTATATCTACTCGTAGATAAGGCTTCATGTAGTTAAGTTAACCTCTTCTGTACATACGAGTATAATGTGAAAACACCTTATAGTTACTCTTCTGATAATCGCAAAGCAACTTCCGCTGAATAATGCATTCACTTAAATCCAGTCCTTATCATTTCTCTTCAACTGAATTCTATTGATTCAGTCTCGCTCCACGAATGAAGGATCTACGGTATCTAAACTTCGTATAACTTACATATCCGCTAAGCTACTGAATAACTTTTATGTTTGTCTTGCCGCCATGTTCTCGAAATACATTCAGTTGATGCATGGTAATGTAGATTCAGACTTCGTATATGCAGTTCAACTAGCACTGTGAACAAACTTTTCGACGATAATTTGAATATACGATAAGTTATTTGTATTTCATGGAAGATTAACCAACCCACCAGGCATGATCACCTCGCCTGGCCGGAGGATCCTCCCTTTGTGTTGGAGGGACATGACACCCGTTCCCACATATGCATTTAGTAAAAAGCGGTTATTTAAATATTACAAACACACATTTTATTTATTTGTATAGATTTTTATAGTATAAAAGTTATAAATAGTACGAGCTCCCTCATCGTTGCAATAACTCTTTGAAAGAAACAAGTAATCGCCCAGTGGTGGAATTTCGACTACATATTTTTATTTATTTCAGTTTCGTGAACTCCTTCTCTGTATAAACTTTAACTCTGCCTTTCACACTCCTCTCTATTTTTTATAAAAAGGGATTCAAAGTTTTCGCTTCGAGTTTTAAATATATACATAACAAAACTGCTTCTTATAAAGTACGTACATACATAACTTTACAGAAACGACTAAGTTCTTATACTGTCGAGACGTCAGCATCGTCGTGTACTAGACGTGATTTATAACTTTGTGAATGTAGAAGTTTCCAACAGTTAAAGTTATTTCAATGATCTAAAAACTCATTATAATAATATTTAAATGTTAATTAATATAATTTACAAATCATAGCAAACAAAAAAACTGTTCAAGTAATAGTTTTGTAACATTTTTTTAACTTGAAGCTATGGGCCGGCTAATCGCTTACCATCAAGCAACACGTCTGCTCGTTTGTCCCCTTAAATAAAAAAAATGAAAAAGATGGCGTTGTGTGTCAGATTGCCGAAATATGAAAAATGTTTGGATATATTTTTAAGAAAGTTCGATATTAAATATATAGAGACATAAGAAAAAATATCTTCACCTTCAGTTAAATATATTTATATAACCTCAATGTTCGTTGAACTTACTTTTTCATTGTGCTTTTCGAAAAAAAGAAAAATTTAAAAATAACGACCTCAAACTAATATCACACATATGTACCTATATTATGTTATAAATTTGCAACTACTTATGTATGTCAACTTGAAAAAGAACCCATTCCTACATTGCACAACATCAACCTGTTCGATCCAACTTCTTATTTATTTAAACAGACCCCAGGGGAATGCAATACAAATACATTCCGTTCGACATAACAAACGAGCTAGGAGACAGTATGAAAACGTGACGCATTTCATCTCCGTCTTCATTTCGCGTTTATAAATATATGTGTGTATTCTTATGTATGGAAATAAGATCCTATTGTTAGTTTCAGAAAGACAAGACTGCGATATACTGTAAAATTTGCAGTTGAGTTGATATGTTTCAGAGAGCGAATAAAAACATTACGCTTCTCTAATATTTTTTTTTGTGCGGAAATCTCCTTGGATACCACTAGCTAGTGGTTATGTCGGACTCGAACCAAAATAAAATCCGTACACCATCTCGGGTAGATACTGGCAGCCGGGGAACCGGAACCGGAAGGAAATCCCTGGAACCCCGACGTACCTCGGGCCACCCACTGTTTGCAGGTGGCCCCCTTTTTTGTAGGAACCCTAACATTCCTATTTTCGATTCAGATTCAAAAGGCTCACTTTACAGAGCTCGTACCGCCGCCCTGGCCTGCTTCTGCCAGCACAACTGGTGGTCGCACCTGTCACCCTCGGGCTTGCGCTTATGGAGGACGAGACGCCACACAATCACTGTTTTAAAGAGTTTGCACACTCGTCAAGCAACACTATGGGCCGGGAGGCGGATGGAGAGTCCGCAGGGCACCCCGCTCCTCCTTTCGGATGAGAACCAGTTTCCCTGTCTTGCATAATTTCGGAATCTGGCCCTGTTTCTCGAATACCCTAAGATTTTATTAAGATTACAGGTTCCGAGTCCTGATTTTAAGTAGAACGATCACTTATTTCTGGTTCCTGCATCCACAAGTATTCGGAGAACTGAAGCTATTTTCACAATCCTATAAACGCTATTCTAATTAAGAATGTTCCGTGCTGTTAGATTTGTCGAATTTTTCATTCATACGATTAGCAAATATTAAGTTGATATGTTTATATTTTTTCGACCATGAAATCTCTACTGCCAAATATACCTAAGCACTAGAACTAACCTGGTACTATCAATTTTTGCATCTAAAACACTATCGACACTACCAACTTTTACATCTAAAACACTATCGGTACTAAAGAAATTCTTCGTCAAACATTTTAACAGTATAAGTAATAAAATTTATATTGCCTTACTTAAAAAACTTGGCAAAAAAAAATAAACTGTGACGTAAGCACACGCTAAATGTGCATCTAAATAGCTGTTTATCTACTTTACGAGAGTGGAGGGTAGTATTTTAAAGTAGAGGGTGTGTAAATCAATGTGGATGAGTTTTTCAGGTCAGCACATACACCTCTTTTTTATAGTATAAGAGGGCAAACGAGCAGATAGAACATTTGATGGTAAGCGATAATCGCCACCCGCGACTGCGTGCATGCGTTCTATTTATTTTATTGCTATACCAGGTCAGTTCTCTGATACCCGTTATACAACTTTACTTGTAAATAAGGTACTTAACCTAATTAAAGAAAAGCACATTCATAAGGGACAAAGTTTTTTGCTTATTTCTTTAAACATTATATTCTTCATTACATATATTTATAGCTGAAACACCCGGCTTCAAATTTCAAATGTAACAAAATTTATAAATGTTTTTTCAGGGCTTCGGTAAATGAGGGAACGCTTTTGTTTATTATGAAAATGTACTAGAAAATTGAATTTTGTAACTGAAAGGTTATTTTTGTTTTTAAGAGATATATAATACTGGGGATTGGTATATATTCTTTCAGACATTGATTTAAATTCCCAACAATTTATTAATATTTTCTGTTAGGGTTGACTCATTTGTTAATACGAAAGATGTACTTGTACTACATATATTGTAGTGCTACGTCTTGTTTTCACAAACCCTAACAAATACTCAGTGACTGTTCACAAATTCTAGGACGACACGATCGACTACTTATTTTCAAATTTGACAAAGTGCTCTCATCACGATATTCTAGATCTCGTTAGTAAACATAATACTCTTGTATTATTATATTATGAGGGTTTCTACCACTTGAAACTGAATAGTAAACAAACACTACGAAACAACTTTTACTTGTCAATGGTAATATATAACATATTTTTAGGATTACTTACGTTCCAATGAAAATTCGAAATTTCTAACGTTGAGTCGATACTTAACGTTAGAAATTTCTTTTAAAGTTTTATCAAATACTAGCTGACCCCCGCAACCTCGTATGCGTCTTCTATTGCTCGTAGCATAAAAAATTCCCCCCTTTCTGAAACATTCTTCATTGGTGCTCCGCTTCTATCAGTATTAGCGTGATGATATATAGCCTATAACCTTCCTCGATAAATGGACTATCCAACACTGAAAGATTTTTTCAAGTCGGGACAGTTGAACCACCACCAAACTTTTCAGCTTTATAATATTAGTATAGATTACTGTCGATTACACGACCGGTTTTCTGCAAAACATATTGTTCATATGTCATTTTAAACTTCAAAGCAGTACACAACTTTTTTTAGAACTAGTCGTTTTCGTATGTAAGCCATTCTTTACCCTGGTTAATCTATGGGACTCCTCGTTCATGAATATAATTCAGATGCAGCGAGGTGTGTGGTGTACATTACTATTCCTGGTTCGTGTGTGAATATTTATGAAGTTTTGTTTTAAGAGCAGCGTAATTCTATGATAATGCTTGTTTTATTCAAGAACAACATTATCTTAACACGTAAGTACTCTTATGCTTGTGTTATTTAAACTTATATTGAGGTAGAGAACTATAAACACTGTATAGCTAACTAAAATTTAGTTGTATTCACATGAGTAATTTGAAAAAGATAAGGAAAGATAGGTAATAGATAAAAACGACGTACGTAGATTGATTCGGAAGTAGGCGACAGGTCGATTAATTCAAGAAAGCATTCCAGTTAGTTGAAATACTGCTAGAAAAATGGCATCTTGCTTTATATGCATGCTTTTATGCTACTTGTACAAACTTTGCGAGAATATTCATTTTTCTTTTATTCATGAGCCTGCCAAAAGTGAATTTACTCTACCTTATGAAAAGAATGAATGGAATTCTAGAGAACTGGTTAGCATACTTATTGTGAATATAGACAATGCAACATTTTGAAATACACTATGGCGACCCACTAAATTGCTTTTGCATCATTGGGCCTAAGGTCTTGCGATCACCAACGAAACACGATAGTTCGTATGCTCTCATTTTAGGTTGGTCTTCTGTGAAAGGGATATCTCGGAGAGTACTAATTTATACCGCCCCGGTCGAGCCAGCCAGTTCATGCTGTAATCAGTGTTTCTCAACATACTCTACTCTACCTTGAAAATCCACGTTTATAGTTTTATTTCTTTTTTGTATGTTTTTAGTCATCATTTAAAATATAATTTTATTGACTTACAGTAAATATCAATAATAAATATCAAATATCTACAAAACTGTGGAATGAGCTGACGCCTGCAGTGTTCCCGGACCAATACGACCTTCAAACCTTCAAGAAAAGATCCTAAAAGGCCGGCAACGCACTTGTGACGCCTCTGGTGTTGCGGGTGTCTATCAGCGGCGGTAATCGCTTACCATCAGGCGATACGACTGCTCGTTTGCCCCCTATATAATAAAAAAAAAAGAAAAAATCAAGTTGTTTAGGTATATTTTTAACTTAACACTAACCTTTGCGAAGATTTTGAATTCAACCAAGTTACTAAAAGTATTGCAGTATTTGGTAATTCGACTTTTAGATATGTGCAGAAAATGACATTAAAGTCTCTACAATTGAGCCATGTGTTACTGAAATACACAAAAATCAACAAACTGTGTTGTACTGTAATTTTAAATTCTCATAATCTACCTCTTAATCACAATCTACACTATACTTGTCCACAGCTGGGCACAAACTTATTTTACACAAGGTATGCATTGGACCGGGACCGAGAAAGGTTTAAAACTTTCCCGGTCCGCCAGGCCCGGGAACGGCATGCCACCAAGAGGTGGTATTACAGCACGGGGAAAAAAAGGTATGCATTGGATTGCCTATCACTCTACGTCTGATTTACCATGATGATTGATGTAGATGTCTGATATATCGTCACATAAAATGCAAAATTTCTCACTAGTTACTTGTCATGTAAGCGCGAGACTTGATGCAATGTGAAGTGGAAAACACAAATAGACCCAAACTTCTATACCGACTTATAATTAATTAGGACTTTTTCGCCGCCGCCCGAAACTGAGATTTTGTAGCTTCCCGAATTAGCTTTATTTGTTAAAATTTTAAGTCAATGATGAGTTTTCCTTTTAAGCCGAATTAAATATAACATTTTGTTGTCTTTAAACTTGTTGCTTAACTGTTGTAAGACATTTCAATTTATATTTTCAAATCTCCTTAACCCATGGGTATTGTATTGTTGATCCCATATTAAACGAACAGGAGAGAAATGTTTGGTTTTTAAAGGTGAAAATGGCTTTGCCCCATTCGCTGTCGGATTATTTGCTGGCACCTCTTAGGATTTTGTTTTCGCCCTTGTAGTCATATATAACAATGGTTTATTCTGGAGTTTGCAGAAAAACATCACCATTTTTCGTTACGTCTTATAACTAGATGAGCCCCGCGGTGTTACCCGGGGTTGTTGTTGACTGAAGCCAAGTCAAGCCGTTCCAGGTATTACTCGTAACAAAACACACAGTTAAAAATTGATAATTCAACGAAGTACCATATATATTTTCATATGCGTTTAGTTAAAAGCTTTTAATTTGAAGAAACACAAACAGACACTTTAATTTATTTATTTCTATGTATCGGTTTTCATTTACTTGTAATGAAATTTTTGTTGATATTTATGGACTGTGAGTGTCACTTACATTCGGATTACCAGTCTCTTTGTGTACTGCCTGTGCCGTTAAAAATAGCATTAAACGGCATAAATGCACGATCATCTGACTTACCTAAAATAACATTACCATAACGTCACAGAAACGGCTAAAATTATTATAACGAAACATCGATATTAATTAACATACGTACATTAAACACGCGGCCACATCATTTATTAATAAATCAAAACCAGTTCAACGTACTAAAAAGCTTTCTATCAAATTTTCAGATAAGATTAATTAATCTATTCTGACCGCGTATTGTATCAGTGAACATATGCGAGAATTAATAATGTATGAAAATATGGCGCGTTGGCACACCTGATGCTTACTTAGGGGATCTTCAAAACATTTTTGTGGGAAAAGGCATGTTATAATGTTTTATTTACGTTACGTCTTTTATATGGCTGCTATAAAGATGTTTACGTGGAGCTAGGGTTGTCGAAAGTATACAAATTGGTTGCATGACATTGTGTTTCTTTGACATTATCGTTTCCATTTTTAATTCTAGTTTAAAAATTTAAAGGATCACATTATGGGAAATTTTCGTATAAATTTTTTTTTGTAACTGTTTAGCTGTGAAGTCTAATTAAATTATACTATTGATGTAATGCATTCTTGAAATACACTCACATGTACTTATTCCACTACACCATACAATAAGACGTTAAAAAAACACAAACGCTAAATCGCATATTTGTTTGCTTCTACCCTACCTGTTTTTAAAGTTTTTCCATAGTGCTGACATATATTGTTATTTTTTTTTTCACTAAATGTCAAGCATTAGGATATATCAATAATACTCTCCAAGAAACCTCTATTAATGATTTTATCAACCCTAATTTAAAATCCGCATCGTTCTAAGTTTACGCCTGTCGTTTATTTTGGCTTCGTTCATGCGCTTTTGTTACGATTTTATTGCTCGAATACAAAGAAAAATGCAAACTCGACTCTCTAGACAAAATCTGCTGTAATATAAACTTCTTAGGGTCGTTAAATTGAAATCTCTTAAATTTAAATATTCAATTATATTATAGCTTAAACGTTAAAAAAGTACAAATAAAACAAAAAGAGTACAAAAGTTTTTTTTTTTTTTCATTATATAGGAAGCAAACGAGCAGACGTATCGCCTGATGGTAAGCGATTACCGCCGCCCATGGACACCCGCAACACCAGAGGCGTTACAAGTGCGTTGCCGGCCTTTTAGGAAGGAGTACGCTCTTTTCTTTAGAATAAGTTAAATAGGTTTAGAATGAGTTAACTCGTACCCGTGATTCCCTTTCTAGAGTCCACCTGGTTCCGAGGCGTACCCTAGTACCCGAGACGGCGTGCGATTTTTATTCGGCTCAAGTCCGACATACCCACTAGCGGGTGGTATCCGAAGGGGATTTCAACACAGAAAAATAAAAGTGTGAATTAAACGATCGTAGAGATTGTGCCGTTGGATGAATTGCATATTATTGTAGGTTTAAGTATCTCTTACGTTCAGCGCATAATTGAAAAATCTAAATTTAAAAGTATCTAGTTTGGAATATAATTGGGAAGAAATTAGTATATCTTATTCATAATAAGATTTTGACAGGGTAAACCATGTTAGGGCCGCAGATATTGATAGGTATATAAAAATTCCAAATTAAAAATCTACTTGATTCAAAGTGAGTGAGTGATGATACCCTAAGTATGTTTAGTTGTTTTCGGTGTGTTTAATATGTTTGTATTTACAAAAATATATATTTATATCAGTTGTCTAGTTCCCATAACACAAGCTTTGCTTAGCTTGGGATAGATGGCGTTGGGTGTTAGATGTCAGAAAAAAATATTTGAATTGTTTTTTGATGACTATTTTTTAAGTAGGGTTAGGGTTACGCGAAAATCTAAATTTTAAGTAATGCAAACAAAGTTGCGCGGGACAAATAGTATGAAATAAAATTAAAAATCGTTTGCAATATGCATGTATTGTTAACTGGGAACTAAAAATATCTTACTAATTAATACAGCTAAAAGCCACGTTCTGATATCTTCCATTCATCAAGTATTAAATTTTCTATCGCTTAAAGAAAACCAGATCAAAAACACAAGCTAAATTTTAGCGTTTCTTCTCTCGGAAACCCTTAACATTCATGCGGTAAGAAATTTTATATTTCTCGGCGACCCAAGAAAAAGACGTTACGCGAAAACTGATGTGATTTTGTAACAATTTCCCAGAACGTAAGGGCAAATAATGTAAAATTCGTATTACCGTAGGTACCGTTAGAAAACCTTCATAATCCACTAGTTTTTATGTTTTGTACATTTAGTGTTTACTATATAATAAAATTGTAACAGGTCGATGAGTGTACAGTAAATATATTAAAAAAATTGAAGAAGACGGTCTTTATTAACGTAACAAACTTATAACGACAGTGTATAAAATTGTGTCCACGTGTATGTGCGTACTAACGTCAGTAGTGGCTTAACCGATGCCGATAAACTTAAAATTGAATGTATGATTTACTTAAATACGTTAACAATGAAATAGTTATAATAATTTAAAGAATCAGGTCATAAAAGTTATTGTCGTTTATTGTCAGTATGTACGCGAGCGGAGTTGCTGGTAAAAGCTTGTTATTAAATAAATTATTATAGCCGATTTAAACCTAGAGATAGATACTTACTACGAAAAGTGGTTTAAAATCATCATACTTAGTCATATTTGGGATCCGTGAAATGCAGGTTTTGGTTGATTTTTATTAGAAGCCGCTAACCCTCCTTCGTAATGTGTTACTTTTCTAATGCGGTAAACAAAGAGAATGATGGACGGGCTTGTGTAAGAGATGCCGCGAGCCACAAATGGACTCGAGTACCTACTGAGACTGGAGTAACAAGCCTACCATTGCGACTCCTGTACACCAGGTTCAACAACAGTGACCCTCGAACACATCTAGTTATTATGATAATCGGGCAGCCCCCGGAAAAATTTGACTGTCTTCGATCGCGCAACCGCTCACGGACTAGTATGTCGGTCCTATTTTTGACCCTCAAGATTGATAATCAACTGGCTTAAACAGATTTGTTTCTACATAAAATAAAGAAAATACAAGAACAAATAAGTAAAATCTTAACAAAACATATTTCGACGCCAAAAATGTCTCTTTAAATAACTCCATAAAACTGTTATTGCTGTATAGACCAAAATAGATAGATTTAAGGACAAATTTTCACTGCAACAACCTTATTTTCTTCAGACGATACGCGACGCTTCACCGCGCTTTAAAGTGTTCGATTTTTCACTGAAATTGCTTCTACGAGAACACATTCAACTCATGTGTGAGAGAAGCTAATATACTATTGAGTAAATAATATTTAAAGACAACGTCATACATAAACCTAGCTATAAATAAATTAATTAAAATATTTTATTACCATGTATCCAGATTAATTTTGTGATATATTTCTGGCTCATGATACATATATTATTAAAACACTTACTTATCTACTTGCTTTTTTACCTCAGAACATTAAGTTTACATTGGTATAAATAAATCTACCTAAAATAACTTAATAAAATAAAGTTAAAAAGCTCTTTTTAAGCAATAACTTCAATCAACTAGATTTTTTTTTAATTAGAACATCTATCAGATAGATTTTAGGGTTCCGTACCTAAAAAGCAAAAAACGGATCCTTATTGGACCACTTTCTTGTCCGTCTATCTGTCTGTCAAGACCCTTTTTCTTAGGAACGCGTGGACGTGAACGTAGCTGAAGTTCATATTAAATACTCAGGTCTACTGTCCATTGGAGCTATGAAAAATCAAAATTCCAAGCCAACTTAATCAAACACGACCTTCAAACCTTCAAGAAAAGAGCGTACTCCTTCCTAATAGGCCGGCAACGCACTTGTGACGACTCTGGTGTTGCGGGTGTCCATGGGCGGCGGTAATCGCTTACCATCAGGCGATAGGTTTGCTCGTTTGCCCCCTATACAATACAAAAAAAAATTCAAAAGATACAGCCTTACGTACTTTATACTGCTAATTTTCAACACTTGCAAGGGAATCAAAACCTACAGGGTTACTGCCCGTGAACTGAAAATCTTGAAATTTGGTACGAAGCAACGTCTTATAAGTTCTCAAGCACACATAATAAAAAAATGGGAAAAAAAAACTTATTTACCTACAAGTTGGTACGGAACCTTCGGTGCGCGAATCCGACTCGCACTTGGACGGTTTTTTATTTCGAAACATTTGTGAGCTATGTATATTTATATAAAAACATAGATACCACTCACAAAAGTCTTATTCTGACAGATAACCGTAATACTAAAAGGTGTCTGAAAGTTCTTTAAAATGAAAGTGTCTAAGTCTTTTTTCCTCGTTCATAGCAATGTAGTGAAGTAGAAAATGAATGGCCGTAACAGTTAGTGTAAAGAGCAGGTCGTCCCCCGACAGCTGCGGAGCTACGGGCCGCATAAATCTATGGCACCCTCATTTTGTACACGGTGCAAGCGAAAAGAGACATGGCTAAAGCCTTTTAGCGTATTCAAGAAAGGAATCCAAAAGGGCTTTGTGAATCAAATTGAATGAGATGGGGAAAATGTTGCCTTTGAAATGGATGTAACTTGATTTGATGTACAGGACCAATGTTACCCGACAACTTTTATATATTTAGAAATACTTATTTGATTGAATTTGTAGAACTATGATGAAAGTAATTCGTTCTAATGTAGGTAATATTTTTTTGTATCTTACAAAAGACAACTCCCGTATTAGGAATATACATACATGAAACGGACACAGAGAACACCGAGACTCAAATAAATAAATATTCCGGATATCTAACACACAACGCCATCTAGTCCCAAGCTAAGCAGAGCTTGTGTTATGGGTACTAGACAACTGATATGAATACTTTTATACTTTTTTTTTGTATATACATACATGTTATACATAGAAAACTCCCAAACTCCGAAACAAATATTCGTAAATTACAAATTTGGTCCGACCCAGGATTTCAACCCGAGACCTCAAGTACAGCAGTCGCATTCACTACCACTGCGCCACCAAGGCAGTCCATATAACAATTTGTGGATCACACAGTGTTGTTCCACGTAGGATTTGAACTCACAACATTTGGCGCAGTAGGAAGTGGCGTGGCGATCACTTAAACCACTAGGCAAACCGTGCAGTCACTACTAAACAATATTTTTCCAACTCAGCAGAGGAGCATCTTAAATGACAACACCAGTTTTTACGAAATAAACGTTGGTCGGTAAAAAAAAATGCAAACATAAGAATATTTTTCAACACTAGATTTAGCACTTAAAATGGTTTTCAAAAAAAATGAGGTAATATTATTGACTTAGGCATTGAAATAATAATTATATCTTGTATGGTATGAAATTTTTCACATCTTATTAAGTTTTTTATAGTATAATAATAAAATGAACATTAAATTTTACGACTTGACAGTACAGTAGGACGTAATGCCATGTTATTTGCTAGAAACAAGTCTAACAAAGAGCTCATTTATTTAATGGAGCTAGATATAATAATAATTTTAATAAATATAACCAAATTCCTTCTATGTACGATGCCACATTTGTAGAAGTAATTGTCAGAAAAGAGGCTATAAACAAAAGAACGAAAGAAAATAGACGAAAGTCCCAAGACTTTATGGTAATACAGTAAAGGGGATTCCCCTCTATTTGTACTGACAAAGACTATGGTAATAATGTTATTTATTATTCAACGAATTGATAAAATCATTCTGTTTTAAAGACTGTTTAATTTCCGTTCAGTTACGTTTGTCGGATGTATAGAGACTGTCTTGTCAGTAGATTTTTGATGTTAATTTTATTTTTGGTTATATTCATGTGTCCTTTATTCTTCAACATCTTTCATATTTATATTTCTTAATGAAGGCCTAGTGGTTAGTGATCTTGACTGCTAAGCCAGAGGTCGAGGGTTCGATGCCGATCCAGGACAAAGCTTTACGTGATGAACATACATAATACGTACTTATATAAAAATATATAAGTATGTTTATCAGTACTCTAGTAACCATAGTACAAGTTTTGTCGCCTTTTGCCTTGTTTTGCCGTTTGGGATCAGACGATCGTGTGTGAGATGTGTGGATATTATATATATTTTTTTATATAGAATAGGGGGCAAACGAGCAGACGTATTGCCTTATGGTAAGCGATTACCGCCGCTCATGAACTCCCGCAATAGCAGAGGCGTAACAAGTGTGTTTTGCTCCTGCCGGCCTTTGGGGGTTGTTGTGGGAGGGGTTGGGGTGTGGGCCTCCGGTATCCTCACTCACTTTTTTATGCTATAGGGGGGAAACGAGCAGACGTATCGCCTGATGCTAAGCGATTACTGCCGCTCATGGACACCCGCAACACCAGAGGCGTCACAAGTGCGTTGCCGGCCTTTGGGGGATGGGAAGAGGGATAGAGGGAGGGGTTGAGGTATGGCCCTCCGTTATCCTCACTCACACGGTGAAACACAGCGCAGGCGCTGCTTCATACCGGTTTTCTGTGAGGCCGCTGTACCACTCCGGTCGAGCCAGCGGGTGATTTTACCTATTGTTCACTGTCATTAGAACCAGTCTGGATTTCATTACGAAAATATATACATACTGAACATTTGAAACGGTTTTTTTTTGTTTGAAAATCGACCTACTGTACTTTCAGAAGTTTAAACTGCTAAATATTTACTAGATTGTTTCTTGAAAATCTGCGTCAACGCAATCTTTTCCCAACAAGTCGCTTATCTTGAACAATTGACACCAAAACACAGGATTTCCATTTACATTCAGTAACAACACAGTATCTACGTGTTCGACTTCACCTACAGAATCGATAAGGGCCTATTTTTGTGGCCACTCTATTTAAGTGGTTGTCTGTTTACTGATTGCAGGGGAGATATTCTTCCAGTTTGATATTTTTACACATACCTTGATGACGTAACATGATAGTGTTTATCGACTAAGTGATTTAGATATTAGACAGCATTTCTCCTACTCTTCGTTTGCTACTATTAGATAGGAATCAGAGGGCAATCTTTTATTGGATCTTTTCCGTATGGATTTCTTTTTCATAAAAGAAAGAAAGAAAGAAATATTTATTTGTTAGAATCTAGTACAAAAGATGTTATCACATTATAATACGTTCTTAATATTCTACCATATCTGGTGTACAAATTTTAGATCTTATGAACTAATCTTAGGGCTAGACAATAGCATTATATATTTATTTTAGATCGAGACAGTAGTATTTTATGATATATCTTTATCGCTTAGAAATTCGTTAGTGGTATAGTAACATTTGCTTAAAAGTAAGTCGAACAATTTATGTTTGAACTGGTTCAAGTTAAGACATTTGAGGCAATTTGGTAACTTATTAAAGATTCGTATCGCCATACAGAAAGAATTTAATATAGAATATAATATAGAAAGAATTCGCAATTGTTATTAATTGACTGAAAATAAGATTATACGTAGAAACAAAAAATATATTTTGGATGTTAATTAGCAAGTATTATATAAATTGAAACGTAAAAATGTATAATTTGTGTTTATTTAAAAACAAATATGGAGGAGGCACGATGCATCATTTTTCAATGGCTAATAAGCATAGTAATACACAGAAATAGAATGATTGAAATAAAATAAATAAAAATGTTGTATAAATAACGATAATTATTATTTATGACTAAGTATAGTACGTAAGTCTATTGAATGATAGGTCAAGTTCTAGTTCAAGCAATGAAACAAGACATACATACACACATCAACAATCCACGGCTGTTGATAAAAGCCTCTGCTTAAGCTTCTCAACATTGTTAAAATTTATTTATGAGTACATATATAAAAATAATCTTGGTATATTTTTGCACAATATGTTTTTATGTTTTCTCCTCTTTCGTCCGAGTTATATATAGAAAGCACAACGTAAAGTATAAAAGTAGAATTATTTTATAAATAAACAACTTAATACAACAAGAACTCATCAAGGTGACTTTGACAGAGGAACAGATAATAAATTTAGGTCGCGGATAATAACTGTGTACGCAGTTATCAATCAGCCATTAATGGTATCCTGGGGACAAATAAAATTACCTGGATTACCTAAAATCTAAGCTTTATACAAGCGGATCAACATACTCTCTACTTCATCACAGTATATAGTTAAAGTATATAACTATTTGCGTAATTTGATAGATTAAAACATGTATCTATACTAATATTATAAAGAGGAAAGGTTTGTATGTAAGTATGTTTGTAACGAATTGGCTCAAAAAGTACTGGACGGATTTTAAAAATTCTTTCACCATTTGAATGCTACATTATCACTGATTAATATAGGTTATATTAATTGTAAGAAAAATAAAAAAAAAATTTTGACTAATAACTGCAGGTAACACCGCGAGATTCAGCCAGTATGGAATAAGGGTGAAAATACTAAAAAAATAGATTTAATATGTATGTATATATATACATTCATTTATTAGTTCTTAGTTACATTTTATTTAAGACGGCACGTCTTATTTGTTAAACCAAGTTCGTGGGTTCAGCATAAAATCATTGTGTGATGTGAATTTACATATTTTGTTTCGTGTCTAGGTGTAATGTGTTTATAATGTGTATTCGGCAATATGTGAGTATATCAGGAGTTTGGTATATACGCTTTACTCATTTCAGGATCAAATGGCTACGTGTAAAATGTGTTATGATGTTATTTTACTTATTGAAAAGTAGAAGTTAAGTACTATGGTGTTTTAAATTGAGCGTAACGCCTATAAACTGCTATTACAATTGCCAAATATGAAAATTGAAAAAAATCACATGTTACTTAACCCGTTGACTGCCAGTCTTTCGGCAGATAAGAGATATATCTCACTGTGTTGTGTGTGTATTTAAAAGCTTATTGCTCGTGCAAATTTTTGAATGACGCTTTATTGCCTCTTTGGTGGTCGAAGGGTTAAATGTGAAAAATTTGAAAATAATATCTTTCTATCTCCGGCTTAAAACGAACCTAAAACTAAATGTAACAGTTCTCAACTCACGCGTTTCGACTAAATTAATCTGTTTAAAGTAACGCATGCCTGTGATGTTTATTGTTTCTTGTTACAGTGAAACGATTTATATTAACTGTTATTTTACATTCGAAAAGGACAGAAGAAGCCACTCAATTAGGGTCGTTGCACTATGTTGAAACAAATAATGTATTTCAACCTTTACAAATAAATTAAATTGAAGCGTCAGTTTGTAAAATTAACAGCTTTTAACTAAATGCGTATGAAAGAACATAAGGTACTGACATCAAAACAGCAGGTTTAATTTTTTTTGTTTGTGTGTCTGTTTGTTCCGGCTAATCTCTGAACCGGTTTGTGTTTGAGTCCTCGGGTATGATTCCTGGGTAGTACCAAATGTTTGTAAGATTTGCAAATATTTGTTTCGGAGTTTGGGTGTTTTCTATGTATAATATGTATGTATCCAGGAATCGACCCCGAGGCCTCAAGCTTAGCAGTCGCATATGCTACTACTACGCCACCGAGGCAGTCAAAACTTATGTATGTTTTTGCAAAAAAGTTTCAATGTATTTATATCAATTGTCTAGTACCCATAATACTCGTACAAGCTCTGCTAAGTTTAAGACTAGATGGCGTTGTGTGTTAGATGTCTGAAATATTTATTTATTTGGTTATCCATTCTCCAATGTCTCATTACTAAAATGTGGAGTGAATGAAGAATCAAAACTATACAAAATCAAATGATAAAAATCATCTTTTTAATACCTATAGAAAGATATCAGTTGATTGCTGTACCACAACATTCTGTAGTGACATCAGACTTTATTTACATATATTTAAGGAAACGTACGATACCATCTCTGATGTTGGCGACTCTCCAACAGTGAATAGAGGTCAGCTCGTATTTGACGAATCGGTTTAATTGAATCGGTGTAGTTGGTATGATACGACCTTTTGACATTACATGTAGTTTTGACAGTACATTACACTACACCGAAAGTGTTAATCCTACTTATATTATAAACGCAAAAGTTTGTGAGTATGTTTGTTGCTGTTTCACGAAAAAACTACTGAATGAATTTTGATGAAAGTTTACAATAATATTCATCAGAATAACACATAGACTACAATTTATACAGATATGTGCGGGAACGGGTGTCATGTCCCTCCAACACAAAGGGAGGATCCTCGGACCAGGCGAGGCGATCATGCCTGGCGGGCCACTGCCCCACAATTGATGTTAGGATGTTGTACATATGATAATGGGCGCGAGAACTTCTACTGCGCGATTCAGGATTGGTAGTTTTTTTGTGTTGTACGTTTCTCCATAGTTCAATGTATCCGCGGTAGATAGCGCTGTAGTATGTTGCTGTTCCACAGATACCAGCTTCGCCTCGCGGCATTATCCGCGGTTATTGTCGTACGGCGGGTAGCACCGCAAGGTTCAGTTAGTAATTAAATGAGTTTTACAATAATATTGATTGTTTTAGGCGTATTTTGAGGAAGCAAGGCAAGTTCTCGTATCATCATCACCAATCCAACCGAAAAACGTCCTCTACTCGACAAAAGTTCGCCATAACCACCGGTCCTGGGTGACCTTCCCGCGACCTTTATCAGGTCGTCGAACAAGCTTCCAAGGGACGTAGTTCTCAAATAGTAAATGGTAATTGAAGTTAACTAAAACTAAACCCTTATTTTGCGTTTGGATAACCTGACCTCAATCTAACTTAATTATAACAAATCCTTAATTGCGAAGGTTCGTTGTGTGGAATTAAATTCCTGTTCTAATTTGTTGAGGTCCGAAACTAAATCCGAAATACGAACGATTTCTAACACACAATGTTAGAAATTAAAGTTCGTTGGAATGTGTGAATGTCAGCCTTTCCACTGTTTGTTTGTCTGCGTCCTTCTTTAACTCACGTCACATCGCAAATACTCTGCCAATAAGTACGTCATCTAATATAAACGAATTGTAATTCTATGCTACTTTCAGAGTTACGTTATAAGAAACGGACAGAAAATGAATTTATTTTTAGTAAGAACAGAACCTATTTTTCCGTTATCTGTTTTGGCAACTTGTGCACAGAATATTTAGGGTGAAAGTTAGCTACACGACTCTCTAAATCTATTGAAAGCTTTTATGTAAAAAAGAAAAATATGCAATAAAAAAAATATATTTAATTGCCTCAAAAATTATGAGATTACCTTTATTATTTATTTTGTTATTATACCCTTCTTCTGTTCTTTTTATCATATTTTAAGGATCGTATGACGAAAAAGAAGTGGTTTGTCAGTACGAATTCGACAAAGAATATTGTATCGTTTTTTTAGGGTGCCGTTCCCAAAGGGTAAAACGGGACCCTATTACTAAGACTCCGCTGTCCGTCCGTCTGTCACAACGCTGTATCTCATGAACCGTGATAATTATACATTCGAAATTTTCTCAAATTATGTATTTCTAACGTAATGCAACGTTTGGCACGCTCATAAATTGAATGGGTGAACAATTCTATGGCAGATTTGTTTTTCTTAAGCCCATTTGTACCCTCAGTGTCGCAATTCCGACTCGCACTTGACCGGTTTTTGTTGCTTTTAGTTTATTTTTTTGTTTTAATATTTTAAATATTTCACACGTACACATGTTACATTACATGGTTGCATTCAAGCTAGATAGTAACAGCAAACAATTCTTAATATAGTACGTATTAAAAATTGCTTTGTACTGTATTAAAAAGTGGCAGAACGTTTGTTTGACACATTAATCCCAATTAAGATGATTTTGTGAATATTAATTGTTTTTAAAAAATTGTTTAGCAAGAAGATACATAGGAGGCAACCGCACAAAAGTTTCGCAATACGAAACGCAGAGACAGTAAGAATTATGAGACATTCGGACGACTCGCTAATTAGCGCCAACGAAGCCTGAAAACTTATCATTTCAAGATATTAATAACGTTTAATTAAGAAACAGGCGTGACATCAAATGAGTTTTAATATAAAACGACATCTGCACTTTGAACAGATGTTATACTACCAAATGTATTTCTTGGCAGTTTTGATTAATAAACAGAAATTGAATAACCTTACTGTTTGTATTTTAAAATCTTTGCTTTAAATAAAAATGACAAAAAAATCTGGCAGTCGTTTTCCATTTGTACCAATACATAGCTATACTGTATTAGGAGAAGCGTTCTATGTAAATCGACCATCGCGGAGTTACAAGGACCTTCATTTAAAATTAAAAGTCGTAGAACATGAGTTTCGCAGTGAAACTGAAGTCATTTGACATGAGAAATACAAACATCAGTATACTTAATAGCGATAATAGAGAGACAACCAAAAAACTAACTTCAAGAACTGGACCAAATTGAAATGGGACCACACGGAAAGCACCAGCTTTCAAATAAAAAAAGAATCGTCAAAATCGGTTCACCCAGTCGAAATTTATGAGGTAACAAACATAAAAAAATTCAATTGAATTGAGAACCTCCTCTTTTTTAAAAGTCGGTTAAAAATAAATCACAAAAAAACCAACAATTACTACTACTAACCAGTTTTGAAATTGGTTAAAAATACATAAATTGCGTGCGTACACAATTTTTTTGTTGCTCCCATTGACAAACATAAAGGTATATATTTAGTAAAGAAAACCAATTAATTAACTGCTGCCTTACAATTATACTAATATCCATATCACTAATAAAAATATAAATGTATTTCCTTATTAATTATATATACCAGTCAGAAACAAGTCAAATACCGCAGCGTTATCAATGACATATAAAGTAAAATTACTCCAAATCAAAGAACTCTTATCGCGAAGGCCCACCTTGAGTCCTCTCACAAAGTAACTTTGAGACCGAGATTTACTATATACAGCTTCCCCTGATAAAATATATTGAGGGATTAATTTCAACCATCAACATTCATTGATCTCATTCCCGCATTTATATGACTGTTTAGACGCGAATTCATTATTGCCTAACTTCTGAAAATCAAACTTTTTAGGCGTAAATTTATATTGTATGCTAATTTATCATGTTTTTCTTTACTTCAAGGGCTAATCTATAGATAGGTCATATCATGATAAGTGACTACCTTTACCTAAAGAGGTGACTTTAGAGTCACAAGTGTGTTACCAATCTTTGAGACCATAGCTGAACGAAAGTCTTTCTTATTACAAATTAGGAAAAACTATTTTATTTTAATTTTTGGGATGTTTTAGTTAATTTCTAGTTATTAAACTTTACAATAATCATTTGTTGCTTCTACGCTTTCCTTATTACAAGAACAATACTCAACTCAAACATATTTCACGCTTAACTGACTGTCCAAAATGACACTTTCATCAAAGAAGATGCAATGTCATATATTTAAGAGTCCAAAACTGCGTGCTACATACAAATTAACAGATGTTATACATACATTAACGTAGATTTATTTCCTTATGAATATTAAAGAGAGTCGCATTGAGTGAGCTCTCAAATCCACCACTTTGTTATTCCCGTCTGAAAATGACTGTGAGTACTGTAATAATGAACTGCCGGGATAGTTGTTTCTACAGAATATATTGAAATATCACTTGAGCTTCGCAAATACTCTTGCGAATCGTGGAGCTTGAATTCAAGATAATTTTAGTAAAGAAAATATTATCTTGTAGATACTAATAAGGCTGCTAAATATGAAAGATAATTAAAAATATATGAAACAAGTCAGTTCTTATACTTTGAAGGGCGTTCTTTTATCTTGTTTAGACTTCTTATATAAAAACAATTTTCTTTTAAATTAAGATTGTTATTTGATATGAATGAGTGTTTAACATTATTATTAGAGGCTTAAAATATAACCTGCAAACATATTGCATGTAAAGCAACAATATTTTACAGTTATTTTCTTACTTACAACTTCTGTCGCCTTACGTCTAAGTGATTCGTTTAATCTCATCTCAAGAATTTACCTGAAATAAAAAAAAATAGAAATTAACACATTTTCGAAAATCGATTAAGCTAGGTTAAGAGCTAGGCTAAAATAAAGCTCTCTTTATTTTCTATGTAACCTAGAAACGAAGGCCGCGGCAGTGGCCTTAAGGTGCGGGCAGCGGCTACGAGTCTACATTAACGCACCGCTTGCATCGCGTCCGCTGACTTCGAGACCGTGACCTAATAGGAAATCGAGAAAACGCTTTTTATTTCCGTCCCTTTTCATAACACTACTCACAGATTGCATAAAAGCCAAAAGAAAGTCGGAAGGTATACATAAACAAAATCGTCTTGCTACTATAACCATCCACAGTAACAAACACAACAATTTCTTAAAATCACCCGCATTAAAGATTCCTAAATAGAAAAGTAAGAGTAAGTCTTACAACAGTACCGTGCAATCAGCGGTTAAATCAAACAGCGCGGGTTTTCCCGGCTTACTATTACATATTTACGTCACACAATCTTCCAGATAGCAGGAAGGTAAAAGAAAAGATGTTATACATAATAAAAAAACCACCGCCTCGCAATTATGACCTTAAAGCTTTAGCGAGTAGATGTTGATACACAATTATTAATTGTCGGAAACGCGACATCTGTCAGGAAGCTCTTTGGTTGGGTAATGGCTATCAAATGTCAAAGCTATCAAATATCCGGTTATTAATTCTTTCCTGTAAAGTTTATTAATAACCGAAAAACTTTTATCAGGTTTTCTTAACCACTGTACCCATGGACACCCGCAATACTAGAGGTGTCACAAGTGCGTTGGGGAGGGGGGAAAGGGGTTGGGGTATGGGCCTCCGGTATCCTCACTCACTCAGTAATACACAGCGCAAGCCATATTTCACACCGGTTTTATGTGTGGCCGTGGTATCTCTCCGGTCGAGCCGGCCCATTCATGCCCAAGCGTTAATTTTGTATCTCATATTTACAATAATCTATATTAAAGACTTGGATAAAAAAAAAAATATCACCTACTATTCTTTAACTTCTTCATTTATTCTTTTTTCTTCTTCATTAAAATTTTTGGGGATTGTAATCAGACGATAAATATAAGAAACCAGCTCTACCGTTGATTAATGAGTAAAAAGGAATGAAACCGACACGTAGAATGGATAAAACCAATCCTTGTTGGTTGTATGTCGTTTCAAAGACAGCTCAATAGATGCAGAAGTTCTTGAGTTTTTGAAGCAACATGGTGATTATTTCGAAAACGACCAAAAATGTCAACAGATTCTAGCCAACTGTGTACGAGACATTAATAAAAGTGTGTGCACACAGGTGCACTCTCTGATCCCTTACTCTCACAATTGTCTGCATTCGCAATAAGTAGGGTGACTACTATTTTTGTATTCTGCTCATACTTTCTATCAGGCAGAGTAGAATCTCTGAGGCAGGTTTATATAAAAAAAAAAAAAATGGGACGGCTATCCGACACGAGCGGGAAGAGATCAGGATCGACGGCTTTACATGATTTACAAACCAACTTATCAGTTTTATATAAACATAGACAGAATTTTTAAATAGCTTTAAAATTGATTGAAATACTCTGCGGGTCGTCATCGTTATTGCAAAGAAGCTTTACGCTCAAGTGTCTGGACTCGGATCGACTTAAACCACACGGTGTCTTGCGGCCAGGGATTTCTTGTCCTCTTGAAATTACTTCTTACAAAATTGTATCCCCCGTTGTTAGAGCGACGAGCTCCACAGACTGTAATACATTGTCCTTTAATGAAAGGAAGGTATATAAGACGATGATAGTTATTATACATATATATTCTTTTATTAAGTCGATATTAATTAGGTTCTTAAAAAAATATAGAAAGGAAAAATCTCCTTCCTCTGTGGGGTGTAAAGAGGATTGGTTTGCAGAAATTATAATTCCCACAAATTTACATACCGGTCGAAAACACACAACACCTCTTTTATTATCCATACTACCTACTCTATATAACAACCCTTTTCTGTTAGACGCGGCACCTGTTGTGGCTGTTGGTTTTCACTGCAACATTACTAATAACAAAAATAACATGAAACTCAAATGTAATATAACATATTTATACTCTTTACAAAACATCATTAGAATTCAGAAATACAGGAGTAGTAATAGTAGGTAGGTACTTTATTTTAAGTTCGACAAAAATATTATATAATTCATACCGCATATTCCTTGTAACCATTTTGTTATTGGTCCATACCTCGAATCTCGAGTAAGAGTCGACGAGGGAATCCAAAACACGATATAGAATTCTACAGCATGTTCTATAAATGTAAAAATAATTCCACTGTGGGGTATAATTCACAGTCAAGGATATGTACGGTAAACAGAGACGTTCAAATAAATTGTTAAAAATTCAACGTTCTCTAAAGCTGTGCTCACACTATAAGAGTAAGCGGGCAGCGGGTAGTAAAACATAAAATATTGTCATTAGACATTTAGACACGGAATGTTGAGCTTCTTTTAGGCGTGTATCATTCTAAAGGCGGTGTGTCAATTCTTAAAATTTACGACGAGTATAAACTAACGGATTTTTAAGATTTTTTTAATGTAAATTTCAAATGTCATGAAAAATATACTGACTAAATAAATGATCATGATGTTATAGAACAGAGACCAAGTAATACTAACCTCCATTTTCGTAACCTTTATGATTATATCAATATCAGTTAGAAAATTCCAATACAAACAAAATGAATCAATACATTACAAAACATTTTTAAAAATGAACTAAAATACAAAACAATATCAAATATTAGTCAACGAATCCAAAAGTATTTCTGGGTACTACACTTTAATAAATTCTATTTAGTCCATGTCGAGATAACCACGAATTCACAATGGAATTCACACGTGTAACAGTAAAATATATGCGAATTAGAATAAAGACGAGACCTTACATTGGCCGTACTATAAATCTTTCCATTTTAACTCACTAACTAAGGGCTTACAATTTATCGCAGGCCAAAAATTAAAGGAACAAAGTTCAACGATATTAACCAATTCCATAGGTACAACAAAATTAAAAGAGCCTAACGTTAAACTCTTTCTCTGTACAGATTTGTTTAGACCTTTATATGAGTTAAACACTCATTAATTAACATTTACGATTTAATCACCATTTCATTTTAATAAAGAAAAAACTAAAATGATAGACTACTTGCGGTATTTTGTTCTTATTCATTCGTTAAATTCGTTCGTTTCGTTCATTAAAGTAAATATTTTTATTTAAAATTCTGAGTTCAGAAGTGCAATCCCAAATCGCTAATCGCTTTCATTCACACCTTGCCTTAACGACGCCCCATGTCAGCGCCACCAATTCTTATGACGTTCTTCGTCGTAATGTTCATCAAACATGCATGGGTTCTGCACAAATAAATCGCATTACGTGCGAAGAGCCGCACACCTATGAATAAATGAGGACCCTTAAATTCAACTTAACGGGTGCCTATGTATAATCTTATGTATACGAAGAGCTTTACTGTCGGTAGATATGAAAGGTTCAGGTAATGACTTGTAAGCTTTTTAGGAGAGGAATTACACACGAGTGCTTCGTATGTTGCTTCTTAATGTTACAAACTTATTGAATTACGCAGTACGGGGCGTGAATTTATGATAGCGTTCTTTGGTAAGAAGTGAGGTATAATCATTTAAAAATATACCTTTAGCACATAAACATAAAGTTGAAAACGGACACTATAAATCATTTTATACATAGCATTCAGTAACTTTAACGCGTCGATTATATGTATGGCTCCTTTTTGTCTGTGACCCATTTTGAAAAGGCACTTCGAGAAACTTTATTATAAAGTCTGCATGGATTAGAGACATTCAAATGACATATATACGGCGTCTTGGCAAACGTAGTATGGTATTCCCTATCCAAAGAACCAGCGGCAACTGATTACAGAAAGCAACTGACCGGGCTCTGAGAGGTCAGAGGTTTATGTCTAGACATAGATAGCAGTGAAATGCAATGAGCTAATCAGGAAGATCAGAATCAGAAAAGAAGAATCAGAAGAAGTGTCATATGGAAATCCGGGGTTTATTTGAAAATAATCGTAGCCAGAATAACCATTTACAATACTGTCGATTCCTTACTACATCCTAGGTTTAAGTAAGATAATTATAATCTAAAATAGCCATTCCATATTTTGCTTTCAACCACATACCGTGGGAGAGCTATGCTTCGGCATGAATGGGTCGGCTCGACCAGAGTGATACCACGGCCTCACAGAAAACCGGTGTGAAACAGCGTTTGCGCTGTGTTTCACCGAGTGAGTGAGGATACCGGAGGCTCATACCCCAACCCCTTTCCAATCCCCTAAAAGTCGGCAACGCACTTGTGACGCCTTTGGTGTTGCGGGTGTCCATGGGCGGCGGTAATCGCTTAATATCAGGTGATACGTCTGCTCGTTTGCCCACTATTCAATAAAAAAAAAAAAAAAAAAAACATCGTCAATATTTATTTCATTTAGTAAACAATAATCCAAAAAACTCCTCCGCATCATCTCCTAAATTAAACTTAATAAATCGCATTACGTGCGAAGAGACGCACAGCTATGAATACGTAAGTACCCATATGCCATATATATTATAAATGCCATTTGTATGTCTCTAAGTCATGCAGACTTTATATTCAAGTTTTTCGAAGTGCCTTTTCAAAACGGGTCACAGAGAAAAAGAGGAGTCATTTAAATTTATCGAAACTAATCGAGTATCGGTACTAACGTGTCGTGTCTTTAACTAAAATGAATTAAAATTTTTATTTAATTGGTTTCTCATAATTGGTGTAAATCAAACAAGCATAGTCATGAATAGGAATATGTATTTTACGAGTATTTGTAGGAGAATATTTCCGATGTGTTATTTCTAGAAAATTATTCTTAAAACATCGACTAATGATATAATTAACTAAAAGGTCAACAATATTGACACTGCTAACCTGACAAGTAAAACAGGAAAGCCCCAAAACGGTGAGCAAATAAAATTATTAAACGGCTGTTCACTGCCTCACAATGTTCAAAATAGAAAAAAAAAGAAATGTTTTATCCAACAAGGGAATATTAATTAAATTATACTTTCGCTGTTACTAAACTAGAACTTTTAAATACTTATAATTGCTACTTACATTTATTAGCAAAAGGAAATTATTTTTGTATTTTTACCTTAATTTTTATCGACTCGTCAGTAAAATTTATTACGTTGTAAGAGTCTGACCATTGAAGGTTATTTTTCATAGTCTTGAAGATTGTATGGGTTCGAAAATTTCTTCCTTTCCTTGATAAACAAAGTGGTGGAACATTAATTATCCATGTGATTAGGCATTTCCAGCAGAATAAATGAACACTCTCCAATCGTTACTAAATGCAGAGATAAGATTCATTTCTACCTAACGCCAAGAGGTCCAGTAGATTTAAAATATACAATTGATACTAGCAATTGATAGCCTTCTTGGTTCGGTGTAAATTATTCTCTCGGTACCAATTTCATAAATGATAAGTATATAGATAGAAGAGATAAATAATAAGTAGTACTAGCTTTTGACCGCGGCTCCGCCTGCATGTATGTTGGTTATTAAAGTAGCCTTTTGCCTTTTTACACGAATTAAAGTATCTCCATATCAAATTTCATTGGTTTCGGTGCAACTTTTGGGCTGTAAAAACGACAGACAGACAAAGTTACTTTCGGAATTATAATATTCGTATGGATATGGAAGTATGTATTTCTATAACTTTATAAAAACCATAAACTAAAACTCATAGACCGAACTACTCCTAATTGTAAGTGCTACATAAAATATATAAGCTATTCGTATCAAGAGTTAGACTCAGCAGAGTTCTGTATCATTAAGTTTGACTGTCTCCATGGCGAAACGATTACGTACGCCATTCGGCTGGATTAATCGACCGCCAAATTAAGTTTGTTACTGCTGTGTTCGCGGTAATGCGAAACCTATTTACGTTTAGTAACTTTTCCCCGAAACTTAAATATGTTGGTCTATTGTCTATGCTTTTAAATCGTTTGACAGTGCTATGAGTAGACAATATTTTTAGTCGATTTGACAGCTTAACACGCTGTCAAATCGACTAAAAATAACAATCGAATTTATATAAAACATTTAAATGTTACAAATGTAATGCTCCAAAATTAAATTAGAATTTTTACATTTTGATATCATACTAGTAATCGATATTCAATCATAATGTATTTTAATTCGTTTTTTTTAGTTTCTACACTCCTTCTCCATATAAACTTTAACCGTGCAACTTTCATACTTATACTCCTCGCATAATTTCCGTAAAGTAGTTGTTTGAATTAATATATTCACATTTCACAACAATAACTACAATTGCATGTGGATGCACCGACACTATCTAAACGAATGGACTATACGTATAATTTTATTATACATAACATATGCGAAAGATTTTTATACTGATTTCTTCTTTTGTTTTTTAATATGAAATGAATAAGAAGATAGGTATGACAATAATAGTAATGTTCATTTACTTGAGCAACGATAAGTATATTAGATTTTGTTCTGAAATATTCTAGCAACGTCTAAAGGCAGGTAAGACAAGACACATTTCCACGAAACATATTATACGCTAATACCAAATGGCATCGAAACCGTTAAAGCGGCTTATTTTTTATTTGAAAAGAACATTACAACACACGATCAAGGCCATTGAATATTATGTCTCATGTATTTGGCCAAAGTCGCTGCCTACGACAGGAGACTATAATAGCACATAATATAAAGTGTAAAAAACGTCTATTGAAGCTATTGGTATTTCTACATACCTTTTTTTATTTATTCGGGCCTGCCAAAGTGACTCTACTCTGCTTAATGGAAAGCATGAGCAGAATCCAAGAGTAGTGGTCACCAAACTCATTGCGAATGCAGAAGATACTACAATGCAGCATGGTGACCAGTACAGTACCACAGTATGGCGGCCTAATGAGTTCTTCTTTACTTTTTTTCTTGTTTACTATCTTTATGATGCTAAAACTAATGGCTCTGTAAATATTAGACCTTGGACCAGTGTAATCAGAGTAATCTCTTTAATTTTCTCTTCTCAACAAGTTCAATAGTGCTACTCTCGGTACGACAATAATCGGAGGCAACGCCGCGAGGCGAAGCTATATCTTTATAAATTGTAGCCTATGTGTTATTCCGATGTATAAGCTATAAAATTGTTTCATCAATACAGTAGTTTTTGCGTGAAAGAGTAACAAACATCCATCCATATTTACAAACTTTCGCGTTTATAATATTAGTAGGATGTACAGAACTAGCTGCGCTTGTTTTTATACCTTTACATCAAGAACCGCGGGTAACACCACAGAGTGAAGTAAGTCTAAAACAAAAGTAGCCTAAGTTGTTTCTCAAATCATCAGGTGTGTGTGGCAGTGCAAGTCAAAATCGGTCCAAAGGTTACCCGGAACAAACAAACAGACTAACAGACAAAAAAATTAACACCGTAAATACGATCATATGCGTTTAGTGAACAGCTGTTGAATTGGAACTACAAACGGACAATGTACTTAAATTTATTTGACATATCGTTGTAAAAACATAAATCATACATAAGTTAATTTAATGATGTATATAATTTAAAAAATCAGCGAAAGGTGTAATTGTTCATAAATAATAATAAATACAGGTAATAAAAATATTCAAACACAGCAATTCCATTGCAGATATTACCGACTCGACTAAGTCGAGTTTAGTCGAGTCGATTATTGCAATCAATTATACAGAAGCGAGCGCTCTGTTTAAACAAAGAAAAAACTGCGTCGGTTCGTGTCACACGACATCGTAATGCTTGCGGTTTTGTTTTTTACAAAGTAACCGTCGCTTTTACTACATGAAAAGTGATTCAACACGAGTCTCGTATTATGTGTGAAACAAAAAGTGAAAACTTCTTTACAAATTACCAACACTGGTATATTTGACTGACTGATTCACCAACGCAGAGTCTAAAGCGCTGGGCCTACAAACTACAAAAATAACTGGAAACTAATGGTTCTTAAACTGTTTTAAAATTACAGCCCTGAGGGGGTAAAATACGTCCTCGACAAGCACAAGCCTGTGGGTGAAAGGTGAGGCCCTCTGTCACCCTAGCAGAAGCAGTACTCACGACGGCGTCATCTACATATTTAGATGGCCTGAAGTACGTCGGTCGTTGTTCCAGGACTTGCCTTACTAAGGTACCTCAGCTACTAGTACCTGGAGACGCCGTTCGTTTTTTGTTCGGTTCGAGTCCGAAATAACTACCAGCAGTAGTATCCGAAGGGATTTCACAGACAAAAAAGAGGGTAAAATACGAGATAAACCTTTATCTTGTTTAAAATTCCTCAATTTAAGCAGTAACAAAACACTGCAGAACATTCTCAGGCATGTAGTTTTCCTCATTCTGTTTTTTTATCAGCTTTATAAGGCAAATGTTGATAATTAATTTCTAGGGAGAACATTATAAAGTCAAAGACGGTTGGAATCAAAGTCGTGATCTATACTAATATTATAAAGCTGAAGAGTTTGTTTGTTTGAACGCGCTAATCTCAGGAACCACAGGTACGATTCGAAAAATACTTTCAGTGTTGGATATTTCATTTATCGAGGAAGACTATACCTAGGCTATATATAATCACGCTAATAGGAGCGGAGCCCCAATCAAGAATGTTACAAAAACCGGGGGAAAATATTACACGACGTGCAATAAGAGACGTAAACGAGGTTGCGTGGGTCCGCTAGTACTAGATAAAAAGTGTTTGTGTGAATTTGAGATCAAGTTAAAAAATAAAATATTATATAAAACTTAAAGTGTAGGTATTATAATGGACCATTCATAGTCGCGTCTGATTAATGACGAACAAGTCTTAGTCGATTTGGTATGAGAAGTCAATTGATGTCGCTGTAGTTATATTAATAGTAAAATCGACGTCAACGAGGGTCAGCTCATACTTTTTTTTATTTTTTTATTATATAGGGGGCAAACGAGCAGACGTATCGCCTGATGGTAAGCGATTACCGCCGCCCATGGACATCCGCAGCACCAGAGACGTTACAAGTGCGTTGCCGGCCTTATAGGAAGGAGTACGCTCTTTTCTTAAAGGTTTAAAGGTCGTATTGGTCCGGGAACACCGCAGGCGACAGCTCATTCCAGCTCAAACTCCCGTAGGATTAAGAAAAAACCCTTAACAGGTAGGTGTTTGCCTTTCAAAACAATGTAAGTGTGAGAACGACAGTTTTATACATATCTAAGTAAGTACCTACCGACAGACAGAATGTCGCCCTGACTTCCGCCATCTCGACATCGTAGAACTAGTGACTATTAATTTTTTGTCCCCTCCATATCCGCAGACATATACGGCCTCTTGTCTTCTATTTCATATACTTTTTTTTATTATAAACGCTTTGTTGTGTGCATACATACAGAATAACTACTTGACTGTCTGGTAGCGCAGTGGTAGCGTATGCGACTGCCGTGCTTGAGGTCTTGGGTTCGAAGCCCGGATCGGACCGAATGTTTGTATGATTTGCAAATATTTGTTTCGAAGTTTGGGTGTTTTCTATGCATAATATGTATTAACAAAAAAAAATAAGTATGCATTTATATCATACATTGTCTAATACCCATAGTAGTAGTTTTCAAATAGATGGCGTTAAAAAAATATTATTTAGTCAAAAGACGATTAGAAAAAGTAAACAAAATAGATATTGCTGTTTATTGTCTAACAGTCGTTTTAAATAATCTAATAAAAACTGCAAATAGTTTAGTTTCATTGTTAAACGGGAAATAAGTTATAGAAACGGCAGTAAAACGATGAAAATAGGTAGTACCATCACTCATTTCGTGTATTTTGACACAAGCAAATGAATCAAAACCAATCCAGTATTTTTCATTGACCTAGAACGATGAAATTTGGCAAGAAGCAATGTTTTAGTTCAGTACCACACTGACCTACATTTTGTAAATTCAACAAAGTAACTAAACTCACAATTGCCTGGACATTGGTTATATGATTCAGGGACATATAACGAACATTGCACAAAACCCTAAACCGGTGGTTTGGGAAATTAAATGTGAAAATTTAAGTAAAATAATCATTTATACATAATACATTTAGGTCTTAAAGCGATACCATTTATCGTGTACACTTTTGGTTAGTTCTACTTTCATTAGTAGAAAAAAAAACAGAATATCAAACTGATAATAAACATTCGTTGCTAAACATTGTTCTTAAATAAACAAAATACCTTAAAATAATCGCGACAAATGACGTCATTAATGTATTTGTCGTCTACTAATACCGGAATTTTCGTTTGAAATAGAACCATTAATATTCTCACTTTTTTTTTCTTTTCTTTTTAAAAGACAACTCCCACATTAGGAATAAACATCCTGTGTCGTGGGGGACTTTACAAACATACATGAAACGGACACAAAGAACATCCAGACTCGGGACAACAATTCGTGGATCACACAAAGTGTTGTACCGCGTGGGATTTGAACCCAAGACACTTGACGCAGTAGCAAGCGGCATGGCGACCGCTGAAACCACTCGGCCAACCGTGCAGTCCAACTAGTTTGGAAACAAATGAAATATGAAATATTTATATTTTTACTAGTCAAAATTAACCAAAAAGTAGGTCGCATACATTGTTGTGCCAAGTATTCGAGCATAGTTGTTCAAAACAGTGTATAAAATTTGTTAAAACAAATAGTATTTACTGTGTATTTATTTTAGTCTCGCACTGTTTGTAAAGCTACGTTCATTTGTATATTTGAAAAGCCAAGGACGCACGGACTGGTCTAGAAAATTAAACATACAATGCATCTTATATTGTATTCCGTATAGTTTTAAAATTCCTTGGACTCGGACCAAGCGTGGGCTTTATTCGATGTTACAAAGCACATTATACATTTAAACCCTCTTTGTATATATTTTATATATATAATATCTTTACGACCATGATCAAAGGCATTAATATCATCATCAGCCTATTGCAGTCCACGGCTGGGCCTCTCTCAATGCAAACCACTCTGATCGATTTTGGGATGTCGCATTCAATTCGTGACAGCCATCGACTAAATGTCAAAGGCATTTTGAGTTAATAAACTCATGTTTCTTAAATATTAAACCAAGTTATAATTGTCTATTAGATGTGAATGAATTTTAATGAAATTTATAAATAATCTAGCTGGCCCAGCAAATGTTGTTTTGCCATAAAAATAAATATTTAAGGGTGGGTCGCCCTTAGCATTTAGGGGTATGAAAAGTAGATGTTGGCCGATTCTTAGACCTACCCGATATGCACACACAATTTCATAGAAATCGGTCCAGTCGTTTCGGGAAGTTTCGTAGCAATCACCACGACACCAGAATTTTATATAGGTGTTATTTTATTTTATTATTATTATTTATTATGTAATTACAGGAAGCTTATATAAATAAATAAGTAATCAATAAATCGATGAAGCTTCTTCCGAAATGCAAAAATATATATGTACGGTTTCCTTATTCCGAAAATCATAATGATATCCCGGAGTATGGAATTTTGCCTGCAGCCTCGGAGAGCACGTTAAGCCGCCTCGGTACCGATTAGTCATGAACACCTCTGGCAATCGTTATTGGGAAGTCAGTGCAGTCAAAAATATTCACATCTAGTTCAACCTTCGAATTCAGTTCGACCTTGAAACTTGACATTCTTCTAAAAGCAGTTGAACTAGTAGCCGAACTCAAATGATGTCGGGAATAATAAACGCTAGGTAGGTGACACGTTTTAGTCATTATAAATCAAGCATGGTGTAAAGTAATTCCCTTAATGATAATGCATACTTTTATACTTCATCCAATCCATGCTTTTCTTTTCATTCCACAGTTTTAAGTTAACACTGTAGTTAATCTGGTGTACATTAAAGAGATTTATTATAATTAAAATTCCAAAAACTTCTAAACAAATAGTCAATAACCTACTCCATTTTTGCTGTCGGTTAAAAACTAATATATGATCATAATTGCATAGAACTTTACAAATATAAGGTAGTCTTCTTTCAAAAATTAAACAAAAAACAATATTATACTGTTTTGAAAGACAAACTTGGCGTTGAAACAAAAGAATTTAAGTAAGACTTACACGTTTACATTATAAAATAGGTCCTCAGGTGACAATAAAATGACTTAGTTCACATCAACTTGCGGAGTACCTTCACAGCTGAGACTTTATAAAGTTTTAATGACAATAAAGGGGTTTAAATAATACCCTCAACATTGCGGCGAAACTAGGGTTGTCACGTTCTATGCCAACTTTACGATTTTGTCGACATAGAAAAAAAACTTACTTTCTACACAAAGTACTGCTAAACATGAAGGAAACATTTTGCTTACAGCATTTGTCCTTTACAACTCAGTAAAAAAAAATACACACAGTAATATACCAGTTACTTGCACGCTAAGGACAAATTTTGGCAACGCTTCTTACTACAATTTTAGACTCTAAATTCTGATCAGGAAAGTTCCATGTGAGCGAAAGTTATTTCTGTTAAGATGCCCTATTAAAGCACAATTTTGCAGCACCTTACATCAGTTAAGTGCGTTCGTTAGTCCGTACGTCAGTCTTCTATCAGTTCATCAAGCTTTAGTTAGCGTTAGGTAATTGTAGTGTTACGTCCTTTGCCCATTACCGGATTGTGGGGCAAGAATATTCTTACTCGTGTCTTGAAAACCGTGCATTTCTGTCAATTTGTACGTTTGACAGCTAATGTCGTCGTTCGGTAATAGTTAATTTTGACAACAGATTAAAAGTAAAATTTTGAGTTGACAACCTTAATTCTCTTGTTGGTGTTGCCACAAAGAACGTTTTGAGAGAATTTTATGAGACAAAAGACAAGTCTGTGAATACTGAACGTGTGTTGTGTCGACGACCGACATGTTTCATAAACTATTGATGTCAACGTACTGCGAGGAATAATTGGCCTTGTATTGGTTTAAGAGTGCCGGCTGATTTAAGAAACTGGTACTTCAATAAAGATATATTATGATATAATGTCATCAAATCATCGTGGCCGACATAGCGAGCATCGCGAAGCGTGTATTAATAGATCTGAGTTGTTCTTAAATTAACGTGTAGGCATGATGAATGACTAAACTAAAAAGGCACATGAAATTTATCTTTTACTAAAAGTTATTTTAAGATTAAAACCTGACTATTTTAACTACCCTCTTTAACGCATACATTTCAGAAGAGAAACAGAGAAACTATTGTTTATTAAATTATAGACTTAAGTAACACTACTAAAAGAAAATTGATCGTAAGTCTTCATATAAACCTGTATTCAACAACTGACTACTACTTATTATAAGTAGACTATGTTTGAACTGTGAGCCGAGGAAGTACCTGCTGGCCGTCAGTCAGATAATACCCGCCCATTTTTGGAGTGGTCGTAATATTTTAATATCGTTCATTAGTGACATATGCGACTGCTATAAAGCTCGTCTACCAATTTTTTGAAGTGTCATTTACATCTTACGCAAATTAGCAAAGGATTCTCATGAAACGTCCATATTATCATAAATCAAATCATATTTTCCTGACGACAGTAAAATTAATGAAAACATTTATTCCGGACAAGCACCTTCTTAAAAGAAATCGTAAACATGCCATGTGAGCTCAGTTATGTATAAAAAAGTTACAAATGATGACGATTCACTGGCATTCATGTAATCGAATGATAATTAAAAAATAATTTCAATTGTATCATAATTACTATTCGATCGCATGTGCGTGAGTTTATAGACTTCACTTTCGTCGCTGTTGACATTACACGATGTAAATGCGTGGAACTGACAAATAAATTGTTGCTAAAATTAATCGAAAATGTTGAATGTTGCTATTTTACGTTTTAAAAAGATTTATTATTTGTCTTTAATTAAATATCTAAGTTTGTATTAAATATCTATCTTCATTGTGACATGCATTGTACAATCTATACTTTTTTAGTTTGCTTGAAGGCGCTAATCTCAGTAACCACAGATCCGATTTCAAAAATTATTTCAGCATTAGATAGCCCATTTATCGAGGAAGGCTATAGGCTATATATCATCACGCTTAGATCAATAGGAGCGGAACCACTACAGATTGTTAAAAAAATGAAGAAAAAATTATCACGCTACGTGCAATAGCAACCGTAAACGAGGTTGCGTGGGTCAGCTAGTTAATTATAACTACTTTCAGTTATTAGTTTTTTTTTTGCTTTCAGCACTCTTCCTCCTTATGAACTTTAACTGTAACAAATTTTATACTCCTCCGCATAGTTTTCGTAAAAAGGGATACACGGTAATAGCGGTAATCGCTTACCATCAGGCGATACGTATGCTCGTTTGCCCCCCATACCATAAAAAACACAGATTTTAATTGACGTATTAATATATGAATTTAACAAAAAAATTCAACAATAATTTATTTTTAACAAATAATTTATTTTTTGTTATGAATATTGATATGGTAGATGTAAGTTGGAAGACAGACAGAAGAGTACAGACACGCAAATACAAAGTTAGTATTTATACCAATAAATTAATCAATCATTTATTTGTGGAAACGTATGTTATTAACAGATCTTATTCTTATATTAGAAGTACACTATGTCCTATTAAGTTATGCGGTATGCAAATATTTATTAAATTAGAAATTTTATACACTTACATTTATCAAAATATGTCTATAGAAATTAAACTCACCTAACCTAAAGTATGTTTATATATACATGTAGGGACTCGTTCCCCGTTTAGGAGTGTCGGTAGATTCCTTATTTTTTTAAATGAGGATAGACGTGAGTTGTCGGGCGAGGAGAATGATAGTAATGGTTTTCCTCACAATCGCTTTGTTATAATCACTTTATGACAATACATAGTGAAATACAGTCACGATAATCAATAATGGTATACAGGTTACAATTTAGGTACGACACTCCACCGAACATGTGATGCTACTGCGAGATGCTAAACGATAATCCTTGCCCTCCGGCTGCGTTCCATTTTATAACTATCTCCGGCTGCGTTCAATTAATAACTACCCACAGTTCTTTAGGGATGGGATCAAAGTCACTGTTACCCGCAACTAATCACATAAAATAATCGACTACCATCAATTATTTTAACGCGTGATAATTATTTTTAAAGTGTCAATGATTTCCATCCCTATTGTCATCGGTCGCACGCTTCAATGCTCGGTGTTGCGTCAGTGTCTATAGTCGTTCCAATAGTTTATTTAACTTTTGACAGCTCTAATACTTAATCAAATAGTGATACCCTGACCCGTTACCTATTCGATTTCTTTCATCGATCGATTTTATGCATTAAGAAGTTTTAATCAATTTAACAAACTCATTATTTTATAGATAATTTCGTACTTCATATTTCTATGTGTTTCAATGTGCGACCTCCTTTGTCAAAATAAAGAAGAAATGGATTAAAAGAATGTTGTTCAAATATGACGGTTCTATGTCATGAAAAAATATATAAAAGGAACTGAATTTTCAAAATGTATTATTGTATTGTGTTGTAATTCAGTGGTTAATATTGTATTTGTTAAACTATTGATGATCTTTATTAAATCTCTCTATGTCTATTTTAAAATAATCTACAGTATTTCAATGAGTAACCTTCAATATAGTTGAGTATTTATATTCCTCCGTATTGATTTATTTGTGAATTCTCACGTTTGGTTGAGTTGAGCGTATCGTTCCTGCCTTCGTTACTGTCAAAATGCGAAAAAAGAAAGTACTCAAAGGACAAACAAGAGAGTTTGTCTTGCGACTTCGTGAATACTTTGAAAAGGAAAGCCGTAATGGTGGGCCTCTTATACCAGTGACTCAAGTTAGAGACCGTGTTGCAGCAGCATTAGGTATTAGTGCTCCAACAGTGGCAAAAATAACAAAAGAAGGCTACGGCAGCAGTGGCATGGAACAGAATAAGCTATCTACACCTAAGAAAAAACGTCCGCCTAGTAAAGTTACAGCCGTTGACAATTTTGACGCTGATGCTATTCGTCGTCATATATACGACTATTACCAAAGAAAAGAGATTCCAACATTAAAAAAACTAACACAATCTCTTCGAAATAGTGGTTTGTTCCGTGGTCAAAAATCTTCTCTGACAAAGGTATTGAAAGACATTGGAATGTTATTCCAAAAATGTGACAAACGAAAAATTTTAATGGAACGCAATGATATTGCTTTGTATAGATGAGATTTTTTAAGACAAGCAAAAAAAATAGAAGATTGGTCGAATGTTGTTTTCACAGATGAAACTTGGCTCAATGCGAATCATACGCTGTCAAAAACTTGGACTGACAACACCGTTGGCTCCACTTCTACAGTACCAATGGGAAAAGGCGAACGACTGATTATTTGTCATGCAGGAACAGTAAAAGGATTTGTGCCAGGCGCTCTATTAGCTTTTAAATCCCAGAAAACAGGAGATTATCATGAGGAGATGAATTCGAACGTGTATGAAAAGTGGTTCAGAGAAATGCTTACATCACTCGAAGAGCCATCAATAATATTTATTGATAATGCACCTTATCACTCTCGTCAAATTAATAAAATACCAACACAGGCCAACAAAAAACATGAAATTATAAACTGGCTCCGTGACAATGGCGAAGAGGTAAATGAGTCCCTACTAAAAGTAGAGTTAGTAAAGATATTAAAAACAAAGAAGCTGCCAAAACGATACGTCATAGATGAAATGGCAGCAGAGCATGGGCATACCGTCCTCAGAATTCCCCCATATCACTGCCAATATAATGCAATTGAAATGATCTGGGCACAAGTTAAAGGATATGCTGCGAGGAACAATACAACTCCTCCTTTCACCGCAATAAAAATGCTGAATTTACTGAAAAATGCGTGTGAAAAAGTAACTCCAGAAAACTGGGCGAATGTTGTAGAAAAAACAAAGAAGGTGATAATGTCGGATTGGGATCGGGATGTTGCATTCGACAATTTATCTATCCAAGAAATGATAATCAATATTACTGAGAACTCAAGTGATGATGATTCCTGGTCATACGAAGAAGACGATTCTTTATAATTAAAATTAGTATTACAGTACCTCTTTTGGTTGTTTTATTTTTAATCCGTAAATTACTACGAATTTCAACATTTTGTACCTGTTCATTACAAGTAGGTACCGCAGGTAGTTTTTATTTGAACCAACTATAGTAAGTCTAAACAATTATTTTAGATTCATTAATTTGCGGCGAATACATTCGATCCCATTACTAGGTACGAGTACGATGGAACTGTTTTCATTACGCAAATTATTTATGCATTGAAACAGAGACATTTAGGGCATTTTAATGCAAAATAATAAAGCTTTTTACGTGATTTGATATAAAATATAATCACAATAATTTTATTGTATGTTTTATTAATATAATCGATAATCGATTTATTTCAAAACCGTTTTTATAGTCTGTGGTCATTAATTACGAATGACACATCCCTAAGTAGGCGGAGCCCGCCCATAAAGTACAGTATTATCTGTAGTACATTGTATCAAAAATTATTACAAAACTTTATGTGCGTGATCTGTCAAAAGTTAAATAAAGTATTGGAACGACTATAACTACCGACACTTGTGTTACCAAATAAAATAAGTGATGCGCCGTCATACATATATAGGTACAAATAATGTAACTTACTTACGAAAATTCTCTCCGGTATTACGGTTAAGTTTATTTTAAAAATAAAGTTTATTACTATTATTTATTTATTTACATGTGGCATTTACATATATATATGTATAAAGAATATATGACCCGACTGACCATCGTGTGACTGACCAGAGAGGCTTATGTCCGGCAAAGAAGAAGAAGGCCTATGTTCATGTGTGATGTGATGTATATGTTACTAGCTTGTGCGCGCGGCTCCACCCTCGTGTTTCGGTTATCGCGGTAAAGAATAACCTATGTTCTCTCTCAAGAAACAAATTATCTCCATGCCAAATTACATTAAATTTGATGCAGCGGTTTAGCCGCGAAAGGAATACAAACAGACAGACATAGTTACTTTCGCGGTTATAATATATCAAAATTCGGTAATTTAATTAAAGTGTATAATAATATGTATGTAACAATAAATCTTATTTTACATATTTTCATTACATTTATTAATCTGTCTTTTTAATTCAGAAATTAAATCTGATTACATTAACCATTGTTGAGAAGAGTTTTTTTTTTTCGTTTTCTTTTTAAATTCAATCTCATTTTAATTAAATTCAATTACAATGTTTGTAATTGTAAACTACGTGTTCTGAATACATTTAGATTTAAGTCTGTATTTACTAGAAATCAAACCCGTTGCACGAAGGCTTGAATTCCGCTAATGGAGTCGATTTACATATAGAACGATAGTTATTTTTTTATGATAATTATACCAATATGGTTGCAACGGTTGAGCGTTACCTAGAAAAGTGCATAAAACTTTAGTTTTTAGTTCTGGGCAAGGAGTTTTTCGAGAACCTCTTATTCTAGCTAGTTTTAATGTTCAAAGATGTGATGTCAACCTTTTTTAGGGTTCCGTAGCCAAAATGGCACAAAATGGACCCTTAGTTTCATCATGCTACTGCAACAAAAGGGGTAAAATAAAATCTTGTTTTCTTTATAAAAGCGGGCACTTACTCAATAGCTTTTTTTAGAACAATATGAAAAATACGTAAAAATATCCACATATTATAAGTTGCTATTGAAAATATGATCACGTTTTTTAAGATTTATAAAATTATTAATATTTACATTATATTAACCAGTACAGGTCCTAAATTAGGCTTCATAGGACACTAAAACCTTTATACAAATTTATGATATCAAATCTTACTGGCTATCAATTCAGAATACCCATAAAAAAAAACAATGGCAGCTGATATAGATAAAAAAATTCCTTGCAAGTTAGTATTCTCGGCTGGTGTCCCCTAGGAAATCAATTTCGATTTTTCGTCCACACAGACCTAATCAAGAATGATTCCGTAGAGGTTTTATTTGAATAAATGTAATATAGCAGGCCACATATAAAAATTCTAAATTCGACAGTATTTTTTTTGTACGTAAATCGTAAGGCAAACTGATATTCAAAAAAAGAATTCCAGTATCGTTTGAAATCTAGTTCAGTCGTTTTTTAGCTAATTTTAAGTTAGATTCTTAATCAGTTATGAAAAGTGAAGTTCAATAAAGATCTAGAAAAATCCAAGATAAATCAATTTTATATTTAATATTTACACTTCTAAACTGATGTAAATTTCTGAAATTCAATATTCAGTTTTATAAGAACTAATAATTATCTTTTCTTTTAACCTATTCATCTCCAGAACTCAGACTCAAGCGCTAATGATCTTTATACGTCATAATACCATTAAACTTTAACCTATTTTCCTTCCTCCTTGCTAATTTCTCCTTTCTCAATCATTGCAGTATTATTACTGCAATGATTGAGAAAGGTATTCAGAGTATTCTTTTAATTTTTCTTTTAATCTAACATCTCCATTCGACATTAGCAGAATTGTCGACATCGGCACAGTTTGCCATATCGAAAAAAAAAGAAGTAATAATTGCTTCCCGCCTTTTGTAGCTACTGGTAAGTTCTTAATTTGAAACTCGCGCGGTTAAACTGATACACAACAAAAATGATGGCCAACATCTGTTAAACAAAGTTAAACCCATGGCGCCCACATATGCCGTGACACTCCCTAACATACTAAGCTTATAACGACATATAATTTACCGAAGTCGGTTGAATTGTTTAATATATGTATAAGCAGGAAATTAACGCCCACACTATATTATATATCACTCTGATTTAATGGCTTCATTATATGAATCTAAACAAACATAATTGGATTTAATACTTTCGTAATCTGTCAGATATACTAGACATAAATTACTTAACTAATTAATATTTCTAGAAATATCTATGATTCGTTATACAATATTAACACGAGGGTGATTAAATGTTATCTATATATTAGTCGGAAAGCAATAACTTGGATGGGATGGGGTGATGATGATTGATGTATGGCATTTGGCACAGTTAACTGTTAAAGTTATTATGCAGGAGTGCAAACAGCTAAAAAAACTAATATAGTTTTTTTTTATTGAACAGGTGACAAACGAGCAGACGTATCGCCTGATGGTAAGCGATCACCGCCGCCCATGGACACCCGCAACACCAGAGGCGTCACAAATGCGTTGCCGACCTTATAAGAAGGAGTACGCTGTTTTCTTGAAGGTTTGAGGGTTGTATTGGTCCGGGAATACCGCAGGCGTCAGTTCATTCCACAGTTTTGTTGTGTGAGGCAGAAAGGATGTTCAAGTTACGACCACTAGTTAAATAATGTTTATACTAACAAATGAAAATAATGAAAATATTATATTTCCTATCCATTTGTATGACATGACATTGTCAAGAGATTCAAGAGACAGCTAAAGAGATGAAATTTGTGTTCAATAAATTGTAATTAGAAGGAATAATTATTACCGAAACTAAGTTAAGGCTTCCAGGACAACTCATGGTCAAAAACTAGTTATTTGAAAGTGAATATTCCGCAAGACCAGTAATATTGAAGTTTAATCAATCTCAGAAATAGTAAAATATGGTTAGCAAAATAAATTTTAAAGGTTTACTAATAAACTGTAATATAAAGTAGATAAATCTTAAAAACAATTTATATTTCGAATACAGAAACCGTGCGATGAAAAGCTAAAATTAAATTCGAAACGCAAGGCACGAACCGAAACTAATATTCCGCAAGTAAAATCAAAAAGGCGCACACTCCAGACCAAAAAAAAAAGCACAGCTATGCACTAACTTCATCAAATTTGTGCCAGGACGCAAGTTTGTGAAATTTCATACGATTCTACTGGGAGGGTTACGCCGTCCACAAGTGGAACGCTGACCTAATAAATCGCTTGTGGTGCACCGCTTGGCCCCGAGCGAATTGATAACACGCCAATACAACGAGAAACGTTCATTTTGTAAAAAAAAATACAGAAAGAATATTTCCGTGCTGAATAAAATAGATACATTTATAGAAAAAATACCTATATTAATCTGATAATTTTTGTAAGTACAGGAGTTAATGAACGATTTGAATAAGAATGTTTAAAAATTAACTATCGAATGTTTGTTTAATCTATACATTTTTACAAATAAATAAAATTGAAGTGTCTGTTTGTAATATTAAAAAACCGCTTTTTACTAAATGCATATGTATGTATGTATATACGGTCCATATACCAAATTTTTCTTTTTTAATTTTTGTCTGTCTGTTTGTTCCGGCTAATCTCTGGAACGGCTGGACCGATTTTGACGGGACTTGCACTGCCATCAGCTAATGTACCTACTACGTAGCTGATGATATAAGGAGTAACTTAGGCTACTTTTTTTAGACTAGCTTCGCCCCGCGGCGTTATGTGCATTTGTGCGTATACTGTGTATATATTCAAATGTATTATATATATATATATATACTATATATGGTATAAAATAGATTTGAAACACACAGCGTACATTGTAACCGTCCAGACGATTATATCAATCGTTATTTACCCTATATTTGTTAGGCTTCATAAGTTAGGCCATAACAGACTATACAAATTCAAAAGTAACCGAAATTCAACAGTTATACAGTTCATTTTGCTGTAATATGTATTATTACGACCATAAAACGGCAGATACTTACAATATTCAGCTTAATTAGCATTTAAATTCATCCTGCTCATGCTTCTACCAACATCTCTAGTTCTGAAGTTACGGATACTTTGCTTAAATAGCCTAATATATAGTATGTGTAAATGTTTTAATTGAGACGCCTTAGTTTTAAGCAAGTGTGGCGATCTCTACATACAACATAACCTACTACAGCGCCATATACCGAAGATACACTGAATTACGCAGTAACGCACTATACGGAGTAACTACAAATCCTGAATCGCGCATAAATAGTTCTCGCGCCGATTAGCATATACTCGTATACAACATCCCAACATCAACTGTAGGGCAGTGGCCCGCTAGGCATGATCACCTCACCTGGTCGGAGGATCCTCCCTTTGTGTTGGAGGGACATGATACCCGTTCCTCCACAGAAGTAATGTAAGTTATGTAATGCTATGTTTGGTCCACACTGCCTTATGGGTGTGAGACGTGGGTCCTAAGGAAAGACATCTCTAACCGACTGCAAGCCTTCGAGATGTGGTTATTGCGAAGGATGTTCAAAATACCGCGTACTAGCTTTACATCTAACATCCAAGTGCTGGAGCGAGCCAAGTGCAAGAGGGAACTGATGCCTAATACAGTGGCCTTTTTTGGACACATACAAAGGGGCACTCAACATAAATTCCTGAGGCTGAAAAATACCTGACAGACACCAGGTCGACCAAGAAGGAAGTGAATAGATGACATCAAAGCCTGGACTAGATAAATATCACCAATTGAAAGAGGCCGCTCATAATCGCGAGGGATACCGTCTGTTGACCTCCACTCTTTGAGATAATGTCAGCAACTTCATTTTGAAGATGGCACCTCATGATGATGAATGTAAGTTATTTAATACTCTCTAGTGTCTATTGTATTAGGTTTATAACTACAATAAAGAAGTTTGAATACTAGTTAACGATGTTGAAGCAGAATAAGCAGCTTACATACCTGAAACAATATAAAAATTATTAGTGAGCAGTATTAAAAACAAAACAATCAGACTTTACATACAGAAAATCATACAAATATAAAAGAAATATTTTTATTATCGTTATAAATCGATAGTATTTGGAGCCATTAGAGTATCTTTGCTAATTATCTAGTTGACTTTGATTCTATTAGACACATACTACATAAAAAATAATGATCATTTAACTAAACATACACATCACTTTATAGGGATTATAAAAAAAAAATTAAGTGGGACCTGCCAGGTCATAAGTTAGGGTTTATTGTAAAACTTTGAAATTTTCTTTTATTAGCACTGTTTTACAGTCAAGTAGAACACGACACACTTCGGCATTAATGGGCCAGCTCGACCAGAGTGATACCACCGTTTCACAGAAAACCGGCGTGAAATTGCGCTAAAGCTGTATTTCACCGAGTGAGTGTGAATACCGGAGGATCCTACCCCATCCCCTTCCTCCTTCCCTCAAAGAGCGGCAACGCACTTGTGACGCCTCTGGTGTTGCAGGTATCCATGGGTGGCGGTAATCGCATACCATCAGGCGATACGTATGCTCGTTTGCACATTCCCGCGATCTACAATCCATGACAACGCTATGAGCGGAAGCCCATCTTAGTACTAACTTTATAACCGTTTGGTAATAAACATTCTTTCTTGCCGGCAGACCCATTTTCATGACAAAATAATACTAAACTCAGTTCAAAAGTTCACATATAATCTGCATATCTCTCCAAAATGAGTTCTCATTACTCGACAACATCGCAGAAAGTTCCAGCAATATATTCATTTGGCCGCACCACTGGCTATCACTCACTAAGAGCTCATATAACAGGTAAAAGGTACAACTCATCTTTTGTTTACGATATCATGCCAACCCTGGTACAGCCAATTAGTCTTGATAGAATGAGCATGAAGTAAATTACGAAAAAAAAGGACTTGTTAGACGACTTCAGAAAGGAGCATTTATTTTTTAGTACAGTATATTCTACAATATATTTACTAATTGTTAGTAATAATAATAATAATAAATAAATATTCCGGACATCTAACACACAACACCATCTAGTGCCAAGCTAAGCAGAGCTTGTGTCATGGGTACTAGACAACTGATATAAATACTTATATGCTTTTTTTTTGTAAATACATACATATTATACATAGAAAACACCCGAACTCCGAAACAAATATTTGCAGATCTTACAAACATTTGATCCGACCAGGGAATCGAACCCGAGACCTCAAGCTTAGCAATCGCATACGCTACCACTACGCCACCAAGGCAGTCAAAAGTCAGTCACAAAATTAAAATAAAACAAGTCAAAATGATTTAATATATACACGACAGCGTAAATATCTGTCATCTTGATGTAACCAGGGTCAGTCTCACGACTAAGACAAACCTATTGACACAACTCACATAAAAACACGACAAGCCGTTTAGGCTCTAGGGCGTGCCAAAGAAATATACATACATACACTCGAAACACATAACACTCCTTCTTCCGCAGTAGGGTAAAAATTAGATTAGAGAATTCAGACTGCGGGGTAGTCTGAACTCTCTAATCTAATTACAGGAATGCTACCTTGACCTACTCTTGTTATTGCTTCCCTAAAATTTTTCCTTTCATACTGAAATCTGACTGACGGCAACATGCTTGCCCTCTACTAGCTAAGTGGGATTAAAGTTATGGTAATACGTGTGGTGAAATGTGAGCGTGGGCTATTTATCCCTTAAGGGATATATACAGGGTGGAACTTTGTAATGCCACCTAAACGGAAAGTACTCTTAATATTGTAGATAGAAAATTTTACTCTAAGAAAACATTCCTTTATTTTTGAAAAGAAAGAAAACTGCATTCAAAGATTTCCGAAATTTCGTTTGCCACACCCGTGAATCGAACCTACTAAAATCTATAAAAAATACACCCTGTACTTTTATTGCATCGATCGTTAGGGTCAAGTATAAAAATTAAATATTGTTAGAGATATTACTACTCGATAAATCAAATGAGAGGAAAACCTTGAAATCTCGACTTTGTATATATATATATATATATATATATATATATATATATATATATATATATATATATAAAACTAAAGAATCAATGAAAGCCTAAAAGTCAATCGTATAAAATAAAGAAAAACTTTGTGTGCTCGATTATTACAAGAATCAATCTCTAAAATTGCTGATTTGAAGAAAAACTGCAAAGTAGAAATTTAATATAATTTTTATGACAACAATAGTTTTTTATCCTCATATTGATTTTTTAAAGTAGGCAGGCACTTTACAGACTGTTCTTCAGCAAAGAGCATTTGTCATTATACTCTTGAACTTCCGTAAGTGCCAAAAGAGGGCGCCGCTGGACACTTACGAAACAACACCTCACTTACTCAAGTCTTATCGATGAACAGTTAGTGCCTAAAAGGAATCGGTCCTTTGTATTTTATGTATTACTAGATGACCCTCGCAACCTCGTTTACGTCTACTATTGTCCGCAGCGTAATAATTTTCCCCCGTTTTTTAAACATTCTTCATTGGGGCTGCGCTCCTATTGGTCTTAGCGTGATAATATATAGCCTGTAGTCGTCCTCGATAAATGGACTATCCAACACTAAAAGATATTTTCAAATCTGACCAGCGGTTCCTGAGATTAGCGCATTCAAACAAACAAACTCTTCAGTAAGCATAGCTTTGGCAGTCAATAAATGTTTGTTTGTAGTTAGTGAATAAAGTGTAATAATGGCTCAGGCGACATAGGCTGTATACTCGTACATTTTATCAAAGCTTTTTACATTTGGTTGGGTAATAATGTTTGAAATTTACTTGTTGTGGACATAATTAAAGCTATAATAAAAAAAACATCTTTTTTATTGGAATAGGGAGCAAACGAGCAGACGTATCACCGACTATCACCTGATGGTAATGGTCGAGCCGGCCCATTCATGACGAAGCGTGGCTCTCCCACGGAAGAAATAATACAATCAAGAAGAAGAAATAAAATATTTATCAAATAGGGATTATTTATGAGATCGATATATTTTTCTGTTCGTTACTCAGACTTACAGGTCAGTAGCTAGACATAGTGACAAAACTACTTCGTGGGAGATCCACGCTTCGGCATAAATGGGCCAGCTCGACTGGAGTGATACCACGGCTTAATAAAAAACCGGTGTGAAACAGCGCTTGTGCTTTAACTGAGTGAGTGAGATTACCGAAGGACTATACCCCAACCCCTCCCTCATCCCCAAAGGCCAGCAACGCACTTGTGACCCTTCTGGTGTTGCGGGTTTCCACGGGTGGCGGTAAGCGTTTACCATCAGGCGATACGTCTGCTCATTAGATTAGTTTATTTATACATTACTTTCAGAACATACTCGTGACTTCCTCAGTGGCGCAGTGGTAGTGTATACGACTACTGTGATTGGGGCCTCGGGTTCCATTGCCGGGTCGGAGCAAATGTTTATATGATCTGCAAATATTTGTTTCGGAGTTTGGGTGTTTTCTATATTATGTATGTAATTACAAAAAAGTGTATATGTGTAATATGTGTATTTAATCAGTTGTCTACTACCCATAATATAAGCTCTGCTTAGTTTATGACTAGATGCGTTGTGTGTTAAATGTCCGAAATATTTATATTATCCACAAGAAAGAATCTAAAAAAATTTAAAAAAAGTAGGCTGTGTTCCAAATTTAAAAATTTGTGTGATTGATAGTTCAATCATTTGATTTTAAACAAAACAGGATCATTTTTGATTCCAAACTAGCTGTAGACAATACAAACCTGAATTTAATAAGGTTATCCGTTAAAAATGCCATTTTGTTTAAAGTACCACATACGTCGATTGTCTGGCTTTAATGATCGCCATTTGCAACAAGGGCAATTGGCAAAGAAATACGGTTCTAGTGTCCGCAATTCAATTAGGTTTTTTATGTGGCCATTCATTTTTATGAGTGGGTTGTGACGTCATGCGTGTTACGTTATTATTAGAAATGGGGTGCATAGACCCACCTATACTTTTATAGATATGTATCCTATTAAGTTACAATAATTAAATGTGGCTGGCGTTTTCTGTGATTAAAATAATTATCGGGTCTTGTAACGTGTCCTTAACGTGTTTTAACGTGTATTAGAATTCTTACTTAAAGGTTTTTGATTTAATGGATATTCCTCGTAGGTATCTAGTTCTTAGAAACATTAATAGAGATAAATTTACTGTAAAAATCATCTAATTACTGCATTTGATTTGATTGCCTCGGTGCCATAGTGGTAGCGTATGCGGGTGCTAAGTTTGAGGTCTCGGGTTCGATTCCCGGGTCGTACTAAATGTTTGTATGATCTGCAAATATTTGTTTCGGAGTTTGGGTGTTTTCTATCTATAATATGTATGTATTTACAAAAAAAAAAGTATATATGTATTTATATCAGCTGTGTAGTACCCATAACACAAGCTCTGCTTAGCTTGGGATTAGATCTGATAGATGTTGGTAAGCATTAGAAGAATTCAAGAGTTTGGACCACCATACACATTGCGAATGCAGACAATGCACCATGCGATGCTGGCGAAAAGCTTTTTCAAGCTCCGCCTAAAAGACCCGAGATCGGCATGAATGGGCCGGCTCGGCAGGAGTGATACCACGGCCTCACAGAAAACCAGTGTGAAACAGCGCCTGCGCTGTGTTTCACCGAGTGAGGATATCGGAGGCCCATACCCCTTCTCCCATCCCTTTCTCCATCCCCCAAAGGCCGGCAACGCACTTGTGACGCCTTTAGTGTTGCGGGTGTTCATGGGCGGCGGTAATCGCTTACCATAAGGCGATACGTATGCTCGTTTGCCGCTATACCATAAAAAAAGATCATAGCAGGAGGAATATACGTGTGAGGTCACCCACGCGTGTGTAGTGGTACAAGTTTTGACTGATTGGCACAGGGAAGAAAAGCCGACTCATTTGATGTTCGAATCGTTCCTCGCGCCGCTCATTGTGCTACTGTCAATACTGTGTAAAGTAGTGTGCCTACTTTCCTTTTCTGGACACCTATCTCTATTCTGTGCATTCTAATATTAGCATTGCACTAAACGGCAACATTGACACTTATGAGTGCTTTTGTTTTTTTGCATCCAAATCTGTAGAAGGCTTGGCTGTATTTTGGGCAAACCTTCATATTACATTATTTACATAACACGTACAAACGAGACTAGAATACACTACAATCAAACAGTTTCTTCATGGACTCATGATAAAAAAATCAGTTAATACGATCGCCAGGCAGAACGAGAAATATATAACAAGTAAGAAGCCTTACTAAGTCCCTGCAAATGTTTGAGTCTTAATTTTTGTCGAATATGTAGCCGCAGGTTTAAACCAACCAAAACTAAACTCTATTTTACTTTAGTTCTTCAAACTAAGATCAATAAGGATTTAAATGCTATCGAATCTTCTCTAACAGTACAAATTCCTGATTCAGTCTACAAAGTCTTTGATGCTATTCCAGTATTCGATCAAACAAAATATTCAAGTAGCAAGAGGGGCCAATTATTATTCTATTCCGTTCTACTGCACCAGAGTTGTTGTGTAACTGTTGATGGATTAAAATTCGTAACAAAGGAAGTAAAAGTAGTAAATAACAGGAAACGTACGACAGGTGTTTACGATCCCGACTAAAACTGTCAGTCAAACGTTAGCTCGCTCTAAAAAACTGTGCGTGTGCTCTATGATTTGTTGACCAAAAACTACAGCTTTGTCTATTTTAGAGTATAACCATAGAAACAGTTTTTGGTTTACAATCTTTTAGCGGGGTAAAAATTCTGATTCAGGTTATCTTTAAGACACTAAGTGAGATACAGAATGGTATTTCTCATAGAAAACAGTAAACGAACTAAAATTCCCCTCAAAGTTACCGCGTATCTTATGCTTGTACACTTTACCACAGACAAGAGAGACAAGACAACAGAGATATAAAGAAAGATTAAATCATCCCCGACTCCAGAAAGAGATCAACTATAAAAAAGAATTGAGTAATTGGGTAACTGCTATGGTGAAAAATACTAAATCATAACTGATTCAAACGATTACGAACTACAATAAATGCTCCACAGATTTACGCATAAATAAAGGCGTTAAAAGCAGAATGGGACAACACAATAGTCTGTGTCTACAACCAGTAATGCACTAAATAACAAACCACAAAGATCGTGATAAAAACTTTTTTAATTCCCGACGACACGCCAGAAACAGGGCAGTAGAAGAAAAGAGCAACAAGATGCATTCTTCATCGTGACATTATCTAACCTTTGCCGGCTAAACTGTTGAAGTTTCCATTCCGATGTAAGCCACAAAGTAACAGGAGGAAATAGTAACGGAAAGAATAAATTAATTCTGTGTGCATTTCTGCGGTGGCATATATAGGAAACAGTTTTTGTTGCAGGCCGGTTTACTCTGTGCTGTTTTTAAAGTGTATTCCGGTTTTCGAATTGTTGACAGTGCGCTTTTTAACGGGCTTCAAATATAGTTTGTTATCTCTGAACTCCGTCACTGATTTGGAATTATTTCATTTCAATTTTATTTGCGAGGAATACTTTCAGTGCGTGTTGTATTCAAATTTGTAGAAAAAGACGAAAGGAAAACGAATTAAGAATAAATACTCGTAGTTTATAAAAATTCAGAATTATGTTTTGAAATGTCGATGATACTTTTTAAAAGGCGTTTTTATGACTAACAAAAATGTTGTTTTCATTCTGCTAGAGAGCGTTAAAACTTAAAAGAATCTCTAATTTGAAGAAATAAATGTCTTAAATCTGTTCAGAATCTGTAGAAGAACAACCAATAAAAATGTCAACTGCCTGTGGTGTATTCATAAATAACATATACCTCAACTATCTACTAAACCAAGTGTAATAAAATTCTCTAAACAGTTTGCTAGGAGTACAAAAAAGGACATAGGGTACCCTTTTTCTGTGCGGATATCCCCTCGGATACCACCTCCTGGTGGCATATCGGACTCGAACTGACTAAAACTGCACGCCGTCTCGAATACTAGATGCTGGGTAACCAGGTGCTAAGTAACTCTAGAAAAATAAAACTTTGAACCCCGACGAACTCGGGCCACCTACGGTTTGTAGATGGTCCCCTCCTGTGTGGGAACTCCGATGTTCCCGTTACTGTCCCCCAGGACGCGCACGCTCCGCAGCGTCCGCGCCCCCACCCTTGCCTGCTTCTACTAGGGTGACATAGGGTACCCTAGGAGAATATAGTAATCAGAAAGAAAAGTAAGAAAAGTAGTTTTATAGTAATCGACTTTTTTTACCATGTCACGTTTCGGCATTCATGGGCCAGCCCGACCGGAGTGATACTACGGCCTCACAGAAAACCGGTGTGAAACAGCGCCTGTTCTGTGTTTCACCGTATGAGTTAGGACACCGGAGGTCCATACCCATCCCCCATCCCTCTCGCAACGCACTTGTGACGCTTCAGGTGACCATGGGCGGCGGTTATCGCTTACCATCAGGCGATACGTTTGCTCATTTGCCCCAAATTACATAAAAAAACGAAGTTGTACGAAAACTAAAAAACGTTAATCCTAAAAAAATTTAGTGTGCACTTAAGAGAATAATTCTAATAAAAATAAATGTTTTTAATGCTGTATTTCCTTAACAGCCTTTGAAATAACACCTGGTCGAATACAAACAAAAGTGGTCATAACAGAAGAGTATCAATTGAACTAGTATTGTGTTATTTATCCTTTAGGTGTGGTTTTAATGTCAAGGGCGCGTTTTGTTACCAAATGGATGAGTTTGATATCGACCGTCATATCACTAGTATACTACAAACAGGACTCATGTTCATAGTCCAACCAACGAAAATTATCTAGGTACTGATTTTATTGAATGAATAAACAACAGTTGGCTTTGTTAGGTTTTCTTTATCATTAGCGGCAATTCAGGTTTTAAGTTGGTAAATGATTTATATACTTTATGTAGATTTTAAACTGTTTAATACTGTGTAATTTGAGCGACAATACAATGATACTCGTATCTTAAAGCATACCATTACTGAGTTGCATCAATATTTACAATGGCGACAAAATATACTAAGTTAATTTTTAAGTGGTTGGTGGCGGGTGGATGCGGACTGCCCAAGAAACGCAACTCAACGAACGGAACTCAACTCAAGGAACGTAACCATCCCGGGATGGTTGCGTTCCATGAGAGACACCTTCGTTTAGCAGCGGAGGGCTTTTTAGGACACATCACAGTTGGAACGAAGTTCCTTATTTTTATAACTTATCTCTTATATAGCATGTATTCTCCATTTAAAATCAGACAGAAATAGAGAGATTTTTGGGATTGTAAAAGCTCCTTTTGGTTATTATCAGCTATATTTATATTTTAACCGACTTCAAAAAGGAGGAGGTTCTCATTTCATCAGTTTTATTTTTTATGTTTGTTATCTCAACCGGTTTTGATTATTCTTTTTTTATTCGAAAGCTGGTGCTTTTGTCCAGTTCTTGAAGTCGGTTTTTTTGTTGTTAAAATTTGTGATTATTTGCAATATCATGTAGGTGTGGCTAAGATTATAGGTATCAAATGCTCTCACCGTATTATATCATTCACGCCAGTGTTCTTTTAACTTTCAAACTATATTTTGGTACTTTCAAATCAAATACTCGTAGAGTAACAAAATCTATTCAATCTGAACGCACTATTTGAACAAGAACTTCATATTCAAATTACGAATTCAAACAGAACAATATTTACTAACAAAGGGGTACATTTATAGTTAAACAAATTGCCTAAACCAATACCAATGTTTACTATATATATTTGGCAACATTCTAACATTAAGTAAAACGGCAATGTTCCAACCGATTGATTACATTAAGTACGATCAGTATGTCCGATGACAATTTCAATAAATCGATTGGCCACCGAATCTTGTCACGTATCAGTGACAAGGAGGACTTGTGAAGGGATTCTGTGGGATGGGAAATGCGGCATATTCCGGTTGGCGTTTGTAATCGGAATAATGTATATACACAATGTGCTTGGTGGTGTAATTTTACCGGTCTGGTAATCAGTATTTTGAAAGGGATGCCTTTCTTTTGGGTTAGGTTGTATAATTGAATGATACGGACGTATTTTAACAAGAGCCGCCACAAGAAATTGCAAATGCGTTGATTTAGTTACCTAGGATCCTTACATTATGACCACCGAATCCTTACTTGATACTGTAGGCATCTATAGGCCATCTGACATTAAATTAAATAAGGCCAGTATATTACTACTACTTATTGATACTTTATCTTATATTTGCATACCTAAAGTGATGATTTAATTATGTAAGAACAAACGTAAGTATCTCCACGAATTGTCCCCAATGACTTGTGTTACGATTTTCTAAGTAAAGTATCTTAATGTACTTTAGATTTAATTAAACCTTTGACTCACCAACAGCTGACAACCAAGAGTTCAAATTCAAATAAGATTCAGTAAAAGGTTTGGATGATATTGTGTATAGGTATGTCGATTAAGACGTTTAACATGTATGAGGCTAATAGCTGTTTCTGTGAGAACTTGATGAAAATAATGAATTTTGTCATAAAACTAATAAGAACGTTTGAAAACTATAGAAATCATATAGGTACATATGAAATGTCATGCGTTGCCGGCCTTTGAGAAACTAATTACAATGTGTTATGCCCAATAACTGCCCAAGTGGGAGTTGCTTTCCATCTGGTGACACGACTGCTGGTTTTCTTTTTATGGAATAGGGGGTAAACGAGCAAACGTATCGCCTGATGTTAAGCGATAACCACCGCCCATGAACACCCGTAACACCGTGCATTGCCTGCTTTCTCATTCTCATTGTCTGCATTTGCAACGAGTATGTTAACCGCCACTTTTGAATTCTTCTTTCTATCAGACAGAGAAGAGTCACTTTGGCAGGCTCCAAATAAGAAAAAAAAATTCTCTATACAAAAATTGTCAAACAAATTATTTCATCCAAAGCAATTTTATTGGGTATACAATTAAATACAACATTTATTCAATCTGTCCCATAAATTATCCATGACATCTACAAAAAGGTACTTTAATTTAAAAAATATTCCATTCTGAACAAATAATTCAAATCCCCAATGTTAATCCTATTTTGATTAAAGATTGGATGGTTGAAATATATTTGAATATTTCACAAATATAAATGAATTCATGTTAAACGTCAAAATTGATGAATGATTTATTAATATCCAGAATTAGCAATCAGACGTTGCAAAACTGAACATAGAAAACTCTTTAACGCAATAATTAGCAGCTTGTCCACGTTATTCTGGTCATTCAACAATATCTATTGGTACTAAACATTAAATACACACACACCTATTTAAGTGTAATAAAATCTAAAACAATTCTCATTACATCAATAGTCTACTGCTGTCTTGTTGACATAGGACTCTCAGGGCCTTAAAAAACGGTTTGGCTTATTGCATACCACCATGAAAAGATTGAAATTTTGTGTGTGTTACCGGCAATCTGTATAATTGAGATATTTTTTAGGTAAATCCCTAGGGATTGTATATAATACCTACTGACCCACGGGCAATGTGTAAAATAAATAGATTTTCATTTCGATGAACTAGTTCGTAGTTCATTTTTTCCGAAGCCATAGCTAGCATTTGCATGAGTACCACAGAATGTAAATCAACGCTTAAAACGCATACAAAAACCAACCACATATCTTTTACAAATATGATCATTTAAAGTCACCTTGTATCCAAAGCTCTCAAAAAACGCATAGAACATTAAAGTATAAGGTAATGTGTTTAATTTTAAATCTCATTAGAATTCACTTGACACAAAATGACTATACACGTAAAAATAAACGTATAATATTCTAAAATCGTGTTATCGCCATTGAACTTCGTACAACGAATTGTATTTATTTTTTTCTTTTAAGCTCACTTAGTACAATTTAGCAATATTTGGAAAAAATATAAATGGAAGTTATTCTAACCTGCATCTGTATGAAAAAGAAGAAAGAGGCAAATATGTGTTTTCCACATCTACTTGGCTCGAAGCCCAGAATGCGATTACAGGGAATGTAGACTTTAAATCGTAAACAAACCTGTTAAAGTCCAATTTCGTTTGATGAAATTCCTGATGCAAGTTGGATTCTCCTGATAGTTTTTTTGCCCATTTTCGCCTGTCCTTATCATAAACATTTCGCTTCTACTTATGTACGAATATGTTAATTATTCAATAGTCTAAATACCTTTATTGCTTTGTTTTCTTTTACCACGTTTAAGAAATAAATAGTGATGCACTAATGTGGAAAATGCAAATGTATGTACCCAATACATACACTCACACTTGCTTCCCACATGCAATTTAACAATATGTCAACTCTATTTTAGGAGCGAGAAACAAGTCATTGTTAATTAAAGATGGCGAAAAGAACACAAACAAAAAAAGCAAGACGGAGAGGCAAATATGTCAGTATCGCATATTGGTAAGTAAAACTGTTGTCGGAAAATATGTAGTTTATGAAGGACTAGCTGAACCCCGCGGTGTTACCCGCGGTTATTGTCGTATAGTGGGTAACGCCGCGGGGCGAAGCTAGTTTTTTATATAGCCTATGACACTCAGCAATAATGTGCCTTTCTATGGGTGAAAGAATTTTTAAAATCGGTTTAGTAGATCCCGAGATTACCCCCTACAATTTAACAAACACACAAACTTTACTTCTTTATAATATTAGTATAGATCTATAATAATTGCAACTAAAAAAAATATTTCTAAACAGACACCTTTCACGTGTTTCCCCTCCACTATGATCCTGGGTCCTTTAAGCAGGACGTGAAAAAGCATGTCACAAGACCGCCATAGTGTGGGTTACCATGCTGCATTGTCCTTATTCGCATTGAGATTGGTGACCACCACTCACGGATTCTGCTACTGCTTTCCATCAGGCAGAATCCTTTGACAGTTAAAACATTAAAAAAAAGCAAGGAGAACCTCTCCCAAGTTTGGGATCTGGTAACCTTATAAACGCGGTGCAAACTGTGCAACAGTATCAATTCAGTTACCCCTTTTTTTGTGCGGAAATCCCCTCGGATACCACCTGCTGGTGGCATGTCGGACTCGAACCGACCAAAACCGCACGCCGTCTCGGGTACTAGATGCCGGGGAACCAGGTACACCCTAGAAAGGAAAACCCTGGAACCCCGACGTACTTTGGGCCACCTACGCTTTGTAGATGGCCCCCTTATGTGTGAGAACCATAATGTTCCCGTTACTGTCCCCCAGTGCGCGCACGCTCCGCAGCGTCCGTGCCATCACCCGGGCCTGCTTCTGCTAGGGTGACACATGGTGTCATGTGTCACCCTCAGGCTTCCGCTTATGGAGGACGGAGATCGTTCTGCGATCGCCGGCGTCTGAGTCGCCTGCGGTGCCTGGCCCGTTCCCGGGCCCGAGGCGCCGGCAGAGTTCTAAGCCTCTCCCGGTTCCGCTCCGCCGTCTCCTAGGCAAACATAACTTTCTCGCAGAAAGAAACTTCGGAATTGAGTTACCCCTAAGACCTCACGAAATTGTTATTAATTTTACATGAAATCACATTCACATGACAAGTATTAAAACATATTATTGTTGTACAACGAACCACTATACAGTAACAAATAACTGCTTTTGTATCACCAAGTCATCGCGTGAGCTAATAAAATCGATAGTTACTAAATTAGTGGCAATTTATTTATGGGACACATTTTTCCATATCGTTGTATTCCGAGCTTACACTTTCCATTAGAAATATTTACATATCCAGGTTAAAACGTCCCAATACAATTCCGTTCTCAATAACTATTCTTTTGTAGTAATGTAGGTCATACTGAACATTATCGTAATAACCCTCCCACTAACGTAAACGGTTTGGTTAATATTGGTTCACAGCAATAGTATGAGGTATGCGTTAAAAGCCTTAATCTGTTTACGTAACAGTAATCCAACGGTAATTATAAGATTATAGTAAATTATGGTATAGATATACATACCTAAGTATATTCGTGTATTTAATGGCTAGAAGTTTAATTGTTTTTGCTATAAGTACTTAACTAGCTTGTTTCGTTTTCTCCCATCGAAAACTATTTCATAAGCAAATAAATGTAAATGCGATTGGAATGTTCTGACGACTTCAGTTACTATTTTTAAAAATTGACTCACTTTTGTTCTGAACAGTGAACAATGATAAACACATTGATTTTATTATATTTATTTATCCTTTTAAACATGGGTCACAAATCCATACTAATATAATAAATTCAAATGTAACTCTGTTCCTTTGTCTGTTATGCTTTCACAGCTACGGGCGGAGACGCGGGCAAAAGCTAGTTAGTCATAAACTTATGCACGTCTTAACTAGGCTTGATGTGTTAGAAATGAGTCCTACTCACTGCAAGTGGATCTAGATCCGTAACCACACACATGTCAATCCTCAGACGCCATTCCACTTACGGCTCTTAAACCCAATTTATTCTTTAGTCAACTTGTTTCCACATACGCACATACTACTTACATATATATTCATATAGGTATGTATATAGCACTATGTTGTAACTATAAACATATTTTAATATAAATCGAAATTCTAGAAAGCTCCTTCGTATTTCTAGAAACTTTCTCTACGTTTACACTTAATTCATTACTGAATTTTAGTACCTATCCTTTGACACAATTTATTACATCATTACCATCAAGCCTTTGTCTGCTTGTTGGTAAATATAAGTCTCTAACGGAACAATTACTTATGCCCTTCAGGGGTAATTCTATTAGCATTTGAAAAAGCATCTTCAATCGTTTCATAAAACACCTATAAAAGCATCATCTTAATCTAGTCTCAAACGAATGCAATTACGAGTCTCGAGTCGCAATTAATTCGGTGATCCGATAGTATTATTCGATGTAAATTGATTACGAGTTATTCGAAATTAGAATCGGTTCTTAATGCCAGTGTTGTTTTAGAATGGATTTCATTTCAGGTAATAAAGCTTTACAATTATTTTTGTTTATTTATTTTGATCTGCAAGAAATATAAAACGAAATTATGGTATTATTATTCTTTCATCGAGAATAGGCTAATCAATACGATAAAGAAACATTTATGATACGATGCGATATTTACGATAAATGTACGAGTATATTAATTAAACATATGATGATGATGGTCTCCTAGCCGATTACGGCCACGGCGTCAGTCTCAACAGAGACCAGCCCACTACGCAGGAGATATTATAGTGCACAAGTGTGAGCGCAAACACAGGTGCACTCTCTGTTCCCTCTCTCTCATAAAAAGATAGGACGGTTTACCGACACGACCGGGAAGAGATCAGGCGCAGGACAGACAGCTTTACGTGCTCTCCGAAGCACGGAGGTTCAGACCCCAACTTCCAAACTCCGAGCTGTTATTGAGTATTTCTATAATCAGAAAAACTCAATAACCCTTTTGGCCCAACCCGGTATTCGAACCCGAGACCTCTTGATTGGCAGCCGCATATGTCAACCGCTGGACCAATTAAACATATACCTACTTCATCAACACCTTTCAACAGCCCACTGCTGGATTGTCTTTCTGAACTAGTAAATGTTATGCATACCTGTAAATGTCATACTTTTGTATCAACTCAAACTTTATTCTTTCAAATACGTATACGTGTAATTATTTAAAATCACAATAGAGAACTTTTGACTCATAAAACTTGACCTATTAAAACCATCTGTTCCAGTCGAACAATTAGCTGGTCTGTTTCAAACAAAACTTTAGCGAAAAGTGTTAAAATTCTTAATTAAATTAACGTCAATCTACCTTTTACTAAGACAGGAAGTATCAAAAGAATTCAAATAAGCCGAGAAGTGAAGAAATGGATGCCTGAAGCTAGACTGAATATAATTTATACAATTTTTTCCAGGACAACTTTCTCGAACAGGTCGAGGACTCTCAAGAGGTCCGTCTTTTCGTAAATTGTGAGTGCCTGATGAAAAAGGTTCTATCGTAATGTCACTCTTATACTAATATAATACGGATACCGAAGACTCGAATAATCAGACCGTCTAATAAATAAATATCTCATGGTCGGCATTCGACGGTTAAATTAATTACTTATATTATTAGGTTTATTTATGTCCTCCATTATGATAAATGAAAATGGATAACTCAGACGGATTTGTATCGAATACAAAATTAGGTAAATAAGAAGAAAGATTTTATGTGTTCATTTAATTGTATTTGTTTTTTTTAACGCTTATGTTATTATATAAATATATGTCATACAGCTAAAAAAGGTTTGGACATTTCTCAGGGTTAAAACCTTCAAGGGTGAAACAGCGTCCGAATTTCACAGAATGAGTGCGGATATCGGAGGATACCAAACCCCTCCTCTATCCCTCTCTGGGGAGATCCCATCCCCCAAAGGCCGGCAACGCAACTTGTGACACAGCGCAAGCGCTATTTCCGGTTTTCTGCGAGGACATGGTATCACTCCGATCGAGCCGGCCCATTCATGCCGAAGCGTGGCTCTCCCACGGACTGAGAAAACCCTACTATTTGTATTTGCAGCAGTCAAAATTTAAAAAATCATATATTTAATTTCGTGAAAACCCTACTACTACTAATGAACTGAGTGTAAACAATGACAGTTCAAATAATACTGGTTAATAAAACAAAACATCCATTTGAGCCAATAGGCGATCTCCAATATTACGAAATGACTCGTTAACATCATAAATCACATACTTCTATAATACACATCCTACCAAAACATTTGGCCCACATAAAAACAACAAGTGATCTATCGTATAGTAGCTCAACTAATCCGGCTGACATATGACAAGAATGTCCCGGACAGATATAAGTGGACTACATTCGTCACAGACGTGTAGACCCGATACTCAGAATGCCATTTCTAGTTCGCTTTATGGGTCCTATCTAAAAGAATGGGTTCATATGACTCTATCGGACGTCTGAAAATTGATACCGAAATTCATTTTTGTGTATCGACAAAAGGCAAAGGTACATTGTCAACCTTCTGACATTTTGTTAGAATATGGAAAAGAAATCAATTCGTACTTTGTAATAAAATCGTTGGCAGGAGATGGATGCGAAAAGCCAAGAATTCAATAAAGTGGTGTGCAATTTGAGAGGTGCGATTGGCTGATGTTCATGAACAAAATTACTAAAAAGTTTATTAAAGAACCCCCAACAACATGTATATGTGTACTTATATTTGTCTTTCACGATTTCTACACCACACGAAGGTTGACTGGAAGAAAATACACTAAGCATTAAGGCTACCGATGTACATAAGTGCATACAGTCATGTTATTAAATAAACATGTAAAGATACTAAGCTGAGTTATATAGATCGTACCATTCAGCAATACGAATTTATTACGAAACTTTAAGGTCTAAAAATGATACTGCCACATAAAGCTCTAAGTAAGCCATCAGCATAAGCTTATAGTCTCCCTGTTCATACGTCCAAAGCACGTTCAAAGCGAATCAGAGACAATAGTTATTAATTCTCATAGAATAAAATAATTAAGCAATTGTGGCCAAACATTATGTCATGCATTGCACGTTGCTACTTATAACATCCTCAGAGATTGTAATCAAGGGATACACGTGAGCAGAATCTCAAATTTCATTCAACTTAATGAGAAGGTTGGTAATTAAATGTATTGTGTTTGTAGGCAGTTGTATGGATTCGGGCGACCCCAGGGATCTTGTATATGCGTGTCGATCAGAAGTACAGCCTTCCTGTCACGTTTAAACGCTGAAAAAAATCAACAAAGCTACCATCATCTTAAGCAATACACAACAGGACATAAATCTTAGAAAGGAGTTTATGGGCTACCATGCACAAAACGAGCTAGCATAGTTATAAATTACTATATGCCTACTAAAAGCAAGCAAACAAACGAACACCATTCGTCTTAGTAAATCTGAAGCCCTATTATTAACGGGTTTAAATTGGTTTTGAATCTATATATTCCGATTTTTCACGAAAACTTTTCTAATCTTTAGATCAAATCGGAGCACGATTAGATCTAAAGTTTCATCTTAATTCGTTCAGTAGCTTTTGCGTTAAAGAATAACTAACATCCATACATCTCCACTAGCTTTTAGATTTATTATACTACTAGGATAGATAGTAACATCGAAAAGTAGTACCTATTGGTAAATTTCAGGCCAAATATCAGTTAATATGGCTCGCTTACTCCCACCGCGCCTGGCGCAATTCAAGTACAATGTAGCACAATTTACCAATGAGTGGAGTCTTACAGTAACAATGGGGTGACTAACGCGCCATTAGGCTCCTGTAGGTGCTATCGCTTACCGCTATATCGACGAATCATATCACATTTGGAATAACTACGAGTTTTGATCTCATGGAAAACTCACTTTTTAGTACTGGTTTTAAGAGTTTTAGTAGTAGGTATTTTTATACAACTCACTTTGCAAGGTTGTAGTTTATGGGTGAGCTATAACCTGATAACTATTCAAGCTTCTCATACTGACTGAGACTCATATTAACTGTAAGCTTGCATAGATTTAATTATCGAAAATTCAAAAATAAAAAAGTATTGCATAAATTGAAGTTCATTGGCATAACTTATACCAAAATTACGTTGATAGAATTGGTTTAAATATTACGCATACAGCAACAAACCACACCTACATACTTAGAAATTACACACTAAAGGGAAAAAGTTGGGCAAACTATCAACTTTTATAACAATAAATCACTTAGGCTTGAAGCCATTTTAACCAAGTTATCCAAACAAGTTTTCATTCCTGAGTGACACCACAATTATGCGCGCCAGCTGCCACCCATTGTACACCCCAGCTGCCTCCTACAATACTTTATAGGTAAGCATCAATTACATTACTTTTTAGTTACGTGGTTCGCAAATTCATAACAATTTTACCAACATCAAAACGAAAACTTTTGATAAGTTCGTTTCTTATTCATTGAATTTGGTAATTTTATTTTTAACCCTCTATACGCTTTGAAACTGGCATAAAGAATGGCAGTCAGTAAAATAAATATCAAAATTTATATTATTCCTAACCGATGCCTGGTTGTACATTGAATTTAATACTAACCGTTATAAAACATTTATACATAAATATCTCGTGTCACGGCATTTGCGATTGCACTCTTCTGAAACGGTGCCGATCTTAATGAAATATGTTTTGTATTTCACAAGTATGAAAATGGGACGCAAAGCATATTTCCCCTGTCTATCGCAAAGAGAAGTCTTTTTAAAAATATCAGAACAACGTTTTGTCATTTTGTTTGAAAATTCTTTTACAAAATCGTTTCAGTAATCTATTTCCATTTTTTTTATAATAATCAAGAAATACCGAACAAAGCTCGGTCATCCACGTACTGGTACTTTTTTCTTCCTAGCCTCATCCAAAGATTATTTCAACAGGTAGTACCTGAATTCAGTTTTCCCAAGGAGCGACTAGCATCGGACCTCCGTAACCCTGAGGCTGGAAACTAAATTCAAAGGTTTAGGCAACCGGGACTAACGACTTAACGTGCTCTTCCGAGGCACAGGCGGGAACACTGCCATCTTCCATACGCCGGGCCGGTTAATAAGAATGTCACATTCGAAAAACACGATATATCACTTTGGCCCGAAGCGTGAATCAAACCCGAGACTTCTTTATTGGCAGTCGCATACCCTAGCCGTCAGAGCAACAAACAAACCAGTCTAGGTACATTTTTTTTTTCATAAACCTTTTGAATGCGACCTCCATTAGAACTGTTACGCAGGAGCGGTAAATGAACAAAAATGGCAAAGATTTTTCTTATAAATTACACTACTGAAGATCATTTTGAGGGAATCGTACTTTCGGCAATTATCGCGTCCTCTCGTTAGATAAATATCATTTATACGAAGCGTTTAGCAGAAAACTGCTAATATTTTCTCGAGATCTGTGTACCATTTGTGTCCTATTTGTGTTTGTATTGAATTACGCAATTCTTAATGAAACAAAGCTCAATTAGTGTAATATAATGTAAATCAAATGTTTTTTTTAATTAATCAGATTCCTAAACATCTTTGTTGTAAAATGTTTGAAACAAAATATGAAAACTAAATGTTAGATGATAATGTTGTATTTACCAACCAAAAGTAATTCGTGAAATCAAAATTGAACAGTAAACATAAATTCAACCTTTATTATTCCCAAGATTAATTGGGGTCGACTAACAGTTCAAACAGTTTTACCTGAATATCAGTTTTTCCACGGAGCGACTGGCATCGGAACTCAGCTACCCTGAGGGTGAACTAAATTCAAAAGCTGAACTAGTTCTCAGCATATTAGATGGCACTGACTTCCCAATTACGATTGTCATAGGTGTTCATGACAACCGAGACCGAGGGCTTAACGTGCTCTCCGAGACAACATCGGTCGAATAGTAACATCGATAGAATGTAATGCGCTATATTAACAAAATAAAACAGTCGTGTAAATTATCAAAGACTGTCAGCACGTAACAAAAAAGTAAGAAAATAACAACAGAACGCGAATCATGCTATCGTGTGGTTTATGCGTTTATTATTATTTATCAACGTCAAAAAAGTATTACCAGTAATCCCGGAAAATACAATTCTTTGTTCGAAAGTGAATTATAATGACGGATTCGCTTGAACGCTTGCTCTTTCATAGTTGACACGTGACAGTGACAATTGAAGAACACCTCTAACCATTATGTGATGTTTAATGGGACAGATATTTGACAGGTGACAGGCTAAACCTATATAGTATTTCAACATCGATGGCTTAAACTGATTTGCGTTTGTACTGCAGTATGATCTACTTATTATAGTTGGTCCTGTGCTACCAGCATCCAACAGTTTTTACAGCCCTTCCTATCTTGCACTTAAGATTGCGGTAAATATCGTATATAAAACGCGCCTGGGGCGTTAACGTTGTCTGCCTAGGTTTGAACATGTCATGTTAACATTACTGTTATCCAAAATTCTTAGAATGATTACAACCACTCGCGGCAAGGCTATGAATAGCGTGTCTGGACGTCTGGAGATTCGCTCATTGGATCTGAAACGGTGAGGTGATTGAAATGATGCGGATGACACACTTGTGACGGCAAGTGGCGGGACCCACCGTGAGGCAACCCTGAGGGCCACGGCCGGGATTGCCCTAGTCGTCGAACGAATCCGGCGGCTGGGTCTCGAGGTGGCTCTGCACAAATCCGAGGCTTTGTTTTTTCACGAGCCTCGTAGTGGCCCGAGGTACGTCGGGGTTCCAGAGATTTCCAATGATGGATGGTCACCAATGTCTTTTCATTTAAGATAAAAGTAAAGCAGTTTCTTATTAAACAACTTGCAGAATCAACGTCTACATAATTGTCATCTATTATTCCTAGTAGGTACACCTATCTGTGTATGTATGTATGTACTCGTATCTATTTTAGCTGATATGTATTTAGTTATATGTATAGTATGTATTAGTTCTTGTATGTATGATTAGCTTTTATATATTATTTGTATTTGTTATGTTGCCAGATATGTTTATTTTAATACATTCTTATTTACAAATGCACCCACTTCTTGTCTTCTCTGCATCACCCGATGGTTGACTGGTAGAGAATGCCTTAGGCATTAAGTCCGCCAATGCACCTAAAGTGCATGATGTATTAAATAAATAAATAATAAATAAATTTCCTTCCGAGGGTGCACCTGGTTTCCCGGCTTCTAGTACCCCAGACGGTGTGCGGTTTTTAGTCGGTTCGAGTCCGACATAACCACAAGTGGTATCCAAGGGGATTTCCGCACAAAAAAAAATATAATAGTTGGTTGAAATGATGGTCGGTAAGTTGTGCATTGTTATATTGTTTGTTTTTCAAATAAATCTGTCTCATGAACCTAACAATACATTATTCCGATTATCGTCACGGTTGAAAACACAGAGCTCACACCAGGGCCACAGACCTCATACAAAACCAGTTTTAGGCGGTTCTTTCATTGCTTTCTCGGTATGAGTGAGGTTTCCGGAGCCCAAACCTTCAATGGAGAAACTAAAAGGGTTGAAACGTACCTGTGTGTACGTGTGTGTTACCAACGCCTAAACATAAGTCTCTCTAAGATCTTGATAAGAACAGCTGTATGAAATTTAATTAAATAACTTTTCTTATTCCCGACAAGTATTATATAAATTGCATACTCAAAAACTACATATTATGTTAAATCTCATAATAGAAAGCAAAGATTTGTTTAAATTTGCAAGTGTAATTTTAATGATAAAAGTCCTAATTAAATTTTGAATAGCCCTGTATCAATTTCTAGCGAAGCCTTCCCTAAAGTTTAGCTTTGAAAGTTGCTTTCCAATTTAAGTTGCTTTCATGTTTTTGCTGAATATTTTCCTCGGTGGAGGCAGGGTGGCTATGATTAGTTAATATAGGAGAAACTCCTAACGTCACTGCTTTCAAAAGTTTCAACTCTTACATCTTTGAAGCTGCAAAGCTATACATTTTTACGCGTTCAAGTAAAACCATGATATATTCGGGCAATAATGACATTCATTTACTAAAATTATTATTTTAAATTCAAACGTCTACTACATTTGCCGGTGCGGTACTACCCTCGCATAGAAGATCAGCGTTTGTGCTGTCTGGTCGGGCAATAGGAGACGCAGACAAGGTTGCATGGTAATAATACTCGTATAATATTACATAAAGCTAGTAGTTCATTATTTGTATAAAGCTCTAATAGGTAGTTTGTCTAATCACTACTAAATATATCGTCAAACGTTCTCAAACTTAAGACCCATCTATTCCAATTAATCAAATGTAATTAAGGTAGCATTTATATCATATATTTTGGTTCACTAATTACTTTGTAAATTAAGGTAGCTACTAAGGTTATATGACAATTTATTAATTACGACTGACTGCCTATGAGTTACTATAAGTAATAACAACTTAACACATATAGACTCAGATTCAGTTGTCAAGAGAAATGCATCATTTTTGAAACAAGTTATTTTAAGATTTTACAAAACTATGTGTAGAAATTACATAAAGTTTCATAGAATCTTAAAGTGATAATTAGGTACTCGTTTTCCCTCCACTCTACCCTTCCACCATTACGAAAAATAGATTATAATTATCATTGATTGACAAAAAGACAGACTTGACAAAGTCGCGGAGGCAAAGAAGTTATGTGGGAGAGCCACGCTTCGGCATGAATGGGCCAGCTCGACCGGAGTGATACCACGGACTCACAGAAAACCGGTGTGAAATAGCCCTTGCGCCATGTTTCACCGAGTGAGTGAGGATACCGGAGGCTCATACCCCAACCCCTCCCTCCATCCCCCTCCCCATCCCAAAGGTCGGCAACGCACTTGTGACGCCTGCTCTGTGAGGTCTGCTCGTTTGCTATCTATTCCAAAAAAAAAAACGTGTTTCGCAAATTTGTCCATAAAAATTCAAATGCATAGTGACTCTACGGCAAAGTGGCCACAACTTGGAGGCTCTCTGATGTACTACGAAAGGCTATCTAAGTGTTACCGGGACATAAAAACTTTGCTACAATATTTTTTTATTGATTTTATCCTTGTGTGATACTTTAAAGTATCACACACACAAAAAGCTGCTGTATGTACGTAAATTGGGTTCTCTTAGGTATTCCTAACGATGTTCGGATGGACGGGACGGGTTTTCCCCTTCATTCGCAATACAGGCCAACCGCGAGGAGGCGACGTACGCGTGTGCCGTGCTTCGCCTAAATTGAGATTTTAACAGCAGACGGTGCCCGCTTCAGTGCGGGCAGGCGCTGGGAGGGGTCCGGTCGTGTTAATAACTGCAGTTCCCGGACCCCTCCCTTCTCAGGCGCAGAGTTGGCACACCGTGTGGTTTTAGTCGGTTCGATTCCTACACACCGTCCCGCCGCAAACCCCGGCGGGGTGACGGCCCGAGGGGGTTTCCACACGTAAAAAAAAAGGTATTCCTAACGATCCAACAGAACACAAGAACCAAATGACTCAAAGTACTGACTTTTGTGTGACTTTTCTATATGCGATACAATGTCATACACAGCTTCCAAGTTCCTTTTCCACTGTCACACACATTTGATCGAAAAAAAATTCACGCTATGTTGGTTCCCTAATTCTTGGTAATAAGCTTACCCTTCTGACTTCTACAATTTTTTTTTGTGGAATTTGGGAAAGCGTGCAGTCGTATCACCTGATACGACACCAACAACACCAGAAGCTTCACAAGTGCGTTGCCGGCTTTTCATGAGGGCGTGGTATCACTCCGGTCGAGCCGGCCCGTGCAAGCCGAAGTGTGGCTCACCCACGCTACATTTTTCACACATTTTCTTATAATTATTTTTATACTTCTTATTCGTCAATCAATAACCTCACATTACCTTAATAAGAAATTAGGGTCTTCCTACGCTGCTTAAATAACAGTACTCTATCGTAGTTCTTACAGATAGTGTTGGTTTCAAGTAAAACCAGTTTTGTCAGAGTATCTGTTTTCACGCCCAGTATCTGACCTCTGTAGCCCACGCGGGTACTTAAATTCGATGATTGGATTCATTTTATTTTTCATTTATTCATTTTTTATTCATAAACCAGAAAAGTTTATCTACAAAAGAGTGTGACACTAACAACATGACCCTTTCGAGGTTAAATCCTCTTTGAGTTTCGGATTCAAAACTAGATCAGCGTCAAATTTCAAAAGCTTTTATTTGGCTTACTTAGTGCCTTATCACACGAGTATATTTGTATGTGATCGTGAGTTTGCACATTTCTTGGTTTATTTGTGTTCCCGTATTTGTTTTTCTGGTCCAGTAAAATGTATTTTATATATCCTTTTTAACATTTCACCTACTTTTACAAAATGTGTACTTTAATGTGAATTGCGATAGAGCTATAAAGCTTTTGTGAAGTTAATTATACATCCACATAAATAAACAATGAAGTTTAAACTCCTCAAATACATATATATATAACTTTACTGAACCATATAAATACCCTTTAGTGATCTTGACCTATTCTTATACAAAGACTTACAAGAATCAAGGTTCTTTTTGCGAAATGTCAACTGCACGAAGCTTTTCACTTTCATCCGCAAACCTCCATTAAAGGCAATTTCTATTCAATTTCTATTACCGTTGTTTCGGTAAACATAAAGTTACTTGTATGTAGCCTTAAGGATATATTTAGCTCCCACCTCTCATTCAAGGCCCTTGTTTCACCGACTAAATTCAACCTTTGCTTATGAAACAACTAACGCCCAATGGTTCTGCGTTTATTGTATCAGCCTAAAGTGAAGTCAAACGCAGATTTATTTTAAACTAGCTGACCCACGCAACCTCGTTTGCGTCTTCTATTGCCCGTAGCGTGAAAATTTTCCCCCGTTTTTGAAACATTATTTATTGGTGCTCCGCTCCTATTAGTAGTAGCGTGATGATATATACCCTATAGCCTTCCTCGATAAATGAAATATCCAACAATTAAATAATTTTTCAAATCGGACTAGTGGTTCCTGAAATAAGCGCGTTCAAACAAACAATAATATTAGGATAGATTTATAAGCTTGCCAAAGTGACTCTACAGTGTCTTAAGGAAAGCATGAGTAGAATTCAAGAGTCAAGGTCACAGTACACATGGCGAATGCAGTCAATACAACAATACAGCATGGTGACCCACACTATGGTCTTGATATGCTTCTGCATCATTAGGCCTGTGGCGACCTCCACATACAGCGCCATCTACCGAAGATACACTGAACTACGGAGCAACGTACAAAACGAATAAACTACCAATCCTGAATCGCGCAGTAGAAGTTCTCGCGCCGATTATCATATGTACAACATCCCAACGTCAACTGTTAGGCAGTGGCCCGCTAGGCTTGATCACCTCGCCTGATCGGAGGATCCTCCCTTTGTGTTGGAGGGACATTACACACCGTCCCCCACAGGCCCTTGATCTCGCACGCTGTCATTTTAGGTTGGTCTCATGTTATAGCAAAATTAAATTCACATTTAAAATTCCATAACCGATCTTGTTCAGATAATATGCAGATTCCATGCTTTAAAGAAATGTGCTTAATCAGTACTTTGTCGTTTCTCAAGTCTTTTGAGAGCCACTCACTTATGTATGAGTTAATCGAGGGTGCTTATGGAGGCGAAGCATTTCTCACCTGAGCAGTTTGTTAGGTGAAAATATGAGGGTTTTATGTATGCTGTCAGAATACATAGTGAAGAGAAGTGTATGAATAATATTTGACAGTCATTTTTTCATGAATTTATACGTAAAAAGTTTCACGTTAAACAATTGTATGCAAAACTATGAAGGAAATTAATCGATTTGACTTGTAAACACAGTGTTGCATGTAAATACACGCTTGTTGGTGCAATTTAATTAATAGCAAACAGAAACAATGATAAATCAAAAATTCTTTTGAAGTGAAACTTTTTTAGAATCGTTGTGATTTCAAACCGGATGCAACGGAAAAAACGACAGGTAAGAGACACAAATACAAAAAGTCGCCTGTAGTTAGTGAGCCAGAGCAAGAGAGCGGTCTCGGTTGTCATGAACATCTGTGGCACTCTTTATTACGAAGTTAGTGCCTCAGGTCCGATACCAATTGCTCAGTGGAAAAACTGATATTTAGGTGAAACTGGTTGAACTACGAGTAGTAGCCGACCCCCGAAATAATCTTCGGACCAATAAAGACTAGGAATAACTATTCACTTCCCTCTCTCATTTATCTCTCTCACTAAATTAATTATACCATCAATTAACCAATACGACCTTCAAACCTTCAAGAAAAGAGTGTATCTACTCTTTCCTAAATAGTCGGCAACGCACTTGTAACGCCTCTGGTGTTGCGGGTGTCGGTAATTGCTTACCATCAGGCGATACGTCTGCTCATTTGCTCCCAATATAATTAAAAAAAAAATAGTTTTGAAATTTTCATGAAATCGACTTACTTTTATTCTCTTCCGTCTGATTCTATCAATATCGAGGATCAAAATGTATTCGTCCAACTTTACATACCTGAAAAAGAAATTTATAATAATTAATTAGCTGTCAAGTACAAAAACGTACCTATACATATTCGACGTTAGACGCTACATATTTTGAATAAGCTAATGAATACGAACGTCGATTTTAATTATTTCATCGAGTAATTTAGGTAATTAATGGAGCCTAATTAAGTTATGTTTACAGTTAAAGCTATAAGTAGATAAGTGACTGCTGACAGGGTGGATTTTCTACAACTTAACTATGGGTACTTAGCGACGTACCCATGTATATTTTGAAATCATGTCGATAAATTTTCTTTGGTGGTTTCCGTGGGTTTGCCGTAGAACCGATAACCGTTGGGATAAACGGGTTTTTGAGAGGAAAACGCGTCGCAGCAAACGTAGTGTCCGACCACAGGCCAGGTGGAGTGATGATTTGTGCAGGACGGCTGGTAGGAGCTGGATGGGAGAAGCCGAGGATCGAACCAAGTGGTGTGCAATTAGAGCGACCTATGTCCAGTAGACAGTCTACTGGACATAGGTCGCTCTAGGACATAGGTAGACTGATGATAAAGTTAGATGTATTTTTAAGATCCTTATTAAACCTTCTGCTAAAAAATATGGAGTGTGATCCCTATTTATCTCGTGGGACTATTCAACTTAAAATTTGAAAATACTAATTCAATTCAACTTATTATGTGGGACAGCCACGCTTTGGCATGCATGGGCCGGCTCGACCGGAGAGAAACCACGGTCTCACAGAAAACCGGTGTGAAATAGCGATAGCGTTGTGCTCCCCCATCCCTCAAATGCCGATTCTCAACATTCATTTCATTCCGTTCCATCGATTTGTTAGTTCGAGTATATTATTATACGACTAGTAATTTCTAATATCGGATAGGTATCTTAGGAGGTAGTATGTTAACAATAGCATTGTTCGTTAATAAAGGTTCAGTTGACGTTGTATGAGGAGCTATTGTGTTGTTTGTTAGGTTCGGCGTTACATAGCCAAAGATCGGCTGATTAATTAATAATGAAGTTGATTGACTTTGTATAAAAGTAATTATGTTTAAATGAGCAAGAAATAACATCGATTACTGTGCGACAAATTGTAATTTTCGTAATACGTTATATATACACATGCTAAACAAAAGATCTGGACAAAGGAACGAAATAGGTAGAAAAATTGACACTAATGCCACAGAATGTTTTTTTTTGAATAGGGGGCAAACGAGCAGACCTATCGCCTGATGGTAATCGATCACCGCCGCCCATGGAAGGGTGTCCATGTGTGACGCATTTGTTTTTAGTTACTTTTAACTTTTTAGACTAGCTTCAACCCGCAGTGTTACCTGCGGTTGATGTTATACCGCGGGTAACACCGCGGAGATTAGCTTGTTAGCATGTTATAAAAACCAAGGCAAATGAAGAGTCGTAAAAATGTGGTCTACATATTTTAAAACTACGAAATTTATAGCAAACAAAGAATTTTATGTGAGGTCACACTAAACCCACATAAATTTGAACAAAGCCAATATCAAAAAATGTAAATGTGATTTATTATATTGTATAAATTTGTCAACTATAATCGTGAAATTCGATCGGACTATACGACCATAGCCAATCCGAAATACGGGTATGGTTTAGAGCTGGGTGTTCTTTGTGACCGTTTATGTAAGAGTTCTTTTAAAACAAGATTGGATTAAAAAAACCTGTTGGGGAACTATTGTTTGCATTCCCCTATCCGGCACGGCTGAAAATAAAAAAACCGGCTAAGTGCGAGTCGGACTCGCGCACCGAGGGTTTCATACAAACCTGTAGGTATATTATTTTATGTTACAATTTTTTTATGTTTTTCACAATTTTTCCTTTGTCTGTGCTATAAAACATTGTTTCGTACCAAATTTTAGGAGTTCACGGAAGTACCCTGTAGCCTGTAGATATTGATTCCCTTGTGAGTGTCGAAAATTTGTAGCACAAACGGCTGTATCTTTTGATTGCGATGGCTTAGAAGATGATTTTTTTACAGCTCCAATAGACAGTAGGTTTGAGTATTTGATATGAATTTCAGCTTGACACCTCCACGCATTCCTATCTTGACAGACAGAGGGAAAACAAACTGATTCTATAAGGGTTTTGTTTTTTCCTTTTGAGGTTCGGGTACCCTAAAAAACGTCACTGTTATTATTGACTTTTAAGTTAATATATGACATATTAGTATATAATTTTTCTTAAGCTCCAATTTTAAATTTGACTGTTAATATTTTTCTATCGTTATTGCGTGGTTAGATATGTATAGATAGGTTTATTACAAATATACGCACGAATAGGTTTGATAATGATTAATTGACTGCTTAAATCTCATAATTGACTTTCGCATTAGTAGCTGAGAGACCAATATATTTTTGTATAATAAACGCCTAAACGTAGTGGATTCGACGAGAATTGGAATAACAGTTCTATTTTTAAATACGGCGCTGTGGTAGTGAAAGGCGGAGCCTGACAATGTTCTTTTTTTGAAAAAGGAGTTGCATTATGAAATTTAGTACAACATTTTATTAACTCGTTTGGATGATATTATGGTTACTGTACTATACACAGGATTTTGTAATGTTGGTCATTAGCTAACTGTTTCAGAAACTTTTATAGAGGATACTATAGGAACACACGAAGATACTTCTCAAAACAGATAGTACAAGATACAATGACAAGTAGTAGTTAAGTCTATTTTGCTGACAAAATATGTTTTCAAAATCGAGTTTCCACAATTGTGGTTGCGAAATGTTAGATCCTGTGTACCATGACATTGTGGTCCCTATGTCATAATTGTTTGTAAACTACATTGTCTGTTTGTAAACGTTCACTTTAAAATGTTTGAGTTTGTGATCTTATAATATAAAAATGAATCGCTCAATGTGTTGGTAAGCGCATAACTCAACAACGCCTGGACCAATTTGGCCAATTCTTTTTTTTAAATGTTTGTTGAAGTTCAAGGATGGTTTTTACGGCAAGAAAAATCGAATAATGGCCGGAAAAGCACTAAAAACAGCCCTTTTCTTTTTCCCATACAAACGTTTTCCAAGTAAAATGTAAAGTCAATTTTAGCTTTATTGCTATTGTATAAAGTTGATATATTACAAGCACTCAATTTGTCTAAGCAATGTAGGTGTGTTCTTAACGTCAATGAGTCAATTTGCACTTTATTACCGCTAAACAAAGTTCAAATTCAATCATATCTATCAAAACGTGTGAGCGTATGTGCGTTGGAGTTGATAATTCTAATAGAAGCGGAGCACCAATAAAAAATGTTTTAAAAACGGGGAAAAATTTTCACACTACGGGTAATAGAAGACGCAAACGAGGTTGCGTGGGTCCGCTAGTTGTAAATATAATTCAACTTCCAATTCGTAAATTTCATAAAATTAGGTTTACTATCAGGAATGTAGGTATCTTAAGGTACGAGTATGATTTTTTATTTGAAAGCTGGTGCTTTCCGTATGGTCCTTTGGTCCATTTCTTGAAGTCGGTTGTTTTTTTGTCAAAAGTTGTGATTATTTACGAGTATTTGACAGCTGGTGAATCCCCTTCAATTTGGTCCAGTTCTTGAAGTCGATTTATTTGGTCTTCGTATTCTCTGTATTATTTAAGGCAACACAGTACTAAAAATTCTCCCTACTGGTCAAAAGGCATGCACGCACTAATCTTTAACATAGACCTTGCTACGTATTATGTATTATGCAGTATGCTCGAGACACGTGTAAGATATCACGACTGTTTTGCATGTCATACTACTTAGGTATTTACATAAGGTTTCGATTCAATAGCCCACACACAAATTCCATTTAGTTTGCACAAGATCCAAGTTACACAAGACAAAATTACTGAAAGACTTGCATATTTTATTAACGCCTAATGTTTACTAGTGATCATTCAGGACAATCTTATATGTATATAGCTTACAAGCTGACCCACGCAACCTCGTTTGCGTCTTATATTGCCCGTAGCGTGAAAATTTTCCCCCGTTTTTGAAACATTCTTCATTGGTGCTCCGCTCCTATTAGTAGTAGCGTGATGATATATAGCCTATAGCCTTCCTCGATAAATGGACTGTACAACACTGAAATAATTTTTCAAATCGGACCAGCGGTTCCTGAGATTAGTGCGTTCCAACAAACAAACTCTTAAGCTTTATTATTAGTATAGATTTTATAAATCCTTGAATAGATAAATCAATTAACGTATTCTTTACAAACCGATTAAAAAAAGAAGGATTTTCTATTTTCCACGTGTATGTTTTTTTAATAAAACTAAGCAGCCGTAAGACAAGTACCTAAACCTACCTATTAATATGGTATTAGATACACCGACACCGACAACCACGGGAGTACCACGCTTCGGCATTCATGGGCCGGCTTAAACGGAGTGATACCACGGTCTCACAGAAAACCGGTGTGAAATAGCGCTTGTGTTGTGTTTCACCGAGTGAGTGAGGATACCGGAAGCCCACACCCCAACTCTTCCCCCATCCCTCTTACCATTTCCCCAAATGCCGGCAACGCACTTGTGACGTCCATCAACGTCACTTTCTATTCCATAAAACAAAGAAACATAGGTATTAGGTAGTAGAGTTATGCTGATTACGGCACGAACGGACCGGTTCGACTACGGCGGTACTACCGTCTCACAGATCAACCGAAAATGATAGCATTGGTGCTGTCGTGTTCATGCTTGCCATCAGGCAGAGTAAAATCATTTTGGCAGGCCCATATATTTAAAAAAAGATATGAAGTCTTATGCCAAATGAATAGTAAACATCTAACAGTGCAATATAGCAATGTCATTTAAAAATGTACTGTAGCTATAAGTCGTAAAGTATTTATTTCTTTAACCTCTGGTCAACTGGTCCGGTACACTTGCTATGCTGTAAATGTGTAGACTGAAAATCGTAAAAATCAGTACAAAGGTTTTTTTTGTTGTTACTATTCACTGTGTGGATTAAAAACTAACATGTAAATCAACACAGTGCATGCCTCTGTGAACATTGAACAATTAAAGAACAATGTTTACATACAAAACAATCTAGAAAACAAGGCTAATTTGATTCATTATTGAATACAATAGTTAAATGTCACAGCAAAGCAATGTATATCAGCATAAATTATTACGTTAAACCGTAGAATAAATTTGGTATGTATTCTTAATTTATTGTTTTGCCAATTGAAGTGATTTTCAAAGTGGAAGGTAATACCTATGTCTTTCTTAGTGACTGCCTTGGTGGCGTCACTGCTAAGCTTGAGGGCTCGGGTTCGATGCCCGGGTCGGGCCAAATTATTTACAAAAAAAAAAGTATGTAAGTATTTATATCAGTTGTTTAGTACCCATAACACAAGCTTTGCTTAGCTTGGGACTAGATGGTGTTGTGTGTTAGATTTCCGGAATATTTATTATTATTAGTTCCCCCTGGTAGAAGCAAATGTGGGATCTAGCCTGTTTGAGTTTTGCAGACTCAGTTCTATTCCCAGTCCAAGATTTGCGAAACTTATTACCATAGCTTCCTGAGTCTATCTGCTTTCCATAGTTCTTTTTGAATCAACATTGCCATGGAAATTAAAGACGAAAGTTTGTGAGTCTGTGTTATTGTACGTTTTGTTACATCTTTAAACAAACGGCTGTACCTACCATTTTTTTCCAATTTCGTGTGGAGATAACTGCTACTATACTTTAACCCATATGCTACAGGTTTTCCCGGAAAAAACGAGTGTTCCCGTGTATTGTATACATACTTTGTTACAATAAATTATTATTATTATTATTATTATTATTATTATTGAGCAAAAGGATTTGGTGGAATGTAAGTAGAGACAGAGAGAGTTGATAATTTTGATGATAATATGAATTTATTCTTCTTAACGAGGTGGAAATGCAAGGCAGTATGCTACTGCAGTAAAGTAAATCTCCAACAGTAGACCTGCAGTAAGGTGTCTCTTCTTCATGATCGTTTGTATCTATTAAGGTCTAGTTGTACTCATTATCTGCCATTAATTAATTGCATCACAAATGGAACACTTAAATTACACATTGACTTAAACACAACCGTAGTACCGATTATATAAGGTTTAATGTTCATTGTATGGTAATACACTGCTGGTTATACATATAATAGGCTAACAATAATGTTCCCCATCAATACGTGTTAATGATTAATGTAAGCGCTTTGTAGTGATTGGTAGCTAAAAATTATTTCGCTTTAACATGTGATCTGTCGTTAAAGCTTATGATTGTATTAAGTTGCACTTAGCAGTTATTACACTAAAGTAAACTCGCGATTATTTTCCCATTAGTATGAAATAGATATAGATTGAGTTTATAATTCAAAACGTTACGTGTTTACGTTTTATAAGCCAGCAATGTATTTCTACTGCTCACCTTAAGTAAATTCACTAGACCTAAAATAGGCTCTTAGTCCCGGTTAACCATTGATTGTATCATCTTATGAATATAGTTATCTTTAAACAAACCACGAGTGACTTATTAATCTCTCTAGTCATCTGTCATAATGTTGTGTTGTTTGCAATAAATGAATGAATGAATTCGGAGGAATAAAACGATCTAAACGATTATTTTCATTGATGTAACGTTTCTAAAGTGCCTGAAAATACCTACTCGAACCAAAAACTTTTAGATTTTAACTTTAACCTTTTAAATAGTTTTTTTTTTAATCTGTCAGTCCCGTTGCTTTGTTCATATTTCTATATAAAAGGACTTTTTTATCATAAACTTTTGAAATGGAATAGAAATTATCTTAAATTAATGGGAGTTTAAAATTGTGTTTTAAATTGCTTTATGAAGATTGTAATTTAAATCTAGGCAAAGACGAAATAGTAATTACTTACATATTTCATCATCAGAACACGATTATTTTCGTGTCGTGGGAGACGATGCAATGTTAGTGCGGGCGGAGACTGAATTATTGCATTTCAAATGTTATAGAACGTTTATTGTTTGAGGTACGTTAATGTTATGAGTGCTACATTATACAAAACACATTACACCGTCAACTACCGCTGTCTCTTCTATATATTTTGATTCAACCTAAGGTTGCCTGAAAGAGATTGCTATTGGCAATAAGGCCGCCCTTTGTACACCTCACATTTTATGAACTCCTTTGTAACTCTATAATGTTATGGCATGCAAATAATGAGTGTCCATCTGTCGTTTTTAGCTATATCTTGTTCAAATACATATCTATTGACAAGTTTTACTTATATAATGCACAATGTGTAGCATTTTAAATTTATTCTTCTTAACAAGGTGGAAATTCAAGACAGTATCCTACTGAAGTGAAATAAGTCTCCAACAGTAGAACTGCAGTAAGGTGATTCTTCTTCATGATCGTTTGTAACTACGAGTATTAAGGCCTGGTTGTACTCATTACCTACTAATTATTACCAAAAATTAAAAAGGTTTCTTCTTTCTAAAGGTGAGTACCGTATATACTATCATATGCATTTAGTAAATTTTCTGGTTCTGGTTCTACCAAAACGTGCTCAATACACGCAGCTTTAAATATGCAATGCCCAATGCACTTTACATTAAGTGATGATTAACAAACAAACACGTTTTCCAGCTGACTGACGTTAACCACATAAGCATCATGTCACGCAACACTTAAACGTATCTTATAATTAACGGCTTGATGACTATTTGAGTCCGGCCTTATCTTTGTTGGGTTAAGTTTACAACTGGAACTTAAAAAGGAAGTTCTCGTTTCGTTAGTTTTACACAGGTAATGCTTTTCGCACCATATTCTTTATGGGGAGACGAAGGGCGTGCGTGGGACTCCCAGAAGACCGGTCTACCCACTAAACTCCGCGGCGGCCTACCTCGGCAGTCGAGAGGAGCTCCATGAACGCATCGGCGGCTTCTGGAATCCCCACTGCCGTACCCCATGACTGAGGTACATTTCGGGGTGGGACGCTGTCACGCCTCACACCGCTTTACACAGTAAGAGGCGGAACGCCGACCCGCCTAATATGACACCACCGGCCACCGGTGTCACCTTCCCGGGTCGCGGTAGTATTTTCCTATGTTTGTTACATCAAAACTGTCATCTGAGAGCAGATTTGTTTTTTTTTTTATAATAGAGGGTATACTTGTCATTGTGACCAGCGTGGTACAGTAGATTAAAACTTTCTTAGGCCTATGACTATTAATGTAGAGTGATCCGTCCTCATCAGCAGGCCTAATTAGACGACTGCTGGATGTAGGACCCTCTTTAGAAAGAAGATCGTAGCCTACCAACAAACCTAAAAGTAGTGTTAATCAATTCAGAATACAAATAATTACGATTTACTATGGTGTAGTCCTATAGATAAAACAATTTTTAACTCATTTTGAGGTGAATTTGTTTTCTCTGAAATGTTTTTCTGGTAAATCCGCTAAGAGTGCTTATCCCCTTTTGTGGACCACTTTATGTCTTTATGAGTGTGCTGAGGTAAGTGAGAAAAACCAATATTTTATGTAATACTTGAGTAAATATTGAATTACTTGAAATCATTTCCGAATATATATATTTATTTTTAAAGTACAAAGTACGAATATAAAGTACGAGTCTATACTTCTATGATCATACCTATAGCTATGAACGGTCAATCCATAAATATCATTTTTTTTTATTTAAGTGTGGGCCTGCCATAGTGTCTCTACTCTGCCTGATGGAAAGCATTAGCAGAATCCAAGAGTAGTGGTCACCCACAGTTTTATATATCTTAAATATAAAAATCAACAGCTGTTCGTATGTCTCGCTAAAACTCGAGAACGGCTGGGCCGATTTAGCTGATTTTGGTTTTAAAATATTTGTTGTAGTCCAAGGAAGGCTTAAACTTAAATAAGTAGCGGGCACAACTTGTAATATTATAAATACGAAAGTAACATTGTCTGTTGCGCTTTCATGGCTAAATTACACCGATATTAATAAATTTCGGAATGGTAATACTTTAATTCTTTAGGACATAGTCGAATCTTTACCGGGATAACCGACACGTACGGAGCTGCGGACAAAATTTGGTTATCTGTAAAAAGAGTTAACTATACTATATAGGTTTATAGATTTACCGCACACTGCATTAGAATCTCCCATTTATTGGTATTCAATACATCAGCGTATGCCCGTCTTCAGTTAATGGTAATTTCTCAGTTGGACGGCTTCAACGAAGGAAAACCTTTCGTACACCGACGCAACAAATCGTCTTCCTGATTAATTATTGGAATGCTCATTTCTTTTCCTTTAAAAGCCATCACGCGAAAGGTTTTTTTTTACAGAAAATGGTACTGTGGGGGAACGGGTATCATGTTCCACCCAACACAAAGGGAGGATCCTCCGACCAGGCGAGGTGATCATGCCTGGCGGGCTACTGCCCAACAGTTGATGTTGGGATGCTGTATATATGCTAATCGGCGCGAGAACTATTTATTTCGCGATTCAGGATTTGTAGTTACTCCGTGTAGTGCGTTACTTCGTAGTTCAGTGTATCTTCGGTAGATGGCGCTGTAGCATGTTATGTTGTATGTGGAGGTCGCCACAGTACGTAGGTTGGTTCTGTGGTTTACTTTTAACAAGATTCAATTCTATACTTCCTTTTAATGTCATTACGAGTACGTTAAAGTACTTTTTAGTAGGAACTTGCAAAGGAAAATTACTTATTTAGATGACAGAATTTATGTTATATTTATTTTTTATTTATTTTTTTGATGAAATGGCAACCAGCCGGGTCACTCGGATCAGTTATTTCTGTCAAGTATTTATAGTCTTCAATTCTAAGTCTTCGTGTCTTCAAGTCTTCGTCGTGATGAAATTAATGATAAAAAATATATAAAACGTGGATGACATGAAATGGGGAGGACCGTCTTTCGAAAAAACAAGAAACGATCTCCAAAATTATATTTATTAGGTACCTACATATAAGGCTCATGTCACGTTGACTCGTCACATCACGTTCGATGATCTCCAAAACTAACCGATTTTGACGCTTTTCTAAACATAGAAAAGAGAATATTTGCCTGCTCTGTGTTTTTGAATATTACATAAATACTATATAAAACATGATAGTTTACATAACGCTTAGACCAATAGGAGTCAAGACTGAAAAGAGAGGTAGACGATTTTTTCTAAATTATTTTTGAACTGGTTTAAATTTAACCCTATTTTCAGTTAGGGGCAAATATTGTATTGTTGTAATGTATGCTTTGCGCTGTTAGGGGTACACGCCACGGTGTACCTAAAATCAATTCTTAGTACCTGGATGTTACTTTTTTTGGTAAATTACATTACATTACACAGGATATACATTAATAATGCGGGAGTTGGTAAAAAACAATGTTATATTCCAACTAGCTTACCCAACAAACGTTGCTTTGTCATAAAAAGGAATATATATTTTAGGGGTGGGTCAATAAAAATCGCGATGGAAAAATAGGGGTTGATCGTAGACGGTTGAAAATTCAGGGTTGTATGTATATTCTAATGCTGTATCATAAAAAAAATAAAAATTCATGTAAAAATTAAAAAAAAAAATTAAAGGTGGGCTTCACATTTAAGGGGATGAAAAATAGACGTTGTCCGACTCTCAGACCTACCTAAAATGCTCACAAAATTTCATGAAAACAGGTCCAGCCGTTTTGGAGGAGTATGGTAACTAACATTGTGACACGAGAATTTTATATATAGATAGAAGATTACAAGAACGACTGAGTACAGTACATAAGGTAGCTCGACCGTTCCACACTATCTCCACAAGCCTCAAGTACAAACACACTCAACACACAGTCTCGTCCATTGGCCCACATTCCTCTTAATAATGATGTCTATATCGCAAGCTGTTTGTGTTACTAAATACGACCGAACTAAGCATAATTAGGTTTGTTCTTAAAATATAATAAAAACACCTTCTCTTGTTCATATGTGTAGCACCTTGCACATTTAGATAACAGTACGACCCAAAAGACATCGGTATTACTTATATCTTTAAAAACAAATAAATAATTATTTCGGACATCTAACACATAACGCCATCTAGTCCCAAGCTAAGCAGAGCTTGTGTTATGGGTACTAGACAACTGATGTAAATACTTAAATACTTTTTTTTGTAAATACATACATATTATACATAGAAAACACCCAAACTCCGAAACAAATATTTGCAGATCATACAAACATTTGGGCCGACCCGGGAACCGAATACGCTACCACTACGCCACCGAGGCAGTCCAATAACCAACCGTTACACTCTTGAATTCCTGCTTTCCATCAGGCAGAGTCAGTATGGCAGGTTTAAAAAAAATACCAAATATATTATTTGATTGGTTGGTAATAAGTATAATTATTTAAAAAGAAAACGCGTAAAATGGATAAAGCCGCTTGCATGCGCATGCGCATCACTTGTAATCGCTAAATCAGTCTTGTTGTGTGCATTTAATACCATACTATTAAAATAAGTGATTCCCAGTGGCTATCACTTCAAAGCATGAAAATACGGTTGTTAAAGAAATTGTGAGAAGAGTTAATGTTGCGTGGAACATATTATTATGCGTTAAATTTCGTTTTAAAATACTTTTGTACGCGGCTCCGCTCGCTTCTATGTCGGTTATCGGGAAAAAAAGTAGACATAATCCAACCTATCTCTATATCAAAATTCATCTAAATTAGTTCAGCGGTTTAGCGTTAAAAGCGTAGATAACAGACAAGCAAACAGAGTTACCTACTTTCGAATTTATAATAATTGTCATGGATCTGTAAGAAATCAATGTTAGATTTAAATGCTAGATATTAAATTAACAACTACTCTAATATTTTTTGAGTTTTTTTTTCAAATATTTTACCTTTTACTTCTGTTCACATTAATGCGTGAACGATGTTACGTTCTTCTTACGTCAATATTGCTCAAAATTACCGTTACTGGAATGAATTACGCTTGTGTAAGCTTCTATAAGGGCATCAAATATAGTCTCATCTTACGACGAATATTAAAATAAAATTATTCTGCCTTAACAAGACGAATTATGAATGAACGAAATAATGCTGAACGGAAGAAGTCTCTACACCTGTGCTGTTTGATTTAGTTTGATATACTTCTATTATTAATATTAAGTATTTATGACCATTATTAATATTAACATCCTTTAATAGTAAGGTTTACAATGTTCTTCCTCTTTGCAGTGCTGTTCTCTTACGTAGTTTGCTCTGTCACGACCTTTAGTGCATGCGTCTATCCAGTCACCTTACTCACTCACTCACTCATTCACTCACTCACTCACTCACTCATTTATAATACAGATGAACAATCTCGTACGCACGCACTCCGTTAGCAATGCGAGAGCCGTTGGCGAGTCTGTGTATTAAGTACGTGAATGGGCCTACGCAAAGTACATCCATAATAAAAAACTGACTAGGTGAAGCAGTGGTAGCGTATGTGACTGCTGTGCTTGAGGTTTCGGGTTCGATTCCCGGGTCTTATCAAATGTTTGTATGATCTGCAAGTATTTGTTTCGGAGTTTGGGTGTTTTCTATGTATAATATGTATGTATTTACAAAAAAAAATATCTATGTATTAATATCAGTTATCTAGAAGCCATGGTACAAGCTCTGCTTACTTTGGAACTAGATGGCATTGTGTGTTAAATGTTCGAAAATAATATATATATATATATATATATAATAGACGGATGCCACACGGCCGCTATCAATAACCTACCTCTAATTATAACTGTAAATAGTCTATAATTATTTTTTTAATATGACTGATTTAATTCATTGATATGTAGGATCAGCTTTTTCTTTTTTAACGTGATAACGACTTATAAATCATAAGAAAGCATAACTTAATGTCACGTTACGCCTGAGCTGGTGCAAGATGAAGCGCGAAACAAGCAATGGAGAGGCACGAACGACCTAAGCGTTCGGCTTGAGATACATGTTTTTCATTACTGCCTCGGTGGCGCAGTGGTAGTGAATGCGACTGCTGTGTTTGAGGTCTCGGGTTCAAATCCTAGGTCGGACCAAGTGTTTGTATAATCTACAAATATTTGTTTCGGAGTTGAGGTGTTTTCTATGTATGTATTTACAAAAAAAAAGTATATATGTATTCATATCAGTTGTCTAGTACCCATAACACAAGCTCTGCTTAGCTTGGGACTAGATGGCGTTGTGTGTTAGATGAGCGGAATATTTATTATTTATTATTAATATTTTCTTGGGACGTTATCACGTAAAATGATCGTCCGTAAACCGACTTCACAGACAGTCAATTTTTTTTGTAAATTTTTGAATAGTACAAACTTCGTCTAGTTAAAGAAACGTTATTGAAAACGATTGTTACTCGGTTCTTACATTATCCAGAGGATTTTACGTGGTAGAGCCACGCTTCGGCATGAATGGGCCGGCGCGACCGGAGTGATACCACGGTCTAACAGAAAACCGGTGTGAAATAGCGCGTACACCGTGTTTCACCAAGTAAGTGAGGATACCGGAGGCCCATGCCTCAACCCCTCCCCCTATTCCTACTCCTCATCCCCCAAAGGTCGGCAATGCACTTGTGACGCCTTTGGTGTTGTGGGTGTCCATGGGCGGCGGTAATCGCTTACTATCAGGTGATACGTCTGCTCGTTTACCCACTATTCAATAAAAAAAAACCTTAATTCGGCACCACGTGGTTCTGTGCCTAAAGCATAGTTCATAGACATCATTGTATGCAATGTTCTGAATATGCCATAAATATAGACTTGATCAGTATTCAATTCAAACTAAATTTAATAACATTAAATCATTTTATTATAGTACTTATTTATCACATTCCAAAGGTAAAAAATCAATAGCAAAACAATCGCTAGTAATTAAGGTACACAGGCGTGTTCAGTTGACACTAATTTCCATTAAATATCAATGAGCGGGAGTGACGTTGACAAATTACTGTGCGACGCACAGTGCACTGCAGCAAAACAAAGGGTCATTACCTCACATGGATTTTGTGAGGATAAACAGCAGTTTGCAACAGACGTAACTTTGATAATTACAGTGTAATATTAGCTACAGTCGGCTAATTAGCGCTAAAGAGTGTATGGTTTTTCAACTGTCAAAATATTCGATTGTACCGTGGGAGAGCCACGCTTCAGCATGAATGGGCCGGCTCGACCGGAGTGATACCACGGCCTCACAGAAAACCGGTGTGAAATAGTGCTTGCACTGTGTTTCACCGAGCGAGTGAGGATACCGGAGGCCCATAAATCCAACCCCTCCCCATCCCTTTCGCCATCCCCCAAAGGTCGGCAACGCACTTGTGACGCCTCTGGTGTTGCGGGTGTCCATGGGCGGCGGTAATCATCAGGTGATACGTCTGTTCGTTTGCACACGATACAATAAAAAAAAGTCACAAAATTTCCATTACATATCAATGAACGGGAGAGACATTGACAAATTACTGCACGACCCACACTGCACTGCAGCAAAACACCGGGTCATTACTGCACACACGAGTTTTGTAGTGTTATGGAGTAGTTTGTAACAAACGTAAGTTCAACTACAATTTAATATTAGCTGCAACCTGGTAATTAGCACTAAAGATCGCATGGTTTTTCAACTGTACCCCATACGTTTACAAAAAAGTGGAGTTCCTTATTGCGTACAGTTAACTTGTGGATTGTACGTAATACGAGTATGATGACATTAGGTATTATCTCCTCCAATTAGAAAGAAAGAAAGAAAAAGTATTTATTTTAACGACATTGCAACACAACAGATTATTAAATAAAATGGTACATAATACAGTATTGAAACATTAACTTAAAGCACAGTTAAGTATTTGACATGACAGTAATCAATGTTGTAACAATTTATATATATCTCTATAGAATTCACTACACATATACTGATGCAAAGTTGCGTCGCAGTGCACATTAAAAACAGATGCTGCTCAGCCTATTGCTGCATCATTTACGATACAGCGCTGATTTTCAGCAACACCTATTATTATTACCAATTACATTTATACATTTATATATATCTAACTTCCTAAACCCACTTTGGTGATTTCATCCTAGCCTTTATTATTCCCAAGACAATTCGAGTTTTTAAAGTTATGTTATAGTCATGTCTACTATTAGAGCCAATTGATGTCTATTGTTAGTGGATTTGATTTTCGATGCTGTCATCTTTTAGTGTATATTGTAAACTTGTTTTTTTTTTATTGAAGCAATCGAGCAGACTCATCACATGATGGTAAGTGATTACCGCCGCCCATGGACACCTGCAACACCAAAAGCATCACAAGTGCGTTGCCGACCTTTGGGGTATGGGCCTCACTCACTCGGTGAAACACAGCGCAAGCGCTATTTCACACCGGTTTTCTGTGAGGCCGTGGTATCACTCCGGTCGAGCCGGCCCATTCATGGCGAAGCGTGGCTCTCCCATGATGAGATTGCCTTAAGATTTTTAATGTGAAAAGTTCTAGATGTTACTCTAACAGTAAAAAAAAGTTGAAACTTTATTTTTTTGATAAATTAATCTGATATTTGAGAACGAAGTTTGATTTATCCTTAAAGTGTCCAGCATTCGTGCTTTTACCTTATTTGGTTCAATTATAATGATCTAAATTCACTATAATACTTGCTTTTTTAATTATATTTTATCATATTATTTTATGATAATATTAATAAAAGGTTAGATGTAATTAAAATTTCGCAGCGCGTTGTTGATATGAAATTACGCTCGTCACGTCCGTAATTACGGATTACACTTACGGACCCAAATTACGCGCAGCAGTGTTTAAGGGTTGATTGATTTTAGTATATTCTTAGTACTAATCATTTCCACTCAAAAATTACATTCTTAAAAGTTTTATTGATTTAAAAGTATGGAGAAAAACAAGGTTTAAAAATTACTATAATCTGTATCACAAATACTTAAAATAAAATTGAAGTGTATGTTTGTAATTTCAAATCACTTTTAGGACATTTTTGTGAAAAAAGCGGGACAAACGTACCAACGTAACGCATATATTCAGAAAATAGTTCTTTCTAATGCCATTTCCTATTTCTAATGGAAATGGAATGTTGGATTTCTTTTATTGCCTGCCAATTTTATTGACGATACAGGACTACGGCTAACTAACTAACTTCACTTTGGGCGTCCGGCCAGTTATCCCAAAAAAGTGGGACAAAACCTGTCCCGCGCGGGACATTGCTATTTTGGTATATGCACCGTGTATATACACATATATATATACATACGTATATACGCATTTAGTAAAAAACGGTTATTTTAATGTTACGAACAGACACTCCAATTTAATTTATTTGTATAGATTTAAGATTTTAATTATGAATTTAAATAGATCTAAAAATATAGACTTGAAATGAGATATTAAGACTTGTTAATTAGACTTTATATACCTAAGTAAATTAAAAAATCAAAGACCCGGAAGACAGAAATTAAATTGAAGCTTATATATATTTTAGGAGTACCTTCATAACCTAACAAACACGTTAATCTCGTTAATTCCTGTTCGTTAGTGCTTAATAATTATATACGAGTATATTCCAAAGACGCCGGATTTTGTCTATACAAATAAGTAAAATTGGAGTGTCTGTTTGTAATGTTAAAATAACCGCTTTTTACTATATGCATTTGTATTATACACGGTACTGTGCCAACATATCATTTTTACAATTTTTGTCTGTCTGTATGTTTGTTCCGGCTAAATTCTGGCACCGCTAGACTGATTTTGATGGGACTGATAGGTAGCTGATGATATAAGGAGTAAGTTAGGCTACTGTTTTTAGACTAGCCTCGCCCCGCGGTGTTACCCGCGGTACGACATTAACCGCGGGCAACACTGCGTGGTTCAGCTAGTATTACATATAATGTTAAAAAAATTTAAGCCAAGCCATGTTACAAAAATATAAGCTTTTCATTTCTGTTGTGCTTATTTTTTTTTGTTTGTTAGTCTAAAATTCATTGTTTTCTATTTAATATTTTTTTATTAATTTTTAAGTCCAGAGGTTTTTATTTATTTGAAAAAGGCTACTTCTGCATTAATAATATATGTATAACGTTACTGTGGATTTCACAAACATACATGTAACGGACACAAATAACAACCAGACCAGGACAACAATTTGTGTGCTCTACAAATTGTTGTCCCATATGGGGTTTGAACCCACAAGACTCAGCTCAACAGAAGCGGCGATTTTGATTTGCTCAATCAAAGCCGCAACTTTATTTTAGTTATCTTTTGATCTGGAAAGCAACCATCATTTTACCACATTTCAAGGCATTGAACCACAGGTCATTTACTTAAAAAACGATAATACGACGTTCAAACCTTCAAGAAAAGAGCGTACTCCTTCTTAAAAGGCCGGCAACGCACTTGTGATGCATCTGGTGTTGCAGGTGTCTACGGACGGCGGTAATCGCTAACCTTCAGATGATAAGTCTGCTAGTTTGCCCCCTATTCCATAAAAAAATTCGCTATGTAATAAGTTCAGAAAAACACCTAACAAAATTAACATATAAACATAAAATTAACATATAACATTTACAATGAAAATATATTTACACAATTTAAATCTCATCGAATAATAAATCAATTTAAACTTAATATAATTTATTAATTGATCAATGCTATTTTCCTTGAAAATTGCTTTCGGTTCATGTATAAACTGCACGCTGAGATTCCTAGCGTCATTTTACTTAACAAGGTACGATAACCCTTTGCTTTTCTATCGAACAATCTTGTTAAAAGTTTGTGAACTTCAGCAGCTCTGCACTATCAGCGAGAAGTCTTTAATAAGGACGATCAGGTTGAGCTTACAGCTAACGAAATAGCTTCATGATACGTGAGTGTTATTGAGGAAATATTTTAATATCTTCTCCGTGATTCGGAGGTCACGTTAAGCAGTCGGTCTCGGTTGATATCATAGGATAACAGTCGTAAAGCTTAGTTGGAGGCCTTTGGGCGGCTTAAAAAAACATCAAACGGCAGAATTACGTAGCCACAACGTTGTCTTGCCAGTCCCCAACCCGCACTTGGCCAGCGTGGGGACGTATGGCCTTAGCCCTCTCCTGAGAGGTGACCCCAGCCCAGCAGTGGGACGTTATGGGTATGTGATAGAAATAAACATCTATAAATATAAATATACGAGTATACTCTATATAAATAAAAAAAAATCGTCTCTCTGTTTCTTTCCGCTAATCTCTAGAACAGTTGTACCGATTTTGACGGCATTGGCATATAACTAATGATATAAGAAGTAAGTTTGGCTACTTTTTGACGTGATAACATCTAATAAATCGATAAACGCCGGCTGCACGTATGAAAAAGGATGACTTATTGTCCCGTTACGTTCATTGTGCGCATGCGCCGCATCTATCTCTCTTCCACTCGATTGGCCTATGCGTCGTAATAATAAAAAAATGGTAGTAAACATATTTGAATTAATGAGTGCAAATAAAAGTAAATTTATTAATTAAATTGTACATTTCATTTCACTTCCTCTTTGTATCCACGCAAAATAGTGATAATTCAATAAAAATGATTCAATTTTATTCATAAACATATTCAATCATTTCATCAATGTTTTGTTATGACGTTGTCACGTTAAACTATCGTCCGTAAACCGACTTTACAGACAACCAATTTTTTTTAAATTTAGACTGACTCACAACATTCGGGGGTACCTCTGCGGGGTAGCCAGTTATGAAATAAAAATCAATATTTACATGCAAGCATCAAAAAACTCCGCATCATCGCCTACTGATTGTGCATTTATTATTATACTTTTACATGTGTGTGGTAAACTGGTTACGTATTAAGAACACAGAGTATTATCACTCCTGTTTATTTAAAGTCTTAAGATTGAAGTAAGAAAACAAACTTGGTAGGATAAAAACGTTGCAAAGAGAACAAAAGGTAACAAACCCTTTACTAACAATTTAGACAAGAATTTCCTATCTAAGAAGAGGTTTAAATTCAACAGCTGACTGTCCTCTACTGATGATGATGATTAATAAAGAAAGACACGTTATCAAGCATAGAGTATAGAAACGATAACCTATTATTTTACTTGGATAAAACAAAAATAAGTAATATGAATACTAAACCCTTATGATGAAGAAAGCAGTTGACATAAAACAAAATCTAATTTCGTTAATGGAATCATAAAAGTAACAAAAAGTAGTAATCTTAATTCTTCCAAAAAGGTAATTCCCCGTTTTATAGTAACAGTTATGATTTTTATTACAATTTTGTATAGATATATGACTGAAAAGCATCTACACATACTACAACAATAATAGAAATTAGTGAACTTTTAAAAAAAATCTATCCCTTTGCCATATCAGTCGTTGTATAGATTACCGTTCAGGACAAATGTTGTGCGACAAAATGAAAATATATTAATTTCTTGTGTACAAACAAGCAAAAATAGACCTAATTCAGCATTGTGTCAGGCAAAAAACCTGTAGGTTGCGCTAATGATCACAATCAAATGTTCTTAGTCTGGGTATATGTTATGTATAACAAACCTATATATATTTGGCAAGTTATAAGTATGTTTATGAATAGACTAATTAAGATATAACAGGTTTCAAACAATTTAACAACGGTTAACGTGTAAAATATCCATTATAATATTATAAATTCGATACTAACTCTGACTATCTGTAACGGTTTCACGGCTAAATCGCTGTACGGATTTCAATGAAATTTGGCATAAAGATACATTGATTCTTGAAGAAGGACATAGTCTACTCTTTATCGCGATAACCGACACACACTCAGGCGGAGCCGTGGGCAGAAGCTATTGCAAATATACTTCTACTAGCTGAACCACGCAGTACTACCCGCGGTACGACAACAATCGCGGGTAACGCCTCGAGGCGAAGCTAGTATCTTTATGAATTGTAGGCTATGTATTATTCTGATGTATAAGCTATATTATTGTAAAGTTTCATCAAAACCCATTCAGTAGTTTTTGCGTGAAAGAGCAACAAACATAGTCACTTACACACTCACAAACTTTCGCGTTTAAAATAGGCATTAGTAGGATTTTTTAATTAGTAATTATCCTATGGACTCTTCCATGGCAGAGGTTTCCATCGCTCTTTTCGTTGCCATGGCCATCCGTTCTAAAATTAACTATTTAATATTGAGTTTGATCCTGGTATTTAAACCAATAGTATTAGAGGTATTCAGTATCATAGGATGTATATGTAGATGATGTGCAAAAGGTGAATAAACAACATATGAAGAAAATATCCGTTTTTAATTATTAACGATAAGGAAATTAGATTCAAGGAAGGGTTGTGTAATCACTTTAACGTAGACCAATCTAACGGATAGAGGCATCGATCGATCCACAACCGCCGGCTGCAATATTAATCAGACTATCCGACACGTACTACGTTCATCTTTAAAATTGATAGGAAAATATACTTTGAAAGTTGCCTAATATTACTAACTATATGAAATATCAAAGTTTTTATCGAGTACAATCGGTGTTATTTCGATTATTTTATCTTAATTTATTGAAGGAATAGCTTTATTGATGTTAAATACTAATAACATAATTACAAATTTTAACAACAAAAAAACCGACTTTAAGAACTGGACCAAATTGTAATGGGACCACACGGGAAGCACCAACTTTTAAATTAAAAAAGAATCATCAAAATCGGTTCACCCAATAGAAAGGTATGAGGTAACAAACATAAAAAAAATACAGACGAATTGAGAACCTCCTTCTTTTTTGAAGTCGGTTAAAAATAAGGCCTTGAACGTAGTTTATCTGTAACTAGCGATCTGACCTGGCTTCGCACGGATGTCTTACACATTCTCAGATTTCCTCTACTTTATTATGCATGTTTTACACATATAAAACTTCCTCTTGAATCACTCTATCTATTGCTGAAACTGCATTGAGATCATTTAAGTAGTTTAAAAAATCTAAGCGAACAGATGGCGAAAGCTAATTAATTTTATACGATGTTAAGATAAAGATGATGTATGTATGTGCATTTATAAATATTTAAGTATGTTTATTAATAAGTGGCGCACTGTCTAGTTTGGATTAAACTGCCGGGTGTAAAGTTATTATTATTATAAATACAGAAAAGTATGTCTGTTATGTTAACAGAATATAAAGTACCTTATTCTCAGAGACAACTGTTTCCGAGAGACAAAGTCGTATTGAAATAAGTAAGTATATATACGAGCAAGCAGAGCCGTAAGCTGTAAGCAAAAGGTAGTTTTGCTATGAACTATACCAATAGACTTCATAACCTCTTATCAGGAATGATTCTGCAACTGTCTCTATGGAATACGATAGTTTTTTTTTTAGTTATGAGTTCTGGAGCTCCGTTTTTTAGACACACCAAACCATATGGTACAAATTTCGATATGTTCGTGTGCTCTCGTTTCAGATGCTTTCTTGACGGTAGGTTTTTTTAACAGCTTATATTGAACAGTGTACCTCTATAAAAAAAATTTTGAATAATTTTTAACCACCCATTTTTATGTTTAGTTGCCAAAATGACTCTGTTCTGTCTAATAGAAACCACGAGCAAAATCCAGGAGTGGTGGTCACCACGCAAAACGGTCGCCGTTCTCCATAAGCGTAAGCTTGAGGGTGACACATGACTAGTAGAAGCAGGCCCAGTTGACGGCGCGGATGCTGCGGAGCGTGCGCGCCCTGGGGGACAGTAACGGGAACATTGGGGTTCCCACACAGGAGGGGGCCATTAACAAAGCGTAGGTGGCCCGAGGTACGTCGGGGTTCCAAGGTTTTTCTATCTAAGGTGCACCTAGTTCCCAGGCATCTAGTACCCGAGACTGCGTGCGGTTTTAGTCGGTTCGCGTCCGACCTGCCACCAGAAAGTGATATAGGAGGGGATTTCTGCACAAAAAAAGGAGTGGTGGTCACCATCCTCAATGTTAATAGGGACAATTCATCATAGCGACCCACACTATGGCAGCCTAGTAAGATGTAATATTGATTATTTATATAATCAAACCTTCTGGCTTATCAGTCAAGATCTCTAGTACACCAATACGAAAGTTTTTTAACCGTGGGAAAGCCACGCTTCAGCATGCATGGGCCGGCTCGACCGGAGTGATACCACAGCCTCACAAAAAACCAGTGTGATATAGCGCCTGCGCTGTGTTTCACCGAGTGAGTGAGGATACCGGAGGCCTATACCCCGACCCCTCCCCCATCCCTCTTCCCATCCACCCAAAGGCCGGCAACGCACTTGTGACGCCTCTGGTGTTGCGAGTGTCCATGGGCGGTGGTGGTCGCTTACCATCAGGCGATACGTCTGCTCATTTGCTTAATATTCCATAAAAAAATGTCAGAAGTAAATAGTAAAATTCCAAATTAATTCCATTGGATGCACTAATAAAACAGTAACAAATTAAATCCTATGTAGGTAATTGTACAAATACGCAGGAAAATATATATTAAAAACAATGTTCTCATCGTATCCGGATGTCTAATGGCTATAAATCTATCAATAACAGATAACAAACAAGTCGTTCTTAATCTCTAATGAATATTAATAGAAACACGGTAAAGAATAAACTATTGTTAGATAAATCCAACAGCTTCATCTGTACATTCTAGTCACGATCACTAATAAATTGCAATCGGGAAGTATATACAGGTAAATAAATCTAATTGTATTAGTACAGTGTTAAATCTTCATTAAGACAAGTTTGGTCTGGCAAGTTGCGGCCGGTGCGAGGAGCACAGTCCGGGCGATGATTGATTACATCCGATGCGATAACAGACAGCGGGGGAAGGTTTCATCCTAGGCAACACTTTGTAAATTACTTAGTAACAAAATACTAAAATAGTTACAATCCATATATATATATACCTATATATATGTATATTACCGATCACATTTTAAAATAAGAAATAGGTATAGTATAAAACATTAAACAACACACTTACAAAAGTCCGTTACAAACAAATTTATTTTTATACTAACTGATCCCCGCGGTGTTACCGCAATATGAGATAAACTGCAGGTAACGCCGCGGGTCGAAGCTAGTCTAAAAAAGTAGCTGTTCCAGAGATTAGCCGGAACGAACAGACAGACAGACACAGACAAAAAATGAAAAAAATGCTATTTTGGTAATGTGCCGTGTATACATACATATGCATTTAGTAAAAAGCGGTTATTTTAATATTACAAACAGACACTTCAATTTTATTTACTTGTGTAGAGTATATATGTATAAATAACAGACTATTGTATAATAATTTCAACTTCTAAATCTTGTAAAACTGTAATAACAGCTTGTATCATCTCTGTTTACTGCCATTACTGCTTATATGTTATTTGCCAAGCTCTTTACCAAGATCGTAGGGATTCCCCCATTCCTCGAAGTACATTTTAAGTTCTTAATCGTTTCAAACAAGTTTAATAGGATTCAGGTCTAGTCCGCCTTAGTATGGAGTGGTCAACGGCCATTCCATACAGCAAGTCATTGAAGGTTGAATTTGCAATCTAACCCGGATACATTGCTATCGAGTGTACATTGCTTTAGAATTCTAACGAGACAATATTTACTATTCTCTTCGAGTAGCTAAATTCGATTGAATAAATAACTACATTGTTACTATAGTAATACATTGTACATAAAGCAAATTGAGACTACTTTCAGCATGATAATTTTGGAGTTTGATGACCTCTGTGGCGCAGGTAAATAGCACTCACTGGAGCGTCAAGAAACGCTGGTTTCTGGTTCAATATCCGTTTTGCAAATAAAACATGTATGCATTATTATTTTCATTACTCCAGATGTTTCTATCTTTAATGCATATGTTTGCATTCCCAAATATTGAATAAAAGTTTGTTTGCGGTGGAGACCATGGGCAGCTGGGCCGCCGACACTGTGAGGTTTGTGGGTGCACTGGGCCGTGGCTTTCGTTGCTTAAGGGTGATTCCCGTTCCGGCTCGTTCCTGGTGCAAAGATTGGCCATTGCCATTCAACGCTAGTTTAATGGGCACCTTTCCATCGGAGGCGATCAGGGATGGGTTAAATGACCTATAAATGTTTGTGCTGCCCTTTGTATTACTATAAATAAATATTCCGGACATCTAACACACAACGCCATCTAGTCCCAAGGTAAGCAGAGCTTGTGTTATGGGTACTAGACCACTGATATAAATACTTATATTACTTTTTTTGTAAATACATACATATTATATATAGACCCAAACTCCGAAATAAATATTTGCAGATCATACAAACATTTGGTCCGACCCGGAAATCGAACCCGAGACCTCAAGCTTAGCAGTCGCATACGCTACCATTACGCCACCGAGGCAGTCAATATGTAATAGAATGATTTTTGTAAATTAAATTTAAGAGTAATTGTAATTATCCAAAGTTTAATAATTGATTTAAATAAGTTTTTTAAGGTAGTAGAGCCATGCTAATTTCAGCAGGAACGGGTTGGCTCGACCGGGAGTACTACCCTCGCTCAGAAAATCAATATGAAATGACAGCGTTCTTGTTGTCGTGTTTCGTTGGTGAGTGCGAGACCAGAGGCTGATGGAGCAGCATCACTAGGCCGCCATGGTGTGGGTCACCATGCTGCATTGCAGTTCACAAATGAGTATGGTGACCACCACTCTTAGATTCTGCTTATGCTTTGCATCAGGCAGAGTAGATACATTGTGGCATATTTAAAAAAAAGTTTTAATTTCTGTAATTCGAGACTAGTTTGAATTGAGGGTTATCATATTATGAAAATGTATACAAATATAACAATACTTTTAGAGTTGTATTAACAGGTATTAATAGCATTGAAGGCTTGATAAATCATTTGATGAGTTGACGTAAGTATATTCCATAAAATATAGCTTGATCTCTTTGACAGTTGTTAATTTTGTGCGTCATTTTTAAACTTTATGTGCGATTTTTAAATTCATAATGTATTGTACTTCTTCGTGATAATACTGGCACAAAAAGAATGAAAATATGGGTAATCTATCTATACTAATAATGAAACTGAAGAGATTGTTTGTTGGTTTGAACGCGCTAATCTCAGGAACCGCTGATCCGATTTGAAAAATTCTTTCAGTGTTGGATAGTCTATTTATCGAGGAAAGCTATAGAATATATATCATCACGCTACTACAAATAGTAGCGCAGCATCAATGAAGAATGTTTAAAAAACGGGGGAAATTTCACGCTACGGGCAATATAATAATAATAATAATAAATATTTCAGACAATTTAACACACAACGCCGTCTAGTCCCAAGTTAAGCAGAGCTTGTGTTATGGGTACTAGACAACTGATATAAATACATATATACTTTTTTTTTGTAAATACATACATATTATACATAGAAAACACCCAAACTTCGAAACAAATATTTGCAGATCATACAAACATTTGGACCGACCCGGGAATCGAACCCGAGACCTCAAGCACAGCAGTCGCTTACGCTACCACTCGCGCCACCGAGGCAGTCAATATAAGACGCAAACGAGGTTGCGTGGGTCAGCTAGTATTAAAATAAAATTGTTTGATCAAAGTTACTTTGTAGATTGCATAGACAATTGTCACGTCACGTCATAGAGATCAAGCTTCATTTGTCAACTGACTAAATCATTCACACCTTTGCTTCATTTGTTCAGGGCTGTAATGGTTTCCAAAAGCAATAAGTTCTGTTGGCCAGCAACTTATTATAGGAAAGCTGGATAGAATATATACTTTTAAATTTTTTTTTATTGATTAAATATCAGGATGGATTGGATAGTGGATATTATAAATCAAGCAGGTCATATTCTTTTTTTGAAACACGTAACTAACGAATATATAGAATGTAATAGGTATATCGTTAAAAAGACAAACTATTATCAAACGACAATAAATTAAATAGAATGAATTTCAATTAGATAGCGATCACAAATGAGTATGGTGACCACCACTCTTAGATTCTGCTTATGCTTTGCATCAGGCAGAGTAGATACATTGTGGCATATTTAAAAAAAAGTTTTAATTTCTGTAATTCGAGACTAGTTTGAATTGAGGGTTATCATATTATGAAAATATATACAAATATAACAATACTTTTAGAGTTGTATTAACAGGTATTAATAGCATTGAAGGCTTGATAAATCATTTGATGAGTTGACGTAAGTATATTCCATAAAATATAGCTTGATCTCTTTGACAGTTGTTAATTTTGTGCGTCATTTTTAAACTTTATGTGCGATTTTTAAATTCATAATGTATTGTACTTCTTCGTGATAATACTGGCACAAAAAGAATGAAAATATGGGTAATCTATCTATACTAATAATGAAACTGAAGAGATTGCTTGTTGGTTTGAACGCGCTAATCTCAGGAACCGCTGATCCGATTTGAAAAATTCTGTCAGTGTTGGATAGTCTATTTATCGAGGAAAGCTATAGAATATATATCATCACGCTACTACAAATAGTAGCGCAGCATCAATGAAGAATGTTTAAAAAACGGGGGAAATTTCACGCTACGGGCAATATAAGACGCAAACGAGGTTGCGTGGGTCAGCTAGTATTAAAATAAAATTGTTTGATCAAAGTTACTTTGTAGATTGCATAGACAATTGTCACGTCACGTCATAGAGATCAAGCTTCATTTGTCAACTGACTAAATCATTCACACCTTTGCTTCATTTGTTCAGGGCTGTAATGGTTTCCAAAAGCAATAAGTTCTGTTGGCCAGCAACTTATTATAGGAAAGCTGGATAGAATATATATTTTTAAATTTTTTTTATTGATTAAATATAAGGATGGATTGGATAGTGGATATTATAAATCAAGCAGGTCATATTCTTTTTGAAACACGTAACTAACGAATATATAGAATGTAATAGGTATATCGTTAAAAAGACAAACTATTATCAAACGACAATAAATTAAATAGAATGAATTTCAATTAGATAGCGACAGACACCACGTTCGCCATAACTACTCAAATCGCTTAAAGCGTTTTGTCTATGAACTAGTATTACTCAATAGACCAACATATATTTATGCATTTACAACTTTAAAATTCTTCCCATTAAGTGCAATATTGTGTGCAATTCACGTTTCTTTCCTTGAATTTTAAATTTGGAACCGCCTCTTACAGAGTTTTAAAATAATATAAAGCTTAGGATTCAATGCAGAGCTAAACTATAAAGTATGACGTACATATCGTACATTAATGTTTTAATTTTATAAGCATCAGTAGATTTAACGTCTTTGGTGGTACAGTAACACATTACAGGCTTTAAAGAATGCACATTTTATCGCGAAGTATACACATAACAGTTTGACTTTAAATTTTTATGGGAATCCATTATTTATTTCAGCTTGAGAATAATTAAAATAAAGACAAGATAAAAATGTGGACATTAGTATACTAACAAATTGCTATTGTACTTAATAGAATTTATGCGAGCGGTGTCCCGTTTTCTTAGTGGCGTTAAATTTGGACAATACGTATCGTAAATCTCGCTTCACGTGCTTGCCAACAGTCTACCAAATTGGTTGACATTAATGATCACTGCTCCGCTCTTTTGGTCTCACAGTGATTTTATATAGCCTATAACAGTTTTATCGGTGAATAGGCTATCTAGCGGATACCGAACTGGTCATTCTAACATTAGCAAGCAAGAATAAATGTAAGCAATACTTTTTTTTTGTTTTCACTAGCTTCAATTAGCTTACATCACGACGAACTGAAATGACTTAACTGTTGGCCCAGTGGTAGGATGTGGCGGGTTCGATTCATACCCACGACAAATAATTCTGTGATTAATGCAATCATGTCTTCTATTTCTAAGTGTAATTTGTGTATTTCCTTAGAATTGCATTCAGATTATATTTAAATAAAGTAGATGAGCCCCATCGTGTAAACCGCTATATAATAACAACCGCGAGTATCGCCGCGGGCCGAAGCTAGTTTTTAAAACAGTCCCTAAGTCACTTTACGTTACGTTACTTTATATCATCAGCTATCTACCAATGAATGTCTTGGCCAAATCGGTCCAGCCGTTCCAGAGATTACCCGGAACAAACAGACAAAATATTTAAAAATTGCGGAATTGCTTAGAATCAGCCAACCCTATATTATTATTAAAAAAAACTGACTTGTATTCGCTTGCATCTTGACGAATACTTATAACTGTTCTTTATTCTTGAACTTTGAACTCATATATTAATTGAAATTTTGCCAAATCGGTTCTTAAATGACGTAATCGTCTATTTTGAAGTCGATGAACTACTACGTTAAAGTACTTAGTGGTGCCCTAAAGGTATAATTAGAGCTAAACACGGTCCAGTGTTTTGTTTCACAGTCTAACAATGGCATGGGAATTAATTAGTGTATTCCGACGCATGCATAATGAATGATACCGGTAAAATTGTGACAATCGATCGATTCTAAGTACCGGGCGTAACACTACGACGGTTATCTGTACGGCTGTTTTGTTATTCATATACAAAATCATGCGTACTAAGTGTTGGTTACACAAGTCTTTGTGCGAATATAGGTTATTTAATTAAAGTGAGACCAATACCGGAGAAGCTCAAAGAGATGCGCTTGAAGTGGTACGGTCACATCATGCGTCGACCTAACGAACATATGACCAAAAAAGTGTTGCTACTAGAGTCGTGAGACTAAGAGACGTAACAGATCCCGACCGACATAGATGTCGCAAGTGGACCCTGGGACTACCCAGAACAGACGTCTCTGGAGAAGAATAATAAGGAGAGACGACCTGATTAGAAACGGTAATAGGCCTTACGAAGAAGAAGATTAGTACATATTACACATATTTTTGTACATAATCATTGTTAAAATTCAAAAGCTAACTGAATAAGGTCTCTCAACGTCACGTGGTCAAAACAAAATATCCTAATAATATTATAAACGCGAAAGTTTGTGAGTATGTAAGTATGTTTGTTGCTCTTTCACGCAAAAACTACTGAATGGATTTTGATAAAACTTTACAATAATATAGCTTATACATCGAAATAACAGTTTATAAAGATACTAGCTTCGCCTCGCGTCGTTACCCGCAGTTATTGTAATATCGCGGGTAGCATCTCGGGGTTCAGCTAGTTAGCTAATAATGCAAGAAAATAGACGCTTACAGGAATAGAATCGCCGCGAAACGTTTGGGAAGACATAGGGGCAGATTTGCAGAATTGTATCGTGTTAGAGCACCCTTATAACGAGTATCATATCACTATTAGAGCAGTGGTGTAGATATAAAAGCTATCATAGCGCTTGGGACACATTAGTATGCGTATAATATATTGATTTAAAATTATTATTTTATCACACTTAACCGGTTTTCGACAGCATGTGTTACAAGTTCCACCAAGTGCAATCAATCAATAGTACAAATACATTAGATTAGTGGAATAAACTAAAAACAGCTTGATGTCATCCACGGAATTTAATGATTCTGATTTTTGTTAAATTCAAAATCAATATGCGACACTATCCTAATAAAGAAGATTGCATCTAATTTAAATAATCTTAGACTTGTTAGTTTATTACAACACAAGATAAATATACGACGTTTCGTCATTAACCAAAGTTGGATACAAGTGATGTAAAGTTTTCTCACACGGCCAGTTTAATTTACGTCTAGTTTTACACCTTAGTACATATTTTTTTGATATCAATTAATTGATATGTTTATATATATTAATGTTTTATGAAAGTGGTTTGGTCTGTCTTAATATTCTTGGCCTCTTATTATAAGGCGGTTAAAGGCTGCTGATGGTGATAGAGGTATGTGGCCCTTTCGGGATGCTTAGGATCAATTTCCTATTCGAAAATTAGGGTATCCGCATTCTTTCTCTGTCACACGTTTTCTTAAGCTAATTTACCTCTGTCCTAAGGCGAGTTTGCGTCAGGAAGGTGACCAGCACTTAAAGAATCCAGTTAAACCTTGTGCAGTATTAAATATTGCATCAAATAAAAGGTAAGGACAGAAAAATCAAGCCGCTTTCAGGTATTATGATATTTATGGACACCTACAATACATAAATGCGCAAAATTAAAATGGTATTGATAGTAAATAGATAGTAGTACAAGAACTTGATAGAAAAGTTGTTATCTTATTGTAGGTAACAAGGGCAGGTTTGTACCGTGGGAGAGCCACGCTTCGGCATTAATGGGGCGGCTCGACCGGAGTGATACCACGGCCTCTCTGAAAACCTGTGTGAAAGCCCCAACCCTTCCCCCATCCTACTCCCCATCCCCCAAAGGCCGGCCACGCACTAGTGACGATTCTGGTGTTGCGGGTGTCCATGGGCGGCGGTAATCGCTTACCATCAGGCGATACATCTGTTCGTTTGCCCCCTATTACATAAAAACGAAAAAAAGAAAGGTAGTAAAGATAAGAATGAAAGTAAAATTATTTCAAATTCCTTGAATAATATTAAGTGAAGTTAGTACTAATCTTACGTAAAACAGTGTTATTGTGGTAACTTTTACTATAAAACTCGGTGCAGCGCAAGTATAATCCGCGTTAAAATTCAAGTTTTCCATTTCTGAGTTGGATCAACTGAGCTCAAACGTTCTTTTGCGAGGTAGATTTAAGTCCAGCTTACGTTAAACATCACTGGATGAAAATTTCTTTTAAATCTGCTTTAGTTTGTTCTTTTTAATCAATCTATTCGGATTCAATTCCGAATCGTTACATTTAAGATATGATGTCAGTTGTTTTGGCAATAAAATTGAGTTTCGGTTGAGAAATGATTAAATCAATTGTCTAATTCAACACATCCGATACGCGTACTGCATCGTGATGGTAACGAAATGTTCACCTTGAATTTTAAAATAACAAGCAAAACATTAGGAAATTTCTGACTTGTTTTAATAATAAGAATAAATATTCCGGACATCTAAAACACACCGCCATCTAGTCCCAAGCTAAGCAGAGCTTGGGTTATGGGTACTAGACAACTGATATAAATACTTATATACTTTTTTTTTGTAAATAAACACCTCAACACCGAAACAAATATTTGCAGATCATACAAACATTTGGTCCGACCCGTGTATCGAACCCGAGACCTCAAGCTTAGCAGTCGCACACGCTACCACTACGCCACCGAGGCAGTCAGTTGTTTTTCTATACCTTTTTAAAAGAAAAATATCTATAGTAGAAAGGCATAATGATAATTGTGCAATACGTCTAAACCTGAAGACAGATTACCTATTACCTTACGAGTTTGAGAGTTCCGTACCTCAAAAGGAAAAATACGGACCCCTTATAGGATCACTTTTTTGTCCATCTGTCTGTCTGTCATAACTCTTTTTCTCACGAACGCGTGGAGGTATCAAGTTGAAATTCATATCAAATACTCAGGTCTACAGTCCCTTGGAGCCGTGAAAAAATCTAATTTCTTAGCCAACGCGATCAAAAGATACAGAAGCTTTGCGTTTATGCTGCAAGTTTTTTCCGTGAACTCGGAATCTTGAAGTTTGGTACACAGCAACGTCTTATAGCACAGATAAAAGAAATGCATGTAATAGTCACATACGCTACTACTGTACCACAGAGGCTGTCAAAAGGTTGTTCGTACATATGTAGGTATATACCGTCAGTGTTATTAGGAAGGCTATAAGTTAATCCAACTATTACAAACGGACCCTGGATTAGTTATTAACATAGTTTGATATTTAGAATATAAACATATATATATGTATCAACATAAAGGTCGTACATAATTCGATAACAGCTATCTAATCTTTGAACGATTACTGCTGCACTTGATTTCCTTCTGGATAAAGTTGTTATTTGTTTATTGTTCTTAGTTAGTCCATCTATTTACCGATGGTTGAATGTAGACTCCACGGAACACAATTGACAGTTTCTATGCAGTTTCGCGGCAATTGTTTAAAATAGGATTTCTTGATTGAGCTTTTATTAAGTTGTTAATTTAAAATTACAAATAGACACTTCAATTTGGTTTATCATGTAGGGGAACTAGTATTATGTTCCACCCAACACAAAGGGAGGATCCTCCGACCAGGCGAGGTGATCATGCCTGGCGGCAGTGTTGGGCAAATTTTAATTGCAATTAAAATTAATGACTAACAATGATTAATCGTGAAAGGACACTATTCAAACTAACTAAACTAAATAAAAAAAAGTTTTAATAGTGTCCTTTCACGATTAATCAATTGTTAATCATTAATTTTAATTGCAATTAAAATTTGCCCAACACTGCCTGGCGGGATACTGCCCAACAGTTATGTTGGGATGTTGTATACATGATAATCGGCGCGAGAACTTCTATTGCGCGATTCAGGATTGGTGGTTACTCCGTTTAGTGCGTTACTTCGTAGTTCAGTGTATCTTCGGTAGATGGCGCCGCAGTACGAGTATGTTATGTTGTATGCGGAGGCCGCCACAACCATACCAATAATATAAATATATTACACTATTTTTATTTTTTATTAGGCGGAAAATATATTTTACACTTAAATAATGTAATATATTTATATTATTCAGACATAGTTACTGTGAAGAATAAGATTAGATTTACATTTTATTTAATAATGTACTTAATAGTTTGCTACAACATTTATTAAAAGTGTAATACAGTACATGATTGGTACGTCACTTAATATAAATAAATTCATAAATACAACTTCTATTAATAGTGTTACGTTTATGTTATTTCATAACAATATTAGGTTTTTTTCACACAAACTAGCTAACCTTTTAGGTTTCTCACGAAAGTCTTTCAAATACTAGACTTTCTGGTACTATAATATGTATGTTTTACACATATAAACCTTCTTGAATCAATCTATCTATTCCTAAAAAACTACATTTAAATCCGTTAAGTACTATGTAAATGAAAAGACAGTATCTTTTTATAGACACTCGACTTTTTTTAAAAAGAATATACCTATACAAAGAATCACTTTAAAACCTTTTTATACTCCTTTACATTCCAGACTAAGATGTCCCAAGGCCTCGAAGTAGCCAGTGTTAAAAATACATTCCATTAGCCGGAGACAAAGAGTCCTCGTGACAAACATTGAGCTAGACAAGACGGATGCGGCCTGTTAAAGCCCGTATTGCGCCGTACGATATACCGAGGGCACACACGTATGGGGTATTCTATACCCATATAAGAAATATGCCTATAGAATATTACTATAAAACACTGATTTATAGGGCAAAAATAAGCTAGAAGCAAACTTTCATAGAAAATAATATGAAAAGTAGTTTCTTAGTGATCAAGATAGTTCAAAATCTTGAATACTGTTATCTCCATACCTGAAAAGACAAGTTGTATCGATAGGCAGTCAAATTTGTTGAAATTTTATAGAATTTCTACCGAAGGCATATAAATATCAGTCAGGAAAATACTGGGTTCTTCTCGACGATTCTAGTTAATTTGATACCAATATTACTACTTCACTGAGTCTTTGGTAGTGTCTAAATATGTTTAATACAATGTAACCTCTGTGTCTTTTAGAATATAACAAGTTATTTCAGTGGCTCACTATGCACTAGGAAAAAATGGATGGGATCTGTTACTCTTTTGTGCAAAAATGGCCAAACGAATTAGTGTGAAACGTTTGTGAACATGAGATGTTTAGCATATGACCTGGATTATCAGAGAATATTTTTATTTATTTATTTATTTATTAAGGTAATTACAACAGGTAACAAACAAGTCACCATTTTAAGGATAAATATAGGTTCAGTACTGATTGGTACCCTTCCGTAATCACACAACATGATATTCAAAGTATACATAACAATCTTTTCTTTTTTTTTTTGACAATTATACCGTAACAAATACAGTGATAATGGTTTTACTACAGTTTTAAAGCGATAGAGCGAGAATATTTCTTTTAAAAACAGTAGCTCGTGAGTCGAAAATGTCGAGCTTGCCATCATTTATTTCTGTAATTTCCTTATAAAGACGACACATTCTGACAATAGGGTTGTAGTAAGAGGTGTTGTTTTTGAAAATGTTTAGTGAAAAAGTTAATATTCTTATATGTATACCTAATTATCGAATTATCGATATTATTTGTGTTTTGACGAAGGTGATCTCGAACCTGGGCGTCGGGATTATATACGTCTACAAACTGAATATGAAAATCCCTCAGCTATAATCTATTCAAAAGATGTCTCAACATCAAGCTTTTGATCTTCTCGTGTACTTAGTTTAACCTTTACAGAATAACCCATCTGGCTCTAGCCCTAACTAAATTGTTGTGAGCAATTTGCATTTTGATACAATTGATACTGGTCGTAGTAAGTTCGCAGTGTCAACGCTTAGTTCTCCACTCCCCTTGCGTTAAACTAGGTTATTAGAATTCATAACATTACTATGACATTCTAACACAAAAGTACTAAATACTATAAAATAAAAAAATATGTAAAATATTTTTAATAATGTACTATATGTACTTTTGAAAATATCGTTGTACGTAGCGTAAACTGAGTTGACTGGATGGAAACACGGGCTCTACGATTTTATTTTTTTTGTCTGATCAATACCTTACAGTGATAAGGAGAGGGTATGATGACAGGAACCTGGGACCTATCGAATATTTTTTTTTTTCAATAAAACCGTTTCTATTAAAATATTTTTTTTATAAAATAATTTGTTTTTCATTTTTCATAGTGAACTGTGTTCTACTAGTCACGCCCTTTCATTTGATACCCATATAGAAGTAGTCGTGACAAAATTTGTAAACCGCCATTTTGGATTTATAATGAAACCGAATTTATTTAATTGTATTGTCGTCGGAACTAAAGGTTTGTACCAAATTTCACATCAATCTGTCAACAGGAAGGCGTAAAATTTAAATTACTATATTTTAGTACTGCAGCGATTGAGCTCTAATTTTGACACAATATACAAACCACTTCAAAGATTGTTATTATCTATCGCTATCGCGTCACTTTTGCCATCAAAATACGTTACACCAAAGCGTTGTAAGGTTCAGCTAATCTATACTAATATTATAAAGCTGAAGAGTTTGTTTCTTTGTTTGAACGCGCTAATCTCAGAAACCGCTGGTACGATTTGAAAAATTCTTTCAGTGTTAGATAGTTCATTTATCGAGGAAAGCTACATATCATCACGCAAAGGCCAGCGAAGCGGAGGATCGGAGCCCCAATGAAGAATGTTTAAAAAACGGGGATATATTAATACGCTATGGGAAATAGTAGACATAAACGAGGTTGTGAGGGTCAGCTAGTTATAGACAATAGTTGAGCATCGATCTTATAACTACGAAGTTAACAGTCAGAATGGCTAACGACTAAACTGAGGCAGAATAAGATAATATTCATGAGTTACTCCTAAATACGTGCTTATAGTTTCTAATGTATAAAGGCATGACTTCATCACCTATCGTGGACAAGGACAGAATTGTTGTTATATTTGACTGAACGCCTATTTACTTGTACATTACAAAGGTTGAAGTTTTATTATATTCATCTTCCTAGCCTTTTTTTTTTTTTTTTTTTTATTGAATAGTTGGCAAACGAGCAGACGTATCACCTGATGGTAAGCGATTACCGCCGCCCATGGACACTCGCAACACCAAAGGCGTCACAAGTGCGTTGCCGACCTTTGGGGGATGGGAAAGGGGATGGGGGGAGGGGTTGGGGTATGGGCCTCCGGTATCCTCACTCACTCGGTGAAACACAGCGCAAACGCTATTTCACACCGGTTTTCTGTGAGGCCGTGGTATCACTTCGGTCGAGCCGACCCATTCATGCCGAAGCATAGCTCTCCCACGGATAAAAGCCTTTATTATTCCCAAGGGTCGGCGGCTACTCGTTTAACCGGTTTTACCTGAATATTAGTTTTTCCACAGAGCGATCGGCATTGGACCTAAGCAACCCTAAAGGGTGAACTGAATTCGAAGATTGAACTAGTTGTCAATATATTTGAGTGACACTGACTTCCTAATAATTATTGTCATAGTTGTTCATGACAACCGGGACCGACGGCTTAACGTGCTCTCCGAGACACGGGCGGGAACCACGCCATATTGCATACTCCGGGCTGTTGTTAAGAATTTCTCGTAATAAAACTCGAACAGCAGTACGACCCGGGAATCAAACCCGGGACCTCTTGATTAGCAGTCACTTGTGCTAACCACTGGACCAACGAGGCAGTCTTTTGTTATATATGTAGTAGAAAATCTTGGAACTATTAGTTTACCATTGGAAACCCATTGTATTCAGTTATAACGTATATTATATTTGAGAATAGTGATTTTGAAGGTTGGGGTTTTATGTGTATAATATACATTAATAACACAAATTCATAATTTTTTTGATTGAACACGTCACAGGAACTAAAAAAATAAAATAACATTATTGAAATTGTTCGAATTGAGAAATTCTTCTAGTTTTTAATGGCTTATTAATCAAAGAAGACAGTAGGATATAGGAAATGAGCAAAGACTAACAGGCAAGCCCTCGCCTGTCAGTTAATTTCATCCAGAAGCCTTATATGCAAAGAAATATTTCGAATCGGGCTAATGGTTCCAGAGAAGGATGCGTTTTATAGAAAAACAAACGTTTTCAGTTTTATTACGTAAGATATAAATTCTCTTGAATTTATGCATAGTAACCGATAAGTCACAGACGTGTAAATTTGCAATTTGCAATGCATGGAAAGTTGACAGCGATGAACATTCGTTCACATTTCAACGCATACTCCGAAAGTTTGCAGTTTAATAATCACCAATTTAAACAAACATAAAGCCGAGACCACATGTGAAGCACTAGCTTTCAATTAAAAAAAAACATCAAACATTCGAATTCATAACCTCCTCTTTTTCTTAAGTCGGTTAAAAATAGGTACACTTGGAAAAATAAATTTCCTTTGTTCCGTCTGAAAACGATTGTCTTCTCAAGGATTTGTGCCCGGTAGTCGGGGGGCATAAAAGAAACCATATAAAATATTTCCACAATGTTAACCACTTCACCAGGGTATAAAGATGACGAAAACCTTAGAATTAAATCCTGTCCTAATGTAATTTTTGTACGTAGAATCTTTGTAATTAACATCGTGCTTCCAAACTTCTTAGTCAGGTATTGAGAGCAGAATCGGTAGGGACTATTATCATAAAGATTTTATCATGAGATGACGTGTGCAGGGGTGACAAACAGATGTATATTTTATCTCAAGCCGAGTCGAAGCCCGATAAACGGTGTCTACAAATCACAGTGACAAGACACTCAAGGGAGTGCGCCATATGTTACAGTTTTTTTGTTTTGAAGACTATTGGACTGTTCGATATTTATAATAAAGAGAGAAGATATTTCTGTTCTAATTTAATTAATAGAAGACAGGCTTAAAGAAGAGGAAGATTTAAATGAAGTTTTAATTAAATGTAGGACATTATAGAAGAACACATTGCGTGTACTTCTATAAATTATTAGTCGCTTAGTAGACGAAATTTTACCATTTTGACCATCTGCTCTTCTCCTTCTCTTACTTCTCTGTTCGTAAAAAGGGATACAAAGTTATTGCACTACGTATTAATTATATACCTAGTTAAGATTTGTCAAAATAAAAGACAGCTTATATAAAACGGACACCTCGACTAAGAACAACAATTTGTGTATTACAAAAAGTGTTGTCCCATGTTTGACTGCATGGTTGGCCCAGTGGTATAAGCGGTCACTACGCCGCTTACTAATGGACCAAGTGCCGTGGGTTCAAATCCCACGTAGTAGTAGACTCAGGACATCACTTTGTGTGATCCACAAAATGTTGTCCTGAGTCTGGGTGTTCTTTGTGTCCGTTACATGTATGTTTGTAAAGTCCCCTGCGACACAGGATGTATATTCCTAATACAGGTGTTTTCTTTTCCAAAAAATAAATAAAAAAAAGGGGATTTGAACCCACAACACTTGGCACAGTAGAGAGTGGAATGGCGACCTCTTTAAAAAATTGCAATGCAAAATACAGCATCTAAAATTAATGATACAGATACTGTATTAATGTATAAAAATGATAAATGTATTTGAAATATTATTAACAAATGGTTAACAGATGCATTTAAAAGATTAATTCTGTGTATTATTTACAGTTTGTCTACAAATAGACATGGTGACAGTTAACGTGCTGTCTCTTTCTTCAAGTAGAACTTAAATAGGCTGAACAGAGAAAGGAAACGAAAGCCCTTTTTGACTATCAATTAGCTACCCGATGAAGGCTGTTGTGTGTGCTGAACTCTCGAAAACCGTAGGCAATTGGTAATCTGCATTTCATAATCGACTGTCCTGGTGGTCTACTCACAAAACCGGTGCTGTATTCACAGTCCTTTATAGTCTAGTGTTTGTTCTGTTTATGGGTGTCACTTATCTACGATATATATGTATTTAGAGACGTATATATAATATAACGTTTATCAGCAGTCTAGTGAATATAGTACACAGGCCCTTTCTAGTTGCCGTATTGGACAGATAGAAAACTCTTTATTTATTTATAACTTCAAAATAACTAAAATGCAGTAGTGATTAACGATAAATATTAAAATTAAGCAAAAAGATTTTATTTAAATAAATAATATTTATTTATTCACACTGTTTAATGTACTGTTACGAAACACGTGTTCTAAATATAAAAATACTAGAATATACAACTTGAACATAGTTATCGATTTTCATGCCACCTAGAACTAACTTCACGATGTAGAATTCAGGAGTCGGTGTGCGCGCGCATCGTAAAAATTCACTCTCATCATTTTTCTCCATCGCGCCAAAAGAAGTATAACTTCAAAAAAATACATATATAACAATGGATTAATTCAAAAAGATGTTTAAAAAAACATAACTAATCGTCCATTCATTTGATACCTATTATATTGGGTGGGTGGTTCAGAAATATGTACGCTGCCATTTTGTTACGGCGGCCATTTTAGATTTATAATAATACCGATTATATAGAATTGCATTATCATAAGAACTAAAAGTAGATTTGAAATTTCATCTCAATCATGAAGTGGATCAATTTTAATTTGCAAGATTTGATTACAGACAAACATCTTAACAGGGGAAACTAAATAAAAGCTTGCAAAATGGCCGACATGTAGAGTACAAAGGGCGGCTTTATCGTCAAAATCAGATGTGTTAAGTTAGTAATATTATAAAGTAGTTTGAGTTTTATTGAGTAATGTATGACTAACCTAGATTGTCCTGTGCGTATCCACAGCTGGTTGGATTCAATTTCGTAATTACTGTTCTCGTTATATAAATGAAGAACGCGACTTGTTTGTCGTATGTTCTTTTACCTTTGCTCTACCGAAATATAAAATAAATAAATACTTTGTACATTTAACACATATCGTCATCTAGTCTCAAGCTAAGCAGAGCTTGTGTTATGGATACTAATATCTAAGATAACTGATATAAATACATACATATATACTTTTAATACATACATACTCCGATGCACCCAAACTCCGAAACAAATATTTGTCGATCATACAAACATTTGGTGCGACACGGGATCGAACCCGAGACCTCAAGCACAGCAGACGCATACTCTAACCATCGCGCCACCACACACACATAATTTAGTTAGGTATTCGTATTAATAAGAAGCTATACTTTAAGTGTTCAAAGCAGTACACCGCAGTGGGGGCTCTAGGTTCTTTAATTTTGTTTTTGTAACATTTATGTTCCAATAAAAATTTTCATTGTAAACAAATAAAATAAAAGTATTTTTTTGTAATTTAAAATTAACAGCGTTTCATTAAATGCATATAAATGTCGATCCAGTTCTTTCATAAAAAATCTTTCATTATTGTTTTACTACTAGGTACTATTTGTTCCAGCTATTTGCGGAATGGCTGGACTGATATTAACTGGACTTTCACTGGCAGATAGTTAAAGATATAAGGAGTAAATTAAGCTACTTTTTTTAAAATATATTTGCCCCTTGGTGTTAGAAACGCCGCTAGTTTGGTTAGTTTAAAAGAAACTGGTAAATAAAAAATTTACAGGTTTTACTCCATCTCGCACTTGATTGATGATTCTAATTCCAATTCATCAGTCATATTTTTCAAAATACATACTATAAGCGCCATTAATGCAGGCCCGTGTATTCTCAAATGCAAACAATAATCACTAGTATTACCTTCCTTTTCTAAGATAAATATTTTTCTGAAGCTATTTCCTTTAGATGATTAAGTCCAAATATTTGTTTGGGCGGTCATTTTCCTGGGGCACAATTACAAGGGGTTATATTAAGGTACCGTAATTGGTAAAGTCATCTCAAACTGCGAAATATCCTTTGTATTGCTAGGTACATGAGAAACAAGTTAATTTTGTTGAAATCAATACACACAATAATATCGTAACTGATCACTGTCTTTACATGAAAGATATACATTTAAGAAAAACTATTAGGGGCTTTTTGAACGCAATAAAACCCAAAACAATGATTTTTAGATTTTTTTGTCTGTTTATCTTATATGTCTGTTTGTCTGTAGGTTTGTTGTTCACTAATGCGTTTCGGTTTGCTCCATTTAACATTTAGTGTTAGTTTCATTTCAATCGATTGACAAATAAAAAAGTTATACCATTTTAAAGAGTCACTGCGATATCGATACATACACAGGCAAAACCGCAGGCAAACGTTAGTAGGTACTATATTTCAAAAACAGCCAAATCCTTATCCTTGCGGTTAGTTAACCTGATTGCTAAGCTAGATGTCTTGGGTTCGATTCCCTTCCAGGACAAATCATTATGTTATGAACAAGATCACTTGTGTAAAGTTGTGTATCGGGGTGTACTTGATCTATATTATGTATGTGTTTAGAAATACTCGTATATAACTTAATTTATCAGCGGTCTGGCTACCGCTTTACAGACTCTGCCTAGTCTTGAATCAGACGGTCGTGAATGAGATTGTGAGAATATTATTACTATTTTTTTTATTTCAGCTTCTTATAACTCGCACTTAGGTAGATATAGAGTCTCTAGAGATCACTTAACTAAGATTATCACGTCTTGAAAACAATAATTAGCTTTCTTTGTTCTTAAGTTCTCAGATTACAAGAGCCATGCTGATTTCAGCACAGATAATCAACGTAAAATGACAGCGTACGTGCTGTCATGTTTCGTTAATGAGTGCGAGACCTCCGGCCCTAGGAGGACTATGCCGCCATGGTGTGGGTCACCATACTGCATTGTCTGCATTCACAATGAATATGGTGACCACCACTCTTGGTTTCTGCTTAGGCTTCCTATCAGAATAGAGTCAGTTTAGCAGAGCCATACATAAAAAAGTTAATTTATCAAAAGACGTTAACAAATACATTAGTACCGCAGAAAGCAATTGTTTTTGGAAAAAAATTGCAATAATATAATAACATGTGCATAAAATTAATAAAAAACAATTGTACAGCAGCAGAACTCGAACAATGTACAAAACTGACAACAAAAACTAATACAAAAGGATAGAATGGCCGAGTCAGGGCTTACGGGTCGAAACCCGCTCCTCTAGCAGGTAATATGTCCCTACTACGTACTCCGAACTTTAAAACTATTTGAAAAGAATACCTTATATTAGCAAATGTAAGGTACTATGGACTGGATACACAATCGAATAAATTTTGCACATGTTCATGCTATACAATTTTGATATAGGTTTATCTCAAATGATAATATGGACAATGGTTATTAAATATTACAATTTCACTGGTACAAAATTTGCAACTAATGTTACAAAGCTAAAGAGTTTGATTGTCATAATCTAAGGAAGTACTGGTACGATTTGAAATAAATGTTAGATAGCTCAGTATCGATTAAGAATATATTTCATCATGCTACGACTAAAAGGAGCTTAATATCAATAAAAATATTGCAAAAACGGGGACAAAATATTCCTTTTGAGAGCGAAACTATACATAATTAGCCAGTTTTATATATTTAACCATAGGAAGACTGTTTACATACATGTGTTATTAGATTCCATTACACTACATCCTCGCCTGTTGACAACGTTAATAATTTAGCACTGCCATGTCAAACGATAGTACTTATTTTATATACAATTTGAAATAAGATTTGTTGGTATAATTTACGGTCGAATTGAAATCTCTAAATGGCTACCATTACTTTTTTATTACTTAATTTAATGTCATCAGCTGTATTTTTAATAGATACTTATATAAATACATACACATAAGTACAGCTGTTATTAAGTGGGCTGCATTTTATTACTTAAAGTTAGCCACATAACAGATAATAGTAGGTATGTACTTCGATACAAAGGCAAAGTAAAGACAGATAAATAGCAACTCTAGGACAAATGTTTTTAGGTACAAATTCAATCCTTTGATATTTTAAGAGCTGTGTTACTAAATATAAGTTACTTAAGCTCTTATTGCAACTGCTCATTATACATAGACAATAGATGACTAGCTACTTACAAATGACATCTGGGATCTATGTGGATCTTGTGTCAACTGCGGTGAATTTTAAATCAAAGTTCTTTTAGGACCCATAATATTTTATCCGTGGTGCTTCGCGTGGTGGTTTGAAAAAGGTGTCTGCCTATTTTGACTTCATTTTGTCTCCCGCTTTGCTAAGGAGGGACATATTATATTTCCAACTCCTCCAGTTTGTTTCTGATAAATTTCGATGTGGGTTCCAAGACAGTTTAATTTTTCCTGGGACTTCCCGAGTGTCATAACTCGGTGTGTTCGTGGGTCACTGCTAAAGATCCTGGTGTACAGGAGTTACAGTGGTGGGCGTGTGAACGGTATTAGTCTCAAAAAAAAGACACTAGCTAAGCCCCGCGGAGCTACCCGAAGCGAAGTTAGTCTAAATAAAACAGCTTAATTTAATTCTAATAGCCAGTGAATATACCTAGGTATATACTTTCATATACCGTTTTTGTAAGCTATTAATTTGAAATTACAAACAGACTCTTCAAATTAATTATTTTAGGACTCCGTACGTCAAAAGGGAAAATACGGAACCCTTATTTATAGATATAGAAGTAATAGGTTGTTATTTGATGACTTGTGGCCAGCCTAATTGCCGTAATAATATCACATGACACAACAGCCAACATGCATCACTTTAAATTTCAAGTATTCGAAATACTCAATATCGAGGGTCCTTGATATAAAACCATTAGTATTAATAGCGATATGTAGACCACAAATACTTGTTTATAGAACTGGTTTTAGGTAATTACTATGTACAGATAAAAATAAATTGTTATTCTTTATAAACACAGTATATTTCGTAGCGTCAAAGTACTCACTAAGACAAAACAAATGAACCCAAATTCGATGGGTTTATGTTCTCTGGTTAAGGAGTTACTATGGCTAATACTCCTTCTTAAAAGGCCGGCAACGCATTTGTGACGCCTCTAGTGTTGTATCGCCTGACGGTAATCGCTTACCATCAGGCGAGACGTCTGCTCGTTTTTCCCCTATTCCATAAAAAATAAAATAAAATAATGGTCGTCTTCTGGCCTCTCCATCAGATCAACTCCATCCTCCATTAAAGTTAAAGTGGAACGCAACGATTCGGCATGAATGGGGACGGCTCGACTGGAGTGATACCACGGCCACACAGAAATCCGGTGTGAAATAGCGCTTGCGCTGTGTTTCACCAAGTGAGTGAGGATACCGGAGGTCCATACCCCAAATTAACCGATATTAAATTTATGCCCAATTGAATATCGCTAAGTTAGATCAACTTACCTTCCAAAATTCGTGCCGAACACATAGGTACACATACAAACAATGCAAGCTTGTAAAAAATCCATCTTAATGATGCGAATTGGCATCGAACCATTGCGCGTTTTACAAACTTTTACTATGCAAGTTTTGATACACAACTCATAAATCAAGAAATAATAAATCGCAACAAAGTATAAACATGCATATATGTACGTCTCGCGTGTTTAACTTAAAATAGAAACCAATGAATCGATTGTGTTAGCAGTTTAATTTGTAAATACAATTTTAATAGAAGCATACCCACGATAGAAAGTGTTCACATATCATGAACGTAACTTAATGTGTATGCGAAAAGTTCCGTTTAAAAAACCTCGTGTCTGTTAGTCACGATTATAGACAGCATCATGAAATGCTTATAAAGGATATTCAAATTGCGTTCATTTATGAATAATTATGTTTATTTGCTTTAATTAATAGTTGCAGTAGGGATTAGGTAAGACACACATTATTTTAAAGTGCAGAGTTTCTTTGCTTATGCGTTTGATTGGCGGAACGCGTTATTCTCAGGAACTATTGGTTTGAATTGAGATAGTTTAGCATTTATCAGATACATACGTGTTTATCGAGCCCATATATCAAGTGAGACTATAGGCTATTTAACATTAAGCTACTATTAAATAACAAATTTAAAAAAAACGGGGGAAAACCTTAGTCAAAATTAAAGTTGCTGCTTGTAAGTAATTTCAAAATAACAGCCTTTTACTAAATGTAGGTAGGGCAGGTGTAATATGGAAGTATAATATATATATTTATATATATTAAAGTATACATAAATTTGTATTTAGGATTTGTTCTGTTGTGTGTTTGTATATGTTTAAGTTAAAAAATGCTTTGAACTATTTCTTCATTGACAACATTATATGAAACCTTACCTTATAACATTTTTACACCACCCGAAGGTTGACTGGAAGATAATGCCCTGAGCATTAAGTTCACCGACGTACAAATTTAATGCATAAAGTTTATAAATAATTAAATTAATAAAAATACGGTAAGTACTTACTCGTTATTCTTTTTTTTTATTTTTGTCCATCTGTTTTATTACTGCTTATATCTAGAACGGCTGGACTCGATTTTTGAGGGGCCTTTAACTGGCCAGATATTCCGATGGTATAATATTTCGAAGCGGACCAAGTCGCGGGTTAGAGTACAGCTACATCAATAAAATGTAGTAGAGCTACGCTGATTTCAGCACCAACGCACGACCGGGGCGGTACTACCCTTGCACAGAAGACCAACCTAAAATGATAACATTCGTGCTGTCGTGTTTCGTTGGTGAGTGCGAGACCGGAGGCCCAATGATGCATAACATCGCTAGGCCACCATGGCGTGGGTCACCATGCTGCATTGTTGCATTCGCAATAAGTATGTTGACAACCACTTTAAGATTCTGCTTATGCTTTCCATCAGGCAGAGTTGAACCAATTTGGCAGGTCGTTAGTGAACAATATTGCAGGTAGGACGCATTCAAAGAGCGATTACGTAACATATAGAATAATTTATGATGTTGATGAGGATTTACTGCGTCCGTCTGATACATAAAGAGAATCCGTCGGCGAATTGTTACGAACTGTTGATGATAATCATTCTGGTATTTAGGTAGCTTTGAATTCGCAATTTCAATAATTATAGTACTTAGTTCTGCTAGTTAGCACTAGATGACGCTACATATTGTGTCTTTCAATCAGTACTAGGAGAGTGGAATAAATACCAGTGGTTTGAATATGAAAAATATTTTAGTGTCGGATAGTTGATTTATCGAGAAAGGTCTATATAAAACAACATCACTGTACGATCAATAAAAGTGGAGCATAATTGAAAAATATTGCAAATATAGAGCAAATTTACTGTATAATAATAGGCGCAGACATAGTCGCGCGGGTTAGGTAGTATAAGATATAAATGTTGATGTTTTATTGAACGGTATTTATTGAAATTCGTAAATCGATTATTCCAAATAACTATACTAAGGAAGGGAGTTTCTGTGTATTTAACATTATTTGAATGCTAAATAGTCACGCGACTTGCACTAGCCACTGTAAAATGGCATTTTAAGAAGGTAGAAACGAAACCTTTGCGTGTAAATTAGAACAATTCACTATAGTTAATTATTAATTAATTAACTATTTTTTTTATTTTATAGGGGTAACGAGCAGACGTATCGTCTGATGGTAAGCGAATACCGCCGCCCATGGACACCCGCAACACCAAAGGCGTTACAAGTGCGTTGCCAGCCTTTTAGGAAGGAGTGCGCTCTTTTCTTGAAGGTTTGCAGGTCGTATTGGTCCGGGAACACTGCAGGCGACAGCTCATTCCACTCGATAGTTTGTGTTAATTATATTCATTACCTAAAAACCAACCAACCAACTAATACCCTACCTAACTATATCTAAGAATTGAGCTTTCAAATGCAAAAATAGTTTTACTTATCTGAATTGTATTTTATGAGATGGGTACGATCAACGGAATAAAAAAACTCTTCAGAGTAAGAAAAATGAATCCTAACCAGATCGATTTATCGCCTCCGAAACCTTCTGTGTACTAAATTTCATGAAAACGTTGGAGCCGTTTCCGAGTTTTTTTTTATGGATTAGCGGGCAAACGAGCAGACGTATCGCCTGATGGTAAGCGATTACCGCCGCCCATGGACACTCGCAACACTACAGGCGTCACAAGTGCGTTGCCGGCCTTTGGGGAATGGGGAGGGGGAAGGGGAAAGAATAGGGGAGTGTTGTATTGAAAATCGAAATGATAAATGTTAAGACGTTTGAGACATTTCCATAAAACCTAGCCATATACTTAGATCGATCGTATTTAATGATAATAACTTGATTGCTTTACTAGTGTCCTTGACTTGTAACATACGTACAATCATAGTATTGATTTCTACATACACGCTTTAGGTACTTATTTTATAACTTTAGAACAATTGCTTGAACCAGTGACGATTGTTTTATACATTTTGTTGTTTCAAAGACTAGACAAGTTTCATGTCAAACAGGATCCATAACAATATTATGAATTCGGAGATCGTTTTTTGTTTTTTCTAAAGACGGTCCCCATTTCATGTCATCCACATTTTATATATTTTTTATCATTAATTTCATCACGACGACGACTTGAAGACTTGATAATTGAAGACGATAAATACTTGACATAGCTGATCCGAGTGATCCGGCTGGTTGCCATTTCATCAAAAAAGAAGATTATGAATTCCAAAGTAAGTTTGAAATCTGTTACGATTTCACGGTTTAACCGCTAAATGAAATATGGCATGAAGATACTTTGATTCTTGAGGATGTGTATAGGTTACTTTTAACCCCGATAACGAAGCCACGCCACGGGCAAAAAGTAGTCTAATAAAAGTTACACAAGTACTCTCAAAACAAGTGTTACATAAAACGAACAGTGGTCGAATGAGCCTCCACAATAATGTGTACAAAGGTTTCTTTTTCACTCAAACATATTTTCTAGTTATATGTACCTATAAACACGCTTTAACGTTTCAATGTACATATATATTATAAATCACTTAATTAATTATAATATTTATGATTATAATTATTTATGTGTGCTATTCATAGAATAAAAAATAATCTGGTAAATGATTAAGCGACGCCGGCAGTTGGCGCCACGCAATACTTTTATAAGCGATAATTCTTTTTATTATTACTTAGTATATTATTAATTTAACTTTATAATTTACATTGCATTATAATGGTATTTAGTATACATTTATAGGTACTATTTATTTATATGTCATTTGGATAGAGTTACAAGTAACTCCGTGGAAAAACTGGCATGTAGGTAAAATCGGTTAATCATTCAAAACACATTAATAAAAAATATTCTACATTTTTCAGAAAGAATACAGTATGTAGAGCTGCGTTATCTAAAGCTTTTCAAGGAGAGAATAATATAAATTTTCTATGTTTTTTAAGGTCTGTTGGTGGTCGTGGTCTTGTTTTTTCTCTAGTTTTCGTGAAGGAATTTTGTACAGATTTCTTTATGGTGATTTTTTTTCGTTGCTCACCCGAGGCATAAAGTATTCTATAATCATTTTACCTTTAGCGATTAGCCTCAGATCATAAAAGGCACTAAACCTTTTAACTACCAAACCCCAGACCCCAGAGGAAAATTATAACAATACATTTCTTAAAAAGACAACTCCCTCATCAGTAGTCGCAGAATGACAATTTGTTGATCATACAAAATGTCGGAATTGAACCCATAACACTTAAAGCAGTTGCTCTAGACCAGCCGTGCAGTCTTTTTTTTCTTATTTTTAAAACAATTCCTGCATTAGGAATAAATCCCGTGTCACACAAAAACACCAAGACTCAGAACAACAATTTATGGATCAAACAAAATGTTGTTTCATGTGGGATTTGAACCCACAACTAGGCCAACCGTGCAGTATATTTCTAACAATAGTATTAAGAAGTTAATTTATGTTATACAAACCGACTACATAATTGTACAAGGAAGTTTACAGAATAAAGTAATAGATATATTATTATAAATAATTATACCTAATCAGTCTTGTGGTTTTTAAAACCGCAGTCATTACACTATCAACATTTGTAATGACTAACATGATTAGCTCCCCTAGTGGTCAGTGGCTGTGATTGCTAATCTTGAGGTCGTAAGCTCGAGTCCCACCAAGAACAAAAATCTATGTGATGAACAGAACTTCGCGGATAGCGTAGTCGCTAGCCTACTAGATTTAAGACACCGTTTTCTACTGCTGTTGCTACTGCCAACACTATGTGTGACCCACAAATTGTTACACTGAGTCTGGGTGTTCTTTGTATTTATTTTAAAGTCCCGCGCGACACAGGCTTTATTCCTAAGTCTCTAAAGGAAAACCAAATTAAATTGTACAGAACAAATGGTTGTGCTTTTTTGGGTTTAATTTACTTATAAAATAATTATATGAAATACTAGCTGAACCCCGCGGATTAACAATAACCGCGGGTAACGCCGAGAGGCGAAGCTAGTATCTTTGTAAATTGTAGTCTATGTGTTATTCTGATGTATAAGCTATATTATTGTAAGGTTTCATCAAAATACATTCAATAGTTTTTGCGTGAAAGAGATACAAACATACCCACTTACATACTCACAAACTTTCGCGTTTATAATATCAGTAGGATTATAGATATGTTTGGCAGTAAAATGCCGTGGTCCGTGTGTAATTATTATTATTTATTATAAGATTTAAATTCCAGGTACAGAGAAGTGTATGTACATGAACAAATTGATACATGGGTGTTTGTTCAACTGCCACAGATAAGCCTATTTGCATTGATAAAACGTAAATTCGTCTGTCTGGTATCTTGGAAGTTAAACTGTTGAGTAATAATACAGATTATTACTCAACGTTTTACCTTATAGCTCTTTTTATCACAGGTATGTATAAGGTACACAAAAATAGTAGCGGCTAGTGTATAATTTCTTGAAGTAGGTATATCTTCAAGTTACGGTGTGTAGGAGAACTAAAGCCATGGTTTCTCAAAAGTCAGTTAGATTGCCTAGTTAGACTTGTTGAATGGTTTCCTGAGTCCGTTAAAAGAATTGATAATTTTTAAATTCTGTTTATCGTAGAGTTACCTTACATACGTATTACACACGCACACATATACAACAGGTTCTCACTTAAATTTTGGATTAAAAGTTAACTCTTCCGTTTATTCATGAATGCTTCGTTGATTTGATGGCTAGCGTATGCAGCTTACTGCCAGTCAAGAAGTCTCGGGTTCGATTCCCGAGTCGGGCCAAAGTGATGTATCGTGTTTTATCGTATATGAAATTCTATTAACCGGCCCGGAGTATGTAAAATTGTGGTGTTACCCGCCCTTGCCTCGGAGAGCAAAGTCGTCAGTCCCGGTTGCCATGAACATCTATGGTAATCGTTATTGAGAAGTTCAGTGCTCTCAAATATATTGACGCTAGTTTCAACCTTCGAATTCAGTTCACCCTCAGGATTGCGGAATTCTGATGCCGGTCGCTCCGTGAAAAAACTGATATTCTTAGGCATTAAGTCCGCCAATGCACCAAAAGTGCATGATGTATTAAATAAATAAATAAATAAATAATATTCAGGTAAAACAGGTGAAACTGGTTGCCGACCCCAAATAATCTTGGAATAAGGCTAGCAAGAAGAGGGGTCTTTCGTTTATTCATCTCACAGGTTGGAAGTTGGAAATTTCATGAAAATCGTTGGGGCCGTTTTCGAGATTTAGTTTATAAAATATAATTAAATTGCTTGTTTAAAGGTTTGAGATAGATAGGTGTATAACTTTCAAAGGATTTGGTTCATTGGACAAGGGGATTAATCACCAGCTTTTGCTCGTTGCTTTGCCCGCGTTTATATTGGTAAATAAGCTACATAAGTTTAAAGTTTTACCTCAAACCGTTAACTATATAGTTTCTGTGTAATAGAGTAACAAGCATCCATATTTCCCTACTTGTCTGGAGTTAGAACTGATACACAGGTCCTACGTAGTAGCGAAACTAATCTGTAACACAGTTCATCGCTTTCTTGAATTAGGTATATGTTTTGATTTAACAGTTTTCGGTTACTTTTGTGTGTGACTTCTCAAACAATTATTGTCTTTAAGTACTTCTCAAACAATTATTATCATTATGATGGTTTTAATTCGAATTCGACATACTAGCTTACTGTTCAGCTTCAGCTTCTCGTAAGGCGACAACCGGATTTCACCCAAAAAAGTGGTTTTCGAAAGTCCTGGTCCTTATTTATTGCCTGCGGCTCCGCCTGCGTGTATATCGGTTATCGCGGTAAAGAGTAGCCTATGTCCTTCTTGAAGAATTAAAGTATCACCATGCCGTGAAAGCGTAACAGACAGACTAGGTACAGAAGAATTATTGAAGTACCCATGATCCGACCAAATGATCAGGTTTTGACTTAGTAAGTAGTTATCCCATTTCAAAACCTACTTAAAAACTTTTTAAATCTAATCTAATCATCTGATAACACCTTATTGTTTTTAAAGTTGGTTAGAAACAAACAAAGAGCTCGATACTCACTTGATTAAGTATGATCTAGTTTTCCAGTACATTTATCTTTTTATGAGTGGGTATGTCATTAACAGATTTAAACGGCTCGGATATTTGAATAGGAAAAAGGTTTGCAATCGTGATATTATTTTGATAGTATCTTGTACAGTACTGTATATAACTTTAACATTATAATATGCGTTTATATTGGTAATGTCAAGGTATTATAATGTTATTTTTCATTATCTATAGAAGATGTTGCTAATCTCCTTGAATATAATACTGCCATTCGTCGATAGTCACGAATTTTAATTCAAATTGTCACGGTTTTCAAAATAGCAACATATCTATACTAATATTATAAAGCTGAAGAGTTTGCTTGGTTGTTTGAACGCGCTAATCTCAGGAACCGCTGGTCCGATTTGGAAAAAATCTTTTAGTGTTGAATAGTCCATTTATCGAGGAAGGCTATAGGCTATATATCATCACGCTAAGACCAATAGGAGCGAAGCCCCAATGAAGAATGTTTAAAAAACTAGGGAATATTATTGCGCTACGGGCAATAGTAGACGTAAACGAGGTTGCGAGGGTCAGCTAGTTATATATACAAGTATTAAGAAACACTTCTTTTTTTATATGAGCCTGTTAAAATGACTCTTTTTTTATTGAATAGGGGGCAAACGAGCAAACGTATCGCCTGATGGTAAGCGATTACCGCCGCCCATAGACACCCGCAACACCAGAGGCGTCACAAGTGCGTTGCCGGCCTTTAGGGGAAGGGGAGGGGTATAAGGTAGGGGTTAGGGTGATGGCTTGACTCTACTCTGCCTGATGGCAAGCATGAACAGAATCCAAGAGTAGTGAATACCATCATAATTGCGAATGCAGGCAATGCAACAACACAGCATGGTGACCCACACTATGGCGTCCTACTAAGATACTCGTATTTCTGCTTCATTGGGCCTCCGGTCTCGCACTCACCAACGAAAACGACAGTAACACGAATGCTGTAATTTTAGATTGGTCTCTTATAAAAGGGTATTAACGCCTCGGTCGAGCCAACCCGTTCATGCTGAAAACAGCGTGGTTCTACTAGCTTTGTAAAATATTTTTCTTCCAAATCGGTTTAAGTATAGATATTGCAAATATCGTATAATATACAAACAAAACATACAAAATGTATATTCAGTCAAATAAAAATCTTCGTTTTTGATGTCGTCTAAAAATGGGTTTCAATATTTCAACAATCGCATATGTGAATATTGTGTCACAATTAGGAACACATGGCTTTTATCGTATGACATTTTGATGACTGTACCGAGAATGCTGTGTGATGCGTGATAAAAAAATGGGTAAATTCGAGTCTGATTTGTACAACGAGGGTTCTCAAAGTCTAAGTCTGTTATTTTCTCCTTCCAATTGAATGAATAAATGTATTAATAATATCGAAATTAAGAATTACTTTTCTCTTTACATCTGCTATTATTTAGAAGTAGCTTTTCGTTTATTTTCATTAGAGTAGGTTAATAAGAAGTAAGTATATATAAAGAGATGGAGGAGGCCTTTGCCAAAGCTGGGCAAACAGACGAAGTTGTCGGTGTCAACGACTCATCATAGTCACTCACTTAAATTTTTGTAACTATTTTGTCTGAATAAAGGCTTATATTATTATTAATTATTATATTACCTATGAATTCTGTTTTATAATTATTATCTCGGGAATTAACACGATCCAGATATAACATACATTTAAATTCCCTATCGTTTCAACCAAGATGCACTAGCTACACACAGATGAACTGAAAGATGGTAATTTCGCCGAAAAAACTATTTTTATATATCATAATAAACGATATTCATTTTGTGAGTAAATCTTTACAGATATTTTTACAGTTAGAAGAGGCCTTAAGACTCACTCTGGGTAGAAATGCCGAAACAAACCAATAAACACAAACCTTGATTAATTACAAAATTAATAAAAATCTATGTGAGTACAGTATAGGAATTGGGTTGGCCTTTTGAAGAGAGGACCTAAGTATGAAATGGGATAGATTAGTTTAAGTGGTAATACAGCTTTCCATGTGGTGTCACATTAAGGATACGGAGTGTCATTACTTACTCCTATTTATCCCGTACATGTCGTTAGACTGACTGAGGGAACAAACTACCCAAGACAACATTAGCGCAAAGACAAGGAAAATTTTAAACAAATCCTATACTTACCATTCTAGCTAGCGTGGTATTAGGATTGCTGATGATGTGATAAAAAACAACTTTCTAAACGGATCCCAAAAATAAAGTTCTGGATATTTGGAACACATGTACAATTATGGATTTGTTAGAAATTCTGCGTGGTAAACATGCTTCTTCAGTTTTTTAGTAACACACTTATCAAGACAAGGACTTAGTTTTCTATTGAATTATGAAGGCAGGTTTCTAAGAGCTATTCGTTCATTTGTTTTTATTTTGCGGAGCTGTTTGTCATTACTAAGACTTGAATATAGGTTTAAGCAAAGGAGTACACGGGAGTATGAAACACCTGATGGTGTGTGATTACCGATACTTATGGACAACGCGTTTCTATTACATCTGTATCTATACTTTATTGTAATAATGTAATAAAAACTATTTGTTACTGTAGGTATTTTGATACATTATTTATTAAGGATGGCAACCCTCACGGTCACATAACTCTCACACCCTCAGAGTATAACGAGAATAGTGACAAAAACATCCCAACAAGGTCCTCCTATTTTGATAACAACAAAACACCGCGTAATATTCCGATATAACGATATTGCGGTGCTCATAGGTTATCGTTGTTTTAAAGCTATCGTTTTTACTTGGAATGTATAGAAATATTTTTGTAGTAATTATGTGCGTAACAATACTTGATTAGTATTTAAGCTAACACAAGTTTTACGGGGTTTCAAAGAATTCTCCGTAATGTATAGTGTTGATAAGAATATTTAGAATATACGGGTATGCAAAGTATATAGAGACTGAGAGTGTGTATACTGTTTGACTTTATTCGTGCATAAACTTAGCTGAGAGTGAACTCATCTCTAAGTACCTGACCCGCGCAACTTAGTCTGCATCTTTCAAAAGGAATATATATTCCTCTTTTTATAATATTTTTCGTTGATACTCGGCACCCATTGGCCGTAACTTGATGCTTAATAGCCTACAACATTGCTCTAAAAATCTATACTAATATAATTAAGCTGAAGAGTTTCTTTGTTTGCTTGTTTGTTTGTTTAAATGGGTTAATCTCAGGAACTGCTGGTCCTTTATGATTGATTTGATTTGAAAAATTCTGTAGGATAGTCCATTTATCGAGGAAGGCTATAGGATATATATCATCACGCTTATACTAATAGGATCGGAGCACCAATGAAGAATGTTTCAAAAACGGGGAAAAAATTTCACGCTACGGGCAATAGAAAACGCAAACGAGGTTGTGTGGGTCAGCTAGTTAACAATAAGATACTTAATGTTTCAACAAAAAAACGTTTGTTTGCCACGCTCAAAACAGACTTAATATTGTCAAAATCTAGCTTTAGGGAAAGGATCTAACTTTTAACGCAACCAAAACCAAAAATATATGCAATTGGAGACTGTTACAAATTCTTATAGCGTATCCCCAAAATAAAACCATTGAATCGAAATTGAATTTCCTGGTAAAACATTAACTGTACTATATAGCTTTTATAACGGGATCAGTGCCATATTACTTTTATATGTATATATCAAAGTTCTGTCTACTTTTTACATACTCGTACATACAGCCGTCAATATTCAAAGCTATTACATAAGTAAACAATGTGTAGGTATATATCAAATTGTAAAATCCATTTGAGTTGGCGCAAATATCAAATGGTTTTGATGACACAAATCATTGGCATTGGTTGTAAGGAAATGAGTAGGTTCACACTAATAACGCAGAATTGTCGAATGTAACCCGACAATTTGTAATTGAATCTATGGCGTAGGTAGGTTATTGTTTGTGGGATGTGATTGTGGGATTTTAAACTTAAAAAAATCTGTCTATGGACAACTTAAAAAAAAACTCTTTTCATCAAATAAGACGTTACTAATAACTTACTGTGTTTCTTAACTTTCTTATAATTACCCCACCTCACCTCTCATCAAAAAAATCGTGCTTCGATTTTTTTGATTGTGTAAATTGACAGTTTATTTTATTGTGTTGAAAAGTATATTTAATAACTAACTAATTGAGTTCATGTTTTAGTTGTTTTTGTTTAATTCCATTTGGCTTTTTATGTAGTGATCTACCTGTGAACGTAGACTCAGAATATGTTTTAATCAAACAAATGAGTATTCTACGTAATAGTAGGGGACAGGGGACCTTATCCGCTATTTCATTGGATCATCTAGCCCACCTGCGTCACCAGTACAGATTATTGTTATCCAGACATTTAAGATACGCTTTCCACTTTTATAGATAAGTCGTCCAAGATAAATAATTATAAAGATCATTATCATTTATAACTGGTAGTTAGGCTCAACCCGTAGAAAGTCTATGTGGGGCATCGCTGAGAAATAATTTTCTAGATTATCTGGTCCAGTAAATGTCTACCTATTTAGACATACTACATAAACCGGTTTGAGACTATTGAATGTTCAATCATTACCTATTTCACCCGAAATCATCGGAATTATTGTAGGTACCTAATGGTAACCTTATAATATCAGTAGTTTCCTCATCATCATCAGAATTTAGAGTTTTTGTTTTGATATAAAGACCTAAATCATGTATTATTTGTATATCATCGGTTGATTGTTACACAACAATGCAAGGTACCTTTGAAGAGTGCTACATTTGACGACTGTGACTCATTTGTAACGTTTGTTGGAGAGTTATATGTGATCGTTAGTACTTAACGAATAAATAACCCAAGGTTCATGACGCGGCGGCCTATGCGTTCGAACTGGGCACCACCGATGCACATTATATAGATGTACGTTGTCTCAGCTTTCTCCCAAAACGTGGGCGACGACGCGATCTCATTCATAACCGACCGTGTTTACACCGCGCACACTAGACGACTGATAATTTCTGATACCGAAACAAAAATAAGGCGACCCGAATCGATGGGAACGTATTGCGATAACGATTGTTTACCTGAGATTACCGCATATTCAAGGTGACCAAGCTATGCAAAGTATAATACAACTAAGTTTACGCATCGAGTTTATACTTCAATGTTCTCAACAGACTCAGAAGTTTATTGAAACTATGTTGACATTGAAAACAGTTACGCAAGTAAATGCAACTTTTGCTAACAATATCTAGCGTTACGTTCTTAACTGACAAATGTGTACCTTGTCTTACAACACAACAAAAAGCCGGGCGAGTGCCGCATTTAAGACGGTCCCCCTTACCTCTGTCGCTCGAACATATCCTGCGAGGACTACACAAGACAGCCATAGGTATATCCTCAAATGCATCACAGTAATGTGAACCGGAACGGTCGCTCCTGCAGTATGACACTAACACACAATATAACACAGCACAAAACAATTTGCTGTTATGTTATTTCACTAACACCATACACACGGATCGAAACAGCGCGCGAATCGACATGCAGCTCTGGTTTGCGATAGTAGTAAACTGAGTGGCGCTTGGCATTCGGTTCAGTGCGTTGAGGGCGCGCGCCCCGCACGCGGTACTCTCGTAGCCAACTTCGCTCCTGTGGGCTGCGTTCGGTCGTCGCCCGATGGTCGATGGAGCCATATTTCGCGTCACGCACTCCTATTTATTATGTTGAAGAATAATGGACTACCTAGCTATTGTTAATATAGAGCCGTCTATTAATATAATATGTAATTAATAAATTAAATTTAACTATTTAATGTCGATCTACTTCAATGAGACGCATCCCATAAATGAACTTGTTCTAATTTTGGTAACAGACAAGACAGAAATATTATTTGCTAGGGCGACGACCGTCTGTTTAACATTGAAGTTATAATTAAAATACGCCTTCAAAACAAACAACGCATGAGTGAGATAGCCCTCTAAATGCGTCTGCCACAATTTATTTCCGTTAACACCGAAGAGATAACTATAATAGCACTAGACTACCTACTGTAGTTAATTCTCTTTTTTTATTAATGCAATTAGTTACTTTAATTTGATCTTAATAGTTGCCGCTTTCGTTTTAACAAAAACTTAAAGTACAATACACAACATAAATCATCAACTTCAGAGTTGCGTGTTGTCTATCTGTGGAGCCTATGCAGTGAGTATGAAGTAAAGTAAATAAAACTTAGATAAAACACAGCTGGTTACAAGGTATCGAAAATCATCGCCATCTATTACAATTATTTTATACCAACGTTAAAATAAAAGTAAATAAAGTATGTTGTTATAAAAATATGAATATACAACAATTGTTTTTATCATACGTATCAAATATATCCAGCTTTATAATGAAAAATTTTTTTTTAGTTAAAATGCAAACAAGAAAGTCAACGAGTTTTAGCTTGTGACACTAGATGGTGTTACCACAAATATTTTTGAAAACTTCACATAGTATTTATAAAATTAAAGACATGCCAGTCTGGACAAATATTATTTTTATAATCTTTATGAAATAAAATTTAATCCATCCACATGTTAGACATCTTAAAAAAACTACTTGAGGGTTTGAACAGATCACTAAAACAGATGGCGCTGATCTCAAAATTTAGGTTAACATTCAAGCATCGCCAAAACTTTTTCTCTACTCTAAACCACCTATAATAGTAGATTTTGGCTTGAGGGGTGTCGTTAATTCGTGTATTAATTTATTTATATTTTTTTGTAGGTACCTTCCTATATATTTTCAGTTACACATACATTTTTGATAGCGGACATGGTAAATAATCTGTTTAGGGAATGTACACAACGAAAGTGCTGCCAACTGGCGTCGTCAATTCGAATCTTGTACTCTATTTAATACCTGACAGACATTAAAACCAGTAAACAGAATTAATTTTATTAGTGAAAACTATTATTCTAGCAAATGATAATGCATTGTTACATTTTTGATGTACCAATACAAAAAAAATAAAAGTAAATCAAATAGCGTGAAATTTTATTACTTTTTTTATTTCTTTCTTTTAATAATACTCTCATGTCATGGTCGTGTGGAAAACACAAAAAGTGGATAAACGCAGTAAAGAAGTATACGTTAATATGAGTTTTGAGCATTTAGAAATAATCAATAATATTAGTAATGAAAATTACTAAGTTATTATAGTTGCTAGTTATTGATTTGCGGCAATCAGGAGAATTTACATACATAACTAATTATTTTCAAGTTGCAAACATTGTATATTTTAATTTGTGCGACAACGTTGCTAGTAATCATAGCCTAATTTTTTATTTATTCATTATTTCTTCAACCTCCAATACAATATGGCCTCGAAGAGCTTTTGACTTTTTAACATATTTTGGCCACGCTGACGATCAATATTGATGGACCGGAACCCATATTTTATAACTTTTATCATATTAATAATATTATAATTCAAGAGATAATTTTGTTTACACATTTGAAAGCATGTTGACAGGTCTAATAAGTTTCCTTTACTGTCGCATAGTGTCGCTTTTGGCAATTTAGTGCTGCCACCTATAGTTCCTGTACGTTCCCTCTTTGTAAACTATGTTGATAATATGATTGAAGTCTTTGTGAAATCTCGTACACTCGCGCCACAACACACGTTATAACAAGCTTCACGTGTCGACTGTCCTTTAGTAATAGCAGTAGTATGTGAATTGTTTCAAGTTTCAAATCAGGGAATTGTTTGGACTGATCCCTGCCGCTTCTTTCCGCCATCGTCATAAGCGGCAGAAGTTTCATCCCTATCATATAGATGGTTGGCAGTATACAACTGTGCGCTTTTCCAGAAACTTTCTGTCTCGCTCAACAAAACTGTGGAATGAACTGTCCTGCGGTATTCCCGGACCAATACGACCTTCAAACCATCAAGAAAAGAGCGTACTCCTTCTAAAAGGCCGGCAACGCACTTGTTACGCCTCTGGTGATACGGGTATACATGGGCGGCGGTAATCGCAAACCATCAGGCGATACGTCTGCTCGTTTGCCCCCTATACAAAAAAATAAATAATTAAAACTAATTTTACATAAACAAGGGCTTAGACATAGGCCTCTTCTAAGACGGGAGATTCAGATAAAATTTACTGAGAGAATATTAACTTACTTGAACGAAATCAAATAATTCCAAATAATCTTATGAATATCATTCACATTTCGAATCCATACTTCGCCGTTATCTCACACCAGAGACAATATATATTTATATACAGTGTCTCTGTCTCACACATACTCGTATATTATACAAGGAAGCAAGGACGAAGACAACGGTATGTTACAATGTTTTGTTTGTTCTCTATCAACATGATTTAGAGATAAGACGTTATTCAGGTAAAATGATCGTGAAATAAAATAAATATTTCGGACATCTAACACACAATGCCATCCAGTCCCAAAATAAGCAGAATTTGTAATATGGGTACTACTAGACAACTGAGATGAATACATAGGTATGTACTTTTTTCTAAATACATACACACATCTCTGTACAAAATAAATAAAATTGGAGTGTCTGTTTGTAATATTAAAATAACTGCTTTTTATTAAAAGCATTTGCTAGACTAGCTTTGTCCCGCGGTACGAAAATAACCGGGGGTTCGACTAGTTTTACATAAAATCACCCAAACTCCGAAACTAATATTTGCAGATCATACAATTTTGATCAGAGCCGGGAATCGAACACCAGACCTCAAGCACAGCAGTCGCATACTCTGCGCCACCGAGGCAGTTTAAAAATTAAACATTCTTTGATGAAATTTATGATTCTAAACCGTTGTTAGTAGTAAAATTGTAAAATACAATTTCACACTTAGATTTGATTCCCTTTTGCACTTGGTAAACGTTTCGTACCTCTTGCAGCTAGTATAATTACATTCCCACGGTTGCCTGGAAGAGATTGCATGTTAAGCGACAAGGCCGGCAATTGTACTGACCTAGCATTAAGTAATTTATTTAGTTATCTGGTGTACAATAAAGAGTTATTATTATTAAAATTAGGTACTCTCGCTGCTTATAATGTCAGGACTCGGGACAGAGAAAACAAATTGGTGCTTTTTTAGCACAAAGGACCTGCAACTTCAATAAAATTCCATTTAAAACAAAGCCAGAAAATATATTTTGTTACATATCACTACTGACTAAACAAAATAAAAGCAAATCGCCATTTTAAATCGCAGTAAGTAAACACATAGATTGTGGACTTTTCACTTAGGTCTATCTTCACTTCCGGGCTTCAATTTCAGACATCCTCTTTTTGCTGCGGTTGATGGCGTCTTCGTGGCGCTTGATTGCATCGCGATGGTGATCAATTTCCTCGTTCAAATGTTGCTTCATATTTTCGATCTGGTGCTTTTGCTGAAAGTTTGAAATCCAATTTGTAGTTACATTTTGAAATTTAGTTATTTTCTTATTTAATCTAAATTTAACCTTCTCTTGTATGTTTACGACTCTTTCAATACTTATTAGTAGACTAGACACCAATCAACTTAAGAACCCATGCCGGCACGTCTAAGGTTTTTTGTTATCGGACTGCGTGCGGGAATTTTTTTTTCGAGTGTTTGTATGTATGTGGGTATGCATGTCCATTTCTTTGGCACGTCCTACAGCCCAAACGGCTGGACGGTTTTTGACATACCTATGAGGTGTCGTTGAATTCATCAGAACTGTGAGAGTTACATAGGATATATGTATTTTTAAAATGGCACCTGCAAATGGGATAAAAAGATCCCCTCTTTTTTTCCAATAGCGGACACCATTTTAGGGAGTTCATATTTTTTCATACCTCAGCAATACGGGTATCAAATTAAAGATCGTGAAAAGATCATTTAAAAAATACATCATTTCACTTTTTATTTAAGCAATCGCGTTTTTTGTTGTTATAATAGTCAGTTATTTAATGTATAGGACAGCTGACAAGTACCATTGTCACCTGCTGGAGAATAAGTGTCACCGCTTAGGACATCTGCAACTCAATAGTTCAACAGTTTTAATTCCAAAACCATTTGCATCTGGACTCAACTCTCACAGGCTCTATGAATGCCTGTCGATTTGAATTAGGTTGAGTAGCGAGGGGGTCCACTTCTGTTGCATCTTTGATTACTACAGTTGTGTCTATGACTTGGTCAGAAGTATGGGTCTCCTACATAAGTCAATTAGACATAAACATTTATGCCTACATTATTAATACCTACATTCGATAGTTGATATGTAGAAGATGAAAGTTACTGTGACAGATTTTAATGTGGTTTATACCAATAGACAGAGCGATTAAGAAGAAAGTTCATAGCACCCAATCGAAGCTAGGTTGGAGAGCCAGTTTATAATAATTTATTAGTACCTGCTCATAGAAGTATTGGTCTTCCCTGGCCGCCTCCATCTTGCCGAAGGACCCACCAGCTTCACGGATAGAGCCGCCACCACCGCCACCCTTGCCGGCACCGCTACCAGGCTCTCCACTGTACATTCTGAAATAAAAAAACATTGCAATGAAAATATTGTGATCTACGGAAGGTTGGGTATGACCCCATGATTTTAGGATCTAGCGCGAGGAGGCTTGTTTGTTTGTTTTTCCGCATTTCCGCACTTAGACTCTTGATTGGGCCGTTGTACGTGAGTTTGTCACCTTCCTACTCCAGCCAACCCAGTTTGTCCCAGAAGCTAAGCAGCCTTTTCAGGTTGCTACATGCTTCCGGGAGTGACGCCGATTGAAGGAAGTCCGCCCGTTGGTCTGCCACACTTCTACATTCTGTGAGAACGTGCTGCGGCGTTTCTTCTGCCTCCATGCATCCTCTGCATAGAGGGCTGTCTGTTGCACCTATAGTGAATAGGTGCTTGTTCAGGAGACAATACCCTGTCAGGATACCTGTGACCTTCCTGAGATCGTCCCTTTTTAGTCTAATCAGGTTGCGGGCAAGTCTTTTAGGTGCTACCGGAACTTGACCGAGGAGGCTTAAAGGGTTACAATTTACAAAACTTTCAATGGGTTGCAATACTTAATATAACATTCCTTATAATTGTGTAAAAAAATATTTAAATATCTTTTTGTGTTTCTGCATTCTCTATACAATTTCATCTATAAACAAAACCCTAGAACATTGACGATAAATAATTAAACTTAAATAAGAATAGGCACGTCAATGACCAATGAAAAGTATGGTCTGCAATGAAACCTTATTTGTGTATTAATAATGTTTTGTCAAGGTTTTTAAAAGTGTATAATAATGTTTTTTCAATGGATAAGGTGTTGAATAATGTTTTTCAAGGGACATTTGACAGATAGAGGACATTGACGTTCCTATTCTTATTAGAATCACATTGTATATAGATTTTAAAATTTTAAATCTACTTGCAGAGTATTTTATATTTTATACCTGTCATACCTATCATATCATCTCATCTCTGTAATCAACTTACATCACATTTTAAAATATTTCACAATAACTGTACTACAATGTAATATACGAGTATTTTGATGAATCAGATAATTTCTTGTTAATCAGATTTTGACTTGCTTGGTTGCTTCTATGATCTATTAATAGAACAATTGCGTTATATGCATTGGCATATGGTCAATCACTTAGGTAATTCATGTAGTGATTGCAGTCTCTTTTTATAATGTTTGAGACTTTTTTAAGTATTGGCATTATATGTCAGATTGCCAAGAATATTTGACTTTATTTTAAAATATATGTTATGAAAAAAAAGATGAAACATATTGAAAAGGTGAGACGTCATCTTGTTGACAACAATGACAACTCGTTTTTAATTCATGTATTTCATTGTAATGGAATCTAAAAAGTAAATTACCTTTTAATACAATGTTGTAATAATCTGAGAAAGAGTTCTTGTCAGTTAAATTAGCAGCCCAATAAATATGAAAAGAATCACTACAACCGGTGATACAAAGTCCAATACAAACCTACCATTGTCCTTTCCGAGATAATTGTGTTAACACCAGTTTCCTACCTTTCACTTAAAGCATTCCGAAGTTGATAATGCCTTATCAATAAATTTTCTGTTTTAAATATAGTTACTTTAATTTCTAATTTGAGAGCCAAACAAAAATACCTTCTTTTTCAATCACTAATGTTTTTAAAAACAAACAACATTTTTTCATAACAAAACCATCTCATCCATTCCCAGATAACCATCAAAAAGGAAGTTTTCAATTGAGATTTTTTTTTATTTATCAATGTTCAGGCATAACTGTCATATATTTTCTTTTGTTTCAAAGGAGTTCCAAAATAGTCTCATTTTATTTTCATATAGATCTGATTTTGAATTTCAGCAAAATTACTGCAAAGCAATTGTAATTGCTACTATTAAATAAATGTTAATGCCGCTTGAAGACCTTTTTCCAAAATGGATTTTATTATATACTAGCTGAACCCCGCGGTGCTACCCGCGGTACGATGATAACTGCGGGCAACGCCGCGAGGCGAAGCTATATCTTTATAAATAGTAGCCTATGTGTTATTCTGATGTATAAGCTATATTGTGGTAAAGTTTCATTCAAATCCATTCAGTAGTTTTTACGTGAAAGAGTAACAAACATCCATACATACATACATCCATACTTACAAACTTTCGCCTTTATAATAGTAGTAGGATTAAATTAGAGACTTATCTCTTACACAGGACACAGAAGACAGGGCAGAATACTTTTATTTTAAATTTGCATTTAGTAATTAAGCATGAAATAATTAGTAGTTCCACCAGCAAACTATTCAATTGTATATTTCCAAAATAAAGGAACCAATTGCAAACACAGACATATTGAACTAACGCATTATCTTGTTGATTAATAACAAATACAAAAAATTATAGATTCAAGTTGTTTGTCCCTTAGCATTATAGAAACAGGACTATTTATAAACTAAAGTTAATAATTTTTTTTAATTACTCTCTTTACAATATTCAGTGTCAAAGACCAGCTTAAATTCATGTTTATGGTAAATTTGATCAAATGAATAATAATCATGTTATAATGAATGGTAGATCCAAAACAGTGAGCACCTTTCTGGTTAGGTACTATATGATTTGATACAACATAAAACCATCTAGATTTTACATAAGACAATGAGCCCCGTTTTATTATATGTTCTACACGTACCTAAAAACAAATCTTCACAGAATTAAGTAAACACTTGATGTATTAGCAAAGAATACACATATATTTTGCACGTTAATAAAGAAGCAAAGTAGGTAAGTACTTGTGCGCAGACAAATATAGATTGAGCTAAAATTGCATCATGACTATCTATTTTACAACATGTTTAATAAAGAGAGTGACGAGATCAATGACGAGTAAGGATTGGCAACAAAACATTGATGATGAACCATGATCGGTACTTTTAAAAGTGCTACAATTTAAAAACGAAAAGATTGCGTAATGATCGCCGGTCACTAGTAGGTTAATCTTACCTTACAACTAAAGCCCTCGGGAAAGTCTTACAACTCCTTGCTATGGAATTCATGATTTTTAAACACAAAGATATTGTTACTCTTATTAGATAAAAGAAAATTGGTACTTGTTTTATGAAACGACAGAAATGTGTGCACTACGGCAAAATAATAGTGAGGTACACACGAACTATACCTGTGAGAACTAAGATAAGCTTATTACGCCTACTCGATTTTATAAATTCGATCTAACGTACCTACTACAATTTGAAGTCAAGAATTAAATAACAAAGGATTTTCGTTGGATCTAATAACAAAGAATTCCTATAAAGTTTAATATCAAAGAATTCTTATAGGATTTCATTAAAAATAATTCTTATAGGATTTGATAAGCGAAATATTAATAAATCGATTGTTATCTCTCTATCGAGTGCAATGGCGGCATGGCGGCAGAGTTATGCAAATATATTTTTCGATTATTTCTTGTAAGCTTTGCAAAATACATTAGCAACAATATATACGATTCTACAATTTATTACTTTTTTAAGGTTATACACACACACAAGTTTCATTAGTGTATGAGTATGACTTAATGTTCAATTTTACCTTGGTCTTGCAAACCTTAACTGATTTTAAAGTAGTCGGAATTCAAAGATTTACGCTTCTGCCATGCTCATACCTATTGCGTATATTTTAGGTTCCGTAGCCTGCGTATATCGACCTTCCTTCATGCTTAATCGATCTTATATATGATCTCTAAATGTAATTGTTAAAAATTTATAACTGATTTTCTTCTTTTTATGAAATGGCAACAAGCTATTTCTGCCATTATTTCATGTCTCCAAATCATAGGTCTTCAAGTCTTCGTCGTGATTAAATTTATGATAAACATATAAAAAATATGGATGAGATGAAATGGGGATCGTTATTCGAAAGAACAAAAAACATCCGATTTGATGAATATAGGAATAGTCGATTTTATTCAATCGATTTGATATCTATCTATATTGTTTGTTTATCCACTAGCTACGTAAAACCGAAACCATAGAGAAACAAATGTTTCTTTAATTGAAGCTATGGCTTTTTAGCTTTTGAAACAAATTGACCTAGAAAGCTTTAAGTTTTTAAACAACACTATTATTTCTTACTCTTACTAGTACCACTACTTAGTCAAGAGAGAAGTTGACCAATTTTATTTCTGAAATTTATCTAGTTAGGTGCTTTTTACAATAATTATACATTAGCAAGTTAAAATCCTTACAATTAAGCTAAAAATACTTACAACATCTCTTGTTTTTTCACCCAAAGTACATGCTTGAGTCTTTGCTCGGCTATTATTTTATTCAATTCAGCTGTTTCTCTCATTGCTCTAATGATCTGTCGTTCTTCTTTTAAAGAATCCATCTTTAGCTGCTTTTCTACTGCACTGTACCTAAAAATATTGCTGTGTTAGAAGAATAAAAGCCAGATTGCCAATAAATGTTTGTGGAGATTAATATGCTAGCTATCACTTACTGAAAAAAATTTTGTAAGTCCCTTTGGAGGAGATTGGGCATATTGCTAATTTCATCCATGCACTTATCAGTCATAACTGAAACACTAATTTTAGTATTAGATTTATCAATTGAATTATCTTCTTCTGGAATGTCATTGTCATTGCCATCAGAAACTTGTTCAGAGACTGATGATGTAGAAGACTCCAACTGATTTGAGCTCAAGTTTGTACTGTTAGTTTTATTTTCCAAATTATCCACATCCATAGAGGCAGAACTAACATTGACACCACTGCAACTTGGTTGGTTAACATCACTGAAATTAAAAAGTAAAAAATGTCAATAACAACATAATAGTTAATATATCAATGAAATTTTTTCATGAGAAAATTTAACATATAATTTTTTTAGATGTCCATAATTTTTACTTGTAAATGAAATGTGGTTAAAGGTATGAAAATAAATGTGTGTTATATATATGTCCAGAATCTAACACATTTTTATTTACTTTTTTGTTCAAACTAGTGTAATGATACTTACTCTTCTACATACTCAGATTTTATTTCAATATTTGTTGTCATTGACGTTTCATTTAAATTTTCATTTTCATTTCTAAGCACACCATCTTTAATTAGTTCTATAATATTACACACTTCAAGAGACAGTCGGGAGTAATTTTGTAGAATTGGGCCATTGAGCGCTATTTCTTCGCGGGCTATTCTTTTCATGTTTTGCCATTGCGTCTTCACTTTTTTTGTTGAACTACCACTAAACTTCTCGCCAAATCTAGCTGACAACTCATGTAAAATCTCATTCCATGCAATATCTTTCTCTTCGTAATGATTTGGACCATTGTTAGATTTAGTAACGACCACATCCTTGCGCTGTTTAATTAATTCGAGAAGGAACTGTTTTTCATCGAACGACCAATTAGGAGTCCTCAAGCGTCGATTGTTATTCAGCTTTATTATCTTACCCATCTTGCCACAACTATCCTGAGGATTGTGGTTGATCTTTTGCAACGATTTGTTACAAACGATGCACTCGACGTCCAATATTATCGGTTTCCACATTTAAAAACAATTGACTAGCGGAAATGAATGAAAAATTTGACAGGCTATAGACAGCGCTGCTAATTACTAGTACACTGGTTAAAAACCTATTTCGGAATGAACTTCACAATAAATTATTTTTAATCATCGAACAAATAAATGAATATAAATTATTATCTATGAGGCAATGGCTTTTAATGGCGTATATATTTAAAATAAATTAATGGTTGACTAACTAACATCTGTCACGCGGCTCATTTAAAACTACGATGATAACAAATTTAAGCTTTTAATAGTATCTAACAATATCTCTTCTTACCGTAAAATTGTCTTTTAACTTTGTTTAGACAGTTAGATATTTGGTATTAACGCTATCAGTGCTCGAGTTAAATTTATATAAATTTTATAGATCCTAAAGTATACCTATTTCAATTTAAATCATAAACAATTTAAAAAGAAGTCAGTCTATCGATTAATTTAATTTCTAACGTTTTCTTAGACCACTAACTTTAATTGTTTTTGCATGAAAAGGCATAATAACAATATTATGCCTCTTCAAGGGAACTATCCTGTTTCTGGCATATTTTTTTCAATAATGTGCCATAAAAGACGAATTGACGTAATTTTTTAAATAACTTTGTAATGACCTTTATAATTTAGGGCAACGGCTATGGCAATTTCACCCTGCATATTGAATCTCTCTGATGGCAACTGGATAAAGACAAGCCGTGTATGGACCTGCAACTCAAAAGCCAAAATTGTACTTACTCATTTGAAAAAAAAAATAGAATTATGTATGTACAATCATAACTGTTTTATCAACCAGGTCCCTAGGTAATTCTCAAAAAGAAAACACAATAAAATTTTATTCAGGTGCTTAAATAAAACGGGTGTTCCATGTATACATTAAAACGATTAAAAATATCTCTAAGTAGCAAAACGGTTTAACCACATTATGCCGCGAAACTTGCTAGTTCTTATTGATATATGGAGATGGCGCTAGTGGTAACGTAGAGATCGAACTAGTTTGTGTTTTTTTTTCAAAATGCATAGAGAATCCATAAGAACTAATATCAACACTTTTTTAAAATCTCCATTCTTCGTTTTTGGATGTTAAAGAGCCTTATTAAAAAAAACGGGTATCTGTAAGTCAAGTTTCAGTAAAATAAAAAATACGTACTAAGTATAAGTTTAGTACACATTTATCATTAGTTTTCAATTTAAATGTTTTAAATACTGTTATTATGATACAACATTGTAATACCTTACTAGCGTTATTGTAATCATTTAAGATTTATTATTATTATCGTGTTTTATACTGCCTAGGTGTGGCTTAGTGGTAGCGTATACGACTGCTGTTTTGGGTCTCTATGGTGTTTTCTATGTATAATATATATGTATTTACAAAAAAGTATATATGTATTTATATCAGTTGTTTAGTACCCATAATACAAGATCTGCTTAGCTTGGTACTAGATTACTAGATGGTTGTATGTTAGATGTTCCATATACATATAAAATAAAAAACATTTTTATGATAATTGATGGATACTTAATTAACCAATTTATTATTGTTCTATTATTATTTTTTTATTCGTTTTACATTTTTTTTTCTAAATGGCTTTATTTATTAAGATGAAACCTGTGATACTCAAACAAAAATTTTAGAAAAATAAAGGTCATCCGCATGTGTGTTGCTTCTGCAGGTCTGTAGGATATTAGAAAGCAATACATATCTATACACTACTCTACTCTATACTACTCTATACTAATATATAAAACTGAAGAGTTTGTTTGTTTGTTTGAACGCGATAATCTCAGGAACCGCTGGTTCGATTTGAAAATATTTCAGTGTAGGATAGTACATTTGTCGAGGAAGGCTATAGGTTATACATCATAACGCTAATACTAATAGGAGGGGAGCACCAATAAAGAATGTTTCAAAAACGGGGCAAAATTTTCATGCTACGAGCAATAGAAGACGCAAACGAGGTTGCGTGGGTCAGCTAGTATGTACCTATATTATAAAACACAGTGATCCGTCGCGTCTGTCTGTCTGTTCGCGATAAACTCAAAGCTACTCAAAAACGTGATTCTCGAGTAAGGCTTTCATAAATAATTTGTTAATATTTTTAGTAAATTGGGTAAAATATAACGACATTTGTTAAAGACGTCTAGACGTAAGAAAAAATTAAACTACACATCTCAGAGTAACATGGGTTGTATTTATTATTATTATTATTTTCCATGCAAAGCCGGGGCGGGTTGCTAGAGTTAAATAAATAGTTGTAGAACTAGTTATTTATACTTATAGCTACGTTTTACTAAACATTTTTACCCGAGGTCTGTATCAACCTAGAAACCTGGTGAAGCGATATATTCATTACGGTTGTATTTTAACCCCAAACGCAAAAAGATTGATTCAGATTTAAATTCAAATGTACCCATCATATTTATTTATCTGTCCGTATTATCATATCTCCTAAACTGTAGCACCGATTTAAATCTAGTTTCCTTTGCATTTGAAATTTAAAGATCTTCGAAAATTGTTTTCGACTCCTTAACAGGTTCAATAAGGTTTCAATTCCCGTACCTTCTCACGTTGAAGCTATGCGAATACGAATGCTAAACAAACGACCTAAGTTTAGTAAACTAGACTATTCTTTACTAATATTGAACATTCTTAATAATTATTATGTAAAGTTATTAAATAATCTATTTTGTATTTCATTGCGAGAGTGTGTTACTTAATTAAATTATGCCAGTCTTGTGTGGAAGCTCCGTGTCGAAACACGTTTGGTAAAACCAAACCGTTATTCTATTAAAACTTGGCCCGCGGTGCTATTGTTAGTTATATTTTGAATATTTTTCTATGATATTATCTAGTGTAGTTTATTATTTGTAAATAATTAACTTAAGTGATTGTTTGTTAAGTTTTTGTTATCTGTGGTGTCGTTTTTTCTAAGTTGTTTATGGTAAGTTGTGAAAGTTTATTTTAACTGTCTTAATTTTCTATAGCACCGTGAAATACAGTCAATTTTAAGTATAAATAAACTAAATATTACTTTCTCCTGATTAGTTTTAGATACTACTAGATATTGTACTTATTCATTGTTGTTCACATGTTTTTTAAAGCCTTGTACTAATTGTATTACTGTAACTTTTTAGTTGAATCAGAGATAAACGACAGTTTAAAATACATAGGGATGAGAAAATGCAACTCTTTCATATATCGTATTAACATTTTCCAACCTTATGACTGGTAGATTTTTATTTGTGTGTATTTTTTATACCTATTCAAAGCTATATCCGCGGAGATTTTCAGTTGGCAGTTATATATTTTGATCTTCATACCACTTGGTAAAGACATCGTGAAATGCGATAGGGCCTTTAGTTTCTTTCGAGACTTAATATTTCTATAACCATAGTACGAAAAATGCTTGAGTCATTTACAAGATCTTAGAGATCAACCATTATGGTAATAAACTGGAGATGATTGGTCATGATTTAGTAGGTATACCTAAGTAATAATAATAATAATAAATAAAAATAATTTATTGTCAAATGAAACACAGTAATTGTTGTATCCTGTGGCTCCACACTAGGCAAGCCTGTCCTTTGGGTAACGATTTTATAGTGTTTAAATTTTTAGTTTCCGAATAATTCCATATTAATTAGGTCACGCCATACGGACATTTTCATATCATTAACAAACATAACCATTATGTAGAACGTCAAGAATTGTGAATCTGCTTTCGAGTGATTTATAAACATTAAACACGTTTAATGAAAATATGGTTTCGGTAATAGCCAAATGCAAAAATGAATGCATTTTTTTGTTTTTTAACTACGGAAACACGTTTTATTATTTGAAAACTTTAACCTTTGTAAGATAATAAGATATATATTAGTAGCTCAGAGTTTTGCAAACCCCGACCTACCTAAAGACGATTTTGCTTGAAATTGCGTGGGTCTAGTGAGTTTCAAATTATATTTTGCATTATTTTAGTTGTTATCTACACTAGTGACACAGACTTAACATAAATAACCCATTCATTTAAGTGTTGTCCAACTTGTGAGAGCCGCTTCCACGAGAACTATGGCTGACTTATATTATGGAACTAGCTTTGCCCCGCGGCGTTACCCGCGGTTCTTGTTGTACCGTGGGTGACAACACTGGACTCAGCTAGTATATATTTATGATAATTCGTATACTTAAATACGTTAATACCATTTAAAATACTTCTGCTATAATAACTTTAAGTTTAATAACATTGGACTTTTATACAAACTACCATCCCCCGTTTTGACCCCAAAAAGGGGTTGATTTCTAAAGATACATTATTAGCACACCTTCACACCATCTATAGAGTATACATTTTAAGTTTCAAGTTTCTTGTTTCAAAAACATAGGACTTTCTTATAAACTTACAAACATTCGTTTTACCCTCTTAGAGGTGAAGTTTCGTAAAACCCGTTCTTGGTGGATGTCTACACTCTGTAAGGAACCTACCTGCCAGTAAGTGTGTAAGTGTTATAGTTTCTGAGGAATTGAGAAATATTCGTGGAACACCTGAAATCGCATGTTCCGGGTTCCTCTTATTCGTCGCAGTGGTTTTAATGAAAACATCATGTAGGTGCGAGCTCCTGCGTCACCGAGGATCAGGAGATCTAAAGGGATTTTACAATTCCATTGACAAAAAATCTTCAAAAACTCATAATAAAAGGATTAAAACATTGTCATTTAATAAAGGGCAGATGCAGTACCAATTGCTTCATGCTTAGAAATTCATCCGTTTAATTGACTTTTGACTTCGATGCGACAACACCACATTGAGTTGTAATGTACTGCATTCTTCAATTATTATAACCCTTAGATATGTTACTTCAAATTTGAATAATATCAAACAGGAAATGCACTCTTCCAAATACAAAGAACAATTTTTCAAACCTGTTCATAAACCTGACGTAGTTTTATAGTAATAAACGTAAAATGATAACCGAATTAAAAAAGCGGGGAACACTACATGACTCTACTTAATGTGGGCACACTACATGACTCTACTTAATGTTTTCTATCTCTTTCTATTCGCATTTATATAATAAAAAGATCCATTAAACATAAGCTCATAAGGTACAAAATATTTTGTGCCTGGTCTTCCTATTCTAAACGACAGAGTCCATCAGCATTACTTTTAGTTTTGTGTATATATATATGTATATATAAATGCTACAAGGTTTTTAGTAATTAATATTATTATTGTTACTCATCCTCTGTCATTACCGTCATTATATATATACAGCGCTTATACATATATACCTTCAGTGAAGCTAAATTTTTCCGTTGGTACCTCAATGGCCATGAGAACTCGTCTTCAAAAATGTTATGCAATAACTCCAATGCTGCAGCTAGTTCAAAGTTCTACTCTTAATAGTATCACTGAAATTGATATTTAATAGAGTGATGTGGTTATGTTAAAGTAATTCAGGAATGTGGTTAGTTCTTGTTTTTGTTGTTAAAAACCATTTACAAATAAATGGTTTTTGACGATATGGTTACACTTTATTATCAATATTGTTACAGATAGATGGGGCCATTTTAATTGCCACAGTTACCAAGTTGGTTAGTTGTTACTTATGATTTTTTTACGGGCGATTTTATTACTTACCAGCTTAATTTAAGATGACTTTTAGCAGAAATTTTCAGTGGTACTCACCTGCGATAATTTGTATGGCTGTGTGAGTAGAATACTCTTACAGTTCTACTCGACATGTACTCGTTTTCTACAACTATGTATATAAATATTCAATAAATAAGTTTAATACGCTATTATCGTTTGCATTGTATTGTATACCTGTAGGGGAACAGGTATCATGTTCTACTGCCCTGCAGTTGATGTTGGGATGTTGTACCTATATATGATAATCGGCGCGACAATTTCTACTCCGCGATTCAGGATTGGTAGTTTATTCGTGTTGCAGGTTACTGCGTAGTTCAGTGTATCTTCGGTAGATGGCGCTGTATGTGGAGGTCGCCACCTAGAGACTGTTAAAAACAAGTGGGTCTTACAGAAGACGACAAGATTTAGTATCCCTAGCACCGCACGTTTAGTATTTAAATGTGAGTAAACCGTGACTTGTAGCGAGAAAAAGACCAAAGTGTGTAACGACACCCTATGGTCCATTTTCACAAATTTTCTTCCACAGATTTCAGATAAGTAAGAGAAAAACTATTGCATGTCTATTATAAATTCGAAAGTAACTCTATCTGTTGCGCTTTCACTACTAAACCGCTGCACCAATTTTAATGAAATATTGTAACGAGATACTTTGATTCTTGAGGATGGACATAGGCTACTCTTTACTGCAATAGCCGATAACACGCAGGCTGAGTCGCGGGGAAATGCTAGTAAAGCTAGTCTATAGAAATAAATAAAATTGAAGTATCTGTTTGTAATATTAAAATAACCGCTTTTTACTAAATGCAAAATGATGAAAATGTATGTATATACGGTACATATACCAAAATAACATTTTTACAATTTTGTCTGTCTGTCTTTCTGTTTGGTCCGGCTAATCTCTGAAACGGCTGACCGATTTTGACGGGAGTTTCACTGATAGGTAGCTGATGATATAAGGAGTAACTTAGGCTACTTTTACGTACGACGATAACTGCAAGTAACACCGCGGGGTTCAGCTAGTATGTAACTACATAAATTGAGAGATCAATAACAAAAATAAACTTGTAACTCACGCATATAATATACATTTGACTACTTCTCAGCAACAAAGAGTGTATCTTTATTTTACACTAGCTGACCCACGCAACCTCGATTGCGTCTTATATTGCCCATGGCGTGAAAATTTTCCCCCGTTTTTGAAACATTCTTCATTGGTGCTCCGCTCCTATTAGTAGTAGCGTGATGTTATATAGCCTATATCCTTCCTCGATAAATGGACTATCCAACACCGAAATAATTTTTCAAATCGGACCAGTGGTTCCTGAGATTAGCCGGAACAAATAGACAGACAGACAGACAGACAAAAATTTAAAAAATATATATTTTGGTATGTGTACCGTATATACATTCATATGCATGTAGTAGAAATCGGTTATTTTAATATTACAAACAGACACTCCAATTTTATTTATTTGTATAGATTACTCTAGATCTTCTTTCTAACAGTTCCTTAAGCTATTTAGTATATCCTGTCTTCTTCTGATCTCAATTACCCAATTTATCCAATTGGCCCTCATTCGGCACCTCCTATAGGCCACAGCGGTATGGACATAGACTACCAATGTATTCTGTGTTTGACGTTGCATTTACATGTAGTAACAAATGTGACTATTGTATTAACAGTAAGTAATTCGTCGTCGTAAGGTCGTTTAGAGGTTAAAATTTGACCATTCATTATCATCATCATATATTTTTTTTAAGATCTGCTCTCTTTTTCTCCATATACATTTTTATTATGTATAATTTTATACTTCTCCGTTCGCATATTTTTTGTAAAAGAGGGACAAAGCTCACGGATTAATATATAGATTCCCAGCTGATCCCCGCATCTTCGTCTGCGTCTCTCGTTTTTATGGAATAATGGGCAAACGAGCAGACGTATCGCGTGATGTTAAGCGATTACCGGCCATGGATACCCGCAACACCAGAGTCGTCACAAGTGCGTTGCTGGTCTTTGGGGGAAGGGGAGGGGGATTAGGGCGGGGTTGGGGTATGGGCCTCCGGTTTTCTCACTCACTCGGTGAAATACAACGCCTGCGCTGTATTTCACCGCTGTTTGACAACGGTGTTTCACAACGGTTTTCTGTGAGGCTGTGGTATCACTCCGTTCGAGTCGGCCCAATACCGAAGTATGGCTCTCCCACGGTTAAGTTTTTAACTATGTTCGGCTCCTACCCTAGTTTTGAAGTTCTGCGAGCGCAACAACGTGACACGAGAATTATATATATATTATTATACATATATATTAGGTAGGTATTAAACTACGCTGTCAATATCTCGTTGAATTGCATTGTTTTGTTAGTAGAATCTAAGATTTGAATATTTTCAACCTTGACACTTTCGAGTTTCCTTTATGTGATTAAACAAAATGTACTAGGATAAGTACCTAATGTAATCTAGAAAAGCAAATTTATGTAGGTTAGTTTTTCAGCACTTCAATAAATTAAACCAAAATTTTGCGTTAAATATAACGCGGGAGCCCGCGTGTTTGTCGGTTACTGCAGCAAAGAGTAGCCTATGTCTTTCCTCAAGAATCAAAGTATCTCCATGTCAAATTTAATTGAAATCGGTGCAGCGGTTTGGCCGTGATAGTAGGACAGACATACAGAGTTACTTTCGCATTTATAATATAAGTATGGATTGTAAATATATTATTGTTAATTATTTTCTAGTATCTTATTGAAGTACGTACTCGATTTCTTCCCTCGCGTAAAATACTCGTATATGTAGGTTTTAGGGGTTAGGTATATGTACTCTATTTCCTTCCTCAAGGATATATATCTATGTTAAATTTCATTGAAATCTAGCTGCCGGTGAAAGCCCTGTCGAATTCGGTCCAGCCGTTCCAGAGATTCAATAGAAAAAACAGACAGACAGACAAAAAAAAATTTTGGTAAGTGTACCGTGTATACATATTCATTTAGTAAAAAGCGGTTATTTTAATATTACAAACAAATACTCTAATTTTATTTATTTGTATGTATAAATGATAATATAAAAACAACGTCATATATTGTTAGTTTTAAAAGAAAACCCCGTTTCAAAATTGACGTTCTGACTGCCAAAAGCAGTGTGACTTAAAAAGTAAACAAAATACTTTTGATAGTATTTTCATATTCGCACATGAGAAAAACCTGTACCACTAAAAAGCGTTTCTTTGCGACCTTGGTTCTTTGTATACTTGAAATAACATACCACATATTTACTGCAAAGCAATAAATAAGTTGTAAAAAGAAATTAAAAAAACTAGCTATTATTTAAATCATCCATTAAAATTCAGCTTTCAGTTGGATAAGTTAATAATTTTACAATATATATGTCTGTCTACGATATACAGGGTCTGTCGTAAATAATGGATAAGTCGTAAACTGGAGTTGGTCCGGCTATGAGACTATTAGAAAATCGTATCTTTTTGCCAGGGTTTCTAACCGTATGGAAATGGCGTAGACTTTTATGTTTTTTTAAAATTTCGCTACTCTTTGCATTCATTCCGTTGCCATTTCGTTAAATTTAGGTATTTCTGTGTCATTTTTTTTGTATTATAGTCTTGAAGATGTGTATTATTTAGTTTTAGTACTGTTTTAGGCGTTTTTAACGTTGGTCATTTTCAAAATTGTCATTTTAAGATTTTTTATGTTTTTGTTTTACTTAGGGTCAACTTTTGATCATTTACTGTGTAAAAAAAAAGTACGGCGCTATAGCTGCCCATGATCTTAATAAATTATCTAGTATGTGTAGATTCTAAAAAGGTATAACAATGCATACTTCACAAGTAATATTAAGCTACATGAGCGAGATCAATATCAAGGTGAGAAAATATTTTTTTCATGTAATGTTGTAAATGGTTATAAAACTTCGTCATAATGATTTATTTCTGCCAAGATTCTTTACACAAACACTATGGGGCCACTATTAAGGATATTCAAAGAAAACTAGGTAGTTTTTTGTCAAAAAAATTTCATGCCTCCTCATTTCATAAAGGTGTTTAATTTTAAAATTGATGTGCTCTAATAGTTACATGCGACAAACATGTTACAAGTTTATTCGTAAAAAGGATCATCAGGTAAAAAAATGAACAAAGACAGCAATACAAAGGGTCTCCCCGCGTGAAAAGGACATTGTTACTAGGCACACTGCATGATGCACCGTCCCTTTCACACTCACGATGTGTGAAAAGGTTAGCATGCGTTTAGCTAGGGCGCACTCCTGATACATCTCTCAGTGTGATTTTGACCATCGCATGTGCTCTCGTTTTCATTACTGTCGTCAATTTGTTACTGCTTTCTAATATCGGACTTAGATTTTCTTTGTGATTTGGACTTGTTAACCTGGTGATATTGACAACTCAGCTCTCATTTATGGGCATCGTGTTGTGCTATCGATTGCACGTGTTATTTTGGAAAATTTTGTATATCATGCCTCAACAATACACGCCGGCCGAATACGTAAACATGCATTACATTTATGGTTTATGTGATGGCAACGCCAATAGAGCTGCTAGAGTTTATCGGGAAAAATATCCAAAAAAAAAAGAAAAATACACAGGATTTTAAAAAGGCATGAATTATATCCCTATCATTATCCGGATTAAGCGATCGTTTATTAGGCGATGTAGAGCGTGCATAGCTGCCGGCGGAGGACACTTCGAACATTTAGTTTAAGTTGTTGAATAAATATTTTTACGTACTAAAACAACCTAGTTTTCTTTTGAATATCCTTAATAGTGACCCCATAGTGTTTGTGTAAAGAATCTTGGCAGAAATAAATCATTATGACGAAGTTTTATAACCATTTACAACATTACATGAAAAAAATATTTTCTCACCTTGATATTGATCTCGCTCATGTAGCTTAATATTACTTGTGAAGTATGCATTGTTATACTTTTTTAGAATCTACACATACTAGATAATTTATTAAGATCATGGGCAGCTATAGCGCCGTACTTTTTTTTTACACAGTAAATGATCAAAAGTTGACCCTAAGTAAAACAAAAACATAAAAAATCTTAAAATGACAATTTTGAAAATGACCAACGTTAAAAACGCCTAAAACAGTACTAAAACTAAATAATACACATCTTCAAGACTATAATACAAAAAAAATGACACAGAAATACCTAAATTTAACGAAATGGCAACGGAATGAATGCAAAGAGTAGCGAAATTTAAAAAAAACATAAAAGTCTACGCCATTTCCATACGGTTAGAAACCCTGGCAAAAAGATACGATTTTCTAATAGTCTCATAGCCGGACCAACTCCAGTTTACGACTTATCCATTATTTACGACAGACCCTGTATACATATATATGAATGCGACATAAAAGTTCACTATGCTAAATTGTGAAATAAATTACATTACAAAGAAATAAATTAAAATAATTAATATGTATCTATATGTATTATACGTGTCGAGATTCTGATCTTAGATTTTGAGATTAGCTTTAGAACAAATGTTTTCAAGGTAAAAATGCACTAGTTCAATCTAACCAGCGTATTATAGCGAAGTAAACGTCGACCGAAGTGATACCACGGCCTCACAGAAAACCGGTGTCAAACAGCGCTTGCGCTGTGTTTCACCGAGTGAGTGAGGATACCGAAGGCCCATACCCCGAACCTTCTCCCCATCCCCCAAAAGCCGGCAACGCATTTGTGACGCCTCTGGTATTGCGGGTGTCCATGGACGACTGTAATCGCTTACTATCAGGCGATAAGTCTGCTCGTTTACCCCTAAACAAAATAAAAACGCAGACCAGTAAACGCTGTAAAGTAAGAAATTGTTGCTTTAAGATTTTTTTACCTGGTCAGTATTTTTAAAAGACTCATATTTAGTTATCATACATCGGAATAGCTAGCTCAGTAATAAAATAAAAACAGACTGTCCTCTATCAATTGCATATTATATCAAGTTAATCAGGACACGGCTTCCATCACCACATTTAAATTAAAAAACTAACTTCACATAATTAAAAAGGTTTCGTAACGTTGTGGACATGGCGCTACGATTAATAAACTTGAAATGTTTTAAAGATACAGTTATGGTGTAAAGTTGCGCAAGCAGCCGGACGAACCATGGAAAAATACTCGGGTGAATGAAACTGAGAAGGTTGCGCACACTGTGAGATTTGTGACATTAATAGTAGCGTTTTGATCACGGAGACATAAGGAGGTCTTGTCTAGGGATCCAACTTCAAAAGGGCCCTAAAGTTAAATCTGTGGGAGAGCTATGCTTCGGCATGAATGGGTCGGCTCGACCGGAGTGATACCACGGCCTCACAGAAAACCGGTGTGAAATAGCGTTTGCGCTGTGTTTCACCGAGTGAGTGAGGATACCGGAGGCCCATACCCCAACCCCTCCCCCCATCCCCTTTCCAATCCCCCAAAGGTCGGCACCGCACTTGTGACGCCTTTGGTGTTGCGGGTGTCCATGGGCGGCGGTAATCGCTTACCATCAGGTGATACATCTGCTCGTTTGCCCACTATTCAAAAAAAAAAAAAACTAAAAATAAAGCTGAAGAGTTTGTTCGATAGCTATTATTTAAATTGTCCATTATAATTCTGCTTTCAATTAAATAAGTTAAAATTTTTGCAACATACATTATATACCTGTCTACGATGTATACATATGTATGCGACATAAAAGTTTACTATGCTAAATTGTGAAATAAATTACATTATAAATACTTTTTGTGTTTGTGTCTCTTACCTGTCGTTTTATCCGTTGCATCCGGTTTGAAATCACACGGATTCTGAAGAAGTTTCACTTCAAAAAAACATTTTCTTCTTCGGGCGTTACTTGGAAAGTCTCTCAATTCAAAATTAGTACAGCATAAGAGTCTAAATAGTATCTTAAGGTGTATGATCGCCTTAATGTGAAATTCATTGATTTGGAAGTGATCAAGTCAAGTTAGACGAGTATTCGATGCTGCGGGAAACGGTCGGCCCGTTTCCATCAGATCGCGTTACCACGAACACTGGTATTGAGTTACATTACGCGCATACTGTGATAAATATTTCTGTTATTTATATATAAACTAGCTGACCCTCTCAACCTCGTTTGCGTCTTATATTGCCCGTAGCGTGAAAATTTTCCACCGTTTTTGAAACATTCTTTATTGGTGCTCCGCTCCTATTAGTAGTAACGTGATGACATATAGCTTATAGCCTTCCTCGATAAATGGATTATTCAACACTGAAAGAATTTTGCAAATCGGACCAGCGGTTCCTGAGATTAGCGCGTTCAAACAAACAAACAAACTCTTCAGCTTTATTATTAGTATAGATAAGAAAGTTTAACTGTGCTTTGATATCTATACAAATAAATTAAATTGGAGTGGCTGTTTGTAACATTAAAATATATACACGGTATGTATACACAGTACATATCCCAAAATAACCTTTTTTTTTTTTTAATTTTTAGGCCTGCTTGCCGGTCTGTCTGCCTGTTTGTTCTTTTTTAGACTAGCTTTGCCCCGTGGCGTGTAAAGAAAAAACTTCGTACCCCTTTTAACGAAAATTATGCGAACGGAGGAGTATATAACTGCTAAAAATAAATCCATACTTAATATTATAAATGCAAAAGTAACTTTGTCTGTCTGTGTCGCTTTCACGGCTAAACCACTGCATCGATTTTAATTAAATTTGGCACGGAGATACTTCGATTCCTGAGGAAGGACATAGGCTACTTTTTATCGCGATAACTGACATATACGCGGGCGGAGATGCGAACAAAAGCATGTAAATAATAATTTATGGTCGAATTTCGACCACTGGACGACTAGTAAGGATATTTTAAAGATAAATACAAGGTTTGAATTTTTATTACAAAAAAGCAAACCTGCAAAAATAGAAGTTGTATAATTACATACTTAAATTCTGTACACAATTTAACAATATCAAATAATAGTATAATTAAATGAAATAACAGCTTTCGACAATATTCGACGCTGGCATAGATAACTATAATAATAATAATAAATCTTTATTGTAACAAAAATTTATTACAGGACACCTTACAGCCCTGACTTTTTTTTTTTATTGAATAGTGGGCAAACGAGCAGACGCATCACCTGATGGTAAGCGATTACCGCCGCCCATGAACACCAGCAACACAGCAACACCAAAAGCGTCATAAGTGCATTGCCGACCTTTGGGGGATGGGGAGAGGGAATGGGGGGAGGGGTTGGGGGTATGGGCCTCCTGTATCCTCACTCACTCGGTGAAACACAGCGCAAACGCTATTCCACACCGGTTTTCTGTGAGGCCGTGGTATCACTCCGGTCGAGCCGGCCCATTCATGCCGAAGCGTGGCTCTCCCACTGTACTCTCAAAGAAGTGCTGTTAGCAAGTTAGCTGTATGTTGGGAGTCAGTTCCTATTTACAGCCAAAAAGAACACACAGTAGTTACAATAATAGACAGTTACAGTTACACAAAATTGAAGACTTAGATAATAAATGTTCGTGTGTGAGTGTATGAGTATGTTTTACTGTGTATTTGAGGTTATGTGTTTAGATTTGTGTGTAGTAAGAACTGCTAGCTAAATATTTGTGGTAGCATCGAAAATTGTCGATAGCTACATCTTCCCTGTTTCAGATTGGTGTGTAGAATTCTCTAATGCCCAGTTCCTATATTTCAAAAACGATCCGTTCTAGGTACGAATAGTAGTATATTATACGGGGCGTAAGCTAAAATCGTTCCTATTAAAAATAAATTGAGGAATGGTATTTACGACTCGTAGTCGGTTGTAGAAAATTTTTACACGATGACGATTCGTTAAATATAGGAACCGGGCATAAAACGTTTACGTCCAAGTTATCTTAAATTAATATTACAAGAGCCCACGACGGCCAGACATTCGTTATTTTATAAAAGCTGAAAGTTTATCTGCGGATGTCCCCTATATAGGTAAGTACGACCAGGGACTATAAAGTTTGGGTGGTGGTTACTTGGGCAGGTAACCGGTAGTAAAGGTGTATAAAATAGTACCTTAAATTCGTTAAAGTATAAAGCTCATTTTTTTATATTTTCTTAAAGATAACTTTAGAAATCTCGTCATCCATTGCCAGACACTTATGACAGTTGCTACCCCCTGCCAGACACCCCTAAACTTTAATAAATTATAATTCTACTTTCGTTATAGTATAAAAGCTAAATTTTATATATGTTACTGTCTGGCAGGGGGTAATAACTGTCATAAGTGTCTGGCAATGGATGACGAGATTTCTAAAGTTATCTTTAAGAAAATATAAAAAAATTGAGCTTTATACTTTAACGAATTTAAGGTACTATTTTATACACCTTCACTACCGGTTACCTGCCCAAGTAACCACAACCCAAACTTTATAGTCCCTGGTCGTACTTACCTGTATAGGGGACATCCGCAGAAAAATTTTCAGCTTTTATAAAATAACGAAGGTCTGGCCCTCGTGGGCTCTTAGTCTATAATAAGCATGTACCAGTTTGTATTTCAATTTCAACTAAAGTATAGACAGTTCAATTTGAAACAACGGTATCTACAATTTGATATCGTACTGTACAGTAAAGTAATTCAATCCCAAAGTTTGTATAGACAGAATAGTGACTAGTGCAGCCTTAGGAAATTAATGGGGTGCTACTAGTTATACAGAGAGTTTGTAAGCCCTTATAAAGAGAGAGAAAACATACAAAAGATAAAATTATATGGTGTTAGGTCAGTCACCTCCGAAAAATCATGGCTTTTAGACGTTCCTTTCTTGTTGTTCCTTTACAACGGCGAGTACCACCGCTGCGCGCAGCTAGTCCAAAATAAAAGTAGCTGACGTTGCTTCTTATAACATCAGCTATAGGCTAGTGAAGGTCCCGTTAAAATCGGACCAGCCGTTCCTGATATAAGGCGGAAAATATACTCAGAGAGACAAAACAAATAGGTTTTTTTATGTAAGTACTGAATATACTTCCATATTCATTCAGTACAAAGCCGTTAATTTTAAATTACAAACACTTTAATTTTATTTATTTGCTTAAAAAGAGTCACGTTGGCTTTATATAACCCTTTCTATTCTTATTTCAAAAGACTTACGATTATTTGTTTGAATAGTTTTATCAAAGGGAAAGTTAAAAAGTCGTCGCGTCAATATAGAACTGGATTGCTTTGGGGTCGTTGCTTGCATAATCAAAAGCTTTTATCAACATTTTAATAGATATTTGAATAGTGGGTATAGGTCCAGATAAAACGTTTATTCAAATTTTTTATCGGATTCTGGAACCGTTTGTATATGATTCATTAATTTGCGGTAGAGGACGCTCTTAGTAGTCTTAGGATTTAAATTTAGAAACCAAAAAAAAAGTGTTTTGTTACTATTCCGTTATAATCATAAATTATACTTGGGTTTACATCTATGGCTTGTATTATTACATATATATTCTGTGTCCCTGAATGCAACTACGTACATCATATTTGAAATAGGCAATGAGGTAACATATTCGAAGAGTTACGAAAATATCTTAACGTCCTTTAAATATTTGAGGTCAATCACTAAAGGTAACAAATCTAAATAACACTTTTAATTACAAATTATAGAATTCGTAAAGGTTTTACTTGCTGATTATGTTGCATATAATCTCTTCTTTATCTCAAACTACATATTTAATGTAACCTCTCAGAGACCCACGCAACCTCGTTTGCGTCTTCAATTGCTCGTAGCGTGAAAATTTTCCCCCGTTTTTGAAACATTCTTTATTGGTGCTCCGCTGCTATTAGTATTAGCGTGATAATATATAGCCTATAGCCTTCCTCGTTAAATGAACTATCCAACACTGAAATATTTTTTTTAATCGGACCAACAATTCCTGAGATTAGCGCGTTCAAACAAACAAACAAACTCTTCAGCTTTATTATTAGTATAGATGTAATATTTTAACTAGAAGAAACAATTTAGAGTTATTTTCTGGAGATGATTGAAATACAAAGCATCGATAAATAAAGAAGTAAATAATGAGCTTTCGGACAGTTCTCGAGCCAGCAATAATTAAACCAACACACACCTCTTTACGTATATATATCAAAAACCACGAGTCCTATATAAGGCATAGGCATTTCAAATATTTAAAATTACAAAGTAAATTGATAAAGAGACAGTAGTCTCTGTGGTCCGATCAGACTCCGTGGTCAAGCTTCGATGGATAAACGGAATCATATTTCATTGGCCAGTCATTTAACATAATCATAATCCTGTCAGTCAGTTTATTTATATAAAGATTCATTCATAATTGTACAGACAATATATTAGTTTGTCAAAAATATGAGGCATTGGTCTCATCACCACAGGAAAAGCGATTTCGCTGTCGCTTACGTTTGCATTATAACAGTGATTAAATATTTTTTACTATCTGCATGTGTACTTTGTGTACATTTTAAGTGCATTAATTGTGTCAAATATCGAAACCAAAGGAACTCGTTATTGTGCAAATATAACTTTAATGTGTACGATGTAGGATTTTTCATCACTATCCTAAGTAATCCTAATATAAATGCGGCGTTAGATTTGAGGTATTTGTACAACAACGACTTCCTCTGTCTCCAAGGTAGGTAGTATCATAGAATAAGCGACGATGGGGCTGACATATTACTTTTAATAAAAGCCCCTAAATTAATTAAGATTTAAAAAAATATGTGTGTGCGATTCACACACGATAGAAGTGAAACTTGCAGTAAATAGACAAAAGAATGAGACCGAAATTTGCTCTCTTGCTCTGGCTCACTAATTACAGGCGACTTTTTGCATTTATGTCTCTTACCTGTCGTGTTCCGTTGCATTTGGTTTGAAATCACAAAGATTCTAAAGAAGTTTCACTTCAAAAAAAAAACTTTTAAGTACACATACATAATATGCCGCCGCGTCTGTTCCCATTACTACGATAAAAGCGTTGTCGCTGTTGCTCACGATTGCATTATACATATAATATAATCTATACAAATACATAAAATTGGAGTATCTGTTTGTGATATAAAATTATTATTATTACTTTCACATACCAAAAATTTTTTTTATGTTCTTTGTCTGTCAGTCTGTTAGTTCCAGCAAATTTCTGTACCGGCTGGATCGATTTTGACGTGATTTTCAGTGGTAGGTAGCTGATGATACAAGAAGTAACTTAGGCTACATTTTTTAGACTAGCTTCGTCCCGCGGCACGGCAGTAACCGCGGTTACCACAGCGGGGTTCTACTAATAGTGGATAAAATTCAGTTCAAATGGATTAATGTAAATGTGATTATCTGAACACGAGTGATAGCGAGAGCGAGACGCTTCTTATAAATGACTAGCTGACACACGCAACCTCGTTTACGTCTCTTATTACCCGTAGTATAATATTTTTCCCCGGTATTTGTAAAATTCTCCATAAGTGCTCCGCTCCCTATAGCCCTCTTCGATAAATGGTCTGTCCAACACTGAAACTTTTCAAATCGGACCAGCGGTTCCTGAGATTAGCGCGTTCAAACAAACACACAAACTCTTCAGCTTTATAATATTAGTATAGATGAGATAGGTGCTTATCTGAGAGTCTCTAATCTGATGACTATCGAATCTTAATTATGAAGCCGTTATGAAGTAACATTTTTTTCCACAACAATCATCATCACCAACAGCTTTTAACAGTCTATTGCTGGACACACCACGCTGACCAGACGTGTACAGGTACAGGGTTTGTTTAAGTTTTCTTTCTCTTAGCAGTGGTGTTGTACTACGTACTTTTTTATGGGATTAGAGGCAAACAAGCAGACGTATCACCTGATGGTAAGCGATTACCGCCGCCCATGGACACCCGCAACACATGGACGTCATAAGTGCGTAGCCGGCCTTTGGGTGATGGGCCTCCGGTATCCTCACTCACTCGGTGAAACACAGCGTAAGTGCTATTGCACAACGGTTTTCTGTGAGGCCGTGGTATCACTCCGGTCGAGCCAGTCCATTCATTTCGAAGCGTGGCTCTCCCTTTGTTCGCTCCAATAGTCGCCTCGTACCACCCATGGGATGAGTAGGAGTGGTGACACTTCGTATTCTTAATCTGTCACCACACAGAACGTTTCCACAACGAATAAATAAATAAATGTTTTTAAAAAAAAAATTATATATATTGTGAGTCTAAAAATAAATATTTCTAAAATAAATAGTGTTACTGTGTATTAATTGTTTGTAGTAATCACATGTATACTAACATTAAAATTCGAGTATTATGTATTATACAATAAGTTAGTGACTATCACGCAACTAACAACTCTCAAAAAATTACCTTTCAAAAATAACCAAAAGCTCCTTTCCGAAGAGTCATTCGAAATCTACGAGTATTACTACTCGCCGCTATTGATACAAAAGCCTTATCTATACTAATAATATTATAAAGAGGAAAGATTTGTACCTATTTTTGTATGTTTGTAATGAATAGGCTCAAAAACTACTGGACCGATTTTAAAAATTCTTTCACCATTCGAAAGCTACATTATCCACGAGTAACATAGGCTATATTTTATTTTGGAAAAAAATAGGGTTCCGTAAGATATTTGGGATTTTCGGACACAAGGTGTAAAAATCAACCAGAAAAGTTACTTACTTTGCGAAAATTTTCATGCTACGGGCTGTATAAGACGCAAACGAGGTTGCGTGGGTCAGCTAGTAGTCAATAAAGTTGGATAAACTGATTGAACTGAGAGATACTGAGTTATATTAACATAAGGAAACTGTTGTGATGAAACTACTGTGAACTTTGTTTCGAAAGATGTAGAAGAGAATATTAATGTAGGTATTAATATTGATGATGTTCTCCAGGCCGATTACGGCCACGGCGGCCAGTCTCAACGGAAACCAGCCAACTACGCAGGAGATATTATAGTGCACAAGTGTGTGCGCTAACACAGATGCACTCTCTGTTAATTCTCTCTCATAATCCGATGGTACCATCGGTTAACTACCGACACGATAGGGCAGATTAAAATTAATCAGTTACACTATGATGTCTTACGGTTGTTCATTGCTCACAATTTAATTATGCAACTGCTGTGCTTGAGGTCTCGGGTTCACGAGAAAAGATCCACACGTGTTTTAGTTTTGGTTCGAATTTTTGCGTACATTAGTAAATTCAGCGCCTCAAATTCTTTGGAGAAAACTGTACAGTCCTGGCAGCCAGAAAAAGTGTAATTGAAAATATTAAAGCAGTAGCTATATCATAGTATCAAACTGGGTATATTACCCTACTGGGCCAAGTGGACCTACCCAATTAAATTGTGAGCAATGAACAATCATAAGACATCATAGTGTAACTGCGTAATTTTAATCTGCCCGATCGTGTCGGTGGTTAATCGAAGGTCCCAGCGCATTATGTGAGAGAGGGAACATAGAGTGCATCTGTGTTAGCGCACACACTTGTGCACTATAATATCTCCTGCGTAGTTGGCTGGTCTCCGTTAAGACTGGCTGCCGTGGCTGTAATCGGCCTGGAGAACATCACCAATCTTAATACCCACATTAATATTCTCTGCGACGTCTTTCGAAACATAGTTCACAGTACTTTCTTCACAACAGTTTCTTTATGTTAACATAATTCAGTAGGTTCACAGGTTCACTGGGCCAAGTGGACCTAGACTAGGTACACTAATCTGGTCGCTAAATAAAGTCGTGAACAATTCATATTTTTTTTAGTTCATTTCTAATTTCAATATGCCAAGACAGCAACTAAACGGTTGCTTGATCTAGCGGTTATTAATTCTGACTGCTCAGACAGAGCTTGTGGGATCGACTCTCACCAAGGATGATAAAATATTTGTATTATAACGATAATTTGTTATGAGTATGTTTCTGAGAGTAATGTAAAATATATATGTATTTAGAGATATGTTTAACACCGGTCTGGCTACCACAGTAAAGGCTCTGCTTTGTTTGAGATTGAGGTTCCGTGGGAGAGCCACGCTTCGGCATGAATGGGCCGGCTCGACCGAAGTGACACCACGGCCTCACAGAAAACCGGTGTGAAATAGCGCTTGCGCTGTGTTCACGAGTGAGTGAGGATACCGGAGGCCCATACCCCCAACCCCCAAAGGACGGCAACGCACTTGTGACGCTTTTGGCGTTGCGGGTGTCCATGGACGGCGGTAATCGCTTACCATCAGGTGATGCGTCTGCTTATTTGCACCTATTCAATAAAAAAAAAAGAACAACCGAATAAAACGTACACTGCTTTACTAACTCTTCGAGCTATATATCATACTAGCATTTGCGCGCGGCTCCGCCCGCGGGTTTGTCGGTTATTGCAGCAAAGAGTAGCCTTCCTCAAGAATCAGAGTATCTCCGTGCCGAATTTCATTGAAATCGGTCGCGTAAACAGGACAGATAGGCAGAGTTAATTTCGCATTTATGATATAAATATTGTTCACGTGATTTGAAGAATTTGTCTCTGCTTAGAGAAATCCTTAGATCATTCATTCGTCCGGTTGGTGATTAGTTTACTAGACGATTGTATTTGTCGCTTCATCAAGTAGGTAATTATCGTGCCAATTATTTTTTTGCTAAACAAGTCATTAAGTATACACGAGGTTGTATATACATAATATTTTACAGTAAAAACAGCTTAAATTAAAACTAAGTATGTGTTCTTTAAAATTTAGACAAATTTTTTTGTTCAACATATTTATTTCAGTAGAAAAACTAGATGTTTTTATTAAAACATTTATTATAGATAAAATAAATACACTTTTAAGATTAATTTATTTAACAGTGGCAAGAGTTAAATATAAAGCGTTTTTTTACTCTATTTCATTCTTTTTATTTACTAAAATAAATTATCTGTAGATAAAATAAATAATATTACAGTATAAAATTTTTATTTTAATTTAAAATACGAGGTTAAAATTATACTTGCCATATGCCATAACGTTATCCATCAACAACCCATAACGTCCCACTGCTGGGCTCGGGTTTCCTCTCAGGAGAGGACTAAGGCTACGTCCCCACTCTGGCCAAGTGCGGGTTGGGGACTGGCAAGACAACGTTGTGGCTACGTAATCTTGCCGTTAGATGTTTTTTAAGCCGCACTAAGGCCTACAACTAGTCTTCACGACTGTTATCCTATGATAACAACCGGGACCAACTGCTTAACGTGACATCCGAATCACGGAGACGCTCATAGTTACATGCCACCAGTGGTCACCCATCCTGATACTGACCGCACCGTCGTAGCTTACCTTCGGTAATTGTTTCTAATCATCGAGTGTAACGTAATGTAATCATACTATCATATGAAAAAAGGTGAATTCGAATGTCCTATGTTCTTCATCATTTAACTTTGTACTTTTAGGGGCAGATTTTTTTTGATCTTTTAATGAATCCAATTAATAATAATTACGGGTCATCACACTTATTAATCCCGTGGGTGTTGTAGAAGACCAAGAAAGCAAATAGTCAAACACAGCAAGACAACAGCACTGTAAAGTTATTTTTTTTTAAAACATAACCAATTATTCCACTTGGAATAATTCCTGTATCGCGTGGGACTTTACAAACATACATGAAACGGACACAAAGAACATCCTGACTTAGAACAACAATTAGTGGATCACACAGTGTTATCCCATTTGGGATTTGAACCCACAACACTTGGCGTAGTAGGGAACGGCGTGGCGATCGCTAAACCACTAGACCAAACGTGCATCTCAAAGGAGAGCTAAATGTCACAGGGGACAATTAAAGGAATTGAAATAGGGCTTGCAATTCGCATAGACATCAAGTAATAAGTTGAACTTTTTGGTGTCATAAATATATGTTTTTTTTTTCTTTTCAGATAATATCTAATGCCGTAGACGCAACATGATGACTGGAACAAAACTACCTACTCGCAACCTGTTGACTGGAACAGTAGTCAACTGGGAAGATGAAGAGATAGGGTTAGGAGACAGTCCGGGCAACCTAACTCTGTCCTGGAAAGACTTATCGGTGCACAGAAAGAAGAAGACACAGACTAGTATTTGGAAGTCACCGGTTTACGAGGAAGTGAGAGTATTACATGGAGGTAAGAGAGTCGTAAAATACATCCTACTAATATTATAAACGCGAAAGTTTTTGAGTATGTTTGTTTCTCTTTCACGCAAAAACTACTGAAAGGATTTTGTGTGAAACTTTACAATAATATAGTCATAATCAGTAATATATACATCAGAATAACACATATAAAAATACTAGCTTCCTCTCGCGGCGTTGCCCGCGGTTATTTTCGGTTTTTTTTCCGACATATAACTCACAATGCTATCTAAGTAAAGCTTGTGTTATGGGTCTGACAACTGATATAAATGCATATACATTTTTTTTGTAAATACATACATATTATACATAGAAAACACCCAAACTCCAAAACAAATATTTGGTCCGAACCGGGAATCGAACCCGAGACCTCAAGTACAGCACTCGCATACACTACCACTGCGCCACTGAGTTAATATGTTAGTTATGACTTATTTGCTGGCTTAAAATTAGCTAACGCAACTTAACAACAAGGGGGGCAGAACAAATAACGATCCATTGCCCTCTTCCATAATTTGTGTTGAATATTTATTTAAAAACTAGCTGGCTCGTCGAACTACGTACCGCCTACCGCCTAACAGTCGATTCCTTGTTCTGCTGTTCGGGACTCTGGGTCAGCTAGTATGATAAATAGTCACAAATTTTAACAACAAAAGAAACCGACTTCAAGAACTGGACCTATAGAAATGGCCACACCAGCAAGGTGGGAAGCACCAGCTTTCAAATAAAAAAGAATCATCGAAATCGGTTCAGTCAGTCGAAAGTTATGAGGTAAAAAAAAAAAACCGTTTAAAAAAAAGTCGAATTGAGAACCTTCTCCTTTTTTAAAGTCGGTTTAAAAATAAAAAATAAGTCAACAATTACATTGTCAAAAAATTTAAATTATAAAACATCTAAAATTCGTTTAATAGTCAATAAAACATCATTAATGAAATTACTATTTTACATTTTTTATTATGATACTCGTACCTACTTATAATAATATTTGATTTTATTTTTACTTATACGCGAGGTTATTATTTTATAATTACTACACATAGACTAGCAATGACACAAATTATAAGAATAATAAAAAATCTGACAACGTAAGTTTGAATATCCTACTACTATTATAAAGGCGAAAGTTTGTAAGTATGGATGTATGTATGTATGGATGTTTGTTACTCTTTCACGTAAAAACTACTGAATGGATTTGAATGAAACTTTACCACAATATAGCTTATACATCAGAATAACACATAGGCTACTATTTATAAAGATATAGCTTCGCCTCGCGGCGTTGCCCGCAGTTATCATCGTACCGCGGGTAGCACCGCGGGGTTCATATTAACTATATTCATCGATTTTTGTATCTTATGAGCGATCTATTTTATGTCATAAATATTCGTATTATCAGATCAGATCGATATATCAGATCTGTCGGCTATTACTATATATAACTATCTGATAATATGCAAATCCTTTGCTGAGTATTATTTATTAGTGCCACTTGTTTATTAGGCTTAATTGACATAACGATTCTTTTTGCATATGAAACACTTTTAAACTATCTAAAAAAGTGTTTATATTTAATGTGTGTGTTTTATGAGTTTATGTTCGAGCATTTATTTTTTTAAAAGATAGGTATTGTTACCTATCGGAGTCGAGCTGCGGTCTCTCAAAGTCCGGATTGCCAGTGGTCCCGGAATTGTCTTCGGTATTGCCGCGCTTGTACTACCTGTCAGCTTGGCCACCAGCCTTAACATAGCCAGGGCCTTCGACCGTGTCTGGCACCGTTCGCTTCTCTCCAAGGTTCCGGCATTCGGTCTGCCTCACGCTGTTTCTCCTGAGTATCAATGACATTTTAGCTCTTGGCTACATTTATTGCTATGCAGACGACAGCACAGTCCACGGGGGATATCTTGGACACGCTGCAGCCAAGCTGGCAGACGTTGAGGCAAATCGACCGGAGCTAGTCACTGAGCTCGACCGGGTTCTGAGCCGCATTGTTGTTGTGTCACCTTGTATTTCCTCTTCTTTATATTTCTTAGTTAGCAACAAAACACGCTACCCATCTGGTGTGACAGCTATTCATATAAAGTCTCAAAGAAGAGGTTGTAATACTTAGTTTGGTACACACTTATGTTTATTTTCGGCATCATAGCTTTGTGTTGAAAAAGGTTAATCACAAACCATGCCACATCAAGGTCATACATAAGTTTTTTGAAGTGAAAACTTCTTTAGCGGCGCTGTGTACTTTTTTGGAATGGGTAAAAATGTATAAACTCGCGTCAGGGCGTCAGGTCACGTGACCATAAACTCGCGTCAGGTCACGTGTCCTGATCGAAAAAATTCGTAAGACGGATGTTTATTGTTAACAGCGCTATCTACCGATATACTTTGGTAGCATTCGTTTTTCTAGATAGTGGTCCTTTCTCTTTATGATTTTATATACTTAAAGTTAATATTTCAGTATCTTAAAGTGATTTACAATAAATTAAAATAACGATTTTCTACTTACACAAAACCTTTTGTAAATCAAAAAGATTGTTTACAATTTTTTTGAAAACAGTGACATCTATTGGAGTATCAAAGCTTTACTTCCATTTACTACTTAAAATCATAATGATTTTTAGTTCTTTTTATTGCACACTATTCAAAAAAGCATAGGTGTTCATTTCAGGTAAGTTAAAACAACCGTTTGTTTATAGTTATGAGTTTTCACTTCTGTCGGCAGTGCTTATGACTGCTTTGTGTTTTTTTTATATTAATAGTGTTTGTCACTATTTGCAATATAAAAAAATTCTGTCCATATTCATTGACTTTTAATTTATACTACTAAAGTATTACACTAGCAGTTTTAGGAGCCTAACAGTGGCTATAAACGCAGGTTAAAACTTAAAAACACGATAGTTTATTAGACATGATTCTCCTATCACAGTATTCACACGATGAATTCCGAAACTATCCAACCGATTCTCACGTTTTTTAAAGGTGTGTTTTTCTTTGTTGCGTGTCTAAAAGAGGATAGTTAACATCACGCTTAGACCAATAAGAACCGAGCATGATTGTAAAGAGATGCTAGTGAACTATAAACCGGTTTTTATAATGTTATTTAAGTAGACATCTTCACAAAAATTACATTTCATGATTGTCAGGTTAATAGCTGGTAGATACAACGCGGCCTTTGAGGCATTCATGTTTTAGAGGAAACTTCTCAAGGCTGACAATTTAATTGCAACGATATAGTAACAGAATTTGTATTTAAACTTTATATTGCGTGCGCTGCCCAAACCTTCGGAGTTACATGATAACAATATACTGTTGTGTTGTTCGTCTTAAATAGCTCTTAATAAAATTCCGCGATAACATATATCTACCTCTTAAGTAGAAGCCAGCATATCATATATATTAAACGGGCAGAGGTTACGAATTACCATGATAACCGATATAAATGCGGGCGGAGCCGGGGTCATAAGTTAGTTTATAATACATGTAAGGATTAGTACGGAAGTATAGATGAACATTTAATTTTGTGAAACATTTTATATAAATAGTTTAAACTAGACTAAATTTATTTTTATTGCAGAAGCTTTAAAAAATAATGACTATTTAAAAGTAAAAAGGTCACGGATACAGGTTTCTTAAGATATTTTGCTGCATATGGAAAATAATTGATAAAATCAATTTTCAACAACGATTTACATTAGTGTATGAGGTAGCGTTGGATTGTAATGATGGGCATAGAGACTATTTATGACATTAATTATATGAGTAGCACCTATATTAAGTTAAGAACAGACATATATATGTATGTTCTAAAGTTTTAAACTCTTAATAGGCTTGAGCTTAGTAAGTTTATTTAAATCTATTTAAATAAAAGCTGTGAACAATCTAAAATAGTATTATAAATGCGAAACTATTATTTATATTTCTTTTTTTGAAAAAGGAGTTGCATTATGCAATTTAGTACAACATTTTAACACTCGTTTGGATGATATTATGGTTACTGTGACACAGGATTTTTAATGTTGGCAATAAGCTAGCTGTTTCAGAAACTTTTGTAAAGGATTTATAGCATGGGTGTAGAACTATATAAATACATATTTTAAATATAAAACCCGTTAAATAGGAACATTTTTGTCACCAAGTTCTCCTTATTGATATTTCAGTATCGACTGGTACATTATTTTCATGTCTAATGGTAGAATAACACACAGGCAAGTATCAATGGTAGATTAATACACATGCAAGTATCAGTGGTAGAATAACACACATGCACGTATCAAAACTATAACAGTCGACTGTTTATTAATAAATGGTATAAAATATCGAAAACACGTTTGTATTTTATATTAAAAATGTTTCAATATAAAGGTTAAGGAATATGATGACGCACATACCTAAAAGCAGCTCTTTTTAAACTAAACCTACAACTTCCGAAGCCTAACCAATTAGGTAATAAATATTAATGCCATCCGCTAAACTCTAAATGTATTATTCATATTTAGACTATAACTACTAATAAATATATAACAATTGCCTAAATTATTTTTCTTTATTTAATTTTATCTTCATAATCTTTTGATTTTAATCTAAGATCACACTTATTTTTTTTTATTTCGATCATAAAAATTGAGTTTAATGGAATAACGATGTCAATATGAGTTTTTATAACAATGCAACTGCGAACTGAATGTAAATCTACCATTTTTAGTAGGTTAAGTACGTACCGTGGGAGAGCTACGCTTCGGCATGCATGGGCCGGCTCGACCGGAGTGATACCACGGCCTCACAGAAAACCGGTGTGAAATAGCGCTTGCGCTGTGTTTCACCGAGTGAGTGAGGATACCGGAGGCCCATACCCCAACCCCTCACCCCCATTTCCTCTCCCCATCCCCCGAAGGTGGGCAACGCACTTGTGGCGCTTTTAGTGTTGCGGGTGTCCATGGGCGGCGGTAATCGCTTACCATCAGGTAATGCGTCTGTTCGTTTGCCACCTTTTCAAAAAAAAAAAAACCAAGTACCCAACGAACAGGCTCTGCTTAGTTTGGAGTCAGACGGTCCTGTGTGAGATATCATCATCATCCTTCAATAGTCCAGCCTTACCTTCGAAAAAAGTTGCGAGTTATGTGAGGTTAATGAACCCAGCAGTGATTTATTAAAGATTGTGATGATTATGGTGGGAAAATATTATCTCCTGTTATTGGTGATTTTGATTACGAATGGATACTTTTTCTTGTTTTTTTTATGTATTATTATGATATATGACTCTACTTTGCCTGAAGGCAAGCATAAGCAGAATCCAAGAGTGGTGGTCACTGGTCAAATACACTGGATTTTTCTGTATCGTACGTATCATTTGCAACATCAGAGGCGTCACAAGTGCTTTGCCGGTCTTTGGGGTATGACGAGGGGAGAGTTTGGGGTATGAGCCTCCTGTATCCTCACTCACTCGGTACAACAGCGTGAGCGCTGTTTTCTGTGAGGCCGTGGTATCACTTCGGTCGAGCCGGCCCATTTACGCCGAAGTGTGACTATCCACGGACTATGCGAACTTGTCTAAAAAATTTTTATTTTATTAGTAATAAATTTTTTTAATAATTTGTTCAATAATAATAATAATATAATAATAATATATTTGCATAAAACATGTGTTATTAGGATGTCATAGTATAAAATACAGTACAGTACTTAAAAACATGTTTTGCCATAGCTGGCATACAAAATTTTTAATGATAGTAACAATGTCATGTCACTTAAATGTCAAATATCAAATAAAAAAACAATAATCAAAAATGAAAGTAAACAAAACAGTCACCAAAATTTAAACATTTGCACAAAACATTATGACAATTATAAGGCTTAATTGATAGTATCTGCCAAAAACTCCCCAATACTATAGTAGGCTTTCTTTACGAATATTTCTTTAAGCTTATGTTTGAATTTTTTTTTTTTGAGGTCTTTATACGGTGCTGTTATATTCAATGTTAATGAATAGCTTGTAATAATTGCTTTTCTTTACAGTTAATGGCATCGTGTCATCGGGCAACTTAGTCGCTATAATGGGCTCTAGGTAAGACAAGACTGCCTTATTTATACCGCTTTAAAAATAAAGTAAAACCATTAATCGTTGTATCTGTTTGGGTCTAATTATCTTAAAGTCTATCACCACTGTCTTGAACTTCATGTTGTGTGATTACAGAAGGATACCTATCAGTACTGGAGTGAGTTTGTTATCTGTTGTAAAGGCCTTAGTAAAGTACATATCATTAATACGAAAGTGAGATTGTTCGTCACGCTTTCGAGCCTTTACCATTAAACGAATCATCATGAAAACTTTATATACGTACACATAGTATAATTATGGAACATTAATGTGTACATATACGTATATACATATGATAACACACCTGAAAGGTACAGAGAAAAGCTATTATAAAGAAATAAAAAAAAGTAACGCAAACGCAGCTACATACAAAAACTAGAATTAGAATAAATAGTGTTTATCTTTATTTACTTAACACTTCATGATGTGACAAGAAAAAGTAAAAAAAAAATTGATACAACTTATATGTATATCCTATATCACCCGGTTCATTATAACAAGTTTACTGACACCTCATTCATTAAAATCGGTTCTGTACTTTAGGCTATATGGTGAAACATACAAACCTACGTATACTGCCAAAAGTATTACTCTTAGTTTTGACTTCGCCTTGGTCAGGTATAGACCATTCGCTTAGATACGGTCACCATGATCGCACCGCCCGTCGTCACACGTGCGGCTTGCGGCGTACACCCATTATAAAGTATGATTTGTCAGTTTACGCCGTTGTATAAAATAACATATTGTTTATTCGTATTTCTCAATAATAACCACAATTACGTGCGGGTGCACTGACACTATCTAAACGAATGGACTACAAATACAAAACAGTCTTAGAAAAAATGTAGTTTGCTCACAACTTTCATCTGCATTTTGGTGTCTAATAAATCTTTTATTATTAAATACTAGTACTTTTATTCCAAACGGCAACTTTACGAATTCTAGGCAAATAGGTATTACTTTCCTTACTGCTCAGTCCCCTTAGCCAAGTTGCAAGCATTTTTCTTTCTGTAATCGTAAACGCCTAAATTATCGTGTGTCATTGGCTAATCTTAGACAAAGTGTTAGCCAATGACACACAGAATTTAGGCGTTAACGTTTGCAGAAAGAAAAACGCTTTCAAATTGGCTAGGGCCCTAGAATAGACCTAAACCACCTAATTCTTTTGATAGTGGCGCTGGTAAAACAACATTATTGGCTGCCATTAGTCGTCGAGATAAAAGTGCCATAACTGGTTACCTCATGCTGAATGGGAGGTTAGCTGGTGCTGACCTCATAGCAAGGATATCAGGCTTTGTACCGCAACAGGACCTTGCCATCGAAGATCTAACAGTGGATGAACATATGGAGTTTATGGTAAGCTTCACTTCCTTTATAGATCGAGAATTTTAAATTGACGAAAATTTTTTTTGACGAGACTTTACAAACAGACATAAAGAACTCGCAATTTGTGGATAACGAAAAATATTATCTCATATAGTGTTCGAACCCAGCTTAGTTGGCAGTGGCATGGTGAGCGCATAAACCACTGCGCCATTCGTACAGTCATTGGTTTCTAATTGATAGTCTAGTGCCATTGAAACAAAATAATTAATTTTTAATAACTAATCAGTTGGTTCTACTTCTTCACTTAAGGTAAAAAATAAAATAAAAAAATAACAAGAAAAGAACGACTTGAAGAACTTGACCAGAGACCACACGGGAAGCACCAGATTTCAAATAAAAAATTAATCATCGTAATTGGTTCACCCAGTCGAAAGTTCTGAGATAAAAAACAAAAAAAAAATTCAGTTCAATTAAGAACCTCTTTCTTTTTTTAAAGTCATTTAAAAACGAATCACTTAATTTATTTAATTTCTAAGTATAGTAGGTACTATTGCTTATTTAGGCTGCGTATTAAATCTTAACTGTTGACATTTCATGGTGTTAACGTGCAGCTTCACGACGAGAACTTCTTACCAAGATCATGAGAAAATAATTAACAATACCAACTTCTCATGTGCAATATTCTTTTAGGCCCGCCTGATGATGGACAAACGTGCAACTAAAGGAGTTCGTGCGAGACGTATTCAGCTACTGCTTAGCGAACTCGGTGTGAACACTTGCACCCTCACTAAGCTAAAGGCTTTGTCTGGAGGCGAAAGAAAGAGAGTGTCTTTAGCTGTACAGGTAAGGCATCTTTCCATTATAATAGGTCTTTACCTATGAAATTGCGTTTCTTCAGTACTGGTAATTTCAAATAAAAAAAAGTTTGTAATGGCTCTGTATTCTAAATTCAAATTAATTTTGTTTTAAAACCATGACATTCTATTTACAAACTCAGTCTTTTGTTTTTTGATTAGCGTTGTATTTTCATTACATTTGAACATTTTTCGTCATAAAGGATACTTTAAAAATTCGTGTAATTATGGAATATGAGTTCCGTCGTGGCACCAACGCGACACAAACGGCACGTAACATCAAAAACGTTTACGGAGAGAACTGAACAAACGAACGCACAACCCTTTATTGGTTTTCCCGGTTCCGTTCTGGAAATTTTGACTTGAAAAAGAATTAAAGGCGATTGTGGTACGCGTCGAGACCTGCCTTTCGCTGCTCAACAGGCAAAGAAATAAATGAATTCTGAAACGAATAGTTACGTGCGACGAAAAATGGATTCTGTTCGACAATCGAAAGCGCTCAGCAAGTTGGTTAGACCCTGGTTCAGCATCAAAGCAATGCCCTAAACCAAAAATGACTCCTAAAAAGGTGATGGTCACTGTTTGGTGGTCTAGTGCGGGTGTGATTCACCACAGCTTTTTACAAAACGGCATGAACATTAATGCAGATGTGTACTGTGAAGAACTGGAGAGAATGATGGAGAAGCTTGCACATCTGCAACCAGTTTTGGTCAATCGGTCGTCCCCACTGCTCCTTCACGACAACGCGCGACCCCATACTGCGCAACAGACAGTCTCCAAGCTGCAAGAGCTGGGGTTGGAAGCTCTCCCTCATCCGCCATACTCACCAGACCTTGCACCTACCGACTATTACTTTTTCCAAAATTTAGACAACTTTTTAGTGGGTAAAAAATTAAATTCCCGAGAGGCAGTACAAAATGCCTTTGAAGAGTTTGTTGCCTCCCGTCCAGCTGATTTTTACAAGAAGGGCATCAATAAACTGCCAATGCGTTGGCAAAGATGCGTCGATTGCATGGGTGATTACTTCGAATAACAGAAATAAAAAAGTTTGAAAAAATAAGTACTTTCACTTATTGCATACAAAACGGCAATTTCATAGGTAAAGACCTAATACAAGTGGTACAGGTTAGATTGAACCACCGATCGGCTTTAAGTTCTTCGTTTCTCTTTTCTTATTGTTTTAATTGAAAACGTGGGTATTCACATCAAGAGGTGAAGATAAACCACAAAGTTAGTCTATTAAATGTAGATAACGTCTATTGATTAAATACCTGCTACAAGATAAAACCAATTAAGATACTTTATTTAATAAGAAACTATAAATTATATCGGAATGTTATAACAGTATTTTCTATTTGCAAATCTTTTTATAGTTACTCAACGATCCACCAATACTCTTCTGTGATGAACCAACAACGGGTCTTGACAGTTGGGGTGCCGCAGCCGTGGTATCACGGCTGAGGAAACTCGCTATTGGAGGAAAACTAGTTGTCTGCTCCGTACACCAACCGGCTTCTGGAGTCTTTGAATTGTTCCATCAAGTCGTTTTATTAGCAAATGGTCGAATGGCGTTCCAAGGAACTATTGACCAGGCCGATCATTTCTTTGCGTCGTAAGTACATACGAGTATATTTACTTAATTTGTTGATATTTAAAGTTATTCTAGGATGTTCTTTTGAAGTGCTCTCGCAACAATAAAAAAAATATAAAGGAATCTAAATCGAAACTGTTAACCAGGAAATGTTAGCAAAGTAACTTTAATTTTTAAACCTACTCTAATTTGAAAGAAATACTAGTTCTCATCACTAGATACAACAAAATATGAGTAATGCTATTTCGCGTTACAAATAATAATCATTTAATTACAAATATTGTATGTATTGTTTCATATTAGCTTCATTCGAGGTTGCCTGGAAGAGATTGCTTTTGGCAGTAAAGCCACCTGTTCATCTGACATTTAGTGTAATCTCTTGAAACTGTAATTCAGTGCACAAATACAGAGTTATCTATCTATCTATCTATTTATTGCTTAAGAATGTTTATAAATAGTTTTAATTCAAACATAATTAACACGTTTTCAAATTATTGAACTTAAAACAGCGTTATTATCAACTCTAAGATGTTCTCAAGAGGAGGAGGAAGATTAACCATTTTTTGTTAATTCTGTTTCATAGTAATAAAACCGTTTAACTTGTGCAAAGTACCAAATTTATTGTTAATATATGCGCTTAAGTTTTACACTTCACCTTTTTATAACATGTATATATATCTCTTAGTAAGTTATTATACTTAACACTTAATGTTTAGATACATACCTATTATGCATAAAGACTTCACTAAATGTATAAATATAAAATGTAAATATATACTAAATATATCTAGAAAACGATTTCAATAGCTTGTTAAAGCTAAATTATCAAAAAATAAAATGTATAATACATATTTACTTTTTCATCGAAGTGTCACTTCAATTCATTTAAATTGCGATAATTTGTAATACCGTACAAATCTGATAATATTACTTCTTTGCCATGATAATTGTACAGAAATCTTTACCACCAGGCTGAACTACAAGTGTCCGGTCGGTTTCAACGCAGCGGAGTACTTCATCTCTCTCCTTGGGGTTCAAATAGACAAGGAGTTCGAAAGTCGAGAGCGCATTAGACGGATATGTGATGAATACCAACGGTCGAGCTTCGCCGTCGAAATTGAGAGGCGTGTTGATGTTAGAGACGAGGACGAGTACTTCAACGGCATGACGGATGAAAAGGTAAGTTTAAAATGGAAATCAGAAAAAAATATTTGTATAAATAAGTACCTAATATTATTATTAAATGTAAGGTGTTACAGTGCCAAGTAGATGCGCTATTTTTGCACAGTGGCGTATAATTATTTTTAATTAAAAATACTTATTGAACTTTTTATTATTATACTTCGATAATATTTGAATACTAATTTTAATATTAAATCATAATAAACTATAATTTGCTGATAAATAGTCTTATATCGTACTGTTTGAACAAATATTTGTCCTGAATATGTTAATTATTTTTATCCATTATAAATTAATTCGAGCAATTTGCCATTTATTGACGAGCATCATAAATTTGCGTTAGAGTCGTCGGTCGGTCGTCAATACTAATAATTTAATTTAAATAATGCTAGAAATAAAATACCAGATATATGTGACTATTCTATTTTAGTAGTTACAATATTTAGATATCAACCTTTAACACAATTTTGTGCTTGTAAAATATCTATGGTTAGATTATGTATAAGCAAAATTTATGTGTAATAAATATATTTAAGACAATAATAAATATTAATAAATGTTTATAAAGGTGTAGATAATGTATTAAAATACAGTCATTTAAATGGTAAAAATTACTGAAGTATTTAAAAAAATGAACGGAGCTATATTATTTTATAGCTCAACATTGTACATTGTACTCAAGATGCAGAGCGAAGCCACATCTCTACGCAGCGCCAGAGAGTCTAGCCGAATGAAATTCTCTTGACAATCGATCGATTCGATTATAAACTAATATACATTGATATACAAGTAGCCAGGTCGACTGTCGTTAGCATCGACATTTTTGTTTTTAACATGATCAACAAATTATCTCAATCATTAACAACCCATAACGTCCCACTGCTGGGCTCGGGTCTCCTCTCAGGAGAGGGTTAAGGCCATACGTCCCAACGCTGGCCAAGTGCGGATTGGGGACTGGCAAGACAACGTTTTGGCTACGTAATCTTACCGTTGGATGTTTTTAAACCGCCCAAAGGCCTCCAACTAAGCTTCACGACTGTTATACTATGATAACAACCGGGACCGACTGCTTAACGTGGTCATGGTAACATGCCACCAGCGGTCACCCATCCTGGTTCTGACCGCGCCGACGTTGCGAGGGTAACCTCGGTAATTGTTTCTAATCACCGAGTACCACTGGGCTATGAGCGCCTCACAAATTATCTATAATACTTTTATTTATGGACTATTTCATTGGTATAAAAAGTAAGTTGGCATTCGTAGTAATATAGTTCAGTGTTCGATTTTTCTGCTGCCTGTAGTTTAATTGAACTATGTTATATGACCCGATAACATTACTTTCTCTTGTATGGCAGACTACATTTTATCAACTAATTTTAATATTAGCTTCTGGACGACGATAGAAGAAAATCATCTAATTATTCAGTTTCGATGTCTATACATAAAAAAACACATTCATTGAACTAAGGACCAGTAATTACCCAGCAGGTCCAAGGTCCTTATGTATGTAGGCCAGGGCCAGTATCACCAGGTTTTTTAAAGTTACATTCATACTTATATTATAAATGCGAAATGAACTCTGTCTGTCTGTATGTCACGCTTTCACGGCTAAACCGCGGCACCGATTTCAATGAAAGGAGAATGACAGATTCTTTACCTCTTTACTTTCTTTACCTTATGTAATGAATGGTTAAGAGATTTATACCGTTTAATTTTATTTTCATACATACTCACTATTTTTTCTTTTCTTTCTTTCTTTTTTTAAAAAGACAACTCCCACATTTCATTGCCATAAACTTGCTTACTCTGTGGTCAATTGATAATTTTAATTTTATGTAAATAATGCCAGAAATAGAATCCCAGATGTAAGTGAATACTGACTATTCTATTTTAAGAGTTGCGATATTTACATACGGCCTTAAAATACTACATATTTCTGTTCGTCTATGGTAATGAATATATTAAAAATTAAAATAAATATTGTTAAATGTCAAATAAAGTTGTGCATAATTTTATTAAACTACAGCCAATTGAATTTAAACAGCATGGAGTGGAATAAATAGAGGTGGTTTATTTAGTAACAAAAATGTCACTAAATTAATTATATGCACATTTTAATTTAACTTTTTTATTTTTTATTTATTTATTGGAACAAAAAACAGATACATGTTAAATTATAGCTAGATACAATGTGTACACAAAATTTATGAACATGTAACCAACACCATTGTTCACAGATTACCAAAAATATGATAGGTCAAGTTACTCAGTAAACTAATAATTTTAACAGTATCAATATGTAACTGGACAACAAAAATATCCCAGTAGTAACTAAAAATGAATTAAAATAAATATAATAATAATAATAAATAATAAATAAATATTTCGGACATCTTACACACAACGCCATCTAGTCCCAAGCTAAGCAGAGCTTGTGTTATGGATACTAGACAACTGATATAAATACTTATATACTTTTTTTTTGTAAATACATACATATTATACATAGAAAACACCCAAACTCCGAAACAGAAATTTGGAGATCATACAAACATTTGGTCCGACCCGGGAATCGAACCCGAGACCTCAAGAACAGCAGTCGCATACGCTACCACTGCGCCACAGAGGCAGTCAAATTAATAAATGGTTAAATTACAATTGGGATGCCAATGTGAATAAAGGATGCGGACCCAAAACCGGGTCGTCACACGCTCCTTGGGGGGAGGTCTTCATACAACTATACACCATCTCGCTCACACACAGAGACGTCAAAATAGAGGTTCTTTCATTACACATAATATTTATTTTTAAAAAATTAACCTGATAATTTATATGATATGATTTCTATAGCTATATTAATCGAAATTTAGTTGTTGTGTGTGGGATTTTTAGGGTTCCTATTTTAGATTTCTATCGTGGGAGAGCTATGCTTCGGCATGAATGGGTCGGCTCGACCGGAGTGATACCACGGCCTCACAGAAAACCGGTGTGAAATAGCGTCTGCGCTGTGTTTCACCGAGTGAGTGAGGATACCGGAGGCCCATACCCCAACCCCTCCCCCATACCCCAACCCCTCCCCCATACCCCAACCCCTCCCCCATACCCTTTCCCATCCCCCAAAGGTCAGCAACGCACTTGTGACGCCTTTGGTGTTGCGGGTGTCCATGGGCGGCGGTAATTGCTTACCATCAGGTGATACGTCTGCTCGTTTGTCCAATATTCAATAAAAAAAAAAAAAAAGAGATTCTCATACAACACACGTGATTTTTTTGCTCGTTTTTGCTCGATATTGATAACGGCAACAGGTAGACGCTTGAAATGTATAGATAATAGTACGGAACCCTTCCTGCTCGAGATCGACTCGCACTTAGCCGATTTTTTTTATTTCCTACCCAAACGAAATCACAGTCAACCCGCTTCGATCGCCTACAAATAAAAAATCTCTTTAAAAGTTTTTTTTTATTTGATTTTTATTGATTACCTGACTGCCAAGGGAGACGTATATTTTTTTTAAATCTAAGTATCCCCCAAGACCGAGATAGCTGGCGCTACTTCGGAGAGGCTTTCGGTCAGCAGTAGTGGATGGCAATCGGTTGATAGTAAATTTGTTTACACAAAAACAATGTATACTACGTATGTACGTATGTAAACAGTGTACATACATTTTGTCTACTGCGAATCTCGGATCCGGATCTACGGTTTCGATTTTACATTCATTTTTATATTTTTACCTCATACATTTTGTTAATTTGAGTTGAACTTGAAATAATAAAAAATAAAAAGTATTGTAATCTTTATTTAAGTAGTGTTTAGTCTTCGTTACATTTTTGTTTTTGTAACTGTTATTTTATTCCTAATTCTATGTTGTCAGGTGTTATGTCCTATGGTGAATGTACACTAGTTAATATTTTTGTGTAATATTTTGAAGAGAGTGTCGTATGTGTGCTGTTGGTATGCCTGCTGACCCACGTAACCTCGTTTGCGTCTTATACTCGTATTGCTAGGAGCGTGAAAATTTCCCCCGTTTTTGAAACATTCTTCATTGGTGCTCCGCTCCTATTAGTAGGAGTGTGATGATATATAGCCTATAGCCTTCCTCGATAAATGGACTATCTAACACCGAAATAATTTTTCAAATCGGACTAGCGGTTTCTGAGATTAGCGCGTTCAAACAAACAAACAAACTCTTCAGCTTTATTATTAGTATAGATTATATTTTCGATGTCGAGTCTTAAATGACGGTTTTTCGTCAAAGTCCTTTACATTAATGCTCGTAAAACAGTTTTAACATTTATATAATTTCTTTGTTGCAGGATCACTATTTCGAAAAATATTTAACTCTGTAAGTATGCAACATTAATATTAATTAATTCCATTTATATTGCTGTAATAGCTACAAATTGAAATATTTAATAAATAATTGTATATGTTAATTAGTTAATATTTGATCGTTTTACTTGCTCGTATCGTAATCGTTTTAGAACAAGTTTATTTACTTGAATAATTTAAGCCTTTTTTAAAATAGTAGTCCTGAGAAATAGATAAGATAGAAAGTACCTGCATGACTCGTATTTCTTAACCGACTTCAGAAAAGGAAGTGGTTCTTAATTCGACTGTATTTTTTTTCACGTTTGTTACCTCATAACTTTCGACAGGGTGAACCGATTTTGATGATTCTTTTTTTATTTGAAAGCTGGTGCTCTGTGTAAAGGGTAATCGTCGTAAAGTAAATGCGCAGATTATCCTCTTAACTAAAGGGGGAATCTGAGGGTAAATAGTGAAAGAAGAGATGGTGATATATTGTTATGTCTAATCATATTTGTTGCAGAGTCAAAGTAAATTACTTCGTACAATTCTACTGGTTGATGTGGAGAAATATTAAAGCATTACAAAGAAACTACAGTATATGGCTTGCTGAGTTTATTTTGCTTATGGTAAGTGATAATATTACGAACTAGCTATTGTCTGCGGCCCCGCCCGCGTTAAGGTCGATTATCGCGGTGATTCTTTAAACTGGTATAACTTTTTTATTTACAAATCGATTGAAATGAAGCAAACACTAAATGTTAAGTAGAGCCAGCCGCAAAACATTAGTGATAACCACATTCAAATCAGTTAAGACGTTTCTGTTTTTTTTTCTGAAAATAAATGCTTTGGGTTCTATTGCGTTCATAATACTATCCTTATACTATTTTTTTTTTAAATATATTTACCATGTACAGATAGAATTCAGTTACGATTTTATTATATGTATTGATGATGATTGATATTGATTGATAATGATGATGATGATGGCACAGTCACTTTATGAACTGAAATGTTTTGCTTAGAGGAATTTACTTTATTTGTAGTTATTTCAAACTATACTATGAGCAGGTATATATGTTATATGTCTTAGTATATTTTTCGTATAAAAAATTTTGTAAAATCAATGGAATTTGTAAGCATAAAGGAAATTTATTCTTAACTTAAATTTGTTTTTAAAATAAAACTTCTTTAGGCCCATGAGGGTGAAAATTTTACGGACGAAACGCGTCACGAAGATGTTCAGCGTTTTTGTCGAAGAAGAGGGAGAGAGCGATTGAGACCGATTGAGAGAGAGTGAGAAAGGGCGAATTTTAATTTAATATATTCATCATCTGAGATTTTAATATATTATTTTTTAAACAATTTAAATAAATGTATTTTAATAATTCTCTTTCATTATTTTTATTATTAATTAGTATGCAAAAGAAGTTTCACTTCTGACATTTGTACGCACACACTTTTATTTTTAAATGAATATTATTTTAAATAGTATGGTGCCCCAAAAGAGATTTTAGTATGCTCAATATTGTTTATTTTCTTGAAAAGTAGTATTACTAAATGTTAACTAGATATTGACCTAAATTCAAAAGACAAGGTTTCGTTTTTTTTCTAAATTATTGTTTTCTAAACTTATCAAGTCGAATATTATCAAATAAATCCAACATATTCATTCATTCTACACTACTCTACATAGTGACTACCTCGGTGGCGCAGTGGTAGTGAATGCGACTGCTGTGCTTGAGGTCTCGGGTTCAAATCCTGGGTCGGACCAAATGTTTGTGTAATCTACAAATATTTGTTTCGGAGTTTGGGTGTTTTCTATGTATAATATGTATGTATTTACAAAAAAAAAAGTATATATGTATTCATATCAGTTGTCTAGTACCCATAACACAAGCTCTGCTTAGCTTGGGACTAGATGGCGTTGTGAGTTAGATGTCCGAAATATTTATTATTTATTTTATTCTTACATTTATAAAATTTTTCTTTTTAAAAAGCATTTTAATTTTATACACTTATACATATTATTAAAAGATTCAACACACAAAATTGCGCTATGGTTCTGGTTCCTTGGCCAAATATAAAATTTAAAAAAGAAAACAAATAATACTAATATTGTATTAACTGTTTTAATGTTTTGAAATTAAATCTATTTGTGTCAATCTATAACCGCCCCTTTCTAAATAGTTCAACCTTGTGCAAAGAAATCCGGCAAACAAACTCATGGTCACTTTTTCAAATAATTAAATATGTAGTTGTAATTAATTAATTAAGTGTATTACAGGTAATTTGATTGTACATTATTATGTTGTAACACTAAGACCTTGTTATGTTTTTCCGTAGTTCGTAGGCTTAATAATCTCAATACCATATGCGGGGCGTTTCGAAGAGTTCGATCAACGCGACATACAAAATGTGGAAGGACTTCTGTATCTCACAATAGCGGAGACGATTTTCCTGTTCATATATGCGGTATTCATCACGTTTCCTAGCGAGGTGCCCATACTCCTCAGAGAAACAGCCAGCGGGCTCTACGCACCTTTACCTTATTACTTGTCCAAGATGATATTTTGGGTAAGTTGGTATAATCGTTATATTTGGGTAAATCGACATAGAAGAGAAGCACTGAACCAGGTGAACGACATAGCTCTGAAAGTTAGTAGGTTGAAGTGGCAATAGGTGGTCGCATATGTCGCAGAACTGAGAACCGCTGTAGTAAGCGCTTTCTGGAGTGGAGACCGCGTCATGGCAAACGTAGTGTGCCACACCCTCTGGCCAGATGGCGGGATGACTTGCATAGGAGGGCTGGCAACGACTGGATGCAAAAAGCAACAGACCGGGCTCTGTGGTGTTCGTTGGGAGAGACCTATGTCCAGCTGTGGACTGCAACGGGCTGATGATAAAATTGACATAGCTTCTTACTCACAGAATAGACAACTAACTCTATTAACTAAATTATTTAAAGCATACATTTTAATTGTACTATAAAATCCATAAAGAATATTTTGTAGGATTCAATAATGAACAGGAAAAACAATCGATATTTATTTATTGTTCTTTTTGCAGATTCCTCGAGCAACAATAGAACCGACTATATTCTCGGCATTAGTATTCTTAGTGGCAGGCCTACGAGGTGGTTTCTGGGGTTGGCTTGGCTTCAACTTTATTTGTATACTCTGTGCCAACTACGCCAATGCATACGGTAAGCACTTTAAATAGAACATTTTGACAAGATATACGAAATCTGGATATCATAAAATAATAAACTATACTAAACAAAAAAAATGTAAGCAACTTGTCAATTTTATAAAATAAATTTAAAAGTGATCAGGTGTTAGGCAAATAATTCATGACAAATTGCTGAATGCACAAATCGTGCAAAGCTAGAGAAGAAAAAAAAGAGAAACTAACACATATTTGAATTTAGAACAACACTATTTTAAGAACCAACCAAATTCCAAATTCAAATCTATTATTTTTAATTGGCAATGTATTTCTTTTTTAAATCCGCAGGCTCATTTCTTTCAACAACGTTCGCTTCAATGGAAACCGCTGCATTAGTGTCCGTACCATTCGACCTCATAGGCACAATGTTTTCTGGCATCTACCTCAATTTAGCCAGCGTTTCACCTTACCTATCATGGCTTAGATACGTATCAGGGTTTTATTATGGTGTGGAATCCATATCAGTCCTGCAATGGGACTCGATTGAGTCCATTGAATGTGTAACAAACAGTACGTTGCCTTGTATACAAACCGGGCCTGAAGTGTTAAATCGATTCGGTTACGCTGAAGAGCATTTTTGGCGCAATTGTATATGTCTACTTGTTATGTACTTTGTAGGTCATATGCTATCGTTCTTTATGATGTTGAGGAGGAGTATGCGTGCGCCTGTTTATTAAATGTACCTGATAAATGAAGTACAGGGTCGACTATCACGTGCTCTTTGTGTTTGTCAATTTGCGTAGATGTTTTAGAATAGTATTGTACAAGATTAAGGTCAAATATATTTTGAGATAAAAAAAGAGTTTAGCGAATTTTGATTACTTTAACTTTTTAATCAGCACATTAAAGTTACATTAATTATTGTACGTTTATAGTTTTTTTAATCACAGACTCATCAATTTAGTTAAATCATGAAAATAAAAAAAATAAAAATATTTTGAATGATATATGAATAAAGCACAAGTCTGAAGACAAAAGGACTGATTTTGATAGAGATTAGTCTTAAAAAAATAATTTGGCCTCCGAAACGAACATTTTGAGGTTACTAATTAACGACCTACTTGCCTCCATTGAGAAAATATAATAAAACCTGTAATGAAGTCTACAACCAGCAGAGTGTAAAGATACATGCATATGTATATAATATGTAAAGGATCGCCCAATAATCACGTGATGTCCCCCCTCCTAAATCACTTGTATTTTTTTTCTTGCAAAATCTTAAATCTTAAGGCTTTACATAAAATTTGGAAACTCTAACATTCTGAACATACATAATCTAATTGAAATCTGGAAAGTTAAGGACTGCGATAAAAATATTCAGACAGACATTAAGAGCGCAGGTTGTTTCTGATATAAAAATAATTAAAAACAGTTGTAATCATGTGAAAATCATCAACGAAAAAAATACACGTGATTTTTTACAGTCTCCTACCCAATATCGCATTCCGCCTCACGTACGCCTCATGCCTTACGTGATTAATAGACGATCCTTCAATAGCGTGGCTCCGTCATGGTCTAAAACTTTCTGTGCTAATTTTTCTACTGTTATCTTTTATATTTTACTATTTTTATAAAATCATGACTATAGTCACAATAAAGACAACAAGATTGGAATATGTGTAATTTATTTATCCCACAAACCAACTCCTTACTAAATCTTCTTAGCTCACAGCTACCTAAATATTTCATTCCTGACATAATTTTGTCACCTAAAAGCACCCTTATCGCAAAATTACAGAAAATGTTCGATAAGACAAAGTCGTAATTGCATTATTTGTAGTTTTATTATTTTTATTATTTTTTTCAAAATTAAATTTTGTTATAATTTTGTTGCCTAATAGCTATGAGGGGTTATTTTTTTTTTTTTTTATTGAGTAGTGGGCAAACGAGCAGACGTATCACCTGGTGGTAAGCGATTACCGCCGCCCATGGACACCCGCAACACCAAAGGCGTCACAAGTGCGTTGCCGACCTTTGGGGGATGGGGGAAGGGGTTGGGATATGGGCCTCCGGTATCCTCACTCACTCGGTGAAACACAGCGATATATTATTATTATTATTTATTTCTATTATTTCATATTCCTTTAATTTTTAATATCGGAGTTTTTAATTACTCTCATTTATGCCTTCGTCTTATCGAGAAGTAAAAGTGTAAGTAACCTGCTAATGATATTAAGAGGCTTCAAAATTCCTGACAATAGTTACTTCGGCTGACACATCTGTCATCCTGTTCCACCTGAACCATTAAAGTACCCTAAAACAAATTAGTAAAATCCTTAACCCTCTACTGTAGTTTGAACTAGCTTGTTGCCTTACCCTTGCTATCTACACAATGTTGCTGAAATAATCTTCTTAAAAAGTAAGTATTAAATAAATAGTAGCTTTTAATTGATTTCCTCGGTGGCGTAGTGGTAGCTCATGCGACTGCTAAGCTTGAGGTCTAGGGTTCGATTCCCGGGTCGGACCAAATGTTTGTATGATCTGCAAATATTTGTTTCGGAGTTTGGGTGTTTTCTATGTATAATATGTATGTATTTACAAAAAAGTATATAAGTATTTATATCAGTTGTCTAGTAACCCATAACACAAGCTCTGCTTAGCTTGGGACTAGATGGCGTTGTGTGTTAGAAGTCCGAAATATTTATTTATTTATCGGACCATTTAACAAAGCTATCAAGTTTAAAATTTCGAAAGCATTTGACATAAGATTTCATGTTAACATGAGAATTATATGAGGGTATTCGCTAATAGCCCAGTTGCACTCGGTGATTAGAAACAATCACCGAGGTTAAGCAACGACGGCTTGGTCAGTACTTGGATTAGTACCACTAGTGGCAAGATACCATGAGCGTCTCCATGATTCGGACGTCACGTTAAGCAGTCGGACCCGGTTGTCTATCATAGGATAACAGTCGTGAAGAGTAGTTGGAGGCCTTTGAGCGTCTTAAAAACATCCAACGGCAAGATTACGTAGCCACAACGTTGTCTTGTTAGTCCCCAACCTGCAATTAGCCAGAGGAGACCCGAACCCAGCAGTGGGACATTATGGGTTGTTGATTGATGATGATGATGAGAATTATTTAACGGCTCTGTTGATTGGACAATATTTTGATTAGCTCCTATAAGCAACCGTCTTTTCTGGGTTTATTGAATAATAAATTCATTTTCGCTTTTATAATTTCCGAATAACAATACAATACGTTTAGTAGTGATTACGATTCTTTGTATTGCTAATATATCGCCTTACTTCTAACCTGTAGGCTTTTAAATTTCAAGTTAAAGCCAAATGCTTAATATTATCTTGATACTACCTCATTTTATTTACATATTCTAACCTAAAGGAGTTTACAAATTAATTTTACAAAGGAAATAACACAAAGATCAGTCACATTAGATGTTAAATAGAAAAGAAATACTACTATGACTAAATTTAGTGCATCGAAGGTGTGTAAGTGGTATCCTATGCGACTGCGCTTGAGGTCTCGGGTTCGATTCCCGGGTTGTACCAAATGTTTGTATAATCTACTACCAAATATTACCGTATCAAATATTTGTTTCGGAGTTTGGGTGTTTTCTATGTATTTTTACGAGAAAAGAGTATATTTGAAAGTATTTTTATCAGTTAGCTAGTAACCAAAACACAAGCTCTGCTTAGCTTGGAACTAGATGACATTGTGTGTTGTCTAAAATATTTATTATATTTATAACTTTTGTAGAAAGAATTAGCGGCAATTTTAAATCGATTTCATAATTTATTAATTTGAATAAGAAAAATGTATGCCATGTCCAATGATGAAATTCCATTTGGTGCGTACATATTTTATTTATAAGTTTTTCTTTAAAAAGCATATTTATTTTGAAGGTCGAAGTAATATGTTTGATGTATATCACCTTGAATAAATCACGTTCAAAAGTTAGTTCAAATTTCTGGCATCAAAAGCACCGACATCGGCATCTATGAGCTTTATACAAATATATAAAATGCCGAAGGTTCCCGTTGTTCTCAGAAATCCAATACCGACATCAACCTTCTCAGAATTTTGGTAGTAAACTCATTTCATAATTTTAATCATTCCTTTCCAGGCTCATTCCTATCAGCGACCTTCGACACAATGGAGACTGCAGCTCTCATATCTGTTCCACATGACTTAATAGGACTGATGTTTTCCGGGATCTACTTGAACTTAGCCACAGCTCCGCCTTACGTCTCCTGGCTTCGGTACATTTCTGGTTTCTATTATGGCACTGAATGTGTTTCAGTTCTCCAATGGAACTTAGTTGATGCTATCAACTGTACGAATGCGACTAGAATGCCTTGTATAAAGACAGGAGCTGGCGTACTGACGAAATTTGGATATGATGATAGCAATTTCTGGAGGAATTGTGTCTGTCTTATGATATTATATGTTTTGGGGAATGTGATTTCGTTTGTCATGGTGGTTAAAAGAAGTAAAGGAACACCCGTGTATTGAATATCTAATATATAACATTCTCGTGACGTTTGGTGTTTGTTATCAAACTCCTACGAAACGGCTGGGTCGATTTTTATGAAATTGTGTGTATCTCGGTTAGGTCTGACAATCGACCAACATTTATTTTTCATACTCCTAAATGATAAGGGTGACCGACCCAATTTTTTTTTTAATATTTGTGGTAAAATAACGTTTGTTTGGTCACCTAGTTTAGTTATATAAATATATACTTTTTATAGGACCTTTTTGTTTTCTTTTTATCGTTGTAGTTTAAAACGAAATGTGAACAGAACTATGCCTTATAAAAACTAATTTTAGGGTGCCGTACCTCAAAAGGAAAAACGGAACCCTTGTAGGATAACTTTGTTGTCCGTCTGTCTGTCAAGACCCTTTTTCTCACGAATGCGTTAAGGTATCAAGCTGAAATTTATATGAAATACTCAGGTCTACTGTCCCAAAGCCTTAAAAAAATCAAACTTCTAAACCAACACAATCAAAAGATACAACCTTTTATGTTGCAAATTTCGACACTCGCAAGGGAATTAAAACCTACAGGGTAATTCCCGTGACCTCAGAATCTTGAAACCGTTTTATAGCGCAGATAAAGGAAAAACATAAATTTTAAGTTACATCATATAGTATACCTACAGGTCTGCAGAATCCATTGGTGCGCGAGTCCCACTCGCACTTTGCCGGTTCTTTTCTTATCCTTTAACCGAGTGACGAAGGTTATCGGTGAGCGACTCCTACTCCCTTCTCATTTACTCTGACACCAGCAATTTACTTGTACCCCATGTATTGCAGGTGTACGCTCAGCAACAAAGCTTAACAATAAAACTATCTATCGCCTCGGACAAGAGCTAAAAATATATGTAAACAACATGATATCCCTCTGGTGCAGTTGAGTAAGTTATATAACAAATCTTACTTTCGCAATGTGGGGGAACGGGTATCATGTTCCACCCAACACAAAGGGAGGATCCTCCGACCAGGCGAGGTGATCATGCCTGGCGGGCTACTGCCCAACAGTTGATGTTGGGATGTTGTATATATGATAATCGGCGCGAGAACTTTAATTCCGCGATTCAGGATTGGTAGTTTCTTCGTATTGTAGGTTACTCCGTAGTTCAGTGTAACTTCGGTAGATGGCGCTGTAGTATGTTATGTTGCATGTGGAGGTCGCCACAGCAACTTAGATATCAACCAAGCCATTTTAATCACCGATGCGTGTCTATTTGTGGCATCGTAGCTCTTAAATAGATGGACCGATTTCGATGCGGTTATGTTCATTTGAAAGTCAGTTTCCTTGCGGTAGTTTTTAGCTATGTTTGGTTAATATTGGTCAAGCAGTATAAGAATATTAGCTCTTTTCCAAAACGATGTAAGGCATTTTTGGTGTATGATTACTCGATTAAGTAATTGAGATAAATTTCCTACGTAAACCACATTTGCCACACACACTTAAGGTAAATACGACATACAGACAAAACTCATTTATTGTTCGAGCGAGTCGTATGTTCAATGCGACTGCACGGTTGTTAGTGATTGCCTAGTGATTTAAGCGGTCACTACGCCGCTTGCTACTGCGCCAAGTGCCGTGGGTTCAAGTCCCACGTGGGACATCACTTTGTGTGATCCACAAAATGTTGTCCTGAGTCTGGGTGTTCTTTGTGTCCGTTACATGTATGTTTGTAAAGTCCCCCGCGACACAGGATGTATATTCCTAAACCAAATTTGAAAAAAAAGGACCTAAGCATTTGATATGAATTTAAGCTTGATACCTCCACGCGTTCCTGAGAAAAAGATCAGATTCTATAAGGGTTTCGTTTTTTCCTTTTGAAGTACGGAACCCTAATTTATATTTCAGATATTTTTAAAGAGGCAACTCAAGGACCGCTTAGAATGAAGACTTAACAAACATTATTCATAATGTCTCCAAATAGGTTTGACAGGACATCACTTTGTGTGATCCACAAAATGTTGTCCTGAGTCTGGGTGTTCTTTGTGTCCGTTACATGTATGTTTGTAAAGTCCCCCGCGACACAGGATGTATATTCCTAATGCGGGAGTTGTCTTTAAAATAAAAAAAAAAAAAATGCGGCATGCCCGAGTGCTGATATGGACTTATTTGTGCATGGAAACAACCAGCTCAAGAAAACCCTGACTGACTTCTTCTTCGCTTCTTGTAACCAGGAGTAATGGTGTCTGTTTATCGATAGTGTCTTTCTTGCTTGTGTCTGTGTTGTTATGTGAATGTGTATTTCAATGTATTTCCACTTATTTATTCTATTATTCACAGTTAATATTTGTAATTGGCCTTCTTTTTCGTATTAAATTTGTATAATGTAACCATTAAGCTGTAAGTTGTCCTATAATTGTAAAATAAAATAAATAAATTTTAGCTTGTTATAAATACTAGTCTATAAAAATATCGAGTAGGTAGTCCGACATAAGTTTTTATTCATGTTGTGTAATAGTTGTGTAATCTTAAAGTTGAGTGACCAGGAACCTTTTTTATCCTTATATTACAATTTGTATACTCCTAAGTTCAATAAGAACTTAATTAATATTCAATTTAAAACCTTATAAATTACTAGCTGTTGCCCGCGGCTCCGCCCGCGTTTATGTCGGTTTTTTCGTGTTTTTTCGCGGTCGCGGATATGTGACTGATGCAAAAATTAGATAAAAACAATCCTTGATGCGGATTATACGAGTATATCATTCTAAAACTTCAGCTCGATCGGTGCAGAACTTTTTGAGTTTCTGAAGCGTACACAAACCAGCATAACATTTTTATATATAAAGATTAAAAGACTTTCGTGCGAAGTCGGGCCGAGTCGCTAGTTAAAATACCAATAAGCTACGAACGTGTAGCGCGTATGTGTTAAATGTTTATTAATCGACATGATTGACATTAATAAATATGCAAATAATAAGATCTATTTTAATTTATGTAGGTATTAAGACGTCTAGAATGCATAAATAGAACACTATATCTTCTTTAAAGAACAGCTGTCAGCTTAGCTGCGGTTTGTGGCTTTATTTAATTTTTTTAAATGTCAAACCTATTTGGAGACATTATGAATAATGTTTGTTAAGTCTTCCTTCTAAGCGGTCCTTGAGTTGCCTCTTTAAAAATATCTGAAATATAAATTAGGGTTCCGTACTTCGAAAGGAAAAAACGGAACCCTTATAGAATCTGATCTTTTTCTCAGGAACGCGTGGAGGTATCAAGCTTAAATTCATATCAAATGCTTAGGTCCTTTTTTTTCAAATTTGGTTTGCTATGAAAGTGTAATTTGTTTCAAACAAATATTTATAGGATAACACAATATTATAAGGATAATAGGGAATTTGCATGTTTTTTTATTTCTTAATCTGATCATTTACGTCTTTATAACATAGAAAAATATATAAACAAACTTGAAAATAGTCAAACAAATTTTCAAAGTTACATTTCAATTTGAGCTATTCAAACGCCGCCATTTTGCGCGCGCTTTTGACACGCCCAATGACGACATTGTCATTTTGTGTTTGTTTCCTATTTCAGTGTTTCAGTTACTTTATGCTTATTTATAGTTTTACTTTCTATAAAAATCATGGAAGAAGTGAAGTTTTCTCACTGACACTACTAACACAGTATGAATTTTGATGCCGATAATTTCGTTAAAGTGACCATCGACGCCACATTTCGTTTTGACCAATAGTGACGCGTTTTGTAAGTTTGAATTTCCCTTCCTTAATTTTCACTTTTTATTGACTATTTACTGGGTTTAAATAATCACTAAATAAAAAAAAACCTTTTAAGTTTATTGTAAAGACAATAAGGAATCTATAAAAAATATTTGCGACAAATAAAATAAATATCCATATGTCCTATTATGTGGCTCTGCCGTTTCATTATTTTCTTTTCATTAATAGAGAAGATGACTATATCGTAAATAAATATCGATGTCTCTTTCATTAAAACGAATATTACAAAAAAACTTGAAAAATAAAATATTAGAGCACTTCATTTCTATTAAAAATTTTAATCAAATAAATATGGAAATAAATTGTTCAATGGAAAAGTCTAAAACAGTGACGGCACAAGTTTCTTCTTCTTCTTCTTAATAAATGGCAAAGGCACAAGTTTGTATTCAGTACATATTTTTTTTATACGAAGATATCGTTTTGACAGATGATTAACAGTAACCAATTTACCTTACATTTCAATGAGTTTAAGAACTGTAATTTGGTAATAAAATAAAACAAATTTTTAGTTCTAATCGTATAATTATTTAAAAATATACAGTTTGTTCATTTTAACTTAAGTCTTAAGGAACACACTTAAATCTTGTACACTGACCTATGGATTTTATTGGACTGAATTTTATTTTAATTTAATCCTGAAGAGATTGTTGAGTGTTCGGTAATTTAAATTTTTAATCTATAGGTACCTTTTGACATTGATAAAAATAAATGCAACACGCATTTTTTTATTTTTTTATTAGGTTTTTAGTAAACATATCCCTTCTTTTCTTCTCTTTTTAAACCGTAATATCCTAGGAGAGACCAGACAAGTGTGACAAATACAACACCCAACATATTCTGTACTATGAAGTCTTCTGAATATCCGTTCTCGAATAATACTGCGGCGCCATCTTTGACGCATGACGTTTGATTTGACGGACAATCTGAAAAAAAATACAAATATTATTAGACACCTGTCTATGGTCTACTTCAAGAGGTAACATCCAGTCTTTTCAAGTCAGGCCTCTTTGGCGTATGGGTGGGATAAATTGTAGAAAATTACTTTAGAATGTTCTGTTGTGGTGGATGACCTTGATGAAATGAGACATATTATCCATCACTATCTGTATCGATTGGGATGTTGGTGGTTTCTTGGCGGTTCTTCTCCATAGGTATGACATTTTGGAACCGAGTGACTGTGAGTCATAAATATAACGTTTCGAAAGTGGCTGATTGGCCTACTTAAAGAAAAGCTTCATGCTATTGTTTTTTTTTGTTTTTTTTTCAACCGGTTAGTGACCTTGACAGGGGCGTCGGCAGTTGTGGGTGCAATATTGTGTAAGAAACATGTTTTTTTTTATTCAGTTTAATCTGCCTATAAAAAGTAATGTCACGTAATTGCCAAAACCAACAATCGAGTTTTATGCGATTATTTCAGACAGACAAACAGCGACAGTTCAGACAGAAAAACATAAGACAAGAATTTGCTAATGTCGTAATGTCCTTATTTATATTTAAGTTTTTATGTAAGGTGTTTTTTTTAAATTTGACACATGTGTAGATAAGTAGGTAGGTACATATATTGAATCTGAAAACACGTTAACATGGTAATAGCTCCCAATATAAAAATCAGTTACATGGCGGGATCTTAGATTATGAAACAAAAACCAAAGTGTAAGAAATTATACCAGGAATTTTAGAACCAACATTTTATCGAATGATGTAGATTGTTAATTAAGAGTGTAACAGAGTAAAAGTTTCCAATGACTTGTTTTGTACAGAGGTGAATACAAACTTTGTACCGCTTTTTACGAAAATTGTACAAACGGAGGACGATGTAATTTAGCACAGTTAAAATTTATATGGAGGAGTGAAAAACTAAAATAAAACAAAATAAGAAATACTTTTATATGAATATTATACATAGAAAATACCCAAACACCGAGAAAAATATTTGCAGATGATGCAAACATTTAAATATATAAAATTACATCTAGCTTATTCTAGCGGATATATGTTTGATATACCTATTTATTGTTAATTTTTTTAACTAGATATCGCCCGCGGCTTCGCTCACATTTAATAAAAAGTATCCTATGTTACTTCTGATATTTCCAAGAATATGTGTACAAAGTTTTATGATGATCAGTTAAGTAGTTATCATGTGAAAGCGTAACAAACAAACTTACTTTTACCTTTATATATGTTATAAAGGTAAATATAAAATAAATATTTCGAATTCCAAAATTTTAAGAGAGACCTAAACCGTAATGTATTCCTCAAAGGTTTTTGTGAAAATGAAAATATCACTAAGGGTTACCTACTCTCTCTAAGTGTTCCCTTATATTTGGGGGACGTTGGTGAAAACGGCCATTGCTTGCTATCTTTTTTTAGAAAAAGGCAAGCACAAATGGAAGAGACACTGCAAACTAGGTATATCAATCACAATTAAATTGACATAACAATATTTGACTTTGAACTACATGAAATAATTGGTATCATATTATAAGCTTGATGTAATTGAATCGGTCGATAGTAATCGCCGTTCCGAGCTTGGCTTAAGTGAAATGATTTTATAATCGGAAGTCTTCTCTCAGCAAAAGGTTACTAAGTGCTATAATTATCTTTAAAAGGCACTTATCAATATTGTTTTCGTATATTTTAAACGTGTTATATTAGAAATCAATTAGGTAGACTATTTGTTTAAAATATGTAATATTTGACCTGAAGCAAAATAAATGTGTTTATTTCTATAATACGAGTATATATAGATGTAGTAGCTGCGCTCCGTGGAATATTGTTCACTATTTTATTGGTTTTAATTTTATTTTCATGTGACCTTATATGTTTCTGAAATAATAGTAATTTAAGTTACTCTTATGACATCAGCTATCTCCCCTCTAAGAGCGGTCCAACCGTTATAGAGATTTTCAAGAATAAACGGACATCATCGTGTTAATGTTGTTTCCGGTTGCTTCCATTCCATTCGAGTTGAGTAGCTTGGCCCCTCTACTATAGGTGATAAGGTGTTCTGGTTCCTTTATGAAATACGTGTCGCACACGTTCTGAGGATGTCCTTACCCACTTTGTTGCGAGCGTCATATCCAAAACCACCGTGAACTCGTTCAAACTCCCCGCACCCCTTACTTACATGACCGTTCAGATTATCACCCAGAACGATTGCCCGCGACAACGGAATATCGCGAATAATGACATCTTTGCAGCTTCGCTATACCTTATAAGCATAAGGACTTATCAGATGGGTTATAACCCCCTCAATAAGCATCCATGCAACCATAAGCCGGTTGTTACAGCATTTCACCTCCAAAATGCCACTCTGAAGCCCCCCTGGCGAGCTCCACGGCCACTCTGTTCTCCACACTAGCTGCACCTGTATAGATCAACTTGTAGCCATTCCTAATGAACCGGAATTTACTGCCGAGTACACCGAGTCTCCTGCAGAAATGCCACGTCCACCCTCCGCCTGGAGATTATATCTCCAGCTAACTCCGTCCTACGCCACTCCGTGCGCCAGGTGGCAAAGCGGAGCTTACGTGTTAAGGCTGTTGGGCGTAACTACTTTAACCGTGCCTTCCCTGGACACGGTAGCCCTCGCCCACTTGCTACAGGAGTCGAGTGAAGATCCTGCGCGCCGTTTTACGGCGCCGCCCGATCCGTGGCACTAATCGTGGAATCTCGTCCGTTGGTCAGCAGGTGCACCAGCTAGCAGGTAGGTTGACTTGGGCTACGAGGTTCTTAATAGGGACCTATACACCCAATAATAGACGGACAGACAGGCGAAAATGTTAAAAATTGATTTTGTTATTTATTTCAATACCGAGGCATTTAGTGATAAACTTTAAGTTTTTAAATTACAAACAGATACTTCAGTTTAATTTATTTGTATAGATACCACACTTTTTTAAAGTTTTAACTCTTAGTGATGCCTACCATTTATCTTTGTCTTTGTTTAAAACGTATTCGATGTTATTTACCTACGCTTAGATCATCATCATTAATCTCATGATGTTCTCAGAAGCCCTTCAAAGGTTATCACTAAAAGATTTATTGATGATAAATTCAAAAGTTTAATAAAAATTATGCAACCACTACAGTAATTATACGTATTTTTTAGTGTTTAGAAGCATGTTTGAATTTAGTGTTATATTATTTAATTTCACTATTGCCTAGTGGGTTAATTAGTTGACTAAACGTTATTTCAAAATAAAAGGCTACATAGATTTCAGTCACTTTCACTGTAATCCATACTAATGTTTTAAATTATTAATATTCGAAAGATATTCTGTCTGTCTATTACGTTTTCACTCCTAAATATTTTAACCGATTTGGTTCAATTTCGTCATAGAAATATATTAAATCTTGGACATATAAATAGACTACTTTTTGGTCGCAATAACCATTATATACGGGGTCGGAGCCGTGGGTAAAAGCTAGTAGCTCATAAGGAAAGGAAATACTACTAGGACAACACACAAAAATAATTCGGCATGAATGGGTCGGCTCGACCGGAGTGATACCACGGCCTCACAGAAAACCGGTGTGAAACAGCGCTTTAGCTGTGTTTCACCGCGTGAGTGAGGATACCGGAGGCCCATCCCCCTATCCCCCCTATGATGGCGCAGTTGAAACTTATATTACCCCAGGAAGGTACCAACTGCGCTAGCGTTGGAGAATCCCTCTCTGGACGTCCACACTTAGAACACAACGCGCCTGAGCGTGGATGCCCAGGCTGCCCCTCGTATTCTGGGGGGGGGGGCAAAACTACGCTCTGTCATGCTCGGGGTAAGAGCAGTACCACCATGGCACCCCCTGCCACGCTAGTCGTGGACTTGTGCAACATCAGGGGATTACAAAGTAATCTAGATGCTGTCCATCACCACCTCGAGACAGCAAAGCCAGCCTTGCTCTTTTTGACAGAGACGCAGATTTCGTCTCCAGCGGACACTTCCTACCTCACTTATCCTGGGTACGGTTTGGAACACTCCTTCATCTCCAAGGCCGGAGTGTGCGTGTACGTCAGAGACGACATCAGCTCTCGTCGCCTTAGCAATCTTGAAGGTAGGGACCTCTCCATCCTATGGCTCCGTGTAGACAGCGACGACCATCCTCGCGTCTATGCGTGCCTCTATAGGTCCCACAGCGGTGATGCCGAAACTGACCGACTCTTCGAGCACATCCAGATGGCTACAGACCTCGTGCAGCAGCAGATCCCCTCCGCAGAGATCGTCGTACTTGGCGATTTTAACGCCCACCACGCCGACTGGCTCAGTTCCAGTAAAACGGATCATGCGGGGAGATCTGTTCACGATTTCGCCCTAGCATACGGCCTGACACAACTGGTTACCACGCCCACGCGAGTCCCAGATGTGGAGGGCCAGAATCCTTCACTGCTGGACCTTCTGCTGACCTCTCATCCGGACGGTTACCGCGTAACCGTTAACGCTCCACTTGGCACTTCAGACCATTGCCTTGTCCGGAGTTCAGTGTTTATCACACTCTCGCCGCGATCGCAAGTTGTGCGCGGCCGTCGTGTGTGGCACTACAGGTCAGCAGATTGGGATGGGATGCGGACGTTCTTTGCGTCCTACCCTTGGAGACGGTTGTGCTTCACGCCGGATAATCCCAGCACTGCTGCTGATTCTGTTGCTGATGTTGTGCTGCAGGGTATGGAGCTTTTCATCCCATCCTCTGTGGTCCCCATTGGTGGCAAGTGTCGGCCCTGGTTTGGTTCATCTTCCAGAAAAGCTTCTCGCATGAAGCAGGAGGCTTACCAAGCCTGGGCTGGCGCGGTGGCGGTGCGGGATCAAAATACCAGCGCTCTGAAAAAGCAGTACAACTTTGCCTCCAGGTCCCTCAAAAGAGACATTGCAAGGGCGAAATCGGAGCACATCGCTAGGGTTGGCGAGAGGCTTGAGCGTCTTCCCTCGGGAACTCGAGCATTTTGGTCTCTTGCCAAGGCTATCGAAGGGAATTTTTGTAAGCCATCCTTTCCACCTCTTCACATGGGAGATAATCCGTTGGCCTATGACGCAAAGGAGAAAGCCGATCTTCTGGCAAAACACTTTGCGTCCAACTCGACCTTGGATGACGGGGGGCAGGAGCCGCCTACCATACCGCGGTGCGAGAGCTGTATGCTGGATATCCAGTTCCACCAACGCTCAGTGCGCTTAGCACTTTCGTCCCTTGATGTCCATAAGTCGAGTGGCCCGGATGGAATCCCTCCTATTGTGTTGAAGATGTGCGCTCCAGAGTTGGCACCGGTCTTAACGCGTCTTTTTCGACTCTCCTACTCCACTGGCGTAGTCCCGTCATCATGGAGGGCAGCATTGGTCCACCCGATCCCTAAAAAGGGCGATCGCTCAAATCCGACTAACTACAGGCCGATAGCCATAACTTCCCTCTTCTCGAAAATAATGGAGTCCATCATTAACCATCAACTCCTGCGGTACCTAGAGGATCATCATCTGCTTAGTGACCGGCAGTACGGTTTCCGTAAGGGTCGATCAGCTGGTGATCTTCTGGCATACCTGACACATCGCTGGGCTCAGGCGATTGAGACTAAGGGCGAAGCATTGGCAGTTAGTTTGGACATCGCGAAAGCGTTCGATCGGGTCTGGCACAAAGCGCTTCTTTCGAAGCTCCCTTCCTATGGGCTTCCCGAGAAACTATGCGATTGGGTCACTAGCTTTCTGGCATGTAGAAGCATAAAGGTCGTAGTCGACGGCGAATGCTCTGACTCCATGTCTGTGAATGCTGGTGTCCCGCAAGGCTGTGTGCTATCGCCTACTCTGTTCCTCCTCCATATCAATGACATGCTGCCAATCAGCGGCATTCATTGTTATGCGGATGACAGTACGGGCGATGCTCTCTACAACGGCCGCGCCAATATTTCTCGGGAAAACGTCATTGAGAGTCGAAACAAACTTGTGTCTGAAGTTGAGACCGCTTTGAAAAGGGTCTCAAATTGGGGTAGACTTAATTTGGTCCAATTCAACCCGACAAAGACACAAATTTGCGCGTTCACCGCAAAAAAACTCCCGTGGGTCGTATGTCCTCGTTTTGAAGACACTCCCCTATCTGCCTCAGCCAATATTGGGATACTCGGTCTCGACGTATCGAGCGAAGTCCAGTTTCGTGGCCATTTGGAGGGTAAGGCCAAATTCTTTTTTTTTTTTCTTTTTTTTTTTTTAAAAAGACAACTCCCACATTACGAATAAACATCCTGTGTCGTGGGGGACTTTACAAACATACATGAAACGGACACAAAGAAAATCCAGACTCGGAACAACAATTCGTGGATCACACAAAGTGTTGTAGGTACCGCGTGGGATTTGAACCCACGACACTTGGCGCAGTAGCAAGCGGCATGGCGACCGCTGACACCACTCGGCCAACCGTGCAGTCATTCATCATCAAATTGGCCTCAAAAAAGCTAGGTGTGCTCAACAGATCGAGGCGGTATTTCACTCCGGCCTACCGCCTTCGGCTTTACAAAGCGCAGGTTCGGCCTCACATGGAATACTGTCCTCATCTTTGGGCAGGGGCACCCCAATACCAGCTCCTCCCTCTGGACCGCATTCAGCGGAGGGCGACTCGTATCGTCGATTGCCGGGATCTTTCAATTCGGCTAGATTCTCTGGCGCTGCGTAGAGATGTGGCTTCACTGTGCATCTTCTACCGCATTTACCATGGGGAGTGCTCCGAGGAATTGTTCGGATTGATCCCTGCCGCATCTTTCCGCCATCGTCCTACGCGACAGAAATTTCATCCCCATCATCTAGATGGTTGGCAGTCCACAACTATGCGATTTTCCCGAAATTTTCTGCCACGCATAGCAAAACTGTGGAATGAGCTGTCGCCTGCGGTGTTCCCGGACCGATACGACCTTCAAACCTTCAAGAAAAGAGCGTACTCCTTCCTAAAAGGCCGGCAACGCACTTGTGACGCCTCTGGTGTTGCGGGTGTCCATGGGCGGCGGTAATCGCTTACCATCAGGTGATACGTCTGCTCGTTTGCCCCCTATACAATAAAAAAAAAAAAAAATACAAATAAATAAAATAGAAATGTGTGTTTGTAATACTCATTTAAACGCGAAGCCATTTACAAAACGTAGATGGCCCGAGGTACGTCAGGGTTCCAGGGTTTTCCTTTCTAGGGTGCACCTGGTTCCCCGGTATCTAGTAAGTATTCGAGACGACGTGGATTTTTAGTCGGTTCGAGTGGAAAAAATTGTCGGTCCCGGTTGTCATGAACACCTATGACAATCGTTATTGGGATGTTAGTACCCTCAAATATACTGAGAACTAGTTCAACCTTCGAATTCAGTTTACCCTCACGGTTGCCTGTCACCGTGAAATGACTGAAATTTAGGCAACACCGGTTGAACTAGAAGCCGACCCCCATAAAACTTGGTAATAAATGGCTTTGAATATAATGAGATCTACCAAAATAAAATAAACTGGTATCATCTGCATTAAGTGATAACAGTTTAAATATTTTGTTTGTTTGTTTTGATATGTTGAATTAACTTACGGTGTGCCGCAGGGTAGCTGCCTCTCTCCGAGCCTCTTTTTGATCTACGTAAATGACCTATGCCAGCAGTCTCTAAACATGGGTAAAATATTTAGTTACGCGGACGACACTGCTGTTATATTTCATGGTGGAACCTGGGATGAGGTGACGAAAACTGCTGAGCTCGGCCTCCGGAAAATAAGTCATTGGTTGGAGAAGAACTTGCTCACCCTTAATGTACCAAAGACCTCGTACGTACAGTTTACATTCGCCAAATCTAAACCTCCAGCTATAACGCTCAAAGTACACGCATGCAAAACACCACACAAGTCAAACATCGATTGCTTGTGCCCTTCACTATCCCAAAAAAACACCGTTAGATATTTAGGAGTTGTACTAGACACAAACCTGAACTGGCGAGCACATATTGAACAAACTACGTCACGGGTTAGAAAGCTTATCTGGATATTTAAGAGACTACGACAAGTTGCAGATTTTGGCTTGCTTCGATCGATATATGTTTCTTTGGTGCAGTCCGTCATTGGTTACTGTATGACGATATGGGGAGGCGCCTGCAAAACCTACATGATTTACCTAGAAAGAGCCCAAAGATCACTACTTAAGGTTATGACATTTAAACCATTCAGGCACCCAACAAAATCATTGTACGAAGAGTGTGAACTGCTTACAGTAAGACAACTGTATATTCTTAATTTAACAATTATGCAACATAAAATTACACCAATTAATTACGGAAACAGAAATAAGCGTACCGTAACTAACGTGTGTCAACCCTTAAAATGTAGAACTGCACAAGCAAGACGGCAATATTTATATTTAGCTACACGCATATATAATATAGTAAACAAAACGTTGCTCATAAATTCACTGGTAAAACACGAAGTCAAAATTAAAATTAAATCATGGCTACTTACACTAGACTATACAAAAACTGAAACCCTCTTACAATGAACACACACACATACACACACACACACACACACACACACACACACACACACACACACACACACACACACACACAAACACGCACACACACAAACACGCACACACACACACACACACACACACACACACACACACACACACACACACACACACATCCACAATCATACAAACGTACACAGGCACACACATTGCATACTGCCACACTCTTTACTGTATTTTTATTGTATAGTTGACGTATCATAAAGGGTGAAGACACTGACTCCTGTAACACAGGTTGTAACCTACCACAGGAAGCAGGGTTTCAATGTAAATTAACACTTGTCTATACCAATAAAAATTATTATTATTATTCTCTTTATTTAATTATATATACATATTAATTACATTTTTAAATACATAAAAAAGATAAACTATAACATAATATATATTTAAAAATATAAAAAATAGTAGACCACCGACTTCGGGTACAGGGACCAAGAAACCGGTGGTTAGGGCTCCAAAGACAGGAACCTCCTCACTATGCGTGCCGTGTCAAGAAGGACTGCCTTCTGTATCAGACCCTTGATCCAGCCTTCTAACGTGAGTCTCTTAAGGTGTTGGTCGAGGCTCTTGGCTATCAATCCGTGAGCAGATACGACTATCGGAACAATTATTACCGAATCCACATTCCACATATCGACAATCTCGTGAGATAGATCCAAATATTTTATTTGTTTTTCTTTTTCGACTTTCACGAGATTCTCGTCATGAGGAACGGCGATATCGATAATAATTGCGCGGCGTTCACCTGAGTTCACAAGATGGTATTTAAGGGCAAGTTGCTGGTGTACGATCCTGGCTACTTGGTTGTGCCTGTGCAAATACTCGCCGTTAGCAAGACGAGAACAACCAGAAATAATATGCCTGATAGATTCTCCGGGACGGTGACATGTCCGACAAATGTCGACCGTACCATCTTTCAGGACATACTTCCGATAGTTATTCGTCATGATAACTTCGTCCATAATCGCACAAACAAAACCTTCGGTTTCTCCGAAGAGATCACCATACCGTAGCCAGGACGTAGATGTTTTGAAGTCAATATCAGGCCCATTTAGGGCCCGATAAAATCGATCATGAAGTTCCTTGCCCTTCCATACCTCCCTGCGATCAGTAGTACTAAGTACCACAGGTTTGCGCCAATTCTCTTTGGCCAGAGCAAGCGGAGTGAGTCCGGTATCCACTGCAACTACACTGCGATGCATGCCCACATCAGTATGAAGAAAATATTCTCTAAGATTGTATATCTCGCGATTGTGTAGGGTCTTGATATTTAAAAGTCCACGACCCCCACATTTTCGCGGGATATACAACCTCATAACTGATGAACGTGGGTTATGCATTCGAAATGCAGTCAGCAATGTACGGACATATTATTTCTGTTATTGGCCACACGATACATCGAGGAACCTGTTAAAAAAAGATTTATAAAAAAAACTTATTATTATTATTATAATGTTATATTATGTATGTATAAAAGTTGCTTTGCATTTTAATGTGAATTTTATTGTGCAGATGGCAATCTTATCTTGTAATCGTTAAATCTAGAATATTAATCAGTACCTACTAGTGTTGGTGTAAAGTTAGTGTATTCAATAAATTAGTTACTATTAAATTTATGAGGGTTCCGTTTCGTAAAATAAAAATAATCTTTGTCGTCTGTCTGTCTGTCGCCGTCGGTTCAACTGTACGTTGTTCATCATTTTGTGTGTGTAAGTATTTAATTTGATTTATTCTTAAACTCGAATGTAACTCTGTCTGTCTATTACGCTTTCACGGCTAAAACGCTTCACTAATTTACATGAAATTTGATATGGAGATACTCTGGTTCTTGTGGAAGGACGTACGTTACATCTTACAGAGATAACCGACATATATGGCCGCGAGCAAAAGTTGCAAATAAATTGACGGTATAAGCTCTTGTTAAAAACGGATAGACGTTTCACCTCATGGTAGATGAGTTTCAGTGCCTGGGATCTCCAACATAAAGATCCCAAGTGTGAAATATGTAACAGGCTTTAAGAGGGGCTACGCTATTTGTGTGGAAGCCATACTAATTCCAGAATACAATGAATCCCAAAAGAGCGCAGTTTTAGAATGCTAATTGTCCAAGTGAATGGAGGCCACCGAATGGAGGCCATAGTCATAGCGTTTTTTTTGCCGGTACAAAACAGTCTCTCATTTTTGCGGGGGGATATCTTCACATTCAAAAACGATCGCCTGACTCTACGAACTCACACATAACATTAAGCAAATCATTGAGAATTTCACGCACACATAAATACATTCTCTGACATAACACTTTACACGTAGGCCCATTTAGGCTTATTCTTTGATATAGGAACGCCTACGTATGATTGGAGTAGTCATCTATAATTGAAAGTAATGAACAAACTAGCTGAACCACGCGGTGCTACCCGCGGTACGACAATAACCGCAGGCAACGCCGCTAGGCGAAGCTTGTATCTTTATAAATTGTCGCCTATGTGTTATTCTGATGTATATTATATTATTGTAATATACATCAGAATAACGTAAATAATGTATAGCTATATTATTGTAAAGTTTTATCCAAATCCATTCAGTAGTTTTTGCGTGAAAGAGCAACAAACATACTCACAAGCTTTAGCGTTTATAATAATATATTAGTGGGATGTCGGAAAACGACACATGTGCAAACTCTTACCAATATGATCAATCTGTCTCCAATACACGTTGCTCATGGCATCCATGCTGTAGTAGAAATGCGAGATGTATTTAACGGGGTACATCCAGGCGGGTAAAGACGAGATTCGAAGGAAAGCTCCAGACATGAGGAACAGGGGTAAGTCCACGCAAGGCATCACATCACCCATGATGCCTGTTGACGTGAAGAGAGCGGCCATACCTAACCCTTAAAAACAGAATCACAGCTGTACTAGGGATATCTATGGTTGTCACATGAATAAAAGTCTTTTTTCTCCAAATTTCTTTTTAAACAAATATAAGCCTCAAAAACATGAAAAATAACTGGCACCAATTTCTTTATTTTTAATTAGTGATATCTTTCCATTCGATTCAAAACAATATGTGAGAGTGATGTCGTAAAAAAGGACGGAAGTATGTAACAGGAAGCCGCAAAATCGAACGTCATTGTATAATAAAATCATCATCAAGATTTAATCGAAGAGCGCGCGTTGTCGGGCTACATGTAAACAAAAAACAAATTAGTATCATCAATTCGTTCACTACTGTATTTTTATATCAATATTTTGTTTTTCTATCGATATTTTTTCGATTTCTTTATCCATTACGATGTAATTTTTAAGGACCGTCCTTGTGCCTTAAGAAAAATATTTAAATAAATAACAATCAAATTGGTCGAGCGGTTCGCGAGTTTTGCATATCTACGAGTATACTAATATTATAAAGCTGAAGAGTTTGTTTGTATGAACGCGCTAATCTCAGGATCTGCTGCTCTTATTTGAAAAATAATTTCAGTGTTGGATAGTCCATTTATCGAGGAAGGCTATATATCATCACGCGAAGACTAATAGGAGCGGAGCCCCAATGAAGAATGTTTAAAAAACGGGGGAAAATTATTACGCTACGGGCAATAGCAGACGTAAACGAGGTTGCGTGGGTCAGCTAGTGTAAAACATATCTTGTGTCTAATTAATCCCACTGCTATATATTATTGAAAATAGTATGATAGGAAGCTGCAAAAAGACTCTTCAATGCTTACCATAGGCAACAGCAGGAATGGCGCTAATGCATAAAGTAACTACGAACTCGAAGGCTGTCAGCAGGTGATTGGGGAGTTCCACGGCTAGAGTAGTCACCGTCACCAGAGTTATTGGCCACACGATACATCGAGGAACCTGTTAAAAAAAGATTTATAAAAAAAAACTTAGGCCTGCCTCTTTCATGACGAGTGAATGAATATACATATATTTAGCTTCGAAAGTGACTCTACACTGCTTGATGGAAAGCATGTTGAGAGTGACACCCTCGCTGCGAAAGTAGACAATGCAGTATTGTGACCCACATTATAGCGGCCTAGTGAGATGCTTTTTCACGACCCGCATAAAGGATCGATTCGCTTGTAATGTCGTATATGCATCGCTCTTTTTTTATAGAAAAGAGGGCAAACGAGTAGACGTATCACCTAATGGTAAGCGATTACCGCCGGCCATGGACACGCGTAACACCAGAGGCGTTACAAGTGCGTTGCCGGCCTTTGGGGGATGGGCCACCGGTTTCCTCACGCACTCGGTAAAGCACAGCGCAAGAGCCATTTCACACCGGTTTACTGTGAGGCCGTGGTATCACTCCGGTCTAGCTGTCCCGTTCATGTCGAAGCGCGGCGCTTCCACGGTCAACTAGCTTAGTTTTTTGACAAAAAAGTTCTCCAATGGTTCTAAAGGGTTTTGGGCTACTGAGCAAGCTGGCCAGATGGTTTGGTAAAGGGTTTATGGCGAGTTTTCTATCTTTGTGCTGCTTAGTTTGTTTGCTTAATCGGCTCTTAAGACACCAGCGGTATGATTAGCTCTGGTGACACTATTCTTAACCCGTTACTACACGAATAACAATTAGGATGGCCACGATGTAAAAAATGACGCAATCTGTACCTAATATGTTCAAAAGCCACGAGGTTTTATCTCGAGAACGCATTAGCTCGTTTTGAATCAATTAATCAATTCTTTACAGTCTAAAGATTCTAACAACTTTGATTGATTATTTGAATTATTTATTTAAAATTGTACACTTTTGCTGTCGTAGTTACTTTACTTTTTTTTTTTTTTTTTTTTACTTTATTGTCGTTAACCAGCCTTAACATTCTTAAAGGTGACCACAATGACTCAATTCTTGGATTACCACGCATTTGGTAATGAGAGATTTCTGGTTAATTGCCTTTGTTTTTTACGATATAGGGAATAAACGTTTTGATGATCATAAAGATGAAAAATACCTGGTGTAATAAAATACTATTTAAACTCAAGAATCACACGCGTTATGCTGGTCAAAGTACACTCTATTCTTGAACTTGCGCCCTTGTTCCCGATTTTTCTTTCTTTCGAATAGATTTTTGTTCACTATTTTAGTGGCTTTAAAATTGTATTCGCGTTTCATTTTCTAAAACAAAAGAAGAGCAAGTTACTTCTTATAACATCAGCTAGCCGTTTCAGAGAAAAACCGAAATATATGTAATTAGTAAAAAGTTGTTATTTTAAATTACCAACAGATTCTTCAATTTTATTTGAGTACTTAGATGAAGAGTTTTTTTGTTAGCTTTTTTTATGTATATGCCAGATGTGCCTGCCTAAGTGACTTTATTCTGCCTGATGGAAGGCATGAGCAGAATCCAAGAGTGGTGGTCACCATACTCATTGCGAATGCAGACAATGCAGCATGGTGACCAACACCGTAGCGGCCTAGTGATGCTTCTGCAACATTGGGCCTACGGTCTTTAAATATTTAACTGTAGTGGCAACTTAATAAAAAAAAAATTACAAAATATTCTTCATCATAAACATCCTTTGACACCATTGTACATAGTCTTCTCATTAAAAAGAAAAACATTAAAATATCCTTACAAAGCTTATAAACCTTGACACAAAGTAAGCAGAGCACTTGTACATTCCCACTTCTCTCTTGAATAAAGGCAGTTCGTATTCGAACGCATAGAGGGCGCTGTACGACATGCCGAAGGAAACCTCGCTGGTGATGAGCCAGATCAACCCTCGGACGTCTTGGACGCCTCGTTGAGTGGTGCCTGAAGCTCCTGCGTAAGCTACGCCGAGGACCATGGCGGTGATAACCTGTGAAAGGAAACATAGCTATTACCTAGAAAGCGTTATTATATTATATACGTATATATATTACTAGCAGACCCACGCAACGTCGTTTGCGTCTTATATTGCCCGTAGCGTGAAATTTTTCCCCCGTTTTTTAAACATTCTTCATTGGTGCTCTGCTCCTATTAGTAGTAGCGTGATGATATATTTTATATATATATTAGGTCACCGTGGTATGGGTACTGCATTGTTGTTTTGTCTGCATTCGCAATGTGTATGGTGACCATCACTCTTGGATTCTGCTTATGCATTCCATCAGGCAGAGAGGAGTCAATTATTTGACTTTAAAAAAAAATACTCTGATACTTATATGTGTATTTAAATACTTACACTTTTGCCTGGGGTCCATTCTCTTAAATGTCGGTATTGTGGTAATTTTTTAAATTTGGATATTTTTTTTATTTGTCAATCGATTGAAATAAAAAAAAACAATGTTAAGTGTAAGTTAAATATGGAAGAGAAAATCGCAGCCACTTCTGAGTCACAGACAAACAGACAAAAATTCAGAAAAGTTTTGTTTAACTTCTGTTACTTTTATAAACCTAAGAAATAAAGGGCTCTGAAGTGGTTTTAATATGAACTTACCACAGAAATAAATAATTGTATCACTTGGTCCCATAGACCTCTTTTCATCGTCAAAGACAGCCTCCATAGCAGCAGACGCACCTGCTGGAACCAATTCCGCTGTGTTCTGAAGACATAAAATATGTTTAGCCTGGGTAGCGCAGTGGTAGCGTACGCGACTGCTATGCTTGAGGTCTCGGGTTCGATTCCCGGGTCGGACCAAATGTTTGTATGATCTGCAACTAGTTTTGGTGTTTTCTATGTACAGTATGTATGCATTTGTATGTATTATGTATTATATATATATATATATATATATATATATACATATATATATTGTAAATACATACCCATAATATAAGCTCTGCTTGGTTTGGGACTAAATGGCGTCGTGTGTTAGATGTCTGAAATATTTGTTTATTTATATTATTATTATTAATCCACTGTAAACATTGTCTTGTTACTCTATGGACATATCCTATACCGCAGGGACTTTACAAATATACATGAAGCGAACACAAAGAGTATTCAGAACATCAACTTATGGATCACACAATGCGTTTTTTTATTATGTAGTGGGCAAACGAGCAGACATATCACCTGATGGTAAGCGATTACCGCCGTCTATGGACACCCGCAACACCAGTGGCGTCACAAGTGAGTTGCCGACCTTTAGATGATGGGAAGGGGGATGGGGGGAGGGATTGGGTTATGGGCCTCCGGTATCCTCACTCACTCGTTTTCTCTGAGGCCGTGGTATCACTCCAATCGAGCCGGCCCATTTATGCCAAAGCGTGGCTGTCCCACGAAAAGGGAGAGTGTTTCGCAGTGAACTCATGTGATGTATACAAAACTACTGGCAAACACTACTGTGTCCCATGAGGGGATCGAAGTCACAATACTTAATACAATCCACAATTTTTTATTCTCACATATATTAAAACTGCTGATACATATATATATATATATAACGTAGTGTTGTGTTGTTTTTACGTAATACTATTATTGTAATTTAACCAACACATATGAAAGAAAAAGAACAGGTTATTGACTGATAAACAGATCACATTACATTTTATTATATAGATTATCAGATTTCACACTTCATTTGATACCTACTTAAATATTTTATGTATGTATGTATGATTTGTGCAAACTGAAATTTTCGTTAACATAGGTACACACACGCACGACAGTTTAATAACTACTTCTGATATATGCATCTAAATTAGTTAAGGGTTTGCAAGAATATTAGCAACTGATGAAACGTAGATATATTTAGCCACAATTACAAAACGCGCCATAGGTAATTTAAAAAAATCTTTAAAGGATATTTTAAAAAAATAAGATTAATCATCTACAATTACTTATTTATTCATTTTACGTACAATATTTGTTATCGAGACACAACATTTCAAAATATCTAAGCTGACAGACGAAAATCGGGCTTTTATATATAGAAAACGTTTAAACTTAAATATCTCGAAAACGGTTAGATTTAGGAGATGGTTTTTAAAGTCAAATCAGAGAGACATAAATTAAACTACACACCCTCAACTGGAATAGGACTATTTAACCTGTTGTAAGATGTAAGAAGCTTTTAGGAGATAAACCGCTATCATTAATATCAATTTTGACAACAAAATTAAGTGATATAAAGTAGCCTTACACGCTCATTGAGCCTTTCAAAAAATTCCAGTTCAGCAGTTAGGCTAGATTCAGTTACGAACTTCGATACATTCATCGTCAAACAGTTTTTCATACTTGAACTAGCTGTCTTGCGGTGTCATCCGCGGTTATTCTTGTACCTTTACAACTGAATATTACGAAAAGCGAATATTGCAAACAGACAGTCCAATCCAATGTTATTTATTTGTATAGATAAAATTAATAATAATCGACTGCCTCGGTGGCGCGAGTGGTAGCGTAAGCGACTGCTGTGCTTGAGGTCTCGGGTTCGATTCCCGGGTCGTACCAAATGTTTGTATGATCTGCAAATATTTGTTTCGAAGTTTGGGTGTTTTCTATGTATAATATGTATGTATTTACAAAAAAAAAAGTATATAAGTATTTATATCAGTTGTCTAGTACCCATAACACAAGCTTCGCTTAACGTGGGACTAGACGGCGTTGTGTGTTAATAAATTGTCCGAAATATTTATTATTATTATTAATAAGATAATATTAGAAATGTAACGGATACAAATACTTTAATACATAATTTGACTGTAAAGAAGTTTTTACTTTAAAATTGTTACTTACGTTTTACAAAATATCTGTTCAACGACATTAACGCCACCTGCTTCTGACCTTCTTTCAGAGATAGAGACTAGTCTTTGAACATTGTTGCTGTGCCCCGAAACTGCTCTTATGTAGAACTCAGCTGGATTGTACTTCAGTGGACAATGGAGACCTATGCTGTTAATTAAACACAATTTCTGTTATTCAAATCCGAACGTCGAACCTTAACCCATTACTATATTTATTGAATTGTGGTAGTATTGACTAAGATCCTAAGTGAATGATCAAATATTAACCGGCAGGTTGATGAAATTTCAAATTTTAATTGAAATCAAATTCAAATTCGGTGTAAGCAAATAATATAGGTGTGTGTATGTCAGATATCAAACTAAAAAGTATTATATGTGATATATACAGTAAAGTTTTAAATGAATTAGTTTAGTGGTTTTTAAAAGTAAAAATACGTAAAAGATTAGGTAATAACTATCCATACACCTTCACAAACTTTCGCATTTATAGTTAGCAATATCGGATTTATAATAAAAAAATAACAAAAAAGCGACTTCAAGAATTACTACTACCTAAGAGGTAACAAACATAAAGAAAATACAGTCTTTTGAATTGATAATCTCCTTCTTTTTTTGAAATCGGTTAATGATACACTCCTCCTTTTTTAAGTCGGTTAAAAATACAGAGTTTCAAAACTTTTATTTAATATCTTTAATTATATAATTAGTTAAATAACGCATTCCTTAAATTATTACGTGGATATCTAAGTTCATACATAAACAAATTTAGTCACTTCTGTGTCGGTTAAATGGTAATACAATGATATCACCTTCGGGGATTTAAATAATATATTATGCAATGTAATGTCTATAGTTTTAATATAAAAATAAGCCTACCAATTTAATAAACCACTAATAAAATACTATTATTTTAAAATAAAATCTTATGTGTGTTATATTTTAATGAAAGTGAAGTTATGAAATTTATAAAAACGTTATAATAATAACCAAAATAACAAAGATAATGGTGCTTACATTAATTCTGAAAGTTTGATTTTAAAATGCTTGATTCTGATTGACTATATAAGAATCCTCAAAAAGTTAGCACCGACTTCAATGAATCTCAGGATATGGTGCGGACTGGGAGAGGTTTAGAACTCTCCCTGTCCGCCAGGCCCGAATATGGGCCAGGCACCGCAGACGACTCAGGCAGTGAGGCCACCAGTCACCTTAGCAGAAGCAGGCCGGGGTGGCGGCGCGAGCTTTGTAAAGTGCTCGCGCCCTTTTATAGAATAGGAATATTAGGGTTCCTACACAAGAGGGAGCCACCTACAAGCAATAGGTGGCCCGAGGTACGTCGGGGATCCAGGGATTTCCTTCCGAGGGTGCACCTGGTTTCCCGGCTTCTAGTACCCGAGTCGATGTGCGGTTTTTAGTCGGTTCGAGTCCGACATAACCATAAGTGGTATCCGAGGGAATTGCCGCACAAAAAAGGGTATGGTGTGAATAGTATTCCTCGAGTGAAAATTCTCTAAATGGTTGGACATGCCTTTCAAATACACATGCTTTAATTTTATTATCTTATCTCGCGTAAATACATATACTTTTTACTTTTTTTTAAAGCAAATTGTATAAATTGCATTATTGTCATATTAAACACTAGCTGAACCCCGCGGTGCTACCCGCGGTACGACAATAATCACAGGCAACGTCGCGAGGCGAAGCTAGTATCTTTATAAATTATAGCCTACGTGTTATTCTGATGTATAAGCTATATTATTTTAAATCGTAAAATAAGTAACTTTTCTGGTTGATTTTTGACACCTTGTTTCTTGAAAAACGCAAATATCTTACGGAACCCTATTTTTTTTCAATATAAAATATATTATTGCCTATGTTACTCGTGGATAATGTAGCTTTCGAATGGTGAAAGAATTTTTAAAATCGGTCCAGTAGTTCTTGAGTTTATTCGTTACATACAAAAATACAAATCTTTCCTCTTTATAATATTAGTGTAGATTAAATGATAGATACGGGTATGTAACTAACCTTTCAAATACTTCCTCGCATTCATCCTGTGTCCCGTGGAACAGTAGTCTACCCTCAGCCATTAACAGTATCGAGCTGAATTCCTTAAAGATATCGCAGGAGGGTTGGTGAATGGAGCACAGCACGACTTTGCCGCCGAGAGCCAGTTTCTTCAGAACTTCGATGACTAGAAGAGCATTATAACTATCCAAACCCGTGGTTGGTTCATCACAGATAAGTATTTTAGGGTCCGACAAGAGCTAAAAGAAAAAAACAGACAGTTAATATTAAAGTGATTGTCTTTACGGTTTGGTGAATTTCAATTTGATTGCCTCGGTGGCGCAGTGGTAGCGTATGCGACTGCTGTGCTTGAGGTCTCGGGTTCGATTCCCGGATCGGACCAAATGTTTGTATGATCTCCAAATATGTGTTTTGGAGTTTGGGTGTTTTTTTATGTATAATTAATATGTATGAATTTACAAAAAAAAATTATTTGTATTTACATCAGATGTCTAGCTCTGCTTAGTTTGGGACCAGATGACGTAGTGTGTTAGGTGTCCGAAAAAACATATTAAGGAATTTCTTAGATTTATTTACAGGAATGTGACCCTGACATGCTTGAGTTATTTCTTATAGTTTCCAATCCTTCGTTATTCTAACCTCGATACAATTATCTTTCAATATACTCCTATTTCACATTATTTAAATTTGCAAGTGCCCAGTTTTTGGCAACCAAGATTAGTGTCGCCTACACTAATCTTAGCACATCTTTCGTCTTGTTTTGATTTTACGTACTTACACATCGTATTTCCTTCGTTTAGTAATTAATGTTTGCAAAAAACATAAAGTAATATTACAACTCTATTTAAAATTAATTAACATACCTATTTTCTGTTTAAACTAATATTGTGAGCTCACTACACTATATATATATGTATATATTATATATATATACCTACCGATGTGGCAAGAGAAAGTAGTTTTTTCTCTCCACCTGATAATGCGTTGACAGGAGTGTGTCTATGAGACTTCAGTTTTAATTCTTCAATAAGAACATTTAATGTTCTTAAAATATGTGGCTCTTTACAACTGCCTAGTTTCATTTCTGTCTGAAACACAAACATTCTACTTATCACATCCATTTAGCAGGACCATGATTCAAGTTCTATAACCGGATATACATTTAGAAGACAGCAAAAATTCTTAACATTTCCATCACTAAATCACCTGACATTCAAATGCGGAACTCTATAAAAGTAATATCTATTAATCTAACTGACCATAAACACCAAATGTTCCATAACGCTCAGCCCAGCCATGAAGACCTCCATTTGCGGGACGATCTCAGCCAATCCAGGGCAGTCCTTGACATTTCTACCGAACAGGGTCACAGTGCCTGAGGTCGGTAAGGTACATTTACCCGCAAGAGATACTAAGAAGGTCGTTTTTCCAGCGCCACTAGAACAAACTCGAGATTATAGTTATTGGTATTTTGAAACAGAACATAGGTGTACATTTTATAATCAGACGACATTAAATCGGAGACGTAGTGGTTGATTTGACGGTCGTGAATTCGAATCGAAGAGTGCAGTCAGGCACTATGACTGAAGTACAATACCGGCCTGAATACACTCTAAACGCAAACATTTAAATAAACAAATAATAAATATCTCGGATATCCAACACTCAACTCTATCTAGTCCCAAACTAAGCAGAGCTTGTGTTATGGGAACTAGACCACTAATAAAAATACATACATAGTTTTTTATATCGAACCCGAGACCTCATGCACAGTAGTCGCATACGCTACCACTGCGCCAACGAGGCACTCAAATTTAGATTAGTTTGTTAGTAAAGCTTTATAAAGATACATTTCACATTACATCATAGCCTATAACTGTCCACAACTCGATATTAAGCCTCTCCATCAAGATACCTACGTTACATTCTAACTTATAACAACAGTCATATTGATAACGCTATCATCTAATTCGCCTAATCTTGGTAGCATATTATGTATATTTTACTTATATACTGTGATTTAACATGAATTTTTAAAATTGTACAACTACTTCGATCATGAATAAAACAAATATGCAGGCAGTATCATGCACGCAATTCTGGATTTAGCAATAAATTATTGCCAAGTAAGATTCTAGAAAATTTACTTGTACGTGTACCAATGACAATAAAATTGAATAATGTAAAAACACGTCAAATTACTTAAGTAATTTATTTCCATGTTATTACATAGTTATCATGCGATAGTGGACCGCATCGAGTTTTTAATGTGTTTTTTAATTGCATTTGAAATGAAAAATATTAACTTGTATAGTGAGTATCATTTTTTTATTGAATAGATGGGAAACGAGCAGACGTATCGCCAAACGGTAAACGATTACCGCCGCCCATTAATGTTAACAGAGCAGCAGACTCGTCACAAGTGCGTTGCCGACATTTAATATCGTATATAATAACAATACTTAGTTCAATGCCATCTAACCACGATACTACTGTCTACTAAATCCTTAATCGCGCAATGAAGTTCTCAACTCGTAATTATCATACTGTTGATACATGTTTTTCTTATAGCCGTTGATGCTGATTTTTAGATCAAACGTCGCAAGTGGAGCTGGATTGGTCACACACTCCGTAGGGATTTCGATCATATCGCCAAACAGGCGCTCGATTGGAATCGACCTGGCGGCGTACAGTTGCAGACGAGACGAAGAAGGTCATGGAGCCAGCTAAAATGCGAAGCTCACGACCGAACGCGATGGCGGAATGCTGTGGACGCCCTCTGCCCCAACTAGGGGACATACACGTTTTGACCTTCTTTACAACTCTGCCCAGACGAGTTAGTTATAAGGTTTGCGTGAAGATTTACTTCTCTATGCTCCCTTAGTCGGCCACTGTTTCTTTAATCCGTCACCTCACAAACCTCTCCTTAATCCTATTTAAAATAAGTACTTGTATATTAGATTAGTTACCTCGGGCCAATGACCGCAGCAAATTCGTTTCTTCTTATACATCCCGTAACTTAAAAAAAAAACTTTAGTTACTTAGTGAACGGCAAAACTCATGTTGAATTGGGAGTATTTAGCACCCTAAACAGTGAGTTATTTTTTCATGATTGATATTAAAGTTGATTGCCCAACAAAAAAAAAAGAATTTAATAATAATAATAACTGTCGATTAAAAATAGACATAATTGACAAAAGTGACAATCTTGACATTTCGATAATTGGAAAAAGTCGATTGACAGCATGCAATCCATTCCACATCTGTAGGAATAGTTCTAACTAAGGAAATTAATCTCTAAAACACTATTTCGCACTCCCACGAGTCAAATATGAAAGAAGATGTACCATTTTAACGGACTTCAAAAAAGGAAGTTGTCAATACTTCGGAATCTTTTCGATACGTACATTTAAAACGGTAGGTAGCCGTTGGTTCGGGTATCGAGAGATAGAGAGTTATTAGAGAACCTTACCTTTGTTTAGAATGACGGTTTTGTGTTTAGTAGCTTTTCGTCTCCACCACGACTTCTCTTCCGACGTCCAAACTTTTAAATCTTTCACATTTATTACTATGCCGTTTTCTATATGCTCTTGTTGCTCATCATACGAATATATGTTCTATGAAAACACAATAAAACAATTTAATATAACTTATTAAAAACAAAACATTTAAGAATCGTACTTTATTTTAGAGTTTCACACACCAACATGTTAAATAACAAGCGATCTGTCCTTGTTGCGCAGGTGCAATGTTCGAGATCATATTTCTTTGAAATTATTGGATTTTCTTGACTATAATTTGTATGCATATATGCAAATAAATAAAATTGAAGTGTCTGCGAGTAATATTAAAACCATTTTTTACTAAATGCTTAGTTTACTAAACGTTATATAAAAATAATAGGCTACATAGATTTCAGTCACTTTTATAGTAATGTATACTAATACTATAAATTCGAAAGTATCTCTGTCAATCTGTACGTTTTCACAGGTAATTTTTTTTTACTTGGTTCAATTTCGGCATAGAAATATATTGAATCTTGGACATGGAAATATACTACTTTTTGTCGCAATAACCAATATATACGGGGGCGAGAGAAAGGAAATACTACTACAACACAACACACAAAAAAAAACATCTATACAAATAAATAAAATTGAAGCGTCTGTTTGTAATACTCATTTAAATGATTCATGATACTCGTACATGATCCAAAATAACATTTTTTCACAATTTTTGTCTGTATGTCTATCTGTATATTCCGACTAATCTCTGGAAGGGCTGGCCCTATTTTAACGGGACTTTCACTCGCAAATAGCTGATGATATAAGAAGTAACTTAGGTTACTTTTTTAGACTAACTTCGACCAGCGACGTTACATGCGATTGATGTTACACCGCTGGACTCAGCTAGTCATACATAAAACCTTCCTGTCTCGTTGCGTTTTCTTACAAGAATTTTTTAATAACAGCCCAGAGTACGAAAGTTGGGGGGTTATTCATGCTCTTGCCTCCGAGAGTACGGTAAGCCGTCTATCCCGGTTGTCATGAACATCCATGACAATCGTCATTAGGAAGTCGGTTCTTCGAATTCAATCCACCCTCAGGGTTGCGGAGGTCCGATGCCAGTCGGTCCGTGGATAACTGATATTCACGTATAACCGGTACAACTAGTAGCCGACTCCAAATAAACTTGCGAATAATAAAGGCTGGGAAGAGGATATACATTCAATCCTTCCTCTTCAATCACTCTCTCTCTTTCCATTAAAATCTAATTGAAATCCGTTGGGTAGTTTGAAAGATTAAAGGTAGGCCCGGATCTGGAGGACAAACGGTATGGTTTCCGTCAGGGCCGCTCCATTGTGGATGCGATCATGCGCTTAATGGCTGTTTATACCCCTAATACCCCTTATTGAAGCAAACATAGCGCCAAAACATTTTTATTTAAAGTAGCGAAACCTACAATTTTGAACCAATTTTAAACATTTTGAATTGTCATCATACAAATTTAATGTGCTATTTTAATAATAAATGTAATTACTCACCGCATACGGTTCCATTTCACAAAAACTCAGGATTAACTAAATAGAATAAATACACAATAGCACACGAGTCTCGTAGTAAGCACAGAACAATTAAATATTTTTGAGAGAGTAATGAGTGAGAAACCGTACAGTAAACGTTTAATATCATTGTGTACATAAACTCGATAAAAAGGAGACGAGTTACATGTTTGTTGATCCCCATTCGCCCTCCGGCAAAGATTTATGACTAAGGTAATCGTAATTAAATTTATTTATACTTTTTAATATCTACTTTCAATTACGTTACTTAATGTTTATTGTACTTTTTCATGTAATTTAACAGTAAGGGACTGTCTGTCGATGGATATCAAGAGTCACAAGCTGTTACAGATCTTTGAGCACATCCCTCTAAAAAGTTAGGGTAAAGAAGAGTTTGAGCTTCAGATAACCTCTCTCACTCGGTAAGAATCGAAAGAAAGAAATACTTCAGCGTTAAAAGTTATTCTCGTCAATTTTTTAATTTACTATAACTTTTACGTTTTTAGAATGCAACTAGGTTAGGGGCCTGGTATTAAACAAATACAATCATAAAGGATTGCACAAATATACTTCATTATCTATACTAATATTTTATAGAGGAAAACTTTGTTTGTATGTTTGTTTGTAATGAATAGGCTCAAAAACTACTGGACCGATTTTAAAAATTCTTTCACCATTCGAAGGCTACATTATCCACGAGTAACATAGGCTATATTTCATTTTGGAAAAAAATAGGGTTCCGTAAGATAATGAGGTTTTTCGGACACAAGGTGTAAAAAATCAACCAGAAAAGTTACTTATTTTGCGTACGCTGCGTAAACTAAAAAATATAGAACCATAAAATGTTCTAATTAATCGTAGACCTTATAAATATCTACAAAAAAGTCCGCGACACACTATACGTGGGCAAATTTTTCGCTACGGGCAATAAAAGACGCAAACGAGGTTGCGTCGGTCAGCTAGTAATATAGTATAAAGCCTTTTCATAACAAATCAATTCTTAATTCCAACCCGTTTCTTATCTTAGACCCGACCCAGAAGACCCTAAAAGTAATCGTCAAAAGTTAAGTGACTAGTGATTCTACTTGGTGTGTTTCAATGATAACATAATTAATCTTACCTTACATTTATCGGTCATTGAACTGGGATTCTTCTCAAATGTGTTTCTACGACATTTACGAATGACTAAACAAATGCTTACAGTTGGGTGCTATCTGTCTCTCCGAATCAGTATCAGTTTACCAAGAATTTGATATTTTTTCTTGTCAATTGAATGTAGTTAGTTGTAAATTGTCTTATAATTATAACAAGGGATAAATGTTATCAAAAATTAATTTAATTATAATTTGTCCATTACACTAAGTGGTCATAGAAGAGATCGTATATAAGATGCGAATTAATCAGTAATTTAACTGATGCTGAAATTTCTTTGATTTTGATGATCATATTTTGTTTTTAATTGTCATCATAACCTTGAATAATCCACTACTGGACATATATCTCTCTTTCGAAAGAAGGTTTTAGCTTACTATTCTACGCTGGCAACCATTCTATTCAAGACTACAATCTAGATAGAAGCAAATTACATGCAATTTCGTTTATCCAGAATGGAATAATTAACAAAGAGAATGGAATTGTGTAATTAACAAACTATTAAATTTATGTATATATATATTAGTATAGTAGTCGACCATCATTTTAAAAAGAATACATTACATTACTTGTGAAAACACAAATGTAAATACGCACATATCTCATACAAATACCTTTTCAGCAAGAAATGAACCCGCGTACTCTACCATCGCATGCGGTAAAAGTTCAGTTACCGTGAGTATTTTATAAACCACTAATATTATAAAGAGGAAAGATTTGTATTTTTGTATGTAACGAATAAACTCAAAAAGTACTGGACCGATTTTAAAAATTCTTTCACCATTCGAATTCTACATTATCCACGAGTAACATAGGCTATATTTTATTTTGGAAAAAAATAGGGTTCCGTAAGATATTTGCGTTTTTCAAGAAACGAGGTGTAAAAAATCAACCAGAAAAGTTACTTATTTTACAATTGACAATAATATAGCTTATACATCAGAATAACACGTCGGCTATAATTTATAAAGATACTAGCTTCGCCTCGCGACGTTGCCTGTGATTATTGTCGTACCGCGGGTAGCACCGCGGGGTTCAGCTAGTATTTTATAAACAAATGTATGATAAGATATTTCATTTACCTACTCGAAGGAATTTGATAGCGTATGTCAACAAAGACTGGTCCCAAACAGTTACGTCTGGACGAAAAATGATTTGAACTCAAAGAGTACATTCATTTCATTCATTCAACTTGAATGACATTCTTTGTAGCCGGATAATATACAATGATATTATTAATGTACCATACAAGAGTAGGAAACGCAGCATTTTTGCTTTTTAACATATTACTTGAACCCTCGACTGATAACCTTGTTTAATATTTAATAAAAATTATAATACAACGCCGCATTTCTACCAATTTTAAGTACACGAGTACTCAATGATATTTCCTTACATTCTTGACGTAGTTTTGTCATCATGACGTCAATCGATCCCGTTTATCCACTGCTGTACATAGGCCCACTATATCACGTTGGTGAGACGAGTTGATATAATATTTGTTTTGCCTACAAAGTGTCTCTAATCTGCCTGATGGAATGCATTAGCAGAATTCAAGGGTCACCATACTCTAATTGCAAACGCACACAATGCAGCATGGTAAACCCACACTATTGAGAGGCTTCTACATCATCGAGTCCCCGGTCTTGCACTCACCAACAAAATACAACACTACGAATGCTATAATTATACGTTAAAGTATTCTTGTTTGAAGTTTTCAAAATTATTATTTCTTGATTTCCTGTAAAACGTTTATTTTTTATTCTTACATTTTTTTAAATTATTTTGTATATGAAATTCCTTATAATGTAACCAGACTCATTATTGTTAGTTATACTTACAGCTATTTATAGTAATTAGTGTTTAAATGTTTTGAATAGATCTACTTAAGAAACACTTACAAAACTTACGATTGGTATTTGGTTTCAACATTTTAGCAAATGGTTTAATAGTAGCATTTGTTGGGTAATCCGTTCGAATCAAATTAATTTATTCCGTCGCTATTTCGTCTGCTTCGGAAAATTTTCTCCGTTTTCGCAACATTTTTTATTGCTACTACTTTTCAAAGACTTCATAAGTCTTTTAGGAATACGCTTGTGTTTAACGCTTCCATCCTCAAATTGTAGTTCTGTATCCTGCTTCAAAAACTAACATTATTATTGTTTTCAATGAATGAGTGATTGGTTGATGAATGTTCATTCAATGGAAAGTTTATCAAAATAATTACTAGTTTTGAGTTTTAGTCTTGAACACATTTATTTAAATTAATATTTTCGTTTAGACTAACGTGTTCATTAAAATTGCTAATCATTTCTGAATATAGTTTTTATTGTTTAGCCTTTATCAATTCAAAGTATAATGAAGTGTTGAGATTCTTATATAGTGTCTATATTTTTTAGATTTCTCTTATTTTTTCACATAGACACAAATTAAGCAAGGTATTTCTTTTAAATATTTGTGTACCTACGTCTTTATAGTAATGAGAAGAGCGCTGCAAAGATGAGAAGAGCGTTGAAAAGATGAGAAGAGCGCTGTAAAGATTAGAAGAGCGCTGCAAAGATGCGAAGAGCGCTGCAAAGATGAGAAAAGCTTGATACAAGCCTTGTATCAAGCCATCTTTCCAACGTAGTATAAAGGTCAAAATCTCCTTTCTAAGCATAAGCCTATGTACAGAACTTCGATATCGCATACCCGCACAGTGTGCGTCTACATTGAGGCCCATTTTTTTTATTTTTGCGAAACCGTATAAGATTCAAGTGGAAATTAGTTAATAATAGTTTAACCTAAAGCAAAGGGTCATAAATTTCTTAAACCTGAAATAAAGTTGTTGTGATCAAGTAACTTGGCCTTCAGCAGTTCACATACTTGCGAAAAGTGACAGCCTGAAAATGTATTATCTCTTAAGACTTTCCGAGACCGGTTTGCACACACACTGTGCGGCTCCACTTGGGTCGTGGTTGATGGAGGTCTGATGGCAGTCGCTCCGCATAAAAAGTCGAAATAGACTTAAAGCCAACCCTAACCAAGTTTGGGAAAAAAAGTGGAGGAAATAACCTCCTCGTAACACATTGTGATCTAAACTAAGGCGTGAGGTGGGATTAATTCCTACCCAGGATAAATTAGAGTTTGCATTGTGTCTATAGGCTTAAGAAGTACATACTTATAAAATGTGTTTCACTAAATTGTAATATTAACAGTGGTCATGAGTATTCTTCTCATGAGGCTCTGCGCACTTTGGATACTGGATGTTATGGATCGACACAAGCGGGGAATAGATTTTGGTGTTTTAACCTAATTTACCGTGACAATCCAGTACATGCTGTGGCGTCTGCGTCAATCTATGATTTTTAAGTGTGTGTGTAGCTTAAATTTAACGTTTATAAATGTCACTTGGTGTCTTAATTAAATAAATGATTTTGAATTTGTTTAATAAAAAAATTTGTTTATCTTAGGCAAGGTAGTGTTTGTTGAGAGTTGCTATGTGGTAGTGTAGGAGTTTATCATCAGTCATTTTACCTGTAAAAATTAAAACAAGGCACTGTACGTAGGTAATAAAACAAATTTTAATCACTAAACAATTTATTTTTACATAAAACGATTCTCACACTCACATACAATAAGTAGATAATACTTATTACAATAAAAGTAAAGTAAACTAACATTATTTTTATATTATGACCTCAGCCATTAATGGCACTAAATGACCCGTAGAATCTGCAGAGTCATAAATATAGTCAAATATTTATACAATAGTGTGTTCATAAATTCGATCGTAAGAGGCACTTTTTCATAGACAAAAGGATGTATACATAACTATCATGGCATAAATTCTAAGCAAAAGACGCGATGTCAAATAAAAAAAAATTGAATAAACAATTTTACTATTTTGGCTATAGTGACTATTTAAATTTAAAAACAGATGTAAAATTTTAAATTCCAATTTGTCTTAATTATTGTTACTGCTCACATTTCCAAAATTAAAACATGTAGTTGTTAATTAAAACAGAATGGTAGGAGTGTATTTCGAAAAGTTGACTGAAATGTAAGTGTAGTATGAAACGTAACTATCCTTTATTGCCATATTTTGGTACTTATAGAAAATTGGTACCCTAATTAAACAGAACTTCTGCTATAATTAATTAAAAATATATGAAACATTTCATTTTGTTCTAGTATTTTTTGTTAATCAATGGCCTATTACAAAAATCGAATTTCAATATTCTTAAATAAAAGTTTATAATACAAAACTAAACAAAAGGGTGCATAGAGAGTTTAAATTTAGAATCAAACGTGTGGGGCCTTGGCGCGAACGTTTGCGGCGCTGTGATTGGACCACTGTGCGGGTGGCGCGCGTTAATTGGTCAGCACGAACAGGACTTCTGGACACCGTCTCTGCTGTTTTCTCCGTTTGCTATCTTGTGATCAAGCGCAAATTTTTCTCCGTCCTTATCGTTGCTATGAAGAAGTTTGTCGTTTAGAAGTATCTGAAAATAATATATATTGATTAAATGGCGTGTATTTAAACAAAAAACTTTACTTTCTACTTCTCAGATCGTATCAGTTGAGCTTTTAAAGCTACCAGAACTAGAAATTTATAAAATTTGATTATATAAATGTCAGTGAATTTTCAAAGTTTGCCGCTTTTATGTAGCCAAGCCTTATTTCTTATACAGATTACTAAATAATACTCTTATTACCTACAAATAAATTAAGTACTTGTGTAAAAACATGGAAATAAGTATTATAATGATTAATATAATTATAATATCATTCTGTCTTAGAGAATGATGTAATAAAACCCATAATCACATAACTCAAAGTTCTAGGAACACGCAACCAAATAAATAAACACTATTCGCAATGTAATTCCGCGGCTAAAGAACGTTGAGGTAACATGACAGCGGGTTAATTAAAAATACATAAAAGAACAGACAGATCGTGTGCATGTGTCATAAAGATCACTATTATTAGTTTAATTAAAATATCAGTGAAGTATTCTACTTGCCTAGTAGGTACTATATAAGCAGGTCCCTAATAAAACTACCTACATTTTTTGCACGACAATTTATTTAACTTTGAGTGAATGTGAAAAATATAAGTACAAACATTGATTTCCAACAATTTTGTACATTTACTGTCAATTAGTATATCTATATTTTTAATCATTAAGCTGAAGCATTTGTTTGTTTGTTTGTTTGTTTGAACGCGCTAATCTCAGCAACTACAGGTACGATTTGAAAAACTATTTCAGTATTAGATATCGAGGAAGGCTATAGGCGTATAGGCTATATATCGTCACGTTAAAACCAATAGCAGAGCAGCACCAATAAAGAATGTTTCAAAAGCGGGGAACAATCATTTGCGATTGCGTGGGTAGCTAGTATATAAAAAAATGTTTTTCCGTTTGCCACTCTGCCCCTTAGACTGGAGGGATCCAAGAACTGCTTTTATTAAGACATTCGGATCCCTATATATTAGGGTACCTACAAAACATAGTTTTGCTGCAACCTTTGGAAATCGATATTTATTTACGTTAGGTATAAGGTTACATTATTCGTAACATACACGACCATTTAGCATAAACAATGGAAATTAATGTTTTACCTATTGGCGTAGGTTATGTGTGGTCTCAGATTGAGGCACTACACCCTATTTAAATGCTGAAGCGACTAAAAAACTAAATTATTCTATAAAAAACCCGGATTTGAAATCTAACCGCCCACTGTCATGGCTTCCTTTAATGGGCGGTTATTATTTATTAAGGCATATTGTGCAATCTTGTGTAATATTTTAATATATATAATATTGCGCAACCAACGACACCCGAGTATCAACATTCCTTGACGACACCGAGACCTAAAATTTTCCATAAACTTAACATGTAACCTCAATTTAAATTAAAACAAGTTTTTTAGAGTTCGTGTCTTCGTTCTCAATATATTCACGACTAGACACATTCCATTTCCGGATTAGGCAGTCGACGAGATAACTATTAAACATAAAACTGATAATTAATAGAAAAATACTGTATAACGTTCATCAAAAGAAGATATCCTCTTTTAAAACGCTTTAATTAGATTTACGTGTATATTTGTTTACGTATTTGTAACCGACTTATGCAAGCACGTTTGTTTACCCGACTACGGCAAAGCTAAAGGTGGGTTATGATGTTGACAAGCTATGTATGTTATCTAGTTATTAGAAATGGACAAATTAGATATCGTTTAAATCTAATGCGTGTGTCGCCCTCTATCGGTCATAAAGTACTGTGGTAAAATATAAATTTGAGATAAATATGACGTGCTTGCTTTGTATCATTAGAAAGGACGTTACTTGTACATTTCAAAAAAATATATATTATTAGCATTTGCTCGTGACTTGCGACCTTAAAATGTTATTTAAAATATACTATGCAAAGAAATGAATATATAACGGCACCAAAACATTTTAAACGAAAAGAAGTAAAACCAACTACAAAAAAACGAAGCTAAAAAATTATGAAAAGCCGTAGTCACACGTAACATAGACTTTATATTATTATGGGGGAAGAGGTATGTCCCTCGAACACAAAGGGAGGATCCTCCGACCAGGCGAGGTGATCATGCCTGGCGGGCCACTGCCCAACAGTTGATGTTGGGATATTGTATATATTAAGCGGCGCGAGAACTTCTATTGCGCGATTCAGGATTGGTAGTTTTTCCGTGTAGTGCGTTACTTCGTAGTTCAGTGTATCTTCGGGAGATGGCGCTATAGTAGGTATGTTATGTTGTTGTTGCACTGTATGTGGAGACCATAACACTTTAACAACATGTGACTACGGCTTTTCAAACTTGTTTCATACTTTTTCAGCGTTGTTTTTGTCGTAGTTGAGTTTTAGTTTGTACTTTTTATACTATATTATTTCATTACTATCGACCAGGCCCGACTTCGCATTAAATTTTTTGTATTTCCCCTACTATAATATGCATGTATTACACATTTAAACTTTTCTCTTGAATGACTATCTATTGCTGAAAACTGCATCAAAATCCGTGGAGTGGTTTAAAAGATCTAAGCGAGCTAACAGACAGAGAAAACTACTTCATTGTTACTATGTTACGATTAAATATCCAATTTATACTACTTTCTTAAATAAGTATAGATTTAATAAAGTAAAATTTGTTTTTTTTTTAAATTTTATGGTCGCCTTAAGTTTAGCCATTTGAAATTAATCAAATCTTCCAGAAAAAGTTCTAACTTGAGAATTTTCTAAGCTTTAAAGTTATTCGGACTAAATGTTTGTATGATCTGCAAATATTTGTTTCGGAGGATGTGTGTTTTCTGTTTATAATATATATGTAAATACAAAAAAAGTATATTATGTATTTATATCAGTTGTCTGGTATCCATAACACAAGCTCTGCTTAACTTGGGACTAGAAGGCGTTGTGTGTTAGATGCCCGAAATATTTATTTATTTTATTACGAGTATTCGAATGTAGACTGGAATAGCCGCCATGATCCGGTACGGATACTTTTTAATTCTACTATATTATTATAAGTTGCGAAATAGTGAATAGGCAAGAAAATGCATATACTAAGCATCGGTTAGAGGAATTGAAATTTACTGAAAATATTTAATTCAACTTAAACTGATTCTGAATTAGTAGCGCTATTGCTTTCATTCCTCAATTCATCTATGTATTTATTTTTATAATATAAGGAACAAACGAGCAAACGTATCGCCTGATGGTAAACGATTACGCGATACGTAACACTAGAGGCGTTACAAGTGATTTGCTGGCCTTATAAGAGGGAGTACGCTCTTTTCTTGAAGGTTTGAAGGTTGTTTTGGTCCGGGAACAGCGCAGGCGACAGCTCATTTTACAGTTTTGCTGTGCGCGGCAGAAAGATGTATATATATCTTTTCTTTCCATTGTCATACTTATTATATTATCTTTTTACTTTGAGTATGTACCCAATCATCCCTCTACTCCCTGCGAGCCTGGTGATGAGAATAGAATATACCCTCTAATACGTAATGATCTAAAGTTATAGATGGCAAAATGTGGGTGTTTTTAATACAAAGATGCAAGTTTTTTTAAAGATGCATATTAGGAATACGCATCCTGTGTCGCGGGGGACATATACAAAAAAACATGCGACGTACACATAGAACGCTTCGTCTCAGATTAACAATTTGTGAATCACACAAAGTGTTGTACCATTTTTACCTACAAAACTTAGCGCTGTAGAAAGCAAACGTGACGATCGCTTAAACCACTAGGCTAATCGTGCATTCAGTCAGCCAGACAATTATAATTATATTAATGGATATAGAAGCAAACATTGGAGTGTTTTTAATTAATTGCAGATTGTTTAAAAGATGTCCATTACATTAAAATTAGAATTACATGTCAGTGGTACTTGATTGATTTGCCTTATCATTCCCTATTCCTAGATAGCAGAAGTACCTAGTACATACATATATGGATATGTTCTAAATCCATTTTAATAGGTACTATAAATTCGTTACTCTGTTTTTCTACCTACCTTTTACCGCTGGCAAAAGTTAGTTTACATATAATTAAAAATTCGTGTTAAATATAACTTACCTTATTAACTAATGAGCGTGCCGCCTCCTCAATGTTAATATTCTCTTTGGCAGACGTCTCGAACCAGCCCGCGAACCCTTTCTCACGACAGTACTCATCCATCTTGGCGGGAGAGTTCACGATACCTTCCTTTTGTTGATCGCACTGCAGACAACAACATATTTAAGAGATTTAACAAACAAAAAAAGATTTCAAGAACTAGGCCAAATTGAAATGGGATCACACGGGAAGCACCAGCTTTCAACTAAAAAAGAATCATCAAAATCGATTCATCCAGTCGAAAGTTCTGAGGTAACAAACAAAAAATGCAGTTGTTTTGAGAGCCTCCTTTTTTGTAGTAAGTTAATAATATAACCGATACTTACAGATCGTTAATGATGCAAAATTTGATAAAAGATTTGATGATTTTAATAAAATTTCCGTTAGTGATAATCAATTTTTTGCTGTAAACATTTGTATGTTACTCATCGTTTGGGAATTCATGACTAATGAGGAATCAATGAGTAAATAATCGTTTTATCAACATCTGTTTTGATTAATTCATTATATCTAATTGTTATTTACAGGTGGGTTCAGTTCGTCGGGTCAGCTATTATAACTACTATAGAAAAAAATATTTTAATAAGATTAGTAACTAGTAACCTTACAGAAATAACTTGAGTACTATTGTAATCCAAAGACAAATTACTATAATTTTTATATAGCTTGGCTCAGTACACTAATTTTAAGAAAAACCTTGAATTTATTAATGCATAATACTGCGTCAGTATTTTTACAAAAGCTCCTTGATTTAGTAAACACATGCATTCATATGAATACACCGATATATAAATATTTAAAAATGATAAGAAAAAAACTTTAAGAGACTTGCGCTAATGAACATTGAACGTAATATTTTTTTTTATGTATCTAGATTAAGCTGACCTATCATTGACCCCGCGTATTTATATCGCTTCAATTAGTCATCTTCCCCACAACACGCAATGAGCACTCACGTGTCAGTACATATTGAGGCCTTCATGATCGTCATCAAAATTCTTTAATAACCCACTGCTAGGCATAAGCCCCTTTTTGGCCTTATTTCTCTATGCAATGCTGTTGTCCTGCGTAGTTTGCTACCTTAGTCGGCTCTTGTGAAACCCACGAAATGGATAAGGGTATAAGAATAGAAAATTGACTTCCAGTTTCCTTTTAACGGAACGCAAGTAGTCTTTTACATAAGGATTGATATTTCTTTACATTGACCGAGAATTTATACAATACCACTCTTCTTCAGTAAGCAAAAACACTTGTATCTAAACACAACACACTGCAAAAGTATATTTCCTTAAAAATAAAACTATGCCTAAAAAAATGTAATTTAAAAGCCCTCAATGAATAGTCGCAACTTAATGTTTTTTAAATACATTTTATTTTAGCACATAAATAATAATAATAAATTAATAAATATTTCGTACATCTAACGCAACGCCACCTAGTCCCAAGCTAAGTAGAGCTTGTGTTATGGGTACTAAACAACTGATATGAATACATATATACTTTTTTTGTGTAAATACATACATATTCTACATAGAAAATACCCCAAACTCCAAAGTTTTGTAGACCACACAATCACTTGGTCCGACCTAGGATTTGAACCCGAGACCTCAAGCTCAGCAGTCGCATTCGCTACCACTGCGCCACCGAGACAGTCTAAATGGTTCAACTATGCAGAATGCATCTTAATGGACCGCCATAGTGTGAGTGCATAAAGTTATGCTGCATTTGTTACATTGTTTACATTCGCAATGAGTATGGTGACCACGACTCTTGGATTCCCATGCTTTCCATCAGGCAGAGAAGAGTCACTTTCGCAGGTTCATACATAAAAAAGTTAAGTGATTCATTATCCTGATTCATTATGTACTTCATTGATGCATGCATGAATAATAACACATCATATACGGATACATACGCAAATTTTACAAGATCATAACTCACCTTATTGGCCAACAAAATACACGGTATCGCCGACCCATCAGGCAACTGCACCTTCGCGTCGAGGTCATTCTTCCACTTCACCACGGCGTCGAAGGTAGCCACCCTGGACACGTCGAATACTATAAACGCACCCACTGCCTCCTTGTAATACACCCTCGTCATGTTGCCAAAGCGCTCTTGACCTGTTGGAGACATTAAAAAGATATACAATTCTCTATATGTGTTGTTTGTCACCTAACTTCTCCTAAACGACTGGACCGATTTAGAAGAAATTCAATGGGTTCTATGATTGTTTGAAAACACAATTGGATTCGGTAGGTAGCGCTGCTGTCGATTTGTTATTTAATTTTGATGCGATAAGATATTCGCCGAGTTTGCTAGTATTCCTATATGGCTTCTAAAATAACATCCGACTATTAGACTTTCTTCAACTTGTGTAAGGATGTAGGTATGACATATGGCACTACTGTCTTTCAATTAGTGTGTAGATTCACCATAACTTTTCAAGCACCAGCTTTCAAATAAAAAAAGAATCATCAAAATTGGTTCACCCAGTCGAAAGTTTGAGTAACAAACATAAAAAAGAAAAATACAGTCGAATTGAGAACCTCCTTTTTTGAAATCGGTTAAAAAAGTAATTCTTTAACAGCTCAATGGTAAGTATTTAAGTTATTGTTTCCACCAGCTGGTGCAGAAATTCTTGTTATAACTTAGTGAAAGTTTGATACGTATCCGATGCCAATTGAATTGCAATTGAAATTATTTGAAGTCACTTATGTCTCTCGAAAAACTACAATTATAAATAAATCCAAAATTAAAGTGTATTTATCGCAAAACACCATTAGAATAGACAAAGCAGTATGAATATGATGTAATAAAGAAATTCTCTCAAACTCACACAAATCACACATAACAATAGGTGAACTATACCTTGTGTAAATAGTAGAATTGAAATCCTTGCCAAAAAATAATATTAAATGAACCCCATGTTTGAGGTTGAATACATGGCGGAAGAAGAAGTTACAGCATAATAACTACACTCAAAAAGAAAAGAAGAAAAATCAACATTATAGCGGTAAAAATATTTGTCATTACGACGCAAGAATCCTCCGTTCTCTCGTCCATATTGTAAATATAATAATTGCTAAAGAAGTTTTTTAGAAATTGTCTTACAACGTGATTCAAGCAAAAAATTATTAATGACAGATCTGTTTTTGACAAAAGACATAGTTTTTATAGCTTGATAGATGAAGCCATAACATAACTTATATAAAACTTTTTAACAAAAAAATACGAAAAAGAAAAATAATGATTAAGTCTTAGCACTAAGCAACTGTTTCACGTTAATTTCTAATTATTCTCTTACGTAACAAGATAATGGAAAAAATAAACACTGTTAACCCTGCACAAACGTGATGTTTAATAGAAAACTAACAAATGTTTAACAATGACAAGGAATGACATCTTTCAACGCTAAGTCACGTGGTCAAAACAAAATATAAGTCAATTAGCGATTTTAAAAAGAGAATCAACTCGCACAGCAAAACTTTGGATTGAGCTGTCGCCTGCGGTGTTCCCAGACCAATACGACCTTCAAACCTTAAAGAAAAGAGCGTACTCCTTCCTAAAAGGCCGGCAACGCACTTGTAACGCCTCTGGTGTTGCGGGTGTCCATGGGCGGCAATCGCTTACCATAAGGCGATACGTCTGCTCGTTTGCCCCCTATATAATTAAAAAAAAATGCTAATCTATAAACAATATCTTAGCTGGCTAGAGTCACTGTCAACTATACAGTCTTACTATACTTTTCTAATCGTACAACATTGACCCCTATTTCACACCAAAAACCTTTGACAATTCACAACTGGACATAAGCCTCGCTTTAACAAATACATAAGACCATTATAGTTCAATATCACTGGAAGATCAAAAGTTCAATATATATACGACAACGACTAATAAAAAACATCTCCAGTCAAACCACTGGCGTCAAAAGGTTATAAATCGTTTTATAAAATCCTGTAATGACATCAAGGTCCATTGAATAATGATCGGAAGCATCTAGACGAAGGCACAAGACGTTATCTACGTCGAAGTACGAGTACCTATAAATTATACGGAGTACAAGTGCGTGTTCAATATTATCGTGTTGCGACGATCTTTTTTTTCTTTCGATTTCTTCCCTATTATTATGTCATTTATTTATAACTTAATTACTTTTGTACATCGTGGGACTTAATATCCTATGAGATATTCGAAATATTATTATTATGCGTAGTTGTAATCAGCAGTTATCCAGAAATTAACGCAATTAACATAAACTGACATATACATAAATAAAATTGAAGTATCTGTTTGTAATTTCAAACTAACAGTGTTCCACTAAATGCATAAGTAATTAAATACGGTACCTACATCAAGAAAGCAATTTTTCAACTTTTTATCTGTCTGTCTTTTTTGTTTTGGCTAATCTTTGGAATGGTTGAACCGATTTTGACGAAACTTTCACTGGTAGATAGCGTACTTAGGCTTTTTTTAGACTAGCTTAGCCCCGCGACGTTGACCACGGTTGTTGTTTTTCGTGGGTAACACTGCGAGCATGATTAAAATCAGACACAAACGAAGTTGCGTGTGTTATCTAGTATAAATATTTATAATTACTAGCTGACCCCAGCAAACGTTGTTTTGCCATAAAAAAAATAATTTAGGGGTGGATCACCCTTATCATTTACGAGTATAAATAATGTCTGTCTGCAATTTACGCTTTCACGTAAACCGCTGCTTCTATTTCAATGAAATTTGACAAGGAGACACTTTAACTTTTGAGGAAAACTACTATTTACTGCCGTATTCAAAATCCGTGCGGGCGGAGTCGCAAGCAAAAGCCTACTGGCTTTTGCTTGCGACTGTTATATGTTAAATTTATAAGAAGAAGCTTCAATACTATATACTCGTATTCTGTGGCTGAAGAGAGATGGTATCTTCATGGCTTCATAGCAAGTCAACTGGCAGAGGTGTACTACGGTGACTTTAATATATATCTAGACTGTGATGAACTTAGAGCATTAATCCAACAATTAATGGTTAAATTCTCTAAGGTGATGAATGTAGCACACATTAAAAATAACGCGAGTTTAAATATTTTTATGGTTGTGACGCCACAAATAGATTTGACATACTTGATTAGCAGATTTGTAGATATCTATAAACAAGCATCTTATAAGTTATTCAACTTAAAAAACCGGTGAAAATGCTAAGTAGTTATATACATATTTATAACATTTCAGGAAACTATACTACTATACATATACATTTGTATAATTTTATTCTCAATTCTATTGAAAAACACAATTTAGTTTCGAACTAGTTCTGTTGCTACATCACTACTCGACCTTATCACGGATGTCGACGTGATATTTCAATATCGATGCTGCATCGCGCAATCAATGTTCTCACACTAATTAACATGTTCATGGCAATCCAACACTTTTATCCTGTGACCTTCTTTTCTGATGGAAAGTACCAGTTCAAGTACAAGGTACCATTCCATATATAATTTAGAATGATGTTTATAGTGTCTCAAAAAGTAGGTATACTTATCGGCTACACTTGTGTTATCATTACACCAATAGTAGTACCTACGCTACTATTTAGATTACCTAAGTGACAAAAGATTGTCGCCGTATGTGATAAGAGACGAGTCTCGTACGTTTGATATGATAAGAATTGTATTAGTTTTACCAATGTGTATATTTCATAATAAAATATTTGCTATTTTAATGTTAAAACTTATTGAATGGTCGTACCTGCAATATCCCATAGCTGTAGCCGTATAATTGTATTGGAGTCCCAATTGAGCACTTTCAATGCGAAATCCACACCAATGGTAGCTCTGTAGTGTTGGCTGAAGAACTGGTGAACATATCGTTTGATGATAGACGTCTTCCCAGTCCCCAGCTCACCGATCACCAGGATCTTGTAGAGATGCTCCCTCCGCTCTGCACTCGGAGATGCGTTGGACTGTAAATAGAAAAGAAAACACTATGATTGTGTTGATAACATGTCAGCTCATCCACCATCACAAAATAGTCTATTGCTAGACGAGAGGTCTATTATACCACGCTGGCTAGACGAGTTAGTACAAGGTTTGTTCCAAGATTTCCTTCTCTTTGCCGTAATGTTATCCTGCTGTGATGGCTAAATCACAATTAATACAAATCTAAGTATTTAAAATTACTTGTCCGTCATCTATCATCAACTGCATTAAGTAATAAGGGTACATTTTACTTAATATTATATTTTATCCTATGAACGTATTAATTCTAGATACATTTGCTAAACGCAATCATATCAGGTCACGCATTTAAATGCGAATTTTTGTATGCACAATAACAGTCAAATGCATCGTAATTGTACGCATTACAGATGAGTACCGAGATCGATTATGTTCAGTTTATTTATCATTCAATCAACTGTAGCTTTGTATCTGGCAGTAGTTCTCTCTGTACACGTAATGTAATAATGTAAAACTACCAAACCCATTGCCTTTATATTTCGCCTGTCGGATTAAAATTATTTTTACTATAAAATCATTTGAAATTGAAATTATAACTATGAATATTGGATACTAACATGCTGTGCTCAGGTAGAAAACAAGTGTGTAATATAAATTGAAATAGTAGACAGTCTAAAAGGTGTGTGTGATGCTACTGAAACCGTATCATTACTTAATTTAAAAAAAGTCTTACGTCGCGTCTGTCTGTTCATAGTAGGAGAGCTGGCACCAATTTTTGGGTAGGTATTTGAGGCAAGCTGAAAACTTGTCAGATACCTCTCCTATTATATCCCAACTCGGGACTGCAGACCTGGCTGGTGAGTAGCGGGGCTAAATCAAACCCTACATTTAAAAAAAAAATTTTTTTTCTTCTCCAAAAATATATTTGAGGCACTACGCAATTTATATATGTTGCAGTGTAATACTTAATGAATACGAAAAAAAATAAGCCAGATAATTTAATCGGGGTTTTAACATTGCCAGACGCGTGCAAAAATATTTTGCAAAAAATTATAAAAAATGTTTTTGAGGCAGCTTGAAATTTTAATGGAGTATTATTTATAACTAAAAAATAAGATTCCCAAAAAGACAGATCATTTCGGTGGGGCTTTCTACCTGCCAGGTGATCAAACAAATAATGAATTAGTACGAGCCTGTAGTGCTATAGACAAGCTGTAGTGTGAGAGAGAGCGCATAACGACAGCTGTCTTCGTTCTTGCTTGCCGCGTTACTATTGGCTCTGGCAGTGCCACGTGACTTACAATAACCCATGAGGTTTCTAGTTAATATTTTGGAGTAAAAAATATAAAATTTTCTGAATTTGAACTAAAAATATTTTGCATAAAAGGGATTGTATTGATTTATGGACGTTAAAGGGGCATATTTTTTGTGATTTCTTTTTAATTTTCAAAAATTAGTTATTTTGCCAATTTTAATGCGAATTTGAACGTAATAAACTGTTTTAATATTTGATATTTCCGCAGAAACATTAATTTTTTGAAGAGAATTTAAAAAAAAAAAATTTTTTCAACAATTTTTGTTCCAAATTTTTTTGTACAGGATTCATATTATTACATTCAAAACTAAAAATTGATTTTCTTTTTCTCTGGCAGTATTCTAAATCAAAATTTATACGGAAATTTATTTTTTTTTTATCTTAAAATTAATGAGGGTTACGTATTAAAAAAAGCATTAATTAAAATAAGTCACGTGACCTCGCCAGAGCCAATAGTAACGCGGCAAGGCTTGTCTATAGCACTACAGGCTCGTACCAATTCATTATTTGTTTGATCACCTGGCAGGTAGAAAGCCCCACCGAAATGATCTGTCTTTTTGGGAATCTTATTTTTTAGTTATAAATAACACTCCATTAAAATTTCAAGCTGCCTCAAAAACATTTTTTATAATTTTTTGCAAAATATTTTTGCACGCGCCTGGCAATGTTAAAACCCCGATTATATTATCTGGCTTATTTTTTTTCGTATTTATTAAGTATTACACTGCAACATATATAAATTGCGTAGTGCCTCAAATATATTTTTGGGGAAGAAAAAAATTTTTTTTTTAAATGTAGGGATTGATTTAGCCCCGCTACTCACCAGCCAGGTCTGCAGTCCCGAGTTGGGATATAATAGGAGAGGTATCTGACAAGTTTTCAGCTTGCCTCAAATACCTACCCAAAAATTGGTGCCAGCTCTCGGACCATCACGATAAACTCAAAAGCTACTGCACGGGTTTTTATGCGGTTTTTACCAATAGATAGGGTTATTCTCGAAGAAGGTTTTCGTATATAATTTGTATTTTTTTTTGAGTATATTGGCTAAAATATAAATATATTTATGTTTGTTAAAGATCTCGGCAATAATTAAGCCGTACATCTCAGAGTAACATAGGCTAAATTATATTTTCCGTAAAGAACCCGTGCGAAGCTGGGACGGGTTGGTAGTTATTTAATAAAACCTCCTAGCAACGTCCTCTGAGAAAAACCGATTTTTATACTAATTTGAACAGATTAGAAAAGCAATATATTAACTACATGTACACTTACGTACAGTTTTATTTTTCAGTTTCTTTTTTTTTTGTGTGCTTAGCAATAAGATTATACTAGATCCCTAAGTTATAGAATTATATAACGCTCGTATAATTAAATCTAAAAATTTTAAAGAAACTACAAGTTAACTGAAATTGTCTTTCGTTGCAAATTACCAATATTGCTTATAATCAAATCAATATTAAATATTAATGATTTGTTAACAGTCTATTAATATGATATATCACATACCTAATACTCGTAGTATTTTTATTTCGACTGCCTCTGTGGCGCAGTGGTAGCGTATGCGATTGCTGTTCTTAAGGTCTCGGGTTCGATTCCCCGGGTCGGACCAAATATTTGTGTGATCTACAAATATTTGTTTTGGAGTTAGGGTGTTTTCTATGTATAATATGTATGTATGTACAAAAAAAAAGTATATATGTATTTATATCAGTTGTCTAGTATCCATAACACAAGCTCAGCTTAGCTTGGGATCAGATGGTGTTGTGTGTAAGATGTCCGAAATATTTATTATTATTATTATATACAATTGTAAGGCGGCTATCGTTTTGAAATTACATTAAAATTATACTAATTTCACTCAATTCTTCTGCCTTATTGAAAATACTAACTAAAGCCACATGACTGAAACTAATAGAGAATTATTACAGTGGGTTGCGTACAGTTATCTTGTTGACCGACAACGTGCATCTAGAGTCAATGAATCAACAATTAGTGTCAATTGTTATAATCTTTCCAAAGACAATGCGTAACTATCTATAGTTAGTAGGTAATTGGGTAAATTCCACAATAAACCTATGTTAGAAGCTGAAATATTGAGTTATATTCGTGTAAGGCCAATCCATGAGCAATCTTTTTGTGGAGTCGTTGATCTATACATCTATACAAATAAATAAAATTCGAGAGTCTGTTTGTAATATCAATATAACCGCTTTTACTATGCATGTAACACAGTATATGTACCAAAATATCATTTTTACAATTGTTGTGTCGGCTAATCTTTGGAACGGCTAGACCGATTTTTACGGGCATTTCACTGGCAGATAACTGATGTAATAAGGAATAAGAGTTCTTTTGACTAGATTTGCCTTTTACCCACGGCGTTACCCACGGTTGTTGTTGTACCAGGGATAACACAGCGGAACTCAGCTAATTAGTAAATAAATAGGAAAACCAAATTCAGGTGAAGCACGGGTCTATTCTAAAACTTGAGTGACACTCAACTGGTAGTAAAACCATCCAACCATATGTGATGGTGTATGACCATCACATAAAAAAATCCCATAAATGACAGATTTCAAATGAAAAATAAAAAAAATACAAGCGATTAAAAATAGTAGTTTGACTGAAATTACTTACACTAATTAATTTGTAAAACATTGTAATTAAGTTACCTTATTTATTGTTATCTCACTTATAAGGGGTAGTAAGCTACTTATGCAACTTATACCTGTAATGAGAAGTCCTAGTCCACATAGCTACTGTTAAAAACAACATCCATCTTTTCCATGAAACTATAGCAAATCATGATTTCTATATGAAATTGTATGTTTTTTTTCTTTTCTTCTAATTAATTTCGTTGCGGTTCCCGAGTGTCTTAATTCGGTGTGTTAATGGGTCACTGCTGTTGATCCTGATGTATAGAAATTACAGTGGTGGGCGAATGGCCGGGATTAATACCATTTAAAAAAAAAATAGCAATTAACACACTCATATTACTTACGATCTTTATTTCTCGATTTATCTTTTACCATTTAATACATTCCGATGAGCACTATGTTATAATCCCAATTTAAATATTTTATACGTAATTATAGTTTCTAAGAACTTTAAACTCTTTATCGACGTTTTTAATCAAAAGAAGTCATTGCTATTACTACTGGGCTTAAAACGACAGATAGTATTAATATTATTATTAATTACGACAAAATAATATTAAATTGTTTTAAAACCTTACTTTTTAAATATCTAACTGCTGTTAATAGATTTATTTATGCTAGATAAATTATGTTTGTTTTGATTGCTCAGTAGATAGAATTTAAATTATTGATTAATCCTATCTCAAAACTAAGAAATTTTCATTTAGCAGAACAATTACTTTTTATAAATTTGCTGTGGTTTTCCTTTTCATAATACTGTATAAACGGTTTACCAGCCAGTAGGTTCTGTCAATTTGCGAACAAAACAGCGACAAGGCGACACCGTAGCCTACCTACAGTACAAATAAATGATAAAGACAGAATTTATTGCATTTACAAGTAAAAATAAACCTTACCGCTTGTTATAATGCAAATGTAGTCCATCAGAATATCAGGTCATTACAGTCCTTTACATTATGTTACAGTATTAGGAATTGTTAGGTGACCTTGATGATTGCAAAAGTAAGTATTCAGGTTGTGACTCAAATGGTGACTTCAAATGAAATCTAATTATATTATATTACCAACATTTAAAATGTTTGCCGACTAATAAACTAAAAGGCACGTAATTAGAATAATCTATACAAATAAATAAAATTGGAGTGTATGTTTGTAATATTAAATGACCGCTTTCTACTACATGCATATGAATGTATATACGGTACACATACCGAAATATATATTTTTTAAATTTTTGTCTGTCTGTCTGTCTGTTTGTTCCGTCTAATCTCAGGAACCACTGGTCCGATTTGAAAAATTCTTTCGGTGTTGGATAGTCCATTTATCGAGGAAGGCTATAGGCTATATATCATCACGCTACTACCAATAGGAGCGGAGCACCAAGGAAGAATGTTTCAAAAACGGGGGAAAATTTTCACGCCACGGGCAATATAAGACGCAAACGAGGTTGCGTGGGTCAGCTAGTTGGTATTATAAGAACTCAATTAGTACTTAAGCATTTCCTTTTACTTCTGTGGAGCAATTCTTTGCTCCACCGAGTCCTAAGGAGCCTCGAAACTGGAGTATGAGTAGTAATATTTTTTCGGATCAAAATGAGTTCTAGTCTTAATATAAATTAACTTGTGAACTAGGTGTTTCATTAGAGGGTATGGATGTTACTTAAATGTAAGTTTACAGGTAAATTACGGTACATAAATATAGGTTTTTTTAATTCGAGCTAAAATTAAAGTTGTTATATATTTCGAGGAAGCATTATAATCAGTAATTCTTCTTCTTTATTATCTATATTTAAACAAAAAAAAACATGATGTTTTAATTCTCCTTGACCTATAGAAATGCACACGATATTCATAAATGCAAAACTAATTCTGTCTATCGGTATGATTGCAAGTCTAAACTACTTAACCAATATTAATTATTCATACCGATCCCTAAAAATAGCAAATGGATATTTAGTGAGATGCTCAAAATATCTTTCTGAGCATCAACATAAGACGGAAAGCCACAAACAATGTTCACACTAGAAAACGCAAAAACTATTAAATGTTTATTTATATCAAAATTATAAATCTGAAGAATGTGAGAGAGATCAGTACCTAATAAGAGATATTAATCTAATGAGTCACGATTTTAAGTTTATAAATGATTGTAGTGTTAGCGCATTTATTATAATAGGAGCAATAGGAGCCGATATCATTCATTCATTCATTCATTCAATGCTAAATGTTTCGAACGCAAGAAAATGGACTGCCAGTAGTACTAATTCGATACAGACAAAGTACTGAGTAATAGCTAACGGCCAAGAATATAAAATATAGTGAGGTACTTACGTTAGGATAAAAATATCCACTAGATAAAATAAAATAGCTTTATGTTAGAAAATTCAATATAGAATACAGTTTATGGCTACCATACTAAGTTAATCAATATTAGTTCAAAAAGTAACGTGTTATAGTCTTAGAAACTCTGTTTCTCAAAATAAACTGTCGCAAAAGTAATGCTATGTGCTACAGTTCTAAAAAACTATTGCTCTCAGGAAGAGACCATTGAAGAATAAGGAGCAAAATTAAGTAATAAATCGAATTATGCTTGAACAAAACCAAAAATCAATGGCTTTTAATGAATAGTCCCTTGCTAGACATAAGCAAAATTGAATTAAACAGGAAATTTACTGAATATAAAATGTCTTTAAAACGATTTTTACATTATTACATTCAGTAGCACTATTAAATATTTAAACAAAAATATCATCGAAAACTAAAATTTACTGTACAAATTCGGGCTGTGTGTGTAACTATTTGATCTTGCATGCCACCATATCAATATTAATAATATAATAGAAGTATTAAGATAATATCTACTAAACTTCATTATGAAACACTCACATTGTTGCTTCCTTTCTGTTTCGGAGACATTTTCATGAAGTTTCTTCCTGTTGTTATGACAAAAGTCGTCAAGAAACACTAAAGTAAGTCCGATACAAACTACAACCAAACAAAACACATAAACGATTTAGAATCTTCTCGATTTTGTTATACAACATCTCACTTTCTATGCTTTATCTATCTTTATTCATCGTCTTTTTCAATTAGCCATTTATGTTTTATTCTACTTTTAAATTTAGAATATTGAACAAATTGTCAAACTTAGCGCGCTTTTATTTAAATTTAGAACGACTAACCGATTTTTATTTTATTTGAGAAGCGATGGACTCAATTGTTCAGTCTTCGAATATAAACTAATAAGACCAGTCCATTGACCAGCTATTTATGAAGTCGCGTCGAGTGGGAAGATAGCCTTTATCGGCCACCTGATAACGACAAGTATTTGTCATTTGCACTCCTTGGCCAGTAACCTATACAATATTTGTGTCGAGTATAGATAAGTAAGGTATTATTTTTTATTCATCCGGTATTCTTTCCTTGACCCGAAGAAGGATCTGGAGATCGATGTGGGTAATTAAAAAAAATGTATTTTACAGCAACTCATGACGCATTTTACACAATGTAAATAACCCATTTATATTCTACGAATTCACGAATTCTTTATTGCATAAACTGTACAAGCTAAAACAAATTATCCAAATGGGATTCTTGTAAATTACATGTTTCTTTATTTATTTAGCCTAAATATTTCAAGTATTTTTTTTACAAATCTGATGATATATAATAATCTGCTATTTAAAGATGGTAATACTCGTAGACAAATCATTCCAGGCGATTTTGGTGCTTCCGAACAAGTTTGAAAATAGAAACTTCTTTCTTTATGGTTTCTATGTAGGGCAATTTCGGAATTACGTTGTCCATTTATTTATGTTATGTAGGACTTACAGCCAACATTATTATAACCTTTGTCTTTTTTCTAATATTGAAATATCCTAGGTAACAACAATGTTTTTGATATTCCTATATTTAGCAAATAAATTCCTTTTAAGGTGACTTACTATTTCCAAATCTTAAAGAATGTGATCCAGCAACAGTAAATAATTCCACAAATAGTTGTTTATCTTTGTGTGAACTCGATACTGGCAGTCACATATTGTCAGGGGAGTGAACATTGCACAACCGTTGGAACCGCGACTCGGCCGCGGTAAGCCTAGCCTGGGTATTTAGTTACATCCACGCATCAACGGCGACCTCCGACCGACATTGGCATGAGAACGTAGAATGAATATGGAAAACTTTGACAGACATTGTATAGACAATTTCAAGGCGATGAAAGTAATTAGAGTGGTGAGTAGATAATCTGTGGCCGACATGCATCAATAAGTCATAGACAGTACTGTGTTTTATCAGTTACGAAATCTGAAAACGATTTATTATTACATACGGATTTTTATGAAACTTTATAGTAATGTAGTTCATACATCAAAATAACACAGGCTAATTTTACTGCGAGATCTTACATACACGCGAGTGGAGCCGAGAGCTACTCATGACCTATATATCAATTAAATTATAATAAGATGTCGATTTATTAAAGGTGTTTTATTTTAAAATAAACGACTTCCAAGAAAACTATGTTTTTACGAGATTGCTATGATATGATAATTTGCAATTGACAATCAGATGGAATATGTTAAATCCACATAATTATATACATAACGACTATTACATTATTTTCATGTTATTTTTTTTGACATAAATAAAGGTACAAAATATAGACTGATATCAGACAGGTAATCTATATCTGGATCTATTTGTATGTCTATTTTCAATATTCCTCGTTTTATAAGTAAATCGAGAAAATGATAATAATCTGTACTAATATTATAAAGCTGAAGAGTTTGTTTGAACGCGCTAATCTCAGGAACCACTGGTTGGATTTGAAAAATTATTTCAGTGTTGGATAGTCCATTTATCGAGGAAAGCTATAGGCTATATATCATCACGCTAATACTAATAGGAGCGGAGCACCAATGAAGAATGTTTCAAAAATGGGAGAAATTTTTCACGCTACGGGCAGTAGAAGACGCAAACGAGGTTGCAATAATCGTACTTAAAGGCCTGGGTACTTTTTTCTAATTTACTCACTGATATCAACGACATCGGCGCTCCATTGTTATTCGCTCTTTTATTACAGTATATTATTTAAATCGTAATAGTCGATTGTCTAATACATGCATTGTGAAGTTGCACGAAACAAAATATAACAATCGTTATATGTAATAGTAAATATTATATGTATAATATGTTGCACAATATGGCCATGTTATGAATTTCTTTTATTATTTTTCGTTTAAATATCAACGATATAATAACTATGCATCTATTATAAAAAAAATGCTAAATTTGTTTTATCATTATCATAATCAATAACTTTAATACTATAAAACTCTCTTTAGTAAGGAGGTTTTATTCCACTATACGATGCAGACCAGACTAGACGACGCGCGACGGGTGACTTTTCCTTCTCATTGCAGTGCTGTTGCACCCAAGAAATGTAGGGGTGATACTCCTTTATTTTAAATCCGGTATCAAGCAATAATCCGGTTTAATAAAAGACTAGCTGAACCCCGCCGTGCTATCCGCGATACGACAATAACCGCAAGCAACGCGGCGAGGCGAAGCTAGCATCTTTATAAATTCTAGCCTATGTGTTATTCTGATGTATAAGCTATATTATTGACTGCCTCGTTGGCGCAGTGGTAGCGTATGCGACTGCTGTGCTTGAGGTCTCGGGTTCGATTCCCGGGTCGGACCAAATGTTTGTATGATCTGCAAATATTTGTTACAAAAAAAAGTATATATGTATTAATATCAGTTGTCTAGTACCCATAGTACAAGCTCAGCTTAGTTTGGGACTAGATGGCGTTGTGTGTTAAATGTCCGAAAATATTTATTTATTTATTTTATTATTGTAAAGTTTCATCAAAATCCATAAAGTAGTTTTCGCGCGAAAGAGCAACAAACATATTCGCTTATAAAATCACAAATTTTCGCGTTTATAATATTAATAGGATTTTTTCACCTACAATATACACATAGTTGGTTTTATAATACTAGATACAAAAAGTTGATTTTCGACACTAGACAGTTGTAAATACTTGGTATAAGTAGCTACTTCCTGTAATAAAAGTGAGTTGTGACATCGATAATGCGAGGAAGCCATATTACACCACTAAATGAACCATCAAATTGTCATACCCATTAATTCACATTGTCCTTTGTAGGGCTTCCCTCAACCTTATCCAATTACCCACAGTTTTTAAGTGTTGGCTATTTCCGATACATTTAATCTATGAAGACAGGAATTCAACATTACTATTTTATCTAAGTACCATCTAACTTTTAATAAGGCAACAATTTACATCGACTTTTAAAAAGTATTGTATATGTTATAAACTCATAACGTCCCACTGCTAGGCTCGGGGCTCCTCTCAGGAGAGGGTTAAGGCCATACGTGTCTACGCTGGCCAAGTGCGGGTTGGGGACTGGCAAGACAACGTTGTGGCTACGTAATCTTGCTGTTGGATGTTTTAAAGCCGCCCAAAGACCTCCAACTTAACTTCACGACCTCCGACTCACGGTGACGCTCATGGTACCACCAGCGGTCACCCATCCAGGTACTAATCGCGCCGAGCTTGCTAACCCTCGGTAATTGTTTCTAGTCACCGAGTGCAACTGGGCTATGAGCGCCATGAAAAATTATTAAACTTGTTCTAATAAATGAAATGATTCTCTCTTAACGTATAACATTCTAGACCGCTTATCTAGTTATCTACATCTATATCGTTTAATAGTCCACTGTTAAATATAAGTAGCTCTCTAATTCGTAAGGAGGTTGTGAATATATCACTTAAGAGTCTGACGGCAATCTTTAGCTTCCTGTTTCAAAAAGCCGGGCAATTGCACACTTATCATTATCAATCGAACTGAGGGCCCAGTATGAGGTTATTACACAATTGCCTTCCGAAGTTCAAAGCGTTGTACGTAATTTGTAAAGATTTTAATGCAGGTTAATTGTAATGCCAAATTGAGAAGATCCAGTCCACGTGAAATAAGAACTCACATAAGTAAGAAGTACGGTGCGCATCAAATGTGCTATAAGTTGAAGTTTATCAGTTGGTAATCTATACAGTTATCCGCGTAATACTGGATTTATTAATGATTAAAGAATAATTTAGAGGCAAACGATTATTGATATAATCGCCATATAAAAATAGTTAGAAGGTCATGATAATATCTAAGAATCTCCAAGGCCTTTTTAATTTTGAGAGCCAGTTCCAGTACCTAATAAAATTTCAGATAGTTATCTATACCAATATTATAAATTCGAAAGTAATTCTGTCTGTTGTCATTCCTAAACCGCTGCACCGATTTCAACGAAACTTGGCATGGAGATACTTTGATTCTTGAGGAAGGACATACAGGTTACTCTCTACTGCGACAACCGATAAACACGCGGGCGGAGTCGCGAGCAAAAGCTAGCCTACAATGTGATACTATTGAAAAGATAATTGTTGCTGATATATACATATTTATATAAGTTAATCTGACATATTTCACTCTATTAGAGATTTGTGAACTGAAATCTGTAGTTGTTTTACAGATAAGTTGACACTAGTCTATCAGGGACTTACTGCTGTGTTGAGTACTACGACTGTCTTGGTGGCGCAGGGTTCGATTTTCAGGTTAGGTCATAGTTTGTAAGTCTGCAAATGTTTCTTTTGGAGTTTGGATGCTTTCTATGTACAATCACTCAACCCAGCTGTCATAGAAGAAGCTCTGCTCAGTATGAAGCCATATGATGTTGTTATGTCAGATGTTCGAAATATTCATAATTTTATTTTACTTTTAAAGATGGTGAAAATTAGAAACTTTTTATACGAATAAGACGAAGAGCCATGTTGTTCATGTGACAATTGCCTGATATCAGTTTTATGTGAGGCTGTAGAATTGAAGAAGCATAGTCTTCTCACGGCAGATTTAATCATATCGAAATTGTTTTCCAGATTTTATTTTACCTATCATAGTTATCTGTTGACCGTATCAAAAATAATTTAGTTTCATATACGCAACATTAAAATTAACTTAATATTATTTGCATAATGATAACATCTGTACCGGAGAAGGACCACAGTCACCAGTAAAACGAAACGTGCGTCTATCATCAAGTCAAATCTAAATTGGTGATTAGCTATCTTCTGAGAATACTTTTGACGATCTCTGCTTTTTTATGTTTTAGTTATCAAAGTGACTGCTGGAAATAAAAAATAAATATTTCGGACATCTTACACACAATGCCATCTAGTGCTAAGCTAAGCAAAACTAGTAGGGTACTAGACAACTGATATATATATACTTTTTTTTGTTAATACATACATATTATACATAGAAAACACCGAAACTCCGAAACAAATATATATAGATCATACAAACATTTGGTCCGACCTGGGAACCGAACCCGAGACCTCAATCACAGCAGTCGCATTAGACTGCCACTGCGCCACCGAGGCAGTCAGAAAGCATGAGCAGTATCCAGGAGTGGTAGTCACCATCCTTAATGCGAATAATGATAATGCAGTATGGTGACCCACACTTTGGCGGCTTTTTCACGCTACGTTTGAACGACCCGGGATCATAAAGGGAAGGTAAAACAATGTTTTTTTTTTAATTACCCAAGTCTTGTACAAGTTATAATTACTAAATTATGTAGGTACACACAGTTAAGCTATTTCGATAAGCATATTCATAATGTATAGTTTTAAAACAAGGTCAAACTATTATGATATGAAAACCGAGAGTTAAACAATAATTACTCGTACCGCAAATGAAAGGTGAAAGCATTTTTTTCTTGCATACATTATAATAAATTACAAAATAATCCATTTGAATGCATCAGCATCACAGAGATTATTTTTTAAAGTTAATTCTACAAAAAGACAAATCTCGCACTACCTAGTATATACAGCGCAGTAGACTATTTATTATTTTTTAATAATGCAACTGCCGCACTAGGAACATTCTTGTGTCGCCGGGAACTTACATGAAACGGACTCAAAAATATCCAGACTCAGAATAACAATTTTGTAAATCATACAAGTGTTGTTCAATGTGGGTTTGAAGCCGGACAACGCAGTAGAAAACAGCGAGGTGATCGCTTAAACCACTATGCCATGCGGGCGGTTAATGTAGCCACATATTTTAATATAACTATTATTCTACGTATTTAATAATGTTTATCACAAATACTAATGAGCAGTTTAAATTACAAATTACGCAGTAACTAATTATGTTGCTGTAAAATAAATTAGTAGGATTCCTCGACGTATGTTATTTATATTAATCAATGTTTATTCTTTTGAATTATGCCTAATTGCATACGCATTGTCGGAGATACGAGCACATAGCCATCTCATCCATCCAACTTGCTTTCGGATGATCGCTGGTCACTTATGTAGACTCGTGACTATAGAGTTTATAAAACATAGGCCACGGAGAAAATCACTATGAAACAATTCTTGCTTGTTTATTTGCTTTTCAGTGAGCGAGGTAACCAGAGTACAACTCTAAGAGGAGTGTCAAAGAGTGACTATTCCTTTGTAATGTTAAGTTGCAGTAATCCATGGGCAAGCGATTACCGCACCTATGAAAATCTACTAGAACCCAAGACTCACAAGTGTGCTTCACAATTTTTAATATACTTCAAGAAAAAGTAGGAGGTTATCAATTCGATTTTATGTTTGTTACCTCAGATCTTTCGACTGGGTGAACTGATTTTGATGATTCTTTTATTTATTATTCTCAATTCGACCGTATATATGTATATATATTTCGTCTCTGGCACCAATCTTATCGTGATGTAAATATTAAAAAGCAATTTTATAAGTTACGTTTAGGTAATTAAATATGTGAAAAACTCGACCGATGAATATGGTAATAAGGTGTATTAATATAATTTATCAAATATATGCTTGACTGTTATCTATGTACATATTTAATCATTATGTTTTTACTTTTTAACCCACGATGCAAAAAGAGGGGTGTCAAAAGTTTGACGTCGATGTCTGTCTATCTGTGTGTGGCATCGTAGCTTTCAAACGGATAGACCGACTTCGATGCTGTTTTCTTCATTTGAAAGCCATTTTCCTTGCGGTAGCTATGTTTGATTAATATCGGTCCAGCAGTGTAAGAATATCAGCTCTTTCCCAAAATGATGTCAGGCATTTTTGGCGTATGAATACTCGACTAAGTGCTTGCGTAGGGATTTTTAAATTTTAAATTTAGGCTTGTTTATGGGGTTTATTTTTAAATGGTAATGGAGAAAATCGAGGGTTGCTACCTCCACCCCTTCACCAGTACTCAGTTGGACAGATTACAAGTGACGGCATAGTGCTCGTAGTCTATTATTGCTAATTGAGTTGCATTCTTTTACAGACACTTGCAATGGGTGTTAAGTATCTCAAAATATTTTGTCAATCGATTTTTAAGTTTATGAAAATTAACTGCTATGATCGTTACCAGTTTAAAGTGCCTAATTGTTTTATAATATCTAGTACATTAATATTACATTCTAGTTTCTAAAGCAATTATACATTGTTGCATATTGCGCAATCTACTTAAATATATGATACCGATTGCTATTGAAAACGTAATTAATACCTAATTTATCTTATCTTATCAATTTTTTTTAAGCTTATTGACTTTCCATGACATTTATTTTTACAGAAATTCCGAATAAAATCCTCTACAACGCAGAGGCTTTTACCTCCAAGCCACTATTTCAAACTACTCTGAGGTCGGCTTTAAATACACAACGACATCATCCTTCCACAAAGCCAATACCAGGCGACATCGAAGATATATGTGGAGGCGTGTTCAAAGACTCATATAATGCTAAATAGTTACAAAAGAATTAGATAGAAACACTAGGGGTGTATTCCGTATATTACAAGGACTAAAAAGGTATATATCTTCACATAGCATCATAAAAACAGGTGCAAATAATTTGTAATCAAACAGGCAACCTCTAAATCGTTTAATTTATATTGTTTATTGCCAAAATGTCTGTCTGAAAATACTCGGTCTGTATTGCATAAAACGGTTTTAGTCAATTGTATTCAGATACCTGAGGCAATGCAATCGAATGAAATAGACTAAACAAAAAGTGATAGAATATTTGACTGTCTAATGTTACGAAAGAAAATGTTGTAATCTTATTTTTAGTGAACAGATTAGGTGAAGGGTATAAGATACAAGGCTATGTTACAAAGCAACGCTTTCTAACGAATTGTATTATTGATATTTGGCGGTAAACAATTGAATACAATTCCAAATGGTGCAAAAATAATTTTAAAAAATAACTAAAAAAAAACTAAATCGAAACGATAATTTGTTTTATGGATTATTAATTAGGTTTTTCGTGACTTCGCTTGCCTTCGAGTTATTTACCGATACTTCGGTAACAATACATTTCTGGGTGATATGTATAGTTATTTGATGTCCTTAGTATGTGCATTATTCATTGCACTCGGTGCACTCCCCATGGTAAATGCGGTAGAAGATGCACAGCGAAGCCAAACCTCTACGCAGTGCCAGTGTGCATTAATTTATAACGATCTGTTTAGGTGTGAAAGCGTAACAAACAAACCAACAATGAACACTTGACAAAACATAGTTATGTAAAAGGTTTAAAATTAAATTTAATTAACACCAATGTTTTTTACTTTATAGTTCCAATGGCTGTAGTTTATAAAATTCGCTACGCACATAGAAAAATCAAATATATCGAAAGTTGCCCATTCGTTTAAGAGTTATTATGATAAAAATAGACACATTAATCTATACTAATATTATAAAGAGGAAAACTTTGTTTGTATGTTTGTTTGTAATGAATTGGCTCTAAAACTACTGGACCGATTTTAAAAATTCTTTCACCATTCGAAGGCTACATTATCCACGAGTAACATAGGCTATATTTTATTTTAGAAAAAAAAAGGGTTCCGTAAGATATTGGGGTTTTTCGGTCACAAGGTGTAAAAAATCAACCCTATACGGAGGAAAATTTTTCGCTACGGGCAATAAAAGACGCAAACGAGGTTGCGTCGGTCAGCTAGTGCAAAATAAAGGGCATGCAAATGCAACTCACGACAAACACATCTACTTTTTGCGTTTGATTCCTAAAATTTCAGCAAATAACACAATCATAAAATAATACTAATCTGAGCAAGTAAGAAATAATATCAATAACTTTAAGAAATAATCTCTTTATAATCTATTTATATATAAATGTTATGTTGGTTTGTGTACGCTTCAAAAACTCAAAAAGTTCTGGACCGATCGAGCTGAAATTTTAGAATGATATATAATCTACATCAAGGATTGTTTTTATCAAATTTTTGCATCAGTCACATATCCGCGACCGCGAAAAAACACGAAAAAACCGACATAAACGCGGGCGGAGCCGCGGGCAACAGCTAGTATATTATAAAAGTGATTCGTTGGATAGTTATTTACTTTAATTCAATAGTTTTAAAGTTTAAATACCAAGTATGATTAACACAAACACTAAATAATGTAATCATTAAAGAATTTTATCTATTCGTGTTTCTTGATAGATTAAAATGTCAAGGTAATGCATAATTATATTTTTTTCGTTGGTGTAATTTTTAATAAAATTGTTTCATTCCTACGATACGGTACAAATTACATTTTAGAAATTTATGCTTGTCATAGATATTATAAATTAATAAGGAGAACGTTTCGGAGAAAGACGGTCCCTTAACATTTCAGCTATATTTTATATATTGTTTGTTTTATTATCTATACGAATATTATAAAGCTGAAGAGTTTGTTTGTTTTAACGCGCTAATCTCAGGAACCGCTGGTCCGATTTGAAAAATGCTTTCAGTGTTGGATAGTCCATTTGTCAAGGCAGACTATAGACTATATATTACGCTAATACTAATAGGAGCGGAGCACCAATAAATAATGTTTCAGAAACGGGGGAAATTTTTCACGCTACGGGCGGTTGCGTGGGTCAGCTAGTTGCAAATAACCTTAGAATTGAAGACTTTAAATACTTGACATTGGTGGAAATAGCTGATATTGCATATAACTGCATTTCGAAGTGTCAAGTTTTAAGCATAAACGCAATTGATGATATTTTTGGCTATTTAATATTCGGCTATCGGCTAATTTAGAAAAATATGAGCAACGTTCATACAAAATCACCCAGACAACATTCACAAAACAAAATATAATATATATTATGAAAAATTAATATAATAAGAACCAATTTGCATACAAATAGTTAAAATATGCTAGACATTTGCGCCAAATTCCAAACTTGCCAACAATGTGAGTAATTAAAGTTATTGGTATTTATTTCGTATATATTATGCATTTTTATAATTTTTATACTACATATTTCAATAGTAATAAATTTGAGATAAGTAACAATTGCTTAATTAATATATTAATGAACCAAAGTAGGCAACAGCATAGGTTTTGCACGATTATTTCTTCGTAATCAAAGTATACATATGAATTTAATTAATGCCTGGTTTTATTTTTTAATATGTAATTGCAGATAAAATTTAATTTAAAAAAAATACTAGTGACAGTTTCTAAAATGACATTAGATGAAAGCAGGTGATAAAAATAATCAGTACAAGTTTAATAAAGTGGACTGCCCACTATACCAATAAATAAGGCTCTTAAGGCAACCAAAATCTGACTGGTTGTAAATACTCGTAGTTCTGGTTAAAAAATCATGGTTAACAAATAGTTATAAATTCAAGAAAGTGTTTCTCAAAACAATTAGTTTATAAACAATATAATTTACGTCGCGCATTCAATTTTGAAAGCAGTAAAATTGAAAATGTAATTCAATGCCTAATATATTATCAAAAATCGAAAAACGGGTTTTGTTCACCTAAATAACGAATTACGTTGAACACATTACTTTGGAATACGTGAGTGTTTTACGGCGTATATTTGCAAAAACTCCAAGGTATACCACTATACATAGGTGGTGTAAACAAACAAACTAAATGCACTTGTATAAACAAATGACAAAACTAGGCACACGAGCAAGCTGTTCGTACTCACGAAAGGCATCGTCGCGTGACGTCCGCTGAAAACTATCGTGAAATGTAACGTACTGGGTACAACACGGTCGTCTCGGTGCTGAAGCCGCAGCACTCGCACACCGTTAGATACGTGTCGTCAACTGCCTCCTCGAAGGTCATGGCGCGCGCGCATCGCTCGGAGGCCCTTCAACCACTGACGGCGCTAGCCGAGCGCGACCGCGCACGCGCCGCTCACCAACTCTCACACTCACCGGCTCGATGAGGTCCCCGTACGCGGGCATCGCATCTGTGTACCCCTCCTCTTCCGTGTTGTCGTCGCACGACTGCGCCGGTGAGGGTGGCGTGGGTACCGCGAGCCTCTCGCGCGCCAACGCCACCGCCTCCTCCAGCGACCCCACCTTGGCGCCTCCCCTCTCTCCGTCGTCGTGATCTTCTGACAGAGCGACGGATGCCTGCGTAACGAACGCGATGCGCCTCCGCAGCGCATTCTCCGGACTCGGTTCCTCAACGGGTTTTTCCATTTCCACTGCAGTGTTACGTTTCCACGCAGCTTTGGTAAATAGGCGTGTTGCGACAGGATGTTCAACAGCTATGGGACTTACCGGTTCAGGAATGACAGGATCGGGAGTCGTTGGTTCGGGAGTCGCCGGTTCGGGAGTCGCCGGTTCGGGAGTCGCCGGTTCGGGAGTCGCCGGTTCGGAAGTAGCCGGGTCGGAAGTTGCCGGTTCAGGAGTGTCCGGTTCGGGAGTCGCCACTTTGTTTATGGGCTCGGATTTAACATTTTCCTGTGGTGGTTGCGGAGGCTTGTCTACATTCGGAGTGACTGCTTGAGTCTCAGATTGCGATGTTTGAGACGTTTGGGCAGACTCACGTTTCCTACCAATACTACCCATTCTGCGAATAAAACTGCCACCCTCTTTTTTCTTCTTATCGATGCTGGGTGAGCTGTCCGTACTGCAAGAGGCGTCGCTAACGGCGGCAGCGACCTCTCGTTGTTTCTTATTACGTTTACGCATCGTGCGTTCGTCGCGCGTGATCTCACTATCTGAGGCGACGGACTTAGAGGAGCCGGTGCGCTTGATCAAGCCGATGTGGAAGGGCGAACCGGAGCGGAACGGCGTCCGTAGCGTGTGTAGAGTACGACGAAGACGCGAGGGCCCGCTGCGTGCGGGGGAAGGCGTAGCAGGCGGCAGGGGGGGCTCCTCGTCCCGCATGGTTATGGAGCGAACGCAAAGCGTCGACTGCCGTACGGCGCAGGACAGCCTACCTTCCACAATATACGACCTTGCTCCCGAAGGCACTCACAATTACTTACAAACATTGAGTTAATCTCAGTGACAGGTCAACGGACACGGATTAATTTAATTAAGCAGACACGTACAATAGGTATAGAAAACCTCTACGATTACATGTAGTTACACGGGTTTATTCACCCCTTATATATTTAACTTGTAAAATACCAAAAACACAATATTTTTAACTTACTTTTGAGCGACGCGATCTCCCTTTTCGTCGAAATTGTTGCGGGGATGATGCCAATAACGACATAAAGTTTCAGGTATACACTTCAGTGAACGAGTGCAGAACGGAAAGGCTAAACAGATACTAATATAAATACAGTGAGTATTAGGCATACTACCATACTATATTTGCATCCTTCACAAGTGCTTAGTAGCTTATCTTGAGGGCTTAAACAGTACAATCTAATCGCCTTCGCATTTTTATAAACAAGTTACGCACGGTAGTTGAAACATTTATATCTGACAGATTTTTGTCAGTACGCCTTATTTATGTAAATAAATGAGAAATATTCAACATATAAATGTTGTTTACCAAAAATAATTAGGAGACCAAGTTTAATTTATAAAAAAACGATCTCTTTTATGTTACTGATTCCATTTTATTATTTTATGAAGTAGATTATAACTTCATAATACGTGGAATGAAACGTATTACGTAGGTATCTATATCTATACAAATAAAATCAATTGGAGTGTCTGTTTGTAATATTAAAATAACCCATATACCAAAATAGCATTTCTTAAAATTTTGTCTGTCTGTCTGTTTGTTTCGGCTAATTTAGGGTACTTTTATTAGACTAGCTTCGCCTCGTGGTGTTTCGACGGGGACGACCAAAGTTACTCCTTATATCATCAGCTACCTATCAGTGAAAGTTCCGTCAAAATCGGTCCAGCCGTTTCAGAGATTAGCCGGACTAAGCAGACAGACAAAAATTGAAAAAAATGAAATTTTGGTAAATGTACCGTGTATACATACATATGCATTTAGTAAAAAGTGGTTGTTTTAATATCACAAAAACAGACACTCCAATTATATTTTATTGTAAGAAGATACAGATATAGAAACTAGTCGAGTATTAACAATGACAATCGATAAGTAGTATTTCCTATTGCAAGTCGATATCAAAGGTGTCTTTGTAGGGATTCTCTTTCGTTTACACTCGACCATGATTCCGTACAACTGCTGCTGTATACTTAGGTATAATGTACGGTTCATCAGCTTTTAGTCTTGCTGAGGACTGATGTGGAAAATTTTGGGGATTAATTATAGTGGTAGGGGATTTCGATTATTTTCTTCTATTTACGAAACTATACTACTTTAAAAGCGGTTGACCCTCTAATATGTTGAGTTGTAATAAAAAAATGTCTATATTCGTTTTAATGATTGATGGATATAAAATTAAATCCCTCACACGGCGTCAGATTTCAAACTAAGCAATGCTAGTTCTTTGTTTACCAAACTGGTGTGTATATGCATACTTACTTGTAAATTTCTAAATATATACATTTATAAAGAACTAGCTGACCCATGCAACTTCGTTTACGTCTTATATTGCCCGTAGCGTGAAATTTTCCCCCATTTTTGAAACATTCTTCATTGGTGCTCCGCTCCTATTAGTAGTAGCGTGATGATATATAGCCTATAAATAGACCCCGATAAATAGACTATCCAACACTGAAAGATTTTTTCATATCGGACTAGCGGTTCCTGAGATTAGCGCGTTCAAACAAAAAAAGTTGCGTGTACTAACGTACACTCGTAAGAAGTGAAACTTCTTTATGACGTTATTTTTCAAAAAATAAATATCATATGTCGACGTAAGGTATAACGACAAAAGACTTATAAACCAGCAATATTCGTGGCAATTCTTATTTCAAGTGCAATAAAAGTTAAGGAGCGAGACCTGAGTAAATATTTCGCGATCTGTGGTGTGAATGAAGTAAGTTTGTGGAATGTGATGTGTGTAGTTATTTACATTGTGGACTAAATAAAATAATATTGTTTGTAATGTGATATTTCATTGTAGTATTAATTTGGTCCTGTTTGTGTTTGAAATTTTTTTTTGTTTTATTTTATAAATTTTTTTTGAAGGATTGTATATAACTACTCTCAATAATGATAAAATATTTTATCATGGCCGAAAAACGTCAACGTCCACCATCGATTTACAAGCAGAATTTAAACGATTGTCTCTGAATAAAGTAGAGACTATAAATGAACAATTGTTTCAGTTTATAAATAACAGGAAAAAAACTCAAACGTAACTACTCAAAACGGGCCGCAAAATACATTGGAGACATTTACCAATCCCTACTCCGCTGGAGAAAGTATACTTCGAATCACGCGTGGTAGGGATAAAAAAAGGTGGCGCATAACGGATAAATGTGACGCGTAACGAAAAAATTTTACACAAAATTTTTTTCACTTCAATAAACATACAAACTCTTCAGCTTTATTATTAGTATAGATTACATCTACAGTGACTGACGAATAAATAAAATAAGTATAAGATTAAAATATTTTACCAAAAAAAAATGAAAATCGATTCATCCAGTCGAAAGTTCTGACGTAACAAACATAAAAAAATATATTCGAATTGAGAACATACTCATTCTTTGAAGCCGAATAAAAGAATAAATTAAATAAATATCTGATGTTCTGCCGTAGGACTCGCGTAGCGCAGACTACGTATGGCTACGTTCGGACTTGTAATACTGGTTTATGATTTACATGTTTTAATGCCATACATTATCCATACAGTACCATACATACATACATACCATACAGTCATAAATCCTACTAACATTATAAACGCGAAAGTTTGTAAGTATGGATGGATGTTTGTCGCTCTTTCACGCAAAAACTACTGAATGGATTTTGATGGAATAAGTTGCGTGTACTAGCGTACACTCGTAAGAAGTGAAACTTCTTTATGACGTTATTTTTCAAAAAATAAATATCATATGTCGACGTAAGGTATAACGACAAAAGACTTATAAACCAGCAATATTCGTGACAATTCTTATTTCAAGTGCAATAAAAGTTAAGGAGCGAGACCTGAGTAAATATTTCGCGATCTGTGGTGTGAATGAAGTAAGTTTGTGGAATGTGATGTGTGTAGTTATTTACATTGTGGACTAAATAAAATAATATTGTTTGTAATGTGATATTTCATTGTAGTATTAATTTGGTCCTGTTTGTGTTTGAAAATGTTTTTTGTTTTATTTTATAAATTTTTTTTGAAGGATTGTATATAACTACTCTCAATAATGATAAAACATTTTATCATGGCCGAAAAACGTCAACGTCCACCATCGATTTACAAGCAGAATTTAAACGATTGTCTCTGAATAAAGTAGAGACTATAAATGAAGAATTGTTTCAGTTTATAAATAACAGGAAAAAAACTCAAACGTAACTACTCAAAACGGGCCGCAAAATACATTGGAGACATTTACCAATCCCTACTCCGCTGGAGAAAGTATACTTCGAATCACGCGTGGTAGGGATAAAAAAAAGATGGCGCGTAACGGATAAATGTGACGCGTAACGAAAAAAATTTACACTAAATTTTTTGACAACCCCGATAAAGAAGTTTCACTTCAAAAAAAATACAGAATTTTTACTCTTTTTTCTTTGATGTATCGGTGTGTTGATGTACATTACTAATAGTAGGTATAATAAATAGGCAAACTAACAATGTTATGCTTTCATTTTATTTACTTTGGTGCCAGTATCACAATATGAACCAATAGTAACACGAGTCTAAATAAAGAAAAAAACTTAACGATAATAAAATAAACAATCGAAGGTAGTTTTGTATTTTTATATTCCGCATAGCACAGCAATCTGTCATCATAGACATTTAACTGTTCTTTGTTTGAACTATGTCTGATTATTTATTTAATTTGTTTTCCTAGCAAGGGGGCCGCCCATCGTTTACAGGTATTTTTCTGCCAAGTCAGCCTCCTATACAGATGCATGCCAAAGTATTTTACGGTAACGTCGTGTGGAATTTGTGTCCCGTTCAGCGTTATTGGTGGACATTTACCTTTTCTTAGCGTAAATTGAACAACATTAGTTGGTACATTAAACAACATTAAAATTAAATAAATTTAGTATTTTTTTATCTTTGATGATTTTATTGAAATTAAGATAGTTACAATGGGACATTATGGGTTGTGATGATGATTGATGAAGATAGTCATGGTATATTATAGTTATACGGTGGGAGAGCCACGCTTTAGTTACCGTGGGAGTGCCACACTTCGGAATGAATGGGCCGGCTCGACCGGAGTGATACCACGGCCTCACAGAAATTCGTTGTGAAATAGCGCTTGCGCTGTGTTTCACCGAGTGAGTGAGGATACCGGAGGCCCATGAAACCCAAATTTTTAAATGGGACCAGGAGTTCCTGAGATTTGTGGGTGGGGGAAACAAATAAACAAACTCTATTATTAGTATAGATATCAGATCAATTTGTCAACAGGAAGGGTAAAATCTCAATAACATTATTGGACCCAGACAAATAAATAAACAGGGCAAAATAAATAAAACCGTATAAACACCAAATTAGGTAAATAACTAGTTTACTTTACTACTACAACACACAACAATATTGTAATATTATTTATTTATTTACAACTTCATGCACTTATGGACATCGGCGGACTTAATGCCTTAGGCATTCTCCAATATTCTACCTACCTTAGAGGGTGGTAGACATCTAGGAAGGTAGGTTCATCGAGGTTATGGTTGTCCTGGCCGCGGATGGACCGTACGGGTTTTCCCCTCCATCCGCTTCAGAGGCCAGCCGCGAATAGGCGACGTAAGCGTGTGCCGTACGTCGCCTAAATTGAGATAGTATACCAGCAGACGGTGCCGGCTTCAGTGCGGGCAGGCATTGGGAGGGGTTCGGTTGTGTTAATAATAGCAGTTCCCGGACCCCTCCCTTCTCAGGCGCAGAGTGGCACACCGTGTGGTTTTAGTCGGTTCGACACCGCCCCGCCGCAAACCCCAGTAGGTCGACGGCCCGTGGGGGTATCCACTCGTAAAAAAAAAATGCCTTGCCCCGCGATGTTACCCGCGATTGTTGTTGTACTGTGGGTAACTCAGCTCAGCTAGTATGTACATACAATAATTCTTGTACTTAAATACCATTTAAAATCTTTCTGCCATAATTACTTTAACTAATAACATTAGACTTTCATACAAACAACCATCCCTGGTTATAACCCCAAAAGGGTGTTGATTTCTAAAGATACATTATTAGTACAGCTCCATCCACCACCCATAGAACATACATTTTGGGAACTTCAAGTCTCTTTCTTCAAAAACATAGGACTTTCTTATAAATTTCCAACCCCCGTTTTACCCCTTTAGGGGTGGGTTTCGTAAAATCCGTACTTAGCGGGTGTCTACACCATATAAGGATCCTACCTGCCAAATTTCAAGTTTGTAGGTCTTATAGTTTCTGAGATTTTGTGATTAATCAGTGTATTTCGCTTATATGTATACAGATTTGTAACAATTATATAATATTATTGTGTTCGTAACAAGAAGTTGTTTGTAAACTCGTTTTATAACTTGACATACCTCACGGCTGTCTGATCAAGTGTGCTCAAGTGTGTGCACAAACACTGGTGCACTCTCTGTTCCCTCTCTCTCATAATCCAATGGGACGGTTAACCGACACGACCGACAGCTTTACGTGCTCTCCGAGGCACGGGGGTTCAGACCCCAACTTCTAAACTCTGAGCTGTTATTAAGTATTTCTATAATCAGAAAAACTCAATAACACTTTTTGCCCAACCTGGGATTCGAACCCGAGACCTCTTGATTGGCAGTTGCATACGTTAACCGCTAGATCAATGAGGCAGTTATCCCAAAATAAACACAACCTGTAGATACACGATTGCTTGAATATTACAACTAATATAAAAAATGCGAATGAAGTTGGTTTGTTCTTTTACCAATCTAAATCTACATTATTACTTTTTATAACGATAACGATAGCGCGCAAAGCTGCGGTCAAAAGCTTATTTTCATTAATATCTGATTATATACGACTACATTACACACCCTGACACAAAACATCATGGTCGTGTTCGTCACATAATATTTGACGTAGGTAGGAATCGAACCCATGACCTTTGGCTTAGTTGTTAACATTTAAAGAAAATCATGTACAAACACCTAATAATTCGTTTTATTTCTAAGACAACACCTGCATTAGGAATATACATCCTGTGTCACGGCGGAGATTACAAACATACGAGTACATAAGACAAACACAAAGAACACCCAGACTTAGAACAACAATTTTTGGATCATGTTACATTGCTGTAATAATAAATTCACACTCTTCAATATCGATACAAAAATATCGATATAAATTAACGTAAACCGTCGCGACGACAAACGGTCCGAACGGCGTGTCATCACTCCTTCGGAGGTTGGTCACTTTTACCGTGAGCTCGTGTCTGCCACACGTACTCGGTTTTAAGATAGTTCGTTGTACTTATACGAACATTTTATTTTATATTAAATCTTATTTAAACTTCACAATTAGCTCCGATTGTGGAGGAGTTGTTCTGGTGCCGTATTAGTATCTAATAAACACTAATGCCCGGTTCCTATATTTAACAAATCGTCATCTTGTAAAAAATTTCTACAACCGACTACGAGTCGTAAATACCGCTCCTCAATTTATTTTTTATAGGAACGTTTTTAGCTTACGCCCCGTATAATATACTACTATTCGTACCTAGAACGGATCGTTTTTCAAATATAGGAACTGGGCATAAGTGAATTGTAACCCCGTGAACGGGTGATTTGTGTTTTTGTTAAGTTATATGCTTGTGACGCAGTCCGTATAATCTTATATTATACTGTGATATTGTGCAGCTTGGTCTTTTAACGTAAATATTGTCATAGATTTTACAGTGTTTTCCCATAGTTGTGCATAAAGCTACCTTATAGCTTCGTTAAAATAGCTTAACTTTATTTTAGTATACCGTCATTATCTTTTATGTAGTATATTATTGTTACTAATTGTAAATTGTAAGTCCTTCCGCTTTGCTTCGCTATACACCGTGACTGCCGCACCTTAGATCAATGGTAGAATAAAGGGAATCGGCCGCTTGACTCCTACCGTTACCCTCTGGTCGCCGCGCTGCCTACTCAGCCCGTCGCCTACAGACCTCGGTGAAGTTTTGGGTTGACCCTCACTCTGCTGGAGACGCGGAAACCGCACTGCCTACAGGCTGGTCGCCGACAGACGTTCTACTGCTGCGAGGCCTACAGGAGCGTACGATTCCGATCCCTTGTCGGTGCTGTCCTAGAATATTTCATGTTTGGGAATCGAACCCACTACTCTTTCTAGTTAATAAATTCTATTTGTTACGACTAGCCGGTTTTATTTATACGTAATTACGTGCAGACGTAACAATCACACAAAGTGTTGTCTCATATGGGATTTAAACCCACAACACTAGGTGCAGTAGAAAGCGGCGTGACGATCGCTTAATTAAACCACTAGGCCCACCGTGCAGGCAACCGAAACAATATTATTAATTATAATCAAATTGTAACGATATAAGTAATAAGGTGTATTACAATTTATATTCATGACGTGATACTTTTTTCAACAAATTATCAAAGTACACAATTAGTTACATCGGACAGACAGAAAACTCGTAAGAACTTACTTCAAAATTGTATTAAACTTCTTTTTTTTTTCTGTTGCCGAAATACCCTCGGATACCACCTCCTGGTGGCATGCCGGACTCGAACCGACTAAAACCGCACGCCATCTCGGGTACTAGGAGCCTGGGAACCAGGTACACCCTAGAAAGGAAAACCCTGGAACCCGACGTACCTCGGGCCATGTACAGTCGCCGCGCCTGCTTCTGCTAGGACGACAGATGGCCTCATCTGCCACTCTCAGGCTTGCGCTTATGGACGACGGAGATCATTTTGTGATCTCAGCTGCCTGAGGCGTCTGCGATACCTGGCCCGTTCCCGGGCCTGGCGGAACGGGAGAGTTCTAAACCTCTCCCGTTTCCGCTCCGCCGTGTCCTTAGCAACCATAACTTGCTCGCAGAAAGAAACAGCGGAGTTCCACGCGCTCTCGCTCCGCAACATGGCCGCAATCATGTTACCGAGCGAGAGAACCCCCATCCCGATGGCCGCCACGAGATCACGCCTCAGCTCCTCCCATGCTGGACATTCGGCCAGCGTGTGGAGCGCCGTGTCCACGGTCTGACCATCGCAGTGGTGGCGTTGGCCCCTTGCGGTTCAGACACAGGTGATCTCCGAAACATCCTTTTCCAGTGATCACCTGTGTCAGCCGGTATGAGAGGGTCCTGTGACGCCTCTCGAGCCAATCCTCCATTTTTGTATTTTTAATTAAAATTGTATTACACCTAAGTATATTCATTGGTTTTATTCTTAGACTTTAGGAGTATATCAATTCAATAATGTCAGCCATCTTGGTTATTGTTCCAGTTTAGTTCAATATTTTAAAGTTATTTTTGTACCTATGTAAATATGTTTTCAGTGTCAATAATTAAAAATACATCGTATAGCATAGACAACAAAAAAACTTCTGGTACATTTACATACCTACTACAAACGTTTTAACGGCACCGATAACTACACAGCTATCTGTCTATTCATGTTCAATCGTTACGGACATCAAAACCAAGTAAGTTTACATCACAGGATATATCAATAAAGGACAATTTAAGGTTTGTTTGTCGGCAGTTCGGCACTTAAAATAGAGCATAGTCTTTTACAATAACATACAACATTGAATGTCTTATTGACAGAACATCGTTGAAGTATATTCATGTCAATTTTAATAGATCGTTCGCGCGCTTTTTCTTGTCGAACAAATTGAAAACGTCTTCGTTTTTTTATAGGCGCTTTAACGAAAGAAACTAAAAGTTTGCAAAATATAATTTTCCATTTACTAACCAAATGATAATTTTATCCGTTCTAAATTATCCAGTGTATATCGTTTAGTTGATTTCTAACGATCTAATACAAATATTTTTCGGCGTTCTATTATCATTACGGGGTGAAAGGTTGAGTTTTATTACAGCACATTTAATACACGTGTGGTTTTGATAAAGTGTAAATACTTCTTCAAGGGCGAAGATTTATATTCTATGGTGCGAAAGTGCGAGTTGCTGTTTAGGTTATATGGCCCATTATAACATAATTCGTTGGTAGCACAACAGTCGTTCGTAGCCATTAGATTTGTTACTTTTAAATAGGACAAATATAGTAGACGACTAGATATTAAAAAATAAAAAATTTAGTTTCTTAACTTGAAAAAAGTAAAACAAAAATAACTAGGGATGTTGCTGCCACAGTGCCAAATTTTGACGTGACAACGTCTTATAAATTGGTTTGCCAATACCAATTTATAAGACGAATACGACGATTTATCTTTATTTTTTTTATTTATAATTTATTTATACACTTCAAGAAACTGCGTTACGCTCCTATTTTATATTTAAAACGTTAAAATTAATGTTTTAAATATAATTCTTTGTATAAATAAATATTTTAAATTGTTACTATTATTTCATCCTTCTTCCTACTATACGAATGAATATTCACATTAAAATTATTTTACCACTCAAAGTCGTTGTCACGTAAAACTTTCGCCCGTATACCGACTTTACAGACAACCAATTTTTTTTTATTTAAAAAAATAACATTATTCAAATCAGTTGTACCTTGAACCACGCTGTATCCACACATTTGTAATCATAACTCATGTGCTTGACCACGTGTAAGTCAGAGTGCGCATGATTGACTTATCACCGTTGTATGGAGATGATAGTGATAACAGGCACGGTGATAGAAGTCACCGAAAGATTTGACGACAATACCAGAAATACCTACTGTATTTTCCTACGTACGTGTTAAAATCTATTCTAACATTATTTGTAACAATTAAACTATTGAATAATTAACTTTAAAAGAACTAAAGCCCATATTTTATTCCTGTAAATATGTAACTTTACGTAATATGACGAACACGGAAAAACCGACATGAGAAAGACATAAAACAGAAATCATCAAAGTACGAGTAAGTACGATCTAGTCATATATATTATTCATTATATTAAACTTGAATATACATTATCTTATATATTATATGATAAGGGCACTGTCCTTGTCATCCAATAGAGTGCTTTAGGTACCTACTGATCAGTCATTCACATAATATCTACTAACAGAGTATAGATTCTTTAATTTAAACTTACCTTTAACCTTCCACTTAATTCCTCCTCATAAGCCTCGTTTGCATACATCGCAACAAAAAGAAAGTTTTTTTTTAAATCTTAGACTAGTTTAGTAATCATTTTGTAACATCACTATCAAGCAGCACTAAAAAATACCACAGAGTATTTATAATTCACTGGTTCACTCACTTAATGGTACAGTCAATAACTCATTATTATATTTTCACGGTATTAGTAATGTCGATAAGTGTATTAAAATACCTATTTTATTAAATTGTAAAATGTACACGTACAGAAAACATGAGAAGTTTTAAATGAATAAATAAAGACAGTCCAATAATATTGTACGCCTGGTCCAAAGTTAAATGCAACACTAATCGTACTTGACACACGTGTATCAACGATATCATAATCGTTATCGTAATATCGATAAGGTGTTTGCATGTATTTGCATACTACGACGTGAGAAATAATCCCTATAGCAAACTCAATACTAATTTAACTATTAATACAAACATTTTACATAGACCTTATGTTATACCACCACCAACCATAAATGTTAATTCAGGAAGCAAGTATTACGAATAATAAAAAAGGTTGACATAAAACGCACCTGTGTAAGCCATCTTCCGTTTCTAGTCGCCGACATGTTACCGCTATACTTCGGCTTGGTTTTCGATTCAAGCAATTTCTCTTGTTGCAACAAATGTTCGTGAACAGTATTTTTATTTAGATGTTTTAACATTATACAAATTTATTCGATTTATTCTACGTTAAAATTTCACGAATCAATTTTGTAACTAAAAAGTCAATGTTTCTCACGAGCATTTCGAAGCGCTATAACAAACGCACTAACTCCTTATGACGTACTATCGGTTTGTCATAAAATGCCAACAATACTGATAATAGACAATTTAAAAGTTCAATAATGGCGCGAAAATAAAAATTATTTTAATAATTATATATTGTAGCGCGCACAAGTATCTTTATCTGTCGGACACAATGAAATAAACTTAGTCGTACATACATACATCATTGTCTGTCCTGTCGTAAGATAAAAGCCGAGAATACACATAAATACCTATTTGCAGTATTAATTTTTAGTAAAGATTGTTTACCGTGGGTAGTAACGGCCCAGGTCAACGTGCAGTTAACAATAACAATATTGTTATTCGATTCTCGTTAATTATTCATTCATTGAATTAAATCGTTTTACTCACACATTAATATGTTCACTCTCTACTAACCACATTATCTTTAATTTGGTCTGACATATTACGTACTTTGTTTGACTCGGTGTACGCAGACGGAAACTTAAATTACAATTGACAAATTTGAGTTAGGGCCCACGCAGACTGCAGACTTTTTATCGGCCGATAGTTTAGTCGGGTTGGGCTGAAAGTGCGCACACCGAGCCAACTAAACAGTTTGGTTGGTGAACAGGGCGCAGACTATCCAACAGCCGGCCGACTATTTTTGAACTAGTTTGACTTAACTGACTGTTGAAGCAGTCGCACAATGAAAATATTGTCCAGAAAAGTTATTGCTCTCATCATACTCCGGAGGAGGAAAATCAAGAAGAGATTCCGAGAGTATTGAGTGCATCCCATTCTCAGTGATAGATTAGTTAGTGGAAAATTTAACACTATGCATTCCAAATTACTTGATTACCCGAAAAATTTTTTCGCCTATTATCGAATGAGCATTACCAGCTTCAATGAACTTTTTATAAAGCGCAGGTCTTTTCTCGACTTCTTCAATCAACTTTTCGACGGAACTTTCTACAATGAACAATTGTGATTTGGGCGACGCCATATTCAAAATACAAGCACATGACTCCAAATCACAGAGCGAACTGAACTATCGGCCGACTAAACAGTCGTCATGTATGCGCAGGCGTGTATGCGCCAATACTGATTAAACAGTCGGCCGATAGTTGGCCGACAGATTAGTTTGAATGTAATCGGGTATCCCATCAAACTTTTTTATCGGCCGATACTGAATCGCTGTAGTGTGCGCATATACATTCCTCTCCATACTGATTAAGAAGCCGACCAAACTATCGGCCGATAAAAAGTCTGCAGTCTGCGGGGGCCCTTACTGTGTGTTACTGAGTTGTATACAATTTGAATACGTTTTCCACACGAAGTTAAATACTCATATCTTCAAACCTCTTTGATTTTAGCCGCACAAAGATATCGAATACACGGATTCCACCGTATTGTTTAGCGGACACATTTTCTATAGAAAAGAGTAAATTTTCATGGTACTTCCACGTGGGACTTTCGTCGTTTCTGAGAAGGGACACATTTTCCATAAAAAAACCGGACTCGCGCACTGAGGGTTCCTGAGGGTACAAACCTGTAGGTATATAAATAAAATTTATGATTTTCGCAATTTCACTTTCTCTGTGCTATAAGACGTTGGCAAATTTTGAGATTCTGAGTTTACGGGAAGTACCCTGTAGGTTTTGATTCCCTTGCGAGTGTCGAAAATTTGTAGCATAAACGGCTGTATGTTTTAATTGCGTTGGCTTAGAAGTTTGATTTTTCACAGCTCTTAGGGACAGTAGACACGAGTATTTGATATGAATTTCAGCTTTACTCGATAAACCTTAAAAAAATTCTATTAGAGACCTGTATACTAACTGGTCTACTGTATGGCTGCCAAACTTGGATATACACTACAAAAGCAAAACAAAAGATCACAACAACACAAAGAGCTATGGAGATGAAGAGATGGTCCTAAACATAAGAAAAATACAAATGTCAGGAGTAAAGTAATCAGACAGAAAGCAAAGATAGCAGATGCCCTCACACAGGCTCTAAAATTGAAATGGCAGTGGCAGGCTACGTATCGAGATACAAAGACAACAGTTGGACAATCAACACTATAAGGCGGAAAGGGCCAATTGGCAAAAGAAAGGTTGATGACGAAAAGATCCGAAAAGATGATGGGCTGACAATATAATCAAATTAATAGGAAGGGACTGGAAAAGACTAAAGGAGGCCTTCACCCGAGGACTTTCACTTTTTGCTATTTGATTTGGACCCCATATCAAACAGCAAAAACAAACCTAAGATTTAGATAATAAGCAAAACATGAATAACTCAATAAACACTAACTAACCAACTTTTACCGCGGGAGAGCCACGCTTCGGCGTGAATGGGCCGGCTCGACCGGAGTGATACTACGGCCTCACAGAAAACCGGTGTGAAACAGCGCCTGCGCTTTGTTTCACCGAGTGAGTGAGGACACCGGAGGCCATATCCCGACCCCTTCCCCCATCCCCCTCCCCATCCTCCAAAGACCGGCGACGCACTTGTGACGCCTCTGGCGTTGCGGGTGTCCATGAGCGGCGGCAATCGCTTCCAAAACCATCGGGCGATACGTCTGCTCGTTTGCCCGCTATTAGGTACATAAGAAAAAATTTAACTAGCAAATACATTTGAAATGGAAATTAAGGATAAGGAAATACGGAAATAAGGCATTTTTTTTTATTTACCTCCTCACGTTCTTGAGAAAAAATGTCTTGACAGATAGACAGGCTAACAACAAAGTGATCCTATAAGAGTTCAGTTTTTTCCTTTTGAGGTACGGAACCTTAAAAAGATTAATACCTTAGTGTATAGGTACTTTTTTTACTCAAACAAAAATATTGTCTAAACCTACATTATAATATATGCAGATCGTATCCAGCAAGCAAAATCACTTTTGTAACGGGGTTAATCCTAAAATAATATTATTAATTCAGGTTAAATGGTAAATCTATTACAAATAACTTAAATGCCACTACTAGTTTTCTTGACTTTTTAACTTTTTTAAAGTAGTTGGTTACTGCGGCTGACTGTACTCCCAATTATATCTACATTACATTGATATGATATAAATGAGTGTTTAGTTATCTAGTAATCTCCTTGTAGTCAACGCGTGGAGTAATTTTCCACATTTCCAATAGAAACTGATAAAATAATAGGTACCTAACGAACGATCCATTCTCTCTCTTTACATTGACACTTTGTAACTAAATTTGTCCTACACTTTTACTTTACGCTAATATCAAACAATTTATAAAAATTAATACCTTCAATCATTTTTATTTTGTGTCGGCGCAAAATGTCTTATGTATAATGCGTAAAGAATTTAAGTAGGTATATTCATTACCATGCCTATGACCGGTCGATAGCGGCCTGCATCCAACGAGTCCCTGCGATCTTAACTAGGTTGTCCCTTGGGAGGCCTTCCTACGCTACGTTTGCCGTCACGTGATCTTCACTTAAGAACCTTTCTGCCCCATCGGCCATCGGTTCTCCGAGCTATGTGCCCTGCCCACTGCCACTTCAGCTTGCTGACTCGCTCTGCTATGTCGGTAACTTTAGTTCGTCTACGGATCTCCTCATTTCTGATTCGATTTCGTAGAGACCTCAAGCATAGCCCGTTCCATAGCTCGCCGTGTGACCCCGAGCTTCCTTATGAGGCCCATAGTAAGAGACCACGTCTCGGCACCGTAGGTCATCACTAGTAACACGCACTGATTAAAGACCTTCGTCTTTATAGATTGTGCTATTTTGGATGAGAATTGTAAGAAATATATGTGTGAGTCCTAATACCTAATAATAAAGTAGGTAATTCGTTTAATTATTTAATTTGTATGAAATCTGCCTTTTTTACTTTACCTTCTGTTTTCGCCTGTATATTTACTTTTTGGAGTTGGCAACACTGCACAATGTCATTAAACGCCCTCAAAATTTGAAAGTTTTAGTTATAATTTCAAAGAAAGGATCGAACGTAAAAATAAAAATATTATCCTTGATGTTGCTTGATGTTTATCACAGTTGTCACTAGTGCTGAGACTTGACGTGGTCCATATTTTAGTCGTTAAACTCTCTTTTTAAAGTAATTTAAGATTGCAAATGAAAAATAATGTATAAAAATCTTAATGGATTTAAATTTCAAATCAAACTAGGTTTATTTAAATGAAGAAAAAATGGGTTTCTTAATTAAAAAAAATTAGCATTGTCTGTCTGTCAACCAATCCCTTTACTTCATATTTTAACACGCATTTATCTTCACCTGTATGTTTGTTGATGTAATCGACTTTTGTGTGCGTGTTATTTACACAATAACAATATGTACTCAATGCTAGGAAACGGTAACAGTTCAACAGCGGTATGTCATTTTGATTCGCCCGCTCACAACTCACTATTCAGAACAGTCTTTCTTGCCCTTTTTGGCATAATGATACCAAATATCAACAAACATAACTGAAATATTATATAAAAAAAAATATGTAAGTTATTCTTAGCAGGCACATTTTCACTAAATGCAATAGTTTGGAATCGTTATACATTTTATTATAAGTTATTACTTCTTAGCAAAGTAGTTTTGTAAATATGGAAAAGTATGTGAGACTAGCAAAACTAGTTTAAAAAAATTACACCTTGTATCATCAGCTACCTACCAGTGAAAGTCCCGTCAAAATCGGTCTCGCCGTTCTAGAGATTGATATGATCACACTGCACGGTTGGCCGAGTGGTGTCAGCGGTCGCCATGCCGCTTGCTACTGCGCCAAGTGTCGTGGGTTCAAATCCCACGCGGTACCTACAACACTTTGTGTGATCCACGAATTGTTGTCCCGAGTCTGGATGTTCTTTGTGTCCGTTTCATGTATGTTTGTAAAGTCCCCCACGACACAGGATGTTTATTCCTAATGTGGGAGTTGTCTTTTTAAAAAAAAAAAAAAAGGATTAGCCGGAACAAACAAACAGACAGACAAAAATTAAAAAAAAAAAATTGGATAATGTACCGTGTATACATACATATGGATTTAGTAAAAAGCGATTATTTTAATATTACAAATAGATATTCCAATTTTATTTATTTGTAGAGATAAATATTTCTTAGATTAAAAAATGGTTTATTTCAAGCAACATATTTTAGCGTTTTATTTCGAAATGCAAAATGGGCCAATAGGAGAACTCTTTTATGGTTTGTTTACCTTTAGTTAAATATGTAACCAAATGAAATACCGATAATATTGAAAAAGTGAACCACTTCAAGCAACAATATGAACTTGACACCATTTAAATAAAAACGATAAGGTAAGTAAAATATGATATCGATTGACTAATTACTACAGCAACGTAGCAGGGCCACATGTGTTGCGTAGTTTGCATATACTCGTAATTAATCTTCGTGTAGTGACCAAAATATATTTGACCCGCGACAACCTACAGACTGACGCCATAATATTGAGATGCGACTGTTATGTAGAACCGGCGATAAAGTACTACAGACACAGACTTACCGACAGACCAGAGGGGGGGAGGGGTTATGGGGTCAACAACCCCCCCCCCCACCTCACACTAGATACTGAAATTAATAATGTTAAAACATTGCGAGGCGAATAAAATAATAATAATAAATATTCAGGACATCTGACACACAACGCCATCTAGTCCCAAGCTAAGCAGAGGTTGTGTTATGGGTACTAGACAACTGATATAAATACTTATATAGCTTTTTTTGTGAATACATACATATTATACATAGAAAACACCCAAACTCTGAAACAAAAATTTGCAGATCATACAAACATTTGGTCCGACCCGGGAATCGAACCCGAGACCTCAAGCTTAGCAGTCGCATACGCTACCACTACGTAACCGAGGCCACAATACTAATTAATAACTAAGTATTAGACTAATGTGTATTTGAATTACCGCTCTATACGACGTACTATTAGTCTATATGTACTATCATCTTCACTAGCGACATTCACACATCAACAACCCACAATATCCTACTAATGGGCTAGGGTCTCCTCTCAAGAGAGAGTTAAGGCCATACGTCCTCACGCTGACCACATACCCTAGCGACATACACTGCTCAAAAACTTTCGTTCTAAAACTCTGAATTCACAATTGAACGATGTGCAAATGTAGTGTTTCAAAGTTGGACCAGCTGCTAGCTATATGTATAATATTTATTTAAACATCCATAACTTAGACTTAGAGCATCCAATTTTTCACTGGAGTGGGTGCGACATAGATGTATAATTTCGACATATTTTTAATGTTCATTTAAAGACCAGCGGATCTTTGAAGACCCTACTAAGGCCATAGAGGTTTTTGCTAAGGTCTTCCATGGTTTCAAGGTGGAGTGATATGCTCGCCATTAATATTCTTACATCTTAACGTCCGCGGTTAGTAGTTTCGAAGATATCCGATACCAGTAGTCGATTTACTACCCCTGGAAAGACTGAAGCATAGCCCAAGTTTCGATCGAATCAACAGCTTTCTGACCACCTATAAACGCCAAGCATAGTGTAGGTTATATTCTTCGGACTTCTGTTTAACTTGTTGACATTTGATCTATTTGTAGCTACCAAAGCCTTTTTGGAAATCAGCTTGTTCGGGAGGCTGGAAGTCTTTAAATTTGCGTTCTAGATGATCCATAATGACTCACGAGAATTACTTATAGACACGACTCAAAAAACGAGATGAGTTAATTATTCAGCAGAACCATACCATATTCCTGAACCAAGGCGGCGTCCTACCGACTATGACGGAATTATATATCTTCTGAACTTTTTTAAGACATCAGCAGTCGCATACGCTACCACTGCGCCACCGAGGCAGTTATATGTGCCATTACTTGCCTTAAAGCTGATACAATGTTCAAGGAGTGTTGCATCACCCTCATAAAGAGATAAGGAATGCCCCCAAAAGGTAAATATTATTTTCCATACTCAATAATCATTATGATTAAAATTTGATATATTTCGTAACAGCCTATGACGTTCTTCACAGTTACATCACTAGAGATTATTTGATATGCGTCTTTTTTAAAGTTAGTGGGCCAATTATAAACTATTTTTTTTTATTATTGATTGTCTTTAAGAACTTAAAAGCGGTTTGAATATCATTTAATACAGTATATGTAATATTAAAAGGTGCTTGTGCATAAGAATAGGGAGAAAATAAAAACCGAATACCGGCAAGTGGCCGAATATTTAATTCATCTCCAGTCATAGCCATAATAACATAGGTTTTTGAATGAAAAATAAGAAAATGATTTGTTTTGTAAAGAAAAACATAAAATACTTATGTGAAGAGATGCTAACGTTACAGCATAGTGTTGTTGTCTCTGTAGGTACTTTGGTTTCAATTTAAAAGCACGCACATTCGATTTTTATTTTAAATCATTTTGAATATCATATAAGCGCAGTAACTGTATTTACTTATATGTATGTACTACATAGGTAATTTAGACGAATGATTTTCTACTCTTCTACCGGAAAGCAGCGAACTTTTAGTTTTTCACTAGCTGACCCACGCAACCTCGTTTACATCTCTTATTGCCCGTAGTGTAATATTTTTTCCCCGGTTTTTGTAACATTCTTCATTAGTGCTCCGCCCCTATTAACCTCAGAGTGACGATATATAGCCTATAGCCTTTCTCGATAAATGGACTATCCAATATTGAAATAAATTTTCAAATCGGACCAGCGGTTCCTTAGATTAGCGCGTTCAAACAAACAAACTATTTTTTGAATTGAATTTGAACTATTTTGTGGTATCTGTAATAACTACACAGCTTAACTTGTTAACAACATTATACCACTTGTAACAGGTATTTGTCCCGTACGATTCGTGTCTTTTTGAATGAACAAGATAGTCATATCTGTAACTAATAAATAGATAGTTGAATAGGTAGTTACACTACATTGTTGACAATTATCTATCTAAGTACTCCCGATAAAGAACATGATAACAGTCTCGTAGACAATTCTTATTATTATTATTATTCCCTATTAAACTAACATACTTATTATAATTAAACCATATTATAACAAGGCACCATGTGTCGTTTTATAACTTGTAACACACGATACATTCACAGATTCAGATCGCCTTTAAACAATCATCTCAATTTACAAAAGAAACTTATTTTCCCGCCATCTTTGTGTTGCGTAACCAAATTAGCTATCGTATTTTTTTAATACTTACCATAACGTGTCTGTGCTTTTTTTTCGAACGGTGCTTGTGACAATGCAAGGGATGTTTTTTCACAGTTGCAACTGGAAACTCTTTCCGACGTAAACACCTGTCAATTTCCCGCGAGGAGACTGCCGTTATGCGGGCGATTGCGGTACACATGTTTGCATGTACGAGTACACAGATAACGTATGTTTATGTTTCTAATTACCGGTTTAGGGATCGCGTCACTTTGATTACAGTTATCGTTATTGAAATTTTATCAATACACGTACCGACAAAGTTCGAAGAGGATTTTGTAACGAGTTTACTGGTAAACACGGTAGATTTAAATTAGGATTAATTTATTATGTTCTTAGTCTTACAAGGAACCGGTGCGGTATTTTTTTATTGTAAATAAATCGTTTTAAATACAGATTGAATAGCTCGATTAGGGCAGAAACACAGAGGAACGTCGTATTTATACGAAGATCCACTTCAGTTTACAGTGCATAAGCGGAAACAACGTACAAACAGCAAAAAGCAAGCATTGTTTACAATTGATATCAGGCGCTGCGCTTTTGCAATAAAGTTAAGAATTGTATTCGGTGTTATCTTGTTAAGCGAACAAGATAATCGTAACAATACAGTGCACTGATAGTTACTTTCTACCAATTATCTCATTTGACCAATCATCTTAAACTGATTTTAGTGAGCATGGTACACTTCGAGCATGCTTAAGATATAAAATTGCATTTTTTTTAAATAAAAGACAATCTCGCACTAGGCACATTGTTGTGTCGCAGAGTACTTTACAAACATATATGAAATAGACACAAAGAATACCCAAACTTAGAACAATAATTGTAGATCAAAGAAAGTGTTGTCGTATGTGTGAACCCACAACACTTAACGAAGTATTAAACACTAGGCCATTTGTGCAGTCAAATAGGTAGTAAAAACAATTACTTAAATATAATTACTGTATTATTTTTTTGGTGTTAGACGAGAGCGTCTTCTGGTGGTAAATGACCACGTTCGTCCATAATTACGTCACAAATTTGTCACAATACAAAACGACTAAAATCAATAAACTATCTACTATTAATATTAAAGAAAAAAGAGACTGCATCGCATTTAGGTATAGTTACTGTTATTCCAATGTTACTATATACAAACTGAACCCAATATCACCATATTTCAAGACAGACTATTTTTCCATTTCCGTTATACTTGCTTTAGTTTCATGCCCGCCTCAGCTTTCTATGGGTAGTGTACAGTCCCCGGCTCTTTACTTTTAATTTTCTTCTACACAAACCTTGTACTGACTATAACAAACACGTGAAAAGAAGCATTATCCAATTTGGTGCAGCTAATCGTAAGTTATGCGCGTACTGATTTAATTTTAATTCGATAATTGATTTTTATTTATATAGATATTAGGCATAGCTCGCCGTTTATCACCTTTATTAAATCTTGCATTTCAGCCACTGTGACAAAGGAACTCAAAGTTATCCAGGACAATGGTTACTTTACAATAAATAAATACACAATAATTGAAAATCCTTTTATTAAAACAAACAACAAATTATTTTAACTGTAAGTCATTACACTCGTAAGAAATCATTTCGAATATCATTATATCTCTGATGTAGAGACATTCGTTAATTAAGACAATTATATTTCATTATTTTGTGACCATAACTTAAAACTCTTTCAAACAATACAGGACACATATGTGACCTCTTTCGTATAATAATTAAAACGAAATTTGACAATCTTTCGGCCAATTTCATCAGTTGTTGTTAAAGTTGTAAATAGTTATCTGACATGTAACATTATTTGTCAGTTAAAAGTTGCTGATAAATTTATTTATTTAGGACTGATTCCGAAATCTGTAGTGCTCCGGCAAATAAGTTTACATTAGTCTATCTAGTACTCCATCCGCAATTGGTGAGACTGGCCCTCTTTAAAAACTTATTTTATCATTATTAAATATACTTAAACATTTTAAATCAAAAGGAACTGTGAACACAGCCTAAATTTAAAATCAATATCGAATTATAAACTAAGTTATGCTACTAACATTGCTGCTAATTATGTTGTTGCATCACTAAACTCTTATTTTAGTGAAGCGATTTCCAAATTTAGTTAACGCCTTTACATACCTATTTAGTGTGACATATGTAATTTTAGTCAATCTTTGACATTTAGGACGCCCTTTGATGGATCAAAACTAATTTTTAGTGATTTTTAGTTTACAACAGAAAATAAGAGCCCTTTGTCCATCAGTGGACTGTTAAAATCTGTTAATGTGATGTGTGATGCAACTTTTATAGTTATATACTATGTATTTAAGGTTAAAGTGAAGGCCTTTCTCTCCACTTTCATGAAGAAATGTCAATTACTTGATTAGGATAATAGAAATTAGTCTTCAAACAATATAGTGAAATACTGACCATAAAATGCAACGAAGTATTTAATAACCGTTAATGGGTAAAGGGAGGAATGCTACAATAAAATTTATAACCTAAGAGCAAAAATAGTATAAAGGAAAGATTTGTACTAAATACTTACGTAAATAAAACCCCAACTAATATCTAAGTTTACATATTTAAATATCATAATGTGAGCTACCTTAGGTGATTTCTTTTCATTTCAAAATTAAGTGAAATTTATTAAATTTCTCGAAAAACACAAATGAAAAACGATCAGGTCCATACAATATTAAGTATCAACAATAAAATGATACACAAATAATATTCATTTCCTGCGTTCATTATTGGATACAGTGATACTACACACAGTTTTGATACTTTTGGTTTATGTTTTTAGTTGTAAACAAAACTGCTTTTAAGCTATAGGTACATCATAATGTTAAAAATTGTGTATGATTCCTAAATTGCACACATGCAGATAATAATTTAAAAACGCCTTGATGGATTTGCTCAAACATATTTTAAGATAAATTAAAATTAATTAATTAATTATACACCATATTAATTAATTTCATTTCTAACTGTCTCGGTGGCGTAGTGGTTGCGAATGCTGAGCTTGACGTCTCGGCTTCGATTCCCGGGTAGGACTAAATGTTTATTGGTTTTGCAATTTCTTTGTTTCGAAGTTTGGATGTTTTCTTTGTATGAAATGAATATATGTAAATAAATACATATATGTATTTATATCATTTTCTAGTACCCATAACACAAGCTCTGCTTAGCTTGGGACTAAATGGCGTTGTGTGTTAGATGTCCGATATTAATTAATTAAAATAACTGAATATCGAAACAGGCGATTGTATGCCGTATTATAGACAAAGCGTGATCTAAGTCAATATTTATTCGACTTTGAACACTATTCTAATAAGCCGTAAGGTATCTAATCATTTTAGTCATTATTGACATGCTTTAACTAGCAAGTCAAAGTAATTTAGTGATGGCGATCAATAACTCTAAACTAACCTAAAATATTCAATTAAAAAAAATCTTTGTGACTGGCTTACGTTTCATATATGGTCTCATTAATTAAGTAATAATCGGTTATTGAAGGTTTTCATCCGTAGTTTAATTTCAATAACGTAAAACAACTATCTTTACAACAAAGTGATAAACTCAACTAAGAAAGCTTCAATTCACGAGACCGATTGAGCATATAGTGCGATACGTTCTCATAGGTTAAGAATGTGACCATCGTAGCTGGAACCACCCGGATTAAGTTGGGTTTGAGACCCTTGTAGAAGCCCCGCCATCCTTCGTGCCTGTGAAAGGTGAATTTACTATTAAATTATATAGTTTTACTAAATATATGAAATGTTTGCTCTTACCTGTATATTTGAATTTTTAGTACAACACTTTCGTCGTGAAAATAAATATTCATTTATTTTATTGTACCTACTCGTAACTTTTCATTGACGAATGACAAGTTTATGAAAGTTTGCTATATATAAATTGTCAGATATCAAAATATAAGTAGGAGAGCAATAAATATAGTTGTATTATTAGCGGGAGAATAGATTTACGAAAAATATTGGTTTATACTAAATGTCTAGAATTAAATTTCGTGTTCACGAGAGTAATATGAAAAAAATCAGGTGCTGATTTTGCAGTGAATAACGACATAGCACTTTTAAAGAAGAAAATCAACAAAATAAAGATTTCATAAAGTGTTCCTTATGTGTTTTAAAGTTTAATTTTTTGTTACTTTTAACTATGGCTGTTCTTGCATAATGTCCATTATCAAAAATTTATGTTTTACTCAAAGTATTATGTGTATTAAAAATGTGTACAACTAATACATTTTTAGAAAAGCTTTTTAAAAAAGCTTACATATCTAAATAAATAAATAACAAAGTCAATTTGCTATCATTTATTGATTAAACAAATTGAGTAGGCGAATTGAAACAGTTGAACTATAAGTGATTATACATATAAAAATATAATAATAATTGATTATTACAAATTGTTATAGTGGCCAGCCACCAAGTAAGACAATAATTATTAACACACATGGTCACAACGCTAGAGAAACGCTAACGACAAGCTATTATACAGCTATTATATGATATATATTTTTTGTTTACATACATAATAATATTATCTATTACGTTACGACACTTATATAACAGAATACATAAGAATCAAAAGTGTATTTTAAGCATTAGTTTGGTCGATATATGGATAAATATTTCGCAGTACGATGTTCTAAAAGAGGCATCGTTGATATCACTTACACTTTCCGCTCAACATGTGTGTCTTCGTTATTTTAAATTACTAAAATAAATTAACTCCACAAGCAAATGTAAGAAAGTAACCTAATCTATACAGATTATATTCATAATTTTTCTTAAGAACCATCACACACACTTAGCCCGCATATTTCAAAGCTACCCACATCTACTAACAAATGTTAAATCTCACTTTAACTATACAGTGTTCTTTCTTTTACATAATTATTTTTAGGGACAGATAAAACACTGCAAAGAAGTGACGTCATTATATTGACGTTATTATAATATGTATGCCAAGATGACTCTTCTACTCTGCCCGATGGAAAGCATAAGCAGAATCCAAGAGTAATTGTCACTATACTCATTGAGAATGCAGACAATGCAACAATTGCAGCAAGTTGCCCTACACTAGAGATGCTTCTGCATCATAAATTGTTTAAAGTGGAGTTAATGTCTGGCTATGCCTGTTTACGAAAACCACGTTAATCTACTTACTCCTAATTTAGTCTATACATTTAAAATTTGCATTTAAACAATAACTTATCAGCAATAAACTCACTACAGATGAGAATATGGCGTATGATAAACTATATTCTAATACTTTATTATTTCGACACTGATTTTCTGGAAGTCCTATGGTCGAAAATGATTCCACATTTGAACAAGTATAACAATTAAACTATTCATAGTGAAATATAGTTTTAAATCATGTGTTCGCGAGAGTTAACTAGAACATAAATTTCACCACGTTTAAGACACATCAAAACGTTTAAAACATTCGTTTTAAAAACATATTGATTCGAACAAAATTAAGAAATTCGTAAATTGGAAAATCTTAGGTTTAATTAGAAATTTTAGGATATGCCGCAGTTCGGGCTTTTACAGTAACATATATTGTCTTCAAATAATTTTATTTTGCGCCCGTTATTTGGAAAATCTTAGGTTTAATTAGAAATTTTAGGATATGCCGCAGTTCGGGCTTTTACAGTAACATATATTGTCTTCAAATAATTTTATTTTGCGCCCGTTATTTTCAGTAGTGCTTATGAAATGCGTCATTCAAATTTGAGTCTTAACTTGCTATTAATAAGACATCGTTTTGTGCTTTAAAGCAATATCCTTGCGTCATAATAATTTGGAAGTTACAATTACAACTTCAGATTATTGTTCAAAGCTAAAAATCCTCAAGAATTGATCAAGACTTAGGTTTAAATGAATATAAATATGTAAATACTATAAATTAGTTCTGTAGTGTCTTGTTTTTAGACGTATCTCTAGCGATGAGACCGTTTCTCAAATAGATCAAATCAGATTACTTAATTAATCACATTTCATTTGGTGCATTTTGTCCCTCCGGCCACATTCGCAACGTGTTGCCAAAGGAAAAAAATCTGTATTCACAACCAGTTGCTCAAGACCCCGTTTTACTCGACTATGGCAAAGCCAAAAGGAAGAATAATATTTTTGGCAGTATGTATATTTGTATATTCTCCCGTAGCGCCTAAACTACTGAGCCAATTTTCATAAATGAAGTGTCTATAGATTCATAATGATGACTCACGTTACATAGGCTAAAATTTATATAGCCTGTGTGGCTATATAAATTTTATCGAAAGTTTTATAGGGGGGTTATAATTTCTTCAACTTTTTGTTGCGAAAAAACAAAAAATCTATTGTTTTTGGCAACTTGTTGAGTATATAATTAATTTTTACTTCTTTGACAACTGGCTGTAAATCTCAGTTGCCAATGTGGCCGAGGGGTATTTAATCAATCAAACACTCAATTCTTTGTAAGTTTTTTTTCTATATTTTTTTCGGTTTTTATTCCTTTTAAGTTTAGAACGTCGTACATTTATCTAATTATCGTAATAGATAGTGAATCACAATGAGTGAAATAAATAGAGTATTTTATATAACAAACTTCCTAATTACATTGAAACTTCAAGAACCTAAGGTTGTGATTGTACTACAATAAAATGACAAAAGGGGGTAGAGATAGGTAAATTTAAGTGTTTATTTAATTATATTTCAAGGTGATGGAAATATTTTGGGGATACAATAAGGAGACAGTCAAATTTTTTATATTAATAATTAAGACAGAAAAGCTTCATACTTGCAAAATGTATATTTTTTTTTAGTTATAGGTGAAAACAGAGCATGACATTTATTTTTTATTATTAAGTAGGTACAAAGCAAGATGAAACAATACTATCTTACATGCTAAAAATCCTAACGTCGTCTCACCACACATGTAACGTTGTTTCGAAAGTAAATTGTCTTTTAATTTTTGTTTTTTTATTATTTAAATACTTCGGAAATCGTAAGTTTTAAGTACATACCCTATTATCACAAAAATATAAATTAAAAACTAGATTGTGCTATGCATGGCAATACTTTGTGGTGTTGCCAACTTTAAAATTAAATTCAGTCATAATCTGATGGGAAAGAGTACAACTACTATTTACAAGAGATTACTAAATAAATCATAAATAACACAACATATGTCGTGAGACAGATTTTACATTTAAATTAACATATTACAAGTACTATTATTTTACAATACAGTCAGTGACACGAACTTCCACATTACTCTTCCAATCTTATCTTTTCTAGACATTCTTTTAATGCATTAATTAAATTCAAAAAGCTTGAGTCACTGACTATATAATCTATTTTATATTTTCTAATCATAATTTTACAATTCCTCGAAACATAAATCGTTACAATAAGTCAGGCAACTCATTTTAAAGCTGTGCTCTAATGTGTCCCTTTACCGGCTAATATACCAAAAACGTACGTCATAACTGTCTATCAGCGAACCTTTTGAAACAGTTTATCAAATGATCATTTTGAACTGCGAGAGTCACGTCAAAGTTAACAATACAATACAAAAGAAAAAGGAAAATGCGAAATCATACAAATAGTGGCTAAAATATAAATTATCCCGCTTATGAACTAATACTCTTACCTCAAACACTCCATGGACAAAAAAGAAATAATAACACAGGTAAAATCTGGCGTGAGAACTGTCAAAATCAAAAACATAATAATAAATAGTTGTGTACACGTTTTCCCATCAGATGACAAATTGTATTTATTCGTTATTAGTAAACTTTTCCCAAATGAGCATAACTAAGCATATATTTGGCGTTACATGTAGGAGGTACGGTGTTAGGCCTTTGTAGAAGCCCCTGAGGCGTTCGTACCTCCAAGTCTCGTTGACGCAGTGCCAGGCGCCATTGTAGCTGCGGTGCTGGTCCTGGAGGCGAGCCCTCACTACCTGGTAAGGGTAGGTAGCGCCGGCGGCGATTAATTTCGATATGGCGGCGAACGTTAAATACTCAACTGACGTCTGAAATAGAAAAGGACCATTGTTTAATATCAAAAAGATCGGTAAGCAACTGAATAAAAGCTTTTTCTTTATTCTTTGACTGCCTCAGTGGCGCAGTGGTAGTGTTTTCGACTGCTGTGCTGGAATCTAACCCGAGACCTCAACCTCGGGTTAGATTCCCGGGTAGGACTAAATATTTGTGCGACCTGCAAATATTTGTTTCGGAGTTTTGGTATTTTCTATGTATAATACGTACATATTTACTAAAAAAGTATAAATGTATTTATATCACTTGTCTAGTACCCATAATACAAGCTCTGCTTAGTTTGGGACTAGATGCCGTTGTGTGTTAGATGACCGAAATATTTATTTATTACCAGATGTGCCCGCTACTTCGTACACTTGACATTTGGATTTTTAAGTTATTTTTAATTTTTCACCGTTCGAACCTTTCCTGGACGACACACTTACGACAAACATTTCAAAGCCAAAGTCAGCTAAATCGGCCCAGCTGTTCTCGAGTTTTGGCGAGAAAAATGAACAGCAATTAATTTTTATGTATAAGAAGATTTATTTATTAAACAGGCCGAGAACTAATTTATTGTAACACAAAGGCGGTCGCAACGTTCTTGACATATTTGTTGTTCTTATATGCTAAACACATACAATATACAGTCCACGTGTACATAAATCGAAGTAAATGCAATATACATGGAAAGCATAAATGAATGAATGATGAATGATGATGAATTTAACATTAAAAGTAATAATAATGGTGATAAATAGACAATTAGGTGCTTATATATTTATATGACACAATATACCTTCATTGGCTAGGCGTAGTACAAGGTTAAAATGAGGAAATCATTATGGATATGTTTATGTATATTCCGCATAGGTACACTTATATTTTCATTATTAAAATTTCCTATTAATCGTTAATGTGAAATTAACATATTATACCTACTTCTTATGTGAATAATTAAAGTATTATCATAGAAATATTACATTACAATTATAATGTATACAAATGTATCTCATAAAGTAACAGTCTATAGGAGTCTAGGAATATTATTACAATACATAAAAAGACTAGGTGAACCACGTAACTTCGTCTACGTCTGCGTAAGACAGTTTCGGAGAGCGTCGTGAGTAACAGCGTGATACGAGTATTAAATTATAATGGATAGGAAATATAAATATCACAAAGACTGCTTTTACTCTCGAATAGAACAAAAGCATTCGACAAAATAGGCAGAGTATTAGGAGCGGGCCGGTTAAAATATTTAATAAATAAAATTATTATTAAACCTTTTCTTTTCTGATTTTTTGCAGCTTATAATTAATCCAGATCATTCTCTTTTTCAAAAAAATATTATTAATTTAAAAGCCATTAGTCCCCCGAGTTTCGTCTAGTTATCTAGTGTTAGTAATCTATCGTGAGTCGTAACTTAGAACTTGGATTCACTCCTGTAGAAGACAGCATTACTAATTTCAAACCGTGTCTCCTTATAAAACATCCAGTTCTTTACCACGTTTTATCAGATTCGTGTTTACCCTCACGTAGTGATTGATAAACAGTGGTTTTGTAACACTGCTACGAGTTTCAATATATGAATATTTTGAAATAGTGATATTTTAAGATAAAGTTGTATTCAGATACGGATATTTTTAAATATGGACATTTTATGACGCGATTAGATTAAAGACCTTGCACTTAGTGACTTTTATTTCTCATTCTATAAACTACAACAGTAGTTTGTGTGATTCAACTTATTAAAAAAATCTAACAGACGTTTGTACACTTTAACTGCCTCGTAGGTCTAGCGATTGACGTATGCGACTGCCGAACAAGAGGTCTCGTGTCGGGCCAAAAGTGTTATTGAGTTTTTCTTATTATAAAAATACTTAATAACAGGTCGGAATTTGGAAATTGGAGTCTCAACCCCCATGCCTCGGAGAGTACGTCAAGCTGTCGGTCCTGCGCCTGGTCTCACGCCGATCGTTTCGGTTAACCGTCCCATCGGATTATGAGGCTGAAGAAATGTGTATTTGAGCACACACTTGTGCACTTTAATATCTCCTGCGTAGTTGGCTGGTCTCCGTTGAGACTGGAGAACATCACTATATACTTAACCACTGCCGGTGTCAAGCTTATTTATAATAACAATAGTAATCTTCTAAATTCACACAACCATTTAGTGCCAAACTAAGCAAAGCTTGTTATATGGGTAATTATCATCAACACACTCTTACCAAATCAAAAGTAAATTTTTATGCACACGAATGTTTGTCTTGAGCGGGAATCGAACCCGCGACCTTTAGCGCAGCAATTCGTTAGACAAACCACTACGCCACTACGGCATTTAGCTTTCAATTACCATTTATTATTGAAGTTATGCCTCAGTTGTTATTGGGTTTGTCAGTGAAGGTTTGTAACCTTATCACAAGCTAGACGTGTGATTGGTTGGCCATTGTAATTTGAGAGAAAAACGTAATTAAAAAGCATCCGGTGAGTCACATTCATTTAAACAGAACGTCTGGGTGCCCTTTATGTCCGTTTCATATTTGTTTGAATGAATGAATGTTTAGACAATGTATATTCCTAATGGAGAATGTTTTTAAAAAGTAAAACGAAGATTAAACTTACTAATTTTATGTCAATCGGTAGATTCCTGTATTGGTTGTACCGGTTCTTCATTTCCTCGTACGTCATGAACTGCAGCGCGCCGTGGGACACGCCGAACATGCCTGGTACGAAGCCCTGGAAAATGCAAAACAACACATAAGCATTCTATGAACGTAACTGTAGGGCATTAGTAGATAAATTTAAGAACAGGTTGTATGGTTTTATTTGGTATCTTTGTTATTACGTTCTCGTTACGGTTATTTTAGTATTAATTGCTACTGTCTCATTGCTTGACCCACATTCGGTTCCCTAAAATCGTTCTGATGTCTTTTCGTATAAGTCCAGGTGAAACATCTTATATTACCAAATAAATTCTATAATGGATAGCCACATATTTTATTTAACGGTATCAAATATTTAAGTAGTACAATATCTTTATTTTCTAAGTGGAGACTTAGATATTCCAGTCTACAAAGGACAATGCTTATATTTGAGTTTTAAGCTACAAAAATCATTTACATCGGAATATATTATGTTATTATACATACCATACATAAAAAGGTAAAATATCATACATATTTTACCTTTTTTCGTAAAACCTTGTGTAACGTTCAATACTCAATCGCAAACTTCATAGAAGGAATGACCACAAACAACTTTTATTATTAAAATAAACACTCCAATTTTATTTATTTGCATAGACTAGTGGTCGAAATCGACCGTAATATTATTTTTTTCAGCTTTCTGTACTTCTGCATATTAACGGTGCCTATTCATATTTCTCGATCGCATAATTTTCGTAAAAGGGGTACAAAGTTTCTGCTTACTAACTATATTTAAGTTCCAAAAAATATAACAAATCAAGTTCAATAAATAAAACTCTTTGTATAACTACTAAAACTCATTTATGCTGTAAAGTAAACACATTATGTTTACTTTACAACATCTGTTACCTAGTGTTTTACAACTCCAAAGTGCATGGTTCATGGCTCGAAGATATCCCAGCTAAAACTAAACACCTAGTAACACAAAAGCTTACTCACTAGCCTAGCAATTGGGTCCTATCAATATTTAGCCGTTCTCATTCGTCTAGCAAGTGCTGCGGGCTCTGAATCACCGTCTGACCGGACAATTTGAGCCAATCTATGATCGCCTTTGTCCCGAGTCGACCAGTATGAACCGATGCAAATTGCATTGTATCACAAACAACAGGCCCGAGCACTTAAATGATTTCATAGACACGAGTTCCACCGCTTCACGAACGGTGTCATAACGATATGTACCAAGAAGCGAAACAATGAGAGATCGTCATAAGCTTTACGAACCGAGGCTCTTCGACTTTCATTTTTATTTTTAATAGCAATAAAGTATATTCTTATTTTATTTGCGCTATAAACAATTTTGAATGAAAACATATTTGGAAAACACTGTGTGTTAAAAGTGATTGTGACAATTATGTCAATTGAAAAAATATTCCTCACCAAAAAGAATGTTCAATTTCAGTTAAATATTTTTATTACAGTATACTTAAAGTTTATTAAAATTGTTGTTTGTCTTAAAATGTGGTATTTATCTCTTAACATACGTGTTAAACAGATCATCACCTTAGTATCTTTTTGTACCTTTCAAATAAACCTAAATACTCTACGGTACTGTGATATTGGAAATTAAAAAATATAAGAAAATTTAAAATAAATTATAAATCTTTTTAAAAATATCGATATGTTTATATTAAGATTTGTGAATGTGAATGAATTGTGATTTGTGAAGAAATGTGATGTAAGAATGTGATGAAAATAAGTTTTTTTTTTATTATATCTTTATAACTCAACTCTTACAATGCGTACCTAGTACATAATGATATACGTTACGATAACTAATTAACTTCAACGATTTTTTAATTTGGAAACAGGGCAGCGATAAGGTGTTGATTGGAAAATTTCCTAGTGCGATTAGGGTAAACATTCGGTGGCAGCCGTTTCTAAAAAAAATTACATGTTTCTAAATCTTTTACATATGACATTAATGGGTAATAGACAGGAAATGACTGATAATGGGAAAGTATGTAGTCTGTTAGGAAAGGTTTTAGGGTGAGTCGTGTGCAAAACATAATACCAACATAGATATCACTTTGTTATTAGCTGGAAGGATTAATTAAGCTAATACAGTATTAACTTGCCTTAACTTAAGTACGCCATATATCGATATATAGAAATCTCAGCACTTATCTGAGAATAATTGATAAACGTTGATAATTACGTAAATCAGAGGAAAAACAATATATTAATTATAAGACAATCGAAAACAATCTTCATTGTTTCATAACTAAAGTATTTAACATCGTATCCAATGTAAAAGTAGAAAGAAAAGCTTAAGACTGAAATTATTTCATGGTGCTGAATAGTTAAGTCAGGCAATATGTAGACTAAATGAACTGCATTAATTACGTACACGCTACATTTTTTATTTTTTATTTTATTGAATAGTGGGCAAACGAGCAGACGTATCACCTGATGGTAAGCGATTACCGCCGCCCATGGACACCCGCAACACCAAAGGCGTCACAAGTGCGTTGCCGACCTTTGGGGGATGGGAAAGGGGATAGAGGGAGGGGTTGGGGTATGGGCCTCCGGTATCCTCACTCACTCGGTGAAACACAGCGCAAACGCTATTTCACACCGGTTTTCTGTGAGGCCGTGGTATCACTCCGGTCGAGCCGACCCATTCATGCCGAAGCATAGCTCTCCCACGGTAAACGAGAATTGAAAAAAAATGAGGACTAACTTGAAAATCTAACAAAAATAAAAGATCATTTTCGTTAATGGGTTTTATACATCCATACAAATGGACCCAATCCGCACTCGGCAAGCGTGGTAACGTATGGACTTAACACTCTCCTGAGAGGAGACCTGAAGCTCAGCTTCTTTGCCCAGCAATGGGACATTATGGGTTGTTAATTGGTATTTGATATTGGACACGTTCAGCGTTGATTTAAAACCTATTTAAGACACTGGTTGATAAAAATGACGCTTCCCCATTAGTAGAGGCCTCCGACAGGTGTTTAATATATTTTTAAGTACTGCATAACATATTGCCTAGATTCTAATATTTATTGGTACATAACAATGCGGGTTGGATTAAGAATATAAAGTGTTATCACTTCAAGAGCCAATATAGTTAACAAACGACACAGGAAAACTGCTAAGAGAAGGTAAACTTGGAACAAACTTTATTTGGAATGTAGTGTAGTATGTCAAAACCTCTATTCTAACCTATGCCCAGCAGTGAACTAGTAAAAGTTGTTGATGATGATGTGAACACAAGTTCAATATCCATTTATTCACATAATTCCTTTCAATCAATAAAATACATGCCTTGTAGGCTACAAGATAAAACACAATTTGCAACATGCGAACACATCGATATAACATTTATTGTTTGGAATTGTATTTGATATCTATTGAACTCTGACCAATACGACCAGTTTTAACTGGCGAACACATTTGGCTCATAACAGCCGATACTGTAAGCAATAAATGCACTGTCTGAGAATCTGATAAATATAATTTAGCGAAGGTTCTAGAATTTTTTTAGGGTCATGGATGTGTAGGAAAATCGTGATAAAGAATTACGAACAAGTAACCCTTTGCTATGGATGAAAACTGCCGAGACACTTGACAATAGAGTTGCCACCTTATTAGTGATTGAAAAGAGACACAATCGACCTCAATATTATACATATTCAAACAGTTAAAGAGATATGCGGCACATGTGCAAGTATATTAGAGGTGTCAGCGCGAACTAAATTAATAACCTTGATATATTGCAATTTATTTAGTAGATAGATACCGTCGATATTGGCAGATATTCAGGGACATGTAAGTCATATTAAACCGCACGCATTTTGCCGACTACAATTTTCGTTTAATAACGCTACGCAATAGACTCACCCCTGATAAGCCCTCTAACCATAGTGGGCGTTAATACGTTCTTTATCTAGCTAATACACGTCAGTGCATGTGTGTATATATATATACGTTTTTGACCATTGGTTATCGTTAGTGCACGGTAATAAACGTTTTAAAATACATTATTACCAGTTCCCGGACATATTTTTTGAAAAAACAATCTTTTAATTAAAAATACTATAATAAATAATACTGTATACTACTAATATTTATCTAATTAGGTACTAGGTTTCCCGCCAACGTGTACGTCAATTATAGCGGTAAAGAGCAGTCATGTCCTTTCACGAGAATCAAAAGTGTCTCGATGCCAAATTTCATTGAAATCTGTGAAGCGATTTGGCCGCGCTTTCGAATTTATAATATTAGTTTCGATAAGGAAGTTTTCATTATTTTTAAAAGTTCAAGCGATCGTTTAAATTCATATTGAATCACAGATAACTGTTACTATTCCGACAGGCAGATTATAATACTTAAATTTACTGATATGCTACAATTGAATGTATTTTTTGGCTTTAAAATACATAAATTTTTTGTACCTTATATTGTTTGAATACATAAATAAAAAAAAGAAATAACGTTATTCATAGTTAGTTTCAGGGAAAACAATATCGAGCAGCACCGCAACCTTCAAATCACTAACCTTGTGAGTCTGTTATTTTAAATCGCCTCTTTACCCTTGGGATAAACACCGCAGGTTTATTAATGTTTTCCATCAGATAAAAAGAATGTATGGAACTGTTCAGAATTGTAGAACGAGTATTAGTGTCGCTTTGTTAATTGAATCTTGGGTTGACAATGGTGGTAATTCTGTTGTTGTCATTACTTAACTAAAATTCACTAAAATTTGTTGTTAGATTATATTATAATTATTCTTACTTATTATTATTATACTTAAATCACATCTGCTTACAGTGTATGTTGCGATATCTCTCATCTCAGCTGTCATTGTGTTTAGTTCAGTACCAAATAAACGTTAATCAGAGGCATACGCTTTATTACTTGAAAAAGTAAAATTTACTTTGCATAACCAAAATTTGTTAAATTACTCAACATAGGCCATAATTTTTCTTTTGCTATTCTTGTGTTGAACGCTTAAAACGTTTGACGTAAAACTTGACATGTCGCACTAAAATTAGACTTCGTCTATAAACAAAAAGGATTCCAGTAGTAAATTTATAAAACTAGAATATTCATAGCATATTAAAGTATTATAATATACCTGAACCAAATACCTATTATACGGTACACGACCAGAATTTCATCGATCTTTCAAGTTGAATGCGAAAGTTATATAATGGGTTTTCCTTGTACAATAATTCACGTGACACGTGATAACTTCCACGACTCAGTACGTTTAAAGGTTGTGGTCGAATAATTTAACTTGTATATTTCAAAACTTAAAAAAATATGGTTATCATGTCATTAATAAATAAATTGATCATATACAACAAGGATGACATTAATAACAACTATAATATATTTACGGTTTTCATATTTTACTTACGGTAAACTCTTATTGTTCTAAGTAAAAGTTGTGAAATGGTAATGTATTTTATATTATCATACTTATCAATGTAGAAGTGGTCTAAATAAGAAAATGACAATGTAGATAACAGTCATTTTAGATGTCAGCTAATTTAAAAACCGACAAAATGGTATTTTGTACAAAACATTATTACACAGTACAACTACTAATGCTATTGCTCTCAAAATATCATCCAAAGAGCCCTTTCGTTCGCTGTGAAGGAAAACATCATGCATGACTGATATACACACGTCATTCTTAATAGTGGAATTCCGAAATGAATATTATATATAACTGAATTCTTGGACTTTATTTTGAATATTTCGTTTTTACCTGATGAGCAATTAATTGCTCCAGTCATTATTATTGTTACGCCTTAACACGGTTCTAGACTAAACTGCGAAGTATGTATATTACGCAGATGTCTGTATAGTTGCCGTGATACAATACGTACACATCTTTATGATGTGTTCTGTGTTGCTGTCAAAATGACCTTTCAAATTAGAATTTAATTTCTTGATTAGGGGTAGACGGGATCCTTTCTTTGAAAAGGTGGCTTTGGCCTACTAGGTCACACTGGCTAGATAAGGTTATAAGTTTTGTATCGAATATTCCTTCTCTTTGCAGTGCTGTTCTCCTGTTAGTTCGCGTTGTAAGTCGGCTCTTACAGAGCGAACCCTCTTAAATACGGGTAGTGACACTAAGTATTCTTTTTTAGTATCAATTAATCCGCGCGCTACATAAAATCCATGCTTTCTATAACAAATAATTATGTTGGTTGCTAAGAGTCACAGAATAAATATTTTGTTTTACATCATGTAACTGTTTTGAAAATTTCTGTTGGACAGTAATATTAAGATTATGCATACTTGCTGGAAATGAACCTTAACAGCTTCTGATAATGATAATAATTCTTATCTTTTTTAATGCAATATATTCTTATAAATTCACGTAAGATACTCTATTTCTATAAACAATAACATTATTTCTTGTCCTCTTATAAAATATGAATACATATTCACTTTATATAAACTTTGATTCATGGAGATCCGCAGAATAACCGAAGCCATCGATATTGTTCGGAGAATAGTGGAACTAAGTGGCTGGGCACATTGCTCGCAGATAAAATAGCCGATGGAGCCTACAAGGTGGTCAGTTATGGGCTATGACAGTGATGTCAGTTTGCTAGTTTAAAACAAAAAGCCAGACCGCCATTGTAATAAGAACAACACAACCACAATTATTACTGTCTATTGTGATGTGAGTTACCTTTTAGATCACAACATTTTCAATAACAAAACATCATGACAGACATGTAAACAAAAGAACTGTAAACAAAGTACATATGCAAATTTAAAAATAAACATTACCAAAACTGGACCTAAAGGCGTCCATTTTCATTTTTGATGTTTGAACACTTAACGCTAATTTTAATGTGCAGTAAACAGTGTACCCCAGCTAGAAAATCGACCTAAATAATGATAGAGATTCAAAGGAATGAGGAAACGAAAGACAATCGAATATAATATTTTTGGATTGCACAAAAAACTTATACCTGAGGAGCTGCAAAAAAAAATCTTAAAGGTTTTTTTCTGGTAGGTATGAGGGACAAAGACAAACGAGCAGAACCAGGGGAAGGCGGTAACCTCATGCATTCGGTAAAATGCAGCGAAAGTTTTTGAACGCCTTTTTATTCCATGAGGCCGTGTAACCATAGATATACGCTTTCTACTAAACGTATCGGCTCTTCCTTCCAGTGCCAATCAATTACAACCTGGAATTCACTACCAGCGCATATGTTTCCCACCCACTAAGATCACGGGTCCTTTAAGCTGGAAGTGAAAAAGTATCTCACAAGGACGGTCAAAATGTAGATCGCTCACAGACTATACTGATACTTTCATCAGGCAGAGTGGTGTCATTTTGGTAGGTTAATATAGTGTCAATAAGGTCCGATCGTGTTAATAACGGCAGTTCTCGGACCCCTCCCTTCTCAGGCGCAGAGTGGCACACGTGTGGTTTTAATAGGTTCGATTCCGACACACCGCCCCGCCGCAAACCCCGGTGGGGAGGGGAGTCCGCAGCTGCTACGTAAACCGTTGAGCATTGAGAGCCGGTCTAATTCCCAGTCGAAGTTAGTCGAAAGGGAGCGTGAATGTTAAAAAAAACTAATAAATAGTCATAGAAAAAAGTAATGATCTGTCATTAAAGCCATGTGGGATACTGACGGATATTTTATCTCATACTTAATCGGAACATGTCTTCTTCACGACACAAAAAAACAACAAGTTTAAAAAATAAGGAGACACCCTATAAAAAAACATGCAATATGTACCAAGTCATTGTGTTATAGGGTTTAATGAAAGTGGTTGTTTATTTAGTTATTATGAAGTCTGCAGGAGACACCTATATTTGGAAGTGAGCGAAGCATGACAGATGACGATTATGTAAAAACAAAACGCGGAAATTGTTATACCAAAAATTGCATAATGGATGGATTGTCAGATTTGAATTCAACAAACAACTGTGTTTCCAAAACACATAACATGGTTGTCAACAGAAGAAGTAATTGGATTTACACTATAGTCCAGTCATTATAGTAAGTTCACCTCGGAATTCGAGATACCCAGCTGTAAGTCTGTAAATACATGTATATTGACACCCTAAAAGTTGTCTCAAAACCTACATATGGTAGGGTGTAAGCAACTATTAAATTTCAAGGTCAAAGGTCACAAAAATCAGAATACAAAATTCTCTACAAATTTTGTTAAAAATTTTTTTTATACGGTGAACCGTTTTCGAGATAGAGGGCGGAGAGCAAATTCCGAGATTCTTACCTAATTTAAGCTTAAATGACTGGACTACTACTCTACTAACACTAACTGAAATCTAATGAATAGTTAACAAAATGGTTAAACTTTTACAATCCTGATGGATTTCATTTCCTCCTCATCATTCTTACTCATAGAGCATAACTGGCCTGCGCATCGGATAGTCATAGCTTCTTTACCCTATTTTATACAGTCTGTCGTTTTGTCGTCGTCGGAAATATGTGCGAACTTAGTTAGGAGTTTACCAAATAGGTAGTTTGTTAATATTTCACTAAACAGAGAAACAATAAACAAGAATGAGATTATGAACGAAGAATAATACACGTGCGTCATCGCTTGCGTTGGCTACGGTACTAGACAGACAGACATTCACTATTTCACAGACTCAAATATATTCTGTGTAATACCGGTGTAAAGCGTAGGCCCATTTGTGCGTGTATGGCTACCCACCTACTACATTTTTCTAGAAAATTCTAACTTCTCACTTATTTCAATTAGAATGGCAAACGGCTTATGCTTACACTTAGTACGCTTGCCATTCCACAAAAACAAAAGATAATAGTGGAAATCACAAAAGGGACTACTCGATTTGATGGAAAGTGGTTACCGTCCACGAATGTTGCGATTCAGGAGTTATAAACGCGTTGAAGGGCTATGTCTAGTAAAGGTCACATTGTATTAAATTTTGCTTACAGTACCCAAACCCTTTCCTAAATCTTAACAAACGGTTGCAGGTCACGCAATGTCAGTCTCGGAACCTTCGATCGACCTTGGAACCATTTATTTACTCTTTATACTTTTGCCCTTGTCATTTCTTATTTTCAACTATACTAAACTTACACATTTTTAAACTTTAGTACTAAATGCTCATATAAATTATATGCATATGCTGTATAGAAACAATAAAAATCACTAACATCGTAATACGTTATCACTAAGATTTCAAATTCTTGGCTGAAATGTATGTTCGATTTATCATTATTTTACTTGAGATAACCTATCTCCTGTTATATAAGAATCTGTACAATAAAGTTTTATAAAAACATTTACGTTTAACATATTTACATCATGTTTAGCATCTATCTTGCAAATATGGTACTTGCAACAATATTTACGTAAACATAAAGACTGTTTATTTAAAAACATAAAGAACAGTTGAAGATGGATAATCTGGCATCACAAAGATCTTCGAATAATTTTATTAAGTTTTGGAAGGCGACCAAGAGACTTGAATTCAAGCCGGGCCTCCCTGTGAGCGTGGGTGAATGCACAAAGCCTAAGGACATCGCTAATATGTTTTGTAAGAAATTTGGAATGTCATCTTCACTGGGACCATCTAAAGACCACCCGGTCATGACGACCTCAGTATCGAACATCTAAAACATGCAGGTGTGCATTTGCCTAGTTTGTTGTCCATGTTTTTCACACTCTGTATTAGTCATTCTTATTTACCTTCAGAAATGATGAGGACTATCGTCGTACCGATTGTGAAGGACAGGACAGGTGACATTTCTGATCCATCATACTACAGACCAATATCTCTGGCTACAGTAATGGCAAAGGTCTTGGACAGTCTGATTGATAATGAATTAAGTAATTATATAAAATTAAATGATGCTCAGTTTGGGTTTAGACCCAATCTATCCACTGAGAGCGCAATTTTATCTCTTAAGCAGACTGCACAATACTATGTGGACAGAAGCACCTCCGTGTATGCGTGCTTACTTGATCTTTCAAGGGCTTTCGACCTTGTTTCCTACGACGTCCTCTGGAGGAAGATGGGGGAAGTAGGTATACCCAGTGAACTCACAACGCTATTTCAATACTGGTACAATAATCAAATAAACCATGTGCGTTGGGGAGATGGACTGTCAGACGCCTATAGATTAGAGTGTGGAGTAAGACAGGGTGGATTGACCTCCCCTAAGCTGTTTAATTTATATATGAACGAGCTGATCGTTGAGCTCAGTAGTAGACGTGTGGGTTGTTGGGTAGATAATGTTTGTGTAAACAACTTAAGCTATGCGGATGACATGGTCCTATTGGGCCCAACGGCCAGCTCGATTAGAGAGTTGCTACATATTTGTGAACAATATGCGGTCAAACATGGACTTGTGTATAATGTAAAGAAAAGTGTTTGTATGGTCTTTGAGGCCTCCGGTAGGAATGTGTCGCGTGATCCGGTTATTAGACTGAACGGTGTACGACTCGAAAGAGTTTCTCAATTTAAATACCTTGGGCACATCGTTACCGGAGACCTTAGAGACGATGCTGATATTGAACGTGAACGAAGGTCGCTGGCGGTCAGGGGCAACATGCTGGTACACAGGTTTGCTAAGTGTAGTCCAGAAGTTAAAATTACTCTCTTTAAAGCATATTGTCAGACTCTGTATACGAGCAATCTGTGGACTAAATATACCAAGCGGTCGTTGGAGACACTCAAGGTGCAATATAACAATTGCTTTAGGATGTTGTTGGGACTACCGCGTTTCTGTAGCGCATCAGGCATGTTCGCTACAGCGCGAACAAACGACTTTTACTCAATTATCCGTATTAAAACCAACTCGCTGCTTACAGGAATGCGGTCTAGTTCCAACAGTATCCTAATGATGCTAAGTAACAGACTTGAGGCACCATGGTTACGTCATGCAATGACAGTCCTAGTGCGGCCAGGATGAAAAAAAAAAAAAAAAAAAAAAAAAATGTATTTTCCTTTACTAATATTAGATGTAAGTAAATTGTTACTAACACATTGGGCCTAGATGCCATCTAATAAACTTTATTATTATTATTATTATTTAAATCAAGAAGTATCTACCAAGGTTGAAACCGTTTAATAAAATAACGCTCTAGTAATGATTCTAGCCCCATTAAGATGAAGGAATATGACGTGACGCCGCCCTTTTCCTCCCGTGAGTGTATTAGGAGCCGACAACATTCTACGAAGGATAAGAGCACTACAAAGGGAAAGGTATACTTGAATCAACTGGTCATCATGGTATACAAGGTCAAAATCTTTTTTTTAATTTACTGCCTATATTTAGCAGTGTTTCGCTGGTTTCGATCATCGAATCTCGATCGGTGATTAAAAAAATCACTGACTTTGACTTTGACTTCGGTCTCGGTTGTCATCATAGGATAACAGTCGTGAAGCTTAGTTGGATGCCTTTGGATGGCTCAAAAACATCCAACGGCAAGATTAAGTAGCCACAACGTTGTGTTGCCCGTCCCCAACCCGCACTTGGTCAGCGTGGGGACGTATGGCCCACGTTATTGTTGGTGATGATGATGATCTAGCAGTGAATAAAACATTCTTGAAGGCTGGACAACATTTTTCCAGTTATTAACAATGAATAAATCGTAAAGTCACGTGTAACGTCACGGTCTTCAGATTATAGTCAATAAACAGTTTATTGAGGACATTTGCAGCTTGAAATATTATTATTTCAGTGCAATGGATGAATGGTGTAGGAATCAGAAACGTATAAACCTTAACACTTGGCCCTATATTTGAAGAAGTCTACCTCTGTCACCTATCTTGTGTCTGCACCTTACTCAGTCAATTAAACAGTTATGTATTTTTATTTTCTAGGTACGTTTTTTTTAAATGTTACTAAGTTTTTACTAGATATCCATATTTTTGGCTTAATTTCACATGTTCCCAAGGTAGCAAGAATATATTTCTCTTCTAAGAGGCTATGGTAAATTTCTACACTATTGCCTCCTTTTCTATTGTTTTTTGCCAGGTTTGTCTATGACGATCATCCATCTATTTACAATGATATTATCCGTACAATTCTTAAAATAAAAAAGATATAGTAAAATGTCGAGTAATTGAGGAAAAATGAATGTCTGATTTCTTGCTTTGTTTTGTTTCTATCTTTTTGATTTTTGTTGTTTTTATGTCATATATTATTTTGTTTATAATTAACGTGGTAATATCTTATTGTTTGGTGTGTTGCATTTTGTCTGTGTGTTTTTCCTTGTATCCGCAACTGTTGGCGCAAATGTCAGGGGTCAGCTGAAAACCAGTGCTGTGCTTCAGTACAGCGTAACTGAGCTGATTGCCTTTGCTGCACAGTGCAATTGTTTCGTTGTTTTTCTTTTTGTATATTGTATGTTGTACTATGTTGTAGCAGAAATAAATGGTTTAAATGGTTTTAATTTATGAGTTAATTATAAAGAACGATGTAAATTAAGGATGATGTCAACATATCAACATCACAGTGTAAATATACTTACATAGGTATAATAGTGACGACGACAAAACTACTCGGTTTTTAGAAGTATTTTACTTTGTTAAGATGCGATTCGTATACTGTTATACTTTTTTTTATGTTTGGCCCTGCCAAAATGATTCTACTCAGTCTGATGGAAAGCATAAGCAGAATCCAAGAGTGGTGGTTACCATACTCACACCATGGCTGCCTAGAGATGCTTCTGCATCATTGGGCCTCCGGTCTCACACTCATACTTAAGCCTTTATAATACTATTTACTGAAAGTACATAAATATGTAGTTGATTTTCAATGAAATTAAATGATTTTGTAAGTATAAAAGATACCTCGGTATTTCATATCATTTAACAGCCCGTAATAGTCCACTACTGGACATATGATTCTATTTAGAAAGGAAGTTGTTAATAAGTGATCATCTCTAAAATAACAGATTTTTATAAATATTTTTAGTTAGAATTCAAGGGGTAAATAAATAAATTTTGTAGGACAGTTTATTCTACTCAGTAGATAGATTAACTATCACTGTTCGATCGCATCGTAGCGTGATTGATGATTTGTAATTACTCAGAAGATAAATTCGGAAAAAAAGCGGAAGATTGTGGAGGTATTATATCGTCAGCGTGTTATTTTATTAACCCCCGATGCAAGAAGAGGGATATTTTAAGTTTCACGTCAATGTCTGTCTGTCTATGTGTGTGTGTCTGTGGCATCATAGCTGTCAAACGGATGGACCGATTTCGATGCGGTTCTTAACTATGTTTGGTTAATATCGGTATATGTAAAGCATTTTTGGAACTTTACTCGATCAAGTGCTTGTGTAGAAGGTATAAATAATATATATTTATATCACAGGCCTTAACACTATTGACTTTGACCCAAGAAAATTATCAAAATAAAACAATATTCATCTTTAAACATCGAGACCACAAATCAATCAATCACAGTAAGCAATATGCAAGTGACTCCACAACATTTTACATTTGATTTTTCTTCGGAGCTTTATTATCGTAATTTATCATGATTGAATTGTAAAGTTGAATCATGACATTGACATTTCCAATCTATCTCGTAAATTTCTAAAACGCAATGCTATTGGATGAAACGAAATGTGACGTCAAATCACGCGCCTTGCGTCACCTTTCTTTACATACGCCTCTCGCGGTAAATATGAACATTGTCACTTTGGTTTAAGTAAACAAAAACAATACAACATTTAAAATTAGATTTCGTCATTTCAATTTTTTTTTATATAGGCCTGCCCAAGTGACTCAACTCTGCCTAATGGAAATAGCAAGCAGAATCTAAGAGTAGTGCAAATAATGCAACGGCCTATTGTGGTACTTCTGCATCATTTAATAGAGGCTTGATCATGTTGTGGATCCCGATGATAGAGAAAAGCGAGACGAAATGTTATATATTATTATTATATTATTTTTAAAAAGATGACTCCCGCATTAAGAATACCTGTAATACCTGTGTCGCGGGAGAATTTACAAACATACATGAAATGGACACAAAGAACATTCTGACTTAGAACAACAATTTGTGGATAACACAAAGTGTTGTCCAATGTGGGATTTGAACCCTCAACACTTGGCGTAGTAGAATGGGGCAAGGCGACCGCTAAAACCACTAGGCCAACCGTGCAGTCAAAAATATATACGAGTAGGCACATTAAAAATACAAAAGCTAATGTAGTTTTTTAATCGTTTCTTTAATGTTACTAATTGCACTGTATGATTGTCATTTTATCTATTATACAATTACGACTATTGACTAGTTTAAAAATACATAAATATACTCTATGTAGTGTACATTTTAAACGAAATTTCAAATTAAGCGAATGGATCACGATATAGGCACACTGAAATCGGTGATACTTTTTAATTTAAATTAATTTCAAAAAATACGTTCACGTTTTGTATTTAAATATAATTGTATGAAGTACGATACAATCTGCAATGATTTATTTGTACGGCTGCTCACTTAACAGATAACAACGAGATTACTATTACATCAGTCCAAGATTAGCCGCGGGTTTATCTCTTATCGCGACTTCACACGACAAGGCCCTGGTTCTATTAGTAATGAAACATTTTGTACTGCAAGCTAAATAAATTATTAGTAGAGATTTTGGGCACATCTGCTCTCAATTGATTTATTAATATTATTTTTTTCGTGATGAAATCTCCACGTGTCATATTCGACAGCTACAAGTTTAATAAATAAATAATAAATAAATAAATATTCCGGACATCTAACACACAACGCCATCTAGTCCCAAGCTAAGCAGAGCTTGTGTTATGGGTACTAGACAACTGATATAAATACTTATATACTTTTTTTTGTAAATACATACATATTATACATAGAAAACACCCAAACTTCGAAACAAATATTTGCAGATCATACAAACATTTGGTCCGACCCGGGAATCGAACCCGAGACCTCAAGCACAGCAGTCGCTTACGCTACCACTCGCGCCACCGAGGCAGTCAATATTATTTAATATTTTAATTCAATTAAAGTCAATATTAATTAATACATTGTGATTTGATATTGTGCACACGTCTGACCCTAAAGTGCTGCTCTTAGAAACCTTCACAGGTCATCACCGCACCGGGGTTCAAAAAAAAGTGATAAACATATGTTGAAATGGATTCCAATAAAATCATACGGTGATCAATCAAATGTAAATCTATTACAAACTGGCTCGAGTAGCCAGGGAGAGAAGTCCCGAAAAACTTTAGGAGACTTAGGTCGCCATTGGTAGCTTTACTGCCTCGGTGGCGCCGTGGTAGCGTATGCGACTGCTGTGCTTGAGGTCTCGGGTTCGATTTGACCAAATGTTTGTATGATCTGCAAATATTCGTTTCGGAGTTTGGGTGTTTTCTATGTATAAAATGTATGTATTTTGAAAAAAAAAATATATCAGTTGTCTAGTACCTACAGTACAAGCTCTGCTTAGTTTAGAACTAGATGGCGTTGTGTGTTAAATGTCCGAAAATATTTATTTAGTTTCCGAAATATTTATTTTTTATACCTTTCTGTCCATCCAGGTACTACTCGTATCCTAATTAAGTAGCAAACTATTGGAAAGATGGTCAAGAACTGTTTTCAATCGGTAATATTGTTAACAATTAACTTAGCAATTGCTTTGTTAGCCTGATCAGTCACATTTTCACTCCAAATAAGTTTTTATGACTAATTTTTCCTTGATTTAATTGTATGTGAGTTGCTGAGTATGTGAAGTTCTTAAAATTAAGGCGTGAGATATTTTGTGTGTTTATTAGTCCAGTTCAAATTCCACTGTCAACCAATTTGAACTAGACCTCATCCAGGTGTTAATTTTCTCAATATTTGATTATGATATTTCTTGTTTGCGTTGTAACGCTCTAGTTATTTACTAATAATAAAATGAAACACTTACCCTGTACAGGCCCCGGACACCTTCTGTCCTATATATTTTGACTAGACCATCGATCATGCCCTTGTATCTCTTGTGATCAGCTACATGTTCCTCGCTGTACTGCAGGCAGAGACGAGTCTTCACCACCCAGATGGGGTTGGTCATCACAAGGGACAGGACTCCGGCTTCGGCCGCTGCCAACATGTGAAGGCCTGGGCCCAGTGGCGTGCGAGCGTTTCCGCCTTGGATCCATGTTTTTATTGCGTTATAACTGTGGAAAATACATAAAATTTTATTATCCATGTATAAATGACATGAAAAGCAGTCGTGTGTTGAATAAAAGATGTATTTATACCTTAGCATATTAGCACACCGAGAAGAAATGCGCAATAAAGTTGTCTAATATATGTACCTTGCATGTTAACCTTAGGGACAACTGTGATTTTTTTAAATGAAATGCTATCTAACTATCCTAAACGGAGAGACGCGTTGTGAGAGATTTAGGCCGTAACTTACTAGCGTAGTTTGCAACACAGCTTTGTGACATTTTGTATATAACTAGTACATTTTACAACCTACTTATGTCGCATTACTATCCGTAGCCTGTTGTCTGCGAGCTCTACTCCGCATCTCGACCTGTCTTTGCCACTGTCGCCTTTAAAACAGTGTTGATGTCGATCATTATTGGCAAGAGAAAGTATAAACTAGGCATAGTAAGTAGAAAATATATTTCACCTTGTACCTAATTCAAATATATATATCTAATATATATATATAATTCTCGTGACACATCGTTGTTGCTTACGATGAACTCGGAAACTACCTATCTATATTTTTTTAAATGTGAGTGTTTTCTGGGGTGCGTGTATAGGATAGTCACATGACGGTTAGGCTAATAGGAGCCGAGTATGATTGAAAAGAGACATAGACAAAGTTGCGTGAGTTAGCTTACATAAATGGAAAATAATGATTTTAGAAAGGAATCGTAAAGATTTACATAAATTCATTATTTTGTATTGTATTATTTCAAGTGGTCTATATTTCCTACTGCAATATTAATAGTATAATAAATAAACCAATAGACAGTACACTTATTTATGCAACTAGCGCTAGTAATTTCGTAACAGTTGTAAAAGGGTAAGGCACGTGACTTATTTATTACGGATATCGAAATGAAAGATACAAATACCAGTTTAATAAACCAGTATAGTAACCGTATATGTATTCAAGTTCTATTGAAGTATATTGACTACTAATATATAGTTGAAATTTGTTTGTTATATTTGTCATAGAGAGCATTCATAACGCAGAGGCTTCTTCTTAAAATAATTCTCTGTCCGATACAAAAAAAGGTATTTATTTAATTTTACACTTGTACTTTTTAAACACGTTTTACTGATCGTGGGCATAGGCTGACAGAAATAACAGGAAAATTATGTGACATTATTTTTATGTATGGTCCTGCCATAGTGACTCTGCTCTGCCTGATGGAAGGCATAAGCGGAATCCAAGAGTGGTGGTTACCATACTCATTGCGTATGCAGACAGTGCAACATTTCATTCATTGGGCCTCTGATATGGCACTCACGAACGAAAGACGACAGCACAAATGTTGTCATTTTAGGTCGAACTTCGGTGCCAGGGTAGTACCGCCCCGTTTGTGCTGAAATCAGCGTGGCTTTACTACTTTCAGAACATGACATCTTCATACTTTGAGTATTTTGTATTGAATGTATTTTAAAAAAGTATGTAGGTATTCTATCAGTCAATCTAGTTATCATTGTACAAGCTCTGCTTAGTTTGAAACTAGAAGGCATTATGTATTAGTTGTTCGAAACATTTATTATTATTATTTATAGTTTATAGATCACGTGAATTTCCGTATCATTACATAGTAACAATATATCATGGAACCGAAAAAGAATTTAATAAAAAAGCTGTGACAAAATGGTGACCATGTACCATCATATGCAAAGGAGCATATTGTTTCCAGGTCCTTTTCACAATTGTTCTACATATTAAATTAATTGCAAAGCTGGTACTGAACAACACAGAAAAGTGCTAATACGTATGCTGTGGCAATAAAATCTGTTAAACAGATAACACGTTCGTTTTTCTATAATTATCTAAGCGTAAAAACATCGTAAATTAGTCTTTGTATAGAGATTTTAGTAGAAAAATCTCTGAATTGTCTGTGGAATATAAATAGAAAGCCCCACCGAAATGATCTTTATTTTTGGGTATCTATTTTTTTAGTTATAAATAACACTCCATTAAAATTTCAAGCTGCCTTAATAACGTTTTTTATAACTTTTAGCAAAATATTTTTGCACGCGTCTGGCAATGTTAAAACCCCGATTAAATTATCTGGCTTTTTTTTTCGTATTCATTAAGTATTACACTGCAACATAGATAAATTGCGTAGTGCCTCAAACATATTATAGGGGAAAAAAAAAAAAATTAGGGGTTGATTGAGTCCCGCTACTCACCAGCCAGGTCTGCAATCCTAGTTGAGATATAATAGGAGAGGTATCTGACAAGTTTTCAGCTTGCCTCAAATACCTACCCTAAAATTCGTGCCAGCTTTCGGACTATAATAGAATTACTGTGTTCTTGAGCATCTTCTTAGTTTTTCTATCCGAAATTGCGTTAAATATACAAATCTTTTTGTGTATGGCTTTTCTTGATATTATTAACATAAGACACTGCTAGACTCTCTGTATACATATACTCGTACAAAAATAAATATACAGGGTCTGTCGTAAATAATGGATAAGTCGTAAACTGGAGTTGGTCCGGCTATGAGACTATTAGAAAATCGTATCTTTTTGCCAGGGTTTCTAACCGTATGGAAATGGCGTAGACTTTTATGTTTTTTTATAAATTTCGCTACTCTTTGCATTCATTCCGTTGCCATTTCGTTAAATTTAGGTATTTCTGTGTCATTTTTTTTGTATTATAGTCTTGAAGATGTGTATTATTTAGTTTTAGTACTGTTTTAGGCGTTTTTAACGTTGGTCATTTTCAAAATTGTCATTTTAAGATTTTTTATGTTTTTGTTTTACTTAGGGTCAACTTTTGATCATTTACTGTGTAAAAAAAAAGTACGGCGCTATAGCTGCCCATGATCTTAATAAATTATCTAGTATGTGTAGATTCTAAAAAAGTATAACAATGCATACTTCACAAGTAATATTAAGCTACATGAGCGAGATCAATATCAAGGTGAGAAAATATTTTTTTCATGTAATGTTGTAAATGGTTATAAAACTTCGTCAGAATGATTTATTTCTGCCAAGATTCTTTACACAAACACTATGGGGCCACTATTAAGGATATTCAAAGAAAACTAGGTAGTTTTTTGTCAAAAAAATTTCATGCCTCCTCATTTCATAAAGGTGTTTAATTTTAAAATTGATGTGCTCTAATAGTTACATGCGACAAACATGTTACAAGTTTATTCGTCTCCCCGCGTGAAAAGGACATTGTTACTAGGCACACTGCATGATGCACCGTCCCTTTCACACTCACGATGTGTGAAAAGGTTAGCATGCGTTTAGCTAGGGCGCACTCCTGATACATCTCTCAGTGTGATTTTGACCATCGCATGTGCTCTCGTTTTCATTACTGTCGTCAATTTGTTACTGCTTTCTAATATCGGACTTAGATTTTCTTTGTGATTTGGACTTGTTAACCTGGTGATATTGACAACTCAGCTCTCATTTATGGGCATCGTGTTGTGCTATCGATTGCACGTGTTATTTTGGAAAAATTTTTATATCATGCCTCAACAATACACGCCGGCCGAATACGTAAACATGCATTACATTTATGGTTTATGTGATGGCAACGCCAATAGAGCTGCTAGAGTTTATCGGGAAAAATATCCAAATGCCCGGCATCCTGACTATCGTGTCTTCATAAGAGTGCACAACACATTTTTGGAAGGACGATTTCCTGGGACCGGCGTAGGCGGGGCGAGTGAAGGACGACCACAACGCCACAGTGCAGCCGAAGTATTGGAAATAGTTGCAGAAGACCCTGGTACGTCCATAAGTGTAATTTCAAGGCGCACCGGTATACCTCAAAAATCTGTACACAGGATTTTAAAAAGGCATGAATTATATCCCTATCATTATCAAAGGGTCCAAACATTAATGCCAAGGGACGCTGCTGCGAGAATAACATTTTGTCGCATAATGCTGCGAAAGATGAGGGAAGACCAAAGTTTTTTTAATAAAATTTTATGGAGTGACGAGTCAACGTGTCGAAAAGATGGTTTTTTGAATCTTCACAACATACACAGCTGGCAACTCGAAAACCCAAGACTTATCCGATGTAGAGCGTGCATAGCTGCCGGCGGAGGACACTTCGAACATTTAGTTTAAGTTGTTGAATAAATATTTTTACGTACTAAAACAACCTAGTTTTCTTTTGAATATCCTTAATAGTGACCCCATAGTGTTTGTGTAAAGAATCTTGGCAGAAATAAATCATTATGACGAAGTTTTATAACCATTTACAACATTACATGAAAAAAATATTTTCTCACCTTGATATTGATCTCGCTCATGTAGCTTAATATTACTTGTGAAGTATGCATTGTTATACCTTTTTAGAATCTACACATACTAGATAATTTATTAAGATCATGGGCAGCTATAGCGCCGTACTTTTTTTTTACACAGTAAATGATCAAAAGTTGACCCTAAGTAAAACAAAAACATAAAAAATCTTAAAATGACAATTTTGAAAATGACCAACGTTAAAAACGCCTAAAACAGTACTAAAACTAAATAATACACATCTTCAAGACTATAATACAAAAAAAATGACACAGAAATACCTAAATTTAACGAAATGGCAACGGAATGAATGCAAAGAGTAGCGAAATTTATAAAAAAACATAAAAGTCTACGCCATTTCCATACGGTTAGAAACCCTGGCAAAAAGATACGATTTTCTAATAGTCTCATAGCCGGACCAACTCCAGTTTACGACTTATCCATTATTTACGACAGACCCTGTATATATTCATAACAACAAAACAAATCTATCACGATCACATTGCATCGTAATTCTATTTTTAGAATTACACAGACTATTAATAGCAGTAGTATAGAATTTAACAGCTTTATAGTGAGTATGAATGCTATAAAATTTGGTACCGTACATTATAAATTGTGTTATAATAGCACATATTTCCGCACTATTAATTCGAATGCGACGTGCACAGGAATTGAACGTTGACGAATAACAGTCGGTTTATTTTAATAACTCCTGCGCTTATAGTTTTTTTTTTATATTATTTATTACTGGGCAAACGAGCAGACGTATCCCCTGATGGTAAGCGATTACCACCGACCTTGGACACCCGCAACACCAAAGGCGTCACAAGTGCGTTGCCGACCTTTGGGGGATGGGAAAGGGGATGGAGGGAGGGGTTGGGGTATGGGCCTCCGGTATCCTCACTCACTCGGTGAAACACAGCGCAAACGCTATTTCACATCGGTTTTCTGTGAGGCCGTGGTATCACTCCGGTCGAGCCGACCCATTCATGCCGAAGCATAGCTCTCCCACGGTTAAATTATTAACAACGGCACAGTTGGAACACATTTTACGTTTCAGGTGTGATATTTATTTATTTATATATTACAACATCACCTTCACTATCACTATAGGTTGCCCTAATGCGATAGAGAGGCTAATTTACATTCCTAAAAAATATAAAACAAAATATTGCAACTATTTTAGGTTTTGTAACAAATTAAATTTACAAGACATTTTGCGAGTACAGTCTATAGACACGAAAAAATATCTAAATCTTTGTAAACTTCGTTAATTAGATGGATAATTCGCGTTAGGAGTGCTTTCTCAAGTAGATTAGTATAGACTTTAATGAAATCCAACATCAATTTGATGAAAAAAAAAGTAAATGAACAAAACTCCATTTAGTACAGAGGATTTTACAATTTAAAAATTAATGGGTCAATTGCTGTGATCCCGGTCTTTAACAACGATCATAATGAGTAAAATTATTTAAACTCAACTTTCAGATACTAAATCTAAATTAACAAAGCTAATATTCTAGAAGATAAATGCATATTCGCAAAGATATCCCTCCGAGTGTCCAAAACTGAGCGGAGCCTTGATTTTTTCTGAACCGCAATATCTTTGGGGACACTTTTTAATGTGTTTGTATCCATAGAATGAAATGTTTTACCTAAGATTTAAAACAAAATTTACTTTATTTCTTATGCTACATACGTACATTTCGTCAGTAATTTTTTTTTCAATTCGTAAGCAGAATACGGTAGGAACAGTTTACAGCGACAAGCAGCGGTTAGCAGCTTTTGTATTGTATTTTGGTCAGCTAAAACTCAATTGTTGTAAGAGGAGACTATACACACATACATCAATCTGTGTTTTTAGCGAAATAGGAAATAATCGAAACTATGACGAAGTAATCGAGAAAGAGAATGGTCATAAATCAGAGAGATAAATTAGCCCCGAAACTGAACATGATGGTGGTGCTTCCTTGAAGGCTGCTTCCAATCAAGTCGGGGTCACCACTGTGGGGGAACGGGTGCTATTGTTCCACCCAACACAAAGGGAGGATCCTCCGACCAGGCCAGGTGATCATGCCTGGCGGCTACTGCCCAACAGTTAATGTTGGGATGTTGTATATATGATAATCGGCGCGAGATCTATTAATTGCGTGATTCAGGATTGGTAGGTTCTTCGTATTGTAGGTTACTCCGTAGTTCAGTGTAACTTCGGTAGATGGCGCTGTAGTATGTTATGTTGTATGTGGAGGTCGCTACAGGTTTAAGTTTTGCAATCATATTAGGAAATCATCATTTCGTATTCAAAAACATTGAATGTTCTGATGTTTTTTGTATTAATAAACAGTATATCAGCAATATCTTGACAACATTCAATTTAGCGAAATCGATTGAATCAATCGACACGTCAATGAAATAGATCATATCTCAAACAAAATATTTAAGTTTTCAAAACATTACAAACAAGAAAACGTGATTTTTCAGTCACGTTTGTCGTGTCACGAGCATATGGTGACACACACAGTGCTACAATTATTATTTTCCTTTACTATTGATATAGTTTGATGACAATTGTTTGTTGACAAAAGTTAAATACTAGAATTCGTGACAGAAAACCTATTAATAAACGTATTGTTTATTGTGTTAGCTTTTTTCATAAACCATAGGGACCTAGACCACATGTCGGTTCTAACCGGATGAACGTGAATCAGTCTTTATATTTGACGTACTCAGACCGGGACGTTAAAAAACTTACATTGAGTACATCAAAAAGTTTTTGGACCTGCCAAAAATTGTATCAACAGAATGAAACGGCTCGCAAAATGTGAATAAACTGGAATCCTAATGACACATGGATTGGGAGTTCTAATTATCAACTATTTGAACTGAATGATACCTACAGTTGATATAGTTACCGTAATGCTGTATTCGTCAATATGTTTGATCTTTATACTATTCCGTGCGAAAAGTAGCGAGTTTATAGCGATAGCGAGAATAGCGTTTGCGCTGTGTTTCACCGAGTGAGTGAGGATACCGGAGGCCCATACCCCTACCCCTCCCCCCATCCCCTTTCCCATCCCTCAAAGCTCGGCAACGCACTTGTGACGCCTTTGGTGTTGCGGGTGTCCATGGGCGGCGGTAATCGCTTACCATCAGGTGATATGTCTGCTCGTTTGCCCACTATTCAATAAAAAAAAAAAAAAAAAGTTATGTTACGAAACAAGCCGTACAGCGGCCGCAAACATTTGTATGAGTGAAGTAAAATTCAAATATTGACAGATATTTTTATGCAAATCATTGAGACAACTCGAATACAATACGCGATGTCTGTGACTACGTAAACCTATTTTAAAATATGAATGAAAGCAAAAACTTGAAACGTCATACTTTAGACTTGCCAAAGAATTGACGCTCCAACGGCAGCAACGTTGTAAAAGCAAGTAGGCCTTGTCTAGGAAAAAAATGTGCTTAGGCGTAGCCGTTTTTCTTTAACGGCAGTGATGAAATAAGCATTTTTAAACAATTATTTATTTATTTACACTTTATGCACTTTGTACATCGGCGGCAATTATCACGCTGGCCAGACGGTAGATCTGGTAGAGGGTATGTATCAATTTCCTTTCCTTTTTAGTGCTGTAGACCGTCTAGAATTTGATCATGTTTAACAGTTATTAATAAGTATTCAATCTCAGATCAAATTCTATGTCTTTACAGGGTTTTAAAGTAAGAATTTAACACACAGATTTACAACAGATATTTTTATGTTTTACGAAACTAGTAAATACTCTCCAATAGAAAAGTTATTTAGACAATGCTAAATGAAATTTTTTTTTTTTTTTTTAAAAAGACATCTCCCACATTAGGAATAAACATCCTGTGTCGTGGGGGACTTTACAAACATACATGAAACGGACTCAAAGAACATCCAGACTCAGGACAACAATTCGTGGATCACACAAAGTGTTGTACCGCGTGGGATTTGAATCCAAGACACATGGCGCAGTAGCAAGCGGCATGGCGACCGCTGAAACCACTCGGCCAACCGTGCAGTCAAATTTAGCAAGATCTTATAATATTTCCTCTTGACTGCAACGGACTGGCTTTGATCCAAGCTAAACTGGCAGTTTGGTGCCAAATATTGAGCTTTCAAGCTTTTAATTTCGATAAGTTCATTAAAACATTTATTTATGTCATTGTATCAAGATATTCATTGTCTTTTGTGTTTAAATCCCGAATGTAATCAAATCGTCACTAATCCTCAAAATAGTTATGGGCCTAACTATTCTGTCGTTTGCCGATGTTGCATGTGCTAGTTTTTATACACTAGCAACTGTCTTTCACCGGCATTTACGGTCACTACTCTGCTCCAAGAGGTCTTACAGTGTCTTAAGCATTAAACGTATTGATAAATCGATAAATCTTGTAAAATGTAAATGACGATACCGAAAAATATAAGTTTTCTTTCACCGAATGTTACAGTCGTTATATAAATCTTTGCACAATCTAATCTAGACTAAAATATATAATCTAATCTATCTCATTGCTTCTTGTCAGGACACTTTGAACACAAATGTCATTAGCATTACAATAATAGATTGTAAATAATTAAATTTATACGAGACTTGGGCAATAACCGTAAACATACAACGAAAGTTTATTTTTACAATATTTGGGTGTGAGATCAACTTTAAGACAGATTGGAATTACTTTTTCTAGACAACCTCCTGACTGTAATAAATACAGGGGACGGGATCTGAGAAATATTAATATAACGGACTTAGTCATTCGTCAGTCAGTCATCTTACTCAGCATAGTAGGAAAAACGAGAAGATCAGTTTAACCAATATTCAACCTAGCAGTTAGTATTGTTTTTCTATATAAATGCATTACATATAAGTTAAACATCTATCAATGTATTTATCCCTTGAAGTCTGTTTGAATCTTTAACAAAGTTCAAGTACGATAATAAATACTGCTCAAATTACGTGACGTCAGCAATTACAAAGGTATGTTGTTTCTGAGAGACTTAAACAAAAGAGCAGAATAATGTCAACGGTTCATTTATTTTGTCCATCATGGCGGATGACGCACAAGATTGATGTCAAGAAGAGTTTTTCTCGGAAAAAATCTTTCACTGTTGGATAGTCCATTTATCGAGAAAGGCAATAGGCTATATATCATCACGCTAATACTAATAGGAGTGGTGCACCAATGAAGAATGTTTCAAAAGCGGGGGAAAACTATCACGCTACGGGCAATAAAAGACGCAAACGAGGTGCCGCGGGTACGCTAATTATTAAATGTATCTACGAAAGACTATATTATAATCACAACATATTATGAGCTTTGCGATGACATTACAATAGTATCAGTTGTTTGTTAACAATTTGATTGTCCTATTTCCTATAAACCCGCTTTAGTTAACTATATTTGGTAATAAATAGACTATGCATAATGCGTGCAGAGACAAAGAACTGAGTGTATTAGTGCCATCTATTTCAAATTCAATAGCTTTTGATCTTCCATTGCTCGACAAAGAGCTTTTCTTAAAATGGAAGTTTTTGTCAACTATCATCCCACGGCCCAGATTTGTATAGGCTTTATTTATAGTTTTTCTTTATCTTTGGTGATCCCGCCGTAATTTTGCCGTTTGAATTTGCCCTTCAGCTGGCCCATACAACACCCATAGGATAAATATGTGATAACACTCTATTCTTAATCCAGCACCAAATGAAAAAACTTCTAATAGTTTAAAAATACTTACAATAAAAAGTAGAAGCCCCAAGCGGAGCCTGATCCCCACACGTTGGGTGTGACGCCTCTGTAAAGACCCTTGACACCCTCTTTCTTCACAATTGTAACAAATGCACTGCCAAGTCCATCATACCTAGGAACTGTTGCGGTTCTGCCGTCATTTACTAAAACAATAAACAAACAATTTATATTTGTTACAAAATAATAGTTTATAGATACAATTATTAAAATCCTTCGTTTTTTAATTGTTCTCCAGTTTTATTTGAATCACATTAAAACCTAACTGATAGGTTAGTCACGAGTTCGATGTCCCGATTGATGTCGATTGTGATCAGGTTGAATCTAATTGGAGTATATACAATTATATAACCATGAGTTCGATTCCTGGTTAGTAAGCTGGTTCGATTCCCATAGGTGAGGCAACCGAAGACGCATGACCACACTTACTTTTATTTGCTTCACCTGAATGTTTGTTTATATGTAACCAACTTTTGTATGCATGTTTTAAAGTTTTCTTTAACTATTTTTTTTTTATGTATTGCCCTACCAAAATGACTATACTCTGCCTGATGTAAAGTGTATGCAGAATCCAAGAGTGGTGGTTCATTGTGAATGCAGACAGTGCAGTATGGTGACCCCACACCATGGTGGTCTAGTGATGGTTCTGTATCATTGATTACACGGCAAGACACATGAAATGCTTTGTTTGTTAGTGAATAATGAATCAATTAACTACATCCTAGAATTAAACTCACTTGGTTTCTTAAACTACTTACCTATATGTTTTTAATTTTAAGCATCTCACTAATAGGCATCAGTACCTCAGCTAGGCACAGCCTTCATAATGGTTACCAGAAACCTAATAACATACTTAAATACACATATCCTACAGGTAAATTGCCACAAACAAATGATTATGCCCATCACACAGTAAGACCTGAATCAAACCCACTATACCTCAACTAATACTCAAAAATACAATATCAAGTGAATAAAAAGCATTACAAAAATGGTGAATAATTACATAAATTAATGAGGATTTATAATAATGGCATTTTAAAACCGTATTTTGCAATCATGCAATGTCATTTGGTTTTAAAATTTATGAACAAAAATGACTATTGGTATAACACACACATATAAATGGTTAATTTAGATTCATAAAAGCATAGAAATCACATTTGTAGCAACAGAATACTGGCAACAAGAGATTATATTGCATAATTTCTTAAGTCTTTGCAATTTTTATGTAAACAAAGCCTCTTGTTCTTACTTTCACTTGATGAAGTTCAAGGTTGCTAGGTTAAAAGACTATTGAGGGACAATCAATTGATTCATTATTCACTAATAAACGAAATCCTTCCAAGGGCCTTGCCGTGTCATCAAAAAGCCAATCACAGATTTTTAACCTAGTTAAAAACTTAAATCTCACATGGTAATATCCTGCAATAAGATCATACAGCTTACCTGCAAATCTGATTTTAATTAAATCCAATGGGTGCAAAATAAGCGTGGAAGTGACGCCACCTGATATACCAGCTACCAGGTGCTCGTACTTGATGTGGCTGAACAAAGCGGCCTTAGAAGACGACGAATTAGGATTCTTCATTGTAGACATCACGAATTTACTAAATCACAGATAAAACTTTTGATAGCATCTTGCAGGGACTCTATTTACACACCTATGTCTACCGGGACACCGAATCCCAGAAATCTTTAACGAAACTGAATTTACTGTAATCTTCACTAAACATCGTTGCTCGCGTAATAATCCTACGAATTACGTGCGATAAAAAGTGAACGATTTCCAAAGTAATTTGGCATACCGTTCCTTTCCGCAAAGTCGGTGTAACTAAATAATTTTTAGGACGGCAAAAAGTCGCTTCAATGATTTAGCATTTCTGTAGTAAATTATTTTGATAATTTTATTCACCTATAAACTGTACACCAAAGAGTTTTTAAGAGAGTAGTTCAATTGTCAATTTTATTCATAATTTTGCATGCCAACATTTAGCAAACTATAGATGTTTTCATTGAACATTCTCATTCACACAGCACCTCGGCTCTAGTGTGTAAAGGAACGTTCCGCAATGACGTCATGTTAGTGATGTCTAGCAATTAAATTAATGTTTACTAAAATATTAAGAATGCGGTTATTCGAAATAGTACCAGAAAATGTTTTATGGATATTGTTATGATCAATATAGTACTATTTAAGGCATTAATATCACAATGAAAACTAAAAAATAAATTGTGAGAAAGATCTGATAGCATTTTCTATTAGAAAAAATAAAATAAATTCTTAAGTTTAAGTTGTTTAACTGTTAGTGATTCATATTTTTGTACAAAGTTACCCTAAAGGTACTCTGAGCGTATGCGATACTAAAATGAAATATTGTATTGGTAATACTGAAACTTCAAATTTTTGACGTCTCTTCGCTCTTCCTGATCAGAACTATTGGCTATTGCTCATTTGTTACGTAAATCTGCGGGCGAAAAATATACTTGTAAGGATCTGAAACACGAATAAAAATGTTGAAAGTGGCGACTACTTTGAGATTAATCTCAAAACAGGGCAATCAAGTGCGTTGTTTGGCCACAGCTGTAGGGTACAAGCAGGCATTAGTCAATGTTCCCCCAACAAGACTCTCAGTGTTAGATAATGGAATCCGCGTTGCTACTGAAGATAGCGGTGCGGCAACTGCCACCGTAGGACTATGGATCGACGCTGGATCTAGGTACGAAAACTCGAAGAATAATGGAGTCGCTCATTTTCTTGAACACATGGCATTCAAAGGCACTAGCAAGAGGTCACAAACTGACTTAGAATTGCTAGTAGAGAATATGGGCGCCCATCTTAATGCTTATACATCAAGGGAACAGACAGTATTTTACGCCAAATGCTTAGCCAATGACGTCCCCGCGGCCGTCGAGATCCTTGCTGATATTATTCAAAATTCATCGCTCGCAGAACCCGAAATCGAACGAGAACGAGGTGTAATTCTTCGCGAAATGCAGGATGTAGAAAGTAACTTACAAGAAGTGGTGTTTGATCATCTTCATGCTACAGCTTTCCAAGGTACACCCTTAGGCCAGACTATTCTTGGACCCACCAAAAACATCAAGAAGATCTCTAAGGCTGACCTGCAGAACTACATTAAGACCCACTATCAACCAGCTCGTATTGTTCTTGCTGGAGCTGGTGGAGTTGAACATGAGAAGCTGGTTGAGCTGGCTAATAAGAATTTCAGTGGCTTAAAGAACACTGTCACTGATGTAGAGCTGTCACACTGCCGGTACACTGGCTCTGAGATCAGAGTCCGCGATGACTCTATGCCATTGGCTCATGTTGCTATTGCTGTTGAGGGAGCTGGATGGACTGATGCTGATAATATTCCTCTTATGGTTGCCAACACTCTTATTGGAGCTTGGGATCGCTCACAAGGTGGTGGCATGAACAATGCTTCCTACCTAGCTCGTGCAGCCTCTGCAGGTAACTTGTGCCACAGTTTCCAGTCATTCAACACATGCTACAAAGACACCGGTCTCTGGGGTATTTACTTTGTGGCTGAACCTCTTCAGTTAGATGACATGGTCCATAACATTCAGGGTGAATGGATGAAGCTTTGCACATCTGTAACTGATGGTGAAGTCACCCGTGCTAAAAATCTTTTGAAGACAAACATGTTGCTCCAGTTGGATGGCACTACCCCGGTGTGTGAAGATATTGGTCGCCAGATGCTGTGTTACAATCGCCGTATCCCAGTTCATGAGTTGGATGCTCGTATTGAAGCTGTCACTGTACAGAATGTCCGTGATGTGTGCTACAAGTACCTGTATGATCGCTGCCCTGTTGTTGCTGCTGTTGGTCCTACTGAAGGCCTGACAGATTACTCTAGAATCCGCGCTGGAATGTACTGGCTTAGGGTTTAAACAATTGTAGTAATTTTTAATTAGTGACATTATCAAAATCAGTTAAGATCGGATAAATTAAATATTCCCCTCTCAATGTCTGTTGTTTTATTGTAATAAAACACATGTCTTGGTGAAATCTGTATTTATATAAGAGAATAAGTAAATAAATGTGTAAATACCATGTTTTTTTTTTAATTCTGTTAAACTTAACAAAAATCATATTCTAATAAATGAAATATGTAGCTTGAATATTTTCTAATATTAACTGGTTATATCATACCAAGAGACAACTATTACATATTAAATGCATTTTTTTTATATGTTTTGGCATGTTTAGACTATGATGGGCTCATTTTGCACAACAAAGCCGAATTAATTAGTGCATTGGCGCACATAGTTTTAAGAAATTAAAGAAGATTTTGCTTCAATAGAATGAGATTTACACTAGAAAAACCCACATATGACATGGTAATGCCTCCAAAACGTGTTTTACAGTGGGCTCTCTTGATAAATTATATTGCAGAGTCTAAGCTGCAAGGCAATGGGAATATTGAACCAATCAGAATAATATATCAATAGTACTACTACAATTGTTTTTCAAATGTATGCACATCACAGTTGCATGTAAGAGAATGCCGTGATAAGGCCGTCACATATACTGCCCTAAGTTAAATACATTAAATATTTATTTATCGCCCAGAGGTCGAAATTCATCCATAATTCTATTATTTTTTAGTTAAAACCTTTCAGGGTTTCCTTTGTATATAAGGCTATTACACCTTTTCAATAAAATATATCATCGTGGCTTGTGGCTACTTGTGATATTCAGTATGACAGTATAGACAAAAAATACAACAAAATATTTTAGTATTCTGCATTCCTTCTCTATATCTAACTACTAGCTGACCCACGCAACCTCGTTTGAATATTCTATTGCCCGTAGCGTGAAAATTTTCCCCCGTTTTTGAAACATTCTTCATTGGTGCTCAGCTCCTATTAGTATTAGCGTGGTGATATATAGCCTTCCTCGATAAATAAACTATCCAATACTGAAATATTTTTTCAAATCCGACCAGCGGTTCCTGGGATTAGCGCGTTCAAACAAACAAACTCTTTAGCTTTATAATATTAGTATAGATAAGTGTGCGAAATTTCTTACTCCTCCGTCCGCACAACTTTCGTATGAAGGGGTACTAAGTTCTTGCTTCACAGATTGTAAAACCAAGTCCTCTAATGCGTCTACTACACTAGATAGAGTAATTCTTGTATATAATTTGTTAATTTTTTGAGTATATTAGCTAAAATAAAACGATATTTGTTAAAGTCGTCGGTAACATACAGTAACATAGGATATATTATATTTTAGAATCTGTGCGAAGCCGGAGAGGGTTGCTAGTTAATTAACATATAGATAATACACAAATATAGTCAGTAAATAGAATTGTTAAAATTGTACTTATAAACGTTATAAGTACAATTTTACAACTTATTTGTAATCACAAGTTTTGTCATTGAGCAGTAGTACAAAAAAGAGGCACATCATAACATGCCAAATATGATTGACTTACATAGAGACCATAAAATACTGTTTAAAAAATGGCATCCAATAAAGATTTTTATATAATTCTTTCTTTCTTAAACAAGTAATATTAATGTTTCAGCTTCAATAAATAAATCAACTATACAATTCAGTATTAAACACATTCTTAATTCTCATTAAACAGTAATAGGAGCATCTGTGCTGGTTTTCTCTTCATTTTTCTCCTTAACGCTAGTAACACTGGGTTTCCTAATTATTCCTGGCTTAGCTTTACTCCCATACGGCAGTACTGGTTCGCTATGGCTGATCAGGCTCGCGGAGGATATGAACACGGACACTTGTTCAGGCGTAGGGCACGCCACTATCAGCATGTCTTCGTACGAATACCCGGCATTAGTTAACAGCTGTTCGATTTGCACGAAATAGCCGACCACATTGTTCTGGGAAGAGAAGAAAACGGTTAAAACCGTTCTTTGTTTATGGAGCTCGAAGGACCATGAAGTAAAAACCATCAGATATAAAATATATAGTAGTTATAGTGTCAGTGTATAGAGGAGATACTCTAATCGAGGTTTAGTTTAAGACTGATTTCTTAATAATCATATTTCTCTTATCACAAAGACTACATTATCCTTAGTGAGAAACTAGTGTGCGTGGTACCATTAACAGGTGATTTGTAACACCTGTGTTACAAATCACCTGTTAATGGCAGGTAGTAGTATTATTATATAGTAGCTGAACCCCGCGGTGCTATCCGCAAAGGAAAAGGCAAAGCCACGAGGCGAAGCTTTATAAATTGTAGCCTATGTGTTATTCTGATGTATAAGGTATATTACTGTAAAGTTTTATCAAAATTCATTTGTGGATAACACAAACTGTTGTGCAATATGGGCTTTGAACCCATAACACTTGGCGTAGTAGAAAGCGGCTTCTCGGCCGCTTAAACCACTAGGTCACCGTGCAGTCAATCCCAAAATTTTTCAAAACACTTTATTTACACTGTATCATTTTGTTATATCATTAGAGAGAAAAATAATTAAATTATTATTAGAGAGAAAAATCTCAAATTTTAACAACTAAAAAAACCGACTTTAAGAACTGGACCAAATTGAAATGGGACCAACACGGGAAGCACCAGCATTCACATAAAAAAGAATCATAAAAATCGGTTCACCCAGTCGAATGTTATGAGGTAATACAAAAAAAAATATGAATTGAGAACATTCTCCTTTGTTGAAATCGGTTAAAAATAAAACGCAATACTTACCCTAATAGGCCTAAACAGTATAAACTCTGTCTCCTTATTGGCTAAGTAAAGTTGCATGGATCTCTGTAGTGGGGCCAGGCTAGCCCTGATTCTTCTCTGAGCTTCCTTAACTACCACTGCTATTTCTTCGGGCGAAGCCCACGGCTGGGATTTCAGTTGTTCTATTGGTGTGAAGGCTTGGGCCTGGAACATAACGTCTTATTAGATTTTTTCTTTTTCAATCAAACTATTCCAATAAAGAAATAGTGACAAAGGTTGACTGGAAGATAATGCCTTTGGCATTAAGTCCGCCTTACGCAATGTAATTGCAGGAAGCTTAAATAAATAAATACTACATACTTTTTCAATGAATGCGATCATTGGTCCAGTTAGAATCTCCGTAGCGTCTTTAATGAAGGACTCGCAACAACTCTTCAGTTGCCTATCCACCTCCTTTCTTGAATCCAAGAGATGTTCTCGGACCATCGGAGTGCCTTCTAACAAAAACTCCAATATAGCATTATTGCTGTTCAACGAGAATATCTGTTTCGGTTTCTGTAGGAGTCCGTAAGCTGCATTTTTGACATTACTGAAGTCTAATGTAGTTTCTTTGACAATGAAATCTACTTGGAATGGTGCGATCTGTTCTCGAAGAATCAATAAATGTTTAATTTGGAAGAGTTCTCCGTCGATGTTGGTTGTGTTTGCTGTGATTTGTTTTGCGGCGCTGTCCACGGACTGAATACACAGAGAAATAGCTTCCTGAGCTAAACCTTGAAAGACTTTTTTCTCCAGACATCGGTACAGTCTTGAGAGTGCCGCTAATGTTCTTCTAACACCAGGATACCACATGCCGTGAAGGTCAGCCGGCGAGGCCTGAGGACGCCTTTGGGCTTCCACATTGATGTTAGCTACTTCTTGTGATGTGGTCGAGATGTCCGAAACCATAGAGTTACGGGAGTCGCTCCGTTTAAGGGATTGCTCCATGGCAATTTGCTGAAATAGAACATAATTTTTGCTGTATTATATTGGTATTTAAATAATTAATTATATAAAATATTTATCTATTAATCAACCTACATATTACATGTTATAATTCTTTAGTCACAACAGTATTTTTTTTTAGTTTTTTTTTTAATATTTCGGACATCTAACACATAACGCAATCTAATCCAAAAATAAGCAGAGCTTATTATGGGTAGTAGACAACGTAAATATTTTTTTTTTTGTAAATACATACATATTATACATAGAAAACACCCAAACTCCGAAACAAATATTTGCAGATCATACAAACATTTGATTCGACCCGGGAATTGGATTCGAGACCGAGAACAGCAGTCGCATACGCTACCATTGAACCACCGAGGCAGTCGATTATACATAGTAAGGATGGCATCGTGTGTCATATGTCCGAAATATTTAAATATAAGTGTAGCTATAGTCTTTGCGCTGTAGCATGGTGCGGGTGACAGTTGCCTGTACGACGTTGATATCTGTCAGTACTACATGACTAAGGGATGTGACGTTAAGCAATTCATTTCTATCGCTAACGATACTCGCAGCATAAATCTAGTTCTCTCTAATATTGTTATGAAAATGAATGTGTTATTCAGTTGTGCAGTGTAACTGTTATTTGTTTGTTGAGTTACCTTACCATATAAATGTTCTGTTGTATAATTTATAGACCAATTTTAACAATAAAAATTGACCGTTTTTTATTATGAAAAATATCGACTATCCATCGTAGCAGTACATCCCATCACTAAATACTTCTATGGCGTTACGTCATACGCATAACACTACTTAATTTTTCATTAAAATTGATTTTAATTGTAGATTAGAACATTCTGGTTTGGTTTAATTTTTAAATTACTACAGTTGATAACGATTTAATATATTGCGAATGCGGTACAGCTGAAATACTCAGTCTTAATTTATAAATCGCGGCAACTTTCAAGAGTGAAACGAAGTGTTACTGAAACTGTCACCCGCACCATGCTACAGCGCAAAGAGTATAGTGTAAGTGGTGTGTGGTGTGTGATGTGTGGTGTGTGATGTATGGTGTGTGATGTGTGGTGTGTGATGTGTGGTGCGGTACCTCCATCATGAGCAGCTTGTCCGGGTAGGCGAGGTCCCCGTGCGCGGGCCGGTACAGCAGCACGTCGGCGCGCAGGTGCACGTGCGCGCGGAACACGAGCCGCTCCTGCGCGTCCTGCAGCAGCGCGCTCGCCGCCGCACCGAGCGCCGCCAGCCGCACCGCTGTATACACCCCACACCCGTATACAGTTACAATACGTCAGACCCGACGGCCCACTAACTATGATCCCGGATCCTTTAAGCGGGGCGTGAAAAGCATCTTACTAGGCCGCCATAGAGTACGTCACCATGCTGCATTGACTTTTTATTATGGAATAAGAGGACAAACGAGCAGACGTATCGCCTGACGGTAAGCGATTACCGCCGCCCATGGACATCCGCAACACCAGAGGCATCACAAGTGCATTATTGGCTTCTGGGGGATAGGGAGGGTGATGGAGGGATGGGTTGGGGAATGGAACTTCGGTATCCTCACTCACTCGGTGAAACACACCGAAAGCGCTACTTCAAACCGGTTTTCTGTGAGGTCTGGAATCACTCGGGTCGAGCCGGCCCAGTCATGCCGAAGCGAGGCTCTCCCACAGAATGTCTTTATTTGCATTAGGGATGGTGGCCACCACTCTTGTATTCTACTCATGCTTTCCATCAGGCAGAGCAGTCATTTTGGCAATGCAAACTTAAAAAGAAAACTCTGAGCGGCCACTTCTTAAATATCCTTCATTTTCATTTTATACGAGTATACTGTGAACTTTCAAGCCCAGTGTGTGTGTATGTGATAGACAAACCTTGTCAAACACCACATTTAAATAAAATACAACTACACTATGACGGCTCCCTAGCCTGACTAGCTACTTCTTGAATATTCTTCGATTTTATTTTAACCCCTGTACATTTTCAAGACTTACTGATACGGACTGCTATGGGCTTCTTAGACTTTTGGGAAATAGATACAAACAACACATATTTAAACTTAGAACCGTCAAAGTATATCTTACTAGTTGAGTTGGGAATTCGTTTGGAATTATTGTGGACAATAATTCCAAATGAATTTCCCATCGGTTAATACAAGAATGCGGGTAAAGCAGTCAAGTAAAAGTTTAACTCACGATCGTTATTGACTTGCTCCTCTATAACTTCAACTCGCAATATGACGCATAGTTCAGCAAGAGTTTCCAAATGGTTTATGTGAATAATGTGAGGTCGTAACGTCTCGTACAGGCCGTTACATAGGGATTGTAGGTACTCGCTGCAAAAAACAGAACTTCATTTGTAACATATCGTCCACAGTTCATATTGAAGACGAAAATTATAACAAGTATATAAACAGAGTGAGTTCAAAATCTTGATACTATTTCGTTAAAAACCCAAATGAAAAAAAGTGGTTTTGAAAAATGAAAACAAAAATAAAAGTTAGCTGTTGCTGCTGAAAAACACGTTTAACTGGCAATTTGTATCGATAAGGACGTATGAAATTAATCATACTGTAAAGTAAATAAATTCGAGTGTGAGCAAGAGGTTTTCTATTAATTATATGACAAAAACTTTTAAATATGTTATAAGTTTCAGCATGCATGCAGAGAGAAAGCCGGCGATGGCTCGTTGTGAGAAGAACATATTGGTCCTTCGAGCCGGACTAGTAACGAGCAAAAGAGAGGTCAATAAAATACTCACTTAAGTGCAGGCGAAGGGTTTGAAAAGAAGTGCGAGTAAAGTGCGCATTCATCGCGTGCAGCGTGTGCTAACAGCGAACACGCCGCACGTGCCAGCGAGCAATGGTCACGTGCGCGCTCCCCGCCCGCACCGCGTAGCGCCCCGCCCGTAGCAGCTCCCGCAACTCGAGACCGCGCCGTAGCGTACTCGCGTTGTAAGTCGCCCAGCAGCCGAGCATAGCTATGAACAAAGACCATTCATTTAGACTTCATTTCAGTTCATTACATTGAAATCGGATTTCTGCTTCTGCTTCTCGGTGGGTTTCTAGCTTCTGAATACTTTCAGGTATATCGGAAAAATGAGAACAAACCAAGGCTATGTTTTTTGTTAATATGCAATAGTTAAATGCTTCCTTAGACTGATAAACTGCTATTGACTCGGCACTGTCAAAATCCATTTACAACACTTTAAAAAATATTGTAAATGTACCGATAATATAACTACATCATAACTAGATCTTAGGTAAAATATGTTATTACCGTTGAGGTAATAAAAAATGGTGCCCTAAATAACATGCAAATGCATATCATCCGGTCCCTACTAATTGCATTAGATTTCTAACTTATTCCGAGATACGAAATGATGAGCTTGTTTGTTCAATATTAATATTGAATTAAAATTAAGTAGATTTTGTCTATGGCTCCGCCCGCGCGAATGTCGGTTATCGTAGTAAACTATGTATTATTCAGAGCCTATGTATTAAACTGTTATTAATGAGAGAATAACAAATATCCATTAATGCATCCTCACAGACGTTCGCATTTATGTTTTGTTTTTAGTGGTAAACGAGCAAACGTATCGCCTGATGGTAAGCGATTACCGCCGCCCATGGACATCCACAACACCAAAGGGCCTTTGGGGGATGGGGAGGGTTTGATTATGGGGCTACGGTATCCTCACTCAGTCGGTGAAAAACCACGCAAGTCCTGTTTCAAACCGGTTTTCTGTGAGGTTATGGTATCACTCCGGTCGAGCCGGCCTATGCATGCCGAAGCGTGGCTCTCCTACGGCAATGCTAGTACTAAAATCTAATAATAATATTAGTACACTAGGATATCTCTTATTGAAATAGTGGTGATATTGGTCACGATGAAATAGCTAATACTTTCATTTTATTTGGTGTGTCTTCAGTAGATTGGACTGAAGTATGATTTAGTTGGATTATATGTGTAACTATGAGAAAAAAAAACAATCAAGACTTATGTACCTGGAACCTATGGGATGCAGAGGGAAATTGACAATGGTTTAATAAAATAAACGCAATCCTACTTACTCAGAGTTGGTCTCGGCTCTCTTTTCAATTTCGCTTATCACCATTCGCAACTTAGGGGCGGCAGCTTGGAATTTCCCGAAATAAACGGCATAAGCGGTGTCTATGGTCTCCTGATCATTCGGACTTTCATCATTTGGTGCTAAAACTTGCTCTGTAGCGTGATTCAATACATATGTAACGTAGGATTGAATAAGTCCAATGGCTCGGTTTTGTAGATGACGATATTTAACTAGGTAAGTATGCGATTCCTTGAAGGTATTCTGAAAAAATAAACATATTCTTTTAATAAACTGATAACTGATAAAATTTTAAGACCTTTTTTATGTATGTGCTTGCCAAAATGATTCTACTCTGCCTAATGGAAAGCAAAATCAGAATCCTAGTTTGGTGGTCACCATACTCATTGCGAATGCAGACAATGTAACAATGCAGTATGGTCACTCACACCATGGCGGCTTTGTGATGCTTTTGGATCATTGGGCCTCCGGTCACGCACTCACCATCGAAACAAGACAGCACGGAAGCCGTCATTTAACGTTGATCTTCTGTGCGAGGGTAGTACCGCCCCGAGGCGGCTCGTTCGTGCTGAAATCAGCATGGTTCTTCTACTACTTATGGTATAACTTACATTAGTTCGCATGTAATCCAAGCACTCGTCAATCTTAGCAAGCACACTGAAGAACGTCTCGCTGTTAACAGACATGGTGGGACTATTGAGCCTCTGAGCCAGATGCTCCACTTGGGTGAAGTAGTGAAGTTTTTGTTTTATGTTATCACCTGAAATATGACCGAGACAAAGAAATTATAAAAAAAACTGACACTGAAATACAGTCGAATAAGTGCTTCATATTTTTTTATTCAATTCGACTATCTCTTTTTTTTGTTTGGTTACCTCAGAAGTTTCAACTGGGTGAACTGATTTTGACGATTCTTTTATTATTTGAAAGCTGGTGCTTCTCGTGTGTTTCCATTTAAATTTGGTCAAGTACTTGAACAGGATTTTTTTTGTTAAATTTTATAGTCCGGGATCCCCAGAACCAATTTTATAAATTATTACTATCAAGCTAATTTTTCGTGAGTGGCTTCATTTTAATGAGACCCCTCTTTTACCCGGTTCAAAAATTCTCGATTGTGGTAGATAACAGGGATAGTAGGGACAAAAAACTTTTGAACGTAAGACAGGGATAACGTACAATGTGGCTGTTAAATTATATAAAAATTAACTACGCAACAGTAGAAAAACCAGTTATAGTCCGGCCACTCAGAGAATGCGTTTCTGACACTTGTAAATTCGTCGTGAGTAGTGATGTACCATGAATATCATTAATAATATTTGGTAACAGTATTTATAGCATTCATTATGCATAATTATTCAATTTAGATATACCTATTTTATATTACAAACACAATATTAACAAAATTGTTGATGGATGAATTAAATTTAATCGTAATTTCTGAAGAAAATAAAGGGAAAGAAAATAAAAATACTGTATTTATTGAAAAATATATATTATGAAATACATAGTTTTAAGATTTCAATAATGTCAAATCAAAATTTAATCCGACTCCGATTCGCTTGAGGACTCGCTGTCATCTTCACCAACATGTACGAGTATTGTCTTCACCAACATGTATTATCATGTTATTATCAATCATAGTGTCTATACGAATATCGCGGTCAAAGTCATCAAATATCATTTTTTTAGTTTTTTCAACCACCTTCATCCAGTCATCTCTTGTGACTTTTTCGCATGCTTCATTTAAAAGCGTCTTCATCTTTTTTATGCCATATGGTGGAGAAGTATTATGGCGGGCTGCAAAACCTTTAATTTGAGCCCAGATTAGCTCTATGGCATTGTACTGGCAGTGATATGGAGGAATTCGGAGAACGCGATGACCGTACTCCAGAGCCAGCTCATATATTTCGTATCGAATATTTGCTAGCTTATGGTCGTTGACTAAATTCATCAGCTCAGCTTTTAGCATTGACATATTTGCGTCAATGCCACTTCTTTGCAGCCAAGCCACCAATTCCTCTTTTCTATTAGCTTGAGTAGGTCCTTTATTTATTTGCACCGAATGATAAGGGGCGTTATCCATTATTATAATTGAAGGCTCTGGAAGGCCAGGTAGCAACACATCCTGGAACCAATCCTTGAATACAGCCGCATTCATTTCTTCGTGGTAGTCAGTAGTAGTTTTTGACTCAAATGCTAATAAACCATTTTCCACAAAACCATACTTCGCACAACCAGCGTGGCATATTATGAGACGTGCTCCTTTACCGATTGGCACTTTCGACGTCGACGCTTGAGTGTCATCTGTCCAAGAATGAGAAAGCTCGTGATTGGTGTTCAGCCATGTCTCGTCAATGAAAACGACATTGTCCCAATTATCTTTTTTTTTTTGTTTCTCTTAGAAAAGTAATTCTTTTTATTAGAAATATAAAGGGATAAAAATAGTTTTTCATTTATTTTTAATTCAGCTGACTGATATCACGACAATTATTTTCATAAGTTTAGTTTGGTCATACCTATATCGTATTATTATAACGTATAGTTTATAATATTATTATAAACTATATTAAGTACATTATACACACTCTCGAATAATTTCTCCGATGTCCCCAGGAACTTTAATATCGTTCGTATAAATGCCCAAAGCATTTCGGCACATTTCCCTGAAATGGTGACAACATTCGACTGTACGACATCCTTACATACTTTGTAACTCATCTTGTTCTACTGTTTTTTTGTGTATTCAATAAAGATAAATAAATAAAATTATATATTACAAAATTAGAACGTTTTATTTAACAATAAATCGACCGACAGAATATATTACGATTCCAAAAATACTCAATTCAGTATTATTTTGTCTCATCACTACAAAAACAAACTATTGACATAACCTTGAAACAGCGCAGTTTGACGTCGTTAGACTTTTAAAAATTATTGTTCTTAAATTAATTAATTGATTAATTGTTAATAACTTTAGCCCAAAATAAAACGTTTATTGTACATTGGCATGATTATTCAATTTTTAATGTTATTACTCATTATTAAGGTTAATAAAAGATATTTAAAATTTTGCCATAAATTGTACGCCAGTTCAAAGTTACATCGCCCATTGAATCACGACCTGTCAGGAACACATTCTCTCAGTGGCCAGACTATAGATAGTATAATTTTTGATGACCTCGCTATCAATACACGTTGGAAGGATCAAACCATACATTTTGTAGGACAAATATTTTTTTTCCAATAAGTAATAATGTTAGTTAACATTTATATGATTTAACAATCACATTGTCCTACAATTGAGTGGTATGTTATCCCGGTCCAATGACCAAAACTTTTCTTATCCTGCTCCCCCTGTTAGCTACCACAATCGGGAATTTTTGTAACAGGAAAAAGGGGGTCTCATCAAAATGAAGCCACTTACGAAAAATAAACTTGATAGTAATAACTTGTGAAATTGGTTCCGGGGATTCTGGACTATTATACTATTAATAGTATATTTTTGTAAAAATTATATTAAAATTTCTTCTTTTAGATTGAAGTAAACTATCATGTAAATATTCCTATATATATTTATACCTATGTTAGAAAGCTTGTTCTGATCCGCCAGCAAATGTTCACTCATAGTATGCAGTGCATTAGTTTTGTCTGACACAAAATTATATTGTTCTGATAATTTGTCCAAATCAGACATAGTAGCACCAATCTGGAAAACAAAATTAAATGATTGATACAGAAAACTATTCTATACAGTTCTAAATTTTGAATAGGTAAATTATATTAATGTATATGGATGTAATAATGAATATGGAAAACAAGCGGCTCATTGGGTAATGAGCCGCTTGTTTTCCATATTCGGTGGTTCAAACTCCCTACCTCAAGGACGAGAGGTGTGTATCCTTTTTTTTTACCTGTGGAAACCCCCTCGGGCCGTCACCCCGCCGGGGTTTGCGGCGGGGCGGTGTGTCGGAATCGAACCTTCTAAAACCACACGGTGTGCCACTCTGCACCTAAGAAGGGAGGGGTCTGGGAAATGCTGTTATTAACAAGACCGGACCCCTCCCAGGCAGAGGTATGTATCCATTTTTTTTTTTTTAATGTTTGGAAGCCCCTTCCAGACGTCACCCCACCGAGGTTTGCGGCGGGGCCGTGTGTCGAAATCGAACCGACTAAAACCACACGGTGTGCCAACTCTGCGCCTGAGAAGGGAGGGGTCCGGGAACTGCTGATATTAACATGACCGGACCCCTCCCAGTGGAGAGGTATGTATCCCTGTATTAGCCTCAACCAATCTTGTGATTGGCTCATAAATATAGTCCTAACATTTTATACACCAAAAAAGGTGTCCTTACAGTAAACTTTATTTATAACCAGCTCTCACATTGAATAGCGTTAAATCAAGCGATACACTCAAGACAGAATGGGATGAAGGTGCACTGTGGACACCCTCTGCCCCATCTAGAGGATATAGGACACGAAACTGACATGTTCGAAACTAAGTCAAGAGAGTACCTGATTATTAAGTGCTACACATTCATTTCTTCTTTCTTCCAACTGCTTGTAATATATCTCGTAAGGATAATCATCTGCCTTCAAGTTTGTATCACTTAAAGTCTCATACCAATTTAAAAAGTCATGTGTTGAGTCCACTTTTGGTATTTCATTAGCCTCAATTTCCTCATCTTCAATTTGTGACTTTTCCTAAAAAACATGTAATTGCTTATTAAAATATTTAAAGTCTAAATGAAAGTCAGATTTTACTCATAATTTAGTTGTACATATTTATTCCACTGGTAATTGCTTCAGAAATTCTTGGGAAAGTATACTTTTGTTTTCTATAATAACTAGTGTTTGCAAGCGGCTATGCTCCCGTGTATATCTATTATCGCCACTAAGAGAACTCTTTTTCTAAGATCCAACCTATGTCTATAACGAAATTCATCCAAATTGTTTCAGCACTGTAGTCATGAGACTGTAATAGACAGACCAGTTACTTTTGAATTTATAATATTACATAGTATGGATTGCTTATTTGGTTTACCGGTAATCAAGCTTGTAGTTGCCAAGTGAATAATATTAAAAAGTACTTTTGAATACTTAGGGTGTGGGTGTAATTCTGTTATAATAAAGAATAAAACTATTTAACAGCCACTGTCTACCGTCGTAAGATAAAAAATCAGATTAAATAGATAATTACAAAAATACTTTGGTAGTAAAACTATAATCATTGAAAATACAAACATGGTCTAAGTCGGTTGATACGCCGAGTAATATAGATTCTAAATCAAGTATGGCTTCTCTTTGGCTAGGTGTAAGAGGTGCCAGCGGATTGTCTGCAGCTTCCCATAGCAACAGTTTATTTTGAATCTCTTTTAAACTCATTTTTAAGTATTAATAATATTGTTTGTATTTTATGGTAAAGTGCACTGACTGACAAATCACAAAATAGAATAGACACTTGATGACAGGTAAAACGTCAGTGACGTAAATAATTCGCCTTCAGTTATAACTTTTACTAAAACTCCATTGTTAGAATACGTAATTATAAGTATAACACGATTCACAAATAACGATAAACAAGTAATTTTATCACACAATTTGTTCCGTTATTTAAATTCTGAAATATATAAAAATACCTTGAAATCACTAAAGAAAAATAAATACGGTAACACCAGATCCTCAAATTTATTTCTTTCTACTGTTTATGAAAACTATCATTGTCATTTACTAAAAGCAATGAATAGATTTACGGTACCTAAAAGCAAACCAGAGATAGGCTTTTGTTTTTTCGAAAGACGGTCCCCATTTCATGTCATCATTTTATATATTTTTTATCATTAATTTCATCACGACGACGACTTGAAGACGATAAATACTTGACATTGGGTGAAATAGTAGATCCGAGTGAACCGGCTGGTTACCATTTCATCAAAAAAGAAAAAGAAGAAGTAAAAGCAAATCATATTAATAAATTTATTATGACTCTTAATATTAATAGTCACTGAAATACAAGAAACTAGTAAATCATTTTATTATCAGTAAATAAAATTTTCTAGAGTTTTAATAGGATATGATGTTAGAAAACTAATAAAATGAAGACGTGTAGGACTACATAACGAGAATAGAACAGAATAGAAAACTCTTTATTTGTACACCGTTTTACAAATTTATAAGAGAGTACAGAAATGTATTTTTTAGAATAATGATCTCCATGAAACAGAAATTCATATTCATTGCATTATAGCGTAGCATCTCGTTATCGAAGGATATTAAAGAAGAGGTACTTAATCAAAAGACTTTAATATTAATTTAATAATTATATTTGATGTTGTTAAGCCGTCTCGAAATACTTGAAGGTAGAGACATCTTTATGGACTTGTGGTAAATAAATACTGGTTCAGTAGTTTCTGTTCATTGATGAAAGATGGCGATAAAACATCAGCGACGCTTTTTAAGCGCTACCTATATAATGTAATTATGTACTAAATTAATCGGTGTCGGCTCCTAGATGGCACTTCAACTTCAACTGACAATTAGGAAAACCAAAACAATCAGATGTTTTTATGTAAATAAACATTGAATCACCTGATCATTCAGGTTTATCTATGAGATTTTAATTCGGTAAATTTACTACACTGTATACGCGTTTTCAAGTTTATATTTACATTCAGACCACTACTAGTTTTGGAAATATTTTTCCAGGATAGTTGCTAATTTTGTTTTTAAAAAAAGGCACGTTTTTCCATTTCCATCATACATACTTGACACTGGCAGAATTGTTGACATCAGTACAGATTGCTTATTTTTTTTTGCTTGGGAAATTCATTTAAGTTTGTAGTGCGTACCAGACCTAATCCAAATTTTATGTGGTTGGCCCTCCTTTTTTCCTGAGTTCATTATTTTTATTAAAACCTTTACTTAGTAGAACTTTCATTGTGTCAAGAAGGAATTAGGTAGGTACTCAAATCAGTCGCTTACTAACGAACGATATTTCATATTTTATTGACTAGGTACGTATTTTATTGGGTTCTTGACTGTGCAGAGTACAAATAAATACATGTAAGGTGCTGCTTCGTTTAACCTATAACTACTGATACCGTGATATCCCCCAGACAGCAAGATCAGTCAATATAAGGGTAGTGTCCACTTAATTAATTATAGTAGAATTCATTAGTTATTTGTCACTGACTGCCTCAGTGGCATAGTGGCGTAGCGTATGCGACTGCTATGTTTGAGGTCTCGGGTTCGATTCCCGGGTAGGACCAAATTTTGTATTTACAAATAAAAAGTATACATGTATTATGTTTGAAATATGGAATAAAAAAATTATCCAAGACATACCTATTACTTTTATTGAAGGTTTAATCTGTTTAAATAATCTGTAAGATCGATGCTATATATCTTTATGGGATATTCAAGCGTTCAAGGATAGGGCAGTTACAGGCAATACGTAGGTACTTCATGCCTTCTCAAGTAAATGTAAAAATGCTATAGTAGTGTTCTAAACATTGGTACTGTTGTCCATTAAATATCGCTTGATTAGTTGTCATTACTGTAATTTTAGGACTTACTGTACATTTTAGGGGTGTACTTAATCTGTGATTAAACTGGCACGTAAAGAACGAATACAGGTGACGCAAAATGAAATCGCTTGTTCAAAGTTACTTTGCCAGTTTCATAGCCATGTGGCATATAGATCACGGTATATTTCATACTACTACTTATGTAAATACACATACTTACACGATTTTCGAACTGCTTCAGGGGTATAAAGGGTGAAATAATACACAGACCGATATATTGAGTAGTTTTGCATTTATTGGGTATGAGGAACCTTTCTGGTCAACATAAGCTACAGTGGACTTTTGTTTCAGTATATTTACAAATTTCTGTATCATTTAATATAATTAATATTATCATATCTAAGGTCTACAGTAATGGTTCTACAAGTATATTACTGTATATTCACAATAATTATGAAGACCTAACAAAAATCGTCTACACAAATATGTATGTAGTAGCCTTGTACAAAATACTACGCTATAGATAAAGTAGTCACCCATCAGTCGCTGGGACACGCCTTCCAAACTTTGGCTTTTAAACAAACATCGGAGCCTGACTTTCACATGTTCCCACTTACAGTCCAATCAGTCACCAGCTACTTTGTTCGCTTGTCTTATGTTAAACATTCAAGCTATTTAAATACAGCAGATATTTTAAATTATAAATTTAGTTATACCTCTCGCGATAACATCTGATACATAAGGTAAGATACGTACACTACGGAATCGGTTCCTATTAATCACATTCTGTCCTTATATACATCGTTCCGACTCACAATTCTATTACAACTTGTACTATATACAAACAATTTTTAATTATTAAAAAAATACAATGTTAAATTACTATATACCTCCATTATCATAGATTGGAATAAAAATAGTATATTTTTCGGTTTCAGCGTGCAAAATTGACTAAAACCAGCAATCGCACGAGGATGTTCTCGCAACGATCTAATCTAAACGTTACACATCAACTGTGGTTATCATACATTCAATCATTTTTTTTTTTCGTAATGTAATTATGAAATTAATAACTAATAAAAACGTCACACAACTCATTCAGTACTTTGCTATTGACAGATCATTATTCTCGGCCCAACAGGAACACTTGTAGTTTACTGCAACTTAGTACATGTACAGAGAAACGTGATAAATAACTTAACATTACAATGTAAAAGATTATATTGATAATAAATTAACACACAGTCCTTGTTCAATGCATAGAATATCCAACTATTTCATTACATTTTTATAATATTATAACACACGTCTTATAGTAATCTTAAATGGAATACATTACGTGGATAGCGCTATCTAACGTTTAAATTAAATAAAATATACCTGACGTACATCAAAACACTAAGGACTCGTTGCTGAGATGCGTAGCAAAAGCATGGCAGTTAGCACAAAATTCTGCACCCTAAATATGAAAATATAAATATATATCTATGAATTCGAAGCATAATGTCGAAGGCTTATAGCCCAGAGCCCAGCGTCACCCCGAAGGGTGGCGGCTAGCTCGTGTGCGCATACGGCGCTAGCAGTAACTAGACACTTGTGTGATATACGAGAGGGCGAGACGCGCTGGCGCGGCGCGGGCCGTGCGCGCTGCGTCCCTCGGCGCTCGACCGGTGTACTTAACAGTCGTTCCTTGTTAACCTACGAATTAACATAGCACAGCCATAGTGACGTCCGTAAGGCGGTGGCGGGGTCGCGCGCCGAGGGCGAGGCCGGAGGCGGCCGAGGCCGGCAGGAGCCGGCAGGCGAGTTCAGCGGCGCCGGTACGCCGGCCTACGACACCGGCGGCTGAGGGCCCTGCGGTGCCGCTGGTGGCTTTGTCCCCGCCGCTGCTGGTAGCTGTGCCAATGTGTCTTGACTTGCGTGTGCCCGCAGGTAGGTGTTCTCCACCTCTAACTGGTTGATCCGCTCCATTAGTTCTGCGATGCGCTCTTTCAAAACTTCGACTTCTTCGCGCACCGCGAACATCAAGTGGCTCTTAACCAGATCCTGAAACAACAGAAAAAAAAATTACTTACTTGTTACGATAAATTTTCACAGTAGGAACTATAATTCACTTTGGACACCGTAAGACTAATAAAAATATAACACACGAAATCAATTAGAAACGCGTAAAATATTACAAAAAATTATTTCGTAAAATAGATAAAACCGTACTTTTGGATTAGGCACGACCACGTAACAAGTATCTTTTTGTCCTTTCTGTCTGATCTCGTACAGGCAGGCATCTTTAGGTTTTTGCAAAACTTCAATCATAATTTATTTTTATCTTGGATTATTGAACGTATGAGCGTCAGCGCCGACGTCTGAAACTCAACTGACGAATGATAATAACGTTAACTCGAAGAGCTAGTACGACTTGCGTTCGCGTTGTGTCCTACCGGGCGACTGATGGTCTGCGCCCGCGTTCGCCCTATTTAAAATGGCGGTGAACACGTACGTCATCACGCCACGCGATTCGACCGTGCACCCTGAACTCAACGACACAACCTACATTGATATCGACTGAGCCCTTATTTTGTAGATTTTGGTTCGCTTACAAAAAGTAGATTCATAATTTTGACAAGTATTCTGTTTACACCGAAGCAGTAGCACATAGCTTAGTTCCCTTTGTATTTTTGAGCCAAAGTAACATTTCGTCATAGGGACTTATAAATAAATAAGTTATGAAGACAATATCTATGCGCGCAATTAAATTAATATGCTCCTGTTAGACAACTAATTATATCAACACGGCTAGAAGTCTATAAATTGCTGAAAATAAGATTTACATGACCATCAGGAATGCGTTATTGTTTCAGTAGATAGCGATCATTTCGAGATTAATAATACAATATTAATATATGTTTATTGCTAAGCTAGGAGCTCATACAGCTAAACAAAGATGTGTTATTTATGACATCTGGAATAATATGTTTACGCAAACCAATTAAGCTTCATTGGAAAATTTTACAACTACGAATGGGCGAATGATAAAAATAAATCAATGATATCAATCAGCTGGTGTAACTTTTTAACTGATAGCATTTTTGGCTTCTTCAATGCGACACAAACAAATATAAATTAATTTCAAGAGTAATAGAGAGAGACCGTTACTGATCTTTGGTCGAACTACAGAGGCACTGAAACTTTGTAGTCTTTGAACCAAACAACGAACGCTAAGAACATTCGTATTAAATAAATAGAACATAATACTGTTTTCATTGTTCCATAATACAATTCACTTGAAAATTTTCATAAATTGATGTGTTTATAAAAAAGTGCACAAAGAAGTACGAAAACGATTTTGAAATAAACCACTAGGTCATTCGAAAGATTTTGGTGAATCAAGGCGTAAAAGAGAAGCTCAATAAAATCTGCTAGTTATAAAACGGGATATAAATAAACGTTTGTTGATGAAATCTTCTTAGGAGCATGCTCTCGCGTGGGTGTTACGACCTTCAATTAGCAAAAACTGAGTGCTGAAATTACACCGGTCTGTGCCGGATCTCGTTAGACAATATTGAGTCTCGCATCAGTGCTGGATTGATGAGCCTATACTTGGCCAAAGTACTCATGGTTATAATATATTGGCAACCAATTGAACGTTCATTAGAAACGTGAAAATTTGCACGCAAATTAAAACAACAGGAAAACGGTGATTAGGAGCTGTTACTATCGTTAAACATACAAATGCTAAGTAAAACGGCTCTTATCTAGTTTTTTTGTGTCAGTAGGTGAATTTGTTAAGCCTGATGAAAGCGAAAAATATTTAACTAGCTTTTTTTAGTTAACATTAATACTGAAACTTGTCACATACATGTAATTGTAACTGAGCATATTGCTACTAAATTATGGGTTGCTTGCTACAGTAAAAAACTGCGGGATTCAAAGAGTTCGGTGAACTTTTTGCGCAGTAGCGCACTGAATACAACAGTCGATGATATAACCAGTCAAGGGCATTACTTGAAACCTGTCGCATTGTTTATAATTAAAACCGGAAAATACCAATAATAAGTATGGCAAGAACTTAACACTTTTTTTTCGACTAAAGTGATGTTCCACCACTATAGTCGACCAAGAGCGTACGTAAAGTGGTACAAAAACCCCAAGCCTTTAAAATGTTTCTTGTTAGGTTAAGTTTTAACTTCTAAATGGTATATCATACGACACAAATTTGCCATGCCTGGAGAAGAGGTGGCAATGATAACGCGATAAAATTTGTTACAAGTGTTTGTAGATCCTGGGTACTTGTCAACAAAAGATTTTATAACGTTCTAAGCATTCATGTTTTTATTAAATCGATTGATGTCTTATCCAATGTGACAACACAAGGTTCAAATTATAAATAAACAAGATTACAGAATTATCAGTACCAATGATATCGATAGCATCTATTTTTTATATGCGTACATACGACTATTACGTAAAGTATAAGAAACTAAATATTATCAATCAACAACAAGCTTATCAAACTAACAAAAAAACACGAAAGTGAAGTCTCAAAGACAAAGGTGGGTAAACAGGTTTGTGCAAAACTCGTAAACAGTTGAAAGAGACGGCTATTAATTGTATTAGTGACATCATCTCCATTATAAAACCTGGCTGTTTTGTATATATATGTGTACCAACTACCAAAAACAAGGAATTAAGCTGTATACATAATACCGCGATTTTAGCAATAGATAAAGGTATAGTTCACGATCTACATTGCAGCAGTAAATGATTGCGAGCTGTAGTAAACAGCTCAAAAGTCAGTGTTACATAACTATGCTAATTGACTATTAAATATCATTAACGTAATAAACAAGCGTAGGTGATTATGGAACAAGGTAATGTAGAATCAGATAATCGTAGTGACAGAAACTCGCAGGTCAAAAATAAAATTTCTCAAGTCAGGACTACAAAATTGCAGCTCACTGCAGAAACAATTCATCAATATGTAGGTATTAACTTGCAAAACAGGTTTCTGATTCTCCAAAGACCATTCGTAAAACTGGTCGAGCAGGCAAATTCTCCACACATGGTACTTTGATGTTTTCACCTCTTCCTGCTAACATTCAAACGCTTTCCTAATAACATGTATGGAAGTACTAGTAGATTGTGTCTAATAAGAAAAAAGTTAAATAATCTCACATAAAAATATCTTGGTGTAATGCTTTATTATTATACTTTTATTGATGTTTTTTTTATCCGCTAAAGCATCATATGTAGAAATGATGAAATTTCATAATTTGAGACTGGATCACAGAGTTTCTTTGTTTTTTTTTGCGTCTAGGCCTTAGTTTTTTTGAGAAGACATAGTGTTCTCTAAATTTGCTTTTAAGCGATTGTTTATTGCGTGTTTGGCGCTTACGTGTTGTGTGAGATATTTATTTTTAATTTATAAACATATTATTTATGTGTTATTATGGTTTATGTTTTGTTTCTCAATATTTTATATTAGTCTAAAACTAGAAGTGAAAACTTGTTATTGGCTCTCTGATCTGTTTTGTTTTACTAATATATCTAGCTGTAAGTTTTCCGTGAATAAATAAATAAATTACATATTAAGTATAATTTTAAGTTTAATAATTTCGTAAATTGTTTTGAAAATAAAGCCTAAAAATAGAAAATATCAAATAAACCACAAAAGTATTTCGAGACCGTCTGTTTCAATATAAGAGCTTATGTTACTATTGTTTATGCAGAACTTTGTGTGATAACTTGTAATATATAAATTTATTTGCACAGTTGGAGACAATGGTCTATTAATGATCATGACACAATTCGAATAAATTATATGTGTGTTTACTTTCGATGTTTGTTATTTTATGTTCCTTGATGTTGTATGTCTGCGTTTAGCGATGACAAATCCTATCTTTTATGTGTTTTATTTTCCGACTAATTACAGTTAGGTATAAGAAATTATTGTCGGTATTCTGTCAATGTTTCACGCTTTCAGCACTATCGGCTAAGTCCTTTTTTTAATCATTTAATTTATGGGAGCATTATACTGTACTTATAATGATTTGCATGTTAAAAGCGATTAGTTTTGCATTCGTTGATAAATGATTGAAATATATATTGAAAGTTCAAAGGCATTTTCACAGGTAGCTAGCTAGCCCTAGCTATCTGAACCAATATATGTGGACAAATGCCCAGAGACCAAAGGGAACCTCTTCAAGAATCGGAATAATTGGAGCTACAGAGAAAGAAATCTATATAAACCAGAAATGTATGAGAGGAATTACATTTCAATACACCTTCAAAGAGTTAAAGTTAGGGTGAAATACTGTACTTGATTACAATTTCATTAAAAATTTGTACTTGCATAAAAAAACGGTATTAAATAGGACAAGACAAAACAAGGACGGTATTTTTTTTCTAGATATTACATAAATAATTTATCACATAATATATTGAAACCAAATAAATGAATATAGTTCAATAGCGGTCAAGCACGGTCGTAATCAGGCTTTGTCCTCTAACCTCTGAGGTGATGTCATTGCAACATTGCTATACAACGAGAAAAATAAACATCATACTTATTAATAGTAGTTACATTATATACATATTAGTATTGCTTACTATATTTAAAAAATAATACTAAAGTTTTTTGTCTCTTAAGATTATCCCTATCAGACTAATATTAATATATACTGTTATATAAATCATCGTATCCGGTAAATTTCCTAAGCGATTATATTTCTATGTGACAAATACGATAGGAAATATACTTATCCACGTTTTGATAACAAACTTTAATTTAAATCCTCTATAAATTTGTTGTATATATTAATACGTAAAACAAAATTATAACCTTTATTATGTCTATGAAAGTATTTAAGAGATAAATGTTCACAATTAAACTAAAACTTTAAGGTGCCCTTCATACTTAGATAACCTTGGGTGTTTTTCTCTACTTTAGGTTTTGCGTGACTACTATTGTAATTACCAAGAACATTTTTAGTGAATCATGACAACATAAATACATATGTTGATTTCAAATCTCTCTTAACGTTACCTACTCAAGTAAACACGGTTATGCTAGTCGTAACAAAATGTGGGGACGCGGGTGGATCTTCAACTCCGGATGTGAAGCGACAATGACTTCATTACAGGGAACTGGTTTGTTTTCCAAGAAAACTTTTCTAGCGTTTCCTGGATTCGTAAAGCGATTTCAATCTTTCGCCATGCTCTCGCGGCAGCCGCATTCAGGTACAAATTACTAGATGTTCCCTTACGTTATTTTGCAGCACGCAACTGAATCGTGTGACATCTGATGTCTCTGGGTCTTTATCCAATCGGTGGCTAGAAGGAATTAGCAACATTACCAAGAGAGTACGTGTCTCCACTCCACTACCGCAACGGTGCCTACTTTCCTTCCGTGTCTATTCTCGGCTGGCCAAGTCCCGTCGGATTACGTTTGGCTCATGCAAATCACGTATACGAGGGAATTAGCATACATTGGCTTTTAAAACAAATAAAATGCGAGACGTATCAGAACAAATAAGTAGAACTAACGTCTACTCACTAATGACATCTTGGAAATGAATATCTTGGAAAAAAGTAGCAGGACGTTGCACTCGTAGCACACAACGCGTGCGTCAATAATCATAGTAAAAGTTTAAAAGAGAAAATTGAACGTATACGCTTGACCAGAATCAAAGAAATTTATATTTGAACAGATGCGTGAAACCGGGTCAGTGGTGTAAGCTATGGCTGCTACAGATCACAACATACGACGGTACGCGTAAACACATCTACAGAAATGACGCAATATTAGGCGTAGATATTACGAAAACGAGCAAGATACAGAATCTGAAATTATATACAATCTGCAGGTGTACATTCATCGTGAGCCATGTAAGATGGCGTTCTTCAAGGTGGACCGGTTTAAATACTGGTCATACCACGTTTGCTTGACGCTTGAGACGTTATTACTACTGTATATATTAAAATTTATGTAGAATAAATCATTTGGGGGCTGTAAATGCAATACGAATACAAATACTTTAATGTGACGATGTAATTATCTACGTTATCTACCTACGTAAGCCAATTGAATGAAATCAGAACATAACAAACAAACATGGAGTTACTGTGCAATAAATGCCAGTAAAATCTATGACCTGACGGAAAAAAGTGCGAAAACGTTGGTCATCATTGTTCAATTCGAACTTTTACTACTATCTACCTACTCGATAAATCTAATATCTATATAATACATCTTATACTAGGCGATATTATAAATGCTAATTCAAATTTTTAAAACCCCAACCCCGCCTGTACCCAATAATAAAACATTCCTAATTTTTTTTTATGGAATAATTGTCAAACAAGCATATGTATGGACTTGTGACGCCTCTGTTGCAATCGCTTACCATCAGACGATAAATCTGCTCGTTTATGCCCTATTCCATAAAAAGATGGGGATGAAACTGTCATATAGGACGATGGCGGAAAGAGGCGGCAGGGATCAGTCCGAACAATTTCTCGGAACACTCCCCATAGTATCCGCGGTAGAAGATGCACAGCACAGAATCTAGCGGAATTGAAACGTCTTGGCAATCGACGATTCGAATCGCTCTCCGTTGAATGTGGTCCTGAGGGACGAGCTAGTACTGGGGCGCCCCCGCCTAAATATGAGGACAGTATTCCATGTGAGGCCGAACCTGCACCTTATAAAACCATAAGACCAGAAGGCGGTGGGCCGGAGTGGGTTGTGTATTACTATTGTTGTGGTGTTTAAAAGCCCATTCTAACCTAAATTTGGTAATTTTATGTTAATTATCATGCTATTCATCTTTATATGATAAAAGCAACGGGTTGTTGGTAAAGGTTTAAAGTTAAATAAGGTTACAAAATTGGTTAGACTTTATCAATAGAGTTAAAGTTTTGTTGGCCTAACCTTAGTAGTTCCTTTGATTAGGACCTATACAATAACATCATACGCACTTATATAGAAAATGTTGCATTGTGTAAAAATGACATTCATCAAAGTCATATAGGGAGATTGTAGAACACCGCTGGCGTGTTGTGAGAAGTGATAAAAATACTATGATGCGATGGTAGTGAGCATTAGGGCTGGATTGGGGTCAATCGCTTGAGGCCATCTGCGGCGGCTAATTATAGACGATGTAGACGCGTCCAATAGTGCACGACGATGAATCTCAATTGCGATTGCAGATGTACTTGATGGAAAATGTAAAAACACTGCCTGTTTGGCAACAATTGCATTCGAAAACTATAGAAGATTCAAATGGAAAAGAAACCTCATGTATCTTCAGTAGTTTTAATCTACACTAATATTATAAAGAGGAAATCTTTGTTTGTATGTTTGTTTGTTTGTAATGAATAGGCTCAAAAACTACTGAACCGATTTTAAAAATTCTTTCACCATTCGAAAGCTACCTTATCCACGAGTAACATAGGCTATATTTTATTTTGGAAAAAATAGGGTTCCGTAAGATATTTGGGTTTTTCGGAAACAAGGTGTAAAAAACCAACCAGAAAAGTTACTTATTTTGCGTACGCTGCCTAAGCCATAAAAGATAGAACCATAAAATGTTGTAATTAATCGTAGATCTTATAAATATCTACAAAAAAGTCCGCGACACACTATACCTATCTATGTCGAGTGAGGCACAACAACCTTTTATTTATTTAAAAATCTTGAATTTTTTATTTAAAAATCTTGAATTTTTTTTGGACTACATTTAAACGCGTTTAATTCACTCATGCTATCAATCCTTATCAAAATAAATTATTTCATCACTAACTACAGCTTATGTAGATAATATTTGATCTTTGAATGATAAAAATTGGACGTTTGGTTTTGAAGTTATGACAAAATTAAAATATGTTTTACGCATGGGCAACTTTACGTTGCCCTATGACGGGTCGGGGCTCCCGACCATCAGTATAGGGACTGCCAGCAGAAGTAACCGTAGTAAAGTAGTGCTGACCGTGTCTTTCCTGGATAGGCTTTTTGCAGCGGTAACCGACATCCACGCGGGCGGAGCCGCCGGCGACCGCTAGGATAATAATAAGTTACTATCCTCAAATGCGGGCATACTTACCTAGTACGTGCAAACTAAGACAACGTTGATTTATCACAGAAACAAGTAATAGCAATAAAAATTTAAACTTTTCTTTACACAGAGCACAAGTATATTTTATCATATTTTACCAATTGCAGATACCATCTAAGATGTGATAAGCGACTAGTTTGTGTACGTTTCACAAACAAATCATAAATCGAAGTAAAATACAGTGTCATTGTATAATAAACTAAAGGGTAAAACGGGACGCATTTCCTGGCTATTAAAGGGAAGTCATTAGTTATTCAAATGGTGATGCCGATCTAATAACGGTGTTATGCACCTCGACCGTTGCTATTATAAATACGGGTAAGCTCTCGTGAGATGACTTCTTTACGCAATTCCTGCATAAAACTGAATTTCTATAACCACATATAAGGTCCATTTAGTAGACCAGACCAAACCAAATTCATCAGTCATCTTAGTCGATATTTGATAGATGTACTAAAGTTCCGAAGTGCGTTTATCGTTATTAGTTGTGGTGCTCTATGATATTGGTCAATAGTTTGGCTGACCCATATCTCGCAAAGTTTTTATTTCAGGAGCGTATGATTCACAGTCTCAAATATTTGTTACATATAAACAATATTATGGCAACAGATATTATATCATATATGTATATACACACATGTTTTCTTTATTCTGAAGGTGTACAAATACCTATTCCTACTGGCCAGCCCTCATTCTATCTGACTAATTATAAATGCAAATGTAAATTAGTAGGTTCGTTACATTTTCACACTTTAATTACTCAATCGACTATAATGTTTAAACACATGTCAAGGGTACAGAATAGAATATGGGGACCCTTTAATTCAGAATAAAAGAATAGTACTCTCGACTGATATGTAAACGCGAATGAAAGCCAACAGCTGCCGCCAAAATGCGATAAACTAAAATGGTCAGTCACGAGTGTTATTTATATAAACGCGGTAAATAACGTTGAAAAAAGGGCCACGGCGTTATCAAAGCCGGTTGTAACATATTCTAGGAATTACTGGAGTTGGGAGCATGCGGAACAAGCGCGGCCAACTGACACAGCGCATTCTAGATGTCTTAGATTGCTACATGACATTTTATAAAAAGTAATGATCGTCAAGCGATTGGATTTGAAACGATTAAGTCTAAATACTAAGAAAACAAACGATAATTGTAGGTTGGAACTAGAGGTTCATAAAATATCTGCAACTTTTCCATGAACATGTATAGGACAGGATTTTTTTTTTATTATGTCCGAAATATTTATTTTCCGAAGTTTGTGAAAAATATGTTTTGTACTGATTTTTTATATTGGTCTAATTTTGTGTTATAATGATACGTAGAAATATATACGCAAGATTGACCTGATTAACACGTAAGTATTAAACCGTGTACAGTAAAAAGGAATTAAAGCTAGTGATAAATACATAATTATGTAATAAATATGTATACCTAATGTAATTATTTGTACCGTAGCTACGTCTACGCATAGGCGGTCTTTTAAAGACACTATTTATTTGTGGTTTCCTTTATTTAAAGATAATTATGATAAATAGCGGTTACTATAAAGGCGGATTTAGCCCAATAAGTCACGTAAGTACTTTGCCATTGAAGATATTATTTGAATCGTGTTGCGTTGCAAGTGTACTATGGAAATTGTAGGTACTAAATAAAGCGCAAAAGGAAAATTTGAACAAATTGTTTGTGCAGCTGATACGAAACCTTTGTTTTAAGTTTGTACTATGTATTTATATTAGTCACCAGTCACCCTAAGTTTATTTAAGACAACGCCTAGGAAGGAAAGTACATGTCTGTGTGATAAACTTGTATATTTCACGCAAATAAAGAACTCACGGCCTGAAAACGCACCTAGTTAATACGTGATAGACTAGCTTTTCAATATTGTTTTACAAAAAAAAAATCAAACCAAATTGATCTATTGATCTAATGCATTTAAAAAAAAATGTAAACAAAACACAGAAAGTGTTTTAGATATATAATATATATAGAGAAGAGACCTGATCACGAGTCAAATTCAGTTGTTTTTAGTTTAATGAATAATAAAGGCATCAAGATAAATGAATATCCGTAAAGAACACAGGAAACGATTACGAAAATAATTCCTCGTCTTTTAAAAGTCGCGAAAAGGTGTCGATATTAAAATACAAAGCCGTTAAGTGCATACCGAGAACGAAGTCAACAAGGGGTCAGTGATACATTAATAAGGTGAACAAATAAAGAGTAGAGACGTTAAGGTGGACCGGTTTATGACAAGTGCCTTGGCATTAGTGCAATCATGTACACATCTGTTACTTTTAATAAGAATTTAGAAACTGTTCACGAAAGATCATTTATTTGCGGCTAAGTATTATTGAGGACCAGTATTATCTGATTACGTAAAACTTTGCAATTGTAAGGATCCGATTCCGATATAACATTAAGACATTGTACTCAATGTATCGAAAAACTACTGGTAAATACTAAAAAAAAGGCTTTAATCTCAGTTGTGATGGACACTTGTCGTTAGCCAATCCTATCGCTACGTCGTCTGTTGCATTAATTGGTGGTTTTATCAATTATTTTTGCAATCTTTAATTTAATCATTTCAAACAGTATAATTCACTACGATCTGATGCCAAGGACTGATAGGTATATATTACTTCATACGAAATAATGTACTACATATGTGATTTAATATATATATAAACTTGTGCGTTCTAGAAGTATTTTGCTTTACAGCTGTTTTGCATTTTAGATCCCGCGCTGATGACCCAGATAACTTGATGCCGTTTATATACAAATATCGCAATCTTTTGAAATCGCAACGAATTGCTGTCACATCTTTACGGTTTATTAAAATAATACTTTTATGATTATTAATCGTTACTTACCATTGCTTGCTCGATCTTGTTATCGATGGCCACCGCGCTTGTGCCCGATGCGCTGTAACAAAAGATAAAATACATTAATCAAACTATTTAATAAAATATTGAACATAACTTAGGAATATTGATTTGTTTTCCAAATATTATCTTGGACGAAGGTCAGAAACTAAAACAAGACGGGATAAAAGGAAGAAAGTTTCTTGGATATGTGATGGCGTGTTCATCAATTGCTTTGCATGGTTCAAATACTTCCTAGCTCCCCTAGGTCTTTTAGTTAAAATCGTTTTTATTGTTATGATAATAAAGTCACTTATAATTCAGTTTTTTTTTCAACGCTCTTTGGACTGTATCTCATAAAAATAAAATCCTCCAGGACATAGATCAGTCAATGAATACATAAAAAAAGGTTGTTTACAAACAAAATCTTTAGTAGATTTTTTATTGTATAGGGGGCAAACGAGGAGACGTATCGCCTGATGGTAAGCGATTACCGCCGCCCATGGACACCCGCAACACCAGAGGCGTTTCAAGTGCGTTGCCGGCCTTAAGCTGTTATTATGTGTTTATAGTTAATTAAGCAGTTATCTGTTTATAGTCTTGTAAATAGCAGAAGTACGTGACATTCATAATTAAATTTAGTAAAAGAAACAAAGCAATACGTAATTTAGCTATAAATTATGTAGTATAGCATCGTTTTATGATGTTGAGCAAAAATACCATAGAGCAATTAGCTGTTACGGTGTATAATATCTAATTGCAGAAGTGCTAATAACAATAAGTAAAAGTTCTGTTTTAAATTAACATAATCGATAGATGTAATGAATCTGCTCCAGGATTCTCGTCCCCAACTATTAATTATTATCTACATTTTCTGTAAGTAATGTATCCAGTTTTAATTGTATGAACACGGTTTTCGTTAAGTCTTTGTCTCCACGTGAACGAAATTAGCACGGAGATTTATCGTTTACGTAAACAAAAAGTTGATTATATTATCGTCGAGTTGGAATGTGAACATAAATATGCCACAGTCCAACTCGCTGCTATTGAAATACATTCACAATTTAAATCACTGCAAGAAATCTATATTTCTATAAAGGTAGTAAAGCTACACTGAATTCAGAACGCACGGGCCGGCTCAACTGGGGCAGTACTACCCCTCACGGAAGTTCAACCTAAAATGACAGAATTCGTGGTGTGGTATTTCATTGGTGAGTGCTGGACCGGTGGTCCAATGATACAAAAGCATCTGCATTCACAATGAGTATGGTGACCACTACTCTTGGATTTTACTCATGCTTTCCATCAGGTAGTCACTTTGGCAGGCTCTTAAATACATAAAAAATTAAAATTTGCCTCAGATGTTTGCTTTTTAGTATCATTATATCGCAGTAGTGAAGATAATAAGAAATTGCGTACAAAGATAATGTACATTCAATATTTAATAATATAGTAATTATATAAATTAGCATGAACCGGTAATTTTAAGGAAAGCTTCCGTCGGATGATTACGTTAGTGTCGAACGCTATGGATAAATATTGCAAAACCGTTGACCTGCCAGTTAAACTGTTCGGTATTTGTAACAACAAAAGGGAACAATGGTAAACTGAAATGTGGCGTGGTTTGTAGTACCCTTTATATTGCAACTGTACTTATAATTACAACAGTATGATATGTCTTAAGCCAAGTGTGGCGACGATACAAACAAAATCAGTTGTACTTAAGAATTAAGAAATATATCTGCCGGCAAATGTGGGCAGAGTTGACCTAGAAACCTTCTATCGATTTGTTCAGACAGCCGGCCGCCGAGCGAGATTCGAGAAAAAAAAGGTAAATTAAAACGATGTAACGTTACAAGTCAGCGAACCATCGTCGAGGTCTAAAACCTCTCTCGTAGGTAACTGTAAATGCGAAATTGCATTAAGAACATATTTTGTCATAATATCGTAATAATAGTTCAAACAACAAAACTATTGTGTTGCATTTCGCAATGAGTCAATAGAAGTGCACGCGGACGGCTCCACGTGCATCACGAAAATGACACACTCTACTTAGCAACTGGAGAGATACCATTACCACCCACGATTGCCGGACTTACCCATTATGATCCAATCTCACTGGTGTAATCGTCCGGTAGCTAGTATGTAGCACGTCGTACGACTGTGTACTTGACTTTCTCCGACGACGGATTCCGTGTCGCGTCAACGAGGTGAACAACACAACGCTAAAGTTGAAGCCATTCAACCGTTGAGGGCTGCGTCGCGGATTGATTTCGACCGGTTCGCCAGCGATGTAAATAATGGCCATGGACCACATGACCACTACCGCGACAATGGCTACCCGCCCTATTAACATACCCTTCATGGGAAAATTACTAACTACAATCACATATTACAAAAACGTTAATTTGCCAAATCCTAATTCTAATACCTACTAGGTTGCCTAATGAGGGTCGCCACGGATATATTTAAGAGAATTAGTTTAACTTTCAAAAGTAGAACTGGTAAAAAATATTGAAATTAATCTGCGTATGAGTTTATAAGATATAGTTGATTAACCTGCAATACATGTAAACGTATGTCGAGTTGCAATCCTATGTTGTCCTATTTATGTAGATATGAATAGTTTTTGAGGCTAATAGATCGCAGATTTCGATTACATACAATTATACTTAAACCTGCGGAATATAGTGAAATAGTATTTAATTATATGCATTTAAAACGCGACAACAATGGGTTAGTTAAGTTATTAATTTATTTAAGAAAGAAAATTTGCTGTTTTGTAATATGGAATCACAACATAAACAAACAATGAAGCTGTATTTCTAGTACCTACAGTTGTAGGTCATATTTTTTTTATTTTTTTTTGGTATTGTGGTACCTATCTGTATTTTTACATGGTTCTATTCTAGTAGTTACACGTTTATTAATCAAAAATTAAACTGATCAGAATAAAATGAGTTTATTTTATAATGCACAGTAAGGTGCCAGCCAGGTGCCAACAAGCATAAAAAGGCTTTCTCTACGGATCTCTACAAAACAAGTTTCAGTATTCTGTTAGTAGGTAATTACGCAATTTTGGAAGTTGACAAAATCGCAAACCATCGATGTGGCGGTGTTGAGGTACATGAAAAGTTGAAATATAAGACGGTGAAATCAGAGAAGCGGAGAAAGTATCTCATGAAGTTGACAACTCTTCTTTTTAAAATCCACATCAACAATTTTACAGTTTGAAATATGATTTGACTAATTTAATTTAGTCTTTCAATTTTTGATTTCTACTTCCGTAATATTATGTTTCAGTAAACTCATGCTAAAATATATTGTTACAAATACTAATTTAAAACTATACTGGCATAGGAGTCTGGCAAGCTGTCGCCTGCGCTGTTCCCGGACCAATACGACCTTCAAACCTTCAAGAAAAGAGCGTATTCCTTCTTAAAAGGCCGGCAACGCACTTGTACCGCCTCTGGTATTGCGGGTGTCAATGGGCGGCGGTAATCGCTTACCATCAGGCAATACGTCTGCTCGTTTGCCCCGTATACAATAATAAAAAAAAACAAATCGGTTGCAAGATTTGTCCAGAAAAATAATTTTCTATTAATATACATAGTTTACTTGATACTCACAGCACGTTATACGTAAATGGTGAAATTGAAGACACTATGCTAATAGTGGTAAGACAGTACAAAATGATAATTCTTTAAAATATGTTAAGTACATAGAAGAAGAGAACACAGAGATAAACAATTTGTCACATAACTTTCTATCGTAACGATTCGGGTTTGTACAAAATAACATCCAGCACATAGGTTTGTGGTACGAGTTTGATGAAATTTAGCTAGTTGGAAAAAAATACAAATTTCTTAAATACATTAAGATGGTTGAGTGCTGATTACATGTAAAGTGTATATGAAACGGTAAAGTCTTTTATACTAGTATACCGTGTTATTTATCAATTTATTGTTTGAAGAAGGACGCACATAGATTAAAATGTACCATAACAAGAGATGCATGTCGATTATCACGTAATCATAACAGTATTGAATATTAGCAGACTGCGTAGGAACATATCGTCATGATAAGAATATCGACACATATATTTATGCACAGAGTTAATTGTATGAGTCACAAGCAACAAAGCGTTGTGTCCTAGTGGTTGACACTACAACAATAGCCCGTAGAAAACAAAGGTCACTGAAGAAATTATGCGAGCAGCATGAAAATTTCATGTGTTAGTCATAAAAGTACGAACAACGCACATTGTTTGTCCGATATTTCCATTTAAATAGCAGCTTTCAATTAGTTAATGTGCTATTTCTATTTGATTTTTTTTCATTATTTCTTATGTTTTGCATGACTTTTAGATTATAGCTTTTATAGTTGGCCAGTCATTATACATGTAGACTAAAAGCTGTCGTCATTATCTATGACTTTTTATGGATTATCAGTATTATCTGCATCGTTTTCAGCGTACATATATTGTTATCGACTGGCGCGGCGAGCACAAGGTCATTGAAGGGAAATCGTTCGGTGTCGAAATGGCTGGCGCCATCGCCTCAAAGGCGTTACATCTTGCAGTCGTGTTTCATCATAACACACTCGCGGTTCTTTTCAATTAGTCCAAAAATAAGCGGCTCTACGAATTCAATTGAGCAAATTGTTCAGTATAGACGATAGATGTTTGTGATTGTGGTTGATTAGGAAGGAAGCATAAACATTTTGTGCAATACAAACTGTTGAAATCTCAATCTGAATCACGTGAAATAATAAGTGTTTAAGTTCACGTGTCGCAGGTAGAGTTAAATAGTTTATAGGACGTGAACAGTAAAACCATTCGGACAAAAAGGGCATCAGTAGGATATTAGGGCAATAATGTAGCTATAGTTAGAGTTGGTCACGCGAAATGTTCACGCAATGATACTTTTTCTGTGGTTTCATGAACGAACCATTATAATTATGAATTACTTAATTCGTAACTAAGTTTTGACCTAGCAGTACATAATTATTGCCTTAAACATCTGACTAATAAAATATAAGTAATCCAATATGTAACAACAGTTTACACCTATTACGTATACAGGTTTTTTAGCGTAAACATATTTGTATCATGTAATGCGAAATTTTAAACTGAAAACCAGCACTGGCGAGGTTAATATTATATAGCTCAACAGCTCCACACTAATAAAAGACCCGAGGTTAAGAAAATTCGATTGGCAGACCTAGACCTTTAGTATAATGGTGCTTAGTGCAACGGATCGATACAGCAGTCAGACTATAGAGACATCTAAGTTCAATAGGCGGCGCTGACGTCAGGGACAACGGTTGGTCTGGCTGCAGCCACGTTGCCATGGAACCTTCACCGACTTACCGGCTCGATAATTATAAAAATCGGGTCTTATAAAAACCTTCATACACCGTCAATTGAACAGATTGGGTGTAAACACTACAGGCCCGCAATGCGACAGCTTATTATCAATACACGGATAAAATCAAACTACTTACACGGGGTAGAAGTAGTCTATGTACTTGACTACGACTTCTCTTAATAGATCTTGCTTGTTCATGATGGACGTGTAGCTTCCACTTATGTATTTTGTTTGCATGATTTCCACTTCGGCTATCGATTTTAATGTCCGGGACCTCCGAGATCCCGTCTTTGCTATAAACGGAGCCGTCTTTGTTGTTTAGTGCGTTAGAGAACGTTATGCGTGCTGAAGTAGTAATGGTAAAAAAATTGATTGTGATGACGCGCGGGCAACCGGATCGACGCGTTGCGGCAAACTGAGGCCGGGCCGGTCGCAGCAAGGCGGGGCGATCGGGGGAGGGGACCGGAGCAAGTGGCGCGCGCACGACTGCCTACTACAGGCTACGATGGCGCTTCGAAACACCAAGGCAACGCTTTTGCGACACACCACACCCGTTGTACCTCAAAAATGAGATTTCTTCTTACAGTTACCGCACCTCAAATTTAACGTTAAGTTGTTTTAAATTTAATCTATTTTTTTGTGCTGTTTCTGAAAACATTGAGCTACAAGTCTCAGGACTCTCAGTGAAAGAATGATATTGACTATTATTGAGAAAATAAGAATAACTGTGATAAATTTAGGTTCAAGTTATTTTTTTGTTTAACTTATATTGTCATAGATAAACACGATAGAATAAACAAAATGTTATTAATAATTAGCAACTCATTACACTAAAACATAAAGCTAAAAAAATAAAGCAGTCTCAACAAGGCATTATCAGCGACGACTAGACGAGTGTCATCAAACAATTGCTACAGTTATTGCTACTATACCAACACTTCCGTGTCTATTGTTCTACTTGAGTTCAAGTGTTTTGTGTTAACGTATGGAAAATGCTGGAATTCTCATATTTTATTAACGTAATATGTTATTGGTTATTTTAATTATCAAGTAACATTTTAAAGGTATTCACTAATAATGGTCTATCGACATAAACCTTGAATTTAAACGAAACATATTGCATTGAAAATTTTAAATATATAACTGTATCAAACTAACCAATATGCAAAGATCATGAACCAATATAAAGGTCTTTTTAACCCTTGGGGTGCCTGGTGGGTAAAAATCACACGGCATGCCTGGTGGGTCTGACAAACCCGTAAACATAATTGGTTATTTTTATTTATTTAGATCTGTTACAAACTAAAACAACAAGTTTTTATTTATATTTAACATTGTTTCTAAATGAAAAAAGGGGAAAAAACAAGACAAATTATTTTATAAAGTTTTATTGAGCAATTAAAAAAACCTACTGGCGGAACCCACATCTACCACGAAATGCTACCAATTCTTCATCAATGGTTAAATTTTCATGTGGAACATAAGCGGATTGGCTGTTTCTAACAAAATCTTCAAAATTAATGTCTGATAGATGCCAATTTATCAGTTGCTGCTCTTTCTTCACGCGTGTCCAAGTTATCAAATCTCAGACAATTTACAACAAACACAAATCGTCTCAAACTCATTGTTATTTGAAATATATCTATGCCGGTTCCGTCACTTGCCCATAAATCTTCCAGATTTTGTCTTCCAGATTTGATCTCCAATAACTGCTTTCACTTTGTTTATTGTGATCTCTGAATAGGCATATTCATTTGATGTATTGCTACCCTACCTCGTATTGGGGATCTTCCTATTAGTATGTTTCATAATTAAATTCAACATGTCTTCAGTTACAAGCAGATGAAAGCAATCAAGTTCTTGCTGCGCATGTCTTGCATGAGGTTTCACTCCAGGTGTTCCAGTAAAAATGTTTTTTGCTCTAGTACGAACGCGAGCACTTGGAGGATTACGGAATCATATTGTATTATCTTTTCCTTTATATATTGAACTGTGAGCAAAGTTGCTCAAAGGCTGAGACATCTCATCCTCACTGTCACTACTTGGTTCATTATAAACTTGTTCTTCTTCCTCAGTATCACCTGAATCATGTTATGTGAACACTCACGTGATTGGATTAGGCTCCACTTTCATCAAAAACCACTTCATCCTCAATTTCATTGAAATCTTCATATAAAAGTTTGCTTATTTCGGTATCAGTTAATCGCCCAGCCATATTTACCTGCTAAAATATTATTAACATAAATAATTAACCACACAATGCAAAATAAATCATGGAAAACAAAAATAATTACTTACCAGTTAAAAGATACGCCGCGTGCCTGGTCGGGTTTCTCAGACCCGAGCGCAAATAAAACACGTGTTACTCGAACGGGTACGTGTTGCCGACTGCGGGAGGGGCAGTAATCTAGCCGCCAGTCTATATCACGAAGCTACTCAGGTACAAAGTGGTGGGAGTTACGAATTTTCTGAAATATTGTCGATTTCTTGAACCGATGGGTCTGTCAGACCCACCAGGCACCCCAAGGGTTAATTGTAAATAGTTGCAAACGAAAGAATGGGTAGATCGTTGCTGACTACCGTCAGACATGGGCACCTGCCGCTGAAGAATCGCAAGTGCATCTCATGTATGTCCAAAAAAAGAGAGAGAATAATTGGTTCATCTATTTCAATATTGGAATATTTTACATAAAAGTAAAAACGGAACACAATAAAAATAAAATAAAATGAACCTAACGATGATGCCGATCAAACTCAAATAAGAAAATGAAAAACGGGCTCTTCCTTAGGAATGAGGTTTTGGCCACCAGATTACACACCACTACTATACAGACCAAACCAATTTCTGGTCCGATCGTTCCCAGACCGGTTGGTGCAGAGTTTGTGTTAAGTTTTCCATCGCTTTGCAGTGCTGTTGTCTTGGGTAATTAGATCCCTTAGTCGGCTCTTACAATATTTTTTTATTATATGTGGATCATTCTCATTCATCATTCAGGATGTATCTGGATCCATGATGGCTTTATGAAAATATTTTTCTCATTAGATCTATTATTTACTATTTCTTAAAAAAAAGGATCAAATGAGAATGTTTTTTGTAAAAAAATAATTGCTATATAAAAAAATTTACCAAACCAAGTGAATATGATTATTTTAAGATCCTGGCACTGGTCTAGGTGAAAAAGAATTTTTGCAAAAAAAAAGGAAGCAATGAATGAAGAGTTGGCAGAAGGGAAGCAAAATCAAAAAAAAATAAAAGTAGATTGAAAAAGTATACAAATACTCTCCTCTACAGATTGTATGTATAAAAAAAATATCAGTAGATCCACATTTTGAAATCAGAATCTAATCAGAAATAATATATCCTCATTAGATCCATCATGGAACTGGCCAATGGATCTACCGAGAATGAACCTTACATGTGGGTCATGTTTAAAATAGACGACGAAGTATCATAACGCGGTAGACGACGGATAACCTTACAAAGTTTAAAAAACAGAAAACAATATTTTATCGAAGCTTTTTATCGCGTGAGTGAACTCAAGGCGGCATAACATCTCCCTGTTTTGGGAGAAGGAGGAACTTTAAGTGCAGCAATGCACTTGTGTCCAATAAGTTGCAGGTGTCCATTTGTCAAGTTGACAGGTAAGGTAGTCCTTCATTACCGTTTGCCCCTATTCTTTGAAATGAAAGAGATGTTGTATAGCGCTGGACAGGTGTCCCTAGGACATTAACTTAAAATGTAAAAAAATATAGGCTTTATATCAGAACTTATGCTATAACGGCTGAGAAGTCAAATACAACCCACTCATCTAGTCTGGTGTTCTGTATTCGCAGCAATGAACTCAGTAGTGCTTACAAAGCGTAGCAGAAGTATATCAAATTGTTAATACGATTGCCGGGTTGCAGACTTAAAATAGATTTCTGTTTTTGAGATTCAGTATAACGTAATTGCAACATTAAATATTAATGATGAAACGATGATGTATTAGCACATTTAAGTTACAAATCTAATTAATATGGTTTGGAAATAGCTGTGTGCTCTTATGTACCTTTGTTACATAGATTGTAACATGATAGCATTGTTATAAATACATAGAGGGGAATTAATTTTTATCGTTTAGCATCTGACATTAGTCATTAACCTTGAGGGCTGTATAATTGTCATAACAAAATAATTACAGACTATAAAATGAAGTATGATCATGTTGTGGCCACATGTTATAATCCGTTATTTGCAATATAATATTCTGACCGTTTTGCTAGGAAACATGAAATTAATCATGGTCAAAATTTTAGCTGCCACTAATATTAACGATGTCACGAGCGGCTTATGTGACTTCACATTCTAAAGCAGAATTAGAAACAGTTATACGGTTATGTGTTCAGGTCACGCCACATAACACACATTATCTGTAGAATTCTCATATATGTTTATTTATTGTAGGAAGAATTGTAAAAAACAATTTAAAAACACCTTTTTTTCTCGTAAATGAAAGTTTTTAATAGGCTATAGAATACTTCAAATATGGATGTAGAAAGTATCACCATTAAAATTAATACCAAATCCGAACCATAAAGTTTTAATTTAACTCTCCTAGGTTCCTAAAGTTGTTAATTTATGTAATTCTTTAATTATTTTTATTCCAATTTCAGTTTCTATGTTTAAAATGGAAACTTTTAATATAGGGATCATGTTCCCGGTTTTTTACCTGATGTTTATTTATTGGACTAACAACATTTGTTAATAAATTTCTGAATTTAAAAAGTACACTTCAATTTTTAATAAAATTTTAGAAATAATAGAGAAGATTAGCAGAAGCTTTAAAATTTTAAATGATTTACATGAAAATTAAACAGCTTTAAAAATTGAATTTTGAAATTAGTATCGATAATTGAGAAAAATTAAAAAGTCTATTAATTCTTTCCAATGCAGTAGATACAAACGATGTGCTTCAAAAAATATAAAAACCGTTGTACACCTGGAATATGTAATCATCGGATACATAATGTGATAGTATAGGCAACATCAAAATCCAAGTTAAAATATGCTATCTAGCCATTAAAAATTGAGATTACTCAGTACCAAAACTCCTCCGACTTATAGCGCTCTACTAAGAGGCAACCAATGAGACGTACCCTAGACCTTAGCTTCCGCTACAACCATATTCCTTACATAATTTACGTTCTTCCGTAATCCGTACGCAGAAATAATTACATAGTCAATGAAGGTTGGTGTCAAGTCGAAGGCTGGCCCTAAAAGACAATACACAAATATCTTTGTAAATGTTATATAGACTATAAGTAAGTAACTGACCAACTATTAGAAATCAAACAAGAAATTAAAACACTAGGAAACAAAAACAAAAAAAAAATTACATATAAGACTTAAAATCAATACCTCCGGCGGCATTACCGCCCACTGGTAACGTTCAGTGAAGTTTGGTAGCAGTGGCATGTTTAATGTCATTGCTAATTATCAGTGCTAGAAAAAGGCCGGTCTTCTGATCACAAGAAATGTCGATAAGTTGCTTGTTTAAACATAACACAAGCACTGGGACCCAATGATCCTAACACTATAAATTTAATTATCTACATTTTTTTGGTATAAACAAAACATTTGGGAAACACTATAAATTGCTAACCCAATCATGTATCAATCATAATTATAATTGATTACTATACGAATCATTGTTTTATTAAATATTTAACTATTTTTTACACCATACCTGACTATATTTTTTGACCTTTTAGACTATTAGTCATTATGACATGTTACCAAGTGTTTAGATTAACACTTTTGAATTAGTCAACTTTGACATTAGGAATCTATATTAAAGCTGGAGAGTTTGTTTGGTTGGTTGATTACGCTAATCTTAGGAAGTATCGGTCCTATTTGAAAAACTCTTTTAGTGTTAGGTAGCCCAGATATGAATAATAGGCTTTAGATCACCACGTTGCGACCAAAAGGACGTATGAGTGAAAAATACTGCAAAAACGGAAAAATAAAATTACTTTGCAGATCTCCGTGCGCTGTGTAAACGGTTTAAGTTTCTTAATAGTATGAAGGAATTGTTCCCCTTTTAAGTTTGTACAAAGTCCCCTACAGCATTTTTTTTTTTTACGTGTGGAAACCCCCTCGGGCCGTCACACCGCCGGGGTTTGCGGCGGGGCGGTGTGTCGGAATCGAACCGACTAAAACCACACGGTGTGCCAACTCTGCGCCTGAGAAGGGAGGGGTCCGGGAAATGCGTTTATTAACACAACCGGGCCCCTCCCAGCGCCTGCCCGCACTGAAGCGGGCACCTTCTTTAAATAAAATTCTCAATTTAGGCGACGCACGGCACACGCGTACGTCGCCCCCTCGCGGTTGGCCTGTACTGCGGATGGAGGGGAAAACCCATCCCGTCCATCCGCGGCCACACTCAGGGCGGCATTAGGCGCTGATAGGCGCGCCTCCGCCGCCCCGTGCGCCGGCGGCGGATCGGGTCCGAGTGGAGATCGTCCTCTCGGGCCTTCTCCGCCGCCTCCTTCTGCGAAATTACTTCTTCGCAGAAGGTCGCGACCGCGGTAAAACTGCTGTCGCTACCGGCCATGGACAGTACGACGGCCGGTAGCGACAGATCTCCTCCGATGACTGCAGTGAGGGCCCGGCGCTGATCCTCCCAAGCGGGGCAGATCTCCAGCGTATGCTGGGCCGAGTCCTCACTGCAGTCGCAGTGGTGGCAGGCGGGACTCAATTCCCTCCTTGCGACCGAGTGCAGGTACTTCCCGAAGCAGCCGTGCCCGGAAAGCACCTGCGTCAGTCGGAAGGAAAGAGTCCCGTGCTGCCGCCCTGCCCACTCGAGGATGACCGGCTGGAGCGCCTCCACGGTGGCAAAGCCAGCGCGAGGAGCCTCCAGCCGGGAAGACCAACGAGCCATCGTGGCTCGGCGAGCGGCTTCACGCCAATCGCGTACCTCTTCGGGCGGAGGACGATACCCGTTCTCCGCCCGATATTCAGCCGCTCGCTGATAAACTTCGGCGAGCACTTCCGCCTCCAAATCCCACGGGGGTGTTCCGGCCAAGGCGCACGCCGCCTCGGTGGACACGGTGCGGTATCCGCGTATGGCTCTGACCGCCATTACCCTCTGAGGGCGCAATAGGCGCGCCTTATTCTGGGCGGTCAGAGCCGCCACCCACACCGGTGCCCCATACAAGGCCATTGACCGGACAACCCCCGTGTAGAGCTGTCTCGTTGCGACGCTGGCTCCACCCAAATTGGGCAAAAGTCGCCCAAGGGCGGAGGCAGCGCCGACCAGCTTCGGAGATAACTGTCGGAAGTGCTCGTCGAAGAGCCACCTACCGTCGAGGATCAGGCCCAGATACCTCATCTGGGCCCGAACCGGTACGAGGACCGAGTTGACTTCGATGGAGGCGCCGGGGGGTGGACCACGACGGGGCCCATGAAACAACAGGGCCTCCGTCTTATCCAGGGCCACCCGCAAGCCCAGCGCCTCGATGCGCCCAACCACCAGAGAGACACCCCTGGTGGCCAGGCGCGCCGCCTCTTGGAAATTGCCCCCCGAGCTGTGACCAAAGTGTCATCGGCGTAACAAATTACGCCCAGCCCGGGGGGCAGACGACTTCGAAGGACTCAGTCGTACCCCACGTTCCACAGGAGTGGTCCAAGGACAGACCCCTGCGGAACGCCGCACGACATGGGTCGCCGTCTCAAGACGCCATCTCGATCCTCGTACACGACGGTACGCTCCTCCAAATAGTCTGCCACCAGCCGCCTCAGGTACTCTGGCACCCCATGATACTGGAGTGCTTCCCTGATGCAGCTGAATGGCAGACTATTAAAGGCGTATGTGTATCTTAAGGTTGGGTCACTATAACCTGTTTTTTGGTTAATAAATTAGTTCACGTTTTATAATATCATGCTACGGGCGATAGGAGACACGACAAGGTTACGCGGACAGCCAGTTATGTTTATACCTATTGACTTGAATCTAAAATCGGGATGCCCCTAGTTATTATAATGAAGACTTTATTATTTTACATATTAAATTTTACAATTTTTTTTAAGCTTATTAAGCTGGCAAGCACTTTACGCAACAAAGTGTGAACACATTTTTACTAATCCAGGATCTATCGAACTATTAATCCTATATGGCTATTTCGGTAAGGAAATCTTTCCGTATGTAAAAAAAACTATTTTTCTAAGAAACACTCAACATATATTGAATACCATGTCTCCCAATCCATCATAGTAGAAATCAGCCTATTGGTATAAGATAAAATAACTGTATCAGCGATTTCTAAATTTATCTAAAATTAGATTATAAATAAACTGTCAATACAGAGATAACTTAATCACAGTTTAAATGTTTATTACAACTAGAAGACTCAAGGACATACGTGCATATACACCTGTGTATGTACCTAGATCATTGTAGAATCGATTCAACTGTATTCAATTATCCATCGCATCATAATGTTGGTATTCATGTTAATCTTCTAACCTTTATACTTTATATCTGAGTAGAATAAATGACGGCATTAAATTATTCCTATGTATGAAAAACACACGATCATTATAGTTACTTTTTGCCGTACATGATGTAATTATAATTATAAAGGAATTATTGTTTTTTGTGAAGTTAATAATATTATTTGTTCTTTTTCTTAGTAGTCTTTAAATCGCATTGTCATTAAGGTTCTTGAGTGTGCCATAATATACTCTTTGTACATTTATCATACGCTGAGACGGACAGACAAGTAGTGACATTTCATATTTTATGCATCACATTTATTTTGTTCACGTCTATTCTACTGACTTAATGTGACTAATACGTATACAGAAAAAAATGTTTGTTAAGTGCCAAGTTCCTGATTTAGTTCTTTATTCTATAAACAGGGGCTTAAGTCGTGTAGATTGAAATTTCCGCTGATCTGCACTTGGTATTATTTGTAGGTACATAAATTTAGTTCGAACCGGAGTCCGGGTACTTTCTTTTAAAAGGACTAGGGACATGAATAGAAATAGCGTTTATTGATTTTTGAATATCCTTGAACATCAGGATTACGATTACATGGTTCATGTTTTTATTACATATATTATCCCCTTTTAAAGTCGGTTTTATATATGAACGTTAAAGAAAGTGGAAAAACTGTAGATCCTTATTTTAAAAGTCCATAAGTGACTGACGGCTGATCTGTTCAATTGAATATGAAAACAGATAATTTTAGTATCTGTTTATTTATATAAAAAGGTTCATAGAGCGCAAAAGTGCCATTTATCACCTAATTCATTTCTTGACAGATAAAATTTAGTCAATTATAGTATTACAACATAAGCAGTTATTTATTTATTCATTATGAAATCATGCAAGATTGCAATCAACAGTTAGGTCTACATTTCATACTTCAAAAGATAAATTTATCTTTTGTAGAGATAATTATGAGTGGTTATTTTGACTACGAAGAGATACGTGCGAGGTTCCATTTAGTTACCATCTTGGTATAACAATAAGATCGATACAAAGTTTTAATCATTAACTAAATACGAGGTAATACTTCTATGCAATAAATTTAGGGATCAATGTATCTCGATTAATACAGATAATGATAATACAGGTGACAACATACAAATAATATCATATTTTACAACTGCAACCGACAACAAGGTAGCAGATGATCAAATTATAAAATAAACAAATGATTCTCAACAGGTTGTGCAAGTACATCAATGGTGGATGGTTGTCATAATAGTAAACTAAAAATAATAACCGGAACTAAAATATTTTTGAATGCAAGTGTATCACTTACGAGCACCATGTGTTTCTTCGAGCGAAAGGCAATCGCGGCTGCTCGGTAGTAGTCGATTTTGACGTCGGATGAGAGTCTAGCGTTAAGTTCAGCTTGAAGCCAGCTATGGACTTGCGTCGTTTGGCGGCGAGAGCCCGTGACGCAAGGTCGGAGTTGTGCACCTGCTCAGGTGGGGAAGCGTGTGAGCATGTCCTCATGTGCGCCTGCGCGGTCCCAACCTGAAGAAGCTTCGAAGAGAGGCTGCGGCGGCCCAGGGCCTCGCACGTAGCGCACCGAGCGTCCTCCATGAAGCTTCTCGTGCGTCCGACACGACCACGGCGTGGACACTGAACGCTTATTGTTTCCAGCGGACGTTGCTGGCTTAACTGATGTCATCCGACGGACGAGCGATATACGCGCGACCGTTCTCGTTCGTCGCACAAAATTTAAGACTCCTTCAATACGGCCGACGGATACGATCGATACTTGAATGAAATATGTTTAATGCGATAATAAGAACGCGATAAGGTATACACGCGAATAAGTGTAATGACCTAGACTGTGTGGCATAGCACGGCTTCGGTGCGGCCTCGGCGGGTGGCCGTGCGCTGGCGGCTCGGCGCATGCGACTGCGGTCACCACTACAAAGCACCCCCGCCGCCCGTCGTAATCCGAACGTTAACGAAGATATCGATATTTGCGGTGAATAATACCGTGATACGTGAGCATCGGTATGATTTACATGTGTCTACTAGTCACTGAAAACTGCCATTCTGACATTCTTTTGGACGCTGTCCAGGTCGTCAGAATAAATTGAAGGGGACTCCCTTCAATTTATACTAACGACCTAGCATGCTTGTCTCTGTAATATCAACATAACTTAAATTATTGCAGTTCGATTATAAATAGGACCACCGGGGAACCTGGCGAAGTTGCATAGGATAACTGAAGTAAATAGTGTAAAGGCTAATTAGTAATACATAGTGACCAACCAGATACCTATATATTTGTAATAAGACGCGCAGGCTGTTCTTAAAACATATTGATACATGAGTTGCTAGCCAAAAACACAATGCCAACAATTGCAGATGTCTGATGCAATTATTGTATTAAGATGATCTTGTTGATTCTTGCGTAATTAGCAGTTAGTGCGAGAGCTCTGAGGAGTTCAAGGATCAATTCATCATTGAGTTATCTAAAGTTTTACAATATATTTTTTGTCCTATATTATCAGAACATACAATGTCTACTATTTTATTATAAAAATAGGATTCCATTCCTTTCAGAAGGATTGCAATAAAGGAAATAGGGGTACATGACCTTCGATAAGCGATCAATCGCGTGAATGTTATCGTAGCGTGAAAATGAAAACGCTAACCTGTGTACCATACCTTACATGAAACACGCTAAGTACACACTTCTCGAAAGGCATTCTATGTTATGTTGTCATGTCTTTGCCAATGACTCAATTCGATCGGAAAAATGTGTTCTGTGACTATATTTGAGTGAGATTACATTACAGAAAACAATTTGACCATATACATGCTTGCACAAATAAAAATCTTCAATGAGTAAATAGCGGGCTTTAGAATTAATCGCTGTGGCATTAATTAGTAAATACTTTACAAAGATTAGAGGAGAATGATATATAAAGCGTATCGACTATTTTAATTCAACACACGACAGACGAAGAACGATGATGCCAAGAGTTCGACACATATTGACGTGCAGCACTGAACGGATTTAAATATTGGCATCTTACACCTTTTCATCGCGCGTGTTTATTTGTCCGAGAAACAGTCTCCCAAGTACACGTAAACAAGTAATTAAATATTACGTTATAACCGTAATTGCACTGGTGATTAATGTTGCGATGCCATGTTGGTGTTAAACAAACATAGTAGTACTAGTGTATACATTTGGTACACCGATAAACGTTATATTTTGTTATATGACGTTGATTGGATTAAGGCCCAGCATATTAAGTAAGTATTGTAGCAGAGAATTAGGGGGCGATGGAATCCTCGTAAATAGGAGGCGCAGAGACCGTAGATTATGGAAGTACCTCATTTAAGTAGAACACCTCACTCTGACGTATGTTTGTGAAGACTCTAGAGTGCTTCGAAGTAACTTAACAATAAAACGTTCTCGTTTTGTTAGGGCACGTTTTTGTAAAAGTTCGCCCAGGTTTTTGGAACTTTGTTTTTGCTTCTTAGTCTATTGCAGATTGTTATTTCAAGATAAGAGGAAACCTACTGTGGTATAGGATAAAATTATTTAATTCTGGTCTTTAATTGTTTGTTTCCATTATAACTGTGATAGTTAATTAATATAGGTAAGTTATACTTTATATCTTGTACTGATTACCATAATTATCTAAGAATTGACTGAATAATGTTTACACATTTGTTTCGGAGGTTGTTTGTTGCATTGTCTTTATGAAACATAACCCAATATAGTTAGCCTCATTATCCAAAATTTAGGAAAAAATCTATACTAATAATATAAAGATAAAGAGTTTGTTTGTTTCTTTCAACGCTTATACTAATAGGAGCAGAGCCCCAATGGTGAATGTTTCAAAAACGGGGGAAATTTTCACGCTACGGGCAATAGAAGACGCAAACGAGGTTGCGTGGGTCAGCCAGTTGACTAATAAATAAACAATACACCTCATAGTTAAGAGCCAATACAATACAACTAGATAAATGTTTAAGTTCCTTCACTAGACAATTTTACTTAATTACCTAAGTTAACTCAAGTTATCATAATGTATTGACTGCAAAGTTGTAATAAACATTATAATAAAAAACAGTACACGGATACACATAGTGGGTGACGCAAGTGTTGACGAAATAAAAAATAATGAAATGATTATTGCTATGTAACATATTACAGTACAAAGTTCAGAGGTAGATCACAAGTCAAACCTCAATACATCGCCAAGTGTTATGTATGAGACAATTGCAGATGGATTTTATAATAAAAATTAGATGTATGTGTTTCCTACAAAGAACTTAAGATTAATAGACATCGCAAAGCGTTTTGTACCAATGATCACAAATCAATCACACCCCGTGTTTTGGCGGATGTCCAGCATTAAACCATCAAAGGCAAATATAAAACTAATGAAGCGAAAATAATAGCAAGTTACATATAATTAATTAAAGGCAGTTGGTAGACTATAACTTATATTTTCTTGAAATTCTATTCCTATTTTATCTTATCCCATTTTATTGTTTTTTTTTTAGATCCAGTCCATTAGCCACAATAAAATTATATAGGTAAGGCATACTAAAACATAACGATCCCGAGAGTTTTTGCCCGATTTCGTTTTACAAAAAAGTTTGATAATATTTTTATTAATATTTAGGATTCACCGTAGTTATAGAAGTCAGTCAGTTTTCCGTGGGAGAGCTATGCTTCGGCATGAATGGGTCGGCTCGACCGGAGTGATACCACGGCCTCACAGAAAACCGGTGTGAAATAGCGTTTGCGCTGTGTTTCACCGAGTGAGTGAGGATACCGGAGGCCCATACCCCAACCCCTCCCCCATCCCCTTTCCCAGCCCCCAAAGGTCGGCAACGCACTTGTGACGCCTTTGGTGTTGCGGGTGTCCATGGGCGGCGGTAATCGGTTACCATCAGGTGATACGTCTGCTCGTTTGCCCACTATTCAATAAAAAAAAAAGTCAATGTTAGAAAAGGCAATAAGCGTATTACAGGTAGGTAGTCGTTTGTAAGAACGGTGTGAGGCGTGACAGTGTCTCGCCCTGGGGGTTACTCTGGTTACCCCGGGATGTAGTGTGTAGACTGGTCCTCCGGGAGAACACACGCACTTCGTCTTAAAAAAAATGTTTCATAAGCCTCTGTCTACTCTCTCGGTTGCACGGACGTGTGCCTACTACATACTAAAACTAGCTGGTACGCAAATTCATCTGCGAACCGACGAAGGCATCAGTCTTTAATAAAGTTGTTTTTACTATATTCCCAGCTTTTTTTAAATTTTCTTACAGATTAAAGTTTTAAAACTAAAATATTTCGAGACCAAAATTAGCCAAATCGGTTCAACCATTCCCGGGTTTTAGAAAGACTAATGTACAGCAATTTCTTTTCGTATATGTTTATGAGTAAGACAATCTAGCAACAAGCTATATGTTAACAAAAACAGCTGACGTTCTACATGCATGTAACATATTGCATACATGTAAAACGTCAGTTATTTTGTGGCATTACTATAAACGATAACTAGTTAATATTTCCTAATGTGCAAAGCGTTGTTTTGTAATAGTGTTGCTACCTTGAAAGTCATTTAGCCAAAACGCATTTATATACATACATTAAGCTGATTAAAATTATAAATGCTTTGTATATTATTCTTATGCGACTTGACTTGATTGGTACTTTTTTACCTCTATCAGTAAGTACATTGTTATATTTTACATAGAATCTTAATATAATTTTATGTACAATTTTTTCCGACAACGTTTCAACGACAACTCAAAATAAAAGCGGATGCGTGTGGAACACACGCAATGAGGTCAAAGACCTTCGGTTTTGATTAACGTAATTCATACAGAACATATACGTTTTATTTCGTAGGTATTGTTTAGTAGTAGTTACAGTTGCAACATTTTACACTAAAGATACATACATTTGAATGTATTTAATCATATACTTTAAAGAAAAAGGTTAAGCGTTTTGTAGTGTGTAGAACTCTTTTAAAAATTGTAACACATTGCTATGTTCGTTTTGATTCCTTAGATGTTCTGGGTGAGGATTTGTATTTTCTTGATTATTCAGACCATTATTTTCTAATACAAAATCAATTGCAGGACATGATTGCTTGATGATAACAAATTTTGTTTATTTTTTATTCAAGCTGTTAACATAAACTGAGTTAACTTTTATTTAGTAACTAAGTATATATATATATAAAATATCCCTAAGTTTATACAAGTGGGTGTGTTTAACCTTGGAATGCTAATGTATATTCGTGAAGTTCAAGGTTAAATCAAATTTAAATGAGTAATTTTACTTTTCATTTGCAATTAATTTACAAAAAATATATATTAACATACAAATTGCTCTTCAACAATGTATCTTGTATTGTAAGGACTTTGACCTTAGTTAGTAGCACAGTGTGACTCTGATTGTTGATATTACGATAGAAAATGATACAACATCATTATTTTATTCATTATAATAATAATAATATCATTAGCACCCAGTTGTGTTACTGAAATATGTCGACCTGTAACGATGGGGTAGCGTTGATTTCTAACGATCATCATTCGATATAATAATAATAATAAATAAATAAATATTCCGGACATCTAACACACAACGCCATCTAGTCCCAAGCTAAGCAGAGCTTGTGTTATGGGTACTAGACAACTATATGATCATACAACGTTGATAACGTTAAGACCGACCGCTGGCTTCAGCAAACCACCCGTTGGCATCACGATAACACGTTCAAGTCAATCGTATGGTGTGAAAAGTTTTCTCTTATCATGTATACTACATTGCTATCGAAATTATTATCTGTTATGGCTTGCACAATGCTATCAGTGAGTATATATATAAAAGCATCGACTAGATACAATTATAATTTTGTTATATTTAGAAATATATTCTGGGTCAAAAGAACAAAGTCGAAAATTATGTACAGCCATCCTTTACTGACCTGTCTAATACGATACTCATGTGTCTATTAAGGTTTGCCTTGAGGTCCCTTCTCGTATATTGCTGTTGGCCGGGCGGTGCGGGCGAAGGCGCGACGGCCGCACCTCCGGCCGGTGCTCTCTTCCCGATGAGCACCTTCAACTCCGCCATCAACTTTTGCACCATACGGACACGAGTGGATTCAACCGCGCAACGCACACTAGTGAAGACGCACACCTTAATCAATCGCATCCACCTTGCCAAGAGCCATTGGCTCGGCTGTTGCATACACACGTGACGTCACTGTTGCACGTGAGATAATGAAACATCCATATCGATACAAGCGTCGTTACAACGCGCGTGCGGGTTCCACACTGTCGGCCGTTCGACGCTTTGACCTCGCCGCCGCTTTTTATAAGTGCCGCGATGAGTGCGCAAGGTGGTATATTAGAGACGAAATAAACATGTTTATATTTAGGTGGGATCTACTACGAGTGATACGCACGCTTTCATAAAGTGTTGCTTTGCTTTTCATCTCTTCCCATAGAACATCCTGAATTTTTGATTGTCATGCAAAATTTTTTAACGACCAAACATAATTGTCACGCGTCAACAATAGTTTTGAGAGTATCGGTAATTACACAGCAATTAAAAAAATATAGGTTAGCTGCAACGGATTACAATATGAGCAGAAATTAGGTCATATTGAGCATTGTTCCGAGTTTGAAACAAGAGTGTTGATCTAAATAGTATGTTACTACGCGATAAAATGTACCAAGGACGAACAGTAGATAACGTGATTGACACAGCTTTAGGAACGAATCAAATTGTTTTGAGGATGATAATGAACACATTTTTTTATCCGATGTTGTTTATGAAATTCGAAGTTAAATATGCAACACGGGTGAGAAATAATTCTTGAATAGTAATTTAGGTGAACAAACACGGAACCGCCGTGTTAGTTTTTAAAATAATCGACTTTGAACATGAATTGTGAGACAGCTCGGTTCATGGAGAGGTAGAAATAGCACCACCTGACGCCGCCGCACAGGAAGTGTGGACGGCCGAGCACACCATCGCTCGCCACAGCTAGTGAAAATGTAACGTAATTTTTACATGGCGAAATATAAGTTGAATAACAAGAAATATTTTTATTGTAACAGTAATAAATTATTACACAAGTATATACTTAGCTTTAATCTCTCATTTTAGATTCTTGAACATTAAATAAATACTCAAAAATTAGGTAATGGACACACGGACAGTTCCGTCTGTACGATATTAAGGCAACAGTTGCAAGAAAGAATAAAAATGAGTGCAACGTCTGCAGGCTGGCCAACGTTTTAGTAATCCTTTGTCTTGCTTCGGTGGAGGTTATAAGGAAAATAAAAATGCTTGCCGGGGGCACTTTCAACATGTACCAATCTGGTTTTTTGGCAAGTCAGTTCTACTGGCACTTAAGTAACACAGCAGCAGGTTTGCAGTTTATGGTTGGTTACAAAAACGCATTTTCATTTGGAGGACAGTTGCGTTAGGTACCTTATCTAATAATAAGAAAAATGGTTCTTTAACGAGTAAGTAAATTTTGTAAGTAATATGATAGAGAGATAAATAAGAGATTGTGTAATTATCGTTCGGCCACGTATAAGTAATAATAAATTAATACAGTAGAGGCATTCAGCGTTGGGCAGTGCGTGTCCTGAGATAACAACTTTCTCCAAATGCGAGGGAGCAAGATTAGATTGAGATTATCCGAGCGTAATCATCAGCTCGGTTTATAGTTCCTACTCAAACACAATTGAGAACAGCGAAGAGGAAGTCGTTCGAGTTCCTATTGCTAATTATTAATTGTGACTTTCTTTAAGTCAATCTATATTTTACAGAAAATATACATTTTTACTGCGCAAGTCATACAGAGACTGAAGCTGTTTCATAATTTTGAATTTTTATTTCATCACAAGTTAAATATAACCTATATATGTATAAGAACATATATATTGATATATTTTTGTACCCGTAATGAGTTTAGTTTACTTTCTTTGTATCCTATAGATAAAAAGTTACGCATTTGTCTCAAAGCTTTTTTGTCTCTCTTTACGAGCTAATTAAATTTAGTGCATGGGTTTACTCGAGTCATATCAAAGAAAATGGTTATAATTAAAAACAAAAGATTTCAGACAAAGGAAACAAGAATATGAAAAGGAACGAAGGACAAAACGGTGAACGCGGTAATTTTCAGTATCGCTCTGGTTCTCTTGTTTTAAAAATTTAATAATGAGTAATGCTCCTGTTTCTTGTTACTAAACCCCTTTTTAACATTCGAGTTACTAATTTTATGCCAACATGTTAATAAAATTAATAAAGAAAATGTTAGGGTTTGGGAATACCTGTTTGTGTCCATGACGCCCCGTTTACGTTAAAGCGATGACGTCATTATGGCATGTACTTTATGATTTGGATGCATTGTAACATATATATCCAATAAAATGCTTGACATAATGGCTTAGAAAATCATATCAAGACAGAAAAACAACACGCCCATTCATAAATAAGACCCTAAGGGCCGAGGACGCGGAAGCTTGACCTAGTTTAGGTATCTGGGTTTCTAGTACTACAAATAGTATGGTGCACTTACAAATGGTGTTTTAGAGAGTCCTCCAGGGCACTGGATGAGTGGTCTAATTAAGAAAAACACTATAGGATACTTTCGCGGGTCAACGTAATAATGCGTAGGTGAGAGAAAGCGTGCTCTCTGTACGATGAACGTGTACACACTGGCTGGAGACCCCGAGTGTAGTTGTGAGTTTGCGCGCGTCCCTATTCCCGACGTCCTTGTGTGAAAGGGGCGGTTATATAGGGTGGCGCCATGGTAGCACGTCAAGGCAACTCGTCAATCAATATGCGAGATGAGATCCTTTCTGTTTAATCGTACAAATGATATGTATCAAAGTTTTGTTCAATTAAAAGCAAAAACACTAATTTCTTTTGTTTTCTTAGATATGTAAAATGTTGATGCAACGGATTGTGCAATTGTAAAAGTAAACGCCAAGCAAATCACATTCAACAGGTTTAAGTACGTAAAACACTGCAGATGCCGAGGACCTTGCATAACTGATGACGATTTTTCTGACTTTTCACCTTACAAACTTTCCATTCCTTGATGTAAACAAACGGAAGAAGTAGGTTCTTTGCTTCTTTGAAAATTGAAAGATATAGAGTTAAATCAAATTGTATCGGTTGACTTTCATGTACAAAGAAAACAAAATATATGCGTTTCCCTAAAAAATAAAATGATACTATAATTTAACAGTAGAAATAGGTGAACATTATCATGAACACAATATATTAGTTACGCAAGCCCACTTACGTATGCAGTTGTTACGAACACGCACTATCATATCAAAACCCAACGAAGCAAGAACGGACACCTGATCGACAGTTACCTGCAAGATACAATTATGCACTGCGAATTAATATCGTTGACGACGCAGTTTTTGTATACAAATAAAAATAACAGACACATATTAAAACTAATATTAGTCAAGCATTTGAGCAGAATGTGATCGGATTAGCAGTGGAGGCAAATGATTCCATTGGCACACTCTAGAGCACAAACCCGAAATTTATATACTTTCTTTGCAAACTCTGTTTAAAACTTCTTCCTTTCAACGAATTAAAGTCATGATGACACACTTCTGGTGTTATAAATGAATTATCAATAACAAATGTTTGTGTTGATGACCAGTTATTTTTGTAAACTAAGATCATAAGAAGTCATATAGATGTATTATAAGTAAAGATGCGATGAAATCGATAAAGCTATTACAAATGTGACAGGAATGGATTGTCGAAAGCATCCCCAGCTGAGATTGATTACGATAAAAATCAACAAACGTGATGTCGATATGATCTTTATTTCTTATGTAACCATCCATAAATGTATGAGTTACAATATATAGATGTTACGTAATTATTATTAGTGAAATTCACGTTATTTCAGAAAAAAGAGCGGTGGCAGCCTGATGACTATATCCGGACTGGCGATAAGTGTTTGCAGATTTGGTACCGACGCAAACCTACTCCTTATAGAAGCCTGTCATTGAATTGAAGGGGTTACCAAGAATACAATTACTATGTGTGCAATGTTGTAAGTACTCATTTTTAAGGAACAAAAATAGAATAGATAGTCATTTAGGTCTCTGAAATACAAAAATTATGTGAGGAGATAAGAGTTTTTCTAAAACTACTGAAGTTTGAAGTGAAATCATTCGAATTGATTGTGCAACTATTAGTGTGAAATGAAATGAACAAGAGGAATTAGCGCCGGCCGATAGTAGCCTGAGCTAATCTGACCGCAAGGGAACGGGCGCCACTGAGACTTTCCCTTTTCTTCTCGTGAAAGTGATGATGCCTGCTCTAACAGCAACAGTTTACAGCTAGAATCACGAACCACCGATCAAAACATGAACAGTTGTTGTGAAAAGTTATTGAAAGACATGTTCAAGCCCGAGTGAATACAGGTACCGTAAAAAAAGACCACCCACTTTACCTTGGTAGGTAATCGGATTTACAAACAAGTAACGAAAGAATGTATTTAGCTTAAGAAATCAACATTTGATAGCGACCTCAGTCACGTGCATTCGTTGCACTCAATCATGTGGCCAGTTAATACAACATCATTTAGCTGGGTGTGCAAAACGGTTACAAGAGTTAGTAAAACTTAGACAAGTGTAGACGAGTAAGGCGGAACAGGTAGACTGCTACGACTATGGACACTACGTCAAGTTATCTTGTGTGCCTAAATAGACGCTTATCAGCCAAGGACCATAACAGCAGTACTACACGAAAACAAAACAAAGCGTACTTTCTAACTAGACTTTCTCCTAACAAAGTTCGGCACGGCAATAGGGCCCTTTATTGTCGACAATTAACAGGAGATAACGTGCTGCTTATGGTAAAAAGAAAATTATCTCGAGCTGTATACGCAGCCCTAACAGGTCTACTATTCTATTCTATGAGGTATCTTATCTTTCTTCAATATATTTGGTGTCAGGGTACTGTTAAATACAGATGGCTTAATGATCATTTGAATAGTCATTCTGCGCTTATATCAAAGTAACGTACGAGCAATAAGCAATTGTTGCTAACTAACATTGGAAAAGTGATTTGACAATTCAGTCAAGGCTGAGCTGCTATTGTACTGTACTATAAAATTATATCTACGTTCTCGGAGAATCTTTTACACAAGAACAGCATGTCTACTGAAAAATTTCTTTTTAATAAAATGTAAATAATTCCTAAGCAAAATTTCACTAAATTCCTTGACCCAACGACACGCTGTTTTAATAGTGTGAGCGAGTGGTGCACCTCCAGTTCCGAATCCAAGGTTTGACTATAAATCGCGCAGACTGACCTTGGCAACTTTACTTCTATATTCTTATAGCCAGAAATTACTTATTAAATCATATTGATCAATATTAAATGTCATTTTTAGGTAGAATAGAGGCTTAATAAAAACACTTTCAGAAGGTTTGGGTTCTGAACTTTGTTACGTAACTAAGCTGGCAAAAAAGGAAATGCAGTAAAGAGTCGAAACCTATCTTTAAAATAAAGACTCACCCAATAAAATTTTTAATAAAGCAGTAAACAGCGAACAGTGTCGCGTCATTAAGGCCTAGGTCCGGCTTGATCCTGGGCAGTACGACGGCAGGCAAGGCTGCATCGGCCGGCGGGCCGCGCACCTCCGGCGTGGCCGCGCTCATGGCGGGCGCGGCGCGCGGCCGCGTGCCCGACGCGTGCGGAGCGATCGTGACGGCCGGCTCAGCTGGCTCAACAGTCGGCCTGGCGGCAGCCGCACTCGCCCCGCATAACACCAACGGCGCTCCCGGCACGCGGCACCGCTCGCACCGTCGCCGGAGCGCGCCAAAACCACCCGCGTGTTACCTCGCGCGGCGTACGCCTGACACCGACCGGCCTCGCTCCCCGCACTTATCGATCGCGACGCCGCGTCTGCGCTCTCAAACGTTCGGAGCTACTAAGACGAGACTTCAGGTTCACACGTCCAGCATAAGGAAACCCAAGTAGATCACGAGAAAAAACCAGGGGCAAAATAAGTACATGCAAACTGACATCATTTGTTTTGTTTTTTTTTTTGTGTAGTAAACAAAGTTTGTTAAGACACAAAGTTGAGTGATGATCTGAACGTTTATAAAAGTGTAGTTAGCACGTGCAGGTCGCGCGTGCGTCTAGTGGCGCGGCGGCACTCTGACTGGGCGCGCTCGCGCCGCGTGCTCGCCGCCCGCCCGATATCCGTACAAATAGCTATCTGTACCATGTATATACAACTTACAAACTGCCTGTACACCTTCATTGACATTTTGAAGGTGTGATGAATAGAGCATAATCTTTAGAGATTAAACGTCCATTTTTATAAAAATATAGAATTGATCCTCACTAATTGCTAGGTCTAGAGAGAGAGAGAGAGAACAGACCACTTGATAAATGATAAAATTATTTAGAAATAAAAAAACACTTATATTTTTAGGCATATAAGAGACGAATATAACATACTGTAATTGATGAGTATTACATGTCTTATTAATGAATTTAAAATTAGGACACCATAGACATCGTATGCCCAGATAAATGCTACAACACATTTATTTTTGCCACAGAGTATACTCCCTTAGAATTGTTTCTAAAAAATTCATATGTCAAGTTGTTAGTAACAGAACACCCAAATATAAGTACATAGTACCACGGTCAACGTCCGCGTGACGGACTGATGGATAGAACGATCTGACAAGAGGACAAAAAACTTCTCTCCCACCATTCGTTTGGAGCAACAGCGAAATGAAATGACGTAAGAGATTTTTTGCTATCGCTACAAATGATGCCCGGAATTCGTTTAATGAACTTCGGACTTCAGGGTCTTCTAACATCTGACCCGTCCATCGCAGCGCTCAATGCGGCGCGAACATCCATGAGAACACATCGAATTTCTAAATAAAAAGTACACTGACCTTTGAATTTGAATCTTAGCATTCGCGTAAAGCCAGGAAGCTCGATATTATTATATTATCTATAATTTTTTTTCAATCAGGGATAAGAACCTTCCGACTTAGACAATAAATTGTTACTGCCCGGTGCCGCTACACCGGGCAGTAACAAAGTTTAAGTAACCGGGCAGTTTCATTTCGCAGAAATAATTCAAAGACGTGCATCATGGATTCTTGAATTTGTAGTAGTAGTGTAATTTGTATGCTTAATTATTTGCTTTGGCGTCCAGTACCGTAAAAAATAATTTCTTGTCGATAAACTGGATTTGTTGCCCCCAACAAGTCAAAACAAAAAGAAAGACATCGACGTATTTCGCAACGACTACGTTGCGAAATACGTCGATGTCGTTCTTTTTCGATACTTTTAAAGGATTATGAGATACGAGGTTACTAAACTTTTAAAAAGCAGCATAGCAAAATATCCTGTAAAAGAAGTATTTATCATGTTTAAGAACTAGTGATCAATTGTCGAGTGTCTCTACGACATGCAATGGGAATTACTAAAATAGGAGGTAAAAAAATCTCAAAGATATACCTGCTTTTCCGATGGATGATGATTGAGGCAAATATTTTACCTATATAGGTATATAAACTAGTAACACGTGATGCCAGTAAATTACAGGTTGAGTGTAATGTTAGCGTGCATAGTTCTATTGATGCAATATGACCCAGTTGTATTTCTATGAAATCATTGCCTCCATAAATATTAGTAGCATGGTTTACGAACGATTTTCATACACCACCATCACTAGTAAGTAGTAACTAAGTAACAATGTTGTCATAATTTGTATTTTAAACTTTGAGTCTTACAGCCTGAGTTGTAAAAATGACAGTGGATATTTTTAAGGACACGTGAGCGTTTTTGAAATCGTTTCAGGGTCAGGATTTGAACCATTAAGAGTGAAAGTCAAAAGGAATAGGACATACATTGTTTTTATTTCTTAACTGATAATTGCGTTAATTATAATTTTATAGCTACACACATAGCTATAAAATTATAACTTTTTAATTAGTAGGTATTTATAATCAAGTACAGGTAATACTGAGAAGTCATCATAAGAGAATGTTCTAGATGAGGTATATTTTCTAAATCAAAGCCCAGCAGCTGCCTGCCGCACTTACGCAAGTATTAGCGATTTCCCGCTATCGACAAGCCGCGCACGCGCTCATACTGATCTATGGCGCAAGCTTCCATCATTATTCTCATTACGAACGGGCAAAGCATGTTCGCAATTGCGGCACACCCGTCTCGTGCAAAGTAAATACTTGAAAATGTTACTACAACTAGTTTTTATATATCAGATTTTGAAGATTACTCTTTTCTTAAATTATCGACACGTAATAAATGATCAGAGAAGAAAGAAAAAATTGTGTAAATGGGCAACAAACATAATAAAAGAATTTAGGTGTTTTTTTTGCGTTATTATAATGTAGCATAAGCTGGCGAAACTCAAGTAACATACAGCATTAAAAAAAGCGTGCTTATCGTACACTTATAAACATATGCTGCAATGCGTTATCGTCAGGAGTTCTTCACTAAAAGTTTGCACAATAATGAACTTTTTACAACTTAATTTAGTAACGTTGCAGTCATTCTCTCTAGATTTTTAAAAGGCTGTTATTAGTTTTCAAATTAATCGTAACAAACAAAAAGTCGCTTAATCAACATAGAATTTAAAAAAATAATAAAATTTTAGGTTTTAATTACGACAAGTATAGCTATGTCACGTGAGAGTGCTAGTGACTCGAGACTGGTATTTGCTGATCTGCACTCTGGGAAAGAATGCAATAGACCATTTGTTACATTATCAGCCGATATGGCATAGTTGAGTGTCGCATTACGAAACAATACCAATGTATTACATAATAGGTGTAAAACGTCTTAAATTACAATAGCCGTAGACATCATAAGTGCATCAGACATATTATATTTTAAAGGTCAGAAATACACATCTAATTGTTTAATTAATTAAACAATTAGATGTGTATTTCTGACCTTTAATTGAATAATATTTTTAAAAGGCTCCGTCATAATAAATTTCCTATCTGTTTAAGGATCCAAATGCAAGAAAATATCCGAATAAATCCCCTGGGAATGAAAATGGAAATGAAATAGATAAAGATTCCCTAGGGCATTAAGTGTGGACGAAAATTCCAAATGATTCCCCCATCTAAGAAGGGAATCTATTGAGATGTATCACTTCTTATCTTCCAGAAATCGCGATTACATGTACACATGCAAATATTGTTACGATCAATTATGAAATTAAAACTGCAAATAGAACTGTTATTGTTATAATATTTTAAAATGAAAATTAAACTATGAACAAGTAAATAGAACTGTATGATAATACTGTATATCATTTGGAAATAAAGGTTAGGAATATAAGTGTTACTAAACTTCTAACAAGTACCTGCCCAATTTTATTTTTCTTTATTTTAAATGTTTGCTGACTACACGACTCTCACAAGTTCGTTGCTTTAAAACCTTCTAGTTTACATGGGTGGTTTCAAAATCAACAATGAAATTGATGACACAAATCAATAATTATATTATTTAAGCCTGCACAATACCAGTAAAGTAGATGTCGTTTCATTGCAATAATCTATGGTAAGAAATTACTACAGGCCACACGAAAGGTTTCACAAATAATAACAGTTCCTTGAAATCATGTTAAACAAGGAAAACATGGCTTCCACATGACAAATCAAAATCATAATCACTGCTTATATAAGGAAGGAAAACCATACCTTTACATAATTAAAAAAAAAACTTGTGATATAAACTGCGAAGTAATATTTTATGTTTTTTCAGTATATATTTGGATTTTGATTGCTTTGATTCTGTGTAAAACAAATATAAGAAAAATAGTAAGACCCTGTGGAGGGTTTGACTTCGTAATATATTTATATGCTTTTAAGCTGTGCAAGGGTCTAATAAATTGTTTCTTAATTTTATTATTTAAAGACTCTTAAATAATAATTAGTTTCAATGTTTCAGTAGGGACACAATTAATTTTTAATAACTGCCACTTGTCACCTTCAGCAGTGAGAGGAGAGCAAAATAAACCTCGGAATGAAACCATAATGGTCCGCCATTTTTTAATTTCCAAATACTGTTTTTTTATACTCGATTCAATACATAACAGTAATTTATTTTTAGATCTAAAAGTTATCACTCCCTATGTCATACCTATGTTTTACGACGCAACACTTATAGTTTTTAGGCTTCGGTCGCCAATTCTCTCCAATGGATCGAGTCATAGTCGAGAGCGATATTACCTCTTTAGAAAATTGTACCGCAGACGAAGATACTTTAGAAAACTACCAGAAATGCTACCACCACAAAATACTATAAAGATTAAAGAGCGATTGTGGAATTCCATGGTATGGTAGAAAGACTGCACGGTTGGTCTAGTGGTTTAAGCGGTCGCATCAACCCTTTCTACCGAGTGCTGTTGGTTCATACTCCACAAGGAACAACACTGTGTGATCCACAAATTGTTGTTCTGAGTCTGAAGTGTTCTTGTGCCCGTTTCATGTATGATTGTAAAGCTCCCCGCGCCACAGGATTAATAACTAATGCAGGAGTTGTATTTTAAAAAATTAATGAATGAAATGATATAGGAAGCAAATAATAATAATAATAATAATAATAATATTTATTGACCAAAAAATATTTACAACAGTAAAACACTATAAACCCAATGATGTTAACAATATTGTATAATAAGTTCTAATGGTTTAACAAAGATTGTAGTTCCTAAAATTTGAGCAATGTCTCTTAAACTAGGCAATGCCTGTATCTTAAGAGACAGTTTTCAGCTAAACGGTTTACCAATAGTGATATTCGTTGGGCCTTGAGACAATAAAGGCACTGAGTTGATTATATAGTCACCGCATGTACAACATATGCATATAACAGTTAAAAATTGTGTGTGTGTGTGTGTGTGTGTGTGTGAGTGTGGGTGTATATGTATGTGTGTATTAGTGTGTGTGAGTATGAATGTGAATATGTATGATTATAATGCTGTCACTTTAAGAACCGTAGGAGTGTTTCAGTGGTTGAATAGTCTCTAAGTAATAGCCACTCAGTAAGTCGATGCCTAATTTTAAATCTGTTCAGTTGTAGTATGTTTAGGTCCTTATTAATATTACTATATAGGTAAGCGCCCAACGTGTAGAAATGCCAATATAAAGGTAATGAAATAATATAGGCACGTTTGTTTTAGTGAATTACGATCAGACTATAATATGAAATATGTTACCTACTTAGTATTGTATTACCTTGTATTGTGGTTTATCCATTTGCCTACATGAGCAAAACTTTCATTCAATATTACTCTGGTTATATGAGATTTTAGGAATGAAGACAATTAAACAAGTAAGGGGTGTTTTTTTAAGCTAGATAGAACTTTAAATTGTAAAAAGTAACACAAAAAATTAAATTTTGATGAAACTTTTTTTTTTATTTGTTTCGTATACTCTGACAAATCATCATGAATAGACTCACGCTTGAACAACGCTACGAAATTATCCAAATTTACTTTGAAAATCAGTCGTCGATTCGCGCAACTTATAGACGACTTCGTCATTTGTATGGCGTACATAATCGTCCATCTGAACCAGCCATTCGTCGAACTGTGGATAGATTTCGTACCACATACTCTCTAGAGGATGCAATAACACCAGCACGTCGAAGGAATGTGCGTACTGAAGACAATATCGCCGCTGTAAACGAAAGTGTGGAAGAAGATCCAAATTTATCGATTCGTCGTCGGTCGCAGGAATTGGGGCTCTGTCCGTCCACTACGTGGAAAATTTTGCGCAAAGATCTCGGCCTACACCCGTTTAAGATCCAGCTGGTGCAGGAATTGAAGCCACGAGACCATTATATGCGTCGTTCTTTCGCCGATTGGGCTCTAGAGCAGTTGGCAACTGACCCGTTGTTTTATCGCAAAATTGTGTTCAGCGATGAGGCGCATTTTTGGCTTAACGAGTTTGTTAATAAGCAAAATTGCCGCATATGGAGTGAGACCAATCCACAACAGACCCTACAGACTCCATTACATCCAGAAAAATGCACCGTATGGTGCGGTTTTCACGCTGGTGGCATCATCGGACCTTATTTCTTCAAAAATGAGGCCGGAGCTCGCGTTACGGTCAATGGAGATCGTTACCGCACCATGATCAATGATTTTTTGTTTGAAAATATGGATGACATTGATCCGGAGGAGATGTGGTTTCAACAGGATGGCGCTACGTGCCATACGGCGAACGCAACCATCGACTTATTGAAATCAAAATTTGGCGATAAGTTGATTTCGAGAAATGGACCTGTCAATTGGCCTCCAAGGTCGTGCGATTTGACACCTCTCGATTATTTCCTGTGGGGCTACGTGAAGTCACTGGTTTATGCTGATAAACCAGCAACAATTGACGCCTTGGAGGCCAGCATTGTTCGTGTTATTCGTGACATACGGCCAGCAGTGCTCGAAAAAGTGGCCCAAAATTGGACGTCCAGAATGCACTTCGTCAAGAACAGCCGCGGTGCCCATATGCCCGAAATCATTTTCAAATGTTAATGTCACGTATTGATCTTTCGAATAAAAAAAAATTTTGATTACAATTTAATTTTTTGTGTTATTTTTTACAATTTCAAGTTCTATCGGGCTTAAAAAAACAACACAAGGATAACCACTTATTAAGTAATAAGCTTATTAATCTAAGTTCTTAAAGCTTCAATCAATGAAATAAAAAATTTACAGTTAAATTCTTTAAGGTGTCCCCCGCGTGGTACGGTGTGCACACAAGAGAGGGAATGCCTATGAGAACCTGTCTATGGGCAGTGGGCGATATTCCCATGACATGTTTATGTTTTGACTACTATAAAAAAATGCGATGTGTCTGCATTTTTACTACTTGCAGAACATTTAAATTCTACGAAATAGTTTCTTGAACATTAAAATAAATCACAGAGAATACCTTAGATCAGTCAAGTACCTACACGGTGTGAGTGAAATTGTTTTACAAAAAATTAAAACATTTCTGAGAAACCATCAACAAAATAACATCGTGGAGTTTGTTAACATTTAGCTCGCCATTTGCTTAGAAAATTGTATACCTACCTGCACGTCAAGAATAAACGATCAGGTTGGTTAACAATTTATCATACAGTTGCACTCCTGCAATCGCCTCGAGACACTGCAGTCATTAGTTACAATTCGCAACAGTTGCTCTGCTATTTCGAGAAAATAACCAACTTTGGCCCCAGACATAGAATAATGTTACCAATGAGTCTTAAGTTATTTTCATACATATATAATAAGTTTTTTATGAAATAAAGACACAATTGCGTTTTCTGTAAAGACAAAAAACAACATTTAAAGCCTTTATGTCAGGTGTAGATATTTATTTGTACCTCTTAGCTTTAAGTTACCTTTGTACTAACTATCTGGTGTACAATAAAGCGATTATTATTATTATTATTTTACAGTATTATCGTTCTCAGATTACTTTTCCTCACCATGCTCTTTTTTAAGTCTTCTTAGATGTCAAAAGCGACATCTCCAAATGTCTGCGGTTTACGCGGTAAATTTAAATAGTTAAGAAAAACTAGTAATGGTTTTCTTAACACATATAATTTTTGTTACTGAAATAACCATTAGTGTTCTTTTAAATTCAGTAACAGGAAAGTGTGCTTAGAAAATCAATAAGACGAAATGAATGAAATCACACTTGGCAGCTAGAAGGCAGACATTTTAAATTGGGGATAACCCGGGAGAGCAATGTCTGAACTTCGCAGAAAGAATACATTTATACAATGTGAATAACAAAGGAGGTCACGTTATAAATACGTATTAATAAAAAAAATCAAGACAACTATTTAGTAAAAACTATTGAGTAACTGACACTGATTCTAACTAATACGTTGAGAACAGACCTTGACGTTTTTCTATTGTATTGTAAAGAATTGCAGATTTTAAGCAAGTGAGTTGGACCTGCGAGGGAAACGTGGACAAAACGGTGGGGCATTGTTAATCACTTGCATTGCTGTAGTATTATAGTACTACATATGTTGAGCCACCCTAAATCCCTAATTAGGCAAGTATTGGCGACGTGAACGGGAAACTATTGACTTCTTTTCAGTGTATCCAAGTCAAAATTGAAAATACCAAGTCTAAATTAGACAGCCAAGTAGGAATCAGATTTTCCGTAATGTCGTTCGTGTCCCGTAACTATCACGGTCGACGACGCATAACAAGAGTGCGACAGTCGCACGACAAAAGCGACCTCTGTAATCTCACCAATTAGTATGAGCGTCACTTTGTATCACTCTTCATACCAAACGCTTTGATCAACTCTCGGTGTGTAAAATGAGGACCGTTTTCGTCACTAATATTACAACAAAGATGTTTGTACCGAACAGGCTCTTAGCATGTGGATAAAGAAACATTAGTCATTTTCTAATTATACCGCAAACAACTTCTGTCCATGTTTTCTAAAACAAAGTAGTTTTAAACACCCTACCTTGCATATACTGTAAACTATCGCAATTTTAAAACTCCCTAAAATAAAATTAAACAATGATTTAAATACAGCTACAACAAGTAGACAACACAAGCAGAAAGTTCAGTTGAGCGAGCCTGATTGTCGTAATATGTTACATGGTTATTTTGCAAAGCCATAACGCATTCACGTGTTGTCGTTCGTAGGATTCATCTACGAATGAACAAAAGGTTCAACATAATATAATTGCAGTACGGAAAGTCGTTAAGTATGAAATTCTGGGCAGGTCAGACAAGAGTCCTCCCAGCAATTTTATATTCTATTTCAGTTTGGAGAGATTTAACATTACATTGTTATAATACCACAAAATTGAAAAAATATCCAACAGATTTCAAATACAAAGTAAAAATAATGCAAGTCAAATTTACGATTCAAGTTTTGGCGAAATCCATTGTCAATCTTATTTCAAAACAATTTTGACGAATATGTATACCAAAGACTTTATGATATCCTGTAAACAACAGGAAACATGCATAAAGAGGTAAGAAAGAAAATTTACCATTTTCATTGTTTCTATGTGATGATATTAGTGACACAGCGATATACACTAATGAATGCTTGTTAGCCAAAATATTATGTCATCGAAAATCATAAAAACAAGAAATAATAAGATAAGATTGTAATGTGTACATCTTTGTAAGCATAACTTATGGTTAAAACACATTTACTCGATACTTCTTACAATCAGGTGATATTAATATGACGTGGTGGGATAATAATTATTTTAATGAAGTACTTTAGTTCAAAAATTGAAAATCAATTACCTTACTGCAACCTTAAAGTGATTTAAAATAAAAACCTGCAACTCATTCTCAAAAATTGAATCTGTGACCTTCACTCTTTATCAGGACACTAAGAACTATGAATTTAATTAACTTTAACGTTGTCCGAGTGGTACACAACAACTTTCATTTGAGAAATCAATGTCGTTCAATTAACAGTTCTGTCTGGGGAGAATGTAAAACGATGTAAAAATTAAATTGTAGAATATGTACATTAATTCATGGTCATGTTGTTAGACCAATATTAGAAGTTGGAATATTTGGAGGTACGCTGTAACACATCAACGTTGTGCAAAGCAATTACAGGAATTAATGTGTCTGAAGGCATCATCGTGAGGAGTATCACGGCGCAACGCGATCTTTTTAACAGCGAACCCTGCAATTTGTGAGTTGTAAGCGGTTTATGCGCAAACTGTAATTACTATTCAATTGAGAACTGTTTTTATTATCAAATGGAGTATAATTTGCGTCAAGTAAAAATCACAGTTAAATGTCAATATGTAATCTATTTTTAATAGCGCTTATAAAGTTTAGTGCTAAAGCAGAATGTTTGTGCGGTTATCCTTGTACCTTTACAAATGCGGGTAACACCGCGGGGCAAAGCTAATAAAAAAAAATAGTAGTAGCCTAAGTTACTTCTTATTACATCAGTTATCTGCCAGTGAAAGTCCCGTCAAAATCGGTCCAGCCGTTCCAGAGATTAGCCAGAACAAGTGCATCAATTAAAAAAATTAGTTAAAAACAGAATTAAAGACTTAACTACCTCGGTGGCGTAGTGGTAGCGTATTCGACTGCTGTGCTGAGTGCTTTTGAGGTCTCAGGTTCGATACCCGGGTCGGAGCAAATGTTTGAATGATTTGCAAATATTTGTTGCAGAGTTGTTTTGGTGTTTTCGATGTATAATATGCATGTATGTATTTATATCAGTTGTCTAGTACCCGTAACACAAGCTCTGCTTAGCTTGGGATTAGATGGCATTGTGTTAGATATAAAATAAAAGAAATATTTATGTATTTATTTTTAAATAGACAGAAAATATGAAATCATACAATGACCAAAGATGAATAGAAGTAAACACTAAGATTAGAAGGAGCACGTTAATATACACATTTGTACTATATTGTATATTACTTATTAATTAAATTTAAAATATGGATCATTTCTTGAAAATATAGTGCCACAAATGGTAGTTTCGGGTCTTTGTGACTTGATAAATATCTAACCAAAGCTCGGCGGTAGATCGTCTACCGCAATAATAAATTAGGTGTCTGGCAAAACTCAAAAAAATATTTTAAGATATGAATAGAAGCGAATGTTAAGAAGCATTTAACTTTAATCCTGTTTATAGTGAATATTGTTTTACAAATACTACTTTTGATGAGCCATTATACAACTAGTATAAGATTTGAAAAGGGCCAAGCAAAATTCATTTATGAGAAAAGACGCATGCGTGCCGAATTGCAAAACAAACACCGGTTCTGTTACTCGATATAGTTATTTCGATATGTAAACACAACATACTACTAACGAGTAACAACGTATTACGAGAACCGTGAAGTAGCAAAAGCTAGAAGAGGAAATAACAAATAGGGCATGTTCTCAAGGTTATTGTTTGGTACATACAAGTTATCATCTCGGTATGAATTTTTGTAAAAAGAAGAAACAAATAAGTCGTTCACGTTCGAGAAATGCTTCAAGCACTCCGAGTGGTCATTAAAGGAAAACTGACATCATCGCCGAAATAAGAAACGATCGGCTATTGTTGTTATGCTGGGCAATACACCGGCGAAAGGAGATGGTTTATCAGTAACCGCTGTGAATGTTAAATAAAGCGTTAAAATGTTCTAGGTTCGCAGTTTCAATCATGAAGTTCAATGCCACGGGCGTTTGATTACACGTAACAATCGATGGCTCATTGATTTTATCGCGATCAGATTTGCACCTATTGTTCTAAGCATTTCGTTGACAGCCGGTGTGTATATGTTTATACCACACATAAATTAAATTTATACAACTTAATACATTTCAATAAGAATCAATGTTTCTTTGATTATATTTCAAGCCTTGTCGTTCTTCTGATCATCATGAAATGTTTAAAGTTAACTCTTACCCGCAGTCATTAGAAAATTTAAGTATATCATATTTTTCCGTTTTCGGAACTCATCATCGTCATCATCTCAGCCGGAATCATCATCATCTCAGCCATTTTCGGAACTACATAAGTCTAAAAATATTACTGTCCGTCTATCGTTTACAAATTAGCTTTTAGAGATTCCTAAACTGATTGACCTGAACTATGATTTAGCTATAAATTTTTGGGAGTATTACATGGGGACGAGTAATAATTAAAGGCAAAGTATGTAGCTAAATTAATAAATGCTCCCTCTCTGACTTGTGTCACTAAACCCATGGGATACCACCTGGGTATAGTGACTACACTGCGTATTAATTCACAAGCAATAACTATGTATGGCCTGAGGATAGAAATGTGTTTAATTTAACGTACGAAGTATTTATAAATAAAAGTAAATCAAAATAATTAAAACCATTGTAATTAAGCTTAATAACGTGTAAGCTTCACGTAATTAAGCTTAATTACCGTATATGCAAATAAAGGTAATCAGCACGAAGTACTCTTATTACATGAATTAAAAGGGTTAGGCAACAGGTTAAGCTAATATACGCTGTTCTGTGTGACTAGGAAAAAACTAATATTTTAGAATAGGTAATAATAAACCAAATATCAAAACGCATGTATAATTCAATACACGAATAAAAGCAAATTTTAATGATCATAGTAATTTTATATGTATGGTTATGTCAAATTAGACTTTTAGAAGTGACTGTAGCATTTAGTGGAGTATGTTAGATTTTAGGGTAATTTTATAGAAGTATAAAATATGTAGCATAATTCAATAGGGATAGTAATATTTATTTACCTAGAAAAACGCATCATTGTTCTTTGGTAAATCGCAGAACATCGACCGCACACAAAAACTTTAACAAATGTTATTCATTAATTTTCTGCTTTTCATTTTTGCATAGTAAATACAAGTAATGAGTACGTTCATGTATAAAAAATAACCACAAGCCTGTAGGTCCGTAATTTAAAACGCTTCCATCATACCGTGACTTGAACTTAAACCGAATATACACCATGAAAGATTTCTCACAAAAACAGACCTGTTTATACTGTTTTGTTCAACATTTGTGCGAGATGCGAAAGAAAAAATTCAACAAAAAATCGCAGGATAAAATTGCGTGTTGGCGAGTGCGTGAACATAGAAATGTTTTGAGTAAAAGCGGTTTCTTTAGTACGCAACTACTGCGTAATATATCTTTATCGACACGCATCACAGCTTCTGTATCCTGAAATAAATCTAACAGTTAAAAAAAGCATTGGTGCTTTGTACCGTAAATAATAAGCGTAAAATGATTATGCAGATTTTAAAATACTACTAAAGGAGTACGGTTAAATTACCAAATCTGTGTAGGTATATGATTATGTGAGTTGATTAGTTAATGGACTTACAATTAATACCTCTAAAATTATATGCGGTGATGCGCATCTCAAAGGGGGCCTCCTTGGTTTAAGGAGGCCCCCTTTGAGATGCGCATCACACCTAGTTCGCAAGTCCTGGAAACTGCTCTGAGTTTCTCCCTCTGCCACACGATGGACCCGGCACCCGCACGGTGAATCCATGGAGTGCTAAGAAGTTTGTCTCTTCTTGAATCTCAGGTAGCGACTCTCAAGTATACGACAAATACTCACAAGTATTTCACACGAGAGCAATTTTATCTGATCATTAATGATATTAGGGGAATTATAAATAGCCTATTGTCTAGGCCATTATAGGAAATTAATACTGTTAACAAAATAGCTGTACCGTGACACCGATTTCCGCACTAAATATTATAGTTCATTTACAATCAAGTTGACGCATACTAAAACTACTAAACTGTAATTTTGATTTGTGGGCCGAAGAACTGGGCGATTAACTGTCGCTACAATAATCGATAAGAGTACTTTGTTGCCAAGTGGCGGTACATAATATTTCGCTTTTGAGCACGGGTAACACTTGAAGTCAAATAAGTGATGTCATTATTTTTTGCGTCCCAAAATGTACTTTTTGTTCGTGCTCGACAGATGGTGATATTCAATGCTATATTCAATGCTACGTTTGTATTTAAATAACATGTATGTACCGCTATATACAGTTGGTAGATATAAGATTTATCTATGATTAGTAACTCTAACTTTTATTACTTTATCTACCAGTTCTAACTACTTTAGGATTATGTTGATAACCAGAGTACAACATGTTGAAAATATAACGTAGTTATAAGGAAGTTTTTCTTTATACATATATGTATATTAAAAATCTGATAACAATTAATTGAAAAAGTGTGTTGGTTGGATTAATTTGCCGTTACAAAATATTGTTAAACTGAACTATCTTGAATATACTACACAAGCATTGGCAAATACTGATTTAACAACCACTTCAAGTTCGTAAATTATAGTTTTCAGCTCCATTACTTGCATATAAAGTTGGTACCATAACAGGCACGTCAACGGTGGTAACACAAAAGAACTAATTAATATACATCCATCACTACTGCGATGACTTCATGCAAGTTTCGGTTAATGTGTATCACTAAGCGGGCCAAGTTTCAAAGTGCACACATTAAACATAAATTGAACACAAACATGCCCGAGCAGTTTTACACTTGAGTATTAGATATTATTAGCACTCATAGAAGTCGATGATCGGTTTTGGCTCTTCGGCGACACCTACGCCACTTCTGAAGCCAAATCGATCACAACCGTGAAAAGTGCCTCGGCAATATTAATCAGTACTATTACGAAGCTTGTGGTGGCGAACTAAGGTTGGTATTAGTGTGAATTATAATGTCGGCTAACTGACAGGAAAACATTCGTCTGTCAGCACGGTCATCACGACGCTGTTTCAATTCTAGGAATGGCCTGAAGTCTACCAGCTACCAGCTTGTTTGATTGATGACAGGCAAAATAACTTTGTAATAGTGAGAATGAATCCTAAATTGATCCCTCCATACATATATGCTTCTAAACAAATAAATCCGTGAACTTTATAGAATGCGACGGCAGGTATCAAAGCCAATCAATCACTTTAAATTCTACTCGTAAACTGTCATAAAAGTAGCCAACCATAAACCAATCTGTGTGAGTTGGTCGGTATTTAAAGAAATACATAAAAACTGTAACAAAACAATCTATAAAAGACCACCGCTATGTCGATGCAGTATCAACGCGTTGGCTATTTTAACTAAAAATAATGTATTCGTATAGTTGGATTTAATTATTCCTTTATTACTACAGTTCTTAAAGTTGCGATAAGGCATTAAAAATAAAGAAAAGCGTAGACATGAAACTATTTTTCTTATCTTATGTCTGTGAATTTAGCCAGTGTAAACAAATAAGAAATATCAAAAATATCTACTTTTGCAATGTTAGTTTTACGTAACCCGTTAACAAAATGCTTTTGGTATTTTACCACTGTTGCTGTCAAAATAATCAAATGTGATTGATTGACGAGGGATTTGATATTTCCCTATTAACAAACGGGTAAGTGTGATATTTGCATATCGAAGGATTACATAATCATTACGATAATGTGCACAGAACGCAATAAAACGAACAGATTTTATTAGTGATTCTAAACTTTAAGAGTTTGCCAATCAGTTGTTAATATGAAAAATAGAGATAAGAAATTTTAATTTGTCATTTACAGATATTTAATCTTGTGGTGATTGTCAGTCACTCAGCCCCATGTTTTGGCACGATGCTATCTCCAATGAGATGCTAATATATTACTTGGCACGAATATCTGTCAAGATTTCGTCCTATCAGATTTCTGTGTCTGTCTAAACAACAATGAGTGAGGTATGTGCGTGATAATGGTTCCACACATTTCATGTTGTCTCTACTTTTCCTTGTATAACTTTGTACAAAATTGTGACTTTCCGTATTTATGTGGGAAACGGCCCACAAAATCTTGAAAATATAAAGAAAAATCACCTTTATATTATAATCATGAAATAATTTTGGATTTATTTACAAACGAGGTAGGTATATAAAATAGTTGTATGAAAACGGCTTCAAGCAGCCCTAAATGGTAGTACATTGTATTGAGGATAACATTAATATTAATAATTTTTTTTTTTTTAGGAATATTTTTATTTTTATTTTTTTATTTATTTATTTTTACATAAAAAGTACAAAAATATTTGAAGTCCCTGACTCCTGAGCTAGGTTCATGACCTGTGTTACAGAAGTCAATTGACGAATATATGCAAATAAGTTTCATACTTAGTTACATAGTGCTATTCAAAAGTCAACTAATCAATCCAAACAAGTATGTAGAACCGCGAAGGAGTATTATACAAAAAGTTATACAGACATAGCTTTGTACGAAAATGTGTCCAGTGTCCATGACCTAGGGTTTCGTTTGCTACGCAGAATACGCCAGAAATACCAGACTGCTTGTCGCCGACAGCACCAGAGTGAGACAGACAAATATAGGTAAATAACGTGAAACAGAGACGAATTACCAACCACGGCGAGGATATAAAAACTCTATGAGTCAAGTGACGTAATCCAACATAGTATTTTATGACGATCAATGTAAGTACTTTTCAAAGGTGTTGTCATTGGATTAGCAATTCAAATGTAACTAATTAATTCTTTGTACATTTTGTGTTTAAATATTAATGAGATACCTTGAAAGTTGTTCATGATATTCAAAACATGATCAATATGTACTCAGTAACTTTATAACATTTATATTTTAAAGTTTGTATTTGTTTCAGTAACATTTGTGTATAAATTTAAACGATTTGGAATCGTTTAAGAGTTAATTTGAATGACGCGGAAGTCACGAACATTGCTTCGCAAAATAATAATAAATGATTAGCATGCTATACCATAAATTTTGCAAAAATAGTTTTCGTTACGATGTGGATGTAGCATCGTCAACGATGCTTATAATATTGTGCTAATGGAAAACAAACACTTTACTCAGTGATTAATAAACATAGGTTCTACAACCGGTATAAATATGGGACGTGGATTGAAGCGAAATAGTTTTGTCATTTTCTACATCATACTTCACAGTAAAAAAAGTATAGTATTGTGATCAACGATAATTTATTTCTACATCAGTAGCCATCATCGCCAAGGAATAAATTATAACGTTTAAAATATATGAAGACCAAACTTGAAGGCAAAACAATGAATAAGTTAATGCAGACGTAATAAATTACCTTCAGGATCAAGCAATTAGATGCTGACATGTATTAATGTTGGGGCCGCGCCTGAGTGCGAATTAAATATACGACTATATTTCTAAGAAATATTTCTATGTTCTTATAACGCTTGATCTTTTAGTAGTTCATTTAGGTGGAGTTCTATCAGAGTTTGTATCGATACGGAGATATCGCTATAGTTAATGTTATTTATTCTAGTATGAGTTGTGAAGATGTGTTTTTTTTAGTACCTAGCTGTCCAGGTACTAATAAATTTATAAGTGACCGTAGTTACTCAAACAGTTATAGACCTTCTAATAATTCTAGTATATAGATACACACACTAATTGAAATGATTAGCGGTTGCACAACTCCTGGCTTTAAATTGGAAACTCTACTCAACAGTAGATTTATTTTTTATGGAATAGGGGTAAACGAGCAAACATATCGCCTAATGGTAAGCGATTACCGCTGCCCATGGACACCCGCAACACCAGAGGCGTCACAATTGCGTTGCCGGTCTTTGGGGAATAGGAAGGGGCACAGAGGGGTTGGGGCACAGCGCGAGTGCTATTACACACCGGTTTTCTGTGAGGCCGTGGTATAATTTCGGTAGAGCCGGTCCGGTCCATTCATGCCGAAGCGTGACTCTCCCACGAAAAATTAAATGAAATATATAAAAATTAAGAATTAATATTGTGATTTGATGATGATGGTATCTTCCAATTCTGCTTCGGCGCAGTGATATGCGGTCACACAGGAAACTGCTTCAAAGTAATTTTTAAATAAAATATTTAGGTGTAAATAATAAGGCTAACAATAAGATTATCGTATAAGCCTTTAAATATTGCGTGTAGTGAAATCGTTTAAGTGCGTTCTGCTGTGCCTAACATGTGAGGCCTGACGATAACACACATGACGTTGGCTGCTGAATGCTAATCGTGGTGTTATGAGAAACACTTAGGTATATACTAACGCTGAATTAGAATAAATGGAAAGTGCTAATCAAAGGTGCTAGTGCTATGGATTTAATTTAAAGTAGGTATCCGTGTATGGTTGTCTAGGTGTTTCTAATGCTAGCCAGTAGCCTGGTTTATTTGGAACGGTTGGGTTTGCCGATTATAATAATATCCATTTATATGTGATGTCTGTAACAAACAAAAAACTAGACCAATAAAAATCTTAATTATTGTTACCACTTTTTTCAGTGGGTCACTTGGGTAGGTAAAATATAGAAATACACCAATAAACGCAGGAAATTAAAACATATTCCTATAATTGTAGTAGTTTTAAATTATTATTACGTTGGCATTTGTTTCCATCTAGTTTACCTACATAACTAAGAAACTTCCTTCATAAAATGTTTATATTATTATTTTAGAAATAAAGGAAATAGTTACAAATGACATCATCGAAGAAGGATTAACAGAGAGTGAATCAGTAATGATGCAACTGGCCTACGGATGGATGGCGGTTGCGGTCACTGCAAAAATCGTGTTATCAAAATCGAGAGCTCGTTCTGCCAGCCATGAGGTCATATGCAAAATTACGCCTCGTACGATTTTACTGTATCACATAAACCGGTTAAGTAGGAAGTACGGGCATAGAGACTATATTTAACCGTAATCTAAATTTAAATTACTACTTTAAAATAAACCTTCTTGGAGCAGTAAAATAACTGTTCATTACTGTCAAGACTTTTATTTGTACTCTGATACTATTTCTCTAGGGCCTTGGTTTTATCACTTAATTTTATTCTTCAATTGCACACCACTTGTTTCGATCTTCGGCTTCTCGCATCCAACTTCTGCCAGTCGTCTTGCGCAGATCATCACACCACTTGGCCTGTGGACGTCTATACTACGTTTGGCGAGACACGGTCTCCACTCAAGAACCCCTTTACTCCAACGGTAAACAGTCTGCGGCTAACATGGCCAGCTCACTGCCACTTGAGCTTACTAATCCTTTGAGCTATGTCGATGACATTGGTTCTCTGTCAGTCTATTAAGATGGTCCAAAATCAACCATGCAATCTCTAGTCTATAATATCCTTCATTTTCTTCAAACATTTGTGGAAATAAATGAGTAACATTGGCATGTATTACCTATTTCATAAACAATATTTATTCCCTAGGCAATTTATTAAAAACTAAGTATGATAAAGAGTTCAATATTATTTTATAATGTCGCTTAAAGCCAAAGGCTACGCCTAATACAATGTCAATACATGAGGTAATTGATGTTTCAATTCAATAAATAGACAATTACACAATTCGTTTAAGGCTAACTTTATTATGAGATAATAATAACATTTTCAAGTATTTACCTTGTTTCCTATAGTCACTGATACTCAGCAACTTTAGCACAAAACGAAAGATGACGTTACCGAACCCAATGACATCACTATAATGACATCATTTGCAGCTGTGAACCACACGCAAGGAGTGGTGTCATTTGCAGGGAGTAAAACGCATTACTAACTTTCCACTTTCTATAGTTTAATATTTAAGTACTTTACAAACAACTTGTACTTGCAACAAAAACCATAGTAAACCGTAAACAGCTTAAGAAATAATGATGTCAAAGTAAAGGCGCGGAAGCCATGTAATAAAACTTAAATCCAAGTAGGCTAAGTAAACTGTAATCCTCTTATCCATCCTACGTATAAACATAGTATTTAAAAGAAAATATGGAAACCTCTGGCAAATTTTAATAAACACAACAACATAAATGATTTCTTTTTTCGAACGCTTTTGCCGGTTTTCTAGAATCATACGCAGCCCACACTGTAAACTTTTAGAGCACTTACATAAATCTAGACGTAAATTAAATTCAAAAAAATTACTCATTCTACACGTGTACCAATTTTATCAATCGAAATAACATTAACATAATGACATGAAATGTTTCACTTAGTATTAGGGCTAGCTGTAATAGTGAGTTAAATATTTTCATGAGTTAACATTTATCGTAACACAAAAATAATGTATATGACCAGACGGGGAACGTTGCGCAATGCTCGCCACAGTACCAGCTAGACACATAATATCCAAAGAGCATGTGAGACACTATCAACTAAAATCATGACTAAAGTCAACAAAATTATCTTACACTTACGCAAACTTTGCATAACAGTCGTTATGTTGTGAATATAAAAAATGGAGCATATTATTATCAGTGTTGATAAACAAATCTGCTAACACACACACATATGTGTTTTTAAACGAGTTAGGCAACAGTGAACATGACGTAGTATACACAGAAATTATTGAATTAAATTGGTGGCACCGCCAATTATAACTTAAAGAGACGACGTCAACAAGATCCTTCGCAAACTTAACATACCCGCTCATAAACAAGTATTGAATATGTCAATTAAGTTAGGTAGTTTTCCAAGAGTACGAATAAAAATTGACAAATCTATCTGCATTACATGTAGTACCTATAAAAACAAAAAATGTATTTGGACATGCGATTTATTGTATAATAAATAATCTAGAGCTGGTCGACAAGGACAGTAGGTGTGGGTCAGCAGCATACAAGTAAGTGACGTATCAATTTTGAACAATTATACTCTAGTCTTTCGCTTATTTTCTTTTTACGGGTGCATGAGAATATAACAGTCCGCCGTAAAAATGAAATTGAATACCTACATATCTTTATTCAACAATACTATTTATAAATATTTTATACTTGTTCATAACTTGTACCTAGTATTTTTGTAAAATATAAACGATTCTTGGCTTCAATGGGCAGTGACGTACAAATTGCGTACACCTTATTTAATCGATTCTTCTTATTATATAAAATTAATTTTTACTTTTAATTCTGCAATTAATGTATCACTCCTAACTACTTTACTACTATTTGAATAGAAAAAATAATATTAAAAGAATGGACAGAGTCTAGGTGCTACATCGTAAACAACTAGTGATTGAGATATAGGTTATCAGTAAACGTTCGAATAGTGTGATTGATAGTGATGGGACACACGCTCATTAACGATAATATTTACTTGATTAATATAAACACGCTAATATTGAATGTTTACAATTACATGTACACAAGACGGGTAAAACACATATTTACCTTTATTAAGGCTAATTGTAGAGGTTTGGCTCACATCGCGCATTAGTGATAATAGGGGCTAGGTGTAGTTCGAAAGCGATCACGATGCGTATTGATTGACGTCAACGAGACATGTGCTGTTATGTGACCTAAGACCTGTTTCTCAGCATATCCGCTTAGTTTTGCGCTTCAGAGACATTGATAAGATTGATCTCGGACGGAGAGACAACTTCTGTTTCTAAAAGTCAGTTTTGACCTTTGAATTATAACTTAACGGTTAATGGATTTACTGTTGTGAACATTCATTTTAATGAATAGTTTTGTAATAAAATTACGTTAATATACAGTCATAATATTAAGAAATAATATAGTTTAACCTCTAATATACTGCAATTACTTGTGACCGCTATATGTATGTTAAGCATGTGCTTAATCCGGATCTTCAGGTAGTCGGGCGATACGGCTGAATCAACTAGGCCACATCTAGACAACTGCATTATGCATACTTTTAATTCGTAACAAGCTGCATTCGAAATCATGTCTGAATATTTCAAGATAAACTTTTACGTAAGGAACAATTTCAACACAAACCACTTGCAGAGTTTTAAATATACATATTTATTTTAATGTTTATTATGAAAATCCCTTTGTACTACTAGAGGGTATTTCATTGATTTGTTTGAATATGTCAATACAAAATCTGAGGACCTATGAATTCTATAGATAAAGAAACTCGTACAAAGAGTTTGCTAGTATCGTATCTATGATCAATTAGTAAGTCTATTCATAGCAAATGATTAAATTCTGGGAGAGCCACGCTTCGGCATGCACGGGCCGGCTCGACCGGAGTGTTACCACGACCTCACAGAAAACCGGCGTAAAACAGCGCCTGCGCTGTGTTTCACCAAGTGAGTGAGGATATCGGAGGACCAAACCCCAACCCCTTCCCCCATCCCTCAAAGACCGGTAACGCACTTGTGACGGCTCTGGTGTTGCAGGTGACCATGGGCGGCAGAAATCGCTTACTATCAGGCGATACGTCTGCTCGTTTGCTCCCTATTACCTACATATAAAAAACAGTTCAACTTTGGTTTCATTGTTATAGCTTCTTCGGTGTTTATCAGAGCCTTGTTCATTTTATTGAATACCAGATACCTTCTCATTCTTTCACCTATAGAAACATTATTGTATATTGTGTTGTACGACACATTCGACTTTAAATTTATTTCTAAAACCATGAAACTCTTTTAGACGGTAGTCATAATAAAATTTTAAGAGCTACGAAAATATATATGTAATTCGTAACTTTGGAATACTAGCTTTGGCCTGCGGTTCCGCCTGTGTGTATGTAACCTACATATTGCGGTAAAACGAACCCTACGTCTTTTCTGAATGTCATTGTTTTGAGTTTCTGAAGAAGGCAGATAATTTCCTTTTTTTAGCCTATTTACTGTGTCCAAAAAGTAAAAAAGGCATTATACCTACAGTTAGTTTGTACATACTAATAAGTTTAAAGTTAGTTAATCTCATACATCATTAACGTTATCACGAAGCGGGCGCGCAAAGTAAACACGGCACAGTTGATAAACATTGATAACTGGTTGTACAAAGATGGTGTGTATCGTGGATCTACTGAGAACTAACGCCCTATCTACAAACCTAGGGTTATCTGGCAACGAGCAAGCGATAACGAGACTGTATTGAATTATTTTAAACTAGCTGAATCCCACGGTGCTACCCGCGGGTAACGCCGCGAGAAGAAGCTAGTATCTTTATAAATTGTAGCCTATGTGTGGTTTTGATGTATATCAGCTATATTGTTGTAACGTTTCATCAAAATCCATTCAGTAGTTTTTGTGTGAAAGAGACATATCAAAAAACATACTTACATACTCACAAACTTTCGCGTTTTAAATATTAGTAGGACTAGTTTTAGACCGCCCATTTGCTTGCGTAAATTTAGATTTTCAGTTAGAAATACCTTTAGATCAATATTGTCATCTAGATAAGCTCGAAAAGAGACAAATGCAATTTTTTTGCTATGTCTTTTGAAGGGGTCTTATCACTGTGTAAAATGATAACAAAACGTACATTTACTAAAAGAATAAGTTTGCAATATAAGAATGACTGACTTTAAGAAATATTACTTGTTTAGTCAATCAATTGACAATTAATTAAAAATACCTTAAATAAAATAGTATTATTTATTGAATCTACACATGAAGGAAAACGTTTTGTTTTATTTATTTATATAAACATGTATCGTTCTTATCGATACACACGTGTAGAAAAACTAAAAATGTTTTTTAAAATTGTATTTACATATTTTGTATCGGTATCGTATTGCGTATTCTGTGGGAGTACCTAACTATTATTATAATAATATTTAACATAAGAATTTTCAAGAAATCAACGTCTACCAATTTACTTCAAAATAAAACGGTTGAAGTCTGTTATTCGCTCACAAACGGTTCCGTAGAAAAATTTATGTAGTTAGTTTCGTCTGTGTCGGAATCTAAATGTTGTGTACACATATAAGTAAACACTAATAAACATATAACTACAATAGTATAGTTTTTTAAAAGATAACCCCTGAAGTAGCAATATACCCAATGTTGCGAGAGACTGTACAAACCTACATGAATCGGTCACAAAGAACACCCAGACTCAGTACAATAATTTGAGGATTCTTTACACACACAAAGTATAGGTATCAAACCCACAAAACACTCAGTACAATAGCATGCAGCAAGGTGGCTTCTTAGGCCACTACGCCATTCATACGTTTATATCTTCCTAAGAATATATGCATTTATGAATAGACAAAAAAACAAAATATATTGCCATTGAAAAAACGGAACCCTAACAATAGTCCATTACATTATATTTTAGAATTCATTACTGTAAAATTGTAGACATGAGTCAACTGGGTCTCGTAGATAAAAAAATTATTATGTGCCAAAATCTTATTGAACGACTTCAGGTGACCGTTGGCAATGTTGGCATAGCGCCCGGACATGGCGTAAACAATCTATTTCAGATCTAAGAGCTGATTCGGTGTGTGTATTTGAAACTCTCAATATGGTAAAGATTATTACTGCAACTTTATACTCTGGGTGGGTTTGGAATATACTAAAATAAGAACGGAATTAAATCAGAACATAACGTTAGGTATTAATACGGTACATGGCGAGTCTATTTTGAGTAAAAATATGTGTAAATAACATAAGCTCCGTAGAAGGTTTAAAATTTTGTACATATTATTGTTTAGAGTCAGTTTGATATTATTTATTTTATATTTAAATATTTAAAGCAAACCCGACCAAAAATGTCAACTTTTTGATTTTCTTTCTTCTAAACTAAAAAGACTAAAATCCGAATATCGATAAATTGTGAAACATGTTTCTAGTATCAATCCTCGTATCTACATAAATAGATGTGAATTTAAATATTTAGTCACTTGTCTATTTGAATAAGCTATATATACAGTAGCGACTGATTCTGACAATATAACCGCTGACGTTGCCGATTTAATTCAAAATGACTAATTGTAATAACAAGAGTGTGGAATATATTATGCTTACATCATGTTGCGGTTTAGACCAAATCATACGATCGAGCCATACGTCACGAAACAAACATTTGCTCTGAACTGTATGACTAATCATTGGACATTAAGTAACCATCGGGGTAGTTGACCGAATGTTTGTCGTGTAAGCAAAGGACAGGGTATTAAAAGAAATGACAAAAATGGAAACGAGTTCGCACAAAACGATTTGTAAACGGATTTGTGAAATGTAGAACACTGGCCTGTTCAACTTTTCCCAGGAGATGTATGTTACTGTAGACACACATCTTGTGATTGATCGTCTTGTGTGACGTACTTACCTTCTGTTTGAAAAAGAAGCAACCCGTTTAGAAGACATTGCCTTACCTGAAACAGAAATAGATGAAATGTTAGAAAGTGTTCTGTCTAAATTATTGCTAATTGCTTTGAACTGATTTTGTGACATAGTTTGAAGCACTTTCATCTTTTGTAACAAAGATATCTAGATAAGGTCGTACTAAATTGACGATTTTCATTAGGGCATTCAAACAAACGACAAAAAGAAAACATTCACAGCTAAATATCAATAGAACAAACGAAAAAAGACACTTAAATTATAGGGAAGGAAATGTTTGTACACACACAATAAGAGCGCAAGATAATTGAATCAGTCAAGTTTCATTAACTAGTAGATTTAAGTATTACGAGTTAATTTGTCGCAGTTTGCTTACAAAAATAACTTGTTCACAGAAAGAAGACATGACTTTTATTCTTTAAATTAATTCATATTTAACTTGGGTGTTTGTTGTTTATGGGTTTAGTGTCGAATGATCAAGGAGTTCATAAAACAAAACGTTGTAGAATTAAAATTAATACGGGTTTGCTGGTGTAATTGTATCAGTTTGTATAATTAAAATATTAGATTGCATAATAGGAGTTACGTACACTCGTATTTATATAAGCATTAAGGAAATTTTAATATTTATTAAGTTTACTTTGATATCAATAAAATTATATCTTACTACTTTTGATAAATGTAAAAAATGCTGGTTGAATCACTGTACACTAACATGATTAATTTTATCCCCAGAAGAGCAGTCGCTTAAACCAAAAACTAGCATATTTTTTCTGTTGAACATACGAGTAGTATAGAAATGTGATACAGCTCAAGATGCTGCAAATAAATCAGTAACAACATTTTAATACCGCAAATTTATTAACAAATAAAAAATATACAATAGACAAAAAATAAAGATTATGAAGACCTCGACTGCAATATTACGAATGCGCCTAACACCCTATGTGTTGTGTGTGTGTGTGTAATGTTACAAAATCTCAAACATATTGACAAATTGTCATTGAACCTTGTAACGGACTTACAACATAATGCATATTATATGCGTATAAATACCTAACCGTGATTTTGATAAAGTTTTCCGTTCGCGGTACACGTAGCAACTTCACAATTATTGAAAAAGGTACCTTTTGTTATACAATGCGAAAACAGCGTGGCGCATGCGCGATTAGAAATGCATAAATCACGTTGTGTACAATACGCTCGCGCAGTCACGATAACGGAGAGTGATCTCTATGAAATGAAGTATTTAGCATTTACGAATGACATGCATTTTGTAAGAAAACAGGTCTTGTAAGGTTCGATTTCAGTCCAAAAGATGTAATATTTATTTGAATTGCAATACATATCTTATGATATAATTTTCCTTTTAAATTTTTTTTAAGAGTTATCCTTTGTAGCTTACAGCACGTAAACTATTTCTGATTTTAGTTATCATATCAGATAACTAGCAAACAGTCATCGCATAAATAAGTAGACTCTTAGTAAATGCGATCACGTTGCTTTTCTATTTGTCTTTTACTATGATATGTAAGTCTCACATTCTTCGCTAAATAATTGAAACGCTGTTCTGTTCCAAATACCATCAAAGTGTACAATGTGTTAATTTAGTTGTTTAGTATAGCATTTCTGAATGGGAGTACAAAAACAACTCGATGAAACAGCACGTTTATTAAAGTTACATAATTATTAGAGATGAATTGAATAGTTCTATGGCCGGACTTCGAATTTTCAATTAATTATGTAGCCGGATACCTAGCTTAAAATTTTAAAAGATTGTTGGAAGTAATATATTTAATATTTTATTTCTATGTATGTATGATATAAGTACCTACTCCAACGCCTTTTGTTAACTTCTACAAGATTAGTTATAAGGATGAATTATAAAAACATCAGCATGCGTTGTTTGCTCGTAAATCGACTGCACGTTTGGCCTAGTGGTTAAGCTGCCGCCACGCCGTTCCCTACTTCGCCAAGTGTTGTGGGTTCAAATCCCACATGGAATAACACTGTGTGTTATCCACAAATTGTTGTTTTGAGTCTAGCTATTCTTTGTGTTAGTTTCATGCCTGTTTGTAAAGTCCTCCGCGACACAAGAATTATTCCAAGCGTGGGTTGTCAGTTGACTTTTTAAAAAATAATAATAATAATATTTGTACATTTAGAAAAATATATTTTTAATAATAATCCAATCGTGACATTAATATATATTTGAATACAATAAATTGTTAATTAGTGATATTATTTATTCATAATAAGTAATGACATACTTCAATCAATTACAATGTAACGCAGTATACTACGCAATTATATATAATTAAAAATCTATCGAGTCTTTCCGCGGTTTTTGCTGCGTGTAATGTCGACTTTGCCAATCAGTTATTATAGTATGAATAGTAGTTCATATGTTTCAGTAGATCTAAATCTGCCAAAATTCTTCCAGAACTGTTAAGCCGTTCTGGATTCAGTTACAAACATTGTTATTTACATAAATATAATTTGTCCGGTGTCCGGCAGGTTACCGGATAATAGTCGGATATTAGTTTCATCTCTAAAACTACAAACATCCTGGAAAACAAATTAAATGGCATGTCAATTAATTTTGGAAAAAAGTGCTTGCACACTGTCCTCAATAGACCAATCATTACTTCTAAATATTAACATCCGTACCATGACATCTGACAATCGCAGACGGTAACAGTTAGTTATATAAGACGTTACAGGAACATTTATAGCATTTAACAACAACTACTTATAGGTACCTAAACGTTGCATGTTACAATAGTAGCATTGTTTATTGAGTTTAACCGTGGTATCTGGAGCGTGAATACTCGTAATCCGAACTATTCAGCGTTTTGGAAAATCATGTTCGACTCTTTAGATTTTCTAAATCATGACCCATGTTGCTATATCTGAGTAATTCAGTAGTGATGAAGTAACACAAATATTGTTCATGATTTAAGTTAGTAAACTGACTTTTTCCTTAAAAATGAGCTGTCAGTTCGATATATTGTGTCATGTATAAAAAATAAATGGTAGGTGTCTATTAGAAATTTTCCAGTGGTGAATTCATTAGGTTTTACCTTATAAGTCAGTATAGCTTGAATTGTCACTGTACAAAATGCGTGCAAAATTTATACTGGACGTTGGAAATAACCCTTTTCCATTATTTTTAACACGCAATGGTTACAAATAATAGTTTTTTTTTCACATTTCTTCATATACAACCTTACCTGCGCTAAATGTTTTTATAGTATAAAATGAATTCGCTTCAGCTCTGTTCGCGTAGATCTTTTAAACTACTCAACGGATTTTAATGCAGTTTTCAGCAATAGACAGAGTGAGGAAGGTTTATATGTACAACGAGGTGCGCCACGCGATGTTAGTTTTTTTTTTTGTGCGGAAATCCTCTTGGTTACCATCGACTGGTGGCTATGTCGTACTCAAAACGATTACAAACCGGGCACCGGTTCGGGTACTAGAAACCGGGGTTACCAGGTGCACCTTCAAAAGGAAATCCTCGGGTCACCTACAGTTTGTAGATGGTCCCTTCTGTGTAGATATTGCTCCTTTTCTATTTAAAAGGTTATTGTTGAGCAGCTAGTTTTATATAAGTGGAGGTAAAGTTTGTAAGGCAATCGTTTTTGTTAGAGTGAACTGAACTGTAAGAGTTGACTACGTTCTGGTGAAAAGGTTTTAAAATACGCAATAACGAATATTCTCAAATTAAGGTTGTTTAAGGATTGTGTGTTTTCTTTATATTTAGCTCGACAAGCTTTATGACAATCACCTTGTTCAAACCATTTAAGTATATGGTTTATATGTACTAAATTATCATTACATCATTAGCTACCCGCATAAATCTCAACCGAATCCCAAGCGTACCACCCTTAGGCAAGTCAGGCCCACATTGTCTGAACGTAGAACCGTTATACCGCAGACACCGTCCATCAGATATAAAACCTACTGACAGACGATAACGGTAACAGACAACGTTTCTTATGCGCCTCACTATAGGCACACCATGTTATTCAATATTCTACATGATGTACCTTGACAGAAGACTGGCCGCATTAGGCCGGCTTATTCGTCTATGATGGTTCTATAAGCAAGTCAATGGACTCTGGATTTAATATACAGGCTGAATTTTGCACACGGTTAAGTACCGTACTACATATAGTTACTATCTAGAAATTTTAATTTTAGATTTAGCTAGAGAATGTCATCTTCGTGTCAGGCTCTATAACAACGTACGTAGTATATAGTGCTCAGAAAATTATTGATTTTTATGGAGAAAACGAGCAAACGGGTCACCTGATGGTAAGTGACTACCGAAACCCATGTACACTTGCAACTTAAATGTCCTTCACCATATGTTTTTATATATGATAATTTTCTTTAAGTTTATTTTTCATTTAGTTCATTACGATACCTTTAAACGTATCTCTAAATAAACCACAAGTGGCATGTAAATACACTTCAAATTCACTAACGAACTCAACCTGTATAATCTTCTATGTTTAATGACTATGTCAATCTTACCTACCATATAAGAGAGGTTATAAAAAATCAAGATTTCCGTCACAGTGTGTGGGTGGAATCAATTGCGAGCTTCTTACATGCGTAGGTACTTTAAGTGTAGTTTGTAGGCTGTCTGTTATTGCTGAATAATATTTTATATTATTATAAATATATATATATCCTAGCTAAGTTACTACTTCCATTAGACTCTAATACGGTCCCGAGTCTATAGTCCTGCAAAATTATGGTAAAAACTGATAATATGGTAATACTATTTTAGTACATATTAAAAAACTTTTTAGCTAGTCTAATACAAAACTTCTATATGACAGTTACTTTTAAATGAGAGATTTTTGACCGGATGAATAATCACAAAAGTAGTACCCACCAAAAATATTTTCATGTAAAATTTTGCCAAGACGACTGCATATGGTTCCTGTGAAAAAGAAATCAGATCTCATGTAGAGTCAAGCTTCTGCATCAACACGCCCTAACTCTACCAACCCTAACTTCACAAATTGTCTTCAATTATACTTTAGTGTATTGTGATAACACAAACCACTTCTTCCGGGTCCGAAGACATATATTGTTTGTCCACTTTGAAGGAAACAGAGGTACTAAATAGAAATAGCTTTTGAAAAGTAAACAAACACTCTTTAATGGCGCAATATTCCCAGAATGAAATGGTCCACTCTCCCTCTTGGACCGTTTGTTTGGTCTCATGCGGTGTGCGTTAGCACAAGACAACAGTCGAAAACTGACTCGTCGAAGACCGGTTCGGTGTGCGCCCAGCCTAAGACTTCTTAGTTTGTGTTTCTTTAGTAATTCGTAGTTAAGATTCGAAAAGCTTTTCTTGTTTCATTTTCTTAATTGGCAAAATAATAACTTGGAATACACTTAACATTTTCACCTTCTATATTCTGTTAAAAAATTGTTGTTGTCATAAAAATTATTGAATAAATTAATTTATATCAAATATTTTAGCTAAGAAATCCTTGGGTTCTTTTCTAAAAGTGGATCTTCATGTCTTTGCATAAAAGTTCACGTATTAAAACTTTCTTTCCGCTATTGATAGCTCCAACTAATTACATAGATCAAATTATTTAACATTTATGACTTATGTATGCATAAAGAGTATATAAATAAAGTTCAGTTTGATAAACCAATTTGTCATAACTTCTTTTTGATTTGTTACTTATAATCTACAAGAGATAAGTCGGCAATTTCAAAAAGATTCGGCAAAAGTAGGTAGAAGTTCCGGACCTCTCGTTATTACTGATAAAAGCGGAGAGACAAAACACTTGTAAACATGAGAAAACCGGGGTATTTTATAATCAGTTACAAGTATTTGTTGCCTGGTAACTGGCACGATAGGTACTATCCTTATGCTGTTTTGTCTATTTAATTAGGGGTCAAAACTATGTATAGCATTTCAGAGGATTTTGGAAATTTCTCTTTAAGGCCGGCCGCCTGTCATACGCCTTCTGTTTTAGGTATGTGATCGGGATGATGAAAGAAAAGTAAATTAGGCTTAGGAAAAGGGATAGAGAGATAGGGGATGAGACTCACATAATTTTCGAAGTAAATCTCCTAAGATGTAAATAATAATATTATAAGTACAATAATATGATGTTGTAAAGTTAAAAATGCAGATTCATGAGCAACATAATGTAAGTATTGTAATTTAAAAAATTCTCTTTATGAGGTGTTTTGCTACATTAACATTTAATTACCATTTATATTTTATATAAGTGTGGCAATTTAATTCAATGTAACATACCTATTTATTAAAGGCATGATGCCTTTAGTAACATTGCTTATTGTCAAGTCAGTTTAGCTATCCTCTCAGTAAACAATGACGTTGACAAAACCACTATACAACACAGATAGTGTTTATTTTTATGATTACCTATAATTAGCTGTCTATTTCTTAATTATCGTGACGAGAAACGAATCCTTGAATTAAATTATAATTAATCACATATATTGCGTCTTAACTGTCTGGTAGGGAAATATTTGATGCTAAACAATCTCTTTAAATCTGAAAGCGATTATCATGTAAACTCGCACTTTAAAAAATCAGTTATTATTATACTATTTAATTATGACTCTTGTGATACGTGGCAAATAGAACAAGATAAGTTTTAATTCATAATAATATCACATATATTTCAGACATCTAACATTGAACGCCATTTAGTTCTAAGCTAAGCAGAGCTGGTGTTATCATTTTTTTAAATATATATTATACATAGAAAACACCCAAACTCCGAAACAAATATTTGCAAATCATAAAAACATATGATACGACCCGGGTATCGAACCCGAGACCTCAAGCACAGCAGTCGCATACGCTACCACTGCGCCACCGAGGTAGTTTCATAAATACGAAAGTTTCACGGTTAAACCGCAGCATTGATTTCAATGAAATTTGGCATGGGGATACATTGATTCTTAAGGAGGGACATAGGCTACTCTTTACCGCGAAAATCGATATACACACGGACGGAAAGTTGGCAAAAACTAGTCTACACATAATTTTAAGTTTTAAAATTTATCTGTTGCAATCTTATCTCTCGAAAGAGGCATTAACTAATGCATTAAAATAATACCTGTTAACTTTATGCAAAGTACCTTTAAGTAAAGTCTACCCGACTTGATGCATATCAGTTTCAGTCCAGGAAAAGTGAAAGTGAATGGGGATATCCCCTTCGTGAAGTCAAAACATGATCTGATACTGTCAATTCTATATTATCTTGATACAAGAAATTGCTTGCATTTACTTATAATAAGTTAATCTTAAGTAGGACACCTGTGAGTAGAACTCTATCACTCTAACGTTTGCATAATCCGATGTCGATGGAAGGGATGCTGTGTAATTCTGTATAATTGAATGTGCAGTGATGAAAGAACTAGAAAAAGCATTACACCTTGTAAACGATAAATCTATAGCCGCTTTACAGTTTAAATATTTTACAATATTTTTCCCTGTGATTTATGTTATCTATTTCCTCGTTTTGTTAGCTCTTTTGACAATTATTTAGATGTTGTGGTTAGTGTCATTAAAATAAACTTCATCTGTTTCGTAATAAATACACGACTTAGTCAAGTTAGGAGAAAACAAATATGTCAATGAGAACAAACTGTTTAACATTGTTATCGAAACATGATTTTAAAAATATATATTAAGGCGGGCGAAATCAAGATGCGCCAATAGTTTATAGTAAGGGAACCATTTAATCTTGTAACACTATTAGCTAACGATTAATTAAATGATATTCAAAGTAGATCTTAAAGTAAGCAAAATTTCAATCAAAGAAACTCAAATAGAGAAAATCCGATTTAGTTGTTATGATGTAATGTTTCTGCTGCCATTCTCATTAATTAGCTATATCTCGCTACGAATCAAGTGAATGGTGCCAAACATATCATTTCGCTACGGGTCGACCTTTGCAGCACCAGAAGTGGGGACATCGAGGCCAATTGTTCAGAAAACCGGAAATTATTGGACAATATAGGTCAAGTTTGATGATCAATCTTATGAGAAAGAGCAAGAGAAGAAATAACAAAAATGTTTTTGGATAGTAATGCAATTTAGGCAAGTCAGAAAGTTTAACATGCAATGTTTTTAAAAACCTTCGTGATACATCTTGTTCAAGTTATTTTTGTTCTGAGAAGTAATTTTAAATAAAATTTTACACACAAGTTACGTTTTACAATGGGTTGCCAAGTACCAGCTTATCTGACACATAATTAGTTTTTTGGATGTTTCACTATTATAATAGAAATATTTGATTAAACATACATGGAAACAAATATGAGCTTGAGGGCTTCATATTTCTCAACTATTTCTTGCAAAACAATGACATCATTGATTTATTTATATAAAATATTGTTTGTGGCCAAAGAAATCCGAACGCATTGTTTTTATTTTTAATAACGCTTGCCCATACATAAACATACGGAAATGTGGTTAGGGTTACATTTCCGTTTAACATAAATGGATTTGCAAAATTAAGCAATTCGTACAAGGTAAGTATATCGTTTTATGGCGCATAAAACTTCGATAGGCATTCATCATCCTACGACGAAAGATTTCATCGCGACAGTGCATTATTGACGTTACAAAGTAAAACCGCACATAAGTTTTCCAGGTTTATATGTGGACTGCAGCGTACTTTCGCCTGTGTAGGTGAAAGACGATTTCGTGTGCGTATAACTATTGTTAAGACTGACGTCATATTGAGTCCTTGTACGGTCGGGTGCACGACACGACTCGTCTCGGGGCTGCGGTTACAACCACTCTGGATAGATTTCAATGTCGTATGAGATGACGTTAGTGCGTTGTTGCTAAGGCCAAAAGATAAAAATCTATTGTAAGTATCGGTGTTATAAAATTAAATTACCCTAATCGTTGTCAAAATGGCCAAGCTTGATTACTTATCTAAGTAGTACTTAAATTCAGAAAAAAACTTTGGTTTTCATATTTTATAATCTTAAGTTTTTATTTTATTTTAAATATTTTGTAAACTAAAAGAAATGGTTATCAATTCATCAGATTGTCTTATACGTTACTTGATTACTCAAAGACTAGTTTACTGATAAGAAAATTCCATTTGTTTGTGAGGATGTTCATAACCTCTTTTTTGAAGGAGAGGCTTATTTCCAGCAGTGGATCATTAAAAGTTGTTGATGATAATGATAAGGATGTAATTTCAAGGGAATTTTGGAAAAATAGAGATAAAAGGAGTATTTTATATGGGAAGCTTTCTCTTAAAAAGCACAAATTCAGCAACTAAATTTATGACAAGTCTACAAATAGGTACTGGATATAATCATAAATAATATTATTTATTAATTCTTTTCTAGTTTGACGGTAAGTTGTCAGTAAGATCGGATCGATAGATCATGGTCGAAAATGATAAAATGCGAATGGTAAATCCATGAGGTCACCGCTTTCGTCGGCCAATGAACTTTGTAGACGCAGTTACTAGGTAGAGTATAACGGGTCACTTCGTACTGCCTCTTCACGGGTTACAAGGAGGCCAATTACAAAATTGTGAAGCAATTAGGCCAAAGTCGATAATCATTGGTAACAGAAATGTTTATATGAAGAGTTCAACATAAGACTCAAATTGCAACGATTTCAGTCGCGGTAACAGCACTGTAGCTTGGCAGTACACGGGTGATGGATGACTTCACGCAATGTCTCCTTGATTGACAAAAAGTAATGAAATTGATCATTACTATAAATACAGTAACATCAATACTGACGTAAGATTTGTTAGTTTTGTAAATGTCTAGTTCTTTTATAAGAATTTTCTACATTTATTTCAACAAATCTAAGTTAACCCTTGGCGTATAAGTTTTTACGCGACACTTCTGTACAAATAAATAAAATTGCAATGTCTGTGTGTAATTTCAAATTAACAGCTTTACACTTAATACATTAGAAAGTATGTATATAGAGTATTTACAGGATTTCTTTTTGTCGGTCTGTCCGTGTTTTATCTAATTTCTGGAACATTGGATTTTGACAATATCAAGGAGTAACTTGGGCTACTTTTTTTTAGACTGGCTTCACCCCGAGAAGTTTCCTGCGGTTATTATAACCACGGGTAGCACGTCGGCGCACAGCTAGTCTGTAATATAATTGGTGACTTGGTACTTGGCCACCAGCTCATATTTGGCCGTCTTGGTCTAGCGGTTAATAACGGTGGGTATGTGAGTTCAGTGTGGTTAGTGATCCTTACAAATAATTCACATAATTATTTGTTGATCACGATCGTTCGTTCTATATATAACCTGTACATACATATGTATTTAGCAGATGGTTAGTAGCAATTATCTAGTGGTTCCTGCCAAGTTTCAGATCAGACAGTTGTGTAAGATGTTTCAATTTATTAATATATACTGTTAAGTTTTCAATACTAAAACACAAGGAAACTGTTATGAAATTCTATGAAAACAGGCTTGCTTTAAGCTGTTCATAAATGGTTACAAGTATTTTCAGTTAAGACAAATGTGCTTGAACAAATGAATGATTTCGAGTACTGCGTACTGCATCGCAGCATTGAGCTGATGATATAAGATGCATTTTCCACTTTTAGCTTCCTTCGAATTCAAATACCTACATAGTTTAAGTGAGTGAAATTTCAACTGATAGACCTAGTTCCAGACTGTTCTTAGACCAAGTATCATAGCTAAACGAGTATCTATCCGAATTAGAATTAGAGATATCGAGAAAAAAGCTGTGATAACAATAGAAATGTAATAATTACAATGTCAGAGTACACTTTTTATAGCTTAAAAATAACATTAAATGTTATTTTGCTATAAACCACTATTACAAATATTATTTATTTTTGTTTAAAGATACACAACATACCATAGGATTCATCATAATAAGTGCATAATCCGGACATGTCATAAAACACACACATATGATTTGAAGATCAATATGTTAAAGTTCTTGCTATGCAACCAACATATCCCGAAATAACATTATTTTGTAACAACGATTCAGGAAAAACTTTGATATCAATCCATCAACCTATTGTAGTTCATAGGTGGACTTAGGCCCCTCCCGATCTACGCAATGAAACAATTGCCAATATTCTAATTACAAATAATTAAAAAGAAGAACGGAATAAATATAGTTATTCCTACAGTGTAGTGTGTCCTTCTGAATTTAAAACCCTTCCCCCAGTATTATAATATTTAAATTAGTTAACTGATCAATTATTAGAGTGTATAGTGACGCATAAGTCCTATCACCATGCCATGTTTGAGATAGGTAACACGTCAAACAGCTTCTTAGAAAACTCTGAAAAAATACACATGTTAAAATCTTATTTTTAAGAAGTGACGATTTTCCTTTAGCAGTCTGAAAGCGGATATTTAGTTGATTATTTCTTAGTTTTAAATATCTAATGTAACATAACAGCAAGGGGTGCATGACTTTTCACGGAAGAATTAAGGTCAGCCTTACGTTTCGCATTAATTAGCTGAGAAGATTCTTGATTGTATTGACCTGTATGCTCGTTTGTTTCATATAGGAATATTCCTGAATTATAAGAACTAAAATATATTAACGTAGTAGTTACGCACTTTTGTATGTTTGTTGTAACACCGCTACAGCATTACTTGTATAGATATTCATTGCCGTACAATAGGCGGTCTCATCACTCACTTTTTAATGAATTAACGTATATAAGCTACTTCATTGTTTTAATTGATGTATATTATAATTATATTAGAAATAAGAATGCATCAATTGCCGTGTAGGGTGTACCTATCCTTATAGCTAGATGACGTAACACTAATTGATATGCTGCAATCGAGCACGTGTACTGCCCATATGTATAAGGTTAAAAGTATTGCTGTTATTTTTTCTGCATTGTATTGATATTATTTTTCCTGTTTGTAATTACTGTTCTATTAACTTTTGCTTATGTAATGTCTACTTGTAATGCAGACACTTAAAAAAGGTACATACATATGTTTAAATTTTTGTTGTGTAATTCTATATGAGTATGCGACATATTGTAAAGAATGTTGCTATGTAGGTAAATAGATCAAAAATGTGTTAACAAATAGTAAATTCTTATTCTGGTAATGAAATTGCACATTCAAATTCAATTCTTTATAACAAAGAACGTCTATATATAGTTTATCTTTTTTTTTCTACTTCTACGAGCTTAATATAACATTTACCATAACTATTCTCACACTTTCTATTGAACCTTGAAGAGGAATTGCTGTAAGCGTACAATCTCATATGATTAGGTAACATTTAGAGAAAAGAAAAATAATTTCAACAAAGAGTCTTCAAGGAATCTTCATGTTTTGATTCAATTTAGGGGTACATTACAACACGGATGCTAATTAAAGAATCTGTTGTATTATACGGTATTGTTAAGGAGTAGATTAAGTACAAGTGAGTTTAATTCTAGAATGTAACTTAATAAGTACCGACAGTTGACAGTATGAATAATACATTGTTCTGTTTCAATCACCCAGTTTAAATAAAAACTTGCATTTTTTTTGACTCATTGCTCATAAGAGAATATCAACTACATTTATGTACGGCTCTTACATAAATTGTTCTATTATGAATTTATTTCAATCCAGTAAGAAACTGCCTCATCATACCGATTAAATTTATCATAACAACAAATACTTTTACTAGCATGCCACTACTGCATGTATTGTTAATAAAAAAAATGGAATAGTGTCAGAAGCACACCGTTGTTATGGTAGAACGTACCTACTCTATCTACAATTAATTATTTTCATCCATTCTGTACTACATTTTCACAAAGCAAATATTACCATATTAATTATCACGCTTTAAATTATGACTCTTGAATCGCAAATATCTATGTTAAACTTGATAGCTGACGTTCTTAAGTCAACACTGTATCTTCTTCAGCCTATAACACCGTATATTACAAGAAATTATTAATGTTTGCTAGAGACAAGTAATATGGTTACATTACATGCTATTATAAAAACCCCTTCAGCGTAACATTAGGAGTAGGTACTTGACTTCATAACAACTCCGAACTCATTTTAACGCTTAAGCATGTAACTCTTGGTTGAAGAAGAATTAACACCACATAATTGCTCACTTCTCTCAATGAGTATAAATGGTTTGTCGAGAAAAACCGACCTGAAGATTACTTGTGAATTATGACAACGATTATGTACTCGTTTGTGGGTACTTTATTGCGCATTCGGAACCCCTCTTTAAATCTTAAGACTTTAGTAGGATTAGTGTCTTTTTTTTTCAGTATTTGTTATGAACATTATAAAAATACATATTAAAATCTTAATAATCCAAAGTACCCAATAAAAATAGAAGTCTACCAAAATCCTGTAAATTTTGGTTTAAATAATATGTTGTATTCTTTATGTTGTTACCTTAAGTCTATATAAAACCATGTGCTTAGCTTAATGATAATACAAATATACGAAATATTTTGAAACATAAGAGACCTTCCATATTAAAGCTAAGGTGACGATATGACACAATGAGATAAATTGACTCTAACCTTTAATAAGAAAATCTATTTGCTACGTAACTTTAACTAAAGAAACTCAAATTTTATAACATCAAGTCAAATGCCACCCACTATCGAATAGTTATCTCGGTACTTCTACTTAAAATCAACCAGTTGTATACCAGTTATGACTTTCTTAATTAAAACAGTACACCAAAGTTTTTACTACACTTCATAGCGAACACATTGCTACTAGGTGGTTCGCTGATTATTTGCTTCGGTGTAACAGTGTTCGTTCCACGGTTACCCTTGCCGTGACATCTAAATGTTCAAGTCAATAACCTGCCAGCAAAAAAGTCTACAATAACTACACACTGAAAAGCCGGCACTATTCTGGGAGCATGACGTAAGCTTTGGCTGTAGCAAAGAATTATGAAGTTAAATTACAAGATGATCAGCACAATATAAGTTTTGGGATGAATATGGCGAGGCATAATGACACGAATGCTCACACGTCATTTGGTATCAGAGAATGTATTTTTTTCTCAAACTTAATTTACAAGGGATCATCATTATCTTAAGCTTGACGAATTGGTTTTAAGTCTCAATACCTTTTTAGGCAAAGACGACAGACAAATTATGAAGTTAAGGTTTAGGACGTCATAATCGTTTAAGTAGGCGAATCCTAGAACAAATATTTGACTAGGAACATATATAATCTGTCGTCAAATATGTCTCTTATACCGGAGACACTAAATCAAGATCGAAACCGTGTGCTTAGTACACATAAAATATTTGCTATATGAATGCAAAGATCAAGGTTATTATTGTTACAAAACATCACCAAGCAACTATTACCGAGTAGCACAAAAACCTTTGTTTGGATTAATTTTTTACTGTATACCAAACTGACAAGCGGTACATTGTCACAAGTCGATAGATTCATTTATGTTTGATTAACATTTTGCACCCACGCAAAATGTTAATATGCTTTGTGTTTTTTGTCACCTTCTTGGAAGTTAATTTTAGTATCAAATGGTTTTCGGGTCGAAATGCTCTTCGGTTAACAGAAGTGAAGAGAGGCATTTACTACTTCTTACGGATGCTAGGTATTAGGTATCAGGTTTTATTTAACATTTTAAAAACATTTTTTTAAATTTTTGAATGAATACCGAGTGATTTTATTGAAATCTATGTTTTTAAGACATTAAGAGCAATGTGACGCCTGATAATTCGAGCCAAAACAATTATCTTCTTGTAGTACGGTACCGTCGGGACTGTGATTAAATTGGATGCCCGTAAAATACATAGTTGAGTACTAGCACCTAATAACGATATAAATATTGTTTGATTGAACTCTCTTTTCTCATTGTGACTGTGGATTATTTAACTATACAACATGAATAGAATATTACTAACTCGTTAAGCTAGTTGATAGACAAATTCTAACTTCAAAACATTATGACTTAACCCAAGTATGTATATAGATTTTACGTTTTTTGGTTCTGATTTTTATTTAACGTAATGAAACACAGTAACAAAACTTCGACATAGAGGGCGTTTGTCACAGACGAATTTTACTTTGTTGATAACATATTTATTTAATGTAATAATACTACGAAACCTATAAGTTACTTGGTTTTTTAAATTAAGAAACGTATGTGCCAAATAAAATCAGTTTTCATAGTGATCAGTTTCGGTAGTTAAAAGTATTCGCGAAAATCATTTATTGTTAGCCCTTTACATGTCTTTTTCTTCCAAGAGTATAGGTAACCATCATCATCAGGCCCCAACCATAACAGCATTGTGCAAGTTATGTCGCTGGCCGCTCTTGATAAGAGTTATTTTTTTATTCGGATTGTGTAAATAAAATCGTCTATATTTATTTTATTCATAATTCCTACAAAAAGTTTTTATTTTTAAATATTTTATTGAATTTATTTACATTTTATTTACCATGGGGAATATTATCTTCACTCTCATTATTTTTAAATTAAGCCACATCAACTTCTCTTGTTTAAACATACCAGAATGCAGGTATAGAAGGCAATAATAAGGATCATTGTTTTATTTAGCTCTGACATCACCACTGTCGACAGGAAAACACGATAATGTATGACTTTGACATTGTACTGTTTAGAGCGATCATTAAACTTAATTTCCTCTTTCAATTATTTATAAACTTATTTGTATTGAGTTAATGTCGTTCCTTTTTTTTTGGTCTTCAATAATTCAGTAGATTGTGTCTTGATGAGATGTACAGTTCTCGAAACTCCAATTGTTTTAACTGTTGGAAAAAACCTTGGACACAAAAAACTATAGTAATAAACATGAAAAAAATTATTAAAACAATAAAATAAATAGCAAACAGTAGTCTATCACCAATACATAAAAACACTCAGGCAGGCAAGCATGCACACATACTAGGAACGTTGAATGGCGTTCTAACAAAAATATAATAATAATTACCATGAAATAATAGTATAATACATTAACCAACACCTTAATATATGGAACACTAGTATTGATCATCTGAATCTAAAGGTGGAAAGAAACTATAATCTGTTAAGTGGTAGATGGAGGACAATACTAGTATTCCATTTAAACAAAAAAAAAACAGCCACAGCCAAAAAAGCCAAACGTTCCGAGCGTGGAGCGCGTCTACCTGGAGTGTTGCTGCCTCTCGGAGGGCGGTGGAGAAGGTGCGCGAGATGAGGTTGTCGTCTGGTCCCGTGAGTCGGCCGCTGCTGAAGGACTGCCCGCGCCGCTACCACCCAGCGCCAGCGCCAGCCCGCTGATGCTGCCGACACATGACCACGTCACCAGAGCCCTAGCGTCCAACGCCATACTAAACAGACCTAGCTGCTCCAACTTCCCGCCGACAATACTTTCACGACGCATTCACACAGAACATCAATACTAAACTAAGGTTAGAACATTCAGTGAAACTTTGGAGCAGATAAGCCAAAGCTAGTTTTCATAATGGGATCGATGTCGATATTACGAGTACCTACACTACTATTGTAACATATGATAATTTCAGTATCTAATCTCTGTTACGACAAAAACCTAATGATGATATCCCGCCAAGTATAATTACAGATATATAGATGCTTCTGTAACTCTTATTGTTTGTATATTTTGTTATAGAACTACAAACAGCCGAGCGAAGCAGAACATTCTCAGCGGGGTGAAGATACATAAGCAGTGATGTTTAGTTAGTGGCAAGGCAATAGGAGTGTCAGTCATAATTAAGGTATTTTTTTGGCAAGCAAGCATTCTGCACGCAATTTGTTATGGTTGTATCATCTTGGATGACAATGTTATCATACAATAGTATTAACTCCTGACATTAGTTGTATCCATCAATAGAAAGCAATAAATTACACTGTTAGTTGAACAGGATTTGTCCGATGCAATCGAAATAATTAAATTAACGTTGTTTGAAGAACAAAGACTTGTCTAGACAATTACGCGATGCAACAATGAAATAAACCTGTTCAGCTTTAATAGAGCTCGGAGTAAATAACAGTAATGACGATTGTGATGCCAATCATAGTACCAAGGAAGATAAGCGCCAGGAGGAGATTGCTGTAGAATCAATCTCAAAGCTAAGAAGTAGGCGAGAATAGGTGAATAGCTGCGCTATTCTCGTCAATAGTAAAAAATACATAGTTACAGATGCTTCGAAGACCATGAATGAAACAAACATGTAAGTCCAAGTGGCGTGTTATAGTCACTTAATTCGCCAAGGTTACGTATTCTAAACATTTACCTACGTGAGTTAAAATTACTGCCAGTGACAGTGCAACTGAATATAAATTATATAGGTTTTTGTGAATGAATAATTTAGACAAAAAATAGATAGGCGATATATTTATGTTGTGTTAATTTGCCAAATTTATTACAACAAATGTAAACATGCACGATACCGATGTTCATATAATACGTGGCCATGTTAATGATCAGATTGCGTGCGTGAACTTCTTGCAATGACAACGTTCTTTATGGAGTTTAAACAAATTCATGGAAAGTGTTTCAAATTATAACAATTGCATAACATACTCAATAGAGAACGGGACGAACTATAGTAACATAAAGACAATAGTGATATATAAAAGATGGAGCAAAAATGAGTTACGTTTAGTTAACTGATCTAACCAATTTTGTGAGTAATATTTTATTTCCATAAAAAAACATGTAGTTAAATATAGTCTGATCACCTTTGTCAATAAGGTAGAACATGAATTCACCAAATTGGACCGTGGGAGAGCCACGCTTCGGCATGAATGGGCCGGCTTGACCGGAGTGAAATAGCGCTTGCGCGGATTGTGAGGATACCGGAGGCCCATACCCCAACCCCTCCCCATTCCCCAAAGGTCGGCAAAGCACTTATGACGCCTCTGGTGATCGCTTACCACCAGGCGATACGTCTGCTCGTTATTACTTGGCGTATACGGAAGACAGGTTCGATAAGCAATGAAAGTTGATATGTTCTTTCGCTATAAGAATAAGGAAACATTAATGACGTTAATTTTCAATATAAATTAAAGTTTAATTAAGATACAATGATACGTGTTGTGTGTCAGACCTATTTATGCATTTCCGTAGAGTTACTATGTGTAGTACGAAATGAATTGAACCACCTTCACATTAACAGCTTATGTTTCCGTAATTTTAATATTTTTAAATATTATTGTCCATTAAAATGGGAAGGTCGAGCGTCATGGTCTCAGGTCAAAATTAGCGGAAGTCTGGAGCATACGCAAATTGTTTTATTAAACTTAACATATGGAAAACCGTCGCTTTAGCATATAAAACAAAGAGCAAAATGGTTATTCTTGGCGAAATTACTCATAACATAAACAATTTCGCCATCTGTATGCGAGAATGTTTAGAGATGTATAATTTAAGACTTCACACATATCTGTACATATTACAACAAGATAGATGTTTATCATCCTAAATATCATGTCTTTAGGGGAAAAAACAATCAACCTGTAATACTATGTATTAAAATCTTAATAGGTAATATAGGGGAGGGGTAATATTGTGGTAGGTATATCATTTGAGACCATAACACTGTAGTAGTGTAGTACTTACAAATATTCCATACCAGCCCTGAAAATTTATTAATAAGTAGATGGCACGAATTGAATAGTTTTCACGTTTTCGTGGTCGACTTTGGATTTGGTCTAACGAGTCTTCCCTCTAAGCAGTTTGATCAGGAACTCATACTTAGTAATTTTGTTATCCCCACAAAGCTGGATTTTTAATGACTTTTTTCAAACATAAAATAGGCATATACTGGATAAGTTTCGTAACAGATAAACCTTAACAAATTGTAATTCTTCATAAATTTAATTAAAAATGTAGAAGGGACACGATATTAAGTATATAAGCTATACTGCTAAAAATGTGAAAATCATCCGACCACTCGTGTTGAAACAATGTTAGGTACTCAAAGTACAACAAACAAGTTATGAGTTATGTTATTTAAACTGCTTCTTTAAAAAATATGTATTATGATTGAAATCATTCTACATACCTACAAAATACCAAATGTATCTTTACACAGGCAAAATATATATTCTTTTAAACGTAATGATCATTTGATTGACTTGTAATTGCGTATTGACGTCAATCCAATCTCAAGCTGTTATTAGTTTTCTTACGTTACATACTAGACTGGGTTGCAATTAGTTTTTGTTGTATTTTTTAGAAGATGTCTAATAAACAACAAATATGTGCAAGCAAGTAACACACATGCTGAGAACACCTTTGTAATGATAATATATTCTAGTAATACAACTGCAGTACTGACACCCAGTCCTTACTATAATAACCAAATACGACTCCTATCAAAGACTATCTATCCTTGACGGGAATCGAACTCTTAACCCCTGAATAAGCAGTCAAGATTACTAACCACTAGATTGCAAACAGGCGAGTCAATTAATAAATAATTTCTCCAAATAATAGAATTAGAAATTCAACCGGATCTGTGACTCATACTGTGTATAGCAGTTAAATAATATAAAGTTGTGTTACTTTCTTTAATTTATGTTTCGCAATTCTGTTCTCGTTTCTACGGTTATCTGTGCGGTTATAAACAAAACATTAATAAGTTACTTATTTATGTTCATTTAGTTTAAATTTATACATCAAGGTAATAAAATTACTATTTAAAATGTCATCAAAAGCTGCAATTAAAAGTGTAGTAAGACCATTATATAATTATAATAATAAATATTTCCGACATGTAATCAAACACACAACACCATCTAGTCCTACGGTAAGCAGAGCTTATTTTATGGGTACTAGACAAGTGATATAAATACATATAAATACTTTTTTTTGTAAATACATACATATTATACATATAAAACACCCAAGCTCCGAAACAAATATTTGCAGATCATACAAAACCCGAACCCGAAACCTCAAGCACGACAGTCGAATACGCTACCACTGGGCCACCGAGGCAGTCCATATATAATATACAATATATAAAGGTATTTAATTATTTTGTTTTGCTGTCTACCGGTACTATATTTGTTTAATAATGTTTGATGATGTTCGGCTTCAACATTCTCGTTAAACGAAACGTTTAATAAATACATAAAAAGATTTAGTTTCCTATTTTCCTTACATGTGTTATTCTAACGTAGATACGCACAACATACATGGAAAGTTTAAAGGGTAATGCAATGTAAAAACAAAAGCCATGCATTTACATGTATTAATTTAGTTTACTTTTTCGGTAGAGCAAATTGCAAAGTTGAAGTTAAAGTTAGAGTAGAATTAAACAATCCAAAAATCATCAACCGTCTTTTTAGTCCACAGCTGGACGTAGGCATCTCTTTAGAAGGAGTTTTTAGCCTTCTATGCCACGCCTGGCTGGACGGGTTATTACAGGATTTGTGACCAGTTCTCGTTCTCTTTGCCATGCTGGTTTTTGTTTCCTTAGTCAGTTCTTCCATTGCCACACGGAACGTGAAACAAAAGATTAAGAAAACGGAACTTCGAGGTAAAATATTTTCTGTATGTTGTAGTGCCGTGAACAAATTAAACATGTAGCGCCCGCACAGCCTTGATGCCGTGATCTTTAAAACTAATTATGTCTATTGTTCCGGAATGTTCGAGGCTAGGGGGATTTAAATAATTATTTATTTCCAACAAAGTTCCTTGACTTTAAGAGCTTTTATACTTTTATAATATAAAAGTTTATGTATGATTATTTGGAAGTGAATTGAATTAACGCAAATATGTGTTCAATTCAAACCCTGTATAAATGATTGAATCGACTTACTATTAAAGGGTACAGCAAAAATATAAGAATTTTATATAACAAGCAAAGGCATCAAAAGCAATATCTTATTACCTTTGAATGCAATAGATTAGTAAGGTTTGGGATAGTGGAATAAGTTATAAATCAACAATTTGTACGGTTATTAAAATTCTAAGAACGTAAAAAAATGTATTTGAGTAATAGTTTTAGACCGAAATATATATTTTACAAAGATGTGGCTTTTTACTCTGTAATCCTAACTGTTTCGTATCATTGATGATGATTTATATGGATTATTGAAAAGATTAGCTTGCAATTGCTTAGCTTTCTACGGGCGAGAACTCGTTAGTTTAATCACAAATGATTCTCATTCGTTATACAGTAACAGCAGCCATCAGCTTATGTAATAGCTACATCGTTTTTGTTTAGTTAATACGTGTTATCAAAAGAGTTTTAATACAGACCGGACTACAACCACTTCAAGTAAATACCATAGAAGTCATATAGCCCTTAGTCATTCTAATCATCAATCGTTTCAAGTATGAAGCGATTTTAAATTTCCTAGGAACCATGTTTTTCGCTTGCTTTTATCGTGTCCAAACATTGTCGGGCATGCATGCAACCTCGACATTACCATGTACGCGAAGTATAATATACTTGATAACGTCCATTTCTCGGACTTTGCAAGGGCAAACAAATGTTAAAATAATTAAATTTGAATATTCTATTCATTATAAATGCCGTTATTTATGATGATGGATTAAAACTTCCAGTATACAAAGTGGTCACTCTATCGTTTGCGTAATACTTAAGGGATCTGCTGAGTGCAATCTTCCCGGTTACCGATAAGACTAGCTCGTCGCCTTGCAGAAATAATGGGGCCTAGAAGAACAAGAATTTTTTTCATCCATACTAATATCAAAATATTTGAAAATTACTAGTACTGGTCGCATGTAGAGTGTCTTAATAATATATTCAGTATCTTGTTATGATAAAGGTCGGAATCAACTGTTCACTTAAAATTTAGTACATTAAGTTCAATCAACTAAAATTGATTGAAATATATGTAATAAAAATCTATAAACTTTTACAGATTACTTTGCATATACCTTCATGTATTAGAAGTAATTACTAATATAATTTAAGAAAAAGATAAATTACAAATATATAGTTATACGTGTACGGGATTACTTGGTTTACGAAACATTTGTTAGATGTCTTTATATTAGTATCGCAATATACACAATACTGCTATGCTATAATTAGAGGCGAGACCTCTCTCCATTCCGTATCAAATTGTTCAAAATAACACTGCACGGCAATTACTTATTTTGGGCACACTGGTCATAAATACTTACCGAATCAAATGCAATTAGTTTAAAAATATATTGATCAAATGTTAAAAATAGCAGACATTGCATCATGACAGTCGAATTTCATTTCACTATACCGTTGCTTGGCGTCAAGGCTACGACTAAGGTTACTACAACATCAGAGCAATACTAGGTATATCAGAAGCTTAATAATACTTAGTCTTGCCATAAATATTGTTAAAGAAAATCATTTTTTTTAAATTGTACTTAACATTTATTACTATTACCTACAGTGTGTTCATACATTAATATAAAAGCATTAAAAATATATAAAGCTTATTCGAAGTGGTCTCCGTTGGCTTCAAGTTTCTCAATTCGACCGAATATATGCTTTTTTTATGTTTGTTCGCAGATAACTACGTCGTTTATGAACCGATTTTGATTTTTTTTGTTGGTCACTGCTACACGGCTTGTTTTAGGGACTCCAAATTATCATGGCGTTTAGAGCAAGCCTTACTTTCTAAAAATGACCTAAATCTTCAGTCTTCAGCTCTGATGAAGTCAGGGACATTGATCTCTCACCAAGATCGGGTGGATCGAGTACCTCTTACTGTGTAGAGCGCTGTAAGGTGTGACAGCGTCCTGCCCCAGGGGTGACTCTGGTTACCCCGGGATATACCTCAGTCGTGGGGTACGGCAGGGGGGCCTCCAGAAGACGCCGATGCAGTCCTGGAGCTCCTGCAGGCTGCCTAGAGGTTGTCGCGGAGTTTAGTGGGTAGACCGATCCTCTTGGGAGTCCCACACGCGCCCTTTGTTTCCCTACGGAGGGTATGGTGCAAAAAGCTTTCCTACAAATCATTACTAAAAATTATAGATTCTGAAGAGTAACGTTACTTAAGATTTTTTATTTGCCTTTCGCCTAAACCCAATCTGTAACTCAAAAGGAAGTAAAGCATTAATCCGTGGTAAATCTAGCAACTACAGCGGATACTGATAAAGCAGTAGGAATGATACCACTAGTAATAAGCCAGATGAGGATTTGAGATTAGTCACAAGAGGTCACCGGTCTTTCGTTAAGTTGTGTTATCAACTTAAATGACAGATACACCATTCACTTATTGTGTGCACATCTGTTACTTAAATTCAAAATGGATTTCTGCATGCGTAAAACATAAATTATTTTGTATAATGGACTTCATGCATTCGCTTAATAATAAATTTAGGGAAAACCTAAAAGTGTGAGAGATTTTTTTAAATTCTCAATTAGTAAATTAGGTACGCATATTTATTCAATGTCGAAAGCGATAGTTTATGTTGTTTTTGTACAATAACCATGGGTTTTCTTAGGTAAATTAAATAATTGAATAATAATTTCTTATAGGTTTCGAGGTGCTAAATAACAGAAAAAATATTGTAAAATTCCATCACGTAACGGCTTTTATACTTTCAAAAACAATTTTCACTTTTCTAGCAATATTGAATATATTTTTTTGCAATGAATAAGATAAGATTGACTATCAAAACAATCATTATCACATTCGCATTGATTTACTACAAAGAAGTCATTATACGAGTAACTTACTTTATTTAAACCGTAGCTTAAATATATTCGGGTGAAAATATAGTAATGATTTTCTATTACATATACAGATTGAGATTTTCCCAAGTCATTTTTTTGTGATTAAATTCTTTTTGTTTCATGCGATGAATAAAGCTGATAATATTAGGTCTTTACCTATGAAACTGCCGTTTTGTATGCAATAAGTGAAAGTACTTATTTTTTCAAACTTTTTTATTTCTGTTATTCGAAGTAATCACCCATGCAATCGACGCATCTTTGCCAACGCATTGGCAGTTTATTGATGCCGTTCTTGTAAAAATCAGCTGGACGGGAGGCAACAAACTCTTCAAAGGCATTTTGTACTGCATCTCGGGAATTGAATTTTTTACCCACTAAAAAGTTGTCTAAATTTTGGAAAAAGTAATAGACGGTAGGTGCAAGGTCTGGTGAGTATGGCGGATGAGGGAGAGCTTCCAACCCTAGCTCTTGCAGCTTGGAGACTGTCTGTTGCGCAGTATGGGGTCGCGCGTTGTCGTGAAGGAGCGGTGGGGACGACCGATTGACCAAAGCTGGTTGCAGATGTGCAAGCTTCTCCATCATTCTCTCCAGTTCTTCACAGTACACATCTGCATTAATGCTCATGCCGTTTTGTAAAAAGCTGTGGTGAATCACACCCGCACTAGACCACCAAACAGTGACCATCACCTTTTTAGGGGTCATTTTTGGTTTAGGGCATTGCTTTGGTGCTGAACCAGGGTCTAACCAACTTGCTGAGCGCTTTCGATTGTCGAACAGAATTCATTTTTCGTCGCACGTAACTATTCGTTTCAAAATTCCTTCATTTCTTTGCCTGTTGAGCAGCGAAAGGCAGGTCTCGACGCGTACGTTGCGCTGGCGATCGTTAAGGTCGTGGGGCACCCATCTATCAAGCTTTTTTACCTTGCCAATTTGTCGCAAATGGATCAATATTGTTTTGATGCTTACATTAAAAGCTGCTGCTAGCTCAGCTGTAGATTGAGTTTCGTCAGCTTCCACAATCGCCTTTAATTCATTATTGTTAACCAAAGTCTCCGGGCGACCACGAGCTTCATTTTTCAAGTCAAAATTTCCAGAACGGAACCGGGAAAACCAATAAAGGGTAGTGCGTTCGTTTGTACAGTTCTCTCCGTAAACGTTTTTGATGTTTCGTTCCGTTTGTGTCGCGTTGGTGCCACGACGGAACTCATATTCCATAATTACACGAATTTTTAAAGTATCCATTATGACGAAAAATGTTCAAATGTAATGAAAATACAACGCTAATCAAAAAACAAAAGACTGAGTTTGTAAATAGAATGTCATGGTTTTAAAACAAAATTAATTTGAATTTAGAATACAGAGCCATTACAAACTTTTTTTTATTTGAAATGACCAGTACTGAAGAAACGCAATTTCATAGGACCTATTATAATTTTGTTCAAGAATGTTTAGTACATGGTACGCTAGGTTGAAATCTTATGTCATCAATTAAATGTGTATATACTTTAAATCGCCGTGGATTTTGTAGATTGTGTAAATAGAAAATATCAACTGCGCAATCGTAACACCATACATTTATGCTGATATTAATAAAAACATAAATTCCGTTATGACATCAGTAAGTATGTGTCAACCGTTGGCAGATGAACAAAATCGGCGAAGCATGCGGTGCCTCAGGATAGTTAGTGTTGAATCTTTCAAACCGTATAATTGATTTACGCTGATTGGGACGATTGGAACTGATCCCAGTTTGTTATTGCATTTACAATGTATGCACCAAAACAATTAGTTTATTATGTGCAGACATTATTTTGACTACTTAATGATCGAATAACATTTAATTTAGGAGACAGTTTCAACAAGTCTATTGTAATAAAAAAATGTAATTCCTGAATAAAGCCAGGTTGATCTTATTTCTTTGAAAAATTACGTTTTACAATAATGGAATTGGGCAACATTGATATAGATTTGAATGCTTGCCCACGCCTGCATTCGGTTTGACCTATAAAAGTGCACACATTCTTAAGTAAATGGTCAATGGTAGTTGAGGCAAAAAGTTCAGAAACGTGAAATATCATGAACGAATGAAATGAACAATGTAGGTACACAATATAGGTCAAGTTGAGGGCGGCATAGTGCACACAGCTAGAGATAACCTTCGACGGGCGTGAAATGAAGCGATTGTGTAATCGTTGTTGAAGCTGTTCAAACAACAATAGTACCTTATTGTGGGGCACGCCGTAAATCATACTAGCGGTCGTTTGTGGCACGTGCGCCACTCGATCCAACGCGATAACAACGAGACACAATCAGCTTGCTTGCTTTAGCAATAAACCAGAAATTAATCTTTAACTTAACAATACAAAAGTTATCTTTTACAGTAAAAGAATATTCATGAGATTTCACATTAATCACCCTATAACTCGGAATTACATATTACACAAATTAATTTCCTAGAAATCTGACTAGATTTTGCTTTGTTTCGAAAACAAACGTTGCTATCAAAAACCAAGTCATTATTATTACAAATCACTGCTTTAGTGAACCATACTTTAGTAAATATTTGTATTATGACTATTATTTTATTCTAGTATGTACTGTATATATAGTCTACGTATTCTGCATCTTGTGAAAGTGAATGTTACTTATTATGAAGGTACATATGAGTCTTACTGTCACAATACGTAATTCAAAAATGTCCGGCGAGAATTCAGCACAACATTTTGTAACAGTTCTTTTTTGTTTACAAACATTAAAATTGCGACCAGACTAGCGAGCGTCGAAAAAATCTCTATGGCGCAATAAAAATATATCTTTCATCTGGAAATAATTTAGTAGTGTTACACGACACGTTCACTTAAAAATTACAAGTTAAAAATAAATAGTCTAATATACACTTTTATGCTACAGGAGGACGAAACAGAAGCACTTTCGTCATAGTTTATATTTAGAGGCTGTATTTAGCTGATACAGGAAGTAAATCCGTGAAATGGACATCTTGCATAAAAGTTGCATCATCAGCTGTATTAATATTGCGCGATAGAAATTATTCCAAAAAAGTGTAATATCTGCCAAAAGTGGTAAGTAAATTGTAGCTGTACTAATTTAAATCTAGTACCTATCCTATTGTATTTTTAAGTGGTTAAGCATTAATTAGACAATTTCATGTTTATTATGTTATATTTTAGTACTAAAGCCTCACCTCAGCATGTACATATAAAGATATACCTGCATGCTTTGCAGATTCATCCGAATTATTTACGTTGTGATGAACACGTATTTTTAGCCTTCGGTTTGATGCTGGCGCCGCGTTCGCCTTGACTAAAGTTCGACAGAGCAACAAACTGCGACAGGTTGACCTTCCGCCATTCATTATATTCAAAGCAAAATTATTCTAGTTATTTAGAAGGATATATATGTTGCCGGCAATCTGTGTAATGAAACGTGTAGGTTATGTGTGAAATACTTTTCCTAGGTATTTTACACAATGCCTAATGCGCGGTCGGTAATGTGTTATCTACGGGAACATGTCAAAAGCAATTCACTCAAACTCATCGAATCTAAATTATTTAAAAACACAGGGGATTCGGAGTGGTCATTGTTCTAACCTAAACCTATATAATTCAACTAATCTAAATGATTCAACGACAACAGAGTGGATCTTTGATGATCACTGGTGTAACCTAAACATATATGATTCTGAATAAAGTTGATTTTAAGCAAACGGAACACGTTTCCTCTGCTTGTCATTTTGTATGTACCTAGGTAGTAACATAAAATTAATAAATGCAGACCAAAATCTATTTATTATACACATTGCCGGTAGGTCTGTATGTATTCCATACAATCCCTAGGGATTATATCAAATACCTGAATAATACAGACTGCCGGTAACATGTACATTACTATCACACGATAAAAATCATAGTAACTAACGCATAGAATATTTGGTTTTATCACTTATAATGTCACAGGTTTCATTTTTGCGTTATAGTACAGTCATATGGTACAAAAACAGGGGGTTATATAAAACACCTGAATTTACCTTACGTGAGTTACCTGGAAAGTAACTTTTTAGGTATATCCATATCTTTGATGCTCGTGCCGCCCATATTGGGAAAATGGCGGCTTAAAGCAGTTTTTTGGCGATATTTCCTTTCCGACTCATTCTACGATTAAAAACATCAAATTAAAAAATCAATCTATTGAAAAATTGCTACAATTTCGAACCTCCACCTTTTTCGAAAAAATAATAGCTATTGTGTATGACCGCCCCAAAGTATAATTCAATTTTCGGTGAATGAAATCTAGTCTTTAGAAAAACATTGGGACGAGTGATAGATTCTAATAGAAAACTATGACACTAACAGTAGATGTAGGTATGTATACAATTTGGAATTATGATAAATTCGCCATTTACTTTATCTCATAAATGCACAAATTTATTTCTTGTAAAATTGCAGAGTCTCAATATAAAAAATTGTAACTGGTTTGTTATAATTTACTTTCCTTGTGTACAGATTTTTGGATAAGAAGTCATCTTTATGCTCAAAGCGAGACTTTTAATTAATGAAACCAGTAAATTTTATGGAATTTATTAAGTCCTGTTCTACTTTCATCATAGTGTATCAATTTTTCTTTTGCAATAGGTACACAACACTGTAGTGACGAAAACGGCAAAAAAAAGAAAGGTTAGTGTCCGAAGGTTGAATCGTTGTCGATGTTGACTCGGGAGTCTAGACTTCTGGGCATACATATTATTTATACACATTTTGATCAACACATGTTGACGCAGCAAAACCGATCAAATATTAGTACGTAGTAGTAATACTTAAATCATGTTGAATTAAAAAAATGATAACATGAAAAGAAGGCAAAAATATCAGATGATAGAAAAATGTCTGTATTATTTTTTACAAAAAAAATATTTTATTTTCTAATTAATTACCTGTATTAAATTAATTTCAAATTAATATTATTTTATTTTAAAATTTTACTTTTGCCATAAAATTTGTTTTTACTATAACAGTATATATTTTACAAAAATAGAATAAAAATGTACCATTGACAGTGTCATAATTAATTACAGCGAATAATTTATGTATGTAGGTATGACGGTAATTTTACGGAACCCAACTTTTTCCCTAAAATAATACAAAAAACCACTACACTACACATTACCATATTTCACTGTTTTGGTAATTAAATGGCTTTGCTTTTGGTACTATACTACAAAATGTACAAAGATCGTCTTATAAACGATAGGACGTGTTATGTATTAAACATATAAAAATAACAAAGTGTACCATAATATTTAATTGTTGGTCAATGAGACAAAGAAGGGTATAAAAAATGGATCATGTCACATAACGTACAAAATTAAACGAATGACAAATTAAAGTTATTCCGAGAAAAGTGATATAACAATGTTAAATGATACTGAGGACAAGAAAAGATGAAAATATGTATTGTTAGCTAAAACATAAATTAAATAAATGTTGTAACAAGAACAATAGCAATAAACGGCTGATTATGGTGATAGTGATATATGAGATGTTTGTTGATAAAACTATTAAACCAAAGAAAACACAAAGCAAACGTTTCTGAACTCTGAATAGTTGCCAAGTTTCGTAAAGGAATAACAATATTTATTTTATAAATAAAATTGAAATAAAAATCAATTAACTGAACAAATAAACTGTCATCGTAGTGGCAATGAATATTTAAGTTAAGAAAGCCATTTAAAATGAATGGCTTAGTAGCTTAATAATAATGACATTGGTAAAGTGACACCCTTACAAGGCGTGAAGGTCGTTCGGTGAACCTTGAACTTACAAGGGTGAGCTAAGTTTCAGTCAATGACCGATGACGCCATTTGGAGGACTCGAATTTCATGGGGTGTTGTTATGCCTGACAAACGAATGTCAAACTATACATAATATTGTTTAGGCCATTTATCGTCACATTAAAATATTCCTTTCTATAGTGAGTATTTAATAATAAAACAATTTTCGACTATTAGAGCAGATATTTTTTTTATAATTTTGAGAGAAAGTAGGTAATAAGAAAACAATTAAAAACTATGACACGACAACTAAAAAACTTTTGATAAAATTTATGAAGCATATGTCGGCCACTATTACGAATCTATTGACACCTGATTTATAAAAAAACGGTTCAGTCGTTTAGAGGCTAAGGTGAAACATACAAAAATACAATGCCAAAAATATTACCATTCCCTTTAGCTTCGTCATAGTCGGGTATGAAACGGAAAAAGGTTGATTCGTATATGTATGTATGAATTAATTTGAAGGTCTGAAATGGTTTGGGAATGGGTGACAAAAAGATGACAGTAATGTACATACGAGTATAGCAGAAGTTTCAAACAACTCTTTAACTATGTTTCTTTTATATCTACTTTGTTTACTTCTACTAATCCTAATCTATCTTTACTTATTATTAATTTATCTTTTTAATGCTTTTTTAAGTGATACAGCTTCGAGCGAATTCCAGCCATGTTTGTGCTCTTACATTTAATGGAATTGGCTGCAATTTGACACCAAGGTTGGCCGTAAACGTTGGCTTCCGGTTGCCAAACAAAAATGATTGATGATAGATACATACATACACTATAGAAGTTGCTACATTATGTTATTAGAAGTTCAATGACCGATGTAATGATGTTGCAAATTAATGTTTTCATGTCACGATTATGAAAAATTCATTGCATTGGTATTTTGTATCCTGTCATTATTATTAAATTTAATTAAAATTAATACAAGAGGATTTTAAAAATAATTATGAATCATAACATTATTACAACATCTCTGAAATTTCCCAAAGAGATAAAGTGGCATCCGGACTGATTCATCTCTATTCGCAATATTGTATCTTCGTGACATTTTAATTTCAGTAAGCGGTATAAGTTTGCTATGATAATAAACTTAGCTAACAATGAGTCAGTCACACAATAATTACACATTCATTTTTCACATTAAAAATAATTACATCGTGCAGAGCATTAATCGAAGTGTATTTAGAAAAAAAAAAAAAAAAAAAACTAGTCTTGATGTAATATAGCAGTGTATGTATATGGCAGTACCTAAATTGAGACGTACTGTTTTTTTTCGCCGCCAACTCTTTTCGGTCGTCATGGATGACAGACATGGCAACCAATTAATTGTGCATGGATATTTCTGTATATACCATATACCTCAAATCAGGCAAACAAACCGAAAATGGAACCTAATGAGATGTCGTCGTCGTTGTCGTGCCTAAAATCCTAATTTTCTGGGATTTATATATCAAATGGGTAATAGCACGAAAATACTTCTTCTGTTTAAAAGAAAACCCATATTTATCTCGATAATTATTACAGCTATCATTTACAAAGTGTAAGAATTTGATGATCGCACATAGCGGTAACAATTATCATATGTTCACGGTCAAACCTTACTGTATCATTGTCATTAACTTGTTGCAATCATATCCATTAATAAAATGGTAAAATATAGATAATGCAGTTAAAATAATGTCAACCGTGCGTACCGCAGGTGACCGTAGCTGTACGTATTACAGCGTACATTGAACTTCCATGTGGTCCCTGCAAATTGATCGGACACAGAAATAGTTTCATTTTATTATGCTTGCGTTCATGTCAATCTACGCAGCCAAGCGTTTTTTTAAACATGATACGCCCTAAAATAACTGAGTGTTGTCATCGAAGCGTTAATAAAGTCTTTGAGAGATAGATATTTTAGTTAAGACGAAATACCATCTTTCATAGGATATTTTCACCCATTAGGTGTTTGTTAATTCCTTGTAGGCTGTTCTTTGACTTAAACTTTGTGTGAATTTATGAAATAAGAACGAGTATTGTTCCTTAATAGAATGTATCAGTACTGATTGCGATTTCTTTCTAATTACCATATAATGTACAGTTGAACAATAAATGAATGTAGGGACTTATAGGTCACAAATTTGAAATGCTTTAGTATTCATTTTCATATATGATGCATATTTTAGAGTCAAGATATTCCACAATGTGTTAAAACGAAAAACCAGTCGGTTATGACTTGTTACGTATACAAAAATGCAAATGAATTCCGCTAAATTAAATCAACAATTCTTGCAAAATATTAATTTGCGGTGTATTATCTAGAACCATGTAGGACCTTGAGGCGATTGCAAATATCTTACTTTCTAACGACGGTGAATTAAAATATTCTTAAAACACTGCAATTTTGTATTTAGTGGCGGGTCAGATCTATTCTTACACACGTTTTATGGTGTGAAATATTGTTTTTGTGGCACAAACCACTTAAACTGCTCAATCCGGAATCAGTAAATAATAAAACGTTTAGCGTCCATCGAATTTAGCGGATGCTTGCAAAGTATTACCAACGGTTAAGCTGTTAAACATGACTCTTATACGGTTATGTGATAATTAACATGTCGGTTCTTAAGATAATGCTGCTATGCAGTCGATTTGAACACATAAAACTATAACTTTGTGAAACATAAGTTTATGATTAGTATTTACATTCAACATGACGTTTTACATTAAAACAGAGCGTTGTAAAGTTTTATGTTATCTCTCATACACAGAACAAAGGTAAAAAAAACGTACTATGTTACTACCTACATTTGCATTCAGTATTACTTTTGCTTCGACTAAAATACTTCATTGTTTCATAGTTGTAGCAGGTTAATAGCTTGTCATTGCTATTAACCGAGTACATGCTTAACAAAACAACAAAAAGAAAAACATATTTCAAAAATTTACAAAGATGTAGGTAAAAAGAAAATTGTTGTTTGAGAAAGACGTAAGACATGTAATAATTGTAATCGCGTAACAAATGAGCAGGCTATTGACGAACTTATGTTCAGGTAAGACGTGCCTAAAATAGTATATGGCCAGCATTAATCTTCGTCCGTACATCGCTAATACACGCATGGCGTGTGTAAAGGCATCAAAACAAAAGATTAAAAAATTACCAAGCCCAACTTGTTTACTCCGGGCGTTGACGTCATCGCCAATATGAACCCGATGAGATCACTGGTCGTTGGACGCGACTTACCCTGACCTCTACGTACACAAAACATTAAAATCAAAAGAAAGCAAACTGAAAGATGATTACTTGATGATATAGTATTTAAGTTGTTTGATGCTGTTAATTTAGATCCAGTGAAGTTTAATGTGGTATTAAAATCTTGCAGATGAAAGTTTAGAATTAATGTTCAGATGATAAGAATATTTGGACGTCATACATTTCTTTATTTTCATTATTTTGGACCGTTGACGTTCCTGTTCGAGAACAGTTTCATAACTATCTCCCTTCTGAAAATTATTATTTAGACCAAAGGCTGTTGGGGTCAGGAAGGTGGTCAGCTATAAAGGAAACCAACCAAACTTTTTGGGATTATGTACATTGCGCCAACCAAGAAAAATTATAGTTCCTCTTTTTATACTTCTTATACTTTAAAAGGATGAAATTTTGAGGTTAGTATACTCTCATTAAGGTCCATAGTACCATGGTGGATAGGATATGGAAATTTAGTATTCTTAAAAAAAAAATGTGTACAAGGTTCGTAAAGGTTTTCTTAGCTGGCAAATTTTACATCAGAAACTGTGCTATTGTGTCCCTGATAGATCAAGTGATGAATAATTATAACGGATATTATTTCAGCAATGTAGGGCATATTATGACAGGTAATGCCTGTAATATATAATTCTTTATCAAATTTGACAGTGCTGCTGTTTGTATAAGATTAAGTGGTGGTGGTTACCTTACGTGTGTTTAGAGGTACTGTGATACAGTAAACATACGAAAAAAGGTGTCACCTCATTTAAAAGAATTACGGTTACTCACTACAAATTAAATAAATCATGTGTCTACGGTTGAGATAACTGGCCTCTGAGAAGTAGAGAAATAACAACATAATCTTCCAATAGTTTGTGCATTTATCAATTACTGGAAGACCAGGTCGGTTACTTTCATAAGAACTCGACGTTGGGTAAAAACTGATTAGATTATATGCTTATATATTAACTGGTGTAAGTATGTGTGTGCCTTACATTTTCCGTATAATCTCTCTCTATGAGTATCTCAAAGGTACAATAGTGCCTGAACCTAGAGATTTTCAGAAGTTAAATAAAAAAATAAAAAAATGGTTGATGCTGTCGCTCAATTTTTTTCTGTCTCTGTTCTACTCTGTTGAGCATATTCTACAAGTGAGGACTTGTAATTGGCTCACTTTTATCTACTTTATTGCAATAGTTATAGTGTTAGTAGTAAGTCCTCATTAACATAGGCAAATAAAAATGAAAAAAAGTTAATGTTACTCTGAATACAATTTAGAAATATAACTGAATAATGTTAGTAACACAAAACCAGGAATATAAACAACAACAACAAAAACAAAAAAAAATTTATAACTCTAAAAAAAGGTGAAAGAGACCAATAATAATTACTGGAATTTTGCTATTATTGTTATGCGTTAAACAAACATTTATGTATCATCTATATACGAGTATATAAAAATATTATGTTAGTTTGTGTACGCTTCAAAAACTCAAAAAGTTCTGCACCGATCGAGCTGAAATTTTAGAATGATATATAATCCGCATCAAGGATTGTTTTTACCGACATAAACGCTGGCGGAGCCGAGGGCAACAGCTAGTATTATATAATTAATTTGCAGTTATAAAATAGCGCTGCCGGTTTATTGAAGAATGAAACATATCATTCTTTTGTAATTCTTCACATTTCTCAGGTTACATAATACGTTTGCCGTTTCCTTATAATTTATTTACATTTTTAGTAACTTGCAGTTTTCCTATTATACATCAAATAAAACTCTATTCCAATACTTTGTCTATTATTAAACACGGATGGAATAGGTCAATTGCGACATGCAGTAGAAGGACATAAGCGCTATTTGCGCAACTATTGTTTTGTACCCTTAATGCTGTTCGAACAACATTCTATGTCCATATTCCGTATATATAAATCAAATGTTTATCGATTACGGGTGATATTCAAACAAAGAACTAACGTCACAGCAAAGTGGGTTGAGAAGTTAATAGTTATAATAATACTGTAAGCGAAGGTCAAATAGTATGATATATATTAGGTTTTCTACGGGTATAGCTTTTACAATGTTGAACTATACAATGGATAGGTAATAACCGTTTTGTTTTCAGTTAATAAGCAACAAAATAGTCTTCATTCTGAATTGATGGCATAATCACCCTTGTATGAAATTGAATGTTATTGTTCATCCAGAAAGGTGGTAGTTATCTGCAGATCCTAATTACGGCAGACGAGATTCTAACTGTTTCATTAGAAATTATTATTACCATACTTACCATCGATAAGTTATAATGTTATAATGTAGAACTCGAAAAGCCGCCTTTAGCAGTCCATGGAGCAACAACTTAATTTCGATAGAATAACGCACATCAATATTATTTACAATGTAATTCATAGTTCACAACCATAAAATAGATGAGCAAAATGCCAAATGTCACCTCATTATTGTTGCATTTTCTGTTGCAAGTTGCATTCATTGTAAGAATAGGAAAAGACAAAACAACAGTTTTAAACTTTCTCTTTTAATGTGTATATGTGTTACTGTAGGATTATTTTATTTTCGAAGTATTTCATTACTGAATATGTAGTATTACACTTGACAGAGAGCCAAGAAAGAGACACATTCTAAATGTCCTCTTACAACATAGTGGCAAATTACCCTTTGTGTACCGAATGTACAGAAAATGGAATCAAATTGGTAAATTATTAAATTTATTAACCTGTTTTATCATTATATTAGCAAAAGATGGTGCTCTGAATAAATTTAATCTATTTTAGGGTCCCGTACCTCAAAAGGAAAAAAACAGAACCCTTATAGGATCACTTTGATGTCCGTCTGTCTGTCAAGACCTTTTTTCTCAGGGACGCGTGGAGTTATGAAATCAGTATCAAATACTTAGGTCTACTGCCCCTTAGAGCTGTGAAAAATCAAACTTCTAAGCCAACGCTGTTAAAATGCAGTTAATGCTGCAAATTTTCGACACTCGCAAGGAAATCAAAACCTAGAGGTTACTTCCCGTTAACTCAGAATCTTGAAATTTGGTACGAAGCAACGTCTTATAGCACAGATAAATGAAAATTTGCGAAAAACACATTTTTAGTTATATCATATAATATACCTACAGGTTTGTATGGAACCCTCGGTGAGCGAGTCCGACGCGCACTTGGCCAGTTTTTTTATAACATTAGACGTAACGCATCGCAGCCGTTGCAAACTTTATAAATCACAGTAACTGCGCACGCGCATGGAGGCAATAGCCAGCTTACAAAGTGTAATGCAATTTGTTATGTAAAGTGTTACTAGCGTTATATTATGGCAAACTTGTATCATAGTTATGGGTAGGTATCGTTCTGGTTGTTGGTTTTTGTTATTTTAACAATTAAAGTGACTTGGTAGTAATTTAATAGCCTCCAAATGTTAACGACAGAAGTAAAAAAAAGAATTAATGTTTTAAAAACTTGAATCAAAAGCACTTGACGTATTGTTAAATGATGAACTTACAGCGTTTTTTAAACTTTTTTTAAGTTAATTTGTTTGTTTCTATTGCACACCATTTAATTAACGAAAGCTAACATATCAGTAGTTTCTTAATCTGGGCAAATTAGCGATGTGATGAGTGCCAGTATTGGCAGCAATAAATATATAGTCTTATTACACTAAAGAAACTAAAATATAAAGATTACAGCCGGCTGCACTTACAAAGATGGTAAATATATTTTTTGAAATTTTAAAATAGTATACTCGTAGTATTTTTGCGGGTTACCTTCAAAACTAAAAACATTCTATCCAAAAACCCAGGACGTGCAACAACCACTAAACAAGCCTCTCTGAAAGCTCAGTATTGCAATAGCACATCTAGAAACCTGATGTAACACTGACCTGAACTCAATTCAAACAATAACGGCTAAAAAACAAAGAGAAAACAATATTGTCAGTATCAACGATTCCGATTCGAATTCAATTTACTTTCACTATTCACCTGGGAGTTGTATTCAAATCGTTTTACACAATTTTATTGGTATAAACATATTTTCCGTACGGTGGAGCTCGATGTAACTTTCTTTTAAAAAGTAGTCATTGGGAGCCTTTCTAAACATCAGGCGACTGTTTCATCGAGGACGATTATAGAGAGGCAGTTCATCTAACAAGGATGAGTGAGTATAGTATTTAAATAGTTCTGTATTCGGGCTATACGAGTTCGACGGGCGATTAGTTACACCACTCGCTTTCGGTCGAGTAGAATTACAGTTAAGGCTCTAATATTTTACGTATCAAGTTACATTCTTTGCCAATTTTAATTTTTTTCTTTGAAAGTTTTTATCACTGCAATAATTGGTTGAAGCGAGTTTTGTAAAAGCAGTATTTAACAATAAACAAATCTTTTACTGACCACTAAATTTGTTGAAATAATGACGATTAATTTTTCAATCTAACGCTTACTAAAACAATAACGAAAGATTTTTTCTTACAGGTTACAAACGTACTACTGGGACTGTGTCCATGCCACATAGTTTATATCATATTTTAAGAAACCTATAATTGTCTTAAAATATAATAGAAATCGTACGATATAATATTTAGTGAATTTTCTTAAATATTTTTAGTTCATAATACAGGAATAGCTTACAATTACAAAGTTGTGAGTATTTGTTTCTTTCATTGAAATTACTGGATATTTGATGAAATTCCAACGAGAATTGTAGAGGAAATATATAAAAAATCTTGTACTGTTTAAAATTCCCTTTAAATTGTACAGGAAAGCGCATTTAATTGTTCACAGAACTCTAGTGTTTGCTGTACAGAACAGAAACCATTTGGTTACATTTCGTTCACACGTATACACCAAATTAGTTCGAAATTTGAACTAAGAAAGAGTTCATTGAAACGCATTAACTGTTCCCGGTGTTGTCACGGGAAGTCCTTAACTTCTTTTTGTTCCATTTATGGACTACACTATTTCAAAGAAACATAAAGTAAGTTCTTTTTCTTTTAACTTGCGGTCTGTCAAAATCTTTTATTATTTTCGTTGTCACTTTACCTTTTAAGTATGGTTATAATTTGACACTTTGAAATGTCCATGTATTAACATGAAACTCCCTAAGTTAGGAGTGTCTTTTATGCAGTAAAAGTTTGTAATTGTGTCATCACAGGCTTAGAAAGATATAAACCAAACCCATTAATCAGTGGAGAAAACGTCCTTGCGATACGTTTCACTTATAATGTTCTGGTTTTACACGCACTTTTATTTTAATCGTCCATTTATCTACGACATTACGCATTATTGTTACAGCAGTATATAAGTGTGTAACGCATACATAACGCACAATATGTAAAGCTGGGTTCACCTGTATCATTAAATCGTTGCGTATCATGTGAGGATACATGATTACGGTTTCTTTTTGTACGGGGATAAAAATTCTGATCGAAAACACAATTTCCCATCACATATCTCGGATTTCTAAAGAGATATTAGCTCTGCAGTGGCAGGTTTCCAGGTATTACCTACATTTAAATACGGGATGTATTTACGAAATGATACTTTGTAATGTAGCCAAATACAATCATTAAACAAAATCAGAAAGCAATTAAGTAAGACAAGTTGAGGTTAAGGTTAGTACAATGTGGTACAATGCTAATAGTGTCACTTTACCGCAAAGAGACCTCTAGCGGCTGAAGTAGTCTTGTATGTCTATTGGGGTTTTTCATATAACCTTACTTTCGACTGCTAATATCGTGCCACTGGATTTTTTATAAAATTGGACACGATGATGGATTTTAGTTGCTAATAAACTATCAATTTTTTTTTTCATTTATTTATTAAAACATTGACTACTATACGGCCGACCTATCTTGGCGAGTCCGAATTTCGCGCAGAAGAATGCGCAACAACTCTTTTTAATATTTATTTCATTTGTACAAAGTATTATGGAAATTTTATTCGTAAATTGGCATAGCAAAAATGACAATAACAGTTTTCTTCACAAGTGTACATGCGCTAAAGTCCGCAGAGCTCATATTCAGACTCGCCAAGATACGTCGGCCGTATAGTACGAATACATCAGTCAAAGGTATTCTTACTGCACTAGTCTGCATACAGCTCTGGCTCTATTTCAAGTAATGCAATTGTGACTGTAAGTATAATTGGTTTATTAAAACGGAAAATTGAGCGTAATACCGACACGGTTGTTAACAGCTTTCTAATTCAGACAGTTACTTGTTTTAATGGAAAATTCGGGTTAAACATTTCTATCCAAAGTTTAATTATTTGTTAGCACACTTTAAACTGTAAAAAATAGTGAAAAACAACTAGTCGATTCACTACAAAATACATTTATAAAGTCACTAGCTGACCCACACAACCTCGTTTGCGTCTTCTATAGCGTGATGATATATACCCTATAGCCTTACTCGATAAATAGACTATCTAATACTGAAATAATTTTTCAAATCGGATCAGCGGTTCCTGAGATTAGCGCGTTCAAACAAACAATCAAACAACTCTTCAGCTTTATAATATTAGCATACATTATAGATTTGATGATGGTGTTTGCTGATTTCAAGTATATTTTCTTATATCAAGAGAAAAGTAAAAATGTATACGTGAATGAAATAGTGACTGACTTTAAATACGACTGTTAATCATGATCTTTTGTGTAACACAGGTAGTAGAGCCACGCTGGTTTCAGCACAAACGGGATGAGATACTACCCTCGCACAGAAAATGAACGTAAAATGACAGTGTTCGTGCTGTTGTGTTTCGTTAGTGAGTGCGAGACCGGAGGCCCAATGGTGTCAGATCCATCACTAGGTCGCCATAGTGTGGGTCACTATGCTGCATTGTCTACATTTGCAACGAGTATAATGATCACCACTCTTGGATTCTACTCTTGCTTTCCATCAGACAGAGTAGAGTCATTTTGGCTAAACACTCGAAAAAAAAATTACTTCATCTGCCTAACGCCACTTGGGTCGATTATCGGCTTCTTGCATCCATAAATAAATTAATAAATGGAAAATAATAATATTTATTTATGTTTCTGGAGTTCATTAAAAACTTGATTTATTTCACAATTTATAGCTCATTGACGATCACCCTAAGAAGTCCCCTATGGTGGAGGGGTCGTTAGGGCAGTCAAAGTCACTTTTTGCAACTTTATATATTCCTCACCCTAATCGCTTTCCTTATTTACTTTACCTCCCTTTTTAATTTTTTTTTCATTTCTAAGTAGGCTTTTTGTGAGGTAGGTTGGCGGTGTTAAACTTTGCACTGGTATTTAATGTTATTTTAAAGACTTCTTTTAGACGGATCAAATATTCTTAAAAGGTTTAGACAACAAAACACGAAATACGAGTAAATACAGGGCATAAGCAGCAGCAATTACGATAGTCGTCAATCGGACCAATATTAGTGACTCGGTGATTACCTGATCAGCTTTCATTTGACAACATCCGTTCAAACTTCACTTTTCAACAAATACATAAATAAATGAAAAATAATTTCACTGTAAATTAAGTACCATTGCAGCACATTATATAAGGCAATAATAACCATATCACAGAGTTTACTAGTACTATGAATAGTCTTTTTTTTTTTTATTGAATAGTGGGCAAACGAGCAGACGTATCACCTGATGGTAAGCGATTACCGCCGCCCATAGACACCCGCAACACCAAAGGCGTCACAAGTGCATTGCCGACTTTTGGGGGATGTGGGGCGGGGTTGGGGTATGGGTCTCCGGTATCCTCACTCACTCGGTGAAACACAGCGCAAACGCTATTTCACACCGGTTTCCTGTGAGGCCGTGGTATCACTCCGGTCGAGCCGACCCATTCATGCCGAAGCATAGCTCTCCCACGGTCCCATAGTAGACATTAATCATCGAAGTGTTACATCCAATAGGATAATAAGGTTTGTGTACATTAACGAATTTTATAATTTACATTGAAACCTAAAGTGGGCAATATGTTACGCAAATCGCAATAAGCGATGTAATAGAACACGTTTGCGAACCACATAGTTAATTGTAAGCCACATATTTTTGTGGCATAATAGTGAGGAATTCATCATATATTTCATTGGTGTTCATAATCAGTTATTTACTATTTACTGACATTCGTAAACTTGTATTGTGGTACATTCTACGCGTTCAATGAGTACTGTTAATATTTTTTATTTGAGAAAAGTACACATATTATAGTCGAGGATCCAGTGTCTATTTTTACCATTATATGACATCTATCTTCTATATCTTCTATAATATAAAAATGAATCGCTCAATGTGTTGGTAAGCGCATAACTCAACAAAGCCTGGACCAATTTGGCCAATTCTTTTTTTAAATGTTCGTTGAAGTTCAAGGATGGTTTTTACGGCAAGAAAAATTCGAATAATGGCCGTAAAAGCCCTAAAAGCACTCTTTTTTCCCATACAAACGTTTTCTAACAAAAACGTAAAGTCAATTTGAACTTTATTGCTATTGTACAAAGTTTTATTACAAGCACTCACTGTTGTCTAAGCAATGTGGGTGTGTTCCTAACATCAATGAGTCAATTTGCACTTTATTACCGCTATGCAAAGTTCAAATTCAATCATATCTATCAAAACAGTGTGCGTTTGTGCGTTGGAGTAGATAATCGTTGGATAGTCCATTTATCGAGAAGGGCTATAGGCTATATGTCATCACGCTAATACTAATAGGAGCGGAGCACCAATGAAAAATGTTTTAAAAACGGGGGAACATTTTCACGCTACGGGCAATAGAAGACGCAAACGAGGTTGCGTGGGTCAGCTAGTGATTCAATAAATATATAATAGTGTCCTCTAATTAAATGACATGATTCAATAAATAGCATAGTAGCTAATCTATGTGACATAAATTGCTTTGTGAATTAAGCTTCGGATCAGCAATTTTTGACTTCTGTCATCCAGTGCATGAAACAGAAGCTTTAAAAGTTCCTAGAAAAATATAGTGGAACTCAAAGGTAATAAGATAATAATATTAAATTTGAGACTAAAACGAAACTGAGTAAATAATATTTTGTAGAAAATGTAGAAAATAACTTGTTTTTACTTTTTAAACAACTTATTGCAGTGTGCAAATGAGCACATCGTTGGTGTTTTAAAATGGATGACGTCATTCTACAAGCCTTAACATGACTGGTAACATCACCTTTAAATGCTTCCGCGGGTATTAAGAACCTGGGCTCATGCTACGTCTTTAAGTTATGACGTTATGAGCAATGGTGCAATGAAATTAACCGACACATCATTTGATCAATATAATATATAACACCTTTGTTACTTAGTAAGGAAAAATTCTTACATGAGGATTATTTTAGATGATGCGTTTTGAATGTTAAATTTAAGCAATACAAAATTAATATGAATATTTTCCTGACATCACATTTCATTGTAAGTGTAGATATTTGGACCGCATTGCGGCATGTGTTTCCACGAAGCTGACGGCACGTGAGTAATTTTCCATCGTCCGATGTCGATTAGTGGAGATCAATGGCGGTAGTGAGCGGTGACGGTAATTGGAGAAAATTTACAATAATGACTTTACATATTTTTCCACGTTTCACGTTATTGCGAGGTTATGTAGTTTTAAGTATCGAAATGGCGAGACGTAATGTAGAAATGAGATTGTTTCCTTGAACGTTCTGGTTCGACTCTCACGAGTGATAATATCTAAGTACTCACTCATACACATGCGTATTATTATTGTAATATTGTGTTATATAAGCGCTTATAGTCGTATATTAACAATTTTTCTCCTACAGCACATTTACTTGGTAAATAATGCAGAAGAAGGTTAAACTTATATAGGTTTTAAATAAGTGATCATGAATAAAACATTATTGCTTGATAAAAAGCATTGCTAAAATAGACAAAAGAATTGAAACTCAAGGCTAGTTATTTAGAAATGGATTCCACCTATCTTTTTTACCCATTAGCATACATTAATTCTGGTGTACAGCGACCGGATGAATACAAATTAGAATTTAACGAAAAACGTTAAAACAACGGAACAACAATAAAAAAATGTAAACAACAAACTAAAGTTGATTATCATAATAATCCCATAAGAGTACGGCCGCGCCGGCGCAAATTACCGAAAACATGTTGACTTGCTTTTATAAATGAATTTAACAATGTTTTGTAATTTAAACTTGGCACACAAATGTTATCACAACGTCTTTCGGCGGCTCACGACGAAGATCTAACTGATTCTAAGTTGGTCACGAATCTGTTCACCGACATCTGTTACTAGGTAGGTATGTTAAGTATGTATGAGAAATAGTGTGTCAACTACTAGTGTAGCGTTAGACTAGGCGTGTACCTACCTCTATTGTTTAGTCTTTTGTTATTGTATAATCTTTAGTTAACACTATCAATGCTGACATTGCCGGCCTTTCTAATTACCGCTTACCGAGTAAGCACGTTTTGGAGTGAATACCGCGTCTTGGTAAACGATTAGGTACCAAGACCTCTGGTTAGATGGCGGGACGATTTGTGTTGGTTACCTTTCCAAGCATATCTTTTTTTTTTCTTTGTAATGACAATATAATTTACATGGTTATTATTTACATGGAATTCGTTACGATTTTACCTTAAAATTAAAGATGAAACTTAAGTGTTTTATTTAAAAAATCGACAAAAAATAACAATATTTATGCACGGCGTGGGTCGGTAGGTATCACGCCATTCTATTTTTAGTCATGACGATTCGTTTACATTTTTTATCATCTAATATTGACGTCGAAAGGACCGGTTAAGCGGACTTTTGTAAATATAAGCATATTTTATTTACTATTTTACGTTATCGCAATACGGTTTACAAGAAAATAACAAACCATAATAATAATCACAAAGAAACCGCATAGTAATTGTGGTCGTTTTATTCAATAACTGTATTTATATAGAGTTTACCTCAAGGCTTAGACAAAAACATTGAATACAGGTAGCCTTTTCTGAGTCAGACCAGTGAACGAAACCTACTGTAATACTTTTACTGTTTATGAGTATTTACACTAATCTTCTTGTTGATCTAACTTTGCGTTTGAAAAAGAACACCCAATGCATGAAAAGTTTGACGAAGTAAACTATTAAAGTCATACATTATTGGTTAGAAATGGTACAATATTGCTAACTGAATTTAAGGGTTTTGAGCAAAGTTTCCTTTTACGAGAATAAACACGTAAAATTATGTGTAACTATAAATTATGTAAAGTTAAAGTAAAAAAAAATGTGTCTATGCGGTTACGCCCCATGATAAAATCAATTTTAAAAAAAAACTTGCTATTCTTACATATTCTTCACATAAATTAACATAACAAACACATTATGTAATAGACTGCACTGTGACAAATATTGTATACGCTCGAGACATCTACACACACACACAGAAAGTTCTCATCGATCCCCTGAGGCATGGAATAATGAACCTTGTGTCGATATCCATAGCGTCGGATATCGATTGATTGTTGCTTCCAGCGATCTCGCCGGCGGGTGCGTCCTTAGTACGGTGAATGACCTTGTATGTACGAGTCGTTTCTAGAATGTAATAATAATATGGGTATAAGAAATCGTCTCGCGGGCCGCAATTCAGTTCAGTTTGAGCTATAGTGCGAGAAATATTGGAGTGATATCAGTGATAAACCTAGGGACCTCGGCGACAATAAAGGATTTATTTTTAATTTATTTTTTCAATAAAGTCTCTTTTGCACGTCAGAAGGTTTATTTCTCAAATCATTAATCCCTAACACGTAACTATACGTATGCATCTGTATACATCGACCAATATATTGGAACACCATTTGTATAGTACTTCATAAATCTCCAAACATCTACTATGCATAAATAAACTACAAAAAATGAGAGTTAAACATATGTGTTAAGGGATTAACACATAAATATGTATACAGTATTAAGTAAATACACACTACATACGCAAATATCGATTCCACTAAGAATTCTAATCATGTTTGTACACGTGATAGAATTGACAAATATTTGACATTCATGAGTCTAATAAAAATGTCTGCAGTCAAAATGATCTGATAAAATGTTTGCATATATATATTACAAATGTGAAGAACGATTATGTTGTATGCATATGTGACGCACTTAGAATGTTATTTATCCATTCGTTTTAATGGGAGTGCCACTTTTTTCTCATAAAATTTTATTACGTAAATATTGGATTGATATTGGTGGTGATTCTGTTGTTGTCATCACTAAACTAAAATTCGCCAAAATTTGTTGTTGGCTTATATACTGTAATCCCATCGTTTTACAGTCCATTTTTCGATAGCTTACATCTCAGCTGTCGTTGTGTTTAGTTCAGTACCAAATATCTAAGATAGTTAAAATCATGACGAATCGGAGCATCATCGAAAAGAGACGAAGTTGCATGGGTCAACTAGTAAAAGGAGTAACTATAGATGAATGAATGATGAAAATAAAAGAAAATTTCTACTTGTATTTTTTAATATAACCAGTAGTCGAATATATGAGTAGAGGACGACGAAAGACGATATGGCCACTACTTACTCCCCGTAAGCATGGAATTGACGGGTGATAGCGGAGAATGGAAGAAAATTCATTGCACCGACCCTAAATAAGGTTGGGCAAAGGGTAGGGAAATGATGGTGATGTTCCGTGTTCATAATATATAATCACAATAGGTAAATATTGGTTGACACAACTAATGGTGAAGAAAAAAACATCAACATTATGAAGTTTACATAAATAAATAAAATTACGTGAATATTGAATAACATTTACCTAATAATCTAGTTTAAAGGTTAATTAAATTGTTAAAATTAGAGGTATGAATAAAGTTGAGTACCGAGTCGATTACCTTTTGACATTTCCAAACCAATAACACGAAATCAGATTTCAGGTAAACAAGAAACAAATTCATATTTATTTCTAAACATTCGAAGGTCGATGTAGGTGCTCACCGGTTATGTGGGTGTTAAAAACAAGGCCTCGTTGGTTATTTTTAAATTGTATAATCAAAACAACCTACACTGATTCATGGACTTTATTTGTTTCGATATAAATTCAAATAAATAAAATCTAAGTCTATTTTTTTTACATTTTTGTTAGTCTGTTTGTTGTTGTTGTTGTCGTCGTATAATTTCTCGAACGGCTCGACCTTTCACCGTCAGATAGCTACTGATGTAAGGAGTAACTTAGGAGGCTACTTTTATTTAAGACTAGCATCGCCTCGCGATGTTACCCGATATTGTTATTGTAAAGGTACAACCATAGCCGCGGGTAACACCGCGAGGCGCAGTTAGTAGGCTATTTTGATATATATTATTAGATGTCCGTATATTTAGTTTTAATGTAGGACTTGCTAATAAATCATTTCTGTAATAATACAAATGTGGGAATCTAGATCGAAGTGAGAAATAGCAAAACACAATAACGTTCGCCTTAGAACATATTGTTTTTCCTTATGAGTAATATGTGAACTTTTTTGTGTAGGTACAAAAGGAATAAATAAATTCACAATAATATCAGAAACTTTATGAAAAAACTAACAGATCAGCTAAGTACCTAGTGTAAGAAGTAATTACTTCATAATGTAAATAATATATTGATTGTGATTAAAAAAAGGTTTATATAAACATATACTTTTATCTTTTTGAATAATTTCACATGTTTCAACTCCTTATTCTACATTGTTTGCAAAGACATTTTACAATAAAATTCAATACTAATTAATTAGATAGATAGCTGATATTAGAACACGAGTGTTTGATGTTTTGTTGCTAACCTAGATATAATAAATAAATAAATAAATAAGTAAATATTTCGGACATCTAACACAACGCCATCTAGTCTCAAGTTAAGCAAACCTTATGTTATGGGTAACTGATATAAATACACATATACTTATTTTTTGTAAATACCTACGTCCTACATATTATCCATAGAAAACACCCAACTCTGAAACATATATTTGTAGATCACACAAACATTTGGTCCGACCTATGATTTGAACCCGAGACTTCAAGCACAGCAGTCGCATTCACTACCACTACGCCACCGAGGCAGTCAAAATAAAATGTAACTAAAAATCATTTTGTATGAAATAATAAAATCAATGCGGGAAATACACACCCGTCGCTGTACGTATCAACAGAGTGCAAGTACCGATAAGTGTGAAATTATTATCAGCGAAAATATATTCGCACTTGGGTTTTTCAAGTAGTGCATAGGGTCGAGGGCTGTTTAGAGGGTCGGGAGTTTATTTATTACCAATATATTGTAAGGTTATTGATATCGATAACTGTTTACTTTGTAGTCGGTTTTGTCAGACATGCAATGAGCGTATTGTGGTCATAACACTATGTCTTCTGCCTTATTTATTTATTTTACTCCTGTTAGCGTTAAATTGAAGGTTATGTTATACAGCCTAAGAATTTGAAACAGATTATTAAATCGTAATTCCATCATTAAGTACCTCAGTAATTATCAAGAATCGGTTATTATGTCTCTAAGAGCTTTGCAAGGTACGACAAAAATAGTTTCGATAACGATATTACTTAAAGATACGAGTCGTAAGAACTAACTATAGAAAGATAGTAAGATAGGGATACCTAGCTATGTAAATCGTGATATTTTTATGAATTTACGTTCAGATTAATGGACAACGATTAACCAAGCTCGTGTTAGTAGGGTTACTATTATGCTAGAGTTCTCATTATCGCTCTTGTCGGTTTCATTAAATAGTAAAGGTTGTCTCGAGGTCGAAATGTGTAATACCTTAAATATTGATAGGGGTTAACCCCGTTAAGTACTAAACAAAACGATACTGAATCGATTTTATCAAAGACGAATAGAGGAGAATAAGTAACTGAACTGTATTATGTGGGGTATCTAATATTCATATGTATAAATATATTAATTTAAATATAGGTAACATATATTTTTTATAAACATTATAATGTTACAAAGTCACTTACTACTGCCACCTACCACCTGAAAAGGTCGTAGTCCTGAAAAAGTTACCCTAAGACCCTGGGGTCAGAAAAATCACGAGATACTTATTACAAATTTCTTAATGAATATTTAAATTATCTAAGCGAATAAACCTAAGCCATTTTATGACACAGAATAAGGGAATACTGGACCCTCCTGTTTTTTCTATGGAATAATGGGCAAACGAGCATACGATCACCTCGTACCACCAGCGATTACCGCCGCTCATGAACACCCGCAAGACCAGAGGCGTCACAAGTGCCGGCCTTTGGGGGGAGAGGGGTACCTCACTCACTTGGTGAGCAAGCGCTGTTTCACACCGGTTTTCTGTGTGGCCGTGGTATCACTCCGGTCGGGCCAGCCCATTCATGCAGATGCGTAGCTCTTCCACGGTAAACTTACTACTTATTGTATAATGTATTTTGGTTGGTCAATATAAATTAATAAAGTAATAACCAACATAGAATCAAATTAAGATTCCTACTGACAGAATTTCAGAGTTAAATTCAATACAATTTGCTTTACGAACACTACTTTAATATTTTACCTCTTAGCTTTAAGTTACCCTAGTTAATTATCTGGTGTATAATAAAGCGATTATTATTATCTCTAGTTTTAAACAACACAATTCTAATAAAAAAATATTAGTATTAGAGTTGTGATGTATTTTGATATGAACCATTAAATTATAATGAGTTGTGATCTTATAGATCTTCACCAGCACACTACTTAAGGGACACATATTAATTAAGAGATCAAAATTTTCCACATTCTTTTCACCGTAGCGAAGTTAAATATCAAAGAGAAACCACAATAATGTTATATTCTAATTAGTTAATAATAGTGGGTATTGAAGCGAGCTAAATGTGACATCAATTTCCTTCTAAAATTCTGTTATGGAGTGTGTAACCTTGAGCACTACTAGGAAGCAGAAACGATTGTCCTTTTCCACATCTAGCACTACTTTAGTCACTTCTAAACGCAATCTTCATTCAGCGGAGTCACGTTGTACAAAGGGAATAATAAGCCATCTCTTCCAAATACGTAGTTTCCATTTTAAAGTCCTTCGACAACAGCAATAAAAGAATAAACCTCATAGAATTGAATTAGGCAGACAGATATTCTCGGCCCAAGATCTGTGAGTCTGTGGTAGAACGTCATAAAGCACAAACAATATAATATATAGTGATACTTCGACAAGTACAAGACAAGTGATTTAATTTGAAACGAGGTATCTTCAGGTTTTGTTATCTTAGTAATCGACTAAAGTAACAAAACAAATTGCTTTTTGCTTTGCTTTATAATCGTGGGACGATGCTATTCTAATGTAAATAAGATAGGTACTTACAAACTACTTGTTTTGTTATGCATGGTTCCTTGTTTATGTCAACAGGTAAATTAACATAATATATTTTAAATCTTGAAGATCTGTAAACAGTTCCACATGTGGTGTCTCAATAAATGAGATTCTAGCTCAGTGACAATCTTAGTAGGTTATGCTATTTTATATCGCAAACCTACACGGCCATATACGTTCGATTACATAGTCCCGTATACAATTAATTACTGTGTTATGTAATGTTGACAGGCAGGTTTCTTGTTCATTATTATTGAATGATGACAAGGTTACTATGCTGCGTTAAGTGAGTTTGTGAGTTGCGGTTATAACGATATACTGCATCTGGACTATTTCAGGTAATTTTTTTTTTATCTTATTTCACTTTCACTTGTAAATATATTTTAAGGAATACAAAATCCTTAACTAAATTGGGTGATAGCTTTGTTCTTAAGGTTAAAGCGGGAAACGTTGAATGTCAAACATAATCTGTATATATGAACCTGTAGTCAAGCAATAGTCATTTTATTTGAGGGAAGCTTGTTACAGCCTTCTCTCCATACTAAAATAGATGAACGTGTACAAGAAAACATTTTTAATTACAATTAGTATTCTACAGTTTAATGTCATACTGTCACTTTCATGCTTACCACCGCCATCTATTACGCGTAGCATACATTTTCAAAAATCTCTTACAGCTCCATCTAGCGTGACTTATCGTAAATGCTTAGCTACTACAAACGTTTACCACACGTAAGTAGCAGCATTCGAATTATTGCAAGAACTGTTTCATAGATGGCGCTGTGAAACAACGCCGCCTTTCATTTGACAAAATTAGTGGACAAAATAAAACTAACTTTATGCATAGAAATGTTCGTATTTCTTTAAAAAAAAAAAAAAGGTGTACTGTAACATATAGTCGCTAAAGAATTGGCAGGACGGACGGTCTGATTAACTAATAGGTATAATATTGCAATAATAGGTGATATTAATGTACATCATTATATAAATAAACCATAGATTTTTAGCCAAGCAAAAAAACTTAACACTAAGTAGTACCCGACCCCAATTAATCTTGGGAATAATAAAGACTAGTAAAAAGATAGACACTAAGTGTCAAAATTGTTAAAATAACTTATTTATTCAGTCACAGAAAAAAATCAAGATATATGTATTGACATTTTGCTGGTTTTTTTTTCTGCATAAGGGTCAGTCAGAGTCAACAATCGGATAAAAATATCAAGAAATGTAAAATCTTTGAACAAAAAGAAAACCGCCCGAACAGGGACTTGAACCCTGGACCCTTGGATTAAAAGTCCAATGCTCTACCGACTGAGCTATCCGGGCTCGTGACAGTAACGTTGTAAAACGAATCTACTCTCAGCTTTAACTGTGTTATATCGGATTTCAACACAAGTTTTTGTAATTTCTTCTTCTAATTTATTTTTTCTTCTTCAAAAAATAATTTCAATATTACATATTTGGAATAGTTCATAATAGTCATATTAACGACCTTTTCTGGTTAAAAATGTAACATTTGATTGGATGACACAATTAACACTAAAGTTCATGTTATCTTCGTGTAAAATTAATAATAATTAATCTTTTTTGAGTTCAGTTTAAATTCAATTCAAAAGAATAATATTTTAATACATTTTTCAATCAAAGTTTGTTGAGTTGAGGTATAAAGTGACGGCCGCAACTATGGGCCGATGACCAGACTAGTGTAACTTTAACAAAATCTTAGTTGTGTGTAATACAGCTACTAGACACTAGATGGCGTTGCGAGTATAAATATCAACTATCAACGTTTATTAGTGTTTAGTAAAAAGGATGTCAATGTTGAAGTCGCTAAGTGATATTAGTCGGAAGAATAGGTGAGCATTAAGAAATGATTTGTAAATTAAGTAAACTCGCGTAAAATATTAATAAAAATCAAAACAAATTATGACAGCCTTGCCAACAAACCATGTAGACTTCAAACCCTGAGGACGATCTGCTCACGATGGCTTCTCTTGGCGGGCACAGGATTACGTTATAACACTAGAAAGCCTAAAAATCGTAACGCCATCCACTTTTTGTAACACGAAAGGCCAACGAACCCAAATAGGCGACTGCAATATCCAGGTGTTGCATTGTGAGTGTTGAAATGTTTTTGTAAAAACAAAGCCGATGTATTGAATGGCGTTATGACACAATTAACTGCGAATAATCTTAATATGTTGAAAACCCTAATTTGTTGCACTAAAAAGTAAAACTGCGTTTTTGCTCTAAAATTAAAAATTCAAGACAATTATTCTTATTTTATTAAAACGGTCATTTTGAATAAGAGTTTCGAGACGCAAGTTCTACTTTTTTGTAATTTATTTTCTTAGTATACATATAATTATCACAGACTATAAACTACACAACGCTCACCGTAAAAAATCTTATTAAAACCGATTCCGTGAATCATTATCGCTTCGTACCCGCCGTTTCCTAAAACCGTCAATGACAACTGGTTTTGCAGAGGTTTATGATAAAACTAGAACCTACACGAGTTTTACACGTGGATATGTACGTAGACAATATATGTGGCAAAATATATATTCTATATAAAACATGTTAGATGACGCAACAACAATAAAAAATTACTAAATGAAAATCTTTCGTACAGCACCAAATTTATCTTGCGTTTAGCAGCTGTAAATGTAGTTCTAGCTTTATCTTAAAAATTTCGTTACATGCGAATCTGTTTCATTATTTATTATCATAAAAATTACATCAGGTAGTCACGTAGGAACGGAGCAAATATTTCCTATTAAAGTCTCTTTACCTGACAGAAAAGTTTTTGTAAACCAATTTCAAATTCAATATTGTATTGTCGTTCTTTTGTAAAATACCTATTCTCGAATCATGACAAATTGCTTTTGTTATCCAAGACGTCTACCTATTCCAATACAGCGAATAAAACGTTTTATTTCATTCAATCTCTAAATAATATTCGACCTTAGACGTGTGTATACTCTTTCATGCATTTATTAATATAAAAGACTTTCTGAGCTTTTCTGTATAATAAAAGCCACTTACACAATAAATATTTATTAGGGGTGTGGCTAATAACTTTCGTAACTCGTATTTTTCTGGCTGTATATGATAATAAATTAAATAAAAATAGATTTCATTTGCACTGAATGTCAGTTAGTCTCAAAGATATGACGAATTTAGACAACAATCGATCAATCAATAACAAATTAAGTCGATACCAGTAAAGAGATTTTAATAGTAAGGAAAAGCGATTTGTTCAGAAAACCGTTAAGAAATGACGAATCGCATCAAATCATTATGACATCATTATTAACTGAGTAATCAAATAGTCAAAAGAATCAATAAATATTTGAATTACGCAGTACAGATATACAGACAGACTACAATGTCAATAGGGCCTTTTTTGAGGTTTGATATGGACAGAACAAAATGAATTGGCCTCTATTGGTTTTAGTGTAAATTTTCGTACTGATTGATAATGATGCCAATGTTTAATGCAATACGTCAGCAGGCGTCACTTATCAGAGAATGACTCACGGTCTCGGTGTTCGGCGCAGACTGTCATAGTACCTGCAATGAGAAAGTTCGTTAGTTTTGTGCACAGTGTAAGAGGATTTCTTAAAACTACCTTGCTAATTATTGAATTCGTGATCCCTTTTATTACTTTCAAACATCTCATCAAAATCAAAGAATTTTTGAAAGGCAAAAATAGGACCAAAATATATATATCAAGCTTACGTAAAATACAGCATAACAGGTATTTTTCACGACCCTTGTCGATGATAAACTTTTTGAGAGTAATTCATTTTAAAAATAAAATATAAGGCTAAAATTAAAGTCTAGTCTTTCGAAATTCAGCAGCTTAACTGTTTAAAACTAACATTATAAAGTCAAATTCATATCAATTTAGTCTCAGAATGTAAAAAAAGATGAAAAGTGAAATACTTTACTGAATTTGCATATAAAACTGTAACGGTTATCTGTTCCATTGACTACATATAATTAAATGAAATAAAACGGAATTCATAACAATCTGATATTAAAATTAATTAAGCTTAGTTTACGGCATTTTGTGTGTGACCGGTTTAACATAAACGGTCAATTAACACCAACCAAATGTACACGTATATACTTAGTATCAAAGTATTTAAATACATTATTGGACTTTCAAATGTGTTCGTAAGTGTAAAAAGAGCAAAAAGAAATAAAAAAACGAAATGGAATGGAAGCTGTCTGCGTTTTGAAAACGTGAGACTCACAAATTTATAATTATTGAATAGTCTTCATTTTACAAAATATGTACAGTACTTGACTGCGCCCTCCCCTAATTCAATTCTTATAAGAAAAGAGCGCCCGTAAGGTTTCTCTTAGTACGTAACGGTTTCAGAAACTTGTGCCGCTATTTCTAAGTTCCTAGTGTGTTTTATACGCTGTGAATGTTAGTGTGCTGTATTAGAAATAAAAATCTTAACGACCATTTCCAGAAAAAGAAATAAATTATGAATGTTGAAGTTTGGATGTATGGATAGATGTAAGTTTGCATGCATGGGTCATGCTTGAACGGCACATGGAAATTCACAAAATTGAATACATGAATATTGTGAATTTCCATGTGAAGGTTCTTGGTTACAGCTAAGTACAGGTAAGAGTGTAGTTTCAGGACGGCTTTAACGACGCAAATAAATCTGAATAAATGTCATTTCAACCATTTGCCGTCCACTGCTGAACGTAGATCTCCCCCAAGGAGCGCCAACCATCCCGGTCTTGGGCAGTCCACATCCATCCACTGCCAGCCACTCTTTTTAGGTCATCAATCCATCGTGCTGCAGGGCGCCCTACAGTACGTTTGCCTAATCGTGGTCTCCACTCAAGCATATTTCGGCTCCACCGACCAAATGTACTTTTTACCTATTTATCGTGTTTGTCGAATATCAGTTGACAAAAAGCCGTTCGTATTATATTGATTAATTTTTGTGCTAAACTATTTCCAAAGGGCCCTTGATGCAAATTAATTGTATCCGTGCTATTGTCGCAGCTGCGAGTCACACGTCTTTGTGATATCAAAAGCTTTATGCATAGTTGTATTGTAATATTCTTATTATTGTACTAATTTAAATAATAACAAATGTAATAGCAAATTTTCACAAGGCATTTATCTTTTTTTAAGTACATTTATTATTATTTTTGTGAAATATATGCGAAGAAAACCATTTACAAGACTAACTTATAAGAATTTCTAACAAGAACTGGCTGACCGAAATCGATTAAATTTTTACAATAAAGTGTATGTTTATCATATTATCATTATGTAAGTGGCACAAAACGTGAGGCTCATAAAGAATAGAGCCTCAAGTTTTGTACCACCTACACAATACAGGGAGCAATTCCATTGCCATTAAGGGATAGACAGGAAAATTTGGAGTATATTGAAAAGATAGCAGACAAGGAACAAGAAAGAAGGAAATGGTAAAGTGATGAATTAGTAGTGAAACCTGAACGTATGTACAATTTAATCTCGATTTTGCAAGTGGTTTGACATGGTTTTTACAAGTGACATATTTAACACCTCGTATACAGCGTGTCAAAGGGGTTTGACCGGAATCAAATTCGATGACCCATACTGACATGAAAAGAATACTGTGTGAAGTTAGAAGCAGCAAAGATATTTTTAGATTTACATTAACTTTTTTATTGATTAAAAGTTAATAAATAACGTTACGCTATATCAAGGCTGTAACAGCAACAATAATGCTACGTAAACGAAACAAGATGTTCAGATACCTTAGGTGTAACGTAGATGATATTGCAAAACAACTGTAAACTCGTAAAACGTATTCATCATCATTATAAGAGTCGTTAACAAATGATTCCTTGACTGACGTATTCGCTTTGTTTCTAACTAACTCTCACTGACAAAAACTGAAACTAACACTGAGTCAACTCAGTGCCCAGTATTTTTCGGTATACTAATAAAGGCGAAAGAAGTGTGGGGGAACAGGTGTCATGTCCCTCAAACACAAAGGGAAGATCCTCCGACCGGGCGAGATAATCATGCCTGGCGGGCACTGCCCAACAGTTGATGTTGGGATGTTATACTTATGATAATCGGCGCGAGAACTTGTTATTGCGCGATTCAGGATTTGTAGTTACTCCGTGTAGTGCGTTACTTCGTAGTTCAGTGTATCTTCGGTAGGTGGAGCTGTAGTAGTTTTACTGTTGTGTTATATGTATGTGGATGTCGCCACAGGAGTAAGGTGTGGGCAGCAAAGGATCACATAGAGTTTAAAATTTTCAATAGTATAGGAAGCCAGTCTGGCTAGTTTCACTTTATGACAAATAGTGGTTGTATATTTGTTTTACAAGTAATATTGCTAGTAATAATAACTGCGTTTCTAGCTATTTGGCGCTTGTATTTGTTTATTCCACAAGGACCCGAAAACAAACTGTATGCTAACTCAACTTTATGAAAAACAGAAAGTTTACTACCAATCCACAGTGACCTCTATATGCTCGCGAAACTAACTAGTAATGTTTAAGAGACGTAGAAGTTACTATTTATCACAATATATAGCGGTGATCAAGGCTTCTAATAAATTTACATTTTGCCTTAATATGTTGGGTAGTTTCGCAGCCACATAGGCTTAAAATTTACTATCGAGCATATTGTAACTTTTATTTTATCTTAAGTGATAATATTAACACTACAAAATAATTAAAACTGACCTTTTTTTTAATTAGACTGGACAATTTACATTGATCCTTGATACTATTATTAGCAATCACTTTCATCCTTTTTTACAACGAGGCCTTGGGCAAAAGGATCTGCTAACCAGTTATATGTAGGTATGTATTATTATATAACTTACTGCATTTTAATATTGTGTTAATGTAAACATAAAAAATGAGAATGATTTAAGAACCGGTGAAGATACACTTACACACTTTAGCTAACCAAATAAATAATAATAATAATGTGCAGGACATTTTATAAAATCCACCCAAAAATAATTGACTTCCTACACAACTCGATGCAGCATTGGAATACAACATTAAATATTAATGGATACTCTAACACAGAAATACCTAAAATTCCAATAAGGCGAGGAATCTTCCAAGGTGATGCGCTTAGTCCGCTATGGTTCTGCCTAGCACTCAATCCCCTTTCTCATATGTTAAATAAGTCTCTTCTAGGTTACACTGTCACTACACCACAAAAACAAACAAACCTTACACATCTTATGTACATGGACGACATAAAATTATATGGCAACAACACAGAGTCACTACACCGTCTGGCAGACATTACACAATCTTTCTCAAATGACATTCATATGGAATTTGGAATTGATAAGTGTAAAACATTTTCAGTAGTTAATGGACAAATTATTACCAACACCTACACACTCCAGACAGGAGAAACAATTGAACCTTTAGAATCTCACAACTCTTACAAATATTTAGGATTCCAACAAAACAGACAAATCAAACAGAAAGAAACAAAACACACTCTTAAACAGAAATTCAAACATAGAATTAACATTATACTCCGTTCTCAACTAAATTCTCGTAACACAATCAAAGCAATTAATAGTTATGCCATCCCCGTTCTCGTGTACTCCTTCGGTATAATAAGATGGTCCAAGACAGAACTCACGAACCTCCAACGTATTATAAATACAACACTAACGACTTACAGAAAACACCATCCCAGATCTTGCGTACAACGAATAACCCTCCCTCGGGAAAAAGGTGGACGTGGTATAATAGATGTGTTCAATTTACACAACAAACAAATCAATTCACTCAGACAATACTTTCAGCAACGATCACAGCACTCTATACTACATGAAGTTGTAATGCTTGCGGACAAACGTTTCACCCCACTTAATTTAGCAGACCAGAACCCACAAAGCAATGAACGTATTGTTGAAATAAAAGAAAAAATAACTCTATGGCAACAGAAATCCCTACACGGCAGACATCGCCACGACCTGCAGCAACCTACCGTCGACATAATTGCGTCGAACGAATGGCTGCGGCGTGGAGACCTGTTTCCTGAGACAGAAGCATTTATGATAGCAATTCAAGATCAAGTCATCGACACCCGGAACTACCAGAAGCATATCATTCGTGCACAAAATCTCACCTCTGACGCCTGCAGACGCTGCCATGCCTGTACCGAAACCATTCAACACATAACCTCAGCTTGCAAATCTCTAGCTCAAACTGACTACAAACACAGACATGACCAAGTAGCCGCCATAGTACATCAACATCTTGCCCACAAACATCACTTTATAGACAAAAAGACACCCTATTACAAATACAAGCCAGAGACAGTACTAGAAAATAACAACTACAAAGTATACTGGGACAGAACGATTTTAACAGATAAGACCATTCATTTCAACAGACCGGATATCACACTTCATGACAAAATAAAGAAAGCTGTATACCTAATAGACGTAGCAGTTCCGAACACTCATAACGTTCAATCGACAATAGCTGAAAAACTTACTAAGTATCAAGATCTGGCAATAGAATTAAAACGGCAGTGGCGAGCAGTAAACATTCATATAGTTCCAATAGTAATATCTTCAACCGGAATAATACCCAAAAGCCTTCAACACAGCTTAGACATTTTAGAAATGCCGCAACATTCACTACATCTGCTCCAGAAAGCAGTTTTATTAAACACCTGCAGACTTACTAGAAAATTCCTCACTACATCTTCAGTTTCATCCACATACACCATAACTTAAACCCTGATTACATTTGGCTATGGCCCGTGAAATCAGAAAATCTTACCCCATAAAGGGAGTTGAAAAAAAGTTGAAATAATAATAATAATAAAGCCCTTTATTCAGACCAACTTAGTTGCTATTTACAAAGTATTAAGAAATATTAACTATGAGTTATTTTGAGAGTTGAGAGAAATTATATAAATCTATTTTTGTGGCTAAACTAATCTTAATCTATTCTAATAGTTAATTATTTTTGTAGGTCTGTTTGCCAATCGGCAAAGGCCTCCTCCAACTTTAAAAAAAAAAAAAAATAAAATAAATAATAATAATAAATAATAAATTTTATTGTAACAAAAATTGATTACAAGACACTGTACAGCCCTGACTCCCAAAGTAGCGCAAGCTGTGTGTTGGGAGTCAGTTCCTATTTACAGGCAATGAGATTTTAAATTTTATTTATTTAACACACTTAGAACACTGCCGATCGCAAAGCTGTCATGACTATATTTTTAATTATTTTGTATTAATTCTTTTGTTTCGCAGGCTAGCCTATACCAAGGGATTTCTTATTAAATAATCTTTATTTTGATATTAATTTCAATTATTTATTATCTTGGTGCTGCCGGTTAACTTTTCCATTTACATGTTCATGCCTGTTGCATGAAATACGTAAGCAAGCCTTGCTGACGATTGCTAATATACACAATATAATATGCTTAGGCATTTCTCTATATAGAAATTAATATTAATCTATTATATAAAATTCTCGTGTCGTGTTGGTGCGTAATCGAACTCCTCCGAAACGGCTCGACCGATTTTGATGAAATTTTTTGTGATTATCCGGTATCTATGAGAATCGGTTCTTATCTATTTTTCATCCCCCTAAATGTTAGGGGTAGTCCACCTCAAAATTTTTTTTTTTTTTTTTTGTCAAAATTTTTAATTTCTATTTTTTTATGATGTAGCATTAGAAAATACATACAACCCTAGATTTTCAACCCTCTACGATCAACCCCTATTTTTCCATCGCGATTTTTATTGACCCACCTCTACAACATATATTCCCTTTTATGGCAAAGCAACGTTTGCCGGGACAGCTAGTATATTATTAATAATAATTTTATTGGTTATCAATAGAGTGAAGGAGATGAAAGAAAGTGATGAAAATTATAACTAACTTAATTTTAATAAAAAATAGTGATTACAATTTTGCAATAGCCAAGCCATAATATGAGTTCATTGATTAAAAATAAATGTTTCGTAAGGTTATCAGATGGGTGCTAAATGATCTTCACCGGTGCTTGTACTGTAAATACATTTAAAATAGCTAGATATAGAATCACTACATAGTATAAAACAAAGTCGCCTTTTCTGTCCCTATATCCCTATGTGCGCTTAAATCTTTAAAACTACGCAACGGATTTTGATGCGGTTTTTTCCAATAGATAGAGTGATTCAAGAGGAAGGTTTATATGTATAATACATGCATCATATACTAAGGCAACATTGCTAATTTTAGAGGTTTCTATTTTATGCCGGTGCAAAGTCGGAGCGGGCCGCTATGTTTTTATATACAACGTTCATAGTTTTTCTGTAGTGTATTTAATTTAGTATCAGCATTGCACCCGTGCGAAGCCGGGGCGGGTCGCTAGTATATTATAGATAATAGATAGATTGTTACAGTAAGGGGGAGGTCCGGTGAGGTAATGACACGTGGGGGTTATACAAGAAATATTCTTGTCTGTAAGTTTATAAATAGAAATAACTTAAACCAAAAGATCTATCGCAGTTCTTTCAGCTACATAGCACTAGCAGTTCAAATTTACCTATACAACCATTAATACTTATATTTTCTGTGTGACTCATTCATTTTGTAAATAAACGTAATGTCACATTTCATTGTACATTTCAACAGCATGTATGTATTTGTAATCAGATAACTATTTATTTATAAATTACATTAACCTGTAGTAAGTGCATGAATGGAACGTTTGTCATGCCGCTGACAATTTCTCTTTACTTTTCAATTTCAATCAGTGACTCATGTTTAAGAACTGTTGTTTGACGACCATATGGTAGCCAGCTTTGGCTTCAAGTTGTTTCATGTTATTTCTCATTATACAGTCGTAGTCACTAAAGAATAAAATGTACCTTTAAATCTAAATTGATAATTTAAAAAAAACGGCTGAACTAGTAGAATAATTTAGGTGAAACTTAGATGAACACTCACTCAATTGAAAATATTGAATTAAATAATTAAAACAGCAAAATAAAGAGCGCGTATCCGAATCGCGTTTGACCGGTTTTTATTAATTTTCAAAATTTATTTTCCAGATTGTGTCACGTAACACATTAATTTAATTATGTTATGATAGTCTTTATCTTTATATAGTTTAGTAATTAGTTTCTCACAAAACACAAACCAAAACCAATCAACATTTGTATTATTTTTACTCAAACGAAATCGATATTTGTTTTAACATCGTTATCTGGTACACTATGAATAATTATTTAATTTAATAACTCATTGTAACTCAAACATATATATAGCATATTAAGCATTCTAAGACAAATATTACGAAAAAGTTCCATTTAAAATTAAATATGTCGATGCCGTTTCGGAATGTTCCAGCACATTAAAACTATATTTATTTAACGTTAAATTTGATAAACTAACTGGCCAAGTAATCAACTATCGATTGGTATGTACGTAGTAAAAATACTCACTCATTACTTCTGTGGAGTGTGTACAAAGATGAAACTATATATATATGACGTTTGAACACAGATAAACGTTTCCAGCCTCTCAGCTACAGAGTTAAATGTGAATGAACCGTACTCTACTGATATCAATAGTAGCCTATCACCACCACATACTATTATATTGCTAGTTATAATAACTTTAATACAATTATCTTCGCCCACGCCCTGCAACGCGCGCGCCTACTTGATTCTGAAAGGCAGACCACTTCAGGCTACTTTAACAAATATGTTTATCAGTCAGGTGAGGTTAATCAATAAGTTTTTATGCACATAAACACTTGTTTTACTCATTAGTGATTTAGAGAAAGTTCAAAGTCAAACTTCCACACCATTCTACATGGTGCCTGTGTGATAGAAATATGGCTTGCCTACTCGTGTTGCTCTGGAATATTTTTATATTTTAGATTTTCAGAAATTCAAAATGTTTATATTGATATGACTTAAAAATCATAGATATTAATAAGTAAGTGCCAACATTTAGATATAAATACATAAGTTTGTTGGAGAACGCGTTGTTCAGTTAGAAGCAAGTGCTGACAACACAATTTAGTAATAATTTTACACAGTTAACCTATACTTGTTTATTTGATTTATAATGACAAGTAACGTGCCGTAATGGTAGGATTTAAAAATCCATATACACAAAAATATTTTCTTCAATTTCAAATACCCTGTTATCCCCCGAATCGCGTTCATCGCCAGAATTAACGGACCGTCGGAACGTCAGCAATAATGCCTTGCAAATCGTTTCCTATTTGATTATCCTAAACCGAAGCCATATTTGGCTAAAGAAAAATTATTTATTGCCACAAAAAATAAAAGTTACGTTAATAGCAACTGGGTTGACTACCACCGCGATAGTGTTCATTTTACAAAAATAACGACTTACCATGACATATCATAAGTCCTATTCCTTTATTTTGCTAATATTTATATATAAGTATATATAAATATACCTACCTACACCGGCTTCGCGCGGGCTCTTTATGGAAAATATAATACGACTACGTATGACATATGTTACCCCGAGTAGATGTTCGGCTTAATTTTTACGTCTTCCACAAATATCGTAAAATTTTTGCCAATATACACAAAAGTTTTACAAATTATTTACGAAAACCTGCCTCAAGAATTACTCTTTCTATTGGTAAAAATCGCATTAAAATCTGTGGAGCAGCTTTTGAGTTTATAGCGAACAGACAGACAGACGCGTCAGAAGACTTTGTTTTATATATAGTGAGACGGTCGAATCGAGAAACCTCCTCCGTTTTTTAAACGGACGTCGAAAATTGACGTACAGAAGATGACAGACGAAGCTGGGTAGTAAGACTGTGAACGTCTGTCTACATATCTAAATACTGACTACGGTAAACGTATTGCATAACGTCTGTAACCGATCGATGTCCGCCAGAGGCCAGTCATTTCGAGACTTTCACTAAGCTAAACATTTGTCTAGGCTGAAATTTCGGCCGTTTGTAAATGAGTTGGAGTTGGGTAACACGGCATATTTGCTCTGAAAGTAAATAGAGACTAGTGTTCGTTTAAAGAGGAATAAACACTCTCGAGTGCGAATTGAACTTGTATCAAAGAATTTTAAAATTTACACAAGCAATATGAATTAAATTTAAAAGTATGAGGTTTCAATGAAAAAATAAGAAACACGAAAATTAATTAGGCAGCAAGAGCGTAATGGCTTAGCTGCCTGGCTCCTAATTGCGTGTTTTAAGATTCGAACCTAGTATGACGGACAACAAGAAGTCTAGTGGGGGATTTATTGACAAAAAACTCTCTTTAGTAGGTTTTTTGTTCTTACTAAAGAAATATGTAAAGTTGATAAACTATTGAAGTTAACAACTTTACATGTTTCAGACCTCCACATTTCAGATCTGCTGATCTGAAATGTCGAAGGCCGAATAAAAAAGAAATTTTATAATCCTACAACAAAATATCAATTCGTAGTTAATAAGTAGTTAATAAACCGAATAAATCTTCTTGTTAGGGTTTGCTTGTTTTTATTTTTTAAAATCTTTGATAACACTTAAAAAAACCGTAAAGAATATTAAATCGAAATGCAGCATAATACACTCTTTTGCAAAAAAAAACGGGCACTTAAGCAAAGAACTATTTTATAGTTACTATTAGTTTGTTTGACTATTTTAGGTATTGTTATCCTCAGAATTTCATAAATTAATTAGGAAGGAATAGGTATCATCAGTTTTATCATAACATTTTGATTAAATTATTGAGAAATAATGTTTAAGCTCAAAACACTATTATTGTACCTGCTCGCTAAATAAAAATGAAACGCGTTAATTTCTTTGTTTTTCTTGAATACGTTAAAAGCAGATAAAAGTTTAGTATTGAGTGTGACCCCCTCTTGCTGAAATCACGGCTTGCATTCGTCTGGGCATGCTAGCGAGTATATCTTTTATGGTTTCTTGGGGAATACGTTCCCACTCCGCGGTAATCACATTCTTTAGCTCTCTGATGGTCTGCGGAGCCTGCTGCACTGATCTCACTCGTCGCATCAGAACGTCCCAGACATGCTCTATGGGAATGAGGTCCGGACTTCTAGCTGGCCAGTCCAAACGACGAATTCCGACTTCTAGCATATACGCTTCCACATCGCCAGACCGGTGGGCGCGAGCGTTGTCGTCTATAAAAAATGAGTTTTCGCCAAGAGCGGTTAAAGCGGTTTGTGCATAAGGAATTAGAACTTCCGTTATGTATCGGTGTCCAGTCAGTGTACCGTTTTCGATGAAGACTAACTCCGTACGATCCATGGAATTTATTCCTGCCCAAAACATAACAGAGCCCCCTCCATAAGGTGTGATTTCTTCAAAACATGCCTCTGCAAAGCGTTCTCCTCGTCTACGTAGCACTCGCCGACGTCGGTCTTCACCATGCAGAGATATCCTGGCTTCATCGGAGAACAATATCCTATCCCAGTCTTCATGAGTCCATGACACACAATTTCGAGCGAAGCTAAGCCGGGAAACTCGATGTCCACGGAGTAATTTAGGGCCGCGTGCCGGGCGATGACTGTGTATATTAGCAGCGAGAAGCCTCCTCCTGACCGTCCATAGACTAATTTGCACATTTCTTACTTCTTCGAGGCTGTTCTTGAGGTCCACATAAGAAGATTTGCGATTTCTGCACTGGCTGCACGGTTGGCCGAGTGGTGTCAGCGGTCGCCATGCCGCTTGCTACTGCGCCAAGTGTCGTGGGTTCAAATCCCACGCGGTACCTACAACACTTTGTGTGATCCACGAATTGTTGTCCCGAGTCTGGATGTTCTTTGTGTCCGTTTCATGTATGTTTGTAAAGTCCCCCACGACACAGGATGTTTATTCCTAATGTGGGAGTTGTCTTTTAAAAATAGATTTAAAAAAAAAAATAGATTCTCAACGCTTGACTAACTAGAAAACGATCATCCCGTGGTTCGGTACATGTCTTTCTGCCAGAACCAGGCCTTCTCTTGACGGAACCGGTCTCTTGATAGCGCTGCCAGGTCCTTTGAACTGTCGACCGACTCACATTTAGCCTCTGAGCCACGAAGCATTGGCTGCAACCTTCTTCAAGCAGCGCAATAATTTTGCTTGCTTTTATCACTTTATCTACCATTTTCGAGATTGCTAAACAGCAATAACAATACTTTTAAATGTCAAGGACATCAGATAATTTAATAAAAATTGACAAAAAGTTAATTAGAGTCTATATTAACTATAGGGAATTCGCGCCACAAAATGTAGTTAAAAGTTGTTTTCTTTGAAAACCAGGCTCAGTCAAAAATTTGAATTTGGAATATACTCTTATAAACATTATGGCACTTTTATAACTGGCCAGTAACATGTTCAAATGATTAAAACCTTTTTGGTATTTTATTTTTTTCAGCCAGGAAGAAAATTGAAACCGCCCGTTTTTTTTTGCAAATGAGTGTATAATTTATAGTGATACGATATATATCGCAATCATTTTTTTTTATCAATTTAATTAGAAAACCCTTTACTGAATGGTTCTCGGATGACTGTAACAGAAATACGAAAACATAATACCTATTTACTGCACTCGGCTTTTTCAGACGTAGCCAATCATGTGACACTGATCTGTAGAGATTTAGAGAGCCATAAAAGCACTAACAAAAATAAAACTTTTCTATTACGCGAAGTTAAATTTGCATTTTGTAAAATCCTACTATGTAGCAGCTATCTTAAATTGCGTCTTGCATGCATATGACCACGTTTAAAGAGATTATGTACAGTACAGACAGCTACAAAAGTGGATTCAAATTTACAAAACAATTGAACACAAGAATTTGTCATAAGTCACAAATGGTTTATTTTTTTTTTAATTTTTAATAAATAACAGATTAAAAATTTTAAGCTGAAAGTCGATCGAAGTTGAGGAAGGGAGAACCTATGTTCAGTACTGAACTGCGATAGGCTGACGATGATGATGATGTACAGAGTTATTTTTCTGAAAAACACTTTTTCATCAAATAGCTTTACATCAACATGTCAAAGTCTAGAAATGTTTAATTTAGAATTTTTTTTAAGTATTCATTAAAATTTTTAGAAATGGTGTTTCTTTTATTTGCCTATTTGTAAAGTTTTCATCACCAACAATAAAAATGCAAAACGATTGTTGTAATACGAGAAAAAATGCAGTAATAAAACAAAACACAATAACAAACCTTCTAAGTCAAGATAATTACGCCTCTTGATGCGTAGCTATTTATTCAATATTGATAGATTAATAAGTGCTCTAGTAGTTTATGGCCGCATATTGTATTAGGGGGCGTCCATAAATTACGTGAGGTGTTTAAGGGGGGAGGGGGTCGAGTCAAATCTCATCTAATCTTACGTTGGAGAGAGGGGGGTCTCGGCAAATATCACGCAATTTTTTTTCTGATTGAAACAAAAAAAAAATTATACTATTTTGGTCCATTAGTCGTAAATAAAAGCACGAAGCAAATTTGTTTTTTTCTTTTTACAATAACAATCCAACGCGTTTACGTAAAAAAGTCACATTTTGAAAAATCTCACGTGAAATTGGGGGATGGGGGAGGGGGTTGAATAAAATCTAACGACATCTCACCAGAGGGGGAGGGAGGGGCAGAAAATTAAAAAAAACACCTCACGTAATTTATGGACGCCCCCTTAAGAACTTTTGTACCTGACTGTTCTTTTTGCTGGCATATCCCTAGACCAATGGTAAACTACCCGAACAGGTTTAGTATCACCCACAATCGGCCTTGGATATTATATTGACCTTAGGAGTAATTACATAATTTGTAAACGAATTTTTACTACGCATTAGGAATGATAATGTGTACCGTCGATGACATCATTGCAGTTTTATCTGTAGCTTAAGAATTAGAGACCGTCAAATAGAAAGCTATTAAAAAATATAATCCAATTCTTAATGAAACATATAGATTCTTGTTAAGAATCATTTATATCTATTGTTAAAAATCGTGTGAAAATTATTACAATACCATAATTTTTATTTTTTTATTTATTGACAAACGCGGAGGGTCAGTCTCCGCGTTTGTCAATTAAATTTTGCAATGCATGCAAGTGTAATTAATGTCGAAAATGCACATCTAAAAATAGAAAAAAATTTAATACCATCCTACTTTTATTTGGTTAACACAAAAACTTATGACTTGTTTAAAAATAAACATTCTGCACTTAAACTTTTAGACTCTTGATAAGTGGATTGTGTACTTTGACAGATCCAATCGGAAAAATAAGCCAGGTGTGAATGCGTCTAATTCACCTAGAGTTCTGTGATTTCTGCTTTCTACTTGACCTTTTTTAATACTTTACATGCTTACATTTTTATTTAAATTGTAATATTGAAAGCTTCACGTTGCATCGTACGCGTTCGCACTTTTACGTGGCGTGTATGTTGACAATGGCTAATATTTCAGGGAATACTTTTACATTTGTATATAGTATTTGACGATATATATTATATAGCCCTAATAATTAACTGTATAAATAAAAGTCCAGAGACTTGATAGATAGATATTTAGTGACAGAGTTATCTGAAGGCAACAACTGACTACAGTTCAAGATTTAGTCGGTTTTAGTGAAAGTCAATAGGAATAGGAACCCTAAATATACATCCTGTTAGTAATAGTTGTTATATATCTGGGTTACCAGCACATGTTAAAGTTAATACGTATCAAGGTAGCGCAAATCATCTAATGCTAATTGACTTGTATGGTCAATGCGTATAAAATCTTTTAAAGCTTTTGTCAGTCAATACTTAGTCATTACTTATAATGAGATCAAAAGTCTAGACGCTTTTTAGCAATTTAATTTATTGAAGGAGTCATTTCTATTCTACGGAAACAACTTTTGTGTAAGCCGTTTTAGTCAAAATAAGGTGCATCATGGCTAAAATATCTTTTTTGATGGGTAAATTATGATGGTAGCTTAAAAAAATGAAAATGTATAGTCAGTCAGTTTACGTCGTTGTATGAATTAATATATTCGTATTTCACAACAATAACCACAATTGCGTGCGGGGACACCGACTCTATCTAAACGAATGGACTATTTACGAAGAGAAGGTATTTAATAAATAGGGAATATAAAATTACACGGGTACACGTAAATATATAAATATCAATGACATACATTTTATCTCGTATCGAAGTTAAAAACATCTTTACGTTGCAATTTTTGTTTGGAAAAGCATACCTAGTTAAAGAAAGTCATGAGTGATAAAGGCTGACTATGGCAACGGATTAATACGATTATTCTCTAAAAACTGATAATGTGAAAAAAAAAACAATCACTATTTTGTTAGACGTTCATAAACATTTTGTCAAACGTGCAAGAATATTCTATACAAAAAATATATGGCAGACTCTAAAATTTTAAAATGAAGTAAATTTAGATATCGGGAATGTGTGAGCACATAAGTTTACATATTTGTATTTGAACGCTTATGTCGAATAACACATGACACACACAATATGATTCAACAGCTTAGTGGCCGGTTTTTCGCTCATCGCTGTAGAATTTTCAAAACAAATCGATGAGCCAGTTTATGAACTAAATGCACGAACGTTGCTGAACCAACTAATATACAATTCTAAATGCAAGGAAGTATTTCTTTGCAATTTTTGATTGGAATCATCACTGTATGTGACGCAAGTCTATAAACTTCGGCAACAATGTTTATACTCCATTAAACGTTACGAAATAGTTCCTGGAAAACACCGAAATACATTAAGTATGAATCTAATGCGCCTGCAATGTTGAGATTGAATCGTTTATCATTTTTACTGCGTGCTTGTATAAACTATTTTCAATATTTTATCGAGAATACTTACGTCATGATTATAAAAAATCTGCATTATGATCATAAAAAAATTTTTGTTATAGAAATTGACCTTCACAACTTTAAAGTTTTCTTCAGATTATTGAAAATAAAACATATTTTATTATTTATACCTGTTGCTCATTAAAATTGACCAAGGTCGACTTCATGGTGTAGGTATTTTCTACCAGTCGACCTTAGGGCGATGCAGAATTAAAACTCTCAATAAGAAATAAATTTAACCATAAGTAATATTTATATTAATACACATAAAAATACGTATTTAAATAAATGCATGTGTGTATATAATATATGCACAATATAAATTCTATATGGAGAGAGTATGATGAAATCATGGTGGATCTAATGGAGGATGTGTAGGAAATGTTTCCCCAGCAAGTGTTAAAAACTTTGCCTAGTTTTAGCCGTCCTGATCGCGAGAGAGAGCTCGTTCCATAGTAGGACAACTTGTACGAAGAAGGTTGAGTATAGAAAATCAGAGCGGTGAGAGGGACATTGTAGAAACAGGTTGTTGGAAGTCCTAATTTATTTAGGTTTGAAAATATATACCAAAATAGAGTAGTTAAGTAAGAAGGAGAGCTTGAAGAGAAGAGTAAAGAATAAAGGGTAGTTAACGCCCTTCTCTGTCTACGTTTGGCGAATTGAAAGCCACTTCAAATGAGACCGTCACTCAGACACGTGATCATATTTCCGTAAGTTGAAAACGAATCGAATGCAATTGTTGAGAAGACGGTTAAGCTTATTGAGCAGATCTGCATTCAGGTTAAAGTAGCATACGTCACCATAGTCGATTATTTGGAATATTAGGGTCTGGATAAGTGTTACCTTGGTTTTTGTTGGCAGAAAGTCCTTAAGCCTATAAAGGGTCCGCAACGAGCCCGTGACATTCTGGCACACAACTTGTTTTTGCCAGCTGAGAGTTGTGCCAATGTACAATTCTAAGTCCTTCACACTTTCACAGTATGGCATAACCATCGTAGATAAGTGGTGGAAATGCAACAAGGTCTAACTGGCTTATACGACGGTTACTTCCGATGGTGACATTCTGACTCGAGACAACACCAGTCAGAGGAACAATCTTCCATCTAGGAAGGAGAATGAAGAGAGAAGAGGTAAAGAATACCGCTTTGGGGGACACCAGCATCGAGACAACACCAGTCAGACAAACAATCTTCCATTTTGGAATAACCAGATTTTCTTAAATGGTTGTAGAAATGCGGAAAATAGTTTGCCTTTTACTTTATGGGTTTAATATTCACAAGTCATATACAGCGAGGCCTTAAAGGTCTCTTCATTACTCTAATGAGGTTGGGCACTACCAATTACCACTCTAATTTAGTATGAAAGAATCAATAAAGAAAGAATTGGTTGGAAATAATAAGAATAAATAAATATTTCAGACATCTAATACACAACGCCATCTAGGCCCAAACTAATCAGAGCTTATATTATTGACATTAGACAACATGATATATATATAATAAATACATACATAGAAAACATTCGGGATGTCGGCAACATTGCAGAGACTTTAAGAATCATGAGACAATCTATGTTAGCAGAGAAAGTTTACCATAATGCTGTAGTTGCACATAAAACTCTATTCCTGTCCGTTATAAAATATAAGTACCTATTCCTCTGAAAGAATAACATAAGCGTGGCGTGTTATATGAATATGTTATTAGCAGAAAAAATATTCAACTTCGTTATAAAGTACATATAAATGTTTTAGGTATAGTGCGCGCGGAAGCGCTGGTCACCGTCGGAGGTATGTGACCCCCCCCCCCCCCACATACCTTGCTTGAAACGGGGGAAGGCGCGATTGACAAGACGCACACGAGATATTTAAGTACAGATAAATCTCAGAATAATATGTTAGAATTAATGTAATGCCTAAGTAATTATAATATTGTATTTTTTTATTTCCTGGATAACCAAAAAAGAAGTGTTTATTAAATTTTAATATAAATTACAAAACTTTTACTTACAAAACGATTTTATAAGCAAATTAACATTTCTCAATAAGAATTACACCACACAAGCTCAATGGGGTTGTGATCAGGATAATACCACGGAAGACGAGGAACGATATGACCTGTGCAGTCTTTAACATTTCGTCAATTCTGTAAATTTTTAGGATTGAGGTCTTTTTATCAGAGAAAGGAGTTCGGCTTTAGTATTTGTGGTGTATTGTCAATATTATGTTCGCGTAACCAATCTTGCACGACTCTTTTTAAATTTGACAATGTAGGTATTTTCTCAACCTGTACACAATGGTAGGAGGTCCATTATGACCACTGAATTAGGGGCCAATTTATTTACCAATTTATGTTTAACCCACTTTTGTGTCTGATTTGAAATTTTTTAAGGCCTTTTCAAAAAATCCGTCACGGTTCCCCCCACGAATAATCACTAAACGATGCCATTTGCCAATATCAGCATAAATTCCCTGCTCAGATACAGATTGCCAACACTTATTGGAGTTGTGGCTTCTGTTAACATAGGTTTCGTCCAGAAAATTTATGTTCCGGTTTTCATTTCTTTGTTTCCGTATAGCTCTTAAATACTCGTATCTTACTTTCATTCAGCAATACTAGGTCTCTCAGTTAAAATGTATCTCTTAGATTTACATTTCCTAAAGAAATGTCCCATCTTGCGTAAAAGCTCTGGTAAATAAGTACAACCGCAGTGCAGATTGCCATAATATTTTAAAACTGCAAGCAGTTTACAATATTCATATACGAGTATATAGTGCCGTTTTGATAAGTATAATTGAGACTTTATCTTAATTATCTTATCTATTCAATAAGATTAAGATGTAGAGATAGATAATCGTTTTACACACTAAATTAATATTAAATATACGCGTCTATATTTTTTGCCTCATAAAATCTTGAATTCTAATCGATCCGGTTTCGTGAATATTTGAAGGAATTGCAAACATGTAGGTATTGTATGCACAACATTCAAGTATTTTACAAGGTAGAAACCAGGTTTTAGTTATTGAAAGTCGATTTTTTTTTATTGTACAGTGGGCAAACGAGCAGACGTATCACCTAATGGTAAGCGATTACCGCCGCCCGACCTTTGAGGGATGGGGGGAGGGGTTGGGGTATGGGCCTCCGGTATCCTAACTCACTCGGTGAAACACAGCGCAAACGCTATTTCACACCGGTTTTCTGTGAGGCCGTGGCATCACTCCGGTCGAGCCGACCCATTCATGCCGAAGCATAGCTCTCCCACGGTTATAATAACGGTCGATAATAAAATGTCTTGCTAATATAGTTTTTATAGGATTCAATCGATTAACAGACAACATGACAGGAGTAATTGGTGCGAAAATATTGGTTTAGTATTTATTAGAGATCTTGCGTAAGTGGATTACATTAAGTGATATTTGATAAGGGAGTTTTTTATGGCTTCAGTTCATAAACTAAACTACAAACTATGACATTATAATATATAGCAGCGATAGATGTATCAATCAATCAATCAATCAATATTCCGGACATCTAACACACAACGCCATCTAGTCCCAAGCTAAGCAGAGCTTGTGTTATGAGTACTAGACAACTGATATGAATACTAATATTCTTTTTTTTTGTAAATACATGCATATTATACAAAGAAAACACCCAAACTTCGAAACAAATATTTGCAGATCATACAAACATTTGGTCCGACTAGGGAATCGAACCCGAGACCTCAAGCTTAGCAGTCGTATACGTTAGCACTACGCCACCGAGGCATTCAAGAAGTATTTTATTAATGTGCGTTGAATAAAGTTAAATTGCCCCATCTCTTAGTAAAATTTGTATATTGATAACTTTCTTTAACTGCAAAATTTAAAACGAAATAAAAATTGAAGAATGTTTTTAAAATAAAATATGTACGTACTAAGATCTATTTTCTAAAAAAATATAAATTTAAATACTTCTAAAAAATTTAAAGCTAAGTCCCGAACGTCAAAACAAATACAAAAAAAAAATTGCGTCGTGTTGTAAATGTTTTCAACAACACAAACAATGAATAAAACAGGTTGAAAAGATAAAGGTAACGTTAAAAGACGCTCTAGCGCTAGCGCCACTAAAAGACGCCACTGACACATACCTAAGACGAACTAGAATCGTTGCCAAGTTTTTTTAATCGACCGGTGCGCGAGAATCACCGCACGTCACGGGAACCGACGTCCATACTTTTTAAACCTAAAAGCATCTGCAATAATCATGCTTGTATTTTCGACACAGGGGAAAATAGCCCCTTCAATAACTTTCTTTGGCAACTGAAATATCTTCCTCATGTATACAAGCGTACGTGTATTTTTATCGGTGTTATTAGTCCTCTTTGTAATTATATTAGGATGGCACACTTATATCACATGCCAAAACTTTGAGTTGTATTACTACAGTAGACGCCAAAGATTTGATTAATCGCCTAAGGACGATCTTTTGTCGATAGATTGTTTGTTAAATATGATGTACAAAAAGAGTAGGTAAAATTACATCGGGCCTAATCTATATTTAAGATTTTTTTTCTTTTTACTTTTATACCATGCTGCAAAAGATATCAACTAGTGTGCCAATTGGGTCAGACGTCTATCAAGTCCCAAGAAAATGTTAACAGATACCTCTGTTTAACAATAGAAAAACACAAAAGAAAATAAAAACGAAAATGGCAATGTATTTGGATCACCTGAGGGTATTGTTCCAATTTTACGTTTTTGCGATGAAGAAACAACCCACTTTGTTTAGCCAAATGCTAGTTTATTATACTCATCATCATTTATGATTCTCTAGTAGGTATGTAGTAAAAAGAAAATTCGGTACGATCTAATAATGTTATAGAAAACTCGTTATTTTATATTCATTAAATAGATTTGTATCAAAATAATAATATATTTTATAGTTAAGTTTGGGCACATATGTACATTTTTATTATTTTTGTAGACAAAACAAAACTGATGGATTATTTAACGTAACTATGTTTTACTGCTACGGTACGAGATTTAGAATAATCCTTGGGTTGGGTTCTGTTTACATATATGTATTTATTTAGATCTGAAAGCAATTTTACGCTTGATATCTGAACGATCGCTTTCAGTTCAACGACCTTTTACTGTAGAAAGTAGGTGCACCGTTCATGATTCTTTGCTAGTTTTAGAATTATGATAATCATTGTTTTCAAGAAGTGTATTACAATTCAATTCTAGTCGAAATAGCATGATCAATCAAAAATTATCAAAATTAGATTTGATAACTGTTTTTGTATTTGTCAATATCCCAGATTAGCTGTATTAAGTTGAGTAGTTAACAGTGTTAGGATATGAAAGCACGGACATTCGCATGTATCAAGAATAGAAAAGAAACTAATCCACAGAAATTGAAATTAAATACTGCTATAATCGCAGTAATTAAAGATTAAATCGATTGTCAAGTCACACAAGCACTGAGAGAAATACATATTCAATTCATGAATAATTTTATAGATAGCTTAGTAAAAAAAAATAATGGTATACCAGTAACAATGGACTTAAACTTGATGCTCCAAATATACATTATAATAAAATTTTCTATGATACTAAGTTATATTTGATAGTATATTAAATGTGTTAGTTACATAAGATTTAGGTGTATTGAACGTGATATTACTTACGGCACATGTGTGTACACTTCTCAAATGACGCCTAAACAAAGCCTTCGCCGCAAGTCTCTCATTACTTATACTCATTACGAGCTTGTGGAAGAAAGCAGACACCGGGTAGACTGCACACAATGGCCGGACCAGAACTGGGTTAATTGAAGACAACAGCGCCCATCGCCGCTAGCTGACGCGAGATTCGATCTCTGTACATCTCTAAATTAATAATGGAATAAACTGTTCACTCTGAATTAACGACCAGTGGCTAAGACATCGTAATCACTATTTGGTTGTGATTTAGAAAAAATATAAAGTATATGAATAAAGCCCCAAAAGGTCAAGAAAATGTGATAGGTATTTAGCTTGAGCTTCTTTTAAAACGCTTACAGAGCGTGAAAACTATTAAGGTAATGTGAAGAATGAGTTTCCAAAATTTGGCCTGGAGCGCAATCTCAAAAATAGGTCGAGTTACTCTCCAACTACTAAAGAAGTGTAGGTATCTGCAGTGCGACACAATCTGATACAATTTTTATTGTTTTTGATGTAATTTAACAGTATTTCTCACATTGCTGCAAACATAAATTTTTTTAAGTCTTTTTCGGTCAATAACGTGAGTCGTAATAAAATCATAATACAAATGACTGAAAGTGTCAAAACACATTTCATTTTAATGCAAGGCTTCACTCCTTGAACAATACATCGTGCATGAACACAATAAGCTAACGTAATGTGAGGTAAACGGTATATACCGCTTCCTTTCTAATAGACATTGGAAGAATACTAAATATATCCTCAATCGATGAACTTATGGTGCTAACTCATTCATCCAACGAAAGTAATACAACTTCAAAGGTTAGACATTTATCAGAGGAACTCATAAGGTGTACAATAATGCATTTTTGAGTAGCAGTGAGCCATTATTTGTCATATTTGTTACATTTCAACAAAATGTAATTAAAGTTCATTTACAAAATAATAATTTCTCGATATTAATATGAGATGTAAAAGAAGGACACGTGTCAGTTCTACTAAAAGAAAATAAAAAGTTACTCATTTGGTAGCCCGTCATTGTTTACCCACATAAGAAACTAGATCAAAGTTTAATGACTTAGAGAGAGTGAAATTCATTCATCACTTAATAATAATGAACGGTTATCCGTTACAGGAGAAATAGAAATATTAACTACCACGACAGACAAGTAACAGACATCGGTGACGTCATTAAATCAGGAGGCACATAAATCAAGATTTAAATAACGAAAAAACAGGAAGCCAAGTGCTTTGTGCCTAACAAAAGTTCATTCATGGTGATAATGAGGGCGTGAGCAGCAGGAAGGCACTGCGGCCAACCGTTCCGGGAAGCGGGCGTCGAGTAGACGATGCGCAGACGCCGATGACGTCACCTTACGATCAGCCAATTGGAGCAGCGGCCATATCAGCCTCAGTTGACTCCAAACAGCTATTGCAATATAACTTGATGTTTCTTTTTATTTAAATTGAATATTTTAATCAGCATTGAAGCTGTATAACTATTTGTACACGAAAGCTTGAGACGTAGCGTTGGTGACTTTGTTCAGTCAGAAAAAAACAAATTAAAGATTCAAATATCCAAGCTTTTATGTCGAGTATAGTAACGGTCTCATTTACTGAAGACTCTTGTATTTGATTAAATGTCAACGTTATTGTTCCACGTTTGAGTCAATATTCCGTTTTGTGTTCAATTAATCAAGTGTTATTCAATATTAATCTTTAGGTTTGAAATTGTCTTATCCGCTCCGATTTTGATACGATACTTGAAAGTGGTACTTATAAATAACTACGTATATTCTTCGATTAAATTTGTTGCTGATGAAAAACTTAATTCGTTTTACAAAATAATTAATGAGGAAATTGTGATGTTTATTTAATGTAAGCTGTTTATAAAAATCTCGAAGACTCCCTAAGACATTATGCCATTGTCCTTACCGACGTTGTATGTGCGAGCGAATAAAGCAGTTGGCCTTGATAGAAAAAACTTAAGCTCATGCCATAACACGGCAATAGCATGCCATTGAAACGAGAGACGTCAAGGTCGCAGAGTCAATGTACAGCACAGGACGCCACCTGTCTCTGACATTCGTATAAATATACACAGTAATTATGGTAAAGACAGGGTCACAGGACCTATGTGCAACAGCTTGCAGAACTAGTGCAATGGAATCGGTAGTGCGATTTGCCCCAGAAACTTATTAATCATAATAAACGGAAGATAAATTGTATTGATGTTCTCCTAGCCGATTACGGCCACGGCGGCCAGTCTTAACAGAGACCGGCCAACTACGCAGGAGATATTATAGTGCTCAAGTGTGTGTGCAAACATAGGTGCACTCTCTGTTCCCTCTTTCTAATAATCCGATGGGACGGTTAACCGATATGACTAGGGAGAGATCAGGCGCAGGACCGACAGCTTTACGTGCTCTCCGAGGCACGGGGGTTCAGACCCCGACTTCCAAACTCCCAGCAATAACACTTTTGGACCGACCCGGGTTTATTAAGAGGTGGTAGAGACAAAATATGTAAAATATAAATTGATAATAAATAATATAATTATATATAGGTATAAACTGTATTATTTAACATAAGAGGGATAATAAATCTAGTTATACATATAAAGTTATTCATGGTGTGAGTGGTAACGTTGATGTGCGTTACAACATGTGCCCGTGGGCGTAGCAACCTAGTCTATTATATATTCTTCAGAAATAGAAGCTGACTGTTACAGAAGTTTCTTTGTAGGCTTTAAGTAAGAGGGTCGACGCAGCGGGTTTAAATATGATTCTATGTTAAACATGTGTATAAATTGGTTCCAGGCGTATGATGTAGGTACATATTGTTGCGCCATAACCAGATGAATCTCGTGTCCACTAGAATAATCGAGAACTGTCGAGGACAACGCCATCTAGTGTCGGAAAGCGCGCAACTGTGTGCATTATGACGATTACTCGACGCTAGATGGCGCTACAAGCAGCTCTAGAGTAATCTATTTAGCCTAGAAACATCGATCGAATGTTTTCGTAGTTTCGAGTAATTTCCACGGCCATATAAAAGCGGAACGTGTTGGCCGTAGGGACAGTATTGTTTCACGATACAGCGGATAAACATCGAAGAGATCTTCTAGTGCGACTAACGAGTGATTTAGTGATTTCTTATTGTAAAAAGTGTTCTTAATAAATATTGTGTTATTTTTGGTAATTAATCGAGTACTTTAATTTATTTAATACTCAGCTCGTAACAATATTTTATTAGATTTGTCGTAGTAATTTTAACTCGGTGAGATAAGTAATCTCCATATCTCTGTAGGTGGACTTAATGTCTAAGTAATAAGCAGTTTCCGTTACCTTATATGTATCAAACGTGTCTGATATTCAGCACAGAGTTGTTCTGTACTGATTATCTTTTTATTCACTGTTTTATCCCCCAATCATTCTATCAACTGCCTGTATTGTCAAACGCCGCCGTTAATTTCTTTTAGTTTCTTATGTTCTTTTTACTGCATTAAAAATTTTGCATATAAGGAATGAATGCTTTGGTTTTATGCATTTTGAACTGTCTTCTCCTTTCCATAAAATCGTAAAAAGTTGTAACGTAACAGAGATTGTATATGTATATTTTGACATCTAGATTTTACCCGCGACTTCGTTAGTATAGAGCGATTTTTGGTAATTTCTCTAACGCTACATAATATAATTTTCGGTATCCTCGGCAACATCTATGCTAACTTTCTTGATGATCGGATAAACGACATGTCAGTGAATATTTAAACAATCAACCACAGATTTGGTAGATCAGATAATATGTAGATAGATGGGTTAACTTTACTTCTACAAATTGTGATTTTTAGAAAGAGGGATGCAACGACATTTGATCTATATTGACATTTGAAAACATACTAGTCTTGGAAATTGAAAAAGTGAGATGTCGTGACGCGAATAGTGAGTTTTCAACTAAACCGTTAAATTTTTCTTGGCGTTACGTAATGACATTTTCTTTAAATTCGCAATGTTTATACGGACGCGGACTGGCATCTCGCCAGTGTGGTTCTTTTTAATCGTTTTAATTCATTGAACAACTGTTTATTGCCGAATGAGTGCGAATAGACAGGGCGACCTCTCCAAGGTCATTGAATAGTGTGAGATGAAACAAGTTCAGTGCGATGAAACTAGTTTACTTGTCACACCCAAGACCACTTTCTTGGATATTATTTTATATATTGGATATAATACTGAACGTTTAGACGGAACAATATATTACATGCTATGTTAGATAAACCAGGCAGTTTGTATATTAAAAGGACTTACAGGAAACTCTCTATGACATAATAACCACATATTTTATATACATACATAGGGCACAAAGAAATTGAGCCGGCAAGTTACCAGATATTAAGTAACTCCCGCCGCCCATGGTGACCCTGCCAATTCATTTGCGACTCTTAAATTGCAGAGACACTTGCAACAGTCACAAGTGTATTGCCAGCTTTAAAGATAGGGCTACGCTCTTTTTTTGAAATTGTATCGGTCCAGAAATTCCGTAGGTGACCATTAATTTCACAGATTGATTGTGTAAAACAAAAAGTTTCGTGAAAAGCGCCCGCCCAGTGGTGAGTGCCAAGAAATATCTAAACGATGGAGACGGAAATTTGACTGGTAGAACCAATTAGTACCTAGTGCAAATTAGAGACAAGATTCAGTGTTACTTGAAATCCGATCCTTTTTATCCAAATTATCAAAAAAATCAGCGTACTCCTTATTTACCACAGAATCACGTAGCCTAATCCAAGTTTTCCCATAGCTATTAAGTTTATTTATATTAAAAAAATGATGTTTTAAGTCGCAATGTGCCTAAGTTGGACCAGTAATAGACCAAACATTGTGCCAATAGTGAACCAGTAAACAAAACGAATACTTTCTTCGAAAAAATCTTTTTATTTTATAATATCAATCAATATAAATAAGTATTTTTCTTGATAATCATTACAACCTAGTTGTGTGGGGAATATTATATTTTAAGTACAATAAGTAAAAGCGCGGAAATCAGAGTATTGTCGCGCCTTTACTTACTCGTATCTCGTGTATCGCTTTTTTATATTTGAAAAAAAGTGTGTTTTGGAGGCATTAGAAAAAAAAACTGTAAACTGTAGAAAAATTTTAGGTAGTTAATTACTGAAACCAACCCGTAGTTCAGAAATTACCAATAGCAAACCACTGGTCAACCACTGGTTCGAAGTGAATTATTGAAGAGTTTATAATTGTTACATGCATTATATTATGGAACTAACCCGAAAAAAGGTCATAATATAATTGATATCAAATTAAATATAAATAGATTAAAATAGCTCATCATCGTACGCGTCCTTAGCAAAATAGCCGCACAAGTTTAAGAGAACTTTAAAAGAAGGCAAAATTAGGCTTGAAAATCGAATTGGTCTACTACTGGTTCCTGGTCTGGGACTGGGACACCCACCCTTCTTTAAACATTTTAGCATTAGAATAACTATTTCATTTCAACATATAAAAGTACGCTGCATAAAGATCTCATTAATACTGACAGGAAAACAACCCAGCAGTCGTATAGTACAATACACCAGTACCGTTGAATGTTTAAAACATGCTTATATGTAATATTTATTATTTAAACTTCTTTATTACTAGTGGACATTACATAGTACAATAACAGTTGGATTTGATGTTTTTGTATGGATGCAACAGAGCGGATTTCCTGAAAACGAAATCACTTTTTGCTAGACACATCATTCATTTTAGTTCCATATTTGGATTAAGTTGAAAAACATTACATCAACAATATTCACCAAATAGGCAAGAATAATAGAATATTACAACTACAATTACAGTGGCTGCAGTAAAACTGATAACATATTTGTACCTACAAAATAAATTAAGTAGGTATACACTAAGTTAAAAGCAATGGTTCCTTTTTCCCCTCTCAGTAAAAGATACTTAAAAGACAGCGGGTAAACACTTGGTAAGATAACCCAGAAATGAAGAAATATTTATACTTAATCAATTACGCGAACCAGATAAAAAAGTGAAGCTTTATTATCAGTCCAATTTGCTAGATTGGTCAAAACAAATAATTTGAGCTAAACTTTGAAGAATTTATTGCGATTTAAGAAAGTATTTTTGTAAATTTGATTTCATCGACAGCTTTTAACAGTCCGCTACTGGGCATAGGAATCTTCTTAGCAAGGAAGTTTTGGTCTATTACACCACGCTGGCCAGACAGATTGGTATGTGGTTTGTTTCAAACCTGTGAGGGATCCGGATGTGTTAACGACAGCAGCTCCCGGAGCCCTCCCTTCTAAAGCGCAGAGTGCCACACCGTGTGGTTTTAGTCGGCCCGATTCTGACACACCACCCTGCCGCAAACCCCGGTGGGGTGACGGCTCATTAAGGTTTCCACACAAAGAAAAAGAGTTTGATATTCTTCCTTGCTCCTATAGACGTATTTTACGACATCCACGAGATGACTAGGGGTGGTAATCTATCTCCACACTGAAAGTTTGATTTAGGTACAACAATTAGTAATATCTTAAAATTTGTTTATATTGTAAGGTAGTTGGTGACACATAATGTTACACAAAACAACAAAGATTAAAATAGAATATCATGTACGTAAACACCACTTAAAACAATTTTAATTGTCATGAATTATGTGAATATGATAATAATATATAACACACAACCTTGACAGATACTTTCCAATCTTAAATAATCCTTTTAATAACAAATGGGACGCAATATGAATTCGCAAATCAGAACTATTGAATCTACATCGACATAATAACATTTTGTTGTCATTTAATTTTTGTTTTAGATATTAAAACTCATGAAAATTTTAAATGAAATTAATAAGGAAGTTCAATATACAACCTGTATATTTGTCTTTAAAATTTTGACATATTTTATAACAACAAAAAAACGGTTTTGTACGTTATAAACAAAAACAAAATGCACATTAAGAATTTCAAGAAGTACCTTTTTAAAGATGGTAAATCAAATGTATGTATTGATATTTAGTATTTTAAATTTCACTTTTAAATATAGGCACTATTCAAGTAAGTCAGTCAACAAAACCCGTCTTACCTAATTTTATTTATTATCTTGAAACTGCGCAGTTTCGATGTCTAATATTTTGTGGCGGGCCGTGCGCTAGTTGTTACAGATAGCTTTATTTTATTGTATTAAAAATAAATTGCGTGAATACAAACCATATTTATAAATAGATGTTCACTTTACTTTTTTTTATTACGCTGGTATTTCACATCAATAATGACTGGATAACATAAACAAGCGACAAAATTTGTCTCTGTAAAAATCCGAATAGGTAAAGAAGACTTTAACGCTACATCGTCTTTCATAGTCTTCCGAGTTTAAAAAGTTTACATAAGGACTTTGGTTACTTTTAGGTTTATTTACACATTATAAATTGCATTGAAGGGCAATTAAATAATCAATTATTCCCCGATACCTTAACAAGATACAGTTGGGTATTTATTTAAAACTAGGGAGCCTCGCGGTGTTACCCGTGGTACAACAGCAACCGAGGGTAACGCCACGTGGCAAAGCCTGTGTAAAAATGTTGCCTAAGTTTCTCATTGTATCATAAGTGAAACCAGTGAAAGTCCCGTCAAAATTCGTCCGTCCGTCGGTCCAGGCGTTCCAGAGATTATCCGAAACAAGCAGACAGACAAAAACTGAAAAAAAATGATATTTTGGTACTTGTACCGTGTATAGTATACATCATATGCATTAAGTAGAAAGCAGTTATTTTAATATTACAAAGATACACTCCAATTTTGTTGTTTGTTTGGATGTATAGACTAGCTGACCCACGCTACATCGTTTTTCTCTCTTATTGCCCGTAGTCGTAAAAAAAATTCTCTGTTTTTTGTAACATTCTTCATTGGTACTCCGCTCCTATTGATCTTAGCGTGACAACCTATAGCCTTCCTCGATAAATGGGCTATCCAACACTGAAATAATTTTCCAAATTGGACAAGTAATTCCTGAGATTAGCGCGTTAAAGTAAACAAACTCTTTAGCTTTATATTTAACATAGTATAGATGACTCACGAAAGCAAAGTTCCTGAGTAGAAGTGTTTTAGGCGCAGCTAAATGTAAAAAAGCTTGTCGTAAAAGCGATTTAAAATCGCTGTAAAAATATCAAACCCAATTGCATTTTTAATAGACTACAATTACATTTTTGACGTTACGCAACTTGTAGGCGAAATTAATCTCGAAAGTGAAAGTTTCAGACTTGGTATATAATTAATTATGGGATCTAAAATTGAAAGTATAACAAATTGCTTAACCGTTTTTGGCTTCGGTTTCTGTAATCTATCATATCTGTTATTTAATATTAACAATTTTACTTGCGGGTACACATAAATTATGTCAATTCGTTACCTCACGTTATGATCAGTAAATATGCAACGAATTTAACCACTTATGTAACAGAAATAGTAAGAACTCAAAGCTGAATTATCTGCACTAATTAATCTACGTGACGTACCGGACCTTGGCCCTTTACAATCAGCAGCTAAATATTGTCTACATTTAGATTATATTTGCCTTTGTTTTGTGATTATGTTGAATCCTCAAACGGTTGGTACGCCTAGCACAAATCTAATCTAAGGGCTCTTCAAGTTATTTATTGCATTTCTTAGTTAGACACACATTGACGCAAATTTAATATCGCCATGATCAAACGCATTTACGACAGCAGTAAAACTTTGAGTACGTTTCCTTTAGTTATTATAGAAAAGCTGTAAAATCATCTAAAACAGTGTTCGAAATGGCGAAGTTCAAAGCACTTTGACGTTGTGCTCTAATGTTTTATCAATGCATAAAACATGATTATAAACAGGCTCGTGAAAGTAAATTTATCTATTAGGGATATATTATTTATTGTTATTGTGGTTTGATATAATATAAACAAACTTGAAATAGGACGCGCTAGTGTTGTTTTATTTATTTATTATTTATATATTATTTTATTTCTTTCGCATAATAAAATATGTTTATGTTTTGTGTGCCAATATAACCGTTTATAACCTAAGCAAAGACCAAACACAAATCTACCGATATTTTTTCCTTTAATTATTCTTAAAACAAATATTACTTTAGCACATTACCAGAAACCAAATATTACATGACCTAGTATTTTATATTATAATCGTATCGTATTCATACCTAGGTATTAACGATTTTTTGCGACATTATGGTGACTTGTCAAACCATCTTATGAAATCCATACTTATTATTCCCAGCCTATAAAACACACATACATACATAAACACACAAATTTGTTCCGATAATGTGGCAGTGAACCGACTGAGTCTTGTAAGCTTTATATTAAGTACTAACTGAATCCCGCAGGGCGAAAATATGGAGAAAACAGTTCACACATGTACATAAAAATCACTTTCATTTCGAGAAAAGAGAAATAAACGACGTTAGAAAACCTATTACGCAGCAGTTTAAGGGTTTTTAATCAGTTGTTAATGATCGTGTGTGCGCGAGCGCCACCGCAGTGCTCACTGACCTCAGCACGGACGAGATAAAGTCTATTTTAAGAGCCGCGATTATATTGGAATACGTCGAATGTTTGGACAGATACGGCATTGGAGGAACGCCGGAAGCCTTAAGAGGACCTCTCGTTTCTGGTATGTACTATTGATATGTACACTTGCGTTATTTATTTGGTAGTATTATTACTTATGTTATGTCCTTATATTAATTTGAATATTTATGAAAAAAGTAAATGTAAAAGACATACGTATGTGTATTGCTAGAAGTATCGTATCAAAATACCCCGGCGATCTACATACTAATGAATTTCGACATCTCAGGATGAACTACAAATTAGATCAGTCTAAATGTACAGTCATTTTATCATCAATTTGTTCGTTCATTCGATAACTGTAATGACAAAAACAGTAGTAGACTCTAAATAGGTAGTTACTTAATGAGATTGTCTCCTCTCAATAAATAAACTTGCTGTCATTGCTTGCATGCAGCAAGTTTATTTATTACTTTAATTTATAAGAACAAAAAAAAGTGAAAAAACTACTAGGTTGTCGTTGATTTGACGTGTAATTGTCTGACTGATACGTACAATTAAATAGACGATTTTCAACATTTGCTAATGGTCTGTAAAACATCATAATAAAAGAGAATATTTTATGAAGAAATATGATGTTATCTTTTTTGACATTGTATCGGTAGCCATAAAATTATCAAATCTTTTATCTAGTATGTAAAACACTTTCACACAAAGATAATATGAATTCCATCGAGTTACTTGCAAAAAAGTTTTTAATGAAAATAAGACATTAAATTGTTTTTTTCATTCATGGTACGAAAGAGTTAGCGTCCCTAAATAACAACATCTCTTTAAGGACAAAATTTTTAAAAGCAAGTAATTTCTTTAGAGTAGTTGTAACACTCGGTCAAATAACTTGACGTCAGTCGTAGCTAAAAAAATAACTTCACAAAGTCATAGAGCACTAAGACATGGGTAAAGTTATTGACACACTAAGTTTGAAGTCAGTTTTATCATAATGTTTTTATCTCATACATAATTACAGCCCGTTTGATTTGTTTTTAAACTATTAAGTTCACCGGCTTTCGAGGTGATGACGATAAACTTCTATAAGTTTACATATACACGAGTGGGAGTCAATGCAGTTTTAGTTTCGCGAATATTTTTTACATAGTTACTATAATTACTTTATTTCTTGAATAGGTATAAAAAATCACAAAGTTTTACTGTTTAAATATATTGAAAAACAATGGTTACGGTTTCATTCCGGTATTTCTTTCGAACAGGGTGATCAGTTAAATGGTTATACTTGGAAAAGTAAAATTATCTTTACATCTAAAACTAGCGCATTTGATTGTCCGTGATAGTTTCAAAACCATCGCGAGGAACCATCAGCCAGTTGTGCACTTAATGGGACAATGATCTTAAACAGTTGGTTTATTTATGAAACAGTAGTCGATTGAATGCAAGGCCTCGACCCTGGTGATCACTTTCATATACAATTATTTATATAAATAGTCATTAGATGGGATAAACTCTAGATGGGATATCCTCTTTAGCCTTCAATGTTGTGATCTGACTAACAGTTACACACCTGATTGCAATAGCGTACACAAAGTTCTGGTACAGGAGTATAAACCCAGATATACAACGCATATAATACGAGTATGAAGAATCATATAAAAACATACATGTATACTCCTTACTATAGCTACAAGTTAAGACTACATAAGGCGAACGAATAACTACCTTATACGCAGATGACAAGGATAGTTGCCAGATTATGGTTTTTTTTTTTTTTTTTTTTTTTTTATGCCTGCTTTAGCAGGCTTCTCACACCTCCAACATGATCGGAGACTTTTATAATTCTTGGTCCTTTCATTCTTGTCGATTCTCCCTTTGTTTCGCCATTCCATTTCTTCGTTCGACCTTTCATATTCCATTTATTGTATACTTATTTCTATCTATTATGTTATATATTTATTCATGTTATCTATTTATTGTATACTTTTTTACTTATTTTACTTATCTTTCTATTTATTGTGTTTATGTTATCTTATGCTATCTTTTACCCTTCTGTTGTTGTGTTCTTACATTCTTCCTTCCATTCTCCATCCGATCCAATCCTTATCCTTGTTTCAATACTGCATACCCACATCCTTTTTAATCGAATTAAACTATTACTAACCCAAATTATAAAAATGAAATTTATGCTGAGAACTGTGCTATACTTGCTGATTTTTGTTACTATTCTGATTTTTTACATATGATTTACTAAAATACTTATTATTTTGGAATCATATGTTTAATTACCTATTTATGCTTTCTAATTTGCTTTTTTGTATATACTGTTTCTTAGTGCCATTTTTATTATTGTTGCTGATTGTTCTGTTTAATTTGCTTTGCACGTAGGGAATCACAGTCGCCGAGGAGCCCTTAGCATCGGTATTGTATCGTTGATCTTGCGATGCTATCCCACTTTGCCCTTATCGGGCACAGGTCGCTGAAGGCGTTATGCCCTGTGCTGCTCAGCTTCTCCCCCTGGCAGTTACAGCAGTTTGGCTCCGTACCAATAGCGTAGTCCGGGCACTCGGTCCTCAAATGGGGCCCGCCGCAGTGACTACATCTGGGTTCCGTATTGGTACAGAACCTCTTGACGTGGCCGTAACCTAGGCATAGGGAGCACTGCACCAGAGGGGACTGGTCCGCTATCCTGATTGGTTGCAGGTCCAGATGCAGTCTCCCCATGTCCAGGGCACGGGACCAAACCGCCGGGGAGACTCTGAGCACCACATGGCATGTGTGGGGGTTCCTCGCAGTTCTTCTGTAAAGTACTGACAGTCTGTCTTGGTCCGGTGTGAGGTCGCGGAATATCTCAGTATTCCTAGACCTCACAGCGTTTAGTATGTCCTCGTCCTTTTGGCTTTTTAGGACACTGTACAGCACTAGTAAGGGATCTTTGTTTTTTATTATCTCTACCATGAGGTCCCCTCCCTTTTCTTTGAGTCTATTGTGGGCCCTTTTCCTATCCTCTTCTGTTTTGTATCCTATTATAATTTTTCTGTCCTTGCCCTTCCTTATTTTTTCCACCTTTATCCAGCCCTCATCCTCATTTGCAGTCTTTCTCAACTTCTCTATGACTTGCTCTCCTGTATCCTGTTCGTCTTTGGACGTGACGACAATCGAGTGCAAGGTCGTACGCACCGGGAGCGGAGCACCAGAGTGGCCCGCCACCGCATCACTATATGTCGTCAGTCCCTTCTTTTCCCTTTCTTTCTCTCTTTCGTCCTGCTTTTCCATCTTTTCCTTTAACTCCCTTATAATTTTCCCATTTTCCCTCAACAACCTCTCGTTTTCCTCTATTTTCTTCAGTATTTGTATGTTGTTTTCTGTGTCATCTTGAGGTTGCCTTGTGTTTTGCAATTTTGTTGTTTTCCTTTTCCTTTCCTCCTCGCAGGCTCCCACTATCTTCTCCAGTATATCAACACGGTTTTCGATCTCTTTTTTGATCTCCCTCTTGATATTTCTGGAGATAGACAGCTGCTCCCTGATGACCTCGCAACATCTGGTTGCAACGGAGCTGCGGTTTGGGGGTTGGGAGGCAACGTTCAGAGGCCATAGGGTTCGCCTGGCTGGTGCCGCTGAGGTCTGTTCCTCTGGAGTCAGTTCGTCTGACATTGGGCTGAAGGTGTCGATAGGAGGAGGTGGTAAAAAATTAGAGGGTGAGGCGGTCTTCCTCTGGATGGGGGTTAGGGGGCTAGACATGCTGGAGGTGAGCGTCAATAATAATTTGTCAAATCAAAAATAATTTGTAGACTAATATGAGGTGTAAAGGTCCTCTGTCAACTTAATACTAACTTAAACTAACGAAATTTCTTCAAAAACAATTTAAAGATAGAAAAGAAAAACAAAAATAAAAATATAAAAATATAAATTTTTTGTAATCCAACCGTCGGTTGGTGACCCCTGGCAATCTTGTCTATATACCCAAGTAAAAACTGGGAGGGTGGGTGGGCGATTTTTGCAGTTCTGCTCGTTGGATCTGGACAAATGGGGTGTCGTTCGACGGGTCTCGGTGAGACCTTTCCAAAACTGCAAAAATAATAATTTTAGGCCTAAGGGTGGTCGACTTATTCGACAAAAACCTCAAAAAGTGCCAAAAAATGAGTTTAAATGTCAAAAATTTCGAAATCTATTTACCGGACTTGTGTAAAACGCTATATATTAGGTAGATCTAGATGAGATCTAACTAAATATGTATAATAAGTTACTTCGAAAATAAGGGTTGACGAAAAATTCGACAAAAACCTTATATATTGTCAAAAATTTTAGAAAAATTTGATCTAAATATCAAAAATCTATGTTATTATTTGCCGGAATTCAAACAAGGGGGTGTTATTAGACGGGTCTAGATGAGAGCCGTCTAAATCTGTAAGAAAGGGGATTTTAAGATGAGGGGTTGAAGAGTAATTCGACAAAAACCTCTAAAAATTTACGAAAATTCAGGATTGAAAAATCCTAAGTACAAAATAAAAAATTTTTCTTTATTTTTCAGGTTCAAATTCTCCCACGGGACGCAGGAGAGCTCACAGGGTCAATATAAATTGTCAGGGGTAAGTATAGTAGCAACAATTAAGAAAAAATTTCGTGAATTTACTTCAAATATGTACCCCTAAGGTAGACTTTTTGTACTGAAAATTTAAAAAGTGAAAATTTTTGCAGTGCCACTCGCCCGAGCAGGACAAATGGGGTGTCGTTCGACGGGTCTCGGTGAGACCTTTCCAAAACTGCAAAAATAATAATTTTAGGCCTAAGGGTGGTCGACTTATTCGACAAAAACCTCAAAAAGTGCCAAAAAATGAGTTTAAATGTCAAAAATTTCGAAATCTATTTACCGGACTTATGTAAACGCTATATATTATTTAGATCTAGATGAGATCTAACTAAATATGTATAATAAGTTACTTCGAAAATAAGGGTTGACGAAAAATTCGACAAAAACCTTATATATTGTCAAAAATTTTAGAAAAATTTGATCTAAATATCAAAAATCTATGTTATTATTTGCCGGAATTCAAACAAGGGGGTGTTATTAGACGGGTCTAGATGAGAGCCGTCTAAATCTGTAAGAAAGGGGATTTTAAGATGAGGGGTTGAAGAGTAATTCGACAAAAACCTCTAAAAATTTACGAAAATTCAGGATTGAAAAATCCTAAGTACAAAATAAAAAATTTTTCTTTATTTTTCAGGTTCAAATTCTCCCACGGGACGCAGGAGAGCTCACAGGGTCAATATAAATTGTCAGGGGTAAGTATAGTAGCAACAATTAAGAAAAAATTTCGTGAATTTACTTCAAATATGTACCCCTAAGGTAGACTTTTTGTACTGAAAATTTAAAAAGTGAAAATTTTTGCAGTGCCACTCGCCCGAGCAGGACAAATGGGGTGTCGTTCGACGGGTCTCGGTGAGACCTTTCCAAAACTGCAAAAATAATAATTTTAGGCCTAAGGGTGGTCGACTTATTCGACAAAAACCTCAAAAAGTGCCAAAAAATGAGTTTAAATGTCAAAAATTTCGAAATCTATTTACCGGACTTGTGTAAAACGCTATATATTAGGTAGATCTAGATGAGATCTAACTAAATATGTATAATAAGTTACTTCGAAAATAAGGGTTGACGAAAAATTCGACAAAAACCTTATATATTGTCAAAAATTTTAGAAAAATTTGATCTAAATATCAAAAATCTATGTTATTATTTGCCGGAATTCAAACAAGGGGGTGTTATTAGACGGGTCTAGATGAGAGCCGTCTAAATCTGTAAGAAAGGGGATTTTAAGATGAGGGGTTGAAGAGTAATTCGACAAAAACCTCTAAAAATTTACGAAAATTCAGGATTGAAAAATCCTAAGTACAAAATAAAAAATTTTTCTTTATTTTTCAGGTTCAAATTCTCCCACGGGACGCAGGAGAGCTCACAGGGTCAATATAAATTGTCAGGGGTAAGTATAGTAGCAACAATTAAGAAAAAATTTCGTGAATTTACTTCAAATATGTACCCCTAAGGTAGACTTTTTGTACTGAAAATTTAAAAAGTGAAAATTTTTGCAGTGCCACTCGCCCGAGCAGGACAAATGGGGTGTCGTTCGACGGGTCTCGGTGAGACCTTTCCAAAACTGCAAAAATAATAATTTTAGGCCTAAGGGTGGTCGACTTATTCGACAAAAACCTCAAAAAGTGCCAAAAAATGAGTTTAAATGTCAAAAATTTCGAAATCTATTTACCGGACTTATGTAAACGCTATATATTATTTAGATCTAGATGAGATCTAACTAAATATGTATAATAAGTTACTTCGAAAATAAGGGTTGACGAAAAATTCGACAAAAACCTTATATATTGTCAAAAATTTTAGAAAAATTTGATCTAAATATCAAAAATCTATGTTATTATTTGCCGGAATTCAAACAAGGGGGTGTTATTAGACGGGTCTAGATGAGAGCCGTCTAAATCTGTAAGAAAGGGGATTTTAAGATGAGGGGTTGAAGAGTAATTCGACAAAAACCTCTAAAAATTTACGAAAATTCAGGATTGAAAAATCCTAAGTACAAAATAAAAAATTTTTCTTTATTTTTCAGGTTCAAATTCTCCCACGGGACGCAGGAGAGCTCACAGGGTCAATATAAATTGTCAGGGGTAAGTATAGTAGCAACAATTAAGAAAAAATTTCGTGAATTTACTTCAAATATGTACCCCTAAGGTAGACTTTTTGTACTGAAAATTTAAAAAGTGAAAATTTTTGCAGTGCCACTCGCCCGAGCAGGACAAATGGGGTGTCGTTCGACGGGTCTCGGTGAGACCTTTCCAAAACTGCAAAAATAATAATTTTAGGCCTAAGGGTGGTCGACTTATTCGACAAAAACCTCAAAAAGTGCCAAAAAATGAGTTTAAATGTCAAAAATTTCGAAATCTATTTACCGGACTTGTGTAAAACGCTATATATTAGGTAGATCTAGATGAGATCTAACTAAATATGTATAATAAGTTACTTCGAAAATAAGGGTTGACGAAAAATTCGACAAAAACCTTATATATTGTCAAAAATTTTAGAAAAATTTGATCTAAATATCAAAAATCTATGTTATTATTTGCCGGAATTCAAACAAGGGGGTGTTATTAGACGGGTCTAGATGAGAGCCGTCTAAATCTGTAAGAAAGGGGATTTTAAGATGAGGGGTTGAAGAGTAATTCGACAAAAACCTCTAAAAATTTACGAAAATTCAGGATTGAAAAATCCTAAGTACAAAATAAAAAATTTTTCTTTATTTTTCAGGTTCAAATTCTCCCACGGGACGCAGGAGAGCTCACAGGGTCAATATAAATTGTCAGGGGTAAGTATAGTAGCAACAATTAAGAAAAAATTTCGTGAATTTACTTCAAATATGTACCCCTAAGGTAGACTTTTTGTACTGAAAATTTAAAAAGTGAAAATTTTTGCAGTGCCACTCGCCCGAGCAGGACAAATGGGGTGTCGTTCGACGGGTCTCGGTGAGACCTTTCCAAAACTGCAAAAATAATAATTTTAGGCCTAAGGGTGGTCGACTTATTCGACAAAAACCTCAAAAAGTGCCAAAAAATGAGTTTAAATGTCAAAAATTTCGAAATCTATTTACCGGACTTATGTAAACGCTATATATTATTTAGATCTAGATGAGATCTAACTAAATATGTATAATAAGTTACTTCGAAAATAAGGGTTGACGAAAAATTCGACAAAAACCTTATATATTGTCAAAAATTTTAGAAAAATTTGATCTAAATATCAAAAATCTATGTTATTATTTGCCGGAATTCAAACAAGGGGGTGTTATTAGACGGGTCTAGATGAGAGCCGTCTAAATCTGTAAGAAAGGGGATTTTAAGATGAGGGGTTGAAGAGTAATTCGACAAAAACCTCTAAAAATTTACGAAAATTCAGGATTGAAAAATCCTAAGTACAAAATAAAAAATTTTTCTTTATTTTTCAGGTTCAAATTCTCCCACGGGACGCAGGAGAGCTCACAGGGTCAATATAAATTGTCAGGGGTAAGTATAGTAGCAACAATTAAGAAAAAATTTCGTGAATTTACTTCAAATATGTACCCCTAAGGTAGACTTTTTGTACTGAAAATTTAAAAAGTGAAAATTTTTGCAGTGCCACTCGCCCGAGCAGGACAAATGGGGTGTCGTTCGACGGGTCTCGGTGAGACCTTTCCAAAACTGCAAAAATAATAATTTTAGGCCTAAGGGTGGTCGACTTATTCGACAAAAACCTCAAAAAGTGCCAAAAAATGAGTTTAAATGTCAAAAATTTCGAAATCTATTTACCGGACTTATGTAAACGCTATATATTATTTAGATCTAGATGAGATCTAACTAAATATGTATAATAAGTTACTTCGAAAATAAGGGTTGACGAAAAATTCGACAAAAACCTTATATATTGTCAAAAATTTTAGAAAAATTTGATCTAAATATCAAAAATCTATGTTATTATTTGCCGGAATTCAAACAAGGGGGTGTTATTAGACGGGTCTAGATGAGAGCCGTCTAAATCTGTAAGAAAGGGGATTTTAAGATGAGGGGTTGAAGAGTAATTCGACAAAAACCTCTAAAAATTTACGAAAATTCAGGATTGAAAAATCCTAAGTACAAAATAAAAAATTTTTCTTTATTTTTCAGGTTCAAATTCTCCCACGGGACGCAGGAGAGCTCACAGGGTCAATATAAATTGTCAGGGGTAAGTATAGTAGCAACAATTAAGAAAAAATTTCGTGAATTTACTTCAAATATGTACCCCTAAGGTAGACTTTTTGTACTGAAAATTTAAAAAGTGAAAATTTTTGCAGTGCCACTCGCCCGAGCAGGACAAATGGGGTGTCGTTCGACGGGTCTCGGTGAGACCTTTCCAAAACTGCAAAAATAATAATTTTAGGCCTAAGGGTGGTCGACTTATTCGACAAAAACCTCAAAAAGTGCCAAAAAATGAGTTTAAATGTCAAAAATTTCGAAATCTATTTACCGGACTTGTGTAAAACGCTATATATTAGGTAGATCTAGATGAGATCTAACTAAATATGTATAATAAGTTACTTCGAAAATAAGGGTTGACGAAAAATTCGACAAAAACCTTATATATTGTCAAAAATTTTAGAAAAATTTGATCTAAATATCAAAAATCTATGTTATTATTTGCCGGAATTCAAACAAGGGGGTGTTATTAGACGGGTCTAGATGAGAGCCGTCTAAATCTGTAAGAAAGGGGATTTTAAGATGAGGGGTTGAAGAGTAATTCGACAAAAACCTCTAAAAATTTACGAAAATTCAGGATTGAAAAATCCTAAGTACAAAATAAAAAATTTTTCTTTATTTTTCAGGTTCAAATTCTCCCACGGGACGCAGGAGAGCTCACAGGGTCAATATAAATTGTCAGGGGTAAGTATAGTAGCAACAATTAAGAAAAAATTTCGTGCCAGATTATGGTTGATCCACGACAGATGACGGTGAAAGTCCGTCTACCCTTGCATTAGTAGTTCTATCAAAACTATCTAATTATACTGCTGCAGGAAAATGATTCCATGAATCAATTATGTTAATGGCTTAAGAGAACATGACAAATATTTATACAAATACAGATAGTGGACTAACTATGTTATCTATAGTATAGTCTATCTAGCCAACATTCTCAAGGTTAAGAATTTGATACTTAAAATTAGCCACTTACATTTTAATCAATGCAAAATAGCTGAAATTCCATCCAACAAAGACTACTTCACATTTATTAGCTGGAATTTCAACGATTTTGCATCGGATATAATAATTAGAAACATCGACGGAAGCAATTACTCGGTACAGTGGCTGCATTCCGACTATGCGTCATCTCGAGCTCGTGTAAGCCAAAATTTTAATCTTATTAGAAAGTTATAATTTGGATGGTTATAGAGGGGAGGGGTTGTCGACCGGCAATGCTTTTAGCTGTCCTTTAAGAAATAAAATACGTAATACTGATTAGCATTGTAATTGTTACAGCATCACTACTTCAGTATGAAAAAAAGAAGAAAGGTTATGTAGTCTGACTAAACGGCGAAAGATTTGTATGAAAATACGAGTATATTAAGTACATGTGCAAATCATTTTGAAATAATACTAAGCTTGTTTGAGTGTTGAGTTTACAATTCGTACAAAAGATAACATGTAACAGCTTGTCAAACAGAAATTATATACTTGTGGAGCTACAAATCGAAACAGAATATTATTTAATTTTGACCTAGTTCAAAGAAAAACGGGGTTTATAATTACATATTTGTATTTTCACATATCTAACATAAGGAATTTTTACATTCTCTAAAAAAATTAACAGTTATAAAAATCCTTTTATAACTTAAGTTGTTAAAATTACTAACAAAACTGAAAGAAACTACCAATTATATGTACTTTCCCACGAAGAGATTGCTATTCTGTCCAGACTTTGAAAATTTATATGTAATGAGCATTGAGTTTCAAAGACGCTATTTTCAGTTATACGATTGCATGCAGGTGCAAAAGTAAATGGAGGTTGTTGTATGTATGTATCGCATATTATGCATATGCATATGTATCGTACATATAGATAAAAACCCTCTCAATCTGAAATTAGGTTGAAACTCGCTTGATACAAGATCTTTCGGTTTTGTAACCGACTTTAAAAGTTGATCATAAGCACTGAGGTGATTATTGTGATGTTTGTATGTATTCGGCAATCTTAACATTTATAGATAAATTAAAATAATTACTTTATTATAGAGAATGAAAACATAATATGTTATGTGATATTATCACGGAAGTAAATCTCTATTGTGTTTACTTTTCTTAAGTGTCTCCCATAAAACTTTATCAATCAATGTATATAAAGTTAGCGTTTTCAAAATTACGAATAAATATAGACTAACTATATTTACTGTCATTTTTATATATTTTTTTTTACCCACAAGCAATATAACAATTTTATCATGTGTAAGACAAAATTGCTTTATGTACACAATTGTGTAATAATGCGAATTTGTAATTCAAGGCATGACTTGAAAATTTTTTATAAGCATGTTAATTATATTCACCATATGAAAAACAGTTTTGTTAATATAAAATAGTGTGTATATAGTATGTGTATCATCATCATCATTATAATGAGAACAGGCAATATAAAATTTGGCACGGTCAAAGTTTATATATGAAGGAGGAGTGTAGAAAGCTAACAAGTGATTTATTTACAAAAGATATTTAAAAACAAGATTTGATTACTTATTAATATAAAAAATAACTTGAAATCCTTTCATTTGATACCCATATTGGGTGGGTTGTTCAGATATTTGAGCGCCGCCATTTTGTTACGGCGGCCATTTTTGGATTAATATTAATACCGATTATATATGATTGCATTGTCATCAGAACTAAAGGTATATTTCAAATTTCAGGTCAATCGAAAAGCTGACAGTGGATTAAATTTAACATTGCAAGATTTGATTTGAGACAAACATCGGGACAGGTGAATTTAAATAAAAGCTTGTAAAAAAAAGAAATTATGTTCGAATTTCGATCACTGGATAAAGTGGGTGACTATGGTGAGTATGCGTATTAATGTGTAACCTAATCTAAATTTGATCGACATTGCAAATGTCAACTTCAGTTAAACAGTTTACCTGTATTTTCAAACTACTTACAACAAGCGTCTACACAATTACTTTCTTTAAAAATGCCATTGGAATCTACAATCTAAAAAAAATGCTTGCCTTCAATATAGGTCAAGTAACTACCTTGAACACTGTCTTAAAAAAATATTACATTTCTCGAGAGAAATTATAAATAAACTAGACATCGAGCCGCCTTGTGCTTAATTACATTACTAGTTCTTTTTAAAGAAAAGAAATGAAAATACAAAAAGAGATCGAACAAAAACTGTCAGATGGTAAAAGATATGCGATTAGTAAGCTTTATAACTAGCGTCAACGTCAATGATGGAACATTATGACCGTATCTCTAGTCATGAAAATTCCAGACATCGATATTTTTAGTGCTATCGTAGATATCGCTGACGCTCACGTGATAAACACCTATTTCATTAATTTTAACACGGGAATTGTATTACATTTTCTAGGTGCAGCATTGATTAGACTGAATCAGTAATTAGTAAATTGAACCTAAATCTGTTAGCAACTGAATCTGATAGATAGTAAATTGCTAGATTTTGTTAAACGACACAACATAATAGCAAATAGTCGAAGATCCCGAGTCTATTTATGCCATATTGATGAGACGCCCAACTTTTACTCTTATAAAAAAATCTCGATTGTGGTAGCAGAGATAAAATATGCCACCTTGACGATTCTTAAAAATTAATTACAAACTGGGTTATTTAATTAAATGTCAAGAAAATTATTTACCGTGTGAGATCAACGTTTCGGCATGCATGGGTCGGCCAGATCGACCTGGGTGATACCACGGCCTCACAGAAAACCGGTGTGAAACAACGCTTGCGCTGTGTGAGTGAGTGAGGATACCAGAGGAAGATATTCCCCCCCGTCCCCCAAAGGTCGGCAGCGTACTTGTGACGCCTCTGGTGTTGCGGGTGTCCATGGGCGGCGGTAGTCGCTTATCATAAGGCGATAAGTCTGCTCGTTTGCCAATTATTCCAAAAAAAAAATTAAAAAAGGCCTAAAACAATGTATGGTCTATGTATTATGTGTGTGAATGTATGTATGGTTTATTTAATGCAAGGCAAAATGGTGAATTGGTAATAGCATTTATTTATTGCATGAGAGTTTTCTTACATTCAGTATTCCTTTCTTCTTCCTTTTAAAGGCAAGGAATAGCCTACACGTGTTAGCGCTGTGTCATGCTAGTTTGAATCTGATTCATAATCGAAGAAACGTTGACTCCAAAGTTGAACATGTTGGAACTTGTACTGAAGCCCATTAATTTTTAGTACTCGGCTTTGCAAAAACATGTTATTAAAGCAACGAACAAAGCAACGAATTAGTTTTTTTTAATACCAACACAATTACCGCCGTATAGCATAATATCAGCCAAAAACTGACAATGTACTAACTTTTAATTAATGGTAATAACGATTACGAGTTGCATGTTAATTTTAATTAATGGTAACGCAATGAAATGCGTAAAAACGCACTATGCACTGCGATCATTGGCAGCTACCGAAAAAAAAAATCAAGTTGAAGCGTGCATTTGCTGAGGAAATGTTAATATTCATCAATAAAAATTCACCCTCCATTTTACTACAATCGATTTTAGGGGCACAAGACAATAAACTGAATAAATAGTAAAGAAATTTACGTGGTACGAACTGGTGCGGTACCACGACCTTGATACGCTCTTTTGCAAAATCAACTACAAACTAATTGATAGGTATATTTTTAGATTATAAACACAAGGTTAGCTACAAATCAAAAGCAAAGTCAACATTGCATTTATCTCCGAGTTATATTCCCTTTATAATTATCTAACATTTTGACAATGTTTTTAAGAAAAAAAATTATCGCCCAGACAACGAGGTACAAAAAAAAAAGAGAGGTAAAAGCAAATGCACCCAAAGCATAAAACAATTTTTTGAGTTTTTGTACTCCAGAGTAAGCTTTGCCAACAGATGTTCACGAAATATAAAATTATAGTTATAGGCAATTAATAGTATGTATACAAATATATCAAGCGATTAATCTACTCTAGGGGGCATCCAAACAAGCCTTCAGTAGCTCCTTAATCAATATATTCGTCGTGTCCTTGATGGGACAAATAATATTCTTATAAGCAATTATGATAGTAATGCTGTCTAACCGAATATGTTGGAAATTTATTCGAGATTAGAATATTCTACCATAATACATTTAGTAGGTAGATATAGAATACAGGTGAATATTGTACATAGTAGTTGAGTAAGACAGCTTAGTGGCGAATAGTGATTATTGCTCTTTCGATGTAAAACCACTTGTTTAGCAAGCGTGTTTAGATCACAACTATGAATACCAGACGAGCTTAACGCTGATTTCGAGAAATGTAAGTAGAATAATTCAATTGCATACAACTAACATAAAATTTCAATGGAATAATTTAGTATCTAAGTACTTAAGTAATAGGCGCCAAAGGGGCATCTACATTGTATCGGACGGCGACAGATTTTATGTAAATCTTCATTCATTGCAAATAAGCACCGACCATATCTAAATAGAGGGAATAAGGGGCGCCGAACATGACTATCATGAAGCGTCTGATACCGACTACGATTTCAAAGCAATAACTTTTTAGTAAAGATCATTGCCAAGTCTTAGTATTTTTTTTACAAAAACACATTTATTACAGAGGGTAAATTACTGTAATGCGTGTGATCGCATCTTTAGGTGATGTTACGTGTGTTACTCAAATCACGATAACGTTGCTTTATCATGGAATTTTGATTTTCTTTTTTCTACTTAGGCAATATATGTTGTATGTTTATTGATGATCTATTGATGTTCTTATCGAGTCGCTAGGAGCTCTAGACATGGCACTATACTGATAAAAACAATTTAAATTCAAAATACTTAAGCATTATTTTCAAATTATATCTAAAATTATGCAGAAGCATCTCAATATGCCGACATAGTGTGGGTCACCATGCTGCTTTGTCTGCATTCGCAATTAGTTGGTGACCACCACTCTATAATTCCGCTCATGCTTTCCATCAGGCAGAAGAGTCACTTTGGTAGGTTCGTTTATATAAATAAAAAACCATACTCAATGGATCTATCTGTATATAATGTATCTGGATATAGGCCAGATACATTATAGAGTTTTCTATCTATATATGATGACATAGATAGATAGAAAACTCTTTATTTCCACACCATAATATTACAGAGTTATAACAGTGCATAAAATGTGAGATATAGTGTACAAATGGTCTTATTGCCAAAATCAATCAACTCCAGGTAACCTTATTTTTGTGGTTTAAAATTCATTCACAACAATATGTCATATAAATTTAAGGATTTTTTTTATCTATTCACTATATGTACTTAACTTATTTTGTTTAATTGCATTGACGAACTGACTATCAGGGAAATTGTCTTTGCGCAGAATTGTATATAGTTTAAAGACAATGTCCTTACTACGAGTATGTTTTTCTTGAATCCTGTAGGGACACAACGTACCTTACAAAAATTTTAAAATTTATCAACAACTAGCTGTTGCCCGCGGCTCCGCCCGCGTTTTTGTTGACTGGTGCAAAAAATAGATAAAAACAATCCTTGATGCCGATTATATATCATTCTAAAATTTCAGCTCGATCGGTGCAGAACTTTTTGAGTTTTTGAAGCGTACACAAACCAACATAACATTTTTATTTTATCAACAATTTGAAGTTAAATAGAATCGCAAGAACTGTACGAGAAAAGGTCTTATTTATTTAATGTAATAACAATTATTAAGATTTCATCAGTTGCTAGGATACAATTTTGAACAATGAGACTGACTCGTTTTGCTGAATTATTAAATAAAATGGCAGTGATAAGCTTGTCATTATCCCTTATGTGCCGTTGCAAACCACATAGCGAAGTAAAGCTTTAAAAAAACCTTCAAAACCTCCTTTCTAAGGAGAGACCTATGTCCTGTTGCAAAATGGTTAACGCTGTTGACAAAATGAGCTAATAGAAAACTGAGAACGATAACTACATTTTTTTTATGTAATAGGGGGCAAACAAGCAGACGTATTTTTTTTTTATTATTTAGGGGGCAAACGAGCAGACGTATCACCTGATGGTAAGCGATTACCGCCGCCCATGGACACCCGCAACACCAGAGGCATCACAAGTGCGTTGCCGGCCTTTGGGATTGGGAAGAGTTTGGGGTATGGGCCTTCGGTATCCTCACCCACTCGGTGAAACACAGCGCAGGCGCTGTTTTACACCGGTTTTCTGTGAGGCTTTTTTAACACTCCGGTCGAGGCCCATGCCGAAGCGTGGCTCTCCCACTTACTTGTATTCAAATATTTTAAACGTTCAACTTGCTATTAGGATTGGACATTAGAAGATCTTGGTTCAACAGGTTTAGATAATTACAAGGGGCAAAAACAGAGCACTTTGAGTCGTACTTAATAAAGCTTTATCGGACAACATTATGGAAAATCAACTACATAAATGTTTTCATCCTCAAAATTTCGTTGGAGCTTTTATGATGGATGTATCTTACTGCGGCAATTTGTTAAAACTAAATGCTAATAATAAACATGAGTACCGTTTTAAATTTTGTATTAGATTACAATCACAACTTTAATTACTCTTATTGCTATTCTCTTGCTTTGTAACTAAACAGAGTTGGGTATTAGAACAGGTACATACATTTGGATAAATATCTCATGTAGCTCTTATGTACGTGTATATTTTATACATAACATTATATAAGCATGTATAAAATGTTAATGTCTAATTATGTAAAGTCATATTGTAATGTCTTAATAAACACACTTATTACTAGACTAACTGTTACTCATTTCTTTTCTTGAGCTTGTAAAAGTAAAAAACTATCAGACTAGCTGTGTTACTTTTATTACTATTTGTATATTTTTACAAGTATTAGAGATAGGCTAGTGTCGACCATGATTTATTACTACTTATTAAAATATAAGTATTAATTTTAATTGACCAGTGTTATTTTAACCTTTCTTAACCATGGCAGTTTGTCTTAAACCAATATAGAACATCTCGTGATGAAGTATTTTAAAATATTAATTAACGCTTTATGCACAAAAATGTTGTATGTTATTACTAATTTTAGCTTTCTGCAATTATTTTAAATATGTATAAAATTAAAGTATTCCAAATTTCACGCTGACCAGTTGACGAAGTTTTCTAAAATTTGCGTACAAAGAATTCACCTCACTTATGTGTTGTATAGATAAAATTAGTTTCGATAATGTCATTGCAAACTCACCTACCTACGCATTTAAAATTACTAACCTCATTATTTATCAACGATAGGTACGAATTCAATGTAACGGTGAATTGGTATACAAAATCTATAAATAGAAGTGTAGATACTTCAAACCACTTTTTCCTGCGAGCGGAACGATAAGCAAAAAGTTTGAATGTCAATCGTCGAAAGTAAACTTGATATTTGTTTGTTAGAAGTGTAAGATACGAGTATGTTTAGTGGCATGAAATAATCGTAGCAGGCATGTATCTGTTGATTATACACAAGGACTATTCATAAGATTTTTAACCAAGTTTACATGCATAGGAAAAGCCTTAAATTTTAAGCACCCAAACGCTAACCCACTACGAAAGAATATGCTTATAGATTTTCTATGGCAAAAGGAACTACTGGTGAGGCAAGGAGGTAACGGTATACAACCAAGTAGGCGATTCTTCGTCATCGGCATTACAAAAAAGATAGGTAGGCACTTCTTCTTTATGTTACAATGAATCCATTGTACAACTGGCAAATAATGACTAACCCCTAGGTCACACAAAGTCGGTGAGGCTTCTATTATACAATATAGTATATTTAAATTTGGAATTTATCTACACTAATTGATATATCTTTATAAAGACAGATACCAGTTAACGATGACAATGTATACCTATGGGAAAATGTGGAGAGTGGAAGTGTGGTGGAGTCAATCCAGCTCCTTCTAGCAGCTGGATTGTTTCACCTAGCGCACCTAGTGCCTTTAGGCACGTCCACGTGCTTTTAAGAGGATTAATGTGATACACTGTTCTAATATTAAACTTCGACACTGCATGCCAATCAGTCCAAAATTTTCGACTCAATTATATGTTTCACGGTCAAGTTTACTTAAAATGCTCCTAAGTACTAAGCGAAAGCTATTTTATAGACTTACATACAATTAACATACGATTATAATGTTTTATTCGAGTTATGTGCTATATACAGGGATGGATTAGATTATGTAAACATGTACTATGGTAGTAATAAATTTGCAACATTACTAAAATAAATATTCGATAACAACACTAGATGAAATGTAGAGCTTTGGTTAAAATTTACATCAAAAACGTGAAAGTCTGTCAAAGAATAAATATCTATTAAGAATCTTTAAAAATGTTTATATGAAATGTAGTGGCTATATTTTAAAATCATAAATCTCTCAATCTCGAATGCAAATTGATGAATGTTTAAATAATGGTTAATAATATAAATTTATTAAAATAAGAACTTTTGCCAATGCATCTTTTAGAAAAATAAAAAAATGAAATATAGAAGGTGTATGTTACTGTAATAATCTCGTTATACAATTTCAGTACGACACTAGGATACGCTTGAGGCACCAAAATGTTATTATTTTTCGTTAATTTATTAGTTGTCCGCAGATTATTCAACCATTCGCTAAATTAGACTCCAATAGCGAAACTAACTACATACTTTCTATTTATAAAGAGCAATATCGTATCAGTTTTTAGGCTTGACCGGCAGCTCGGCGAGAGGAGGGGAGACGGTGCCAATGAACTTGGCGATGCCGCCGGGAAAGCAAATGCAGCCTCGCGTCACTGGGTCATACAGGTACTGTCGCGGAACGAACGTTACGCGAACACCTTCGCGTGCACCATAAATTCATAAAAGCTGCGTATGAAACAACTACCACGTAATTTAGCCGCATTAACCATTGAATTTTCACTGGGCGTAAACACAACCAATAAAGCGTGGCGTTTGAATTGCAAATATCTTCACAAAATACAACGACTAAGTAGATATATTCCCCCGTCTATTAGTTCTAAATGTGAAGCTCGATTGAGGGCATCGCTTCGGGTTGGAACGGGTCAAATGCCTAGTGTGATAATTTAAGCTCGATCAAACAACAAATGATTTTAAGCGTAAATAAATGCCTTATAGCAATTGTAACGCAATAAATTATAAGGATGATACTTACATTAATTAAAACTGGCAAGATGCCATTTTTAGGACGTTTCCGGCAAGTGTCAGCTTCTGCCATTTCGTTCTGGCGACGCCTGAATTACAATTGCAAGTAACGAGGTTCTGCCGTGCGTCATTTTACACCGCAAGAATCGTTTTGTGAGAAAAATTAAATAAATGGTTAATGCTTTATAAATAACAAGTATAGAAAAGCATATTGGCCTGTATTATAAAATTCAATTATATTTACATCATCAGCATATCGCAGTTCACTATTGGACGTAGGCCTCCCTACTACCAGTTAAGTTATTTAATACATGTTTAAAAAAGATAGCGAATAAATAAGGCAATAGGAAACTTGTCATGTCACGTGGCATCTTCACCTTGTCGAATTCGTCAAATATTCTAAGGACATTCAGACTATCAAACAAAACCTGACATAAACACGACGTATTAAGACTTCAGATTTTTTATTGCGACATTGACAAGTAAATCCCTGTGAGTTAACAACTAAAAAGCTTTTATCAAACGTCACGTTTCTGTGTCGATGAAAAACTACATCGCATGCAGACCATGCGATATGTATGCCTTATATAAACTCTAAGACCTACCACCAGTAGTTGAGCAAAAATATTGAAACAAAAAACTTATAACAGTATTTTTTTATATTAATGTAATTTAGTATATATAATATAAGATGAAAGTAAATACACACAGTAGTTCAAGTGAAAAGAAATAAAGTTTAGAAAGCTAGACTACGGTGAATATATAAAAAATTGAAATATACAATATAAAGTTTATGATAATTAATATTTGTCGTGTTGTAAAAATCATTTTCCAATAAAATGAGCCGCTTCCAACCATAAAACCTGAAGTGAAATTTATTGCTTTCTAGTGCACACTTAAATTCTTCGAGTATGGAAAATTAAACAGCAGTATGAATAATATAATTAACAGTAAGTTACAATAATATACTTAGACTGGCTTGTATATCGTCCATTGTCAAGTTTATAACGTTTTGAAACAAAGAATGATAAAGGTTTATAATTAGAAATATTGTGTAGCACAGAGGTCAACACGCATCGCCTCGTACTTACCAAAGGTTCTCAGTTCAATTTGATACTAATTCTAAGGGTTCAACTGCACTGTGAAATTAAACTGCAACGTTGATTCACGAAAGTAAAATTATATAGCTTTTTATTATTATTATTATTATTATTATTATACTTTAATATGTTAAATTCCTTATTGCGATTTAAGGTGCTTTGTGACGCCTGCCATAGTTTCTGTCGATTCTTAACCTGAAAATCTTCTTTCTAATATTGTTTTCATGATACAGGATAGAGGTAAGTTTAGTTTTTGTTTGTAGATATATTATAAGCAAAACAATATTAAAAGCTTTTTCGGAACAAAAAGATTTTAAGGCAATGCCCGGTCGAAATATACATTGACCCTTGCATTAATACCCAACAAGCTAAAAATTTGCAAGCACGTGAGGGATAACACTGTAATGAAATCCTAAAAGTCCCCATTGATCCATTGCCTGTAATTTTTTTTATTCAAGGTCAAAGGTAGCAGGAATAGGTTTTTTTGGATTTTTTGATCAATCGGTTAGTTTTACGATAAAAATAGCTTGGACAAAATTGAAGACCAGGTAATTCTTATTCATTCTAGCCTTTATTGTTTCCAAGATTATTTGGGGTCGGCTACTAGTTCAACCAGTTTTACTTGAAAATCAGTTATCTCATGGACCTCCGCTACCCTGAGAGTAAACTGAATTCGAAGATTGAACTAATTGTCAATATATTTGAAGGCACTGTCTTCCCAATTACGATTGCTATAGATGTTCGTGACAACCAGCTTAACGTGCTTTCCAAGGTAAGGGTAGAAAAATACCGCAATCTTTCAAACTCCGGGCTGCTATTAAGAATTTCTTGTAAGAAAACCCAACAGCAGTCCTACCCGGGAATCGAATCGGAGAGGTCTTTCCGAGAACAAGGCAGTCGCTGGTTTGCTGGACCTGTATTCTCCGTAAAATGCAACCGCCACCAATGAGGTAGTGTTTTTTTGGATAAATTTACATTATTTTTATTTACAAGTGTTTAATGTAAATAAATGTATCTAATAATTTTTTTTTCACTTTGCTATGTGTGCAAAACTTTTTATTCACTTTCAATAAAACACATGGAATCTTTGAAATTGGACATGGGGACTTTTCAGGATTTCATTACAGTAGTATCCCTTATGTGCCTGCAAAGTTTTAGCTTGTTGGGAATTAATGCAAGGAATTATTTTTATAGCTAATTTGACCGGGAAAGTTAGAACAATTTAATTTTGGCACGTCTTGCGTCTTGGGTTCTAGAATTAATACACATCGTCTATTTAAGAATTCAGCAAATTTGCGAGGATTGAGTAATGCGTTTATGTTTTTAAAACCAATTAAGTAAGGTACTAAAACCATGTTATGACAACAGTCAATTTTCACACCTCACAAGTTTAAAGCTTTGTTAGCAAGAAGCAAGGACCAGCATTGATGAAGTAAAACGAGTAATACGATAAGCTATAACATCAAATAATTGAGAATATCAATTGACTGGTAAATTAACACTGTCTCGGTCAATTTGATTACATGTTAACGCTTGTCTGCCACCGTTGACCATTGTTAGATTATGTAAAAAGAATCACGTCATTTACAAAAGAAAGATAAATATCAACATTTTCGTATTGACGATGAATTATTGCAGTTTGTTTAATTTTTTGCAACATAACGCTTGATTGTTTGATTTGGTAAACTAGTTGGTGGGTAGATAATCGTATATTTAAATACTTTAGAGGTCACAACACTAATTAGTTGGCGTGGAAGTACGTAAAAAATGCACGCGAGATTCACTGACTTCCATCGTGTTCTTGACTGATTTAATTAGCTCGAAACTCGCTCAAACTGTGGTATCCACCTTATCAAACATATAACTAAGTTGTGAAAATAACTACACGACCAAGAAATTCGAAGAAAGAAACCATTAAAGACACGATCGTAAATGAAAAATCGATTCAAAAATTTATAGCTCGTTTCAATGTTACACCATGTTTAATTAGAATAAATCATTATCTTATCGATTTTAACAATTGTGAATAGTTTTCATATCACTAAAATGGTTCGTTGAGCTGTTATTTATCATTGCACATTATCAGTCAACAAACTTTAATAGAAACAATTATTGTAACCATCATTTTATTTATTTACGTTTTTAAATAATTTATAGAATATAAAGCGCATGCTAAATAAGCTTTAAGAGCCAGATCAATTTAAAGTACTTTGATATTTGAAAAACATTAAATTAATATTGGTTTCTTTAACATAACAGACTCGTCATGCGACTTAATTCTCTTTGACACTATAGTTAGACTTGATATTACGCAGTAATCGACCGTTGATCGAAATACTGCAGAATCAATTCGCAAAAAAACGTCGTTAGCACAAAGTGATGAAAAAGAAGTCAAGCAGGGCGACAATTGTACAGCCCTGGACGTCCTTGCGAGACGCGCCATCGTCACGCACAGTCGGCCCACAGCTGTTTTGTTTGACAACAAGCTAACGCGATATGCCGTATGTTATCACTGTATAATAATAAATTAATGACACCACACCACAATTACGGTATCACGTTGATCAATGTTCCACGGTTCTTTTTTGCCTCCAGCTTACACTAAACATCTTTGAAAATTATGTTTAGCGTATTGTTGTAGTGTTGATTTTCATTTGAGATGGAATTATGAAGTAATATAAAATAAATCGGAATGTTCAGTATTCAACAAACGAAATGCTAATATTATAGTATAAAAAGCTTACTATTGTAAAACATAATAGGTTAGTAGTATTAAGTAAATTAATTGTCCTGTTCGGCCCTAGATGGCGTTGGTGTCGAATTGAATCGCACTATCATTTGCTTACTACCATCGTATTTAAGCTTTTTTATTATGATCAATAAATAATTCGCTCTGAGGTACTGAAGTTTTCTTTAAACGGGTATCACTGGAATCACGGCATTTTGTACCGACATTGTACACGGATAATAATAATATCATTGTCTGTGGGCGGAAATTAGGTACACCTTAAAAATGCAAAGTAATCAATTCATGCATTGTGCTTATAAAAAAAAGGGAAAGGATGATATAATGGGGGTTTATAATCCCGATATTGGTCGCGGTACCCTAAAGATATGTATGTAATTAAGAAGTTACCAACGAACCAATATAATGTTTTAACAAGGCGTATCTCAAAAATTACGTAACGCTTGTAATATCAATAAAATCAAGAAGTCATAAAATGGCCGAATTTGTTCTGAACATTTATAAATTATTAACTTGTAAAACACGAACACATTTTCGTCTCCAAATGGCTGCGTTATTTGATAATGTGCGGTGAGTAGATCGCAGACAAGAAAGCATTTTGTGCATATACTTTCACCAATATAAGCACGCCAATAGGTTGCATTGCAATATGAAAACATACACACTAACTTGGCTTGTAAATTGTAAATCCACGTTTTAAAGTCAAATTCGGTATTTACAGCTACGGCAGTAATAATGGAAATTCCAGGCATCTCTAGACTTTAAAGCCTCCTCTTTATACCTGAGATAAGTGTATGTAACAAGGTTATAAAACGACCATGCTCGCACGGTAACGTCAAATTAATCGATCTTTGTTCTGATTCTTGAAGTTACAAGCCGATATTAGTACCACGTTGACATGAAACGTTGTGTGCAATTATTAAACATGAACCGTGCACATAGAAACGTGTAATATTTAATGAAGATTTAGGTGTCGTCAGATTTGGATTTTTTATTTTTTTATTTTATTGAACAGTGGGCAAATGAGTAGACGTATCACCTGATGGTAAGCGATTACCGCCGCCCATGGACACCCGCAACACCAAAGGCGTCACAAGTGCGTTGCCAACCTTTGAAGGGATGGGAAAGGGGATGGGGGGAGGGGTTGGGGTATGGGCCTCCGGTATCCTCACTCACTCGGTGAAACACAGCGCAAGCGCTATTTCACACCGGTTTTCTGTGAGGTCGTGGTATCACTCCGGTCGAGCCGACCCATTCACACCGAAGCATAGCTCTCCCACGGTAAAAGATAAGCGTATGTACCTACATAAGTATAAGAATTTGTTTGGAAAGGAAAATAATTACTAGCTTTTCCCGCGGCCTGTGTTTTTTTCACTTATCCAATTAAAAAAATACGCTTTTCTTCTTCAAAGATCACAGAATTTCCATGCAATAAAATTTCATTAGAATCGGTTCAGCGGCTTAGCCGTATAAACGTTACAGACAGACAGTGCATTTTATAATATACTAGCTGCGACTCGCAGTATAACCGGTGGGTTTTGTGGCTTTTGAATCCGATATTATTCACTATTGCATTGATTTTTTCAAATTTGTTATTTTCTATTCTTTGTTTCCTAAAATAAAAGAACGGGCAATTCATTCATATTTTTTAAGTGCTTTGTGTGTGTCTGTATAACTATATTAAAACAGATACTATGTACGCGAGTATTAATAAAACGCATTAACAGTTTATTTTGATATCATTTGAATTATCATCTATTTGTTACCGATTATTATTTTAAGTACTCCTTTCTATTTCATGATAAAAGACTTATTGATAAAAGAAAAAACTGCACGGTTGGCCTGGTGGTTTAAAAAACGTTCACTACTGCGCCAAGTGCCGGGGGTTCAAATCCCACGTGGGACATCACTTTGTGTGATCCACAAAGTGTTGTCCTGAGTCTGGGTGTTATTTGTGTCCGTTACATGTATGTTTGTAAAGTCCCCCGCGACACAGGATGTATATTCCTAATGCGGGAGTTGTCAAAAAAAAAAAAAAAAAAGAAAGATTCGACGTTCATAATTGAAACGTTCAATTATTTTATCATGTTTTAAGGAGATAGGGTCAGATCATTGTGCTCGAATTTACGTTTTGGACATGCAGTGACATATTCAAAACCTCGAATCTTCTAAAAATCATGATTAGATTACACGAATTAGTAAGTCTCCAAGAAGGGTAATAGCGTTTAGGGCGAGTAAGGGTAGAATTGACATCGAATGACTTTAAGTGGCACAAGTAATTGTTTAAAATCAAGAGAGGTAGTAACGGGTGTTTTTTTAAGCTAGATAGAACTTTAAATTGTAAAAAGTAACACAAAAAATTAAATTTTGATGAAACTTTTTTTTTTGTTTCAGTATACTCTGACAAATCATCATGAATAGACTCACGCTTGAACAACGCTACGAAATTATCCAAATTTACTTTGAAAATCAGTCGTCGATTCGCGCAACTTATAGACGACTGTTTTATCGCAAAATTGTGTTCAGCGATGAGGCGCATTTTTGGCTTAACGGGTTTGTTAATAAGCAAAATTGCCGCATATGGAGTGAGACCAATCCACAACAGACCCTACAGACTCCATTACATCCAGAAAAATGCACCGTATGGTGCGGTTTTCACGCTGGTGGCATCATCGGACCTTATTTCTTCAAAAATGAGGCCGGAGCTCGCGTTACGGTCAATGGAGATCGTTACCGCACCATGATCAATGATTTTTTGTTTGAAAATATGGATGACATTGATCCGGAGGAGATGTGGTTTCAACAGGATGGCGCTACGTGCCATACGGCGAACGCAACCATCGACTTATTGAAATCAAAATTTGGCGATAAGTTGATTTCGAGAAATGGACCTGTCAATTGGCCTCCAAGGTCGTGCGATTTGACACCTCTCGATTATTTCCTGTGGGGCTACGTGAAGTCACTGGTTTATGCTGATAAACCAGCAACAATTGACGCCTTGGAGGCCAGCATTGTTCGTGTTATACGCCATACAAATGACGAAGTCGTCTATAAGTTGCGCGAATCGACGACTGATTTTCAAAGTAAATTTGGATAATTTCGTAGCGTTGTTCAAGCGTGAGTCTATTCATGATGATTTGTCAGAGTATACTGAAACAAATAAAAAAAAAAGTTTCATCAAAATTTAATTTTTTGTGTTACTTTTTACAATTTAAAGTTCTATCTAGCTTAAAAAAACACCCCTTATTTTACTTTGAAATATATTTTATTTTTTCCTGTTACTTAACCACTGCTTGCACATTAACAACTTGTTTAACTTTTCAATGTATTTATTGGGGTTAAAAAAAATAATTGCTGATGCTAATCAGACAATGCGTCACTTAAAACCGCGAGAAATCTTCACAACCAATAAAATATAAATAGTTGACTTGAGTGCTATATTTAGCTTCTGTGCCCAGAAACAAAATAACTAAGCTAAAGCTAAAGGGTTTACGGGCTCTACATAAGCTCATGTTTTATGCATAACTAAACCGTTTAAGTATCTTGTCTTGTTAGTTATATTAAGTGAGTTGAACTATTTTAAGCACAAATGGTAGTTGCATGTTAGTCGATCAGAGCGAATGGAAGGTTCGAGTTTCATGGCCTTGGGTTCTCTACTCGATTACCAACGTCGCCATTGACGTGAGCGCTGGCGCCTATACCAACTTCTCTGCGGCTTCGTGTCGTGAATACACGAGGAAGTGTTTAGTGCTCTTGATATATTCGCGGTTTACTCAGGGTTAAAAAGGAATGTGGTTTAAATTACCGTGTCAATTTGTTGTAAACTATTTTAATGATAGGTGACCACAATCAGCATCATCGCTTTACAAATTTAAAGGCGTATTTTTTTTTGCCAAATAATCATATTATTTTAGTCTAACTATTTGACCCGGCAAACGTTATTATGGCCTTAAAATAAAAAAAATAGGGATGGGTCACCCTTATCATTTAGGGGTATGAAAAATAGATGTTGGCTGATTCTCAAACCACCAGATATGCACACCAAATTTTATAAAAATCGGTATAGCCATTTCGGAGGAGTTTTGGTAACAAACACCTTGATTCGCGAATTTTATAAATTAGACGTTTAGTGATGATGTTATAGTAATCAAATTTCTTTATCGGCTATGCATTAGAAAAGGTATGTATATTATCAGAGTCCAGACGAAAAGGAACGCACGATCGTCGCTTTTTTAGCCAATGCGTAGATCGGGTGCGTTGCGCGTGAGTCACACGGCGGCATACCGGCGCGCACCATGCACCGTACGTGTCAACCACCTATTTATGTCGCAGGACGAACTCGCAAATAAACAGCATCAAAGGAACTTCGGATTCCGCTCGGCGACGGTGCGCGCACCAACCAAAAGTAACGAAAACAACCACCATTGTCTACGCACGAGTTATTTTCGCAAATAGATACAAGACACGCTACTTTCAGCCATATGTGCTCAACTTGTCGCTAACCAAACTGGCTAAGTTAAGAATTTGTATGTGCAAAGAAGTTTATTCATGAATGTCGCCTGTAGTTGGTAAACGCATAAAATAATTGCCTCAGTTCTAATATTCGTCCAGTACCCATATGGCAAATTACAAATATCTCTCATAAGTATTTAACTATAACTCATAGTTAAATATCTATACATAATCTATTGTTGCAAGTATAACTTGCAATAAGTATTGGGAACCAGACAAACTAGATTCAGGTTGGCTTATAGTTAATTTATCACTATGAATATGGGAACTACACAATATGCATAAATTTTAAAATTTACATGACTATGTGGGGGTGGACTAAAAATAGGAACAGTCACCACCCGTACTACATTCCATGGGTGTTGTAAGAGGCGGCTAAAGGAGAAATTAGTCAGGACAACATCACTACAGGGATAAGGAAACCTTGAAACAAACCCTATGCTGACCTGTTTGGCCTGTGTGGACAAAACCACCTTGCTAAGTAGAGGCCCATGTACAGCAGTGGACTGTTGTCTTGATAAATTCATAATATGAACCATCTGTTTATACAATTAATTTATAAAACAGAGTTTGCACTGTGCTGAACTGAACTGTGTTGCCTTAATTATATTTTCACAGATTTTTTAAAGCCTTTATTTATTGCAAACAAGAGTGTTACAAAATATTGTATGTAATGTACTTTTTTAAACTATGATATATATATTAGTCTAAAACTACTGTTTAATTGTTTTATTCTATGTTTATTTGTCTCTTGACATAGGCCTCCTCTAGATTCTTCAACTTTAGTTTGTTAAGTGCTATTCTTCTCCATAATGGTTCTGCCATATTTCTAAGATCATCTTCCCATCTAATTACTTGTCTACCTCTATTTCTCTTTTCGTCTCTTGGGTACCATTCTATCATGTCATTTGTCTACTTATCCTCATTGCTCCTTTTTGTTTGTCCCGGCCAGCGCCATTTTAGTTGTTTGATTTTATGTTCAATGCTTTCTAATATTTTTTCTTTTCCTTATATTACTTACAAGCACGGCATAATACACATTTTAAATACTTTGCTTTTGAGTGTCTGAGGGTTTTCATTATTATTCATAACACTTTTAGGAACCAGTATCTTCTCCATGTGTTTACACCTCTTTGCTCTATTTCTAGATTCTCTGGTGATATTATTTGTCCAGAATAAGTGTATTTCATTTACATATTCAATCTGTTTTTGATTGACCTGTATTTTTTCGTGTTTCTAACCCCTTTTAAACCCCTAATGCCAGTTTTTTGTGTCTGTTGTTCCTAATGACTCCCGACTACTTTATGGCTATTCCATCAGTACAAAACATGCTTACAACGAAGTATAAATAAGAGATTAGGATTCTAAAACTAGCTGTCAGCAACAGACTATAATTAATATTAATGACCTAGTATAAGAGAAATTGTATCTGATAAAAATACATAAAATTTATAAAGGTGCATTACTTCCTATTAATAATTTTTGATAATAACAATCCAGGTATATACTAATTAAGCAAATTAGATGTTCATGTTCAATCAAAACTTTAAGTTATTATTTTGTAGTTAAATATACATCTAATATTAAAGAAAAAACTTTATAAATAATATATAACATGTTTTAATTAACTCATAATTGCTAGACAAAATTGTTCTTTCAGTGGTAAGGACTTTAATTTGGTTTCTAAACATATACATGAAACAGTTATTACGCTAAATAAGTTTACCAAAAGCGATCTTTAATTAATGATTAATTTAAAGTATAGTTGCAATTATAACTTTTAAACTATTTCAGTCACTCTCGTTGTTAAACTCACTTTCAGATTAAATTTCAATGAGAAACTAAAGTGAATTAAATTGATTTGGAATACAACAAAAAGGTTTTGATCAATAGTATAACATGTAACTGACCTTTCATCCTCTGGGGGTGGAGCAAGCTGCGGTTCCTCCTTGCCATCACCAGTATCACCAGCCTGCAGCGTATCCGTTGACACATCTGGGGCACCACTGTCACATGCATTCACATTCACATTGCTCATCACTGCGCCACTAATGGCATGAGACACCACTGCACTCACTGGGCTACCGAAGCCTTGACTGTCATGGCCAGATTGACCTGCGTTTCCCACATATGCAGTAGAATTCACTGGCATAGATACTACAGGTGAGTTAGTCCCAGACACTGCAGCTTCGACAGGTGCTACACTACTTTGGGACATTACCGGAACGACACTGCCATATGCAAGGCCGATGCTCGTTTGAGACTGCACAACATTAGAATGGACCCCACCGCCCATACCAACTGGCATTGATGGTTGCATCGACATCGGAATGTTCTGGTGCGCCATTGACACCTGCGCCACTGGCTGATTAGGAACGTATTGCACGCCACCCATTTGGCCCTGGCCGCCAACCTGTTGAGGCAGCATATTCTGTTGCCCCATGTGCTGCCCAACTGGCATCTGCTGACCGACATTCGCTTGTTGCATGAATATAGGATCTGAGGCGGGTATCTGCATACTAGGCTGATTCCCGTCTAGAGTCATCTGCATATTCTGAGGTGCAGCAGCCATCATCTGTTGTATATTTCCTTGAGGCACATTCCCTTGCTGTGGAGCTATGGTGTGCACTGTATTAGGCTGCTGCTGGCTGAGGCTCTGGAGATTTGAGGGCAGTGTAGAACCCTGTGGTTGAGAAGCCATCGGCTGAAGATTTGTAGGAAGAGTTGCACCTTGCTGTGATGTAACAATACTTGTGAGCACCTCTTGTGGCATGGTTTGGCCTTGCTGGTTCATCTGTGATTGCTGTGCGTGGTACTGTGACACACTATGTTGTGGTTGTACCATCTGCTGTTGTGATGATGGCATACTAGCATTAATCATTGACTGAGCGTTGGATTGCTGGTTGACAGCCTGATTATATTGTTGTTGAACACCAGACATGCCTTGTTGTTGCATTTGGGGGTGCATGCCTGTGACAACAGACTGCTGAGGTTGTGATGGTAATTGATGCATTTGTGTTTGCATTTGAGGAATCTGTTGGTTGGCACCACTCAATTGTGAAGGCATTTGCATCTGCTGAATGTGATTAGGTAATTGTTGATTTTGTAAGGCTTGCATCTGAGCTTGACTTGGCAAATGTTGAAGTTGAGCCTGTTGTGCTCCCATAGGTTGTTGTCCTTGAAGATGATGAGTTTGGCCCATATTCTGCATTTGAGCTTGTTGCATGTGCATCTGAGGATTTTGTTGCCCCTGTATCTGTTGCATTTGCATCTGCTGCATTTGTGGTTGTTGATTAGCCACTTGGGTCATTTGTCCTTGATTTGGCATACCTTGTATCTGAGGCATTTGTTGCTGCATTTGTGTCATGTTGGGAATTTGTGCCTGGGGCAAATGTTGACTCATTTGCTGCATTTGTTGATTAGGTATTTGTTGCATCTGCTGAGGCATCTGTTGATGCATAGGCATTTGTTGCATAGCAATGCCTTGAGATTGAGCTATAACTTGTTGTAATTGGTGTTGAGGAAAACTTTGTGGTATTTGTTGAACCTGTTGTGGTTGTGTCTGCTGTGGATGATTTTGGGCAGCATTCTGCATAGTTATGTGAGTCATGCTCTGAGGGTGCTGTTGCCCAACTTGCTGGTTAGATTGCATATTGGGATTTGGCATTTGTTGTGGCATTTCTAAAGGTGGTGACTGAACAGATACTGATTGAGAAACAGGCATCTGTTGCTGTACTACATTAAGTGGCTGTGTCAATGATTGTCCAGGGGAAGCCATAGGGAATTGTTTTTGAAGAGTTTGTTCTAGCTGCTGTACAGTTGGAGCATTACCCTGCATGTCTTTAGGCCCCTTGTTAGTCAGATCATTAGTAATTTCATCATGTTGACTATCATTTATAACTACACCACTGTCAGGAGCTTGCAGTGTATTAGTCTCAGTCACATCCGAGTTGTTGTTTAGCGTAATTGGTGCATTTTGCTGAGAGCTTGTATGATCCAAGTAGTCCATACACATCCATCGGCCCCTACGAAAAGGTTCAGTACTTTCAATTTTAACAACTTTAAACCGCTCATTTCTAACATGTTCTTGTATTTCTTTCATACCTTCTTGAGGCTTAGCATTACCTATAAGATTAATAATGCTGCCTGTTCCAGCGTTAGTGACGTTGACATGCATGTCAGTTGCTTCTGTGTTATTACTATTTGGCACTGCTCCTGCTATCTGATTTGCGGCGTTGTCCTGGCCGACGATCGCGAGTCCGTACTGCGAACTGGTCGGAATGACGGGGGCGCAGCCTATTGATGCACTCGAGGCGTTGTAAAATACATCGTCCTTTGAAAACGTATCTTCCGAATAACTAGGAGTTTCATTCTCTATGTCAGTTACTCTCGATATGTCGTCGGTGTGAGATTCGTCTAGATCGTCGGCAGAGTCTTCGCCAGCATCAGTACTCACTCGAGAGCCGACCGTCACACTGGTGATCTGAAATGAAGATATTTTCCTTGGGTTATGGGCGGCTTGAAGACTCGTCGGGTGAGTCACTCCCTTATCCGAATCGTTCAGTCGAAGAGATTCACTCGTTGTACGGTGAACAACGTTGTTATACTTATTTTTCTCACTAGTTTTATGTGACTTTTGAATCAGATTGTCAGCCATTATGCCGTCCGAACCGAATGACTATCTAAAGAAAATTTCACTGTTTATCGGCTTCAGAGACATTTGACAGACTTTTCAATCACAATAAGACATGAAATATAAAACCATTGTACACTCACAATTTCACAACACAGTAATTTAACTATATAGGTTCTTAAATTTCATTAGTAAACACACACAGTTGCGAACATCTTTCAGACGGCAGCAACATGGCGGCCATTTATGCGCAATGCATTATGGTTGACAATTTGCAGTAGACTATAGACATTGTAGACGTATTTCAGTGTGTTCATATCTATGGTTGCTAGATGGCGTCACTTATTTATTTAAAATAATATATTTATCGTTATTTTCATTTTGTTACCCTTTTTAATATGAAATTTAACAGTTTGATATATTTTAGAATATTTTAAGAGACATATATACTTGACAAATTTGTTTTGTATATTTTCATCAATAGGAATTGATGTTGTTCCTAGCTTATATAAAATCCCCACCAATTTAGAAATCTTGAAATTATTTACTAAATTTGGATGCCGCAATGAAGAATAGTATCTACCACAATTTTACAGAATAAATAGTATTTACCTAGTTTTAAATTGATTGTTTCTTAAAACAGTTAAATATATTCCACTTTCTTATACTTGTCTTCAAATGTATCCTACACATATATTTCTAAAAATATTTATTAACTTTAGTACTGCTATTGTACAATAGATGGCAATAAAATACAATTGTGAAACAACACGAGTACATCTATCGCCATGAAGGTGGCACTGTTGCACAAAATATTCAATCATATATAAATATTTAAAATTACTAATTTATGTAAACAAACCAATCTATCTAAATATTTTAATTAGGACAATTATCATTATTTTATGTGCGACTGCCAAGACAAAATGTGTTATATAGGTATAGGTTCTTCCTTTTGCTCTTTAAAAATATTCTATGATATTTTTCCTATTGTTTGCAAAAATGTATGATAGAAGATAGCTCTATTTTAAAACTCACTTACAGCTAATCTTTGGTGCTAAGTCTCTCGAGCTCTTCTTGTGAGCAGCTAATCTCTGGAAGGGCTGGACCGATTTTGACGGGACTTTCACTGATAGGTAGCTGATGACATAAGGAGTAACTTAGGCTACTTTTTTAGACTAGCTTCGCCCCTATTTGACTGCACAGTTTGCCTAGTGATTAAGCTGTTGTCACGCCGGGCCGGTTTCTACTGCGTCAAGTAATGCGGATTGTCTTTTGAAAAACAAAAGTTTTTGTTTGTAAGTAATTGTTTTTAGATATTTGACACAAAATGCCGTCTAGTCCGAAACTAAGTAGAGCTTGTACTATGAGTACTAGACAACTAACATACAAATACATGTGTAAATACATATTAAACATAGAAAACATCCAAACTCCGAATCAAATATTTATAGATCATATACACATAATATGGTCCGACCCAGAAATTGAACCTGAGACCTTAGACACAGCAGTCGCATACGCTGCCACTGCACCACCGAAGCATTTTAAGTTAAAACTTGCATAAGCATATCTTTAATACTAAAATCACATTTTGGTAGACGTACTTATTCGTTATTTATTCTTATGGTTATTTCATATTATTCTTTCGTTTCGAATTAACTACCAAAGTATTTCTTTTAGCAAATCGTGAGACAATAGGAAAACGCCAACATTCATTACAAACAAATAGTACTAGAGCAGTCAATAGCCCTGTCCCAGTGGCCTCTCCGATCACAGGACGGACAAAAGGATACGTGACCTCTTGGAGCTACTATGTAGTGTCATTTGTCAAGCGAGCATCCTTTACTTGGCTCATTCGCCCTTGGAGGTGTTTTATTCAACTCGACATACTTCTGCTAACTACGTCTCCAAAGAATCAAGTAGGAGAGCCAAACTCTACTACTACTTTTCCACCCCACTCCCTAAAACTCTCACCCCCTCTCTGTTTTCCTGATGATGAAAATTTAAATAAATTCGATTTTCGTTAAGTAAGCGTCGTACAATATAGGAAACCAACCGAAGTCCTTGCTATTATTAAGAATCCTATAAGTTAGGTACTTGTCGGCGGACATTATCAATCATACTGTTTTAGTTGATAATCTCAATGCTTTTATGTCCACTGAGTTGCAATAATGATAAAATAAAATATAAATAATTACACAATTTTTTATATTAATTCCAACACACTGTGTACTAACAATGCAGTTTCAATAGAAAGTACCTGGATGACCAGGCTTTGCCCGGTACTTTTATTTTCTGAAAATCAATCCTAGCTAGATCGATTTATCGTCCCCAAAACCCCTTGCATACTAAATTTCATGAAAATCGTTGTAGCCGTTTCGGAGATTCATGTTATATATTTATATTTATAAACTTAGTCTGGCCTATAAATACTGTTACAGTTACAATAAAAAAAAAAAAATGAAAATAAACAAAATATTACTTTTGAATTTGGAATCTGTAATATTTATACTTGTTCATAGCGTTTTCTTATTTTCGCGTCAACCTATACTAATATTATAAAGCTGAAGAGTTTGTTTATTTGTTTGTTTGAACGCGCTAAAGCAGAAACCGCGGGTCCGATTTGAAAAATTATTTTATAGAGGAAGGCTATAGGCCTATATATCATCAGCGGAACACCAATGAAGAATGTTACAAAAACGGGAGAAAATTATTACGCTACGGGCAATAGCAGACGTAAACGAGGTTGCGTGGGTCAGCTAGTATATTGAAAATATTTTGTGATATTAAAATGGAGTGACGTGACAAAGAGAACCGAATCGCTGCGATTGCCTTACATAAAGTAGGTATGGAGCTCAATATAATTTTTAAAATCCTCCATGCGCTTGGTATTAGTCAAATATTTGTGTACCGGGCTATTAATAGGTACAATGAAACCTCCTCTGTTAGTGACAGAAAAAGATCTGGCCGTCCACGTAGTGTTCGTAAGAAAAAGGCGATAAATAAATAAATGTTTCGGACATCTAACACACAACACCATTTAGTCCCCAAGCTAAGTAGAGCTAGTGTTATGGGAACAAGACAACTGATATAAATACATATATATTTTATTTTTGTAAATAAATACATATTATACATAGAAAACACTCAAACTCCGAAATAAATATTTGCAGATCGTACAAGCATTTGGTTCGACCCGGGAATCGAACCCGAGACCTCAAGCATAGCAGTAAGGGAAAGAATTTGAAGAAATCATGTCTGAAAGCAAAAGTGTTATCTCGGCAGAAGAATATAGCACCTAGAACCATGTCGCGAATTTTAAAAGATGACTTGGGACTTGCAGCCTTTAAGACACGCACTAGTCAATTCTTAAGTGATAATTTAAAAAGAATAACTTACTACTTAAGCGGTGAGCAAAGCGGGATGCGGGATCGTTGTGGGGAGAGGAGAGGTCACATAAAATTTTTGTTCAAAGATGAGATGTTTTTTACAATTGAGCAATATTTCATCAAACAAATTGACCGTATTTATGCTAAAAGCTCTAAAGAAGCTTCCCAATTAGTCAACAGAGTACAACGTGGGCATTATACGACTTCAGTGATGGTTTTGTGGGGTGTTAGCTATGAAAGAGTGTCTGAGCCATATTTTTGTGAAACAGGTATCCAAAATCGTCACAAGTGTATCAAGATACCATTCTTCACAAGATAGTTAAGCCCTAAGGGGCTATGAGATATATATATATATATATATAATTGGTCGTTGGTCTAGTGGTTAGCGTAAGCGACTGCAGATCAAGAGGTCTCGGGTTCAATTCCCGGGTCGGACTGCTGTTGGGTTTTTCCTACAAGAAATTCCTAATAGCAGCTCGGAGTATGGAAGATGGCGGTGTTTCCTGCCCGTGCTTCGGAGAGCACGTTAAGCCGTCGGTCCCGGTTGTCATGAACATCTATGGCAATCGTTATTGGGAAGTCAGTGCCCTCAAATATACTGACAACTAGTTCAACCTTCGAATTCAGTTCGCCCTCAGGGTTGCGGAGGTCAGATGCCAGTCGCTCTGTGTAAAAACTGATATTCAGGTAAAACCGGTTGAACTGGTAGCCGACCCCAAATATTGGGAATAATAAAGGCTAGGAAGATGATGATATATATAATAAGACAACACCATGTTCAATAAACAGAAATGATTCTTTCAGTAAGACTCGGCGCTGGGTATCTACTGGATTCACCCAATCTTGGTCAGAAATTAACGTTCCGGACTTCATCCGAGGTTAAGACTGGCCGTCATCTAGTTCTGATTTTAATAGTACTTATTTTTTTTAGTATTTTAATAGTACTAAATGTTACGTACAATAAATATTTATAGCAAGACTAAGTATTATACTTTAGTAGACTTAGAACAACTTAGGACCCATTGTAAATTTATGTAAATCATTATATTTTGGAAAAGCAAAACAGAATGATTATATTAAAGATTCTAATATTCAGAAAGCCTTTATTTAGCCAAAAAGCCATAAGAACGATTGAACAATGGTTAGTTATTTTTCAAAACCTGTTACTTAATTTTTGTACTTTGGGTTTTTGAATTCGTTTTTATGTATTACATAAAAGTAGCTTTTGCACGCGGCTACGCCCGCGTTTTTTGGTTATCAATATAAAATTTATCTTTTGTAAAAAATAATAAAAAGTATTCTATATTACTTTTAATACCTTCAAAAATATGTGTACAAAGTTTCATGATGATCGGTTAAGTAGTTTTCGCGTGAAAGTGTGAAACAAACTTAAATTCACATTTATACAAAACATGTATAAGTGGGGATAATTTTGTGACTTCTTATTTATTGAACGATTTCTATTGAGTTTTTGAAGCATATACATAAAATTGTATATGTCATTAGGTAGGTATGATTTCAACATTATTTTTTGAATTATTAAATAATTTGAGAAGATCTAGTGAAGCCCATGGATGCAAGTAGCTCAGGACTGATTTTTTGGAGGGCTTTGTGGGTGGTCTCTGTTCAGTAGAGGATGTATTTCGGTTGAAATGATGATGGTAAGTGTAATTTTTAAATACATATGTGTTCACCTATCTAACAGTGATACTGTATTATTGATATTATATTAAGTTAAACCAAGAGAGGTGATACAAATTAAACCTTTGGGTATATTTACTGTTGAATAAGGGAAACGCGGGTGACAACCATTTTCAGTGTTCCAAGCATTGCTAGCCTGCTAGCTGTGCTTGGAACACTGAAAATGCTAGCTGGATGCCGCATAGTTAGAAGGTTTCCACGTCGCGTTGTTTTAGCGGGTTTAATTAAAACACCACACGAAAACTGCAATGGCCACAATGACCCGTTTGGCTTACGACACGTATAAAACAAAATGCATACTTTATTTACCTACTGACAAGATTAGGCAGTCAGCTAGTGTTCATATAACTTTGTGTGGGCTGTTAAATAATGCAAACACGTAGCTTTAAGTAATAATTAATGGTGTAGGCTAGGAGTTTAACACAGTAGGTGTATAGATTACATATATTACATTTTTTGTTTCTTAAAAAATCACGAAGTATCAACTTACCGCATACATGCAATACCTACATAGATATTATCTCAATAAACACACTTTGATTTATAAATGATAATATTTCCACAGCAGTCTATCAGGTATAATTAGGAAGGTTCCTTATTCTGAACGAGTAATTACTAGGTAGAAGGTAGCTAGAACTATTGGTTAAAATGTCTGGACAATAATTCATAATGAAAAAAAAAAAATTAAAACTATAAAAAGAGGGAATATATTAAATCAAAGTGAACTTACAAATGGCGAGCAGCAAAGTTTCGCGCTAATTCGCGAACCGCGCGATCATATCGGGAACTAACGGAGTATCGGGCGCCCCGACCCTAGGCTATTAGCTGCAAGGTCTTCGGATCGCGAGCCGATTTAACTAGCATCCCCACCAATCGTCGTCACACTTCTTAAACGAAGGTAATTTGCTATTATTTGTAAATTGGTGTACCGAGCGACGTCCGTCGCAAACTGACCGCGTCGCAGTCGTTCGGGAACACGGGACCCTCCCTGGTTCTCCCACTGCCTCCGACCATTCGTACACATTCTTATTAGATAGATAAATTCGTGGGGAAGCCTTATCTCTAAATAGTCGTCATAACACAAGACCGACAGCAGGTTTGTTACTGAATCGAGCGGTAGTCGATAAGATATGGTCTACACACTAACATCTTTCTGTATTAAAATGTGATTGTATGTGAGTGCACTATGGCTAGGTCTGCTGAAGTGAAGAAAAATAGTGAGGACGATACGACCATGGACGGCGACAGTGACGAGGAGTTAGGTTGCATGGGGAGGCTCGTGCTATGGTTGCGGATAAATCCCAACTTGGTCATGTTAAAAGTGACTCTGTTCGTTATGTATGGAGCTACTGCATCTCTCTTGCCATATTTGACTATACACATGCAGAGTATAGGATTAACAGTGCCTGAAATCTCCTTTGTGTATCTAGCATTACCTTTCACAACGTTTTTAAGTCCACCGATAACCGGTAAGTTTGAAAATTTATAAATAAGTATGCGCTTTACCTGTGTTTTGAGACATGAATAATTGTAGGTTTCCTGGTGGACCGCTTTGGAGAGTATAAGCCGGTTGTGATCACTGCCTTAATACTGAATGCTGCATTCCATCACTCGTTGCTCCTAATTCCTCATCAAGAGACGCCGGGAATGATGCCATCGGCCTACGTCATGCGGCACCCCATCACGAACAGTGTAGAGGTATAATACATTTGTTTCTAAAGACCTTGTTATGTACTAACAAAGAATACACATAAGAATTTGAACAAATCGTCGTCATCCGGTCCCAGGGTGAATTAGCTAGTAGTGTCTTGTGAGCTTGAATCTTTGGATTAGTTAAGGGAATTAAGCTAAATTTATGCATGTTGGACTTTATCCTTGACTGATTTAATGGACCATCCGCTGGTAACCTATAATTTATAATTTGAAGTGGTTAGATGAGGTTAGGTAAAGGCATTTTACGAATTAGCTCGTTTATATCACATACATACGTATATCACATTATAATCTTATTTTCAAACCGTTTGTTAGATTTGGTGGAGTCCATGCCCAAGCAGAGAATGTCCTGATGAAGACGAAACAGTAGATTTTGTTCTGGATAGCTGTGTTGATCACTGTCAACTGTATAGACCAGCTACAGAGAGCCCAGTTATTGATCCATCCGATGACAAAGATGATTTGGACTTTCATATTAGTCATAAGATTCGACCACCAAATTTATCAAATGCTAGGTAAGTTTATTTTATTATACAATTAAACCACATCTACCTTCGCTTTGTAAAATGTTTATACATGTTACCGTCAGATTGTCAAATCCGTTAGATTGTAAAATCTCTCGCGGGATTATAGACTGCCGAAAGATTGTGAATCGTAACATACTGCTTACAATTTAAAGTATTACTTTTAGTTAGATTATAATTTGGGGAAGTGAAACCGTCTAATTGTAATATTGTATGCGACGGACCGTATCCCGCGCGCTGATTGATTGAAAAGTCCCGCGCCGCCATATTTGTTTGTTAGTTCATTTGTTGCGGAATCTATATCTATACTAATAATAAAGCTGAAGAGTTTGTTTGTTTGTTTGAACGCGCTAATCTCAGGAACCGCTGGTCGGATTTGAAAAATTCTTTCGGTGTTGGATAATCCATTTATCGAGGAAGGCTATAGGCTATAGGATAATTATGAAAAATAATAGGAGCGGAGCACCAATGAAGAATGTTTCAAATACGGGGGAAAATTTTCACGCTACGGGCAACATAAGACGCAAACGAGGTTGCGTGGGTCAGCTAGTGAACAATAATTATATGCTTGTAAATTGATTTCCAGTTAAAAATACCTCACAGTTTTAGAATGAGTTACATAAAACAATTTATTTGTGATTTATTAAATAAGTTCTAACCTAACCTCACTCTATGGCCCGCATACTAACATAAGAACGGCATACTGTAAGACCGATGACTGAATTTGATTGTGATTTAACGGTTTTACTTCGAGACATTATAATTTAATGAAAATTTGAATGTTAAATTGTAAGCAATATGTCCAATCTCGCTAGGTAGGTTATAATCTAGCAGTTTTTACAATCTTACGGTAACATTTACAACATCTCTACGGCTACCGAACGTACATAAGTAAAGGTAGGTATTATGTTTTCTGAGAATTATGTGTACATGAGTTTCAAACTCATAATCTTCAACGCGCAGTAGTCGTCATATAAAATTTAAATATATATTAAATTACCACGATAACAATGTGACTAGAGTTACGAACAAACACTACAGGGTTTTCTGAATTTATCTAGGTTAGTTATAACCAAACTTAGATTTACTTGGAATTTGGAGATATAATTAATTACAAAACAGGTCAGCTTTCACTAAACTCTCAGAAGCTTACGTTTTTCTATATATTTGCCTATGTCCAGGAATTCATGCATCCAGGAATGTGGATTACTTTACTCAATGGAAAAAAACTGACCTATGTTCTTCAATATAAAGAGTAAATTTAATTATAAGCTTTTAATGGGTGAATATAATTTCAATTTAATGTTAATAATATGAAAATACTATAATATAATAAATACGAAAACTTGTGAGGATATTTGTTATTTTTTCACGCAAAAACCACTGAACGGATTTAGATAAAACTTGGCACAAAGATAGATTATTGCTTGGAATAAAACATAAGCTATATTTTGTCCTAAAACAATTGTATCGTCATCAGAACTAAAGGTGTGTACCAAATTTCAGTAATGCCCTGCCAGACAAGTGCTAATTTATAGATATTTATGAAGGATTACCGTAATATAAAGTATCGAACAATAAACAAGAAAAACCTTTAAAAACTTTAACCCGATTACGTAAAAGCTTTTGATAAAAATTATGTAACTCATGTCATCCTGGCTATTTTTCTAAATGTATTGACACCTCATTCAATAAAATCGATTCAGTAGTTTAGGCGCTACAGTAACAATGAGCTTCAAGCTGTTATAAAAATAAGTAGAATTTTTTATATAGGTACATCCGTTGTTCGTAACTGTCACTAGTTGGGCACATAAACAGAAAAGATTTTTTTAGTTTAGTAAAAATAACCCTCCCCTGAAAGGAGACCCGAGCCCAGGAGTGGGAGTGGGAATTTTCATCATTATCAACAACCCATAATGGGTTGTTGATAATGATGAAAATTCACAGGTCATATTTTACGTATTAGAAAGAACAATTAGGGCTTGTAATCTAAACGAATAGTTCGTTAATTCACAAATTACTTTCTCAATAAGAAAACATTCTTTCAGCGGTTCTCTAAACATAACTGATGATGAAGACTACAATGACGCTGCCTATTTCTTAATTGAAGTTCACGATGATTTAGAAGAACCCAAAGAACAACTTGGGATAGAAATGGAAAGAGTGAGTACAAAACTCTTATATTCTCTTATTCTTTTATAATTTACCATCATTATAATACTTTAGTAACTACAATAAATCTTAATAATACTTTAATTTATTAGGACGAAGACGACCGAATTACAGACTTTAGATCAAGATTTGGTGAAAAACTGTTAATAGCTCAAGGAGTGAATATAACAGCATTAGACAAAGATGATCTAAGATGTGGTGGACTTGTGATGTTACACAACATGACGAAACTGTCCAAGCAACGACTTGAAATTTTATCTGCCGATTGCATGGTGCAAAAATGTGACTTCAGGTATTGTACTAATAGTAGTTCACGTTAATACCACTGTTTGATCATAATTTTATTTGTAAGCCAGCACAGCCAGCTACTTAGCATTTATCATAAGTATACACGAACGTTTGATATCTAAAGGTAAATTTATCATTGGAATATTACAGGAGAGGCGGCCCTGATACTTGCCCACCGGATTATAAGGAGAGCGATGATAAGACATTTTACATTTACTTTTTCTTGAGATTTATGGGAACTATAATGTTGTCTGCCGGCGTCACTATCATGGATCCTATAGCTCTAACTATGATTCAAAAGTACGGAGGTGATTTTGGAAGAGAGAGGCTGTTTTCTAGTATTGGAATGGCCATATTTTCACCTATCACGGGCATACTTATAGATATGAGGAGTAAACAAGTTGGTACGTTTCTAGCGTCTCGTAATCGTTATCATTAATGTCAATAATGTAACTAAACATTTATGTCTATTTGTTGGTTGCAGGTTACACCGATTACTCAGCCGCCTTTTACACTTACGACGTTCTGCTTCTGATATCAGCTGTAACCGTTGCCGTCATGCCTTTGGGAGCCAAACTACCTGCTGACAACCTCCTTCGTGACTTGGTTAACATTATCAAAATGCCGCACATAATAGTATTCATATTCTTCCTCTTTGCTTTAGGAAACTTTTGGGGATTTATCGAATCTTATTTATTTATATACTTGAAGGAATTAGGTGCTCCCAATTTCTTGTTAGGTGAGTTCTAATCAATAGGATTTATCAATATGCATTCCGATATATAAAGTTAATCAAAGTCTTAACGTCTGATTAAGTAATGAATGCTTACGTATGGTCATTATGTGCTATGTAGTATATTGCTTTAAATTATATGTTGTGTGTAGGTATTACCGTGACCGTGGGTACATTGAGCAGCATCCCGTTCCTCTACGGTGCGGACGCCATCACCGCGCGCATCGGCCACGTGAATGTCATCATAGTTGCGTTCTTCTCCCACGCCGCCAGGCTCGTAGGATACTCGTTCATCGAGTGAGTATCTAGCCTTCCGCATTTATTAACTCGTCCTTTCAACACTTAAGTTAATTATCGTGATGTTTATTTGATTTATGTTCGTTTATATCTACAATAAGGTCGCTAATATCAAATGAGGGTATATTTAAATATACATATTCTAACAAATACGATTTTAAGAAAATTAGTAGTTAAATAGCGTATAGGTACTCTGATTTCATTTCTCAGAAATAAGTATTTTTATTATTATACTAGCTGAACCCCGCGGTGCTACCCGCGGTACGATGATAAGTGCGGGCAACGCCGCGAGGCGAAGCTATATCTTTATAAATAGTAGCCTATGTGTTATTCTGATGTATGAGCTATATTGTGGTAAAGTTTCATTCAAATCCATTCAGTAGTTTTTACGTGAAAGAGTAACAAACATCCATACATACATACATCCATACTTACAAACTTTCGCCTTTATAATAGTAGTAGGATTACTCAACCAAATTCGATATAACCATTTATAAGTTTTCTTTTGTGGTTTGTGTCTAAATATGTCACTGTCAGGGATGCATTTATCAGATGCCCTACATAGGTACAATGGTGCGTAAGACAATAAGTGAGTGCTCCATTCCTTTATTTTAACACATTATTGAGTCATTGTTGTGTCATTTAATGTCAGTTGATGTAACAATATGCTATAAAACTGGACACACACTAAACGATTATTTGTATAATCGTCGTCACCGTTGTCATCTTTGTTTATTGAGAGTGTTACCATACACCTACCTTAAAACTGTTAATTTACGGATCTAGATATGAATATGTATTCGCAAATCAAGTTATCCTTTACTTAATATCAAAATTTTCATTTTTCGTTAACCCTTACCAAATTAAATTGAAAAGATTGTTTAATTATTGACATGCTTGAGACATAAATCCTGGCGCCAATTTCCGCTATAAATAATAGACAAGGCAAATAACAAGCTTTTCTATTCTTGGTTCAAAAGATAACAATTGGCATTCAGTTCAGCAAGGCTGCTGGCCTAATAAGAATACTACCAGTTGATAACGTAGAAAATGTACACAATTGACATTTCATCAATATGCAATTACATATATGTAGAAGGATTTTGTAAGATATGATATGAAAGAGGGGTAAATTATGTTTTTGTTAGACTAAGATTTTTATTAATTGTCATATTTTATATTGATTTATTACTACTTTGCCGAACAGTAATGTTTAATGAAACAAATAGTAGGGAATGAATGATTATGATGAATGAATGAATGAATAAAAATGATTGATTATGTTACAAATTTAAATGAAAGTTGAAGCAATACAGTACCTTGCGGTTATAAGGAAAGTTAATCTACGAGATGAGTGGCTACTAACTCTGACTAAAACGATATCTCCCTATATTTTAGGTGGAACCATAATTATATAAACAGGGCGGTGATTGATATTGCAGTAACATTTAACTTTCACTATAGGTTTTTTATATCTATTTCAAAAGGAACCCTTTATTGTTAGACAACTAGTTACATTTTTAGTACTCACCATACTAATGCAAGGTAGTGCCCATTCAACATCGACATTTCGAAAAATAAACGAATCTCTAAATGTTTTGTCTAGGTATTAATTAACCGTAGGTGAAACTCACGTTTAGAAATTGTCTCTTTTACGATTTTCTTTATTATTTTAAAATATACCTATCGATAGGAAACATTTTACGTCTCGGCGCAGAACAGTAAACTTTTTATTAGGCAATATATAACTTTCTTCGCAACTGATGATTCATGAACGTTTCTAAACATGTAAGAACCTGTATATTTACAACCTTCACATATGTATAAGCATCGATAAACTCATGTTTGCAGTAACAGAACCGGACCGACTCGAGCATGATGTCCTTACGCATTAAAACACCATTTCCACGATGAATGTATTTACGACGTCGCATTGTCAAGTTTATGAGCACAATGACGGTGCGTGGGACGCCTTTAATGCAAACAGTTAGCTGCTCTGTCCAGGGCACTATACGGTTCTATGACACTAAACAAAACAAAGTTTTAAATAACATATCTTATTTATTGCTTAGATAAATATAATATTAATAATCGTTGTCCCTTGCTTTCTTATGAGCATAGCCATGTCAATTTTGAATAGAATGACGTGACATAAGATTACGTATATGAACACATCTCGTAAGGCGATTTGAAAATTGTTTCAAGTTCCTGTTAGGTCAGCGGATATCTTCAACTATTATTTTATATCGACGATCATACGATACCTCATGCTGAACTGCATCTTTTACTTGCTAATTTTGACCGCCCGGCGATATATTTCAGACAATAAAGCATTTTTTCATTATCATGTTATACTCGTACATTATCTGGTTAATTATTAATGTCATTTAATATTCACAGAAATTCCTGGTGGTGTTTCCCATTTGAAGCTATGGAGTCTCTGTCAGTGCATCTGATGTGGGTGGCAGCGGCGACATACTGTGCGATGTTGGCACCGAAAAATCTCCTCGCCACATTGATCGGTGTGCTGGGCATGGCGCATTTTAGTTTAGGTAGGTATCTTAAACCCTTTTAGAAAAATAATTTTGTGCTAATCGCATCAGCCACTATATATATGAGTGGGAATTTGCTCACCCAGATTGTAGACATAGATAATTTTCGAAATGTAGACCAGATGTGGTGATGACCTGTAGGGGTTTAAGAGCAATAACAAAAAGGTTTTAATAAACGAATGCACACAGGAGTAAATAATATTAGACACATGTCTTTACGTACGATATTTTTCAAAAACATAATGTTAAATATTAAAATAAAATTTTGACCATCAGACAAATACTTTACCTGAAACAAAAGTATGAATTGATATGTATTACAATCATTACAGCTTAAACCAACTAAGTATTTAAATTTTGCACTCCCAATTGATAACACAATAATTTAATTTGCTGTAAACAATTACCAAGACAGAACCTTACGCAGTTTTGAACATTTGTTTACATTAAATAGGTAGTTGAAAAGAACACAGGAACCTGTTTGATACAGAAAGCAAATATAAAGAAAATACTTTAATGTTTTCTCATCCTTAATTAAATATTGAATTGTCTTAGCCTAACGGAATTAGCTATGATTTGCGGTACTTATAGATAACATTGACGTCATTAAGAAATCATTTGTTTCCGACTTCTTTTGTCAATTTTATACGTAACAAATGCTATATTGTTTTTTAATGAGAATTATGAAAATAGGTATACTAATTCTTAGATCTTGATACAAAAATATATGAAGACTTAAAGTTATTTCTATTAAAAAATCCTATTTTGCCTCCTTCTATTCAAACGGTTGAATATTCTTTCCGTGGGAGAGCCACGCTTCGGCATGAATGGGCCGGCTCGACCGGAGTGATACCACGGCCACACAGAAAACCGGTGTGAAATAGCGCTTGCGCTGTGTTTCACCGAGTGAGTGAGGATACCGGAGGCCCATACCCCAAACCCTCCCCCCATTCCCTCTCCCCATCCCCCAAAGGTCGGCAACGCACTTGTGACACTTTTGGTGTTGCGGGTGTCCATGGGCGGCGGTAATCGCTTACCATCAGGTGATGCGTATGCTCGTTTGCCCCCTATTCAATAAAAAAAAAAAAAAAAAAAAATATTCAACTGTTGAAAATAAGTATTTTCTGTGCGATTTTACTGAAATTTTAAAAAAAAATTCTTCAACGGTTTTGGGACTACAAAGTGCAGGCGTTTGATCACGTTTTATAGGAGTACCCACGTAAACTTTTCAGGTAGGGGCAGCGGTAGCTTCGGCGGTGGTCTCCTCATAGCTTCTCTGGGAACAAGGGAGGCGTTTCGGTATATGGGGTTGATAGCATTCCTTGGTGGAGTGTTATACGGACTGCTGCACTACTTCTGGTTGAAAAATATCAATATGACGGGTATACAGGATGCTTGTGAGGATACTGGTATGTACATGGATAAAAAAAATATTTTGTATAAGCGACCCGTCCCATTTTCACAAGGAAGTTTTTGAAATTCTCGGATTTCCTGTACTATAATATGTTTGTATTGCACATATAAATTTCCTTTTGAATCGCTATATCTATTATAGAAAACTGCATTAAAATCCGTTGAGTAGTTTAAAAGTCTAAGCGAACTGACAGTAGAATCGACTGACAGATATGAAACGACAAACAGATATGTAGATGGTCATGATGAACGTTTTAAGGTTCCTTGAGGAACTTTAAATAGAAATACTAGATGATGGTTACGAAAGCTGTTGAATTATAAATTCTTTGTTGTTTTAGTAAAAACTTATTTAACTGTTAATTATGAAGCAAGCAAGCTGAAGTGGCAGTGGGCTGGCCATATTTGTCGCAGAACCGATAACGCGTTCTTGAGTGGAGCTGGATGCGAGAAGCCGAGGATCGAACTAAGTGGCTTGCAATTGGAGAGGCCTATGTCCAGCAGTGGACTGCGATAGGCTGATGATGATGATGATGATGATATATTAATAATATAATATATCTTTATTAAGTCAGAAACAAAGCAAGTACATTAGCATTTGTCACAATCACAAAACACAGAATATTGACACAATAGTAGTAAATTATCGAGTTAAATATACACTGATTCCCAAACTGAGTCTGGCTCGTATTATGGAAATTCAAATGAAAGTGGAATAATATAAATTACACTTTCATTTATAAAAATAAAAAATACAGTTATTACGCCCACAGAGTATGACAACATCGACACTTGTATACAAATGTACATCTTTACATAGTACCTATAATGTGAAGTCGCGCCCGCTGTCTGTTCGTGTAGCTCTTTTAAACTACTTACGGATTTTAAGGCAGATTTCAGTAACAGATAGAGTGGTTCAAGAGAAAGGTTGTGTTGGTTTGTGTAATACATAAATATTATATTAGAGAAAATTGGACTCAGTATTCGAACAAATGACTGTTACTTTCTCTAAAATTCTTTTTTGTTTAGACATTTTTCAGTATTAAAAATATATGCAACGCTAGTTAAATGTCAATTTAAATTAGGTTCTGTAAAAATATTTTGTAATAATTTGATTTGTCATATATCTATTCTCAAATCATTTATTTTTAGTCTCACTTTGAAACATCTCATGTACCAATTAATTTCATGAAGATTGTTATACAATTATTGTAAACATTACAAGTAGCCTATTCATTAAAACATTGTCTTCAAATTAGGAATAACATAAGTATACAATATTCTATGGTCATACAGAAAGCGGAGAAGGCGATAAACTGAATGGAGAGCCATTGAGAAAGGACGCGGAGACTATGATATCCTTGGAACGACTGCATATGATCACACGGTTCAACCCTCTTGGTTCCGTACATTCGCTACCTAGAGGCTCTCGCTCAAGGGTTAGTAAATAATAATAAGAATTAAAATATATTTGAAAAAAATACTCTTGCTGTCATCGTCATGGCGTTATGTGTTACATGTCCGAAATATTTATTTAGACCGAAGACTGTACCTACCTATAGATCCCACTGCTATATTCAGCTGCAAATGATTTACAAAAAGACCCTTTGGACCCCACTGCTATATTCAGCTATAGATCCCACTGCTATATTCAGCTGCAAATGATTTACAAAAAGACCCAGACCGCTTGGTCTGCATTCTTGTAGATCAATGATGTTCTAGCATTGTTTTGTCGGTATTTCTGCCAAGTGCCATTCTACATGCCACCAGGAGATGGTACGCGAGGGAATTTCCGCACGAGGGAAAAAATAAAAAAATGGTACGCTACATGACTCAGTACTCTACAGACAACTTCAGATGTCATTTTCAGTAATAGAATCCATATCGTCTCAAAGTGAAATGCTACTAATGCGAAAATAAAGATAGTGTATTTTATACTAAGAACATTGAATAAATCTTTACAACTCCATGTCCAATCACTTTCTGGACTCAGTAAAAAGAAGATTTTATCGTTTGTTATTTCTCCCAGTTCTCTCAAGGCGACATCAACGAACACTGCCGCAGTCGAAGCGGAAGCAACAGCCAACGTCGTGGCAGTAATTACGAAGGTTCCGCTTCCAAAGTAGATCTACTGCGTTCAGCGCTGGAAATGACCCACCACCAGACTGCGAAAGGGCACATTTCGAATCCAGTACTGTCTATAAGCAGGCCTAGTAATCATTACAAGGTAAAATATTATTGTAATCGATCTCTTAGCGCCCCTCAGAAACTTATTTAGCAAACGAATGTAAGTAAGAAATTAAAAGAAAAAAAAACTTATTTGAAATTCTAACTGTTGAACTTACTTATGAGTTGTGTACAAACATCGTAAATCCTTTTAAAATCCTTTAATTTTGACACTAATATAGCCTTGCTGTCGGTCATCGCGGTAAAAAGTAAAATAAACCTTTCCTCAAGACTCTAGAGAGTACCTTGATGCAATATTTTATTAAAATAGATTATTACGATTTAGGCGTTAAAGTGTAACAGCACTCATAATAAAGACAAATTGACAAAGGTACTCGTATCATTCACCAAGATCGGCTCAGTTTTTTAATAGTCACAAATACAAACCTCCTTTAATGACTTTCAAGAATATCGGTTAATAACTTTAAGAACACAATACATAATTAATAATAATAAATAGATGGTTATATTTAAATAACTTTGAAGGCTATAAATATTTTGATATTATTTATTCAGCAGATACTCGGACAAATAATATAAAACCTTGATTTTGATCTTACATTTAATACAGATGTTTGTTTTCTGTATCTCTCATCGTGACGTGAGCTTTGCAAAATTTATTACTCTGATTAATATTAAAATGTACTTAGCTTTAAAAATATAAGATATGTAAGCTGATTATTTATGAGAGAATAATATATGCGCACTTTTCTGCAATTGTATACATTATCAAAAGTTTAAATTTTCAAATGAACCTATCGCCGTCAACTGTTGAACGAAGGCGTCCGCATCCATCCGCTGCCAGTTACTTTCAGATAATTTACTGTTAAGCGATATTGGTTCGGTTGTCGATATCCATGTATTGAGAAGAAACAATGTTATAAAATACTAAGTTAAAACCTCAGATCAGATATAAAAGGACATAAATTCATATGAATTCAGGTTACAGAGGTAGGTAAATTTTACATATTTTTTCAACAGCCTACATAAAAATTATATTTACAATTTTGTTGAGGTTTTTATATTTTCATTATCAGACGTCCATTATTTGATTGGCTTTACGGTGGGAGAGTCACGCTTCGGTATGCAGGCGTCCATGGGCGGCGGTAATCGCTTACCATGAGCCGATACATCTGCTGAAATGGAAAATTCCATTTTTATTTGATAGATTATATCGTTCCAAAGAATACAGTTAATTTCGCAGTGATTTAGGTGTAATGGAGTTTTGGTTATCATTTGAAAAGTAGCCTTTAAAAGTTATTAGTTCAAATAAAATATCCATTTTACATTTGCAGCAAGCTTACAGTGCACCGAAGCTAGGCTTCGTGGGGTTAGGACAGCGCAACAATATATCCCAACCGGTACTCTCAGAATACGATCCGAGGCGTCGTGACTCCATTCCTGAGGAAGCTGAAGAAGACCGACTAGCGGCAACCACTAAACCTCCAACGAAAACCAAAAGCGATAACCTCCCGCCACCACCGAGCTATGATGAAGCAACTGGAGAACCCAGAAAGAGTTGGCATTCTGATGATAGCACCCCTACTTAAGGCAAATGTTAATTTTGAAAGAACTTGAGAAACCATACTATCGAGAACCACATAGAAATTATTCCTGTGGCCAGAAAATAACTTCAATAATACACGTTTTGATTGTGTGAAATCGAATTGTATTTGGCCATATTTAAGGATTGGCCATTTAAATGTAGGCGTATGAAATTAACTTAAGATATTGAGTAGTTATTAGTTTTTTTCTACTAAGAATCAAAGAAAGTTAAATTACAATTGCGGATCAAGCTGAGAGCCCTCGTTTTAATGTGTGTTTCTAATGGAAGAGAAAGAACAGAGTAATTTTGTAGATACAAATGTGAGCTTTTACAAAATAATTCTTAATTTTACTGTACAGTAAAAGGTGGTTACACAACCAAGAATATTGTTGACACTATTGTCAGGGCGGCCAGATTCTATAATTGAATACGTTATATGATATTGTTGTTTTAATCATAATCTATATAATCAGCTAACTATTATTTTATCGTTGTTGTTGTTATCGTAGTATATAATTATGAATACAGTTCTGTTCTAAATACATGTCCTGATTCGCATTACAGATGAGCTTTAGAGACTAGTCTTTATATTAAATTTTACAGTCGTTGCAATTCTTAACCCATTATTATTACTAATTGTAATAAAACTAATAAAATTTTGTAAAGGCTTTAATATAGTTAAGTTGTAGGTAATAAATATTTCAATAATGTATTTCTTTTATTTCTTATCATAGTAAATACAAATACGTACAATTGTTTATGAGTAAAGAAATATTGTTCACAAAAACAGATCTTAAGACTATTGTTATTTAGTAATCGTGTCCATCATCATAAGCTTCTCCAATGGAGGTCATGATAATGGACGCGATACATTTAACATTATTGCTTAACTTAATAATAAATGCATTTCTTAAATATTGTTATACTATAGTTATCTTATTGGTTTTTATGGGAAAATAAATATGGTAAGTTTAAAAATAAGAAGTACATTCTTCACCTATTTCTTCATATACATCTTAAAGGTAAGATTTTTTTAAAGGTTTGTTCATACTTACAAATCTCGTAAAGTACTATAACTATAGTTTTGAAAATGTACTCCACGTTTTATCGCTTATATGGATATTATGTTTTTATTAAGTGTGGCTACTCATTATATATACATATCGAAATCCCCTTTAGTTTATTCAAATTTTATGCACCTAGAAACAGTTCATCCGATCCTCATATAAGTTTGCCTGCACATATTACCTTTGACACGGCACACGCTTCCTTTTAATGCAGAAATAAGTAATCACAAGGGATATAGAGAAAGATGAAATAACTAAAAGAAAGGGAGAACTAGTAACAGATATTAATTATTACAATTGTGGAGCGTTGAAGTTTTTAACCAATTAAATATTCACTGTTAATTCAAAATCAAAGCGATTAAAGTACTTATGAAGTACGTGTTAAGTACCAAAACGTAAAAAATGGTCAAGACTCAAATTTGACAGTACAAATGTTATTTTCATGGACTCATTCATGGGCTAGAGTTAGATAGAGTGATGACCTTGGAGATCATAACCATTTATAAGTGCAGTGGCAGACACTTAAAGCCTACCTAATACTGAACATAGGCTTCAGTTATTGTAAGGCCGTTGACCGTTTATACTGAATGTTTGAATGTTGTATATTCCGAATGGTTTGTTTATAGTATGAAGGGCACACTAAACCATCTTCTCTATATGTACCTAATATTTATACGTCCTGTTATTGTTGATACGTGTGATCACTTCACATAATCAGTTGTCTTTATCTGGACAGTCTCGTTGGTTAGTTCTGAGCAGGTAAGCTCTGCTAATGCGATTTTTGTCTAGGATTGAATAGGTTTTTTCCAATAAAGGGCCTGGTGGATTTTGTTCCCTTGTTAGAATCCATACGTTTACTAGAACAAAAAGAAAAATATAAGGTTATATGAAGTTGTAACACATACTCGTTATTACTATTATCCTATACTACGTGCACATGAGTTTCTCACCAGCTCTTCTCATGAATGCAATACCCATCGGAGCTGGTACTTGGATTGATTTCAAATTAAACCTTTGAGTTGAATCGAAATCAATCTAAGCTCCGGTAATTCAAATCATCTCAGTGCATTTAGTATTAGTACCTTTTATCACTGAATTGATTACTTGAGTTTTGTTTTATATTTTGATGTTTGTATTTTTGACGTGTTCAAGTGCCTTTTGGGGCCTATGGAAATAAATGATTTGAGTTTGAGTTTGAGTTTACGAGTATTAGCAATTAAAATACGTATGTTGAATCTGTACTATGTATAGAAACACACATTATATATTTTACTTCCTTTACCCAATGCCTTATTATATCGTGTATATCGGTTATCGTAGTAAAGAGTAACTCTGTCTTTTTTTAAATTCAAATTTATTTCTTTTATCTTTTTTTTTTATATTTTTTTTGTTTTAACACTCAACTCTTCTATTAGGAATATATATCCTGTGTCGCAGGGAACTTTACAAACATACATATAACGGACACAAAAAACACCCAGACTTAAAACAACATTTTGTGGATCACACAAAGTAATGTTCCACGTGGGATTTGAACCCACGACACTTGGCGCAGTAGCAAGCGGCGTAGTGACAGCTTAAACCACTAGGCCAACCGTGCAGCAAATTTATTCAACTATGACACTATATAAGTGACATTTATGAATGTTAAATTGAAACTACAATTAAAAACAAACGCCACAGCATGTACTGGATTGTCAAGGTCATAGGTGCAAAACACAAAAATCTACTGCCTGCTTATGTAGATCTATAACTTACATTTTCCAAAATGCGTGAAACCTTATAAGAAGTTGCGATAGTTTAGCCGCGAAAGCGTAATAGACACATGGACAGACAGACAAAAATTTGAATTTTTAATATTAAAAATGATACCCTTCCAAATATTAATTATATAAACTATCAAAACCTGTATTTTTAACATTCTGCAAATAGATGTTGTTTGCATGATTAGTTCATTTTCAATTTTTTTTAGAAATAAAGTTCTTAAAGTACTGATTACCATATTGAAGGTGTAAACCAATTTTAATACTATCTGTTTATTTAATTTTTAAATGATATCGAAATTTTAAATTTTCATAACACTTATTTCAAGTTCTATAACATCGAATGATTAAATAAGTAGCACTTTACTTTAAATATTATATTATTATCTTTTACGTCAAAGGTTTATTAACGAAATATCGGCTGTAACATACCTGCATGGAACACTCCAAACTCATAACAGCTCCAAACGACGGCGTAGCTGTCGTAATCAGTGTCAACTACCCAATAAGGCGCTTCAATGTTATAGGGCAAAGATGGAAACGAGACAGCTAGTTTGGCTTCATCAGACTTACTCACTTGAGTGGCATATCCCTTAATTTGAGTGTGCATACCTGATCTGTAAAAGACAATTCGAAACATTACGCTATGGTATATAGAGTCTGGTGGCTCTGTGAGTTGGGCCCTGATTTGTCGGACGCTTAATTCGGATTTCGGGAGGGGCGTTCGACGGCCGATGCCGTGCTGCATATTTAATATTATTTTAAAATTTCAAATAGACACTCCAATTTTATTTATTTGTATAGATTGTGATACAATACTATTATTCTATGCATAAAAATAAATAAAAATAAAAGGTCTGTTGGTAATATTAAAATAACAGCTTTTTACTATTTGTATGTATGGTACATACACCAAAATAGCAATCTTTCAATTTTTGTCTGTCTGTCTGTTTGTTCCGGTTAATCTCTGGAACGGCTGGACTGATTTTGACGGGACTTTAACTGGCAGATAGCTGATGATATATGGAGTAACTTAGGCTACTTTTTTTAAACTAGTTTCACCCCCTTTTTTTTTTTTTTTTTACGTGTGGAAACCCACTCGGGCCGTCACCCCGCCGGGGTTTGCGGCGGGGCGGTGTGTCGAAATCGAACCGACTAAAACCACACGGTGTGCCAACTCTGCGCCTGAGAAGGGAGGGGTCCGGGGAATGCGTTTATTAACACAACCGGGCCCCTCCCAGCGCCTGCCCGCACTGAAGCGGGCACCTTCTACCAATACAATCTCAATTTAGGCGACGCACGGCACACGCGTACGTCGCCCCCTCGCGGTTGGCCTGTAATGCGGATGGAGGGGAAAACCAAACTAGTTTCACCCCCGGCGTTACCTGCGGTTGATGTTATATCGCGGGTAACACCGCAGGGATCAGCTAGTTATGAATAAAATTTGCACATAAGATGTCATTAGGTATATACATACAAACTTATTTGTCTTATAATTAAACTAAAATATTAACAAACCATTGTTAGTTGAAAGTAATGCGTGACGATTATTATGGTACTCGTAATTTGATTGGTAGTGATTTTTATCATATGTATCTCGATTATGGTTTGTCATGCTCGCTAAAATGTTATTGCTTGCGGTGTCGTCGTGGGGCGTTTCTTTCCCTCTAATATGGCGAAGGAGGTGATGGCTGGTCCATGCGTCATACTCGTGAACGGGTGCTGCTTAAGGTGAGTGGTCGGCCTAGTGCAACTGAATGTAAGTAGATAAGTACTTTGAATGATTTGTATGTTTATTAGGTCCAAACCTTTAATGGTCAGGTCGTCAGGTCAGGTACGTCAGGTTTTGAAGCATTACAATAAAATGAAATTTAGGTGGCAACAGCTTGCATACTGTTTACCTTTCATGTAATACTAATACTATTGTACCTGAAGATCTGACTTTTAAAAAGAGTGGCCGTGAGTTTCTTTGCCAGTATTCTTCTCATAAGGCTCTACGCATTTTGGAAACTGGCAGTTATGGGTCGACACAAGCAGGCAGTAGATTTTGTTTATTTCACCGAATTTATCTTGACAATCCAGTGTCGATCTATAGGCCGACCGTTTATCTGAGTCCTCGCCTGCGCGGTAAAAGGGGCGCGGGGGTATGACGACAAAGGGGACTGAGACAGTGCAGGCGGCGGGGGCGCTTAGTGAGATACACACGAGATGAAATGATCCAAGATATTACCTCAGTCCCCTTTGTCGTCATACCCCCGCGCCCCTTTTACCGCGCAGGCGAGGACTCAGATAAACGGTCGGCCTATATGATTTTTAACTGTAGCTGTTTTGATTGAATAAATAATTTTGAATTTGAATTTGACGCCTATTCTTGGATTGCCTAACGTCAATAAATTGCAATGGGGCACTTTAGGAATTAAATGGGTACTAAGAAAGATGTATAAGGAAAGAAAGCGATTTTAGGTGAGTGGTTGATGTATAGTGATGGCGCGAACTCACGTATGTGAAAATCTTATACTTACATAATACCTATTTGCTTATTAATGACACCTATCTTTCCATCTTCTTTCTGACTGTAATCAGCAGTTATGCATTTTCCACCAAACTCGAATAGGAAGAAATACTTCTCCGCTTCATACCATCTGCCTAAGTACTGAAACATGAAAAGTGTATATTTTAATTGCAAAGGATTTCATTTAAGCCACTACTTCCAGAAATTAAAAAATAAATCCAGTGATACATTAAAATATCATAAATTCTAATTAACAAAGGACTGATAAATTTTAATTTTTATGGCAAAACCACGTTTGTCTGGTCAGCTAATATGTATGTATTTATTATATATTTTATAACACATAAATAGGTTTGAGATTTACTTATCGAATGAATTAAAATTTAGTTGGTTACTTCTTAGAATTAGATTAAAAACTTTTTGAATTAGTGTACTTACTCGACTTGCATCGAAATTGCTCATAGCTTTTACATTTGTTGAGCAGTTGCCTGGTAGAATTATCTGCGCTATACTGAACCTGAATAACAGGAAGCCACACAAGAAGACCGCTATAGCTCTTAGCACCGACATCTGGAATATTAACAATTTCTAAGTTAAATTTAGAAATAACTACTCTAGTGTTTAGAGTTCAATTAACTGCACAAAAAAAAACTCCCAAACTAAGTAAAGCTTATACTATGAGTACACACACAGCGCATTTGGTTCAACCAAGGAATCGAACACAAGACCTCAAGCCCAGCAGTCCCAAACGCTGCGCCACCGAGGTGTGGTGCTTTAAGCAGTCGTGTCACTTTGCCGTAGGTAGACTGACAATTCTTAGTTACAAGTTAGTAAAGTTTCCCATCTGTAACCGAACTAGACAGTGCCTGTATTTCGGCTTTCAGCGTCAATCCTCTCGGATACAATATCGTGTAATATCTTAGTCATTAACATAAATGTATTTTTTTTTAATTTTAGATGAAGCGTAAATTATTAAAATAAAAAAATAAAGTATAAAAAAGTAGAATGATCTTCACGTAAACAAAAAAATATACATAAAGTACCTTTACTAAACCAGACACCATATATTTATGAATACAGCCTAACTAATATAGTTACATACCGAAACCATTAATTACTTTTATTGTAGGTAAAACATTCAATGTTAATTTTTTATTGCACGTTATCAGACACATTCCAGATCTCGGCATTGGTTTTTATATACATCAAATATATGATGACCTTCGTTACGTCAACCACTCACGTCATGAACACACTTCTCTTATGTACATATATAGGTATATTATATACAATTGGATTTAATTGCCTTGAACACCGTTTAATATCTTTAGATTTATAATTTTGGGTAATTACGACATGAAGGTTATGTTAAAAAAAAAACTGATTCCAGGTTTCATGTTTTTTAATAGAAGTTTCTATTTCTTTTTAATTGTGTACGTGTGTTTGATTATACGTAGTAAATGTTGTAGTCTATGTATGCCTATGTATGATGTATGTATGTATATGTGTATGTATGTATGTATGTATGTATGTATGTATGTGTATGTGTATATATGTGTACGTATGTATTTTGTTGTTTTGTTTTTTATTTATTATTTTAAGAAATTTAGAATATTTACGTGATAGTGTGTTACTGTTGGATTAACTGCCTGAAAATCTTAAACACGTAAAATCTATCTTAAGGTTGTCTGGAAGAAATCGCCGTGAGCGATAAGACCGCCAATTGTTACTTCTATAACATTGTAACTCATCTGTTGTTATGATTTTAAATTTTAAGTATGCAATAAAGTTATAAATAAATAAATAAATACTTTTTAATTTATGATGACTGCACGGTTAACCCACTGGTTCAAACTGTTACCACACATGCTTCTATTACACCAAGTGATGTGGATGCAAATGCCACATGGTACTACTAATTGGTGTTATCCATATGTTGTTGTTCTGAGTCTGGGGAGTTTCTTGTGTCAGTTTAATGTATGTTTGTAAAGTCTTCCGTGACAACGATTGTCTGTGTCTTTTGTCTTTAAAAAATAAATTAAAAGTTACTTCACTAGTATGTGGAATAGTATGTGCTACTGTGTCACAAGTGTCTTTAAATACATATATCAATAACTTTAAAGGACCTGTAATAGCAAAAATCTTTATTGTAATTCTTCTGTATTTGGTATTCTCCTCAATTCATTTTTTTGCAATTTGAAATGATACCAAACAGGAAGTCGACTCGAATATTGATAATAAACATTTTTGGTATAACAGCTTAAATACACACGAGAAAAATAAACCTCCATCCTGCGTATTCGATGTCAAGCTAATGACATCAATGAATACGACATTAGGGTTTATAATAATCAAATCTGCCATAAACTTAGATTCTTATCCATATTATGTAAGATTACAATGAATTGGTATAGAACGTATATGAAAGTCACTACTGAACATAAACAAAATTTTAACAAAAAAGTACCGACTTCAAGAACTGGACCTAATTTAAATGGGACCACACGAGAAGCACCACCTTTCTGATTAAAAAAACAAAATCAGTTCACCCAGAACTTTCACTCAGTCAAAAGTTCTGTGGTAACAAACGTAAAAAATACATTGATAGGAGTATATACGAATTGAGAACCTCCTCCTTTTTAAAATTGATTATAAATATATTAAAGACTAGCTGACCCACGCAACCTCGTTTGCGTCTTATGTTGCCCGTAGCGTGAAAATTTTCCCCCGTTTTTTAAACATTCTTCATTGGTGCTCCGCTCCTATTAGTAATATTTTAATTTTGCCATAACTTCAAAACCGAACGTCCAATTTTTATCATTCAAAGACCAAATATTATCTACATAAACTGTAGTTAGTGATGAAATAATTTATTTTGATAAGGATTGATAGCATGAGTAAAATAAACGCGTTTAAATGTAGTCCAAACAAAATTCAAGATTTTTAAATAAAAAAATGGTTGTTGTGCCTCACTCGACATAGACAGGTATAGTGTCGCGGACTTTTTTGTAGATATTTATAAGATCTACGATTAATTAGAACATTTTATGGTTCTATCTTTTACCGTTTAGGCAGCGTACGCAAAATAAGTAACTTATCTGGTTGATTTTTTACACTTTGGGTTCGAAAAACCCAAATATCTTACGGAACCCTATTCTTTCCAAAATAAAATATAGCCTATGTTACTCGTGGGTAATGTAGCTTTCGAATGGTGAAAGAATTTTTAAAATCGGTCCAGTAGTTTTTGAGCCTATTCATTACAAACAAACAAACAAACAAACATACAAATAAAGTTTTCCTCTTTATAATATTAGTGTAGATAAATATCCATGATTATGGTTTCTGACGGATCTATCTCAATTAATAATAATACTATAAATATTTATATAGTAGGTAGATAGGTTTTTTACAAATGGTCTTACATTCACAGTAAAGAAACTGTAAAAAATTAAGCCAGCAAATGTCCTTAAAAAAACTTAGACTTGTTTTAAAAAAATACTAAGAAGAGTTAAATAGAAAACGTAAATGAGTCAAACTAATTATGCCAGTATATGCGACGCTATGGGTCATCAACCAGCCGTATAATTTCACGACAATTAAGCTTATACAAATGTTAATAGCTTCCGTGACAAGAATATTTATAAGACAAGCGATATATTCTTACCTTATTTGGAATGGAAAGAGAAATGCGTGCAAGTGTAGAACTTGATGTATTCAATTTTCATTCTGGTAATTCAGGCAAGATGGTTCAAGTGATTTTATCTCTCAAATGATGTTGAAATCAACTTTCTCTTAGATGCTTACACGAACTCCGGATTACTATTTGTGATCTTTTAAATTCTAAATAATGACCGGTATGTTGATTTAGGGCATGCTCCGATTGTTAGGCCATTTAGAGAGAATGTATAACAGAAAACTCACTAAAGTAATTTATAAATCAATTGTGTGTGGAGTGAAGAGAGTTTTGGCAGGACCGTAGTAAGTGGAATCAATTGTTTCTGCATACCCTTGCGAAAAAAGCGTGACTCTACATATGTATGTTGATTTAGTGATTGACAACATTAGGAACACTAAAGCCTCCTTGAATACCATGGATTGGATTCCCTACAATAACCAATTGTGTGACGAGTATGATTTTATTATTTATTGTGTCTGTGTGTAATTTATCTGTCTTCTTACTATAGTAGGTACAGGATCTTGTAGTAGTTAATAGTTTGAGATCAGAAGGTCGTATGTACGTACAAAATACAGATGGGTCACCCAAATAAGGAAAGTGAGTAACTCCCGATATAATTATATAATATTTAATATCTTGAATGTACTTTGGTCATTGGCTGGACACTCTATAATAATGGCCGCGTTGGTTAAGCGGTTAGCCTGCCGATCAAGAGGTCTCGGATTCAATTCTCTGATCGGGTCAACTAAGTGTTGATGAGCTTTTGTGGTAATAGAAACGCTTTGTAAGGTGATGTCTTAATATGACGTCGTCGTGTCGGATTATCGTCCCATCAAATTATGAGAGTGGGGTTACAGAAAGTGCACTTGTTTTGCACACACACTTGGGCACTATAATATCTCCGTGCATATGCCTGGTCTACGTTGAGATTGGCCACAGTGGCCGAAATCAGCAAGGATTACATCATAATACTTTCACTCCAGTGCTGCTAGTGCATTCATTATCCAATAATCTCTTCCTCCTTTTGAATTTTACAATTAACTACTTTATTTTGTATAATTTAAAGTGCAAAATTATCTTGCATTTTCTTTATTTGTCATTTAACCTTCATCATTATCATTAACAACCCATAATGTCCCACTGCTGGGCTCGGGTGCTCTTCTCAGGAGAGGGTTAAGGTTATACTTCCCACGAGGGCCGAATGCGGGTTGGAGACTGGCAAGATAACATTGTGGCTACGTAATCTTGCCTTAATCACCGAGGGTAAGCAATAGCTGCGCGGTCGTTATCTGGATAGGTGACCGCTGGTGGCATGATACCTTGAGCATCTCCGTGATTTGGAGGTCACGTTAAGCAGTCGGTCTCGTTTATTATCATAGGATAACAGTCATGAAGCTTAAACCTTTCAAAATTGACATGGCCATAACTAGTTTTAATTTAATGTTCAATTTTAAGTTGGTATTGAATAACTGGTTTAAACTATTCAGGGAACGGAGACTTTATGCGAAAAGATAATGTAATTGGTATTGAATACTTTTCTCTATGTTATTTTAATAGCTTAGAACGTGGGTTTATCACTGTTATAAAAAGTATGTTTTGCGGAAAACAGTCGTTAAATTTCCAGGTGAAATAATAGTAACCTACCAAATTATTAATGGTTACAATTAATATATATTTGAATATAAACTTATTGTAGTGTTTTTAATTGATTAATAATGTCACATATGCGCGTTTAAACACACAAGTTTCTACACCATCCAAAGGTTGAACTGGTAGAGAATACCTTGGGCATTAAGTCCGTCGTTGTACAAAAGTGCATAAAGTTATATTAATAAATAAAGTTAAGTTTGACATTGTTTATATATTGTCTTTTAGTTTGAGCACGGGAATATAAGTACTCCCCGTTCTTCACCCAAGCGGAAAACACAGGTGAAACACGGGACTGTGCCTGTTTTTGTCTTCATACATTTCCAGTACCGGAAAAAGGCCCATAAACCTCATTAATTGCAGTTTTTTCTTAGGGTTTGCCTTGACTGTGTTACCTTTTCACTTTACACACAAATCGCACTCAGACTTTAGTCGAAACCATAACCATTTTAGCATAAACCCGACTCAAGTCTGGTGTAATATATCATGTTGGAAGAGGCAGCAAGGGCGAACCTAGGAGGGGGATAGGGGGGATATATCCCCCTCGAAATATAAATTATCAATAAAGAATGTACCGTTACGATTGTTGGTGACGATGAAATTGGTGCCACGATTCCTGTAAAAACTGCGACATGTGAGCGTTCGTTTTCAACTCTAAGAAGAGTGAAGTCTTACTTTGAACAAGCACCACATACACCGAGATATTCCTCTATACCTAAAAGAAATCCTTAACAAGCTAGCACGCAATAAATCAACGCGACTTTATTTTGTAATCATTTGTAAGAGTATAATAAATTCAATGAAAATTTCTTCATAATGAATTTAATGACACTACTCAAATAGGTCGGGTCAATCAAACGGATACACCGTTTAGCAATTTGTATTGTTAATGTATGCTAAGTGTTGAGTGGCTATTAATACGTATTAGTTTTAAGAACTCTTAACCTAACTAGTGATATTATTATACTAATTTGTTTACAGTATCAAGGATACTCTAATCAAATTACTAAAAATTTTTTCATCATCGCTATAGTTTTCTTCTTCGAGTTATTTAGCAACATGGTTCACAATAATACTACTCAGTATTCAAGTTCTAAATGTAATAAATTTATCGTAAGTATCAACACTAATAAATAAAATAGGAGTGTCTGTTTGTAATTATAAAATAACCGCTTTTTACTAAATACATTTGTTTGTACGTAAATGGTGGTCACCATTTAGGGGTATGGTATATGGGGTATGTAAACAATTATTTTTTTTGGCAAATCAATGATTGCTGGGTCAGCTAGTGATCTATATGAATAAAATTGAATTGCTAAATATATTAAGTTGCTAAGTGCAAAACTCGATAACCGCTCAACACAATCGGTTATTTTTTTTTACATTGTTGCAAAGGCACAAAGTAGACTGAATATATATGGAGAGAAAACGATAAATAATATAAGAAAAATAGTATAACAACATAATTTATTTTTTCTATTGGACTGCTACAGAGTTTGACAGAACGAAATCTGTAGAGGCATCGAGTATTTCATAAACTAATTCGCAAATATTCGGTTTGTTTATAAAACTATAGATGACATTCATCATCAACATAACCTTGGTAGGTATGCTGGTATTGCGGTACCGCTTAACGGTAGCTCAGTGCAGCGTAGTTCAATCAAAGGTGAGAGCGATCTTATTTTTTTTGTAGAGTAGGGTTTGATCCAAAACTAAAGTCGCAGATGTGGGCAAAAAGACTGCCAGATTGAAATGGGATTGGGCCGGACACGTATGTCGGATGAATCCGGACCGGTGGGCCAAGGTCGTCGAACACTGGGTGCCTCAGGGTGGACGCCGACGACGAGGCAGACCCCGTAAAAGATGGCGCGACGATCTTGACGCCTATCGCAGAGACTGGCCGGAGCTGGCTTTGAATAGAGAGAAGTGGCTTGTTGCAGGGGAGGCCTTTGCCCAGCAGTGGGACACAACGGGCTCATAAAAAAAAAAAAAAAAAAAGGGTTTTATGTAATCTGATGATAAGTAAATATCGCTGTCTTCGATGTTTAGTTTAAATCTAGTGTACTGCTGGACATAGGCCCCTCCTTAAGATAAGATAAGTTTATTAGCATAAAACATGTGTTAACAAGATGTTTACTTATGATTTCATTCGCAGTAATGCAAAATAAAATGTTTGGATGAATAGCAGCATTGTGTTATTCAAGAGTAAACTTTATTTGAGTGTTAAATATTTAGTCTAAGCAATCATAAATCACATAATTAGGTGTAATAGATTTTAACATGTACTGTGTACCTTTTATTCTAAGTTATATGATACACAGGAACCTTCATAGGCGTTCTTGGTTTCTCAAAAATGAGTTTTTAGTATTTACAGTACATGTCATAACGAGGAGTCTATAATCCACTACTTTTCAATGACGCACATAGCACTATGTACAAAAACAGTGAAAATAGAATTAATTATTAATTGATGTTGTACCAAAGTAATCGCTTAATTAGTATTGTCAAATATTCATTGTTGGTTGCACATTTGACTTTCATCATTATTATGTTGATTATGTAATGTCTGTAGCAACTTTCACCTACAACTTAACATACTACAGCGCCATCTACCGAAGTTACACTCAACTACGGAGTAACGTACCATACGGAGAAACTACCAATCCTGAATCGCGCAATAGAAGTTCTTGCGCCGATTATCATATCTGGCCGGAGGATCCTCCCTTTGTGTGGATGGAACATGATACCCGTACAATATCCAAGAAGTTTACGCTTGAAAATATCTATATACATACGTAAAGCAAAAAAGTTTATCCCTTTTTACGAAAAATAAGCGAATGGAGGAGTATGAAATTTAGCACAGTTACAATTTATATGCAGGAGGAGTGCAGAAAGGTTTACAAATGAATGAATTATAGTCGAATTCCGATTGCTGGGCCAAGCTCAGAAGATTGTTTCTGATGATGATCTCGTTTGCAACTACATGTAATTTATTCTAGGAGTATACATGATAACGCGCGTTCATCGCTGCGATATCACCGTATAGTCAGCGCGCGCTGATTTTCTACGTAACCGTTTAGTTGAGAGCTTTTGACGCGGATAGACATATTTTGGGGTTCGTTCAGTTAGTCCAGAAATCATCCGCAGTGGACACAGTATATAATCACCGTTAACACTGTGTCTAAGTCCATCTTTAACAAATGTAGAACTTAAACTGAACCAGGGCGGCCTTGCGCGTTCCAAAGCGCCTGCCAAATAAAAAGCGAAGTGTATAAACACTAAACAAAAATTTTGGCCGCCAAAATTTTGACTTACACTTAAAAATTACGAAATGTCAAAATGGTCGTGGTTCAATAACCTATTTTCTTATGGATGTTTGTTAATCTAAGTATTATAATTTAACTCTTACGATATTGTTTTAATGAAAATCTATAAAGATGAATGTTTACATGCCCAAAATATAACAACGAATATAATTTTAATAACATTTAGAAATATATCTATGAATGAATTTTTGTATAAGAGCCCAAGGGCGAAAAGAAAACGATTTACCTTTCCAATTGTTACTGGTGGAGTTATTGACCTTTAATTAATCACCGACAAATACTTTGAAAAATAAGTAAATGAAAAAGCAACTTAATTGAACTCTAACTAATTTAAATTAAATTTAAAATTTTCTGTCACGCACAGCAAAACTGTGAAATGAGCTGTCGCCTGCAGTGTTCTCGACCAATACGACCTTCAAACCTTCAAGAAAAGAGCGTACTCCTTCCTAAAAGGCCGGCAATGCACTTGTGACGCCTCTGGTGTTGCGGGTGTCCATGGGCGGCGGTAATCGCTTACCATCAGGCGATACGTTTGCTCGTTTGCCTCCAATACAATAATAATAAAAAAAGTGAATAAATGAGTTTTTGTAATTAGTTTAGATGTTTTAATGTTGTTGCTGGAATAAGCTTGAATTTCCTTCCCTACTAACCATTGTTTCATGATGAGAGACCTCACCTGGACAGGGATACCAACTAACCGAAACAATTTATTTGTAAATGCGATAAAAACAAATATTCACGGCACTTAAACAAACAAGAAACGCAAGCGTAATCGCTTGCATTAGAATGTGAATGCCAATAGTATAAAAAGGTCTCTCTAATATTAAATTTATACAAATGTAAAGCTTGATTAATGTAGTATAGATATACATATATTAAATACAAAATACATTCACAGCATGAGAGGTAAAAGAGAGAGGATGAGGGGAACCTGCAACAAATATTTTCTAAAAGAAAGTTGTGACCCAGACGATTTCTTTTTACGCGTAGGTACTTGAAAGAGGAGGACCTCCGTTCAACTGCATTTGGTACTTATGTACTACTAGCTAAACCCCGCCGTGCTACTCGCGGTAAGACAATAATCGCGGGCAACGCCTCGAGGCGAAGCTAATATCTTTATAAATTGTAGACTATGCGTTATGCTGATGTATAAGCTATATTATTGTAAAGTTTCATCAAAATCTATTCCGTGCTTTTTGCGTAAAAGACCAATTAACATAGTCACTTACATACTCACAAACTTTCGCGTTTATAATATACGAGTATATAGGATTTAAAAGAAAAAGCTCTTTTTATAATATTGTCTTATCTTCGGTTTCTAAAAAAATAACGGTGTCAAAAATTGTGTGAGGTGAAAATTGTATGGCAGTGAAAATTTAAATCAGGGTCATTCACCAGCCGGTTTTATTTAATTTAAATGAAATCCCCTTCACAGTGTAGAATTTTATGTGCAATTTTACCTCGATTTTCGGGAAAATCGTCTCAAATTTTAGAAGTCTAGCTTTGGCCCGCCCCTTTGCTCTCATTTAATAAAAAAATATCTTACGTTACTTCTAATACCTCCAAGAATATGTGTACAAAGTTTAAGATGATCGGTTAGGTACTTTTCGCGTGAAAGCGTAACAAACAAACTTAAATTTATATTTAAAGTATTTAGGATGTATTCCGAATTTATTTTACAAATATTTCTAATCTACATCAACACGTTTTATCAGAGCGGTGTGTCCGTGTGATTGCAGATAGAAAATGTGTAGTGGCTCTATCCCTATTTATTCCGTGAGTTTTGTAAGAGGCGACTAAGGGAGTAAACTGCACAGGACAACATCAATGCAAAAAAAAACATTGAAACAAACTCTACACCAACCAGTGTAGCTAGCGTCAAACCCTCCTTTCTATGTGAAGGCCAGGAGTTGACTGCTATGGGCTATTGATGAAGATCAGTGTGGTGATTAAATTAACTATAAAATGGTTAAGGAAAACAGCAAACACTATTTGCTATGTGTGAATCTTTTATAAATTACAATTATCTATACTAATAATAAAGCTGAAGAGTTTGTTTGTTTGTTTGTTTGTTTGAACGCGCTAATCTCAGGAACCGCTGGTCTGATTTGGAAAAATACTTCAGTTTTGGATAGTCCATTTATCGAGGAAGGCTATAAGCTATATATAGTCACTCTACTTCTAATAGGAGCGGAGCATCAATGAAGAATGTTTCAAAAACGGGGGAAAATTTTCACGCTACGGGCAATATAAGACGCAAACGAGGTTGCATGGGTCAGCCAGTCTTTTATAAATATCCATACAGAAACTAAAATGAAATTCAATTAAAATTGCCGATGTAGGTCGCTGTCGCGAAATGTATCTGTAAACCCGTTCCATAGCATATCTAATACTGTTTTAAATGTACGACTCGTTCATATTTACCCAGAAATAAATTTAATAACAATGATCTACATAATTATATCCCTACCCTTTTCCCCACTTTATTTGGGGTCGATGAAATTCATTTTTTTTTCTTCCATTCTCGACTATCACTCATAGTTCCCTTTTCTGGTCATATCCTCTATCACGGAGTATATCCAATGTTTCTTTAGTCGCCCTCTGTTATATCTATCAATTTTCGTACATAAAACTTTGTTTTCATCTCAACTCTACTCATCACTTTTCCACATCAGATTCAACATTCGAATTTCAGATACAGATAAAAATTTATACTAATAATGAACCACAAAAATTGTGGAATTGTAACTTTGGCATTTAAATTAATTTAAAACTCTTGCCGCTGAAAAGTAAATTAATAATCAAATACATTCAACTTACAATATCAATATGGTTTATAGGATTTAAAATCAGAACTTTATTTGACTTTCTTAACTTTCTACTTGTAATAACAACTGCTACTCTTAACCTTATATTCAAATGAAGTAATGCCAGTTAGCTATCAAAATACAGGTCTACACTACGTACACACGAAGTTAAAAACAAAACCAAATAAACAAATAAAGTAGGTATCTTACCTTGACTTTATAATCACGATATATATTTGTATAAACACAATACGACACGAGACCGTCCGCACTGAATGTTGCATGCCATCTGAGTTCGCTTGTTTTCGGTTTACGTTTTTCTTGTACGAATAGTGAAGTCACAGACTACCGCGTGATTAAGTAGAATTTATACAATAATAATCTGACTGTTGATAAACCCTTAGAAAAAATTATCATCATCAAAACACAGTTATTAGTGCTGGATCAGACCTTCGATGGTCAAAGGAATAGTGTTTTTACCCGACTACAACGAAGCTTAAAGAAAGGGTAGTTTTGGCAGTCTTGTATGTTTCACCATGACTGCTTATGAATAAATTTTAAATGAATGATGTGTCAATAGATTCGTAATACTGTACCTGCTGACTTAGGCCAATTAATCTTATCAAAAGGGGTTCATAGTCAGGTTACAGCTTTTAAAACATTTTGTTGTTGATACTGCCTTAGTAATCGAGATAGCAGTAAGTCATAGACTCTGTTAAGTTAAGCTACTAGCCTATTGACCTCAAATTGTAACTGACCTTGACTAATAAGTTAGAGGTCATGAAATATTTGAAATATCTGGTCCCAACATTTAACTTATTTTACGAAAAAATACCTTATTAAACCAACATTTAGAACATTTTACAGGTGTGAAATACTATTTTATTTGTTAAACAGACAAGGCAAACCTACCTTAATATAACCTACCTTAATTTTTTATTAAGTAGAGTTGATTTCTTCTCTAATAGACGATTTTGTTCTTACAGTTGCCTACATGTAATGTACTCATTACATTTAAATATTTCAAGACTTTTTTTTTGATTTGTAATTGGCTTGGATGCTGATTTTTTTTTCAACTCCTTGGGAATTCAGACTAAAGTCACATCAAAATCCGGGATTAGTTCGGAGCTCATGATTTTTAAATCAATATTGTTACAAATATTTGTTTGATGAGTGTGATCATTCTGTGCCTACAAGGGTAACTTTTATTATAATTAGAACGATATATGCCAAATAATTTACAAAAAGTACCATCTATTGTCATTCGTGTATGTATATATTCAAAATAGTTAATGTGCATCTTCAGCCATAACTTTTTCTTTTGTTGACGGGTGGAAAATCTCTTCAGATCTAGCTATTAGGACACGGGGCCATGGGTATGTGTCAGTCTCGGGCATAATACTTTAGGGTAATCCCCGGACCATGTAGTTTCAAGCCTCTTGAAACTACATGGTCCGGGTCCACCTAAAAAACCTTATACATATTTTATTGGTGTTACGAGTATTTTAACGTTGAGTAAACCAGGTCATCATTTAAATACTTATATGATTTTATTACTTAAAGATCTTACATAGTTAATGGTTGTATGATGTTCTTTGATACTGAGTTGTATGGCATACCTCTATACGGATAACGGTAACCGACCTAGACTGTCGCTTCGTCGACTAGTGATAGTGTGTCATCTTTAAGGTTTTACCGCTTTTGTCATTGTTTCTATGTTGTACGTTCGCTATCTCTTTATTTCCTTGTATTGTTAGTAGGCACACGTTATTTTTTTAAACTGTTAGCTTATGTTTAACTGTAGGAAAGAGATATTATCTTTGCTTACGTTAGTTGCGCACATTACTGACCTAGTTTCAAATATTGTACATTGTGTGCATTGAGCTAATTAAATTTTAAATTTTGAACTATTTACGCCCAGTAAAGAAAATGGTTAAATTAGTGATGTATTTTTAATACCTAATAAAGGCTAGCTTGGAGTAAAGTTCAACTTAATTAAGTTTTCAGTTGCATAACTATCGGTCCTACTAACGTACAATTATAGGTACTTGTATGATATAACTCCTATTTTTTTAGTTTACTTATATTTACTTGTTAACTTTGGCTATTATCTTTGTACTGCAAGCTTACATTTTGAAAGTCTTACCCAATAAAGTGCTTAGTTTTTGTAATCAAGAATTTATTGTTATTGTAAATTTAATGACACCAATTTTAATCAAATCACTGGGAGAGACAGTGATTGCGTCACGACCTTTTCAAAATAAGACAAAACAAGAAATATTTGGGAGAGCCACTCTTCGGCATACATGGGCCGGCCCGATCGAAGTGATACCACGGCCTCACAGAAAACCGGTGTGAAACAGCGCCTGCGGTGTGTTTCACTGATTGAGTGAGGATACCGAAGGCCCATACCCCAACCACTCTCCCAACCCTCTTCCCATCCCCAGAAGGTCGGCTACGCACTTGTGATGCCTCTGGTGTTGTGGGTATCCATGGGCGGCGGTAATCGCTTACTATCAGGCGATACGTCTGCTAGTTGCCCCCTATTACAATAAAAAAAAGAAATGCTTAGCCTAAGTAAACGCAAAACTTATAGAGCCACAATTCAACCCTCTTTCAGCATTATCGGTTGATGACTGTTTATGGCGTAGTTAACTTGAAATTTATAGCTTTGAAAGTGTCCATAATCGTTTTTCTTTATCATGATCACTGTTAAAGAAACTTTCCATTTTTATACATATCTTCTCTTTATTACTTTGGTTAGCTATTGAAGCTTCTTCACCTTATTTTTATACATGATTGGAAAGCTTAGACTAATGACTAATGACTAATTTGATGGACTACCTCATAGTTAAAGAAATCGGATTCTGTAAAAAAAAAACTTTATAATTTGGTTTGGCTTAGTGCTTATCACATAATGTATGACTATTCCTAGACCGCTGTTCAATGTAAGGCGCAGTTTATCAGTTCTATTTGCGGAAGATATCTAAACACATAATGGTAACACCGTTCACCAAGGAAGGGCTTACGAGTAATATTTGTTGGGTATACAAAGGAGAAGTAAAATCGTCATTGCCGGATCTTAATACCGTTGGATTATTAAAACAATGTTAAAGTTTTTTTGTCAGTATTGTGTGTTTTTTGTCAAGTACGCTCAAGTGAGCATGATTCACATTACAATATCAATTGAGTAGACTAGATTGTTCTACTCATATTGTACCTATTGTAGATTTGTCTGACCGTGACCACGCTGTGTAATTTGATACAACGTATTAGGTATCTGTTATAGTCCATAATATTAACGTGAGAATAGATGATTTTTAGTTCATCCTGAATATTCTTTGAAATGCTCTACCTCATAGAGTTAATACATTTTTTTTTTTTTTTTTTTTATGTCTTAGCTGCCAAAATGACTCTGCTCTGCCTGATGGAAAGCACGAGCAGAATCCAGGAGTGGTGGTCACCATCCTCAATGCTAATAGGGACATTGCAGCATGGCGACCCACACTATGGCGGCCTAGTGAGATGCTTCTTCACGCTCCGCTTAAAGGACCCGGGTTCATAGCGGGAGGGAAACACGTACGCAGGTAGTGAGTTCCAGGTTTTGACCGCTCGGCACAGGAAGGAAGAACCGAAGCGGTGAGTACGAGACCGGCACGTGTTGTCCTGTAGAGGAAGGGAGAAGGGGGGGACCAGTTGGAACAGCTCTACTTTTTTTTTATATAATAGGGCTATGAACATCCGCAACACCAGAGGCGTCACAAGTGCGTTGCTGGCCTATTAGGAAGGAGTACGCTCTTTTCGTATTGGTCCGGGAACACCGCAGGCGACAGCTCATTCCACAGTTTTGCTGCAATATTTGAATTTAGTACTATGGTCTTATACAGTGCTTCTACTTTTATTAATACAGTCTTTGTTTCTGATACGAAGTGCCGACTAAAGTAGCAGACTTTTCAGGACAGCAGCATTACAAAGAGAAGGGAAATTTGAAACAATCTCTATCTTTACTAACCCATCTGGTCAGCGTGGTATAGCAAGCCAAAACCTCCTATATCCAGTAGTGGATTGCTAAAAGCTGTTGATGATGAAGATGCGGTGTTACCTTGTGCTGTCATTGATACATGATGTGTACTTTTAATGTTATTATCTATATAAATAAAAATGAATCGCCGAAATGTATGTACGCGCATAACTTCCAAACGACTGCACCAAATTGGATAATTATTAGTTTGATCAAGAAAAGGTTTGTATGAAAGATTTTTTTGTTGAATTGGGGCAAACGAGCAGATGTATGGTGGAAATCGATCATCGCCGCCCATGGACACCCACAACACCAGAGGCGTCACAAGTTTTGTACCGGCAACGGGTTCTTCTGGGATAATTTTCGAGTATGACGCGTACGAAAGCGCTGGCGGCAGCTAGTTTTCAATAAATATATTACAATTTCTGTTTAGCTACGTTGAATATGAATCACTTCTACACTCAAGTAAAGTCTACACCAGCGCCATCTCTACAATTTTATTTAAACTAATCAGTAGGTAAGAGCGCGATAAGATTAGGTAGGTACATACACATTTAGTACTTGATATAGTCAATAGGTAGAGCTGCTGTAGAATGTTTTAATTATTTTTAAATTTGTAAGAAATTTCCATATAAAATTATTTTATTAATATAAAAATTTTGCAAACATATCAAAAATATTATTTTAAAATTAGTTACAAAAAAATATAGCAGAATTTGAAGGCAAGTCTTTTTGTGAAATACATACGACTATTTTACCATCTCTTTCGACTGGGAGCGTGGCGTCTCCTGTAATCCGGCTTCTCGGAGGTCGGGACCGGAGGATGGTTTGAGGTCGGGAGTTCTGGTGCTGAGTGGCCCATGTTGACTGGACGTCCACACTAAGCCCGGTATTAATATGGATCCCCTGGAGGAGTCCGGGGGATGCAGGTTAACTAAGGAGAGGCGAACCGGGCCAGGGGGGAAACCCAGCAGCCAAAAGTCTCCGTATCGGGCAGTAGTGGGATAGCGGCCGGGAGTGAGTGCTCAGTAACAGCCTGACCAATATAATCAGACCCTTTCCTTTTGTAATTTAGGACAAAATTCGTTTCAAACGTCTAAGTTTTTTTGTGCTTTTATAAGCCGACTAGCTCTCGCCCGCGGCTTCCCTCGAATTTAATAAAAGTATCCTATGTTACTTCTAATATTAAAAGTAGTTTTCGTTAGATTACCTACTTTAAATCTTAGCCAAGTCAAGCCAAAAGTAGAGTTTACAAATGGTTATATTTTTCTTGGACTCTTGGAAATATCATTTGCCAATCATTGTAACTTTTTATCAATAGAGTTTCTTACTTTCCTTAGTTTTGAGTGATCAAGAAAACTTTCAATTTAATCATTTTCAGATTACGCAGCACCTAAAGCCTAGCATTTTTTTTGTGTATTAGCTCTTTCTGTGTAACTGGGACTTGAACCAAGCTAAAAATTCCAGGACCATAGAAGACTGGAGTAACTATAAGGCAGCACAAAAACACTACAAGAAGCGAATCAGATTCCGTAGAACGGAATCCTGGCGTAACTTCTGTAGCAGTATAAACTCAACAAACCAAGCCGCAAAAATCAAAAATATCCTAACCAAGGGCGACCTCAACCATCTAGGCTCCCTTAAAAAGGAAGATGGCACTTACACAAATACAGATGATGAAACCAGTGCAGTATTGTTGGATACACACTTCCCTGGATGTCAAATCACATCAGACAAGGAATGGAACGACGACAAATACAGCACACCAACAACTCAAGAATGGGAAGTCGCATATAATGTAGCAACCAAGGATAAAGTCAGATGGGCGCTAAAGAGTTTTGAACCCTTCAAATCCTCGGGACTGGATGAGATCTTCCCAGCTCTTCTACAGTGGCATCCCGAAGAGGTAATTAAACATCTAACACCTATCTACAGGGCATGTATAGCTTATAAATACATACCAAAACTGTGGAGAGAGGCAAAAGTTGTCTTCCTACCAAAACCGGGTAGGGAAGACTACACATTAGCCAAATCATTTAGGCCCATCAGTCTCACATCTTTTCTCCTGAAAACACTGGAAAGATTAGTAGACAGACACCTACGGGATGGAGTTCTTAAGAATGCTACACTACATCCCCAGCAACACGCCTATAGAAAGGGCAGATCAACAGAGTCAGCCCTTCACATGGTGGTACAGAAGATTGAGTCGGCTTTTGCAAATAAACAGTCAACAATGGCGGCCTTCATAGATATAGAAGGTGCTTTCGATAAAACTATACACAACAGCATAAATCGCGCCCTTCAAAAATTTAATGCCGAGCCAGTCATCACAAAATGGATCACTGAGCTGGTCAGTAAAAGGGCGGTTCAGACAGCGGTGAATACTACTATGAGGGCAAGGGTAGTTAGAGGATGCCCACAAGGTGGCGTCCTATCACCGCTTCTATGGAACATAGTAGTAGACAGTCTCATTAAGAAATTAAATGATCGAGGATACACTACTATCGGTTATGCGGATGACCTAACAATTCTGATAAGCGGGAGCGCGGAAAATGTGTTGAGTGAGATCATGCGCTCAGCTTTTCAAATTGTAGAAGAATGGTGTGGCGAACAGAAACTGTCAGTAAATCCGAAAAAAACAGAACTCATCCTCTTCACCAACAAAAGGAAGTTACCAGAACTAAAGCTACCAAAACTATTCAACACCAATCTCTCCCTGTCGACTCAAGTAAAATACCTGGGCGTTATTCTTGACAGCAAACTGAACTGGGCGAGTCACATCGAAACAAAGACAAGAAAGGCCTGTATAACTTTTAACCAGTGTAGACGACTAGTTGGTAAAAGATGGGGTCTAAATCCAAAGATCACACTTTGGTTATACACTGCAGTTATCAGACCCTCCATCACCTATGGATCAGTGGTATGGTGGCCCAGAACGCAACTACCCACAGCTAAAATGAAACTCCAGAGTCTACAACGGTTGGCCACAGTAGCAACTACTGGATGCATGAAAACTACTCCATCAGCCGCATTAGAGTATCTCCTGAACTTGAGACCTCTAGATCTGGTCATACAACAGGAAGCGATAGCAGCTGCCCTAAGACTAAGATCAAACGGACTGTGGAAGACAAACACAGAAACAACACACTCAAAAATTCTGCTGGGGATCCTACAGGAAATTCCACTCCTCGAGGCACCCCTGGACAAAACCTCTTGCCAACATGTCTTCGATCGAAATTATAATATCCAACTAACCGCAGAAACAAAAGATAACTCTGGCGTCGGCGAAGTTAGGATATACACAGACGGCTCCAAAACACAAAGGGGTACTGGAGCTGGCGTCTTCTCGAACGACTTAAATATCAATATATCAACCGCCCTAGACAAGCTAAACACAATCTTCCAAGCAGAATGTGTTGGCATAATCAAAGCAGCACAAGCAGTTGCAGCCAGAGATGTGAGAGACTTAAACATCAGAATTGTCTCCGACAGTGCATCCGTGCTTCAAGCCCTGCTAAACAACAAGATGACCTCAGCCCTTATCAAGGAGTGTCATGACAATCTCCAGTCCATTGGAACTACAAATAAAATTACCTTGCAATGGATAAAAGGGCATAGTAACTCAATGGGTAACGACGCTGCGGACGAACTGGCTAAAAGGGGATCGGAAACGATAGTGTGTGGACCGGAACCACTACTACCCCTGCCCCAAAGCCAAACAAATACATGGCTGCGCGCCGATACCGAAAGAAAACACAAAACATTATGGAAAAACATTGAAGGATGCAGGCAAACAAAAAGTGCAGTTCCGGTAGCACCTAAAAGACTTGCCCGCAATCTGATCAGACTAAAAAGGGACGACCTCAGGAAGGTCATAGGTATCCTAACAGGGCATTGTCTCCTGAACAAGCACCTATTCACCATAGGTGTAACAGACAGCCCTCTGTGCAGAGGATGCATGGAGGCAGAAGAAACGCCGCAGCACGTTCTCATGGAATGTGGAAGTGTGGCAGACCAACGGGCGGACATTCTCCAATCAGCATCGCTCCCGGAAGCGTGTAGTGACCTGAAAAGGCTGCTTAGCTTCTGGAACGAATTGGGTTGGCTGGAGTAGGGAGGTAACAGACGTACGTACAATGGCCCAATCAAGAGGCTAAGTGCGGAAATGGCCCAGAAAAACAAACAAACAAACAAGTAACTGGGACTCTCATTCCAATTTCTGTTTGTGTGTTTTAAATAACTTTTAATAAATGGTATTTGTAGTTACGTTTCGTTAGCTGAATCAGTTTCAAAGGTCTGATTTACAAACAATTTGATTTGATCTATTAACAATTTGATTTTTGATTTGGTTTACTACCTAACTAATTTGGCTACCTAAACAGATTTTATTACTTATTTCAGTTAATTGTTATCATAATTAAGGCTCATTGAAGGCGATAATACTGTTCAAAAGTTAATTATTTACTAGTTTTTAAATAGAGGTGCGGTATTTCACTCATAAAATTTATAAGGAGGTGATGTGATCCTTGCATACCGTCTCAGATCAGACATTATTTTTAAGTTTCAACCCCGTTTGTCCTTTGGTTGTTGACCGTTGTAATTTTAATTTTGGGGTTGACACAATGTTTTATTGTACAGAGAATGATGGATATTAGATTAGACAGTATTTTAATTTAATATTTTATAAATAGTATTGGTCACATAGCGGTTGAAATTAGATTATAATTAATTTAATTATTAGTTTTTGCTTTCAGCACTTTTTCTCCACATTATCTTTAATTATGCCTTAATTTCATAGTCCTTCAATCGCATAATTTTCGTAAAAAAAAGGTACACAGTTTTTGTTTCACTTATTAATATAATATAGAGTTCTCTTCCTTGTGTCGTTATCATCAATCTTATTTGGAGCTATTCTGCGAGTAATAGCTTGTCATCAGCGTCTACACAATGCTGCCTTTTTGCTACCAGGTAATAAATTTTTCCTCGTGTATATTTTTATTTTTTGTTTGTTGTTGCTAAAATAAATATTTTTTTCATTTCACCTGTTTCTATCTTGAGCCGTGTGTAGGGCAGCACGGATTGTAGTGCCGAGAGTAAAGCAAACATAGTCTACCCAGTGCAACGGGCTACGACCCCTGGATATAGTGTATTAGTTTTAATCTATACTACTAATAATAAAGCTGAAGAGTTTGTTTGTTTGAACGCGCTAATCTCGGGAACCGCTGGTCCGATTTTAAAAATTCTTTCAGTATTGGCTAGTCCATTTATCGAGAAAGATTATAGGCTATATCATAACTAACATAACGTTAAGACCAATAGAAGCGGAGCCCCAATTATGAATGTTTAAAAAACGGGGGAAAATTATTACCGTACAGGCAATAGAAGTCGCAAACGAGGCTGCGTGGGTCAGCTAGTATAATATTCAAGGATAACTTTGTAGGCTTTTAGAACACAGAACTAAATACGAGTAAATATGCTGGACCTCAATAGTTTTAAGCACTGTAATTTAATGCACGAAGAATTCGAAATATGACTATGCTTTTGTAATTTTTTTTTTACTTAAATACGAGTATGTAAATTAACACAATAAAACGAGGGAAAATATTTTACTGCTTTATTCAGAACTGATTTCGCTTATTACAATGACTATCGAGTTATAACTAAACAATGCTTGTCACAGCAACTAGCGCATTGTGTCAAGTAGGTACTTATTACTTATTTGGTAAAGTAGCCCGGGTGACACTTGGATGCTCACAAAAATCACACAACTAATTAAATCCAGGGGAATACCAAGAATGTCACATACTATTCCTTTATTTATCAATGACTCTACAAATATTATTTATTTATATTATGACAACATTATTAACAAGCTACTATACACATATACTTCAAATTATTGTGAATAATAGTTCCGAATATAAGTCACAATATTCCTCAATAAAATTGCCGAACAGACATCCTGGTTTTCTTCAAACGTTCTTATTACTGAGCGGGTTGGTCTTTTATTTCTGTTTTTAGTTTTGTTGGTTCTTCTGGAATCTTCATTTTTTCCACCTCCTTCTTCTCAGATTCGGACATGATCAGCTCTGGTACTTGCATCGGTTTAGCTTCCTCAGCTTTTTCGAGGTTTTCAGGTGACGGGATAGCTGATCGCATTTCTGGCTCGATAACCTTTACTTCTGGGTCTACTCTTTTCTGAAATAATAAAGAATAGTTAAATATATATGAATGTATCTATGGGTATGCAATAATAAGGTTTGCGATAAGATATACTAAAAATTACAAAATTTTGTTAAAACCTAACCAAGCAAACTAAGTCCCAAACTAAGCAGAGCTTATATTATGGGTACTAACAACTGATAAAAATACTTATATAGTTTTTTTTTGTAAATACATGCATATTATATATAGAAAACACCCAAATTCCCGGGTCGGACAAACCAAATTTGGTCCGACCCGGGAATCGAACACGAAATCTCAGGTACAGCAGGCGCATACACTACCAATACGCCACCGAGGCAGTCAAATTGTCCTATTGAAAAAGTGACGAGGGTAATTAATTCTAAAGTTAGTTTGAAAATGATTCCAAGAGTGTCATCCAATAAAATATGTTTTAACAGCAAGTCTTGCCGAACATATACTTTTAAATAGCTTTTTAGAACCTTTTTTAGAAGCTGCATGGATCGATATTGCTAATGGTCAAATTTGAATTCCTGTTAAGTCTAATGTCACACCCTAAAACATACCTCAATCGGTTGCTCCACTTCCTTCTCTGGCACTATTGCAGGTGCTTCATCTACACTTTTGGTTTCTGCCAATTCATTTGTAGCAGCCGGTTCTGGCAAAATCGTACAATCAGCCTGGTTGGTTTTCAGGAAGAAGGTCCTCGAGATCTTGAACCTATCTAGCACAGCGTACGCGTTCTGCATCACAGACATAGATGGGAGTCGCTCACGGGATAGGAGCCAGGTGTTTTCTGTCAACAACGTTAAAAATATATTAGTCAACCTCAAAAAAACACAGTTATTTTTCATCTTTCCTATAATTGTTAGAACGCCAATGGGAACATTCGTACTAAAACCTTCTAACATTTTAATTCTAAGAAATAAATAGCCCTTTATTCGGGATTGACCGTATTCGAAGTACTAACTAATAATGCAGTGAAAGAATAAATTAAAAAACAAAACTTACGGGTATGTACCGGTCCAATACCGCTGCAAGCCCACATTACTGCATATGTATCGTAATCAGTGTCCAGAATGCTGTACTCAAAGTCGTAGGGCAACGGTAGTGATGAATACTTGACCATAACACGACCTTCTCCTTCACGACCCACCATTTGAAGATGTCCTTCCAATAATCTTTTGAAGCCAGTTCTGTAACGAATAAAACCATACTTTTGTGATGTGAAACGTTTTCTGAGTGCGCCGATTAATATTATAGGCCTTAGAAATAAGAAGGCCGGTTAAAGAATGCACAAGTGCAGAGTACTATTTATCTTAGAAATAAATTATATGCACTAAAAGTGGTTTAACCTAATATGTTCACTTACATGGAGTTCGTTATTTCATTAGTAATAAGGATTCTGCCTTCAGGCGTTGCAGTGTAGTGGGTGGTAACACATCTGGTACCAAGTTCAGAAACGGTGAAGTACCTCTCCGCTTCGTACCAAGTGCCAAGGAATCGGTCCATATTAAAGTTCGCCATTGCCTGTTACAAAACATACGATATTAAGACTAATACAGAATTATATTACTGTTTTGGTACAAATAATAAAGATATCTTACAAACCCCTAAGGTGTTTTCTATAAGGGTCCTTATTTTCTATTTAGGGACGTAGTAAAATATTTATCTCATTTTTTAATTGTACGCTTGAACTATTTTCAATAAAAACGGATTTTTTCTTAATTACTTTCTTTAATTCTTAAATACTGTCGCTGTGAGAAAGAATCTTCGTATGTATATTTTATCTTTTTGCAATCGTTATAGGTACACGCGTAATATAGAAAATGAAAGTGGACGACTACAAGTGTGCGGTTATTGACACATCCACAACCAGTTGTAGTGACCACGGTCAGTGATGTTACGTGTACATCGCCTGCTGTGGAGGTCAAGGTTATGTAGTTAATGAAGAGAATAGAACTTGGATGGGCACTCAGCGATAGCTACTTATTTTGATGGGTAATAAAAGCCAAGCACATATTTTTTTATGTGCGGCTCTTCCGATATGACTCTACTCTGCTTGATGGAAAGCATAAACAGTATCCAAGATTGTTGGTCATGATACTCATTATGAATATGGACTATGCAACAATACACCGTAGCGGCCTAGTGATGTCTAGAAAAGATGCGCATTCTTTGTCACAGTCATGTATAAATTTCGAAAAACAGGTTACAATGAATTGGGATAACAGCTGCTTTCTTTTTCAAATTTACTAAGAAATAGATACCTAGACGAAAGGCTTTTCACTAAATGTGCAGCGATAGCGATGAATCCTAGTAAGTATTGTCAATGGTGTTTCATGAACGTGATCTTTGTTTCTCTATCTTGGAAACCTGGTATTCAATAACACTCTGTACTATCAATTGTGGCCATTTTATTTGTGGTTGCCACTTGAAAATCCTATTGTGAAATTAAGTATGTGAATTATTGTGAGTTTAGTAGGTGTATGTCTCAAGTTTAAAGTGACTTTGGCTATAAGATTATCAAAAGTAATAATGTAAAAAATTAATGACTTATTTAAACCATTAACCAGGTTTTGGGGGTTAAAATTTCAACTTAGTTTGTTTTTCTCTGTGTAATAAATAAATAAAATAATAATTCAATTGATACAATTGCCTTAGCAAGGTTGGTTTTTTGAACTTCGATATTACTAACGTTGGAACATTTTATTGAGATTGTTAATTAAGTAAAACAACTAAAAAAACTAATTATAAATGTAAAAAAACACTATTTACCTGATAGTCAGGACACCAGCCTAGAGATGGGATCTGTGCTGAAGCCGTAGCTAAGAAACCCAGGAGAAATAGACGCCACATCTTGAAGTTGGAGATGTCCAAGCAATTTCCGGAGAGAAGAGGTTAGTCCTAGGAAGCGAACACGGGAATGGCGACAGACCTCCCGGCACCCGCTTATAAACCTTAGCAGCTCACTACAACCGGTCTGGAACCTGCACGCATCTAATGGGACACCTTATCTAGTAAGTACTAGGACACTGGATCTCAAGTATTACTTTCTTATAAAACCCTTAATCCTTCAGTAGTAAACAAAAAACATAGCTAGTATAAACATTTCTAAAAATATTTTGTCGTAATAACAAATCGTAACTTACAATTTAGTGGTGGCTTTACCGATTAACAGGTTTAGTAAAATGCTATTTTGCGATGTTACATGTCGCTCCGAGTGTATACAGAATTGATGATTAAGACACATAAAGCAAGTACTCAGATAAAGTATCAGAATGATTTGTCGACTATTACACACCTACCTGTTACACATAAAACATTCGCTTCAAAAATTGGTATTTTTATGGAATAGGGGTCAAACGAGCAGACGTATCGCCTGATGGCAAGCCATTACCGCCGCCCATGGACACTCGTAACACCAGTGGTGTCACAAGTGCGTTGCCAGCCTTTGGGCGATGGAGGGAGGGGTTGGGTTATTGGCCTCCGGTATCCTCTTTCACTCGGGGAAACACAGCGCAGGCGCTTCCTAAGTTTCTGAAGTACTATCATTCTATCTTATAGATATTTCGTGTCTTCTGCAGATCCGTTAATTATGACCAATTCATAATTAATATTTTATGAAGTCATCGATAAGTTTCTTTAAAAGCCTTCTCTTTTAGAGAGTTTGAGAAACATAGGTTAAGGTTGATTTATTATCGCCATTGCAACCTGCAGATCGGGATCCTTGTTAGGTAACGAGTGCGTGTGTGTGTTAATGGATAGCTTTGTTTGCGCACTTGCTTTTGTGTCCCACCGGATGTATTCATTGCAATCCTACCATGTTTGTTGGAGAATAAAAGTACATATTAGTATGTTTTTGGGTTTTGCTATTTAGTGTAAGCTTACAACATTTATCTATCCGTTTCTAAAATAATGCTAACTTTATAACTAATCATAAAATAGAATGTAGGTAACATACTCTGCTTGTTTGTTACACTTTCACGCCGAAACTACTCAACAGAATATCGTAAATTTTTGCATACCAATAGCAATAATAGTATTGCGGATTAATTTAAATAAAGACGAGACAGAGAAAATTAAGATGTAAGCGATGTTTCATCTGTCAAAATCTATAAGTATGAAAAAATAACCTCAAATCCAATTTTTACTAGTTATTCCATAACCAACTCCACTGAACACCGTAGTAGTCCAGAAACAGCAAGACGATGCAAGAATGTTCCCAGAGTTAAATAAAAAGCCTGTAGCCATCTGCCTCCTTACCGGTTTCCCATCCGACTATAACTTTTTATTTTCTACCTTTTCCCAGCTATTTTTATACACAGACCTGTAGGTTCGCTTGCTCAGCTCGTCTCTTTAGGGTTCCGTTCTTGAGCTTTGAAAGTTCATCAATTTTCATCATTTGTCTCAATCATTTTTTACAATTTAGTTTCCCCAACCTCGTTCACATTCCGTTAAATAGAAATTAATTTAGTTGGAATCTAAAATAAGTTTCTTAGATAAATATTTATACCATGTAGTAATAATATGCACCTGAATTATGTAATTTTTCATAGAATATTTCATGATAGACTTTCATTACTTTCATGTTTAATTTTAATTTATAATTTATCAACGGAACCCCGTAATCGGTTTCTATTTGCCATTTTTTATAATGAACTCGTACATGGACTCATCTAATTATGGTTGAGTCTATTTCAAGATATTTATACATATAGTGTAAAAATAATTGCAAACACTTATTTACAAAAAAGGATTACGTGTCCATCGCCTAATAAGGCTAGTGCTTTTGAAAATACCAATTAAAAATGCGAATAAGAGGTTCTTTATTTGTTTTCTGTTTTAATTACAAAGCTAACAAAATTTGACATAAACATCTATCAAATTTTTATAATGCAAATATGTAAAACAGCCTGGTCGGAACTTTAAACAGAAGTCGTTTGGGATGTAACGAAAATGTGTAGGTAATTTTAGGTAAAGATATGATACGCTTATTTGTTGAAACGTGCGTGAATATAATAATACTAGCTGATCCACGCAACCTCGTTTGCGTCTTATATTGCCCGTAGCGTGAAAATTTACCCCCGTTTTTGAAACATTCATCATTGGTGATCCGCTCCTATAAGTAGTAGCGTGATGATATATAGCCTATAGCCTTCCTCGATAAATGGACTATCCAACACTGAAATAATTTTTCAAATCGGACCAGCGGTTCCTGAGATTAGTGCGTTCAAACAAACAAAAAAACTCTTCAGCTTTATAATTAGTATAGATTAACAATACATGATTAATGAATATTATAGAAGTTACATATTATTAAAAATCAATATGTTCCAACAAAACAGGCGTTCATATTTAGGAGCAAGTTCTAGAGATGAGCAATGAAAATGCATCAAAAGTTTATTATGAGAAGTATCTTTAGTATTCTATACACCGTATGGTGATACTTAAGTTACTCGTGCTAAATAGATACGCGATTGTACTTTCTGTAGAAACAAATGTTGTCGACCTCATTGGTTTAGCAAGTTTGTATGCAAGATAGGTTACATATATGCTTCGATTGTACTAGGAACTCCTAGGATGTCTTTGTTCGGGACAAAATATAACAGTCTGTCTGCAAATAAACGTTTTCTTATTCAAAGAAGATAAACTTTTGAATTGTTTGTAACTGGATTAATTTCTTACTAGCTAGTTATTTATAACCAAATATTTAGCGTTATTTATGTTTGTCTTTCATATTAGTGATTTTTATATCAGTAGGTGAAATTATTGAAAATTACTCACAAACATAAATGTCTATCAAATCACAATATGTATTCTATAGGAATACACTTCAGCATAATGATAATTATGTGTTTTGTGCGTACTTCATCAGCAGTCGGGTTAATTTAGTAGTATCACAACCAGTAGAAGATGCATTGCAGAACCGGCGGGTAAGCTCGGTCTCTTTACAAGCGATCGCTTCTAAGCGAATTAGAGCTCGCACTAGCTAAATGAGCTTATTATATCGGCTTCGTGTTTTGTACGTATCTCCTTGAAACTGGGGCCAACTCCTTAAGAATTCTACATACGCCAAAGCAGGTAACATGTTATTTTGGATCACAGGAATAAACAGTCTTTTGAGGGGTACCTCAGAACCTTTAAGTTCATGTTAATTTTAGGCCGACACAAAACACTGACTGGTTTTAATTTCTTTAATGCCGACAAACAACCCGACGACCTAACAGGCCCAACAGGTAGACTTTTTATATATTTTAGCCTGCCAAAGTGACTCTACTCTGCCTGATGGAAAGCATGAGCAGAGTTCAAGGGTAGTGGTCACCGTACTCATTACGAATGAAGACAATGCAGCATAATGATGCCTACTATGGCGACCTATTGAGATGCTCTTGCATAATTGGGCCTCCGGTCTCGCACTCACCAACGAAACACGACATCCCGAATACTGTCATTTAAGGTTGGTCTTCTATGAGAGCGTAGTACCATCCCGGTTGAGCCGATCCGTTCGTGATGAAATCAGCGTGGCTCTACTACTTTGACGAATAATAATTTTCTATAATAGGTAATTATTGTGTACACAACTCACCTGGTCGGTAGTTAGGAGACGACTTGGACTACTTCTCAACGTTATATCATAAGGCTTCACACGCGTGACCACTCCTAAATAATACGATTTACTTCAACCAATGGAATGCTTTCTTTGTAATTACTTTACTTAACTAGTTTAGACGGTTGTGTGTATTACCTACAGATTTATTCACTTAAATTTGAAACGGAAAGCACGTAAATCTAATTAATTTAATTAGATACTGTAGTAATCTGCCTTATGTCGAACTATTTCAGCAAAAGTAATATAAATGGAATCATCGTCTTTACCAGCCCTTCGCAGTTTTACTATGTTCAAACTGATTAGTGTAGTGTGGTGGTGGTTCGCTTCTAGTTTTTCTGACTAGTTTTACTTCCTTAGTAATTTTTTTACGACAGCTACGAGATGATTTGGGGCAGTATAAAGGTGGTACTTCGTACCTACTCTCAGTCAAACGATAGATAGTTTTAATAAATAAATAAATAATAAATATTCCGGACATCTAACTCACAACGCCATCTATTCCCAAGCTAAGCAGAGCTTGTGTTATGGGTACTAGACAACTGATATAAATACATATATACTTTTTTTTGTAAATACATACATATTATACATAGAAAACACCCAAACTTCGAAACAAATATTTGCAGATCATACAAACATTTGGTTCGACTCGAGAATCGAACCCGAGACCTCATGCTTAGCAGTCGCATACGCTACCACTAGGCCACCGAGGCAGTTAAAAATGCAAAATTTAATTTCAAAATTACATTTATTTATTAAACTACATTACATTTTAAACGAAGACCTGTATTCTCTACATAGACTACTAGTAGTACACTACTACTAATGTTTTGAGTTTCAAATAATTGTTGTGCTAATTGTTGAATTGCCTCCAAATTTTTTTTTCTGATATCTATACGTCGAAGAGGCAAGACCGCCTAGTAAGACTAGTAAGATGACTTCAATCTTGATAACAGAATATTTTATAAAGTTGGACTTTCATAGAGAACTACCCATATAATTTACACAGTTTGAGTTAGCTGCTCTTACTCATTTAGTCGTCTGTCCACGATTAAGCATAAAACTTTATAGTTATTAATTTAAACTTATTAGAACTGACATTGATTAGATTATGTAATTGCGGTCTTGGACTAAAATGCATGACTAGCATATCGGAACCGACTTAATAGAGGTTTTCAATTTGACAGTTTTTTTTTAATTGTTACGTGATATGTTTGACATTAGTAAATATATTGAAGTGAATAAATTAGAATAGGTAGTAGAGTCACGCTGATTTCAGCAGGAACGAGCCGGTTTGACCGGGGCGGTACTACTCTCGCACAGAAAATAAATCTTATATATTTTACTAACTGACCCACGCAACCTCGTTTGCGTCTTATATTGCCCGTAGCGTGAAAATGTTCCTCGTTTTTGAAACATTCTTCATTGGTGCTCCGCTCCTATTAGTAGTAGCGTGATGATATTTAACCTATAGCCTTCCTCGATAAATGGACTATCCAACACTGAAAGAATTTTTCAAATCGGACCAGCGGTTCCTGAGATTAGCGCGTTCAAACAAACAAACTCTTCAGATTTATTATATTAGTGTAGATATGTTTAGTTAGTAAGTGCGAGACCGGAGGCCCAATGATAGAGAAGTATCACTGGGCCGCCATGGTGTGGGCCATCATGCTGCATTGTTGCATTGTCTGCATTCGCAATGAGTATAATGTCCCTCACTCTTGGATTCTGCTTACGTTTTCCATCAGGCAGAGATGAGTCACTTTGGCACACATAAAACAAGTAATAATTTTCAATGGTTTAACCGTGAATTTAACTAAATGAAACATTAAATCATTCATATCATTGTGACAAGTTAATTTACTATTTTATTTGCACTGACTGAGGATATCTAATATTTTTGACATGGATGAGACCGCGATCTTCAATAAGTTTAAACGAAATACAGTCAGGTATTTACACTACGAATTCGGTGTTCCGTTATGTTTCATGAAACGAATCTAAACATTAACTGTTTGAAGCTTTGAGAAGAAGTACTTACTCCATAACAGAAGTATGATAATTTGTTTGTCTGAAAGAAATTCTAAATATGTTTTATTTTAATTATCCTAGTGTTAACCTCGGAAAGAGTATTTTTGCCCTTCGATATCTGAGTGCAAAAGCCGTTTTTATCCGCTAGAGGATCAAGTAAATTGAATTTAGAACATCGTGTGCACTAAGTTTGTGTATTCAAAACATCATTAAAGCTATTTACTTCTACCTCCATTGTGTCCAACCTTTTTTAATTTGTTAAAACTTAGGCTCGGAACCTTCTTGGTGTACTTTTTTATTTGCTTTGCTTGCGCCATTTTCCTTTCATATCATATTGTTAAAACCTTAGGTTAAAAATAAGAAACTTGAGAACAAGTGAAAAACCTAAAATGAGTAATTCTAGTGACGTGGAAATAATAATAATAATAATAATAATAAATATTTCGGACAATTTAACACACAACGCCGTCTAGTCCCAAGCTAAGCAGAGCTTGTGTTATGGGTACTAGACAACTGATATAAATACATATATACTTTTTTTTTTGTAAATACATACATATTATACATAGAAAACACCCAAACTTCGAAACAAATATTTGCAGATCATACAAACATTTGGACCGACCCGGGAATCGAACCCGAGACCTCAAGCACAGCAGTCGCTTACGCTACCACTCGCGCCACCGAGGCAGTCATTAAATTAATTTCAATTTCAATTAATTTCACACCAATTTCTTTTATTTGTTATCAGAGTATTAAATCTGATGAAAAATTTTAAATATTTCCTCGCTGTGGTGGGATGAAAAGTTACGTGTTACACTCGAGTGCAAATATTTTTCACCTCATGATCTTTTGATTACCTCGCCAGCTCCTTCGCTTGCTCGGTCATCAAAAAAAACTAACTGTGCACTCTTGTATAACAAATAACTATTATTATCTAGAACGGAAACAACAGAGCAAAGTGTGTAAAAACACTATTTTTTTTCTTTTGCCTCTTTAGGTTTACGTGGAAACTAGATGTTTGTTATTTGTTGTAAATTAATTAATGAAGCAGAAAAAAAAATGACTTATCAGTATTAGATATAATATTTTAATTAATGATTGTAGAGTATTCGACAATTAGACAAAGATAACGTTCACTGTTGTTGTATCGGCCGGTCCTGTGCTGCCCGCTGCCAACTTCTTCCACGTCACCTATCAATTATCAACAACCCATAATATCCCACAGTTTGGCTCCGGTCTCGTCTCAGGAGAGGGTTAAGGCCATACGTCCCCATGCTAGCCGAGTGAGGGTTGAGGACTATCTTCTTCCACATAATATTAGCTAAATAAGAAATATGATCTTCCTTCCTTTAAAATTTTTGACACGTTCGAATGAGATAGCTTCTCTAAATATTGTAATAGATTAAAATCCTACTACTATTATAAAGGCGAAAGTTTGTAAGTATGGATGTATGTATGTATGGATGTTTGTTACTCTTTCACGTAAAAACTACTGAATGGATTTGAATGAAACTTTACCACAATATAGCTTATACATCAGAATAACACATAGGCTACTATTTATAAAGATATAGCTTCGCCTCGCGGCGTTGCCCGCAGTTATCATCGTACCGCGGGTAGCACCGCGGGGTTCAGCTAGTATAGAATACAACTATAACAAATAGATGTATACAACATTGTCATAGATTTATAGTTTCATTACTAACAGGAGTAGTGAACATACACAAGTCTTTGTAAAAGCTGCTTATTATGTAGTGCACGTCCTGTGGCTAAACGGTGTTAATGAACTGTATATTTGTATGTATTTAACAGCTACATCGGAACAGGGAAACAAATACTCCTATTTCTATTAAAAAAAAGGTTTTCGTCATTTTAAAAATTTCCTTATATATCAATAACTATAATACAATATCGTAATTGACGTATTGAATCAGCTTGATGTTTGCTGTGATGTGATAATACTAAACCAGTAATTACTGTATGGTTTAGACAATTAATTTTCACAAAACTATAATATCAACCATATGTTTAACCAGTGATACCATGAGCTCAGAGTCAACCTGAAGTTAACAATGTTTTTGAGAGTGAACCCTAAAACATGTGATGTAACGCAGCTGCATAATTTTTAATAACTTTTCTTTCAGGTGTGGTTCAATCGAAATTCGATAAAATTTATTGTTGGATTATATACTTAAATGTCACCCACTTACAGTTCATTTTTTAACATCTCACATCTCAGCTTTCTCTAAATTTAGTTCAGTACCAACTAAAAGTTTATCAGATATTTCTGATAAACTTGTATATTTCTGATAAACAAGCGTGTATTCACGCTTGTTTATTAGTAAGGAAAACTAAAAGATTCTCTAAATGTTAAAATAATAAGAAATAATTACGTAGGTAATTTAGTTGGCATGTACGAGAATTTAGATGACATCTATATTTAGTGCGATCTGTCAAGTTTTACGTCACACGTTTTAAAAGTTCAAACTGCTGCTGCTAAAAGTTCAAAATACTGCCTCTGTGGCGCACTGGTAGCGTATGCGACTGCTGTGCTTGAGGTCTCGGGTTCAAATCCTGGGTCGGACCAAATGTTTGTATGATCTACAAATACTTGTTTCGGAGTTTGGGTGTTTTCTATGTATAATATGTATGTATTTACAAAAAAAAAACAGTGTATATGTATTTTTATCAGTTGTCTAGTACCCATAACACAAGCTCTGCTTAGCTTGGGACTAGATGGCGTTGTGTTACATGTCCAGAATATTAATTTATTTATTTATATTCAATTATGTTTGTTATCTATTTAAATAGCGTATATATATTAAACCAACAATAGCAAAAGAAAATGTATGGCCTAAGTTGAGTAATTTAACTAATTTTACTTTTTCAATTAATAAACAAGCATGTCTCTGATTAACGTTTATTTGGTACTAAAATTTAGTTCAGTGACAGCTGAGATGTGAGATATCGAAAAATGGGCTGTAGACAGATGAGCTTAAAGTATATAATCCCACAACAAATTTTAATTTAGTGATGACAAACAGAAATACCACTAGCGGTTTAGCTGTGAGTTGCCTTTTTACTCGTATTATGTAGATTCATAATATATTTGTGAAACAGACTCCGTGAACAAACGTTATATAGTTGAGGGAGTGTTTTGTTCAACATGAAGTTGTTCATAAGTTTGTCTTTCAGCAAAAAGGATCAGTGAACGCACGGAAAGGTACTTATATGACAAATAAATAACAGTAAGATGTGTAACTAAAATATTCTCGTTATTTAATTTACGACGGTAAGAACACATTTTTACAGAATGTTATTTTCTAAAGAATATCTACATAAAATTGTACAAGTATGTGAAAACTTATCAAATACTTTTTTAATTTACAATTAACAGAGAAAAATCAATATTCAAGTTCAACAATATTAAGTTAAGCTTTAATTACTATTAAAGTTATAACTAGAAACTATTTACATTTTTTTTTATTATTAACAACGTCATGTTCTTTACAAATTAATATTTCGAATCGGCGCTCTTGTGTTTCTTAATCATATATGTTAATATTAGTATATATACCAGGTACAATTTGGAAATGAAAGTATGAGTGAAATATCTAAATTATATTTCCGAACACATTTGAAAAATACTATCTCACTTTGAATGAAGCAAGATCTTGGCTCACACACTCCCGTGAACATATATTCTATCTTTATCCAATCACACATGCATTTAAGAAACACAATTACGTAACATTGAGTTATCCACTTGCATTGACATATTACAATAAGGCAATTCCAACTGTTCTCAAGATATCACAATATTTCTATACTACAAATCGTTTTCAGAAGAAAACATTTAAAAGTACATTTTGATCAATTTACGTATAGTTTAGGCAGCGGGTACGTGGACGATATTTTTGTCATGCATCGTTGACTTAATCCTACATTTTATTTACATTTATATAATGACGAATACGCGACTACATAAAATATTTGTCGTCTCCTATTAATATAGACTCAGTTTAAATAAAGTTTACCAGTTCCTGATAAAGTTTCGGATAGTTTTCTGACATATAATATTATTTTCTCCTTTATTACATTTAAATATTCTTATAAATTACATTTTTAAATACACATATAAAAATAAATACATTTAAAAATATAAAAATAGTAGACCACCGACTTCGGGTACAGGGACCAAGAAACCGGTGATTAGGGCTTCAAAGACAGGAATCTCCTCACTATACGTGCCGTGTCAAGAAGGACTGCCTTCTGTATCAGCCATCCAGCCTTCCAACGTGAGCCTCTTAAGGTGTTGGTTGAGGTTTTTGGCTATTAATCCGTGAGCAGATACGACTATCGGAACAATGATCACCGAATCCACATTCCACATATCGACAATCTCGCTTATAGCCCAGTTGCGCTCGGTGATTACAAACAATTACCGAGGGTGACCGATGGTAGCATGTTACCATGAGCGTCTCCGTGATTCGGAGGTCACGTTAAGCAGCCGGTTGTTTTCATAGGTCGTGAACCTTAGTTGGAGGCCTTTGAACGGCTTAAAAAACATCCAACGACACGATTACGTAGCCACAGCGTTGTCTTGCTAGTCCCCAACCCGCACTTGGCCAGCGTGAGGACATATGGTCTTAACCTTCTCCTGAGAGGAGACCCGAACCCAGCAGTGGAACATTACGGGTTGTTGATGATTGCTGATATCTTAAATATGTGTCCCTGTACAAGATTTGAGTAACTGAAATCTATAGTTATTTAGTAAATACGTTAAAATTAATCTGTCAAGGGTTTAATCAGAATACAATCTGCACTAATATTGTTATGCTATTTTAATGTTGTTTTGTCAGACGGAAGATTATAACATGTAATTGATGTATTCGCGTATACCGTTAACAAGAATTTAAAAATGGAAAACGCATTGGAAGACAGCGTTCTCAACATGTCATAAGACAAAACAGACAATTATCACATAGAATAAACCTAAAGGATTCCTTGAAATCACAATCCTTAAAAATAAATTGTTCCCCAATTAATAATTACGTCAATAACGACGTCGAATATAACACGAAAAAAATAAACGACAAAAATCAGGTAAAATAGGTAACATTTGAAAGAGACATTAAAGCAACTCGAAAATTTCAAAGTTGTCTCTAAGATTTGAATAAGTTGATGGTAACTTTAGTTGTATTGAAATATAAATAAACAACAATATTTGCATTGACAAGACAAGTATCCGTTTGACTGAAATTATAAAATAACATGGAATTCCAAATTAAAATACGTATAAGCGGATTGTACACAATGAGTATTTGAATCATATTCAACGTTTTCCAGTACCAAACTGGCATCTAGAATATACTTTCATAAGAATTGGCACTCAATAGAAAATATTGAGGAATGAAAAATATCTTTTGGCATCGTACTGACGAAAAATTCAATCGCAAATTTTGTATACTTTGTATAATAGAAGCCTTAATTAAGCTAGAACATCCAGCCTTCACTACAATAATAGCTTTAATATAACTGGCCACAGTAATGTGTTCGATAAAAAGCGACATCGAAATTAAGTTTCGAAGGTTTTTTAATGAAGCTAAAGTACTAGTTGGTAAAATTAACCATTTTTAAATAATGCTTGGTAAGCTTCGTATTAACATTAAAGTAAATTAATCCAAAAATAAGAAGATAACATAGTTCGTAATTGAAATATGGAAGAAGTCACAGAAAGTAGAAGGTTAGTAACTACAGATGAGATTATTAAATTGGTACCTACATACTTTAAGTTTAACAAAATCAATTCAGGTCCCTTTAATTTCTCTTAATTGTACACCAAAAGGTTTTCAATTCTTTACAAATCTTTGGTGCTTATCCACATTGCAATAATCGGCACAAACGAATCGAAGGATATGCAAACTATACATTATATTACGAACACATTTTTTTCTAGAAATTACATACAACGGTAAAACCTAATATTGAGATTGTAAATGTCATAAAAAGCTGCGAAATGTCAAGTCAGACGATTTGGAACAAAGTAAAGATCAAACACATAAATTGATGTCTTTGTATATTTTTAGAGCAAATTAATTCGCGAAGTGTTCTTCAAAGCACTGAAGTACTGGTTTGGTTTTTGTCATAACTATTTGAATATCTCTTAAACTTACACCTGTTTTAATTCTAAGTTCCAACTCTGACTAGATCTATTGACTGTATACTTGTTATGGAGTATATAGTCAATATGAACCTATTCAACGCCACAGTAGATTCATCAAGATACTGATTTAAATTAGGAGGTAGTTTATGTGACGTCCTTCTTGGTTCTTAATATTTCGCAACTTTTCGTTGACAATCATGTCTATTTTCTATGCTTAAGGAATTAATGTGTCGGTGGCTTTCAATAATATTTACCCTAATGAAATACATCTTTCAAATAAATACTATCTTGGAAGGTGTTGGTCCCGAAATATAATTTTTAAACAAATTATAAGATTTGGACCCATTCGGCAAACATGATTTTCAAATAAGTCATTAACATTCAGATCCGCAGTGGTCTCCTGCGAATGCCCCACTATGAGTATCGCTCTGCGATATCACACATCTTAAAACTAACACTTAACCATATATCCTTCTAAACACATATCACAATTGAATTCTCACAAAGAGAAAAGTTTTTAAAGTCCAAGGTTACGAATGTGCCCGCGTCACATAGGCGAACGTCATTCGTGCAAGTTTTTGCTAAGAAGCAAACTATTATGTGGCCCTGATAAATGTCTGATGAGTTCTGGAAGTGCTTCAAACGTTAGTTGACAGAAACAGCAGTTAAACCGACCGGGTGTATTTGTCCGTCCATCATTCTCGCTCGATGATATTACATTACGATGGACCGAACATAAATGTTTTAACAGATGAGCTTTTTGTTTGAACATTGCGACACAAAGTCGACATGCAAACGGCTTTTCTCCGGTGTGTACTCGTAAATGAGTTTTGAGATTCCATGACATACCGAACTGTTTGCCACAATACTCGCAACGATATTCGCGTACTGGCGCCTGTTTACTCGATCCTTGATCATGTTCTGTCGAGGGTGTATCATCGCCACCCATTTGAGGTTGACACAGCCAAGGTCCCCAGGATCCCGCACTTGGAGGTCGATACTTAAGAGCATCATCGTGAGGAACAGTAGGTGGAGTCGCACTCCTCTCAGGTAAATACGGAGGTGCTGATGTGCTCAAGGGGTGTAAAACTCCTAATCGAGCGCTAGCTGCGACTGCAGCCGCACTCGCGGGTCCTTGTGTATATCGTAAATGTGCCATTTCTTCTAAGTAACTAGGTGGGAATGATACGAAAGGGGGATTCTGTGAGGGCGAGTTGTGGAAACCAGGTCTTCTTTTCCGATGAGGCGTCACAACATAATTTTCAGGAGATGTTTGTACAAGTGATATCAAGTCCGTGTCAGGAGGTTTTAGATGCGCATAGTCCTCTAATTTGACAGTTCGTAAATCTAACTCTGGGGGCTCTAAGTAATGTGATTTTCTTTTAGCCCGTTCGATGCCACGACCTAGTCGATCACTAAGCAACTGTCTCCTATATACTGTTTCTTGTGGTTGATCATCCTGGCTTGATGATGTTGATCTTCTTCTATTAATGTTCTGGAACAAAAACAAAATTCAATATATAATGTTATGCGCCACTACAGTCTAAACATCGTTTAAGAAATGCAATACACGAAGTTACAGTTAAGAATATTCTCGATTTACCTTAGAAGCCACCGTTTCAACATCAACATCTTGTGAGTCGTCGTGTTCACTGCCTGTATTCTCTGAGTTTCTTGCCACTGACAAATTGACTGGGTTTGATGAACTTCTTCGCCGTGCCATAAGTCTTCCACATTCTTTGTCTCTATTTTCACCGTCTTGCTCTTCTTCATCTCTTTCATCATTACTACTGGTAGACATGTTTTCTTTTTTAATACTCATGTTCTCGTCTCCTTTGTCTTTACTGAACCCTGCTCCAGATGAAGCAAGTTCGCTCTCTGAGTGTGATGAACCTGATGGCGCGTCGTGTTTACTGCTTTCATTGCTGTTAATGTCTGTCTTTAAAGTTTTCGACTTCAATCTCTCACACGATCTATTCCTCTCTTCAGCCTGTTGTCGTTCTTTTGTAGATTTCCAAACATCTGATTTAATTTCCAGGAGTTCAAAAAGTTCTTGCATGTCATCTATTTCGCCGGACTGTAAATATAAAATATTTTTTTAGATCTATTGAAGTGGTAATAATAAGTAGAAATTATTTTATTATAATTATAATCTTTCAAATTCTTTATGAGAATAGCTATCACACGCAGTGAATAGAAAAAAAAGTTGCATGCTAACCTCGATGTAAGCTTGGCCGCTGTACAAAAATACAAGGAGATGCCTCATGAGCGTACTGCTGATGCCGGACATGTGAATTGTGACTGGATTCTCGACCGATGGTGTGTCATCCAGTATTTTCCTGGAAAATAAAGTATATCATAAGCTTTATAAATTTAGTAGAACTTTAGATATCTCTAAATCTGTGTCATAGCTCGGTGTGTTCGTGGGTCACTGTTGTTGATCTTGGAGTACAGGAGTTACAGTAGTGGGCGTGTGGGCAGCATTAGACCCATCTCTTAATCTATGTATTTTATTTTAAATAAACTTTGATTTAATGGAAGTATTCAATCTTTATCAATAAGCAATTTTATAAGTACTAAAGTACTAAATGTCTGGGTAGTATCTATCTTCAACGAATGTTTATTGCCGTATACCTACCTACTAGATACCAGTTTTAGTAGTTCAGTGTTATTGGATTGGCTTACCAATTAACCTCATTAAATAATTAAGATGAGATTACACTGATGGTCTATTCAAAAACGTTTATAGTAGTACTCTCAGTGAAAACTACTAACGCGTGATGTAATTAGTTATGAATGTAACTACTTCCTTCTTGAAGCATTAAAGGTTTTTTTTTTTTTTTTTTTTTTCAGTCAGCCTATTGCCGTCCACTGCTGAACGAAGGCCTCCCCCAAAGAGCGCCAACCATCCCGGTCCTGGGCATTCCGCATCCACCCGCCGCCAGCCACTTTCCTCAAGTCGTCGGTCCATCGTGCCGCAGGGCGCCCTACACGACGTTTGCCTATTCGTGGTCTCCATTCTAACACTTGTCGGCTCTAAGCTTAATAATACGGATAAATATATTCCATCTAAGTCTTAATTAATGCACAGTGTCTGACGTAAAAGTTATAAAAATCAATGTAATTGGGGCACAGAAAATAATTAGAGTCAGTTCATTATATCAAGTTAAGAAAAACTTAGCAATATAGGATTAAGAGTACACTGAGTCACTACCCCTATCCATTCTAAGGGCGTCGTAAGAGGCGACTAAGGGAATAAACTATATAGGACAACATCCTTGCAAATAGAAGTAAATCTAGAAACAAACCGTATATCCACCTGTCTTACCAGCCTGGTATGATAGGCCAAAACCTCCTTTCGAATGTCCAACACTGATATTTTGAAGCTTGTGATATGATAAATAAACTTGAAGTGGAACACTAATATGTTACAAATATTAAATATTCTTCTTACCTAATCAGTGGACTTGCAGCGGCCATGACGATCCTGTGCGCGGCCAGCGGCACAGCGTCGTCACATACAAGCACCAGGTCTGAGTATCGGGCGCCACGCCACGCTGCACCCACCTCATTCAAGATGCATGCGTGGTGCTTGCCATACGTCAAAGTCAGCAGGCCCTCGCCCATCATTCCAGCACTGCAGGACAACAAAACAATTCATAAGTACTTTGTATAATTATAAGTTAAATCACGGGAGACGACTTTTACATTAAATGTTAACACTATTGTATTTAAATACCTGACTTTTAAAAAAGAGTAGCCATGAGTTTCTTTGCTAGAATTTTTCTCATAAAGCTGGCTCTCTATCATTTTGGAAACTGGAAGTTATAGATCAACACAAACAGGCAGGCGATTTTGGTGTTTTCATCTAATTTACCTTAAGAAACCAGCGTCTGTTTGTGTCGATTTATGATTTTTGACTGTAGCTTCAATTTAACTTTCATAAATGTCACTTTTATTGAAATCATTTATATTTGAACCGAATATGGGTATTACATTCGGCATATTATAAATATAAATATAATATGCCCTTATATGGCCTTATAAATATGAGTAGCCACTATTTATCGAAGAGTATGCAAATACATACTTACTATATTATATAATTTTTAACTTAAAAAAAACTAGCTGTGCGATGATAACGCCGCGCTCCTACTTTTTACATTTGTGTGAAATTCGAGGCGTAACAAATAGCTATTGTACTCGACTAACGTGTGAAGACTTTGAAATTATTATCCAAGTTTTTGCTCTCAAACATAGAAATAAATAAGTGTTGTTATTACGAACAATATTACGAAATAAATTTTCTTAACAGTTTTCTATATGATTTCTGATAGATCTTATTGTAGAATAAAGTAAAATTGTTTCATGATCATACACACGTTATAGGCAAACAACAGGACGTTAATAATAAGTGAAATCATGCTGAAACTAAGGCCCGTCTTAGCGTTCTCGGTTCATTGGCCTTGTTCTATGTCAGACTGAAAACCGCCGGTGTAAAGGAAAACAAGGCTGCTCCCAACCGACTGTTATGTTCACAAACGATTCAATATCAATATTCACAAGATTGAAATTTATAAGTAACTAGCTGACCCGGCGAACTTCGTAACGCGCTTTTATTAAAATATATGCAAAATTAAATGTATATTTTTCAATCTTTCTGAGAGATTTTCTTAATATTTTTTTCCGTAAGAACCTTGTACAGAGTATTAGAAAACTACAAAAAAAAAAATCAGCCAAATCGGTCAAGCCGTTTTCATGCTATGTCGTGACAACGGAAAACGGGTTTAATTTTTATATATATAGACTAGTACAGGCAGACTTTTACAAAATCAACAAATGTATACGAATGACGTCCTGTTAACGTTAAGTCACGTGGACAAACAAAATACTTATTTACCAATAATACAAGAGAATAGAGGCGTTAGCGATTGTTGAACGAGAATCAACGCGAAACTCTTTCATCTTAGCTAAGTGGGCAGGTTTTAACATTCACATACACCATTTACTTGAAGATAGCGCAAAATGGAACAATTTAGATTTCTTAACTAAATCAAAAGGTGAGAAGAATTTAAATTAACGTGAAGAGCTGACGTGTTCTTGGGCTGCCAAAAGTGGCAACAGAAGTCCTAGTCGCAGGTGCTAGAAAGCCTGTTGCAATAGGACCTTGGCCGGATAAAGCATCGTATCGTGCTATTAGCGTTGCGATAGAAGCGTAAGATCGTTTAAAAGACGATCAAGAGGTGCTTCTTTAGCATTGTGTTGAGGGTTTAGCAACTGTGGGGTCATAAGCTGAGGAATACTGCTTATTGTTGTAGGCAACCGTTTCTATTGTCGCTCTGTTTCTTTAACAGTCATTCATAATTGCGATGTTGTATAAAGTATAACAGGTGACAAATAAATCTTTTCGGAGATTAATTGACAAATTATTTTTTGTATTAGTGTCATATCTTTATAAAGATTGTTATAATCGTGCCACATAGACAATATATTTAAAGCACAAATTATTTTGTGATAAGATTAACGATCAAAATCTATAAACATTTGTAAAAACTTTTCGACTTTATTATAGTTAATAATTAACTGAAATATGTAGCTACTACATTTTTTTTAGTTATAGAACAAAAATAAACTCCAATTTGTATGATTCGCCTTGATGAAGAGGGACTTAAAAACGAGTAGTCATTGAAACAAAATTGTTTTCAAGCCTTCCACGAGCACAAAAAACAAGACATGCGTTATGGAAGACCGTGATGATAAATAATTCTCCTTGGGCGATAAATGTGGGTTGAGTTTGTTTTAATGAGAGTTTTAGAAGGTCATTTAATTAATATCAAGCTTGTATTATACGACGTCATTACAATTGAAAAACTGTGAGTGAGCATATAATATATATTAGTGACGCATATATCACTTTGAACGTGGAACAAATCGAAGGTTGAGCGTCGACAGCTGGTAAAAGTAACAACTGTTGAAGATTGATAGATATCTGCTTATTGTTTTATGATATCAATAAACTATTATATAAACTTGTTTGAAGATAATATTTACCATAGTCATGATATAGAACAGGTGATAATTAGAGATACTTTTTGTATATCCTTTGTAAAAGCTAACTATTTCTATCAGGTAGGTATATATACCAGACACGATTTCTTATTAACACTTACTGAAATTGGACGATATGGTGAAATTAGAAAGATGAAAACAACTATTCAGAGACTAATGTATTTTCCACGCCATAATGAGCATTTTCATATTTTCTCGAATTTATTAGCAATTCATTTACCTTTTTCATGAAGTACGGGACGTACTTCATGAAAAAGGTAAATGTTTTCTTTGGTCATTTTCTACCCACCGGTTTATGTAACAAAGTAAACAGAACTAATGCTTGTCATCATTTCCTTAGCTGATTGTCTTTTTTTGTTATGGGTGTCTGTATTGTCCTTGGGCGGCACTGGGCGGGACAACGTAACAGTCATCTGCCTCCTATACACAGAGCCATTTTCAGGCCTGGCCAGCGATGCGAGGCAGGCTCACCCGCCATTGTGCTTGTTAAGCCGCTCGAAACGATGCAGTTCCCATGTTTTGCATCGAATTAGCGTTATCTAGGGTTGGCTGTTTGTCTGAAGCCGTTTCAAGGTTTTTCATAGCTCTTTGTGAAATGGAGACGATGTTTTATAACAATTGGATGTGTGTAGTCAAGTAAGTTTGATTTCGATTACCTACATAATTTAAAATAAATAAAGAAATAATTGAGACGACGAAGAATTAATTAGTAATTAAACATTATAAAGATATTGCGCTCGTAAAATAAGGAGTCAATCACACTGTTGAGGTAATTTGAATATTCAAGGCTAAACTAAAATTAAATTGAATTGGTATTAGGTCTTAATCTATTCACGTCTCCGTTGAAAGTTATTTTATGTAATACTTTATTTAAAGTCCGACAATCGTACTGACAAAGTAGTACTTTAAAAAAGTTAATGAGATTACATGAAAGACATAAATTGGGAGATTTAAAAGACAAGAGTCTGTGTAAAAGTATAATGAAATAGTTTGTCTAATAATATAGGTTATAATACCTACTCTGAGTGATTTTGTAAAAGTATTATCGGAATAATTTATAATTTATATGATCTTAAAGTGCAGTCTTGTATTCAATATTGTTTAGATGGAAATAAGAACTATGAAATATAATACCGGCCAGAATTCAAAGCTTATTATATCGTTGCCTTTTAGTTTTTGTACATATTTTGAAAGTGCATTTTCAAAAAATAAAATTTACTTTATTTTTACAAGTATTGAAAACAAGTTTACGTGCAGGTAATTTGTAAATAGTTTGTACTAAGTTAAATATCAACATTACAATAACATAAATAAAATATTTTTGTGACAAACTATTGTCTTTCCTATCTAGTAGCGTATAAGTAAGTTTTAAAATGATAAAATAAAAAAAGAAAACATTTACTGGGTTTTAATAGTTTTTTATTTATGATTTTCTGTTTAAAATTTTAATAACGAAGTTTGGTTAATAACTGCCATCTCTAATTGGCCTACAGCACTATAATGTTCCTTTCATTTTCTTATAACTTTCACATTACGCCGCTAGATGGCACTAGCAAGTTGTCAAAATTATCTAACAGATGGCTCTGCAGTACTTGTGAACAGCAAACTTACGACCTTATCTAATAAGAAGTGAATGAAAGATAAAAGTAATGTTTTTATTTGCATGGCCTTTTACACGCGACCTTCGTTCAACACTCACTTTCACCAACACTTTTCAGTAAACAAAATCCGGATATTTAATAATAAACACAATCCTTTTTGCCCGTTACTCACTCATTTGGAGCAGATGAAGGTAAATCGGTTCAACACCAGTGCAATTCAAACTATATGATTTTGTCAGATTATAATGTTAAATTTTAATAATATTTTAACGGTAAACGTAGCCATTTTAGCTTGTGTTGTTAGGTCAGTTTTACAAAATCTTTTTTTGTTGTAACGTTTTTAACCGACTTCAAAAAAGGAGGACGTTTCTCAATTTGACCGTAATTGATGTAGTAATGTTAAAATAACGGTTTTCTTAGATTGCACTCAAATTTTTACATCAACTTCAAAACAAGCTTTTAAATCATTTTAATCTTTATCACTGTTGGGTATCTACCTCAGAAGTCAACAATTTATGAATCGATTTCTCTTATTTTAGGAGGTACATCTAGTTTGCTTCTATTGAAAATTGATTAAAAAAAAAACAAACCGTAAGGGTAAATAAAACCTAGAAAATCATGAGGACTTCTTAGGAAATCATAGGTTTACCAACAGAAGTCGGTGATTTTTTCCTTTGAAGCATTTACCTATTGCCATTATTAATATCGAATAAAAACTAGAAAAAAACCAGCTTACTGCATGGAAGCTCCCTTAAATATTTATCTTTTCTCTTTTTAAAATTTGTTGACACAGTCTAACTATAACGGTTTAAGAGATGCAGCCTGATGACAGACGATCAGACAGATGGACGGACAGCAGAGATTTAGTAATAGGGTCCTTTGGGTCCGGAACCTTAAAAATTACCTTAGGTAGGTACCTATATGGATACATTCTTGTCTCAATAATAGACCGTACAGTACGTTATCTTCGTGTTGTGAAACATGCAGGAACTATAACATTGCAACATTCTTGTAACATTTCACAGCAGCAGCTTTTCTTTGTAAAATTTATATAATATAATATAACGTTTTTCGTTTTCAGATAAGAGATAAGTGAACATCTGCAACTAAAAACTGTTATCAAAATAGGTCAGCGGTTTAGGCTAGTAACTATTTAGTAATAATAGCGAACAATTCAATATTGTTAGTTGTTCACAACTATGTATTAAATTAATTGCTTTGTATATCGCATAAAATAGGTATTGATTGCATCATAAGGAAATTGAATATGGTTTATACAACAAACAAAGACATTATGCCAACCATACATTTTATTAATATTGAGTTCTAAAAGGTATAATTATCGAAAGCTTTTTATTTCACAATGAATTAACAAAAAAAGAAGAACATAGCTTTTTCTTCAAAATGTGACAATAAAATAATGACTTTTTTACGTAACATTTCCTGCATTCTGGTTTACCGGTAACGAAGGGGTAAACCTCTCCTTCTTGTAATTATGACTTGGTTCATGTGACTACGCTGCAGTGTACTCGGTAATATTCGAACCAGCAACAATAAACAACCTACTTCAATGCCGCAGAACTCTAGGTACTCAGAAGACGGCTATATTTCCGAACTCTCTTTTGTTGGAACTCAAATAGAAGTGTACTCATTTTTTTTACGCTCATCATGCATCTTATGCCTACATGTACTACACGGCTAAAGCCTTATTTTATTTGGTAAAACCTTCGAAATGTTGAGGTTATATTAAAAAGGAACATAGCTACCTAAAAATATCACCTTTTTAACTTAGAAAATCATACCAAGCCTTTACAATGTCACTGCGTCAAAAAAAAGATAATCTAATAAAGACACTTACGCACATATACTACTAGTATGAATAATTCATAAGATAAGTGTAAATAATTATCAAGATATTTACAAACAAAAACACACCACGTCATATTCATAAAATAACTAACGCCAAAAATACATACGGAACAATCAACGAGTACCAATTAACACTAACAGCTGCCAATGTACAGGAAGAACAAATAATAATAATAATATATATGTACTATCAACATCTACAAAAATATCTCAATCAGTCCAAGAATCAAGGTTGGCTCATACAAGAAACGCCCGCTGACTTACATAGTCCTGCCCACACTAATTAAACACGTACCTACCACGTAACCTAGAACAGTTGACATTACACTCTTACTTGACCACAACTCATATTAGATTGTTGCTCTCTTAATGGTTTTTAACGACAACTGTGCCTCTGTAAAAGGAGGAATAAAACGATTTAATTATACCTCAATATGTATGTACCTAATAAAGAATTAGTATCTAGTTGAAAGACACACAAGTTATGGGTTCTTTCTATGGCGATAACGTATAACTTTTAAAGGAATTAATTGGTTGACTTGTTAGTTATGGAATAAGTATAATAAATTGTTATGAGTTAATTCAAACGTGAAATATGAATGATATGACATGCGGTTCAGACTTAGGTAACAATACACACTGTAATGGTAATGTTTTCTTATGCATGTGGTGAAATTTAAAAACGAAAACATAACTGCCCTCACACTCACAAAAAAAGTAAAAAAGCAAGTTTAATCTATATTTCATAAGTTGTTATTCTCTGTTTTATGATAATCAATAAAGGCACGCGCAATAATTCCGCATTACACAACATAACAACGTACCTACGAGTATTTTTAAGTTTATCAACACTTCAAACTGATGTTTTAATAAAAAAAGTGACAGTCAGAATATGTAATTAATAGTAATAGCAACACTGCGGCTAGTAAACGGCGGTAAATAAAACATCTTGCGAAACATCGTATTGTCAATGTTGCAAGGCTAGAAATTGTACAAGACAGTAACTGTGGGAGTAATGGAGCGTACGATTAAAAAAAAGTTGAAACTTTCGCCGTCCGTTGGCAAATAATTGATAGTTACAAAAATATCTATGTCAAATCTTGATTACTGAGTTATGTTGATTAAAATTTGAATTGTGTAATGTATTGAAGTAAATTGAAAAATATTGTATATCATCTTATTATTAACGAGTCATTGAAGCTTACGCACATTACCAAAAGAAGTTCCAGTAAATAGGTAAAATTAAGTAAACAGTTTCGAATACTGTTTTATATTTTTATGCATGTGTAATTTTATGCACTCATGTGTACATGCAGAATTAATGCCCTGGGCATTCTTTACCAGTTAACTATTGGGTGGTGTAGAAATCTTGTAAGGTTGTTCATCAGTTTTGTAAGTTAAAGGTATAGCAAAAAAAACTTATATTGAAAGCGTGTTATTTCCATGACTGTACGAACCTCGAGAAGAGAATCATATTCCACATTTCTTGCTAAGAGGTAAAGGAAAAAGTCCCCTGTTAATATTGATCAGGTTTTAGTTTCAATAATGATCTTTAATTTTGTGTTTTTCCCCTAACTGAATAAGTAATAGTTTTTGTTTAAAAGGAAAACCACTACACCTGTTTGTTTAAACATTTGAAATGAACACAATAGCAAGGAAAGCTTGCAACGTTAAACAATTGTTTACGAATGAGATTACGACCCAAGTATTTCAAGAGAACAGTTAGTCAGTAACATTAAGTAGTTAGCTAATGCTACTGAATAAAGCGGGTTAATCAAAGAATGATTAAAATTATGAAATTCAATGGTTTCTCCTCCATTCTACTTTTTTTTTTCAAAATTAACTATGCTAAGTGGAAATAAAATCTATATTCCAAGGTGCTTTTTCGGCTTTTGTTATGTTTATAATGATTATGTAGATTATGTAAATAGTTCCGAAAGTATTATAATTTAGAATTGCAAAATTTTAAATAACAATCGTTTATGTAATACCATATTAAATTAAAATACGGTAAGTTGTACCAAGGACGTTGGGCTGTCCGATTGCCGACTTAGTTGTAAAGGTGTTTTGTATAGAAAAGGGTTCTATAACATCTATTAGCATATTTTGTCAGTAAATAAAGAAATTTATTGTTAGAAAAGAGGCCTTATAGCTTGGAATTTAGTCAGAAGTACGATGTCGTGTACGATGTGAGAATTAATGTGAAAATTTTATCCACATATGTAAAATAATTATAAAACAACTTAAGCAATTTCTGTGAAATTAAGGGATGTAAAGCGTGCGAATTAATATGACTTCCCTATAGCTGTTATAACAATTTTTCGTCATGGGAAATATTGCAGCGTTATGTGAGTATAGAACTATGAAATGAGTTGCTTTAATGTTGCGCAAACCACCGCGTCGGCTTACAATGTTGCCTTAAACACTTTGTTGCTCAATCGCTGTCACCCAACAATCAGAAATAAACTACTAACTTTGAACATACTTAACGCAAATATCTCGAAATTTGACGATTATAAGAGTGATTTACACGAAGTGTCATTTATTGATGACCTGATTTGCTTACACAAATTAAAAACCATAGATAGTTTGGACGTAAACAATGTCCTCATCACTCTGAGGTCAGTTGCATTAAGTGCCTTGTAACATGATTCTTCTAGAACTGATGACAATAATTGACAATGAAACGATGTTATGAAGTAAAAACCATCTTGAACACGAGTGTACTGAAGGTAAAAATGTCATTGGCACTATGGATCTTTGAAGGTAAAACATTGTGTTGATGTTATTATTTTAAATAATTTCGAGACTTTTGTTGTCAAAGCGATAGATACAGTAATATTTAAATGTTATGCTAATATTCGCTTTAATGTAAATGAAGTCATTGCTTAAATAATGAATAATTTATACATATTTGGTTTATTGATAGAACGCATTCTCACAGAATAAAGAGTTTATCTATGCTTTTAAATTGTTAACAACAAATTTGCCAGTATGTTGTCCAGGTTAGTCCCCCGTATGCTCCGATGAGTTCTGATTGGTACAACGAATCGACGCTATTCTGTCCGTTCGCTTACAATCGCACAAAATCTCATGATCTCAATTTACTTGGTCGTGAACAGTTTTCTGCTCTATTTACATTACTGAAATGATCGGTTAAATTAAATTGTCTGTATTCATTTTAACGCCAATTCTGCAACCCATCGTAATTTAAACGACATTCCTCTCCGGTTCTGACTTCACATCGGACAGTTGCGAAATGTTAATATTCCAATGATACGAGCTACCCGCCATCATAATAATAATAAAACGAAAATGAAATTTTGAATAATTTTATAATAATGAAGAGGTCTAACTTGTGAGATTGGTTTGTCACAACAATAATGCCGGTAGTGAACAGCTTCAATGACAAATGTACTTACAAAGGTACTTAGCAACAGGCCAGACCCCTTTACAAGCTTCTAACAGGCGTGCGAGGTATGACAGAAAGCGATAGTGATGTAAGTCGATAGTCGTCAAACAGGAAACCGCTGGGAGCGCGTGGCGAGCGATACACCGCATTCGCTTTGTGCTGCGGCCTTCGAACGAAATGTTTGGTGCTGCTAGCGTTCTGCCGCACCACCTCATGCATTATGTAACTCGACTCCACAACAAATGCCACTTCATTCATAAAAACAAAACTCACCTTTACGAACTCTGCCTCATCCATGCATTAACAGTCATCTGAATTGAAACTCTGTCAAATGCCGTCTTTTTTAGATGTTAATAACATTGGCAAAACCAAATTTATTGGTACATAAGCTTTTAAAACCAATTTAAATTTAATTAAATTTAACTTGATTAGGTTATATTTACGTTTTCTTTTGCGTTTCAAAAGTGAGGACCTCGTCAAATTATTCATTATAATCAGTACCGAACCACGAGTCAAATGAGATCATTGCCATTACGATAATTTGGGTGATAATGATTAGCTGTACATTTTACATTTATATTTAACTTTACTTTTTTCGCTCGTTTGTGGAATATATCTGCATTTCGTTTGTTCTAGTTAGACATACGACAATGGTCAATAAAATGTTTAAGTTGACAAATATTTGACATCGTATTACTTGGAATATTAGTGGAGAAATGACTGCAGTTATGCAAATCAATAGTGACTGATAACAATTTTCTGGCACCTGATTAACGTGTAATTTATAAATACCACGATACCCTTGCACGAGAGAGTCTTGGGCCGAAAGCGAGAATCAGTTTTACCTTCGATGATGCTAAAATAGCTACGCAGTTACACTCTCACCTTGCGTTTGATTGACGATCGATCCCTTGTGCCAGATACTTGTTAACTGTTACTGCAAACAACTTTAATGTACATACACGCTTATTACAAATGTAACGTCGGCCGTTTTGGAATGTGATTGCAAAACATAGACAGCCGTCGAGTCAAATGAAGATTTCCTCTGTTCCCGAGGTACTGACGTCGGCGTCGCTGGGTCGTTCAATACGACGCCTTTGGCGAATTTCTACATTTTCGCAACTGTTTTAGTTCGGAAACAAATCGAGTTCGTGTTCGACATTTTGCGATCACTGTGGCAGTTAGACGACTATTTATAAAGAACGTGTCTAAGAAAAGGTCGGATTTGATTGTCGGCAGTCATTTGAATATCTTTGGTGTTATTATAGCAAATTATGATGAATTAAATCGTCTATATAGAGGCGTTCTCACGCCGCGAAATTAGTTGACCTTCGCATCTGTAGCCGCTTTGTAACAAATCAAATGTAGCTATATTTATATTGACTAAAACTATTATCTAAAAAGTTACGTACGATTGTTCGAACCGATTCTGCGATTGATATTTTTCATTAACAAGCAGTTAGTTTTAAGAGCTATCTAAATAAACAAAAGGACGTCTTCTTTGTTTGATTAATATCTATTAGCACCAATCTCTTCCGTTTACTCGACTGTTCTCTTCAAACGGTTCGAGGTAAACCAGAATCGTCCAAGGTTCATTTTGAAATAGGATGGCACTTGACCTTCAGGATGAAAGTCAACAGTATTGCGCAACATATCGGCGCGCGCGCCTCTGAACTCTATGCTAATAGCCGAGAACGAGACACATATTGGAACCTGATCATGACCCACATCCATGCTCAAGGATTTCACATATTTGGTATTCGATGATTTCAAAACTGAGAGAATTTTAATGCGTGTTTTGTTAACATACCGCAGATGCATTAATGTATGAGTGGAATAATTTTATAACCTTTCGAGAATTAATAGACCTGAAAAAAACTAGACATTTTCTTTGGTTTTTCCGAGTTAGAGTGACGCAAACGAAGACCGCATAATAGATCGGGAGTGGCGAGTGACTCATTTCATTAATCACCTTGTTGTTAGAAATTCTGTCTCTGTCACGAATCCTAAAAGAATAACACGTCAATCTTTAGACTGTTGTTAGGTTGTAAGACCGGATTAGATTTTTCACCACTCCTTTCTACACATTCAACTGATTAACTTACCCACACACGTGTTGTTTGTATTTGTTTGTGCACGTGTGAGCGTGCGTATGAATGTGCGTGAGTGTGTGCATGGCAGCACACACACAGTTGTTGCGCCTGCGCATGTGGTGGTGGAGCGTGCGTAGATCCGCGGGCACGTTGCATAGGAGGGGGGAGTTAGCGCCGGCGAGCGGCCCGCGGTTTTGTAACAGCGTTTTATTTCAAGGTCACTTGAGTAGTTTTTAGAAAGTTACTTCACTGAAGTCTTAGGTAAAAACTCACATTTACATCGTGCAAGTCAACTCGAAACCTTATAATATTATAATATTTGACAATCCATAGACATGCCTGTATTTTAATTGAATATTTCCTGTATAATATTAAGTCTGTATATTAGCAAATATCGGTCTTAAGTATATCAATAAGGACCATTGTCGTTATTAATTATTTTTTGCATAATAGTTTAAATTTGGTATTTATTCATAGGTAAAAAAATTTAAATACTTTTATATTCATACTTTTCTTTGAATATGACTTGCTAATAAAATAATAAGTAAATCAACAGAACGTGTCAGATTGTGTATAAGAGGTATTAAAACGTCTTGTCATTTAAAAATATCAGATCCCAGCATTTCTTATTTCGCCACATCGTCACTCACTTCCATATACGAAACCGTGATCTTCTCCGAGTCGAAATGATGAAATTTAGTCGACTGCCATTTCGTAAAGTTGCATAACGACGAACACTAAATTTTGCTGTCAGAGAAAGTATGCGAAAGGCGTTACGTAATACGACCACGTAACTGTTGTAGCGACTCAGTTTTGATTTCCTTGCTTTTATGTCCATCATGGTTACGTGAATTTTTCGGGGTAATTTTAAGAAGCCTCAATCTAGTGTTGTAATCTTTATAAGCCTTATTTTGTAAATGAGTTTATTGTTTTACTATGTATTGGCCTGCCAAAGTGACTACTCAGCCTGATGAAAATCATAAGCAAAATCCAAGAGTGATGGTCACCATACTCATTGCGAATGCAGACAATGCAACAATTCAGCATGGTGTTCCACACCATGACGGCCTAGTTATGCTTCTGCATCATTGGGCCTCCGGTCAAACTCACCAACGAAACATGACAGCACGAATGCTGTCATTTTACGTTGATTTGTGTAAGGGTAGTACCGCCCCGGTCGAGCCGGCCTGTTCGTGCTGAAATCAGCGTTTCTCTACTACCTTTATTCAAACACGTCAGTCACAGTATGAAATTATTAATCTATTCAAGTGATGCCTTGGTCAAAAGATGTGTAAGTATATTTTATAAAATTTATTTACTGTTCAAACAATTTTAAGTAATTTTAAAGCTTTATTAAATTTATTTTTACAATATTACGCTACTGGTTCCTATAAATTGTGTATTAGGAAAAACTCCAGGCGTTTTAAAAATGTTCATCTAAAATTAGATAATAACCAAGCTTTAAAAATGCGCAGGAGCAAGTTTTGCGACATAAAATTAATTGCTAATTTTAAAATTATAAATATAAGCAAAGATTAATCAATGAACGTGTGAGAATCATAATTTAATCTCTGCCCTAAATTCTGAGTTATCAGTGAAGTTAAATATCAACGGAACCGTTTGTATGCTACGCTACTGTGCTACTGTGCGAGATAAGCAAACCTGGGATATGGCTTCAACTGTCACGGTTTCTAACGATCTGATCCATTTATATTTCTAACTTTGAGACACGCAGAAAACATCTTACACTAACTCTATCAGTCTGGCTGTTGCACTTTTACGGCTAAATCACTAAATTTATTGTAAACAAGTTTGGTATGAAGGTTTGATTCTTGTGAAACGACATATTCTGCTTTTAACCATGATAACAGTTAAACCCGTGTGTGAAGCCATGGGCAAAAGCTGGTTTAATATAAGGGTTTGAACAAGAAATAATTAAAAAAAAAAAATTAAAAACATATGAATGAAACTTAACAATTTATAAATTTATACCTAATAAAAAATTATGATCATTATAAATATGAATATTACTTAACTTCTACCTTTCATGTATATAAGTGAAATAATAAAAGATGCATAACGTGTTAAAAGATAAGGCAGTGTAAAAAGAATTTCATTTTTTTGTTACATTTGAATCAACCGAGTGTGACGGTTGCTCAACTGGGAAAATGTGCCGTAATTTTAATGAGATTACCATCGTCTTTCGCAATCAGTGCAAACATTGGGCAGATGTGGAAAATTGAGAATATTTGTGAAAAGTTGCCTTACAATATCCTATCCGTATCCTTGTGACGTCATTGAGAGTTGAATGTGAAAAGAATTTCAAGTATTCACCTTTCTTTTACTTCCTTATCTTTTTATATGTTATGCATCTATTATTATTTCAACAAGAAGTACATAGATTTTTTTTATAAAATTCGTAGATTTAATAAAAAAATTGTATTGACTTAAATAATATTTCAATATTTATTATTAGTACAAATAACACATAAGGAATAAATTGTAGACATTTTAAAAACGCTTATATACAGTTATTTATAATATTGAACACATAGAAAGAAATATTACTTGAAGTTGATCTATACATATGTAATTATATTTTAATGGAACAGGAAAATATATATTGTTAACTAATTTACGATTATTGACACGGTCTAGTATTAAATTACTCGGTTTGTAAAATCAAGGCTATTTTTCTACGAGGTCGTTTAGATTTTGTATGTAAATGTAGATTTAAACAATGACGTATTTAGAAATCATTTTCTTGAATAATCTCTTTCTTACAAAATTAACATTAAATAAGAAATTCAATTACTGGCAAAGTACACTCCGTGGAATATTACTTCCAACATGTTATTTGCAAATTGGAGCTTAAAAAATAAATAATTTACTTAACTGTGTTCTGAAAATGCAAGTGTGTAGACGTAGTGCTAGAATTGTCACTATTGTGAAACTAAAAAATGATAAACATTAGTATAATTTCCTTCTTTATGCCTAAAGACAATGAGGTAATAACAGTTTATCGCAGAGATATGTTATTTTAATTGTATTTTGTACGTTTACTAACATATATATATAATAGGCTGTTAAAAAAAAACAATACAGAATCAATTGTAGCGGGACATAATTTTAAATTTAAACGCTCCAGGTGCGCAATAAAATGTATTTTTTGTTACTTTTGAGCAATTTTATACAAAAACCTTTATTATCTCTATGAAAATATACATAATTTACTCGTATGTTATAATAGGCAATGTTATGGAAATTACATGATAAGATACCTTTTGTAACAGATTTACTACTACGATTTACTACCGCTTTTTATTTCTACATTACCTGAACTGGTCGACTGGGAGAAAATGCCTCATGGCATTAAGCATGGCATTGCCGCCAGTTTGTACAGTAAGTGTAACAAGTTTAAATAAGTAAACTTAAAGTACATAACCCAATTTAATAGGTAAAGTTTGTTCATATAAACGTAACGATTTATAAAATAGAAACATCATTGTTACAAACATAATAATTAACAAAGAGAAGTTATTTTTATATTATCCACTTCAGGAAAATGCACACAACTTTGTATATAGTACAAACGAGTACGTTGGGAAAAATTAAGAGAATTGATTCATCAGAATTTAATTTTATACGGAAAATTTGATTGATTCAAGGAACAATGAAATAAGAGGAAAAAATACTTCCATTTGTAGCTAATTCTGAATATGATCTATCAGCGATTCCTCTCTATAAATACTTATGTTCTATAACGATTGAATCATACTTTGTAAACCACAACATGAGTCATGAAATGTGCGAGTAACTATTGTGAATAGACTACTACTGTACTGGTAACTAGTGTTAATTAGCGCTTTCTATGGTCGGAAAAATGTTCTTTTGTTTTGTTGCAACGAGGAGGGTCATCCGAAAGTACATAGCGACCGCCGCACATGGACTTTTTGTACCTCCAATGTGCCCCATAATTACTTAGTTTGGAAAGGATTTGAACTTTCAGACTCTGCAGTTGTGTCATGCAACGAAATTATTGTTTTACGTCGCTGCAAGGCGCACAAGTCGGCCTAATTATGGTCGAGTATGGTTCTCAATCTGCCTTGATCTGTATACTGCTGCCTCGGTGGCGCAGTGGTAGTGAATGCGACTGCTGTGTTTGAGGTCTCGGGTTCAAATCCTGGATTAGACCAAGTGTTTGTGTAATCTACAAATATTTGTTTCGAAGTTTGGGTGTTTTTTATGTATATTAAGTATATTTTTACAAAAAAAAAGTATATATGTACTTATTCATATCAGTTGTCTAGTACCCATAACACAAGCTCTGCTTAGCTTGGGACTAGATGGCGTTGTGTGTTAGATGTCCGAAATATTTATTTATTTATTATTTATTATTGAATGCATTTCAAACATATTTTTTTACTCTGTTCGTTTTAAAAATCTGTGGTATAGTAAATATTCATGAATTTAATTTCCATAATGTGTAAGTAACTAGTTTAAAGTGGAAATGAAGATGATGTATATTGAATAGATAAAATGTATTTTTACACCTGTTTTGTTAAATGCAAATAAACAAATGTGCCTGAAAAGTGCTGCTAAAATTACCTAACACGGAGAAAGATAAGAAATAATGGACGGTGTTACGTAGCTCTTTAGAACCAATGGTTCTTATCAAGAAATCAGTCATAATAGTAACTGACCTACCCGTACAGCGTAGCATTTCGCTAAAAATAATATATGTTAGACGTGAAACGTGCGCTTTCGTTCACGATATTTCAGTTTTATTAGACTTTACTATAGGGCTTGTGTGTGTAAGCGCGCGTGCGCAGCCTGAGTGGGGCTTGTGGGAAATTGCACGACAGTGTGAGTGCACCAGCACTTACATAGTGTGCCCTACTCCGGATGTGTGCGCAGATTCGTACGCCTGCGAATGTGCTAAACCGAATTGATAGTTATACGTTATCTATGAAACACTATTGTCATTGTGCGGTAGTGTGCCGACGACATACTTGTGTGTGAGTTATTGTTTGGAAGCCTTGAGGTCTCCAAGTTATTTTACAACTTGCCACTAATCGAATTGCCTATAAAATTGTGAACAATCAGACTTCATGCGTAGATGAGAATTTTTATTGCCTTCTTTGACAAGGAGCTATAATTAATTTACTGGAGTGGTCAAGGTTTTAAAGGTTATTACGAGAGTAATGCATTAGTTGTGTATTGGTAGCGCAATAAACAATTGCCGCAGTGATGTATAGCCAGGTGCATCATTTATCAAGAAGTAACGATACAAACAACCTTGTACTCATCTTACAGTTGTTCTAAGGGTCTGTCGAAAACGTCGGACCTATTAATAATTAAGAGTCAAAGCAAGGGTAACGACGTAATAAAACTAATAGACCAAAACACTCTGTCCTCAACAGTCGTATTGACTTTAAGTTATGAATGTTATGAAAATATTAATAAGACACCTTTTCAATTTTATTGACCCGTCGACCTTAAGAAAGTACTTACAATTTAAATTTAAACACAAAAGCGGAAGCCGCTTGAACGGCACCCATGAACGATGATTTTCAAGATTCAGAAGGCACACTATTACAAGGACTTCCGAGAGTCATAAAGGATGAACCCTAATCGAGTTGGGGGTTCGTTCGTGTGCGTAAACGTTTGAAAATCGAATGCCGCTTAAGCGTGCGTGTGAGCATTGCGTGCGCGCAGACTAGCCGATAACAATAAACTATTTCCGAAGTGACCCAGTTCCAACGTCCTTCGGTAATTTGTACCGTGAACGGGAACAAGAAAGGGCTGGGAGTAATTTGACAACAACTATTCTAAACGTTATTGTCGGTTTACAATAGTTCTCCTTGTACAAATATATTTGCAGCTTAGTATTATTATTTGATACCATACTCCTCGACGCTCATGTTCTCGAATGTATTTTAGCGTTAAATCATTTTTTACTTCTAGACACTTGACACAAGTAAAACGATGATCCATGCAAATTTATATTATTTAATTGTTGTGTTTAAAAAGATTACACTAAAGCCATAGAAATATACGTCCAGAAGTCATCAAATCGGATTGTAAAAATCCATTAAAATCAGATTAAATAATAATTAAAACCAAACGAAAATGTGTTAATGAGCCTCCATGTAACTACTGTCCAAATAGTAGAAGTACCTATTTCACAATCGCCACACACTGCTGACAAACGTATCAAGCCCTCTGATAACACTTTTTAATTCAGTTCAATGTCAAATGGTACGCCAGAACTATGAAGAAATTTCATCGAACGATAAAGCAGTTGAGACATTTTTAATTAGGATGGGACTGTGAGTATTGGAGGCGAATATATTTGTCGTTCTGAGAAAATGTTTATATCGACTTTGCAGGGAGTAAATGCCGATTGCGAAATAACATCGAGCAGCTCGGCTCTTGCATTTGGGATTTTAGAAATGTTTGCGTATCTACGTAGTAAACCTAGTTTCACAGAACGTTAAATACGTGCACAAAGCCTGTGAACAAATGATGTATTTTACTTGTTATGAGTATATTGAAAATTTAGATTTTAACAAAACTACTTTAGTAAGTTTTTAATATTGAGTCACATACTCGTACATAATCATAGATTACCTACGACACATTGTTCGCTGTATTTTTCAAATATTTTATTATTCAAGATGATAATGGACGTTGTTATTAATTAGTGTTAAGAGTTTTCCTATTGCCATGCAACATTCTGTATAATGATCATGACAAATTCACAGTAGCATCAACATATTTCCAGGAAACAGGAGTTCCAATCAAATCATAGCGTGACCTAATGACGACAGTTACATTTGTGGTCACGTTACAAGTATGTATTTGTAACAAGTTCATTATAATGAACAAACAGAGGCCCTTGGACTTGTTAATTAATTAGTTTGTGCAAACTCCAGAGGGAAAAGAATCTAGTTTGTGACCACGTGTAGACGATAAAGGAGCGGATTGTTCCACACGGAAACTACAATTGATATTGCGTAAAATAAATATTGTCGTAGGTAATTAATGTCGTATTTAACAATGCGAAACTGTTTATGGTATTTTTATTGATGTACTTGCTTTAGAACAATAAAATTAATATTTTTATTGAGTCTACTATGAAGTAAAAAATCTTTAACATTAGTAAAATAATATGCCTGCCACAGTACTTCTATCATATAAATATTTGTATTAGAACCATAATTATCTTTCTTGTATATTTATTACTAAGTACAGATATGTGATGGTTCGATAAAATTCTACTAGAAATTAAAGGTTAGACGAATAAAAAATCTTATCTCTTAACTGTTAACAGTATTGTATACCAAGGCTTCTCCGAAATTTTTTTGAAGGTTTTTTTAGATATCATTTGACAGAATAAACACAATTCAAGCTCTTTCTGTCTTCTAAGAACATTTGAAATCTTGGCTTTAAGATGTGGGCTAAGACAGTAAATCTAGCGCTACATTTTTGAATAGTACCTTTTTAGAATAGTACATTTTTGTCATATTTACCTCTTTTTATACCTTAAATGATTGGTATAAAAGTTAAAGATAAATTATAGCGCAGGCAACTTTACACAATTAAAAGGAATGCATATTTAAATTTAGTGTATTTTTTATAATTTTTTGTTTTTTATTTTTTTATAAATAAAATTTATTAGTCACTTTCTTGACTAAGAAGATTTCAATGTTATCAAATAATACAAACTTAACGTCTCAGGTGTTGAAATTGTATTATTTGATAACGATGAAAATGTTTAAAATTAAAATCAATATCATAAACGTTTGACATTACAGAAAACCAAGCAACATTTGCAAATAGTCACACGTTTGCATTCTTTTCTTTTTTGTTCTTGAAAATCACTTTAGATTCATCTTGACTTTAATCGCCTAAAGAAGAATTGAAATATTTTGGTTTTAATTTCGCCTTTTTACTACGCGGTTTCTTGATTTAACGTAAAAATAGCGTCATTTCACAAGTTTACGTTAACTGTTATCGTGGCACCTATCATCTTAAACATTATTAAATGAAGGCCGATCTATAAACACGTTTTCAAATATTACATCTATAGTTAATTCAAATCGTTTCATAATACCACATCTGAATACCAAGGTTTGTTGTGATTTATAGTATTTATTAGATGAAATTTTTAAAATTCGACATTTTAACAACTAACATAAAGTTTGAATTGAAATGAATAGACGGATTAAAAGGTATAATTCTTTAGATATTAATCCGATATTATTAAACAATCTATCTAATAAAATAATAAATAAATTTAAATTTCTAATTAAAATTAGACATGAATGGAACATTGCAGTAGGTATATATTTTTGTTCTACTGCGGAACACTAAAAATACGCGTGATAATCGTTAAGTCAAATAGAAAAACGGCATTGGACGATCATTCGTATCTCGCCCTTTAATTGTTGACTCGTGCCAACTGCCAGCTTCAGTTTCAGCTCCATTGACACAATTCTCTATACCAACATCGGTATCAATTGACATTGCGTAACTTTCATCAACGCACATCTGCTGATCAATTTTGGAAGAAACTTCACCGTGGATATATTAAATGTTGACATTTCAATTCGCCCTTAACCCGAAATAGTTAATTTGTGAAATTTCGTTTAATTATAGCCATAATTGTGCTTATTTTATTGGATTGTTACGTAGAATTGAAAGTTACTTTGTCAAAAATAATACGAAGGTTATGAAGACAATTATTGGACGCTAAATTTACACGTTATTTTTGTTGCTTTTAAGATTTTCCTGTTGACATTTTATATGATAAGCTTTCAGCTAGGTAAATGTCGTAGATGTTTATCAAAGTGAATGCCAGAAATCTAACTACACATATCAATAGCACACAAAACATTTAAAGTGTAAAGTGTTAATTGAATGAAGTTGGTACGGAGGTGACCATTTATACCTTTCCTTTGTAGTTCAAGTACTAATACATTTGACACAGTACAGAAGATAAACCACGTATTTAAAACGATAGGATATCATTTATATTGTTTTTTGTTTCAAACCTTACCTATTAAAGTTCGGTGGAAACCTTATTGGTAATATTCTGCTTTAGTTTATTGGTAGTTTTTATGTTTAAAAAGATGTATAAGTTTAATTTAAGGTAATAAAAGGTACAGGTGGATAACTATTTTTTTGTCCGACTTAAGTAATTTTTGTTTTAGAGTGTTGTGCAAGAGGGAATAATAAATTTATCAATTATAAAGCATTTGTTTAATCGATGGTCACAATAGTCTCAATCAAAATGATACCTGTTGGTCAATAACACAAGTTATCAAAAAGATTATTGGGAGACCTTGGATAAAAATTAATTACCGAAATACATCACATACGTGTGTACTGTTTTAATTTATGTAATGGGTGCCTACTACCTATATTTTTGTTATTTTTCAACTTTATATCGTATTTTTATTGTAGTAAAAATATGTTTAATTTTGAGTGTCATCTGATCAATGTTATTTTTTATATTATTGATGACGAAACTGCGGCAGTTTAGATAACATCTTTAAAGAAGTAAACATTTTATTAGTTGAAGGTCTTGGTAAAACGAAACATAATGTTTATAACAATGAATTCGATAATTACGTGTTAAAGCAATGAGTCAACTTTTACTATTGCAAAACGAATATTGATCAGTTCCGAAATCAATTTTATGCACGGGCAATCAAAAGTGAAATTGGCGGTTAAACAGGTAGTTAATTATCGTTCATTAGCACTCCTTGATGAAACAAAACTGTGATGATAGAACCAAAACATTTTTTGGGGGTTTTTAAAATTAATAATAGGTATTTAAAATATTATCCAATAATCATAATTTATTGCGCTAAGTATTTTTTTCTTATCTCCTGTAATATCGGGTATTTGGCGCAGTTCTGTTTTTTTATTATTATTTTTTTTAAATTGCAATAGTCATTGATTGCTGCAAATAAAATTATGAACGATCGCGTAGTTTTATCTGTGTACGTAGAATGCGCGCGAAACCAACCGTGGAACAGCGCCGCAGTTTCAGTTCGTACTCAGAGCTCTGTCCAACGATTTCGCAAACCACCATCTAATGTGAACCTATTAACCTCTTCGCCGAGCGAGGCTCAGGCGAAGGCGAGAGGCGGATGAAGCGGCAAATAGTGCGTTCATTAGAGCCAAGGTTGTACTCGACCGTCCCACTGGACTGCGAACATTGTGACTACCTACCCGCCGCCTACGCCTACATGCCCATCCCCGCATACCTACTAAATTTTAAGGTAAACAAACAAAACAACCTTACCTTGCCAACTGTAGAGCACTTCTATTAGCAATCTCATTGTAGAAATTGAAAAGAATGTTACTGTCGAACATATTAGCACTTTATCACAGCCATATTTTTCACAAAAAAAATATAAACAAAAACAATCCAGAGCACCAGCGATCACAGGATATCACAACGCCGGAACCTAGGCACGTCCGTGCGCGAGCGACGTCAAATCAAACTGGCCCGGTCAAAATGACGAAAGTGAAAACATCGCACGCACAGAAAAAAGGTTGGCGCGGTACGGTCCTTGCAGGCCACCTCTCGCGCCGGCTCTAGTGACACACTAACTGCGAAGCGCGCGCATCGCCCGTCGCCTATATAATGAAGCGGTCGGAGGCTCAAACTTCAAACGCCGCCGGACGGCACAAAAAGAAGATGCCTCGTAAGACGCAACGGTAGCTAGAAAAGATTGAACACAAAGAATAGCGACACGTGGGCGCGTGTGCGTTCACGTGCGAATGTTAGTGTGCGCGAGAGATAGGCGGCCGCAGGAAACTCCGTTCTCTTCCACTAGGAAAGACCTTGGATATGAATCGGCACGTTGCAATGTGTACCGCCATCGCCTACGCCGCTGTTACCTACTTGACGGTACCGACATATTAAACGATGTTTCTCCATATAAGATGTATATATCGTATCTGGGGATGTGATCGACCACTAAATAAACTGCAGGTCTAAATTTAATATTGTAGTAGTTTTATAAGTTAACGAGCATAGCAGATAGCTTTATTGTTGGAACAAGTGGTGTCGCCTAGACAAACACTATAATTACTACTGATGACAACGATGATGCAATGAAAGTTGATAATGGTATTAGCAAGTTGACACGTATTTAGCGTGGGTAGTCAGTGAGAAATGAAAACCGTGGCGCAATTATGGTAGGTGAAGACGTTCAAGATAATGCGGTTATGTAGGTTGGCAGAGTTCACAAATGGTTTTAACGACACACATTTACTTTAAGCAAATAAAGCTGTTTGTGAATGTGAAAGCAGCGATTTAGTATAATGTCGAACTTTTATTAATCAAAGGAATATTTCTAACTTTTAGTTTGAAAGATAGAATTAATCGCAGACCCAACTTAATTTAAAGTATTTTTAATAATGCTACAAAAGAAGTCGCCTATATCTATATCAGCGTTGCCAATCGTCCCGATGTTGGCGGGACGTCCCACTTTTTGAATCAAATTATGTCCCGCGTTAGACAGATTTGGTCCCGCTTTTTGGGAATAACTAGCAGGATGTTCAAAGTTAGTTAGCCTGCACTGCGCTTTATCGAGAATGACTTTTTTTTAGGTCACTCGTACTCTTGTGTCGTAATTTGAGATTATATACGATACGTTTTTTAGTCTTTGTCCCGCTTTCGAGGAAACAGTCCTAATTTTTTTTACTAAAATGTCTCAAAATCTCAAAATATACACATTAAAATTAGGAGATTTTTCTTTGGTTTCAAGGTATTATTCTCCAGTTCGGTGTAGCTTGTACAATGAACTTAAAAAAACACTTTTCTCTTAGAAAGTATTGTAATGTTTGTCCGCTGGCGTGCTTGACATACTTTTAAAATAGAACAATCGTCCATTATTCCTTTTGATATCGACGCATAAATAAATTAAAGAGAAGGAAGATTTCGTTTACGTATAAAACTTTTATAAGTGAATAACACTTGCACTTAATTAAGGTTAAATTACATAATTTATACAATTCTGTTTTATTTTTGGAATTAGTATTATACATATAAACGGTAATTTTTTAAAAGATAAATGTGGAGCATTCGACTTAGGAGGTTCTATTTTAACTGTATAACGTGCTAATGCGTCTATAAACGGAGTCGTTCCGTTCTCGTAACAGCTTTCCACTTTCATTTCCTCACTATCATTGTCTAAACGGATTGGATAACACAGTGAATTTCTTCAAAAGATACAAATTACGTAAAGACATCATCAGCGGCTGTGAGAATTACATTAATTGCTACTTGTATTTTTTTAAGTATTAATTTATTTTTTTGTTATTAAAACTTATTTTGTAACAAGTAAGAGGCTCCCACATCTACCGTCTCATGTATAATCTTATTGTTTATCTTGATGAGAAGATTTACTTTATATATATTTATTGCCATTGAATTAATTAAACACGGAAATATGATATCATGCCAAAGTGATATTTTACAAAGGGATCTATTGATAAATAGTGAACTGTCGTTGTGCAGAACTATTCATTTATCATAGCATTTGTAACAGACCTTTTCATATGCATTGCAAAACAATGGTCTGTTCACGGTTTTACGAAATATCTATGCTCCACTAAAACACAATCATTAGTGTAAAATATCCACCATTCAATGGTTTCTTTGATAGTAATACATGTGCACTCATATCAATATAACAAATAGTTCAATATTAATATATTTATACGAGATTTTATGTTACGTGCCTTTCGATTCTACTTATAAAAATTGATTATTTATTTATCTTATCAAACGATAGTTTGAACTGTGAATAGTTCACAGTGTGAATCGTAATTTTTCATCGTTTTTATGTTTCACCATAAAATACTTTGGAAACAAGTTAATAAATAAGATTAAATTAATAAATATTTCGGACATCTAACACAACACCATCTAGTCCCAAGCTAAGCAGAGCTTGTATTATGGATACTAGACAACTAATATAAATACTTATATACCTTTTTTTGTAAATACATATATATTATACATAGAAAACACCCAAACTCCAAAACAGGATTTGAACCAGAGACCTCAAACACAGCAGTCGTATTGAACAGCTACGAACATTGTGAATTATATATAAATATAAAACCTCATTAAAATAAAAAACACACACAAAGTTATATTTCAGGATGTATTAACATCCTGAAATATAACTTTAACTCACGCAACCATTCGTTTCGTCAGTGAAATCGGGATGACATCTTCCGCTCAACGGTCGCACTTTCGCGGCGCCATTTCGCCTGGTGAAAGTTCAACTAAATATGTTCATTGTACTTTTGTCACTGCCTAATCATAATGTTTATCATAAATCTTAATCCTGACATTTAAAGACCCACCCACTAGTGTTCGAGTTAATAAATGAAAGCGTTTCATTCGTTATTACTTGCTGAGAATTGCATAACTTATTTCTTATCACGACTTATAGAACGATTCTATATATTTTAGAAAAGATTATTAGAATTTTATAGTTTGTGAGTTTATTTAAATAAGGAAGGCTTTATTAATGTGACAAGTACATAGGTATAGGAAGTCGAGCGATTTTCTATATTTATTTAGATCATCCTAAGGTCAAAAAGTATTTATAGTTGACTTGTAAACAGTACCTACCGAAAGCGATTCTGGTTCCTAGCACATACATAGATACAATAACCAAGTCAAATCATGTGTTTTCTGTTTCTGTTGCGAATAGTAAAAAGTAAGAGAAAATCAGCATTCAGCGGTATCCAGGAAAATTAAAAAGCTGAGTTAAAAGTAGAACTATCAATGCCGAGATGTCAAATTCATTGACACATTTAATTGCTTTGTATCTTTAGTAACAATTTATGTTACTAGCATAGCAACTGAGGTAATAGCGTGAAATGTATTTCAATAATTACGAACTATTATATCATCTGTAACGTGTCGATTTGGCTCGGTGATTATAACCGACTAGCAATCATGTGAAAGTGTTTTTGTCACAAATCCTACACATCCGCGTGTTCCATTGGATCCGTCACGATTGGCCGTGCTTGCCATTTGTTAATATTAAATGAAAATTCGTTATCCAACCGGCCTTGGACTGTGTTCCTTTCAGTTCTCCTTAATGATGACAGTTGCTAGCAACGTGCCGTTTATAATAGCTTCAACTCAATGACTCAGTTGTGTGACAGAGCAAGGTTTTTCATCGACACATGTGAATGATCCACAATTTTCACATTTTCAACATCACCTGAACTAATAACAGTTGTGAAACTTCCTTACTTCACAGTATCAAATTTCTAGCAACGATAACTTTCGAAAGAAAATTCGACATGCCGGAGGTTTTGTAATAGTTATTCAAAGCGCGGCTCGTCGAGCAAGGCTCGGCGCAGACGTCGAAAGTGAGACCGAGAGGTTGCGCAGGCGCGTTACGAAGTTTTTATTGTCGGCCGCGCGCGAAATCACTTGAAAGTTGTATTGTCCTTGGATATTTCACTTCTTTATTTGTATCGTTTCCGACACCCGAACCGAAGTTCATTCGGCGGTGACGCCAAGTTTGTACTTTAAGTATGCTGATGATAGATTCTTCGTCCCTTTCACTGTGTCTACTCGATAAGTGGCGTCTAATATTGATGTGCAGGTTGGTCCAGTGCGCGAATGCTGACTATACTTACTCTTTTCCTCAGCAGCCTTACACTTTCTAATTGATGAACAGAGCTCTCTAGATAGTAAAATATTACTTACCAGGGGACAATGTTAGAAGAAAATCCAATATCACCGAAGCAATCCAGGGTGCATGTGTGTGCAGGAACGCACGCGACGGTTTCCCGGCGCTTGCGCCACTTCCCCGGTTGCGACACGCTTCCTGCGGGAGAGTGCGAGGCCGCGCGCGAGTTCCGCGCGCAACTTATTGCACAACGCTTATCAGCGACCCGGTTTCTACTTTCGCCACGGGAATCACTCAAACTGAATCGTATGTGATGCACTGTGTGGTTGTATCACTGTAATCCGGGCACAGTCACAGGCGCGGGCGGTGAGTGTCGGGAGCGCGGTGTGTGGGTCGGCGCGACGGCGCTGCGGGCCGCGGGCGCCGGGCGAGTGGCGCGCGCGCTCCGCCAAGCCGCAGTCGGTTGCGCCACACTGGAAAGTAAAAGTGAGCGGCGCGGGGCGCGGCACCACATTTCTCCCACTTTCGCTGCCGTGATTCATTCCTCGTGAAGCGTCAAGGTCGCTTCCCGCAACTCCCGCGCCATGCAGCCGCGATTGCTCCCGTCATGTCCAGCGCTTGCTACAGTGCTACCCTGCCCCGCTCTCGCCACGCCGCGGCGCTGCTGCAACACCGACCGTATTCATGCAACACCACCTTTTAACATTAATTGTAATATCAACACAACACACTAAGTGAAAGTTGACGTCATCGCTTGTTTCTATTTATAGATTATCCATTTCAGGTCGAAATGAAAATGTGAATGTAAATACATAATCGAAAACGTAAACACTTATCTCATAAACATATTTTTTTTAGATTTGAACACGTAGTTTCAAATACGTCATTATTCTGAAGTGCGCAGCATAATGTTGTATTTACATTTAATTTAACTAGTGATCGTTTCGGAAAACCCCACTGTTTAATAGGTACAAGGTGTCTTGTGTGTTCTCTTTACTTTCTAAACCGAAAACTTAATGAGTACCGCTCATTTGAAAACGAAGTGAAATTGGTTAATGACAACATAAAAACATGTACATTATCGAACGTGTACAGCTATCTGTTGGAAAATAAGTAGGTAAGCGCACTTTCGTTAGCAAGCGACTTGTGTGAAAGAGAATGTTCTTATACCTACCTAGTAATTTTTTGTTTGCATTTGTGTTTAGTGTCTCTTCGGATGATTAATTTTTGCTGGCAAATAAATAAATTTGTTATCACTTACTTTCTCGCCAGAACCAATTATAATAGTATCCAAGATTTTCGTTCGATATAGTAAACGTTTGAGATAGAAAAAGTGATTGTGTATTAACGTCGATGTTTGTCCAATCACAGCAATTTCAAGCATTCTAATTTTGAATAGTTTCATAGGTAGGTATCTTACTGTGGCGCGTACTTATGCATAATGAGCTTGAAACTGAGGTGTTGAGAGTAATAAATAAAATGACGTCAACTTGTAGCTAGCGTATATTGCGAACTGAAAAACGTTACAATGATATAGGCTTATATATATGTGATCTTACTTACTAATTTCTAATGTGGGTAAACCTAAATATATTACAATCCTCCACCTTAAATAATGCATATCCTAAATCTACAAAACTAAAATAAAATATAAACCTTAACATTAACTATTTTATATCTTACAACTATTTACAACGTTCTACAAACATAAATGAAATAGGAACTTAGTCTTCATATGGCTACCAGTATAACTTCATTCAACAATAAGTGAAATGACTAAGAACTAAATATTAGCTATCACAATATTGGGGCGGTCTTTTTAAGCGACACGCCCGTACAGGACGGGAGCGGACTACCTCTGGAACAGCATCCTCGGATTGGGAAACTATTACCCGCTCCTCAAGACTAGGTACATTACTGAGAGGCACTGATCCCGAAGCAGATGTAGACGGCAACTCAACGGTAGTCGCGGTTCGAACCGGACTGAACTCCCTCACGCTCCGAGGGCTCCGAGTCTCTCCGGGGACTGACCATGGCTTCGTCACCTCGGGATTGTCGGGTCGTTCCGCATCAAGAGAACTCCGTCCTGATGTGCTAGACGGACAAATCAATGAGCTTCGCGATCGCTGTCTTAACTGGTCAATGTGTCTATGACTTTCCCTGCCTGAACAGTCCATAACTTTATAATCAGTAGTACCCATTTTATCTACTACCTGCCCCGGACTCCATTTTTCATTACCCCTATATTGTCTCATCCATACTTCCTCTCCTATCTCTAAAGAACGTTTGACGTCCGTTCCTACTTTCTGTTGTCGTTCCTGAGCCTTCCTAACTTTATTTTCTATATTTGGTTTTAATGCATCTAATTTGGTACGTAAATTCCTACCTAGCATCAATGTGGCTGGACTTTCCCCTGTTGAACAGTGCTCCGTATTACGGTAATGCAAAAGGAAGGTATTTAAAAATAAATTAATGTTTCCTTTTTGTTTCGAAGCTTTTTTTATAATTCTTTTAACCGTTCGCACTGCATTTTCTGCAGCTCCATTCGATGCTGGGTGGTACGGAGCGGAAAAAACGTGATCTACACCCTGACTAGCCAAAAAGTCTGCCATTTCCTTGCTCGTGAACGGTGGTCCGTTATCTGAGACTATTTGTCTCGGTAAACCCCATCTAGAAAAAACTTCGCTAAGCTTTTCGATCGTAGAACTAGCCGCCGTACTAGGCACAGGAAATACTTCTAACCATTTAGTTCGAGCGTCAACCATAATTAAATACATTTTTCCGAAAATAGGCCCCAGAAAATCAAGATGCACCCTCGCCCACGGTCTAGAAGGCCAGGGCCACGGCATGACCGCGTGCCGCTGCGGCGCGTCCGCCTCCCCCGCGCACACCGCGCACTCCCTGCACGTAGCCTCAATCGCCTCGTCTATGCCCGGCCACCAAACATAACTCCTAGCTGACGCCTTCGTCTTAACTATGCCCATATGAGGTTCATGTAATTCCTGTAGTACCCTGGCTCGACCACTGGCAGGAATCACTACCCTGTGCCCCCACATCACGCATCCTAGCTCCTCGTACAGTTCCTTACGACGGTTAAAATACGGCTGTAATTCTCGAATATCGTTATCTGTTGGCCACGTATCACGAATATAATTTAAAACCCTGCCTAACATTGGATCTACCATAGTTTGTTTTTTAATTGTATTATAATCTAATAACAATGCATTCTGTGCAAAATGTAAATACGTTTGCTCGGGGACCCGCAATGACTCATCGCTACTGCACGGAACCGGCAGTCTCGACAGTCCGTCCGCACCGTTTTGTTTTGTGTTTACATATTCAATATCGTACGTATAAGCAGATAAAATAATTGCCCAGCGTTGTAATCTACTCGCGGCCATCGCTGGTACACCGTGTTTTGGTCCAAATATACTTACTAACGGTTTGTGGTCGGTTCGTAAGACAAAACGTCGCCCATAAATATATTGATGTAATTTTTGTAAACAAAATACGATAGCTAACGCCTCCCGATCTATTTGTGAATAATGTTTCTCGGCGTTATTCAACGCGCGTGACACATACACTACCGGACGGTCGCGGCCGTCGGCGCCCGGCTGTGTGAGTACACCGCCTATGCCCCGCGCGCTCGCGTCGCATGTCAACACTAACGGCTTGTCTGGATCATAATGAGCTAATACCTCTGCGCCTACTAATATTTTTTTTACCTTTGCAAACGCCCTTTCGCACTCCGCACTCCATCTCCAATTGACCTCTTTTTTTAAAAGTTCATACAGTGGTGACAAAATAGTACTCATATTCTTAACAAATTTTGCATAAAAATTAACTAAACCTAAAAACGAACGCAACTCTGAAATGTCTCTTGGCCTGGGAATTTTTATTATTGCTTTTATTTTATCTGAATCTACTGTAACCCCATCTTTTGATATGACATACCCTAAGTATTTGACTTCATTAACCATAAATAAACATTTACTCCTTTTTAGCTTCATACCGTGACTCTGTAACCGCTGGAACACCTTTTCTAACGTTCCTAAGTGATTATCCTGTGTTCCTGCCGTTCCGATGATGATATCATCTAAAAATACTTCTACCCCCGGAATACCACTAAGTAAATTCGACATAATACGCTGGAAGATGCCCGGACTAGAAGACAACCCAAACACAAGTCTATTGTACTTAAAAAGACCCCGATGTGTGTTTATTACAGTTAAATCTTTAGTATTATCCAATTCAATCTGATTATAAGCAAGGGACAAATCAATTTTTGAGAAATGTGTAGCACCGTTTAGGCTCACTAACAAATCATCTATCTTGGGTAACGGATATCTATCGACCAGTAAGACAGGATTTAAAGTTATTTTGTAATCAGCACAGATACGGAGTCCTCCGTCCGCTTTACGTACCGGTACCAAAGGCGTCGCCCAGTCCGAGCACTCGACGGGCTCGATGATGCCCGCGCGCAACATGGCGTCCAGCTCCGCGTCGACCTGAGCCCTCAGAGCGTAAGGCAGCGGCCGCGCGCGGCAAAACACCGGCCTCGCGCCCTCCCGTACTCGGAGCGTTGCTTTGCCGCCTGTGTACCGCCCCAGTCCCTCGCTGTACAAATCTTTATACCTGTTCAATAAACCATCGACAGTATCAGAAATGTTGTGTACACTATAGTTAATTTCTTGTTGAAACGAAGGTATTTTAATACCCAATTCTATTAACCATTGCCTGCCCAGTAAGGAAGTTGTACCCCCGTCTATCACAAACAGTTCTAGATATTTTATTTTATCTTTATATTGAACTTTCGGTCTTATAACCCCTAGTGGTCTTATATCGCTACCATCATAAAATTTTAACACCAAATTAAATGGTCTAATTACTCTATTGTTAAAAAGTTTATCATATGTTTTCTTACTGATACATGAAATTGCCGAGCCTGTGTCTACCTCCATTTTTAATGTTTTATCATCAATCCGTAATGATAAACTCACCGGGTTGTAGCCGCTCAAACATAGTTGATGAAGTTCTTCTTCAAGCTCGTCCGAACTGGAGTCTCCCGCTCCCTCCCTCGGATGGTCGCTTGTGGTGGCATCCACGTGGTTCACTCCGCGCCTCTTCCCTCTGTCACTGTTCGCCCCCGTCCGCGGACAAACACGCCTCAAATGTCCGCGTTGTTTGCATTTGCTACAAACAAAATGTTTATAGCGGCACTCCTCCTTGCTGTGTCCGCGCCAGCCGCACGCCGTGCAGCTCCCGGCGCCTTTCTCGGTGTCCCGCGCCGCACACCCGTGGTTCGTTCGTTGGTCCGCTGCATGGTTCGCAAACTGACCGCGGCCACGCTTTGCCCGCCACGTGTTCACGATTGCCGATGCCTCCGCCGTCGCTTCCTGTTCCACGACTGCCGCATCCCGCTCGGCCGCCTCCAGCCCAACCGCCAATTTGACTGCTCCTGAGTACATCAAATTGTCTTCCGCAAACAACCTTTGTCTGATGACGTCACTCTTTACTCCGCATACGAACTGGTCACGCAAATTCTCCTCCAAATTTGCACCAAACTCACAAGTTCTCGAGAGTTTCTTTAACTCGGTCAGATATTGTGTTACACTTTCGTCGTCTTTTTGTCTTCTCTGTCTGAACCGATACCGTTCCGCCATGACCGCAGGTTTCGGTTGTAGGTGATTTTTCAAAATTGTAACGGCCTCTTCGTACGTTATATCCACTGGTTTTCTTGGATTGCACAGCGTACTCAGCAATTCGTACGTCTCATCACCCACGCCCGTGATCAACATAGGCATCCACATGTCCTTCTCGACCTTATTGACCTTGAAAAACATCTGCAACCGCTCCTCGTACAAACTCCAGTTGCCTGCCTTCACATCAAAATCGCGAATCCTTCCGACTCCGCCGACCGACATTTCCCTTGAATAATTGCAGACGAACTTAACTTATAACGCACAAATAGTGATCCTCGTCGCCACTGAGGTGTTGAGAGTAATAAATAAAATGACGTCAACTTGTAGCTAGCGTATATTGCGAACTGAAAAACGTTACAATGATATAGGCTTATATATATGTGATCTTACTTACTAATTTCTAATGTGGGTAAACCTAAATATATTACAGAAACCTACGCGTATTATACATCCTATGTCCTTTAGTGCATCACGCTGAAGTTCTTTAATACAAAAGTCCAACAAACAATGTTCTCTCATACGTCATCTCTATAAAATCATCTCAATAAAATATCTTGATATATTTTTTTTTATTGAATAGTGGCAAATGAGCAGACGTATCGCCTAATGGTATGCGATCACAGCCGCCCATGGACACCCGCAACACCAGAGGCGTCACAAGTGTGTTGCCGACCTTTAAGAAAGATGCGCTCTTTTCTTGAAGGTTTTAGGGTCGTATTGGTCCGGGAATACCGCAGACTGTCGTTCATTCCACAGTTTTTATTGTGCGAGGCATAAAGTTTCGCGAAAAGCGCACAGTTGTGAACTGCCAGCTATCCAAGCGCGCGTGCTCCACAGCGCTAGCGCCCCATATTTTGGGTACACCAACGGAAACATCGGGGTTTCCACACGGAAGAAAGCCATCTACAAATTGTAGGTGGCCCGAGGTACGTCGGGGTTCCAGGGTTTTCCTTTCTAGGATGCACCTGGTTCCCCGGTTCCTAGGACTCGAGACGGCGTGCGGTTTTAGTCGGTTCGAGTCCAACATGCCACCAGGAGGTGGTATCCGAGGGGATTACTACACGAGAAAAAAACATGTCTAGTTTAATAGGTTTCAATGGATTTTTCCTGTCTTACATTTCCTACACACATTTCCTTCACAAAATAAAGACCTACATTTTGCATCATGACTGCTGGATAATTATTGTTCTTTTCCGAGACAAAACTGCCTCGGTGGCGTAGTGGTAGCGTATGCAACTGCTAAGCTTGAGGTCTCGGGTTCGATTCACGGGTCGGACCAAATGTTTGTATGATCTGCAAATATTTGTTTCGGAGTTTGGGTGTTTTCTATGTATAATATGTATGTATTTACAAAAAAAAGTATATAAGTATATATGTCAGTTGTCTAGGACCCATTACACAAGCTCTGCTTAACTTGGGACTAGATGGCGTTTTGTGTTAGATGTCCGGAATATTTATTATTATTATAATACTATTTGAGAACCTAGGTAAAAGAGTTAGTTCAAAGCATCAAACATATTTGATATTAAATTATTAAAAGGAAAGGTATTTTAAACATTCATTAAAATCGGTTCAGTGGTTTAGACGCTACTGTGGAATAAACAAACTCGGGCCATTGTCCGAGTGCCATAAGGCTATATAAATTTTATAAAAGTTTTTACACACTGAGGTTATAGTTTTTAAATCTTTTCTAGTTCAAAAAATATATTACCAGATATATTAGTTCTGGATGCCGATAATCAGGAAACTTGATTATCTTGCATCCCCAATTTGCACACTCACAATAATATTAAATTATTGTAAACTAAATGTATAAATTCAAATATTTGAAACATCAATTACATGTGTAATTTTCTTTAGAAACAGAATTAATATTATTTGTTTGTGTATAAGTGACTATGTAATAAAACGTAACTAGGAAAGAGGGAGTAAGTTGAAGAAAGCAAAATTATAATATCAAGAGAAGTCAGTTTATTCGGCTAGGTAAAGTATATGATTGCGTTAGCAACGTACAAAGAAAGTGGCGAACTATAATATGAGAGAATTGCGTAACACGACAGGCAATAACAGTTGCTAGCCTATCGCTCTGTAACCTGATTCCTACAATATATTCGATTTTACTTGATAAGTGTTATGATTTCATTGGTTTATTGTAAAAATTGACATGTATTTTTATCGCTGTAAAGATTTTTACGTACGTTACGGACGTATCACCTGATGGTAAGCGATTACCGCCGCCCATGGACACTCGCAACATCAGAGGCGTCACAAGTGCGTTGCCGATCTTTGGGGCATGGGAAGGGGGATGAGGGGAGGGTTGGAGTGTGGGCCTCCGGGATCCTCACTCACTCGGTGAAACTCAGCGCAAGCGCTATTTCACTCCGGTCGAGCCGGCCCATTCATGGCGAAACGTGGCTCTCCCACGAAAAAAAAAAACGAAAAAAAAATCCGTTGTGGTTTTCTAAATAGCCGCAATATTAAGACCAATCACATATCCTCACTCTTAGACCTCTTGTGTGTGTGAAAAGAGTGTTAAAGCAGTAAGTGCGTTGAGAAAAATAGTGTTCAACTTTCAGCCTTTCAGCTCTGAGTATTGTGGCTGCCTCTATAAACGCTTAATTCCCACGCATATCAGCATAATAAAATATAGTTTAATTTTTTAACTTTGATTTTGCTGTAGTTATAATCGTATGAAAATATTCTTAATAACCGACTCAGCCAACTTGTAGCCCTATCTAAAAATCAATGCGGTTTCGTACCAGGAAGAACTGCGACAGATGCAATACAAACAGTCATAATACTAATGGGGAAACCCCGAGACAACAAAGAAGGTCTTCATATCTATATCTACATATGGTCTTCATTGATCTCGAAAAGGCCGAGCCCAAATGAAAAGGAAGAAAGCATAGCCGAAGAAGAAGATAGACACATAAAAAATGGTCTAACTATACACGTGGTAAAGCTAAGAATGGGTGCGCAGAGTGGTATAACTGAGCCACGTCTTCGTGTGTGTGAGTTAGCGATGTTTTTTTTATTGTAGATTATAATAAATCTAATTAAATAATAAAAACACTATCGGTGCGATCGCATGCAAATTTGCATGATGCCAACGATTTAAATATACTAACAAGTTAGTTTCATATAATATAAATCATAAATATTTAAAATGACAAAGTTTTATTATATTAAAACTATAATATATATATGCAAATAAATTAATTTATTTCTATATTCATTATATGTTAGTCTTGTTTATTGTAAATCTTAAAGTGTTTTAGTGTTCAAATTATTACCGCTTTGATAAAATGTTAGATTCCATTGACGAATAAAAATCGATATTTTTATTTTATGCGATGTATATACATGTCAAGATAAATCGATGTATCTTCACAGATTTAAATAAATCTATACTAATAATAAAGATGAAGTATTTGTTTGTTTGAACGCGCTAATCTCAGGAACCGCTGGTCCGATATGAAAAAAGGCTATATATCATCACGCTACTGCTAATAGGAGTGGAGCACCAATAAAGAATGTTTCAAAAACGGGGGAAAATTTTCACGCTATGGGCAATAGGTATAAGGCGCAAACGAGGTTGCGTGGGTCAGCTAGTAATAAATATATCGCACATCTGACACGCAACACCATCTAGGCCCAAACTTAGCAGAGTTTGCACTATGGATTAACAATTGATATAAATTCATATGTATGTATACTTTTTTTTGTTAATACGAGTACGACCACAGCACACGTATACGCTACTACTGCGGCATCGAGGTACTCAAATCGTAGTAATAATACTATTTGGAGAATTCTAAGCATTGTCAATAGCTGTATGTATGTCTTTTTCTTTGTACGCGTGAAGACACCCTCCTTTTCAGTCGGTGTTACCGAGGAATTCGGTGGAGTACCTAAGCTTTTTCTTTTTGTTGGCGAGGTGGAAAATACCTTAGCACCTCCAGCTCCTAGAGGATGCTGGAGCCAGGAGTATGAGGTGTTTTCACCAAAACCACCCCGACTTTCTGTCTCAGGCACCCCATTCTGGTCTGATACAGATTTTTTTCAGAGTGTGGACGCCGTTCCGAAAATCTTTTGTTAAGACATAGTGTATGTCTTGAATGTTTCATCAAAGACACTCTAATAGAATGTTGTAAATAGTGAGACTATGGAGCCGTGAAGAATTGGATTAAATGTCTATATTGTATCTTAAGGTTAAGTGATTAAAAATGTTAATTAATGAGGATTGCTGTTACCAAAAAGATTCTGGGTTAGTAGAAATTCCCCTCGTTTTGTGCATGCTTGGCTCCTATTGGTCGTAGCGTCAGGTTATTTAGCCAATAGCCTACCTCGATAACTGGGCCAGCATAAACACAACAGCACGAATTCTGTCATTTAAGGATGATCTTCTGTGTAAAGGTAGTAGAGCCATGCTGATTTCAGTACGAATGGGTCGGCTCGACCGGGGTATTACTATTATTCGTACATACTGTCGTGTTTCATTGGTGAGTGTGAAACCGGAGGCTCAATGGTGAACACCATTCTTGGATTCTGTTTATACTTTCCATCAGGCACAGTAGAGGCACTTTGACAGCCCCAGCCCCATACATAAAAAAAACGTAAATTGGAACGGTTTCACATCATTTTAAATGACACTGAAAACTCAAATTATTAATTCTTTAAGCGTAAAATTTCTAATACGATAATTGTTGATAATATTATTGATACCAAGGTCAAATATTGTAGAAATAGTATCTCATATCTCAATAAGAAACAACAAAATATAATAGGACAGAAAACTGTCACGTTACCTTTAAAAAATTGCAGTCATCCGCTCACTTAAAAAGAGGTGCTTATAACAATAGGTACTTATTTTACCAGCCATGACTAAGGCTCTGTGTGAGAAAATTAACACAAACGGCCTGTAACAACAACTACTTCCGCTCTCAGAGGCCTCTACATAACTCGTACTTTTAAGCCATGTACTTGCTAATAACATTACGGCATTTACAGCCATTGTTAATACAAAAAACGTTTTTCTGAAAATTTATGTTTTAACCAGTGATAATCTAAAATAAAAATCTTTATAGTAAGGAATATACAGTACGTTTTTATTTTTATTTTCTTCGGACATCTATCACACAACGCCATAAACTCCCAAGCTAAGCAGAGCTTGTGTTAAGGGTACTAGACAACCTATATAAATACATATATACTTTATTTGTAAATAAATACATATTATATATAGAAACAAACATTTGGTCCGACCCGGGAATCGAACTCGAGACTTCAAGAACAACAGACGCATATGCTACCACTGCGCCACCGAAGCAGTTGAACCGATGAAATTAATTCATTTATTTCAAAGAAGCAAACTAGCTGTCATCCGTGTTTGTTGTTTTACCTAAATATAAAAGTAAATGTATCAACAGTTGGGTTATAATAGTAGAAGCTGTCTCTATGAGGAGATTATATTTACTACTTTGAAATATTCTCTACTAATCTTGTAACTAAGCTTACATTTTTGCTTATAAGGAAAGTTCAAGCAACTTTCGTCATACACTCTTGAGCCAATAAAGTCCATTCACTTTCTACATACCCATTCTTGGTGAATGCAATCATATAAGGCCAGTTCTCACTAGGCCTAATTTAATAGTCTTTTATAGGATTAATGTTATCACTTACAGAATAATTCATTAAATGAGTTTCATAGTTTTATTTATTAATTAAATAAATACTTATTATTATAAACTAAAATACTTGATTATCCTTTTTATAAATGTTTTAAAATGTAGCATGCCTAATGTCCTCACCTATTTACATCGAAGGACTCTTTCTTGTAATCAATATTTTAGATTCATCATGAGGCCAGTTCTACAAAATAATATTATTGCGTCGAACTGGCTGAAATAATATTAGCAACTATTTTAAGTATTAATTTTAGAACTCGAATGACCGAGCAATGCTCAATACATTATTTTTGTAAATTTCTTAGAAAATAATCATTTCTAGATCACCCTTTTTTTTCCGTGCGAAAATCTCCTCGTATACCGCCTCCTGGTGGCATGTCGGACTCGAACCGACTAAAATCTCACGCCGTTTCGGGTACTAGATGTCGGGGAACCAGGTGCACTCTAGAAATGAAAACCCTAGAAAGGAAAACCGACGTTGGGCCACCTACGGTTTCTAGATGGCCCCTTCCTGTGTCCTAGCTAGATCCCCTGCATACCAAATTTTATGAAAGTCGTTGAATCCCTTTCCGAGATCCAGATTGTCCAGTACAGTACAAGAATTGCTTGTGTAAAGGTATCAGATTGTTTAAAGTAAGATTGGGTACCGTTGAGTTGCAAATGTTAACCTACACTAATAAACCAAGGGGAAAAGATCTTGTATTTTCATGATTTAATATTTTACATTATAAACTGGACACTGACTGTCCATTTTGTAATCTATACTAATAATACACCTGAAGAGTTTGTGTTCGTTTGAACGCGCTAATCTCAGGAACCGTTGGTCCGATTTGAACAATTCTTTCAGTGTTGGATAGTCCATTTATCGAGGAAGGCTATAGGTTAAATATCATCACGCTACTACTAATCCTCAGTCAGTGCAAATAAAATAGTAAATTAACTTGTCACAATGATATGAATGATTTAATGTTTCATTTAGTTAAATTCACGGTTAAACCATTGAAAAATAATAACTTGTTTTATGTGTGGGCCTGCCAAAGTGACTCATCTCTGCCTGATGGAAAACGTAAGCAGAATCCAAGAGTGAGGGACATTATACTCATTGCGAATGCAGACAATGCAACAATGCAGCATGATGGCCCACACCATGGCGGCCCAGTGATACTTCTCTATCATTGGGCCTCCGGTCTCGCACTTACTAACTAAACATATCTATACTAATATAATAAAGCTGAAGAGTTTGTTTGTTTGAACGCGTTAATCTCAGGAACCGCTGGTCCGATTTGAAAAATTCTTTCAGTGTTGGATAGTCCATTTATCGAGGAAGGCTATAGGTTAAATATCATCACGCTACTACTAATAGGAGCGGAGCACCAATGAAGAATGTTTCAAAAACGGGGGAAATTTTCACGCTACGGGCAATATAAGACGCAAACGAGGTTGCGTGGGTCAGCTAGTGTAATACTCGTATATGCAATACTCTGTTTTTAACATTAAAATAAAACTCTAATATTCGTAGAAAACTGTCTGCAAAGTGAGAATGCATCTTAATGAAAACAATTGTTCTCTACGATAGCTACAAGCTTTGGCCTGTTGCCAAGATATTTGTATTATTTCATTGTTCAAACGATGATTGATCAGCCATTGTTTAATCATTATTTGGTTACATAAAATGGGTCATTCAGGTAACGGTTTTCTAAATCAGGTCCTGGTCGAAACTTTAGGATTGTTAAGGACTGGCATGTTTGAGAACAACAAATAATTTTGTAAGTGGAAATAGGAATCAACCGTGTCAGGGTTTTTTGTATCTTTAAAAAAGACAATTCCTATATAGGACTATAAATTCCTTTGGGGATTTTATAAACATACATGAAACGGACACAAAAATACACCTATACCCAGAACAACAACTTGTGGATTACACAAAGTTTTGTCCCATGAGTCCCATGAGTGATTTGGACCCATAACATTTGACGCAATAGAAAGCTACCCACTAAAATCACTAAACCAACCGTGCAAGTCAATTCTGTGACTTTAGACTGGAATGGCTCTACGAGATGGAGTTAAATCTTGGATTTCGATGAAATAGGGTCCAAACGCCCAAACAGGTCATCTACCACCGCTAATGTTCAACTGATAATATATAAGGGTATATTGCCGTTGTTGGCGTCCTTCTCCAGAAATAAAAGGGGAGTAGTGATGGTTGGGTTGCCGGTATACTTCAATTTTCTATTAGAAAGTTCCGTAATCTTCGAGAGCCTTCAAATTTGAAGAGCTGAATATGCATATAATTTTCTGTTGGTACAAGGAACATCATTCGTTCAAGTATCTCAAGTAAAGGGTTCAGCATATCATCTAGTCTGTTTTAGATATTAGGTTTGATTCTGTTGCTATATCTCACAAATTTTTACTCTGCATTTTAGAAGATGCGTATCATATTATGATGGAGTATGTCCGGAACGAAGACGTGAGACATAATTTGTTATGTATTAGAAATAATTTGAGACAACTAGGAGTTTGTAATCTGATATTGGCTGTTCTCCTTTCGGAGACGGCAAAAGAACTGTACAAGGTAGTTCTGGTTGGTATGAGGAGGCGGTCATTGTGTACATGACATGACATTATTGTATAGGTATAGTCTAAGTTTAATAGTTTTTGTAAAGTATCGCCTTAAGTATCCTTGGCCGTTTGATTGGTTATATGTTGTTGATCTTATGGAGTGGCGTAGTCCCGAGGGACTAAAACTCCTTAAAAAAAGAAGAAAAAAAAAACTATAGTTCTCAATATTTTTTGCGACCAGCGTGGCAATAGATAGAATGAGGTATAGGTGTAGTATGTGGTGGTAGTGTTTTTGCCATATGTGTGACCAATTAAGTTATAATTTAGAAACTATGTAGCAATCTATTTAACTAGCACAAAATAATTTTATCGTCGAACAAATTTATCACTTCATTGAGATGAAGTGACAGATCGTTTCCACCTGTCAATGAACTGATGAATGAAATGAACAATGTCACTTGTGTCTAAGTGACAAATTTATTATCCTTGGAGGATAATTGTCAATCTTATTTGAACGTTGCAGAAAAATGGTAATAATTGATATAATTGTAGTAGGACAATTATGCCTTTTTTTCTAGAAAATAATACGATCTGTTTTGATATCATGATCTATGTGTGTGATAGAGGTTCTAAATATGATTTTTTGATGAGTGAATGCTTACGTTCAATTAGAGCAGCAGAGATAAATCTTCAAGCTATGACGTATCACGGTTACAAAAATAGTAGTAAAAATAAATTTTATTAATTATTTTTACATTTTAGTTAAAAAGTTGTTATTAAACCACATTTAAACTCACTTACAGTTATTTATAAAATAAAAACAAAAATCGTAACTAGAGAAGAAATAGTCATAAAATCACCAGATTAATAATATAATCAAAATGACGGGTACGAAGTTTAATTGAAATCGTAAGAATTGTGTTGAAGTACGAAATCTATTTAAAAAACACCGGCCAAGTGCGAGTCGGACTCGCGCACCGAGTGTTCCATAAAAACCTATAGGGATATAAAAGTTTTTTTTTCATAACTTAAAGGCAACTAGACATAAGTATTTGATATGAATTTCAATTTAATACCTCTACGCGTTCACGAGAAAATGTGATATGTCTTCTATAAAGTTCTATGAGAAAAAGGTATTCCTTTACAATTTCTTTTCGCTTTCTCTTTAGCTAACGATGTAAGATTTCCAATTCGTGTCAATTGTTTAAATAAATTCGTCGTTAAAACATAAAAAAATATGACGAAGGTATTTAATTACAAGATGCGTTTTATTAATTTGCGCTTCTTTTAGTAATTTAATACTTTCGTGGAGTATGAACCCAATTATAGTCGTATCTATTCATTTCAATGAAAAAATAAATTGTTATATAATGATTCTACATTTTTTGCCATAATCATAAAAATTATGTATAAATAAGCGAGCCAAAAATAATATTTTATCTATAAGGAAGAATTAATTATTGCAATTAGAGTCTATGTCGAGCAGTGGACTGCGATAGGCTGGTGATGGTAATGATTTAAAAGAGACAAATTTTAAATTTAACTATTTCCTGAATCTACTAATTGAATACCGCAGACAATAACAAGAACATTGTAATTAAATTATTTGTAGTTGAGAGGGAATGCAATAGTATGTGCAATATGCCTTAAATATAGACGGGTTGGGAAGTGCTTCAACAATTCAAGGTCGCAATTTGTATTAGGTTTTGCCTGCAGCTCTGCCCGCCTTGTGTATGTCGATTATCGCCGTAAATACTGGCCCATGTCCTTCCTCAATAATCAAAGAATCTCCCTGCTGAGTTTCATTTATATCGGTGCAGTAGTTTCGCCGTGAAAGCCTAACAGACTGAGTTACTTTTGAACGTTTGAATTTGATACCGAACAATACGATCTCTATAAATTAAGTAAAGTGTATTACGAGGTATTAAATTAACATAGTTAGTATTGATTTCACGATTTTAATTAACACGTCTTATTTAGTTTCATCTGTATGTTTGTTTGTCGTATGTAACTGACTTTTGTATGCATGTTTTTTTAAATTATATTTATATTATTATTTCCGATTATTAATACGAAATCTTTTAATAGTACGAAGATTATCTTTGTCATTTAAGAAATAGTTTGTTAATTATTATTTTTATATCTTTAAATAACTGATGATGACTTAATGAACTGATATTTTTTAAATATTAGTGTGTTACCTGTGTATAAGGTACTCTAGATTTGCTGCTGAAATGCCCAATGTCCGTGCTATGGTTGTCTGGAAGAAATCGCCGTGAGCGGTAAGACCGCCAATTGTTTACTTACTTACTTACTTACATACTTTTAATCATTTTGTAATACTGTTTTTTTGTTTGTGTATACAATAAAGATAAATAAATAAAAATTAAAAAATACTTAAATTAATCTTCGCATCGAAAAGTTTCAGTTCTAAATTCTTTGTTGTTGTTGTTTTTTAATGAATGTTTCTTTATGTACAGATAACAGAGCTTGCTTATATATTCTAGTTAAAAATGTACATAATTATTGTCTCGATACCTACAATACAACGCTACAATTCGTCTTCTTGATCTCTGCGCCCTCAATAGCAAGTGTGGAAATGGGGTCATCTATTCTGGGTCGGGACCCTACAATTTGAGTTAGCGAAACAATAATTTATTGAGAGCAGACTCTATACCCTTGAAGAACGTTGATTATGTAGTAACAATATTTTTAATAAACAGTTGAATGCCTAATTGTCTTAATTAGTATATCTTTCACAGAGGTCCAACCTAAAGTGACAGCATTCGTGTTATCGTATTTCGTTGGTGAATACAATACCAGAGGCCCATTGATGCAGAAAAATCACAGTAGGTCGCCATAGTGTTGGTCACCAAGCTGCATTGTTGCATTGTCTACATTAGCTATGAATGTGATGACCACTACTCTTGAATTCTACTCATGCTTTCAATCAGACAGGATAGATTCATTTATATGTATATCATGAGAAGGTATACCATCTCATGACAACTAATTAAGAGAGAAACTAATGTCTGTAATCTAGATCTACACACCATTTGAAATCTACCTACCATCCTACTTAAATTAGGTCAAATATCAAATATTTGTGTACCGGGCTATTGATAGGTAAAATGAAACCTCCTCATTTTGTGACAAGAAACGAGCGGACCGTAGTAGTGTAGTGTAAAAGCAATCAAAGCAGTAAGGGCAATAATTCGATGAAATCCTATCCGAAAGCAAAAGATTTTATCTCGGCAGATGAAGATAGCACTAGAGCCATATCGCGTATTTTAAAAGATGACTTGGGACTTGCAGCCTATAATTGACGCACTGGTTATTTCTTAACTAATAATTTAAAAAAAAGAATATGGTTGTAAAATCAAAACAACTGCTTAAGCGGTACACAAAGGGCAAACTATTGAGCAATATTTTAACAAACAAAATGTGGCCATTATCCGACTTCCGTGATGTTTTGTGGGGTGGGATGTTACCTATGAAGGTATGATTTGTTTTTGCAAAAGACATCAAAACATCGACACAAGTGTATCAAAATAGCATTCTTGAGAAGGTAGTAGAGCCCCTTAACAACACCATATTTAATAACCAAGAATGGTCCTTTCAGCAAGACTCGGCGCCGGGTCATAAATCTCGATCCACCCAATCTTGGTTAAAATGGAACGTCTCAGACTTCATCAGAGCTGAAGGCTGGCTGTGATCTTTTCCTGATCTTAATCCACTGGATTATGATTTATAGTCAGTTTTAGAGACTAAGACCTCTCTAAAGGCCTAGATAATTTGGAGACCCTAAAATAGCCATACGGTTGGCATTGAAAAATTTTCCAATGGAAAGAGTGCGCGCTGCTATCGGCATCTGGCCTCAACGTTTAAAGGACTGTATTGCAGCCAATGAAGATCACTTCGAATAACCTTTATTTTTTTTTATTTATATATATTTTTGATGGTTGTATATTAATGTATTAAACTAAAACACTATAATAGTAATAACTGTTACGTATAATAATAAAAAATGTTTTTTTTCTTTGTAACAATATTTATGGCAAGACAGTACTTTTAATGAAAGGTTGTAAATTTGAAATTACGAACAGACACACCAAAATATATATTTGTCTAGATTATTAAACGCATAGATAGGTTTATCAGCGTCTGGTCACCATAGAACTGGCTCTGTCTAGTTTAAGATCAGGCGGACGTATGAGATGCGTCAAGATACTAATACATGTAACAAAGGAGGTCATGTATGTCCCGTCTGTCATTTATTTTTTGAATGAACTCAGAGTTTTAAATCTATCTGTTGTCAATAAGAATGAGGTAATAGTTGACTTAAACGTATAAATATTTGTTTTCCAATGTATAAAGAATTACCTACGTTTACAACTTATTTTTTATGTTTACATACCACATTTTTGACAACATACTCGTACTACATTTTCCGTTTTACCTTTCTTGCCACAATACAAACTCTCAAATGAAATTTAGTATGCATGTATGTATTTAGATTTCTTGGACGAAAAATCTATCTAGCTGGGATTAAGTTTTAGAAAAGTTACCAAAATCAAAAATGTGTTTGATTTTGGTAAATTTTCTAAAAATCCAGGTAAGTACTTGTATAAATTTTAATAGTATGAATGATGATAGTATCGTATAGGTTAGGTATCAACTAATACATAAAATAATTATAATCAAAGTTTTAACATTCCTTAAGGCTTTTAGGTTAAGTAAACATGAATAAACACACGTGTGCAAATATTAGATTTGAGAAACACTGAAATGCCATGAATTAAAAGCGAAACAAATTACGCAATAAATTTTTAGTTTTTTATTGAATTGGCCGCAAACGAGCAGACGCATCACCTGATGGTAAGCGATTACCGCCGCCCATGGACACCCGCAATACCAAAAGCGTCACAAGTGCGTTGCCGACGAGGAGAAGGAATGGGAGAGGGTCTTTGAACTTTGATTATGGATCAATTTTAATCACTGGCCGACCACTAGTTATTATAAAACACGCTATCTTAATTTACTAAAGTTACATTAAGGACCATGCTCAAAGTATCTCTGGCTCAACAGTTTGATATCAGCAGTAGCTCTGCATCACTAATCGTTAGACTGTCAGGCCTGTCAATCTTTAACTTTCTGTTTTGTTGATTACCTTGCGAAGTACGAACAACAATTAAACTTATTCCCAAAAGTTTCCATACAAAAATACACTCTGATCGTGTAGTATACAGTTGAAATTACAGTGCAAATTATTCGATGGTATCTCAATACTTATTTCAAAGAAAACAAATAATTATGTATAATATAATGCTCATGCGGCTCCACGACATTGAAAGTAGGCATTGCATTACGTAACCCAAGAATGGTCGGCTGTGTGGATTGAATATCACACGCACGTGGACTTGGCTCTGATGCACCGATCCTCGATCTCACTATTATTACTGACATATTATCTACAAGATTATCTATACCTATTGTAAAATAAACATGGTTAGAAAATAATGTTATTTACCTATTTATTTATTTTTATTGCTGTAGGTACATTTTATTCCTAGCCCTAGCCTTTATTATTCCTAAGACGGTGACGGCTGTTCATCATGTTTTACTTGAATATCAGTTTTTTTACGGAGCGACTTCCACAACCCTGAGGGTGAACTGAATTGGTAGGTTGAACTGGTTATCAGTACATTTGAGGGCACTGACTTCCCAATAACGATTGGCATAGCTCTTCATGATAACCGGGAACAACGGCTTAACGTGCTCTTCGATACACGGGCGGGTAACACCGCCATCGATTGTGTACATACAAGAATGAAAAGAAAACCATAAAGCGAGTTACAAAATATATAAATGAAACAATGATAATGTAAAAGACAAAAAGTGAAAGAACAGGTGGCTCACTTACAGGATAGCGATATTTATAAGGAAAAAAGGACCTTAATGTACCTACTATTTTTAAAGGTAACAATAACAATTGTTTTATTTCCATATTAGCAACAAAAGTTACATTAAAATGAGTTAGTCGTATTATATACATACATATATGGGACCGTGATCTTCTTGAACTATCAATATGATGATGCTTCTGCATCATTGGGCCTCCAGTCTTGCACTTATCAACAAAACACGACAGTATGAACGCTATTATTTTACGTTGATCTTCTGTGCAAGGGAATTACCACCCAGGTCGAGCCGGCCCGTTCGTCCATATCCCACATGGGTCAATACTTGTGTGATTCACAAGTTGTTTTTCTGAATCTGGATGTTATTTGTATCCGGTTTCATCTATATTTCGAAAGTCCCCTGCGACACAGGAATATTTATAGTGCACGTTTCTTTTTTTTAATAAGGTAAAGGTATTGTGGTTATCTTGTATTGCTATATTTGTTAATTCTAAATAAACCTATTTGAACAAGTGATGCTTAATTTAAGTAAAGATAGTTAAGTAGTGTGCCCCAGAATATTATTCTTATATAATCTCGATATCTTCTCTCATTTCTAAAATGGAACACCAAGTTTCATTTGATAACCCCGCGTAATAACGTTTATCATGAGATTCTCTCTCTTTGAAATGCGTATGACCTGATTTTGGTTAGCGCTATCTCGGATAAGCTTTTACACATTCAAAACAATAAGTACATACCTAAATGTACGATTATTTTGAATATCAATACTTACTTATCGGTAAGAAGAATGAATAAGACGCATACTTATTTCAATGACAGTAATTTTGTATATACCTATAGGTATATATATCAGCTGCCCCCCGCGACTGCGACTCTTTTCAACCATGCTCGGCTCCTATTGGTCTAAGCGTGATGTTAACTATCCTATCTTTTTTTTTTTTGCATCCTGTGACATTGTTTATTACACGGTTATATCTATACTTACATTTATTTATTGATTCGTCGACCTTGAAGAGGTCCTAGTCTATCTAATAATAATTATCGATCTAATTTATAAATAAATAAATAAATATTCCGGACATCTAACTCACAACGCCATCTAGTCCCAAGCTAAGCAGAGCTTGTGTTATGGGTACTAGACAACTGATATAAATACTTATATCCTTTTTTTTTGTAAATACATACATATTATACATAGAAAACACCCAAACTCCGAAACAAATATTTGCAGATAATACAAACATTTGGTCCGACCCGGGAATCGAACCCGAGACCTCTTACTTAGCAGTCGCATACGCTACCACTACGCCACCGAGGCAGGCGTAGATTACATATATTCTAACAGGCTGCTCCACGAACATCCCGGACCAGCCCGTGCCCAGCTAGTCTCTATGTTACATTTTTTCTTAAAATTATTTATAAGGATCTATCATCCACAAACGCTATCCCACGCAGTTTTTATCCTATCTTAGACACATCAGCAAAACACACGTTTAAAAAATCAAAAAAATCAGTTAGATAATTTTGGAGTTCATCGTGAGCAATAACGGGACAGGATAATTATATGTAATAGATATATGTAGATGGTTTTAGGCTTCAGCATTAAGCATTATAAAAACAACCACCCGAACATTATAAAAATGACACAAGAATATAATTATAGTCATTCCTACAAACAAGTTTATTTTCAATTATTGCATGTTTACGATTTGCCTTTTTTGCGAGACTCCAACAGAGAAATACAACTGTCTCTCTTCCTGCCCTACCTTCAGAATTGAGAGGTCCATTCTATCACTACAGATCTATGGATACTCAACAGAGCTAAAATAACGAGATATTCTTTAAAATAATTTTAACAAACGTGAACTTAATATCGTTAGATTGATAGCGACCTTGTCTTCTCGAGAATTAAGGAAGTACATAATGTTATTTTTTCTTAAAAAAAATACAGAATAGATAAATTTACAATTCAAAATATTATATACTTGAGAAGTAAGTCGTAAAATTGTACGCAAAGTAATTCGTCCTCTTCCTTAATCATTTGCGGGTTTATTTTACATAATGTGCTATTTAGATTACGCAGTTTGTTTGAATCGTTCTAGTTACAATTCATAGTTTAAATATTCGCGTACTCTTGCCTAAAAGGCCGGCAACGCACTTGTAACGCCTTTGGTGTTGCGGGTGTCCATAGGCGGCGGTATTCGCTTACCATCAGGCGATACGTCTGCCCGTTTGCCCGCTAGATAATAAAAAAATATCTCCTGTAAAATATTGAAAACATTAATGAAACATTAATTTGTAGACCATCCGACCGTACTTTACTAGTATTGATTTAAATCAATATCTATTCTTAACTAGTTCATAAGGGACATCAAAGACGCCTTATTCTTTACGAGATCTTGTCTCCTAGTAACATTCAGACTCTGCGACATGTTTTGAAGATGGAACATTTCTTATATTAAGTTGGTTAAATACTTACTACTTAACAGTCTTAAAGTCATCCGACTATTTGGCATATCTTCTATATGGTTAAAAACCAGCCAAGTGCGCGTCGAACTCGTTCATCGAGAGTTCCATACAAACCTGTAGGTATATTATATGATGGACCTAAAAATCTATGCTTTTCGAAATTTATCTTTATCCGTGCTATAAGACATTGCTTCGTACCAAATTTCAAGATTCTGTGTTCACGGGAAGTACCCTGTGGGTTTTGATTTCCTTACGGGTGTGGAAAATTTACAGCATAAGCGGCTGTATCTTTTGATTGCGTTAGTTTGGCAGTTTCATATTTTCATAGCTCCAAGGGAAAGTAGACCTGAGTGTTTGATATGAATTTTAGCTTGGAACGCGGTTCCTGAGAAAAAGGGTGTTGACAGAAAGACGGACAAGAAAGTGACCCTATAAGGGTTCCTTTTCCTTTTTGAGTTACGGAACCCTAATATTATAAGGAACCAAACTACAAATAATATTCTATGTATTAAGTAAATAAAAATATCAAACAAACAAATAATAACACAGAAACACTCAAAAGATAACATAGTTAAAAGAAAATTGTGTCACAGCCTTGATTTGTACTATATTAGGTATGTTACAATACTGATAACCCCGCCGGGAATCAAATTCACTATCGTATAGATTCGGTTGTTACGCAAGCGGAAACCGTATTTGTCTGTGTTATGCTAAATGATAAAGTACAGTTAATGATGTTGTAAATTCATGTTTTTTATAATAGAAAGTTTATAACTAATAATTAAATGCTACAAATACATATTTGTACACAATTGTTTATATATAAATCAAAGGATCTTCATTGTAAATTTCATCTAAATTAGTTAAGCGGTTTGTCCGTGAAAGCAGGCAGACAGTTACTTTCGTATTATTAATCTATATTATAAAGCTGAAGAGTTTGTTTGTTTATTTCTTTGAACGCGGTAATCTCAGGAACCGCTGCTCTTATTTGGAAAATTCTTTCAGTGCTAGATAGCCCATTTATCGAGGAAGGCTATAGCCTGTATATTATTACGCTAAGACCAATAGGAGCGGAGCGTCAATGAAGAATGTTACAAAAACAGGCGAAAATTATCACGCTACGGGCAATAGAAGACGCAAACGAGGTTGCGTGGGTCAGCTAGTTTTCAATATGAGTGTGGATTAAAAGAAACAAATTTTGCAAACTATACTTTAATTATTTATGTATATAATAGACTCAGTAATTAAAAAGCAAGAAAACAAAAAGGAAAGGCAAACAAAGGAAAAAATCATGGCTTAAACGGTGGAGAAAATAAAGAAACAATGGCTCAAACAGATCAGGACCACTTTCCTGTAAAACAAATTGAATTTGTCAGAAGCTTTGGACCATATTTACCGAAAACCGAACTTTAATACATTTTATCAGTTGTAGAATCACTTTTTTAAGAGACAGCCATAATTGAATATTTTTAAAACAAAAAATAACATGTCTTATTTCCATATACCGTCATCTGTTCAAATAATTGTACAATTTTCTGCGAATCCATTAGCATTCCCCGTGAAGTTGCCTTGGGTGCTGGGTGTTGATTTACTTTGTTGTTAATTATAGGTACTATTTCCCATTGCCATGTGATCGTGTTCAATTAAGCGGTTTATGTTCGTGTGTGGCTTAAACATAAGCGATTGGAAATCTTACCTCAACGATTATGAGTTAAAATATTACAGGTCTACATGTCACCATTAGAAATACAAGCTTTGTTTAAAAATAAAAGGTTCATATTTTAATTTAATTGTAATTCATCATCATCTCAGCCGTGAAGAACTGAGACCCGATCGTATGAAGTGTATCCATTAATCGATCGTTGGTATCGACGCATTTCTCTAGGTGTGGAGAGCGATTTCGAAGTTCGAGCTGAAGAAGGAAGAAATGGAGTGACCTATTCTTAACCGGCACTACAAGGCACTCAAGTATATAACTCGAAAGTATAAAATATATATTTATTTTTAAATACAACCGTCGTTTTCATGTTTTTTAAATCTCACTAATGTTATTAACACAAAATTTTGTGAGTATGTTTGTTGCTCTTTCAAGCAAAAACTACTGTATGGATTTTGATGAAACTTTACAATACTACAGCTTATACATCAGAATAACACATAGGCTACAATTTATGATGATACTAGCTTCGCCTCGCGGCGTTGTTTGCGGTCTTTGTCGTACCGCGGGTTCAGCTATTCTTACAATAAATGCAGGGTATTGGAAGTCAGTTTCTTAAGTAGTAAGTTACAAACTGAGAGCGAATAGGAGAAAACAGAGTATGTAATACGAACTCTTACTGCACGATAGGTGCAGTTAAAGTATCTAACCTTATGGTTATTCTTGGGAAGTTATTCACTACGTTTTTACTACAGCATAACTGCTTTCCTCGGCTTGTTAAAATCGCCTGAAAATTGATATAATAGTCTTCACCATCTTGTTTTCAGTTCTCTTTAAGGTTACGTATTATTAAATTTGCGGTGTTCGTTTTGTAATACATAACTATATTAAAAAAAAACAATTTCTATTCAGTGAAATGGGATGGAGGTCTGTAAGATTGTCTCGAGAATACGAGGATTATGACGTTAATTACAGTTTTACTGATAATTTATGGATGAACATTGAACATACAAGTAATTGAAGTAATTTTGACAAACATAAAATGTCTGCCGTATAAGGTGGGATAAAATCACAAAAACTGGTTTTATTACATTGAAATATATTATCGAACTCTTCGACAGCCGTAGTTATTTAAAGATAAGTGGAGTGATGTCGTAATAGTTTTTTTTTCTTGATTTGACTTTGTTATTTATCAGTTTTGTCTAGGACGTCCTCGGTCCTCGGCCTTGACTATCAGTTATTCTACTGGCATGCAAATCCGTTATGACAAAGGCAAGGCTTTTGATTATTGAAAAGTAAGTGAGTCTGTTGCCTTTATTTTATTTTAACACGCATAAACAATGTATTGTACAATATCATCGTGAGAACTAGTATGTGTTTTGTTTTATTACATAAAAAATAATATGTTTTTAGATTTTTACTAACTATTTTGCTTTGATTTGTTTATATTTTAAATTATTTTAATAGTTATTCTGCGGTTCGGACTCGAGATTTTGGCAAGCCAAAAGAAACTAAAAATATCGGGTCAACTATTCTTATGTTATAATAGTATAATTAACCCGTCTTTATTTTTTTTATTACCAGGCCCGGCTTCGCAGAGATGTCTTTAAAATTCTCGGATTTCCTCTTTTATGCTCTCTCTCTATTGCCGAAAACCGCATTCAAACCCAAGCTAATTTGAGTGGAGTAAAAAATGTTAATGAACAGACAGCGAATTCATTTTATACCACATAAACAAGATTTGCAAAACCAGAACTCTCAGCCAGTACTTTATTGCTTTTACAATTTAAGATACATATATCAGAAAGTGTAAGAATAACCTCATTAAATGACGGTTCCACTAATATATTTTAATTGACTATACTTACGATATGTATCTACTCATATTAGTAGTCAGCTGACGTAGTATGAGAAAAAGTTATGACCTTGAATATGTCATGAGAGGAACAAAAATCTAAATTAGTCTCAGCCTTAAATTTTTTGCTTGTGTTTTGTGTTTATGTATTGACTAGTAACCCGCCCCGGCTTCGCACGGGCTCTTTACGGAAAATATTTTATAGTCTATGTTCACGCTTCAGCATGTATGGGACGGCTCGACCGGAGGGATAAGCGTATTATATAGTGACCGGCCTCACAAAAAACCGGTTTGAAATAGCGCTTGCGCTTTGTTTCACCGAGTGAGTGAGGATATCAGAGGCCCATATCCCAACCCCTCCCTCCATCCCCCTCCCTATCCCCCATTACAAAAAAGAAAAATGTCAGGCTTAATTTTTTCCGACGTTTTCATCAAATATAGTTATATTTTAGCCAATATACTTAACAATTTAACCAATATACACGGAAACATTCCTCAAGAATAACTCTATCTTTGGTAAAAACTGCATCAAAATCCGTGCTGCAGCTTTTGAGTTTATCGCGAACAGAAAGACAGACGCGATGGAGGACTATGTTTTATAATATGTAGTGAAGTCGACGGATGTAAGAGTACAGGACAAATGAATAAAAGTTGGTTGAACTGCGTAAAAGAAGTTATTACTGGAAAGGTAGCAAGTAGTATTTTTATTTTTATTTTTTAAAAGACAACTCCCGCATTAGGAATATACATCCTGTGTCGCGGGGGACTTTACAAACATACATGTAACGGACACAAATAACACCCAGACTCAGGACAACATTTTGTGGATCACACAAAGTGGTGTCCCACGTGGGATTTGAACCCACGACACTTGGCGCAGTAGTGAACGTTAAAACCACTAGGCCAACCGTGCAGGCGAATTGATAGAGGATAACGCAAGAAGAAAACATCCGAATCCGAAAGATTCTCCGTTCAATTAGTTTCACCTTCCTTTTTACGTTTACTCATTTCAAAATTATTTAACGTACACTTGCATTTCTTCAGCTACTCCAAAATAACATTTGACTGTTGATGAAATAAAATGGCTTTGAATGTTGCTCTCTTCTCATATTTGCAGTACAAGTGGTTTTATCTGTAATATACTGGGTGTGATTCGAAACTGCAACTAAACAATATCAGATGGATTACACGTCCAGATAATATCATTTGACAGTTTATCTCCTCGGAGATACCTTAAGATAACTATTATGACAATTATTACACGGTTTCTACATTAAGAGTGCAGTATAAAAAATATTTTACCTGTATACTGGTGGTTTGTGATCATAATTGATGACAATATGAGAAAACTAGTTAGCTTTATCTCTCGATATTAATTAGATTTATTAATTTAAACACGGAATGTGACAAAAAAAACAATAAAAGTTTTTATTTTCATCGAAGAAATGAAAGTAGGAGAATCATATTTGGTATCTTTTAGATTATTTTTAAATATAAATACCTATTTTTGACATCTAACACACAACGACATCTAGTCCCAAGATAAGCCGAGCTTGTGTAATGGGTACTAGACAACTGATATAAATACACATACACTTTTTTGTTGTAAATACATACAAATATTATACATAGAAAACACCCAAACTCCGAAACAAAAACTAGTAGATCATACAAACGTTTGGTCTGACCCAGGAGTCGAACCCGTGACCTCAAGCATATGCTATCACTGCGCCACCGAGGCAGTTAATATTTAATCAATTAATTGCTTGGGACAAAAGATACGGCACATAGGAGACTGCTCGACCGGAGTGACGCATAGAGGCAGACCTGCCCTAAGGAATTCTTTCGTTTTTTTTACATAGTGAGTGAAGTTAGAAGAGACTTAGAATAATCCCCTTCCCTCCCCATACTTCCCCTAATCCTAGGGGGGTCAACTCAAAGCTCTTAACATCAGCTCAGCTATTTGCTTGTGTTCTCTCTATATAAATAAAATATTTAAATAAAAATATGTATTTACTCTACCGCTATCGTCGTTATGCAGTTGCAGCCTAACAAGGTAATTGGCATATAACGCATATTTTTCCTTTATATACACAACACAGTCTATTTATTACAAATGAATGTATAAGTATCTGGTTGTTTTTAGAATATTAATTAAAGCACGTTTTTGCCTTAATTAAAATTATTGTGATGGTTAGTGATCTTGAGTGCTATGTTTGAGGTAGAGACAAATAAATTACACATTTTATATCTACCTTCTATGGTTTGGAGCATGAGCTGTAACGGCTTGCATGTTGCACGTGAAGAAAGCTTAGTACCTACTTGTATTTTCAATAAACCTATCACTATACTAGATAATATTATCGCAAATTTAACTCACAAAATAACTGACTTTAACTGCAAGAAATTTGGCGTTGTGTTTTAAGCGGTTACCTTGCCACGTCTACTGAGAAGTGACGTGGGTTCGGTCCTGGCCAAGGTCGGTGTGCATGGGACAAAATTTGGGTGGTATTTTTATAATAACAGTAAGTTTATTTACTCATTATTCCAAAAACATGCGTCGGCATAGTAGTATAAAACTGTGCTTTAGTTGGCAGCGCCTTCCACTCTGGGAACTAACGATTGGGTCTACTTTTGCAATATATAAGAAGGATATTCTCTAAAATTCAATTATTGAAACGAAGGGAGTTTCTCTTTCATACATATTAATAAAAAAATACCTTATACTTAAACCAAAACTTTTTTTTACATAAAATGACTCTACTCTGCCTGGTGGAAAGCATAAGCAGAATCCAAGAGTCACCACACTCATTGCGAATGCAGACAATGCAACAATGCAGCATGGTGACCAACACTATGGTGGCCTAGTGATGCTTCTGCATCATTGGGCCTCCAGTCTCGTACTCACCAACGAAACACGACAGCACGAATTCTGTTATTTTGGGTTGATTTTAATTGCGATGGGTGAAATTAGCGTGGCTCTACTACCTATTACTATGTAGGTAGACGTAATTGAAAAACGATAGTTCTCCGACTGAGTAATTATATATTATGTTATATTATATTATATTTATATGTGTCTATAGGTACTTATGTATTGTGTAGGGTATGTTGTATTTCTATGTATAATATTCAGTATTTATTTGTATATATTAGTTTTATCCAATACCATCGTATCAAATGTATTATTGTATATGTCAAATTATACTATTTTTTCTTACGCACCTACCACATCATATTTTCACATTAAGGTTGGCTGGCAGAGAATGCCCCTATGGCATTAAGTCCGCCTTTGTGCAAAATGTGCATCAAGTTTTAATAAATTAATAAAAATAAAAATTAAATAATCGTGTTTGACATCGGTATTTTATTTTACAAAGCATAATAATTTCTTACTTTTAAAAAATATGTAATAATAAAATACACTTCCAACTAATGCTAACAATTCAACTGGTTCCGCAGCTCGTTGATAGCCCGCCGATAATAAAACCAAAATAGTGCATGGGAATTACTCAGGCTATCGCATAATCGCGAGGTCGGACGTTGCAAACGCAGACATGTCGTGCAATCTATATTTTCACAGTGCACATCATGTTTAGACAAGGTCACGCTTATCTCTTACAGGATGCTGGATATCAAAATGCGAATAAAATGACCATATGAGGAAAGTAACATGATTTGAATAGCTGAGAGGATGTTATTATCTATTTAATCCTGACTCAACAAACATTTGTTTATATGTGACTGTATTAGATATGTTATGATCTCAGTGATTCAACAATTATTTTCTTTTATTTTTTATTTATTGAATAGGGGGCAAACGAGCGATAATGATATGATAAATAAGCGATTACCGCCGCCCATGAACACCCGCAACACCAGAGGCGTCACAAGTGCGTTGTCGGCCTTTAGGGGATGGGGATGGGGTATGGGTCTCTGGTATCTCACTCACTCAGTGAAACACAGCGCAAGCGCTATTTCACACCAGTTTTCTGTGAGGCCGTGGTATCACTCCGGTCGAGCCGGCCCATTCATACCGTAGCGTGGCTCTCCTACGGTTAGATTTTTATAGATAGGCATTTCACTTATAGATGAAGGCCTGATTAATAAAACTATAGTAATGAGCTCTGGTTAGCTAATTTTTACTGATTGTACTGTTAATGTACTGTTGTGTGATCCACGAATTGTTGTCCCGAGTCTGGATGTTCTTTATGTCCGTTTCATGTATGTTTGTAAAGTCCCCCACGACACAGGATGTTTATTCCGAATGTGGGAGTAGTCTTTTTTTTTTTTTTTTTTTTTAAATAGAAAGAAATGTTGTCGACTTTTATCCACACTAATATTATAAACCATGCACCAAGCTCAAGAGCTTGTTTGAAAGCGCTAATCTCAGGAAGTGCTGGTCCGCTTTGAAAAATCACTATCGAGGAAGGTATAGCCTGTATATCATCGCGCTAAGACGAAAAGGAGGTTATACTTTTATAAAAATCATGTATTAGAGTTTTTTAACATTGGTTTACTACAACCTTTTTATCTATACTACCTATACTAATATTATAAAGAGGAAAACTTTGTTTGCATGTTTGTTTGTTTGTTTGTTTGTAATGAATAGGCTCAAAAACTACTGGACCGATTTTAAAAATTCTTTCACCATTCGAAAGCTACATTATCTACGAGTAACATAGGCTATATTTTATTTTGGAAAAAAATAGGGTTCCGTAAGATATTGGGGTTTTTCGGACACAAGGTGTAAAAAATCAACCAGAAAAGTTAATTATTTTGCGTACGCTGCGTAAACTATAAAAGATAGAACCATAAAATGTTCTAATTAATCGTAGATCTTATAAATATCTACAAAAAACCACGAAACACTATACGGGGGAAAATTTTTCGCTACGGGCAATAAAAGACGCAAACGAGGTTGCGTCGGTCAGCTAGTGGTAAATAAATTTGTTCATTTCAAGTTGTCAATTCATACAGTGGAACATACAACCTCCTCCTTTTTTAAAGTCGATTAAAAAGGCAAACTTTCATTGTGTCTCAAATAAGCCCCCGAAAAATACATTTACTTGAATTACTTGGACCGTGTTGTAATGTAATCAGTAGAAACAATCTAGTATACGTTCTATTACGTCAAGATTACATAGCCATAATGATGTCTTGCCAGTCCCCAACCAGCACTCGGCCAGTACGTATGGCCCTAACCCTCTCCTGAGAGGAGACCCGAGCCCTCCAGTGGGACTTTATGGGTTGTTGATTATGATGTGGACAGAATGTTGTTACTGCAACAATCAATATAATATTACAACGACATATATTATTTAATCCAATTTGGGTTATTATTCATACAAAGCCGGTAAATTGTTTAATTAATTGTAATATTTATACTTACCAAATTAATATCCATCGTATTTCATACACATAAATAGTTCCGATACAACGGCAATTAATATTAATTATTATTTACAAAGTTTTAAATTAAGCTAATCTAATCTTTCATGCATTTAATCATAATATCATTTCATAATAAACCAAAAAATAAAAGCAATACTGAGCCGGTTGTACGGACACTGACTAAAAATACAATTCTGCAAGTAAATCTCAAAACATAGTTAATTAAAAAGTCTGTTAAAAGGCCTCCATTCAGAATTAACTTATTTTTATCTCACAACAGTTGACAACGTGTGCAGTCAGTTTCGCTTTTTCACACAAAACTTTGCACAAATTAATGTGAATATACATTTTTTGTTTATGTATAAAATACCTCCAGGATATACACTAGTCGGTTAATTAGTGTTTTTGCGGAGTAATATCTGTTTTGTTTGAACGTATGAACGAAGCAGGAAACGAGACGAGACGCTATCACGAATTTCATTCTGCTGTTATAGTGCGCTTCACGAGAATTGGTGGATGAAAACAAAAATTATTATTCGATTTTATATTGGTGAACCAATATATAGGTATGCCATTTTAGTATTTCAAAAAAAGTGAGTGTGAGTGAGTAAGAGAAAAATTATATTGATATTAAAAATTGTCTGAACTGTTCATCTCTAAGCTGAAAAGTACATGAGCGAAACAATTCCATTGTTTTTATAATAAATAACTTAATAAAATCATTATGCAGATTTGTGACGTTAACACCAGATCACATATTAATGACAAAAAAAGAAAACGCGTTTGTTTAGGTATTCGTATCTCGCACATAATTTTGTTGTTTGAGTAGTAATTAAACTCATATTACTTAAGCATATTTATTCACTTAAACCCTTTAAGATACCATAAAATTTGACCTTCAAGTGAAATTTCACAGACCAAGAGAAATAAATAATAATACAACCGCCAATTCAATTCACTCGCCATCCGCACTGTAATTTCAAGGCCAACCCGCTGATCTCACCGACCATTTTTTACACGAGTATTACATTACTAGTTTTAGAAGCACCAATGTTCTATCTGATCGGATAGTGATTATGAAAAGCTTAGGGTCTACCTAACATTGGCGATTAATACCTATCGGTCACACGCCACCCATTGTAACAATTCAGCCATCTTTGAATATTTCATACATTTGTAACACTTTTTTATTGTTTTTGCCATTTTTTGTTGGCGTTACATTCGGGCGCCTGTGGAGTGTAGAAGCTTAAGGACGATTCATGGTCGATGTTGCCATTATACCAGTAATATTATAATTTTTCTTACAAAAAATCCTGGTTCAGAGAACCTACATTAAGACGTATTTAGAAGGAAATGAGTCATAGAATCTAGCCTTGACTTTAAGCAAAGGCGTTAAGAAAATTGTTGTATAATGTACTTATATCACGCGCGAAAGAGGCAAAAGTGTTTTTAACGTTTTATATTCGTATTACTGGTTCTAGAATGTTGATGAACATACATGTATAAATGATTTTGTTTTGTGAAGTTTTTTATGTGGAATATCTTATATTCTGAAATTGTAAACAAACGTACTTCTACATGCATATTATTATGTAGTAATCGACTCGGGTCCTTTGATATATTTGCCGAATTTGCTACGACTACGCTACAGGAATCCCCATGTAAAAATACATCTATACTAATATAATAAAGCTGAAGAGTTTTTTTGTTTGGTTAAACGCGCTAATCTCAGGAACCGCTGGTCCGATTTAAAAAATTAAGCGGTCGCCACGCCGTTCCCTACTTCACCAAGTGTTGTGGATTCAAATCCCACATAGAATAACACTTTGTGTGATGCACAAATGTAAAGTCCCCCGCCACACAGGAATTATTCCTAGTACGGGAGTTGTCTTTTTTAAAATAAAATAAAAATATGTATATTATTTGATTATACATATTAAAGATATATTTGAAAGTTGACTTAATTATTAGCTGCGGCTAGGGCAACAATACGTAGTCGCTGATGTATGAATGGTAAGGAAAAAGGATTGAATTGAACAAAAACACGACGTGTTTGTAGATAACTTTTATCTAATCTAGTAACCAGAAATCTTAGATAAAAAGTATCACTTTATCACAAAAAACAAAATTTAAACAGTTTACATTACTTTCACAATACTTTATTAGGGTTATCTTATCTCTGAGTAGACAATGTGTAGTAAACATCATAGTATGAGATAAAGCAAGAACGCGTGAAACAGGTGGATTTATTTTCTATGTACGTTAGGCCGTCAACCACCGGTATTTTAGTCTTTGTATTTACTACGCGGTAGCACGTTTTATGTTCCGAATGTGGATAGAATATTTACAAATAGGTATGTCAACTGACAAAATTTAAACAATACATTAACTACAAGCTTTAGCTGCACTATATTTATATAGGTACCTAGCTTGTCTTAGTGTGTTCATTCATATACATGGGACACTCAGAAAGTTTGTCGAAAATAAAAAAGTGTTCTATAGGTAAATATTATTTTTAAATACTCTCTACTAGTCTGTATACAAAGTTGCATGCGTCTGTAACAGTTTTCGAAACACTTTTCCAGTCCACCGCAGACACCTGCTCGAACGCTGCCAGCGCATCTTCCGATACTTAGCTATAAGTTTTTAGTTTAATTTACTAATACCTTTTTGAGTTCAATGGTGTATCGTTCAGCACCTGTTTTCAGATAATAATATAATATACATGATTTCAAAATATCCGACTTCAAGAATTTATATAACGTACTTCCGTACGTACCTACCTATTTCGTTCTTGAAGATATAAACGTAGCTGTAATATTCGACTAGTTATGAACTAACACACACACAATTTAAAATTTCAGCATAGATTAGATATAAATAAGTATAACAATAAAATATCTCTAATTATTCGTGTTGCTATAAAACTGCAATACTTTAGTTCACTCAATGACAATATTGAACAGCAGCCGTACAACAGTCGTTATAGTCCAGGGTCGATAATTATTAAAACCAAAAAAAATCATAATAGGATGAAACCCATTAGAAAAGGAGGGATATATGATAAAAATGAAAGGAAAAATAATTTACGGGCGATCTGAGGTTGGGAAGGGGATGGGGATGAGTTTTTAAGGGTAAAAAACGGTTTTTCTCTATTTCCGGCAAAAATAAAAGTCCTATCGAAAAAAGTCAAATGAAAAAGTTGTAGATAATAAAAAGATCTAAAACTTTTGTATTTACACTTTTTTCACATAACCTCAAAATTTATGTGAAAATTTCAAAAAACCAAGTTTTTGGTTTTTTATTTGTATCTTTTACAAAATTTTTTTTTTTTAACGAAATTTTGTGAAAACTTACCTTTTTATGTCCCAAATACGCTGTAATTTATTTGATTAAAAATATTTATTTTTTCACCTTATTTTGAATTAATATCGGAAAAACACCCTAATTTTCAATCGAAAATTCACCCGTCAAAATATCAGCTTTTTTCAAAAAGTTGGTATGGTTTCTGTTCGTTGAAGTCTCTACTTTCCGATGGTGAAAAAAAAAATATGTTACTATGGTAAATCTTCTCAGAAAACGCAAAAATTAAAAAAAATCTTGAATTCGAAAAATTTTTTTTAATTATTATAAATAATTTTGAGGTATTTATTAAAATTTAGACTTTAATTACTCGAAAAACGTTAGATTACATGTGACGTTGTTGTTGATTTATTTAATTCTAATTACATTTATGTCATAGAAAATCTCATTATAGATAAATATAAATGTAAATCGTACTATTAAATGTAGATGCTTTATTCTCATTACGTTATTCATTACAATATTTTTAAACACATTAATCTCATCATTCATAAATACCTTATCTTCAATTCTAATCACTTATCCATAAGTTTTTGTCTTTTTGATGGCATTTCTTCATCGTTAGATTCGTCAAACATCTCCGATTCTAGTAGATCTTCGAAATCTTCATGATTATCACCTTCTTCCTCTCCAACATTATTTCCAGACTGCGTTGGTTCTTCATCCACAATATCTTCTGAATCATTAACTTCCTCATAGGTTTCTTTTTCAATATTGGAGCAATTTTCAGAACCATGACAGTTTGAACACAAATTTGTGCATTTTAAACCATGTTTTCGGCAACCACATTTTAAACTGTTACATCCAGTTTCACAGCTGCAGCAAATTGTTTTGAGCAATATTTCCGGAATTAATTCTTTTTGTGTAAATTTGGGCATAATTCCACGTTGAAATTGCTTCCAGCCCCAATCTGTTGCTGTTAGTTCGTTACCCAACCAAGTTTGAAGCTGATAATATGCCCTGTAACAATGTTGTTCTGCTGCTCCCTCTGTGGGTGGGAGGTTTGCCAAAACGAAAGATGATTTAATTTTTGCCAATTGATATTTTTTAAACCTTAATTGATTCAGTGTATTTTTTTCATTTTTACATTTATAAATAGATTTGATTAGTTGTAACCCATTTTTTTTTATTTCTTCGTTACTTGCATCTTTCTTATAAAAAACATTGGCCAAATTTGACAAATTTTTAGCGTCTAATAATGAATTGACGATACTTTTCTTTCCTTTTCCGGCAAATCCAGATGTTGTATCGCAACCAGAAAAACAATGCAGAATTGCAACAATGTTTCTTAAGGATTCATGTTTGAAACTATTAGACGTGAAAAATAGGTCTTTTACATTTCCAGAACCTGGTTTGAGAAAATAAATGTCATGATTATATGAATTTAACTGATTTAAAAGGACCAAAAGATCAATATCTTGGCCCACAACAATTACAGTTTTATTAGTACTTATTGCAACTTTTATCGCGGTTTCAATTATGTCAGCATCAGCATCTTCTTCTACTTGGTTACAGGAAAATCCTCGTGACTGTAATCTTTTCATCAAAGTTTTTATTATTTTATCCTTATTTTTCTCGTTAGATAAAAAATTTTCTTGCAAAAAAGGTATTTTTGTATGATTTTGATAATCGAACTCTGGAATATTGTCTGAGGTTTTTCTACGACTACGTTCTCCTTTTTTAGTTGATGTAGCTGCTGGTACTGTTGTGACACTAACTGATTTTTTAATTTCGGGATACCCATCAAAGACAATATAGCTGCTTACTGCGTAATGTTTTTCAACATAGCGCAAATATTTATTCATTATCTCTTCTACCGTATCATTTTTTTGCCAAATTTTTTTGTTATCAACGTCACATGTAATCTAACGTTTTTCGAGTAATTAAAGTCTAAATTTTAATAAATACCTCAAAATTATTTATAATAATTAAAAAAAATTTTTCGAATTCAAGATTTTTTTAAATTTTTGCGTTTTCTGAGAAGATTTACCATAGTAACATATATTTTTTTTTTCGCCATCGGAAAGCAGAGATTTCAACGAACAGAAACCATACCAACTTTTTGAAAAAAGCTGATATTTTGACGGGTGAATTTTCGATTGAAAATTAGGGTGTTTTTCCGATATTAATTCAAAATAAGGTGAAAAAATAAATATTTTTAATCAAATAAATTACAGCGTATTTGGGACATAAAAAGGTAAGTTTTAACAAAATTTCGTTAAAAAAAAAAATTTTTGTAAAAGATACAAATAAAAAACCAAAAACTTGGTTTTTTGAATTTTTCACATAAATTTTGAGGTTATGTGAAAAAAGTGTAAATACAAAAGCTTTAGATCTTTTTATTATCTACAACTTTTTCATTTGACTTTTTTCGATAGGACTTTTATTTTTGCCGGAAATAGAGAAAAACCGTTTTTTACCCTTAAAAACTCATCCCCATCCCCTTCCCAACCTCAGATCGCCCGTAAATTATTTTTCCTTTCATTTTTATCATATATCCCTCCTTTTCGAATGGGTTTCATTCTATTATAATTTTATTTCACTTTTCATTATTTTTAAAGGCTTCTACACTGGTCAGAGAAGAGAAAATGAAAGAACCTATTTAAGAACCTTCGATCAACTACCAACCCGTTACTGAAAAACGCATCAAAATCGGACTAGTAATTTGCGAGATATGGTTATGTATGTATTTACAAAAAAAAGTATATATGTATTTATATCAATTGTCTAGTACCCATAACACAAAAAAAAAGAAAAAAGAAAAAATGTTGATTACTTTTTAACAATAATTTTATATCCTTTTTTTACCTCTGCCAAACTGCAGGACAGTTTGTTGGCAGCCGTAGCTCCTTATTAAATTTGTACAATTCGTATAACATTATTTCGTTTATGTTGCAAAATTTCAATTTACACAAGACGCTTCTCATCAATTAAGACATACCAATATAACAGTGAAGATTCTCAAGTAGGTACTTCACCAACCTTGATTTAAATTTTTTTTTACATGAGAACTGTTACCATTACACATTTTACAAATATCCTTTGATACTGCCATCCAGTGCCAAGCTAAGCGTGGTATGTTAGATGTGCGGAATATTTATTTATTACTAGCTGACCCACGCAACCTCTTTTGCGTATTATATTGTCCGTGGCGTGAAAATTTTCCCTCGTTCTAGAAACATTCTTTATTGGTGCTCCGCTCCTATTATTAGTAGCGTGATGATATATAGCCTATAGCCTTCCTCGATAAATGGACTATCTAACACCGAAAGAATTTTTCAAATCGGACCAGTGGTGCCTGAAATTAGCCGGAACAAACAGACAGACAGACGGACAAAAATTTTAAAAATATATATTTTGGTATGTGTACCGTATATACATTCATATGCATGTAGTAGAAAGCGGTTATTTTAATATTACAAACAGACACTCCAATTTTATTTATTTGTATAGATTTATAGATTTATTTATTGGTCTGTTGGTTTGCTACCATTCCATTGCGCGGCAGGTAAAAATAGGCTTGATTCGATTGACCGACCTATTTCATTATAAATTTGAGACGTACACGCTACACGCTGAACGTTAAAATGAGTCTTCGGCATTATTTACCAGTCAAAAGCCAGTGTACCGCCTTAGCACATTATATTTTCGGACGTTATTCTTAGACACAATTGTTTCCTTGTATTAACGAGCATGGCTCGACGCGACCACTTTGTTTATCGTCATTATATGTGCGACGCATAAGTATTACTATTGTTTACAGACCATGCCAATTATGTTACGTAACGTTTAGGTGCCTTATCGTATCACCGACTCACTGTTTCAATCATATAGTTATGAGAAAGGACTTGATGCAACTGTTTTATACCCTTCATGAATATGTGTTAGGAAAAAGACAACGTTATCCTAAGTAAAATACTTGTTATTGCGTTTACTTTGACTGATAACTTTTTCCTGAATTTTTATTTCATGTAACTAATTTAAAATGATTTTTTTTTTGACTGCCTGGGTGCGCAGTGGTGGTGTATGCGACTGTTGTATGAGGTCTCGGTTTCGATGCCCGGGTCGGACTAAACGTTAGTATGAACTACAAATAAGAAGCTTTTATAAATATATTTTTAAGAAGAGTGGGTGTTTTCTATGTTTTTTAATTTATAAGTATTTAAAATAACAGTAAAAGTATTCTATCAGTCAATCTAACTTTTATAATATAAGCTGTGCTTAGTTTGAGGCTAGATGGCGTCGTGTGTCAGATGTCTGAAATATTTATTTACTATTGCTAAGTAATTTCTAAGTCATTAAGTTACGCATCGGGTATTTTCTAATAGACTTATCTTTAACGAGTAACTAGCACATTCTCGTAAAAATATGGTTTTACCTATTAACCTAGATTATAAAGTAGTTCTTAGGCCGTCAACACACATAGCGTCAGGTAGAATCTCTTGGAGGGTAAAAAAAGTATTTGATTTTAATGTTACATTACATAAAACCTTAAAACGGTTTAAAATTATTTCTTAATGGTTCCGATTAATTAAAGTAATAGATATTTCGACCTTATACAACAGATTTCACTAAATTTATTAATTTTAAACCGTTTTTAGGGTTCCGTATCTCAAAGGATATAGGATCAATTTGTTGTCCGTCTGTCTGTCAAGACACTTTTTCTCAGGGACGCATAGAGGTATCAAGCTGAAATTCATATCAAATACTCAGGTCTACTGTCCCTTGGAGCTGTGAAAAAATTAAACTTCTAAGCCACCGCAATCAAAAGGTACAGCCGTTTATGAGGCTTTTAAACCTATAGGGTACTTCCCGTGAACTCAGAATCTTGAAATGTACGAAGCAACGTCTTATAGCACAGTTAAAGGTAAAATTTCGAAAAGCATACATTTTTAGTTACATCATATACTAGGTACCTACAGGTTTGCACACTTGGCCGGGTTTTTTACAAATATGTGTACGTTTTTAAACAATAACAACCTAGTCAGTAACTTTGCCGGTCCGCTCTGTATATCGGTTATCGCGGTAATGAGTAGCCTAGACAGACAGACAGATAAAGTTTTTAGCAAATTAATAGCATTTAATCTTCTAAAAAACTTTTAATAATAACTTACCTCTAAACATTCACCCCCTTTTTTTTGTGCCGAAATCCCCTCGTATACCACTTGTGGTTATGTCGGACTCGAACCGACTAAAAACCGCACACCGTCTCGGGTACTAGAAGCCGGGGAACCAGGTGCACCCTCCGAAGAAAATCTCTGGTATCCCGATGTACCTCGGGCTACCCATTGTTTGTAGATGCCCCCCCCTCCTGTGTAGGAACCCTAATATTCATATACTATATAAGGGCGCGAGCACTTTACAGAGCTCGCGCCGCCACCCCGGCCTGCTTCTGCTAAGGTGACTGGTGGCCTCACCTGTCACCCTCAGGCTTGTGCTTTTTTTTTTTTTTTTATTATATAGGGGGCACACGAGCAGACGTATCACCTAATGGTAAGCGATTACCGCCGCCCATGGACACCCGCAACACCAGAGGCGTCACCAGTGCGTTGCCGGCCTTTTAGGAATGAGTACGCTCTTTTCTATGGAAGACGGAGATCGTTTCGCGATCTCCGCCGCCTGAGTCGTCTGCGGTACCTGGCCCGTTTCCGGGCCTGGCGGACAGGGAGAGTTCTAAACCTCTCCCGGTCCCGCTCCCCCATCTCCTTCGCAAGCATAACTTGCTCGCAAAAAGAGACGGCAGAGTTCCACGCGCTCTCGCTTCGCAATATGGCCGCAATCATATTACCGAGCAAGGGAACCCCCACCCCGATGGCCGCCACGAGATCACGCCTCGGCTCGTCCCACGCCGGACACTGCCAGCGTGTGGAGCGCCGTGTCCACGTCTAAACATTCACCCAGACCAGCATTTCCCAACCTTTTTCAGCAACGGACCCCTAAGAAATCAAGCACAGTTTTCACGAACCCCCTTCATAAAATTGGATTAGGTATTTGTCTTACTAATTACACTAATCGCGCGCGGGCGGCGAGCGCAAATAAGCGTAGTTGCCGAAGAGTGCGGTGCGGTGTGGTGAAGGGAATAGTAACGGCCTGGCGCGCGGCGCTCGCACGCACTTGTTTCACTCACATCATTCATTCCGTCTCGCTCACCGCACGCTGGCGTGGCGCACGTTCGGCGTGCTAAGTAAGCGTAGCAATTACGAGACTTATTTAGCATATATGTATGGTCCAGAGAGACACCGCGGACCCCCATATATATACTCGCGGACCCCCAGGGGTCCGCGGACCACAGGTTGGGAAACAATGACCCAGACCATTCAACAGAAAAAAGCTAGTGTCGTTAACAAATTTCGTAGAGGAAATCGATCGGGCGCTTAATCGATATCGTAAAAAAGTTTAAAAAGCATATTTCTTATACTATTGTTTTACTACTACCATTGCTTCTATTTTCTTAGATAATAGACCAGTTGAAAAGAACATTACACCTTCGAATAAACAAACTATTTGGAATAGAAGCAGTCCAGCCGGTGTGTGTTGAACGCCTTCTTATAACACATATTTTCTTAATATCCCTTCAGATGTTCACACTTATAGGTCATATTTGTTTACAAGGTTTAGATAATCGTTTGTGTACTGGTATGGTTCTCTGCGTAAATTGTTTACGAGCTTTTAGGGCAAGCAGTCTCTATTATTTCATAAGAAAATCATTAGAGCATGTTTTAACCGATTTCAAAAAGGAGCAGGTTCTTAATTCGAATGTTTTTTTTTTAATGTTTGTTTCCTCAGAACTTTCGACTGGGTGAATTTGAAAGGTGATGCTGCCCCGTGTTGGGACCACAATTCAATTTGATTTAGTCTTTCGTTTTGTTGTGGTTTTTTTTATTTTTAGTCTACTATATAAGATATATGTTCTATCGTCTCATAATTTGTTGCGAACGCATTATAACATTCATAATATTAAAATTCAAGGCTAACTTTGTCAGTAACATTTTCACGGGTAAGCCGGTGCACAATACTTTGTTTCTTGGGGAAGGACATTTATTTACGGGCGGAGTCGCATGCAAAAACTGCTTATATTTATGTTTGCTTTTCTAGAAGTAATGTGTTAGTTCTTCTTTCCACCTGTATGAAGTTTCACTTCGGGTGTTAGTACGTCAAACGGATTTCGAATAAGTGTATATGTAACTAAGTAGTTAGTTAACTGTTCTTAGTTAAATATTAAATAAAAATATAAACTACTAGCTAACCCACACAACCTCGTATGCGTCTTATATTGCCCGTAGCGTGAAAATTTCCCCCGTTTTTGAAACATTTTTCATTGGTACTCCGCTCCTATTAGTAGTAGCGTGAAGATATATAGCCTGTAGCCTTCCTCGATAAATGGACTATCCGACACTGAAATAATTGTTCAAATCGGACCAGCGGTTCCTTAGGTTAGCGCGTTCAAACAAACAAACCAACTCTTCAGCTTTATTATTAGTATAGATTATGAATTAAACATGTATTATTCAGATTATATAACAGATTACGAATAAATTTCCTTTATGTTAAAACAAATGATGCAATATACTGTTGTTACTGTGATAAAGTAATAATGGCAGTTTGCCAAACCGTCAATGTGTTACTACGTTCTATTACTACGACTTCCTATAGTTTGTACTCGTGTTGCCAAACCGACTGCTTGGCGACTTGAGTATCATCGCCCATTAAACCACACCACACATTATTGAGTATGTTTTAATGAAACTCTTGAACTAGTTGTTACTTAATAAGGACTCTTGAACTAGTAGTTACTTAATAAGGACTTAATAAAACTTCTTGAAATGGAAACAATAGGTACAGTCTAGAACCATTCCCGAAAGGATCAAGGCAACATACACCACTCAGCCACCAAAGCAGAGAACTCAAACCGACTTCAGCGATATAAAAACACTCATTTTATTCAGGAAAATTAAGGTAAAAAGTTTTCCAATGATAACTTCGACGGAATTAAGAACTAAATTGTATTTCAATAAAATTAACTTTTACTTGAGATATGCAAGCATACCTAAAGACTTTAATTCCATTTTCATTTCAACTGAACGTGACGCTCATCATAAGAAGCCACCAGTGGTCACCCATCCTGGTACTGACCTCGCCGTCGTTGCTTAACCCCGGTAATTGTTTCTAGTCACCAAGTGCACAGTTTTATTGCTTTTATCTGAATAAAAACAGCTGTGTTCATATAGCGTGCTTGTCCTACTTGTATAATTATGTAACAAATATTTCAGTACATGACATGCCTACCCCATTAATTTTATTTGACTTGGGCATATTGATGTTTATGAAAATATTAATAAATTCCGCACTGACAGATCACTTACGTACCAACGTGTCCCTGTTGGTAACGAGTAGACAACATTGTTACCGACAGCAACAAAACAACTGAAACACTTACAATTTTTAATTTATGTTCGTGTTTATTCTCTTGGCAAGACAGTCTTCCTAGCCTTAAGTATTCCCAATATTATATAGGGTTAGCTACTAGATCAACGGTTCTACTTGAATACCAGTTTTTTTACGGAGCGAATGGCTTCACCTCCGCAACCCTGAGGGCAATCTGAATTCGACGGCCGAACTAGTTGTCAGTATATTAGAGGGCACTGACTTTCGAATAACGCTTGCCTTATACCTATATGTTTATGACAACCGGGTAAGAGGACTTATCGTGATCTACGAGGCACCATCGCCAATGGACACTTAAAACTCAAGAGCCACAAGTGCTTTACCGCCCCTAAAGTGACACATATATTGGATTTTTTACCCCGGTAATCTGACGTACTGGATGAGCAAAGCATAGAAAATTAATTAGGTACTTTAGTAACTTAAAATGGAATTAGCACAATCGAAATCAGATGAAATATCACTCATTTGCATTGAAGCTTAAAGTTGTCGTTTTCATGTGATAAGAATGTTTTTTAGGTTATTAATAATAATAAGAAATGGTACTTTTAAATAATGATGAATTGTTATATATCTCAAACTCCGAATATTCTTTTTCTGCTAAGTTTAGATCAGTATATTCTTCAGAAAATCAGTATGGCGTTCAGTCTTAATTTGATCAAAGTCAGAGCTCTCTTTATCCGAAATGCAGTGGATGCTGTATTTATTTTTTATAAATGAGAACACCCTTCTCACCAATTTTCACACCACCGGTATTAAGTCCGCCGTAGTACGTTTTGTGCATAAACAAAAACATTTAAGTTTTACATAAATACTGCACTTAAATCAATTATGATGACATTAGAAATGAAAAAAATATAATAATATATTTTTGACAATATATGTGTTTACTGTACAGAATAATAAGTGCGTCGGTTATTAAAACCGTAAAACTGATAGAAAAACACGACACAGTTATAAGGATAAGAGAAATATTCGTATTTTCTGTGGTACTTGTTATTTGTGCGTATACGCATATAATATTGTTTGTTCAGAAATTCTACTAATTGGATTGTACGTATCCGGTTATCTGAAACAAATAAGTATTTTCCTCAAAATAATATTTGAAATACAATAATTAAAATATTTATTAACTAAATGTAAGTAAAGGCACTAATGAAGTTATAAAATTTAGAATGTTATTATTAAAAATAAGTTATTACGGAAAATAACTTATGAATAGTTCAACAGGAAAAGTCTGCATAAATACCTATTTAAGTTAATTTATCATATTAACTATTTCATTAGCAACTATAGAAAATATACCTACCTAAATATGAAGATTTTGTAGTAATAAACAGGAAATCCTTATATGCAGATCGGTACGTAATTGTTTTTCTCGTTAATTAAATGTAATTTTAACCGCCTTCATTATCTGGCAATTAAACGTACACGAGTGAAGACCTTAGAAAATAATTACACGATTTTCACAAAATCATTATACATTCGTTGCGAGTTGAATATTTTTATTCCGGGTATTTTGGTTTGCGAACATACTAGTAAGAAGTTAGTCGAAGTTTGCTCTTACAAAATTGCGACCGAAGGGCGATGAGGAGATGGCGGTTGCAACGGTCGACAGGACCTGACTAGTGAGACGGGCCAATGCCTGTCGCGGATGACGGAAGAATGTTTTGTGTTTCTCGCTCCGGTTGTTGGCAAACACCGGTGTGACTTTTAGTTGGTAGGAATCCGACAGACCTTTTCACTCCCCCCAGCGGACTAAGGACATCTATAAAAATCTTCTATCCCGTAAACACAATTTTTTTACCGAAAGTGTGTATGTTTTTGTTTTATTTGCTATCGGTACCGCTGTTAAGGAACAAGTGTGCAGAGTTTGTTTATAGTTAGGTACAAAGTGTTGAATATTTATTTTCTTATGTCGAGTTTGATCGCACACTGCGGTGGGAACCGGAGTAGACGTCGGATACAAACAATATTATAAACAATATTGATTATATTATTGATACAACCGAAAATTTCACACGTCATTTCAGATCTTAACTTCCTAATACAAATGAGGGTTAGTGTGAAGGCAGATGGAACAAAGCTATTTATTTATTGTATTCCCTTGGGATTTGTGTTTTAGTGTTTACATAACAAAGTTGACCAAGTCTTACGTTTTAGAAGACGATAAAACTTGTCAAGACAACTCCCGCGTATATACATATACCTGTCTCGTTGGACTTTATTAACATACCTATATGAAACGGACGCAAATAGCACTCAGACTCAGAACAATAATTTGTAGATCATAAAAAGTGTTGTCCCAAGTGCAGTTTGAAAACAATACTTAAGTACAGAAGAAAGGAGCAAGGACGGTTTAATGACACTACGCAATTCGTGTAGTCATTGTTTTCTATAGATAACAACATAACTACTGTATAAAATAGAACTATATTTATGTAACAGTTCAATAGTAAGTATTAAAAACTCTCTTCAAAAAGATGGTATTAACTCATTTAAACAAAAAAGTATTTAACTACGGCTGAAAGGCAAGGCCGAGATAATAAATGTTACTCGTATCATGTAGGTGTGTAGCAGAATTATTTTTTTAGGATTTTTTTCATTGCTGCACCCAGTGATTGAAGTGATAGGAGCTCAAAACCCTCTCCAGTAACTTCAATCACTCGAGGTCTAAGAGCGGAGGTGCTCTTTCGATCATAAGTAACTTTATACTTTTTAATTGCCTAAATCAGAAACCGAAAGAAAAATTAGAAAACGAACCGCATCATATTATTTACACTGAAACATATGACATATAGCAGGAAGCCGATTCATGCATCAGAACCAGCCACGGTAATTTATAGTTCAGATACAAATATGTACCTACATATATTCAATAGCCGTCACATATCTCGTAGACACCCAGTTTAAAAGCTTAACATTCATTCATTTTTCTTTATTCTAACTCCTAAATAACACTAACTATACTAGTAACCAACAGTTGATGAACGAATGATGAGTATATGGTATCTGTAATGGACATGCATACCAGGTACTGTTTAATATGAACAGTGTGTATAATAATGTAGTGTATTTAATGTAGTGTTTACAAATTAATAAATAAATAAATAAATCTACAAAAATAAATACTGGAAATTATTACATAAAGTATTATATAAAGTGCACGTACACAATGATTTGTAAAATAATATTATTGTGCTGGCTGAAAACACCCTACACAATGTTTATTACAAAATAGAAGCAAAGGAGTTAGTGTTTAAAGTGTTAATCATTAAAAAAACTCTGTTTTTGTGCGTTTGTTCGGTTTTGCAGTGGTAGTGAATGCGACTGCTGTGCTTGAGGTCTCGGGTTCAAATCCTGGGTCGGACTAAATGTTTGTGTGATCTACAAATTGCGGGTGTCTATGGGCGGCGATAACCGCTTACCATCAGGCGATACGTCTGCTTTTTGCCCCATATTCCACAAAAAAATGTACTAACGGACAATCTCCTACTAACTTCTCTCTTGTACTATTCAAAGTGGAAAAAAGGCCTTAATCCAATGATATTTCATTTAAACCGATTACCTACATGAAAAAAAAGGAATTGTGTAACAAAACTTTGTTTACAAGGCTAACGTTACCTACAACTAGTTCCCACATTATGTACTGACAATGTCACAAAAAATGAACGATTTCGACAACATCTGCGCCACACAAGGTTGCGACTTTTGATAGCTACAGTAGACCTATGAAATCATCACTATTAAAAGAAATGCCTTTGTGTTTCTTTGTTCCTGCATTTTGTGATACAATCGTTTCGATGGGATTTGTGGTTTTAGAATATCATTTTCTGTATTTCTATACAAAATAAACTTTGCTGTCATACTGATTATTTATTATTATAGAAACTATATTCACGATGTAACTTTATTCAGCACTGTGTTTCTGGCTTCCAGTAAATCTAACTTTCCAAATTGAAGACTTTTTAATTACAATTATGTACTTATACAATATTAGTGTGCGATTTTCCCGAAACTTTCTGCCGCACACAACAAAACTGTGAAATGAGCAGTCGCCTGCGTTGTTCCCGGACCAATACGACCTTCAAACCTTTAAGAAAAGAGCGTACTCCTTCTTAAAAGGTCGGCAACGCACTTGTAACGCCTTTGGTGTTGCGGGAGACAATGGGCGGTTGAGAAAATCTATGTATGATGGATTAGGTATACAGAGTGTCACCACCGTTATTTATTCCACTGGAGTCGTAAGAGGTTGGTTAGGGAGCAAATTGCGCAGGACAACAACACTGCTGAGAGAAGGAAATCTCAAAAGAAACGACCAACCCAATCTCCATTTAAAGGAGAGACTTATGTTCAGCAGTGGCCTGTTAAATAGTGTTGATGATGGTAATATACAGTATACAGGTACATATATAATATTGGAACAATCAATGTACAAATTTTGTTTTATGATAAACTAGCTTTTACCCGCAGCTCCGTCCGTGAGTATGTCGGTTATCGCGGTGAAACACAGCCTGTCCCCCCCTCAAAAATCAAAATATCTTCATGTCAAATTTCAAAATCGTAACAGACAGAGAGACAGAGTTACTTTCGAATTCATAAAATTAGTGTGGAATGGAAGAAAAGACTATTAAGTATTTTAATAGTCACTTATATTCTTCAAATACCCACCAAAGATCTTTACGAAAAGACTAAGGTGCTGACAGTACGGCAGTTTTTCATACAGCACACTATTCTTCGACAGCACTCCCTCATACAATATGATCCAAAAATCTTGATAAATAAAAGACGGAAACATGCGATCTGTCAAACAGGGAAAGGCTCATACAAGCTTTGCCCAACGTCACTTTGGCTACCTTGGTGGTTTTCTTTATAATAAAGCAAATAAAATACTGTCTATTTACGCTCTTACTAGAAAAAATGTAAAATTAATCTATCTATTTGGTTCCAAACGTTAGACTACGATTCTACTGAACAATTAATTTATATCCCTAAATAAACCTACTTTAAACTTACACGTAAACCGTAAACATATCCATAGATTTTTATTTACATTATTTGTTTACATGAACTTGAGTTTTTTTTGTGCAAATAATATTTGCTATCAATGTGTAAACTGTAACATGCGTCTTTAAGTCCAAGAGGAGGGCCTGGCTCCTCCTTTTTCAAAGGAGTTTGGTTTAAATTGCGAATAATAAATTATCGTTTTTATATCAAAGTATTTTTGGTAACTTGCAAGGTAATTTGAAATAATTTCATGCCGGTAAATTGTTTATAATATCTTAAACAAAGAACAAGTTATTGAACTTTCAGCTTCGGTGTTGGCTTTGGACAGAAATCGACCTTGGGTCGGTTGGGTAGGTATGTAAAAAGTGATATACCACCGAATTTAAATGATTTCCGCACATGAAATGATTTGCACTCAAAAAGTGCTACAATCTAAAGGTTATTTGCCCGCGTTAGAAAATATAATTGTTTTCCGAGCTTATATATTGTTTAGTTACACTTCTTATTTAATGTACCAACTCAAAGATACAACAAGGCATTTTTACACAAGACACAAATTAAGCAGATTTCTTGTATACTAATATTTTGATCAAATGGCCAGATGGCGGGACGACTTGCATAGGAGAGCTGGCAGCGACAGGATGCAAAAAGCAACAGACCGGGCTCTGTGGTGTTCCTTGGGAGAGGCCTATGTCCAGCAGTGGACTGCAACCGGCTGATGATGATGATGAACATTTTGCTCAATGATGCCACATGTAAGTTAACTGACATTAAAATATTAAATTGTCGATACTTTATTTTTCTACTTTGTCTGTGTGAAATCTTTTAGTTAACCTTTTGTAGACTTTACTACATGAAGATAGACACATGACTAATCTACGTGAAAAAAGCTTTAAGTTTTCTCCTTATGCAGTTTTAATGGTTTCATGTCAAATTTTAACACTATGATGATAACAATTTTTTTTCAAATCTATAAAGTCATGTAAATTAATTGCAAGTCGATTTAGATTAGGATTTTTTTTTAAATATAATAGGGGGCAAACTAGCAGACGCATTACCTGATGGTAAGGGATTATCGCCGCCCATGGACACCCGCAACACCAAAAGCGTCACAAGTACGTTGCCGACCTTTGGGGGATGGGGAGAGGGAATGGGGGTAGGGGTTGGGGTATGGGCCTCCGGTATCCTCACTCACTCGGTGAAACACAGCGCAAGCGCTATTTCACACCGGTTTTCTGTGAGGCCGACATAACCACCAGTTGCTGGTATCCGAGGGGATTTCCGTACAAAAATAAAATATAAATGGTTGCAGTGGTGTCTTGATGGGTTAATAAATAGCTTCTCCTGAATCTGAAAAATAAAACCTACTAAAGGCAACTAACGCAAATATTATTGTATTGATCTTTGCGAAATTTTGTCAGGATCTTTAAAATAGTTAAAAATATAGATCTAAAATGATCAGAAAGTGGTTTACTAGCAAGTCAAACTTCTAATTGTCAAATAAAATATAACAAAAGTACTACTAGTGGTGGTTTATAATAGTTGCAATTGCAACTCACACTGCATTCAGTGTGCCAGTCTTTTTATTTCAAAAATTTCTTACTATAAAATTTACCTTTACACATAAATACATCTGGATAATATATATCATGAGCAAAAGCGCACATTGAAAGTTTACCAAAATAAACTGAAGTCACAGTAAATATGGAACAGTAGTCTATCTCCGTAGAACAGCTATATGATGTATTAGGCGACAAATTAAGTGACTAAATCCCTGGAGTGCTTATTGAGTTATGTACTTATGTGGAAGCTTTGCCACGGAGACGTCCGTAGGGTTTATGCCAGGTTCCAAAAACTTCTAATATTGTGGCTAGGTTTAGTCTTATTTCTAGTTAACGAAAGTGCGATATTGACCAAAAGAATTCTTCAATACTCAAACTGTCATATTATCAACTTATTACTGTCCAACCGAAGTGAACCAAAGTCTCGCAGAAGGAGCGCTAACCATATGGTCTTGTGCAGTCCACATACATCCAGTGCTGGCCACTTTGTATGAGAAGGAGTATGAAATTTGGCACAGCTAAAGTTTATATGAAGAAGGAGTGCAGATAGCTAAAATTAAATAAAAAAGTTATGGTCAAACATCGACCACTGGGCGACAACGGTAGAGATTTAATTAAATGACTATCTTGCACACTCACATATTAATTGTTATTAATATAACAAAATAACTTTCTGTTTTTCATTTACTGTGGCAGAGGAAAGGTTTGATGACTCATCAATATCGTAAATATGACGTAAGGTCAACAACAGATGGGCGTCTATTTATCTTTGCTGGTTGTAATAGCCGCGCCCTATTTATGAACGAAAATATTCAATTTCTTGGAATACACCAGAGTTTCGTGATTGCCTTGTAGGTATTACTCATTCGGTTCTAGTGAAATTGTTTGAAAGTTTCATGAGGAAGTAATTATACTTTTCTAGAAAATCTTAATTTTTTATTGTTACAATCACTTTGTTTGTTCCTTGCTGACTGTTTTGTTTCTAGTTTTGCACTACCTACGTGAGTTGTTGAAATTTGTGTGTAAAGTGATCTAGGTGTTAAGACCTTCAAAATCTGTTATATTATTACACTCACATTCTACTATATTTCGAGAACCATATTTTTATTTGAAATAGTATGTGATGTTTTACGATGCGAACACTATACAAGCGTTATGAAAAGGCATACTAACAGGGCAACATTTTCTTAATAGAAACTACTTAAGAGGTACCGTAACATGAAAGGTTATAATCTGTTTTAATACAATTAAAACATAAAACGATTACTAACATTTGTTCTTTTGTTTCGTAAAGTATGGGACATGGGTTTACTTCTATCGAATTTAAATCCTTCTCCTCGTGTCGTTACTGAGGGTCGTGATTATCCAGATGTGGGATGTTCGTCTGCCGGACAATATCTCACCACTCGTCCGCACCTTGGCCGAATGAAGAGCAACTTGTAAATTGGCATCCAAGGCTATTCGTATCTGGTCAGTCCACCTTATTGGACTCTTCGTTCTCTTGGTATTTTGCCGAAATTTTGATAACTTATCCGTTAATTACATTGGTAAAATGTCCTGAAATATAAGCCAGCGTGATATAGTAGACCGAAACCTCTTCTCTAAGAATAGTCTTAAGTCCAAAAGTGGACTAGGTGTGAAATTAGTCAATTGTTAATCACCAACGAGTAAAATTAGGTGTTACATCTCACAATTCTATTCTCAATGCTCACTGCGTAGGGAAACACCAATCACCTCAGTTTTGTTCAACAACAGCATTAACCGAGCATACCCATTTAATTTCGACAGAAGAGGATGAGGTCGCTTCGTGTAAAGGCAAACACGTGTTATATTGTGTAGTTTCACTTTTTAACAGCGGAAGGTTGCATGTTGTAAATTGAAATTGCCTGCAACAGTGCAGTAAATTAATCTATAAGTATTGTCGTCTACCTAGCCTTTATTACTCCTAAGATTATTAGGGGTCGGCTTCTGGTTAAACCGGTTTTACCTGAACATTAGTTTTTCTACGGAGCGATTGGCATCCTGGCACCTCCGCAACCCTGAGGGTGAACTGAATCCAAAGATTGAACTAGTTATCAGTACATTTGTGGGCACTGACTTCCCAATAGCGAGTGTCATATGTTTTCATCATCCAAAGCCATCTTTCAAAGCTTGTTATACGAAATTTAATCCATCCTAATATTACAAATTCGATAATAATTCTGTCTATCTGTCTGTTAACCTTTCACAGCTAAACCGCTGCACCGATTTCAATGAAATGTGGCATGGAATTACTCTGATTTTTGAGAAAGGACATAAACTACTCCTTACCGCGATAATCGACATACACGCGGGCGGAGACACGGGAACAGCTAGTGTTACTATATTTTCTACATTTATTTGAGTAATCATAAGATCAAAAAGTCCAATCTGTTTTCTATAAAGCATAGAATTCGTATAACATGGTTACAGAGAAGACATACAAAATGCAAACTATAAACTAAAAAATGTTGCGCCGCATTGAGTCCTTTTATTTTTATTTATTTATTTATTCCTCTTCCTATAAAAAGTTCTTAAAGAACAATAAAAGTCTTCTAGATTGATAATAAATACACATGACATTTATAACTCGATTTAATCGATTGATTACGCGAGAATTCACAGTCTCATCTTTTCAAGACAAAGTTGACCTTTCTTTAAATAACAGCGCACATAAAATAACTGATCGTAAAACGCTATTCTATCTCAGCAAGACATAAATATCGATAGTTTTATCTCTTTATCTTACACATGAGAATATAACGCCTCTGGTTATGACTTTGCTTAGCACTTACTAGTTAAACTTGTATAAATCTCTCTGTTTAAGTCAAATTACTGCTGTTATATTCAGGCGAGTTTATTAACTCCGCAAATAAAAGCAGGTATGTTTTTTGTACAAAGCACTTAAATGGATTTTGATGAATTTCTTGGGGGTTGAATAAAGATTTGAGTAGCTTTTATTTGACCCTATTAAACATAAAGTATTTCTGTTCGATTCTGATTCGACTACTATATCTTGAGACTTGTTAATTGAAATAAACAAATGAATTCTACAAGAACTTTCTTTTAAAGGAACAGGAGTCGGTAACAGAATACTGTGTGCCTTAGTAGGTTGGACTTCGATATACCGTTTTGTCACACGGGACTGGCGAAGTAACAATTCATGGAAGCTTCTGTACAAATACGGAATGCAATATTACATTCAGAATATCATTTAAAAATAGATGTTTTCTCATTTTATTCCTTCGCTCGAATTTTTTAAAAATAATCTCCTAAGTTATTTGTCTATTTTTATCTACTTGAGCAACTGTTTAAGATTAATAATATAAGTTTTAATACGATTCTATTATTATTAGCGACATATAAATTCAGCAACAAAGTTAAGTCAACCTTGACATATCGAAATAAATTCGTTATTCCAATGTCAGTTCCGTTAACCTTTTCTAACTGCCATTTTAAGACTAATTTCTAAGTTCATAGAAAACTAACAAAACTATTCAAATTAGGTGAGCCATTAACAATAAATTAGTCAACATATTTTATAATCTATTAACGTGGCTTAGCACCGAAGTTTAAGTTTGAAATATCACCTAACATGCTTACAAAAAGCGCGATGTAGACAGTCGGGTAGGCTTTTTAACTTCTTAATAAATCAAGTTAATACAAATATAATAAAGAGTAGATCTGTTGATGTAAATTTTAAACAATTAAGGTTTAAATATGATTGCCAATTGCCAACCCTAAATCAAACGAGAAAAGCGCAACAAACTTATAATTAAAAAATAACTAGCATTTTAAGTAAGATAGTGTGGTAACATTCAACGGTCGATTAAGCGCGCCTTTCGAACGCCTCTCTAAATGAAAGGCTAAAAGCATTTAGATCAAATTATTTTCGAAAAGCATTTAACTTATGCCATAATGTTCAAAATTATATCAAGATTTTATTAAACTTTCTACAGACTGCTCTCTTTGATGAGTAATAGATGTAATATATTGTATTTAACTACTGTTTCTTATGACCTGAGTGAGCTGGTCTGTTTCATTGTAATTGTCATGGTCTAACGAACATTGTGACTCATAGTTTGGTTAATCGAATATGCATATTAAATTTGTATCATGTTGCAAGTATCTTTGCGTTAATTAGTCAAAAAATGGAAGTTGAAAACCGTGAAATAAACTTTTACTTTGCGGAAAACATTCTGACAAAGCTGTGTGTGACTCATAAGCAAATATACAAGTACTTTAGACTATCATTTATTTCATAATTATGATTAGAGCAATTTTGTAAAAAACAACATGTTTTTGTGATAAGTAAGACTTTCCGTAAGAGAGCCATACTTGGGATAAATGGGCCGTCTCGACCGGAATGATACCACGGTCTCACAAAAAACCGGTGTGAAACAGCGCTTGCACTGTTTTTCTCTGAGTGAGTAAGGACACCGGAGGCACATACCCGCTCCTCCTCCAAACTCCCCCTCCTTATCCCAAAGGCCGGCAACGCACTTGTGACGTCTCTGGTGTTGCGGGTGTCATTAGCAGCGGTAATCGCTTACCATAAGGCGATACGACTGCTCGTTTACCCCTATTCCATAAAAAAGGTTATAAACGAAAATCAGGTAAGTTTTTAGAAGGTATATCTTAATCATCTCATATTTTAATTAATTTAATTTTAAATTAACCATAACCTTAGCACAGCAAAATTATGTTTCTTAAATTTATTTATTTATCGTCATCTACAATAGTCAAATAATCTTGATATTTATATAAAACATAACTGAAAACATGCCCTGCCATGCCAAGCAAACTCAATTAGGGTATGCCTTCTAGTTTTTTAAGCCTGTTGTTACATTTACACACAGTTCCCCGTGCATGCTTCGTTGGCTCAGTGGGAGCGTATGCGACTGCTGTGCTTGAGGTCTCGGGTTCGATTCCCGGGTCGGACCAAATGTTTGTATGATCTGCAAATATTTGTTTCGGAGTTTGGGTGTTTACTATGTATAATATGTATGTATTTAAAAAAAAAAATGTAATAATATCATTTGTCTAGTACCCATAGTACAAGCTCTGCTTAGTTTGAGACTAGATGGCGTTGTGTGTTAAATGTCCGACAGTATTTATTATTATTTATTTCAAGATTCAGTAAATCAAATGTGACCCAACCAATAACGAATAAAACCCAACTTCCTAATATAATTTTCATAATTGTCCACAAAATTTATCCTCTGTTTTACAATAATAGGAACATAATATTTCTAATTAAGGTCAGTCTTTAATTAGAAATTATTAATTTGTAAACAACACACATGGTAACAGTAACCACTAAATTAATTAACTGTAATTTCCAATTTGAAAATAACGCTTACATAAATGCGCAGTTTATTTGTTATATTTTCCTATAACACGAAAGTATCTGTAAATAGATAATAGGTATATATTATGTTGCTCTTCGTAAGTGGTTAACCATATATATTATTATTTATTGAACTACAAGTAATACTAACAAATCCAAACAAAGGTAATACATACATGTTTTACATAAATAGTTAACGAAAATGTGTCGGAGCAAGCGATAACGACATTTTTAGGCATCTATTACTTTTAATTTCAACATTCAGTGGCGCCCAGTCATTAACAATAGGGATCATCTAATATTGACATATGGGAAGTCTTGTAGTAACTAGAAGATCGAAGTGTGTTATTGAAATCAAGAAATCAAGAAATGCAGGGATATTAAGCAGAAAGTCTGAATATTGACATTCTACACGAAAACTAACAAATTTATGAGAATGACGTGTTCTCAAGGCTAGCTCACGTGGTGAAAATAAAATATTAGCCAATAATATAAGAGAATTGAGGCGTTAGCGATTGTAGAAAGAGAATCGATCACCTCCACCTTGGCTAAGGAGGTTGTGATCAAATGTGTAGTAAAGTTACAGCACGTTATGGTTAGAACCGTTATGTTTCCTTATTCTGTAATAAGGCTGATTGCAGAGTAAGGACAAACAATAATATTACCCTTTTTGTTTGCAAATTTATCATAAATATAAGCAATATGTGTCACTATGACTTTTTCAAATATATACGTAAACTAGCTGACTTACGCAACTTCGTCTGCTTCTCTTAAAGAAATATTTTTTTCCCAATTAGTAAATTGTGATATAAACTATCCTATCTCTCAAGTTGGATCGAACTGCACATGGTGTGCGAATTTTATTATAATCGGTTAAGTGGTTTAGGAGTCCATTGAGGACAAACATTGTGACACGAGATTTATATATATTAAGATAATACAAGTGATATAATATAATACTTTTTTATTACAAATCCTACGATTATTATTGTATTTGTGTACACCAATTTCAACGGTTCTAAGTTCGTATATGTAGGCTGTAAACAAAAAACAATCACAATAGGCAATAAAATTTCATATGTGTAAATACTTAGCAGCGCCATTGTTTAGTTTTGTGGAAGTTTTCTTTTTAGCAAAGTATTTGAAATGCGTTTATGAGATATAAAATCTTAAGTGGTAAATTTATGAAACATCTAAAGCGATTTGAATGCATTTTCACAAGCTAAGCATGGGTACACAATCTAAATGAAATGAGGTAAGGTTGGCCAACATGACGAAATTGTAAGCTTGCGACATCATTGTGGGTAGATATCTACCACCCGCGGGGCGAGCGCTTCGGTCTAAGGAAATGTTTAAATAAAACCGGCTAGTTCACTAACAAAATTATAATGTAATTAGATAACCCACTACATAGGAACAACTTTAAAGGGTAGTTTTACGATGTGATCTGAATAATATAAACATGTCTATTACTCCTTAATCAGAATTAGCGATTTAAAGTCCGAATAGTTTAAGAACACTAATGATTTCTAACACACTTCTTTCTTTCAGATATAAATAATTCAGAAACTTGAAGCTATCCTTTACAATAAGGTAGAAAATGCCTGTGGCATTAAGTCCGCCTTGTGCAACATGTTTGCAGGAAGTTCTAATAAATAAATATGCATGTATTTTCATTATTAATTCCATTAGTAATTAAATAACCGGAAAAAAATATAACACTTGCACAATAGGCAATATGCATGTGATTTAGAAATGGCCAAAAATATCTAATATGATCTTTATTGTTAAAGAAATATGCCCACATAAATAATTTTACAAATAATCATGTTTTTATTAATAATTTAAATAACTAAAAGTAGTATTTTTCAAATTCTCTTGCAAATTTCCAAAACGCGACGCTATTGGCGGAAAGAAACGTGACGTAACCTCCAATCCGACAAAAATATTTATATCGGATATTTTATTTAGAAAATATTTAAATTTGATTATTTTATTCAGAAAAGTTTAAAGGCGTCCGCGTCGGCTCTTTCTACATAGTGGTTCGTTGGACAGTTCACATGTCACATACTGAGAAATAAAACACACAAGGATTTTTTCAAAGTATTTCGATTTAACGATAGTATTGGAATTGTTATGAAACGCATTGAGCACGAGGGTTCTAAGTCATACTAGAAACAGCTACTCACATCACTATCACATCAATAATAGCTCTTAACAATTCAGTGTTAGATATAAACCTCTCCTTCAAAAAGGAGGTTTCGGCTTACTATACAACGCTGGCCACGTAATAGTGTAATGTGTGTGTGTGTGTGTGCTCACGACACCCATTAATGAATAGCAAAACTGACACATCGTAATTTTAAATAGTTACCGTTCAGACTTTGCTCACACTTACACATTAACTCAATTAAAGTTTGACTGCACGTTTGGCTTAGTGGTTAAGCGGTCGCCACGCCGTTTCCTACTTCGCCAAGTGTTGTGGGTTCAAATACCACATGGGAAAACACTTTGTGTGATCCACAAATATCCAGGGATCTACGCATGGAGAGCCTGGATGAGTTTGTGGGACGCCTGAGCACCAAACTATTTGTGCGTGCTGACGGATCGCAAGTTCGCCACCTGCGGGAGCTCGCGCCCCACCATTGACGACCACCAGACAAGGTCTGCCACGAGATCTAATCTCCGTGGCAACCCCCCCCCCCCCCGAACCATCGTTAATACCCACCGGACCATCCTCTACCTCCGACCTAGTGCCAGCTGACGGGCGCTCCTTTGGGCTCACAACCCTAGGAGCTCGACCTCGCTAAGCACAGGTCGGACGGGTTGGCGGGTCTTCTTGAACTACCAAAAAGCCCACCAGGACCCAACCCAGTGACCCGCCTGTAGTCTCAGACGGCGCGGAGCACTACTTAAACAGGCCATGGCCTGGAAAAGTTTCCCCGAGACCCTAGCTGGGGTCTACGAGAAGAACCACGGAGAGACAAATTGTTGTTCTAAGTCAGAATGTTCTTTGTGTCCGTTTCATGTATGTTTGTAAAGTCCCCCGCGACACAGGAATTGTTCCTAGTACAGGAGTTGTCTTTTTAAAAAAAGAAAAAGGTAGGTACTAATTCACTTGCCTACCATCATAAAACATTAAGTCATGTATAGGAGGTGAGTTATTTTACATTTAAAATACAAATAATGTTTATAAATATAATTAATGCGCTTAGCATGCGGATATCAAGACACCATAAAACTTATTATGTGTACCAAGCACTAGTTGTTTAATTATTAATGATGATGTTCTCCCAGCAAATTACGGCCACGGCGACCAGTCTCAACGGAGTCCATTCAATTACGCAAGAGATATCATAGTGCACAAAGAGATGTTCCGGACATCTGACACAACGCCATCTAGTCCAAAAGTAAGCAGAGCTTGTTATGGATACTAGACAACTGATACAAATACACAAATACTTTTTTTGTAAATATATACATATGTTATACATAGAAAACACCCAAACTCCGAAACAAAAATTTACAGATCATACAAACATTTAGTTATTACCTCAAGCACAGCAGTCGCATATACTGCCAATGCGCCACCGAGGCAGTCTGTGACAAATAATTTTTATGTTAAACTATATAGATAAATGACATCCAAACATGGAATAAATGATACTATTCATCACATAAAGATTTACCATGGATGGGAATCCAACACACGACCTCTGGGTTAGCAATCGGATCACTAAACATTAGACGAAAATGCCCGTTAAAATCAAAATTATTATACCCAAGAGCGTTATTTATTATACCTCTAAATAAACCTCTTCTAGATGGCCTTTTAAAATTGATACTAGAGTACAGTTGCCAAGACAAAAAAAATCTTTGCAAAACAACACAATTTTACGACCCATTACGTCGCAAAATACGGAACTGCCAGTATTAGTCATACAGCCATACTCTATTATAAAAAAACTAGAATTAAAAATAATTTTGGAAAACTGTTCCATATTTAATTATTGTATCATTGGCATGTTTATTTTCCGGTGAGTGGTAACAGTAACAGTAAAAGTATATTTTCGAGGTCCGTACGCGTTTGAAAGGTCATTGAACTTGTTTCAGTTTGTTAATTTTTATTCTCAGATTTTAATGTACTTTTATACTTTAAAATTATGACGTAATTACATTTGGCTGCGTATGAAAAAAAATACTGGCCAGAGAAATGAGGAACTATAGTTTTACAACAATAACGATTTATACTGTCTTTTTAAAATTGTGTCGAAGTGAGTACTGGTAAGTTGGCAGGTTTATTTTAAATTAGTACGCCGCGTGTTCAGCGTTTCACCATTTCATTTGTTAATTTCACATTTCACAAGTTTAATTAGGATTCATAACACTGTAGTTGGTAATTAATTTATTTTCAACCAATTTTGTATTTAGAATAAGTGTAAACTTTCATTTATTTACAAGACTAAGATAATTAGTATGAAAAAATAATGAACTGTTTATGACGGGCGTATGCCTTGCAGACTACTCAGGTAGGTGAGAATGGCCGCCGTGACCGAAATCGGAGCGAAGAACATCATCATTAGGTAGTTGAGATTAAAACTTTAAGAAAGTGTTATAGAGGATGCAAAACTTACATTTAATTGGTCACTTAGGCAATTGCATACAAAACAATAGATAAGACATACCATTATAACTTGTTTTTATAATATGAATCTTCAGCTCTTTCCAGATCCTTTAGGTATATTGTGACTTAATTCAAGAGATAGCACAAAGAATACGTCATTTTCAGGAAATTTCGTTACTTCATTCATAAGCGAATTTCACTGTCTTATCTTACAGACATAAATAAACAAGTGAATCAGATGTTTAGCCAAAATGAATGTGAATTCCACTGAATATCAGTCATGACTGGAAAGATTGATAACGTTGGCTAAAAATATAAAGTAACGACTGTGAAATTAAAGGAACTTTGTTCAATTCTTGTTCGATATGACACATAAAGTTAGTATCTAAACAATACTATAAAATACATTTTCAGACATCTGATACACAGCGCCATCTAACCTCAAATTAAGCAGAGCTTGTGTCATGAAAGCTACTCGTAGATTGACTGACAGAATATTTCACACTTTTTTTTCTAAATACGTAGATACCAACTTAAAGCTAGCATCAAACTCGAGTCCTCAGCACATCAGTCGTATGCGCTTCCACTGCCCCACAGAGTTGATCAAATATAATCTTTTTACAATATATTAAGTGACCATTAAAGATTTAACTTGTATTTGTATATTTTTTACTGCCTCGGTGGCGTTGTGGTAGCGTATGCGACTGCTAAGCTTGAGGTATCGGGTTCGATTCATGGGTCGGACCAAATGTTTGTATGATCTGCAAATATTTGTTTCGCAGTTTGGGTGTTGTCTATGATGGCGTTGGGTGTCAGATGTCCGGAATATTAAAAAAAAAAAAATATTAAGCCACACAACTCTCCACAGCTCGACTTCATTTATTATTATTCGTTCTCACCTAAAAGCCGTGACGAGAAATAGTAGAACATCTTTTTGAAAAAAAGACTATCACAAACAAAGACATTTGTTTCAAATCAATTCTGAGTATTGGTTCAGACGGACCAATAACGGTGCCTTATATCGTTGCGATGTATTTCACAGTAAGAATAACGGTAGTCAGCGGAGAGTGATATAAAATATCATAGCGGTATCAACGCTGCGTTTTACCAATAGATTGGATTTTGCACAGATTTCATTCGGAGGGAGCGCGAAATCTTGATACAAGAAGGAATAGAATAAAGAAATAGCTTTGGTCTATAAAGGATAGAGTATTACTGCCTCGTGCATGGGCACTCACGAATATGTGAACATCCTATTATATCCTAAGTAATATCAATAATAAAGCCTAAATATCCGGAAAGTGGTAAATAAAATCTCTTAGTCATCAAACCTTTACTTCTACTTATAATTCATGAATCCTAATAGATTGTTTGACTAGATTATTGCTATGAATGATCTGGTTTATAAAATATTCTTCAAGTTGCCTCCCAAGGTTTTCTGTCATCCGCATTTAGACTGATTTGTAGCGATATGTTAATTCAATGAAAAATAAGGAAATTAAATTTCTCGAACTTGACATTCTCTAGTTATATATTCAAAGCTAGAAACGTCAAAATTTCGAAATCGTTAGAAATCTATAAGTAGTAACAAATTTTTCTGTTTTTTTTTACATATATGAGCCCGCTAAAGTTGCACTTCTCTACCTGAAGGAAAGCATAAGCAGAATCCGTGAGTAGTGGTCTAAACCACCCACATTATGGCGCCTTATTAAGATTATTGTTCGCTAGTTAAACTTTCATGCTGATCTTTTAAATAAATAAATATGCATATACCTTCGAGTTATAGATACAATCTCTCATGAAGTAAACAAAGCCACCATATCCAAATAAAACAATCTTAGATTATATAAACATAATTCTACATATTTTTATCACCTAGTCCATAAACAGAATATTTTAATACCAAGTAGGACTCTGCAAGACAGCTATGTATAAACGATTGCAATCTCAATTAATACAGATTGTTACAATATTCACTGCAGAAGGTAAACTTATTATTAATTGTTGCAAATGTAAAAGATAACTAGGGTTTCATTAGCAGGTTGTTCCATTTGTAAAGCTAAATAAATCTGCCTCATTTGTGTCACCGTGGCTGTTGCATACGGTCAACACACCAGCCACCGTGAAAGATCATATCTATAGCAACAGAAGGAGCTAATAGCGACCGAGACCCAACTGACCTTTAAGTTATGACACTAGGTTACCATTTTATGAGATTCAATTAAAATTTGCAAATGAAATGAATTTGACCAATATACTTTTTTTTGGGAATAAATACTAGAATATATTCTATATTATAAATATGAATGTAAGTTTATTTGTCACGCTTTTACGCGAAAACTACTTAACCGATCATCATGAAACTTTGTACACATATTCTTGGAGGTATTGAAATAACATAGGAAACTTTTTTTTTAATGAGAGATTTTATTAAATGCGGTATTTGTAATATTTGTAACGCACGTACGAGTGTACATTACATTTAACATTTGTGACAGTATTTCTTGTAGGTAAACAATAGGACAAACATATTGCTATATTAACCATAATAGGATGACTATGTAAAAAAATTATAAATGGTTTACTGTTCAAAATAGACAATGGCAAGATAATTTTTTAAAGGTGGCACTCGCACTCCATTGTGTTAGGTTAGTACCTCACTTAGTAGTAAGGGGGCGTCATTATCAGTGATTATATCAATAGCTGCCACACTATGCCTATAATTTGGTTAATTAAATTATAATGTCTATTAGTAATCTTAATAATGAATACCTCCTTCTGACAAAAATATTTATAATACACACCTAATCACCTAATCAAGGCTCGAAGTTGCCCGTCTACTGAAACCTAAGCGTCTAATAAACTAAGTTGCGTGGCGCAAAATTATTTGAACTGTCTTTTACTGGGTAATTGAAATATTTAAACCTAAGTTTTGGACCGTTTAGTGTGGGCGATAATACAATTATATTAACATATTTATTTCTTAGCTGTTTATCCAATCGTCATTAACCTCAAGGAGTCACTCTGTCGGAAACACAAGGTAGTAGAGCCACGCTGATTTCAGCACGAACGGGCTGGTTTGACCGGGGCGGTACTACCCTTGCACAGAAAATTAACGTAAAATGACAGCGTTCGTGCTGTCGTGTTTCGTTGGTGAGTGCGAGAACGGAGGCCCAATAATGCAGAAGCATCACTAGGCCACCATAGTGTGGGTGACCACTAGTCTTGGATTCTGCTTATGCTTTCCATCGGGCAGAGTAGAGTTATTTTGGCAGGGTCATACATAAAAAACCGGAAAATAATTATTCCAAGAACTATTTTCGATCAAGAAAATAAATTATTAAAGCAGCAAAACTGAGGACACATACTAGTTAATTAATAATTACTTGAAACGTGATCTTTAATAGCCTTACAACTTTTATAGCTATTAATATTGTTGTAATTCCTACATCAAGATATTTGTATAATTGCATAGAATTGATTTGTATCGAAACACTAGTTATTTCCGACAGTTTTACCTTTATTGATAATCTTTTAGGAATAGTAGCGTATATTGATGATTGATATGTAGCCCATAAACAGCAAGAATTTAAAAAACAATGATCTGACTAAGTAAAAACTTTACACAAAATTTATATATCATTTAGTTGGTTCTATGGTGGTACATAAAATATACATGGACTGCCAAAACTGTTATCCCTTCTCTTGGTTTCACCCTAGCCTTGTAATAAATGCACATAATATCATATAATAATATCACATCCTATTTTCATCAAATTACACGCGGATCTCCGACTTTCTGTTAGACATTTCCATCCATTTTCTCTTTCCACGATCACAGGAAAGAGATAGGAATAGGGATAGCTCGTTTTACTTAAAAAACATGAATGTATAAACGCGTTCAGTTCAATAACATATCCTTCGCCTTCATATAGTCTAGATGACAAGTAAATTTACCTTTATGCATTAAGACGACCGAAACAAAATATTAAAATAAATTTGGTCCTTTTTATAAATAATATAAAATACAAAAAGTTTACTTTTAATGAAATAAAACGCTATTATTAATGCCCTAAAACAAGTTGTATCTAAGTAATGATTAGAATGACCTTTGTTTGTCAGAACTTTGCTAGGGTTGACACCTGTTGATAATGAGTAAACTCTTTTAATCATTTGAGTTTCATTAACTACTAAGTTAACGTAATGCTAATTAGTCTATTTGATATAGAAACACCACATTATGCTCATATATACATTCTAAGCTAATATTTTTAGATGATTAGCGATTTGCCTTTCTGAAAGCGTTAGTCTAACTTTTTTTTCATGTCAACAATAATTTGAATACACTAGTAAAAAGTTTTAATAAAATATTAGATGTAAAAATTAAATTTTATTACAGAGAATATCTAATAGTTCAAGTGATACTACAAGACTTAAAGTTAAAATGAGAATCTTGTTTCTTGATATACGAGATTGGTAATTAATCAAGATTCTAATGACAGAAGTCTCCAAAAGAAGATAGAAATATTCTGAAGTGTAAACAAATTTCTGATAAAAATCTCCGTAGAAATAAGCCATCATAGTAATATTGTCAAATATACCAGCGATATTCATTGTTCACACCGCGTAATTTACCCGGAAACTTCAGAGACTGAATGGTAGCAACCCTAACCATTAATGTATGTATCTAACGCGACAGAAAGTATATATCAGTGTTTTTTACTCAACGAATTGAGTCATATCCTGTGAATGCGACGAAGTTTTAAAAGAGTTCGTGTCACCTTTGGTAAATGTCGTCTTACTACCGACAATAGATTACGTGAGACTCAATAACGTATGTACTTACGTTCATATAAGACAGTGGCGGAATATCCTAGTCAGTATTTATAGTGATCAACTTTGTATATTGAATCAGCATCAAGCCTTATTGAATGCCATCTTTACAAAGTATGAAATGAAGTGACTGACGCTACTTTTCTGCTTAGATCTTATGAAACTGCATAACGGGTCTGTCATAATGCAGTTTTGAGCAATCGATAGAGTAATTCTAGAGGAAGGTTTACATGTGTAATATATAATGTAGGTATATTAAGGTAGAGGAAATCAGTGAATTTAGATATGTAATTAAATATATATATTGTATTATTTTATTGTGCTTGAGGTCTCGGGTTCGATTCCCGGGTCGGTCCAAATGTTTGTATGATCTGCAAATATTTGTTTCGAAGTTTGGGTGTTTTCTATGTATAATATGTATGTATTTACAAAAAAAAAAGTATATATGTATTTATATCAGTTGTCTAGTACCCATAACACAAGCTCTGCTTAGCTTGGGACTAGACGGCGTTGTGTGTTAAATTGTCCGAAATATTTATTATTATTATTATTATTGCACGTCTTATCTATACAAATAATAAAGCTGAAGAGTTTGTTTGTTTATTTGAACGCGCTAATCTCAGGAACCGCTGGTCCGATTTGAAAAATTCTTTCAGTGTTGGATAGTCCATTTATCGAGAAAGGCTATAGGCTATATATCACCACGCTACTACTAATAGGAGCGGAGCAATAATGAAGAATGTTTCAAAAAAGGGGAAAATTTTCACGCTACGGGCAATATGAGACGCAAACGAGGTTGCGTGGGTCAGCTAGTAATCAATATAGGTGATATAAAATCGCTTGTTCAAAGTTATTTGGTCGTTTTCATAGCCTTCGTTGTCACAGAGGTCGAACTACATTTCAAGGACTATAATTGTATATTTAGTTTTAAAGAAACGGAATAGGATAGTTTTTGTGTCTTTTGTTATTTGTAAACCTTACTTACAGTAACTGACAAGATTCTTCATTCAACAAAAAATAAGCTGAAACCTTAAAGTACGATAAGAAAAATATTTGAAAGTGCTTTGTTTAGATGTTAATTCAATAGATTTAAAATAATATGTCGTTTCCATAATAGAATTTTGCAATACTTAAAAAACCCAAAATAAAAAACAAGATTAAACAGCTATGACATTTAATAAAATGTTGCGTCATGTAGAAAGGGCCTTATCCTTGCGCTTTTTTTTTTACAACTGATCACTTATTTGCAATCAAAGCCTTAATTACTTTCCTCTATTGGTTAAATATTACTTTACTACAAGCATATACAAATTTAGATTTTATTTATCCATTACAAGAATGCAGTACAAGTTATATTCACCTTTGCTGTCGCCCATGTTTAAATTGAGAGTTTCAATCTCATTTCCTGATATTTAACTAATATGAGTGAGTAAAGCGTAATATAAGAACTCATTCTAGCGTGTAACTTAAGTTGAATTGAACCAAATTTTCATTAATTTTCATCAGCATATCTCTTGGAAATATTAAGACTTGTAAATGTGTGTAAAATCAAAGTATACGTTACAGGTAGAGCATCCACTTGCTGCCTGTGAGTACGCCCAGCTTACGAATACTCCTGTTATGTATACCTAAGTAGCAGGAGATCCGAAGGGATTCTTATCACCGTAGAAAAGAAGGTACTGCATTACTTTATGGGTAGTATTGTTTTGGAAGTTAGAAAATTCTTAAAAAGTTACCTTCTTACCTAGTAGGTACTAAGTTTTTCACCGACTTCAAAAAAGGAAGTGGTTATCAAATCGACTGTGTTTTTTTATATTTGTTACCTGATAAATTTAAACTGGGTGAATCTATTTTGATGATTGTGATGGTGGTTGCATTTCAATTTGGTTCAGTTCTTTAAGTCGTTTTTTTTTGTATAAATTTGTGATTAAAGTTAAACAAATGCAAAAAGTCAAACGATTTTATCAATACATTTAAACTGGTACATTGAAAGGAAATAACTCATATGTTAATATGTCTATATGTTGAAGACACGCAAACTCAGTGCAGTAACCGATCAGGTAAAACAGGCCAAACAAAATCCAATAACCAGGCGATTTCTAGGCGAAATAAAAGTTACCAAGGTCACCCTGGTAATTTTCCTCTTTGTATTTACGTCGCATTTATCGTATGTTAACTTTTTTATTTTTAGGATTTTACCTTGATAGACAACTAGCACCAAAAAATATAGACGTGCGAACGCAAATGTTTGGACATTCTCTTACGTAATTTATTTGCTTTCTTAGTTTTTTTGTGTTATAACATTGACTTGAAATTATTTGAGAGTATTGAAGTGTTATTGCTTTTTTTATCCTGTTTTAAATAATATTTTATCTCACGCAATAAAATGAATTTGTTATCGACCAGTGTTGGAAATTCGACCATATTGACGTGACAACGTCTAATAAATCGATGGACGCGCGCTGGCGCTGCGCGCACGAAAAAGGATGACTCGTGGTCCCGTTACGCTCATTGTGCGCTTGCGCAAATGATTAAATTTTATTCATAGAAGTATGCAATCATTTCATCAACTTTTTGTTATGACGTTTTCACGTTAAACTATCGTCCGTAAACAGACTTTACAGAAAACCATTTTTTTTAGCTTTCTGTACTCCTTCTTTATATAAAGTTTAACTATGTCGAATTTCACACTCCTCCATTAGCCTAATTTTCATAAAAAGGGGTTCAAAGGGATTTGTTTCACACAATAATATATAGATAATCACTCTAGTACACGAAGGTGACCCTGTGAGTGTATGACTAAACAATGCATGGTTTGTTTTTTTCTAAAGGCATTAAAAATGCAATGAGACGCATGCATACAAATTAAATTATATCAATAATATTCATTATGATTAATAAATGATGAATATCCGGCAATCAAATGACTAAGTTACTTATAATTTTACATACAGTCGTTATAGATTTTAGAAGGTAAACCTGTCATCGTCACGGCAACATTAAAAAGTATATGATATACTATTGCAAGTATGTTTTTAACTCGGTCACTGTCGAAAGAGAGTGGCCAGTTTTCGCTTTGGATTAAGACAACCTTCTCCGATTCCGTCCGAGTTGAATGGTTATATCACGACATTAATGTGTATTTCAGTTACTCTTAAAAAATCACTTACAATATTGAAATGGATCACTTAGCATATAGTTTTGCGGATTCAAATTAAGAAATTTTGTTATTATTTAAACATGTAATCTTAGGTTGAAATAATAAAATACATTGCAAACGTTAATAAATAAACAAATATTCCGGACATCTAACACACAACGCCATCTAGTCCCAAGCTAAGCAGAGCTTGTGTTATGGATACTAGACAAAAAATATAAATACATATATACTTTTTTTTTGTAAATACATACATATTACACATAGAAAACACCCAAACTCCGAAACAAATATTTGCAGATGATACAAACATTTGGTCCGACCCGGGAATCGAACCCGAGACCTCAAGTTTAGCAGTCGCATACGCTACCACTACGCCACCGAGGCAATCAAACCGTTAAACCCTTCTAATATTATAAACGCGAAAGTTTGTGAGTATGTGAGTTAGTATGTTTGTTGCTCTTTCACGCAAAGTTATCGAATGGATTTTGATGAAACTTAACAGTTATATAGCTTATACATGAGAATAACACCTAGACTTCAATTTATTAAGATACTAGCTTCACCTCGCGGCGTTGCCCCAGGTTATTGTCGTACCGCAAGTAGCATCGCGGGGTTCAGCTAATATATTATAAATACATATTAACCGAAAAAACTTTCTTTCTCCAAATGTTTCGTAGTAAACCTTAACTTCTTTTTGTCAGTCATTAGACTATAAAAAAGCATATTCAGACTGAATCATAATAATTTGTAACGATGATGAGAGCTACCATCATACATGAAATGGTTATAACACATGGAGTCGTGGTTTGTGGTTTCTTCAAAACGCTAAAAAAAAAAGTTTTACCTTTTTGCTATCATTTTGGTACATCCAAGCATTGGTGTTTTTTTTTATCAAAACAAAATGCAATACGATATATAATACAACTAGACAAGTGACATAAAAACTGTACAACATAAAGTAACTTCGACCTTTATTTCGACTATAGAGCGTCGAAAGAAAGGTTGTGTGACGAAAATAAAGTGAGGCTAAAGTTTTAAGTTCTGAAAAAAAAAATTATATCCCTGACTACACTATATTTTTCGTGTAATATAGCGATAATAAGTAGTTTAATATCAAATAAAGCTGTCGTGTTCCTTACAGTACTTGTTCATATAACATTAAGATATGATGTAAGAGATTATTGCATACAAAACCAAATTAACCATTAGTCATACCAACAAAAAAACTGTCTTACTTCTTATTATTACGATTAAATTCTTTTATATATGTAATACTGTATTATAAGTGATGACCTCACCCTTCGCTTCAATTGAGTTTTCACGCTCAATGTATGTTGCAGTTCATTAGCTAATTTTGTTATTTCTGGTTTTATTTGTTTTTGTTTTTATGCGCTTTTTACAGAAGGTAGATGAGGAAACAGAGAACTCGTTAGCAATTGACTAACTCAAGAGGTACAAGTATATTGCCATCAACTGTGTCCCTCCCTTCAAAATGAGGGAGAGTAATATCACTAATCCGATTAAAATAAAATATACAAAATTTTAGCATACAACATTAATTTGAAATATAAGTAAGTTTCGGTTTCGGCCGAAACTGAGAGTCAGGCCGAATCCGGTTTCAGTTTCGGCTTCATAATCTGTATAAAGTTTCGGTCCGATACTAATTAAAAGTAACGATTTTTTTTTATTGTATCACTTAAATACGGTCGAACCGGTCCAATTGTGCTGAAACTTTTAGTAATTGTTTCTATTCGCCCGGTTTGTACTGTAATAATAAATATATTGTACACAGGACTATGGACAATGCAAAAAGTATTAAAGGTTATACGAGTTAATTTAGTCGGGCCCACATACTGGTATGTTGTGTGTGTCCGTGATCTCCTAATAGACTAATAAATGCATATTATATCGTGTTTTGCATTATATTTCAATATTAAACAACGGCGATGAGTTCTATTAGACAGACAAGAACAGAAATCCTCTATCTGATTATAGTGCTAACCAAAAAGAAGGCTATATATTTATTAATCACCATAAATTCTTCTCTCCTTGCCATCTTGTTTAACACTTTCTTCGGGAGACGGTAAATATGTTACAATCCAGCTCGTGAAGCATGGGATTTTTTTTTAGTTTCTTCAGCAAAATTAAAAATAAATCAGGATTAAGCGTTTTGTTCTATTAGGTATATAACATTTAATATATTTTCTCTCTCTTACTCTTAGGAAAAATGGGGACGTAATTAATTACTCTGTAATGTCAAAAATATTAGAGACTTATGATATTCTTTATGATTGTTCTTTCGTCCTTAATTAAATTGTAGCTACACTTAGAAGTAATAAGAAATACTAGAGATAAACGAATACATTTTACTAAATAATGGACTTTGTTATTTCACCACCTATATCTATTTCTCTACACTTAGAGATTAAAACCGTGACTGTTTGCCATGATTATCCGATATTTAAATATTGAAATAATTTACGGTCGATTATTTCCTGCGATTTAATTATTAGTAACCATACATCATGCGTTCATTTACATATACACTCATACAACAATAAAGTGTAAATAACCATTATGTTTAATTCATAATTGCATATTAGATCAAGCGCATAAGTACAAACGCTTTGAGAAAACCAATTTAAAACAGGAACAATTTATAGTTATTATAATAGTTAACTATTCATGCTAAGTCTCTCGCAGCTAGTTTGAGTTTGGTTAGATTACGTGTGTTTTCAGGTGCTTTACATGAACAGCCTTTAATAGATCACTGCTGGACATAGGTCTCTCCTACCAAAGTTGGTTTCGGCCTCCTATACCATCCAGGTCAGATGGTTTGGTATAGGGCTTGCGAGGCCCTCAAATATACTGACAACTTGTTCAAGCTTCGATTTCTTTTCAACCTCAGGATTGCGGATGTCCGATGCCAATCGCTCCATGCAAAAAATGATATTGAAGTAAAACCGGTTGAACTAGTAGCCGACCCCAAATAGTTTTGAAAATAATAAAGGCTAGGAAGATGAAGACGATGAAATTATAAAACTTTGACAAACTATCATATTTACGATTGACATGATGATCTGACAATCTGATTTCTTAAAAAAGTTAACTTAAAAATAAATTATGTAACGGGCCAAACTAATGAGATAAATGCATTTTAAGAGTTACGAGTATATTGTAGTCCTCTAAAGTGTCAGCGTAGTTAGCGTACCCTTTTTTTGAAGATTTAAAAGACAGGACAGGACATTCGGCGATCGTCGGTAGCCAGATGTCATGTCCGAAAGTCTCGAAGTCCGAAATAGCGCTTGCGGTGTGTTTAACCGAGTGAGTGAGGACACCAAAGGCCCATACCCTCCCTCCATCTCCCACCCCATATCGCAAAGGCCGGCAATGTACTTGTGATGCTTCTGGTGTTGCCCGTCCGTTCTGGGCACCCGTCCATGGGCGGCGGTAATCGCTTACCATCAGACAACCTATTAAAAAAAAAGTAGACACTTGATTACAACCTGACAGTTTTCTTTTTAGCATTAAGGTACTTGGGCGCCAGGATATGGTAAATGTTGTTGCCAGAAATTTTAAATAATAATCAGCTTGCCGTTATTATAATAATTTGCAGTCATTCTTATTACAACATGTCCTAAGTTCTGCATCCTAATTTATTATTAATGTATCCTAATGTCAGTATAATGATATACCTGTATTTTGTTACAAAAGGTTTGACATTGAAATTTTACCGCGCGTTATTGGCAGTCGTGTATAATATACCTATTAGCGTTTTTTTTAAGTAAGTTTTGTTCTCTATCGAAATTTTCTACCCTGTATTTCAAGGATTTTTTATTTGCCAAAATTAGGTTTTTTTTAAGTCTGAATAACATCCTGATTATTTTTTTTAACATATTAAGTCATGTATTTCACCAATTACGGGTATTGACTTCATTCTTCTTACCATATTCATACTGGCTAATAAGCTAGGAATACTATAAGTGTTTAACAATATATAGTAACTCAATGGCCGAGCTTTGCTGGTAGATATCTTGTATCCTCACTCACTCGGTGAAACACAGCGTAAGCGCTATTTTTTTAAACCGGTTTTCTGTGAGGCTGTGGTGTAACTCCGGTCGAGCCGGCCCATTCATGCCGAAGCGTGGCTCTCCCACGGTAAAATAGTCAAATTTTTTTATTAAAACCAAATAATTTATTTTATCTCAAGAATTAAGACTCAGGAGTAGGAACATCTAAAAAACTACTGCACATTTGGCTTAGTGGCTTAAGCGGTTATTGCGCCTCTTCCTACTGAGCTGCCCTAAGTGTTGTGTCATAATATATTAAATGTTATCTACCTAATAGAAAAAAACGCTTACTCCTGATTTATTTTTCATTGTGCTTATGAAACAAAAAAAAACTAGTAAAATACTAAGTATTTGTCTGAGCTCGTGAACGAACTGGATTGTAACATATTTACCGTGTTCCGAGGAAAGTGTTAAACAAAATGGCAAGAAGGAAAGAATCTATGGTGATTAATAATTATATAGCCTTCTTTTTGGTAAGCAGTATAATCAGATAGAGGATATCTGTTCTTGTATGTCTAATAGAACTCATCGAGGTTGTTTAATATTGAAATATAATGCAAAACACGATATAATATGCATTTATTAGTCTATTAGGAGATCACGGACACACACAACATACCAGTATGTGGGCCCGACTAAATTAACTCGTATAACCTTTAATAGTTTTTGCATTGTCCATCGTCCTGTGTACAATACATTTATCATTCGTCTTAAGATATTCGTTAATCATTGATTTACATTTCTTGGTAACTATATTTTTTTTTGCATCATTGTTATTTAGTTTTTCAATTTGAAATTTTATGACATAATCGATAAACATAACCCATATTTACAGCTAGATAAATCGCGAATATTATATTACGTAGTATAATATTACTCATTCTTTGAATACATTTAATATGTTTAAGAGATCTTAAAATATCTTGAGTCTGTTTTAGAACTAAAGGAATAATTACATCACGCATCGCATGCATATCCTTTAAAAGTCCTCACCTGGCATAGACCTCGCCTTAACAAAGAGGTTAGGGTAAGTATAGAACTCTCCCGGCCCACCGGGCCCGAAAGCGGGCCAGGTACCGCAGACGACTCAGGCGCCAGAAATCGCAGAACGATCTCCGTCCTCAATAAGCGCAAGCTTGGGGGTGACAGTTGAGGCCATCTGTTACTCTGGTAGAAGCTGGCCCAGGTGGCTGCGCGAACGTTGCGGAGCGTTGGCGCTCCGGGGGACAGTACTACAGTAGTTACTGTCGGTACTTACTGTACGGTAAGGTACGTCGGGGTTCCAGGGTTTTCCTTACTAGGGTGCACCTAGTTCGCCGGCTCTTAGTACCCAAGACGGTGTGTGGTTTTAGTTGCTTTGGGTCCGACATGCCACCAGGAGGTGAATACCACCTCCACCACCACCGAGGTAACTTCCGTACGAAAAAAAAGGGTGAGTTTAGGTTTAGTTTCGGTTTGTGTCAAGATTTCTTTCTCTTTGCAGCGCTGTTGTCCTGTGTAGTTTGTTTCCTAAGTCGACTCTTAAGACACTCATGGGGTGAATAGGCATGACGACAATGTATTCTTAATCTGCTACCAGAAGGAGTAATAGTTGGCAAAAAAAAAATGCCACGAAGCGTTACATTGCGCTGGATTCGAAATGTACTTATTTATGCACAGTGTTTGTTAATACATATAAGTTTACTTACTATGCAAAAAAGATATCTACAAAACAAATCTCATATAAAATTACTTCAACATAACCCGTGTGAAAGAGTACGTATAATTATTTATATACAGGTAATATAAATATGTACATATAATTGCACTTAAACATAGATTAGCGTCTAAAGCAAAATATGTTCGTTTTATAGCAGTTGCTATAAACTTAGGTAGGTACAATTACATTCAAGGGAAAACACATTTTCGTAATGATCGGTTATTTTAGTAATGTTGGTCGCCAAATATATCTCCTTTAATCTCCGATGACGAATTGCTTGGACATGTATATACAGTGTTGGCAGTCTATATACAAATTTGAACACTTTCGCCAATCTATTAAATGAGTTATTAACAGACATACCGTAATGCTACTATACCTTCCCCATAGTCTTTTTTAACAAACCTGTCAGAAGAAGGGTAGCTGGGGTGGGGCGAACGTGCCATTCGTCTTGACCGCCGCGGCCATCGGCACTCACCGCTAACCACAGCTGAGAGCGTTTGCGTTTTAGGTTTATACGAGTATTAACCATTAAAATTAAAATATGTCGTTTGATCTGGTGTTCGGAAAGTGTTCTCATTTCATCTCTTTACACTAGTAACCAACAGTCTTTTTCGTTAACGTGTGAAATTCTCCATACCGTCACCCCACCTAGATTTGAACCGTCTAAACCCACGTAGTGTGTCTCTTTGTCGCCTGCAACAAGAGGGATCAGGAAACCGAAGTATATTTCAACAAAATCATAAACTTCGTCCCCCAAAACCGGGACCGATGGGTTGTTTGGAATCGAGGTGTTATTTTATCAAACTCGGCCTACCAACTTTTCTTACCTAAATTTATCTTTTGACAGTAGTATCAAGCCACAAATCAAAACTATTTAAAACCCTTTACTGTTAAACATTTCTTGCCAGCGTCAAAAATGGGCAGCAATAAATAAGAACATAATTTAGATCTTCATTTATTTCTATTCTAAACACGTTTATTAAACGTTAACGTCAATCAATAGTCACAAATAAGTTCGTCACCATAAAATATCTGACGCTAATTAAGGGAATATTTCAGGTTCTGAATAACAAACCGATAAACAATATTCCATTATTAATATTTTATATAAATAACATCATATTACTGGAAAAGTGTTTGCGTTAAAGCAGTTCCTGGTATTATAAGAAGATTTCATTTCAATGAATGAAAATGATGAAATAAGCATACGCAAATGTACGTTTTATTAGCAATTGTAATCTGTTTAACAACCTAGCGTTCATCTCTGAGGTCATCGTAGTGAGGATATACAAGAGCTGTAAAGCATTCTAACAACTAAATTTAGCGTTAAATTTCACACTTTTTATAAAGCAGAAGGAGCTGTATGCCACTATAATAATCACAGTTGTAATACAAACACATTCCTTGACTGAGTAGATCTGACAGCGTTGCATGGTACAGGCATCTTCTACATCAGTCATCGTCATTATCCATTGCTTCTCAATGGTTGTGTCACGCTACCTCAAAACCATTTTAACAGAGCAATAGTATGCGTACAATACAACATTTTACATTCATTTTCACCACAGTTCTGTTAGGTACATTATCACGATATAAAAGGTTAAGGTCTTAAACTACATGACGTTATGTAAGATTGTTAATTTTCTTCGTGAGCATCGACAAATCAGTACTCGTACCAATCACTGGTAACCTTTGCTTGATTGTAATTGCGCCGTGAATCATGTGAAGGGATTATTGCTTCCCTTCGTGATCTTTGAAGTAAAAGGGTACAGCATATTGGTAAGAACGTGAAGATTTGGTAGTAGCTTTGTCTTTTTCTTATTTTACACTTTATGCACTTTTTACATCTGCGGACTTAATACCCATGGCATTCTCTTCCAGTCAACCTTAGGGTGGTGTAGAAATATTGTAGGGAGGTAAACAGGGTTACATACGAGTAATAAGTGAAAAATATATACGCCATACATAGACTTAAACATACATAAACATCAATATACATATAGGTACAATTAATAAGACATAAATACAGATATATTTACATAAAGATATTTTTATATTTATAGGTATAATATTCGTATATTATGACAACTTGATTTAAGGTGTACCAATTATCGATTTGATTGTTTTGGCATTTCGTTGAGCATGTGTGCCTGCATGCCATATCGATGCTTGTTTCATTTGTATGGACCCATTTGATGTGCCTACACTCGTGGGTGTTCTCCTATTTGAGGATGGACTTAGAATAAGTAACTACAGCTTCTTCATCATTGTTCCCTTTTTAGGAACAAACTTATTGCAGTCTTGGTCCTTATCCACATCCGAGGCTTAAGATTTCCATTTAATTAGCTGCCAGTTTTTTTAAACCCATGTTTGTACATTATTCCTTTGTTTCTCGGTTAAAAATGATTTAATTCTAAAAAGAATAATAAGTTTGGCGCATGATATATAATAAACTACCTACTGAAAATTCTTTAGAATGTAACACATTGTACCGATGCTAAATTAAAACTGGGTAAATATAGTGATAGTTATGTAATGTCGTAATGACATATTTGTCTAGATGTGAACTGTTATTCCCTAATTCAGTAGCAAATTATTTTCTTAGACACTGGTAAATGTTATTCCCAACAAAGCCCCTCCTGTTATGGCTGTTTTCAGTAACCTATGTCTAGTTAAAACTGGATAAAGACGAGCGTTAGTAGATTAAAAGTAAGAATTAAGCAACATAATTAAATAAAGAATATTTAAAAATGTAAAAAAAATAATTTACTACTGAATTTAATATGTGAGTATACTGAAAAGCGTCAAAGCCGGGATCGCACAATGTTATTTTATGTTTTAGCAAGATATCTTATATTTCTAATAGCCTTTTTACGATCTTAATAAAATGTTAAATATGATATTTCTTGCTTGTTTCACGGTGCATTTATAATAATAGTAAGTACGGCCCTGATCTTTGACCTCAGCGGGTACTGCACGTGGGTTTACACTGCGTTAGATACTCAGCGCGAGTATATTAATCACCAGTGTGGCATTACTCAGATTGTAAAGTGTGATGACGGCTGGCTGAGAGAATACCAGTGAATCTCATTTATTGACTTCGAAAAGATAAAGTTTACATTCGATTCGACGCATTAAGACAAAAATTGAATGTAGCTCTGTAACCCTGCTTACCTACCCGACTTTATAAAAAGGAATTTTCAAGTCGGTTCCAGAACTCATCAACTGTTATTTATGATTCAATTAGGAAAATACGTATTTTATGGATATTCATCAATCAATTAAATCAATTCATAAGAATTTCCCGTTTGGTCTCATTTACATGTGAAAAAATACCGCATGTAAGGGTGGATTCTTTAGGAATGAAAAATTAAGTTCATCACAATTCATTTTGATGATTCCTTCTCCAAATAAGATACATTTCATTTTTTATTCTTATTATCATTTTATTACATAATTTTTGTATAAGATTGGGATATTTTATCATGAAAATATAATGAATCCTTATAAAGTGTGTAACGATGTTTAAAACACAAGATTACGTAAATATTATTCATAAAGACTCATGACAACCATATGCACTCGTAATGTGTAATGTACTTGTAATAATTATGTCAACACACAATGTTAACGCTTTTTAGCTTATTTTTATAATTCATTTACGGTTTTTTGGATGGGAATTATCCGAGAAACAGTATATGAGTACCCAAAGAGGGTTAGTCAAGAGGTGATTCATCTGGTCCTGCTCTGGTTTGACGAAGCATTCGTAGCTCGACTCGATATTTTTCTTCACTTCAGCTATCGGTAAAATTCTCAAATTCAATTCTTCAATTTCTAAGTAAGATTTCTCTATTTTTTTGTAGAAACCTTTATCTTGCCTTTATAATTATCCTACTAATATATATAAACGCGAAAGTTTGTGAGTATGTAAGTAAGTACGTTTGTTGCTCTTTTACGTAAACACTACTGAATGAATATTGATGAAACTTTACATTAATATAGCTTATACCTCAGAATAACATATAGGCTACCATTTATAAAAAATATAGCTTCGCCTCACGGCGTTGTCCGTGGTTATTGTCGTATGGCGGGTAGCATCGCGAAGCAAAGCTAGTTATTAATAAATCTATATTAAGTTAAAGTACTGCTGAAATTAAACACGATTTATTAGTTTTAAAATTCTAATCCGTCACTGAGAAAATAAATGGCGTAGCTTAGGTACTTTATTAAATAGTAGATAATATCTTATCCAATTATATTTATGACTGTATCCATTATGTAATAGGTGCCTGCAATTACGTTCATACACAGTGCAAGCTGTTATTAATATTATGGTAAAAATGCAATTATAATAATACGTTAGAGATACACAGTCGCACTATCGCTCTGTCTGTTGCGTTCAACCCAGTTCAAACGTAGTTTGCATTCAGTACCTTCAGCATACTGAATATTATTAAGAATACTATTTATTGTAATTAGAATAAAAATACAGACACGTAAACAAACTAACACAATAAACGTGAGTAGATGGCATAAAAAATATGTTCTTGAATAAAAGGATATATTTTCTACATTGACAGAAGCATATAACATGATCAAAAAGAAAGACATATAAACAATGGAATGCATATAGAATGTATTCAATACTTTTGTCACAGAGACAACTCAAATTTCCAGTATATTAACTGTGTCATTATTTTATATACGGTTATTAAAAAAGTAATGGTGTTTACTGCGAGTGAGTAACTTTGTACGAAGTCGCTAGTGTTGATTGCATTGCAAGTTGAAGCGAACCGTTGCAGTAATAGTTTGCATTGTATTATAACTGATTTGAATGGTACTCGGACGCGAGCTGACTCCCACGCAAACGTGACACTCCTGAGGACTGGTAGTTAATGATCTATTTTGAAAGTAAGCTAGGTAGTAAGTGGAGTAATACATGAGATATAGCGGCGTTGACAAGGATTATGTCTAAGGGACGATTAGCACAACAATTCCTGTAAGCTATCAAATACAGAAATATCTCGTTTCACTTGTATAGATATGTTGGTTTCACCCTCTTTCCCTACTCTCCCTCTATTTCTAATATGTGATTTGATTTCTTTTTAAATTTATCCAGCAGAACAACATTAGCTGGCTTCTGTACAAAAGACTACTGTTATTTCGTTAAATTTCGCAGTTCATTTAATCTTTTGATTATGGTTACCGCTCTGGTCGAAAACTAAACCAGTAACAGAAAATACTCATGTTAGTAACAAGGATTGTTCCAGAACAAGAACGATATATCACAGATAACACATAGCAGCGGTAATGACTTTTTAAGTTCTAGCTATAGGGAAGATAGATGAAAATTAATACGCTACAAAATTATTGAAACGAGAAACTAAAATGTTTGGTGAAAAAGTTAGAAGATATCATAATCATCATCATCAACAATAGTCCACTGATGGACATAGGCCTCTCTTTAGCAAGGAGGTTTTGGCTTAATATACCACCCTGCCCTGTCTACCTGGACAGGTTGGTATATTGTTTGTTTCAAGTTAAACAGCAGCTCCCGGATCACACCCATCTCAGGCGCCGGGTGACGGCCCGTGGAGGTTTAGACATGTAAAAAAGAGGGTTTATTTCAAGTTATGTTTCTCTTGACAGTAATGTTGTCCTGCCTAATTTGTTCCTTACTCGCCTCTTACGACACCCATGGGATGATAAGGGATGGTGACATTCCGTATTCATATTCAATCATCACACTGATTAGAAAATATCACTATAAAATAATTGCACAAGAAACACAAAGCAAGTACCTAGCAGGTAATTTGTATGTAGTCGGCAGAACAGTGGCCTTATCGTAGATTACGATCACATAATAAGTGTAGGTATGTGAGATTAGTCTCAGGAACTAGTTGCTTGTCATTTGTTAATATTAGTGTACTGTAAACAAAACAAAACAGAGTTTTTTTATTTGAAATCACACAAAAACAAAACAAAATATTAGTAGTAAAATATTCACACAGAAACTTAACAAAACAGCATTTTTTTTAATAAATTGCTGTTTATATGTAATATATGTAGTCTGTCATTCCGGCAATTATAACAAATCTATTGAATCCTCATTCACTAAAAATCGGATAACAAATCTATTGAAACCACATTCATTAAAATCGGTTCAGCAGTTTTGGCGGTACGGCGGAACACACAAATATAAATAGACTGTCAAGAATATTACCCGTTCTTTTGGATTCAACCTAGTCTAAAAGATGGTAAGATGGTAGAAAATCCCATTCGATATGTCTTAGTATATGTCCGATTTATAATTTAAGTACTTTCAACTTTGATATATTCAAGGGGTACTATTGCAAATTTCAGAAGAAACACATACATTTATGTATCAAGAAGTAACTAGAGGAGTACTGGATACCCACATTTTATATTATAACTAGCTGACCCACGTAACCTGGTTTGCGTCTTATATTGCCCGTAGCGTGAAAATTTTCCCCCGTTTTTGTAACATTCTTCATTGGTGCTCCGCTCCTATTAGTAGTAGCGTGATGATACATAGCCTATAGCCTTCCTCGATAAATGGACTATCCAACACCGAAAGAATTTTTCAAATCGGACCAGCGGTCCAAACAAACAAACAAACTAACTCTTCAGCTTTATTATTAGTATAGATTTAAATATCATTTACATAAAAGGGATTCAGCTGATTGTCAGCAGTCGGGCATTTTAGGAATTGGGTCGGACAATTTGTAGTTTTGTCTGCCGTAGCCGCTTAAACGGTCGCTACGCCAGTGTTGTGGGTTCAAAACACACGTGGGACAGCACTTTGTGTGATTGACATATTATTTGTTTTGTGTCCGTTTCATAAATAATAAATAATAAATAAATATTTCGGACAATTTAACACACAACGCCGTCTAGTCCCAAGCTAAGCAGAGCTTGTGTTATGGGTACTAGACAACTGATATAAATACATATATACTTCTTTTTTTTTTTTTGTAAATACATACATATTATACATAGAAAACACCCAAACTTCGAAACAAATATTTGCAGATCATACAAACATTTGGACCGACCCGGGAATCGAACCCGAGACCTCAAGCACAGCAGTCGCTTACGCTACCACTCGCGCCACCGAGGCAGTTTCATGCAAGGATGTTGAGAAGTCTCTCGCGACAAGATATATACTCCTAATGCAGTAGTTGTCTTTTTAAAAAAGGAACCAAAGACAAATAAAAAATATACATACAGTACTTATATTGTACTTGATCACATTAGAATGCGTTCAAAGCAAGATTATTATTATTATTCATTATTTACCAACAAGTACAGTACAACAACACAGTAACAAGTACCAGATGCATATTTTTACTGCAGGATAACCTGTTTTCAACTACTAGACATTTATGTACTATGTGAAGAGAATTCTTTGTAAAGAATATACATGGAGTATTTGATATCTACAAAAAGCTGAAAGATACATCCATTTATTTTTTAATGTATGAGCCTGGCGAAGTGGCTTTAATCTCCTTGATGGAATGCATGAGCAGAACCCTAGAGTAGTAGGACGTAGTTTTTTTTTTTGTCTTATCTGCCAAAATGACACAGCTCTGCCTGATGGAAAGCACGAGCAGAATCCAGGAGTGGTGGTCACTATCCTCAATGCTGATAGTCACAATGCAGCATGGTGACCCACACCATGGCGGCCTAGTGAGATGTTTTTTCACGCCCCGCTTGAAGGACCCGGGTTCATAGTGGGAGGGAAACACGTACGCAGGTAGTGAGTTCCAGGTTTTGACCGCTCGGCACAGGAAAGAAGAACCGAAACGGTGAGTACGAGAGCGTATGTCTACCACTCTGAAGCGGTGTCTTCCGAGACCGGCCGGCACGTGTTGTCCTGTAGAGGCAGGGAGAAGGGGGCAATGAATGCAATTCAACAATGCAGCATGGTGACTATTATACAGGCATACGAGATGCTTCAGCATCATTGGGCCTTCGGTCTCTCACTCACCAACGAAATACGACAGCACGTATACTGTCATTTTAGGTTGATCTTCTGTCACAAGACCCCGTTTGAGTAAGCTTATTTATGCTAAAATCAGTGTGGCTCTACTAGCCTATGATTATAATTTAATATTTATTTAAAATGTCAATGTGACATGATATTTTATAGATAGACTGCACGGTTGGCCGAGTGGTGTCAGCGGTCGCCATGCCGCTTGCTACTGCGCCAAGTGTCGTGGGTTCAAATCCCACGCGGTACCTACAACACTTTGTGTGATCCACGAATTGTTGTCCCGAGTCTGGATGTTCTTTGTGTCCGTTTCATGTATGTTTGTAAAGTCCCCCACGACACAGGATGTTTATTCCTAATGTGGGAGTTGTCTTTTAAAAAAAAAAAAAAAAAAAAAAAATTAACTGCAGACATATTATTTCAGGTCTATTTTTCGCATTTTTATTATTTAAATTATCGAGGATGTTAGGATACTTAATATGTGTGGTATCAGACGACTGTCTATTTTTGCCTTACCCATCACCTGAGTTAGTAGGATAGGGATAGATAGTTTAAGTTTACCAAACTCTAAAATTGGAACCCTAACTTGCCATAGCATGATAATACTATGACCTCCTGGTGAACTAAGAAACCGTAAAAGGTTTTAAATGGATTTTATGTCAATAAATTGAGAGCTGTTTTAGGATTCCTACAATTTGCACAATTTTTGTCCCGAATTTGCAATATATTGCTCTTGTAAATTGCACCAAACCCACATCATGTTCTTAATAGAAGGTTGGCAGTGACGCACAGCTGACCGCATAACCAAGTCATCCCGATCAGGAAGAATGGATTAAAGCTGAAGTGTTTGTTCGTCTTTGTTATCTTTAGACGGAAACTGCTGTTTGACGCAGAATTGGGTTGTGTGCACAATTGTGCCGCATAAGCTGTTGTTAGAACTTACTTTAAGCTATAGTTTTAATATGTCAAAATGAAGTTGAGAATGTTTAGATGGTTTAATGTTGGTTAATCTTTCGTTATCTAACCAAGATCAGCTTAGCAAATGTACATTAATGTACCTGTAGACGTAATTACTCGTAAATGCGATTCGAACAAATTTACATTGTTCTAAATTCACAAATCATTATTAATATTATAAAATCTAAAGTAACTCTGTCAGTTACATATGAAATTAATAACTACTCATTTGACTACAATTTATTATCCACTATTGTGAATTTTAGAAGTCTGTGTTCAAGTAGTTCAAACTTATTATTAAACACAAAGGCTTCTAATAAAACTAACTAGAGAATATACAGTTAATACGTATATACTTTATACAGAATGACGCAGCATCTAATATTTATGTATGTATGTTTGCATAAATGTCTGAGGCTATATACGGTCAGCGCTTTCAATTGACTGACATTTTGACAAATGACGAGTCGACAGTAGTGAGTGGCAAAGTATTGAATGTACCGAAGGCAAAAAAGTGATGTTAAAAATCTTATTAAAAAAATAAGATTTTATTGAGCGGCAGTCTAAAGTTAATTGCTAAAATATGTACAAAATATGGGATCACTTTTTTACTTTTTAAAATAAGCTGTTTATGTCACTTTAAATGATTTTCGGAAAAGTGTATTAGTTATAAAGCAAATATTTTTTGGATAAAATAAATTAAAAAGCCTATTATGACCATAGTAGCATTTTTGTTTAAATTTGTGTTGTGAGAGCTTAAATCCACTGATAAATTTTTCTCTTCTCTCACTGTACATTTGAATGTTGTTACACTCCTCAATAAAACAAAGCGTATCATGTTATGCTTTATTGATTATACTATGTGAATTAAACTTTTCAATGTAATAGCATTCACAGGCGGCAGTCAGATACTGTGAAAAAAGGTTTGTTATCTTAACACACACTGAAGTGGTAATGGGCGGGTCACGTAGCCCGTAAGTCTGATTCGTGGTACACAGACCTCTTAGAATGGAGACCGTGGAATTATTAAAGACCAGTTGGCAGACCGCAGATGAGATGAAAGGACAATATCAGGAAGGTGGCGGGCCAAAATTGGATACGAACTGCCCTGAACTGAAAATAGAAAGAAGTGGAGTGTATTCAAGGAGGCCTACACCAAGTTAAAGAAGGCTTGAGATGATGATCTTAACACACTAATGCCCGGTTCCTATATTTAACGAATCGTCATCGTGTAAAAATTTTCTAAAGTCGTAAATACCGTTCCTCAATTTATTTTTTACAGGAACGATTTTAGCTTACGCCCCGTAAATATACCTATTCGTAACTAGAACGGATCATTTTTCAAATATAGGAACTGGGCATAAGTTACGGGTGGTTTGGTGGTATTTTGAGTTCAGCCACTCTCGTTGCTAATTTGACGTCTTTTTTCTCCTCACAGCTAGCTGCAGAAACAGTATGTTAAGAGTTTATGATTTATTTTTATGCTGCTTAGGCCATACGCACCAACCATCTTGTTATAACTGCTATTATGTACAATCCTTGAAAACTTTTTCATGTCTAACATAATGCGGAAGATGATCTGATATCGTTATCCTGGCGATACGTTACCACGGTGTACCATGTGATAGTATCTGTAAATCTGTTACATTTAATGTGGCGTGTACGTCGCCATGCATAAATGACTCTGCGAATTGACGTTGGTTATCAAATGTATACTCATTATTAAACTAATTTCAAAGTTTCACATGTGCCAGACGTCCTATGACGGCGACTTTGAAATTTTTTGTTGCAATGTAATTTATATTAAATAACAAAGTACAATTGATACAGTAGGTACTGCATTTATCTTTAGACTACTTAATTTTTCCTTGTTCCGTTTCCAAGGTGACTTTATGTACAATCTTGATATCAAAGTGGAATGGAGTGCATTCTTTTGTATATTTTATTGCAATAGTACATTAATGTTAATTAAGGACATTGGATTTATACAATTGCATATTTTGTACATGTTCGATGTTTTAGATCCACTATGGAGCATTGAGCTATGAGCAAAACATTTAATTATTTTAGTTTACAGGCTCACACTTGTGTTACTATTGTCTATTCCGAGGATTATAAATACTAAACCTACCTGTATATGAGAAGATAGGTATTTATAGGTATTTCAAGCATGCTTTGTAGATTTTATTTTATCGAATAGTGGGTAATCCAGCAGACTAGAGATATGGGTTGGGGTATAGGTCTCCTGTATCCTCACTCACACGCTATAAGGCCGTGGTATCACTCCGGTCGAGCAAGCCCATTCATGCCGAAGCGTGGCTCTTCTGTAGAAAACCTTCCCCGATTTTCTAGAATTCCAAACACACTAACAAATGGTGAAGATAACTTGAGTCGTGATTATAATTTTCTCGACAAGTGATGGACGGATGTATGGCATTGACAGAGGGACGCATACACACACACGCATTAACACACACACATGCACGCACACACACGCACACGCGCGATCGTTTTAATCACAATCCACACGTACACGCATAATCGTGCATGCACTTGCACACGCATACACCAAACACAAAGTCACTAAGGTTATTTGAATAAGTTTTCAATTTGCAAGCCGCGTCACCTTCATTCTTCAACATACTTTGCGACTTAATTCTGTCTCCCGAAATACAGGCTATGCCTATTTTGGGAATTAGTACCAGTACCTATTTATACACAATCAAACTGTGAAGTGGTTTTTTATTGCATTGTATGATTTTAAACATTAAGACTTTGGTGTGAAGTATACATATTATATTATTATTAATAGTATCTTTATTGAATGTACAAAACCTTCCCCGATTTTCTAGAATTCCAATTACACTAACAAATGGTGTAGATAACTTCAGTCGTTATTATAATTTTCTCGACAAGTGATGGACGAACGTACTCGTATGGCATTGACAAAGGTTTAATAGTATCTCGCAAATCTAAGGCCAAGCTTTAATTTTTACACTGACCTGATATTAAAACCATACAAAAGCGATATTAAGTTATCTGAAGTAAATAGAAATGTTTTAAAATATTCATTAAGAGCTAAAAGACGAAGACAGTAAGAATTTAAAACTATTATTGCAATTTATAAGTCCCTGTTACAGAAAAAGCTACACTTTTCTTTATTATAAACTATCTTCTATGTGTCTGCCTATAATTTATGAGTTATTATTGCACAACTACGCATGCTACGTTGAAGTACGCATTATTCTGTAAGTCCGATACTGAGAGACCGTTTTTAAATAATGGTAAAATTTGGTTAGGACAGAATTACAGTAATACAATAAAGTTTTTTATTATTAAAGAAAGTATAGATTTATATATAGTAAGTATTGATAACATTACTATAATATATTACTGTGATAGAAACGTAATACTCTTAAAGAAGCCCACGTGTAATTAAATACGAATTAAGAACAAATAGTGATAATACGAGTATTAATCGTAACAGTTCATATCTTTCTAGATTGTTTCGCGAATTAACCTAATATTTTTTTCATGACGGTAGTAGCTAATGATATTTTGATGTAGAAAATATTGTGCCACAAATTTCTTTCTAATAGGTTAAATCGATCGATAATTATATTTTATATTCTATTATTCCTAAATTCAATCATAGTCAAATCTTAACAGACGAGGTAAACACTGAATTTTCTTTCATCTTTTTTGATGACGCCAGTCTAACAAAATCTAAAAATGAAAGTTCTTAAACAAAGGAAATATAAAAAGAAAACATTCAACCATCTTTATGATACAAAAATGAGCTGAAAACGAAAGCATTTCATTTTAAAACAAACAAAAATGGGTGTGGTAGAAAGCGAAAACAAATGAAGGCTGTCAGCTTCTGACTACGAAATATCAAAGCCGCAGTGAACCGACAAAGAAGTAAAGAAGTTGAAGTAGCAAAGAAATAAACATTTATTGTTTCACATTACTCTCACTTTCATGTTTCTATAAAAAAAAACATCCATTTTAGAAATTATGCAACAGATTTGTTCTTTGAATTCTAAAGATATTGTTATGTTAACTAATAACAAAGGGCTAAAAGGCGATCTATTGTTATTGTTTTAGTCGGTCATTGACGTCGACCGATCTTACCTGAGAACGTGCCTAAAATAAACACTTTTATTAAGTAAATATAATAGACTTGTGCAACTCGCAAGTTCTATTGTTAAGTAAAATGCAACTTCGGTCTTCACTTTTAATATTGTATTGTACACACACAAAAAAGAAAAACAAGGTATGCACTAAAGAAATTGAAAGTAATGGTACGTAGTAAACTCGACATAGTTTTAGACAACTTTTGTGAAGAAAACATTTCCTACACAGATCCATTTTGATTTCAGCATACTCTCTCCTTAAAGAATTTATATTGAGTATATATAAAATAAATATTAGTATGTATGTATTAATATCGTTATTGCTTTAGTTAAACTATTTCTTATTGAGAAATCTTTACTTTTGTATATGTAACTTGTTTTAGCTCTAAGATCGACTTGTAGAAAATTTCTAAAAATCCACCTTTGTCACTGTACGAGTATAAATAAAAAAATAGTTTTAAAACAATTGTTATTGTTTGTAAATTATTTAGTGTTTTAAAACCTTACATACCGTGCTTTCTCCTTCAATTTCATTCGACTTCACGGGTAGCGTAGTGGGTCGCTAAAGCGTTCGCCACACCGTTTAAAAAAATGTCTAATTTTACTTCCAAACAACGTAGGTATGACTTATCGACCATCAGTTTCTTTGATAGTTAAAAATAAGGCTGTTTCTTATGACCGTAATCATCATTTATTTAACTAAGATAAAGCTATTTATCATTTTGTTCTTGTTTATAATATGGCAAATATGAACGTAAATTTGTATGAATATTCAAACTTATGTTCACGGATATAATGACGATTTTAAAATACATACATATTATGCATAGAAAACACAACACTCAAATTCCAAAACAAACAAGAACAGCAGTTGCATAACCTATCGCTGCGCCACCGAGGCATTTTATAACCCGACTACGTAAAATTTATGTAGCTTCTGTCACCCGCCCCCATTAAAATTGGTTTTTGAGTTCAGGCGCTTCGACTGCTAACTCGGTTACCCTTCCTTTTGACTTCAACGCAGTCGAGTAAAAATTCATACTACCATACGACTTACGCCACAGGGTCAATTGCACTCTGTACTCTAAATCGATCATCACACGTATAATTCTTTTTATGGTCAACATAAATTGCAGCTAGACAACACAATGATTTAAGTCATAGTCAAGATCACTAATCACTAGACCTATCCATCCATAAATCCAGCCAATATCATACAAATATCCATCAAAAGACTTTAACAATCCCTTGTTTTGGAACAAAGGAGGTTTTGCGCAACCCAGACTGGCTGGTATTACGAGTATGAAGGGTTTGTTTTAAGTTCTCTTTCTCTCTCTCTCCTTGCAGTGCCGTCGTCTAGCTTTACAGTTTTATTTTTATTCACCACAATAGTTTTCTTCCAATCATCTATATAATAAAGTGTATTAATATGAAATATGTTAACACTGGTAACTAAGTAATCATGATAACTTTGATTTTTATAAACGAATTAACTCATCAACTCCTTGAAACAATTCAAATTAAATACTTTTATTTCTGGAACTATAACATTAAAAATAATAGTATTTTTAACGTAAGAACTGAAGAATTTTATTGCAGATCCTAGATATTCATAAAATATAATCATTCATGCGAGTTAGGGTCTAATCATTACTTAAACCTGTAAATATATTTTTAGGATCTGCAATAACATTCTTCAGTTCTTACGTTAAAAATAATATTATTTTTAATGTTCAAGTAATAAAAGTATTTAATTTGAATTGTTTCAAGGAGTTGATGAGTTAATTCGTTTATAAAAATCAAAGTTATCAAGATTACTTAGTTACCAGTGTTAACATATTTTATATTAATACACTTTATTCTAGTATCAGTAAACACTGCAATTAGAATACATATATTTTATTCGCAATTTCATTACATTATGTAAATACTTGTTTTATTGCAACAAAACTTATCTGTATGTGTAAAACAACCATTTAATAATAATTATAAAAACAAATAAAATAAATTTATTGCGCATTGTTAAACCGTTTGTAATATTTAACACTATATATTAAATTTGGTTACTACCAGGAAGGCGCAAGTTAGAATCAGTATTTTAATGACGTAGACTTTGAAAAGTGACAAAATACGTAATTGAAAGTGACAACTTCACATTTAGACCCCATCAATATCCGTAAAAAACCCTAACAGCGACATAAACAATCCATTGTTAGAGCATTGCGACATTATTCCTTTATTGTCGTAGGATTTAAAAAAAAATTGGATAATACAAAAAAAACCGGACAAACGCGTGTTTACGGTTTTATTGGCGCAAAAACTATTCTGGGTAGTTACACAGTTTATGATCGTTTATTTTTGCCTTTTTCAACGAAAGTCGACTGAGATACCGGCAAAGTCAAAGCCGTCACAACGCCTTTTCGTATGCAAATAGGTTGCAATGAACTCGTGTCCGAAAAGACCGTGAAACGCAAATGTGTTCAATGTCAACGCGATATTTCGTTTCGTTTTTGTTAGAATTTCAGATTGACCATATTTTTTGAGCTAACAAAGAAGTGATTATATACGTATCTTCTATAACAATAGGGCTTATTTTAGTTGTCACATAACACGTCATCAAACCGTAGAAAAATATGTTTGTTTCTTTTCTTCCGAAGTATACAAACACTGGCCGATATTAACGACTGTGTTTTATTACACTTTTTGTGCCAGTAATGCCTTTTTCTTGTAGAAATAAGACCATTTTAGGAAAAATACGATCTTCGGTCTATAAATAACTCTTGACACATAATGATTGTGTATTCTAATGCTGTTACGGAAATCTCTTGGATTTTTGTATTGCTTAGTTAGTCTTACAATAAATATTTTACATGCCATGGTATTAGACATGTTTGAATCAAGGTTATTTAGAGCGTAAGAGCTCTTTATTATAAACGAGTGTTTGATCTAAACAAAGCAATGTAAACTATGTTAAGTTGTTATAATGAAAGTGTCAACAAAGGAAGGTAAGAAATAAGAATTATAAGTATAATGGTTTCTTTAAAGACTTGAGCATTTACTCCTGTATTAGTATGGTGGTCATATATATATATATATATATATATTTAGTATAATGTCCGTGAGAGAACCACGATTCGGCATGCATGGGTCGGCTCGACCGAAGTGATACCACGGCCTCAAAGAAAGTCTGCGCTGTGCTTCACCGAGTAAGTGAGGATACCGGAGGCCCATTCCCTTAACCTCTCCCTCTAACTGTCTCCCCATCATGTGACATCTCGAGTGTCCATGGGCGGCGTTAATCGCTTACCATCAGGTGAGACGTCTGCTCGCTTTGACCCCTATTCCTTAAAAAAAAACTACAGTATAATATTAAGTATTAGTGTAATTCTAATGTTTGTTATACATTTTTAAATGTTGACACTTCATATTAATCATTACTTTATTAGAAATAACTAATACAATTTATAAATTTAACTTTTTTCATGAAAATATTAATGGCTTAATTCATATGTAACAAGGCATGAACAAAGAGGTAACTATATAATTAGCCATAGTCTCTTAACAGATTGTATCTCCTTTAGTAGTACGTTTTCCGTTTCAAGATTTATACAAAACTTTCAACCTTGGAGTAATATCGGAAATTAAAACTGGTCAAGCAGCATCCAAACTACGTTAAAAAATGTAATTGCACAATAGGATCTATGCCTACTCGTGTGTTCCATTCACTTTTGCATAGCTTTTTTCGTATATACACGTCCTCGATAGCATCCGCCTTATTTCAATTACTTGCTGGTGGATATTATACGAAATCCTGATAATGTATGACTAAAGTATGCATAATAATTCTTTCATATTTAGATTTATTGTTATGTTCGAAGTGTTAATGACCGCTGTTTTCAAGGTAGTATAGAAAAATATTATTTTTAAATTTCAAGACGTTATTTTGTATGCAAATATTGTTACATCTATTTTGTGTTTTTTATGTTTTCAGTTACATAATGTTTTCTTTTAAAATTGGAAATCAAGTACAAGATGTGTTTATGGATGTAATGTCTCACTGCTTTCTCACTACTAGTGCTGCTTTTGTATCTTGTATGCTGAAAGAGGTAATGCTTCAATTGATTTCTATTTGAGCAAAAAAAGTACAGAAGAAATGGAGATAGGAAAAAAGACAGAGAAAGAAAATGAGAGATATCGTTTAAGGAAATAAGTATCACGAAAAGTATGGTAAAAAGAAAGAAAAGAATCGGTTTGAAAGAAGTGGGAGAGACACGCAGTTTCATAGAAAACCGGAGTGTAGTGATACTTCCATTACTTTTTTTTTAATATTTCGGACATCTGAACCATAACGCCATCTAGTCCGAAACTAAGCAGAGGTTGAAGTATGTGTACTAGACAACTAATATAAATACATTTTTATACTTTTTCTTGTAAATACATTTATGCATGGAAAACACCCAAAGTCTGTTTTTTTTTCTTTTGTACCAACATTTGGACCGACCCAGGAATCAATCAGAAATTGTGCGTCTACCAATGCAGTCTTTTCGTCCAGTGGATCAGGCTACCAGAGCCCTTGGGTAGCACTTTTTTCTCATCTATTTTAGGGTTCCCAAATAAATGTTTTTATTATCAAGCAGTTTATTGATATATGAAATAAACCTTTCCTGTGTAGCTGGTTTTATATAAATGTTTTAAAACGTTAATAATTTTAAATTTAGAAATGCTGCCTTATTAACATTGACTTATAAAAAAAATAATTATATCACAAATTTTTTTTTAATAAGTAAAAACAAATCGGACTTAAGACACTCAACGCCATCTAGTTTCAAACTAAGCAAAACTTGTATTCTAAAAGGTCAATTGACGAATATAATTCTTAGGTATAGACTTTTAATGTCATATTATATAAAGAAAACTGTCAAACCCCGAAGTAAATACTTGCAGGTCATACAAATATTTTTGCCCTGCAAGTAAGTGTGAGTGTTTCTTACAATAAAATGTAAATAATTCCAAATAGTCAAAAAGATTTACAACGAACTGGCCCGGAAAACTTTGTAACAACATACCGTGAGAATTTATAATTCATACCGTGAATAGGCCGGTTCGACTGGAGTGATACCACGGACCCACAGAAAAACGGTGCGAAACAGCGCTTGCGCTGTGTTTAACCGAGTGAGTGAGGATACCGGAGGCTCACACCCCAACGTCTTCCCCCATTCCCTCCCCATCCCCCAAAGGCCAGCAACGCACTTGTGACGCCTATGGTTTTGCGGGTGTCCATTGGCAGCGGTAATCGCTTACCATCAGGTGATATGTCTGCTCGTTTGCCCCTTATTCCATATAAAAAAAAATCTGTGAATATTTTCCAAACATCCTAAAAACTTAGTTTAGTATCTATGACAGCCTTAATCGTGGAAATGTACAGTCGCGGACTACCATGGGAGAGCCAGGCTTCGGCATGAATGGGCCGGCTCGACCGGAGTGATACAACGGTCTCACAGAAAACCGGTGTATAATAGCGCTTGCGCTGTGTTTCACCTAGTGAGTGAGGATACCAGAGGCCCATACCCATTAGGAGCCTCCTTGTAAGCTAGAATTGCTTGTGTCAGCAGAGCCCACTCTTTCATATAATGTGAAACTCATATTTATACATGCAGGTTATGTGTGTGTGTATGTGAGTGCGTGTGTGCGTGTACGTGTGTGTGAGTGTGCGTGTGTGCGTGTGGGTATTCGTAAGTGTATGTGTTAAGTACAGGTTGAGTGAATTAATGAACCACTAGTATACGTGCTGCTAAAGACATAAGACAAAGAATTAAACCAGCTGATCAGTTCTTTTTACATTTGGTGTATAGCATAGTATACAAATATAATTCATGTATGAACAATAAAAAGATTTGCTATAACTTCAAAGAATTATAAAAACGCTATCATTTACCTGCGATTACGCTCGCGTTAATGTCCCTATTCCTTTGATATATTTCTGACAAATTCAATGCCATGATAATGATAAAACAAACAATCTTACGTTCTCAAATATAATATTAGTGTGGATATATATGCAATTAGTTTTGCCTCCTACATATTTCCCTTATTAATCTTAATGACATGTTTTCTACTACAATATTATGCCCTCCGGACCTAAAGGTTTGATATCTGTCACTTGGAATTAAGTAAAGCTTTTGATAGAGTAAATATCATTTAAAATTAAACTGTGTGCGAATAGAAATATAGTTCATTTTAGTTATTGAATTTAACACAATAAAAAGTCAAGAGTGGTTAAAACTACGTGACATTAGTGGTTACACGTACCTCGGCGTAACACTTCAATACTGTCGTTATTCCTTTGTACAAAGGTTTGAATTTAAGAGGAATTATGACCGCTACATATATTGTTTAAATTCGAACCCTATTCCGAAAGCAAAACGATTTAATATTGCAGTTCAGACGCATAAAGCTTTAGACTTTTCTATTGGTTAAGCAAATGTGTGCACTGCGTCGCTGTTGGACCTTGGCAGGGACGTGGAACAGTATCATCAGTGTTCTGTAGTGACGGCAATATCTGCCTTAATATATGCGGTATAAGAACGACAATAGTGTCGGGAATATTTTGTTGTTAGATTATTTCTGCTATGGGAATGTTTGTCGAAGTTAGAGCCTTGACTGAAGTGGGACGTCACTATTACCACATAGGGCCTAAGTGCAGAAAGAAGGCGCGGTGGTGTAATGATATGCATAGTTGTTGTTGCTATGCCATTATTATTTAAAAAATGTTTGCCTAATGCTGCAAACCTTACAGCGAATGGTATTTTCTATTGATGTGGTTTAATATTTGTATATTGCCAGGTTTGTTTTTACTCTTCTGTTTCATCATTAATGCGAGTGGCATTTTAAGTGTTATATGTGGAAATTGGCAAAAGATTTCCCGAAGTATATTTAAAGAAAATAATAATAAATTGAAATATGTAGATATCGATTCAAAAACTTGTTTGAAATATGCTATACAATACAAATTTATGTTCTTTGTAATAAAACTTTTAATAATATTATTAGGTACCTTTGTCATGGGCCGTTATTGCGGCGGTAAGACCCGTTATGGAGGATTGGCTCGAGAGGCATCACGGGAGCCTCTCATACCGGCTGACGCAGGTGATCACCGGAAAAGGATGTTTCGGAGATCACCTGTGTCTGATCCGCAAAGAGCCAACGCCTGAGTGCCACCACTGCGATGGCCAGACCGTGGACACGGCGCTCCACACGCTGGCAGGATGTCCGGCGTGGGACGAGCCAAGGTGTGATCTCGTGGCGGCCATCGGGGTGGGGGTTCTCTCGCTCGGAAACATGATTGCGGCCATGTTGCGGAGCGAGAGCGCGTGGAACTCTGCCGTCTCTTTCTGCGAGCAAGTTATGCTTGCGAAGGAGATGGCGGAGCGGGACCGGGAGAGGTTTAGAACTCTCCCTGCCCGCCAGGCCCGGGAACGGGCCAGGTACCGCAGACGACTCAGGCGGCGGAGATCGCTAAACGATCTCCGTCCTCCATAAGCGCATGCCTGAGGGTGACAGGTGAGGCCACCAGTCACCTTAGCAGAAGCAGGCCGGGGTGGCGGCGCGAGCTCTGTAAAGTGCTCGCGCCTCTCTTATAGTATAGGAATGTTTGGGTTCCTACACGGGAGGAGGCCACCTACAAACAATGGGTGGCCCGAGGTACGTCGGGGTTTCAGGGATTTCCTTCCGAGGGTGCACCTGGTTCCCCGGCTTCTAGTACCTTAGACGGTGTGCGGTTTTGGTCGGTTCGAGTCCGACATAACCACAAGTGGTATCCGAGGGGATTTCCGCACAAAAAATAAAAAAAAAAAAAAAAAAAAAAGTACCTTTGTCAGTAGAAAGGAATTTATCCTACTAATATTATAAACGCGAAAGTTTGTGAGTATTGTAAGTGAATATGTTTGTTGCTCTTTTACGCAAAAAGTATTGAATGGATTTTGATGAAAGTTAACAATAATATAGCTTATACATCAGAATAACTCAAAGGCTATAAAGATACTAGCTTCGCCTGGCGGCGTTGTCCGCGGGGTTTAGCTAGTACTAAATGTTATCTTTAGTAAACGAATAATAGATTTTGAAAATTTTGCTGTATGTGTATTTTCAAAACATTTTATATTTAGTAATATTAAGTTTTAACATTAGAAACCTAAATAGATGAAAATCTCACGAATTATACTAATAGATACTAATAATAAATACTCATTAAACTTTAATTCTCAGAGTATGTGATTGGCGACAGTAACCTTGTCCCTTATCATTTGAGTAGGACGAAATTATAGTTGAGCCAAATTTGGTTGTGTAACACTATTCTCTAACTGGTACTGCTTATGCCCTCGGAAATTCAAACTTAAATATACGTATGTGACCTTTTAATAATAGGCAAGTCAGTACTTCTACAAACCTATAAATTGACGATACGCTGCAAAATTCATTCATTCATCCATTTTGGAGGACGCCCTCGTTGTGATGCGGCGAGTAGTGTGTATGATATTGTATTATAACAAAAAAAAATATTGTTCCCCCGAAGTGATGCCCCACCGAAGCAGGCTCTATAACTGGGGAAATCCTAAACATTGCACCTATCAATAAGCCCTAAAACTTACGTCTCAATGCGATCAGACCACAGCCCATAGCTCCTATATGTTCTAGTTTGTCAAGAAATGCATTGGTACAACGAGAATATTGCTTAACATGAAATAATAATAAACAGAGAATAAACTTAATCACTTAATTCACGTAAAAGCTAATTTATGTTCTTATGAATTTCATGCTTATTATCTCCATGAACATAGAAAGGTTAACCGCACTAGCATATTAATGAAACTGTAATTACACCCTTCAATGTATGTTTTGAAAGACAACTTAATTATTTTTTATTGTAGTAATAATTAAATAAAACAGTTTTGCTAAATTTACAACAACGAAGACCACACCTGATAAATATATTATAGTTAACTACAACTGAATAAATATCAACCTACAAATCGATTTAGTATTTAACTTATACGATTTAAGGAACCATTTGGTACGATTAATCAAATACTTTAGAAGTGTTGTGTGTAACTTGCTTAAGTAGCACAGTTTCTATTCTTCTGAAACATGTAATTACGTTTTTGATAGGAAGGTGTATTTTAAAAGAATATTTACATTTATAAGACCGAAATTAAGACACAAAATATTAGAGGTTCGATAAATACATTTACGATTATTTAGTCGAAAATGTAAGGAGTGTGTATTGAAATGAGTTTTTTATTAGTTTATTGGCACAAACTCAGGATAATAAATATTTGCGGATTCGTTTTTTATGTATGGGTCTGTCAAAGCGACTCTACTCTACCTGATGGAAAGCATAAGCAGAGTCCAAAAGTGGTAGTCACCATAGTCATTGCGAATGCACACAGTGCAACAGTGCAGCACCTTACTACTGTATTATCGAGCCTCCAAGTGATATAGGGAAGACACAAACTTTGATATTGAGCAGCTCTAGGGAAAAAATTGGTGAAAGTTTTTTAACCGTCGATTTTTAAAACAGAGACAAACTTCTTAGCACTCCATGGATTCACCGTGCGGGTGCCGGACGGCGGTTGTTGTGTGACGGGGATAAGCAAAGGCGTGTGCCAACAGTATCTAACGAATACTTTTATTACTATTAATTTAAAATGCACGCGACCACCCAGTTTCGCAATTATTGTACTAAATCCCACTGACATAATAAAATATTACCATTTTATGTTTCAATAGAAACTAACATCCCTAAACACATGTAGCGCTGTGGTATTTATGAATCACTAACTTTTGACGTGTGTGTCGGTTATCGCGCTAAAGAGTACCGTTTGTTCTTCCTCAACGATTTTTTTAACATCTAACACATAACATCATGTGTCCCTTGTGTTATGGGTACTAGACAATAATATGAAATACATAATAATGTATACTTTTTTTTTGGAAATGCACAGAACATACAAACGTTTGGTCCGATCCAGGAATCGAACCCGAGACCTCAAATGCAGTAATCGCATACGCTATCACTGCGCCACCGAGGCAATACCAAGATTAAAGTAATTCCATGTCGAATTTCATTGAAATCAATGCAGCAGTTTAGACAGACAGAGTTACTTTAAAATTTATAATAAGATTAGTAAAGTTGAAAGTGTGGATACCTTGAATTGGTTTCTTATTAAATTTCCTATCGAAAATATTACAAACCAGGCCATTTTTATATTATAACGTTATAACAAAGGGCTAAAATGTCAATTTTTTTCGTACAATTTACATCCTAGGGCAAGACATGTAATTTTAATATTTATGTTTTATTAATGTATGATATATGCCAACTGAACGGAAAATCAATGGCGGAAAACTGGAACTCTTGCTTTTATTATATATAGGGGGCAAATGAGCAGACGTATCGCCTGATGGTAAGCGATTACCGCCGCCCATGGACACCCGCAACACCAGAGGCGTTACAAGAGCGTTGCCGACCTTTTAGGAAGGAGTACGCTCTTTTCTTGAAGGTTTGAAGGTCGTATTGGTCCGGGAACACCGCAGGCGACAGCTCGTTCCACAGTTTTGCTGTGCGCGGCAGAAAGTATAATAACGTTAAGTATAGTATATCTTAATTATATATTCTACTTCTCTTCTCAGTTTTAATACCAGGACTACCAGGCTTGACAGCGATAGAAAATCACATCACATCTGCTGTTTTTATGGTCCTAATGGTTATAGGTCCATTACTGTACATAAGCCCTTTCTTCAGCAGGAGGTTTTGGTCAACTATACCACGCGACGCAGACGGGTTGATGTAGAGATTAGTACAAATTTTAATTCTCTTTGCAGTGATTTTGCCCTGCGTAGTTTGCTCCCGTAATCCGTTTTCACGACACACATGGATGAATGGCAATAAGTTGATTTAGATTTAGAAGCCAATCAAACCGTGAAATCAACCATCATGATTAGTTCTACATGGTCTGACGGACCAAGATCACCCAGTTTGAATAATTATGGCATTAAAAGTTAAATAATAATAATAATAATACGATCTAGGTAACCGTACTTCATGGGTGGACAATTAATTGTGTACTCCGTTGTAAGTAATTATTGGTTGTGTTCAATGGACGCGCTCGATACTGTTTGTTCTGGAGCTGAGAATGATAGATGTGGTAACTTAGTATTTCTCATTTTATAGTTGTAAAGGATAACGTAGTAGAGTTATGCTAATTTTAGCAAGAACGGGCCGGCTCGACCAGGGTTGTACTACCCTTGCACAGAAGGTCAACCTAAAATGACAACGAAACACGACAGCATTCGTGCTATCGTGCTTATCGTATATTCAATCTTCTTTGATATCTTTTAGGGAACTTCTTTTACAATGTTTAGAAACACAAGACGGCATTAAACATAAAATAAAAAATCACTCGTGACGCGAAAACAGTATGGCGGTCTGTCAAACACTGCCGCGAGATCGTATTCGTTTTCTGATTTGTATTTGCTTTGGTAGCATCACTTTCTTGATTTGTACTATCCATCAGGTTTACTTTTGTAATCTGAGGCTACAAAATAGATTTTTAAGTTTTCACTGTGTTTACCGATTTCATTAAACTCAAAACTAAGAATATTAATGGTTTCCAACAGTCTTCCAATTTCAAAATTCTTTCTTTCGTCGAGTAGGGGCACATTATGTTTATTACAAGGCGTTCTAATTTCAAAACGGTTTCTTAATGTGAAATAGGCTATTGTCTCTGTAAATGTCAATTGTCAGAAACAAAAGACTGTCATTTGAAGAATGAGAATGTATACTGTAATTGTTATTAATTACGTCAGTAGTTTTCTAAATTTCAAATAAAAAAATAAAAAATAATAATAAAAGTTAGACATTTCTTAACGCTCTTTAGAAAACTTAATTTCACCTCTTTCAAGTAAGAATTTACAGCGTAAAGTCAATTCATTTTTGGAAATTTTGTCAAATATATTTAATATTCGTAATTATAATAAAAACATGAAAAAAAGAAAATTTTTAAGTTTCTTGAGTTACATTTCAGTTACCTAGTAGGTACCCATAACACAAGCACTGCTTAGCTTGGGACTAGATGGCGTTGTGTGTTAGATGTCCGAAATGTTTATTTATTATTGATGGCGTTGTGTTTTCGATGTCATTGGGTTGATTTAAATTTAGTTTGTAATGCAACTGTGTGATGTATATTGAAATATTATTTTGCCTATACCCATAGCTTTTACCGCAATTTTATGTTCTTCCCCGATAGGGAAATATGGAAATGCGGTTTGACACTACTTTGTTAGATCACTTTTTAATTCTTGTAGATTATTAGGGTGACATGAGCATTGGCAAAGGGGCTTCCCTAGCCCACCAGTATATCATAGTAATATTTTTAGTCATCACATCACAAAAAAGTGAATTTTATGCCTGTGACGTCATAAATCTTCGAGATATTATGGATATAATGATTTTCTTTTTTTAAGTTCTAGTGTTGTTCGGATTTGTTTAAAAAAATGTGTGTGACGTTCGACTATCACTAATCTCATGTCAAATGCATTTTAAGTTTTAATTTTGTGCAATTTCCTTTAGCTAGAGTAGGTGCTGTGTGAAGAATATACATTTAAAAATACTAGTTTTAGGTATACATATGCACATATGGATAAATCACTATAGATTTTATTTTGTGTTTAGATAGTTCTTGTGTAACACATGTGGTTTTTAAATATGCTGATATGTTTAAAATCCCCATATGCGATCTTTTAGTACTGCGTAGATAATATATGAAAATAATTCATATAATTTAAAAGTGACAAATATTACAACATGTTTCCTAACAAATTATTCACTTGGATTATAATTGGCACTCGAACATTTTAAACTTTTTAAGATTTTTTTGCTTCACACACCTAATTTGCGCCACAAATTGTAGCCTGCGGCATTTTTGAACTGTCTTGTACTAAAGAGTAACTACGAGTATTTTCATTAATCTGCTGTTGACTTTATCTAAATAAGCATTTAAAACGCTGCAAATTCTTTGTATTCGCTTCAGGGGATATGTACAATATGCAATCGCATTTACGAAAGAACAAATATGATTATTTGACTTAAAAAGTACGATCATGTTTCGGATTAAAACTAAATTGGTTTATTTTTATCCACATCACTTGGCATAGTAGAAAAACTACTAAACCACTATGCCAACCGTGCAGTTCCTACCCTACCTATTCGGTGTTGCCGGGATATAAAAATCATTTCCTTACACTTAACGCAATACAACTCGTTTGCTTGCTACACCATTAAAAAAAACAATTGGTGTGTAAGATCTGACGCCACACTAATCTTCAATTTTTCGGCTTTTTGTTACACTTTTTTTCCCTTTTCGGAAAATGGTTGCCTCAGTGACACAATGCTTAAGATCTCGGGTTCGATGCCCGTATTGGACCAAATGTGCGTAAGTTCTGTTTATATTTGTTTCTGAGTTTGGGTGTTTTGATTTTTACGATATAAACGAATTTAGAAAAAAATATATCACATAAGTTAGATGTTTTATAATGATTGAATTTTTCAATGATCCTTCTTTATAGCTCTATGTAATATTATATCAGCATGTCCTCCACCTGCAACCTTACCGCAGCGATCGTATAGCTTGTGCTCGCACGATTACGTGAACATTTCTAGTTATTGCTATTTACACTGTGTTTCTCACATAATATTAACCTACAGACAGACCGATATACTTATTAATACGTGCGTTTGTTGCTTAAGATAACAGTTCTATTATTTGTAAGATGTGAAATTGTTTATTTTGAGGTTAGACACATGGCGTTTTCTATTCCAGTCAAATTCATGTAATTCATAAGCTTTTGTTCCATTTCAAATTTCATACAAATCAATGCAGTGGTTTAACCGCGAAAACGTTACAAACAGACATGATTACTTTCGAATTAACAATATTACTATCTTGTCACTATGCCCGTGAAAATGATATTTATTTCAACTTAGCTTATCTCCTTCCGCAAGAATCAAAGTATATCTACACCAAAACTTCATTGAAATCGGTGTAGTTGTTTAGTCGTGAAAGCGTAACAGGCAGACAAACAGAGTTACTTTCAAATTTATATTATTAGTGTGGATTGTAAACGATATGCAATAACTACAGTAATATATTTTTAAATTAACTATAGTTACACGTTTGTGAAGTTTTACATTTAATGCGACAAATGTTAAATTTTCCTCATTTGTGGTTAATTTATAAGTAATGAAAGAAAATTACGTTGACGCAATGTAAACAGCAAATAGTTTTTTCTTGGGTAAGTTGTTTTTTTTTTTTTTTTATTGTATAGTGGGCGAACGAGCAGACACATCACCTGATGGTAAGCGATTACCGCCGCCCATGGTCACCCGCAACACCAGAAGCGTCACAAGTGCGTTGCCGACCTTTGGGGGATGGGGAGAGGGCATGGAGGGAGGGGTTGGGGTATGGGCCTCCAGTATCCTCACTCACTCGGTAAAACACAGCGCAAGCGCTATTTGACACCGGTTTTCTGTGAGGCCGTGGTATCACTCCGGTCGAGCCGGCCCATTCATGCCGAAGCGTGGCTCTCCCAAGGAAAAATATTCGGATAATATTCTTAATTTTAAAAAAATTTAAAATGAAACCTTAAACAATGTTTCCAGTTAGTTATATTCTTTTTACAGAACTCAGTTCCAAAATAGGTTTTGAATTCTGGTACTTTGAAAATCTGGAAGTGTTGGGGTAGGATCTCATCAGTAAAACTTTAGCAGACTATTTCGTGCATTGATTAAATGCTATCTCCTGATGAATATTAAAGAATTGCTGTTTAGTCAGTTGATTCTAGTAGACTTAGAAATCTATTGTTCTATGTAAATTACGTAAGTATATAGTAATAGCAACAACAAGATATACATAGGTTTTTAATATTCTATGCGATGTTTGTAAAACAGATTGGGAAAATCCTGCTTTTACTAGTCACAATATAAAGGAAATTATACGTCAAATACTTTTTAAACATTTTCTGGGAAAATCTAGTCAATAAATTACCTTTTATGATATAGGTATTCCCCTGAATTATAATACGCGGTCAGAATAGTCCAAAGTTCAACGTTGTGTCATTTAAAAAGTACCTATATGTATTAAAACAATAAGTTTCTAACTTTCACGTTTTTTTTATTTTTGCGAAGTGTAATGCTATCTCGTGTAAAACCAAAACAAAATTTTATGTAATTGCGTGTATAACTTTCGAAGGTTGTTTGCGTTAATGTAAATATTTTCAACCATTTTTCTTTGCTGAAAAGTAGACTATAACCCAAATTTCATCCAAGTCCCCTCAGCCGATCTGGCGCATTAAATTTTTTTTTTTTTTTTATTGTATAGGGGGCAAACGAGCAGACGTGTCACCTGATGGTAAGCGATTACCGCCGCCCATGGACACCCGCAACACCAGAGGCGTCACAAGTGCGTTGCCGGCCTTTTAGGAAGGAGTACGCTCTTTTCTTGAAGGTTTGAAGGTCGTATCGATCCGGGAACACCGCAGGCGACAGCTCATTCGACAGTTTTGCTGTGCGTGGCAGAAAATTTCGGGAAAATCGCACAGTTGTGGACTGCCAACCATCTAGATGATGGGGATGAAATTTCTGTCGCGTAGGACGATGGCGGAAAGATGCGGCAGGAATCAATCCGAACAATTCCTCGGAGCACTCCCCATGGTAAATGCGGTAGAAGATGCACAGTGAAGCCACATCTCTACGCAGCGCCAGAGAATCTAGCCGAATTGAAAGATCCCGGCAATCGACGATACGAGTCGCCCTCCGCTGAATGCGGTCCAGAGGGAGGAGCTGGTATTGGGGTGCCCCTGCCCAAAGATGAGGACAGTATTCCATGTGAGGCCGAACCTGCGCTTTGTAAAGCCGAAGGCGGTGGGCCGGAGTGAAATACCGCCTCGATCTGTTGAGCACACCTAGCTTTTTTGAGGCCACTTTGGCCTTACCCTCCAAATGGCCACGAAACTGGACTTCGCTCGATACGTCGAGACCGAGTATCCCAATATTGGCTGAGGCAGATAGGGGAGTGTCTTCAAAACGAGGACATACGACCCACGGGAGTTTTTTTGCGGTGAACGCGCAAATAACAAACATCTATTCATATATCCCCATATACTATTCCATATGGCGACACCAGTATATTAATTTAGCTTTGATTTGCATAGCCTTGATGAAAAGATCTTTATATGAGTTAACCTTACCCGGAAAAACGAAAACGATTGTAAAGTATTTAAAAAGAAACATGAAGATCTTACCGAAATGTTAATATATATACATATATATATATATAAATTTCCAAGAAAAAATGGTGGCATAAAGACAATGCATAGTTGGCCTAGTGGCTTAAGCGGTCGCCACGCCGCTTTTCACTGCGTCAAGTGTTGTGGGTTGCCACATGGCAGAAGTGTGTGGGTGTTCTTTGTGTCCGTATATTGCGGGAGATGTTTTAAAAAAAACTCTGATTATTAAACAAGTTAGAGCAGAACGATAAGACCAAAAGCTAAGAAGAAGAGCTCGTTTCTAGCTTACCATGTAAATAGTGTCATTATTATATTTAAAAAAAATCTTGAACCTTATTAGAGTCTACGGAATGCGTTCTGTGTTGACTCTAGAATATGTAAGCCGAGTGAATCAGATTGTATCAGCTAATCATTATTCTACGCAAGACTCAGACGACGGGGAAATGGGTTACCTACAGCTGCCACATTTTTGCAGGTTTAAATGCAATAATGGTCTGATACGTACTCAGTCTTGTACTTGAACTCAGTTACGTTTAAAAGTTCTTTGCGTGATGTTAAATAAGTCATAATCTTAGATAACAGTTGGAGCTACCAAACATTTGATGATATTTCGAGAACTTCTTGCGTTCAACATACAAAAAAACATCTTTAGTTTTATTATTTATTAAAGTTTATACCGTGGGAGAGCCACGCTTCGACATGCACGGGCCGGTTCGACCGGAGTGATATCACGGCCTCACAGAAAACCGGTATGTAAAAGCGCCTGCGCTATGTTTCACCTAGTGAATGAGGATATAGGAGGCCCATACAAAGCCCCTTCCCCATCCCTCAAAGGCCGGAAACGCACTTCTGATCTGGTGTAGCGGGTGGCCAGGCGGCGGTAATCGCTTACCATCAGGCGAGACGTCTGCTCGTTTGACCCATATTACATAAAAAAGTGAAGTATCTTTAGATGTGTTGTACACTCTCCTCCACTCGTCACCACACTCTTCCCATGAGCTAGATATACCTCCGTGCGTTATTAGTATATATTATGCATACACAAAGAATATATCTCTCTACATATATGGTTTTCACTACTATCGGCAGTACCCAAAGGTTGCCCCGCATTTTTTACAAACAAAATATAATAAAGCAGCACTTCATATTATTTTAATGAAGAGTGACAATTAAGTGTACGTGATACTTCACTTATAAATGCTGTACATATTAGTAACAATAGAGCTCATAGCCTAGTCATGAATGATTCATCTAATATCAGCCAAGCAGAATTTGATTCACACAAAGACTTGCACGTAATCATCTACAAAAAATACAGACTACACCTTTAGAGGCCCGACAAAAACGCTTCCTAATTCACATACAAACAAATAAATACAAACTGCATACATTACTGATTATGTCACGAGTTTTTTACTTGTTGACTTTGTGAGCAAGCAATGTACGACTTGTTTTTGGGAAATGACAACTGCTTTCTTCGCGGAAGATAAATGTTTAAATCTTCACGTTAGTATGCACGTGACCAAAATATACTGGGTTTTTAGTAGTTACTCAAAGTGGCATGATCAGAATGACCTTTTAAAGACAGAATAAGAAAAGTTTTTTGTTTAGCAGTAAACGCTCGAAATATTAGCATATTATATTTTTTATTTTTATAAAAAAACAACCTCTGCATTAAAATAACATTCTGTGTGGCGGGAGACACTTTTTTTTTTTTTTTTTACGTGTGGAAACCCCCTCGGGCCGTCACCCCGCCGGGGTTTTCGGCGGGGCGGTGTGTCGGAATCGAACCGACTAAAACCACACGATGTGCCAACTCTGCGCCTGAGAAGGGAGGGGTCCGGGAATCGCAGATATTAATACGCCGTACCCCTCCCAGCGCCTGCCCGCACTGAAGCGGGCACCTTCTCCAAGTAAAAATCTCAATTTAGGCGACGCACGGCACACGCGTACGTCGCCCCTTCGCGGCTGGCCACTAAAGCGGATGGATGGGAAAACCCATCCCGTCCATCCGCGGCCACACTCAGGGCGGCATGAGGCGCAGATGGGCGCGCCTCCGCCGCCCGGTTCGCCGGCGGCGGATCGGGTCCGAGTGGATATCTTCCTCTCGGGCCTTCTCCGCCGCCTCCTTCTGCGAAATTACGTCTTCGCAGAAGGATGCGACCGCGGTGAAACTGCAATCGCTACCGGCCATGGAGCGTATGATGGCCGGTAGCGAGAGATCCCGTCCAATAGCTGCAGTGAGGGCCCGGCGCTGATCCGCCCAAGCGGGGCAGATCTCCAGCGTGTGCTGGGCCGAGTCCTCACTGCAGTCGCAGTGGTGGCAGGCGGGACTCAATTCCCTCCTAGCGACCGAGTGCAGGTACTTTCCGAAGCAACCATGCCCGGAAAGCACCTGCGTCAGCCGGAAGGAAAGGGTCCCGTGCTGCCGCCCTGCCCACTCGAGGATGACCGGCTGGAGCGCCTCCACGGTGGCAAAGCCAGCGCGTGGAGCCTCCAGCCGGGACGACCAACGAGCCATCGTTGCTCGGCGAGCGGCTTCACGCCATTCGCGTACCTCTTCGGGCGGAGGACGATACCCGTTCTCCGCCCGATATTCAGCCGTTCGCCGATAAACTTCGCCGAGCACTTCCGCCTCCAAATCCCACGGGGGTGTTCCGGCCAAGGCGCACGCCGACTCCGTCGACACGGTGCGGTATCCGCGTATGGCTCTGACCGCCAATACCCTCTGAGGCCGCCAGAGGCGTGCCTTATTCTGGGCGGTCAGAGCCGGGACCCACACCGGTGACCCGTACAGGGCCATCGACCGGACCACCCCCGTGTAGAGGTTCCTAGTAGCGACGCTGGCTCCACCCAAGTTGGGCAAAAGACGCCCAAGGGCGGAGGCAGCGTCGACCAGCTTAGGGCCAAGCTGTCGGAAGTGCTCGTCGAAGAGCCACCTACCGTCGAGGATCAGGCCCAGATACCTCATCTGGGCCCGAACCGGTACGAGGTCCGAGTTGACTTCGATAGAGGCGCCGGGGGGTGGACCACGACGAGGCCCATGGAATAGCAGGGCCTCCGTCTTGTCAAGGGCCACCCGTAAGCCCAGCGCCTCGATGCGCCCAACCACCAGAGAAACACCCCTGGTGGCCAGGCGCGCTGTGGCGGGAGACCCTACGTAAAAACCGGGTTAGCGTACTGAGGGTTCCGTACAGATGTAACTATAAATTTATGCTTACCGCAATTTTTCTGAGTTCAGTGTCGAATATTTGCAGCATAAACGGCTGTATTTTTTATTGCAGTGGCTAAGATGTTTGATTTTTTTACAGCTCTATGGGACAGTAGACCTAAGTATTTAATAAGAATTTTAGCTTAATACCTCCACGCGTTCCTGAGAAAAAGGGGCTTGACAGACAGACAACAAAGTCTACCTATTAGAATTTAGATTTTTTCTTTTTGAGGTACGGAACCATCAAAGGGACACAATAAACACCCAGACTGAAAACAACATGCACAGTGTTATAGATCATATGTGGGGTTTAAACCCACGATACTTAGCATAACAGAGAATGGCGTGGCGACCGCTTAAACCACTAGGCTAGCCTCGTCGACTGTCGACTGTTACAACAATTTATTTAACGACCTTAAATATATGTGGCATAGTAATATATAAACATTAAAATATTATTCATTTATTCGTGTATCATTTAATATTTTCATTATTTACGAAATTATTGTAAGTCTCATATTTTATATACTAATATTATATGGATACTAATATTATTCAAATAACCCGTTATAATCACACGTCTAGAAAAGAACGACGTCTATTTGAGGCTCGACCTTGTATAGAGGAAATGAAAATATAAGAATTACCTGTCGTCAGTTGTAACTTTGACGAGGTCTTTTTTGTGCTACTCGTTATAAAAACAAAGACAATTTTCCTATTGATATAAAGTGCTTAAGGTATATTGGGACTAAAATCTCACTAGTGTGTTCTCAGAATCAATAGCAGCGATGCACCACGGATCGGGCACACTGATTTATGAGACTCGGGAAGTCCCAAGAACAGTTTTTACCCAGAAAAAGTTTATACAGTTAGAAGTAAATTAGGGAAGTTGGAGATAGATATGTTACATTTACTTTACTTTTAAAGGAAATAGGAGACGAAAATGAAATAGACTTATATTTATTAAACAGGGAAGTACTACTGACAAGAAAAAAATTAGGTTCTAAGTGAGATATGCATGGCAGAATCCTTGAAAGAGAAATTGAACCCCGTGAAACCAAATATCTTTTTTTCATGGAAATGAGCAGACGTATCGCATGATCGTAAGCGATTACCGCCGCCCATGGACATCCGCAAAACCAGAGGCGTCACAAGTGCGTTGCCGGCCTTTGTGGGATGGGGGAGACGTTGGGGTGTGAGCCTCCGGTATCCTCACTCGCTCGGTGAAACACAGCGCAATCCACAGAAAACCGGTGTTTTCTGTGGATTCGTGGTATCACTCCGGTCGGCTCATTCATGCCGAAGCGTGGCTCTCCCACGGTTAAAAACTTATAGTAATCCCATGTATATATCGACAAGTACCTATAAATAAAAGGTTTTCTCAACACTCTTTGACCGCTGCATTAAGTTAAGTGGCAAAAAATTTAACCTTACATGCGGGTAAAAAATATTTCCACTGTTATTATCTGCAGATTAGAGGCACGAAAATTGTGGTTTATTTTGTGTGGAACACAATACAATGATACATAATAGTTATGTTCCAAGAAGGAAATCCGTGGATCAAGATCTTTTGTAGATAGACGTAGAATGAAATATTTATTCTTTTATAGATAAATATGAAGAACATGGTAATGAGATTGAAAAAGGAAATATGTAACTATGTCTAAGTATAACTATGAATGATTGATTAATTGAAAGTAAATACTATAATTTAGCTCAAAAAGTATTTATAACTAGCTCTAACACGTCTTCAAGTAAATGGGTAATCGTGGTAAATAGCAGCATAGGAAACAAAACATTTTGTTGTTAAATTTAACTTAGATAGTAGAGATTAATTTGCCAGAAGAATATTATCATCAATGAAGTCTGATTTCTTAGATATCTATCAATATATTATTTGCTATGAGTTATCTTAAGCTACTTTATCGCTGTCCTTGTTACGATACATTTATAGGTAATAAAATTACGAGTAAAGATCGATGGTAAATTATTTTTTTAGTTTCAACAAACAAAGGGTATTTCTTTATAGTTTATTTATATTTATTTGCTGCAACATAATTAATGTATAGCAAACATTAAATATAAATAACACTAATAATATCACAATCTATAAAGTAGGTAAATAAATAAAAAAAAATGGACATTTAACACACAACGCCATCTAGTCCCAAACTAAGCAGAGCTTGTACTAGGGGTACTAGACAACTGATATTAATACACATATCCTATTATATAGAAAACACTGAAACTCCGAAACAAATATTTGCAGATGATACAAACATTTGATCCGACCCGGGAATCGAACCCGAGACTTCAAGCACAACAGTCGCAAACGCTACCACTGCGCCACCGAGGGATATTTATAATTTTATTAGGGATAGGGATATTTAGGGATATTATGGTAAAGGATATTCCTTTTCTCTTTTAAATAGAAAGAAGTAAACATTAAAGTAAGAAAGAAACCCTAAGTATCACTCGTTAATTTGTCTATCTGTCATGAGCGTTTATTTCTCAGAAGGATTTTGCAGTATCAAATTAAAATACATATGAAATGATGAATTAAATGAAATTGAAATTAGGCGACTAGAACGGGTAAATAAAAAGTTACGAAAGGTCGTCCATTTGTTATTACATCTTATATATAAATACTTTTTTGTTACAATTTACTTATCGATCGACCTAATCTTCACTCGCCCTATTCCATTTGTAATTTTTTTTGTTCAGAGATTACCATTAATTGATTACTCGTTTATTCCCATGAATACCTAATTAATTTCGTCAGAGATTGTGTCTGTACTTATGAAACTCGCAAAAAAAATCACATTGTTAAACTTTCATCTCCTTTCAATATAGATGTTTTAACTCAACGTGTGTTTTGTTTTAATAATAATTATAATCCTTTTATGAACGATGTAAGAGGAAATGACTTAGCTCTCGATATCTTCTCAAGATAAGCCTGTTTTACATTAACAAACAAAGAAATTAAAATAGCATCCCAGATCGTTTGAGAGATACCAATTATTTGAAAAACTTTAATTTAAAACAACGAGTAAAAAATGGAAAATCGACACAAAGAAAATTACTTTTGGTTTGATTCGAAATTTACATAAAATTGTTAACGTTCGTAAATAAATGTAAGATGTTGAAACAAAAGTGCACGGAGCGTAAAATTAACAACGACGGAGAAAAAACGTTCGCTTGAGTTTATGTAGTTGCAAAATTGAAAATATTTTAACAACATCTAGAGAGAAAAGTTGAATAGAAGTCTAGTTTAATTGAGACTCACTGGCTAATATTAGACAAAGTATTAGCCAATGACACATATAATTATAATTTATTTGTCAATAGCTGATCCACGCAACCTCGTTTGCGTCTTATATTGCCCGTGGCGTGAAAATTTTCCCCCGTTTTTGAAACATTCTTCATTGGTGCTCCGCTCCTATTAGTAGTAGTAGCGTGATGATATATAGCCTATAGCCTTCCTCGATAAATGGACTATCCAACACCGAAAGAATTTTTCAAATCGGACCAACGGTTCCTGAGATTAGCCGGAACTAACAGACAGACAGATTTTAATATTACAAACAGACACTCCAATTTTATTTATTTGTATGTATGTATAGATGAAAAAATGACGCAATTTCATTTATAGGGTCAAACATTTACTAACCAGATTCAAAGTGCTATCACATAAACAATCGAGTGTAAAAGTATCATTTTAAGGTGGACTAAGCTTATAAAACAACAAATACATCGAAGCTAACGCGAAGCTATCATCAACAAAGTTCGTGTTTTATTAATATGCGACTACCTGCCGAAATTTCCTCGCCTACGCGGTATAAGATTAAGTTTATCTTCCAATATAAGCGATAATTTGAGACATATATCCATAAGACAGAAGCCCAATGAATATTGAAAAACATCCTTATAATTAAGTCATTTTTGGTAACGACCGCAGTTTTTTATAGCCAGGACAGATATTGTTAACATCTTATGCATCTTCTTTTATGAGGTATGAATCTGAAAAGAAAGTTAAGTTGCACACGTAAGGCTTAAAGTATGATACATTCTTGAAATTAAACTCACTTTTACTTTTATTCCACTATTATTATTTTTTTAAATAGTATAATTGTTTTATACATATATCTATTTTCAGAAGTTACCGACAATCGAGGGTATACATTTTTACTATACTCTTGATTGTAATTTTTTTTTTTGAAGTGATAACTTCTTTAGCGGCGCTGTGTACTTTTTTGGAATGTCACGTGACCATAAACTAGTGTCAGGTCACGTGTCCTGATCGAAAATTCGTAAGACGGATGTTTATTGTTAACAGCGCCATCTACCGATATACTTTGGTAGCATTCGTTTTTCTAGATAGTGGTCCTTTCTCAATATGATTTTATATACTTAAAGTTAATATTTCAGTATCTTAAAGTGATTTACAATAAATTAAAATAACGATTTTCTACTTACACAAAACCTTTTGTAAATCAAAAAGATTGTTTACAATTTTTTTGAAAACAGCGACATCTATTGGAGTATCAAAGCTTTACTTCCATTTACTACTTATTTTAGTTCTTTTTATTGCACACTATTAAAAAAAGCATAGGTGTTCATTTCAGGTAAGTTAAAACAACCGTTTGTTTATAGTTATGAGTTTTCACTTCTGTCGGCAGTGCTTATGACTGCTTTGTGTTTTTTTTTCTAAGATTTATACCGAAGTTCCGAAGCTATCTTAGTGACAGCCAACCTTCTCTGTAAAAGGTAAACTCACGCACAGTTACGATAGTTAATTTATAAATGGAAACAAAATTGTAAGAAAACCATAAACAATTATTTTTGAACTGCTACAAGCCTTCAAACAAGAAATACAACATATACTTATCAGTAACAACTTAAAGACTAGTTACAAATGATTTAAATATTTTAATAGCGTGAGACAATTGTTTTTATAGTTACATCATCGCTTGTACTATCCTCAACAATGCACAGAGGTGTGGGCCGAAGCAATTGTCCAGCTAACATTCAACTAACCATTTACATTGACAAGGTTCCATCTACCTATCAAACGACTTAAGTGTAGAACTATGTAACAGTCTAACGTAGCAATGTCATAGGATAGTTTTTGCGGTCGCCCACACACTGGTACATCAGAAGAATTTGACTTAGCTAGCAAGGTCATACATGCATTGTCTTTTTTGCTTCAACAAAATGTATTTTACTTATCTTATTGACCCAGGCCTGCGTAGGCGATGCACGATACAATTTAAACGCTAAATAATTTACAACGGCCGGTATTTTCTTGCACTTCTTCTTCTTTACGAATGAAAATAAAAGATTTTATTAAATCCTAAATTTTAATTCATTATTAATTTAAAATTTGTTTATAAACATAAGATTTATATCCTCTTCAATGTAAGTTTTAATTTATTTTAAATTAATTTGCTGTGTATCTTCACTATAATTTGGTCAATGTCTAAGTGTCTTTATGAAATATACAAAAGGTTTATAAGACATGGTGATTAATTTTTTGGCTTTCTGCACTTTTACAAATAATATTTTTGCAAGCTTTTATTTAGTTCCACCTGTCCCGATGTTTGTCTGTAATCAAATCTTCCAAGTTAAATTTGATCCACTTCCCGATTTCCGATTGAGCTGCAATTTGAAAAATACCTTTAATTCATCGATATTATAATTTATCCAAAATGACCGCCGTAACTAAATGGCGCTGAACATATTTCTGAACAATCCACCCAATATGGGTATCAAATGGCTTAAAGTTATTTCTTTATTAACAAGTAAAGAAAGCTTGTTCAAAAAAAAACATTTTAAATTAATTACTTGTTTATGTTTTAGAAACAAATAACCAAATTGATTAATTGTATGTTATAACTAAAAACAAACCTATTTTCACAAGCTAAAAGCTTTTAATCTCGAAATATTAAAGAAGGGTCAATGAAAAAATCTATTACGAAATGCAATCATTTAAAAATCTGTTAAAGAAATCTCAATGTGTTTTTAAAACGTGAACAAATGATTCTTTTTCTTCTCTTTAAACTCAAAAATTAAGATTCTTTTAAAGTTACAATTTTTTATTTAAAAAACGCGTGTGTTAAGAAGCTCTTTCATTGTTTTTCATCGAGTGGTGTTATATGGTGTTAGAGAGAAACTATTGGAGTGTAGAACATCCGTAAGCCAAGTGGAATGACGATTTGCGCTAGGCCGCAGGTGGATGCAAGAAACCGAGGATCGAACCAAGGGGCGTGCAATTAGGGAAGCCCATGTCCAGCAAATGACTGTGGTAGGATAATGATGATTTTAGAGCTCGAACTCCCTCCCGCTGATCATGGGGAGGCACTCAACAGATTGCAACGTATTTATGGCTCTTGAGTCTCAAATACTAGATGATGCCTATATAATATTTGTGTCTGTCCGTACGGATTAAGAATCCGGCATATCACTACTTCTAGTAATCCCATGTCGTAAGAGGCGACTAAGAGTACAAACTACGCGAGATAAAATCACTTCAACATGAAGAAAAACTTGAAACCCTATACCAATCCGACGTATATCCGAAGAGACTTAAGGTAAAGACTAATTAGATGTTGTAATAATATTCATTTACAATTCTATTGATACCACATTCATTAAAATCGGTTCAGATACTGAGTTCCACGGTGGAATATGCAAACATATATAGACGTCCGAAACTATTAATAACCCTTCCTTTTCTGCCGTAATCGGGTAAAAAAAGCAAAAAAGAGGTCTTAATGTGTCTTGTTGTTATTATAAGAGTAAAAAATGAGAGATAAATTCTTACTAGTCCAGTGCAACCTGATTGAATAATTTAAGTCACTGTCCCTGAATATAACTTTCAAACTGACAAGTATTAATACGTTTTAAACTTCTGGAATCTCGAAGCATCATGATTTATAATTAATACTAGATAAGGTTGTCAGACAGGGTAATAAGCTTGTAGGCTATATCGAGAGTAATCGATAACGTGGTTAATGTAATCAATTATTTTGTAACTCGTTTGAACTAGTAACATATCTAACGTGATTTATACGTTTTTAGCAAGTTCACCATTCAAATGTATTTTGGAAGTAACGGTTTTATTTTTCTTTTGTAATCTAGTTAAAAAACAGTGTTAAGTATCTTTGACGTTGTTGAAGTGAAACTTCTTTATCGGGGTTGTCAAAAAATGTTGTGTAACATTTTTTCGTTACGCGTCACATTTATCCGTTACGCGCCATCTTTTTTTTATCCCTACCACGCGTGATTCGAAGTATACTTTCTCCAGCGGAGTAGGGATTGGTAAATGTCTCCAATGTATTTTGCGGCCCGTTTTGAGTAGTTACGTTTGAGTTTTTTTCCTGTTATTTATAATCTGAAACAATTGTTCATTTATAGTCTCTACTTTATTCAGAGACAATCGTTTAAATTCTGCTTGTAAATCGATGGTGGACGTTGACGTTTTTCGGCCATGATAAAATGTTTTATCATTATTGAGAGTAGTTATATACAATCCTTCAAAAAAAAATTATAAAATAAAACAAAAAACATTTTCAAACACAAACAGGACGAAATTAATACTACAATGAAATATCACATTACAAACAATATTATTTTATTTAGTCCACAATGTAAATAACTACACACATCACATTCCACAAACTTACTTCATTCACACCACAGATCGCGAAATATTTACTCAGGTCTCGCTCCTTAACTTTTATTGCACTTGAAATAAGAATTGTCACGAATATTGCTGGTTTATAAGTCTTTTGTCGTTATACTTTACATCGACATATGATATTTATTTTTTGAAAAGTAACGTCATAAAGAAGTTTCACTTCTTACGAGTGTACGCTAGTACACGCAACTTTTTTTTTTTCCACTCGGCGAAAATATAATTAAAAAACCTGTGAGTAAGACATATCATTATTAGTCTAATGAAGTCCTCAGCCGGACGTACGCCTCTTTTATTACACGCCACTTGGTTCGATCCTCGGCAATAGGCTGATTATGATGAAGACGTATTGAAAATGATACTTAAAGATTTATTATCTACCATCGAAATGAAGTGTTTCTCTTTGAAATCAACTTCTAGACACATACATTAGCATTATTACATTTTAAAACAAATGTTCTCCCACGCTATCATCGTCACTAAAAATACTTAAAATTGATAAAATGATAAGCAAACGCCTAAAAATCTTCAGCGTGCCTGTTGAAGATTTGTATAACGCGAAAAAGGGATCCCTTCATTGTTGAGAGAAACAAAATACATAGAAATTGTTAATAAATAAACGCCTAAAAACCTTCAGCAAACACTTAACATACTGTTCAAAGTAGCACAACATATTAATAAGTACACCATTGTACATTTAGTACTTCACCACAAACGCATCTAACAGAACAACGAAGGCTACACAAAAGGTAGTAAATCTCTCGACCTTCCACTTCTTGCCGCATATCGGACGCACTTGCTCAGGCGCATATAGTACAATCGCAAAGAAAACCCTCTTTGGTGTCAGATTTATTGGGCAAGAGAACCTCAAGGTAGCTAAGCTTGAGCTTCTCTTGTGTTTGGCGGGTATGATCATGATCATTAGCTATTTTCCTCGTATAATTATGTATATATCTCGTATATATAAAAAAATGTGATGATCGATTGAAGAGCCAAGGCGTCAAAACGTAAGAAACAGAAATAATGGACAAAGACAAGTTTTTTCATTGAATGAAAACTTGCATATTTTATAAAATAAGTAATTATTACTTCAATAGTGTCATGTAACAGATATATAGAAAGTTACTATAAAATCTATTTTGATCCTGAATGCAGAAAAGAGAGATTTTGTAAATTTGTAAATTTTATGTGTATCTCGTGAATCATAGCCTTTACACTGACAGACTCCTTTCCATTCTGTTTTTTAATATCTGATAAAACTTCGTCACGAATGTTCATAAACACCATTCGAGAAAATCTATTTTTTTTTAAACATTAGCAGTTGGTATATCGTTACGTCTATTAACGTTGAGAAGTTCAGTTGACCATTTGATTAATTTGGTTTTATTGCATATTGCCGATTTATGAGAACCAAAACATTCACAGTAATGATTATGTTTAATAACTACCTACCAGGTTATTTGAATAAATATACAATTATTTAGTAATTGATATTAATCTTTACGTCTCTGACGACGTCCTTCATTATAGTGTTATTGATTCGTACAACGCGTAGTTAGTTAGTTAGTTAGGCGAGAATTATTTACGGAAAATTTAGTAAAGTAATATTTGAAATGGTATAAGTCACGGTTTGTGGGAAAAACAAAACGAGACTATTTATGTTTTACATCAAATTGTTATTTGTCCGAAATATATATTTATTTTTTTGCAAATTTTATTTGGGGATTTTAATGCAAAACTGGGTAGGAGGGGCGATGACGAGTTGAGAGTGGGGCAATTTGGATGTGGGCGGAGGAATCCCAGGGGCCAGAGGTTGGCCGACTTTCTGGAGAAGGAGGAACTCTTTATGATGAACTCCTTCTTCAAGAAACCACCTCATAGAAAATGGACCTGGATGAGTCCCGACGGGTCCACGAGGAATGAGATCGATTTCATTATGTCTACAAAGAGACGAATATTCAATGATGTCTCCGTGATCCACAGAGTAAAAACCGGAAGCGATCACAGAATGGTTAGAGGCACATTGAATATCAATGTCCGACTGGAAAGGACGCGACTGATGAAATCCACGCTCCGACCTACTACAGCCTATTTACAAAACCCCGAGAGCTTTCAACTCGAGCTCGCAAATCGCTTCTCTGACCTGGAGGATTGCGTTTCAGTGGATGAGGTCAACAACAGGCTGGTAGAAACTGTCTACAAGGTAGGGAAAGCCTTCTTTAGACCCCGCCGGAAAGATAGACCTCTAAAGCTAACAGATCACACCCTCGACCTTATGGCAGAACGACGCTCATTGATACTGCAGACGTCCAAGGACGCTGAAGCATATCGGCCTCTCAATAGACGGATCTCAAAGTCCTTGCGGCATGATATCCGTGTCTTTAATACGAACCATATTAAAGATACGATAGAGCGAAATAAGGGCTCCAAAGTTGTAAAAAAACAGTTGACGAAGCTGAAGATGGAGGACGGCAGTATAGCGTCTACTAAGCCAGAGGTACTGAGGGAGATCGAAAGGTTCTATGGACAGTTATATACCTCGACTGTTAAGCCTGTTGACGATTTGGATAAAGATCCAAGAGCCAAATTAACCCGACATTACACAGAAGACATCCCGGACATCAACCTGTATGAGATTGGGATGGCCCTCAAACAGTTCAAAAACAACAAGGCGGCGGGTGAGGACGGAATTACAACTGAACTTCTGAAAGCGGGTGGAACACCGATACTGAAAGTCCTTCAGAAGCTCTTCAATTCCGTCCTACTCGGTGGTACTACGCCCGATGCGTGGAACAGAGGCGTAGTGGTTCTCTTTTTTAAGAAGGGCGATAAAACCCTGTTAAGGAACTACAGGCCCATTTCGCTTCTAAGCCATATTTATAAGCTTTTTTCGAGGGTCATCACGAATCGTCTCGCACACAGATTTGATGACTTCCAGCCTCCTGAACAAGCTGGTTTCCGTAAAGGCTATAGTACCATAGACCATATTCATACGCTGCGGCAAATTATACAGAAGACCGAGGAGTATAACTTACCACTATGCTTAGCGTTCGTGGATTATGAGAAAGCCTTCGATTCGATCGAGACTTGGGCGGTGCTGCAGTCTCTTCAGAGATGTCACATTGACTATCGGTATATTGAAGTGTTGAAGTGCTTGTATAAAAACGCCACCATGTCGGTTCGAGTACAGGACAGCAGCACAGACGATATTCCGTTGCGGAGGGGAGTTAGGCAGGGTGATGTCATCTCGCCTAAACTCTTTACCAATGCATTGGAAGACGCCTTCAAGCTTCTGGATTGGGAAGGATTGGGCATCAATATTAATGGCGAATGCATCACTCACCTTCGGTTTGCCGACGACATCGTAGTCATGGCAAAATCTTTAGAGGAGCTCAGTACGATGCTCGAAGGCCTCAATAGAGTTTCACAGCGGGTGGGCCTGAGGGTGAATATGGACAAGACGAAAGTCATGTCAAATGTCCATGCTTCGCCCACCCCCGTATCAATGGGAGGCTCGGCTCTCGAGGTTGTCGATGATTATGTCTACCTGGGGCAAACGGTCCAACTAGGCAAATCCAACTTCGAGAAAGAGGTAAATCGACGAATCCAACTCGGCTGGGCCGCGTTCGGGAAATTACGCAGCGTCTTCACGTCAAAAATACGAAAAGACGAAGATCTTCAATCAGTGCGTGTTACCAGTAATGACCTACGGTGCCGAGACGTGGTCTCTAACTATGGGCCTCATAAGGAAGCTCGGGGTCACACAGCGAGCTATGGAACGGGCTATGCTTGGGGTCTCTCTACGAGATCGAATCAGAAATGAGGAGATCCGTAGACGAACTAAAGTTACCGACATAGCAGAGCGAGTCAGCAAGCTGAAGTGGCAGTGGGCAGGGCACATAGCCCGGAGAACCGATGGCCGATGGGGCAGAAAGGTTCTTGAGTGGAGACCACGTGACGGAAAACGCAGCGTAGGAAGACCTCCCGCGAGGTGGACGGACGACCTGGTTAAGATCGCGGGGACTCGTTGGATGCGGGCCACTACCGACCGGTCAATATGGAAGTCAATGGGGGAGGCCTATGTTCAGCAGTGGACTTCTTGTGGCTGAGATGATGATATATTTATATACGAGTATATTAATTGTGGTCCTCTCTTTCCCATTTGAAGGTAAATATTCTACTAGCTAGATAATATTTTACTAGCTCATCATCTTTCACTTTTATTTTTTTTTATTTTATTTTATGAGACAACGTTAAATATGTTCATTAACTCTGTCTGTCTGTAAAGCTTACACGGCTAAACCGATGCACCAATTACAACGAACATTGGCATGCAGTTACTTTGAATCTTGAGGAAGGACGTATGCTACTCTTACCGTAATAACCGACATACACGTGGGCGGAGCCGCGGGTACTAGCTACTAACTACCTTATTCTTATAAGGTATTTAAAATGATCTCTTCAATATATTTTCAAATAAGAGATGTATTTTTTTTATTATAACAAAAGATATAAAATATTTCCAAACGCGGAACTCACCCATAAATACCAAACAGATAAATTGGTTTTTCATTGACCTTTTAACTAACTTGGATCCATTGCCGCATTGAGAGAATTTTGAATGGGTCGTTTTTAGATTTAAATACTTTATTTTTATGAGCAGACTTTGATTAAAAATATACATTTTTCAATTAAATGTCTGTCTGGTTAATGTTTAGAAAGAACTTTAACAAATCTCAAACATATTGATTTTTGAAATGATATTATTCAGGGAAAGAGCTGGGTAATTGAAATAAATAAATTGAACTGCTTTTAGAGCGACTAGGGATTTTACAAGCTGACTTAATAAAACAACAGAGCCGTGTTTTTTATATCAATAACAACGTTTTGACAACTACACTACAATATAAATCATAAGACATCTCAGTGGAGATTATTTAAGTATCATAGGAACACTAGTAAACTTATCATTATAATAATTTAGTAATAGTGAAATATTTTAATATTATCAAGGGGAAAAAGTCTGGAAATTCAATTAAATATTATAAGCTTGGTTGCTATAAGCATTGAATTACTTTTCAATTGTACGTTTTTTTAAACATTTAAATAGTTATAACCCTACATTTTTATAGTATCAATAAAATAATTTAGAAACTTGGTAAACTGAAGAGTTCCAAATTTCAATTTAAACAATTCGTATGACGACTACTGTTTTTGTTTCAAGTGTACAACTTATCAAGTGATCATATTAATTATGAATAAAAAATAGCTATAAATATTTATGTTTAACGAAACCTTTTCTTTATCCGATCTATAACTAATAATGATATTCTTATATGAAAAACTTATCGCTTTACTAAATTATAACAGATAATATTCATTAGAAGACAAAGCGTCATTCTAATTTACGTTTCACATAATGAAATACTTTGCAAGTGAACTTACAAGCAGTAAAAAGCACTTTACAAAATGATAATAATAGATCTCTTTACTGTACACTACACAATACCATTAATGCTAGGTTAGGTAGTACAAATTACGGCGATATTGCATGTTGTCGTTCCATTCAAAAATGAATCACAAAAATGTATGTAAAATAAAATTGAATAAATTCTTTTGATTTATATTCAAGAAATTAAAAAAAAATAGGTGTTACATTCTCTTAGTCTGCTTAGTTCTGTACAATGCTGCGGAAAGGCACGGGCTTACTAAACGACTTTTTTGATAATTTAAAATGATTAGGGCGACACGAAGTTTGCCGGGAGATCTAGTATATATGTATATTTCTATTATCGCTCTAATTTATTCACAGAACTAGAGGGGTCGACGCATGTCACTCTTAGGCATTGGAACACTCACCATACTATAATGGGACGTGACATAATAACACGTCCATACTAACACAGAAGACGTATCATGTTCTGCGCATTTAAAAGCTGTCACAAAGAAAACATATTTAGTAATTCTTTCCTCGTCTGTACACACGCATCTAATGCTAGACACCGACTTCACACGACGGCCGACCTTGTGGATATGGAGCGTCGTAATGGTTCGTAATTGTTGAATGAGTGTTGGTATGCCGCAATCAATCGCTACACAGTAATGCATAGTAGGACGAAGAAAATTGTAATTGCCCACTTGATTGGTCGTCTTTTGTTTTATAAGTAACACTTTTGCTAAGAATAATAAATAAAGGATTATCATCAGCCTTTGATTACCAATAGACTACTACTGGAGGATGGATAAGAAGAGAAGTATATGTTCAGAATAAACCTCTCTTTAGAGATATTTTTTTACCTACTATATCCCGCCGGCAAGACGGGTTGCCTTAGTATTTTAAGTTTTTTTTACCTTGTAGTGCTGCTATCTGAACTGAATAGGGCCCGTGACATCCTGTATTCTTAATTCGCCACCACACGGAATGATAAAAGATTTTACAAAAAATATAACAATCAAAACGTATTAGTTAATAATTTGCACATAGTTAAAGTACACGTAGATGATCAGAAACAACAAAAAGGTTCGTATGAGGAGTATGCAGCTCTATATAGATCATTTAATACGACTAGAAACAGCAATTTGCTACTAAAGTAGCAAAATTTCTATTGCAGTACTGACAGTGCGGTCATTTTTTTGTATTCATGAGACCTTTTAAAACCGAAAATGTGAATGTTTGGCATACTTCACAACCAGCGTTAGGAATTTAACATAATTTACAATAAGTTTAATTCCCCAATCAAAAGAAGCAATGATTTTTAAATCTTATTATTTCTTTTCTTTTTTTTAAACATACATGAAACGGACACAAAGAACATCCAGACTCGGGACAACAATTCATGGATCACACAAAGTGTTGTATCGCGTGGGATTTGAACCCAAGACACTTGGCGCAGTAGCAAGTGGCATGGCGACCGCTGAAACCACTCGGCCAACCGTGCAGTCAATCTTATTATACTTTAAGTTTACTAACTGGAAAACAGTGCTAGCTTTGTTACGAGTATTATATGGCTTATACATTACATGATTTATTCAATTTTATTTTGAGAATATCAAGTAATTTTCCACAATTGTCGCAAGTTGAGAAACGTGACAAATATATTACAATAGTTTAACCACGTGTGGAGAAACTTGGGGTGAATATGATTTGGATATTTTTATCGTATCTATAAAAACTACATTCGTCATGAATTTAGCAATGTATCGAAATTCTAGACTATCATTTCCACTATTATTATTATTTGCACACTTAAGTGGCAGTAACTGTGGCATTTTGGTCACAGACAAGACTGCCGATCTGGCCTAAAAGTTATGGAGAGGCTCCTTCTGCTAGTATGAGATGTATTGGATGACGGAGATTGGGTAGGCCCTCTACAAGGTAGTCCAACGACCTGCCTAAATTCACCGTAAGTGATTGGATGCAGAACCACAGGACCGGTTGTCGTCGATAGCCTTGGAAAACGCCTATGACCAGCAGTGGAAGTCCCTCGGCTTAGATAAAAAATATTTGAGATTATGAGGTTGGTTTAAGTTTTGAAAAATTATAGTAATTTTTTTAAAGTAGTTAGAACAATATATGTCGTACAAAGAAGGCTTTTGAATTAATTTTTGGTGAAATTTAACCGACGTTGAGATGGCTGAGGTACTTCTCAGTATTGGATAATCTGCCATTGTTAAATGTTGTGTAATTTGATGTTGCTGTTTCATCTATGTGACCCTTATAAATGATATATTTGACAACAAAACTCAACACGTACGGGTTGTTGAATAGGTAAATGTGAAAAGCGCAATACGCTCCAAGCTCGGTACAATAATTTTACTTTTAAATGACTTGACCCGTGTTTTAAGTACTTCCAACTTATGTTAAATCGCGATTCCCTTAGTAAAGGCACATCTTTATAATAAAAAAAAAATAGCAAAATGGTATTTAAATACGACATTTGTTGCAAATTGGTAGAGCCGTTTCCGGGATAGACAAAATATTAGTATTTAAATAGATAAAATTCAAGAAATTCTTGTTTGACGGCCATAGATTTAATAGACTTTTGATATTTTTAAATATTGAAGCGTTGAGAGTCTAAGCTGCTTTGCTATCAAAACATTTGATTACTTCAATTAGTAGGTAGGGTTTTGAACATTTTGTATTTATATGTTTTCTAAACTTTTCTCCGTCTAACACTGTTTAGTGTTAAATGTCGAACTTTAAAATAAATCGTATTTGAACGACATAATTCCATACTATGATCAGTTTCAACCTCGTTTGTGTTCTCTGTTACATTCTTATAAAGTGGTAATTGTAGAGACCGCCCTTCTCAATAAATTTTCCGAGATTAGCAAATTGAAAAGAAAATCTTATTCATTTCACACACTAGTGAAGATAAGCCACCAATAGATTGTAAAAGCTATTTTTGATTTATTATATGATTCTAATGTTTTAGAATAATTAGACATATTCTATTAAGTCTTTATCTATTAATATTATTGTCGACGTAATCTTGCAATGAATAAAACAAATAATTTAATGTATGGGCTACAAATAAATCGCATTATACTGTGAATTTTACCAAGTAGGTATTAAGATAATCTGTGTATAACCTCATTGATGTGTTTGTAGCATGCTATATAAAATATTAATTATATATAGTGAAAGGTATTGCAGTGATCTAAAGGCAGAAGACATTGTATGTCTTCTGCAAGATTTCAAAATAAGCGTTCTTCAGTAGCGAGCGTACGAATTCTATTGTTCAATATTAAAATGTTGGAATAATAAAAACTATACAGCTTACATTTTTAAAATTTATATGTAAACTAGCTTTTGCGCGCAGCTCCGCCCGCGTGTTGGTCAGTCATCGCAGCAAAAAGCAGCCCATGTCCTTCCTCCAAAAACAAAGTGTCTCCATGTCAAATTTCATTAAAACGTTGTAGCGGTGTGGCCGTAAAAACAGGATAGACAGACAGACAGAGTTACTTTCGCATTTATAATATAGGTATGGATATTACTTTGTTTATCTAAATACATCTCTAAATAGTACAGATTATAGATTTAATGTTCATATCGTATTATAGGAGTTATCAACTATGTTCACCATATAAGGGTAGGTTTAGACTAAACGTAAAAATAACTAGACCGAGAACAAGAGCGTTCTTTCTTAATCTTTTAGTGTAAACGAAAACTCATTTTCAGCGTTTACACCAAAATAGTAACCAATAAGAATGAGAACCAGGGAGGCCCTAAAAGGTGGTCCGACTACCTGGTAAAGGCCAGATAAGCCGTTGGTTGCGGCAGCACAAGACCGGTGGTTAGGAAGAACCTTTTAGAGGCCTATATTCCGCAGTGATGATGAGTCTTATCAATCTTATGAACAGTCAGGAGAAGGATAAGAAGTCTTTATTTTTTCTACTGTATTCTTACACAACATAAAAATTAAGAGTATGACTTTCTGTCGTGGTACCGACTGTACCATAAAACGCTGTTAAGAAAAGGATATTAAATTTGTACATGTGTGTGTATAATTATTTATTGAATAACAGAAATAAGTGGTACAGTTAAATAAATGAATCATAATCCTATATCTGTGTAGATATTGGAGAAACATATTATTTACTTTGTTGTAGATCCTTGACAACACATATTTTTATTGTGCAATGTTGGAATTATTGATTTTATAACATAAATAATACATTACTATGGTAATATAATCATATACTTTGGCATTCTAGCTACGCACAAGTCTAGTGCATAAAGAAATAAGATATCTTATCACCGTACGCGTAAAAAGTATCTCCTTCTCTCTCTCTCTCAATTTAAGAGCTAGGCCCTTGTCGTGGAGCAATCATCACTCTTCCCCTTTTTTCTGCTATCTGTTTAGCCTCTTGACTTACACATCCTTCTTTTGCTGAATGTATGTTTACCATAGATAATTTTACAAGACACACAACTCTACATCCCTAGAAAACTAATGTAAACCATCAATAAGCGCAAAATTGAATATCTCTGCCATATGCTTAGGAACGAAAGATATATGCTGCTTCAATTGATAATGATGGGTAAGGTGGAAGGAAAAAGACGCGCTGAACGAAGGGAAAAATCTTGGCACGTAAATATCCGTATCCGGGAGTGGACCGTCTCCGTTGAAAAGCTGTGGGCTCTTGGTATGTGATTGTTAAATAAAATCTACTTTGTAATATCATGAATTGGCAAGTGCTTGAACTGCACACTTTAAGAATTCAAATTTTTCCAAATTTTACATTCCTCTATTAAGGACATTGTATTATTTTTATTTATTTTTTATTTATTTAAACTTGATGCACATTTTGCACAAAGGCGGACTTAATGCCATAGGGCATTCTCTGCCAGTCAACCTTAAGGTGATGTGAGAATATGATGAGGTGGTGCGTAAGAAAAAATATACATAATACATTTGATAAGATGGTATTGGATACAACTACTATATACAAATAAATACTGAATATTATACATAGATACATAGAAATACAACATACCCTACACAATAAATAAGTATATACACACACATAATTATAATATAATATCATATAACATATAATTACACAGTCGGAGAACTATTGTTGAGACTGTTCCGCCAATTCAATACGGAGTAAATCTCGTACTTTCATCTTAAATGTGAAGCGACTTGTAGACATCCTGATTTCGGTTGGGAGCGCGTTCCAGAGAAGAACTGACTGCACAAAGAAGGATGAATTAATGAAGTTGGACGTATGAGGGGGGCATAACAGAAGCATATTGTTTCTTGACCGAAGGTTGCGATCGTGATTAGAGCATAGCAGACGGAAGTGAGGTAAGAGGTATTCGGGTAAAGATGGGGAGTTCAGAAAAGAATAAAGAGAAGTGAGTGCACGCAAGCTACGGCGCTGTCGAATTGGGAGCCACTGCAATTGGGTACGTAAAGCAGACACATGGTCATACTTGCGAAGATTAAAAACGAATCGAATGCAGTTATTAAGAAGGCGGTCTAGTTTATTAAGGAGGTCTGCATTCAGGTCGAAATAACACACATCACCATAATCGATCAAGGGAATAATAAGGGACTGCATAAGCGTAGCCTTGGTTTTAGTGGGAAGAAAGTTCTTGAGACGATATAAAGCGCGTAAACACGAAGTGACTTTCTGGCTGACATGTGCAACCTGAGCTCGCCAATCGAGTGTTGAGTCCATATATAGCCCCAAGTTCCTCACAACTGCACACTGAGGTATGGTCTGGTTATTGTAAACAACCGATGGGATGACCTTCATATCCAACCTATTCAGCATTTGTTTGCTCCCTACGACAATTAATTGACATTTAGTTGGATTAACTGATAAACCAAACCTCGCTGACCAGTCTCTAATAAAGTCCAAGTCTTTGTTTACTTTCTCGATGGCATAAGATATGTCCTCAACACTCGACTGTGTATATACTTGTAAGTCATCGGCGTACAGGTGATACGCACACTGAAGATGTTGGGTTACGAGATTAATAAATATTGAGAATAATAAAGGAGATAATATACCGCCTTGAGGGACGCCGGTGGGGAGATCACACCAACTTGACGACGAGCTATCAATACGTACACACTGTTGACGTCCCTGAAGATAGGAAGAGAACCATTCCAGAGCTTCTGAGGAGACCATAAGATTGGAGAGGATGGCCAGTAGGATGTCGTGACACACGGTATTAAACGCATTAGAGAAATCAATTAAAGCCAGCACTGTGACTTTAGTATCCTCCATACCCTCCCTAATGTCGTTGGTCACTTTGAGGAGAGCTGTGGTTGTGCTATGACCGCGTCTAAACCCAGATTGAAAAGGACTAAGAAGATTGTGCCCATACACAAACTGTGAGAGCTGTCTATGAACACAAGCCTCCAGGACCTTGGAAAGAAAAGGAAGTAAGGAAATAGGTCGGAAATGTTCAGGGAGTGAGGGGTTGGTTTTTTTGGGTAGAGGAATGATGTAAGCCTTACGCCAAAGTGAGGGAAAGGTTCCCGAGTCAAGTGAAAAATTTATAACATGGGATAATGCTGGTAGAACGTGATCCAGGATAGGAATAATCATTCGACGGCTAATGCCATCATATCCCACAGCATTGGAACGGATGGACAGGATAATCTTTTTGATCTCCTCAGAGGATACTGGAGAAAAATCAAAGGATTCAATGTCTGGTTGGTTCAGACTAGCTATGTAGCTCAAGGTTTGACACTTGGTTAGACGATCTATCTGAGATGAGGTAGAGAAATGTTGGTTGATGTCATCTAAACCAATTGTCATTTTGACCTCAGAGCGTTGTTGCTTACCAATGCCGAGAGTTCCGAGGAATTTCCACGCATTGGGAGCTGAAGAGGTTTCTAAATTTAGAATTATATGGCGGCGTTTAGCGTTGCGTATCACCTGGTTACAGCGATTCCTTGCAGCCTTAAAAAGACTCCAGTTCTCCTCGCAGCGATTTCTCCTGAATCTATTGTACGAATGGTCCCTACGCTTCATAGCCATTCTAATTTCCTCCGTCATCCATGGAGCCGGGGGGCGCTTCAATCTTACCTTCCTTGTAGGTGCATGGTTGTCGTATAATTTAAGCAGTGTGTCATTAAAAATACAGACCTTGTCATTCATGTCTGTTGCTGCTTTCAAATCTGTCCAGTCTATAGCACAAGCATCTGCACACAGTTTTACATCATCAATTTTTCTGAAACTACGAATATGCAGAATTTTGGGAGAGGATTTAGGAGGTTTTAGGATATAGGAAAGGAAGATTAAGTCGTGGTGGGAGAATCCAGGAGCAGGATGTTGACCATGGGAATGGACAAGGTGTGGAGCAGAGGTGAGCATTAAGTCAAGCCAGGTATCTTGATGCTCATTGTTGTGGTGAGTTGCTTGAAGAGGGAGGACATGGAGACTACTGGATTGGATGATGTGTAGGAGATTACGAGTACGGGGTGAAGCAAGAGCTAGGATATTGGTATTAAAATCGCCCATTATGATGTGGTGTGAGTATTCAGACCCTAAAGATTCCAGTACTGTTTCCAGACTGGAGAAGTAGTTGACAGCAGGTGGACAATAAACCACCCCTAGTAGGATATTCGATCCCTTAACAGAGACTTCAAGGAAGAGGTATTCAGCGGTTGTAGAGAGATCAGAGGAGGAAGTGGCGAGGATTTTATAGGGTAAGCTCCCACGGAGGTAGATGGCTACTCCACCACCTCTTATCGACTCTAAGCGGTCGTTACGAACAAGTATAAAGTCAGTAAGAGGATAGTAGGCGGAGACTAAGTTCGGTTTAAGCCAAGTTTCCGAAATCAGGATGGCATGCACATTATTGTCGGTGAAAGTCTCAACCAATTCACTAAAGTGACTGGGGACACTCTGAGCGTTAATATGACACACGTTCAATAGAGAGTGAGATTGATTATTTAGTGATTGACGTAATTGATCACCCAAGGTGTCCGGTAGGGAATTAAAGCTCTCGTTTTCGGAGGAGTCGTTGGCGGAAAAATATACTTCATCATATATTGTCATAACCGCTGAGTACACAAAATATACATGAATAATAATATAATAGAATAAATATAATGCTATAGAAATAAAATAAAAATAAGATATATAAATATAGATATGTACCAATATTATTACTTAAGCCTAACAACTTGACCTCGGATAATACGTATTTTCACATCACCCGCCAGCTTACACACAAAAGTAAAGTAAATATAATAATGAAAGTGATGAATACATTCCACAATAAATGATATAACTGAATACAGCACATAATAAATTATGTGATTGAACTAAAGATAATAAGTGAAAAACATAAAACACAACTATGACAGAAGCACTTGTTTCCTTCATAAAGCCGCAAGAAACGGAACGCAAACCTTATGATTTGATTATAAGTGCAAACAAAGAATTCCCTCCGTATTATTAAAGGTTTTACAGTTTATTTTTATTTTTTAGAAAGTAACTTGTCCTCAAGAGCAAACTTAATGTGTAATTGTCCTTTATAACTTTCATTGAATATTATTTCAAAGTGTTTTGTTGTAGTTAAAATCTTGAATTAATTTCCAACGAAATGCGAAGGCGTTCAAATGACATTGACACTTCAAAATAATAAAACATCGAGTAAATTATGATAATTGAAACATAACTCCAGCCTACTTATCAAAATTGATATACGTCGGCTAAAACTATTATACTTAATGAAGCTTAGTGAAAAACCCTTGACATTTAGGAAAAGAAGCTACTCGACCTCGACTTGCATACAATTTACCTTCTAAGAGATCACAGTGAGCAATTAATCGATAGTATGCTGTAAATTATAAAAGGAACAATATGTGTACGATTTCCTTCTAATGCGACGGTTTTATACTATGTCAGTTTATACAGAGCGGTCGGCCTTAAGCTTGCCTGACATACCATGCCCTTTCTTCCACCTTGCTACCTATGTCTTCTAAACGATGATTGCATACTTGATATGTTATTAATATGCTACGATACCCTGTCTGCACAAGGTCACGTCTATGCAGTCCTGACATATTTTCGCACTTCAATAACTTCAACACAACTTTTATTACAAAGCCATAGAGTTTAAATTCTCTTGCATACGTTGTAAAGTTCTTAGGCCGGATCGTACGTGATTAGAGTAAAGTTAAGCGCCACCTGTTGGCCAAAAATGGCATGCAGTTTTGGTTTATTGATCGTATCGGCGTGATCTAGTGTTTCCGTTATTCGTGTACTCTAGTTTCGATATCTTGATATTCATGTTTAATTCATAAAACAGAAATTTATATTTCTTAATTGTAAGTTATACAAGGTGTTAGTGTAAGGCATGTTGTTTACAAAGTTTATTTGAACCTTATTGGTAATATAAATAAAGTTTAGGATCGGAAATAGTTTTGATGATATAATTACAATGTATTAGTTTCACTTGCAACTAGTGACTTTTGCAGATAAAATAAATAACAGTAGAATGTAAATGAGTGTGTTAAATGTCTATTTATAGAGTGTAGGGATGGTGCAAAAACATATTTTTTTTATTTTTTTTTTCGAGTTGTTGGCAAACAAGTAAACGTATCGCCTCGCAACAGCGGGGGTGTCACAAGTGCGTTGCCGGCCTTCGGGTTAATGGGAACAGGGTTGGGAGAGTGGTTGGGATATGGACCTCCGGTATCCTCACTCACTCGGTGAAACACAGCGCAAGTGCTATGTCACACTGGTTTTCTGTGAGGCCGTATCATCACTCCGGTCGAGCCGCCCATGCATGATGGAGCGTGGCTTTCCCACTGTAAAATATCGTATTTCTAGATCGTTTTTGTGTCCAAGGAAATGATAACGCAACGAACGCCTACGCGCCTGATGTTTGTGATCGAATTAAGCATGGAATATGTTTACTGGTATAACGAAAAGTGATATTTTAAAACAACAACCACCGTGTTTGGTGATGTCAAAGTCTGCTGCCACAAACTTCTTTAAATCATGTCTTATACCGTAGGATCTCCGTCTCTTCTAAAGATACTGCTGAGGCTTTGAGGAGGACAGAAATGTTTATTTATTCGTCGCTTGTAAATATACTTGTTTACAACAGAGTCTGTGTTGTTAAATCACTATTTTGGTAGGTTTGATATTAAATAAATAATAAGTAAATATTTCGGACATCCAACACACAACGCCACCTAGTCCCAACCTAAACATAATTTGTATTATGGGTACTAGACAACTAATATAAATACGTATGTACATTTTTTTGGAAATGCATACATATTATACATAGAAAACACCCAAACTCCGAAACAAATATTTATAGATCATACAAACATTTGGTCCGACCCGGGAATCGAACCTGAGATCTCAATTATCGGGATTTTAGTGACAAGAACCGACCTCTTTTTCTAAAAAGTGGTGAAAAGTTAGAACACAGTAACAACCTCCTGAGATAGTTTAAGATAAATAAAAAAGCTTCATACCAAAAAAGCAAATAAATTACAGACTTGCTCTTACTCGTGGCTCCGTCTACGTGTATGTGAATTATCGCGGTTAATATATAGCTTCCTCAATAATCAACGTATATCCATGTCAAATATCATTGAAGTCGTTACATCGATTTCAACGTGAAAGCGTAACAGAGAGAGTTCCTTTCGAATTTATAATATTAGAATGGATTTAAAGATTGAATGCCAGACACCGAGGTCCAGTGTGCTAGTAAAAGCCTATGTCCAGTAGTAGAATGCAATAGGCTGATGATGATGATGGTCAAGTCCAATCCTGTCAAGTCAAAGTTTACCGTGGGAGAGCCACGCTTCGGCATGAATCGGCCGGCTCGACCGGAGTGATGAAACCACGGCCTCACAGAATACCGGTGTCACATAGCGCTTGCACTGTGTTTCACTGAGTGAGTGAGGATACCGGAGGCCCATACCCCCAACCCCTTCCCGTATCCCCCTCCCCATCGCCCAAAGGCCGCTAACGCACTTGTGACGCCTCAGGTGCTGTCCATAGGCGGCAGTAATCGCTTACCATCAGATGATACGTCTGCTCGTGTGACCCTAATTCCTTAAAACAAGTTATTATACGAGTATCATTATTTGAAATACTATTGACCTTTCTTTCTTGTTTCTTTTTGTGTAAGTAAAAGTTTGCATTTAGGAGCAAACTATGTAATATTTTCAGAAAACAATATGAAATAAGTTAGTAAACCTTAGAGTATTACCCTCTCACGTAATTTAGAGGAGATTTATACATCTTCGTCTCACATAAACACTAATTATGACTCCCTTGAAACTGTTAGACCACATTAATGCCTAGGCACAATAGCTTTGTTCAACAAAAGAAGGCCTTGTAATGCGTTAACTATCATCTAAAATTAGGTTCTCATCGCTCCGTAGCATACGTAATTTTCTTTGTGAGAATTTAGTACAATATTCTTGTGGCACACACACTCGTGTAATTTAGTGAGTTTTCATATTGTAGAGATTTGATTTGCTCTGGTCAAAGTAACGTAATTTTTTATTGACTCAAACGGTTAATGGAAACCACTAATAGATATTAGAAAATTCGAAAGTTTGTGAGAATTAATGGATGTTTGTATCTCTTTCACGCAAAAAGTACTGAACGGATTTTGGTTGAAAATTTACAGTAATACAAACATGAGAACAACACATAGCTAAGACATCTAGTCCGAAGCTTAGTTTGGGACTAGATGTCTTTATGTATTAATATATTTAATGTCAGTTATCTAGTATACATAGTATTATATTACAATATAAAGTATGTATATATATTTAAGTATTTATCTGTTTCTTTTAATTCTGTAGTACATTTGAATTTACTTTATATTGAAAATGCGCTGTTTTTGCCAATAAATTCCTAAAACTTATTCAATATAATTACAAAAGATGTAATTGTATTTGAAACGACTGTGTCCGTTGAATTTTACAAAAGGTCTTAAAACTTTCAGCGCGCTTACGATTTTGTTACGAAATCTCTTAAATAAACTTCTTAAAAGATCAAAGTTTGTTTAAAATATATTGAATTAAATGTACCGATACAATAAAACAGTCGGTGTTATATTCGGTATGAATGCGACATACCACATGACATGCATGCCGACGCACTGAATCTAATTAATTGCTTCAAGGCCCTGCTTTGTGTCTAACCATTTGTAACCAGCGTCTATGGCTAAGTACATACTTAGAAGAAACAGCAAACCAACAGCGCAAGACAATAATTAAACCTTCAATATTCTTATATACGTTTGAATATGTAATTAAGTCTAATTAATTATTTCGTAGCTTGTAAACATTAACACATTAGTTTTAATTTGACTAAACCGAATGACATTTTAGTGCGTATTATTTAAGTAATTACAATTGAATTATATAATAAATAAATATAATATATATCAGAGTAAACGTTTGCTCTGATAAGTTTCGACATAAAATTTAAGTCCTGATTGTTATTTTGCTGTCATTTTCCTAATTTTATTCTGACCCTGAATTTTAAATCTATATGAATAAAAATGGATCACCGAAATGTATGTACGCGCTTAACTCTCGAAAGACTGCACCAAATTAGATAATTTTTTACGTGTTTGTCATTGTCACGACAGGGTTTGTATAGCAGAAATTAATAAAGAACCAGAAGTTTTATTTTTTCATCTGCAACTGTGCACTACCCCCGTTGGAAGCTAAGGCGAGTATAAATATTAGAAACGGATTTTTAGAAAACTTTGAAAGTATTTACGATACGCAAAGGCGCTACCTTTGCATGCGAAATTCACTGGGTCAGTTAGTATTTCGTATTAAAAAGAGTTTCATTTAGTTTCTTAAATGATCGGCTACGTTCCTGATGCAAGCCAACAAATAATTATGTACGTTAAGCATGTGAGTGACTTCCGTCATCCGTTGTCAACAACTCAAGATACTCGTATCCATGCATTGCATATGCCTAATTCTGGAGAGTGGCGTTCAAATGGACTGCCATTTATTCCACCACACTCCAGAATTAGGAAGGTGAAAAGCACTCGGTGAAAAGTTATGAAAGAATTTGTTAACAGCGGTTTTCTGGAAAGGTTCGGTCGGTCTGTTCTATGTAGATTTATTTTAACATCAAGCTATGCAAAAACAAAAATTCTTACTAGATTACAAGGGACTAAAAGTTTTTTTGTGAAGACGAAAAACTAAAGAGCAGAGCTACTCAGTTACTTACAGATAAACCGAAAAATAATAAACCAAATACAATAGTTTTAAGTTGGTCCGATCGTCTTAAATATTAAAATGGCATAGATAATAAATAGAATATGAATTAAACTGAGAACCTGGTTCCTTTTTTAAGTTCGTTAAAAATAAAAACAATTATTTTGTACTTAAAAAAGTATGGAAGTTAACACAGCTTACAAGAAACCCTGACAACCTTGTGTGCAATATGATTATAATGAATAACAAAAATGATTAGTAATAGAGTAGTCATCCTACTTACTATTATAAAGGCGAAAGTTTGTAAGTATGGATGTATGTATGTATGGATGTTTGTTACTCTTTCACGTAAAAACTACTGAATGGATTTGAATGAAACTTTACCACAATATAGCTTATACATCAGAATAACACATAGGCTACTATTTATAAAGATATAGCTTCGCCTCGCGGCGTTGCCCGCAGTTATCATCGTACCGCGGGTAGCACCGCGGGGTTCAGCTAGTTAATGAATATTTAAACAATAGATTAATATTCATTACTCATTTCAATTTTGCGGTAATTTTAGATATGGAATATAATTATTTTTAAGTAAAATTGTAAATATGGAATAAGATAATTTTAAACTTACTGTATATATTAATCTGACACACATTTCAGTATTTTATTATGCTATGTTGATTTCATGAGATAAATTTGATCAAAATCATCAACATTATTTTCTTGCACTCTCTCAACTTTACATAGGGTTCAGAGGTCACCTCAGTCGTCTGCCTGTTTCCAGCTCTAATCTATCTATCTATAATCGTCTAATAATTTGTAGACGAACAATGGAATAAGATCAATCCGCGCGAGATAAACGGAGGGTACGATGGATCTAGGGTAAGGATATCATAGCCAGAGATTTTCAATCGTTAGAGAATCATACTTTGCACATGGTCATATTCATCCAGAATGATACAACGGATTCAGAGAAAACCGTTCTGTCGTTGATTTTCGACAAGCGAATCCCTCCTTCTCTAAACAAAATTTATGTCAAACAACTTGTCTCCTAGTTTTAAGGAGTTCCCTGAATTTCATGATAATGTGACAGCAAAGGACTAGTTGTAGTGAGGAGTAGTGGAGGAGAGAAAAGAGCGTACTCCTTCTTAATAGGCCGGCAACGCACTTATGACGCCTCTGGTGTTGCGGGTTTACCAGCGGCAGTAATCGCTTACCATCAGGCGATACACCTGCTCATTTGCCCCCTATTACATAAAAAAGCGGCTGAGTTGATGAAGATTGTTCAGCATTAGTAATATGGTCTGAAAACTTGATACGCAGTCGAAGAATCGCTCCCTTTATGAGAATCTCCTTTATGAGAACCTCTGTAATTTCGCGACATAAATTCCTTTATAGACACTAAATACTTAAATCACAAGTATTTATTCAATCACAGAAGTTGACATATTAATTTATTAATATTAGGTCAACAATTTATCAATATTTAGTCAACAATTTATTAATATTTAGTCAACAATTTATTAATATTTAGTCAAATTTACTCAAATTTTTGAAATACCTTTAATAATGACCAAACTAGACACTTGTTTCTAAGATTGTATAAATGTAAATCCAGGATTAAACAAACGCAGTGTGGGGCGCCCTGCGATGGACCGACGACTTGAGGAAAGTGGGGCGACCGGGATGGTTGGCGGTCTTTGGGGAAGGCCTTCGTTCAGTAGTGGACGGCAACAGACTGACGATAAATCCAGGATATAATTTGTTGGAATGCTTTTTCTTTGTTTATCAAAATGATTAATACCTGACTCACAGACCCGATCATCCATCCATGAAGTTAAAAGCACTTCTCACTGGTATACTCCTAGATATAAAAAAGAAATGCTAAAAAATAATTATTTTTAAAAATTAGTATTTTATCGTTCTTTATTTACGTTTGCTTACTCATGTGATATGGTTCAATTGTTTTATTAGTAGTTGTATGTTTTATATTTACAATTGTAATAGATGTTACTTTAAAAATATTAAAGTTAAAAAATATAAATCTTTAGGTGTGTTTTTATTTACAGAATTATTATTAACAGAACAGATATAATAGTCTTGTCTACTATGTATTTTAAATTCATAGGCACGTCTTCATTCATTCACGTCAAGTTTCAAATTTCCACAGTTTGGCAGTTCATCATCTCGTAACGGACAGACAGAGGATATTTAGATGTCTTAACAAAAACCCAGATACCTCTTATTTCAAGCACAGTGTTTCACAGTGTGTAATTTTAGTCGGTTTGATCCAGACATGCATATCACAAACCAAGGTGGAGTGCCGGCTCGAGCGGTTTTCACATAAAAGCTAAAACTTGCCACTGTTTATGCCGTTTAAGAATAAGATCCATTGAATTACTTACATAGATAAATGATTGCTCTTAAAAAGGCATTGAATACATTTAATTTGTTCATACCTAGCATAATTACATTTATTTTATTAGCACAAATATTTAAAAGCAGACTAAGCGATCAGTTTTATGGATCATTTATAACTGTCTTAATTATTTCACTTATTTTATAAAACAGTATCTGTTGCACAACTATTAATGACACCTATAAACGAACAATTATAAGTCAGTAAATCGTAGTGGAAGCTATTCAAATAGTGTTCCGTATAAATATTTATTACCCAGACAAAACAAAACTGTCAAAGACTTGCAGCACGCACGATGCAATCGCTGCCTATTGGCTCTTTGCTTGTTTTGCAGGCTTTGGATTGGAAAATATAATTAACTTTAATCGAGAATTCGAGTTTTATAAAACAAAAGATAGAGGCATATGATTCTTATATGATCTACAGTTTCTCTGTCCAAGTAGAAAAGTACCTGCAAATGTTCTTTGGAAGAGATGAAAATAAAACAGAATTAGGCTACAGGCGTGAGAGTATTATATAATGTGTTTACTATCACTAAGTTATTTCTTACGTAACCCTGAAAATTGAAAGGTGTAATTAATTAAATAGGAAACATTTAAAGTGCACAATTACTCCATTACAGTTTTTAAGTTAATAAATTAGTCCTTTAAAGGTGGTAAGATATTTAGAGTTCTAGAATTCAACTGGATCAAATAAAATTGAATAAAAAAAATACGCCTTATCTCAACATTAAAGTTGATGATTCTTGCATTTTCACGTTTAAAACACATATTTTACAGTTTAAGCTTAAGTATCGGTGAATTCCAGCATCTGTTAAAGGCGAGATTTTATGTATTTAATTTACTACAAATGTATTGTCGTTAAAAATACTAAAGTCAATTTAAGAAGGACATTAATTAACTTTGACTTATCATAATTGTTTCTCTACAGAAAGAACATAAATATTTAGGCTCTTAAAAAGACGACAGTCTTAAGTCCCAGTCTGCAGAAATTAGGGTTTTTTTTATCATTTAACTTAACGTTGAGATGATCTCAATCTCAAATATTTGACATGTTTTCTAATAACGCTTAGGTTTGTAGAATGTCAAATTGCTTGACCCAACTGGTCTGTCTGAATTACTCGTATCGACACCAATATTGTTAATACAAAAAAAAATTGCAAAACTGCAACAAAACATCGGATTAAATACAAATTATACAATGAATGTGGTAGTAAATTAAGAGTAAATTAAATAAAGTAAATAAATTAGTAAATAAAATAATAATACAATTATTTAAACATACTTCATAAATATTCTTGGCAATCTTACTGAGAGTCGATAATACACCTTCTGGCTATTGCCAATTAATTAAAACACGTGGTTGTGACATTGGCACCTCTATTGAATACAGATCGCTTGGAGCAATGGGATACGGAAAATATTAAAAATAATATTAATTTTCATTTTGTACTCATTTAAACCAGCAATACTTGTATATTATATTTCAATCTCAGAAACGGCTTCAACAATTGACAAAAACTTACATTTGGTATACCTTCTACTTTTTCAAACTGTAAACTAGGAGTGATATTGACTAGATCATCATCTTCATAGCCTTTATTATTAGAAAATAATATTTAGAATCTTCATTAGCCAAGGTTACTTGAAGTCGGCTACTAATTCAACCAGTTTTATCTGAATATTAGTTTTTCACGGAGCGACTAGCATTGGACCTCCCCATCCCTAAAGGCGAACTGAACTCGAAGATTGATATAAAGTTAACATATTCGAATTCAATTAGTTGTCAATATATTTGAGGGCACTGACTTCCCAATATCGATTGCCATAGTTGTTCATGACAACCGGCACCGATGGATTAAAGTGCTCTCCGAGGCACTAATGTGAAACACCGCCAAACTTCTAATATCCTGATGCTATTAGAGAGAAAGAAAAACCTAATACAACTGTTTGGATCAAACCAGGAATGAACTAGAGACGTTTTCAATCAGCAGTATTTCAAAGATACTTTTTACAACAGTAATACCCACATATTGTTAAGAAACAAAAATATAAAGTGGCTTTATCTACATTATTAAACAACACATTCAAGTAAGACAGCAAAAGCATACCAATATATTACCTATAATATCATTAAACAACACTATATTAATATACATCTTAGTACAATGAATAATTAAAACAATACCTTTGAATTTTGCCGACAATTACGTTGTATTGTGCGATAATTGCTTGTTAGAAACTATGAATAAGTAAATACTTTGATGTCAGTATTAATTCGTTCTCTTTAACATCTTGCTTTATTAGTTCGTTCAAGTCTTGTTGGTCATTCCTTTGTGAATCGATTGTCGGTTTTGATGCAATAAGCTTGTTCCGTATTTACAAGACAGCTGACAGCAACAAAAGATATAAAGGAAGACCTTCAAACCTTCAAGAAAAGAGCGTACTCCTTCTTAAAAGACCGGCAACGCACTTGTAACGCCTCTGGTATTGCGGATGTCCATGGGCGGCAGTAATCGCTTACCATCAGGCGATACGTCTGCTCGTTTGCCCCCTTTACAATATAAAGAAGAGGATTTCTTTACACCTAGTTTAAACGATCATATTTTCTATAAATTTTACAAAATAAATACTTTTAAAATAGATAACTCCCTCATTAGGAATATATCTGTGCCGCTGGGGACCTTGCATCACATGAAACGGACACAAAGAACACCCAGATTCGAGATCAAAACAAATTGTCACACAAAGTTATTTCCCAAGTGGGGTTTGGACCCACAATACTTTGTTACTACACTACTACACAATAATTGGGGTATAAAACGGCTATGCTACCGCTTAAACAATTAAACTACCCGTGCAGTTAATCAGTCAGATAAATATAGTTGGTATTTGCAGTAGACTTTTGTGTACGTATTGTTTCAAGGTACAACTCATATATGATAATAATATAAACATATTTATCATCATCATCAACAGCCTATTGATAGTTCACTGTTGGACATAGTCTTCTTCTTAGCAAGGAGATTTTCTACTTATCTCTATATAATTACGTATCGATACATATCTTTACATCTATACAAATAAATAAAATTGGAGTGTCTGTTTGTAATATTATTATACCCGCTTTTTACTATATGCATTTGTATATATCTATATACACAGTACATATACCTACCAAAATAACATTTTTTAATTTTTTTTCATCTGTCTGTCTGTCTGTTTATTCCGGTTAATCTCTGGAACGGCTGGACCGATTTTAACGCTTTCACTGGCAAATAACTGATGTAATAATGAGTAACTTAGGGTACAATATCGTTTTTTTTAACTTGCTTTACCCCGCAGTTGTAAAGATACAACAGTCTTAATTAAAATTTTCACTTATTTTATTAAAGTTTTCTCTTTTTTAACACCAAATAGATTAAAAAATATGCTTACCAAAAAGAGAACAGCATAATTATTTTTATATATGAATTCTCATATAAATTAATACAAACGTATTCTAAATCATCTCGAGTATTCTATTAGCATTCAGACAATCTGTTCAATAGCCACTAACGAGAGACACGGAAAACATTAAATCTAGCGCTTTCATAGTTCCTTGTCGTAAGTTATAAGAGTAAGCGAGTGCCTATGTAATTTTTAAGTCAGTGCATAAAACACTCAATAACGAAATACATATGTCCTTCCTTTCGTACTTTTATAAAGAACTGAACTGATAATATTGGACACAGTGAGCTATGCCAGTAAGCAATTTTCAAAACTTCAAGGTATTTGATAAACGAATAATTTATAGAAGAAGTACTGAATTCTCATAAGAAAGACAATACAGGTTAAAATCTTTTAGAACCAATGTGTTAAAATGTTTTAAAATCAATCTACAAGTGTCTGGTATAATAAGTTAATACTAACATTGTTGATATGCTGGTAAAAATTTGAAATTTTATTTTCTATTATTAATGAATGGGTGAAACAAAATACAATCGAATTGAAAACCTTCTCCATTTTTAAGTGGGCTTAAAATGTAAATTATGATTGAATTTAGGCTATTAGCTGTTACCTTATCTGAGTTCCTGCTGGTTTCAGTAGCCTGTATAAATGTTATCTGTTCTTATTTGTTAAATAAAGGTCACATTTTTCAGTATATTATTGATATTATGAATATACATCTTTAGGATATCCGTAAACAGTTGCGTTATGTGAAAGTGAAGACCACACTATTCAGTTACGGTTCACAGTAGGTACAATATGATGTGTCGTAACGTCATGATGTGTGATGAATACAAAAAGTAAGAGTATGATGTTAACTTAGAGTTGATGATGTGGAAAAGTAGAAAGTAATTTCCTAATCTGAACGAAAAAAAATTGATGTTAGGAATAATATTTTCAATACACTGTTAATTTATAATTAGTAACAGATCCGATTTCGACTCGATCCAAAAAGCTACAAACCTATCTACGAGAAACGATAAATAAGGAATGGAAAAAGATAAAGTTTTAATCAAATAATGTTTGTTATTTTTCACTTATTCACTGTCAGAAAAACATAAAGTGCTTTCCTGCACATACCCAGAATCAGGTCAGTCACATTGTTATCTGAAGTTTCTTGTAAATGAAAACCCATTTTTCATAAAAAAGCGTTTTTTCTACGCCACACAAAACAATTTTTCTTGTATTCTAACTAATATTTTTATATGCAGCTATTAGCTTATTGCAATCGTTTGCATGTTTATTACGTTTTCACGCCGCTAATACTGAATCAATTATAGTAACACTTTGCAAACATATTTCGTGTGATACAACAAAGGTTAGAAATGAATACTGACTGAGTTTATTTATAAAACCAAGATTCACGGGACGCATACTCATATATAAGTTGGAATACAGGCAAATCAATTTATGTTTACAACTTAAACCCAAGTTGCAACAGTTGCATACACATCGAATCTAATTGACCAGCGCGAACAGTGCAGTCGGTGTGAAATGCGAGTTGTAGATATTATCTCGACTCAATGGGTAATTAGCGACGCGACACTGTCTATAAAATACACTGAAAGGGCTGCACTATTACTCTGTGGGTTTAGGCACGAGTAACTACACGATATCGACATCGATTTTGTGTTGTGTTAAACATTAAAATTTTTGATAGAAAACTCATATTTTGTTCTACTAGAGAAGCATTTATAGTTGATCATTACCAATATAAATGACTTAAGTTCTTCTGTTGAATTCTTCCTCTGTGTTCTGAAAATGAAGGTAAAATAATGTCAAGAATTTTTAGTTCTTGGTTTGTGTGTCAATGAATCTTAACATCTTATGAAATTTATAAATTAGCTTAACCTATCAAATACATAGATTAAATACTTAGACTTCTGGTATATCTGGTAAATATTTAATGGCACTACCGATACTCTCAGTTCCAACTCAAACGATGTTGTTATGCTAACACACTTTTACTAAACTGATTGACAATTGCTTTAAATAAGGAGATTGCAGATCGTTTTTTGTTTTTTCGAAAGACGGTCCCCATTTCATGTCATCCACATTTTATATATTTTTTATCATTAATTTCATCACGACGACGACTTGAAGTCTCTAAGACTTATAATTGAAGACGATTAATACTTGACATTGGCAGAAATAGCTGATCCGAGTGATCCGGCTGGTTGCTATTTCATCAAAAGAAGATGAAGAATAAGGAGATTTAGGCTTATTATTCCACGTAGGCTATACGAGTTGGTGTGTAGTTTAAGTGCGTGAACGTATTCTTTATACTTAGAGGTTATGCATAATAGAGTAATTAATAAGCGGCTTTATCTTACTATACAGAAACGCATACGCTTTTTTCCCGAGGTGTCTATTCTGTCAATTAAAGCCAGGGCCGGCGTCGACATCAATACACTCGGTGGGTGGACAATTACAGAGTGAGCAAACATCTAAGCCCACCTGAATACCTACCGCGGCAGTAATTAATTATTGTTAGAACAAAAACAATGTACGAACACTTAGTGCACTTGTCCTTTATAAAGTGGCTATGATTTTTTTTGAATATCGGACAATATTCATCAACCATCAGATTAATATAGGCTAGTGATGTGGTGATCATGATCGTCTACCTCTACCTGCACAATAGACAGCCACTCTTGTTACTAGTTATTGGCTGTTTTACAAGGACAAAATTTTCTTTAAGCTGTTCCTCTGGCGGTGCATATTATTTTCTAGTGTTTATCGTACGTACTTAAATATACTTGTTATAAAGATTAATTGATATTTTTAACCGAACATGACTGTGTATGTACAATATCTTTGTAACTGTGAATTGAAAGTGTCCTTAAATTTTTAGTATTCTTTATGTAACCATAACTATAAATATGATGCTTTTAGTGAGACAGCAAATTATTAAACGGCAAATAATTTTAAACTACTCCGAGGATTTCTCTTAACTTTTTTAGGCAGATATCTTTAAATAAATCTGAACATTCTATTTAAGTCTTAAAAATAAACACTCATAGCTTTATTCATGTATGTCGGTGGAAATAATATTATTATCAGTCAATCTAGTTCAAATGGTCAGTTACAAAACCATGAAAGAATCATAATTAAAAAATATATTAGGCGATCTACTTTACATCCTTAAAATATAAATTTTATATTAATATATTGAAATCGATTGCGATTTAAGACCTTTCTCGACAATGGCTTAAAAATTAGACATTTACACTTACATTTTTGTCACCCTACTATTACTATGGTATTGTAGTGCTATGTTGATAATACGTGGGCAACGATATGATTAATCGATATGGGCTTACAGTCAGCTTAATTGCTTGTTTTGTTACACCACTAATACAATGGGATATGTAGTCGGGAATAGTGATGTACTTACGACATTACATGATAGTAAAATAACAGTAGTGTGTTTTCTTACTTGAAAACAATATGTAATCATCATTAACAGAATCTAATAACGTTAGACATGGCCTCTCCTTAGAAGAAAGGTTAACTATGATCGAATATGTGCTTCCGTTGCATAAACAAAATCTTTGTGTAACTTCTTGTAATTTCTTTTTCATTTTTATGAAAAAAGTTCTGAAAAAATGACAATTCTTTGATAAAATTCAGTTAAAACTATCGCAATTTATTTTAATTTTCTCTATTAAATATAATATTCTTTTGGAATCTACGATAAATATTTTTTTTTAATTTTTTTTTTTAAATTTACCTAACGTCAACTAGATTTAACTAAAATATAATAACTAGTAGAACAGGTTCCAGGAAAAAAAGACGTGTTACGTTACAATTCTAAACATGATTCTCTCAAAAATTTTTTTTTACTTAGAATGTCCAATAAGATCGAAAGTTTATATATCTATTCTCAAAATCAAACGCATATATAAAAATCGTACATTGGAAGCACGCACCCATCACGAGGAAAATATATATGTACTTGTTCAAGGTTAGATGAAATTTGTCATTCAAGAGGATTGCGCGCATCGCAGACAAGCTGCGCGTGCGCAAGTAAAATAGGCCCATCTACGTATTAAGGATTTTCCTCTGAGACACACCAGGAGTTTTTATCATATCATATTAAGTACTTAGCATTTACTTTACGATACTATATTTTAAAAAATAAGTGTTTTGCAATAATATATTCCATAACCGATACTATACTAAAACATTCATTTTGGTACACTAAACTTTTGTGATGAAAAACCAATGGAACAATTCTTTTGAAAAGATTATTCAAATTAAAAGACGATTAGTATAAAGTTAACAACAAATATTGTAATGTATTCGGCTCCTTGATACTATTTTCTAATTGTATTAAATAAGATTAAGCCTTGAAAATAGTAATAATAAGAGCAGTGTCTTGCAAGACGTACGAGTGGTACGTCTCGCAAAACACTTTTCTTATAAAAACAAATAGACTTTGAAACAACCTTATTAAAAGGAACAAAAAAGACCCTTGAGCTGTATAACATTAGTATAGATTACCACACGAAAATTAAAACTCTCATCTAACCTCGAGATTAATTCTCACGACTATTACTGCCGAGATAATTATGCCTTCCGGCACATCAGGCTTGGTGAGCCTCACACTTTACAAGGAAGACGCACTCGCACGTACCTCACCGAAAATTACCGGCGCAAGTTTTGCGCCGTGAATTTTTAGAGCGTTCGCTTCCGTATTCCTTGTGTCCAACGTGATCGGCTCAGGGTCGTGCGCGATATGTTTATTACGAACGCTTTCAGAATCGGCTCCTTTGCGGATGCTACTGTAATTAATTCGAAGTTATCTTAACTAATGTTTATTTATAAAGTAAATATGTAAGTTTGTTTGTTACACTTACATGCATCAGATACTTAATAGATCGACACGATATTTTCTGAAGACGCGATTAGAGCTTTTTATGCTTACTTTTTAGTTATTGTGCCTTTGACTTTGATTGCCTTGTTGGCGTAGTGGTGGCGTATGCGACTAAGCTTAAGGTCTCGGGTTCGATTCTCGGGTCGGACCATGTTTGTGCTTGTTGTGTTGCTGTGTTGTTGTGTGAATATGTATGTATTTACAAAAAAAAAGTATATAAGTATTTTTATCAGTTGTCTAGTATCCATAATACAAGCTCTGCTTAGTCTGGGACTAGATGGCGTTGTGTGTTAGATATCCGGAATATTTATTTAATTAAAAAAAATGAGGGAAAGGTCTAAGTTTTTATTTATTTGAAGCGCAGAGCCTTTATGATTCACAAACAGAACTCATGTGATTCAACTAAGAATAAGAGTCATCTTCTTAATTATACTTGTAATACCGATGATCTGAAATCTATAAGCAATTCTCCAATTTGATAGATACAAAATTCTTAATTTGTACATCACATTACTACAAACAATGTTATACATATAATGAACAAAACTTATTTATTATGCAATTAATGTGTTCAGTAACTTTATGGACAGATTTTAATTTACGAATTTATCATATTTTCTGTACAATTCATCCGTATTTAACCGCGAAGGTTAAACGAACGCCATTGCGTTGACGTAATCGTTTACAAATAAACTCGTGGAAAGTTGAACTAAAATTGAACCAATTAGCCTATTTTAAAACTGTACTAAATGGTTTTTAATTAAAACTGACAGTCCGTGAAACGGGCAAAAGAAACGATTTCATTATACACTAGTAGTAGTCTGCTGGTTTACTTGTTTTTATTTAATTACTTTTTATTTATTTAATTTGAAAATACTATAATTGTTGCAAACTTTTGTGGCTTGTAACTGAAGTTTAACCGCTATCGGTGATTTGTTGAAAACTTCAGGCAATCATCTAAAAATGTTATCCTATATTCTGACCAAATTAGTAGATTTTCTTTTTACCATTTAATTCAATAAGTAAACAGTGATAAGTTTATTGGATTGCTCCAGAAGTCATACCAAACAAGGTTACAAAGCACTTAAAGTCATTTTACGATACGAGTATATTTTATGATCCTGCATCGTTGTAAACAGCATTAGTATTCTATTCAGTCTATAAAACGATCCTTTTAGACTACCTTTTCTCGTTGATGCATTAAAATACCAGAATGAGAGGTACAAAAACGGAAACCACTAAAACGTGACCTTTGTAACCCAAAATGTTTTTTATTTGAATAAGTATTAATGCTACCACAATGTTGGTCAGGTGCAAAAAAGTCATGAAAAATTTAGATAATGAATAGGGGGAAATCGAAATTGTTTGACATAATATGATAAATAGAAAACAAAATGGCGTATCACTACATAGTATAAAACAAAGTCGCCTTTTCTGTCCCTATATCCCTATGTGCGCTTAAATCTTTAAAACTACGCAACGGATTTTGATGCGGTTTTTTCCAATAGATAGAGTGATTCAAGAGGAAGGTTTATATGTATAATACATGCATCATATACTTAGGCAACATTGCTAATTTTAGAGGTTTCTATTTTATGCCCGTGCAAAGTCGGAGCGGGCCGCTATGTTTTTATATACAACGTTCATAGTTTTTCTGTAGTGTATTTAATTTAGTATCAGCATTGCACCCGTGCGAAGCCGGGGCGGGTCGCTAGTATACATTAAATAAAAAGATAGTAATTGATGAAGGTTGCTGTATGGAAATTCCGTTTTTTAATATATAGGTTCCCACAGTTAAAATTGTTCTTGTACAGCGGTATTTTAAAATGATTTCAAAGGTTAGGATACCTTGTATTTCCCGATGTTTTGACGTCGAATATTTTTGCAAATAAGTCCCGAAGTAAAGTCTTAAAACTACTATTAAAGTTATTTGTTTTTTTAAATGTCATGGGTTAGATCGCAGAACGATCTCCGTCTTCCATAAGCGCAAGCCTGGGGTTGACAGATGCGGCCATCTGTTACCCTAGCAGAAGCAGGCTAATACATATGAAACCTACTTAGTAAAGCTATCTAATACCAAGTATTACGCTTAAGCAACTTATACTTTTACTAGTGTTATGTTAGGTATAACTAGAACATGTAAAAATTATTACTTCTAAATAACTAAAACTATGTAAGACTGCATCAGCAGATACTCATAAAGACGTTCATGTTCTCATAAAAAGTATCTAATACTAATACGTCCCCGTAATTCACTTTACACTACTATTAAAATACACACTAACATTGTGACGAAAATTGCACAAGCCGTATTCAAGCATTCGGTTACAACACCATGGATACAGCAAATGGTTTGCGAAATGACGTTCAGAGGTCAGTCGTGTGCAAGGAGCAAGCTATTTTCCTTTGTATTATTATATCTATGCAAATTTTCTTATAAAACATTATTTATAAATGCCTGTGAATTCTGTTAGCGGCTTCGTAATGAAGATTTGCTGAATGCAAATTATGTTCATCGTAAATGCTTTTGTTAACGTTACTAGAAGTTATAATTTCAAGTTTATGGTACGAGAGTAAACTCAGTGAAGAACTCAACTATACGACTTGAGGGTTCATGATTGTTTGCAAAAATACATCCTCATAGCCAGCATAGTGAACTATGATCTATATTTCTATGTCGAATTTAAACTTAGAATTTTAGAAAAATGGGTAAAATTCGCCATAGTTTACCGTTTTTTAATTGTTTGAATCGAGAAGGTTTTAAATTTACAGGCTGTTCCATGTTGAAAATCTAATAAACTTTTAAAGTGTTTTTACATAAACTAAAAAACAGATAGCCCCAATTATATAGCTTCAATAAGCATACGTGGTGCTTATATACATTGCTCAATTCTTGGGTTGCATTATGTATTGTTGGATCAATTTTGGTTGGAAAATTGTGTCTGAATGAGAAAAAAAAGCACCAGCAACGTAGACATCCTTTGCCCAGCACCTAATACCTATCCATTTTTTACCAGCATTTATCGTTTTTTATATTTTTATCTTTCTCTTGTCTGAAAACGATTACATTATTGTTTAAGAAATAAATTCATTCAACTAGTCAAATTCAAACCCAATTTTGCGTTGTTCGAAAAGAAAATTTTAAACAGCAAGAAAATTTTAAAGGGGATCACCCATGTAATTAAGGTATATATATTTCAAACTATAGTCACGTCTGAGTCTAATTTGGGTAAAGAGATATTTAACAAAAAAACAGACAACTGAAGTGTATGTAGAATCCACGTAATATATTTATCATCCTTCATATATCATAGTCCAATTATAATTACTAAAACATTCTTGTATGTTGTTAAATGCATCCTGTTTGCAATTAACTCCAGAATTGACTTATAATACTTTAATCGCCGCCTGCTGGAAAACTAATATTGACCGGTCTATGCCAGCAGTTTATTTATAGAAAATGCTAATAAAATGACTGGTTTACTTTGTAAGAGTGAGAGATATTAACATAAAACAATGTTTACAAAACGAAACAAAACAAAATATGAATAAAAGATTAATCATTGGATTATTAATCTATGAAATTGTAAACAATTGCGAATGTTTGATAAAAAAACTTATGTACGTCGAAAACGTTTGTCTATTAAAGATAAAATAATTACAATGTTTGATTTATACAAATCTATTACAATTTGTTTAGTTTTATATATCTTTTAATTATATTTTTATACTCGTGTGAGGTTTAAAATTAATAAGAGGCTTTAGATAAGTTTTTAGAAAGAAATACTTTGCTTTTTCTGATTGCGATTGAATATATTAATTATTATTTTCAGTTCTTGCGCAATACATATTTCAGCGATCTGATAGGTATCTGTCATAGGAGAATCAAAAACTAAAAACGTCACAATACTCCACTCAGTTTGCAGACAAATCTTTTACTGTGCAAGCAGTAAGGCTTTTGAACAGCTTTCTATAGACCATCCAAAAAGCAAAAACCTTATTTGTTTTTAAAAACCTGCTGAGGGATTATGGCTGTTATTATAAATACTCTTGATTTCGTCATGTATAGTATATATTGTAGTCTGTATGTGTAGGTTAATTTTAACGTGACGTAACGTAACGTAATGTAAAAGTAACGTGATGGTGTGTGTATAAGCTGCCTTAAAAATCTTAAACACCCAATACCCATTTTAAGATTGCCTGGAAGAAATTGGCGTGAGCTATAAGACTATCAAGTGTTAAGTCTACAACTTTGTAACTCATTTTTGGTTATGTTTTATTTTAAGTATACAACAAGCATACATAAATAAAACATAAATGAAGAATTATTCAATAGCAAATATTATTTGACAAAATCAAATTATAATTGAAATTCAAGAAAAACACTACTGGTAATAAAAACAGTAGATAGTTAGATAACGGCCTTCAACGCAAGAAAAACGAACCGAAAACTATTTATGTAGATTTCATTAGCAATCAAGTAACAATTTTAATTCATTCAGTTTTAATTATGTAAATACTGTGGGAATCAGTCAAAAGCAGCTATTGTTGTTATTGTGATTAAAATGCTTCCTAAATACGATCCACAATCAAGAACAATAGCGTGATCTAAGAAGTTAAACTATAAACCAAAATAGTTTATCAAAATGTTACACAAAATTTCCTTATTTAAATAATCGTTTCCGTCCACGGCTCCACCCACGTGTTTGTTGGTAACAAAGCACTTACTTACTTAAAGCACTTACTGCGGTAAAAAGTAACCTAAGTCCTTCCTCAAGAATCAAAGTGTCTCCATGATACATTTCATGCAAATCAGGGTGGCGGTTGAACCATGGAAGCGTAACAGACAGACAAAGTTAATTTCGAATTTATAATATTAACATGAAGTATTTACGCCGTGTAACTAAAACGCTTTGGTACAAATGGGCCAGGCTTGACTGGAGTGTTATCACGGCTACACAGAAAACTGGTGTTAACCAATTATTTCGTTGTTCACCAAGTCAGGTAACCAGGCACCAACATCCCCCAGCCCCACTCTCTTTCTTGATTTCGAGTGATGTCAAGAAAAAGGAGAATCCGTGTTTCTCTGTACAGTGACCATGACCACTCTTAATTATCCATGGGTGTCGTGGGTGTCGGTGACCAAACTAAGCAGGATGACATCACTGCAAGGAAAAGTAAAACTTGCAACAAACCTTATTTGTTTTACTGGACTATTTCCGCACTTAGACTCTTGACTGGGCCATTGTACGTGGGTTCCTCATCTTTCTACTCCATCCTAGATCATCCCAGATGCTCAACAGCCTTTCAGGTCACTACATATTTTGGGGATAGTGTTGATCGGCAGAGATCCACCCGTTGAACTGCCACACTTCTACATTCTGTGAGAACGTGCAGCGGTGTTTCTTCTGCCTCCATGCAATCCCTGCACAGAGGGCAGTCTGTTGCGCCTATAGTGAATAGGTGCTTGTTTATGGGACAATACCCAGTCAGGATACCTATGACCTTCCTGAGATTGTCCCTTTTTAGTCTTATCAGGTTGCGGGCAAGTCTTTTCGATGCTGCCGGAACTGTACTTTTTGTTTGCCTTGAAACAAACCTTACACCAATCTCCAAAAGTTGGCTATAGAGTTGTGGGTTTCTTCGGCGTCGGTAACTATAAACCAACAAGTCTCGTCCCTCGATTGCTTTTCTGTGCCATTAGTAATTTTACTAAAACAAAAGAAATTATAAATACCAAGTGGTATGGGATTTATACCACTTGTTATTTTTTCATTTGTCTTGTACAATTGTATTGTAATTGAACGTAAATAGTAAATTAAGTATGTAATAATTTTGTTGCGTGCCTCTAAGTGGCTTTTAACTATGTAAAGAATTATGTTAGTAAACGGCAGAGAAAAACTTTCTTGTCTGTTGTCCTTGCCTATTTCTGTGTATACATAAATGAATACATAAGTAATCTTCACAATTTTATTGTTACAAATAGTTCTAATTTTATTAAACAATTTGTTCTTTAGATTACTTCCTTATGCGTAAACAGCTTTTCGTAGTAAAAAAGGTGTACTTAATAGCCTATTTTGATGCTTAGAGGTTTTTAGTCATATTATGTACAATAAATAAATAAATAAATATTCCGGACATCTAACACACAACGCCATCTAGTCCCAAGCTAAGCAGAGCTTGTGTTATGGGTTCTAGACAACTGATCTAAATACTTATATACTTTTTTTTTGTAAATACATACATATTATACATAGAAAACACCCAAACTCCGAAACAAATATTTGCAGATCATACAAACATTTGGTCCGACCCGGAAATCGAACCCGAGACCTCAAGCTTAGCAGTCGCATACGCTACCACTACGCCACCGAGTCAGTCAATAAAACTTAACTTATTAATAGCAGTCGAGTTTAAATAACCTCTAACGTTAAATATGTTGCGCACATTAAACCTAAAGCTTTAGTACCTATGTACTTAGTATACCCATGTACATGCAATAGTGAATTCATATTTTAATTATTTACAAGGAACATTAGGATTAAATAATTTCCTAGTAAACGTTTATTAACTTCAATGTTAAGTTTTATTGACTAAAATCTATGAATAAATGGACATATTTTAGGTCACCGATTTATTAGTTGTTAACTATAAGTAATAAGGTCCTGAACGTAGAATTTAGTTATTACCTTGATACCACGGCCTCACAGAAAATCGGTGAAATTGTTGAAATGTAACAAAAACAAATTTTTTTTCGGTGAGTTTCACCGAGAGCGTATAGCGTATTCGTGAACGATGTTAACAAATTTAAGCAAGATCGTGTCTTTGCCCCCGCTCTATTGTGGCTTTTTAATTCTAGGAGTCTCTTGATGGCAGTCCTAGTCGCTTTCCATGTCTATTCCACTCTTGTACTATAAAAGGACCTTGACAATAAATAGATTCTACTTGTTTTGGCCAAAACAGGTGGCATTTTTGTTTTTACCCCAACTTGTCCCCGCCTTTCTACATAGATTGTTCGTTCACTAACCGTTACGGCATACGTTACTAAATTTAACTGGATGTTTATGAGGCCCCATCTCCTGTTAAACTGTAAAATAAGGATTTATTGTACTTCAGTCAGATAGACTATAATCTATTTTATTAACGTTGATTGGTGATGTTGTGTCTTAGAATACGAAATACCGCACCATCACAAATCCCGACCCGATATCAGGACTGTCGGCTTGAAGGGTTTGTATATGTAAAAAAGAAAGAGTTGAGACCTAACTTTGTTGTCTGTCTTACTATGGGTACTCTTACTTGTGCACCATCCTGAATAAGAGGATCTATATTCTCTTGTTTTAGAATGGTGTGCAAAGTCACTTTAAAGCTAATTTTATTTCCCACAGCGGAATCTTATTATCAATATGCAAAATCGGAAAACGGTAATTAATTAATAAATCTAATAATATATTAACATAAATAAATCCATAGTTACGCCCATCGGCAAATTATTAACAATGTTCAATGTATATAATTTATTTCCCTGGCGGTTCATTAGATAGTTGATTGGGTGCTTTGAAGGTTGTGAGGCGAACTTTGACTCTGTGAGGATGCTCATGTAGGTCGATGCACACAACTATGTACAGTAACCCTTTATTCATTGTACTTAGTACTAGTTTTGAGCATAGATTGCCTTAATTACTTCTATGTTACTCATCTTACCAAACATAAATTAAATTTATTTTGTAAGTAGATCTTTACAGATATTTTTACAAGTCGGACTTTACAGCTAGAAGAGGCCGGCATTTCCTAAGGCTAACTCAGATTTCAGTCCGCATAACAAATTGAAAAGGAATATACCACTACAAAAAAAAATGAAATAAAATTACTTAAAAAACAATAAGGCGATAACTATATGCAAATCTATTGCTATTTCTATGTTCGATAGAACTCATTACGACAGTATGTTTAGTGTAGCTATTAATATAATTATAAATCCGGCACGCGTTCACGAGAAAATCAATTAGAATAAGTCATATTAATGTCCTTACCAGACCTACCCGATATGCATACAAAACTTCATAAAAATTGGTCCAGCCGTGTCGGAGGAATTTGCTAACAAACACCGTGACGCGAGAATTTTATATGTTAGATCTTGTCAGAGATGTGGGAAAGAGAGAGAGATATACTTCTATTCTTTATGTAAATTCAGCATGTCATCAAATTCTTTACCTATTTAGAAACATAGGAAGCAATATATTTACAACGTCACAACTGGAAATTTGAAATGTCACATTAAATGGCATCTATACATAATTATCTACATAAATGTTGCTAGCTGACCCACGCAACTTCGTCTGCGCTTCTTTTCAATCATACTAGGCTCCTAGTCTAAGCGTGATATTAACTATCCTATTTTAGGCACGGCACCAAAAGACACATTTTAAAAACAATACCTCCAGGATCGCTTAAATGGTTTCGGAGTTCATCGTGAGCTACAACGTGATACGAGATTTACATGATGATGTTCTGGCCGATTTTGGTCACGGCGCGGCGGTCAGTTTCAACGGAGGAGATATGCAAATAGAGGTGCAATCTTTGTTCCCTCACTCTTAACCCGATGGGACGGCTATTCGCGAAGACGCGAATGGGGACAGATCAGGTGCAGGACCGACGGTTTTATGTGCTCTCCGAAGCGCGGGTCTCAATACCCCAACTTCCAAACTTCCAGTTATGAAGCATTTCTATAATCAGAAAAACTCAATAACACTCTTTAGCCCGAACCGGGAAATCAAAATGAGGAAAACGTCTAGTAATAAAAAGATACTAACTTCCAAAGCTAGTTAAAGCACCATAAAATGATGTAAACCTCTATAGTACCAACTTTACTTTACATTTTTAATTTAAAATAAACCACGACAAGTAATAAATTGAATCATCACATTGCCTTAAATCAGGTACATACGGCTACATTTGTCGTAGACTCTCTATTACAGGACGAATTATTTGCAATCAATATGCAGGTCTCCCTGTAGGTGGCTTCTACATATAAGTAATATTTTATATTCACTTACAATGTTACATTGCAGTTTTAATATATTGCTTTTGTGTTTTATTTAAATACGATGGTACGAATAAAGAAAGGTATGAAGGAGGATGTGGAAAAGACCAGAGGCCGTGGCCCCTTTGCTTTGGGCAGACCAAGTTTGCTCTACACTCGGGACTACGATCCATGCTGCCCTACACACTGCTCAAGATTAAGTTGCATCTTGCTTAAATAACTGTTAGGTATGCTAAAATGTTCTGTTGTAAGTATCTGGGGATTTCATCCACACTAATAAAGTTAAATTCGAAAAAATAAATTCGAAAGTCGTTCTGTCTGTCCTTCTGTTACACTTTCTCAGCTAAACGGCTAAGCCAATAATATCGGCATAGAGATAGATTGGACCTTGGAAAGGACATAAGATAAACAAATTTTTGTTGTGATATTCGACATATACACATAGGCGGAAAATCTAGGAAAGCTAGTATAAAAATATAGATGTTCTTGCAACTATTGTGCACGGTTTAGTGGTTACTCATGTAAAGTGCTGCGTCAAAGAGTTGTGGATTAGATTTCGCCCGAAATAAATAATTATGTTATATGCAGGATCAGCTGTATGACATATGTAGTAGTATATAAGACAATTCCCCTAAAAATAGCGCTATGGTGTGAGGCTGTCGACTGTGTAGTACTCCATTCCTAACTCACCTTCTTATCCCACGACTTACTTCCAACATCTCTTCTTGAAACCTCTAAAAACCTTTTTTTCTTTTTTTGTCTTTTTCATGATGCCAGTATGATTCATACTTCTTTCGTAGTTTAAACTTAATAGAAAATAATAAATGCAATATTAATATAATAAATGACGCTACCCACGATTTACATAATCACATCAGTATTAAGGAAATCTATAAAGCTGTTTAAATATCACACAAGTAATAATAGAAAACTTAAGTAGAATATTATAGTTTATACGGAAATCCTTTAAATGTTTAATGAAATACAATAACAAATGATCTAAGAAATAATAGTTTAACATTAAATGTGTTTATGATTCTATAATTCTAAATTACTTCTGAAGACGTAAAGTGACGCACTTCGATAATTACTGTAGAAGGTACAGGTCTTTTCTATGTATTTTACCAGAGGTATACTGTTAAAAGGTATTGTGACCTATCATTACTTTCCCAAGTAATTGAATATGATTATAATGTTCTCCTAGCCGATAACGGCCACAGCTGCCAACGCTGGTCTAGGGCACAAGTGTGTGCGTAAACACAGGTGCTGCACTTTCTGTTCCCTCTGTCACATAATCCAATGGGACGGTTAACCGACACGATAGGAGAGAGATTAGACGCAGGACCGACAACTTTACGCGCTCTTCAAGACACGAGGGTTCAGACCCCAACTGCCAAACTGCCTCGTTGATCTAGCGGTTGACGTATGCGACTGCCGATTAAGAGGTCTCGGGTTCGAATTCCGGGTCGGACCAAAAGTGTTTTTGAGTTTTTTTGAATATAGAAATACTTAATAACAGCTCGGATGAATATTGAATCATATTGACTACTGGCTGTTACCAGCAACTTTGTCCACGAGTAGTTTAACTGAAAAAGAAACATGTGAGAGTTCTATTTTTATGCCTTTTAAGAAGGAGTACGCTCTTTTCTTGAAGGTTGAAGGTCGTATTGGCCCGGGAATACCACAGGCGACAGTTCATCCCACAGTTTTGTTGTGCGAGGTTGAGTTTCTAAAAAAGCGCACAGCTGTGCCAACCATCTAAAAGATGATAATGAAACTGCTGTCGCGTCGTAGGATGGCGGTTTTTTTAAATAAAATTAAACTAAGTTACGATTTATAATTTTGACTAGTTGAAATCCCGTCAAAATCAAACCAGCTCCTCCAGACATTTGAAACAGAAACTTCAATTTAATTAATCTGTATGGCTCGTACGTAGGAGTATGAAACCATTCTATGATACCCAAATGTATTTCTTTTAATAAAGTTCCAAATACAAATGTGACATTTGTAAAAGAAAAAAACGAGTGATGCAAAAAGGATGTTAACATATACAAAATATCTTTATTAATTCGACTTCAAACGAGGAGGAAGTAATTAGTTCTTCGGAATCGTTTTAATATTTTTAAAGTTAGCCGATTACTTGAAAATAGCATAATCGATTAAGATTGATCTTTCTTTATTTGAAAATGGATTATTCATAAAGTTCCTCTCGTTATTAAATCACAATCTGATGATAGTAGGTATACTAAAGTCAATCTAGGAAACTTTTCAAATTTAAATAACGGATTCCGTAATCTAGAACGTTCCTTATTAAATTGACCGCGAATATGTTTATCTTGTGCAGCATTGACCATTTTAAAAAGAGAATAAGTGTTTTTTAAATATTTAAAAACTCAACGTGTAAAAAAGGACATAATATAATTTTGATAAAATTTTATCAAGTAAAGAAGTTGAGGTTTATTTATTTACAAACAAATGTTATTAGATATATTCTGATGATTGTAAACTGCAGGTACATAAATGAAGTTAATACTTAACCTGCAGAATGCTTTTAAGACCTTGTACATGTGATTACTGACGTATAGATGTGAAAGAGATGCGGCAACTCGAGGTCATCAGTTGTTAGAAGCAGCGTTAAAAATTATTAAATACCACATAAGGTTTTGTTAAGATAATGTATTAAATTATATTGTATTGGTTCAATTTATTTTATTTGATTAGAGATACAATTATACTAATATTAGCTGACCCACGCAACCTCGTTTGCGTCTTATATTGCCCGTAGCGTGAAAATTTTCCCCCGTTTTTGAAACATTCTTCATTGGTGCTCCGCTCCTATTAGTGATATGATATATAGCATATAGCCTTCCTCGATAAATGGACTATTAAACACCGGAAGAATTTTTCAAATCGGATTAGCGGTTCCTGAGATTAGCGTGCTCAAACAACCAAACAAACAAACTCTTCAGCTTTATTATTAGTATAGATTAATGTGCGATAATTGTATCCATCCGTTTGGTGATGTATTGAGATCTCTATTTGTCCTAGTCTCGTAAGAGGCGACTAAGGGAGCAAACTACGCAGGACAATATATAAGCGATATATATATATATACGAATGCGAATACCAATTCATCTGGCCAGCGTATAACAGTGGGCCAAAAGTTCCTTTCTAAAGAGACATCTATGTTCACCAGTATTTGAATTCTATTACGTTATCCACACTTTTTGAACGTCAATTGGATATCAAAATGCTAGTAAGCAGCTGTAGTACGGTACTGCAATATTCCGTGTTTTACTAGTAATTTGGATAATACACATCTTTGGTGAGAAGATGGTAACAGACAGAGTGTTTTTTGTACTTTTATGTATATCAAGGCTAAGTCCATTAGACACTATCAATTCAAAAATAAATGTCAATTCTTAATTTATTTCGATCATAAATTCTTTGACTACTTTAAGCTTAAACGTGAATGCTCATAAAACTATTAAAATCATATTATGCTGAGTTTGAGCGGAGTTGTAAAATTGATATCATTATCTTAATATTAAATTATGTATACAGTGAGAAAAAGCATTTAAATATAAATAGTACATAAACAGTAAGAGACGTAACCTTCATTATACAGAACTAGCTGACCCACGCAACCTCGTTTGCGTCTTCTGTTGCCCGCAGCGTGAAAATTCTCCCCCATTTTTTAAACATTCTTCATTGGTGCTCTGCTCCTATTAGTACTAGCATGATGATATATAGCCTATAGCCTTCCTCGGTAAATGGACTATCCAACATTGGAATTTTTTTTCAATTCGTACTAGCGGTTCCTGAGATTAGCGCGTTCAAACAAACAAACTCTTCAGCTTTATTATATTATTAAACAAAATAAAACTCAGTACTTCACCTTCAAACCACTGTCAGGGCAAACGGTTCGAAAGAGGAAAAAGTTGGGTTGTTACAATGTCTTTGCTTTCCTAGAATCCCTGTCGAGAGTCCTGAGAACCTCCATTAAATTATGTGTCAGGTTCAGATTCGTTCGTGTTCTAAATCTCGTATTCCATGTCTGTCAATGTGACATTTAGTATTATTTTCAAAGAAATGACGTCACCTTGTATAAAAGGTCTGTTCTTCAAAACCAATTAACGAGTCATTCAAATTTCAGTTCTATTTTTGAACGCCAAATATGGTTGTGTTGATAATAATATGAATGATGTTGTTTGTTTCAATTTGCGAAGTGAATTTATTATTTTGCATGATGACACAGAAATTGTTTATGTTTTGTCGAAGTATGTAAATGTACTAAAGGAGTCATTTAATTCTAACAAGAGTTATGGTATTTTTTTTTAATAAAGGGAACATGCACCACGTTACAATATAATGTACTATGATTAATTAAACATTAAATAATAATTTAGTGTAGGTATATTTCTATGTGAGAATTTTTCTCTAAGGACTTCTAAAAATAAATTACTCTCACACCAAAAAGTATAACAAACGATCATTTCTCTCTCATGTTAACTAGTCAAGGTAACTAACAATAATATAAAAGTATTTAAATTGTGATAAAACTTTCACACAGTTTTTTAAAGAATACTGTACGACAAGATATAGTTATGGCAATGAATAATAGTAGCTCCAATGCTATAAATGATCACTATAACTTCGAAACAAACATTTGCAGATCATACAAACATTTGGTCCGACCCGGAAATCGAACCCGAGACCTCGAGCACAGCAGTCGCATACATTACCACTGCGCCAAACGAGGCAGTCAAATGATTATAACATCCATTGTATCTACAATAAAGCACTCTGGGAAAATACCAAGAAGTCAGAGTACATCAAAACAAGAAAACATATTCCATTATTTCTATTACTGAAAGCGTATCTTTGTAACGGGTGTTTTTTTAAGCTAGATAGAACTTTAAATTGTAAAAAGTAACACAAAAAATTAAATTTTGATGAAACTTTTTTTTTATTTGTTTCAGTATACTCTGACAAATCATCATGAATAGACTCACGCTTGAACAACGCTACGAAATTATCCAAATTTACTTTGAAAATCAGTCGTCGATTCGCGCAACTTATAGACGACTGTTTTATCGCAAAATTGTGTTCAGCGATGAGGCGCATTTTTGGCTTAACGGGTTTGTTAATAAGCAAAATTGCCGCATATGGAGTGAGACCAATCCACAACAGACCCTACAGACTCCATTACATCCAGAAAAATGCACCGTATGGTGCGGTTTTCACGCTGGTGGCATCATTGGACCTTATTTCTTCAAAAATGAGGCCGGAGCTCGCGTTACGGTCAATGGAGATCGTTACCGCACCATGATCAATGATTTTTTCTTTGAAAATATGGATGACATTGATCCGGAGGAGATGTGGTTTCAACAGGATGGCGCTACGTGCCATACGGCGAACGCAACCATCGACTTATTGAAATCAAAATTTGGCGATAAGTTGATTTCGAGAAATGGACCTGTCAATTGGCCTCCAAGGTCGTGCGATTTGACACCTCTCGATTATTTCCTGTGGGGCTACGTGAAGTCACTGGTTTATGCTGATAAACCAGCAACAATTGACGCCTTGGAGGCCAGCATTGTTCGTGTTAAACGCCATACAAATGTCGAAGTCGTCTATAAGTTGCGCGAATCGACGACTGATTTTCAAAGTAAATTTGGATAATTTCGTAGCGTTGTTCAAGCGTGAGTCTATTCATGATGATTTGTCAGAGTATACTGAAACAAATAAAAAAAAAAGTTTCATCAAAATTTAATTTTTTGTGTTACTTTTTACAATTTAAAGTTCTATCTAGCTTAAATAAACACCCTATATATATATATGACATATGATATTTTTAAACATAAAATTTATCAAGTACTTATAATCATCCTAGTTTTAAGTATAAGCCTTCCAAAATGAATTGATACTCTGTGTAATGGAAAGTAAGAGTAGAATCCAAAAGTAGTGGTCACACTATGAAGGCCTAGTGAGATCATTTTTCACGCCCAGGTTAAACAATCCGAGATAACAGTTTAAGGGACATAAGCGAGCTGGTAGTTGAAGATCTTCAGTTCTACTAGTGCTTAGACTGAGACTAATTACGCAATGTAATTGAATATTATCACTATATCGTTGACAGGGATTTTAATCCACAGTTTTTTTTTACACACAACGCCATCTAGTCCAAGCTAAGCAGAGCTTGTGTTATGGGTACTAGACAACTGATATAAATACTTATATCCTTTTTTTTTGTAAATACTTACATATTATACACAGAAAACACCCAAACTCCGAAACAAATATTTGCAGATCATACAAACATTTGGTCCGACCCGGGAATCGAACCCGAGACCTCAAGCTTAACAGTCGCATACGCTACGACTACGCCACCGAGGCAGTCTGATTTGCTCTGAATTGCTTTTGAATTATACCTTATTCACCATACATGTGTTGATCGTGCATTACACCACGCCATAAATTCTCCAAAAGCCATATAATCACAGTAAATTTTAAAACACGCCTTAAATCCGAACCGGATTTTCCAAGGTAGTGGAAATAAAAAAAGTAAAGCGAAATTATCAAAAAGGGTACCTAAGAATCCTGATTAGGTACTTCCGGCGGTTATTTAAAACTTCAAAATAAGAAGGAAAGGTCGTTTTGACCGCTGAGTCACATTTCAAAGGTGACTTGTCGAAATGCAGATGGTATGTGTGTCTTGTTTATTTATCTACACGTACATTGTAGTCGTTTTCAAGCTTGTAATAACTAGTGACATATTGTGTAGTGGTTATAAGGAAATACTTCAAAGTTATAAAGAAAAAACCCATCACGTTGGTAAAATAATAAATAAATAAATAAATATTTCGGACGTCTAACACACAACGCCATCTAGTCCCAAGCTAAGCAGAGCTTGTGTTATGGGTACTAGACAACTGATATGAATACATATATACTTTTTTTTTGTAAATACATACATATTATAAATAGAAAACACCCAAACTCCGAAACAAATATTTGTAGATCACACAAACACTTGGTCCGACCCAGGATTTGAACCCGAGACCTCATCACAGCAGTCGCATTCGCTACCACTGCGCCACCGAGGCAGGCAAAAGTTCATGGATCAACTGTTGCAGGTAGCATTCTACCGCAAATTACCATAAATTCAATAAAAATCCTTAATTTTTTTATGGAAAAAGAGATGAAAGATAAAACGTTGTTTCGTAATTATTTCATCATCATCATGGGGTTCCATCTTCAAAATGAAGTTTGGAGGTCAGATTTTCTTTTCAATAAATCGTCATAAAAATCAAAACCAAAATGCAAAAAATGCACCTTTTTTATAAAAAGCTATCAACGAAGATTTTTATTTCCCTTTTCCAAAATAAAAGTTATTTTGCTTATTGTACTCATCACATTTGACATAAATTTGACAAGTGTCGATCACATTTTCTCTAATACCGTGGGAGAGCCACGCTTCAACATACATGAGCCGTCTCGATTGGTGTGAAATAGTGCCTGCGCTGTGTTTCAACTCCTCGCCATCCCCCAAAGGTCGGCAATGCACTTATGACGCCTCTGGTGTTGCGGGTGTCCATGGTTGGCTCGTGTGCCCGCTATTCTATAAAAAAAAACTTGCGATGACTTTTCGTGAGACCAGCGGGTTAAACTACTCGCAAATTAAAAAGTATACTATTTGACTCACTATTACTAGGATACTTATTCAATAGCCTACATTAGTAAAATATAATTACTTCAAGTCATTCACTTTTAATTTTTTCATTATTCGGCTTTGTATACTTTCCTCCAAATAAATTTTATCTGTGCCAAAATTCATACTCCTCCATTCGCAAAATTTTCGTAAGAACTGGTACAAAGTTTTTGCTTCATGTAATTATATGGATATATGAAAGTATTAACAACAATATAGGGGCACTTAAAATGTGAGTGGTTAGGCTCATGATTTACTTAAATGTCACCACACTTGTACTGGTCTAAAGTAGCCTAGTGGTGCAGCATTCCAACCGCTGAGACCGTCACTGGTTCGGGTCTATTTCTGGGTGTCGACTTTTGAATTAATGGGATTAACTTATGAATAATAATCTAGAGTTCATTATTAGTAATATATATTTAAGCTGCCTCGGTGGCGTAGTGGTAGCGTATGCGACTGCTAAGCTTGAGGTCTCGGGTTCGATTCCCGGGTCGGACCAAATGTTTGTATGATCTGCAAATATTTGTTTCGGAGTTTGGGTGTTTTCTATGTATAATATGTACGTATTTACAAAAAAAAAAAGTACATAAGTATTTATATCAGTTGTCTAGTACCCATAACACAAGCTCTGCTTAGCTTGGGACTAGATGACGTTGTGTGTTAGATGTCCGGAATATTTATTATTATTATTATTATTATTTGATTTTAAAGACCCGGTGAAAGGAAATTTGAAAGTACTAGATGTCTCTAAGTTATTATTGATTATATGAAAGATTAATAATTTGAGTATAAAAATAAAAGGTTTTATTGTTAATAAAAAGACAGAGTTCATTTTCTTTTACTTCATATAATTATTTAAATTGAAATACATTAATAGAAAAGTGTACTGCTATTTGGTATAGGTAGTCGCTCGTAGTATTACTACTTTCGAAAAAGTTTCTGAATCTCATATCTGAAACGCAAAACAAACATTCATAACATCGGAAAGGCAAACTAAAATTATTCTTAAAAATTCACAGAATAACATCAACTTTAATTAATACATGTTAAAGTCTATATATACCTCCTTCAATGAAATAAAACACACTTTTAGGGAGATAAAGAAAAAGTTATCATAACTTCACCAAAACGAATTGCAAAACATACAAACATGGAGATACGAGAATGGAGAAAGCATAAAAGCTTTAAAATCTTACTACCACGCAAAAATTTATGTAAACGCACACGCCACATGTTTTTCGATTCACATACAGTATAAGTAAGAAACAGATGCAGTAAGACCCGAATATGGGAACAAGCTACGCAGGACAGTATACACTGCAAAGAGAAGACAAACTTGAGTTAAACACTACACCAACCGATCTAGCCAGGATGGTGCAAAACAAAACAAACCAAATCATAATTATTTAAGAATATAACAATGATTCCGGATGCATTCTGATGGCATACGTGAAAATACATGTATTATCCCGTGGAGATGAGATATATCCTTCTTCGTACTTCTATAGAATTACACACTTTATACAATAGTACTATAATCTAGTGGTATAGTCCACCTGTACTGTACATATGCGCAAAGACAGGTGGGTCGGGTCTAATGCAATAGCTCTATGCCCCTATTCTAGTCTGACGTCTGCCTCGAGCTACATGTCTACATAGTTTTATATCTAATGGAAAATGTAGTGTTAAAAAACGTTTAATATTTATATCGTTTATATGAGTGAGCTTCAATGAATCAATATAGGATGACAACACAGACGTACTACCCACATTTAAGTAACAATTTATAGAGAAAGCCAATATCTCCGATAAAGTACTGTTAATTAATGTTTTGTGTGTAATATTTTATGGTAGTTTTTGAATTCATTTATTATGTAAATATGTAAAATGTGTTTTTTGTAATCCTGACATTTTAAGTTGAGGCGAAACTTTTAAATTTTTAGAATATTTTCCTGTTAAGCGTGGATGGTGCCTTCTAACAAATCCTTCTGTGTATATAAGCACAATGTAATTCTAATTTTATTAATTCATAAATAACCAAATGACTATATTTAAATCCAAAATAAGCTTACATAGAAATCATAAATATAAATAGTATTATAAATATTTCAATTTTACAATATATTAATCAGAACATAAGTGTACCGAAATGTGCTCAACATTTTATTACACTGTATATAGCGACACTATACTCGTTGCGCTCTAGCATGGTGCGGGTGACATTTGCCTGTACAACGTTGACATCTATCAGTATCACATAACTAAGGGATGTGACGTTATGCAATTAATTTTTATCGCATACGATACTCGCAGCATAAATCTAGTTCTCTTTAATATTGTTATGAAAATGAGTGTGTTATTCAGTTGTGCAGTGTAACTGTTATTTGTTTGTTACAAAAATAAACTGTTTTGGGTAGTCAGGCCAGGGAGATTGTTGTTCGTTAATAATATCCGTCACAGATTCAGATGATGAATTGAGTGACAATTCAGATGTTCCTGACTCTGATATGACGATTTTGAAATGAATTTGGACGAATAAAATGTATTTTTACTTAGCAACCTTTTAAGCAACCTTACTATAATATATACTACTACAATTATAGACCAATTTTAACAATAAAAAATTACCGTTTTTTATTATGAAAAATATCGACTATCCATCGTAGCAGCACATCCCATCACTAAATACTTCTATGGCGTTACGTCATACGCATAACACTGCTTAATTTTTTATTAAATTTGATTTTATTTGTAGATTAGAACATTCTGGTTTGGTTTAATTTAATTTACTACAGTTATTAATGATTTAATATATTGCGAATGTGGTACAGCTGAAATACTCAGTCATAATTTATAAATCGCGGCAACTTTCAAGAGTGAAACGATGTGTTACTGAAACTGTCACCCGCACCAAGCTACAGCGCATAGAGTATACAGTCTACAAGCTTATAGTAGCAAATTTTGCGGTTTAGAGTTTCTTTAAATGGAAAAATTCTAAGTTCTCTGTGAATTCGGTAAGGTTAACAAAAAAAAACATAGTTACGCCATATATATACATTTACCGGATGACCCATCCCTTAGACGCCTGCTTCAAAATGTGTCTCAGAGTAGAGACTGGTGAACTAATAGCATAACACCCCACTGCCAAAGGACTGACAACTTATAAAAGGTTTCACAGATAAATTTGATGTAGAAGATTGATTTCTTAGGCTATGACAGACCTTGGTAAATTAAATAATTGTTGTAATAAATTTGAGTGTTCTTTATATTCATTTCATTTCTATTTGTAAATCCTGGCAGATATCTTGTAAAAAGTAAACGATTTAGTTGAAACAAGTAACCCGTTATGCCTGGTAATCTTTTACTCAATTTACTCCAAGACATTAACTAGTACGCAGCTTAACAGGTGCGCCATTTATTTTATACCTAGCTCATAAATGCAACTTGATGATATATATCCTGTTTAGTTTCTATGCATTATTGGCTAGTTGGGTATTAATAAATAGTAAAACAGAACTCCCGCTGTTTCACTCGTGTTCAAAGAACCGACTTTCCGTTTAGCTGTTCATTTTAACTGGTAGTTGAAATTGAATGCTGTGGGTATTTGTAATTACAGTTCAGTAAAACTTAAAATGAAACTGGTCTAACAACGATGAGGATTAATATAAAAAAAAAACAAGTGCCTGCCTCCTTGGTTTAGATATGTTTCACGTTCTTTCTACAATCGCTAATACTTTTACTCTCGTGTATTTTGGGTAATATATTGTTTTGACCACGTGACTTAGCGACTGATCTGGGGGAGGATCATATTTCGGCACAAATGGATTGGATTGATAATACGGTCTTACAGAAAACCAACTGTTTAGTAGTTCTTTCGTTAGTTTTCACCGAGTTCTACCCCCTCCATTTGTAGCTTATGGGAAGCTGCTTTAAGGTAATACACGTGTTACTATTGAGTGGTTGCCTGTCGCAGGGATGCTGTAGTCTTTTAAGCGATTGACTCACCGTTTTCTACTATATTGAGTGTTATAAATTAAGTGTGCGTTCAAACCCCACATGAAAACAAAATTTTGGGTGATCCACAAAAATATAATTCATAAAGTTATCACGGAACTAAGATAAAGAGTATTCCATATTCTCTTTACCAAGAAAGATAAAATGAGAACGTATCACAAATAATCAAAAAATTAACTAATTACCAATTGATGTAACATCTAACTAAATATCAAATTATATCATAAAGTTCATCTAGAGAGTAGGTATGATTAACAATAAAATATTGGGACTGAGAATGTACACAACATATTTGACATTTACCAAAATTAGCTCTTACGACATCAGGAAATCACTTCAAGCAAAACTGACAGTCCGGAAGTTAACAAATGGACGAATTATGTCTTTATTACTAGAAAAACAAAACTATAGGTCATCATAAATATACAACGGCAGTCTGGCTTTTATTCCCGACAAGATTGTAAATTAGATTTTCCAGTTTCATCGGTATTTCTATTTCTTTTTATGTTTCATTGGTTTTTAATCGAAAATAAACATTGTTTTACATGGAAATATGCCTAATAATTAGTTTTATATATTGCAAAGATAAATTGTTTATGTAACGTGCACTTCTAAGGTAAGAAGCTGAGGCATAAAAGTGAGACCATTGGCGTGGGCTGACTGTCGGGGTGATTCCGATCGCCGGCGCCTGAGTCGCCTGCGGTACCTGGCCCGTTCGGGGCTCGGCTGGCCGGGAGAGTTCTAAAGCTCTCTCAGTCCCGCTCCCCCGTCTCTTTGGCAAGCTAACTTGCTCGCAGAAAGAAACGGCGAAGTTCCACGCGCTCTCGCTCCGCAATATAGCCGCAATCATGTTACCGAGCGAGAGACGCACCACGCACCACATTCTGCCAGCGTGTGGAGCGCCGTGTCCACGGTCTGGCCATCACAGTGGTGGCACTCAGGTGTTGGCTCTTTCCGGATCAGTCACAACTCACAGGTGATCTACGAAACATCCTTTTCCAGTGATCACCTGCGTCAGCCGGTATGAGAGACTCCCGTGATGAAATTAGAAGAAACCTTATGTTATATAACATTAATTAGTGCATTTTGATGACGCAATATTAATAATTATTATGATGAAAATTATATATTTCAATAACAAACAAATGACTACATCTACAAAAAAAATTAGTTTTCGAACTGTTTTCTTCTTTGCTGCACGTTTATTAATTACTTTACATGTCTTTAAGTATAAAGTTTTAAATAAAATATATTATACTAATATTAAATAACATATACCTATAATTATTTCTGCAATCAGCATGAATATTAATATAATAAGTATGATACACAAAAAAGAGCTAAGTCAAGGTTTTGATGATATAATCGTAAAACTGCACATTTTTTGTTCATTTTCAAAAGATAAAAAATGACATGTAGATAAGCATCCATCCGTTTTAAAGTCTTTCGTTTAAAAGTTAATTGAAGAAGTATAATGAGGAAATTAAAATTGGCAAAATAAACTTAAGAAAAAAGATGTCTACATCTTCTACTAAAATATAATGCACTCGTATTTAAAACATCTAAAAGTTTTCCTGCAGTATAGCGTAAACAAGTTAAAGGAACGATAAGATCATAGTTGCCAGCCTTGCAGGACGAAAGTGCGTTGTAAGCCGTCGCCGGAATGCTAGCGGGTCTACTTTCCACCACAACCTTGAGGCTGAACGCCAATCGGCCGAAACTTATGGTAATAGCCGATCCTTGCACGCCCTTTTGCTTTAATGTTTTGTATAGTGGTTCAATATCTCTCTTAATGTGCTACATGTATACATAGTACATGTATATATAAATCATGTTTATATTTCTTTATGCGATTGTCTTAAAAAGTGAATTAATAAGTCACCGATATGTTTATGTTTGACGTTGATAATTTTAATTCAAACATGATGAAATTGCTAATTTCACTTCTATCGGCATTTTTTTTTATTGCCTTCTTAATAAGACTAAAATTGTAAGTAATTTGATATATTGAGAACGGAATCGTTTAATTTTATTTATTAACCATAAAACGTTGCATTATTAATAACATCAAATTAAAGTTTATGCAAAAAAATCTAACCGTTTAAAATGCAAAAATAATATGTTTAAGTCACCACACAAAATCTTAAATATGTATTTCTATCCATCACTCCACGTAAAAATTTAAGTTTTCCATATCCTAATGGCCTTAATGCCTTCTAGAACCCCTTTCTAAATAGGAGAGAAAAAGTCTTCGGAAAAGAATAAAATTTAAATAATTACATTTATTCACTTTTTCTTTATTGAATAGGGGCAAATGAGCAGACGTATCGCCTGATAAGCGATCACCGCCGCCCATGGACATCCACAACACCAGAGGCGTCACAAGTGCGTTGCCGACCTTTTAAGAAGGAGTAACTTTGATATTTAGTAAAATAGTAAACCAATCAACAGCTTTTAACAGTACATGGCTTATTATGTTCAGCATTGTACTGTTAAAGGCTGTTGATCTGATATTATTTTAATATAAATGTAGCAAATATTGTTAAATGTTTCCAATAAAATTCTCCAAAACCATAAAAATATAAGAAGGCAAACGAGCAAAGGAATCACCTAATGATAAACGACAACCGCCGTTAATACAGTACGAATCGACGAACACTCGAAAAAAGCGCCCCTTCTCCCACCTCTTCTAGGAATAGGAGAATTAGGGTTAGGCTTTCAATAACTTCACTTACTAACTACTAAACTAACACCGGTTTCTCTTACGCTGTGTTGGTGTTTCTCCAAGCGAGCTGGGCCATGTTGATCCTGCCAAAATGATACCACTTGCCTGATGGAAAGCATCAGCAGAATCCAAGAGCTATGATCACCATACTCATTGTGAATGCAGACAGTGCAAAAATGCAGCATGATGAGATGAAAATGAATCTATCGAGATGCTTCTGTGCCTCGGTCCGTTTTATTTTCTGATGCAGGGGATTAACAAGCAGATGGGTCACCATCCACCAAGGTGACTATCACCACTCAAGAACGCTTGTAACTAAAGAGTGACTGGCGTCGAACTGTGGCTTACACAATGCAGATGTAGATATCTTTTTGTTTGCAGAAGTTTCTTAATTACAGGTACCTACATAACATCGTTATTAGTTCTGATTTTAAATCTAAAGCATCCTGCCTGAGTTCATTATAAGTAATATGTAATTCATTATTAATGACTTCACTTTTATGATGTTCTAGGTCATCAAAGATATAAGTTTATCGCATACTGTTTTATTATCGATATCCGTATTCTGTGTTAGAAATTTGAATGTAAGAGTACATTTCAAGGTAAGATTGGTGCTTTAAGTATGCGGAAATACGTTAGGCATTCAAATGTACATTATTTATTGCTTCAAGACACATAAATCAGATATCAAATTCTATAAATTAATCTGTTAATAATAATTTAAAGATGTGATGAATAATATACAAAAGTGGTTTTCAATGCAAAATACCGAACCTTAAAAAAATATAACAGGTTGTAATTGATCCAATTACAAAGTATATAATGATATATATAAGATGAGAAACAAGTCGCCTGAGGCACTACTGTAAAACAAACAAGCAAGAAGACAATTGATTACGTAGTGGTAACGCCTCCAACGCGTGTGAAACCAAAAAAGCGGTCCATGCCAATAGTGAAGAAGCTACAGAAAGGGACAGAAATATATCGAAAGTTGTGAAATGAAAAAGATGACAAGCGTTCCGAAGTGGGAGAAAGATACAACCACACAAACGCAACGAGTGCAAGAGAGATAAAAAATTAAGAGAAAGATAGATATGAGAGTGAAATTACCGTAGCAACTTTCGCTGAGCTCGTTTCGGTTACATCACGACTGCGTCAGCTCACGTTATGCAACTGCCTGTGAATAGATTATGACTGCATGACACTGATTTGAATGATCGTTGGAAGTAATCAATTTCTTTTGGATTTGCTTCCGGCGTCGTCTATCTATTGCAACTTAAGTACTAAATGTCCTAATTTGTACAATTAGCTTAATATTCGTGTGCAAACAGTGCTTTATCACTCATATCATAGTTATAATTGCATAGCAATTACAAGCGTAAAATTGTACATAAAGTACATTGAAGATTTTTTCCTACGTGATCCTATTTATGCCCTCAAAGTTTATAGTTGAATGCGGTTAATACTCGTATATTACATGTATAACTGAAAACCTGTTAAAGATTAGTTCCGAGATGAAATCTTAAATTCAACATAGAGTTGACATAGCAAAACGTTACTAAATAGTATTACACAAAACTTTACGACAAAGTTACAGGCCTTGTTATGCTTATTTTCCTATTTGCCTAATCGTCTTTTGATGATTCTCAACATTGTGACACCATACCGTGTAACGCAATAATTTCTACAATTATACGGTATTTACTTTTACTGTTACATTTTCTATCACCATATTTCAGTACTGACCTACAAATTTGAGCTTCTGTACGAACTTTCCTTTTTTGAACTGCTGTCTTCATCAATCAATTAAACATTCTTAATTGTAATTAGAACAAGGCAGGAATGATGTCCTAGATTTTAAACGATACATTATACGCATCTCTTCTCGCTCTAATGCCGAAGTACAATACAGTACTGTCACACATTTGCAGTGTATTTTACACAGCACTAGTACCATTTTTGTTACATGAATCTACCTATGTGTGGGTATTCTGTGATAAGTCCTGTACATAATAATGCCGCACATGCAATGAACTCAAAATTAAGTAAAACAGAATTCCTATGCCCTGATATACCTAATTCATTTTAATATATGCAAATGTCTTTCACGCATACGTCCACCTAGGCACAAACTTTGTTTGTGTTGGTTACTCAATGTGTACGATTCATGTTTACACTTACACTAGTGTGTGTATTATTTGAGTATGTGTTAGTAACCTCTGCGTAGTTACAGTGTGTTTTAAGGTTGTGTTGTTGTGCCCATGTGAGTGTAAGAGTAGTTTAGCGTTCACAATGAAAGTACTTGGCGGTTGCACGGATTTGGGTCACAGCTCTAACTTTGATTATAAAGATTACGACCACCGTGTGAATCACCGCACATCTTTTAGGTTTATTTTGTTTTTGCTATATATGCATAAAAAAAGATTTTTTTAATTACTTAAATATGAAATTTTTTTGTTTTTAATTTCAAATTTAGTTTTTTTTTCCTAATTTTGGACCCAGTTACGAGTCGAGAGAGGTAATACTCGTATAAAAACTATATTGTTTTAAAGTGTATTCTTCGTTGGTTACTTCTGTTCTTACTATCAGCTGTTTCCCATTCTAATGGATTTCAAAAAAACAAAGAAGTTTCGTTGAATAATCCAAGATTTCCTTTTTGGTATTGCTAGTTGATGTTTTATCACTAATCGTGGACTTAACGACTTTCATTTCTAGCTATATTTTCATAACTTCGTTAACTAAACTAGATGTTTATTGGGATTTAGGCTTAATTTTATGTAGTTAATAATTTACATATATTAACTGGTTACTTATCTGTATAGTTTATACGTCTTTTTAAAATGGATGCCAGAAGATTATGTATTGCGTTCATTGTGTAAAAAAATGTCTTTAGGTAGGTTTTTTTTATACGACTACCGTATTATCAAATTGTAATATAATGTAAATCAAATATTAAGAAATCATATTAATACTGTGTTTATTTTAACACTATAAATTTAGTTTCATTGATTTAAGTCAGAAAGTCGACAATCAGGCTCTGGAATTTGAATGAAGATTTTTATTTAAACTTTATGCACAGATGTTGCAAAGACGGACTTAATGCCGTAGGCATTTTCTTCCAGTCAACCTTAGGGCGATGCCGAGCTGAATAAAGTAGATGAACGAAAATTCAAAATTATCTTTTTTTTTATTTTTTTTTTTTATTTTTTTTTTAAAAGACAACTCCCACATTAGGAATAAACATCCTGTGTCGTGGGGGACTTTACAAACATACATGAAACGGACACAAAGAACATCCAGACTCTCCAGACAGATAGATAACATATTGGTACAACTGCGCTGCGTAACATATATACATAAATATAACTACATACTATACAATTTTGAAGGGGAGAGGCTAAGATTGTGGTGGATCCGAAAATGTCTCTATAAAATGTTGTCGCAACAGATTTTTAAAACTCGTCTCGTAAAAGGGTATCGAATTGGTTTTTATGAGAATGTTGGAACTCTCTTACCGAAACTCTATTTACAGCAGCAAGCAATCATGTTACACATATGCTTGCAAAAACGTAAACATATTAACATTGCAATCATTATGACTGGCTCGAATTTCTTATATACTTTCTAACATCAGACGCATTTCATCGTTCTCGATTGTATGATGCTTAAATCAAGATGTGGTAACGTAATATTTGTAAGTAGTTTAGTACTCAGTCTATAGAAAATTCTCGACGATATTTCACATTCTACAGCACACGAGTGTTGACACAATCGAACAAATATAACGTTCAAACATAGAATGTGCGAAGGTCACCCTTCAGGGTCATTTAGATAAGGGTCGAATTGTAACCTTTAATGTTAGACTTATTACTTGTGTTACTTACGACATTTATGTCATTTGCTATACGGTGATACTTATTAAAATGTTGATAGAATTCCAAAGAACTCAGTTACAATGTTTACGACGCAACTGATGTTTTCTATAAGATTAGTAGTGGTCATATTCAATATTGGCCATAAATAGCCATGCTGTGTGGTCAAGAAATCGAAACAAATCCCTTATTGGTGTGAGCAGGGGTATATATTTATCCAAATGGAAAAAAATCTAAGTACCTCGTAGCGTACCGATCTCGTAAGGGATTAGTGTGGATGAAAGTTCCAAATGAATCCCCCAGGGGATCTAAGCAAGGAATCTTAGTGGAAAGAGCCTTTACAACATGTCGTTCTGCTATATTTCTTCTTTAGCCATGTTTTAAGCATTTGTTAGTATGTGTAGTCATGTTTGTTGGTTTTAAACTCTAATAGACCTGTTTTTTTAGAGGCTATTGATATGCGTAAATGTTAAGCCTAAGGTCATAGGTTCGATTCGATTATATTAGAATTTTTATTAGAATAATGTTCTCAAAAAAATCTCCCTCGCTTGAAATTCTCGCTATTCCATTAAATATTTAAAGAAATCCTCGAAATCATGACCTCGGCTGTATGAAATGTCACTATCACACAATCGAGGTACGTTATAGAGGTCCTTTTTTTTGCCCCCGCCTACCTGAGCCTATTGTGTTATGGGGAAAGTTATGTGAAAGAGAGACGAACAAAAAATGTCTGATTTCTCCAGTATCTTTCTATAATTTTTTTCCACGGCGACCCTTAAGTATTTCGATTTTGATCAGGCTAGTAGTTTTTATAAGCACGTCCGTTCAATAGTAGTATACTTAAAAATAGAACTTAGTTCTTTTTTTAATTGTAGGTTACGTGTGGCTTGGTATTGTACGTGTTCATTGTCGGGTTCAAAGGCTTTTTAGACTCAGTAAATAAAGCGAAGAAATTTAATAAATCCGCGTTGATCTTAAGCTATTGTAGTTTTTATTCATGTATTCTTATAACGGCTTGTTTATATTATTATTAATTTATTTAAGGATATTCTAAGGTATGATGAATATTATTCTAGTATATATTTATTAGTCTTGATTTGTGTGTGGGCGGAAAGAATGAAGAGTAGTTTTACATGAAGCATTGCATTGTTTGCATTCGATTATGTTTCTACTTTATAGTAAGTAATTGTAACAGGTGTTTGATTGTTGTTTGTTGAACTTGACCAAGGCAATACATATTTGTTATAATTAACAATCGTTTTTTTATATTTATTTTTTATTCTGACAGGAAATAAACTGTAAGTAACATACATTACAGGCAATGTGTACAATGTAATTAAACACAGGAACAATAATTTTATGTATATATAATAAAACAAAATTGTTACAGTAATTGTACATGAATTTAACGATTTTAATTTGTGCAGTTAAGTGATGTAGAAGGTACTTTAAACTTATAAGTCTATTTACATTAAATCTATTTTATACCTGCTATTATATACAATGCTATATTTGGCCGGGGCTCCACTCGCATGTATGTATGTCGGATACTGCGGTAATATTTTTTTGGGTTAATATGTAACATGATGACACCCAACATTCATGTGTGTTAGATGTGTGTGTGTTCATTCTATTGGTTTTTTTTGATCAGTTCAGTACATTCAGAGATTACTCCTACAAAAAGTTTTCTTTTTGTGTCTTTATAGTATTTTTATCAGAGACACTCATAGCCCAGTCGCACTCGGTGATTAGAAACAATAACTATGCGTAAGCAACGACGTCGCGGTCAGTATCTGGATGGGTGACCGCTGGTGGCATGTTACCATGAGCGTCTCCGTGGTTCGGAGGTCACGTTAAACAGTCAGTCCCAGTTGTTATCGTAGAATAACAGTCGTGAAGCTTAGTTAGAGGCCTTTTGGTGGCATAAAAACATCCAACGGTAAGATTATGTAGCTACAACGTTGTCTTGCCAGTCCCCAACCCGCACTTGGCCAGCCACCCATAATGGCCCAGCAGTGGGACATTATGGGTTGTTGATGATGTAACCTGATGACATTCAACATTCTATTGGTAGGTTTTTTTTAATCAGTTCAGTACATTCAGAGATTACTCCCACACAAATTCTTCTTTATGTATCTTTATAATATTTTTGTCTATACAAATAAATGAAATTGGAGTGTCGGCTTGTAATATTAAAATAACCGCTTTTTACTAAATGCATATGTACGTATGTAAACACGGTACATTTACCAAAAATTTTTTTTTTCAATTTTTATCTGCCCGTCTGTCTATCTGTTTGTTCCGGATTATCTTTGGAACGACTCAACCGATTTTAACGAGACTTACACTGACAGATAGCTAATGTGATAAGGAGTAACTTAGGCTTTTTTAAGACAAGCTTTGGTCCACTGTGTTAACCGCGGTTGTAAATGTACAACAATAACTAAAATAAGATAATGGAATATACTACGAGTACATCATTATATACATGACAGTGTGTTATTTTAACTCTATTTTACTCTTATAGTTACTCTATCTGGGTAATAAAACTTACATTCCATTTAACTTTTATTACCCAGACATATCTTTTTAAAAACAGTTAATATTACAAAGTTGTACAATTGGGACAGACACGGTCTTATCACTGACATAGATTTCTTCCAGACAACCTTGGATTAAATAAAGGTGTCGGATAATATCGCATTTTGAATATCAAAATGTATTGCAAACTACAACTGATTTAATTTTAATGTAGTCTGCATAAGAACGAGTTTTAGAATTGAAATGAATTAGATGCAGTTGCATTCGAACATTTGTCATGTTATGATAAAATTTCGAGAGTAAATAAAAACAATTTCTTGAGAGACACTTATCAAATTTGAATATTGGGCATTTTGTTTTCTTGATAGAGTAAGCATTCTGTACATTGTTTGTGCGTTTATTCTATGTGACATTAAAAGAAATTAGGTCCCTTACATAAAGAAAGAACAATATTGGAATGGAATCTATACTAATGTATAAAGCTGACGAGTTTGTTTGCTTGAACGCGCTAATGTTAGGAACTGATCCGACTTGAAAAATATTTTCATTGGTCAGATAGCCCATTTATCGAGGAAGACTAAAAGTTATATATCATAACATAGTCTTAGACTAATAGGAGCGGAGCACTTACAAGGAATGTTTCAAAAAACCGGGGAAAATTATCACGCTACGGGCAATAGGAGACGCAAACGAGGTTGCGGGGGTCAGCTAGTAACCTAATAATTGGCTGAATTTTATGCTTTCCGATGTGAAACAAAATTTGACTATGTAAGTAGGTATTAGTGTGCTTCTATAACCTGTAGCTGGCAGAAATCCCATAACTGCCACCTGTATAAATAGTAAAAGATGTTTTGACAAATGCATTTATTTACGTAAAGAAACTCCTCCCTTATTAAGTGCACTTGATTGGCTTCAGTGGCATTATAAGCATATTAAACAAACCACTATAAACTGTTTGTGATGACCTTTTAAGAGACACTTATGTAGCTAATTAGCATCTCAACTGCGACATTCAGTCATCGGTCACTAAACATTAAAATCGATTGTGTTGAAAAAGAAAAGTAATTAGTTCTTAAAACTAACAAAGAGAAAGTTTACTATCAAAAGTAATTGAATAGAACAATACACTTGACAGTTTTCCCCTCAGCCATTTGAAGCATGACAGTTTAAATGGAGAAAAACTGTCGATCATCAGTCATTGACGTTGAAAGTTGTGCGTGTTACTCTCACTTCTCACTCTATCACCAATTAATAGGTGAAGTCAACGAATTGTACACGATATGGTGGAAAAAGCGGCTAAGTGCGAAATGTACATACAGTTTTAGAGTTCATCTGGTTTTTTCTGTAAATTATTTTTTTTGTATGGGGGTAAATGAGTAGACGTATCGCCTAATGGTAAGTGATTACCGTCGCCCATGGACACCCGCAACACCAGAGGCGTCACAAGTGCGTTGCCGGCCTTTTAGGAAGGAGTACGCTCTTTTCTTGAAGGTTTGAAGGTCGTATTGGTCCGGGAACACCGCAGGCGACAGCACATTCCACAGGATTGCTGTGCGTGGCAGAAAACTTTTATTTAAACCTAAACCATATTGTTACAGGACTATAACAGCGAAGCCAAAAGTAAGGGTTTTAAAAGTAGGATTTTTTGGCAGTGTATGTATGTTTACCCGTACAGCCTAAACTATTAAATCGGTTTTTGATAATAGTGGCTAGGGTGACTTAGGCTACATAAATTGTATCAGGTCCGTAGTCAGGTTATAGTTTTTTACCCGACTGCGAAAGATAGAGTGTTATGTTATGGTTTATCGTATTTTTATGTGAGTGGTGTCAATAGATTCGTTTTAATCGTGAGAGTGACACCCACCCTACATCAAAATTTAGAAAAAAAACAAATTTAAAAAACAAATAAAAAAACCTCAATTTAATAAAGATGGCAGATATTGACGTAGTCGGGATCTTTTAAAATAATTTTACTTGTTAAGCTTACAACAATTGTTATGTTACAGAAGAGTATTTTTTAGTAGATTTAAATAATAGAGTGAAGTTAGAAACGAATAGTAAGTTATCAAAAATATAAAAAAAGGTAAATATAATTGAATATTCAGTGGAGAAACCCCAGCACAAACCAACCCTTTCGCACAAAGAGACCGGCAACACACAAACAATTACTTTGTTGTTTTTGACTTACCGCCTTTTTTCTTTACCCCGTATACCTACTTATTATAAAAAATACACTGTCGTGTTTTAACCACTTAGCTACACTTTGAGTGTTAAGAAAAGCTACCGTTGGACTCCCAAATCGCTTAACAAAAGCTAGAAAAATTGCGAACAGGAGTTCAAAAAATTCCTGTTCGCAATTTTACTAGCTTTTGTTAAGGGATTTGAGAGTAGCTAGGCTATTTGAAAATGTGTTATTACTAAAGGTGTTTAAGTTAATTAGTTTGTAATCTTATTCAATTAGTTTTCAGATTATCCTTCACATAAATAGACATGGGAATTGAACAACATCTAAAGGTTTTTAGCTATTCTATAATTAATGCAACTTTTCACTGTGTACTGAACATCTGCGTTTTAATAGTACGTTGAAACAGTACACCCAAGGTGCGGAAATTGCGTAACGTCCTATTTAATGCGATGTTTAATACGTTTATGTAATTATCATCATTGTTATCATCATTAGTGTATGATATACGATTAATTTCATAAAGGCATGTGAGTTCGTTTGTTTGGTACGCTTTTACGCCTGACCTACATGATCGATTTTAATGGAATTTGATTAAACTGACTGCACGGTTGGCCTAGTGGTTTCAGCGGTCACTACACCGCTTGCTACTGCGCCAAGTGCCGTGGGTTCAAATCCCACGTGGGACATCACTTTGTGTATCCACAAAATGTAGTCCTGAGTCTGGGTGTTCTTAGTGTCCGTTACATATATCTTTGTAAAGTCCCCCGCGACACGGGATGTATATTCCTAATGCGGGAGTTGTATTTAAAAAAAAAAAATAATATAAAACTTTGTCAGGCGTTTAGAAAAGTAAATAGTTTATCTTTTAGCAAGTAAAAAAAGGTTGAAATACTGAAATTAGCAAAATCTAGATTAACGCGAGAGAATGCAAGTACATGATTTGTCAACTGAATATTTTTCAGTTTGTAAAAGTGATAGTGGAGGTGTCAATGGAGGGATAATAATAACATTATGTACCCTATTTACACTTTCATTGCATTTAAAATTGATTGTATTCCTATATTTTATATTTGTGTGAACTTGCTTGTGCATGATATGGTCTCCTATAAGTGAGGAAGCACATAACTTGTTATTCTACTAACTACATTTGTTTTGTTTTTGTGTATTCCTCGTTGTGAGATCCTTAAATAAATAAATAAATATCGTAGATAGTGCAGGACCTTTAACTCGTTGAAAAAGACCCCAATCTATTCTCAAGCTAAAGACATCCGAAAAAAACACTTAAATATATTTGTACCCGATTACAGCGAAGCCAAATCGAAGGGAAATGAGTTTTTTTAAATAAATACGAACACCCACGAAATGTTTTAATGTAAAATATATTTTTATTTACATTTATTTAAATCAAGAATTAGTGCATTAACTACGGAATGCTAAAATCTGAAAGAAAGTGATGTTACGACATGATATTGTTATACGAGAAAAAAAACCAAACATCATTGTTTTCTATAGCTGCCTCTTTCTCGCATAGGTAAATGTGTATTTCTGTTTCGTACTGAAGAAAGTGCCCGCGTGCACCCAACTGAATAGCTTTACGTCACATGTAGTAAATGTATTGATGTAGATCATTTTTTTATTTATGAATAAATTAAACATTAGGTAACGATGATAAATATTATTCTAATTAATATTTTAATGCAAATGTAGGTTTGTTTGTTTCGCTTTCGTGCCTTAACTAATAAAACAATCCTGATAAAAAAATGTATTTTTTTTATTGAGTAGGTGGCAAACGTTCAGACGTATCGCTGGTTGCTGATGGTAAGCGTTTACCGCCGCCCATGGACACCTACAACACCAGAGGCGTCACAAGTGCGTTGCCGGCCTTTGGGGGATGGGGAAGGGAATGTGGGAAAGGGATGGGGTATGGGCCTTCGGTACCTCACTCACTTGGTGAAACACAGCACAAGTGCTATTTCACACCGGTTTTCTGTGAGGCCGTGGTATCACTCAGGTCGAACCAGGTCTCCCATGATGTAGACGTTTTAGGGGTATAGAAAAGTTACTGCTAATCTAGAAATAAAAATACTATAGTATAAAGACTTTGAAGTTGAGTATTTGTAATATTTTAATTATTTTTTTCTAAAGTAACAGTTGTATAATACTTATAATAACATCTGTCGACTAACTAGTTACCTATATATTGGCACAACAACAGGCACTTTAAGAAAACTCAAAATAGCTACCCACAATTCATGCATCTAATTTGATTTGTCTAAAATTCAATATCAATTAACTTATTAGTTAGTTTACTGTCCTATTCATAAAATATTGTGCAATAGCAATAATAAAGTTATTCACTTAACTTACGAACTTAAAGTTCAAAGAAAATGGTAGAAAAACTTAAAATCAAACAAAAATAAACTTTGTTAATTAATTTTATAATAAGTGCATCTTTTATTTTTGGGTGTACTGTAAATGATAGTGAGAGTGAAAGATGACGTCGATTGGTAAGTGGTTTACTGATGAAAAGAGATAGCAATATAAACAGCTGTGAGTATGAAAGAAATACTAAACTGAATATGAGATTAAGTGTGGGAATGCGTACAGGTAACGATGCAATATGGTTTATAGTAAATGTTGAGAATCGTTATAGTTTAGTTTATTTCTTAGAGAATACTACTTGAACTTCACTTTTGACATTGGAAATGTTTTTTCGTTCGCTCTAGTGTAGGCTCCGATTTCACGAAATAGTGCGAAGTTTGTGTTCGCTCGGAGAGTTAGGAGATATGACATTCAAAAAAAGGTCCGAAAGACGCGTGTTCACGAGAACTGTAAGGTGCAAAAATAATTATTCGAGAAAGTCGAAAACAAAAAAAAGCAAACGGCCGAAATAGTGGGAAAATCATTTTTCTTCGATTTTTTTATTTTGGAGCTCGATATTTTGGAAACGAAGAATGATATCAAAAATTTGAGAATCGATCCCCTGGAAAATTTTGCCAGCTACAATTTGAGCCTAAAACAATGTCGATCGGGTTAAGGATTTGCCCTGTAGCCTAACCTTTTCGAAAATATTTTTCGAATTTCGTAGATTCATTTCCTGTAAATTTGAGTAAGTATATGTCATTTTACTAACTCTTACGTTCAGTAGTGTTGGGTTAAATACGCTAATATACCTATTTAAAAATGAGTAAAACCTATTGGAAACGGTATTTACGTAATATTATACTCACTTATGATCATAATCTCATTATATATTATAAACGCATAGCTTATATTTTAAGTAAAAAAGTTACAATAAAAAATACTTTAAGCAGCAACGCTACCCCAATTCTTGGAAAGGTAACCAAACAAAAAATTTGGAAGAAAGTAAAAGCATTCTCGTGTTTGGGCTTGTTTTTACAAACGTTAGAAAAACTACGCTTTTGTGTACAACTACAATGGCGTAGACAATAGTTTGCACAACACGTGTGCATGCGCAGGTCGAAGGCGAATTTAGAACCTTTTGGCCAATATTTTACGTTTATGATTTACGGGTTTCGTATTGTGCTGTATTTCTATGAATATACGATGTCTTTGGTTTGAAAGAAAAAATAGTTATTAATACTCATCTATACTATCTATACTAATACTATAAAGCTGAAGAGTTTGTTAGTTTGTTTGAACGCGCTTATATGAGGAACCGCTGGTCCGATTTGAAAAATGTTTTCAGTGTTGGATAGTCCATTTATCTAGGAAGGCTATAAGCTATATATCGTCACGCTAAGACCAATAGGAGCGGAGCACCAATAAGGGATGTTTCAAAAGCGGGGCAAATTTTTTACGCTACGGGCAATAGAAGACACAAACGAGGTTGCATGGGTCAGCTAGTATATTAATATTATTATGAGGTAAAGTTTAGATCTGGAGTTACTGAACCGATTTTGAAAAGCCTTCTACCAATAGCAAGCCACATTATTAGTGAGTGCTATTCTAATCCAGAGAATCCTATATCCTTCCTCATCAATCAGAGTATCGGTATGCCGGATTTCATTAAAATCAGTGCAGCGGTTTAGCCGTGAAAGTGTAACAGACATACAGAGTATTATTCCAGTTTTTAATGTTAATATAGAAGTATAAATTTAGAATTAAAAGGTTCAAGAAACTCGAGATAGACATTATAGGCATTAAAGTTGTATACACAATGCCATCTAGTTTCAAACCAAGAAAACTTGGTACTATAAAAGTTAGATTTACTGATGGAATAGTTATTTAGGTTTTTTTAAATACGTATTTATACGTATAAGATATTATTTGCAAATACAAACATTTGGTCCTACGAGGGAATGGAACCCGACAACTAACACATGAAATGAACCTCCATAGTTCTTGTTTATTTATTTATTTATTTATTTATTTAAACTTATTGCACATGTTGTACAGAGGCGGACTTAATGCCTTGAGGCATTCTCTCCCAGTCGACCTTCAGGTGATGTAGAAATTAGAGCTGGTAGGTGCAAAGAGATTGAGTTTAGTTACTAAGAAATAAACCTACATTAAATATAATTTAAATACATAAATTTACCGCTAAATATACTATATAAATAAACACACAATACAGAAGAATGTTACATACATACACACATATAATACTATACATAGATATGATACACAGTCAGGTGTTAAGGATGTGATTGTGCTGCCATTTCACTCCAGAGAAGCTCTCGTACTTTTGATTTAAACGTGAGACGGTTTGTAGACATCCTGATTTCGGTGGGGAGTGCATTCCAGAGAAGAACAGACTGCACATAGAAGGAAGAATGGATAAAGTCAGAGGTGTGGGAGGGGCATTGAAGAAGCATATTGTTTGTGGATCGAAGGTTTCGGTCGTGGTTGGAGCATAAGAAATGAAGGTGAGGTGCAAGGTATTTAGGTAACGATGGAGAAATGAGGAAAGAAAAAAGAGAAGTCAGCGCTCGCAAATCGCGGCGCTGGCGAATTGGGAGCCATTGCAGTTGGGAACGAAAAGCAGACACGTGGTCATACTTACGAAGATTAAAAACGAATCGAATGCAGTTATTGAGAAGTCGGTCTAGTTTATTGAGAAGGTCTGCATTCAGGTCGAAATAACACACATCACCATAGTCGATTAAGGGGACAATTAAGGACTGCATAAGCGTAGCTTTAGTTTTAGCGGGAAGGAAGTTTTTCAAACGATATAAAGCGCGGAGACATGTGGTTACCTTCTGGCTAACGTGTGTAACTTGTGCCCGCCAATCAAGGGTCGAGTCGATATGTAATCCCAGGTTCTTCACCACTTCACTCAAAGGTATAGACACATTGTTGTAGGTAATTGGTGGGATGACCGATAAATCCAATTTTCGTAACATTTGTTTGCTTCCCACGACGATCGCCTGACATTTGGTTGGATTTACCGCCAGACCAAACCTCGTCGACCAGCTCTGAATAAGTTGCAAATCCCTGTTAACCTTATCGATGGCGAGTGATATGTCCTCCACCCTTGACTGCGTGTACACTTGTAGATCGTCGGCGTACAGGTGATACGTACACTGAAGGTGGTGAGTGACGAGATCAATGAATATTGAGAACAGTAAGGGAGATAATATACCGCCTTGAGGGACGCCAGAGAGAAGATCACACCAACTCGATGACATGTCATCAATGTGAACACACTGTTGTCGTCCCTGAAGATAGGAGGAGAACCATTCCAGAGCCTCTGAGGAGATCATAAGGTAAGAAAGGATGGCCAGTAGGACGTCGTGACAGACGGTATTGAAGGCATTTGAGAAGTCAATCAAAGCCAGCACTGTGACTTTGGTGTCCTCCATACCCTCCCTAATATCGCCTGTCACTTTGAGGAGAGCGGTGGTGGTGCTGTGGCCGGGTCTGAACCCAGATTGTAGAGGACTAAGAAGGTTATGCTGATATACAAACTGCGAGAGCTGCTTATGTACACAGGCCTCCAGCACTTTAGAAAGAAAGGGGAGTATAGAAATTGGCCGAAAGTGTTCAGGAAGTGAAGGGTTACATTTTTTGGGTAAAGGAATGATGAAAGCCTTGCGCCAAAGTGAGGGAAAGGTACCGGAGTCGAGTGAAAAGTTAATAATATGGGATATTGCAGGAAGGATGTGATCCAGGATAGTAACAATCATGCGACGGCTGATGCCATCACATCCCACAGCATTGGAACGAATGGACAGGATAACTCTTTTGATGTCCTCAGACGATACCGGAGAAAAGTCAAAGAATTCAAGATTGGGACGAGTTAGGCTAGCTATGTAGTTCAAGGTTTGACGCTTGGTTTGATGATCCAAATGAGGCGTAGTGGAGAAATGATGGTTTATATCATCTAAACCAATCGTCATCTTAAACTCAGATCGTTGTTGCTTACCAATGCCTAGTGTTCCAAGAAACTTCCACACATCGGCAGGCGAAGAGGTTTCCAAGTTTTGAATTATGTTGTTGTTCTTTCATCTTGTTATGTCTTGTTCTGTCATCATCATCATCGACAGTCTTTACGTCCACTGCTGGACATAGGCTTCTTAGAAAATGAGGTTTTGGCCATCTGTACTATTAAATGTATATGTTACAATACCTCCTATTTCCCGACATTTCGAATGGGTTATTCTTCTTGTAGACGGTGAATGTTGTAAAACTAAGTGTATGTATGTGCAAAAGTCGCGAAAATCTAAAAACATCTTAAAGACATTCGATTACTATGTATTTCGTAGATTACTTTCATTCTAGAATTGAACTCATTTCTACGTATTCCTCTATTTTATTGAATTTCATCCTGACCAGTTTCGCCCTATGGCATTATCAAAAGTAATAAGTAGAAGTGAGTTTAATTCTAGAATGTATTACAATAACATCCACCAAGTGTCACCAATCGAAAGTATAAAATAAATTGCAGCTATGTCTCTTCATTTGCAAGTGTCTATGGAACTTGGAATATTCTCACGATCAGCTGATCTCTCTTGACATGCATACTAAAATATTATAAAATTGAAAGTAACTCTGTCTGTCTGTCACGCTTTCAACGCTAAGCCGCTGTAACAATTTCAGTCAAATTTAGCATGGAGATCTTTGATTCTTGAAGAAGGACATAGGTTACGTTTTATTGAGGTAACTGACATCCGCACTGGTGGAGCCGTGAGCAAAAGCTAGTTTGACATAAAAACAATGTACGTGATAGTTAATTCATTTATTTGTTATTTATACAATGGATCATTATACATTTTTGCACATATTTTGTCCAAATTATAAAATAGTATAGGATACTAAAAAAATATTAAATTCAATGAAAACATAAAAAAAATATTTTAACACGATAAGTCTTGGAAAACCTAGTTAAGCTAATATTAAAATATCTGAAATACATAAATTTATTAATTTTATGTAATAGCAATTACCTTTTCTAGGATATTTACACCTGCTAAATTTATTTTTACAACACCCAAAGATAGAAAACACCGTCCAGCTTAAAGATCAAGGCACGGTGCATCGTAATATTTTAAATCATTTAATCTGAGATAAATATTTTTTGCTATATTTAATTAAATATAATAATAATAATAAAGCCTCTTTATTTCCATAATGAATAAATTACATATTTAGTGCATGCATGAATTATATAACTTAATAAAATTACTTAAATTGCCCGAAAGTTACACGATTTAAATAAATTATCATCAAATCAGAAATAACAACACAATAAAAAAGTAAAATTCCATTAATTTTTGGATGTCCAATATTCACAATTCAGTATGGACCCCTCAACGGGTAAAGGCCTCCTCCATGTTACTCCACGTCTATCTGTCCTTTGCTTTTGTAAACCACTTTACACCGACTTTCCTTACTATTTCATTAACTCATTTTTCCCTCGGTCTACCTCTCTTCCTTTTGTTTCTTGGTCCTTGCCAGGTAGTAACTCTCGGTGTCCATTTTTCCTTATCTATGCGTGCAATATGACCCGCCCATTTCCATTTAATTTTTTTAATTTAATTAAATATGGTATATGAAACCGTACGAATTGTTATTGGCCATACTGTAAGTTTATATTTAAACACATTCTAGAATTAAATTCAGTCGTATTTATTCCACTATTTTAATTAACATTATCCTGACCAGTTTCGCCCTATGGCATTATCAAAAGTAACCTTAAGTACAAGTGAGTTTAATTCTGGAATGTATTTCAACAAGTTCCATCAAATACCGACAATAAAGAGTATAAATTTATATTAAAAAGTGCAGAAATGTAAATTCAACAGAATCGTTTTTAAATATATTTAAAGTAAAAAATTGTGCAAAAACGCTTACAAATAAACAATCCCAAAAATACTTTCGTTTGTCATTGTACAAAAGTGACAGTGCCAATTACGTTGGCACATAAAAAATAAATAAAAAAAATTAAAACAATCAAACCAATATTTTAGAAAAGTCCGTATTTTTTAGTCAGCTTTGTTCAATTTTTACTTATTACTTCTAGGAGCTTGAACCAATAAAATCATCTATAGAAGAAGATATCAAAAGTAAAAAAGCAACAGTAAAACTTTATTGACTCAATTAGGCACGCTTTCGTTTTACCTGAAGGCTACCAACATCCCAAACCAACATAAAAAAGTCTGGAATTGTTTTTAAAAATAAAAACATTTAAAATCTAGAGTACCAATCCGATCCATATAAACCTTTTTGTTCTCGGTATAATTAATTTCAATACTTGTGTTTTTGTAGATAGGTATGTAAAGAAAAAGGCTATTCAAGGGCACGAGAGTGATCTTCGGTTGTTCTTGCAATTATAGACACAGTACAATGAACCGATGTCCTTTAAGCAACTACTTTTTATTGTGTGACCAGTAAACTAGGGCATTGCACTGGCAAATCACTTTTGGTTGAAAAGAAGGTTGTTTATATCTTTGGCAACTTATTTTTTGTGTTGTTGTTGGGTATTAATGTACATATAGTACCAGACTAAACACAAACATAAGAAACAGATAGTATAAATTCTTAATAGAGAAATTAGGGAATAAAATAAATATATTCCCGAACCAAGAAGAGCTTGTATTATGGGTGAAATATTATATTTATCGTAACTGGCATTAAGCATTTTGGTTCAGTATTTTTGTTTGGTTTTGCTAATATCTAAAATTGATAGAATACTCATGACAATGTCCCTATACATTAATTCTTATGTGTAACAGATTCGATTTCTTTTTTGTTTATTATAGGGGATATATGTGCTGACGTAAACTTAGTGGTAAGTTAGGCTACTGTAGTCATACACACATCATCGCCTGAAACTGAAAAGTCACAAGGGTATGTTAGCATTCGCGGTAGTAGTAATTGGTTTTGCTTGTAAGACTAAGGGGACTTAATAAATATATAACAAATGAACACAAACACACCCAGACTCAGAACAACAATTTGTGAATTACAAGTCAATGTGTGATTGTGGGTTCACACAATCACATATTGACAGCTTACGCTATTCGTAATGTTACCTTCTGGTAATGCTTATTACCAGAAGGTTTGGAGGTCCGAAAGTATTTACAGGCAATTAATTGTTCCACAGGCTATGGTTGTCAAAAAACTTACAGTAGTGGAGTCCAAATTATCTAAATCTATTACTAATAATAAAGCTGAAGAGTTTGTTTGTTTTTTTGAACGCGCTAATCTCAGGAAACGCTGGTCCGATTTGAAAAATTATTTCGGTGGTGGATAGTCCATTTATCGAGGAAGGCTATAGGCCTATATCATCATGCTACTACTAATAAGAGCGGAGCACCAATGAAGAAGGTTTCAAAAACGAGGGAAAGTTTTCATGCTACGGGCAATTTAAGACGCAAATGAGGTTGCGTGGGTCAGTGATGTATATTTGCCACATTGGCAAAAACTATAGTTGGCAAAAGTCCGAAAAATATTTCTAAGCATTCCTTTTGTACAAACTATAGATCATGCATGATAAAGTTATATCTCAACACAGAAGTCATTTCATGTTACCTCTATTTTCATTGCAGCAATTTCAGTAAGGCTCAAATAACATAATATATTCATTTATACTTAGGTCATACAGGATCTACTGCCATATTAACGTTCTAGAATTGTAAAACTTTACTTTAGTCGAAACAATGTTGCATGTTTGACGATTGCCTAAAGGTACGATTTATAGAGGCACGTACTAATTAGTAAGGTAATATCCTTTATTAGGGCTGGTTTTAATTCATTCAAGATTTAATGATTCAACTTGACTTAATGTATTTGTTTTGTGCACAATTAGATGTTATGAAGCAATTTGCGCAATACTAATTATATAACCAAGGTTAAAGAATTAGCATTTGAAATTTACTTAGATTAATGGCTTGTCGTCGCTTTGTGTTTAATGACTAAAACTGTTGCTAATAAATAAGCTATTATCATCGACCTATTGCATTACACTACTGGCCATATGCCATTTCTCCAATTGGACGCCACTTGGTTCGATCCTAGGCTTCTCGCATCCAGCTACTGGGGAGATGACGTCCTACACTACGTTTGTCGAGACGCAGTCTTCACTCAAGAACACGTTTTCCCTAACGGTTACTGCACTTAAGCCTGCTAATCCTATTGTCTATATGGATGATCTTGGTTCTCTATTGGTTCACTTTATTAACCGACTGCAAAAAGAATTAGGTTATTATATAATTCTAATTATATAATTCAACGGTATGTTTTTTTATGTTTGTTACTTTATAAATTTCGACTGGGTGAACAGGTTTTGATGATTCTTTTTTATTTAATAGCTGGTGCTACATGTTTGGTCCCAATTCAATTCAGTTCTTGAAGTCAGAACTCAACTAACTTTGAGCATAGCCTCTTATTTACCAGGCTGAGCGACTTCAAACTTGTGGATCAGACGTACGTACGAATCGTGGGAAGACTATATACTATACTTGCGGGTGTCTATCGGCGGGCTTCAGCTTTAGCATGAATGGGCCGACTCGACCGGAGTGATACCACGCCTCACAGTAAACCGGTGTGAAATAGTGCTTGCGCTATGTTTCACTGAGTGAGTACCTGAGATACCGGAGGCCTATACCCCAACCTCTCCCCAAACCCCTCCCCCAACCTCTCCCCCATCCCCTTCCTCATCCCCTAAAGGTCAGCAATGCACTTGTTACGCCTCTGGTGTTGCGGGTGTCCAAGGGCGGCGGTAATCACTTCAGGTGATACGTCTGTTCGTTTACCCATTATACAATAAAAAAAAGAAACGTAATTTATTTCTAAGAAACATATTTTTGTACTTTTTTCTTTTTTATTTCCGATGTAAACAAATATAAACTTACATTTTCTTATAAAATTCAATCGAGGTATTCAGACAGAATAAGTCCAGTGAAGTCATAGGCACAATCGTTTAAACAATTTCGATAGTAATAACTAGATTAGAATTAAAAGAATGGAGAACGGTAATATTATACATACCTGACAGTTTCCTTAAATTATGTGTACAAAAAAGATGTTTCAAAAACTCTATGCTCCATAAAGCTACTACAAGTACAGTTTTTATCTAGCGCATACACACACCAACACATAAATTTAAATACATTACCATCATGAACAAAGTACATATTTCGCCTCATATCCAAAGACAGGCATGCTGAAAAATAATTACACAACATAATATGAAAAACAAGGGGCCTCATTCACACAGATATTCTAATACACACTCACATACACACATGTAACTTCTAATCTAACATCCATCGGTATACTCACACACATACTCACAAACACTTACATAGTTAAGCACACAGACGTAGTCACACACGTGTGAGTTAGACAGTGGGTCTTTATGCTCTACAGGATATAGGTCAGCATGTCTTCCCCTCGTATTGTAAATAGACCGTAGGGTACTGTTGATAGCAAAATGCTCGTGCTTATTTTATCAGTAGATTGTTTGGAATTTCCGTGAAACTATCGCCACGTGCATAAACGTTTTCAAAAATTAAAATATTGCGCTTAAAATGATGAGAGAGGGAATTTAAACTGGTTTTTGTAAAAATCAATGTCTAGATATTTATTAGCGTATAGTTTTTATTTAACTTCTTAACATTAAGATAATCTTTGTATAGGGACACTCTTATACATCGCCTAATGACGATAATTAGTAAGGATTAGTAGCAAAAGTCCAGGAGAGGGCCATCTACAAAGCGTAGGTACGTCGGAGTTTCAGGGTTTTCCTTTCTAGGGTGCACCTGTTTCCCCGGCATCTAGTACTCGAGACGGCGTGCGGTTTTAGTCGGTTCGAGTCCGACATGCCACCAGGAGGTGGTATCCGAGGGGATTTCCGCACAAAAAAAAGGAATGCAATAGTCATTCGCAACAAAGGGGAATGTAGGATAAAATGTTTCATAGTTCTTAACAATATACACGCAGAACAGAGAAATAATTTTCTGTCAATATTTACAATTTTTTTCCAAGGCGATATTACACATTTTTATAATCAGCAATATACAAAAGAATTGGGCACATTGTACGTCCGTCTATCACGGTGTCCTTCTCCGTCCTATCTCTAATTAGCCTTAGGTCTTTGTCCGTAAACACACTGACTTTCAAACGTACCCTTGTTATGAGAAATGTTTTTCGATTTACTTTTTATGACCATAAATTTTCGATGTTTATTTCGCCTTACAACGAATTTGTTTCTTCTTTAAATGCATTATTGTTTTGTTTATTTATTTTCTTACTAACTCTTACCCTCGACATCGTAACCTTAAAATACTCCTATTTAGGGATAGGCTTCTTAAAAATTATCTTTTTTTTTCCATTTTTTTTTTATAATCCTGTCGCAAAATCTGTTTGAAGCTGACATCATACAGTACACACTTATGAAGACTTTCTAACAGTAAGGTATTTCCAAGGCCTTTGTTTGAAATTAAGCAACAGACTTAGAATGTATTATTATGCATAACACTCTATTGAGCTTGTTTAGTGATTATCTAGTTTCCTTGGTGACCCTTATTTATTTTTTATTTAAGTCTTTATGTACAATAGTGGCAAAGGCGGACTTAATGCCAAAGGCATTGTATGCCATTCGACCTTAGGGTGATGCAGACCTAGCCATGGTAGATGCACAGAAATAACTCTAATTGAAAAAAAAGAAAATACATATACATATATACATACAATAAGTAATAGTGATACTGATTCTAATATAATAAATAAATGATTATATACACATTTTTACAGTTATACATATCTATATATACATAATGTAAAATTTAAAACGGGAGAGTATGAAATAAGAGTGGTTCTGACAGCGTGTTTAGAAAATGTTTTCGCAACATATATTTAAAAGTTTGCCGTGTTTTTGCCATTCTAATCTCAAAACACTGGCCTTATTGGTAAGTTGGAAGACAGGTTCGAGTAAGTATATTGAACAGTGTACGTTCATAGCACAGGCTTTTACCTTGCTTGATATCAGACTGCCATTTAAGAAACAAAGTATTCTAATTATTATTAAAACAAAGTTATAACTATTTCAAAACTAGTAATAAACTGTATCATAGTGTTTAAACTTTAAAGTCATGTAGTCATAGATACTAATGGTTCGGTTTCGACTCAAAACATCTGTTAGTAGACTCACAAGACGTCTGGAGTTCTAAATACTAAGAATTGATGGGTTTAAGATTACCAAATAATTAATCTAGATCTCCTAACAACAGTTGTTCTTTGTTTAAATATCCTGACAGCTTAATGCACTTGTAATATCAAATAGTGTTCAGATAGTAAAATAGTCTTAGAAGTTACCTTGTGGAAAGATATTAGAAGATTAGACGTCGGGGTCACCACTGTGGAGGAACGGATATCATGTCCCTCCAACACAAAGGGAGGATCCTCCGACTAGGCGAGGTGGGCTACTGCCCAACAGTTGATGTTGGGATGTTGTATATATGATAATCGGCGCGAGAACTATTTATTGCGCGATTCAGGATTTGTAGTTACTCCGTGTAGTGCGTTACTTCGTAGTTCAGTGTATCTTCGGTAGATGGCGCTGTAGTAGGTTATTGTTGTGTTATATGTGGAAGTCGCCACATAGGTAACTTCATGGAGAGCAGTGGTCTATTCAAGGCTATTGATGTGATATGACCTTTTCATCTTCATCTTGGTAGTCATTATTATACCCAAGATTTATTAGGGTCGGCAGATACTGGTTCAACTTGATTTACCTGAATATCAATTTTTTAACGGAAAGACTGAATATGAAGGTTGAACTAGTTGTCAGTATGTTTGAGAGTACTGACTTTCCAATAACGATTGCCATAGGTGTTCCTAACAACCGAGACCAACGGTGTAACGTGATCAAGAGGCACGGGCGTGGAACACCGCCATCTTCCATACTCTGGGCTATTCAAAATTTCTCATAAGAAAAACCTCACAACAGCCAGACCTAGGAATGAAATTGGAGACCTTTAGATCGACAGTCGCATATGCTACCCGCTAGACCAACGAGGCAGTTCGAGACATGTGATGTGATGATAAAGAAAATATAGTTTTTTTTATTTATTTACCTTTATTGTATACACAAAGTAAAACAGTACAACAAAATGAGTTATAAAGTATGTAAGTATGTATAACAATCCCAGAAATGGTAGGCAGAGTTATTATAATTTTCGTTCCGCTTACTTAGGCTATGAAAGTAAGAAAACTGGACTAAATTGCGAGGTTTTACTCCCTTGTAATAAATATGTCTTCGTGGCATTTCTTATTTGGAAATGGAATAAAAACGATTAGACATGTTCCAAAAACGAAATAAGATATTAACTTTCTTAATAGACCTTAATAATACAAAGTATATCTGATAGTGCATTTGCTTGAGGCTCCATTTATATGAGTGCGTAATCTTTTTGTTATGATTATTTAGTAGCCGGTGAAATTTATGTTGTTCATTGAGGATTACGGCACTAGGCCTTTGAAACGTTCACTATTAACACTACAATCAAAATCCCAATTATCACACTCATACACATTTCTACACCGCAAAAGACGCGTGCGCATAGCTCGACCCCATTCGTTTGCGGTGAATATTACGTCATATTGGTTAGAGAATTAGGACGAGCATGTACTCATGTTGCTATGTGACTGCTACTTCATTGCGCATTGATTAGAAGTGAAGATACTCTGTGATGGTGTTTGTGGTCAGCAGAAACTAAAATCAATATTGCTTGTTTTGTATATTTAATACCCGTAAACGAACAATTCTTCTATATAATATATAACCTGAATCGCGAAAATGGCTCCAACGATTTTCATGAAATTTAGTACGCAGGAGTTTCAGGGGCGATAAATCAATCTAATTAGGATTAATTTTTAGAAAATATAGCAATCAAAATACTATTCATAATTCATCAGTCCTTTTTACTTGGTCAGGTACTAACTTTATATTTGCGATACCAACCTTATACGCGATACTGCTATTATTAATTAGATTGTTTAAAATTATCCTTATCTGCTTCAGCTAACATTAGAATTAGTGTCGAAATTTCGAGTGAAGTCCAGTTTCGTGGTCATTTAGAGGTTAAGAACAAATTGGCCTCGAAAAAGCTTGGTGTGCTTAACAGATCGAGACAGTACTCGTATTTCATTCCGACCCACTGCCTGCTACTTTATAAGCTTATTTTTTATTATGCTTCTCGTACTTCTGGACCACTTTCGAATCGTCGATTTCCAGGAGGTTTCAATGCGGCTAGACTCTTTGTCACTGCGTAGAGATGTGGCTTCGCTGTGCATCTTCTACCACATTTACAATGGGGAGTGCTTTGAGAAATGGTTCGGACTGATTCCGGCCGCCTTTTTCCGGCATCGTTCCACGCGACAGAAGTTTCATCTCCAACATCTAGATGGTTGGCAGTCCACCACTATGCGATTTTCCAGAAACTTTCTGCCTCGCACACCAAAACTGTGAAATGAACTGTCGCCTGCGGTGTTCTTAGACCAATACGTAAATAATAAAAGAGCGTACTCCTTTGTAAAAGGCCGGCAATGCACTTATGATGCCTCTGGTGTTAGGTGTCCATGGGCGGCGGTAATCGCCTACCATAAGGCGACTCGTCTGCTTGATTGCCCCCTATGCCATTAAAGAAAATGGATACTTATGACTTCATTGGACTAAAAAATACATTTTGAGGAAATCCCTTTTCATATGCAGTTGGATTTTTCTGCATTTTTTAGTTAGGTATTACTAAAACGTTCTATTAGTATCGGTTAAAACTAATAACATAAATATGTTAAAAACCTTGAAGCTTATTTAAACCCGATTCTTATTAGAAGTTGATAGTGTGTAGTTCCCACAGTTTTTGGATTGCATCATACGCAGCAAGTTAAAATGACAGAGAAAGCAAGGTCAAAGAAGACAGAGAGGCTCTCAAATATATTCTACTGCTCTAATGACTCATTTTTAAAGTGACGCATATGCGATTAGTGAAGTTTCAAAACATCCTTCATCCTTTTTTGGACGAAAGCTTTCGATGATATCAGAATTTCCTGCGATTATTATGATAAAGGTGTATTTCTATGAAACGGTTAGTGTAACAATTTGAGACTCATCGATACTGATTTATACTTTAATGCAAAGTTCGGAGAAAGATACATCTTTGAAAGGTTAATTTATTTTACAGAAAGTATGTGGTTAATGTTGTTTTCTCGCTTGAATTGAGCATTTTAGTTAAATTATAGAGAAAGAAAAATATCTTTGAGCTTGTGATATTTTTCGAGTATGATTTCGTAACACATAGCATAGTAACCGTAATTTCCTATTCAATACGTCATTTATTTTATTTACAACTCATGTGAATTCCGTGAAAACAATTGTCCAACACAATTTAAATTTAAATATCAAAACATAAGTATGTTATGTTGAGCTAGGCAGTGTTAACAGTCCATGGTAATAAACTTAGATTAAAACGTAAATACGATTTTATAAGAGCTAAGTTCCAGAAAACTGTCATGAGCTAGTAAAACCCGTATGTGGAGTAAAGAAATTAACATAATTTTAAATGCTCGTCAAATGCGTGGTCGTGCTTTATCGCTAAAACTTCACTGGAATATTTCACAATACTCTATTCTAAAGCAAAACGGACGATTTGTTATTGTTTTAAACCAGAACACAGCGTTAGAAAAAAAATCTGTCCAATCAGCATAAAAAACTAGCTTTTACCCGCGGCTCCATACGTGTATTTATCAGTTTTCATGGTAAAGAGTAGACTATGTCCTTCCTCAAGTATCAAAGTATCTCCATGCCAAAATGTCATTGAAAATGGTGCACCAGTTTAGCCGTAAAAGCGTAGCATATAAACATGCAGACAGAGTTGCTTTCGAGTTTATAATATTAGTATGAATATAATAGCCTTAGTCTTCATCATCATCATTAGTTTATCGCAGTCCACTGCTGAACATAGGCCTCTCCAGATCGTTTTGGGCCCATGTTTCGATAGTGATAGCAACGAATAGCATCTCTACTGATATTTCTTCACTTAGTCTCTTTAAACTTGGAAACTATCATCGGCCTATATTGATAAGAAGTTATAGTTACGTTTTAACCAATCATCAAACCAATTTCTATTACCTGACTTCTATAGGCTGCCGATTGATATAATTTTGGTCAATAATTTGAGCCTGCCATTTAAAAATAAGAGATTATGTATTGATAGGGAGATACGAGAAGATTTATTGTCGGTTAGTTTCGTGATTGACACTGCCCTGCCGTAGGCAAGGATTGGTGTCGCAAATGAACTGGTGACATTAAACCTAGTACTGATATTTCAGGGTTGGCAAAGTTTGATCGTGATTGGAATTGTATTTCCTAATCTAAAAATAATTTATGTGGGCATTATCAAAAACTTAAACATTTTTTTTATTTAAATCTTTATTTAAGGAGCTTAGCCACAATTATGACTATGTCGCTCCATCATAGCCACTTTTATAGTTTACAATATTCTTATATATTCAGCATACAAATCATATAAGGCCTTAGCTGTATCTGTCGAAGGACTGGCCAGGATGCTGTTACATCTTCCAACATCCATCAACTTATCACTAAACAATCGATTTCTAAGTTGTTGGTTCCGAGCACATTCCATCAAAACATGTTCTACATCCTCCACCACACCACAGATTTCACAATTTGGCGTAGACGATAAGCCCATTAGAAAGGTAAACTTTCTGGATGGGATATGTCCGGAACGTAATCTCATAGCCATTATTAATTTATGCCTATTCAATGAAAAGTTATCAATCTAAGGTATAGCCAATGGTTCAGGTTGTATAGTTTTATACCAGATACCCTTCTCAGTTGGTCAACTGAGACAGAGAGTATTTTGATAAGAGGTCTCTTATCAAAATATTCTCTCCAAGATTTGAAACAATATTCAATAACTAACTTAAACATTATCATCTTAGACCGAACCGACCAAAAGACGCCCACTCGTGACATAAGGCTTATCCTAGGTTCAACACAATAACTATACAAATAAACATACCTCTTCTCAATACTATATGATAATGATGAGATTGTTTTTAACAAACTATTTTCTAAACTCCAGAATCGTACAGTCATTTCCAGATTCGAACCTAAATATGTCAAAAAGTTTAGTGGTACCTTTCGAAGCTTCGACAACGAAAGGAATCTGAAACATGAAAATTTTAATTAGTTCCATGGGATCTTTCACCTAGTCAAAGTGAATCCTACTAAATAACTGATATACTTATAATGACTTCTAAGATAATATTCGAGTACTAATACCACTATTTATTTCAGTAGAGTTTGAAATTGTTAGTTTACTTTTTGTTTTTACTTTTTTTTTGTTTTTTTTTATGGATCATAAGCGATTACCGCCGCCAATGGACACTCGCAACACTAGAGGCGTCACAAGTGCGTTGCCGGCCTTTGGGGAATGGGGAGGGGGAGGGGAAAGGGATTGGGGTATGGGCCTTCGGTATCCTCACTAACTCAGTGAAACTTAGCGCTAGCACTATTTTACACCGATTTTCTGTGAGGCCGTGGTGTCACTCCGGTCGAGCAGGCCCATTCGTGGCTCTCCCACGGTAAGTTTTAACCAAAAGGACATCAAAATTATGAACACATTCTGAATCCGAACTTGATAAAGCCCAACTGTGATATATCTGGCAAAGCGTAAAGATACTACTAATCAGAATAGATCTGGCCTTTTTTTTTAAATCATTTATTCATTAAATTATAAAAGATAATAAACAAATTCCTCGCCAAATCACATTCTTATTGACACTCTTTAAAAAGGTGACATATTTCTAGATATTTTGGTATTAGGTTTTCCACAGCCCTATCAATTAGCGTGCCGTGTATCTTTCAGCCAGATAAGCTTGGTCCCATTGTTGTTCGTGCCTACATTACATTGTAAAGATTGTACTACACATCGCCAACTGTAACTGAGATGTATGGATAACACTGAATTATGTGAAGTGGTGAAACAAAGGCGGAGTGCACGCTTAGACGGTTTTTGACGGTTCATCGTCTTAATTCTGGAAACTAATAAATTTTTAGTCGGATTGACGATAAATTCTTAGAAAAAAAAATTTTAGACTCAGAACTCCTAACAGAAATTTTAATTTTCATCCAACTCTTACTTTTGTAAGTTAATAGTTACTTACTTGAATAACCATTAAACATGGGTAGTTTTTACAATGGTTTTATAATAATAATAATAATAAATAAATATGCCGGACATGTAACACACAACGCCATCTAGTCCCAAGCTAAGCAGAGCTTGTGTTATGGGTACTAGACAACTGATATAAATACTTACATACTTTTTTTTTGTAAATACATACATATTATACATGGAAATCACTCAAACTCCGAAACAAATATTTGCATATCATACAAACATTTAGTCCTACCCGGGCATCGAACCCGGGACCTCAAGCTTAGCAGCCGCATACGCTACCACTACGCCACCGACGCAGAAATTTTGTGTCATTATTGACACAAAATTAATGAGGATAAAATCCAGCAAAATTTTGAATAGCAATTGTAATCTCAATATTATTAATTTCTATTAAGTTGTTAACAAGGAGACCAATATTTACCATTTTCGCCTTGGGCTAAAATAGGTAAGAGTACATAATTACATAAATATGGTCATAACACATTAATGGTGGCAGGCAGTTAATTTTAAATTATCATCTATTAACATCAAAACCACTAATCTTGGTAGATAACCATCAGTTCCTTAATAAGCTGTAAGCAGTAACTATGATAATGAATATTTTGATATGGTTTATTGTCTTGGCCAAAATTGTTGTAAATAATATGCATCGAAGTATTCATATTTGACTTTGAATTTAAGAAAAAACAGTTGAATTTAACGAATTTTTGTTTCACGGACACTGAAATTGGCGTGATCCTGGCAATTAATAAACTGAAATACTTTTTTTTATTTTGTTTTCTTTTCACAATTTTGACTAATTGGAACCACAATGTGAAACTCAACTGCGAAAGAGGGACGATTACATTATTCGAGTACCAAATGTACTCTGTAACCCTCCTAAATATTAACTTGCATGTACTGTAACAGTGCATGTACAGTCCCCAACCCGCACTTGGCCAGCGTGGGGACATATGACCTTAACCCTCTACTGAGAGGAGAGCCCTGAGCCCAGCAGTGGGACGTTATGGGTTGTTGATAATAAATAAATATTTTTTTCGGACATTTAACACACAACGCCATCTAGTCCCAAGCTAAGTAGAGCTTGTACTATGGGTACTAGACAACTGATATTAATACATATATACTTTGTTTTGTAAATACATACATATTATACATAGAAAACACCCAAACTCCGAAACAAATATTTGCAGATCATACAAACATTTGGTCCGACCCGGGAATCGAACCCGAGACCTCAAGCACAGCAGTCGCATACGCTACCACTGCGCCAACGAGGCAGTCATTGATGATGATGTACTGTAATTTAAACGGCTAGAGGCCTGGGAGATTTCGTTACATTCCTTTTAATTATGAAAGTGACATTGACATATATGAAGTGACATAATTATGTGAAAATTATTACAAGTTTTTTCGATGGTTTAAAAATTTAAAGTTACGAGTTTACGTTCTGGATTTTTGTCTTTTTCAAAATTAACTTATTAGTATAAAAATTAACGTTATTTATTGTAAATACTTGTTAACAATGTATCAGGTATTCGAAACTATCGATTTGCATTGGGTCCCATAAAGTTTTCCTTGACTTAAATTAGTTTAGGATTAAATAACATAGTTGTCAAATGCTTTCATGAACATAACCCAAATAAAAATTTACATACATGGCTCTATGCCATGACTCTGACCATATTCGGAAGTTGTATGAACGACGTGAGCTGCATACACCATGAGAAGTTTTATGGAAACTTTCCTTTCTGATTGCAACACTACTTTAGGTTACGTGCAACGCCATCTACCGAATTTTGCAGTAAATGGAGAACCTACACATGTAATTCAGTACTGATGACTTATATTTGAATTTTCTTATCTACAAAAAATAATAAATAATAGTTGAGAAAAATTAAAAACACGCATTTATAAATAAACTAGAAGTAGAATTGATTTTTGCATATTTAAAATTAAAGAAAGAGTGATAAATAAAATAAATTATTCTAATGTAAGAAAGCGTGAGGTTGTTTCTGAACATATTCGACGATGTCGCCCCACGACTTTTTTGTACTTTCATCGGTCCTCGGTAAGTCTGCTAAATTTACATATAATGTGACCATTTGAAGTGGGTCAAAATTAAGTCCAAAGGAGTCGGTTACAAACACACAAACAACCAAACATACAGGTGAAGCTAATAGAACACGTGTAAAAACCTGACCTCGACATAATATTTGATCTAAATTGTTATACTTATAAAGAAATTTATAAGAAGTTTTTAGAGTAATCTACTGGTTTTTTTCTTAAATGATCTTTATCAGCTTTTACATTGATTAGATTTCCTCTATAACATCACATCAAATTATTAAGATTGCTCATAGAATATGATTTCGGTATTTTAATTAATGTAAAATAAAGTAAATAAATTTAATGAAAACCGCTTGTTAAACACCAATAACCATTAAATATCATATAATAACGGTGTTTGTGATAGGTAATAGCGCATCGATATACCTAGGTCATCACCCTTTGAAGTAATCTTGCAAGTGACATTTAAACAGATTTGCATACACAAGATTGCTTTGAAAAGCGTGCGTTTATATGCGAACATTGCCGCTAAATAGGTTTTACAGGTTAGCGAACAATATAGGCATTATCCAATGAACAACCAATTATTTTAGAATGAATTTAACGTAACGAAACGTAAATATGAAATAAATGATTTTTACCCGTCTAAACCTAAAATAAGTTTTAGCAGTATATTTATGTTTTAACGAATGAAGTGTCGACAGATTAGTAGTAATGACCCAATAGCACAGGCTATACGAATTTCATCAATAACTTTTACAAAAGAACTTTATCACAGCTAATTAAAAAAAAACAACCTTGACAAATAAGGTATTGAGATTTTGATTGTATTACAAAGCCAAGATTACGTTTAGACCAACAACACCCCGTAGAACAATCATACACAAGGCGTATACGGTCGGCTCGACCGGAGTGATACCACGGCCTCACAGAAAACCGGTATTAAATAGCGTTTGCGCTGTGTTTCACCGAGTGAGTGAGGATACCGGAGGCCCATACCCCAAACCCTCCCCCCATCCCCTTTACCATCCCCCAAAGGTCGGCAACGCACTTGTGACGCCTTTGGTGTTGCGGGTGTCTATGGGCGGCGGTAATCGCTTACCATCAGGTGATACGTCTGCTCGTTTGCAAACTATTGAATAAAAAAAAAATACAACAAATTATATCTTATTTCAACATGTTTATATCTGACTAGCTGACCCGTGCCCACTTCGTTGGGCATAATGTTAATAATTACCTATTTAGTGTGTTATGTTTTAATTTCTTACTGCCAAAAAGAGGGTTATACGTAGGTATAGTTTGTATTTGCATGCTAATACAAAATTCGAAAGTAACTCTGTCGGAAAGAAAAAACATTTTCTACGGGATTTGCGATAAACGAATTCCATGAGGACCAAGTTGCGGGAAAAGTTAGTTCGGTTATGGTAATTTTAATTGTTCAAAAATTCTCTGTAAACTATATTGGACGTAATGTTATCATTTGGTAGCAAAATATATTGTCTATCAGGAGTTCCAACCCGAGATAAGCCAACATATAACTGCCCATGGGAAAAACACAGCTTTCTCAGGTCAATGCCCACCAGAGAAAATGTTTGACCTTGGGACTTGTTAATAGTGAGGGCAAAAGAGATCTTCACTGGAAACTGTAGCCTTTTAAACGGTATGGGTAAATCAGTGGGAATCATGGGTTTCCGCGGAATATAAGCCAGTTGTCCCAGTGCTGGCCCTGTGAGAATGGTCGCCACGATTATATTGTCCCGTAAATCTTTTGTAAGCAGCCTTGTCCCATTACACATGTTGGGGGGGCTCAAGTTTCTTAATAGCATGATAGGAATGCCAACTTTTAACACAAGGTCGTGAGGAGGTAAGCCAGAAGGGTTCAAAGAATTAAAAAAATCTTGGGGATAGTGCACTGTATCCTCAATATTACACACCGTATCAATAGACTTATAGTGTTTGACCTGACCGGGAATTTCCTCTAAAATGAGTTTATTTATTTCATTCACTGTATCGTTTCTGGGTGACACTATTGCCCTAGAACAAAGCCAATGATAATCTCTCTCCAATAAATTTTCAAGACCGGGATATATGTGTCCCAATGTCTCGTCAAGTTTAATGTCATTGCTGTTGGTGTTAGGAGAGACAATTTTTCCTTCGCCAAGATTGAGTAGTTGACGCGGAAAGTCGTCTTCGTCGTTGTCGCTCAAATGGGCTCTCATGTTTGTTCGTAAATTGAGAGATGCAACCGAACTCCATAAGCGAGATGATTTTAAGCATGCTCTGATGACATCGGCGCGTGTTCCTTTTGTGGCGACCTCCACATCTACCGAAGATACACTGAACTACGAAGTAACGCACTGTACCTACAAACTACACTACACGGAGTAACTACCAATACTGAATCGCGCAAATAAAGTTCCCGCGCCGATTATCATATATACAACATCCCAACATCAACGGATGGGCAGTAGCCCGCCAGGCATGATCGCCTCGCCTGGTCGGAGGATCCTCCCTTTGTGTTGGGTGGAACATTATACCCGTTCCCCCACAGTGGTGACCCCGACGTGATTGGAAGCAGCCTTCAAGCCGCGCCACCATCATGTTCACTCCCACAGCAAGTCTCAAGCCAGCCAGCAACTTCGGCCTCAACAGGGATATACCATACGCAGGACGCGACCGCTCCAGCCTGGTAACCACTACGGCCTCTACAGCGTCTAGGCACAGCACACTGCACCTACGGTCCATGTAAGCAGAGCATCTCTCTCCCGTCTACGCAGCAGCCAGCCACTACGCAGCAACCGCCCCGACTCACTGGGGACCTCACCGCAGCACCGCGCACCGCATGCGATCCCGACTCACTGGGATCAGCGGACTTCAGCCCCGACTCACTGGGACTAGCGGCATTCAGTTCCGACTCACTGGAACTTGCGGCATTCAGTTCCGACTCACTGGAACTACTCACTCCTGGCACTGGCAAGCTCTGCATCAGAGCACAGACAGCTGACTCAACATATATCGACCTCCAGTCTTGGAGGGGAGTGATGTGGTAGTATTATATGTATGTATGTAATATTTGTATTGTATGTTTATTTGTGTAGTATATGTAGCGGTAAATTTATGTATATCATTTATATTTAATGTAGGTTTATATCTTTTTACTAAATTTATTTTCTTTGCACCTACCAGTTCTTATTTCTACATCACCTGAAGGTTGACTGGGAGAGAATGCCTCAAGGCATTAAGTCCGCCTTTGTACAACATGTGCAATAAGTTTAAATAAATAAATAAATAAATGTGGCGACCTCCACATACAGCGTCATCTACCGAAGATACACTGAACTACGAAGTAACGCACTGTACCTACAAACTAGACTACACGGAGTAACTACCAATCCTGAATCGCGCAAATAAAGTTCCCGCGCCGATTATCATATATACAACATCCCAACATCAACTGTTGGGCAGTAGCCCGCCAGGCATGATCACCTCGCCTGGTCGGAGGATTCTCCCTTTGTGTTGGGTGGAATATTACACCCGTTCCCCCACACTTTTGTTACTACAGGCAGTGTTTGCCGAAAACCGCCCGCGAAAACAAAAGTAACGCCACCCATTACAGCATCAGAGTTTCTGAGGTCTTTGAGTGTTCGGTTTACTGCTTCAACATGAGCTCTATGACGGTACATTCGTCCCATATAATTAAAGATGTTTCTTGTAAAAGTTTCCCGAGTGGCCCATTTTACGTATGGAACAAACTGACTGTTGCTCTAGTGAGACTGTCAGAGGTAGCTTAAAGGTGGAGTGTGCTGTTTTCCCATCATTTAACAGAGTAGCGGCAATCCCCGAAGAGGCAACGGCTAGTCCATTTCTCTCAGATTGTCTTACTTTTGCCAATACCAAATTTGCAAGAAACGTTTTGCCAGTGCCTCCCGGGGCGTCAAGAAAGAAATTGAAAATTTATATAAATAAAATTGTCTCGCGTACATTATTATGTAGGTTTTAATTCTTTAATTTAAATTATTATCCAAAAAATATCTGTAAAAAAACTATTTCTTACTACTTATTTTTAAGTAGCTGTTTTGTACATGAATAAACCCGTTTAGTAATAGAATTATCATCCAATACATTACCATACGGTTACGATAATCTATATCGTATTATCTCTTTAACCATGCGTCCAAATCATATGCTGTTAAAGGGAAAGGTCTTTTATTTTAAACACACACACGATGAGTTTACTTATTTTCATAAAGATTCGCTGAATTTTTTGTAGGCATTTTCAAGCTCCACGTCTTTTCTCTAGAACTGAAATATATATCTTTCATAGTTAAGGCAGCGTTCGTAAGAAACGCTTTCATTCGACCGTTTTTTCTCCGATTCACTTTGCAAAACCACGTAAAAGCCTTTTTATTTTTCGGTTTTGACTTTGCTATGACACTCAGCAATAATGTGGCTTTCTATTGGTGAAAGAATTTTTAAAATCGGTTTAGTAGATCCCGAGATTACCCCTTACAATTTAACAAATATACAAACACACAAACTTTACTTCTTTGTAATATTAGTATAGAATAGATGTGTACTAATTACGTTTCGAAAAATTCAATTTCGGAGACGTACGCTGCGTAAGACGCCGACCACGGGCCTGAGCCGCGCGGGTACCTACCTCTCAGGTATAAAAGGCCACGCCTCCTTCTCCCGAAGCTAGCACGAACGCGAACCGAATGTAGCCCGAACCCATCGCGCGCCGTCCGCTGCTTTGGCCTTTCGTTGAAATTTCTCCGATTCACTTTGCAAAACCGACTACCACGTAAAACCCTTATTATTTTTCGGTTTTTTATATAGCCTATGACACTCGGCAATAATGTGCCTTTCTATGGGTGAAAGAATTTTTCAAATCGGTTTAGTAGATCCCGAGATTACCCCCTACAATTTAACAAACACACAAACTTTACTTCTTTATAATATTAGTATAGATTATATTGTCTATCATAACACTTATTTTGTTAGATTACCCTAAACAATGATACAGTCACGGTTTAATGACCAGTTCCTTAATAGATAAACTCACACGTTTTGTAGATACTTATATATGTAGCATATTTGTCACATACGACACATACGTATGTTACTTGAATGTAAGTGAGTGTGTTATAAACTGTATTCATAATTTTATGTCTAAAGTGGGATGCGTTTAAATACGCCAATTTCATCCGTAATTAAAAGCCATATTTTAATTTCAATATTATTTTCATTTATGTGAAAAGGGACAAAACTGTTACTGAAAATTGAGTGTTTAATTAAAATAAAGTGCATAAGCGAAGGGAATTGACGGAAAGCGAAGGGCATATATAATTCTCGTGTCCTAAGTATAGTACAGTCAACATTACGCTAAGACCTAAAAAGAGCCGATCATGATTGAAAAGAGACGCATACAAAGTTTAGTGCGTGGGTCAGCAAGAAGATAAATAAAAATATTAACAGCTGTAGAACCGTAATTACTCCAATTAAACTATTACATATGTATGAGATTCTGGCGTCTAAAAAAGTATTTGCATGTATACGTATATATGTTTTAATAATCCACGTAGCTCTAACCAAGGAAGTTAGATATAATTTTTATGTTGTTTTAATGTATTCACTAATTAATTAAGGGCGCAGATAGAATTTAGATTAATTTCTTGCTATATTATATGCATGGTTGAGTATGTAAATGATATCTATTGACCTTTTCAATTGAGCTGGGTGTACTTGTAGGCGCATCTGCTCGACTATTTTTAGTTCTAACTCGATTAGGTCTTATACACACACCTGCGAGTTCTAAACTTCTAGTGTTGGATTGTTTAAAGGAAACTTTTTTGTAATGTTTTACGTATATTACGTAAAAAATTTCGTACCATAAATATTACTGTGTCGCGGAGGACTTTACATTCAGACTCAGAATAACAATTTGTGGATCACACGAAGTATTTTCCCATGTGGGATTTGAACCCTCTACACTCAGCGCAAAAGAAGGGGATAAAATGACCAATTAAACCATTACGCCATCCGTGCAGACTAGAAGACAGAAGGATCCTAATTTTATACTGTAATGTTTAACTGTAAGCGGGAAGATAATGTGTGAAAAATTCGAGTAGGTTCGATGGAACCTTCTTTCAAAGCTCCTTCTCACGGCATTCTCAAAAAAACTAATTTCATTCGAGGTAGTATTTTTTTTCAGTTTGTTTTACTGCTATTTCAGAGAACATACTTAGAAGGTCATAGTCCAATTATACGTATTTAAATTTAATTTAATTATTAGTATTTTCAATAACATTGATTACAATTCAATGTTTACCGTGACCCAGTGGATTGAATGCTTGTTATAACTTGAAGATATTTGTCAAATTTTATGTTAGTTAAAGTTTTAAATTATTTCGGCAACGGTATGAAGCTGAAAATAAAAATAATCTAGTAAGCATTAAGTCTCTCTTATACAATTTATTTAGAAGAAATAAACATATAAATAAAAATATTTATCATTCTTCATACATTGTTAAGGACAGTGTACATTTTACACAATATCACGTGAAACTGTAATACCGAGATATTTTGTTTCTTTTCTGGGTTGACTATTTTTTTGATGAACTTTTATAAAAGTTCAATCGATCAGCAATCGATTACTGTAATCTACTATGAACAATAATTTTGTTGTAGTTGATTAGTAGAGTTTTGATGTAGAACTCTCTCGACGTGTATCCCGTCTTTGCTTCTTGGATGCAATCCTACTAACATGGTTGTAAGCGTCTTACCTTTCCGATCTTCAATCCTATACGATTTTGTTTCAGCGGCCGCTGAAAGCTATGTCGATGGTCTTACTTCTTTTCTGGATGACCTCAATATGAATTTTACTCTTCACTAAAAAGTCCAAGCGTAGCTCTTTACATCGACTTAAGGCTTTCCTCCCTAAATATCAGAAGTCATTTTTAGTTATAGTGAGGAGGTATTTATTTAAGATACAGCTACAAATATGATAAAAGGTAAAAATTAAAATACGCATTAATTAGGCTATTAATCATTTCAAATGCAACATAAAACTTAAGAAATGTACAACAAAAAACTACACAAGTCGCAATGCACACGTACCTCTGAATTATTACAAGTCGATGTTAATAATTTAACAACATAAATTAAAATGAATATTCATAAAGATATCTTAAATTTAATAGTGTAAATCGTGTACAGTATGTGTAAGACCTGGGTACCTGTAAACTGTCTTGTTAATTTGTGAATGGGTGATTGTATTCGGCTCGGAGCTCATTGCGAATGAATGGACATTCTCTCTTGTACGCCTTAACACATGCAGTAAAGGTTCTTAACACATTATCTTGAAATATGTAAATATTTTTAGGTTAACGTGCTTAGAACCTTTACTGACTTGAAGGTAAGTTTGAATATTACTTGTTTTGATTTATTGCATACATCTGTTACTCGCAGCTTAATTTATAGACTGAAATTCTAATTCAAAAGACTCTAATTTAATTTGAAGCCACAAAATTGCGTAGAGTAGCCGAGTCAGGCTGTGCTTTATTTTTTTGTACATGTGGGAACTCTTTAGCTCGTTGTTCTAACAAATTTTTCATAACGAACTCCTGTTAACGGGTAACACTCGAACCAATCCCATCATCAAAATGCGTCATTTTTCTTAGGCTGATATGCGTAGCCTCTTTTTAGATTAATGAACTAAAAAAGTACTAGCGAACTAGCGATATTTGACTTATTTTCCTTATACGAATCTAAAAGAAAGACTTTTTTTTCAAAGTCAAATAATTCTGTGGTGACACCAGTGAAGGGTATAACATGAAATCACAATATATTGTTTATTCTACAATTTATACATCTTCACCTAGCTCTTAATAAAATGGGTGGAAATTTTAGATATTTCCTTTGTGAATTAATTCTGTTTAACAAGTATCAATTATAAATTTGTACTTTCCTCCCGTAAATCAATATAAGTGTCAAATCAATCTCAAATCTAATCTTGTTGTTGCCTCATTTAAGTAAACAACGCTGAATTATTTTTCAATGCTAAACGATTTCCGAAATGTTATTCTATTCTAGTCTATTTCTAGTGTGAAGTATCAAATATTAGGCAATTTTCGACGTGTAGAACGTTATTTGACATGACCAGACTTACTTTTTAATGATTTTTGACTGCCTCAGTGGCGCGAGTGGTAGCGTAAGCGACTGCTGTGCTTGAGGTCTCGGGTTCGATTCCCGGGTCGGTCCAAATGTTTGTATGATCTGCAAATATTTGTTTCGAAGTTTGGGTGTTTTCTATGTATAATATGTATGTATTTACAAAAAAAAAAGTATATATGTATTTATATCAGTTGTCTAGTACCCATAACACAAGCTCTGCTTAGCTTGGGACTAGACGGCGTTGTGTGTTAAATTGTCCGAAATATTTATTATTATTATTTATTATTATTTTTAGTTTGGTTTAGAGAGTTTTTGAATAACACGAATACGAATACGGTGGGATAGGATGAGATGGTTTGGTGAAATGTGTTTATGTGCCTATAAATATTCTCTCGTAAGCACATCGGAGAATAATTAAACAGAGAAAGTTGCCAACTTGTAACAATATTATTCAGTAGGATTAATTCTTTATTTCTTTTAAAATTAAGGTATTCATGCACAAATGTGGCAAAGCCGGATTTAATGCCGTAGGAATTTTCTGTCAGTCAACCTTAGGGCAAGAAATCGATTAAGAAATTTTATAGAATAGGAATGTGAGAGTTCGTACACGGGAGGGGGCCACCTACAAGCATTGGGTGGCTGAGGTAAGTCGGGGTTCCAGGGATTTCATTCCGAGGGTGCACCTGGTTCCCTGGCTTCTAGTACCCGAGGCGGTGTGCGATTTTTAGTCGGTTCGAGTCCGACATATACACAAGTGGTATCCAAGGGGATTTCAGCACATATACTGTATATAAATAATTCTAATGTAATCCATTATTTATATACACATTATACACATACAAGTATCAGAATGACTAAGGGTACTTAAGGGAAAAAGTACGTAAATGGTAGCGAAGGTGGCCTAAGTTGGGTTATTCAAGACTTATCTCATCCATAAAGTAATTAAAATATAGTCTCAAAAGAGTTCCAGGGTTCATGTGAGACTAGTAATAATTAATAATAAAAAGGAGCAAGTGTTCACACTTGTACTAATAATATTTTAATTTATATATTATGCCAAAAATGTCTAATTTACAAATGTTTATAATTTTCTTTTCACATTTTTACCTACATAACGGACAACAGTAGCGTATGCGACCGCCGTGCATGAAGCCTCGGGTTTGATTTTCGGGTCGGACCAAATGTTTTTATGAGCTGCAAATATTTATTTCGTATTTTCTGTGTTTTCTATGTATAATATGTATGTATTTACAAAAAAGAAGTATATATGTACATATTTATAGCAATTGTTTATTACCCATAATACAAACTCTGCTTAGTTGGGGCCTAGATGGCGTTGTGCGTTAAATGTCCAAAGAAATTTATTTATTTATACAAAAAAAAAAAACTGTTCACATGTTCCCTACATTACAGATTTATTAAGGATACGTAATATCTAAGGCAATTATAAAAAAAAAGACAATTAATATATATTTTTTTGTTTTTATTCTACACTAGCGGTCGCCCGCGGCTCCGCCCGCGTGGATGTCGGTTACCGCTGCAAAAACCCAGGAAAGACACGGTCAGCAAAATGATTCCCAGGTCAATTCACAGACACCGACACTAACATCGACGACGCAGTCATTATCCGCAGGCTGCACAGATAGTCTTTCTGTGGATGTTAAAGTTGTTAATGAGGAAAACATTTAAATGTAATTAATACTAAGTTTTCACTTCTGCCGGCACTCCCCGAGTGCAACCCGTTGTTTTAGGATAGATAACTAAAGCGATTATTGTAGAGCTTCTCTATAAACAACATTTGACGTAATTTTTTTTTCAGGTAACAAAATATACTGATGGTCGGGAGCCTCGGCCCGTGATAAGGCAACGTAAAGTTGCCCATGCGTAAAACATATTTTAATTTTGCCATAACTTCAAAACCAAACTTCTATTTTTTATCATTCACAGACCAAATATTATCTACATAAACTGTAGTTAGTGATGAAATAATTTATTTTGATAAGGATTGATAGCATGAGTGAATTAAACGCGTTTAAATGTAGTCCAAAAAAATTTAAGATTTTTAAATAAAAAAATGGTTGTTGTGCCTCACTCGACATAGATAGGTATAGTGTGTCACGAACTTTTTTGTAGATATTTATAAGATCTACGATTAATTAGAACATTTTATGGTTCTATCTTTTACAGCTATGGCAGCGTACGCAAAATAAATAATAACTTTTCTGGTTGATTTTTTACACCTTGTGTCCGATAAACCCAAATGTCTTACGGAACCCTATTTTTTTCCAAAATAAAATATAGCCAATGTTACTTGTGGATAATGTAGCTTTCGAATGGTGAAAGAATTTTTAAAATCGGTCCAGTAGTTTTTGAGCCTATTCATTATAAACAAACATACAAACAAAGTTTTCCTCTTTATAATATTAGTGTAGATTTATCTGCAGTCCATGTATCTCAGTACAGATTCTGCGTAGTTTGAAGTTAGATAGTTATTATTAGTTATTCTAGAAACAAATAACTATGACCTTCATAACCAGCGATGTTAAGAAAAAAGATGATTTCACCGAAGCCAGTTTATAAACACTCCAATTTTAATTGAACTTATCCTACACTGTTTTGTTTTATTTTTATGTAAAAAAAGTCGTCTGCACGGAGTGCAAGATCAATGTACCGTCAAGGACACATTTCTCGTCCAAAGGAAATAGCCCAGGATCATTTCTCCGTGCATAAATAAAAAAGTTCAATTCTCCGAGTAAATGTCAAAATGTAATATAAAGACGTGCTTACACAACACAGATGAAAAGACAATTTATGCAAATGTTTTTAGATAATTTAGCCTATCTATATCATTAACTTGTTCTTCTGTGTTTTGATATTTGATCATGTACAATGTGTTTTAGGTCCATTTTCTCATTTCATATACAGTTTACCTTATGACGATTCTACGATATTGACGATGGTACAAAGTAACAATTAAAACTGTTAATATGAAAGTAAATTTGTTTGTATTTGTTTATAAAGTTTGATTTAAACCTTTTAGTTTAAACGTTAAGACGTGACATCCAATGCACTATACGGCAAGAAGAACAACAAATAATCTTTTTGTGTAAACAGTTTACATTTATTTTCTGTATTTTTTTTACATACAACTCCATTTAGTCCCAAGCTATCGCCTCTATGGCAGTACTCTATCGCTTGTATCACAGAGAGTAGCTCTTCCAACTGGTCCCCCCTTCTCCCTTCCTCTACAGGATAACACGTGCCGGGCTTGGAAGTCACCCAAACCCAAAAATGTATGTACTAGACAACTGATAGAAATAAATACATATGTACTGTTATTTTGTAAATTCATACATATTATACGTAGAAAACACCCATTTAACGTTATGAAATTAATCACTTAACAAAAACAATAATCCACGTTGAAAGTACGATAATCTGCACCGTGTACCCGGCACTAAGCTCAGGGAAACGGGTTAGCGATGCTATCTATGTGTTTGACCAGCTATCATTAAAACCTATATTGAATGGCCGTTGAGATTTTTGTTCGTATTTTGTTTTACTTGGAAGAAAGAAAGAATTTATTTAGGAATGTTATTTTATTTATTGTCAAGTTCGTTTTAGTATCGAACCTTCGTGTGAGATTAGACTCGAGTTAGTTGTTATTTTTTTTTTCTGTTAATTTTTATTTAAATTTTAAGCCAATATATCTTGTAGGTTTTTATTCGTGGCCAGTTTTGACGTTATTTAAAGACCACACCTAAATATTATAATCCTTAATTAGATATAATGTGGCTACATGATTTTAATCCTTGCCTTGACGTTGCTATTAACATACAAACAAACGACACATAAAAAAAACTTATCTATATAAAAGTTTACATTTATAACAAAAAAAATGTTTGTCATTAATTTGGACTGGGTGTGCGTTGAATATGCAATTATTAATAAATAAAGAAAATAATAAAATTATATTTTGGACATCTAACACACAACGCCATCTAGTCCGAAGGTAAGCAGAGCTTGTGTTATGGGTACTAGACCACTGATATAAATATATATTTTGTAAAAACAAACATATATTATACATATAGAAAACACCCAAACTCAGGAACAAATACTTGTAGAACATACAAACATTTGGTCCGACCCGGGTATCGAACCTGAGACCTCAAGCACAGCAGTCGCATACGCTACCACTGCGCCATCGAGGCAGAATTTAAACCTGATGTTACCCTGTAACACTTTTCAACCATTTTTCCTATAAACTGATCTTAGGTAAATAGACGCACCGTTGAGACGAGGCCAAAAACCCTATTATAAATAGTATTAAGTATATTAATTAATACCACCAGCAGCATCATATTAAAGTAAATGTTAATAAAACTTTTTTAATAGCGGTACTTTCATGACAGACGTGCGGATGTGCGTACAGGTGTTCGTCTTGCCATACCGGTGGGCAGAACACCTCGAGATGTAATTAGTGGCGAGTACACTTGTTTGTATCTTATACCTTTTAGTTGCTAGATAACAGTGTGTTTAGGGTATGTTCATTTGACATGAGAGGTAGCGATTTTTTGTGGCGAAGATGACTAGACGGTAGACACGCTAAGTCACTATCATATTACCCTACAAGTCAAGAGTTCTTAAAGTCCCCATTAAACAAGGAGAAGGTGGATTTGGACTATAGTACTCTCACTCATGTTAAGGCATGTCTCTTACGATTCAATTTTTTTTCTATGCACTATTCACCTGACTCGACGTATACCAGATAGAACTTGTACTATGTGAAAAGGTTGGTTATGAATTCAATTTATACACACTGAAAAATGATTGAAAGAAGAGAAAGAAAAATTTGAAAATTTGTCTACTAAAATATTTACAGTTTTACGAATATTTAATAAAAAACAAAACATTTAGAATTAAACGCAAAAGTGGCATATAAAATATCGAGCGATTTAGTTTTCATTTTGTAATACCTATATTTTGTCGTGAGTCCCAGGTACCTGGTAACAGGAAATGAAATATCACATTATTTTATTACTAAACACTTAATGTGACCCCTTTGCTTACTATTTTATTCCGTAGGTAAGTCGTAAAAGACGTTAATAAAGATGTTCTACAGAACAGTTTTTTATTTTCACATACAACTAACGATACGACCTCTATACTTCTACTGTCTTAGAGCTTATTAAATGAACCTCTTTTAAAGCAAAATAAATCAATATATTTTGATGTGGTGTATCCCTGTTGAGGCTGAGACTTGCTGTGAGAGTAAAAACGATAGTGCTGCTGATCTGCTTCCTTGAAGGCTGCTTCCAATCACGTCGGGGTCACCACCGTGGAGGAACGGGTGTAATGTCCGACACAAAGGGAGGAGCCTCCGACCAGGCGAGGTGATCATGCCTGGCGGGCTACTGCCCAACAGTTGATGTTGGGATGTTGTATATATATGATAATCGGCGCGAGAACATCTATTGCGCAATTCAGGATTGATAGTTACTCCGTGTAGTTACTACGTAGTTCAATATATCTTCGGTAGATGGCGCTGTATGTGGAGGTCGCCACAAGTATATCCATTTATATACCGGGTTCTATGGTATCATGGTCCATATCTATATCATAATTCAATGACTAAAAACTGACGAAATTACTTATGAAATTAAAATTAAATAGATAGGTCACTGTGATAAATATGTACTTCATTATTACGTTTATTAATAGCATGTAGTAATATAATTAGTAATTCATAGAATGCCGAAGGTCACAGAATTTTTTGTCTTATAATTAAAAATTGTATGTCACTCAACTATAAATTCTAAACACATACTTAGTTATGAATAAAGTGAACGTCGGCATAATTATTATAATTTAAACATAGATAAATAAAATATTAAACATAGTTGTACTTCATAGGAAATATTATGTCACATTAGTGTATCCATATACAGACTAATATTATTAGTTCGAAAGTAACTCTGTCTACATGTATTCCTCTAACACTTTCACGGCTAAACGGTTGCACTGATTTTATTATGTGGCATGGCGATAATTTAATACTTAGTTCCGCCCGCGTGCTTGTCGCTTCTTCTAGTTGTTTAATAACTTGTTATAAATGTTTAGAAGAAGAAATAATTGGCAAATTATTACTGTAATGCAACAAGTTACTGATTATCTGATCTCAAGTCGTCATGGTGTATGCCACCATGCTGCATTGTCTTTTTTTTTGGAACGAAGTTCCTTATCGCGCTTTGTGAAAGGGGGCTAGACGGAAAAAATTCATACGAAAAAGTTGTCACGACACTTTTTGTTGTCACGACATTTTTGGTGTCACGACGCTTTTTGCTATTTTAAATTATATTTGTTATTAGTTTATTTTTCATTGCTTGATTCACTATTTTTGTTATGGGAACGAAGTCTTAATATTTTTTTATTAAGAAAATATTGTTTTGTTATTATTTTTTAAAGAATTGGTGAAAAACATTTTTCAATTTTATATATAGCGCCATCTTTAGAATAGAAACTGAACTTACATTTACGTGTTATAGTTGTCGTTGCCAGTAGTTTAATATTAATAATATAGATGTCGCTGTAAATTAATGATTTTTAAAATTATTTATATCAAATATTAAAAAATTATAAAAACAAAATATATCAATAAATAAGTTTAACAGTGAACTGCGATAGGCTGGTAACGACACTTTTTGTTAAAGTAAGCTATTGTAAGCCGTGTGGCGTGCGCATGTTTCTCTGTCTGTCTGTCTGTCTCTCTCTCTGTCTCTATCTCTCTTATAGAAAGCAAGCCAGATATTTTCGTTTCGTCTTTCTATTTCGAACTTCGTTCCATCCGGGTGTCCCTTGACACCTCTCAAGTTTTTTTTTTTTTAAAGTAATAGTGGGTAAACTAGCCAACGTATCACTTGATTGTAAGCGAGCAACAGCAGAGGCGTCACAAGTGCGTTGCAGACCTTTGAAGAATGGGAAGTGGGATTGGGGGAGGGGTTGGGGTATGTGCCTCCGGTATCCTTACTCGGTAAAACACAGCGCAAGCGCAATTCCACACTGGTTTTCAGTAAGGCCTTGGTATCACTCCGGTGGAGCCCCATTCATGCCGAAGCGTAGCTCCCCAACGAAGTGCACTCGTAATGAGGATGGTGGTCACCCCTCTAGGATTCTACTTATACTTTTAATTAGAAAGATAGTCATTTTAGCAGGCGCTTATATAAAATCTATTATATATAATTCTTGTGTTTACTTTGTTGCTCATGACGAACTTCGGAACTATCTAAATATTTTTCCCGTTTTTGTTAATGTGTGTTTTACTGGAGTCCCTGATATAAGATAGTTAACTACACGGTTAGATCAATAGGAGCCGAGCATGACTGAAAAATGACGCACATGAAGTTGCGTGGGTTATCTAGCATATACATTATATTTTAAATAATTTAACTTGCACTAAGACAATATAAAAATTGTGGTTCTACTATGGGAATTTATACGATTAATGGGAAATAATTACACAATAATATAACTTTCAACTGAGGCTCCGATCGGGGTCCACCAGCCGTGGTCATCGGGGGACTTGTTAGTCCTCCTGTGACCACACTACTTTTATAAATGGTACAATCAACAATATTCATTATTAAACTCAGTTACCAGTAAAATTATATGGTGTAGAGGTGTGCAAAGTCAATATAAAATTATATTTAAAAAAATAACAAAAATTATTTCATATAATAAAATTGTTATTAATGTTTTCTTTTACACCACAAGGGTTGTAAACATTACTATACTTATTTATGACCATAATAATATAAAGATTTTATAGTTTATATTATTTTATTATATTCTCAGCCATAAAACTACCGTTTCCTACAGTAGGAAATTACCGTTTTTTAAAGGAAAGGTATTCAATTAGCTTAACTGTCGTTTGCTTTTTGCTTTTGCTGTTTTTATAAAATTATAAATGTTCAATATTTGGTGTGTTTATTTTATTTGGATTTCTCTTTTCAGTTTTTCGAGATCATGCGTGGCGATTGTAATTAATTGACGTGTTCTCAGCTTATTGCCGTCCACTACTGTACGAAGGGTTTTTTTAACGTTTGCGACAGGAAGATGTGTCGAATCGGACCGACTTAAACTACACAATGTCACGTTTTGCGCCTGAAACAAGAGGAATACAGGAACAGCTGTCTTTAAGACACCTCCCAAACAGTGCCAATCATCCTGTTCTCGTTCACAGTGCGATAGGTATCTGTTAGTTCTCTATCAAATTGTTTATTTATTATTATTACATATATTTATTTAAAAAAACCCTCAGGTGTAAAAAAATATATATATTTCAATATATATATACTTGCATTTTTAAATAATACAGTATGTATGGATGCAAGGAATTGTTTTATTAATGAAATTGATTACAGCCATAGGCTTCACTTTATTCTGAAAAATGCAGTGTTCCTGTGGAATGCATTAGAAACAGTAATAACCTTAAATTACACCGCGGATGTTGTTTACATACAAAATGTTTGTCTTTAACTAACATATATTTTATAATTTACCCGCTCTGCAACTTTTCTGTATCAATGGCCTAAAACGTCAATAAAGGTTGTCAATCGAGTTCCTGTGTCACCGGATGTGATGCACCGACCATCTGCAGTTCCGGTCAGCGAGTCTTTGAAAATAAAAGATATGTTACTCGCATACGGGAAAAAGGGTTCAGTACTATTAAATAAATGGGTGATGAACATAAGTTGAACAATGAAATTTGTTGATTAACTAATTGCCATCATCGAAATCGAACCCATGATTTCCGACTTAACAGATCCGGTCACTAGACATTAGAACCAGAGGCCAGTTTATAATATTTTTAATTATGTTCATTAAATATTGCTGTCGCTATTAAAGTTGAGGGTCCCATCATTCGAAAAACGTGTCTATGGTTCAAATTAAGCACCTAGAATTTGACATATACCCAATGATGCAGAAGTATTTTAATAGGCCGCTATAGTTTAGGTCACCGTTCTGCATTATACGACGACTTCCTCGGTGGCGCAATGGTAGTGAATGCGACTGCTGTTCTTGAGGTCTCGGGTTCGATTCCCGGGTCGGACCAAATGTTTGTATGATCTTACAAATATTTGTTTCGGAGTTCGGATGTTTTCTATTATAATATGTAGGTATGTATTTACAAAAAAAAGTATACAGGGTGTAAAAAGACAACTACCGAAAACGAAAGGATCTGATCCAGCACCCAAAACTTATTAAAAAAAACAAACAGTTGTCTTTAAAAAAAATTGTAGCTTGAAAAAACAATGTGTCAAGATTTTTATTAATTTCAGAAGCCAGCAATGTACAACTTAACGCGCCCGCGCGCTCTGTCGCGGTCATTGCACTCACCCGGCCAGCTGTTTTGATATTAAAATACATTACTGTTTTATTGATTTTCTTTGTTTTTTGGTTTTCTAAATGAGATAATTAGGTAGTTTGGGTCCTGTTATGTTTTACTATGTGTATGTAAGCAGAAAAAAACATAAATCGACTTAGATAAATTAACATTTTTTTCGAGTTTTTTTTTCGCTAAACCTATTCAGTATCATGGTCTGATTGCAACCCCCAAGTTTTCGGTAGTAGTCTTTTTACACCCTGTATATGTATTTATATCAGTTGTCTAGTACCCATAACACAAGCTTGGCTTAGCTTGGGACTAGATGGCGTTGTGTGTAAGATGTCAGAAATATTTATTATTTATTGAATATTTATTTATTATTGTCTGCATTCGCAATGAGTATGGTGAACACTCCTCATGGATTCTGCTCATGCTTTCCGTTAGGTTAGGTAGAGCTACTATAGTAGGCTTACACAGAAAAGTAGCTGGCTGCTAAGCTTGTTGGCGCGTTTCGCGAACAAGCTTAACAGCTTGGCGAGTATTTAATTTATTATAAAAAATATATCTAGAAATAAAATTATCTGTAACTATAGCTTTCTATATTGAAACTCCAAGCAATGGTTCTACTACAGACAACATTAAAACTCATCTTATTAAAAAGGATCTCTACCAAACTGTTCTTAATTGGAGATCCTTATTTTATGAATTATAATTTATGTACAGTTTCATACCATGATCAATGGTCTCCGGTGTCATAACAAATGTATGCTTAGAGCTTGTATGCTTACACCTTTATAGGTATGCCACGTGAGAATCGCACCTTTTGCAGTATAACTTAACCCTTATAAGGCGAAGACAGACGCACCTACAACGCAAGGAATAGATAATATAATAAATACATATTTTGATGAAGAAAAACTTACCTCCTTTCATTAAAAAATAAAAAGCCATTTAAGTATGTACTGGCCATATTGTTTTAGTTTTTTTTCTGAAACATCAAGGGTTATTTTATCATTATTATTTGTGGTAGCAACACCAGATGTTCGTGTTTGAATTAAAGTTATCATTTAATGTGCAGTAATGATAGTAGTGTGTTGTTTATCCCAAGTTTAATCAACATAAGGTATTTACGTCATAACTAAAATGTTTAATTTAATTATATGACTAGCTGACCCACGCAACCTCGTTTGCGTCTTCTATTGCCCGTAGCTTGAAACTTTCCCCCATTTTTGAAACAGCCTTTGGCAAATCGGACCAGCGGTTCCTGAGATTATCGCGTTCAAACAAACAAACTCTTCAGCTTTATAATATTAGTATAGATTAATTTATTTTGCATAATTACACACTACAGTTAATTTATTCGAATATTCAATACATCTCAGTTAGGCTTTTATGTTATATTTAAAGAAAATGGTTGATATTTTAGAAACCGTAGTTAGAGATAAGGACTTTATCTACACTTGCTGTGGACTCTATTTTCATCAACATTTGCTCAGCTACATGTTGCACGAGGCTCAGAAATGTACATCAATATGTTCCAAAAAATGTTTTCAAGGGATGAAAAATTACTTTATGCGTTAATGATACTTAAGGTAGTTATAATATAATATTTTTGATACTTTTTTTTTTGTTTTTTTTTTACGTGTGGAAACCCCCTCTGGCCGTCGCCCCACCGGAGTTTGCGGCGGGGTGGTGTGTCGGAATCGAACCGACTAAAACCACACGGTGTGCCAACGCTGCGCCTGAGAAGGGAGGGGTCCGGGAACTGCAATTATTAACACAACCGGACCCCTTCCAGCGCCTGCCCGCACTGAAGCGGGCACCGTCTGCTGGTAAAAAATCTCAATTTAGCCGACGCACGGCACACGCGTACGTCGCCTCCTCAGTTAACCATTATAAGTGTAGTTTAATAAAAATGTCTCCTGAAAAGATTTGAACCATATAAAGATGTACATTGCTACGCACTTACACACAACCCATACCTAATGTTCCACGTCACTTTTATCTAATAACCAATAATTTATTTAATTTAATTATGTAACTAATTATTTGTGTGACAAATTCTCTTACAGTTTGCCAGATTTTAAGTATTGTAATATGTATCACAGATTTTGAATAAGTAAATAAAAACAATATAGTTAATTTATAGTTAAATGAATTTATAAATAAATAAATAAATAAATAAATATTTTCGGACATCTAACACACAACGCCATCTAGTCCCAAGCTAAGCAGAGTTATGGGTACTAGACAACTGATATAAATACTAATATACCTTTTTTTTTGTAAATACATACATATTATACATAGAAAACACCCAAACTCCGAAACAAATATTTGCAGATCATACAAACATTTGGTCCGACCCAGGAATCGAACCCGAGACCTCAAGCTTAGCAGTCGCTTGCGCTACCACTACGCCACCGAGGCATTTATACAACACATAGATGAAATTCCAAGTCTATGTGGTAAAAGATTAATAATACAAAGTGTTATTATCAACCCTATTCATTCTTTACGTGCCATAAGAGGCGACTAAGGGAACAAACTACAAAAGACAACGCCCAGACTTAGAACAACAATTTGTGAATCACACAATGTGTTGTCTCATGTGGGATTTGAACCCAAAACACTTGGCGAAGTAGGAAGCGGCGTGGCCACTGCTTGAACCACTAGGCCATACGTGTAGTCATATTACCGCCGCCCATGGACACCCGGTGAAAATAAGCGCAGGCGATTAGAGGCTTATGTCTAGTAGTGGACTATTAAAATTTGTTGATGATAATTACAGATACAATCAAATTTAAATATGAAGAAAGTTTCAATAAGAAAGAGTCTAATTTAAAGTTGTAGTCAATAATAAAATAATAAAAATAAAAATGTTTTTATTATTTCTCATACATTGTCATATACTACATAAATTGAGGCCAACCCCAGTAAGTTATTGGAAATACTTGTATCGGGATTGTCTCGCTTCTTCCCGTAATTTAAAACTACACAATGATGAGACCATAATTGTAACAGACAAACAATTCCCAATAGCACACAAGTGAACAATGTCCACTTAGTAGAAAGCATTATTACAACAATATACTTATAACAAATAGTGAATAGAAATAGTAAAGAAAATAATGATACAGCTTTGTTTATTTCGGAATACGTAGTATATGTGTGTGTGTGTGTGTGTGTGTGTGTGTGTGTGTGTGTGTGTGTGTGTGTGTGTGTGGTGTGTGTGTGTGTGTATGTGTGTGTATGTGTGTGTGTGGACATGCGAATGTGTATGTATGTGTTCAATTGAGTGATTGGTATGTTAACTGATTCTTACTAAAATGAGTTCAGTCTCCTCATACGTTAGTGCTTTAAGCCATTCAGTTATGGTTGTTTTACAGTCATAGCGTAATCTGGGATATATGGTAAGTTTCGAGTTTAACTTATTATAAACATATGCCGATTGTGTTACATATTGGCGTCTGGCAAAAACAGAATGGACTCTCGCGGCATGAGCTACAATATCTTTACGCCGTTTATCGAGAATAGAAGGATTGTAAGTTAGTGTTTTGTGCAGATTCAAGGTTATATTCAGGACGTATAATTTTCTGACACTTAAGAGATTGCTATCCTTGTACAGTTTTTCTGTAGAATATTTGTAAGGTTTAAAGTACATAACCTTAATGAGTGACCTCTGTGCTCTTTCTAAGTCTAAAAATTTGTTTTTAGTAGCCCCTCCCCATACTGGTATACAGTAAGTTATTACAGACTGTGCCAGAGCAGTATAGATTTTGTTAAGCACCTGCGCTTGCATTACATGACGCAGTGTCTTGAAAATCCAAATAAGTTTTCTAACTCTGGATATAATGACTTCTATATGAGAATGCCAAGAGAGCCGCTGATCAACAGTTACCCCTAGGTATTTAGTGGTCTTGACTTGTTGAATACCCTTGCAATTTCACGATCCAGTCTCATTGGTTCAGTCATGGATACTAATTTTAAATTCGGGACCTGGCTGTGTTTTTTGATTAGGAGTAAAGCAAATAAAATTAGTTTTTTGGATATTGAGGGTTAGAAGATTTTCATTGAGCCAACCAGACACCTGTGAAAGACCCCGTTCAGCGGCAGTTAATATTTCGGCAATATTTCGGCAGTCAATAATTCTTAAAGATATTGGATACTATGCTTATTATTCATACAAAAGTAAGATTAACGTGGAAGAGCCACGCTTCGGCATGAAGGGGCCGGCTCGACCGGAGTGATACCACGGCCTCACTGAAAACCAGTGTGAAATAGCGCTTGCGCTGTGTTTCACCGAGTGAGTGAGGATACCGGAGGCCCATACCCCATTCCCTCTTCCCATCCCCCAAAAGTCGGCAACGTACTTGTGACGCCTTTGGTGTTGCGGGTGTCCATGGGCGGCGGTAATCGCTCACCATCAGGTGATACGTCAACTCGTTTGCCCATTATTCAATACAAAAAAAAAAGATTTAAAAGACAACATTCTCAAATTAAGCTTTTATTTAATACCAAATAATTATCTTTCGTACTAAATATGTATGAATATTATAATATATAGTATATATATTAGTAATATTACAAGTATATAACTGCAAGTTCCTATGAGACAAATATTTTTTCATCGTACAAGTAAAGGTGTCATCCTGCTTTTCCCATGGAAAGGAAAATAAAAAGACGTATCGCCAGGTGAATGTTGGCAATTCTCGTGTAATTAAGAGCAGATACAACTGATCTTGACCGTCCGGTTCTCAGCCATAATAGCGTTGTCAATGGATAAGAATCAGATAAGTTATTTTTTACGCGTAATATATTTAATTGCTTTGAAAATGGTCTTAAATGTGAGATCGATCTAGCGTTTTATTAACTTTTTTAATTCCCAAGTTACTAGTTGGATATTTGCGAGATGATGTACGAGTAAGTAACTACTTACGTAGGAATATCAATATATTTGTTTAAATCGCCCACTGTACTCGGGAGCAAACGGAGCGAACCGATTGCCTGATGGTAAGGATTACCGCCGCTCATGGACATCAGTAACAACAATCGTACCTACTCTGGTAAGGAGTACTCTGTTTTCCGGTCCGGAAATACAAATAAACAGTTTAGTTATGCAGTCAGAAAGTGTGAAGAAAAGCACACAGTTGTGGAATACCAGCTATCTGAATGATGGGTATGAAACTGCTTTCGCGTAGGACGATGGCGGAAATGACGGCAGGAATCAGTTTGGATAATCCTCGAAGCACTCCCCATAATAAGAGCGATAGAAGCTGCGTCAGAGAGTCTAACCGATTCTTGGCAGTCGACGATTTGAATCGCTCTCCGTTGGAAGCGGTCCAGAGGGAGGAGTTGGTACTGGTTGGGGTGACTCTGGCCTAAGTGTCGTTTGTTATGCTGACGATACTTTAATACTGGCTAGAGGGTCCCGGTTTGAGGAGGTGCTTCTGCTCGCCGAGCATGGGGTGGCTTGTGTCGTGGAAAAAATCGAGAGCTGGACCTGAGGATGGCACCCGTCTGGTCAAAAGAACTGGTGGGTTTCTTCCGCTGTAAGGTTCAACTAGGAAGTCTGCAGCAGGTGATGCCCATACGGATCGTACAGGGTTGCCACACGATTTCATACGAGGCAGCGACCACCTTTCGGCATTCTGACCGACATGGACATAATGATCTAAGCGTGGAATCCTGATCGGACAGATCGAACGAAACATGTCACCTCCAGCATTGACCACGGCAATGCTGGGCGTTGCCCGAGGTTATTGTCATACCGCGGGTAGCACCGCGGGGTTCAGCTAGTGGTAAATAAATGACGCAGACCTGTTGGATAAACGGCTCATCCATAATGATAAAGATATTCCCACATCTTTATCAAGTAACGGTTCGTACCGGACGCTGCGCAGTCGCAGTCTATGAAAAAGTAAAGAACAACTTATTATTAGATACTTACTCGAGCTATTATTGTTGCACATTATCGATTGCGGAGTATTTATTTTAGATAGCAATACTTACAAACATGGTAACGTACCAAATTCTTTTTTTAAATATTTTTTTTTATTAAGTATCTAAATAATATCCGGTGGTAGGCTTGTTTGACCATGTTTCAGGTCACAAATGCATAAATACAAAATGATTAATCAAAGCGCTCCCCGAGACACTTCTAATTGCCGACTTATTTGTTAAAATAACGAAAGAAGCACAGGTTTTGTAAGAGCGTCTTAATATCACACGTTTGTATTACCTGTAGGTGTATTATTTGATGTAACTAAAATTTTACGCTTTTTGCAATTTTTCCTTATGTGTGCCATAAGATGTTCCTTCGTACCAAATTTCAAGATTCTGAGATCACTGGTACACTGTAGGTTTTGATGCCCTTGCGAGTGTCGAAACTTTGCAGTGTAAACGGCTGTATCTTTTGATTGCGTTGGCTTAGAAGTTTTAACATTTTCACAGTTCCAAGCGACAGTAGACCTGAGTGTTTGATATGAATTTCAACTTGATACCTTCACGGGTTCCTGAGAAAAAGGGTCTTGACAGACAAGCGGATAACAAAGTGATCCTATAATGATTCCGTTTTTTTTCTTTTGAGGTACGGAACCCTAAAACAATTGCTTATTAAAATCCCAGGCCGAAAGACAGATTATAGTCTAATATGCCATATACGCTCTTTTTTATCGTAGTAAATAAAATTACATTACCTTGATCATGATCCGCGTGTTAAAATTATTTATTTATTTATTTATACAGCTTTATTGAACACCACCAGAAAAATAAAAATTTACAGACATAACTACATGATGTGGTTTTGATTTTATTCCAATGAGACTTATACTAAAAAGAATATTCAAAATATTAATTTATTTGAAGTTGTCTTTAAATTCATCACAATAATAGAACGCCTGTATGTATTAAGATTATAATAGAGTCTAATAATTAAATAGACTTATTTGTTCAACACTATCATAGAAGGTTTTTGCAGAGTTTATCTCTACAAATATCGATCTGAACTTAGGGTCAAGATAATCATATATTATATTCATATACCAACATTGGGAGGATGAACCAAAACCACCTGTGGCATAACATAGTACAATGAGCCATTCAACTGCCAAGTATAATGTTTATAGCAACACTCCCAAGTACCTGTTGACTTTATCGATTTTCCTCGATAATGTTAATCAAGTATTTTATTACTATACCTGAATCATTACAGACCTAGTCAATGCCATAGACATATTCTAAATAGTTATAAAATATTAACATATAGGTACTTTACAAGTAAAAAGCATCGGTAAGAGATATATGAAAATGAAGTGTATTGTTAACATCTTTTTATGAGGGTAAGAAAGGAATAGTGTAAACTTAAGGAATATACTATTTTGAAGTGATATTCTATAGTGACTTTTAAACCCATCAAGTTTGAGTAGTCAAGAGTTACATCAATATCTATTTATAACAAACTAGCTTTTGCCCGCGTGTATATCGTTTACCGCAGTAAAGACTTCTATTCGGCCTATTGCCTTCCCCAAGAATCAAAGTATATCAATATCAAATTTCTTCGAAATCGGTGCAGTGGTTCAGTCATAAAAGTGTAACAGACAGAATTATTTTACGAATTTTTAATGTTAATGTGGATTTTAATATTGTTATTCAAATTTCATATATACATATAAGAAGTTTCAGTTACGTACGACAATGACAAGTTAGTTAAAATTGATTTTTAGACTTAGATATGTAAGGTATATTTTGCAGGTAAAACTAATCTATCAAACAACACACATTAAAGACATCAAAGAAGACATAACTAACAATTTAAAATTGAACGATTGGCTGATTTTGATCTTCAATTATGAATTTTTTTTTTCGCTATCACTTTATTATCTAATAAATAATGCAGCAACAAAGTATTTTAAATTTACATAGTTGCGTACTTCATTATAAAATTATATTAGCAATGATAGGGTAGTAAACGATTATCATGATATATTTTTTACTTAAGCATAAAGATAAATTATCCTTTGAAAAATTATACATGACAGGATATATTAACTCAATAATATAGCATGACTTAAATGTGCATCGCTAAAGTTTAGGTCATAGATGGCACGATATCTAGTAAAGGAACGACATACTTACTCAACAAATTAAAAAGATCAAAAATTTGCGTTTTTTTTATTAGAGTATGGTTTACGTGCAGATGAGCAACCTGACAATACGTTATTAAAACTGCACGTTTGGCCTAGTGGTTAAGCGGTCGCCACGCCTTTCTCTACTTTGTCAAGTGTTGTGAGTTCAAATCCCATATGTAATAACACTTTGTGTGATACACAAATTGTTGTTCTAAGTCAGGGTGTTCTTTGTTTTCGTTTCATATATGTTTGTAAAGTCCCCCGCGACACAGGAATTATTCCAATTGCGGGAGTTGTCTTTTGAAAAGAAAGAAGGTTAATATCTTGAGATCGGTTTCTACATAGTAAGAGGAATCGATAATCACTTTGGCCCGGCGAAAAGCAACTAGAGTATTGCTAAATATGGGTTTTATGCGAGGACTTATCATTCCGGTCTAAAAGCCGATACATGACTCTCCCACAGTTACACTTTATGTCAGTTAGTCTTGAAAAAGGTAGTAACTTGTATCCAAAACTCACTAAAAATATAACAGGCCTACCATATTTTTCTATTTCAAGATCTCATTTTATGAACACTTTCTGGACTCATTCAGATTCCAGTGGTTAAAAACAGTAAGAACCAGTTTCTATAATTTACTTTTTTAGCCTTTAAAACCATTTACAACAAACGTAGTTAATATCGGGCAGATACATTCCAAGATATGAAGGTATAGATAAGCCTGCTCACAGAAATTGCAGTCGGAGGAGCAAAAGGAGAAATGAAAAAGCAACGCAATTAAAATCGAGTAATGTCGTCATATCCGTTCAAAAGCTTTAATAGTCGCTTGCATGACAAAACCTAGTTTTTGCACTACTCGATCGATTGGGTGGTGCAATTTATAACTTTAAGCGAATTCAATAAAAAAATCAAAGGCCCTCGCAATGTCCAAACTAACTGCCAAGGCTTCCCCCTTAGTCTCAATCGCCTGTGCCCAGCGATGTGTCAGGTATACTAGAAGAGCACCAGCTTTACGAAAGCCGTACTGCTGGTCACTAAGCAAATGATGACCTTCCAGATGATTCGACAAAAAGTTTAAGAAACTTTATTATGTTAGCAAAATTTTTAACGACAATTTATATAAATTGCTGTATATTCTCACACAAATTACAAATAGGCACCATTATATCTTGTTTTTTTTTAAATTAAACTTCCTTTTGGAACTAGAGACCTAATATAATATGCATGGTAGATTTATATTTTAATTTCAATAAAGTGAAGGAATAATTGTACTCTCATTTCTAAAGTCAGTAGTTGTGGATTAAGTTACGGATAATGAGTAATAAAAACATCATAACCGTTAAAATAATAAACGTAATTTCTAAAAATTACCATTTTTCATACAAGAACATTGCTTTTCCTATAACAGTAACTGTCCAGAATATGAAATATTTTTACAGCAAAAGTTGTAAAAATTTCTTTAAAATAAGACAATACTAAAAATACAAGTCTTTTCAATAATCTAAATATATAGGTACTTCCAGGATGATTTAGAAAGCATACGCAACCCGCTCCTTCATTATGACTTGTACTAGCTCACATTTCAGTTTCCGCTGCACGTCGGAGAGGTACCGTTATAAGACTGGATCTGCAGGTCCTAACTTAGCGTACTGTTCATATAATTGCAGTTAATGCTGCGGCTACGCCTAGTACTATCCCACATAGTTCGTACGGTAGAAGAAGGTGCGTTTTATATATTAGTTTGTGGTCAAATAAATTATAAAGGGTTTGATACTTTTTAAATAAAAATAATTATGTTACTTCTTATTTATAAAATTAATATATCTATATTTCTGGTGATAACTATAGAATGAACTTGAGTTTAAATCAAAAAGTCTTATATATCAAAACTACTGTACAAGCTATGAACATGTTAATTTATGAACTTTTTACATTGCAACCAAGCTTTGTACATTAGTCCTATTAGACTGTCCAATTTAGTTAATTTGAGATCCCAATTTGGTAGCTTTAAAATCGTATGCAATTTGCTATAAAGGCATTAACTAAACATTGGTAATAATTCTGTTATAGTCATCACTAAAATTTGTTCTTGTTATATAATCCAATCTTTAATCTGTTCGGCTTGCAGCCCATTTTTCGATATCTCACATCTCAGCTGTCACTGTTAAGTTCAGTACCAAATAAACGTTAATCAGAGGCACACGCTTGTTTATTACTTGAAAACGTAAAATTAATTTTGAAATTAGTTAAATTACTCAACTAAGGGCATAATTTTTCTTTTGCTATTCTTGCATTGAACGCTTAAAGCGTGTGACGTAATCTTAGATGTCGCCTAAATACATGCCAACTAAACTACCTACAATTCATTCAAACATAGACTGTGCACGATATTCTAGCTAGTGCTAAAATTCTTTTTAATTTCTAGAAATTATAAAGAAATTTAGCACTGGCAGTTTTAGACAGCGATAGATCGCACTTTCTTCATTCGTACGTACTTTAAAACTTATAGACAGGACACAGGTGTGCAGAACCGTGGGAAGAGAACCTTGATCTTGAACCACGATTGATTGTGGCCCAGTGTTTTTATTTTATACTAGTTATAGTACTTGGCTACGTACGACATTTTTTTAAAGTAAAACTAGGGTTAATGAAAGTTTAATCTCTTTGATCTTTATTTCTAGATAGTAAGTAACTATGTACTTTATCTTATAAATATAAATCTCAGTTTAAAACAACCACCACATATTTTAATAAATACTTATAAATATATAAAACCAGATCGAAAATAAGGTCTCCTGTTTGCTTAAAAAAAGTTAGTGATGTTTTAAAAGTAGAATAATGGATTAAGTGTTTCGACTAAAGGGATTGCAAGTCTGATGTACCTACTTTTCCTCAGAATTTTACTTTTACTTAATTACTGATAAGATAATCCTGAACGCTGCATACAGGAAAGCTGCATTCCAGAATCCTCCCTTGTTAAGGTCTCAAATTTTTTTTGAATGTACGGACCCGTACTCTACTTACCTACAGTACAGATTTGGCCTAATCGTTATATCCAGCAACTAGTTACTTTTAGAATTGATAGTATATTTAATGGGTTTTCCATCTATCATTTACTAGCTTTCCCTTAAATAGTATTGGAATAACCAATTAAACATAATTAATGAATTTACTTCACTTATTTGTTACAGGAAGAGCCTTCTATTACATTGTAAACTCTTAACTAACTGAGCAAAAAGTCACCAGTATATCGTGGACTATTTACTTGTGTATGCCTCACTAAGTCTTAATGAAATTCAGCAGATGTGAGCCGCAGAGAGGTCAAGGCATAATGGTTGTGCAGCATTAGAGAATGATGGATGACTTGTTTGACCTCTCGTTAATTCAATGCATTATTTATTACTAGGGGCTTGTTCACGCATATTTTGTGTTTGTATCAAATATTAATATACTACTGCCTCGTTGGTCTAGCGGTTACTGTGAGCGACTACCGATCAATTGATCGCGGGTTCGATTCCCAAGTCGGACGGATTGCTGTTGGGTTTTTCTCACAAGAAAATCTTAATAGGTCCCGGAGTATGGAAGATGGTAGTGTTTTCCGCCCGTGCCTCGGAGAGCACATAAAACCGTCGGTCCCGGTTGTCGTGAACACTTATAACAATCGTTATTGGGAAGTCAGTGCCCTCAAATATCCTGACAACTAGTTCAACTTTCGAATTCAGTTCACTTTCAGGGTTGCGGAGGTCTGATGGTAGTCGCGCCGTGAAAAAACTGATATTCACGTAAAACTTGTTGAACTGGTAGCCGACCCCAATTAATCTTTTGAATAGTAAAGGCTAGGAAGATGATATATTAGAAGAAATATTAATATAATGGTTTCAAAGAAATGTATATACGTATTTATATCAGTTATCTAGTACCCATAGTACAAGCTCTGTGCTGAGTTTAGGATTAGATGACGTTGTGTTACATGTCAAAAATATTTATTAATTCATTCAATATTTTTATTTAATTGGCTTAACACCCTTTAATAAAAAGAAAAGAGAACCAAACTTTTGAGGGATCGAAAAACTGTATAAAATATACCATATTTTAAATTAATTGCATTAGGTAAGTACTAGTTTTATGTAATATTTCAAGAGACCGTTTATTGTTAATAATTATAAATTAGTTGTCAAAAAAAACCACTTGATATATATGACCATTTGATCTCAAACTAGGAAGAGACTGCAATAAGTTAATCAGACTATTGAATAACATATATCATCGCAATACATGCGCAATTACAACAACTTAGCAAGACTGCACGGTTGGCCGAGTGGTGTCAGCGGTCGCCATGCCGCTTGCTACTGCGCCAAGTGTCGTGGGTTCAAATCCCACGCGGTACCTACAACACTTTGTGTGATCCACGAATTGTTGTCCCGAGTCTGGATGTTCTTTGTGTCCGTTTCATGTATGTTTGTAAAGTCCCCACGACACAGGATGTTTATTCCTAATGTGGGAGTTGTCTTTAAAAAAAAAAAAAAAAAAACTGTTGGACCAAGGCCTTTCCCATTGCACCAATCCATATACTCCCATTCTCTCATAAAAACTAACGAATGTATGAAAATGCTATCACGTCAACGTTAAATCGCGCGGTCAAAACAAAATATATGCCAATATTGCAAGAGAATTTCGAAGTGAAACACTTGCAACTTGGCTAAGAGGCCGATTAGCAATAGCCATAATTTGTAACGTGCAATTCACCGTGTATACCTGTATTTTGATACAGGTATACAACACTACAATACATTTCCGAGCATTGCCTTCGTCTCACTTTCTTTACCGGTTAATATGCTCTCAATTTTATTATTTTACTTTTAAAACGTCCAGTACACGGCAACTACATTTAACTTTCTTACTTTTTTTTTCATTTTATAGTGGGCAAACGAGCAGACGTATCGCCTGATAGTAAGCAATTACCGCCGCCCATGAACACCCGCAACACCAGACGCGTTACAAGTGCGTTGCTGGCTTTTTGAGAAGGAGTACGCTCTTTTCTTAAAGGTTTGAAGGTCGTATTGGTCCGGGAATACCGCAGGCGACAGTTCATTCCATAATTTTTGTGAGGCAGAAAGTTTCGGGAAAAGCGCACAGTTGTAGACTGCTAACCGTCCAGATGATGAGGATGAAATTTTTGTCGCGTAGGACGATGGCGGAGAGAGGCGAAAGGGATCTAAATTTATATTAAGGAAAGTACTGGCTCTTAATACTCTTTATATACGACTTCGTAGCCATAACCGTACAATTAAATCTTGAGCGAATTTCATTTTATTGTGGTGTTGTACATACGTACTATCTAATAATATTAAAGGTAATGCTAACCTGCTTTTAACTATTTATACTCTTCCTTTTCAATTAAATAACGCGCATTAAATGCACATATTACAAAAACTAGAAATAGGTGCAAAAAAATCACAATTCATAAAGTATTATACAAATGACGCTGTCAATAAGACTAATGGCTAGATAAATATCAACTTTAATATATTTCAACATGTTATATCTGTTATAATTGGCATTTGAAACGTTAAAAGATAATTCACCGCGTCACATATTAGCAAACTGGTTATTTATAAAAAGGCAAACATAATAAACACACCCTTTTATATTTATGATAAATGTCTTAATTGTAATACATTATAGATAATATATATTTGTATCATTTTTAGATGTGTTGATAGCCTTTTTTAGATGGAGATGTGGCGACTTCCACATAAACAACAACAATAACCTAATACAGCGCCATCTACCGAAGATAAACTGAACTACGAAGTAACGCACTACACGGAGTAACTACAAATCCTGAATCGCGCAATTAATAGTTCCCGCGCTGATTATCGTATATACAACATCCCAACATCAATTTTTGGGCAGTGGCCCGCCAGGCATGATCACCTCGCCTGGTCGGAGGATCCTCCCTGTGTGTTGGAGGGACATGATACCCGTTCCTCCACAGGGAATAGAAATCATCTCCATTTTAATACATCTTTAAAATTTCCTAAACTAATGAAATAACTAATGATAAGTAAGCAAGAGGTTAGACAAGGAATCGTAGAGAGCTTCAAGCAAACAAAGGTATTTAAGTCTTTGGATGGTTGAAGACCTCTGCGAGCCTATGTACTTTATAATAAAACATAAACATGAAAAAAACCTAAATAAAATTGAGAAAACTACAGCACATCTCACACAGTGATCAAAGTTACTAAGTAACTTATTTTTAAATAGGATAACTTCCGTGTCAAATAGATGTATAAAAACATTAAGCCAGACAATATTAATAAAGATCGACTATTTGTATTAAGTTATTTTCACTATAATTAATATGACCTTTTACAAAATATTCTATTTTACTTTTTACTATAATGTTACATAATAATAATTTGAATAACATTTAAATTGTGAGATGTTCAATTAGAAATCAATATTTATTTAAAGTCGAATAGCCTTGAAAAATTCATGTTTAATGTTCGATACGAAACTGCGATTAAAGATAGAAGATTCTAAAAAATAACTAGCCTACGATTCTAAAGCATTTTGTATTTAACATTTTCACCTCGTTCCAAGCGCGATGAAAACAAAATAATCAAATGACTTCGGAAGTTTATTATTACGGATCTCGACACTCGAAAATGAAGAAACAATTTTCACCTTAAAATTAGACGAACGAAACGCTAATTGTGGTTATATTTAAAAGTACATCTGATAGTTTTATCGAAGGCCCTAATTAAAAGCAACCTTCCAGTTTATTTTTCTCATTTTCTGAACTCTGTTTTTCAAAAATAAATGACCTTCCTCAACACTGATGACGCTAAAAGGCTTTTTCCATTACGCAGCTCTCGAATGATCTCTCCGATAAAAACGCAAACGTAAAACGATTATAGCAGTTGTAATTCAACAATTAGTGCTATTAATCACGACCTTGCGCCTCGATTTCTATCATAGTAACAAAGAATGAATTAATGATATGCAAATCTGCGTATAATTATTCCACGGCTTCCGTACATTGAAAGTTATAACACGAGAAAAGAGTAATTAGGTAATTATGTTTAACAATGGAGTTTTACGTATCCACTATGCAATAAAAATGAAGGATGTGTATATATATGTATATACAAATAAGGAGAACACCATAAGATTAACAATTTTACATTAATTAGCAGTACAAAAATTGGCAGTTAATTATACAAGTACTTAGTTTTTTAACTCTTAGTATCTTATACGATTGTTTCTTCCAATTCAACCTATTTCTCTTCTGCTCTTTTCACATGCACACACATACACATAAATAAATAGCAAGATAATGAACAATACACAGTCTACTTTATATGGGACTAAACACTGTCTCCCAAGATACACGCCTTCGGATTAGTTTGACTTTCAGTATAAGTACATACTTATTATGTTAAACTGTTGATTATTTTTTTTTTATTTCTTTAAAAAATAGAAATTATTAGATAAATAAACTAAGAATAATAATTATATATTGAACTAAGTGGCGTGCAATTGGAGAGGCCTATGTCCAGAAGAGAACTGCGATAGCTGATGATGATTTAAATAAAATAATTCCCAAATGTTGCAGCGTTGTTTAGCGTATGTAACATTTGGGATCTTATTTTTGCAACTTCAAGGGACCGCAAAAATAATGATATATGTATATTTTATGTGATATATATTACTTTACGTGATCTTGAGGAAAATATTGTGATAGATAGACAGACATATAGGTAATTGTACCTTTTATCCCTTATAATAAAGTATAAGTATTAATAGCATCTAATCTAATATCTTTAAACGAGCAATTCTTGTTTTTAAACTGAATCTCGAAAAATGTTTCAACGATTTTCATGAAATTTTGTATGCAGGGGATTCGGGGGCGATACATCGATCTAGCTAGAATTCAATTAGAATCTAGCTAGAATTAGAAAATGTACCAAAAAATAACATTGAGCAAAGCACGGTCATCTAGATACCTAATAATAATATGTAAAGAACAACAATCATATAGAAAAAGCTTTTATACACATGAATGGGCCGGCTCGACCGAAGTAATTATACGGCCTCACAGAAAACCGGTGTGAAACAGCGCCTGCGCTGTGTTTCACGGAGTGAGTGAGGATACCGGAGGCCCCACTCCCTTGTCCTATCCCCCTTCCCTTCCCTCAAAGGCCGGCATCTCCCTTGTGACGCCTCTGGTGTTGCTGGTGTCCATGGGCGGCGGTAATCGCTTACCATCAGGTTTGCTCGTTTGCCCCCAATAATTCAATAAAAAAAAGAAAAAAACATAATGACTGCTCTAAGCAGCATATCAATACCTAGACTGTCTAATTATAAGATACAACGTTATAAATGAAATAAACAGTAAAAAATATATTATCATTCAACAATGCACCGCATAGTAATTAATTGCACAGGTTTTCTTTGCCGTTCATTACAGAAAAGTATTTATTAGGTTTGTATTAATAAACTCTTCCTCCTTTGAAATGGAATTTCAAATCTCATTAATGGAAGGTGTAGAAAAGAATCCTTACAAGGAGTAATAAAATTAAAGTATGTGGTACCAAGTTACCCAGTTGATTCTCATTAACTTAATGAACATGAAAAAGTTTAAATAACTCTAACTCGACTGCTTCAAACTTTTGATTTATATAGCCTATGTCAACCGAGCTATTATTATGAATCTATTGACGACTCATTCATTGAAATCAGTTTAGTTGCTAAACGTATTACCCTTCTTTTGATTTTGTCATAGTCGGGTAAAAATATATGCAACGAGGGAAAGGTAAAGAGGCTTTCATTTTAGAATTCTTTTCTCTATGACCTCTTTCTATGCTATTACGGAGTTCACAATACTTTGACGTTTAGTTCTCCTGTACATTTTCATTGCTTTAGTGGTTTTTAAATATAAGCAAAAAAGAACATCGCTAATTCCGACTTGGGTCAAGGCAATGTGACTTTATTCATCAACATCATAAACAACCCATGACGTCCCACTGTAGGGCGTGGGTCTCCTCTCAGGAGAGAGTTAAGACCATACGTCTCCAAGCTGGCCAAGTGCGTGTTGGGGACTGGCAAGACAACGTTGTGGCTACGTAATCTTGCCGTCGGATGTTTTTAAGCCGCCTAAAGGCTTCTAACTAATCTGCCCGACTGTTATATGATAAGAACCGGGACCGACTGCTTAACGTGATCTCCGAACGTGATTGCGCTCATGTTATCATGCCACCAGCGGTCACCCATCCAGATAATGACTGCGTCGACGTTTCTTACCCTCGATAATTGTTTCTAATCACCGAGTACAGCTGGGCTATGAACGCCTCACGTGTTTCCTCTATTAAAAGATCATGTCAAAGCCCTAGACCGCTGATCGACGTAAAAACACCAACAGGAAGCAATGTGAATATAGTGTTTATACATCAGTTTTATTAACGGGAAACACAAGAGATGAAAAGCTTAAATTGACAGTAGTCAGGCGTTAGTAATGACAGGATGTCATTATGCACAGATCACATAGATAGATTAAAATATTGATCACACGAAGCCTGAGAAATAAATATTAAAGTCGGTAATAAGTACTTTACAGTTTATCGTCATAAAAGTCAATCAGCAAGCAGAAAAAATTGAAGTATTGATATAAGTTATTTTACTGCTGCTTACCTTGATTTAATGTCTAGAAAAATTATGCTTTGATCTTTTTTATGCCAGGTTTATGCTATCTTCCTAAACTTGCTTATTCTAATATTTATTCCTTGTTATATTTTTGCATAAACAAATGTTGCATTTTTAAATGTAGTGGTCAAGTGTACGACGTACGACCCGAGCCACTGCACTGCAGTCAAAATTTATTTAAATCTCATTTTAGTTGTTATGAAATTTATAATATAGACAGGTGAAAAAAAAGAAAATTTTATAAAATAAGACACAACTATAGTAATAGCTCTATTGGTTTCAGATTTTCTTTGTATTGAAACTTAGTAAGCAGACTACGGCAATTGAAGATAACGTAGATTTTCTTAGAGTACTATTATTCTGTTTTCTATAAAAAAAATACGTGCGTTAAATAAAGTACGGGCAAATATTGACAAGCGGGTCTAATAATGAATGCCTCTAGAAAGGTTAACGAAGCTTTTGGTGGCAAATTTTCGGTCACTACATCAGCAGTCCCTTTGATAAGCTTATTTGTGAAGCCACTACCAAGTGACCAGAGACTTCTTTCAATTATCTGGCAATAGCATTGAGCTGTGAAAAGTTTCAGGCCCTTATGAAACCACATAAAAAAGAAGTCAATGTAAAATATTCCGGTCTACAAGCACTGTTTAGTTAAATTTAATATATGTATATCTAAATACATGAATATTTAGATAACCTATACCGATTGTAACATATCTACGATTTAGGTGTCAAAATCAGTAATAAATTTCCATCTCAATATTTTTTGGAAAACACCCAAACTCCGAAACAAATATTTGAAGATCATACAAACATTTGGTCCGACCCGGGAATCGAACCCGAGACCTCTTGCTTAGCAGTCGCATACGCTACCACTACGCCACCGAGGCAGTAAAATATATGACAATTTTTTCAAATAGTCTATTCGTGAAAGACTACATCATCAAAAATAGACCTATGCTTATCGCTTAAATGCGACTAAGTGCCATCTTGCCAACACATTTTAAGGCCAACATATTTCCGTCAAAAGATACCAAACGAAACTTTCCCTAGCCATTGTCATTGTTATTTCAGTCCTTATAGGGACAGGACACGTAACTTACAACATTTGCGTCAATAATTATTTACTCCAATTTCGTAAACTTCAAAACATGGTTTGGTTTCTTTATCTTCTGGGTACATATTCTAAGTGAAAGTATCTTAGTGGTCAAGGGCGAAATTGAAAAGGTTTTAGTGTCATATAAGAAAATTCTGCTGATTTCCTTGAACTATAAACAAAACTTGTTTATTATAGTAATCGATGATGTTAATCGGTATCTGGAAATTATATATTTACGATAAAAATGTGATTTTGTAATAATTTTCTACAATCTGATGAAAATTTATTTGGTAAAGTATTTTCGTCTTTGTTTATGTTCAATTTAAAAGCAAGTATTTAAAATTCAGTGTTATTACGTTCGTCTTAACTAACATTTCTCTGAACCAATTCACCCTAACGATTTTAGTTTGATCTTTGATAAAACATTTTGTGAGCTTGACGCGTAAATATTATTTCACTTTGTAGTAGGTATATGAAAACAAATAAAAAACATAATTTTTATTCATATAAACAGCCACGCTCTGGTAACTGCTCTGATTAACAAGAAATTCATTGTATAGCAACTTATAAAAAGCAAACTGGATCAGAAGTAGAAAATGAAACACGTAGCTTAGACAAAGGTTTTCCATGAACTAAATCTGCGACCAATTCCACCACACATAACCTTGATATGTAGAGGATTTGTTACATGCCGCAGTTGTGTCTTAGGCTGATGTTATACTGATGTTCTCGATCACTGTATAATAAATATAATTTTCAATAAATTATCTTATTTAAACTTATAAAATACCAAGAATATTTATTATGTATTTGACTTTCAAAAGCAAGTAATGGATGCAGTTTATAGGCAACTAGCCAACCCGTGCCCACTTCGTAGGGCGTTAAACCTGACTTGATTTACGAATACTATTATTTTTAATGGAATTTATTGTTCAATCATAATAAAACATGGCCTATTTCACTCCTGAATGGTGTCGTTTTCTGTTAGTGAAAGAGTTTTCAGGATTGGATCAGTACTTCCGAAGATTACCCCCTACAACTATACCAACAAAGTTAGAAACTTTACCTTTTAAAAATATTCGTATAGATGAGCGTTTACTTAATAGGTATTTGGAATTAATTTTATACAGTTTGTTAATCATAAATATCTCTACCTCAAGACCAATGAAATGCTATGAATATATTTTTATCTGAGGGATGATGATGAGCGATGACTACCAATTTGTTAATATTTATTTATTAGTTTAATTGCAAAATTTTAGATTCAGAATTTTTAAGTGTTTTGAGCTTTTTGTAATACTAGGCTTGAGTAGTGGTTCATATATGTTATGTAATATTGTGAAGTTTGACTTTTAAAAAATGTTTCGCGAATAATCTTTAATTCTACCACTATTTTAAAATTCTTAGGACTATTGCAAAAATATGTAGAAATAAATTTAAGAAAGCGGGAAATGTCCTCAAAACTTGATTTTTTCCTTAAATACGTCTGAATCGGAACTGGTTCTAATATCATTCTTCTTTTGTATTTCATCTTTATGCGTTGAAAATATATTTCTTCGTAATAATATAATCTACAATAAAAACCCTTCCACGATGCAACTCGTATGTATCTTAAACTTTACAGTCGAAGAGCCTACGCTGAGTAATTTGTGTCAGGTGAACAATAGATGTGAGTGACAGACAGCATTAACTGAATATGCATACTTATTCTTGTTATAAGGCCCAATTAATTGCCAGTTAAGTGTCTATTACAATGATATTCAACTTGTCATTTTCACACCTAGTAAAATTTATAGGGCTGGCCGGTAATATGGGGGATTTAGAAAACAAGAATTTTACTTTGATCTCCTGGACAATGTCTCGAGTACACCCAAAGTGTATCATAGGTCTATATTTACGGGTTAGCAACAAAATTTTATTCCGATAAATATTAAATTGATTGAAGTATATCTAACACAAGTAACCCTTGATTTACCATAGAAGGAAATTGACAAGAACAATTGCTGTTTTTGATCACTTCAAGATCTGCGGTCGGTTTTATTCTAAAGGGGAGGGGCAAATTTTTTTTTGTTCTTCTAACAATCAACCTAAAACTTTAACAGTTTCTAAAACTTCAATACTCACGTAAACAGTGACAAGATAATTGTTAAATTTCAATTAAGAATTGATGGACAAGTGATTCGTTGAACAAAAACTGAATATTAAAATATCAAAGATCGTAAAACAATCTTTGTTCTCATCTGAAGACACCACTCCAATAAACTCTGATAAATGAGAAGATTGCCTCGCTAATGTAATGCTGAAATTAAAAATCAAATACTGCATGTTGGTATTGTGTAAAACAATGCATGTTGATCATACGAATTTCACTGACCGGAATTTGAAGCCCTCTCAGTGTCATCAACATGATTTGAATATTCATTTTTAATACTTCAACCTTACCTAGTCAGCCCTGCAATGGTGAATAGGTAGGAGGCAAGGATAATGCCCACATTAATCTAGTCACATAAAACTTGCCATTGTTGGATTTATGAGTTAATCAGCAACGACAGCGCTATAGTATATTACGAGAAAAATGTATTGTTAACTTTGTAGCATATTATAATTGGTTTTGTAATTGCTGTACTTAAAGTTAAATTGATTACAATAATTATAATTGATATTGACATTACTTTGTTGATGCAATTACTTAAGCTATCTGACTATATATATATGATTCATTGTGGGTTGTTATCCCTTTCCATTTCCTGGGTGTAAAAGGCAAACCAAATAGGAGAATAACACTGCAAAGAGAAGGAAAACTTGATAACATAAAATCTATAGCAATCCGTCTGACCAGAGTATTAAAGACCTATCTAGCAGTGGACTATAATACCCAAAAAGACTTAAGTCTTTTATTATTATTTAGTGGCTGCTCTTAAATATTTCAATTTTATTGGTATGGTATAGTATGTACCATTCTTTTAGATAGTGTCGGTGCACCCGCACGCAGTTAATGTTATTATTGCGGAATACGAATATATTAATTCACACAACGGCATAAACTGACAAATCATACTTGCTTGTGGGTACATACGCTGCAGGAGGGCCCTTTGATTTCGTAGCGTGGCTTGACGCACGTGTGACGGAGGCATGATTAAGGTGACTGTATTTAATCGAATGGACTATAGACGTGGTAGTGTGTTATTAAAAATAAAAATATATATAATAATATATAATATTCCAGGTAGCTAGAAATCGTATTTTAATTTCTATTTTCATGCATAAATTCTTAGTTCATAATCCTTAAGTACTTTTAAATATTATGTATTATTATATTTTATGAAATACCTATCAAACACCGATGTTGCTACATATCGATCATCATTGTGAATATTTATTTCATGCGTTCAATTTCGTTTTCAATTCAATTCAATGAAAACTGTTGCTCTTTTATATTTAACCTTCGGCAATTTATTTATTGTCATAGTAAATCTATGAGTAAAAACATATATTGTGAATACGTTCAACTCTATTCATTAAAATAAATAATAAAAAATAAAGAGCATTGTCTTTAAAGACGATGTTCACATGTTTCGTCACGCTTAACACAACAAATTATTGCATATAAGTACGTAAACGCGATATCGTCCTTTTGTTTTCACTGATTTCTATATCCCTGGCAGTTTTAGTTAAGCGATGCTATTCGTTTCATTTTCAAAGCTTCATTTTAGCCAGCAGCAGCTGTTTTCTACTAAACTCATAAGTTTGTTAAGTAGAAAGAAATCTACGTACGTACTCACAAAGTTTAAAGTTCCTAAAATTGAAGTTGCGGATTAGCACGACTCCTTGTTATTTATCGTAAATATATTATCGTATTTTTGACAGTTAGTGTTCTACAACTATGTTTAGTATATGACGTTATACGTTAATAAATAATGTCAGTAATAGCAAGGTCGGACAATGAATGAAGTAAATGAAATTTAAAGTTATGTATTATAATTAATAAAACATAAAAGCTATAATACTCATCTAATGTTATTAATTCTTGAAACTGATTATAAAACAATTTTTAATATTTTATACTAAGATTCTAAAAAGGCTTGATAGGATCTGATTAATTTCGTCTCCGTAAAAGATAAAATTCATATAGTTTATGTTTAAGTGACGAGCCTTCATTATGAAACTATTGGCACCTCATTTAATAAAATCGTTTAGCAGTTTCGTGGTATGATGAAATATTAACACATTACCTACATACTCACATATACTGCCAAAACTGTTACCCTTCATTTCGTCGTAGATGGTTAAAAATAGGTCTTGTGTAATATGACAATTTATAGCTTAAGATCAACATTACCAATTTATTGGTTGATTTTTCGATTTGTCTCTGTTGAAAACATAAGAGAATATTTAAATATTAACAAAGAAGTTGTGTTATTGTGAGTTCTCAAGCCTTCCAGCTTGATAAGAAGTCAGTTATAAATCTGGCGCAATATTGATACTGAAACAGATTAACACGCCTTCATGTCCTGTGGCTGTCTCTTCTTCTCTTTATTTATTTATTCTCATAATCCTTAAACAATAAGAATTTTACTTTAATTTAATTTATTATATGCTAATACTTAAGATAATAAATTGATGAGTATCATTCTTCTTGTGTTCGTATAGGTATATGTAGGTCGCACGTGTCACAAGTCACAATTTAGGTTACATTATGCAAATGTGGTCTATAATGTGTACAAATTTACAATTTTAGGATATTCAGATAAGGAATTTCTTCAAGGCTTTGTTTGAAAGGTATTTAGAACAAATTAGAAACTTAGTAAAAGTTAAGAAAGTTAAAACTTTTGTGATAAGATTTGAATAAAAATGAAACATATCCATCTTCTAAGAATTTCAGAAATGCGATTGTGAATGATTTTTGTTCATGTTTCATTTTTTACTAATTACCGTTGTGGGGGAACGGGTATCATGTTCCACCCAACACAAAGGGAGGATCCTCCGACCAGGCGAGGTGATCATGCCTGACGGGCTACTGCCCAACAGTTGATGTTGGGATGTTGTATATATGATAATCGGTGCGAGAACTTTAATTGCGCGATTCAGGATTGGTAGTTACTCCGTGTAGTGCAGTTTGTAGGTACAGTGCGTTACTTCGTAGTTCAGTGTATCTTCGGTAGATGGCGCTGTAGTAGGTTATTGTGGTGTTATATGTGGAAGTCGCCACACCGTAAATTATACAAAAATCTTGGATAGTAGGAGAAACAAGTCAGCTATAGAAGAGCCATGTTATCCGTGTGTGTGTGACTACCTCACGGTTGACTCACCACAACCACGCCGAAGCCTGGTGTGTTTTTGTGCTGGCTTGAAACCATACAAATAGCTATACATATATACTTTAATCTAGAAAGTGGAGAAGGACAGTTAAAATCTTGTGGCCTCTGTGACAGTTTGCCCGGTACTCCATAAAAAAACTTGTCGAAAGGCAGAGAAGAAGGCAAAGAGAAACATTCGTATTAATAAGCGTCTATGCGCCTGAAGACTGAGTTTTTCTAAATAAAAATACATTAATGTATGCCAAGCGGCAGTTGTATTTTTAGAGATAAAATTACAAAGTAAATCTTAAGCTGCTTTGTCTTAGAACTATTGGCTAATTAATAAAATGGAATTTTGAGAAGTTAGCCAAGACATTCGAATTTGCAAACCGATACTAGCTAACAGATCTTTATCGTCCAAAATTATGGCATCTAACTTTTATATCGACGGTAAAATACCAAACTGGAATGCATTTACCCAAGGCTTAGCTTAGTTCTAAGAAGTTCCTACAAAAAGTTAGGTAAATTCACCGAACAGTTTTTTTACCGGCTAAAAAGTCGTTCATCACATTCGAAGGTCATTGGCTAGACGTACACAAAGAATGCTTGTCTGCCTCCATGTTTTTACTTGAGTTTTTTTAGCAATGTCATACATGAGCGTATAGAGAAGTCACGCTAAGGTCGAATTTATTTGGCAAACGAATAATTTCATATTTGGAGATGTAAAAAAAGTAGATTTCAAATTGTGAGTTGGGTCGTGATTTATCTTATTATGGTCGAGATTTGCTGTATAAAATTATGTGTAAGTCGTGAGTTTTATTCGTTTTGTTATTCTGGAAAACTAGTACTTTTTGCATGACGAGCCGTTTAAGAATGCCAAAGACCGCTTTACTGTTATTTAATTAAATTGCGTCATATATTTAATAGGTTATCAATGGCGTAGATAATTTTCAAAGTGCTGTATGTTTGTAAATTGAGATTTTAACGCAAGCCTATTATTAGTTACGGATATAATATCTGTTTTGCCTTATTCATTAGTAAAGAACCAGAAGTTCACTTATTAAGTGCTTTAAAAGAAGAAGGCACAAAGGAGTTGTCCATTTCCTTAAAAGAAATGCCATTAGACAACATTTCTTTTCTTAGGAAATGGTTCAAGGCTCAAATCTGTAAAGAGGATATTATTGAACTGAGTGATTTATGTGATAACCGATTTCGAAGCAGAGAGAGAGAGTCTAATATGAAATGCCTTATTATATGAATCCTCACAAAAAGTAAAGAGTGTCATTGATCGCTTTCAATGGTTTCCTTATATCCATAAATATTCATAAAATCTTGGTATAAAATTTTACAGTTTGTTTTTTATAGGATCCTGTATTAACTTATCCAGTTACTTTTTAGTTATATAGCATTTTCCAATCAATACATTGATGACATTGCACAAACATTAAATGTCAAATAAACAATAATGGGACCATTCTCTTTCCTTGCGGCACGCCATAGCATCTAAGTAAGTCAATAGAGCTAGTGATGGGATTTACTGCTATTAAAGTTTCAAATGACCTATTTTTTTAATATTACAGCCATATTACAAACGGGCCCCCATTTGTAGCAAAGGTAGCTTATGATTTATATATAAATACTTTGTTCATAAGCCTAGGCGAAGTGATCAAAGGCTAATTAAAGATCATTAATTACAAAACTTTAGTTTACGTTTACCAAATATATAATATTTGTATTAATAAATAGTTCTTAAAATATATCAATAAAATAAAGATGAAGTGGAATAAAAATATATCTGAATTTTATCCAATTAAAGTATGTTCGATACAAAATATCAGTAACATCTCTAGCTAGAACCTTACATTCTAACACACGACTTTTTATGGTTCCATCAATTATCTCGCCAAGGTTATCGGCTGGTTCAACTAGTATTCCTTATACTTTCGTTTTTTAACTTGCAATTAAATAAACTGTTTTATGTCGGTTGTTGCTTACACGTGGTCTATAATATTTCTCATAAAGACCATCATTCAAGGTAAGCGAATAAATTTTTCATTTTAAAATAACTATAAATTTATTTATATGTATTGAATGTTTGTTTAATTTATAACAATAATGAAAATGACGTATTGTCTAGTCTTATACCACACCAATTTCTGTGCTATTTTATAAGAAGTCGGCCTCTATTTAGACTATTTGAAGAAGATTACGCTCATCTAAATTTGAAACAGAATTTAAAATTTTGCACTTTGTGACTGGCTAAAATAAAATACATTTTTGAAAAACAAAGAGTATAATTTCAACTGCATGACTGCAATATAAACAGTAAGTATAGAAAATTAACTAATACAATAGCCTTATTCAACCGCTAATTTACAGAATAAAAGAGGCTCTATCTAAGCACATACAATCAGCAAGAAGATACAAAGAACTCGTAATATACTGTGAAACTTAACTATACAGTAAAGCGAGGTAAAGATAATAGAAACGGCCCTCACTTTTACCCTTCCAAAATTCACAAGACTGTCCGAAAATCGTGTCGGTTACGTAAAAATACGTGAAAATATCATGTCCAGATAGTTTTTATCTTAATTCTAGTTTCGCAATTTGTCATTGACGATTGTAGAAGTTGTTTTTTATAATGATCATTATCTTATTATTCTGACCTTACTTAAATAGCACAATTCTGTATCGCGGTCCGTGTAACTTAAGCCTTTTCTCACGCTGTCCGCTCCGTGTGAGATTCAATCTGATGTTTGAAGTAATGAGCACAATCATTTTTGTAATTATTCATCTGTGTATGTCTCGAGGCTATTTTGTTGTTCCCACTGTCATACAAATACAAAAGCTTAGTCGAAATCAATATTTGAATAATTGAACTGATTAGATTGTTACTGTACAAGTTCACTACTACTGATACAAAAGATATGTATATATATTCCCTTGAAATTTTATTTTCGACTTTATAGTCTCGAGTTCAATGAACAGGATGTGCCTGTAAAGGTTTCTTTAAAGAGTTTTCATTGTCGACCTTTCTTTACTGTTGTCACCATCTAATTTGGTACATATTAGTTCTGTTACATATTTTAGGACCTATGAAAAGAGCTGTGGCCCGTAATAGTTACTTCTTCAAGTTTAAGATGTATACTCGTATAAATAATAGTGCAATTTTGATTTCGAGCCATCTAATAATGAATTTTCCCTTATATTTATTCGTCGATATTTGAAGTCATCTAAAAGATAACAAAATAAACCAGTGTTTCTATTTTTTAGACATCTGACATTATTTTCGTTGTAAAATTTATATTTTTGATTAATCCTGTATACATTTTAGACAGCCTTAAAAAACCGTTATCATAATTAATATTCGTTGTAAGACTAAACTTCGACACTTGATTTGAATATTATTTGACACTTAATATACATTTCATTACCTACATGAGCTTTGTAGAAAACTGTCAGCTCAACGAGTACAGGACATGAAGGGTGACGACAGATAAACAGACAGACAGATGCTATCTCATATACATACAACGCCGTCAATCACGAACACAACTAAAATGCGTGTGAATGTACACTACCATTCTATATTGACCTCTCATTATTAAAAAAATGTAGTTCACGATGAATCTTTCTCCGCTGGTTTTCAAAAAATCTAGTGTAATTTGAGCTTTAGTAAAGAACTACCTAAAGGCATGTAGGGGTCATGGGAGCGTGGTATTTGCATGCAGTAGTTAGCCTTGTGTGTTTGATAAAAAATAGGTGGGATCGCTTCCTTGTTGGTGTTTGAACGTGTAGGCAGTAAATTCGTGGGTTATTTAATTAATTTGATGGTATTTTCAATGTCACATTGTTGTGTTTACTATTACGTATAGAAAGTTTTCAAGGACTTCGAGACAGCTGTAGCCTAACTGGACTTTACTATTATTATTTTCATTGAATAGTGGGCAAACGAGCAGACGTATCACCTGATGGTAAGCGATTACTGCCGCCCATGGACAACACCAGAGGCGTCACAACTGCGTTGCCGACCTTTAAGAGATGGGAAGGGGGATGGAGGGAGGGGTATGGGCCTCCGGTATCATCACTCACTCGGTGAAACACAGCGCGAGCGCTATTTCACACCGGTTTTCTGTGAGGCCGTGGTATCACTCCGGTCGAGCCGACCCATTCATGCCGAAGCATAGCTCTCCCACGGCGTAAAGGAAATCGATACATCTGGCCAGAAAACCTTATTTCTTAACAGAGATTTATGTCCAGGAGTGGATTATTAAAGAGTGGCTGTTAATGATGATGATGAATCTCATCCTTGAAGTTCATAATGCTCACTAATGACTACCTCGGTGGTGTAGTGGTAGCGTATGCGACTGCTGTTTTTGAATTTTCGTGTTCGTTTCATGGGTTGTTTCGGAGTTTGGGTGTTTTCTCTGTATTAAATAAAGTATAACTCTGCTTATTTCGAAACAATATGACGTGGTATTTTATATTGGGGGCAAACGAGCAGATATATCGCCGGATGGTAAGCGATTATCGCCGCCCATGGACACCCGCAATGCTAGAGGCGTTACAAGTGCGCTGCCAGCCTTTTAAGAAGGAGTACGCTATTTTCTTGAGGTTTGAAGATCGTATTGGTGCGGGAACACCGCAGGCGATAGTTCATTGCACAGTTTTGTTGTGCTAGGCAGAAAGTTGAGGGAAAAGCGCACAGTTATAGACTGCCAACAGGGATCAGTCCGAAAAATTTTTAAATTTTGAATTTATTCATAAAATATTATTTGAACACGAGTACTTACATGAGCTTATAAAAATTTTAACTGGGGCTTGAATGTTTAGACAGTTGCTTATATATTATTAACTACAGAGATTGCTATTGGATATTGTCATTTAGATAGTCCTATTGATAGGAGAATTTCCGCATAGTTCATTGGTTGAAAAATAAAGAAGCCAAAATGCAATGTAAATCTAATAAAAAGCTCAAATACTGATGACCAATTTTTTTTTGCATCATAAGGATTATTTGAAACCTAAAAAAATAATTGGGAGGAGCCAAGCCGGTTGAGTGAATCCATAGCTGGACATAGGCTGGCTCAGTCCACCGGACTGCGATAACAATATTTAAATGTTATAAGTACTAAAACTGACTCAAAAACTAGTTTATCTGATCCGAAATCCTGTTGCTAATTTTTGTTTCTAAATTAGCATTTGTTCATATAGAAAATTGTTTTTAAGTTTTAACTATTCAGATACATTTAACCCTATTATTACTTTCATAATTAAATTAATAATCGAATTTTAACAATAGAATCTATATGCGTCTGTCTATTTATTTTTACTGGATATTTGCTTTATATCATTATCTATTTGAAATTCATACATACATAGGTGAAGTATTTAACTAAAATCGAACAATGAGAGCCATCTATGATTTCAATGAGAACTAAAAATGTTTGGCATCATTAAATTAATGTTTTCTTTTCCATGTATAAATTAATGCAACTTTTATAGATGAAATAAAAATACATTAAAATTGTTTATTTATTCAATTGTAAAAGTTGATAAAAGTTTAACCAATGAATAGGTTTACTGATTCTCGTAAACAGTTGTAAATCAGTGTAAACCACAGTATTCCACTCATAAATATGAGTAAAATGTTTTTATACAAAATAATAATGCTTTTCGAATACATAAATTATTAAATTATGATACAATTGGAGTGAAAATATGATTTCTTATAATATTTTGGTTCAGCGCCATCTATTACACATATTTTGAACTTCATCAAATGAAGTTATTTCAAAATCATGATACTTCAGTGGTTCAAAAAGTGTCCAAAAGATGTAGTTAAATTAGTTGAGTTTAATTTTTCAGACTGACAAAAGAATATATTCATAAAATCAGACCCACAAGAGTACTAAAATAAATATTTTATAATGTAAATACGAAAGAGTATAATAATATACAACGGGTAATAGACCCTAATAGTTTGAGCCCCTTAAACTCTGAAGCATATATTTGTAGATCATAGTAACTTTTGACCCGACCTAGGAATCGAATCCTAGATCTCAAGTACAGCAGTCGCATACGCTACCATTCCGTCACTGAGGCAAGCAGATAGGTAGCAGTACTTGATGGTAAGTAACTGCCTACCGACCTAGTTGCATGCAGGTGTAACTCAAAAATCACGAGTATGTGTCAGGTTCTGGGGTTGGGGTTCTTGAGTGGCGACCGCGTCTCAGCAAACGTAGTGTAAGACGTCCACAGGCCAGGTGAAGTGATGATTTGCGCAAGACGGCTGACAGCAGCTGGATGCAATTAGCTCAGGATCGAACCAAGTGGCGTGCAATTGGAGAGGCTTATGTCCAGCAGTGAACTGCGATTGACTGATGATGAAGATGTGTGTGTCATGAGCATTTTTTAGTTTTATGCAGAAGTTTTTTTTTGCTATTTTCAAGTTTCAGTAAAAGCTGGCAATTCAAACATAAGTTAAAGCTTAGTATGAAGCTTTTATCAAACACAAGGTGGGAATGCAGAATTCAGGCGGTGAAAGCCATATTATTAGCCATACATAAGCAAAAAAAAAAATATAATAAATGAATTAAAAAACCATGTTTACTAATTTAATTAAATTCTTATGCATAATTAAAAAATAGCATGTTTTTCTTACTTCTCCGTCCGCGCAATTTTCGTAAAAAGGGGTATAAAGTTTTTGCTACATGTAATATATTGTTACAGAAATATAAAAAAATATCAATTAAAACCTTTATACCATTAGGTATATATTTCAGGGTCGTTTGTGAATAGACGGACACATGATGAAGTGATCAATTTTAATATCTGGCCACGACATGTACATAAAATAATATTAACTACATACTAATAAAATACATATTTTCCTGCATTTATGTTGTAAATAACACATATCATGTAATAGATATTATGTCTTAGGTACAATACTAGCTGACCCACGCAACCTCGTTTGCGTCTTCTATTGCCCGTAGCGTAAAATTTTCCTCCGTTTTTGAAACATTATTTATTGGTACTCCGCTCCTATTAGTATTAGCGTGATGATATATAGTCTATAGCCATCCTCGATAAATGGACTATCCAACACTGAAAGAAAAAACATTTTTCAAATCGTACCAACGGTTCCTGAGATTAGTGCGTTCAAATAAACAAACAAACTCTTCAGCTTCATATATTACCTAGTATAGATAATGCCAGTACAAGAGCTAGTTTTGAAAGCCATGTATTATTATTACATACTTTCTGTTTTTTTTTATCGTTTGTTAAGATGTCTGTAAGTACTTATTCTTAAGAAGTTTATTCATCAACAGGATAATTTTTAAATAGTGACCATACACCAACTAGCGACATGGCACCCCAGCGCACTGTCTTTGAAATTCTCGGATTTGCTCTACTATAATATGAATGTGTTACACATACAAAACTTAATCTTTAATCAGTCTATCTATTGCTAATAACCGCATTAAAATTCGTTGAGAAGTTCACAAGACCTAAGCGAACAGATATCGGAAACGTTTTCATACTACGTAAAGATACCCCAAATCCTAGCTACCGTAGATGATTCTTATTTATTCTGGTTTAAAAAGACAACTCCCGCATTAGGAATATATATCCTGTGTCGCGGGGGACTTTACAAACATACATATAACGGACACAAAGAAAACCCAGACTCAAAACCACATTTTGTGGATCACACAAAGTGATGTTCCACGTGTGATTTGAACCCACGGCACTTGGCGCAGTAGCAAGCGGCGTAGTGACCGCTTAAACCACTAGGCCAACCATGCACTCACCGCAGATGATATGGCGCTTATCACCTTTTTTTAGGGTTCCATAGTCCATGTCGCGGAATCCTTATAGTTTCGTCATGTCCGTCCATCTTTACGTCCGTTTATTCTCGGTTTATCGATTACAATGTTACAAAATACTTAATATGAAAGTATTACAAAGTAAATAATCGTAAAATTCATCTCATAGTGTTTAACTCACGTACTTACTAGAACAAAATAAATCCGCAAGAAGCTTAATAGCCACAAGTCATAATCTGACAGCGGTTTATTAGCTGGTGCATCTTATTTCAATGTGTTTTCGATTGTCGTATGTTCCCTTGTAATCCGCGTAAATTTAGTTCCAACCTTACTAAATATGATTTTTTCACTGTATGATAGCAAATGTACCAAATAAGTATAATATAATGTAAAGTAATCCATACTAGTATTATAACTTCGAGAGTATCTCTGTCTGGTACGCTTTTACGTCCAAACTGCTGTACCGGTGTCAGTAAAATTTGGCTAGGAGATACTTTTATACTTTAGGAAGGACAAAGGCTATTTACCGTCATAACCGATGTACACGTAAAAGCAAAAGCTAGTATATTTTAATGTATAGTAAATATATATATATATATATGTGTGTAATAGAAGGTAAGAGAAACACAAAGATGATGCGTACATTAGTTTCCAAATAATTTGAGTCTTTTGATAAACTCAGCTTATCACCTTTAGGGTGCAGGTTTTAAAAGTGTCACGCCTATTCCATTGGTATTAAATAGGGTACAATTGATCATATTAGAGTTTTTTTGGAACGAAGTTCCTTATCGCGCGTTGTGAAAGGGGGCTAGACGGAAAAAAATCATACGAAAAAGTTGTCACGACACTTTTTGTTGTCACGACACTTTTTGCTATTTCAAATTATATTTGTTATTAGTTTATTTTTCATTGCTTGATTCACTATTTTTGTTATGGGAACGAAGTCTTAATATTTTTTTATCAAGAAAATATTGTTTTGTTATTATTTTTTAAAGAATTGGTGAAAAACATTTTTCAATTTTATATATAGCGCCATCTTTTGAATAGAAACTGAACTTACATTTACGTGTTATAGTTGTCGTTGCCAGTAGTTTAACATTAATAATATAGATGTCGCTGTAAATTAATGATTTTTAAAATTATGTATATCAAATATAAATACAAAATATATCAATAAATAAGTTTAGCAGTGAACTGTGATAGGCTGGTAACGACATTTTTTGTTACAGTAAGCTATTGTAAGCCGTGCGGCGTGCGCATGTTTCTCTGTCTGTCTCTCTATCTCTCTTATAGAAAGCAAGCCAGATATTTTTGGTTCGTCTTTCTATTTCGAACTTCGTTCCATCCGGGTGTCCTTTGACACCTCTCAAGTTTTTTTGATCTTTGAAGTATCTGCTTCGGACGCCAACAAAACACACTTAAAAATCGATCACTCTGGTCCTGAATTATCGCTATCTCCTATATTTTGTGCCAAATCTACTTATATAGTTTAAGCCCTGGTACACCAACGGTAGTTTCATAACCTGGGATAATAAACTAAAAGCCTTTGAATTTCCAGCTCACAAAGAAAGCTTATTACATTAAAATTTCTTTATGGAACGGTGCGGGCAATATCGCGTCACTTCGTTTAGTTGCTAATCTTCACTCTGCGACAAAGTGTTATTAGATCATGGTTAATATTAAATACTGTTGCGATGTCCGATTTGAAAAATTCTTTCGGTGTTGGATAGTCCATTTTTCGAGGAAGGCTATAGGCTATATCATCATGCTACTACTAATAGGAGCGGAGCGAACCAATGAAGAATGTTTCAAAAACGGGGAAAAAATTTCACGCTACGGGCAATATAAGACGCAAACGAGGTTGCGTGGGTCAGCTAGTATTCTATAAAGTGCCATTGTAAACCTAAGTTTACATGACTATAGTCGTTCCAATAGTTTATTTAACTTTTGACAGCTCTAATACTTAATCAAATAGTGATACCCTGACCCGTTACCTATTCGATTTCTTTCATCGATCGATTTTATGCATTAAGAAGTTTTAATCGATTTAACAAACTCATTATTTTATAGATAATTTCGTACTTCATATTTCTATGTGTTTCAATGTGCGACCTCCTTTGTCAAAATAAAGAAGAAATGGATTAAAAGAATGTTGTTCAAATATGACGGTTCTATGGCATGAAAAAATATATAAAAGGAACTGAATTTTCAAAATGTATTATTGTATTGTGTTGTAATTCAGTGGTTAATATTGTATTTGTTAAACTATTGATGATCTTTATTAAATCTCTCTATGTCTATTTTAAAATAATCTACAGTATTTCAATGAGTAACCTTCAATATAGTTGAGTATTTATATTCCTCCGTATTGATTTATTTGTGAATTCTCACGTTTGGTTGAGTTGAGCGTATCGTTCCTGCCTTCGTTACTGTCAAAATGCCAAAAAAGAAAGTACTCAAAGGACAAACAAGAGAGTTTGTCTTGCGACTTCGTGAATACTTTGAAAAGGAAAGCCGTAATGGTGGGCCTCTTATACCAGTGACTCAAGTTAGAGACCGTGTTGCAGCAGCATTAGGTATTAGTGCTCCAACAGTGGCAAAAATAACAAAAGAAGGCTACGGCAGCAGTGGCATGGAACAGAATAAGCTATCTACACCTAAGAAAAAACGTCCGCCTTGTAAAGTTACAGCCGTTGACAATTTTGACGCTGATGCTATTCGTCGTCATATATACGACTATTACCAAAGAAAAGAGATTCCAACATTAAAAAAACTAACACAATCTCTTCGAAATAGTGGTTTGTTCCGTGGTCAAAAATCTTCTCTGACAAAGGTATTGAAAGACATTGGAATGTTATTCCAAAAATGTGACAAACGAAAAATTTTAATGGTACGCAATGATATTGCTTTGTATAGATGCGATTTTTTAAGACAAGCAAAAAAAATAGAAGATTGGTCGAATGTTGTTTTCACAGATGAAACTTGGCTCAATGCGAATCATACGCTGTCAAAAACTTGGACTGACAACACCGTTGGCTCCACTTCTACAGTACCAATGGGAAAAGGCGAACGACTGATTATTTGTCATGCAGGAACAGTAAAAGGATTTGTGCCAGGCGCTCTATTAGCTTTTAAATCCCAGAAAACAGGAGATTATCATGAGGAGATGAATTCGAACGTGTATGAAAAGTGGTTCAGAGAAATGCTTACATCACTCGAAGAGCCATCAATAATATTTATTGATAATGCACCTTATCACTCTCTTCAAATTAATAAAATACCAACACAGGCCAACAAAAAACATGAAATTATAAACTGGCTCCGTGACAATGGCGAAGAGGTGAATGAGTCCCTACTAAAAGTAGAGTTAGTAAAGATATTAAAAACAAAGAAGCTGCCAAAACGATACGTCATAGATGAAATGGCAGCAGAGCATGGGCATACCGTCCTCAGAATTCCCCCATATCACTGCCAATATAATGCAATTGAAATGATCTGGGCACAAGTTAAAGGATATGCTGCGAGGAACAATACAACTCCTCCTTTCACCGCAAGAAAAATGCTGAATTTACTGAAAAATGCGTGTGAAAAAGTAACTCCAGAAAACTGGGCGAATGTTGTATAAAAAACAAAGAAGGTGATAATGTCGGATTGGGATCGGGATGTTGCATTCGACAATTTATCTATCCAAGAAATGATAATCAATATTACTGAGAACTCAAGTGATGATGATTCCTGGTCATACGAAGAAGACGATTCTTTATAATTAAAATTAGTATTACAGTACCTCTTTTGGTTGTTTTATTTTAATCCGTAAATTACTACGAATTTCAACATTTTGTACCTGTTCATTACAAGTAGGTACCGCAGGTAGTTTTTATTTGAACCAACTATAGTAAGTCTAAACAATTATTTTAGATTCATTAATTTGCGGCGAATACATTCGATCCCATTACTAGGTACGAGTACGATGGAACTGTTTTCATTACGCAAATTATTTATGCATTGAAACAGAGACATTTAGGGCATTTTAATGCAAAATAATAAAGCTTTTTACGTGATTTGATATAAAATATAATCACAATAATTTTATTGTATGTTTTATTAATATAATCGATAATCGATTTATTTCAAAACCGTTTTTATAGTCTGTGGTCATTAATTACGAATGACACATCCCTAAGTAGGCGGAGCCCGCCCATAAAGTACAGTATTATCTGGAGTACATTGTATCAAAAATTATTACAAAACTTTATGTGCGTGATCTGTCAAAAGTTAAATAAAGTATTGGAACGACTATACCTACTAAAATAGCTTATTATGTAGATATGAAATTATTGTTTCATCATTTCTCACAAAAAACATACAGCAATAAGTACTTTTGATATGATTTCTTTGAAAAAACGAAAGCTTTGACAAATAAAAAATAAATTACTTTTTGGCATGTTGTAAACAAACATTCAGAAACGACTGAACTGTGGCCACTAGGCAAGCGGGAATTATTTTTTAAATTTGTTTTTAATTAGCACGTATTATTATCAAAGCAATACTTTATGAAACTTATTGCACGGAAGAATACATGAGGAGTTGAAACCGCTAGAGCTTCGACATACGAGTATGTGCCTGATTTACTTACCTAGGTGAGTTATGATAACTGTTTAAATTGGATTTAAAAACTGTGTTGTTATTAAACATTTTGAAGTCCTCTCGCACCGTCGAGCCTTTTATTGCAGAAATTAGCTTAATAAAGGTTTTTAGATTTAATAAAGGTTTAATGAAAGTTGTCTAGGAGTATTTTGATGAACGTTCGCTTCAATGTGGTATTTGGTATAGAACAATCCAGCCTCAAATTTCAATACTACCATGGATAGACAACATAGTATTAAATAGAAATACTCGTAATTTGAAAACTGTACTAAGATTACGTTCGCGACACATTCTATCAAAAAAGTTTGAGTTTTTGATGAAAAGGATCCTTTCACCTAATTGCCTGGAATGCGGGGTGATAGAAGATGTCGAACACATTTTGATAGAATATGTCCGGAATGAAAAGCTGAGAGCTTCGTGTTTTGATGTGAAAAATGGACTACTAGTTGGCTATTTTAATGGGGTGTGGTCTAATCCAACAATAAACGAAATTAGACGGTTAATTAAATAGGCTGATTTGTGCTTATATACACAATAATGTAGTTTAGTTTAGTTTTAAGACATATTCACTTATGTTTATTATTCATGTTAAGTTGTATTGTTTGAAGTCCATACGGGACGATGTAGTCGCTCAGTGACAAACAACAAAAGCGAAAAGGATTTTCAAATAAAAAAAAGAGGTCGACGTGAGTGATAAAACCGCCTATTATTATACCAATTGTAGTTTTTCATGTAGTTATGTCTGCAATTTTTTTTTTAGTTTTATTCAATAAAGCTGTGTAAATAAAATAAATATTACATTACATTAGCTACAGAAAATGTTGTTTTCCAAGAAATAGATTACGTAAATATAGTCTTTGTTTTGTTTTATTGAATATCACTTCTATACAATAAAAATATCTATATTGGTATAAATATAAAATATGCTCACCACATTACCACATAGATTATAGTTCATGAACAACTTGAAAAATATATTCTGAATTTTTGAAATATGAAAAAAGAAAGTAGAAAGCCTTAAACAAATTGAACAATTCTTTTTAAAAGAAATAATTAATATTATTATATTATTTTAGTTATTACTATTTATTTCTCTTCTCACAATTATCAATACATGCAATATTAATTTTTATCACAGTACAAAACAATACAGCAATTGTAAGAGGACTGGTGTCTGAATTAGACGTGAGTCTGTAGCTCAGATCACCAGGCAAATTGCAATATTAAGTTATTATATTATATAAGTAACATTATATTGTCACCAGCGGTTTCTTTTATATGACTACAAACCCACACTCTATTCACCTACTAGTAATCAAACGCGCGTCAAATCTAAAAAACCGTTTTATAATTACTTAATCTTAAAATGTGCTGTATAAAGATGTAAAAGAAAAATCAATTAGCCTCTAATACGGCTTGAACTTTACGGTCCCGCTCGTTTTGAAGCCCCAATCTTGAGGTTACATTAAATTTGTCAAAGAGCCTGTGAAAGCGTTTAGATTCTTTTGATGTGAGTTGCGTGCAATTTTTGTTTACGTTCATTTATCGCAACATATTAAGACTCTTTCAAAAGGACTCAATTTTAATAGGTTTCAAATATTTTTTAAGCCCCTCCAATTTATCGGACTGTTTTTTCTTGTTTGTCTTGCAAGGGCGTGACTTATGCCATGTTTGTTACTTTAAACATTTCTAAGTCTCTACTTCGCAGATTTTGCAACATCATTTGATACTTTTATCTTTGATGTCTTTTTAGAGGTATTTATTATTTTTGTAAAGATTTGTTTACCAAGGGGAGTTAACTAGGTGTGTCAGGTACGAATCTAACAACTATAGTTACATTTAGATTTTTTTTGTTATGTATTTGTATTTTTCGAGTGTACAAGTACAGTAAAAGTTCTTCTAATTCCAGTAATAGTGTTTTACATAGGTTCAGATGAGCAAACTATGTTTGATAATAAGGGGACAGATTTCACCAAATTTTTCCACCTGGGTGAAACACTGGGGCTACATATAGTTACATGCTACTACTTTACTAAAACATTACTGATATAATGTTTTAGTAAAGTATAGTACGAATATGTAGTATGTTAAAAGCTGTTGATGTGAAATGTAAGGTGACAGCGGAAATAGAGGAGACGGGTTACCATGGATAGTGAATGTCGTCACCCATAGTTGACATCTACACTGCTTTGTCACCCTTTGAATCCCTCCCTTTTAATAATAGCTCTTGAATATAATTTAATCCAAAACAACGTCATTAAATATTGTGTCAAGGCACAAACCGCAACGCTTCCATCGCGTGGGCTTGGTTGTCGTTAATGCAATTCAATTTACGCTTGTTTGTTTCTAAAGATAATTCAGTATACAGTTCCTATATAATTAATAATAAAATAAACGTGGCGTAATTTGAATTCTCATTCAATAATTTGCATAGAACTTTGGAGAACGTTGATTAAAACTTAATTGCTTTTTTTAAGCCTGCCAATGTTAAAAACAAGCATTTTTTTTAAATAAAAAAGTCTAGATCAGTATCTCTACAGAGAGCTAGAAAAGGCATAAACAATCGTAGGACACTGCTTCGACAGATATAGCCGGCTCGAAAGGTATGACACAAGAGACTTAATGTGTGCGTGTGTTTATGTGTGTGGAAGAATTCTCACATTAAATCAGTCATAAGGAATGTTCCCATTGTGTTTCCGGTTTCAAGGTTACCGGAGAGATTCATAGGGGGTATCTAGTCTATTCTGGAGATTTAGATTCTAATGGAGGCAAACCTATTGTGTATTTTGTGTTGCAGATGTCCGTGGATCGCAACATCCTTGTAGTGATGGATTAAGAACACGAAGTATCACCACTTCTACGAATGGTTGGTGAACTAAACTATTCCGTAAAAAAACATCAAGAACTTATCAAAAATGGTATTTTACGATTTTGCACAAACAAACCCTTTTTACAAAATAACATACATATCACAATAAAACGTATCTGAACCGCGCATAAAACGTGCATCGAAGTGGATAGCGCACGGATGCAAATTATTTGCGAGCACACGCTACGCGTTGGCAAAAACGAGCAAATATTGCAAACGTAAATATTGAGTGTGAACGCAGTAACCGGTGTGTGTGTTTTGTTAACGCAATCATCCGGACCAATAATTTATAATAATATATTACATTTTTGATCAGTCAAATGATATATTTCTTGTTTGTCTAAGACAGGGAATTACGTCGGGCGCCCCAACTCTTAAGGTCAAGTTAGACAGCGGGTGCGGCAGCGGCTTGAGCGATTGTTGGCTGCATGTGCAAAATATTGCCTATAACACAAACCCACGAACTGTATTCCATTCATTTAGTTTCACTTGGCGTTCCTTCCACAGTCTGACTACCGACGATTTTCTTTAAATTATGGCTAAAACCAATAATAGATTTACACCGACACAATACACATAACATAATATAAGCAGAAGCCACTATATTACAATCTATTGGAACAGACAAAATTAAATACCTGCACGCTTAGCTACATTTAACTAAAATTACTCAACCGACTACAAGTCCATTTCACACCGTTTCCACTCGCGATGCCCACGCGCCTTTGCATCTCAATAGCAACCCCTTCAAAGAGTGCGAAGCGTAAGGGTGGCAATTAAAACGCAACATCGCTTTGATCTTGCTTTACGAGCACTTATAGCGTCGGTACGAGTAGAACGATGGCCGATCGTTCGTACGTTGGTTTTTTAAAGTATTTGGAATGACAAGTTTTTTTAAATAGTTTATGGCCAACTTTTTTCCTTCGTTTAAATGTATGCATCAACAAGTAATTTTCGCTAATTTATTTTATGCCACGACACACGATTTTCATAAGAAAATCGTGTGTCATAAAATAAATAAATGAAGATCATAAGATACAGTATTTATTAATAAAAATATTAAAACTCTTTATTCTAAACCATTAATTACAAATTACTAAAACTAGGAAAGTGCAAGTGGCGGCCTTATCACCCGGAGGCAATCTCTTACAGGGAGCCATTTTTATTGTGTTACGAAGGACCTAATATTAATTAGGTCCTTCGAGCCTTAGCCAAAAGATATTTATAAATAAAAGTATTTTCTTTCGTCTTTTCAGATAGTTAGAGTAAATTTTCTTTGAGGCTTTATATTTGATCCTCGTTACGTCGAACTAAACACTGATTTTCGTTTTTTATGGAATTACGAAGAAATCCATAATCCTCTTTTAGTTTAGAACCACCCACGTTAGCCTCTCTCAGACCACGGAAATATATATTAACAGACAGTTCCATACAACACTAATTTTCTTAATATTATAGCTGCTATCTAAAATTAATTTATTGTCTCAGTTTTATCATATTCTAATCTTAGCCAGTTATTACTAACGCTTGTCACCTCAAAGCCTTGTTGCTTCTCTTCTGCATATATCGCGGCGGATCTTTATGGTTATGTGCGTGGTTATTTTGTACAATGTGAATTCTAAAGTCACCCTTTACAATAAAATGTACTTTAATATGTAGGAATAGAGATTCTTATTTACTAAAGAGAATAGTAGTTAAAGTCACGTAATTTGGAAACAAATGACTGTGATATCAGTTGTTGTAAGATCGAAATATGAATTCTCTTGTCTTTCAATTTTATTATTATTATTATTGAAACAGAAGTCTTACCTAGATTAGACAGATTTCTTATTTTAAATATAGACCTTACTTATAAAAGAGTTTAAGAATAGGCATGACGACTAATTTTGAAAACTGTTTTATTATGTTCGAAAATATCTCCTATTGTGAAAAATAGTTAAAATTAAAAAAAAAAAGTTTTAGTAGATAAAATTGTGATTTAAATTTTAAGTTTAAAATTTACCCCAAAACGCTCGGTCGTGTCATGGCGTCTGTTGGTGACGTCACGTTGCAGATTAGCAATTATAGCTCTTAAAAACGATAAAGTGATCGTCGATTATAACCACCTTTATGCATATGTGACGTAACTCGCTCTGATTGGTGTTCAACTTAACATGGCGGATTGCTGTATTGTTTAGTTTCATTTTTGTTAATTAACTATTACTCTCGCTCTAAATATGAATATAAATACGATTTTTATACTCTATGAACAACATTTCATCAGATAAAAACTTACTTTAGTGGTTCTTGGTTACTGTCTTCATGACGATTGTAATTTGGTGGTAAGATATAAAAAATACTTATTTTTAATCCTATAATTATTTAAGCATTAACATTTTACTTATTATTATTTAAGTCTACTTTTAAAAAACACAACCAAGCCTTGTACATTGAGTAAGAAATAAATTTTATTTTATTTAGTCCTTCGTTCTCTAGCACGAATCTCCAAAAAAGGTTTTTTCATATTTTACAACGTCTCAACGTCAATCTGTCATATGGCAATATATAATCTATCCATATATATAAAAATTAATTGATGTCCGTTAGTCTCGCTAAAACTCTAGATCGGTTCGGCCGATTTATCTGATTTTGGTTTTAAAATATTTGTTGTAATCAAGGAAAGATTTAAAAGGTGAATAATATAAAAAAAATCAAGAGGAGAATCAGTGAAGAATGTTAAAAAAACTGGGGAAAGTTATTACTCTACGGGCAATAGGAGACGTAATCGAGGTTATGTAGGTCAGCTAGTTCTTAAATAAAACTTCTCCTCTAATAAACCTTTGATATGTATCTAAAACACTAGCAGATCATTGGTTTAACGAATTTACAAGTATCAATACTTAAATTCTATACGAAATACTTGTACTCGGTCATTTAATGTTCGTATTCAATGTATAAACCATTAAACAAGGATTGCCAAGAATAATACCATGAGCCATAATACTCGAAGAAAATGCTTCTATAAGCCACTTTTTCAAGTGAATAGCCCGAGAGCTACAAAAGGAGAACTAATGTGCTACTAACTATCAATAGGGATAGAATTTATCGTAGCAGCCCCTCTTTACGAACAAAATATTGGTCTTACGAAGTACCCAGACGTGGTTTGTGAATGCCTTTTGTGGGAAGTAGGGGTGTCTTGTCTATGTGGTCTAAATAATAAGCTAACGCGTACATTTCGAAACAGTATATGGTTTTATTACACAGCGACACGATGGCCCTTGGATGCATGGCATGATAGATGGAACTTAATAAGAATGGATGGATGCATGCATACTGTCTAAGACCGGGATGGTTGGTGCTGGCAGTGGATGGCAAAAGGCTGAAGATGCTTTAGCCATAATTCAAGAAAAGGCCGTACTTCTTCTTAAAACACCGGCAACGCACTTGTAACGCCTGTGGTAAAGCGGCTGTCCATTTCTTATTATTATGAATCACAACGTTAATCAAAAGGTATTTAAGATTTTTTTATTAGTTTAAATTTTTTAATAGATCTTTAATCGCTATCTTCTTATAACTTAAAACTGAATAACCATGAAGTTTACCTTAGATTGTAAACATGAGTTTTTTTCGCGGTTCCTACAATGAGTGAATGATATGAAAATGGAAAAACAAGTCATTCTGTTTGCCAATAGCTTTATTTGTAGCCAAACTTTGTACGCTCTTCATAACATTATATTCAGTAAGTTTATGATTTAGTACTTTATTATGGTCTATGTCGCCAATCTACCCTCAAAGGGTATTTTTACAGTCATAATAAATGCAATATAAGACGAATAAAAAGGCTTAGGATTTGTAGTAATGTCAATTTTTCTTAAGGTTCCGTAGCTCAAAGTTAGAACAATCGCTTTTTAAATTCTTTTTGGTTGAACAAAGCATAACATTTTAAACAATTATGAAATTACCTTAGCATTTACCCAAGAAGCCAAAATTTAGAAGAAAAATCTTTCTAAAATAAAAATCAGAAATTGAAACTACAAATATTTAATAATAAAGTATTTTGTTCAGTAACATGTAATAATGTTAATGTGTTCATGTGAACTATCAATTATGTAAATCGATTTGGCCAAATAATTATTCGATAAGTCCAATTACTCGTTAAATTTGACATCCCTTATTTGATTTGACCATAGCGACATCTACATATCGTAATAAAATCAAACCAGTGTTGATGGTGTCCAAAATAATTGGATTCCTCAATATGGTAGCCTCATTTGGGAATGTAATAATTTACAATAGACTTAAGTACTATTGTATTAGAGTTTAAAATGGTGAGATGGACAATATGCTTGGGATTATTGTGAGCGTTTGTGTGATTAATCTAATGCGACTTCATTATGTCGTGACATTTAGTTTAGAAATATATCGCGATTGTTTTTAGTGAGATATAATGAAACGGACAAGATTTAAATAAAGAATAAAAGTAAATTCAACAAGACAATTATTTATTAAATTGTTCCTTTAACAGTTCAATTGAATTGAGAACCTCCTCCTTTTTGACGATTTTATTATATTACTAGCTAACCCACGCAACCTCGTTTGCGTCTTCTATTGCCCGTAGCGTGAAAATTTACCTTTGTTTTTGAAATGTTCTTCGTTGGTACTCCGCTCCTATTAGTCTAAGTCTGATAATATATAGCCTATAGCCTTCCTTGATAAATGGACTATCTAACACTGAAATAATTTTTCAAATCGGACCAGCGGTTCCTGAGATTAGCGCGATGTATTGATTTCATTATGGAATTTTGCCACTACTTAAAAAATTGAACCCTATTGTGTAGTGGAGTACTAATTTACCTATTTCAATTTATCTATTTGAAACATATATTACCCAATACAAATATATAATAAACACGAAAATAATATGAAAGCAGTAAGCCAAGTTATAAATCAAGTAAAAAGCGGTATTTCGGTCTGCCGAACGCGCTCTTTGTAACATAAATTAATTTTTATGAAACATACCGCCATGTGTATCACCTTTAGTGTTCACGCTTGACGATTTTCCATCTAGATACATTTTATAACGAGTTTGTGGTAGCCACGTCGGCTAATTTGGTTCTCGTAAGCCTGGATCCAATTAACATGTCAACTATTGTCAACTAACTGTTTAAGAATAATTTAGTTCTATATTTTTGTATAAAGTATTTCCCATGAAACAAGGTTGTATATAATTTTAAAATTCTATTCACAATATCTTAAATATTATTTAAGTACTATACTATATTATGTCATCTCGTTAACACATGTTTTATGCAAGTATGCTTATCTGATCTTATCTACTGTATTGTTATAAATATAAATAAATAAATATTTCGGACATCTAACACACATCAAGCAGAGCTTGTGTTATGGATACTAGACCACTGATATTAATACATATATACTTTTTTTTGTAAATCCATACGTATTATACATAGAAAACACCCAAACTCCGAAACAAATATTTGTAGATCATACAAACATTTGGTCCGACCCGGGCATCGAACCCGAGACCTCAAGAACAGCAGTCGCATACGCTACCACTGCGCCACAGAGGCATATGTCTCAGTTAGATTAAAAACCTGTGAAAACTTTAGTTTTCTCTGAAGTGTCCAACTGTGAACCACTATTTTATTTTGTGTCAGCCATCGTCACCATCGTTATCGAAATCAGAGGTAACAGGAGAAATAAATTGAGTGAGTGAGGATACCGGAGGCCCATACCCCAACCCCTCCCCCATTCCCTCTCCCCATCCCCCAAAGGTCGGCAACGCACTTGTGACGCTTTTGGTGTTGCAGGTGTCCATGGGCGGCGGTAATCACTTACCATCATGTGATGCGTCTGCTCGTTTGCCTCCTATTCAATAAAAAAAAAAAATTAATACATTACAAATCGATATTAATCGAATAGTTATAATCGATATGTTGTGTTGTCAATCCGATAGTATTCATTCGCCCACTTTACTTGACCTGAGATCGTGTGCTAGGCAAGACGCACTTACCTTCAATATTAAAAAGTATCAATGTGTTTGGTTCTTAATCTCCTATACTATGTTGGTCATAAACAGATTTCAGTTTGAGTGACGCTGAAAACTCGGTTAGCAAGTGCACACCGTGAAACGAATGGAGAAACAATGTTCTACGTAAACTTATTATATGAAGGAGTTTATTCCCATTTGCGATACTGTTACTGCATTGAACACCAACAATTGATTTATACATATGACAGTACTAAAACTGATGTGATAAAAAAATATTTAATTCTTGTACCCTTGCACGATATAAAAACATTGTCAGCTTTTAAAAAGTGTATCCTAATAGTCTAATGATTCTAATCGACGTTTGAATACATTACTTTAAATTATCTACTCCAAAATTAGAAACGTACATAGAGTCATGCCTATTTCATATAGGGATAGGTAAAGACAACTGATTTCCTCTTACTACGGTCCCGACACATCTATTTTGCTACATCCACATTCATCAATCGTTGCATGCATGCTCGTCGATTCCTGGTGCACACACTTTTACACAAGCCTTTTTCAAAACATTAAGAACTTGGAAGCTTACACATTTCGCATACGGTTATCTATCCATCCTTTGTTTTAAACGTAAGCGCTTAAAGGAAACTTTTAAGATTAAGAAGTAAAATACCTACCGACCTTAAACGTCAAGAAGATAGAAACAGGAAATACGTGTTAAATGCGTTACAGATACTTGTTTATAGTTCTAATAAAACATACATATTATGCTTATTCATTTTTAATATAGATAAAGTAGGTCAAATGTCACGACAGTAACAAGAAACTGAACGTTAAAAGCAAGTTACCGCAAGCTTGGGGCGAGACAGTGTTGCCTCTTGCGTACCAACTAGCGTGCGTTTGTATGCGTGATACAAAACTATTATTGGATCAAGAGTAACATAGTATATTGACATGTGTGCTGTTCATCAGACTGTTTAACCATGTTTGTCAGGTTGTTTACTATTTGATTGTGAGCTACTTTTTAACCAACTTCAAAAAAGAAGGAGGTTCTCAACCTCTCACCTGGAAAACTGATGCTTTCCGTGTGGTTCCATTTCAATTTGGTTGTTAATGTCGGTTTTTTATTGTTTTTTTTAATGAATACTGAAATCTTGACGTAACAAAGCTGATGCGGTTTTATTTATAATTTTTAAAAGGCGTTAATCTATCTGTTCATTTCATCTAGGGTCCCGTAATGTCCCACTGCTAGGCACGGGTCTCCTCTCGGGAGAGGGTGAAGGCCATATGTCCCCATGCTGGCCGAGTGCTAGTTGGGGACTGCTGGCAAAACAACGTTGTAGCTGCGTAATTTTGCTGATGGACGTTTTTAAGCCACTCAAGGGCCTCCAAGTAAGCTTCACGACTGTTATCATAAGATAACAACCGGAACCGACTGCTTAACGTGACCTCTGAATCACGAAGACGCTCATGGTGTCATGCCACTAGCGGTGACCGCACCGTCGTTGCTTACCCTCGGCGATTGTTTCGAATCACCGTATGCAATTGGGCTATGAGTGCCTATTTAACTCTTTTCATTTTAGTTTAAGAAACAATTTTAATTATCAAATATCATTGCTTTACCTTTTTTTGCTACAGTGACAAACGACAGTTTTGCTGTTCGTCACAATTTGACAATGATTATCTAAATATCATTTTAACGACCATGAAACTGTTAATAATGGTGTGTTGGCATCTCAATTCTATTTTTACAAAGAACCGTGTTTGAGATGACGATTATGATGACTGTAGGACTCTATTAATTCTGTAAACTAGTCTTATTAGTACTAGTATTAAAGAAGGTAAAAGCTGAAATCCGTTTTTTTGTCTTGCCCATAAGCTATAACAAGAAACAGTTTAAAACTATAATTAGACTACATTATTTACTTTACGTTATTCTAAATTATTATTACTAATCTAGTGTCATCTCATTCGTTCAAATTGGTTTAGTAGTTTAGACGCTACGGTGAGACGTATGAACCTACGTAATACTCAGAAACTAAGTATGTCGACAATCTATTTTACGCGTTTAGACTAAGCCTATTGATTTATTTTCTCGAATAATCAGTTGTAGATAAATGTAAGGCTGGACAACATTACCTATCTAAGAATACATTTTTGTCTGTAGAGTGCTGGAGTGCGAATATTACTTGTGCTAATAAAGCTAAACGATCCTATACTGAATAGATTTAAATCAGGTCAGCTTATCTTGGGCAGGCATTAAGTCTTGGTTTAGAGAAATGCAAGGCAAATAATCTTAAATGATGATTGTAATCTAATCGTGATTGTCATGTCACGATGACATTTTAGGCTCGCCTCCCTCGCCGTAATTTTATATCGTTACGTCAAATACAGTTATATTCTGAAGTACTTTAGGTTGAAATTTAATTGTTACTGAGTTAGTCTCTTTGCCGTCACTCTGTTCTTTTTTTTTTTTTTTAACGTGTGGAAACCCCCTCGGGCCGTCACCCCACCGGGGTTTGCGGCGGGGAGGTGTGTCGAAATCGAACCGACTAAAACCATACGGTGTGCCAACTCTGCGCCTGAGAAGGGAGGGGTCCGGGAACACGACCGAACCCGTCGTCACTCTGTCCTGCGCTGGTCCTAATTATATTCATAAATTACTAGTTACCTTTATTCAAGACTAGCGACCCGCCCCGGCTTCGCACGGGTGCAATGCTGATACTAAATTAAATACACTACAGAAAAACTATGAACGTTGTATATAAAAACATAGCGGCCCGCTCCGACTTTGCACGGGCATAAAATAGAAACCTCTAAAATTAGCAATGTTGCCTTAGTATATGATGCATGTATTATACATATAAACCTTCCTCTTGAATCACTCTATCTATTGGAAAAAACCGCATCAAAATCCGTTGCGTAGTTTTAAAGATTTAAGCGCACATAGGGATATAGGGACAGAAAAGGCGACTTTGTTTTATACTATGTAGTGATGTAGTTATACATATATATGCCTAAAGAAAATATAGACATTATATTTTGTTAAAAGAATCTAAATCTTCCTCCTTGATGTTTGCACCCTTCAGTTCCGGTTCCGGGAGCAAGATGTTTCCTATTATATCATGTTTGTACAACGATATTGAGTGCCGCCTCCGTTCTTAACTGCAAACAGAAACGCGTACTTATTTTAAATAAGATGTACCCATATTTGAAATAGGATGTTACGAAACGGAAAAAATAATTGATTTAATGTATTACTCAAAAAAAATACTTACTAATAGAAATATTAATAATACAGTACGTAATTTTCCTTATAATTAATTACAGTTTCGTCTTCCGATAGGAAAAAATAAACTCTATGAATAAGTTCCTTGAAGTTTGAATAGCTTTCAAAATAAATAAATAAATATTTCGTACATCTAAACACAACGACATCTAGTCCCAAACTAAGCAGAGCTTGTAGTGTGGGTACTTTTTTTTGTAAATACATACATATTATACATAGAAAACATCCATACTCCGAAACAAATATTTGTAGATCATACAAATATTTGGTTCGACCCGCGAATCGAACCCGAGACCTCATGCACGGCAGTCGCATATTCTACCACTGCGCCACCGTGGCAGTCAATAGACAGTTTGTTAACTCTCGTTATGTCCGGTTCCTATATTTAATGAATCGTCATCGTGTAAAAATTTTCTACAACCGACTACGAGTCGTAAATACCATTCCTCAATTTATTTTTTATAGGAACGGATAGTTTTTCAAATATAGGAACTGGGCAATAATGTGTTTTCAAAAGAAGATTGGCCTAGCCGTTTAGAAAACGTAATAACATTTCAAGAGATGTAAGTCCCTGAGTACCACGGCCAGGAACGGTCGCTTTTTCAACAGGCGGCTACAATAGTGATTCAGTTGGATTTGCTTCTGATTTGATATCAACTACAGTCTGTAGTCCACTTCCCCTGGTTTAAAGCTCGTAAGGGCTACAAATTGTTAAAATTCCACGGCCTCACAGAAAACCGGTGTGAAATAGCGCTTGCGCTGAGTTTCACCGAGTGAGTGAGGATACCGGAGGCCCATACCCCAACCCCTCCCCCCATTCCCTCTCCCCATCCCCCAAAGGTCGGCAACGCACTTGTGACGCTTTTGGTGTTGCGGGTGTCCATGGGCGGCGGTAATCGCTTACCATCAGGTGATGCGTCTGCTCGTTTGCCACCTATTCAATAAAAAATAATAATAATAATATTTTTTTGTGGTCATCTAATACTAGATAAGTAATAAAAATATATTTATACGTATTTTTAAAACATACATATTTGCAGATCATATAACATTTGGTCCGACCTAGGAATCGAACAACAGATCCCAAGCAATTTTAGTAACGCTACAACAGTTGCATACGCATGTCGAGAAAACATGAGTCCAGCGTAAAATAATTTCCTTTTTTTCATCTAACTTTATTTTAGCCTATGAAAGTTATGGAGAAACAAAATATAATGAATATAACTAAGACTAAACAACAGATAGAGAAAGTGATTATATTTCAATTCTTTCTGTCAATGTCGTCCTCAACTTTCCTTATTAAGAACAAACTTTCACAACTAATCCTTCTTATGAAGAAAACTAATTACAGTTCACGTGTCACAGATGTTCTATATTAGTTCTGTTTATTTTCATATATATTTATATATATAAATATATATACTAGCTGACCCACGCAACCTCGTTTGCTTCTTATATAGCCCGTAGCGTGAAAATTTCCCCCGTTCTTGAAACATTCATCACGCTACTAAGCGTGATGATATATAGCCTATAGCCTTCCTCGATAAATGGACTATTCAACACTGAAAACATTTTTCAAATCGGATCGGCAGTTCCTGAGATTAGCGCGTTCAAACAAACAAACAAACAGACTCTTCAGCTTTATTATATTAGTATATATATATATATATACAAATGAAACAACAAACCATTTATTGCCATGGAGTAGAGATAATTCGATCATTCCTGGTGTGCCGAGATCTAACGGTTGACCTTGAAAGATACAGTTAGAATTAATTTAGCAATTCCTTAAAGATTACAAATTGTTTTTTAAAAAGAAATATATATAAAATCGTCGGTATGTTACAAATTATGTGTCCAGAGAACCAATTTGCTTCTATGTGATATTTAGTAAGATAGTAAGTACTTTCATAAAATGTTGTCAATGTAATCTACTTCGAATATGTAAAAGGCCTTCTACTCGGTTGAGACCGACGACCGCCGATTTTCTTACAATTAGTTTTTACAGATCGGGTAACCGTACTTTAAAAATATTTTTTTTACTTATTGCCTCTGTGGCGTAGTGGTAGCGTATGCGACTGCTAAGCATGAGGTCTCGGGTTCGATTCCCGGGTCGGACCAAATATTTGTATGATCTGCAAATATTTGTTTCGAAGTTTGGGTGTTTTCTATGTATAATATGTATGTATTTACAAAAAAAAAAGTATATAAGTATTTATATCAGTTGTCTAGTACCCATAACACAAGCTCTGCTTAGCTTGGGACTAGATGGCGTTGTGTGTTAGATGTCCGAAATATTTATTATTATTATTATTTAGGTGAAAATTCACATTGTGTGATACAGGTTCCCTACACTACACTAAACTGACTTATTGACATTCCTAAACTGCGATCTTTTTATCTGTGCAAGTATTCCAATAAAATATATTAAGACACAATATTATCTACGTATTTACATATGTGTAGTTTAAATGTACTATGAGCCATAGAACACATTTGCGTTCCTATGTAGCCTATAGTAGACGCTCTGCAAAAATGGAATCTAAATGACTTGTGTGCTCCATGTTTCTGAAAGCGCATTTATTTTGAATTGCTATGTGTATAATTAAAACGCTCAACACATTTGTCACAGACAAAAATAAGATAACTAATAAAGAGAAATCCTTATAAAGTATCACAATAATTTATTAGAACTACTTTGAAAATATCCTGTAACTTAAACATTAATAGCTTAAATTTCTAGTAAAGAAGCCTTCTTGAATAGATTAGTGCTTAGTTACACGCGAATACTATGGCCTCACCTTTATAATGTATAGTATTGCCCTGAATATGTAGCGTCCGTTTGTCTATTTCCAATCACCTGCACAAGACAGCTGCCACGATTCGACGTGTACACTGTACATACTACATGTTTGTGTACCGTGTATATTGGCATTAACATTGTTTTGTTACCTGCTAATTGGAGCGCGCGGGACAATGAATTATGGTTGGAACATAATTACTGGTGGTTTCGTCATTAAGGCTTAGAAATCTTGTTCAATCTTTTTCGACGGGCTGAATAGTAAAACTGTTTACTTCGTGAAGAACAAAGGTGTGATTATAATATTTATAAGGAGGAATATGTTTATTAAAAAAAAACGGTTTCTGATTTGAAAGTATCTTCTGCATTATTTCATGGTCATTATATATATAAATAAATATATAATAAATTTAATGTTATAAATCATAAATAACATTATTTTTCGTCTATTAAAACTGCACGTTTCTTCAGAAATTTATAAAACAAATAAAAAAAAGATTAAAGTTCACTTCCAAATGTACTAATAAATAAATAAATGCTTATAGTACTAATTTTGACACATATATTAAGTTAATACAGATACCGCGTTGATAGAATTAGAAACATTTAAATATGAATTTAACTATTAGAATTATTTTTAATAAAAACATTAAATTACGAACATACGATAAAACTTAACACAGCTTGACAAAAATTATTTCAACCGTCTGTTTTGGTAGAACATAAGTATATTTAATCTATCTCGATGTAATGGATATCGAACTAACCAAAGCTCATACTAACACCACACAGAGGGAAATTAATGAAACTGCACTCAGACATGGTCATAATAAAGTTAGGCCCCTTCCTGTCTGTTTAGGAAACAATTAGGTATTATTATACGGCCTAATAGAGGACGCAGCGCTCCCCTCGAACACGAACTGCAAATGTAGGATCTGAATAGCTACTGTATTTCTAACTTAATGGGTGAAGTATGTACGTTGGAGGGCCAGGAGTCTGTGTTGTAACCAGGGGTAGTAAATACAAAGCCTTATATTATTATCTGCCGTTTTTTTCATGATACTCTGAATAATAAGATTTAATTCTTAAAGTATGGCTTTGTGGCACTGAGTACGCGTTTTATTACATGTAGTAAAGTAGCACAAAAATGTTGATCATCAAAATATGAGAGTGAAGTGCAGCTTCGTCTAACTTTCTAGGATATTTAAGTGATTGCATGATCTTAAAAGTTATTGGTTAATCTTGAAGGTTCCAAGACTATATTCGATACACTGGGATAATAAATTAAGCAGTTGAGATGAAGTGTAGAATTCACGGTTTGCCATTTAGCATCAAGAGCAAACTAACCGTTTTGTGTCGGTATATCCTCAACATTCCTCATATTTATTCTGTGTATTATAACAATATACTGCCTTCACATCGATATCAGCCCATCGTGAGACAAACATTATACGTACAGGAAATTATCACCATAAACATACAATATATTATACTGTGACTAAAATAGCTTTTTCAGTATTGGTTGCTCAATATAAACCTAAAAAACAGATAACACATTTAATTCTGAAGCGCGTTCTCAGTTTTTTTGACCAAATTCTTATGAGTTTTATACAACTTTTTGAATGTTTTACCACATAGGTAGATAAACGATAAAACAATTGTGTCTTTTTAATAAAAGAATTTACATCAGTTATTAAAATTAAACTATCACACAAGATTTTATTCCAAGCCGTCAAAGTATAAAGCTTACGTTTGCATTCGGTAGTAAGATTAATTCGACTTTACGCGTTTTTGTGGTGAGCGTCACATCCACCAACACGATCCGTATTTCTACTTTAAACTCGTAAATTGGCTCACTCAAATCCGATCCGAAAATTAAAACTTTATACTTTTAAATAAATCCGTATTTTCTGTTTAGATCAAACAAATAATCAGTATAAGAGCAGTTTGACTAATTTTAATTAATTTAAGGCTCGCTACACAAGTGCTCACTTTCGTTTGAAGAAGAAAATCTTTTTTCATTTATAACCTTTTAATAAAAAAGGACAGGTACGTCTCTTTTATAGGACAACTTAATAAAAAAAGGATGGAGTTCAAAAGGAACGTTTTGGGTGTAATTTATGCTTAAGAAAAATGAATGTTACGGGACACGTTCAAGTTTTATTGTACTTTCAATTGCTTCGTAATAAGATATTCGCATTGGCAAAAGTTTTTTTTTCGGTACGTGTGTCCTACTTTTATAATAATAATGAGTAAATTTATTTGAGATGTTCGTATTTCGTTGATTTATGAATAGATTCTCCGATTTCATTGTCAGATTGAGCAACGTTATTCTGCTAGAATTTATTTGCTTTTTATTTCTTTATTTTTTTTGTATTTTATAGTGTTATGACAATTCTTATATTAAATAAATTGCAATCCCCTGATACTCTGTCATTCTTTTAATCTCACGACTGCTATGTCAACTTATTTATGTATGGAGAGTAAAGTCACTTTGGCAGGCCACCAAAGTGACTCTTTTTTTTTTATTGTATAGGAGGCAAAACGAGCAGACGCATCACCTGATGGTAAGCGATTATCGCCGCCCATGGACACCCGCATCACCAAAAGCGTCACAAGTGCGTTGCCAACCTTTGGGGGATGGGGAGGGGTTAGGGTATGGGCCTCCGGTATCCTCACTCGCTCGGTGAAACACAGCGCAAGCGCTATTTCACACCGGTTTTCTGTGAGGCCGTGGTATCACTCCGGTCGAGTCGACCCATTCGTGCCGAAGCGTGGCTCTCCCACGGAAAAGCGTGGCTCTCCCACGGAAATCTCTCTACTTTGCCTGATGGAAAGCATGAGCAGAATCCAAGTGTGGTGGTCACCATACTCATTGTGAGTGTAGACAATGGAACCATGCAGCATGCGACGTACACTATGGCGGCCCATTGAGATGCTTCTGCTTCATTGGACCTCCGGTCTTGAAGTCACCATCGAAAAACGACAGCAGGAATGCTGTCATTTAAGGTTGGTCTTCTGTAACAGTATAGTATCGCCCAGGTCGAACCGGGTTAGCTTCGTGATGAAATTAACAAACCACTACTACATTAAATAAATAAAATAATAAATAGTCCAGACATCTAACACATAACGCCATCTAGTCCCAAGCTAAGCAAAGCATGTGTTATGTATACTAGACAACTGATATAAATACTTACATACTTTTTTTGTAAATACATACATATTATACATACAAAACACCCACACCCCGAAACAAATATTTGCAGGTTATACAAACATTTGGTCCGACCCGGGAATCGAACCCGAGACCTCAAGCTTAGCAGTCGCATACGCTACCACTACGCCACCGAGGTAGTCAATTATTAAATTATTCACGTTAATTATTTTTTCTTTTTAACTTCCAAATAAATTATAGTAACCAGGTACTAGCTCGTCTAGTAGTAATTATAGTTTGTTAAAAGTAGTCTTTTGTTAGAAAAATAAAATCTTTTTTTTTTAAGGTGTGGAACGGGCCGTCGGATGTGTTAGAATCGACTAAAATCGCATGGTGTGCTACTCAGCGCCTGAGATGGTAGGGATCTGGGAACTGCTGTTAATACGCCATTCGACCTACTTCAACGCCAAGAGACAGAATTGCTTTCACATTGACATCATATTACATAATTTTATTTTATTGGTTTCTAAAGGGTAGCGATTTTATTCAATATGCCTGTGTGGAAATTTAACAATCAAAATGATGATACTTATAATTTGTGTTTCGGAAATTTATATACGTATAGCTATTACAAAATTTTCTGCTTTCAGGCACGATGTATTTATGTGTACCAATTTAAAATAAAATCAGGAGATTAAAAAAATATAAATAGGATATTATCACAGAAGATGAGAAGAGGGTGTAAGGCTAAATCGAAAGCCCTGAAGCATATGTGAGACCCTTGTCAGAGGGCAGTCGTCATTTCACGGGTATCTTGCTCCTGCAGGCAATTACAATGTGATTGACCATTCACCAACTATCGCAGACACCCCCTTCCTCCTCAGACAAAGCAATTATATGACGAGACAGAGGTATGTGTTAGATTTGAAAAGGTCTCGGAGTAATGGTCGGTTGTATATACAGTGTTTGGTCCAATGGTTGGATTGATTGAGCTTTGACTCAGAGTGCGCTCTGTTTCAATAATGAAGTGATTCGCTATGCAGACTATTCTATATTTATGTACACCAAATATCGTCAAGTTCAGTCAATCTTTATTACCTGGTATAACTGGGGGAGACTCGCACAAATGGCAATCAAGACGTTTACTAAGCGCTAATTGTTTGATGTAGGCTGTTAAGTATCTTTTCAATTTTCATATCTAAATATTTTCAAAATAATTTAACTTTTATTATATTTCTTTAAAACATAAATTTAAATATATCGAGTCTCCCGTTTCGTACCGTTTCGTACTGGAAACCTCTACTGAGTGTATGCAATAAGTTTTTGAAGTGAAAACTTCTTTAGCGGCGCTCGCGTCAGGGGTCACGTGTCCTGATCGAAAATTTGTAGGACGGATGGTATAAACTCGCGTCAGGTCACGTGACCTGACGTCACGGCGCAGGGCGCTTGCGCGAATGTTCGTATGTGTATATAATATAAATTGTCATGTTTGTGTACGATAGATAGCACAATAAATGAATATTGTATTCCACCACATAAATAATAGTACTTTTATACTGATAATGAAAGCAATTCGTACAAAATTGGTAGCATTCGTTTTTCTAGATAGTGGTCCTTTCTCAATACGATTTTATATACTTAAAGTTAATATTTCAGTATCTTAAAGTGATTTACAATAAATTAAAATAACGATTTTCTACTTACACAAAACCTTTTGTAAATCAAAAAGATTGTTTACAATTTTTTTGAAAACAGCGACATCTATTGGATTATCAAAGCTTTACTTCCATTTACTCTACCGATATAATTTGGTAGCATTCGTTTTTCTAGATAGTGGTCCTTTCTCAATATGATTTTATATACTTAAAGTTAATATTTCAGTATCTTAAAGTGATTTACAATAAATTAAAATAACGATTTTCTACTTACACAAAACCTTTTGTAAATCAAAAAGATTGTTTACAATTTTTTTGAAAACAGCGACGTCTATTGGATTATCAAAGCTTTCCTTCCATTTACTACTTACAATCATAATAATTGGTACTTTATTGAAGTGAAAACTTCTTTAGCGGCGCTGTGTTCATTTCAGGTAAGTTAAAACAACCGTTTGTTTATAGTTATGAGTTTTCACTTCTGTCGGCAGTCCTCAAGACTGCTCTGTGTTTTTATTTTTTGATACTATTTTAGAGTTCGTCACGTCGGTGGCTAATGAATAAAAAATAAAATACTTGGAATTCTATTCTATAAATTTTTCGATTAGTTTTCAATAAAAAAATATGTATTGAAAACAGTATCATAGACGGTATAATAGGAGCCTTACAAAAGAATAAATATATTCACGTTGCAATAAACATACGCAATAAACGTACGACAAGAATTGTTTGAATAAATATTGAACACTCAACAAATTGGTATCGAAAATGTTTTATGAAATTTTGAGTATTCACTTTAAAATTGTAATAGTGGAGCCATGTTATACTGAGGGTTCTACTGTATCTACGCAAATATGAACATTTATAGAAATAGTATAGTGGTGGAAAACTAACATTGATCTGAATAACATCTCATTATATGTATAAAGTTTGGAATAAACTGTCTAGGCTTATTTTTCCCAACAAATATAGTTCAGAAACATTCTGGTAAGAGCCAAAAATAGTTTCTTTGAATATCTAGTATTGTTGTCACGTTCTTTTGACAAACGTTTCACGTATTATATTTAAGCCCTTTTCAAAATATATTATTGACACTGAAAGATAAACTGGCGGATTACAAATTTTGTACGTAGTAATTCTATTGGTGAAGTATTCGAGATAGTAACGTGGGTACCGAAGGCCTCGACGTAAGTTCAGGAAACGTTATTTCCTAAACTTACATCGAGGCCTTCGGTCTAGATAATTGGGAATTCTCAGGATGTCTTTCTTAGCGTAAACCTGGGTCTTACAATAGTCCTGCGTTTGATGTATCCTCGTGTGGTTATAATCGGTTTGATAAACATAATATTAGCACAATAATAGCGCAAAAAATAAAGCATGCTTATTGCGTTTAAATGGCACAAATAAAATTTAGTACGAATTTACAATTTAGGCCTAACGATGCAGAATCATCTCAATACGCGGCAATAGTGTAGGTCACCATACTGTATTGTTGTACTGTCTGCATTCGCAGTGAGTATGGTGACCACCACTCTTAGATTCTGCTCATGCTTTCCATCAGACAGAGTATAGTCACATAGGCAGGCACATAAAAAAATATCGGAGAAAGTTTTACAAGTAAATATGAGAGTCATTTAAAGTGGTGTCACTGTGTCATTACAAGTGGCGTGTATTATTCAGCCAAAGTATGGCTATTCCATTTACATATGAGATATTTATGTCATACTAGTTGCACTCCGGCACGGTACGGTACGACAACAACTATGGGTAATGCGGTGTGTTAGTGTCGTCAAAATCATTCCCGATATTAGCCGGCACAAACAGACAAAAATGTATAAATTGTTGTTTTTTTATGTAAGTGAAAAGATGTTGATTTGAAATATTACAAAGAGACACTTCAATTTTATTTATTTGTATTGATTGAGAATTGCCTTTTCATTTATGATTTTGATAATGAGCAAATAACCCTTAGACAACCCTACACTGAAGCAGAATCAAAGCGAAGTAGTTTAGACATGCGTGAATTTTACTCAAGATCTTGAAAGCCTTTATTGCCATTGTTAATTGCCAATTAATAAAATAACCAACGAAGCTGCGAAGGTATATGATGAAATAGTGGGAATATTAGTTTACAATTGAATTAGAATAATCCCACCTCTGTATCGTAGTATTGTTCGTTTTGTACGATTTACAAATAACGTAACTTCGTCTGCGTCTCTTTTTAATCATGCCCGGCGCCTATAGGTCTATGCGTAATGTTAACTATCCTATCTTAGGTGTGCCAGAAATATTCTTACCGTGGGATAGCCACGCTTCTGCTTGAATGGGCCGGCTCGACCGAAGTGATACCACGGCCTTTCAGATAACCGGTGTGAAACAGCGCCTGCGCTGTGTTTTACCAAGTGAGTGAGGATACTGGAGGCACATAACCCAACCGCTTCCCCTCTCCCTCTCCCCGTCTCTCAAAGGCCAGCAACGCACTTCTGATGCTTCTGGTGCTGCGAGTGTCCATTGGCAGCAGTACTCACTTACCATCAGCCGATACGTCTACTCGTTGACCCTCTATTCCATAAAAACAAAGAAAAACATTTAAAAAAGAAAACGTGAAAATCCGTTAGTGAGTTACAGATTTCATCGTGAGCAATAACGACACGACAATAATATGTAACTTGCTGACTCGGGGAACTTCGTACCACCATATTTTTCTTTCGTAAATATTTTGCTAAATTTCCGAATAACATGTTTTGGTAATTATGTCCGTCTTAACTTCCCACAGGTAGTATACAGATGCGGACACAACACAACACAAAACTTTTCCGGTTCACTTGAATTTTTTTCGTATACAAAATTTGTCTTAACAATAACGAACACGTAAAAAACAATATCCGCGGTACGACAATATCCACGGCCAACGTCGCGAGGCGAACCTAGTATCTTTATAAATTAGCCTATGTGTTATTCTGATGTATAAGCTATATTACTGTAATGTTTCATCAAAATCCATCCAGTACTTTTTGCGTGAAAGAGCAACAAACATACTCACTTACATACTTACAAACTTACGCGTTTATAATATTAGTTATCTTTATAAATTGTAGCCATGTGTTATTTTGGTGAATAAGCTATAGTATTGAAGGTCTCATCAAAATTCATTCATTATTTTTTGCGTGAAAGAGCAACAAACATACTTATAAAGGTACTCACAAACTTTCGCGTTTATAAAAAAAGGTAGGAAAGATATAAAAGCTGCTCGACAGTTCGACTACTCTATCAATTTAAATTCTCATAAAAAATAAAAATATATAAGGTAATTTATTTAAAGCGTGTTTTACAAAACTTGTACATACCTAATACCTTTAAACAATCCATTATTGTATAATCTGGATCACGGAACAGACGGCTTGAACGATTTTCATGAAATTTAGTATGCAGAGGGTTTCGGGAGCGATAGCTAGCATTCATTTTTAGAAAATTTACCAAAAAAAAATATCGAGTAAAGCTTAGTCTTCCAGGTTCTAGTACCTACATGAGTTGATTAAAAAAATCGTGGTTAAAGGCTACAAAAACCTGTTCACATATTTTTTAAATAATGTTTGTTGTAGGATGTGGAGCAAACACAATTACGTGTTCATGTCACCCTTCTACGTATAAAATAAAGGGTAATGCCACGATAAAGATAAGTGCAGTAATTAAACAAATTTATATAAACTTTCAACTCTTGGAAATTTATATATTTTTTCCTTTTCAGAGAAAACCTTTTTGTAATTATAATTTTAATAAAAACTTACACACTCATCTATTCTAATATTATAAATTTGAATATTACTCTGTCTGTCTATCTGTCTATTACGTTTTCACAGCCAAACCACTGCACCAATGCCAATGAAATTTGCAGCGATATACTTTAATTCTCGAGGAAGGACATTGGCTACTCTTTATGCGATAGCCGACATACACGCGAGCGGCGCCGCGGGCAAAACTATTAGAGATAACTCATTATCTCTCCCGTCAAGCTGTGAGGATTCAATAGATTTTATTGTATGTTTAGAATTTGCGAACAATATGAAATGTCTTTATTTTTTTTATATTGTTGTTAAATAGAGTTATATTTACACATTGTTTTAAATAAAATCTAAAACTCTAGTTAGTTAAATTTCAAGACATGACTTATAGAAGTTTTTGCAATAGTCTTAATTATTATGATCTTTTGTATTAATAAAATAATAATTATCTAAATTCTAAACACACATACATAACTTGCTAACGCTGAAACCACTAAGCCAACAGTGCGGTCGAGTCATTGACTCTATAAGGTTTTGTGTAACTGAACTTCTGTGCCACAGCTGTACGTTGGCGCATAATAGTGGCTGCTGAAAGCGAGTGACGCTCTTGTTTACCTCTCACAGTAACAAGTTTACACAACGTTGCCTTCGTTAGTGCGTGTCGCCATACCTTAATTGTTTTGTTAAGCTTCACGTGAACTTAACTTTACCGAAGCTTGATGAATACCCCAAACTCTATGCTAGATGTCTCTAGTACGTACAATGGAAACTCGTGGGGAAATTCTCTATAACATTAATACTAATATTAAATTAGCAAATACTAGTGGTCGCCATATGGTTTCACTTGTTACTAATATTATAAATGCGAAAGTTTATACATAAGAATAACACATACGCTACTATTTGCCGCGAAAACCAATATACAGGCGGGCAGAGCCGCGGGTTTCTTGTTCTTATTCATTTTTCTGCACTCTTCTCCAAATAAACTTTAACTGTGCTTAATTTCATACTCTTAGGTTCGCATATTTTTTGTTAAAAGGGGTAAGTGCAAAGATTTTGCTTCACGCATTAATGTACAGATATGTATTGTAATTTGTAATAATGATTGTAAAAGATGGTTTAAAGTATAAAAGGACAATTAAGCAGATGAAACTCAAGTGTCATAAGTTCATTCCTGTCCTTTGAATTTTCCTGCTGCAACCTGCTGATAAGCAGTGAATTCATTGCCAAACTGTTTTCTGAGGTTATAGCATCACTCCGGTTGAGGCGGTCCATTTGTCCTAATGGTTGGAGAGCCTCCTACGGTCACCCCAAGGTCACTCGAAAAATAGAAATATGGAAAATAGAAATCAATAACATAATTTTAAAAAAATACTATACAAAATAAAATCTCGACGCAACAATATAATAAATAGTTTTTTTTATGGGGAGCAAACGAGCAGACTTATCACCTGATGGTAAGCGATTAGTGACGATAATGGACACACGCACACAAGTGCGTTGACGGCCTTTGGGGGATGGAGAGGGGGATGGGGGTGTGGTTGGTTTTTGGGCATCCGTTATCCTCACTCACTTGGTGAAACATAGACAGTCAGAATTACCTTTTAATATTGGTATAGATATCGATCTATTTGTTTGTCTATATAATATAAACAAATAGCTAGTGTTATAATAAATAAACCAGATATTATATTAAATACGTTTGTAATTAAAAAAAACATCATTATCTAGTTACACTCTTATTTGTCATCATGGCATTGTAAATTCAACCTTAAGAGAAACCATGAAGTTCTTAATTTCGAGTGTATACACGGAAGTAATGTATGCTTCTTTAGTTGTTTTACGTTGAAAGAGTATTCGCGATGTGGATAATAAACGTTGTGTTTGCACTCTGCAGTCAGTTTGGGTGTACGGCTCGTTAACGGACGGGTTGAGAGTGTTTGAATAGAAGCAAATGCATTCAGTTGAAAACTTTTAAATGTCATCATCGTTGCCTTTGAAAAAGTCGCAATTTCTATTTCTAGAATGGAGAACAAAATTTATAATGATTGCAACGAAAGGGCAAGAAGAACGGAACAAAACTGAAATTTTTGAAGTGAAAACTTCTTTAGCCGCGTAGAGCACTTTTTGGTAGGATAAAATCTACGAGTTCTGACGTCACAAAGCTCCTTGGCCACGTTGAGCACGTGTGGTAGGGGAAAATATTATGGGTTCACGTTACTGACATATAAATATTTGATGTTAATAATTTGAATTCAAACTTTATTATACGAGTATTTATCTTTTTCTAGATACCAATAAAAATGTAAATGTTAAACTGACAGTATGGTATTTTGCAAATGTTAATTCATGTTCTTCCATGTTATCTACTTAATTTTTAATATTAATGTCTTTCATTACATTTTTAAAAGAGTGATTCTACCAAGACAAGTATTGGTTACGAAATTATTAAAAAGTTAGGTATTAATTATAATTAACTTTTTAATAAAAAAAATGAACAGACAAATAAACAGGTAGGTTACGAATATAATAAAAAGTTACGAAAAATATATTTAAAAAAAACAAAATGATAAGAAAATGCCGTTTTATGGGATCCCCTAAAGTCGTTTATTACATTTCAAAATATTTTGAACTAATTCCGTATCATCATATCAGGTGTGAGATATTAAAAATTAATAAAAAGAAAATTTCTTCCAAATTTGGTAAAAAAGCAAAAAGTATGTTTCCGCCCGGGATCGAACCGGGGGCCTTCTGCGTGTTAGGCAGATGTGAGAACCGCTACACCACGGAAACTTGATCTATAGCGTTCAAATACAGGAACACTTACTTATTTATCGTTTTAAATGTAGAAAGTGACCTGGTTATGAACGACCTTTCAAGTGATTTAATTATAGAAGTCTATTTACAACTTTATATCACCGTGTTCAGAATTGATAATTTATAAGAAAAATATATGTTACTATTAATACGAACATTAAAAATCTGATCTGACTTTAAGGGTTATATTTGAACTTGAAATTAACTTATGAATATGCGTATCTCCTAATCTTCTTTAAAACGTATATACACATTTAATGAATAAATAGAAATATTTTTTTGACTTAATTATTGAATTACTTCTAAAAAAACATGAGGAAATTTTAACGCTTCGGCATGAATGGGCCGGCTCGATCGGAGTGATACCAGGGCCTCGCCGAAAACCGGAGTGCAACAGTGCCTGCGCTGTGTTTCACAGAGTGAGTGAGGATACCGGGACCCATACCCCATCCCCTTCCCCTCTCCCCCTTCCCATCCTCCAAAGGCCGGCAACGCACTTGGGACGCCTCTAATGTTGCGGGTGTCCATGGGCGGTGGTAATCTCGTTTGACTTGCATAAAAAAAAAAAAACTTTTTTTCTATATTTTATGTGTTACATTACCTTCACTATCATTACATATACTTAGACCTAATGCGATAAAGAGGCTATCTTATACTTCTATTATTATATCTGTTGCTTTACAAGAGATCAAAGAAACACATACAGTAAAGAAATAAAAACTCAGCATAAATTACTATCCATCTTAAAATAAATCAAAAAATATTGTAACTCTTTTAGATGTCGTAACAAATTATATTTTATAAAGACACTTTGCAAGTACACTCGATTGATACGAAAAAAATAAAATATATATATATGTATAAATAGATAATAATAAATTTTTAGGTAATTTAAACCATTCTACATTGAATTTGTACTATAAACTATATATAACTAATATATATAGTTTTATTACCTAAAAGAACTTCGTTAATAAATATCTGGGAACAAGGTCCGTGGAAGAATTAACAATTCCATAGGGCGACACCGGTCAAATAATTTTATATAATTTTGTATCAATAATGTAATTAAAGTTCTATATCAGTATTGGGAAACACTTATGTACTATCGACAATTGTACGCAACAGTAGCATACTATACAATCTCTAGTACAAACCAACAAATTTATAGATAACGATAACAGAAACATAATACCTATTACCTACCAAAAACAAATACAGTGATAATGGTCACAATAAAACATTAATTCCACCTTGACACAACGTATTTATTTGCGATTGCAACAATTTAATTAAACTGTATACCGTTAATAATAAATTGCAAAACCTTTGTACGATAATTGCTATTTAAGAATGTAAAATGGTATAATTTGTTTAATAGCAGACAAACGAATTTCGACGAGAAATAAATTAAGACATTTTCTGGTATTGTAATTTGTAGATTTTATTTGAATTCGTGTTAATTCCATTAATGATGAACATTATAATGATTTGAATGTTTGATTGTTTAATGCGTTATCTTTGGAAAATAAATTGATAAACCAAATTGTTGCGATATATTACACGAAGCTGCTTCCTTAGCGAAGTTGTATTCTAGAAACGTTAACGTTAATAACGCTAAGGCACGTGGTCGAAACAAAGTTTTAGCTAATAATACTGATATAGAATATAGGTGCAACAATTGTAAAAAGAAAAGCGACCCGAAAAACTTGCAACTTCGTTCAGGGAGCTGGTATACACAAGCAACTTGTTTTCAAAGTACAGTCTTACTTAACAAAAAGATATACCCAAGCGATACTAATTAAAACAAAAATAAACACCTACAAAACAACTATGTGCTATGAAAAATAAAACATGAGCCAGTTAAACCGATAAGACACGTAAAACATACTGGCAACATCATTCTTCTTGCCAAAATTAATGGTAAAAAATGTAACAAATTTGAAGTGATAGTACAATAAACTTACTACCAGTACTTACTACCTTACAATAAAAGATTTAGTATATAAATATATATAATACATTTAAAATGGAAGTCAAGCCGAAGTGATTAATGGGGCTGGAAGCCAAAGATCTGTAGTCTGATACAGCGAGCCTGACCGGGAGGCGATCCTCGAAGCGTGTTCGTAATGAGTGATTTATGTACTCGGAAATCTTTTTAATTCTCTATACTGGTGTTAGTTATGTAAGTGCGTCATTATATAAAGAATTGTTATTATAACGTAGATGAGTGGCCGTGTAGATCAAAAAAAATCTTTGCTAATCTACCAGTTGAGAAATTTTAGTAGGAATATTTGGAACAGGCGAAAATTACTGCACCAGGAATTTTGATATCGTGACAGGGAGTTGATAATATAAATAAATAGCAAATACAGTTTCTAATGAATTTAAATATCTTTTAAAGTAATTGAAAAAAAATTTTGTGTCTGTTCTGTTTTAATGATTGTATTAAACATTTTGCGGATAGTGTTTTACACAGTCACAATTAAGTCAAATTTCCAGAAGCCTATTTATTAATTTATTATTAGACTTCTAATTACTAGGACGTTGCTGTTTACATAGATATACGTCCGGATTATTTTTAGCGTATCCTATGCAGAGCCTCTTAACACTGTGTTAATTTCTGCATGCCTTCATTTTTTATCAGGGCTGCCCTCATGGAATTTGTTGTGATGTAATTTAACTGTTTCTTAAAACGGTATTTCGATACTTCAAAGTAATCAATTATTTAAGTATTAGACTTAATCCTCCCTCCCAATAGCAATAACCATCGTATACATCATTTTTAGGTCGCAACCATCCTCAACTTTCTTGGCCGTTAGTCTACCTAATCGAGGTCATTGGTTCACGGGTTATTTATGAGCTGGTCTAAACAGCTAGCTATATCAAGTTAATCCGTACATTACAAGGTAGTAAGGAGTAGTGACACCAGCAATTTGATACCGGTTGACACGGGTGGGCAATTTTCCATTATTTATGGGTTCGAACAATTTATGTACGAGCCATTCCCGTTTATTAGCGGTGTTCCTATGCTTTCCATGTGAGTTATGGAGCGGTTTTGATGGTACTGGACAGTTTAGTGACTTGGTCATATTGTTATAGAAGGAGAATTGACAGCCTTATTTGATATAAGATTTACTGACTTTCTTGAAAGAATATACCAGTTGTAAGAATATACGATCTAGTGAGCTAGATAGATCTCTGGCGATAGAGCTGTTTTTCAAAGACAAACTAGAGAAGAAAAATGTTATGTCGTGGATCTTTAAACCCAATACTTATTACTAGTTTCAAAACAAAAGTAACTACATTCGCATTGACTCTTGTTTATTAAATTTTATATAAATATTACTAATCATGTGGTGGCGGATTCAAGTTAAGAGTGTCACCACCCGTAAGAATTCATCCAATTTCTTTTATAAGAACCAACTAATGTAGCAACAGAACTACAAAGATAAAGAAAACTGACAACAAACCCTATGCAAACTCGTCTGTCCCGTCTGGTATGTAGAGTCCAAAACATCCTTTCAACAAGCCAATGTATTACTAAAGGTTGGTTATGATGATGATGATGATGATTTATTTATTTATTTTAAGAAACATCAACAATATACATATTCAAGAACTGTCAACATTAGGAGCTTGGAACAATAACTTATATGTATATCTATTATAGATGTACACAACATTGTTTGTACAGAGCAACAAAAAAAAAACAATTTCAACACAAAGAATACGCTAAAAACGCTAAAAAATGACGATGAATGCTATTTGAAAAAGCATTTACTTATCCATATTTAGTTTAATAAACTCTACAAATAAGGAAATAGCCTCGTGAGAAGAGAGTGTAAAGAGAAAGAGAAAAGAGTGTTTACTAAACTAAGATTTAAAGTACATTAAGGTTTCGTGAAACAGAAGAACAAGCGACTTATTACCGCCGACCAAAGCCAGTGCAATGTATTACCATTTTTATAGCAGCCTGCGTATTATGCAGATTGGTGTTCGTCGACGACTGAAGAGAGACAAGTGGTGTGATGTGTGAGCGACAGCGCGGCAGTATTACTTTGACTTCATTTACTGTACATTTGTGTACTTGATATAAGGGACGACTTTTACTTTTAAGATTTTTTTAATGTTTATCTGCCAAAATGACTCTGCTCTGCCTGGAATGAAAGCACGAGCAGAATCCAGGAGTAGTGGTCTCCATCCTCAATGCTAATAGGGACAATGCAGTATGGTAACCCACACTATGGCGGCCTAGTGACATGCTTTTCACTTTATATAATCTAATGGAGTTCATGAAATCATAGCAGTAACCGTGGGAGAGCCGCGCTTCGGCATGAATGGGCCGGCTCGACCGGAGTGATACCACGGCCTCACAGAAAACCGGTGTGAAATAGCGCTTGCGCTGTGTTTCACCGAGTGAGTGAGGATACCGGAGGCCCATACCCCAACCCCTCCCTCATTCCCCCTCCCCATCCCCCAAAGGTCGGCAACGCACTTGTGACACCTCTGGTGCTGCGGGTGTCCATGGGCGGCGGTAATTGCTTACCATCAGGTGATACGCCTGCTCGTTTGCCATCTATTACATAAAAAAAAAAAAAAAAAAAAAAGTGACTATAACTAGCAGGTGGAAACAGACTAAAATAAATCCTATGGCATAGGAATTTGATTCATTTAGTCTAAATATTTCTTTTAATACAGATGTAGATTCAATAATTGAATAGTTTATTTCCTTTTCAGTGTTCATTTACTTAGCCCCCAAAAAAAACATATTTATGTTTTGTATATCTTTTGTGTACAAAACATTTTATTGTCATCAAATACGACTTTCACTTCTTTGCTGGTGAATAGATTGTGTTCTGCTAAATTATTATTTATAAAACATAATATCGCACAAACTATTTAAACAATCGCTTCGTCAGCAATATTACGGCATACCCCAGTATGTTCTGAAAGCGAGTGCTTTGCTAATCTATGCAAACCCGGTTTAAGATTGACTTGTTTGTAGGGCACACTTCGTTCGTGATTACGGCAAGCGGTACACGTTTTTGGTCTAATCTCTGGGATTTTCTACATGAGATTAACTTTATAACATATTTTTTATAAATACTTGTACGATTATGTTTGATGGAAAAAGGTCTTTTTAGTTTTATAATACATATATTATGTTCTTTTTCTAGGTTTTTAAATGACACATGACTGTAGATTAGGATCTCAAACTAAAGCAGTTTGAGAGGCATTCGTTTTGAACACTTAACTTATTTAGATTTTTTTATGGAAATGGGGGTGGGGAACGAGACGTGACACCGATGGTAAGTGATTATCGCCGCCCATAGACAACTGCAACACCAGAGGCGTCACAGATGCGTTTTCGGCCTTTGAGGGAAGGGGAAGGCGTTGGGGCACGGGCTTCCGGTATCCTCACTCACTTTATAAAACACAGCGTAAACTCTATTTCACACCGGTTTTCTGTGTACTCATTCGTACTTGTGTAAAGTCAACTAATTTGTTACTTTATTACTTTTTTATTTATTTATTTCGAAACGTAACAACCATTTTACATATGTCATAAGTGAAATCAAACATTATTACGGACTCTTAGTCAATAATAAACGTGTACGTACGTAAACTTTAACTTAACAGTTTTCATAAACAAAGAAACGAAAAGCTTAGCCGATGGTTTCGAGTTTATACGAGTCATATAAGATATAAAATGGGCTTTAAATCTATGCATACAGCGGTACAAATTCAATGCAGAATGGTTTATATTACCTAAAAACGTCATGTTAAGTACCCAATACAGACAGTAAAAAACACCTTGGGAGGAAAGCTGTCGCTGCTTGGATAATGTGTTTGGAAATCAGGCGTTGATAGCCTGGTAGAGCGAGGTCGACTCATTTGCATTGCATTTACCTTTGAATAGGTCTTTGTGAAGGGGTTTGAGATTCTCCAAATTGGAGTCCCGTAAATGCATCAAAATCTGAATTTAATTCCGTAAAGTGTGTGTACTATGGCATCTTGAACTTGCGAGTTAGTCGTTGTAAGTGCATTTAATTGATGAAATAATTTTGACATTCGTTTAGTTTAGATTTTTCACTGAACCTAAGCAATTAACAAAACAAAATACAAAATTATGTTAAGGTAACACATATTTATGAAGTTCAATTGCCTCATTCTATTACCGTAAGTGGTGGCGCCTTTATATAGGTATGTCGTCGCTGTCCTCTCTAGTCGAGTCACTGACGACAGCTAACACGGCCTCTCCTGACACCCTAACGTTCTCGTCAGGATATGGGTTAGCCTGGATGAGAACCGAAACATCTTCTGCCCTTTCAATAGGCGGATATGGCCTCGTGGACGAGCCAGGCTCTATTTCGTCATCATTCTATCGGTCCTCGTTATCGTCATTGTTTTCTCCTAAAAGTTAACAACATGTTGAAGCCTAGTAAAAGTTATTTAAGACACTATAAAATCCTAAACAAGTAGTACTGATCAAATTAAACAAAGAAAATAGAAATAAAATGGACTATAAACCACATTGTACGTACAATACAAAACATATAACACCGTTGGCATAGGCACCAAGTTCACATACCTCCTAGTGACTCGTCGGTATAGTCACAAAGTTCACATACCTACCATATGTATTCTGTCATAACAAACACTTGCTATCGGGTTTATTTTAATAATCAATTATTAGCTAAGCTAATGGGTCACCATAATATGGTAAGGAAATACCGCCATCCACAGAGACGTGTATAATAAAATTCCTATCCTGCTAATACTATAAATGTAAAAGTTCGTAAAAAAAGCTGGCAATATAAAAGTTTGTTAGGTGACAATTAGATTCAATGACTGGAGCGTCTCAATTCGTACACACATATATATATATATATATATATATATATATATATATATGTGTACGTATATACCTGTATACGTGTATACCTTTTGTACAAGTGTACAAATAGTAATTTTCGTACGAAACTAGTATAAACATACACAGACTGATAATAATGCTTTATTTCCCTGAAACGAACATCAAATGTGACCGGAACGACAATCAGACCGTCTATTACGAAAGATCAAAACACACTTAAGACGCACCCCGATTTATTCATTCTTACCCTTATTTGTCTGCCCCGATCGTTCTTTTATTTTGCCCCCATTGAAAGAATAATAAACAATAAAACAAGCGTTCAGTACCCACTAGTGTCACAGTGAGAGCGCAGAGGAAGTAATAATCGTAAAGTGAGCCGCGCATATCCGGCTTTGCTTGCAGCGCCTTAGGGGTGTCAATAGTTTAATTGCTATAATAGAAGTCTAGTACTCACTGAAGTCCACTTATACGCTGCATTACGAGGTCTCTAACCGAGTCCATCTTTTAACTTGTTGAAACAAATAAATGGCTTGGAAATCATTTAAAGAAAATGTTGGTCTGATATTTTTATAGTAATTCCATTTGGGTAATGCAGTATTAGAAGGACTCCTATTTTAGTACTGTTCATTGCTTGTATTTTTAACACAATTAAAGCTTTTATAATTTACAGCTGGAGAAGGAGAGGACTATATCTTTGTTATAAAATGCAAAGAGAGTCCTTTGTACAGTTAACCTCAAAAGTAGCTGCTCATTTTAATGTTCCAAAACTTCATATATAAAAAGTTTATTATGCTTGGCGCGAGAATTGAATAATCATCTTAAAAGTTTCAAATGTGCTGAACAACACAATAGCAATAGTAGCTGAACGCTAAAATACCGAAAGTAACTAAACAATATTTTACAGATTATGACATTCAAATTCATTGTGCTCTACGCTACTCTGATACATGCAGCAAAGATTGACGTCTAAAATATTAAGTCTTAGCAAAATATTGATTTTCCTATAATTACAATCCTTTAAATTTCAAAATCAGTAGGTAATTATTGTTTTTGTTTCTTTTTATAATTTAGAAATAAAATGAAAAAAAAAATTATAAATAAATTATAATTGATGAATGAAATGAGACAAAACTGTGGAATGAGCTTTCGCCTGTGGTGTTCCCGGACCAATACGACCTTCAAACCATCAAGAAAAAAGCGTAATCCTTCTTAAAAGGTCGGCAACGCACTTGTAATGCCTGTGGTGTTGCGGGTATCCATGGGCGGCGGTCATCGCTTACCATCAGGTGATACGTCAGCTCGTTTGCCCCCTATATAATAAAAATGATAAAATAAAATCTTACTAAAGTATATATTGTTAAAACCATTTAATAGTACACTCTTAAATGCATGTTTTGGCAGTTATCAAAACACAGACCGTTTGATTAATTTCTTAATAAAGGCCAGCATATACTCACTCGTCCGTATGGTAACGCGTTAACAAATGTTGAATGTGCTATTGATGATGATGGTGGTATTTTCACTATTTTGATATGTCACAAATCAGGTTATTCTAATTAGATAATAATAATTAAAAAATTGAACGGATAATATTGAAATTACGTAATAATTACGTTAAATAAATAGTTTACGTAACAGGCAATTTATTGTCTAAATTAAAATCGAGCATCACTTTGATTTTCCTCAGAAGAGGCTTCGTTTCAAAGCAAATTCAAATGGTTTTATCTCATTGAAGTACCTGCATTCATACTCCTTTTCTCATCAAATATTTTTAATACTACACTTTATTTCATTTCTACAAAAAGTATTCAAACAAGAGATATGTCAGTTAAGTCATGCAAGAAATGAACGAGATGGGAATTCAGGGAAAAAAGGGCAGGAAAACATTTAAATTAATTATTAAACACCAAAGTATACTCTATCTACTGTTATTATCGTTGACTTTTCTTTATGGTAAAGACATATTTGACAAGTTTAGCTACTTTTGGCAGTGTGTTGTTCAGTGACTTTTGGCATTATGTTGTTAAGTTACCGGCATTCCGTTGTTCAGCTTATTTTGAATTTCAATGATGATCATTCACTTCTGGCTCTAGACTTCGTAAGTGATTTATGTGTGCTAAGTTGTATAACAGTTTTGGAAATATGAACATGGTCAGCTTCTTTTGAGACTGACTGTACGTATTGAAAGTTGCTAAGGAGTATAGAATGTAGTACTTAAGGTAGAAATCTCGAGACAGAATTTTGTTTAAACATTGATATATGTATATACTATCTACACTAATATTATAATCTGTGTTTTTGTTATGCTTTCACGGCTAAACCGCTGCACCAATTTTAATAAACAGAGGCTCCTCCCGCATTAGGAATAACTTCCTGCTTCGCAGGAGACTTTACATGTAAAGATACATGTAACGCACACAAGGAACACCCAGACTCAGAACAACAATTTGTGGATCACACAAAATGTGGTCAAAGATTTGAACCCACAACACGTGGCGCAGTAGAAAGCAGCGTGGCGACCGCTTAGATCACTAGTCAAAGTAATATATAAATATAGTTAATAAAGTTGAGTAGGTACCTGGTTTTTATTTAAATTCTAAATTTGGTTAAAATATCAATCTACTAGTGTAAAAAAGATGTCTTTTACTGCCGCAGTGAGAATTAAACAAAGGCAAATCATTTTATATTGCAGTCAGTATACTCATGGCCCAGTGGCCATGAGAAGATAAAAAAAACTAAACATAAGAATATTTTTTCTTAAAAATATAATAAGTAGGTATACGTGATTTTACTGCCTCAGTGGCGTAGTGGTAGCATATGCGACTGCTAAGCTTGAGGTCTCGGGTTCGATTCCCAGGTCGGACCAAATGTTTGTATGATCTGCAAATATTTGTTTCGGAGTTTGGGTGTTTTCTATGTATAATATGTATGTATTTACAAAAAAAAAAGTATATAAGTATTTCTATCAGTTGTCTAGTACCCATAACACAAGCTCTGCTTAGCTTGGGACTAGATGGCATTGTGTGTTAGATGTCCGGAATATTTATTTATTTATTTATTAAAATATATATACGTGATAACCCTAACAAGGCACTATTGTAGTTTTATGCAACTGTTTGTAAGGCTTTGAATTGCTTCCAAGTATCGTTTGTAATAATATTATTAGCCTTATGACTCAGATTTTTTCAGTTTGTTTTAACTTAAAGTATCCGTATGTATACATATTTATCTATTACCATATTTGTAACACTATATTGTGTTTGGCTCGCTGTAGGTACGTGTTGTGTAAACTGTAAATGCAGCGATCATCTCATGATTATGTAAAATAAATTAGTATTTGCTGCCCATCTACTGTTATTGGCCAAAACTTGTTTGTAAGAGGTGGTTCAGCAGGTAACTATTATCATTTATGATTTCAAATTATGAACTTTTCACGAAATGCTTATAAAAGTATATAAGGCACTTTTCCGTCTGTCTATCAATTTCTTCCGGCTAATGGCACTCTATAACGGCTTGACTGATTTTGACAAGACTTTCACTGGCAGATAACTGATAATATAGGGAGTACCTGAGGGTACTTTCTTCAGACTAGCTTCGCCTCAACAGGCCCAATTTGAAAAAATATTTCAGTGTTAGATAGCTCATTTATCGAGAAAGGTTATAGGCTATGCATCATCACGCTAAGACCAATGAAGAATGTTGCAAAGACGGGAAAAAATTACTACACTACGGGCATTAAGAGACGTAAACGAGGTTGCGTGGGCCAGTTGGTATAATAGAGACAGCAAATAAAGTTTTCTATTATAGTCTGCCATCCATAATGTTCCCGTATGAAATTATCGAGCAAATGGCGGAATCGGAAAGATTTGGTATATGAAACCGACATCGTATCGTATAATCTGAAAATGCTCTCACTGCTAAACCGTTATTAAGAAACACACCGACGTCAAACTTATAACACCCCTTTTTTGCGTCGGGGGTTATAAAAGATAATCGGCTGCACAAATATATAAATGGTGTTCCTTAAGACGCAATAAATAAGGCTGAAAATATTAACAAAAATCGTATATATATAGGAAAAATCGCGAGCGATAGCTAGTAGAGTAATAAAATTTGATAAATGTGTACGTAAATCAGTGCAGATGGTTTGGTATACAATATTTAAGAACGAAATTATTTTTCATACGAACTATCGAGTCAAGGAACCTGGGAAATGGGGCAATTCGGGGAAAATCTTTTTATGAACTTGTAATTAATTATGTCTGTCATTATAATGGTTTTTGTATTGCACTGTAATTAATTGTATTAATTTTATTAATTACTGGCTAAACAAACAGACTTTGTTGTTTTAAATATTATTGGCCTGTTGCAGTCCAATACAGGTGTTTTTTTTTATATTTAAAAAAGAAAAACAGAATATATTATATAATAGGATCACTCTGTTGTATGTCAGTCTGTCAAGACCCATTTTCTCAGGAACGAATGGAGGTATCAAGATGAAATTAATATCAAATATTCCCTTAGAGCTGCGAAAAAATGAAAAAATCAAACTTCTGCCAATGCAATAAAAACAAACAGCCGTTTATGCTGCAAATTTTCGAAACTCGCAAAGGAATCAAAACCTACAGGGTACTTCCCGTAAACTCAAAATCTTGAAATTTGGTACGAAGCAACCTCTTATTGCACAGATAAAGGAAAAATTACATCATACAATACACCTACAGCTTTGTACGGAACCCTCGGTGCGCGAATCCGACTAGCAGTTGGCCGTTTTTTTTCTCTTCATCAAGAACCTTCCTTATGAATTCACGAAAATACAGAAAAAAACGTAATTGATTGAGGGGTTATTAAATTGTGTGCTTAGTAATAGTAAATTTATTTAATAATCATTTTATATTATGTTACATGTGGGCATCACTGGTTGTTCTGGCGAACCTGGGAGGAGATTTATATCCAACAATCTTTCGGTTAAGATGATCATGATTAATTTATGTAACTGACCTGACCGACTCCGACGCATGAATTATTCATTGATTATACTAAAAGTCAAAACAATTTAAAACAAAAAAAAGACAGCTTTAGACATTTTTATGACAATTTATCATTAAAGTTAGCAAAAGTATTTCAAAGGAGAATTTTCACAATTAAATCGTAAGCACTATACTTCACTACTAATAAGTTCAACCGTATATCAGTCTACCGCTAAGTATCTGGTAGATTATTACAACCGCCAACCACGCAACTACGTCCGATAAATTATAGGCCGACCACAATTTTCAGCTATATTCTGTAAATTAGAAGCCTAATGACACAGTGGGTAGGAATTACGTTGCACAGTATTCTCTATACATACTGCAGTGTATTTCCAATTTTATTTGCTGTCAGTTTATAGGTAGATAGGTACTTATATACGAGTCACATTCAAAAATACAGCCCTAAATCTATTTATTTCACATGCAATATATGTGAAAATGGATGGTAAATAGATGGATGGTGGACCACTAAATACAATATCAATAAAATACTAAGTAATGTAATGGGCAATAATATTCATACTCGTAACTAGCAACCCGCCCCAGTTTCTCACGAGTTCATTACGGAAAATATACCTAATGTGAATGCAGCTTAATTTTTTCCGAAGTCTTGAACCAATTTTATATATTTTATTCAATAAATTAAAAATATAACAAATTATATACTAAAACCTTCCTCTAGAGTCACTCTATCTATTGCTAAAAACCGCATGAATATTTGTGCAGTAGCTTTTAAGTTTATCGTGAACAGACACACGCGTCGAGGGATTGTATTATAATACATACTACATAGTCATATTGATATCTCATACGTTGCCTGGACGTCCCACGTATTGCATACATTGTGTAAGCATTGTATTGAAAGCATGAATTATCCAGATTGTCAGAAATTTATATTAATGCTAAATCGATTTGTGTTCGCTGCAAAAGTTCAAACGTTCTGCATCGACGGCGCCCAAATTAAACAATTTACAACTCGCTGCAAATATTCTTTTTTTTTGTAAGCTTTTGCATCATTTCCTGTCGCTGAAACCACAATAGGAGAAACTAAACTCAAAAACTCTGATAGTCACAAACAAATATTAAGTGTTTTCAACAATGTTTAGTGTTTGATTAAAAAAGGTTTAGGTGTATAAATAACTTTGTTAAATTTATGCCTCGGCATGCATGGGCCGGCTCAACTGGAGTAATATCACGGCCTCACAGAAAACCGGTGTGAAACAGCGCCTGCGCTGTGTTTCACCGAGTGAGTGGGCCCTACCCTAATCCCTTCCCCGATCCCCTTCCCCATCCCCTTTCTCATCCCCCAAAGGCCGACAACGCACTCGTAACGGCTCTGGTGTTGTCGGTGTCCATGGGCGGCGGTAATCGCTTACCATCAGGCGATACGTCTGCTCGATTACCCCTATTCCATTAAAAAAAAAACGTTATTCGTCGTATTTCGGTATTGCATGGTTCACGGAAACTCACTAAGCTCGCCTCCTTCCACTAATGAATAAAGTGATCCAGTTTTTCTTAAAATATTTTCATAATTCTCACGCTGATAGTTGGTTAGTTGTTCGAAGTTCGCAGGCGCCCGCGGCCGCCTGAATATTCATGATAGTCAGTTATAACAAGCGAGCTGACTGCGATCAACTCGAGTCAACAAGAGTTGAACTCTGTGATATACATACATACTTGTTTGTTGAAGGGTCGGTGTGTTGTTGTCTCGTCGCAAATTGACGTATACATGACTATATACAGTGATATAGCGTTATTAGCCACGCTCTGTTAGTCTCTGATTGCTGTTTCTGTTGGGTAAAAAGAAAATAATACGGAAAAACGAGATCAAATGTATGATATATATGAAAGTGGTTAAATTACATATTTATAATGGCACCTAATTACCAGGTTTGGAACGTTTTATTTTATTGTACAGACTTTCATATTAACAAATACAAAAAATGTTGAAAGTTTTAGATTAGACACGTGGAAAATCTTTCGATATCTAGAGTGCTCTAAAGCAGTGTTTCCCAATTAGTGGTACGCGTACCCTAGGGGTACGTGCAGCTATCAGTAAAAACAAGAACAATTTCCAAAATATTATTTTATAACGATCATCATCGTAAGAGCATAGAGTACCGAGCACTATGACCAACCGTACGCTATTCCGCGGCTGCCGCATCTCCCGTCACCCGTTCCCGCCAGTTCGGCTTTTGTCATGAGCCGTGTGACAGTGATTTGTTTTGATTGTGAATTAAGTACTAAGCGTCCCGTTACCTCGGCCTACTATACTTTGGAAAACGGTAAGATAATTGTTTACAATTTCATTATAAATTGCAATGCAACGTAACGATGTTTAGTTTTTTTTATTATATGTAAATTCAATATAAATCGTCACTATGTGTGTTGCGATTTACGTCATCCTCTACCAGTACTCCGACACAAGAAAAAAGAAAACTTGATAACAAAGAATCGTCTCTCAAAAAAAGGAAATATGATGATAGTTATATTCAGTTTGGTTTTACAAGCTCTGGAGACCCTAAATCTCCGTTGCCACAGTGTTCATTCGCTTAAGCCGTCTTTACTACGTCGCCATTCAGAAACTAAACATGCTAATTTGAAAGACCAGTCTGTATCCTTCTTTTAACATAAATTTAAAGATCTCAAACAAAGACAAAAATCTATTGAGGCGCTCTCCCAAAACACGAATGACAACGCTCTGCAAGCCTCTTTCAGAGTGTTAGTTATTTAATTGCTTAGCAAGCGAAACCTCACACTATTGGGGAGAACTTTATATTGCCTGCAGCAAAAGAGATAGTGAATTAATGTATGTTTGGAGAAAAAATGGCACGAGAACTTGATGTTATTTCTATATCAAATAACACTGTCTCTCGTCGTATTGCAAACATGTCAGAGAATTTGAAAACCCACCAAATTAAACGGATTTTAAAAAGCGATTACTTTGCCATACAACTTGATGAATCCACAGACATAACAAACTTGGCTCAACTTCTATCATACGTTCGTTATGTTCATTCCAAAAAGTTTCATGAAGAATTTCTGTTTTGTCGTGCCCTTTCGATTTCGATCGATGCCCAAATTTCATCAAAATTGGTCCAGGAGTTTGAGCGTGAAGTAGTAACAAACATACACACACACACTAACAAACTTTCGCATTTATAATATTAGTGTGATTGCTACATTAAGGGGTACGCAGGTTTTAGGTCTTTTTGAAGTGGTACGTAGCAAAAACTAATTGGGAACAACTGCTCTAAAGTGATTAAAAGTACCTAAGTGTGAAAATTTCTGAAATTCACTGGCGGTTCAGTTCTTTCATCGATTTATAAAAACCATGATTGATGAAATGTGATGAAATGTTATGTGTTCCGTAACCTTGTTACTGAGCCTCGATTTATATATTCGAAAACAAGGCAATTCCAAAGGCATTATCAAATCGCATATATTTCCTTTGGCTGTATCGAATGCGTTGATTCGTATCGTATGCCACTCAAGTCGGTGGAGAGCACTTCACGGTAATATTCCGATTCGATTCTAGTTACTGGTAATCGGTAAGGGCATATCGATGCTTGATATCGGTCTCTTCATTTGTGTGAAGTAGTGTAGTTTCAAGTGCTTAGTACGAGAGATGAACTATCTTAGTTATATATCTCTATATTTTGAAGAGTATTGCTATGAATAGTATTTCAGAGAATTTGTGTTTATGGCATTAAGGACTAAGTATGAATTTTTAAGGAATATGCTTTTCAATTCAATTCTAGAAAAGTTTTAATCATTATATGAAAAGAACAATAACATAAACGTTATTCAATATTACTTGAAATGGACTAATACAAAGCAAACTTAAAAAATATTAGAAATCTCAGCAGTTAAAATGTGTAGAAAACGTATAAGAAATAATGGGTTGTGTTTAACAGCGTAATATTTTTTTTATTAACGACTTTTATTTGTCACTTAAATAACATATTTGTTAGAAAAAAATATGTTTTAAAGTAGGTACCTATATATTTAAAAAAAATACGTAACGAAAAACAACTACTGTAATAAAAAAATAATGAAATATAGGTACTATATTTTTCTACAACTCCAACCCTTTCCCCCATCCCCTTCCTCATCCCCCAAAGGCCGGCAACGCACTTGTAACGCCTCTAATGTTACGGGTGTCCATGGGCGGCGGTAATCGTTTAGCATCAGTCGATATGTCTGCTCGTCTACACACTAAAAAAAAATACTGAACAAAGTATCTCAAATAGTACTTCTTTGTTACCTTCTTTATGATTTGAGAAATGTTGATGAGATACGTGGGTAGGTTTAGTTAAAGGTCTCATACACGTTAGAGTACCTATACCTAACTTTTTTTGCAGTAGCCGCCAGGCATGATCACCTCGCCTGGTCGGAGGATCCTCCCTTGGTGTTGGGTGGAACATGATACCCGTTCCCCCACAATGGTAATGATGGGTTCTATCATTGATAACATCTCTCGTGACAAAATGGTACCCCGTTAGGCGCAGTGAGGCCCTACCCGCGTGTATATAGGTTAAGCTACATCGAAAGCTGTTCAGTATGTTCCGCGTGAATTAGTATAAGACATTCATACATCGCCACAAACCTTCGCATTTTTAATATTAGGCAGAATTTTAAGTTATATTCATCTTTTGACTGCACGGTTGGCCGAGTGGTTTCAGCGGTCGCCATGCCGCTTGCTACTGCGCCAAGTGTCGTGGGTTCAAATCCCACGCGGTACAACACTTTGTGTGATCCACGAATTGTTGTCCCGAGTCTGGCTGTTCTTTGTGTCCGTTTCATGTATGTTTGTAAAGTCCCCCACGACACAGGATGTTTATTCCTAATGTGGGAGTTGTCTTTATTTTAAAAAAAAAAAAAAAAAAAAACTGGTTTACCCCTGCACTTCATCTTTACAGGCAAACCACAGAGTGTTTATTGCACAACTGCGTACGTCCTCTAGCTCAAGCTTACTTGACGGGTGGAATTGTAAGCCTGTCAGATAGATGCATACAGTTTAATAAATATATATATATTTATATTACAAACGTATTGCGTATAAGATTACTATATAAAAGCTCTAAAAAAAAGTTTTGTGTACCAGCTACGCAAATTGACTTCGTTCTATTGTCATAATCAATATTATTTTTTGTATGGTCTGTATGGGCAGAAAAAAAGGTATTTTTACTAGTTTCCTAACAGTCTTTACGTCTTTTTTTCCATAAGAACCTTCCTTGAGCCTCATCGAAAAAATGTAAAAAAAGACCAAGTGCACCGCACCGAGGATTCCGTACTAACATGTAGGAATATTATATGATGTAAGTAAAATGTATGTTTTTCGCAATTTTTCCTTTTTCTGTGCTATAAGACAGTTTCTTACGAAGATACTTCCTTAAAAAAATCAAGATTCTGAGTTCACGGAAAGTAACCTGAAGGTTTTGACTCCCTTACGAATGTCGAAAATTTTCTGCATAAACGGCTGTATCTTTTGATTGCGGTGGCTTAGAAGCCTGATTTTTTCATAGCACGAATTTCTAAGAAAAAGGGTCTTGATAGACAGACAGACCGACAACAAAGTGATCCTATAGGTGTTCTGTTTTTCCTTTGAAGGTACGGAACCCTAGAAAATAATTAGACGAACGGCTCTCGAGTTTTGCGCTTAGCAACACATTTGGCGATCCATTTTTATTTATATGGATTCTAATATGCAGACAGTTTGAACATAGAAATTCTTTCTTTAAACATGAACAAAAACCAAATGATTGTTCTACATAATGTTGAAAACAAAACAAACTATTAATACAGAAACAAACAAATCGAAGTTAGTAGGACAAGACAGTCGTATAAATGCGGTCATTAAGAGTCATTACGTTTGTCTTCATTAACTTATTTAATTCGTTTACGGACACGCGACGATACGAAACATCGGTTTCATTAAACGAAGGTCTACGAATGTGCTTAATTTGTATTGTTTGGTTTAGATCTTCAACAAAACGTGTTTATTAAAATATTTTTTTCATACCTCCAATTCGGAAATAGTATTTTTGCCCTTCGATATCTGAGTGCAAATGCCGTTTTTATCCGGCCACTTTCAAGTTTTTTTAAATGTGTGTTTTGTTAGCGTGCCTAAGATAGGATAGTTAATATCACACTTAAACCGATAGGAGTCAAGCATTGTTGAAAAGAGACGTAGACAAAAATGTGTGGGTCAATAAGCGAACTTTTATATATCAACTAGCAGACCCACGCAACCTCGTTTGCGTCTAATAATGCCAGTTCCTGAGATTAGCGCGTTTAAGCATACAAACAAACAAACAAACAAGCTCTTTAGATTCATATAATATAGATAGCTAGCCAGGTACAATATTCTTATAACCTGTCATAATTATTCGTCTAATGTTAATAAGACTCCGTGGCGCAACGGTAGCGCGTCTGACTCCAGATCAGAAGGTTGCGTGTTCAAATCACGTCGGGGTCAATATGTGCTTTTTGTACTTTAATTTAAATTTTACAGCATCGTGATGAAAATATTTATTTACTTATTTCCGTAAAAAATATTATAAAAATTGGTAATCTGTGTAATGTATTGTAATATAATATACTAGCTGACTTATGCAACTTCGTCTGCTTCTCTTCAAAAGAAATATTTTTTTCCCAATTAGTAAATTGTGATATAAACTATCCTATCTCTCAAGTTGGATCGAACTGCACATGGTGTGCGAATTTTATTATAATCGGTTAAGTGGTTTAGGAGTCCATTGAGGACAAACATTGTGACACGAGATTTATATATATTAAGATGATAGTGTACGAGAATAAAATAAATTACTTTTTACGAACATTATGCCAACAGAGGAACATGAAATTTGGTACCGTTAAAGTTTTTATGGAGGAAAAGTACAGAGAACTAAAAAAATCGAAAAGGAAATAAAATACAAGTAGGTAAATGAATTATTTTGTTAGAATTTCGACCATTGGGCGACAGAAATATATTTACCACCCAAACTAAATTTTTATAATACAAAATAAAACCATCGATGAAATATTTCGTACTAACAATATAAACAGTTGAATTGTATTTTAGTCAATCCAGCGGTCATAGTATAAGCTCTGCTTACTTTAAAGATAATACTAGATAGCGTTGTGTGTCAAATGTCTCTAAATATTAATGTAACAAAGAAAATATCCTAGATAAAATATAAAAGGGATTAGTAAGATTTTGTATACATTTTTAAGTAGTACCGTAGTACGCGTACCTAAATTTGAAGCATATTTTAAAACTTACTATATGTCTATTTGTGGCTTGTTTGTTGGGCTGACAGATCGAACGGTCGTACAAACTGGAAAAGTTTCCGTGGGAGAGCCACGCTTCGGCATGAATGGGCCGGCTCGACCGTAGTGATACCGGTATGATAGTGAGGGGAGACCATAAACTGCATGATATACAATGAAGCCAATGAATGAAGCATACGTTTGATGTCACTCAGATTGAAACATGAATAAGAGAAACAAGATGAACTCACGGCCTTACTCATAAACGTTATCTAATACGATTAAACTAAATAGCAAGAATTCATTTTCGGAAATTTACCAAAAATATATTCAGATTTAGCTTAAAGCAATAAATGAGGCCGTAATATTTTCTTAGATGATAATTTTATGTCGTAAGTACTAAACAAGGATTCATGTAAATTTCTTACCTAAGAAGGTAAAAATAAGATTAACTATTGTAAAGTAGCGATGTCTCTATTTCCTTTTCCAAGGTTCAATCTATCTCTAAATCTAAATTCATCCAAATCACTTCAGCATTTTAGTCGTGAGAGACAGAGTAGTGGTTAAATACATTTATTTTCTCTAAAGATTACAAAAATCATTTATAGAGAAAAACATAGTTATAAACAAAAACCATATAACCTAATTAACGTAATTAGTAAGGTATTTGTGTTTTTTTTGATTATGTGGGTAGTACAAATATCTTTCATAAATAGTTCAAAATGATAATGGAGAAACTATTTATGTTTTCTCAGGCCTATGACTTAGTGACATGTCGATTGATGTTAATCATTTTGTTTGTTAGAATAGTAAGAACAACAGCTGAAGAGGTTTGAATAGTAGTTAGTATATTAAATATATACTAAATCAGAGTTTAATGTTATTACATGTTGTGTTTTGTACATTATATTTGTGTTTTGTAATTATAATTATATCTTAGCAAGTATGTAAAATAAAAATATATGTAATTTTTTTTATTTATTTTTATGACAAATTGTTTCGCAGTTATGTATGTATGTAGTTTTGTATGTATGGTATTAGACGTAGGGTTAGTATTAGTATTTTTTTTGTATTTACATATTACATATGTTTATGTTTAACCTTTTACAATTTTTTCGTATAACATAATAATAGGTCTTTACCTATGAAATTGCGTTTCTTCAGTACTGGTCATTTCAAATAAAAAAAGTTTGTAATGGCTCTGTATTCTAAATTCAAATTAATTTTGTTTTAAAACCATGACATTCTATTTACAAACTCAGTCTTTTTTTTTTGATTAGCGTTGTATTTTCATTACATTTGAACATTTTTCGTCATAATGGATACTTGAAAAATTCGTGTAATTATGGAATATGAGTTCCGTCGTGGCACCAACGCGACACAAACGGCACGTAACATCAAAAACGTTTACGGAGAGAACTGTACAAACGAACGCACAACCCTTTATTGGTTTTCCCGGTTCCGTTCTGGAAATTTTGACTTGAAAAATGAAGCTCGTGGTCGTCCGGAGACTTTGGTTAACAATAATGAATTAAAGGCGATTGTGGAAGCTGACGAAACTCAATCTACAGCTGAGCAAGCAGCAGCTTTTAATGTAAGCATCAAAACAATATTGATCCATTTGCGACAAATTGGCAATGTAAAAAAGCTTGATAGATGGGTGCCCCACGACCTTAACGATTGCCAGCGCAACGTACGCGTCGAGACCTGCCTTTCGCTGCTCAACAGGCAAAGAAATGAAGGAATTTTAAAACGAATAGTTACGTGCAACGAAAAATGGATTCTGTTCGACAATCAAAAGCGCTCAGCAAGTTGGTTAGACCCTGGTTCAGCACCAAAGCAATGCCCTAAACCAAAAAAGACCCCTAAAAAGGTGATGGTCACTGTTTGGTGGTCTAGTGCGGGTGTGATTCACCACAGTTTTTTACAAAACGGCATGAACATTAATGCAGATGTGTACTGTGAAGAACTGGAGAGAATGATGGAGAAGCTTGCACATCTGCAACCAGCTTTGGTCAATCGGTCGTCCCCACTGCTCCTTCACGACAACGCGCGACCCCATACTGCGCAACAGACAGTCTCCAAGCTGCAAGAGCTGGGGTTGGAAGCTCTCCCTCATCCGCCATACTCACCAGACCTTGCACCTACCGACTATTACTTTTTCCAAAATTTAGACAACTTTTTAGTGGGTAAAAATTCAATTCCCGAGAGGCAGTACAAAATGCCTTTGAAGAGTTTGTTGCCTCCCGTGCAGCTTATTTTTACAAGAATCAATAAACTGCCAATGCGTTGGCAAAGATGCGTCGATTGCATGGGTGATTACTTCGAATAACAGAAATAAAAAAGTTTGAAAAAATAAGTACTTTCACTTATTGCATACAAAACGGCAATTTCATAGGTAAAGACCTAATATTAACATTCAAAACTAGAAGTTTTAAGATTTTATTAGCGAAAAATCCTTTAAAATGTAGATGCAATTTATTATAATTTTGGGCCCTTTCATATAGAATTTTCCCGTAATTTTTCCTAGGCATTCGCAGATAGATGTTATTGGCTTGCCGAGTTAAACGTTTGTGGCTGTCTATCTTTTTTGTGAACGTTATTTGTGAGTGGATGGATATCTTTTGTCAAGATTTTTCTAATAAATATAATGGTTTGTATTTATGTATTTGATCGAGATTCATTATTCCTGTTTCTTTATAAATTTTAATAGTGGGTGTTAAATAATCGTGTTGAAACAATATTTTTATCAGTTTATTTTGTGAAGTTTGTAACTGTTTTAGATTAGGTACTCTTTGCTGAAGCTCCCCAGATTTCAATCAGGTTATCAATGTTGGATTTTACCAAAGAGTTGTAGACAGTATATTTTACATTTCTAGGCAAGCAACGAGCCAAGAGTCGAAGGGCGGCTGATAATGTAGTTATTTTTTTTTCGTGTTTTATTAATATGTGGCTTCCATGCAATTCTGTTCCGAATTGAAAAAAAATGGTACGAATTACATTTGTCAGTTCAGTCCTGTGCCTGAACTGACAAATGTAATTCATGTAAACAAATGTAAAAGCTTTCCTGTGAAATCTAACTGAAATAGAAAGCTAAAAGCGTGCTCAACATGGTTATGAAATAACAGCTCTAACAGTACATTTGTTGTGGTAAAATTATAAAAAAAAACATACTTTCACCTGAAGCAATTTGTAATGGACGCGTTAGTCACTTAGCATTTGGTAATCCTGCAGATCGTGCTCTTTAAACAAAAAAAACGAAATTTCAAAGAAAACAATTACACGATTTATTGCCATTTATTTGATATAAAGTTATTGTATTAAGTACCACAAAAATGAAATTTTGACCCCGACGTGATTTGAACACGCAACCTTCTGATCTGGAGTCAGACGCGCTACCGTTGCGCCACGGAGTCGCATACCTAACTTTTTGAAATATGATTCTCCAACCATGAGTTTTTTTTTGCAACTTTTTAGTCATCATTATCAATAGCTTTCAATATTACACTGGTGGTAATAGACTCTTTCTTAGACAAAGAGGTTCTGTCTAATAATTTTAATGAAAGTAATTTTCAAGAAGAATTATAAACAAGAATGTAAGTATTCGTCTATATATTGCTCCGTGATATCGACAATGGCGTAGTAACATTAGTGACCTAATTTAGCGAGTAAAATAACCGTTATCGAATATTACGGCTAATAAATCGTATTGATTTGAATTTATATTGTCATTATCGAAATCCGTAATTAGCCGTTTAGTCGATTCATGTAGTAAATGTATTGTAGAGGCTTTAATATATATTGTACGATAAATGGAAATGTTGGTAATTTGGTAAGTTACATTGGAAATCTATCAGAAGAGGTGTTGGCAGAGACTCGTTAGTGTTATTATTATTTTTTATATTAAAAAAAAAAACTTTTGGGTACTCGAAAGGATAATATCCATCCATCCACGGTCACAAGGGTGTGGATGGATGTAAATAAATCTTTTGAATACATTTGGAATTTAGCAGGCTTAAGGATATTCAGCAATATTTATGCTAGTTGAGATGTGGTAGATATTTTTTTAAAAATCAGAGTAGATCCTGTGGTACTCTTTTCTTTAGTCTGCGTAATCCTGACAATATATCGTCCATTAGGTTTTTAGCGAGTGTATTTGGATATTGTTGCAATCTGTCTTTGTAGGTTTTAACTTTATCTTTTATTTCCTCTTTCACAGCTTCGATACCAAGTTCGCGTTGGAGCCTTTAATTGGTGCCATATCATGGTGCATCCACTATTATAATAATTATTTATTTATGCATATAATCTTTCTACATTATCATATTATAATAAAATGATATAACTGTACCAGTATTTAGACTGTGGTATCTTTTTATTTGGTTTGATTTTTTAATAGTTTTTTCCCTGCATTTAATTTCTAATCATTGTCATTCTGGCACTGTTTTATATGTTCGTAAAATACAATATAATCCCTTAAATGCATACAAATCCAACAATTACATTAAAGGTTTGTTTGAATAATAATGCGCCATACATTCCTGCCGGCCCATTCAAGTTTCGGCATGAATGGGCCGGCTCGACCGGAGTGAGACGGCCTCACAGAAAACCGGTGTGAAATAGCACTTGCGCTATGTTTCACCGAGTGAGTGAGGATACCGGAAGAACATACCCCATTCCTATCCCCCACCATCCCCCAAAATCCGGCAACGCACTTGTGACGCCTCTGGAGTTGCGAGTGTCCATGGGCGGCGGTAATCATTTACCATCAGGCGATACCTCTGCTCGTTTGCCACAATTCGATAACAAAAAAAATACAGACTATCATCAAGTTAAGCTTTTAAATGTAAAAAAAGCATTGTGCCATAGACAATGGTCCTTTTTAAACAATGAAAGCGACTGGGACATTTATCCTAAAACCACACTAACTTTTTTTAGAGTCTCAGGTAGACCACAGTCTCACAGAGTCATTTAGGTATTCTATTTGTTGATCTTGTGTTCAAAAGTTGTCGTATTATTCTACAAGATGGCATTGCTAATTTAATATAATACAAGACCCGATAATATCCTTCTTGGGAGATCGTGTTTTGTTTTTTCGAGAGACGGTCCCCATTTCATGTCATTCACATTTTATATATTTTTATCATTAATTTCATCACAACGACGACTTGAAGACTCGAAAACTTATAATTGAAAACTATAAATACTTGACATTGGCAGAAATAGCTGATCCGAGTGATCCCTAAATTGCATTCCCTAGTTAAGGACATGACGTGGTATAGGCGTGTGCTGTGTAGATAAAGAAGAGCGTCATATCGTAAAAAAATATATGTGGAAGTCATTGGATATAAGAGTAGAAGAAGACTAAGGAAAATATGGATGAACTTTATGATATGATTAGAAAGCAAAATTTTGGTTAGAAAACGAGTAATAGAATAGAAGAATAAATCCTATATCCTTTAACTAAACGAATATGGGACATTTAAGAAACGGAATTTTAATAATTTATTTAAAAAAAACATAAAACGAGTGACTAATATCTAGCGATAATAGCATATACGAAGTCCTATAGACGTCTTCTCTACTTCATGCTTCATGTTTTCAATAGATAACTTTTTATATCACAATTGAAAATCTCGTACGAAAAGATGACTGAAAAAAAATCTTATTTAAATTAAAAAATAAGTTTGACCCCGACGTGATTTGAACACGCAACCTTCTGATCTGGAGTCAGACGCGCTACCGTTGCGCCACGGAGTCTATGCATAAAGTATGCAAAAATGCATATCACAAAACTTAGCGGCCTCCAAATTATGTAAATGATATTTATTTATCAACAAGTGAAAGGAATATGTATATATTTTGCGTTAATAAACTAAAGAAATACTAATTTTAAAATACCTACTTTAAGTTAAATTTATATTTAGATGGATTGTAGAGTTTGGCTGTCCACATTATAAAGATAACACAGGGAATAGATAATTCATACAAAGATTTGGCTGGGTACGCGATGACAGCGCCAACTAGTGGCTACAATTACAGCAGACTTAGAAATGTCAAATGGCTGGTTGTCTTTACGAAGAGTAAGTAAACAAACAAATAATTTTAATAAATTATCGTATTTTACATAAATTCTTCGATCATGTTAATCTATAGTTTCGATAATACCGTTGGCTTTTTTATTTCCTACCTGAAATGTCACAATCAAGAAATTTCAGGTAGTACCTACACACGGACTTTCTCATTGCTTACTTCATGAGAAGTAAGTAAATATCAAACATAAAAACTAATTTAATCGAATAACCATTGCATATGTACCTATTGTAGACGATAATGTATTTTAAGTATACATAGTCAAATTAATTATACCTAAAACTGGAGCAATCACGCAAGACCTCGCTTTCCAATAACAAATAAGAATAAAAGGAAAAGAATTAGGTTAGGCTCGATATGTGCAAGATGTAAAAGAAATCAAATGTGAAGATCACATTCTTAAATTTATATTGTAATGCTTTGTCAATATTTGTAATTATTGATAATAAAATTCTCGTGTAATTCTTTAAACTTTAGTTGCATCGATGCCATGTAAACATCCCTAAATGTTAACTTTTTCTTATCTTTTTGTAATTTTTGACGTAGTACATACATTTTTTTTTTAAATTCTTTATTTACGGAGGTTAGCCACAATTGTGACTATGTAGGAAAATGCTGACTTGCAATTATTGGTAATTTAAGTAAATAGAATAGAAAATCAGCAATAATTATGCTATAAATACAAGATTTTCTTAATTTCGCCCACTTCGGCTGGCTATCAGTAAAAGCTAAGAATCCACTTCGGGTCTACTCTGCTCTTCACTAGTGACGTTAAAATCCAAATCGCGTATAAGTATAGTTACGAGTATAAGTAGAAATTCTGTGTCCGAACTTGTGTGTGAGTAAAAATTTCAGTTAATATATAGTTGTCGAAATTTCGGTACTGTGTTTTTTATAAGTGCTGAATAGGACAATCTTACATTTCGATCCGATTGAAGACTAACTCTTCTTTCAATTTTAAATCGTAAAAACCATTTGGATCTAGGAAACTCATAGAACCAAAAGTGATAGTTAAATTACTAACAATCACTTCAGTTGCCAGCGACTCAAACTTTAGCCGGTTCGGTTTCTAAGTAGTCAAACAACTATGCCGGACCAGAATGCCATTATCAGAAATTCGTCAGTGGTAGATAACTATTTACTGCACTAGAGGTAATGTTTAGTAAAACTGAATTAATTCACAGTACGTCGATCTCTGTTTGGTCCAAGGGTCATAATGGTGTAACTCTCGGTTGAAATATTGTGCTCAGTTTTTTCTATTTTATGAACAGATATTTAAGAATCGTTCAAACAAAATTCTTCGTCAAATACAGCGGGATGACTAGTAGGAACTCATAGTTATCCGTTTATAGAGAAACTATATGCGTGTCTTTTTAATAATGACCGGCTATGTAAGTGTGATGTTAAGCGTCCTATCTTAAGCACGCACCCACGTTATGTAGTTCATTGTAAGCAATAACGTGAAACGAGAATTATATATATTAATAATAGTTTATTTTCAAGAATCTTGTCCAAATTTTAACATTTGCTATGATAGCCGCACTAGGCAGTGCCTGTTCCGTAGCTATTAAAAATAACGCATTTAATAAAAAGTAACATGGAAAAAATATGCAACTTAAAATATCGCAATCAGATTCTAACTATACGAGTTCACTTGCTTTTGGGAAGGACTGACTCCCTGACTATACAGATCACTTTAGTTTAAAAACACAATGGATTTAAAATAACTTTTATTATCTTTCGTGGTACACGGAGTCGTCCAAATTTCTTTTTACTAAATAATTTATACATGAAAGGACAAAGTTAAATTTAGTAGAAAATGTAGCAAAAAGACAAATTTGACCCCGACGTGATTTGAACACGCAACCTTCTGATCTGGAGTCAGACGCGCTACCGTTGCGCCACGGAGTCATATAGTTAAATACCCAAATTTGCATTCAATTTACAATTCGATATATCTTTTTGTTGATGTAACTAAGTCCTATTAAAAAAAAAAGTTTCTGAGGATCACCTGAGGATGGATATGTTCGTTAAGCAATAACATCGCGATAGATAAACAGATTTCAAAGAAATTCGGCAAAGACATAGATCAGTAAGTCTGCATAATATATACCTTCTACTCGTATTAAGAAAATAAATTCTACCAATATATACTAAGAAAACTCAGATTAAAGTTAAGTAGTAAGTGTGATATACGAGTATGTCTAAATGTGGGTAGATCGTTTATGATCTACCCACATTTATACATATATTATAGTAAGAAAAAAGTTAGACATGGCATTGTTTGAAATCGAAATAAGAAATCACCCATTTCCGATGCTCGACGAAATATTCATGAAAATTTGAATGCTGATTTCATAAACTTATACAAAGACTAGCTGATCCGGCAAACGTTGTTTTGCCATAAACAAGAATATTTTTATATATTATATATATATTTTAATATTAAACTAACCGCATTTTTTTAAATGCATATGTATGTAGGTATACACGGTACATGTACCAAAATATTTTTTTTTATCTGTATGTCTGTTTGTCCCAGTTAATCTCTGAAACGGCGGTACCGATTTTGACGGGACTTTCACTGGTAGATATCTGATGATATAAGGAATAACTTAGGCTACTTTTTTAGACTAGCTTTGCCCCCGTGCTTTACTCACAGTTGTTGCTGTACCGCGGCTAAGCTAGTAATTTATAAATTTTAATGTAGAGTACATTCTACACGTTTATTTTTAGATACTGCTACTTCAAGTTCACGTATGCCGAATGTTAAATTCATCTTCGCGTGAAATGTATTCATTAATACTGTTATGTATAAACTGTTTATTAGTTTTACTCAGTGTGTTAAAAAAATAGTATATTTCTTAAAATAATGTAAGTAGGTAGCTATAGAAACTAACACTTTTACTATAAATTCACATCTGTATTGACAAAGGTTCGGCAGAACATCATGTAATAATGACCAAGTCTTTTGACATAATCAAGTGCCTTGGGAATAAAAGGTGGATGAGTTACGAGTGTTTTAAAAGCGAAAAGTAGTGAAAAGGAAGGTATGTTTAATAAATTAACATCTTCCTACTAATATTATAAACGCGAAAGTTTGTGAGTATGTAAGTGAGGATGTTTGAAGCTCTTTCACGCAAAACCCACTGACTGGATTTTGATGAAACTTTACAATAATATAGCTTATACATCAGGATAACACATAGGCTACAATTTCTCAAGATACTTTTTTTTATCAGTGGTCATCCCCTCGGGCCGTCACCCCGCCGAGGTTTGCGGCGGGGCGGTGTGTCGGAATCGAACCGACTAAAACCACACGGTGTGCCAGTCTGCGCCTGAGAAGGGAGGAGTCCGGGAAATTTCTAAGGATACTAGCTTAATCTCACAGCGTTGCCCGCGGTTATTGTCGTACCGCGTATAGCACCGTGGGGTTCAGCAAGTTATGAAATAATCTAAAAAGTGATCAACACCAGTGGCCTATCCTAGCCGATTACGGCCACGGCGGCCAGTCATTATAGTGTACAAGTGTGTGCGCAAACACAGTTGCACTCTCTGTGCCCTTCTCTCTCATAATCCGATGGGAAGGTTCACCGACACGTTCGGGGAGAGATCAGACGTAGGACCAAGCCCCAGACCCCAACAGACCACAACTTCTAAATTCCGAGCTATTATTGAGTATTTCTATAATCAGATAAACTCAATAACACTTTTGGCCCGAGCCAGGATTCGAACCCGAAACCTTTCGATTGGCAGTCGCATACTTCAACCGCTAGACCTGTATGATGGCAAGCACTAAATCTATCTAGGGTAGTAGGTACGCATCCATCCGCCGCTAGCGCCAAACTACCTAGTACGTTTCTTTAAATCGTTGGGGAAAGCCTCCGTTAAGCAGGGGATGGCGATAAGTTGATTGATAAAGATAATCTAAAAGTGCTACATATTTTATAAATTTTTGTTATAAGTAAAATTTGTAACCGTAAAAATTTTAATGAATAATAATAATTCATACAACAGAGATATCATATAATCAAGTGTTTGAGGTATACAAGTTTTACATGTCACTCAATAGATGGCGTTGTATCAGTTATCTGAATCGCGCAATGCTTTTGTTACCAAAGCGATATATATACCAAGTGAGCAACATTCAAAATTGTCAACATTTGGAGTTGTAATAGTACTTGTTGAGTGAATACAACAAGTTCAACTGTATCTGGTTGTTTTTTTAACAAAGCGCCCGTATTTCGATTAGAAAAAGTGTTCAACAAGTATTAACTAAAATTAAACGCCCCAACAAAGCAATAAGTATTCCAAAACTACCAACAAAGGACGTAGCTTAAATAAATAATAACTAACTGTAGAACCTGTAATAGCGGCTAGCAGACACGGGCCGTCATAAGCCGCTTACGTTCGACCCTTTAATTTGCCAGGCAAATCTCTTCGCACCTCTCGCCTTGGGCACAATGGATGCTCTAGAGGTGAAAATTACTCGGTATTGATGCTGATTCTGAAAGACCTACGTCTCTAAACGAAATATATGTAGAACTCTCACACTATGTATTGCAGCATTTTATTGCAGTATTTATAATGTATATATATTATTAATCAATGTATAAATAATATATTCATTATGAATATAATATAATGAAATTAATGACTGCCTCGGTGGCACAGTGGTGGTGTATGCGACTGCTGTGCTTGAGGTTCGATTCCTGGGTCGGATCAAATGTTTGTATGATCTGAAAATGTTTGTTTCGTAGATTGGGTGTTTTCTATGTTTATATTTCCAAAAATAAAAGTATTTATGTATTTATATCAGTTGTCTAGTACCCATAATAAAAGCTAACTGTGGAATGAGCTGTCGCCTGCGGTGTTCCCGGACCAATACGACCTTCAAACCTTCAAGAAAAGAGCGTACTCCTTCCTAAAAGGCAGGCAACACACTTGTAACGCCTCCGGTGTTGCGGGTGTCCATGGGCGGCGGTAATCGCTTACCACCAGGCGATACGTCTGCTCGTTTGCCACCTACATAATAAAAAAAAATAATAATAATAAAAGCTCTGCATAGTTTGGGACTAGATGGCGTTGTGTGTTAGATTTCCGGTATATTTATTTTTTATTTATTAATTTTAGACAGGAGTTTGTTTGAAAATGTTTTATATGACTAATTGTTTTAAAGTTAATCTAAAAGAGTATTTTCTGTAACATCAAGAAAGAAATAGCATGTACATACATATGTGTACATAGCAATAGATACATTTCTCTTGAAACTTTTTGAGTCATGGCCGGCTGAGGCAATGTCTTTATTCAACAAAAAAATAGCATTTAATATCAACATTTATTTCGGTTATATTTGATTTATTTATTTTATTGCAAACTTATACCTACTTTATTTAAAACAACTAACAATTGTAGCATCAGACAAATTAATAATTATAATCGCACAGACATATTTACCTACACACTTTGTTAAAAGCACTAAAAAATACAATGCAAAAGGCTTTCAAATGTAATAAAAAGTCAGTGTCAAAAAGAAAGAACTTTAGACGTAAACCAGAATGTATATTTGAGAATATAAACGCAACTCGTAATAATTCAAGTCTTTCTCTGACAACCATTTTTATTTTATTTACATTCCATTCTGCCTGCAGCTACATGTGCAAAAGTGGTATTTGTCTTACTACTAACATTTAATTGTGAATTTTAACGTATAGTTTGTACCTTCAATTATAAATATCCTTCGGAAAAACAGTTACTAACTTTACTATCATTGCTGTACTTTAATTTGCTTAATAGTGCCTACTAGAATAGGGCTGCCATACGTCCCGGTACACCGGGACATGTCCCGGTTTAAGGCGTCGTGTCCCGGTGTCCCGGTTATCAAGTTATTTGTCCCGGTATGCACACAATTCGTTGTATCTCAAAAGTCACACGTGTAACTGATACCCGACGACTGATGTCGATTGACTAAGAGTCTATTGTTCTGAAAATTTTCAAGTATTTTACATATTCACTGTAAGAGTGGAACAGCTTAAAGATTTTTGTGAGCATATACTCTCACATTCCAGAACCCGGTGGCTTTCTCTATTTCCAGCAATTGATCGCATAATAAAATTATGGCTGCCACTGAAAGAATTTTTCGCTAATGAAGCAAATGCCCCAAAAACTGTAGTCGATTTTTTCGCTAATTCCTTATCAGAACTTTACACTCTTTTGTGCATAGTCAAGCATTTCTGATTAAAAAACAAATAAAAAGATTGAAAAATCAGTTATTACTATTATTGAAGTGAAAAATGTTTTAGTGGATACAAACAAACAGTTGAGTGACATATTACTAAATAAATATTTAGGAAATCAAACAAGACAAGTTTATAACAAACTAAAGAATGAAGGCACAATTAATACAAATCAATCCGAAGCATTTAACAAAGAAACGGGAGATTTCTGCTATCTGTTATCTCGAACAGTGGACAGAACCGATGACAAAATTTGATGTTTTCGCTTGGATGATTTTAAATGATATACCTCAATGACAACAAGTAGAAGAAACTATTAGGAGTACAAATAAGTTTCCGCCGTTTTATTGTAGACGGCGCGGCACGGAGTTTCGGTTAGCTTTCGCAGATGATAACCGGCTTAAAAAATTGTTTGGATATTCAAGAACAACATAACCTATTAATATCATTGATTTTATATTGGTAAAATAAAATTTTTATAAGTTGAAAATGTCAAAATTTGAGCCAATTAAGCGTTATTTGCGGGAAATATTAGTTTACTTCTTGAATTTAAAGAAATCTGCTGCTGAGGCGCATCAATTGTTCGTAGAAGCATATAGTGAGGGTGCTTTGAGTGAGAGAACGTGTCGAGAGTGGTTTCAAAAGTTTAAAAACGGTGATTTCGACGTAGAAGACAAAGATCGCAGTGGAAGGCCAAAAATTTACGAGGATGCAGAATTGGAGGAAGATTCATCTCAAACACAAAAAGAACTTGCTCGATGAGATTGAGCCGAGCTCTGAAGGAAAAACGCCCTCAATACTATTCTAGACACGAAAAAATTATTCTTCTGCATGACAATACTCGTCCACATGTTGCGGCTCCCGTAAAAAAGTACTTGGAAACACTTGATTGGGAAGTGTTACCCCACCCGCCGTATTCACCAGACATTGCACCGTCCGATTGTTCATCATTCGTCCATCACCTGTTCCGGTCCATGACACATGCTCTGACGGCGCAGCGGTTCACATCTTATGAGGATACCAAAAATTGAGTTGATTCGTGGATATATCAAAAGACAAGGAGTTCTTCAGACGTGGGATTCGAATGCTGCCTGAGAGATAGGAAAAAGTGGTTGCAAGTGATGGGCAACATTTTAAATAAATTCATATTACCGTTCTTCTATAATAAATATTTAATTTGTGTTAAAAACGGCGGAAACTTATTTGTACTCCTGTATACAAGATATTTAAATGAAAAAGATATAGCAGTAGATGATTCAATGTTTGAAGAATTTATGTATTTAAAATCATTTATGGAATATGAAATGACCGATGAATGAAAAGCTAAAGATATGCAAGAAAAACGGAAATACGTTTTTGAAAAAACCGAAGAACTGGAAAGAAAAGCGAATCTTCTTAAATTGTGTCAATATATTTTTGCAATTCCTGGCCACAATGCTCACGTGGAACGAGTGTTTTCGTTAATTTCAGCGCAGTGGACGAAAGAACGAAATTCACTCAGTGTAAGCACAGTGGAAAGTATCATTCAATGCATTTTTAATCATAAAATGACGTGCGTAGAATTTTATAATTATGTTAAAGGGGAGAATTAGTTATTGGCAAAGTTCAAATATTCGGAAAAATATGAGTGGGCAAAGAAAAGTAATTAAATTTTGTTAACATGTATTACTTTACTACAGTTTTTTTTTTAAATCCATGGTTTGCCCTACTTCTGTTCTAAATGTCCCGGTCGGCGTCTCCGAATTTATGGCAGCCCTATACTAGAAGTCCCACGACTTGGTGAAGTTATCAGGCAACCGCTGGATGAGGGCAGCAAAAAAAACAATTATTGTGAAAAGCCTTGGGATTTCCTTGTCAAGTAGTTTTATTAGGTATGTACTATTTTGTTTTAAATATGTTTCACTAATTACTTTTCTAAATTCTGCTTTATTTTCTACCTCTCACATCCTGAAATTCCATAGAGAGGTCAATCAACGGTTAAGTCAATTAAAACCACTTCTAGAAGCCTGTAAATGTTCATGTGGCTCACCTAGTCAAATTTATGATGAGGTATAAAGAACCATACCTGAATCTAAATGTGGCAACCGAAACCTACCACCAACATATACCTAAAGTTGAATCAGTTGAATGCTCATTTGATGGCACTGCAACGCAAAAACTTCTAACCACTGTTAATCGGCTATTATTAAATGACAATAAAGTGCTTGTTTTTTTTATAAAAAAAGTACCTAATATCGTATATTCGTCGCAGCGTATATTAATGGTTTATGTTCACTTTATAATACAACACACATGTTTATACAGGCAAACAAATTTTGTACCTTCTTATACAAAAACAAAATTCCAGTCCGTTGAATATGTAAGAAACTCACTGACCCAATTTCGTCACGTGGATGATGTAGTCCTACGGATAGTAACATTGACGTATGATCACACGAGCCAAATAGAAAATGGAACAAAACTATAGAACCTTCTCGATATTACTAACAAATATCTGGTTCCCTTTTCTATTTTTGTCGACGAGGAAATGAGATTGCCCAAAACGAGCTCATTCAAGAAATATTGTACATCTTAGGAACTTCGTTTTAAAAACATATATTTATTAATAATATACATACGAAAACCGTGGGAGAGCCACGCTTCGGCATAAATGGGCTGGTTCGACCGGAGTGATACCACGGCTTCACAGAAAACCGGTGTGAAATAGCGCTTGCGCTGTGTTTCACAGAGTGAGTGAGGATACCGGAGGCCCATCACCTCCCCCCATCCCCCAAAGGTCGGCAACACACTTGTGACGTGGGTTTCCATGGGCAGTGGTAATCGCTTACCATAAAAAAAAAAATACAAATACATACATACGAAACTAGCCGCGAGTTGTTTTAGACAAGAACTTGCAGAATGTTTTTTTTAACAAGCGCAAAAGCAAGATAACATTTTGCAATGACAGATAACATTGTGGTATCCGTTTATTTTATTGGCATACTAGCTGACCCGGCGAACTTCGTACTATTTACTGAAAAATCTCTACATGCGAAGTCGATTCTATAACTGTACTGCGGACTGTTTGATTCATCGTTCATCAAATATTTGTTTTATACAACATGAACTCGAAACTTGTAATCATTTCAATACTTACGAACCGCGTCTACAACTTGAAAGTATTCAAGTTCTGGACGCAATTTTATAGCTAAAAACGTCTAGAAAATACATACTTCCAAGTCTTTTGTGAATTTCACTTCTGTGGCATTTGAGTAAACTAAATAACGTATGCACGTAGTCTATACTACTTATTGATGTTAAATTTATTTTCAGTATACTATGAAATGTTAATCACATTCATGTTCTAACTACGAAGGTTTCTGTGTAATTTCGGATAGTTTTTAACTCAATCACGTCAGAACGGCTAAATGGATTTGAATGACATTTGGTATAGAAATAGATTTTAGTCTGATAAAGTCTATGATTCATTGTTGACTAGCTGAACCCCGCGGTGCTACCCGTGGTACGACAATAATCTCGGGCAACGCCGCGAGGCGAAGTTATATCTAATGTATAAGCTATATTATTGTAAAGTTTCCTCCAAATCCATTTAGCAGTTTTTGCGCGAAAGAGTAACAAACATCCATCCATCTATCCATCCATCCATACATACAAACGCGTTTATAATTTTTAGAGAAAAAACTCTTGATAAAATTCAAATGAACTTCGGTTAAAGCAAGTATAAACTTCTATTTGCAAATAACAAATAAATAAAAACCAATAATTTGGTTTTCGTGTCTACATAACCACTATATCCTCGATTGTTTTTAATCAGTCTTTGATAAAAATCCAGGTAGCAACATGTATGACGTATAATAGAGTGGCCACATCCAATTTGGTTCAGGGTAATCCTCTTACTCGTGTCACAGGGAGCCGGATTAATTATGTAAATTGATGTCGTTTTTGTCACACCTACGGCGTTTGAAGACAAGGATTTGTTGGTTGTAGGTAATGAGCACACCTATATATAAGTACTTGGAAGTAATGTTATTATGTTTTAAGTTACCGAGAGTAATGTACTTGTATGGATATAATAAAGTCGTGGACTTATGTATAGGTACATATCTCTATATTTGTTATTATTATTGATGCAATATTTTTGACATTCAGATGTCCCGTAAAGATTAAATGAATATTATAATAAATACAGAGTACAAATGACTTGTGTGATAAAACTAGAAATATTTGTGATTACTTGATATGCACAGGAATGCACATTAAAATATTGTTGTTTATGTTAAACAGGTTACAAAAAAGTGTATGGAAATAATACAATATTGAATAGACAAACTTATTATCATACTAAGAAGTCCTTATTAGGCATTTATGTTAAAGCCTATATAACCTATCCTAAAACGGACCATAATTTGATTAGAAGATATAAACAGACGCCTGACCAAAGAATATGGTAAATTTTTTTGATGCTTAAATATAATACTCTGTAACCTACATCAAATGAAAAGAATTAAGCGATTACTTCTTTTCCTAATCGTATTACGTGTTTTTCATAAACAAAACCCAAAAACAAAACTTGTTTAATCTCCAATATACCCGAAGTCTCGAAGCGAAAAAAGGTGGCCAATCAATAATATTTTTCCCCTCTTTTCAATTAGTATAGCGAATGCACCTTTAATGCTTTACCTCGGGGAAAATCCCCGGTTTAACTTAAACGATTTAGGGGATCCAACACTAAATGAAATCTCTACTAATAGAGGGTTCAGGAACGTAATGATGTTTTAATAAATATGAGGTGGAGTTTCCGAAAGATTTTGCCGTAGTTTTTTTTATTTTCTGTGTAAAGAATTTGTTTCATTTTTCTATTCACTGAAGATATTTAACTTTGACTAAATTTAACATGGCTTGTTTGAAATTCAAATTACAGAGTGCTTTGATAATTCGTACGTAAGCTAATTGGACCGAATACAAAATCATTACCGTTCCTTACTGAATATGTTACATTTTTCACTTGTAATGGAAGACTTACTATTTGTGTTTTTTTATGTAGAATCAAATGAGCAAATGGGTCAGTAGATGGTAAGTGAATCTTCGTTCATTCCCACCTGCAATTTAAAATGAAAACACAAGTGAGTTGGCATTTTTTCAGTTCAATATAGCGTGACTAATATTGAGGGACATGGTAACCTTGATATTGAAGGGGAGGCTACTTCAATATTACGGTTACCATTCTTAGACTGCGACACCATTAACTTCCAAAAAGAAACGAAAGTAGTGCTTAACTCCAATTTAGTACACGGTCGTTATAATACTCCAATAGGCCCGATCCCAATGTGTTGCTCTTTCATGTATTTCTATATTATGGTCATCTAATACCCTTAAACGAGTTACTTTTGAATATGTATAATTAAATATTGGGAACGGCTCCAAAGGTTTTTATGAAATTTAGTATGAAGGCGGTTTAGACGGCAATAAATCGATCTAGCTAAGATTAATTTTTAGATTTTTTTTACAAGCCTGTTTAATCCGAAGCATGCTAACTCACCTAGGTACAAGTATTCTTCGACATATTGTATTTCCTGCCCGTCGACCTACACCTTACATTTTCTGCCATTGGTCATAAGTTAGGTCTTAGATCAATTCATTTGAAGTCACGTCAAGGCTTGCCACACTTGGTTCTTAAAGTATTTTTTGCAGTTTTTTTAAATTTAGCAAAGAAATAAAACAAAGCTCGGTCATTCAGGTACCTACAACTAATTATTTTGTGATGTGTATTCTCAATGTTCAGCTACTAATATCTATAATAGTATACACTTTTGTCCATACAAACATATTGGCAATATTTTCTATCATACGCCTGTAGCGAGGATTATAACTATTAGGAAACGTCAATATGTCGATATTCCTCTGTAATACATGTCCACTGGGATTTTGTCTACGACAGGCTTATTGTTTCGGAAGTGAGGCGAAATAGAATTTTTACTGTTAGTATCCAAAATAAAAATGATTTTCAGAACTGTTATTTTGTAAATTATGTCTTGAAATTTGATATTGAAATTAGAAACATAAGTTATGTTCAGAATTTTTATTTAGAAGTAATGAAGTTTTTAATTATTATTTAAATGAAAATGTTCTAAAACAAAATCAATCCGATGTTTAATCCCCTATAGATATCTATATTTATGATACTTTAACCAATATTTTTTCTATATATACGACTAGAAACATTCAAAAACCAAATATGTTTTTGTAAATACCAATTTCTGTGAAAAATAAACATAGCATAACAAATATTTCAAGTTAAAAAAACTAACACTTTGATATTTTTAAACAAGAGAGTACAATATAAATTTTGCTGTTTGATTTCAACCTCTTTATAAATATTGTACTTGTTCAAAAACTTCGTGTCTGGTATCTTATCGCAGATTTTCAAGGCGATATTTTTCTGTGTAACTGACACCGTTGCTGTACTAAGTTTTCCGTAGGAGCCACGAAATCCACGAGAGGAACACTTTATTAATATCTGAATAAAGTTTTATTATAGTTTTCAATATTAAATGATCATGATATCAGAATGAGAAGGACTATGATCCTCCATATAGATAAACTGGTAAGGTGTCTAGTACGATAGGAATGAGAATGATACAGGTTTCCTTAATGCATTTTGGACTAAACAAATGTTGCACATATTCTAAAGACCATATTTAGGTTATACCAGTAGTACACAAAATATTCTATTTCTATGATTTATAAGTTAATACTATTTTAAAAGCACTTGTGTAACAATATGCGTAAATCATTTAAAAAAAAAAATTAAATAATACATTTACTAAATTTTGAAGTAACGTTTATATTGTAGATGAATGTTATTCTTTATATCAAAGAAGGCAAACAATAAGATGTGTCATTTAATGCTAGGATACTTGCACAGTTACAGTCACAGGCGTTACAGATTTTGAGTATAAGTTTAAAACCATTCGAAATGTAATAAAAGGGGAGGATCTTCCGACTAGGCGAGGTGATCATGCCTGGCGGGAAACTGCCCAGCAGTTGATGTTGGGTTGTTGAATATTTGATAATCGGCGCGAGAACTTCTATTGCGCGATTCAGGATTGGTAGTTACTTCGTGTAGTGCGCTACTTCATAGTTCAGTGTATCTTTGGTAGATGGCGCTGTAGATGTTATGTTGTTGTTGCGCACTATGTAGAGGTCGCTACAGGTGTATTCACTGTTGCAGTTTTCATGGCTCTACACGGAACTCGACATAAATCTACATGCCTTTTTTAATATTTTGTCGCCCGTGCAGTAATTTATCTTTTGTTTATTTACTAGAACTCTTAATGAGCACTTTCTTACGCTTTGTAATGTTTTATTTTTATTCTTTCCATTCTTTGTTCGTTGAAACTCAAATGAGTTAAGTATTTTTTGGGTAAGTGCTTCATGATGGGTGTTTTATTACATGATGTGGTCTTTTACTTTCAGGGATCAGATATAGCAATATATATTTGCATCATACATTCATGGTTATATTCCCGAAGGGTTTTGAAAACCTCAACTTTAGGCTCACTAACGTAATACTGCCAACAACGGGATAGCTTAGGAATTAGTGAAATTGCTAGTATATTGAAAAGAAAGAGAGAATACTTATGAAAGGACGGCACGATAATAATAGTAAAGGGAAATTGATTAGCGAATGTAAGCAAGTTAGGGCCTTCCTATTATTTGAACTGGTCTTTGTTGAAAATCCAAAGTCTTTACCCATAATCCTACTAATAGCATAAACGCGAAAGTTTATGAGTTACATACTCATAAACTTTGTTTGTAGCTCTTTCACGCAAAAACTACTGAATGGATTTCGATGAAACTTTACAGTAATATAGCTTATATATCAGAATAACACATAGGCTACAATTTATTATCGTAGCGCGGGTAGCACTGCGGGGTTCAGCTAGTAAATAAATATAAAATAAAAAAATAAGAAAACTGTGGCGACTTCCACATATAACACAACAATAACCTACTACAGCGCTTTCTACCGAAGATACACTGAACTACAACGTGACTACACGGAGTAACTACCAATTCTGAATCGCGCAATAGAAGTTCTCGCGCCGATTTTCATATATACAACAATCCAACATCAACCGTGGGGCAGTGGCCCAGGCATAATCACCTCGCCTGGTCGGAGGATCCTTTGTGTTGGTGGGATATGACACCCGTTCCTCCACGATTCCATATTCAATGTACAAGATTTGGGTGTTTCGTAACTTAAGAGTAGACTTAACATAAGTATTATACAGTACAGTAAAGTATACTGGTATATAGTAGAGAAGAGTGTATAAATGTTTGAATCATATTGATGCTACTTTGGTATGTCCTTTACGACTCTCATCTTTTTTCCCAAGTTCGAACACAATTCACATCAGTATGCTGTATGGGTGTTGATTTCTATTGCCAATCTTGTTGTTTCTGTTGTAAATGAGCAAATTGCGTTAAACCTACATTTCCTACCCTCGTGGTTTATATGTGGTTTATATATGAGGAAGCTCAGTTTACCGACATTGCATTTACAAAGTGAGTACAGCTCTAGACAGGACCGACATAAAATTCTAAATTCTTTTAGTTTGTACTTAGCTCATTTTACTAGGTTTAAAATGGTAGTATAAAAAGATTTTACTAGTTTTAAATTTGCTGCATTAGACAAAGATGGACAAATATTTTTTAAAGAATAAAAATTTAAAATACAAATCGCAAAGAGAAAAGATTCAACGTTGATTGATATTTAAAATTTACAAATCGGTGGCAACAATTTTAACTAATAAGCTAAGCAATTAATATAAATATGTAAAAGTAATACTATATAAGCTAAGCATATTCGATAGTTAATGAGGATTTTACTATACCTCCAACATCTATCCGTCTCTTTAGACCAAAGAGCGTGCGACACTATCATGCACTATATAAGTATTATTTATTTTTTGGAACGGCGGGACTGATTTGGATGAGACTTTCACTGGCAGATAGTTGTTACTTGTGGTTATTGGGGGAAAGATATGTGGGGGAACGGGTATCATGTCTCTCCAACACAAAGGGAAGATCCTCAGTCGAGGATCTTCCCTCGAGGTGATCTTGCCTGGCGGGCCACTGCCACACTATTATTTATATCTTTATGCATAAATACATGCATCGAATGATTTAATATCTAAAGCATTCTCGTCTAGTCGACTGATTTGGCGCTGCAGAGAAAAAAGGAGGTAGGTGCACTTCAAAACATATACAACATAATCCTTTTCTGACTTCAGTTAAGTGGCAATGGTTCTTTTACTTTGAACCCGATAAATATTACTAGGTACGAAAACTTATGCTCTGCCAAAACGATCTCAAGATACGGCATGCAACGATGTTTGACGACTTCGTATAAAACAGCATGTACATGACTTGCGCAGTAATGACTTGCTTATTTTATCAAGCTTCAGCATTTTAGCATTTTTGTATCAAGTTTATCGTTACCTTAGAGCTACTTGATCTGCGCAACTTCGTCTACGTGTCAAAAGGAATAAATATTCTCCGATTTTGCAACTTTCTTCACTGATACTCGGCTGCTATTGGTCGTAGCGTGATGGTATATAAGCTATATTGATACATGGGCTATCTAGCACTTAAATAATTTTCACATATTTTTTCTGCGATTTGCGAGCTCAACCAAATAAACAATAAAACTATTATAGTTTTCTTATATTAATATAGTTAAATCTTCTTAGAGAGTGTGCTGTTATTCATTTGAAGAAACCTTTCATGAATAAACTTTTAACTATGATTCTGCTGGTTGAAAAAGAAATATGTTAATAAAAGTTCGCCTCACCACTTAACAATGGCAACAGCAGTTGTGTGAATTTCATATTAAAACTAATAATGTATTCATTGTCACGCCTGTAGTATGAAACTTTGTTGAACGGTGTTTTCCACTGAATGTTGTGATAGACGAAGACGCATTATGTATATTTAAACTGAAGGGCTTCAATGAATACAACAATTGTTACTCTTTGTATTTAAAATAGTAAATCCATCCTATTTTTGTTGAAGTAACCTGTCTATCACGAGTACGTAGTCTCAACATCTCTATAACCCCGTGTGATTGCCGTAAGAATTGACTGTGCGGGACTACTGTTGTCCAGCGTTATTTGCTCTCTTAGCACAACAAATAATAGGAAAACCTAAGACAAACTATCAACTAACTATATCAACATGTCTAACCAGTCGGTACCTTTAGTATTTAGATGAATATCAATATACTACAACATTAAATACAAATTTTATTGTCACTATCCAAACTAATATTAAATATTCGGAAATATCTTTGTTTGTCATGGCTAAATCGCTTAACCGCTTTAAATGAAATTTAAATCCTTTGGTTTTTTGAGTAAGGACGTACGCTATTATTTATTGCAACAACTAATAGGCAAGCTGGCGGAGCCTAAATATCAGATAGAGTCTATTACGAAGATTGCAGACATCTTTAATTCTATTTAACTATTTGGAATTATTTCTTTGATATTGGTACAAATATAATATTAAAACCAGAATAGTAATCAATTAATATAGAGTTTCAAATTGTTTTGTATGTCACATAATTATCTGTTTATTCTTGGCCGACTTAGGCGTAAAGAAATATATCTTTGTACCACGTTTTTCTTCAAGCCGACAAAAGATCGTGCAAGATTTTAGGATCATATATACTTCATGTTATGATTTAAATTGAATTACATAGATTTATTCATATGAATTTCAAAGGACTCTTTTTTACAAGGGGTATTTTTGGAAGTTATTCAGAAAGAATAATTTTGCCTAGGTAACAGGCGTATATGTTCTGCTTTAACAATTATCAAAAGTCACAATACGATAAATTGAGTCGCGTGCGTGGAAAACGAAGAGCACCCATTATACGTTTGCCGACCAGTTAATACGAAACAAATGGAGATGTTACCGGAATGAAATGCAAATTTATTCAATTAATCCAGCCGCCAGTCTGTATTGGGTGTCGCAGAGCCGTGATTGGCGTTAAGTCGTTCAACCGTACGAAAGTGGTTTGGCGTTTACAGAATAGGGACGTGGTACAAAATTTGAATATGTTTGCTTATTAGTTTTGGAGCGATGTTAGTTCAGGCTGTTTGGATCGCTTTCATATAGTGGTTTTAGTGTTTTAATTACCTCAGTAATTTAAGCAGGTTTAGTTTTGTTTAATACTTTTAATAAATGCATGGTCATTTAAACGATTGTGCAAAACGTATTCCAAACTTCAATAATTATTTTTACTAATGAATAAATTTGCTCATGTTTAAGAGGATATTATTGGAACGAAGTTCCTTATGGCGCGTTGTGTAAGGGGGCTAGACGGAAAAATTGTCACGACACAATTTGTTGACACGACACAATTTGTTGTCACGACACAATTTGTTGTCACGACACGACGACGACACACACAGATATTTTCGTTTCGTCTTTCTATTTCGAACTTCGTTCCATCCGGGTGTCCCTTGACACCTCTCAAGTTTTTTATATTTATAACTATTTATTGACCGCGACTGACAACATTGGTCAAGCCAAATGGTATTCAGTGATTTTAATCACGAATGTATTAATAATGTAATAATATAGAGATTTAATACGTCACTTAGTTTAAAACGAACATATTTTACAGTGATAAAGTAAGATTACAATATTTCAATGTCATTCTAATTTTTATATAGACTATCCAAAAAATAACAATTGATGTTAAGCCGCGTGAAATCATATAGCAAAGCTGCAACCGTTGTTACTCTAAATAATTTCTCAAACATAAATCACATTTTATAGAATTCTTCTACTGTGCTGTTTAATATTTCATTATTATTTAGAACAGGCAATACTTATCCTCAAAAGTATTTAAAATACAAAATACAGTTTAAAATAAAATACATTTCAGCGTTAGTTTAAACATGTTTCCTCAAACTAATAACATAGGAAAGCTGTAGACGTACTTCAGACGAAATATGGCGTGGAGTCGACAAGTGCTCATCTTTTCGTGGACTATCAAATTACTTTATTCACGTTCACGGAGTTGCTGTGAAAGTGACGAGGAGGCTAGAGTCATAAACTTACGGATGAGAGATGTTATTAAAGTATTATATTTAGTATTAATATCTCCTTTTCAGTGAAAAAAAAGCTTTATTATTAAATTTTAGAAACATTTCAAATTAACTTTCTTGAACTGAACACTACATCTTTGACCTTGTTGATATGGAATGGAAATTATAATGTATTAGGTACGTAGTATAGTATAACCATCGATTTACAGCCCTTGAAATATAATTCCAATCACTTTCTGATCATTACTGTAAAATCTGTCACTACCCGTACACCCCTTTAAACGTACAATGGCCCAATCAAGAGACTCAGTGCGGAACCAGCCCAGGAAAACCCAACCAAACCATCACTGCCCGAACTTTTTATATCAAGATTCGAGCAACTGTCTTGATTATTTCTCTGGGTTTGAACAAAAATGTAATAATAATAAACATTTTGATATTACTGTTGTAGCCTGCTCTCTGACTTGAATTAGTAGTAATTAGATTGGTTAACAAACGAAATGACAGACAGTGTAGCTTTGCAAATTTTATCCATTTCTAAAGTAGCTTTACAAATTGATAAAATTTATAAAAAAGTAAAATTGATAATAGTAGACAGATAAGAAAGATTAGTTTTATAAAATACCAGTAATTTTTTACAGATAGATAGATAGAAAACTCTTTATTTGTACACCGTGTTACATATTTTCTAGAGAGCACATAATATGACAAACATATAAGATACAAAGAGCGGCCTTATTGCCAATTGAAATTTCTTTCAGGCAACCTTGGGATGGATCAAGATATATCGGAGAGACAGTAGAAGTTGACGGAGCAATGAATTGTGAAGAATTATATATATATATATATATACTTATATTAATGAATATAATCAAGAACATATACATATATCTCCATATAATATATGTACCTATATATATACACACACACATATACAAAATTCATACATACACAACTTTACATACCATCATACATTTATTGACTCTCCTTAAAACATTTAATTGGAAATCTATTATAAATATCAGCCTGTATAGCATCTAAGAGTTAGATATACGATATACCTATGCGCAGTTTATGATGTCTAACTGTGAAGCGGACCTGTTCTTTTGTGGTGTGTGTGTACACCAGTCTAGAATATTCAACTTTTTGCATTACACTCTCTGCCGTCTGCTAGCAAACATATTTCCTGTGAGTGTATTAGACAGAGTTCTTTGAAGAAATATTCCGAATTTTAGCATTTCAGAAACATCCGGTTTTTAGAGAAATATGATTTCAACACTTAAGAAATTGAATCAGGACAGGATTTTTAATCTTAATTTAAAAGTAAATATTACGTATCAATAACACTTTCTTGAAAAAAAAAAAATCAAAAATGTTTTTGTATCATTTCGTGTTTACCACATATTACGTTTAAGTTTCATGTTCAACATTAAAAAATAAGCGACTCTAGAATAAGCACTAAAATAGTTAGCATATAAATACGTTTCAATCTTGGTCGGATCAAACTTTTTTAATAGTATTTTTGTAATATAAAATGTTAATTATCTTACTTTTAAAACTGCAAAATCACTTTATGACAGTGATTTAACTTGTAAGCCTGCATTCCTAGTCTGGATTGCTATACATACTCGTATGATAACAGAGTATTCCATGTATGCAAATTTTGAGTGCATTGTGCGTTACCGGCGCGACAATAACACAGACTGGGGGACTTGTTCGAATGTTCACTGTGTTCAGTAACAATTGTATAGTCCTGGCTTCAGATAAATTGTGTTGTGCAAACCGTACTTTGATTCGACTGCTCTTCGCTTTGAAGAGCCCTGTCTGTGTTTTGTAAAATGTTTATGTGTGTGTGGTTGAGTGTGTTTTGTTTGGTTGTAAACCGTTAGTTTGGAAACATGTTTGGAAGTTGGTTCTTTCTGGATGTTTTAAGTATACTGATACGTTTTGCGTTACGCTCAGGGTTATATAAAATGTAGTGAGTTTTTATTTGAAATCATTTACAACGGTACATTCTAATAATTATTAATCTACCTATTTTCATATAAATAATTAATAGAAATTATTGAAGTGAAACTTCTTTATCGGAGTTGTCAAAAAATTTAGTGTAACATTTTTTCGTTACGCGTAACATTTATCCGTTACGTTACGCGTGAAATTTATAAAATAAAACAAAAAACATTTTCAAACACAAACAGGACCAAATTAATACTACAATGAAATATCACATTACAAACAATATTATTTTATTTAGTCCACAATGTAAATAACTACAAACATCACATTCCACAAACTTACTCCAATCACACCACAGATCGCGAAATATTTACTCAGGTCTCGCTCCTTAACTTTTATTGCACTTGAAATAAGAATTGTCACGAATATTGCTGGTTTATAAGTCTTTTGTCGTTATACCTTACGTCGACATATGATATTTATTTTTTGAAAAATAACGTCATAAAGAAGTTTCACTTCTTACGAGTGTACGCTAGTACACGCAACTTTTTTTTTATTAGTTGGGAGGAACGAGATTTCGTGTTTGAAATACCCTTTTTAATTCGTCTAGCAAACATAGTAGTATATGTAATAATACACGAGGCAAGAGATAAATACCGCTAAAAGTTTTTATAAGTAGAGACCTATCACAGAGTCAGTCATCATTATAGTATCAGTTTTGATAGCGTTTCCCTACGTTACTATTTGGTTTTCGACGATATGGTTGTTGCAATAACATACTGAACTGTGAAATAATAAAATCTCAAGATTATTCGTAAGTTATATAAACTTATTTGTCTTCGTTCTTCAGCTACTTTTGCCAATGTGTTGTTTAGCAACTTTTGAACTTTACAGATGATCATTAAATTCTGGTACTAGACTTTGCACGCGATTTATGAATGCTGCATTGTATAATTTGGCAATTTGAACACAGTCAGCTAATTTGAGGCTCACCGACGTGACAATACGTTAATGTATTTTTATTTTAATACACGTTGTCTATTCTGGGTAAGGTGATATAAAGTTGTAAATAACTTTCTATAATTAAATGTCTTGAAAGGTCGTTCGTAACCAGGTCACTTTCCACATATTAAATGATTAAATAGTAACTATATGTATATTTGACCACATCAAAATAAGTTTCCGTGGTGTAGCGGTTATCACATCTGCCTAACACGCAGAAGGCCCCCGGTTCGATCCCGGGCGGAAACATACTTTTTGCTTTTTGTCACGTTTTTATTAGCTTCATTCGTATGCATATAATGGGAATTTTGAACATGATTTTGACCCTATTCACAATGTCGGATTAACATGAAATTTTCCATTCATCATTTCATGGACCGATGACAATCAAATATTTTAAATAAACCCAATTAGACCCGTTGTTCTTACTAGAATTAGCGATTTTTTGTTTTTTTAAAACTAGTAGTGTATTTGCGCCAAGAAAGCGTGTTTTGTTTTACACACAACGCCATCTAGTCCCAAGCCAAGCAGAGCATGTGTTCTGGGTACTAAACAACTGATATAATATATAAATACATATATATTTTTTTATGGAAAACATTAAAACTCCGAAACAAATATGTGCAGTTCATACCAACCGGTCCGACTCGGGAATTGCACCCGAGACCCCAAACACAGCAGTCGCATGCGCAGCCACTACACCACCGAGGTAGTTTCAGTTTTTAGTTCATAATACATAGATTACAAAGTTGTCGTTATTGTCAACCAGATGGCGTAATACATAATTTTTGAAATCAAAGTCATTAGTGCATGATTTTCTTAATTCGTTAATAAGATGTTGCTCAGCTATTAAATACACTATGCTCTTCTATAAATTTAGATATTTTCGTTGTTTATGTTAGTAGGTGATGATGTCAATAAATAAATATTTCGGACGTCTTACACACAACGCCATCTAGTCCCAAGCTAAGCAGAGCTTGTGATATGGGTACTAGACAACCGATATAAATACATATATACCTACTATAATTTTTTTATCAATATATTTGTCAATTTTAATAATAATAACTTTATTCAGAAACAGAAAGAAGAAAATTTTCCGTGGGAGAGCCACGCTTAGGCATGAATGGGCCGGCTCGACCGGAGTGATACCACGGCCTCAAAGAAAACCGGTGTGAAATAGCGCTTGCGTTTTGTTTCACCAAGTGAGTGAGGATTCCGGAGGCCCATACCCCAACCCCTCCCCCCCATTCCCTCTCCCCATCCCCAAAAGGTCGGCAACGCACTTGTGACGCTTGGGTGGCGGTAATCGCTTACCATCAGGTGATGCGTCTGCTCGTTTGCCACCTATTCAATTAAAAAAAAGAAATATTGTAGCATAAGAATTTAAAAGATTGACAATTTTAATTATTACTATTAGGACAAGATTTTCGTAGAAAAAAGGTGTTATATTCTCTTTGTACCCTTAGTTCTATGCACTGCAGCGCCGGGAAGTTGACACGGGCTTACTACAAGATTTTTTTCAATAATTTAGATACTATTCACAAAAACAAATAAGGCAATACGAAGTTTGCCGGATCAGCTAGTATAAAATAATTCGGACATTTGACAAATAACACCATTTAGCTTTCAAACTAAGTAGATTTTAAATATGGCAAGTTCAGAAATGCAGCATCCAGTAGTGACTAATTACCATAACACCTATCTAAGAACCTTAACTAATCAACCACAAACCTATAACTAAAAACCCCATAAAATTTCTACGACATAGTAATTTTGGTTTTACATAAAATTATTTTTATTGCAACACCCATGACGAGTTATCACCGTAACACCTATCTAACAAAGTGTGCCAACATAACTTGAACTCTTTATAGAAAACCGCACACTTCGGATCGGACTCGCATTTTCGAGATAAATAGCAACGTTGCTTTGGATAAACGTCCTCCCACACCAAACGTAAATATCGTCTCCGTACCGTCGTGAAAAAATACAACAACTAAGTGCGTATAATAAATTTGTTTCATTTGCTCAATATATTATCTACAAGCTGAACTCCGTGGTGCTACCCGCGGTATGACAATAACCGCAGGCAACGCCGCGAGGCACACATAGGCTATAATTTATATCTGTATAAATTATAGCCTATGTGTTATTCTGATGTATAAGCTATATTATTCTAAAGTTTCATTAAAATCCATTGAGTCGTTTTAGCGTAAAAGAGTAACAAACATCCATTCCTCCATCCATCCATACTTACAAACTTTCGCGTTTATAATATTAGTAGGATATAAACAAAGAAAGGAAGGATAACAGATAACGAAAACGTACACAAATATACCTACGGAAACACAATTCTTGAAGGTGTGCTTCCATATAAAAGTTATAATACATGAATCTATACTCAAAACAAATGAAACCCAAAACATATATTAACCCAATATTGTTAGTAAAGTAGTACTTAAGTCTTTAAAGTAACAAAATTTTCTTCAGACCCTAAAATCTCATATCCAACGTCACAATCTCAACCAATTTGGCTTTAGAAAGGATTACCTTCAGTTTCTTTGTATGTCAAATTATCCGCGATATAACGAACCGCATTACGAGAGAAATATCAAGGGAAAAAAGTGATTTTTTGCTCCACGCCGCACCGTAATTTGAATATATTACACGTTGATTGTGGCCTTAAGAACGGTCTCCTTATTATATAAAACTGTATCTGTCTTATCTGAAAATGTTTTGTCATACAATGCTGGCCAATCTCATAAAAGTTTTCGGAATCAGCTTAAAGTTAAGCAATGTAAAGTAAAATTAGATTTCAAGTCGATGCACACTGTTTCCCGTAATGAGACGACTCAGGTGTAAAACTTTTGTTTCGTTCAACCAAGTTCCAGATATGTTCTAAAGTCAGACTATGCAGTTAGATTGTAGGTTTTTAAGTGTCAAAATTAACTTCGTATATTTTAAATAACCGAACAATTTTAATGAATGGATATTTTATTTCTTGATGTAAGTAAGGTGTTCGAATCATTAAGTGAAAATCTGATAATTTTAAATCACAAACAGATAATTCAATTTTATTATTTTTGTAATAATTCTATTTACTTTGTTTTCAATGTACAGGCCCATCATTTTTCCGAGATTGAAATAAAATGTAATAGCTAATAATTATTATGAACCAGCGACTCAATCGTATCTCTCTCTCTCTCTCAATTGTACGGAAGTCTTTAAAATTCTCGGATATCCTCTATTATAAAATGTAAAGTACGTCTAAACCTTCTTCTCAAAACTCCATTAATATCCGTTGAGTATACAGTTTAAAAGATCTAAGCGAACAGACATCAGAAGCTACGTCATTTTATACTATCAGAATAATATCGTACTATTAATTACATTTAATTTAAGGAAATAAAATATATACCTACATAATAAATTGTTTAAAATCTAAATCCTGATAACCTCATATCCCATCATTATTCAAGTTAAGACAACTCACTGTGGATGCAAGTATCATTAATAAAATTTATGGTTCAACACAAATACTACTGTACTTTTGTTCTATAAACCATTGGTATCGAAGAAGTTTTATCCACTTTGCTCTTGCTATTTTGTTTTCTTTTAAAGATCTATGTGCTCAGACTTTTTTACAGTGACAGGCTGGACACCCCCTACTTTCACTTTTCGGATATGCACGTGCTAGGAGTATGTATTTAAATTAAAAAAAAAAAAATTAAATGTATGTATATTCTAAATTTAAAACTGTTTTTAAAAGGGAATTCCATCATGTAGCAACAACTTGTCGGTGACAGCTAAGGTTTAAAAGTGATGAGGGTTACATTTCTGTCAATTGCCTTTGCGTGTTTATATACACTCATTTGCAAAAAAAACGGGCGGTTTCGATTTTCTTCCTGGCTGAAAAAAATAAAATACTAAAAAGGTTTTAATCATTTGAACATGTTACTGGCCAGTTATAAAAGTGCCATAATGTTTATAAGAGTACATTCCAAATTCAAATTTTTGACTGAGCCTGGTTTTCAAAGAAAACAACTTTTTACTACATTTTGTGGCGCGAATTCCCTATAGTTAATATCGACTCTAATTAACTTTTTGTCAATTTTTATTAAATTATCTGATGTCCTTGACATTTAAAAGTATTGTTATTGCTGTTTAGCAATCTCAAAAATGGTAGATAAAGTGATAAAAGCGAGCAAAATTATTGCGCTGCTTGAAGAAGGTTGCAGCCAATGCTTCGTGGCTCAGAGGCTAAATGTGAGTCGGTCGACAGTTCAAAGGACCTGGCAGCGCTATCAAGAGACCGGTTCCGTCAAGAGAAGGCCTGGTTCTGGCAGAAAGACATGTACCGAACCACGGAATGATCGTTTTCTAGTTAGTCAAGCGTTGAGAAATCGCAAATCTTCTTATGTGGACCTCAAGAATAGCCTCGAAGAAGTAAGAAATGTGCAAATTAGTCTATGGACGGTCAGGAGGAGGCTTCTCGCTGCTAATATACACAGTCATCGCCCGGCACGCGGCCCTAAATTACTCCGTGGACATCGAGTTGGCAGGCTTAGCTTCGCTCGAAATTGTGTGTCATGGACTCATGAAGACTGGGATAGGATATTGTTCTCCGATGAAGCCAGGATATCTCTGCATGGTGAAGACCGACGTCGGCGAGTGCTACGTAGACGAGGAGAACGCTTTGCAGAGGCATGTTTTGAAGAAATCACACCTTATGGAGGGGGCTCTGTTATGTTTTGGGCAGGAATAAATTCCATGGATCGTACGGAGTTAGTCTTCATCGAAAACGGTACACTGACTGGACATCGATACATAACGGAAGTTCTAATTCCTTATGCACAACCCGCTTTAAGCGCTCTTGGCGAAAACTCATTTTTTATGGACGACAACGCTCGCGCCCACCGGTCTGGCGATGTGGAAGCGTATATGCTAGAAGTCGGAATTCGTCGTTTGGACTGGCCAGCTAGAAGTCCGGACCACAATCCCATAGAGCATGTCTGGGACGTTCTGAAGCGACGAGTGAGATCAGTGCAGCCGGCTCCGCAGACCATCAGAGAGCTAAAAAATGTGATTACCGCGGAGTGGGAACGTATTCCCCAAGAAACCATAAAAGATATACTCGCTAGCATGCCCAGACGAATGCAAGCCGTGATTTCAGCAAGATGGGGTCACACTCAATTCTAAACTTTTATCTGCTTTTAATGTATTCAAAAAAAACAAAGAAATTAACGCGTTTCATTTTTATTTAGCGAGCAGGTACAATAATAGTGTTTTGAGCTTAAACATTATTTCTCAATAATTTAATCAAAATGTTATGATAAAACTGATGATACCTATTCCTTCCTAATTAATTTATGAAATTCTGAAGATAACAATACCTAAAATTGTCAAACAAACTAATAGTAACTATAAAATAGTTCTTTGCTTAAGTGCCCGTTTTTTTTGCAAAAGAGTGTATTTTCATTTTCCGACCATACAAAGTTCGGTACAATCCTTATACGTACAAATAGAGACTTGTTGAAAATTATCACTAATATTTTATGACTAAATGACTAGAAAAAATAAAATTTATTTTCTTCATGGAATACAAAGTTTTTGAACAATACCTTAGTACGAAACGGAATCTAGTTTTGCCGCAACCTAATAGATTAACTCGTGATTAAATGGTACTAAGGTGCTTACTAACACCACAAAATACAACAATTAACAACGTATTTTCGTGTAAAGAAAGTACTATGATATGTACTGTTTATTGTTAAACTATATATTATTTATCGAATCCAATTGTCTACTTATACGGAATTAAACAGTTTTTTACTTGAAGAAAGAGGCTGGCAGCGAATTCTTTTTTTTTATGGAATAGAGGGCAAACCGGCAGACGTATCGCCTGATTTTAAGCGATTACCGCCCTCCATGGACACCCGCAACACCAGAGGCGTTACAAGTGCGTTGCCGGCCTTTGGAGGATGAGGAAGGGGATGGGGTAAGGAGTTGGGTTAGGGCCTCCGGTATCCTCACTCACTCGGTGAAACACAGCGCAGGCGCTGTGGTATCATACCGGTCGAGCCAGCCATGCATGCCGACGCATGTCTGTCCCACAGTGAATCTAAGACCAGGATGGCTGGCGCTCTTTGGGAGAGAGGCCTTCGATCAACAGTGGACGGCAGTAGGCTGTAGAAAGAAATTGTGAAAAAGCCCAGCAGTGGGGCATTATTGGTTGTTGATGATTATTATTAATTTTAAGAGCAAATAGAGCCTTACTCAATATCATTTCATTTTATTGTGTGAATACTTGTTGGGTTTTTGTAAAAAAGGGCATAATAATTTTGTATCTATAATTTAAAAGTTCCTCGTGAATCAAGATAGTGACTAAAATATTTTCATGGTTTCATTTACACACATAAATTTTATTAATATTTTTTAAAGTAAAGTATAAATATGCATTTTTTTTTTCAATTACTACTGTTTATTGCTTATAGACATACCATACACACATATAACATGTTTTAAGTTCAATAGTTTTTTTTAAATATCTAAACATGGAAGTCCTACAACATTTAAACCTTTAAAGCTGTTTCTATTGTACAACAGGTAGAGTGATGATTTACGCAAGAAGGCTGACAGAAGCTGTATGTCAGAAGCTGAAGATTGAACTAGGTGATGTGCAAATGCTGAGGCCTATGACTGCGATAAGCTGATAATGACGATGATTATTGAACAATAACATTATTTTAAGTTTAAACCCAGTTAGTATACACACTCCTTAACCAGTAAGCTGCAGGTGTGCCGTGATAAACAGGTGGGACGTTATGTTGTTCAATTTTTCCGTATTGTTAAGGTGTAGTGATTGATCGCAGGGGCGTAAAGAGGGTTAGTGTGGTGTTGCAATATCTATGAAAAAAAAATGTTTACCTAATAACCTAGGCCATAAATCTTCAACTGTTTATTTTATGAATTTAAAACACGTAAACATACATCGCTGCCAAAGATACTTAAAATAATATCTTTCTTTCTTCTTCCGCCTACTGCCGTCTACCGCTGAACGCCGTCTACCGCTGAACGAAGGCCTCTAAAAGAATACCAACTATCCCAGTCTTGGTCAGTTTGCATCCATCCGATGCCAGCCATTCTTCAAGTCGTCAGTCCATCGTGCCGCAGGGCGTTTTCCTAATCGAAGTCTTCACTCTTAGACTCGTCGGTTCCAGCGACCATAGTCCACTTGGAGACATGGCTGGTCCACTTCACACCACACGTGTTGATCCTCCATGCGATGTCGGTTGCTCCAGTTCTCTGTCGAATTTTTTCCTTACGAATTCTATCGACTACAGAAACACCCACCATCACACGCTCCATCGCACGCAGAGCAAAAGAGCAAGAGCAAAAAAAAAGAGCAAGTTTTAGGACCAGTCCAACGATGACTCAGCTCCAAATCTCAAAAAAAAAAAGTATTAGTAAACGATGTATCTGTAAATGCCACATCTTTAAAATGATTTTTACAAGAGGCTACTGTAAAGATTTATTTAAGAAATAAGTGTATAGGTTTTTATAACAAGTGATCACAGGATACAGTAACTTCCATGAGAATCTTATGTTTGTTTCTCACAATTGTACTATAAAATATCGAATTCATTAATTCACTTATGCGTAGTTGATACATGAAACGTAATGGTCTGTTAGATTTTATTTTTATGTACCACGTCTAGAAGAAATGGTGGAGGATTTGTATTAGAACTTAGGATTCTTGGCACGTGCTTGCAATTGGATCTCGAACACAGATTGCTAACACTAAGCTGTGGAACTACTTACAGCGATAGTTATATGGGGGAACGAACTAACATTTATTTAAAATGTAACCTATTTTCTAGGTGGTGTTTTCTATAAACTCAAGGAATTGTTAAAAGCCTAAACTAAAAATACCTTAGACTGTGAATCGTATTAGTTCTTTCTAAAGGAAATGTACCGGGTATTCTGTTCTGTACTCACAATATTCTACTAGAAGGTAGAAGAGCTTCATATTATATATATAGCTTCAAGTGATTGTAAATGCTTACTTGTTTTAGGAATAGATCAATCAACTACCTAGTTTTACTTATTAGAATGTTTTACCTAATCACTTACTCGTAAAAGCTTATTAATAACGAATAGCATTCTCACGATAAACACGGTGAACATTGTTATGTTTCTCTGTTGTCTAACTCAATCTGTACACTGGCTTATACCCGTGACTCCACCTGTGTGTATGTCGGTTACCGCCGTAAAGAGTATTCTGTGTCGTTCCTCAAAAATCAAAGTGTCTTCATGCCAAATATTATTAAAATCGGTGGAGTGGTTTACATATGAAATTGTACGTTTGAATTTCAATAATATTAGTATGGACCAGTATGGATTACTACAAAGAAAAGGTAATACTTGGTTTCACATTTTGTATAAAATACAACATTGTTACTTTTTAAACCGAATGTACTGTTGTAACATTGCGATAACTTCAAATATAAAAGACTTTAAACGCTAGTTTTGTAGCAAATGTTATATGCTATAAGAGTAAATAGTCTACCCTGTGAGCAATAAGCTTGCCCGGAACTAATGTGAGGAATATAAATCGTAAAATCTCTTTTCTCTACTCGTCTATTACTGCATTTATAGGATTACAGTGTACGTTGGCTTTAGAGTTACTTGTAGTGAGAACAGCTTACGTTTTGATGTTACCAATAAATTACAAAATCACACAGCTTCCTTGATGCTAAAGCTTCCAGTTTTAGACTTTAGTTCACTTCTTACTTAAACTATGTACAAATTTTGGTAGGTCTCTTAAATCGACGTATACTACAACAAAAACAAAACTAGTGATCTCTGGGTCAAATCATGAAAGTGAGATTATTTTAATACTTTAATACTCACAACCTTAAAAATTTCCGGTGAGTCACAAATTCTTCAAACTGAATAATTATGTTGTAGTCTTCGAAAAATATGTACATGTTCGCAACTTTTAATAGGCCGGTAACTGGACCTAATATCTTCTAAGAAAGTTAGTACATATAAAAGTAATAAAAAGACTTCAAAGCATCTACGTCTTGGCTACGGTATGGTGGTCTCTGAGAAATGAAAGGAGAAATCGAAGGTTTTGTTTGTGCGATTATGAACGAAGTTATCATGACGAATAACTATCGGAACGGCACGGCACGGCACGGTTGATATCTGTCGGGCATGTCACCGTCCGCGTCCTGGAGAATCTATCAAGCATATTATTTCTGGTTGTTCTCTTTTTGCTAACGGCGATTGTTGCTAATAAGCCTGATTTTGTGTTGATAGATCGATTGGAGCGACGCGCAATAATTGTCGACATTGCCGTTTCTCATGACGAGAATCTCGTGAAAGTCGAAAAAGAAATAAAATATTTGGATTTATCTCACGAGATGTTGTCGATTGTAGAATGTTGATTCGGTGATCATTATTTCGATAGTCATATCTGCTTACGGATTGATTGCCAAGACCCCCGATCATCACCTTAAGAGGCTCACGTTACTTAGCTGTTTCAAGGGACTCATGCAGAAGGCAATCCTTCTTCACAGGGCTCGTATTTAGAGGAGGTTCCTGTATCCGAAGTCGGTGGTCTACCATTTTGTGACCTCAAGTACATTAGTCGCATTTACTACCACTGCGCAGTCAGAAGGTAATCAGGAACTCATGATTTTCAGACCTATTTAGCCAAAAGATGGTTTTATAAAAGACGATAATACTTAATGAAAATAAAAATAGAATTGTGTCATCAAAAATCGTTTAAGAGTTATCTCATCGAAAACCATTTTTAGCTGACACAAATTAGGTGCAAGTCTGATAGTGGCACTATCGTTGTCACAATTACATGGTAGTCTCAAGGCGACGATGAGGTTAACAGTATCTTGGGTTATCAATGTAATGGTCGCCTTGAGAATGACGCCATTCCGATGTTAATCTCGTTGGAAAATGTTAGGCTATTTTAGAAGACTGGTGTGGTTAATTGTTAGTTTTATTTTACCTTCTGTTATTCAAGATTGATTGACAAAGATATAAGTAGTATCTCATAAGTATAACATATCAAGAAAAATACATAGATACATTTGCCATCGAGTACTTTAGTCGGAAGATCCTCCCTCTGTGTTGAAAAAATAAATAACCCTCTTTCTGCCCCATAAAATGTTTTGAAAGATCATTTAATAATAATAATAATAAATACTTCGAACATCAAATCACAATGCCATCTAGTCCCAAGTTAAGCAGAGCTTGTGTTATGGGTACTAGACAACTGATATAAATACTTATATACTTTTTTTTTGTAAATACATACATACATCTTATACATAGAAAACACCCAAACTTCGAAACAAATATTTGTATATCATACAAACACTTGGTTCGACTTAGGATTTGAACCCGAGATCTCAAGCACAGCAGTCGCATTCACTACCACTTTGCCACTGAGGCAGTTTTTTATTTAATATATGTATAATATTTAAATACAAAACTTACTCTTCAATGCAATGAATACATCATATACAAAAGAGACGTTAGTAGTTAGTAGTAATCTAATACAGATCAAATTTCAAAAGAAGAGAATATATTAATTTCATAAAATAATTTTAGATGCCTTTTACTGTCTTTCTTTTATTTATTTTCCATTCCAACCTTGAACACAAAAATAATCGAAATTACATAAAAACACGGAAAAATTGCATCTTCGAAACTATTTGGAGCGTGGCTTTGTAAAACTCAATATAACGCTCTTCAAAAGCTTCTAACAGTTGAAGTGGAGAAATCCAATAAAATGCGACTCCTACCTGCAATGTCTTCGCACTCTGGTATGTACGGTATTTCGTTCATTACGCCGGCACCAAACTTGTTACCTTTTCAATTTGAACGGATTTTGGACTGCTACTTACTAGAAAGAACGGCAGCGATTTATATGAAATTTCTTTGTAAGATGTTCGATTGGTACAAAGTATTAATGAAACCTCTTAAAACTGTCACTCGGAATGACATTGAGTTTCTGGTATTAAGAAAATAGAAAAACGTAGAGTCTCAGTTGTGTATCAATGATTATAATGCAATTAAAACAGAAGCATAAATTTTAGAGTAGGTATATGATCAGCGTTGCTTGAATTTCCATTTGATGATTCCCAAAGATACAGTAATTGAGAGTCCAATTCATCATACTCAGACCGATGCAGTCCACTGCTGTACAAAGCTTTTATTTATTTTTGTTATAAAAACAACTTAAATGGAATTCCGGTCCCAACAACTATTATGTTATTGACTAGCGAACTTACTCATATTTTTAACAGATTTAACAAAAGGGTTCTCATTTATCAATTCGATTGTATTTTTGATTGTGAAGGGTCTCTAGTGTGAATAATCACTAAGAAATTGCGGTGACAAGTCACAGTAGCTTAAACAATTCGCTTTTCTAAGTATTAAATACAATTTACAAATTAAAGTAAAATAACAAAGAAAGTACAAGTCAAGGTTATTGCCGCATTGAAACCATCACGAAAACCCATCCATCTTGATACGTAGCTCACAATATGTACATATAATACGTATAAAATATGTACATATCATCAGCATACCATAAGCAAATTAAGCTCACATTATTCACCCCTCTGAATTGGTGCTAATAACCGACCCGGGTACGAATCCCCCGCCCTATGACATGGGGTGCTATTGAAAAACGTGTATCCACTTTTCGTGAAAAGGATGCGTTTGTTGAGACACGGATGATGGACGATGTCGGGGTTTTAATTATCCAAATGATATATTCCGTTTTTCGTATTTAGTTACACAATGTTTCTGAGCTGAGCTGTTTACGCTCCGAATTTATCCAAATAAGTTCCGTTATAATTATGCTGAAATACTTTGCTATGAAATAAATACGAAGGTACGTGAAACAATTTTAAAAGTCTATACATACCGAACTAGATTGTCTGATGTAAAGCGTGGTATTAAAATTATATTAATAATATATTTAATGTAATTTGAATACAATGGAAAATTGTAATCGAAGAATTAAAGTCAATTCTTTACCTATTTAATGTGACTTAACTTAAAATACAGTTTGTATTAAAATATTAGCAAACTAGTAAACATAAATTAATTGTATAACTTTGTGATAATTGAAAGTGAAACAACTTTCTTACTCATAATTTTGAATATTTATGTATTAAGAATGGTCTTCCTACTAAAATGAAGGCTATGGTTATGCAGTCCCTTATTATTCCCTTAATCGATTATGGTGATGTGTGTTATTTTGACCTGAATGCTCCTCAATAAACTAGACCACCTTCTCAATAACTGTATTCGATTCGTTTTCAATCTTCGTAAGTATGACTATGTGTCTGCTTTCCGGTCCGAGCTACAATGGCTCCTAATTCGTCAGCACCGTAGTTCACGTGGACTCACTTCTCTGTTTTCGTTTCGAAATTCTCCATCGTTACCTGAATACCTCGTACTCACTTTCGTCTCTTATGCTCCACTCATGATTGAAACCTTCCGTCAAGAAACAATTGCTTCTTCTTTGAAAAATTCGTTCTAAAATTCTTCCTTCTTCGTGCAGTCAGTTCTTCTTCTAGGAGAACACTCACAACGATAGTTTCCGACTGATTACTTTTATATTATATAATTTTATACTATATTTTATCTTATATTATTGCATTAAATGAATTTTACATCTCTCAAAGACTGGCAGAGAATGTCCCATGGCATTAAGTCCGCTTATGTACAAGATGTGCATTAAGTTTAAATAAATTAATAAATATTTGTCCATTAAGGTTTTAACCTCATTTCCAATATTAAGTAACCTATAGCCCTTATGTTTAAGATATTTGAAACAACTTAATTCTGAATTTATTTTAGAGCACTTTTAATAATTAAAGAACTAGTCAAATATATTTTAAATATTTTTTTAAAAACATATTTGACATAGAATTATGATAATTCAAAGTAATTGTTACTTTTCACTTTCCCCAGGTAAATCAATAAAGGTGGTGATTGTAAAATAGAATAAAATATATATGTATATACATACACAAACAAGTAATCTTGGAACCGCTACAAAATCAGAGAAAATACATGTATTTTTCTTCGTTATTTTTAGGTTTTTGCCAACAAACATGTTCTGACGTAACATTTTCGATACATTTTCTAAAACCATCGCCACGGAAACGGATGAGTCATCTTTCACCAGTTCATTAATTTTTTGCGTACTCTAGGAATGTTACAAGTTACAAAAATGTAGCGACTTTCAACGTATGTTGGTATATTAATATGAATATTTATTTAAATTACTGTGGGAAGAAGAATAAATCATCTAATTCATTCTTTCAAATATAAAACGAAAATCTTTAGAACAGACGAGTCGAACATGCTTGATCTTTCTTCTGATCTACTTATTAAACTTTTCAGTTGTAAACTGATTTACAAGATAGCGCATAAAACATAAGATATATAATACCTATATAAAAGGCGGCATTATTGCTAAAACCATTATGTAACCCTTCTTTGCGTTAAAGGAACCTGACACCTGTTCGTCCATTTACTTGTTGTACTCGTAGCTCTAACGACCCATAGATCGCCAGAATTGAGAGGTGGAAAACCATTTTAAATATGTGTCTATCAATTATATAGGAGTTGTTCAGTAGAATGTGACAAAGAAGGTACATGCTTTGAAATTCAGATTCATAATTGTGATTGAAAAGAATATTACATATTTGGATATATTTTTGCAGAAATTTCATCGTTATAAATTTATAAACAGTTTTTTCTTATATAAAACACTTGAAAACATAATTCATATTAACAATGAATGAATGTTGTGTGTACCTATAATAGGCATGCATACTATATAATATTATTGTATTTTTTTTTAAAAGTGTATCGTACCTAAATAAATAAATAAAAATGTGCAAGTACTTGCAGTCAAATAAAAAACAGCAGAAATATCTACTGCTTTGCTTCAACATTTAGAAACAAAAGACCAAAGGCTATAATGGTATGTATATTTCTAAGTCTATGAGTCTCTGTAAGTTTGACAATACCAGTCTACCTTGAATCCTTCATAGAGTTGAAACACGTTTCCAGCCAGAGTGTCTCAAGTTTGGTTCCATCTTGATACTTGTACCTTATTGTACTGCGCACGTCTCCGGTTACATGCAAGCAATAGCGATGGTAGTGCATTGTGTACCAGCCTTTAGAGCGAATACTTATTGTTCTATGTACCGTGTATATTGCGAGCTGTGGTAGAACAGTGTAAAACTCAATATGTTACGGCTAAGTTTGTTCCGTATCAGCTCGGCGGTCGAAGTTTACTCGTCATCGGGTAAAAGTTCGAAAGTACACATAATCATTCGCATCTTTGTGGACGTTGGGATGCAATGGACGCATATTAAATGAAGCAAGTTTTACATTGCTCTTCTGTTTACACTATAAAAATATACGATAGTCGCGTTGTTTAGTAAATAGATATGTATATTCAGTTTAAAGACTTTTAATAAAGTTTGACTAATGTAGTTTTATTTGTTTACTACTGGACATAAGAGTTTTCTTAGAAAGGAGTTTTTGGCCTTCTCTGCCACGCTGTCTGGACCAGACAGGTTAGAGTAAGGTTTGTTTCAAGTCCTTCTCTTTGAAGCGATGTTAAAATTTGGTGTTTTCTCCTTTAGTCGTCTTTTACGACACCCATGAAACGAATAAATTCGCGTTCTTAATCCATCACTAGACGTTAGTTAGACTTAAAAAGCTAACCCCAAGCTAGGCAAGTAGTCTTACAGGTTAAGAAAACAGTTACAAGAGTTGATAAACAACCTATTACTCTCGATATCATTGAAAAATAAGTACCAATGCATTCAGTAATACCTATTTGATAGAATGTGTAATTATTGTAATTTTAACCTTGGCCTGCCACAGTGGTTCTACTTTGCTTGATGAAAAGCATAAGCAGAATCCAAGAGTACTCATTGCGAATTCAATATTGCAGCGTGGTGCCACACCATGGCGGCCATGCTTCTGCATCATTGTACCTCCGATCTCGTAGTCACCAACCATTTCATAACCACCACTCACAAAGCTACAATTGTAAGTTAAATCAACCTAAAATGACAGCATATATGCAAGGGTAGTACCGCTCCAGTCGAGCCGATCCGTTCGTGCTGAAATCAGCATGGCTCTACTACCTTTTGATTGTTCAACAAAGTGTTTATACTACTAAATTTTTTTTCAGACTTAAAGCAATAAAAGCGTAGTGATTTTATTATTTGACCATAAACGATTCCATAGAAATCAAATTATGGTTTTATGTACATTGAAAACCCTGTATTCATTACATCAATGTAGTACAGTTTATTTGTATGTTAAATTGCATTCAAAAGCATTTAGCGTAAAAAGACTGTTTAATTTCATTCCAACTACTTTACGTAGATAATGTCTATACTTATTAATATTTTAAGGCGTTTGTTTGTTTGGTTGAACTCGTTAACCTCAGGGAGTACTGGTTCGATTAAAAAAAGTGTTAGATAGTGAGAAAGGCTACTATCTAACTCACTATCTAAATCGGCTGTATATCATTACGCTGTAATTAAAAGGAGCGGAATATAAATAAAAAATATTGCGAAAACAGGGCGAAATTATTGCTTATCTGAGCTTCCATTGCGTGCTTCTAAAAGAAGTCTGCGTCAGCATATGTCTGGTCGGCGCACTATAGCTTTTTATGTGGTAAACAAATTTGTAAATGCTTCATAACACCATGTTAAGGGTAATAGGACACGCAGTAAAGGTTGTGTGGGTTATCAAACACTTTATAAATTTGTCTTTCAAAAGCAAGTACGAACGAGATTTCCTATGCATAATTAGTTAGATCTCCTAGATTCTACTTATTAACTATTATAAAGTTATTGGTAAGGCTATCTTTGTTTCTATAGAGTATGTCCATTAGGACATATTAATACTACATAATATATCGATGCAGTGGGTCAATAAGTAAGCCACAAGCAACAGTCATAAATTTTGTTGAATTTATAGACATTTGCGGTAATACTCTAGCGCCACTACATGACTTGACCTCTGATTAGGTGTGGTAACCTCACTCACATGCTGAAAACATTGCTTAAGATAGACAAAATAGTATTACGTCACCAGAAAAAAAATGAACACGAGCACTCCCTTAATGGCTCCTGGCAATGATATAAACGTTGGAAAATGTAAAGTTCGTCGGTTACTATTACTGCCAAATACCTGTTTAAATTATGTCTATTAAATATGAATGAAGGTAGCATACACCCAGCGGCAAGAAGGTATTCATCTTTTACCGCTGCCTCCCATCACTCACCGTCTATGCCGTGAGTAAAAAATCACAGCAATAAATCTTTATTGCCGTGTTGTTTGTCCCACATTATTTGTACCGTTGAGCAATTTTCGCTTACTTTGACGACATCATTTTCCGTAGACCCAAGTAATTGCTCGTATGTGACTGTTTGAGTAATAAAAATGTTTTACGCCGCATTTTCTTACGTATGTAACAATAAAACGAGACAGGTAATGAAAATTGACAGGGGAACTTGAAAAATGCTTTCCGGCGAAATTATTTCTTTTACTTGTGTACTTTTTCTTCTGTATAACTCATTTTTCTTTCTTTCATATTGTTATTTCATATTTCTATTGGTTTATTTAATCAACTCTTAACTACAACTGACATGAACAAGCAAAAAAAAAATCATACATGATAGGTATACATTATCTTAATTTAAGATTTATTACTTTTTATTTTATATACTTATATATAGGAGGCGCTCATAGTCTAGTTGCACTTGGTGAATAGCAACAATTACCGAGGATAAGCAACGTCAGCGCAGTCAGTCCCTGGATGGGTGACCGCTGGTGGCATGTTACCAATAACATCCAACGGCAAGATTACATAGCCACAAAGTTGTTTTGCCAATCTCCAATCCGCACTTAGCCAGCGTGGGGACGTATGGCCTTAAGCCTCTCCTGAGAAGAGACCCAAGCCCCACAGTGGGACGTTATAATGGGTTGTTGATGAGACTTATTAGGTCTTACTTACTTGATTAGGGTTAAAGTGACTGTGGCAGACAGACAGACTCACGCATTAAACGAGGAACCCTAAAAATAAATAACGTTCGAGTTAAACATGCGAATTGACGTTTGTAATTAGAAAAGTTCAACCCGGTTTGTAAAAACGGCATTACAAGCGCGGAGCTGATAGGAAAAATTTTAATTGGATACACAATACAGTACTCGGGGCTGTGGTAAGTTTGCCCTTGTCGTAACAATTTTTGGAAACATGTTGTTTTGTTCTTTGGTAGCATTTTATCAATAAATAATATGATACATTTTCTCTTAAAATACAGAATTTGATACATTTGTGCTCAGCCTCCCAACTTGCTAATATTCTAAATTAATGTAATGTAAGTCTGATTTAAATGGTCTTGATTTAAAGTTGTAAATAGTAAGCCTTGGTTAGTGCAACTATTGAAGAGCTATTGTTAATTGCTATTCGATTCAAGTAACAAAATGCTCACACAATTATTTCACTTGTTAAAATTCAACTACTTTGCGAGCTGCATTTAAACAATCGGTTTTCATTTTGTTGTATTTTAAATTGTGTGATAAAAGCTTTACTTTGTCTGAAATAACCTCCATAAGTGATGGATTAATTTCTTTCGTAACTACACGAAAAAATTAGAATTTACTGAACATGACGTAATGTATCAGCAATGAAGACGATTGATTGAGATTATTATGAAGTTAGGTTTGAATATTATCAAACCATTTATACAGATTTTAGTAAATTTAAATTAAATTTTCCAGTAATGATCGTTTCTGCTTCGTTGATCTAGTGCCTAGCGTATCCAACTTAGCTGCCGGTCAAGAAGCCTAGGGTTCGATTCCCGAGTCGGGCCAAAGTTGTTATATCGTGTTTTTCGTTAGTTAGTTTCGCTAGTTTCAACCTTTGAATTCAGTTCACCCTCAGGGTTGCGGAGATCTGATGCCGGTCGCTTCGCGTAAAAACTCATATTCAGGTAAAACAGGTGGAAATAGTCGCCGACCCCGAATAATCTTGGGATAAGGCTACGAAGAAGAAGAGTAATGATCGTTTAATGAACGTTTTATCATTGTTTAGTTAACACTTTTAAATCTTTTCACCTAATCGTTATGAAATATAGCTTCTATTTCAAATGATTTCACTAGTTTACACAGTTTATATACCACAGCTGAAATTTATTATTTATATTATATATTTAGGTAGAATAACCCAGAGAAGATAAAAAAAAATTGGCACGACTGATTTAAGAAATATTTATTCACGTGTCTGGGTTACATAAATCTAATATTAGTACTGATATCACAGTTTTTTTTTCTTTATAGTAATTTGAATCAGTTTCTCTTTTAATGGACCAATGGTAATCCCCTAACATGTTGTTATCTAAAAAACGTTGTCATCGTTCTGCAAAAACCTTTAAATAGTCGTGGAACCGTTCCCCTTGTTAGTTCAATCATACTTCCTAAGTTATCAGCTAAAAACTCAGATGCCAGAGCAGAAAATCAATATTAAATGACATATTTACTCCTATCTGTTGAAAATGGTAACAATTTCTTTTTAACTATCACATTTTTTTATGTCCTTAAAATTCTTTAGCATCCATTTCAATGATTTCAATCAGATTTTTCATTGACAGATATAAGGCTTTCTAAAACTGAGAGTATTTCATAATTTTAGGTATTTGTGAGTCAAAAAATATATTCTCTTTCAGTTTTCCCTTCATGTTTGGAGAGATTTTGCAAATACCTAAATAAATAGATTTTTTGTCAAACACCTTCACAAATTTCATGAATCCCAATTTGAGGTGTGAAGGGGTAAAGTGATATTATTTTGGTCTACTAACAGCTCGCATTTAATGATTATTTTACCAAAGACATGTAGCACCAACTTTTTATCTTAATTTGCAACAGGACATCCAAAACAATGAATAAAGTCACATTTTGAAGAATGTGCAATGGGTATTCTCTTTTTTTTAAATATAATTTGCTCACAAACATAAAAAAACGATCAGAACTTTGATAACACTTTCAACTTAACATTTTAAATTGAGCTAAAATAAGGATTTTTATAACAAGCTTTTATAAACAAGTACCCATATTGGGTGGGTTGTTCTGAAATCTGTACGCCGCCATTTTAGATTACCAATAATACCTATTATATATAATTGCATTGTCATCAAAATTAAAAGTATATTTAAAATTTCAACCCAATCGAAAATCGGGAAAAGATCAAATTTAACTTGCAAGATTTGATTACAGACAACTAAATCCAACTATATTATAAATACGTCACAAATACACTCAATTCGTGTTTCACTTCAGTAGAAGAGCATCTCTGTAATGCTCAGTTATTAGAAACCTCATTACTGTTATAATAACCATTTTGAAGGCCTCAGAAATTTACAACAGCAATACCGATAACGAGACGTTGCGATTCCGATGGCTTTGGTGCGAAACACGAATATTTGGCACGGTCTGTTGGCATCATGTCCCGTTGTTTTGGCACTTAACACCCGAACTATCGCCTGTTTGGCACTCTTCGTTCAATTGCCTTTTATGAGGATGCTGATTCAGGCCATAGTCTCCGTTTGGACTAGTGACAACAGTGATGTTTGAATGAGATCTTATTGATATACGATAGTAACGTAGCTATAACATAACTTACACATTAAGGATTTCATTTAATCTTTTTTTTGAAAAATTTAAGGTGAATGCCGAATAATGATATGCGAAATCAAAAATGCACTGCCGTCCTTTGAGGCATCCTCGCTCATAGTCGATTGGAGAGTCTAAAAAATACTAAAAATCGGTTTTCTGTGACGCCATTATCAGTTTGAGTACTACCTTGTTTATTTATTATTTATTTATTAATAATTTACTAAAAATATTCAAAATCACTTACTAAATTACGTGAAAGCCGATGGTCACAATTATTTCAATAAATAAACATCAAGCTTTTGAAATTATAATCAGTCAACTTTTGATTCACATCCTGAATGTTCGTTACAACAAACAAAACAGCGATCTCTGAATAAATCATACATTTATTTTGAATGTAAAGTTATATCAAATGGCCAAGTTTCTTCTTGTACCCAGTTTGTTTGTCGTAATTGTAATATAAGAACTTTAAATGAAGAGAGGTAAGAGGAAACTTGAAACTTTGTGAATCGTTATTGTTAATCACTAAAATATATTTTTATTTTTTATTGATTGTTATTATTTCTTGAAACCGTTTGATATTTTAAATGATTTTTTCATCATTCTGAAATGTGTTTTTGATATTTTTCAACAGAAGAGTGGGAGTCTAAACCAACTAGCTGCATTTAAACCTCTATTGCATCTAAGTTTCTAGTCCTTACTGTACTCCTAAGGCGCTGCCCAAACGTGTCGCCCTTGCTACTTCTGGCCACCGTAACCGTAGTTTCTGTGTCCGGTGGTGGCAATCGGACACAGTCACCGGTTGCTACTTCTGGCCACAATTTGTCCGTTTCGTCAGTCTCATAATGGATGTCAAGGATGGCTTGTATCGTACATAGGAGACGAACACCTCTCCGTTTGCACAGTACAATTGTAAAGAAATTTGTTAATGTTGCTTATGTCTTCAACTGACGACTTTTAGTTTCCAGTTACCGACACCGAACACTTTTTGATCGTCATGAGTATGTGTTAAGTGGAAGCAAATGGACACAAAAAATATTTACGTATGCGCAGGGAGTGGTTGATTTTATACTGTTTCTATGGAAATCAACTATTCATCGGTAGCTTGTATCTAACACAATGCACAAAAGTGTCCACGTTTGCGCCCTGCCTAAGTGAAATAGAAGAAAGAGAAGAGAATTCTATGGAATGAAATAACAAAAGTTATGAAGTTATGGACGAAGTGACCACCTTCAAAGACTTTCATAGGCACATAAAAACATATCATAGGTAATCCAGCAATAATCTCATCCTTACATAAATATAGTTAAAAAAATAATACTCGTAATAAACCCGTCCACAAAATTTATTAGAAACAAACATACAGTTGGAGCTTATAACAATGTAATAAAATTATTCTTATTTATCCCATTTACCTTACATAATTTTAAATTTGATGTGAAGCTATTTTATATGTATTAAGACAGCTTATATGTTTCTTATAACCACCGAAGTATTATTAAAATGATTCAGTGTTACTATGGTGCTATCCGTATGTCTCTTCATTGGATAACAATATCTGTCTATGGACTGAGTTCATTGTCCTCGCTATTATACCATTTCCATAAATTTGCATGAATTTAAAGTAAAATGAGGAAATTGGGGGCTAGTTGTTTATAGAAATTTTCTAAAATTTCAGAAGCCAAAATGCGTCGCAGAAATAGGGATTCATCACAAAGGCAATATCTTATTGAAAGATTGCGCAATAAACTCATTCAAAGTATGGAGTATACGCAATAATAGACGATAGATTTCAGTGTCCCTAAAAAACCACAAAGAACTATTTGTCTACAAGTGCCCAGCGGCGATAATACTACCGCGACATCAATAAAAAATGAAAGGAAAATGACGAAATCCTAGTGGCGCCCAACTAGGCACGCCTTCAAAATTAAGCCTTTTTAACAATAAAGCCATACAAAATCCAACTTTATGAAGCTACACATAAGGCACACTTTCACTTTGGTGAACCGCAAAACTTATATCTTACTCGTTTTAAAGAAGTATACGGTGTCGTGAAATTTTACGCTGCAGGGCTTAATAGCCGTATGCGTAGTCTCTTTCGTATGTATAAAGCTGTCCTTTTCTGCGGTCATCACATTCAATCCGACTTTCCTCATAATCCAATAGTGGACTGGACAGACGGGATTTGTAAGGCTCTTGCTTTCCCACGCTGAAGTATTGTGGAAATATCGTGCACTCGGTTCTTGGAACGGGGATTAAGGAAAATTGGCAAAATGGTCACTGAATTGACTTGTCGGTTTATATTACATTATTTATATTAATGTGTGGGAAAATCCTGTTACGGTTCCTTATATGAATTGACTGCCTTAGTTAAATGTTAATATTTTGGAATTTATCTCTTAATAAAAAATAATAATGCTTAAAGATTTTGTTTCGAACATGAAATGTCTGTTATAGATTGTCGATGGTGATGATTTCGTTAGAGGTCATATAGAGCTGGAAATACGACGATTATGAAGTAAGAATTTACTCTTGTCATTGTGATTTTTTACGGTAAGATGGCAAATGGTTCACGGTAAATGGCTTACGGAGTCATAAGTGCGTGGTCGGCCATTTAGTGCTGTCCCTAATAAAAAGGAAAGTCCCCTTTGAGTTAGTTCAGTTCCTAAATTAGTTGAATTTTCTTAGGCACTCCTGGAGATATTATTATTCCTTTTAGAAGTAAACAAAGCAAATCATTCCACAATACATTGAATGCTATACGAGATATAATTATCTCGTTGGTCTAGACCAAGCTAATACTTATTTGTCTCCTAATACCTCTATGCCGTGGTCCGATGCACATAATCCTGTCAATGGTTGTCGCACCACGATGGGATTATTGGAAGCGTGATGTTAAACTATGATGCAAATTATAAGCTTAAGCGAAATGCATAAATCTTGTATTCCAGAATCAAAGATTGTTGTAATTATGTTGAACTCTGTGTTTTATAGCGTTGACGCATGTGATTTTTAAAAATAAAAAGCAGCTGTCTAATTTATGCTAATATGGAAAGTAACTGTCTGTATGTCTGTCACGCTTTCATAGCCAAGCCGCTGCACCGATTTAAATTTGGCATTCAGATACTTTGATTCTTTAGGAAGGACACCGGCTACTGTTTACAGCGATACCCGGGCAGAACTGTGGGTAAAAGCAAGTACATTATTTATTCGATAATTATCAATAACTAACTACACAATAGAATAATAAATAAGATATTGTTTGTACGAATAAATGCAGGAATGTTGATAAATGTTCTTGAGAAGGTCACTATCACGTTCAGTAGCAGGCTATTGTTGGAATCTGCTTGGAGATTTATTTCTTAATGATCTGATAATACGTTGAAAATTAATAATATCACATGTATTGTAGGTTTCACAGAAGACTAACCTAAAACGACAGCATTCGTGCTGTCATGTTTCGTTGGCGAGCGCGAGACCGGAGGCCCAATGATCACTATAGGCCGCCATAGTGTGGGTCACCATGCTGCATAGTTGCCTTGTCTGCATTCACAATGAGTTTAGTGACCACTTCTCCACGTGTTTACAATCAGGCAGAGTAGAGACACTTTGTTAGGCTCATATATATATGAAAAAAAATAAAAGAACTTACAAGTTATGGTAAAACAAAAGACTATTTCAAAAATCCAAAAATTCTACTACTGCTACTTACTTACTCAAATAATTTCTACTTTTTAATTAAGTTTTGTAATATTTTCTTATACATTTTCGACTTTCATTGTTAAGTAAATACTTTTTCATTTACATTGAGTTAATGTACAAATTGAAAGGAAAGTTAAGTCCATTACCTAACTGACTTGATAAAGCAAATTGAACTTGAACTTCAAACGAGTTTGGAGCTAAGTTTTAATTAAACATATACTTAATTTTTTACAAGTATTTTGCTCATGGTTTCCAAGTCACGTGGCCAAATGGAAGGGGGAGGGGGAGATTTTAGTCCCTTCCAAGTAAATAAAGTCACCGTTAACCACTTAATTGATGAAATATGTGCTCCTGCTAGTGTAGCAGCAAATTAAAGAAACAAGCAATAGTTTATATAAAGCTAAAACCTGATTATGTACAAACTTTTAATAACATTTAAATAGCCTATGTCACCTGAGCCATTATGCGAAATCTTATTCATCAAAATCGGTTCTGTAATTTATGGTAAAAAAAGCGGGCTACCTTGAGATTGAATAAATAAACATACGAGTATTGCATTAAAAAAAATCACACTTTTAGCGGTATTTTTTTGTCTGACAACTAACAAAAGTTTTCAACTTAGACCACCAAATTACAATGAACGTAGTACATTTGATTGATTTATTACAGTGTTTGTCCAACAATGCAAGCGATGGACAATGAATATTGTTTCATCAATTGTCGCGTACCAATCATCAACGGGGCCCAATCGACGGTGCCCAATCATTGTCACACGCGATTCTTGAATCAATCATATTCTGTATATCGGATCAGATAATAAATCGTAAATTAGTTGTATCGCTTCAAAATGCTAACATGCGAGTTAATGGTGAAATAATACTCCAAACAAGTCTAATATTAATATTATAAATTGGAAGTTACAACTGTCTTCTCTTAAGTTTCTTTTTAAAAAGACAACTTCTGCATTAGGAATATACATCCTTGTGTCGCGGGAGACTGTACAAGTATACACATAAAGAACACCCAGACTCAGATCAATATTTTGTGAATCACACAAAGTGTTGCCCTTTGAGGAATTTGAAACTACAAAATTTGTGCAGTAGATAACGGTGTGGCGACCGCTTAGACCAATAGATCAACCGTGCATTCAGCAGCGCTTTCATGTCTAAACTGCTGAACTGATGTAGATGAATTTGGGTACAGAGATAGATTAAACCTAGGAAAAGGGCATAGGCTACTTTTTGTCGCGATAACCGACATACACGTGGGCGGAGCAAAGCTAATGAAAGCTAGTAATCTATATCTTGCTTGCTGTCTGTCCTCGTCGTTTTTATACAAATGTTTTTTCTATCATTGACGGAAAAATTTAATAGAATACAGTAAAATAGTTTAAAAAGAAGAATTCCTGCATATGAAATATATCTTGTGTCGTGGGAAACTTTAAAAACATTCATATAACAATTTGTGAATAAGTCAAAGTGTTGACCCTTGTAGGGATCGAAGCCACAATACCCTGGGACGCTAGACGGCGGCGAGGTGAGCCCGTACTACTACGCTACGCGGGCAGTTCTGATCCTTACACAGTATGTTACCTAATAATTAATTATTATGTGTGTGTATGTGTTATTACATACTACGGTATATACAGTATTATGTTGTAAAACTACTTGCCTCGATAGATTAACAAGGATCAGGGCAAACTGTCTTCTAGAACAGAAATGAAACTTAGTTTGAGAACAAGTTAAATTGTATGTATTAAAGTTAACTTAGTGGTTATATTATACGTATGTCGGATAAATTCGGACCATTAGGCCAAGGTTGTCTAACGCTGGGTGCCTCAGGGTGGACGCTGACGAGGAGGCAGACCCCGTAAAAGATGGCGCGACGATCTTGACGCCTATCACAGAAACTGGCCGAAACTGGCCTCGTATAGAGAAAAGTAGTTTGTTGCAGGGAAGGCCTTTTCCCAGCAGTGGGACACAACAGGCTCATAAATAAAAGTATATTTGATAATGTATGTGTATTGATTTTTAGATTTCATTTTAAATGTTAAGATAATAATATTTTTACCGTGGGAGAGCTATGCTTCGGCATGAATGGGTCGGCTCGACCGGAGTGATACCACGGCCTCACAGAAAACCGGTGTGAAATAGCGTTCGCGCTGTGTTTCACCGAGTGAGTGAGGATACCGGAGGCCCATACCCCAACCCCTCCCTCCATCCCCTTTCCCATCCCCCAAAGGTCGGCAACGCACTTGTGACGCCTTCGGTGTTGCGGGTGTCCATGGGCGGCGGTAATCGCTTACCATCAGGTGATACGTCTGCTCGTTTGCCCACTATAAAATAAAAAAAAAAAATTTTTGAACATAATAGTCCTAATTTGGGACAAAATCCTCTTAATGAAATTCAACTTTCGCTTCTGACAATCCTCGTTAAAGCCTGTACTTTACTTTAGCAGCAATAAAATAGAACTTAAAAAAAATATGAGTGTGTGTACTTATGTACACGCGTTAGAAGTTATACTTCTTTGGCGTATGGACAAAAAATAACTAAAATGCAGTAGTGATCAACGATAAATATTAAAATTAATCAAAAAGATTTTATTTAAATAAATAATATTTATTTATTCACACTGTTTAATTGTACTGTTACGAAACACGTGTTCTAAATATAAAAATACTAGAATATACAACTTGAACATAGTTATCGATTTTCATGCCACCTAGAACTAACTTCACGATGTAGAATTCAGGTGTCTGTGTGCGCGCGCATCGTAAAAATTCACTTTCATCATTTTTCTCCATCGCGCCAAAAGAAGTATAACTTCATAAAACTTTTAAACACAAAAAAAACGACTTCAAAAGGCATCAAACGTAAACTCCCTGCAAAGAAACACTAAAAAGCTTAAAACAAGCTGGTTTCAATTTGGTTGTCATTAATGGGTACTAGACAACTGATATAAATAAATATATCCTTTTTTTGGAAATATGTATGTAACATATTACGCATAACTCTGTAACAAATATTTGCAGATCATACAAACATTTACTTAGATCCGGGAGTCAAACCCGAGACCTCAAGCACACCAGTCGCATACGCTACCACTGCGTCACCGAGGCAGTTTACTGTATAAAAACATAATATTTTCACCAATATAAATGAATTAAGTACAAACACAAGGTAATTGCTGTAAATCGTGGAGGATGTACCTCGACCGCCTTACGGCTTCACCATCAGATCGACGCTAGACCTCCATTAAATTGTAGTGCTTTAAAAACTTAATAAAAATATTAACAACTGCACTAGTCGTCCTTACGAATTTCGAAGGATCCCCTCAATTGCCCTGTGATGCCTTCATCAAAACCTAGTTTCCTTATCAAGGAATCATCAAAATCAATTCATAAACGAAGAAGCTATTCCCAAACACACACACACACACACACACACACATATACGAGTATATACGGTCGAATTGAGAAACTTTCTCCTTTTTTGTTAGAGCCATGCTTTAGTACTCTATTTCTCTTTACAATATAGTTCTGGTACACTTCTTAAAGTTATAATACTACTACATTAGTTATGTACTTATAAAGTTTTCTGAGTAAGTGCTATTATTACACATTATTGCACATAATCTGTAATAATACAAAAATATAATAAAAATATATGAGTGTTTGTCCTATTTTTTGACCGGCTCGGTTTCACAGTGGTAGCGTATGCGACTGCTGCACGTATTGTTTTCAATATTTAACAATAAACGTAAATAATACTAGCTGACACACGCAACCTCGTTTGCGTCTTAAATTGCTCGTAGCGTAAAAAATTTCCCCGTTTATGAAACATTCTTCATTGGTGCTCCGCTCCTATTAGTAGTAACGTGATGATATATAGCCTGTGGCCTTCCTCGATAAATACACTACCCAACACTGAAATATTTTTTCAAATCGGACTAGCGGTTCCTGAGATTCAAACAAACAAACAAGCAAAAAAATAGATGTAGAGAAAGATGAAATACGAGTAGCAATGAAAAAATAAAGCAACTTGAGAATATTTAATCTTTTACTTACAAAAGAATTACATCAAATGTAAGTAACAATAATATAAAGTATATTTTAGTTTCCATTTTGCTACTAACCACAAAATTCAGTTATCTCAAATTGCAGCCAGAATTACATTTGATGCATATAATGGCAACTGGCTTAAGAGTTAATTTGGAATTTGTCCAAATTTAGCTTTTATCCCCAAATAAAAGTGGATATACATTCAGATTGCAGTGCCCTATTCTGGTAGTCTTCGACATTATAGCCCGTTACATTTAGAAATGTCACCATTTTAAATCACTTTATTTATAAAGTTTTCAATGATTAACACATCATTAAAGTTAAAATCTATTAAAGACTTTTCTACAAGAATGAAGTTTGCTGTTTAGACAATATCTCTACTATCTTATTGAATGCTGACACGTTGATCTAGAAAATACATATCTACTGTAAAATAAAATATTGTATCGAACCTCTTGCTAATAGGTGTTAGTGTTGCAGTTTAAATTTCTTAAAAAAAATGAATATGCCATGAGGTGCCTAGTTCGGTTTTGCAGCGGGCAAGTGAAATCGTGCGGCTTCACTGCTGCAAAGGGAAACGTGGTAGTACAAACCATCTTCTGAGTGTGCTTACATACAGATACGACTGTATAAGTAATTATTGATGTCAACAGCATAATTATTAGAAATTATGTGCGTATTTTTAATTTCTTCTTAGTATTAAAAACATCTCAACAATATTTATAGTAATAATATGATAATATAGCAACAACCACTACTCAATTTTGGAAAAAAAATCATATGTAATTTATTTAATGTCTCTTAAAGCACAAAATAACCTCCCAATGTTCCGACCGCTGTATCGCCCAAGGAGAGATTTGTGATTTTATATTTTACCCTCTCGCTTTGACACTAACGAGTTTCAGTATTACGTTCGTATAATAAGGACTTGTGTTCATTAACATAACCATAAATGGAAGTGGTCAGATAACAAGCGTACCACGGCCAATATCGTGATATCGTAGTCGAAATAATGACCATTGGGGAAGTTTGAAACAATTGTGAAGAATTTTGAGTAAAATCATTTTAAATTTAAGTACTAGATTGTACTGTATTACATCAGGCACTATTTTAACCTCAGACTAATTTTTATTTCAATAAAAAATCTTAGCAATCAACAGGCTCCAACAGTTCAATGCTGGACAAGCCTCTCCTCAGAAAGGAGGTGTTGGCCTGCTTTACGAATTTGCTTATTTGATCTTGTACTACCTTGTTTGTTCATTATATCACCTCACACCTATGCAATAATGATAGGTTGTGACACATGCAACTCTTAATCCGTCTCAACACGAAATTTTCATGCAGCTGTAACATAAAACACGTATAAAAATGGATAAGAAAGAGATCAAGAAAATAACCTCATTCACCCAGTGAAATGCTGCGAAAGGATTGCTTAGCAACAATTTTCAGTGAAACATGATGTCAGATTATGCATTTTTGTGCCATAGCGTATCTTCTATGGTTGTTATGCAAGTATCCTTCAAATCTCTTTTTTTTTGGTTTACGTGTGGAAACCCCCTCGGGCCGTCACCCCGCTGGGGTTTTCAGCGGGGCGGTGTGTCGGAATCGAACCGACTAAAACCACACGGTGTGCCACTCTGCGCCTGAGAAGGGAGGGGTCCGGGAACTGCTGTTATTAACACGACCGGACCATCCTTCAATCCCCTAAAGCAACCTCAACTATTTAATAGATCTTAATCTTTACGTAGTGCTTTAAATAAGTCTTAACATTTTGTTCTTTACTCCCTAAAATTATTGGCTTTAGAGTAATACAGAAATTTATTAATATAATTTGAGAAAAGAGTTTTAAAGAAAGTTTTGTTGTCAATTCTGGATTTAAAGCGTCGAGTACACACACATATTTGGAAACATTGTTGTATCATATATACAAATAAATAAAATTGCCGTGCTTTTTGTAATTTAAAATTAACAACATTTTTGTCTGTCTGTCGGTTGGACCGATTTTGAAGAGACTTTCACTGGCAGATAGCTAATGACAGAAGCAGTAACTTAAGATTTTTATTTTAAACTAGCTACTGCTTGCGATGAAACTCCCGTTTGTCGATGTAAAAGTAACACAGTAACCACAGGGAACAGACACACACACTAGTAAATAATAAAACTCCAATGATTAAACCCTTACCCAATCTGTACTGGTTAAATTAATTGACCTTTTGTTTCAAAATTATTTACTTATATCGCAAATCTTTACACCATAAGCCTTTATAGGATGTTATTATTTATGCTTAAAGTAACAACCGCAGAGGGTGTAACTGGATGCGAACGAAGCCGCATGAGTATGTTGTTAACAATATGAATTATCATCCTTTAGGTTACATTAAGCATTTGCTATTTCTGTACATGTTCAAGTTTTGGTGGTATATTTTAGGCATTTAACTATTTTTTGTTTGTCTATTCAACATATTATGAATGGCGACAAATTAGGCAGAGCCTGTGCCATCGTAATTTGATAAAGACTGATGATAAAAACGAACGAAAGTCAATGATAAAATCAAAAAAGTCTGTAGACAAAAGAAAACCTAACGTTCGTACTGTGTTAGCTCAATAATTATTTGTAACTAAAATAAACAAGCAATCACTTCAATTGTTTCTTAAACACAATTATTATTCCTAAGTTCATTAACAAGGTTCTAAATCATTTATATTAGTAACTATTTCGTGTTCACTGTGATACATAGTAATTAAATTCAAAGCAAATTAATGACAAATTACATGGATCGGTAGAATTGACGATGTGAGGTGAGGTGTCACTGTGAGCTTGTAAAGATAGTGCTAAAACATGACGATTATGAAAAACAACCGACAGTGTGAAAATAATTAAAATTTTAAATTGATCATTATAATTTTAATAACCCGCATATGTATACGTATACCTATCGAGAGTGACTCATAATCAAGACAAATATCAAAGGACACCTCCCAAACCAAATACATTAAGGCGTTTTGACGATCTGTAGTCAATGTGCAAAATAAAAGTACATAAATAAATACACACGACAGACTTAATATTCCTTCTGCCGAAGTCTGGCTAATTTTGATAAGTTTATTAAAGTGTTTTTTTTTAAATCATTCTCTAAATATTACGAACTGCATTGCTCAAAATTAGAAGATATATCTATTTTTATTTTATTTTTTTGTATTAGAATAGGGGGCAAACGAGCAGACGTATCGCCTGATGGTAAGCGATTACCGCCGCCCATGGACACCAGCAACACCAGACGCGTCACAAGTGCGTTGCCGGCCATTTGGGGATGGGGAGCGGGATGGAGAAAGAGTAGGGGTATGGGCCTCTGGTATCCTCACTCACTCGGTGAAACACACCGCAAGCGCTGTTTCGCACCGGTTTTCTGTTAGGACGTGGTATCACTCCGGTCAAGCCAGCCCATTCATGCTGAAGCGTAGCTCTCCCACGATTAAATATTAATATTAATCGATATTCAATTTATTTTTTAAAAGTGATCTAAAGTTTGACATTTTATTTAAAGACACTATTTTTTACACTTTTTACATATGCATTTAATTAAATTTATCTTCTTACCAGGTGGCTATTCAATTCGAGATTCAATTGTGAGTTGTAACTGAGCTAGTATTGGTGAGCTGTTATGAGAAGGGGACGATTTCATTACACTTTAATCAAGTTCCAAGTAATATGTATTGTTTTTTAAGGTATTAAATAAAAGTTTTGCACATTGTAGTGCATTGTTTTCGAAATCTAAATTTTTAAACATGATTAATTGATAACAGTTCGTAGAAGTGAAAATTTCAACTAATTAACTTCGCTTCGCGAAATCGCTGGTACTCGGACCACAACTACACTTCAAAGAGCAGCCCGGTTACCAAGGTAACACTTTATAGGTAGGTTATTTAATTACATTTGAAGTATTTCAACAATTTGACGTCTTTAGTATGTATTGGTGACTCAAGGCCTATTTCAACTCACGAACATTATTATTGAAAAATACATAATGAATGAACTATGTACTCCTATTGATTGCTTTGAGATGTCATATTGTCAAATTACTATAATTAAGGTACCATATTTTGTTTTATTCCTGTACTTTTACCAGAAAGGAAAAAAACATTCAAAGTACGGTCGATGTAGCGTTAAAAAGATTTGAATTATAACGAACACCAATGTCAATTTTATAATATGATCTTTCTGTCAATAACATGTTCCGTGAGGAACACAGCTACTAACAGTTTCTAGCCTCTGGACTTTACACATTTTAGGGAGAAGTCTACTTTTACTACTTTTGGAGAAGAACATCATCACAACAAATAACAAAACGAAGAACTACACAGGGAACTTCCTTTTACTGGTGACATCATAAAAGCTTAGCACACATACTTAATGCTCGTTAACACTTTATTTATTCTATCGATATCTAATTCCCATCAGGATATGATCTTAATTTAACAGCTACATTGTATCAAAAACAGGCAATGACGTCTTCTTTTTGGTTTATTCTTCATCGTCATAATAAATTGTAAAGTGTTTTTTAAATTGTAATAAAACAATTCGATCAGCAGTTCTCGATCCTTTGCAGATATTAAACCAAAGGCAAATTTGCTTAACAATAGTGTATACAGATGAATATATTCGGAGAACGACTATTTAATCAAAAAAATATTTAAAACCTAAAACCGTACCTAATTTTTCTTTTTTTATTGAATAGGGGGTTATCGAGAAGACGCATCGCCAGATGGTAACCGAATTATCGCCGCCGAAGATTACACCCGCAACACCAGGGGCGTCACAAATGCGTTGCCGGCCAAGAGCGTACTCCTTCTTAAAAAAGAAGGAGTACGCTCTTGCTCGCTCTTGAAGGTCGTATTGGTCCGGGAATACCGTTAACGCGTACCACAGTTTTGTTGTGCGAGGCAGAAAGGTTCTAGAAAACCGCACAGATGTGGACTGCCAGCCATTTTAGTGATGGGGACTTAACCAAGAGAATGTTTTTTCCTATTCAAGTGTTTGTGATAAACTATCAAACTAAGAAACTGTCACGTTACCGTTTTACCCCAACAACTGCCGTTCCCCAATCTTAGATATTTACCTCCTCTTAAGAAATAAGTTTAAAACATACCGTTAACACTTTATGTTAACATTTACAACTATCTCAGCTTCATTCAACATCGTTAAAATACACTAAACACCTCATTTTGTTTGCCTAGTTTAAGACTCTTAGATATCGGGTCTCAAATCCGAGACCCAACTCCTGAAAGTTCGTCGTTAAGCTCTTTACCTTTATTGCAGGAACGAATAAAAATAATCTTAAACTACCCTACATCTTTGAGAAGTAATCTAAACCTTATGTTCAATCCGCTAAGGTTTGAATTTGTGTACTTAAATCGAAACTATTAACTAAGGTGTTCTGTTAAGAGCGTTTAAAGTTTAATTGAGTTGTGGATTTCAGTAACTAACAAGTATCAGGAAACTAGTTAACCGATTTTATGTATTTGACATAAATAACTTAAGAGTTTAAACACGAAGTAAATGTTTGCTTTAAAATCTATACAAATATATGAAATGGAAATGTCTGTTTATAACTTAAAATTCACAACATTTGCAACACTAAATGCTATCTATAAATACGTTTATTTGTCTGTAAGTTTGCTTTAGCTTATGTCTAGAACGGCTGGTCCAATTTCGACTGAACTTTTTCTGACATATAGCAGAGGAGTTGCTTAAGCTACCTCATGGCGTTACCCGTGGTTTCGGTACCACACAAACCGCGGATAACATTGCGGGGCTCAGCTAGTCTTACCCAATTGCAGATATATAAGCAGAATATATCTAACTCTTTATTTATTTATAACTTCATGCACATGTACATTGATGATTCTGTGTATTTTTTATCTGTAGACTAACTTGAACAGGGTGATAATTCCTCCACACATAAAAAAAACTTTCACAACTGTCTATTTCGATTGGCCTATTGGTCTAGTGGTTAATGACCCTAACTGCTAAGCCAGAGGTCGTGGATTTGATTCCCAGAACAAATAATCGTGTGATGAGAACGATGTTTGGTTCTGTCTGGGTGTAATTTATTTAGTTATTCTTTGAGAGACTTACAGACATATAACAATGATATATTATTACAATTAAATAATGACATTGCTAATTACGAGTCTCAGCGTATAGGGACTCTGAAGAAAACTGTCGACTTCTATTAAACAGTAGTACACATTTAACACATACACACACAAATTAACACATAATTATATATTATATACATAAAACAATGTATATGAAGATATGTCGAACCAAAATCTGTAATATGAATGTATTTCCTACTAATATTATAAACGCGAAAGTTCGTTATAAACGCAAAAACTACTGAATGGATGAAACTTTACAATAATATAGCTTATATAGCTTATAAAATAGTTTTAGACTTAGACTTAGACTTTAGTTTTTTTTTAGTGTCAATTTATTAGTAGTTTATATACTTTTTTTTTTTTTTTTTTTTTTTTTTTTTTTTTTTTTCTGCAACATAGCAATCTGTCATATTGACAATAAGCTTTGTCTATGGCCGATGTATTTATCTGGAGTGATTATAAGTCACAGTGAGCCATGCCAATTTTTTTTTTTGGAAGGCTTTCACTTCACGGGGCGGAATCTGTCCACGAGTGTAGGAACGCTGTGTCTTTGCAGACGTTTGTGCTGAAGTGATCCGCATCCACTCAGTTTAACTGCCAGTGCATTTTTGTGTCCAGATAGCCTCTCTTGATATCTAATGCTGAAGTTGGTGATCTCTTCCTTGACCGTGACGATTTTCAGATCGTTGTAAATGTGCTTGTTGCTAATGTAATGCGGAATGTTGAAAATCATTCTCAATGTTTTGGCTTGGAATCGCTCAAGAATATCGATGTTACTATTGCTGGCCGTACCCCATAGTTGTATCCCGTAAGTCCATATGGGTTTCAAGATGGCTTTGTATACCATAATTTTGCTATTCTGGTTGAGACGTGAGTGCCGACCTATCAACCAGTACATGTTACGTAGCTTAGTATCCAGTTGTTTACGTTTAGTCCAGATATGTTTTTTCCACGTTAGTCTCCTGTCTAAGTACATGCCTAGATATTTAGCATGTTCTTCCTGCGGGATTGTTTCACCATTAAGTCTAACTGGAGGGCATGTTTCTCTTCTAAGTGTAAAAGTGACGTGGGATGATTTGCTTTGGTTAGCTTTTATTCGCCAGATTTTTAGCCATTTCTCTACTTCATAGAGATGCAATTGAAGCTGTGCAGACGCTGTAACTGGATTTATATGTGTAGACAGTATTGCAGTGTCGTCTGCGTATGTGGCAACTTTAGTTTGGTCCATAGTTGGTAGGTCAGCTGTGTATAGGGTGTACAGCACTGGTCCAAGTATACTACCCTGTGGCACGCCCGATTTTATTTCATGCAGGACTGTGAGATCAGTGTTTAGTTTCACTTCAAAGCATCTGTCTTGCAGGTATGATCTTAATATGTGATAGAATGAGTTAGGTATCGTTTTTTTTATCTTATAGAGCAAACCTTCATGCCATACTTTGTCAAAAGCTTGACTTATGTCTAGGAAGACAGCGGAACAATATTGTTTGCAATCTAGCGTTCGGTTTATAGTGTCGACGATGCGGTGTATCTGTTCTATAGTACCATGATGTTCTCGGAACCCAAATTGGTGGTTTGGAATTACGTCCTTGAGATGAGGTTTTATTCTGTTGAATAGAATTCTCTCAAAGAGTTTCCCAGTGACCGACAAGAGACTTATTGGCCTATACGAACTAACATTTTGTGTTGGTTTACCGGGCTTGGGTACCATTACAATTTGTGCTATCTTCCAATGTACGGGGAAATACGAGAGCTTGAGGCAGGCGTTAAATATCTTTACTATCTGCACAATTCCTTTTTTCGGTAAATTTTTCAGGAGAGTTGAATCTATTAGGTCATATCCAGGAGATTTTCCGTCCTGTAGCATTTGTATTTCTTTTAATACTTCACGGGGACTTGTGCATTTTATTGGTGGACATACTTGTAATGCACTATTTAAGCATTCCTTTATTTTGGAGCTATGCTCGGGGTTTGTGTCTGGAAAAGGTTGAAAAACTTCACAAAGGTGCTCAGCGAAGATTGTGGCTTTTTCTGCATCTGATCTAGCCCAGTCTCCAGTTTTTTTTTTTATTGGGGGTATTTGAGTTTTCGGGCGATTTAGGTTTTTTGTGGCTTTCCATAGTGAGTAGTTCGTATCAATACTTGGTGTTAAGTCTGATAGGAATGTCTGTAAGTTCTCATTTTGAAAGGTCCTAATCAGCTTTTTTAAAGTTTCCGAGGATTTGTTAAAAGCTGTTCTGTCTGTTGGGTATCTGGTTCTCTGCCATGTTTTCCTAAGGTGTCGCCGCTCTGCTATTAAGTTCTTAATTGTTTTAGGATATTCCTTACGTTTCGGTAGTAGTCTTTTTCTCGTTTTGGTTGCTATTGCAGCTGCGCTGTGTATAACTTTATTCAGTCTGTCTATTTCAGCTTCTATATCGTCAGTCGTTCGAATTGAGGTATGTAGGTTCAATTCGTAGCTAATTTTATCTTTAAATCTTGCCCAATCAGTGTTCCTGTCATAAATTCTTATCGGAGCATCTATGAATGCAACTGTTAAGCTTACGTTAAGTATAACAGGCGTATGGTCAGAAGATAAGTCTGTAAAGGGTTCAATAGTCATATAATTAGGGCTTATGTTTTTGGTAATATAAAAGTCAAGAAGGTCAGGTATCTTATTTCGATCTGTTGGCCAGTAAGTTGGTTCACAGGGAGTCATACATTCCAATCTAAGTGTTTGTACTACATTGTAAAGTTGTCTGCCTCTAGGAGTAGTCAATCGAGAGCCCCAATGGGTATGTTTCGCGTTCCAATCACCTCCACATATGTATGTGGGTCCGAGGGTTGAAAAATATGTTCGAAAGTCTGCCTCAGTTATTATGTGTCTAGGTGGACAGTATATTGCAGATAGTGTTATATCATATTTATTTTTTAACTGCAGCTTTATAGCAGTTGCTTGAATTTTGTCAGTTTGGTATTCCTCTAGTACATAATGCTTTATATTGTGTTTGATAATAATTGCAGTTCCTCCATGGCTATTTCCTGATGGGTGATTTGTGGTGTAAATATTAAAGTTTTTTAATATTACATGTGATTTGCCAGTGAACCTCGTTTCCGATATCAATGCTACGTCAATTTTTTCAGTTATTAAGAATGTTTCGAGCTCTTGACGACGAACTGTCAAGCCATTGGCATTCCATGTCATAATTTTTAAGTTGCAGATCATTTTGCCACCAGACTTGCAACCAGTTGGACCATACGATCCATCATTTTGTCCATCATGGATATCATGACTTGCTGTAGGTTGGCGAACATACTTTCTAGTATTTCTGTGATGTTTTTAGGGTTTATTTCTACCTCTGTTTGTTTTGAGCTGGTTGTATGATATTTTAATGCGTCGGCATAGGTAGCATTTCGCATTTCATGTTGATTTAGGGCTGTGTTAACCTTATTTCTGGTTTGGTGTGCACTTTGTGTGATTTTTGGTGCAAGTAGTTTTTGTGTTATACCTGGTTCTTGGGATTTATGTGTTATTTGTTTATGTTTCGGGATTGTTTTAGTGATTTTGTCTCTGTATTGTTTATATTTTATGCATCCTTTATAGCTTGCTGGGTGACTCTCCTGGCAGTTTGCGCAGGTAGCTTGAGTATCAGGTCTTTTAGTGCACGACGAAGTGGTGTGGTCATTACCACATTTGACGCATCGATACGGTCTGCAGCATTGGTTTTTCGAATGTCCAAACCTCTGACATCTTTTGCACTGGAGTACATCTTTCTTCTTGTAGGGTGCCTCCACTGTCACTTTCGATTGGCACAGATATCTTACATTGAATACGTCTTTATTATTGTTTCTGGGTTCTAAGTCAACATAATACACTGGTAGTGCCTCTTTAGTGGTTCTATGTCGTACGTTTACGATCTGTCTAACCTCATGGTTGTGTTCTTTAAGTTCACTTTTTATTTGATCAATATCTTCTGTAGCGTGTAAGCCTCTTAGCACAACACGATATGCTCTTTCACTCTTGAGCTGGTATGTATAATGGGAGATATTTTTGGCAGAAAAGTTATCCCTTATGATTTTATACGTTGGTACGTCTGCAGGCATTAGTTTGATTACGTGTCCAGATCGAAGGGTACTCATGGTATAGAATTTGTTATCAATGATTTCTCCCAACATTTTTTTGAGGGTAATTACGTCCATTACCCCAGTCACAAAGATTGGTTCAGGCTTCGGCGTATAGACCTTTTCTGTGATATTAGTGTCATCTGTTTCAAGAATGTCAAACTGGTTGTGTATGGGTACTGTGTAAACAGCTGTGCTTTTTGCTTTCTTTTGGTAGTCACTTTGTATTGGGCTAGTTTCTTTTCTTTTTTGTCTATGTTGTGGGACTTTATCTCTTTGCCATGAGTTAGTAGGACTTGTATCAACTTGTTTCTCTTGTGTCTGTGTTGTTGAAGTTTGACCAGTGTCTTTTGTTGCAATAAGTTTGCACTTATCGGTTTCTGTCGTCGCTACGGTTGATAGAGAGGGTACGCTGTTACAGCGATTTCTTATAATCATACTCTTGTGAAGTGTTTGCTGAATCATAATGTTAGGGTTGTTTATATTTTTGTTATTTTCTTTCATATTGTTCCCACGAGTCAGGACGAAATATATGGTCACTTAAAGGGTGACGCCTATTCCCTTAAGAGGGCTATATACAACGACGTTTGCCTAATTCATCGAGGTTGGCGCTCGTGACTTAACTCCCTTTAAGCCATGCATCCTGTCGGCACGTTACCCACCTTAGGATTAGGGTGAATTTTTATGGAGGCTTTCTACCTCTTGACACAGGCAACTAAGTCAATGCCCCCGATTCCATCAGTCAAACAGTTGACGGATTTGCGGGTTCTGAAAATCATTTCCTATCTTCAGAATGAACTATCTTGTTAGGACAGCAAGGGTTAATTAACCGCCGCCCAGGCTCGGCGTTGTTGCTCATTTGGCACCACCCGGGGGACACGTGTAGGGTGGACCTAGAAATAGGTGGTAAATCCTACGGACGCGAGCAACTCTATACCCCCAAGTTTATATACTGATAAATTTTATATATATAAAAATATATAAAATTTCTATTTTAAAATGAAAAGTACAAATCAAAATAAGAAACAAGACGAATAAAGCCAATTCATCGATCTGCAACTATAGCTATACCGATCAATTAATCGAACCTGTACAGAATAGCGCACTGTAACGCCCAATTAATTGAATAAATTTGCATTCGATTACATTTACATTTCAATACAATCGAATATGCATCGAAGGGTGTAGATCTAAGTGAGACATTGGCTAAGATACATAGCATTGCAAGTTAAACAACTTCGTGGTTAATTAACAGTATTGAATTCATATTTTCTAACTAATATTACCCCTCGATTGTCGGCACTTGTTGAAATACATTCTAGATTTAAACTCACTTGTGCTAACCTACTCCACTATTTAAATTAACTTTAAATGTAACCACGACAGTGCCAAAAGGCGAAACCGATCATAATAAAACTTAATTAAAATAGTGGAATAAGTACGAATTAGTTTAATTCTAAAATGTATACTAATAGTCGGAATGAAATAACAATAAGCAATTATTCGTTTCATCGTCACAATTCAAGGAATAAATTTATTTATACTTTTTTTGTATAATCATCAATACACATTGGTTTCTTTCTTGCATAAACCTACTTACATAAATACCCTTACTACTAAAATTACTAAACTAAAATCTGCCTAAATTCAACTACTCAGGGTAGTATAAATACAGTTAAGCTTTTAACATCCCTAAGCGAATAACTAATAAAATTTAAACGTGACCTACTCGGCGGTCCTTCGACCCAATATAAATTTCAAAAAGTTTTATATAATTTGCTCTTTCATGGTCATTATCGCTTATTTGCCACAAACTTCTCCTTCACTAAACTAATAAATTGTTTTCTATAACAGTTGCATTTAATAAAATATGAGCACCAAGTACCTAGGTAATCAGTTTTAAGTTGAAATACAGCAAATCTTTTAAGTGTGATTAATTTTTTTAGTTAATGCCGCTTACACACGGCCTGCTAATTTTAAATCACACCGATCCTATACAATGACAATCACATTGATAAAAATGCCAAAATATATGTGATGATGTACACCTAGCCGATTTCGGACAGTCTCAATAGAAAACAGCCAACTACATAGGAGATATTATGATACACAAGTGTGTGCACAAACACAGGTGCACTCTCTGTTCCCTCATTCAAGGCTGTCTGACAAGACCGAAGAGAGATCAGGATCGATGGCTTGACGTAGTCTCCGAGCCATAGGAGTCATGACCTCAACTTCTAAACTCCACGCTGTTATTAAATATTTCGATAATCACAAAAACTCAACAACACTTTTTGACCCGACCAGGGCATTGAATCCGAGAGATTTTGATCGGCAATCACATACGTTAACCGCTAGACCAAGGAGACAATTAAATACATGTACTCGTATGCTGCATAGTAATACAATCTTATTACAAAAGTATTATTAAATGAACGTGCTTATTGTCATTAAATTGTTTCACGTCCCCGAGCTCATCAGTCAGAAGTCATCAAAAAGAAATAGTTGGGAACGAGTATAGCCAAATTGTAGAGCTAGTAACTATGAAATAGGATGATGACATTTTCAGTCTATTCTTTTTGCATCAGGCTATTGTCGATTTTGGGTCCTACATAGCTGACAGACAGTAGTTTATTATTAATATGCACTTAGCTCGACCGACGTTCAACGCAAAACGAATACCGGATCTAACCTTTTACATCCAATCCTTTTAACGTAAAAACTTTAGCATAGCTACGGGAATTTTAATAACAATCTAGGGAGCTCGTTCAAACAAAACCCGTAGAAAGTTTGCCAACATTAAGAAAACAAAAGTAATTTTATTATTCGCTGGCTCTTTCATTTATGATAATGGCTCTGAATATGACGATCACTGTTGTAGTAGTGATGCAATTCTGAAAGATATTATTACTTTGGGATAGAAAAGTATTATTTTTGTAGATTAAGAACCCACACAAAACATAACAAACAAGTGATTTTTTAAAAATCACTTTATGTCCTATCTATATATTTATGTTTGATACCCATATGGCATTTCGTTACGGTGCGGGTGGCCATTTTGGATAAATAATAGTACCGATTACTTATAATTGAATTGTCATCATAACTAAAGGTATATTTCAAATATCAGCTCAACCGGAAATCAGGAAGTGGATTAAATTTAACTTGCAAGGTTTGATTACAGACAAACATCGGGACAGGTGAAACTAAAAAAAAATGAAAGCTTGTAAAAATTAAAATGTTTTAACTATAATACACGTTAATAAACGTAAAACCCCTGTTTGAACTTAAACAGAAATTCTTTTAATACCTTTTAAGCGAAGTTTTAAATGTAAAATTGTAAATGTAAATTACTTCAGAGTCAACATTGTTCTTAAAAGTCTGCACTGCGAATATAATGTATGTTAATGTAGTTCTTGTTCTTTCATGTTTATTCAATTTTTTAATGTTTTCTCGCTGGATTATTTTTCAGTAATGAGATTTCTACTGTAATAAGAATTCATTTAAACTGAAAATACGAGGATATTATGTTCATTCTTGCATTTATAGTGTTCGTCTTGCATGTTCTTTGCGTGTCACTGTATGAACTTCGCTGCATTTTATGTCGGAATCGTCAAGAATTTCAAATTATGTTGGTGCATGAGTCTCAAATCCTACGTTTTTTTATTGACATTATAAATTCAGTGTATAATAATTATGCATTATCTATAGTTTTATGTGCATCAAGTTTTATTCTAGGGAACTAAATAGGTACATTTTGTCGAGTGTTATTTTTTTTTTTTTAAATTATATAGGGTCAAACGAGCAGACGTATCGCCTGATGGTAAGCGATTACCGCCGCCCATGGACACCCGCAACACCAGAGGCGTTACAAGTACGTCACCGGTCTTTGGGGGATGGAGAGAAGGGGTGGGGGGAGGGGTTGGGGTATGGGCCTCCGGTATAAAAAAGATCAACTTTTGAAAAGATTTAATGCTAAATATTACACAATATTTTACTGTTGCATTATTAACGGGATAAACAACATGATTACAAATAACATGTGCATTTTATAATAACGTCGAATTTAATAAAACTCAAGTGACAATTCGACATCTGGTTTTTAAATTTTAGTACCTGGAACACCGAGCTTTGCTCAATATTTTAAATTTAGTAAACTGTATAAAAATGAATCCAAGCTAGATCGATTTATCGCCCGCGGAACCCATTTTTTTTTCTCGTGCAGAATACCCTTGGATACCACCTCCTGATGGCATGACGGACTCGAACCGACTAAACCCGCACGCCATCTCGGGTACTAGATTGTATATGGCCTCCTCCTCTGTGGAAATAACGGTGTTTCCGTTATTGTCCCTAAAAGTTGGGGCGCGAATGCTGTGGTGCAAGCGCGCCCCCCACCCGAGCCTGCTTCTGCTAGGATGACAGAGGGCCCACGAAACCCCTGCATATTATAATTTATCAAAATCATTGGGACCGTGTCCGAGCTTCAGATTATATATATAATATACTAGCTGACCCGTGCCCACTTCGTTGGGCATAATGTTAGATAATAAATAGCCTTTTTTAGAAAAGAGTGTTGTGTTTTAATTTCTAACTGCCAAAAGGAGGGTTATACGTAGGTATAGTTTGTATTTGCATGCTAATATTAATATGTCCGAAAGAAACAACATTTTGAGCGGGATTTGCGATAAACGAATTCCATGAGGACCAAGTTGCGGGAAAAGTTAGTTTGGTTATGGTAATTTTAATTGTTCAAAATAGGCATTTTCAAGCTCCACATCTTTTCTCTAGAACTCAAATATATATCTTTCATAGTTAAGGCAGCGTTCGTAAGAAACGCTTTCATTCGACCGTTTTTTGTCCGATTCACTACCAAAACCTGCAAAACCGACTACCACGTAAAAGCCTTTTTATTTTTCGATTTTTTATGTAACCTATGACACTCAGCAATAATGTGCCTTTCTATGGGTGAAAGAATTTTTAAAATCGGTTTAGTAGATCCCGAGATTACCCCCTACAATTTAACAAACACACAAACTTTACTTCTTTATAATATTAGTATAGAAGTATAGATATAGATTAGTATAGATAGCTGACCCGTGCCCACTTCGTTGGGCATAATAATAGGTCTTTACCTATGAAATTGCGTTTCTTCAGTACTGGTCATTTCAAATAAAAAAAGTTTGTAATGGCTCTGTATTCTAAATTCAAATTAATTTTGTTTTAAAACCATGACATTCTATTTACATACTCAGTCTTTTGTTTTTTGATTAGCGTTGTATTTTCATTACATTTGAACATTTTTCGTCATAATGGATACTTTAAAAATTCGTGTAATTATGGAATATGAGTTCCGTCGTGGCACCAACGCGACACAAACGGCACGTAACATCAAAAACGTTTACGGAGAGAACTGTACAAACGAACGCACAACCCTTTATTGGTTTTCCCGGTTCCGTTCTGGAAATTTTGACTTGAAAAATGAAGCTCGTGGTCGTCCGGAGACTTTGGTTAACAATAATGAATTAAAGGCGATTGTGGAAGCTGACGAAACTCAATCTACAGCTGAGCTAGCAGCAGCTTTTAATGTAAGCATCAAAACAATATTGATCGATTTGCGACAAATTGGCAAGGTAAAAAAGCTTGATAGATGGGTGCCCCACGACCTTAACGATCGCCAGCGCAACGTACGCGTCGAGACCTGCCTTTCGCTGCTCAACAGGCAAAGAAATGAAGGAATTTTGAAACGAATAGTTACGTGCGACGAAAAATGGATTCTGTTCGACAATCGAAAGCGCTCAGCAAGTTGGTTAGACCCTGGTTCAGCACCAAAGCAATGCCCTAAACCAAAAATGACCCCTAAAAAAGTGATGGTCACTGTTTGGTGGTCTAGTGTGGGTGTGATTCACCACAGCTTTTTACAAAACGGCATGAGCATTAATGCAGATGTGTACTGTGAAGAACTGGAGAGAATGATGGAGAAGCTTGCACATCTGCAACCAGCTTTGGTCAATCGGTCGTCCCCATACTGCGCAACAGACAGTCTCCAAGCTGCAAGAGCTGGGGTTGGAAGCTCTCCCTCATCCGCCACACTCACCAGACCTTGCACCTACCGACTATTACTTTGTGGCGACCTCCACATACAACATAACATACTACAGCGCCATCTACCGAAGATACACTGAACTACGAAGTAACGCACTACACGGAGTAACTACAAATCCTGAATCGCGAAATAAATAGTTCTCGCGCCGATTAGCATATATACAACATCCCAACATCAACTGTTGGGCAGAAGCCCGCCAGGCATGATCACCTCGCCTGGTCGGAGGATCCTCCCTTTGTGTTGGGTGGAACATGATACCCGTTCCCCCACAACTTTTTCCAAAATTTAGACAACTTTTTAGTGGGTAAAAATTCAATTCCCGAGAGGCAGTACAAAATGCCTTAGAAGAGTTTGTTGCCTCCCGTCCAGCTGATTTTTACAAGAAGGGCATCAATAAACTGCCAATGCGTTGGCAAAGATGCGTCGATTGCATGGGTGATTACTTCGAATAACAGAAATAAAAAAGTTTGAAAAAATAAGTACTTTCACTTATTGCATACAAAACGGCAATTTCATAGGTAAAGACCTAATATTAATAATCCTTTTTTAGTACAGAGTGTTATGTTTTAATTTCTAACTGCCAAGAATAAGACAGAAAGTAGTTCTGATAAGAACCTTTTATTTAAACAATGTCGAAAGTGTACTAATTACGTTTCGAAAAATTCAATTTCGGAGACGTACGCTGCGTAAGAAGCCGACCACGCGCCTGAGCCACGCGGGTACCTACCTCTCAGATATAAAAGGCCACGCCTCCTTCTCCCGAAGCTAGCACGAACGCGAACAGAATTAAGCCCGAAGCCATCGCGCGCCGTCCGCGGCTTTGGCCTTACGTTGAAATTTCTCCGATTCACTTTGCAAAACCGACTACCACGTAAAAGCCTTTTTATTTTTCGGTTTTTTATATAGCCTATGACACTCAGCAATAATGTGCCTTTCTATGGGTGAAAGAATTTTTAAAATCGGTTTAGTAGATCCCGAGATTACCCCCTACAATTTAACAAACACACAAACTTTACTTCTTTATAATATTAGTATAGATATACACGAATTATTTATTTAAAAGTATTATGTAGAAATTATTTTTTATTATAATTCTATTTATTTAATAAAATCTTACTTACTCACTAACATATTGTTTAGGATAAGAATGGGTCCAGAAATATCAAAACAGAAAGTAAAAGTGATCATTATGGCCGTCAGAGGCTGTTTACCCGAATCGTAATGTTTTTGATAGCGCAGTTAACGCGGGCTTATCTCTTCAGATGGTACTTTCTGTGTAATTCTACTAATTCGATATTAAGTACTGGATTGCGTTAAGTAAAGTTGATTATAGACTGTCATTTTTTTAATGTACTATTTTGGTTTAAAATCATTCTTGTAGAGAATGAAGAATTTAATTAGAAGAAAAATAAAAGCAAATGTTTTTTGAAATACAATATTGTTCGTCTACTTCTTACTAAAGGTCTCGACCTCTTTTTTCTTAATTTGTTTCGTTTATCAAATAGTATTATAAAAAAAAATGTAACATATGGACATTTAAGTAATCAAGTTCCTTATCATTTGAATAGTAATACAATGATAAAAAAAAATTACTTCAGACAGATCATTAGAATAAACTTATGTGATAATTTTATCCTTCTAATACAATAATTATAATTAAAAATTTGTATTACCCCAAATTTTTTTATCTAAAAACTAGCTGACCACCGCAACCTCGATTGCGTCTTCTATTGCCCGTAGCATCATAATTTTACCTTGTTTTTGAAACTTTCTTCTTTGGTGCTCCGCTCTTATTGGTCTTAGTGTGATGATATATTGCCTATAGCCTTTCTCGATAAATAGGAAATATAACACTGAAAGAATTTTTCAAATCGGACCTGTAGTTCCTGAGATTAGCGCGTTCAAACAAATAAACTTTTCAGCTTTAGAATATTAGTATAGATCCCACGACAAAATCTTATTTCCAAAAAGAGGCCTATGTTCATAAGCGGACTGTTTAAGAATGTTTATGATGAAACGACGAAACACTGACATGATACAGAACTTCCTGTTAGTGGGTTTATAAGCTGTCTTACAAAGAAGTAGTGTACTACAGTGGTTTAGTTTTCTTTTTAAACAGACAAAAAAAAAAGGGAAAAGATAGAGCGAAATCTATTATAGTCAAGCAAAACTTATCCTTAGAAGTTCAACAGCTTGGTGAAGATGTTTGATTCTTGTTTGTAGTTGTTTAAAAGTATGGTCTCATTGCAAGTTATCAAATTGGCTTCTCACTTCGGAACTAATTTCATTAAAAGTTGCACAGAAACGGGGTCATATACTCGTATTTCGATTTTAACTGAGCAGTATTACAGTTAAGTGTTTAAACATATTTAAATAGTTTTTTATTTATAAGAACCATGTTTATAATAAACAAGCTTTTTTAAAGTGTGTATCGGATATTCAGGTAATCATTTTTCGAGCTATATATAGTCAATGGCAATCACAAATAATGTGGCTTTTAATTGGTAAGAGAATTTTCAAAGTTGGTTCTGTGGATCCTGAGATTACCCAATACAATCTTACAAATTTCGCCTGTTTATAATATTAGTTTAAAACATTTGCAATAACTAGTGTACTGCAGTACACATGGTTGTTATAATAGCCTTTTACAAGGTTTATGTTTTTTTTATGGATTTGGGTGATGTCGCAAAACGAAATTAAAGGTTGTAGTTTCATTATCTGATCATGTATTGTACGAATTCATACTTAAAAAAATCGACGGGTTGCACTCCGGGAGTGCCGGCAGAAGTGAAAACTTGAATATTAACGTTGTGCATTTTTGATATTTTGGAATGGTTAGAGAATAATTTTGTACGAATTGCTTTCATTATCAGTATAAAAGTACTATTATTTATGTAGTGGAATACAATATTCATTTATTGCTCTATCGTACACAAACATGACAATTTATATTACATACACACACGAACATTCGCGCAAGCGCCCTGCGCCGCCTGTCCTCTCTCCATCCGTCTTACGAACTTTCGATCAGGTTACGTGACCTGACGCGAGTTTATACATTTTTACCCATTCCAAAAAGTACACTGCGCCGCTAAAGAAGTTTTCACTTCAAAAACCCTACTTATAATGAAAATTTTGGTTATAACCCGTGCCAATTATATTGTTTTAATACTTTCTTTACAAAAAAAGAGTAACTACAGTTCGTCATACCACATAGAAGTACAATAGATTTCTATTAATATTTTAGGTACAACTCAAAAATAGGTATGTCATAAAATACTAATACCTCTATTTATATCTCGAGATTGATGGAACTATCGACCGAGGGAGCTTGCGATGGTGTCTACACAAACAACTGTGATGGAAATTTTAATTCCATTCCGACCTTTGTTTGTTTTTAGACTAGACTGAAAATTTCTGCAGAGGAATTGCTGAACTATGCCATTTGGGTAACGTTTTTCTAACATACTTTGTAGAGTGATGTTTTACTGGATTAAGTTTCACGCATCCGTACAAAACGTAGTTTGGCGTGTTTTAGTACATTTAACATAGGAAAATGCTAGTTTTCATCACTGATTAGTATTCTTAAATGTATTTCCGACATTAATTATTATTTTTATTGAATAGGGATAAACGAGCAGACTTATCGCTTGATGGTAAGAGATTACCTCCGCCCATGGACACCCGCAACACCAGAGATGTCACAAGTGCATTGCCGACCTTTTCAGAAGGAGTACACTATTTTATTGAAGGTCGTATTGGTCCGGGAATACTGCGGGCGACAGTTCATTCCACAGTTTTGTTGTGCAATTCAGAAAGATTCGAGAAGATAAATTGCGAAACGAATCAGTCCGAACAATTCCTCGGAGCACTCCCCATAGTAAATGCGGTAAAAGATGCATAACGAAGCCACATCTCTACGCAGCGCCAAAGATGCCAGCCGAATTAAAAATTATTGGCAGTCGATGATTCGAGCCGCTCTTCGTTCAATGCGATCCAGAGGGAGGAGCTGGTATTGGGGTGCCCTGGCCCAAATATGATTTTATTAATTTTCTGATTGAAGAACACATCATTAAATCTGTGAGTCTTTTTAATTATTCTTTAAACCATAATTAAATTCAAGTTTAATAGATCAATAAATTAAAATGTATTACTAAGTTGGCCGGTAAGTAATTGATAGTAAGTTGCTTCTTAAAAATAATTTAACTAATTTAACAGCTCTTCCTACTTTTGGCCTTTTTGCTAAGAAGTTGGTCAGAGCAAGTTTCTACCTTAATAGGTCTCGAGATAAACACCTACCCATTAGTGGAATGTTGTGTTTTCATTTGTGAATAGGGTCAACCGTGAATAATATCACTCATACGATACTTTGGGGGATAAAATGTAGGTGACTGCTTGTTATAGTGTGGGATGTAAGTTTGAGAGAATTTAGTCTCTTTGTGAATCACTACATAGTATAAAACAAAGTCGCCTTTTCTGTCCCTATATCCCTATGTGCGCTTAAATCTTTAAAACTACGCAACGGATTTTGATGCGGTTTTTTCCAATAGATAGAGTGATTCAAGAGGAAGGGTTATATGTATAATACATGCATCATATACTAAGGCAACATTGCTAATTTTAGAGGTTTCTATTTTATGCCCGTGCAAAGTCGGAGCGGGCCGCTATGTTTTTATATACAACGTTCATAGTTTTTCTGTAGTGTATTTAATTTAGTATCAGCATTGCACCCGTGCGAAGCCGGGGCGGGTCGCTAGTGTTAAATATTACAACTAAATACATTTACATTTTTGTTGCATCAATGCAGGAATTGAAGTGAAAAATAAAACATTTTTGAAGCCTGTTTTACGTGTCAATATTTGACTTTAAATGATACACAACTTTTTGAGTTTATGAAACAAGGAAGTTAAGGTTTTTAATTATATATAAATACTAGCTGACCCACGCAACCTCGTTTGCGTCTTATATTGCCTGTAGCGTGAAAATTTCCCCCGTTCTTGAAACATTATTCATTGGTACTGATTAGTAGTAGCGTGATTATATATAGCCTATAACCTTCCTCGATAAATGGACTATCCAACATTGAAAGAATTTTTCAAATCAGACTAGCGGTTCCTGAGATTAGCGAGTTCAAAAAAATTAACTCTTCAGCTTTATTATTAGTATAGATTAGTATAGATATATACAGTCATCAGTATCATCAGCCTATTACGTACCACTGCTGACATAGACCTTTCCCATCACACGCTACTTTGATCGGCTTCGAAAAATACACTAAAATATAATACAAATTTTTACTTAAGAAAGAAAACTATAGATAAAGGAATAGAGAATTATTATTATTATTGATAGTACTCTTATAATTTTATTATTTTTAATGGATAAGCAGAAGAAACAGAATCATTATTCAAGGAAACACAAAGAAAACATCCTTAAGAATTTATTACTAGATATATGTTTTCACAATTACAATTTTAAAGGAATAATCTCGACTAAGGCCTTCTCATCCTTATCGCGGCAAAGCGTTTTAATTTATGCCACTAATGAAGATGTTCGTCTAGGCATTGAGGAAAGACAACGCTGTGCGACGCAATTTCCGGTTTTTAGTTTCAAAGACTCGCGCTGGGGCGCCTGTCTTCCGGTACCTCAGTTTAAAGCAACTACTAAGTGTTCTCGAATATGAACTAATCAATAGTTTAGCTTATTAAGGACTAGCTGAGTCCCACGGTGCTGCCAGCCATTATTTTTGTACCTTTACAACCGCGGATAACGCCACGGGGCAAAGCTAGTCGAAAAAAAGTAGCCTAAGTTATTCCTTTTTACATCTTTATCCTAGATGTGTGAAATCTAAATAGTATTTTTTCTTTTCAATCCTGTCTTCTGGTTGCTATGCTTTCACGGCTAAATCGCTGCAGCGATTATGATGAATTTCGGTATAGAGATAGACTGAACCTTGGAAAAGGACATAGTTTACTTTTTGTCGCGATAATCGACATACTGAATTGAGACTTGGCCAAAAGCTATAACCTATAACTTCAATGCTTTGTCGGGCTGACTCGGAATGAAGCTGGTGTTATGGCAGTCTGGTTTGAAGTAATTGAAAATTATCATATTAAATTGAATTTAAGGGTTCATGTAACTTTTTTTATTAATAAAATTCTTCAGCATATTGCAACAAACGTTTAAAATCCTTTCAGTGATTTGTATTTAGTGTCACCAATCCACAAATTCCCACTATTTCAAAGTTCCGTAATCCGCTCGACAAAATCCATTTAAACAAAAAAACGTATTTACATCGTTAATCCTTAGTACTGCGAGGAATACTTTGACAAACGGGGCTGAGCTCGGAATTGGTTCCGCTGTTTAGTCTCCGAATTGCCTCTTATGCTAGCTTCTTATTTGCCTCAACGTAATTGGGTGTATCACGTTGTAATTTGAAACTTATTGTTGTTCTTGAAGGTATTTGTTAAAGATTGCAGGTTTTTAGTCTTTTTTAGAATGTCAAATTTTCAGGAATCATTGTAATTGGGTATAATGTTTGTAAAGTTTTAAGAAACAGTGGAATTAATGCTGCAATGCCGATAGCAGTGAATTTTAGGATATTTTACACATCAATCTATTCCAAGTCTCAGGGTAGTCTTGTAATTTACTACTAAATATAGCTCGAATTTTGTATGAATCCTAAATATATATCATACCAGTTCTTTTTATTTATGTTTTAGAAGACTTACGGTTAACGTTACAATATCTGCAATCAAGTAGATATCAGTGAGCCAATCACACTTCATAAGCACTTATTGTGATATCATAAACATAAAGATGTGAGCAACAGTATCTAAAAATATATATATATTTTTTAGTTAGCTTCTAAAGAACTTGAGGTTCAAACACTTTTGAGTTTTCACCCCTTTAATGTCTTACTTTCTTATAACACACATACGAACTTTCAATAAAGGATAATAGTACTACAGAACCTCTAATGCTACAACAGAATTCTTTACTAATTGCAAGTGAGCGCATAATAATAAAGCTTTCAAATACCAACTTAGAAATTGAGTACTTTGAACGTAGAAAATCTTAATATTCTCGAGACAGAAGAAAATAAGATGAAACAACAGGAAAGATAAAAATTGGCAATATCTTTGTTTACCATTTCAATCTACAAAGGAAATCAATCGCCCGAGGACATTGTCGAGATTACAGGGTAGTTGAAGGGGCGTTGGCAACGGGTTGGTCACCCCCGCTTTTAATAAATGAATCTAGCTCAAGGCTATTCTCTGATATGGAAGGAATATAGTGGATATCTTTTTAATGCTTAGAAATATTTGTGTGAGTTGAAAATATGAAAATTTAAGAAGTATAAAAGTGATTGGAATTTGATAGAGTGTTGTTAATGTTCGATTTGATTTTAAACGGCATTTGGAAATGATTTTAATGAATTGATTTCATTGTGTTTCGCTATTTCAGAAATCGGTCGTATTTTATTATAAAATCAGTAACATCGTTTCCGTTAATAGTATATAGCCTTAAGTTGCTATTTTTACGTTTAGTAATATCATTAATTTAGAATTTCCATGACTTCTTGAATAGGTATAATATATACAATTTGATTAAATTAATAACTTTTTCAGGGAATTAAAATATTGCTCATCGACTTTCTTATAACCAATCGTCATTAGTTCAAAATTGGTAGCATAAATTAGCATTACTAATATTTCTTTAATATCAGACGTTGTATCGGTACCCCTCGAACGGTTTGTATCAAAAAATTTCATTAAGTCGAAAGTAAATGGAATGAAAGCGAATTTCACACTCGAAAAAATCTCAAAAGGAACCAACTTGAAATACTCAATATTGCGTTAAAAAGAGAGACCGCATAATAAAATTTTGTTTGTTGTTTAATCGCGCATCGTTTGAACCTGGTAGACTTTTGCAATGTATAATTGCTAGCACACAAGCTTTATATTTTTATTTTGTCGGTCGTCGTACACCCAACGCTATCCACTTTGAAACTAAGCAGTGTTTATACTATGACAGATAGACCACTTATTTTTTTTGGAAATACTTACATATTGTACATAGAAAACACCCAAAACTGCATGCATAAACATTTGCAAATCATACAAACTTTTGGTCCGAATTGGCTACTACGCTATCACTGCGTCACTGAAACATAGTTTCGTAACTGATTATATTTCTGTAAATTTAATTCATTTAATTAAATGTAAACCATGTGAATGTTAAACAAATTCTTTATTAAAATAGTTCTCCGTGACAGGCGGATGTTAGATCCATTAATGTGTTTACAGCGAAATAAAGAGAATATGTTCCTGATCGTTTATTTTAAGTAATTTTTAAATAGACAATATTAAGAGACCCACTACTTTAGAATAAGCGGTTTTGTGGTTTTTATAAAATTTAAACTAAATGTAGTACAATAAATACTGTACATATTGTAATACATTTCGTTTGATCATTGTACTGAACCCAGGCCTATTTGAAAGCACCTCTAATAGTTGAGAGTGTGTGAAAGACTCGATGATCGTGAAAGAAACCTAAATGTATATTTATTTATCTATATTTAATAACGTGACTTGACGGGGTCACAAGAACTCAAATAATATTGATGCAAACATTAAGATCTCATAAAAAGTTTAAATACAATGAATGATTTTACTTTATCTGGAAAAACTAGATCATAATATGTAAACTTATGAATATCAAATTTGTTGTGATAATTATCAAATTATTCAATACATTTTATGTTCCTAAGTTCACAGTGTTCATAACAGATTTTATTACTAGAATACTCCTCGCAGTAAAACGTTGAGAGTCGGGCGCAATCTGCTCATGCGAATCAGAACCGTTTGAGCGTAGTAAATGAAATGTTTTAATGATAAACACCTGGCATTTATTACAGTACACCTTGTAATATTGTTGAGAGAAATGTTTAAGCAGCCATTAAAAATTAACAGCCTGAAGTGTTGAAACCTTATGAATTGGGAAATATCAACATCTTACAAAGCCAGGTGTACAAAGCCAGCTTTTAGTGATTTTTTATTTCTCGTAAATGATTTTTGTATCGTGATGATGGCGTCAAAGATAGTGGTGGAGCAACAAATAAACACACTCATTATCGCATTTATAACATTAGTTTTTCTCGAGACATTTATTATGAGAACATATATATCGCACCTCACACTTGTTTGGAAAACTTAAATATGATAGAAATCTTTTAAAACTTTTTACGAAAAAAAAATCTTTTTTTAAATAGAAATTTAGCTTCCATGAAAAGATGATAACTAAATGATCAATTTCCCTCCACTTTCGAACACATCATTTCAACAAAACCACCCAATATTTTTCGTATTAGCAAAACAAATCCTAAGGGATGCAACATACAAGATACGAGGTTTCCAACAAACTTTCCGAGTTTATCCCAACATTAGCATATGTTAAAGGAAAATGTTAAAGAAACCGCGTCATGTGTTCTAGCCTTTATGATATAATAGTTCGAAAGCAATGAAAAAGAGATTTGCAAAAAGTACGGTGTGCTTAGACTGTTTAGTGAATAATAAGTTTAACTTTTATTTTCATCGTAATCGCCATTTTGAATTTTAATAAAACTTCGACGTGGTATGATTGATTTTGATATTACACAACTTACTTAGGAACCATTTCAAATTTTTATGTAGGATTTTGTTAGAACCTATTAGTTATAAAAAACTTCCTTGTAAGACACAATGAAGTTTTTTTCGAGTAAAAAACATAGGTCAGGGAGAGCTATGCTTCGGCATGAATGGGTCGGCTCGACCGGAGTGATACCACGGCCTCACAGAAAACCGGTGTGAAATAGCGTTTGCGCTGTGTTTCACCGGGTGAGTGAGGATACCGGAGGCCCATACCACAACCCCTCCCCCATCCCCTTTCCCATCCCCCAAAGGTCGGCAACGCACTTGTGACGCCTTTGGCGTTGCGAGTGTCTATGGGCGGCGGTAATCGCTTACCATCAGGTGATACGTCTGCTCGTTTGCCCACTATTCAATAAAAAGAAAAAAAAAAAAAAAGGTCACCTACACGTCCTCACATTAGACCTCATAAACTACTGTACAGAATGTTGTAAAAAACGCTGTAACTTCAATTTAATTCGTGTGAGTACTGATCTTGCATATAATAATAATAATAACAAACACACACACACAGACAAACACACACGACACTCTGACTAACCAAACTAGGCAGAACTATATGGCTATCAAACTGCTGATCAACATACTTTAAAATTTATGAGTACCAGCATTTACACCCAGAAAGAGAAGAAATGATCATGCTCACTATGAAATATTTGTCATTGACGGTTCAGGATCACTAACTAGCCTTCTACTTGTTAACTCTTCATACTGGCTAACTGGCCTTCTAGTATAAAATGACCTGATCGGGTGACAAATATGTTACAAGATACTAAATGACTTCTACCAGCTAAGGATCTCATTCACTCGATAGACCACAATGTGCTGTAGCATAGCACTTTCATGATTATTGATTAAAATCAATAAACCTTTGCATGCTGCATGACACTACTCAATGACTGCCTCGTTGGCGTAGTGGCCCAGAGTCAGACAGGACTAGGGTTCGATGTACAGGTCGGATATCAAATGTTTATGCAAAGATATGTATGCAAAGATTTGTTTTGGAGTTCGGATGTTGTCTATGTGTAATATGTGTGTATTTACAAAAGTATGTATATAGGCATTTGTATCAGTAATATAGTACTCGTAATACAAGCCCTAATTAGACTAGATATTGTTGTGTGTTAGATGTCCAAATATTATTTAAACATATTTATTATATTATATGTAAAAACAGTATACATGTTTAAGAAAGAAAACGTAATCTTATTTTCAATGAGAACATAAAATATTGTAAATCACACAAAAGCCCAAAACTTGTGAGTCAAATGTTAAAGTGAAAGAGCAGTTATTTATCAAACAAATTGGTAATTTACCATCACGAACAAGCCTTTCTTACTGTGATCATAATTAATAATAAATTTCAATAAACGCCTTAAAGTGTAACGGGATGACAACAATGAATAATTAAGGTTCGAAAGTTGCAAAGTTTGTTATGTAAACATAATAATTTCAGAAATATTTAAATAGTAACTTTTGAGATTTACTCGGAAAATTACATAATTTGAACTTCCGTTTATACAATAACATACTACGATTTTAATCATAACCTTACCTAGATTGCCGTAGCAGAGCCACGCTTCGGCATGAATGGGCCGGTTCGACCAGAGTAATACCACGGCCTCACAGAAAACCGGTAAGAAATAGCGCTTGCGCTGTGTTTCACCGAGTGAGTGAGGATACCGGAGGCCTATACCCCAACCCTTCTCCCCATCCTCCTCCCCATCCCCCAAAGGCAGGCAACGCACTTGTAAACGCCTCTGGTGTTGCAGGTATCCATGGGCGGCGGTAATTTCTTACCATCAGGCGATACGTCTGCTCGTTTGCCCCTATATAATAAAAAAAATCTAGACCGAAACAAAGTAAAGTAGATTCTAGAAATCAGATAAAAATATTTAGATTGAAGATATTTTTTATTCTGTTCCGTTCAATTAAGAATATATATATAGTATCACGCCTGGTAGACAGAACCACCGATTAGAACAACTGTCTCCTTGTTTTTAGACTTAAACTTCATGAAATATGAACAATGCCTTCTTCATGAAAACTTATTAACTTTTAATACAACTCTAAAGACTATTAATAAATGGTCACTAACAAAATTAATATTATATTGTATTCTGATCATGCGGTTGTCATGAACATCTATGGCAATCGTTATACGTCAGTGCCCTCAAAATACTGAGAGCTAGTTCAACATTCGAATTCAGTTCACCCTCAGGATTGAAAAACCTGATACTCAGGCGAAATCGGTTGAACTAGTAGCCGACCCAAAATAATCTTGGGAATAATAAGAGCTAAAATGATGAAAAGTGATCATGTGAGAAAAAATTTCATTATTTTGCAAATACTTCAAATTTCAACATGGGTGCTAATTTTATTGTTCAACTCTCTAAACTATACTAAAAATCACAAAAAAGGTAAGTTTAGTCCTGTCAAACGACGTTCTAAACGCCGAAGGTTGACTAAAATTAGATGTCACACTAAAACTTAATATCATCTAAATATATATACAAGAATAGCATTTTGAAAATCTTTTTACTAAAATAAAATAAGTTTAGATACATTTTAATTTAGTTTACTAAAGTGTCAGAACACCAAAATTTGTCTATTGAGTGATTGTGACCCATCCAAATATTATTTTATAAATAAAGTGAAGGAAAATGTACAACTTTAGTTTTCTTCCAAATAAAAATAAATTTACCACGTCAAATATTACTTAGTAAAATCGCAATTTCCTTAATTTTTTCATTAGCATACAACTTGGGGATTTAACTAGCAGTTTAACATATCGTTTATGTCAGCCGGAAGTAGTTAGCAGCCGTCACAACCGCCACTTCCGCCCCGTGACAGGATAATAGCAGCTTAATGTGTTTTTATTGCTCACTTTTCAATAATTTAGCATAATCACGGACAATAGAAGGGTTGCTATTTTCTTTGGTGGTTTACAGTTGCATAATATAATACTTGCTTGTGACCATGATTTCAGTGTCAAGAAAATTAAAAGGTGCCGATGTGAAATATATAATTAAGCGGCTTTTGTAGATCACCAGTTTCAAATAGTCATCTTAACATTTTTTGACAGATTAAGGTGTCTGATTTAATATATCTAGTATATTAATTATATCTGATATGTTTATGTATTTATTTTTAGACTTAATGCCCTGAGGTATTGTCTGCCAGTCCACTGCGCCAACGAAGCAGTCAATATGTATGTGTATGTAAATAATAACATGTATGTGTCAGATGTCCGAATTTTTTATTTTATCAATAGCGGACCTTGAGCTTTGCACGAAAGTCTTTGAAATTCTCAGATTACCTCTAGTATAATATGCATGTATTATACATACAAACCTTTTTATTGAATGACTCTATCTATTGTTGAAATTGCATTCAAATCCGTTGATTAGTTTAAATGATCTAAGAGATGAGACAGCGGAAGTGACTTCAGTTTATACTTTTTTTTTTTTTTTTATTGAATAATGGGCAAACGAGCAGACGTATCACCTGATGGTAAGCGATTACCGTCGCCCATGGACACCCGCAACACCAAAGGCGTCACAAGTGCGTTGCCGACCTTTGGGGGATGGGAAAGGGGATGGGGGAAGGGGGTATGGGCCTCCGGTATCCTCACTCACTCGGTGAAACACAGCGCAAGCGCTATTTCACACCGGTTTTCTGTGAGGCCGTGGTATCACTCCGGTGGAGCCGACCCATTCATGCCGAAGCATAGCTCTCCCACGGTAAAAATACTATCTATTTGTGTATTTTATGGTTAAGTTTTTATAGTAAATCATTCACGGGTCGGAGTTTTTTAAATAAAAAAATGTTTTTTTTTTTTTTTATAAGACAACTCCCGCATTAGGAATATACATCCTGTGTCGCGGGGGACTTTACAAACATACATGTAACGGACACAAAGAACACCCAGACTCAGGACAACATTTTGTGGATCACACAAAGTGATGTCCCACGTGGGATTTGAACCCCCGGCACTTGGCGCATAGCAAGTGTTGTAGTGAACGCTTAAACCACTAGGCCAACCGTGCAGTCGTGCAGTTGAATATAATATTTGCAAAAACCGCCAAATTTCGATATTCTGAGTCAACGGGAAGTACCCTGTAGTTTTTGATTCCCTTTTCACAGCTAAAAGACAGTAGAACTGAGTATTTGATATGAATTTCAGCTTGATACCTCCACGCGTTCCTGATAAAAAAAGGTCTTGACAGACAGACAGACGAACAACAAAGTGATCCTATAAGAGTCTCGTTTTTCTTTTTGAGGTACGGAACCCTTAAAAATAAACAAATCAATTCATAACGACTTATTGGAACACTGATATTACATTCAAATTCTGAAGTTATTAAGTCGTAGGCATGATTTCGCTACTTTTGATGAACAAAATTAGAATAATGACGTCTACTCGGCCTATACTCATTAAAAACAACATTAAATCTCAAACAAAGAAGAAATTTATATTTAAAATGACGGAGCTCTTAATAAAATGAAACCACTTCCTTAAAAGGTCCAACAAGTCTTACATTTCAAACTCCAATCTAAAGTATTAAGCTTTTATTTACTTCTCTAAACAAACTTTATCCGTCAGAATGAATTACAAACAAGTAAATTGTACAGTTTCAAGAAATCTTTAGAGTGCCAAGTGATGCAAGAATGACCTAGACTGTCCTCGTGAAGCGGTATAGAAATCTCAACCTTCTTTCCACAGCTTTAAAGTTTACATAGTTGTGTCGCTATTTGCTGTTCTAGGCTATTTTTGCTTCGAGTATTGCAGTCTGAGTAAATATCATTATCGTGGGTCCACAACAGCACTCCCTCTGCGGTTCTAGATAGCCATTTAGCCATAGAGTTTAACAGGATATGTTGGTCGAAGTTTTGCTAAAAGTAGGGGTATAGTTTTACTATTCATTTATTCATTGATCGGTAATATATAGAACTAAAAGATACATTTTAAAGAAGGACCAAACGGTTTAATATTTTGTGGATATTATTTATAGAACTAATTGTATTTTGATTACAAGGCAATCAGTTCGCTCGTTCTTGACCAATGACGACATTATGGGAAGAGAAATTATGATGAGTAGAAGTTGCAGTGATAATGATCATAGAAAATTAGTTATTCTCTTATGTCAAGTGGTCTTTAATTTATTAGTATGTTATGATTTGATGCAGACAGTAAAGAAAAAATTCGACAACGATTTTTAAATTAAAAAATAAAAGTATGAAAACTCCGTTATACGGGTACTAGCTTTCGCCCGCGGCTTAGCTCGCATTTAATAAAACGTATCCTATATTATTTCTAATACCTCAGTGTACAAAGTTTTATGATAATCGGGTAGTAGTTTTCGCATGCGGTTTCGCACGGGTGCAATGTTTGATAACACATTGCAAATTCTTAAATTTATCTTATTTCCTCTAATCTAATATGCATGTATCATATACATAAACGTTTGTCTTAAATCATTCTTTCTATTGGTGAAAGTCACAATAAAAACTGTTGCGTAGTCTGAAAGATCTAGATGTACAAGAATGGGAAACAATTTCTATTGATACTATGTAAAGATACCTATGAAGTAAACAGTTGCCAAAACAGTTCAGAAAACACAAAAATAGTGTTACAATGTATTATAATAACGATTATTCTGCAGCTAATCTAATTTCAATCAATATTCAATTTGAGCTACCATTAACGGGTTAAACAGCTTAACATCATATCCAATTTCATCATTCCGGGTAATCCCCGTGTGCAATTTTACTGCAACCCGACCGCCGCGGGCCTTGTCTGACTAAGTGAATTAAAGGCTGACGTCAGTAGCCACTTTTCATAATGTATCAGCTATGCGGTGTTAAAGTACTTGGACAGTAGAAATAAAAGTTTCAGTTGAAAGGTTTTTTATAAAATTAAAATTATTTTTTAAGAAACTTAAGCGTTGTGTCTATTTTCCACCTGTCCCAAGTGGCTTTATATATTATATATCTAAATACATTTCCTTAACAGTTACTTTATGTGAGAGATGAAGATATGATTAAGGACAGTCAATTCTGTCTATTTTATTTATCTTGAAATTTATTCTTTAAATATGGATTCACACTTCACTTAGTTTCAGCGGGTTAAACCTGAAATGAAAAAGTATTTTTATCCGACTACAATGAAACCAAATGGAATAGCTTTAACTTTTGTACGTACCACCGTAGAGCGTGAACTACTAAATCGATTTTAATGACTGAGATGTCAATAGTTTCGTAGTAATAATCCAAGAGACATAGACTATTTAAATATTGTCAAAAGTTATTACTTATTCGGGCTATAGTTTTGTGGGGGAACGGGTATCATGTTCCACCCAACACAAAGAGAGGATCCTCCGACCAGGCGAGGTGATCATGCCTGGCGGGCCACTGCCCAACAGTTGATGTTGGGATTTTGTATATATGATAATCGGTGCGAGAGCTATTTATTGCGCGATTCAGGATTTGCAGGTTCTCCGTGTAGTGCGTTACTTCGTAGTTCAGTGTATCTTCGGTAGATGGCGCTGTAGTAGGTTATTGTTGTGTTACATGTGGAAGTCGTCACAGTTTGTTAACTTTTTCTTGTCAATAAAGTTATGAGACTAACAAAACTTAGCAATCGAAGTTTAGAAAGAAATTGTTGCGAAAACAAAAATGGCTGAAAATCAGGTTACGATAAAAGTAACTTGTGAAGTATCAGTGACGTTGGAGTAAAAATCTAAATTATTGTTCAAAATAATATGTGAAGCCTGATCCAAACGAAAATACAATTAACCAATCATTTCAAATTGGTACATTGATAAATTTTCGATACCAAATACATGCAATTAACAAGGATCTATACTGTAGGAGCTTACCAACAATAATTAGACAGCGTGTAACTTAATACCGTTTTTTTCATTATATTAATCCCACTATATTTCTGCTCTAACAAATGCCCCTATATTTGTAATTCTGCCCACTGTTTGTATTCACTTGGCATTTATTTTGAAATTGTGTGCACATCAACAAGCCATTGTCCTGGCAAATGCATCATATTTCAGATATATTTGATTTTTAATATATTTTTGGAAGGTAAACTATGTGGGGGAACGGGTGCTATGTTCCTCCAGCACAAAGGGAGGATCCTCCGACCAGGCGAGGTGATCATGCCTGGTGGGCCACTGCCCAACAGTTGATGTTGGGATGTTGTATATATGATAATCGGCGCGAGAACTTCTATTGTGCGATTCAGGATTGGTAGTTTCTCCGTGTTGTACGTTGCTCCGTAGTTCAGTGTAACTTCGGTAAATGGCGCTGTAGTAGGTTATTGTTGTGTTATATGTCTTTTTTCTTTTTCTTTTTCTTTTCTTTCTTTTTTAAAAAGACAACTCCCACATTAGGAATAAACATCCTGTGTCGTGGGGGACTTTACAAACATACATGAAACGGACACAAAGAACATCCAGACTCGGGACAACAATTCGTGGATCACACAAAGTGTTGTAGGTACCGCGTGGGATTTGAACCCACCACACTTGGCGCAGTAGCAAGCGGCATGGCGACCGCTGACACCACTCGGCCAACCGTGCACCGACCGGAAGTCGCCACAACCACATAAAGATATTGTCCACTTTGCTGATTCAACGAACTTGATTATATCACTTATTAAATTAATGTTTATGTATATTTCTATTACAAACATAATACATGCCCCCTAATACATAAAAAATCTCTATAATGTGTCGGGATTTTCTTAATTATAAGAAACGAGAGATACGTTATATTAAATATAACATCGTGTTATTAAAAAAAAAGTAACACGAAGAATGGTAGCAATTTTAAAGTACTAACATTTTAAAATCAATATTATTTAAAGTATTAATACAAAATTGAACGTGACCTTTTTTCTGCACAATTCCTTTAGCAACACTTAACTGAAAGATTATTTTCCAAGCAATTTTAAATATTTAATAGTCAAACTGATATCAACAAGACTTCTATTTATTAAAACATAGTTTTAACATACATACATAACATTTTAATTAACACGCACACACACTGTCCTGAGCAACGATGGAACACCTTGCCAAATATTCTACCAAATAATTGCATTAAGCCGTCACAGTATCAAATGACAATGCAAACATGACAACCCTCAGCGAGTATATTAAAGGGAGCGTCAGTGATTCATCAATTGGGCAGCCCTCGTTCAATGGTAGATGTAAGCTATCGCGCTCTATCTATTATCTTAGCCTTCTTAGCAAGCGGTCAGCCTTGGAAAAAAGATCAGGCGATCCGATTGCTCGCTAGCCATCTATAAAAAGACTGAAAATGTTATGTTTGTCTCTTTTATCACAATGAATAAAATAAAATGAAAATACCATAGCCATTGAGTTTACAAGAAAAAAAAAATAGGTAGCATTCGAATATGTTCAGGTTTTTGTTACTCGATAGAAATACAACGCCATTTACATTTAATTGAACACTAAATGCTCCCAACAGGTTTTTGCACACCCTTTTATCAGTAAAACTACTGTCAACAGCATACAGAAATGAAAATAAAATTCTTAGCAGCTTACAAAAATCGCACGAATAGCAATCGAATGCGGTTTTCAGTAAACGTTTGAAGCCTTTCAATGGAGGAGTTTTCTTACAAAATATTGCGTGAGGGTATTCAACGTCAATGGGTCCGCATTTTAAAAATAGCTTTTAACATAGAATCGCAACAATGCAGCACTGTTTATAAAAGATGAATAAACATTTTTTTTTATTTGTTGTTTATAAAACAGTGGTTCTTAGTGGTATGAATTCTTTTGTGAGAGATTTCTACACTTTGTGATTCTCAAAAAATAGATCTGTTTCAGATAAATTCGTACTAATGTTATAAATTAAAAAAATTTAAAGTATCTGTTTCAATGCGTTACGTTTTCACAGCTAAACCACTGCATCGAATTCAATCAAATTTGGCATGGGGCTATTTTGATTTTCAACGAAAGACATAGGCGACAATCGACATATACACGGACGAAGCCGCGAGCAAAAGCTACTGATATATTTCGTTTCCAGAATTATCAGAGATTTCTTTTTTAATTATATTATTATTTATGTGTAAAACCAACGTGAGACTTTTATTTTTTGCGAATACCATAACAACTAAGTTTTAAATCACATTTTCTGTTTTAATAAAAGTGGAGCAAGTATCACCAAACTTTTGCGGGGGATGAGAAAGAAAAAAATTAAAAACAAAGCTATAAAAAATAAAACTTGTCATTTCATAAATAAAAAAAACAGTCACGCCCGTCGTCATGTCGGCCTATTTGAGGTTATTGAACCGTAACTCCCCTTTTCTGAAATTTGCGCAAACGACCGACACCCCGTTGTAATTAGTGATAATCAGAAGAAAAAATTACAGCCCCTTTTTGTAATTTTAACGAGTAAAAGTTTCTGATACTCTGTGACTCTCTGTTAGGATATACTTGAACAAATATAAGGCAGTGATCACACAAAGGTGTTAAAAGATTAATAAACCGATACACATGTTACAGTTAATGTGTAGGATTGCCATTGTAAAATGGAGACTGTGTACTGCGACATGCGCGGACGAGGATTGAGTTATACCCTGTACCTTTACAGTAGACTGATGAAGTCTATTTATGAAACACATTTAAAAAAATGATAATATTAAATAGCTACTTTAAGTACAAACTAATTTTTAGAGCGTACTGTACGCATTGCAATTTCCAAAAATCTAACGCCATGTACAACATTAAATATTACATTTTTAATTTGACTATTAAAAATCGATTTTCAAGAGATATTCTCTATCGCCTTAAATACAGAGGAAAAGAGAAGTAATTAGTGACTTGCATATTACTCCCTCTGTGCTGTTTTTATATATTCATTTTAGCAAATCTAAGGACAAACACAATAACCCTTTCGGAATAACTAAACCTCCTAGTGAGAAGTACCTTTAATGATTTCATGGCTACCTAGTAAAAAAAGACTTAATATAAAAACGATTTACACAGCTTTTTTATTTTTTTGTTCATTTTAGAAATAAAAGAAGAGAGTTAAATTCACTTGTTAGTGTCAAAAGTAGTTATAAAATATTTATGAAACATAAGCTAGGAATTAAAATACATTGTACTTAATGAATTTTATAGTAATATAGATGATTATGGTTTTTTATTCACGGATTTTACAATTTTAAAATCGTCTAAACTTAATAATTAACATCTGAGCTAAGCAGCAGCAAAGCGTAACCAGAGTTAAGAACGTACAATGCGCCAATCACACAATTACTTCTCTTGGGAGATATCACTCCCATCCTTAGTCCTTAGACCTTACCAGCAAACTTAAATCACTAACAATTATATCAATAGATTATAAAATGTTATATTTTGGACTTATTCTTTTGACGATATTTGGACTTTGTCGTCTGCTGCTGCATGCTGCATTATCGCATTGTGAGCATTCGAAATGAGGATGGTGACCACAATTTGGATTCTGCTTAGGCTTTTCATCAGGCTGAGTAGTCACTTCGACAGGCCCATATATAAAAACAAGGCAAAGAATCAAAAATGTCGTTTGGTAAGTTGTGTTTTACATAATTTTACTCTGCAAACTTTATTTACTCTGCGCTTTTTTGGTTTTGGAATAAAGGGGAGATTTGCGTGTTGCCGAAGTATGACTGTTAAGAAGAAGAGCTTTCTTACTTTTAAAATTTCTTCATGGTAGCTGAGACGTAGCGAACCATATAAATCGAAATAAGAAGTCAACTCCATTATCCATTATGCAAATAAACTAATGCGTAGCGGTTTGGTCAGTTTAACGTAAACAGTTAAAAACCTCAAATTGAAATGTACATTGAGATAAACTCCTTAAGAGTTTCTACAAGCATTAAATTGTCATTAAGTAAAAGCTCGTCTGGACGAACGGTAGGAATTACTTAATTAGGTCCCGGCGACCTGGCTCTCTTAAATTGAGATATATTGTGTTTACTGGGGGCATTTTTTATGAGTGAGATTTCTAGAAGTGGTTCTCTAGGTTTAATTGACTATGCCATTCTAATATGAGATCGTTTTTTAATTTGACTGTTAAAATAAGTTCATCAATTTGTATGCAGATAAATAGGGATGATTTAGTGAATTATTAATTAACCTTTAGTAGTTTAGTAACTTTAGTAGCTATATTAGGATTGGAAACAAAATATAGTAGGAATTTAGGGCTTTAAGAAGCGTTCTATTGATGATAGTTGAACCAAAGAAAACAATAAATTGGAATGTTTAATTCCTGAACATGATTTTTTCATCGTCTTCATTTGAATTCTTTTGTGAAAATTGAGAATAATTTCTTAGATGAAATCTTACTAAATAACATATCCAATTAGGCAGAATGCCTCGGTGCCGCAGTGGTAGCGCATACGGCTGATGTGCTTGAGGTCTCGGGTTCAATTCCCGGTTCGGACCAAATGTTTGTATGCATTTATATTTATACAAGCTAGCTGCTTAGTTTGGGACTAGATGGCGTTGTGTGTTACATTTCTGAAATATAAAAAAATCCTATATACTGACTAGACTATTGATAAACACATATATTAATCACACTCAAACAGAGAACAAAATAATAAATAGAATAGTCTCGCTTGGATACCAACAACGAACAATCTAAAATAAATAAATTCATAATACATATTATTTAACTTTGTTTATAAATACAAACAATACCGCAAAAGTATCTAAACATTGCCCGACATTGGTTAACAAAGCAAATTAATGGAAGTGTAATGTTTCACAGTTATTTGCACCGTTACTACAAATACAAACAGCGCAATAAACCTATGAACATTCTATTTTATGACGTGTGTGCCACGTTAAATTTGCTAGTTAATCTGAACATACGAGCACAGGCGGTAACAACTGTCAGAAACCTAGTTCACTAGCGCTGAAAGCCTTATTAGTAAAGCTTCAGTAATATTATTTTAGATTAAGATTAGTTTGGCGACTTCCACATATAACACAACAATAACCTACTATAGCGCCATCTATCAAAGATACACTGAACTACGAAGTAACGCACTACACGGAGTAACTACAAATCCTGAATCGCGCAATTAATAGTTCTCGCTCTGATTATCATATATACAATATCCCAACATCAACTGTTGGGCAGTGGCCCACCAGGCATGATCACCTCGCCTGGTCGGAGGATACTCCCTTTGTATTGGGGTGGAATATGATACCCGTTCCCCCACATTAGTATATATAAATACACTGATTCAAGAGTTTCTTATTGAATTGCCAAGAGTGGCTCCATATACATTTTAATTAAAGCTTTCAAAGGTTTCATTAGCTATTTATCTATACAAATAAATAAAATTGAAGTATGAATGTAATTTCAAAACAGATTTTCACCAAATGCATAAGAAAATATGCGGTACTTACATAAAAAAATGAATTGGAAAGAAAATTGTCTGTCTGTCTGTTTTTCCTAGCTGACGGCTGGATTTTGATGAAGTTTTCAACGACAGTTAGGATAAGATTTATGGAGTAACTTAGCCTTTTATTTAAGGCTAGCTTCGCCGCGTAGTGTTGCGCGCGGTTGTTGTAAAGATACAACAACACCCCCGTTTTGTAGTTGTATCACGATTTCATTCACATAGGAAAGTATTATCAAAGAGTGTAGTGACCTTCTACAGCCCTTTAAAAATGTAAGTCACATTACACCACATTAACAGCCTCTAATAGCTAGGGTTTCTAGCTGTGGGCTAGGCCCCTTCTGAGAAAAATCTATATAAATAAAAATGAATCGTTCAATGTGTTGGTAAGCGCATAACTCAACAACACCTGGACCAATTTGGCCAATTCTTTTTTTAAAATGTACGTTGAAGTTCAAGGATGGTTTTTACGGCGAGAAAAATTCGAATAATGGCCGGAAAAGCCCTAAGAACAGCCCTTTTGTTTTTCCCACACCAACGTTTTCTCACTAAAACGTAAAGTCGATTTGAGCTTTATTGCTATTGTATAAAGTTCATACATTACAAGCACTCACTGTTGTCTAAGCAATGTAGATGTGTTCCTAACGTCAATGAGTCAATTTGCACTTTATTACCGCTATAAAAGTTCAAATTCGTAAGTATGTGCGTTGGAGTAGATAATCGTTGGATAGACCATTTATCGAGAAAGGCTATAAGCTATATGTCATCACGCTAATACTAATAGGAGCGGAGCACCAATGAAGAATGTTTTAAAAATGGGGGAAAATTTTCACGCTACGGGCAATAGAAGACGCAAACGAGGTAGCGTGGGTCAGCTAGTTTTAAATAAAAATAACCTTCACAAAAGCTTTATTTTTATTTAATTTTACTTACTTGTTTAGCACACTATACTATTAGCCTATTTTTCCACTGTACCAATAATCAAATAAAAAATACTATTATAATTCATGAAAATTTTGTTATACAATATACAAGAAATCAAATAACATATCAACAATATCAAATGATGAACGCTGTTAATTTTTCTGTCACTGATTAGATATGAATAAGATTGAGTTGAATGACCTTTAGTACGTTATATTTTATGAATTTTATTACCAAATGCAGTCTATTTTGTTCATATGTTTATTGTATATGTAGATGGACGCTTTGCGGTAGAACTGTTTATATATGACAGAATCTACAGAAATATGCTTTGGGCAGCACTTTGCTTTAGGCGTAGGTTGTGTAATGCGACAAAAAGTAAACACTTCTAAGATGCCAAGTAGGAAAATAAATAGTTATATTTAATTATAAACGTAATGCGCAAAATTTATATAAAGGTGGGTATGCATAGTGCATTATCTTCTATTCAAACTTCGGGTTGTTTAGAAATTTTAAAAGATAGTTGCGTAGTTTTAGTTTTACTCCTAAATTAATTTTCATAAATTTTTGCATACTCGTCGTCAGTACAGAAAATAGTTTACGCAGTACTCTGCTCAATAATCAAAAATATTTTTAATGTACACTTACGAAGCGTATAGATCTCCTTTAATCTCACTTTTGTGTTCACTTCTATTGATATTTTTTTTATACGAGTATATAGCGGGCAAACGAGCAGACATATCGCCTGATAGTAAGCGATTACCGCCGCCCATGGACACCCGCAATACGAGAGGCGTTACAAGTGCGTTGCCGGCCTTTTCGGAAAGAGTACTCTCTTTTTTTCATTATGGTAACAAACTATATAATGTGTCACTGATTTTAATTCTAAGAAAACATATTTTTTTATTTATTTATCGTCATTGCGTACATAATACAAAACAAGACATAAAATGAGTCACAAAATACATAAATACAACATCGGTCTTATAATTAATGGTAATCTCTTACAGACAACCATATCATGGACATCAGGTGTTTTAAAATTTTTGTTTAGTGAACAAACAAGTAACACCTCACAAGGAGAATTTTCAAAAAGTCAATAAGTTTATACCTACATAAAACACACTCATTCACCTTACACATATATTGTTACACAAATATACATAAGCCTACATAAGTAAACATATATAAAAATATACTTACTCTTTTCTGTTGGTCAAAAATAATGACCCATGTCTTAAATTGACCAATTTTTTGCACCCCGTTGTTTCATGAATCTTCCCGAATCTTCTATTCTCAAATATTGTAGTTACCTTTATAAGTAGGTATACATCCAAAAACTGTATCAAAAATAACTCACGACTAAACTGTAAATCCAATTCTGCCTTTATTTTGCATTCACGGGCTTGGAAGCGTAATTCACTCACTTCATGTACAACATTCTGCTTTAGGATAGGACCACTTTATGAGTCCATTTGGGTGACAATTATCATATTGTGGACCTGGAGATACCGCATGCTTTTATCTAATAAAACTGTACACATTGGCATATATTTCTTGTTACGGCGACAGTTATTAGGAAAGTGTTGTGTAAGAATTTGTACGTAAAAAATTATATTTCTATTTTTTAATGAGGAATGTTTACTTTTTAAAGACTTGTCGAACAATCAATTAAAATATTGGAATCAGTTTGCGAAATATGAAGACATTGTTTAACATGCACAAATAAAACAAAATTCGAAAGAATTAGAACCTTTAAATTTGAATAAAACTCTATTAAACCACTGCTTATCATAAGTATCATTAATAGATTCATGATATTGAAAAATATTTCTTACAAATTCATCAATACCTATTCGTATTAATCTAGGCAGCAGTAACGATATTTATCGTTCCTCTGTTACATATGTATTTTGATGATGATTAACACCATCAATTTCAGAATTGAAACAGCCTTTGATAAATAACTGGACTTATTGCTGTTCGATTTTTGACTTATTCTATTCTAGTTAAAAATCCTTCCGGGTTAAACAACCCCTAGCTCAGCATTTTTTCCAATATGAAATCAATATTCGAACAATAAATTTCAAATATGTCCTCTCTTTATATCATCTCAGATATTATTTTATGGGCGTGTATGTGATCTCTCAATAAACGACTTGAATCTCTGATAAATCTGAGTGCAATATTTCAGAATTTCAGATGCATATATACGATACGATACGATTCCAACAGAAGATTGTTAAGAAACCTTCGAGTACCACACTGGGTTCTCGTTGTCGTAAAAGTTTTATGTCTTAAACTTGTACGAATGTATGCATTTAATACATTCAATCAATTGTTATTTTTTTAATGTTCTGCATTAACAAGTTCCAAAGTATCATAGTGTAGTTGCCAAAAGTGATGTGAGGTGTGCTGATAAACTATATTTCAATTTTCAAGTCTTAGTTCGATTAATAATACTACACACCATTCTCTACTATGATGACAATACTTTACACTTTTCATTTTGAATATCTTATAACATACTTTATAGCAACTGTAAATAATAAGAACCATATTTATGAATCAAAAAGCATAGTATGTATAATAGCATTCTATATTTGAAAAGCTTTTCATAAAATAAATCGTTTGTTGCTAGAATAAGCTGTTCTTTATTCGTTTAATAAGATAAACCTCAAAACCGTATTCTATGCCCCAATACTTATAAACAAAGGGTTGTGTAGGTGTCGGTGTAATCGGCTGTTCTCATTGTATCGTCCTGAGAATGTGCCGCCGATCAGTGCGTTCTAAAGATAAATAGTTTCATTATGACCGGCTTTTGGTCTTTCGCTAGGCGCCATACAGTATATGCAAGTTTTACAGAAACTCTTTGGGTTATTACTCTTTGTTACGATAAATTGTCAAATTAAATACTATATGCAAGTTGATTGGAGACATTTCATGTTTTCCAAATCGATTCGACTAAAGCTGACTGAAGATCCGGTAATAGTAATAAGACACTGCACATTTCTTTAAAACTTTTTTTCTTTGAGCTTTTGTACTTACCCCATAATTACATTAACTTTCCTAAGAGTGCTGTGCTATAATTACAAAAAACCCATGCCTTTTTAAGATGTGAAAATATTAGTACGTGGTCGGATACAATTTTGACTACTTTTTATTTTAATATGATGATAATTTATCCTACTACTATTATAAAGGCGAAAGTTTGTAAGTATGGATGTATGTATGTATGGATGTTTGTTACTCTTTCACGTAAAAACTACTGAATGGATTTGAATGAAACTTTACCAAAATATAGCTTATACATCAGAATAACACATAGGCTACTATTTATAAAGATATAGCTTCGCCTCGCGGCGTTGCCCGCAGTTATCATCGTACCGCGGGTAGCACCGCGGGGTTCAGCTAGTAATTGATACAAATGCATCTTTGATTATAGCTGTAGTTGTAATATTTTATTATTATATTATCCAAATTATGACAGTTATTACTCAAATTGCAATTAACGCCTTTTTTACTTACTGACAGTATATATTGTCCTTTCTGTTGTAAGAACATTGTCTAGACTTTTAAAAAGACCATCATCTCGGAGTTTGTTTCATTATTTCTTCTCAGGACTAGCCCAGTTGGGCAAGGCTGAACTCATCTGCTCAAAAACAATTTACTTGCAAAAGTGTTCACAGGAACAGGTAATTAGAAAGTAAAGATTTAATTTCATTTCACCATTCTGTGTAGAAGTCAATCTTGAATTTAATAAGATTAAAAGTAAAAAGTAACTTCAATTAAAGTAACTTGACTTTTGCAACTTGTCTTTTGTTGCATTGACCAAACGTTGTTGACTCGCGCAACATAGACCGTCGGTATGACTCAAGGAAAGTATGTGCAATCTTTCTATATACTCAATCTTACAAAGGAGGAGCATACCAGACGGAGTCATTATTTTGCCAACAGATGGCAGCACAATCGATTACAGGCCGCGCAGGGAGCGATCGGCGCAATTTGCGATCCCCTCACCCGTGAAATCTACAGAAATGAATAAAACTATCCTAGAATCGAACACTTGACTGGTTCGATTCTTAGTTTCGAATTGTTGTTTATTATTTAACTAACATAGTTCTGAAGTTTTATTTGGACACAGTAGACCAGTAGTAGTGATTAGTAGTAGACCGCTAGAAGACCGTAGGACATTTACTTTTTTTTATGGAATACGTGGCAAACGAGTAGACGTATCGCCGGATGGTAAGCGATGGCCGCCGCCCATGGACACCCGCTACACTGAGGGCGTCACAGGTGCCGTGCTGGCCTTTGGGGGATGGGGAGAGGGATGGGGGAGGGGTTGGAATATGGGCCTCCGTTATCCTCACTCACTCGGTTACTTGTGGATGGTATAGTGAAGTTGGTCTGCCTCAAGTTTTAGGGGAATGAATAGCGTGCGCCCAAGTAGCGGCGTCCATGCCGTTCCTTTTCATCAAGTAAACGCATCGCTCACACATCTGCTAGAACTATGAACTATTTGACAACTTCAGGGGTAGAAATATTGCCCTATCCTCTGTACAGTCCAGATTTAGCTCCACCCGTTTTTTTTTTCCCATGGTAAAAAAATGCTTTGTGGGCGAAAATTTAGCACTGCAGACGAGGGCGTCGAAGTATTTCGGCGGATATTTTTCTACGCAAGACACGTTTTTTAAATATTTTGAAAGCTCGTTTACCGAAATGCATAAGTGCATTGTGATTGCAGAGGGATATTTTTAAAAGCTCTAAATAAACTTTATTTATATATTATTTTATCTTTTTTTCATTTCACTAACTATGATTGGAACAACCCACGTACATATTTCTCAATACATACTCATCGGATATCACAACACCACAACACAAGTGGGTACTAATAAAAAGAGTTACCAAAACCAACTAAAGGGGACGGAAACCAAAGAAATTACTTTTATAGATAAAAATCGGCAGCCATTGTCTGTACTAGAGATCATCAAAACTTACTTAACGTGAAACCTATTACACATAGTGAATAATAATAATTGGGGTAATAAACTAATCTGAAGGGGATATATGAACAGTCGTTTGTAGACCCTTTTGAAATAGCAAATGTATACCTATAGCTATAACTATGTATTTTATAACTTCTCGATAGCCTCTTTTCCTAAAAGTTTTGACATACCTTGATATTCCTGTTAGGAATTGGTTTTTGACTGCCTTTGTGGCGCAGTGGTAGCGTATGCGACTGCTGTTCTTGAGGTCTCAGGTTCGATTCCCGGAGCGAACCAAATGTTTGTATGATCTACAAATATTTGTTTCGGAGTCTTGGTGTTTTCGCTCTACACTACGTTTGCCTAATCGTGGTCTTCACGCTTGGCTCCAGCGACCATTAGTCCACCTGGAGACATATCCGGCCCTCTTCCACTTCAGAGTGCTAATCATCCGTGCGATATCGGTTACTCCAGTTCTCTTTCGAATTGTATCATTACGTATTCTATCGACAAGAGAAACACCCAGCATCGTACGCTCCATCGCACGCTGAGCTTCTTTAAACTTGTGGACCAGTCCAACGGTGAGTGACCACGTCTTGGCTCCGTATGTCATGACGGGCAAGACGCACTGGTTGAAAACCTTGACTCAGAATCTCAGAACGGCAACATCATATTCAACGTATATTCAATACTATGCAAGCTAATTGTTTTACCGTATAGGAGGACAGAAGGAAACTGGTCACCTCTGTTTCCTTTTTACATAACTATGCTCTTTTGTACATTACCGAACTCAATTTAATCCCATTCTTTATCAGTCAATCTTTGCATGGTATAGCCATCTTGTGAGGTAGGCGCACATATTTACATATAATTAGTCAACTTGAGTTTAAACTGTATAATATTACATTTATGTGTTTCAATATAAATTCAATATAAATAAATATGAATATATATGTATTCTATACCTCGGTATATTAACATAAACATACAATATCATCCTTAGCCTATCATGCATGCCACTTGGTTCGATCGTCGACTTCTCATATTCAGCTTCTGTCAGTCGTCTTGCGTAAATCAACACTCCACCTGGCATGTTAACATCTTACACTACATACATATTTACGAGTACCTTATATTTATACACTTTTCTCCAGATTTATTTGCTGTTTTTTCCAAGTAGAAATAAATAATCAGAGTCAATGCAGTAATTCTATCAAAAAGTATCTGAAACAAAATGTATACCAGGATTAAAACCTATTGAATTGACATGAAAACCATGCCGTAATACCTGGTGTTACACAACATGATCCGATAAATAATTAAAAAGCAATCAGGGACACCTTTCAAAAAGCCAACCACTAATACGGTACGATATTCCTGTGATCAGTCTCCATTATATATGTGGGGCTACACTTCAAGCGGATTTGAAATCAATAAAATAATAGACACTGTTGTTGTGACGTCACTCTTATTTTGTTTGTGTATCATCGCCTATTTATATTAAAAATACCTTGTACTGCAATCTATATTAGGAACAGAAGTATCAATATAAATCGATGTAACTAAAACATTATTTTTAATATTACTTCGAATCATATGGATACTGTCATTATTGGCCTTTTAGCTGAATGTCCTTAGAAATATGTATACATTAAAGATATTTGGTATTGTATAGAGGAATATTATGGAAACTGACCCATGAGCATCTGCAACTCACTCGCGGGAGTAACATTTTCAAGTATGAAAGCGGACTGAGATCTCTCTCCGTCATTATCAGATTTGAATCATTATATTTTATTCTCAATAAAAATATTATTAAGCTTTACATACGCATGATTATCAATATGCAATGTCATTTAAATTTGTCATTTCATTATTTTAGTCTTACCGTTTCAACTAGAGCCACGCCTTTAATCCTAATTGGATAGAAGGACCCGGCAGGCGCAGTAGTCTACACACGTATAATTTTAGTAGGTATATGTCTATATCTATGTTTGTTGTGTGGTTCGTCAACTGTCCAAATATTGTCATTTGGGTTCCTACTGCAATAGGTTATATACGTAAATATATTAAGAATATAGTGGATGGTATATTAATTTACTTTTTCACTATAACGACAGAAGAAATGTAATGGCATCATATAAGTTTAAATTAAAAAAATATATTAATATGAAAGTCTTAAGAAGATAAAGTACTAATCAAGGATTATAAGTATTAAAAATTAAATTAGAGTATCGATGTTGTCCTTTTTATTTTATTTTTTTAAATATATAAAAGATCAACATCGATACTCTAATTCCGGTTATAGTTAAGCGCCATAGAGCCAGTTAATAAATCGCTTATCTGACAGGTGTTTTGACATACCTTGTATGGAAGATACGTCAAAGCATCTGTTAGATAAGATATACGAAACTTATCAGTAACCAGTGATACAAGAACTAAGTCGTTTTATAAACGTTGACGTTAACGTTTGTTAAAAGAGTTTTAGTCATTTTAAAAAGTAAACAATATTTTTTCTCAAATTATATATAAGAACTATTGACTTAATTTTAACACAAAGCTAAAATTGAAAGGAAAGCTAATGAAGTAAACAAATTAAATGTATATTCATAAGTCTACGCCGTAGCAATAAAGTACTACGCTGTAGCAGTAGCGTAAGTAGAGACTACAAAGATACCATATTGCTATATTGATGGATAGATATTGTTACTTATTAATGCAAAAAAAGTGTTAACACATAGTATATATAAAAATACCAGCCACCAATTCAAAAGATTTTGAAAATTCTGACAACGCACTTATTTATTCGTTGAGTGGGAAGGGTCAACGGATCTTTAACCATTTTGTAGAGATCAACGATTACTTTTCATAATGTTGCATGTAACAATGTATTTAATGTCAATTGTTGGAATAAACAGAGACATTTAAGCAGATCAATAAAAGTCAAATTCTTCTTCGATCCAATGGCTTCTGTTCCAATTTCCCTTCGTTCCGTTTAATTTAGTTTCAGTTGTTCCGTTTTCCCATCAACGCGGGACATCGCTTAATCGTCCGCTGACGCTTCTCCGCAACTCCATTAAACTAAAGTTTAAAGTTTGTTGTTGACATAGACGTGATTAGACGCTAGCTTAAAGCTCCTATTAACAAATTCATTTAAATCGAAATTTACCCATTTTAGGGCAGTTCTTACTGCTTTTATTTTCTTTGATATTCACTTGTAAAGTATAAAAACCAGAAATAAGTTTTGAATGTTATATTTCTATATTTTATGTACGCATGGATCTTCATTATGTAATTTATTTTAGTAAATGCATGTATTGTTAGATCACACAAACAAAGTTTTGCATGTTCTGAGGCCATACTATTTCTTTGCCAGTATTCTTTTCATAAGGCCCTACGAATTTTAGAAACTGGAAGTTATAAATCGACACAAGCGGGCAGTAGATTTTGGTGTTTTCACCATATTTGCCTTGACAATCCACACTATATGTACTAACTACTGTGGCGTATGTTTGTGTCGATCTATGATTTTTACTGTAGCTTCAATTAAACGTTCATAAATGTCACTTAGTGTCTTAATTGATAGCTTTTTACATCTGTTTATCTTAAAAATTATGACGCGAACATGCTTTAAGAGTCATTGTCAACTCATGTTATGTTCCTTAACTGTCCCCATACCTATTTTAAACAATCTGAGTAATGTTTTGAACCAGAAACTAGTAAACACGGCTCTACATAACATTGGACCCAACCGTTTATCAAACGAAATTCCCATTGGATTTAATTTGTCACGTATTTACATAATAAATGAACGCCTCCGCCTCGAAGCGGTGTAATCCGGCTTAAATCGGTTTAATACAGCTTAAACCGCTTTTATACATCATTGAGAGACTTGATTCTCGATCGGGAGACAATTTGCATGTTATTTCGTGTTAATACCTTAATAGTGGGTGAGCTCAGTAATTTTGTAATGACAACATTTGCTTAATGTCGAAGGATCGTGTTTAATTGAGAATACATCTTGTTGTAGAATATAACTCAGCAAAAGTACTTAAAGACATTAAGTCAGATAATGGAGGCACGGGTTTCAATACTTTCTTATTACAGTCGGTTTTCAATATTACAAAATCATTAAAAGATTATTTTAAATGGACACTGCGTAGTAATTATAATACAATCTACCTGAATTGAAAATCTATACACAAAATAGCTTTTGACCGCGGCTATAACCCCCTCCCCCCTTCCTCAGCATGTAAGTCGGCTTTCGCGACCAGTACTCTACAAAAAGTATCCTATATGCTTTTCCAAGGTCTACCCTATATCTGTATACCAATGTTCATCCAAATCGATTCAGTAGCTTAAAGCTGACATGCAGACACAGTTTCTTTCCAATTTATAATATTAAAATGTAAGAATGGATATTATTTTTCCAAATTGAAAATCGAGTACCAATAAGTTGACTGCGGCAAAATAAACAGCTTTAGGTGTCACAACTAGATATGTTTCGAATATCAGTTATGTCAATATTGTCTTGGCCATTATCTGTACATGGTATACAATGAAGTCGTTTCTGCTGTCTGTTCGCTTAGATCTTTTAAACTACTTTACGAATTTTAATGAAGATTTCAGCAATAGATGGAGTAATTAAAAAGATGATTTATATGTTTTAAAGTTTTTCCTGCCAACCTGGACCGGATCGCTAATCTCGTATGTAACAGGTTTTATATTATATTAACGTTACGGATTATTACATACTATAAGGTACATCAGTACCTAGAAGAATTTTTATCTACATCCATTATGTATGTGATTTATATTAGCTTAAAATTTTATTATACTCATCATCTATAATGAAAGAATTGCAACGGTCTAGATACTTCCTCCCCGTAGGAGCCTTGGGGCCGGAGGAGTATTCCATGCATTGCCAATGTTAAATGTTAGTATTGATGCGAAAGTAATTAGGTCTCTTTGTAACACTTTTACCGCTATACGGTTGCACCGATTTTGATGAAATTTATTATTATTCTTAAAACATTGCATAGGCTACGAATTATCACGATTACTAGTTTTATAATATTTGTTTAAAATTAAAGTTAGCAAGTAGTAACCTGTATATCTAGTTAATTTGAAACCTTAGGTTACACAGATGTTGATCTAATATTTTATAAATAATGACATAATTGGTTACTTATGAAATTATAATAACAATAGTATTGACGGGGTCTTTTGCGATGGGGTAAGATAATATTGGATCGTGAATGCTGCAAAATCTGAAATACACTCGTAAATAGAACCATTTTTGCCTTTCTAAAATGCAGTGTGTGGTATCGTTGATTTAATATATTTTGTTGTAAAGCACCGATCGTCGTCCTTTTCAAAATTCCTAGCCAATATTAACTATGAAACTCAACGAAAGAAAAGTCGTTGTCTAAAAACCTTAGACTCTCTCACAATTTATACTCAAACTTCATTCTACAGTTTTAATCTGCGTTCTTAATAGAGTTTTTCAAAGTTTCATCTTTCCCTTTAAACAGTCGGGCCTTTGTCAAAAGAAATGAAATTTCCTCCATGCTATACTTTAACTTCAAAACGTGATGCATAAAAAAATAATGTGTTTGAAATTGCGTTCAGGACGACAGGGTTTGTTTTATATTTTCCTCGAGATGATATTACTGTTAAGATTAAACTATTTTATGTCGAACTTTCTAAATTAGTTTTTCAATGTAAACAAGATTAAATTAGCTATTAAATAATGTATTAATTGACATTTATAATTAAAACAAAAGGTTGTATAATGAAACGAAGATAATGATGAGTTGAACAGTTGGTTAGCCTTTATGATAAGCTATGTCTTATCTTAGTGAATAAGACATGGCTAATATGCTTTATTAAGTATATATCATTAAGCTCTCTTGAAGTTAATTGGCAATACTCAATAGCTTTATATTATTTTTTCTCAATAAAGTTAATGGTTTGCAAAAAAGCAAATTAATATATTTTCTTTAACTCACAAAATTAATTCCCTTTTATCTATGTTGCAAACAAACTATCTCGAATCGCTTAAAAATGAATAGGAATCTCTTAACGAAACACTCAGACATGTAAACAAGTGGTCTGTATAACATAATCGGTGATACACCATCAAGTCCCCACTTCCACTGGCGTACTACCCTCGATTCAATTAAACTTTAACCAAGTTCTCGTAAACAACATAATTAATAACAACGCAGAGAATTTTGAACTTTATTTTGGAATCGATAAGATTTATTATGGAATATCGATGAGAAATGATGTCAATTATCAAAATACTATTGTTTTGGTATCATAGTCGGCAAGTTCAAATGCGTTTATTATGATAGTTATATTCGGGACACAATTTATCAGTTACATGTATATGTACGGCACAATAGCTATTTCCAACCATTTCAAAGAGAGAATAAGTACCATAGGGTCCATAAACTGAGATCCCAGTCAGCCCAGACCTATATTATTTTAGGAAAGATGATATTTTTAGAATCGTTAGTCTAACATATACATACTCAGTACCGTTACCAAAGCACCAATTGGTTTCCAAAATAAAAGAAATACGTACAGCCAGAAGTTTCTGCCAGCTGCTATTCAAAAGCGTAAGGCCTGGCTAATAGGTTCATCCGTTGCAGAGACAGTCTCTAGATGTTTAAAAATGCACTACATACTTATATAACGTGTAAAGAAGAATAACAAGTACTTCAATGACAGAGCTTTGCTCGGCATTTTGTTTTGGTAAATTTTCTAAATGTGAATCCTAGCTAGATCGATTTATAGCCCCCGAAACCTCTATATTTTTTTATGGAATGAGGGGCAAACGAACTGCCATATCACCTGATGGTAAGCCATTATCGCCGCTAATGGAAACCCGTAACACCAGAGGCGTCACAAGTGCGTTGTCAGCCTTTGGGGGATGAGGAGAGGGGTTGGGGGTGTTGGATGGGTTTTGAGTATGGGTCTCTGGTATCCTCACTCACTCCGTGAAACACAGCGTAAGCGCTGTTTCACATCGGTTTTCTATAAGGCCATGGTATCACTCCGGTCGAGCTGGCCCGTGGCTCTCCCACGGTAAACATATTGAATTTCATGAAAATCGTTGCAGCTATTTCAGAGATTCAGATTATTTTATATACAAGAATTGCTTGTTCAAAGGTATTAGTTAAAACACTAAAGAGAGTCACTCACAAAAAAGTGTCGTTATATGATAGAACCATAAACAAAGACTTCCCGGTAGTTCCAATAAATTATTGCGTATTTACGAAACACGAAAATGTCGGATATCTAATATCCATTCTAAAACGGTTGTAGACATAGCAACGTTTGATCTTACATTGTATGGTTGAAGTACTAGGTAGTAAAGCCACAAAAAGAGCGTTAAATTCAAGTTAAGGTAAAGTAAATATTTGAGAACTGCTCCTACAAGTAGAAACTTCCTTATAGAGAGACTTTTGATCCTACTCATCTATATAAATAAAAATTAATCACTGAAATGTATGTATGCGCATAACTTCTGATCGACTACATTAAATTGAATATTTTTTTCTATGTGTTCGTTATTGTTAGGACAAGGTTTGTATAGAAAATTAAAATATTTTTTTAAAGTTATTGCACTACCTGTACGAAACTGAAGCGGGCATAATTACTAAGATAACTTTTTCTGAAATTTATAAAATATTTTTCGTAGGAAAAATATTGTAGTACCCTAAGGTTAGGGTACCTCAGACCACTATCTATTGAGGATGCGATGGACTTGAGCAACGAAGTACGTAGTATATTGTTTACAATATAATTACAACAACAAGTTAGGAATAAATATGGCCCGGCACAGCTTGTTTCAAATATTTCAAAATTTAAGCATCCAAGAATATTGTTTTACTAATTCTTCTTATTAACTCTGTACATCACTTATATATCCATTCAGCTACTTTCGCTTAGCAGTTGAATATGTGATCACAATTTACTATTTTGAACACGTTTTGCTTTTCATGTTTGTTTGTTTGTAACCGAGTTTTTTTCCGACCGAACCGAGTTCATTCAACTATATTTATAATTAAATTAAGTAATCTAAACTCAATTATTATTAGTACAATTTTTGTTTGGAGTACTTTTACATCTGATGTTAAACTTTGGAGTTTTGAAAAATATTTGGTCAGCAGAAATTACTCAGGAAAAACATTCAAAATTATGAAAACAATTTTACTACCCCCACGCTTATTTTATGGCTCTACTATAAAACTTATTACCGCCCTTTGTTTCACCACCCGCCTAGTAACGCATCGATCACGTCACATAGCATACGCAAATTTATTACAATGGTAAAAGTACGAAATAACTTCAACAGGTTACGTTAATACTAAAAGTAAACTGCGTAGAATCTTTAAGTTGCAAAGTTTATAAAAACTAGATATGTTTTTTTTATTTTAGTTATAAATTAGATTGGTTTGAAATTTGTTAAAATTTATTGCAATAACGAAATATCTTAAACAGGTAGCAAAATAACTTTAAAGGTACTCGAATACGTTAAAACTAGAAATAAAGTATGCGTAGAACCTTTTAGTAGCAAAGACTATGAAAGCTGGTCATTACAATTTTCTATTTTAGTTCCAAATTGTATGGTTCAAAATTTATTAAACATTATTTCAATGGTAAAAGAACGAAATAACATTAGCAAATAGAGTCGGTTATGTTAAAGCTATGCGTAAAACCTTTTAGTAACACATAAGTCTGGAATTTTATACTTTAGTTCCAAATTAGATCGGTTCGATTTCTACTCATGATGAATAAATATATACTAGGCCTGTCAGGCTCCATCAAGTTTGAGTTTAAATAGTTTTAAGTGTCTCAGTTGTTAATATCTAGTTAGAAACTCTACGGAAAATCATAGCTAAGTTGTACTGCACACTATGTCTTTAGTCCAGAGTTTTGAGTGCTTATAGAATATGGAAAAAAAATATTATTGGTACTCTAATATTAACTTTATGATAAAAACAAGATTCAACAAAAAAATGTTTTAAATGATAACGTTTTGTGTAGTTATTTAAGTAGCATGTTAAGTAGTAAAATATCCATATTTTTAGTTTCAATTAGTAAAAAAATACGCTATCAAAGGTCGGTTACCAACAAAATAACATATAAATGAATTTAGTTTTAATTGTACGTTTGTTTGGTTTGTTTATTAGTAAAAAACGTGTTAGAAACAGAACCCCAGTGGAATGAAAGAGACATTTTTACCAAATAGTACCTTCAGACATTGAATTAATGATCATTTTAATTTTTATTACATTCTGAGCAAAGTAGTCACATAATGTATATACATTTAAACCTGTTAAAAATATTGTTCTAGTTATGAACTAACAAGGTTTCATAACATGGGTTGTGAAGTATATCATATTCCTAAGCCGAACAAGGCTTCTTGTTACTCGGATAATCGGGCCGGGTTCTGTTTCTTAATGAACAACTAACCGCAATGGAACATTAACGCCTGCCTAATTATTTCCTTAGTACTTAGTTATGACATAAAGAAAAAGCCAAGTGAAATTGTATCTTATAGTCGTTCCAATACTTTATTTAACTTTTGACAGATCACGCACATAAAGTTTTGTAATAATTTTTGATACAATGTACTACAGATAATACTGTACTTTATGGGCGGGCTCCGCCTACTTAGGGATGTGTCATTCGTAATTAATGACCACAGACTATAAAAACGGTTTTGAAATAAATCGATTATCGATTATATTAATAAAACATACAATAAAATTATTGTGATTATATTTTATATCAAATCACGTAAAAAGCTTTATTATTTTGCATTAAAATGCCCTAAATGTCTCTGTTTCAATGCATAAATAATTTGCGTAATGAAAACAGTTCCATCGTACTCGTACCTAGTAATGGGATCGAATGTATTCGCCGCAAATTAATGAATCTAAAATAATTGTTTAGACTTACTATAGTTGGTTCAAATAAAAACTGCCTGCGGTACCTACTTGTAATGAACAGGTACAAAATGTTGAAATTCGTAGTAATTTACGGATTAAAAATAAAACAATCAAAAGAGGTACTGTAATACTAATTTTAATTATAAAGAATCGTCTTCTTCGTATGACCAGGAATCATCATCACTTGAGTTCTCAGTAATATTGATTATCATTTCTTGGATAGATAAATTGTCGAATGCAACATCCCGATCCCAATCCGACATTATCACCTTCTTTGTTTTTTCTACAACATTCGCCCAGTTTTCTGGAGTTACTTTTTCACACGCATTTTTCAGTAAATTCAGCATTTTTCTTGCGGTGAAAGGAGGAGTTGTATTGTTCCTCGCAGCATATCCTTTAACTTGTGCCCAGATCATTTCAATTGCATTATATTGGCAGTGATATGGGGGAATTCTGAGGACGGTATGCCCATGCTCTGCTGCCATTTCATCTATGACGTATCGTTTTGGCAGCTTCTTTGTTTTTAATATCTTTACTAACTCTACTTTTAGTAGGGACTCATTCACCTCTTCGCCATTGAGCCAGTTTATAATTTCATGTTTTTTGTTGGCCTGTGTTGGTATTTTATTAATTTGACGAGAGTGATAAGGTGCATTATCAATAAATATTATTGATGGCTCTTCGAGTGATGTAAGCATTTCTCTGAACCACTTTTCATACACGTTCGAATTCATCTCCTCATGATAATCTCCTGTTTTCTGGGATTTAAAAGCTAATAGAGCGCCTGGCACAAATCCTTTTACTGTTCCTGCATGACAAATAATCAGTCGTTCGCCTTTTCCCATTGGTACTGTAGAAGTGGAGCCAACGGTGTTGTCAGTCCAAGTTTTTGACAGCGTATGATTCGCATTGAGCCAAGTTTCATCTGTGAAAACAACATTCGACCAATCTTCTATTTTTTTTGCTTGTCTTAAAAAATCGCATCTATACAAAGCAATATCATTGCGTTCCATTAAAATTTTTCGTATGTCACATTTTTGGAATAACATTCCAATGTCTTTCAATACCTTTGTCAGAGAAGATTTTTGACCACGGAACAAACCACTATTTCGAAGAGATTGTGTTAGTTTTTTTAATGTTGGAATCTCTTTTCTTTGGTAATAGTCGTATATATGACGACGAATAGCATCAGCGTCAAAATTGTCAACGGCTGTAACTTTACTAGGCGGACGTTTTTTCTTAGGTGTAGATAGCTTATTCTGTTCCATGCCACTGCTGCCGTAGCCTTCTTTTGTTATTTTTGCCACTGTTGGAGCACTAATACCTAATGCTGCTGCAACACGGTCTCTAACTTGAGTCACTGGTATAAGAGGCCCACCATTACGGCTTTCCTTTTCAAAGTATTCACGAAGTCGCAAGACAAACTCTCTTGTTTGTCCTTTGAGTACTTTCTTTTTTGGCATTTTGACAGTAACGAAGGCAGGAACGATACGCTCAACACAACCAAACGTGAGAATTCACAAATAAATCAATACGGAGGAATATAAATACTCAACTATATTGAAGGTTACTCATTGAAATACTGTAGATTATTTTAAAATAGACATAGAGAGATTTAATAAAGATCATCAATAGTTTAACAAATACAATATTAACCACTGAATTACAACACAATACAATAATACATTTTGAAAATTCAGTTCCTTTTATATATTTTTTCATGACATAGAACCGTCATATTTGAACAACATTCTTTTAATCCATTTCTTCTTTATTTTGACAAAGGAGGTCGCACATTGAAACACATAGAAATATGAAGTACGAAATTATCTATAAAATAATGAGTTTGTTACATAAATCGATTAAAACTTCTTAATGCATAAAATCGATCGATGAAAGAAATCGAATAGGTAACGGGTCAGGGTATCACTATTTGATTAAGTATTAGAGCTGTCAAAAGTTAAATAAACTATTGGAACGACTATAATTCATTTCCCCTTTGTTTACTTTTATATTTTCTTTTGTTTTTAGCCCGTGGCTCCACCCAAGGATATGTCCGTTATCGTAGTAAAGAGTACCCTATGTCCTTCATCAAGAATAGAAGTATCTATCTTAATGTTAAAATTTCATTGAAATCGGTGAAGCGGCTTATCCGCGAAAATCATATTTTTTATGTGTTTGTTTATTATACACTAGTAACTACTTGTAATTGAATGAGATCCCAGTCACCACAGACTTACAACATTTTAGAAAATATTTTTAGGATCAGTAATCTATACTAATAATCTATACTAATTATAAAGTTGAAGAATTTGTTTGTTTGTATATTTATTTGTTTGTTTGAACACTCTAATCTCAGGTACCACTGTTCCTATTTAAAAATTCAGTGTTGGATAGTTCATTTATCGAGGAAGGCTATAGGCTATATACTCGTATCATCACGCTACTACTAATAGGAGCGGAGCACCAATGAAGAATGTTTCAAAAACATATGCTTAGAAAAGAATGGATATAGTAGGAGAGCTGGCACCAATTTTTGGGTAGGTATTTGAGGCAAGCTGAAAACTTGTCAGATACCTCTCCTATTATATCCCAACTCGGGACTGCAGACCTGGCTGGTGAGTAGCGGGGCTAAATAAAACCCCACATTTAACAAAAAAAAATTTTTCTTATCCAAAAATATATTTGAGGCACTACGCAATTTATATATGTTGCAGTGTAATACTTAATGAATACGAAAAAAAAATAAGCCAGATAATTTAATCGGGGTTTTAACATTACCAGACGCGTGCAAAAATATTTTGCAAAAAATTATAAAAAATGTTTTTGAGGCAGCTTGAAATTTTAATGAAGTGTTATTTATAACTAAAAAATAAGATTCCCAGACAAGAAGACAGATCATTTCGGTGGGGCTTTCTACCTGCCAGGTGATCAAAAATATAATGAATTGGTACGAGCCTGTAGTGCTATAGACAAGCTGTAGTGTGAGAGAGAGCGCATAACGACAGCTGTCTTCGTTCTTGCTTGCCGCGTTACTATTGGCTCTCGCGGTGCCAAGTGACTTACAATAACCCATGAGGTTTCTATTTAATATTTTGGAGTAAAAAATATAAAATTTTCTGAATTTGTACTAAAAACATTTTGTATAAAAGGGATGGTATTGATTTATGGACGTTAAAGGGACATATTTTTGTGATTTCTTTTTAATTTTCAAAAATTAGTTATTTTGCCAATTATAATGCGAATTTGAACGTAATAAACTGTTTAAATATTTGATATTTCCGCAGAAACATTTATTTTTGAAGAGAATTAAATGAAAAAAAAATATTTTTTCAACAATTTTTGTTCCAAAAATTTTTGTACAGGATTTATATTATTACCCCGACATTCAAAACTAAAACTTGATTTTTTTTCTCGGGCAGTATTCTAAATCAAAATTTATACGGATTTTTTTTTTATCTTAAAATTAATAAGGGTTACGTATTAAAAAAAGCAATAATTAAAATAAGTCACGTGACCTCGCCAAAGCCAATAGTAACGCGGCAAGGCTTGTCTATAGCACTACAGGCTCGTACCAATTCATTATTTGTTTGATCACCTGGCAGATAGAAAGCCCCACCGAAATGATCTGTCTTTTTGGGAATCTTATTTTTTAGTTATAAATAATACTCCATTAAAATTTCAAGCTGCCTCATAAACATTTTTTATAATTTTTTGCAAAATATTTTTGCACGCGTCTGGCAATGTTAAATCCCCGATTAAATTATCTGGCTTATTTTTTTTCGTATTTATAAAGTATTACACTGCAACATATATAAATTGCGTAGTGCCTCAAATGTATTTTTGGGGAAGAAAAAAAAAATTTTAAAAAAATGTAGGGGTTGATTTAGCCCCGCTACTCACCAGCCAGGTCTGCAGTCCCGAGTTGGGATATAATAGGAGAGGTATCTGACAAGTTTTCAGCTTGCCTCAAATACCTACCCAAAAATTGGTGCCAGCTCTCGGACCAATACTCGCTAAGCTGAAAGCGGGGCCATTTTACAGATAGCAGATATCAAAGGTGGAAAAAAAGCAATTGATAATTATTAAACATGGTTTTTCACATAGGTATATTTTGTGTGATAAGAATAATAAATAATTTATAAATTTTAATTTCGTAATATGTGTGTGATATGTGTGAAATAGCGCTTGCGCTGTTTTTCAACGAGTGAGTGAGGATACCGGAGGCCCATACTCCATCCCCTCCCCCATCCTCAAAGTGCGGCATTGCACAGCAACTGTCATAAGTCAGTTGCACGTGTGTATGCGCGGACTCAGACACTTACCATTAGACAAGATACATTATCAACATACATCATTTGCTTATAAGATAAATAATTGTAAGTTACGTTTTACAAATAAAGCCACTTTAAGTACACACAGACAGAGCAAAATTGGATTTTCATATTTAAAAAAAATTAATACAGCTGTCGGCTGTCAAAGACAGAGACACTAATAGTCTTTGTGATATTGTAATTTATGCCGAAATTTTAAGAAAGGAAACTATACTTTTGAAGACATGTAGTTATACTATTACAAGATAAGTCATAGTTCGGAAATATAATCTTAAGTGAAATATAAGTCTAAACACAATTACAGCAATTGCTTTTGATTTTTTATAGTCAGCCCGGAGTAGAGGAGATATCTTTAGCCATCACACAGTCGTTATTTAATGAAAAGTTTGTAAATGTTTTACAACGTAACAACACTTTTGTTTTATTCCACCTGAATTTACAGCTTGCAACCAAAGTTTATTGAGCAGAAACCCACAGTTTGTATGTCCCGGCTTTTGCTGAAACCGGTCGTCGTATCGTAAATTTTAGTATCGACTCTATGGACCGACACTCCCGGCATCGTAAAGTGCACATTGCACGTTTTGTTTACTTTAAAATTTACGGCGACAGTACCAACTACGCAATGAACGTATGATGAAGTCTAAAAAATTGGAATTGGAACAACTATTGGAAAGATAAGATTTTTTTTTAAATAAAATGATTTCGTTTTATTTCGCAGAATAATGTCTTATGAAGACTTTTTAAAAACCGACATTTTGAAATCTTTTGATGATACACCGTCGCTTAGTAGCTCAATGAAAATGACATTTAGAGTGATAATAATCTTTAATTTCGTTATTTGTTGTTTTCAATGTTTAATGGCTGTAGCAAGTAAGAACACAAAATGACCAAAAAAATAAATAAACAAACAAATAAAGCTAAATAAAATAGTCTAAAAAGTAGAAAAGTGGTATAGAAATAAAATTATAATAATTTTCGAAATACTGACAATTGGGTATGCTTGACAAGCAAAAAAACGTTCTCCCAATCTCCAGGACGCTACAAAATTAATCTGAGGCGCAAACAAAGGTTGATAATTACATATAAATACATAATATATTTCAAGTAAATTATTTTATCGTCTCACTTACGCCTGCACTATTATCTGCTATACAGAGATTATTGCTGTTACTGTAAACCATTGAACTTATTTATTATCTTCATCAGGCCATTGCAGTTTTAACGTTTTACCCTCTGGGTACGGAATTCTAAAAATTATTTCCAAATATCTATATGATTTAAAAATTAACAATATGAAACTCTAAATAACGCTGAACTTTTTAACACTTCAGTGTGTCCATCTATTATAATTAGGCTCTATTCATACAACTGGCACATCATGACACTGGCACTACATGACACTGACACAAACACCACTGGCATTTATTTAAATTTTATTTAAAATTGACAAACATACAGAAAATAATATTAGTATCTCCTTGTATTTTCTAACCTCGGGTACTATCGAAAATAAAACTGCTTCATTTTTGTTTTTTGTTGTTTTACTGAACAGAGGATTCGTAGGATATGGCCAGCTGAATGGCATATTCGTTCAGTTAACGACGTATTGTAACCATCAATACCATCAAATAGAACATTGCAAGTATAGTAACTGTTCACTGCAAACGTTTTGTATAGGCAGTACTAAATGAAGATATATTCTAGATGGTTTTGTACAACAAACTTTAAATAGCGTGCTTTGAAAGACAATATTCTGATAAATTACACTACTATTAAATACTGTAAAATAACTCCATCTTTAAATAGGTTTTTGGTTGTTTTTAAGTTTCTTTATGTTTAAGTATTGTTTTTCTCACACTAACTATGAGTATAACTCACACAAACTAGTTTCCCATCATCTGTACGAATCTGAGGTCTAAATTAACTTCTTTGAGGTGTTATTTTTGAACTGACTATTTTGTATTAATTTAAAATTTACGTTTACTTCATAATTGGCGTAGTGTTCAAATATCACCATTGTAAACTTAATATTGTAAGCTGTGAAGAACCTTACATTAAATAAAAAAACAAAAATATAATATTTGTATGGCAATTAAGAATACATAGTGTCATCATCCTGATGAAAGAAAGAAGAAAGAAAGAAAAAGTATTTATTTTAACGACATTGCAACACAACAGATTATTAAATAAAATGGTACATAATACAGTATTGAAACATTAACTTAAAGCACAGTCAAGTATTTAACATAACAGTAATCAATGTTGTAACAATTTATAAATATCTCTATAGAATTCACTACACATATACTGATGCAAAGTTGCGTCGCAGTGCACATTAAAAACAGATGCTGCTCAGCCTATTGCTGCATCATTTACGATACAGCGCTGATTTTCAGCAACACCTTGAAGGTGATACGTGTGTCCTGAACAGTAGAACCAAAATGAAGATTTGTGTTTTGATACCAATTTACTATACTGTACGAATGTTTTTAATAATTATTACGGGATAATTACAGAGTATCGCTGATAATGAGGTGACATCGTTTACAATGACCATCCATCACGATTTACTCGTAAATACCAAGATACATCTGTAAGAGCTGACTAAGGAAGCAAACAATACCTACTGGTCTCGCCAGCGTGTTGCAGTAGACTATTAAATGCTGTTTTTATTATAATCACCATGGAGGCCCAATTATCCAGGCGTATAACTATTACCACCATGATGTCGGTCACCATGCTGCATTGTTGCATTGTCTCCATTCGCAATGAGTATGGTGACCACCATTCTTGGATTCCGTTTATGCTTTCCATAGAGTAGAGTCACTTTGTCAGGTTAATACATAAAGAGAATAGTATTAACTGAAAATAAATATATTTTGCTTATATATATGCAATTTCATTGGTTACAAAACACACATATATTCCTTTAGGAGTGGCTTTCAATCGTAAACATTACCAACACTACCAACATCCTATATCTTCACGGCAGCTAATAACAACGTCACGGTGACAAACGTCTGGCTCCAGCTATTAGATGCTAACTGCGATTGATGTGCCATGACCCAAACCACTCATAAATTTTAGTACCGTACCTACGTGCTTTTCCTTCTCAGGAGAAAAATCGATGGATGTTTATGTACCTTGCTGTTTAATGCTTTGGAAAATACCTATGTTTTATTTACACTTATTTTTAATTCAGGAAGGTTTTGAAAAACATATATATATATATGTTACAAAGCAGTAAGATGTCAATGTTGTACAAAAGCTAATCATGGGTCTTTATTAAAGTGAAAGAATTAAAAGCAACAGTTTTGGAATTTTTGTCTGTTTGTTTATGTGTTTTTGCGTGCTAATACCAGAAGTGGTTCACAAGTTGTCTAACAATATGTCTCTATAATAAACTCTCTCAAATTAGCAATACTTGGGAACCTTGATTTTTCACATATTGTACATATATATGTGATACTCGTATTTTACAAAATATACAATTAGCAACACAGAGTTTTTATTTTAATTATCTTTTGTATTGTGGTAAACTTCACTTAATATTAATTGGTGTTTGTTTTATTTCAGTAGGTTGACAAATATAAAAATTAAATTAATTTATAGAAGAAGAGATCTTGGATTGGAATTGGCCAATTGGGCCAAACGTGTTTTTGGATTTTTCTTACAAGTTATTTCACGCCCATGCCTCGGAGAGCACGTAAAGCTGTCAGTTACGCTCTTTATGAATATCTATGAGAATCCTTATTGTAAAGTCAATGACGTAAAATATAAAATCCGCAAATCAGAATTTCGTAGGTCCGTTTGACCTTGAATAATCTTAGGAATAATTAAGGCCAGGAAGAAGATGATTATATAATCAGGTTATATAATTTTATATGATTTGACTTTGATCAGATATAACAGAATATGAATTTATAAGTAGATTTAACAAAGTTCTAATTCACGTCATAACTAGTAGAGGTAATTGCTGTTACAAGTTATCTTAATTATCCTTAGTTTTGGAGTTATGCGGTACTAAATGTTAGTGTAATATTGTGTAGTAAGCCATTACGTAATTAACCATATTACGCAAATAGCTTATAACTTTGAACACGGTATAATTATGACGGAACCCGATGGAGGCTTTACTGAATACACACATTCACGTTAAATTTAGTCATAATATTACTCTAGCTGCTCATTATTTAAGAATAATTTTTGTTTTACAGTAAATTAGGTCAAATTTAAATAGAGATGTTAGAAAATCAAACTTATACGAAACTAACTCAAATATGTCCAAATCGCATACTTTGATAAACCGCCTTACTAAATTTCTTACTTTTAAAAGCGCAAGATTTTCTTTAAAATAAAATGAACCTAGTGTACAATCAGTTTGGATTGGAAAATAGTTATGCTAGAAACCAATTTGTAGACAGCAAGACCATCGTTTATAAAAACAAATGAATTAAAAGCTTCGTATGTTGAAGTTTAACTCATATATTGAAGGCTATTTGTCAGTTTGTATAGTGGGAGTGGCATGCTTCGGCATGCATGGGCCAGATCGACCGGAGTGATATCACAGCCTCACCGAAAACCAGTGTGAAACAGCGCCTGCGCTGTATGTAACCGAGTGAGTGAGGATACCGGAGGGCCATACCCCAAATCCTACCCCACCCCCAAAGGCTGGCAACGCACTTGTGACGCCTCTGGTGTTACGGGTGTCCATGGTCAGCCATAATCGCTTACTATCAGGCAAAACGCCTTTTATTCCATAAAAGGAAAGTTACTAACAATGTAATAGGATTTGTATACACAGTTTTTATTTAAAATTTTTAACCAACTTCATGTCGAATTATATATATAGCTAGCTGCACGGTTGGCCTAGTGGTTTAAGCGGTCACTACGCCGCTTGCTACTACGCCAAGTGCCGTGGGTTCAAATCCCACGTGGGACATCACTTTGTGTGATCCACAAAATGTTGTCCTGAGTCTGGGTGTTCTTTGTGTCTGTTACATGTATGTTTGTAAAGTCTCCCGCGATACAGGATGTATGTTCCTAATGCGGGAGTTGTCTTTTAAAAAACAAACAAAATATTTTTTTTTCTATGTTATTTATATGCATGCATTTTTCTGTTCAACTGGTGTTTATTTCGAAATACTCCAATTTAAATTTCCTATAGGTCTGATGATAAGTTATGAAGACAGACAACGAAACTCTTGAAAAAAAGACAACAAATCAACTGTGATTCCTGCAGTCGCATAAGTGTGTACAGTTTACGCAATTATTATTATTATTATTGTTTAAATTCCGTTGAACTGTTTTGTAAAATAATTTAAAGTCTTAATTTAAATTTGGTTTCTATGTTTATTATAAATAGTTTAAATTAAGAATACAAACGACTTTTCACTATCTCCGCTCTCATGCTTCTGCAACTCAGGAGTTCTAAGTGCATTAACGCCTTATGTCTTCCCCCATAGAATCGGTGATTACGGCCAATTTACGCTCGGGTACACTTATTCGTTTGAAGGTAACAAAAGAGTTATTAAGTACAGATTTTTTGTAAGATTGTATGTTTACATGAATGGCATAGCCGTTTAAGCGATCGTTAGACCGCGCCGCTTCCTACTACGCCAAGTGTTGTGGGTTCAAATTCCAAATGGAACAACATTTTTTGTATTCCACTACTATTATTATTCTGAATCTGGGTGTACTTTCTGTCCGTTTCATTTACCATTGTAAAGTACTCCGCTCCACACATGATGTATTTCTACTACGGGAGATATCTTTGAAAATCGAAACACAGTTAACACTCACGTCGAACTGGTCTAATTGTGCCCAAAGATGCCTCTCTCGGTTTAGATATGATATGTATAACGACTTTAATATTCTTTGTATCTCTTAAATTTTAGACGCAATTTAAGCACCGGTTTTTAGCTATCTCAAGGCGTACTGCTCGCCTGCAACTTAATTAAAAACAGAATGGGTAAATTATAATTTCATTTGATGTCATAGTACACTTTGCAACGACTCTCTAGAACAATGACGGAAGTTTTAATTGTAACACAGCTGAGACTTGAAGTAAACAGTGAGGATATTTTTGCTAGATAGTATGAACTAAACACGTTAGCCTAACAAGTAGCAACATAGATAAAAGATATACAGTTTTAAAAGAGCAAATATTAAACAACTTTATTTTGAAAAATATTGTTTGTGGTTTTCCTGACTTCTTTGAAATCCGCTATTTATTTAATTTAAAAAGATCACAAGATTTTATATATGTTGATGTATGATACCTTATAAGTTTTTTTTTATAAATATAAGATATGTATACTATCATCATCAACTACAATATCAGGAGTCCTTTGATAGACATATCCCTCTCTTTAGAAATGAGGTATTGGCCTACTGTACAGTAGGTACGTTGGGCAGACGGTTTGCTATATAATTTGTTTCAACTTTTCATTTTCTTTGCGGTACTGTTGCCATACCTCGTTTGCTTCTTTTTATTGGCTCTTACGACGTCTACGGTATAAACAAGGGTAGTGACAATGTGTATTTTAAATCCATTGCCACATAGAGTGCAAAAATTAAAAAGATTATAAATACATTATATCTTGGAAAAGCAGCACAGTATGGTGTACTTTATTTCTTTTTAAAAGCACTTCTGCACGAAGAAGCAGTGACAAAAATAAACAAACTTACTTTAGAAGTCGTAAATGCAACTTGACATAAAGAAGATAAAGTGTGTCATAATAGTTTTACACTTCGCCCCAACAAAATGATAACAGTAGGTCACCTTTGGTCAACGTCCCCACTGTTAAAATGGATGACTTGGCTAAAACATAAAAACTAATATTAAGAATATAAAACACTTCCTTGAAAACAATCTTACACAAAAAAAGAATTTCAATTGTAACCAGTCATCAATTAGGTTAAAAATCGTGTGCAAAGAGTTGTCACTTGTGACCTTTTACTAGATTTATACAGACAACATTAAGGACATATGTTGCAAAGGTGAGAATGTTGAGATTGTTCTCGAGATAAGTGTGAAGATTGGATATGGCTCTCAAGTTGCTGGCCTGTAATGAAGGGCGATAAATCGTGGATAGTGATGCGAACCGTTTTTCTCGTAAGTGGACCATTCGAGTCGAGAGATTGTATCTATGCTATCCTTTTTGTTGCTTCAGAAAGGGCCTTCTATTAAATTGTCCTGAATTAACATCTAATCAATTATTTATGGTACAATTAAAATTATACTGAAAACTTGACAAACTCAAAAGTTTTATTTTTGGTGTATTTTGAAAAAGCGAGTATCTGTCCTTATCGATGCAAGCAGCGAGAGTCTGAAATGGCATACCTTTGACATTTGAGGCTAATCGAAACTCTGCACATGTTTAAATAATCGAGTATTTAAAATAGATTGGTTGGAAACTTTTAGAAATATGATCAATACCTACCTTAAAATAAATTTGAGATTCCTAAATCGTTGATTTTATGATTCGTGGTTGATTTAAATAAAACTAGCGGTGCTTCAGGACAAATACCCGAATTAATTATATTTGTCCGGAAGAATGATTTCACAAAAATATTTATAATTCAATATTTTGCAATAAAATTGATCAATCACTCGAGACACAAATGTCAATATGATCATAAACTAGACTTTTCCTGTACTATGATAAGCCAGATTACTAATAAATATACTTTATATTTACTAAACATTATGAATAAATTACACCTAAACAAAGTAAAATATTTGTGGTGTTCAACATGTAAAAGGAATACATTCTGGGTGAAAACAAATATACGATCATTCAAAACTCGAGATCACTTATCAACAAATCAAATTAGGTCAGGAAAATTAAATGAATTTATTCAGAGACAAAACAAATACTATTGTGTCTATAACGACAAGGTCTAAATACATAGAAGTATAATAATATTGATTTAAAACCACTATACCAATAGATAGTTCTAGTTGATAACTAAATAGTATTAAGTTAACATTCGTCTGAGGTTTGTTAATTAAATAAAGTGGAATCAGCATTTTACTTGATTTTGAGAATTTGTTGATTTCAATTTAATTAAAGTATTCTATTTCGTTATCTCTAACGCAGAAGAGCAATATTCCAGTAGTTTGTTGTCTTTTCTACGAAAAATATTTCAGCATTTACTTATTATTATTAGCATTAGGATTCTCAGTTCTGTATCTAACCTAACCAAGTCCTTCACAAACTCTGTAAATAACTTGTTTAGATTTCACATGATATGAGAAATTTCAATTTCAAAATTAAGAGATATTTTTGTGGGAACTGTACCGTACAACAAAACACATTTCAATGGTATCTAACGGAGAAACGCCATGCCAAGGAATGACTGCTAATTCATAATGTAAATGCAAAAGTAACTCTGCCTATCCGTCGGTTACGCTTTCTCGATTTCAATGAAACTTGGCTTTGAGATTCTTTTGATTGTTTAGGAAGACAATAAGCTACTTTTTACCGCGATAACCGATATACACGTAGGCGGAGCAAAGCTAGTAAATACTTAACGTTCTAAAGTCAACAATTCGACTTGACTAGCGGTTTGACAGGCTTGGTCGCCTCACTTCGCTATGTTGTAGGAATCCCACCCGTTTCTCCACATTGTAAATAAAGTGGGTGTCACAAATATAATCGATATCTTCGAGTTATACAAATACAGCACTAGTCCAAAATAACATCGCGTTCACCTGACGTATGGCGCACAATTAATGCCCTGTTACGTAACTGACGATCTCGGGTAGAACTTATTTTCTCTTTTTTAGTTCCTTGACTGACTTTGTTCATAAAATTAAGCGTAGAAACTTTTTTTATGGAATTGGGGGGGACGTATCGCCAGATGGTAAGCGATTACCGCCGCCCATGGACACCCGCAACACCAGAGGCGTCACAAGTGCGTTGCCGGCCATTTGGGGATGGGGAGGAGGATAGGGGTAGGGGATGGGATATGGGCCTCCGGTATCCACACGCACTATTTCACACCGGTTTTCTGTGAGGCCGTGGTATCACTCTGGTCGAGCCTGCCCATTCATGCCGAAGCGTGGGTCTCCCACGGTAAGACTATATCTACTACTGTTTTTTTTAATAACAAATGTTGGGTTTGTTTCGAATAGTTTTCTTTTTTGTAAAATTATATAAATAATAAGAAACTGCACTGATTTACACTTTACATTTTCTCTGAAATTTTGATTTTGAAGGACGATGTATGGATTTCCTTTCTTGAATCAATAACCTTCTTCTTGCAATTTTATACGTATAAAGCAATAAAAACAGTTTATACGTTCATATAAACACCATTTTACGACACAGTGGTCGCGCCGTGTGGAATTACTTCATTTGTCCACTTTTATGTTCCCTTTAGTGATCTCAGAAATTGTGGCTTTAGTATGAAAGGCTCGGGCAACGATCAAATTGTGTGGAATGTCCTGTCTAATGGAAATATAAACGCACTACATCGAGTCTTATAATACAAGCTTGATTGTTGATTATTTTTTTCCTTAATTTAAGTATTTCTATTATTTATCCAAAAGTCTTAAGAAAATTGTTTGTGTTAGTTGTACTTGTGTTATTTTTCTTCGTGAACAGTAAATAAATGCTATCTAATTACAAACCTTATTGTCTAATCAGCTATTTTAGATTTCTTGCAGCCGAGACTGATGATAGATATTGATTCCATCTATCTATACTAATAATAAATCTGAAGAGTTTGTTTGTTTGAACGCGCTAATCTTAGGAACCGCGGGTCCGATTTGAAAAATTATTTCAGTGTTGGATAGTCCATTTATCGAGGAAGGTTATATAGGCTATATATCATCGCGCTAATACTAATAGGAGCGGAGCACCAATGAAGAATGTTTAAAAAAATGGGGGATTTTTTTACGCTACGGGCAATTGAAGACGCAAACTAGGTTGCGTGGGTCAGCTAGTATTAAAATAATCGCTTTTTACTAAATGCGTACGTATGTATTCATGGCACATATACCAAAAATCATTTTTTGTTTTGTTTGTTTCAGCTAATCTTTGGTACGGCTGGACCGATTTAGACGGGACTTTCACTGGCAGATAGCTGAGGATATAAGGAGTGACCTAGGCGGCTATTTTTACACTAGCTTTGACCCACCGCGTTACCTGTGGTTTATGTTTTAGCGCGGATAACACTGTGGGGCTCAACTAATTATAAATAATATAGCTACTTTGGAAATGGTTGTAAACCGAGATCATATATGTTTTTAACTCTATACTGTAAATATTTTTTTTGTCAAGCTATTGTTAATTAGTATAGTTAGTAATAGTTGTATATTACAAATGAATGCATAAAATACAGTTCCAATTAAAATGGAAATATTTAAAGTGTGCTGCGTTTTAATAAAGTGTTCATTTTTTTCACAATCAAAATAATCTGATTAAATGGCACGGTCGGCCGATGTCACGATTGGAAAATAGCTTTGTCTATAGTAATTCAATTAAAATGAATCCAAATTGGATTGAAAGCGTGACGAATGAATTTTATTTAGTTCAAATGTTTGAATTTTTACAACTGTGTGTTTTTATAATTCTCATAACTCGTTTGATTTTAATTTAGTATTCCTATGTACGTTTTGTTTTTGTTCGTGTAAAATGAATGTTAGTTGCAAATATTCAATTATTTATAGTAATATTATTAAGCTTTATTATCATTTGAAAACTTCGTTAATCATCAACTTACCGATAATTATGCTAAAGGGTTTTATAAGTATCGACTGATAATTAAAACAAAATTCGTTGCAAGTTAGTCTGTAGCAGGAACTTAGGTATACCTTAGACAACAAGTTTGCTAGACTTCAGCAATGCCTTTGACACCGTTGAATTCGATGTCTTGCTATGTATATTGTGTTCACTTATCATATCTCCATCGGCAATTCACTGGTTTTGTAGTTACCTGTACGGTCGCCAGCAACGTGCTTGTATCGATAATATTTGCTCCTCTCGGCGTACAACATATGCGGATGTGCCTCAGGGCAGCGTGCTATCACCATTACTTTTTGCAATTTTTATTAACTCAATCACTAAACAATTACTTTCTTCCTATCATCTTTATGCAGATCCATGATCTATCTATGATCTCCAAATTTGCACACGAACTACTCCAGACAGTTTAACGCAAGCAGCGAATGAATAGAGATTTACAGCATATATACAACTGGAGCACGGAATATGGAATAAGTGTAAACCCAAATGATTTCTTTTTTTAACTCTTTTTAGCATATCGTTTTTAGTATGCGTATATATTGTACTAGCTGAACCCCGCGGTGCTACCCGCGGTACGACAATAAACACAGGCAACGTCGCGATGTGAAGCTAGTATCTTTATAAATTATGACCCACGCAACCTCGTTTGCGTCTTATATAGCCCGTAGCATGAAAATTGTCGCAAAATAAGTAACTTTTCTGGTTGATTTTTACACCTTGTGTCCAAAAAACCCAAATATCTTACGGAACCGTATTTTTTTCCGAAATAAAATATAGTCTATGTATGTTACTCGTGGATAATGTAGCTTTCGAATGGTGAAAGAATTTTTAAAATCGGTCCAGTAGTTTTTGAGCCTATTCATTACAAACATACAAAAATAGGTACAAATCTTTCCTCTTTATAATATTAGTATAGATATAAATAAATGTATATTGTAGGTATGTTAGTGTAGGTTTATATATATTTTTTTTATTGAATAGTGGGCAAACGAGTAGACGTATCACCTGATGGAAAGCGATTACCGCCGCCCATGGACACCTGCAACACTAAAGACGTCACAAGTGCGTTGCCGACCTTTGGGGGATGGGAAAGGGGATGGGGGAGGGGTTGGGGTATGGGCCTCCCTTATCCTCACTCACTCCTCCTCACACACGCTATTTCACACCGGTTTTCTGTGAGGCCGTGGTATCACTCCGGTCGAGCTGACCCATTCATGCCGAAGCATAGCTCTCCCACGGTAAAAAATATCGAAACATATGTACCTATGTATACGTGTGTTACTTGTACGTACCCAAAATTTTTGGATAACGAAAATCCGTGTCATGGTTTTCTGGAAGAGATCGCCGTGAGCGATAAGACCGCCTATTGTTACATAATTTGTAACTTATATTTTTTATTTATACTATAAAGACATAAATAAATAAAACAAGCATCTGATGCAGTAATCATTCTTATGTTTTGTACTCTAATTAAGTATTTCATGTATTTATTTATTGTATTCAGCATATAGCAGTCTTTATGCGTGTTTACGTCATCTAAATAAACCACTTTTGCGAGACAGCCTCAGTAGGTAATGGATAAACAAATGAAAATGTAAGTTAAAATCTAATCTAAACGCTAGATTTCTGAGCAGTTTAACATTGACGTTATGTAAATAATAATCTTACAGATCTTAAACACGACATAAAACACTGAGTGACTTCATTTTAAGATCATCAAAAATATATAAAATGTAATCCCTAAGTATAAACGTCTACATTTTTTAACAAACCGTTTCAAACGAGTCACCTTTAGGAGTCGACCCTAAAGCGTTGAGGTGAAAGTAATCGCCGAATCAAAGCGAAATTTGTCAAAAACACCGCTCCCGTGCACTTCCGTCAATTCCGTCCAATTAATAACTTGAACCTGTCTCTATCTTACTTAAAGAGATTTGTATAAAGCTGTCTCCCTCGTGTACCCTTGTTTGAGAAGCCCCGTCGAGATAGTATATTGCCACTTTGTCGTTAGGTCTCACAGACTGTATATAGAGACAAATTGCAATGTTTTCTGCGAGTGAGAAAGACAACAACTGATCGAAACAGAGATCATGTAATTAAAATTAATTTTATTCATAAGGATATAACCATGAAATCTTAAATTATTTTAATTATTTACAAAAAATGGTATACTGATTAGTTGCTCGAAATGGGCTCCATTTTCTTGGATACACATGTATGTACTTCTAACGAATGTATGACAAATGTATTCTTCTAACAAATTCATTTCTAGTAACCTTTAATAAAGTGTTGTGGTGAATTTTGTAAATCATTTTCTGAACTTCAACTGTCAATTTGTTTACATTCACATAAGATTTCATGTAAATTAATTGTTTTCATCATCAACAACCCATAACGTTCCACTGCCGGGCTCGGGTCTCCTCTCAGGAGTGTGTGCAGAGAGATTTTATATATTCCCACCAAAAAATCTAAAGGGGTGAGATATGGTGATCTCGCTGGCCATCTAATTGTGCCGTTTGTTCCAATCCAGGATCAAAATGGTTATTAGTCGGTTCGATTCCCGGGTGTGGCTAGTGAAATTTCGGAAATCTTTGATTGCAATTTTTTTCTTTTCAAAAATAAGTTGTGTGGGAGAAATGTTTTCTTTGAGTAAAATTTTCTGTCTACAATATTAAGAGTACTTTCCCTTTAGGTGGCATTACAGATAAGTAGATTCTTTGTTTAGTGTATTTAAATATATACCCCATGTCGCAGTTAATAACATTGTCAGAAGCTCCTTTTAGTTTTTTTATTAACTTTTATAATATGTTCGATAAATTTTAAAACTAATCTTAAATAATAAAATAAGGTTTCATTGTCAAATTTAATTAATGGCAGAGATTTGAGGTTACCTTATATAAGTATCTCGAACGTTTTATTAGGTGCAAAGATTAAGGGACGTCACGTTTATCTCAATGTTCAACACCTATTGGCAAATTTCTCAAACCTTACATACAAAATAAAACACCAGTAACTGATAAAGGTGGTTTTGTTATCGATACTTACAGTTATTGGTCGATCTAATTATTTAAAACTAGATTGTTTCTTCACAATGAATTGTGTCCCCTATTATTAATCGCCATTAAATAAACTTGAGATTGAAGAAAAAAATCTCAAATCAATTAATTCTTGCATAAAATCATTTAATGCTTGGATCAGTTATCACTGCTCTCTTTTTCTACAATTTTCGTTTTAATCTGTGTACATGTGTAATCACTACATACACACAGTAACCTCATATTACAATTAATATTCAGAGTAAAACTTAATCAGAGGCAAAAGTAAATTTCTCGAAAACCAAAACAATCCAATTCCTGAGGTATTTTTTTCTAATTCAGAACAACTAAACTTCTCATCTAAATTATGTAATCGGAGTTCAAACCGTAGGAACTTGGCCGCTGTTAATCTAATGATAAATACTGGCCGGGAAACCATTAAGCTTGCTGATTTATAGCCCGTGACCAAGCTTCCAAGTTTCTGCCAACATGTAACAGTAGTTCTGGCTTTTGTAGGCTCATGTGGGATAGTTTTTATAGTTCAGATTCTAATGAATCTCGCCTAATAACAATTGTAGTGTGAGAACCCTTTCAGATTACAGGTTTGAATACCTAGTCCATTACACCCCTTCACATTGATTAATTGTTAAACTTCTATGGTACGTGTTTATTATTTATTTCTAACTACGTAATTGACTTTTGACTTAAAACTATTTAAAGCGTTGATATAGTTAACGTCGCACTTATAGGTCTTTGATAAAAGTGAAGTTGTTGACAATTTCTGGGAATATTTGGAGTAGAAAATCTACATTTCATTCGATAATTGTTGTTCGGATTATGGGTGTTCTTTGTGTCCGTTTCATGTATATTCATAAAGTTCAACGCGATACAGGATTCATATTAGTAATGCAAGAGTTGTCTTTTTAAAAAAGGAAAACACTAACTTCACTCGTTTGTTTTTATATATTTCAGTTATTTACGTATTTTGTAAGGGAGTATACATACTCATATATAACAAAGAGCTTGCAGAATATCATAATTGCATACTGTCTGCACACGTACAGTGTTAATAAATCACCGTTTTCGGTAGAATAGTTTGGTTATCTATTTAGATATCAAGTATGATTACATTGACTTTACACACATAAAGTTCCTATATTAATTTTCCCAACTAACTAACGTTGCACGCACTGGGATCACGTCGAATCTGTGACGTAAAAAGTTTATCCATTCCCATCCGTACACTTTCTTAAAGTTTATTTAAACTTTATTATTCCTATTAAAAACATAATCCCTTTAAATCAGGTCAACAGAATTATATTTCAAAACAAAAGTTTAAAAGTTAGTAGAGCAGAAATATTCAGTGACGGGTGTACAGTTAATAAGAAAAAGCATAATAAAACAATATTTTATTATAAAATAACATTTTATTTCATTCATTGTAATTGTTATTGAAGCCATATCGATTACATAGTACATACATCCATTTATTATTATATAAACGGTTACGTCACTTATTTATAACATTAAAACACATCGTAACATTTACTTAGAAAATCACATTCATAATCTGGCACTCAAGTCATTATGACGTCACGTTTCTCACTTTCCTTAATTCCACACATCGATAATTTTACTATAAATACCTTATCATATTGAACCTAGTAATAAAAAAATATTTTTTAATGATGTATGACAGAACTGCTACTCAGAGAAGAGGGAAGAGTCAAAAGATTTTTCTTTCTTTAGATCAAAGATTAGACATACAAAGTTTCAGGGTATTTCACATTTTTTTATATTCTTATTTTAGCTTAGTTCTATTCGACTTATTATTACCAATTCAGTATGCTAGCAACATTTAATGATTAAAATGTATGTATATATATTATATTACGGTGTCTCTAATATAGAAACTTAATTTCTTAGTAAGTACATTCAGAACCGAAAAGGTGTGAATTATAAAAGATTGAATAGTTATTTCCTTAAATAAGGAAAATGCTAAATTGAAATTAAACAGCTAATACTCGTATTACATTACTCCACAACATCGATTTAACAACAGCGGAATTAAATTACAAGCTACAAGTAAATTCGAATGCGCAAACTATTATTCTACCCAATGAAATGTGTTTTGCATTAAAATGCCTAAGAGTAGAACACCCTGTATATTCCCATAAATGCGCTTTAAATACAGTTACACATAATATATAGATAGCATTTACATACTTAGAATAATTTTGAAAATAGAAACGATTAACAGGGATTTTGTGAAATAACAAAATGTTGTCGTTGCTATCTGTAACATTAAGAACCAATCAAACGTATGGACAGAGCGAGATAGTTATTTCATATAAAAATATCATTTAAAGTATTGAACACCATAAATGAGACATGTTCGAAGGTATCTCATGAACTGAAATATAACTATTGAAATTCGATTTAAACACAGGAACTATAATGGATCATCATATATAAAGTTATGAACAGTCACCTAAAACTGAAGGTCATTCCGCAACAATGTATAACAGCATTGTAAATGCCCAATGTCATAAATATTTATAGAGGAATTAATAACCTTCTGGAGCAAGAGTTTTTACATCTGATTTCTTTACATTATACACGGATCATTTAATGCGATATCCATATTATGTTTATGTTTAAGCTGTATATAAAGAAACAAAATCATAGAGCTGTTAAATTTAACAAAAAAATTGGCTTGTATAAATAAAAAAATCAACAAATTACCTAGGTATAAAACGATAACGATAATGTAAATATACAATATTTATTTTAGCTTTATTATTAAGTATTACAAGTTACTTATAGAGATGTCCTTCAACCCTAATAAATATAGGTTTATACAGTGAATTTTATTATTATTTTATTTATGTCGATGACTGTACTGTACAAAAAATAATATTTAACCCGAATATATACAATTTATTTCGCAATTAATTGTTCAGATTTCATTTTATCTAGACAACATACATTTGATTATAGTATATATAATATATTTATAATTGTGGTATAATAGACGAATATCTGCGTTACATGGCTGCCTTTTGAGTGACTTGACTTCAAGGAATTTAAAAAAAAAAACAAGTGCATGAATTTTTATACTAAATGTTACATGAAATAGAACTTTAAAATAAAAGATGTATTTTTCAAATTCGTCAAAACCAATCACTGGCAATGCCATGAACAAACTACTGTTTTGGTGTTAGATCCTTTTTGCCGGCCTGGACGGACTAATAGTCCTCAGGAACTCTAATACTAAACTTATTTTACTTATAAAAACTTACAGTTAATTTAACTTTCGTGGAATTTCACATCGAGATATTTTTTTTATCAAATAATAATACATTAAAAATATTATCTTAAATACACGATGAGCCATTTCTACGAAACGCTAACATACGGTTTACAATGGCTTAGACTTAACGATATATATGTTTTAGTATTTTGAAAGTATTGTTATGTAAACAATAATTTCGTTTGCCTTCAAAAAAAAATTATAAAATAAACAAATCAGTCAGTATGGTCATTTATTTCAACGATTTATGTATCTTACGAAGTGTTTTTTTTCACATAGTAATGAATGAAATGAAATCCTTAAACCCGTTTTGGGAAAATTTATGTCCACCGTATTTTTTTTATATGTCTATACATTAAAGATTGGTGTAATTACAAATTGAATAGAAGATATTTAAGCTTTATTATTATCCTTGCCTAATTGTTAAGAGCAATCAAAATTACGACACTATAATTACAGTTGTATCCTTGGGCCTTAAATAAGCTATATTTCGGCATTCGCTAGGAATGTCGAATTCCAAATATGGTAACGTCAGTATTTCTATTTTTTTTTGCATGAAATGAAAAATTGGTTTCCAATAATTTTCATAACTAGAAATATTTTTTTGGAAATTCAGGACCGTCGTTGAGATTTTCTGTTTTATGTCAAGTCAACAAATATAGAGATCCGGTGTTGTTTATTGTAACTATTTTCAACCCTGTTTTAAATAAGTAAATTAATTAATTTTGGAGATTATAGGGTTTGGACTTGCCACTAATAGTTTGAGTTATACGAGTATATAAGACCCTGAACTGTTTGACCAATTGATTAACTACGTCAATATACACGCCGTATAAAATAAATCCCTTGTACTATAATTGTCTTCCGTTTAAATAACTTAGAACTTCCAATTTTAGTATTTAACCAATAAATTGTCCAATTGACGATGATAGGTTTAGTCCTATTACATAAGATGGACTAAAATTGTGCTTCGAGAATGTGAACTTTTAATAATTCTCTTTGGGGTCAACAGCAATTCGATGATGTTTAAAATGTATGTATGAAGAAATTATTGTAAATGTTGAGTTTCTGAATTTCTCCCTTATACTCGTATAACCTTTATGTATTCCAACGTACTTTTTACCTCGTATTCTCGAAATGTTACCCAAATTGCGTTCGCAGAATTAATTTTCTTTACAAAACTGCATTAAACTGGCTCATCGGTATAATTATTGAAATGTGCTGAATGTATATAAATGTTTTAAATGTACATTCACAGCATTATTTATTAAATATTAAACTACCTTAAATTTAACATTTAATAGAAGCATCAGCTTTCTTTAATCAAAAATTAAATTCCTTTTGCATCGTTTTCTTATGTACATACTTAGAATTTACTTGGTTCTACACATTCTTTACTTAGATTTCAGTTAATTCTCAACTAGCTTACACCCACTGTTCCAGTTGCTCAAATATTGGGTGTTTTGCACATTTAAAATACTACTTTGAGGATGTGCTCTTATGATAGCGCAACTATGGGTAGTGTAAATGATTTATATTGATGTATATTCTTAACTTGTGCACGAATGTTGTTTAATATTTTACACATCAATTCAATACTTATTACATACCTGTATTTGGTAAAATATACTGATAGTTAAGAATATGATTATTGACTAATTGTCACTATCACATAATATAAAATCTCATCATAAATGCAATGACTTTTAGTATTATATAAATAACTGTTGTAGTTACATAGATATTAATTTACATTAGATATATGACTTATAGTTTAGTATTATTCCCCTTGACAGTAATACTACTTTACAGTCATCTAGCGTTTCAATCTCAACCTTAGGCTTAAAAACTAAATTATTTATGTCATTTTTAAAATCTTACTTGAAAATAAACTTTGGTATCTTTGGATTTTCATTTGAAAATATCACTAGAAATAAATCGTTCCTTATTCGAATACCATTTCTAAACAGTGTTACTGGCGTTAAATAATCTAAAACTAAACTATGGTAACCAATTTCGATTTTTGGCAGGCACTTTGGTATCGAAGATAACGAAAAGAATAGTGCCAAGAATTTCGGGAAATTGACAAGTATAGATAAGACTAGCTTAGGTTTTGAAAGTTTGGTACTCAGTATACAAATAGTAGAGACTAATTAATCTAAATATAAGTGCTGAGAGCTTGCCTGAAGTCGTGAAGAGCTGCTAGGAGTTGTGGAGCTGTGGGCCGAGCTTGAGGAGATAAAGTCCAGCACCATGACATCAAACCATACCTAGAAAATTTTACTTAATTAAACACGATACTTATAGATTAAAATCAATCCCTACTAAACATGCCATGGTTTGTGGTAACATCATAGAAAATGTACCGTTTATATATCAATTAAAGATATCCCCGATTTATTTCAAAGTGCATTTCAGAGAATATGACCAAAAGTTTCACCCGATACAGTTGTTGGGCACTGCCTACTGCCTGGAATGTAAACTTACAATACGCGAAACAGATCCCGTTTTTAAAAGTGGTATAGTCTGTTGTATATGTACCGCTATGCTTATAAATAATAGCAATGCAAAACACTACATAGCAAAATGATTTTTATTTCGGTTCTATTTCTGGGTTCAAGGGCAGGTAGAAGGTTCACCAAGCCAGTGAGACGTCCCCTAAAGGAGCTATGAGACCTGCAGTGATACTATCACGACAGATCCCATAGCTACTTGAGAAAGGTCCTCGTGGGATACGAAAGTTGTCGAGTATCTCCTACAATTAAAATTTCTTCAATAATACATAATGTCCCACTGCTGGGTTGGGTCTTCTCTCAGGAGAGGGTTTAGGTCGTACGTCCCCATGCTGGCCGACGGATACTGGCGAGATAGCGTTGTGGCTACACAATCTTGCTCTGTTTTCTACTTTCAACTTAGTTTCACGACTGTCATTCTATCATAAAAACCAAGACCGAATACTTAATGTGAACTCCGAATCACAGAGATGCTCATAGTATCATGCCACTAGCGATCACCCATCTAGGCATTGATAGTCTCGGTGATTGTTTCTAATCATAAAGGGCAACTCTAAAGAAGCGCCTTCTTGGGAGAGACCTTCGTTCAGCAATGGAGGGCGATAGACTGATTTGATACACTTGAGATATATGTTTAAGATACTCTGATGATTGAAAAAGTTGAAATTGAATAGTAAATGTTATATAAGATTCATCGGAAATATAAAGTATTATCAAACAATTAAAATCTTGAGCGATAAATAAACGAAAATAGCCTCAAACAGCGAAAATTCAAATACAAATGTTTATTTAAAATTCTATTCATTCCGGACGATTCTTTGGAGAATTAAGTGTTAAGACTTTGTCAATGCGAAAAGCGATTTTAGAATGTAGAAAGTATTTTTAGTAAATTGCATTTTCCACTCGAGACTTTGGAACTTAATGCTATTCAGCGCTTGAGAAACTGATTTAACTTTTCAGTCAAAAAAACTGATGTGAAAATTATCAAAACTGTTTGAAACTAAATTTTACTTTCAAATTCAAATCTCCAGTGGTTTTCTTAAGTGTTTAGTGCTGTCATTAAGTACTGTTCAAAGTGGTGGAAATGGATTGGAACATAATAATAATACTCGTATCTAAGTTGTTCTCTTGTATCGTTGCTTACTCGTAGTCTTATTATGAAAGAAGAAAAGTTGTCTTTTAGCTTGGAGAGAAATTCGTATATATTTTAGGTATTATATATATATATATATATATATATATATATATATATATATATATATACGAGACACCAAAAATAAAAGTTTTCGTAGCACTAATCGACGTGTGTGTAGTATACGGGCAATAATATTTTGAACCAATATACTTATTACTTATACTCAAAGTCTATCACACATAATTAACATATTTTTTATGGGATAAGGCAAACGAGCATACAGCTTGCCTAATGGTAAGCGATCACCGTCGCCCATGGAAATCCGCAAAAAAAGAAGCGTCTCAAGTGCGTTGCCGGCCTTTTAAAAAGGATTACGCTCTTTTCTTAAAAGTTTCAAGGTCGTATTGGTACGGGAAAACCGCAGGCGACAGTTCATTCCACAGTTTATATTTTACAAAGCGATTAACTTACAGTTCATCAGGACAGTTATGTGGTTGTGATGGTCTGTATCCTCCGCTCAAAAACGCCCCTACATCAGCAGCATCCAACTCTGCTAGCGGTGATGCTCCTAGAGTGGCTAACTCCCATAAGGATATACCTAATGACCACTGAATAAAAATAAAAGAAATAATAGTTTAGTTTGTAATTTTATCAAAAATAACAGTCATATATTTCTGAGACCCTGATCTGAAGGTCATCTGGCTTAAAATAGCGCCTAAAATAGAAGCAATATAATGTCATTTCGAAATCTTGATTAATACCTATTTTTCAAAATAATATACATACTCTCTATCTAAACATATTTCTTACTAAAAAAACAGACACTTACTTAAATTTAAGGAAAAAAATAATTTAGATGAACATTTTTAGATTACTTGACTGCATTTGACTCATAACGTTCTGATAACTTTCAAGATTGCACAATAATGGCAAAAGTAACACACAAGTCAATCAGTCTAATCCCCCTGATGGCAATAAACAAGTACTAAAGAAAATTTTAGTAATCAGAAAGTGGATTTTTGATCACAATAACTTACAACATCAGACGCCGTCGTATACTGATTCTGTAACAACGTCTCCGGAGCCATCCATTTCACCGGCCGATTTTCATTGTCTCCCAAACAATGGTAGTCATCAGGAAACAGATCCCTTGACAAACCATTGTCCGTCACCTTCAGCCTTAATTTCTCATCCACCCTACGACACCAAAAATATACAACTCAAGCATTAAATATATTCTCTGACCTACTTCAAATTCTAAGATACTGTAGATTTTCTTAAAACATTATTAACGCACATTCTTCGACACTTCCTCGAAGTTAAACCTCGTGTCTGAGAAATTAGGATTTAGGAGGTACGAAGTTTTGCTGAGAGTTGGTGTAAGATAAATTACTCATTTACGAGCAGATTAATTGTATTCCTAATGTAAGTAGGTACTTATCTACTTATACTTACACACAATTTCTGGCGGCAATGTCAGCATGTACTATTCGCTGAACATGTAAATACGCAAGTCCACAGGCAAGTTGAGCACCCAAATCCACTAGTTCTCGAGTTGCGGGACTCGCTTGATGACCTAAGCGACATGACGTCAGGAACCTGGTAAACGTAGTATTAATATTTCATTGCATTATATAACTTTTTCTGATCTTAGACGTATAAGATCTATTACTTACCTTTTCAGATTTGAAGAATGAGAGGGACAGCAATATACTAATAGCGGTTTCCGAGCTTCCTCAGCGCAAGCAGCCATGGGTGTTAATACGTTAGCATGAACCAGACCAAACAGTCTCAGTCCTTCGGCTACTAATAGTGCTGCTTGCATCGCTGATGCTGCATCTATAATCAATTTAAAATTTTGTTTTCCTTCGTTTGTGTCCTCCGCCTACGTTATCTTTTAATTTACGTAAATCTGTTTCCATACTGGCTATTCCATTTATATTTTATGCTTTAAATGAAGTTAAGAAACAACGTACTTATTGCTGACGGTACATAAACTCAATATATAAAAAAAATACTGCAGTTGTTTATAGGTATAAAAAAAACGTTTAACACTTTCTGTAATTTTTCAGTAGCCATAATTCTATAACGTTCAACATACCTGAAACAGTTTTAACAACCACTTCTTCATAATTATCTCCTTTCTTAAAGACTCCTTTGTAAATCCTGCCAAAGGTTCCTTCATGTACTAAAATCTCTAAGCGAATATTTGACCGAGGAGTCGTAAGCAATCGTAGCTGTTCAGCAGGGTCCGTAATGCGATCCTTAGTTAAAGTTTGCTAAAATTAAAAAGCATATTTTGAATGTGATCATTATTGACTATCGAATAACAATATCAGTTTAGTTACAAATCGGTATTATATAGTGTTTCCACTTAGTTAACGTATGCAAATCCAACTAGTTGTAATTGGCACGAAGAGAACTACTTTGTAATCCAATTTTTTCATATAATTGTAATTGGTTACATTAGAAATAAGCATTGATCTCTCTAAATTTTATCAAAATCTAAATGTATTAAATATTTTTTATCAAATAATTTATAAAATTAATGAAAGGAACGGTATTCTTACATTGAAGTATTAATCTGTATGAATTTATTTATATGTTGTTTATTAATCGCAAATGGACATACCATGTTGATTTTTTTTGGTTGGACCTGTTCTTAAGCTACTAAGGTCGTCATTTTTATCCAATAGCAGAAGAGATTAATTTGTTAGAGATATTATTAACATTTTAAATAGTCTCAAAGTAGGTTATCTAATTTCAATATAACTGTTTTCAGTAAATAGACTGCATTACAGGTAACCCTGACTTAATTGCGACAAAGAAATACGTATTTCGTATCCAACTACTTTCAAATCCTTCGAAAATCCGAAGCAATTTTGTCATCAAGCAATTTGTCATCGATTCCAATATTCAGAATCGAAAGTCAGCAATCTCTGACTCTTCAAAAATTGTATGTAGTTAGGGTTAACGTGCTAGTCCATGGTACTAGCCTTTACTAAGTGGCAGGTGGGCGACTCATAATTGCATTGAGCCGCTCCACGTCCAACGATATCCTAATCGAATTTGCTAGATAGCTTCGCTTCTGTACAACGTGTCCGACTTCTCTATGAAACGATTTTATCGAATGGTCAAAGACGGCAGAAAGTGCAAGAATACTTAAGATTATCCCCTACATATTAGTAGAAAATTATCGCAAAGTTAAACGCTTTATTTCTCTTACTTATAATTTGTATTCTTTTTTTTAGAGAATATTAGGCAAGCCTTTTGAGATCAAAATCAATACACTTGCAGGAGTTTTGACTAAAACCAATTTCATTCTAAGATTGTCATTTTTATGACAAAGATTAAGATTGTTAAAACATAGATATGAAACCATCAGTGCAAACTTAATAAATGCTCTTTGTCAACTTTCAGTTTCTCATAAAATACACTTCAAGACGCTCAGATTTCAAATAGAATTTCTCTTTGTATCAAGAGCCGTCTCGCTTAATAACAAACTTCTTATTTACACCTCCGTTCATTAGCGATCCCTCCTCACTGAGGACACTAATTCATATTTCCTTCCAAAGACTTTCAACGGTGCGATAAATTTTACGGACAAAGGGGATTGCAAATTAAAAACTCGGTTCCTTGCCAAGACCAATAATGAAACTTTAAATATTGTACTGGAAGAGACAATAATACACAACAATTAACAATAAGAGCTTAGTTATATTTGCATGAAGTTTTTCTTTCTATTGCATTCAATGCACGGTTGGCCCTGTGGTTTAAGCCAACAATTAGAACAACACTTTGTGTGATTAACGAATTGTTTTACTGAGTCTGACTGTTTTTTGTGTCCATTTCATATAAGTATGTTTGTAATGTCTCGTTTTCATGAACATGAGGGTCACAAAACTACAAATACAGTTCCATTTCAGTTTACAGGTAACAAAAATGAACTCGTGATGTAACACTCTAAGTCAGTTTTAATACTAAATCAAAAGTATGTTCTTTGAAGCACGAGTTAACTACTTTGAAGTGATCCAGAGAAACTGTATAGTATAATTCGTATCCAGAATTGACCAATGTAAAAATAACATTATTACGAATATTGCGTCTTGTATAATAGCATTGGTTAAAAACGGCAGCCTGATTCTTTATCTTTCATTTGTGTTTATTATTATGTATTTAGTTTGTATCTATTTCTTTTTTTTTGTGATTACCCTTATCTGAAAAAAAATATAAAGTAATATTGTTATTAGAAATAGAGAGAAATATCTATTCGTCAATATATCTTTGTTCAATACTAGGCAAGAAGAGCGCTAATTGCATTACGTTTGTATCACCTGCAGGGGAGGTTGGTAACTCGTCTTAAATTGGATTCTTAATGAGGTAAAGGCCTCGTTTTATGCACAATTTCCTCGCCCTTGTAATGCACAAGACGTGTTAAGTCTGACTAAGATACCTTCGTACATGAACAATGTTTCTTGGAAGAATAGACACCTATATTTTATATCTTAAATATTTTATGCTCAAAATGTACTTAATGGTACAAGGCATTCTATACCAATCGTAGTCTATCGTTAGGTAGTTTAGATATGAATAAGAAATAACATACCCCACACTTTGATAGAATAAAGTATCGAAAGTATAATATTTAGACAAGATAGTGGTGTTTTTTTATTCTTGTTGTCAAAAAGCTATATAAAAAAATTTAAAGTGAAAAAATAAATAAAAGTCTATATATATTTCAAAAGGTACACAAGGAGTAAAAAAATAACTTTCATATTTAAATCACGCGTTCTAAAAGCTTCCAAAACCAACAAAAGTATTTCCTAATTTAATCCTTCGGTGATTGTTATTTGTGCTAACTTTCGCTTACACATAAGCTCATACATTATCTAATTAATCCAAGGGTGGGTTACCTCGGGCCGCACGTAGACATATTGTAACATTAAGTGTTTGCGGGATTGTTCAGCCAAAGATCAAGTGTAACCTCGTAATGTGGGTTAATTTATCTGTGGCAGCTTCTGAATTAAGTCGTGAGGTAAAAGTGAAAAGAATCCGTTATATATTTAATTTCACCTCTTCTAAATATTTATCTACTTTATAGTATAGGGGACAAATGGGCAAACATATATAACAGTAGAGTTACATGTGCATTGCCCCTTTTCAAGAAGTCCCTCACCCTCCCAGATTCAAGAGGAGAGGGTTCTGAGGGATCTGCAGATCTGAGATAGGTTATTGATTCGGGCTTCGGTAATCATGAGCAAAATCGGAATGTATTCTCCGTTTCGTTCACCATCACATTTGTCAAACACTAGAATCATTCCGGTACAGAAAACTAACTTGTGCCGATGCATACTTCATCCAAGGTTAAGAATCAAATTAGACTGTACGATGAACATAACAATAAGAGGCGATAATGTACAAGTTATTTCTAATATGATAATTTAACCTTTGGCTTTGAATAAAAAAAACACAGCATTGTGTTGTATGTAGTGTATTAGATTAATGTTACTGTAGAGCACGTTAAAATATAGTTAACCAAATAAAGTAACGTCATAGCGAATATTCTACTAAATCAAGTTTTAGTCAAATTCCGCTGTCGCGTATACCATGTACAGTTCCCAATACCACCTCATACGGATCCGCCGTAAACTAAAATTTATTCCAACACAAAACTAATTTATTATCCCCTGAATGTAGAACCACACAAACAACACGGACTAATGTCTTTATTAGATCTCATTTTGATATATGACCATTTAAAGCGTTGTGGTTGTAAGTCTAGATCATTCTATGGTTTGTACTATTATTTTTTTTATGTTTCTCTGTAATTTTTAGAACTGATTTTGATAAAAGAGACGATAAAGTGTATGAGGATATTAGAGAAGAACGCACTATTTGATTTGACCAATAAGAGTGCGTGGCGAGTATTTTTTTATACCTACTAATTACTAACTAAAAAAACAATACAATGTTAGATCCCGTAAGTTTTCATAAATACATACTTACTAATTACATACATATATAGGTGTGCTATTAACACTTTTACAAAATTAGGCAGATAGCTTACAGGTTTAGTTTAAAAAAAGATAAAGTTTTCTGTAAGAAATGAAGTTAATTACTAAACACAAAATGAAGACGTAAATTCTGGGACAAAAGTTTGGGAAAGTTTTTGCAGTAATCTTCTAGGAGTAAGTATCCTTCGCCAGTATTAGAACAAAATGTCAGTAGGAATCGTTTATGTAATAAAAGATGGTAAAAGGATAAACAATTAATTACAATGCGGTATCGTAAGCAGAAATAAAAATATTCCTCATTGAGAAAGTGAACCAAAAGAAAAATATTGGAAGAAAATTTACACCACACACTTATTTTTATCAAGAATATACATTCTGTGATGCGGGGACTTTACAAACATACAGGAAGCGAACATAAGGAACACCCAGACTCAGAACAACAATTTTGGATCACAGAATGTGTTGTCCAATGTGGGGTTTGAACACACAACAATCAGTGCAGTAGAAAGCGGTGTGGCAACCGCTCAAACCACTGCGTGTGCCCAACTATAAATGTTAATTTGTGCTCCTACAATGTTTATCAATAAAAAGTAGGCAACCTAAATTTGCAATATAACCTTATTTTTGTTTCAAGTGTCAAATAGTCCCTACACAAAAAAAAACTAACTAACTAGGTCAGCAAAATACCAAACAGTTACAGTCCCTACCATAAATTATGTAGGCACACTTCAATACAAATCTACGATTACGTAATAAATGTATTAGAAATGTGCTTGTGAGTTTAATAATTTACCTAACTATACATTCAGTTGTTACTAACAGTTTAACTCTGATAATCGGGTCACGTAACCTCTGATTTAATCTAATTAATTAAGTACTAATTGATTAATGTTAATTAATTATTAAATTGTCACAATGTGCGTAATCAGTGACTTTGGACTGACAGATATGTGATGATATGTTGACAGAGGTATATATATGTATATATAAATAATAAATAAATATTTCGACACACAATGCCATCCAGTCCTTTTAATTAATTTGAAATGATTCTTTATTATGAAGTATAAAATGTTATCATCCGAACTTTTAAAAGCTTCCTTCCGGACGATGCTCTAGGTGGATTTGATTGGAGGAACCTATTTATTTATATATATTTGATGCAAATGTTTCATTGTTTAAAAATACCTAAACATGGAAACATTTATTTCACGCGAAGCAGATAAACTCATACGAGCAAACAAGTAACATCAAAATTTCATTATAACATATATATCAAAAACATTTTGTGTTGATATTTCAGACAATTCAGTTGATAGTACGTAAAACTATGTAGCATAAATATGACGCATTGCAGATACCTATTTAGTATCCTAAGTTGTGTTTCTAAGTTTAGAATTGGAAACGAATTCTTGTTCGTTTGTCGTCTACTTAAGTTTTCTTCAACGTTAAATTGGTTGTAGAGAATAACACTTCTAATTCAAAATAAATGAGCTAGTCTTGAGCTGACCTATTAATTTTGACATTATAGCAAAAGAAAGTATTGGCGTTTGCTATGCTGAAATTCTTTAGCAAGTGCAATAAGTATTTATATCAGATAATTAAATTCAGACTTGGCAAATAAAATTTATTTAAAAATGCAAAAAGGAAGAGTTGAATATAAAAACATATTTCCTGACAATATTTGTCTCAACGCTAGCTTTCAATGTAGTAATCGACCCAAATTTACCTTCTACCTTCTTCTGAAAATATCAATCCGCCAAACCACAAAAGCAACGAACGACTAAAACCCTTTAAAAATGAAATAAGTAAAATTCCTATGGAATTAAATTAATAATTTGTCTAGTACCCATAACACAAGCTCTGCTTAGCTTGGGACTAGATGGCGTTGCGTGTTAGATGTCCGGAATATTTATTATTATTATTTAATTTAATCTATTTAGACTACATATTATTAGTAAATAAATTAATGTTAGCGGTAATCCTAATTATAATAAACAGTTGTGATTGTACACTTGACTTCCGGAATATCGGCCAATGAAATACTAGGTGTAATGAATAATAATGCAAAGAATTCCGAAAGTCAAAGATATAATTAATGAAATTATTGAAACATATTAAATGTCATAATTAATAAATAAGAAATGTAAAAGACTGACTTGATGTCGGGCGGCCATTATGGAGGGGATATATCCTATATAAACCATAATGGCGGCCGAGTAAAGGCAGTCTTGGTCGAGGAGTGAATCAGTGAAGATGTGTTCTATCTTTTGTGGTTTGGTTGCCTTAACTGGCACATAGAAATATTGTTGTCATAAACAACAAGCTTTGTATGAATTATTTGAAAAGATGGTGCACATGAGTTTCTCACCAGCTCTTCTCATGAATGCAATACCCATCGGAGCTGGTACTTGGATTGATTTCAATTTAAACCTTTGAGTTGAATCGAAGTCAATCTAAGCTCCGGTAATTCAAATCATCTCGGTGCATTTAGTATTAGTACTTCTGAACTGATTACTTGAGTTTTGTTCTATATTCTTATGTTTGTATTTTGACGTGTTCAAGTGCCTTTTTGGGCCTATGGAAATAAATGATTTGAGTTGAGTTTGAGTTTGAGTTATATCAAGAATATGAGTTGTTCCATTTACTAAATCCCCAGAGTCTTTTAGATCAGAAGTGAGATATAAAAACACGCGTTTGTATCCGATTCGTAATTCGTTTGCTTTATCCTGATATTAACAGAGCATTTATATTGTGTTCAACTTGCGGGTAAGTTTGATTATATTATTAAAATATGTTACAATAAATATTTATATGAATAGCGAGTGATTGCTTATTAGATAATGAGTTAGTCTTGAGTTAAATAAGCTTAATATGCTAATATGTCTTATATGTGAGGGTAGACTGTTATAAAGTTGAATACCTTCTAATGTAACGTTGATTTTTTTTTTTCTCCCCATAATTGGTTCTTATTTTTTTTGGCAATACAATTAAACTTCCTCGACGAGTGTTACGGTTATTTATTTGAGATCTGAGAATAAATGATTGGTGTAAATTTTTTTGATTAAAATACAGGTGCTGTACATGTAAAGTCGATTGATATTCATAATTTTAGTTTTTCATAAACATTGCAGGTTGGTGTTAAATACGGTAGTTGACATAATATTTTTATGATTTTATTTTGTTTTCTTTGTAATTGCTGAAGATTCGTTTTTGGACTGCTTCCCCAAATCTCAATTAGATATAATAAATGAGGTTTTACTAATGAATTATAAACACTTAATTTTAATTTACGCGGAAGGCACTTACGTAGGGATCGTATGGGGATTAAGAGTGATGAAATTTTGCCTTATATATGTTCTATGTGGGTCTTCCACGATAAATGTTGATCCATTCTTAACCCTAAAGATTTTTGAATTGACTTCTGTTCTAACGGAAATTTATTTATGGTTAATGCTGTATGTTAACAAATGTCCATCTTTCACGATTTAAATACAAATTTCATCTATTGATTTAATAAAAACGCTTTTAAATTAGTCTTGGTCGGCCTTAATATTGTGGCGGGTCTCTGACTAGCTAAAAATAACTATTGCTATAAGAGGTATTTCTGACCCTCGGAGTAAGGCAACGACCACAAATGCTAAATTGTTCACAAAGGATGTGCTCGAATTCTTATCCGTTTGTACAAAACCTACTGTTGAATAAATTCAGTATCATACGTCCTCGGGGCTCTACCAGAGTCAAATGGATTTAAGTACATTTTAATTTTAATGGATGCTTTCTCTAAATACAGCCCCTTGTACACATTTATAGACAAGATGCTGATGATCGCAAGCGGGTTGTTCTCGAACGTGGTGTCATTACTTGGTACCCCGTACTATCTTATGTGACCATGGCCTAATGTAAGAAAGAACTTAAGGACTGGGTGGATGAACTTCGTCGTTCATTACACTTCATCATCCAGGCAGCTGCACAGTTTATGGTGCTCTGGAAAGGAGAGTGGTGTCCTGATAATTGTGCAGGCTTTTTCGATCGTGAGTAACTTTTGATCTGTTACAGATATTGAGTGAGATGACGAGTGACTGAGGATGTTTGGAAGCTCCGCTTCTACCATCAGATATTACAGAACCATACTTAACATGCTGCGCATAGAGAAGACGGCGAGCATCTGAGTTACCCAGTGCGAACCAACATCGCCACTGAGTTTGAGGCCAACATCGGGCGGCAGCTGGTGACGCTATCGTGCCACGGCGCCAGGCTGTGTCGCCTCTGCGAGCGACTCTGGCTGGTTATGTTACAATTTTCATGTCTGTGATGTGCATGGAAGCGACTGGCTAGCGTGAGTTACGTCGCGAAAAGGTAGTTCATAACTGTAGGTGATTGGAGTCCGGAAGCCAGTCTACCTCGATGTTCCTAAGTTTGAGTTTTGTTTATAATCATACTGCCTTTTAAACTGCAACTGACGTTATTTAAATTATTCAAATCCTTGGGCACTGGCGAAGTCGCTGTTGATACTAGGCGCGGAATATATGATTTTAGCGGGTTATTTTCGAATTAATAACGGGAATAGTTTATTGTTGATTCGTAATGATTCCAGAAATAAATTATTTTGGGGAAGGTAACATTACTAAAAAGAGTACCTAGCGTATAATGGACCGAGACATCGTATAACAAATGTTGAGGCATTAAGTCGAAATCTAATTACAGATAGTCGATCTGGTACCAATTCACTTTTCGATGAATGGGGCGGTGTTACCCGCCCGTGCCTCGAAGAACATGTTAAACCGTCGGTCCTGGTTCTCATGAACACCTATGACAAGCGTTATTGGGAAGTCAGTGCCCACAAATAATAACAACTAGTTTAACCTTCGTATTCAGTTCATTCTTAGGGTTGCGGAGATCCGATGACAGTCGCTCTGTGTAGGAACTCCTGTTCCGGTGGAACCGGTTGAACTGGTAGCCAGCCCCGGTCTTGGGAGTGGTGAGGACTGAGAATATGATGATGAGTATTACGTCTGATGGGGATTGGAATGCGACGGTACAAATAGTGGAAGATGAAGTTATTCGCATAAAATATTTTTTTGAGAACTCTAGCCTGTCGACATTAAACATACACAATATTTTCGAATCTAAGAAAAACCTGCTCTATAGGAAAACTAATAACGTTGATAAAGTTATGATACCTAAAGATGTAATATGACAAATATTGGGACAAGCCCATAATGATACAGAACATTTTGCTTAAGAGAAGACTTTGCGATTGCGATTATTGGTTTAAGAAAATAATTAAATTGATTAAAAAGTACGTTAACTCTTGTCTAGATTGTGCGTACAATAAAGCCCCTAGTTAAAAGAAACAATGAATGATTTTTCACGAGGAAAATTAACTAACCCGGTGTCCTACTTATCTAGTACTTACCTATTGTATTTATAATGAGTAGGAATAATTTTATATAGGATTATTGATTTATTAATATAATGGTAACGGCGAGTGGTAATTAGCCTGATATGACGTTAAAATTATTATTTTCAGTTTTAAGTACATTACAGAGATCTGAGATCATCGGAGAAGTTGATACTGGGAATGCCAACACATTCCTACTCGATTTAAAGGCAAATCTTTTTTGTGCAAACAGTAAGGCTATGTAACAAACTTGTCTGAGACAATATGCAATCCGATATGCAGAAACTTTGGGTGTGATTACAAAGCTGATGAAGGAATACTACGTGTCATGGTAAATACTTTCAGTTTATTTTGAATAGGATATATATAGATCTATATGTGTTACTTGTGTGTTGGGTTAACCAAACATTTTTAACACACGATGTCCATAATATGGTTGTCTGGAAGAGATCGCCTTGAGCGATAAGACCGCAAATCGTTATGTATTATTTTGTACTTTTTGTAGTATGTACGCAATAAAGATAAATAAATAAAATAAATAATTTGAGTTGAAATTAACTCTATTTGGTGTGAAATTACACCTATAAATAAACAGGGTTGAAATTAGCCCGATATGACTATTTGGGGTGAAATTGGCGCCACTGCCTCGGTGGCGTAGTGGTGGCAAGTGCGACTGCTGAGCTTGAGGTCTCGGGTTAGATTCCCGGGTCGGACCAAATGTTTGTATGATCTGCAAATATTTGTTTCGGAGTTTGGGTGTTTTCTATGTATAATATGTATGTATTTACAAAAAAGAAAAAGTATATAAGTGTTTATATCAGTTGTTTAGTACCCATAACAAAAGCTCTGCTTAGCTTGGGACTAGATGGCGTTGTGTGTAAGATGTCCGGAATATTTATTTATTTATTGTTATTTAATTACACCTATGAATGACGAAACAGGGTTGAAATTAGCCCAATATGACTATTTGGTGTGAAATTACACCGGTGAATGACGACAAGGGGTTGAAATTAGCCCGATATAACTATTTGGTATGAAATTACACCTATGAATGACGAAACAGGGTTGAAATTAGCCCGACTATTTGGTGTGAAATTACACCTATGAATGACGAAACAGGGTTGAAATTAGCCCGACTATTTGGTGTGAAATTACACCTATTAATGAGTAAGCAGGGTTGAAATTAGCCCGATTTAATGAGTAAGCAGGGTTGAAATTAGCCCGATTTAATGAGTAAGCAGGGTTGAAATTAGCCCGATTTAATGAGTAAGCAGGGTTGAAATTAACCCGATATGATTATTTGGTGATTGAAATTACACCAAGAATAACGAATGTTTAAAGATTATGTCTAATGCATTTTTAATTTTTGAATTGTTATAATTTCAGTGTAACTGTTAAAGTATGTAAAATTTATATTAAAATAAATGTACTTTATTGAGAAACGTGATAGGTTGTATAATGCAATTGTTATTTCATGTATAATTATAATTTGTTTATGATCGACAGAAAAATTGTAATATATACATATATCATAAGTTGGAATATACATTATAAATTGCAACACGAGGACGTGTTGATAGCAGGATAGCCGAATCTGTTAGCGGTAATCCTAATTATAATAAACAGTTGTGATTGTACACTTGACTTCCGGAATATCGGCCAATGAAATACTAGGTGTAATGAATAATAATGCAAAGAATTCCGAAAGTCAAAGATATAATTAATGAAATTATTAAAACATATTAAATGTCATAATTAATAAATAAGAAATGTAAAAGACTGACTTGATGTCGGGCGGCCATTATGGAGGGGATATATCCTATATAAACCATAATGGCGGCCGAGTAAAGGCAGTCTTGGTCGAGGAGTGAATCAGTGAAGATGTGTTCTATCTTTTGTGGTTTGGTTGCCTTAACTGGCACATAGAAATATTGTTGTCATAAACAACAAGCTTTGTATGAATTATTTGAAAAGATGGTGCACATGAGTTTCTCACCAGCTCTTCTCATGAATGCAATACCCATCGGAGCTGGTACTTGGATTGATTTCAATTTAAACCTTTGAGTTGAATCGAAGTCAATCTAAGCTCCGGTAATTCAAATCATCTCGGTGCATTTAGTATTAGTACTTCTGAACTGATTACTTGAGTTTTGTTCTATATTCTTATGTTTGTATTTTGACGTGTTCAAGTGCCTTTTTGGGCCTATGGAAATAAATGATTTGAGTTGAGTTTGAGTTTGAGTTATATCAAGAATATGAGTTGTTCCATTTACTAAATCCCCAGAGTCTTTTATTAATACCTATTTTACTACCATATTTTTCTTATCAAAATATACAATACAAATTACAAGTTTTCAAATATAATCGTGCAAATTTGCAATTTAACAAACCTAGTTTGGGACGGTAGTGAATATTACCAAATCATAATTAACTAACCTGTGAAACGTGTGTTAAATTAGAGGCGGCGTAATACGAGACCCTTGACTCTGGTTTAGCGTAGACGTGCTCTCCTATGTGTGTTGTTGCGTAAGGCGATGGAGAACGTCGGCTACCTGTACATAAAGATATATTAATACAGATATTGAGATCTTCAAACTAACGGATGTGTAGGTACTAACTAATTTTGTCACAATAATTCAAATGGGAGTTTTGAGCACTGGTATAAGTTTGATAGTGACTTTTTAATAATTATATGTATGTATAAAAATACAAGTATACAAATTCTGTAGGCAGGAGCAGACAGTATGCGAACTTTGCGTAATATGTACCGGCACAGTATCTGAAACGGTTTTGTGATATTTGAATTTGAAGATAAAAGAACTTAAATTGGGATAAAAAATCAAAAAATCGTTATGTTCATTTTCTGTGTCAAGTTCCTCTTTTAATTGTAAAAATTAATTGGAATAAATATTAATTTTATACTCATTTCATTAACATCTAGATTTAACTGCAACAAAATTGTAACATTTTGTTTATAACGATGATAAATGATCCATTATAGTTTACTAAATAGAAAGTTACAAATATAAGTTATTAAATAGACGCCAAAAATAATATGATTGCTATACCACCTAAATTTGACTTCATTTGATACATTTCATCAAAATACCGTTTATTATTAAAATTTAAGTCAACTTAAAATCTTGTTACTAAATACTACTTATTTTTGATCTTAGACTACTGAAATATGAGTTATACAAAATTTCGAGTTTCGCCAATGTTTTACAATGAAAATTCCTTTCTAGTATGTGAGCTATCTAGACACAACATTCCATCAGAAAACTCGGTTCCTCTGAAATCCAATTTTATCTAGACAGATATCATGCCGGAGGTACTTCAATTTTGTTAAGGAAACTTCAAAGATGATGAGCAAAGCTCTGTCTGCCTTTGGTTTTTCTTGAGTTTGTTAGACAAACTGACGAATGGTGGACCATAATGAAAATAATTTGTACATAACAAATACGTATTTTTGATAAATTCTAGAATTTAACACATTTAAAGGTTACCTTTGATAATACCATAGGGCGAAACCGGTCGGGAATAAAGTTAATTAAAATAGTGTAATAAGTACAAGTAAATTTAATTCTGGAGTGTATTTTAAGAAGTTCCATGAAGTGCTGACAATCGAGAGTATAAATTACGTATTTTAAAGTGATACAATTTGTAAATACAGACTAAATGCTATTTGAAAATACTGAAATGGCAAGTCTATTAAAATGGGTCAGTTAAATATAAAGTTCAATTCAATGCCTGAAGAATATAATATGAGCTGACCCGGATTTCAGTTTGTGGATAGTGGCGCGGCATTAATTTGAATCCTAGGTTTATAAAGAGTTATATGCAGTTTTAGATTGCGTTTTAAAAATATCTGACAGAATTTATAGACAGTCTGCAGCTCATTTTTAACTTTATTAATATTTGTTCTCCTGAAAGCTAATAAAATGCAATACGAGTATTATTGACTGAACGGTTGGCCTAGTGGTTTAAGTGGTCGCCACGCCTCTTCTTACTGCGCCAAGTGTTGTGGGTTCAAATCCTAGATGGGACAACACTTGTGTGATACACAAATTATTGTTCAGAGTCTGGGTTTACTTTGTGTCCGTTTCATGTATGTTTGTAAAGTCCCCCGCGACACAGGATGTGTATTCCTAATAAGGGAGTTGTCTTTTTCAAATTATTATATAATTATTATTATTAGCTTGCTGTGATAACATATATGCAATTGGTCTACGGATGTAACCACAAAAGTAAAATATTTTTCTAGATTAAACCGTATTAAGAATAATTGTATTTAAGTGATTTTGAAAACGGACTATGAAACTTTGAATAAATTTAAAGGAAATTCTTTCCACCATGTCTATGTCAATTATCGCTTTCTCGCCCTCAAAGAAACACGAGAAATTTATACTTTCTGACCTAGATCCCTAACAATTTATTGAATAAATTATAAAAACTTAATTTGTAGGAAACATGAATATGCAATCAAAAGAAAGCGAACTACTTACCAAACGGGAACTTATGCAAGCTAGCAATCGTGGCATAAGATCCTGTAGAACTTGGCGGTCTTCCAAGAGTATCAAGCCTTAGTAAGACGTTTTGATGGCTACCGTAAGCCGCTGTTGTATATGATGTACTGCAAATAAAGTAATAATGAGCATCGTACTGTTTTAAGGTCACATTCAAAGTATGGAATAAAATTCTAAGATGTTTCAGGCAGTGCGGTCAAAAAGAATATTGCCTAATATTCGTTATGTCTACCTAATTACGTTTAGAAATATATATTGATATATATATAATTAAATCGAAATTTCTATTACGTTGGCGATTTGTTTCGTTGTATTTGTAAGTGTTTATTGCAGCGAAAACTTCCTGCGAAACAATGTATTCATTAGTTTTAATCAATTAACTCGCGATAATAAAATGGATTAAATGCTTGTCAATACAAGGGCAATTGTACTTGTAATAAGATAAATTACTATCTAATGAGTCTATGTGGTGTTTGCCCAAGATATAGTATAAATTCATTACATTTGTCCAATTTGAAACTGTGTGTAGTTTTTTTTATAATGTTAGTATTCTTCATTTCAGATTGTTAGTAATAATTATTTTTAAGACTATGATCATTTACCTACTCTAGTTCTACACACAATATTAAAATAACAACGAAATAAAAACAGAAATGACTTGACCCGTGCATATGAATCCCGGCTACAAACCACTGAGATGGAAAGCTTGCGGCAACCACTCACATACACGCACTCAAGTCTATCCGCTACACACTTCAAATTTTAGTATTTTTTTTTGTTGAATAAGGGGTAAACGAGCAGTCACATCACCTGATGGTAAACGATTACCGCCGCCTATGGACACGCCCAACACCAAAAGCGTCACAAGTGCGTTGCCGACCTTTGGGGGATGGGGAGAGGGAATAGGGGGAGGGGTTGGGGTATGGGCATCCGGTATCCTCACTCACTCGGTGAAACACAGCGCAAGCGCTATTTCACACCGGTTTTCTGTGAGCTATTAAACTTAGAATTAAAGAATATTATTAAACCAATAAAAATACTTTTGAAGCTTTACACAAGACGCCTTGATTTAACTACTCAATTTTATCTATAAAACGGCTATAGTATGGTATAAATAAAATAATTTAAGTATCATTTCCTCCTATATCGTTTTCAACCCAAAACTATAACTCTACACTTAGGAAATATCATAAAATGCGTGATGTGCAAAAAGAGCTATGAAACAACACTTAAATAACTCAACAAATAACTATCTATTCTGTTCCCCACCAAATTCAAAATCTGTTCTTGACGTCTTCCCATAAACGTAAACATAAATTTCCTATTTCGTACTATCATAAAAGCATGATAAAGTCTTGAGGATATCGAGTAACTATAAAAACATTTTGCTTGTCTATCATAGGAGCGTACCGCATCATCCATCACACATGTCAGGTCGCTGCCCCCTTACATGTTTTTGGGATTTGGTTTAAGTTAGAAGAGTTAGCGTTAAATGGATTTTTTTTTTAATTAATCGAAATATCAGATTTATATTGTTAATCAAAAAGAGTTATACAAAAGTTTAGGCCGTATATAAATCAGATTTCAGTTCTTAAACCTTAGATTAGTATCTAAAATTCAAAACCGTATGTGTACGGTCAAGATTTTAAATGTAAAGGTGTTAAGCAGGGCCTGTAACAAAATTTTTCGTTCTATACTCATTTACTATAAGAAATAACTTCGTTTGAAACATTCAGTCAACTATTGTTTAAAAAAAATGCAAACACTTATAATAAAAACACGTATTTTAAAGATTTGTTTTTTTTAGTCAGTAGAGCATTTATTAACTTTTAGCACGTAAATAATCTCGTAATCAATTTATCAGAATTATGTATACGCTTACGCATTTATATTGTACCATACAAATGCTTAAGGTCAACTTCAACCTGATATTGTGTTGAAATTGGTATATTATTGAAAAATTTATAAAGCCCTGAAGGGCACAATGCAGAGGGTTGAGTCCCCCACGGAAGAATATTTTCTAAGAATTTAGTTTTGCCTTAATTTACGGCCAGTTTATATGCCATGCATAATGTATCGCTTTTGTGTGCTTTGTAGTGAGTTTGTCCATTGTGGCACGCAAATTTCGATGTTTCTTAACCTCGTAAGGGTTCAATTGGTAGAAAATTGAATTTGAAATGAGTAGTAGTAGTAATGAGTATAATATTATAAGTGTTTTTTATTTAAATAGTGGAATAATAAACAAGTAATAATATAAATATGTACATTGTAAGTTACGTATGGATGATAAATATAACGTTTAAAAAGTATAAATTAATGTAACTATTTTAATTGGTCAAATTTCTCTGTATTAGTTATTTCGCATGAATACGATGCAAGTTTCATTATAAATGTTAGATTACTCGGCTCGCTCCAATACTATCCAATGTGTGGTACAGGTTGTACCCGTGTCCTTCTAGATCATAAGGAATATTACTTTTAATTCTATTTCTTTCAATATACTGCTTTCATTGGTACTATTTTAAGAAATGTTGATACGGATCGTAAAAAAAAACATTCGTAGCCGGCTAAACAAGGCGTAGCACCTTCCTGCTCTGTAGCGCACCGTAGCACCGTATTATATCATAGTCTCGTTGGTCTAGTGGCTAGCTTAAGTGACTGGTGATCAAGAGGTCTCGGGTTCGACAACTTTTATTTTTTTTTCTTTCGTTCGTTCAACCTTCGAATTCACTTCGCCCTCAGGGTTGCGGAGGTCAGATGCCAGTCGCTCTGTGTAAAAACTGATATTCAGGTAAAACCGGTTGAACTAGTAGCCGACCCCAAATTATCTTGGGAATAATACAAACTAGGAAGATAATGATTAATTAGGTGATACGTCCAATCAAGTCATTGTCCACCATACCATAAAAATAACTTTCATTGAGACTGAGGTTTCTATTCCCGGGGGAGTCTCACAAGTGTTAACAATTTTTTTTTCCATGATATGGGTGGCAAACTAGTAGACGTATCGCCTGATGGTAAGCGATTACCGTCGCCCATGGACACCCGCAACACCAGAAGCGTCACAAGTGAGTTGTCAGCCTTTGGGGGAATAGGAAGAGGGATGGGGGAGGGGTTGGGTGTGGGCTTCCGGTACCCTTACTCACTCGGTGAAACACAGCGCAGGCACTATTTCACACCGGTTTTCTGTGAACCCGTGGTATCACTGCGGTCGAGCCGGCCCATGCATGTCGAAGCGTCGCTCTCCCACGGTCAACTCAGAAGAATGTTTCAATGATCAATATTTTTTCGTGATCATTAATCGATTTATTTTTGGATACTACAATGTTTGATTAGTTAATAACGTTATATCTATAATATAACTGGCATTAGATCACTATGACCTCTTTGTGTCAGTCTAATTCTGTTTTGGAAGTTATATACACCCGTTACATGTTCAATGTATGTGTAATGGTACATTCTAGTGTTAAAAGTTATATTGGCATAGAAATAGTACGTTCTAGTATTACAAATTATAGAGCTTATAGTTAATTTTCCAAGTAACCTACATAAACAAATTTACTTTCTTTATTATTTCAAAGACAAGGATCTTTTATTAACATACGATCTAATCAATGGGTGGTGGTATATTTGATTTACTTGGTAAATAAACTCGGCCAAGTGTGTATCTGGCCACGCACTGTATAATTCGGTTCATGTTTATCGACTTACTAGCTTTTTCTGACATACGAGCAGCAAAATCAACAGTCCTAAAACAAAATTTATTAGCTTTTTTGTTAAACAAATTCATTTCCTCACTTCAATTTAGGTCGCGTACTCGACTGTCAGAACTTTTAAATATATTTCCTCTCTACTATAATGTGATTAAAATTCTTTACTGTTCAAGAGTACTTGTGGACTTAAATGGCCTTATTAAGCTTGTATACGCTAAGTACGGCAAACGAAATTTAATGTTTGTGAAAATAAAACTCAAAGTTAAGTTTCAAAGGTAATCTTACTACCTAATTTTTGAAACAAAAATTATAAATAAGAAAGAAAATCCATTCATCTGTACATCTGTCTTTTATGTCTAGACATCTCAGTCATTAAATCCATTTTAATTGATTATTGTAGACAATTAAACGGGTCTTAGAGGACTCTAAAATCTAAATCAATCGTCAGAAAAATAAAATTTTGAGATCGTAAAATAGACCACGATGATTCGGGACAAATTCTATGCAGACTAAATTCTAAAATCGAATATGAGTTTATTCATTTGTCGAATTTAAGCCATAAATATTTGACGGATTATCATAAGGATACAACAATAGACAATATAAGATAAATTTCACTTGAAAAAAAGGGTACTGTTATGAAAACAATTACAATGGCCCGTATTGACACTTATTTTGATATTATTTTTTTACAAAGTGAGAGCAATTACTACACTCGGAAGAGTAGAGGTCAACCTCCACTCTTCCGAGGCCTATCGTCTTGGACGCACTCAGAGATTGGCAACACATTTGTGACTCTTACATTAATGTCCATTCACACAGTCATTGATTTATCTTTTGTTCTTTTATTACATTTACGATGGATGGCAATAGGTCTGTCAACTATTACGGAAATGAGATAAAAATTATAATAAAGCAAAATGTGCGTTTTATGTATGCGTCTACCTAGTGTGTGTATGTATATAAACTTACTGTATTGAATCATGATGTCTCGCCTTATTGCCTCTCTTGTACAACGTGCCAGCTGCAGCAGCAGCAGTTAGCAGTGCTAGTGCTGCTGCCGCACACCCGCCCGCTGCGAGTAGTACACCTCCGGAGTTTTGTGATGCGTCCCCTGCTAACCGGGCAGTTTCGTTACGTGGTTGTGGTACCGTTGATAACCCTGTAGGAAAAAATAGACTTATAGAGTTGTGAATTATTTAAGACTTTCGCGTGAGACGGAGGTAGTGTTAACAAATAAATTACTACCTTTTAAGCAGGGGCCTACTCGTACGACCAGCACTGGACGATAAAAAGCAGTTGATGATAATGAAGTAGGTTCTACGGTGGCAGTTTACCAGTCACGATTTGATTTAAGTTCAGAACAAAAATTTTACTTGATAATCGTATCTATATGACCCACATGCCACTGCCCGCCCCACACACGCATTCGCAACTTACGACTCACGCACTCGCGACCGTGAGTTGCGAATGCGTAATAGATCCCTAATATATTTTACGAATTTTCGATACCTGTTAATAAAAATACCTGAACTCATTCAAATTAGTATTTCGAAATCAATAAACTATAAAAAACATGTCAACTAATTACTAATATCAAGCAATACGTAGACAATAAAACAACGATAATTTTAACGCTCCACGCGTTAAAATGTGACTCCATAATTCAAACCCGTGTAAAGTCAAATAAATGAAATATTGAGTGTAATATAAAACTTCAAGGTAAAGAAAGGGGATCCGTAATGGCGTTATAATGAGTTCGAATACTTGGGTACTATGCTCATAAAACGCCCTTTTCAATATCAATAACGTGAAGGATATTGGAAAAAACTGTATTATACCTTGTAGTAATATCAGGCTAACTCTATTATTAAACTGATTAAAAGTGTAAAAGGTTTTATCGTATTTAATAAGTAACTTAACTTATTGAATAAAAATGCAAGAAACTAATTAAGTTTATTAAAGAATCTTAAACGTAATACTTATTTTTGTAGATGAAATTTGTTATAAAAAATGTCTTAGTTTTCTAGGCTTAATAAAGAATCGTGTTGTATTTTTTTTTGTTACGAATATTCTGAAATAGTTGGAAAAGCTTTTCGTGTGGTTGCGGATGTCGGAATCAGAATGTCTAAAACCACACAGTGTGCCAATCTGCGCCTGAGAAGAGAGGGATCCGAGAACTGCTGTTATTAACATCCGGACCCCTCCCAGCGCCTGCCCGCATTGAAGCGGACACCGTCTGCTGGTAAACTCTCAATTGACTTATGGCTGGCTTCTGAATCAAATGGAGGGGAAAACCCGTCCCGACCATTCGAACGGCCACATTCAGGGTGGTATGAGGCGCCGGTGAACGCGTCTACGCCACCCGGTTCGCCATCGGCGAATTGGGTTCGAGTGGAGGTCGTCCTCCCGGATCTTTTCCACCTTCTGCGAAATTACATTCTCGCAGAAGGTTGTGATCGCGGTAAAACTGCTGTCTCTACCGGCCATGGAGCGTATGACGGCCGGTAGCGGGAGACCTCCTCCGACCAGATACTTTATCTGGGCCCGAACCGGCCTACACTTAAATTAACCCAATAACAACCCATCTGGTCAGCATAGTTTAGTTGGCAAAAGCCTCTTTTCGCAGAAGAAGCTTATGTCCAGCAATGGACTATTAAAATTGTTGATGATGAATAAAACTTAATTTTTTGTAAATGAAACCTTTATCACGCTTTGATTCACTTCACCTGTATGTTGTTTGTTTATAACAGATTTTTGAGTACTCGTTTTTTAATTTTTTGAAGCTATATTTATTTGACTTAGTTCCCTTTGAGTATACTGCAGTTATCAGCATCGATAAGATAATATACTTATATATTACAACTTGTATATAACAAAAAACGAACTTCTTTTAATAGTCAACACTTCTACAATCAGTGTTCAAGCTCACTGAACTTGCTAAAGTTCGTAATGTTAAAAGTCTTATTCCTCCGAGTCCTAGTGTCCTTAATCGGTTGAATGGCTTCGAAAATTACCTGTAGCTAACTAAAACTTTCTAACAGAGTTCGTAAGGGCTTACTTTTGGTAAAAAAATCTGTGATTTCTTGAATAGATTTTTATATTATTCATTATTATATGTGTGTTATCCAAAATATATACTTATATTTACTAAAGAGAATTGACAGCGCCAGAGGAAAGTAAATGTTTTTCAGAGTATGTATACGTACTATCTATAAGCTATCTACAAATACATATATATATTATACTGTTCGTGAACTCCACACATGTGATCTCCCTGCCAGTCTGCTAGCTTATTTTGTTTTACTTGTATAAAACTGTTAGCTTCTAATAGCCTTTATTTCTAGAAGCTTTGACATACCTTGACGTTCCTGTTGAAGATTGATTAGAACTATATATTTGCTATATGTAAACTGTTAGTTTTAATATTTTTATTTTTTAAATCAAACTATTTTATGCTCAATGGTGTTGCGTCGTTTCATTACAGAGTACCTATGACCACCTACCCGATTCATCATCAGTCCCTGGATACTATCAAACCGTAAAATACTCGTTAAGACGAATCAAACGGTTCCACACTTAATGGGTTTAGTCTTTTCATTATAAATTTTCTACATCAGCCTCTCCAGCATCAGATCAGCTCTATGTCAACATAGTATTGCAGTGTCAGACTGTATACACACGCCTTCAAAATTTCAGCACAATCGGTTGCAGATTTCTACATTTTAATTTTATTTGCAAGATTTCATTACAAACAAACATCGTGACAGGCGAAACTAAAAGTAAAACAAGTGAAAAATTAAAAAGGTTTTTTTAAAAACAAACTTTTGTTATTTGTTAATAAAAAAATATATACCCATATTGGATGGATTGTTCAGAAATACATTTTGTGAGGACGGCCAGTTTGGATTAATAAAAATAATATCTAACATACACAATTGCATTGTCATCAGAACTTAACGTATATTTCAAATTTTAGCCTAATCGGAATCGGGAAGTGGATCAAATTTAACTTGTAAGATTTGATTACAGACAAACATCGGGACAGGTGAAACTAAATAAAAGCTTGTAAAAAAAACAACTCCTGCATTAGGAAAAGACATCCTGCGTCGCGGGGGACTTTATAAACATACATGAAACGTCCACAAAAAACACCACTAAGAACAACAATTTCTGGATCACACAAAGCGTTGTCCTATGTAGGATTTGAACCCACAACGCTTGGCGCAGTAGAAAGCGGAGTGGCGACCACTTAAATAAAAGTTCTGTCGTAGTTTAATTATATTATGTTTCCTAAATGAACAAGGTGATTCTAATGTGTGACGATTACTAATACAAGCTTAGGCATCACCAACAGTTTTTAACAGACCACTGTTCGACATAAGCTTGATACCACGGCCTCACAGAAAACCGGTGTGAAATAGCGCTTGCGCTGTGTTTCACCGAGTGAGTGAGGATACCGGAGGCCCATACCCCAACCCCTCCCCCATTCCCTCTCCCCATCCCCCAAAGGTCGGCAACGCACTTGTGACGCTTTTGGTGTTGCAGGTGTCCATGGGCGGCGGTAATCGCTTACCATCAGGTGATGCGTCTGCTCGTTTGCCTCCAATTCAATAAAAAAAAAAAAAAAAAAAAAAAATAAGCAGCTCCTTAGTAAGGTGATTTTGGCTTAATTTGGCTTAATATTAACTGAGTATTTTTATTAAATTATCTAAGAAGTAACATCAAAGTAAAAGGGCACTTAAGGTATGTTACTGCCCACACATTACATTATGAATAGAACCTGATCCTTAAAAATAAAACAAACGTTCAATTTAGTTTAGGAGATAACAAAGAACTTGATATCCTCCTGAAACGTTATTTATAAAAAAAGGTACACTCATACTGTAAAAATATAATGATCTATTGAATATGTTCCTACAAAAATAGATTTTATCAATTCTTGGAACAGCCACGAAAAAAATCATACATAAAACTGGTATAATCATTCCAAACAATCTTCATTATAATTACATGAAATATACATACGCGAATTTCCCTCATGAATAGCCCTCGCTTGACGATAAAAATTAACATTACAAATACGTCGTAGAAATTACGAATCTTTTGATGTGGCTCGAAGGCTTTCGCTTCAAAAATAAACATAAAGAAACGCTAACGCGTGTAAAAGGAGCAAGAAAATTTCCAAGTCAAATAAAACGTGGAATAGGACAATCGATACTGTCTTGTAAACACATTAAAAGAGGAGGGTGCGTAGGGCTGCGTCGAGATTTCCACGTGATTATTCTAATGCAAGGATTACTAAGGCTTTTCGTGGTATTTTGTTTTATTTTTAACATGTATTGTGTTAGAAAATTAGAATAAGACGATCAAGAAGAAAAATACGTATATCTTATACTAGAACTATGGCTCCTTTTATGTTCATGTACTTGGAAATTTATATTTCATATTTAGTTAAATTTAAGGAAATTTGTCATATTATTGTTAAATTATTTTTAAAAGGCCGGCAACGCACTTGTAACGTCTCTTGTGTTGCGGGTGTCCATGGGCGGTGGTAATCGCTTAACATCAGGCGATACGTCTGCTCGTTTGCCCCTTATACAATAAAAAAAAAATTATAAATACATAACAATCAACTTAAACAGTTTTTTATTTCGAAGATACAAATATAATAATAATTTGGTGAATAAAGCTGATTTCAGAACATTCCTAGTAATAAACCATTTATAGTTTTTTAAATATCGTATATGTACAAAAGGCTATAGGAAAGTATTGTGGTAGATTTCAATAAATCTACTCTTTATCAAAAGAATATATCACGTTAGAAGGTAATATGTCAAAAGATGGCCGCAGGTCGTATTATTATTAGAAGAAAACAAATATGCTCCCCGCCCAAACGTCCTCTGTAACCTTGTCCGTCTGTCAGATTCAATGCTATTTCATTTTATCTATGTCTGATCATTTTGCTATTCTTTTGTGATTATTGTAGTTTAGATAGTGTCTCTGAACTATTATTTGGAGGTCTCAAGTTTAACCCTAGAGTGGGCGCGCTATGAGCATTTTGCCGCCCGCGCTAAAAAAACGTTAATAATTTGTAAAACTATTGCCCGTTAGTCTTGCGCTTTATAGTAGCTGCCCCTACTCTCGTTAGCGACGCGTACCGAAAAACCAGACGCCGTCAGTGCGCAGGAGACAGCTCAAGGAGGAGATTGTTACCAGCTGGTGTCGCCGGGCGGCAAATTGCTCACTGCGCGCCCACTCACGTAAGTAAAAATTGAGCATGTATTTTTTGCGAAGTTGAAATTCATACTATATTTTATTGATTGTGAGAACTAAAAAACGATTTTAATTTCAGGATTTAAGAGTATCAAGTGATAAGAACAAAAATGGACGATCAAATCGTGTCTTGGCTGGAAATGTCTGATTTTGAAAGTGCTAGTTCACAGACTATAGAGCAGAATGAGTCGGAAAGTGATCGATCTAGTTATCATAGTGAGCATTACACGGACACAGAACAGTCAGCAAATGACGACGATTCTGACAAGGAAGAACCAACTCCAATTGTTCCGTCCTCTGAAATTCCTATTCCACACCAACGACGTCGTAGACCAAATGAAGGAAGAATATTCTGTGGGGAGAATGACACGCAGATGGCCAATGAGGCTGTTTTTTTCAGTGATGAATATTGCTGGAATAAACAGTCAAATTATATATTTACAAAGCCAATACTAAACACTTGATGCTACGCTGACAGTTTTTGAAAGAAATTGCTATGGTCCTAGTGAAGCCATATATGGCCACAAGGCCTTCTGTAGAGACATAAAATATTTCTTTGAAGAACCACATTACTCGTTTTGTACCAGCAGATCAAGCAACATCTTCAAAGAAGGAATATGCAATATATGTCCAACAAAGAAAAATAGGCGCACTAAAAAAGGGTGTTGCAGATGCTCAAAGTTACTGTGCAATTAACATTGCTCATTCCTTTGTAAAGACTTTTTGGATAAAGCATATTCTGTAGATGTAGTGAACATCTAATTTCGCTTATTTTTTTATTTTCTTTTAGTATTATAGAGTATTATAATAGCATAAGTCAAAAAAGTCAATTAAAATATTAAGTTTCCTAAAATATTTTGTAAGGCAAAGTTCTTAAAACAGAGTTTAATAAATATGTTGATTTACCAATACTTATTTGTGTATTACTTAAATCCTGACAAAATAAATTAATTATGTTACTTTATTTCTACTTAAAATAGCCAAAGAAAAGAGGCGGCAAAATGCTCCCCACGCGCCCACAGACGTTTCACGAAAAGACGCGCCCACTCTAGGGTTAATTTAACATACAATTATCAAAATCAACTTCTCAATTAAAATGTTCCAAATAATTTTATGGTACCGGATAATTTGGTACTTATTAGTAAGCAAAACCCTGCAAAGAACTACCTGTAAATGCGGAAATACTTACAGATAGCCTTATAAGAAAAACAATTAATTTTAAGCATAAATTTTAAAATATTACACCGTATTTTAACATGTTCCTGTTCGATATTTCGATTAAATAAAACAGGGTAAGAATGTAACAAAATTGCCACTAGATCGCATAATTCAAAAAAGTTATTGTATATTAAAACTATTCATATGAATTTCATTTTGTTTGCGAATGTTTTATGATAATTAGCTCATTAAAAGCTACGTGATTATGAATGTTTCATGTTGATAGTATCCCTAGTATTTTACGAAGGCAGAATTATTACAATACATGTGTGTTTATTTCTGTTTATATATATTCTAACTGATGTATGAATATGTATGTATGAATGAACACTTAAAGTGTGTTAATATTATCTAGTTTAAATTTTAGCTATACAAGGAATATTCTTAAACCTACCTAGAGACATCAAAATAAAAAACTAAACTACTCGTATTTTAAAATTCAAATCAACAGCTTACTTCTTCTTAAAACTTTTACAACGAAGTTTTTCTCATTTTTATTCTTAAAATATTCCAGGTATTCGTTCATTCGTTAAAGTCTAGAAAAGTTTGACCTGGTATTCAGTACAAATAAAGGTCTAAGGTGGTCACAGACAAATTGAAGCGCCTAGATATTGACTGTACACAGTATGAGTATGTGTAAACTGTTCAGAATAACACATAGATGTTATACAAAGTATCCATTCATTCGCGGCAAAATGCTTCATTTCTTAAAAACAGGGACCAATTTGATTTGAAACTATCAAGGCAAACCAATTTTTAAGACTTTAAAAATTTATAAGGCAAATAAAATACCGTTGACTAACAAATTACTCTTCAAAGGATGAGGATTTGAAGCCTTAAAAATATTTTTATAAAAATCAAAGACGTTGTCGCCAACCCTGCGTGTCCGGGACCCTCTCGATACGTCTCCATCCCTCAATATATCCTGTTGCTTCTACATGCTAATAAAGAGTACGCCAAGTGATTTGTAGCGCGAAACTCTGTACGATAAGAATATACGATACGATGTTATTGTTTTTGATTACACTTGTGTACTCGTATCTTTGCATTATTCTTCCCGTGTTTGTTTTTAATACCCATATTAATATATGAATTTTTAAAGAAACGCCTTTACCGTCAAAATAAGATTTCTGACCATTTCATGTTATTCGTATACTTCTATTATAAAAGGATATAAAATACTTTGAAAAATAAGTTGTTCTATGAAGATCGTTTTTACTTTTAAGTAGTAAAAGTAGATGCCGTTTCCTCGAAACTAACCCTTGAAATATTAACTCTAATTATCTATCAAGAGTTTTTTAGGAACTGACTTGTTTTAGAAATTAAGTGAATAGTCCTCTTAACATAGTAAAAGAATAGCCTAGAGCATTATCTGTAGGATTACTTGTTATTCAGAGCAATCACATTATACCAATGTGATAATATTAAACACGATGAAACAATTGATCCATCATTTTCTCTACATTTGTTTTTATAATAACATGATAAGTAATATTCGTTAATAAATAAATTAGTGAAAATGTTTTTTTCCGTATTAACTATTAGAAAATTAAAAATATATTCACAACGTTTTCCCACATCAGAATGACAAAGAAACATAAGGTAGAAACTACTTTTAACTTCGTTGCATATTCTACAGAAAGTTTCAAATCACGATGTTAACCTGCTATTACCAGTCGAAGCCAAATGACACTTGTGATGAGTCTATAATAACACACATTATGGAAGTTAAAGCTACGTGTGAACGTACCAACGTAATTATAGGCACTTCACGAATGCTTTATAAATAGTCCTTTACTAGTGAACATAGGATATACGTACTTTAAAATCATTGAAAGGAAACACAACACGTATGCTTTTCATAAGGAGGACCTCATTACGTATTAAACTCAATATATACTAATAACTATGCTTCCGTTCTTTTTCTTGAAATTTCAAATGTGTAGTACTGCACTTGCAACCTCTTTTTAACAAGATCGACTTCAAAAAAGGATGTTCTCAATACGACTATATGTTTTTTAAGTTTGTTACCTCAGAACTTTCGACTGGGTAAACCGATTTTGATGATTTTTTTCTTACTTGAAATCTGGTGCTTTCCGTGTAGTCCCATTTCAATTTGGTCCAGTTCTTGAAATCGGTTTTTTGATGCCATTTTCTATTATTTCAGAGCTGTCATATGTCTAATTTGTTGCACTAGATAAAATCATTTTGATTATGGATAATTCTTGACTTTATTTAAGGAATTGTACTTGGCACTTGAATTAAAATTAGTTTTGATAAGTTTATTCATACTTCGTCTTATCACATTTTTTTATTAATCGGAAATTCATTTTTAAAAATATTTAGGTGACATGAAAGTATGGTGAGAGTTTCCATATTCTTAGAATATGAAAATATTTTCTTTCCAGTCTGTAACGGTGCACGCACTCAACGCTTTATATTTTGATGCCAACCTCGAGGTAAAATTAGGCTCCTTGTTTTTACCTTGTCTATTACTATCTTCGAATCGATAGTTAAAAAAGCGCTTAACTCAAGAAACTTATAGGTTATTTTTACAACTTGCTTGAAGAACGAAAACTTTAGCAAATTTGCTCATGTTAAGAAACTTACAGAAAGCCATATTTTATCTCTGTGCGAAGGCGGACGCCACTGAATTTACTGTTATTATTATACTACTGTATTAACATTTGAGAAACACCCATCGTAGTTGGTTTTAGTGCCAACTGTAGTCATAAAATGATTTGTTTGGAGGGGAAACAACAATTTGTCAGTTTACAATTGTTTTGTCGGGGATTGAAGTCCTATTGAAAGTAGCGTACTTGGAGATGCTTGGGGTGAGACTCTGACGAGGCATAATTTGTTTCATATTTGTGGTTGAGAAAAGTAGGGAGATAAATGAACAGCATAACAATACTTTAGATTATAATTTAGTAAAATAGCAAGAAGAAAATTTTTATCACTAAAATAAATTAGACTTACACAATCATAAGAGTCATCAACAGTCTTTGATAATCCACTGCTCAAATCTCAAAGAACGTTTTGATTTACTATAACACTCTGGCCATGAGGGGCCAGATAGGGTTTGTTTCAAGTTCTCTTTCTTGTCCTACATAGTTTGGCTCCAAATTACATCTTGCGATACCCACGGGATGATTTTATTCATCAACGACTTATCATGTCCCACTGCTGGGCTCGAGTCTCCTCTCAGTAGAGGGTTAAGCCTATACCGTATCGTCTCCAAACCGCACTAGACCAGCGTGGGCTGGTCGAGTGCGGGTTGGGGACTGGCAAGACAACGTTGTGGCTATGTATCTTGCCGTTGGATGTTTTTAAGCCACCCAAAGGTCTCCAACTAAGCTTAACGACTGTTTTTCCTGTGATAACAGCCGGGACTGACTCCTTAACGTAACCTCCGAATCACGGAGATGATTTTAATAGTGGTGATATATCAAGAGAATCATAAAAAAAAAAAAATTAAAACAGGATAAATTCTTTTTCAAATTATTGGTGTTTTTTAAGTTTTGCTTCTGCGGGTTCCACATAATTTATAGTTAAAAAAAATGCTTACCTTTCAAGCAGATCTTATTTCTCTTGAACAGTAGCCGGACGTCTTTATGAGCGCGGTCAGGTGCTGATATGTTTAGCTGCATCGTGACCAAGATCTCTGCACTTCTGGTACCCGTGCAAGGCAGTCGCACTCTGGATAAAAAGTAAAATGTTTGAAGGTTTGTATTTACATTAACATTTACCTGACTAAGTATAGGCTGATGCTAGCTATTCCTGTTCCTAGGATAGGAAGAATTATAATTCTTATTTGTAATGATAGCCAATTTCTAATGATTGGCATACAATTAACACAACAAAATTAAGTCTGTCGATTTTCAAAAAAAAAAAACTATAAATTTAATTATATACCCGCCATCTATCATAGCTAACTCTGAAAACGCAGTTACTGTTGTTGTTTAATAGGCCCTTAAGTTGTAATAATTACTTTAAGCCAGGCGAGGCTATATATATATATATAAATACTTTAAATTTAATAAACTGGGAAGTTGGTGAAGTTTCTTCAGTACGCTTCAAGCATAGATCGATGTTTGAAATGAGGTAGAATAATTTATCTTAAATTATTCTACCTCATTTCAAATATCGACGTTCCTCAGAAAAGAACTACACGACAGCCTTATAATATATTAAAGGACATGATTCACTTCATCTTGAATTCAACAATATATGTTTTTCTCACCTAAACGTCTGGAGCGTAGTAGGTACGAATCCTCTCTCGGATATATTGACTTGAGGCGGCTGCATGGCGCCGCGGCTCTCATAGTCTATACCCATCACGTACGGTAGCTGGAAGAAATGACACTTTGTATATTTCAAAGAATACTCACGGAATATTTGTTATTCAGGTAGATTTTTGTTTTATACTATGAAACCAAGGTGGTTGTAAATACGATTAAAACCACTTTAGAGAACGCAGCTATTTTTTTTGGTTTTGTGTTATTTTCTTTTGGTCGACATGTTCAATGCTTATGTTGTTTAGTTTGCTCTTAACAAAAGTGATTTATAATTCCGTGGTGATCGGTTGAGTAGTGAAAATTAAGTCACATTTGTAAAAAAAACCGTGGGAGAGCTATGCTTCGGCATAAATGGGTCGGCTCGACCGGAGTGATACCACGGCCTCACAGAAAACCGGTATGAAATAGCGTTTGCGCTGTGTTTCACCGAGTGAGTGAGGATACCGGAGGCCCATACCCCAACCCCTCCCCCCATCCCCTTTCCCATCCTCCAAAGGTCGGCAACGCACTTGTGACGCCTTTGATGTTGCGAGTGTCCATGGGCGGCGGTAATCGCTTACCATCAGGTGATACGTCTGCTCGTTTGCCAACTATTCAATAAAAAAAAAAAAAAAAAAAAAAAATACCAGCTTCAATGAACTTTTTATAAAGCGCAGGTCTTTTCTCGACTTCTTCAATCAACTTTTCGACGGAACTTTCTACAATCAACAATTGTGATTTGGGCGACGCCATATTTAAAATACACGCACATGACGCCAAATCACAGAGCGAACTGAACTATCGGCCGACTAAACAATCGTCATGTATGCGCAGGCGTGTATGCGCCAATACTGATTAAACAGTCGGCCGATAGTTGGCCGACAGATTAGTTTGAATGTAATCGGGTAGCTCATCAAACTTTTTTATCGGCCGATACTGAATCGCTGTAGTGTGCGCATATGCATTCCTCTCCATACTGATTAAGAAGCCGACCAAACTATCGGCCGATAAAAAGTCTGCAGTCTGCGGGGGCCCTTAAGTGTCTTCACACATATATGATACTCTTTGAAGAGATCTCTCGAAACTATTTCAGCTACCTACCAAATATATTTACATATTCAAATGTATCTCAAAAGTTAAAACTCATACTATTATCATAAATTGAAAAAACCCTGTACATCTGTTACAGCTGTTACGGTTAAATCTTTGATACAATTTAAAAGAAATTGGGCACGGAGATTCTTGGATTCTTTTGAAAGGACATGGGCTAGTCTTTATCGCGATAACCAACCTACATACGGTCGGCGCCGAAAGCCAGTTATCCATAAAAACACAACATTTTTTTTTATGGAATATGGGGCAAACGAGCACACGTATCGCCTGATGGTAAGCGATTACCACCGCCCATGGACACCCGCAACACCAGAGGCGTTACAAGTGCTTTGCCGGCCTTTGGGAAAATGGGAAGAGGGATGGGGGAAGGGTAGGGTGTGGGCCTCCGGTACCCTTACTCACTCGGTGAAACACAGCGCAGGCTGTGGCACAGGCAGGCTCACAGAAAACCGGTGTGAAATAGCTTTCACACCGGTTTTCTGTGAGGCCGTGGTATCACTCCGGTCGAGCCGGCCCATGCATGCCGAAGCGTGGCTCTCCCACGGTAAATGTGTTACAAAATGTATTCACATCTCATTTAATATTTTAATTATTTTCAGTACAATGAATATCGGTTGTTTATGTAAATAGTTAGGTACACAAAATGTTACAATAGATAGAAAATGTATAAAGAGTGGTCTACCAAAGTGATTGCGGATTATATAATTTTACACGCTACGCTGATTGCATGTTCACAAAACTACTAAATTATAGTTTTAGCGGTCGAATTAATACGGATAAATGTAATGTGGTACCTATCACACCACTGTTTATGTGTTTATACCTATAAGCTTGTGTTGATTTTATTATAACATTATATACGCTAAAACGCCTCACATAAATTACATGTCTAGAAATAGAATGTGTCGGATATTATACTTTTAAATAGCCTTAAAGATGAGATACAATGGTCAATATTTATAATAGACTTTCGGTATAAAATCACACTGCTGCAATTCATGGCCTAGATCTGTCACATAGGCTTCGAGTCTCCAAATGTACTCAATTTCTCACTAAGGAATTTCTTTATTTTATTCTAAACACATGTAATTATAATGCTTTATATCTCATCTGTGTCTATATGTGAGAGATATAAGTTATTTTTATTAGATATACTCTAAGATTTTACACTAAGTTTTCCCAACATCAATCTCTGCTCGATGCTGCTCTCTCTGTCCATATATCGTGGTGGCATTTAACCTACCATATAAAAGCTAAATAGATGTCGTGCGTTTCCTGAATGTTTCTTAAAATGTGTACTAAGAATACTCTTCATACATAAAGATACTAAGATATAGACGTCCTAATCGCCCTTTGTTTGCCGATGAGTCAATGCAACCTTCATCGGTGATGTCAAACCGATCAATATACATTACACTATTGACTTATTCCAGACTCTTATTCTCTCTTCTTAGGCTTTAATTAATATAATTCTGACTGCCTCGGTGGCGTAGTGGTAGCGTATGCGACTGCTGTGCTTGAATGTTTGTATGATCTGCAAATATTTGTGCACTATCTACTAACAACCTTTTTACATCAAAAAATTAAATAATGCCCTTTTGATTGTAGATCCATACTAACATAATTAATTCTAAACTATATTAGTCTGTCTGTTACTCTTTCACGGTTAAATCGCTGCACCAATTTCAATGAAATTTGTCATGAAGATACTTTGATTCTTGAAGAAGGACATGGGCTACTCTTTGCTATACAAGTCTCTTTGCTATATAATACACACGCTAGTGGAGATGCGGGTAAGCTAGTACTAGTAATAGCTTACATAGGATAAAACACTGTTTTATAATTTATATGAATCACAAAAATACTCAATAAAAAGTTAGAAACGTATTTTTAAGTAATGAAATCTTAATTGTTTGCTTAAAATATTGATGAACTTCTCAATTCATCTGACCTTATTTTGTTTGTTACGCCATATCTACTCCCAATAACAATCTACTTCATAAATAAAGTTCAATTAAATTTGAGATACCTTAGATTACGCGCATAATAGATTAAAGAAAAGATATCACAGTTTAAGATACCCATTATTTAAATAAAAAACAAAAGATAAAGCTTTACATACAATTCAGGACAAAGAAGTCTGTGTCTTTTTTTAAGGATAAATTATATATTGTATTTAATATGAACTAAGAGGAAAGACCCAACTAACTTAAAATAAGCAAAGAAAACATAGCACCCAAAACATCTCTTCCAAGCCGTTTGGTCACCGTGGAAGAGTACGACCACAACCCTCCAGGAAAGCAAGATAACACAGAACAATATAATATCTACAACAATACTTACTACAAAGCTTCTAGTGTCTACTTATATACAACGTCAGAAATCAACGCACGAAAGACTTGTTGAACTAATAGAGATTTTAAAGAGAAATGTATGTATATAAAATAGGGTTTGATATTTTAGGTCTATCAGAGATTAGACAACTAGGAAATAAAATTTATGTACAAACGAAATCAGCCAATAATGATGTCATCTGCAAATTCTACACAACCCTCAGTGAACGGAACGAAATCAATGAATGGAAATCAAAATTAAAAACAGGTTTTTACTGGAGGAGGCCTTCACCTCAAGAGGTCTCTAATATTACAATATTAAGTTTTTTATTTGTAAATTTTTAACTATGTTAATACTTTAGAGAAATACAAGGCTTTTTTATTTTTTTTTATTTTATATTTTATAAGAGGAAAGACGACCAATTATTAATGTACTCAAGAATATTTCAAAGTCAATAATGGACAAACGGGACATCTATCGTTAGCAATAAATATCCAAAACTCAGCGAAAAATGACGACTTAATCCGAGGCCTTTGTTTTCCAAAATTAAATCGCTTTCAGACTAAATTGGAAAATGTGGGGCGAAGCTGAATGCGACCGAGTGTTTGCTCGATGGAATACAAATTTAATATACAGGAAATAAAATTAATTGTTGTACTTGTAAAGGACATTTTAATTAAAACTCCGAGTATACTGCAAAAATGGTATTAAACAAGTTCAATTGACTGTACGATTGTAACAATCGGATCGGCAGTAATTTTAATAATTCTGTTAAGTGTTCCAGCGCTCAAAAGGATTTCACTGTGTATTGGTGACAGTCAAATTACATTCGTTTCATGTACGTATCATATTGTATGTGTATGCACGAATACAGATACATTTTAACGTACTTGGATGCATAATGAAATATAAATAATTTGTATGGCAACAGAATAATGAACATAATTTAGTGTATTACCGTAACTAAATAGAACGAACGGTTTGTACCAAATGATTATGTAATCTAGCTTTGTTGCAATTATTCACCCATTATTCAATTATTAATTTACGTAAAAACTAAAATTGTTTTGTTATCATTTCTAATCTCAACAAATGATTATGTGAGACGATACTTGTGGCTGTAGAGGAACCTTGACCCCAAATATTCAAGAATGAACCTAAACGTGGCTCTCCCATGGTAAAAAAATATATTTAAATATTGTTTCAGTCAGAAAAAGTGAAAAAAAATTTTAGTTGGTTTCTTATAAGTATATATGTATTTATATCAGTTGTCTAGTACCCATAACACAAGCTCTGCTTAGCTTGGGACTAGACGGCGTTGTGTGTTAAATTGTCCGAAATATTTATTATTATTATTATTCTCTTTATTTAATTATATATACATATTAATTACATTTTTAAATACATAAAAAAGATAAACAATAACATAATATATATTTAAAAATATAAAAAATAGTAGACCACCGACTTCGGGTACAGGGACCAAGAAACCGGTGGTTAGGGCTCCAAAGACAGGAACCTCCTCACTATGCGTGCCGTGTCAAGAAGGACTGCCTTCTGTATCAGACCCTTGATCCAGCCTTCTAACGTGAGCCTCTTAAGGTGTTGGTCGAGGCTCTTAAGGTGTTGGTCGAGGCTCTTAAGGTGTTGGTCGAGGCTTTATTATTATTATTATTATTGACTCAAGTAATTGTTTTTACGATATTTTGTTGGAATAGGTAAGTATACTAGCTAAATAAATAAAAATGCTTGTTGGTATAACTTCATGACTCACCGGTCTACCGCCAAGGGCTTGCCACATGAACTCCAAGTCTGCAATATGAGCCGGCACTGGTACTATAAAGCTGGTCGCGTATTTATTCACTACACCTTCTCTAACGTAGTATAGCTCAGCGTCAAGACCTGCAACAATAATAATTCTATTTTAATTTTCGTATCGTTTACTTCCTCTAACTTGTACCTGATGCGAAGGATGTCCATTGCAATTCAGCTAGGTAATGCTTAAAGCTACGGGGGCACTTTTGCGATGTGGGCTACGGGGGCACGCTGCATTAGAACCATGTAACATTTATTATTATTACAGAGTGTTACTTTAATACATCAATATAAAATATTTATATAGCTTATTCGAAATGGTCTAGATTGGCTGCAACAAAATGAAGGCCAGTCTTCAGCTCTGACGAAGTCCGAAACGTTTGTTTTTAACCAAGATTGGGTGGATCGAGCTTTTTGACCCAGCGCCGAGTCTTGCTGAAATGACCATACTTAGTTAGAATATGTGGTAAACGAGCAGAAAAACACGCGACATGGTTTTAGGTGCTATCTTTATCTCCCGAAATCTTTTGTTTTCGGTACGCAAACAGTGACAGTGGCTCCGTACCTCCTTTATGTAATGCAATCACAGCGATTCGATTATTTTTATCACCCAACTCCACTTTAATATCACAGAATATATATTATAATCACCACGAAAACAAAATGAACAATTGAATAAAAATGATAGATTCAAAATTGAAAGGTAATATATATATGTTTTATGTATGACCCTGCCAAAATGACTCTACTCTGCCTGATGAAAAGCTTAAGCATAATCCAAGAGTAACAATGCATCATGGGGACACACACAATGGAGGCACACTATGACGGGCTAGTCATGCTTTTGCACCATTGGGCCTCCGGTCTCGCACTCACCAACGAAACACGACAGCACGGACGTTGTCATTTTACAATGATCATCTGTGCGAGGATTGTATCTGTTTTTTATGTCCAATATATAGTTACATTATAGATATATATTTTACATAAATTTTGTAAAGAAAATACCTACACAGCTGTATTTCAAGAAACCATATGTGCTAGTGGAGAAAGCCCGTATAATAAAAGCATGTCACTAGGACATTAGAATATTCTCTTGCGGTAGCACAAATTTTCATCTTTATTTTGATCTGCAAATAACACTCATCCTATAATAATAGCTAGGTAATAAACGTAAAGAAATCAATATCATTATTAAAACAAATAACTACTTTATGTGTTGTAAAAATGATAATATAACTAATAGAAAACGCCTATTTATCTTTCTTTTTCTTAAAGTTTAAGTATTCTAATCACAAAAAGTATTACACCCTCTTAGAAAAATTTCAAACGCATAAAAAAAAACTAAAATCATATTATTCTAATTCGAAGTGCATTACGGACGATTGCGTTGAATGGGAGTGTGTCTCCCCAGAACAGATGCAGGTTCTATTCCCGGGGGGCGTACCGCGTCAAATTATCCAACTAACTCTATTTGCTTAGCCGAAAAAGAAGTGTCGGTATAGTGCGAGGGGATGTTTTGATACTTTTGATAATTTCTTTATATTTGAAAAAAAACTTACTATTTTTATTCGAACTAAGAGCCAGATAATTTTTACTATTCAGCATCTTTTTTGTATTAATGAACTTTAACCAGTATTATCGCCTTTAATACGTCTCAAACATGGAAAATTACGGCATCAAGAACAAAACTCATTAATCGCAAACCCTAAAGGTTTATCGTGTTATGGCTTATTTTTAAATATTGTACTATGGTTTTAAGACATTGTAAATATGCGATACCGAATAACTCTGTAACACAACACAAACCCTAGAGGTTTAGTGCGTTATGGCTTATTTTTAAATATTGTACTATTGTTTTAAGTGATAAATAAAAAGAAAAAAAAATCGTTAATTTTCTATAGTCAGGGACCCTTAAAAACTCCAATTGTTGCATAAAAGATGTAGGTTATATTTGGTATATATTTTTTTTTAGGTCTGTTAATACTTTTATATTCTGAATATTAAACGAAGGTAAATATTTTGGGGCCTTTTAGTTAGTTGTTCTTTGTATTTTACTTTTCTATTTTAACCTACTCCAGAAAGGAAGAGGTTATCAATTAGACTGTTTTTTTTACTATCTCATAACTTTCGATATGGTGAACCGATTTTGATGATTCTTTTTTTATTTACTTCCTGTGTGGTTCCATTTTAATTTGGTTTAGTTCTTGATGTTGTTTTTTTTTTGGTTAAATTAGTGAATATTTTCGTAAAATATATAAATAACATTCAACTGAATAATATAGTTCCCAGCTAGAACTTTGCCACATTCTACGCTCTAGGAAAATAAGAATTCTTGAAAGTGAAAACAATCTACATTAGAATAATGACGTGACTGTAGCGATACAAAAACAGAACAGTCCCACGTAAATAAATTGAACACAATCTTGTATTGGAAAGAGAGTGCATTTCATCATTCTTATACATACTGCATGTCACTTTGAACTGAAATATTCGATTTTCTAAAAGATTGGTCAGGATTTCTTTTAGAATTTCATTAGGTCTGTGCAACCTTAAAGGATGACGTTGATTGCTTGATAAAACAGTGTTATATTATTTATACATACAATAATAGGTATACCTTCGAATTTTTGCTGATGCTTAAAGCACAGGTTATCCTTTTTTAAGCACCGGTAGGTGAAATACTCAGTTAATATATTATTTTTGTGGAATATTGTAGCTCATATCCCTTTATTGTAAACAATTGTAAGACAATAAACTTATAATTCAAAAAAAAAATAAAGTTTTAACTTCTTTTGAAATTTGAACTTAAAAAATGTATTGTATATTAATTTCGTTATTGTATACATGCAAAAGAAATGGAAAGAAAATAATCATTTTTTTGATTAAAATTTATTTTCAAGGATCTATTTAACACGCCTTTTGAAGTACCTATCACTTAGTTATTGATTGAAAAATGCTAGCAAAACTTTAAAGTTAAATAATATATTTAAGTTTATGTTTTGCTTGTATGAGTAAATGATTCATAGGACTAAAATTCTTGATACTTTAAGGCCTAAAATATAAAGCATGAGATAAAAAAAATTTAGATAATTTTATTACTCGTGATCGTAAGCCATTAACTAAAAAATATGTTTTTTTTCTCCTAGATTTAGAATGGTAAATACCCGAAAGATAGAGAAATTTGAAAATAATATAAGTAAATCAGACCATGTTCATTTTGTTCATTACAATATAATATATTCTATGGTTTATAAAATTAAATATTAAAACATTTGTAAATAGACAAAAGAATAACGTAATATGAATAATAAAATAAAAACAATACAAAGAAAAACTGATTTTTGGGCTTAATAGTGTAGTTCTTATAATTAACTATAATTTAAAGTTATACGTGGGAGAGCTATGCTTCGGCATGAATGGGTCGGCTCGACCGGAGTGATACCACGGCCTCACAGAAAACCGGTGTGAAATAGCGTTTGCGCTGTGTTTCACCGAGTGAGTGAGGATACCGGAGGCCAATATCCCAAACCCTCCCCCCATCCCCTTTCCCATCCCCCAAAGGTCGGCAACGCACTTGTGACGCCTTTGGTGTTGCGAGTGTCCATGGGCGGCGGTAATCGCTTACCATCAGGTGATACGTCTGCTCGTTTGCCAACTATTCAATAAAAAAAAAAAAAATACGTAAATATTTTTAAAATTATATGGACAATACGAACTATACAACTAAAAAAACATCCAAAGAGCGAGATAATTCAATCACCCTACACTTACGGACGCAAAGCGACGGTGAAACGGACTGAATATGAAGTGGCACTTTGCACAATTGATGAATCACTACCCCTACCTTCTATACCCATATACAAATACCTTCGCACAGCCCTACTTTTTAAGAGAAGAATGAGCCTAGCATGTTAATGTATGTATAAATTTAGTGGAGAAATGAGTTTACTATTGAAAAATACAACTTTTTCCAAATGCTAAAATTCGAATGTATTAAAAAAAATTGGAAAATTTTGAAAAGAGCAAATACTTATTGTTACGTTCAGTTTGTATAAACTAAATGTTGTTATTTTTTATCGCTGTGTAAGTTGGCTAAGATTGATTTTAGATTTGAAGAAAATAAAAAAAATAACAACATATGTAATGGGATCACACCTTCAGCACCAGCTTTCAAATAAAAAAAGAATCATCAAAATCGGTTCACCTAGTCGAAAGTTATGAAGTAAAAAACATAAAAAAAATACAGCCGAATAGAGAAAATGTCCTCCTTTTTTGAAGTCGGATAATAAAGTTAAGATGAATTTACTCTACTTGTTTAGACGTAGAGATATTTTAAACGTAAACGTAGTTCAATCTAAAGCAAAAAGGTTTTATTAAATAGAAATAACTGAGAAGTTACCAATGGCACTAAAGTTCCGTGTTAAGTATCTTACAAATTCGACTAAATTGTTTTAAAATATATCTGGTGAAATATTCCCCGTTTGCAGAATGTTCAATTCTGCAAAAAGTACACTGGGCATTTTTTTTGAACACCATGCGAATAATCCCGTATCAAAACATTTCTTAATAAAAATTAAGAAAAATTTAAACCAAAAAAATAAAATGCTAGTTAAGAATTTACCTAGGTCTTTCTGATCAATAGAGACCGTTATATCTATAAAACTCAGCTCAAGATTGATTTTGATTCAAACTACTGTCGTATGTTTTATTATCGCTTGTGAACGTAATCAATAGACGCGAAGATACTAGAATTTAATCAGACGGCTCTGCTTTCATAAATAAAGCAAAATCGACAAGAAAACTAACTGTACCTATGTTGTTCCAAAAATTGATAGCCGCAGAATAAATACGATCTTCTTTCACGAAATTATTTTGTACTGACGGCTAATTTCAACACAAACATCTTCTGAAAATCACTGGCCACCTATGTATAGTTTTTTTTTAAATGTTTGAAGATTATCTGTCACTCTTCTTTTGTAAGCAACAATGGATGTCTCACGGGAAGGTTTTCGTGCTATGATTATAAAAGAGGGTTAAACTACAAGGAATCTCAAGAAAATTGACCAGCTGCTTCTGGAGAGTTTGCTCCTGTGTTAGTAATAATTACCCATTGGTTTTAGAATTTAAACGTGGTCGACAAAATTTTAACGATGACCAGACCCGGCCTAAACCACTAATACGTTTTAATAATAATAATAATAATAAATCTCTTTATTGCACACCAGATAAGTAACAAAATTAACTTATTTACGAAAACTTAACTAGGGTAGTACAATTGGCGGCCTTATCGCCCGGAGGCAATCTCTTACAGGCAACCATGTTTTAATGAGTTACTAAACTCATAGGAGTAGAGTGGCTATTGCAAGAGAATAGACATATTACACATCGAAAGATACAGGTTGAACTAAACATTGGATGATAGGCAGATTTCACCATCCTGCATGAAAACTTTAAAGTTTGGAAGCTTGCCTCGCGATGGATACCTCATTCTTTCGCCAATGGGCAAAATTGCTGTCGTGTTGATTGGTGCAAATTTATGTTAGAAAAGGTCGAAGCGTTATACATTCTTATAACTGACGAATCATGGATATATAGTTACAATTCTCTCATGAAGCAGCAATCCACGCAATGGGTGTTCGAAGAGGACGATTTTCCCACAAAAGTTATTCACGGTCGGAGCGTTAATAAAAAAATAGAGCGGGATTTGTTTTGACGTAGTGGGCTAGTAGCAGTAATTCCGCTAGAAGACCGTAGAACAGTTACTAGTGAATGGTATAACGAAGTTTGTCTGCCTCAAGCTTTCGGGGAGTTGAATAGCGAACGCTCAAGGAGCGGCGTCTGTGACTTTCTTTTTACCAAGTCAACGCGCCTGCTCACACAGCTATTAGAACTATGGACTATTAGACAATTTCCGTACAGCCAAGAATTAGCTTCATGCGTTTTTTGTTTCCGACGGTAAAAATAATGCTTCGTGGGCGAAAATTTTGCAATGCAAACGAGGCCATCTAAGAATTTCGGCGCCTATTTTTCGGCCTCCCGAAATCACGTTTTTTAAATATTTTGAAACCTGTTGCACTTGAATGCATAAGTGCATTGGGATTGGACGGGGATAATTTGACAAGCTGTAAATTTACTTTTTTTCATTGCACTAACTATTTTTGGATCAGTCAGTTGAACTATATTCAAATCAGGTTATTGAACACAGTTCTAAAACAAGTAACGAATACGTCAATATCTGCCATCTTTATTGAATTCATTGAAGAACTGAAAAGATAGAAAGAACTGAAAAAAAAACGTTTCTGTTTTGTTTTTTTTATTTCGATGTACCCGATGTATGTATGTATGTATATGTGTATTTTTATGTATGTGTCACTCTCACGACTAAGACGAATCTATTGACACCACTCACATAAAAATACGACAAGCCATTTAGGCTCTAGGGCTTGCCAAAGAAATATACTCCTTTCGCAGTTGGGTAATAGGAATTAAATTTTATTTCCTAATATGTTATATATGAATATAATAAGGCTGCCCTTTGAACATTACATTAAATATTGTTCATCTTATGTACTTTCTTGAAAATATGTAAAACGGTGTACAAATGAAGAGTAAAAGCAAAGGACTAAACTGTTGCAAACACTTATTAGAAGATACAGACCACACTTAGACAGTATAACAGAATATATGACTACCTCAACACCTGAACACTAAAGGCACAAACAGACTTACATAAAATATTCAGAATTCAATTCACACATTTCCACGCTATCCTTTGAGGTGACTACGTTTATAATTCACCGCCAGTAATGACAGACAATACTCGCATGAACCCTACAGCCATCTCTTTGTAATTATCACTCAAAGACGTTAATGCTTGGACAAAGACATCTGAATAATTTAGAGATTTGGACTACAGAATATACATAAATGAGTACATTTCGCTTTAAAAAAATAAAGGCAGCTTTGAATGTGATAAAATTCAAAACTAACTACTATTCTTATATTTGAAAGAATCAACGTGTAGTGGTAGGGGATGTGATTACCTGTTACTAGTGTTTACTTCACATGAATTTTCATACAGAAAGGCTTGAAGAATTTGAAAGAAACGGGAACTTTAAGATATATAATGTCGTTCTATATTGCCAGTCTACCTGTGATGTCATTGAAGCGTGAGAGCATGTATGATTGTAGAATTTTAAATTTATATTAAATAAGTTAAAGTACTTTTAATAAATACTTTACAATTTTTTTTTATTATTATTTAGGAGGCAAACGAGCAGACGTATCGCCTAATGGTAAGCGATTACCGCCGCCCATGGACACCTGCAACACCAAAGGCGTAACAAGTGCGTTTCCGGCCTTTTAGGAAGGAGTACGTTTTTTTTCTTGAAGGTTTGAAGGTCGTATTGGTCCGAGAACACCGCAGGCGACAGCTCATTCCGTAGCTTTGTTGTGCGCGGCAGAAAAGGATAATGCACGTTACGTTAAATGGTCTAGTTTCCTTTGTAAATCAACTGACTATTTTACTGTACTATTTTACTTTACTGAATTCATTCCTACTATCAAGTCTTAATAGAAGTACATATCATGATGTACTAATGGGTACATGTACAACACACAACAGTATTGCGGAGATGTAATTTCAGCAGACCGCAAGCTTTAACTTAATTTAGCCCCAGGTAGGTACAGTAAGAAATCTCTTTGAAAGAGTTTCGTTTATATTTTAAAGTTTTGTGGCTTGAGTTACAAGAAATATCTAAATAGATTTTATGGAACACATTTATTTATATCTATTGCTTTTTCGTAGTTACAGTATTATTTATAAATATGTCGTAAAAATCAGTAGAAAAGGAAAGAAATAATTATAGCTAAAGAAAAATGAATAAAGGTTTAGAACAAGCGACAACATTATCTTGCTCTATGGTTAACTACATTTAACATGAATACAAGCGATCACTACACCGCTTGCTACTGCGCCAAGTGCCGTGGGTTCAAATCCCACGTGGGACATCACATTATGTAATCCACAAAAACGTTATCCTGAGTCTGGGTATTCTTTGTGTACGTTACATGCATGTTTGTAAAGACCCACGCGACACAGGATGTAGGTATATTCCTAATGTGGGAGTTGTCTTCTTAAAAGAAAAGAAAAAAAAATTGATTTACAATATGTACAAAAAGTAAACAAATTATACATAACTATGTTACAAATATTATTAAGCTTACAATTTACTAATGATGATTCAATTTACTCATAAAGTTCTATGGGTGTTACTTTTCGTTAATTAGTTTCGTTAACGTGTTACTGTAATGACAATACATGAGCAGCCCAAGGCGTTGGCTTTGTCTTAATTATTCAAAGACGAACGCCTACTGCCCTGACTAATTAACGTCTATGGTGAATAAGATTGAGCGGTATTTATAAAAATATAATTTAAATGATTGTTATGAAAAAAATTGTAACATAAGTATGCAAATCCTTCGTGAATTGAAAAAAGGCGGATTCATTTTATATTCTCTCACAGAATTTATTTGACTGTAGATTTAAATAATTATTTGAATACATTAAAGTATTTATAGACATATTAATGTAATAAAATATATGAAATAATCAATTCATTGCTACTAGTGGTCGCTGAGATTCGACCATAATTATATTTTAGCTTTCTGCGCTCATTCACCAAATAAACTTTAATTTTACTAAATTCCCGTTCGCATAATATTCGTAATAAGGGTACATAGGTTTTGATTTAAGTATTAATTTAATGATATATATTACTGATAATAATATATAATATTGCACCAAGTAAGTTTGTCAATACCTTTGACAGTCCATTGATGCACATAAGCCTCTCCTTAGCAAGAATATTTTGTGTGACATCCAAGTTAACAAATAGGTATCAAAAATGATAGTACACCGACGCGATACGACCACGCAACTCCTAGATAATATGACTTAGAAATAACTTAAAAGCTCCCTCATTATATGATTTTTTTCTTTAAAACTTACTTTAAAACAGTACAAAACTTTAACATAATTGACAATATTATTATAATTTTGTTAATTATATTGAAAATAAAACTGTTACCACTATAACCTATTTCACTTCAAAATATTAATTACTCAAGGACTTCTGTGCTGTGTAATGAAGCTGCGAATGAGCGAGGGGCGAATAATGAGTCACTCAAACTGCGAAATGAGGTGTAGTAATAGAGTATTTATAAGGTATGTATATTATGAGGACTGCCTCGGTGGCGTAGTGCTTGAGGTCTCGGGTTCGATTCCCGGGTCGGAAGTTCGGAACAAATGTTTGTATGATCTGCAAATATTTGTTTCGGAGTTTGGGTGTTTTCTGTTTATAATATGTATGTATTTACAAAAAAAAGTATATAAGTATTTATGTCAGTTGTCTAGTACCCATAACACAAGCTCTGCTTAGCTAGGGACTAGATGGCGTTGTGTGTTAGATGTCCGGAATATTTATTATTATTATTTATCATATCTAACACTGTCTAAAACTTTATATAGGTACTATTCTACTGATAATAATGCTGTGATATCTTTGTCATAGAAAATAAATAAACTTAATAGTAAAAAAGGATATCGAAGAACAAATTAGAAAGACAGATCTTGTGGTTAGTGACCCTGACTACTAAGCTAGATACCACGCAAGCTTCGATGGGTTTTGTTCCCAGCTAAGACACAAATGTTGTGTGATAATCACGGTGATATGCTTTAGTTCGTGGGAGAGCTACGCTTCGGCATAAATGGGCCGGCTTGACCGGAGTGATACCACGGCCTCACAGAAAACCGGTGTGAAATAGCGCTTGCGCTGTATTTCACCGAGTGAGTAAGGATACCGGAGGCCTTTATCCCAAACCCTCCCTCCATCCCCCTTCTCATCCCTCAAAGGTCGGCTACGCACTTGTGACGCCTCTGGTGTTGCAGGTGTTCATGGGCGGCGGTAATCGCTTACCATCAGGTGATACGTCTGCTCGTTTGCCCACTATTCAATAAAGAAAAATAAAAAAATGTACGAATATGATTTACGTACAAGTAATATGTATTTATATGTTTATAAATTTATCCGTAGTCTGGATACGATAGTACAGTATTTGTATCTTTCAGGATTAACGGGCGTGTTTATTATGTGTATATATATGGGTGAAGTATAATTATCATGATAATGTATTTTATAAAACTACACTAGTTCATTCACAAGAAAATTCACCTGTAAAATCTGTAGGCATAAAACATCAACTCCGTAAAAATCCCCACCTAAACGTTTATAAGTCTCAAATGCCAAATGAAGCCGTGGGGTGTCGTATCACCAGACAACGGCATATAATGGTTCATTAAACCTTGGAGCGGAGTGCGTATCCTCGTCACGGTGGACCACGTTTATGACCACATTAGCGTCAGGAATACTCGTTGCCGTATTTTAAATATCATTCGAGTTTTGTGGTTGTTTACGGTGTTATGTTTCATGTCTTGTTTTACTCTATCATACATACAAATAATTCCATTGGTTTAACACTTTATTGTTCTATTGCATCGAGAATATGAGTATGAGTGTATGCCATACATGATGGTATGATAAAACATGTATGAATGTTAAAAAAACATCCATTAAATAAAACTGATAGCTACTATACAAATACCCACGCAAGAAACAGTATATATCTGGCTATAGTGAATCTATAGATGAAACAAAACAACCTATAAAAAGCAGCTGTAATCTTCAAGTAACTTTTAGTGAATCGCACGTAAACCAGAGCATTCCTCAACATTATCGTGTCAACCCAATTTAAACTCGTCGCAAAAAGAAAGACGGCATAGCGTTCACTGGTCGCGTGCTAACCGAACATGGAGACAATAAATAAAGGCTTTATCGCCATTTTAATAAATGTACGCGGTAACTCCCCGGAATAAATAAAAGGTATTCAACATAAACACGGTATCTTTACTTAAAAGAATTTAGTGCTATCAAAACTATTTATTTTTGAATTAAAAAAAATGGTGAACGTGTTTTAATTTTAAAATTGGATTATCGTTGCTAAATTCTGCATTCATAAAGCGATTCAGTGATTATAGTGAAAGTTCCTATGTATATCAGATATTTTTTTGTATAAAAAGTTTTGTTTTGTATTAATGAGCATCATGCACGTCTGATGAACAGCATGAAAAGAGTACTTCACCATACTCATCGTGAATGCAATGTAACATAGTGACCAGAACAATGGCAGACTATTGAGGTGACTAAGCGTAATTGGGCCTCCGGTCCGGTCGCACTCATCAACGAAACACAACAGCACAAATGTTGACATTTTAGGTTGGTCTTACCGTGGGAGAGCTATGCTACCGTGGCTGAGCTATGCTTCGGCGTGAATGGGTCGGCTCGACCGGAGTGATACCACGGCCTCACAAAAAACCGGTGTGAAATAGCGCTTGCGCTGTGTTTCACCGAGTGAGTGAGGATACCGGAGGCCCATACCCCAACCCCTCCCCCCATCCCCTTTCCTATCCCCCAAAGGTCGGCAACGCACTTGTGACGCCTTTGGTGTTGCGGGTGTCCATGGGCGGCGGTAATCGTATCAGGGTATCAGGTGATACGTCTGCTCGTTTGCCCACTATTCAATAAAAAAAAAGAGGGTAGTACCGCCCTGGTTGAAACGGCCCGTTCTTGTTGAAACCAGTATTGCTCAACTACCTCGATTACTAGAAGTATAACTTGTTCCCTTTTTCAATTTTAGCACAATAATAAATTGAATGCAATTTATGAAAGCCAATTATAAGCCTACTTGTATTTGCTTTGTTTCAAATAATAATCAATAATAATAATAAATATCTAATTTAATACGACACAATTATACTGAACAAATTGGTACGTATATTTTTCTATCATCTTATCGGAATAATTACATTTACAGTTTTATTGGATAAATATTTCATTAGACCTTCATTTGATGTATAATTAAAAAAATAACATTAGCATTTTGCACTCCTTTTCTATAAAAAAAATAAAGTGTGCGAAATTGCATAGTCCTCGGTCGGAGAAAAAAATTCGTAAAAAGGGATGCAAAGTTTTTGCGTCACGTATTAATATATAGATACACTAGCTGACCCATGCAACCTCGTTTGCGTCTTATATTGCCACAACAATTAATTCACAATAAATAAAATTGCAATCTCAAATTGAGAAATAAACTATGCTATCTCTTAAATTGGAACAAAGCACAAATTTAAAAAAAAACGTTAAAATCGGTTCAGTAGTTTCGGAGTTCATCCCAGACAAACATCGTGACACTGCAATTATATATAATATACATACATATATATACATACATATTTCTGTATACAGTTTCTGTTTAGTACCTTTAAGCCGGTCACATACGCTTCGTTTTATTTATGCAAGTATAAAAGCCTGGTATAAAAGTAAAAGTACCGTCACTTTATTGTATTCACATAATAGTGTCATATTTTTCTAAAGATAATACATTTTTTATATTTATAGAAATAGTCTCAAGACCTTTTCGCTTATCTATTTCTTAAATATACTTTCATTTTTTCTATTATTTATTCCCAAAGAGTTTGATTGATGGTAATAAGACCACTAGCCTATGTGGGACATGATTTTTGTTCGTTTAATAAGGATGTCAGTAATACGACTCCTTATGTGTATTTCGGTAATACTGATGAAATTTATGTAAACAAGTATATTTAAAATATTAATCCAATATTATTCAAGTATTCAGAACATAATAGCAGATGTTACTGCACTGCTACTTACATACTTACTGCGCTACATACTGAAATAGTTTGAAATCAGGCATTGCTACAGGTCGTATACTTTAACCAACTTCCCATCCATAATGCAACTAAAATCTTGCATTATTCAGACTACAATTTCACGTTATTTTTATCACCGAACTTCCCTCTACAAAGTGTACAGTAAACGCAAGAGTACTACAAATGAAATTTATGCCGCCTTTTGGAAGTTTCGTTATCACCGCTATAAATTTCAGTTTGCGCTGTACCTCATTCTCGCGAGCGAAATTTGCGGTATTTGCCAATTCGTGTTTATAAAAACTGTAATACAATGTCTCATTTTTCGTTTGAAGAAAGAGGTTTAGTAGACCCAACAGATATTTTTCATTATTTTGGCAGCTTTCTTTTGCTTTCCAAATATATATACCTATACGCGTTCGGAATCACAAAATCTAGTATAAAAATATAATTTTGGTGACAAAACAGATTAACAACATACCCTTGCAATTTAACGGCCAGTTTGTGATATTTTTATCAACCCTTGTATTCCGATGTCTCACTTGCGACATTTCATAGATGATTATAAAATGTTCCTTGAAATTATGCATGATCGATTTTCTTATAACACGTGAATTTCCTCACGACAGTTTCCTTTAGAGTTTCGTTTCAATAACAATATAGCTGTATAAACTGTTGCCTTTGTTGAATAAATCATGAGGCTCTACAGTGAAATGATGGTACAAACTAATCCTCGTGGTAACTACGTTAGTATTTACGCTACGTATTTATTATATAAATTCATAAATATTTCGGACATCTGACACACAACGCCATCTAGTCCCCAGCTAAGCAGAGCTTGTGTTATGGGTACTAGACAAGTGATATAAATACATACATATTTTTCATAGAAAACACCCAAAGTCCGAAACAATATTATTTGTAGATCATACAAACATTTAATCCGACCCAGGAATCGAACCCGAGCCCTCAAGAATAGCAGTCGCATACGCTACCACTGCGCCACAGACTTAAAGCCTGAGATTATATCTAAAGCATTACTTATTTCTTTTGGTAAACGCTACCAACTGAATTAGGTCTTATTTATATTATTTTTTAACCATGGTAAGTGTAAAACATTATTAAAGTTTAAGCACAATATATTAAAAAATAAATGTTTACAACACAACGCTATCTAAGTTCAAACTAAGCAGAGTTATGGCAACTAGATTGACTGATACAATACTTATTTTTATTTTTGTATATATATACAAATTATACATAGAAAATACCCAAACTTCGAAATGAATGTTTGCAGGTCATACCATTTGATTCGGAACCTCAAGCACAGCTAAGCAAACACTATCACTGTACCACCAAGCCATTTAAATTATTTTTTTTTTATTGAATAGTGGGCAAACGAACAGACGTATCACCTGATGGTAAGCGATGACCACCGCCCATGGACACCCGCAACACCAGGGGCACCACAAGTGCGTTGCCGACATTTGGTAACTGGTAGACAGGTAATCCGGAGGACCTACTTCCAATTATACCCACTCGTTGAACTCTGTCCCCAAGGTACGAGGCAACCAAATCAAGTGCAGTATCCCTAATGCCATAGTGCCTGAGTTTTCGCAAAAGCGTTTGATGTTCAACGCAGTCAAATGCTTTGGATAAGTCACAGAAAACGCCAATAGCATCTTGCGCGTTTTCCCAGGCATTAAATATATGTTTTATAAGTGTTGAACCAGCATCAATGGTTGAGCGATCCTTTGTGAAACCATACTGCTCTTTATGAAATAAATTATTAATATTAAAATGAGTTTCTAATTGCTGAAGAATAAGTTTTTCAAAGACTTTACTGACTGCTGGCAAGATTGAGATGGGTCTAAAATTACCTGGATCGCTCTTGGACCCACTCTTGAATAATGGTATTAACTTACTATGTTTCATTAAATCCGGAAATACACCATTTTCTACACACTTATTAAATATTACAGCTAAATGTAGTGCTATATCAATAATTATATTTTGCAATAATTTGACAGAAATACCCCACAAGTCGGTTGTTTTCTTTGAATTGAGCGACTTAAAAGTTTTCACCACATCATTAGGGCTTATAAACTGAAACTTAAACATGACATCACACTCTTTCACGCTGCCCCTGGCCAAGGATTCAGCTGTGACTGAGCAGGAATCCAAGGAACTGGTAGTATCAACTGGTATCTTTGCAAAATAATTGTTGAAAGTTTCAGCCAAACCCTGATTATCTTTAATAATATTGTTGTTAACCATTAATTCTAACCTATCATCTTGCGGTTTGGACCGCCCTGCTTCAGTATTTATTACAGTCCAAGTTGTTTTTATTTTATTATCAGACTGTTTAATTTTGTTACTTAGAAAAGTTGATTTAGCTACCAAACAAACCTTTTTAAATATTTTGGAATAATTTCTAACATATTGTACAAAAACAGGATCAAAATTATACTGTTTCATGCCATATAGTTCATACATCTTATCTCTACTTTTGTAAATTCCAGGAGTTGCCCAGTCACAGAATCTAGTATTCACATTCTTAGTAAAAGTTTTCTCTTTAAAAATTAAATCATACTCTAGTTTAATTAAATTGAATAAATTCCCGTATAAGACATCCGGATTATCCTCACTGAAATCTATGTTGGTAACCTTATCTGCAATATTTTTATTAAAGCATTTCAGGCGGTTAGAAGTCATCGGCCTGCATGTGATTTTCGTTGCTTTAACTACTTCATCTGTGGGATAAATGACCATTTGCCCACAGTGGTCAGATCTCAAGTGACTAATTCATGCTGAAGCGTGGCTCTTCCACATTTTTGCTTTTGTAGTACATTCCGAGAAATGCAAAGTAACATTAAAGTTTACATAGCGAATTTATAAAGCAAACTCGAACAACAAACCCATTTGTTATTGCTAATGAACAGAACTTTGAAAAACTTAGGAAAATTAGGGTCTACTGATCAAGAGTTTAAATGCCTGAAACTTGAAATATATTTGAGTTTGATTAACAAATTTAGAATTAGTAAAGTTGTATAACATTAAGCCGTTATTTTGATGGATGACGTTAAAACTAAGCACTTTGATCATTTTATTCTGTACTAGCTTTTAATTGTGGCTCTGCCTACGTATATTTTGATTATTACGATAAATGTAACCTATTTCTTTCCTCAAGAATCAAAGTACCTCCATGCAAACTTTCATTGAAATCGGTGTAGTGTTTTAACCGTGAAAGTTAAACAGACAGACACAGTTACTTTCGATTTTATAAGATTGGTATGGAATTGATAATAATAATGAGATATATTTGAATTTGATTATAATAAGTATTTAGTTATTAATCAACAAACTGAACCCCGCGGTGCTATCCGCGGTGTGACAATAACCGCAGGCAACGCTGCGAGGCGAAGCTATATCTTTATAAATTGTAGCCTATGTGTTATTCTGATGTATAAGAAATATTATTGTAAAGTTTAATCAAAATCCAATCAGTAGTTTTTCGTGAAAGAGTAGCAATAATCCATCCATCCATCCATCCATACATACATCAAGACTCGAGATCAGTCTTAAAATCTTAAAAAAAAATTAAAATGTTCAATTCAGGAATTTAACGAGATGATTTACCTTAGGGCCACTTAATAAATATTTTTTTATTGGATTTAAAGTCAAATCTAATGCCTCATAGCTAACTTTTATCAAAGTGAACCATATTTAATTAGCAAGCTTGAGTGAAAAAACTGGTTTTAGAGAGCAATTTTAGACCAAATGAACCAGAACCTTGAGAAAGCTCAAGTTTATCTTTAGAAATAGATTATGCTCAATTTCGAGAAGAATACAGTTAAATAAGTATCAATAAGCGATTACAAATCCGTATTTCAATATCCTGCACTTAAGAAAAAATAAAGAAATTAGTTAGAGAAAAAGGATAAACTGTGAATAAAATATTATTTCCTCTTTTTCGCAATAAATATTCTTTACAAAAAATTAACACTTCCAATTAAGAATTTTGTCGATGTCTTCAATAGAAAAAGGGCTACGTTTTAACAACGTTTTATCAGCTTTATATAGAAATATTATTAATTAAGATCCCTTTTAGAGTTCCGTTTTACAAAGAAATCCTTATGGAACCATTTTCCTTAAAGTTAATAAAAATGAAGCTCCTACAACGCTACAATTAAGATAACGGTAATTTTGAGTGTTAAGTAAATTTTATAATGTCCAATCCCAATTCAAGATGTAATTAGAATTTAAAATTTGATAAAAAGTAAGTCTACATGAGATGCGACAATCTCAAAATTAAATTAAAGTGGCGTGCAATGGAAGAGGCCTATGTGTGTGGCCATGACTTAATCATCGTGGAATAATTGAAGGACAAAACTTGAAAACATTAGAAATAACTCTAATTAATATATACCTATAAATTAAACATTTAATATTTAACTTTTTTTTTTACTTATCTTAAATTTAGTTTTTTTCTCTTTCATAAATAAATATTAAAAGTTAATTACAAGGAAATGTATATATTGCCGTGAGGGGGAGCCAGGAATCCATAGCACAGGGTTTATCCTAGTTTGGCTTCCTGACTCCCACAAAAATGTACATTATAAAGCTATAAGTATAAAATTATTACAGATATTTTGTGGGAGAAATAAATACATTATTTAATATTGTTTCTTGAGAAGACTACTTAAACCACAGTGCAATGTTTCCCATACTTTAAATATCTATATCTACTTAGAAATGAACAACTGTTTAACAAAATATTCTTCTAACGTTCGTGAAATTAGGCTCAATCTTGTGGTTCACCAGTCAATAATGTGATATTTGGTAAAAGCCCACTTGTTGCTTGCCCATACGTGCATGGAGACCCACTTAGTCCTAAAATAATGTCATTGAGAGACCCACAGTGGGAAATTAACCGGAAACAAGATATTTTTGATATCGAATAATATGTTTGTACAAAAAGGATATTAACTGGGGCAACAGTATATTGTAAACGTATATAGTAAATTGGGTTAAAGTTACTGTATTTTCGGATAAATATCTGTAACATAATTGGTCACAAAGATTCCACGAGGCACAATGTGTTTTTTTTTAAATCAGCATTTCGTCATTGAAAGTATATTATATTAAATGTGGGTTTTGATGTTTCCTTTACTTTCTTTTCCTATAAAAAACTACTTACAAAACAACATTAAGGTAATGAAAATAACAAAGTATTTTAAAATAATTAATAATGCCTACCTAAAAATATAAATTGTATACGATAAAGCCTTCAGAACGTACCATTAAATTTTTAAGCGTGCCTTTTTTATCAACGGCAGTTGTAATTCTTTCTTTTTTTAATGGTGTAAGTGGCAAACGAGCAGACGTATCGCCTGATGGTAAGCGATTACCGCCACCCGCAACACCGTAGGCGTCACAGGTGCGTTGCCGGCCTTTGGGGGATGGAGAGAGGGATGGGGGAGGGGTTGGGATATGAACACTTTTGTACATCGGCGGACTTAATGCCCAAGGCAGTCTCTTGCAATATAACAATAAAAAAAAACACTACATAAAAAGAAGTCATACATACTATACACATGTTGTAACCACATGTGCTTACAATATATTTATTTGTCTGATTAGTATTGTCTGGCCATTAGATTAAGAATTTGATTATGTACCTTCTTAGTTGATGTAAAGCGTTTGTTTACATCCTGGGTTTCGAGTGGGAACATATTCCAGAATTCCATCATTACTAAAGTCACTAGATAATACAGCCGGTAGAGAACAAAATGTCGGCTGTGATTTCCCGATCGATACGAACTTCAATCGTTCTAAAAGGGCGCTAGCCTATCTCATAGAACGGCAATGTGCTTCCGAGTCGAGGCGTTCAATGGCAGCGGTTGTTATTAATTAATAAAAAACCTATCTACCAGTGAAAGTCAAATCGTTCCAGCCGTTCCAAATTCAAAATCGACAAAAATTGAAAAAAATGACGTGTATACGCATTTAGTAAAAAGCGGTAATTTAATATTACAGACACTTCAATAGGAACTGATTAATTGATTCAGAAAACAGGGAGATTCTAAATTCTGTATTATCATTATTTATGATATTTTTTATAAATCGTCGTTATACATCGATTTAAAAATAGAAAAAAAAACTAGACCAAATGTAAATCGTATACTTTCGATTTAGTTCTATATAGATTTGAAGACAAAAATATTTCCTGAAGGTTAAAAAATAAATAATAATTTCATTCCACGTTATTATGATATTGGGGCATTGAAGTTGGTTTTTTTCAAAGTTCACTACCCCAATTTAACAAGACTACGGCGAAGCAAAAAAGAAGACTAACATTATCTACGAATGCTTGTATGTTTAACCGTAGCGTCTAAAAACGGCTTTGATTTTGATGAATGGGGTGTCAATAGATTTATATTGATAGCTCGATTGAAATAGGCTATATGAATTGCATCAAATGTTTTTAGGTCGTCGAGTGTTACATTTTTAAACTTTTTCTTGATATTCACCGTACAAATACACCGTTTTAAAGTGTCTGTGTATTACTGCTTTCTACGAGCACCAAATTCCTCAAAATCTACAACTACTTTATTGTATTAATCCAATTCTAGCTCGTAAATATGTCAATGTTTTTGCTGGTTCACAACATTTGACTAATGGTCCAACGTCGAGTACAGGCGCGTCTTCCCACCGTCTTTCCGTCTATAGCATCTTACCGCATCTAAGAAGCAATTTACTGTGCACTAAGCTTTCATACTTCGAATATTTTGTAGAATGCAGTGTAGGTTTAACAGATTGTGAGTAGTTTTAAAATATTAAAAAGTTTTGTATTGATCAAAATTATAAAACATCGTTAAGTTATATTCTAAGTCTGAAATTTGTAAAACTTAGTTATGGTTTCAAAAAAAATATACAGGCACCTTATTTTTGTACTCATCTTGAAAGTGTAAACGGCTCTGTAACTCTTTGTATGATATTGGGTTATTTTAATTACAACTTTACTAGCACAATCAATTAAGATATTTAACTTAAGTCTTGTCCTTTGGGTGTGGCAAAGGGCGTTAATAGTATATCTTTATCGTGATCTTGACTTGTGCTTCATGCTTGGTTTAATACCATTGCTTGTCGCACAATAAACTATTATACTTAAACGTTAGCAAATGTGATTTAAAAAAACGTTTTTTTAAACAGAACCTGCACACAAACACATTTACTAACACACTAACTTGTTTCCTATTATCTGTTCTTTTGGTTAAGTTCTCAGATAAACTTCTTTAGTATTATATTTATATAGATTGTCTACTCTTATGCCTTATTTTGTAATTAATCTTAAATTAATGTGTGTTTCAGAATTGAAGTACTTTTAGAATATGACTATTGTATACTTTCAATATTCAATTGGTCCAATGTCCGATTTAGCCTTGTTGACCCTGGCGCCACATGTAATACCGAATAAAAACTGTCATATGTGAAGGACCTAAGTATTAAATTAAGTAAATTTTGTAATACTAAAATAATACATAATGCTACCATTTTACCTTTTCAAATTTGATGGAACACATGAACACATTAAACTACTTAATGACGCTTTTTTAGTCGCGTGACGATGGTATGGCTGTCAGCAAACCGCCCACAGTGTGTTCAACAGCAACTTCGCACCGGACACACGTGTAAGCGTGTATCATTATTAAGCGGCGGCACAGTGTGTTGTAAAAAACTCCTCAGACCAAACACTTACGAATTATTTTAAGCGAAAACTGTGAACACTCAGTCATTTGTTGCCAAAGAAAAATTTAGCTACTTAGAAACTTTGCCTTCTTTTCTATCTTAATATTGTTTTTACCCATAATTTATCAAAAATTACGGTAACTTGGACATCAACAAGTGGTATACAAAGTTTTGTGTTACATAAATAATTCTGCGTTCCGCCCTCGATGCCGAGCTCTCAGTTTTAAAAAGATAACTTCACTTTTAGACGAAACATTGGACAAGGAAGTAAATAATAGTCCACAACTTTCGAGTGTAGGTCTCAAAAAAATTACCATTGAATTTGTATGCCGATGCATTTTTTATGTAAAATATATATTTTGCAAGCCCCGAAACAAAAATCAATTTGTTATTAATGAAAATGAATATAATATAATATAATAAATAATAAAAGTTGGGGGTCTCGTCAAAACGAAGCTGTGTATAAACTTTCAGCCTGTTATTAATCACTGAAATCCCTTGTACGTGGGCCCGTGGACTATAATTTTATAATACGCATCATGTTCAAGCCGGTCTTTTGCCAATCAGCTTAAATTGCCTTCCACTCACATAGTTAATAGTGGGATAGCCTAGAAAAAATCAGTGAAGTTACAGCTTAATATCTATTCTCCATACTAGTTTTATAAATTCGAAAGTAACTTTGTCTGCCTGTCTCTTACGCTTCCGCGGATAAACAGCTGCACCGATTTCTATGAAATTTGAAACTCAGATTATTTAATTCTTGAAGAAGTATATAGGGTACTCTTCATTTTGATAACCGATATACACGCTGGCGGAACCGCGAGTAAATATGGTTAATGTATAAATAGATCATTACGTCACACTCAATCTATAACCGATCAAGTTTATAAACAAATTTATATTTGAAATATAAGTCACCTGCCATTAAATAGGCAATAAGTCCATCAAGCGCATGTACTTCATCACTCTTACTCACCGCTTACTCTTAGGTCTACCGTAAACACTTTATACTTGGTTTACTTTGCCACTGAGTGCTTTCTTGTTTTGATTATGAATATGCAAAGTAATAGTAAAATAGAGAAAATGGAAAACATGAGACATTTAAGCTGTTAAACTGTAATTAAATCTATTATAACTGTTATTTCGTACGCGTAAAAAATAATTTTCAAATCTTTATTTAAAGACTTTGTTATAAGTCTGTCCAAAAGAGGAATTTTATGTTTTAAGGGTTTATATTATTACAGATGAGTTTATTCTCAAACAATAAATATTGATGATTTAATTACTGCAATTGAATTACGTACTGGACGGTTGGCGTGGAGTGGTTTAAGCAGTCGCTTCATCGCCTTCTACTGCGCCAAGTAAGTCCCCCGCGACACAGGATGTATATTATTCTGGATTAGGTCTTTAAAAAAAATTAAAAGAATCTTTAAATTTTGTTCTTATATTTTTATATGCACTCGTAAATGTGATCTAATATTGAATGTACCTCTGTTACTAATAGGGCTGTCTTTCTCTATAAACAGAGATCGTCGGATTTGTATAAAATTCCTATTCTCTTGTATCTTTTGTAGGACCACAAACAGCCACAGACCACAGAGAAAAAAAGTGAGGTAAGGAAAACATTAGTCATTCGTAAAAATCACCGTACTTCAATAAATAGTAAATATTGCTACGAAATTGTAGGTTTCTATTGTGGATGTCAGCAACAAATATACCACGCCTACAGTTTATTCACGACATAAACACGGGCTATTAGGCGACGCGACGACTTGAAGCCGTTACAGGAATGACATTTAATTTTCCGAGTTTCCCGGACCAGTAAATAGTAATCGTCCGCGGAAGGGTTGACAAACGGCTCGTCGCGAGAACCACCAGCTGGTTTCCACAGCTTTCTTGTATTTATAGGTTTATAACCACTTGGGTTACCTGTAATTTTTATTAGCCTTCTTTTATTGAACTGATTTAATTATAAAGTAACATTCTTAGAAAAGTTGTACTCTCATTGCAAAATAAGATTGTTAGAATTATAATTTATACTTTCGATTATCGGCAATTGGTGAAACTTGGTTGTTACAATACATTATTCAGACAAAATCCAAAACCACTACTTAATGTAAATTGACTTAAATGGTTTTGCCTTATAACTGTGAAAGGCTATTCAAAGAACGAGTTTGTCTTTATTATGTACTAGTCAACCCATGCCCACTTTGTTGGCGGTTAACCGGCCGCTTTTCGACTTGATTTACAAATACTATTATTTTTAAGTGAAATGTTTGTTTAATTACATGGATTTTTTTTTGTATACACGTACATAGAAAACATCCAAACTCCGAAACAAATATTTGCAGGGCATGTAAAGATCTGGTCCGACCCAGGATTCGAACCCAAGACCTCAAGCACAGCAGTCGTATACGCTACCACGGCGCCAACGAGGTATATATAATAATAATATAAAGTGCAATAAATTTGCCCGAAAAAAATACAAATAGCAATAACTCGTGATGTCCAATCAAATGGCCCCCAGTGGGCTCGGAAACGCAAATTCCGGGCCAAAAATGATAACTGTTGAATTATCGCCCTCATTGTAACAAACGGACTCACTTCATTGGGGTCTAGTTTATGAAGACCTTTCGGCGATTTTATCAGATATTTTATTGAGTACGAAAAAAGTTTTTTTTTTTAACTTTACGCTTTTGGTTTCATTTATCGCTATTTTATGTTGAAATAAAAGTGGTCGTAAGATCTCGTCGTTACAGATATACCCACATTTTGTTTTGACACCCCATTCGTTTTCTTAAAATATTATTTTTCATTTGGATTCGTTTAGTACTAATTCCATAATAAAGATACCCTCTCAACAATTGTTAGTTATATTATTTTCTATTGAAAATAAAGTTATCAATTTAAAAATAAGTAATAAAATAAGTCACGTCTTTCAACTCGAGTATCAGGAATGCCTTACCGACCCTTGTCATTATAACAAAACTGAAAAGAAAACTGAAGAACCGAGTTATTAAAATACCTGCATGACAGTAGTCATTTGACACGTGCCGATCATAATAAATCAACGTTGGTAACCATAACTCGCATACTAAATCTGTGGTGTTGCGTCAATTTGTACAAAACTAGCGGGTACACCCCTTAAATCATAGAGTATGATGTATCGCCCGGACTCCACAGCATTTGAAAAATGACAGCAGAGTTGTCAATTAAAGTGTAAGGCGATTCGTTGTAGATGGGACCGTATTTGTACTATAACTACCATAGTCGTTTTTATCGCGGTAAAGGGTTGCACTGACATATGTGTGTTGTTTTGTTTTTTCTAACCGTTCGGTTTCAGTTTTGTGTGTATTTATGTAAGTCCATTAGATGAGGTGATATGTTGTGGGGATTTATTTAATTTATATAGGGTTGTCACTGTGACAAATTGAGCAGGGTTTTGCTGTTTGGAATAAAGATTTTTCATGTTAATTACTTATGTTGTTTTGTAACTTTTAAAGTTTAGGGATATCACAGGTCAAAATAATATGTCGTAAATAAAAGCCCTTTTAAAACTGATTTTCCTAACCGATGTTGAAAGTATAGAAGTATGTGAGTAAATTAATTAATGTTTATGAATGAACGAAAACTAATACCACCTTACAATCAATACTATCACAGTTACAGTACGACAAGGGTGTCGTACTGTAAGTTTGATATTTATGTTAATGATATTGGTAGTCTGCGTTGGCACTATCCTCGCACAGAAAATGAACATAAAATGACAGCGTTTGTGATGTTGCGAGAGTGCGAGACCGGAGGTTTAATGTTGCAGAAGTATCACTAGGTCGCCATGGTGTGGGTCACCATGCTGCATTGTCTGCATCCGCAATGAGCATGGTGACCCTGACCACCACTCTTGGATTATGCTTACCTTATGAGTAGAGTCATTTTAGCAGGGACATGCATAAAAAAACTAATAAATATTGGATATTATATCAGCCACTCGGCCCAGCATCGTACGGGATTCTCTGAATTTCTCGGATTTCCTTAACTATAAACATGTGCTACACATATAGACCTTTCTTTCGAATCACTCAATCTATTACTGAAAACTGCATTAAAATCCTGTGAGTAGTTTAAAAAATCTAAGCAAACAGACAGCAGAAGCTAGTTATTTTTAAACTATACATAGATATATGTTTACAATTATCAGGCTCATACCACAACACTATCAGTGCCGATTTTTATATAATGTTCTCCTAGCCGATAACGGCCACGGCGGCCAGTCTCAACGGAGACCAGCCAACTACGCTGGAGATATTATGGTGCGCGCAAACACGGGTGCATTCCCTGTTCCCTCTCTTTCATAAGCCAAAGGGACGGTTAACCGACACGATCAGGGAGAGAACAGGCGCAGGACCACAACTTTACGTGCTCTCCGAGGCACGGGGGTCCAGACCCCAACTTCTAAAGTACGAGTTGTTATTAAGTATTTCAATGATCAGAAAAACTCAATAATACTTTTTGGCCCGACCCGAGATTCGAACCCAAGACGTCTTGATCGGTAGTCGCATGCGTCAACCGCAAAACATACGAGGCAGTACCAGTTGCAGTGCCGAGAGAAAATGTATGACGGGCCAAGAATGATATTAAAAGTGAGGTATGTTCACTGTCCAGGCGATAAAACTAAATTTAAATACTACATTGATTTAGTTAAAGTGTTGGGCGTTTAATGGTCTAATAATAAGGTCATAGATATCAATATTACCTCACGGTAATTTAGGCCACCATAATGTTCCACGATCACGCATTCACCTCAACAAGTGGTTTATTTCCCATAATATGGTGCAAACATCCTTACTGATAAATTTATATGGCCACACCTTTAATGCGTAGGGGCCTATTAGATAATTGGAGTAGGTATATTATCATGCGGACATACTCGTTTCTGTGATTTTAGAGGTGAAAATGTACAAGGTTTTGAGAAGTTGAATACTTTTGTCATACTTTTAATGTACTATACATTACGGTAGGATAGAAGAGCACAAACATATTAATGATTTCAAAAGAGGAATTTATACGGAAACATTGTAGTGATTACTGATTCTAAATGATAATGTGGTGAGCACAACTATTTGTGCTGGTTATAATTGTAATTTATTAATAACTAACTAGGCCCCGCGGTGTTATCTGCGTTTGTTGTTGTTGTAAAGTTCCTACTTATATCATTAGCTATCTGCTAAGGAAAGTCCCGTTAAAATCCGTTCAGCTGTGGCAGAGTTTAGCAGGAAAAAAACAGACCGACGGACAGATAGGCAAGTAGACAAAATTTAAAATTTAAATAAATTTGAAAAATACCGTATTTACTTTTATATGCATTTAGTGAAAAGCTGTTAATTTGCACTTACACACAGACACACGAATTATATTATTTTGTAAAGATATGTATCTATGTACAATTGTACATAGCAATATATATGTACGTTTACCAGCCGTCCGGTTATCGTAGTACAGGCTCTGCCGAATTTCAGATCTGACGGCTGTGATTGAGACGTATGAAGTAATTATTATTACTAGTGGTCGCCCAGTGGTTGAAATTCGACCATAATTAATTAATTTATTTTAGATTTGCATTTTTTTACTTTCACACTAAAAAGTTAGTTAAGTTAAAGTTTATGTAGTATATACATAAAATTTAACTGTGCTATATTTTATAGACTTCCATTCGCATAATTTTCGTAAAAATAGATACAAAGTGTTTGCTTGACGTATGAATAATATCGATTAATAACATTTCTCCATTAATGTACTAAGATTTTTGATAAAATTTTTAAACTAAGGTGAATATTATGTTAATATAACAAGAAAGGTAGAATATATTATAACAGCATAAACCTGATGATATTGGATAATGGATAGACATTCGTGTGATTATAAAATCATATTTAAACTTAGATCAATAAAAATATTAATCTTAAAAAGTAAGTACCTTCGTTAAAACTGCACGTTTGGCCTAGTAGTTAAGCGGTCGCCACGCCGTTTCCTACTTCGCCAAGTGTTGTGGGTTCAAATCCCACATGGAATAACATTTTGTGTGATCCACAAATTGTTGTTCCAAGTCAGGGTGTTCTTTGTGTCCGTTTCATGTATGTTTATAAAGTCCCCCGCGACACAGGAATTATTCCTAGCGCAGGAGTTCTCTTTAAAAAAACTAAATGGAGTATTTCTGGAGGATCACCGCATATAGCTTTGGTAATCCCACGGGAATAGTGGAAACTAAGCAAAAAAATATGATAAAATAGTAAAGAAAAAGTTTAAAAAACTATAACCAGACTAAAGTCTATGACACTTCTTGAGTTATTATAACGAATCTATTGACACCTCGTTTATTAAAATCAGTTCAATAGTTTCGCTACAATAGTACATATTATCAAAACAAAACAAAAACGTCAAACAGGTCAAAAGTATTATCTTTCCTTTGGATTCCGTCGTAGTCGAGTAAAAAAAGAAGAGACTAAGAAATATGTTTGGCCAATCTTCTATAATCCCACTCATTTTATGTTCGATAAGAAAATAGGTATGCGCTTAAATGTTGCTTGTTAACAATACTTAGGTACCTACATTTCTACACATTGTATAGGCAACAATATTCAATCCCTCCTCATCTGCACAGGATCCCTCGAGAATATATACGAGAACATAAACCTAAATAAAAGGTAATACTCGTATGCATGTAAATACTCTAAATACATTACTTGGTTAAAATCGATAATTGAACAATACTACTCGTGTAAGATTATGAAATAGAAAACCAAACTGCCAATTGCAATCCCTGCTCGGTATTACACCACCGCACAATCTAATTAAGTCTGAATCACATTCCACTGACTCCCTGCAAACGCAATCTCATATAAAAATAAAACAGAAGAAACAAGCAATTATGTTGGCCAATGTATGCATGCATTCAGGCAAGTTGCAACGACGTAAGTAGTTGGCACCCCACACTGGCTCGACGCGATAAGGCCCCCACCAAATTGATGTTTGAACTGTCATTAATTCCCCTCACTGACAGATGCCACTGGAGTCTATTATTTTTAACACCTAACTGTCATTTGTCGTTTTTATTTCGTTTATCGAATGATTGATCGGGTTGTTGAACCACAATTATAATTGTGTTAAGATATGATATGAATCATTCTTTAGGATCAATTGAGGATCTTAATATAAGACAGACGTTTTAGTGTGATCAATAGCGTAGGTATTGTATTATACTATTTGTAAGAAAGAGAGACAAAATTACAAAACAAGATTTAGTCGCAACTCCTCTCGCGACAAGGTCAACTTACTGAAGAAATGTATATGCCTTCAAAATATGAATGTATTTAGATAAATATAAGTTTATTTAAGTACTTAGAAATGTAGGTGCTCGATTGACGTCAATAATTATGACTACATTATGTAAGTAGGACTAGTATTATAGCAAAATAAAGGCCTTTAATATGCTTTTATGTATCCTACTAATGACATGTTCTATAACTGATTTAATTAGATTGCAAACGCAAAAATATCTGCCCAGTTTATTAATGTTAGCAGTTCACCTTTATTCTTTTTTTTGTATTGTTTCTGATGTTTCAATTACCAGTGACTGTTGTGATGTGTACATTGTGGTAAATGCTTGTGTGGCGTAGGTGTAATACCAGTGTGTCGAGATATGTCAGTAAGTTTGATCTGTTATTCTTGGAACTGTTCTTACAACAGGAAAATGCATGTACGTATGTTTACTGTGTAAGTTTGCCCACATTTTGATACTGTGTTCCTATTTTTAATTGAAAACACTTGTTATTTTTTATTATATACTTGGAACCTGGGAAGAAACTAACGTCTAAGATACAGATTCGGCCTAGTTTAGACGTTAGTGACCTTAAATGCATTGTAGACACCCAGTCTAAGAGTACATCCTAGCATATGCTTATAAAACAATTGTATTATCGTAGTGTTGGTATTAGATATATATATATCTTTATTGATAACTTGAGTAGTTTTTGCGTGAAAGAATAACAAACATCCATCCAACCACACTTACAAACTTTCGCGTTTATAATAGGTATTAGTAGGAAGTAGGACATGCACTTTTTTCATGTATATATATATATATATTTATTTATTTTTTTAAATACAACTCTCACATTAGGAATAAACATCCTGTGTCGTGGGGGACTTTACAAACATACATGAAACAGACACAAAGAACATCCAGACTCGGGACAACAATTCGTAGATCACACAAAGTGTTGTACCGCGTGGGATTTGAACCCACGACACTTGGCGCAGTAGCAAGCGGCATGGCGACCGCTGAAACCACTCGGCCAACCGTCCAGTCTATTATTATTACTTATTACTACTATTACTATTACTACTTACTATTACTATTATTATATTAATTTTATAGGGAGGATATTAAGAGACGGGTCCTCCAATGTCTTTGGGCCCGAAGCAATATTGGACCGTGGGCCCCGTTATCACTTCGACCGAGTCGACTTTGTGTCACAGCATAGTTCTCCAAAAGTATATCTTACATAATCTATGTATTGTATTTCAAATATTAATTATAAAAGGTTGTATTATACAATCTATTTTGTCTTGTGTGTTTTAATCAGAAAATATAGAAAAGGAAACATGAAGATTTTATTGTTTTATGTAGTTCTAGTATTTTAATTTGGTCAATAAATCGAAATAAAAAAAGTGATGAAATATACTAAAGAATAAATAGTGAAATATGCACTACGATTTATTTTTTAAATGGTTGGCAAGAACTGGGTGACACTTTGAATAAAAAACACTTCTCTCTTCGTATTTATGAAACTAGCTGAGTCCAGGGGTGCTACATGGGGTTATTGTTGTACCTTTACAACGGCGGGTAACATCGCGGGTCAAGCTTGTTTAAAAGAGTAGCCTTATTTACTCCTTATTACATTAGCTATCTGCCAGTGAATGTTCTGTTAAAATCGGGTCAGCCGTTCCAGAGATTAGTCGGCACAAACAGACAGACGTATATTGGTATATGTACTGTGTATACATACATATGCATTTAGTAAAAATCGGTTAGTTTAATATTACTACTAGACACTACAATTTTATTTATTTGTATCGATAAACAAAAATAAGTTAATGAGCAAAGAATATTACCTACGTTAACTTTTGAAATATATAAGATGTGACCTTAATATCAAGCTCAGACATTTATAATATTCAAAGACTTTCTTAAATCCGACTACTGTAATTATTTTAATTAGCAATTCATCTATTTTTGGCATTTCAAATAAGCCACCTGGTTTTATTTATATTATAAGCGTTTTACAAGAGTTTAACAATTAATATTACTATTTATAATTGAAAATCTAAATAACAAAGGATTAAACTTCTTACAAAAACGAGTTTTTAATTAATAAAAACTTCGGGAATATTTAGAATATTAAATACTATTCTAAGAGGTTTAATTATAATACTTTGTAACATTAATAAGGCGATATAAAAGTTATATCTAACTTGAAATTAATTTTTAAATACTTTTTGTATTTACCATGATAAAAATGTAACTGGAAAGATACTTAATGTCTCCTCCTCTTGCGTATCTTACTACGATAAATATTTAGTACTTTAGAAAAGAAATATTATTTATTAATATACCATTTTTTATGGAATTGGCCCCCTAAACGAGCAGACGTATGATGGTAAGCGATTAACGCCACGAATGGACACCCACAACACCAGAGGCGTTACAAGTGCGTTCCCGGCCTTTGGGGGATGGTGAGAGGGGTTGTGGTATGGGCCTCCGATATCCTCACTCACTCGGTGAAACACGTTTCACACTGGTTTTCTGTGAGGCCGTATCACTCCGGTCGAGCCGGCCTATTCATGCCGAAGCGTGGGTCTCCCACTCTTTCAGCTGTATTTTTGTCATAACGTTAAAAAAACTACTTCTAAAGCTTAGCTCGTACAACAAAACTATTTTTTATTTCAATTTACATTTATTTACATTTGATATTACTAATCTATACAAATAAATAAAATTGGAGTGTCTGCTAGTAATATTAAAAAACCACCTTTAACTAATTGCATATGTGTGTAACGGTAGGTACTTTTACTAAAATAACATTTTTTTCAATTTTTATATGAATGTCTATTTGTTCCGGCTAATCTCTGGAATGGCTGGACCGATTTTGACAGGACTTTGACTGACAGGTAGCTGATGATGTGAGGAGTAACTTAGGCCACTTTCTTTAGACTAGTTTTGCCCCGTCGTGTTACCCGCGGTACGATAATGATCACGGGCGATACCTCTTGGTTCAGCTAGTTAGAAACATAACAAGAGCGAAGAGGAAGCTAGTGAAGTGGACACCATAACGTTTATTATAAGGTACAGATTAGAAATTTTGATCTAAAACAAGAAATAATTTTTCTTTTAATATTCTACGCCCTATGTACAAACCATTAAGCATATTTCCATTCTGTTACTTTATCTTATGACAGTTTGGTTTACGATTCAATCGGAGTTATGCGCAATTATTTGGCAATCTTAGTTGCGTATGCATTGCATGGTGGCAAGTTTCTTTTATCTCTAATAAGATTCCAATTCGGATGGCCTGATGTCGCGAGCTCCCTAAAGTAATAAACTAGTAGTGGAGTGGAGCACAGTGTTTATTTCCATTGCCAAAGACGGTACGGCTTTGTTGAAATTTGTTTATTTTATTTGACTGATATGTTCTTTGCTTTCAGATATCATTTTCTAAAACTAAGTGGCTATAAATTAAAACTAGTGTAATTATGTTACACGTATAATTTTTCTCTTGAAATTTCGTATTCGAGGTGGTATTATATGCTTCAATCATACCCGATACAGTGCAAGTTGTCTATCTTTTCATGTATCAATTAGAAAAAGATAAAATGCACAAATATCGATATCGAATTTAGTTGTAAAGACCTAAAAACTTATGTGAAATTATTCTATAACGTGATTTACATATGATTCGAGTTTGTTTTTAAAGAGTGCAGCAATTCATTCACCACGAGTTATTAAAATGTGTCATTTGTAAAATAAATATTTAATTGAATTATTCTCCTAACATCAAATTTTACAATTTAGTTATATAATTAACTTTCATCAACATCAGAATACTATATATTTTCAAATTTAAAGTTCATCAAATTGCTACACTATTCTTCAGCGGTTGGATAATGGACACACATCCAATTGCGTAGGAAAAACGTCGAATTTGTAGAACAAATATAAATGGTTGAGGGTAGATCGAGGGTAGATAATTACATTTTTTGATCTTCGGAAACTGGGGATGACGTTTGAGACGAAACCTTTGTTCGACGTGTTTCGATACTGTCACAGATATGAATCGTGTGTAAATAGAGGTATAACATTATTCCCCGCAGTGGTGGTAACATAGTGGAAAATGACGTCATCAGCCCTTGTTTGTGTTACGCATGTGGAAAATTTGTATTGGTAGTTAATGGAGTATAACGTTACGTTCTGTTTGTTCGGATATTTTTAGCTATTACTTGCTATTAGATTAAGTAAGGTAGAAGTTGGTTTTACTTTCATAATAATTATAAATATTTCGGACATCTAACACACAACGCCATCTAGTCCCAAGCTAAGCAGAGCTTGTGTAATGGGTACTAGACAACTGATATGAATAAATACATACTTTTATTTTGTAAATACATACATATTATACATTGAAAACACCCAAACTCCGAAACAAATATTTGCAGATCATTCAAACATTTGGTTCTACCCGAAACTCGAACCCGAGACCTCAAGCACAGCAGTCACACACTGCGCCACCCAGGCAATGTGTATATGTATGTTTGTATATATATTATAGCAGTACGTATTATTTTTTTTAAATATTGATTGCTTAGAAGTACAATTTTTGACAACATTATTTCCTAGCGCCTGGATTTCAGCTTATTAAAAAAATAGACAACAGTCAAGTAAAGACAGACAAACCGAGATATATACTCGTACTTTCGAATTTATTATAGTAATGTGGATAGTGTAAAAGTGTGGATAGTGTGGATATTTTATACAAATATAAATAATTAAAGTATCATTCATATCAACAATCATTATAATATGACTCAATGACTTATTCAGTCTGTCACCGTCACTTAAAAAATGTCAGTTTAATATAATACTAGCTGACCCACGCAACCTCGTTTTTACGTCTCTTATTGCCCGCTGTGTAATATTTTTCCACTGTTTTTGTAACATTCTTCATTAGTACTCCGCTCCTATCTATCCTGTCTTAGCGTGATGATATATAGCCTATACCCTTCCTCGATAAATGGACTATCCAACACTGAAATAAATTTTCAAATCGGACCTGAGATCAGCGCGTTCAAACAAACAAACAAACTCTTCAGCTTTATAGTATTAGTATAGATTATGACACCTCATATTAGACTTATTAAATTAAATTTTATTGAATTACTATCTGACCCGGCGAACTTTGTAACGTCATGTTATATTTCGAGAATACACAAAAATTCTGAAAAGCTAGTTTATTATTTATGCCCGCCTCAGCTTCCCACGAGTAGTCACGGACCGTCACGGACTAATGCTGGGGCCACACTAAGGTTTAACGTCAATGCCCATTATCTCGATAATTATTGCGATAATTTTTACCGCATTAAAATGGGTGGCTACACTTCAACGGTCAACATGAATGCTCATTATTGGCGATAAAAACGGCATTGAATTTACTTTAATTCAAGCAAGATGGACGTCGACAGAGCTCTAGATCTCATGAGTGTAAATTTATATTATTTGACTTTATTGAATCATTACCGAATAAAAAGAAAACGGAAACAAAGAAAAAGATGATGGTGGATGATTACTCCACTCTGACGCCATAGTACGTATTTCCAGTCAAAATCGTACGATTTTGAGGCAAATCCGTCGTAAAAAAACAAATACGTCCGCTCCCGATGCGCTCTCGATGCACACTGACAATACGTAATGTGGCCGCTTCATCGCATCAATTCTCGCGTTAATATCTTTGATGTACCGCCACTTGAGCTATCGCCTAACTCCAAATGGCATTGTTAATGCCATTGTCAAATTATCCCGTTAAGTTGTGGCTACACCGATGGTGAACGTCCATTATCGCGATAATTAATGGCATTTCTCATTAGTGTGGCCCCAGCATAAGAAAATATGACACTTCCGGTTTTCTTTTAATTTTCAGGCAGACAATAACAAACACATAGAAAAGAGAATTATCTAATTTGGTGTAGTCGATCGGAAGTTATGCGCGAACATACAGTTCGATGATTTATTTATTTATTAATGCGAGTATGTATTTATTTATTTATTAGTACTTCCTGCATTACATTTGCATGAGACGGATTTAATGCCGAATGGCATTTTCTACCAGTCAACCTTTGGATGATTTAGTAAAGGATGTGATAGGTGCATAGGTGATTCATTTTTATTCATATAGAAGATTTTATGAGTACCTAATATAGATTTAAACCAGACTACTGTTTTCAAAACAGTAAATATTAACATTAACGATATTAGCTTCTTAACGAAATCAATTTTTAAGGCATCATTTAATGAAACAAAATTGAAATTTATATTTGTATATAAAAAGACGGTATCCTCACTCATGAATGATTAGGAAATGAATTAATTTGTTTATTAACATACTACTTTCTACATTCGACATTTTCAGTAAGGTATTCCATTAGGTACAGTCGTGGTTTTTCTCCCAAGACTTAAAATGAGATGTTAGCCACTATCGATGAATATCCAATTCCAATGCAATAGTTAGAATTCGTAATATATTTGTCAAATATATTACGAAGTGACGTCACAACAATTGCCATCATTTGTTTTATTTTATTATATGCGTTGATAATTATTACATGTACAGAAATACATAACTACGATGTTAATTTTGTAGTGTTAACATACAATTATAATTATTGTAAAATTTAGGTTTAAGAAACTGCTGAAATACAACTCAGGTCTCCGTAGTTAAAGTAATAACCGTTTGTATACGGTGTATAAATAATTGTAGCTAATAATTTGTATTTTAATATGTAAACCAATAAATAAATAAACTACAATTATTTTCAACAATAATATTGACCACTTATATAATATCCAAGATGAGGGTGCACAAAAAAAAGAACTACCTTAGTCAATTTTGTAATATTTTCGCGCTTATCTTTACAAACTAAGTACAATATTATTGTTTTGCGTAAATCTCCAAACTATTTATAAATAAAACTGTCTTCAAAAGTAGTACAATAAAACCACGAGGACAAATTTTAGTTGAAGTTTAACTGGTCTAGGAATAACTTTTGAATACTAGACGTATCCAATTACCAAACAATACCCACTAACTAGATATTACTCGAATTTGAACACAGCTCAGCGTCTTGAAGCAGAAATCGATAGTTTGAAATTCAATAACTTCGATATTGAAACAGTTTGTAATCAAATCGAGACTTACCTAACAACTTCATTACTTCAGCCTGGCTGATGAGAACGTTCAGATGGCTCGTTGCCAACGGCAACGTTAGCCAGGCCGCCCAAGCGATAACAAGTATTTTAGCAGCCATTTGTGTTACACTACACCACTAGTCATTTTATTTTCACTTTTGAGTACATTTTCACACGTGATTTTTTTTAACATGAAGTTTATGTCGTATCCATCTTAGCGACTTTATTTAAAATAAATTAAAACTAAACATAGTGGCAAAAATTGTTTTATAATAGTTTCTTATGACCTGCAAAGCAAAACCTTACTTTCGTAAAAAAAGTATAAAACGAAAGAACTATCTATAAGTTATTGCTAAAATTATTTGAAACTAATATTAAGTATAATTAAGAAATAAAGAAAAAAAGTTTTAATAAAATTAAACTCTTTCAAATTAAGCAAACCGGAAAAATTTCGAATTCGGAAGCGATACGTTCGGAAATGTTTACAAGCGGACACAAGTCTGACGCTCGCGGTACCGCGCCGCACTGCCGTTCAACACCGCTCAGCGGACCAACAAGTTAGTTACTGACATGCGCACAGCACAACCCTATCATTTTCTAAACTGAAAATACATATACATCGATGACTTACTTAAGTATCTCAATAAAATTAACATGTAATAAACAGCAATGTATATTCATCATCTATCTCTGAAATAGTCAAAATGTGTTTAAATTTTAAAGGCTTCATCGAGAGGGACTTGTGTTTTAAAGGGAATTAATTGAGTTTGTCTCAAGGGAGAGGCGTTTCCGTTTTGCATTAGGGCCGTGCTGTAGTACTAATAAAATTATGTTCTCTTTTATAAATAAAGTGCTCTGCAAGTTCGATACGTAACTAAATAAAAACGTAGAGTGCTATTTTACCGTGGATAACAGAGTTAGCTTTGCTATGTACCTTCGTAGTTAGATGTAATAGATTGTGACATTAACTACAAACAAAATAAAACAATACTTGTTCATTCATAGTCCGCAGAAGCAACTGAGTTTTCTGCTGATTAAGTTGTATTTATAGTTGTGATTAAGCTTAGTTTCATATAACTTTTACTAAAGTGTTGTTTGACTTTATCGTTCTGTTAAAGAGACTGTGATTGCCTTTAAATAGAAAGGTAAAACACATTTTAAAATGTTTCAATTGCATTATGATGTTTAAATTTGACTGCACGGTTGGCCTAGTGGTTTAAGCGGTCACTACGCCGCTTGCTACTACGCCAAGTGCCGTGGGTTCAAATCCCACGTGGGACATCACTTTGTGTGATCCACAAAATGTTGTCCTGAGTCTGGGTGTTCTTTGTGTTCGTTACATGTATGTTTGTAAAGTCCCCCGCGACACAGGATGTATATTCCTAATGCGGGAGTTGCCTTTTAAAAAAAAAAAAATTGTTTACTATAAAGATAAAATATATCAACGGTTTTAATATACTTTTAATGTTTTTTAAAAAACATTTGTTTTATCTATTCCGGGACGTTTTTTCTGACAAGTTTTAACTCATGAGAAATTACTTATTTTCTTCTTCTTTTGATGAAATGGCAACCAACCGGATCACTCGGATCAGCTATTTCTGCCAATATCAAGTATTTATAGTCTTCAATTATAAGTCTTCGAGTCTTCAAGTCGTCGTCGTGATGAAACTAATGATAAAAATATATAAAATGTTTATGACATGAAATGGGGACCGTCTGTCTAAAAAACAAAAAACGATCTCATTACTTATTTTACTTGGAGTTATCCTTCTGTCAATTATCCTGTCACAGTCCATCGCTGGATGTTGTCTTCTAGTATACACCGTTGCACTAGATCTTTTGTTTTATCAAGTCTATCTAAACTTATTTCCTCAAGCTAGCATCCATCCTTCAATTTTTTTTTGGCGATCTCCACTCAAAGACCCTTCAACTCAGTAGTAAAGATAAATGGACTATCCAACACTGAAATAATATTTCAAATCGGACCAGCGGTTCCTGGGATTAGCGTATTCAAATAAACTAACAAACAAACTCTTCAGCTTTATTATTAGTTGACTGCCTCGTTGGCACAAATTGTTGGGTTCAAATCCTGGGTCAGACCAAATGTTTGTGTGATCTACAAATATTTGTTTCGGAGTTTAGATGTTTTCTATGTATAACATGTATGTATTAAAAAAAAAACAGTATATATGTATTTATATCAGTGTTAGATGTCCGGATTATTTATTTATTATTATTATTAGTATATATTAATAACAATATTGCACGCATTGACTTAGACTCACTATAATGCAGATTTTAAAAAGTTTTAAATGAACTAAACATATCCTCTCTTCCGCAATCCCATTTATTTAAATGTATACGAGCATGTATGAAAGCAGAAAGGTAATATGAAGAAAATGAAAATATATTTAGGCGGCTTAACCTTAATACATCAAAACTGTGGAGTTTTCTTCCCATGTCGGATTAGCTCGCTATGGTATATGCATAAATAATAAGCATACCATTGGTGGTGTGACAATGATGAATGATGTAGGAAGGTGCTTTAATTGTTAAGTAAACAATCACTTATTTCTGTAGTGGGAATTTAATTTATTTTGTTGTACCGTCGTAAGTATTAATCTTATCTACGAGTATCTATACTAATATTATAAAGCTGAAGAGTTTGTTTGTTTGAATGTTTGATTAAACGCGCTAATCTCAGGAACCGCTGGTACGATTTGAAAAATTATTTTAGTGTTGGATAGTTCATTTATTAAGGAAGGCTATGTATCATCACGCTAATACTAATAAGAGCGGAGCACCAATTAACAATGTTTCAAAAACGGGGGAAAAATTTCACGCTACCGGAAGTAGAAGGCGCAAACTAGGTTGCGTGGGTCAGCTAGTTTAAATATATATCTAAATATTAGTTTGGTTAGTGGACGTTTAAAAAAGTGGAAATGTTTTAGATTGATTGGACTCAAATTTTAACTCGATATACGTATAACAAACTTCAGTAATGGTTTTTTCTATTTCTGGCAACCAAAATATGTAATCCGTAGAAAAATATAGTTAGTGGTATTATAGTACTAGCTGTTGGGGTGCCCCGACAGACTTCGTTCTTCGTTCTTCTATGTGCCAAAAGTTATAGGCCTGTTGCAGTTCATAGAAAAAATACGTAATACCTTCGTCGTTGTCTAATGTTCGCGGATAACTTCATCGTTTATGAACCGATTTTGACCACCCAACGGTGGTACCATGGTAAGAACACAAGGATCTGACGATGGCATCCAAGAAATCGAGGGGTACCTTCGAAATTCGTGGGAGCGATTAGTGCATCTGTTAATATTTATATTTTATTTGAATACTGGTGCTTTCAGTTTGATCCCATTTCAATTTGGTAGTACTTGAAGTCAGTAATTTAAACTGTAATGTAATTTTTTTGCAAAATTAACTAACTATAACAGTTCCAACTCGACGCCGAATACTCGGTACAAACCAATTCAGGACCTATTTCAAGATCATAATCTTATAATTTTTTCTTAACTTTTTCAACCAAGTGGTTCGTTAGGTTCATAAAATAAATTTCTATATTATTTGTTAAATTTTACAATCAGTAAAATATTTTTCGCATAAAAATTAATACAAATACTTCAACTGCTATTTAAAATGGAAATACAAATCCTTAGAAATGGAAATTTTGAAATGAAATACAAAACTGTTCACAACTCAATATTTGCTCAAGTTATCTCCTACATATTGTGACCAGACGACGAAAGCTCTAGCGATCGGAACGCACTCTTGCGGAAAATTCTGGAAACTCATACGACTGTAAAGTATGCACCGGCGAAAGTTTACGCTTGCATTTTTTATTCATTTCGATATTTTTTAAAAGAACCTTCTATCGAATAACGAGTTTAAACTCGGCGTGCGAACGATAATTTATACGGATTTAAATTTAAAATCGAGGCCATTGGATGGATTTTAAATAAAATTAAAGAGTAAAAAGAATTCAACAATTTTAATGGCGTTAATTTACCGTATTTATTTAGTATTATCTCTCGATAGTTTGATTTAAAATATGAATGTAGAATTTTCCGTACTAATGTAAATATGTTGGAGCTATTTTTGGTTAAATTTTTCAATTGAGAGTCTCGAGATCGATTTCCGGGTCGGGTGAAAGAGTTGGGATTGGGTTTTTCTTTCAAGAAATTCTCAAAAACAGAAATTTGGCGGTAGTTTTAGTTTAGTAGCTTTGAGGAGTACGTGAAGCCGTTGGTCCTGGTTGTAATGAATATCTATGGCAATCTAATAACAACACAACTAGTTCAACCATCGAATTCAGTTCACACTCAGGATTGCGGAGGTCCGATGCTAATCGTTCCATAGAAAAACTGATATTCTGGTAAACCGTTTGAATTACTAGGTGATCTCAAATATTTTTGAGATTAATAAAGGTTAGGGAGATGATCTCTTATTTGATGCCGCATATTATTTCTATATCACCTGAAGGTCGACAGAGAGAGAACGCCTCATGGCATTAAGCCCGCCTTTGCACAACAAGTATAACAAGTTTTAAATAAATAAATTAACTCAGCTAACAAAGACATCCGTTTCAATTCAATGTATAAGCTTCGTTGATGATAGTAGTAGGATTCTATTTACCGATGGCATATACTTTTAACACTCTAAAAGTGTATATGTTTATGAGAAAGTGAAAACATAAGTAATAAACATAAATAAGTGAAACATGGACGCAATAATCTTTTGCCACATGTTTTAGAATAATCCATACTTATATTTATATTACAAATGCCAAACTAACTCTGTCTGTCTGTCCTGCTTTTACGACCAAACCGCTGCACCGATTTCAATGAAATTTGAACTTTGATTACTGAGAAAGGAAATAGGGTACTCTTTGCTGCGATAACCGATAAACACGCGGGCGGTGCCGCGTGTTAAAGCTATATATAAATCTAGTAATTTGGTAAATATTATTTTTCACAAAATAAAAATGTATACACGCCATAATTATGTACAGCTAAGTAAAGAGAAAAATGTACCCGAAATTTTGGGTTCATGATAACCATTACTTATCTTGCATTCTTTCATTAAACACACACTTTAACTTATTTTGATATAATATACGTAGAATTACACATACTTAAAACATTACAAGATTTTTTTCCTTTTTGATTGCTTCGATCATGTTTTCTTCTCTTTCTATAATGAAAAAAATACATTCATAACCTACTATTAATTCACTTGACAGCGATTCTGGAAGTGTTCCAAAACATTCAATTTTAAGACGTACAATAATTGCTATGTTTCCTATTAAATAACCTCAGTTGAACTTAGAATACCGCTGAGTAGAAACTATATGTTTCACATAGTTTATTTTGCTCTTAAGTTCATTTTCAGAGGACATAATGAATTCAATGAAAACCTGTATATTGTAGAAAATTCCCGCATTCGTGCCCGTACGCTTTTAAAGAAGCTTTATTGTAGTTCATGAGAGTTCAAACTAGCTATTCTTTTTATCATCTAGCAATGTTTATATAGGTTCATATGTTCCGCACAATAAATGATTTTAAAAAATTAATAATTATAACACTGATATCGTACAGTATCTACCTATAGAAAAAGTACACTACAGTTTATTAATTAATTTCCTTGAAAATTATAGTTATGAACTTAGTATTATAATTAACATTTGGATTATTTAATTAACTTTCTATTAACCTATTAATAGCGAAAAGATTCTGTTAGATACATTTCTGCGAACACAGTCGCAGGCACAGAAAGTTTCACACAATTAAAATATTCATCTCGAAAAAAAAGTATTGTTGCTTTGACGTTTAATTGATTTGATTCTGATTGAAAGTATTTAGAAGTTATAGTATATAAGCATTCATAACTAAGTATGTATAGGACATACTAATTTACACATAGGTATGCATCGCGAATACATTTGCTTGTTCAGTTGACCAGTTGTATAAAAAGTAAACACGTGAAATTGAGGTTACTTTAACAAAATTTTGTATTTAGATAATATTGCTTTTAAAATCAAGCAGTTAGACTATTTTATGTTTCGAATGTTCTTATAAGTTTTTTGATTATTTTATCACAAGCCAAATAGATAATAAAGTTTTAATTGAAAAAAATAATAGTTACTCCACACATTTTACACACAGTCCTCTGATCTCGAACTAGGCAAAAACTGGGGGCGTCACAGGTGCGTTGCCGGCTTTTGGGGGACGGGGAGAAGGACGGGGAAGTGGTCGGCACTATTTCACGCCGCATTTCTGTGAGGCCGTGGTATCACTCCGGTCGAGCCGGCACATGCATGCCGAAGCGTGACTCTCCCACATTATATACACACCACACCACATAATACGACACATCCAGAACTTACATAAAACAAACTATAGAACAACAGTAAATAAACTAATAAATTACATATAACAAGTACTACCTGGTACTACAAGTCAACCTAGTGAAATCACTTACAGTGTTTATAAATCCGTAATAACTTGATTGAGTCAATAAACATTATTAAAAGTCTGTTTAAAAACTTCATACTTTTATTATCAAGAGTTTTTAGCTGGTTTAACATTTTTCAGTATGAACCCATTTCATAATTCAAAGCTGCAGCACGTACATATAAACATTGTTAATAACAGAGAAAGCAATTTGCACAAACGCTGCACTACGATATTGCGCCCGGCTAACACTTTTTTTGTTTTACGTAATAGCCGGCTGTTTGTATGTGGATGGCTTTGTTTGATATTAGGTTTTAGGATTGAGTTTAATACTATTGATTATAATTTTTTTAAAGCTGTGGAGGTACGGATATCGTGTCCCTCCGACACAAAAGGAGGATCCTCCGGCCAGGCGAGGTGATCATGCCTGGCGGGCTACTGCCCAACAGCCGATATTGGGATGCAGTACACATGACAATCGGCGCGAGAACTATTTATTGCGCGATTCAGGATTTGTAGTTACTCCGTGTAGTGCGTCACTTCGTAGTTCAGTGTATCTTCGGTAGATGGCGCTGTAGCAGGTCACTGCTGTGTTATATGTGGAAGTCGCCACAAAGCGAATGTTGAATAAAGAATAGTTGTTTGTTGTGTATTGAAATATGAGAGTCCATAAATTGACAAGTAAGGGTTCGGCTGTTAAGCATCGATAAGCGATGCGTGAGTCAGATGACCTGGAGGCCACCTCTCCTTCCTACTTGCTCTAATTTTGAAGTGGTATGATACTTAAAGGTTGGAATCGCACTTGTGTTAAGATGATTGCAAGAGTCCATAAGCGGCGGTAATTACTTAGAGCGTCGGTATTTAGGTGGTAGATATGTCTACATGTGTGGCCCTCATATTTTAGAAAAAGTGGATGTTAATAAAAATTAACAAGGCTAGATAATAATATACAATATAATATAATAACTATTCAATATAATATTTTTAAATTACTTTTTTCTTTCTCTTTTCATTGGCTGTTTGAATTTTCATCAATCAATTATAATACATGTATCTATGTATATTGTAAAAACATAATCCTTACTAAGAATACATTATAATAATAACCCACAATATTAACTTAGTTAAAAAAACAATAAATAATGCTTTAATATACATACATACGTACACTGTGTCCTGACTCATAAGTGTATTTCAGTACATTTTCATCGTACCAAGTTTGCTCTGAAGATGAAGGCCGTCATATTTATTCGTCTCATCTCGACAAACATTTAGCGATCTCTCACAATATCGAACGGCTGTTTACTGACGTGTTTTATGATAATCTTTGTGTAACATACCCTGTATTCTGTTTGCTTAAGTTTCTGAAATTTGCCTAAATATATTTTGATATCTATTGGTTTTAGAGAAACATTGATTAGCATATAATAAGAATATGTTAGACTGTTTCTGTAAGCTTAAGTTCTTGCTTGTAACATAAGCTGCAATAAATTATTTTTCTTTGAAATTTTCATATATTTTTATTTTGATATTTATCAATCGCTTATTTAAACATCTCGATATTTCAGTGCTTAGGGCTTTTATATAAAGTAAAGCCTAGTGATTGACAAGAGATAATGATAAAAAAATTACCATAATATTATAATTTGATAGATTATGTACTCTTTTTTTACCTCGTGCGGAAATCCCCTCGGATACCACCTCCTGGTGGCATGTCGGACTCGAACCGACTAAAATCGCACTCCATCTCGGGTACTAGATGCCGGGGAACCAGGTGCACCCTAGAAAGGAAAACCCTAGAACCCCGACGTACCTCGGGCCATCTACAATTTGTAAATGGCCCCCTCCTCTGTGGAAATCCCGGTGTTTCCGTTGCTGTCCCCAAAATTTGGGGCGCGAGTGGTGTGGTGCAAGCGCGCTCCCCACCCGAGCCTGCTTCTGCTAGGGTGATAGATGGCCTCATATGTCACCCTCAGGCTTGCGCTTATGGAGGACGGAGATCATTTTGTGATCTGCATCGCCTGAGGCGTTTGCGATACCTGGCCCGTTCCCGGGCGTGGCGGGACCGGGAGAGGTTAAGAACTCTGCCGGTCCCGCTCCGCCGTCTCCTTGGCAAGCATAACTTGCTCGCAAAATTAACGGCGGAGTTCCACGCACTCAATCATGCTACTGCACCCTAAGTATTAATGCCATTACTACGACTGATCATTATTATGTTATTACTTAAAACCTAATATATAATAGATATTAACAAACAAACGATCAACACAAGTAAACTTATTTAAAATTAACATTTATAATGACGATGATCACACAATTTGAGTTAAATTGAATTTCACATTAATATACTATGTGGCACCCAAATTAATTAGTACAGGTTGATATACACAATGCTTACGAAATTAAATATTATCAGTATAATACGATATGGCAAACCAAACACATTTTCGTTTGTTTTGAGATTTGTAAACATTGAAGCCCCGAATCTCTTGTTACTCGGCATTTCCGGATATGTATCCCGGTCAAAATAAATAAACGTGATTTGAATATAAGGAAATATAATCGAGATGTTCATATTGAATTAATTATACTTTATCTGGTTTCTTCTCGAGTTTTCATCGAGCTTATCATATTTTTTATTTTATTTTACAGACGAAATGCGTGAATATGATATGAAAACCTGAGATTAAATCTTACAACTTAAGTAGGACGTCTATTTATCCTTTGTGTCTAAATTATTGCAGTATAAACTTTCCCTGTGTGTATACAAACAGATGTTTTTATCGTTGAATAATAAGAAATAAAATGACTTATTTGAGCCCAAACTCAAGAAATAACTACTGAGTTCAATAATGCAGGTGATCTAAATCTAAGCAACGATGTTTAGAAGTTGCTAAACTTCACAGGACTTCCAAATTTAGATTGTGAATTTGACTCTTAATATTTTTATAGATAAAAGCAACAATCTTCATACAAAAGTAAAGTATTTTCAGTTTTCAATTAAAACTCACAAACCTATTTGAAATTTACAAATAGCGATGCATGGGGCTCCACTGATACTAGAACAATTGACAATCAAGGATGTCCACATGGAAAAAGTTTCAAGCGCAAAAATGCTTCAATCGCGTGCCTCATTCATTGCCGACACAAAAAGCACAATTTGTTTGCTAACTCAAATAAACGACAGTGTACATGAAAGGAGATTTTGGAATGAAAAATTTATTATTACCAAAAAAACCAGTTTAATTTTTCTATGTTCTTTGATGGCTTGCAATTTTAATTTTCGAATGTCAGTCATGAGTTTTCAATAGTTAGTATTCAATGTAGATTCAATATTCAGATTTTCAAACTTCAAACAATGTTTAAAGAACGGTCGCATGCGGTGTTCCCGGCCCAATACGACCTTCAAACCTTCAAGAAAAGAGCGTACTCCTTCCTAAAAGGCCGGCAACGCACTTGTAACGCCTCTGGTATTGCGGGTGTCCATGGGCGGCGGTAATCGCTTACCATCAGGCGATACGTCTGCTCGTTTGCCCGCTATATAATAAAAAATAAAAAATACAACAAAAGAGTAAAACCAATAAGGTAATGCGTTTTTGTTTGTTTCTTACATTTCTTTTGACTCAACTCTTCAACCAATCATCATTAAAGTTTGCGTACAAGTTTTCGGGCATAGATAAATAACATGAGTTACGAAAGTCTTCATATTTCTTAAGTTATATTTTCTAAATGAAATTATTTTTTTCAATGTTATTTCTACTAATGATATCCGAGTTGTTAGTAAGACATGCAAACCCCTTCTACATATGTTAGATACTGATAAGAACTATCACAAAATTGAAGTCCCTGTTTATTATTATTTAATCATTGATCCCTTATAGGTTCATTTTATAATGTAACTAAGTCTAAATACAAAAACCTCAATAAATTACGTTTCATAATATTAAGCACATAAGTCATAAACATTGCTCCTGTTCACAAAATAAATTACAGTGAACTCACACAAAGTTCCGTTTAGATGCAGCGGTGTTACCGCAAAATGCAATCTGAATTAGGGTTACGTAAGTGTGTGGTTGACGTGCTTTCGAAGCGAACCGACCACTTCTATTTTGTGTTATACGAACTGTCTAAATTGGATTTTAAATTACTTGTTATTAATTTTTGGTTGCTTACAAACGATATGTACTTAGACTGACATTTTGAATTGAAAAGAAAATTAAATCACAATGTGCAACAGCTTACACAAATCCTTCAAATTAATTATAAAAAAGCCTAATGTTTTTTATTAAAATACATTTTTAATTTATCGATTATGTCAATATGAGGGTTTTCTTTGATTAAAATGAATAGCAAACAGAAGCAAATTTACACACACGGAAATTTACGTAAAGGGTAGGAAACTTTGAAGAATATGTGATGTTAAAACGTAAAAATCCTAAACTACATTATTAAAAACAATTCAGTATAAAAAAGACTTGCCATAGCCCAAAATTATTATACAATGGCAGATAATCTTAAAATAGTCAATGAAATATAACAAGACATTTAAAATTTGCTCTCTAGGCGATCTCCAAAAAGGTCTTTTTCTAGAAACATCATAAAATAGATCCTTTTTCAAAGATAATTTCATTTGATCCTGATTTTCCGTGTTAATGAAATATATTATTTGTAGTAAAAATTTCTATTGCTCCTAAAAATCCGTTTTCCATTGAAAAAAGGTAGCCTTTCAATATTTCTAGGAAATTCTTTAGACATCTATTTCTGTGCTATGTTTTTCCAATTTTTATTATTCAGTATATCTTTCATATCTCCCTAAATTTATTTAGCACAGACGTATAAAGTAGATACTCATAGGTAATGGCACATAAAATTAAAAACATTATTGTAAATATTACAGCCAGTTAATTCCATTAAAACATTTCATCTCAAAGGCACTCATAATTACAAAAATGGAATAAAATCCTTCTTCATTGCTTTGTCAACTTTTCTTGTTTGATTTTGCGCAAAAATGTAATTTAATATATTGTTATTTTACTTTGGCTTAGGCACAGATTAGGTATTTTACCATAAAAAATAAATAACCGAATCTCACAAAACTACAAAAAAAACTTCCTTGAAGTTCCTTCGCATATACTAGGAAAGTGTCGACTAAAGCAAAACTTTCCGAAGTTAATTATTTCTCTATAATATTGTATCCCAAAGTTTCAGAACCAGTTTTCTAAAACAGAATGCTGTATTGTTTTGCTTCTTAACCGTTAGCTACTGTGCGCTGCCGAAGTCCGTTGAAGTTCACCAAAGTTCGCCGAAGTTCGCTTAATCTTGCTAGAACGGTAGTCGTGTCGAACCACGATAGTTACTGACTTTGTATCGTAAACTTCACGTTACGAGGAGAGCTGACTGCCATTGAATACTCCAAGTTTGAATTTTGAATTCACTTGGTTCATTCATAGAGATTTCAAATAGCTGAATATTGCGCCAGCGACTGCATTACATATTGCTGGATATTCTTGTAAAGATATAATCAATGTTATACAGTATGCGTTTTTTTTATTAAAAATATCCCGTCTGTACTCCACAGTTTTACTCACTGGCTTCCACGTATTATTATAAATTACTTGAACCGACGAAGTTCACGCCACCTTAGAATTATTAAATATTGTTTTGAGTTATTAACTTAAGGTAACAAACATATAACAGCGACACCTACCAGGGCCAATTATTTTGTCAAACAATCCAGGCACCTATATAAGGCGCTTCGTTACGTAACGCGTTACGGCGCCAGTCCGTCTGTCGTCTTTTTTATTACAGACTTTAAGATTAGCTAATAAAATATGAATTCCATTAGCTTTTTGCTAATCTTGAAATATAACCACAAGATGGCAATATTCGTTGCGTGTAATATTATCAAGTAGGTATCGCATTAATTAAAAAATATATATTACTTAATTTTGTTAAGTAGCAAAGCCTACAGAGGCTTACGAGATTAGTATCTATACAAATAAACAAAATTGAAGTGTTCGTTTGTAGTTTCAAACTAACAACTATTCACTAAATGCGTATTTATGTATAGATGGTACTTACTTCAAACAAATTATTTTTTTAAATGTTGCTGGTCAGTCTGTTTATTTGTTCCTGATAATGTGTTTGAATGGCTGAACTAATTTTTACGAGGTTCACACTAGTAGATAGCTGATGATATATCGAGTAGTTTTTGAACTTGGAATTCAACTGCCTCGGTGGCGCAGTGGCAACGTATGCGACTGCTATGCTTGATTTCTCGGGTTCGATTCACGGGTCGGACCAAATTTATTTTATTTTATTTATTTTACATGATCTGCAAATATGTGTTTCAGAGTTTGGATGTTTTCTATTTATAATGAATTTACAAAAAAAGTACATTATGTATTTACCTATATCAGTTGTCTATAACAGAAGCCCTGCTTAGTTTGGGACTAGATGGCGTTGTGAGTTATATGTCCGAAATATTGATTTATTTATTTATTAACTAAGTCTTTAATTTCACGACTATCTTCACCGCGAGGTGTTACATTGTTATTGTATCCAACATCACAGTGCACAGCTAGTTGAAAGAAAAAAATACTACGAATAATAAGAACGTAGCACACCTACCTGTACTCACTATGCTTGAATTAACTTAATCATGTATAACAGCATATATTTCACCGCTTAGCGAGTAGTTATAAAGTCGTAAACCTAGAAAGCTTTGGTCTTTGGAAGGCAAGTAGCAGCTTATTTCATAAGTGAAAGCGGAATTCTTGAAATACATTGTCATTTATTGATTTTAGATGGACGAATGTTCTGCTGTAGTACCAAAGTCAAATTGACAGTGAACACCACTCGACACCCTACGACTTGATATTAACTAACGGTTGTTTTCAATAATCCATCTCTGGTTGAAGATCGTAAAAACATTCATCAAACTGGAGATCGTCTATTTGTTTTATTCTATTTTTTTAAATGTAATTGTTTTTTTTTTTATCTAACACACAGCGCCATCTAGTCCCAAGCCAAGCAAAGCTTGTGTTGTGGGTACTAGACAACTGATATAATACGTATAGATATACTTTTTTTTGTAAATACGTTTAATACTTTCATTGATATGAGAGATCATATTAGATCCTTTTTTTGACAACAGTAAATAGAGTTTTTAAAATAAACTAACCGTGGGAGAGCCACGCTTCGGCATGAATGGGCCGGCTCGACCGGAGTGATACCACGGCCTCACAGAAAACCAGCGAAAAATAGCGCTTGCGCTGTGTTTCACCGAGTGAGTGAGGGTACCGGAAGCCCCTCCCCCCCATTCCCTCTCCCCATCCCCAAAAGTCGGCAATGCACTTGTGACGTCTTTGGTGTTGCATCAGGTGGTACGTCTGCTCGATTGCCCACAATTCAATGAAATAAAATAAAAATAAATAACTATCTTTAGTTAAAACTGGTGATAGCTTATTGAAAACAGCCGTAAGGTGACACCTACATACAGGTGACACCTTGAACTCAGGGTCCACCAGTCCCTAATTAGCTTTTGCCTACGGCTCCACCTGGATATGTCGAATATTATGTTGAAAAGTAGATGTACTATAGTGTAGTAAGGTGACCTATAAATTCATTCAGTAGTTTTTGCGTGAAAAAGTAACAAATATTCATACAGCCTCACAAACTTTCCCATTTAAAATATTAATAGTATTCTTGCAGAAAATCGAACTCGATCCGATTTCACTGAGTGAGTGAGGATACCATACCCCGGAGGACCATATCCCAACCCCTCCCCCCACCCCTCCCCATTTCCCAAAGGCCATCAACGCACTTGTGAGGCCTCTGGTGTCGCTTCGCTTACCATCAGGGGATACGTCTACTCGATTACCGATTCCATAAAAAAAATACTACGAGTATGAAATACACCTACTTTTCAAACTGTTTTTCATTGATTTAATCCAAAATCTTTTCTTCTATCGCCATTCACGATATTAATAATAATGTTGGTTGAAAGAATCTACGAAAAGCCTTTTAACAGTAAAAACATTTTAAATCAATTACTTTTTAACATAATTGGCAAGAGAAAACACTACAAATAAATTATACCCAGTCTCTTTTCTATTGAACCACATAATTAGGCGTTGAAGAGAATGGTTGACAGTCATGCGAGTGTGGCATGTTACTTCAACATAAAGTGACGTTGGTTTGAATAAAGTTTTTAAAGTTTTATAACCATTTAATGTGCGTTGTTTCATATTTAGTAGGAACATATAATTCTTCTGTATGTGCGAAACGAATGACGTAAAACAACACTGGTAGCCTTGAAAAGGAAATGCAAGAAAACCAATGCCAATATAAAATATAAATTGACTGCACGGTTGGCCTAGTGGTTTAAGCGGACACTACGCCGCTTGCTACTGCGCCAAGTGCCGTGGGTTCAAATCCCACGTGGGACATCACTTTGTGTGATCTACAAAATGTGAGTTGTCTTTTAAGAAAAAAAAAAAAATTACAAAGTCTAAAAAGTTTTAAAATATGAAACGAACATATTTTATGGTATTAATAAATAATGTTACCATCAATTACTACTATTTGCCTTTTATCATAGAAAATATACAAAACAGTTTTTTAATTCTCACGGAATTTTGAAATTGAACTTAATTACGTGCCGTGACTCTAAATCCTACTACTATTATAAAGGCGAAAGTTTGTAAGTATGGATGTATGTATGTATGGATGTTTGTTACTCTTTCACGTAAAAACTACTGAATGGATTTGAATGAAACTTTTCCAAAATATAGCTTATACATCAGAATAACACATAGGCTACTATTTATAAAGATATAGCTTCGCCTCGCGGCGTTGCCCGCAGTTATCATCGTACCGCGGGTAGCACCGCGGGGTTCAGCTAGTATTTAAATAAATAGTTACTTGTTTATTTTGTTTAAATTATATTCAGTAACGCTTATTAAGGCGCTCATACCCAGTTGCATTCGGTGGTTAGAAACAATCACCGAGGGTAAGTACCGACGACGCGGTTAGTTTACCTATGAATAGGTGACCACTGGTGGCATGATATGTTTCACACCGGTTTTCTGTGAGGCCGTAGTATCACTCCGGTCGAACCGATCTATAATATCGGCAAGGAGTTCCATAATCTGAGAGCCTGTATCGTAAAAACATATGTAAATGTAATTAATTAACAAAATAAATATAATTTAAACCGTGGGAGAGCTATGCTTCAGCATGAATGGGTCGGCTCGACCGGAGTGATACCACGGCCTCACAGAAAACCGGTGTGAAATAGCGTTTGCGCTGTGTTTCACCGAGTGAGTGAGGATACCGGAGGCCCATACCCCAACCCCTCCCCCCATCCCCTTTCCCATCCCCTTTCCCATCCCCCAAAGGTCGGCAACGCACTTGTGACGCCTTTGGTGTTGCGGGTGTCCATGGGCGGCGGTAATCGCTTTAATCGCTTACCATCAGGTGATACGTCTGCTCGTTTGCCCACTATTCAATAAAAAAAAAAACTGATAAATTGAAAACCTTATTTTCTAAAATTTACTAATGAAGGACTTGCTGGCCAAAAACGTTAGTTTATTAAATCAATGTTAGCATTCGTACCGTACCGTTCGCTTTCTTTAACAAGAGTTGCATCCAATAAGTTTCCACTCGAGCGAGTGAAAACTGAAATAATTACTGGAATCAGAACGAATCGCTGCACTTTCAGCATTGAAAAGGACGATTGTTACACCGAACTGAACGTCTACAGATAATAAATCGTGACACATTGTCATATCATTCCATTAAGAATCGTGTTTTTAATTTTCAGCATTTTGGCAGTCGTGAGTTTCTCGTTTTTTCTATTGGAACAGTATCTAAATAATATACCATAGGTATCTTAAATATATACTTTTATGTTACGGTCAGTTCCAAAATATTAAATAGCGAAATTCTTAAGAGAACCTTCTTAGGAGAATCTAACGAAATCATATTATTTCTTCATTAGCCCAAACTCAGGATATAGCCAATTTCTTGTAGCTTAGTACGAAGCGTAGTAAGAATAGTTGCTATTGCTTTTTATTATATACTTACGAGGTGATTCCAGCGGTTATTGTTGTATATTTACAACCGAGGTAACACAGCGAGGCATAGCTTGTCTAAAAGTATGCTACTTCTTATTACATTAGCTATCTGCCAGTGTAAAACCCGTTAAAATCGGTCCAGCTATTCCAGAGATTAGACAGACGGACAAAAATTGTTATTTTGTAATATGTATCGTGTAAACTTAAATATGCATTTAGTAAAAAGCAGTTATTTTAATATTAAAAACACACACTATAATTTTATTTATTTGCATAGACTAGTGGTCGTGAAATTCGATCATATTTTTTTAGCTTTCCGCACTCCTCCTCTATATAAAATTTAACTGTACCAATTTTTCATACTTTTCGTAAACAGGAGTACACAATTTTTGCTTGACGTATTAATATATAAACTAACTATCAAACTAGCACGGAAACTTAACGGAAAGTGTTATAATAATATAGCTTATGTTACCCTGAGAGAATTTTTCCGACGTCTTCGACAAATATCGTTATATTTTAGCCAATATACTCAAAAATTTAATAAATTTTATACGAAAACCTTCCACAAGAATCACTCTGTATATATTATTTATTTTATTTTTTTATTGAATAGTGGGCAAACGAGCAGACGTATCACCTGATGGTAAGCGATTACCGCCGCCCATGGACACCCGCAACACCAAAGGCGTCACAAGTGCGTTGCCGACCTTTGGGGGATGGGAAAGGGGATGTGGGGAGGGGTTGGGGTATTGGCCTCCGGTATCCTCACTCACTCGGTGAAACACAGCGCAAACGCTATTTTACACCGGTTTTCTGTGAAGCCGTGGTATCACTCCGGTCGAGCCGACCCATTCATGCCGAAGCATAGCTCTCCCACTTATTAGTAAAAACCACATCAAAATCTGTGTAGTAGTTTCTGAGTTTATCTCGTACAAACAGTCAGACGCGTCGGAGGACTTTGTTGTATCATATGTAGTGGTTTGTACCTCAGTCATCTAATCATATACAGAAAATATCCTTTACATGTTAATTGACTTATATGCCCATCATGAACAAACTTTCATATTCAACTACTGGACTTATGCCTCCTCTTAGTATTGAAGATTAAGCCTATATATGTATACATATCTAGAAAGGTACTAATAAAAAAAAATCTGTAGAAATTGTCTGTGACTTTTTAAAATTTAAAATCTATAAACAAAAATCCAATAAAGAACAGTTAAGTGTGAACATACATTGATAGACGGAATTTGAAAATGCGATACAAAGAGTAAAGAGGGCTAAAGTGGCTACCCTTTGAATGTGCGAAACGTGCGATACGCTTTGTGACATAATTGGAAAGTGTGACAATTGGCCCGTGATGTAGATACTGTCCTTCTGCTTTGAAGTACCACTATCGATGTTTAAATGTATTGTTTTTGTACCAATTTTACTTTTAAATGCAGGAAAATAGTGGCTTAGACAGTTTTGATGTAGTTTATTCAATAGCAAAGTAGAATTTAATGTAAATTCACGATAATAAAAAATACTTTCAAAATTTGTTAAGGTAGTTTATTTGACTTGATTGACTTTATTTGTATATTTTTGCAAGATATTTATTGCCGAAAACTGCTACAGTTATTGTGAGTGTGTAGAGTCTACATTGTAGACTATTTGGTGTGTCCACACGGTTGAATAAGAGGAAATCTACTCTTGCAACGATGTTAATGTTATAAATTCATTGTTATTGATACGTATGCCACATAAGAAAACTATTTCGTGATCTACGGTAAAAATCAAAACAGTATATTACCTTTATAATGGCGATTAAAATAGATCGAAAGCTATTAAAAATGCACGAATTTTTCAATTTCCCAATTGCTTAATTATTATTATATTTCGTTATAAATATTTTTGTTAAGTAAATATAGAAAAGCAGAAGATTATAACGGTATTTAGTAGGTTGGCCAAAGAAGTATAAAGTATTCTCATTTATTGATCTTCTTGTTGTATTCTTGGATGTGTTTGAAATTGTTGCATATTTAAGATGTTTTAAACTAAAATGTCAAGTTCTTTAAATAAAACCATAGCCTAAAGTACAAACTAATGCTATAACAAAAATAAACTTAAAAGCTTTTAAACTGTACAACATTGAAAGTCATTGTTAAAAAAACTAAAAATATAAAGTGCAGTGTAGTGAAAGGAATGATTTCCACTTTGTAAGCTTCCCTTGTATTCATAGCGTACAGTTCACCGATGCAGAAAAGTGAAACTATTCACTATTCGTGTCTTTCCACGATCGGTACGTTACAAGTTACAAGCTCTTGACTACGTTTTCATGTTTTCTATTGTTTTAATTACTTTCACAAAAGATACATTTAAAACCCTTTATAGAAAAAACGTTTCGATTTTTGCTTCTTCTATTGTTTTTTTCAGGCATTTCATTACATAAATTCTTAAGTGTGTGTGTGTGTGTGCATGTAAGCGAGATGGTCATGCCTTTATGTTGCTCCGTAACATTCATTAATATGTAAATAATATATATGAGAACCATATATAATCTCTAAGTAAGTATACTACATTGACACTGAAAAGAAAACCTTTTTTATTCTATGAAATCAAAAAGGAAATACGATTAAATTCAGAAATTTACCTTTTAGTCAAAGAACGTGCCGAAAGCACTTAACTGGAACCCAGAAATAAACACGTCCACGATTAACTGTTAATAAGGTATTTTGTAACAACTTACTGAATCAATACTTAGTAACACGCGTTGAAATCCAATAATAATACTTTTTCACCAAAATTTAACTTTAATTAATGTCAGTCCTTTTCAGTATAATAAGGTTTTAAAAAGCTTTCTCCATTTCTAACAAGCGCGTTATTAAAACCAACTGACGGAAATGAGACTTATCTACTTTTTGTAAAAAGGGTAAAAATGTTTATATTTTTGACGTTTAAAATAAACTTATCCAAAAAATCTTAAGGAGATTTGTGAATTTAATTGAATTATTTTAGTAATATCGTAACAGATGATGTTTTAAATAGCACGATTCTTTATCTTGTATTTAAACAAGTAGGTACTTACATTAAAACCGGGTAACAATGCGTCACTGTCCCGTAAAACCCGTTGTTTGCCCGAACCGTGATAGTTTAATGTAACAGTTTACTAAAACTTAATACTACATACTATAGATAGACATATTCATTATTATCATAAACAAATAACATTTAATTCAGAATAATAATTACAAATTTTAACAACAAAAAAATCCGACTTCTAGAACTGGACCAGATTTGAAATGGGACCGCACGGGAAGCACCAGCTTTCAAGTAAAAAAAGAATCATCAAAATCGGAAGTTATGAGGAACAAACATTAAAAAAAATAGTTGAATTGAGAACCTCCTCCTTTTTTGAAGTCTTGATTTCTACATGTTCTGCTATTTGTAAAAACTTTTAATAGGCCTTTAGTTTTTTGTACTAACTTTGAATAGTGTAATAATAAAGCTAGGTTTCCAACAATCATAAAATAAACTTGAACGTCGCTCGCAGCCACTCAAAAATTTCACTATTTATCTGCTAAAACCAAATTATCTCTCAGATGCTGTATCAAATAGTAATATCATTTGAAAAAAATACACATTAAAAATTACACTCCGATGTCATATTTAAATACACTTCTGACTAACAGGCGTTAATTGGCGGTGACTATGACTTTCCATTAGGTGAGCCGTTTGTTAGATCTGTTATAAAAAATAACTTTGTTAATATTTGTTAATATTGGAAGTTGTTAAATCTTAAATAAAGTATCTAAATAACGTATAGTAATTACGATTATTGTATCAATTAATTATTAAATAAACTACCTACCATTAAAAGCAAGTCATGAACTGCAATAACATAAGAAGCAATTTGTACCAGGTTTTATTTACATTCAAAACTAATAATCGCTAATTTTTTACACTTAGACTTCAAACAAGAAAGTTAGAGGTTCAAGCAAATATTCCGATAGATACGTTGTTTGATCGCCGAGACATATTTACTGACAAATATAGGGTACACGTTTTCTGTCACACACATTTCCTGAAGATTAAAAAGAATTTCAATATACTATACCGGGATATTTCCTTTATTTACTCTAAATGCTCGGTTCGGTTTGGGATTTCCGTGCCGTATGCACCCATTCTAATATTTACCAGCTCAATGCACACGCAAAAGGAACATGGGAGTGATGAGAATTTATATCTTTTGGTTTCAATGATCAACGCTAAAGAGCTGAGAATGTACAATTTCCTCGCAATATCGTCATCATTAACAACTGCTTTTAATAGTCCTGCAGGACATTAATCTCTCGTCAGAAAGGAGGTTTTGGTGTTCCGTTACCATATATAGTTTGCACTCAATCGGTTCTTATGAGGCAGACATTCTAGATTATAAATATATTTCTATTTTTATGCGTGTTATCCCTGCCACACGTTCACATATTAACTAAAGACCATTATTATAAATATGTACTTTCATCCAAAAAGAAGCGATATACCAGAGAAACAGAAATAAACATTCAAACTTATTTCTAGTAGTGTATGTACGGGATGTTAAAACTAACATACATATGTTTTTAATGACGAAGGAGGATCTGTGTCTGTGAGCGTATATATGTGAGAGTATCATTAATTTAAGGTTGAATATTCATTATAAAGCTTTTTTATCAACTCGCTCTCAAGCCACGCACTCGGTGAAAACAGCGCCTGCGCTGTGTTTCACCGACTGAGTGAGGATACCGAAGGCCCATACCTCAACCCCTTCCTCCATCCCCTCCCCCTCCCCCTCCCCATCCCCCAAAGGCCGGCAAAGTACTTGTGACACCTCTAGTGTTGCGGATGTCCATGGGCAGCTTACGCTTACATAAGAAAAAATAAGAATTGAGGCTGGTTGATAAAAATAGCTTTACTTAATTTGTTACTGGAATAGTAATAAACAAGAGAGAAGTCCGTTTGTGTGGAAAACAATGTAATAAATAGAATTGATGTATATAACGTAAATAAAACTTTATATTCCATATTAAGACACAATTTTTTTGGTTTTGCTGGTTAATCACTAAAATTACTCGTTAGCATTTATATTCAGACGAGCTGACCCACGTCTGCGTCTTCTATTGCCCGTAGCGTAAAAATTTTCCCTCGTTTTTGAAACATTCTTCATTGGTGCTCCGCTCCTATACCTAAGTATTAGCCTAATGATATATAGTCTATAGCCTTCCCCGACAAATGGACTATCCAACACCTGAGATTAGCGCGTTCAAACAAACAAACTCTTCAGCTTTATAATATTAGTATAAATTTGGTCACTTGTGTGTTCAAAAAAATAAACCAAATCACACTAAATACTACGAGAAACGCGAAATGTAGTTGACTGGTTTAGTTAAGTATACATTTTATTGAGTTATATACGTAGTTCTGAAACTTTTCCGGTGTTGGCGGGTGTACGTCCGGTCAATCTTGAGATGTAGAATATTAGAGACGCGCTGTTATCTCCTACATGTGAATCCCATATTAAAGAAGATAACTTTTTACCGATAAGATATACTATTTGGCAAACGAGGGGTTACTATTTTTTATATGTATCACTGTTTTTAAACATCGCTTTCATTTGTATTTTTCTTTAAATTGGATCTCACAAAGTTTTGTGGTCCTTATAATTCAACCTGGTTTCTAGGAGTCACGGGTGTTGAACTGTTTCATTCACATTAAGTATATTTTATTTGTAAAAACAATGTACTGCTTTAAATATATGCAAGTTACATACCTTCAATGAAAACCATAAATATAAATATTTAAAACAAATTACAAATATTTGCGGATCATACATTAGCATTTGGTCCGACTCGGGAATCGAACCGAGACCATACGCTACCACTGCGCCACCGATGCAGTATCAAGATATAATTATATCAAGTTACATGCCTTTAATGAAAATCATAAATATCTATGATTTTAATTTCTAAAAAACTATCAATCAATTCCTAATTTGCATTGGTGTTTTATGTTCGATGGATAACTGATTTGAAATGTAGATTGATCTATTTTGTTAACTTAATGTTAACTAACTGATCTATTTTGTTAACTTAATGTACCTACTTGTACAGCAAATTTCTTTCTTTTTATATTTAGTACATTACGACGAGTACAACAATATCTTATAATATGTCCTACTCTATTTCGCAACTTTACTTATTTAGTAAAATGTAAAATACCCATCGTAAAGCGTACATTCAAGTTCCCAGAACAAAAATAGTTTGAAGCACTCCTGTGAGCAACCTGTCTTTGTTTATGCCACACAAAAAAGCCGAAAGCTGTCCGCCGCAGCCTCTTGGCCTACATACTGCTCTGATTGCGAGACCTGCCGAGCTTGGCACAGATTCAAATATAAGCTGAAGTCTGAATTGGAATTATTCAGCAAATAGAATTTGTTTCTTAGTCGAAAACTGACAATGGAATTGACAATGGAATATTGAGTAAGAATTTGTATGATCTTTATACAGACGTATGTGTAATAAATTATTTGATAATAATATCGAAACATTTATCGGTCGCCTAAATCAAATTTAGGTGGAAGCTAACTTTAAATCTTTTGACCCTGAGAGAACCATGCTTTAGCACAAATAAGTCGGACAAAAATCAACAAGAATTCATAATCAAATGAAAAGTTGGGAAAAAATCAACTTTTTATGCCATAATAAACTGTACTAACAAATATCGCAAACGAAAATAACATGGATAACCATTTTCCTTTTCTGTACAAGTTTTGACCCAAACTGTTGAAATTGGGAAAGGACCGAATTTCGGTGGAGTTTTGGTCAGTACTTGGCAGACACTTGCCGGAGTTGTCTAACAAGCGGACCACAATCCACAAATTGGCCTGCTAATCTTAATTTTCAGGGACTTAACAAAGAGAAATGTTTTTAACACATAACTTTAAGCGGGGTAGGAACTTTAGAAAGTTAACGATTAGGTTTGGCCTGGGCCTACTCGAGTAATTTGCAAGTCAAATTTATGGGCTTCTGAAGTAAGGAAATTTTAGACATTTAAGGACACTTAAGTAGGTTAATTCTACTACTAAAACCAAACTACGACAACTTTGCAATTATAGGCAATTTAAAACAATTCTTGAGCTATAATAAATAATCACAAGGTTAATAAAAATCATTAAAGAAAATTAGCTTTGTTTGTTTGTTCCGAGGAAGTTAGATTACGAATAAGAAATAGACTTGTCTAATTTTCACTAGTACTGTTTGCAGTATTACTGCTGTCAAATTAGATAGATCTATATATATATTAGTGGTCGCCCACTATTTGAAATTCAACCATATTGTTTTGCTTTTTTAACATTTTGCACTTCTTCATATAAATGTGTCAAATTTTATATTCCTCCATTCGCATAACTTTCGTAAAAAGGGATACAAAACTTTTGCTTCACGTAATATTATTTAGATAATACCTTTAAACGAACAATTCTTCGAATATACAAAATGGTTCGAACAATTTTCATCTGGGGCGATAAATCGATCTGGTTACGATTAAATTTTAGAAACTTTTATTTTTTCTAAAACTGAATCCTAACGGGTTTATACCGTGGGAGAGCTACGCTTCGGCATGCATGGGCCGGCTCGACCGGAGTGATACCACGGCCTCACAGAAAACCGGTGTGAAATAGCGCTTGCGCTGTGTTTCGCCGAGTGAATGAGGATACCGCTGGCCCATATCCCAACCCCTTCCCTATCCCTCTCCCCATCACCCAAAGGCCGGCAATGCACCTGTGACGCCCCCGGTGTGCCAGGTGTCCATTGGCGACGGTAATCGCTTACCATCAGTCGATACGTCTGCTCGTTTGACAAAAACTCCAAAAAAAAAAGTTTTCCAAAGAATAATACGATTCATTCAGGTACTTTCTTCGATTTATCGGACCATCTAAACCCACAACAAGTCACCGCAAAAAACAGTAATATAATTTCAACAGAAATGTATTTTGAAATTAATGATCCCTATGAAAAAGGTGACACCCTCCCCATAGAAAACTATAGGGTTGCGTCCCACAGGGCTGATGCAATTTGAAACCCATCGATAATGCCATAATGGACTAACTTTCCGGTTGCATCGCTACTACATTAATATGATTACGAATTTTCTTTACTGATGATACACACGAACAGGACGGATAAGAAGCTTGTTAAAAATAAAAAAATTAAAACTCTCCGTAGAGAGAAATAAATAATTATTATGGACACCTTACACAAGTCATCTAGTCCCAAGCTAAGCAGGCACAGAGGCAGTCAAAAAGCTCCTATTCCTTAATATGTCAGGCCCATTCAAGGACAATGAAAAATCTTCATTGGTCGCAAACTAAAAGAATTTATTTTCCCATATCTTGGTAATATTATCAAGAACTTGTTGTATCTGCTCATATTTCAAATTCTATTGCATATCGACTGTAAACATTTTGTTTAAAAGTTGTGTGATCTAACTCAGTTCTTCACAAGTAAAGAAACGTACCATAAAAAATATAAACGAACAAGATTTAAATTTAATGTAATTTTTATATCTTTTTTGTTTCTGACAACATAAATGGTCCACTCAATAAACATTAAAATGGAGGTTAAACTCTTTATATCTATACCAATATTATAATTTCGAAAGGAACTGTGTATGTCTGTCATGTTGTACATATGATAATCCGCGCGAGAAATTCTATTGCGCGATTCAGGATTGGTAGTTACTCCGTGTAATGCGTTACTTCGTGGTTCAGTGTATCTTCGGTAGATGGCGCTGTAGTAGGTTACTGTTGTGTTGTATGTGGAAGTCGCAACACTTTGATTCTTAAGGAAGGATATATGCTAATCTTTACCACAATAACCGACATAGAGCCGTAAGTATTACTAAACACGAAAACTAGTATTACTATAAAATAAGTAATAATACGTAGAACGCTACGTGAGTTTGTCATTTTTCTACTCCAACTATCCTAGATCATCCCAGAAGCTCAGTAGTCTTTTCAGGTCACTACAAGCTTCCGGGAGTGATGTTGATTGGAGAATGTCCGCCCGTTGATCTGCCACACTTCTACATTTTGTGAGAACGTGCTGCGGCGTTTCTTCTCCCTCCATGCATTCCCTGCACCCTGCTGTCTGTTGCACCTATAGTAAACAGGTGCTTGTTTAGGGACAATGCCCTGTCAGGATACCTGTGACCTTCCCTAGATCGTTCCTTTTTAATCTAATCAATTTACGGGCTAGTTTTTTTGATGCTACCTGAACTGCAAATTTGTTCGCCTCCATCCTTCATTATTTTTCCATTCTGTTCAAGTAATATACTTATACGTCCGTGTGTCACAATACAATCAAGGCCTTGCGGTTGCGGGTGTACACGACACTCACTCCGACCAAATGGGAAAGTTTGTTCTATAGTTCAAAGACAATCAGCCTAGTGTGTTTTGAATTTTGCAAACTGTTATTGAGATTGATGGCATTTTAATTGTGTTTGATATGATGGAGTTGTTCGTAATATGATTTAACTAAATTCTTCTATGTATGTATATGTTTACAATTTATATTACTTTATTCTTCATATCCTTCAAAGAGGATTTCTAAGAAACCTGTATGCTAAAATTAAACTTTTTATTAATTACTTCTAAAATTATCGGCCGATGAGTGGCGTACGTGACTGCTCGATGAGGTTTCAGTTTCGATGTCCGGGCAAGCCGATTCCTACCTAAGATAAATAACTATGTAAGGACACATCATTTGCTCTGAGTCTATGTATGTATTTCGAAATTTAAGTTTTTTTTTTTCAAAAGAAAACTCCCGTAATAAACACATCCTATTGTCGCGGGGACTTTACAAACATACATGTAACATACACAAAGAACACTTAGAGTCTGAATAACAATTTGTGGGTTACACAAAGTGTTGTCCCATGTGGGGCTTGTTTTTTATGAAATTGTTATCACTTGATGGTAAGCGATTATCGCCACCCATTGACACCTGCAACACCAGAGGCGTGTGCATTGCCGGCCTTTGGGGGATGAAGGTAGGTGTTGGGTTATGAGTCTCCCGTATCCTCACGGACTCGGTGAACCACAGCGCAAGCGCTAGTTTACACTGGTTCGGTTTTCTGTAAGGTCGTGGTATCACTCCGGCCTATTTAAAACGAAAAGTGGCTCTCCTGTGTAAAAACAAATCCACAATAATTGCTCAGTAGAAACTGTTTAAACCACTAGACAAATTGTGCAGTTAAACATTAATTGTAAAGAAACATATTTAACAGCAGATTGGTTAACATAACAATGATTCGACCTGATTTAAAATGAGAATGTGGATCATGATGGTGGGAATCGCCTTACATTTAATAAGAACAAATAAACTCAAATATAAGTAAACAAACACACTGGCAATCTTTACTGAAAGGTCGGCTCATATTACAACAGCTTACTTCCACTTTCTAAAGTTAAACATTTTGCAGTTTAGATTTCCATGAAAATTTTCCACTTGAATTATTTCATTCGAGTTTGCAATCCAAATTTTAATCACCAAACACAACAATAACCGAAAGCGTTTATAATAATTAACAATGGAGCAGAATCAAACGGCTGAATCTAAGAAAGAGAAACATACGCACCAAGAAACGTGGCGTTCCCGTTCATTTTATATATTAAGAAAATATTTTATGATTAATACTTTATAATTAAAAAGCTAGAGTTGATTGAATATACAGTTCTACGTTACTAAAGGGAAAAGAATCATGAAAGTTTTGTAAATTAAAATCAATGGGTTTCGAATTCATGAAATACGATGAAAGTATAATGTTGAATTTAAACACACAAAAATATTAATCATCTATACATAGAAATAAACAAATTTGGAGTGTCCGTTTGTAATATTAAAATAACCGCTTTTTTGTAAATGATATGTACACGGTACATACTCGTATACTACTATAACATTTTTTTACAATTTATAACATGTAAGTCAGTCTGTTCGTTTGTGCCTAATCTCTCTAGAACGGCTGGGCCGATTTTGACGGGTCTTTCACAGGCAGATAGCTGATGACATAAGGAGTAACTTAGGTTACTTTATTTAGACTTGCTTCGACTTATTAGTCAATTTTATCTAATTTAATTAAAATATGTCATCATCGTTGCAATTCAATGCTAGATATATTTAAAGATTTGAAGCAAGTAAACGTCTTTATTTAAATGGAACTAACTTTGTCTTTCAATATTTAATAACGCATTCATTGATTACTTTGGAACATGGTCAGTACAACTTATTCAAAATGTCAGACCATTTAAAGGTATGATACTTATTGATAGCGTTAATTCGTATGTTAACAAATATAAACAATATTTATTTTAAAAATATAATACAAACAGCTCAATAGTTTGTCGTTTATTGTTAATCCCCAAAATAAATACAGACTATTTAAAATATATCTGAGCTTTTAACATACGTCCATTAACATATCCCACCTACATGGAAATAAATTATGACATACCAGTAAATGCAGCATCGAGAAATATAAAAGTGTTTTTTGCCAGACAGGAGCTGAAAATACTTTTTCGTATGAAAATATTTATTTTTCTCGTACACCCGACAGCCTCGCTACTTGATGTTCAACATTGGTGACTCATTAATTTATTTTAAATTCGTTAAAATAAATATTTTATATGTTCTGAAAATATAGCAGGTTTATTTATGACACAGAATGATTTCATATTTATAATAACCTAAGGGTTTAGGGCACACACAATATAGGGCACCCTGCCGCCGACGACTTGAGGAAAGTGGCTGGCGTCGGATGGATGCGGACTGCCCAGGACCGGGATGGTTGGCGCTCTTTGAGGGAGGCCTTCGTTCAGTAGTAACCTGCCATAGGCTAAAGAAAAAGTAGGGATTTAAAGTCGATATAACTGTGTTCTACGTTGAATTCTTCTCGGTTCTCTGAATAAAATTAATTGTATTATTTAACCATCATTCTAGAATCTCTTTCATTTTTATATGAATAAAGATAGTAGACTTGGATAAAGTTGAGCAATAATAATAGTTGTGGAGTTAAATCATAACTAGAAATGAATTAATGCTAGTCGCTACCGTCGCTATTCTAGCAACAATGTACTGATTACATGTTTCATCTATTTGACACACAGACAATTCAACATACGATGCAAATAAACAGTATGAACCATTTATTTGTTTAAGTTGTATTATTATTTATCATTAAATAAAATGTAAAAATAATATCTAACCTTTATCATATTTTATTAACAGAAATGTATCCCTAATCCCTCCTATCAACAAGATGTACCTATATTAAACCGATATAAATATAATTCGTATATTAAAGCTTTCTATGTTTAGCATAATACCTTATCAATGAATGGCTTAATGAACCTCATAACGGCTGACTGAATATTCATGAATATCCCAAATTTATATATATATATTATATATAGATTATATTTATACATATTATATATAGAAAACACCCAAACTCCGAAACAAATATTTCTAGATCATACAAACATTCGGTCCAATTTTATAGCATTATTTAACCAGCGTTACCGCACAAAACATTCTACCACTATTCCTATGTTTCCATTAAGTCAACACTAACGCCCTGCGATTACAATAAGATATTAAATTGCAACCCGCCCTAAGAGTAAATAGGAATCAATCATCGCTCCATCACGGCCCGGCAAAAGGGGTTAACTCTATTCAAATAGCTCCGAATCACCAAATATTCGCTGGATAGTAAAATAGAACACGTGTGTTTGAAGTTCTCCTAGGGATCGCAGAGATGTATGTATTTCCTCCAATCTGTTTACAGTATTGAATATTATGCGGTTTCTGTAAAGTACCTATACTTAAAATAATTGCAAATTTCATAAAATACGTGAAAACATTATTTAAGGTAATAACTTCACAACAAACGTCTTCTATTGCCCGTAGCGTGAAAATATTCCCCCGTTTTTGAAACATGCTTCATTGGTGCTCCACTCTTATTAGTATTAGTGTGATGATATATGTTTTTTTTAAAAACGGAACTACATTTCGAAATGTCAGGATCCTGAGATTAGCGCGTTGAAACCGATAAACAAACAAACTCTTCAGCTTTATAATATTAGTATACATAATGTTGCAGTAATATTGACTATAATTAGATTTTTTTCAAACTAATGTAACATTGTCTGATAAAATGTATATAGTTAATGCCACCCGGTCTATTATTATTAGTCATTAAAATAGGTTTAGTAGTTAACGTTACGGTAAAACAAACAAACATACATAGACTTCCAAAACTATTGCCCTTACGTAGTCGGCTTTCCCTGCCGTAGTCGGGTAAAACCACAGAGCAACAGCGGCCATCGAATTGTTACTCTATGGGTAAAAAATAGGTTTAAGAAAAACAGATTCACAGCTGTGATTTTATTAGTTAATAACATTACCTGTTATGAAACTTGAACCATTTCCGTACATACGTATTCGAAGTAGGTAATAAGTTCAAATTTACCTACCATCAGAGTAGAAACTTCATTTGATAAAATTACGAACTCACGTAATAGTTTAATACATACCTCGTGTAACTTTCCATTGATGTAAACATAACTTCATAAGTCACTTACATGTTATAAACGATATTATGGTAAAGAGGTTAGTGATACATATTTCTATATACAATATGTAATTAATTCATACTCAAACAGATATTTTTTACTTCCAATCCCTTTTCCTAAACTAGGTCGGGGTCGGCATTAAGGTCACGAAGAAAATATGTACTTAGATTTAAGGCTGAGCAACTGCCATTAGACATTGTGGAGGTCTGTCATATGAAGTTCTGTAGGAAGAGTGTAGTTAGATTATTTTTGGACTCAAACTACCCACAAGGAAACCGGAGCCGATGGTTTATACTTGCTCTCCCCGACATAAGCTGTACTAATAGACATATATTTCGTGGGAGAGCCACGCTTCGACATGAATGGGCCAGTTCGACCAGAGTGATACCACGGCCTCACAGAACATCGGTTTGAAATAGCGCTTGCGCTATATTTCACCGAATGAGTGATGATACCGGAAGCCCATTCCCCAACCCCTCCCTCCATCCCCCAAAGGCCAACAATGCACTTGTGAAGCCTCTGGTGTTTCGGGTACCCATGGGCGGCGGTAATCACTTACCATCAGGCGATACGTCGGCTCGTTTTTCCCCCTATTCCATAAAAAAATATACAGAATCAACTATCTTTCTCAGTTCTCATTGAACCCATAACTATTATTATCATTAGGTAGATGTCTAGGCTACTAACTACTAGACAAATAGGTTAGTCAAAAGTCAGCCTATTTACTGCAAGGGTTAAAAAACATTAAAACAACGGACATAAAAAAACGTCGAGCTACGGAACAGCTTCAGTAACTGTTCGATCATAAATTTTAATCCCGTATACGGGACAAGTCTTGGTTCGGATTTGTGGCAATGCAGCAATTTTAACCATTGGACCATTTATAATTATAAATATACTACGTCATAATTCCCTGTATCCCATTGTTATTGCAAAGGAATGAAGAACAAAAGTGATGGCAAAATCGTTAAAAGCAATCTTCTAAACGGGTTGTACATCGCGTCAAAATGTGTTACCAATCGATGCAGACTTTTTTGAGTTTCTGAATCGTATACAAACCAACTTACTACTTTAATATGCACAGATGATAACATATGTATAAAAATGTTTCACATTCGTCATATTTATGACCATAATAATAATATTGAACATTTACAACCTCAATCCTCAGTTATTTTTACTTTGAACTTAGCAAACATTATTTTATATTCCAAACTATTTGTGAGATTCAGGCAGGTGTATCAAGAATAAGTCTTGCTATATAATCTTTTTTACAAAATCTTGGTTGCCTCTTTACAAGTCTCTGAAGTCTTCAATTTCTTCGTCAAACTTCACATCTTATAGGACGTTCAAAGTTTGAGGGCTTATTTTAATGTTCTTATTGGAGTGCTTTGGGATCTTGAATACATGCATTTACTTATAAGTTTGTCTACGATAGTTAAGTGGAATTAAAACAGTGAATGTATTTTAAATGAATTTCATAACACTCTATTACCGCGTCTTACAACTTCCCCTATATGAAATTGCTTTCAGAAGACCCTATTTTGAGATCCCGTGCACCTTGTTTAATCATTTCTTAGTGTATGTTAATAGATGGTTAATTATCTTGGTATAAGTTTAAATTACATGTCACTAATATTATGATGATCTTTGATGATTAAATAATATTTTGTTATTGGATTCCATTTTTTTTTCTTCGTTTGATGAATGAATGATTTGTATTTGATAGAGTATTTATTGATGAAGATTATGTGTAGGCTCTAAATATTTTTTTTTTTTTTTAATAGTAGGCAAACGAGCAGACGTATCACCTGATGGTAAGCGATTACCGCCGCCCATGGACACCCGCAACACCAAAGGCGTCACAAGTGCATTGGCGACCTTTGGGTGATGGGAAAGGGGATGGGGGGAGGGGTTGGGGGTTATGGGTCTCCGGTATCCTCACTCACTCGGTGAAACACAGCGCAAACGCTATTTCACACCGGTTTTCTGTGAGGCCGTGGTATCACTCCGGTCGAGCTGACCCATTCATGCCGAAGCATAGCTCTCCCACGGTTAAATTTATCTTTGTTTTGTATTTAACTTTGCTCTGCCTGATGGAAAGAGTGAGTAGAATCCAAGAATGGTGGTCACTATCCTCAATGCGAATGTGGACAATGCAGCGTGGTGATTCTTTTTCACGCCCTGCCTTAAAGACCCAGGATCGTAGTAGGAGAGAAACAATGTTATGCAAGTCCCTTGACTACTACTCTTGAACAGATAAGCAGTAATCGTGAGAACAGCTAAAACTGTATATAATGACTAGTCTCATATGAAGGCTGACATGACCTGAACACCTCCAACTTAAGAATCACAAGCACATTGCTGCACCAAATTAAGGTGAGAGGACTTGAGCTTCAGGTAAATAATCCATTTAATAGCAGCTTTCTTCAAAGCCTAGGTATCACCCCGTTCGTTCATTCGGTCGAGGTCTCTTTGTTTCTGAGCATGGTTGTCCACAAGCACAAAATCGAATAAATTCCTATTGAAAATAAGTTCTACAAAGTGAGATTAAGATCTCTATATTAAACAAGCCATATCACAAATCACAATAATTGATAAATCACTGCACTTAGATGAAAACATCTTCTTCCTAGCCTTTATTATTCCAAAGATTAATTGGGGTCGGCTACCAGTTCAACCAGTTTTAGCTGAAAATTAGTTTTTCCACGAAGTAACTGGTATCGGACCTCCGCAGCGCTTAGGGTGAACTGAATTCGAAAGTTATCAGCATATTTGAGGGCACTTACTTCCCAATAACATTGTCCAACTTTGTGATTGACAACCGGGACCGACGGCTTACCGTGCTCTTTGAGGCACGGACGGTAAACACCGCCATCTTCCATACTCTGAGCTCTTATTAAGGATTTCTTGTAAGAAAAACCCAACAGCAATCCAACTCGGGAATCGAACCCGAAACATCTTGATCGGCAGTCGCCAGTTAGTTTAAAACATAATCGTCTAAAATTATTTCAAGGCTAAACTAAAAATATAACAGAAATAATAATTTTAAACAAGTGTGGTAAATGTTAAAAACCACAAGTCCGTGCAGATGCATGCACCCGACATATGTCTGTGGCCTACGTGCTATGTGGTCTACTGTATCAACTGATTTAAAATTTATGTAATTTTTAGTAGTAATGCAGTAGCAATTATCGTAATTGTGGGAGATATTTACCGAATTACCTTCAAATCCTCATCTTTTAGGGTATACTAATGTGATCTTTAATAGTTACGTCCTTAAATTTGAGGCTAACGTAAAAATTAAATGGTAGCAATCACTGGAATATGAACTGTTTTTACGTTGAAGAACAATGCAGTATAAAATAATATACATATTTTCCATGGGCCTAAAAAAATTTATATTAAAAAATTGATGTCAATTGAAATAGAATTTAGGTCGATATGAATATAAACAAATTAGAAAAAATAAACAAAAAGAACTATCAGAGAAATGGTATGTGGGGTCGCTGGGCGTGATGAGCCGATGCTTAAGCGCTTTAGGCGATTTAAGCCAAAGGATTTTACGGCCGACAGATTTCAGCTATCCACGCCTGTGGACAAGCTGACGGGATGAATTACGTGTTATGTATGTATTCAATATTATTCAACACTTTAAAAGCCGGATATTTAATATGCAAAAACAGTTTCCGTTACATTTTTAAACGAAGCGAATTAAATTTAATGGTAAGTATTTTTATTTTCTTTGTTTATTCAGTTACCAAAACAATCGGAAATTGGCTTCTCTCAATATTACAAATCATAATCTTATCGGTCAAAAGTAATCAATTTTTACCATAAGTTTAGAGCCAGAGGCTATTACAGATTCTCTAATAGCAATAGCCTCCGTATCCTTGACACGTGTCTTGTCATTGCCTGCGGACAACGCGGACTAGTCGTCCGAAATTGCGAAACCGCGCGGCGGGTGCCGCTTACCACCCAGTTGGCACCAATATTGGCACCAAATCGTATGCAAACTTTTCGTAGCTTCTTTGTTTTAAATGTATGTTTGGTTCTTACATACGTTTTACTATACTAATGATATGGTGATAAGTAACGATCTGAATCGACTGCCTCGTTTTTGAAATGATAACTTCTTATGAAAGGGTGAATCGCCTCGTTACGTAACGCGTTACGGTGCCCGTCTGTGTGGCTTTCTTTTCTCTCATGCACACGGCAGCGGTAGGCAGGCTTTTCCTCTTTCACTCTTACCATAAATAGTTCAATATGGATTAGTTTAAGTCATCGCTTCTGTCGAACGTCCCGAGAAGTAATCGTTTTTCTTTTCGCTACCATTAAGGAATAAAGACCGAGGTGTACCTATTACTATTTTTAAAAGATATCAGAAATTTATTAATGGAAATGGTAGGTAATAATGGATTGAAATTATACGTTTATTTATTTTACATTTTTTATTAAACGTTTATACGTCACCGAAATTATGAATTTGAAAATTGAGATTATTTTAAAGGCAATGGAAGAAAAATATACTGCTTACATTCCCTAATGGATTTGACGGTCAGGGTCAAAGTCCGAATCATCATCAAACCTACATTTGCATTCGAATATAAGTTCCAATAATACGTGTGACGATTGAATATATTTACTGTCAGTAAATCATCGTCATATACCATTTCATACAATATTTTTGACTATTCTCTATATAAAAAGCAATTGTCAAGCTTGAAAAAGCATGGTTTTACAAATAAGTCTGAAATAAAAATATTGTAATCTGGGCCCCGTGGTGAACCAACCAGGCATACGTCGTGAAACCTGCGCACCCCATTGAAGGCGCGTTTATACTTTGTAACTCGAGTTAAGTGAATCAAACTGTCATTCTACCAGCATTATGAAAAAGAAGACGAAATGTTAACGAGGATATGATAGTGATAGAAAAAAAAAAGTTTCAAGGAAACGTGCCTTATTATTACAATAAAATTAAATAAAATTTTCAGTACCTGTACGAAGCTGAAGCAGGCATAATTACTAAAATGAGTTTTACAGAAATTTAGAAAATATATACTAAAGAAAAATATAGCACTGCAAAGTTTGCCGCTATTAGTATATAGTAGTATCTGGTTTAACTTGGAATGGCGGTAAATACAATGCGGAAACTGCTCTAAATAATAAATAATCAAATGGCTCAATAAAAAATTACTCACCCTGAATTTGCAGAAAACATCATGTTTATGCCTTTCGCAAAAATACATTACCGGATCACACCGATATGAGACGGAAACCTTACCGTTGTTCCACATCCGGCATAGGCCGGTTATAGAACTCGATTGCAGGGTTCTTATAGTCCATCAATTTATATCCTCCACACTCAAGTATTTCTACCTCAAATCGCAATACTCGAATGAACGATTCATAGAGCAAACGTCACAGAAGCACATTCGCTAAACATCAACACTATATATTGAGCACTCACATCTACACACAAAAGTGAACATAATAAATTTAATCAGTACTGAACTTAAATCTAAGGTGACGACATGGCTGCTTCAGCACGATTAATCGCAGGTAGAGTCTCTACTTACATAGATCCTATAATATATTATTAAACTCAACCAGGTCTTCTTCGATATAACACAAACATACACAATCTTGTACAATAATCTTACACGTCTTACACACACATCCCAGACACACCCATACACTTCCTCACACACACGCCGCACACATGTTTACCTATACAATTTGGTCGAGTGACACAACACCTAACACAGTAACAGTTTAAGGCCCGTATTATAGAAGGCGTCTCAGTCGTGAATTGAGTTTTAAAACTAGTTTCAAGAAGTGATTGTATTATAGAACGTCTCTCGAGTCAAGATTCACTGATCGTTGATCAAGTGAGTAAAGATCAATGCTTAGCTTATTTTAAAACGACGCTTATGTCAAAATCGTCTCTCAAGAACAGATTTTGACAGATGTGATCTCTGTTCAACTGAGACAAGCTCAATCTAGTCTCAAGTGGTAATTTCTAATGATTTTTCTAAATAATAATAAAAGATTTATTTTACCATACTTTATTTACGAAAGAATTGCTTATTATACACATTTCAATATACTTTAATTAACACTAATTGATATTCAATTCACTTAAAATACACATTAAACTATTTATTTTAAGTAATATCCTCCAAACAATATTTAAAACTTCATGCACGCATGTACAACGGCGGGCTTAATGCCCAAGGCATTCTCTACCAGCCAACCTTTGGGAGATGTGGAAATTTTGTGAGGTAGGTGCATTGTGGTGGAAATAGAGGTTGTGATTGCTATCAATATATGGGCTAACATAGACTAACATAATCAATACACATATACATAAATTATCTATATATGGATATACATACACACTAATACATAAACCTTACATATTATGTACACTGTGAGTAGGAACGAAATTGGATCTTAATTATTGTTTTCCTGCCATTTCGTCAAGAGGTGGTTTTTGACGTTTATTTTGAATGTGGCACGACTTGTTGACATCCTAATTTCGAGTTGGAGCGTGTTCCATAGCAGAACAGCTTGTACAAAGAACGAGGAGTTCATGATGTCGGAATTGTGAGAGGGACATAAGAGAAGCAAATTGTTGGATGAGCGAAGATTTCTGTCGTGATTCGAAGATAAAAAGCGGAGATAGGGTTCAAGGTAAGTAGGTGAAGATGGGGAGATGAGGAATGAAAAGAGATAGGTCAACGCTCGCTGACTGCGGCGCTGGCGAATAGGTAACCATTGCAATTGAGAACGGAAAGTGGACACGTGGTCATACTTGCGAAGATTGAATATGAATCGAATGCAGTTATTAAGAAGACGGTCAAGTTTATTAAGGAGATCTGCATTCAGGTTGAAATAACACACATCACCATAGTCGATTAAGGGGATAATGAGGGACTGTGTGAGTGAGAGTTTCGTTTTAGGAGGCAAGAAGTTCTTAAGACGGTAGAGTGTACGTAGGTTACCTGTTACTTTCTGGCTCACGTGAGTAATCTGGGCCCGCCAATCAAGAGTTGAGTCAATGAACAGGCCAAGGTCCTTGACTACGTGGCTCCAAGGTATAACTAAGCCGTTGAAGACTACCGGCGAGATTGACGTAGTATCCAATCGATTTATCATGTACTTGCTACCTATTACTATTGCTTGGCATTTAGTAGGGTTAACTGCCAGCCCGAATCTCATTTATTTATTTATTTATAACTTCATGCACATGTACATCGGCGGACTTAATGCCAAGGGCATTCTCTACCAGCCAACCTTTGGGGGGTGTAGAGATCTAGTAAGGTAGGTGCATCGAGGTTAATGTTGTAACCTAAATTTATCTAACCAACACAAAAATTCATATACTTAAATACATACATACATCCATACAAAAATAAATATATAGGTACATAATACATATACTTACTAATCGTACACTGGAAAGTAGACTCGATCTCATCTCATCTCTCACTCATCGACCAAGACTATGAATTCCAGGTCCCTGTTGATGTTGTCGATGGCTTGCGATATATCCTCCACCCTTGCCTGTGAATACAGCTGCAGATCATCGGCATACAGGTGATACGAACACCGAAGGTGGTCAGTAATGAGGTTGATAAAAATAGAAAATAGAAGAGGAGATAAAATTCCGCCTTGAGGGACGCCAGCATAAAGATTGCGCCAGTTCGATAACGAGTCTTGTACACGAACACACTGCTGACGTCCCTGAAGATAGGTAGAGAACCATTCCAGTGCCTCAGGCGACACCCCAAGATACCTAAGGATTGATAGTAAGATTTCGTGACTGACGGTATTGAAGGCGTTAGAAAAATCCACTAAGACCAGAACAGTAACTTTGGTGTCCTCCATGCCCCTCCTAATATCGCCAGTCACTTTGAGGAGAGCGGTAACAGTACTATGACCGGACCTGAAGCCAGACTGCAGTGGGCTCAGCAATTTGTGTCGGTATACAAATACCGAAAGCTGCTTGTATACACAGGCCTCGAGTACTTTAGATAGGAAGGGGAGGATGGAAATAGGTCGAAAGTGTTCGGGTAGTGAAGGATTATTTTTTTTAGGAAGAGGTATGATGAAAGCCTTACGCCAAAGTGAGGGAAAGGTCCCGGAGTCAAGAGAGTAGTTAATTATGTGAGTTATTGCAGAGAGCGTATAGTCCAAGATGGTAATGATCATGCGTCGGCTAATACCGTCGCATCCCGAAGCATTGGAGCGGATAGATAGTATGATCTTCTTAATATCCCCAGAAGGCACCGGAGAAAAATCGAAAGAGTTGATGTTGGGTCTGGTAAGGCCAGATAGGTAATTCAGCGTTTGCCATTTGGTTTGAAGATCTAGTGTTGTAGTGGATGAGAAATAACTATTTATATCGTTCAAGCCAATGGTGATCTTAAACTCTGGAAGTTGCTTATTGCCAATACCTAAAGTGCCCAGAAACTTCCAGATGCTGGAAGAAGTGGATGACTCTATATTCTGTAGGATATGTCGGCGTTTAGCGTTGCGTATCACCTGGTTACATCGATTCCTTGCAGTCTTATAGTGATTCCACTTGTCCTCACAGCGATCCCTCCTGAACTTGAGGAAGGCCCGATCCCTTCGCCTCATTACAATACGCACCTCATCCGTCAACCATGGTGCTGGGGCACATTTCATTTTTAATGACTTTAGGGGAGCGTGCTCATCATACAATTTTATAATATTGTCATTCAAAATATTAACTTTTGTGTCTATGTCTGCGACTGCTGCCACACCCATCCAATCCACCCTCGCAGCGTCCGTGTATAGTTTTTTCAGATCTATGCTCTGGAAACTACGTATTTGTATAATCTTCGGAGGTGATTTAGGGGGTTTCAGGATATAGGATAGGAAAATTAGATCGTGGTGGGAGAAACCAGGGGCAGGGAGTTGACCATGGAAAGAGACAAGGTTTGGGGAAGAGGTGAGCATTAGGTCAAGCCAGGTGTCTTGGTGCTGGATGTTATGATGAGTGGCTTGAAGTGGAAGGACATGGAGGCTGGTTGATTGGAAGATACGTAGGAGATTATGTGTACGGAAGGAGTTCAAGGCTAGGAGGTCCGTGTTGAAATCTCCCATGATGACGTGATGTGAATATTCCGACCCTAAAGATTCCAGAACTGTTTCCAGACTGGAGAAATAATTGACGGTAGGAGGACAATAGACCACTCCAAAAACAACATTAACTCCCCTGACACAAACCTCTAAGAACAGGTATTCAGCAGTAGTGGAAATACTGGAAGAGGAGGATGCTAATATTTTATAAGAAAAGACACTCCGGAGGTAGATAGCAACACCGCCACCTCTTTTGTCCATGCGGTCATTGCGGATGAGGTTGAAACCGTTTAAAGGGTACGAGGTGGAGGGAAGGTGAGGCTTGAGCCAGGTCTCCGAAACCAGGATGGCTTGAATATGATTGTCCGTGAAAGTCTCAGTTAAATCGCTCAAGTGACTGGGGATACTCTGTGCGTTAATATGGCAAATATTTAAGAGAGAACAAGATTGAGTGGAAAATTTTTGCCGTAACTGGTCACCCAGAGTATCCGTCAACGAAGCAAAACTATCGTCATCTAAGGATTCATTGGCGGAAAAGTATACCACATCTTCATCGTTAATCATCAGTGTACTAATATAAACCTAAAAATATTTATATATATAAATATAATAATCCTATTAAAAATAGCTGCTATAAATATAAAATAGTACATAAACATATGAATGCCAATAATAAATCAGCCGATCTACTAGCAGATCGTATTTCCACACCACCCGCCAGCAGGCACAAATACTGAATCAAAGATATAAAGAAAAAAAAAATTACAACATTTTTCAAAAAGTTCAGTAAGTGTCTGCAGTTGATTAATTTACAAGAAAGAGGTAAAGATAAAAGAAAATAAATCTATTAAGGAGATGTCATACAAAAATACAGACACAATTGGTTTCCAAACTTACAAAGAAAGTAGCTTCCGAACGTATCCAAACTGAATGTCGAACGAAAGCATTGTTTTGACAGATGTATAAGCTGTGAGTTGTTATTATTTACAATTTAAATGAAGTGAGTAAACAAACAGTGAAACATAATTAAATATAAATTGTGAATATTGTAAGTTGTGCAGTGGTGCGACACACTTATTATCTCCGCGAACTTTTCGAGGCAATGCTCGAACTCGCCTTGGATGGAGATGTGGCCTTGGGATATTTGGCAATTAGGGGTTCGAGCTCGTCCAGTGAAATTACCTTGTGACGGCTGTTATCGGCGAGTTTGACAATAATGGTGCCGTCTTGTGTCCAACAGGCCGACATCCCAAAATGTTGTCTAGCCAAGCTGAACACTGTTTGTCGGGATTTGGTCAGGAATTCCCTTACCGCAAAGCTGGATCCCTTCAACTTCGTCTTCGCTTTCCAGACTGCTCCCCGGATCTCCGCCGAAGAGAATCTGACGAGAATCGGTCGACGACATTCCTTCGATGGGGTGCCCAAGCGGTGACAGAGCTTGATGTTTGGTGATGTAACGTCGTTAAGGCCCATCTTCTGATTAAAATACCTTTAAACCTTTTTATTTACATTTTGGTTTCTGACAAAAATATTGCAATAATTTTAAAATAAAAATAAAAACAGTTTGATAATTCGACATTGACAAGTATTGAAAACAATTTGAACGTTCCGTTATAGGTAGTATCTAGTCAGTTTTATTTTAATATTTAAAGAAATTAATTTAGGGCGAACTGCTTCTTATTATTATACTTAAATTGATACACTAGCCAATAGTGTATTATATATAAACTAATAACCAATAATATATCAATTATACTTGTTAGATATGATGTGTTTAATATAATTAGCTGCGTAACACAGAACAATAATTTCGACAATGCAGAAACGTAACTGAGAATAGACTTGTGAGTTGAGATTAGATATTGAAACTAGTTTCAACTGAGTAGAACTTAAAACGCCTTCTATAATAAGAACGACGCTTGTGATTTGATCATAACTTGAAACTCGATTCAGCTGATCGGAGATCAAACGATACTTGAGACGCCTTCTATAATACGGGCCTAAGAGATAGAGTTTAGAACACACATGGTTAACACTTATTCATTAATACCTGACAGAAAAACAGTCGTGCTTAACCTAATTGATAGATATTTCTATAACTGCCTTATGTCGTTACCATATTTTCATCTTTCAAATGCTGTTAACCAATTTGCTGTATTACCTAATTGAAATGTAGGTAACTGTATTTTATATATGCATATACTCTTTGTGTGGAAATAAACTTATTATTATAATGTAAAGAACGTCCGATGTAATTAAAACGATAGTATAATAATAAAACAGTTTTAAAGTACTAACTTTTTGCTCTAACTGAAATAGCTTAAGTTTTAAACACAATCGACTTTATAAAACTACTTATTCACATGGTGCTATTCTTCAAAAGTCTTATTTTTTATTTGGCTTTCTTTTTCTTTATCAAACAACAATCATTACACAAAAGTTTTGTGCAGTAACAGTAAGCACATATTTTTGCATACAATTATTTGTTCATAGTTATATCCATACTATTCCTTACTTTGCCCTTCTTTATTCCCTAATATCATTCCTTGCCAACAAGGGTGTACCGGGACCCCTAAAAATCGCTTTCACTTTCAATACACACCTTTAATTTTATTTTTTCTGTTTTAAGGCTTTCCTGAAGTGTTTTTATATTGTCTTTTGTCTTTATAATTTCATTCTTTGAAAAATAACACTTGAAAAGTTCTTAAACGCCATACCAGTCTGTGATGTAATTCGTACGTTTTACAATAACAGACCGTATACTACTGAAATTAAGCCTTATAATATATTTTTAAAGAGAACCTTACCTATAGCAGACACATTTTGACTGTGATGGTTATTATAATTATAAAATACCTGGGATAAAAAGTTTCTTCAGCTTAGTTTGAGATATGATGACGTTGTGTGTCAGATGTCTGAAATAATATTATAACCTCCTTGCTAAGATGACGCCTATGTCAAATAGAAGACTGTCAAAAGCTGGAGTTTTAAAAGGTAACAGATCGTTTCTTGTTTTTTTCGAAAGACGGTCCCCATTTTATATCATCCACATTTCATCACGACGACGACTTGAAGACTCGAAAACTTATAATTGAAGACTATAAATACTTGACATTGGCAGAAACAGCTGATCCGAGTAATCCGGCTAGTTGCCATTTCATCAAAAGAAGAAGAAGGTAACAGTAGTATCTGTGCTCACCAGTTTCATTTTCCTTCATGAGTAGTACTACTCTACGTCTAAAAATCCTAAATCGGTCTCTTATTATCAATTATTTTCAACGTTTGAGGAATTCACTCACAAGTAGAAAACAATAACAAAATATTTACGTTTTTTTCTTCAGCCTGTTGCAGTCTACTGCTTAACGAAGGCCTTCCCCATATAACAAGAACCATTCCGGTCTTGGTCAATTCGCATCTATCCGCTGTCAGGCATTTGTCTTACCACGACCTCCACTGCATCACTTTGCGACTATTATTTACTTATTATTCAAAGAAATAATTTTACTTTCAAGAACTATTTAACCTACTTTAAGGGTCTGTTACTATTCTAAGATTATAAATAGCTAAGTGTGGTTTAAAATCATACCTGCATTTTATTTGTTACTTTGTTTCTGCGGTTTAGGCATTGAGCGTGATGCTACGTAATTATTTTAGTCGTTTAGATATTAGATCTGAGTGAAGGCTTTCAGTATTGTCCTCAGTCACGATATTAAGTTATTTTTTAAACAAGTATGACCTAGATAAACATCGTAACAATGTTGGATAAACTAGTTTCATAGAATTTGTATGGATTTTAGTTGGAATTTGTTGTTAGAAATGCGAATTTTATTATTATTCGATGATAGTCGAATAACGTTGTGTGTTATTTGTAATTGGTAGGTTATTTGGAAGTAACAGTATTTTATATACAATTTAATATAGTCAGTTTAACTCGATCTTGATATTATGAATCGATACAGATAATGTAGAGATTCGTATTATCAAGATCGTCTAATAACAAAATAATATGAGTCGAGCCGAAGCATGGTTTTCCTATACTTAAATTAAGGCTAACAAATGTTTCTTCTTTTGTATCTGCCATGGACTAAGTCATAATAAGATATTTTTGCTTTTGCATAATAATCTATACTAATAATAAAGCCGAAGAGTTTGTTGTTTGTTTGAACGCGCTAATCTCAGGAACCGCTGGTCCGATTTCAAAATTCTTTCAGTGTTGGATAGTCCATTTATCGAGGAAGGCTATCGGCTATATATCATCACGCTACTACTAATAGGAGCGGAGCACCAATGAAGAATATTTCAAAAACGGGGGAATTTTTCACACTACGGGCAATATAAGACGCAAACGAGAATGCGTGGGTCAGCTAGTACATATATATATAGACTCCTCCTAATAATACATATATATAGGCTAACCCCTCTACCCATCACCCAAAGGCCGGCTTCGCACTTGTGACGCTTCAGGTATTGCGGATGTCCATGGGCGGCGGTAATCGCTTACCATTAGGCGATACATCTGCTCGTTTACCCCATAAACCATAAAAAAAAGAAAAATGTCCATTGACAAGTTACATTTGGGGTTGCATTTGTCAGAGGAAGCAATTTTATATTTTTAGATATGAAAGTTTTAGTGTAACACATAATGAAAAAAATACATAAGATTTTAAATACAGTGTAATAATGTAAACAGTACAGTAGTTTGTACAGTATACAATTACACATAGTTATTCCTAGTACCAGTTTTTATGTAAACATTCTCTGTAAGAGTATGTGCAGATGAGGCGCGCACCGGTCAGTGATTGATGATCGTTGCTTCACAAGACTGATTCAGTGAACCATGGACCTTAGACAGGAAGATCCTCCATCACCGCATTAACTTATTGGGAAATCTAATAAGTTAACGCCATGGTTTCCGCCTCAGACTTGATATATTAAGGTAAATTACATATATTTACCTACTTATAAGCTTAGTTTTTATATCAATATATATGTTAACTGTGTTTAACCGTGGGAGAGCTATGCTTCGGCATGAATGGGTCGGCTCGACCGGAGTGATACCACGGCCTCACAGAAAACCGGTGTGAAACAGCGTTTGCGCGGTGTTTCACCGAGTGAGTGAGGATACCGGATGCCCATACCCCAACCTCTCCCCCATCCCCTTTCCCATCCCCCAAAGGTCGGCAATGCACTTGTGAGGCCTTTGGTGTTGCGGGTGTCCATGGGCGGCGGTAATCGCTTACCATCAGGTGATACGTCTGCTCGTTTGCCCAATATTCAATAAAAAAAAAAAATATACAAGACTAAGGCGTTGTTTCATTGGTACAATATAAAAATAGATAAGAATGAAATAAAACAACTAAAAGAAAGTAATAAAAATTTAAATAAAAAATTCAAACATATTTATGTAGGGAGATTGAACCACAATCTCAGAACATTTATTTTGAAAGTGGGCATTTTGTCGGCAAATACATCCACCTCGCCGCAGATTCTGTTTTAGGGATAGTTTAGATTTTAAATGTAATAGTATCTTATAAGACTTTCTTAATGAAGGTTGTTAAATAGCCTAGAATATTCTAGTATGAAAATATTTTTTTCCAAGAAACTAAATTCTCAGGGAGTCTAACATAATTAAGTATATTTAGATTTATTAAGGAACGTCGGGGAGTAAGTTTATTTCAGCTTATACTGTAACTCTGTGAACATCGTATCAAAGTTAATCTTTATCATATTAAGTTTAGACCTTTGACCACTGCATATGAAGACGTTTATATGGCACGATTATATATATAAATATTACAAAAGTAAATAATAAAAATGTGTATTTTTATGTTGTTTTATTTATTTTGATTGATTCTGACTTAAATATTATTATGAAGACTTAAGAGTGAAGTGAGACTGTTAGAAATTTGAGAAAACTCAAAGAGCACTTTCTCAGACCCTATATGTATTATTATATTTTTTTTAAAAGGTGCCATGCTGATTTGAGCAAGAACGGGCCGGCTCGACTTGGGCGGTACTACCCTTGCACAGAAGATTAACTTAAAATGACAGCGATCGTGCTGTCATGTTTTGTTGGTGAGTGCGAGACCGGAAGCCCAATGACGCAGAAGCATCTATAGGCCGCCATGGTGTGGGTTACCATGCTGCATTGTTGCACTGTCTGCATTCACAATGAATATGATGACTACCACTCTTGGATTCTGCATATGCTTTCCATCAGGTAGAGTAAAGTCATTTTGGCAACGCCAAGACAACTTATGCATTAAGAATATACATCCTGTGTCGCGTTGGACTTTACAAAAAAAACTTCAAACAAAGAACACCCAGACTTAGAAAAACAATTTGTGGATCACACATTATGGATCTCATGTGGAGTTAGAACCCACAACACTTGGCGTTGTAGAATGCGGCGTGGCGACCGCTTTAACGACTAGGCCAACGGTGTAGTCTGTCAATTCTAGTGTAACGCTGTTACTTACTATGAACTCCTATATATTTTAAAAACTTAATTTTGTTTACGAATAATCGTGACCGCTCCGGTCTGTATAAAATGATTTTCGTAGTAATTTAAAATGCATAAATCTCCTTGGTTCGGTCGGTCGGCTAACTGGATTCCCTGGAGCTTCAACTTTCCGTTTGATGAATAGATAATCGTTTGTGATACGATATTCTGTGGACAGCGATACACATACTTAGACTAGAACATTATACGATTATATACTTCAGACATTTCACACACAACGCCATCTAACTTCAAACTAAGAATTCCTTGTATTATGGTAGCTAGATTGACGAATTGAATATTAATATACTTTTGTTTTTTTCAGTACTTACATATAATATTATACAAAGAAAACACCCAAACTCCGAAACAAATATTTGCAGATCATACAAAAATTGGATGCGACCCGTGAATCGCACCCGAGACCTCACGCATAGTAGTTGCATATGCTATCACGGCGCCATCGTGGCATTCAAAAGATTACTGTTCATAATCTCAATTATATTTAATTTTATCATAGCATATTTACCCATTTAATTGTCCACTGCTGGACATAGGTCTCTCTTTAGCAAGGTGGTGTTGACCTAATATACCACGCTGGCTGGTTTGTGATATTTATTACATGTTTAAATTAAAAATGTACTACTAGGAAGATAATAGTGAGAATTAACGTTAGTCAGTTGAAATAATATTTAAAAAAAAATAAAAAGTTTTGTTTCCATTTAACGTATATGTGTGTTTTGAAGATACCCAACTTGAAAAATGTCTCCATGGAAATTAAAACTAGCCCATCGTCACCTAGAAAGGCATGCTACTAAAACCGCTTATCCTGTATAAATAAGAATAACAGTCACTACAGTTAATTAGTATTGTATTATTAAAATATCAGGTCTAGGAAATCTCTCGAGAACTTGTTACTAAACTTCTTGTATTACATTTTAAGTCTAATACACGTCGTAGTATCTATCTTTACAAATATTTCACTCATTTTTAAGTGTAAATTATCGAATTTTATTAACTTAAATGCGAAGGGGAATCCAGATTTGATTTCAAAATAACCCTCCTGAATTCTTTAAACTTGAATATAAACTTGAAATAAAATAGCTGCAAACAAATCTAAAAATCACTTAAAAAGAAATAGACTGACACCTATCTGCCCCATTCGTCACGCCGCCGTGTCAACAGCCGTGTGAAACATTCCCTATTTTACATTTAATTGCATTTCTTTGTCGATCTCCCTGTTAATCTGGATGCACCCTTATCCTTTATAAATACCATTTTATTGTGGCCTACCAAGCCCTCCTTCACTCATTACAATTTTATCTCCGTAGCAGGGGTTGTGAAAGACATCAGGGGTCTTACTACCCTGGATAATGTCTAGACATGTTTAACGTCGAAAAATATGTGTTAGGCTCTGTTTGCGGACGCACTTATTGCGATTGCTTGTGCTTAATTTTTTGTCAAGTGCTTGAATGGAATGGGGGATTTCGATTAAATTTATTTTAGAAGATTCTTCATATTAAATGCTTAGGTAGAATGTATTAATAAACAAATCACTCGACGCTGCTAAATGCTGTTATATTTAGGTAGTTAAATGCAATTCTTAATATTCATATTAGTGGAAATAGCATACCAAAATTTACATAAACCTTGTAGAAAGTAGATAAGGTGTATTTAATGCTTTGATTTTAGTATATCTTTAATAAAATAATCCATTAGATTTAAAGGACTAGATATACCTTGCCACTTACTTGCCTTTGGTTGGAAATATAGAACAAAAATGATTTCAAAACTAGATAACCGTGCTATAATTTGAATTCAATTTGGTTGCAGAACTTTTAACTTTTTTTAAAGCTTACACAAACCAACGTTAAATTTCTTTATACATGTACTCTTCCATGATTCGCTGTTTCACATTGTGAAAACTAATGAAAAATAATACTTAATTAAGAAATCTGGTAAAATAATCTTTGAAACGTGTTCTAACGTGTCTAAATTTGAGGTCAATCGATGCAGATTCTTTCTCGTTTTTGAAATGGATCATGAATAACCTTAACATATTTATATTTAAAAAAATTATATTATATTTAAACATACAGATGTACTTTTAATTCTTTAATATAAACCCTTCAACAAAATCTACAATTAAATTTAACAAGCTCCATAAGAAAATAATTAATCAAAATAATGAACCAATCGTGTCTGAAATAATTGATTTACCTGATTGACGAACCAATAACACTCGAGGGTTATTCCACTTGACTATGTAAAACATTGGTAACTCCAGACTATCAAGTTATTAAACATATTATCGTGCAATGTTTCATTAAAATTATATTTTCGAACATCACGATGATTATATAAAAAGAAAAAATTTAAGGTACCTACAGCGTTTTCAGAACTCTTACAAAATAATTATGTTTTCCTTAAATACTAATAGTGTAGCTATTGTATTTATTATATTTTTTAATATTAATTTAATAGTATGTATGTATAGTATCCAAATGCACTAGCACAACACCTAATGGACGATATATTCCCGGGAGTACGCAGATTAAAAAGAAGAGTACCACAGGATCTACTCTGATTTTTTTAAATTATGAGAATATGTCACTGGACATATATTTCACACGCTACCACATCTCAACCAACATAAATATTGCTGAATGTCCTTAAGACAAATTGCAATAATAATAAGTAAACAAAAAAAAAAAATTAATAGTATAAGTGAAAATATATAAGTGTTACAAAAATCTCATTCTTTGAAGACGGTGCATAAATTATATAAACTTTATTATCTTAACAATTCAATGTAAAATTTCACAAATTATTTACAAATTACGACATACATTATCATCAATTTTTCGTCCTTTTATCAATTTTCACTTCCTTCTTTTACTGATCAGAAACTCTCTTTAGGCCGCGAATTATGTTATTACCTTCTTCCTTTGCATCCAAATCGATAATCTCGAAGGAATTTCAGAACACAAAACATTACTCGAACTAACGAACAAAAGTCCTTCTGAAATTATTACTTTCTTATCACTCCCGACGGTACATACACCACTGAAATCCCCGTAACTAAAGAAACCCGTACAATGGTTCACGGGTGACGTAACAGCGTATTATCGCCTCTGCACACGCATTGCATTCACTCAGATATTTAATTGTGTTTAATCGCTGCCCCGTTTCGTACCAAAGTAGGAAGGGGTGAATTATACGTCTGAAAGTTTATTTATATCCTTCTCAGCTTTGCTTATGTCTTTGTTAACCTGACATTTTCTTTGATACAGACATGGAGTTACGACTTGCTTCGTTGTAGCTGTTTTTGTTTTGTGTACCTAGGCGACATAAGCTATTTTTGTGTCAATGGGCTTAAAGAGACATTTTAAGGATATCAGTGATAAAATAAAATAACTTTTGGTAAAATAATTACACCATAAATATATTAATATCAAATGTTATAAACTTTAGAGTTTAATAATATGAAGGTGAAATTTAATATGAAGGTGATAAGGATTATTCGCTTATAAGCATTCCCTTCGATAATTTTCTGATATTATATGAAAAACGTCTAATTTTAGTTTTATAGATGAAATAGGAGTTTTTGTTAGTCACATTTTATATGTCTACATAGGCATAGTTGATTTCTATATGTACATGGGCTACCGCACTGTAAAACGATTAAAACAAACAGCCCAATTTTAATACCCTGCTGGTGTGCGTGCAAATCAAACACCGACAACACAGCTTACACACACAGCAATAGCGAAAATCAACTTAGTCGCCGATGATTGGCGATATTTTATAGAAAATTTCACACCTCTGTGTCATCACATCTGTATGATGTCTTTTTTAGCCCATTACCATTGACTGCTGAACGAGCTTCGCCAAATACTCGTAGCGTCCATACTCGCCTTGGGCAGTCCGCATTTATCCCCTGTCAGCAATTTGTACGTAAATTCGTATTATATTAAATTAATAATTCCATAAACATTTGACTGAACTTTCCAATGGTACAAATCGCCCTGAATATTTGGTTTCATCGACACCTAGCTGTCAATGAACGTAATCAGCGGTCGTCGACCCGGAGGGACGAATTGATCAATATTTCGTCTTTTATTCCAATTTGACAGCTCTTCGTGGGTTATTGGTGATTGATACCTTTGTGATTAGGTCAAATAAATATAATGGTATTTGCCTAACCTATATTATTAACATATACCTACCTACTAGTTATTCTCTAACATGAGGTACACATACAAATTTAAAGATACATTCAAAAAGTGTGATGATCGAATTAGACATTTATTTTTTTCAATATATGTATTGTATTATGGACCATGATAAGAAAATTCGTATTATAAGAAAGAAGTACCCTATATAGCAGTGTGCTGCTAAAGGTAGTTGATGGTGACGATTTATATTAATAAATAAATAATTCGAACATTTTATACACAACGCCGTTAGATGGCTTAGAAACTAAGCAGAGCTTATATTATGAAACCTAGATTGACTGATAAAAAACTAATATTTTTTTTGTAAATTACATGTTTTTATAAATACATAAATATTATACATAGAAAAAACTGAAACAAATATTTGACCCGAGAATCGAACCTGAGACCAAGCAAGCAGACGCATACGTTACAACTGCGCCACCGAGATAGGCAAAAGTTTTAAAATGAAGTATGCATGCGGCATATTTTAAATTAAAACCTTCTTAATTACATTTAGTAGACAAGCCAGCGGTTTACTTAGTTTCAGCGATGGGAAATGGATCATCAATAAAAATCTGCAATTCATGAGATAGTAATGGATTACTGCCCTTTGAGTGCCTCCCATAAGGCAGGACTTAACCCTAGTTCTTCTTCATTAAACCTTATAAAAAACTTTTCTGTGATATAGCCATATCACGCCGGTAAGGTTTATAAAGATCATGTTTGTAATCTATATGAAGTTAATTACCTATACCAATTAAAAAAGGAGTCAATTAAGGTTATTATAATTTCCTATAAAGTAATAAACTTTCCCGAAAAAAAAATGTTGAAAGAACTATCCATTATAATGATAGTGATATAATATAATGTTGGCTCGGAAGTGTTTAAAAGCAATTAAGTAATTAAATCATTATCTACTATTATTTCCATTTAATATGGATGAGCTAGCAGTATCGAGGCGACCCAATTAAATTATCGATAGCACAATAAGTAGGTCAATTTATTTTGTAAAGTGATTAATAGACTTTATAATGTAAACCTTGTCATTAAACAGAGGCTGTCTTCCCTTTTTATATTTTTTTTAAATTCCTAGATCGAGGTATTTCAGTACAAACCGATTCAAACAGAACAGTGATAATGATGGTCTTAAGTATTTTTAACCGACTTCAAAAAAGAAGGAGATTATCAATTGGACTGGTTTTTTTTGTTACTTCATAACTTTCGTCTGGGTGAAACGATTTTGATGATTATTTTTTTATTTGGAAGCTGGTGCTTCCCGTGTGGTCCCATTTTTAATTTGGTCGGTTTCTTGAAGTCGGTTGTTTTTTTGTTAAAATTTGTGATTATTCCTAGAATGTTTTTGTAGCATAATAAAATGGAAAAGTGGCATGTCTTACTAGCCCATACCTGTGGCTCCATACGCGTGTATGCCGGTTATCGCGGTAAACTTATTCTTTCCTCAAACATCAAAGTATCTTCATATCAAATTTCACAGAAATCGGTGCAGCGATTTAGCCGTAAAAGCATAACAGGCAGACGAAGTTTCTTCCCAATGTTCAATGTCAGTATGTAAGTATTTACACAGATTTAGACACATGAACATTTTACACACACAAACACACTCACACGTGCACACAAGCAAACACACCAGTTATTGTAATCTAGTATTTAAATTTTGATAACAATTCATATGTATACCTATATACCTTTTCTTAATTTTATGGAACACAGAAACAGATTGCTTTTAATACAGGCTATTTAAGTAGCCTAGCTAGAACATCTGTGTTTATCATGTAAAGGTTGTGTTTTTATGAAATAAATTATTATTATTTGCAATAGGTACCTACAACAAACTAGATAACTGACTTCATGGAACTATTGAGTATAGTTTTCCGCTTATAATAACTACTCCTACTAGTTCCATGTATCGAACTAGTAGATTGCCAAAGTTCCATGTGAAACTGGCTTCATGAAACTGCTGGGAATAAACTGATATCACGCCAAGCGGTCTCACAGAGACGAAGTTAAGCAATTCTTCCTTTCTCGCTCTTCATTCGGCGATTCTACTGGGATCCCAACCGAAACGATAAACCTGTGAAAACATTCCACTCCCGGGGTTGTTGTATTATAAAAACATACTAGTGATAATAATTTACATCAATATACATTGACATCAACAGCTGATAACTTAGAAAATATTACTCTGTCCTGAAAACGAATACTTATCAAAACGATTAAATCTAACAACTGAACTATTATAACTACACAACAAAAAAATAAAATACAATTGTTGCACCATCCATTACTGACTGTTACAAGTACTATAATAGCCCAATCGTAATAAAATATTCAGTGTTATACAAACTACGCTTGTCATATTTATATCCTCCAATTTGGATAATTGTCAGAACATAACTACTTTGCATAATAACTAAAATATTACAGACTGGATACGTGCAAGCTTGTTAGTATATAAGTAACAAAAGATCCTATGTGCCACGTAATTGACATGATATTTTGGACCTTACTGTATTTAGATTTATCTATAATTATTTAAGTATTATGCCCGCTTTCCATAAATTTTGGAGAGCTCTTACATAAATTAATCACTGGCGCAATTCTGCATCAACCCAACCAAATAATTTATTTCGTTAGTACGAACTGCCAAACATAGTCCTGCTACCAAACTGCCTGGGTGGTGCAGTGGTGCGATTCCGACCAAACGTTTGTATGAACTGCAAATATTTCTTTAGGGGGTTTAGGTGTTTCTATGTCTATTATGTATGTATTTACAAAAAAACTATGGTGAGACAAACTTCTTAGCATTCCATAGATTTACCGTGCGGGTGCCGGATCCATCGAGTGGCAGAGGGAGAAACTCAAAGCAGTTCCCAGGACTTGCGACCTAGGTGTCGGTTTAAGGAGGCCCCATTTGAGATGCGCATCAACGCTCACCTTCACTGCTCGAGTTTCCCGCCCTACCTGGCCAAATTTGGTACCTGTTAGTGCACCCTTGGATATTCGTTCTAAAATAGAACTTACTGCAGTTCTCGACAGGCCAAGGTCTTTCAGAAGGTTATAGAGAGATTTAGCTAGTATACCTCTCGCTCCTACTTCTACCGCGTATAAATTAACCACATAGCCATTTTCGTTTAGTTCAGTTGTTAGATCGTAATATTTTTTTTAATTTTATTGTATGGTCTTTAGGAATGTTGGTTTCCCACGGTACTGTATATCAGTTGTCTAGTACCCGTTACACAAGCCTTGCCTAATTTGGGACTAGATGGCGTTGTGTGTTAGATGTTCGAATTATTTATTATTATTTATATTAATATTTAAAAGTTTATTATCTTTACATGTTTGCAAAGTTTTACTATTTAAGTAAGTAAAACATTTTTAGGTTGAGTACACAAGTTAGTAGAATATAAATAAACATACCTCAAAATCTTTGTATAATTTTATGTACGAGTATAACAAATACTGCGTCGTTCCAATGCTATTAAATAAATTGTAATGAAGTGTATATTATACTCGAACAAAATATTATAATGTAAATTAGAATGTTATTTCGATCAATGCCTTGGCTTGCTTGAAAAATTTATATGTTTTATATAATTAGTATTTTTATATCAATTCCGTCAAAGAGAGTATAATTTTTGTACCAAGGGACTTTAAAATTGATGTCATTGAATTGAAAATTTTAAAGTTTCAATAATAGTTCTGCTATTGTTTTCGCTATATGTAATCATTATGCAAATAGTTTAGATATTTACATAATGTACATTTACAGGCTTCGTACAAAAACCCGAATATAAACGCTGGGGCGGGCGAATTCTCAGCAAGGGTCCCATGCCTTCGGGCCGTTGTCAAGGAAATTGCATTCTGTACCCGAGGACCCTACAATGGACCCCTCACTGCTCTAACGAAAATCTACAATAAGTGAGACCACTTAAACTAGTGAGAGCAATTATTCGAGAAAATATATTTATTCTAAAAAAGTAAAAGGTAAAATAAAATATCACTTCGCTACTTAGAAACTTTTAAAAATGTTTTATATAATATAGGTTAGCCATGTCATTATTGCGTATCTATTTCACAAAAATCAGTTTAGGAGCTACGGTGGAACATAAAGACATACACACAGAGACTGCTAATATTTGGCTTCAGTGTAGTCGGGTATTCATAAATTTTCGGAGAATGTTTATACTTATAACAAGCAGACAGGTCAGTTGATTGCAAGTGTTAACGATCCTTGGACACCTTCAAATTAAGGTCATGAGTGAGTTTTCCTCTAGCTAGTCCAGGAAACGGGAGTTCCTGTTGCCTCACTTACTTAAGAGAAGAAAAATAAGTTAACACTGATCTTCTAAAGATGTGGTTTCACAACACTGAATGATTTACAAATAGATATTCTGAGTCTAAGTATTTTTTGTGCCCCTTTCATGTACGTTTATAAGGTCCTTCACGACACAGAATATATTTTATTCTTAATGTGAGAGCTGTTCCAAAAAATGAGAATGTCTGCTTCAGAGAAAGAGAAAAAAAAAGCTGTCTTTCTTCTGCTCTATAAACAGTAATGTATACAGAACAAATACATTATTCAAAAAATAAAGATGAGTTGACACGAATAACAAATGGCCCTTATATTAAAGTAAATGTACTACCCATCAATAGTTAACGATAAGTTTTCAATGCAATTGACAGTTTCTTGTTATGAAAATGCTCATCAATAATACGACTAGCTACTATCTGACAGTCTAATAGTAAGTAATAACACGAAATGAACTGTACACTGTATTTTTATGCCACTTTTTATCTAGTAATACTTAGACTGTGACAGTATTTTAGAATTTGGGTCATTGTACTTGTGTGTGTACTATAACATTAACATGAAACTGTTAATTTTTTATGTTAATGTTTTAGTACATTCTTTTGTCATTATTTAATTTTTCCTTTAGATAAAGAAATCATAATTTTCCTTGTGGTAACAAATCGAGAATACGGTGTATCACTGCTCCTATTCATGCCCTGGGCATAATGAGCGCCGAGAAGGTTACGTATTAAACATCACTGTAAAGGGAAGAAAAACTTGAAACAATTTAAGACAATCTATTTGACCGGCGTAGTGACCTATAACCAACAGTTTGATACAATAATTTAATGATCTTAAAATTTCCGAATCGTATTAAGAAGGTAATTTTCCAGTTTAATAAATGTAAGGGTTCACAGTATACGTAGTTCAACTCAAACTTTTAGTTAACGTTCTACACGATTTGTACAACAAAGTAAGCAAATCAGTATTGATCTTCACTTGAATGTTATGAGAAAGTTCGATATGAAAATTATTAGATTTATTCATTTAAGGATATCACAACGAGGAAAACACAAAAACAAAACAAATGTAATTATACACTTATAGGAGACCACATCATACACAAGCAAGTTCACACAAATATAAAATATAGGTATACAATAAATTTTAAATGTAATTTTTTATTTAAATTTTTTTTTTTTTAACTGCCTCGGTGACGCAGTGGTTGCGTATGCGACTGCTGCTTGAAGTCTCGGTTTTAATTCCCGGGACCAAATGTTTGTATTATCTGCAAATATTTGTTTCGGAGTTTGGGTGTTTTCTATGTATAATATGTATGTAATTACAAAAAAAAGTATATATGTATTAATATCAGTTGTCTAGTACCCATAGTACAAGCTCTGCTTAGTTTGGGACTAGATGACGTTGTGTGTTAAATATCCGAAAATATTTATATATTTATTTTAAATAGGGTACATAATGTCATTATTATCCCCTCATTGACACCTCCTCTATCACTTTTACAAACCCAAAAATATGCAGTTGACAAATGAGATATACAGTTAACGTTTCTTTTGTTGTAATACAACTACCTATACTTAAAGACTAAAAAGCAACTTAGATAAAAAAAAAGAAATATTCAATTTAATTGGAAGGTGTTGACATATAAACGCTTACATGCCAGTGAGCTTTGAGAGATTTATACTTTTTACTTTTTAAGATTAATGTGTATATACGATCATTCTTTCTTGTTATCCAAATGTAATAAAGAAAAAACTTATTTTTAGATATAATAATAATAATAATATTCTCCTAGCCGATAACGGTCACAGCGGCCAGTTACGCAAGAGATATTGTAGTGCACAAGTATGTGCGCAAACACAGGTGCACTTTCTGTTCCCTTACTCTCATAATCCGATGGGACAGTTAACCGACATAATCGGGGAGAGCGCAGGATAGACAGCTTTACGTGCTCTCTGAGGCACGGGGGTTCCAAAAAACTTCCAAACTCGAACTCCGAGCTGTTATTAAGTATTTGTATCATCAGAAAAACTCAATAACACTTTAGGCCCGACCCGGAATTCGAACTCGAGACCTCTTAATCGGCAGTCGCATACGTCAAAAGCAAGACCAACGAGGCAGTGTACAACAATAGAAATAATGAACATAAACACCATTATAGTGCATAGTGTATATATGAATTCTGTATATCACATTCCTTTAAAAGAAAAATAAATATTTTTAGATAATCTTTTGTTAAATTGTTATTGTTGTATATTTATGTTAAATTAAAAAGCTAGTGGTTGCCTCGTATTGAAAATTCGACCATAATTCGATCTTTGTTTTTTTTTTTTAATTATTTCTAAGCTTTCTGCATTCCTCCTCCATATAAACTCTAACTGTGCTTAATATCATACTCCTAGGTTCACATAAAGGTTTTCGTAAAGAAGGTCACAAAGATTTTGCTTCACGTATATTTAGTAAACTTATTTACCTACTAGCTATTGTCTTCGGCTACGCCCACGTGCTTTGCGTAAAAAGTGGAGCTAGCCGCAAAACATTAGTGAAAACCGCAATTTAAATCGGTTTAGCTGTTTCTGAGATTAGCTTGCACAAACGCTCAGACAAACAGACACACAAACAGACAAAAATTCTAAAAATAATTGTTTTAAGTTCTATTGTGTAATTTATTTTAAATATATTTTCCATATACAGACAGCGTCTAGTTACAATATTTTGTACCATCAAATAATCTCATGATAACTTCTTGCAAAGACAATTATTTATAAAATACAAAAATATAGATAACACACGTACACATAGTACTACCGATAAACAAATTCACTAACACCTCATTGATTTACATAAATTGGCACAAGAAAGCTGAATCAATTTTCACCGTCAACCTTTCCTAGATCAATTCGTCCTTTTGATAATTCAAACAAATATTGGCGGTCCCTTTACACTCTCAATCACTTTATAATGCCTGAATAATGAATATATGTATGCAGATGGTGGAAAAGTAAGTATGGGATTTGGAAATACAATTTTCTACATGGTGAATCCGAGCGATCAAGTGCTATATAGGGATTTGTCGGCACATCCACATTTTAGAATAGAAATATAATATAATTGATTTAGTCCAATGGAGTCGTGACAGATAGGATTTTGTGATTTTAAATACTAGAGTTGCATGAAACATGAGCATATTTCAATATAGTATTGATTACAAAATCAATATTTATATTTCAGTATCGGTATAAAATAAATCAGTTAGACCAAGCATCTAGTAATGGTTTCATTGTGCAACTGACCGGACGACTTTCTCTACGAAAATCCCTGGTAGGACATTGTAGTTGGACCACGACCATGAAACCGGTTTTGTGTGTATATAAAGTACCTCTACAAGAAAAAAAAAGAATTAAAACCAATTTTAACTTGTAACCGATGGATACTTCGTAATTTTTTAAACAAATCTCAATTCATAAATTACGAATTGAAAAAAATCGTAATTTATAAACAATTCTCAATTCGTAACTTTTAAATAAGCCTTACATCATCATCATCATCATCATCTCAGCCACAAGAAGTCCACTGTTGAACATAGGCCTCCCCCATTGACTTCCATATTGACCGGTCGGTAGTGGCCCGCATCCAACGAGTCCCCGCGATCTTAACCAGGTCGTCCGTCCACCTCGCGGGAGGTCTTCCTACGCTGCGTTTACCGTCACGTGGTCTCCACTCAAGAACCGAAAGCAAACAAAGCCTTACAACAAAGTTTAAATTCAAAAAGTACTTGCAAAAACTTCGGTTTTAAATCAATAAAACTATAGGTTTCAGAGCGCTGAGTGCAACGGAAATGGGTCTGACTTTATGAACATTCCAGAGACGTTGGTATGCTACGAAGAATTGCTAATTAGCAGGAAACCCTCGAAACGGCACCGAGTTATTACAGCTGGAGTAATTTAAATTAGATGAATAATATTTTTTCATATCATTTTTGTGAAAATAACAGCCATTTATTGTTTTACTAGATACTAGTTATTACAAAAATTATAGAAAAGTCATTCTACAATGTGATCGTTTTCGAAAATATACTTCAAATTCCACTAGGTATTTCAAGTTTATAAGTAAGTTCGTATAAATAGTTTAAAAGTTGATTGACACTTACAAAAAGTGAGGCAGTTTTCGATTTGTTTATACTTTCTAACGTGTCCATCCATCAACAACCCATAACGTCCCACTGCTGGGCTCGGATCTCCTCTCAGGAGAGGGCTACGCTGGCAAAGTGCAGGTTGTGGACTGACTTATAACGTGTGTTCAGAATTACGTCATCCATGAACTGATTTGAAAATTCATTCTTTTTTATTCAAATTCAGCTCGTTAAAGTTCATCATGACGTTTCAATAGTTCTTGTTGCAATTGTATTTCAGAAGTTATTTGTTGGGCTTGCATGTAAAGTAATTTGTGAAACTCGAACATCATCTTAAAAGCAATCAGCAATATACCTTAACTAAAATATTGAATATATGTGAATAAAATTCAATTTCCGAGTAGAAGTTGGCTCATATTAACGCCATGAGAAAGTTCATAACTTCAGGTGACGGTATTCCCACACTACATCGCTAACATCGCTTTGGATGTTGCTTACGTTAATTATAGTTCTACGTGGAGGTGGCAATTGGAAATTATATACGAATTTTATTTTAATTAATGTGTTTTAATGGGACTTAAGTATCAAATGCGTAAATATTTTATCGGAACGTACGGTAGGTTTTTTTAATGGAGACTTTGCTACTACTGTACATAAATGAAATAGAAATCCTACTTACAGAATTAACGATATTTTAAACGAGAAGGTGGCTTGCCCATAACGTAAATTGCACATTATCGTTAACAAATTATGTGTTTTACCTTATTTGTAGAAAAACAATGCACATATATCATTAGAAAGATTAGATATACTTAGTTTGATTGGTATCATCAACCCTGTCGAGCCGGTCCATGTTTCCCATGTTCTCTCACTGTTTCCACATTTCCAGACTATGGATCTTTTAAACATTGTTTAGGTATTCTTCATAGTTCAATAGTAGTAAGTCGTAGACATATTCATGAGCATTTTTTAAACTCGTATTATATAAGCGAATATATCTGTCAAACGTTTTAAATACACTAAAAAAAAGATCTTTAAAAGTATTTAGATCATCTCATTAGTTATGACTATATTACAATTTTTTCAATTTGAATGAGTTAAAATTTTTAATCTTCTTGTGAACAAGAAATAAGCTTACCGTGGGAGAGCCACGCTTCGGCATGAATGGGTCAGCTTGACCTAAGTGATACCACGGCCACACAAAAAACCGGTGTGAAACAGCACTTGCGCTGTGTTTCACCCATAACCCTCCCCCCATTCTCGAAAGGTCAGAAACGCATTTGTGACGCCTCTGGTGTTGCGGGTGTCCATGGGCGATGGTAATCGCTTACCATCAGGCAATATGTCTGTTCGTTTGTCCTATATTCCATAAAATTAAAATACAGAAATAAAATTTCTCACAAAAGTCTAATTGCCTTATCATAATGCCACATCCATAGAATATTTCAATGGTATATCGCCGTCTTCTATAATATTCTCAGTGGACAAGTTTCTAGTGCGTTATTTAATGAAGTTAGTTTATTAGTTGCCGCCGGTTGTACACAATTTGAACTATACACATGTACAAATGCCATGGTTGTTAATAACTTGAATTTTCTGAGTTTGCAGCGATCTAATGGTAATAAACGAATTTGCTACTATTAAAATTGTAAAAAATTCAATTACAAAATTTTTTTGTGAGACTAAATACTTGTTATTGGTTAAAACATTATACATATTACATAACTAAATAAATAAAAAAACGACGGGTTGCACTCCGGGAGTGCCGGCAGAAGTGAAAACTTGAATATTAACGTTGTGCATTTTTGATATTTTGGAATGGTTAGAGAATAATTTTGTACGAATTGCTTTCATTATCAGTATAAAAGTACTATTATTTATGTGGTGGAATACAATATTGATTTATTGCGCTATCGTACACAAACATGACAATTTATATTACATACACACACGAACATTCGCGCAAGCGCCCTGCGCCGCCTATCCTCTCTCCATTCGTCTTACGTATTTTCGATCACGTCACGTGACCTGACGCGAGTTTATACATTTTTACCCATTCCAAAAAAGTACACAGCGCCGCTAAAGAAGTTTTCACTTCAAAAATTTGGGACATCTAACACACAACGCCATCTAGTCCCAAGCTAAGCAGATTATTATGGGTACTAGATAACTGATATAAATACAAACATACTTTTTTTGTAAATAAATATATATATATATATATATATATATTAATAGAAAACACCCAAACTCTGAAAGAAATATTTGCAGATTACACAAACATTTGGTCGAATCATACCCGAGACTTCAAGCACAGCAGTCGCATACACTTACCACTGCGCTACCGAGGCAGAACTTGATGTTAAGCACTTAAAATCTCAGTTATCTAATTAAGTACAACGGTATTTTTTTTTTAATTTAAATTTATATAATGATAAATCTGATAAAAGATGGAATACTTTACGATTTTATATTCATATCTTGTCATAATATCCAGCTTATTTTGGCAGATTATTTTTATTGTTGTAACTACTATTTTATATTTACTGTTCTCTTGAAACTATTTCATATTTAAAAATCACGAAGAGTGTAAGAGTTTCATTTAAATGCCAGGATAACGCTACGATTCGCTTTCGTAGCAAATCTTTGCTACGAAAAACTGTACCAGAACATTGCTACATTGAATCGCAGAAAATCTCGTTTAAAACGTTATGTTAATAACTTTTTTGGATTATATTACGAAATAAAATTGTTACAGGTATATATATAAGGTTTATTTTTCTCGTACGCCTATTAATCTATGAAGTTAATAAATAATGTCGACAGGACCAACAAATATGTTATGATCTTGATTAATTGTTCTGTTTGTTGTGAAGTCTAATTTAATGATGTAGCTGTTGTTATAGTGGTTTACGTCGTTCTTTTGGGTACTCGTGGCAAATAATAGTGTAATTTGGTGAATATTTTTATTTCATTTTTTCATGTAATAGGGGGCAAACGAGCAGAGAGAATTCGTGGCGGCCTTTGGGGAATGGGGAGAGGGATGGGGGAGGGGTTGGGGAGGGGTTATGAACCTCCGGTATCCTCACTCACGCGGTGAAACACAGCGCAGACGCTGCTTCACACCAGTTTTCTGTGAGGTCTAGGTATCACTCCGGTCGAGCCGGACAATGCTTGCCGAAAGGTGGCTCTCCCATGGTAATTTCAGCACGAACGGGCCAGCTCCACCAGGACGGTACTACTCTCTCACCGAAGATCAACCTAAACCGACCAATGGAGGACAATGATGCAGAAGCATCTCAATAGGCCGCTATAGTGTGGATCATCATGCTGCATTTATGCATTGTCTACATTCGCAATGAGTATGGTGAACACTACTCACAGTAGGGTCACTTTGGAAGGCTTAAACATTAAAAATAAATCTAAAATATGTATGTTTTTGCAAATACTTCAGTATATTACTTAGAATTATACGAGTACTATTAACTATAGTACAAGCACTTTCTACCATACAATTGGAGGATGTGTGAGATACGTCAAGTTATTATAATCAGTTGTAAATGTATTCTTAACATAAACGTAACATAAACTCGTTACATAATCAAATAACAAGAATGTATATAAACAGTCAGGGTTACCTTCTTTGGAATGAGAATGCCCATATGATAAAGAGTTGTTGCTTATATACATAAACTATCCGGCCAAATTGTGAAGGCATTAAGGAAATATAAGAGACAATGGGTTGAATACATAATTTTGTAGCAATATTAATACATAAACATTACAAATTTACGTAGACAACTTTCATTGGTACAATTTTCTACCAGAAATCGAGTTGGCCATAGATAACCCTATAACAACTCATTCATTTTTATTTAAAAACAAAACACCAAACAATATTGTTGCGTAAACTTTTTGCGTTAAAAAATATTCGTTTTCACTTAACACCACACCGATCACTTTATCTTACCCATACATGTCTTTCAAATATCCTTATGTAAAGGAGCATAAGACTGAATTTCGTAAACGAGTTGGTTTAAGTTATATTGGTTGTTGATCATCCGCAAAGATTTTGTAAGGAAAATATGAAGATGGAAGTTGCCTAGCCTGCATGTTTCGTTTTTGCGAAGGCGTTGAAGGAAATTGCGGAAGACAGGCTTGTTTCGGTACAAGAACACGTTGCTTTTTCCGATGATGGATATGATTAATCACGTAATAGGGCGTTGAAGGGAAAGAAAGAATTGTTGTTGTTGACTGAAAGTTTATTAATAAGTAGATACGCGTCTACTTATTAGCGCAAAACATTCTAATAACATAAATAATATATATATATGTATATGTGTATATGATTATATGTAATAAATAAGTCATGTGACAATTAGAGATATTATTTCTGTACTGTTCTGTACAGTTGCTGGAGAAAACGAGCTGACGTGCCTGAGAAGACGTGCTGGTGATGTCTGTTTTTGTGATAGGAGTAACTTGTTTCTGGAGATTTCAAGGTCGTCCTTGGACATTTTATTTTGTTTTGTACAAGGCATATAGTTTATTAAAAAGTACTCACATAAATAGTTCATATAGGCATATAATTTGAAAGGTCCCTACCATGAGCTTGGGGTCATTTATGTCATCGCTTTCTTATCAATTCATGTCTTTTAATGCAAATCAGGATCTATGAGTGAATTGATGTGTTACACAAACAAATAAAATCACTAGTTACTAGAAGCTTTGCCATTTTTAATTGTAAAAAATAGACATGCAAAACTAGTATCAAACATAATAAAACATCCTTTGCATAAATATTCTATAGACAAATCTTGTTTTATATAAAACCACTTCAGTGCTAAAGTATTTATATAGAGTATTTCGCACCCGCGATCAACATCACTCGTTCGAGAGCTCTCGAGAGCTGTTACAGCCCCCACAGTTCCAAGGAGTTTAGCAGATTTTAAGGGTAGTTTTTTTCGGTAAACAGTTTATCACGATTTGTTCAAGCTTATAGGATTGGGAAACACAAATGTGGATTTCATCGAAATATTTTTTCAATTTTAGTAGATTGTTTCTGTAAATGTGACTTTGACTGCGCTGTGTAAGGATATTTTTGAATCTCGTTATCTTTAAGTAGTTATATTTTGTAAATAAAGACAGTGGCATTTTTGCTTTAAGAGTTTATATGATATAAATAATTGAATGTGGTCGTGTCAACTGAATAAGTTAAGGTGTTTGTAATGATAGTGTTTTTGTAATAACCCTGAATCTTGAGTACGTCGAGATTCGAACGAAATCTGTGAACTTCTATAATGTTGGTTTATGTTGATTTCTGTTCAAATAGACTCAAATTAATCAATAATACAAAAAATATGGGATTCATCCAGCCGATGCGATGTGCCATTACTACTATTTTTATAAATGACTGCCACGGTGGCGCAGTGGTAGTGAATTCTGTGCTTGAGGTCTCGGTTTCAAATCCTGGGTCGGACCAAATGTATAAAATGTAAGGGTATATATGTATTTACATCAGTTGTCTCGTTGCTTAGTCCCAAGGGACTAGATGGCGTTGCGTGTTAGATGTCCGAAATATTAAAAATAAATATTAATAAATGTAAATAACTTATGTTAAAAATTTCAAAACTCCAGTCTAATAAACGTAGATTCTACATTATAACTACTCACCTACATTTTAAAAATCAAGAATTTTCTTAACACATAAGCAGAGTGTTAATCTTTAGCAAAATTAAACAGATACTCCTTTTACTGTAATATATCTAATAAATAAGGCCGGTCTGGATGTCTCAGAAGTGATGTATTGCCTTAGAGAACATAAATTACCGTAGGGAACATTATTAGAAACCGGCTATGGATCGTTTCAACTGGTAGCTTTTTTTATACTTTATATATAATTTATAGTACTCAAACAAGATATTACAAAATAAAATTTGATGTGTTTTTATATAATTAAGAGGCGGACCAAATGTTTGTATGATCTGCAAATATTTATTTCGGAGTTACACAACACACAAAAAAAGTATATATGTATTTATATCAGATGTCTAGTACCCATAATACAAGCTCTGTTTGGGACTAGATGGCGTCGTGTGTTAGATGTCTGAAATATTTATTATGTATTACATATTCTCGAACAAGTATCATTATTCTTTTAACCGCCTCAGGCATCATATAAATAAACGACACTGATTTACATTAAAAATCATATAGAATATCGTAGTTCAAATACATTTCTTTTTGGGAACAAGTGTGGCAGTAAACATTGATAAAAACTCGATAAAACTTTGAATAATGCCTTCAAAGCTCCCTCCGCTTATCAGTGAATCTTCAAAATACTTCAAGACTTGCATTTTGCGACAGTAACGTTATTAATAAGCTTATTATTCCTTACGACCTATCATTTCAATGAAAAAATATTTTTATATCTAATAAACGGTCTCAAATTAGCAACCCGATTTACAAAATATATTTTGTATTATCGTACCAGATGGTATGATATAAAAACTATAAGTGTCGTAGATCACACTTATAAAACTTCGGATAGTTCGTGTAAGGTGAATATCAATGTATATTTTTTGCTACTGCTGCTCATTCAAAAAGCTTTTGAAATTACAAATTCGCTTCTCTTTGGATTTTGGAGATTTTTTTTTTTTTTAATATTTGTACTTGTAATAACTAATGTTTTCTTTAACAAAAAAAGATTCATTTTATTTTAATTTGTACTTTAACCCCTACTAAATAGCTTTGCTTTTGAATCACTGCCCTTACCACTTTTGGTTTTATACAAAGATACAGTAAAAAAAGTAAATAGTCATAACAAAATACATCTTTTAATAAAGTTAATAACTCATAAACGGTTTGTTGTATCATCATATCAGTTTATTGTCGTCGTTAACTTAATGGCTTTATGACGGGCTTGATGAAGTGTAAAAATTGTGAATAAGCAGCAGTAAAACCGTGTTTACATTGTGCGACCGATATTACCATTATGTGATTATTGTTACCACAGGGGATTTGTTTGTATGTAGTAAAAGGGTACAAGTTAATATTCACGATTTCACAAGTTTATAATACTTACTAAAAAACTTCTACATACATCAAAAGCGTAAATCTTGGTACATGTACACAGTAATATTTCTTTTATTTCCTCCTTTTGCTCGTTCATGATTTTAAGTAGGTTTTTATTTACTACTAATTTTGCTATTTTAAGTTGACGTTGCTTACATAAATCTATACTAATATTATAAAGAGGAAAACTTTGTTTGTATGTTTGTTTGTTTGTAATTAATAGGCTCAAAAACTACTGGACCGATTTTAAAAATTCTTTCACCATTCGAAAGCTACATTATCCACGAGTAACATAGGCTATATTTTATTTTGGAAAAACATAGGGTTCCGTAAGATATTTGGGTTTTTCGGGCAAAAGGTGTAAAAATCAACCAGAAAAGTTACTTATTTTGCAAAAATTTTCATGCTACGGCCTATATAAGACGCAAACGAGGTTGCGTGGATCAGCTAGTATACAATATAATATAATGTACTATGAAATTGTAAATCTGTTTTTTTTTAAAGAGTAACTTATGGATTTCTAACCTACACCTAACAATGGCATCTTGGAGCCGTGCATCTAGTCATTGATGTAACGTTTCGAAACTACCTGAAAAGGGGTAATTGAAATGAGAGCTATTTAATTTTGATTTTAACAGATCTTACAATTCAGTTTTGTTTATAAGGAAAAGTAACATATTTTATCAATATTTTAACAAACTCTCCCAATACCCGTCTGTGATTATCGTCGGAAAGCAGAAGCCTTCTAACACTGAGTTAGTTTGATTTTAGCAGGAAATTAATTCTCAATCTAAAATAATACATATAAGTTTTTCCGGAGAAACGTGAATGTTGATCAAAGTTATACAATACACGTGAAGTCTCCAAAAAAAGCCAAGTACATTATCTATTGGATTGTCAACGAGAACCTGTGCAAATTTTACTTTTAAGTTTTTTTTGCAAATTTATAGACATACTAGCTTTTATTTTAGTTTAGCTTTTAGTTATCGCAATAGAAAACCTATGTCCTTCTTCAAGAATCAAAGTATTCCCATGCCAAATTTCATAGAAATCGATGCAGTCGTTTAGTCGAATATATAATATTAGTATTGTAGGTAAAAACAATTTACTCACAAGTTATCTAGTTTGTTAGTTCCGTGTAATTCGAAGTGCTCAAAATTATAGGGGAAGGGCTAAGAAGGGCATTCAGAGGTACGTACTAGGTACTTCTTTATATCTATCAATCATAGAGCTAGTACTATTGACATAATTTATTTATATTTATCCATAGATGAATATAAAGACGAATGATAATAAAATTAAATACAATTCTCACGATATAAAACAAAAACTTCAATTATATACTATAACCGGGTCACCAATTGTTCCCGATACAGTCATTCTATCCCATTATGTAGTAGTTACGTACCAATTCGTCCAAATGGACTCATAATTACTAGATACAAACAATAAGGTAACGAAGACTAATGGTCGAATGCTCTGATGACGTAGCCAACATACTCACTACGACGAGTGGAACGTTCACTAACATGGTTGCAACCATATGATAGTCACAGAAAACCGGTGTGAAATAGCGCTTGCGCTGTGTTTCACCGAATGAGTGAGGATACCGGAGGCCCATACTACAACCCCTCCCCCCATTCCCTCTCCCCATCCCCCAAAGGTCGGCAACACACTTGTGACGCTTTTGGTGTTGTGGGTGTCCATGGCCGGCGGTAGTCGCTTGCCATCGGGTGTTGCGTCTGCTCGTTTGCCCCCTATTCAATACAAAAAAAAAGTAGGGGGAAGTCCCCTAGTGACGGACACTTAGGTATCTAAACAATAAAAAAAAAACTGTTTGGTCAAATTAACCTTTAATGATGAAATTATTTTAATAACAAAATGTTAAATCAAATTAAATTATCAAAACTTATAACTCTGCTTTAACATAAGAACAATCTTAAATCACACTTTGACAATAAAAAAATGAGTCTCAGCAAATGGCACCTAGTACCGGACGGACTTTATTTTAAACCGGACATCTTCAACCCATCGTAAATCGATCACATATGTAACATTCTGAACATTCAGGGATATCTGCACATGCTTCATGTGCCCATCCACGGCAGCTGGCGCACTGTATCCAGTCTTCATCAATCACGATGAAGACTGGATACAGTGCGCAAGCAAACTACGCAAATAGTTCTCGTGTCAGATGTTTCAGCCAACGACGTCTTTTTCTTTGCTTTATTTCCGCTATTCCCTTTGGTTTTTTCTTCTTCTTTTTTCGCATTTTCTCTTGTCCACGGTTTAATGACGATGTTTTATCATATAAGGTTCTTTTTGGAATATTATAATGCAATGAAGCTTCTCTTAAACTCATTTCTTTGGACAAAATTTTGTCTATTGCAGTTTGTAAATAACTTTGGTCCCATTTTCCTTTCTTTTTAGTTTTCTCTATTTCGATATCTCTTTGTTCTCTGAAAACAATAGATAATAATGATCAAAAAGTAAAATATTTCATGAAAAAATATGTTTTTTTTATTGTCCGATATTAGGGGACGGTTTTATGTCCGGTACTAGGGGACAGAGAATCCTTAAATTAATTGTCATATACAAAAACTGCTATGGAATTCAACAAAAAATATTACAAATTTCGGATATGTAATAACTATGACATAAAATAACAATTATCAAAACCACATAAACTAAAAACCATTGTAGTTATACTTACTTTGATATTACGTGACGCAATGTATTTCCGCCAAAAACAGCATTCAACTGTCTTCACCTAGGCGTTGCGCGACACTGGCAAACCGCGACCCGCGATCGTGTATTGTTACGTTCCCCCGCACCCCTATCACCCGCTTTTTAAACAAACGCGTTGCGACTTGTCGGGATAGTTCGAGTGTCCGACGTTAGGTGCCGTCCGGCGTTACGGGACTTCCCCCTAAGGGTTTCATTATAAAGATCATTCTGTACCGAGAAAAAATAGTGACAGTCATTTGTAAAATTTATAACCTTTAATGAATACACTTATCTTAATGAAGAAATGCTATCGTCTTTTGAGTAAGCATAGTATTAGACAAAATTAAAAAAAAAATCGAAAGATTTCTTTTCCCACTGGTCAGTATGTTCACCATTAACCATACTTATATTATAATTTCAGAGTTAACTTAGTCTGTCTGTCTGTTAAGCTTTCACGGCTAAAGTGATTCATCGATTTAAATGAAATTTGGCTTGGAGATACGTTGTTTTTTGAAGAATGAAAGAGGCACGATAACAATAATACACGCGGGTAACTATAAAAAATTATGATTCAAATTCATGTTAGTGGAAATACAACCATAAAGTTATTTATATAAAGCTTTTCAATGAAACGAGAGAAACTATGTCGTCCACGTTCTAACAAAGCTTTGTGTGAAACCTACTTTTAGTTAAGCACAGTTTGTAAAAGTTATTTAGCATTCAAATGTAGTCATGTTAGATACAACATTATTATATTTGAACAATACCTAAACCAGATAGAATATCTCTTCAGTGTCGGACTTGTTGCATTTATAGTTTAGCGTGAAAGAAACTTCTCATATCTCTCATAGTTAGTAACTATTATATTAAATTTACGCTAAATTCTTTATTGTTTATTTCCTGAACAACCATTTTGTTATAATACCGAATTTATAATATGGTCCATAAATCGCACAAGAGCAACGTGGAGGAAGTTGGCAGTATATCGTCAAGAGTAGCGTACCTTGTCTTAAGAATAACCAAAAGATATTCCTTAAAGGTTGTACAAGTGTACGCCCACGATACACGTCCTGACGATGAGGTAAAAATGCCATGTACGACGACATAGTTAAGGCTTTGTCACGTGTCAACATTTCTTTTACGGTAGTCATTGGTGATTTCAATGCATTTCCCTTATACAAGACTATGGCGAAACCAAGACAGGACTGATTCGGATACGCAGAATTTACCGGAGGCAAAGGCTGGTAAACTTCCTCAAGGTCCAGGGTCTCTATCTGATGAATTCCTTCTTTCAGAAGAAGTCTCAAAGGAAGTAGAACTGGTTAAGCACCGATAGTACGATAAAGAAAAAGATCGACTTCATCATCACAAAAGAATAGGTTTAACACCGGAAGCGAACCCTGAATTTATGCATCAAAACAGAGCGCACCTGACGAAAATCGACTTTTACACTAACTCTGCGAAAGCTTCCGGTCATGGAGACATATCCAGACCAACTGTTGGACGCTGGAACCGAAATGTGTTAGAATGTGGAACGCGATTAGGCAAGGCAGAATGTACCGATGATTTGAAGATATTATCTGGCGGCGTGATTTTATTTCAGCACTTTGTCGACGTGGTAAGTAGACATAACCATGCAAAGATTGATTCTTTAGTACTAACCGTTTAAAAGCTAGAGCAATAGGTTGTAAAACTAGATAATTATCATCGACAGATATTTTATAACCTAACATAAAGTTTATAAGGACGCTACACAAATATATCGTATGTACACCTACATACTATAAATCAAATGTCGTTGTATACAAAAGTATCGAAACTCGGCAGACAGAAAGCCGTATGCAAATAATGAAAGTTCACCAACACGGCAACACTGACGTCACTGTTCGACACACCCTTTCAATGTTAAGGGCACGTGCGCCGGTATACAACCTATCAGCTCAAAACTTGGAGAAACAGAAATCACGAAACTATTTAGTTATTATTTTATTATCATTATAGTACTAGAACTGATGTTGATAATAGTCAATTATAGTTTTTGAAGTATAAACAACAGAGATATTAAAACCAGATCCAAGTAATTAATGTTTCTAATAAACTCAAATAAGCTCATTTTAATACAAATAATGCTTACTCACACGTGATTTGATATGAAATTTCGAATGAAATTTTTGGATTCTAACAAAAGTTTATATTTTTTTAACTAAACATCTGATATTTCACAATGGAGAGTCTCGAATAAAAGTTTCCTGAGAAAAATGCAAGTTATGACAAGACCGTAAATTTTAGTTTTAAAAAATCTGTGATTATTAGTCTCAGAAATTGATTTGAAGAATCTGTAATTAATTTCTTGTTTTCACTGTAAAGCGTGACCGGTTCTAACTAAAGTAGAACAATACTGAACACGAAAAAGTAATTTTTTGTTTTATATAACCTTTGTCACCCGGGTCATTATTGCAAATCTACTTACACATCTTTCTTTTAATTCGGTTCAATAATTTAGATGCTACGTTGGACTTAGAACACACAAAAAAACATGGATTGCCAAAAATGATACCCTTCCTTTTGGTTTCGCCGTAGTCAAGTAAAAACCATGCTTTATTTATTTAATTAAGGTGTTAAAATCTTCAGTGCATGCCTCCCCTTTACCACTCCCAGTGTTTGGAAACAACGACTAATTAAAGTTAGCAGCACACGGCGTGCGACGCGGCCTCAGCGGTACACTTCACTTTGACTACAGTGTTTCGTAGTTTTTGACACGTGTTGAATAAACAACTGTAGAAATCAGAGTCAGACTGAATTGTGAAAACTTGTTTGATTTGTTATGTGCAAATAGGCAACATTGTCACCATTATACCTGGTTTAATTAAAAGATGTTCAACGTTTAAAACGGAAACAGAGATTAACCTTTTGTCTAAAGTGAGAAAAAATATACAAACGTTTTAAATTTTGCGTCGCATTTTTTTTTTATATTTATAACCGAATAAAAGTTAAGTTAGGTTAGTTAGTTAGTGCAGTTATTTCAGCAAATTGAATTAAGAAGCTACCTTTGATCAGGAACTAAAATGAAATCACACAGTCGACGTATCATTTTACTTGATAGTAAAAGAAGTAGAAAAGGAAATTAATATGCACAATGAACTTTGAATAATTTTTTGAACAATTCTTCTTACACTGGTCGTATCTAGATACTGGTGGGATGATCTTCTTTCAGACAGTTGCTCGTCATCTATTTTCATTCTTGAAATAAAGAGCAGTGTATAAATTTATCGATGAGCGTCTCCGTGATTTGGAGGTGACGTTAAGCAGTCGGTTATTATTATTATTATATATTACGCATCCAAAACGTTGTCTTGGCAGCAGTTTCCAACCCGCACTCGGATATCGTGGGTACGTTTGGCCTTAACCCTCTCCTGAGAGGAGACCCGAGCCCAGCAGTGGGACGTTATGGGTCTTCGATGATGTACAAATTGGTATTAAAGGTTGCTCGAATCTGGTCAGTCCACCTAATTGGTCTACGTCCTCTTGGTCTCTCATCGTCAACCTTCTCGGTGACCATGAGTTACTCGAAGTGGTTTCATTTTTTCCTGGTGATTTCACCAAATAACTTAGACACTCTTTGCAGGTAGATAGAAGAGAGACAGAGGAGACACATTTATGAGATTAGATAACAATCATATGTAAATCTGATAAATAATATCTGATTTTCTCTCAAAAACTATTTATATAAATTATAATTAATCTACATAATATCAATATCGCACACTGAATAAAATTAATCATGGCGACCGACATTGCAATTGAACCTAGGTCATTAGCAATATTATTGATGGCTTATAAATTGCAATTACTCTGAACTGAAATAGTATTGGACCTGATTATCGGAGTCTATTCAGACGAAGCTTGACAAATGTAAAATTAATTGCCAACCCATAATATTGGTTTCACATTGTATTTGAATATTCACGTGATCCGACAGATACAGTCGAGAGGTAAAGCTAAAGCGACTATAATATTATCAAAGCCATACTTTTCCTTGATATTTACCTGTTTTCTAATACAATCAGTAGATCCAGCTTGCGTTATCAGTAGTTATTTCGTGTAATTCAGCGTTAGCACATATCTAACTTACATTCTATTGATAAATGAATACCTGAGCCGTGTAGGGGTAGTGAATACGAATTACGCACCGGAACATGCGGCGTTAAGTCTCTCTTGGTGAAAATTTTAACATTATAAATGTGTTTTTATGCATGAATAAGCATTTTGCATTACTCGAGGTGTTATGTACCTATCATATAATATGCATATGAAACTATAAACATATGTAAAAAAATTAACAATGCATGCATGTTTATTAATAGCACACATTCATGTATTGATAAATTAACGATGTGTTATATTTTTTTTAATATTATTATCGTTTTATAATTAATATTTAGTATATATAAGTTCATGTACTCAGGAAAAAAAAAAATACGGAAACAAATCAAACTTGTTATAATACATACACATTTATAATTTGATTTAGAAACTTGCTATGCTCATTATCATTTTAAATGAATTGTCTTTAAGAACCATTGTTTACCTACATATACAGGCTTACATATTAAGAATATTGTTACGCATGAGTAAGCATTTACAATATTTACACTGCAGTCACCGAGGCATACCAACTCAACAACTAACAAGATTATAACCGATACTTGCCTATTGAAGGGTGTACCTACATATTCGAGTTTTAAGAGGATTTGTCAAATTTAGAGCGCCGACCGCCCAACGAAATTAAGTTCCGATGTGTTGGGTACCCTGTGAATGACGAGTTGTGATGGGCACTTGAAAAATTGTCGCAAAATTAAAACCTCGGTTAAATGAAAACATATTTTAAGATTTTCACTCTTAATAAATCAGACGAGTCAGTAGGTACAACTTTCAATATAATTATTCAAGAAATAGATATTTACAGAGCTAACTCATGTAACATCGTCAATCATGCTCGACTCCTATTAGTCTAAGCGTGATATTAACTATCCTATCGTAGTAAGACGTGAATCGGTTAGACGGCTTTACAATTGATGTGTTGCAGATCTATGGGGAGGTGGACATGTTCCAATAGGTAACCTGTTTGCTTATTTTTTCTATGTCATAAAAATAAAGAAACTCAATTTAAATCACATTTTATACTTACAAGAGAAACAAAGATAGTTCTGCGTTGAATATCTGCCCGATAGCATAGGCAAGGATCTTATATCAGTCTCAGAACAAATATTTCCAGTACAAATGAAATCAATAAATTGTTATCCTAACAATAAATAAATTCCTTTTGATCGTACATTGATTTCATTACAAGTAAAAATCTTGTTTTAAAAGATATCGAGCGATGACATTGGAGCACGTGACTGTGAGTTGATGGGTCTCAATATATAAGCTTTCAGCGGCTATTGATGCAGAATCAAATTTGTATTAGAAGAATATTTTATTGAACATTTTAATCTTAAAATACACTACCTTTCCGCAATACCACGATTATAATAATAAGGGCGAGTTTTTCGATATGCACGTCCTCAAATTGATCGCGTCAATGACAGCAATAAAACAAGCTAATATCAACTAAACATTTTCAATTAGATATGATCATCATCATCATCAGCCTATCACCGTCCACTGCTAAACTGGAATACTTCCACATAACTCATCGTAACGTTTAGAAAAATAAATATATATGCACGTATAGTGTTACATCCAGGCAGTTTTACGACTCGCTTTAAAGTTTTCGGGTTTATAGTATCAGTTTCAGGTTTTCAACGGAATGTTTTCGGTTTCTGATACATTCCATTCACTACATTATCGTGACATAGACATGCAACATTGAAGTGACGCAGAACACAACAAATTCTCACGATAACATATTTCTTACATTTTGAACTGAACAACCTTTTTTGACTTGCACCATAGAAAATATCTCAGCGGGCCTTTTCCCGGGGATCAACCTCGAATCGAGATCGTAACTCGATCATATTGTAACATGATTACCGAGGTTTCGAGTACTCTCCAGTAGAAGCTTTCATCTATAATGGCGTGTATAGAGTGTATTAGAAAGTATACAATGAATTTGATGTTACTAAACATTGAAGAGATAAAGTGCTAATTATTCATAGTAGGATAAAAAAACTTAAACTTCTTTATTTTTCTATTATTCTTTCTGCGTATAAAGTTGAAATCAATTAAGTTTTGTATGTTGTTACCGTATCATTTGATTACACAACATAACATGTTGTAATGGTTACTGTTATATCTTTTAGCAATAGTTAATTCAGTTGCAACTATACGACTTTAACCGTCTACAAGCAGACTAATTTGTCCGTAATACCACTTTCTCTTGGCTTACCTTTTTATCTACCTTTTCTTTCGAAATACTCCTGGTTTTCCCGTCCCTTCCCTCCCTTCCCTATATTACACGAGACGCAAATTACAGCTGTCAAAATGTAGACTTAACAATAGCCTAACCAATTTGTTTTCCATGTATTAAATACCTATATGTACTTCTGGCCACGATAATGCCTGCACGGTAAAGTCTAATAAAAAAAACATTCGCTTTTAAATATTCATTCAAATTTTAACCGTTTATTGCATTTCATAATGTATATGAAGGTGTATTACCGTGTACCTATTATATAAATGTATACAGATCGTAGTGTGGGTCATGATTCAAGTTTCTCAGTAGTACGTTTTACAGGCATTAATTTTTCTTAATACATCAAAATACTGCTTTCTTTTTTTTTTTTTTTATTGAATGGTGGGCAAACGAGCTGACGTATCACCTGATGGTAAGCGATTACCGCCGCCCATGGACACCCGCAACACCAAAGGCGTCACAAGTGCGTTGCCGACCTTTGGGGGATGGGAAAGGGAATGGGGGGAGGCCTCCGGTATTCTCACTCACTCGGTGAAACACAGCGCAAACGCTATTTCACACCCGTTTTCTGTGAGGCCGTGGTATCACTCTGGTCGAGCCGACCCATTCAAGCCGAAGCATAGCTCTCCCACGGTTAGGTTAGGATATATACCTACCCCCCCAATGTATCCCTACGTTGTCGTCGTGGTGGGGCTTGCGTGGGTCAATGATCTCTGGGGCTGTGCCGGGTAGAGCTACTCATGCCGGATTGGCCCAGGGTGAGACTCCAGACTAAATGGGATCAAAGACGGAGTCCGTTTTAGGACTGCCGAGATGGGCGTGACCCGTCGTGCCGCACTCCAAACGTCCCTCTGCTTTAGCAGAAGGCGTGTTGGAGTGCGAGTAGGTCAGAGAGGCTGGCACTTGAGTGTTAGCTTCGTCTGAGGGAGAGGGCTAGCCACCCTCTCGCATTCCGTAACCATTAGGGGCTCAACAACGACCTGACTGGTGGCTCCAAGAGGGTACGCTGAGAACCTGATGGCCGGAGGGCTTGCCTTGATTGGCCGGCCCATGACAAGGATAGTCTATAACACCCGACAGCAAAGTCGTAAAAAACCTGTGGATACCGGCCGACCTCCACAGTACATAGGCTTGCCCGGGTATTGGGGATCTCTGCCCGGGTGGACTTTTAGTTCTCCCCAACTCGTGGGATTTATTATGGATTTGGTAAATTATAAAATAAAAGTAAACGAAGATTTAAACGCAACGACTAATGGCAAGCCTAAAGGTACCGATACGAAGAGTGAAAGGAAAGTAGGAAAGAAGGAAAGGAGGAACGCCAAGGGGCAGTTCCGAAAGGCGGACGAGCAATCGTCCGCCGATGAGGACATTGCGTCTGTGGCGCCCATCTCGGCGGGGCTCCCAGAAGTCAGACATCTGACTGCTGGGAGCCGCAGAACATCGGAGCGCATGCGCTCCAAGTCCGCCACCTCTGATGCGAGTGCTAGCTCCAGTGCGATTGTGGACGCACTGGAGCTGATGGAGACGGAGACCTCCGATACCCGCAAACGCGGACTCTCCAGGGACGGCGGCGGCGACAGCGACACGTCGCAGGGGATGCTACCGCCCAAAATTGGCAGCGGTCAGAGGGGGAGGTCCCGTACTCCAGGCTCGGCCCCGTCGGGTTCCGCCTTTAGCAAGGCGGAATCCTACAAGAGGGCCAGAGCTGATGGGGAGCTGCAGGCGGAAGATGAGATGGCCGGTCTTATGTTGAAGATCAGGAGACCGGCCGACGGGGATTTGGAGCCCCAAACACCATCCTCCTTGCAGGAGAGGGCGGAAGCGGCGGTGGCCATTATCCACAAGGTGGCCACCAAGTCCAACAACCTAAAGGGCTCTTTTGTAAGGGCCCTAAAGGAGTCCTCTTCCGCCATTGCTGGGGTCGTCGAGACCCTAACCGACGACGTGGCCCGCCTCCAGTCGGCCAACGACCGGTTGACGGGGCAGGTCGCTGAGCTCTCCGCTCAGTTCGCCCAATTTCGGGCGGAGCGAGAGGCCCCGGCCCCGTCAACATCCCAGCGGGCCGCGTCTGCATCCCAGCGGGCCCCGTCTGCGCCGCAGCCGTCATCTGCTGGCCCCGGGATAACCGACGCCCAACTAGCGGTTATCCTGGATGCATGCTGGCGGATGATCGAGGGCCGTACGGCCGGCCTAGAGGCGAGGCTGCCTGCGGCCCCTGTCATGCGGCCGCCGCTTGCGGCGCCGAAAAGGGTGGCCACGTCGTCGGCGACGACCCCTCTCCCTGTGGTGGGGGGTCGCGTGTCGTACGCGTCGGCGACGGCACCACCGGCACTTGCGGCTGCCCGAGGGGCTCGTCAGGTGGCCAAGGCTCCGGCCAAGACGGCTGCCCCGAGGCCGGGGCCGAAAGCGGTGGCAAGGGCTGGAGCGGGGGTTCCTCCGCTCCCCGCTCCAACGCCTGTGGCTGGCCCCTCCACATCTGCCCCCTCCAATGAGGGTTGGCAGATAGTTGGGGGGTCTAAAAAGGCTCGCAAGCGGGCCAGAAAGGCTGCCCGCAAAGCGGCCTCTGGCCTGCAGTCGCCATCGGTGGCAAGGGCCACCCAAAAGAAGCCGCGGAAACTGCAGCCGCCAAAGACCGCGGCTGTAGTGGTGACCCTATCACCGGAGGCGACAACCGGCGGGCTGTCTTACGCGGCCTTCTTCAAGAAGGCCCGGGACAGTCTCGCCGGAGAGTTTGAGACGGCAGGAGTCCGCCTGCGCCTCTCCCAGACGGGAGCTCGTATACTCGAGTTCCCTGGGGCTGATGGCGTAAAATCGGCGGACTCCGCTGCCGAGAAGCTGAGGGCTGCGTTTGCAGATACGGATGGTGTCAGGATCGCCAGGCCCACGAAATGCGCTGAGTTGCGCATCTCGGGCCTGGACGATTCGGTGACGGCCGAGGATGTCCGCGCTGTAGTTGCAGAGAAGACTGCATGCAGCGCGGACAAAGTCAGGGTTGGCATCATCCGCCCCGGTCCTGGGGGACTTGGCGCTGTGTGGGTCAGTTGTCCCGTGGCGTCGGCCAGAGTACTGGGCGACGCCGGCCGGCTCCTCATCGGTTTCGTGAGCGCCAGGGTTACAGTCCTGGCGGCGAGACCGATGAGGTGCTTCAAGTGCCTGGCCGCGGGACACACACGCGCCAAGTGCGCCAGTTGCTTTGACTGCAGCGGACTGTGTTTCCGCTGCGGTCGACCGGGGCACAAGGCGGCAGAATGCTCTGCCGCCTCTCACTGCCCCGTGTGTGCGGCGGGCAACAAGCCCGCCAATCACCAGATGGGGCAGGGGGGCTGCAAGCCTCCCCGAGCTTCTCGGCAGACGTCGGGGGCTAGCCTGTCGACCCAGGCTGCCTCCGGCGTCGATCGTGCGACCACGTCGTCGCCCATGGAGGAGGTTGTAGAGACGATCCAGTAAATGGATCAAGTCTCCAACCTCCTTGTCCAGACGAACCTCAACCACTGCGCCGCGGCGCAGGATCTCTTCCTGCAAACCATGGCGCAGTGGTCGATAGGTGTTGCCGTAGTCGCGGAGCCCTATTACGTCCCTCCCCGTCCAAACTGGATGGGTGACCGGGACGGCTCCGTGGCAGTCGTCGGCTCCTCGGCGGCTCGTTCCCCGCCCTTGTCGCTTAGAGACAAGGGCTCTGGATATGTGGCTGCCGAGTGGGGGGGAATCACCGTTTACGGTGTGTATTTCTCCCCCAACCGGAGTTTGAGCGACTTCGAGGTCTTCCTCAACAACCTGGAGACCACGATGCGGCGACTAGCGTCTGGGCACGTCCTCGTGCTGGGGGACTTCAACGCAAAATCCATTGCGTGGGGTTCCCCGGCGACGGACGCCAGGGGCGATGCCGTTGTGGAGTGGGCGGCTTCGGTGGGCCTCTGTTTGCTGAACAGAGGCGCCACCAACACGTGCGTGCGATGGCAGGGGGGGTCGATAGTGGACCTTTCGTTCGCTACCCCTGCTGTTGCCGCACGAGTAAGGAACTGGTGTGTCCTGGAAGAGGTTGAGACGCTCTCGGATCACCTTTACATCCGATTTGAGCTCTCCCGGTCCCAGGGCCCCAGTAGGGGTCACGTGGCGCGGCATTCCTCCCGCTTTCCGCGGTGGGCTGTTGCCAAGCTCAATAGGGACCTGCTGGAGGAGGCGGCCATCGTTCAGTCATGGCTGTCTCCGCGGGCCCCGGCCGAGGAGGTCGACATGGGGGCTGGCCGCTTTCGCACTGCGATTACGCAGGTCTGCGACGCGGCCATGCCCCGCGTTCGGGGTTGTCGACCTTCACGGAACGGGGTCTACTGGTGGTCCCAGGAGTTGGCGGACCTCCGTGTGGCCTGTATTCGTGCCCGGAGGTCCTACACCCGTTGCCGGCGGCGACGCCACCGCGTAGACGGGGAGGAGGGCCGGCTTCATGAGGAGTACCGCGAAGCGCGGAGGACTCTGAAGCTGGCCATTTGCCGCGCCAAAGAGGAGAAAAGAAAGGAGATGCTGGAGAGTCTCGATCGTGACCCCTGGGGTCGCCCATATCGTGCGGTGCGACAAAAGCTCCGCACGGCGGGCCCCCCCCTTACCGAGACTCTCCAGCCCAGCTTCCTGCAGCAGGTGGTCGAGGGCCTTTTCCCGCAGCGGGCGGAGCACACGCCCCCGTCGATGGCCGGTCCGGCCAGAGACGACGGGGACGGAGGGAGTGAGGTGCCGCCCGTTAGGGAATCGGAGGTAGGGGCGGCTGTTCTAAGGATTCGTTCCAAGAACACCGCCCCCGGGCCGGACGGGGTACCACCCCGAGTGATGGCCCGAGCCCTCGACCATATGTCGGACCGCCTCAGGGAGGTTTTGGACGCCAGCCTGGCGTCCGGACGCTTCCCTGAGTGCTGGAAATGTGGGAAGCTGGTCCTGTTGCCGAAGCCGGGACGGCCGGCCGATTCGGTCACGGCCTATAGGCCCATCGTGTTGCTGGACGAGGCGGGCAAATTGTTCGAGAGGATTCTCTCTGCCCGCATCGTCCAGCATCTCAGCGAGGTGGGGCCCGACCTGTCGGACGCCCAATTCGGGTTCCGAGAGGGGCGTTCGACGGTCGATGCCGTGATGCGCCTTAGGGCCGTGACCGAAGAGGCGGTTGGCTGTGGCGGCGTGGTGTTGGCGGTGTCCTTGGACATCGCCAACGCCTTTAATAGTCTGCCATTCAGCTGCATCAGGGAAGCACTCCAGTATCATGGGGTGCCAGAGTACCTGAGGCGGCTGGTGGCAGACTATTTGGAGGAGCGTACCGTCGTGTACGAGGATCGAGATGGCGTCTTGAGACGGCGACCCATGTCGTGCGGCGTTCCACAGGGGTCTGTCCTCGGACCACTCCTGTGGAACGTGGGGTACGACTGGGTCCTTCGAAGTCGTCTGCCTCCCGGGCTGGGCGTAATTTGTTACGCCGATGACACTCTTGTCACAGCCCGGGGGGCGAATTTCCAAGAGGCGGCGCGCCTGGCCACCAGGGGTGTTTCTCTGGTGGTTGGGCGCATCGAGGCGCTGGGCTTACGGGTGGCCCTTGACAAGACGGAGGCCCTGCTTTTCCATGGGCCCCGTCGTGGTCCACCCCCCGGCGCCTCCATCGAAGTCAACTCGGTCCTCGTACCGGTTCGGGCCCAGATGAGGTATCTGGGCCTGATCCTCGACGGTAGGTGGCTCTTCGACGAGCACTTCCGACAACTGTCTCCGAAGCTGGTCGGCGCTGCCTCCGCCCTTGGGCGCCTTTTGCCCAACTTGGGTGGGGCCAGCGTCGCTACTAGGAACCTCTACACGGGGGTGGTCCGGTCGATGGCCCTTTATGGGTCACCGGTGTGGGTCCCGGCTCTGACTGCCCAGAATAAGGCGCGCCTCTGGCGCCCTCAGAGGGTATTGGCAGTCAGAGCCATACGCGGATACCGCACCGTTTCGACGGAGGCGGCATGCGCCTTGGCCGGAACACCCCCGTGGGATTTGGAGGCGGAAGTGCTCGCCGAAGTTTATCGGCGAGCGGCTGAATATCGGGCGGAGAACGGGTATCGTCCTCCGCCCGAAGAGGTACGCGATTGGCGTGAAGCCGCTCGCCGAGCCACGATGGCTCGTTGGTCGTCCCGGCTGGAGGCTCCACGCGCTGGCTTTGCCACCGTGGAGGCGCTCCAGCCGGTCATCCTCGAGTGGGCAGGGCGGCAGCACGGGACCCTTTCCTTCCGGCTGACGCAGGTGCTTTCCGGGCATGGTTGCTTCGGAAAGTACCTGCACTCGGTCGCTAGGAGGGAATTGAGTCCCGCCTGCCACCACTGCGACTGCAGTGAGGACTCGGCCCAGCACACGCTGGAGTTCTGCCCCGCTTGGGCGGAGCAGCGCCGGGCCCTCACTGCAGTCATCGGAGGAGATCTGTCGCTACCGGCCGTCGTACTATCCATGGCCGGTAGCGACAGCAGTTTTACCGCGGTCGCGACCTTCTGCGAGGAAGTAATCTCGCAGAAGGAGGCGGCGGAGAAGGCCCGAGAGGACGATCTCCACTCGGACCCGATCCGCCGCCGGCGCACGGGGCGGCGGAGGCGCGCCTATCAGCGCCTCATGCCGCCCTGAGTGTGGCCGCGGATGGACGGGATGGGTTTTCCCCTCCATCCGCAATAAAGGCCAACCGCGAGGGGGCGACGTACGCGTGTGCCGTGCGTCGCCTAATTTTGAGAGTTTAACAGCAGACGGTGCCCGCTTCAGTGCGGGCAGGCGCTGGGAGGGGCCCGGCGTGTTAATAACTGCGTTACCGGACCCCTCCCTTCTAAGGCGCAGAGTTGGCACACCGTGTGGTTTTAGTCGGTTCGATTCCGACACACCGCCCCGCCGCAAACCCCGGCGGGGTGACGGCCCGAGGGGGTTTCCACACGTAAAAAAAAAAAAAAAAAAAAAAAGGATATATACCTACCCCCCCAATGTATCCCTACGTTGTCGTCGTGGTGGGGCTTGCGTGGGTCAATGATCTCTGGGGCTGTGCCGGGTAGAGCTACTCATGCCGGATTGGCCCAGGGTGAGACTCCAGACCAAATGGGATACCAGACGGAGTCTGTTGAGACTGTCGTCGCGCGGCACTCCAAGCGTCCCTCTGCTCTAGCAGAAGGCGTGTTGGAGTGCGAGTAGGTCAGAGGGGCTGGCACTTGAGTGTTAGCTCCGTCTGTGAGAGAGGGCTAGCCACCTTTTCGCATTCCGTAACCATTAGGGGCTCAACAACGACCTGACTGGTGGCTCCAAGAGGGTACGCTGAGAACCTGATGGCCGGAGGGCTTGCCTTGATTGGCCGGCCCATGACAAGGATAGTCTATAACACCCGACAGCTAAGTCGTAAAAACCTGTGGATACCGGCCGACCTCCACAGTACATAGGCTTATCCGGGTGCAGGGGGCACCGCCCGGATGGACTGCATTTCCCCCATACTCGTGGGATATACTATGGCTGATGATAAATCAAATAAAATACAAACCGGACTGGAAACAAAAATTACGAACACTGGCAAGCTAACTGGATCTGAGAAGAAGAGGGATAGGAAGGAAAGACGGAATGCCAAGGGGCAGTTCCGAAGGGCGGACGATCAATCGTCTACCGAGGAGGAGGTAGCATCCGGAACACCTATACCGGCGGGGCTCCCAGAAGTCGATCTGACTGCTGGGAGCCGAAGAACATCAGAGCGCATGCGCTCAATGTCCGCTACTTCTGTTGCGAGTTGTAGCTCCAGTGCGACTGTGGACGCACTGGAGCTGATGGAGACGGAGGCTTCGGAGACCCGCAAGCGCGGCCTCTTCAGGGACGGCGGCGAAAGCGACACGTCCCAGGAGATGTTGCCGCCACCTAAAATTGGGAGCGGCCAGAGGGGAAGATCCCGCACTCCAGCCTCGGCCTCGTCGGGTTCTGCCTTTTGCAAGGCGGAATCCTACAGGAGGGCCAGGGCTGACGGTGAGCTACAGGCGGAGGAGGAGATGTCTGGTCTCCTGCTGAAGATCAGGGGACCGGTGGATGGGGATTCAGAGCCCCAATCATCGGTCTCTCTGCAGGAGACGGCGGACGCGGCGGTGGCCATAATTAACAAGGTGGCCACCAAGTCCGTGAACCTTAAGGGCTCTTTTGTGAGAGCCCTTAAGGACTCCTCTTCTGCCGTGGCGGGGGTCGTGGAGACCCTGGCTGGGGACGTGGCCCGCCTCCAGACGGCCAACGACCGTTTGACGGGGCAGGTGGCTGAGCTGGGCGCTCAATTCGCCCAGTTCCGGGCGGAGCGAGAGGCCCCGGCCCCGTCAACATCCCAGCGGGCCGCGTCCAAATCCCAGCAGGCCCCATCTGCGCCGCAGCCGTCCCCTGCCGGCACTGGGATTACGGACGCCCAGCTGGCTGCCATCCTCGACGCATGCTGGCGCATGATAGAGGGTCGTACGGCCGGCCTGGAGGCGAGGCTGCCTGCGGCCCCTATTATGCGGCCGCCGCTTGCGGCGCCGAAGCGGAGGGTCGCGTCGTCGGCGGCGACCCCCCTTCCTGTGGTAGGGGGTCGCGTAACCTACGCGTCGACGACGAGAACAGCGCCAGCCCCTGCGGCTGCTCGAGGGCTGGTGGCCAGGGCTCCGGCTCCGGCCAAGACGGCTGCGCCGAGGACGGGGCGGGGGGCGGCAGCAAAAGCTGCAACACCTATGCCCCCCACTCCAACACCTCTGCCTGGCCCCTCTACATCTGCCCCCTCCAATGAGGGTTGGCAGGTAGTCGGAGGGGCAAAATCAAAGAAGGCGAGAAAGCGGGCCAGAAAGGCTGCCCGACAGGCGGCCTCTGGCCCGCAGGCGCCACCGGTGGCAGGGGCCACCCCAAAGAGCCGCAAGCCGCGGAAACTGCAGCCGCCGAAAACCGCGGCTGTAGTGGTGACCCTGTCACCGGAGGCGACATCCGGCGGGCTGTCCTACGCGGCCTTCTTCAAGAAGGCCCGGGACAGTCTCGCCGGAGATTTTGAAACGGCCGGTGTCCGCCTGCGCAAGGCCCAAACGGGAGCTCGAGTTCTCGAGTTCCCAGGGGCCGATGGCGCAAAAAAGGCGGACACCGTTGCCGAGAAAATGAGGGTTGTCTTCGCAGCCACGGATGGTGTGAGGATCGCCAGGCCCACTAAGTGTGCAGAGCTGCGCATTTCGGGCCTGGACGACTCGGTCACGACTGACGATGTCCGCGCCGTAATCTGCGAGAAGGCGAGTTGCGGTGCGGACAGCGTCAGGGTCGGCACCATCCGCCCCGGTCCAGGAGGCCTTGGTGCAGTGTGGGTCAGCTGTCCCGTGGCGTCGGCAAAAATATTGGCCGATGCCGGCAGGCTACTCATCGGCTTCGTGAGTGCCAGGATCACAGTCCTGGCCGCGAGGCCGATGAGGTGTTACAAATGCCTTGCCGCGGGACACACTCGCACCAAGTGCCAGAGTTGTTTTGACTGCAGCGGATTATGTTTCCGCTGCGGTCGACCGGGGCACAAGGCGGCAGAGTGCTCTGCCGCCCCTCACTGCCCCGTGTGTGCGGCGGGCAATAAGCCCGCCAATCACCAGATGGGGCAGGGGGGCTGCAAGCCTCCAAAAGCTTCTCGGCAGACGTCGGGGGCTAGCCTGTCGACCCAGGCTGCCTGCGACGTCGATCGTGCGACCACGTCGTCGCCCATGGAGGAGGTTGTAGAGACGATCCAGTAAATGGATCAAGTCTCCAACCTCCTTGTCCAGACGAACCTGAACCACTGCGCCGCGGCGCAGGATCTCTTCCTGCAAACCATGGCGCAGTGGTCGATAGGTGTTGCCGTAGTCGCGGAGCCCTACTACGTCCCTCCCCGTCCAAACTGGATGGGTGACCGGGACGGCTCCGTGGCAGTCGTCGGCTCCTCGGCGGCTCGTTCCCCGCCCTTGTCGCTAAGAGACAAGGGCTCTGGATATGTGGCTGCCGAGTGGGGGGGAATCACCGTTTACGGTGTGTATTTCTCCCCCAACCGGAGTTTGAGCGATTTCGAGGTCTTCCTCAACAACCTGGAGACCTCGATGCGGCGACTAGCGTCTGGGCACGTCCTCGTGCTGGGGGACTTCAACGCAAAATCCATTGCGTGGGGTTCCCCGGCGACGGACGCCAAGGGCGATGCCGTTGTGGAGTGGGCGGCTTCGGTGGGCCTCTGTTTGCTGAACAGAGGCGCCACCAACACGTGCGTGCGACAGCAGGGGGGGTCGATAGTGGACCTTTCGTTCGCTACCCCTGCTGTTGCCGCACGAGTAAGGAACTGGTGTGTCCTGGATGAGGTTGAGACGCTCTCGGATCATCTCTATATCCGATTCGAGCTCTCCCGGTCCCAGGGCCCCAGTAGGGGTCACGTGGCGCGGCATTCCTCCCGCTTTCCGCGGTGGGCTGTTGCCAAGCTCGATAGGGACCTGCTAGAGGAGGCGGCCATCGTTCAGTCATGGCTGTCTCCGCGGGCCCCGGCCGAGGAGGTCGACATGGGGGCTGGCCGCTTTCGCACTGCGATAACGCAGATCTGCGATGCGGCCATGCCCCGCGTTCGGGCTTGTCGACTTCCACGGAACGGGGTCTACTGGTGGTCCCAGGAGTTGGCGGACCTCCGTGCGGCCTGCACTCGTGCCCGGAGGTCCTACACCCGTTGCCGGCGGCGACGCCACCGCGTAGACGGGGAGGAAGGCCGGCTTCATGAGGAGTACCGCGAAGCGCGGAGGACTCTGAAGCTGGCCATTTGCCGCGCCAAAGAGGAAAAAAGAAAGGAGATGCTGGAGAGTCTCGACCGTGACCCCTGGGGTCGCCCATATCGTGCGGTGCGTCAGAAGCTCCGCACGGCGGGCCCCCCCCTTACCGAGACTCTCCAGCCCAGCTTCCTGCAGCAGGTGGTCGAGGGCCTTTTCCCGCAGCGGGCGGAGCACACGCCCCCGTCGATGGCCTATTCAGTGGCCAGAGACGACGGGGGCCGAGAGGACGATATTCCGCCCGTTAGGGAATCGGAGGTTGGGGCGGCTGTTCTTCGGATCCGTTCCAAGAACACCGCCCCCGGGCCGGACGGGGTACCACCCCGAGTGATGGCCCGAGCCCTCGACCATATGTCGGACCGCCTCAGGGAGGTTTTGGATGCCAGCCTGGCGTCCGGACGCTTCCCTGAGTGCTGGAAATGCGGGAAGCTGGTCCTACTGCAGAAGCCGGGACGGCCAGCCGGTTCGGTCGCGGCCTATAGGCCCATCGTGTTGCTGGACGAGGCGGGCAAATTGTTCGAGAGGATTCTCTCTGCCCGCATCGTCCAGCATCTCAGCGAGGTAGGGCCCGACCTGTCGGACGCCCAATTCGGGTTCCGAGAGGGGCGTTCGACGGTCGATGCCGTGATGCGCCTTAGGGCCGTGACCGAAGAGGCGGTTGGCTGTGGCGGCGTGGTGTTGGCGGTGTCCTTGGACATCGCCAACGCCTTTAATAGTCTGCCATTCAGCTGCATCAGGGAAGCACTCCAGTATCATGGGGTGCCAGAGTACCTGAGGCGGCTGGTGGCAGACTATTTGGAGGAGCGTACCGTCGTGTACGAGGATCGAGATGGCGTCCTTAGACGGCGACCCATGTCGTGCGGCGTTCCACAGGGGTCTGTCCTCGGACCACTCCTGTGGAACGTGGGGTACGACTGGGTCCTTCGAAGTCGTCTGCCCCCCGGGCTGGGCGTAATTTGTTACGCCGATGACACTTTGGTCACAGCTCGGGGGGCCAATTTCCAAGAGGCGGCGCGCCTGGCCACCAGGGGTGTTTCTCTGGTGGTTGGGCGCATCGAGGCGCTGGGCTTACGGGTGGCCCTTGACAAGACGGAGGCCCTGCTATTCCATGGGCCCCGTCGTGGTCCACCCCCCGGCGCCTCTATCGAAGTCAACTCGGTCCTCGTACCGGTTCGGGCCCAGATGAGGTATCTGGGCCTGATCCTCGACGGTAGGTGGCTCTTCGACGAGCACTTCCGACAGCTTGCCCCAAAGCTGGTCGGCGCTGCCTCCGCCCTTGGGCGACTCTTGCCCAATCTGGGTGGAGCCAGCGTCGAAACAAGACACCTCTACACGGGGGTGGTCCGGTCGATGGCACTATATGGTGCACCGGTGTGGGTGGAGGCTCTGACCGTCCAGAACAAGGCGCGCCTGTTGCGCCCTCAGAGGGTATTGGCGGTCAGAGCCATACGCGGATACCGCACGGTGTCCACCGAGGCGGCGTGTGCCTTGGCCGGAACACCCCCGTGGGATTTGGAGGCGGAAGTGCTCGCCGAAGTTTATCGGCGAGCGGCTGAATATCGGGCGGAGTACGGGTATCGTGCTCCGCCCGAAGAGGTACGCGAATGGCGTGAAGCCGCTCGCCGAGCCACGATGGCTTGTTGGTCGTCCCGGCTGGAGGCTCCACGCGCTGGCTTTGCTACCGTGGAGGCGCTCCAGCCGGTCATCCTCGAGTGGGCGGGGCGGCAGCACGGGACCCTTTCCTTCCGGCTGACGCAGGTGCTTTCCGGGCATGGTTGCTTCGGAAAGTACCTGCATTCGGTCGCTAGGAGGGAATTGAGTCCCGCCTGCCACCACTGCGACTGCAGTGAGGACTCGGCCCAGCATACGCTGGAGATCTGCCCCGCTTGGGCGGATCAGCGCCGGGCCCTCACTGCAGTCATCGGAGGAGATCTGTCGCTGCCGGCCGTCGTTCTGTCCATGGCCGGTAGCGACAGCAGTTTTACCGCGGTCGCGACCTTCTGCGAAGAAGTAATTTCGCAGAAGGAGGCGGCGGAGAAGGCCCGGGAGGACGATATCCACTCGGACCCGATCCGCCGCCGGCGCACGGGGCGGCGGAGGCGCGCCTATCAGCGCCTCATGCCGCCCTGAGTGTGGCCGTGGATGGACGGGATGGGTTTTCCCCTCCATCCGCATTACAGGCCAACCGCGAGGGGGCGACGTACGCGTGTGCCGTGCGTCGCCTAAATTGAGATTTTAACAGCAGACGGTGCCCGCTTCTGTGCGGGCAGGCGCTGGGAGGGGTCCGGTTTGCGTTAATAACAGCGATCCCGGACCCCTCCCTTCTCAGGCGCAGAGTTGGCACACCGTGTGGTTTTAGTCGGTTCGATTCCGACACACCGCCCCGCCGCAAACCCCGGCGGGGTGACGGCCCGAGGGGGTTTCCACACGTAAAAAAAAAAAAAAAAAAAAAAAAGGATATATACCTACGTTAATTTCAAATAAAAACATGCTGGATATAATATTTCTTACGTATCAAGCTTCTATATTTCAGCATTTCCTTCCCCTTACGATATGGTAGGAAAATGAATTCTCACAAAATTAATTCGCTTCAATTCGAATTTGCTTACTTCAAGAGTACTTACTCTGAACATTCCATATGTTATGAGCAATCTATTATAAGTTGAACGAACTCGTAAGATCATGAACGATTTCATTTACATTTATTCGTGTTCCCGACCTTCAGGGTTCTGCTCACAAAGGCAGTATATATAATGTAAAAATACATAAATATACATACACACATCACACACTCACATCTCTTTACAGTTCAAGATACGTAATATATATGTACAACACACGACTAGGATTTTACCGGTTACCGGGTTACGAGTGCCTTTAACCAGGTCCTACTTTAATGCCGATATGATCAGTATTTATGTCTTTTATGTCATTTCCGTGCCAGCTTGCCCCGTCAAAGTGACCTTGACACGTATTTCAGTCACTTGTTTTAAGACAGAGAACAGTAATTAAATACATCATTTATGTTGTGTGTTAGCGTGTAGTACTAGAGAGGGATTGTCACTATTTTTTTATGAAAGACTGACTGCCGCTACCCACGAAAGTTAGGGGTCGCAGAGTGTTCGCTTGGTCCTTGAGGAACGGGTACATTCTTTTCTTCGAGGTCGTATCGGTTGGTAAATATATTGCTACAATTTTTTTATGAACTATTGCGAAAAGGGTTCATATACAATATTATTCAGTTACGATTAACTTTAAGGAACTCTCTTATTTTTTTGAAAGAAATAAAGAAAGAAAGATTTATGTGTTAGAATATAGTACAAAAGATGTTATCACATTATAATACGTTCCTTATATTCTACCGTTTCTGGTGTACAAATTTTAAATCTTATGAACTAGCTAGCATTATATATTTATTTTAGGTCTAGACAGTAGCATTTTAAATATATCTTGATCGCTCATAAATTCGTTAGTAGTATAGTAACATTCGCTTAAAAGTAAGTCGAATAATTTACGTTTGAACTGTTCAAGTTAAGACATTTCATGCCGCTATCAGAATCTTCTTACAAATAAACTGCCAGGCCAGTTTCACTATCACAAAAGTTGATGAATGCACTTGCTTTTTTCATGGTTCAATAGAATCTTTCCATTGGTGGACGTATTCATTTCCTCTAAGTATTAGATTCCTACGTAGCCAGTGCCAAGCCTCAGTATATAGATGTATGGCAGAACATTAAGATGCTAAAGTCTTTCGTTGCCTAATTTTTAAACAAAGTCATTCAAATTAACAAAGCTAACAGATCATTTGTTTTGTCGTTTCATATTTTATGTAAAAATTCTGTCTCATTCAAATATGGACTTTCTCAGAAATGTAACCTGTACGCAACATCCACGGCCTTTATTCCAGTAGCATTTATTTATTTGAAATTCTATTTATGATTAATGAGCTTTTTATGAAAGACTCAAGTTCGTGTACTCGACTAATATGAAAATTACATCATAACACGACTGTACATATGGCGTAGTGGTCGCTACGCACACTTTGTTTTCAATTCGTGTAGGCTTCAAAAAAGCCCTGCGACTCAGGATTTATTCCTAATGCGGGAGTAGTATTTCTTTAAAAGAAAATTGACGCCCTTATTTATTTTAGGCATTCACCCATCACCTGCGAATCAATAGTCACAAGTGAAGGTTTGAAGATCGTAACACAACAATTTGATTGTGCCAGATGGAAAGTTTTCAGAGTAAAATTTCTCATATTTTTAATAATATCAGTTTTACTAAGAAAACAATGTGTTAATTATGATATCAATACAAAATTTACTTACGGGTTCTTACCTGCACAATGCCGGAAGCTGTGAATATTCGGCGCGACGGTTGCAGCCCCTGCAGCAGACTGCTACTTCCGGTTTCAACTTCCCGCTCTCTCCAAATCACGGTTGTTAGTTCGAAAAAGTGCTATTGGTTTTATTTATGTTTTCCTCTCCAATTGTAAAGAGTCAATGTTTTAATGCAAAATTACAAAATATTGTTTAAAGAACAAGCTGTTTCGGATTTTTTTATCGTCGTATGATGTATTCAATAAGACTTTAGAATACAATCTGTGATCTTATAACTAAAGGGTAAATAGGCATTATTCCTTATGCTTCATTTGAGCTTATGATTTGTAAAAGAAGCTAAAGTTAGTTTCAATAATACGAATTTCAAATGAACTCTGTCTATCTACTACTCGTACGTTTCAAAGTTAAGCCACCGTACTGATTTCAATTAAATTTACCATAGAGACTGATTTTTGGAAATTGACAAAGCTACTTTTTACCGCAATAACTGACATACATGCAGATGAAATTGGAGGCAAACACTTTTATTGTATAGTTCTATACTATACATAATAATACTGCTTAAAAATTACTTTCTGCAAAGTTAACATTCTGCATTACTCCTTAGAATGGACCATCATCACGGATACCATCATTAGTTTAAAAAAATGACTTAAATGTCTCATAAATAATTGCCCAACACAAATATAGTGCTGCAGAATAAAATATTTTTTCCACGCTTCGGCATGCATGGACTGGAGGACTGGATACCTGTGAAACACGGCGCCTGCGCTGTATTATATCCATTTCGAAATAAATTTACTGTGTTTAAAATTGCTGTGCCTAAGTTCGGTCATTCACTTACAACAAATCAATATAAAATATATACCAGATGTACCTGATTTATTTTATCTGGATATCACCTAAAATAGTTCTATTTTCATCTCCTATCATATTTTGGAAAAGTCGCTCTCGACACTTTTCGCATTGATTCCATACAGTAAACATATATTTTATACATAGTAAGCAAAACACAGTAACAGGCAGTGCACCAGTAAACAAGATTACACCGAAACAAAACATACTCTACTGATTCACTGCAAGAAGTTGCCGAAATTTCCGAACGTCATTATATGTAACATTGTGAAATAAAAGGCTAGAATAAAAAGATGTGTGTGCGATTTACACACGATAGAAGTGAAACTTCAGTAAATCGTCAAAAGAATAAAACCGACATTTGCTATCTCGCTCTGACTCACTAATTACAGGCAACTTTTTGTATTTGTGTCTCTTACCTGTCGTTTTTTCCGTTGCTTCCGGTATGAAATCACAACGATTCTAAAGAAGTTTCACTTCAATAATTTGCAAGTTTAAGTATTTTTAAAAGGGTTTTCATAGACACATTTCTAAAAAATAAAAATCAAAGAAAATGCCAACGAGTGTCTGCATTATCCTACTAATATTTAAAACGCGAAAGTTTGTGAGTATGTAAGTGAGTATGTTTGTTGCGCTTTCACGCAAAAACTACTGAATGGATATTGATGAAACTTCACAATAATATAGCTTATACATCAGAGTAACACATAGGCTACAATTTATAAAGATACTAGCTTCGCCTCGCGGCATTGCCGACGGTTATTGTCGTACCGCGGGTAGCACCGCGGGGTTCTCACAAAGCACAAACATTCTCACTTACATACAAACTTTCGCGTTTATTGTGTTAGTAGAATAAAATATGAACTAACATTATTTCTTACTAAAGATTGTTTTTTTATCTCTGGTAAAATACCATTTGAGAAAATTGATACTAACTTGTCTGTGAAGAATCTGTTCAATCTATCAGTGTTCGGTATTTCAATAAAGTTTACGTAAACTGCTCACATCTCAAAGAAAATATATACTTCAGAAGGTAATATCGTTTTCTCAGATATTGGCTCAAGCGTCCAGCTCAGGTGACACGTTGCAACGTGAAACGGCGATTGAAAATAAAATAGCTTCGTCCCTATTCTTACCAAGACGAAAAGAGACTCATAATATTTTAATGACATCATTATTTTGTTGTATAAAATGGAATATATTGTGTTGTTTGAAGTATAACACTAAAAACTACGTATAAATTGCATGGCTATTAATTTATATTATACTACTAAATGAAATAAGTACCTAAGCTATCAAGATCGATTTTATTATAGCCGTCAGAAAATCATTGGTAATATTTTTTTTTAAATCATGATGATAATGAGACATCGTCGAAAAAAATAGTTATCTTGATATAATATAAAGTTGAGTTTAATTTGGTGTATTATTATGTTATATCTTTAGGACATCCTTCGAATATAATACCTATGCCTCATAAAGTTTTGCCATGTTCTGAAAACTGAAGTGTTCAAAACAATTTGCAATTTTAATAGCAAAACTCTTTGCATCGACACTTTAGTATGGACGCTCCAAGAAATATCTAGAACCCAGGATACTAAAACGAAATTCGCAATGTTAAAATTTATTATCATTCAGAAAGTATGGATTAAATGGTAATTCAATTTTCTTAATTAATAAATCTCTGATCAAAGACGTAGTAGTACCTATCAATAGATATGAATAACGTTGATACTATGATTAGAAAATGTTAGCAATATCCCAACATGCGTTAAATCCAATGTGATTCCAAAATTACCGCACTATTCCACTACTTCAAAATTTTTGAACTGTCATCTTCATGAATTGATTTTGCGCATACAAATACCTGTAAATTAGTCGATCAAGTATAAAGCAACTAATAGCTAACAAGGGACCCTCGTCAATCGACTCTGGTTCTGACAGGTCAAGTCAAACTGGAAACTTTAGGGTGTAAAGAAGTGTTCAGCTAAAGTCATGGGGTGATTAAATTTGAAATTAAGCGGCATATTTGGGTAAATTTTGAAGGGTTCTTGGTGAGTGGTTATTCAATACATTAATTGATCTTTCTTAATAGTGAATTGAGACTACCTGCTTAACATCTTGCAGGGAATTCATTGGGAATATGCTTGTATAATGTTTTAGTACATTAGCATCTGAATATTTTTTTTTATTTGTAAGATAAATTAAAATTGTTACCTTAATATCAGTAAGCGAATCATGTTCATTCATGTTATTTTTTTAAGGAATAAGGAACACACGATTCTCCTATTACCGTTTCAAAACATGAGAAAAAATTTTAGTCAAAATTCACGACCTCTAAATTGAAAACCTGTTGGCCCATTAATTTATGTAATTATATAAGATAGTCTTGTAAGAGATTTCTATACCTAAAAATAATCGAACATCGTTTTAAAAATAAAGTTTATTTTTACAAAACCAATAGTTATTATTTTTGAGCTGTTAGGTAAGCAAGATAATAGTAACCATTCCACGTATCATTAATGAAAGAATCAATGTTTTTAAGATCAAATCATATTTTGAAAGTATGTTTTTGGCGTCAAACACATGCACATATCAACAAAATAGCCAGATTTATTACAATATTATGTTGTAGTTTTAAAAAAACTGATGTGAATTAATGAATGAAATGACGTCATATAAAAATTTCTTTCTCCCAGATTAAGATTGCCTCCATTAATTGCATGATGTCAGCTATTAAAGATTTATGTCCCCAAAAATCATTTTACTATATTTTATTTCACCATGAAATATTTTATGAAACATTACCCACAATCAGTATAAGAAATTTCTGTGGCCCTAAACAAAATCGCCCCATTCCCCACAACAAAGCGATAAGGGCATAAAAGTCGTGACCACAATGTCATCAAACAAACTGTTTACTATTCCTAATCCATTGAACAATACAATATATGCCTTACATTGCAATCCTAAGCTTCAATACAGAAACCCTTTTGTGTTTTACCAAAAAAACTAGGGATAATAAAGGAATATATCTAAAACCACGTTCGCAGTTACGGTCCCGTCATTCAATATCCACTGATATCTCATTTTGCCGCGCGAATAGAACTGAACAGAATGGATAGCGATTCGGAGACCCTTTAGAACTGGTTCAAGTTATAGAAGTTGGTCACCAAACGAAAGTCCTAACCCAATGTATACTTTTATTTCAATATGATTCATCAGATACACAGTACGATATCACATCAGATTTTGAAATAGTAAACTAGCAACTTAATGTCACAGAACACTTGATAAATCGTTGTTTTCAATGAATGGGTTATCATACTCGAATAACGAAACTCAATAAGAATATACTTACTTGAATGCGATTCGAAAATCTGTATTAAAAATGTATGTGTATTAATAGTGTTCTCCTACCAAAATCATCAGCTAATTAATAATTTTTTTTAGATGTTTTTTTTTTGTAATGTCTATAAATTTCTACAATATTTATTTATAGCATTTAGCTGCTGTAAAACAGATTGTGTACTTTTACTTGTTTGATAAACAAGAGACATCTCATCAAAATAATTTCTTATTAAAGCTTAGACCTTTAATTCCACATGACCAAAATATAGTAGGAACAACGTGGATAATGTTACTAGTATCTGTGTTATATTGTAACATATTCTGGTACCGGTTTATTATAAAACAGATTTCGGTAACATCGTCCCATGTTCTTGCACCAAACACGCTTGATCTTGCCACAGGCAGTGGCCTCTCGAAGTGTCGAACATTGAATTTCGTGTAGCGACACATTTCTGCGAAAATATTACTCGACACGTATCAACTCGGTATTGTATTAGTAATGCCGCTGATGGAATATCATCGTGGTTATTGATTGTTGACAGCGATCTTTTATTATTAGTAAATGATATTGTGTACATTCTGTAAGAGTATTGAATAGACAAGTTCAATTGTTCAAATCTGTGTAAACAAGGCAGAGTTGATTTAAAAATGTCTTTAAATGTAATTCTCTCGCTAGGAAATGTAGACTGCATGTAAGCGGAAAGTATGGTTTTCTAACCATTGTAGGGGGGCAAATGACCAGGTAAATCTTATTATGGTATAAGGAGGCAAAATCTAGCAGAAGGTTCCCTAGATGGTAAGTAACCACCGCCGCCCATTGACATCTGCAAATCTAGAGTCACAAGCGCATTGACGTTCCTCCACTGGAGGTGTAGAAGGAGGTGTTTGTCACTGGATGAAAAGTAACGAAAAATTGCGTTTGTGTAAGACATTAGTCCGGTCGAGCTGACCAATATGTGGCCAACACAACCTCAATTATGTTAACCCCTGTAGGTACATTTACATAATAAGGACTAAGATAATTATAAATAATTCCACTTTAGTTCAGTTATTACGTGCAAAATCTCCCTCATATAAATCAATGTAAACCACAGCAAAAGTGACGTTGCATCGTATAAAAAGCGCGTTCTACACTGTCACCTCCAATCCATTTTCAATTAACGTGTCCAGGGGAGCGTTAACACCGCCCTACACGCCTGCTCGCCGTTAGGCTGAGTGCACACCAACGAATGGGTGACAACACATTGCAGATTGTGTTGTGATTAAAGCTTATTAGGTGACGAGAGTCAGTGTTGTTCAGAAGTGTACAGGCAATTACACTTTTTATTATTTTGCTGTAACAATCATATATGGGTCATCAAAATACTAGAAGGTTTTGGCGTACTCTATCACGCTGACGAGAAGGGGTGGTACAGGGTGTGTTTCAAGATTTTCTTCTCGTTTTTTAAATGGAACAGTGGGCAAACCCGCAGACGCATTGCCTAATGGCAAGCGATTATCAACGTGATGGCAAACGCAGCGTAGGAAGACCTCCCGCGAGGTGGACAGACGACCTGGTAAAGATCGCAGGGACTCGTTGGATGCAGGCCGCTAACGATCGGTCAATCTGGAGGTCATTGGGGGAGGCCTACGTTTAGCAGTGGACTTCTTGCGGCTGATATGATGATGATGAAGCGATTATCGCCGCTCATTGACATGATCAGAGGCGTCACAAGTGCGTTGCGGGCTTTTTGGGGATGGGGAGAGGGATATGAGGAGGGGCCTCTTGTGTCTTCACTCACTCGGCGGAGGCGCTGTTTTACATCAGTTTTCTGTGAGGCCGTGGTAACACTCCGGTCGAGCCGGCCCATGCATGCCGAAGTGTGGCTCTCTTTGCGGTAATGCTATCCTGCGTCGTTTACTCCGTTAGTCATCTCCTACGACACCCATGAGATGAATAAGGGTAGTGACACTCGGTATTCTTAATCCGTCATCACACAGACATTATAATTTTAAATAATTAAATTATTAATAATTATACTTAAAAATTTGTATCCCATCCCTAACGGATGTCGCCCGCCCTTTATTCAAATATCTCGCAGACGCGGTAGGAGGCTAATTACGTAGCCTAGGGTGTCTACAGCCATTCAGTTGATGCTTCCTGTTAGAACACAACTAGATCTAACTTAGATTTGCTACTTGTTATTTATCTTTAGATAATGCCATCTTTAGTCTAGTTAAAGTTACGACTAAACTAAAGATAGCTAGTAGTTGGTTATGGCGAATTTACAAGGACAAGTTCATTTTAACTTTCCAGAGAAATGCTTCATTTAACATCAAACTTGTGATGATATGGTATCGTATTTTATAGGTGAATATTTATAGAAAATTCAGCAATTGTGGGATTATAGGCCCCCGTGAGGCCGTGACATACATTCACAGATGTATAGGTATTCCTAATGCGGAAGTTATCTTTTCAAAACAAACCAGAAAGCAAATACATATTGTTTGAAAGTTTTTTAATAGTTTTTAACTTTAAACTTCACATTTCTTTATTCGAAATTTTCTAGAAAACGTGTTCAAAGAATTATTTTCGCGTATTTATGTACAGACTTTATTTAAGTACAAAAGAAACAGTATACTCGTAGTTCGATTGCATGTTTGAAACTTCCATTAACGAGATCAAAATTGTTTTCTTTTAAATTCATTTCTCAGTTTTCTAGTTTATCCTAGTAAAGTAGAAAACTTTACTAAACCAGAACTAATACATTACTTAAGTTTCATCATCATCATCATCATCATCAGCCTATCGCAGTCCACTGCTGGACATAGGCCTCTCCGATTGCACGCCACTTAGTTCGATCTTCGGCTTCTCGCATCCATCAACGCATCAACTTGAGTTTATCATTCTGAAAAAACATAATACCTTACTAACTGTAGCTTAGAAATAATTGTGTGCTCATGTTGATAACTCCTCCTGTAGTTTATTGTTTCTGATAACATCTAATAACAGTGTAAGTAAAAAATAATATAGATTAGTAACACAAGAAACGAAAATAAAAATTCTTTACATTTATCTTTCCTAGTGGACATATGAGAAAGAAAAATATAATAGAGGTAGTATAGTTGTAATAAATAAATAAGTACCAGTAATGGGAAAAATAATATAATATCAACTCAATAAATTCTAAATTTAACCACGTACCTATGTTATTCTCATTGGTTATGATTCTTTCAGACATTTTTACCGTCAAAATAAATAAAAAGGCATTCAGGCATATTTACCTTAAAAATAAATAAAAAGTTGAAAGCCATGAATATGGTGAAACACATTCAATTAAATAACGCAAGGTACCGTTAACGCGCGTGAACAACAAACACGGTATATGAGATGTCACGTAATTACAACCGTAGAGGTTTTCATGTTTTCCACTTGTCTGCGTATCTCTCGCACCTCATTATGGGAAAATAACGTGTGATCTACAATTTAAGTTAGACATTTTCAAAACTTCCTTAGAACTCTCAACAAATGTTAAAATATGAAACTTGTTAAGAATAAAAATCATTAATTTAAGCTAAAGTAAGACTATCCTTTTTTAAATTTGAAATTTAAATTTAATTCTGGAGGCATTTATGAAAAAAAATAACTTTTAGAGACCTTTTTTTAGTTATGTGTATAGTAGCTTTATAATTTTGATATGTCTTACTTATATAATACTATAATTTTTTTGTCCTTAAGATCCCGTATATTACATGTACTTTGAATTAGGTAGGTGTATTTCATTAACTGCTCAAAAAAATCCAATTTCATAAACATCAGTGACAATAATTGATTTCTATAACCTGTCTCTAGTTAAAATTGGATATAGTCTATGTTTTATTAATATGTTTGATTCAATACTTTATTTGATATGCAGGATTATTTTTTTATAAGTAACGATCTGAAACTACCCTAAAAAGGACCTTAAGGTACCTTTAAGGTAATCTTAGACCTTTTTCAAAAACATTCAGCTTAGTATCTACCTCTACCTTAATTACCTCTTTTGTAATTAATTCTTTATGTATAGCCCAGTTAAAATGACTACTCTGCCTGATGGAAAGCTTAAGCAGAATTCAAGACCGGTGGTCACCGTACTCATTGCGAATGCAGACAATAAAACTACGCAGTATGGTGACCCACATCATGGCGGCCTAGAGATGCTTCTTCATCATTGGGCCTCCGGTCTCGCACTCACCAACGAAACACGACATCTCGAACGCTGTCATTTAACGTGGATCTTCTGTAGGAGGGAAGTATCACCCCAGTCGAACCGGCGCGTTTTTGCTGAAATCTTAAGATTTTATTCTCGTTGGATGTTTTGTATCCCACCCCATTGTGTTTACGTCTTTGTACACGGGTAATATATGTGTATTTAATTGCTGAAATTGATCCAAAGATATTCTCAACGACGAAATAACAAAAGTGCATAGATATTAATAAAATACAAGTATGTTTAACAAAAAATCACTAGTGCCAAGCCAGCAAACGTTGGATAGCAGCCGAAATAAATTAAAGGAACAAGTATCATTTAAAGATAAACACGACGCTCTAAAATTTTTGTTTAAATATTAAAAAGCGTCTGAGTGTAGGTAAATCTACCTCGCGTTTTCCAACGTTTTAATACAATTATACAGGGGTCCGGGTCGGCTAAAAGCTCGTTTATAATAACATTACTTTCGTTTTCGTTGAGAGCACGACGCTAAACCAATTACGCAGAGTTTGAACGTAGTTTTGGTATAGCCTATCGCGTTTCAAAGGGTAAGGTTTTATGTATTTACTCTTCATTATAACAGTGAGCCACCAGATATTTTCACCCTTTTCATTACAGTATATTTAGATACTAAATAAAAATTGCAAAAAAATTGAGCTCCAATTGAGAAGTTCCGATCGGGCTTATTGCCTATCGTTGAAAATTCAAATAAGTACAAAGAAAGGCCTCTTAAATAAAGTTTATAGCACTAGTATTCAGCAAATAGATTTTTTTATGGAATGGCAAACCAGCAGACGTGTCGCCTGATGGTAAGCGATTACCACCGCCCTTGGACACCCGCAACACCAGAAGCGTCACAAGTGTGTTGTCGGTGTTTGTGGGATGGGGAGGAGGATGGGGGCAGGGGTTGAGGTATGAGCCTCCGGTATCCTCACTTACTCGGTGAAACACAGCGCAAGCGTTATTTCACACCGGTTTCCTGTGAAGCCATGATATCACTCCGGTCAAATGAAATTTCGCATACGTAGGTATTAATTCATACATTCACGAAATTATACGACTATAATAAATCTGCTTTTTATTATTGTTAATTAATAAAAATTTGACTGTGATGACTAAGTAATCCAATGCTAGTACTTATCATGTTAATATCAATATATAATATACTAGCTGACCGACAACCTCGCCCGTAGCGAAAAATTTTCCCCCGTATAGGGTTGACTTTTTACACCTTGTGTCCGAAAAACCCCAATATCTTACGGAACCCTATTTTTTTCCAAAATAAAATATAGCCTATGTTACTCGTGGATAATGTAGCATTCGAATGGTGAAAGAATTTTTAAAATCGGTTCAGTAGTTTTAGAGCCTATTCATTACAAACAAACAAACATACAAACAAAGTTTTCCTCTTTATAATATTGGTATAGATGTATATCTTTATTCTCAAAATAAAGCAAAATAAACAATAAATAAAAACATTTTCTCCCACTAATTTGGGAAAAAAAGATGTGTGAATGTCAGCACTGTATATAAATTGCATTTTTTTTTATTTCGATTATAGCGTTGTTTGTCTTAATTTAAGTACATATAGACTCAATATACCTAAACGTGATCAAGTGAACAGTATTTCTGCTGACTTGTTACAGATTTTTGACCTTGCAACGCATTCTTTCACTACGCATTTGCCCATTTTAATGATTATTGTTGTCACGTGTCACTACGTCAAGTTCGGTTGGCGCGATATTGAACACTAAACTGACGTATGCCTCGGTTAAGAAATTTCTTTTTGGACAACGGCAACACCAGAGGCATCACAAGTGCGTTGCCGATCTTTGGGGAGAAAGGGGATAGGGGAGGGGTTGGTGTATGGGCCTCCGGTATCGTCACTCACTCAGTAAAACACAGCGCAAGCGCTATTTTACACCGGTTTTCTGTGAGGCCGTGGTATCACTCCGGTCAAGCTGACCCATTCATGCCGAAGCGTGGCTCTCCCACGAAATTATTTTCGGCCTGTGCATTTTTATTTTGTAATTGCTAATTTAGTGTATAGTAGATCACTGACCGAGAAGCAATGGAAAAATGACCTATGTCCAGTGGACGGCAATATGCTGATAATGCCATTATCGTTGATTAAAACATTTAATACCTTCGTTGTCTCAAAACTTTGATCAGAAAGACTGTATCATATTGTGATCAAGATGCATTCATCAAAAACAGTTCTCTAAATATATTGTTTGAAAAGTACAATGCTTTTAAAGGATTCAACGGGCGTATTTTTTATTGTATCAAGTTACAAAGGTAATTTGTGCATACTTAACCACAGAAAAGTAGGTATCTTATTTGCAAAGAATTTTATATTAAGTATATTTTTGAAAATTAAAATTATTTATGTAGTTAAATCAGTTGTCTAGTACCCATAGTTCATAATCTGCTTAGTTTGTGACTAGATGGCGTTATATGTCAGACGTCTGAAATTTTAATATTTTTTATTACAAAGACCTACAAAGATAGATCATTAAACATTGACTCGAAGAGTTACAAATGACACCGTCGTAGTACATAATACAGAACATTTACTCAGTATCATCTCCATAGTTACTTTTATCACCAAAAAGGCTTTCTCTGTTCCAAACATTAACTTAACGGCAGTTATAAATCTTGCCAATGTGCCCGTGATTCTTTTGTTTTTCTTTCAATGTAAGAGTCACCATTAAATAAGTTAAGGATTTTCTAGCAATAGACACAAAAGGTTATTAGCGAGGTCATCTCTAAGCTACGTAGACATAAATAAAGTATTTGGGCGATTTTAGAAGTTAATTTAGTTACTTTTAAAGTTCTAAGTGATTCTGTTAAAATCAACTTCCATACTTATTTTCATAATTGACTTACAAATATGAAATCAATTATTAGGTATGTATATGCCTAATAGTTTTGGGAAACAAAACTAACTATGGCTTGGCATCTATAGATATATTTCTTGGCCTAGTGTTCAGTGTTAACAATGCTGAAATAGATGTTGGTTTGTTGACACTTGAACACACAATTTCGTTGAGATTAAAATCGTTTAAATTAAGAAGGCAAAACAATTGATGCTAGATAAACATATTTAAAAATAAATTCCTATTAGGATCTCTATGTGATAAGTTTGAATAGATGGCGCTGTTTGCGGGATCATCATATTTCTGATTTGTTCATGTGTGAATGAATTATTAGTCTGTGATTAATACCAATTTGTTGTCGTAATTGTTGCGTTTAGTTTGAGGATTCGATTCCCACGAACCTACAACACACAGGATAGTAGAAAGCTACATATCGAATATGATATCCGTAGATTCAATATTATATAGATATTTTAACTACTCAATAACATACCATAACGACTACCGATCCGGATAAAAATTGGCACACATTCTAATTGTAGATAAACTAGAATTACGCGTTGGCAATGAACTGAGATACTCTTGGTTAGAAGCTAATATAAAATACTGCAAATATAATTCAAGGTTTTTATTTTATTTTTTGAATAGGGGGCAAACGAGCAGACGCATCACCTGATGGTAAGCGATTACCGCCGCCCATGGACACCCGCAATACCAAAAGCGTCACAAGTGCGTTGCCGGCCTTTGGGGGATGGGGAGAGGGAATGTGGGGAGGGGTTGGGGTATGGGCCTCCGGTATCCTCACTCACTCGGTGAAGTACAGCGCAAGCGCTATTTCACACCGGTTTTCTGTGAGGCCGTGGTATCACTCCGGTCGAGCCGACCCAATCATGTCGAAGCGTGGCTCTCCCACGGAAGAACGTTCTACATAGTCTGATAACTGCTATTTAATCTCTCACAAAATGGGCACATGGCTGTAAAAGATAATCGCAATAAATTGTGACGTCATTAATAACCAATAGCGAATAGCGATAACCAATATGCCGATATAATTTAAGCTCCCGTAAATCAATGCAATATTAAGCGATAAGCCAAACTTTTAATGGTTATATGTATAGTAACGAAGGTTTGTTCTAGAATATTTAAATTGATCTGTATGAAGATTCTGGCTGCTGATATTCTTGTTTTTAGTCCCAAATAAATGGTTGTAAAATCGGCATGATCATTTCTTTTGATATTGCCTTTAATCTATTTATAATATGAATGTGTTTATAAATATTTATTAGAGTACTAGCTGAACCCCGCGGTGCTATCCGCGGTACGACAATTACCGCAGGCAACGCCGCGAGACGAAACGATATCTGTATAAATTGTGTGTTATTCTGGTGTATAAGCTATATTATTGCAAAATTTCATCAAAATCCATTCAGTAGTTTTTGCGTAAAAGAGCAACAAACATACTCACTTACATACTCACAATATTAGTAGGATTCTTTAGCAGTTTAGTTGCTATTATACAGACTGTGCTTTTTAAAATCACACAGCAACTCCCCACTTCTCTAATTTTGGAGGTGAATAATTCAAGTGACACGTCTACTGGTTTGTCTACCATCTAATAAAAAAAAATGGAATTGATGAACACAAAAGAATCCGTACAAGACAAAATGCTAATAAATAATTCCGAATAGTAGAACGACTTCCATCGTTGAACAACACACGAATGTAAAAGTATATCCGCACATACACATACACAACTAAAAATATAACTGTAGTTGAGTGATCGACTTTTAAATCCCAGATAATCAAGTTTCCGTGGTGTAGCGGTTATCACATCTGCCTAACACGCAGAAGGCCCCCGGTTCGATCCCGGGCGGAAACATACTTTTTGATATTTTTGTTAAAAATATAACTTTTGTATAACTTTATGTAAAGTACAAAAGTAAAATAAAATCACTAAAAACAAACTTTTATTTGTTCGAATCTTAAAAATTAGGCAAACAATATTTTAGTTCAACTAATAAATACCTGTGTATTATAAATCGAGAGTATTATTGTATAACCAGCTTCTTCCCGCGGCTCCGCCCGCGTGTACCTCGGTTTTCGCAGTAAAGAGTACTAATGTCTTTCCTCGAGAATCCAAGTATCTTCTGACCAAATTCATTAAAATCGGTGCTGTGGTTTACCCGTAACAGACAGACAGAGTTACTTTCGACTTTATGTATAACATAAATAAATAACAAATAAATATTCCGGACTAACACACAACGCCATCTAGTCCCAAGCTAAGCAGAGCTTGTGTTATGAGTACTAGACAACTGATATAAATACATATATACTTTTTTTTACATATTATACATAGAAAACACCCAAGCTCCGAAACAAATATTTGCAGATTATACAAACATTTGGTTCGACCCGGGAATCGAACCCAAGACCTCAAGCTTAGCAGTCGCATACGCTACCACTACCGCACCGAGGCAGTCATGTTAGTATGATAAGCTCTTTTTTTATTTTGACCCACTTCTAATGGTCAGATTTCATTTAAACTTAGTAGACCTATAGAGGACCGATCACAACACAGTAATTAGAAAAAATAAAATAAATAATAGTGTTAAAAATCTTAAAAATCACGCTTTATATAATTTTAACGTAAAATAGCGTAGGGTGCGTTCTGAAAATATTTCTAAAATGTCGCCAAACGCTTTTTTACATTAAAACTTTCCAACTTTTTAGTTTGGCTTGTTTATATTTATTTTTTTCCTCTTTATTTTAAGGGGCTTTTACCCTATTAGGGTATGCCAGCCCAAAAGCGTGGATTTTAGTTTTATTTTAAATTGTATTTTTTACTTTCCATCAGGCACTGAAAGTGAATGTTTATATAATATACTAGCTGACCGACGCAACCTCGTTTGCGTCTTTTATTGCCCGTAGCGAAAATTTTTCCCCCGTATAGGCTTGATTTTTTACACCTTGTGTCCGAAAAACCCCAATATCTTACGGAACCCTATTTTTTTCCAAAATAAAATATAGCCTATAGATTTACCATAGCAGCGCCATCTATTGATTACTTACTCAACCCAGTCGAAAGGTATCGACATCTGTTAGAATCATTTGGAGTTAACAGATATTTGTGACTGTCAAATAATAACAGACAAATAATTAGCAATAAATTAAAATTGCGACTATAATTTGAGATTTAAACTATCCTATCTCTCAAGTTGGATCGAACTGCACATGGTGTGCGAATTTTATTATAATCGGTTAAGTGGTTTAGTAGTCCATTGAGTACAAACATTGTGACACGAGATTTATATATATTAAGATAAGATAATAGTGAAATAGACAAGTCGGAGTTCCACACTTGCATTTTAAAATGAAATGGCATGCAAAAAAACAAGTTTCTTGCCAAACTGAGAAACATAATATTTCATTCGCTTCTAAATATACAATTATGTATATTAAACCGTTTCGAAAGTAATGTACCGTCAAAAAATAAACAACTTGAGCGTTCCGTCTGTCCCTTCCGCTTCGCTACATTTTCCATATTGTAGTTACTAACTTGGGTAGGTAGCCCAATTTTGTGAAATTTGTTTGCTTTGACGGTTGATTGGCTTATGCAAGAATCTTGAATACATCGGTTATACTGACCGGAAAATATTTGAGTGGGTCTTTGTATATTTTTGGTTTGTATGCTTATAAAAATATTTGCATCGTTTTCCGGACCACTAATGAGTTCGACATTCATAAAATAAGTTTTTTTGTTCAATAAAAGTTACGTGATTGTATTGATTCAATTATTTATTATTGCAAAGAAAACCTTTCTACTCTGTTTCTTTTAGTTTCAGATATTACAGAACGGTATAATGTCACAAGATAATTCCGATAATATTCAGCATCACAGACCATAATTATAGTAAAAGTAATATTAATTTTCACCGTGAGAGAGCCACGCTTCGGCATGAATTTGGATGACCACAGCCTCACAGAATACCGGTGTTAAATAGCGTTTGCGCTAGGTTTCACCGAGTGAGTGAGGGTAAAGGGGACCCATACCTCCGACCCCTCCCCCATCTCCCTCTCCATCCCCAAAGGCCGGCAACGCACTTGTGACGCCTCTGGTGTTGCGGGTGTCCATGAGCGGCTGTAATCGCTTACATTCAGGTGATACGTCTGCTCGTTTGCCACCAATACCGTAAAAAAAATAGCTGTAAACTTTCTAAAATACGCAGTTTGCAGTACATGATTTACGATTGAAATACAAACAGCTACTTTTAAAGAAGAAAAACGTCACTAATTACCCTTCCCTCAACCGTGTGGAGGTAACAAAACCTAGACTACTCTAGCAAATGACTTTTTTATTAACCCGTAAGGAGAAATAAACAACAACTTATCCACATTGCCACGCAATTAAGTGACCACAAAAACTCGTGAAAATGTCCTTTACAATGGCCTCGTTGACCCACTGACCAGAAGTCAACCAGTTAAGCCTCTATGACAGATGTTTTCACGGCCTAAAGTAGTCTTGAACACGCGACTAGCTCGTAAATTTACCCAATGCACATTAAGCATATCTGGACAACCAAATAACAAAACATTACTAAAAAGAAAGAACTAAAAATGCAGTTCGAAATTTGGTTTAGGTACTATTTATATTTTAATCTGTGGTTGGAAATATGGAGTAGGTGACCTTGTGTTGCGTGACAAAAAGGAGTTTGGTTTAGCTTTCGAAATAACTTAATTAAGAGGGTAAGATATCAGGTTACTTCCTTAGTATACACACTCACACAAAATTATTTGCTTGTACTTTTTTGAGGTGTATAGAGTATTATAAATAAGGCATTATATCGGGTTTCCCTAATGTACCTAAACGTTAACACAATTTCCATGTAAAGATTATTATCTTAGGCCTTTAAAAATATGAATGTAAAGAATCCAAATAAGAGTACTTTTTATAAGTCATCAAATAGTTTAAAAATTGGTAATTGATACTACTTAAATCACAATGCCTAAAGTATTATTACAAGGACAGACAGTGCCAGTCAAAATAACAATTGTTTGCTGGCTATGACGTCAATCTTCTAACAACAAATTAAAGAAATATACGAGTAGAAAATCACAAAACACGTGTCTTATCTCACACACTGAACCCCTGAATTGTGTACTATTTCTTTATTGATAAAAAAATGTTGCCCATTCAAGCATTTCCGAGGGTCCGAATGCACTGATCGCAACAAGCCGATATGCATGTTGGTATTTTGATTTTTTCTACTCGAATTGACGGGGGAGAAAACGTAATTTTGAAAGTTACTAGCTTTAACATGATACGCGATTCGTGTAGCAATTCTCAAAAGACAACATAATGTTTCTAATTTTTACACAGCCTGCAAGAAAGCATAAGCAGAATCGAAGAGCGGTGGTCACCATACTCATTGCGAATGCAGACAATGCAGCATTGAAGCATGGTGACCCACATTATGGCGGCCTATTGCGATGCTTTTCATCATTGAGCCTACGGTCTTCTTCTTCAGATAAACTATAGGTCACTATTATGACTGTAAAGATATTTTACGCCTAGTTATAGTGTTTTATGTGACGTTGACAATATTAAATTTCACTAACGTCCCAAATTTTCAAAGCACAGTGTAGGCCCTCAAAGCGCTTTCAGATGACTGGATTTCAATGAATACGAAATATTTTTCCACCAAATAAGGATAAACAGTTTTCTGTAAGCCGTCTCACACCAAAAACGTATGCCCTATAGCCCTTTCATTCACGTAATCAAATAAAAGGTATTACGATTGATGTTATGCTTAACATTGTACGCAAGAAAAATCAAATCAAAGAAAAACTCTTGTTTTATTGAATAGGGGGCAAACGGACAGATGTATCGTCTAATGGTAAGCGATTACCGCCGCTCATGGATACCCGCAACACCATAGGCGTCACTGATTATATTGAAAAAACTGATTATACCTTTTATGTCTTAATGGATATGTCATTTTTACAGGAGTACAATGACGTAAAAAATTGATAATCCCCAAATAAATTCAGGATTGTATGAAAACAAAAACACACACACACATCTTATTTCAAAGATATTCGTGGTACAATTTGGGAACAAAATGGCCTATCAATTTGTTTGATACATGATACTAGTACGTTTTTTGCTGAAGGCGTACGTGATGCGTATTATCGGTAAACTGCGTCGGTAAACTGAAAAACATCGTTTATTTTCTGCAAATCGTGTCAAAGTTTGATGCATATTTATCCGCTGAAAATATGTAATATGTGTTATGGTAACTTTTCGTACCAAAACAGCCAAAGCCCTGCTTGCCAAACTTATTATGGAGCCTATCTAAATTTTGTTTTTTTGTATTTAAATGCTGTTCTTGCTTTGATGACTGCACAGTTGGCAGTTGGTTTAGTGGTTGCCACGCTGTTTGCTACAGCGCCAAATGTTGTGGGTTCAAATCCTACATGAGACAACACTTTGTGTGATCCACAAATCATTGTTCTAAGTCTGGGTATACTTTGTGTCCGTTTCATACATGTTTTGAAAATCCCCCGCGACACAAGATGTATATTCCTAATGCGGGAGTTGTTTTCTCTCCACAGTTTAAATAATTGTCTAGGCACTGTTGTTAAGAATCTATTTATCCATAGCATGATAACTTCGACAGTTTTAAAAATCTTCGATTTGAAGAAAATATTTCTACAGGCACGACATTTCCTTCGAGTTTTCAAATTTATATCGTGTCGGCGCGTTGTGTGATATTACGAAAACTTTAGCTATTTCTTTTTGTCAGTTGCTTTTTCTCCTAGTGAATAAAATACAATAAAATGGTATGACGAGAGAGCTAGGGTTAGAAATACAGCGGGGGTAGTGGTACGCCTACTCACGAATTCGTTATGCAGTTAAAGAGATCAGTAGAAATCGTTATAACAATATTCAATATTGAACAAAACATCATATAAACAAGATATTACATCAACAAAACAATTAGGTATCTCTAAAGACTGGCTAATGTTAAAAAGGTCAACAATCCTTTATAGATAGGTACGTTGCGTATTATTGCCCTTTGGGAAATTTTGTCAGAATCAATTCCTACTACGCAGCTAAGATAAGGATGAAATATAGAATAATATTATTTTACGACGTTACATTTTGGGAATACTTCGTGTAGTTCAAAGAATATAAAATGCATAAAAGAAGGACCAGAACATTTTGCTGAGAATCATTTGAAATCGATAGTCAGATTTTTTCGCCTCAAAGGCCACCAAAGCGACGGTTGTTGCATTCCATCAGGAGAAGGTGAAATTCACAGATAAATAAAGGTTGTTGGAAAATATTGTTCTAGCATTGCAAAAATTTGTTCTGAGCCTGGGTGTCCTTTGTTGTTTCATGTATGTTTGTAAAGTCCCCCGCGACATAGAATGTATTTTTAAAGTTGAAATCCACACAGTCCACAGCTGAATATAGGCCTCTCTAATTTCACGGCTCTTGGTTCGATACTCGGCTTCTCGCATCTAGCTCCTGCCAACCGTCTTACGCAATCCATCTCGTCACCTGGCCTGTGGACGTCCCTACAATACGTTTCTCTAGACGCTGTTTCCACTCAAGAATCCGTTTAACCCAACGGTTATTGGCACTCCTACTGGCACTCCAAGGTCAACGACATAGCCCACAGGATTAATGGGATGGGCTATGTTGATAACTTTGATTCTTGGTCAATTGTAGTAGAATTCTAGAATACCTAACACAATACTTAGTATTCTTTATTTTGAAATTCCACAAATAAATCGACGAATTCATTCTTGTTTTATATTGAATGGAAATATTTCAGACATGATCACATCTGCCTAAATATTTGTCTGTTATAATTTTGTATAATAATTGAATATTGTATTGTCGCTTCTGCACCTCTTGTTCCTTGGGTCAAATCGGTTGCTACACAAATCACGCGCCCGTGTATCGGGGATGTATCAGGCATTTGTTCGACATTCACCTTGATTTATGGCCATCGCCAGTATCCAGTATCCCGGTTAATTAAGATTTAGTTCTTAGTTTATTATTATTTAGACACTAGATCAATCAACTAGTCAATACATTTAATAAGTTATCACTTCTCAATTTTTAAAAGTTTCAATAATAACAATAACATATCATGATTGTGCATCAAGTACACAACAGATAACTAATTAATGCTAATTGTAAATGGCGGACTTATCTTGCAGACAACAGTAGAATGAAGAGGAAACAATATTCTAGAAAATGTGTATTTGGATAAGAAGAGGAACTTAAAGCATTAACCTAGTATTAATATTGTAAAGAGATACACAATACGGTTAACACAACATAAAATAAGTTAAATTGATAAATATTGTATACACATCTATATACTTACTAGCTTTAAGCTTTACTCCGCCTACGTGTATTTCAGTTATTGTGGTATAGATGGTTAGCTTTTGCAATGTTCTAAGAATCAAAGTATCTCCATGACAAATGTAACATAGAGACCTAATTACTTTTGCATCTATACTAACATTTAACATTGGCAATGCATTAACTACCCCTCCGTTCCCACGTCCCCCCGCACCACTCTCTCTCATAGAAGGCGCTTAATGACGCTTCATTCGGTCCAATCTTATCGTGATAACTTTTAAACTATTCGTCCAAATTACTTAGTGTAAAAGACAAAGTTTATCTACATTCAATACTTGAAGTGAAAAATGTATCAATTTTGATAAGAGTTCGATAAATATTCTAAAATGTGCGTGGTTAAAAAGTATCCAATTTAATTGTATTTATAGTTTACAATTTTGGTCATAGTGACTTCTTCATAATCGTTGTGTAACTGCAACGAATTGGGCAGCGCACGCCAATATAGCTAGACAGTTATCATAATACTGTGACCAAATTATAAAAAATCTTTATAAACTTTATTATGAATTCAGAACTTTTTATGAGAAAGAGGAACAAACACACACACACACACATCCTTACGAACTTTCGCATTTATAATATTAAATGGTAGCTAGGACTAGTAGGATAACTGACTGCTTCGATGGCGTAATGGTAGCGTATGCGACTGCTGTGCGGTCTCGGTTTTGATTACCGGATTGGATCAAATGTTCGTTTGATCTACTTGTTTCGGAGTTTGGGTATTTTCTATTAAAATATATAATATATTTAGAAAAAAAGTACATACGTTTTCTATCAGTCAATCCAGCTCTCATAGAACAGTTTTGCTTAGTTTGAAGTCACTTGGTGTTATGTGACAGATGTCTGATACATTTATATTCATTATATTTATAGATTACAACAACATCAAAAAGTGCTTTAAATTTATTTTAGTAATTTTTATTACAAATCTTGGTCTATGAGCTTCAGTTTCCTATTTTTATCTACTATCAGGTTGTTTCGCTAAATTGCGTTTTATTTGCTAGCGGTCAAGAAGTCGATACGTACGATTTCCTGATGCCAAATGTTTGTATGTGAGTAGGAAACAAATTTAAACACCTAAATTATTTTTATCTACTATCAGGTGAATTGTAATACATATTATCGTCACCAGACTATCATTTAGACGCGCCCTCATAACATTTATCACCGTGTCTACGTTTAGCAGTAAGAAAATTGGTCTTATTGTGAAAAATCGTACAACAGTTACCCTCTAACGGGGGTTGCACATGCCGTAGTCAATTTATACTGGTAAACGAAATAGTATTTTTTAAAACAGGGGGACACCGTGGTTTAGAGACGGAATATCTAACTTTAGTAACGGTAGGTACAAAATAGTTCCATTATCTTGGATCTACAAATAAATGTCTTAACTTACTTTTTTAGATAAATACGTTATAAATGGACGTCGGCGGGGAAACCAGTCGCTGACGTGGCCGCAATCTGCAAGAGAGTGGGGATCTCTGGTGGCAGATTCATTGTTGCGTTTAAAGATGGGATAGCGGCCCGATCACATTAGGATTTAGGATGCAATTGAGCCGTCAAATCGAGAATGAGTAAGCGAGCAAGTGTTTTCATTGGGACAATTCTGGAAATACCTGAAATAACATGCAAAGACCTGAATAAACAGTCATCATCCATTAGAATAAATCTGACACCCGAAGGCTACTAAATGATTGGTTAACACTTGATTTTGACAAATTTTATGGTATAGCTTCTAAAACAGCATTTATAAGAGTTGAAGATCATCTAGGTCTTCAAGTTTAATAAAAAAAATCTAAGTGACCTTCAAGGAATTAGGATAAGATAATAAAAAGTCAGACGTACCTGCGAACTGAGACTGTCTTCGGTTTTTTATTATTAAATTTACGTACCTACTTAGTAATAAATCTAAATAGCGACCTCTTTTTCAATCCTTATAAACGTCTGTCACTGTCAGTCTTTATACTAGTTTTGAAAATATCTATAGATGGCGTTAAAATGAATCTTTTAAAATGCAGTTGCGGGAGTTCAAAGTTAATAATTTCCACTAAATACGTTTCAAGTGTTAAATACATGTTTACACATTTCCTTTTTTTTTCTCAAAATAATAGGTTGTTGACCATAACCATAGAGGCAAGCAATATTTGTTTTCTTTTTACAGTGTATAATAAAATTCACAAAAAGAGACATGTTGATCTGGTAACACAGTAGTGACGTTAGTAAACTTGCTTCAGTCAAAGTATTGATCGGTTTCATTTGCTAAATTATTTACACAAACACTTGTCGCTTCGGAGATCAAACACGCGTCAATATTAAAGTATCGCGATTATATTAATCAAATAATAATATCGAGACCGACATACTTTTAGAGACGATACAGTTAAACAAAACACCGTAGCTCGATAAATCAGTGTTTAAAAGATTTTTTGTTTTAATTTTCGTTTTAAATTCGAATGATGGATAAATTCATATTTTCATTTTTTGTTTTGCTAAATTGCGTTTTATTTGCTAGCGGTCAAGAAGTCGATACGTACGATTTCCTGATGCCAAATGTTTGGCCCCACAGGGTGAGTAAGAAACAAATTTAAACACTTAAATAATTTGTTTTCCATTTTGGAAAGAGTTAAACCATCTCCATGGCTTATCTTATTAGTTTTTTTTGCTGCACTGTGTTAAAGTTGTGTATTTAATTCTATATTAAAGCTTTACATTCATTAAAATTAAATAAAATATAATTTTGAAACTTAGAATTTAGAATGACCTTAAATTTATATAGGCTGGGCTCAATTTTTACTAGGTTTAGTTAAGTAAATAACATGTATTTTGACATGATGTGACCAAGTTTTGTAACATATCTTACAAAATTAATAATCGGGCATTGGCTTGGCAAAAGCCATATGTCGAGGCTAGTACTGTTCATTTTAAATAAGTAACATTTTAAATTTGTATCTATATAGAATAAGAAATATCCAAAAAGCAATTTAAATACAGCTAATCAACTGAATTTTATATCAAGCAAGCATTATATTCAATACTAGCTGACCGACGCAACCTCGTTTGCGTCTTTTATTGCCCGTAGCGAAATTTTCCCCCGTATAGGGTTGATTTTTTACACCTTGTGTCCAAAAAACCCCAATATCTTACGGAACCCTATTTTTTTCCAAAATAAAATATAGCCTATGTTACTCATGGATAATGTAGCCTTCGAATGGTGAAAGAATTTTTAAAATCGGTCCAGTAGTTTTAGAGCCTATTCATTACATACAAACAAAGTTTTCCTCTTTATAATATTAGTATAGATTAATGGTAATGGTAATACAGCATTACAATATTAAATTTCATGAAAAGCCACTTGGAATCATCATTAAAAATATTTTTACCATTAAATTATGGTTTCAGAGTAGTGATTTATAATGACTATAGTGAACATTTAAAATTATAATCTCTATGTCCAATCTTTTATAGGATATTATAATGAGAATTGAATGTTTTTTAATAATGATTACATTCATGCATCATTATAAATATAATATTAATGTTACCGACCATAAAATATTATAGCAAATAAGAAAGTTTTCTAGCTCTGTCTGCTGTGACTGCTATTAGTGACAGTAGATTAAGGAAATTGGTCAAAGCAAACCAAATTATCAAAAATCTAAAACAAATTGTGTTTTTTAAACCAATTGTTCACAATAAATATAATTAATATTTCTCGCCATTCAAAATAGCTGTTGAGATATATATTCTGTAAAAATCACTTATTCCAATATCACAATTAGACATTGCAATCTATACTCTATACAAATAAGTAAAATTGTAGTGTCTGTTTGTAAAATTAAAAAAATCACTTTTTACTAAATGTATATGTATGTATACGGTACATACCATATTCTTTTAACAATTTTTGTCTGTTTGTTCCGGTAAATCTCTGGAATAGCAAGACCGATTTCGACGGGAGTTTCACTGATAGGTATCTGATGATATAAGGAGAAACTTAGGCTACTTTTTGGACTAGCTTCGCCTAACAGCTTTGCACGTGGTAACCCCAACAAACATTTGATTAGTAAGAATTGTATGAAACATTTTTTTTTTTACCAATTTAGGTTTTTTATATATTTCTATGTGATTGAAAGAGTTGGAAAGATTTACTCTATTGGAGTTGTTATATTTTCTTTTCAAAATATGGAATTCTAAACTGTAAATAAATGCTAAGATTTGAAAAAAAAATCTAGAAAAATTGTTTATCCTTACCCTACATTCAACACGGAGCCAAAAAGAATTTTGAATTGCATACATAATCTTTATCTTTCTTTCTATATAACTGGTCCACAGAGCTATCTATCTTACATGCATATGTTTCTGTCAGCCTCTTAGTTAGATGTAATTTTAGTGTCATTTTTTTTCTAATCATAATTATTAAAAACTGCAGAAAGCTTATTAAACAAGCATCCTACACTGAATTGAAATACTATTTAGTAGATGCAGGTATATATTTAAATACAAGGTGTCTCAAAAGAAATTTCATATTTAGTGGATTGATTAAAAAAAAAGGAAGCGGTATATAGAAAAAATGTTTATTTATTGTTAAAATACACTTTTTGGGAATTCATTTCTTAAAAATAATATCGTCTAAATGTAAACCCTCACGTTGTTGGCACTCATTTAATCGAACAGTAAAATTACTTATGACTGCTCGACAGGTGGAGTGAGGGATGGCTGCCATTTCGTGACGGATATTTTCTTTCAAATGCGCCAGTGAAGTTGGTTTATTGGCGTAAACTTTAGATTTAAGATAACCCCATAGGAAAAAGTCCATAGGGGTTAAATCTGGGCTACGTGGAGGCCAATTTATGTCACCTCTCCGGGAGATCAATTTTCCTGAGAAAATTTCACGAACACGTGGCAGAGATATATTGGACGTGTGTGAAGTTGCTCCGTCCTGTTGAAACCATGTTCTTTGGTTATAGCCAGGAAAGTTTTGCAGTTCAGGTACCAAGAAGTTGTCTAACATCTCCACATAACGCTCTGAATTCACTGTAACTGTACGCCCCATTTCGTCTTCAAAAAAGTAAGGGCCGATAATTCCTCGCGCCGACATGGCAGCCCATACGGTCACTTTAGGCGAGTGTAGGGGTTTCTGATGTTTGCGTTTCGGATTGGCTGAACTCCAGTAGCGGCAGTTTTGCTTATTTACGTGGCCATTAAGATGAAAATGAGCTTCATCCGAAAACAAAATGTTGGTAAACGTTGAAAATCGCTCAATCATCTGATTTACGAAATTAAGCCTCTGACCGGCATCTTGGGGCTTTAATTCTTGCACCAATTGAATTTTGTAGGGGTGCAGCTTTAGATCTTTGTGCATAATGCGATGTAATGATGATCTATGCACATTTAAAGCACTCGCGCGCTTCCGAATTGAAAGGCTCGGGTCGTCACGTACAGATTGATTAACACTCTCCACGTTTTCTACCCTTCTTGATGACCTAGGTCGCCCGGATTTTGATTTATCCAGCGTTGATCCAGTCTCTTCAAACTTTTTAACCCAATGTCGAATGAGAGGAAGGCTTGGCGCATCATTTAAGTGGCGAAAACCTCGAATACTGCAGAATTTTCTACGCGCGACAGTTGTCGAATCACCGTTCTTGTAAAACTCTCGCACGCACAACGCGCGGTCTGCTCCCGAGAAACGCTCCATAGCGACGGAATCCCCAAGAGCCAAGCTACCAATTGACATAACCCCCGCACCCCTCAAGTACGCAGCGTTCACGCAGTAAGCTAAACAAATATAAAATTTCTTTTGAGACACCCTGTAGTATTTTTCTAAAACCCATATTGTTTTATTTATCATTATATCTCTTAGCTTCTGTAAAAGGTGTTCAAATACATTTCATAGACAAGAAAACTAGCCATGAGTATTTTTTTTTAATTCGTTTGTTTTTTCTACCAGCTGGTAGATGGCATGTTCTTGTTATTTGCATTTAAGTGCGATACAGTCGATAACACATATAAACTAACCATTACGAAAACACGTTAACTACGTAACAAGTATTTTAGGAATTACCTACCTACGCGTTTATCTCACAACTAAGTTCGGAGAAAAAGGCATCGTCTAAATATAGAACGCCCCCGCCTCTAAACGCGGGGGCGGTAGAGAGTTAGTATCTGAATAATTTGTACTACGCTAGAGAAGGCCTTCACCGGATAATAGAATAATAGTATGAAGTGAAGGCTCACAACTTAAATACGTTACAAACATAAAAAGTGATTTTTAGATACGCATTTAAGCACAATTTAACTTGAAAATAATATAAGAATGTAATACATGAAACAAAAACTTTGTAGCCCTTTCTACGAAAATTATGCGAACGGAGGAATATGACATTTAGCACAGTTAAAGTTCATATGGAAGCGGAGTGCAGAACGCTAAAAAAATACCTAATTACATCGTCACATCAACAGCCCTTCCAGACAGGACAGACAGGCCTTTCGCTTGAAAGGTTTGGCCTGCTATGCCACGCTGGCCAAACGGGTTGGTATAGGGTTTATTTCAAGTTTTCCTTCTCTTTGCAGTGATGTTGTCCTGCGAAGTTTTCTCTTTTAATCGCCTCTTACACCAATGGGATGAGTAGGGGTGGTGACATTCTGTGGTCTTAACCCGTCACCAATAATAATTCCTACACTATTTTTGACGTTATATAATAAATAATCCCGAGGTATTAAGTGTATTTTACTTTAAGGTATTGTGAGCGGTGGAAGGTAATTTTAGATTAAACTAGCTGAACCCCGCGGTGTTACCCGGGGTTATTGTCGTATCGTGGGTAACGCCGCGGGGCGAAGCTAGTCGAAAAAATGTAAGCCTAAGTTACTCCTTGTACCATCAGCTACCTATCAGTGAAAGTCCCGTCCAAATCGGTCCAGCCGTTCCAGAGATTAGCCGGAACAAACAAACAGACAATAATTTTAGAAATATATGTATACGGTATGTGTGCCGTATATATACATTCATATGCATGTAGTAGAAAGCGGTTATTTTAATATTACAAACAGACACTCAAATTTTATTTATTTGTATAGATAGTACATTAATCTTTGCAGCCACCTATAATCGTCTGCATTTTTATTTAAACCTCTCTATCGATCGAGACCAAACCTTCACTACCCTAACGTAATTCTCCTCGCGCCTATAAACACTTGATTATCGTACGCCGACTTATCGTATATTTCTTATTAATCCTTGCGGTACGAGACACCTAAAATACATGGCGTTTTATGTAGGTCTTCAATTCTGCATTCTATGGCCAATGAACACACGTAAATGAATTATGTTCGAATTTTGACCACTGGGTAACCACCAGTATATTTAAAATCGCTTTACGCTTACGATTCTTGACCAAGAAAATGGTAATATAGTAATGAGTGATTAGGTTACGACCTTTTTGGTAGGTTAAACAAATCTGAGTGATTTGAATCTACCCCAATTGATTTCACACCACACACTACACTACACTTACACTTAAAGGTATATCTACTCTGAGTCTATTCTAGATCTATTCGGTTTCCATGCCTTCTACGAAAGCCCAACTAATCTTCTAGAAATTGCGGCTAATGTGAACAAATATGAAAGCAACAAAGTGATCATAATATGAATTTGCTGGTTCTCAAATATGCGAGAATTTACAGCTACGATTTACAAGAACGTAGCTAATTTAAATTGACTGTAAAAGAAATTAATTTATCAAAGATAAATAGGTACCTAAGTTAATTTATCTAAATACGCCGTTTCAAATGTGTTATTTTGATTTCAATATGCCTATTAATACCTATGTATGTATACCTACCTATGCTTCTTAATTCATTTAAGTAATTTATTTATTTACATTAAGCGAAAAAAAAAATGATTAAGAAAAAAATGACTAATTTCGGCAGCCACTATTGTGATGAATAGATTGGGCGATTATAAATATTGATGATCTAAATTGTTGATGTCCTTATGTATTATTAAAAAGAAAAGTTAGTATTTGTTCTATAGTATGAAGCTGAAAGAAAAGTCAATCACTCACTTATCTACTAAGTAATCATGGTATCTGTAAAACTATTAAACCTGTAATACTTGAATTCGACAAGAAGGTAATTATTTGAGTAGGAGTCGTCAGCTAAGAACGGATTTTGCGACAAGGCCGGATTAAAGATGTATAAGGCTCTCGCACTTTAAATATAAACCCTTGAGTCATTTTGTGCTGTGTCTAGCAGACCGATGGCATTATACCTACAGAATACGTTAATCAAGAATTAAATTATATTGAAGTATTAGTGTTTTCATGAATTTACCTTAAAGGTAGTTCACAGGCATCCCACACTAAAGAGTAAGGTTTTTACCCTTTTTTTGAATCCCCTCGGATACCACCAACTGGTTATGTAGGTGTTACCCTACTAAGGGCCGGTTTTTCAATCGTCAGATAAAACTTATCGGAGGAATAAACTATAACGGCAAAAATAAGGACACGTTACTACAGACACTTACTCTTACAAATAAAGTGTCCTTATTTTTGCCGTCTTATAGTTTATTCCTCCGATAAGTTTTATCTGACGATTGAAAAACCGGCCCTAAGGCGAAACTAAAAGTTTTGTCAGTTTATGTAAGTTTTTATGTTCCACCGTAGCGCCTAAACCAGGTACTATACCGATTTTAATGAATGAGGTGTTAATAGATTCGTAATAATAGCACGGGTAACATAAGGTACCCATATAAAACCTACGGGTTATAGTTTTTAATAGCTTTTTAAATCAAATGTCAATTAGTTTTATCGGAATAAGGTCGTAGAAAAAACCCTTTCTGTTTCTGAAGTATTTTATTTTTCACTGGAAAGGTACTTTAAAGCCCATTTGTATGTAACAGATAGTAACATATGACTAATACATAGTTATCATATATTATATAAACACTTCAGTTTAATTACGCAAGGCGAAAGCCTCACAGATAAGGATATTCATTGCGTAGGTAGAGTAGGCACTTATGTGATGTGTGTGATTAATCAATACTCTATCTAAAACGTTTTTTTTTGTGGAAATCTTGCTGACGACAAAAATGTCGTTTAGTAAATGCATGGATAAACATTTGACAAATGCTCTGTCACATAATTATCTATGGTAAAACCGAGGATTAATATAAGATCTGCTCCCTGGCCTGACTACCCAAAACAGTTGATTTTTGTATGCTTAGACATGGTAATAACAACGAACTCAACAAACAAATAACAGTTACACTGCACAACTGAATAACACACTCATTTTCATAACAATATTAAAGAGAACTAGATTTATGCATGAAAATGTGCATACTTAACAACCGAGTAAGGATAGAACCCGTTACACATATTCACGTAGAATCCGCATTCTAGCAGTGAATGCCCCTTTTTCTACATTTTGAATTATAAAAAAAAAACTTTTAGAGAGGTCTCATTCTAGTAGAGAAATCGAAAAAATGAATCTGTTGCTTTTACCCATATATAATACTAGCTGACCGACGCAACCTCGTTTGCGTCTTAGTGTGCAAATTTTCCCCCGTTTTTGAAACACTCTTCATTCGTGCTCCGCTCCTATTAGTATTAGTGTGATGATATATAGCCTATAGCCTTCCTCGATAAATGAACTATCCAACACTGAAATATTTTTTCAAATGGTAGCAGTGGTTTCTGAGATTAGCGTGTTCAAACAAACATACTCTTCAGCTTTATTATTATACTCTTTGCGCTGTAGCATGGTGCGGGTGACAGTTTTAGTAACACTTCGTTTTACTCTTGAAAGTTGCCGCGATTTATAAATTATGACTGAGTATTTCAGCTGTACCACATTCGCAATATATATTAAATCATTAATAACTGTAGTAAATTTAATTAAACCAAACCAGAAAATCTACAAACAAAATCAAATCAAATGAAAAATTAAGCAGTGTTATGCGTATGACGTAACGCCATAGAAATATTTAATGATAGCTTTCGAAGCATGGATGTTGATAAACTACGGGCTGATGCTGCTGGGCTGGACTGGACGAACATGGCAGCTGCCACTGACGTAAATAACAAAATCGAAGTTTTTAATGACACCATTGTCAAACTATACGACCTTCATGCTCCGGTTAGGACAGTGAAATTAAAACGTGCCCCGGCACCTTGGATGACTGAGGAAGTCCGAACAGCTATGAGGCGACGAGATCAATCATTTCTTAGGTTCAAGAAAAATCGTTGCGAGGATAAATGGAACCTTTATAAAGCTGCAAGGAATCGGTGTAACCAGGTGATACGCAACGCTAAACGCCGACATATTCTTCAAAACATAGAGTCTTCTTCGTCTTCCAGTATCTGGAAATTTCTCAATAGCCTAGGTATTGGTAAAAAACAACATCTCGTTTTCAATAATACCATTAGTTTGAATGATTTAAACCGTTATTTCTCTTCTACAACTACGTTGGACCTTCAAACTAAATGTCAAACGTTGAACTACGTATCAGGTCTTACCAGTCCTACCACTGACTCATTTGAATTCTCTCCGGTGCCTTCTGAGGATATCAAGGGGATTATCCTATCAATCCATTCCAATGCTGTGGGATGTGATGGCATCAGCCGTCGCATGATTGTCACCATCCTGGACCCTATCCTTTTGGCAATCACTCATATAATCAACTTTTCTCTCGACTCCGGAACCTTCCCCTCTCTGTGGCGCAAGGCATACGTTATTCCCCTACCAAAACATAACAATCCTTCACTTCCTGAACATTTTCGACCTATTTCTATTCTTCCCTTTCTGTCTAAAGTTCTAGAAGTCTGCGTTCATAAGCAACTATCAAAATTTGTACACAGAAATCATATATTAACATTAACATTAACATTAACATTAAAAAACTCGACAAACGTTCAGATTTCTAGTGCGGAAACATTTTCTAAACAGTTTATCAGATTCATCTTAATTTTATACTCTCCCTCTTGAATTAGTATTATATGTATTTAGGTATGTAAATAAATTTATTTAGTAGTATGTATTATTATTTTTATGTATATATATGTGTATGTATATGTGTGTGTGTATATATGTATATATGTGTGTATATAAGCTATATGTATGATATCTTTACCTACATTTCTATTTTCTGTGCATCTACCATGTTTGGCTCTGCATCGCCCTAAGGTCGACTGTTAGAAAATGCCTACGGCATTAAGTCCGCCTCTGTACATTTGTGCATAAAGTATAAATAAATAAATAAATAAATATTAAGCCCTCTACAATCTGGCTTTAGGGCCGGTCACAGCACAGTCACTGCTCTCCTTAAAGTGACTGGCGATATTAGGAAGGGCATGGAAGACACTAAAGTCACAGTACTAGTATTAGTTGACTTCTCGAATGCCTTTAATACCGTTAGTCGTGATATCCTTTTATCTATCCTTAAATATCTCATGGTCTCTTCTGAGGCACTGGAATGGTTCTCCAATTATCTTCGGGGGCGCCAGCAGTGTATTCGCATTGAAGAGTCGACCTCAAGTTGGTGCGACCTCTACACTGGTGTCCCTCAAGGCGGCATTCTATCTCCTCTTTTATTCTCAATATTTATTAACCTTATCACTCAACAACTTCGCGGTGCGTATCACCTATATGCCGACGATCTGCAAATTTATTCTCAGGCGAGGATAGAAGACATAACGCAAGCTATTGACGAGGTCAACATGGACCTGGAGGTCATAAGGTCGTGGTCGGTTAAATTTGGACTGTCGGTCAACCCAACCAAATGTCAAGCATTTATAGTGGGCAGCAAACGTATAATGAGCAGACTCGATACTGGCTCTCTTTCACCGATCATCTTTAACGGTTCAGTTATTCCGTTCAGCTCTGTAGTTAAAGATTTGGGCTTACTCATTGACTCGACCCTTGACTGGCAAGCTCAGGTTACTCACGTCAGCCAGCGAGTAACTGGAAGCCTGCGCACTTTATATCGACTAAAGAACTTTCTGCCTCCTAAAACCAAAATTACTCTCATGCAGTCCTTAATAATCCCAATAATCGACTATGTATTGTATGTAATGTATGTTATTTCGACCTGAATGCAGACCTCCTGAATAAATTAGACCGACTTCTCAATAACTGCATTCGATACATCTTTAATCTTCGCAAGTATGACCATGTGTCTGCTTTACGTTCCCAATTGAAATGGTTGCCTGTTCGCCTACGCCGTAATCAGCGAGCACTTACCTCCCTATTTTCATTTCTCAACTCACCGTTTTCACCATCGTATCTCGCCCCACACTTCCGTTATCTGTCCTCTAACCACAATAGAAATCTTCGCTCAGAATATAATCTGCTTCTCTTATGCCCCTCCCACAACTCCGACTTCGTGAACTCTTCGTTCTTCGTTCAGGCAGTATTACTTTGGAATGCGCTCCCGCTCGAAATCAAGATGTCCACAAACCATTGTACTTTCAAAAAGAAGGTACACAATCTCCTTCTTAACGAAATGGCAGAACAATCAAATCGGTGATTGATACATTGGATCAAGTCGTCATAGTGTACGAATATTATACCTATAAATATGTGTGTGTGTGTATGTGTATATATATATGTATCTTTATGTAAATATATCTGTATTTATGTCGTATTTATTGTATATGTGTATATATGTTTATGTATGTTTAAGTCTATGTATGGCATATATATTTCTCACTTATTATGTAACCCTGTGCACCTCCCTACAAGATTTCTACACCACCCTAAGGTTGACTGGAAGAGAATGCCATGGGCATTAAGTCCGCCGATGTACAAAGTGCATAAAGTGTAAATAAATAAATAAATAAATAAATATACTGCTACGATGGATAGTCGATATTTTTCATAATAAAAAACGTTCAATTTTGATTGTTAAAATTGGTCTATAATTATACAACAGAACATTTGCATGGTAATGTTGCTTAAAAGGTTGCTAAGAAAAAATACATTTTATTCGTCTAAACTTATTTCAGAGTCAGGAACATCTGAATTGTCACTCAATTCATCATCTGAATCTGTGACTGATATTATTAACAATGACTCAATTATGCTGTCAATGTGTATGTCACGATCCCAATCAGACATAATGTCCTTTTTATTTATTCAGGACCTTCGACCAGTTTTCAGGTTGAACATTGTTGATGACCTCTTGTAATAGGGCCAACATCTTATTTGCCGTAAATGGCGGCGAAGTACCTATTGTTTTTTGCGATGTAACCTAAAAATAAACGAACTTATGAAAAAAAGGTATTCAAATAACCATTTATTTCATAAGTAGGTAATGCTAAAAATTACACTTGAAATACGTCTAATCTGGTTTCTGGTAATGGTTTAATCGGAAAGCTGATTTGAAATCTGGTTGTGTCATAAGACTTCCTATAAATCCAACACATGTCAATAACAGCATACCTACCCATCGAATAATATATATTCAAGGTACTTTACTTAATGTATTCATTTTGTTTCAGGATGAACTGTATTTATGCACGCCGATTAGGATTTCACCTCATAGCAATTATTACATAGGTTTGTATAATAAAATTATATTACACATGTCACACACTGCCGTCTAATTCCAAACTACTATATTGCAAACTGCTGATAAACATTTCTAATCACATACATACTAAACACAAAATACACTATTTTTTGATTGGGTGAAAAATTCTAAGAAGTATGTGGTGATGCCACTAAAACCATATCGACGGCCGATCTTAGGCACCACTCGGCTCGACCGGAGTGATACCACGGCCTCACAGAAAACCGGTGTGAAACAGTGACTGAGGATACCGGAGGCCCATACCCCAACCCGTTCCACCATCCCCCTCCCCATCATCCAAAGGCCCGCAAAGCACTTGAGACGCCTCTGGTGTTGCGGGTATCCATGGGCGGCGGTAATCGCTTACCATCAAGCTATACGTCTGCTCGTTTCCCCGTTATTCCATAAAAAAGACATTCCAAATAACACACTTATAGCAGTATATTAAAGTTTTTCAATATAATATTCAAAAATAAAAATACCTTATTTGTAATAAGTAGTTTGTTTCAGTACAGGATGTAAAAATGAGAAAAAAAAAACGATAAACTGCCAAGGATAGTAGGTACATTTATTATTTCTTGTTTTAGTAGTGCGGCTCAACGTGTTCAATTATTAGTTACACAAATTTTATGCGATAATACTTTTAAGATATTCGTTTGACATTCGAACAGGAGAAATACCTTCAAAGAAGTTATATACCTAACTGAATAAAGTACAGCTCTGAAGAAAAAAAAATCTGGCTTCGCGGTTCTTCCTGGCTAAACAAAGCGAAGAACTTTGTTTCTTAGCGTCTTTGAGTTTAGATCTTACTGTTCCTGTCTAATGATATGTTAATTCAAACTGTGGGTTTACGTTTTAATGCTTTATGTCGGCTTATATTACCGATTAACGGAGGAGAAAGTAACGAAATGGAATGGAAAAATGCGATCTCTCTTTACCAGAATTCAATTCGGATGGTTACGAAAGCATTCGACACTTACATACACACATCGACAGCGTGTAATAGTCCACTGCTGGACGTGAATACGAAGAATTTGCATACACACACATGCCAATAAACAAATAAGTACCTAATATTACTATTAACAGTAATTAATTTTCAGTGGGGTTTGAACCTAATGCTACCATGCACACTGCTCATCACATGCTGCTATATGGATGTTCAGATCCCGGTTCCAATGAATCTGTTTGGTAAGTAAAATAAGAGAAAATGAGATGCCATAAAATGATATTAAACCCCATTCCCTAATAAAATTTTGCTGTGACATTTTAAAGAAAAAATTATTTTGCAAAGACAGCCTGTGAAACAAACTGTCTTTCCTGCCTGCGGTAGGTATTTCTGGACTAATACGACCCTTCAAGAATAGAGCGTACCTATGCTCTTTTCTTCAAAGGCCGGCAATACACCTAGAACTTCAAAGTTACAGGCGTTCACGTTCCATCAGATTAACATAAACAAAGACAATATCTACAGTTTTAAAGCAAGACAAACACTAATATTCTGCTCTTAGGGTAGACGGGTGGGTTTAAAGCGAGAAATGTCAGATTTCACACATTGTTATTTCTATTCGTCTCGACCTTTCTCGCTTTAAAATTCATATGCACGTTGCACTTACTACTGAAAGGGATTTGGATTCACCGTATTCGGGTAAAAAGGGGGAATATACAACGCCATCTAGTCCCAAGCTAAGCAGAGCTTGTGTTATGGGTCTAGTACCCGTACCAACTGATATAAATACTTATATACTTTTTTTGTCGTAAATACATACATATTATACATAGAATGGAACGATTTTGCATACTGTAATATGTAGGTAATCTATTCATTTAAAATGACTGACGAATACATCAATGCAGAGCTTAAACTGCTACAAGCTTGCAATTTAAGCAGCTGATGTTTATTATGTTTTAAGCACCATCTATTTTTTGGATATTTCAGCCCTTAATGTGTAAAATAATAATAAAATAACAGCAAGCGAGAAACAACACACGAGCGAATCCATAGATAATAGGTAGTCCAAGTATTCGAACAATAACAGGTCGATACATTTATTTTTCCACTTAACAGGAGTTGCGGTGAAATGCAGAGTAACGAAGTTGACGACATATACAATACTGCTAGTCCATGTCGCTCTGGGTCTCAGGTTTGTTTGAGCAAAAAATTATATAAATATTCTTATTTAGGTACCTAGTAGCTTTCAGCACGAACGGGCTGGCTCGCCTGGTGCCCTCTCAAAGATCAATCTAAAATGAAAGTATGCGTGCGGTCGTGTTTCGTTGGTGAGTGCGAGACCGTAGGCCCAGTGCTGCAGAATAGGCTGCCATGGTGTGGGTCACCATGCTGCATTGTCAATGAGTATGGTGACCACCGCTCTTAAATTTGCATATGCTTTACATCAGGTAGAGTAGAATCATTGGCAGGGCCATACATAAAAAAAGTAAGACAACTTTAAACAAAAATACTACATTACATTACTGTGATAATGTGTACCTAAGTCCGCCGAACCCAGTTCAATTAACTTAACCAACAGAACTGGGTCGTTTTTGTTCTTACTCTACCTTTACTAAAGATAGGAGTAGATGACCTTATTTTTTATCAATATCGCCTTGCAGTTGTATTCTCATATAGAGATAAACTCCTGTTGCACGGTCGTAACCAGGTTTTAGTGTGCGGGATGAGAGGGGTTCAAGATAATAAATTGACTATATTCCTGCAATCGTAATATTATTATAAAAATGGGGAAGGAGGTTGAGGGGAGGCTTTTGTATACGTCAATCCTTAAAGGAAAAAAATACGAACATACAATATACCAGGTTCTAAATGTATTTTATTACACGCCTATGTATTATAAACTTCATAAAATTTAGGAGAGAAGTCGTGTTTTTAATCTAATATTGTGTTTTATTATTCTTTATACTGCTTAATTTCATAATACCAAATGAATTTGTTACCGGGTAATAAACATATTCATGTTTACTTAATAACTCTGGGAATTACCGTGTCCAATGTTAAAGGTCACACATAAACGATAGTGATAATTGTGATACCTACATTATCAGTAATAAATGAAATCAAATAACTCTAACCATATCTAGTAATGGATAAAAAAAAAAAACAATCTAAGAATACAACTCCCGCATTAGAAACAAATCCTGTGTCGCGGAGGACGCAAAAACATAAATGTAGACATAAGAACAACCAGACTCTGAACAAGAATAAAATGTTGTCCCATGTGGAGTTTGAACCAACAACACTCGGCGCACTAGAAAGCAGTGTGACGACCGCTTTAACCACTAGGCCAATTGCACAATAGTGCATACTTCGTCTGCCTCTCTCAAAACAAATACCTAAATATGTTACTTATTAGTTACTTTCGAATTTAAAATATTAGTGTGAATTATTTTATTCGACCCGTTAGTTTTTGAGATTAGGTCAACCAAACAAATAACAGATTTATAATTTTAGTAGAAATAATTAAAGGTGTGCTACTAAGAATCGTTTAAATTTTTTGTTTAAATTTTGCGCAAAGCCATTAATATGAAATGGTTGTCTTACAGATTGTGTACGCTTGGGCCCGAGACGCTCCAAGCCTTCACTTGCCCAAAGACGTTGGTTTCCTCATAGGCAAGGACTCGCCTATCAAGTACCTGGTATTACAAGTACATTACATGCACCGCTTCCCAGGTAAGGTTCCTAATTATTTGTTTTTGGATTACCGACCTTTGCTCAGTATTCTTTTGGTAACTTTTCTAAGTAAAGAATCCTAGCTAGATCGATTTATCGCCCCCGAAACCCTCTGCATACTAAATTTCATGAAAATCGTTGAAGCCGTTTTGGAAAATCAGATAGGTAATTTAATCCCGCGGCGTCGCTCGGATTAAATAAAAGTGTTACTTCTAATACCTCTAAGAATATGTGTACAAAGTTTCATGAAGATCGGTTAAGTAGTTTACGCGTGAAAGCGTAACAAACAAGCTTACATTCACATTTAAAATATTAGTATTTTAACAACAATTGCTCGTTTAAAGGTATAAGATTTCAATTTGTCTTTACTGCTTGCTTTGTTACAGTGTAAATACAGTTTTAAGAAATATTATCATACATTTCAATGACATTTTCAATTTATTTTTACTGAAACCTTGAATTGATCTGAAAATTTGTATAAAATAAGGTTAAATAGAAAATAAAAAAGTAAAAAAAAATAGTTTCGATAAATGCTTTTTACTGTAGTATACTGAACTGCTCTATGTGACAAATAAATTTTCTACGTGTTACAACACATTAAAAAGTACTAGTGTTCGCTCAATGCTCAAAATTCGTCCATATTTTTTTTATTTTCTTAAAAGACATATCTCTCATTAGAAAACATCTCATAGACATCTCTCCCTTGTGTCGCGGGGGACTTTACAAGCATACATGAAACGAACACAAAGTACACCCAGACTTAAAACAATAATTTGTGAACCCACGACACTGTGCAGTAGGAAGCGGCGTGGCGACCACTTAAACCACAAGACCAAACGCTGTCAATACGCTTTTTGCACGTCTCCTCCATATAAAGAAACTTTATGTTCTTCATGAAATTGTGCCCGTACCTATTCAAGTTTGTTTTTGATATGTTCAGTAGATAACCCGTTATGCGGGTACTTACACCACCGTTGGTATTCTTTCAACGTCGTGTAAGGGAATTTAAATTCTGAACATACTTTTAAATACGAGTACTTGACAGTTAACCTAAAATTATTCTTACTTAGATAGTACTTCAATAAAGTGAATGTTTTCAGCCGCTCTTATTCTCGCTCAGAATCGTAACCTTCCTGTACCTTAATGTTAGGGTCGTTTTAAAATGTGTTTCAATTAAATCCTAACAAGTTCTTAAATTTTTACATTTTACTGGCCTGGCTATTTATTATTATTATTATCAATGGCTTTAGCGGCTTTAAAATCTTTACTGGCTTACTAATCTGAGGCACTCATAGCCCGGGGGTATAAAAACAATCACCGGGGGTAAGTGACGACGGTGCGGTCAGTACCTGGATGGGATGGTGGCCAGATTCCATGAGCGTCTCCGTGATTCGGAGGTCATGTTAAGGATAAACAGTCGTGAAGCTTAGTTGGAGGCCTTTAGGCGGCTTGAAAACATCCAACGGCAAGATACGTAGCCACAACGTTGTCTTGCCAGTCCCCAACCCGCACTCGGCCAGCGTGGGGAAGTATGGCCTTAACCTCTCTCCTGAGGGGAGACCCGAGCCCAGCAGTGGAACATTATGGGTTGTTGATTAAAATCTTTACAAATAAATAAAGAAAAAAAATCTCCCTCATAAATGATCATCACATCAGAAATTGACGTTGACATTATTTATTCGATAATTAATCTATTTAGATTGTTGTATATCTCCGTACATTATTCGATTCTCAATAAAGCCTGTTGATATAAACAACGGGGGAAGTATAAACAGTATTGTTATTGCAATACCCGATAAGAATGTCAATATGTTAAGAAGACATTAAATAGCAAGAGGAATTTGTGATTGTTTTAAATTTTCCATTGTTGACAAATCAATTTGTTACTTACTATACTTACATAGGGGGCACTGAACTCAAATAATTTGAACATCGATCTTTTAGACTTAGTCTTTTTAAAATTAATACATATTTTGAATAAGTGACACACAACGCCATCTATTTTCAAAGTTCTCAAAGCTTGTTTTATAAAAATAGATTCACTAAAAGAATAGGTACTTAAATACTTTAAAATAAATGTCAAATAATTTATTAATGTTCGCTTTTCTCGTCAACTACTCTTTTCATAGTGTAAAATGTTTTGAGTGTAATTTAATATAAGAATAATAACTAATAGGTATAAATATACATGTATGATATATGCATGATTAAAAGTTGACTACAACACTATGACCCGAACAAGTTACATTTTTTTATAAAATGTTGTGTAGCCTTTATCACCCGAGCCATTTTTACTAAACTATAGATCTGTAATTCATTAAAATCAGTTCAGTAGTTTATGCGCTACGCTTTCACAACTATAGAGCTTTTTAAATTTTTATAGATGTTTTATTTTCGTTTTTTTTTTTTTTTTTATTGTATAGGGGGCAAACTAGTAGACGTATCACCTGATGGTAAGCGATCACCGCCGCCCATAGACACCCGCAACACCAGAGGCGTCACAAGCGCGTTGCCGGCCTTTTAGGAAGGAGTACGCTCTTTTCTTGAAGGTTTGAAGCTCGTATTGGTCCGGAACACCGCAGGCGACAGCTCATTCCACAGTTTTTCTAACACTGTGTTTTTCGTAATATCGAACTTATATTAATTATCAGTTATCATCAACTGCCTAGGTGGTACAGTGGTAGCTTTTGCGAAAGTTTTACTTGAGGTCTCGGGTTCGATGCCCGGGTCGGATCTAATTCTGTAAATATTTGTTTCTGAGTTTGAGTGTTTTCTGTCTAAAATATGAATGTATTTATTTACGAAAAATAAGTATATAATATGTATTTATATCATTTGTCTGTACTAGACACTTAATACAAGTTCTGCTTAGTGTGGGACTAGATGGCGTTTTTTGTGTTGGATGTGCGAAATATTTTAGCCTACCCACACTAACTGGACGGGTTGTTATACCAACCCTATAGTATTTATTTCAAGTTTTTCTTCTCCTTGCAGTGCTGGTGTAATGAGTTTGCTCACTTACTTCTTAAACAGCCATATGATGAATTTTTTTTGAAAAAAATTGACACTCCGTCTTAATAAGAATCTATACAAATATGTAATAAAGCTGAAGAGTTAGTTCGTTTGTTTAAACGCGCTAATCTCAGGAACCGCTGGTCCGATTTGAAAAATTGTTTCAGTGTTGGATAGACCATTTATCGAGGAAAGCTACAGGCTATAAATCATCACGCTCATACTAATAGGAGCGGAGCACCAATGAAGAATGTTTCAAAAACGGGGAAAAAATTTCACGCTACGTCCAATGGAGGACGCCAACGAGGTTGCGTGGGTCAGTTAGTATATAATAAACAAATCAACTGTTTATTATAATAACTAAACCGCAATATACTGGATAATAGATATTACTTGTAATAAACACCAATTACGGGCCTTAATTGGTTAAGAATATTGCCAACTTGTTAATAATAAATCTAATATGTTTTCAGAGGACAAGACAGATAACTCTGGCGTCTTCCTTAAGTACACCAAAACACGGTAATTGTTTTTCAAACTAATTAATTTACACCTTGATTTATTGTGATGTATGTTTGATTTACTCTGTTTTGTGTGGGGGAACGGGTATTATGTTCCACCCAACACAAAGGGAGGATCCTCCGACCAGGCGAGCTGATCATGCCTGGCGGGCTACTGCCCAACAGTTGATGTTGGGATGTTGTATATATGCTAATCGGCGCGAGAACTATTTATTGCGCGATTCAGGATTTGTAGTTACTCCGTGTAGTGCGTTACTTCGTAGTTCAGTGTAGTAGATTATTGTTGTGTTATATGTGGAAGTCGCCACATTTTGTTTATTTATTTTTATGTAGTTAATAATAATAATAATCGCTTTCTTGTACACCAGTTTACTCACAAAGGTAACTTAAAGTTGAGAGGTACAATTGGCGGCCTTGTCGCCCGAAGGCAATCTCTTACAGGCAACCATTGATTGGTTATCAATTTGGTTACCAGTTAATTTATATTTCAGTACCTTAAGAACGTCACTCGGGCGTATGTCGGTTATAGCTGTGGACAGGCATATAGGGATTTGTTAAGGCCCTTTACTTGAAATGAATGCTTTTTAAACTTTATTTTATGAAGTTAATTTATTTTAACTAACCATTTTCAAATCACAGTCAACCTTTAACAAAAACTACTGAATCTATACATGCAAAGAAATGAAATTCTAGTGTCGGTTTGTAATATTAAAATAACCGCTTTTTACTAAATGCATATGTATGTATACACTACACAGATACCAAAATAAAAAAAAATCACAAATTTTGTCTGTCTGTTCGTTTGTTCCGGCTAATCTCTGGAACGTCTGGACTGATTTTGACCGGACTTGAACTAACAGATAACTAATGATATAGGGCTATTTTTTTAGACTAGCTCTACCCGCGGCGTGACCTCCGGTTGATGTTATACCACGTGTAACACCGCACAGCTAGTTGTTAATAAGATGAGTTATAAAATATTTGTTTTCTTTTTCCAGCATGCCCCGCCAAGCTGGTGTGATTCTTTTAGGCACAAGTGGAGTGATACCACCGCGTAGAATCGAACACATGGAGACGGCTTGTGACATCAACGAGGACAAAGTCATTCATCCCTTCGCCTTTAGGACACATACACACGCTCTAGGTACGAATTTTTGGAATTTACTCCTTATATAAAAGATTATAACTACATTGATGTTTAGAATCTCGCTCAAAAAACTTTGCGAGAGAATTGATTGGTTGTGTTTTAAAGATCAGAACCAAGCTAACTATGCAGAATTACACCAATAAATTTTTAATAAAAAAAACAGACGTACAAGCTTCTAAGGAGTGGTTTAATTGTGAAATGGGTGTAGGTACTAGTAGAAACAGTTACGCAGATTTCAGTAGAAATGGACGGGCTCGACCGGGGTGATACTACCCTCCCACAGAAGACCAACCTAAAATGACAGTATTCGTGAAATCATAATAAGGTTGGCGAGGATCGAACTATCGGCCAGGAAAACCCGTAGAAACGGAGGGACAGGCGATGACTTTCGGAAGGTTACAGGGCTCTTTTGTCCAATGGTTCGGTTACCATCATGCTTTGACGAGTGACGACATAGTATTTTAAGTCAAGGAAAAAGCATATTTTGCATTTTGTATTTAAATGCTTTTTTAAAACCATTTTGTACATCTCTGTTTATAAGAGTGGGGTGACGAATTAATAATACAAAGTGTCACCACCCACCTCAGATCAAATATAAAAAGTGAAATAACGCACGTAGAACAAGAAAATGAAGATGCTCAGTTTGCTTAGTCCCAAACTAAGCAGAGCTACATATATACATTTTCATAAATACATTTCTTAATAGACATAAAAATAATCCAAACACTTGGTCCGAATCGGAAATTGAACCTGAGACCTCAATCACAGCAGTCGCGAAACCTATCACTACGCCACCGAGTCTGTTAAATTTTATTTATTTAAAATAATACAACTCCCACACTAGGTATAATTCCTTTGTCGCGGGGGACTTTACAAACATACATGAAACGGACACAAAGAACACCCTAACTTAGAACAACAATTTGTGGTTCACACAAAGTGTTATTCCATATGGGATTTGAACCCACAACACTTGGCGAAGTAGGGAACGGCGTGGCGACCGCTTAACCACTTGGCCAGACGTGCAGTTAAATAAGCTACCCTTAAAATCTATATGGTCCAAAAGTTATAATTTTGTATGAATCGATTCATTTTAAAGATACCGACAATGTTTGGCTTTAATATAAATTCTGAAGTAGTTTTGAAATATCCTGTTTTGTAGTCCGACACTTTATACTGTGTGCTTTAAATAAGTTACACTTAAATATCTTTTTTCATTTAAATTAACAGGAAAACTAGTCACTGGTTATGTAGTCCGCCAAGATCAGAGCGGTGATGTCTGGACGTTATTGGGCAAGAAGAATCCTCAACTACCACAAATGTTCTACCCCGTGCTCGACACTAAGCCAATTCGAAGAGATGATGTTCTAGCTGCCAGATGCATTATGAACAATACCAATGATTATCCAGTTAGGATTGGGTATGTTGATTTTTTTTACACTCTATAGTCAATTCGTTTTAATAAAGTAGTGACGCATCGATCAAGCTCCGCCCACTGACCAATCAGATTCCACTTACTTATTGTTTCAAACAAAGGCTTGATAGGACTCAGGTGTCAACTATAAATACATGAAGTGATAACCAAGTTGGTTAGAACGTTACAAAGTTAAGTCGGTCGGCAAACTTAAGTCGGTCGACAAAGTTAAGTCGGTCGGCAAAGTTAAGTCGGTCGGTCTGGGTTGCCGGTTGGCAAGAGGCGAATCGACTACCGTATATCTACAGAACTTCGATATTGATAGACTTGGGTTGTAGAGGAACGATGGTATTTCGCACTACCTAAGAATTGGAACTTCGTCTGTGCTATAGGATTCTAAAACCCGACCAACCTAGTTTGAGAAATGATCTGTGAATGAATACATAAAAGAAAATGAATCCTAATTACTTCGTAATTCAGTCTTACTGACTACTCTATCGGAATTAAAATTATAAGGATATGTGTTTGTTAGATGTATGAAGAATAGTCTCTATGTGTGTGGTGACGTAGGCAGAATACAGTGTCACCCCTATTCATCTCATGGGTGTCGTAAGAGGTGACTAAGGGAACAAACTACACAGGTGGGAGTGGGAGAGCTATGCTTCGGCATGAATGGGTCGGCTGGACCGGAGTGATACCACGGCCTCACAGAAAACCGGGGTCAAATAGCGTTTGCGCTGTGTTTCACCGAGTGAGTGAGGATACCGGAGGCCCATACCCCAACCCCTCCCCCATCCCCTTCCCCATCCCCCCAAGGTCGGCAACGCACTTGTGACGCCTTTGGTGTTGCGGGTGTCCATGGGCGGCGGTAATCGCTTACCATCAGGTGATACGTCTGCTCGTTTGCCCACTATTCAATAAAAAAAAAAACAGGACAAAATCACTGGGAAAAGAAGTAAAACTTGACACAAAGCTTATACCGTCCGGCTTACAAGAAAATTTTAAATTAATAACACGAAACAGCCACCAAAAAAACGGCATGTCATTGTCAGAGACTGTACTCAGAATTTATGACTTGACCGTATGCTTGCCTCTGATCAAAATCTTTCGAAGGAGAGACTTAAATCCGCCAGAGGACCATTAAAAAGTTGTTATTTCCTATTTTCAGCGCCACCAATAAGGATGAAATGTGCAACTTTTACTTGATGTACTGGGTGGAGAACGACACTCCCTTGGAAAAGAAATATTGTTTCTCTGCGGGACCTCCTTATTACTATTGGACAAGAGCTCGCGAGAACTTGAACAATATCCCAGTCAGCTCACTATAGATAAGAACAGAAAAGGTATAAAAGACGAAAGATCTGATTTTCGATCGTGAATTAAAAGTTATTTTAAATTCTATTTTGCTATAAATTTATTTTAAAATCATACATTGGGGTAATTTTGTTGGTAATTTTAATACGACATTGCAACCCTGCTTTAAATACAATCTCAACCGGTTTGAAGTAAATGAAAAAAAAAAACAGTATTAGGAAAATAAATTCCGTTCTTTATTTGAATCTTTGTCGGTATTACTCCAATGTACCCAACAAAACATACATGTAGATCTTTTGCAATTTAAGAATGCAATATATCAAATAATAATGTTGTAGAACAGTGTTGAAATTTTCAAATTAAGAACACGAAATAGCCTCCAAAAAAGGAGACCGTCACTGTAAAAAGCTGTACTCAGAATTTATGACTTGAACGTATGCTTGCCTCTGATATCATTAAAAAAATAAAACCATATTGTATTCTCAAGTTGCAAGAATTAAATATTTTGATATAAAATAATACTAAATGCATAATCAGAAGAATTTACAACGTCAAATATAAAACGATTGAGTAAAGCACTCTTAAAGTATATTCATTTTACTTTTTTAAGTTATAGAGTAAGCACTGACATCAGAATATAACATTCCATTATTAAGACTTGATAGACATATTGATCTGTTTTTTTTTTCATAGCAACTATATTTATATAAATACAATATAATTTATTTTATTATTTTTAAATAAATTGTTTAACAATATCGTTATCAAAGATGACTTATGTATTTATATATATGAATATAAATATTCTTGTTGTTGTAATATTTAAATATTTTATAATACAAAACTCTTCGTTAGAAATGGTATTGTTTAAGATCTGAATGTATCAAAATTTTAGTATAAGGAAATATATTTGACTTATATGGGTTACTCCTAGTCAAAAACATATACAGGCTGTAAAAAGACTACTACCGAAAACTTGGGGGTTGCAGTCAGACCATGATACTGAATAGGTTTAGCGAAAAAAAAATTTAAAAAAAAATGTTAATTTATCTAAGTCGTTTTATGTTTTTTTTAGTTTTTCTGCTTACATACACATAGTAAAACATAACAGGACCCAAACTATCTAATTATCTCATTTAGAAAACCAAAAAACAAAGAAAATCAATAAAACAGTAATGTATTTTAATATCAAAACAGCTGGCCGGGTGAGTGCAATGACCGCAACAGAGCGCGCGGGCGTGTTAAGTTGTACATTGCTGGCTTCTGAAATTAATAAAAATCTTGATACATTGTTTTTTCAAGCTACAATTTTTTTTGAAGACAACTGTTTGTTTTTCTTAATTTTAAGTTTTTAAGTTTTGGGGTGCTGGATCAGCCTCTTTCGTTTTCGGTAGTCGTCTTTTTACACCCTGTATATATGTATATATTTAAATCTCGAATTTTTTTGAAACCATATTTATATAATAGATACAGCATTAAGGTTAAACATATACATTCAGATCTAACAAACGCATTCGAAGAATATCATGTACAATATCGTACAATCGACTTGTAAAAAATGTGTATAAAACACAAAAAACAAAACAGATAAAACTATCTTAAGTATTTTTCTATAACTCCTTCGAATAATAATCAAATCAAATTATATCGCCAAAACAAATACATATAGTACAATCGGCAAATTTGAATCATGACCCACAATTTGACGGTTTCAAACGATTTATCGGCAAAGTGGGTCATGATTCAAATTTAGCGATGGTACGTGTCAAATAAAAATAACAGGTTATCCGAATTCTTATTCGAAATCTACTTGTCCTAAAATATATATTCTATGAATGTAAATAAGACAGTATTTTTATCTATATAAATATTGTGTACGTGTAATATATAAAATCTGATAGATGTATTACGAACGACTATGGCTTGTACTCTGGACGGATTTGTGTGCAATTGAAATCAATGCTAATGTAAAATAGTATTTAAATGGAGTAAGCGTCGTAGAAGTAGAAAGTATATCATTTGAAGTAAGTAATATTAATTTAAAATATGTATATTAAATATATTATGGCAGTTTTATATTTCGTAAAGCAATCGGCTCAGTGAGTTAATTTTATTGATTGGTTACTTAATTGATTAAAAGGCAACATAATTTTCTTTTTGACTGAAATATTGTACTATTTGCGTTATTTTGTACTTTTAAATTATAAAATAATAGTGCTACTGGTCACCAGTAGAATACACATTAAGATATCAATATATATGACTGCCTCGGTGGCGCAGTGGTAGTGAATGCGACTGCTGTGCTTGAGGTCTCGGGTTCAAATCCTGGGTCGGACCAAATGTTTGTGTAATTTGCAAATATTTGTTTTGGCGTTTGGGTGTTTTCTATGTATAATATGTATGTATTTACAAAAAAAAAGTATATATGTATTCATATCAGTTGTCTAGTACCCATAACACAAGCGCTGCTTAGCTTGGGACTAGACGGCGTTGTGTGTTAGATGTCCGGAATATTTATTATTTATTATTATTATATGTTTAATGATATGAATAGGAGGTACTTATCGCATTCATACCTTTGACATACAACACTTACGGTTCGGTAGTGAATGGTAGCCTTATAGTCTACATGACTTTAAACCGAAGACCTCTAATTTAATCTTTGATATATTCGAAGACAGTGTTAGTGACATCTTTAAAATCACTTTATCAAGACCTACACAACTTGTTAGTCAATAGACGTTTGACCAGCGTGGTATAGTAGCCCAAAAACCTTTCTCAAAATAGGCCTATGGCCAGCAGTGATGATGAGATGGTACACTCACAGTGAATAATTATTTTCAGTGTTAGTATTGATTTCAATAGTATCCAACTGATTTTGAATATTTAAGCTTAACTTAGGCTAATAAAAGAATTTTCGTTAAATGTTCTCATTTTAAAGATCTATTTTTGTGTTAATTTTAATATACATACCTACGTATGTGTATAATTATTGCAAAATATGTATTTTCTTATTTTACGTTTCTGTTGTGAATAGGTTGTAATTTTTTTATTGATATTTTTTTTGCATTATACTAACAAGTTTTTTTAAACTTTTTTTTTGCTATATTTTTTTACTTGTTGCGAGATTGATTAAGTATAAATGAATTTTAATAAATATAGCCTCCTATATTTGGAATTCGATGTTTAGTTATTTAAATAACGTCCATTTTTTTATTTATAATTTAAATCTTAAGCAAGACGATTTTAACTTTGTCTGTGTACTTTTCTATTGTATTTTAAAAGTTATGTCTCTAATAGATTGTTGGTTTATAAGAACCTAAAATATACGCATAGACTGTTTATGAGAACGAAAAATTGCTTTGAATAAAAGCTCAAAAAAAATCTGGTGTTGTAACACGTAAAATTTAAAATAGTTAAGTATTCGATTCACGATATTTTTTCTTGAAAAATATGCCTATTTAGTTTTAATTTATTGACATTCCATTTTCTTTAAATAAAAATACAGCACAATGAAAAATTTTTTTACGTGTACGTTTATTATTATTAAAAAAATGTGGAATTAATTAATATAATTATTGAGATTATAATTTAATAAATGCTGATGTATGATAACAAAAAAATACGATTTTCTAAATCAATGTCCATTTCGAGGTTCAAAAAGTATTTTGAAGCAAGATTTCCTTACAGTATTATTATAATAATTTTATGTAAATTTAAATTATTTTTTGGAAAAAAATTCAATTTATATTATTAATATGTTCAATAAAAATCACCGAATTAGAATATTTATGTATAACTGAGATATCTTTCTTGTTTGAAACATTTCATTGTAAATGAAATTAAAATATACCTAATAGTGAAACACTAATATTTTAAAAACGAATTTTAATTGAAACCATTTTGTATCGTTGGACGTACGTGTCAAATACGTCCATCCTGTAATATAGTTAAGTTAATAAACGTTATTACCATAATATTATGTGTTTTATCATATCTTTGTGTATTTCAGACATTTGTTATGTATTGGCTACGGGGTTTGCAATATACACATGTTATATTTTGAGCTATTTTTTTTATCTCTTGTTTCTTAATGTAAACTAGAAGAAGACGCTGTGGATTACCAGCACAGGTACAGTAGTATGAATGAGGAAGTCACTTGAAGAAAATTTTATTATTTAAATGTGAAATAGAAATTTTAACTAAAAAGAAGCTACTTCAAGAACTGAAATACATTGAAATAAGAAGCTTACACCAGCTTTCAAATAAAAAAGAATTTCGAAAATAAAACAAAATACAGTCGAATTGAGCACCTCTTCCTTCATTGAAGTCGGTTAAAAAGTAAACAATATGCATAAATTAATTTGTTTTATTTTCTTCCCATGTTTTTAAATAACTTAATGTGAAATTTGAGCAATTTTGCATCAACAAATTATCTTATAAAATTTTGTAATGTAATTCCTAAAGCAGCCAAATTGAGTCAATATAGAATAACTCGATGTCGTGCACATCTTGTGTCTTCAAATATCTTCGAATCTTAACTGTTAGGCCTAAGTCACACGTGTCTATTCATAAGTATTTTATTCGTATATTGTATTATTGATGTTGTAGACTTATGCCTGACCTAATATGATCCTCGAATTCCTATCGTATGAACCTCATAACGTTGGTATATAGTTAATTAAAATAGTGCAAAAATACAACTATTATATTTTATACTTGAGTTTTATTTTACCTCACATGATCTATTCTTTACATTAGTAATGAATATTCACGGTAAGTATAAGAACTAGTAATTGAGTTCAGAAGGCCTAGTGTGAGTGTGGCCATGTCCTGCATTGCGATTTTCTCGCACCGAATTCTTCACCAATGGTAATGCCGAACCCTATTTCTGTCGAGAGTGATTTAATGTGAAAATAAACTCTCACTAGGCCCCTGTTTTAGTTAAATAAGTGCTAAACAAATAAAATTCCTTTGTGGCTACGGCCCTAAAAAAAGCTAATTTTTTTTTTTTGAACTGTGGGCAAACGAGCCGACGTCACCTCATGGTATCACCTGATGGTAAGCAATTACCGCCGCCCATGGACACCCGCAACACCAAAGGCGTCACAAGTGCGTTGCCGACCTTTGGGGGATGGGGGGAGGGGTTGAGGTATGGGCCTCCGGTATCCTCACTCACTCGGTGAAACACAGCGCAAACGCTATTTCACACCGGTTTTCTGTGAGGCCGTGGTATCACTCCGGTCGAGCCGACCCATTCATGCCGAAGCATAGCTCTCCCACGGTTAAGACAAAGTAATTGTCTACACAAAATCTACGTACTCATGAGATAGTACACTGTATCTTTGATCAGTTAGATTTCGACATACCATTACCCTCGCCTCTGTTAAACTTGGGGTGAATCTTATATTAATAAAAAAGGCGGGGAGGTACCTATCTAGTTTGATAATCCCTACAACACCAGTGATAGTCTTCTAAATTTATTTACTTAATTAATCTTTTTGAATAATGTTATAATAGTTTCGGTTATCCTTTATTAGAAAAAAGCTATTAATCAGTGAAGTTGAACACAAACGTACAGGATGGCGTAATTTAATTAAAATGAATATTTTAACGAGTGGGGTTGATCTTATAATTAATTTAAGTCTTTTTTCTTTACAAAGAGATTATGTAGGTATACTGAAAGCAAATCTTAAATGAGTTACAAGTGAAAGTGCTGAGTACGTAGTAATATTCTTAAGCTCTTACAGACGAATAAATAATTGATGAAATGATAAGTAAATTCATAAATATCGTTTTGTCAGTTAGAGATTCGTATCGTATCAAACTCGGTTAAACTCACATTTGTATTTGTTTGTACCATTTGGCTAATTGTAGCTTTACTAATTATGAATCCTACTACTGAAAGGTGTAGGTATATTTTGCCGTAGATTTACTTAAGTCCAACATGCACTAAAGAAAGAACCTATCTTATATATAAAATTCTCGTGTCACAATGTTAGCTACCATACTCCTCCAAAACGGCTGGACCGATTTTCATGAAATTTTGTGAGCATTTTAGGTAGGTCTGAGAATCATCGTCTATTTTTCATCCCCCTAAATGTTAAGGGTAGTCCACCGCTAAATTTGTTTTTAATTATTTAATTTAGATAAATTTTTATTTTATTATGATACAGCATTACAAAATACATACAACCCTGAATTTTCAACCCTCTACGATCAACCCCTATTTTTCAATCGCGATTTTTATTCACCCACCCCTAAAATATATAGTTAATCCTTTTTATGGCAAAGCAACGTTTGTCGGGTCAGCTAGTTATCTTATAAATTCTCGTGTTTACGAGAAACTTCGCCGGCTTTCGATCATGCTAATCAATGCTAATGCATTATAAATTAGAAGTAATGCATTTAGATCAGTTGTATAGTAATATACATGCTATATACCTAGCATATACATAAATAATACTAGCTATGCTTAGCTCGGGACTAGACGGCGCTGTGTTAGGTGTCCGAAATATTTATTATATTTATTTATTAAATATATATAATAAATATTTCTTAAACTTAAACTTAATATTTTACACTTTTACAGACATGGTAAGTATCATTTCAGTCCCCCAAAAGACGTCATGAATATTTTATATTGCGCCAGAAATTATTTAACAAGCCTACAACCTAACACCTCGAGCCTTAAGCGATCCCTTCACTCGTGGCTGGCGGTTATGAAAATCTCTGTCAATCTAAAAACATTTCAATTCTATCCCATTCAAGTCGTTAACTCGCACTTCTATGAGGGACGAGGGAGTAATACTGGGGAAGGGAGAGGGTTTCAATACAGCTACGCTAAACTGCGTTTGATTGAGTGGCAGGGGCAACGTTTGTGTTTTTTTGTTTCGAAAATTTAATTCTTAATTGGGTTAGCATCAGAGAGGCCCTAACCTTGAAATGATACCTATTAATTTCATGACTTTTATGAATGAAGGAGAACAATTCTTCACGGTTGTTCAACTTATTGACGTACTAATTGAACCCTGTGGTACGACAATAACCGCAGGCAACGCCGCGAGGCGAAACCAGTATCTTTATAAATTGTAAATTGTATTGTTATTCTGATTGTGGCGACTTCCACATATAACACAACAATAACCTACTACAGCGCCATCTACCGAAGATACACTGAAGTACGAACTAACGCTCTACACGAAGTAACAACAAATCCTGAATCGCGCAATAAATAGTTCTCGCGCCGATTATCATATATACAACATCCCCATCATCATCATCATCGCCTTTATCATGGAGAGTGTTCTGAAGAGCTGTTCCAACTGGTCCCCCCTTCCCCCTTCCTCTACAGGACAACACGTGCCGGTCTTGGATGTCACCGCTTCAGAGTGGTAGACATACGCTCTCGTACTCGCCGCTTCGGTTCTTCCTTCCTGTGCCGAGCGGTCAAAACCTGGAACTCACTACCTGCGTACGTGTTTCCCTCCCACTATGAACCCGGGTCCTTTAAGCGGAGCGTGAAGAAGCATCTCACTAGGCCGCCATAGTGTGGGTCGCCATGCTGCAATGTCCCTATTAGCATTGAGGATGGTGACCACCACTCCTGGATTCTGCTCGTGCTTTCCATCAGGCAGAGCAGAGTCATTTTGGCAGCTAAGACATAAAAAAAAAAAAAAAAAATCCCAACATCAACTGTTGGGCAGTAGCCCGCCAGGCAAGATCACCTCGCCTGGTCGGAGGATCCTCCCTTTGTATTGGAGGGACATGACACTCGTTCCCCCACACTGATGTATAAGCTATACTATTGTTAAGTTTCATCAAAATCCATTGTGTAGTTTTTGCGTAAAAGAGCAACAAATATACTCACTTATATGAGTGAGTACAAACTTACACGCGAAAGTTTGTGAGTACAAACTTTCGCGTTTATAATATTAGTAGAATATATATAATGATAAGGTACTATTTGTTATGGTAATTAATTACAACCATTTTTTATCTGGGCTAATAGCATTGCAGCAGCATCATATTTTTCTCATTTTATGTTATTCTGTTTAGTGAAATATCTTCATATAGGTACTATACAACTCAGCTTGGTTTTAAATAACGCAATTTCACATTGTGATAATTAAATACATTTTAATTTCGCTCAAAATAAAAAAGAAATTAGGATAAGGTAAAGAAGGAACGAGGCAGAGGCAGATCGAAAACAAGATAAGAAGATGTAGTACTGACGGATATGTAAGAATGTCAGGTTTCTGAGGATGACGCGAGGGATCGAGTGAAGTGGAGGAGACAAACGAAGAAAGCTGACCGATCAAATTTAACTAAATTAATCAAATTTAAGAACACACTAATAAATCACATCATCGTAAAACTCCAACAAAGTCATAACTTAACCAGCTCATTGACCCACAAATCTTTTATTATTCCAACCTTCTAATTCAAGGTTATTCGATAGAATTGTATCACCTTTCTTACGTCACTCTAAGAATAGTAAATCGCCTTTAGTACAACACTTTCACACATAATCTATGAGAAGCCAATTATCAGGCCACGGCACACGCGGCTCCACGCGACCTGGCCGTCGCTCTGCATACACGCGATCTTGTGAAACGAATGTGTGGATGTAGGAACATACTTATATGGCATTTTAGTCAACCACTCTATAAACTAGGGAAAAATTGTTGTGCCTAGCATCAGATTCGAACCAACAAAACTATTCTTCTAAATGGAAGAGGATGCACGGAAAACGGCTGTTAGTAGATAGCTGCATGGCATGGGGCATCCTACTTGACAAGTACACAATTTACACATAATTGTCTGAATATAAAATAGAACAAGCCTGAACAATTGAGTTCACTGAGTTCTGAGTCTGGGTTTTCTTTGTCGTGTCGTGTATGTCTATAAAGTTCCTCGTGATGCAAGATTATTCCCAGTGCGATATTTTAGTGGTTTTTTCTTAAATTTGTGTTTATAATGATGGTATATATATCTAAATACATATCTACATTTTACCTGAACATAAATTTCAAATTGCTGCTCCCATTGCCAAGTCTTTATGTTATAGTGATTTTTTGGAGAAAACTCGACAGTACTACAGCCTTGTCTAGATGTTTAACTCTCAGGGCCCATATTTTCTACCTTAGAATCGTTTACTTATCATCGTGGAATATGAATATTTACTTTGAGCAGCTCAGCGTGGGTTTGAATTTAATCTTCTGAATCGTGAAGCAAGCGGAATCAAATTCTATACGTTTAAATATACAAAGACTCTTAGTATTTCTGAAATATCAATTCCGGTTTATAGGCAGTATTTATTATATAATTTGACGAAATATTAAGTAAAGGCTTAGGTTCTATAGCAGTGTCAACAACTGTACGAACTTAGCTGGTAACCGAACTACGAGGTTATTAATTGTGTTCTCACACAGTTGTTATTTGATAACTTCACTTTACTTGAATTGAAATTTATTTGAAATTTGCGAGAATATACATTTGGGAGAATACAATCTTGAATAGTTTGACCAACATCAAAAAAGTATAATTAAATATGACGTACTGGTTATGGTACCTACGCATATGTAATGGAATAATTATGTCAATTTGTTGTAATACGATATCATTATATCATTGTGTACCCTTAGCAATATCGAATCATATACTTAGTCTGACCATAAATACTGCTACAAATAAAAATAAACAAAATATTACTTTTGAAATATGTCATTTTATACGAGTGTTCATTGTGTATATTGTAAAATATTTGCTTAATTTTATTGTAACACAATTATTTAGCATATTTTCTTTGTAATTATTATTTTAATATTTAGGAGTATGTTTCAGCGCAGTAAAAAGTTTGTTGTTGTAATTGGTGTGGATAGCGTTGACGATGTAACACAATTTATATTAGTATGGTCGTCAACGGCAGCCTCTTACTTAATGTGTTCCTATTTTTAAGTAGTATCCAATATAACTAAGAGAAATTGGTCAAATTATCTATTGAATAAACAATTGAACAAACGGCAACAAACAACAACAAAAAATAAACAAAACTATGAATGAATATCATAAACCAAATAATCACTCTGATCGTAACTATTTACTTATCATATTAAAGATCAAATTACGTTAAAGAATCATGATTAAATCACAGTTATCGTTGAAGCATCCAGGTGAACTCAACGCCGTTATTTATGGAAACGTTTTGACATTGATTTTGTTATCTTACATCTGGAAAATTAATTTAATTTCAGATTGAAGTAGGTACTCTTTTTGAAACTCCGTTGGAAAATTCCTTAAGTGGAATTTTGAAGGTAAAGAACTTCACCGTGCTTATCATCTATGCTGATTATTGATAGATATTATTGACTATAATATACGTCTTAGTAGCTATCTCGGACGATGCAATAGCTATATTCAATCTTGACATGATCAGTATAATGTTCCATCTAGTTTATAATTATAAGCATTTCTGATTCTATGTTTAATTAAATCCGTTCCATTAGTTTCTCCCTTTAAACTCTTGATTTGTATATCAACAGTATACTTAGTACCTCATATACGAGTATTTATTTTCTTTTTACATAAGGTGCAAGGAATACCGTGGGTCATTTTCCAATTTTGCCCTCTCTGCCGAACTCGCCACAATCCTACGAACCACCTGCGCGCTGTATCTTTTCGTGAGCAGATCGGCTCCTAAAGAGAATTCTAGCGCCATCACCTGCAAAGTTCTCTAGTTTTCAACTCGACGATGGAGACCTTGTGCAATTTAACAACAATTTACAAAAAGTAAAAGAATATAGGATAGGTACGTAAAATCATGGGAGAGCCACGCTTCGCCATGAATGGGCCGGCTCGACCGGAGTAATACCACGGCCTCAGAAACAGACAGAAAACCGATGTGAAATAGCGTTTGCGCTGTGCTTCCGTGAGATTACCGGAGGCCCATACCCAACCCGTCCCCCCATCCCCCTTCCCTTCCCCAAAGGCCGGCAACGCACTTGTGACGCCTCTGGTGTTGCGTCGTCTACTCGTTTACTGCATATACAGAAAAAAAAGAGAATCTTTTATTTATTCTTTGATACAATCTGACTCAAATCTCTGTCTCATATTATTTCGCACTGAAGCCAGTATTAAATTGACTTATTATAATACGAAACTTCGAACTTTTTTTCGAAACTCTTGGCATGAATAGGGGTGCCCGCACAGCTCAGACGAAAGACAATATCAAAAAGAGTATGAAAATTCCATTATTCTGTTTACCACTTCCATGTATGTACTGAACAGGCATATGTAATAACTAGAAACAAGCTTATGTCACGTAACGCCTATTTATGGGTTTCCGCGGGCGTGTCTTTCTCATACTCCAACACTAAATAGTACACATTACGTAGATACTACTTTTACGTACTAACATTTACATTTACTTGCTATATTGCCTCGGTGGCGTAGTGGTAGCGTATGCGACTGCTAAGCATGAGGTCTCGGGTTCGATTCCCGGGTCGGACCAAACGTTTGTATGATCTCCAAACATTTGTTTCGGAGTTTGGGTGTTTTCTATGTATAATAAGTATGTATTTACAAAAAAAGTATATAAGTATTTATATCAGTTGTCTAGTACCCATAACACAAGCTCTGCTTAGCTTGGGACTAGATGGCGTTGTGTGTTAGATGTCCGGAATATTTATTTATTTATATTTATAAAAATATATAACGTACAAAATGTCTACGTAACGTACAAGCACTTTTAACTTTTCTTTTGTAGCACAAGATTTATTGAATGAAGGGTGAGCGGTCCCCGGTGCTTACGATTTTATTTGCAAATGTAGTAATTGTTTTAACAGCTGAAATCTTTCATTTAACCCAATGCTATTAGCCCAGATAAAAAATGGTTGTAATTAATTACCATATATATGTTTTACGTTTAAAATAGATGCCTATCTTGTGCTCTATGAATTTGCAAACATGAAGTTACAAAACATTGTGCCTGTTGTATTTATTTTATCACTGAACGATTCCTTTAGTTGAACTATATGACACGATAGGAATTTATATTAGAAAATTCGGCTCAGTTTCATTGTACAAGAGATTCTCAGAATTCTATTTACGGTAATGTTTCTGCGTACCTATAAATTAAATATGGGCTTATCCTTTTCACAAATCCAAAAATATTCCGAATACGTGAAATTGCTTCGCCTGGAACTGACAACACTTATACGAGACAAATCAAACACGTGATAGGGTTTCCTTGAATTTCAGAATAAGTATTGTGTAAATAAATTGATGTTTACTCCAAACACGATATTTCTATATGATATTACTATAAACATGAAGTATGAAAGAAGCAGTATTAACTATTATATTACAGTGGAATGAGCTGTCGCCTGCGGTGTTCCCGGAACAATACGACCTTCAAACCTTCAAACGCTTATTAGCCCCCCATGCTATAAAGACAGCAGCATCAAGATAAGAGCGTACTTCTTCCTAAAAGGCCGGCAATGCACTTGAAACGCCTCTGGTGTTGTGGGTGTCCATGGACGGCGGTAATCGCTTACCATCAGGCGATACGTCTGCTCGTTTGCCCCCTATATAATAAAAAAAAACTTTAATGAAGTTATTGATTGTCTACATTTTTGTAACTTATCATGAAAATAGTATGAATTCATTACAGTCAAATGCACGTAGGTATAGCAGGCACTGTCGATAGTTTGTATTATGTGACGACTGACGACATCACTTAAGACAGTAATAATTCAAAGAAGAAATAGGCATATGAACATGTGTTTAGCAGGCATAGGTTTGTAATTTGAAATATGTAATAGTTAGTTCACAATTGACCAAGCTACTCATTTGTAATTTATGTTACTGGTTTGTGTGTAAGAAAAATTATAAGGCATTATTCTTTAAGGAAATGCTTCTAGAAATGTAGGTCCTATTTTAATAGGTACCTACCTACTGTATTTACTTCTATAGACAGACTAAATATCTGGTGTTAAGTGTTCTACAGTCGTATCCTACCTGTCAACAAGAAACAAGTGGTGAATTTATAAATGCGTAACCTTTTGGATATCCGACTACGGCAAAGAAAGAGTGATAGTTTTGAGAGTTTTTGTATGTTTGAGTGTTTCACCGTAGCACTAAAACTACTAAACTGATTTGGACAAAGTGTTAATAGATTGGTAATAATTATATAAAAAATAAAATCTATATCACTTTTTTACTTAGTCGGGTTATTAGTTAATAAACATTTTCTAGTTAAATTTTGTTTTAAAACTGCCGATTAATTTTTTAGGACAAATAAACCGTCTTGACCGGACCTTTCGATACTTTTCACCGACTGAGTTACCGGGCCTTCCTCCACTTGATTTTTCTCTTGTTTTTAGATGATATATAAGTTTAGATAATAATAAACTATCCCTTGCGTTGCTAATTGCATGTCAAACGATACGTTATCGCGGTCTGTTTGCACTCTGTTCACTTAAACATTGTGATATTCTTTAACCTATGCTTTTCTTTAGCCTGGATCTCCATTTTTAACTTATTTACAAACTATTGCATTTCGCAAAAAAATATAAGAATTTCACATTATGATAATTAAATACATTTTAATTTCGCTCAAAATAAAAAAGAAATTAGGATAAGGTAAGGAAGGAACGATTCATTTGTTAGTACATACAGATATTACATACTTAGTTATAACACAACAGAAACCATTTATTCTTACAACTTTAAGTTGTTTAATATGAAATGTCCTCATGTATGGCAGCGAAACCTGGCCTAAAAATGGTGCACGAAAGGAGACTCGTTTAGATGTATCATGTGAACGTACCTCTACGTACGTACGTACCGTATGTCTGACGCGACGAATTCAACGAAGTCTAGCTGTGCCCGACATTGTCGGACAGGAAAGTAAACTGCGATGGTCCAATGAAATTAAGAAGGGCTGTCTGATTACATAGCCAACTTGGCTATTGGTTTCCTGTCGACGATCCAGGGACAGACCGAAGACAAGATGAGAAGATGTAGTACTGAGGGATATGTTAGTGTGTCAGGTTTCTGAGGATGACACGAGGGATTGAGCGAAGTGGAGGAGACAAACGAAGAAAGCTGACCGATCCATCAAGTGGGACGAATAGCGTGGAAGAGAGAGAGAGTATTAAGCTGTTCAGTATATTTAAATAAACATTACATACACTCCAAACATACAACATGATCATTTGAACATTACAGCACTGTTCGCTCAATATTATAAAATAAAAGTACAATTTCAATACTTTCAGTCACATAAATCTAATCTGGATTCTGAGCTTTCTATTACTGGGCATAGAGATTTCAGTAGCGTTTATTATCACATCATTTAACACCTCACTAAAGAACATTCAACTCGTAGTTCATCGGAAAAAGGTTTCAACGGAGTTTAAGGAACTCTAATCACCAGAAATAATACGAAGTAATGAAAAATTCCCTTTGCCACCAAGTCAAAGAGAATGTTGAGGCAAAATTAATACGGCGTTTCATAGAAGGAACTACTAAAATAATTGTAAATATTTATGCAAATAAATAAAATGTAATTTCCAATTAACAGTTTTTCCTAAATGCCTAAGAAAGTATAAACGATACATTAATCAAAAAAAAATTTCAACTATTGTCTCTTGTTTGTTGCGGATAACCTCTGGAAAAACTGGACCGATTTTAATGCGACAGGTAGATACCTGATGGTATAAGAAGTAACTTAGGCTACATTTATTTTTGATAAGCTTCGCTCAGCGCTGTCATCCGTGGTTACTGGATTTGCCTCTCTTAGCTAATTTGTTAGAGGTATGCTATCCTGACTATATGTTTTCAGTCAAGCTCGGCTTCGAAATAATGCGTTGTTTAAAATATACTTTCCAAAGTGCACATGGACATCAAACCTTTTTTAAGATATTCCGTTTAAACTAGTAGCTTTAATTTTAAATTTTAACACCTTGTAAAAATATAAACCCCCTGTTTTTCGAGATTTAATTATAAATGTATAGTTTTGAAACTTTTATCTGTATTTGTGGTCTATATCGATGTTTCCTGTCAAATTTTATAGTTCTAGGTCAACGGACAGTGCCCTATGAGTTTTGATTTACTTGGGAGTGTTGAAATATGCGTTTCTTGCTGAATATACGGCCGTATCTTTTTTAAGTAAAGTCACAGTTTTCGTTTATTCACACATAGGGGACCGTAGACTTGAGTATACAGTTTAAATTTCAACTCTATTCCTTACCCCGTTCTCGAAAGAAAGAGTCTTGACAGACAGACGAACTACAAAGTGATCATATAAGGGCTTCATTTTGTCATTTTGAAGTTCGGAACCCTAAAGAAACGTTAAAATCAATTGTAAAGTTTCCGAGTTCATCATCGTGAGCAACAATGTGACACGATAATTTTATATACCAACTCCTCCGGCCAGCATGTTAAAGCAGGCTAAAACCTCCATTCCAAAAAAAGAACTATTCAACAGTATACTATCAAAGGCTGTGGTGTGATATACATATAAAGTTATATTTGTAAACATCTTTCCTTGTTCTCTGTAGAAATCTTTCATTTAAAAATGATTGGGTATAAATCGTACGGTTATAAATAATGATGCCTGGGAACAAACAATTGCATTACGACCGCCGTCACTTTGAACGTCGAGGTATAATTGGCTGTTACAGTTTAATTGCAGTGAAATTTAACTGAAATTGTTGTATAGGTGAGAATGTATAATGTGTATTAATCAATAAAAGATTCCAATCGCAATGGAAATAATACTTGTATCATGTAGCTAATAGTTATGTAAGGAATGTTTGATTATATTATTCACGAATTCGCTCAAATACAAATTTTATATGATTGAGCCTCTGAAAATAAATAAAATGAATATTCTTGATTTACTATTATCGTACCGTTACATAGATTTCTCTCGGGGCTGAAAATGTACAAATATTCCTTTTATTAATACTATTCTTTAGTGTGTAGTCTCCTATGTCAAATCATTATTAACAAAGTAATATAATAAGTAATAGATAAGAACCAAATAAATAAATGAGGTTAAGTACACATTGTTTTAGAAATGATTAGCAATCTGAGACCAGGGTCTCCTTTCCTAGGAGAGGCTTAAGTACACCAGTAGGCAGTTTAAGACCGTTGATGAAATAAAGAAAAGAAAAATTCCATTCTAAATTTTTCAGTTTTACAGATTACTGTGTGTTAACATAGGTTATCACCGAAACATCTTTGTTCAGTGATCACCAGCGTCAGCCGGTATGAGAGGCTTCCGTGATGCCCCTCGAGCCAATCCTCAATAACGGGTCTTACCGATGCCAATGCGAGTGCCTTCTACTATGAGGCTGAGTCGATCAGGTGACTTGCTCCGAGGCCCGTGAAAAAACAAAGCGTCGGATTTTTTCAGAGCCACTTCGAGACCCGGCCTCTGGACTAGACGTGGACTAACCCTGACAAGTAAAGAAATAATAATTATATCTGAGAGACAAAATCCATGTAAAATACGGTCATTACTTACAGCTTAGTCCTTTATAATAAGTTGTCCTTTTCAGTAGGATTAATAAAAAAAATACCTATATACTAAAATACCTGACAGAATAAAGGACCAAACTAAAACTCAATGCTCTTATTATTTTTGTCCGTTGAAAAACTACAAAAGTAAATTCTTTGTTTGAAAATGCGTGGGTTTATGTGAAAAGGTGTAAGCAAAATCTTTTTTCCTTTACTACTTGAAAATATTTAATAGAAAATTCTTGATGTTTGTTGATCTCATTCGGAGAATCGACATCAGATTAAATTGAAATTTTACCTTTGAACTTGGACATATGATATATACTTGATTCTATACTGTGCAACTAAATTGTACTTATTTGTGTGTTTATTTTACGAGGTGATTAACAAATAAAAACAAATTTTATTACTTATTTAGTGACTGGTTTCAATCCCAAATCAATTAGAATATTGCAAAATTAAGGATTAATAAATAATTAAGGATGCAGATTTAAATTTACTTTCGTATTATGCAAATTATTATTCCGACATAATAGTATTAAAATAATAAGATCTACATCCTCGCATGATTTGTGGCGAAAATAATAGAGTTGGGTGCTATTTATTTACTTTACGAATAGGATCGATGTAATGTTACTTTTATTTCCCTAAAATCGAACAATATTAAATCAAGAAATGTTTTTGTTTAATTTTTTTGTATACTTAAATTTAACAGGATATTTTATAAGATACCATTGCTACTTGTACAAGTCACACACCAGCCATTGTAGCTATCGTAAACGCAATTGATTTAACTCAATGAAAAAGTTACCAATTCTCAGTGTGTAACTATCGCAGTGCGAATCTATAACGTAACTATAATTTTCTATAAAATGTTCTTATATCTCAGAACTAGCTGAACCCCGCGGTGCTACCCGCGGTACGATGATAACTGCGGGCAACGCCGCGAGGCGAAGCTATATCTTTATAAATAGTAGCCTATGTGTTATTCTGATGTATAAGCTATATTGTGGTAAAGTTTCATTCAAATCCATTCAGTAGTTTTTACGTGAAAGAGTAACAAACATCCATACATACATACATCCATACTTACAAACTTTCGCCTTTATAATAGTAGTAGGATGTACTTTTGGAGAAAGATAGGTATCGCAAACTTTCATCGACTTCAAAATCAAATAGAAGGAGTTTCTATATTGACCCACAAGTTTTCACAGTAAATCTCCCATTCTGTCATACAACATGACCTTTGTAATGTTTTTTGCACCATACCCTCGGTGGGGGGAGGGGGGGGAGGCACACGAAGGGCATGTGCAGCTCCAGGAACGCATAAGCGGCTTTGACCTAAAATTGAATACAGCTATGAGCACACCACCACCAATTTTTGTTATGGTTACATAAACAAGAAGTATCACAGTCTCTTCTAAATACAATAAAATTATTATCAAAAATTTCAGCATACAGCACCACAAAGCGAAGTCAGAAATGAAAAAACACCGCTGTATAAAGGAAAAGGAAAGGTCGCGTACTCCAAGCAATATATGATTTATTTTTAGATCTAAAATCAATTAGCCAGACCGCCCATCCGTAAGTCCTACGATGTCTTCTTCCCGTCTCTCTAACATTATAATTATGTTATTATAATGTTAGAGAGACAATCTATAATGTTAGTAATCTACACAAACACAACTGTATTTAAAAATAGACGATTAATACATATTGCTAATGTTTATTTTGGACTATTTATACACACTCAAGTATATACACTCACACACACACACACAGCTCTCACAAGAAACACTCACACACACAACTACTCTCATTGTTTTTGTAACTCTGTTGATGGTTCTAGCTACTAAGATAATTTTGTAGTCATCAGAGTCGAAGACTGGAGATATGTCACACAGGTTTGAATCCTAGCTCAGACAGAAACTCTCAACAAGGTTCTGCCTATGTTGTACCTATCTATGAATATTACTATGAGAGAAATAAACAATTACTATTAATATATGAATTTTTAATAACATAATTTTTTTTCAAGATTCACTTTACCCGCCATTTTAACTCTCACAAGATTTTCGCGCGTCATTGAGAAATGCCATCCCTTTCCCCATCCTTCAAAGGCCGTCAACACACTTGTGATACCTCTAGTGTTGCGAATGTCCATGGGCGACGGTAATCGCTTACTATCAAGTGATGCGTCTGCACGTTTACCCCCAATTCCATAAAAAAAATGTTACAAGTTTGTTCAACGAAAATTTTGAGAAATCTTTTTTTATGCAAAAGTAATCCTAAACTACAAATAAAATTTTAGTATTCTAAAGAAATCTCGTTAAATTCTAATCTAAAATCTAAAAAAAAAGTATTCTAAGGAAAAAAATTGTCGTTTTTCTGTTATAACTAAATATTTTTTTAGAAATCTTTCTGGCTCAATGTTGCACTTTTAGTTTACATTATTAGTAATACAAGTGGTAGCTTAAATTTATTACAGGTAAATCGACACATCGATACATGTCAATAATATTTAATCAAAAAATTGTACTACACTCTACTAACTATTAACCTGTCAAATGAATATAGCTTGTTGTATAAGGACTGATACAAAAATAATCCATAACAATTGATAAATAATTAATCGCACGACAACCCTATTAAGTCGTTATATACATTAACTTCATAAATATAGTAAACCCACTTTTACTCCGATACTTCTAAAGTTGTCCTTTATTAGAAGTTTGTAGTTTAAATAACAAATTTAAAATTATCAAAGTTCAAGGTTTCATATACAGGAGATTGATCTAAAACCAGATTTCCTTTATTTTTAGGGTACCTTAAAATAGATAATGGATTCTTTGTACTATTGAGTAGCTTCTGTTCTTAATAACATTTGGTATACCAACCCGACTCCGTGTCAAGCTATATACGAGTATATAAAATTGTTATGTTGGTTTGTGTACGCTTCAAAAACTCAAAAAGTTCTGCACCGATCGAGCTGAAATTTTAGAATGATATATAATATCATTCTAAAATTTAATCTTTAATATCATGGTCTGATTGCAATCTCCAAGTTTTCGGTAGCAGTCTTTTTACACCCTGTATGAACTCACTTCGTTATTTAATTTTTTCTTCATGTACATTCACACTTAGTTTCCTGCCAATTTATATTCCTTCTTCGCCCCATCTGGAAACAATTACATTTTCAAGTAATTTATTATTGTTACCACAACTAAAATACTAATAATACAAGCAAAATAAATAACTTTTATTACCTATGTGCCAGTGGAAATGCGATCAATATATAATTAATACTAATTAAGTAAATTCTAATTACTGATATGATATCTAATGACTTTATCACTTGATATGAATATAAATGTATAAATAAGATATAACAAAAACATATAACACAAAAGCATATAAACAAAAGCCTTTTCAAAAAGTAATGACATCGCTATGCATGTGACAGGGCGCGTGGCCGCTCACATGACGCGCTTCTGACGTCACTACCCACCCTTAATTTAAGGGAGGGCTTTCACGAATTGGGAAATTACTTTCGCCTGTATTTTGTATGAGTCGGCGATTTTGTAATGCATGTGGGATTATCAACTTAGCAAACCTTTTTGTGTTTGATCTTTCGTTGTAAATTTCTCACTGAAGCCTTAGATGAGATACTCGTATATAACCAACTAAAGTCTCACAGAACATTGTAAAGATCATACTTTGTTAAATTAAAAGGACTATTGAAGCAATAGAGGTACAATGGCGTAACAATGGCGTAATTTATATATTATGCCGTTTGGTTGCAGATTAAGAAATTATCACCCCCTATTTGTCCCATGGGTGTCGTAAGAGCTGATAAAGGGCTCTAACTACATAATACAACAGCACTACGAAAAGAGAGAAAACTTCACACGAATCCTATTCATACCCGTCTAGCTAGTGTTGTATAGTAAATTAAACCACCTTTCTAAGGGTAGGCCTATGAAGAGCTGAGAACTGTTAAAGGCAGTTGATGTCATGTATTCATTTCATCGTAATTTTATATTTGCAAACATATCTACATTGCGTTGAAGTCTTATCATTTTATTTGCAACACGATTCTTTGAATAAAATTCCAAAATGTCCTATATCAATACTTTTTTCATCAAAACTTCGAAGATGCCATCTGTTTATTGTCGTCTTTGTCGATTCCAAGGTAACTTGTAAGAAAATTCCTTAAGCGGTAAAGCCGTTCTTTGTTCGCAGCCTCCAGATGTATTCCTTGCTAAACTTCTGTTCGCGTACAATACAACTTATTTCTGTTTTATTATTTTTATTCTTAAAAACTTTAAGAACTCTAAAAAAGGCTTATACATATGTTTAACTCGTCATTATAGTATTTAAAACGGTTTTAAAATTAATTACATTAAGACTTAAGGCTCTAATTATTATTTGTATTTGAAAAACTCTTCATGTCAAGAAAAATACAGTAATTTTTATTACTGAGTATTACTCGTAACTTTAGAAGTCCTTGAAATCGAGTCTTAGATTTCCCTGTAATACATTCATCCTGTTTATAACTGCACGGTAATTATTCATGGGATAGGTACTACAAATCTGATATATTGATATGTTACGTAATAACATTAATTATAAAAATAATGTAAAACTTTACACACTTTAAAACATGGCAGTCTAATAATAAACTACGCACAGTTAAATATATTTATATATTTCTAAATACATGTATTAGCATTATATGTTAGTGATATGCAAATACAAAAGAAAAGATCGTACTTATTATACAATATTTGTCCAAATTGAAATCGAACCTTAGACCTCCGACCTAACATTCAGTAACCACTAGGAGAACAGGCACGCCAATTCAATTATAGTTATATATCACGATAATTTAACAGGGACATATGTCAACTTAGATATAATTCGGTTAAGGTTCGTGACATTTCTTATCAATTCAAGTCTTTCCCATACCAGAAACAGTTTGTAAAGTTGAAGAACGTACTAATTGCAGGCAATCTAACCTTATACAAATACAACTAATTGTATATAGCCTTAACTCTCACTACGGAGACTGGTTACAAACGAATTTAACTAAATTTCCTTTTCACTAACACAATTTCCATATTCACCTCGCTCCATCTTAAAGCGATGGCTCCCCGGCACGCGCTTCGATCAGCTGTAGCTAAGTTCAAGGTTTCCCGGGTCAATGCTGTGCTCGCGTGGGCGTTACCATAGCAACCGGCCCACGCCGCCCCCGCCAACCAGGTAGTCAATCAATTATGGCGCTCTCTTGCTCGACATTAATACTGATATATTGCAATTTGAAAATTTCAGAAGATTTAAAGGAGTGCTCTCAAATTATAAACTTTTAATGTTGGGTTTATATTTGACAACGTAATAAATTGTTTTAACGATAATGTTTCTTGTAAATCGACACCAAGTATCTAGATCGGTTACAGATGTTAACTTCATTAATTTGTTTCACAAATTGCTAGCCTATTTAATTCCAAAGTCTGTATATATTTGTGAAATAAACTATTATTATTATTTTCATTATCATCATCATCAAAAGTCTTTAACAGTCCACTTTTGGACATGGCCTATCCTCAGATATGAGGTTTTGACCAACTACACCACTAGCTCGACTAATATATGAGATATTCGTATTCTACTTTTTCTTGAAAAAAACCAAAAAAAACCCGGATTTTTCTTTCAATATAGGTATATTTTTATGTTTTTAGACAATAGCTAAAGCTTCATTTGAAAACAGTCTAGACATTAGATACACATGGTGTGTCTATTAAATATAAATCCATAAGCATCAGATACACAAGAAACTATTATTCGTATCATCAAAGAGAAAACTTTTAGTTCGTAGACCTCAAACAGTCCACAGTCAGAATTCGTAGAACATCCAAAGATGGCGTAGCAAATTACTATATCGAATTCGAATACCGTATCTGTCGCCTGTAGCTATAAACGCCTGTTGTAGACGGTTAAAGTAGATGATTGTCTAATTATTGCTGAAAATTTTAAACTAGTTTGTGTAAACAGTATGATTGAGAACTATGGCTATGGTGGCATATGATTTTAAAATCGTAATGGTGTCTCTAAAAGACAATTAATGCGCAAACTATCGTTAAGTTCAAACCTATCATTTGTTGTTATGTAAGTTTGTTTTTATTTAATTTACTACACACTAATGATTCATTTCTTTTTCAATCTTGTAACTAAGTCACTATTCTACTACTTATTTTCAGGAAAATAAGTCTTTATATTCGTCATAAGAAATAGTCCTAATTTTCTTTCCCCTGTAGCGGTCACGGATTCGATTACATTATATCTATAATAATAATATATTATTATATTATATATTTTTATATAGCGTCGTCAAGCTACACCACCTAAAATGTGCAACAGAGAGAGATGTCATACGCCTACATTTATGCGTACTACCTGACTCACTCTCTCCCTAATATTATATTACATCGCGTCGTCAAGCTACGCCACCTAAAATGTGCAACAGAGAGGGAGTCATACGCCTACATCTACGCATGCTACCTGACTCACTCTCTCCTTCTTTTTTTTAAAGACAACTCCCACATTAGGAATAAACATCTTGTGTCGTGGGGGACTTTACAAACATACATGAAATGGACACAAAGAACATCCAGACTCGGGACAACAATTCGTGGATCACACAAAGTGTTGTACCGCGTGGGATTTGAACCCACAACACTTGGCGCAGTAGCAAGCGGCATGGCGACCGCCGTAACCACTCGGCCAACCGTGCAGTTAATCTTCAATCAGTCTCCTTAATATTAATATAAATACCGGTGTTGTTATTGTATATATTTCAGTCATAAGTCATAAGCATTCAATCATCAGTCATCTTTTGAATACAATCCTTTTACATTCATCGCGCTGTTTTACTCAATACATTCTTACGGTCGTCTACATTTATAACTGGCTTGGTTATAACACTGGTGGCGAACACAGCATTAGTTAGTGGTTTTGGTTACCCGACCTTGACCGCTACACCCCAATCGAAAATTGTATGTGAGAATTCTCATATTGTCAATCAACATTTACTACAATTTAAATGATTTGTGTATAGAGGCCTTTATTATCCTTTGTTCGAGATGTCCTTAACATTAAATAACCATCAGCAATCGATACTCAATTAATTTAGTTCATACTGGATACCCTCATATCATTGGATTTGGAACTGTATTTAATAAAAAGCAAGGTTAAATTTAAAGAAACGTAATATATAAATAACTATAATTAATGATACCATTAATAGTAGTATTTTGGTTACATAACTGATTAATGTTACTGACTGTTGGTTTATGCAAGAAAGAGACAGCTTGCGTGTGTTCTTTGATTGTCAAAGATAGCAGAATTGACCAATAAATTTGAAGGTTATTTGTTTTTTGTTTATGTTTGTTGCTTTATACGGCACAGAGGACAAACACAAAGATGAGTCACCAGGTGGTAAGTGACCACCTCCGCCCGTAAACACCTTTCCCTTCCTCTCTTTTCGATATCAGGAGGAGGGAACTCTCATTTGTTAAATAGCAGCGAATGAATTGGTTAACAGAGATTTTCTGTGATGGAATGTCAGTCCTGGGTCATCACAACACAGTTATCATACATCACACTCACACACACATAACAGTAACATTATTAATTTGAAAGTAAATCTGTATATCTGTTACTCTTTCACGGCTAAGTCACTAAACCAATTTAGATGAAATTTACATTGAAAATCTTTTGATTCAAGAGGGAGGACAATCTACTATTTACGCGGTTAAGGCTAGTAATGATATTAAAACTTTAGTGAGTGAAAACATAATCATTTTATGTAACAGTCGTAAATCGGGGATACGCGACTAGTATCGCACTTAAAATGAAGTAGGGACCTTTCGAATCCTTTTTCATGAGATTAAGTAACATAGTAGTAGTTTATCCCTTATGATATTGTATATAAAATTATAATATTTTTTGTTTATGAAGGAGGATCGTTAGTTTTTTGTCTTATGGACATAGAACATAAGATATAAAATAAAATCAAATTAAACAATGGCCCTTGATTTACTGAAATTGAAACTAATATTCGTGGACTTTCTTCTTCTCTTTCCTAGCCGTTTTCGCACTTTAAGTGGGTTCGATTCTCGTTGTATCAAGGCGCCATGATATTCTGCCAATTGTCGGATGAATTCTCCATTTTCCGAAGCTTGGCCATACCGGTCTATATATCATTTTTGGTAGGCCTAGATAATACTTATTACGTGCTGCTCTATTATTCTCATGATATTTGGACAAAGTTAAAAAAATTCTAAAATTCATAAATTCATGTGCGTTGAAATTTGCACTGCACATAAACCCTAACAAATCTCAGGCGATTGTTGTGGGCAATAAACGTTTAATGTTTAAATTTCATACACATCATTTAAATTATCACTTTTAGGAATAATGTATTCTCTTCAAAAAGAACTAAAGGGGAAATATTATTTCCAGGAGCCCTCTTTATCAAACTAGTGAGGGTCGACTTTAAGTCTATTGTGATACGCCTGAACTTTGATTTTTACATCGTACTACTGCTGTCCAGCCATGTCCCAATTACTAAATGATATCGAAGTTCTGTAGAAATATTTTTTAGGGATCATACTACCCGTAATGATCGTTCATATTGCAACCGAGACCGACAGCGTAACGTGCTCGCCAAGATTTATCCATTTACAGAACCTAGCTAGATTTGCTTAACTTTTTAATGTGTTAATCTACTTGATTACCATTTGGCCTCGAACCCTTTCCAAGGGAGCCACAGAACCCTCCCAATATACTCTTTCAAATTAAATATAATTCTCCGAATCACTTTAGAAATAAAAGAGTTTTGAGATGAAATATTGAAAATGATTTATTAAACATTTTTGTCATTTGTAATCTCATTTTATTTTTGTAGTACACATTTCTATCTATTATATATCTATCTAATACCTTTAAACGGGCAATTTTTGAATATATACAAGCTGAATCTCGGAAACGGCTTCAGCTATTTTCATCAAATTTAGTATGCAGGGAGTATCGGCGGCAATAAATCGATCTAGTTAGGATTCATTTTGAGAAAATTTGCCAAAATACCGAGAAAAACTCGGTCATGCAGGTACTTTCTATAACCCAGGACAAAAACCTAACTAAAAATCTCGAAAGAACAAACATGGAAACCAAATGAATATATTGTATAAAAAGTATCCTCTAACTTTTAAAGGTCAAAAACTTCTATGATAAGCTCAGCAATATGAAATACCGACTACTAAGAATTTGACTCGATTTTTCCGAGATCTCATTATCAAATCCTAACATGGGGATGATAGGACCAATTCAGGAGTACACCCTTTCAAATCAAAAAGATTGTTTAAAATTAGTCCACACGTTATGGAAGTTACCGAATAACAGGCATCATACAAAAAAAAAGCTCGAATTGAGAACTTCCTCCTCTTTTTTGAAGTATCTTAAGGTATCGACGTGAGCAAAAATGTGAGCTTACTCCAATAAAGAATTAAGGATGGTAGCTAATATGTGTAGTGCAACGAAGCTCGAGACAGGCTAAATGTTAGTCATGCGTCTATAAAGTAATCATTTTAGGTGAACAGTATCGAAAGTAAAAATTGAATGAAAAACGAAATATCATTTTTCAATGTTACTGCTATCCACAAGAAAATTCTAATATAACAAGCAACTGTACATTCATCACGAATGATTTAGATTATTTTTATTTTAGTTTTTTGGTTGTAAAGAGCAAGGTTTTCTTTCGAAATCATAGAAACATTTTTAGCAAATAGTGGTAATTTTATCATTGACTTTTCCTTCTCGTCTTTTTGATACAGCTTTATAAATTTTTCTTAAATTTTTTGTAGACTTTTTAAAATAAATGTAGAGCCACATCTATCGGAGATACCTCACCGATTTAGTGTTGAAACTCGGTGTTAATTTTGAGTAGTTTATATTTTTTTAAATACAGATCCAAAACTTAACAAAAACTTAAAATAGGTTCAAAATGAAGTTAACGTTTCTGAGAATAGTGATGATATCGATTTGTTATCTTGTTTAAAAATATTTGCAACGATCAGTTAATCAGTTAAATCTTAAAACTGAAACCGTACTGTTCTGTGATAATATTCTACATAATTTAAAACTATATAACACGGTAAATGACCATTACATAGAGCCCCTGACTGTATATACCTTCGGAAGAGGTTCTCACGCGCATTGCACATCGTGGGCACAAGCGTTGACCCATGAAGCCTTTACGCCACGAGCCTCTACACTTAACATGTCGTTTATTTATAATATAGAACACGTCTTCTATACTTGCTTCTTTTTTAATAGAAGGGTTATTGAGTGGGTAGATGTATTTTATATTCAGGAATTGTTTAGGGTTTTAAATAACTGTCGCCTGGAAACTAAGGGCTCACAAAGTTACATCTCTAAAAAAAGCTAAAACACACAGCATGGGTGTGTTTCTTCTTTTTCTCTTTTAGTTTTATTAGGTGGAAACCTGAATTTCTAATGACCAACGATAATAAATATAACAATTATCATACAGCATTAAACTATTATGAAATTGTCACCCGTCATTTCTCTTCGCCTTCTAGCTATTTAACCAATGACCTGTCACAAAACCCGTGAAAATGATGTGTGCGCTCTACACAAAAGTAATTGTAGGTGACGGCCGATGAATTTTTGAAGACAATCGTTCCGAGTGCTTCATTTCTTTCCAAGCGCGTCAATATTTTATTTCGCCCACATTACAGTACTCAGAGATATGCTTCAAAGTCTCAAAGTACCTCAGGCTTAGTAGACGGTTTAGAAAGCGGTTCATTTATTAGCTGACATGAGAAAAGTATTAGATTGTTAGATTTGACTTTTGTGTTAATATGCTTATGAGCTTGTGCATTACTTTATTACTTTTGACAATAATGTGAATACAATTTTTGATGATTAAAATTTGCAGATTGGGAGAATTAATTAAATTAAGAATTAATTAAACATTAATTAAGATAATCACTTTGATCTCTCAATAAATTTGTAACTGAATATCACTATGCATGCATATGCATGATAAAATAAATGCGATAAGTCTTCATTAATTCTTATTTATAAATCAATACTCTTGAGATTGAATTGATTTTATATTTCATTTTAATTTGTTAACTACTAATGTTTGTAAAACTCATGAACTTATTTTTGAAATTACTAATAAATCTCCCTAAATGTGTAATTATCTTGTGTTTTACCAAAAGCAAAACTGATTGCAGGGTTGCTCACCTTATAATTTAGAAATATTAGAATTATTGAAAATCTTATATACATATATATAGTTCGCGGATGCCTACTATTGTATGAAGAGCAAAATCTGCATTTACAAAATCACGGTAATGTTTATAAATAAGAGTACATTGTCCGTGGTCCTTTTTCTATCGTGACATTATTAAAATTGCATCGTATATTTTATTTGAGCTTTTAATCCAAAAACCACCCTCTGCTCTGAACATGGTCCTTTGAGTCGTATTGGATACTGAAGTGTATCAACAGTTTTCAGCAACTTCTCGGTATTAATTACTAGGAAAAAAACAATTCAAGAACTGAGTTTGTAATAATCACCGGCGAGTGTGGAATTTCTATAATAGTACGGTATTAATTACATATTTTATTGTAAAATATGAACCCAAGACTCATTCAGGTAATATTTAAAGTTAAACAACGATTATTCAAAAGTTTAGTAATGACTTTAGTACTTAATTATTCCCTATTTTTTCATAAGGTTATTAAATCACCTATTGCATAGTGAATAACTTATTTTAAAGAATATTTTGTATTAATTAGGTAAAAATCGTACTTAAATACAGTATAGTTAGCATTATTGCTATATTATTCAGCCTAAAGAATATTTTGTTAAAAATTAAAAGTCATTTACATAATTATGTTTTGCGTAGGTATATGTTAATTTATTACTTTAACAAAATCATAATTTAGAGTGCTAACTAGTATTAATTTACATGTAATAAGATAGAAAAAAAATATTTACATTAATTTATTTAGTTACAGTGTTATAAAGAAGTTGTATCATTAAGTTTGAACCAATATTTCTTTAATTGTAAATTGACAAAAATTGTTAATTTTGTAATACACGGTAGGCGTTATCTTATCTTTTATCTGTTAATAGGTGTGGTGACTTCCATATCCCCCACATAGGCATTAGTATCTTGTTTTGTATTTAGGTTTGGCATTGTATAAATTCCAGGTTGACAAAGCTAAACTCCCAGAATGACTGGAGATTTGAAATTTCATCCCCATCATCTAGATGGTTGGCAGTCCATAACTGTGCGATTTTCCCGAAATTTTCTGCCACGCACAGCAAAACTGTGGAATGAGCTGTCGCCTGCGGTGTTCCCGGACCAATACGACCTTCAAACCTTCAAGAAAAGAGCGTACTCCTTCCTAAAATGCTGGCAACGCACTTGTGACGCCTCTGGTGTTGCGGGTGTCCATGGGCGGTGGTAATCGCTTACCATCAGGCGATACGTCTGCTCGTTTGCCTCCTATATAATAAAAAAAAAGATGAGGCAATTAAGGAATTGATAAAAAATGAGGCAGTTATAAAGGTTTATTAACTACTCGTAACTTCATAAATTATTATACAGAATTAAGTAAGAAATCGTTAAGCAGTACTGACGCTAAAGAATTGTTATTACGTATAAACAATCTTGAAAATTTGTACTAACAATATGAAGGAGTGCAGTTTCAGTTACAGTGTTCAGACCGAGTCTTAGTATTATGCAAGCGCTCAAGACACTTTATGTAAATTTCATAAAAATTACAGGGGGCAGAATCATTTTATACGTTCAACACAAAAATAGCAAAAGAAAAATATGGCCTAAGTTAATATTACTAATAATTTAACTAATTTAGGTTGTGTCAAAGTAAATTTTACTTTTTCAAGTGAATAAGCGTGTGTCTCTGATGAACGTTTATTTGGTATTGAACTAAAGTCAGTGACAACTGAGGTCAATTATAATTTAGTGATGACAACAACAGAATTATCACCATTGTCTGTTTTAAATTCTATTTATATAATACCGGAGTATTACATATGTATAAGCTTATTTTGAAAGGTAATATTATAAGACTAAATGATGGTTTTTAAACTGCATTTAAACCTGTGGGAACCTTGTAAGATCTAATCTTAACGTACAATAAAAGCAGCTTTATTTAGTGAATATTCGAAAATAATAGGTTCTTTTTATTTCTATTACGAGGAGACGCTGAAATATTTTTGAAACACAAGAAACGTAAAATTGTCTGAACCGAAAACTTTAATTGTTTGAACAATAATTCTTATACTTGCTTTAAATATACCGGTCGTAATTTTCTCAGCGGAGAAAACAGATTAACCAATCAACATTTTTCCTGGTAACGTGAAACATTTGTAAAGAAATAACTTTTATATTAAAATGAGATGTTCGAAGCATTTCTTTGGAATGTTACCTCCCCTGAGTTTAATTATCCCCGCTCTTCAATACACTTTATTAGCATCAGGCTTTTGATCGAATATTATAGGCGGTTTTTTAAAATAGTAGATCTTTAAAATATACGCTACTCAACTGCGTTAAAGACTGTGATACTTCGTATTTATTGTTTTTTTTTTTAAATATTGTTTTATTAAAGAGCAAGAAAAAATAAGAACGCAAAAGAAGAAGAAGTTTGAGAAAGGAAATTTTGAATAAAGTTATAAACCGAATTCTTCAACTGCTGAAACAAGTAAGTCAAATATGATGATGTAAGAGTACCTACTCCTAGCCGATTTCGCCAGTGAGGTCTCTCTAAACGGGGACCAGCCAATTACGTAAGAGATATATATTTTTTTTCATTTTTTCTAAAGACAACTCCCACATTAGAAATAAACATCCTGTGTCGTGGGGGACTTTACAAACATACATGAAACGGACACAAAGAACATCCAGACTCGGTACAACAATTCGTGGATCACACAAAGTGTTGTAGGTACCGCGTGGGATTTGAACCCACGACACTTGGCGCAGTAGCAAGCGGCATGGCGACCGCTGACACCACTCGGCCAACCGTGCAGTATTACAGTGCACAGGTATGCGTAAACACAAGTGCACTCTATGTTCCCTCAGTCTCATATATTGCGATGGTACGGCTATTCGACATGACCAAGAAGACGTCAGGCGCAGGACCAACGGTTTTACGCGCTCTTCGAGGCTTGGTGTTAAGGCCTTAACTTCTAAACATGTTGTTTAGTATTATTTTCGGCCCGACCAGGAAATCAAACCCGGTAACACTGGTTCGGCAGCCGCATGCGCTAAAAACAAGATCAACGAGGCAGTTCCTTAAATATATATACATACAGACACAAAATAATTTAAATTTCTCCCCGTCAAAATTAATTGACATGATCCAATTACAAACATGAAATGCTGTAGGTACAAACTTAAAAAAAACCTATAGTCCTCGAAGACAGTTATGGAATATTTCTACGATCACAGCTCGAAAAATTATAAACACTTCAAACTCTAAACTTCCTTCCTGCCAACTAAAATAAATGAATATAAACGTAGGGGTCAGAAAAAGAACAACACAAAAATTATAATGTACAAGCATATACTTACATATTATAATAAAACATTTAAAATTTGAAAAACAAAAAAGAAACTGACTTACTTATCTAAAAGGATTTTTAAAACTATTTTGTTTATTTAGGCTCGTTAAAAAAATGCAGGTACAGGACTGGCCGTTGTCCAACAGTGGATGTATTTAGAATGATATGATGATGATTCAAAATATAAATACAATGTTATTATTTTTCATCTTTCCAAAACTTATATTATTTATTTATTTATTTATTAAATCTTCCTGCAAACATGTTGCACAAGGCGGACTTAATGCCACAGGCATTTTCTTCCAGACAAACCTGTACTATATTACACTGTTAAACTTAAGGTATCAAGAAGACCTACACCCCACGACAATTATCTACTTAAACATCCAGTGTATTTGTTGATAACACGTCTCATTCATGTTTGAAGCTGCTCATAGCTCAATGGTGCACTTAGTGGAGTCAAGAGGTTCAGGTGCGCCGGCGCCGGCACTGACGTCTTTGACGGCCGCCCAAGATTACCGAACAAACACGAGTGGCAATTCTTAAGTGGGGTTATGGCCCTCAAGAATTATTAATTTTTATTATATTTTATAACGTTGAATATTACGAATACATGAACAGAATCCAAGGCACCATACTCACTGCAAATGTCAGCAGCGTGTTTCTACTTCCATAGTTTGGTGTTTTATGTCCAATAACACAAAATTAAGACAATTTAGTTAAAGGAACACTATTTGTAATATTCTTAATTTCAATCTGTCAATACATTCCATATGAAATAGAGAACTTTTATATAACAATCTTAATTGCGTTCAAAAATAAAATAACATTTTTTTTCTCCTCACAAGCGATCAAATCAAATGCTAACAGAATGTGTGTGGGCAACGCTTCAGACGCTCGGATTCTTTACAAGCACGTATAATGTATCACGGCTTACAGCCATTAGTAATTGTTGAAGTACCAACGTGTCTACTGTATAAGTATTATTAACAATATGAAGAGATACTTGAACATTATTATTGAATGGAATTTCAAATTATACATACAATTTAAATATTTTATAAACACTATTTTAAGGTATTTGCTTGATCTTTACAATAAAAATACTCGTATAACTACTTCAGCGTGCGGCTTAATTTTTCCCGACGTCTTCAACAAATTTCGTTATATTTTAGCCAATATACTCAAATATTTAAACAAACTATATACGAAAACCTTCCTCAAAAATCACTCTATCTATTGGTAAAAACCGCATCGAAATCCGTGCGGTAGTTTTATAGTTTATCGAGAAAAGACAGACAGACAGACACTTCAGAGGATTTTGTTTTATAATATGTAGTGATAGTGATTTTAATTTATTTCTTTTATCATTAAGCAATTAAGTTGTAATCACTACTATTTTGGTAAAGGGACTTACGAGTACTCCTCTTAAAATAATGATTTTCATGATGATGAAACTTATGCGTCCAACCATTCAGAATCGATAGGATTTTAGTATCTAAACGATATTAAACCGTGTATACTGTATATAAAGTGTATATTACGAAGTTTGAATATGATCGCGACTAACCTGTCGGGTAGCTACAGATTTCGGTTTCACAAGTCTTGGATAGAGACATATGTCAGATACCTATACCTATTTAACTGAAACATAATCAGGCATTAGTGAAAGTGGCCCTAGGTCTCTCAGACAATAGTCCGAGTCACAGGCATACAACTTCGACCTATTCGAGCAATTGCTTGCACTCCCCAATTGATCTCTATAAGCAATGTTCCTTTTTTAACATTGACTTCTCATCAGTTTTCATCATCATCAGAAATAATAGGTTATGCATGATTAAAATTATAGTAGACAAAATATGAGCATCAACATACCTCTGTTCATCTGTGATTATGTATATGTATATATGAATAGACTTGAGTATATGAAAGTATGAGAGTGTACATATTTACGCTACCGAGAGATGGCAACCAGAATTCTAGAATAAGATTGAATTGAGAGTATTACGAGTCTATTTAGTCCATTGCCATTATTAGACATCCTGAATATTTATCGTGGGAGAGCCACGCTTCGGTATGCATGGGCCGGCTCGACCGGAGTGATACCACAGCCTCACAGAAAACCGGTGTGGAATAATTTTTGCGCTGTCTTTTATCAAGTGAGTGAGGACACCGGAGACCCATACCCCAAACCCTTCCCCCATCCCACTCCTCATCCCTCCAAGGACCGGCAACACTTGTGACGCTTCTGGTGTTGACAATACACAACTGGACAAATATATTCAGATTATGTAGGTAAATAAAACTGACAATAATTGCAAAAATCTTCATTAATTTCATAATAATATGTAACCTCTGTGCACCTTGCACCACATCTTATAAGATTTTTACACCACCCAAGGACTTTAAATGTAATGTAATGTCTTTGTAGTGTTTTAGGCATTAAGTTCGTTGATGTACAAAATAAGGGTAAAAAGTTCAAAAGGGGTCAAAAGAAAACAAATAGTAATTTCGATTATAAAAGAAATGGAAATACTACTTACGATTGAGAACATTTAATCTTTTACAAGTTAAATACATATAATTTAGTAAGTAAATGAAAAGCCACTTAACGATTGTTTTCTTGTCCATTTTATTATGTAAATGGTATGTCATTAGGGTATGGAAGCACTTTGACGCGTGGTGCATGGCTCGACAACCGCTTTGCATATTACATTTCAACTGTCTTTCTACTTTGTGCATTCTTAATTAGTACAGTTCAATGATATAAAATCGTGCTATACAAGTATTTGCATGATATAAATTCAAAGCCTGATCGGTAAGGCGTTTTTTTATGAGTGCGTGTCTCAATTATTGTTATTTATTATTATAAAGACAATTGTGGTAGAGCAACCGTTTACCGTGGGAGAGCTATGCTTCGGCGTGAATGGGTTTGCTCGACCGGAGTGATACCACGGCCTCACAGAAAACCGGTGTAAAATAGCGCTTGCGCTGTGTTTCACCGAGTGAGTGAGGATACCGGAGGCCCATACCCCAACCCCTCCCCCCATCCCCTTTCCCATCCCCCCAAAGGTCGGCAACGCACTTGTGACGCCTTTGGTGTTGCGGGTGTCCATGGGCGGCGGTAATCGCTTACCATCAGGTGATACGCCAGCTCGTTTGCCCACTATTCAATAAAAAAAAAAAAAAAAAAAAAAGCAAGCCAATTAATTTTGCCGATAAGTTTGGTGCTGCCGATGACTGTTACTTGAGTCTTGATGGGGTTTATTTTCAATTCATATATTACTCAGATCTCTGTTTGTAACATAAACACCTAGAAGCGTCGTCTTCATATACCGTGGGAGAGCCACGCTTCGGCATGCATGGGCCGGCTCGACCGGAGTGATACCACAGCCTCACAGAAAACCGGTGTGAAATAGCGCCTGCGCTGTGTTTCACCGAGTGAGTAAGGATACCGGAGGCCCACACCCCAACCCTTCCCCCATCCTTTCCCCCATCCCTCTTCCCATTCCTCCAAAGGCCGGCAACGCACTTGTGACGCCTATGGTGTTGCGGGTGTCCATGGGCGGCGGTAATTGCTTACTATCAGGCCTCCTATTCCATAAAAAAAAAGTTTTAGGAAGAAAGAAGTTTATTAGTGAAAGTATTAACAAAAATTAAAAATAGTAAAGTAGATAAAACGCCCCCTATTGCACATCAACAGTAGTTACGTATCAACAAAGCAAGTACACTGCCGGTGACCAAACAGGTAACTACAAAACCACTCAGCAGCTGATGGTCGAAGTCAACTGTATTGGAAGTATTGCAAAGTTTAATAAAAAACACTGAGTTTTCCATTCTCCATACTTGCCCTTATATCGCCCGTAATATTAAAAACTTGGATGACCGAGGCTTGCTCGTTTTTTTGGGAACTTTTCATATACATATATGGTGGTTTAAGGGGTCCTAAACCACCATATATGAAATTTAATAAAATTATTGGAGCAGTTTCCGAGATTTAAATTTTAAATATATTCCAGAATTTCGCATTGGTAAAAAATCTGAATAAATGTTGATTTAAGGTTGAGTTAAGTAAGATTAAATGTTATTTTTGATTAGTAAAGTAGAAATAAAACGTAATACGCTGTTCAAGAGCTAAATGTTTAATGTACTCGTACTTCCATAAATTAAAATTATTTATTTCAGAACTACGGGCGTAGTTAGTATAAAAGCCGGATTTTCATACCTTAACGCAATTATTCTATTGAAAATGGTCACAAATAAATTAATTACACCCAAAACAAAAATCACGATCTACATATAAGGCACCGTTTGACAATATTGGTCCATAGAATATTTGTAGATAAATCAATTAACTGTTATTTCAATGTAACGACGAATATTTAAATTCGTTTAAAATATGCTTTTCCATTTTCATGTTCACGAGAAATATCGAGTTTGTTCTGTTACAAAGGGGCAGTTTCGTAAATACTTAACAGGAAACTGAAAATACGATAAGAATGCGATAATCTTTTTTCTATAATCCTCTACATTTCTACACAAAGAAAAACCCACCCGTTTAATATCCAGTCCATTTTCTCACATTCAAGTTCTTTATCAAACTCAAAGCGATCAAATGTTAGATTTCCTTTTTACCTTTCAAAACAGTTGTTTACTGGTTTCTCAATAATTTTCCAGGGTGATCAACAAGTGGCGATCCCGGATGTAGCTTCATCCGGGAAACAGGGGTGGGGGGAATGGGGAGGACGCGCTACGTAGCTACGCAACTAAGCTTTCGCAGTAGGGTGACGTCAGTGTTAAGAAAAAAACCATGTTTATTTTTCAAGGATGTCCAAAATTACAGAAGATTGCCACTGGGAGAGCCACGTTTCGGCATGAATGGGCCGGCTCGACCGGAGTGATACCACGGCCTCACAGAAAACCGGTGTGAAATAGCGCTTGCGCTGTGTTTCACCGAGTGAGTGAGGACACCGGAGACCCATACCCCAACCCCTCTCCCCATTCCGTCTCCCCATCCCCCAAAGGTCGGCAACGCACTTGTGACGCTTTTGGTGTTGCGGGTGTCCATGGGCGGCGGTAATCGCTTACCATCAGGTGATGCATCTGCTCGTTTGCCCCTTATCCAATAAAAAAACACAAAGCAGTCATAAGCACTGCCGACAGAAATGAAAACTTATAACTATAAACAAACGGTTGTTTTAACTTACCTGAAATGAACACCAATGCTTTTTTTAATAGTGTGCAATAAAAAGAACTAAAATAAGTAGTAAATGGAAGTAAAGCTTTGATACTCCAATAGATGCCGCTGTTTTCAAAAAAATTGTACACAATCTTTTTGATTTACAAAAGGTTTTGTGTAAGTAGAAAATCGTTATTTTAATTTATTGTAAATCACTTTAAGATACTGAAATATTCAATATCAACTTTAAGTATATAAAATCATATTGAGAAAGGACCACTATCTAGAAAAACTAATGCTATTAAAGTATATCGGTAGATGGCGCTGTTAATAATAAACATACGTCTTACGAATTTTCGATCAGGACACGTGACCTGACGCTAGTTTATGGTCACGTGACCTGACGCGAGCTCATACATTTTTACCCATTCCAAAAAGTACACAGCGCCGCTAAAGAAGCTTTCACTTCAAAAAAAAGAAAAAAATACTTTATTGACTTAAATACACATACTCGTGCAAATTTTCATTTTTCTAACACTAAACGTTTGGGAGGTAAGCCGAGACCTGACGGACGCACGTGACGAAACTATAAGGGTTCCAGGACGTGAACTACGAAACCCTAAAAACTTTCCTATCCTGCTACAAAATTCAAAAGTTACGAGTTTTAGCCTTTAGTGAATTGTGTGAAAAGAAAGCTTTATTTAACTTTGGAAACTCCGAATGACTACGCTTGCTTCAGGGCTTATCATTCTTTGTAGATATTTTACTGCAGTAATTTTTCTATCAGCGCATTAAGTTTGTATGCGTTTATTAGCAGCTCCTTAACGTGTAAAAAAATTGTAAAATACAAAAAGCTGGTAAAAATAATCATTAGGTTTGCTATGCTAAGCGATAGCGTTAAAATTATTCCGTATTTCAAGTAACTGAACTTACTGAATATGTTTACATGATAAAGCTTACTTATTGACTGCTCCGATTAACGAATGAATAGTATTTTTTTAAAGAAGTAGGTACAGCATACTTCCCGGGAAATCAACGAATATTCAAAAACCGGAATTAAGCTAAACGTTTTTGAGGTCTGCTCTTGTCAATGAATTTTTATTTACCTATAAATATATACCTATGTGTAAACCTAACTGTTCTATATAAGTAGTATCTTTTCCTTTATTACTTGTGAAAAATCCTTGATGGTTTTATGATATAAGTAATACGAAATTGTAATGATTATATGTCAAAAGACATAATATATTTATTTGACCAATATAAATGTTACAGTGTAGGTACATTTTATAAAAATAGTTTTTAGACAGTAGGTTCGTTAACCCTTACGAAACACTAATACAAAACTAGGGTTTTTATGTTTATTTGCACGGATGTCTTTACACATAAATGTATATAATAAAACTTTAAACGTTGCCTGCCTCAAATAGGATTAACCGATGTCTCAGGCAATTGCATGATTAAGATTTAATATAAACTAATTCTATTTCTCTATTATAATTTAATATCCTAGAAGGTTTATATAAAACATAAAAATATTTCATAGGGAACACGTGCAAGCCTAATCAAAAGCAATAACATTAAACAATAATTTCGGTCTTGTTTAATAATTTTTAACATGTTTTCTACTTCATCATACTTCATATTTTTTTTACTACATTAGGAATATACATCCTGTGTCGCGGGGGACTTTACAAACATACATGTAACGGACACAAAGAACACCCAGACTCAACACTTTTGTGGATCACACAAAGTGATGTCCCACGTGGGATTTGAACCCACAGCATTTGGCGCGGTAGCAAGCGGCGTAGTGACCGCTTAAACCACTAGGCCAACCGTGCATTTCAGTAAATAATAATTGTTGTGCAAATATTTTAGTTTTACTTGTGTTAGTAAAGTAAAATTCTTCATTCTTGTTTTTCTGCCTTCGATTGCCGTGTTATGATTGTAGTTAATACTAACTGTAAAAGTATAGCTGTCAAAGTCAGACTGTATGGGTGTGAGACAATTTTTTTGTATTTTTTCGAAAGACGGTCCCCATTTCATGTCATCCACATTTTATATATTTTTTTATCATTAATTTCATCACGACGACTTGAAGACTTGAAGACTCGATAATTGAAGACGATAAATACTTGACATTGGCAGAAATAGCTGATCCGAGTGATCCGGCTGGTTGCCATTTCATCATCATAAATAATATGTTGCGATGTTTATTCTGTTTAAAAAAGAAATAAAGTGTTGATTAACGAAATTTATTTTGCTTTGAGCTACATCCCACATGTATGTATGAAGTACATGTACAAGTCCGTTTCCAGTTGCGGTTACAATTACGTAAGTAAATTCTTACTTCAACTCATAATAGCAACATCGTGAAAAAAAGTTGTGAAAATAAAAACAAGTCGAAACGAAATCTTTCCTAATTTGGTCTTTCACTCAAAAGTTTTTATTAATTAGCTACCGTTTGCTTAAATTAGAACTGTGTAAAACTTTTGAAATATTATTTATAAGACATTTAAAACGGTTGACGTTATAACGGAAAAGTTATTTTTATTTTCCTGTGAACATTTACCTTATGGTAGGGCATATAAAATTAACTAATATGTATATTGCTTTGCAACATTTTTCTTCCACTTTATTTAAAGATAAATAACTTGAGAACAGAGTGGAAAAGAGACAGGATTTTCACTTTATAGGAGAGTCATGATTCAATGTTCATGGACGGCAGTAGTTTCTTCTGTTTCTTTGACATAAAAATAAAACATAAAAAATAGTTAAAAATGGTTTTACGTCAGTGACTTAATACCTAAACTTTATCTGACCTTAAATTTTATTCAGCTCCCCTAGCCAATGACACACGAGAATTTTAGGTCTTAAATCTGTCTATAACATGATCAACACATCAAAAATAAAATTGAAATTTAAGTTTGTAATTTTAAATTAAAAGCTCTTCACTAAATACATATTAAAGAACTTACTCACTCGGCCTACTTCTTTTTTCGGTAACGAACTTAATAAACTAGTGCCTTATGTTGTTAAAAATATATCAGTAAGGGTTGATTATTTGTTCAGGTCAATCAATAACTTTATTTACGCATTTTCAATGACTCTGTTTACCCCTTTTATTATATGAAGGCATGACATGTTTGCTGAATCGCGCTAGTGTTTGGTTACCGGAGTGATTGTAAATATCTCGAAGAAATATTTTTATGTGAGAATTGTGAATCGAGAATAGAAGTTTCATTATATTTTTGAGCTGTATTATTTCTCACCTACAGACCCTTGATTTCGTTCAACATTCTAAGCTCTAAACTTCGATGGGCAATCTAAAGGTATGTTATACATATTACATATTTACTCCTATAAAACTATTCTAACTCCTATAAAATAATTTCAGAACTATAGCCGATTACTCGAATGAGCAGACATCACCGAAGTTCAAGTACCTACTTTACACAAAGGTCTCAGATTTCTTCTCGTTAAAACTTTCATAATATTTTCCGCCAATTTGGCGCCAAGTGGTTTGGCCGTGAAAGCGTAACAGACGTACAGAGTTGATTTAGATTTATATTAAAATGGATTTTTTTAGAAATCTCAAGTTCTGTAAGCAATTCAAAGTGATAACTTTCTATCTTAATGTGTTTAAACTTGATTAGTGCTTTTAACGTTTCAAAAAAGTAATTTATAGCTCTGATGGAGAGTTAGAGTTATCTGGGACTGTCATATAGGTTCTCAAAGAAAAGATCGATTAAGATTCGTACTTATGTCCAAAATGTCTAGAAAATCTTATACATTTGATGAAAAGAATATTGGATTAGGTATGTTGAAATAGTTTTATGTCATGTGTTTCTAAACTTAAATTTGTACTCATGTTCCACTAAGAGTTAAAAGTAGTGCTTATAAAAATCTATACCTACCCATTGCTGTATAGACTTTCCTTAAAAAAACCATTTACTGCCACTAAAGAATCAGAAACGAATTCACTATAGAGACTCCTCTGGATTTAAAAATCTGCCATAAGGTCTACTCCACCTAAAATCTACTGTCCTTTAACTTCATTAATGATAGGTGAATAACATACTCAGGTATATTTTATAAAACAAATGACTAATATCTGCAATATGAAACCAATTACACGGTAAGCTATAAATAGAACTATATCGCATCTCAAACTCTACTGAGTACCCGGTATAAAGTAATATAAACATGATATCAACAATGTTGGGCGGGAAAACAGTCGCGTGTGATTGGCCCGAGGCGGCCATTACGACCGTATATGGAAAGCGCGCGTGTATCATGTTACACTGCGCACACGCAACGTATCTAGAATTGTCAGGTATTAATTTTATACTCATTGCATTTTTAGTGGTCTCATTCGAGCAGACTTTTGAGGTCTTGAACGTCTTTTATTACATTGAGTTATTTATGTATTTGTTCGATGTTTGACATTTTAATACTATATTTACTTACCTACAAAAGTATGGTCAGCATTTATGCATTTCAATTAGACATGTCATTTGACGGGTGAATGTGAAAGTTGACTAGCATTACCGCATTGTTTGAAGTTTAACATATTTGATTACTGTATTAGTTCCTTTAATTTTTAATTTAACTTTGTTATTAGTCTTACAAATTTCTCTTGAATCTGAATTAACTATTATTACAAAATTACATACAACTTTTTAATAAAAATGTTGAAGTGTTGTCTTGAAAAAAAAACAGCCAACACTAATTACAATAATACCAATCCATACAATTAAGTATAAAAAAGCATTGATCGTACATCTCAATGATAAGAAGTGTAGAGTAAAGAACTTATTGCTTTCATTATCATGTAGAGTGAACTACAAAAAGTATCTTTAAATTAATACGTGAAGCAAAACCTTTGTACCCCTTTTTACGAAACTTGCGGAGAAGGAGGACGAGGTACATCAAGTTAATAAACATAACATTCCTCGGTGGCGCGAGTGGTAGCGTAAGCGACTGCTGTGCTTGAGGTCTCGGGTTCGATTCCCGGGTCGGTCCAAATGTTTGTATGATCTGCAAATATTTGTTTCGAAGTTTGGGTGTTTTCTATGTATAATATGTATGTATTTACAAAAAAAAAAAAAAAAAAAGTATATATGTATTTATATCAGTTGTCTAGTACCCATAACACAAGCTCTGCTTAGCTTGGGACTAGACGGCGTTGTGTGTTAAATTGTCCGAAATATTTATTTATTTATTTATTCCACACACTATCATGCATATGACACACACACATACGAATATGCATATACACAAATATAGTATGTCAAAGTCAAACTGAAAAGGTGTTTATTTTATTCTATACTGCCATAATGAAATTGGCACGAATAATGCCTATCCACCACGCAAAGTAGACGCACTGAAATCGTCGAGTTGCGGAGACCCAACCCCTTGAGTTTTAAGTTCAAGCCATTATGAAATCTTTGATTGAAGATGTGTTAGACAAAAGTTACCCTGAAAAGTTCTAACAAAAAAAATTATAAGAAATATGGTCGAATTTCGACCTCTGGGCGGACAATAGTGTATATTTTTATAATTGAACTCAATAAAAATACCTAGTATCATTACGAAATCCTGTTATGCGTCTTTCCTCAAAGTTACCTACGTCAGGACTGTGGAAGCCAAATCGATACCTCGCTGGAACTTTATCGAGTTTCAGCACTTAGTTTAACAAAATTATGAAGAAATAAGTCAAAAAGTTTTTTGTTTCTACGTCACCGGTATTGCGAAACAATTAAAAACGGACACAAAATATGAAACCATCTTTTAACAGTTCAAGTTTTATTTTTGTTGACCAATTTTAGTCACATTTTTACGCATGCGTGTAATGGTTTAAGTGATCCCTACGCCGCTTTCTACTGCGCACTCTTGTGGGTTCAAACCCCACATGGGAGAACACTTTGTGTAATTCACAAATTATTGTTTCGAGTCTGTAATAAATAATCACAAACTTTAACAAAAATACAACCGACTTCAAGAACTGGACTAAATAAAAATGGGACCACACAGGAAGCACAGCAGCTTTCAATTAAAAAAATAATAATCAAAATCGATTCACCCAGTCGAAAGTTATGAGGTAACGAACATGAAAATAAAAATACAGTCGAATCGATAATCTTCTCCTTTTTTGAAGTCGGTTAAAAATTAATCAGATTTATGTTGAATATTATAATGATGAAAAAACGATGCTGAGACTTTCCACTTGGTATTGAGTCTGGAATTAGTATGAAAGAATACAAAGAGCTTAAAACAGAATCTGTTTTCATGTGACTTTGCAAGTAGCAATAAAAAATACTAATTCATATTTCCTAGGGTATAATGTTGGTAACAAAGGATACATTACCTCACCTCGGGACACGGCAGCAGAACCATACCGTAGCACCTAAACTGCTGAATCGATTTTAATGAATAAGGTGTCAATAGATGCGTAATGAATGATCTAAATAACATAGGCTATATAAATTTTATCATCTATCTGTTATAGAACATCACACATGTTATAGATTTTTTTAAGTTTATCGTATTAGAAAAGAATCCATGCTAATATTATATATAAATAAATAAATATTCCGGACATCTACAACGCCATCTAGTCCCCAGCTAAGCAGAGCTTGTGTTATGGGTACTAGATAAATGATATAAATACTTATATACTTTTTGTTTAAATACATACATATTATACATAGAAAAGACCCAAACTCCGAAACAAATATTTGCAGATCATACAAACATTTGGTCCGACCCCGGAATCGAACCCGAGACCTCAAGCTTAGCAGTCGCATAAGCTACCACTACGCCACCGAGGCAGTCATATACATACGAAGACGTATGGCCTTAATCCTCTCCTGAAAGGAGACCCGAGCCCAGCAGAGGGACGTTATGGGTTGTTGATAATATTATAAATGCGAAAGTAACTCTCTCTCTGTTTCGCTTTCACGACTAAACCGTTGCACCGATTTCAATGAAATGTGGTATACAGATACTTAGATTCTTGAGGAAGGATATAGTCTACTTTATATCGCGCAAAGTGGCATATACGCGGTCGGAGGTCGCGAACAAAAGCTTAAAAGCTATATATACTTTATATATATTTTAATAAAATCTCACATGAAGGGAACGCTTCCATACATCAGTGTTAATAAGTAAAGTTTTAAATCAAAACTGAATTGAATCTATATGCTTTTCAAAGAGAGTTCAAAACTCAATTATCGAGGCGGTCATTAGATTTAATATTTACAAACTGCTCTCACTATTGAGTTACAGAGTTCTTAATGTAATTTGGTTTCCAATTTCAAACCTTCATGAAATGGAAAATTTATGTTATACATTTAATAATTACGATATTTTGGCCTAATGTAAATAGATTTTAATGAATTTTCTGAAACCCTTTTATTTTCTTTAAATATAAATAATATAATACTGACTTGACTACTTGACTGCCTCGTTGGTCTAGTGGTTAGCGTAAGCGACTGCAAATCAAGAGGTCTCGGGTTCAATTCCCGGGTCGGACTGCTGTTGGGTTTTTTCCTACAAGAAATTCCTAATAGCAGCCCGGAGTATGGAAGATGGCGGTGTTTCCTGCCCGTGCTTCGGAGAGCACGTTAAGCCGTCGGTCCCGGTTGTCATGAACATCTATGGCAATCGTTATTGGGAAGTCAGTGCCCTCAAATATACTGACAACTAGTTCAACCTTCGAATTCAGTTCGCCCTCAGGGTTGCGGAGGTCAGATGCCAGTCGCTCTGTGTAAAAACTGATATTCAGGTAAAACCGGTTGAACTGGTAGCCGACCCCAAATATTGGGAATAATAAAGGCTAGGAAGATGATGATGATAAATAATATAATACATCCTATGTCACGGGGAACTTTACAAACATACAGCAACCGGACATGAAGATCACCCGGACTCAGAATAGAAATTAGTTCATCTAACAAGATGTTGTCCCATGTGAAGCTTTAATCCATCACACTAGGTCCAGTAGAAAGCACCGTGGAGACTGCTTAATACTCGTACACTAAGGTAATCGTGCAGTCAAGATTTTGAAAGTCTTTATAGTAATCGTATGAAAATGTTAACTATATTTTCGTATTTTTTCTGGAACAAATTTCCTTTACGCGACCCGCGATATTTTTCTTTCCGTACGAGTACATATACTTTGAGTGAGTAGAGCCTGATTTCCATAATCTATTTGGATAATATTGATATAGTCTTATCAATCTATCGCCATGCACTGTTGAATGAAGGTCTCCCCCAACCATCCCGGTCGTGGGCAGCCCACATCCATCCGCCGCCAACTACTTTCTTCAAATCATCAGGCTATCTTGCCGCAGGGCGCCCTACACTGTACGGTCTATGGCCCTGTATGGGGCACCGGTGTGGGTGGCGGCTCTGACCGCCCAGAATAAGGCGCGCCTCTGGCGCCCTCAGAGGGTATTGGCAGTCAGAGCCATATGTGGATACCGCACCGTGTCCACCGAGGCGGCGTGCGCCTTGGCCGGAACACCCCCGTGGGATTTGGAGGCGGAAGTGCTCGCCGAAGTTTATCGACGAGCGGCTGAATATCGGGCGGAGAACGGATTTCGTGCTCCGCCCGAAGAGATACGCGAGTGGCGTAAAGCCGCTCGTCGAGCCACCATGGCTAGTTGGTCGTCCCGGCTGGAGGCTCCACGCGCTGGTTTTGCCACCGTGGAGGCGCTCCAGCCGGTCATCCTCGAGTGGGCAGGGCGGCAGCACGGGACTCTTTCCTTCCGACTGACGCAGGTGCTTTCCGGGCACGGTTGCTTCGGGAAGTACCTGCACTCGGTCGCTAGGAGGGAACTGAGTCCCGCCTGCCACCACTGCGACTGAAGTGAGGACTCGGCCCAGCATACGCTGGAGATCTGCCCCGCTTGGGCAGCGCAGCGCCGGGCCCTCGCTGCAGTCATCGGAGGAGATCTATCGCTACCGGCCGTCATACACTCCATGGCCGGTAGCGACAGCAGTTTTACCGCGGTCGCGACCTTCTGCGAAGACATAATTTCGCGGAAGGAGGCGGCGGAGAAGGCCCGGGAGGACGATCTCCACTCGGACCCGATCCGCCGCCGGCGAACCGGACAGTGGAGGCGCGCCTATCAGCGCCTCATGCCGCCCTGAGTGTGGTCGCGGATGGACGGGATGGGTTTTCCCCTCCATCCACAATACAGGCCAACCGCGAGGAGGCGACGTACGCGTGTGCCGTGCGTAGCCTAAATTGAGATAGTAACAACAGTAGATGGTGCCCGCTTTAGTGCAGGCAGGCGCTGGGAGGGGTCCGGTTGTGCTAATAACTGCAGTTCCCGGACCCCTCCCGTCTCAGGCGCAGAGTTGGCACACCGTGTGGTTTTAGTCGGTTCGATTCCGACACACCACTCCGCCGCAAAACCCGGTGAGGTGACGGCCCGAGGGGGTTCCCACACGTTAAATTAAAAAAAAAAGGGCGCCCTACTACTACCCTATTTTTTTTAGAGACGCTAAAGTAGATTAGGGAAGCTTTAATTTATGTTAAGTTCCTTACTACTTACGCATTTTGATTACTCTAATATCACTTTAGTTAAACAAGTAAGTTGTTATTAGGATATTAAACATGATTTATACATGATTTTCTGGTAAATGCTTACTTTAATTCTGTTAATTATGTTAGTTAATGTAGTTAATTATAATAATGTAAGAATTAGATCAATTTCACTTTTTTATTTGTATATGGTCCTTAAAAACATAACTAATAATTGCAGTAACTACATGACGTGGGTAGCGGGGTATATTTTCAGTCTTCAGATAGTCAAAACAAAGGTTTAATTGTTAATACTGAAGTATTTCTGTAATACTAAACAACACTTATTTATAGAACAAATTATCTGAAGATTCTATTAATATCTGTAACGCAATATATTTATCGTCTTTCTATCTTATGAAAATTTAGCCAAAGTTTTATAGTAAGCCCTTAAGAGTACACCGACATAGATATGTTAGTACACTATTAATGGTTTATTATGTAAATGGAAAAGTATTATGTAAACGGAAAAGTATTTTGACACTGCGAGTTCCACTGTCGTCTATTTAGTTCTTTCTTTTGATGAAATGGCAACCAGCCGGATCACTCGGATCAGCTATTTCTACTAATATTCAGTTTTTATAGTCTTCAATTCTAAGTCTTCTTCCTGATGAAGTTAATGATAACAATATATAAAATGTGGATGACATGAAATGGGGACCGTTTTTCGAAAAAACAAAAGAGGATCTCTCATCTGTTTACTTCATCATAAGACTTAAATTATGGTTTTGAAATACGTATGTATGATATAGCACATTGTACACACACAGATACACAAACGCACTCTTTTTTTTTATTAGCTGACGACGGCAAAGTCGAAAGGGAGACTAATAATTTTGGCAGTATATTAATGTTTTTATATTCTACCGTAGCGCCTAAACTACCGAACGAATAGTATTAAAAAAGACCCTCATAGATTTCTAATAATGGCCCGTATGATGTGGGCCAAACAATCGGGTTATGGTTTTTTAAACTGTTTCTTGGTGGTTCCAATTTCTTGGATAGGAAGCAATTCCTAGCCAAGAAATTGAGTCTAATTGACGAGAGAGAGAGAGAGAGAGCACTATCTCTTCCAACACAGCTTAATGCAGCACAGAAGACATAGAATCCTCAATCAATGTACAACTTTTGTAACGCACTTGATTGCTTGCAACATATGTCATTATACATTTTAGTTCATACTCGGATTCGTACCTCATGGTCTACTAGTAACCTTGTTTGTTTAGTAGAGCTGTTTTAATTTATGATATATATTCACTGTGTTCTGTGAAAACCTCGATGTACTCAAGTATATCATCCGAGCCAAGTCACTACACCGCACGTTGAGAAAAAACAAATGCAACGCGGCTGCCGTGTAAACAAACATGCTTGAAGGCGGTGATTACGTTATTAAGGCACAGATGTGGAAATAGGTACAATAGATTTCTTTTCTTAATTTTTGTTGTTACTTATGTAGTGAAAGTTATAAATAAAAGTTATTTTAAGCTAGCTTATTTTTTTCTAGCATATTACTGTCTTTTTCTTTGAAAAACATTTGTCACTATAATTTTTCTAAATTACACAATTATCCAAATATTCCCAGATCATAATAAACATTTAATGGTAACTAGTGTAAAATATGTTACATATAAATATGTTGTATAAAGAATACCTGTACAAATAACATAATCAATTTTTTTTTCTTAGTTTCAATTAAGTTCATTTTAGAACTATATTACTCTTCTATGAATTCTCACCTCTTACAGATGCACATCCTCTCAAATAGACATGCGCACCTGAACACACACGTGCACACATACTCCCACGTACATATTGGGTGTATGTTCTTTTCCTTACAGACAGAGAGATACACTTCACACTTTTCATTTCGTTCTTCTTATTTTAGATTCATTAAACTTTATTTTATAATTGATACAAGCCGAAATACACATTTTTATCTAGTTTGGCAACGGAGGCTATCTCTTGTTCGATTTATATCTTAAACAAAAGTTGAACGGATTGTATTTTTTTGTTTTTGTGCTATTAATGTTATTATTATTATTAAATAAATTAACGTGTAGTGGCTGTTTGTAATTTCAAATTAACAGCTTTTCACTAAATGCATATGGAAGTATATAACTACCTACATCAAAAATCTTTTATTTTTATTTGTCTATCTGTATGTTTATTTCGGTCAATCTCTGGAACAACAGAACCGATTTCGAAAAACTTTCACTGGCAGATAGCTCATGTTATAAGGAGTAACTTAAGCAAACATTTTTTTTTTCATTTTAGAATAACTACGCATTATGGCGTAACTCGAGGTTGCTGGTGTAAAGGTATAGCAAACAGCACGAGTACCACCACGAGGTGCAGAAAGTAACAAATGAACCAAAAATATAATATGGTTTATTCTTATAATATTCAAAGTTTAGTCGAGTATTGTTTGTGTGTGAAAAAAATTATTAGCCCTGTTGAAATTTTCTAATTTAAATGAATTAATTAATTAAATACGATTCTACATAAATAAAATAATAATATAAGAAGTTGATACATTTCACTAAAACTATTTAAACCCAAACTGAACAGATCTATGATGAACTAATTTATATTAATAAATTACACTAATACACTATATATATATCTGTTGTAGATATACTATACTCGAATATAGAAGATATGATCATATTTTCATCACATAATTTATATTCCTAACGTCTAGCCTTTCTTGTAACGATTATAAGTAGCTCTAGACTACTTCCCTGTTTGCTATCATTTTCACAAATACTTAATTTTGCGTACCATTATCTATTGTTAAGGACTAAGTATTAATTACTGATATATAGTTATCGAACTTAACTAAGATTATAAAAAGTGCGTAGTGGATCGTAGTATTCATGTTATACTCGGATGCCGTCAGATGTCACCAGCGTGCGTGAAAATTATCACAATGCTCTTGAAAATAAAGTACACAGTGTAATTATATGAGCCGACGTAAATTACTGGTATAAGCAACTGGAGCTGTGGCATGTTTTACAATAAATTACAGTAGAATTAATAATACCTGCAATAAATAAAAAAATACAAAAAATAGGAAATAGGTATTATACTCAAAATTGGATGTACCGTGTCTGCAACTTGTTCTATGTAGAAACGTGAGCCAAACGCTGTTGGAGGGCGGGCGGCAGTGCGACGCGGAGGGGGCGACGCGCCCCGTATATGGCGTGCGTTGGCGCAGTTACTATACATTCGACACCTACAGCTATATTTGTTAACTAGTGTTTGCCTCCGACTACGCCCAATTGAATTTTAATTTTCTCAATCAGATATTTATGAGTTAATTTAATTCCGGATAAATTGTCACATATATCTTTGAAATATAATGAATACCCAATAAACGAAAAGACTTGCCTTCTAACGTGTTGATTTATTAGTGTTCTGTATAAAACTAAAAACTACAACTAAAATACATTAAGCAACTTAAAGATTTCAAATTGTGCCCAAAAATTAAAATATATGTAACTAGCTTTTGCCCGCGGCTTCACCCGCGTGCTTTTGGTTATCGCAGTAAAGAGTAGCTCATGTCCTTCCTCAAGATTCAAAGAATCTCCATGCCAAATTTTATTGAAATCGGTGCAGCGGTTTGGACGTGAAAGCGTTACAGACAGACAGAGTTACTTTCGCATTTATACCATAAAATAAATATATATATATAATGTGTAATATATAACCAAACATCTAATCATTTTTATTTTGTATAGTAAATAAGTAGAAAATTATTCAAGCACTACGTGCTTGACTGTACTGTTAGGGCGCCGGCTATAGCGGCTGCGCACGCGACGCTCCGCCCACACGTCTTTGTGTGTGTGACGCTGACGCCGACGAGTCTTTACACCCAAGCCACGGACTCATTCCTTCGGCGGGGTCGTTCAGCCACTCATATAAACACTTCTGAAATTCAATACAATTCTTCCCGCCACATAAAAGGCTTTATATTCAGTGAACATTTGTTGTGTAGCTCCATAAGAGGAAAGTAAGGATATCTGAAATGAAAGAAAAATATATTTTATCAATTCTTTAAACTTCCAATAGCTCCTTAAAATTGAATCTAGTCTTAACATGGTATTAGATCAATTATATTATCTAATTTCTTAAAGGTTTTCTATCTAAATCTGGATAATTGGAAAACCAATCATATTGTCTATTAGTCTTACGTTGCAAATGACTAAAATTTCATATCATACTTCTGATATTATTATTTTAAATGATTTTTATAGAATTACATGGCCATCCTACTTACAAGACGACTGCATTTCTATGGCAACTGTTCTGATGATCTGGATATTATTTACACTACTATTTTTACATTTCTGACTTTCTATTCTGAATTATTGGCGAAGGCTAATGGAAAACTACTTCAGATTGACGCTCCAGTATACACGACACAGATTTTTTTTAAAAAACAGTATCATATCTAAATATTGGAACGGTAGATCACGTCTCAGGTCTATTATTGTAAAACGGATCTCCTTATAAAGCTAAGATAAAGGTGTAATAAAAATCATAACCTAATTAGTTGAACGAGCAAGCTAGTAGGAAGACTGTGCGGAGTATATAGGTCGAGATACTGGCTCCATGCCAGGGAATTAGTCACCCATTGCGGCCAGTACGAAGCCAAGTGACGTTAAAGGTTACGACGTCTGATACGTGAGACTCGGGATTATGATGTTAACGTACCAGTTCTAGGTATTGAAGGTTATTCATATAGTTGTTCAACAGGTGGCGCTAGTTTTGCGGTAAACGTAGGCGCAAAACCTTGTGGTGAGGAATATTGGCAATAGCTGTAGGGGTTGTCTTTGTAGTTCGTGTTATGTTATTAAAAATAAGAGTACAATATTAAGAACTTTAATGGAAAAAATAGGATGTCCACTAACCGTTTTACATTTATAAAGAAAGTACATGACCTTCTTCTAAATGAACTGGCTGAACTACTCGTATCTAATTAATAGCATACCTTACATTTCCATTGTTCATAGTGTTATTGAATAAGTGAATATGTATTGAAAATATTGTGAACTTTGTACATTTTAATTGACTTCATAAGTCTGTTAGATTTCTACACCACCCGAAGGTCGACTGGAAGAGAATGCCCTAGGCATTATGTCTGCCGATGTACATACTTAGTGCATAAAGTTAATAAATAAATAAAAATGGATTAATTTGACTGAATTTGTTGTTACAGAATAATTAGCTGACCCACTTCGTCTCTTTTCAATCATGCTTGGCTCCTATTGGTCTAAACATAATGTTAAGTACTCCATATTAGGCTCGCCAACAAAACGTATTTTTTGAAAAACGTGAAAGTCGGTTAGATTGTTTCGGAGTTCATTGCGAGCAACAACGTGACACGAGAATTTTATATAATGGATTTCAACAGTTGAGTTAATCATGAATTATGTTCCGTTTACAATACTCTGTAATACTGATGGTCGTTCTTGGCATTGTTAGCTGTACTTCATCTTTGATTACGAATGAGTGAGTGTTACTCAAGAAACAGATGTTAGGCTTTAAATAAGTACTTTAAAGTTAAGTCCATTATTCAGATACGTCTGGTTTCATATCTCGTTGTAGGAAAACTATGCTTCTTTATATGTGGGCCGACATGACCAGAATTATACCACAACCTCACAGAAACACAGTGTTTAACCGGTGAATGATGTTATCGGAGGCTAAATGCACTTTCTCTCCTCTAACTGCTAACTCTAGATAAACAGGGAGCCAGCGTCACACAGACTTACGATATAGTAGCAAAGTTCATATTAATGCTAGGTATACCATTTCGTTAATTTTCCTGCCTTTAGTGAAGTGGGGATTCACAATCCTCATCAAGGATTCATTTGGGCGTGTCCAGAAGTCAAAAATCATCAAAATTCACTCTGAAAACGTGTTCGCAGATTGTCTGCCGCTTTTATTTCTTAGAAATATAGAAAAAAATAATTGGATAAATATCTTCCAATTATTTTTACGGTTTCTATTATAATTTAAAGAATTTATGTAGTATTAGTTAGTATATACCTAAATCAAATATTAGAAAGGAGTTGACATGCCGATATACAAAAGCCTATATCATACAAACTAGTGATTATGTGAACGAACAGAATACCATATTGATAGTTCCTGTTAATTACCTTTATTTTGCAAATATTAGCTCTTAAAAGCATTTTGTTGCTTTAGATTGATAAATAATATAATAAGGTCTAGAAATTATAAATTAAAACATTCAGAAATGGAGTACCATCATCTTTCTGACTTTTTTCTAGTTTTATTTAAAGTTTGTTCGATCGTTTCTTCTAATTGAAAGCACGTTGTTCTTCATTAAAACTACTTTAGTCATAGTCCATCTGGTCAACTTGCAAATGAAATGAGCTGGGATATTGAATGAGGTCAGTGAAACACTGTTGTATATCTTTCGCTAACTGCGTAACGTTTAACACGAAAGCACTGTTAAATATTTATTTGTACATATTGACTATGAATGGTCGAACACTTAAATTCTTTGAAATTGTTTAATAGCATGCTCGGAGAATTGTTGATACAACATTAATATAAAATTTGAATAAAATTTTCATGAGTGTATAATTTCTAAGAAGCCTAACTTCTTCCTTCTAATGGGGGTTTGGTATTGATAACTTTTGATCAGATTTCAAAAGACCTTAAAATATGAATAAATCTGTTAATATACATGGACTACTAAGACTAACTTCTGCTTGCGATTCCGTCCACGTATGAATCTATATCATTCTTCAAGGCTCAAGTTATCCCTATACCAAATTTCATGGAAATCAGTGCAGCTACTTTGTCGTGCAAGCCTAAAATACTCACAGATATTAGTAGTAGTATGGATGTTATAGAATAGTTGAACTCCGCAACCTCGTTTGCGTCTTATATTGCCCGTGGCATGAAAATTTTCCCCCGTTTTTGAAACATTCTTCATTGGTGCTCCGCTCCTATTAGTAGTAACGTGATGAAATATAGCCTATAGCCTTTCGCGATAAATGGACTATCCAACACTGAAAGAATTTTTCAAATCGAACCAGCGGTTTCTGAGATTAGCGCGTTCAAATAAACAAACAAACTCTTCAGCTTTATTATTAGAATAGATTATGACTAATAATAATATTGATAAGTAACTGGTAAGCGCTACCTTACTTACCTTACCTTACTTACCTTACCGAATTACTTATTCCTAATTAAATACTAGTTTATAAAACTGTTTTATTGAGACTATCCGAGATGGAACGGATGTATGGAGACATTAAAACGCCCACAGCACCCAACTCTCGGTTGGCAAAGGAAACATAAATATTGCTGAAACATTCATAGGTGTGTCAAATTATTGTCGTTGATACTGCTTTTTTGTTTTTAAAATAAGCGTATTTATCTTTTCCTCGATTTGGTTACATAATTTTATCACGGAATAGTTAACCTTCTTCTGTGCTTATCAAGAAGCTTTCTTAAGCTACTTAACATTATTCACTTGACATTGAAATAAAAAAGATTAGTTTTTTGCATTGTAGCTTTTAGCTTTTTACGTTAATTTTACATTTTATTATTCGAATAGCGCTTGCGCTGTGTTTCACCGAGTGAGTGAGAATACCGGAGGTTCATACTCACAACCCCTTCCCTAATGATGTGGGCGATATGCTGCATTGGCTGCATTCGCAATGAGTTTGGTGACTGCTATTCTTGAATTCTGTTCATGCTTTCCATCAGACAGAGTAGAGGCAACGAACTAAAAAGAAGATTTCAAACATTTTAAAGAAGAATAAGGTTTTAAAGGAGACAGGGAATAATTTAACCTAAACAAAAAATTGTTCAACTGTTTAATAATTAATTATTCTGTAGCTCAATTTTCATCATTTTCATAATGGGTATTGGGGGCATAATGACACAGTAACTTAAAATTAGAATGTCCACATCTGGGTCCTTTTAGTAATTTTGACTAAACTCACTGTACAAAACAGTTCGGCTACCGAAATTTAGTTATTTATCAATTCGTTCACGTAATAGCTTTTTAAATTTTGAATCATTTGCTAATGTTTGTATTTCATTTCATTTTTATTGTTAAACGAGTAGCTAACACAATTGCATTATCGGCCTTTCTAGAATTAGAGAAGGACGATGCAATGAAAGAAATATTGACTTCTGCGCATTCGATAGAATTGTGCTGAATCTATCAATACCTTTTGAAAATAATACAAAATTCCGGATAAATATTATTTACCATCAAATTAAAATACGTGAATATGTAAATATCAGAATCTTTGACGATCTCTATGAGCGTTTTAGTATATGATCAGTAACTAAAACGCCAGAATTACGATGACAGTGACTAATTACTTCGCCAAAATCATTAATTTTTGTTAATAATTTTTATTCAACAAAGCAGCCTACAGTTGTAGCGACTCTGCGTATATTTTAAAAAAGTAATTACAAAGATTTTAGTAATTGACTTGATAATTGCAAGTTTAACACATAGTTTTAAAAAAAAAAAAATTTCTTTGTAACCCTGATAACTTGGACCTTCTCTACTGGTTTTAGACAACTAATAGCTTTAAATACAAATCGAGCCCATACTTGAGTAATTGTGAATTCCTGAAAGGTAGTTTACAGTCAAAGTTCTCTAAAACTTAGTCAATAAGTTGTAATACGAAAATAGTTTTGTCAGATATATTGTTGGCGTCTTGCCTAAATTTCACATAAGGTCAACATTGACAGTAATTAATTAATGCTGTATACACAATTTGAACGTAGTAATACAATAAAACAGAGAACATCAGACAAGTGCAAATCCGATTCGCACGTGGGTTCCTTACAACCTTAGTTGTGGATAGTTTGTATATCTGGGGAGTTGGTTGTCGGAAGGTTTGACGATACTGCCCAAAGAGAGAAATACTGAAATACTGTCTCCTAAATGAATATAGGTTATAGTTCGTTTTGTAAGTCCAAAACATACACAAACATAAATAATTAGGGTATGACAGAAGGTAAACAAATCTCAGGTTTTTCTTTCCTTGTAATAAGAAAGGGAGTTTTGGGAGACAGACAGGGAACAAAGTGATCCAATGTGTTCATTATTTTCATAAACAACATTTGTAAAAAGCAACAGATGTAATTATTAAATACATTTCTTTTTACATGTACTTAGTTTTTAAATTACAGCCAGCACTGAGTTAGGCATTTCAGTCTTCCTCATAATATAAAAAGAGTTAAACCGTGGCCAACTAGGTTGATACTACTCCTGTAATCCAGACAAGATAAGGAATTGAATCGGACCTCATTTTTACGAGTACTTGTTACGTGTTATGTTTTCTGCATAAATCGCTCAGTTGTTTATCTATTAGGGACGTAATGCAAGATTGGCGCGCCGACATTTGGCTAGACGTCCATTCGAGGTCATCGTCTCTTTGCGAGTAGCGTTGGAAAAACTAAATATTTTCGTGGAAATTAACTAACGTGAGGTAGCTTTACGCGCTAATGGTATAAAGGTAATAATCGCAACCTTGGGACGATCGGCGAGGGACGATTTCAGTTTTCGTCGATATAGGACCTTTTTAAGCACGGCATCGATTCGGCGGGATCTCAGTTCGCATGTTCGGGTTCTAATCACATGGGTGTTTTAGTGGAAACTCCTACATTGCTCAGACGTTCGATCAAAGTAGCAAGCGCCAGCGTTCTGAATTTACATATAACTAAGCAGATGATTTCAGTATGTTTGCATTATAGTTTAGTAATATTTTTCATTACATATTGAGTGGTAAGCGACTATGGAACGATGCGACATAAAGCGTGAATATAGAATTTGTTGTTGTTGACGATTACACTTGCGGTAAACTGTTTTTTCTAGCTGTAAGGCCACATAGTCACATCTTTTATCGTAAACGTTATATTATATTTTACTGCACTCAAAGACATGATACCATCAACTTAAACACGCTATGAAACGCTTAGAATTAAAACTTGAATATTTGAATATGTACACTTTTAATTTCTTGGATAATCTTCATAATAGCAATAGATAATAGCAATTAATATTGTGACGTCAAAAAAATCTAGGCTGATCTGAATTTCTTTTGTTCACCGTACATTTCTTGAGTACACACACATAAATTTTCACCACTACAACTTTCGATTCTGGCGGGAAGCCAATCCGCTTGTACTTATCTCCGATTTGCTCCTATTATTCAGATTATATAGAAAAAATACATCATAGCGTTCGACATGTTCTAGCAATTAGCAAGTAACATTACGTACGATGTGAGTCAGTCGATTTTTAGATTTATTACCAGGGCTATAAAGTTGAATGGAATTGTGAGTATTTTGCACCAACTGAGGAAATACGTGGGTTGTAAATACTACGCAATCGCCTTTAGTGTACGTGATGGTTAGTTTGAATCGATTCAGATATTCTAACATGAAATACCTACCAAAACTGAAAAACATGATGTACCTATTTATTTTAATATATAAGTGTTTAAACCAAATAAATAACATGTTGAAAAATCTGAAATACCAATGTTTTAAAGACGAAGCGTACATTAAACTGTATGTGTTGCTCACAAACATTTATGTGTTATGAAGGAAATCTGAGCGCGTAGCAACAGCGGATTTAAATTCATTGTATAAAACGATGTCATAAATAAATTGGAATAGAAATTTCTAGGACACAAAGAAAGTCTTTCAGTTCTTAGGATTACATAAGTATTAAAAATGTTATGGGTAATTTATAAAATTGTGTGTTCACTGCTAATAAAGGATTTTTAAAATATTTGGAACTACACAGCATTGAACAACCAGTAATTATAGTCCTTTGAATATTTTTGTTAAGATTGACAGTCGACAAAACACACACATATATTTTAATTTTTCGTGTTTCATGAAACCGCCCGGATGGCAAATAGTTTTTGACTTTAAAGTGATGTCTGAGAACCATACGCTTAAACATTTATACATTTATTGAATTCCGCAAATTAAGCAATTGTAAATCCAAACAGATTATGTTCGTATCTTAAATCAAGAATTAATCAATTACTTTTAATTTATGCTTAGCCAAATAATAGCAACAATAAGTACTAGTAGCTGAAATCATAAAGATGTGTTACAGTTGCTAAGTTACGTGTTAAAAACCCATTAAAACAATATTTATCAATAAATTTGGTTGTGACTTGAAAACTGTAGTAAGACGAACCGCCTGTTGCTTTGGCATCGTGCCAGAATACTCGGTGTGGTTTTTCACAACATGTTCAAGTAGATAACGTCGTCTATAAAATTTTGGACATGTCAACACCCATTAAATAGAGAATTTAGTTTTTCGAAACCACTTATACTAAGAGCGAATTTAAGAAAATTGTGTTTGATTATTTCTTCGATCTATTAGAATTATCCTTATATTTACTAAAACTACTAATCAATCACTATTTAATAACGTCTTAATATCAGTTACGTACTTTGCTTTATACCAAGTCATTTACAGAGGGCCCTTGTTGGGTTCAAAATAGACAAACTAACTCAAAATATTCATGTCAGGAAAACTGTATGTATATACTTAAGAAAATGTAGTATAACCAGTAATGCCTAATACTTATTTTAAGAGGTTTAAATGTTAATTAATAGAAATTTTAAAGTCTCAAATGCAGTTTAATTTCCTTTAAAATAAATACTGTTAAATAAATCGAGGTAGTCATTACATCCATAAAAATGGAAATATATCAATTTCCTAAATTTATTGGAAATAGATGACCCAATGAATTTCGTATCACCTTCAATTTATTTGAGGAGTGTCATACAAACTTCCGAGAGTCCTCAAACCATCTTAATACGGACCTTTCGCAAAATCCGCACTTACGAATGTCCCTTATCTATAAGCTCCTCATTACTAAATTTTTGGTCTCTAACACAAGAAAGCAATGACTTTCGTAGAGGCTTGGGAGAACACTTACACTTTTATTAATCCTACCCTGTCAGAAATAATATAAAAAAATTAATAAATAAATATTTCGGACATCTAACACACAACGCCATCTAGACCCAAGCTAAGCAGAGCTTGTGTTATGGGTACTAGACAAGTGATATAAATACTTATATACTTTTTTTTCGTAAATACATACACATAGAAAACACCCAAACTTCGAAACAAATATTTGCAGATCACACAAACATTTGGTCCGACCCGGGAATCGAACCCGAGACCTCAAGCTTAGCAGTCGCATACGCTACCACTACGCCACCGAGGCAGTCGTTATATAAATTGATATATTTTTATGTATGGGATGCCAAAGTATCTACTCTATGTGATAGAAAGCATGAACTGTATCCAGGAGTGGTGGTCACCATACTCATTGTAAATGCAGACAATGCAGTATGGTGACTCACACTATGGAGGCCTATTGCGATGCTTCTGCATCATTAGGCCTCCAGTCTCGCATTCACCAACGAAACACGACAGCACGAATGCTGTCATTTTTTATTGGTCTTCTTTGAGAGGGTAGTACAACCCCAGGCGAGACGGCCTGTTCATACTGAAATCAGCGTAGCTCTATAACCCATATAACGCCAGTTTGATTGTCTTCAACAACTCTTACTATTGAAACGGAAATAAACGTATGTATTATTATCTTATTACTGTTTTAGTTATTATTAACCAAGTTTATATTAGTAAACTCTCGACTATATTCGTCTTTTTATAATTGAAATGATATAAATAAATTACCGTATTTAGATTGAGTGTCCTCAATACATATTTAGACAGCAAATAAAAAAAATTCATTAGTAAATAAGTTCATATAGGTTAGTCAAATAAACAGCTAACGTTAGAAAAATAATGATAAGGTTACCTTATTTAGGTACTTCAAATATTAAATACTTACTATAATTTATCATTCTACTAAATAGGTGTAAACTCGTTATTAATGATGTTATAAATAAAATGTTTGGTAAGAGCGGTTAGGTTTGTTACTTATTCATTGATTATGAAAAGTTAATGTGTGTTATTTTATTATATAAGGGGCATTTTATAAACATAGATTATCGTAGGAGAGCCACGCTTTAGCATGAATGGGCCGGCTCGACCGGAGTGATACCACGGTCTCACAGAGAAACGGGTGTGAAATAGCGCTTGTGCTGTGTTGCACCGAGGGAGGGAGGACACCGGAGACACACTCACTACCATCGCACGTGTTTCTCTCCCACTATGCATCTACAAGAGCGTTATAGTGTGGGTCACAATGTTGCATTATCCACGTTCACAATAAGGATGGTGGACCACCATTTTTGGATTCTACTCATGCTTTCCATCCGACAAAATAGAGTCCTTTTAGCAAGGCCATATATAAAAAAAACTATCTCATAAACTTAAACTTATTGTATAAATCATTGAACGAATTCAAGTCTGCTTTGGCAAATATGATTGATTACAATTCACTGTTACCAAAGATAATTTTGTTTAGACCTGTACCAGTTTGTGGTATGTGGTAACATATTATTTTTATATGGACTAGCCATATATTATTATGCATTTTAGAATTATACACACACCCACTGAGGTAGAATGTTTATTACAGTAGTATGTTGGTACGCTCTGAAAGACGAATTGATCATAAATAGTATACAAGGATTTAAGATGATCAGAATATACAGTTTTACAATAGGATTATAAATTCTGATGAAAAATTCTTGATTTCCATAGGTTTTTCATAACGATTTTCAAGGAAAATCAATCTAAGACTGTTAAATAAAACTGATATCAATTATCCGCATGTTTTACACGTCAAAAATCTGTGTGCCGCCCTACTGACAACAGTTGTTATTGATTTATAAACATTGGCCTACTGAATACCATGATTACACCATTCCTCTATGCCAACAGAATCAGTTTCATCAACCGCAATAAAACCTCTTTTATACATCATGAAAAACATGTTACCGTGCGTGTGCGCACTCTGACGCATATCAAAGATGCGCGACGCCATTTCTTTTCCACTGTACGCTCCCGATTTGGCAGCGAGCCAAAGACGCCGCCTGGCGAACAGCCAACACACCAAATCACCCCCTTTATACGCTTAACCGGACCGACTTCGATAGATGATCTCGAACATGAAGCGAAAATGACATTTGAGTATTTGTTTTCTTCTTATAATTAAGTGCTTAGAAAATTCTAAGAAGCACAAAAATATGTTAGTTTTCATCGAAGTTAAGTAACCTTACAATGCATACCATTATTAAAATATAACTGTAAAATTGTATTACGATAAAATTAAGCAATTAGTAAAAAAAAACAGTTCAGTAAATTAGGTAAATAAATGCACAAAGTCAAGTTCTATGTTATCGAAACGCATGCTAATTTTATTGTGGTGGAAAACTTATAATAAAGTCAGAACTTCTACAAAAAATAGAGGGAATACATAGATACCGCTTGAAAATGGAACTTTATGAAATGTAACATTATTCGTCTAACTCGAACAATAATCTATCGCTTCGAATCGATTCGAACTATATCTCACTGTTCGCTAACCCTCAAAGCTTACGCGATCAACGAACTAAGGACATAGTTGAAGCGCATTCCTAGCTTATTGGCGTAGACTTTACGATTGAAACTGAGCCGATTCAACAAGCAAAGGTTCGCCGCTATCATAACAGATTTATTGCCGTACATTTAGGCTGCACTCCATCGAGCATCCACTTACTGCTCAAAGTACTATGAGTACAGACCCAGACCAACTAACTTTCGAATATTATGTTTCATTCCGTAAAAAAATACTTATAAATAAATATAATTATAACACTCACTTAGTTTTGAAAGAAAAAGATCAGTTTATTTTAAAGAAGAATAAATATATTAGTCTTATTCTTGAAACAGGCCACTTCAAGGCAATATCCATATATCCTGTGTAGCGAAGGAATTTACAAACATACATGAATCGGACACAAAAAAACCGTCTCAGAACAATAACTTGTAGTTCACACAAAGTTTGACCCATGTGGGATTTAAACCCATAATACTTGTAAGAGTAGAAACTGGCGTGGCGACCGCTTAAACCACTAGGCCAACAGAGCGGTCGAGATTATGCATTGCCTGCCTGCCCGATCACTGCCTGGTGTCTTCCACGGTGTCTTTAGTTGCCGCCCCACGACCAGTGGCAGCGAAAAGACGACTATGGCACTACTCGTCAGCGGACTGGGATGGAATGCGGGATTATTTTGCATCCATCCCATGGGCTCAACGCTGCTTTAAAGACAAAGATGTGTCGCAAACTGCGGCCGCCGTGGCTGGCGAGATCACTGTTGGAATGGAATACTATATTCCCCACAGTGAGGTCGCCAGCACAACGACCCGTCCCTGGTTTAATCGCGAGTGCGCCCATGCCGTTGCGCAAAAACGATCGGCTTACCGCGCATGGACCAGGGCTCACGCTCGCGGCTGCCCTGACGTTGGTCAACTAAAAGCAGCGTTTAACAAAGCCACAAGGGAATGCAAGAAGGCTTACATTAGAGCGGATGCCCAGCGCATTGCGCGGCTTAGCCAAGAACTCGTCGCACACCCTACGGGTAGCCGAAAGTTCTGGCGATTGGCTAAAGCCGTGCAGTCCAACTTCTGTCAGCCCTCGCTACCACCGCTGAAATGCCCCGACGGATCACTCGCCCATCAGTCGCAGGAGAAAGCAAAACTGCTTGTTGATCTCTTTGCGGCTAACTCCCGAATCGACGACCGTGGCAAGCACCCGCCTACCATTCCGACCTGCGACACTACGATGCGGGATATTCGCATCCGGTTGAATGATGTCCGTGCGGAGCTTCGGTCACTCGACGTCCGGAAAGCCAGTGGACCCGATGGCGTGCCAGCGGTGGTTCTTAAGAAGTGTGCACCAGAGTTGTCTCCGGTATTGACGCGCTTGTATTGCCTGTCGTATTCATCGGGAACTGTTCCGATGGCCTGGAGAGAGGCGAATGTTCAACCCATCCCCAAAAAGGGCGACCGTTCAAACCCGGCAAACTACCGTCCGATAGCCGTCACCTCAATTCTCTGCAAGGTATTTGAAAAGATAATAAACAAACAACTGATTTACTACCTGGAGGATCACTCTTTACTAAACGATCGCCAATATGGTTTTAGACCGAACCGATCCACGGGTGATCTTCTAGCGTATGTTACACACCTTTGGGGTGAGGCTATTGACAGGCATGGGGAATCCTTGGCCATCAGCCTTGACATGGCCAAAGCCTTTGATAGGGTTTGGCACCGTTCGCTTCTCTCCAAGCTACCGGCATACGGCTTACCCCCCAAACTCTGCAGCTGGGTTGCCGCATTTCTGCACCAGCGCCGCATTAGAGTCCTTTGCGACGGTGCGGCCTCCGAGTTTCAGCTGATCAACGCTGGAGTACCTCAGGGGTCCGTCCTATCACCCACGCTGTTTCTTCTGCATATCAATGACATGCTAGCCCTTGGCAGCATTCATTGCTATGCAGACGACAGCACAGTTCACGGGCGATATTTTGGACATCCCACAGCTGGGCTAGCAGATAATGAGAAAAAACGACGAGCACTTGTCGCTCAACTCGACCATGACTTGGACCGCATTTCTCAATGGGGCTCTGAGAATCTGGTCGAGTTCAACGCCAAGAAAACACAGGTGTGCGCGTTCTCAGCCAAAAAGTCTCCATTCCTTCCCTTTCCCACTTTTCAGAGCACTCAACTGCCATTACAAGGTAGGCTCGATATCCTGGGCATGGATATCAGCCGCGATCTCAACCCTCGCGAATACGTTGAGAGTGTCACTAAGGCGGCCTCGCGGAAGCTAGGTATCCTTAATAGGGTGAGACGGTTCTTCTCGCCCGGGCATCTGTGTCTGCTTTACAAGACCCAGGTTCGCTCGTGCGTGGAGTACTGTTCTCATCTTTGCGATGGAGCCGCGCAGTATCTGTTCGACGCTCTCGACCGGTTGCAGCGGCGAGCCATCCGCATTGTCGGCAGTCCCCAGACCACCGAGTCCCTTGAGCCTCTGCAGTTGCGTAGAGATATCGCCTCTATGGCAGTCCTCTATCGCCTTTATCATGGAGAGTGTTCTGAAGAGCTGTTCCAACTGGTCCCCCCTTCTCCCTTCCTCTATAGGACAACACGTGCCGGTCTTGGAAGTCACCGCTTCAGAGTGGTAGACATACGCTCTCGTGCTCACCGCTTCGGTTCTTCCTTCCTGTGCCGAGCGGTCAAAACCTGGAACTCACTACCTGCGTACGTGTTTCCCTCCCAGTATGAACCTGGGTCCTTTAAGCGGAGCGTGAAGAAGCATTTCACTAGGCCGCCATAGTGTGGGTCGCCATGCTGCATTGTCCCTATTAGCAGTGAGGATGGTGACCACCACTCCTGGATTCTGCTCGTGCTTTCCATCAGGCAGAGCAGAGTCATTTTGGCAGCTAAGACATAAAAAAAAAAAAAAAAAAAAAAAAAAAAAAAAAAAAAAATTGAATTTTTAATGTTTGTTTTAGATATGTTTATTTTAGTTCAGTTTGAAGATAATGAAATTACAATACCAAAAGTATATGTATGAATACATTAATATATGCCTGAAATAAAGACATTTTTAAAAGTAGAGAAGATTTATTTTCATTTTATATATTTGAGGTTTATTTTGGATAATTATTATTCTTGGCATTTAAGTTGTTCGTATGAATGACAAAGATACTATATAAACAGACATAGTCATTTTAGAAGTAACTCGGTCGTATCTTTGTCATCCATACCATATTTTCTAGATATCTATTGGATATAGTATGGATGAAAAATTTGAATTACGGTCGTGACACAATTTCTTTGAATGAATCAGTTTATTGACGTAATTGTATTATCATCCTTCTTCTTCTTCAAATGTATTTGTGAGACATTTCAACGACTATTACTAATGTTGATTTGCGATTCGCCTCGTTGCGCCATTAACAAAATTTCGGAGAGCAATTCTGAAAGTGTTTCTTGGTACAACATGTAGGTACAGTATAATTTTTCATTGGATGTTTTTATTGGAATTTTTAAAATAATGTTAGTTCGGTTCACTAACATTTTACAAGTATATGACGTAACTAAAATTTTACACTAGTTTAAAATCTATCACAATTCAAGACCATGATCGACAAAAGTTGATCGAAAATGTATGGTACATATGTTAAAGATTGGCTGTGTTAGTTTGAGTGTTACATTATGCATAAATAAAAGGTGTAGGTTCTTACAAACTTTCCTAAATTATTATATGCAAAGATAGTTCGACGCGGTGTGGAATTAAATTACATGTTAAATTGTCCTTAGTTTACTATTATATCTCGCGGCTCCGCCCGCGTGTATGTCAGTTATCTGATTAAAGTATAACTATTAAATCGTAACTTACAGAGTTACTTTCAAATTTACAATATCAGAAGGAAAAGTATAGTAAAGTCCAGTCTTATGTTTAATATTTTTTATGTAATGTATTTATTATGTATTATTTTAAAACAAGTATGTTATAGTATTGTATATTGTGTATTAAACTTAACATACAATAAAAAGTAATAAACATTACATTTTTCTTTTAGCATGACCTTAATACTAAGATTTACAGAATAGACCAGTATGTGAGTCACCAGCTTCAAGCGTCACAGTTCAGACACAGCTGCCAAAGGATCTCGGCTTACTTTGCGCACGGCGCATCTGTCGCGATAACAAACACTTGGAAAAGTAGCGCATATCAGATTAATAGCATAAGGTAAAATAGTCTTTATTACATAAGCAATAGATTCGATTCCATAGAAGACAAGTTACTTTTAATTTAAGAATATTAAGCTAGCACTCGCTGAATTATTATTTTTAACCACAAGCGTTCTTTATTTATTCATATTTAGTTATTATTGCTAGGTTCCTTTTTGGATAAATTATATTTCTAACGAAAAACAGTATGGGATTCGTACTAGTTTCGAGTTAAAGTTTATCTTAATTCCATACATAACAACAAAAATCTACACTGAAAGATATTAATGACCTCATTTGATATTAAATAAATTGAGATTTAATTGAAGAATAAAAATAAATTGACGACTAGGTAATGAGTGCAAGACGGGATTACATATCGTGACCTAAAGAGGACCAAAATAAAAAAGATTAAAAACAACTGAATTTATATTGTCTATGCTAATTCTTAAATTTAAAACGGAAACAATAAGGATAACAGTCAAAACACAGATAAATCCTGTAAGTTACTCTTCAGTACTGAGTGCATTTAGGGTGAATTACGAGCGCCTTGCTCACGCGCAGCTGTCGTGTACACTCGGCTTACGGCTGCTTTGTCACATATTGGAGGTGTGTTAATTCTTATAGGTGAATATCAAAGACGAACCTTTTGAAATCTTTCTGGAGTTTCCAAAATGAAAAGAATTTTTGAGATTGTAAGAAGGTCTGTATTGTAAGAATCTAGATTTTGTAAGCATTTTTAACAACATTGCGTAGGTAGTATGGCTTACAGTGATACAGACAGAGTTGATTTTAGTAATAATTTGCAATGAATAATGAAAACATTTTTTATTTGAACTTTCAACCAAAAGTTATAGATTTGTATTTTATTTAACAATATTTTCACTTTGCACATTTTTAAAAAATTGATAATGTAACAAATCCATTTTAGTAAAAAAAAAACAATTTAGAACTAATGGCTAGATTAATGCTTGCACTGTTATACCGAAGTAAAATGAATAAAATATTTATTATTTAACGATGATATCTCTCTCGTAAATAACGTCATGATGCGTTCCCAATCCCCTGGCAAGGTTACACAAGTAGTAACACTAGTAGTGCGCAAACAAACACCTTGTCTAATAACGACGAAGATTATCACCTTGTGAGCTACATTCCTGAAGTGAATAACAATTGAATTTTCTCACGTACCGAGAGCGTAGTGTAGTATTGTACGAGAACATTTCATTGAAAAATTTAAAAAGTTTTATTGAAGTAAATTTCATGTGTAACATTTTATTGAACCAATTGTTTAAAATATATAATTAACCAGCTGACTCAGGCATCTTCGTCTGCATCTCATTTTAATATTGGTTACCTCCTATTGATCTAAGCGTCATATCAACTATGATGTCCTACGCACACCAGAAAAACAAACATTTAATAAATGTGAAAATTGGTTAGAGAGTTTCGGATTTCATCGTGAACTTATACAACATACCACACGACACAAGTTTTATATAAAATAAACAGTAAAACAACAGTAGTAAAATGATAAGCTCAGTTTTTTGTTACTAGTGTTTTATCTTTAACATTTAATTTAGGATTCTAAGATTTTCTAAACGTGACGAGGTCATGCTTTGGCACAAATGAGCCAGTTCGACCACATTAATAATACGGCCTCATAGAAAACTTGCATTAAAGCCATTGTGTCGTTGGTTTCCTAGAGTGGGTGAGGTTATCGGAGCACAAGCTCACCTCCTAGAAGGTGAGGAGTAGGACTAAAGTAATAAATAACAATAATAATAGGAACCAAGTTAGGATATGGATCACTTTGTAGTTCTTTTTTTATGGTATAGGGGGCAAGCGAGCAGACTTTTTGGCATAATGACAACGTTTTGTAGTTTTTACGAGTATGTTGACTTACTCATCAGAAATGATGTCCTCTTTACAAGGTCTGAAATAATTGTGAGATTTTTCAGACTTACGACGAAGAAATTATTTTTTTTTTTTTTAAAAAAACTCCCACATTAGGAATAAACATCCTGTGTCGTGGGAGACTTTATAAACATACATGAAACGGACACAAAGAACATCTAGACTCGGGACAATAATTCGTGGATCACACAAAGTGTTGTACCGCGTGGGATTTGAACCCAAGACACTTGGCGCAGTAGCAAGCGGCATGGCGACCGCTGAAACCACTCGGCCAACCGTGCAGTCAATTTATGTCAAACTTGAATATTTAATGTGTTTGCATAAGTATTTTGATAAATACCTTATTAAGACAATTATATCTTATCTTTTTCTATGTGTCAGAGACATATATAATGTAAGAAAAAAATCAGAAATGCATAAATTGTTAGAACTCAAAATAGTTAATCGTTGTAGAACTCCTATTAACGTCGTTTTTTAAGTTCTTAGAACTTGTACGTCATCAGATTACAGAACATAAAAAAACAGTAATTAAGGAATCTTCAAGATCTCCAGCGGTTGGTAGCGTTGGCTCGACGGGAGGCGAGGCTATATTTAGAGGCGCGCGCGCCGCTTCGAGTGCTCCAACGCGCATGCGCGTCTCGTATATGTGGCTTTGCGTGTGTGTGTGTGTGTGTATGGTCGCTCGGTTCGACATGTACCTGGGGGAGCACTGAACTTGTTTTGTGCACAGGTATGTATGTAAGTGAAGAAAGAAGATTCTGTAGACCTTACTGTCTACGGTTATGTTAAATTTCTTATTGTGATATTAGGATTAGAAATAGAATTTAAATTTACGAGAATCCAGGGGACGTGTTTCAATTTGTTTTCCAATTGCATCTAATATAATAAATTTAAAAAAAGTGTAGGTATATTTATGCCTGAGAAATATTATGTGTATCGATTATATATTGGATTGTTATCATTAATTTTACCATTTTTAGGGTTCCGTACCTCAAAATGAAAAACGGAACCCTTATAGGATTACTTTGTTGTCCGTTTGTCTGTCTGTCAAGACCCTTTTTTCTCAGATAATAACAGATAAAGGAAAATTTACGAAAAGCATACAGACACAGGTTTGTACGGAACTTTCCAACTCGCACTTGGCCGGTTTTTTTACTGTCAGCTTGCACTAACTAGAAATCTACTATTAGCAAATGACTTATGTGATCATAATCATTCATTTTCCGTTCGCCTTCTTTGACACAACAGAAAACGGAACGGCATTTCATTCCGTAACAATGGAAATAAAAAAGCAAAAATCAAATGATGAACAGATGTATATGACGCACCCACTCGGCGTTTGTCCAAAATGTTATAACCTTTATCACCTCATTTTACAGCCAATTATCTGCCACACACATTAAAAACAGAAAAAATAATAGGATTTAAATTTTCATTTCGATTAAAATACAACTTTTTTTTTGAGCAACTTAGTAACTAAATAATATTCTGTTACAAGTAACATACATACATTAATTTATTACTCAGATACATAGGTAGATAGATAGGCACTCTTCATTGCACACCACAATATTAAAAATAGAATGTCGAATATATACAAGTATAAACAGTGGTACAATGCGATCTATACTCAGATTGATCGAATACTCAGGCCCGTATTATAGAAGGCGACTCAGTCGTGAATCGAGTTTTAAAACTAGTTTCAAGAAGAGATTGTATTATAGAACGTCTCTTGAGTCAAGATTCACTGATCTTTGATCAAGTGAGTAAAGATCAATGCTTAGCTTATTTTAGAACGACGGTTATGTCAAAATCGTCTCTCAAGAAGAGATTTTGACAGATGTGATCTCCGTTCAACTGAGACAAGCTCAATCTAGTCTCAAGTGGTAATTTCTAATGCCTAATAAAGGAAATCAACGTATTTTATGATGATATTTCTGAACAATAACAAAATAATTGCTTATTATACACATTTTTATACATTTGTGTTATTTTAGAACGACGTTTATGTCAAAATTGTCTCTCAAGAAGAGATTTTGACAGATGTGATCTCCGTTCAACTGAGACAAGCTCAATCTAGTCTCAAGTGGTAATTTCTTATACCTTGTAAGGGAAATTAACGTATTTTATTTCCAGAATAACAACGAAATATTTATTTTACTTTACTTTATTTACGATAGAATTGCTTATTATATACATTTCAATACACTTTAATTAACACTAATTGATATTAAATTCACTTAAAATACACATTCAACTATTTATTTCAAGTAATATCCTTCAAGCAATAGATTACTGTTGCTTGAAGGTTATTAAACCTTTTGGTTTCGGACAAAAATATTACAAAAAAATTAAAATAAAAACAAAAACAGTTTGATAATTCGACATTGACGAGTATTGAAAACAATTTGAAATTTCCGTTATAGGTAGTATCTAGTCAGTTTTATTTTAATATTTGAAGTAATTAATTTAGGGCGAACTGCTTCTTATTATTATATTTAAATTGATACACTAGCCAATAGTGTATTATATATAAACTAATAACCAATAATATATAAATTATACTTGTTAGATATGATGTGTTTAATATAATTAACTGCGTAACACAGAACAATAATTTCGACAATGCAGAAACGTAACTGAGAACAGACTTGTGAGTTGAGATTAGATATTGAAACTAGTTTCAACTGAGTAGAACTCAAAACGCCTTCTATAATAAGAGCGACGCTTGAGATTCGATCATAACTTGAAACTCGATTCAGCTGGTCGGAGATCAAACGATACTTGAGACGCCTTCTATAATACGGGCCTCAGACTGCGATCTCTTGGAACCTCTGCGAACCTTTAGATGGATTATTCTTTATAGTAATGTATAGTTTGTGGCGCACACTTACAAATTACTGATTCTGTTGCTAAAATTAAAAATCCTGTTACCATAATTGTGACGATACATACATTACATTGCTTGAGATATTACACATATAAATATACATTAATTCAAATAAAAAGACAAACACTTTACGTACGTTACGGTACATTTTGGTTAGATATAGTTTATTTTAAAAATAACGGTACAGTTATGTAACCCCAATATAAATGATTTTTATGAATTGAAAACTATTGAATTATGGTATAAATCAACTATGGTAATAACATCGTTGTCGCAAATGAATTACAAAAACCGGCCATGTGTGTTCGGACTCGCGCACCGAGGGTTCCCTACAAACCTGTATGTATATTGTATGAAGTAACTAAAAATATATGCTATTCACAATTTTTCCTTTATCTGTGTAATAAGACGTTACTTCGAACCAAATTTTAAGATTCTGAGTGCACGGGAATTACCCTGTAGGTTTTGATTCCCTTGTCGAAAATTTTCAGCATAAACGGTTATATCTTTTAATTGCGTTGGCTTAGAAGTTTGATTTTTTCATAGCTTCAAAAGAAAGTAGACCTCAGTATTTGATATGAATATCAGCTTGATATCCCCACGCGTTCTTGAGAAAAAGGGTCTTGACAGACAGACGGACAATAAAGTGATTCTATAAGGATTCCGTTTTTTCCTAATGAGGTACGGAGCCCTAAAAATGGAAAAACAGTGACCGTTCGCGATAGGCAACCATTGCTTGCAGATTCTGCGGACCCATGGAACTCAACGCTCACTATTACTGTTAACATCAACCGGAGTGAAGTAGCAGAACATCATTCACCTTAATGCCGTAGGAAAAAGAGTTAATTTTTTATATTGTTAGTCATACCTCTGTCCATTCTCACTCGTACTGTATCATCACACATACACACATGTATATTTCAAGATATCTACCCACGGTTACTAAACACTCTATTTACACTAAATAAACAGAATGTATTTCAACATCAATGCTTTATATCTTACCATCAATTAGACTATCCAACTACACGTTGAGCTTATCAATTAAACAGCTTAATATTATTTTGAAACGATTTTAAAAAACGAAAAGGTTCTCAATTCAATTGTTTTTTTTACCTTAGAGCTTTCAACTGGGTGAAAAGATTTTGATGATTTCTTCATTCATATTTGAAGCTCCAGTCAGTACAGGTCAAGCTCTTGTAGTCAGTTGTTTTGTTAAAATTTTTCAGTGAGACTGTCATCGTATCGTCAATCATGAATTAGGGAGATTCGTCGTTATTGTAGAAACTAGGTAAATACGATCTTTTTTAAATACATTATTTTATCTGGGGTATAGCTTAAGACTACATTTCTTCTAAATTTAAATATTTATAACAGACGGGTTATAAAATTGGTGGTACTTTATAATTGATGTTAGTATAGATATGTAATACTGAGATGTATTTTCTTAAACAAGCTATCAAACAGTATACGTTTCATTCAAAGTCATGTTCAATAGGTAGGTAAAAACACTGTTTTGATAAATGGGTCACCAATTTTAATGATAGATCTATATAAACAGGTATTTGGTAGGTATAAGACCATTCAGGCAATTTCTCCGCAGGTGGCATGGTTTGATAGCGTTCGAATAAGCAGGCACCATGTAAAACTAGCTCTTAGAATCAGATCTGGTCTTTATCAGTCAGCAAAAGCGTATTTAATGGAAAAAACTAACTCACCTAACTGTCCAGGATGTAATAAAGTAGAAGATGTGCAACATTTGCTGATGGAGTGTGAAAGGAATAAAATTGAACGGAAGGTTTTACTTAAAGAACTGACAGTATTCGTTAGACGTGGGCTTGATACAAAGTATAATGAGTTGTCTATGTTCAGAAGTAGCTAAAAAAATATATCACCTGATTTCAATTGTTCAGCAATGATACAATTAGCTAAACTTTAAATATTTGTATTTAATAAGTATTAAGGTACGATGGGGTTGGCATATTTTTTGGATCAAAACCTAAATATCCCATCCCAAATACCAATTTAAAAAAATCAAGAATGTTTATTCCAACATAAGATAATTAAACTAAATACTTTTTCATTTTTAAAATGTTTAAAACTCTTCTTGAACCTGTAGTTTTAAGATAAACACGTTCTAAAGTTTGAATGATTGTTTGTTAATGGATTACGCTAAAATCGACGAACAGTATATAAAATTTTGCTAATAAATAGACTTTGTCCTTGGACCTTATCATAATAAAAATGATTTCAAAATTGAGCATAGAAGGGAGCAGAGAGAGGAGTAAAAGCTTAATCTTGTATACATAAATATTTATATTACAAGTCAATATAAAGGAACAGGTTTTTTTACGTATGTGATTCATATACCTATCTTAAAAGTGTGCAACGTCTGGAAGACAACACATGTGATGAACCTAATGTTTGGAATACCTACAGGATGTGATGATGGGTTGATTCATTGCCCAGCTTTCATTTCGAGTTGGTATTTTATGTGCACGCTGTGGTTATAAAATTCCTCTCTCGTAAAACTCTTTGATGAATATGTCGTTAAGTTTTTTGTAACAATGGCGGCACAAATATTGATTAAACTACAAATAGGAATAGGACTTCTAGAGCGTCATGGCATTGCATAATCTTGATGTGTCTCTATTTGTAACATAATTTGTTATTTTTTTGGCTTCGATAAGGTCTCAGGTAAATTTTGATTGTCACTTTAAGTACTTAAGTCTTGTTGACCACCAAAAGTTCAACCTGGTCCGAACGTCAGGCTACTCGATTAGTCATGCCTACCGTGAGCATATTGATTATGATAATGCAAAAGGGAAAGGTATTTTTTTGATATTTTCACCATTACTGATTTACTCAAGTATCTATGAATGTATCTAGAACACAGACTATCATCATCCACATCACATCCACAGTTCAACCCACAGTATCGTAAACAGATTTTCCATGCATAACAACATAATGCGCATTATGTGCTAGTATGCACGCACACACACGCGGACAAGTGCGGCGGCCATCTTGGCTGCGCGTGGGCACCGGCGGCGAGCGGCACGTGCGAGCTATTTTGGGCGGCGCCCGCCCTGCCCCTCGCCCCCTTCTTCGCCGCCACCGCTCGAGTGAATTGCGTAGACACGACGATTGATTTGATTTGATTCTTTTGTGTGGGGTGATTATTTTGTTTAAGAGCATGCTCTGGTTCTAACTATAAAATTTATATCGAAGCACAATCGATACAATAAACGTGGGCATTATGTATTAATACTTATGTTTTTCATAAGTTAGAAGTATGAAACTTTTAATCTGGGCTAAATGTATTTTATAATAGAATGTTGACACTAAACACAGTGAGTAAGAAACATAATAAAATGCAACTTAAATGGATTTAAGACATTAACAATTTCCTTCTAAAACCATAATATGTAGGAACTACTTTACTAATGTATGTATATTTATTTACGATATCTTCTCATGCAAAGTGGATAAAAATAGCAACAAAATAAAGAAAGAACTGTGTTTTTTTACACTAGTATTTGGAATATATTGTGATAGTAGTTAAAATGCGTATATTTGAGTGAATTGATGTTTATTATTTAATCACGCCAAAACGGCTAAAAGATAGAAATTATACACAGAGATAGATTTTAGTCGTAGAATGAAATAGCATGAGTACTCCTGAAAATATTGATGTAAAACAATGCACAGTAAATTTAAATAAACCATATTATAAAAAAAAATATAAATGTTTTTAAAGTTGTTCTTTTCTTGTATATTGATTCTTTCATGTTAAAAAGAAGATAAAATATTGTATTGTAAAATATTACGAGAGTTGATTAAATAAAGAACCTAAACCTATAAACTTCTGGAATATTCTCGAGATAAGTTAATTAAAATTTTTAAAATATAATATTTCTTTGTGGGTTGCCCTGTTTTATTTACTAATTTAATTTCAAACCATGGAAAGGAGTGAATTTACTGAAGTAGGTATATTAGTGACATTGGTTTTTATGTATTTAAATTTTTGGACGATGATCGCTAAAGATAAAGGTACTTTTACTTGAGGTGAAGATAAATAAATACCGAATTCAAAAACTATTTTTTAAAAGAAACTGTTACAAAGTCGCACTTAAAGGGCCGCTTAAAACCATTCAGAATTAGGAAAGAAGACGTTTAGGCCTCTCTTAACCTCACTCAGTTTGTGAAAAGCAACATAGGAGTTGTTTAAAACTCGTTTTGCGTAAGGCCATCAGATCAATTGTGAAGCGTAACATCTAAAACGCAACCCGCCATCATAAATTGGTAGGTCTTTTAAAAATACCTAAAAAGGTTTTGTTCATACCTAATAATATTAGTTCGCCTCATATCAAAGTTATGTCTTATCTATAAATTAGTCTGTGTCTCATGACTATCCGCGGTCAACGGGAGCGCGTCTCACATTTTCTTTCTTAATGTCGTATTTAACGATCCATTCACCATGCATAGAGATTGTGTCTTATGTAAACACACATAAATTCATTTTTTTTTTGTTGACAGTCATAGGTTTCGTTGGGATAGTAAAACTTACGTGTTAATGTCCCGAATGTAGCTTTTGGAACGTAAAAATTTGATTAAAGATTTTTCTGTTAAAGGATTTAGATGCGATGGCTTTATTAATTAAACTTCTGACCAAAATATACAGTCTCCGAAATATATAGAAGTTACTTGGATTATGAATGTCTTGTCTTTGTTGTTATAGTTTGCAAACATATCACTATGTTTAAATTAAAAGATAAATATGATGGTAACCATTATAATTTGTATAAATTACACAGACAGAGAATTTAATATCACTCAGCCCTCTCAGTAGTAATTAAGACATACAAATTCGCTCTTATCAAAATTCAAATCTATCGGTTGAATGTACTTCAATTAAAACATCCAGTTGTCATTTAAACATATTATATACCCAAATACTACGTGTTACAGAAAAATAAAACTTTAGAGACGTAGTAATAACGTACACAAAATGCTGTTTTTTTTAGAAAATATCACTTATTTTCTTTTGAGAAAAGAGAAAGAGAAAGAAAAGAGAGTTATTTGTTATTACTACCAAGGCTGTTGATATTATGATTCGATTTATTCGAAAAATGTCTGAGAAATTTATTTTTATGAAAAGCTCAACAGGCCGCAATAATGTCACCATGCCGTTGCATTGTCTGCATTCGTAATGTGTATGGTGACCACTACTATGGGATTCTGTTCATGTTTTCTATCAGATAGAGTAGAGACACTTTGGCAAACTCATATAAATAATAAAATATAAATAAATGTGTGATATCCCAAGGCAAACTTTTCCGAATAAAAACAGACGAAGTTATTTATATCACTTACACTACACACACTTGCATACACAACACTAGTAGCTTTAGTTTCTCAATTGTAGATATATAGAGTTATAGATATTTAAATCGTATATGTACGAGTATGTTAATTAATTGTTCTCCTCTATCAAAAATAAAATACAATTATGTTTGCTGTATAAATAGTGGTAAGACTTCGGTTACTGTGTTTTTTCTTCTTCCATAAATTTATTCTTTAATCTATGTGTTTATAAATTTACCCATAAAACGGTAGCGCACTTGTTACTCTTAAATTGAAGGTGTTTGAATGGCAGTAATTACTTTTACGTATAATCAGGTAACACATCAGGGCGTTGGTTCACTTGTTCACTGTGTCAAATTCACTTCAACGACAGTCCATGGTTGAACATAAACCTCTTCTTTGAAAGGGAATTTGACAGTAGTTGGATGCGAGGAGCCGAAGATCGAACCAAGTAGTGTGCAATTGCCAGACCGGTTGGTAGAGGGTATATATCAAGTTTATTTTTCTTTTTATCGGTATCTTTTTTTAAACACAAATCCCGCACTAGGAATAAGTCCTGTGTCGAGAGGGAAGTCAGAACAACAATTTGAACATTACACAAAGTGTACCCTGTGGGGTTTGAACCGTAAGGCGACCGCTGAAACCGCTACCCCATCCGTGCACTCACTCACTTCTTTTAAAAGTGACGTTCTCTTGTGTTGTTTTCTCCCATTATCGCTTTGATACCCATGATATGAATAAGGGTGGGTGCAACTCTGTACTCTTAATCTGCCATCACACGGAGAGTCTTCACACACACACACACACACATTTTAAATTTATTTAAGTTGTACGTTTGATTTTGACTTTAATTGTAATTTTGATTTCAATTATTTCAATTTTGATTTTGATTTGATATTCATTTTGATTTGGATTTAAATTTTAATTTTGATTTGATTTTTACTCTGATCATGAACAAAATTAATATCAAATCAAATGATATTAATTTTGATTTTAATTCTGATTTTAATGTTGATATGATTTTAATTTGAAATTTAATTCTGATTTGATTTTGATTTTGATTCTGATTTTAATTTTGATATGATTTTAATTCTTATTTTAATTTTGATTTTATTTTCATTTTCATTTTTGTTTTCATTATTATTTTATTTGTTGTTAATGCTGTCTAATACTACTATGTAAACTATGAACTAAGTGGCGTGGGGACCTGGTGACCTGTAACACAGGTATCTTATACCTACAACAGGCACCAGTCACTTTAAAAAAAAAAATCGACGGGTTGCACTCCGGGAGTGCCGGCAGAAGTGAAAACTTGAATATTAACGTTGTGCATTTTTGATATTTTGGAATGGTTAGAGAATAATTTTGTACGAATTGCTTTCATTATCAGTATAAAAGTACTATTATTTTTGTGGTGGAATACAATATTCATTTATTGCGCTATCGTACACAAACATGACAATTTATATTACATACACACACGAACATTCGCACAAGCACCCTGCGCCGCCTGTCCTGTCACGTGACCTGACGCGAGTTTATACGTCCTCTCTCCATCCGTCTTACGAATTTTCGATCAGGTCACGTGACCTGACGCGAGTTTACATTTTGACCCATTCCAAAAAAGTACCTACACATCGCCGCTAAAGAAGTTTTCACTTCAAAAAAAAAAGTGTTCATTGGGAAATGAAATATTGATAATGTGTCATATTACTTACTCTAAATATTATATGATACCTACTAATCTCACCTGTTTATCTGTCTGTGTATGTATATGTATATCGAGGCATATATATACGACCTCGATATTTTTACTTAGACCGATTATTTCTTGTTTTAAAGAATTGTGATTTCAATTCTATAATAAGAGTTTCAACAGACATGTATTGATAATACATTATATTTTACAAGTTTCATGCCTTATAAGTTATATAACAAATTATATATTAAAGGTACGCTTACTTTGTTAACAGATGCCACGGTATCTTTTGAGAAACTTGAGTAGTAGCTCTTAGTCATATTTACAAGACAATCAGGAAATGGTGGAATGGATTACTCATACTAACGGCCGTCTTAATATGATGTATGAGATATTCTAATATAGTATTGAAAGAAAATAAGAATTTAGAAAATTAACGGTTCAAGTCCTTTAAGCGAGCAATAAATATAAACATAAATATATGTAATCTGATTCTCGGAAACGAATCCAACGATTTTCATGAAATTTAGTTAGCAAGAGATTTCAGGGGCGCTAAATCAATCTAGATATTAAAAAAACGGTTATTCAGGTACTTTAGTTTTATATGGGCATCAAAATTCTTAAAAATTATAACCAAGTCTTTGTAATTTTAATTAGTGTTGGAAGTAATATTATTAGTACGTCATTGTGCCATTTGCCTAATTCTAGGCGATTAGGGAGGAGAGAGGCAGGTGGCCGGGATTTCATAAGTTCCGTTTGATGTCTAGTCGGGGGTTCAACTTTAGATTTAAAATTTCGTACAAAAGTCTTTACAATTATTTTTCAGTAACGCATGTTTAAAAATCGGTCAATCATCAATAGCACAGTTAATCTGAAATAAATATATAGAACAAACACAAAACACTTCCAATATTTGTTTTTATATTTTACTCAATAAAGTGACAAGTCTTTTTTTTATTATAAGGCCTGTCAAAGTAACTCTGTTCTAACTCATGGAAAGCTTGAGTAGAATCCAAGAGTGAAGATCACCATACTCACTGCAAAGGCAGACAACGCAACAAGGTTTCTAATTAAGTTTTAAAACCTACACGTGTGTAAAAAATGTGTTTATATGATCTTGGTACTCTTCAGCCTATTGCCGTCTATTGCTGAATGAAGACGTCCTCCGAAGAGCACCAGCCATCACGGTGATCTTAGTAACTTATAATAATTTGCTTCATTTAGGTAAAGGACAATAGTATTAGTTTAATTGATCTGTAATTTTTGACATACGGAGCCGAAACGTGTACACTTACGGCATGGCTGGTCCACAAGTTCAAAGTCGCACAGCATGCTATGGAGTGGGTAATATTAGACGTTCCTCTGAGGGATCGTATCAGGAATGAGTTGATCTGGCATAAAACCAAGGTCATCGACATACGCCAAGTGAGCTGGTCATATTAGCCGCAGAACTGATTAATGTTGGGATAAACGGGTTCTTGAGTGGTGACCGCGTCTTGGCAAACCTAGTGTAGGATGTTCTAATGGCAGTAAAGATATGCGCAAGACAGCAAGCAGGAATTGGATGCGATAAACCGAGGATCGAACCAAATGGCGTGTAATTGGAGAGTGTGGACTGCGATAGACTGATGATGGATCTGTAATTTCTGACATCATTTGATCGTGGTTTAGTAGGACAAAACCACCTCTGCTAATCACATTTTGTTTTGAGTTGAGTGAGCGAGTGAAATCACTAGAGGAACGCCTCCCCCACCACCTAATTCTGGAACAATGAATGGTTAATTTTGGCACCTCAATTTACTGTCACATATTTTTTTCTTTTTTCAGAAAGACATGGATAATAGGACAGTGATTGTGGAGAAAATATTATACAATATCAAAAAAATACTAAGTTACTTTAAAAAGACAAACCTACCATGCCCCACCCGTCAATGCACCAAAAATACTGACATTCTAAAGTTTACACATTCCATAGTCAATATTTTTTTCAAATTGAAATAGTTTTACGTCTCAATATTGATACGACAAGTGGGTCAATAATGAGACAATAGATAAATTACGAAATATTTCGTTAACTGATTATTCTATTATATATTTCATTTATTCATTTCCACAAAAACATTTTTAGAAATTGTATTCACTAAGATACATTATTAATTCTCCTCTTCACTATTTTATATTTAGACAATCAACATTTAGAGAATTTATGTCATCACCTAAGTAGTATACACGCTGCCTACACTGACTGAGATAAACTTTCCCTTTCCATTACATTTTAAACGTACATCTCAAAACAAATCACACCAACAACCATCACAACAAACATCAAACAACGATGCCAAGCAGACTACAATCCCCAAAACAATCACACACTTGTCTAACACAAGAATCCTCAACAACTATCAGCCAGCACTCCGACATGCACTATAGCCTGAATAAATGATAAATGCTACGCTTCGTAGACATCAAGACGTAGAGCTACGAAACTTTCCTGTATTTATTCAACGCTTGTCTTCTGTCTAATAGAAGTTAAGACATACGATATTTCCGGCTCTACCACTGTTGAAATATATTTTCGTAGACTGTTTACATTATTGTCTTTTTGAATTTAAGTGGGAAGACTTGGACTTCATACATTGGTATGAAGTCCAAATCTGCTATTGAGCAGGCACGAGATTCTTATTTTTCGAGTTATTGTTTACTCAATCTAATTACTTATAAATTTAATCTCTCTCTTTCTTTGTTTCTAGCTTACCTGTCTTAGTTTAATTTCTTTCAATATATTTAAAATTGCCTCATCTTAAGTTGAGGTTGAAGACCAATAGGCCGATCTCCTATGTGGAACTAAATGAAAATATATCAGTGCATGGTTCACATCTACTCGTATCTATGTTTTTTGTTCCAAATTTTATTTCAGTATTGTTTTTTAGATAGAAACAATTCAAAGTGATTACCGCCGCCCAAAAACGCTTGTAACTCAGAAGTTACAAGCATACGAGTATTACAATCGTCATAAACTGTCCTTAACAGACATAGGCCACTCATATTTTTACTGGAATCTAAAAACTTTAAACCAGTAATTCAGGTGTATATAATTAATTTTAATGAAATTTAATATGCAGAGGGTTTCGGGGGCAATAAATCGATGTAGCTAAGATTCATTTTTAGAAAGTTTCAATATTATTTCTGAGCAATGCAAAAAATTCGCGGTTAACGACCATGTTTTACTCCGACTACATTAAAAGTAGACGGCAGTACAGACAGAACAACCATCGTGACATGTGTTGGCAGAAGATTTAGTGAGTCAGCTATTTGTAATTCTCTTCTGACATTCACGTCAGGAATGCAAGAATTATAACGAAGCTATTTCCGCCATTAAAGCGATATGCTCAATATATAATATATCAAAAAAAAAATATTGGCATTAATTATCTAATTAAACTAATCCTAAACTCACACATGTCCTATTACTTATATATAAATTAAATTAAAATACTAGGAAATACTACAAAAATCAGTAACAATATTTACATACAAGCGATACAAAAAATTATTCCGCATCATCGCCTACTGGAAGCGTTCCCAAAAGACTGGCTGCATTAATTTGTGTAAAATCTTATTTTATTAATCATATTGACGGGCTTGGTGGTCTAGTGGTTGGTGACCTGAACTGCGAAGAGGTCATGAGTTTGGTTCCCACTCAAGACAAATAATTGTGCGATAAACATGATTATTCTTTCTGTGTCTAGGTGTAATTAGATTTTTGTTTTCATTCATTTTTATATTTTATAAAGACAACTCCCGCAGTGTGAATGTAAGATATTATTTGTCGCCCGACAAAGAATATGTACAAACATACATAAAACGGACACAAAACATTTATCTATAATACGTACGTATTTAGAAATATGTATTTAAATATATTTTTCGGCAGTCTGGTAACCATAGAATAGGCTATGCCTAGTTTGGAATCAGACGGCCGTGTGTGAACCTTACTAATATTATAAATGCAAAAGTAACTCTGTATGTCTGTTCACTGATGACATACAGAGACATGACACACACAACCACTGATGATTTCAATAAAATTTTCACATATACTCACGATCATATATTTCATATATTTGACTTCCTCGGTGGCGTAGTGGTAGCGTATGCGACTGCAAAGCTTGAGGTCTCGGGTTCGATTCCCGGGTCGGACCAAATGTTTGTATGATCTGCAAATATTTATTTCGGAGTTTGGGTGTTTTCTATGTATAATATGTATGTATTTACAAAAAAAAAGTATATATGTATTAATATCAGTTGTCTAGTACCCATAGTACAAGCTTTGCTTAGTTTGGGACTAGATGGCGTTGTGTGTTAAATGTCCGAAAATATTTATTTATTATTTTATTTATTTATTTTATCTTCTTTTTTTCATATATATGTTCATATATAGTCTAGAAAAAAACATTGTTGGGATTAAAAGGGGGATGTAAAAGTCACTATTTCATAATAAACAATATTTTGTAAGAAAGTCAAACACTAAATCTTACTTGGATGTAACAACATGTACCTAAACAACTCATCAACACGAAATATATTTTCTTATCATACTTTTTGTCCAACATCGATACGTGCAGATTTATTTTAAAGGTCATGATAGTTTTAGGTATTTTCTTCGTTCTTTCCTATTAAAAGGACGTATGATATTTTACCACGATAACTGACATACATGTGGGCATAGCCGTGGGCAAAGCTAGACATAAATAAAACACAAATAAAGATAATCTTTTTTCACCAAAAAGGTTCTATTGTCTGCGTGATAATTATATCAGGTACCGATATTATTTTGTTATCGCTTTAATATTATTGATGAATAATTTGGATGAGAGATGATTTCATGGTTTCTTATTATTTCTTTTATTTTGTAAGTTTCTTGCTAAGGATGTCCTATCTTCGAGATTCAGATGTCAATGGAATAAATCGAATAGATTATAACAATCTTTACTTATTAATCGAAGAGAAAATCTTGGCCGCTATATAAAAAATGTAACGATCAATTCATAATTAATCGTCAAATATCTTAATGATTGTACTATGTATCGATATTAATACTTCTTTTATTTAATGTTTTAATCAAAATAAGAAAATGGAATACCGCACATACACACACACACATACACAACACACACACACACACACACACACACACACACCATCTAGTCGCATGCTTGTGCAGAACTTGTGGCATACTACAACTAGCAGGTACTAGACAACTGATAAGAATAGATATATACTTTTTTTGTAAATACATACATATTCTACATAGAAAACACCCAAACTAAGAAACAAATAATTGTAGATCACACAAACACTTAGTCCGACTCAGGTTTGAACCCGGGACCTCAGACCACTTATTATGATATTTTTACATATAGTCATTTACTCATTGCATACAGAGACGACGTCTACTTGCGTGTATAGAAAGGGTGTAATTTTAATTCATATTCACATATTTGACTGAAAACTGCCACCCAAAACTTATTTTTCATTAAAAATATTCTCATTTAAACAAAATAATATTTATATATTAAACCACTTTTAACAAATTAAATGAATTCTTTTGAACAGTAAATAATATAAAATAAATTCTTACTTCATGGTATCGTTGATTGAAACGTAACCTATCGTGCGGTGTTACGGATATATTTTTTATAGCCGTATTCAATACCGAGTACATTTGTTATGTAAGATGATTCGGGTGAAGAAATAAATCAATAGCATTACACAAAAGTATTTTAAATCAAATCGTGTTACAGTACCCATCCATGCTCATATTATAAATTCGAAAGTAGCTTTCTGTCTATTACGCTTTCAGGACTACAATTTCAGTTTATAGATAGGTTGGACCTTTCAGAAGGACATTGGCTACTTATTGTTGTGAATACCAGTCTAGTATCTTTGGTAATCGCTTTGTATTAGAGATATCTCTTTTACTAAGTTCATTGCTGTAGATTAATGGTTACCTTATATTATATAATTGGCTAAAAATATTCTATATATATCGCTCCTTATTGAATTAGCTTCGCCAACGCAGAGAGATACGAGCATTAACTACCTTATTTGAACTTGAAACTCGCGGGCTGGGTCTCCGCAACTCGACTCGACGACTTCAATGCGCCTATTTTGCGTGGATGTGGCGTTAACTACCTTATATTCTGTACTCTATTCACCAAGCTCTTCTTCTTACTTAACTTTCCAATTTCAATATTCAGGCGCTAACTACGCTAAAGACCTTAGATCGTTAAACACCTTCACTATCCCACTTACCGCTCTGACTTTGTACATTCTACCTTCCTGGTTCAATTTGTTCTGTTATGGAATGCGCTACCTCTCGAGATCAGAATGGCAAATACTCGTAAAACTTATAAATACTTGTTGCGGAAACAAGTGACAAAAATATTACAACAACAATTTTTATTATATCATCTCCACAAAATAATATTTAATGTGTATTTTTGTAGGTATATGTATGTATGTGGGATGTATGTATATGTATACATATATATACGAGTATGTGTGTATGTGAGTACATCAGTTACTAAATAATATTTACTAGTATGATATAAGTCATCATCATCTTCCTAGCCTTTATCATTCCCAATATTTGGGGTCGGCTACCAGTTCAACCGGTTTTACCTGAATATCAGTTTTTACACAGAGCGACTGGCATCTGACCTCCGCAACCCTGAGGGCGAACTGAATTCGAAGGTTGAACTAGTTGTCAGTATATTTGAGGGCACTGACTTCCCAATAACGATTGCCATAGATGTTCATGCCAACCGGGACCGACGGCTTAACGTGCTCTCCGAAGCACGGGCAGGAAACACCGCCATCGCCCATACTCCGGGCTGCTATTAGGAATTTCTTGTAGGAAAAACCCAACAGCAGTCCGACCCGGGAATTGAACCCGAGACCTCTTGATTTGCAGTCGCTTACGCTAACCCCTAGACCAACGAGACAGTATGATATAAGTAACAGTAAAATTATTATTATGAAATTTATATATGTAAGCTCCATGGAAATATAATATTTTATTATAGGACATATTATTTCAAATAGGACACATTACAATAGTGCATCCACCATGTTTAGCTCTGCATCACCCTAAAGTCAACTGATAGAAAATGCCTACTATTTGTACATAAAGACTTAAATAAATAAATAATGTAAGCCAGAGAGTAGCCAATTTAAAAGATAATTAATAACAAAGAAAATTAAAGAGACACAATCCAGTTACACGAATTTTAGCCAGTTACAGTCACATACAGCCTGGAAAATTTAGCATAAAAAAAACAAATGCCTCATGACTTTCAAACGCGTTTATAGACAGAAAAGAGGTGACGATACTTAGAATTGAGAAAACCAACATAAGAACGACTAGATGAGGTGTAAATTTCGCCTAATTCAAAAGGATTATGTAAGTTAATCAACGGTTAAAAGCTAATATAACTAAATATCTTCAACGTAACGTCAAATATAAGTAACTTATATTTCAACTTTATTTCTTTTAAATAAGTTAATACTCCCATCACCCAAACTTCCAGTGACCTTTGGATAACTTGTTTATTCATGGTTGGTAACTTTTACCGAGTTTTTAGTATCACATTTAGGTAAAAGACAAGTTTTGCTAAAGCTTCTAAGTTGCTATGAGAACAGACAGCAAATGTATTGTGACCGAACTCTTATTGTTTTACGAAAGTAAAAAAATAATCTTCAACTCTTTAATAGTAATGGCCAAAAATCAAGTTTACACAAGTTTTTTGACCGGCTCGTCCAAATCTCAAACATTTTATTAACATCAGTATATTGCTGGATCATTGCCAGTCTTATTTTTAGATTCGATTTCAAGGATTTAATAGTGTAAAGACGCGTACGAAAGAACAAACTGTTTATCATATTGCTCGAAATATACGATCAATTTAAGTTCCTCGTTTTCTATTATATAAAATTCTGGTTTCACGGATGAACTTCGAAACTATCAAACCGATTTTACCTACGAGGAAATAATTTAACATCACACTTAGACAACGGGAGCCTAGCATGATTAAAAAGATACACAGACTAATTTTCGTTTATCATACGTTTTACATGACTTCTTGCATAAGAAAATGTTGTTTAGATTTTTTAAATAAATAATATTTTTCCAAATCTGTCTATTTATCTTGAGTGTTGTTCTTAACGTATTGATTCTGTCAGAGGTATGTATTCTTTTTAATATGTCCATACCACTTCGTAATTTGTCGAAGTCGGTCGGTCGAGATGGATCATTTCTATTTCAATAAAATAAATATATAATTTTTCTCGTCAATATTACAGGCAGTTTATTTTATTATTGACGAAGGTACAAATTGTGAATAATTTATACAATTCAATAAAATATATGATGAATATTAAATGTATTGCTTTCAAAAGATGTAAAAAATAGTAGATAGAAATTGTACTATTTCATAATAATAGAAAATATTTTATTAGAGAAAGTTGATTCTTTCGTTATAGCAGTAGATCCTTATATCTAAAGTACGAAGTATTTTCCACAAGTACATTCTTAAAATAAGGAAGGTATCTTCTTTAATATTTAAAGTGAAATTCAAATTGATTTCATGCCTATTAAGAAATATTTAAATTGTAATTAGTGCCTATAGAAAGAGGAAGTTCTTGGAATTCTAAGTAAATTAGTTCTTTCTTTCGTATTTGCTTAGTTTGCTAAGTTAATGAAGGTATGGGAATCTTTCCTTTCTTAAAAATATCAAAATAAAATTATATTTTTAGTTTCTTGAAATTATATTTAAGGTTATCTTAAACCTAAACTTTGCCAAGTGTTTCAGAACATTTAAGAAGTATTATGCAATGAAGAATACTTAAAAATATCAAAATAAATTTTAATTCTGAAGTAACCTTCTTAACTTTCCCGCATATCCCTTATACAGCATGAAACTAAATGACAAAGTGACATAAAAGGCGCAAAAAAGTCGTCATCCTCACCACTGGACATATCATATGATTATCCTCTCATTAATGGGCCGTTGAAAACAAAAGCCCCTGAAAAACCCTTTGATTTGCCGCTCCATCACATTTCCCCGGGTCAAAGGCTTCAAAACTCAATAGGGCCTGAAATTCGAGTGAATCTACTTTTACGTGTTGCTTCAATAAATTTCTATTAAAAAAATTTATACATGAAAATAAGAAACAATTTAATAATTATGCTAAAACTGGTTCCTTACTTCATTATTAAACCAAAATAATAAGAATAATTGGATGTATATTTGAAGAAACTTTATAAATAAATTGAGACAGGTGACATGAAAATAAGGAAAATTGTGCTTATTTTGTGTTCTAGATATACAGTTTTAAGTCCTCATGGAAATGTTTATAATTATTAATTTTATGTAACATGAATAGCTATATAAATATATTAAAGTTAAGATTATTTTACAGTACGTAATCTCTGTAATGAGTACTCGGATTTGAAGTACTCTTTTCATATTTAGCTGAGCATTCGTTAACAAAAATGAAATGGTTGGGTATGTAACATTGTTTCTACCCTTACGGGCGACGCAGTAACTATAAACGTGGGTGATGCTGTAAGGAAGGGTTAAATTATATTTCACAAATACATTTGTACTAAGATCTAATTTAACGAAAACTATCTCGAAGCAATCAATGAGAAATGTTAATGAAAATATATTTCTGACGTTTATTGAAGTAAAGCATAGGTTTTAAAGTATTAATGGCACGAATTTCGACAGTCAGTTATGATTAACACGTACAACTAATTGAAAAGGACAGCTCTGTCATAGATTCAGCCAAGAACATATCCAACAATCGAAATTATTACAGTTGCAGCAACTCCATACATCAGTGCATCATACTTGATTCGACAGTGGTGACAGATACTGACAATAAATCTACAGGTACAAAATGGCCGACCTGGCAACATGGTGTATAATTCTTAAATGGAATGTCATAAGTTTGGCAGTTACTTACGTGTCGGACGCGGTGCTGGCGTGAGGTGAGTGAATGGACGCGGACTGGCGTCATGAGGAGCAGTAGCAGACGGCGTCTCACTAATTTTACCATCTGGCTCGCACGCACCACTAAGTTTAGCCGCCCCAAGATAGCCCCGGTCCACGACCCATCGCGCATAAACTTTTCACAATTAGACTATTATTTTTGGTAGCAAAGTCAGTCGGTCGATTATTAATAGAGGCTTTTCCGAGTTTATATTCGTTACGTGTGTTGTGGTGTTAACTTTTAGTGAATTTATACATAGACGCTTATAAATAGGATGTGCTGAAGTTTCGTCTGACGGACGGGGGAATACCTTCCTGAAATATCGTACTACGAACGGTGGTTTGCGTGTTTTCGGACGCATTGGTAAACGATTATTTATACATTGATTGCGAGGATTTTGTTCTTAGCAGTTAGAACGGGGCGCGCCTCGAGCCGCTCAAACGCACCGTACGTAGCTTTAACAGTAACAACTTCCCTTACAATAAAAAAAAGGTATTTTATATCTATTATAATTATAGTTTATTATTATGATAAGTTTTCTAACATTACATCTTTGTTTCTCTGTTATTTACAATAGCCTCTTATTTATTTTCGTTATCCTTAAACTAGATTGCTATTATGTATAAATAATACTTTATTTATTTTACAATTTGTGTGTATGTGCTAACTACGAGTACGTGAATGGCATACTGGTCTAAACTGTTCCTGCGCTGAGAGTTGTGGGTTCAAACTTCAATGCAACAATGCAGCATGATGACCCACAGTATAAGAGCCTATTGATATGCTTCTGCATCATTGCCGTATGGCCGTATGGAGCATACACATAGCAGCCCAAAACTTCTTTTCTAAGAAAAGGCCTGTTCAACAGTAGACTATAAAAGTATGTTGATGATAATGTGCATAACAAATGTGTTTTTCTTTAAAATACATTTTACACGTATACCGATGTAATTTAATGAATATGAAAGCAAACATTGTTAAATTGGTGTCAAGGCTGAACAGTTTGGATAACAATGTCTGAATATGTATTTTAAGTAATTTAATTATATGTTTTATATAACGTTGCATAATTTAACAAAAGTAACATTACTTAGATATATACATCACACGCACATACATACGTACAAACCAAAGGAAAATCAATAATGTTTTGTTTTTGCTCATTTTAATATTCGTTCTTTTGTTTTAGTGGTTTTTATGTTAGCATTGCTGATGATATTATTCAAAGTATTTACTGGCTTATTCTATACTTCATTTCAATCACTTTTTTTACGTTTGGCCTGCCAAAGTGTCTAGTCAAAAGCATAAGTAGAATCGTACCTTGATTGTAAAATGTGCAATGGTATCCTGTAGCATTGGAAAAAAAATATTCAGTTAAAATATTCTGTTGTCACTCGTACGTACGAATAGACACTTCAGCCCTGGATACTACGATTAAATCTTTCCATAAAATCTGGTAATGTTCTAACAATTCTAAAATTGTTTTTATCCATTGAGCTATAAAGAATTGCCCTTTAAATAATAAAGTAAAAATAAGTTAATCTTGTTATCAATGTTAGGTATTTCTTTGAAATTAAAAAATTATATCCTTTAATTTTGAAGGGGATACGTCATCGAAGTTTTTATACGTTTTTTCCAAATCTGCGGTACTCCAAACGGCACAGTAAAAAAAGGAGGAATATCTTTCTGGATATTGGCTGAGCCGTGAACAGTTGGTGAAATTATATCAAACTTAAGAGTGCTTTAAGGTAAGAGAATAATGGAATTTTCTCCGTCAACATGTAGCTAGCACTTAAATAAATGGTTATTTGAAAGGTTAAAAGCCTGCAAAAAAATTAATACTTTTTCAAAGTGGCAATTGTGAACTAAGTTCCGTCTTGTGATTATAATGGCAGCCGTTTTCTCAACACTATAATTTGAGCCAGTTAATAAAAGACGACATGCGCTATGATTTATTTTTTCCTATAATCGATTTTAAAAATCGCAATAGTTGTTAACAAGAAACGTTTAATTAACTAACAGCTGAATCTTCTCTCAAGAAATTTGAGTAATTATTTATCTAATATATAAAATTCTCGTGTCGCGGTGTTTGTTACCAGACTTCTTTGAATACGGCTGGACCGATTTTATGAAGTTTTGTGTGCATATCGGGTAGGTCTAAGAATCGGTCAACATTCATTTTTCATAAATAACAAGGGTAACCGACACTTAAATTTTTTTTTATGGTAGAACAAAAAACAATATTAAAACTTAAACTTCTGCTTCTATTGTTGCCGAAATAGATTCACATAATACAAAACATTACTTTGTTAAACATATCAATATTTAATACAGCGAAATACGTAGCTAATACATAAAAGATAGCACTGTCAAAAACTATTATGACAAAAGCGAACAGTGAAATAAACTGAGAACTAAGGGGTAGTTCACATTCCCCACACCACTGCCCTCCCGCCAGACGGCCGGAGTATTTTAGTCTGGCCTGATCTGTCAATTTGAATTAGTAAGTGCAGCAAAGCCGAATGCCTAATTGAGATGAAGTTACGATACATTATTGTCGATGTGTTTGTTTGTGGTAGGTCATGATGCGTGTGTATGTGTTGTGTTTGTTTTACGTATAGAGTGTGGACGTGTTAATTCGGAAAAAAACAATATTTTTGTAAATAAAAGATACAATAAAAACGTTACTTTACAATAACAATTATTATGTGGCTAGTAATTGATTCAATTATTGTTATTTATATTTATAAAATTGTTATGTAATTGATAGATGAATAGTAATTGATTCATACGTTGTTGTGTATCTATTTAAACACAAAAAACATTTAACCTTAAATGTAAAATCTTTCAAAACCGCCTTAATTGCACAAAATCAGTAGCGCAGTGGTAGCGTATGCGACTGCTGTGTTTGAGGTCTCGGGTTCGATTACCGGGTTGAACCAAATTTTTATATGATCTGCAAATATTTGTTTCGGAGTTTGGGTGTTTTCTATGTATAATATGTATATATTTACAAAAAAAAGTATGTAGTAGTAGTGTATTACGAGTAATATCAGTCTAGTACCCATAACACAAGCTCTGCTTAGTTTGGGACTAAATGGCGTTGTGTATAATGTGTTTGTTTTAGTTCATCAACATTTATCAAGTTTTTTAATATTTTTATACTTTACGTATCGTTGATAGTATCTACAAAATTCCATGAGACTAAACGAGATTTGTCCACCTAATTTCCACTACTATTAATATTTATTTACTTTATAATACTGTAGAAAAAGAAGAAAATAATAAAAAAAATAGTGTATTTTTTTCTCGATATTTAACCATTTAAATTAAAAAAACTTGAGAGGTGTCAAGGGACACCCGGATGGAACGAAGTTCGAAATAGAAAGACGATACAAATATTATATTTACTTCAATATTTTACGTAATTTCTAGTTTTATGATATATGTGTACACAATAATATTAATAATAATAATAATGATAATGATGATAATGGTGAAAATGATGAAGATGATGAAAATGATGAAAATGATGAAAGTGATGAAGATGATGAATTTATGAAAATGATGAAAATGATGAAAATGATAAAAATGATGAAAGTGATGAAAATGATGAAAATGATGAAAATGATGAAAATGATGAAAATGATGAAAATGATGAAAATGATGAAAATGATGAAAATGATGAAAATGATGAAAATGATGAAAATGATGAAAATGGTGAAAATGATGAAAGTGATGAAAATGATGAAAATGATGAAAATGATGAAGATGCTTGAAAATGATGAAAATGATGAAAGTGACGAAGATGATGAATTGATGAAAATGATGAAAATGATGAAAATGATGAAGATGATGAAAATGATGAAAATGATGAAAGTGATGAAAATGATGAAAATGATGAAAACGATGAAGATGATGAAAATGATGAAAGTGATGAAAATGATGAATTGATGAAAATGATGAAATGATGATTATGATAATAGTGATGATAATGATGATAATGATGATAATGATGATATGTATATATAAAAGTTCGAAATCTTATCTATCTATTATATATATATATATATATAGTATATATATATATATATATATATATATATATACTATATATATATATATATTATATATATATATATATATATATACTATATATATATATATATATACTATATATATATATATATATAATAGATAGATAAGATTTCGAACTTATATATATATATAGTATCTGGGTTGCTTCAAGCAATGAAAAATAAACTAATAACAAATAAAATTTAAAATAGCAAAAAGTGTCGTGACTACAAAAAGTGTCGTGACAACAAATTATGTCGCGACAATTTCCGTCTAGCCCCCTTCGTTTTTTCGTTCATATCGCGCGATAAGGAACTTCGTTCCAAAAGAACTCACATATCGAATTACAATTACAATAACAAGCATTAATGTTCATTGTATCACAGTCTGCAATACAATAACAAAACACTCCTGTAGCGTTGTTCGGAAAAAAAAAACAAATTGTGACAGGAAGTGAACGCAGCCGGTAAGACGGCACAAAAAACGGCCCCGGTCACTGACCCGACTATCCGGTGTGAATCAACCCTTACGATTTCCGTCCTGAAACTTTTAGATCCGCACTTTAAACTGACCTTAATTTTATGTTATTTCGGGTCGGTCTAAAATAATTCAATTAAACGACAGAACCTCAATCAACAAATCAAAAATAAACGAAATGTTGAAATTTAAAGATGAATTTGATAGTTTGCTACTTACACTAGTCAGATATAGCTATTGGAATAAAAGCCTGCGATCACTAGACTTCATCGCAGCTTAGAATAATAACTTATAGCGTTTTCATTTCTATTATCTTCATTAGTAAATTGTGTCACTGTTGCCTTCTTAATAATATATATAAAATTGAAATTTTAATGAAGATACTTTGGTAACTATTAAAAGATGTTTTGGAAATTGCTAGATACTTTGTTACTTTTAAGGTTTTGCCAGACAGAATATTTATCTCTCCTCACTCAATATTCCGTTTGGTGACGGATTAAGAATCCAGAGGGACATCATCCCTATTCGTCCCAAGGGTGTCGTAAGATGCGAATAAGAGAAAAAACTACGATAGACATCACACTGAAACAGAAGAAAAGTTTGAAATAAGCCCTGTAACAATCCGTCTGGCTAGCAAAGTTTAGTTTATAGATTATAGCAATTATAGCGATTATAGCAAGAAAACAGTTGCTTTTCACCTGTTTTACGAGGTCTTGGTATCACGCCGCCGCGCCGGTTGAAATGCCCCAGATCTGACGAAGCATGATTCTCCTGCAACAGTTTTTAATTTAAAGTCATTTCGGCAGGGTCAAACATAAAAAAAAATTAGATAGCAACAATTGTTTCTATCCAAACAAATTCATAGGAAATAATTAATTAGAAATTATGTCTATATCGCATAAAGAATCTATTAGTAAGTGAAAACACAAAAGGCATATTAAATGATCCTGTCAATGAAAACTAATAATTGATAATCGTATTTATTACTCGTATTTAAATTTCTCTTTGAAAACACAAATACAGACGGTCTACTCTAAGTAATTGTCGTTAATTGGTTTCTCTAATTATTAAAATCATTTAATAGTGAAAGGAAACCGCGATAGCAAGTACCTAGTGCAATGTTATATAATTTTGTTTTTTTATTATTATATTTTAATTTAAACGGACACTTTTTCATTTAATCTATAAACAACGTTATGTTATTTATTCTTTGATTATGTAGTTTATTGTCCAAACATGAAAAATAGTGTTTTTTATTCTCTCGTAAAAATCATCTCAAGACTACTTCCTCTTCACATTTTATTATATTTCGTCTTAAAAGACAAGTAAAATGGCCTAAGCTTGTGGAAAAAAATTAACTACATAATCAGTTAATTTAAGGAAATAACTATGGCAATCAAGTGATATTAAGTCACAGTCTAAATAGATATATGGTATATGGACATAATCAAACCAATACTGAAACAAAAAGTATATAGTATGGGGAACAAATACACAACATGAGAGTACAATTTCAAGGCAAATACTATTGCGCCGCCATTCGTAACTCAAGTTATCACCAGAAGAGGGATCGGTATGAATACGCCATATGCTCAGAAATGAACATTTAATTGAAGCAAAATATCATATATTTGAGTACCGTGACATTAAACCTTTATAAGTATATCCATACTGCGTTAAAAGCCAACAAAACTGTCGCCACTTCACCGGAATGAAACAAAAACATAATATATTACTATGCAGCGTTACCCTCAGTTCCTCTACTCCCCGCTCTTTCGTTCCCTCCTCCCTCGCTTCAGCGTCGCATCCGGCGCGACACCTGCGCCCGCGCCGACTCGTCACGCATGCGCAATGAGTTATTGGATTTTAATACTCCCCGCTACGGTTTAAATAATGAACTTAGTGATGATCATACAGAAAAATGGTTTTTTAATTCCTCTAGACGATTTTTTAGTTGTTAACATAGCTTGACAGTGTTCAGATTTCATTTGTTACTTTAAATTGTTTTAAAATTGCAGCTTAATTTTTTCATTTTCTTTTAAATGTTTGAGAAAGCCTTGGGAAGTACAGGGAGATTTTTAGGTTACATAATTATCTTTTAATAATTACCACTATTTTGTTATTTGAAAAAAGATAAAAACACATTTAGTATTTTATTAACATTTATATCTTTATTTAACGCAAATTTTATGAAAATATTTCTACTTAATATATTTACCCTTACATAGGCCCGGTGCCTTAAACGGGCACTATTGGACAGTATTTCATACAGGGCAATACGTATACGTATTACAACGCTTCGCACAAAGAGTTAGATTTAACTATTGCTCCGTTACTGAGAAATGACTTTTATGATGTATATTATATATATAGCTATTGTTGTCAATTTCGTCATATTAGAAAAAATACTTCTTAAAAGCCCTAGTCTAACTTTGATGACTTTTATGATGACGATTAGTTGTTTACAATATATATGTAATAACATTAAATAGGTTATTAAATACGATTTTGTGTTTATTAACGATTACATAATGTCAAAAATTTCACTCTCATTTGTGACTCAGATTTGTTCTTAAAAATATTTACGAAAAATATTTTAATTATTACGACTTATATAAATAATTATTTATTTATTTATACATCATGCACATTTGGTGCATTGGCGGAGTTAATGCCTAAGGCCTTCTCATTCTCAATTACATTGTTACTAATTATTTATACGCTGAAATATACTCGTGAATAAAAATTTGTTGCATTTTCAATTAGATTACAATTAAAATCTACGTTAAATACAAAACACATCATTGTTCAAAAAACTATTTGAAACATACGACAACTTTTTAAAAGAATCAACAGTTAGGACAACTACTGGCGCTATGCAAACAATCCGTTCGACTCTGTAGCTGTTGCATCCATTATTCAGGGACCGCTAAGTGGCAAAGCCATCCGCCTCCTCTACCCATATATAATTCAGCTCTTGACTTGACACGTCGACGCTGACAGCCACCCTCGGGGGGAGGACACGTCAGTTCCATTCCCAATTATGCACACGCTGAAATGTCACAGGCACTTAGGCCAGAATGACCCTTAAACCTATTGGCCTTTTATTTTAGTGTATTGCGGATTCGGGTTAGGACGGTATCCTCTGATTACGGGCAAGGTCGGGCCTTTGATTCTCATATGTCTTGTAAATGTGTAATGATTTGAAACCTTTTTTTATTATTTCCTGTTAACCCACTTCAAAAAAGTTCACATTTTCACAGGGTATCATGGGTCATTATTCTTTTTCTTTTAATGACTCATTTTGTTTGTTGAATATTGTAATTAAATAAAATGTATTTTTATTATTTAATAAAGAAATCCTTAATTTGAACACACTTTGTTCTACAAAAAAAGTAAAACTAAATATTTATCATGTGATTGAAAAGAGTTTGGGTTAACATTCACAAATTATGCATTTTTATTATTTAATAAAGAAATCCTTAATTTGAACACACTTTGTTCTACAAAAAAAAGTAAAACTAAATATTTATCATGTGATTGAAAAGAGTTTGGGTTAACATTCACAAATTATGCATTTTTATTATTTAATAAAGAAATCCTTAATTTGAACACACTTTGTTCTACAAAAAAAAGTAAAACTAAATATTTATCATGTGATTGAAAAGAGTTTGGGTTAACATTCACAAATTATGCATTTTTATTATTTAATAAAGAAATCCTTAATTTGAACACACTTTGTTCTACAAAAAAAGTAAAACTAAATATTTATCATGTGATTGAAAAGAGTTTGGGTTAACATTCACAATTTACACTAACTAACATTACTCTAATGCTCTACAATACATTACTCTATAACTCCTCCAGTTTCCTTCTGATTAATTTCGTAGCGGGTTCCAAGACAATTTAATTTTACCTAAGACTTCCCGAGTGTCATAACTCGGTGTGTTCGTGGGTCACCCCACTGCTGTGTATACACTGGCGTGTGGGCGAGATTATTCCCATTATAAAAAGTACATAACTCTAATTGAAATACCGCTACGCGCAAATATAATATACCGCTATGGGACACGGTCCTTAAGGTTTCGTCACCTAATTTGATCATAAGATCCTTAGTGTTTAAAGAATAATAAGAATAAACCAAACAAGAATTATTCGTGTATTTTTTTAACATAAAGAAAAGAAAAGGTAATTTTATCTGCAGGCGATGTAATTACTAAACTAAACACTAATATAAGTAATAAATTTATCACCAAATTAAATTATTCGTAAAAAGACTAATGTGCAAAATTAGAGCCGTGAAAAGTTAATCAAAACCGACATTTAATAGTTACATATCCGGCACAGAACTGCATCGGCCGCTACTTATTTTTGGATCGTGGAACACAGAAAACCGCTTAACCCGAGAGTTTATTAATGAAAATTGAGTGATATCCATTGTAACACTCAGACTGCTTTAGACTAGGCTTTATACGGAAATCTAGGACAAGATATTTTTGAACTAACTGGTGTCCACTGAAAATTATTCATTAGTAGACTTTGTATGTAAAAGGGAAATTAGCTCAGGCGAAATAAATAAAAATAGATTGCTGCATTGTAACATTTTAAACTCTTTATCTCACTATTTTTTCTTTAACAACTAAATTTGTAATAAAGTAGAATATTATTTGTACCCTCTAATAGATCTTATAGAACTTTGATCTTAATACTAAAAAATTATGTTGTAATGTTCGAACAAGAAACTTTCTGTCCTTATGTTTGTCATACACAGCTTAATTGTTTTACATTTTTGATTATGACCCTTGTCTTTTATGACGATTTTGAATAAAAGTCAAGTATAATAGTATCCTTAATCTGATTGATATGATACAGGGGGTGGGGGAGGGGAAGCAAACCAGTCATAACAAATGACTATAACTAGAAATAAATGTCTCTTATCTTAGATTATTTTTTCATGGGCGGGAAACCCACTCGCAACTCCTGTCTCTTTGAAGAATACGTTTTTAGCACAGGTACATCAATACCAGTGTCGTACTCATACGTGTGGGCATCTATTTATATACATACATATGCCTATATCATAATGATACGAGTGTTTTGAACATTACACTTTGCGTAAATAATCATGTGACACTATGTCGCCACGTGTTGCCCCAACAGTGTTTGCCATGTGACCCATCCAGGAAAGCACTGGCACGTATTTACACCGGTTTTGACAACAACACATAGGTGACAACTTTTATAAGTATTAAATGAAACATAAATTTTATCTGTACCCTACATTTAGAGAAGAATCATAATCATTGGTCTAGCCTTTATTATTACCTTTACATTGGACCTCCCTAACCCTATAGCGATCTGAATTCGAAGGTTGAACTAGTTGTTCGTATATTTGAAGGCACTAACTACCTAATAACGAATGACACAGATCTTCATAACTTCCGGTAAGTAAAACACCGCAAATCTTCCGCTCCTGCAAAAATAACCCAATAACACTTTTGGCCTGCCCTGGGATTTGATTCTGAGACCTCTTGATCGGCATCATTGGACAAATCCTGAAAGCAGTTTTCTGTAAGGTCATGGTAGAGGTCTATGTCTAGTATTTAATTAATAAAGGCTGTTGATGTTGATGATAAAATTTATATCTATTTATGTAGATGTGTAATTGTATATTAAATTCTACGCCAGCATTATGTATTTTTGATGAAATATCATAACCACCGACTATAACTATAACTTCGGTGCATACTGCCTTTAGGATTCCTACACCACAAAAAATTTGAAGGTAGGGAATGCCTAAGGTATTAAGTCCACCGATGAGAATCTGCATGAAGTTTTTAAATAAATACTTCTTACTCTTCAAGCCGAAGATAAGAATTAGGCATTTTCCTCTTTGAAATTATTAACATTTATACTATATTCATAAAAAGTTGTAAAAAATGTATGCGAGAGTTATTTTTTCAATTGTGATTTAAATAAAAACTATGTAAATTCATAATGACGAGTATTTTAATACACCGAAAATATCTGCCACCTACTCTATGGTTTTCTGTTCTCAATCTTTTGAGGTACAATTTACATAAAGCTTAAATTGGTTAAGTCTTAAATTTATTTTGAATTTCTTTACCATTGGCGTTCATCTACCCTAATTTAATGTTTGTACTATTCTTATGATACTTTCGCACAATAGGCACAGTAGTAACAATTAATTGCGAACACACATTACGCAGATGCCGCGATTCTCATGCCGTCGGCAAAGCTTGGAAAGTTGTTGAACCGCGGCTCGTGGGCGAAGCCGTCTACAACTCGGTACTTAGACAACTTAAGGGTTATTTTTATAAAAATAAGAATCAATATTCTAATACACTTTAGTGAAATCAGGCTTAGATACGAAAATTATGTTTTTAGCATCATGAATCCTTAACAGATTTTGTCAGACAGAAATTGTGGTTTGTTAGTAGAGTGGACACGCATGTATTTTTAATTAAGAAAAAAGAGAATCCAATGGAAATTATTCCAAATAATTTCACTAATAAGTAAAATAATAAATGAATATGCTATAAAGAAATAAATCAAAGATGGGTGATCATGTATTTCCATCACTATATGGAGAACTTCATTGAGAGGGATATCATAGCAGAGTATCGAGTATTAAAAGCATCGTTTCCTCATAAATATTGTTATCGTAACAAATCAACAATGGAATTTTTTTGCGCGTAACCTACTTGTACTCTTACCTACTCGTCTTATGTATTTTTAATAAACTAAAGATCATAAAGGAAAATTCTCTGTCTCAGTGAAAATTAGCTAAATTATAGTCTGATTTGTACTTTATAAGTTATACTAAATCTAAAAAGTTTGTTTGTTTGATTGAACGCGCAAATATCAAGGACGATTATTTCCGTGTTAGATATGTATAATTACGCTACGACCAAAAAAAGAGGAGTATCAATTAAAAATGTTGCAAAATGGGGATAACAAATATTAATCTTGAAAGCTTTCATTGCGTGTGCTGCCTGCACGGTTTAAGTTTCACAAAAATAATGTACGAAAGATGTATTTCCCTTTAAAAGTTCTACAACAAAGCCTGGGATAGCATATGTCTATCTTTTAAGGTTGGCTCACTATAAACATCTTTTGTTGTAAACGCTGGTTGTTTGGTCACGCTGTTAGACATCACGCCATGAGCAATAGAAACTCAGACGAGAGTGCGTGGGTCAGCTAGCTACTTATAATTACAAAGGCACTTTATAAAAAAATTGCTTTAAATATATAATCACAGATAGATGGATGGACCTTTGTTTTTGTATTAGAAATTCTTCGATTAATATTACAATTATTGCTCCTTATAATAAAATTTTTAACTTGCTTGTTTTATTTTGAATTACACCGTTAATTAATTATAAAGTCGATACGCCTATTAGAATAGTTAATTTGAGAATTCATGTAACTGCAGACAGAATTCTGATCAAACATGTTCAACGGATCGATTTAACCATACGGTAAAATCGATCCGTTTAACATGATTGCTAAATAATTACAGTTAAAAGGTGTTTGTTTACTGTTTCAATGTTTTTGCATCGGTTGTGTTAAATGGCTGATAGACTGTCATTTGACAGTTATCTCGATACACAAGTCATAATATGCCTGCCGTGATTCTAATATTATTTGGGGTCGGCGCAGTGTGTTTTATCCTTGTGTTCTATTTTATCAGTCGTTACTTGGATATTAACTCCCTTACTACGCAAATACTCTTTCAGCTTTTCTTTGAAATTTCTTTTCTCTAGTACCTTTTACATCCTGTACCTAAAACTTTACCACATATTATGATATATATATAGACTATATAAAAATTTTAGCTGTGCATGATTTTTTTCTGTTTATCGACATTTATTTATTAATAATCAGAATAAGTTACTTGCGTTTGTCAAATTAATTTAATTTTAAACAAGCTTTTATTAGCATCACCTCTATGTTTATTTGAAACCGAGTTTCATAAGCGTGTTTTTTTGTTTTTAAACTATATTTATTATTATTATATCATCATCATCTTGGTCCTATTTTAATAAGAAGTTGCACAATATGTCTTTAATGATCACCTGCGTCTTTAAGAACAGTTCTTCTAGATATACGGGAAACAGTAAAATCTAAAGCCTTTTTAAGCTTAACCCATATGTATTTTTAACATATTTCAAAATATGAGGAGGTTCTTAAATCGACTGTATTTTTCATTATGTTTGTTACCTCAGAACTTTCTACGGTGTAAATCGATTTAGTTTTTTTATTTTATTTGAAAGCTGGTGCTTCTCGTTCAAGAAATGGACTAAATTGAAATGAAACCACCATTTCAATTTGGTCCAGTACCTACTTGAATTCGTTTTTTGTCGTTAAAATTCTGTATCAATATTTTATTCTTTACCCATATCGCCTAACTTTTCGCATTACTACCAAACATTGAGTGTTTCAAAAGTATAAAGGTCTTCTATTCTCGTGGTTCTTCTCGTAGGCCCCAGCTAGGGTCTCGAGGTAACTTAAAAGTATTAAATTCGTCATGGAACTCGATATCCAAAATGTTAGCACGGTGCATTTTTCGAAAGCCGAACATTTTACCTCAAACTTTAATATGGATTTGTAGAGATCGGTATTCAGGTGCCAGATATAGCAGCAACTACTCTCAGAGTCTGTGGCAATATATCATAAGTGCTGTCGAACAAGCGCTAGTCAGTTCATTACTTTGAAAGCACTTCCGACGATCAAATTTCAACTCTATAATTCAGATGCTTGCCATTTCCACCTATTGTTTTATGATTTCATTGTATTACTTCAAATGTTTTGTTGGTTTATCTAATAAATATGTGTGTCTCGCGTTTTGAGGAGCTTATGTCCTGCTGTAGACTTTTATGGGCCGTTGATGATGATTTAATATATTTATGAAGATATAAACGACTATTACTTTTACTATAACTAAATAGTTATAATAAAACTTATAGTCGTGCAGTTCAGCAGCTCAACTATTTGAATTAATAATAATTATTAATTTTAAAATTATTAATTAATAATTTGAATATAATCTTCAAATAGTTGAGATGCTGATGTTGAGATGCGGTAGGGTAGACCATATCAATGTTTAGTATAAATTACCCATGGTAGATCATAAGTACCACAAAAGTACAAAATGTAAAAAAATATGTTCCATTTCATTTTATAGAGTAATGAAATATAAAATCTAATTAACAGAACTAGTGGACGTCCAGTGAACAAAATTTGACCCTAATTCTTTTCATAAGTATTTTTTTATCCTTTTGTAGTCTTTCTCCATATAAACTCTAACTGTACCAAATTTCAAATCACTGAGTTCGAATATTTTTTTTAAAAGAGGAACATAACAAAGTTTTTGCTCCACGTATTAATATATAGATATTAAAACCGTTATTTGTTCAAGTTTTGAAACACAGTCGATAATGTCTGGGAAGTTCATAAATGTGAACAACAATATATTTTAACTCAAACAATAAAATGATGTAAACAGACAAATGAATAATATTAACCGATTTTAAATAGTATAACGTTTCCAATTATACCACACGTCAGGATGGAACATGAATTAAAAGAGAACCGGAGATTACCGGAGCCCTAATCCCGTCCCTTTAGTTCTGGGGGAATTAACAAAGTTTGTGGCTGTCTTTTTTTAAGAGCCCAATACACTACTACTTTACTAATCTTGATTATTTGGATAGTTAGTTTCTGCTTAAGTTTTTTTTTCATTGCCACTCTGCCTGATGAAAACATGATTAAAATCCAGGAGATGCGGACAATGCAGCATGGCGACCCACGCTATGACAATCAAGTGAGATGCTTGTTCACGCCAATCATATAAGAAAGAGAGCACGTGCGCTAGCAGTAAGTGAATAATTATTCATAGATTATTTATTATTTTTACAAAAATACATTAGAAACCTGTGTGCAGAAAATACATTAGAAACCTGTGTGCAGTTAGTAATAATCTTATTGCTCATAACAATCTCTTAGAGATAATCAGGTATTCACAGATCAAGAAACAAACAAAAATATGTCTACTTGTACTTTTAATTTATATCAGCAGCAAATATTTAAGTTGACAAAAAAATTGTTTAGTTCTTTAAATATTTAAACTAGTTTTTAAAATTAAAATACATATCAACAATAACTATCGGTCCGTTAACCCAAAATTTACAATTCAATCTAAATATGAAAATGAAGGTGAAAAAGTATCAAGTACAATAATAGAAGTAATTTCGTATCCTGAACTTAAATTTTAGTGGTTTTCTTTATTATCGTTCAAGTTATTTCAGACAATCGGTCAAGGATATGACGAGTTTAAGGATATACGGAAGCTATGAATCGATCGTATGACTTATAAATAAATGTAATAACACGAAACACCCCGCGGTCATTACACGATTGACATGACAGACTTATGTGATTCTACAAAGTGGTATTTTAAAGTCGAACTAGCACGACAGTATAATTTTATTATTAGTGAGCGTGGAATTCTTGTCGTCCAATGATCTTGTAATAAATGTTACAGGAACTGCGGGAAATTTTATTTGAAGTATTGGATATCGGTTTAATAACAGTTTCATAGTTTCTTTTTTTATGTAGGTAAGTATGAAAAATGAATGCGAATTCTACTGCATGTGGTTAAATTGAATTATTATACAGAAGTTTGTCTTTTAGTTCACTTGATGAAAAGTGACAATGAAGATAAAATCAAACTAATAGATTTCTTACAAATTTTGTAGAATTATGATCACCTGCAAGTATAGTCACAGGCAGATCATAATAATATAATCGGTCATTTAGTTATGTAGTTAACGAGATTTTTTATAGAAAAATGGAAGATAAATATCAATGTTTCTTTAGATAATTAGTGAGTGTGATAGAAATAAGCAAAATTTAACAGTAGATATATCAGTTGGTATATTAATGGTTACATTATACCAGTAGTACCGATTTTGCGGGAACCTAAAAGCAGACGAGATTTAGATTGGAGCTTACATAGGTTTCAATTTTATACAGTGATTGAAAACAATTAATTTTTTGGTTAGTACAATTATTTCTGTCTTCGAATGTATCTAGGTCCTCTGGGTATAAGGGCAAAGAAGTTGTGTTATTTTATACGTGTTATTTTTTATGTATGGCCCTGCCAAAATGACTCTGAATGATGGAAAGCATAAGCAGAATCTAAAAGTGGTAGTCACTATACTCATTACGAATGCAGACAATGCAGCATGGTGACCCATATCATGGCGCCCTAATAATGCTTCTGCATCATTGGGTCTCCAGTTTCGCACTCACCAACGAAACACCACAGCACGAATGCTGTCATTTTACGTTTATTTTCTGTGCGAGGGTGGTACCGCCTCGGTCGAACCGGCCCGTTTGTGCTAAAATTAAGTTAAAAACAAGTTAAGATGGTGTCTCAAAAGAAATTTCATATTTAGTGGATTGATTAAAAAAAAAGGAAGCGGTATATAGAAAAAATGTTTATTTATTGTTAAAATACACTTTTTGGGAATTCATTTCTTAAAAATAATATCGTCTAAATGTAAACCCTCACGTTGTTGGCACTCATTTAATCGAACAGTAAAATTACTTATGACTGCTCGACAGGTGGAGTGAGGGATGGCTGCCATTTCGTGACGGATATTTTCTTTCAAATGCGCCAGTGAAGTTGGTTTATTGGCGTAAACTTTAGATTTAAGATAACCCCATAGGAAAAAATCCATAGGGGTTAAATCTGGGCTACGTGGAGGCCAATTTATGTCACCTCTCCGGGAGATCAATTTTCCTGAGAAAATTTCACGAACACGTGGCAGAGATATATTGGACGTGTGTGAAGTTGCTCCGTCCTGTTGAAACCATGTTCTTTGGTTATAGCCAGGAAAGTTTTGCAGTTCAGGTACCAAGAAGTTGTCTAACATCTCCACATAACGCTCTGAATTCACTGTAACTGTACGCCCCATTTCGTCTTCAAAAAAGTAAGGGCCGATAATTCCTCGCGCCGACATGGCAGCCCATACGGTCACTTTAGGCGAGTGTAGGGGTTTCTGATGTTTGCGTTTCGGATTGGCTGAACTCCAGTAGCGGCAGTTTTGCTTATTTACGTGGCCATTAAGATGAAAATGAGCTTCATCCGAAAACAAAATGTTGGTAAACGTTGAAAATCGCTCAATCATCTGATTTACGAAATTAAGCCTCTGACCGGCATCTTCGGGCTTTAATTCTTGCACCAATTGAATTTTGTAGGGGTGCAGCTTTAGATCTTTGTGCATAATGCGGTGTAATGATGATCTATGCACATTTAAAGCACTCGCGCGCTTCCGAATTGAAAGGCTCGGGTCGTCACGTACAGATTGATTAACACTCTCCACGTTTTCTACCGTTCTTGATGACCTAGGTCGCCCGGATTTTGATTTATCCAGCGTTGATCCAGTCTCTTCAAACTTTTTAACCCAATGTCGAATGAGAGGAAGGCTTGGCGCATCATTTAAGTGGCGAAAACCTCGAATACTGCAGAATTTTCTACGCGCGACAGTTGTCGAATCACCGTTCTTGTAAAACTCTCGCACGCACAACGCGCGGTCTGCTCCCGAGAAACGCTCCATAGCGACTGAATCCCCAAGAGCCAAGCTACCAATTGACATAACCCCCGCACCTCTCAAGTACGCAGCGTTCACGCAGTAAGCTAAACAAATATAAAATTTCTTTTGAGACACCCTGTATTAAATACCGCAAGAAGTTCTGACCTATGACTTTATTAACTACTCTTCCTACGCTTTAGAACATACAGATGAAGTAAATATGGGTATATTATTTTTAAATTTCTCAATGTGAGTACACATTTATGGCTATACTATTGTGTACTTATGTACAACATTGGTACTAACTTGTCTACGACTTTATTTGCTTAGAATGCCTACATACAGACCTTCATCATTAATTTTACCATCTTAAAGAAAAAAAGCAGTAATACTTCTTCTGTAATTTGCCAATACAAAAAAAAATCGAGGGTTTTTGTGCCGGTTGGATAGTAAAACGTAAAAATAGGGTGTCTAAGATTTTAAAGCAAGGAGTGAAACATCAGTTTATTTTTCCAAATCTGACTCACTTTGAAGATGAAAATTGTCCTGCGATCCTTAGGTACATAGAATAACGATGGTTTGAATTCATTTTGGCGAGTAATTTAAACTTTCCAATAGTATATTAGGTACCATACGAAAATATTCATGACCATTTCATATATCTATGAACAACATAAACCATCCTCACTATCATCAACAACATATAAAAGTCTACTGTTGTGCATAGGTCTGACCTTGGTTTTTGCCTACTGTACAGTTTTTTTTTTTTTTTTTTTTTTTTTTTTTTTTAAAACTTTAATAATAATAATAATAATAATAATTTATTTCTCAAAGGTAATTGTAGTACAAAATACATAACAGAATTACATTTTGCTAGTAAATACAATCAGTGGTTAGAGCGCTGTCTCCTAGATAGGTTTGAATAAACCTGTATTAAGGAGTAACAGTCCCGAACCCCAGGGGATGCTAAAAACAAGAGTATAAACATGCTTTTTATACCATACAAAATTCACATATAATAAGTGCGTGCGTGCGTGTGTGTGTGTGTGTGTGTGCGTGCGTGCGTGTGTGTGTGTGTGTGTGTGTGTGTGTGTGTGTGTGTGTGTGTGTGTGTGTGTGTGTGTGTGTGTGTGTGTGTGTGTGCGTGCGTGTGTGTGTGTGTGTGTGTGTGTGTGTGTGTGTGTTGGTGTATGTGTTTTATGAGTTACTAAGGGAATGAAATATATTCTTCCGTCTCCTCGTAGGTTTTGTCTTGTAGGAGTGCAGTTAGCGCCTTTTTGCAATTGTGACGTGACAAATCATTAACCAAACATTCCCGACTAATTTTATTGTAGAGAGCTGGACCCAAGAAATAAAAGAATCTTTGAGTGAATTTCGTCCTAGGGCGCGGTACTGTGCAAACTCTGTCTTTTCGTCTTTTACTTATTTTTTTGTGCGGTGTATTGTAATGCTGGAGAAGAACTATTTGTTTAATAAAATGTTGCCGTACGTTTAGGACCTTACATTGACTGTATAGTTTGTGCGTCGGGTACATAATGGGGCGGAATGTTGCTACCTTCAATATGGCTCTGTGAGCAATCTCAAGAGGTTTCAAGATGGTTTTAGCGGCACCCCCCCAACACGAAATACAGTACGCAATAATGGATACACACAAAGCAAAGTATACGTCACGGATTACCACAGGATTCGATATTGATCTTAATGTTTTAAAAATATATATTAATTTACGCACCCTACCAGTGAGGGCATTGATGTGGGCTTTGAAATTGAGATTTTCGTCTATAATTATACCAAGGTATTTAGTATGTTCCACACGATCTAGATTAAGACAATCACATTGAGCTTTTCTTGGTAGTGAGCAATTATGTGCCTTTATGGTAATTGGAATACTAGGTTGGGTTGCAGAGTTGATCGAGTATGTTATAAATTTGGTTTTGTTGATATTTACTGTTAGAGTGTGAGAACATAACCAATTGAAAGCTACATCAAATCCGTGCCGAGTACAACGCTGTAGTGTGGACCAAGTGTCGGCCTGAAACGTAATAGCTGTATCATCCGCAAAAGACACCACTTTAGCATGAGGGATATTGAGATCACACAGGTCATTTATGAACACCAGGAAGAGAGTAGGGCCAAGAATACTGCCTTGCGGCACGCCGCAAAAGATCGGGAGTTCAGTGCTATCAAAAGTGTCGATTCTCACAGTTTGAGTCCGATTCGTAAGGTAACTTTGAAATAGATCCAATTGTTTCCCCCTGACACCCATACCTTCGAGCTTATTAACGAGAATAGCGATAGGAACGGTGTCGAATGCCTTCGCGAGATCCAAAAAAACGGTAAGCACCTTTTTATTAGAGTTAAGGCACCCTACGATATGATTCGTAAGGTCCTGTACGGCATCACAAGTAGATCTGTTTTTACGAAAACCAAACTGTTGAGGTGACAGTAATTTGTAATGTTCAAGGTAATATACCAGTCTTTTGTTTATCAGTCTCTCGAGTACCTTGGAAATCGCACTAAGAACAGCGATGGGTCGGTAGTTGCTAGGCAAACAACCATCTCCGCCCTTAAAAATAGGATGAATAATCGCTTTTTTAAGAGAAGTGGGGAATACAGCAGTGTCGAAACAGAGATTAAAAATGTAGGACAGTATTGGAGCCAGCAGGACAGAGTATCTCTTAAGAATTATGGGCGATATACCATCCGAACCTGTAGCAGCGTGTGATCTAAGAGATTTAATTATAAGAGCAACTTCGTCAGGGTCTGTATGATTCAGAACAAAAGATGATGTAGTTTTAGATTTCTGGGCCAGTATTGAAGATGAAATTTGTCTATTATTCAGAATATTGTTGGCTAGATTATGACCAATATTAACAAAGTATGAATTCACACTATTGCACGAGTCAGCAGGAGATATAGAGGAATTGAGTAATTGATTTGATGAATTATTAGGTTTGTTAGTGTAAGTGATTCTTTTAATTGTGTTCCAAAGTTTTTTTGAATTATTACTAGCTTTTGCCAACTCTTTTTTGTCAAATGCTCTTTTTGCTTTTTTTAAGATGGTAGTACAGAAATTTCTATAGCGTTTATATGTTGTTTTAAGAATGTCGCTATCCGGTGATTGCTTAAGTTTCCTGTGTAGTGCGTCTCTGTTTCTAATACACCGTAATAGACCTGGCGTAATCCAGGGTTTAATTATTTTCTTTCTGGAGGATATTCTCCTAACAACAGTATTACTCTGAATAGCCGATGTGAGTAGATCTATGAGTTCATCGATAGCAACACTTGGATCTGTATAGGTATATATAGAAGCAAAATTTAGTTCGCCGACAGTTTCATCCAGACCTTTGTAGTCGGTCGTAGTAATAGTACAAGTGTTAGGACTCCGTCGACGTTCAAGACTCAGACAAAACATGGATGAGTGGTGGTCGGTTATTGTGGTGTCATAAACAAAGCAAAGACTAGGGGATTTCGTTCTTAGGATAATGTGATCCAGACAATTGTTGTCTCTGGTAGGAAGATTATGGGCGGGCAAATAACCATGAAACGCCAAAAAATTTAAATAATCGTGAGCACGGGTATCAAAAGCAGTAGATCGAATATCGATGTTTATGTCCCCAATTATAACAACTGTCTTTAGGTGCGACAGTGTTTGTAATACGTTATTCATAGCCGATAGGAAGTTACTAATGTTTTCATTAGATGGAGATCGATAAATACAAATTATAGCCGTGTCTGATCCAATCTCAAGTATGAGGCCCGAAGCAGTGTGACGTAGGTCAGGCTCTTCACATGTGGCAATTAAGTTAGACTTCATGTAAACCACAACCCCATCACTTTGATTGATGTGGCTAGTGGTCCTGAATGAAGTATAGTTTTGAATCACTGGTATAAAAGAGTTACTAGAACATGAAAGCCAGCATTCAGTCAACACCATCAGGTCACAATCAAATGATAGTCGGTGCAAAAAGGCTTGCAGGTCAGGAAAGTTGCAATTAATTGATCTGATATTTTGAGATAGCACTTTTAAGTAGTTAGAAGGCTTAATTAAGATATTGTGAGTAACTTCAGGGATGCATGTATGTGTAGTGGATATGGAATACTGATCAATATTGTCTATCAAATTAGTAATATTATTCATTTTTGTTAAGTTTACATATGTTCAAATAATGGGGATTACGGTGTGATAAGCATAATATATGAGTTGATAATACACATGCATATTGGTTTTGACTGTTTAGAGAACAGTGGTAGACACCATTAGACACTTGAACCACAAGCCACGTGACATAATGACTTTGTTTGGGATACGGAGTTGTAGAATTTAGGTTTGAACGTAAAAGGTATCTTTGTTGTGAGTGTAAGTAATGTTTATAATGTTTACATTTTGTGATATTTACTGTGTGTGAGGCTTTATGTGTGATGTGAATATGTGATGAGAATGAAGGAAATATATGTTTGTACGATTTGTTTGCCGTGCAACTGTATAGAAATTCGTGTAAGAGATAAATATGTGTGCAAAGGACATACGCATCCAACAACAACCCAGTGACAGGAATGAGCATAATTATAATTAAGCCCCGAATAGTAAACTCGTAGACTACTACTAGTCATTCACTATCACGTGTAGGTAATTGCTTAAGTTGATTCTCTGTTTTCACTATGACATACTGGCTTTCTGGACCTTTTTTCGACATGACACGTCCGTTGGACGTCCAGCAGAACTTGTAGCCGTTTTCCTTAGCGAAGTTTCGAGCCAGGTAAAATAACCGCTTAGATTGTGCTGTCAATTGTTCCGCAACGTAGATGGGGGCGATTGCTGACATACCAAGGTTGACTGAGTTTAATTTGTTGCTAGGATTGTGCCTATTGTAATCCCTCACTGCTGCCATGACAGTACTCTTGATTAGTGTATTACCAAACTCAATTGTTACTGTTGAAGTTGAGTTTTCCTTTCTTGAGGGCTGTCGTATGATGTCACGAATGTCTGAAGATTTTAGTTGTAGTTGGCAAGGCAAGTATCCATACTAATATTATATATTCAAAAATAACTCTGTCTATTTGTCTGTCTATAACACTTTCACGGAGAAACCGCTGAATAAATAATGATGATGAATTCGGATGAATTCAGAGTATATACGGTACAGAGATTCATTGGACGTTGGCGAAAGTCATAGGCATACCCTACGACTTAGCTATTATTAAGCAACGGTCAAAAGCTAATATCCATATACAAATAATCTAAGATAATACATATAAATATGAAAGTAAATACGAGAAAATATTATTAAGGCCCAAAAAGTATATAACAACACAACACAAATATTACTCTCGACGGAGTAAATCTAATTTCAATTTAAAATAACTTTGACACTGACACATATAACTTGTATCCTGCAATTTATTATTAACGTAGAACCTTCAGAAGTTTTGTCGTTATTATAAAACTATCATCAGATGTTATATTAGGAATGATTACAACCACTATAAATTGAACTACAAATTTTAATGACACCAATTTAAGCAAGTGCTTTTGTAAAGCGTGGAGAGACATTTCATTTCGTTTTATAGAAGTTACGTTGCATTTCAGTCTTCAGGTCAATATTTGTTTTTGATTGTGTCTGTTAGTTGGAACAATTAAAATTGCCTCGTTTCCAAGATTAGGCTTTAGCTTAGCATATTCCATTCTATATCTTGCGGGGAAAAAAAATTCTGTCGCATTTGCTTGTTTTGTGACGCGTTTTACTTTTATTTTACCAATCTGCCCATTATAATCAACTAGTTGCGCTTCGCGGTGTAACTCACAGCTTTTAATTCCTTACTTACTTGTTTGCCAAAAACCTATACACCAAATTTAATCAAAATTAGTCCAGCCGTTTAAGTTTGAAGAACTAATAAACATACAAAAACACACTCATAAACTTTTATCATATATATAACTTATTCCAAATAAGAGCTACTAAGACACGTGGTCACGTCGACGAAAACCAAGTAAAGCAAAATGAGAATCTGTCCCATTATTAGGTAGTCATCGATTTCGAAAGAATCGGATAGAATATTTAATAACTAAGAAAATACTAAGTTCCCACCAAATCAATTTAACTTTTCAATTAGAGTACATATTAACCACGTAAATTGTGACTTATTTAATGAAATTTATTACGAGTAACGATACCTTTTGGTAATCCGATGTTTCGATTAAATTAATTCAATTGTAGTCATAAGTCTGGACAAATATTATGACTCATATTTATCCATTGAAGTACAAATTACAATTGGGTATTTGAAAAAAAAATTGTTTTGTGATAAATGTAAAGATCATATATAAGTTTTGTAACAAAACTATTTTTTTTATTTTTTTTTCGCTATAATTCAAAAGTTATTTCAAAATAAAAATTAAGTTTTGAATCCAGTACCGAAGACGCGCCGACAGCTCCCGAATAAACCCGAGCGCGTGTGACGTCATAAAACACAGTCGCTATGTCACCGGAAAATAACAAGATCCGTAAGTTTATCAATCTACTAGGAAGTTTATAAACTTTCGTAGGATCTAAACGGGAGATAAATTGTAATATTTTACGTCCACATTTTCGTAAATTTATCAATTTCCGACGTCACACGGTAAATTTATAAACTAACGGATATCTATTCGTAAGATTTTATATGGTTCGACCAATCACAGAAACACTTTTAAATATACGCATCTTTGAAATACGTAAAATAACACACTGCTCTCTGATAGGTCATAGTGGCAATGCTTGTGTCCATAGACTTTGGTACAATCAGACTTGACAAACTTTTTCGTCACTAAATGTCATTATGTCATACCTTTGGGCCGACTTCCCAAATCTTTAGCTTTATTATAATTTTCTATCATTTTAATAACATTTTTAATTTTTTCCTCTGTCCATTCCGATTTCTTACTATTTTGGTTAGGTTATTTTATTTAGTTTCTGGGAGGGGTCCGGTCGTGTAATATCTGCAGTACCCGGACCCCTCCCTTCTCAGGCGCAGAGTTGGCACAGCGTGTGGTTTTAGTCGGTTCGATTCCGACACACCGCCCCGCCGCAAACCCCGGCGAGGAGACAGCCCGAGGCTTCCACAAGTTAAAAAAAAAAAGGTTATTTAGTTTACTGTAAAACTAACTATAAAACTTTCGAAGCTCTGTGGTAAATTTTACTGCTTCAACAAATGTTCTAGCATTTATTATTTTACCTCACTCGTAAGTATTATTCAGTAAGTTTATCAATTTACGAAAATGTGGACGTAAAATATTACAATTTATCTCCTGTTTAGAATCCTACGAAAGTTTATAAATTTCCTAGTAGATTGATAAACTTACGGATCTTGTTATTTTCCGGTAACGCTGTAACATTATGACGTCACAACGACGGTGACCAATTCTGACGCGCTTATAGTCACGTGATTTTTATTGAAATTTTATCAATTTTTAATTTTTTATAATTTTTTGAAAAAAGTGTTTTTTTAAGTTTCTTGCATCATTTATCAATATTATTAATAATAAAGTTTTAAAATACATAAAAAAAATCATTAGTTTTTTTTTTTCAAATTCCCAATTATTACTCCCATAATAACGTATCGAATCATTTTCTGTTTAATAGACTTTATTAATTTTATACATTAATTTAGATTATAAGCTAATATTACCATTATCTACACAGTTTAGTTTATTATAATAACTTACAAAACTAAGTTACAGACCTATTTACGATTATATTTATTACCTTTAAACTATCCTAAATATTGTTTGTATTAACATTGTATGGTAGGAACTTAAAAGTGTTTTATAACTATCGTAAAATAGTGCGACGGTGTCAGAATCGTAAACTTTCACTTTACTCATTAACAGATCGTAACTAACAGAAAAAGTCGATCACCCTTCGATAGTCTATTCCACCACAGGTTCTAGGCCATTTTTTGTCTTGATTGTAGTTTCTTGTTATGTGTAATTTGTTTTTAAATGATTAAGTTCTTATAAAGGTTCTTTGTTGATTGACTTTTTGTTTAGATAAGATATTCGAGCGTGGCACTGTCACCTTATAACAAATGTTTGCGATTTTATGACTGAAATGGCTTAACTACTAAATAATACATTTTAATAGTATATTACTATAGTTTCATACAATTTAACAGCAGTCTAATGTCCATTGCATACTAAAAAAAGTATTTTTTTTAATAGTCGTATATATATTTTACCGTGGCACGCTTTGGCGGCGTCACAGAAAACCGGTGTGAAACAGCGCCTGCGCTATGTTTCACTGAGTGAGTGAGGATACTGGAGGTCCATATCCCAACCCCTCCCTCTATCCCTCTCCCCATCCCCCAAAGGCCGGCACTTGTGACCTTACCATCAGGCGATACGTCTGCTCGTTTGCCACCTACTCCATAAAATATATTTATATATATATATATACATATCCCACACACTACTGTCAAATCACAAACTAGTCAATTTTTAAATACACAGACACTCAGACACAGATTAAATGGTCGTGTTCATCACACTCAGATTGTCCTGAGTGGGAGTTGAACTCACAATCTCTGGCTTAGGATAGAAGGATAGGAGCACTTTATATTTATAATGTCAGATAGGTACTCGAATAATTTAATTTAATGTTAGTATTGTCAAATCTCCCTATCTAATTTAATATTATTAAAAATAAGATATGTTGCGTCCTAAAAGATCTTTAAACATATGTCATAAACATTTTAACATTAAGAAAAAAAAACATTATTTCAGACAACGGATATTAACCATTTTGAAATGTCTTCCAAACAAAGCATATGCAAGCAAACCATAAAAATATGTAATTCGCCTGCTGAATCATACAATAACAGAGGCGGTCGGTACTCGTCACTCGAGACCTGAACAAGGTGCGTTGGCGGATGCGGTGCCACATGGCCAAGAGCCGGCTGCGGCACGGGCGCCTAACGCAAGCAGGCTGTTGGTTGGCTTAACATGGATATAACTTATCAAAATTTTATAAAAAAATCAATTGATGCTTTTTTCTTCACCAGTTATTTTTTTTTATTTAACAGATCTTACTGTCTAGAAGTTGATGATGCTGTCTACTGAACTAGAATTTGTCTATGGAGGGACCAGTTATGATTTCTTTGTCTAGTTAGAATTATTAATAATATATGTACATGTATGCAGCGATTGATGAATGCAGACGAAGCAAAAGACGTGAGTCAAGACCGTAGTAAGTGGAGATCAATTGTCTCTGCCTACCACTCTTCGAAACAGGCGTGACTCTTTGTGTGTGTATTTATAAGATATATTTATTTTATTTTTATCAGCAGTTTAGTTACTATAATGCAGATTTCACCGAATTTGCCATTACCGAATCCGTGGTAAATTAATTTATACATAAAACAAAATGTTAAAGTTTAAAATAAAACATAAGATTAAAAGTTTTAGTTTTTAATTTTGAATCATTTATAGTAACGTGGGGTACGTTACGTAATTTGATAAAAATAAAATTTCACTAACAAAATTATTAAGAATCAGATGTACAACATAATGTAAAAACATAATAAAATTGCGAACACTACATTTCGCAACAAAAAATATTTCTCTTTATATTTCTGAATGGTGAATTTCGAAAATCCTCAACATCTTACAGCAGTGTAGTATTTTTATATTTCATTTCAAATTTTTAATAATATAATTCAAAATTAAATGATTTTGCTATAATAATACAAATTACCTTGATATATAAGAACACAATACATTTTCTAGGGCTTATCCACATTCTTCCACACATAAGCAACAGTGAGTAACATTAAAAACGGTGGTGAGCACGTGTGCAGCGTTTCAGGCAAATGCAAGACTACCCCACACCTAATACTCTTACGATCATATACGTTTAAAATACAGTTTTAAAGAGCAAGCAAATTAATAACACTATAGTTTCATATTTATTTTTATGCTGGTTTGCATATTTTTTAAATTTATATCTTGTTTATGTTTCGAAGACATAGAATAGAGTTATATATAAAGATTTTTATGAGTGATCAAACATTTAAGGGGAAAAGGACTAAAGACGGGGAAGGCGTTACACAAAAGGTTACAAGACATTTTTATCTCTCCATTTATAGTTTCTTAGACGCTGGTATTCACTTATTAAAGGTGACCGATTCGCTCATTTGTCCTCTATTACATAAAAAGAAAGGACATATATTTTATTCATGATACAGGTACAAAATTCTGCATAGATCGATAGATATCTGGAATTGCGTTCGTCTTTTTTTTAAATTTACATGACGTCACATAAATAGCTTTTAATAGTCCGCTGTTGATCACAGGCCTCTTCTTATACAAAAGGAACTGGCCTACTGTACTACGACTACTGACGCTGGCCAGACAGGATACACTGTAACGATATCGTCCTGCTTAGTTAGCTCCCTTAGTCTCCCGTCACCTCACCGATGAACACAATCACACCATAAAATATATATTGAAATATAAAAATTAATGGAATCATCAACCCAAACATTTTAAGGAGGCGAGACAGTAGAAGCAAGTCTATTTCTTTACAAAAGTGTATTATATCTAGGGACTATTTTTTTACAATATACTTACACACCTACATATATAGTTTAATATACTACAATTTCAAAATACATTTCTAGTCAACTGATTCAGACATTAATGCTCTTCGATATGCCTACATAATTATACTGAATATTCTCATAAACAGGCTATTTCAGGATCCGTGGGTGTGTCTGGTATTGATTTCTGAGATAGTAATTGCATTTAATTGTATTTGTCTATGCCATTAAATTTAGTAATTGAGAATGTATACTAGGGGCAAGCTATTAATGATTTTTAGAAATCAGGTTATTAAGAAATGTTTTGATGAACTAAACTGTTGCAGTATTTGTAGCTGTATAATAGGTCTTTACCTATGAAATTGCGTTTCTTCAGTACTGGTCATTTCAAATAAAAAAAAGTTTGTAATGGCTCTGTATTCTAAATTCAAATTAATTTTGTTTTAAAACCATGACATTCTATTTACAAACTCAGTCTTTTGTTTTTTGATTGGCGTTGTATTTTCATTACATTTGAACATTTTTCGTCATAATGGATACTTTAAAAATTCGTGTAATTATGGAATATGAGTTCCGTCGTGGCACCAACGCGACACAAACGGCACGTAACATCAAAAACGTTTACGGAGAGAACTGTACAAACGAACGCACAACCCTTTATTGGTTTTCCCGGTTCCGTTCTGGAAATTTTGACTTGAAAAATGAAGCTCGTGGTCGTCCGGAGACTTTGGTTAACAATAATGAATTAAAGGCGATTGTGGAAGCTGACGAAACTCAATCTACAGCTGAGCTAGCAGCAGCTTTTAATGTAAGCATCAAAACAATATTGATCCATTTGCGACAAATTGACAAGGTAAAAAAGCTTGATAGATGGGTGCCCCACGACCTTAACGATCGCCAGCGCAGCGTACGCGTCGAGACCTGCCTTTCGCTGCTCAACAGGCAAAGAAATGAAGGAATTTTGAAACGAATAGTTACGTGCGACGAAAAATGGATTCTGTTCGACAATCGAAAGCGCTCAGCAAGTTGGTTAGACCCTGGTTCAGCACCAAAGCAATGCCCTAAACCAAAAATGAACCCTAAAAAGGTGATGGTCACTGTTTGGTGGTCTAGTGCGGGTGTGATTCACCACAGCTTTTTACAAAACGGCATGAGCATTAATGCAGATGTGTACTGTGAAGAACTGGAGAGAATGATGGAGAAGCTTGCACATCTGCAACCAGCTTTGGTCAATCGGTCGTCCCCACTGCTCCTTCACGACAACGCGCGACCCCATACTGCGCAACAGACAGTCTCCAAGCTGCAAGAGCTGGGGTTGGAAGCTCTCCCTCATCCGCCATACCAGACCTTGCACCTACCGACTATTACTTTTTCCAAAATTTAGACAACTTTTTAGTGGGTAAAAAATTCAATTCCCGAGAGGCAGTACAAAATGCCTTTGAAGAGTTTGTTGCCTCCCGTCCAGCTGATTTTTACAAGAAGGGCATCAATAAACTGCCAATGCGTTGGCAAAGATGCGTCGATTGCATGGGTGATTACTTCGAATAACAGAAATAAAAAAGTTTGAAAAAATAAGTACTTACACTTATTGCATACAAAACGGCAATTTCATAGGTAAAGACCTAATATAATGATTTTTCTTATTATATTTTTTTTTAATCATTACTATTATAAGTATAGAGCGTGTGGTGCCAAATAAAGAACATGAACTGTCACCTACAAGTCGAGACATATATTTGAGTGTATTTCCAATCTTTTGAGTTCTCCCACAGAACAGGGAGGGAAGTGGAGGTTGAGGAGTCTAATAATTAATTTCACTGACTATGTGTTACTGAAAAGAAACGAACACAATCACAAATTTTAACAAATAAAAATTGACTTCAAGAATTAGACCAAATTTAAATGGGACCAGTTTTTAAATAAAAACGAGTCGAATTGATAACCTCCTCCTTTTTTGAAGGCGGTTAAAAATAGCTGATGAATATTTTTTTTGAAGACGTGGTTTCAAGCTGATCTGAGTTATCAGTTATTCGTTTATTTATTACACTTTAGTAACAAATCATCATGAAATTTAAACGAGAACTAACATTGTGACACGAGAATTTTATATATAAGTCGAGAATTTTATATATTAGATTTAATGAGACAGTAATGATAGTAAGAAACATGCAAACTTACAGCAGCCTACAAGTTAATAGGTAAGGCCATTTGTTTTATGGGAGTCCCCTTAAATATTTATTGTATTTTTTAGTATTTGTTTTTGTAGTTGTAAAAAAAACACATAATCTGTGTAAATTTCAACTGTCTATCTATCATGCTTCATAAGATAGAGACTGGTGACAGACGGAGGGACAGCGGAGTCTAAGTAATTGAATCTCGTTTTACCCTTGGTTGGAACGATCCAAAGCACATTTTCTAAAATTCGTTTATACAATATTTTAATCTGAATCTTCTTAAGCACACTACCCATTTAATTGGTCAATATCTTATAAGGTCTATTCACACCAGTTACAAACTCACAGTGACCTTAGGGTTCAGTAATTCACTTTACACTTATCCTATTCAAACCGCTTTGTTCGCTATATGCATCCGCTTTTTTGGAAATATTACTTTTTTAATTCTTGAGCATACAGCTTCTTTCAAACCTGAACCATTTTCTTACGTCATCATTTCTCGCTTTATCAATAAATATAACATTGTGCCTACATCTTTGTAAGCGCATATTCAAAGTATTTTTATAAGTATCCATCTCAGTGTATGATTCATACATTTATGATAAGATGTAAAGATATGTAGATTATATATCTGTAAATAAAAAAAACCCTCCAAAAGCAAGAGGATTAAAGATAGTATTCATTAACAGGGTTTTTTGTAAAGTATTTCGTATTGAAAATGTGACCAACAATATTCAGCTAATAAATTAAGCGTACCTACCTCATCTGTTTTCAACCAAAACATTAGCTAGTTATAAATTGTAATTTGAACTGCACCGCATAGCCTATATTTTTTGAAGAATTCAAATATCAGGTAAAATACAGGTAACAACACGCCTACCAATGTGCCTCGTTGGTCCAGTGGTTAGCGTAAGCGACTGCAGATCAAAAGGTCTCGGGTTTGATTCCCGGGTCGGACTGCTGTTGGGTTTTTTTTTACAAGAATATCTTAATAGCAGCCCGGAACGGTATGGAAGATGGAGGTGTTTCCTGACCGTGTTTTGGAGAGCACGTTAAGCCGTCAATCCCGGTTGTCATGAACATCAATGGCAATCGTTATTGCCTTAATTAATTTACCGATTTACTTAAAAGGACAAGCTATTTTTAAATATTTTGGGTAGGTAGTTGACTATGTTTATGTATGTCTCAAAAATTAAAATTAACTAAACCAGTATACAAATAAAACGTAACACAATAAATAGGATACATTAAAATCAACATTTGTTTACAATAACTGCAAGAGCAGATGTGGACTCCACTTTGGAACATTAAATGGGGTCTGCAAATCTGAGTTTATAGCTTTAGGTACAAAGTATTTGCAAATATACTTAAGATTGTGTTGCCTATGGCTTATTAAAAATTTAAATTTTATCTAGATTTTGAATAATTAGACTAATTTGTAGACTATTCTACTATCAGCCAAGATCAATAAAACTATAAATGAAAAACTGAACCTCCGGTTACGCGGTTTTACATCAAGTGGTGTAACTATGACTAAAATCCGACTCTGAATAAGCACGATTATCAATCGCCCACTTTTATCTTCTTCGGCTTATTAGAAAATATTATCACTCACTTTGACAGCAAAAAAATATCTTGAAAAGCCTTGTTTATCTTAGAGTACTTCATGTTTATAGGGTTCTCAATTTCTGAATAATACCGTTTTTAATCAACCTTGGAGTAATATGAAGTTCTTCACTACAAACAAAATTGTATATACTCGTATATATGAACCTGTCAAAGTGGTTCAACCTTGTCTGATATGGTATGAGCAGAATTTAAGAGTAGTCGTCACCATATTCATTGCGAATGCAGACAATGCAACAATGCAGCATGGTGAACCACACTAGAGAGAGAGGTGAGTACCGCCCTGTTGGAACCGGCCCGTACGTGCTTAAATTAGTGTGACCCTAGTACCTACTATTTTATTTGGGTCCTAAAAGAATTAGTCTACAAATTGTTGGCTCCAAATGGTCCCTAAAATAATGGTGGTAAGTGCTAAAGTATTGAAAGTTTTTATTAGTATATTAATAGTAGTAAAATATTTGTAAGTAGTTTCAAGCACGTATAATAAATGTAATTCTCACTCATTAAAGACATTCTTTACGGACAAGCTTGATGCGGATATAAATTAGCTGATCAGCAGAGATAGACTACGGGCCCGTATCGAAAATTAATGGGTCATGTGAACCACCAGGAGACTTTTTTAGAAAGATACAGGGGCATAAAACAATAACATTTAGCACTATGCTGTCACTTGGAAGCTGTCCAACTGAGTATAGGTAAAGGGGAGGGAGTAGGAACCGTCGATTTTTCTCCCTTGTCACATAATTTTTGTACGGCGTTGCGATATAATGGATTAGAAGAGATATTGAAATTGAATGGGACCGATGCCGTACAAAAATAGTGAGCCACAAAGTTGGATTTCTTTTTGATTTCCCGGCGATTGTCTTGCTCAATTTAGTCATTTAATTTTAGACGGCATCGGTCCCATTCAATTTCAATATCTCTTCTAATCCATTATCTCGCAACGCCGTACAAAAATTATGTGACAAGGGAGAAAAATCGACGGTTCCTACTCCCTCCCCTTTACCTATACTCAGTTGGACAGCTTCCAAGTGACAGCATAGTGCTAAATGTTATTGTTTTATGCCCCTATATCTTTCTAAAAAAGTCTCCTGGTGGTTCACATGACCCATCAATTTTCGACACGGGCCCGTAGTCTAAGAGAGCATAGTGTGCATTTCCAAAGATCTCTAATAAAAACATTTGAAAGCATATCCCAATTTTCTACCTCAATAAAGTTAAAGGAGAAAATTTCTTACTGACTTGGAATATTATCTAATGTTATCAGCCTATACCGGATGTATCACATGATATTAAGTTGTCTACAGAAATCAAGTAAATTAGACACTCAACAAATGATAAGACATTTGTGTGTTACGTTTTTTACTTTGAAACTTCGCAATACGAAAAATGAAATCATACTATTCTTGTAATCATTTGATATATTTGACAGACGAGATAAAAGTAAGGACAGCCGTAGGAATATTTGAAGTAAATAATCGTATCTGGTTTTTCTAGTTTTTACATTTATTTTATAAATTTTAAAACCTTAAATTTAAAGAAAATAAACATGAAATATAATACTTAAATTATAAAATGGACAATAAAGTATGAGTTCTTCATATATTTGGTTTTTTCGACTTGAATTCGAATCGGTTATAACAACTTCTATAAGGTCAATCTACAAAGTCTAAATGAAACCAGGCTACAAAACAGATTTTATACAGCGATCTAAAAATATAACTGTTTATTTGTTGTTGTTTGCTAGTACACTAGTTATATTTATAGGGATCCTTGTTTTGAATTTCTACATGAAAATCCAAACAAAGCAATAAAAATAAGGTACAACTAAGTCAATAGCATCATTATCTATTGAATAGTTGTTTCACGAGACTAATGCTGATAAGTGTAATTTATTTAAAATGGAAAATAGGGTCATAATTAAGAAAGTATATCCAACAGCTGTTGATGCGGAATCTGGTGCTTCAGTAGTACTAATATCGTCGGGTAGAGGAGTGGTAGTAGTATCGCCGTCGGGTTCAGAAGTGGTAGAGCCGTCCTCGTCAGTTTCATCTCTTTCATTTAAATTCCAGTTACTTTCAGCGTCAAGAAAGTGGTTGCTGTATATTTCGTCCCAAAATATAGCAGTATCTGGATGAGGATTAACCAAAGATGTTTCTAGTATTGGATTATTTATATTTTGTATTTCGTCAGCAGCAAATATGCGAAGGTAGTTGCCGTTATTTGTTCCAAATGGCTGCCAATTGATAGATGATGTCTCACTCGTTGGATTACTGAAATGTTCAAATGTAACTTTTAAATATTAAAAGACATAGAAAAAAAAAATTGATTTAAATAACTATATTCCATCTGTCAATTGTTTTGTTTCTTTAGCTTCCACGGCTTTAAATTCAACCGTTAAACGATTTAAATTCCATTCGAGGTTAAGATATATAAAAAATACTAAACGACTTAAAACATCGTCCGTAATATTATTTCTCTGGATTTCTATTCAGTAAAATCTTTTTTTTTGTATATCATCCGATCTTTTGAATACTGATCTGATCCTTCACGATAAAACACATTTTAATATAGCTGATTTTTTTTGTTAAAAAGACAACTCCCACATTAGGAATAAACATCCTGTGTCGTGGGGGACTTTACAAACATACATGAAACGGACACAAAGAACATCCAGACTCGGGACAACAATTCGTGGATCACACAAAGTGTTGTAGAAACCGCGTGGGATTTGAACCCACGACACTTGGCGCAGTAGCAAGCGGCATGGCGACCGCTGACACCACTCGGCCAACCGTGCAGTCTTAAAAGTACAATCTGAAAATCCAATGATATGAAATTAGAATTTATGTCTAAGTGAGACTCAAAATGGCAACGAGAATGGGCCTATTGACCAGGGTCTAACTTGATACTTTTCTAATATCAATGTTTCTAAAATGAGAAAAATGTATCCATGCTAATAGTACCTGTGGCGACTTCCACATATAACACAACAATAACTTACTACAACGCCATCTACCGAAGATACACTGAACTACGAAGTAACGCACTATACGGAGTAACTACAAATCCTGAATCGTGCAATGAATAGTTCTCGCGCCGATTAGCATATATACAACATCCCAACACCAACTGTTGGGCAGTAGCCCGTCAGGCATGATCACCTCACCTGGTAAGAGAATCCTCCCTTTGTGTTGGGTGGAACATGATACTCGTTCCCCCACAGTACCCAAAGTGATTTACTACATTATACATAAATAAAATATAATATGATACACTCAGATATAAAATTCCACATAAAAAACGTATAAATAAACAGTTTAATAAACAAAAATGATATGCAAGTAACAAAGCCTTGTACTAATTACGGTGAAAAACTACCGAACGATCTCGAAGAATACAATAATAAAAAAGTGCGTGCGTACAAAGTACACATGTCAGAAGTGAAACTTCTTTGTCAAACTAATTTTTAAGTCTTGTTTATATTCAAACAAATCTAAAATTTTAGAACGAAAAAAAAAAGAAAAGCGCTGCACACCTTCGTGACGTTTCATCCGTAAATTTTTTACCCTCAAGCACATAAAGAAGTTTCACTTCAAAAAGTTTTTAAAACTTAATTATATATACGAGCTGACCCGGCAAACTTCGTTCCGCCTAACAGTCAACGAACGAGTGCAGCACATCATGTCTTTTTAAAGATTTTTTATTGATGAATACTATATTTTAATACTTATACAAATTCAAAAAACACAAAAATCATAAAGTTGGTCCGGCTTTCCTAAATTATCAGTAGTATAACTAACACGACTTTGTTTTGTATATATGTATATATAGATTTTAGTAATTGATTATAAATAAAATATGTTTAATTGACTGCATGATGAATTTGATATAATTGTTTCGATATCTGAGTGATTCTTTCAGTATTGTATGTAAATGCATTTTGAAAGTAAAAATACCTTTTTTGTTTGGACAAACAATCACTGCTCGCTTTGTATAAAGTAACAACCATGATAATCGATAATAATTGTATTCAGTTCTAAGCTAGTTTCTTAAAGGTTACAAAGTTCTTTAAACCGTGTTCATACTTCTACATATACTAGTTGTAAATCGAATATTTGAAAAATAAATAACTTGTAAAATTTCAATTGATAATAGTAGTTGCATTAAGTTCAACGGAACATTACTATTTACGAGTAATATAGGCTGAACACCTTAACGCGAATTTCAAATCTACTTTTGTTTAAAAACTGTTAGAAATTATTTAAGTGAAAGTAAAATACTAAATAAAATAATTTTAACTTACGGTAGTTAGTACTTATCCTATTGGTATAACTAGACACTGGTTTTCTAGATATGTAACGAAATTATTGCAATACCTTTTCAGGGATTCCTGATCAAAGAAATACGCGCTATTCTAATTTCTACTACGAGTATTTTGTACAACACCTATTGGAAATTATTTGAGATAAAGCCGAAAAGCAATAGTTGCTGCTAATGTTTTTTTTTTTTTTTTTAACGTGTGGAATGCATTTAGGCACTTCACTCGCCCACCGCGGGGGCGATGGGTCCGCTTTGTGTGAGACTCCTGGCCTCCGGAGAGGGGGCCAGACTACCCACTAAACCCCACGTGTTCCTCTTCGCCTAGTACCGAGCCGCGAGATACTTTTTGAGTGCTCACCGCGACTCGGCTAGGAGCGCCCTTGCAGGCTCGCCTCGGGGGGCCAGATCGTTGGGGCCCCCCTCACCTTAGAGTTGGTATGCGCCCCCGGAACAACAAGGGCGCATCCGCCACGTGGCTAGGGGCGGCAGGTCCCCCGACCCACCGCCCGTGGCAACTCTCAGTCGGGGCCGCGGGCGAACAAGGTTCGCCGGCGACCCCTCGCTGGTGGCCTGCGGGGCGGTTGAGTGAGCCCAGCTCGCTCCCGCTCCCGCAGGGCCTCTCTCTTGGCCGCCATCACCTCGCTTGCAAACGAGGCGATGGCGGCCCAACACCGCTCGCTGCCGGCCATGGCTTCCACGATGGCCGGCAGCGAGAGATCCGTGCCGATGACGCTCGTCAGGGCCGCTCTCTACTCGTCCCATGCTTCGCACACGGCCCGGGTATGATGGGCCGTGTCGGGGTCGCCCCTGGTGCAATTGCGGCACCGGGGCTCCGTTTCCACCCCCACCACCTCCCACAGGTACTTGCCTGCCGAGGCCCATGGAAGAAGAGGGCCTTGGACTTCTCAAGGGCGACCTGAAGGCCGAGCGCCCCGATTCGGCGCACCACGTGGGCGACGCCTGCCGTCGCGAGGACGGCGGCGTCGCGGAACGTGGGGCCCCGCGCGGTCAATAAGGTATCGTCGGCGTAACAAAGTACGCCGACTCCCCGAAGAGTGGCACCGCGCAGGACCCAGTCGTACCCGATGTTCCACAGGAGCGGCCCAAGCACCGACCCCTGTGGAACACCACACCCCATCGCCTTGCGGACCACTCCGTCTTGGCCCGGGTACGTAATGAACCGGTCCACGAAGTAGTCCGCAAGGATTCGCCTGAGGTACCACGGCACGTTGTGGTACCTCAGGGCCTCCGCGATTGTCTCCCAGGGGAGGGTGTTGAAGGCGTTGGCTATGTCAAGCGACACAGCCAACAACACCCCACCCCCGGCGATCGCCTCGTCGACGCTGCCCCGCAGTCGGGAAACGGCGTCAGTTGCTGCTAATGTTAGGCAATGCAGAAATCATAACCACCAGTTCTTAAAATATTAGTTAAAATATTGAAATATTACGTAGAAAGTCTACTAATTTATTTTTATTTTTTTTGATAAGTATATAAAATTCTTACCCAGTTTTTGCAAAATTTGTCCATCTTTCAACAAGTATTTGTGCAATTCTTAGATCTATAGTAGACGCTCCTTCAGAATTTCCATGAAACAGATATGACAATTCTTCACCATGACCCGCGGTCTCTATTGCCAGAGGGTTTTCAGTAGGTTCGACTATTGCCCCGCTATATGAAAATTGATATAGATAAGTTAATGAAGATTCCGCCTGTACTCGCGCCCTAACGTCCCTAATACTTGAAACCAACATCATAGTATCACCATGATATGCAATATAGTCGCCAATAGCTGACAAATCAATTTCATCATCCCCAAAATAGAATGATCTTATTTGATTAGCAACTGTAGACCTTTCTTCTTCAGTGTCAAATTGCAGGTCAGATTGTATAAAACTCTCAAACTCCGTATTCATTCTTTGTAACCAATCACCTTCTAAGGCTTCTTGAGCTCGAATAATACCTTCGTTATCCACAAAACCAGTAATGAAAGGAATCTTCATAAATTCACCACTATCCAGAATTTCTGATGGGGTTTGAATAAGAAAAGGATCAGTATTTTCTAACGCTGCTCGTTCTACACAAGGAGCAAATGGTAAAACATTGTTGGGTAAATCGAAGTCGTTAATAGCTCCCATCAAAGCCGCTACACTTACTCTAGTAAAAAGTGCTGACAATTCCTGAACATCTGTTATTATATGGCCAAAGGATTCAGCAATTTTTATAGCATATTCCAAGTTATCCCTTGATACCGCCCACGGTGCCAAAGAATTTCCACTTTGAGCGATAGCTTTGTTTATCAAACCATTTGCCATAGGCGATAAAGTGATTAGATCAACTGCAGCAGCACCACTGCCGTGACCGAACAAAGTAATGTCATTAGGATTTCCTCCAAATTGCACAATGTTTTCCTTAATCCAATTTAATCCTGCAATAATATCTTTTAATCCAGCGTTGCCGGGAGCAGCTTCAGTACCAAGACATAAAAATCCTAAAACAGACTCTCGATAATTTAATGAAACTACAATTACGTTCTTTTCCATGAAATTTCTAAACGTTAACTGATTCTCGTTTTGTTCATCAAATTCACTTCCTTTTATCCAAACCATTACAGGTAAATTTCCTGAGTTGTCTGCGCGTGGGGTAAAAACGTTAGCAACGAGACAGTCCTCAGTACCTTCGTACCCAACGCCTAAAGGTCTCACACATTTGATATCTTTTCGATTGGCAATAAATGTATCTTGAAATGCTGGTGGTGCTCTTGGTGCCTGAAACAAAAACATAATTTCACATTCTGAACTTGGGAATTTATTGAACATATGGTGAATTAATTTAGGGATAGCTATATTTTTACATTAGATTTTACATAATATTAGTTATTAAGGAGTTTCTAAAATTTGAAAGTTCTTTAGTTTTCGTATTCCTTTCTGTGTCGTCTTTTTATTTTTTAGATGTTATTCCATACGACTCCTTTCATGAAATACTGTCTGTAAAATTATATTATTCACCTATAGAAAAGAATCATAAAGGTATGGAAAAGGAAATCAATTAGGTGTAACATTGTTGTATAAAGTTAGTAGAGCCACGCTGATTTCAGCACGAACAGGTTGGCTCGACCGGTACTGAACTATCCTCATACAGAAGATCAACGTAAAATGTCAGCGTTCCTTCTGTCGTATTTCGTTAGTGAGTGCGGGCCAAAGTTGCCATGGTGTGGGTTACCATGCTGCAGTGTCTGCATTCGCAATGACTATGGTGATCACCATTTTTGGATTCTGCTTACGCTTTCCATCAAGCAGGGTAGAGTCACTTTGTCAGGCCCATACATAAAAAAACACGGTAACTCTGCATTTTTGTGTAAAAAAAACTTTATTATGGGGCTTATATTCGTTCGTCTTCATATTTAGCGGCTTAATTATTTTTATTGCAAAGCCTTGAATTGAGGCCTATTAAATTAGAAAAATGTAGCCGGATTCCTGCCAAAATTGTACTGATATACATTTATGTAAATACTCACCTTGAATCTATGCTCTCCAGCAGGAGAATCAGCGTAAGGAATGCCATAGAACTGAAAATATTCACCATCCTCTGCCTGAAATCCCATTACCGTACCCTGGACTGTTGTTACTGACACTGAAGGTGGATCTGAATTTGATTGTCCAGATACTATTGCCACAATTAAAGAAGATATATAAAATAAGAACCACTTCATTTTTGTACAAGTATAAATTTAGAAATATATTAGAAATGTTGTGCGACTGCTATAAACGATTAGATAAAACTGAGAACATTATGGATATTTTACCAGATCAATCAGATAATATGCAATACGCATGATTCAGAGATAAAATGATCATGATATTATGGACATGTATATACCACTCAGGTGATAATACCTGATACTGCCACATAAGTATTAAAATATGTATATTATTCTTCATAAAGCAACATGACTAATATTGTTAGTAACAATTATTATTAATACTATGTTAGTTTATCCACAGTTCTACGAAAACAAAACAAAAACGATTGGACTCGTATATACGAGTCACCGCTGCAGACTCAGCAAAATCTGCAGCAACGACTCTCATAGTCAAGTCTATCCGCAACCGTATTAAAATTAAAATATAAATTCTGAATTAAACATTTACCATACGAAACTAAATTATACTACGCATAATATATATACTTTAAATTTAACTAACTTGTACTTTAATTTCACTATTTAATGAACTTTTTACCTGACCGGTTTCGCCCAACAGCAATATCAAAGGCTACTTATTATTTTAAATTATTAACATTTAATCCTAACAACTACGGATACACAGAAATAACGGTGGAAATAATGGTTCGCCCCGAAATGGAAAAGTTCTGGTTTCTCGAAATTCACTTACACTGCTTGTTCAATTCACATTATATAACAATATAAAATTACCTACCCCAACCCCAACCCCTTCCCCCAGCCCCTTCCTCATCCCCCAAAGGCCGGCAACGCACTTGTAACGCCCCTGGTGTTGCGGGTGTCCATGGGCGGCGGTAATCGCTTACATCAGGCGATATGTCTGCTCGTTTGCCCCCTATTCTATAAAAAAAAATAACACCATCTAGTCCCAAGCTGAGCTAGGCTTATGTTATGGGTACTAGAACAACTGATATAAATATATATATGCTTTTTTCTCTAAATACGTACATATTATACACAGAAAAACCCAAATTCCGAAACAAGCTCCCCCCATCCCCTTTCCCATCCCCCAAAGGTCGGCAACGCACTTGTGACGCCTTTGGTGTTGCGGGTGTCCATGGGCGGCGGTAATCGCTTACCATCAGGTGATGCGTCTGCTCGTTTGCCCACTATTCAATAAAAAAAAAAAAAAAAAAAACAAGCATTTGGTCCGACCCGGAAATCGAATCTGCGACCTCAAGCACAGCAGTCGCATACGCTACAGCATAATTATTTTTTTAATGAACCTAATGAGGGTAAAATAGGAAAATACCTATTAAGAAGTGTCGTGATCATGAAACAATCACTAGTGTAATTTTTTTTATTGCATATAAAATAAATATAAGTAAACAGGAATATACTTCTTCCTAAGGAGTACATTTCTTTTCATTTGACCCATAACCCATGATTAAAAATAACATATTTTGTAATAAAACTTCTACAAACACTTTCAAAATATGATTTTGCTACAGAGTGTTAAGCTCCTATCAGAATCGTCGGACAATTCTAGAATAATACGAGTATGTTAATATTTTATGTCAATTTTCTTTTTAACACGTTCCGGGACAAACCGCCTCTCGACGTTATCTCGGTGTATCGTGATGTGACAGTACTGCTAAGGGCGGTGAACTTTATTTCATGTAATTTGGCAAACCGTCGCTAGCCGTTGCTTGCCCATAACATTTATAGGAAGCACATAATCTAGTGTCACATCACGCGGCTTCATGCGTTTATAGGTGTCACAGCAAACTCTTTTGGAGTCAGTTTTCAACACATACATATGCAGTGCTTATGAACCAACACAATACACTTACACCGCCGACAGGCGTAGAAAAGCCATACAAGTTCATCCGCGCAAAAATTTTGTGTCACATCGTGTGCGTCGCCGGCGTGTCGTCCTGACGTTTGGTGCAGTTTCAAATTTTGTCGGCAAAAACAAGGTAAATTTGTAATTAAATTCAATTAATTTGTGTTTTTTTTCTACGGCTTTTTATTGTAAGTACTTATAATGTTTTGCAGATGGCGTCCAAACGAAAGAAACTAGCATCAACATCAAACAACATATAACATTCCGCTCATAACCATCAACGGCTATGGTCGTAATTGTCGTATCAAAAAATGAAAAAATATATGCAATATAGTAGTACGGCTGTAGACGATATGATAAAATGTATGGAATTTTGAAGTGTCATATCATGATCTTTGCAAAAAGTCAAGTGTCCCGGAACGTGTTAATAAAGAAGATTTGACAAGTTTTTCGCGAAAAATTGTCTCCCTTTAGCTCAAAAAGTTTTGTTAAATAGTAGAATATGGAATCGTTGCTACAATTCGACATATTCGTGAATTTTCCAACAGGACAATAATTATGTCGCCTGTCAGTTTTATTAAAGAGAAAAATTATCGAATTGTTGCCTTTCGACATATGTCGACTGGTCGCGTTGTCAGTTTTAAACAAGGCCCAGGGAAAAATTTGGTGTAGATTCAACGGAATTACATCCTCTCCGGGCAGTCGCATACGCTAACCGCTAAGCCAATGAGGCAGTAATAAATCTGTCACTGATGCTATTTCTTGATTTACTTGAACAAATTTCACTGTATCTAACTTCATTCACTACTGTGACTAAAAAGCCTTTGTAATTAGAAAAAAAATGTACGAGAAGAAAAACAAATAAAATAAAAAAAACATTAAAACCTATTCTGAGTCCTTTAGACATAAAAGCTTCTTTGTCTAAAGGGCTTAGAATAGATTCTATAGCTATATACCAACTAGTTTGACCTCACTATTATAATAGGCAAAAACCTCTTTTATAAAGTGTGGCTTATCCAGCAGTCTGCTATTTAAGGCAATTGATGATAATGATGAAATGTGCTAAAATACTTTACTATGTAGAACTTTGATATCACCGAATACTCGAGTAGTGACTACTAATGGCAGTATGTTAGTAATTCATTCGTATTCCTAGTAGACCTGACAAGAAGCCAACCCAGTTCGCAAAAAAAAAAGAGATCGCGTCTGAAAGTTTAAAAAAAAAATCTGTAGAAAACCACGTATTAAGCAATTCTAAACTCCCGTCTGCAACAGGGCTGGAGGGGAAAATATCATTAGTAACAAAAGTATCATGTTGCATTCGTGGCATCATGCTGCATGTATCACATATTGACCTTGCGGAGTCGGCACTGGCCGACACGGTAACCCTTTAACTTTGCCACACGCAACATCACACCTTACACTAACCATGAAGGTATTATTATATTAGGTGCAACTGTGAGATTTCAAGTTCCACAGAAGTCTCATTTGGATGTTTAAAAACTCGTTAACATAAATAAATCTAAGACTCGAGGGAAAGGAATCCAGGAGTTTATATTTGTACTGAAATGAATTTTGTTTGTACTGTAAAGTTGAAGGGATATAATTTAAAGAAGACGTTATACATCATTTAAAATTAATATTAGAAAACCCTGTTTCATCATAAAAACAGATTTATAAAAAGATTTTAAAATACGAATATTTTTTTTACTTTTTCAGCTTATTTTACATTATCTTATATAATTATACTAATAAAAAAATACTATATATACTGTAATTACTTATATCTAACTAATTATTATTATTAATAATAGTTTATCAACATATTTCACTAATTATATTCACAGAAAATGGTTTAGTAAAACAATATTTACCTATGAATATTCATTGCACATGATTTCGAGTTTCTGCGACATACAAAGCGAGCACTTTGGTTCCTCAAAGGATTATTTAGTACCTCAATTCTCAATAGACGATCTTATTATAACTTTTAACTTAACTAAGACTATTACAATATCTTTCTATATAGTCGGTGTAGTAACAAGGTTTTTAGAATAATTTTCAAATTATATGACTGTTAAGTACATCTTATTGTTACATATTTTCCATTTTACTCACGTAATACTTTTAAGTTCTGAAATAAAAAGGCTTAATAGTTTTTAAATTAAATGAACCATAAAATATAGTCTATAATTCAACAAAATAACAACATATGTAACAGTTTTAACTTAGGTACGTGAAAAGGCACATGGCATTTGGTGCTTTCGCGAACTTAATACCTACGGCATTCTCTACCAGTCACCTATTGGGTGATGAGAGAAAGCACGAAGTACGTGCATTTTGATTGAAATGTGTATCATATATGTATGTGTATACTAATTAAGCCACTTAAATCTATGCATATTACATATAACTAAATAACAACTCGTCTATACTAATTAGATACATTAATACGCATGCAGATACCAATAATATTGTAGAAGACAATATCCTCCTACTCCGGAGGCCTCAAGATGATCCTACTAATGATGACTAGTTTTGGTGTGAGTTGTCAATGTAAGTGGAGGCAACTACGAAATAGCACAAACTAACCGGGTCACTATTTTACGATTTTTGAAGGATTTTTATAAGGGTAGCAAAACGTTCATTATACGTCTACTACAGGGCTAAATAAATTTCTAAAGAATAGATAAGTTTTCGCTTACATGAGAGCTTGAAACTAGTCTAGGTAATTTATAACTGCACTCAAATACATTTAAAGTGATCCTTGTTTCGAATTTGTGCGGGAAAATCCGAACAAAGCAATAAGAAATAAGGAACAACTGGGACAATAGCGTCATTATCTATTGAATAGTTGTTTCACGATACTAATACTGATAAGTGAAATTCATTCAAAATGGAAAATAGAGCCATAATTAGAAAAGTATACCCAACAACTGTTGATGCGGAATCGGGTGCTTCAGTAGTAGTAATATCGTCGGGTAATGGAGTGGTAGTACTATCGTCGTCGGGTTCAGAACTGGTAGTATCTTCTTCGCCGGGTTCTAAAGTAGTAGAGCCTTCTCCTTCAGGTCCTGGAGTGGAAGAATCTTCTTCGCCTGGTTCTAGAGTTGAAGTATTTCCTTCGCCAGTTTCAGGACTTTCGTCTCCTATATTCCAGTTACTTTGAGCATCCAGAAAGTGGTTGTTGTATATTTCATTCCAAAATAATATAGTATTTGGATTAGGGTTAAGCATAGATATTTCTAGTACTTGATTATTTGAATCTTGTATTTCATTAGAAGCAAGTACGCGGAGGTAGTAACCGTTATTCATTGCAAATGGCCGCCAAAGCTGAGGTGATATTTCACTCGTTGGATCACTGAAAAGTTTAATTTCTAGTTATTTTTTAAATCTAAAATAATAAGAAAATTTTTATTTGACTGAAATAAAAAAGTAGTATTTCAGCTGATTCTGTATTTAATTTTTAACTCTTTTAAAATCAAACATTTACCTCAGTTTAAAAAAGTATCGATATTAGTAAATGATGCTCATCTTCAAATCCTACAATTTTTGACCGACTTATAAAAGTTGAAAATGTACAAAAAAACTTATGTAAATTACTATAACATATTAGTAATTAGGGTAAAATTAGACAAAAATTGTAAGATTAAGAGTACAATAACTCAGTATATCCGTGGTGCCATTAATGTAGTAAGCACTTCCTTACTTAGGGAATCCTGATTAAAGAAGGGTACCTGTATTTGTGCTACAAGAAACTGTACACGACTACCCATATTCTCAGTCAACAAGTTCTCCGAACATTCTACACCAAAAATGTCACGAGTATAAAAAATATTTCCTTCCTTGGGTATATAATACCATTAGCACACAGCAAAAGTAATATTTGTTTATTGTAAATGAATATTGCGACAAGTTAAATTTAATTAAAATAGCAAGTAGCGAAATATTGCGTAGAGGTTTAATACGGTAGTATGTAAAATAATTACCCAGTTTTTGCAAAATTAGTCCATCTCTCAACAAGTACTTGTGCGATATTAAGGTCTGTAGGAGACGCTCCTTCAGGATTGCCATGAAACAGATATGACAACTCTTCACCATGACCAGCCGTCTCTATTTCCAGAGGGTTCTCAGTAGGTTCAACTATTGCCCCGCTATATGAAAATTGATACAGATAAGTTGATGGAGATGCCGCCTGTACTCGCGCCCTAACACCTCTAATACTTGAAACGAACATCATAGTGTCACCATGATATGTAATATAGTCACCAATAGCTGATAAATCAATTTCATTATCCCCAAAATAGAATGATCTTATTTGATTAGCAACGATAGATCTTTCTTCTTCAGTTTCAAATTGCAAGTCGGATTGTATAAAGCTCTCAAACTCCATATTCATTCTTTGTAACCAATCACCTTCCAAGGCTTCTGGAGCACGAATAGTTCCTTCATTGTCCACAAAACCCGTTATAAAAGGAATCTTCAGAAAATCACCACTATTCAGAATATCTGATGGTGTTTGAGTAATAAAAGGTTCAGTATTTTCTAACGTTGCTCGTTCTACACAAGGAGCAAAAGATAAAGCATTGTTAGGTAAATCGAGCTCATTGATAGCTCCCATCAAAGCCGCTACACTTATTCTTGTAAAAAGTGTTGACAATTCTTGAATGTCGGTTATTATGTGGCCAAGGCTTTCAGCAATTTGCTTTGCATATTTTAAATTATTTCTTGATACCGCCCACGGTGCCAAAGCATTTCCACTTTGAGCGATGGCTTTGTTTATCAAACCATTTGCCATTGGTGATAAAGTCATTAGATCAACGGCAGCAGCACCACTGCCGTGACCAAATAAAGTAATATCGTTAGGGTTTCCTCCGAATTGCATAATATTTTCTTTAATCCACTTTAATCCTGCAATAATATCTTTCAATCCAGCGTTGCCAGGGGCAGTTTCAGTACCAAGACATAAAAATCCCAGAACTGACTCTCGATAATTTAATGAAACTACAATAACGTCCCTTTCCATGAAGTTTCTAAAAGATAGCTGATGCTCGCTTAGTTCATCAAACTCTCTTCCTTTAATCCAAACCATTACAGGTAAATTTTCTGAGTTGTCTACTCGTGGCGTGAAAACGTTAGCAACAAGACAGTCCTCAGTACCTTCGTACCCATCGCCTAAAGGTCTGACACATTTTATATCCCTTTGATTAGCAATAAATGTACCTTGAAATGACGGTGGTGCTCTCGGTGCCTGTAATCATACAAAATTATAAAGGTGAAAGTAAGTTTGCTCCTTACGCTTTCATAGAAAAACTACATAACCTATCAAATATTAAAAACTTTTTGTGCTTTCGCGCAGAATTATGTCGTTTTATATTTTAGGTGTTTGTTTCATATGACTTCTTTGAATATAAATTATTTATTGTAAGTTATAAAAACAATACTGATTATATAAAATCATTTGTGCTCAAAGGTTGTCAATAAGTCAAGAAACAACAACAATTAACAATTTGTGACAATGTTAATGGCGTGAAGTCCGTGAGTGTTGACTACATTTTCGTACCATATTGAGGGTCACATTTGAAAAACAATCGCTTTTCTTGTGAAAAAATGTTAAGCCGCAAATGTCTTGTCTGACTTTATGTATAAAATCTAAAAAAATAATTAACATTACTAACCTTGAATCTAAATTCCCCAGCTGGAGAATCAGCGTAAGGAATGCCATAGAACTGGAAATATTCACCATCTGATGCTTTAAATCCCATCACCGTGCCCTGAGCTATTGTGGCAACTACCACTGATAGCGATGCGTCTGGGGGATCTTGATCTAATTGTCCAAAAACTATTGCCACAAATAAAGAAGAAATGGAAAATATATAAGACTTCATTTTTTACAAATGTGAAATTATAAATATATTGGAAATATTGTACGCCTGCTATAACCGATTAGATAAAACTGACAATACTATGAATGTTTGGCAAGATCAATCTGATAATATACATGATTCAGAGATAAAATGATCATAATATTCTGGGCACGTACTCAATCTCTTTCTGATATTGTAATATTTATATTATTATAATAACTTTTCCTTTCAAATCGTTCTGACCGGATTCACTTTTTACTAAACGACCCTAATGTTTTTAAATTACTAACCCTTAAAATATAACACTATAACATTTAGATGTATCTACACAAGTGAGTTTTGTTTTAGTAATGTACTCGTATTTCAAGATATTCGATCAGTCCGCCAGTCGCTCTGTAGAAAAACTGATATTAAGGTAAAATCGGTTGAACTAGTAGCCGATCCTAATTAATCTTGGCAATGATAAAGGCTAGAAAGATGATGATGATTTCAACATGTTTTATTAAATTAAATTTATTAAATTGCAACATCTAACTAAAGAACTTATAACAGTTATGTATCAATTTAATTAAATATAATTGTATAATAGTAATAATAAAAGGGTATTAGATACACGTAAATGTTTAAATAAAAATAAATAAAAAAGGAAAACAAAAAAGTTACCTATTTACATAAAATAATTTTATTTTAAAACTTCTTATAGTCTCATCTAGTAATGACTATACACACTACGCTTAGTGCAATACCTACGGTTATCAGTATTGTGGCGATCGGTTGATGCAGAGTTATCATACACATCTACCGTCATTTGATGATTTTGTTATCATAAGTTTTGTATATGTGTTTGTGATTGTTTGCCTTTATTTTAATGCTAAGTACACTCTTTAGAGTGACATTGTAAACTACCAGTAAAAGTTTTAAGTTCTCATATAAGCGAATAATGTATTCTTTTGAGAAATAAACGTTCTTAAACCGTATCTAATGCTGCCATGTCATTTCGGTGTTCCTTAATACTTGAGTTTTGGAAGTCTGATGGTAGTTGCTCTATGTGCTCTATGATTTATGATATAAAAAAGTTAAGAAGGAGATTTTTGTAAATCTAAAGTACCTAACCAAATATGTGCCTTCTCTTTAATTTCATTGTATCCACATGTTGATATACTGAAGAACCCTATCTGAAATGAACCGTTATAAGGGGGAGCGTTGCTGTTATGTTCCTATCCAACTACGGCGAAGCCAAAAGAAAGGGCAATAGTTTTGGAAATCTATGTACGTTTGCATGTTTCGCGGTGGCGCCCAAACTACTGGACCGATTTTCATGAAAGAGTACATAGGCTACATATAACATTTGTCAAAAGTACTCAAGTATTCATTTTCTTGTGAATTGTTAAAAACATCACGTTACAATGGGGCCTTTATGTTGGTTTATAAACTGATGGATAGAGCTTTTCGTCCCTTCGTTACTCAAACCCTGAATAAGAAAAACATTCCTAAATATTTCCTGATAATTTTATTAATCAATTTTATATTAAGCCACAATTTAATATTTAATTCAGTAACTTGATTAAGAAATCTTGACGAGATTATCTTTGTCACGTACTTAAGAATTTTTAAATACTTAAATTTACCTGACATTTACCTACTACATGAAATAAATAAAATAAAAATAAAAAAATATTATTTTTTATGATTGCATTTACATTATTATTAATTAAGGTCATAACGAATTTTTTTAGGGTAATCTTAAGTTTATTACAAAAGCAATAATAAACAGAAGAAAGCTTTCAAAGCTTGTTTAATCCTGTGCCAAATACTGAGGTTATTGACCCAGTTTAGGAAAAAAAATGTCCCTTTAGATACCGTTACTTTAGAGATTATATCTTCTTTAGTAAATGAAGACTTTACATTGTTATTAATAAAGGTCAATTTGGTTAACAGAACAGTATGGTCGCATTTTTTCAGCGGTTCCCTTAGACGGGGTGGGTGCTACGTGTGCGAGGAGCGCGGGGTCTGGGGGGGAGGTTTCACGAAATGTGTGCAACACGTGTCTGCGCTCGCGACGCTCTCAGAATTCATGAGAATTTCTGATTCATTGACTCTTGTCATATTGAAGTGAATTTTGTTTTGTAATAATTAACTTTTTTCGCGGTCCCCACCGATGATTCATCGTGAACATTTGCGTATCTGAAAATGATTAAAAATATTATGTTTTTCATTTCGCTGCATGTGTCATAAGATTAATTGCAATTTCTTTTACTTTTATTAAATACTACAGTATCGCCGAATTTTAACCAACTCATGCTACTTATAAACACTAGTATTATATACTTTTACTCTTCTTTCATGGTCGTTTATGGCCGTTACAGTATTGAATTATGGCCCTAAGAAGAATAAAGCTTCTTCTTCACGCCTTTTTCACGTGCGTATTTTATACGTATTAAGCTATTAGCATCAATAGTAATGTAAGTTTATTTAATAACAAGAACTTGTGTATGAACTGAATCAAGAGACGATAAAAATGAGTGCGCGAGTGAGATAGCAGAGTGCGCTAGATAGGGAAATTTACCGCACCTGGTGGGAATAATTTTTATGCGTAAAAAATAATGCTGTCATTAAAAGAACAGAAGTAAAAGCTTTGACATAGAATGAAGTAGAACACTCTAATTTTAATCAAAGAGACTCGTGTATAAAGTATCTTATATGTAATGGTACAGATTACGTGTATGCAAATCATAATAAAAATCTAAAATACTGACCTGAAATTTTTGTTATAAATTAATGACTTTGTTTTTTTTTTAATGTTCTCTAGGTTGTTTTACACTTTTTGTGCCTAAGCTTAAATATACAAAACATTATTCATAATATGTAGGTTTTCATCCCAATGATGCTTCGGCATTGATACGATATAATTTTCTCACACGGTTATATTATTGTCCTCCTTCCTTTCCTTACCGTGCAGAGGCCCTGGTGACCTGTAACACAGGTTATATTTTTATAACCTACTTCAGGCACCAGTCTTTCACAAAGGTGGAATCCGGAAGCCAAGCCACTATTGTACCTATTTTTAAGTTATACATTTGTGAAAGAGAATAAAGTTTGTTATTATATTACTATTATACTATTATTTAGAATCTATGAATTTTTAGATTCAGTAAAATTTTGAAAACGCTTCTTTATAAATCCAGCTTGCAGAAGATATACCTACCTACGCGATTTTCAACTATGCGAAGAGAGAATTCTTCGAGTAAACATAGGAAGAAACTGGTTTACTTTAAGATAACAAAATTTCCCTAAAATTTTATCATTACACATCTCCCGGGTTGTATTGGGATGCGATGGTCTTATACATGTGTTACACCACGTGGGTCCCGAACAAAAAATTAAATTCTCATACAGACTTATGTTTCAATTTTTTATACCCAACAATCCGCCATCAGTACGAAGGAATAAGGTTCAAAACCGGTTATAAAGTTATTGTCGTTTCAAAGATTTAAAGTAAGTGAGTGTTACCTTGTGGGAGACTCCAATGAGACAGGCGAAAGGTTAAACATTATGCGTACCACATTGAACGTGCCGTGAAGATAAAAAATAAGATATAAAAAATGTGCAGGTTTACATGAGATTGTTTTAGGAAATATTTTTTATTGATTTAAAAAGTAAAGTTAACAGCATAAAGAAGACAACAATATAATGACATCTCTTTCATACAATGCAGTTGGTTCCACCGAAAATCTGCAGGAGTTTGTTTCGCGTTACTTGACACTTGAATTCATATTTGAGTTGTTTAACACGTGAATTGCGGCGGCAAAATATTAAATAGATTTACTTTTTTCATCCGTGTTGACATACCGAAAGGATTTTATCTTCAAAATTACTGTCAGATAATAAATTAATCTATCACATGATGTTATGATTAGAATGGATCCAAAGTTTTATACATAATTTACTTACTTAGATATAACTTGCAGTAACGGAAAAGAAAAAAAAAATCTATTTAGCTAATAATTTACAAAACTGAAGACATTTAAAAGAAAATAAATACAGTTATAAATAAAAGAATTTAAGTTTAAAGTTCTCTTTGTTGTTTCTCTGCAACTTGCCTTGGAAAACATATTTCACCATATGTAAGGTAAGGATAAAAACTGTTCGTTGATTTTATTTTAATTATAACCACGACTGTACTTTCCTGCCATATTCTGGTATCTTTTTCTTTGCGTTTCGATGGCAAACGTTTCGTGTCGGTGTAATTAGATTTTAGTAGACCAGAACGCAGCCACTTCCACTAAATTGTCGTTGGGAGCCATCAGGTCCTCCCTTCTACAGGTGTAAGAGCACGCATTTGAGTTTCACCACATAAACAGCCTAAGCTGTCACAGTCCGCAAATTCTCCCTTGGACATATTTACCTTGTTCCGGCCGACCTAAATCCGAAGTCTATTTGAAAGACCTCCAGGTCAGCCACAGTAATTCGTGTCACTCAGCCGGCACGACAAACGGATAAGGTTTCTCTCCACTTGATATGGATTCAAGGTCAATAGAATATACGAAAGGAGCCTCACCGTTGCGATGTACCATGTGAGCCCCGTACATTCGGCGCACACTGGAAGCAATCGGCGTATTGCTTGCTGATTGGCGAATCCTTTCACCACGATGGCAAAAACCAACAATCCACCCTTAAAGTCGGCCTTGTGTGTAGTCTCTATTAACATCGAGAGTTTCTCCCAAGACAAATCAGAAATACTTTCAGCGACATCTTATGTATCCAAGAAACCCATAAGGATAAAACTCAGATACGGCCATACATTCCTGGACTAGACTCGCTTATTGCCGCAATCTGTCGCCCGAAGCACGGCAACGCAGTGTTTGTTGCTCCCGGCGTGAGCACAAAATCAACTAAATATACTGGTATTTAGACAAGAGATCATGCACATTGGTTAATGTATAGGCCAAAAAACTATTTTTTATACATAAAATCCTTTATACTACGCTTTCTTTTTTTACTAAATAATTTTAATACTATTATGTGGAAAGTATTGTAAATGTAGTGTAGGACGCGCATAGACCAGGTGTAGTGACGGCTTGGCAAGAGCTGAATTCGGGAAGACCACGATAAAATAAATCCCAAACTTGGTATGAAAGGCATATTTAATACAATATTTTTATACCATTTCCCTTAATGAAATCTACACTCTGTTTATAAAATAGTATTGCATTTCCTCCACGTTGCGTGATGTTGTTCTAATTAGTTTACAGTTTTTATTAGTCGGCTGCTAGAGGGCGCCTCGGTCACGTTCCGTTAGTTAATGTACAACGGGGATTGTTTAAGCATTTTGTGTACACAAGCGTGCTAACTGTAATAGCGGAAACTGACCATAAGCCATATATAGGCTGGAATTACTCTGTAAGCAATGAGGTTTTAGAGGTTCAAATACCTCTACCAAGTCGGTAAGTTCACAATTAATTCAAAAAAAATATTGCATTCATATAACTTTTATGATTTTGACTATACTTTCTAATAGATTAAGGTAGATATTATTATATTGAACATATTTCCAATTCCTCCAGTTTTTCTAACAATTTCATTCCTAGACAGTTATTTTTTTCCTGGGACTCCCCGAGTGTCATAACTCGGTGTATTTGTGGGTTACTGCTATTTATCTTTGTGAACAGGAGTTACAGTAGTGGGCGTGCGGGAAGAATAAGTCCTATCAAAAAGGAGTAAAATTCACCAAAAAATCAGTAGAAACAAAGAAAAAATTATAGTTTGAATGATTTTGCCTTGATTCCTTTCCTCGTCCGCTTGCCTGATAGTTTACAAAATAGCAACAACGTAGACGATCGGGTTGTTCTTGAAAGATCCATCTCTCACTAAATAATGTAGTAGTTAGTGTGTTCCATAAAGTTTTATTGTTTTTTTTTACTGCCTCGTTGGTCTAGTTGTTAGCGTAAGCAACTGCCCATCAAGAGGTCTCTAGTTAGATTCCCGGGTCGGACTGCTATTGGGTTTTTCTTACAAGAAATTATTAGCATCAACAGCTTTGACCTGATATTGGATGGCGATATGACATAGGATAAGGTACGATGGGACTAACATATTACCATGTAATAAAAGTCTCTAAATTAATAAAGATTTAAAAAAAAAAAAAAAGAAATTATTAATAGCCGCCCGGAGTATAGAAGATGGCGGTTTTGCCCGCCCGTACATCGGAGAGCACATTAAGCTGTGGGTCCCGGTTGTCATGAACGCCTATGGCAATCATTATTGGAAAGTCAGTGCCTTCAAATATACTAACAACTAGTTCAATCTTCGAAATCAGTTCACCCTCAGGGTTGCGGAGGTCCGATGCCAGTCGCTTCGTTGGAAAAATTGATATTCAGGTAAAAACGGTCGAACTAGTAGCCGACGCGAAATAATCTTGAGTTAAGTTAATTATAAGATTAAACCAATTGTTTTAATTTGAATCATTAGATACTTTTTTTTTAACATTAGGTAAAAAAATACTTAATTGACAGTATCAGGGATTCATATTTTTTACTGTATTGGGGGCAAACGACCGTCTGGTCGTTTGGCCGGCGGTAATCGCTTACCATCAGGCAGACGCAGATGGTAAGCGATTACCGCCGGTGATGCCTCTGGTATTGGACATCCGCAATACCAGAGGCATCACAGTGCGTAGTCTGCCCTTAGGGGATGGGGGGATGAATGGGGTATGGGTCTCCGTTATCCTAAAATCACTCGGTGAAACACAGCGCAGGAGCTGTTTCACACCAGTTTCATGTGATGCCGTGGTATCACTCCGGTTGAGCCGACCCATGCATGCCGAAGCGTGGCTCTCCCACGGTAACAATATTTTTTTCTGCATCCTGTCGCGGGGGACTTTACAAATATACAAGAAACGGACACAAAGAACACTCAGACTCAGAACAACAATTTGCGGAACACACAAAGTGTTGCCCTATGTAGGATTTGAACCCACAACACTTAGCGCAGTAGAAAGCGGCATGGCGACCACTTAAACCAATAGGCCAACCGTGCAGTGCATGTTTACACCAATCAATATATTTTACAGAAAAGAACATACCAATTTAATAAGTTATTTTATTTTCGATCATGCTCGGCTCCTATTGGTCTAAGCGTGATGTCAACTATCTGATCTTAGGTACGCCAGCAAAAAACACACATAAAACCATTCAGTAAGATAAATTAATTTACAATAAAAAATAATTTTTAGATATCGTCTATAAACATGTACCTATGTTTTAGTTTTTAACCGCAAGTGAATAGAACTTTTTTACTTGAACTGTCTATTTTAACTGTCGGTATAACCATAAATAAAAATTTAAGGTCTTCTGTAATTTGAAATTATTTATATTAAAGATGAATAAAAGTATAATTACATGTTTATATAGTATTTACCACGATATCACAGTTGAACCTATTTTCTGTTGATTCTCTTACTTGCTCTGTCTGACAAGAATTTTAGGTTTTAACACCGGTAATAACAATAATGCAGCCATTCTGCCTAATTCTTCTGCGGTAAAGAAATAAATGAACAGAATAATGTATTAGTCTGTGACTGATACGACAATTTCTTCGATACGCTGTGTTGCTACAGGTGCTTAGCATAATATTTGGGTAGACCTGGAGTCTCTACTTATATGCAGAATTTGATTTGTATCATTTTATTTTTAACATATACTACTAAACTTTTGATTTGCAGAAATTATTGTTATAACAATGGATTTTAAGGCAGTTTTATGTATCGTGACTTAGTGTATATATATATATATATATATCTAGTCTGTAATCTTCTTCAACATATACCTAATAAAAACTATTTTGTTAATTGCTAAAATTATTTTTAAGAACAAATTAATAAGTTATGAGATAATCGAATCTAAATAATCAACTTTCGATATATATGTTTCGGCGTTTGGGTTTTATCTATGTAAATTATGTATATATATGTAATTCATATCAATCGTTTATTAACCATAATACAAGCTCTGCTTAGATAGCGTAGTGTGAGATATCCAAAAATATTTGTTATTTGTTTATTATTATTATAACTTTCCCCTTACTGAAGTACTAGTTTATCAACCAACTATTTAAAAGCTATAGACATTCCATGTTTCCACCTAAAGATTGCATGAAAAGACAGTTTTCAAAATGAAATTCTTGAAATATTTCAAAACGCACACAGCGCAGGAGCTGTTTCACACCAGTTTCATGTGATGCCGTGGTATCACTCCGGTTGAGCCGACCCATGCATGCCGAAGCGTGGCTCTCCCACGGTAACAATATTTTTTTCTGCATCCTGTGTCGCGGGGGACTTTACAAATATACAAGAAACGGACACAAAGAACACTCAGACTCAGAACAACAATTTGCGGAACACACAAAGTGTTGCCCTATGTAGGATTTGAACCCACAACACTTAGCGCAGTAGAAAGCGGCATGGCGACCACTTAAACCAATAGGCCAACCGTGCAGTGCATGTGTACACCAATCAATATATTTTACAGAAAAGAACATACCAATTTAATAAGTTATTTTATTTTCGATCATGCTCGGCTCCTATTGGTCTAAGCGTGATGTCAACTATCTGATCTTAGGTACGCCAGCAAAAAACACACATAAAACCATTCAGTAAGATAAATTAATTTACAATAAAAAATAATTTTTAGATATCGTCTATAAACATGTACCTATGTTTTAGTTTTTAACCGCAAGTGAATAGAACTTTTTTACTTGAACTGTCTATTTTAACTGTCGGTATAACCATAAATAAAAATTTAAGGTCTTCTGTAATTTGAAATTATTTATATTAAAGATGAATAAAAGTATAATTACATGTTTATATAGTATTTACCACGATATCACAGTTGAACCTATTTTCTGTTGATTCTCTTACTTGCTCTGTCTGACAAGAATTTTAGGTTTTAACACCGGTAATAACAATAATGCAGCCATTCTGCCTAATTCTTCTGCGGTAAAGAAATAAATGAACAGAATAATGTATTAGTCTGTGACTGATACGACAATTTCTTCGATACGCTGTGTTGCTACAGGTGCTTAGCATAATATTTGGGTAGACCTGGAGTCTCTACTTATATGCAGAATTTGATTTGTATCATTTTATTTTTAACATATACTACTAAACTTTTGATTTGCAGAAATTATTGTTATAACAATGGATTTTAAGGCAGTTTTATGTATCGTGACTTTGTGTATATATATATATATATCTAGTTTGTAATCTTCTTCAACATATACCTAATAAAAACTATTTTGTTAATTGCTAAAATTATTTTTAAGAACAAATTAATAAGTTATGAGATAATCGAATCTAAATAATCAACTTTCGATATATATATTTCGGCGTTTGGGTTTTATCTATGTAAATTATGTATATATATGTAATTCATATCAATCGTTTATTAACCATAATACAAGCTCTGCTTAGATAGCGTAGTGTGAGATATCCAAAAATATTTGTTATTTGTTTATTATTATTATAACTTTCCCCTTACTGAAGTACTAGTTTATCAACCAACTATTTAAAAGCTATAGACATTCCATGTTTCCACCTAAAGATTGCATGAAAAGACAGTTTTCAAAATGAAATTCTTGAAATATTTCAAAACGTGCACAGTATCTATCGCTGTCACAAAACATACTTTACGTATAAATGTCTCTTATACTTAAAACAGAATTAAAGAATCGTGGCATGTCACTTCTATTGCACTTATTAGTACATTAAACTCTAAAGTCTCCCCGAGGAGTGCGCCCGCGCCACTGGCGAGGGGAACTGTTCAAAAATAGAATGCTCATGGATTCCTATGCATATTGCTATGATGCTTGGCCGTTAGCACGCGCCTGCTAAGCCGTGGCTTTATTATATGTTAGTGTATGTACAATCGTTGACATATACCTATAGAGGCGCAAACTTCATTACCACACGTCGCAAAAAATGTAACAACTTTGAACTTTAACGATGTAGCTTTGAAACCATTAGACAATTGAAAGTAAACATACGCATGTCTCACTTACACGCCTTACAAGGACTTTGATGTCGCTGTGATTAGGCAAAGACAAATCATAAACTTCACAATGGCGGACCAGTGTTGACTACTCTATGAAAATTTACCCATAAAAACCGAGCTTTTTTTATATTTTAAATTGTGTCCTTAAATTTGAATGGAATAGGTATGAAAAATAAATTAGCTGTAATTTTTTTGTTAAATAATTTATTAATATTTAAAAAATAAAATCAAACACTGCTGTGAACATCAGCTTCGTAAACAATTCTCTATTTAGATTCTTAATTGTAGGTTTGATCTATGCCTAGATAGTAGCATAAATTAGAATAGGTATTAATTCATATGTTCACGAAATTACACAACTACAATTAATTTGCTAATTTTATTATCAATTATTAAAATATGACACTGATAACTAAGTAAAGTAATCTAATGACCATGGACACCCGCAACACCAGAGGCGTCACAAGTGCGTTGCCGGCCTTTGGGGAAAGAGGAGAGGGATGGGGGACGGGTCGGGGTATGGTCCTTCAATATCCACACTCGGTGAAACATGTATCGACTTCCACATATAACACAATAATAACCTACTACAGCGCCATATACCCACCGCGCACCGCATGCCATCCCGACTCACTGGGATCAGCGGACTTCAGCCCCGACTCACTGGGACTAGCGGCATTCAGTTCCGACTCACTGGAACTTGCGGCACTCAGTTCCGACTCACTGGAACTACTCACTCCTGGCACTGGCAAGCTCCGCAACAGAGCACAGACAGCTGACTCATCAGATATCGACCTCCAGTCTTGGAGGGGAGTGATGTGGCGACTTCCACATATAACACAATAATAACCTACTACAGCGCCATCTACCGAAGATACACTGAGCTACGAAGTAACGCACTGTACCTACAAACTACACTACACGGAGCAACTACAAATCCTGAATCGCGCAATTAAAGTTCACGCGCCGATTATCATATATACAACATCCCAACATCAACTGTTGGGCAGTAGCCCGCCAGGCATGATCACCTCGCCTGGTCGGAGGATCCTCCCTTTGTGTTGGGTGGAACATGATACCCGTTCCCCCACAAACACAATGCAAGCGTTACTTCACACCGGTTTTCTGTGAGGCCGTGGTATGACTCCGGTCGAGCCGGCCCATTTATGCCCAAGCGTGGCTCTCCCACGGGCATTTGTCATTCATCATCATTACTGCAGCCTTTAACTGTCCACTGCTAGACATAGGCCTCTCCTTAGAATGGAAGTTTTGGGCTACTACACCATGCTGACTAGATGGGTTAGGTTAGGGTTTGTTTCAAATTTTCCCGGACCTCTCCCTTCTCAGGCTCAGGTTTTAGGCTGTTCGATTCCATTCCAACACACTGCTCCACCGGAAACCCCGGCCGGGATGAAGGCCAGAGGGGGTTTCCATATTTAAAAAAAAAAGGTTTTGTTACAAGTTTTCCTTCCCTTTACAGTGTGTTGTACAGCGTAGTTTACTCCCATAGTTTAGCCGCTTCTTACGACACCCATGAGAAAGAATAGTTTCCATAAAAAAATACTAATAATTGTTTCACCTACGCCATGTACTACTTTTTACCATGGTTTCACCTACATGGAACTCGATTACCACGATCAAAACATCAACAAAACGAAAAAAAATTTTAATTACATTATAATAGTTCTAATTATCATAAAGAGTCATACAAAACTTATAAATATATTATTTACCCATCGTTTCAAAGGTTTATAATAATTATGTAGTAATAAGAAAAGAAATGTTTCATCTCAACACTATTTTTGCAAAGTGCACTTATCTACACGTTCAGTTATTCCTTGTATGTATTGTATGCTATTTCAGGACTATTAATAAATTACCATAGAATACTAGAAGTTCATTAAAAAAGTCTTTTAAACATCCATTGAAGTTTCAAGGAGGGATCGAATGTTTAGTGCATGACAGATTTATCGCTTACTTTGGAGACGCCTGGAGGTAATTAATTATGTCTTTAATACGTCACTTGATTAAATAGTGGGGGAATTTTGTGACTATTTATGATGTTTTTAGTGGAGCGGCATATTGACTTACCTTCTTTCAATAATTGATCAAAAAACTATGTACGTTTTTATCGTAGTGGTAGCTTTTTCACGCGGTTATTACTTCTGGTATTCTATTCAAAATTGTTGGTAGAAAATACGCTGTTATGCATGTCTTAGTAGAACCTTTAATAAAGTAAACTTCAGCGCAAATTTACGAGTTGCATACATACAGCCCATCGGAAATATCTGCGCACCCCGTTGGAATTCGCATCACCTAACGCTTCCCTACGTGTCGCGTCGCCATCGCCTATCTATCTATCGTTGCCAACGCAAGCACCGACGCACGTGTATGATTCTTGCTTTCGTAATCTCATTCTTGTTTATTGTTTCTCTGTTCAGTGAAATATTAATAAACTACCTATTAAGTAAACTACTAGCCAGGTTCGCAGATATTTCCGACGAGTTGTACGTCCCGGCCTGTTTCTCCCGGGCCTGTGTTTTTGGAAAACGTAGAATGGATGAAATTAATAATTCGTCATAAAAAACAAAATCCTTCTAGATTCACAAAACACTCCAAATTTATTATTTCTTTACTATTATCATAAATCGCATGTTTCTCCCGGGCCTGTGTTTTTGGAAAACGGAGAATGGATGAAATTAATAATTCGTCGTAAAAAACTAAATCCTTCTACATTCATAAAACACAAACCACTCCAGATTTATTATTTCTTTACTACTCGTACTATCATAAATCGTAGCGATACAGTTACAACCTGTAATTGCGCTACTATTATATAAAATACTACACTACTGTTTAAAACAATCGTGAAAATCAAACTATTCCCTGTGATAATAACTTCACAAAGTATGCATTATTTTATTCTCATAATATCACACTTTTAGTGTCCACTTGTCTTTTCCCAGCAATTACTTTATGTCTTGCAATATGTAAGCTTTGTTTTTGCTGTGAATTAAGTCTATTCAATTTCATTGAATCAATATATTAACTTATTTAACTTTCTATTGCAGTTATTATACTGACTAACTTTTGCCCGTGGCTCCAGCCGTATTTATATTGATTATCGCTTTAAAAATAGCCTGTGTGCTTTCTTAAGAATCAAAGTATCTCCATGCCAAGTTTCATTAGAATTTGTGCAGCAGTTTAGCCGTGATAGCACTGAAAACGTAACTATAATCAGACTTTTTGGAAACATACTGTACTGTATTGATTGTACATATCATTGATAAACTGCCTGCACCCAGAACAAAACAAATAATTGTCTCATAACTAAACATCGCGCGACGGCGGAGGAGCTGCAGGAGATGGTAACATTTATGAATGAGGGATTTAAAATGAAATATATTAAAATGAATGTTATGTAAACAAAAGTAATGATTTTTGAAAGGGAAAATAGTATAAATGACTTGAATATTAAGATTGAAGATCAGAGAATAGAGCAAGTGAGGCAGTTTGTATATTTAGGATCTATGTTCACAAGGAATGGAGCAGATGAAGATGATATAGAAAGGAGAGTGAAAGCTGGAAATAAGGTGAATGGTGCCCTGCATTCCTATGTTGCTAGCTAAAACGTGTCGAAAAGGGCACGTTTAGCTGTACAACATGGTGTGCAGGTCCCAGCTCTTATGTATAGAAGCGAATCTTGGGAATGGCAGAAGAATCACGAAATTAGAATAAATAATGTGGAGATGCGGTCCCTAAGAAGTTTGTGTGATGTGAAAATTAGTGACAGAGTCAGGAATGTAGTTATAAGAGAACGTTGTGGATTGAAAGAAGATATAGTGGCAAGAATTGAAATGCGCATACTTCGATGGTTTAACCATTTAGAGTGGATGGATGATAGAAGACTCACAAAAGGAGTTTAATCAGGGAATGTATCTGGAAGTGTCAGAAGAGGTCGTCCACGGCAAACATTTACCGACCATATTTGTGATTTTCTTAATTAAGGTAATGTGAAGAGCACCAGGAACCGACGAGCACGTATGCAGCGATTGATAAATGTGGACGAAGCAAAAGAAATATGTCAGGACTGTAGTAAGGGGAGATCAATTGTCTCTGCCTACCCCCCTGGGAAAAAAGCATGACTGTATGATGATAAACTAATCATCATCACACGATTGCTAGTTCTGGGCTGAAATCGAAATTTTTCATCTGGGTTACCAGTCAGGGCAGTAACCACTACACTAACAAATCCATCGACAAAACCATAATAACTATAAGTTAAGTAAGCTCCAATCATAATGGAATAATATAAAATGTATGTATTTACAAAAAAAAAGTATATAAGTATTTATATCACTTGTCTAGTACCCATAACACAAGCTCTGCTTAGCTTGGGACTAGATGGCGTTGTGTGTTAGATGTCCGGAATATTTATTTATTTATTTATCATGTCGGAGTTCATAGAGTTTTGTGGCAAAATGATGTTTGGTATGTTGTGTTTATTAGTGTTACCTATGTTGGAAGCAATGACCTGGTTATATACCAATTAATTTTGGTCTCCTTCATCTCTTTTTAATTCATACATACAAAAGCATGGTGTGGGTCACCCTGCTGCATTGTTGCATTATCTGCATTCGTAATGAGTATGGTGACTACCACTCTTGGATTCTGCTTTTGCTTTCAATCAGGCAGGTAGAGTCATTTGGCAGGCCCACATTTCAAAAATATGAAGTGTCTGTAAGTAATTTAAAATTACAGTTTTTCACTAAATGCATATTATGAAAGTAAATACGGTATTTGACGGTCGGAACCGACTTATGTCTCGAACGGCTGGACTGATTTTGACTGCTGATGATATAAAGAGTATCTTAGGCTACTTTTTTAAACTAGCTGCGCCCCGAAGTGTTACTATACGGTTATTTTTATGAAGGTACAACAACAACGGCGTATAACACCACGGTGCGCAGCTAAACTTATTTTTTTTTTATTAGACTTGCTTAGCCACAAATATGACTACGTCTCCTACTCGTAATATATTACTTAAATTACAATTTATAAATATATCTGCTGATTTTCATAAATCGTCTGTTATAAATCTACATGTCAAAATTTATGGCATAATATAAAATTATAAAAGCCAGACGTAATATACGCCTTTGGGTATACCCTATTAATCAGAAAGAAATAGAAAAAATAAGTAATTTTAAGAAAATATTAGACTACGAAAATTATGAAATACCTATCATCATCAGCCTATTGTAATCTAGTCTTGGATCCATTATGGGCTACTCTTATATAGTTCCTGCACTCGCAACACTCCATCTGGCCTTGCCTTAGCCTGGCAATAAAGATATATTAAAATGTCCATACTGTTACCCGTAACTGCCAGAAAATTATTTTTTCAAATACAATATTTCAGTGCTTAACACATTTAAAAGGAAATTGGTTTAGATTGTTGTAATATTGATTATGAAACCATACTACAGCTATGCTTTGATTTAATTCATATAGTATTTATTCGTAACTATTTTACAAATATTGTGGTTGTTGTTTTATTGTTACGGCAATAAATAATCATAATTACAAACATATAGGCAGACAGAGTTGCTTTCGAATTTGTAAGATTATGAAAAAAAAGATAAAAGTAAAAGTAAAACCTCCATGCTCTTACTTTTACTATGGAAACTTTTATGTTTTATGTTAGAAAAGACTTAAGTAAGAATTCACAGTCATAATCCAGAGAGAACATCATGCAAGAGATTTCTATGAAAGTATATTCGCTTTCAAAGATCTGCTTTTAAACTATCTGATATCAAAGCAGATAGAAAGGCTGGATGAGTGTTAAAACCCTTACGGTTTGGTCATAAATTTAGTAGTCATCATCTCTTTAAAGTGGGTTTGTGAATCAAAAAATAAATACCTAAATAGAGTTAGGAAGTAGAAAGCAGAAACTGGAGAAGATTTCACATAGTTGACTTCTTTAGACAACGAAGATGATTACCAGAAATAGCTGCACATTTTCACCAACCATCAAGACTCCTTTTCGTCTTCTAGAACTTTACCATTAACTTGGGGTTGGCCTTTCTTGTGGGCATTTTTCAATTAGCGCGATTCATTTTATGCTGGGTTGTGGTCTCAATGAGCTTCTTTCAGGTCTTCTTCAACCGTCATTCAGCATTCCACGAAAAGCTTCATTCACTATATGATCGTCTAAGTGTCTTAGTATATGGCCGTATCATCTAAAACGTTTCTCTTTTGCCTTATCGACTACTGTGGAAAATTTTAAACTCCCCCTGATGTATCCTTTACGAATCTTGTCTATTAGGGTGACACCTACTGACCAGCGTTATTTCTGCAGCGTACAATTTATTAAGGTCGCTCAACATTCATGGCTTTGTGTGTTAGATGTACTAAATATTTATTCATTCATTCTGAACCACACAGAACAGCATGCCTAACTGCTCTATTGTAAATCTGCTCATTGACTTTCAGAGACATAATTCTGTCACACATTACGCCTGTAAGTTGTCTCGACGTCATCCATTCCTTTGTTAGTTGAATGAAAAACATCACTGTCAATAATGTCGATAATGCTAAGTATTAAGCCCAGAGGTAGGAACCGTTAAGAATAAAAAATATACTTGCTGAATGTTTTATGACTCTGAGTTGATGAGATCAAACAAAATTATGAATTCTTGATAACAAAATAATAAGGACAAGAAATAACACTTAACAGATCATACCTAATTTTGTGAAACAAAAATATAATTTTTAATTCAGTAAAAGTTAACTTATTATCACAAAATATCATCACTCGGAAATACTTATTGCTTTTACTAACACTTTTTCAACTTAAATCTCCGATACAGTTTCCTGTAATATAATTATTAACAGTCATTGAAATTGCTCATTTATTCTTAAGAGTACTGAACACATATTCCATTATCACCAATTCTCATTCGCATTCTTTAAAAATTACAAAAGTTATCAAAGAAAATTCGACTTTAACTGTTTGGTTCTAAGAATGGTTTTACTGTAAATAGAGTATGGTTGTTATGAAAACCAACGTGGGTGTTTAATGGTCGAGGACTGAGGCTTGGAGACAGCTGTCGTTCCCTCGGGCACCACTAAGGGTTTTGTTTACAGTACACACTAATGACAAAGATCACTGCGGTATTGAGATTGCTTTAGCGTTACTTCATTCAGAATATTGAGATAGATTGGAATTGACAAATTTTGGAATCTTGTGTACAATATTCACTGAGCTTTATAACTGTAAGGAATACTAAAATAAAGTACTATACCTAGGTACTTACTATATTTAGTACTAAGTATTTTAAAGGTATTCTTTTTTTTCGATAGATACCTATGTGTTCGCTCATGGTTTCAAGTTTAATAGTACATACCTAAGACTGTCTTGTTACTGAGTTTAAGAGGAAACGAGAATGTTTCTAGTCACCTGGATATTGAAAAAGAAGGAGAGAGTGTAAGTGAAAGTAATTCACAAAACCACGCATTTTTTTTTCTTATTTTTATAACTTTTTCTTTGCATTGTATTGCATTGAAAACTTAATTTATCGATTTTTTTTAAATCAAGTATAGGGGGATCAAACTGACAACACTCATTGCAGTAGAAATTGTTTGAGTGACCGCTTAAACCACAACAATTTGAGTACATTCTCAAGTCAACAACTTACATAAATATCAGTGACATTTTCATATTCAACCTTCATTATTTCTAACTAAAGCAACATATATTCTGACTTTGTTGGAGCAGAGATAACATACGTCTTATTAAGTATATCTAAATTTAAATTCTACAGAATTAACTTAACAATTCAAAATAAGAATTGTTTTGGAAAATAGTTTGACAAACAGAAAAGTAAACCCGGTAGGAGTTTTTCTCATCGAATTTCTCTGAATTGTGTTCTATTTTCGACTTCGGAGCGAAGCACTAAGTACTCAGAAACTTCGCGCATGTTTGGAATAAAAGAGTGGTAATTATAAAAAATGTACTCATTGTTATTCCTACCGTAATTTAAATTTTCAATAATATTTTCTGTATCCTCCTCAATGCATATCAGTTAGTTAGAGTATATACAAACTTAGGAAAAAAAACATGGGTTCCTCCACAGCAAAACCCTTCTCACCAAGCTATTCATGAAGTTGGAACTCCTCTATATTCATTTAAATATGCATAATGCCAAAATACCCAAGAAAAATACATGTACTTCAGTAATTAAAAGGACTCATTTGAATTAATTATTTAAACTTGTCTTTATCATCAAAAGTTCAAGTATAATATGTTTGTTTTTTTATTTATATGAGCCTGCCAAAGTGACTCTACTCTGCTTGATGGAAAGCATGAACCAAATCCAAGAGCAGCATGGTGACACACACTGAGAGGTGATCTCCTGTTAAAATGCTTCATCGTCAATGGGCCTTTGGTTTTCTACTCACCGATGAAACATGACATCACGAAAAAGCCCGTTACACACTAGAATAGTAAATAAAAAAATGTTTCGGGCATCTTACACACAACTTGTGCGATTTTCCCTAAACTAATACGACCTTCAAACCTTCAAGAAAAGAGCGTACTCCTTCCCAAAAGGCCGGCAACGCACTTGTAACACCTCTGGTGTTGCGGGTTTCCATGGGCGGCGGTAATCGCTTACCATCAGGCGATACGTCTGCTTGTTTGCCGCCTATATATATATATAAAACAATGCCATCTAGTCCCAAGTTAAAGCTTGTATTACGGGTACTAGACAACTGATATAAATACATATATACTTTTTTTGTAAATACATACATATTATACATAGAAAACACCCAAATTTCGGAGTTTGTAGATCATACAAACATTTGGTCCGACCCGGGAATCGAACCCGAGACCTCAAGTACAGCAGTTTGATAGTTATTAATTATATTGTAAGCATACTTGTTCGATATAAAATACCCTGGTTTATAGAAGCCTGATCAAACGGCAATTTCACTCTCAAGATGCCGAATTGGTAAAAAAGTTCCAAGCCCTTTTTAAAGAAGCAAAATTGCATCCAAGCAATCCGTGTTAATTTTGATACACATATTTTATGAAATAGTTGAACTACCTATAGGTGAATATTATCGGCGCAGTGTGTGAAATTAACAATACTATCGTGAATTTTGCTCTTTATCCCTTTGTCTTTATCCGTATTGTGAAGTGAATGGCTGCAAGATCATATTCTCTGAAGATTCTATTAACACATCATTGTCCCACATTATACGCGTGCATTTAAAAGTTGATGCACTCGAACCGTTTGTGACTGACCTCATTATGTACAAAAAATTGTGTCCGTTCACGGTAGAATTTTCTTACATTTATGCTTTACAAAGTATACTTAGTATGCTGATACAGATAAGGTTGTTTGAAAGAGATTGCTATTGCAGGGACGTCTTTACCTATAGTGCAGTATGTGCGGTGCACACCGGCTTAGCAGTGTTAGGAACGCCGGCCCTGGCACTCTTAAAAGACGCTACGCTTATTAAAAGGTGCTAGAGAAATTATTGCACACGGACGCTTCAGAGAACTTCGGGATAGAGCCAGCTCTGTGCTTTTGCCAATAAGGTCACCCTTTGTAACACAGTATTATATATTGATATATATGCAAATACAATCAGTGAGAAGATCATGAACCTTTTTTTAAAATATGAGACGGTTAGTGGACATGCTGATTTCAAGTGGTAGCGCATACCAGACTAGAACTGCTTAAACGAAGAACGAAGAATTTATAAAGTCAAAATTATGGGAGAGACATAAATGAAGCAGATTATTTTCTGAGCAAAGATTTCTGTTGTGATTGGAGGTCAGGAAACGGAGATAGGGATCTAGAAAAGTAGGTGAGGATGAGGAGGTGAGAAATAAAAATAAAGAGGTCAGAGTTCGCTGTTAAAGAGTTAAGGACTTTTGCATTTAGGTCGAAATAGCATGCATCACCATAGTCAAATAACGAAATGATCTAGAACTGCATAGGGGTAGTTTTGGTTTTAGGAGGCAGGAATTTCTTAAGGCGATATAGTATCCGTATGTTTCCAGTTACCTTCTGACTCACGTGAGTAACCTGATCTAGTCAAACGAGAGTTGAGTCAATGTGTAGACCCTGATCTTTGACTACGGGGCTAAAACTTATCGCTGACCCGTTGAATACGATTGGCGAGATTGAAGCAGAATTCCATCTGCTTATCATGCGTTTGCTGCCTACAACGATCGCCTGGCATTTGGTAGGGTTAACAGTCAATTAAAATTTCAACCACCAGGTATATATGGATTCTAGAATTATATTAACTTCATTTAAGGCCCCCTCAATGTAGAACATCAGCATACACACCTGTATCACCATACGCACACTGAAGATGTTGAGTAATGAGAATAATAAATATTGCGACTAGAAGAGGAGATAATAGACCGCCTTGAAGAACGCCAGAGTGCATATCGCACCAACTCGAAGACGAGTCTTCAATACGACCACACTGCTGTCGCCCCTGAAGATAGGAGGAGAACCATTCCAGTGCCTCTGGAAGAATCATTAGATGACTAAGGGTAAATAGAAGGATTTTGTGATTGATGGTGCCGAATAATCTATCAATCCAACGATGAGAGATTATCATTTATAGTCTAATGGGATCAGATTGTTTTTAATGAATATCTGCAATTTAAGAGAAACAGCTACATTGCTACCATGGGAATGCTCTCTAGAATTACAGGGTTTTATTTATAGAATTAGGTTTTAGATTAAGATTAGTGTATGGGTATTATACTAATACTAGCTGCCCCTTGCAACCTCGTTTACGTCTACTGTTGCCCGTAGCGTAATAATTTTCCACCGTTTTTTAAACATTATTCATTGGGGCTCCGTTCCTATTGGTCTTAGCGTGATGATATATAGTCTATAGCCTTTCTTGATAAATGGACTATCTAACACTGAAAGAATTTTTCGAATCGGACTAGCGGTTCCTGAGATTAATACGTTCAAACAAACAAACAAACTCTTCAGCTTTATAATATTGGTATAGATTAATCTAAAACGTAATCTCTGAATTTTCTAATTGAAAATAAGACATGTTTAAGGAGTTCGATCGTAAAAACAGTATGTGGCATCGCATAATGTTGATGAATACTCGCTTAAAATAAAATTGGTAAAACAGCACTATTTTTTTCATATTCCTAAATTGGGAATCTGGAAATCTGCGGAAAATTGTCTTTTTGACCACGTTCACACGACGTCATCAAGTCACAAACTAACTTAAGAGATGGTTACTTAACTACTGATACAGGGAAATACATAATAATGTACTTTTTACTTAAATACATTCAATAATATGAAACAAACAAATATTTGCAGATCATGCAAATTATAATTAATCCTTTCCGGGAATTAAACTCGTGACCTTGAAAACCTTGAGGTCTTGAATTCCATACTTGGTGGTGTAGTCGAAGTTTGACACACCATGTGGTACGTAATCTAAGTCGGTTTGCCAACCCATCCCGATCCCTACACACAACTACACGAGTGAATTAAAAGGGTGACTGGCCAAGAGTGTTTTAACACTGTAAAACTGGTAAACAACACATCACAAGACAACACTTACCAATACCGTCCGGCAACCTAACTGCACAAAGGCACAAAAATATAATTGTGTATTTTTAAAACTTCAGAACTTTTTTTTGAGGGAGAGGCCCTCGAAAAAAAGTTTTGGGCTGCTATGCCACGATGACGATAAATGTAGGGCTGTGTATTAGTTTCCAGTAGTATTGTTATGAAGCCGTATATTTTTAATTAAAATTAAGAACATGTGTATACGAATTTTTCTTTTGATAAAATTACGGAAATCTACTGCTGAATTATTGTCAAGATATCCCGACATGCTTACAAGTTGACATTTAAAATAGAAATCGATACTTTGAGAAAACTATTTATTATAATTAGTAAACATTATACTACTTGTAGAATGTTAACGAATTGTAGTAGTTAATTACTCTAGAAATTGTTTGTATATGTCGTCGATGTCTGGTAAATACCAATATTTGGCTTGTAGTGGAAAATTAAAACAACATTAATCAATTTTTCCTACGGAAATATCTATTCTAATAATCTTCAATTATTTCTCATAAAAGAGGAAAAGCAAAGTAGGTAGGTAATACCTAGATAACACTTTGCGTTTGTTAAAAACTCCTAATCATTTTCCATTGAATCATCACATACATCGTATCAACGTATTTTTTGGCATTTTCCCAAAAAATATTGTATTAGAATTTATCTGAATCAACCTGAAACAACTTTTCAACGGCAAGGTTAGGATTATAAATTTAAATTTTTATTTCAATCAGTTGAGGATAACAAATAAATTACATTGTATACATAAGTCGTGCTTCCGTGATTTCTTTACGTGCTTGCCGCCCGGTAAAGCATACGCCCTAGCTGAAGAAAGCTCTGTAGGGCGGGCGACTTCCTCGACATGAGCGCCTCTAGTGAGAGCCCGCCGGAACTAACAAACAGCTTGCGATTGGCCAGCTCACGTGACGTCACAGCACATCCGACCAATGGGGGGGAATGCTATCGCTCTCGGCCGCAGTCCTCATCGCCGCGCCTTCGTATGAGCCGTGTGTCGCTGCCGGTCTCCCCCCGCACCCCGCGACGAGCCGTCTCGCCCGCATTCTAGTTGTGGGTGTCGCGCCGTGCAGTCCTCGCGTGTGCCGCTGAACTTAGTGCGCCGTTTGTGAGTGCTTTATATCCCGCACGAGTGTCAGTGTGACAGAGGAACCTGTAGCCCGCCGCGGAGGATGTTAACAGCGCACGGTGAGTGATGTCGACAAGTCGTCGGACGCTTATCTCCCTGCGGCGCCACGTGAACGCGCTCTATTTATAAAATGTAAACACGCAACTAATTTGATTTGAATACACTACGGTATTGCTACTTAAAAGCGAGAGTACATGCCAGGACCGCGCTCTACTAGCGTTCGCAAATTATCAATAAAGACTCAGCTCGCGACGGTCCAGATTGCCGAGTTCCTGTAAGACGAACGATCCAGTGACGTATTGACGTCGATGATTTAATGGAGTGCCACAGGCTTAGAGTTAAATATTCCTAATTCAAGAAATTAATGCTCTGTTAACAGCCTTGGATTGGTTCAGGGTTGGTGATAGCCAGATAACGTGACCTTGAAAAGAAGTCTCGCGAATGCCGGCCGGCGCTGGAAGCGAGCGAGCTCACGGAAAATGTCCAGACAAACAACGATAATGATGTCGCAAACACAATGATAATTATGTTAATATAAAAGATTTTTGCACGAGACAATTAAAAAATATCATCAATATAATGTATACAATTCGCCTGGTTATTATGAAATGTATTAAATTGTTGTTCAAAATTTGGACACAATTTATATACAAATGACAAGCAAAACATCCAAATTTTTATTCCTTAAATGTTATTTAAATTTGGATAAAGCTATATAGATGAAGCTGCTAAATTTGGATGCGTTTCAATTAACTACTACATGCAAGAGTTTAAGTGACTAATGAAACGGTCGAATGAGTAATTCAACAAATGAACTTGTTATATTATGTGACCCAAGAAGTCCCATTATATTGTTTTGCAAAACAACACACTGATACAATTCTCTCTTGTAAATGGGTGTAATTTCTACAACACAGTTTTCCCTCATAGCGCATTTTTTATAATGGCAGTCAAGTCAAGTCTATCCGGTTGAGATACCTCGATACGGTCAGGTTCGAGGCGTTGGTCCCACGCCTCGTTCCACATACTCATTTCTTTTGATTTGTAATCGCATGGTCAGTTAGCCTGACACCAATCAAGTGATTTACGTATCTTATAAGAATATAAGTTAACACTGCAGATCCAAACATGTTACAACTTTATCAAATGAAATTGAATGCTTACATTTTAAAATTAATAATCTAAATGAACACTGTTTATTAAAACATTTCAATGCTATTATACCAAGGTCAAATATTTTTTTAACCCTACAACTGGCAGTAAAAACGAAACATAACAAAAATTAAGAAGATTTGTAATTCTCATTCGCACTTACGCACATTCAAATGTTAAAAGAGCAGTTGCCATATCTGTTGTGTGCATGTTCTGTTTCACTTGTACGAGTTCTGTGCGTGAGAGAAGGACAGAGATAATTCGCATCGACTGCGCTAACCGGCCATGCGAGATGCTCAGCCGTATCATAAATATTAATCAGGCGCTGGTGTCAACAGCCACCGCGTAACGTGACACCGCCGCGATCCACTGCTAGCCTGGTACTTGAAGTAGCGGCCAGACACTATACTCCAGACAAACATGACTATTGAATGTAGGATTAAATGACAATGCTACATAGAACTTAGAGTTAATATCATAGAAATCAGATAGCAGCGTGCATCACGAACTTAAATTTATTTAATAATTGATTTCCATATTGCAGGAATTTTTCTTCATCAAATGTGTAATTGGTTGTTTTAAAAAAAATATTTTTACATAAACAGATATATGTCGAACATAACTATATTGTTATCGTTAGTACATCCGTTTGTGCCTACGCATTAAGCCATGACCTGCCCTACAACTCAGATTTCAACTGGTGTTTGTTATGCATTTTTATGTTAATAATTATACCCTAAAAGCATTTAACTACAGCATAGTTCGTTTACATTGAGTGACTATTTTATTTCTCACTCTTACTTATTAATAATTAAAAGAAAAAGGTTTAAAAACAACAATACGTAATAAAAAGAACCAGCTCAACGTGTATGATTTTTATCTTTTAGTAATTGAAGTTGTACAAAATGTTGATGATGGCGCTTACGGGAAGTTTTCGGTGTCGTTGGATCTTGGCGCTATTGACCTTCATATTTAACTCTTTACGTAAATCAACAAACAGGTTTCATTCATATGTGTACGTAAATTTTTTAATAAACACGAATATTAGGCACTGAATTTATGTACCTATTGAAAAATCGAACAAATCAGTTTCATCTATAATGATTTATATTTTATAAGAGTTCTAAAACATAATTTTGCTAGCAAGAATTGGATTCTAAGAAAATATTGCTGTGAATTGCTATTACAAAAATACATTATCTGATGAAATGTTGTCATATAGTTTTTTGCTTTTTAAAATCGTTGGTTTTAATGGCAATATTGTCGATAGTCTGTCTTCCATCTCATTACACTTTCAATTATGAATATACAACATTTGTGAATATATCACTTGTTTATTATTATGACGAACGCATTATAATAAATGTTGACGCTCTTAAGTTAGCTACCAATGTTGAACAATGTCTTGACAATTGTATAAACTAAGTAGACCAATACTTAAAATGTAATTAAAAACCAGTTACCACTACGACAGCTTAGCTTAGGGATAATAAAGATTTAATTGCACAAGTCCAGAATGGAATAAAATAAGTAAAATTGTTGGAAAAAAAGCCGTCTACGTCGAGATAAGAAAAGTAGATAGGAATCTCTGAAGACACTTACACCGAAGACTTTATCGGAAGATTTACTTAAGTACAAAAACTTTTAACGATAATTGAATCGTTTTAAGCAAATTAAGTTAACTGTATGTCATTCGAAGCTCTCAGACTTAATAATTATTGGATTTAGTTCTGTCGAATAACTTCATTGTAATTTCAAATTATATTCGTTCAATGTTGTAGTAACACTTTAACTATGTCTTTAAACTTCTCGGGATTATACAAGTCAATTATTGAAAAGTTACAAGTAAACGGTTGAAGCTACTCCAATGCAAGATCAAGACATGCCGGTTGCTTTTGCTTAACAACGATGCGTGTGAGCACATCTGCAAAGTTTTTCAAGACTCTGTGTGCGTATATGAACACGTTTTTTGTTAATGTGCGAGTATGAGCCAGCGGTTCACTTATGGGTTCTCGGCATGCGTGTTCACTGTCCTTTTTATTTTTTCTTTATTAACATGTTTCATTTTATTATCGTCCTCTACTACGGAAGAAATATTACTTTAATTATTAGTTAACTTCACTGAAGGGAACAAATGTAGGTAGGCATTGATTAATTATTACTGAAATTTCATTTGTGTTTATATTTATTAATCAAAGTTTCATAGAGCTCACATAATAATAATTGAGTTAAATGAAACTTTTGCATCTTGCGTAAATAAATTCGTAACTGAAATTAAACGAAACAAAAAAGGAAAAATCCCCACGACATAATGACGGACTGCCATAGTCGGTGAAGAAATTTAAGGATTCATTAAATAAAAGACCACATGATAATTATGATACATATCAATTAAGATACCTAAATGAAGGATAATAATAAAATGAAATTAAACGTTCAAAGGCTCTAATAAAATGATCAATTGGAGCTAGACTAAGAAAAGCATGTAAGAATTACTCAGCAAGGAAATACTATCGAACATTGTTTTTTTTACTTTTAACTTTAATTATAATAGCAGAAGGTTCACTTTGGTTTAGATGATATAGATTGAGATGTTACGTTTATTGATAGAGGCACTTGTAATAAGAGTCACGAGTTGTTGCGTAATGCGAACAATCTCGTTCACTTCATGTGTTAGACCAAAACAAAATTTTCGTCTACATTATTTACTTTAGTTCTCTCCGTTTTTGTATATTTAGCAACGCAAAGGTTACAACTGCGGTTGTTGAAATATTTTTCTGATTATAAATCTAAATATAAAGTTACTTTGTGTTAATAAAGTATGATTTTTATTCATTTTAAGCATTAATTTTGTTTGCTAATAAATTGATTGATTGCATTGTGATCTTGTACGTAACACATAAAATCAGTATATTTTTTTTAATATAGCGTTCCGTCTATTAAGTTCTTTCAAGAGATCTCAAATTTTCGGGCATTACATAGAATGTGGTTAGAAAAATCATAAGTAATTTAATTTTATATTCCATTAATTTTATCCATTGCTTATACAGTGAGATTTCTTTAGACTTTGTATGTAACTTAAGAAGTATAAAACTCCACAAGAAAATAAAGAAAACTGTACAAACAAAACTTACAGAATCGTTAAAAAATCAAACACAAAAAAGGAGACAAAATAGGTCTTAAATCCATCTTAAAGCATACAAATAACCATACAGTCAGTCACTAAGGAGTCTAATATACATAAGTAAGTATCTTATCCCCAAACCCAAAAACAACGCATCAATAAGGTAAGAATAAACAGCGATTTTATTCTATGACAAAGTAATGTTCTGTCAGCGGCTGATAGATGTAGCTGAAAACTTAAAATCTTCCACGTTCGTGCCCTAGAGCATCCGTTGACAGACGCAGAGCGAGTGATGGATGGGCTCTTATCACTTTTGATAACCTTCCGACGTCTTCTCCCGGCACCCCACCTCAGATGCGTAATGTTTTAGCGAAAGTGCGCCTATAAATAAAATGAAAATATTACTACGTGTGGGTAGTTTTCTTTTGTATCTGTATAAACCTTTTAAAAGTACTTTGACATTTAGTCTAGGACAGCAAGTTTGATATTGTGGTGATTTTTTTCTCTGAATTGAACTAAACCTTTAACGCCTGATTTTTGCATTTGAAGAAGTCTAAATGGGACCATGAGCGCCCAACGTACAAAGTGTCTTATGAGTTTGTTACCCGTTATTAAGAATGATTGGCTTATCTATGCATGAGTGTCAATGAGGTCACTAGCATATTTATATTACATTTTAAAGTTCTTACAGATTATCTTTTTATAATATTCTAAATTGCTTTTGTAGCTAAGGAGACAATAAAATAGAACTTGAAATCTTGATTTAGTTTGGTACTTCGTAAAATATTCTTATGCATTCCCAGGCCCCGTAAATACTAAAATGGTAGGCCCACACAGTACGTACTACTATATCAGTCGACAATAAAGGATGAGTTTTTGCGTTGATGCATCCCGATGCACTTACACACAATGCATGTGCCGTTATTATTGCAGCAGATATACGTAGCTGTCCTAATAAGTAATTTACTTAAACACATATCGCACAATAACTTATCAGATATTATTGGCTGATAAAGCGACTGTGTGAGGGAGTCTCTAAGACGCGTCTGTCTTACACTTTGGGGGTAAAGACAACATTGTGTGGGTGATCATTCTTCATTTTCGCATTTTATCCCTAATAAATGTTTCCCTATTGTGTATGCATTATATTATCTAAATATCTATAAATTTAATCCAATATAAATCGACCTTACTTTAAACTATTCCACTTAGATATTTTAGTGTCTAATTATAAATACATATTAGGCAGCTATCCTTCAAACTATATTGCTTTCTTCCATATCGTGGAGGTTTTATACCAATTAATCGAAGTATTAATGAACAATCCAATACTGGAAAGGGGACTTTCGAATGTCCTCGCTCTGACCTTATCACAGCCCATAATTATCACAAAAAACTACAAGTGACTGGGTATTTTTTTATTTTTAATTATCACCCTTAACAAATGGAATTAAATAGTTTTTTATATTACTGAAAAACACGCATTCATTCGACTTCACAGTTGATAGCATAAGTACCTAATGTAGGAATGAAAAAAAACTAGAGAGATTATATTGTAATTGTAAGTAGTTTTTAGTTAGTTATAATGAAGAAGCACGCAATAATGATGATAATGTACCAAAAACGTTTTAACGGTAGTTCAGTTCTAAGTAGAAGCAAGCAAGAAGAAGAATATTATGTAAAAGCTGTGTGCCGAGATTTCTTTTATCTGTACTCCTTTTATCATTCAAAAATTAAAAATTCCTATTGTCTATGCTCGAGTAATAATACAAACAAGAAACGAGACCTTAACACACAGTTTTCACATTACCATTTATCTTATCAAATGTTAGGCATCAAGAGGTTCTTATCAATATTCATAGATAAAAACAATATCAGTGAAAACGTCACTATCAGTTACATACTGTGCAAAAAACGATTATAAATATACCTACAAAATAAATCAATTTTTATATTGTAGGTATTTTCTTAAGGTAAGGTAGAGCCATGCTGATTTCAGCACAAACTGGCCGAGTCTACCGGGGCGGTACTATCCATGTCATCATCTTCATCATCTTCCTAGCCTTTATTATTCCCAATATTATTTGGGGTCGGCTACCAGTTCAACCGATTTTACCTGAATATCAGTTTTTACACAGAGCGACTGGCATCTGACCTCCGCAACCCTAAGGGCGAACTGAATTCGAAGGTTGAACTAGTTGTCAGTATATTTGAGGGTACTGACTTCCCAATAACGATTGCCATAGCTGTTCATGACAACCGGGACTGACGGCTTAACGTGCCCTCCGAAGCACGGGCGGGAAACACCGCCATGTTCCATACTCCGGGCTGCTATTAAGAATTTCTTGTAGGAAAAACGGCATTAAGTTCACCTTTGTTACTATAATGTGCATAAAGTATAAATAAAAAAAAAAAATAAAATAAAAAAAAAAAACCCAACAGCAGTCCGACCCGGGAATTGAACCCGAGACCTCTTGATCTGCAGTCGCTTACGCTAACCACTAGACCAACGAGGCAGTACTATCCATGTACAGAAGATTAATATTCGTGCTATCGTGTTTCGTTGGTGAGTGCGAGACCGGAGGCCCAATGATGCAGAAGCATCACTAGGCCGCCATGGTCTGGGTAACCACAGCATGGTTTCTTTTTTTATTGCATTCGTCTACATTCGCAATGATTATGGTGAATACCACTCTTGGATTCTGCTAATGCCTTCCATCAGGCAGTGTAGAGTCACTTTGGTAGGCCTGAACATAAAAATCAAAAGTGAACAGATGGTTAGTATATATGATAGTGGAAATGTTTTTTTTGTGTTCATCGTCAACAGCTTTTAATATTCCACTGCTGTACGTTAAGAAACGTTAAAACGTTAAGAGTCTTAAGAAAGGAGGCACTTTTTAGGGTTCCGTACCGCAAAAGGAAAAAACGGAACCCTATTAGGATCACTTTGTTGTCCGACTGTCTGTCAAGACCCTTTTACTCAGAAACGCGTGGAAGTATCAAGCTGAAATTCATATCAAATACTACTTGATATATATACAAATATCAAGTCTACTGTCCCTTGGAGATGTGAAAAAATCAAACTTCTAAGCCAACGCAATCAAAAGATATAGCCGTTTATGCGACAAATTTTCGAAACTCGCAAGGGAATCAAAACCTACAGTGAACTCAGAATCTTGAAATTTAGTACAAAAGCAACATCTTATAGCACATATAAAGAGAAAATTACGAAAAGCATTTTTTTTGTTACATCCAATAATATACCTACAGGATTGTACGGTTTGTCAAGTGCGAGTCCGACTCACTCGACCGGTTTTTGTGTCTTAATCTAATACATTTAAACGAACAATTCTCATGCAGATAAATTTCTAATCTTAGACTGCCTCGGTGGCGTAGTGGTAGCGTATGCGACTGCTAAGCTGGAGGTCTCGGGTTCGATTCCCGGGTCGGACCAAATGTTTGTATGATCTGCAAATATTTGTTTCGGAGTTTGGGTGTTTTCTATGTATAATATGTATGTATTTACAAAAAAAAAGTATATAAGTATTTATATCAGTTGTCTAGTACCCATAACACAAGCTCTGCTTAGCTTGGGACTAGATGGCGTTGTGTGTAAGATGTCCGGAATATTTATTATTTATTATTATTATTATTATTATTATTATTTCTACACTGAATTTTTGAAACGACTCTATTACTATTATCATGACATTTAGTATGCAGGGGTTTCGGGGGCTTAATTATTTGAAAATTTACAATCAACAAAACTGGTTGATACTGGTACTTTTATCTTAATTTATATAATTTGTGTAACAAGTATAACAAACGACTCTAGAAGCCAGCTAGATACACTTAACAGTTCTTTTGCGAAATTTTAAAACAAATAAACTTCTTTCTTACACGTATGTGGTTATAATCAGTAAATGATAACTTAGAACCAGTAATTATTTAAAAATAAGACTCAATAATTTTTATGTATTAAAATAATAACAGCTCTCGTGATTATGACATTAAAGAGGAGTGCCAAAACCATTTCGTGGGAGAGCCACGCTTCGGCATAAATGGGCCGGCTTGACCGGAGTGATACCACGGCCTCACAGAAAACAGGTGTGAAATAGCGCTTGCGCTGTGTTTCAACGAGTGAGTGAGAATAACGGAGGCCCATACCCCAACCCCTCCCTCCATCTCCCTTCCCATCCCTCAAAGGTCGGCAACGCACTTGGGACGCCTCTGGTGTTGAGGGTGTCCATGGGCGGCGGTAATCGCTTACCATCAGGTGATACGTCTGCTCGTTTGCCCACTAGTCAGTAAAAAAAAAGTTTTGCTACGAAAATTTTAAAGGCAGAGAATATTATCATTCAAAAGGATAATTTAAAATAAGTGACTGTATCGTAATGTTCCTCTTTCATTAGTTAACTTGTCATATTATCACATGCCGTGCCTAATGGCACCATATCAAATATTGACTGGTACGCTATCGCATGACGTCATCCAGTAGTCGAAATACATACGAGCATTGGTTACCGTTGAGTTTAATACCAAAAATTAAGCTAACAAGTGTTTGTACGGCAATATTTTTTATTTAAATAATTTTTCAAGGATCGTTTTGATAATAACCTGAAATTAATAGCAATATTATTGCACACATAGCGCTAATTAGCCTCTAATTAAGTATAGTGTGCTACAGGATCCAGAACTCGGATAAACTCGAAATAATACGTGTGTACAGCTGTCTTCACTACTTAGGTACTTACTTACACTTATAAATAAGATGCAGTATTTTATTAGTTTTCAGTGCGTTAACGGAAATATTCTATTGAATAGAGTAAAAGATTGAAATGTTATTTTTTGCTTTTTGATTATGAATATGTAATTCACTGAAGACCTAGAGATTTCCTGATATCTAAATTTCAACCACAATGCATTACCATATGGTTTATTTTATATAGTTCGTCTCTTTTATATAGTGCTTCCTTTCTTACTATATGTTGTACTTTTCATATTACGAGTACTGTAGATCAAGTTGAAACATGTAATCAATGTGTTTGAAATTTGTGTGACAATGACTTCTACTTCAGCATTTATTTAGTAGTCAGTCTCTCAATTTTACTTTACAATATTATGATACACTTATTTCATGAATTCGTCATTAAATACGACTAGCTATATAATGCTAATGGTATTTACAGTATACTCTACCAGCTAACATAGCTTTGTTTACATGCTGAAGTAAGGCAACTCAGAATGAAATCGTCAAGAAAGAATAAATGAAGGACAATCGGCCTTTAACTCAGTAACATACACAAGTGTGTTTACAACGTACATATGTACATGCGTTCTGTGTGCGGATACACTTCGGTTATTCACATTAACATGCAAAATAAATACTAAAAAAAAGTAAAAGCTACTTTGCATACTGTGTAAACATACACATATAGATTATATGTATATCTATAATTGATATATGTATCTCGATTAAGTCATCGATATCGTTTAGATTGCATATATAATGATGATATCCTCGCTTGCTATCTTCATATACATCTATTATCTACATGGCAAAAATGTTGAATGGTTTGCATCCATATCCATACTATATATTATAAAGCTGAAGAGTTTGTTTGTTTAATTGTTTGAACGAGCGAATCTCAGGTACCGCTGGTCCGATTTGAAAATTTCTTTCAGTGTTGGATAGTCCATTTATCGAGGAAGGCTATAGGCTATGTATCATTACGCTAATAGAAGACCCAAACGAGGTTGCGTGGGTCAGCTAGTTAAGAATAAAAATAATGAATCAGAGTAAATTTAGAGTAAAAGCCATGAGACCAAAGTTAAAAGAAGTTAGAGGTTGAAGATCACATCTTTTCAAAATAAGTGATCGAAGTCTTTACATAGATACAGTATGGTTATGTTACTTAGTTAGGGTTATAAAGAATTTACTAAGTAATACTTGGTTACTGGATCCTTCTAATAAAATTAAGACTTGTTTCGGAGATTGGGTGTTTTCTATGTATAATATGTATGTATTTACAAAAAAAAAGTATATATGTATTTATATCAGTTGTCTAGTACCCATAACACAAGCTCTGCTTAGCTTGGGACTAGATGGCGTTGTGTGTAACATGTCCGAAATATTTATTATTTATTTATTATGTACTTTTATACGATATAGTAAAAAGCTGTTCAATTTTAATTTAATTTTATTTATTTGTATAGATTTAAAAAATGTCTCTACACTAACATCACCAAGAATATTTTCATCAATGATTTTTAACGAGTGTGAAATAGGTAGGCAAAGTTAGTTACGTAATAAATAAAAATCACATTAATGGAATTCATATCTTGATATAAAAATAACTTTCATTTTCGTGGTGGCTAAACGTGCCGTTTGCCGATGTTCAAATATAATCATTTAACATTAAGCGCGGAAGAAACAAACGTACCGGTTTTCTCTAAATATTCCACCGTCTGAACCTTGAGGTACGATACATGTCATTGCATAAAAGCGCTATAAAACATGTTTATTAAATGAAGACTAAGTGTTTAGAGATACATTTTATTAAGGTCACACAAATATTGATAGAGAAAGATAACACGGCCCTGCATTGTTTCATAGATTATGAGATCTTCCGGTGTTGCATTATTATTTGCTGCAGTATTAGAAAACAATTTCTTGTGTACGAGTAAATAATATTAATCATACGACATACACACGGCTACCTAATTCTGAAACCAAAAAGCCATATTATGATATACACCCTATATACCTATAATACTGCTGAAAAACATATACCTACCTATATGTATATAATTATGTAAAAAATAACCAATACTCCCATTAACTTATAAAATTTACTTTACATAAAACAAGTTATTGTTTTTCTCGCCCTAGTATGAATTATGTCAAGACGCTTTTTGGGAATTGTAAATGTATTGCAAGGCAATCCGCTATCCTTTTTATTTGCCCATTTTAAGCAGTCATTGGCCGTGATATTAGACCTCATTTTTTATATTTAAGAGAAAGGCATACAAACATCTAAAGTGTAACAATAATGCATAATAATATTATTTAAATTAAAAAAAAAACGGGTTTATAACACGTCACGTAAAAAGCACAACAATGTTAAAACATTCTCGGTATTAAAACACATAGACTTTAGGCAAAGGTGACATCTGTCAATCTTGATTTACTTACTTCATCCTTTTGGGCGTATATGGGTGAGAACAAATGAGGACCACAATATATTTTGATATAGTTTGCCAATCGCTATTGAAACCGCCAGGTAACTTCGACAATAATTGAACTTGAATACATTGTATTCTATTAAATTCCTAAATAAAGTTATTACGCGACAATTTTAGTTATGTACGTTTATATCTATTCATAAAATAGTAATTAAACATTAAAATTAAAGTCGAAACATTTCAAACATAGAAACTCAGCTGGTTGTTAGTAATGAGCGTTTAGTCCAAATGAATGAAAGTTTCGGAAGTCCTCGGAAACGTTCGGCCATCTCCGGCATTCAAGGTCACCGAGGGAGGTCGACCCATTTCCACAAGGATCGATGGGAGCGAAAGTCACCCCCTAAAATTTGGGTGTTCAGGGCTTTCAGTATTTTCAATGTCAAGTGATTCATGTCGGGCGTGCTTATGAAATTCACGTGTATATTACAGTATGCCGTGACTTTGCTCGGTTAGGCCATGATGGCTGGCTCATACTTTTGATTTGAGCCTACAACTTTGTTTTCTCTGTCCAATTCGTAGGAAATTTGTCTCGGAGGAAATCAACTTTGCTTTGTCCTTTAATATGTCTGTTACTTGATCCTTGGAGAGTATTTTACTGTTATTTTGGGGAGTTAAATAAATGTGTTTTGGTTGCAATTAATGTTCTTCCTTGTTGGTTTGCTTTCATTGATCGTAGATGTAACAGTTCCACATTGAGTCGTTTGAGAGTCACGTGGTTTTAATTTATACAACTATAGTTTTAAATTATGGAACTAGGTAACTCATGTTGTTACTAAGTTTTGGTATAGGTATATTTTATAACCATGTACCTATATCAATAATAGATAAGGATATTGAGTATCATTTATTACAAAACTCTCGAATTTTACTTTGTGATTAGATTAGATCTACTTTAAAGTTTACTTTTGTGCGATTATATAATTACCTAAAAAAAAAATAAAGATTACATCAGATCTAAGCTATCATAATAAACGATTATTATTTATCATGTCCAGTCTATGTCCAGCAGTGGACTGTTAAAAGCTGTTAATGATGATGATCAACAGCAAGGAGACAGTTTTCAAAAGTGCGTGTTTAGTTAGCTACTGAGCAATATAAATACATTATTTTGAAGTATGTATCTGCTAGTTTACTTAATAATATGTATGTATGTAAATGGAAAGTGATTATATATGATACACGAAATAAATAGAACAGTTTTAGAATTAATACGAATGATTCACTCTATGCTTGAATTTCAGGGTAATAAATTATGTGACTTATAGACTAAGTTATTGTTTATGCTCTTCTATCTTTTTCTAATTCTCCTTTTCAATATAACACCAATATTCCCGTCTTTAATTCCAGAAGATTGACTGCCTCGGTGGCGCTGTGGTAGTGAATGCGATTGCTATGCTTGAGGTCTCGAGTTCACATCCTGGGTCGTACCAAAAGTTTGTGTGATCTACAAATATTTGGGTGTTTGGGTGTTTTCTATGTATAATATGTATGTATTTACAAAAAAAGGTATATATGTATACATAACACAAGCTCGGCTTAGCTTGGGACTAGATGGCGTTGTGTGTTAGATGACTGAAATATTTATTTATTACTATTATGATACGATTGACAATAATACACTTATGCTGTATTATGTGACCCATATTTTACATCCTAATTTAATCACCCTTATCTATCATTAGCTAAGCCCCGCGGTGTTAACCGCTGTATAACCGGATCAACCGCAGTTAACGTCGCGGGTCGAACTAGTCTAAAAAGAGTATATCATCAGCTATCTGCCAGTGAAAGTCACGTCAAAATCGGTCCAGCTATTTCAGAAACTAGCTGGCACAAACAGATTGACAGGTAAAAATAGTTAAAAGTTTATTTGTTTTGTATGTTCCGTGTTTAATTACAAACAGTCTTTTTTTTATTTGTATAGATTACCAAAGGTCTTTACTACTTCGGTGAGTAGGTATATCTATCATCTTTGCAAATTCCTTCGGAAATATAGCCATGGCATATATTCTGTCGCTGTGAGTGTCATAAGAGCCGACTAAGAGAATTACACAAGACAATAGCACAGCAAAGAGAAGGAAACCTTAAAACAAACTTCATCAGTCTGGTCAGCATGATAGTGGACCAATACTTCCATTTTATAAACAGGCCTATTTTCAGCAGTGGATATTTATTCGCTGTTGATTATGTGTTTATCGGATGCATCGACTTTTAAATTGACTGATAGTAAAAATAGGTAGATACTTTAAAGATGGCTTCTCCTTAATAGGCTTATCTTATCACGAAATTTTTTATCACAATTTTATAACATGCCACACGTAAAAAATATTTAATTATTATTGATTGAATGCACCAAATGTAGCGTCAGATTACACATGGCTACTTAATCAAATTATTATGAATTGATTATTGTTACATATCAATGAATTCGATCTTCGAGTAGGCAAAAAGATTGTATAATTCTATTCTTCGAATCAATGTTATCAGTATAACTAATTATAATACTATAATATTTAATAAAAGGATGACTAATAAGCTATTTCTAGCGAGAATCAAACAGAAATAGTTACGATTTATTTCTTGTAAAATTGAGAGTCCTAAACTTAACTTATATATTAAAACAAAAGAAGTTTAAAATTAGTCAAATATGTACTCTAGAGCGATCACTCTTAAAAACATATTATTATTTTTGATTTGCTTTTATATGTCTGGTATATAACCGAGTATGTACTTGTAGAACTTCTAAACTCTTAACCAAAGTGTAATTCACCTTTTCATTTACCTCGAGACTATCCCACGGTATACTGGTAGGGAATATCAATATTAAAAAAAACAATCAATTAGAAACTAAAAACATCTTAGATTGATTGATTCTTTAAATATGTTCATGAAAAATGAAATTCATTAAACAATACTTTTGTAGGGACCGAGACATCTTATAGACAGTAGTATTTATGAATACCGTCGTTAATGAAAGAAATAAGACACCAGAGACACCTTAGACAGATATAAAACAGCTCACGTCTTCAATTTTACTGCTGAAACATGATATTCGCCATATTATGAAAAAGCTGAGGATATTAGGAAGTAAAATACTATACGAATGTGTAATAAAATTTGCTTTTAATAGTATTAGTGATACTCTACTGCATATCGATATAACGTGAAATTAAATAGACAAGTTTTACAAGAAAATCTGCAACAGTGCGGTAATAACCAAGTATGTACTTGCAAGATACGAAAGTTTTAACTTTTTTTGATCACATATTCAAATGCGTTTATTTTAACCTCCAGCTAATTTTAGATCCTTTTTTTTGATACCTTAGTTTGCTAAATTCTGTATAGTTCTTCTACTGCGAAACAATCTGAGTGACATTCAAATTAATACCATATATATAGAATCGGAATATTTAATTCTGTTTGTTCGTTGCAATTTCGTTTCACCATTGCTAAAATTTCATTGCGTCGTCAGGTGTACAGAAAAAAGAAAAATAATTAAGTAACAAATAAGTATATCTGCATATGTCACGAGCCATGTTTTGAGATTGTAGTGCAGTGAAACTTCTGTAAGGATTGTATTCTTTTTCTATATACATACTAAGAAAATAAATATTAAATAATTCCTAAGACCTTGGCCAATTAGACCCTGAGATACTGTTATAATTTTACACAATTTTGACTAGATACTACTTTAATTACTTAAAAAATCGTTTATCATGAACCGACTTCAACAGTATTCAAGAAAAACTAGCAAAAAACTCACGTATTCCATTTACAAAGCACGCATGACCCGTACATAGTCAGCCAAAATAATTTTATAGAGATGATGAAAAACATTTTTTTTCACAAACACTTTAAAAAAGTATCAATATGAATTGTCTTGTTTTTATATCGTAGAACTGTTTCTCTATTGTCGTGATACCAGAGACTTCCTACTTACTGTAGTCTATGATTTAGTTACAAAATCGCGCGCGCATTGTCTCACTACTTCCTCGCTACGTGGCCTTGAACGACGCACCTTATCGAATGTTTACCTATCTATTTATTAACATACATTGTGTATAAATTTCTTATATATTACCCTGTAGTAATGAGTTCAAATAGAACACTACTGGTCTTTCTCAGTCAGAAGTATTTCGTAAAATTGCAATAAGCGATTGAGATTGATTGATGATTGCTTAAAATTTGCATATTCACTAACTATTGTATTTAAAGTACCTACTTACTTTCTGAGGATAACGTCCTAGTAGCAAATTACTAAGGTATTCTGTAATTAGATTAAAAAAGAAGTAGAAATAATAATTTAAATGTGGATAAAGTGTAAAGAAAAGCAAGTTCTTAGGAAATCTAAGACCACGGGTTATTGGTCAATTTGGAAGACCCACGGTTCAATTGTTTTGTAATCTCGTAACATGTGACCTTTTGTTTTTTACGGTTAGAAGGATTTTACAGTTTTATGGTTAAAACGGAGCCACTGTAATTTAGTGTTTTGTTACTTTTAAATTGAGTCTACAATACAATAATTATTTTACTTTAAAATCATTTAACGTACTGGCAGGTAAGAAAAAAATGGCAGTGAAGTTTCTAAATTCTATGGCACATTATAATAACAAATCAAATGGAAATCTACAACATAAATCCCGCTTGTTGCATATATACAACCTATTTAAAATCAATAATATTTAACATTTTGTAAATATTGTCTGTGCTAGACATATCATGTCCATTTTTTTCTGCTGAATACGGTACATCGTCGTTGATTTATTTACATACATAGACACATTTATATATTGGAATTTATTTTATTCAAATTATGAAACACAAAATTTAAACTATTTTTGTATGTCTTTTAAGAATGAATGTATTTTAATATAGCTGATAATGATTAAAAAAATAAGAATATAATTGTTGATACACCTTTTTAAAATTTATTAAACAAACAATATCGCCATATGAACCGGCACCTTTTAGTAGTCTTTTACAGTCGTCCATAACTCGTTCAGAAGAAAAAACATCCTTTCTGCCAGTACATTAATACACCAGTGTTCTTATATCAGGTAATAATAATAATATATTCAATTACAATACGAAAGATCTACGGTCTACCATTTCTTGATATTTGGTAGAATAGAGTATCGGGAATACTACACAATTTTGCATAAACGACTATTCTCAGCGATACTAGATACTACTGAAAACTAAAATATATTATATATATATCAATAAAACAAGTTATGTCCTAATCCTTAAGGAGTACACATAACTTTGATTATTTCTCTAAATGTGCCAAGTTTTACCATTCAAACCACGAACGATCTCCACAAAATCTATAAAATCCAGTATTTTTCCACTGCAAATGTGTTTATATCACAGAATAAAACACTTCATAAACAATAGAACATACATATCATTAATTTTAATATGCGAGGGTGAATAATATCCATTTGTACGTATACCTAAGTGGGCCGGGTTTTGTTATTTATTATAATACATAACCTATTTTGTTATTACCATCAGGATATATGTCCATCAGTCAGAAGTTAACGACAAATAAGGCTATATGACTACAGATAATACGACGCAACCAAAACCTTTACCTAGCAACTTTGTATAAGTACTACTCATAACAAAATAAACAAATGTTATTCTAACTCCGGTTATAGAGCATTACCAATATTTATTGCATTAACGAAATTCCCAGCTCTACGGTAGTCGTTCTTTGTGAGCGTGACAAATGTGCGCATGTGGACCTTGCTCGTAGATATAGTTTTAGTTTGTGTAAGTTAGTGGGACAAATGTGTAGACATCGGGACACGAACAATTTAACGTACTCGCCAAATCCCCTTGTTCTTGTGAACTGTTAACGCCTTTTTAAATAAATGCGTGCTCAAGAATGTAATATTTGAAATACTAAATACCATTTGTAATGCAAATATATGAACATATTACAGTATCCAGTGTTTACGTAGACCCATCGCGGTAAAGAAAGTCTTAACAATAACAGTAAAAGTTTACCAGTAATTGATATAAAATCAATTATTATAAACCTAATGACCTATGTTTAAAATTTGCCCACTGAGCGAATTCTCGTTGAAACAAAATGTGAACAACGCCGCCTTGTGCAATGTGTTTGCAGGAAGTTTGTATAAATAAATTATTATCATGTCCATCCCAAATCTATTATCAACTATCATTCGTCAGTTTACTTTTTCTCTTAGTCTAGCAGTCAGTCTAGTGCTATCTTAATTGTCCTCGTATTTTCTATCTATTAAAATGTTTTACACTTTCGACAACAGACTTTGCTCATCTCACGTATCATGTCCATACTATGATATCCTGCTGTTCCTTGACCTTTAATTTACTTGTGTATATCGACTATATATGTCATATATTGTCATCACTATATGTATGTTTTTTATACGTTACTGTATAATATGTTATTGCATACAATTCACATTTAAGAATACTGGTAAATGAACAAAATACCTAAAATACTGCTTCCACTGCTACTAAATAAAAAATATGAGGTTTAAATTCACAACAAGACGTGGCTTAACTTAAAAGAACAAAACGTACGGTCTCATACAAATTAATACAATATAATGAATAATTAAATATTTTGGCCGCTACTCGGCCCGCGCCGTCAAGGTCGCTTGACCACGTACTATGAAAACTAAAATCCAATGAATAATTTAGCTATAATACTTATTATTAAACGTATGCATTTAAATTTTGATACTTTAGTATATAATTTCTTAATATTCTATTTCATAACTTTGGTATACAGTGCTGCTGAAATATAGGTATAATATTATATATCATTGTTTATTATGGTGAGGACCATGTTTATTCATCATAAGTCTAAATTATATAATCATATTGAACTATAATGGATATTCGTCATTAAAGTAGAACACCTTTGCTATGAAAACGTCTTCTGAAGAATTGTATGCTTACTTCTCTAGACATGTACGAGTATGTGTGTTATGTTAGTAAATTTAGGTATAATTGCCTTGCTTCTAGTAAACTTGTAACTATCCTTTAATCTAAGATTACATTGGTACAGGGTCGCATGAATAGTATCGCAATGTCGAGTTACTTCTACTAGTCCTCATGTACACGAGTGCGATGCATTGGCGCCGGCTGCTGAAGATTATTTTGTTAATTGATACGGACTTGGGAGATGTCGCCAACAATTAGCACGAACCAATTTTGGATTCTGGAACATCTAAATATAACATTTTAAAACGTCATAAGGCCGAGAAATTGGGTTGTAACTAGTTATATAGGTCAACTCTGTTGTGTAGACTAGCTTCTAAGTCAACTTCTCAGAAATGTTGGCGTATGGATTGTTGTCATGTGACCTTTTAATAAGAGAATATGGCGATGTCTTGAACTTCAGGCGACGGGGTAGATAGGACGAACTACGATTGTTTTGTCGAGGCAACTTTGTCGCTTAAAAATGCTCGATTAAACTTATTCCTGTTCGTAAGTCATCCGACTTTCCTTATAAACTAATTGTGGTACTTAGTTTGACTTACTCTAAAACTCTAAAGGCACTAATAAACTTCAAACACTAAACATACTTTAACTTAATCAAGCACAGAATTAATAGTAATTTTGTTTTTTACAAGACTACGGCCAAGCCAGAAGGAAATATGTTTGTATTTTGTATATTCCATCGTAGCGTCTAAACTACTGTGCCAAGTTTCCAAGTAGAGTTATAGTTTTAAAACATTTTTATAATAAATCTTAGAATGTTGTTTATTACAATGTATTTATTATATGAAGAATTCGCCAGAATAAAGTACAGTTTGAAATATTACTTTCATATTGCTGTTGCATGAAAATAACAAGTTATTTCAGTATAACTTGTCATCAATTATCATTACCATTGTGTCCTTTAAATTCCTTTTCAAATTATGTGGGTGGTAGTATATTGCTGATAGAGCCAATTCTAAGAATATTTTACTTACAACGATTCACTGAATGACGTAAAAAAAATTAACTACAGTTTTATGTCATACTAGACTGCACGGTTGGCCTAGTGGTTTAAGCGGTTACTACGCCGCTTGCTACTGCGCCAAGTGCCGTAGGTTCAAATCCCACGTGGGACATCACTTTGTGTGATCCTCAAAATGTTGTCCTGAGTCTGGATGTTCTTTGTGTCCGTTACATGTATGTTTGTAAAGTCCCCCGCGACACAGGATGTATATTCCTAATGCGGGAGTTGTAAAAAAAAAAATACAGAGAATTTATGATGCAAATATCAGATGCGAGTTTATAGAATCTTTTTATCTCAATAATTTCATTTCACTTACATGAGGTAACAATATTTTATATATCTTATATAATAAGTGACATTTAGTGTCATCTTGTGACATAGCATGCATATGCTTATTACCAAAAAAATACACAGGTACAACATAAAAAGGTGAAGAAACAATAAGTATAACACAAAAAATAATGAAAAACAAAAATCAGAACAAAACTATGTTAAGTAGGTACAAATTATTCTTTCGTTCTGTTAAAATAATGGAACAGTTATATTATGAACTGTGTATTAATAATGTTTTAATATCTAAGTTGTTCAATTATCAAATAATTTACAATTAAAATCTGAAACGCATGAAACATATTGTGGTTCTTACAATTTTAGTAAATAAATAAAAAATTGTTCAGAAATATATGAAACGAAATCAAATAAAGCTTAAGTTAAGAGACATTTACACATAACTCTACTCATGTGGCCTAAACACAAAACTCAAGTCAATAATACAAATCTCAAACTGACTATCAAATTTGATAGTTCTCAGTTGAACAGTAAATCCATACAAATAAATAAAATTAGAGTGTCTGTTTTCATATTAAAATAACTTAAAAATTATATATATAATAATTAATTTTTTGTGTCTTTCCGTCTGTCTAATTCCGGCTAATCTCTGGAATGGTTGGACCGCTTTTGACCGGACTTTCACTGATAGATAGCTGATGATATAAGGAGTAACTTAGGGTACTTTTTTTAGACAAGCTTCGCGTGGCGTTACCCTCGATACGACAATAACCGCGGGTAACACCGCGGGGTTCAGTTAGTAATAAATATAACATACGATAATTACATTATGTAAGTCGTAAGATAGAGACTTATCGATTTGACAATCACACAAAAATAATGACGTATTGCGGCCTCCACGTTTTTTCAATAAGTCTTTGCTTTTCAACGCAACTCGGTCGCGATTTGCGGAAACATAATAAGTTTTTTGTAAGTTGATGTCGTAACTTCACGGTCAATGTCGACAAGTCGGCCTTGCGACTCACTCGAGCACGTCTCACGCTCGATACCGACCGAATAGTGGACTTCTAGTTACGTAACTCAACTATTAATTTGCTAATGTATCCTCGCGAAGTGAATTTAAATCGAGTGCTAATCGAATTGAGTCGTGGCACTAGCCAATGCTCATTGGTTGTAAGTTTGATTAGCAAAACTTAAAGCGTATCATGTTTGTATACTAATGTTCTAATCGTCGATTATTATTCGCGATTATTACTTAACAGATATTTCTGACACTAAAGTAGCGTACAATTAAAGTATATAAATATTGTATTATTAAATAGTTGAAAATCAATTCTTTATTATCCAGTTTAAGTATGGTATCCGAACCTGTCGTTTTGGGTTGCCATTCTAGAATGTGCTTGTAAAAGCCTATTCCTCTTTTTGTCTTAACTTTAACCGTATCTTTACTTTTAATATTTTCTTCCATTTCACCCGTTCAGTACTCAAAGTGACTATTAATTAAATCGAACCTGTAATGTAAAACCCCTCTGCCTACCCCTTCGAGAATCCTGTCATGCCGATTTGTATAAATGCTTTACTTATATTAAAAATATAATGAGTTAAATATGTTTTATATATTTCAAGGATGTTCTAATATCAACGGTAAAACTAACAAAGTTTTATGTACCTAGAATAAAGACACATTTTCTGCATAACAATGACCTGTCTAATAGCCCGTTGATTGGTGATAACCTCAGCTACGACGTTCTAAGTCAAACGTGAACAATATAACCAATAAATTGCAAGAAGTCATTGACACTGTTATATTACATGAGTAACATTAGTATTATCAAGTGTAAACGTCACAGCTCGCCACTACGGTCGCTGTATTTTTAGACTAGGCCGCACTAAAAATAGTACAACAGTTATTACTGAATTAATATTTCTAAAAACGGATCGTCTACGCGCCGGTGATAACGTGGCCGAGACCGATAGTACGTGTGACGTTTCTGCCGCCATTTTGAATTGTTTGTTTTCGTTTCCTTCTGACAGATATTTCTATTATCTTTGGTTTTTTCGAAAGTATGGTGTTTTTGGTCATGGAATTGTGGTATTTATAGCTAAGACACATTACTAAAAAGATATAAATACGCTTTAAATCAAGTTTTGATGGAATCTGTCAGACAGATTGATATTCAAAGCATTTTAAGGCACTTTAAGAAAATTTGTATAAAGTTTACATTTTATTTAATTTAAAAAAAAAAAAAATTTACTTGTAACTACTATAACACTGCAATATTTGATATTGTAAAAATGATGAAATAATACAATTAGAGATTTTGAAGAATTATTTTGTGAGTACTTTGTCAGCTCGTAATTTAATAAAATAATTATATTTGACTAAAATACTCGATACTGTTTACATGTTCAATTCGTAGCGACACTAGACGTCGTGCTTGCTATGATAATGCATTCTGATCAGTCTGATCACTCTAATGCAGCGTGACAATCGTGTCATTGTAAGTTCTTTCACTGACAGTCTTTATTAAACTAAAATGGACGAATGAATCGTAGGACCTTTAAAGTAAATAAGCATTTGCGGAGTTGTGTATATTCTGCATATCCTCAAATTCACGCAGCTAATATAATAATAACTTTAAAATAAATTCTACAATCAATATAATATATTTTTTAATTCGTAGATTATTTATATTATTTTTTATTATTGCATATTGTTTCTGTTTAAATATTAACAAGTCAACAACACAACAATCGACTACCTCGGTAGCGCTCTTGTAGTGTATGCAACTGCCGTTCTCGAGGTCTCGGGTTGATTTCTACATAATATGTATGTATTTACAAAACAAAAGTGTTCATGTATTCATATCAGTTGTCTAGTGTCCATAATACAAAGTGTTACTTAGTGTGGGACTAGGTGGCGTTGTGTGTTAGATGTCCGTAATATGTATTTACTAGCTGACCCACGCAACCTCGTTCGCGTCTTCAATTCCCGTAGCGTGAAAATTTAACCCCCGTTTTTGAAACATTCTTCATTGGTGCTCCGCTTCTTTTAGTATTAGCGTGATAATATATAGCCTATAGCTTTCCTCGATAAATGGACTATCGAACACTGAAATAATTTTTCAAATCGGACCAGCGGTTCCTGAGATTAGCGCGTTCAAACAAACTCTTCAGCTTTAATATATTAGTATAGATTAAAGAAATTGTTTACCTACCTACCCACCTTATAAAGCCGATTTAAATTTTATTTGTTCGTCTTAAATAACATTTTTGTTGCGTTTCTGGAGTATTTTATTTAAAGTGTCGAAATTGCCTGAAAAGAGCTACTTGCAATCAAAGGATTTTGATTGTATCAAATACACTTGCCTATATGTTTTGAGATAACAAAGATTAAAAATAATCTCAACTAATACTCTAAATGTGTAAGAAAGATTGTTATTTTGTCACACATTATCTGCGATGGTTATAAAATTTTACAATATTTCAATGTTTTCGAAGAATGAAATAGGTAATAATTCGAATTCAAGCAATCGACTAATAGATACTAGTAAAATATAAATGGTATAAGAAAACTTCAAAATTAGAGTATAATAAACCTTAACATTAAAATTTATACTAATAATAAAGCTGAAGAGTTTGTTTGTTTGTTTAAACGCGCTAATCTCAGGAACCGCTGGTCCGATTTGAAAAATTCTTTCAGTGTTCGATAGTCCATTTATCGAGGAAGGCTATAGGCTTTATATCATCACGCTAATACTAAAAAGAGCGGAGCACCAATGAAGAATGTTTCATAAACGGGGGAAAATTTTCACGCCACAGACAATTGAAGACGCAAACGAGGTTGCGTGGGTCAGCTAGTTTATTATTAAAAAGTTAAAATTATTATTATTAGAACATCAAACATACAACAATCTTACTTCCGAGTGTATGAATACTCAACACCGGTGGTAAACAAGCATACATTACGTTCTAAATAATGGTGTTTATATTTAAATAGTCACGTAAAGACTACATAGCTACGTAGTTTATAAAGCCTTTCTCTTATTTAATTACAGTGAAAGGTGTCTAATAATTTGAGTTACCCATACCTTCATGGTAATTAACATTCAACATTCGTAGATTAATAGTGAATGCTTCTAAAATTCAGTATATTAATGGCAGTACCTTTGTGTAAAATTTAATACCTATTTTCCGATACATAATTGTATAAGAAATATATTAATTAATACATTTCTGCTTGTTACATTTTAAAAGCATTAAGAAATACAATTTTTGTGTGACAAAGAGAAAAGTAATGTATAAAATATACAAGCTGACACTCACAACCTCGTTTACGTCTACTATTGCCTGTAGCGTAATAATTTTCCCACGTTTTTAAACATTCTTCATTGAGGCTCCGCTCCTATTGATCTTAGCGAGATGATATATAGCCTATAGCCTTCCTTGATAAATGGACTATCCAACACTGAAAGAATTTAAAATCGGTCAAGCGGTTCCTGAGATTAGCGCGTTCAAACAAAGAAACAATCTCTTTAGCTTTATAATATTAGTATATATTAGAAAATTTATATAAGTACTCGTATGTTTGTAAGCAATCTGGATATCATAGTTTAAGCTTTGCCTTAATTCCTCGAGAGTTATACCTAGTGGGGTCACCATACTGCATTGTTGTCGCAATAAGTATGGTGACCACTATTCTTGGATCCTGCTCATAGTTCCCATCAGACAGTGTAGTGTCACTTGGCCGGCCCAGATACGAGTATAAAAACGGCACGTGTGTGAAGTAAAATTTTTAAGTGCTATTATCTACTTTTAAAGTATGGACTTGTAATCTTAAAAAAATATATACAATTTGTTTTTCTGCCTACACTAATGCTAATAGTCAAACCCAATATTGCACTTTCTCTGTACTAGCCATTTCGTTAGTTTAACCTTTGTTATTTCTCAATTATTACAATGTTGGTTTTTGGGAGAGTGGAGTAGGCTCCGCTCTTCTAAAATCCTTTGTACTATTTAACAATATTTTAACTAGTAATCTCCTCATTAAGCGAAGAATGACCAATTTTTTTTTCTTTATTATATAGGGGGGCAAACGAGCAGACGTATCACCTGATGGTAAGTGATTACCGCCGCCCATGGACACACGCAACACCAGAGGCGTCACAAGTGCGTTGCCGGCCTTTTTGGAAGGAGTACGCTCTTTTCTTGAAGGTTTGAAGGCAGTCTGTGCGTGGCAGAAAATTTCGGGAAAATCGCACAGTTGTGGACTGCCAACCATCTAGATGATGGGGATGAAATTTCTGTCGCGTAAGACGATGGCGGAAAGATGCGGCAGGGATCAATCCGAACAATTCCTCGCAGCACTCCCCATGGTAAATGCGGTAGAATATGCACAGTGAAGCCACATCTCTACGCAGCGCCAGAGAGTTTAGCCGAATTGAAAGATCCCGGCAATCGACGATACGAGTCGCCCTCCGCTGAATGCGGTCCAAAGGGAGGAGCTGAAATTGGGGTGCCCCTGCTCAAAGATGAGGACAGTATTCCATGTGAGGCCAAGCCTGCGCCTTATAAAGCCGAAGGCGGTGGGCCGGAGTGAAATACTGCCTCGATCTGTCTAACATTCCACAGTTATTATATTGTTATCAAGACGTTTCTGTATCAAAGAATACTACCAATGCACTGCGAACATATTTTATCAATGACTTAAAAACACATAAAGGCCTATGTACCTATTAAATAAACGCATAATACTTAGTAACCTTGAAAATCAATTTATGGCAGCTTAAAGAGGATTATTTGTTTTGTAGCGGTATTATTTAGATTTGATGACGTCAGAATGTTATTCTATTAAATTGTTTGTTTTATTTGCGTCTACATATTACATAATTATGATTTATTGATATTCTTTCTACTGACGAATCTAAACGTACCCTTTAAAAAAATCTTCCATAAAAAAATTTGCCAGCCTTCTTCGATAAATCTTCATTAAAAATTGATAAAGGCTGATTGGAACTTATTTTCTGACATAAAAAGTTTGGATAACTATAATGCGACTATGTAATAAGTTTGATAAATTTATATATAATTATTATTTATTTATTACATTTAATTTATTTATATCTTAAGTCACCTGGAGAATTATTACGAATCAATTGACACCCTTTTCATTAAAATCAGTAGTGATTTGGACGCTTCGGTGGAAAACACAGACTATTAAAAATATATAAAGACCTTTAAAAATATTACATAACCTTTTGATTTCCCTATAGTTGGCTAAAAAGTCAATAGGAAAAGTCTTTGTCCACTATTGATCAACCTATGGCTGATAATAACGATGATTAATAATGAATTGAACTCAAAGGTGTTTAGCTCTACATTATTCTCTAAACAAATGGTGATGATGGAAATTATGATATGAGTTTACGAGTTATATCCCTTGAAATCTGTCTATAGTCGCGTATAAAATCACTTATCTTTGATCATTTTAAAGTTACATTCTTTTGCAGTGATCAAGAGGGGCAGGGGGGTAGGTAGGTTAACACGTCGTATAAACACAGACGGCATAAAAATGACTCGTATGTCAACGGCCGTGATCCATGTATTTTGATAAGATAATAAAAAATAATATTATATTATTCCAGTTATTGTGTAGTTATTTGATTGCCCTACAGTTTTACTCACATCATTATAGATATTTTCAATTAATTCAGGTGACATTTTCTGAACCCCTAACAAGTTATCTGTAGTAGTAAAACAAATAATTTCGCTTTTTTTTATCAATCAAAATTCGTTCGAAATTTAAGAAGGGATTCCAATTGTTATTTTGTTTGTGCGTTTTAAGGTCTTTGGTTGTGTGTTAGGACCATAGTAGATTGAGATCAAATTATATCTCTGCCTCTCTGGGAAATAGGCGTCATATTTTGTGGTATTTACAGTGAACTTCTATAAATAATCGGACAAAGGATACCTAACCTTCATGTTTGATTTTAACTTTGGCAAAGGCTGGCATATAGCATTAAGTTTAGGCTCGGTTTAATTTGAAACTGTTTTATGGTCAGGCCTGACACAAAAAGCAAAAATGTTTAATACACCTAAATAATTCCTAAAATAGTATTTCCTTTCCTAAATCACGTTGTAATTGATATACATAGAGCTTTACACATAAGATCATATCTACCAACAGTATGATATGCCGTTATTGATCATTTTTGTTTGTACCTCTAACAAAACAGGTTTGATATTTTGGTGGCGCAACACATAATGTTAGTAATTTCTTCCTCATCAATCAAAGTGGTAATAAAAGTTGGAAAGAACTTACCGAAGTTGTGTGATCTGTACATACTTTTGATTGTACCTACGTATATGTCTATTTATGTATCCTATTTACTATCAATTTGACTTCACGGGTAGCAAGTGTAGTGGTTGAATCGATTACTATGCCGCTTTTTGCTGCGCTAAGGTGTTGGGAGTTCAAATTTCAAATGGAAAAACATTTTGTCTGATCCACAAACTGTAGTTCTGTTGTTGTTGTCTAAGTGTTCTTTCTTAGTGTTCATTTTACTTGTGCTTGTAAAGTCCTCGCGACACAGAATATATATTCCTAATGCATATCTTAGGAAAAAATTGTTTCAAATGTACTACCTATTAAACTGAAGTCAAAGCAGTATTTAATACAAATAAATATTGTTACAGGTATGTTGTGATCCCTGGACAAAATTCTGGTGTCTGTTCGAATGTTTTCAAGACATGTACATGGGATTGAACTTTGTTCCGAACAAGCCTGACCTCCGACGAGTCTTGCAGTGATTTCGGCTCCGCTTACGTCACAGTTACATCGTGAGTATGTTTTAGAACAATGCCCTCATTCTATACATGATCATAAAACCTGAATATGTCTATATTTGACGAGTTTGTCGAGGTTATAGGATACGAAAATTAGACAGTTTTAAGATAGCTTGTTTGTTTTAATTTTAGTATTATTTGCTCCAGAGCTAAGTATTTTAAAATATTTTCAAGAAACTGCAAAAAAGTCTTAATTCGTTCTATGTGGTGGTATGTAATAATTGAGTTACAATTTTTTTTAACTGAAGTTAAAAATAGTTTAAGACTTTATAATAATCAAATCGATTAAATATAATATTTCTCAATTCTTTAGTTCAATAACTAACTATTCATAAATGCAAGTTTAAATGAACACACGAAAAACAATACCAATTTAAAAAAAGTTCAATAAAGCAACATTGGTTGAACCTAAAAATCTCTTTTTTTTGCTGTGGTTTTGAAACAACATTTTGTAATAAATTTATCTGACCTATAAATATGTTTACGGAAATTAACGAGCTCACCGTCATTGTCAATAAAGCCTTTAATAGTCCACTACTGGACAAATGCCTTTTTAGAAAGGAGGTTTTGGAAAACGCCACGCTTTCCTGACGGGTCGGTGTAAGCTTCGTTTAAAGTTTTACTTCTTTTTTTTTTTTATTAAATAGTGGGCGAACAAGCTAACGTATCACCTGATGGTAAGCGATTACCGCCGCCCATAGACACCCGCAACACCAGAGGCGTCACAAGTGCGTTGCCAACCTTTGAGGGATGGGATTTGGAGGAGTGGGGTACGGGCCTCCGGTATCCTCACTCACTCGGTGAAACACAGCGCAAGCGCTATTTCACACCGGTTTTCTGTGAGGCCGTGGTATCACTCCGGTCGAGCCGGCCCATTCATACCGAAGCGTGGCTCTCCCACGACAAACTTGCAGTGATGTTGTCCTGCATAGTTTGTACCTTAGTCGGCTCTGTACACCCACACGGGATGAATGGGGATGGTGGCACTTCGTACGATTAATCCGTCACCACATGGACAATGAGCTCAATGAGGCAACAAGTACCTTTAAATTGCCTGATATTTCGACCAGGTTGCACTTTATAAGTAAAAATGGGTATAGGTATGGAACACGATATAGTATCGGAATATACACGATTGTAAATTATTATATAACTAAAAATATCAACGAATCAAGATAGTAAATTTATCAATACCGCGTAGAAATTACATTAATTATATCGATTATGAATTGAGCTGAATTATAAAGATAATCTGTATATCATTAATATTAATGAATCAACAACATCACACCTTCTCATTTTGGTGATAAATTTTACTTATTTTTACTAAGTATTTTTATCGCGAGATACGATAGAAAATCAAAACTTACAATTGGCAACATTGGTTGCGTTCATTTTCATTTCTTTGTTCTATGTTAACAAAATTTAATGGAAAAAAAATAAATATTTATTACATAATTTTTGGTTAGTAGGGTTATTATTAATGTCCGATGCATAAATTTTAATCAACAATAGTCCATGTTAATAGTTTTATTATCTATTCATAGGTTATATGGGTTTAATTCCCTACAACCTTACAGCGATTATTAAATCTTATGTAGATAAAGTAACCAGCTTTGCCAACCAGAGGCGGACCTGTATCTGAGTGGCACGGCCGGATTTTTCTGCAGACACCTGTATTTATAGGGTTGCCTCTGTTGTGAATTTATTTGCATAGAAAAACTGCATATTTAAAAACCATCAAGTTAAATATAGGACTACGAATAAAAGACCAATAAAATTTTAATTTAACGCGTATGTCTACAAATATCCTTAATTTTATTAGAATTTACATTCATTATTTATAAATTATTATTCTACTATGGATTTATTAAAATTTTCAGATCGTGATGTCATTATAAATATTCTAGATCTTTTATATATTTACAAATTTATTCTGAATTCCTTTTGCTAGTAAAGACATTAAAGTTTTGGTCGTGTAACCTATTATCTCGATCTCAAATGTCGGCACTTGATGGAACTTGTTGCAATACATTCTAGAATCAAACTAACTTGTACTTATTCCACTAATTTCATTAAGTTTACATCTGACCGGTTACGTCTTATGGTAACTAACCTTTATTAACCTTTGATATTGCCTTAAGGTGAAACCGGTCAAGTGTAAACTTAATAAAATAGTGGAATAAGTGAGTTTCATTCTAGAATATATAGGAATACTTAAAGCTAGTATGTTCGTCAACCCTAAGTGGCCAAAGACTAGGGCACCAATCAGGCGCGCCTGAGAGCGCGAAGTGCGGCGGCGCATCGCTCGCATATAGTAATTTAGTGTCGTTGCTACTTGCTACCGAGCTAACGCAGACCGGTCCTCCAGCAATTAACTAACAGAGTAAAAGTATTAAAAATAATAACTTTTAACCCATTCGACCCATTAAAGGCATGTTAACTATCAACGGACAAAATTATATTTGTTTTTGTACACACGGATAAGATGTCTACTTACTTTATTTTATTACGTTTAGTAATGAAAAGATTTCCCTAATTTCAAAGATTTCCCTAATTTCAATTAAATTGTGATCGTAATTATTGTAATAATGAAACTGTCTAAATACTTACAGATATTTATCAGAAGATTTAAAAATGGATCACAAGTTAAACCTTTTGATATTTTTCAAAATAAATGAAAAAAAAAATTAATCAAATTATACATATAAAATATGTTTTTACAATATATTATTGTCTAATATTTATTGCACTTCAATAATGTGGATTTTTTATTTCTCCAACAAACAATCAAACTGCTTTTTCTAGTTTTAATTCCAGTTGAATTTAATAATTAGCTTTTTTTAATTACCTCAGTTTTTATGTTCTTCACTTCAGAAGAAGAGATATGTAATATATAGTACACGAACCGCAATCCCAAGATTGCGGTTCATGTATTCACTAAGTAGGTAAAAATCTTATATCGTTTGCTACACGAAGGTCAAGTTGTTCAGTAAACAAACCAATTATATTTTTTTACTTTTAATGTAATTCGGAATTGATTAGGGTTCTTAGTAATTTGATAAAATCTCTATCAAGTGTACCAAACATTATATTACATGAGCATACATGAAAACAAAACCAAAATGGATGTGCTTATGTTTAATGAGGCAACAAGCACAGTGATCATGCGACTCATATTTTATAGAGTACTAGCTGTCCCGGCAAACGTTGCTTTGCCATAAAAGGGAATATATGTTGTAGAGGTGGGTCAATAAAAATCGCGATGGAAAAATAGGGGTTGATCGTAGAGGGTTGAAAATCTAGGGTTGTATGTATTTTCTAATGCTGCATCATAAAAAAATAGAAATTAAAAATTTAAAAAAAAAAATTAAAAAAAAAATTTAGGGGGATGAAAAATAGATAAGAACCGATTCTCATAGATACCGGATAATCACAAAAAAATTCATCAAAATCGGTCGAGCCGTTTCGGAGGAGTTCGATTACGCACCCTGTGACACGAGAATTTTATATAATAGAAGATACAACACACTATGATATAAACATGGAACAATACTACACAGAAATGAAATCCTCTTTCTCCGCAATACTTTTTTCGCTGTCATAAAAACGAAACCAACACGAAATTACATAGAAGGCCTAGCTCTGAAATGGGTATTAGCGATATAGCTAATGTCATATTAACAAGTTTGGAATGATGAAATGTATGACGGAGAACAAATCAATATAATAATAAAAAACTTGAGAGGTGTCAAGGGACACCCGGATGGAACGAAGTTCGAAATAGAAAGACGATACAAATATTATATTTACTTCAATATTTTACGTAATTTCTAGTTTTATGATATATGTGTACACAATAATATTAATAATAATAATAATGAGCCAAATTGGAAATCACCTGGTCCAGACGGACTGCACAACTTTTGGCTCAAGTGGTTCCGAAGCTCACATGCGTGTTTGGCATCTCAATACCGGGCCGCAGTGGATTCCAGTTCATTACCCCAGTTTTTAACTACTGGTATAACTCACTTACTCTATAAATCTGGTAGTGCTATGGATCCCAAAAATTTTAGACCTATTACATGTTTACCAACCATATATAAACTTCTAACATCTATTCTGAGACTCAAAATTTCTACACATATTAATAACAATTCGATAATTTCCGTTTCTCAGAATGGATGTAGAAGTGGGACCCGTGGCACTAAAGAGCTCTTTATTATGGACATGACTATTAGCCAACAAGTACGTCGTAATCGTAAGAGTCTGGCGACATGCTGGATAGATTACAAGAAGGCTTACGACTCGGTTCCACATACATGGCTTTTGAGGGTGCTGGAGTTGTATAAAATCGATACAACTCTATGCACTTTCTTAAAGTCGTGTATGGGGCAATGGAAAACGGTACTTCGCTATCCTGGATGTCGGCAGACTGCGGTAAATGACGTACTTATAAATATCGAGCGGGGCATCTTTCAAGGTGACAGTCTGAGTCCCTTGTGGTTTTGTCTAGCTTTGAACCCTCTAAGCACTCTGTTAGAGGGTTCAGAGTTGGGCTATAGGTTGCGGAAAGATGATCGAGCTATATCTCACCTTCTTTATATGGATGATTTGAAACTACTTGCCCCCACTAAATTACAATTGACAGAGTTACTAAAGGTCACTGAAAACTTTAGCAATTCTATCAAGATGGGATTTGATGTAGACAAGTGTGCAGTCATGTATGTAAAGAAGGGTTTGATAGTGGAATCTGAAGGATTAGAACTTTCAGGTTCTATAAAACTTCGGTCTCTCTCTGCCACCGAAAGCTACAAGTATCTAGGTTTTTCACAGTCTTTGGGAATACCAGAATTGGACATGAAACAGACGTTGCGGGAACGCTTCTTTGGCCGCCTGAAAAAAGTACTTAAAAGTCTTTTATCAGGTGGTAACAGGGTGCGAGCCTACAATGGTTGGGTCATGCCGGTTCTTATGTATTCCTTTGGTGTACTTAGATGGACTCAGACCGAATTAGATGCCCTAGATAGGAGAGTCCGTACATTGCTGACTGCATTTCGAATGCATCACCCACGTTCATCAGTTATGAGGTTGTATATCCCGCGAAAATTTGGGGGTCGTGGACTTTTAAATATCAAGACCCTACACAATCGCGAGATATACAATCTTAGAGAATATTTTCTGCATACTGATGTGGGAATGCATCGCAGTGTAGTTGCAGTGGATAGCGGGCTCACTCCGCTCGCTCTGGCTAAAGAGAATTGGCGCAAACCTGTGGTACTTAGTACTAATGATCGCAGGGAAGTATGGGAGGGCAAGGAACTCCACGGTCGGTTTTATCGGGCCCTTCATGGACCCGATATAGATTTTAAAACATCTACGTCCTGGCTACGGTATGGTGATCTCTTCGGAGAAACCGAAGGTTTTGTTTGTGCGATTATGGACGAAGTTATCATGACGAATAACTATCGGAAGTATATCCTGAGGGATGGTACGGTCGACATCTGTCGGGCATGTCACCGTCCTGGAGAATCTATCAGGCATATTATTTCTGGTTGTTCTCGTCTTGCTAACGGCGAGTATTTGCACAGGCACAACCAAGTAGCTAGGATCGTACATCAGCAACTTGCCCTTAAATACCATCTTGTGAACTCAGAGGTGCCATACTACAGGTATGTGCCCGACCCAGTTCTCGAGAATGGTCGTGCTACATTATATTGGGATCGATCTATCATTACAGACAGGACTATTGTTGCCAATAAGCCTGATATTGTGGTGATGGATCGATTAGAGCGCCGCGCAATTATTATCGATATCGCCGTTCCTCATGACGAGAATCTCGTGAAAGTCGAAAAAGAAAAACAAATAAAATATTTGGATTATATACTATCTCACGAGATTGTCGATATGTGGAATGTGGATTCGGCAATAATTGTTCCGATAGTCGTATCTGCTCATGGATTGATTGCCAAGAGCCTCGACCAACACCTTAAGAGGCTCACGTTAGAAGGCTGGATCAAGGGTCTGATACAGAAAGCAGTCCTTCTTGACACGGCACGCATAGTGAGGAGGTTCCTGTCTTTGGAGCCCTAACCACCGGTTTCTTGGTCCCTGTACCCGAAGTCGGTGGTCTACTATTTTTTATATTTTTAAATATATATTATGTTATTGTTTATCTTTTTTATGTATTTAAAAATGTAATTAATATGTATATATAATTAAATAAAGAGAATAATAATGATAATGATGATAATGGTGAAAATGATGAAGATGATGAAAATGATGAAAATGATGAAAATGATGAAAATGATGAAAGTGATGAAGATGATGAAAATGATGAAAATGATGAGTGATGAAAATAATGAAAATGATGAAAATGATGAAGATGATGAAAATGATGAAAATGATGAAAGTGATGAAGATGATGAATTGATGAAAATGATGAAAATGATGAAAATGATGAAAATGATGAAAGTGATGAAAATGATGAAAATGATGAAAACGGTGAAGATGATGAAAATGATGAAAGTGATGAAAATGATGAATTGATGAAAATGATGAAATGATGATTATGATAATAGTGATGATAATGATGATAATGATGATATGTATATATAAAAGTTCGAAATCTTATCTATCTATTATATATATATATATATATTATATATATATATATATATAGATATATATATAGTATCTGGGTTGCTTCAAGCAATGAAAAATAAACTAATAACAAATACAATTTAAAATAGCAAAAAGTGTCGTGACAACAAATTATGTCGCGACAATTTCCGTCTAGCCCCCTTCGTTTTTTCGTTCATATCGCGCGATAAGGAACTTCGTTCCAATAATAATTAATCGCTGTATTGTACACCAGATTACTAATACATCAGAACTAGTAATGGCACTCAAAGGCAATCTCTTACAGGCAACTAACTCTGTATGTATTTTTTTCACTAGTTTTTGTACTTTTCTGGAGGTCAGTGCACAGTGGTGCAACTAAGAGCAGAAGTTCTCTATCCGCCTAAGATTTATCACAATTTTTTTTTATTCTGGATGAATATAAAAGCTTGTACTAGCATTACTTAACTTCACTATTAAACACGATAAAAGCTGATTTAACACCCACATTAATATTAACTATAATTTGTTGGTGCTCACGGAATAGGCTCATTGATGTCAACCTCACCCTTTGGGAATTAATCGTGGTTATATTAGTAGTACTTTGAAAATTAAAAGTAGGCACTATATGGAGAGGGAATAGATAAATTAGTATGCTAGTGATAATACGAATAGATCGAAAACCCTGCAACTTTACTTGTGTAAGAACCTGTCTGACAATTCAAAAACTTATTTATTTTTAAAAAAACTACCTGCGAATTAAACCTTTTATCGTAATCTATCTACCAGATAGTAGACGGCACTCCAAACAACTTAACTTTTGGGTTTCCAACAATAAAATTCATACCCTTAGAAATATGGTTGTCACGAAGGACACAATTAGTGTTAGCTAACTCTCTAGCTAGATAGATGATGATGGAATCACTTCAATATATCAATATAAAAGTGATGGTCCTGGACCACTCCACCTTACATAAAACTTTGCTAGTAGGTTAACTTATTAGTTCTCCTGATTTAATAACTAATATTTTCAACCAGTCTTGGCTAGGAGCCCAGTGACAGGTGCAAAACCATTTATGGGCTTGCCAACTTTTTTCAGTAGTTTACAGAAAGTGTTTAATTTATGTCTTATGGCGTCGACTTAAGGAGTATAATGTGTGGGTAAAAAAAATGCCGCCGATGAGCTTACAACGACGTTCCCATGCGATCTTAGCGTACCGTACGCTTTTTTATTTCTGAAACGGGTCTACAAGAGAAGATTCTGGTTTTGCAAGTCAACCTGCACTGACGATATTCGATATTATCCACTCGATAGGTATTTAGGTTTTGTTTTAAAATCGTTAATCCCTAACTCTTTATTTTAATAAGGTTCTTGACTTCGGTTGCATAAATACATCAGGTTTACAGAGTGGCTGATAACTGTGTTTAGGGCATATTACTATTAACCTGCTGATTCTTAATCTGAGAAAATAGTGGCAATTTTGTTTAGAATTCAGAATTAATGGTTAGTATTACATACAGTTAAAATTACAGATACCATCAGACTGGGCATGGATAGTAGAATGACCACAGATCTCACCTTAATTGATTTTAATAATGCTTTTAGTACTGTAGATTTTCAAATTCTGCTTGGTATACTACGGTCTCTTATCACAACTCCAACGATAATTGAATGGTTTCTTAGTTACCTGTATGGTCGCAGGCAACGTATTTGCATTAAAGACTCGGTGTCCTCCTGGTGCAGTATTTCTGCTGGTGTAGCACAGGGTGGGTTCTATCTCCTTTACTCTTAACTGTTTTTATAAACTCAATCTCTAATCAATTAAGTTCATTCTACCATCTTTATACAAACAATTCACAAATATATACACAAGCTTTGATTGACATGGTACCAGAGGCGTTCAACACTATTAATGCTGACCTGCGTCGAATTGGCGAATGGAGTCATTACTATGGACTCCAGTCAACTCATACCTTAACTCCTACCTTAGCCAAAAACTCATACCTGCATCTTACCAGGATTAATTAAGACGCAGATATGAGTTATTGGCAGTCGCAGGATGGTCTCGAGAGTTAACTGTGCACAACTGCCCCAAATTCAATTTGGTGGAGATCAGTACTAGTGTCAAAAATTTAGGGATCTACATAGACAATACTTTATATTGGCGTTCACAGATACAAAGAAAAGAAAGATCAGTCGAACAATATTTGCTTCTGTCGGGTCTCTGGAAGACTACGTAATTTTCTTCCGAATGCGATTAGGTCTGCCCTTGCACAAGCACTTCTACTCTCAATTATCGACTATGCTGATGTCAGCTACCTAAATCTCACTGAAACACAACTTGATAAGCTTGTTTTATTTACTCTTGTAACGGTGTAATATTATGGTATACAAATAAAGAGTTTTCTATCTATTTAAAATTTATAAAAAATAGTAAAAACAAAATTTTACAAATAACTTTAAATTCTCCTTTTCACAGAATTATTTTGATGATTAAAACAAGTTACTTGAGTATCTTTTCTAAGTAACTTTTAGTAATATTAAATGATAAAATCAGTACCTACGTCATAAGTACTTTGTTATTTTTTTTCTTCCAAAATCGATTTATTGATTCCGTATAATTGCTATGGAAGTACTCGTATAAAACCGCGAGACATAATACTGATTAATGAAACTATTTTTTGTATCATAACGCTTTATACTTGCAACTTGTAATTTTGTACCATCTCAGCTTAATTCGTTGTGGAATACCACATTACGACATGCATGCACCTTCAGTAATATAAATATGGGGTTATTATTTTTTTTAGTTAATTGCGTGGCTTTTTATGCAGCTACGGTATAATTAGAAGCGGGAAACCTAGTCTGTTCACGAGGAAGGATTAGAATCTTTTTGATAAGAGAACACAGTTTAATAAATGCGACGCTTCACCCAGTACTGTGTATAAAAATGTAAATGCCCTCCATGACTAGGACAGCTTCTTGCGACCTTGACGGCGGCCATTACTTTTTTTCGCCCGTTCAATGTTGCCAACACGACGCGCCGTGCGGTGCGTTCGCTATTTCGTTTTTATTTTTTCTTAAAAGGGAACTCGTTATGCAACTTTGCTCTTTATGAAAAAAACATTACGGTAATTAATGGAATACTTTTCTTAATTATTTAACATCATTTTAAATCAGATAATATGTAATGTACTGAGGACTTAAATTAAATAACCTAGTGTGATTTTCAATGCAAATAAGGCGTGTTTGCAATAAATAATTGTATGTAGGAATATTCCTAGATAGTATTAACTAACAAAATACTTTCGTGATAAGTCAAAAGAAATATAATGTAACATTGACTACGGTACACTAAATATTATGTACCTAACCTTTTTTAAACACATTTAACGAATCAGCTTATCTGAAAAATTTAATTCTTGTTCTTTCACCTGTATCTGTCCTCATCTACATATTTTCTAGTAACTTTCATTATCTCTAATTCATTTATTAATATCACTTTTAATTAGATAATCGTCTAAATTTAAACTAAAATACAACTCATACTAAAATTAACTTTTGCCAAATTAATCTTTTTACGTTAATAACACTTTTTAATTATAATAACTCATTTGTTTTCTTTTGTTTTAGTTAATTGCAGAAGTGGTATAATAGATAGTTTTTTGCATTTTATAGTCCAATTCTTGATCACTTAAAGAATATTTTAGATACGTTACGATAGATAAAGGTAAAACAATTATCTATTTAAAAAGCATGTGAATTGACGAGGACCAGTCTTAAATATGTATTAACAATATATAAAACTTAAGTAAATTTAGTCTAACCCTTACATTGCTTTATCTCCATTACCCTAATTTATCTTTCTTTGTTTTTTTTGCATTTGAAAATGCTTACATTCCTAAGAAAATTGGTTTAAAATAAGCGGTAACTACTCAAAACTCCTTGCAGGGTAACTTATTGCACCGAACCTAAATAAAATGAAAAATACAGTTCTAGAAGATTAAGATGATTCTAATAAGACATATATATATATCATCGGCCTATACTCCTAATTTAAGTTCGGACATATTTTTTATTAAATACTTTAAATATAAGCGAACATTATTGTGGCATAAAAGCATTCTTCTTCTGTCTTCTCCTAGTCTGGTATTCTTGAAAAATTCTCGTCTCTTGATGATTGACAGTACACACATTTACAGAAATCAGTTATTTCATTGCTCTCTTGTTACATATGTCATTAGAAATGTACCAAACTTTTTATCGAACATTAATAGTTTTTTTTTATATTCTCAACCGTAACAATAATCTTTTTATGCTACTATTGTTGATTAAAGACTGGCAGACCGGAAAATATATTTAATTCTGGCCACGTGTATTCAAAGACGTTGATAGCTACAAAAGTATGTTATTATCAATGTGAGATAAAACTAAATTACAATGACACTCCGCAATTATCTTATCATGTTGTTTTGCCCAAATACTGGGAGGGGATGTAAATAAATATCAATTCTGATAGGCGTTTGGCAAGGAGCATGTGATGTTGTTATCTGTTACGCTTGACAGAGCTGGATAATCCGCTTACTACTGAAGATACCACGTTTGGGGGATTTGCCAACACATTTTGTTAATCAAGCGTTAAGATTAGTGTAACGAAAATCGAATATCATTAGAATCTCCATTCATTTAGATATTAGAGGTTAAGTAACTCATATGGAGTTTAAAGAGGTAGAGCACGTTTAGGGAGGCAGATAATGTTTAAAAATGATGGTAGATTTATTTTATATTGAAATAAAACCAAGCTATGAATAAAAACATAGATCCAATTGTAATAGATAATGCTACTGATAATATGAGTGTTAGCATATAAGTATTTTTTGCTATTGAATCTATTATAGAAAGTTAGAAGGTGGGTAGGAAGGATTCCCCAATAATCGTCAATTCATATTAAATGCCACTGTAAGCTTTTCAAGAATTTCATAAAATATCTCTTACCCTCTTTTCCCTTTAAGTATTGACCTAATTTTTATTCCCAAAGCAATTGTCTGCATGGGACCAAGTTACAGTCTCCAATATAATATATTAATAAACATAATAAAGTGAGGGTATTTAAAAAAAATGCCTATATACCTACTCCTTCAAATATTGTACATTTGTATATAATATTAAAAATACGTCATAAAGATTCTTATTGCTACAGTTTATTCGACAAGGCGGTTTTTAAACTTAGACGTAAATGAGGAAAAACGTCTTGAATGATACAACTTGAAGTTGTTTTTAGGACAAACTTGTTTTTCCACTAATATTAACAAACTATCATATATCATAGGCAAGAAAAAACTAGATATAATGCTTGGTTAGCTATCATCAAAGTAACAAATAATTATACCTAACGAAATAGGTAAAATTTCTCCAGAAACTCTACTTTCTTCAGACATATCGTTAGAACCATATTCAAGGACAGAGGCGATACACACCTACAAGGGCGTTGTTGAGTTCCCCATGCTAAGCTGCACTTCAAATTTCAACTCTGAAACTATCTCTGTAAAATTTACTATGGAATGTCAGGTTGTTAAGACACTCGGCCGCAGATTGAATAAACTGCTTGACACAGATTCGCGTTTTGGGTCAGACGGGTGCGAGAGCACAGTAAACAAAATTCTATGCCTGTTACGACATCTTGCTATTGGGAAATAGGAATTTGTATATTTTTAGGAATACATTTAGCATTTTTCTGTTGTAACATTCAAGTGTTAAAATACAACTTTCTGAAAAAAATATTATGTAAATATTATTATAAGGATAATGTGAACTATTTAAATGTAGAAATAATTACCTCGTTTTAAACACCTAAAAAGAGTATTCTATTGACACAAGACCAAACTATGCAAACATTAATACGCTTATTTGTACATAGGAACACACGAATACTCAGCTGTTCATAATATTACATCACATTGTAATACGAGTGTTTTGACAACAGATAAGATAACGTACCAGAAAAAACCTGACCACACTAGTTTATGCAAATAAACATAGTTTAAATTTACGTAAAAATTAAGAGCAATAATGAAGCTGTTTAATTTGTAGATAACTTGATAGTATCACAAGGCAATATTGGTCACCCTAAGATTATATAAAATGTAGTTGCGATACCATCTCAACTGGCGCCCTTTTGCGCCACACATTAGCATTTGAAGAAACTACACGTAATACAATTTGACTTTGTAGTCTATACACAACAAAGGAATGACCTGACATCGTCTTATCAGTGACTCGCTCTACCAACTTATCTCATTCTATTCCTGCACAAGAAACTCTTTATATTGTACAAGACTAGTCACATTTTCAACAGCAAAATGCGTTCTGTTACAAATATCTTTGTTCATCTCAGTGGAAGGAAGGAATAAAATGAATTTTAATGTAACTTCCTCAAAGGATACTGATTCAAAAGATTGGTTTGTTAATCTCGTCGTAATGATATTGTCAGTAAAACTGAAAACAGTTTTAAATGTAAATTAACTTGAGCAATTTGCAAATTCTCAATTGTATTGGATTTTCAATAGACGATCAACAGGTTGATTGTACTGCAGTAGTAAGATAGATAACGATGGACGAATAAGCAAAAAAAATCGATTCAATCGCCTCGTAAACGTTTTAGGATTGCAATTGTCAAGAAAGATAATTAAATTGAGTGACAAGGCTAGAATAGTAGATATAAATAGATCTCCTGATTATTTTATTCCTCTTCTAATAGTCACTAATGTCCTCATAGTAGGAGGTGCACGATCGGCCACAGCATTTGAAGTAATGTATCATTCAATAGGTGTCGCGAGAATCAGTTGCATATTCGATGTGCAGTCTCACGTCTTCCGTACAATAGCTTACTACTAGCATAAGATTAAGTGTAGCGACGATGTCACCTTTACGCTTTGTACAAATTGCATGCGAATCACAATTATTAACGTAACTTATATATATTATTAACGATTTAAAATATTTAAGTGTCTCAAAATTACTTCCATGCAGTTCTGAAAATTTAATAAGATTTTTAGTTTTTTACACATTAAAGATGCAAGCAATGCTTATAGTTTGATAACTTTGTATTCCTTTTATATGTACCTCAAATTTTAAAATACAAGACCTGAATATTGCCGACCAATTGAGTTTGCTATAATACATTAAATAAGTTCAAGATAATATCCGAAACAAGAAATATTATATTAAAATGTGGCATTTTTAATATAATATTTTATGTTTTAGTTTCATCTTTTTATAACTAAATAAATCAGGTTTGGTGCAATTGATAAACAGCCTGCGCTGGTCGGAAATCAAAAATTTTCCATGAAATGTATGGAATTACCTACTTTGTTTATTCAACTGGTAAGGAAGATATAAAGGATAATTTTGTAAAACAATATTGACGTTTGAGTCTTGCGCAGTATAAACGTGCCATTTCAATTTATCAGGTTTGAAATTGAATTACAGTTTCTCCTAGTCATGATTGGATCAGACCACATTTTATTCGAAATCCGCTTCCTTGTCAACTTTCCTCTTCAGCCGTTGTACCTCTAATAAAGATTAACGTCACTTAAATATCCCATGCCATAAAAGTTTGGAAATGAATTTGTTATATTACTTCGAAAAATGTAATGAGTTGTGACGTTTTTTTTTACCTTCTGAATATGTATCGATGTTTACTTGTTCAACTAAATACGTGTGTGCCGAATCGATAATGTTGAATGCCCAATTTACGTTAGTTGATCGTTTCATGGCATTTGGTTATTTGGAGTTTTTTATGAACTTTTCAGTTTAGTTGTTACCCATAAACGGTTGTATCACCTTACTTTGTCATCAATTTTTTCTCATTATTATTTCAGGTCTACATATTGCTCTGGTAAGAAACTTATTCTTATTTTCTGTTCGTATAAATATACGAAATTCTGATCATTAATGGCCTGAAATATTTACCATCGGTTAAAAATATGTATATAATCCTATGGTAATTACAACTGTTGTAACATCACAATAAACAAAACATAATGTAATCTCCAATACCTACACATGTCTGTGTCGTCGTACACACACGCAAACGTTTGTGGTTTTCTTTATCAATACGAACGAGACAAGTGCGGCTGTGGTAGTGGGGTGACGTCATGCAATTGTCATCGCTGTCACGGCTAACGAGCGGCACTCGGTTACTGTTCTCAGCTTAATACGATGTGATTTTTTAATCGTTTATTTTAACCATTATACGTAGTATTGTCATTGACGAATTCTTGACTTTAAACTTCAAAATTTAATAATTATTTTGTACAAATTAAAAGAGACGGTCCCCATTTCATGTCATCCACATTTTATATATTTTTTGTCATTAATTTTATCACGACGACGACTTGAAGACTCGAAGACTTGATAATTGAAGACGATAAATACTTGACATTGGCAGAAATACCTGATCCGAGTGATCCGGCTGATTGCCATTTCATCAAAAGAAGAAGTACAAATTAAAACAAATACGGTATAATTATTATTATTATAAATTATGTTCGTGTGAAGGTTTTGGGGTTGAACTGTTAAGCCCAGTCCAATAAATTGAAACCAGTTCAAACTGAATTTCAAATTTCGGATAAACAAGGACAAAACATTAATGAAATTACAGATACAACTCCATGCTATATTACCGTTTTCCTACTAATGTACCTAAGTGACATTGCAGTGGTGTTAGGGTTGCCTTCTTTAACGAAATAAAGATCACCGATTTCATTAACTAAAAAAAATGTTCACTTGTGAAAAAACAATTTTTGCTTAACATGCAGTTTTTTAAGTATTCCTTGGTATATCAAATGATACAGTTTTTTTTGTTTACTTATTAAATTAATACCTGTGTAAAATGTATGTAATATAAACCTATGTAAAAGGTCATGATAATCGGCTCAGAAGTAAAAGCTAACCTAACAAATAAATTCACATTTGCTGCAAAATTAATAGCTTTTGCTTGTGGCTCTGTTGCCTTACAGTTTGTCATTAAAATCAGATATTTCAGGCAACACTATTTATTTTGGATTGAAAGTACTCATGAAGATCATGGGTACTTTCCATCCAGGGGTTACATTGCATGGTACCCTTATGCATACAATGAAAATTTGAGCAGTTAAGGCATGACTTTGACCTTATGTTAGACTTGTACGATATTTAATATATTTTAGTCTGAATGGCAACACTAATTTGTTTTACTATGTTAAATTTCCATCCGGGGTTATCACACGTTTTAAATTTAAACATCTCTTTAAATACGCTATATTCATGAATTACCATACCCATGGGACGAATAAAACTTTTATAATAGTATGCGTGCCATAATATTTCTTTTGACATTGAACGTGTTGATACAATTGTTATTGGCTTTGACAGGTGTCAAATGATACACATACGTATATAGATAACACACTCGTGAGTAAGCACGTGGTCTAACAAGTGTACTTAAAAAAAGACACTTTCTTTTTCACTGAACTTGACATGGGTCGAACGCTATGACACAGCCAAACAAAACGTTTTCCTGATGTCATAGGCACGCGAGTTAGCACCTTGTTAACATGGACTAAGAATATAACACTTTTATATGCATTTAACTACTAGATACTAATACGGTTATGTGTCCTTTTCCTCAAATCATCTAACCACATTTTGCTCGCAAACCTAACTTGTGCCTACACGATAACCAACTTCTACTGTTCTGAAAAACATTAATTTACTCGTAGTACAGCACCGTGTTAAAACAGTTCGTTTATTAAGATTCTCCTTACTCTGAGCTTCACCTTGTACTTACCTTCCGCGAAATTCAAGGACGACCCTTGATTCGGGTTCTCAAGTCTCTTTTTCACTGGGAAGTGACACGGTTGTCGGATGGCTGTGAGACCTTGCCACCTCCCCCTACTCTCCTCGCCGCCGCCGGATGACGTCAGCCGCGCCATCTTGGGACAGTGACGCGTTGCTTGGCAACCACACGCGTCGCACTTAGACAGGTTGTAGCACTGGTATCAAAAATTTTAACATGCTAATTGCATTTTACAAATGTTGTGATAATTTTTCCTCGGAGTTTTTGAGCTTTTGTTTCTGAATACGAAATCATATTTTTATAGAGTTCCTATTTAACTCCTTTATTCCGCATTTTGTTTTGATTTTGATAGCAATAAAATGTATGACGTATGATGTAGTTTCTTTTCTTTTTAATACCTAATTTACGTTTGGAAACTCGCATCAAATAAACCTGAATGTAGGTTTCGTCGGAACCTTAGTGTAATTTTATTCAGTTTAAAAAAGGCAGACAACAACTTCCCACGGCTATAAAAGTAGAAAATATTTATATTATGTGTTAAAGGTGTTGATGATTCTATCTGCCTCTTCGTTTCTTTGCTTATTCTCACATCAAAATCATTCTACATTGTTACTATTATGCAAAATTACATCACAGTCCAATACCATTTAAATGAAATCTAAACCAATATTTATTTTGTTCGTCTGCTGGAAAATAATCACAATGTATTTACGCAGTATTCTAGCGCTAGTCATCACGATCTGTCTTATAAGTATGGAATTTACGTTTCTCTGAAACACGGGTCAGTTAAGTTTTCCTGTAATTTTAGCCTAACAAAGAAAATAGTTTACGAATGTGTATTAATGTTTAAATTGTACCTACTTGTACTCGTAGTATATTAAATGTCTTGGTAGGTAATGCATTTTTAAATAATAACATGTACGTATATAATTCGTAATACATCATAATTTGGAAGATTAAAAATCATTTTTATTTGTTTTGTAATACTATGAACACAGATTATTATTAAGATTTTTTGTTGTAATATTACAAAAGATACCTTTTGATTCTGTACAAAAATATTACAATAACATGCTAATTAAAATCAACGACCTATGCATGTAAATTTGAATAAAACAGCTAAAAATAGTATTTTTACTAGAGATATGTAATGCGCTTGTGTAATGTATCTTCAAACTATTATTTCAATATTTGTAATGTCACACTAGAATCGGTACAGAGTATGAACAAAACCGTGGGAGAGCTATGCTTCGGCATGAATGGGTCGGCTCGACCGGAGTGATACCACGGCCTCACAGAAAACCGGTGTGAAATAGCGTTTGCGCTGTGTTTCACCGAGTGAGTGAGGATTTTGGAGGAGGAGGAGGAGGCCCATACCCCAACCCCTCCCCCCATCCTCTTTCCCATCCCCCAAAGGTCGGCAACGCACTTGTGACGCCTTTGGTGTTGCGGGTGTCCATGGGCGGTGGTAATCGCTTACCATCAGGTGATACGTCTGCTCGTTTGCCCACTATTCAATAAAAAAAAAAAAAAAAAAAAATCGTTTAATGAAAGGATATTATAATAAAGGGCCTTGATCTTATTATCTAAGTAGTGCACGGTGTGACACAAATATTCGCGGTAAGCATAGAGCAGTTACACACCGAACAATGGCCTATTGACCGATAATAATATTATAATTATGACGCAATATTTAGGTATTAAGTATTTACTTAATAATTATCAATATCTTAATAATTAAACATATATAGGTAGGTACAAATAAATAAAAATGAATATAATAATTTTAAATTAAGATATTTTCACTAATTTTATATGAAAGTATTTAAGGTACGTACTTAAAACAAATAAAAAATGTTGTCCATCTGTCTTTTTGTTCCTGACTGGTCTCTGGAACAGCTACGCCGGTTTTGTCGAGAATTTCACTGACAGATAGCTGATATTATAAGAAGTTACTCAGGATACTTTCATTCAAAATAAAGCAGGATTATATGAATTCCTAGTCAAAGATATCGATTCAGAAACACCAAATAGTGCCTACGGGATTACCAGTTACCCGGGTAATCGGGTATTAACCGCGGGGGACAGTTAGTATGTATTAATATCATTATAGAAAAATTAAACATTATTTTGCTTATTTTAAACAATTATAAAAAGTAATTCATTTCTTTAAAAAAGTCACGTATTAACAAACAGTAGACGTGAGTAGAGTACTTAATAAAATAAATAATAGAAAGTACTTGAAAGGTATATTATATTTATACACAGGTACATGGTTCAATTAATCAATTTAAATTGAAAATATTATTACATTTATTTTCCAAAAGGCACGTAAAAATTAGTTAGCCGAATTGTATATGTATACGAAACAAAAAAGTATCAAATAGCAGCTACCGGAAAAGCAAAAAGGTTTAAAAACATTTTCCTACGTGTTTACTACTATTTATCTTAATTTATTTTCTGATAAATTTATTTAAGACAGATATTAAATACTTTTTTATACTTTTATCATAAATGCGAAATTAGCTGTATCATTTCAATAAAATTTGGCATGGAGATAGTGCAGCTCAGTTCGGTTTAGTGTACTTTCCGGAATTATTGACTTTCTTATCATAGTCATGTATTAAAATAAGAGTAGAGTAGAGAGTCAAGGTAGTACAGCTACTGACTATGACATAAACGGACCGTTCGACCGGAGCGGCACTACCCTCTCCCAGAAGACCAACCTTCGTGCTGTCTTGTTACGTTGGTGTAAGTAGTCACTTTGGCAGATCCAAATGTAAAAATAAGCACTATTTCCCTACTTCTACATTTTAGCAATTTATCTCTTTATCTTCTACTTTTATTGTCTATAAAATCTTTACATGTTTTATTTTTCATGTCGGACCATTTCATTTTCTCTTACTTGTCGTGAAAGTCAGTCAATAGTTTTTGCTGTAAAACTTTAAAACGGTTCTTATTGGTGCTATCTCTATTTTTCTTATATAGTTACGGAAATTTTATGTTTAAGATCATAGGGTTGACTCTAAACTTTGCATGCTGTCTTTGCGTTGTTAGATCCTAATATGGACTTTTTTTTTCTGAGATCATTTTGATATTTCGAACTGCAAAAATGATAAGAATTTGTATACCTAAATGTATTTTATATTTGTATGAATTGCAGTATATTAATATTGTATTTATTTCAATTTGTCCTGTGTGATATAGGATAAATCCACAATAATACAATACCTAGAAATTCCCCATCATTATTGATGCGTCACTGGTGAACGTTTTCAAGTAAAATAATTTAGCTTTGATTTTATTTATTATGGTGAGAATAATACTCATCACTTACACTTAAGACATGTATTTCTTTAATATTCATCAATGTATATAATATCTATAATGTATATAATCATTCATACTAATATTATAAATTCGACAGTAACAGAAAGACAGACAGTCTGTCAGTATATCCGTCTGTTACACTTTCTCGGCTAAGCCACTGCACCGATTTCAATGAAATTTGGCAGGGAATTAGGCTATTCTTTGCTGCGATTTCATATACACGTTGGCGAAGCCACGGACTAAAACTTGTTATGTATTACTATCTTAGTTTTTGACTCTAATGTAATTTACATGACTTACTGCACGGTTGGCCGAGTGGTTTCAGCGGTCGCCATGCCGCTTGCTACTGCGCCAAGTGTCTTGGGTTCAAATCCCACGCGGTACAACACTTTGTGTGATCCACGAATTGTTGTCTCGAGTCTGGATGTTCTTTGTGTCCGTTTCATGTATGTTTGTAAAGTCCCCCACGACACAGGATGTTTATTCCTAATGAGGGAGCTGTCTTTTTAAAAAAAATAAAAAAAACTAGCATACATGAACATTAAGTAGCGAATACAGAATTTCGTTAATTTAATTTTTAAAGTGCATTCACATTAAATTTATTAACACAAATTTACCTTACTTCTATTTATTAATAAAACTATTTTTAAGATCTCAGAAACTAGTAAGCTGTGTTTATATGAGGAACCAGTAAAAACACATAAAATTTGTTTATTTTATTTTTTGAAAAAAGATTGAGTGTCAATGTTATTTCTTTTAAATTAAATATACCTACAACTGCCTTTTTTAGTCAATAACAAAAGAAAGTAATAAATATTAGAAAAGTAATTAAAAACCATTATTATATCAATGAAGCGAATACAAGGGAAAATAAATAAGATTTCAGCCTCGTTCCCGGTATCAGTCAGGTTCAAAATGTCTAAATACTACATACGCATGTAAACTTACAAAAGAAATGAATCATCCAAAAAAAATGACCATCGTATAACAATAAACTATCGATATCCGTAGCACCACAGATAAAATAAACACAGAGATTATGCCAAAAGAGTTAAGTTTCTTACAAAGATCGTAATTTATACATTTTAAGTAGACAACCCGAACATTGGCCTTTTGACACTTTACCAAACGTCAGTGAACAGTCATAGTTGAGCTCAATTGTAATCAACTACAACTTTTTCCTTGTAACCAGTTCGCAGTATACATATGGTACTTAAATAACGGTTTAGTGATCCAAAGACAATGTATTTATTACTTTATTGTACTTAAATTTAAATCAGTAAATGAATTATTGAATGTCAATTTGGAATACATTTGGGTAATCTGTTCAGATATTTGAATTTAATTTTATTAGCTATATCATAAAAAAGCTTATTTTTAGGTAGAGTAATTGGTAAATAATAGTTAACATAGCGGTGTGTTTAGGTAAACATCTTTATACATATTAGTTTAATTTAGCCTAGATACTCCAAAATGCGAGAATCTTTAGTATATTTACGGATAACTTGCAATTTAATTTTATTAAAATGACAATGAAATGTTTACGAACCGTTTCAATTTTTTTAAGAGTTTTAAAATAATTGCTCACCTAATTTGAATTGAGCAAAATTATTTTTCGATTACATCTGAGAATGTATATGTTATTATTATTATTATTATTAAATATTTTGGACATCTGACACACAACGCCATCTAGTCCCAAGCTAAGCAGAGCTTGTGTTATGGATACTAGACAACTGATCTGAATACATATATACTTTTTTTTTGTAAATACATACATATTATAAATAGAAAACACCCAAACTCCGAAACAAATATTTGTAGATCACACAAACACTTGGTCCGACCCAGGATTTGAACCCGAGACCTCAAGCACAGCAGTCGCATTAGCTACCACTGCGCCACCGCCACCAGTTATGTACTATATCTTTAGAAAATATCCATTAAGTTTTTAAATCCCAGCACAACAATACGTTCTTTGAATTGTCTTCAGCAAAATAGTAATTAGATTCTAGTTCCTTCCTTAATGCTGTACAGCCATCATTACCCAATAAAATATTCATTTTCTAACAACGTCGAAGTCTCAGTAAATACAAGTTACACACGCAAATTGCTCCCCAGGGCTCGTTAAATGCCAAATAATTATTCGCCATTACACCTTCGCACATGTTTTACCACACTTTTCCTATAGGTACACCTCTTTTGACTTCTGTGTTGTCACTTAAATATTTTTATTGGTTTTTCGTATTTGTCTGGTTATGATTTAAGTCAGGTTTTGAAATGTGATAAAATAAATTAACATTTTCTCGCCGTTCTGCTTTTGACAACTTGCGAAAATGAAGTACATATACTGATAGTAATTCTATTATACAATGTCTCTTCTTAATTCTTGAAGTCCATTTTGTATCACTCTTTGTTTTTACATTGTTGCACACATATAGTGTATTGTGTGAATTTAAGTAAATACATCCATATCAAAAATAAATTTAATTAAAAATAAGTATCAGGGAAAATTCTGACGTCGTAAATAAATCACATTTTGCTATAATTACATTTCACGTTCACAAAACATAAATATACATACATAGGTATCAATTAACTATCCAGGATTTACACGTGCCAGCACACACATACGCTAATCTCTCCATACGTTACATGCACGTGTGTGCGTGGGCAGGATTGTATTGTATCGCACCACCCTTTCAGTGCATCACCCACCCGTTTGGTTCTGCATGAGCCTGAGGCTGAATCTCATGACTGAATAGAAATTTTAGTCAATTATTTTAACCTCTCATCAACTAACTTTTGGTACGTAATTAAGTGACTTTTTACTATTATTGGTGTTAAATATGAATGCACAGATGCCGCAGTGGTGTATGCGGTCACCTGGCCACTTCTTACTCCGCTCAATGTTGTAGGTTCACATAAATTCACACATTATTCACAATTTTTTGTTCTAAGACTGAATGTTCTTTGTGTACGTTTTAATAAAAAACTGTAAATCTTTAATACAAAAGTCACCCCAAAATTTTATAACCGTAATCAAATTAACTTTCTGTCTTAGTGTTGAATAACCGGTTCAATGGAATTATTCAAAATGCCTACTCAGCTTTTCTATAGATATCGTTTGACAAAATAAACTGATTGTGATTGAGTTTCCATTGCGATACAGATTATGTACATTAGGATTCTGGACATTAAATCGCGTGGGTGTTCCTCATTCCTGTGCCTCCAACACCCACACCCGCGCAAGGTCGACCTCTGTTGGGGAGGTTGGGCAAAGCAGGTGTTTGTGTGGTAACTTTCATGTTGAAATTGTAAATTGAAATTGTTATAATGTGAAATGTGATTTATTTATTCAGAGCAGTCAACTGTTTATTATTGAAATCAGTACTCAAGTACTTGATTGCCGATGTTATTATTATAATTATGAATCTCTGGGCAATAATTTGTAAAGTTGTAAGTAGTACAACTTTTAAGACAATATAAATGATGCCGATGTCTGAAGCAATTATGTTACTTTGGATTTAATTACGTTGAACAAGAAATGATATGTTGTATTACAAAAAGGCTTAGAATCGGGGGCTTGCACTACCTAATTTTGGGAAGAGCGACATGCAAGGGCAGTAACAGAAATGTATTCACGACTTTTATTAATAGTGATCATTGACCATCAGGCTTAAGAGCTTCTTAAATAGTGACATTTTATTTTTCTACATTTTTTATGTAAGCTAACGTTAACCTCGCTGTAATGATACGTACCTAAATGGTACTTACTACGAATTTATCGTCAGAATTGTATTTCGAGTAACTCTACCCGAGAATCGAAAACTAAAACCTATCTCTAATTGATTCAAATGTGCACATTCACCTTTATCACGCTTGTTATCACTATAAATCTATATTTATAACTGTGCTCAATTATGTTAATTTTTATCATATTTAATGTCATTATAACAAAAGAGAAGTAACAAAGAAACAACACAATTAATTATTTTTAGTTACAAAATATTATATCCTTGAAATAATGCTAATGGATATACCTACTTACCTTAGTTGCTCTTGACCGGGAAAATATTGCCGTTTAAATGGATTCTCGATGTCGTATATATTGCGTTCCACGAGCCGCGTTGCCATAGTTACCGACTATATTGTATTAGCGTTATTGCATCCGGGGCTTCTACGAAGGGAAATCAATTTAAAAGACTTGGTAATGCATTCAATATTCTTCAAAATTAAATTTTGTATTCATTATTTATGGATGTTTAAAAGTATGTTTATATTGTACGCATATATTCAAAGGCATTGCGTTCCACGAGAAAAAGAAAAAAGATAATCGAAGAGAATAAGAAGAACATTACAAGTAGTAGTACATTAAGAAGAATAAAGACAGTAGTTGTGGTTAAAATTTTCCACTTTTGAACAGTACAATGTAACCTTCACAATACGGGTAGGTGCTAGACGGGGCGTCTCGGCAAGGCGATGCTCGACACTCAGCATTCATTCGTTTTCAAGTCCATGTCGCAATGTTAAGGCTTCTACACCGATTTTATGTAGAACGAAGATCGTGGAAATTCATAACATTCTTTAAACATGTCGTTTTTCTTTCCAACAACTAGGTTTGAGATTTCATTACTACATTTGAAGGCAAATTAAAAAGGCAATAGTTAAAGCATATTAACGGCGATCATTCAAATTTAACGTTACTAAATCACATTTTGTTGAATGTGAGTATTACTTATGACTATATCTAGCTCTAACTGAAGTTTTTAAATCGCTATTTCGACGACCAGTAAAATAATGTAATTTCTACTTCAAATTTTGACCACACCCGAAAACGATGCCCAAAATTTGCAATTGCGCCTTCAAACAGACGATTGCATAACGCGAAGCCCTTGGAATATTGAAAGCTCTATAATATACACGTTATGTACATACGACGTGGGTGTAGTGCCTGGAAACCGCTCACCCACGCGCCTTTCCCTGACTACCGAGTTTTTAATGCTGCCCTCTCCAGTTCCTAGAAGTGGACGTCAAGATTTAAAATTTCATCTTGCTTGACGTCAATGAAATAGTTAAACGATAAATTAAAAGCCGAATGCAATTTTGAGGTGAAATCTGGGTTTGCTGTTTTCTACTTGTGTATGTTTAAAAAATATATTTAAATAAGTAGGTAGTAAGGTTAGTCCCAGTTTGTGTGCACAAGGTGGAGGTATGGGGAATACTAGTGACGTCATTTTTAGGATACATAGGTCATCATCAGCCTATCGCAGTCCACTGCTGGACATAGGCCTCTCCAATTGCACGCCACTTAGTTCGATCTTCGGCTTCTCGCATCCAGCTCCTGCCAGCCGTCTTGCGCAAATCATCACTCCATCTGGCTTGTGGACGTCCTACACTACGTTTGCCGAGGCGCGGTCTCCACTCAAGAACCCGTTTACCCCAACGGTTATCGGTTCTGCGGCAAATATGGCCAGCCCACTGCCACTTCAGCTTGCTAATCCTGTGGGCTATGTCGATGACCTTGGTTCTCTGCCGGGATACATAGGTGTTGGTAGAAAAAGAATTGACACATTTGATATTATTTCTTTAAATTATAGTTAAGTCTAAAAATATGTACTTAATCAGATATGTTTTCTCTATTCACTTAGAACTTTACCATTAAAGTGCTACATTAATACATAGGAATGTACTAAAACGTCTTAATTATCATGATATATTCCTATACACGAAAAGAAAATAGAACGACAGTAAACAAACATTCGTACTGCCACAAGCCAATTATTTAATAAGATTGACATGTAAAAGCAAAACACGATCATGAATATTTATTTTTCCTTACAATTTGCTCCAACGACAAAGTTTGAACAAGATATTAGTACAATTATCATGGTAATCAAATATTAGACAGTCTACCTAGCGTCGTTTCTTGTCTGAATTTCTATCACTTAAATGTTCGTGCAAATAATTTCAATTCCAGTAGTACCTATCAGGTCTATCAGGTTTTGTGTTTCTTGACTTCAGTTTGTGCAGAGGTAGCGGTTTCCATAAAGTGAAACGTCTACTAATTTCCCATCCCATGAAAAGGACTGTCAAAAATGTTTATAAAATATATTTTTCATTTTAAGTAGTAGCTATCAGGTTTTAATAATAGAATATAGAAGTGATTAGAATCATGTCTCGCAGAAACCGGTGTTAAGTTGCTTAACACCTGTTTCTGTGAAAAGACACACACTAGGTGAAAACCAATGAAAGAATTGTCTTTCGTAGATTTTCATCGAGTGTGTGAGATTATTATATCTAAAACCCTCCTTCTCTTAATCCTGAGGGGGAACCATAAATCGCGGTAACACGCTGGTGATTCTTGACTTGAATTTGTCCATAGACAGCGGTAATCATTACCATTTCATAAAAACCTGTCAACAATATATAAAAAAAAGTAATTAAGAATACTAGAGCCTGAAAAAAACTATATTTGCTCACTAAACTCAAATATCAAAGGATTATTTATGAAAAATGTTGCACTTTGTGTATTTCATGCTATATTTATTAAAGTATGTTCAAAGCTTTCCTTTTTCCATAGTGTAGAAGAAATTCTCAGTAATTTACCTCTGAACAAGGCATAGTTCACGGCTTTACGCTTATGTTAACCTTTTAAGAAAAAAACTTAATGAGCCATAAGAAAAAAGGAAAGACTATCGTTGTTTATGGTTAGGGCTTCACATAAATTTGCATACACTTCCAGTTCATTTAATTAAAGTAAATAATTCTGTGCTTGATAATAGAGAATTTTTATTTAGTTTCAAAAAGTATATTAGGTAGTCAGAATATAATTTTACGTCATTCTGTCATTTGTGAGGGACTATTAAAAAAATATAATAATATGTAATAAAACAGTAAAGTTATGAAAACAATAGTTAATTATACTTTTTAAGAAAGACTTCAGTATTTGAATTCTGGCCTTTTTTTTTGTGACAGTATTATTAACACTTAGTCATTTATCATCCAAAAACTACATTTGTTATATTACAGCTCTCATTTATTAACGTTTATTTGTTAGAATACACAGTAATTCACGATATTCTTGAAATTCGATGGCGTGTTTTTTTTATTAAACCTATAAATCTTAAACTAATAATTAGACCATATGATCATCATTATAACGCATGGTTAGACGCAAGTCCTGCGTAATAAGCCACCTATAAACACAGTGACCTGACACCCATTTGTACCCGAACCAACCCCCCCAACTCCCTCCAAACACCCTTCGACCTACACACGAGCAATGCCAGTGAAATGCACACAAACTCAGACTATCGTTGCTGGACACACACTTGTATACAGGTTCCAACTCACACATTCACGAAAATAGGGGAAACTGGGCAAACATGACACAGTGAACTACATTTTACGCACACAAGCGACATGTTTATGCAACAACTCATGAACACAGAAACGGAGTCTGATGTATATCGAGTAATAAACTCTTTCCCTTGGCAACAACAAAATTATTCCGTGTGTAACGTTGAGATTTTAATTTCGCTTTTTTGCTTCTGTTCTCCACAAAACGAAATAAGCAAAAAACTTGCTACTTTAATTATTTAACTAGCTTTCACCCGCGACTATACTCGTATTTAATAACAAGTATCCTTCTAATATCTCCAGGAATATGTGTACAAAGTTTCATGAAGATCGGTTAAGTAGTTTTCCCGTGAAAGGGTAACAAACATACTTGCTTTCACCTTTACACCTAATATTAGTGTGATTGCTAGTACACAAAGTATTCCGTGTAATAAATTTGGATTTAAACCAGCTCAAGCAAGAGGTATTGTAGTGTCGTATATGTAGTATTTTAAAATAAATTTCAATTCTAGCTATTGAATAACATTTATATTCAAAATTAGGATTATTGATGGCATTTAACATGGCTGCAAAGTATCTAAAAAAGCGATTGAGTGTGGATGTTTTATAGTATTTTCCAATTTTGCATTAAACTTTTAATTTATTATGAAAATAGGTCAAATATAAATTAGCCTAGGACATCTCACGGAATCAATTCCTTGTGTCACGCACAAATGGAAGTAAAGAGACTAGGGCTATAAGTACTTCTTATTTTTAAATAATCTTTAAATATTTCTTCAATATACTACCAGGTCAGATCGGTCTTCCTTTCTTTTTGTAATAATTATGCAGAAACTGTCACTAGTACAACACCCTTTTATTTTGTTTTTTAAATATCGTAAGAAACCCACATGATTAGTAACCTAGAAGTCCTGACCTTGCGTGTTTACTTCGGTGTCCTAATAAGTATTTATCGCGTCTTTGTTAACTTAAATAAAACAAACAGAATTAAAAATGTGTAACTATTTATTTAAGCGCTTTTAATAGACTAACGACGTTTTAATAGTTTAAAACTTTTGACACACAAAAACAGACAAAATGTTTAACGATATTGACTGGTATAATAATCCATAAGTCCTGGGTTCGTTTCGAATATTGTGTGATAAGGTCGATAGTTTATAATGCGTTATTTGTACCGTCAAGGTCAGTCAGGGCTAGTTAGGGTACCAAGCTATTGACATTAGAAATAGACGGTTGTGTGTAAATATATGTTTTTTTTACGAATGGCCCTGCCCAAATGACTCTGCTCTGCCTGATGGAAAGCATAAGCAGAATCCAATAGTGGTGGTCACCAAACTCATTGCGAATGCAGACAATGCAATAATGCATAATGGTGACCCGCATTATAGCGGCCTAGTGATGCTTATGCATTATTGGGGCTCCGGTCTCGCATTCACTCAACGAAACGCGACTGCACGAACGCTGTCATTTAACGTTGATCTTCTGTGCTAGGGTAGTACCGCCCCGGTCGAGCTGGCCCGTTCGTACTGATGTCGCTATTTACTTTTAATATATATTTATATGTCAAGATACACACACATATTTCATAAACTTATTTTGATAAATCGTAGAAAAGTAACAAAAAATCAACTCTATTATAACACACAGAAGACAATTTCGTTCGTTGTCAGTTAAATTTTGCCAGCCGTACTTTTGTTAATATTTTGACCTTCAAACGCACAACATGGAAAATGAGCATGATTATATAATCATGGCAGGTTGAAATTTGAGCCTTTTGTTACGTCTGGTTAAACACTTTTTTATTTATCCAATGTTCTTAAAGGCTAACACTAATAATATCCATAAGAAGTAATAAAATTTATATATTAAGCCGAATTTAGCAAATTTTTACAATCAAAATGCTGAATTGTATGTTAGAATCTACCAAATAAATGTATATTTTTGCTGGTTTACTAAGATTTATTATAATTAACTTTAACATATGCGTTGCCATTACTTAGTCATGCGGCAATATTCATAACAAAGGAGACTAAATTTTATATGTTTCTATGAATATTGGAATCTATTTGATGATTGACCGGTAACTTACAATATACACATCTATCATTATTTTTCGTATCACCACTTTAGTTGATTTGTTTGCTTTTAAGATAGTTATCGTTTGTTCAATACTAATTTCTTTTTATTGTTGCACTTAAATTTTTTTGTCATGTTTACTACAAATTTTATCCTAGAATTCTTTGACTATATTTTTTACTTTTTTCGGAGAATTTTGGGTTGCTAACGCAACAATTATACTAGTGTTTTAACTGTTTATACTGAAAATCCCATTGTACCCCATTCCTTTACAAATTCTTTTTATAAATATTGTTATATCGGTACAAATGAAACACTTTTTCTTAAAATTTAGTTGTGTATGTTAGGTAACTACATTGTTTATTTTAATTTCACTCTTTCAAGTTAAAAACCTATTTATGACGGGAAAAAAATAATAAAAATTACTAGTTACAGTAATAAAAACTAAGGTACCATTGCATAAAGAGGCACGCAAATGTTGAAGCACTTACCATGCTTAACAAAATAAAATGCAAACATTAAAACTACCATAAACGCTTATAAGACGGCAGGTCACACAGATTTACATAATGACCCCTATCAGCCCACATGACCCCGTTTTTGCCTAACGCTGTTAACATTGGTAATCAACGTTTTCCTGTTACAAACACTGTGTCTGTTATAATCTCAGTTTTAAGTCTACTTTCACGCGCGTCAATACACAATGTTCTGTGTTTAGCAGATGCACTTTTGCATTCTTTATAAGAAGAGTAAACGTAGTGTGTTCTACTTTGAGGCGCTTAAATTTCAAATATGTGCGAAGACCGTTGAAATTTCTTTTAAAGAGCTCTCTAAGTTTTGTATCTTTTATCCGTAACTATTCTCTTAGATAGCATCAGTAGTTAAAATTTGCGATGGGCCGAATGTAGTTATAACGGAATACGAACTTCGGTCGAACACACTGAAAAATTTAAATTCTGCTGAACTTCGGCCGAAAATCGGTTCTTTTCGCAGCATTTTCCCCAACTTTGTCCCCTAACATTGGCTTAACAGATAAGAATAATAGAATATATACTAATTAAAACATCATTGAAACAATTATTCTCATTTGTATTTTGCCAAATTGAATTTAAAGAACCCTCAAAATCGACAGAATATTTAAGTTTTAGAAAACGGTCTAATCAAAAACCTTCTAACTGACAATAACACCATCACTTTAACAGTTTTGACAAATAAAGACCTACTGTGCGACGGCGCTTACGACACGGTGATGTAATCGTTGTCAACATTATCATTTAACTGTTAGACATGTACGACGTAGCATGTGCCATGTCCGGTGTCTGACTTTGACCTTGCAAAAGCTTTATTACTTTTTTAAATTGTCTGCATGGCTGCTGTAACTGTATAGGCTCAAAACGACGGACTGCCGCTACTTAATTCTATATTTTGTCGTTACAAAGTTACAGTGATAAGCTGAGAAATAGAGTAAATACAAGGTATTAAATACACTTTCATTTATTAAAAGACTATGTTGATTCGATGACTTTTAAAGTTTTTGATTGGAGTCTACTCAAGGATAAACTACAAAATTCAATAAATTTTAACAATAAAACTAGTTTAGTAAATGCAGTATAAGTTACGTCACTGCATCTGTCACCGGCCTTGCTTCGGCTATGGTCACAGTCACAACCATTGGTCCATGGTATTTGATGACGAGAGCTTTTGACCTTAATCAATTTGTAAATTTACAAATAGTCCTTATGGATATAATAATAAAGATGTTAGTTCACAAACTTCTGTAAATTATATGGTAACATATAAGGAATGCGTTTTAGTATAGCTACCTCGAATTATAGACTTAATGATTTTAATATTTCATTTTATTTGTTAACAGGAAGCAGCTGTTGACGTCCGTAGTAGCAGCCAGCCCAAAGGCCTTTTTTTTATTTACCCTCGTTTCCCGCATCCCCTTTCAAGATTGCTGCCACCATGGGTCGGAAGAAAATACAAATATCCCGGATTACGGACGAACGGAATCGGCAGGTTAGTATGAACTTCAGCAATGTTTTAAATACAATATAATAAATTGCGGCTTTTTGTGAAACCAGTAGTTCTGACACAATTAGTCATTATTATGAAGAAAACATTAAATTCAAGGAACAAAACTATTAATTAAAATGTGTTTCCTTAGACTTGGATGTAAATAAAGGGAATATAGGCTCACGATATTTTACTTAATCCTTTACATATGATGTAAATAATAACAGCTTCTAAAACACAATATGCATACATAATATTGGAGGCTGCTAAGAGTGAAACGACCTTACCATCAGGCATGACCTAACAGATGCGGACTATCAACACTCCCACTGCAAAACATTATCGCAAAAGGCCAATGACCGCTCCCGCTTGTAATTTATTAATTATACGATTACACTGTATATCAACCTTGTCCATTTTATAATGACCCTACAAAGTACTCTTCGCCTCCTCCCCTTTGAAGTTCGTTTTTAATTACAAGAGGGCTCTTTCTAACTGGTCTATTCGCTGCAGAGGCAGACATATGAAATTAAAATTGCGAAGGTCAATTTACTTTTGGCGTTTCCAGCTTTCTTTGTTCTTTAATGAGAGTGATGATATTCAAATATTTTTATGATGGCATCATTCTTTTCTGAACTAAAATTTGTTTAGAACTATTACCGAAGTCAAGAAACTAAGTAAAACGACTACCGATTTTTCAGTTATTAAGGAAAAATACCAATTAAACACCAATGAACACACAATAATGCATTATTATAAAGATTTAATCCTCTAGTGGATGACTCATATTGTTGACGACTTCAAGTAACACATTATTTGGATCGTTCGTTCCAAGTTCGTGACTCAATAAACTTAAATTATTTCAGCTAGATCGATTTTTTTTTAATGTTAGTACTTACTGGAAAATTCAATGTTTAGAATGATGCAACAAGTAAAAATATTTAAAAAAAAACATCCATTAAAAAATACTGTTTCTGATTAATTTCCAAATTAGTTGTCAAAATATACAATCATGCAAGCAAATGTTAGCCACTGATACAAAGAATGAAACAGTTTCAAACGACAGCTTCTTTGTTATACCTACTTATTTAAACATTTATATTTTTCTCTTCAGGTGACTTTCAACAAGCGCAAATTTGGTGTGATGAAGAAAGCGTATGAGCTCAGCGTGCTTTGTGACTGCGAGATCGCTCTTATCATCTTCAGTTCTAACAACAAACTCTATCAATATGCCAGCACGGATATGGACAAGGTTTGTATGATAATTTTTAATCATCAACCAGACTGTGGTTAGTTTAAAACATACTTTAAAGAATAGTTAATACACCTACTCATTAATACGGTATTTTGGACCATTGTGGTATATACAGACATTTAATTAACATCACCTGGCCCAGTTCTGGCTATTTCTTTTTTCCAATTACATACATACAAGCGGTTACTTTGCTTTGCTTTTCTCATTTCTATACCGTTTATCTTGATGGCTTAAATTTATTGACTGCCTCGGTGGCACAGTAGTGGCGTATGTGACTGCTGTGTTTGAGGTATATCGGGTTCGATTCTTGGCTCGGATAAATGTTTATACGATCTGCAAATGTTTATTTCGGAGTATAGGTGTTTTCTATGTATAATATAAACGTAATTTCTTTGAACCATCATCTATCTTCTATATAAATAAAAATGAATCCCCGAAATGCATGTACGCGCGTAACTTTCAATCGACTGCACTAAATTAGATAATTATTTTATTAATGCGTTTGTTATTGTCAGGACAAGGTTTGTATAAAAGAAAATTAAAAGAAAACTGTACGTTTCATATTTTTTTAGTCAACAACTGTACACTACCAGTGGGAAATTAAAGGGGCATAAATAGTACAATAAGTTTTTTTGAAAATTTAGGAAATTATTACGAAACAATTATGGCGGTACGAATTTCGCTGGATCAGTTAGTAAATATACCTATATTGTACCTCAACCTGTCTCCGGGTTTTATCGTTAGACGCTAAGCACGTTTCGCTCGTAATACAAAACTTTATATTTTAATAGAACCCTGCAATAACAACTCGACCTGGTCGTTTGCATATTTTTTATAGTTTATTCAAAGCTGACACTTACTAAAGAACCAGATATAAGGATCACGCAGTTCTTTTAAACGTTCCAATACTATTTGTTGTTGCTAATCTGAGTCACTTCAAGTCCAGGAATATACTTAATGTTCTGAGTTATTCAAATGTGATATGTAGATTCTAAAAATCCCGTGTTTTTAAAATACAATATCAGATGTACGAATTTTCAGTTTCCATATGTCCTTACTCCCTTTTGCTTTCATACATTATTATCTACTTTTGCAATTATCATTAACTTACTCATCGTCCGGTGTTATAAATTATTCGTTAGTAAATACAATGATTTCATTTTAAATTGAGTATCTTTCATTTTAAAACATATTTGGATCAGTCTCTTGATGTTATTGTTTAAAAAATGATATGAATTTTTATGCTTAATTGTGAAATATATATGTAAATATTTTCTACTTTTAACGTATTTCTTAGTAGCAGCTTCCTACAAAGCGCACATTATTAAAATAATTAGTAATTAATATTCCCTAAATGTTTAAAAAAACCACAAACATCCAGAAAACAAAAGATCTTATGTTTGTGACAATTTGTAAGAAATCATTGTTTTAAAACAAAATCTGTTTTGGTACTTATAATTTCTTTGAATATTTGAAATGATGAAACATAATCATGAATTGAATTTACATATTTATCTGGTTAAAATACAGAAGTATGATAATTAGCAATACATTATATACACAGGGGAGCATACCTGTACTAAAACACCTGTGACTTGCTATATTTTTGCATACGTTTCCAAAATTGGTCCGTATAATGTAATCCTTTCATTTGATATACTACCTGCTTTCGAATCTAATTCCTTAAGTTCTCAAATGATTTCATTAGACAGGTTTCTTATAACGTACCTACTTAAGACTAAAATTCAAGTCAGTAATAATTTAATACTAGTTACGAACTTCAGTGTAATCTGCCGTTGTTGCCTTGCTGTTGTTTCTAGCCCATTAATATTGAATTTTTGGGGATATAAATTAACATATGTGTTATTTCGTACTATAATCTACTTCTATGCAAAATTTCATCTAGTTCCATTCAGTTACTTTTGCCTAAAAGAGTAAGAAACTTCCTTTTTCACAACCTTTAAAATGCTAGTAGTATATTAATTTATTGTTTTCCTATTGCAGGTTCTCTTAAAATACACGGAATACAATGAACCCCACGAGTCGCTGACCAACCGCAACATCATCGAGGTACATTAAGTACGGCGTCATCTGTGTGCCAGTGATCGCAATGCAATGTCCATGCAAAATTGACTTATCCCATTAACCGCGTGCTTTGTACTTACACACAATACCTAATGCATACATTTGTTACTAAAACAGACCTAGAGAACGAATCGACTTTGTTGAATACTTCTAGATTATAAATGTAGATCTCGTTCCAAAAGACCTTGTGTAAACGATATCACACAATTATATACACATAAAATAGACAAACACAACCAATAAAGAAGCATGTTTATTTCCTGTTAGAAAAAAGATGAAGTACAAAACACCAGACACCCAGTTTTATACTAACAGTTTATGACTAGACACCCCAAATATTTATGTTATTTTTTCCTGTACCAGCATGGGTTTTGTAAATATGTTTGTGTTTATTTGAATTAACCGCGCCTACCTGACTCCGATGTTTTGATACAAGGGTAAAGTCAGTGTTGCATCATTGCGTTCGACACCACACATATGTACGCTAAAAAGTTCACGTACAATTACTTAGTTACACTGTAGTATTATTTTAAGCACAGTTTTAATTTTAAACCCTCCACTACATACTGACGTGATTAAAGACAGTACAGTTGTTATTGAATTTAATAAAATTGTCGCTGATAACGCTAATGGTGTGTACAGAGGGTGTAATCTAATAATTTAACTGGCGTTTAATGCATGCAAGATTAATACAGTAAAGTATATTTAAGTTTGGCTCGTCAAGCCACCTGAGCTGTTCTCGCTGACACTTACAGGCACTAACGAAGAAAGAGCATAAGAACGGAGTGATGTCACCTGACAGCCCCGAAGCAGAGCCTGAATACAATCTGACTCCAAGGACCGAAGCCAAATACTCTAAAATCGATGAAGAATTTCAAATGATGATGCAAAGGAACCAATTGAACGGAAGTCGCGTGAGCGTTGGCGTTACTGGAAGCAACTACAATCTACCTGTTAGCGTCCCTGTCGGAAACTATGATCAATCACTGTTGCAAGCTAGTCCTCAGATGCATACCTCTATCAGTCCACGGCCCTCATCTTCGGAAACCGATTCAGGTACTAATTCAGTTTTGTTCTTTATAATTCTTAAGATACACGCAAGTAAGAAATTGAACTACAGCATTTTATTTCATTTTTTTGTAAGCTTTATCAGTAATCAAAACCTTTTTTTACTTATATTATATATTCGTTAGTACACGGCTCTCATATTCTTAAGTAAAGCATTTTATTCCAATTTTATTTTTGAGAGCGTTGTCAGCAACCATTGTTTTTTAATATCTGAAAAATGTGGCTGAAGTTTTCAACGTTCAAGAGTTATTTAAATTAGAAATGAATAAATAATAAGGTCAACTTTAGAACTAAATGAATTATATTTTAGGGAATTCAAAACAAAACTAACGCTCCATATAATAAGTACTCGTAAGTTTTCGTGATGTTGATAATCATTCAATATTATTTATTTCCAGTATACCCAAGCGGTGGAATGCTCGAGATGTCAAACGGATATACCGGTTCAGGATCTCCACTGGACGCTGGCTGCACGCCGTCTCCGTCACCCGGACCTGCCCCGTCGCCACATCGTCATGCCCACAAAGCGCATGCTCATGCCGTGCCACCGCATCATTCGCCGCGACATAACAACCTGCGCGTCGTCATACCAAGCTCTATGCCGCCGCCACAGGATGATATTTCTTATACTGGAGAAGTAAGTTTCACAGAATTATATAGAATATTTAATCTTGCGCATGTTGTAAAGGATTTGCTTTCTTTGACATCTAGTCATCCTCTTTGATACGAATAATTTTGTACACCTAATTTAAGAGCCAGTACATTTGATATGTGTTTCTTGACTTTGTTCTTTGAATTTGGGAAATTCTTTCTTCGTTATTTTTTTTATGAAATATTAGTTTTACACTGAAAATATACATGTTCACTTTATATATTGTGTCTATTTTAGTTCTATGTGGCTAAATTTGTTTATTCTGTAATTTCCAGACACCGCTTAGCTATTCTGGACTCGGCAATTTCGGACCACAGGACTTCAGCATTAACTCGGACATGGGCATCGGACTGACGTGGGGCGCGCATCAACTGCAGACGCTCCAGCACAACAGGTACATGTCTGTAATCATTCTCATATTATCTTTTTATATAGTTTAGACAGAAGATGTGATCAACCTTATCACATTTATTTTTTCTTTTACAAAGTGACAGAAATTTTCTGAAATTTTGATCTAAAGATTATGGATGCAAATTTGAAAAATATTCTAACAACCGTTTTCAATAATATAGCCAGTTTTAACTATAGACAAGGTATGGATAACGGTCTAAATTTACTTTAAAAAGAGTATTTCTTCTTTTATTGCCAAATAACACTTGACAAAAATGGAAAAAAAATTGCTGCTTGTCAATGAAGGAATTGAACGAAAATGTTGAAAGTAGGTATCAACTAAAGATATAAAAAAAAACTCTACAAATAAATTAATGAATGTAACGTGTAAAATTAGAGCTATACCTAACTATAACTATAATAAAATTTGGTTGATCGATTCTTCTAATACGCACTGTTAAACTTAGATTAATATTTATATTTTTACTAATATCTACTGTAGTCATTATAATCTATTAGCTTAGTTGTGTTTCTAGGGCTGCACGTGATTACCATTGGTAGTTAATACTGATTAGTGACTTTAAAATGCAGTTTATAATGTGTTATAAACCCAAAAATAATGGTTCCACCGCGACAGTGATATCACTGCCGTGACCAGGATTCGAACCTGGGTTACTACGGCCACAACGTAGGGTCCTAACCACTAGACGATCACGGCTATCGGAACCGATGACAACTTTGTCGAAAACAACATTCTCTTTATAAAGTGTTATATAACAATTCACGGTAGCTCACTCAAGAGTGTTTAAATCGCGGAACGAAAGAGCAATTAATTCTATTTTTAAATTTGGTTTAGACAAAACAATTTTACATGCGAATTATGCATTTTCTTTCTTGTAATAGCACTTACGTTGGTATAAAATGAGGTCAAACATATTACAAGCGAGATTTTAATTCACAACGACAAAATCATACCTATTACTTTAGATCAAATCAAAAATTGTTCTTTAAAATTTAAATTCTAATGTCTTTGGTGTTCATATGTATTGTGGAGCGTTTTTTTATAAAAAGAAAAAAAAATAACGCCACGTGCAATCATAAAAACTAACCAAAAAACACGAGTAACATAAATTATAAAAAAAAAGACATAACTATTATTGTAATGTGGCTTCCCGCTTCAAGTATGAAGTAGTTATAAAGCAATTGGAAACATAAACATGGTCGTTGACTCTTGTTCCTTTGTGTTATTCACTGTTTTATAAGAACTATCGCCTATCGTGATCAAGCCTCTGCACGAGTTGCACAGATTGCCATAACGAATTGGTATTAAAAATTCGATTTTGGAATTCAATATATATTAAAAGATGTATGTTCTACGAGGCTAGTTCATGTTATTAGATGACACCTTAGTCAAATAAGTTACTTTTTATCATCTGTCAAAACAATAATTTTGTTTGAAAAATGTACTAAATACAAACTTAATTTAAATAAAATTTGTTAAAGAAATTAAAAGCTGTAAAAATAATATTTTCCGAGATGTTTTGTAATGTTCATTTAAATAAAGAGACATCAGTATTTATTTACGATACAGTTCTACCTGAACTCTAAAAACATCTGTGCTCTATTAGAACTTATATATTAGGACTTCAATTGGGTAATACGAATGACAGAGAAACAAAATCACGTAGATCTCCATCGTTACTCTTGGATGGAGGTTCTTTTACAGTTCGGTGGTTTTAAATTTGAACAGAAAATAGACGTACCTACTTGAACTTTGTTGTGGGTCTACACTGCATGAATTGCACAACTCCAAAAATGTTTTTGTGTGACATCTCTGTTAAATATGCCATGTAACGAATCTAAATACTGGTTGGATCCGGTCATATCCACCATTTAATATATACCCGGAGGCCTAGTGTATCAAATTACTTAAAGAACATTCCGCTTGAAAACGCTTCAATTTGATTCGATTAAAAAAGCATAATTTTCTTTTTGTTTGCTTTACCTACGTGAGTCGTCTGATTATAAATATTCCGGACATCTAACACACAGCGCCATCTAGTACCAAGCTAAGCAGAGTTTGTGTTATGGGTCTTAGACAACTGATATAAATACTTCTATACTTTTTTTGTAAATAAATACATATTATACATAGAAAACACCCAAACTCCGAAATAAATATTTGCAGATCATACAAACATTTGGTTCGACCCGGGAATCGAACCCGAGACTTCAAGCTTAGCAGTCGCATACGCTACCACTACGCCACCGAGGCAGTCAAATATAGCTCTTACCTGCGGCTCCGACCGCGTGTTTGTCGGATATCGCGGTAATCATTTTTGGGGTTGACAGATAGCATATGACTCTATGACTCATCAGTAACGTGGTTTACTAGTAGAATAACAATTCTCAAAATCGATTTATGCCCAGTTCCTATATTTAAAAAACGACCCGTTCTAGGTACGAATAGTAGTATATTATACGGCGCGTAAGCTAAAATCGTTCCTATAAAAAATAAATTGAAGATCGGTATTTACGACTCGTAGTCGGTTGTAGAAAATTTTTACACGATGACGATTTGTTAAATATAGAAACCGGGCATTAGTAGATCCAGAAATTACCTACTGCACTATCACAAATTTTACCTCCTTATAATATTAGTAATAATTAGTATATAGATATATGTAACTCAAAACCAGAGAATTAATCTTACGAAAAGTAGAGTTTATTATTTTATTTTGTTACTTTCACAACATTAACAACCATACGAAACAACCATAACATCGTCTTATAAGTACTACAAATGTAAAAATATAAAACTTATTGTATATTTTTTTCCCATAAAATATACTATAACTAACAATATATTATAATCTATAAGTTCAACCTGGATTCGAACCTATGCTACTGACCGCATCATTCTAACTAGCTAACGATTATGACTGCCAATTCAAGTGATTATAACAGTAAAGCAACCGTTGACTTAACTCCAACCAGTTGTGAAAGTAACATGTCAAAGTATTCGTTACCGTTCCACTTTACTGCCCTTGTTATAAATCGAATTTATACAGCTAAAAGTACATATAGATCATAACAGATGGCGTCCTAAAATATTTATTTTTAGAAAAGTTAATTGAAGAAAAAAATTTGGACACTTGTTCTAAAATTAAAAAAAAACATTCGAATATCTATTTGTCTTAAAATATAGTTTACAAAAATACTTAATAAATAAACAATAAAATTTATCAACTAAATCATTTGAAGTTCAGAACAAAATGATCACTATTCAGGTTTGATTTATCGTCACCATACAAAATAATTATTTTAAAAAAAAATGCTCCACCGCGACAGTGATACCACTGCCGTGACCAGGATTCGATCCTGGGTTACTACGGCCACAACGTAGGGTCCTAACCACTAGACGATCACGGCTATCGGAGCTATTAATTGCAATGCTTAAATAAGTGAATGTTATCAGGTATAATATTATTATAATAATATTATATATATAATATTCCCTTTCACTTTTAAAATGATAATTGAATGTAGCTACATCAATGTTTATATTGTGAGATGACGTCATTTAGCTCTTATTTTGTAATAATTATTGTACTTAAAATACCTACTTACCTCTTAAATTATAATTCATTCCTCATAACTATTGAGTCCGATTGATAACAAGTCATATCTAATAGGTTTAATAGAGGAAATAAATAGTATGAAATACTCATGAGTACATCCGATATCAATTTAAATTATTTTAAGCCTTCTGTGTGACGCCGCCGCGCCGGTGTACTTACTCAATATTTTTAAACCAACAACTGTAATTTTTATGTCAACTTTTTGAAACTTTAACTTTATGAAACGATTAACTTCATAGTAGAAGAATCCTCGCTGTCGAAGATAGTTTATTCAAAATTGAGTAATGTGCTAAGACTGGATGAGTCTTAATAACCCTCCTCCCCGCATAGCTACAAAATTAAGACGACAAAAGGAATAGCACATGTTAGACTTTGAGCTGTTTCACATAAGTGAGCCCATAATTTGCAAATAATTACCCCATAAATAAAACTAATCGGTTTCAAACTACTTAGTTTTGCATATTTATAATTGGGTTCATGAATTAAACATTCAATTTTGAAGTGATACACATTGAAACTGTGTGTAGGAATTTCATGTCTATGTTAATAAATAGTAGGTACATATTTACTACACTGTAGAATTAATCATATGTAAATTAATTAGCTTTTGAATGCCACTTGTTTAGCGTAATTTTTTTTTTTCCTCGTGAACTCTTCTAATTCAAACTCTGTGTGTTCTGTATAAAGTTCAAATTCATTTTTAAAAAATAAAATAAAATACATCTTAGTTTTTGTTTTTAAATCCTAAAGACGAGTCTAGAAGATGGTGGCTGGCTATTTGTACCTATTATGTTATAAGTAATTGCAATCTAAAGGTATATTTTTTTGCAAATTTTCTAAATAATAACTGTTTTTTTTTCTATGAGTAGATAACACCTAAAACCAAAATATTACAACAAGATACAAGAACCGAAAATAAGTGTAGTTTATACTACCACAAAACTGAAAGATCAATTCTGTCAACAGTAGCAGCCTGCCAGTACTAGGCGGGGGCGGCACGCCTCCTCCAGCAGCATCGCCAAGCAACGTGAAGATCAAAGCAGAACCCGTCTCGCCGCCGCGCCCTGAACATATGGTGCACCGTGCGCCGCCTCAACCACAGCCTGCACATCTCTCAGGAGCCATAGATGGTCAGTATCTATTAAGGTTTATATCTTTTAAATGTAGTCTTTGAATTCAGATGCTCATGCTTTTGATCAGGCAGAGTATATTCACTTTGGTAGGGTTATATATGTTTGGAAATATAACGATACAAATACTATCTGAGCGATTAAACTAGTATCAACAATGTTTACCAGTATATTGCTTACTCTCTTCGGAAAGGAGGTTTAGGCCCACTATATCACGCTGGCTAAACGAGTTCGTATAGGTTTTATTCCAAGTTTTCTTTTTCTTTGGAGTACTGTTGTCCTGTCTTTAGGTTTGCTCCCTTAGTAGGCTTTGGCATTATATATATATGAATGTGGCTGCATATTATACATATATCTCTTTAACTACATATATATAGAAAAGATTTGAAGATGATGTCAATAAATTAATTGATGATGTTATTTGAATATGGCAAGCATATTCTGTTTTTTACTACATTACTTTAAAAACTATGTTTATTTCGAATCAGTGTTAATTCTAATTAGTAGTAATTTGCAAGCTTAATATGACCTCATCGTTCGGACATTTGTATTTTATAGATGGAATACGGAAATTAATATTAATGTATGTGAAGGTTTCTTGGTGCTAGGTCAATTCATTTATTATTTATGAGCCATAATATTATTATCGTACTGCTTCATATAACAAACTGTATAAGATGGTAGCCGGCTATCTAAACCAAGCATTTGTAAAGACTTGTAGTTTGCAGTAACTCAAAGCAAATATAGGTATATTATGGTATTAAGCATAGAAGAATTCCAGTAAAAGTTCATCGCTCGACTTTTAAACTCGTATTTTTATAAACTTCCATAGATTTTTGATCATATTTTTATTTCAAAACACAAAATAAGATTTTAAGAATAGTTTTGTTTTATTTTTTGTAAAACTGGCTGTAAAAACTGTTCTGATTATCATTAATACAAAATTACTTTAAAATTTTGCATCTAATTATTACGTAGTTGGAGGTAAACATATTACATAATGACCTAGACCGCATTTGATAAACTAATTATTTAATTTGGTATTTAAAATAATTATAATTTTATTATAAAGTAAAATAATTCCTTGTAGACATAAAAATTTTATCCCATTAGAAAGGATAGGACAGGAAACTACTATTATAATTACTAGAGTCGCTAGCGTTTACGTCACACATGATAAAACATTGATCTCACAAACAATTTTTTGATGATTTTTTGATCAACAAAATTGATGACACAAACAAACGATCTTTGAATTATCTTTAGTACTTACTCAAAGCGCATTTATATATTTTTAGAAAGAGATAGAAACATTTAAAACATGTATAAATAACGTGAAACTAACTTTAATTAAACCTAGTTTAAGAGTTATCAATACTAAGTACCCTGAAATTAACAATCCAATAACATTAAAATCATAGTGTACTCCAATTTTGCAGGTTCAGTGTCATCGAGTAACATGGGCTCGCCGGCCGGCCAGGATATGAGGCACTCCAACGTGCCGCTGGACTATGAGCAGCCGCACAATAAGCGACCGCGGATCGAGGGCTGGGCCACATAGCTAGGCTGCGAGGCCTTCGGCTCGTACCCGAGGCCCCTGCACCCGCACTGCTAAACGAGAGGCCAGGCCATCCACGTGAGACCTATCGAGCTTCGTCACCGTCCCCGATGACAACTTCTACCCTCGATAGCGCCACAGTGCTAATCTTATCACCAAAAGTCTGATAAGGAAAGGTGCATCCATATATATATATATATACGGTGCTTTTTCATGGCACGGTCATTCAACGTTCTTCTATTTTGAAAATCAACAGCGTCGTGTCTCTGTACTATACTTTCGTAAACCTCATTCGAGGTCAATATTAAATGTTCAACTTTACACAACCCTTCTATGAATACGTAATTAATTATTGTATGCACACTTGAGTACTAAAGATTAAGATTAAATGTTAAAATTAAGTACAATACAGAATAGCGGCATCCCATCAGATCTACTTTGAACTTTCAGAACATGTAGATAGATATCTAATTCCCTTGTAAATAACGACATTGTATGTACAATCCGTGCCATTGTCTGTTTAGATTAAAGTTAGTCAATTTAAAGATTAGTAAAGTGTAAAATTAAATCTGCACTAATAGTTGAAGTTGAGTGCGATGCTAAGAAGCGGTCGGACGGAGTTGTTGGTGAAGTGCGAAGTGCGCGATGGACACAACACAATGCGACATTGTGTGAAAGTGCGAGTAAGACTTGTAAACAAAATGACTGTTGACTTTTTGTGTTAGTGTTTTAAAAGTTTTTTTGTGCCATTTAAAAAATTATTATAATAGTGTGACATCCGAACTTGAATCTGTATAATAGTAGTCGTAGTGTCATCACAGAAGATAATAAATGATGTATTGTAAAATGTACTTTATCTATTGACATATTTATACATGAGAATCATAATGATATTTACATAATATGTATACACGTCCCGTTAGGAACGAATGTTATGTAAGTAAGTAGGTAATGTTAAGCTAGAGATGAGTATATAATGGTACCACACGAAGCTTTAAAATTTCTTATGATAACACTTGCACTCTAAGCAGTTTTGTAAGTAAACACCGTTTATATCATACATAGTAGAACTCTGACATTTCTTCACATAGATATTAACTATCGGATATACAGAACTTACTTAGAATGGTTCTTCTTTTCCTGAATTTTGCTTTGTGCTATAGTTAGCACATCAACTGGTACAATATTCAGAAAAAGAATTCTCAAAAATTTCCTTTTGATTCTGACACTGTGCTTCGATTATTACCTGCGTACTAAGAAGTTTTATTTAATATGTATGTTTGTATGGTCGTATCTCGTTGGAGACCAAAATATTATCGAGTCAATTTTGAATATCATATGTAATTACTTGTTAAGTATGTGTAGGTTTATTTAGTGGCTATAATCGGTAACAAAAATGTACGGATCAACCTTGTTAATAGTACTTTTATTTTGTTAATGTGATCTGAAGTATGTTTTATTTACTACTTAGTAGATATTGTAACCATGAACAATATACCTACAAGTCAGCTTTAAAAGCACATACAAAATATATTTTAAAGTATTTACACTAAAGTATGCACTATATCACAATCCGCCCTATTTTTAGAGGATATTGTCAAAAAAACTGTACATTTGTGTCGTCCATAGTTCATAATATTTTATTTATTGTCCTGCTTTTTAGATGTGTCGTGTTCTCATACTGTAACGGGACTTATTGGAAAAGGTTCATTGTAGTTTGAAACCCTTTGACCCTCCCATCCTCTCATATCTTCTCACTGTAGATGCCTTACTCACAGTGCCTAAATGTACCATTTTGTACCAAAATTTGTATGTAATATTTTGCTTTAATATTCGCATCCTGGTAACTGTAAGTCACTTAAAGATGTTGAATTGTTGAGACCGCATTGGTTATATATATTTATATACATATATATTTAACATATATTTGATAAAAATGTCAAAAGAATGTGGGATTTCACCAGTAGCTGTTTCCATGTCATGTTATTCGTCTAACTTTGATCCCGCATCCTTTTGCTTCCTGGTGTAGTGCTTTTATAAATAAGGTCTCGAACTGACTATTGACCCATTGTAATGACTGTATAAGCTACCGTAAGAAAAGTCTCAATTTTCTAAAGAATTTCTCTTATTGTCTAATGTCTGTGCGAGCCCTTACATGTTACGGTCGCAGCAATGTTTTATCTATGTACACATTTGCCAGTCAAACTGTCTAAGTGTGATTGTAACTTTATATAATGTTTAGGATAACGAACAAATTTTCAACATAAATTATCGTTAGATTAAACCTTCAAATCACAATAACAAAATGTTAAATGTACATTTGTTAAATTTGTACAGGGAATGAACTAGATGTGGAGTTCAAAAGTCTGAACGCATAAGAATAAAAAAATATGTATTTTCGCATTGTAAAATAAGTACACGGTTAGTTTTAACGAATTAATATTTTATTACCGAAGCATAATAAATGTTGACCCATTTTAGGGAGTTATTATAAAAATCATGTAAGTACACCTTGAATGTTAGACATACACGTACATTGTTGATGTGATATAATTACCCACAGTGTTAAACCCTGGACCCGCTTTCGTTGTTGATGCGTTAGGCTCATCGTAATTGTAACGCTTTAATTGTTTGTGAGTGCGTGTCTTTCGCGTAAAAAATTTGCGGGTCCTATATTGTGATTCTACATTGCGTTAATCTGTTTTCGGTCGTTCGTTCCTAATAATTCCTTTCTCTGAAAGCGTCGATGTGTTTTGTATTAAAATTTGCTCAATATGTTCGGCGATGATGCGAAACCCTTGTTTCTTGTTACACTAATTTCTACTTTTCAGTTATAGAATGTTGGTATAATGTAATAAATGTTAAGTGTTGCATTGTACAGTATTGAACACAATTGCTGTTACCTATATACCTATCACGGAGGCGCATTGGTCAAACCCATAGCCAAATAATTAAAGTAATTTTGCACAAACATATTGTTATCGGATGAAATGTTTACATTTAGTGAAGTTTCCTTTGTATTTGCATGTAGTGATAAAATATCAGACATTTGTTTTATCGCTTGCAAACATTTATTGTATAAATATTACGACAGTTAAGCTGGTATTGGGAGCATTATTTCCGAGGTTGTGAGCTTTGCTATCGGGAATGAGTTCAAGTTTAATTATTAAATAATAAATATATAAATATAATTGTTCATTTTCACGCACAACCGCGTTGTGTGTTGTTGTAAAAAGAAGTTTGTTTGTTTTTTTATATGTACTTTGGTAATATGTGTTTACCTGTATTTTATCTTGCTGTGTGACAATAGCAAAGGGCTTGTTGAATTAATTTATAATCTAGTTCATTGCATTTAAAAGGTACGTAGAGTTAAGTACAGTAATAGAAATTGTTCTATATGCACAGTAGCCGATGTGTTTTGTTTCTCCTTTTTAGTCATTTTTGCTATTGCACCACAGTATATAGTGAACAATCCAAATAGAATATAGGAATATAAATACATATCCTTATTGAATACTCAAATTAATTTCACATTATTTCTCTCGTAACACCCGTTGTGCAATACATATATAACAAAATGCTTAGGTAGGTATTAGGTATATTTTCGTTTGAATTTTACAAAGAATACAAAATCTGTTGTATTTTATCGATATTTTTACTGATAATGATGTGAAGTCGCCGACGGTATTCCGGATGTGCGGCTCGGGAATAGAAGTCATAATTGTATAATTATTTTTTAAGATTAGGCCGGGCCAAATATTGCATTATAATAGGCCTTACGGCGCTGTAACTGTGTCGAGGCAGCAATTTCTGCCCTGTGTATTATAATTGTATGGTGAATGAAAACATCTCAGTGGCTGAATGAAATATTAATGTTTATCGACAGTGTTAGAAAATTGTTATAAATTATTTTGATGACTGTTCGAAGGATAATAAAGAGTTGGATGTCATTTTTGTCTTTTTTATTTTTCTATTTCTTACATATATAAAACTATTACACACACTTTGGGGCAGTAGCCCGCCAGGCATGATCACCTCGCCTGGTCGGAGGATCCTCCCTTTGTGTTGGGTAGAACATGATACCCGTTCCCCCACACTTGCTATCTCAGAAACGGCTATATATACAAGGTCTGTCGTTAATAATGAATACTAAGTCGACTGCCTCGGTGGCGTAGTGGTAGCGTATGCGACTGCTAAGCTTGAGGTCTCGGGTTCAGTTCCCGGGTCGAACTAAATATTTGTATGATCTGCAAATATTTGTTTCGGAGTTTGGGTGTTTTCTATGTATAATATGTATGTATTTACAAAAAAAACATTTAAGTATTTATATCAGTTGTCTAGTACCCATAACACAAGCTCTGCTTAGCTTGGGACTAGACGGCGTTGTGTGTTATATGTCCGAAATATTTATTTATTTATTATTATTTATTATTACACACACTATAATTAATATTAACACATACCATACTCGTACACTACAAAAAGTAATCATTTAACTTTGGTTTAACTGCTTATGTTGGCGTATCTAAAGTAAATTGCTTAGGTACATAAGATTCTTTACGTTATGACAGTGACTGGTAGGGTAAGGATGCGGACTGCCCAAGAATTGCCCTCCTACTCAAATCCCATTCCGTAAACGTAAACGTTAACAGAAAACTAATAAATGCATAGGAATGGCGTCTCTCAACACAAAATCACGTGGTCAAAATAAAATACCAGTCAATAATACAAAAGAATAGAGGCGTCAGCGATTATAGAAAGATGATGAACGCAAAACATTTGGAACTTGACTAAGGGGGCAGGACAGTAAACGTTTCTTGGGAGAACTAAATATCTAATCTTAAGAACAGTATGCAGTACCTCAAATCATTAGGCTATGTGAGGATTATACCAACAATACCTTATCCAGTATTAATAAGTGACTGAAATAAACTTTTACTTTAACGATATCTCTTTATCAAGAAAAAACATCGGCAATAAATTACTTGTCTTAAAATTTAAAAATAAAAAAACAAATTAAGGAATTCGATAGAAAAAAAAAGTGACTACACAGGGAAGTTCTAGCTTTTAAATAAAAAAATAACCATGAAATTCGGTTCACCCAGACGAAAGTGCTGAGGTAACAAAAAAAATACAGGCGAATTAAGAACTTCCTCCTTTTTTGGAGTCGGTTAACAAACAAATGGGTTTATATCTAGTGAATGTTATGGACTTACAGGAGTTATTTTTATATTATTCTATTGTTTAACAGTAGTGCAAACCGGTGCTGTTAAGGGTCCATAGTGTTATGTTCTTACATGTTTAACTAGATACAATTTTTTTTCTTGAACTTGAAAAATATACACGCAATAATAAACGCAGTATTCTTAAAGGACAGTGATTACCAAATGACAATATTAATTATTGTTAACTGGATCACCAAAAGCACCGTTAGAAGTAGTTCCCTTCTTCTTGCATTCAACTTTCGATGTCTCCACCTCAAGATTAACAACTCCAAATCTATTTTGTTCTCTTTCAAATATCTCCCTTACTTCTCTTTCCACATCTACAGAGCTCGATCTTCTAGAATCGAATCTATTTGAATCAAAACCTTTATGTATGTCAATACTTTCTCTAGTCACGTGTATTACTTCACCATCTAATGTATCTGTAGAATCAGCTGTCGAAGACCTTGAACCCAGAGGCAGTCTATCATCTATGATTTTAATTTCAGTTTCATCACTTTTAGGTGTAGTTATCAACTGATCTCTTGAATTAGCACTGCTGGGTGTTTCAAATTTCTTACGAAATCGACATCTTCTGGTAAATCCTCCCATCCATTCGGATAGTAAAGCCGTAGCAGCAAAAAGGAAGCCAGCCGCTAAAAGTAAGAACATACCTTGGGTGTCTTCAAGTGTTAGTCCTTTTTCTTCCGCTGATACTATATTTAATGTTCCAGTACCAACCTGCACAATGTAAGCAAAACCATTACCAAATGCTCATTAAATTTTCTTGGAGTATTCAACCAAGCATTGCTCTTTTGAAGTTTACTCAAGCGTAAGATCACATTATTTAATAAAATAATTTGAATAATAAAATCATAAAAAAAAAAAAGATATTGTCTCTACTAAACACAGCTATTGCCCCTGGGTAGTAATTGATACTACAAAATATAACACAATAGTCAGGGTCAGAAAGTAACAACTAAGGACCCGTCAACAAATAATAACCTATGAAAAAAGTTTGCGGTACTACTGGGTACACTAACCGATAACAGTTTTCCCGAAGGGCTTCTTTGTATTTCAAAACGCACTTCATCGCTTATTTTATCAACCAGCCCATTTTGAAATATTCTTCTAATATCGCCACTTAGCTTCGCAGAGTATACCGAGTTGTTAGGAAATGCTATTGTCACTCCAAACAGAACGAAACATTCATTAGATATATGTAATACAGCTCGCTTAGATCTAGAACAGACAAATCGAAAATACTTTTTGTAAAAAACCAATACCAATTACCAAACTCATATTAAATGCAAATAATGCTTTGTTTAACAACAACAAATGGTTTAATTATATGTGAATATATTTTTTTTAAAAAGGATGTTAAATTTATAAAGAACCTACTCACTTAGGTTCCGAAAAATTTGCTTGAGCAATGTATTCAAATTCAGCTCTGGATCCCAGAAAAGCATGTGGCCAGAAGAAAGCTTTTGTGGTGTTTCTAATGCCAGCTTCAACATTGGGCACTAATTCAACCTTTTTCAATAATTTGTTTGTATAAGGATCTGATGAGTTTAAAAACCATTTCTCCCAACCTCCACGATCTGTAGAAACATATTTTTCTCATTTATCTACAGTTACTATAACACTCGAGAAAAAGCTATATATATTTAAATTTTTAAGGGTGACTCCCGTTCCGGCTTGACCCTGGTGTAAAGGTTGGCTATTGCCATTCAACGCGTCAATGCTGCAAGTTTAATGGGCACCTTTCCACCGGAGGTGATCAGGGATAGGTCGAATGACTTATAAATGTTTGTAATGTTATTTTTATTAATTACTAGCTGACCTTCGCAACCTTGTTTATTTTATTTATTTATTGAGGTTCACCAACATTTATTAACACTAAAACTAATACATAGTAAATTCACAAGGGTCTCAATAATGTGTAATAAACACTTATAGGTAAACACAATATGCTAATTAAGAGTTAACAACCTATATTTATTAATTTAAATATGAAGGAATAAGCAAAAAAAAAAGAAAAATTACAGAGAAGAAACACAAACTCAAGTGGTAGATAATACCTACTATAAAATGCAATATACATTTGACAACAGATTAGAACGCTTATAGCAGCATTGTTTACGTCTACTATTGCCCGTAGCGTAATTATTTTCCCTCGTTTTTTAAACATTCTCCTTTATGGCTCCGTGCCTATTGGTCTTAACGTGATAATATATAGCCTATAGCCTTCCTTGATAAATGGACCCAACACTGAAAGAATTTTTCAAATCGGACCACCGGTTCCTAAAATTAGCGCATTCAAACAAACAAACTCTTCAGATTTATATATTAGTGTAGATTAAATTGTACCTATTTACCGTAAAGATCTGTATTATATGTTATATTAACTACGTTATATTAACTAACGTTTTAATGTCATGTTACTAAAAAAAACTTGCGGAACTCTATCATCGTGAATCTAGACACCATAATCTGTATGCCTATCTGCAACTGCGAATGTAGTTTATAAATTATCGTGCACATTACTATTTACTATAGTCCATTTTTACCTAAAGTTCCTATTCTGTAAAATCCGGCTAACAGCTGATGTATAGTATCCACAGTTTCTGGGAACACTGGTAATGTTACAAAAGCTATAATTGAACCAGTGTAACAACTTGTTATAATAATTGTAAAAATCCAGTACCAACCTGATAACAAAGATATAGAAAAAACATCACAAAAAATATAGGAATAATAACTTCAAAACCATTTTATTCTTCACACTTACCAATTAATAATCGAGTTGTAACTTTATTTGTTTTGCTCCAAGAGTTTTTGCCAAGAAATGTAAAACAATTAGTAAAAGTACCAAAAACATACCAGAACATATTTTCTATTTCGCCGCTGTTATTAATTAGATGTCTCAAAGTATGTTTGTCAGAGAAAGCAAGAGGTAACATACCAAAAAGGTAGGTAAATGTTAAAGCAACCCATACATGCCAGTGAAATGGCCCTAAAATGGCTCGGTACCTAAGAAAGAGAATAGCACTTTAGGAAACCGTTCTCAAAATTAAATGTTATTTCAAATACTCTTAGTACCTACCGAGGTAAAGCTGTAGACATGAGTGTAATAAAAGTTGCACAATCTTGAGAATGTGAAAATGACATATCCATATCTCGAGCTCTTTCAATCGTCATGTACATTCCTGCTATCCCGATGTCTGCTCGTCCTGAAGTGATCTCTTTAGTCACCGCATCACCTGGACTAATAACAACATGTTATCATTATTATGTGAAAAGTTATTTAATCTAAAACATATTAAGCTTTCATTACCCGAGACTTAAGTCCTGAGGCTCAATAATTTCAATGGAGAAGTTATTCCTTTCAGCCAACAATTTGATTAGTCGAACTTCAATACCATCCCATACAATTCGAGGGTTTCCACCATCTGAGTCCGATTTAATCCTACATTATAAATAAATTTTAGTTACAATATTAACAAAGATCATTTAAGGTGTATAATTATTATATATTTAACTTAATACTTTTTTTTTTAGCTTTTTTAGCTTTTAATATAAAGACGTACCGCAATGTAAATTAAGACCTACAAGCATTAGAGTACTAATAGAAAATAGAATTCATAGTGTGACGAGACAAAGTTTAATCCCACGGTTTATAAAATGAGAGCTGAAATTTGTATGATATTTGTATATCCAATATTTATTTATTAAGGATGTTTGGATTTATTCTTAAAATTCTGCAAAGATCTGTATTGCAACTATTTATAGACTATTATACTTTACGTTTCCAAACTCTTTTAATTGTTTTGCAGGATTCTGTATACTTATAGGAATACCTTCTAAAAACAAATGGCGGCTGATTAGCAGCAGCGACCACAAATCGATGTCCAGCGTAGCCCTCTGTCATCTTGCGTGGAAATAAGTTAATATTTCTGGAAAATTTTCCATGACTCCATGAGTTTAATACTACAGGTTTACTGGCACCAAGCCCATCCGTATACAGTTTATGAGTGTACAATATGTAAGGGGCCTCCTAGATAAGATATAAAATATAATTATATTAACGAAATTGTATTGAATATAAGTATTATACAACCAATCAACGTCCAATTTTAGGATTAAACTTACTAAAGCAGCATCATCTCCTTCTTTGAAACTTTGGCCAATAACAAGCAAATTCACAAACATTCTTGAAACAGGCTGAGCTAAAAATTCTTGTACAGCCCACTGGGAAGAACGTGCTACCACTATAACTTTACTTTCTGGTTGTTTCCCTAAAACTTTAGCGCTTTTTTTGACGTCAGTCAGGAAAACAATGTAATGTAGACATTCTGATTCAGCTCGTAAAAGCTCGGGCTCCATCACCTTATCGTCATCCGTAATGTAACCATGAACAAATGTCATTGGAAACCCTTTCAGCAAGTTTTGAACCAAGAAACTTTCTTTAGATTTGACTTGATTGTCATAGAGAACAACGGGTGTGCAATCTTTTAAATAAGTGAGGGTTATGTTATGTAATAAATTTACAAGTGATGGAGTTTGATCAAAGTCTGTAGTCTCATCCAAAAAATGTTCATTCCATAACTCTTCTCTGGTTTTTGGGTACCCGTGAAAAACAGTATCTACTGCTCTCTTTTTAACTACTATATAATCTTCATTCTTTGGTTTGTTAAAATTTCTCGTACCAATTTCTATTTCATTTTTTATACAATCTTCACGAAATATATCAGAGCAATCATTTTTAATATTTCTTTTCACTTGAATCTTGTGGAATGTATCCAACACAGATTGTGATGGATAGTACTCAATCTCTTGGCAGAAACTGCCATAATATGTTAAGATAAAAAAATACAAGTAACACCCTTTCATGTTACAAACGGCTTTATGATACAGTCGTAGACATGTAGGCTTTTTTATAGGTTCTGTTTGACCGTGGACGAATGAACGAAAATATCAGAACGCAGGTGTTATGATTGAAAACTTAATTCTTTATGTTCTCTGTGGATCATTTGTGGTCACGGTCGCAGCCTTGACTTTTTACTATACTGTAGGCTTTTTTCACTGTTGATGACGTAATCTTACAACTTTCAAAATATTTTAGTAGGTATCATGATTGAGTTAGAAAATTAAACAACTGAAGACATATTTTCCTGTTGTGGATTCGTATGTGCAAATGTACATGTTCCTATGTATTTAGAATCTATGTATTTAGAAATATAATACATATATCTGGCTGTTTGTTTATCTAAAGAATAGTTGCCATAATAAAAGTCAACCTAGTTTATGATCAGATGTGTCCAGTAGAATAAAAAAATTCGTCACAACCAATTTGCTTCTAATTAATATTCACTATTGAGCAAATTGAAGTTGAAAAGTACATACGTCTAATGGATTATTTCAATAGATGTTACTATAATATATTTAATAATTAAAGAGCATCAAAAAAGTATTTATTTCTATATTTTTATCTGATTTGAACCCGCCATTTTATCGGAAATCATCGATGCTAATATTATAAATTCGAAAGTAACTATGTCTGCATGTTACGATTTCGACGAATTTCGGCATAGAGATAGGTAATAAGGGAAAAGGTAACTTTTTGTTGCGATAACCGACATAGCCCCGGTGCAGCCGCGGGCAAACGCTAGTTAAGTATAGGTGTTTGCAAAATTAAAGTATTTTGTACAAATTTATAAATTTTTACAAAGTTTGAAATAATGCAAGAAAGCTCTGAATGTATTGTGTAATGACAGTAAGAAGTTTTGTACAAGTCGATGTTAAGGGACCAGATTACAATAACTGCCACAGAATTTTAATATAAATGTTGTTCTAATAATGTTGACTTGTTGAAGTAAATATTTGATTTTTATTAAAAATGATATCATATATGTTTTGGTTATTAATTAAGGTGGTCCGGCGATCTGGGAAATCATTTCAGCACATACCTTATACGTAGAAACCTTATATATAACAGGTCAATTGAAGACGACGAAACAATCAAAATTAATAAAACAAAATTATGTTTATTGCAAATTTTATTTATCAGCACTGGTCACAAAATCTTTACAGTTCTCATGCATTATAAATACTTATGCACATACACAAAATAAAAATTTCTAAACATTTAGTTCTCAGTGCTGTGTCATGTCCGAGATATTTTTCCTAGGCGAAAGTAATAAAAAAGTGAAACTATCAATTTTAAATACTAAACCTATATTTACAGTAGAACCTATTAAATATGAATAATTTTAAATAAGAAACATTGCAAGCGCGTACTGCCTTTAGTTCCAATAGAAGACCGAGGCTCCGAATATAAAACGGTCAAATTAACGTTTATAGTCAGAGGAAAAGTAATAAGTCTATAGAGCAGCAGAATAGAGAGAGTAGACATAGACTATATTAATATCTTATAAATATTTATCAAGTATTCTATACGTTCTTAAATCGCAAAACGGTTGTATAGACATGTGCAACATCACAGATGAATCAATTGCGATGTGGTAGACGTCTACACAATGTTATTTTACAGGCATGGAAACATGAGAAAAAAGTTGCTATATGATTGGATAATTTAAGATAGAACTTCTACAAAAAGAAAATATTAAAATTGCCTAAGAACGTACGAAATACATATACCTTACAATAATAAATTATCATCTAATACTATTCCAATATTTACAAATTATAAAAAAGGCAGTGTCAACCACAAAGCTGGCAAGATTAGAAAAACATATTTTCTAAATTTTAATATGGCTTTCGTTTAAAATTATTCTGGAAATGGTAATAATTCTAAGTATATCTGTATCCAGAATAATATAAATATTGAAGTATGTAACTGGGTTATCACGTTATGACAATACTAAGATATGTCTATATTAAATATGTCAATTAATATTAAACAGCATTATGAACTAAATCGAACTCGATATAGGAAAAATTATTGCAAAAACATTGCACGAAAATTGTTATCAAATCATGCAGTAACACTAATGAAATCGATGTATTCTTCGCACAACATGATTGAAAACACTTAATATCACAGTTTCCAATACAATTGGGACGTAATCATCATAAATTTAAACGAGTCCTCGATTCTCCATGAATTTGTCAAATGTTGCTTTGTGACCATCAAAATCTAAATGGCACTCTTCAGTTTGGTGGCAAAACAGTTTCTACAATGAATTATTATTGTATGTGAAGTCTACTATTCTTTGTTGATGCTGATACAACTGATGTATCTCATGCTATTGTAGATTCGAGGATGGGAGTATTATTCTGCTATTGTAACTATACTGCTTATTCTCCAATGTCATTGTCTATGCGTGAAGATCTGATGCCAGATTTGCCGGTCCATGGATACACCTCGGGACAAGGTTGACACGTCCTCATGTATCGAACTCCTGATTTGTGCCATAAGTTACATACTTTAGGATGATTACATTTCTTCGGCCGGTCCTAGAAAAAAAATATTCATAAATAATTGTGCAATTTGAATTTTTTTAACTAAAAGTATGGGGTCAAATGAATGCTCAAAAATTGAAACATTTTTTTAAAACTCTTTCGAAACAATAACTGAATTTATTGTTTCATTAGTGAATCAATAGTTTTAATCATAATTTTAGCATAACCTTAAATTATTATTTACTTTTATTTATTAAAGAAATAGTTTTCCATCATACCTGATAGTTGCACTGGAACGGCTGGAAGTTATTGAGTCGGTTGATCGGTGTAGGGTCTCTGACCCACTGTAATGCTTGCCAATTCGTGACAATCCAGACGTCTGGCATCTGGTTGATGAAGTCCAGGAACATGATGAAGCCTTCTTTGTGGTGAGGTTGCGTGAACCAAGCAGCGTGATAGAAAAGACCGAATGGAGCTCTGAAAAATAAACCATTTCAAAATATTTATAAAGATTGATTTTTTCTTCATCTTCTTCTGTTTCTTTACTAGTATTACAAATATTGACTAAAAACATATGTATTATGTATGTTTGACAAAATGTGCAAAACTTCTTAATCATTTTTTTTTTAATTTAGAATAAAATCCTTAAAAATATCAAGAAAATCTAAAATAATTGTTTAGAATTCATATTTCCAAAAACATTTTTCTAAACATAAAAAAATCCCTAAAAAACAATTTGTGATACCTTTATTACCTAACAGTCAAGTTTAGCAGACACCTCTTTTGTTTAAAATTACTGTTGAGTTTTTTATAGCGGCTATATCATTAAAATTAAATAAATATGGCATAGAATTACAACTAACCTGTTGGTGGTGTAATGTCTATCGAAGTTCTTTAATATCATCTTGTATACATTTTCAGGTTCTGGAGGATTCGCGCAGGCGTCACCCATAGAACAACGGCCTCCATTCAAGTCTTGCCACATCACCATGGGGACTTCCCATACACCTGCAATGTACCAAAATTTTAGTGTTCAAAAATTGAAACTAATATTCTGTATATGAATCGATCGAGATGCCGATATTCATCAGTGAACTATGATAGGCTGACGAAGACAATGATAATCCTGAATATTTGAATATGTTCATTTTTTCAATTTTAAGAATTTGATCCTTGCGATACGATTACGTTGCGTTAAGTTACGATTGTGCAGTGTTACTTAACATTGCACAATCGTAAATACAATGCATTGTCTACTTACAATATTATTATCTATCATAAATACTATCACACAGTAGTCAAAAATAATTCTAGCTATTTTAATTACCATTATTATGATACATTGTTTTTAAAATTAAAGAAATAATTGTATATTTTTTCCCCTTTCGTCATTGTGATTACATTTTATAAAAGAGTGATAAAAGAAAAAATAAAAATAAGTGCGTTTTTAAGAAGTTTATACTAACCTGGATATGATTTTGTTGGACAAGGAGGAATCATACAATCGTGGAAGAGTTTGTAATCCAGAGTATAGGGCCAGCTTGGTGGTCTATTTTCATAAACGGGGAGAGATGAATCATATGTGAAGTTAGCGTCGTATAACATTTTGAACATCTTATTACCACCAACGGAAAGGAAAGGTGCTCTCATGCCTCTAATATCCTCAAGTTTGACTCCACCATAAGCTGCCAAAATTTCTCTTTGACCACCTACTTCCCTGTACCATTTCTTTTGGGAGAACTGTTCTCCAAAACTATGCCTGAAATTTTGAAATTAACAATTAATCAAATTATTCGTATTATGAAGTATTTTGTAAAGATTATTGAGTAGCAACAATCGTTACAAAACACTTAGTAACAATTATGAAGAAAAAAAAAAGATTTTTTAAAGAAACAAGAAGCTATAATAGAATGAAACAGAAAGGAGAAATTAAAAATGCAGAAATCCCATTAGTAGCAAACGCTTTGCAATAATATAAATATTAGAATATGTAAATTTCTGTAGGGGGGTCTATGCAATTTAAATGTGGTGTATCATTTCGTCCATAAACTTACGAAACTGTGTGTGATGCCATCTCATGTCCCGCAGAGTAAAGATTCTGTACTTGGCTGTAATCAGTCCATTCGTGGGATACGTAAAATGTTGCGCTGATTGGACAACCGTTGGGGTTAACACGTCCTTTTTCAAACAAGTCAGCGTATAAACCCTTGTTTAAGTCATTCACGGAGTCATCGAATGTCAGAAGAACGATTTGTGGTACCTGATCCAGTGGCATATCGGCTGTATGGTAGGATGTTGTGATGTGCGTGTGGTTGTGTGAATAGTGCCAGGATATAGGAAAAAAGAACCAGGTATAAAGAACAATGGAAGAGTTGAGGAAGAAAAAAAATATAAAATCGTTAGTGTCAAACATAGTAACATATTATAATATGAAACAAGACATAATAATTATTACATGTAAATAAATAGATGAATATAAATATTATTTAAGAGGCAAACCAAAGATTTTTATGGCAATCCCGATAGTTCCAGATAGTAAATCTAGCGCTAATTGACTTACGAAATAGTATGGGAGGCAAATTCGTGACCATCTGAGTAAAGATTCTGTATTTGACTATAATCCGTCCACTCGTGTGAAACGTAAAAGGTACCCGTAATAGGGCAACCATTTGGGTTTGTTCTGCCTCGTTCAAAAATTTCTTCGTAATACATTTTATTCAAATCATTTACAGCATCGTCGAAGGTAATTAGTACTATTTGCGGTACTTCATTGACGGGTAAGCCTCCTAAGTTACAAACATTTAAAAACAAGAGTTAAAAAGTATACGTTACCATAATACTATAACATATTAAATTGTTATTATTGATATTTGAAGGTTCAAGATCATTTGTTAATTTTTTAGTCTTATTATCATAAAGGGATGCTATTATAATACAGTGCAATCACTTTTTAACCGACTTCAAAAAGGAGGAGGTTCTCAATTCGACTGTTTTTTTTTTTTAATGTTTGTTACTTTATAACTTTCGACTGTGTGAACCGATATTGATGATTATTTTTTTTAATTGAAAGCTTCCCGTGTGGTCCTATTTCAATTTGGTCCAGTGGTTAAAGTCGTTTTTTTTTTTTTAAATTTGTGATTATCTACATAACAACTTCGGGTGACTTTACACTGACTTAATAGATGTAATGTAGGGAATCTTATGATATTTTTTTCAATTACTGCTTACACATATTTACGATAATACTCGGCAAACGTACCAGGAATATCCTTCCCACCACAGTAACAATCAGGTAGCTGGCAGACGTCTTTTCGGCATTTTGCGGCTGTCTTGTCTGGGGTTGGCTGCGGATAAACTGGAGCTGGCCTGCTCGGTGGATGTAGATAAACATCCGCAATCTCGACAGCTTTAGAAACGATAGCTGTAGATGGCTTCAACGTTGGACGACTGCGACTGCTTAAAAATAATATTTTTAGTGCATTGTCTTCATAAATAAATATGAATAAGTGCGATTGTATGAATGACATGTGTAATACTAGCTTTATAAAGTTTTTTTTTTAATTTTTAGATATAATGACATGAAAATAAATGTATTAAATTCTAACGTTGGAGGTGTTCCTCTATTTGGAGCTGGTTGCGCTTGTGTATCACCGTTTGCTGTGGAGTAGTGCGCGGAACCACGACCTCTCGTACTTGTAGGCCTGCAAAGTGTATGCCATTTTTCAAGAATCGTGACGAAAATTTTAAATCTTAGTTAGTATGCGTGATTTTAAAGAAAAGCAATTTCAAACAAATTATGATAAAAAAAAATAATAATTTTTATACTGTTACACTTCAGTTGTCATTCATTAAAAACTTTTTTTATTCGCACACAAAGTTAGTTTGTTCGTATATCATTATATTTTTTTCATATACAATCAAATATTTTGTAAAGTCATACTAATATATATATATATAACAAATAAATCATTAGTATTAAATAACATGCACTATCATCTTGATCACGAACATATTTCTAGTACATTGATAATGCGAGTGCACTTAAGTACTAATAATGAGTTGCAATGTGGTGCAATACGATTACGAGAAGCTACATACATTGAGGAACTTGCTAACCAAGTAAATATTTGTCTTAACTACAAACATTACACAAACTACACAAAAACTCAAATAATGTGCAGGAAATGGAAAGGTTGCGTCAGGAGTTAACAATTCAAAAACTCAACTCAACCGACATGAAGTCCCCCAATGAAAACAGTATGTTAAGCGAAAGAGTTTAGATGTGGGTGCTATTAAACGACGGGTAAAATATTGATCTTCATGCTAGTTACCCGCGAGGCAGATAAAAGGACATTTTAATAACGAATCCTCCACCGTCAATAAGTTTATGTGATATAACTTCAGATAGCTTAGGCTATTGGCCGGTGACTATTTATACCTCTGATATTTGATTTCGTTGCATTTTGGATTCGCTTGCAGACTGTTATCTGATGAGCATTTGGTCGACGATTGGTAACTCCTGCGCCCACCTCCAGGGTTTGTCGCAGCTAACTTTATGGCGGGATTGACGCGTGAGGTTCGCGTTGGGAAGGGTATACTTTTAGTAGTCGATGTCGTCGGTTCAGACTTCGCAGTCGTCGTAGCTCTTGTAGTACTAGTCGTAGAAGCTATAGCACTCTCAATGTCGCTGAGTCGGGTTTCCGCTTCAGTCGTGATTTTTATGTCCCCATCGATAGGTTCGCCTGAATTATCTTTTTCAGTGTTATAGTTTTGAACCCTATTGAAACTTTCTGTAGATGATTGTTCATCGAATATTTTTTGGTATTTACGTGAACCTTCAGTTTTTGGTTTACTTGTAATAAGACTACTGAATTTAGAGCGATATGAATCCCTATTCGGTATACTTCTGATATCACTGGTGGAACTTAATAGTGTAACAGGAGTTGTTGGCAACTCTGAGTATGTGTAAGGAGTAGTGCTCATAGTTGTCATTGCAATAGAAGTAGATGTAAAATCTTTTACTTTATTTTCATCTTCAGTAAAACTAACGGACTCTACATTTGGATCGACATATTCATTTTTAGGCGACTCTGTAACTATTTCAACTAAATTTACTTTGGAGCGCATAGTTTGTTCATCAACATTTTTTAATTGTTTTTTCTGGTAACCAATGTTGACAACTTTTTCCTCATTATTTTGTAGTTGTATAGCAGGTTTTAGAGTGCTTGTCGTTGGTAATTCTTCAACAAATCGGGATACGGGAGAAGTAACAAAATTATTCAAAAAACTTTTAATTACATTTTTTACTTTGTCGTTTAATATTGCCGTAGTTTGATCAGCAGTAACTTCATCTTCCAAGTGATAACTATAATATGAAGGTTTAGAGCGCAAATGTTTTTGTTTAGTCGGATTCCGATGTCTAGATAGCTTTCTTGTGGTGGATGTAGGTGTAATTGTAGTTGTAGTTGTATAATCATAACCGTCATCAGTTCTGTAAGTGTTTCGTAAATTATCTAATGTTTTATAGGGTGAGATAGCTGGTTCGCTCCATACATATTGGGATCTACCCCGTATGTTGGGTGGTTTTGGATCATTTATAGTGTTACTTTGATTTAAAATTGATAAGTTTTCATCCTGAATGTTTTGCAAGCCATCATCTATTAACTTTTCCGTATTAATCACGTTCTCTGTTGAATCAACAATGCCATGTTTGTTTGAAGAAAATGGTGTTGGGCGGCTAAAACCTGTTGGATCTGAATGTGTTGTAGAGTAGTATCTTCTTGATGTGGTAGAGGGTGCTGTGGTGGTTCTAATTCTAGTTTTCACTGTTCGCGACCTGCTCGTAGGCCGTACTTTTACTGGAATATCATCGTCCTCATTGGTAATTACGGGAATAGAATCTTGTCTACGCAACGAACTCTTGGATGTTGATTCATAAGATGTACTATCAGATTCAACTACCGGCTCGATGGAAACATCTTCACTGTCATTATTACTATCATAATAATACCGATCTGGTTGTTCCTGACCACTAATAGTTTTACGACTACTTTGCCTACGTGCTTTTTCATAATCATCAAATGGGCGTGTCAAAACAGTTAAAGTATAGGGATTACCATTATTATTTTGATTACGGCGGATTGAAAAGCCCGATGTTAGTGACACATTTTTTTTATTATTTAAATTTGACCTGGTCCTTGCAACTTCCACGTTATTATTACTGTTAGTCACTTGGGTATGTCTAGGAGCAGTCGGAAGCTGTTCAGTCGTAGATATAGTCTCTCTTAATCTATGAGAATTGTCAGTCTTTTCAAAAGGTTTAGCAAGGGAGGAAAAACTTATGACAGAGGGCAAAGTATTAGGTATAGACGAAGTAGTCTCGTCAGAAAGATTTGGAGAGGATGTAGGTAATAGATTTTCATCTGTGGATGATCTGTTGAATACAAAGCAAAAAAGATTTTCTAATTGAAGCTCTATAAAAGTACTACCTAAATAAATATAAGATACATATATGGTCAATGTTACCATTCCGGCAACATTACCCAGGCAGTTACTGTATAGAAATTAGTTTAGTTAGTGAAAAAGTAACAATACTTGTATAATTTAATACTTTGGAAAAGATACCACAAAAGCGTTACGAATTTTATCAAGATTATTTTATAGAAGATTTAAGAAAAAGGAAACATTTAAACAATAGAATGTTTTAAGTGAAATTTTAAAACAACCTTTTTACGGATACAATAAACTAAACGTTTAGTTCGTTAGTCAAATGTTTTGGTTTAATCACAATAGAAAGGTTGCGAAATGAAAATTATGTTTGATTGATACTATTAGGTGATGATTTTTAAATGTTAATGAGTTCTGAAAGTGATCAAAGCTGGGATGAGTTTACATTTGGTTTTCATTCTTTTGTAGTACCTTGGTGTGTAACGAGACGGAATCATTGCCTCAGTGTAGGGTGCTGTAGTAGAGCGTTGTGTGGTCGTGCTCGTGCTGGTAGTAGTAGTAGTAGGAGGAGTGGTGCTTAAAGTAGTTGCTTCATACATAGTCGTCCTCACGTTGCTTGGATTTTGATCATAACCCAATTCATTACCTTCGCCCCTAAATTGTAGGCAATTTTGTTTTGTTAATTGTTACTGCTTTTACATTTAGCATTTTTAACTAAAACATAATCAATTTCTCTACAATACATTACATAAACAAAAAACTTACCTAGTCGAATGACGAATTGGTGTCTGATACTGGTTCTGGTTATTTATCTGAAATAACGTAGTTTGTGTTATTAACATCCAATTATTACAAAATTATTAACACTCGATTAAAACTTAACAGTTTTTTTTTCAACAGTATATAACATTTATTTGACTGCCTGTGGACTTGAGGTCTCGGGTACGGTTTTCGAGTCGGACCAAATGTTTTTATGATCTGCTAATATTTGTTTCGGAGTTTGGGTGTTTTCTATGTATAATATGTATTTATTTACAAAAAAAACGTACATATGTATTTATGTCAGTTGTTTAGTACCCATAACACAAGCTCTGCTCAGCTTGAAACTAGATGGCGTGTGTGTAAGATGTTCGAAATATTTATTAATTTACAAAAAAAATGTAGTGAATTCTTAGCCAAATACTATGATTACGCGTATAGGATCGCGTTTCGTTTTTAGAAAAAATTTACACTACGACTAACACTTGATGGGTATGCCAATAAATTGAATTATTGACAAATTATTTGCCAGAAAAAAAAATCAACGACTAATCAACCAATATCACTACACAGTACTGTGGATTCTCTATGGATATCATCATTATCATCAACATAAACAACCCATAATAACCCACTGCTGGGCTCAAGTCTCCTTTATTTGAATATATAATCATAATAATTAGAACTACAAGTATAATTTACTAACCTGGGGTTGAATAAGTTCATCATCGTACTCATCAGGTAATGGTCTCGGTGTGTAGGTCTCGACGGGCCTTCTTGCGGGGGGAGGGGTACCTCGATACGTTTGTTGCACAGCTGGACGAATCGAAGCCGTGTTATATTGCTGAACGTATTCTGCCAACACCCATTAGTATGTTATGTGAATGATTAGGGTAGGAGGTGATAAAAAAGGATGTCCAAATTTTCCAGATTCAGTTTATTTCAGATACAAACCACCTTTTTTTAAATTTAAAAGTCAGTTATTTAAATTGAGTATCAAATAGGAAAACTTCCACATGTGTAAATATAAGAGGTCAGTAAACCTTTTGTAGTGCAAGTGATTACTTGCACTACAAAAGGTTACTTTTGATCAATAACAAGGAAAATATTGATGTTTATATTTGCATGGATATTCATAATATTTTAATATGATAAAGTATTAAACTGTTAAACATACCGATCATTCAGTTTAAATTAATATAAAGATAAATGATTGAATAATGATTAGCAGGATCGGTCTATATAGGGTAGATACAATATCGTTTTCTTTTTCTTATTCTTTAGTAATATAAGTAAATTGCTTAAATATTTCCGTTTAGTACAGATTAAATTTTAGAGGATTGGTTTAAGAATAATATGATTAGGCTCTTTTAATAAAAAAATATATAATTGCAAAGTAATACCGTTACAACTTACATGCCTGTGCATGCAACATTCTTAAACTTTATGGTTATATAATGTTTTGCAAAAGATTACATATTACTAACAGTATAATTTTACGCTATTCTTTTTTCGAAATTAGACACAAGAAATATAATTAATATTTCGACATAATAAGAAATATACTCCACTAAAACGTGTATTACCTGTATCTTTATACAATTCACCGTCTTCATCATATACCGCATAGAAGGGGTCATATTGATCAGGGCTGTAGTTTTGAGTTCCATTGTACAGCATCTTAGGACGAGGACTTGCTGAGTAAGATACGGGGCTGACACTCTCGGTCGGTTCCAAACTAAAAATATCATTTCTCTGTAGAAGATCTCTATAGATAAAAATATTTACCTAAAGATAGAATACGAATATACATATATACAAGAATATCCGCTATTTACAAAGCATTTTAGTCAGTCTTTAATACAGTCAGAGTCAACAGTCATGTTAGTTCTGTCGAAATATTTCAAACTGTTGAAGAAGTTCTGTACAGAAGGTGGCAGTTAGTGTAATTGCAATATTCATGTCGAATACAGTTCGAACAAGTTAGTATTACAGTTTGTACTCTTCAAATTACCTGTTGGATTTATCGTCATGTTTGATCTTTGTGAATCTAGTCTCTTGGTTGTGGCTGTCACGAGGAGTCGTAAGTTTCATTTCTGCTACAATATTAGGATGTCTAATTTTTCCTCTTGTCTGTTTATCTTCATTATGAGAAAGGATTTTTTCGGTAGTTGGCTTAGCTAACCTATGTCTAACTGTGTAGGGACGCAAAGTCGTTTGATTCAAATGCTTAGGGGGCTTGTCAGTATTAGGACCATTATCTATGACAGGTCTTCTAATATGCATAGTTTTATTTTTAGACATATGATGTAAAATTTTATAATTTGATACATCAGGGCGAATAAGCGTGTTTGGTGTGGGAGTACCATAATCTACAAATACAGGGATAGGAATTTTGCCGTTTACGTTTTTGTTTAAATTTTTTAGCGGGTTTTTTGTTTCTATAGCAACATCATTATGATTTTTAATAGAACTTTCTGGATTATACGTGATGTAGCGAACTGGTACTTTTGATGGCTGTTGTCTTGTATGTTCTTCTTCACTATCGTCCTCATAACTCTCATCATATTCTTTATAATTTTGAGCCATAGGTGGACGCTGTGGTCTTATTTCTGTACTTGGCATATATTTTGGCTTAACGACAGGTTCGTAGTAAAACTCTTCATCGTCATCGTAATAATAGTCATTCATTTCGGGTGATGGCTTTGGTATAGGTCTACGTTTCAGTGGTGGTTGTGCTGTTGTTATGACTGAATTATAGCTGTTGTTTAGAACGATGTTGTGAGTATTTACAGGAGCTGATTTTATAATTCCTGCAAATAAATTTTCTAACTTCGGAATACTTGCCGGAGTACTCTGTTTGAAATAAACTGAATGCAGAGGCACAGACTCAGTGGAAGGGTTTTTATTCCAAAATTGTTGTAAACTTGAAAGCTGCTCGTTTGCAATAGTTGTCAACGGTTTGGAGGTAGATTGTTTGAATGTCATGTAAGGATTATGAGGTTTTATTGTAGATAACAAGTACGGTTTGACACTACCGACTGGTTTTAATGGTATGAAATTTTCTGGTTTCACAATGTAGTTATGTTTAGGTGTTGACAAAATTATCGGCGAACCTGTCGATGAAAATATCATATATGGTTTTTGAGTCACAAAATATTTTTTTTGAGAATTATGGTCTTGATTTGGTTCTGGTGTAGTACTTATGACAGGCCTACTAAAACTGTAACTGATTGGTAGTTGACGGTCATCTTTAAAATTTGGTGGTTTGAGTTTAGGTCGAACTGCATCAACAGACAGACCTGCGGAGGGAGGTACTAACACATTTGTGTTTAATGATTGTGATTCCATATAACTTTGACGAGTCGGTTCAGGTCTTTGAATTAGTTTCTGATATTGCTGTTCTAATGGCTTCCTGTTATCTACGGTACTATCACCTGAACTATAAGTTCCTGATGGCACGGTAAATGGCTTAGGGGTGCTCATTCCTGTATAACTTATTGTTGAGCTTGGAGTTCCTGAGTTATACTGTGGCGGTGATCCTGAGACATGTACCTGACTAGGGTTAAGTGATATGAAGTGATTTGGTTTGGGTGTTGAATATTGACCATTACTTAGCTTAGATAAATACGCATCAAAATCAAAGTTAGGATTAGCAAATGGATTTTCGATATCCTTAAATCTGTTGCTAGGATGCCTGAATTCATATGGCGGCTTAAAATCATTTTTGTAATTTTTATTTTCCTCGTCCTCTTCCTCTTCATATGAATCTTCCTGTTCCTCGCTAGAACTATCATCATACTCTTTATCTGAGGTTGGCCTTTTATGCTCATGAATTTGTATGGGTTTTTCATTTTTTAAAGGTTGATGTTTCTGGCCAGAATAAATTTGAGACCCGTAATTATTTCTTATTGCTTTAGGGTTTTTATGATTATCTTCAGTTCGAGGAGAGGTATATAAAGGTATAGGCTTCCCAGTTATTACTGTGCTAGAAACTTGCGAAGAATCAGGGAACGAGAATGGAATTTGTTGTCCTGATAAAGGTCGTTGATTCACATTTTGATTATTTTGCTGAGGCACATTATTGAAAAAACCACCAGCTAAAGCTGGGAATGAATTACTATTTAAAGCAGATATTGGAGGACTTTTAGTTATAATATGGGTCACAGAGTTCAGTGGATTATGAGGTATCGTTTGACTAGACGGTGCTGGCCGATTAGAATTATAAAAATGTTGTGACTGGTAGGTATCAGGTTGATGAGACACGAATGGATTAGCATTTGAATATTGGTTACTATTGCTTAAAGAGTAAGGACGTCGTGTATCATAATAATTATTGTTGTTCACATTATTGTACGTTTGTTGATTATACCTATTATTTTGTGTATTTGTATTAAAGGGTGATTGTGGAAACTCAATCACTTTGAAAGGCTTTACATGCGCCCAATTCTTTCCAGAAGACTTGTATCCTTTTTTCAAATAGTATCTTATCTGCCTTTTTCCTCTTTCAGTGTCATCCTGTGGTAAACCCTCCTCAAAGTCTGGATCAATTTCAACATATTCCATTTCCTCGCCACTATCATTCCTATTAATTGTTTCATTTGTTTTAACAGTACTAGTTTCATTAATAACTAAATCTGTCCCTACGATATCCCGTTTTTTCCTTAAAACTGGTTTTTCAATTACGTCATTAGTATTGATCTCATTTGTCTCAATGTCTAAAAGTCTGTCATGGAGAGAGTCAGTCACCACGTCACTTTTGTTATCACTGCAAATAACGACAATGTCTATTAGTTACTTTATCTTCGTCCACCGTCGTATGTCAATATGTCGTATGTTTTACTCATAGTAGAACTTACCTATATGATTGTGGTGCCGGTGTCACAGTAGCTGTTCGCCTTTCGTCGACTTGCGACCCAAATGAGAAAGATCCGATTTTACCATTATTTTGAGGAATCGAAGCGGGAATAATGTTAGAATTGAGATTTCTGCCTGAACTGATTTGTTGAACGGAGTAGCCATCTCTGTCTTTTTGAACTTGACCTATAGTAGGTGGTTGTCCTCGATAAACGCGCTGTTGTCTGTCACTTTCAAGTTCTTCAACTGGCGGCAAATCATCTACTTCTGCGTAAAGCTGTTGTTGCTGCAATTTAGTAAAAATAATGATTTTTAAATACTTAAGCATCAATAGATATAAAAATTATAACTACTACCTCCTCTCGCTTCGTTGACAAATTTCATTCCAAATATGTATATGTGATATGTACCTTTTCATATTCTTGTTGATTGTATCTGGGTTGTCCTCTGGAGGTGATGATGGGGTTGGGCTGAGCACGCGGTGGCGGAGGCGGTGGAGGCGGTGGTGTGCGGCGCGGCGGGGGTCGTGGTGGATCTCGTTGTCGATGTTCGCTTACTCTGACTGACTCCAACTCTTCACCACCCGCGCTGGTGCCGTCACAGCCTACGTTACGCGGCCAATCACAGGTTTGGAGCTCGTGACTGCGATAGAAATAATCAATACTAAATGTACATTCATAATAAATAGGTACATTAATTAACTAACTTTCTTTAAACTTTAAGTTGCAGATAAAGAATACATTATATTATTTTACGCTTATTTCGAAAGTTCAAAATAAAATTAAGTAAATCGGTATATCTTTTGTCTAGCTTCATTTTTTGGATCACATCCATATAATATTTATTATAAGTAACTATGTCTGCCTGTTACGCTTTCACGGTTAAAGTGCTACACAGATTTCAATGAAATTTGGCATGGAGATCTATCTACCAGATAATCTGTCTACCACTGCGCCACCGAGGGAAATACTTTGATTATTGAGGACGGACTGAGGCTGTTCTTTACCATAATAGCCGACAAATACGCGGACGCTAGTTTTTTAAATCATAAGTTTTTTGTAGATACCTGTACATAAGTCCACCAGTACATGATTCGAGTAGTGCGCCGCCAAACACGCAGACGTAGTACAATGTGCAGTCGGTGGGATGGGGGTAATAACCAAATTCTTCGGGACAATCGTAGTCTACATCTTTCTTAACATCGGCCGCCACCGGTACACTGCGTACCGGGCCGGACCGAGACCGTTGTCTGTCTGACTGTGCACAGAAGCATTCTGAAAGAAGAGAACAGTAATTTTATTTTAAAGTTTTGATGCTTACTCATTGTACTTAATAAAAATAGTCAATATAAATAGAACATTATTTTGACATAGTTTAGAATCCTGTTATGTTTACTGCCTCGGTGGCGTAGTGGTAACGTATGCGAATGGTAAACTTGAGCTCTCGGTTTCTATTCCCGGGTCGGACCAAATGTTTGTATGATCTACAAATATTTGTTTCGGAGTTTGGGTGTTTTCTATGTATAATATGTATGTATTTACCAAAATAAGTAAATAAGTATCTATATCAGTTGTTTAAATATTTATTTATTTATGTTCTCGGGACTAAGAAATTTATCCATAACCGACTATTCAAAATATACACAAAACAATATATTATCTACTAGCATTAGACTTTTGTTTATTGTTGCTGGTGATTATCAGCTCCTCATAGAGAACAAATAAGACTATTGACGTGCAAGGCGAGGTGGAACCTTAGGTACTAATCATTAACATCACCATCTACAGCTTTTAATATTCCACAGCTAACCAATAACGTACCAAGAACTTTTTACTATTAAATGGCGAACTTCTTGCAACATCAGTTGTGCAGAAACCACTATTTTGGGAAATTTCCCATCATCCTACTTAAAGAAATCGAGAGTCTCAAGTTATCTTAATCATGAACGATTCTGTCACGTTTCTATTGCATCACGACTTACGTGGGAAAGAACCATGTAGATTAAGAGTTTAAGCATATTTTTTTATGTAGGTGCTAATTTTTAAATAATGATAAAAAATAATTCATATTGGTTAAAATAAAACTACGTCTACATTTTTCACTTTTCAACTACAAAAATCCTTCACGTTAAACTGAACTGACAGTTTAACTATACGAAACTTATCTGTAACCGGTGAAACAGGGACTGAAGATACTGATATCTAACACAAAACGCATCGAAAACTAAGTAAAAGAACAGAAATGAAGTAGATATATTGGCATCATAGAACACAGTTTAGCAATACAACCTTGTGTGTGAAACGACAGCATCAAACAATAGCCATGGTAATATACAAACAAAAGCTTGCGTTTCCCACAAGTAGCTAATTCACATTGAAACCAGCATTTAACATGTTCAAGCAGCAATAATAATCTTTATATTAATGATAGCAAGGGTTAAAAATAAATGAGAAATAATTCAGTGTCGACACACGGCCGTCACTTCAAGATTTGGTCCGTGATTTGCACGCGTTCAACCGATACATGCCTTAGGCTTATCTTTTAAACGCTCGTCTAAATTCCTTGCAACTAGCAATCATCAAATTAGCCTCGTCGTTGTGATTGCAATATAATTTCTTGTAGCTACTAAACCAAGAAGTTACATTATCACCTAAAAGAAAAAGTTTTATTTATCCTTGATTGGTTTATTAATTTACCTCAAATAAAATATTACTTGCAATCTATAGTATTGAAAAAAAAGGGTTCATAAAAGTATAGTAAGAGCCAAAAATAACACATCATTGTGTTAAACTGTATTTCGAAACCATACTGCAATTTTTATTCCGATGCAAAACAGTTGCATCAAATAAACGACAGATACAAAGTAGGTGCACGCCCATCGTAATAGCCAACTAATCCATGGCTGAACGTAAGCATGTCACAAACTCTGAAATTACAGAACAATGAAACCGACCCAATTTAGCAACAACGGAGAACCGAATCCCGTATTAGCTTATTAATCAATCAAGAAATCCTTAAGTCGTGCCTAAGGGTATTTCAATTGTAATAAATTTGCTATTATTGCCCGTGGACGAACCATAAAAGCATGAGATCCATAATAATATTTTGTTGTGTGAGAAAAGCTGGGGCAATTCATCTGCACATTGCAATATGACGTGTTGAAACATTCTCTGAACGTTGTGTACATACGACGCTCCATATACAGAAGAATTGTTGTTTATAGATCGTTGACTACGATATTCTTAACCCTTTTTCTTCCTGGCCAATGATGATTGTATTTCCATGTTTGTTAAATCCAAAAGAAACTCGACGGCTAATAGACGATAAGTACAGTAAATGCGTGGGTGATAAAATATCGAATATCGCCAAGCAATGCCAACATATTTGCATTCTACAGCAATGTCGAATGCATTTACTACTCCCACATTTATAACTAATTTGCAATACTAGAATTTAATTCTAAAGGAAAAACAAAAGCCTTAAGTGGAAACACAGGCAAAGATAATAAATCTAAGGACACCGACACAGTGAGTTCATAGTATATTTTAATGTCAGTTGGTTTGTAGAAAATAATATACTAAAGAATTCTCAAACAAGATTATTTTGCAAATAAATTTTTCTAGTATGCATAAAGTATGTTTTGATAAACAATGGTTGAGTTATGCTAAGAACTTCGAAGTTGTAAATCAGTTAAAATGAATTTATGATAAGTAGAACTCTTGGGTAGTTATATCAGTTTTTCGCAGAAGGCAACATCGTCGGAAATGCAAGCCAGAGGTAATGTGTCCGGTGTAAATGTATGTATCCACGTGGGAGGTAAATGGACCTTTTCTGGATAGGCAGGTGAATCAACTCCTAGGAGGCGAGTAGGCGAACAGAAATGAATGTGGTCGTATTAAACGATTTATGATGTCTGTAATCTAGCAATGCTAATGAAATAGTGTGAGTAAGTTAGTAAATAAATAAGTGAAGTATTGTTTATGTTTATTAAAAACATAAATGCAGCAAGTAATAAAACAACTGCTATGTATTAAATAAATATGAAGCAACAGATGAAATTGCATGTTCTTTACATATGAACAATGCTTTTAGAATCGTGATCACGTGCCCTTTGTGGAGCGTTGACCTTTAGCAGTATATCTATCTAAAACTTATATCACTTAGCCAAACTGCCCAGTCGTGGTTTGTCTGCACAATATAGATAATAATACGTCAAAAATAGCCTTGGACCTCTCACTTAAATAATTTTATTATTAACAATTACAATCGTAGGCGTAACTTAAATGGGTAGTCACCATGCGATCCAATTAACTTTCAACAATTATATTGTTCGGTTAAATGTAATTTTTTCATTCGAATAGTAAATTTAAATCTAAACTAAAATGAAAACTTATTGGTTGGTATAATAAAGACGACGACATTTACTAAAATTCAACCGGTCTCACTGTTGTTAAATACATTTGATAGTTTAATAGCACCATTATGTAACAGTAAATACTATTGACATAACAATGATTTACTTTCATTGTGACAATTATATTATCATTTTAGTAGTAAAGACTGCACGGTTGGCCGATTGGTTTCAGCGGTCGCCATGCCACTTGCTACTGCGCCAAGTGTCTTGGGTTCAAATCCCACGCGGTAAAACACTTTGTGTGATCCACGAATTATTGTCCCGAGTCTGGATGTTCTTTGTGTCCGTTTCATGTATGTTTGTAAAGTCCCCCACGACACAGGATGTTTATTCCTAATGTGGGAGTTGTCTTTAAAAAAAAGAAAGAAAGCATTGAGTGCTATCAAAAAGATTTTTTTACTTAGGAGAGTAAGTTATCATCAAAAATCTATTGAATTAATTTATGACAGCTAATTGACAATATAAACGTAGTCAGAAACCAGCCTGCTTAGCTAGTAACAATTTACTGGCTAAGCTGTACATTTATGGCTAATTCTTACCGTAATTTCCATCAACTTACAACACTTGTTACTTAACTAAAACTTATTTATTACACTTATCAGCACGTTTTGTTCGAAAAATTCAAATGAACCAATTCAGGTCTATGGTTTTTTGTGTGTACAGGGTTGGTTTTATTAAATTGTAGTTTAAGACTCACAATATATCCTAAACTCCCTCAAACTCTTTAGCTAAATATTTTATTTTCACATATACCAGAAGAGTTATTTAGATTTCGTAATTTTATCTCCTTTATGTCTATCTTCAGCAGTGGAGTATTATGGGCTGTCGATGTTTTGTGATCTCCGTAAGTTTTTTTTTTTAAAAGTACTTAAATTCGGTATATTATTAAGGAATTATGAGTATTACTATATTACAAAAACGTATATAACCTTTTGAATTGAGTCTACTTAATTGATATTATTTTCGTGCAATACTCGTATGTTGTATAAGACAATGTGGTGCAGGAGTATTTGGATCTGGCCAATCATTGCAGTGCGTTGCTACATCGTTCTCTGCGTTCGCATTAGTAAGCTGACAAGGCATCAACTTTTAGAGATATTATTGGTTATTATATTTTGTGAGATTGTTGATTATTTACTTGCTGAATAATTATTCTGACTGAACAATCTTTTTTTTTCTAACTAATCTGCTATATCAAATATATTAAAGAATTTGCTTGTTTAAAATTGTAGTCAACGGACGAATTATTTGATAGAAAATTTAAATTAATATTAGAATTCAAATAATAAATATATGGTAAGTATGTGGCAGTATGTTATACTTCCTTATTAAAAACATGCGACTATATTAAAAACAAATATTAAAAAAGTATTTTAAATTTTATAGGAATTGAATTTTTTTTATTAAATTCACGTCGCCTTCCGTTCATCACTTGATTCCTGTCGTTTTTGCTTTCACAGTATACGGCCTCGCTATCGTAATAATAGCCGCATTTTCACTTTTTTATGCAGACCTACTCTAAAATATGCCTGTACGGCTCTATTACAACATTCGATAGTTTAAACTGTCTCAAGGTTCAACCTCTTATATTTCTACAAGAAATGTAAAATTAAAACGTAACAATTCTTTTGTTTGTTATCAAATGTAGTAATCTAGACAATCTGTTAATGTATTTGGCCGTGTTCATGGGAAGGTTGTTTACCTAATATTAAATCTAGATTACAAATCTTGTTCTACATACCTTGTCCGTAAAACGAAACGTGTAAAAATTTAAAGTCATAAGGATTAAGATACAATGTTAATGACAGTCAAATTTATCTAGGCGTTTAGTTGTTTTAAATTTCGAACGATATATTTTTAATGTTCACCGAACCATAAATTGTAATAGTATCGACATTTTTATGACAGTCCGTCTAGCAGTTGGAGTAATAACTTCCTGCTCTATTTAAAATTTGCCTTCAATACATATTCTGATAATGTCATGAACGCAATTCGCAATAATAATAAAATCAATAAATAAAAAATGCGGTAGTAAAATCTAATTCCTTTATAACAAAATTTCGATTATTTTAAAGTGGAACAAAAATGATTTCATGAAATTGCCTCAGGAACGGAATTCTGTATTTATTCCCACAGAATAATTGAGGCACCTTAAACGGTGGTTGTTCAGACTAAAAGTCGTTAATGCATTATTTTGTGTTAATTTATTTATTGATTGTTTACGTAGTGTGTTATGTTGACTTTTATGGTGTTAAATACCTATTGTTGGTACCTACTGACTGCTCTACACGTAGACAGATGCATCCGCAGATGTCAGTAGGCATAAAAACGTACATTTTACAAAAATGAAAGATTTACATATTGCCTTCATTATTTACTTTAAGTACAAATGCTATTTTTCGTTGACTTTTTAAGTTATTAACTTGTTTATTTATGAAAAAAATCATGTATACTGCCTATCAGTTTGTGTGTCTCAGTGAGAATGAAAGTAGTGAAATGCACAATAAAACTAGGCCTTCTTTTAACTATACTAACTAACTTATACTCGCCAAGTTAAAGTTACATACACTTATCAAGTTAAAGTAAAACAAATTAGTTAAAGAAACCTTGCATGAAAGTCAATCGCTCTATTAAACATATTTATCTTATTGATTTATTATCTATCTGTATTAAAGTAATAGTTGTTCTTTCATTTAAAATGTCAAGGCTAGCTTATTCGTATCCGGGTATGTAACCTAAATAAACTACAATAACATAAAAGGGTACGTTGTTTTTAGATTTTTTGCTCTGTCAGGACCATGCGTGTCGCAATATATCGCATCTTGCAAAAAAGAACTTTTTATAACAGATACATAATAATATCTAAAATATTAACACATTTATAATAGTTCGTTAATTTTTTGCTGTTAATGCGAGTAGTTGAATATTTATTCACAGAAAACCGGTGTGAAACAGCGCCTGGGCTGTGTTTCACCGTGTGGGTGAGGATACCGGAGGTCCATACTCCAATCCCTCCCCCAACCCTCTTCTAATCTCCCAAAGGCGAAAACTTGTGACGCCTCTGGTGCTGCGAGTGTCCATGGGGGGGCGGTAATCGCTTTCCATCAGGCGATACGTATGCTCGTTTGCCCCTATGCAATAAAAAATAATTATTATATATTATTATGGAATAAACAGTGAAAAAATATACACAGTTCGAAATCTGGCAGAAATTAGTATTATTTAGAACTTCCTTAATATAAACAGAACTTTCTTTATTTATTTATCATCATCAACAGTCTTTAACAGTCCACATAGGCCTCAACTAGAATTTCTTACAAATAAACTCTCATTTTGTAGAATAGACAAAGATAATTAAGAGGTAGTTCACCTGCGATACCCATTAGAATGGCACCATCCAACGACAACCACGAATGCAAACTATCAATGTTTAATAAACAAAGATGAATCTACCATTAAGTAGAGTTAGCCATTATCGTGGCTCATTTATCGTATTCAATTTAATAATTTTCTAAAAATGACCTTATTAAGTAAGTATATAAATTAATACTTACTCACTCCAGTATTTCTAAAAACTGTCCTTTCTTTTAATATTCACATTGACAATTTGTTCCACCTTTTACCATCTGCTGGCGATAGATTAGGCTTATTATATAGATTAGGCTTATTATATAGATTAGGCTATAGACTAGGCCGCAACCCGATGCTAACGACAATGAATACAATTCATCAAGCTCACTTTAAAATAGGTTGATTTGCAAAGTCATGTTTATAACAATCTAACATCTAAGGTTTAAAAGGCTATTGTTTGTAAAGGGCACCCACTCTCAATTTTGTGTTCACAGATCAGTTACCAACTAGTCACGATTTCAGCTGTGAAATTATTAATACCAGGCCTTATATGCTTAATACATACACTACCTTGATTGAATGTACTATAACAGTCTGATTTATAAATGTAAGAGAATCGGTTTCCTTGAAATAAACCTGCTGATAGTTTATAAAAACCTGTAATTGTCAACTATTGGAGGCAGGCCTCTCCTATAAAAGTAGGTTTTGGATTGCTTTAGCAAGCTGACCAGACAGTTCGACATAAGGTTTGAAGTTTTCCTTCTCTTCACAATGTTATTGTTCTGTCTAGTTTGCTTCTTTAGTCTGCTCTTACGAAACGTGTTAAATATCTTTTATTAATATCTTTTGACAGACTTATGAAGGAAATCGTGTGCGCATAGTGAAGTGCGGCGCTGTACGTAATTATTGACTGTCAGAGCAAAATTACTGATAGGTGACAATTATTAGAAAAGCAGTATTACCTGTAATGATTAGATATGAGACCATACTTAAACTCGCTTATTTATCTAGAAGTAGCATAATCATGCGCAAACTATTTCGGAGAGCCACACTTCGGCATGAATGGCTCCACCGGAGTAATACCACGGGCTCACGGAAAACCGTTGTGAAACAGCGCTTGAGCTGTGTTTCAGGGTATGTGAGTGAAAATACCGGAGGCCCTCATCCTCCTTCCCATCCCTCAAAGGCCGGCAACGAACTTGTGACTCCTCTGGTGTTGCGGGTGTCCATAGGCGGACTTTAATCGCTTACTATCAGGTGATACGTCTGCTCACTTGCCCCCTATGCCATGAATAAAGAAACTTTATTTACATGGTGACAGAAATGCTTTCGGTTTGGTTTACTATTTAATATATAATTAATCTATGATTTAGAAATTGCTATTGGTTACTAAAAGGTTTGATAATATGTAAATATATTTTGCTGCATTTACACTATGAGACATAGGTATATATTATTATAGTATGAGTATAATCAGAAAACATCTTCAAATCAAGAGCTTATAACCTCCACGTACACATATACACTTTTCTTACTTTCCGAGCAATGATTCTGTTAATATTGAGACATCGAAATCTATCAACTGCTCTACTACAATCAATCAAAATTATGTATATTACATTTGAACCAAATCTGCCAGTTAGTTGTCCTTAGTTTCCTTATACAACGGTCACGAGAAACACAATTTCGCAAGACATTGTCTACAATACACCGGCCACATTCCCTTGACAAGTGGGCGCAGCAACCTGCCTGTTCCCGACGACAGACACCGACTGCGCTCGTGACTATCGCAATAACTATTTATGACACAAATGATAAGTGACTGGCGGGTAGCGGCATGGTTCAATTTTCTTTCAGATTTATATTGTTGAAATTCGAAATTGTGACCAAGTATGGTTTAATTGTGGTTTATGGTTGCTTTTAGAAATAAGGAATAAGAGATATGCTGATTTCTGTTTTTTATTGAGGTTAAAAATTATTGTATTGTTTTAATTAAAACAACAACTTCCGTACTAGGGATATACCCTGTGTCGCAACAGACTTTACGCTAATAATAATATGTGAAATGAACACAAAGAACACCCGGAACCACAATTTGTAGGTCATAAAAATTGATCTTCTGAGTGGGAATCGAACTCACATTTTTCACATTAGTAGAATTCATTTGGCGATTTGACCTATTAAAGCAGTGTGCCATTCATACAGTTTCTTTGCAACTAGACTTGCATGCTAGGGTATTATAAAATACTCACTTCATTAATAAAATAGTTGTAATGACTACAGATAACGATTTGGGAACAAGTTTTGTTTGTAAATGCATATTTGTTATAAACATACTTATCGTGCTAAAGTCTATTAGCAATATAAATATTGACATATTTAACAAATAGTTCATTATTGTGTGAAATACAAGGTGACCTAACTACGGTTATTTATTTACTTAAAACAATAAACATTACATTATATTTATTACGTATGTTATTTTAAAATAACAAAAAGGAACTATAAATATTTTTTTGTCGGTTTTATTGTTTTTGAAACCAATTTAAAGAAGATTTTTTTATGAAACAGAACTGGAATATGGTTATACAAGGGACTAACTTTTGGCTACTGCTCCGCCCGCGAGAAAGTCTATCTTTTTATTATATTTATATATAACTATATTTTAGGATATTTTTCAGGATAATATATAGCCTATGATTCTCGTAAATAATGTAGCTTTCTATGGGAAAAATAATTTCCAAAATCGATTTTGTAGACCCTGAGATTACCGCCATTACAATATCACAATTTTAACTTATTAATAATATTAGTGTAGATTACTGAACTTCATTTGTAGTAGTTTTAGGCGGTATATAATACGTTAACTGTAGTAGTAATTACTTAGATAAATGTTGCATTATTAGTTCTTAAATTGTTCCTACTGGGCAGCTTATTTCGAGTACATTGACTACACATATGGCTTAGTGGTTTAAGCGGGCGCCTCGCCGTTTCATACATATAAAATGTTGAGAGTTAAAATCTCACATAGGACAATATGCGATTCGTAAATTATTGTTCTAAGTCTGGGTGTTCTTTGTGTCCGTTTCATGTACGTTTATAAAGTCCGCTACGACACGTGATATATTGCTATTGCGGTAGTTGTATTTTTTTAAAAGAAAAAGACATTAAGAAAGTAACACTCATAAGTTAGAACTTATTTGAACGTAATTCTTCGTGTTAATAGTCTTACCAATTACGCTGTCTGTCCTGATGTTTGTGTATATAAAGTGTCAGAAAGGAACTGTCACGACCACATACTGGTTGGATTATTCTCAACTCATATTTAACAACAAAACGTTGCGCGTTGATGTGATATCCTTATCTCGTTTTTAGAAGAAAATTCTTAAATGAAGGTATTCTATCTAAGGTAAGGAAGGTACTCTATATATCTATAACTTTTTAAAGACGAGTCCGGAATGTACAGGATAAACATCAAATATATATATATTTTTAATGTTACTCCGATATGAAACCTGCCACATGTTGCACCCTTCCTTTAAAAACATAAACCAAAGTAGTAAAAGTGCCTATAGTGAAACACAGCTCATTATGGATAATCACTATAGGCCAATGAATAGAACAGTTGAAGCAGCTATGGTAAATAATAATAATAATTCTTTATTGTAACAAAAAAAGGATTACATAACTCTGTATAGCCCTGACTCCCAAAATAGCGTTAGATGTGTGTTGGGAGTCAGTTACCCTCCAAAGGCAAGAAATACTATTGTTACAATGCAATGGCAGGTAGACACAATAAATAGATATGCTTGTATACGGGTGTGTGTGTATGAGGTGTGTGCGTGCGTGTGTGCTCTGTAATAGAGTAATAAATAGTAATAAGTAAGATATTAAAAAAAAATTTCAATGTTTAAAAAAGTTTCTTGTAATTCTGAGAATCTTTTAGATTCACACCTGTTTTCTGGCATTGCAATGCGTACCTGAAACAAATAAAGAAAAAGTTTTTAAATACTATATAAGAAAAAAAATATTTAATATATGTCACCCGGGATATCATTACAAATATATCAACATCTCATTCCTTAAAATCGATTTAGTAGTTTTGGTGCTGCGGCGGAACATACACAGATTGCCAATCCTATTATATTATCGTTCCTTTAGGCTTCACCGCTGTAGGGTAAAAAATAGAACATAAGCAAATTGGGTAATTGTACCTTTCACACGCAACCACTTCCCACTTCCAGTACCGGTATTAGTAGATAATCGAACAACAATTAAACACCATTAGGTGTTCCGTATTGAGTCCGACCGCATCAAGAACGGAATCGTGACAGGACATGATAGGAATGGTATCACTTTCAAATTACATAAATATTATCCGCCTCTAAGCATTGTGTAACCAATCGATATAGGTTTGTTTCTATAATCGTTCTCACGATGTCTTAAAACGGACCATATAAATAAAATTATGTTGTGCTACTGGCGCTTATAAAAACTCATTTTGTTGAAGCTACATTTAATACTTTTTATGTAACAATCAATTAAAACTCAAAATAGCTATGTATATTACATGTTAAGTTGGCTTGCGTACGTTTCAAAACCTCGAAAGAATATAAACCGATTTATCAAAAATGTTGATACGAGTATCATATGGAACACTTTTTTTAGACGACTTTTATGTATTTTTAATCGTAATGCGCCACTGCAAAGCGCGCAGTACAGCTAGTTAACAATGTAATATGAGTAAGTATGTTCGATACTTCTTCACGTCTTAATCACTCGTTTGATTGCAGTGAAATTTTTTGCACGTATTGTAAGGGATAGTTATAAGAACATGCAGCAAAAAACACAATCTCCAAAGGATATTGAAGAAAAAGTAAAAAAATCTATACCAACTTTTGTCAGAATTGGGATAGTCTATGTCACCCGTGATATTATTTTATATTATTTCACATTTCATATTTCGGACATCTAACACAACGCCATCTAGTCCCAAGCTAAGCAGAGCTTGTGTTATGGCTACTAGACAACTGATATGAATACATTTTTTTTTGTTAATACATACATATGATACATAGGTAACACGCAAACTCCGAAACAAACATTTGTAGACCACAAAACCCTTGGTCCGACCCAGGATTTGAACCCGAGACCTCAAGCACAGCAGTCGCATTCACTACCACTGCATCACCAAGGCAGCCGCAGCAGCAGTACGAATCTATTGAGACGTCATTCATTAAAATCGGTTAACTAGTTTCGGCGCTACGGTACAACTTACGAAATACACATATTATAGACCTCCAGAGTTTATTATTATTATTACCCTTCTGTTAACGGTTAAAAAATTATGACGCAGCTGAAAACTCAACTGTCGCATCGATTTAAATGAATATTATCATCCTAACCAAATCCTAAACTTACGCAATGCTGTATTGAGCAAATATCTAAAGTCATGGTTATATATTATTCGTTATTTATACTATTGACATCAATGCGTTAATATGAGTGATGGCAGAATATTATAGCTAAATAACACATAGTGATGTAATCTTAGAGTAAGGATAATTGAGTTTGAAAGTTAAATACGTGTCGGTTCAAGTGAAGAAGTAATGGGCAGTAAGAGATCACTTTGTTGACCATATATGAGAACATATGATTACTATGTGTAGCTATTTTGTTGGGTAAACTTTTGAATAGTTTTCAAGTATGTCCTCATTATGATTTATAAAGAATACGATTTAAAATGACAAGACCACCGCGAATATGTAAACGTATTTAAGAAACTACTATTATATAAATAAGAAACAAATTAACTGTTGTATATACTCTCGGTAGTTTATCCTTACGAAATATATATATTATATATAGTTATCGAGTTTTCTCATTAGTGAAATGCTTTGTGACATCCCAGAGATTGGAATTTGGGGTCATAACCCCCGTGGCTGGAGAGCACGTAAAGTCGTCGGTCCTGATCTTTCCCCAGTCTTCTTGTACAGCCGTTCCACCAAAATTATGAGAGTGAGGCAACAGAGTGTGCATCTGTTTTTGCATATACACTTGTGCATTACAATATCTTCTGTGCAGTTAACTGATCTCAGTTGTGACTGGTCACCGTAGCCGAAATCGGCTAGGAGTGCATCACCAGTATACACCCCTTTTCTTGAACTGCATAATAAACAACACAGGACGAGTTGCTGTAATGTACTATCAGGGAAGACCTACTTATATCTAGTAGTGGATGTTTTTTAGCTGAGATGAGGATGTTGATGATGAATGAAGGCAAAACCTCCAAACAAAACCGAAACATGTCTGTGTTGTATACCCATCACGACCATTCATAATAAATAAAAACCAAATTAACTTCAAGTACCCGTCGTATTTTAAAATCAATGTCCAAAGTGTCACGAAGTCGTCACTTCAAATTTATTTTCTCACTACAATTTTAACGGATTTGGTAGCAATTTCCATAAGTGGTAGCATAATATTATATATCAGATCGTACGTGAACGGGCAACATACCTTTTATAGTATTCAATTGTCTTTTGACCTCACGCAATCTTTACAGAAACGTAATAAATTGTTTGAAAGCAATAAAAATAACAGGAAAACTGTCTGTATATGTAAAAATAAATTACTTTAATGTGTTGTTTTAGAAGTTTATGCTGTGAATGAGACATTTAAAATTTATTGTATGAGATATGCGTATGTTAAGGAATAGAATTAAAAATAGTGTTTAACTTCATAAATTTAAGTTCTAATTGAGATTTTGAGCTAGTCACGTAATGTGAACCCTTTGTGTATGAGACACATTTTCGGTCGAGCAGACCTTCAGTACCAAAAAAAAAAGTTACAGAGGCAATAAAAAATCTATAACATAATATGCATATAGAATAAAATCTCAGTAAAACGAACTAACTTTAGAAACAGTAACAGAAATAAAACTTTTGAAAACCTATAAATGTATTACGTAAGACTTATTAAAGGTTGTAACTTTCTCATAAAAATCGTGAAAATATATCTATATCTTTTTTTGCTATTCTGAAGATCGTGTTCCTCAATATATGATCAAGTAGTTATGTCATTCCATTACAAGACTCTTGACCTACGACATATTGATTGAAGATGTGACTCATTGTGTTGCATATATCACAATGTCTGCGAAATATTAAAATACCAAAGACCAGTATATATTTAATTTAAGTTCCAACATCACAAAAATAAATTTGAAACTTGCATTTTTTAAATTTATTTCATTTTTCTAAGCAAAGATACAAATTGTGTTGTACTTCTGGGAAGCTAAGAACACATGTTCACAATTATTGAGAATAATTTTTGTTACAAGTTTGTTTTCCACGCATCAAGTTTGTTGATATTTAAAGATGTTTTCTTAACCTTTCGCAATGGTTGTATATCACTTCAAGGAAGCCATTAAGCCTTTCAACTTGAATAGTTCGCACACGTATAAAAATCTTATTTATTCTTTAATAAAGGAGTTAAAGCTTAGAGAGATAGGTCAATAACCCTGCTAAAGCCTTTATGCAAATGATATAAATAAAGATGCCTCTGTGTTTATACCTAAGAATAATAATTGAAAGAAGAACAGGTTGGTTCTTGTTTTGTGGTTTGTGAGATGCTTTATTAGATGCCTACAGGATTATGTAGTAATTTACGAGATAAGATTTATTCATGTGGTAACCAGTAATCATGTACAAAATAGTCAGGACCTCTCCAGGAAGTGTATTGTGGTTTTCGCTTGCATACGTTTATTTGTAATATATAATAATAATAGTCTTTCTTTCGAATGGGTAGTTGAAATCCTGCGGCGGTCGGACATGGAAATAGTCAAGAAAATAGAATATAAATTACAAGAAGCTAAATTACTACATGCTGTGTTTTAGCTTTGTTTTCTAATGCCGATATATAATTTTAACGTGCTATTTTTGTGTTTTGTTATAATTTATTGTCAATATAACAAAAACAAAAATATTTAAATTGTACATTCTTCTAACAACAATTTTTTATCGAATTATTTACCTATATATATGTTTAGCAGTGTAGTCTTAAGTACTGTTGATGATGATCTAATTACGACTCTAATCTTAATCGTAACTCTAAACTGTCTCTGTGGCGCAGTGGTAGCGTATGCGACTGCTGTTCTTAAGATATCGGGTTCAAATCCCGGGTCGGACCAAATGTTTGTATGATCTACAAATATTTGTTTCGGAGTTTAGATGTTTTATATGTATAATAGTAGTAGTAATAGTGTTAGGTATCTGAAATATTTATTATTCATTATTATAAAAAAAAAATGTAAACGCAAAAAAAAACACTATTCCCTGAATGCGAAATTGTGCTTCTTCGTTGTGAAAATTCACAATCACGGATAAACGATTGAACGGATACGGAAAAAATCGTCACACATGTAGATTACATTGCCGAAACATTATTCAGATATACATAAACCATTCCTTTTGAATTGCGGAACTGAACGATAGTATTTCCCTTTATTTTAAATAATTACATGCTAATTAAATACTGCATTAATCGGATCATGATTAGCAAGAACTGAGTAAACACTGTTTCAGCTTGCAAATCAATTGCAATTTTGTTTCGGTAGTGTCTGTGAAATTTGCACGTTACGAAATACTATTTTACAAATATATTTCGACGGAGCATATTTCAAAGGAGTTATTTTTCAGTGATTTCGTAACATCTGTAAAATCGTATAACTTTTTATACGCTTTCTTTATGTAAAAGTACTGAAATTTAAAAGTGTCTAGTCTTAGTAGGGCTTTATTTAAGCGAATAAACAATATTGGAATATTTATTTACATGTATTTATATCACACAAATTACGTAACATATTTCACAAAACTCTAATTAATAAATAAATTTTCTTCGTATCAAATAAACGGAAACCACAATGTACACCGCAAATGAGTCAATTACAGTTGATTTGATCGTAATTTTGAAAATGAGTACCTAACCGACCATTCCAGTAGGAGAACAAATTCTGCTAGGATATAAACAGGTGGTGTAGCAACAAAGGAATCATATTTTTTATATTTTTATTTACCTACTTCAATGTTTTTTTTTTCAGACATCTAACACAACGCCATCTGGTCCCAAGCGAAGCAGAGCTTGTGTTATGGGTACTAGGCAACTGAAATTAATACATATACTCGTATACTTTGTTTGTAAATGCACCGAAGCAGCCGAAATGTTACTTCGATACGAAACATGCCACTGAATTTGTAAATCCGACCGGGGAATCGAACCCGTGACCTCAAGCTCAGCAGTCGCATACACTACCACTACGCCACCGAGGTATTTTCGCATAGGCATATTACCTACTATTAAGTCATAACCTTTGTGGCATTATATTATTAGAGAAGGTAAACTTGAAAAAAAAAACCTAAACCAACCCGTCTGGCTAGCGTGGTATGGTAGGCTAACAAAATCTCCTTTTTTTTTATTGAATAGGGGGCAAACGAGCAGACGCATCACCTGATGGTAAGCGATAACCGCCACCCATTGACACCCGCAACATCAAAAGCGTCACAAGTGCGTTGCCGACCTTTGGGGGATGGGGAGAGGGAATGGGGGGAGGGGTTGGGGTATGAGCCTCCGGTATCCTCACTCACTCGGTGAAACACAGCGCAAGCGCTATTTCACACCGGTTTTCTGTGAGGCCGTGGGATCACTCCGGTCGAGCCGGCCCGTACATGCCGAAGCGTGGCTCTCCTACGGAAAATTACTAAGAAGAGGCCATGTTCAATAGTACACTGCGTAAGGCTGTTGATAATGATGTATTTTATACTTCTGTTACTTTCAACTTAAGATGTTTCTATTACTGTACCATATCATACAAAGATATCAATATTCAGATCTCTTGAATGACACATGTTACGTTTTACTATAAGCATTAATATAAAACTTAGTACTGATAAAACACGACACAGTATCGACCTGAAGACCTACTTACGTCCACACGTTATCTCACTAACTGAACCACTATGACCCACGACTTAAAATTAAATTTCACCTAAATGTCGGTGTCTATCAACCGCGACTGCATGACCACATTTAACTATGACTTCAAATAATATGTTATATAACATTGTAAGTGTCTGTATTTTGTAGATAAATATAGTCGGATACCAGACACACCTAAGTACCTACTTCATAAGGTTGGTGGGCCGTAACAGTTGAAAATTGAAATGCATAGGTATACTACATACACATAACTAAAAAATTGCAAAAGTTTTGAGTGAATGAAGCCCAGCTGATTAAGAGTTATAAGCTATCGTTTCGTATTTCATGATTTGTTTGTCTAATACTTAGTGTAATACTTGTCTTTGTCAAGTCACGATACTGTAAGTTATTATTCTCAAACAACATTTGTCCACGACCTCCAGCTTAGCAGTTAAGGTTAATAACCATTGGACCAACTAGATAAAGTATTTATGTGTACTTAGAGCAACTTAGTGTAGTACCATATTCCAGTGCCACATTACTCTCCGTTTAAAGATTTTTTGTTGGCATCTGCCGGTAACAATTGAATGAAATATACAAATGTGCATAATGCTGTCATAAATTGTGCAAGAAAAGCACCTGGCGCGTATCCGGCACACACATTATTTGCATTTACTTACTGTACGATGTACTGTACTATTATACGAAAGGATGAGGGCGGCCCTAAATGTCAATGTTTTATTTTATCTAGAAAGATTTGGTTATTTCTAGGACCCGATGGAAAGCAGGAGTAAAATCCAAGAGTAGTATTCATCATACTCATAGCGAATACAGTCAGTAAAATGTAAGATGATCTGACTCAGAAAACTTGTTTAATGTGTTTTTTAAATTAAAAACTCTATTTACCCGTGTTTACATAAGACCATACTCGAAGTCATAGTAGACATAGACGGAGTAAACTAGTGTTAAGTAAATCGGAAAACATCAGACTATTGAAGCGGTGTTTGTATAAATTAATTAGTCAAACATTGTCGTTTAAGAACGTCTTAAATGAAGGACAATAGTTGCAGTTAATTTCATTGATTTATAATTGAAGTATGCAAGAGTGACTCTCATCATGCTCTCATGCAAGAATCGTGGTCACCATACTTATTGCAAATGCAGATAATGCAACAATGCAATTTGATGACCTATACTATGGCGACTGCATCATTGTATTAGGCTTTATACATAAATGAATTAATTTGACTATAGGTATTATCGTTAAGAAAAGGAAAGAAGACAGTGCTGTGAAATGTATTACGTGCGTAATTTAATCTTGAGATCAATTAAAACGGAACAAGCAACATATAAGAAACATCTTGTAACAGCACGCGACACAACTCACAATATATCAGAAAAATATTTACTGAATATTGAATTATTCATATCATTGTCTACAAATGAGACTGTCTTATTATCTTGACTTTTTATTACATTTACTGTATAATGAACACACAGATCACATTCAATAAGTGACCATAATGGCATACTTTTTGATAAGTAATAAATGTCGGAAATCTTTACATCCAAAGAATAAAACCAAATATTTCTTAACAATGCTGCAGGTGTAATAAATAAATGTTTGAAACCTTGGGATTAAATGACAGCTGTGTCACCACGAACAAAAGTATACACGCCACTTGTTACTTAAATATAACTTAAATATTGTCCGAAATATGTAAGTGTCACGCACCACGTGTGTAGTAAACAAATAGCATTAATAGAATTGGTATTGCAACATAATTTAAATAAAGCTTACTTAACATACCATAACTGATACGAGTACACTATTAAAATTATACGCAAATGTCTGGAAATGAGTGTTGTTGGTAGTGGTATATTCACCTATAAAATAGGTAAAGGTTAAATTCTGTAGACTCAGTCATTCATTCATTTATTTATTTATTAAAACTTAATGCACATTTTTCACAAAGGCGGACTTAATGCAATGGGGCATTCTCTGCCAGTCAACTTTAAGGTGTTGTGAAATTATGATGTGGTAGGTGGCGTAACAGAAAATAGTATAATTTGACATATAATAATATATTTTATATGATGATATTGGATAAAACTAATATACCCAAATAAATACTAATATTAAATCATTTAAATCATCAAATTGAAGTATAAATCACTTCAAAGCGTTAAAGCCAGCCATTGTGATCTGTGAGTTATCTAATTCACTATTGAGAGAAATCCACTACAAACATAAAGACAATGAAATGCATTAACTGAAGTGAAGACTGTGAAGGAAAATATATAAAAGTGTCATTTATTCATTCGGCTCACACAAAAAACACTAGTGTATAAACTTACATTACTTTTCTTTTTCAGTGCTTGGCTTTATGAATAAAATATATGTATATCTTATAGCCGCTTGTACTCTTTCACGAACGCTGTGATAATTGTTTCTGAATAGTCTACATACCTGAAACAATACAAGTTAACAGTTATTAACGTGAAACCTTTAAAAATTAGATAGAGTAAGTATTACACCTTGAGAGACAAACAAACAAAGCCAATCTTATCTTCATAATTATTGCATATTTTACGAAATCGTACTTCAAATACGTAGTGCCGTAATAAAGTGGCAAAAAAATCATTTATGTACAATTTATACATTATTTTTTTGGGTGTATTAATAAATATTTTTATAATAATAAATATTTCGGATATCTAACACACAACGTCATCTAGTCCCAAGCTAAGCAGAGCTTGTGTTTTGGGTACTAGACAACTGAGATAAATACATATATGTTTTTTTTGTTGGTAAATACATGCATATTATAAATAGAAAACACCCAAACTCCGAAACAATCAACGTCACATTATACCTAAAACAGCTCGTCTTCTTGATATATCGTAATCGTAATGCTCCTCTTTGATAAACATTTAGGAGTATCTAATCTAAGAACCTACACATATCTTCAAACTATATTTTATACAACTTACGATATTAAGTCGTAACCAGTTACTTAGTAAGCACTATTAACTAAAATATTTAGAATTTCGTGCCTCACGTTCATACCTCTAAATCGGCCGATATACTTAAAAGCGTATCGACATTATATTCAAATAGCTGGCTCACGAATCTATGTGAGCAAATTATAGTGCACAAGCGCATAAACTATAGATAATAATCCATTGCTTATTATAAAAGGCCGTGAAAACGACAATTGTGTGAAAATATTTTGTAGACAAAGTTTTAACAGTGTTTAAGAAGGTCGTAAGAAAATATTATTATAAAATTATATCCTTTTAGTGTAAAATGTAATTTAGGGAGATAGATAGCGCTTTTTACACATGGTTCTCCTTTACACAGGCAATTTTTTACTCTTTAGAAAGGACATTGGCTACCCTTTACCGCAGTAACAAAAGCTAGTTATTTTTATATTTATTACCAACTAAAAAAACATTTGTTAAAAGTTTTACTAAAAAAAAAAGAACAATAATATTTGCTAAATATGTTTGTTGCGAAGTTTAAACGAGTAATTATAAATTTAGTAATAGGGTACTTTTAAATGCGTTATTTAACTCTTTAAAACGAATTACAAAACTCAATTGCATACCTAGTTCTGCATAACAACTTTGAATCAGATTGCTCTGGCTTAATTAATCATTTGAATCACTAGATAAAATAGCTCGCACGCGCTAGACGGTATTATGTAACACTAACTTATATTTTTATTAATCAGACAATTAGAATCTTACAGTCTATACATGTATAAATGCTCTCTCTCATAACAAACTTCTGATTACTTTTAGAATTTAATTCAATGGTATTCCTTAAGAAGTACGATTCAAGACTCTATTGTGTGTACAGACTTCGTTAGCAGGTTAAAGAACTTGTGTAATTTTATAAATTTCGTCTGTTTTAAGACCGACTTAAAATAATGTATTTTACTTATTCCCGATATCAGAAAATAATTATTTTATGGACTCCCTATTAGATTTACATATCTATTTTTGCTTTGAATGCTGACAAGGCATCGTCCACCCCTAAGATAGGTATATAAAGATAGTCTACGGGCAGTCTAAAAAGTTGTAAATCATAACGGTTGATATTAAATCACGGAATAAATGTTTCATAATAAAACATTCTAAACATGAAAATATAACATTGTAAAGTCACTCTTGCGCGAAACTTTAAATTTACGGCTTAGTATTTTAGTATTTTTATGGGGTTAAGTTTGCATTTTACTATTTATGTGATTGAATCTTAAATTAGCGCTGATAGTCTGCATAATATGGTGTACACGACGGTTTATTGTATACATGTTTCATTTGTAGTGATTTATTTAAAATTACATGGTATTTCTTAACACATCGACACAAATCGAATGTGTAGTGCCTTCGATTCATATGGTTCGTACCTATTAACACACGGATAGTTGTTTGGGCTTAACAAATTAAGTTCATGGTAAAATTAGAAGTGTATTAAAAGAAATTTATGTAAAAAGATAAAGGAATAGACGAAAAGGAATTGGAAGAAGTACTGAGTAACATAAATTAGCTTGGTGAGAACAATTGCTGTTACTCGTAATTTTTTTTTGGTGGGTAACATAATACTTTTTCTTTTACGCAATTGCTATTAATTAAAAATTAATAACTGTAAAACAGCATAGATCACCTCACAAGCGACTTGGGTACCTACGAACCTACATAAACGGATGACATAGCAGAATTTATTGACAATATCTGCAATCATGGAAACGAATTCACGATTTCATTATAATCTTAACTTTAAATGTAAACATGTCTACCTATGTCGTACCTAATTCAAAAATCCGACTATAAAAAAACAATTTAAAGGTAATTTACTGAAAGAAACCGAACCAGCAGCATTTTTGTGCTCTGATGCAATGGTTTCCTTGGAAGTCTAATAAAAAATAATAATCACATTTTGATCATAGTTTTATTGTCTACATCATATACTTACTATTTTTTTTCAAAGTACTTCCTTACGAGAGAAGCCCGCGGATACTAGCAGACTTTTACTATTCCGAACCTATCGTAAAGCGGATCTCATTAAAATCAAACAATGACAGCAACAAAAGCAAAAGAGTTGCATACTAAATATGCGATTGGGATAGTACTAACTTGTTTGGTCAAACTTTCACATGGTACGGACGATAAAAATGTATATACAGCCTTTCAATCCCATTCATTTGTTAAGCAATAGATGATTTGCTCCTAGACTAGGATGAATACTCATTAGTGTTACGCGCTCATCAGATGTGCATAGTTTTATGATGATAAATAACATGTTCATTTTAATTTTATACATGTGTTCATCTTAAATGTAGAAAGTTGTACTAAGTATGTTTTTAAATTATACATGGTACTTACTGCACACTGATTGCGGCTTTCCGAATAACTAGTAATTCTTTTTTAACATGAACTATCGGACTTAAATAACCATAAAAGGTTTTTTAACTTTGTGTATGTAAATATGTACTTATTTCTGTTTGATTCTCACTGCTAGACCCCTGATTCAATCTCGACGATCAATATGTTGTTAGGTTATTAGTTATTAAGTCAATGAAACTGGATAAACTAAAATTATCCAATTAACTTTTATCCGCAATTCCTCTGGGGCTATTTTTGTAAACATGTTATTCAGGACACAAGTTCCTATGTGTTATTCAAAACTGTGAATCTATATATCTGGTGAATTTATGAACAAGCACAAACTCATTCTGACTGCTTAATATTCTCCAGACACAATTTGTCCTTGAGTTTCCTTATCAACTCCAACAATCATCCGTATCAGAAGTCGGTGAACTATTTGGCAGACAGCGTGGGCTTTATCAGCTGTCATCTCGAATAAAGATCGTGATAGATCCCACGTTGAACCACGCTTTGTATACCTTGCTTAACTAAACCGATAGCCACTATAGATAGTCGTAGCAGGTTACTTGCCCTGTAATCTATTTACATATTTCGAAACAGTATTGAAACCGCACCTATGTACTTGAGGTCAAAGGTTCTGAAACAATTCCGGTGTCAGTAAGAAGTAATAAGATCGTTTTACGTAATTATCTAAGGCAGGAGTTAGCAACGATCGGTCTGATTTATTTTGTTTGCCTCACGAACAATTGAATATACTGATACAATATGAGCGATACACCAAATAGATGTATAATGATGATCATAGTAAACGAAAATAGACGTATAGACTAGAATAGTAAACAATTTCTATCAACAATTAAATTAAAAGTATAACTTGAAACGTAGCGATTTCGATTTGTAATGGATTTTTTAACAATCGATTTTTCGATATTATTAAACCGACACCAGAGTATCTACAAATATTCTTAAAATGTTCGATGCTTGTCTTGGACTTTTAAATAGTTCTACATTTGAGGTGATCGTAATAATATTAAGAAAATATATCAAAGCTTAAAAAATGGTGAAAGAATAAAAGTACGTCTTTACTTTAAGTTATTTTTTAAAGATGTTACTGATTTATAGAACTTTATAAATATCCTGTAAACGTAGACCGTGCAACACCCACTAATGCTTTATACATTATAAATCAAAACTCGGCCATTATATTTATATTCCTTGTACACTCATAATTTAGTAAAACATTCGTATTCAGAATAAACTGCAAATAAAATATGTAAATATTATAAAACATTATCTAAAACTAAATTGAACCTTATTGCTTACACTAGACCATTTATTATAAAATGATTTATGTCCAACCGTCGTTTATACCGCATTTAAGATATTAAAGGTGGATAAAGAAAATTATTTCCATTCAAGCATTTAAGGTTTTATGTAAGAGAATACGTAAGAAGTTGATCTAGTAACTGCATGAGTTGGATTAGAAAATCGCTGTAATGTAAATAGTGTAGGACACTTCAATTCAACAGACATTAGTTTATAGTGAAAGGGATTTAAGAATCAACACACTGAAATAAAATTTTAAAATATATTTTCATACATATTTTTATCAAATCTATATAAATTTAATTAAAGTTACGCCAATCTTTTTATTTTATATATGTAAGTATTTGCACACACAGTTATTTTAAGTAAGATAAATTTTATTTCGAGGGAATGTGATTAAATGAAATCTAGTGTGGATCACCATGCTACATTGTTGTATTGTCTGCATTTCGAATGAGTAAGGTGACGGGTAGAATAGAGTCACAGTCATATATTAATAAATAGAACAAAATGAAAAATCTAACATATATTCTTCACCAGAAGCACCTTGAAAGTTAGCCTTGTTATACTTTATAACAGTCAAAATTTCTGGGTATTTCAATACAAATAATTTTTCCATGCATAAAAATCAGGTGCCTTAAAAGGCACCAGGAGGACCAGCACCAGTAAAACACAAAATATAAATATAAAACATACATGCATATATGCAAATACATGTAATAAAGAAATGAAATTGAATAAAATAGCCTTTAGTGCCACTTTCGTGTAATTTAAACCAAAGATATAATGATGATCGCGCGTGCTCAGTAACGCATTGCAAACGTTTATTTCCGTCGCCACATAACTGCTCGGAAAGAATAACTACACCTTAATGGCATAAGATAATGTAGGCAAAACCACTATAGTCTTAATATTGAATTTCACAGTAATGTGGTCTGATCTGTGGTAAGGGTTCGTAAATTATGTTTCTTTAGAGGAAGTGTTCTACAACATTTCAAAAGGAATCCTTTTGTTGGGCTGATAGATCAGTTTTTATGCATTTATGCTTTGCTATTTTTCTATATATTAAAAATACCATACTCCTTTATAATCGATACGATCTACTGCCTAGAAACTCCTACTGGAATGAGCTATTAAATGAATGAATCAATGTTTTGGAAGTAGATCAAAAAAGGTCATCATTCATTTACTTATCTTAGAATATCTAAAGTGTCGATTCGTCAAGTTCAAGATCGTCTTTCTACGGATAATTATAAAATAAATCTACTCATTAGCGGTTTGATAGCTCAAGGTTGTACTTCACATTGTATTTTACTCAGTAAAGCACCTCCAAGGCTAAGGCCAATAAAATCTGAAGTTGATGATTTATTACACTAGAATGTTTCTATCAATCGATACCTATAACAAGAAGAAGAAGTTAAAGTTAACTTTTATTTCGAAACGACACAAATCTAACAAAGATCTCCTCCGTAGGTCGTATACCGCATGTTCGATAACATCATCATTATTTGTTGCAAAAATGTCACGTCAATCAAGCACTTCAATAAATATATTTGATTGGCATCTAACCCAACGTACATATTGTTGGAAGTTATCAAGCGTTGATTTTGTAAATTTACAAATTTATCTTAAATCGTCGTAACTAATATTGTAAAGATATGTAGGTGTGTATATGTGTGTGTGCTTTTTGTTAGTTCCGTTTTCACACCTTCAATATTATTTCCATTCTACTAGTAAAGTTTTATTTAATAAAACATGAAAATCCAATGAGCCATTTTAGATCATATTACATTTTATATATTTCTGGCTACGATAACTAACTTTAAGGGCTGTATAATCAAGTTATATATAGTATTTTTCCAAGACATCATTGGAACAACACATTCATGCAGATGGTCATTTTCCTCAAAGGCTATTACAGAAATTTATGAGGCCCACAAGCAAACCAGTACTAGTGTCACATTAACGCACATCATTTTCTTAGTACATACCTAAAGTCACGCGTTTTTATCATTTGTGCCATCGTATTATTACGTTACATACTTGTCAGCCCTACTGCCTATCTTACTAACTATGCGTGAAAATATCGCGACAGATTTGGTTCAAACGATAGTTACCTCGCTCTCACATTTCTGCGCTTGCGCAAAGCTAAGCTTGTACCTGTTACAGATTATGCTAATTTATAGTAACGGCTTGTAATTCACGTCTTGGCTAATAAAATGCCTATATGTTTGGTAATATGGTGATAAAGATAAAAATTTAGTGAGTTTATGTCAAATTACTGTGTGAATTTTATGATCGATAATATTCGTACTCTAGAAGGATAGAAAAAAACTTGGCTAATGTTTTGTTCACCTTGATTCCATTACTTTTAACATGCTTTGTAATGTTTACTTCTAAGTAACTATAAACATTTAATTACACTGCGTAGTTCATTGAGGGTTAGTGTATGCGATTGCTGATGAAGAGGACTCGGGTTCGACTCCCTGTGGGGTCCAATAAATGCAACTAACTAAATAATAAACTAGTTAATTTTAAAATAAAAAGTCTTACAAAAAATCGAATTTATTTATTTTATAACATCAAGTATTCGTAATCTTATTTATGGGGCAGTATTTCATAACATTTTCTAGTACATAATATCAATTTTCCGTTACCTCATCGACGTAACACCTGTAACACCAATCTAATAAATAAACTAAGTTACCATAACACTGGTCCACTGTAAAATAACTTGCTAAACAACAGTGTTTCGTAAGAAAGCCAACATGTTAATTGTTTCCTGAAAGGAAAATGAGCCGGTCGGCAGCAGTCGGGAATAGTCGGAATTAATCGACAATCGCCAGTGATCGGCAATTTGCCGATTCCAGGTAGTGTTGGCCGACTAACTCTCGATGTTTATGTATAAAAGCACGATTCTGCTATTGAACTAACAATTATGTCGGTAAATACATACTTTTAGTATTCAAATGTATCAGATCGAGGTGGAAGTAAATGTTTTCGAGACTATGCTTATTTATAAAGTACTCGTATATACTTTAAATTGCAAAACTTTTTAACTGACTTAACTTTTTTTGACTTTAAGGAAGAGGATCTCATTTCGACTGTTGTTTTGTTTGTAACCTCAGAACTTTGACTGAGTGAATTTAGCTTATATTAGAGCTGTCTTATTGTTAATTGTAAGTATGGGTATATTTTAGAATAAGTTTAGCTTATTTATGGAAAGAACTAAATTGTAGCACACAAGCCAATTATGAGTATAGAATCTGTTAACTTTTTTAATCACTACTTAAATTAAAATACAAGTATTTAGTTACAACTGGAAAATTTAAAAGCATTACTGTTCGCAAGTTGAAGTAGACGAAGATTTAAGTAAAACATGAAATTCATCATCAGTTCACTGCTGGTAATAGTCCTCTCCCATCGCACGCCTTTCTGATCGATTTTGATCACATATTTAAATTCACCTTATTATCTAATACATGTTCAAAATGCACACCTCCTTTAAAACAAATCTTATTCAATTAAACTAGTCTAAACATCAAAAATATAATCACGTCGAGTGTTCTGCTCATCACAAAATAGACGCCCACATTACGTAAACAAACCATTAATTTAAACTAATTGGTGCGTTTAGATCAGTAACCAAACTTGCTGTTTAAACTTGCTTTGCGATCATGATTATCTCACTAATCTTAGCAAAGCAATTTAATTAAAACATTGACACACTTAAGCGCTCGACTGTACACTTAGGGCCGCCCTATATTACGCCACTATGGTGCAACCTCATTTATTACCTACTTTATTTATTGCATTCACGTATAGAGAAAGTTTGCGACAAACGGAAAGACAAATAGACTGATCTGACTAATATTTATGTACGTGATCGTTGGACACTTGTATTTAAAAAGTCTTGTGTAAGGGAACATTACAATCAATAAACGATCGACTTAAAACCGTATTTTCTACGTGACAAAGATAATTACATAAGTGAAATAGAGTTACAAAAGGTTTTAATTTTATATGGTCAAGTACTAATGGCTATTATCTTAAGTGTGGCTACTCAATGAGTGTGGTCTTCTTATGCCAGAAGCAGAGAAGTCTAGTGAATTGTTTACAATTAATTTGATTATAAGTGCAGAAATTAAGTTAATGTATTTTGAATTAAAAAGCAGAACTTTATTAAGTTCAATTGTTTCCTAGGAACGATAAACTTTCTGCACTTTAAATAAAGGCTATTGTTTTTAATGTTCGACTATTTATAATCTCTGATTAAGCTGAGCTTATTTCCATCTACCTCATGAACCTAATTAAAGTCATTATAAAATTTAAGCAGAGTTAAAAAATAAAAGTTACTTAAATATCCAATTTCAAATCGTGTTTTAATTAAAATCAATAATTAAAATAATTGAGTAAAATTAATTCCTTAACCTTTGAGGAACATAATTTATTTTTAATAATTTTGTAATCTATTTGCAATAAATTGAGGTATTTAAAGTTCAGCGTGCTGATAAAGTTTAGGCTACTCCAAAATTGAATTTAAGATATACTTGTGTTTATCTTTTAAAAATGCTTCAAGCTAATTTCATTTTAAAAACACTTAATTTTTGGTTACCACATGTTATTTTGAATAGAATAAAACTGACATTTCTTACATTCGTACCAGACAGTATTGGTAAACATTTCGCTCCAATTTTGTACTAGATACACAAACGACTGTACTCCATAAGAATTAATCAACGATTGGAAGTGAAAGTTGTCTGCGACTGTACTTGGATAGAATATTTATTGGGTTGCGTTCATCCTGTGGCTTTAGTTAAGAGTGTTATATAAAGCGACAATAGGATAAGCGTTAAGTTGTTACAGTTATGTCATTCGATACAATTTGTTCTATTAGTTATTGAGTTATGAAATGCGATTAGTTTGATATATTTCGTATTATAAAGAACCTAACAGTAATTGAAAGTAACTATAAGTAATTGGTTCATAATCGCCTAAATCGATTGGCTATTGTATACCGACATATCGAAATATTAATCGTTATAAAAGAGAAGTGGTTCTCAATAGATTTAAAATATTTCTGTTATCTTACGTCTTTTAGACTTTACCAATTTCAAATCATATTCATTCGCAGGTATGTCGGATATCGCGATCATTATTTTCAGGGTTAATATTTAGACTATCATAAATAATGTGTCTTACTATTGGTAACACAATTTTCTAAATGGGTTCCGTAAATCCAAAGATTATCTCCTAAAACCTCACAAACTCTCAAACTTTAACTGTTTATAATATTAGTATTAATTTATTTAATCAGAAAATTAACGCTTTCGTTGAACGAAATTGTTTGGTATTTGTTTCCATTAAGACTTGAAGTAAGACTGAGTGATTGCCTAGAGTAATAACTGGGCTGTAGTAATTAACCACAATAGCTGTGTAACCAAATCTTAATTAAACAATGTTTAAGTATAGTATTGTAAAATATAAGTTATGTATTATGTGATATAATATTCTAATTGAGGTCTAACTATATTATGTACGTACCTCTTTGACACAATGTTTTGTAACGACACACAAAACTTGATGAATGGGGGTCAGTAATATATTACAGTGCTAGTATTTATAAAACTAATTATCAAACATTTTTTAATAATTTATCGAAGTGGCTACTTATTGCTATATAGATGTATGTTGACACGAGTACGGCGAAGTCAAAGAGATCAGTAAAAAAGTTATGGAAGTCCATGTATGGTTTTTATATTCTACAGTAGCACTATCGTCAAATCATTTGTAACTATGGCCCGGGTATCTAGCCTATATAAATTTTGATGATATTTTTTATTAAGGCTATCTATCGTTGTGCGAGTGCTATATAAGAATAAATAGAAAAAAGGACAAAACATATATAAAAAAAACATCCTCTGTCATACTAACCATAATATAAATATAAAAATATTCCGGACATCTAACAAACAACACCATCTTCTAGTCCCAAGCTAAGCAGGGCTTTTGTTATGGATACTAGACCACTGATATAAATACTTATATACTTATACATAGAAAACACTCAAACTCCGAAACAAATATTTGCAGATCATACAAACATTTGGTCCGACCTGGGAATCGAACCCGAGACCTCAAGCTTAGCAGTCGCATACGCTACCACTACGCCACCGAGGCACTCAGTTATACTTATTGGCTAAATGTTACACACGTTAATAAATTAGATTTAAATAAACCTATAAAAACAATAAAGAATAGAAACAGTTATCTTACACCGTTCATATAATTTCCACATTTAAACCATAAACTAAGGATGTAAAGACAAAAAAATAAAGACGGTGTTGATTAAAGTTGCAAAACTAGATTGACATAAACTAACATTGACCGTGAGCGAAAGTTTTCATATACCAGTTTGATCTACTTGTTCTAAATGCCGGTTTTTATGTTGTACTGCCTATGTGGCGCAGTGGTAGCGTATGCGACTGCTGTGCTTGAGGTCTCGGGTTTAAATCCTGGGTCGGACCAAATGTTTGTATGATCTACAAATACTTGTTTCGGAGTTTGGGTGTTTTCTATGTATAAAATGTATGTATTTACAAAAAAGACAGTATATATGTATTTCTATCAGTTGTCTAGTACCCATAACACAAGCTCTGCTTAGCTTGGGACTAGATGGCGTTGTGTGTTAGATGTCCGGAATATTTATTTGTTTATTTATGTCTATCTTTATTACCATAGCTGTGCTGGCTGTCTACTTACTCCTTAATAACGTATGTGATCTTTATCATATGCAATGTATAGTGGTTCCACTGAAAATTATTGCGATCTCCAGCTTCTGGTATCCTTAATTAAAGAGTACCCGGACCGTGTGATTTCGATCTCAAGTATTGACGTTGTACCTAAACAATCCCTATCATAGATAAAATGTTCTAAAAGCTACAAAATCTGCACTTTGTAATAAATGAACAGATAAACAAAGAACCTCTAATAGAAAAACAAAGACAAAGTAGGACTCTGTTAATACAAGAGGCAGACAGTTGAACTTCGAAAAACTAAGCTCTAGCTTAGAGGATACTTACACCGACTTATACATAAATTTTAGAAAGTTGTGTGATTTCTTTATATAAAAATATTAGCTTCTAGACTGAATCTCAAGTATACTAAGTTTGCTTACTGAGATACTTAAAATATTTTCTGTCAACATAGAATATAAATATTTGAAAAGTTATTCAGTTTGCTTACTGACTTTATTATACTGGAAATATTTTCTATTGACATAGAAATTACATATTTACAAGTTGTTGCATAGCAGATACCACATATATTATATGTGAACTATTTTTTTTGGACAATATGTAGTATACTACTTTCAAGGTGGTAGAACTACGCTGTATTCAGCACGAACGGGCCGGCTCTACCGGGGCAGTACTACCTTCTCACAGAAGGCCAACCTAAACTACTAACCTAAAATGACAGTATTCGTGTTTTATTTTTTATGGATTAGCGGACAAACCAGCAGACGTATCACCTGATGGTAAGCGATTACCGCCGCCCATGGACACTCGCAACACTAGAGGCGTCACAAGTGCGTTGCCGGCCTTTGGGGAACGGGGAGGGGGAGGGGGAAGGGGTTGGGGTATGGGCCTCCGGTATCCTCACTGAAAGTGAAATACAGCGCTAACACTATTATACCGGTTTTCTGTGAGGCCGTGGTATCACTCCGGTCGAGCCGGACCATTCATGCCCAAGCGTGGCTCCCCCATGGGAACGGGTGTTGTCGTATTTCGTTGGTGAGTGTGAGACCGAAGGTCCAATAACGCAGAATCATCTCTATGGGCTGCTAGTAGTAGTAGTAGAAGTAGAGAATTTTTCAAATCAGACCAAAGGTTCCTGAGATTAGTGCGTTCAAACAAACAAACTCTTCAGTTTCATAATATTAGTATAGATATAAAGATCTAAACCACTTTCATATTTTAAAGTAAATTATACGACAAAGTTATGAATTTATAAACGGATTCAATACTAGTCTTAGATCAGATAAATATATCCTTCCGTTGGTCATGAATAATATTTCTGTTAGTTAACCTCCTAAAAGCATTTTATTTCAAGGATTAATAAACTACGGCTTTGTGCGGACGGTTGGATTTACAAGAAAAAAATTATAGCCATGGACAAACAAGAACTTCTTCTTTCTTCTTCTTATTCGCAACACGAAGTTTCTTAAAGTTGGATTTTAAAGAAGTATAAATATAGGCTCACATCGTCAATAAAAGAAAAGATAATTATAGAAAAATGTTAGGGTAGTTTTAGACTGCTGTAAGTTAGACTTTATTAGATTAAAGCTTTTGAAAGAAACGATTTCTAACGTTGAAAAATTACTTCTAATTTTCAAATGAGTACTTCGAAATAATCGTATTCGCATCCCAAAATAACTAGACACAAAAAGTTGGCACCCTGATATCGGATCTGTTACGTGTGTGTTGCAAAATAAATGAGCTGTCATAATAAGGCCCTGATTTGTTGTGTTGTGTAATTGGCGGACGCCGTACTACGGCTCGTGATGTGCGCCCGCGCCGATGCGCCAAGATCAACGCATTTCCGACGTAACAACTTGCTACGCGTCTAAGTAGAACTTAAAAATCGCAGATGTGACTAATGTACATGACATTTCGAAAAATGAAAGTGTATTTTTTTCTTTAATATGTGTAATCATGTACTTAGAATGTTCTTTGTTTACACGTGTCATTTATATTTAATGCTTTGACTATTTGTAAGTTTGTAGCTTTCTATCCAAAAATGTTTTATGAAATAAACATTTAGCACTAACAACTTTTCTAAAGTATGTTGTTTAGAAATATATTTAATCAAAAATAAATAAAAATTGCAATGAAACCAAAAAAATCAACTAATGAAGAAACTTAATGATATAAAGAATTTCATTGAACATAATTACATCAAAAACTATTGTAATATAAACAGTCAGTCTACTTAGAAACAATTCATAAAAACAAAAGACGCACAGACATCACGATTTGGCCTGCGCGTGCGCCGACGTGCACGTTTTCATAACCGCGTTTATACAAAACTGGGCCATTTGCGCACTACTGATCTCGATTTCGTATAATAGAATACTTTAGATTAAAAGTTATGATCCATTATGAGAACGTGAGGCCGAGCTTAAAATGAAAAGTAACTCGGGATTGGTAACAAGGTTGATTTTTTTTCTGTTCTCGCATTGTCTTAGGTCGGGAGTTTACAGTTTGTAATGTAATGACATTATGGCAAATTCATATTTACATAAAATATTTATCCAAAAAAAATTTTGAGAAAAATATTATTAATAAAAATCTAAATCTGAGTATTAAAGAATGTGGTTTGGTTTCTTAAAGTATTTAAAACATAATTTTGTTCCGAAAAAATAGACACAACCTATGTTACCTGAAAATAGTAATAACATGTTGCAATGTAATAACTAACAGATTTTTTTAAAGAATAATTAAATATATAAATGTTAACTAAAAAGGACTTTAGAACACATCAGAAAACAAAAAATAATGAGGTTTACAAAAAGCTGAACTAACTTGGTAAAATGCGGTTTGTAGAATCCAAAATTACCTAAATTGACTGAATTTCATTTTTTACGCAGGGTGATTAAAGTCTAGACAATATTAATTAATTTTAAATCATACTAAATTTTTAGTGTCTTAGGAATTAGTGATCGGTAAAAAAACAATAAAGTAATATGAACGTTTAAAAATATTTATAAGGCAATAATCAGTCTCAGTCGAAAAATTATATTCATAAGTTTTATAGTACCTACTTATTTACCAAAAAATTGACAAAAGCAACAATTTCACGTAAATTTTTAAAAAGATAGAATCGAAGTTAATAGTTTTAAACCCATAAATTATACGTAACACTGAATAAAAATTACAAAGAAGTTAACGATTTGTTTATTTTACCAACTACAGGTTTAACTAATTAAATGTGTTTTTAATGATGATGGCTTTATTCACCGATTTATATAAGCCTCTTCCTAAGCACATCGTCATCATCAGCCTATAATAATAATAATTTTTTTTTGATACAAAAACCTTTGCTTTGATTAAAATTAGGACATATTTCTTGGTTAACTTAAGGTAATGCGAATAATGTAAACCCCGACTCCTATACCAGGCAATCCTGTGACTCAGGAGTCAGTGTCATTTTACATACATATGCATTTTTTTTTTAAATGATATAACAGGGATTAACAATGAATAAGTGCCAACGTTGTAAACTCTGTCTCTTAAACTAGTCTTACTTATTGATTTGAAAAAAAATTAGAGAAAAAGAAACGGAACCTAATATAGTTGAACAATTCTTAATCTTTGTTCCGTAATCTATTACAAATTTCGTAACCGATAAACCGCTTGCTCGCGGCTTCGTACTTTACGGTAACCGCGTTCGACCTTGTACAGCGCCACCCCGGACGTTGTGAGAACTAGCTCAGCCATGTCGATTTTCACCTTCGTTGAAACCGATGGAAATGCATACGAGGCCATTATTGCATTTGCGGTCTACTACTCAGTTGACGAAAGGTTCTATAATTATTGCTAAATCTAATAACAGTTCTTAACAACTCGCTATCGCTCGCTGCTAAAAATTAGTATCTAATAGAGCAAAGTGTGAAAGAAAACGTACCAATTGTGACATTTTATTCACATATACACAAGCCATAGATTAAGATTAAGTATAGGCCACTATAGATTAAGTATAGGCTAAAATAAACATACATAAAAACATAGCCAACTCTATTACTACAAAGTACTGTTTGTAATCAAAGAATTTCATAAAATGCAAATATGAAAATAACTACGGATATTGGAGTTGAGAAACGTTCTGCATGATTAGACTGGACATGTGTTGAAAGAAATAATGCAAAATGAGAGGTGGGTGTATCGACGTAAATCAATTTACAACCAGACCTATGGTTAAATGAGAACGCGTTATTGCAACGAACTATGTAAGGTACACACTATGCATATATCAGAAATATACGAATTTACTTACGTGCGTATTTTGGCGAATTACTAAATCAGGGCACTTTACGCTTTGAATAAAGGCCTTCGTAGAGAATGAAACTGTCCCGAAATATACACGTAAGGATAAACGTATATCTTGAATAAATGCCAATAGTACCGATTTTATTTTATCCTAACGATCTATGTGATAATATATTAAATAGTAGCGAGAACTGACAATAGCCGAGAAAGTATGACAGGTATGCGGTTTTAACATGCTGGAGTTATTAGATACATACACTTCTCATTCCATCCGCGAAATTCTTCTTATTCTATCCTGTCTTCAATTACACTGTTGTCGTTATTTACTCTCAATTCTCAAAACCATATATTCTGCAATCGATCAACTTCGGTCTTCGCTCATAACTACAAGGCAACTTCGTACAATTTAAAGTGACAAAAATACGCTACCTATTTCTGTAGAAATATGTAGAGTTATGTGTGTATATCATGTCCTACATCTATAATATAACACATTATAATGTTAGATATTATTATGATGATTGTACTACATACGTAAAAATCTCACGCGATATGTTGCGAGATACATTGATGTTTTGACTTGCCAACAAACTGTTGAGTATAGTGACGTAACGATGTAACTTACTTCTCACAATAAATGTGTGTTCAATGTTACAACCTTAATTTCGTTTGTAAATACCCTCTACTTTGTATAGGCACAGTGTTAGCGTTTATGACTGCTGTGCTTGAGGTTTCTAGTTGAATACCCGGGTCAGACCAAATATTTATATGATCTGCAAATTTTGGTACACATGTATTTACAAAAATTAGTATAATAGTGTAAATATTCTATCTGTCAATCTAGCTGCTACAGTACAAACTGTCTACAATTTGAAGCTAGATGGCGTTGTGTGTCAGATGTCCAAAATATTTTTTCACTTATTAATGTATATGCTTCGAAATACTACAATGTAAACACACATAGTCTTAGAACAAACACAAATGTCGATGTTCAAGAGCAACGCAATCGTCCATTATGCATGACAATTAGGAACCATGGTAGATTTTATTTCTCACAATTTTCTTAAAGGAACATTAGCTCAGTGTATTTATGATTTACTTACGCTATTAAACTTATGTTGGTACATAGTGTCGAAACATTTAGATGTTGGTATAAAGAATAAACTTAAAGCGAGTATACAAAATTAAAACCTGCGCCTAAACATTAAAAATATGGCAACAAAAATTATTTGGCTAGTACCGACCTGAGCCCTAGGATTATATATCATTGTTTGTTCTTATTACACAGAAAGTAACGTACAATAAGAAAGGGCTATATAAAGCAAAAGACTGCGATAGAATGATAATGACGATAGCAGATATTTTGAATAATTAGACATATTTTGATAACCCTTACATGTTACAATATAAGCGAAACCTAAAAATGAATCCTAGCTAGATCGATTTAAAGCTCCGGCCCTTTGCATACTCATAATTTCATGAAAATCGTTGCAGCCGTTTCCAACATTCAAATATATATACACGAATTGCTGGTTTGAAAGTATTAGATTAGGATCATGAAACAATGAATGAGAATAAATTGTTTATAAATTAATCAACACAATATTGTTTTATTATTTAATAAAATTTCACTTTTAATCAATTCTTTATACTCATACCCACTTATCTCACTTACTTGTACCATACAATAAGGGTCAGTACACACGGTCATCTGATTGCCGACGTTGATGCAACCGCAAATGCATTTTATTGAGGGCAACGAACCGGATGATCGGCAGATGAATTTGATGCATCTCGAGTGCATTGTAGATATGCACCAGCGCTTAGATAGAAATCAAGTTAACTCAATACATGAACATCTTTTTCGGAAACACAAAGAACCAATTTGATGAAATAAAGTTTAAAACTAAATACACTTTTGACTTACTTAAGCGGTTTAGCTTAGTTTCTTTAAGATTCATTTATACAAAATATGTTGATAGTGATCGTAATGAGATCTAATTATAATTCTAGTATTGTAATTATTCATGGTTATACTACAATTTGTATTTTGTGTCAACCTTTTATATCATTTTAAGTCTTTTAAAATCATATCATATTATTTTGTTCAGGTTTTTATTTACATCATATAATCAAATAAATAAATAATAATACATTAATGTTTTGATCAAATTCCGATCAAGATAATAAGTTAAAGCTTTGCAATCACGAAAGTAAAATTGATCAACAGGAAAATGCTGATCTTTTTCTTTACTACAAATTTGTTATAAAGCAACAAATTTGCAATACTAAATAAATAAAACTAATGTACCAACAGCGACGTTCAAATGCACTAACCTTAAGTGCCCACAGATACCGGTTTGAGTGCAAAATGAAGGATATCGCAAACAATCACAAAAACTCCCAGTTTTATTGGTTTTTTCACAATCCACAAAGATCTTTATTTTGCAGATTCCGTCCCGTAGATTTTAATATTAACAAAATATGATGGAATCTTTCAAAATTCCAGTTTAGTACAGCAATAAAGTTCATTTTTAGGATAACAAATGTTATTTGTTTACTTAATTCTTCACACAATGTTCAACATTTTGAAAAAAGGTATTTATCATAGTTTGGTGTAATCTATGAACTGTTATGAAGGAATACACCATCATTTGTTATTAACAATAAACATATGAGTAAGGCGATGAGATGAAATCGATATTTCCTTTAACCCCTTGGTACTAAACACCATTATTTGGTAAAAGAAACAAAAGTGATACAAAGGTGCAAAATAACTTAAAAGCATCACTTAGTAAATCTGCATCTAAACAAACAACATTAAGAACCAATCATAAGATCATTAGCATAACACGTGGAATCGATTCGTCTGAGTCGAATAATCGATCATATTAACATCGATTGGGTCGTTGTACTTTAATAAATGTTTTGCGGTCTGCATCTTGCTGTGATGGTTGCAACACGACTTGCTGGTACTTGTGAAGATGTATTTTCACTAGATGGTTCGACACGAAAAATAATAAAAATACATCGCAATCATTGGTTGATACTAAAGACTCGATAATCTATTTACGATTGATTTGGCTAATGTTCGAAATTCGAAATTATTTAGTTTTAAACACAACTATAAGACCTTTTTATTTTATTTTCTAATTGCTAGTATTCTAAGACGCTTGACAATAGTCAGTTAGCAAAAAAGTATGAAATAAGGTTGGTGTAAATACATAACGTCGAAAAATAAAGTCAAAATAACACTTAGTATACCTACATTTTTTGCTAAGTGTAATAAAAAGAGTGTGTTGTATATTTTTATTATCTTATCTAAAGTTCTATAATTTTTCGATTTTAAAAATTAATTATTTTATTTAACTTTGGTCTTACAATATACAAAAAAGGTTATTTTGAAGCCCCGATCATATAAAATGAACCTACTGAAGTTTTGGCTGTAATATCCACTTAACTTCAATTAACATTGGAAGTAAATATAAACCTGCACACGTGTTTCCGTCCCACTATGATCCCGGGTCCTTTAAGAGGGGCGTGAAAAAGCATCTCACTAGGCCGCCATAGTTCTGGTCACCATGCTGCACTGTCCTTGTTTGCATTGAGGATGGTGACCACCACTCTTGGATTCTGCTGGTGCTTTCCATCAGGCAGGGCAGAGTCATTTTGGTAGCTCAGGTATAAAAAAAAAAAAAAAAAAAAAAAAAACCTAATAAAATAACTCTCAACATAAAACAAGGATTAATATGTTTTACAGGTGATTGTGTGAGCCTACTTGTGTTTGTATGTAGCATCGTATCTTTAAAACGAAAATGCCGATTTCAATTAGTTGTCTTTGTTAGAGTCAAATAGAGAAAAGGAGCTAATGTGAACGTCCTTCATAAAATTGGATTCGCGGTTTTTAAAATGTGCGCTCACAATTGTTTTTATAAGTTGTTGAAACTTTATTTTGGATAAAGCCCAATTGATTGGCCGGAACAACAAAACGAAAGTTAAAACATATTTGATATTCCTAAGTGTGATATAATTTCTTTTGGTTATGTTGAAGTGCATCGTCAAATGATTGAATTAATTTTATTGTACAACATCACTACCTTTTTTGTATTGTCAAGACAATTCCCGTACTAGGAATATTACTGTGTCATGGGGGACAGAACTCCCATACTCAGAACAACAATATCATGACAAGACCGGTTGGATACGTTCAGAAAAGTAGGAAACTATAGATTCAGTATATTGATCGAAATCGATGTTTACAAGTTTGATGTTATTAAAGTTTAGTGTACCTTAACTACTGATTGAAGTTAAGATAATTATCTAACAGCTATATTAATTTAACCTTTTTTTTTCTTTTTTTTTATTGAATATTGGGTAAACGAGCAGACGTATCACCTGATGGTAAGCGATTACCGCCGCCCATGGACACTCGCAACACCAAAGGCGTTACAAGTGCGTTGCCGACCTTTGGGGGATGAGAAAGGGGATGGGGGGAGAGGTTGGGGTCTGGGCCTCCGGTATCCTCACTCACTCGGTGAAACACAGCGCAAACGCTATTTCACACCGGATTTCTGTGAGGCCGTGGTATCACTCCGGTCGAGCCGACCCATTCATGCCGAAGCATAGCTCTCCCACCTGTACTGGATTCGAAGGAGTTTGCTTTAAATTTATGTATAAAGCCCCTTGATGATATAAGTAAGTGCTTTATCACTCATATCAGTCATGTTTTAATTTTTTTAGTTCACCTATGTTTAGTCTACCTATTATGGAACACGAATAATTTCATGTCATTGTTATACATTTCAAAACGTGTTTTTTTATTCCTAATATAATAATCCATTAACAAAAGATGTTTCGCTCACCATTTTTGCTCTGCCGGCAAGGTTGTATTACAAAATTTGTACCATATAGTATTAGAAAAACTGTGATGAATTGTAGCTAAAATTGGTTACTGAGTGTTTGATATTTTATTAATTGGATGAGATGAATAAGAAAGATTATGATTGATGACATGTCGTATGAAGTATGAATACGTAATATGGTTAGTTTCAAACTTCAATGTCGATCATACTTGACATATAAGTATGATACACTTCAACATATAATGATAATATGTTGTGTGTTAGATGTCAGAAATATTAAATAAAAATATATTATAATGATCACTTAAGTAGCTTTTGTCCACGGCTCCAGCTGCATGTATGTCACGACAAAAAGAAGCCTTCTCCAAACTCCAATCTATCTCTACCTAAATACGTCCAAATCGGTTTAGCGGTTTAGCCGTGAAACGCAACAAACGAACAGACAGAGTTACTTTCAAATTTATAATATTAGTATTGATTGATCGACTGTCGTGATTTTCAACGTACCGTTATAGGAATAAATTCTGCGTCGCAAGGGACGAGAAAATTACCCCGCAGCGCATACCGTGATAGTGAAATCCATGTACTTTAAATAAAATCTGAACACGGTATAGTGTGCAACTTTATTATTGTAGTATAACCTAACCTTGCCTTTTGCACTGTTCTCGGCGCATCCACGTAATCGGTACTATGCGACATCGATATTAGGTAATAGGGTGCCAAGGCACTGTGTCGCAACACTAATGACGGACAAGGTCGAGGCTGCGCGTGCGCAGAGGGTCGGCCTCATCTGTGTTCGATATTACTTTCTATTTTCTAAGTTTGAATTTATTTTTAAATTCATTTTGCTTTTATTTGTGCTACTATATCGATTGAATGTAAGTAGGTAGATTATTATTGCAATGACGTTAAATCTAAATTTTTTCAGTGTCGTTGAATCTTTTTTAATTCTTCTAAAATTTTATGAAATGATAATGTTAATACTACTCTACTCTTTTTAGATTCTTGGATTGAGTTTCATTCAGGATTTTAAAATTGGATATCTTGAATAATTTTAATTAAAATTAATAAAATGAGTAGAGCTCCACTAAACTAGTCGATGTTTGATCAATCTTGACAGCTTATTTGGATTTCACAACTCATCAAATTTTATCCATTGAATCTTGAAGAAATGGTCTCGGTCGGTCGACCTTTGATTGCGCCGGCGCCGATGCATCGATCCGAGTGAAAGTGAACGATTACTGCGATCGAGCTATTAGGTGGGCTGATGTAATAATCACTTGTTGCACTTTTTATCGATTGTAATACTGTTACGGTTTTATAATGAGATGTCGTTGTGCTAGAAGTCATAGTAGTATGCGCCGGCATAAATAATCAGAGGCCGATAATTTGCATTTAAATTGCGTATGTAATTGATGCAATTTGAATTTAATTGGTAATCGGCATAAATCTTCTGCAGAACCAGTTCCTATTGATTTACTTACAGATGTTGATGATAAACCGATTTATAATTGTTTAGACGTGATGACATTTACCTGAAACAATAATAAACGACTCGTTAGTTACGGCTGAGAGGTAATTACTTAAAATAATAATAAAAAATATAACATCATGTAATTATATTTCATCGTCATTTGTTTTAACACATTACTCTAGAAATTATACACAGTTTTAATGACCTGCATTACACAAACTAACATTGCATTGTACATTTAATACTTGTGAACTAGACGTCATAGTTAAGTAATAAAAGATATATAAACTTACACATTAGCTACGATAAAGTAGCAATTGCATGCTTTTGATAATGTTCGCTTACCTACAACTTACAAATAATTACATCCATGTAGGTAAGTATGACATATTGAAAACGTCATTCTTTATAAAGGTCGGTATCGTGACTTAGCTGCAATAACACATTTTTGTAGTTACGGTACATTAAACTAACTTAGATTTTTGATTTGAGGTTAATGACTTAACTAAAAGTTGCAAAGAAAAAATAATAATAATAAGTGACATCCAAAAAGGTTGTTTATTCTTCCATCGAATATGTCAAACAGTACCTAGTTCTAGGACCTAGCCTAGGACTAATAATAACGATGTAGCAAGACCACCTGAGTGTACTACATTACAGAATACTAATGAGCTTAGTATCACCACCAAAATATATACTATTGGAGGCGATGTTCAAGGCAATACATTCGGGCAACCGTTAGCACAATACGCGTCATATGTGAATAATATTTGTTCAATCCTTAACGGTTCTCTCAAACCCAAAAAAACAAACAATGTCGGTCACATGTCGGTCTTTGAATAATTCAATATGTTTAGTCTTTGAACACAGAGAGACATAATATTGAGATCGGGATACTGTTCTCCGTCAAGTTGTTGTTAATATTTCGAATGAACTAAAGAAACTTCGAAGTAAAATATTGGACGTATATAATTTTTTTAATACTGATTATTATGTCACCGTACTAAGGTGCAGATTATGACTGCACGGTTGGCCGAGTGGTTTCAGCGGTCGCCATGCCGCTTGCTACTGCGCCAAGTGTCTTGGGTTCAAATCCCACGCGGTACAACACTTTGTGTGATCCACGAATGGTTGTCCCGAGTCTGGATGTTCTTTGTGTCCGTTTCATGTATGTTTGTAAAGTCCCCCACGACACAGGATGTTTATTCCTAATGCGAGAGTTGTCTTTTTTAACAAATAAGAAAAAAAAAGATATACATATTAGGAACGAGGCACTCGCTGACTGGAATAATCGTCTCTAAAAACAGCCATATACATGTTATATGGCAAATGTATCGTAAGTTATGTGATGTACGTAAATACCTTCTGAAGTGATTATAATAAACTCTATGTGCACAGATGGTGCAACGGCTTAAGAGGTGACTATATCTTAATGAGTAGAACGTTGTCGGTGCAATCTTCATATGGGACAACACATTGTGTGATCAAAAAATTGTAGCCGAGTCTGGATGTACTTTGTGTCCGTATCATACATTTATAAAAGCCCCGTGACCCAGCACATATTCCAAGTGAAGTAATTGTTTTAAAAAGGGTAAATAAATTGCAAGACATCGCTTCAACGTCCCCTGTGCAAATAACGACTTATAGTGTCTTGGTAGACGGATCGGTTAAATCAGATGTCATTGAGATAGAGAAGGCAATTGTTCGCAACATGGACGCCGGCCAACAATGGGTCATGTACACGCATTGTACTGTCCGATTGAAGAATACCGAAGGAAGCAAAGGCCATGCATCTAAACCTTGGCGGCTGAATAGCAATGAATGGTCCGCATCCATATCAACGCTTAACATACAATGGTCATCCTAAAATCAGCAACATTTTAATTGATGTTGTAAGACAAAAACATCGTGTAACTTTGGAAGCGGAACTGAATAATAATTTCCGCTCTTTTTTTGATACAATAGATCGTTAAAAGCATTGTATAATACTTACAGGTGCTAAGTTCATCTCCTTACTCGTGATCATAGTGTTGCTACATCGAAAATGTAATTTATTTCACGATTTAACACGCTTACGGTAACTGAACATTAGATAAGAGTTTTATTTGCATTAAGTTGTCATCAGAGTGAACTTTATTTTGTTTAAAAAAGTTATTTTAAGTAAATGAAAATGAATAGAAATGTTACGTCATTAAAAAATTTGATTGTGTCTATCTGGAAGCTTGTGTTTAGTTTAGATTCTAAAGCAAAAAACTGTTGAATAATCAATTTAAAAATTATCAGTAATAAGCGTCAAATAATCCCTAAGCACCATGATTTCTTCAATCTATCTAGTATGTATAAAAAATATATTTTAAAAAGCCCTGCAAAGTACGTCTTGAAGGGAGGAGAAAATAATTAAATTAAATTCCATCGAGGCCGGCTTCCTATCGCTACGATTCATCAAATATTGAATTACAGATGTAAATTCGATGTCAATTAACTGACACATATAAACTACAGTTATTTATAAACTACAACCTCAGAAAAGGAGCTAATACTAATTGTATTATCAAACCTCTACTCCTCAATTCATATATCAGTTTAAGTTGACCTGACAGCGCTAACAATAGGAGTAATAATATTTGTCAAGGTGATCTGATTTGCATATTTGATCTAGTATTATCTGACCTTAGTGCATTTACTTTCAAATTGCAGATCTGAAAAACTATATATGAAATATCTGCTTATCCGACAGCCTTCAAGTAAGAAATACACAACAAAACTAACCGGAGCGAATCATTACTAGTTATTTTAAATTGTTAACAATTTGCAAATATTATATACTCTGAAGGTTTTATTACAAAAAACACACGATTGTAATATAGCTAGTAAATTTTCCAAGTATTTCAAACGATAATGCTCTGCTTGCATGCAGTGCTGAGCGTTTTGAAATATACTAGTTTTAAGTACATTCTCCGTAATTAAGATCGATGTACGAGTATGTAATATTTTTTTTATAGTAGCTTAACAAACAGATTTTCTTCTGTCTAATATACAGAAAAACCTTTATAGATTGTCAATATTATTTTCGTAAATTTTTACGATTTCATTCCTAATGACCTACTTCTTACAATTCATTTATTATTATAATTTGAGAGATCGGTATAATCTTTTTTACAAGTTTTACCTGCCCCGATGTTTGTCTGTAACCAAATCTTGCAAGTTAAATTTGATCCTATCTCGATTTCCTAGTGAGTTGAAATTTGAAACATACCTTTAGTTCTGATGGCAATGCGTACCGTAACAAAATGACGGTGTACAAATCAAGGGGCTTAAAGTTATTTTTTTATTAACAAATAATAAAAGCTTGGTTTTAAAAAAATAGTTTTTATATTAATCACTTGTTTTCATTTCATTACAGACTTATTTGTAGAGATTTATTTTATAAGATCAACAATATTGTTGTGTAATAACAATTATAGTAAGTGTAGTGAAATAATATTTAGAGCAGAAAAACATAAAATAATTAAGAGTTAATACTTTTGTTGCATAATTGCATGATCTTATCTTTATTTATTTTTTTGTTACGGAAATTAAAATTAATCTAGGTGAATTGGGTAAAAAATGGTAACCATTTTTTTTCAATAATTGTAATGTATTTATAGTATTACAAATGCAGTCCTTGACTGAGTTTGTAATATTGAAATAAATAATACAGTCAATGAAATATGTAATTACTATGGATTTTAATAATGTCAATTGTATAACTCTACTTGCATCTTTTTAAAAACAGCTGACTATAAATGATAAATCCACTTCACAGCACGCTCTTCATTTATTTAATTCAGATATTTCCATGGTTAAATTAAGTATAAATTGTAAAGTACGAGTATAACAAGACAACTGTAATCGCTTGGGAGTATCACGAGATAGCCTTATTAAAATGAATGGTGTAAAGCCCACCTTATGCCACGTATGCGGTTAATGCCTTATGCTAACCTATGAACTGATTTTTAGAGTCCTTTTTCGAAAAACCCTTAACGTAAGAACTCTTAATTTCTGTGAGAAAGCCTTTTCAAGGAGCTTATGTTATAGATCATATGGTGAATGTTGTGTGTACCTATAATAGGCTTGCATGCTAGATAATATTATTGTTTATTTTTTTAAAAGTGTATCATATGTGTGCTGTTGGTATACCTAAATAAATAAACAGATAAAGTGTTCACGATAAAACTTGTAACAATGCACAATAATAACATCAGTATCACCTTTCAAGTTTCTGATATTTATGATAAAAAGAAAATGATGAAACAATTGGACAACATTTTCTAATTATTTTTTTTTATTAAATAAATTTCCCTATTTGCAGAGGATATACAGAACTAATTATGAACTTATTTTACCGGACACATGTCTGTCTGTATAAGGAATATTTTGCAAGGAAAAGCGTGGAAAGAAACCTTGCAATTTTTTTTGCATTGGTTATGTGACGACATTCAGTACCGTTCAACTGGATCCGACATAGTTTCTATTGGACCTGATTTGTTTTTATATCGGCAGTTTAAGTAACGTTCATTGCGTTCAGTATTCGTAGTAATATTTATAACATTTAAGTGTAATCGTCGAAATCTTGTGACATGATTAGTGATTTCTCAAAGACTGCAAAAGTTTTCAGAGACTAACCTTGGTTATATAGCTTTCAAAATTCGATTAAAAAAATATAAGATTGTTAGTGTCAATACGTTAAGATCAAAAAAAAAATAAAAAAATATCATCAGCAGTTTTGTGTGTAAGAAACTGTTAGATTCATTACTCGGATGCGTAGACGTCACAGGACAGCAACGCTACTTGTCGTTTCCCACTTAAGTTTTTCCATAAAACGCATGGGGATTCCCCAAAATCCAAGCGTAGACTGTTTAAAGCTCATGGATCGTTACTTCATTCATAAAAGTTTAAATATAGAAACAAAACTTGTATGTTATCTCTATTAGCATCTGTCATAATAGACGTTATACAATACAGCACCAAGTTCATTGCCGTTGGGCGAATGTCTCTATAGAGGGTGAAAGTAATCTACGTAATGGTAACCCGACTAGGTTGCGTAACATCCAAGCAGATGGTCGTCTGAGGTAATCGCGTGCTTTATGAATCAGTCGGGTTATGTGGTCATGAACTTTGAGGTATATCCGTTAAATATGTGAATTGTATAATTTGCAGTTATATTGGAATATACATTATTCTAAACAAAAGGTTCAATAATTTAAGGCTTGATATAATAATTGGAATTTAGCGAATGAAATAACAGTGAATAAAATTTAAAGAGTTCAAGTTCATCTTTGTATTGTAAAGATTACTTGGTCTACTTATTCAAATCCATATGAGAACGATTGTATTAACCAGTTCCAGATTAGGTTTCCGATAGATATCTGCCGTATAACATTATTTATCAGATCAAAAATGCGCATACACATATGTACTCTGACATAAATGTCTATAATTATCTATTTTTCTTTTCTTAATGTACTTTAAGGATTATAACAAGTGTTACCAAATACATTATTTTAGCAGCATTTAATTACTCTAAGAATAAAGTTGAAATAAAGTTCATTTGCAAGATGCGTTTATTACCAACGACATTGTTTTTTTAAATAGAATATAAACAGAATTGTGATTTAACAGTTATAAACAGAGCGGAAAGATATCCGCGAAACGTTTATATAAACTAAATGTTTATATAAACGTCCCGCGGATATATAACCTCAAATTAAAACTTTCCACCCATTCAGTATCATCTGAATTACAAAGTTAATGTCAAAATAATGCGACTTTCCCTTTCACGTATGTAATCAATATCGATTTCATTTATCTAAACTATCACTATGATTATTAATTAAGTTTGTATAATGACAATGCTTCTTTGATTTGAATTAATTTGTAATTTTTCTTAATCTCACGAACTTTCATATGCCATTTGTAAGCGGTTTACAGTTTGTATTCTTCTTTTTTTTAAAACTATTTAATTAATTCAAAATTGGAACTAATCTACATATAAAATCTTTTTTTTTCTTTTTTATCTAGCACCAGTGTCATTTTTGTTTATTTTGACAGTTTTTGCCACCAACAAGACTTAAGCGAACATTTTGATTTCATGGAAGTGTAGACGTGAAGATGTGGTGGTGATTATGAAAGAAGAGTTTGAATTCGGTCGAGACAATTTTCATATATTACAGATTAAAATTAGCAACAAGGAACAACTATAGGACATACATTTAAAACAACTATTAATAGCAAGGCCTCGGATAAGGTTACGCCCACTACAAACGAAGTCATCGCTTCTATTAAGGCGACCAATGGAACAATTGTGACGATAGTGAAGATCTTGTTTTAAAACGATCTAAGGTAGTCATTGTCTTTCTTATTTCTGAGTATAGACTCAGAAATAATTTAATCAATCGATTAGCGTGATAGCACCTCAATCGATTGATTAAATAAGCAATAGCTATGATGACGACCATGATGGCCTGCTAGCCGATTTCGGCCACGGCGGCCAGTTTCAACGGAAACCTGCTAACTACGCGTGAGATATTATAGTGCGCAAGTATGTGCGCAAACACAGGTGCACTCTCTGTTCCCTCACTCTCATAATTCGACGGGACGGCTATGCGACCGATCAGGTGTAGTACCGGCGGCTTTTCTGTACACTCCGAGGCATGGAGCTAAGACCCTGACTTCGAAACTTCGAGCTGTTAGTGTCTTAGATATTTCTATAATCAGGAAAACTCCTTGGCCTGACCCGAGATTCGAACCTCATATCAGCAGTCGCATACGCCAACTGCTAGACCGATAAGGCAGTCGAAATGATCATTCTACTGAGACACCGACAAACAAAAATAGTAATACTGTCGTAATAATGTCACAATTTAATCTCAGGTATCAATTTAGACTGTTTGCTAAATTGGTAGGTTCTATTACAAACAGAAATAACAGCCTACCTAATCATTAATAAACAAGTCGTAGCCCAATCGAGCCACTGTGTCACAGTTAATAAGATGATAATAGTATCCTTCCACTCAACAGCGGTTATTATGGATAATGGCCCTGTGGTAATTATTGCAAAATGCCGTCTGTTAGGCGACATCATTAACAAAACAAGGCAGTTTTTGCCTCACAATAATTTGACAACCAATTGGAATATTTAACAAGGCCACGGTTTTTGTGCAGTACAGACGGCAATTAAAGAATTTAGTCATTCAAATGCTAAAACATTTCGTATCATAAATGTGTATTTACAGTACACAGGAACAAAGGAGCTGTAGCCTGTGGTGTTCCCGGACCAATATGACCTTCAAACCTTCAAGAAAAGAGCGTACTCCTTTCTAAAAGGCCGGCAACGCACTTGTGACGCCTCTGGTGTTGCGGGTGTCCATGGGCGGCGGTAATCGCTTACCATCAGGCGATACGTCTGCTCATTTGCCCCTTATATAATAAAAAATAATAATAATAATACTAACTATTGAAATGGTTGTAAATATATAATCCATATGTTATAAGCATTTCTACTATTTTAGTGTAATTAAATTATGCAAGCATGTTTGATTGATTTTAAAACAGCTCAACTGTAATCATCTTCAATAGCCCCTCACAGGGCACAGTTGGTCATAGGGTTCTTAGAAAGGAGGTTTAGACCTTCTATTAAATAAAAAGCAGGCACTGAACCCAACTTCTTCCAATAAGGATATTTAAAATTAACCTATAACATTTAAATGGTCAAAATGAGGGTCTTCTTTGTAATCTTCACTTGACTAGCAAAGCACTTATCTATCTGTATCGTCTCAATTGCTAATCACCATAATAACCACTCGAGATCTGATGTACAGATTCGATTAAATTAATTGACAACTGTAAATGTCAAACTTCTTGAATACTTACGTTATTGTGTAAAAATGACAAAGAAGTGGAATTCTAATTTACAATAATATATGACCTAGATTTTTAAGATCATTTGGTAACACCTGGCATGTCTTTAATCGAGTCTTATGTATCTTAACAATACAAACAGAGCTATGAATTTTCTCAAAGAGTACTTTTTAATGATATAGGGGATAAATAAGCAGCTAGATCTTCTGTAAGTGACTAAGACCAGCCATTCTCCCCTGCAACTAAAGGGACATAATAAATTCAGACGAATGGGAGGGACAACGAAGAAAGAGGTTATTAATGAACTGAAGGTTTCTGTTATGGTTGTTGCATAGAAGTTGGCAGCAGGTAGATATATTGAGCCAGTTTATATGCCACCGAATTTCATTTCATCTTTGAAGAATTAAAACTATTTGGTGAAACTTTCTTACAGACCACTGATATATTTATCTAGCATTTTTCTGATATATGTGCCAAGTATATTTACACGATATACGCTGATAGTGACACTCAATTAGTGTTCATCTATTTCAAACTAAAGTTATTATTGTGTTAGATAACTTGTTATATCATTGTACGGTTCTGTCGGAAGTGTCAGTACATGTAGCTCATTAATTATGCACGTAATGTGATTTTTACAAGCTTTTATTTAGTTTCACCTGTCCCGATGTTTGTATGTAATGAAAAATTTTGCAAGATAAATTTGATCTGAAAATTAAATATACCTTTAGTTCTGATGACAATGCAATAATATATAATCGGTACTATTATTGATCCAAAATGGCCGCCAAACAAAATGGCGGCGTAAATATTTCTTAAATTTTTATTTTTTATTAATTACTTGTTTTTATACTCTTTAAGATCTAATATGTATAGCAAGAGATTTTTTTATCATAATGGTAATAAAAATGTTTTTTCTACAAATGGTTTTTAAGGTTTTTTTTGTTACATACGAGTAGTTCGTAGTTTGCGACAGTTTACGACTGTGGTAGTAACTTAGCAGATATTGTTTTTAAGGGACTTGGAAAAGCACTTTTATACTACTGACTCCTTGCTACATATTCTATCATGTTACTAGATTCCTACTAGTGTTATTGAGATCTTAGTGAGCTTTTGATTTAATCATAATTGCATAGGAATTTAAGTGTCTGATTTCACCTTTTGTAAAATCAAATGCTTTCAAGTTTTGCTTTTATCCATGTTATATGTAACTTATAAGTCTGAGAACTGGTAGCTCATATTAAAAAACTACCTACATAAAAGAACAAAATAACATTGAACAAGACTAATGCCCTTCGTTATAATATCTGTAGCAGAATTTTCCAAAGGACATATCATTAAATGCAGGTAATTGAATAAAACTGGGCCGGCTGGCTTGGTGAATGGAGTAGGTGACCTCGCCACACCTTGTTGGGGCTCGTTACCACACGGAAACCTTAGCAGAACGCCAGGAAAACTGACCGCGGAGGTGGTATTTTATTTGTTTCTTTTTTGCACCCAGGTTATTGCGATATGACATTATTTTGAAGTTGATACTTAATAAGTTGTCTGGATTTAAAAAAAAATAGTTGCCACTTAAATCTCATTCCATCTCAAACCTTTAGTAGGAATGTGTCTTTTTTATATTGTAAACTATTTTATTTATAGGAAAGAATAGGATTTTAATGTACCCACTCTGTTCAAAAATGCTTATTCAGAAATATAAATATATGTTTTTTACTACTGTGTGTCGATTCTATGTACTAGATTATTCGGAAAAATTTTATATTGGAAAATGTATTAATAGAATCTGTAATTTTCTTTAATCAAATTCATGTTAAAAATAAATCTTAATTAAAAAAAGCAAGAATTTTCCATTTATTTTTAACCACACTTATTTGACTTGGTGGCGCAGCTGCAAATATTTGTTTCGAAGTATGGTGTTTTCTGTGTATAATATGTTTATATTTACAAAAAGAAGTATATATGTATTTATATCAGTTATCTAGTACCTATATTATAACGGCTGCTTTGTTTAGAAAAAATATTTATTATTAAACTAGCAAAGAACATTATTCCAGTCAAGTGTTACATATATTACTTTATATTATATTATTGACATCCATACAGGAATTCAATAAAATAATCTATAAAACTATAAAAATCACTTTTAAATAATGATTGAAACTACATGAGTAAAGTGAAAATTATTTAATTGCATGCTAATTACTTGCAATATTGATATAAATCAACGACATTAAGATATGCACGTTAATGTCATACGACTATTAACTATGGCCAATGATATACATGTTAAATGTCATTTTACACATTACCACATATCAAGTGACTTTCAACAATCTTGATCTATAAATTTATTGTAATTACGTTAATCATGTAGAGTGAAAGGTTTAGGGGTGAGGAAACCAGTCTTTGACCTTAGCAGTCCAAGACTGCAAGGCCACACTTGCACAGGCATCATTAGTGGCTAGTTCTTGTTATACTCAGATCACTTCCGCATACCGACGATCGCCTATGTATGTTTTTAAATTGTTCTACAAGTAGCTCCATACGGCTTCAATTCGCGCCAGTTAAGTCAGGCATTGCTTAACTTGCATACTCGAGGTGAAAACTAAAGAAAGTACTATGTGCTGACAAATGGTCTAATCATGATGATACAACACCTTATCAAATTCATACTGCCGCTGGACGAAACCTAGTTGTTTCAATACTATGTCTACAGCAAATTGCTATATAAACCTAGTTAAGAACTCACAGTAACTAATACCTATTAGTTTCATTCAAATTTTTATTACAGCTTCGATGACCGTATACTACTTACCTACATCATTGGGCATTTGGCATACGTTACTCTCTCAAGGATTGATTGAAATTAATTACCTGAAACAAAAACATATTGATTAGCATTATGTTAGGTCTAAACAAAGATGTTGACATTTTATTAAGTAGGACAAAATAAGTGTATATTCTATACGCATACCCTTACGACAGACGGTCTCACGACGTAACGTTGTAGCGTCGGCAACATGCATACTAATTTGTCAATGTGTTTACGTCAAATCTTATCGCATGTACGTAAATGTTTAATTAAGTTGGACTTATTTAAATCAGAACGTGTATTCTGGCTGACACATGTCAACATCGCAATCACGATACAAACGCAGGTTTTAATTACAAGACACCTGACAACTGACCGAGGCCTTGAAATCAAACTTGTAAGTAGTTTTGAGAAAGTTGAATGTTGCACAAATCTCATATTGAAAATATTGGCCATTCAAATTAATAAATCACATTATTAGTTTACTATACTTTATTTATTACTTCTTGTTTGTTATTCACAATTGAGATACAAAACTTGCCTAATGACAATTGAAATTAAGCACGATAACGCACTTTGTTTTCTGTTTGTGTGTATTACGAGTATATATGAAAATAAAATAAAATAAAATAATCAATATATTTATAGACAGTCTAGATACCAAAATATATGCTCTGCCTAGTTGTCGATCAGGCGGCCTTGTATTAAATGTATCAACATAATAATAATTATATCTTAAACCCAATTAATATCAGAAATGATAAGAATGTTTTAAACAGTTAGGTGTTCATTTTCATTATTGACACAATTTTATTAATCTTAAATGTAACGTAATCTAACCGAGTTTGCGTAATCACATTTATAAAGCTCCACTTTTGAAACCGGACTTCGGTCGACCTTGTCGTATAGTAGGCGTTCTCGATCTGTCACCCGCAATGAAAAGTGAATCAAAACTAAATAAACAAAGACGACGTTGCAAGGCCACTGCGGCGACTATAGCTTCCGGTGGAACTTAATATCGATTTAATTGACCATATGTGTGACCTCTTATTATGCTTTCGGCCATTTTACGTAATAACTAAGCTTTCTTAATTACAACAATTGACTTCTTATACGCACATACTCTGATTATTATGCAAAATATATAAGCGTTATTTGTTCTTTTATAGCCTGCGGGGTTTTTGTTATGGCACATGTCAATTGTCTTAAAGTCCGGTTAGTTGTTATAATCATCTCCCACTTTGACAGGCCTTCCGCATAGCTTTAGTTAATAATCTCTTTAATACTTTAGAAGCTTTTTTGCTTTAGATATCTTTGTAAAAAGAGAGCGACGTACGCTATGTTTCATCTAAAGCAGAAAATTTAATTTATGTAATGCATAAGATAAAAATAATACCGAGTTTAAGGAGAGTGCTTCCATCAAATAAACTACCATTAAATGTATAGATTTTTCGGAACAAAAATTAAGAAAAAACTCTTAAAATTTTATTACTGTATTGTGTTACAGGATAAAATCATCTCAATTTGCAATCCACAGTCCATACGATTCTGCAATAAATACAATCCGTGTGCAATAAGAGGGTGTCAAGTTAAACTTATATAGCTAACATTATCTGGGATTTCACATTTTATAAATTGTATGTAATATTTTAAGTCTCCCAGACTTCGGTAACTCGAACCGAAGTAACTCAAGAACACACGAGGCAATTTCGTAACCGCCGTGTTCACAAGCGACGTTACTGGATATATGTTCGGTTTTAATTAAAATGAGATTATGGTGGAGAACTCGAAACTTGGATAAAATATAGCAACCATACTTTTAAAACGATATATGAATTGAATTTGTTATAGTTTGAAATGTTATTATTTGCTCCCACTCATTCTAATTTCATGGATGACTCTCAGAATGACTTTCAATAAACGTATCGCTGATCAGTTTTATAAACCAAGTTTTTTTAAATCATTTGACCAATTTTTAATAATTCTTAGTGCCCAACCGAAAATTTTGCAGCAAACCAAATAAAAATCAACATTTCTCTCAATCATATTTTCACGTAAGAAACTGGGATACTTTTTAATCAAAAAGATTGCGAACTACTCTCAACAAATCAATGTAAAAAACATAATATTTCATAATTTAATTATTTTAAACATCAACACTACTATTAAGAAAGAATTACCGCACTTTCCACTTCATAGCTATCAGATCAAATGTTTCCTCACACTGCGGTGAGATTAACTTCCTAACAAGAATATTAATAAACCACACATCAGTGCAGTTAACCACCGTTTCGAGATCTCACCACGGAACAGTGGTATCGAGATACATTGGCCAGTGAAAATGCATTCCGTGCGCCGAGAACGATGCGGAAAGAGAGATCACAAAAGATGTACATTGTTATACTGTAAGAATTATGTTTGTAGAAAGGAAAATTTTAGAAAGAAAATAGTAATAATATTTTGGACATTTAACACATCGAGTCCTAAACTAAGCAGAGCTTATATGAGTACTAAAATGCTGATATAATTAATATTGTATGTGTATTATGTAATTTATGAACAAAAGTTACAAATCACAAAACTGTAACTATTTATAGTGAATAATAGGACACATAAATAACTTCCTGTAGTATTACGTAAGTCCTGGAATATGGAATGCAATGCTAATTTGAATTTATAATTCTAGTCTTATTCAGTCCGGCATTTCATTTATATTAACAGTGCTTCAGGACTTGAAGAACACCATTAGCATTAAATTTCCCTTACTTCGCATTTAGTAATTCAATACAGCCATAATTATAAATAGTCTAGACAATTGATGACATGGCGAGTCTGCCTTTTTATATTGAAAGTTTAGCACTATCTTCTCCAGGAATGTACAAATATATAATCGATGAACTAGGTTTTAGTTACATCAGCGAAACACATACCTAAATCCCCAGCCAATCAATGGTAAGAGTTACAATACAAATTAATGTAATTCTACTAAAAGTTTAATCCTTCTCATGACCTCGTAGCCTTCGACCTCAAATCGCGAAGCCGGGAAGGTCGTATCGCTACTATTACTATGAAAGAGCAAAGATTTTTTAAACTAATAAATTTACATTAGGACTTGTAACGGGAGAAATAAAAATATGTTCTAACAGCAAAACAAAAACATTTTTCTCCTTTTGTCTCCTAAGTTAGTTTTTAAGTCAGATGTCAAAACCAGCAAGGTGGCGATCGAATTCCTAATGACGCATGCCAAAACCCACTCAAAGTCCGTCAAAACTTACAGGATATTTCGCCACACGAACACCGGTTGTGGATTACCGAATTAGTATGCATAGAACTTAGGCTACGAAAATATTTTAGAGTTGTAATGCATTTCGACTCAAGTGGCATTCACTTTAATGTTACATAAGCTTACAGAGATATATACATATATGTATATTTCGGCAGATAACATATGTTTATTGATATGTACATAAAAGTTTAGTGTGAAATAATATTTAGTGAAAGCTCAGTTTATAGGCTAAATTTGTATTTTTACTTTTCAATTCAATCAATTTCAAACATTTCGAAGTAAAACCAAGTATATTTATTTACTTTACACTAAAAGTGTGATAATTCAGCTAAATTTAAACTGAATTCAATGAGTAGAAAGTTTGTTAATACTTGGCAAAGATATTGGCCAATATTCTTAAAACCAAATCAGTCAAATTAGGTTTAGCGGCAGTATTATATTAATACACATAATAAAGGTTAAATAAAACGTGTAACATCACCTCAGGTAATGCTTAAATATAATTGTAACAAAATGTTTTGTACTTCGCCAAAAGCCATGTTCTATAATAACATATTGTAATCGGTTATTAGGTGTTGCAAGACTTTCCTACACAGCTATCTTATAGCAATAAATCGCAAAACATTGATGTAGCCTGCAGCATGCATGCCAAACCTTGCTACATTTAAAACTTTGATAGTTAGACACTATTACAGCAAGATATTTTTGGTGTACTTTTAGAATTAAACATAAGCTACTAAAAGCACATTAGTGTTTCGGCATTGATTGTCGCATAAGTGCATTCATTGTTTTTCATACAACATGTATAATTAAGATAAACTACATCCAGACACAGGACATATGGTCGTATTCATTACACAACAAATTCGAACTTGTCAGTCAAAATCACCAATCGACAAACCAGTACCAGAAATACTCAAAGCAGTAGTAATATCAATTGCTCATATATAAATTGTTCACTAGGTAATGGACGGTGTCTGTGATATTTTAGCTCACAGGTTACAGTAAAATAGACTTTATGAGGTTTTAAATTTCGAATAATACTATTCGTCAAAGTAGAAACGAAATAACATGGGCAACGTAAAAGAAAATAAGAGTGGAATTCGTTTCAATCGAATAGTATCACGAATTATAATCGTGACTTCACATTTTGGTTACGAATAAAATTATTATTAGTATAAAATGAATCAGTTACGTAAAAATTTAAAGTTATGTGTACATTTAATAATTGAAAATTTTCATTGACCGTGACTTTCACTAACGAATATTAATGCAGAACATTATCCATGGTTTAATAACCAACGTTATTTCATCCATGATGTCAATGTTCTTCATGGAAACAGTGAAAACAATTTTCATTTTATTTAATTTATTCTTAATTATACCTACAAAATAAGCAACAAGGGCTATTAATCATGTTACAAAAAGCAGATAAATATTTAGTAAAAATAACTTTAAATATGTACACCATAAAAAGACTAATTATAATTTAATAACATAATTATGTAAAACATACTATAATTAAAAGAGCAAAGTTTACTCTTCTACTTTGTCGCTAAGATTCAAAAGAATTTCCGGTAACCGACAGACGTTTTTCCACCCAATAAAAAAAATTCATATAATAACTCATTTCAGATTTGTCAGATTTTTAATAATTAAAAAATTATCCTCTGTCGCAATATCTTAAATGTTTAAGAATTAAATGCACTAAGATAGAAGGTGTATTGCAATAGTTCAATAGGTCAGTCGGACTTGTGCCTTTTAAGTTGCAACACGAAAACTATCTACTGTCGTTACTTAGTTTGTTAATATTGTCAAGAAAATAAAAAACTGAAGTCATTCAAACAAAACAAATTATTACAATACTTGAAATAATAGAACAAAGAAAATTATAACAAGAAAAAACATCATAGTTATGTAACATACGAGTAAATAAAATGACATATGAATCCAGGAGGGAGTTATTTGCATATTGGTTGCTTTACATTCGTACCGTGACATGGGTTTGGTTCCGATCGCATTATCCCTATGTCTCATTTTTATTGTTTTTAGTTTACTGATAGACCTGAAGTTATATATTACTAATTAGCTGACCCTCGCATCCTCATTTACGTCTACTATTACTATTACGCCCGTAGTGTAATAATTTTCCCCCGTTCTTTAAACATTCTTCGTTGGAGTTCCGCTCCTTTTGGTCTTAGCATGATGATACTCGTATATAGTATTCCTCGATAAATGGACTATCCATCACTGAAAGAATTTTTCAAATCGGACCAACGGTTTCTCAGATTAGCGCGTTCAAACAAACAAACTCTTTAGCTATATAATATTAACATAGACTAATAGTACATAGTCATACTGCATGGATAGCGTTGTTCTGAAACTGGATTTTCTTCGTGTAAGTTTTTTATATGTTTGTAAAGTCCCCACGACTCAGGATATACCCCTAATGCTGGTGAAGTCTTTCTAACAAAAAAATAAGTCTGGAAATATTTCTATGAAATAAGAACTTGAATTCTAGGAGGTTTAATTCATAAGTACATTAAGGTGTCAATTGGTATAAATCCCTGAGTTTGTTTCGTCATTTCTTCTCAGGGCTAGTACAGTTAAGAAAGGCCGAAACCACCCACTAAAAAAATACTTGCTAAAGTGTCCCTGTAACCTAATTTTAAAATAAAATATTTCATTTTTACATATTGCTTCACTTATACACGTATTGTTGTAGAAACACGTGTACATCGCGGGTCGCAATGACCTAGATTTTAAGAGTGTCAACGTTTATCCTTCAACATGCAGTCATCGATGTACATCAAAATTTCTTTAATAACCTTACATAATCAACCCACATACCGTCTTGATTAATGATGAGATGTTCAATTCGTCGTAAGAAATTACCCTACGGCAGAATTACCAAATAACGGAAATTAAAGTGAACATCTTCGAATGTATAACATTACGAAATGAATTTTCGGAATCCTTGTGTATGCCCTTCGCGTCATTCTCGTTAGATACAAAATAGTTAAACTTAAGGTTTTTTATACTGATTCTAAATATCAGTCTTCATTATCGTCAGTAGTGAAGTACGCGTAAATAAGCTTTTCATCACGTTTTTATTGATAATTAGCAAAATATATCAATAAGTTCATGATTATATATTATATTAACTAACTGAACCCCGCGGTGCTACCCGCGGTACAACAATAACCGCGGGCAACGCCGCGAGGCAAAAGCTAGTATCTTTATAAATTGTAGATTATGTGTTATTCTGATGTATTAACAATATTATTGTAAAGTTTCATCAAAATCCATTCAGTAGTTTTTGTATGATAGAGAAAACATACCTACTCATTTACGTACTCACAAACTTTCGCGGATATAATATTAGTACGATTCATAAAGGCCGGTGCAGATTTAGGTTAATTATTAGTGAAAATGGACAAATTTGTACATTAAATCGTTTGCAAGGCGGAAATTAGAGGCAGCAATACATACTATTGTGTATATGTACTATTGCGCATTTATGTTTGTTACCTTGCATAAACAATAAAAATATATAATCAGGTTATCATTTCTGTAACAATTCAGAAAGTGGTAACAACTGCAATAAGAAAATCTATATGTCTAATTTTACCTGTTACTAAATAATAAATAAATAAATAAATATTTCGGACATCTAACACACAACGCCATCTAGTCCCAAGCTAAGCAGAGCTTGTGTTATGGGACAACTGACATACTTTTTTTTTGTAAATACATACATATTATACATAGAAAACACCAAAACTCCGAAACAAATATTTGTAGATGACACAAACACTTGGTCCGACCCAGGATTTGAACCCGAGACCACAAGCACAGCAGTCGCATTCACTACCACTGCGCCACCGAGGCAGTCAAATAAATAAATAAATAAATAAATAAATAAATAAATAAATATTCCGGACATCTAACACACAACGCCATCTAGTCCCAAGCTAAGCAGAGCTTGTGTTATGGGTACTAGACAACTGATATAAATACTTATATACTTTTTTTTTTTTGTAAATACATACATATTATACATAGAAAACACCCAAACTTCGAAACAAATATTTGCAGATCATACAAACATTTGGTCCGACCCGGGAATCGAACCCGAGACCTCAAGCACAGCAGTCGCTTACGCTACCACTCGCGCCACCGAGGCAGTCAAATACTACTGTTAGTTAACATAATTAAAGAAAATACCAACCAATGGGTAATGAGTTACTATAATCAAATATATTTAAGGTCCGAATAGTTTTTCCTTAAACAGATTTCATTTAAAATGTGTTTTTTTAGATTCATATTGTTTCCGATAAGTAGTAAAATTATAGATTTCAAAGTCCACTAATTTAAACAAGAGTGTTAAAAGAATATCAAATAGGTGCTGTATTCAATCACTTTGTTCCTAAACGACGCCTATCTCGTCTATCATTTAACTTGGCGGCCTTGTGTCCACTACTGCACCTGCCTACATACGAGCACAACTACGTTATCGACAGACCTTAGAAAAACTAGTCTACAATCAATAATGTTTGATATTAAAATACTTTAATTAAAATAATATATCTTTGTTCGTATTGGTTATCAACTTATTGAACATTAATGATAGCGTAAACAGTACACGCAATCACAGGAAAGGATCTGATGTTGTAATAAATAGGTCCGCAATACCAACCGAAAGACCACCTCGGTGGCGCAGTGGTAGCGACTGCCATGCTTGAGCTCTCGGATTCGATTCCCAGGTCAGACCATTTATAAGTTTCTATGATCTAATAATATTTATTTCGGAGTTCGGGTGTATTTATAAATATATTTTTTACCAGTCAATTTCATTTTATAGTACAAGCTCTGCGTAGTTTGAAGCTAGATAACGCTGTGTGTCGGTTGACCGAAAAAAATACATAAAGTGGTCCTCGGAAATCTTATTTACATTACTCGTACCTACGGTTAATATACTATTAACTAGAGATTATTTCATATGCTTCTTTCTTCTAAGTAGCAAAGATAACCGCAAACTTGTATTTTGCGGTTGTCTGTGATGTGTACCGTTTAAGTTTGTCATTCACAAAATGTTACCAAAGTCGTCGAGATTTGGTTCTATCAACTATCTACAGAAATATCGGCATACAATGTGGACTATTCAAATCAAGTTAGATAAAGATATATCTGCGTTTTTTAAATAAATTACTTTTAACGTATGTTGCCTCCATTAAATCTCTTGATAACAAGAAAAAATATTTTTTATAAGCTTAGAAAGCAACTTTAAACTATTGCTATGAGACTTGTTTTTGCAGAAGGTCGCATAAATTATGTGTTAATTAAGAGTAAGTGACCATGTCGTAATAAACCGTATAATATCACGAAGGTTCTGTGAAAATGTCGACGTAAGAAAGTATTATATGTCTTTATTGCAAGGTTCCTTTCACTAGATCTGTTTTTTATGGAAAAGTACACACATGACTATTATCTAAGTCACGTTTTATAGTAGTTTGTTTTTTTTTTGTTAGAATATGACATTAGAATAATCCTATGTTTTGAATTATGAAGTTTGAAAATATATAAGTGAATAAATATTCCGGAATATTTATTTATTTATTATCCTTATAATAATCACCAAATAGGGTAGAATATGAATCGAAACATTATAACCGACAAAGACACAAATTTGCGCGTTCACCGCTAAAAAACTTCCGTGGGTCGTATACCCTTGTTTTGAAGACACTCCCCTATCTGCCTCTGCAAATATTGGAGTACTTGGTGTCGAGGTATCGAGCGAAGTCCAGTTTCGTGGCCATTTGGAGGGCAAGGCCAAATTGGCCTCAAAAAAGCTTGGTGTGCTCAACAGATCGAGGCGGTATTTCACTCCGGCCCACCGCCTTCGCCTTTATAAGGCGCAGGTTCGGCCTCACATGGAATACTGTCCTCATCTTTGGGCAGGGGCACCCCAATACCAGCTCCTCCCTCTGGACCGCATTCAGCGGAGGGCGACTCGTATCGTCGATTGCCAGGATCTTCCGATTCGGCTAGACTCTCTGGCGCTGCGTAGAGATGTTGCTTCGCTGTGCATCTTCTACCGCATTTACCATGGGGAGTGCTCCGAGGAATTGTTCGGATTGATCCCTGCCGCATCTTTCCGCCATCGTCCTACGCGACAGAAATTTCATCCCCATCATCTAGATGGTTGGCAGTCCACAACTGTGCGATTTTCCCGAAACTTTCTGCCGCGCACAGCAAAACTGTGGAATGAGCTGTCGCCTGCGGTGTTCCCGGACCAATACGACCTTCAAACCTTCAATAAAAGAGCGTACTCCATCCTAAAAGGCAGGCAACGCACTTGTAACGCCTCCGGTGTTGCGGGTGTCCATGGGCGGCGGTAATCGCTTACCACCAGGCGATACGTCTGCTCGTTTGCCACCTACATAATAAAAAAAAAAAATAAAAAAAAACAATCAATCAAACATTCTAAAAATCGGTCCAGCCATTCTCGAGTTATAAAGAGTGCAACTAAGCCTTCTTTTGTTATACGTGTAATATAAGTACATTTTAACCGGCGTTTTCTTATGCATAGTAGAATACATAATGATATTTCGTATAATAATATAACATACCTACATTTATATTTCATCACGAACCTTGCGTATTTTTATTTATAACACTTTTCGTAAGTATTATAAAAATTCGCACATACCGTGAGTATAAACCACATGAGCAATGAGTTGTTCAATAAGGTAGTTTATGTAACAAAGTGGAGCAGTTGCAGAATTTAAATGCTGACCTGACTGTTAAGGACTAGACGACGGCCGCTTGAAAGCGCTTTAGAGGCACGACATGCTTATGACAACTTTATGAGAACGTGTTGGAACATTCAAACAATGTTGGCACGAAACTGTGACATGGATCATATGTTTTCTGAATTATAAATTTAATAAAATACTTTTTTGTACTCATCGTCTAATGACGATGGGGTGCTATCCTCGCATAGATAGACGATAACCCTCGCGATCATGAGCAGCCTCATTTAGTTGGTGATACTTCAATCCGGTCCAGGTCCCGATGTCATCTATCCACTTCCTTCGTAGACGACCTGGTGTCCTTCTGCTAGGTATTTTGTACTGCAGTTGTATAATTAGGTGGTGTCATAATGTAGCTGTTGTATAAACTAGATGCAAATCATATACCTAATACAAACAGTGGAATATTTTTTTACCTTCAGGGTCAGGATGATATAGTAGGCCAGAACTTCCTTCCTATTCTAAAGAGAGGCCTGTATCCAGTAGTGGACTATTAAAGGCTGTTAATGTGACGATGTTATGTAAGATCGAAAGGAAAGTTAGTGTTGCAAAAGACAGATATATCGACTTAAATATAACAAACTAGGAAAAAGCTCTACCAGGTGATCGAGTAGAATATTTCATAAGTTATTGTCGATATCTAAACGAGTATCTGATATTACTCTTGCGGAATAGTTGCTATTTTCCTTGCGTAACTGCTACACTCAGACACAGTAAAATATATATCACTACCACACACTTATCGGTGGCGCAAGTGGTAGCGTAAGCGAATGCTGTGCTTGAGGTCTCGGGTTCGATTCCCGGGTCGGATTAAATAATTGTATTATCAGCAAATGTTTGTATCGGTGAATGGGTTTTTTCTATGTATAATATGCATTTATTTACAAAAAAAAAAGTATTCATGTAATTATATCAGCTGTCTAGTACCCATAACATAAGCTTTTCTTAGCTTGGGACTGGATGACTTTGTGTCTTCGTCATAATGGGGTAACACATTCAAAATGAAGTTTGGAAATTAGCAGGCGGTATCCCTCGCGAACATGAGTGGCCTCTTTCAATTGGTGATATTTTTCTAGTCCAGTCCAGGCCCTGATGTCATCTATCCACCTCCTTCTTGGTCGACCTCGTGTCTTCCTGACTTTTTTATTAGACATCAGTTCCCCCTTGCACTTGGCTCGCTCCAGCACTTTTACGTTGGATGTAAAGCTAGTCCACGGTATTTTCAACATCCTTCGGAATAACCACATCTCGAAGACTTGTAGTCGGTTATAGATGTCTTTTCTTAGGAACGACGTCTCATACCCACATAGCAGTATGGACCATAACCACCCATTTAACAGTGTGGTTTTGCCTTAGATGTCCGAAAATATTTATTTATTTCTTTATTTTTTAGTTCTTTTACATTTTAATTCTTTAGTAGATTCTTTTAGTAATCGAGTTATTCACTTATCTTTTGCAGTTATTAGCATTCTACTGAGGTAGTGTTGGCTTTTGTTTCTTCAATAATTATTAACATTGTGGTTTTTTCTCACAAGAAATAAGTGCAGTAGTTATCTTGGAAAGTATTTAAAAATAGATGTGCTTATTATACTTTCCTTGTCGTTAGCCTTATACAAAACAAAGAAGATAATATTTTGAATTAAGAGATAACCTTATTTGTTTCTCGTGGTTTTTCTTGTAGACCCTATTTTTCCAGGATTTCTTATGTTTTTTTCCTAATAAAACATAAAAAATTGAAAAAATCGACACATGGATTTATACACAATTATTAAATGATTCATGAGGACAATGATGACTGACAGTTATGTCATTTTAACCAACCATTAATGAATGACGAAAAATTGGATATCGTTTTCAATGGCCGTAAACATAAATTTTAACAGGTAATATTCATCATAATCTGATTCAACCTTAGAGGAACATATTTTTTTTCAATGGGATCAAAGTTCTGTAAAAAAATTTCATTAGATATTACTATTAAAATTGTTTCAGTAACAGCGAAGATATCATGTAGGTATCATTAGGGATGCCTCCTTTTCTTAAATGGGTCATCGAAGGTCAACCAATCTAAAGGTCAAAAACTAATTAATGAGTTTTTTTATGAATATGTACAATGTGTTTAATTTACGATGTTCAGAAACAGTGAAATCAAGGTCTGACAGCGTGAAATCACTAATGTAAAATTATTCAGTGTCTTCCTAATTGGAACCGTTATGCGACGCTGCTGTGCTATCAAGGTAGCGACAAAGGTTAATTTTTTTTATCAGCTAAATACTGTGTTTTTCTTAAAAGAATTTCATTAAGCCTCCATACTTATCTAAAACTACTTTGGAATTTCAAAAAACTGCAATTGAAACACTATGTATTATTAATCAACACCAAACTAGAAATAGATATTTCGCAAATATTTCTCAATAAGATCAGGTGTCACCACACTAGAGGTTAATTGGAGCAAGTGCTGTTTATGTAATTCTATTTTCGAACTGTTGGAACAGGTATAAACTAATACTGGTGTTTCTTGTCACTGTATCGTTCGTATTAAGTGACAATACACACGACTGGTGCCATGTTTGGAGAGTCGTGTCCAAATTTAAGAGCAATCGTATTATCTGTGGCTATTTACAGAATGGTGCAATAGCATGTGGATTAAATAATTGAATGTATATCACGACTTTCCATGTTCGGTTAATGCGGTGTAATAGAACTATGTAATGACGTTATCTTATTGTGGAAATCGACTATGAATGGAATAAAACAATGCCTAATTAAAGGACAAGACAACGATTATTGTACGTACCATTAGTCGATTTATTTTATTTGAACCTGATTTGTAAAAATAATGGCCCGAATTATCGTAAGTGGTTGCGTGGTCCTGTCATACTTTTTTAAAACTTTTTCTTTAAAAAAAAATAGAAGAGAGAAAGAAAGAAACAAAAAACGTTTGTTCTGACAAACACAGGACAGTGTATAGTTCTGAACAGAGTTAAGGTTATAGGATGTAAGCAGTTATAATAACCTGTGTAATGCCAGAAAAGGCGTCTATCTCAGCATATTACTGCAGTCAGAGTGACTGCAGCGCTGGTCTTACGATAGCGTAAACATGTGTAAATATTTATTATTGTTAGTCGAAATATAATTCTTACATGAATACATATTAATATTAGCTACTTAATTAACATCTTAAGTCACTAGTACAATGCAAGTACCTAGATAATAATTATTATTTAATATGTCTTAATATTATGGGCTCTTATTAGCTAACAATCCTATAATTTATTGTGTCCTTACCTTATCGTGAAATAGGCCAAGCCGTTTTCTATAATTTATACTTAACAATCACTCTTATACCTTAACTTGTGATAACGGACTTTGTTAATAGAACGACCATCTGGTTGACTATATTGATAATAATTTAATTTTCCTTAGAAACCACCTCCTTAAAAATAATCATTATACTTCACTTTATTGTCAGTCTATCTATTACTTTGTCCGTAATGTTTTTTTTTCTAAAACAAACCTATAATGCGTATCTATACTCTCTAATCGAAATTTAAAAAGTGACCATATTGTTATGGTAATGTTTTCTCGCCTGTTATTTGAATTTCGAAGAAGAAACCAGTTCAACTAAAAGACTGCAAAGAATTGAGTCCTGAGTTTTGACCTACTTAGTTACATAACACATTGAAAGAGACCTATTAATTTTATTGTTGGTACCAAAAGAGTGGTTGCCGTTGAAAAGTAGTTAAACAACTACTCAAACTTCATACAAGAGTGATTAATGAAATAAAACAAAAGAGACCGTAACACTGACAGATTGCTTTAATAAGGTTGTAGTTTTCTGTTTACGAAACAATGTAACTGATGTTTCTTGACTTGTTTTGAAATGTTGTGCAGTTCTTTGTTTGAAGTTGTGGGATCAATAGGGTTATTTAAACATTTTATAGTTTGAGTATATATTTGACAAACTTTACTTTTTTAAGCTATTTAGCGTTATAAAATATAACAAACAATACATACAAGTTGTGCTTAAACACAAAGCTTAACCCGCTAAGGCTTTTTGTGTTGTTAGCCTTCAGTACGAAAGGATTTTACGAAAAAAATCCTCGTAAGGGAATAATAAGAGATGAAAGATGCAGAAGTTCGTCATTCTTTAGGTTATAAAAACCGGCATAACAAATATCCACCCGATACAGTCAAGCCAGTAAATATTAAAGTACTTTAATATATTTTATGTTTTATTTTTGTTGTCGTTTTATTAAAAATCAATTGCCTTCACTTCAACAAGGTTTAAAATCATTGACTTTTAAAAAAAAACAATACAAAATTAGCAGCCGCTACAAAAACATCAGTAGGTAACTGTTGTATTGTGATTACATAGATCAAAAAGTTTATTTCAATGGTTGACTACACTGTCATCAATCGATCAAGGTTGTGATCCTAAAAGAACTACTTAAAAACTTTTAATATTTATATATATTTATTATCTTTTAAATAGTAGTAGAGACGGAACGGACGGAATATACAACATACATAGACTGCCAAAAATATTAACCATCCTTTTGACTTCGTTGTAGACAATAAAAGACGATAAATTAAGACAAAATACTTACGCACTTTCATCCCAGACTTTAGAGACATCAGGTTGCTAAATACGAAGAATGATTACCTGTAAAAAGAAAGGAGAATATTTAGTCTCAGCAACATCTTCGTCGTGGTTTCTAAGTTCATTAAGTGTCACCATGACTCGTGTCTTTTATAGTCAGAAGTCCGTTTTTAATAAATCCTTCTTGACGTAAAATATTTTGACAGTCCTAAACAAATTAAAGGAAAGAAAAGAAAGAACAAAAATTAGAGTAAGTTGATCAAATAGATCGAGTGAAACTAGGATAAATGGCAATTTTTTAGACGAGATACTACTTTGTGACTATGATACGTTAAAAAAGAAAGAAAGATATCACTCATCAACAGTCATAATTTCTGTAGGCAGCGGGAACCATTTTAAATAATACTAAGGTGTTCACTAAAGTAGTGTATCAGTTTGCATCCTTAAATATACTCATGAGTATATCATGTAAAACAAAGTATCAAATCGAAAAGTTGCACCTATTTTACTATCGAATAATCAACTACAATCGAAATTCCGATGACTGACTACACTAAACGACCTTCTTACATAAAGGCATTGCACTAGTTCGCAACTCATTTTAGGACCGATATATTATAAATAGTTGACCCCAATTTCGCAAAACCGATTAAATTAGTAGATTACTGGCTCGTTAAGTGAGTTCTTATTTGATGATCATTAATATTAATATCGCAATTGTTTTCGATATTTCAATTAGCACGTAGGTACGTACATTTAATTAGCACGTAGGTAATTAATCAATTCAAATTATTAAAGATTCAATCTCCTCTCTTAAAGTATGGTACGAGTATGTTCTAATTAATAGCTCTAGTTTCTTATAATATTTTTATTTCTACAAATGTGGCACAGTTTTGCATTCAGATGATTCATATAACAAGTGTACATTATTTATTATTTGTATTAGAACACTAAAATACTTACTTCTTGTGACGTGTACAAATAATAGTAAAGATTAGAATCGAATTGGAGTATATTTCATTTATTTGAAACTCAGAGCACAATAAAAACAACGAACCCCACCCTCAGGTCAAAGGTGATCAGTAAATCAATTAAATGTATATTTTTACTAGATACTATGTTATGTTTTCAATAAAATATATAATCAAGTATTAATGTATTCAAGTTTATTGTAAAGCTATTTGATTTTATAGCACGAAAGTTTTTAAAAGACAGAAGTAAAAAAACCATGAATATTTTTTTGGAGTAGACCTGCAACACCAGAAGCGTTACAAATGCGTTGCCGGCCTTTATGGGATGAGGAGGGTGTTGGGGGAAGCGGCATCACAGAAAACCGATGTGAAATAGCGCTTGCACTGTGTTTCACTGAGTGAGTGAGGATACTGGAGGGTCATACCCCAATCCCTCCCCCCATTCCCTCTCCCCATTCCCTCTCCCCATCCCCCAAAGGTCGGCAACGCACTTGTGACGCCTTTGGTGTTGCGGGTGTCCATGGGCGGCGGTAACGCTTACCACCAGGTGATACGTCTGCTTGTTTGCCCATAATTCTATAAAAAAAAAGCTCGACTGTACAAACACGCTATATAATAATTAGCACGTGCATATCATACAAAGTAAGGCCCCAGATAAAACAAACATTCAGTGTTACAAACTGAGAAAACCGGGCGTCAAGAACTTAATTCTTATTAATAAATAAGAGAAAGGCTTTGCAGAACATGACAGATATTAATTTAACTTGCAATAAATTATGACTTAGAGGACTATGTCTCCTTAAAAATTAATTGGCCTGTCTAGATATTATGTTCCGAAAGACTGCAGGAATAATCGTTTTAATTTAAATTTAAAATAATTTAAAGTTAAAAACTTTTTCTGTTTGCTTCATTCCATAAAATTTTAAGCATAGTACTTCAAGATTATATCAAGCGTTTCTAACAAGATATAAAAAAAAATTGAAAAGAGTGTGTACATAAAATTGTTGAATGAAAAGCAGGATGCACGAGTTCCCTTTTAAACTTTAAATATCGTAGCGTAGCTTTAAATTCTGTTCTCACAATGATCCTAATTATTATAAATATGAAAGTAAGTTGTTGTGAAAAGTTAAGTAGTTGTACGTTGTCACGTGAAAACTACTTAACTTTTTATTAAATGAGAGCGGAGCCGCGGGCGAAACCTAGTATATTATAGAATTAGGCACATATGCCTTACATGTCATAACGTGTATTAAACTAATTACACTTTAAAAACAAAAAAAACACTCTTTTTTAAATTCCAAATTTGAAATGTTTAAAACAAAATTTGCCAATGAGTGTTATATTGATAAATTGTGCCATAAAAATTTATGGCTGGTATAGACATAGACACAATAAATTCCATTATCCAAAAGTTCAACAACATCAATAGAACATTCTGACAAAACTGACATTCGCTAAAAACTTTTAAATCATTTTTAAAATTTCATTTCATTGTACTGCGCATTGATAGAAATGTTTTTACAGATATATATATATATTTATATATATGTCTTAAACTTATATTAATGTCGTCTTTAAGTTTATAAAAAACATAATGAAAATAACCTGGACAATGTGGTAGGCCAAATACTCCTTGTCAAGGACAGGCTTGTGTCCAGCAGTGGACAATTAAAAGCTGTTGATAAAAATGTCGAAGTTATTTACCATTGAGTTGAGACCTGTCTGCATTAAAAAACAACATAGAAGATAAAAATTGTGTCTTTCTTGACCATAAAAATTGCACTATCATAAAACGGTATTACAAAAATTATTTCATAACAATTCGAAAAGTTGTTAAAGTATTTTGTCCACTAGTATGTATAAGCTGGCGTCCGTGACTTGGTGTAGGTACTACAAGTAAGAAGCTACCCAAGTCTGTCCTGGTAAAGATTATAAAAAAATAATAGTATATTTAAAAAATCCATATAGTATCTATGTATGTTTACGTTATTTTTCACAATACTGTACAGAAACGTCCTTGCTATAAAACTCTACTTCCAGAACTGGATAGTTAAAGGCATTGATGACGATAAGCATAGTCTAAACTATAAATAGTTTTTATAATTACATTCATTCCGATTCTCATATTACTTTCAGCCACATATAGTATATTGTAGATAGATAGATAGGTTTCTTTATTGCACACCATAATATGAAACATAGAATGTAGAATGTAAACAAATAAAAACTGTGGTACAATGAACGGCCTTATCGTGGACTGCGAACTCTTTAGATGAACTATACTAGGGATTTGTACTTTATAGTGTACATTTAGAAATTGCGTATAAAACCATATATGTTACACATATATATTGTATTTATATATACAAGAACTGTTGATGATAATCAGAAACAACAATTAATATAAAACATTCAAATTGTGTGTTGATTTTTTTGTAAAGAAATCGAACCGCACAAATTAATTAAATTGAATAATGCATTAGGCAAAAAGTATACAATGGACGTGCTACCGGTCCGTGGGTATGTATTGTTGTGTAAGACTAAAACGTCATGAGAAAGTCACTATCATTTCATTGAAAACTCCAAAATAAACAATAACGTATAAGTACTTTCAAAACTGCAGCTTATGTCAAGCTGCAATAAACTGGATTTTACGATGTGTCATTTATAAAATGCTATAATCATTATAACATCCTATCTCCAAAACTTTTACACTTCAATTTTGAATATTAAATTATTCCCCAGAGATTTTGAAATGTAAATTTCTTTTGTAAACTGTTCGAAAAAGAGAAATGATCAAGTGTTAACTGTAACTTTCATTGATCTGGCTGTTATTTTAAATAGTTTATATTTATCCGACTTACATGGCACACAAACAAATTACATTGAATCATATTTGATAATAATTTTGAAATTCAGATACGTTAACCTCGTGTTGAACCTTAATACGACCAAAAATAATCTGGAAAACCAGAAAAAAAAAATTATGGCAAACAATACGCCAGTTAACGCAAATAAAAACTAAACAATTACTTATCACTTTCTTTCCGCAGCTGAAACGCATAACACTCAACAATTAAGCTGTCACTGTCAACTACAAACCAAGTGCTTTAATATAACTTTTAACTCACAATTATCACCCACTAAGAAAATAAAACGTAGAATCTTCTTTATGATGTTACATAACAATTTTCATTACTCATCAGCGTTCAAAGATGGGTGCCATTGTCACAATGGAACACAAAATAACAGCGGAAAGAATACACTAATAAGGCAATTAATCAAGCGCTTGTTTCATATATACTGAGGTTATTTCGAAGCACTTTCAATTGTGAAATTGTGTGGGCAACTAAATGGTTCTTCGTCATTGTTAAAACTGCACGCCAGCGAACACGTTAAACTTTTACAACATTGACACTGAAAGCAGAAGTGAAATTGAATCCAGTTTCTAGATTGTTTATTTAAAGTTCAAGAACGAGATGTTATATAAAAGCTGTTTCATTTATCAAACATTTTGATGTTTTATAAAGGATGTAATGGACCTACGTATTAGAAGTAGTAGGTGCTTAAATATAGAAAATTATAATATTATCTTATAGATGTCCTTTCCTTTAGGGTACATCTGATTCCTGGGCTACTAGTAGCCGAGATGGTATACGGTTTTTAAACCGAACGCCCACCGGTAGGTGGTATCCCAGGGGATATACGCACCTCTAAAAAAGGGAGATATAAAACAATAAAACAAAATCAATATTTTAGAAGTTACACATAGAGAAATATTCAAAGAGAAATCATATTGTGTGGAAAAGAAATATTTATAAAAAATAATAATAATTTATTTTGGTTTCTATTAAAAATACATATTCGAACACGGAAACGTCCCAAAAGTGTATAAAAGAATTCATGTTTTGTTTTTAGTAGACCACGCGCTATCCGTGTTCATGACGCACTAATAATTTACATTTTGTCAGAATTTATATTTTATTGCAAATTTTAGTCGACGCAGAAAAATAATAAAGTATTATTTAAAAAATCAAGGTCTTAAAAATACTACAATAACTAAATATCTAAACTAATAAGGAAAACCTGAAAATATTGTTTTATTGAATTTGGAATTGTAAATATATTTTAGTTTTGTACAGTTTATTTATCAAGCAGAACTATACACTACATAAAACCACACTGCGACCGATAGAAGTCGAATATCCCTGAAAAATGTTGTAAAAACAGAGAAAATTATTCATTTTAAGAGTAGAGCCTTAAGATGCTTTTCGAGTCGACTATTGTTTTATATTCACATTTTTAATTATATCACTCGTAATATCTAAAAATCTTATTTCTTTTAGCAATATCCTGGGGTCAGTGATCAGTCAGTGTTAAATATCAAAACATAATTCTTGTTCGTCAATCGAATCACGGCATAAAATAAATATTTATACACCAAAACCTTCAAGCATGATGCAACTTATTAAAATGCAATCTTCAACATCCTATATTCTACACCTACAAATGAAGTTATTATATTTACTTCATAATTATTCATGCTCCATAAATTATTGGATGTAATAGTGAATACGCCATACAGAAATATTATAATAGTATCAGGACGAGGCCTTTTCCTTCTACAGACGTATGTCAACGCCCATAAATACCTGCAACTCAAGAAGAGTCAGAAGTACGTTGTCGACCTTTGAAGGTTTGGAGGCCATATCCATTCGGTAGTAAAACGGACGATAAATTGTTCTCCGGATTGGACTCCTACCGTCATATGCTATCAATTGACTGCACGGATATGATTTAAGTGGCAATCTCACGATTTCGTACTATGTTGGGTGTTATAGGTTTGATCCGCATAGAACAATAATTTGTGTGGTCCACGAATTGTTATTCTAAGACTGGGTGTTCTTTGTATTTGATTCAAGAATATTAGTAGTACGGGAGTATTCCCTATTAAAAAGTTAATAAAAGATAAAATGACAATCCCTACAAACTAAAATATTTTAATAAATATAAATAATAAATAAAAGATAAAATGACAAGCCCTACAAACTAAAATATTTAAATAAATATAAATAATAAATAAAAGATAAAATGACAATCCCTACAAACTAAAATATTTAAATAAATATAAATAATAAATAAAAGATAAAATGACAATCCCTACAAACTAAAATATTTAAATAAATATAAATAATAAATAAAAGATAAAATGACAAGCCCTACATTTTAAAATTTAAAGTAGACAGAGTTCGAAAAAATAAAAACTTTTTTTGTTAGCTTACTTGAGTATATATAAATTTAATTCGAAATCAGAATCTCTAAGAAAATGGCTTTTCATGTAATACAGCAATGTAAAATCTTGTAAATATAAGAGTAAAAATAATCTTAAGAAAACATATGACTGCTATAAAGATCGTAAACAAGAAAATAAGAAGTAACCTTTCTTGAATAAAAACTAGATGCCATTATGAGTTCATTTACACGAACAAGTTTTTTATTGTTATGCAAATCGAAGCAAGAAAGACGGAAGTTGTAACTGTTATATAATAATAGTTGAAACTGAGTGTTTATGATTTCTTCTCCAATTACTTGTCAATATCCCGTATTATAAAAAAATACTATCCTTAAAAAGTGCGAAAACTATCCATTTTAACCGAATTCAAAAAGGAGGAGGTCCTATGTTTCACTGTAAGTATTTTTTTGGTTCACCGATTACTCCGTCAATTGTTACAGTACTGGAATATTTTGACTGCGTCGATGACGCAGTGGTAGCGTAAGCCACTGCAGTGCTTGAGGTCTCGGGTTCGATTCCCAGGTCGGACCAAAGTTTGTATGATCTGAAAATGTTTGCTTCGAGCTTTTTGGGTGCTTTCTATGTATCATATATGTATAGCTAGCTAGATGCCGTTGTGTGCGATACGTCCTAAATATTTATTTTCATTTATTTATTTCTGTCAGTTCAAAATATTAGAAATGTACATACCAGCAAAAACCCCCCGCTTTTTTTCTCAAATTAGTTTGTGATCAGAAGAAAACATTAACAATTTTCAAGTTTACAATGAAGCGAACCTCACCTTGTTACAATAATATACATTTTTAAACTATTGACCTTATATTATACAAGAGGTCAAACCGATTTTGGAATGCTGCATATACTTAATACTCTGGGAATTTAAAAAAAATACTTCTTAAGTGAAACGACACATCTACGAAAAATACTTGTTGAAAGCTCTGTAAAAAGTGTTTGCTGACCTTTACTCCTACCAGTGCTGATTTTGTTATTACGGGAAAATCATCATAATTACAATCATGGTCAATGCTCTAAGTGTGTTAATACACTTATGATGTTTTGATCCACTTTGTCTCAAGACTTCTATTTATATAAATTGAAGTAGATTTTCATTTGACCTTTGCATAATGTCAATGTATCTGTTGAAGCAGTGCTCAAACGACTTCACTGTATTTGCATGATCCCTTGTGTTTAGTTTAAATTTAGAATCTATTTAAACGAATTTGGAATTAAAATTTAAACTTCAATTCCAGGTAGCTTTAAGGTCGTCGACCCTGTTCTTTCATCCCAAACGAGATTAGAGCAAGATACCCAAAAAGGTTTTGTAATATACAACCTCATTTAAAAATAAAACCTTAAGCAGATTGAGCACCTAACCAAAAAAAAATTCAAAGGGTTTTAGGTTTTATATCTTGCAAATTACAATAATAAGGTATGTACCTACTTTAACTAATGCAACAATCCTAAGATACTAAGCATTTAAGTAAGATTATAAGACTTGTTTCATACAATGTTACACGCAAATTGTATGAAATTCCATACTATGCAGTGAACATACAACATCGTTAATTTATGGAAATCTATGGTAGAAAATTACATTTAACATATGCAGACAAAATAGAACAAGATAAAAGAGTGGTCATGATACTCAATCTATGGAGAAGTAAATTAAACTTTTGTTGATTTTAAAATACTTATAATCACTATAACAAATTTGAATCTACATAAAAATAGAAACGCAGAACGAAAAACAAATGTTTCACCATCTTCCATTTTCTTGTTTTGTCCTTAGCTATCTAAGGACTAAACAAGAAAATATCAGTGTGCCCAGTGATCAAAATTCAATCATAATTTAGTATTTTTTATTAGCTTTCTGCTATCCTCTTCCCTGTAAACTTTAGCTGTACCTACTTCTCTTTTCGCACTATTTTCCTAAAAAAAGTTACTAAGTTTTTACTTTTAATATATGTGGTTACTGGAATGAGTATAATCTGCTCTGTCTATATAAATAATTTATTCCATTTTCAAATATTAAAGTACACAGAGTTCGAAAAAATAAAATCGTTTTTGTTAGCTTATTTGAGCATTTGCATTTTGTGCCCGTTTTTAGTTCATTCCGAATAAGATTTACAACTTGTGGGGTTTTGAAATTGTAGACTTTTTTCCTCGACCATTTCATAACATCAAATTAATAAATATTTGCCAATACCAAAGAATTAGTAAAAAGAAAAGTAAACAATACGAGTATATGACTGTATCCTGATTGTATTTTATAGACATGACTAACTCAGTGACGTCATTCACCTCTAATTTTCTTCAACAGAACATAATGTATGTAGATATATATGATATTGTGATGTTTTTGTGTTTCATAAAAATCATCTGCGTTTTTGTCAGTAATGTTTAGATACGAGATAATTTATTGCAGGCATTCATAATATTTATGCTCGTTTATTAACCCCGGAGTCAAACAGGACGGCTATTAAAAGTTTAATATAGTATGTGCAGTTGTGTGTCTGTGTGCGTCTGTGACATCATAGCTCCTTCGGACGTATGTATTTTAATTTGACTTGATACTTTTTAGTGTTGGGTACCTTTTTCGTTTTATTCTTTTAATAAATTACCGATTATGCGATTATATAATTAAACGTACCATAAAAATAAAATGAAATAAATTAATCTAAAAAGGTTATATTTAATTCTGAGTTGAAAAACAATTGTTTAAACGTAGATTAATAGCCGGGTTGCACTGTGAATACCATCTTCACAGTCTTTATAATGAAGTTGCTTCTGCATGCTGTCTTCTGTTCGCTTGGATCTTTTAAACTACTCAACAGATTTCAATGCAGTTTTCAGAAATAGATAGAGTGATTCAAGAGCTTATATGTATATGTTGAACCTTTGCAACATTAACCGTAAGTAATACTGCGAGACGCATCTGGTTCATAATAAAAGCCTAATTAATACTTCTAAACAAATATATATAAATAGGAGGAATATTATACCACAGTGTTACTAAATGAACAGATTTACTCAACAGATAAATACTATTATATACTATATCAATTTTATATAGTAAGACTAGCTGACACGGCAAACGTTTTTTTGCCATAAAAAAGAAAATGTCGGTCACCCGGTTTTCTTACACCTAAATGATAAATTTAGGTTCAACGATTGAACCGATTTTAATGAGTGAGATAAATTTACAGATTCGTATTAATATATAATAGCCCGGGTGATATTAATTTGATGAAACGTGTTTACATAATCGGCATATAGTTTTTTAAACTCTTTTTTTTTGAAAATGTATACAAACTCTTACCTTTGAGACTTTGTTTAGACAAAAACTAAATTAATATTATCTCAAAGTCAGTAGGCTTGACCTTTATCTAACACTTCAAGATGCTGAACTAAGCAATTAAAATTCCAACCTTAACATCGAAACCTCGAATACAATACATCAAAACAAATTACACATTTATTGCTTTATTACAGTGCCTTATTACAATTCTATTAACTGTACATAGACATAAGGGGCTAAGAAAAAAAGATTCAAGTCGATTATAATTGATGGAACTGAGATAACCAAAACATACATACCACCAAATAGCAAAGCTTCTTTATCAAGACAGCTAATAAAATACATATCAGTTAAGAGTTTCACCAGGCGAGGGGTTAAACTGAACATACATATGTACAAATAAAGTATATCTAATATATAAAATATCATTTCGCGGTGTTTGTTACTAAACTAGTCCAAAACGGCTTGATCGATTTTATGATATTTTGTTTTTCTATTTTTTATAGCTCTAAATAATAAAGTTGACCCACCATAAAACAACGTCTGCCGGGTCCACTAGTGTAGTAATAAAAATACATTTCAAATTATTCACACCCTGAGAAAAAAAAAATCGAATCCTTTTTTTTGTATGCAATACTAGTTACGGTACCTTATAATATATTGTTTCGATTTCAGTCACATACAATTTTTTTTTCCATATCTAGATAAATGTTGTTCATATTGTTTAAAACGTTAACTAAAACAATTAAATTTACTATTCACATATTTATAATTCGTGTTTAATCCCAGAAGAATGATTAAATCATTGTATTGTATACATTGTGCATTCAATATACACTGTTTATAAAAATGGCAGAGGTCAGGGTGACAATAAAATATTTAGAGGCCACATATTACATATTAAGACATAAAAATGTAAACACATAAGTACAAAAGCTGATTTTCATTAATGCTTAGCTGGAGTAAAATACAGTCGTACGAGATGATTTCAGAATGGCTTCAACGCATTTTTATAAACGAATTAGTTTAGTAGCTGTCGCTGCAAGGTCACATACCCAAAACCTTATTAATTTCCTTTTTTTATTATTTATAAAAGCATAATATGCAAAAACAAAAAATACATAATATGCAATAATAATAAAAGCAATGACTACCAGGCAATTGATTAACAAAATAATGTGTGTAAAAAAAGCTATTAAATAACTGAACTAATTGTTTGTGTTTGATTAAAGTACAAAACGTATTGTTAATTTGTTTGATTGTGAATTAAGGTTGTTAAATAATTTTATTACACATAATAGGTAATAAAATGGCCTAAATTATTATGATGATTGAACGTGGATAGTTTGACATTTAGGTAGTAATTAAATACCTATGATGTGTACATTAATGTCCTAAGTATATAATTGCTAAAATGACCAGAATATTTATATACAGGGCGTAAAATATTCTATTTTAATTGTAAACTGCTTTATTATAAATACTAAAATTGTAACAAAAAGTCGGTAAGGACTTTTGACCAACTGAAACTTATCTTGTTTAAAACTCATGAACCATATACAGTGCGACTCAAATAAGAATAGGAACGTCAGTGACCGTCCTGCAACGAAACCTTATTTGCGTATTTTCAGGGGACATTTGACAGATAGAGGTTATTGACGTTCCTGTTCTTATTTAAGTCGCATTGTACTTATTCAAACACTACACCAACACGTCTAGCAAGCTTGATATAACAGACCAAAACCTCCTTGCTAAGGCTAGGCCTATGTAACGCATTGAACTATTAAAAGCTGTTGATTTATGTGATTCTATATTTACAAACATATCTACTTAAGTAATACATCGTTACTTCTAAAATACCTTTTTCGTTTTATTGACATTCGCAACTTTAAGCATTTGAAAATCCACTTGACTCATTGGCCGTATGTAGTTAATTTCGACAAGTATCACAGTGATGTGAATTTATTGAAATTATCACTACCTAACGCACACAACAGTTTTGAATTTTTTTTATCGGTCGTTGAGAATACAGCAGAGGTTTATTAGCTTATTATATAGCTCATCTGAATCTCAACTGTTAGATCCGTTATAATGACATATCGAAGGATATAAATTTAAAACCACGTCAATAAAAAACTTAAGCAGATAGGTGCTATATAATACAACTAGCTGACCCACGCAACCTCGTTTGCGTCTTATATTGCCTGTAGCGTAAGAATTTCCCCGTTTCTGAAACAGTCTTCATTTGTGCTCCGCTCCTATTAGTAGTAGCGTGATGATATATAGCCTATAGCCTTCCTCGATAAATGGACTATCCAACACCGATATAATTTTTCAAATCGGACCTGTGGTTCCTGAGATTAGCGCTTTCAAACAAACAAACAAACAAACTCTTCAGCTTTATAATATTAGTATAGATAAAAAAATGTCTATAAATTTTAACTTATTATGTATGAAAATCCGTTCAGCAGTTTTTGCGCGAAAGAGTAACACACACCACACACACACACACACACACATATCCTTACAAACTTTTGCCTTTATAATATTATTAGAAATATCGTAAGCGCCTGAACTTATGAGTTTAGTTGTGTGTGCATTAACTATGTATTCAAATTTTGTATAATTACTAACCGACTGCAAAATAAAAGAGGTTAACTGTTGGTTAGCCCTGAAAAGAACTGTTGGTTAGCCCTGAAAAGAACTGTTGGTTAGCCCTGAAAAGAACTGTTGTTTAGCTCTGAGAAGAACTTTTGCGTAGGTGTAGTTTTAAGAATGAAATCTAAAAAAAAATCGCACGAAAATTATTAGACTTCACGCACGACCGCTATGTAGGGAGCCGACCTCGCGTCTGAGCCGCGCGGGTACCTTACTCATAGATCTAAACTCCCCTCCTCCCCTCATAAGTAACACTTCGCAACGGGCCGTGCAGCAGAAATCGTAATATTTTAATTTTGCCATAACTTCAAAACCAAACGTCCAATTTTTATCATTCAAAGACCAAATATTATCTACATAAACTGTAGTTAGTGATGAAATAATTTATTTTGATAAGGATTGATAGCATGAGTAAAATAAACGCGTTTAAATGTAGTCTAAACAAAATTCAAGATTTTTAAATAAAAAAATGGTTGTTGTGCCTCACTCGACATAGATAGGTATAGTGTGTCGCGGACTTTTTTGTAGATATTTATAAGATCTAGGATTAATTAGAACATTTTATGGATCTATCTTTTACCGTTTACGCCGCGTACGCAAAATAAGTAACTTATCTGGTTGATTTTTTACACTTTGTGTCCGAAAAACCCAAATATCTTACGGAACCCTATTTTTTTTCAAAATTAAATATAGCCTATGTTACTCGTGGGTAATATAGCTTTCGAATGGTGAAAGAATTTTTCCCCTAAGCCTATTCATTACAAACAAACAAACATACAAACAAAGTTTTCCTCTTTATAATATTAGTGTAGATAAATTTGATAAAAAGTTTAGATCCAAAGAATTATTTGGCAATAGCATGGGAGAATTCTCATGACAGTAAAGTTAGACACATAATTTCATCACTTTTTCTAATATTAGTATCATTATACAGATTAGCCATCAAAAAATATAAGTTGTGAACTTTGACACTTCTTACATTATACTAAAATGTAATTTTCCCCTAAAAATATTTTATGTTCTAATAGCTACCATTCCTTATAAATTTGGTTCTAATACAGATAATGGTCCGTTTTAATTGGAAGATACATGATGAAACCAATGTCATCGACATAGCTCTCATTAGAACTGCAAGCTGAAGTGGGAGTGGCTAATAAGCCGCAGAACTGACAACCGTTGGGGTAAACGAGTACTTGCGTGGAGACCGCATTTTGGCAATCGTAGTGTGGGATGTTCACAGGCCAAATGAAATAATGATCGTTTTAGGACAGCTGGCAGAAGTTGGAAGCGAGAAGCCGGGGATCGACTCAATGGCGTGCAATTGGAGAGGCCTATGTCCAGCAGTGGACTACCTTATGCTGATGATGATAAAACTAAAGACTTCATTTACGTAAAATTGGTTAAGTTATAAATAAGCTAGGTTTAAACATTCAAGTTAAAATTAGTGCTATGGAGCAACCCCAATTCTGTTCATTTGCATAAATTACATTGCCTTAGTGTACCACTTATGTAACCATTATATCAAAATAGAGGTTTTGCAAAACTACGCATTCTCATTGAAGTAAATCTTGCCTAATGTGTCATTTATCATGTGGTAACATTGACTGAATTATTATGCCGCCCACAGATTTGTCATAGACCGTTATATTATGAGATAAACATCATTAATAGCCCCATAAATCGAAATAGGTATTACAATACATCTCATTATATGTCATAAATAAATGATTGTCGAACTGTTAATAATACCATTTTGGATTTTATTCGCACTTTTTATAAAGTATGTTTTGATAGCTGGGATCGAACAGTTAAATTTATGTTCATTTGACAATAACAAAATAATACAAAAAATCAATAAATAAAAATTCAATGTAGGTAAGTATCTCTCGATAAATTATACAGCAAATCATCTAATAAAAAGCCTCTTCAAAAGAGTAGAGCGCTATCTGGTAAATATCTAGAGACAATGACAAATATTTTAAGCTTAAAGCTTGTAAATTCCATATAGTGATGCTATAAATATAATTTATACACAGTTATCATCTTGAGAATTATTGTCATCTATTTATTTACTTATCTACTTCTCTTATCACTCAATGAACTAATCTAGCTAACCAATTGTCTTATACCATAATGCTTTATTTATAAAACTAACGCCAATCCGTACTTTTGTGGCGATATAAACTAGTTTATAAATGTGCAAAATTATTTTCCTTATTATATAATTGATTCTGGCTGTTTATATTATACCTTCCGTTACAATTACGCCCGTCTGCATTGTACATTTACAATTTATTAATCCAATAAATAACTGAACAAAAACGTAATACTCCAATACAGTACAATACTAATGATAGTGAACATTGCATTTTACTGAAAAAACATACAACCAATTAAGTTATACAGTGTATCGATATATAATTTCCTAATCACCGTTAATCAGTCTATTTAGATATGAAGATTATTAATATTAAATTTCTTAATCACCTTCATGCACTTGTTTTTTTATATCAGGAATTGTTTACGTCTTATATTTTCCGGTATAATTGCAAAGGAAGTTGTGTTTATATATAAATGTATTAAGTTCTCCAATGCAATCCAGTTTGTACACTCTTTATCAACGTAATGTAACTTTGATAAAAGTGTAGTCTAGTTATTTTCATGGCTAACTACTTATATGACGTCTCTTTGGGAATATGATTCCGAAAAAGTTCATAGGAAATGGTAAATTGAAGTAGTAAATAAGTTAAGAACAGTAATATTAGTGTAGGGCACTATGCAGCAGGTACTATAAAACTAAACCAATAATGTCTCCCGCTTTAAAGAAGTAAAGAACAAAAATAGTTCCAGTACTACGTCTTACATACTCTCTGGCAAACATTTACCAAGGTGCTTGAAACATTCAAGACTAGTAACGGACTTGCTGCCAACTTCGTTGACTTTTTATAAATAAGCAACTTTATTTCCCTTCCCTTAAAGATTAAAATAGACTGACCTAAACATTAATTGACAGTAATGCCACTATTTCTCAATGTACCGCGGAACACGAAGTAATATCAAATTGCCATGTGGCTATTATAGCGGTCAGTTTTCATTCACCATATTTTCCTGGCCGACAGACATTAATCAAATGTATTGTCACGCTTCTGTGATCACCGCTATGTTTCATAAATGCCTTCATCAATGCATCCACTTATAAAGTAACATATTTTTATAGGGACTTATTCTAGACTTGAACATCTGTAAAATATTTTTTCTGATAACTAGTTAAGTCAGCTCTTTAGTCAACTCTTCATATTAGTGGTAAGATAACCGTTATTTTTTTCAAGCATATATGGACGTATCGACTCCCATATTTGAATTTTACGTACGTATTTAATTTTGCGATTTCCTGTCTGAATACTCATTCATAGGATAAAAGCATCTAACGGACCTTACCAAAATGGTTCAAAATCAACTTTACCATAACGGTTTAACTAAAAAAGATGGATCCATAAAATAACGAAGTATAAACTTTAGTACGAATTAGCAGCAACCAAAATGAAACCCACTTGGCTTTGAAACTGTAAAAAACAATGTGATTGTTTTTCGACTCTCCAAGGCCTGGCTAGAATCTTTCGAATTCTTCGTAAACATATTTCAGCAAGTATTTAATTAAAAAGGTAAGTCAATGCAATAATTCTCCATTGTTCGTTAGTACACTCCGGATATGATCTTTCTCATAGGCGTTCGGAAGTATGTTACCTCACAGACCATACATAAATGTTTTTCTCTCGAGTAGTTTTGTCGCAGGTTTGTCGGAAGGAAAACAATACTAACATGTGAACGATGTATTACGAGTACTTTGTTACGAATTATCGATGAGGAAATAATGTCTTGGTATTTGCACACACATGTTTTTTACGAATCTATACTAATATTATAAAGCAGAAGAGTTTGTTTGTTTGTTTGAACGCGCTAATCTCAGGAACCGCTGGTACGATTTGAAACATTATTTTAGTGTTGGAAAGTCCATTTATCGAGGAAGGCTATAGGCTATATATCATCACGCTTAGACCAATAGGAGCGGAGCCCCAATGAAGACTGTTTAAAAAACAGGGGAAAATTACGCTACGGGCAATAGTAGATGTCAATGAGGTTGCGAGGGTCCGCTAGTATTTTATAAAATATAGAAATTCACTACTATATCTACAAAAGAAAGCTTTGGACTCTGATTAAAGCTTTTAAAGTAACTAGTGCTTTACTTTAGACGAAATAGTTCACACGTCAACTATTTTTCATCATATTTATTACAGGCGCTACATCTTAAGTTAATCTCATAACACTGAAAAAGCTTTTTACTATATAGTGTTAAAAGGATTACATGAAACGTTATATTTCTAACCATTTTATTGCGTCCTTAATACTAATGTATTGTACTGAACAATTCACACGTACCCTAAGCGATAACACGTCATTGGCAACCAATTTTCACTCGGTTTGCTTCTAATAATATGCATTTAGAAATTTTGAAACAAATTCACACGTACTTGCTACTCGCCTTTGCTATGATTATTAAACTTCTAATTTTGTAATATACTTGTTTTATTTTCAAACTTTATGCACTTATTTTGTTTTGTTTGTCACACACGGCCAGTTCAATTAAGTATTCTGTCCGACAGGTACTGTTATGAAACAGATCTGACTTATCGAAGGTAAGGCAATAAATGTTACATCTAATGTTATATGTAAGGAAAATATTCGTAAAGAATCAAATCACATCGTCACTTATCACATCTTTAAAATTATTGGTAGTAATTTAAGTTTAAGTTGTGTGTATCAAAATCGAAATATTATATGACAATCACATTATATAATATCAAGATAAAGCACTTTAATGAATAACTATTGTTACAAACTGCTGGTTGTAACAAGTTAAATATTTAGGAAATGAATATTGGCACTCGCTACCTATTGAATTTATATTGAATACTTATACAACTGCTACAAAATACTATAAAAATATATAAGTTTAGTTACAAATGTAAATATAGTTTCTTATTGTAACGGAGAAATGAACACAAATTAAATGTATTTCACAAGTCACGCAAAATGTGTCAATTTTACTTACAGGGGCAAATTGAAATGTTTTTCATCAAAAGTTGTTAGCACTAGTAAAATGAAAAAAAAGGTTGACACGAGCACAAAAATTATCAAAGTCTTATTGATAGACAGTAAGTATAATTCGTTTATAATACTTTGAAATTGGTAGAAAAGTTTTAAGTTATGGTAGGTTAGATATGTAATTCACCTAAGGTTAAGTGAACATGCTAAGAGGTTGTATTGGCAGATAAGTAAGGTCGTAAAATAATATATTTTTATATTGGCAAACTCGCTTAGTTGATAAAGAATTTGCAGGTGTAGGTCACCATACTGCGTAAGTCACATACTAGCAAATATGTATGCAAAACTAAGGCATAATTGATGACAGTTTTTATATGACTAGAAAGCCTGCAGACTCTACATCTATCAGTTGCTATTTATGAACGTATAGAGAATACTAAGGTCGAAAATCTATTATTTATTTTTATAATTATGACATGTACTGTGTAAATTCAAAATAATCAAGAAAGCTTTGATTTATTTTGAATCTTGATCTTTAATAAGTTTCGAATATTTTCGGTTTCCTGTAACTCAAACTGCTTAGTAACACGTAGGTTGACTTATGGATTTCTAAACCAAAAAGATATTTACGTCAAACGATAGGACAGATTTTAAATGAGTAGATATGAAAACAGAAAGAAATATAGTACTCGTGTTACTACAAAATAAATCATAGAAAGCCATACACAATAGAGACTAATTTAACGGGATTCAAAATTTAAAAATAGCTTTTCGATAAAGATGTAAATTCTTTGACAGTAGATGGCATTGACCTTAACATTACTATGCAAATAACCAGTGAAATCGAAAGTCTCAAGTTACCACCACGTGGAGAAATGTACCTTAATGTTTCTATACCTTTTTAGTGTTTTCTTCATTTAACATTATTATATAAAATCACACACCAAGCGTTTTTAATTTATAATTACTAATACTTTTTGGCATAACCATGTCTTTTCCATACTGGTAAGAAAGTCTTGTAACTGGTTATTATCAAGATATACAATTAGTTAATTTGATTGGTTTCCCCCGTTATACTAATTTGAACCTTATTAGCTTACTATTCTAGTATGTAGTCTACTAGTATCAAAATGAACTTGAAAGTACTTGTGCATAAGGATAGAAGTGAATTAATAAATAATGGAAGATGTGTAACTCACTACGTGATCACTAAATAACACAATTTGGTGACACATAATTGACAAATAATGTCGGCTTTACTACATTAACCCGCCAAAATTTCAACTAAACTTAAGTAACGCAACCGAACTCATATTCTTACTTACAAAATATCAATTTATTTATAACCTACAAACTACGTCTTCCTAATTACAACACTGACATAATAACGTATTATTAAATGATAATCTTAAACTATTAACCTTTCGGATGGGAAAATGTTGTTGTAGTTGAGATGTCGAGGTTTCAAAACTGTTTTATAAGGTATTGTATGGGTAACCCGCTGAATGACGTGAGAATAATGTACAAATGCAATTACTTTATACAATTAATACTTTTTATGCGCTATGGCACGGCCACTACAGGATTATTAGTCGTGTAATATGTGGCCATTGTTTTATTTAATGCGGATTTAACAGTGATTAGCGTGTAATAAGTAAAGACTGTCTTATTTAATTAAAGAATATGTTTAAAAAGTTAAAAAATGTGATTGTATCGTAATGTAATCGGTATGAGGTGAAAACTTCCGCCATTCTGCAATGACTTGAGATAAAGACAAGGGTATTTTTTACTAACACGTCACCAAGTAATTTAAGTTATAAACCATTGGGGTGACGTGACAGCTGTATAGCCAGCGCTGGATTTAATAAATGAAATATGAAGTCACACATCTAAGAAAATAACGTATAAGCACATATTTCTCGGTAACGACTTCTTCACAGTTGAAAATCATTTTACAAGAAAATACAGTTTTGAAGTGTTTGCTGACTTGTTAATATAAGTTATTTATATACACTTCTATGCCATAACTACTATCAAAATCACTTTACGGGAATGAAGTTGTTCACAAAATCAAAACTTACAGTGGAGCGGAGATACAATAGTTATAATACAAACGTTTATTTACCATAAATTCTTTAGATGAGTGTGCTTTTGGATCATTTTCTCCTACCGTTCCTTTATGTATTAGTTAGAGAGTTACCTGCAACAAAAACAAGAGGTCGTTATTAGAAAGTAGAATAAATCACATCAGAACTTACTGGTATGTAAAACATCATCATTGTTTTAAACAACAAAGCATAGGGAAACAGCAGTGGCAGCCAAGTAAAGTGGACCAGCCATTTTAATTTGAGATGAATAGATGCCCTATCGGTTCATTGGTTAGTAACACACGAACCCAGAGGTCATAACATAAATTTTCACTTAGGACAAATAATAACGTGATAAATACAATCAAGGTAATAGAGTCACGCTGATTTCAGCACGAACGGTACTACCCTCGCACAGAAGATCAACGTAAAATCACAGAGTTCGTGCTGTCCTGTTTCGTTGGTAAGTGCGAGACCGGAGGCACAACAATGCAAAAGCATCACAAAGCCGCCATGGTGTGGGTCATCATGCTGTAATTGTCTGCATTCGCAATGAGTATGGTGACCACCACTCTTGGATTCTGCTTTTACTTTCTATCAGGCAGAGTAGAGTCATTTTAGCAGGCTCATACATACAAAAATCGTTTATTCTGTGTCGACTAACTACTGAATGGATTTTTATATTTACATATACATACAGTATACATTGTATATGTATATGTCACCTATGTCGGTACCTTGTCTATAATAAACCAATGTGAACGTAACCGTTGCTTCATTCACTTGTCCCGCGCTCTCATACATAACACTTATACATCAGAATAATACATAGGCTACAATTTATAAAGATACTAGCTTCGCCTCATGGCGTTGCCCGCGGATAGTACCACGGGGGTTTAGCTAGTTAATCTATAATAATTTTAAGAAATATTTAAGTATCTTTAATAGTAGCCTGTTTACCTTAACAGATTCTGCCTAGTTTTGTATCAGATTGCCAAGTGTGAGATGTGAAATAACAAAATATAAAAAACTGAAAGGAATTAATTTCGTACTATCTAATTATATAATCCAGAGCTTTTTGTGTGACCTCCTACCATAACAATTATTTAGGATTAAAACAAACAAAGCCTGCTTTTAACTAGCCACTACCAATACGAAATTAAGTTACATCATAATTTCCGCTGCATTGTATACAAAAGGCATACAAATTACATATAAGTTCATTCCTTACTTTATGAGAGCTATTCCATTCCTAAAGTTCACTAATTACAGTTACAATCGGAACCTATTATTCTAAAAGCAGCACAAATTGCCCTATTAAGTGTTCTCTTAAGCTTCATAATCTTATGACTGACACAACAAAGGAACTTGCCTTTCCTAACTTTAATTCCACATAAACTATGCTCAAATGACTGTGCAATTTGCAGACCGCAACCGTATTTTGTATGGGAAACTGTTGAGCGCTCCCGATGTCAGGGACGGATTGGGAATCGAATAAAGTAATTTTAATATATTACAACCTACATTGTCATTTTCAAAAGTAAGAAAGTAAGAACTCAATACTTAAAATGGTCTGAATTTAATATACGAGTATTGTGAAGTTTGACAGGTGTCAGTAGTAAAAGTTTACAGTGAAGTCTATTTATATTTTTTTTTTCATTGAATAGGCGGCAAACGAACAGACGTATCGCCTAATGGTAAGCGATTACCGCCGCCCATGGATACCTGCAACACCAGAGGCGTCACAAGTGCCGGCCTTTGGGGAAGGGGAGGGTGGTGGAGGGACGGGTTGGGGTATGGGCCTCCGGTATTCCCACTCACTCAGTGAAACACAGCGCAAGCGCTATTTCACACCGGTTTTCTGAGAGATCATGGTCGGTCACTCCAGTCGAGCCGGCCATTTCATGCCGAAGCGTGGCTCTCCCACGATGAAAGTCAAAGTCTACAGTCTTTAAAGTAATTTCTTAGAATGTTTGATACCTTAATCTTAATAGGTTTTTACCGTATATTTTAGAAGTTGATAACGAAAACACATGTATTAACAGAAGAAATGAGTGCACCAATATCTCAAGAGCAAAGGATAAAATCCAATAAATGCATTTAAGAGACAATGGCATGGCTCATTCGCAATCACTCTGAGTGCTCTCCTGTATAAAATATCGTATTAGAATATAACCATAACCACAGCAGACGTTACAAGTTTCTGTGAGAAACAAACTAATTACAATATTCGCAACGTGTGAGACTCGCTAAGTGTTAAACAAAGAATAGTTAACATTAGCAACAGCTAATTGATGAACTCACTCATCTCTCATGCTACTTAATTTTGTAACAATTTTACGAAGAACATAAAAATCTACTCATTTCAGTCTGTTGTTTTTAATATGTAAAAATATATGAGTACCGTAAATTAAAAAAAAAACATCGGGTTGCACTCCGGGAGTGCCGGCAGAAGTGAAAACTTGAATATTAACGTTGTGCATTTTTGATATTTTGCAATGGTTAGAGAATAATTTTGTACGAATTGCTTTCATTATCAGTATAAAAGTACTATTATTTATGTGGTGGAATACAATATTCATTTATTGCGCTATCGTACACAAACATGACAATTTATATTACATTAAAAATTTAACACTTCAGAACTATTACAATTATTTTAGGTCACGTGACCTGACGCAAGTTTATACGTCCTCTCTCCATCCGTCTTACGAATTTTCGATCAGGTCACGTGACCTGACGCGAGTTTATACATTTTTACCCATTCCAAAAAAATACACAGTGCCGCCAAAGAAGTTTTCACTTCAAAAAAATCGACGGGTTGCACTCCGGGAGTGCCGGCAGAAGTGAAAACTTGAATATTAACGTTGTGCATTTTTGATATTTTGGAATGGTTGGAGAACAATTTTGTACGAATTGCTTTCATTATCAGTAGGTATTAAAGTACTATTATTTATATGGTGGAATACAATATTCATTTATTGCGCTATCGTACACAAACATGACAATTTATATTACATACACAAACGAACATTCGCGCAAGCGCCCTGCGCCGCCTGTCCTCTCTCCATCCGTCTTACGAATTTTCGATCAGGTCACGTGACCTGACGCGAGTTTATACATTTTTACCCATTCCAAAAAAGTACACAGCGCCGCTAAAGAAGTTTTCACTTCAAAAAACTACAATTGAATTAGATTTCAGGGCATTGGTACGAGTATTAACAAGAAGCTGATTGACAGTTGCGAAAATTTAAAGATTGAGGATACCGGAGGCACATATCCCAACTTCTCCCCTATACCCCTCCCCATCCCTCAAAGATCGGCAACGCACTTGTGACGCCTCTGGTGTTGCGGGTGTCCATGGGCAGCGGTAATCGCTTACCATCAACAACTATTCAATAAATAAATAAAAAAAACACATATTTAAATGTATCAATATTGTTTGTATTTCCGTGGCAATTAAAAACACCTCAGCTCTCTCTCTCTTGCTATAAAATTTCATTTTACTTTTGCAAGAATCACTTTTTATCGTGCATCACTAAACCAGACGACTAAAGAGGTATGTATCGTTGTTACATCATTTTTATTCACAATGATTAATATACAATATTGTAGAGAAATTAATACATTAATAATTATTGCATTTCACTTTCGATTTGCTTAGAATTATAATAACAACGTGCAGTATTGCTCTCGCACCGTATGTCCACGGATGCGTAAGATCATCAGTGATGTTATATTTATTTATGGAAAATTATTATAACCTACAGTAGGTACTTATTAATCTAGGTCATCTTAATCTATAAGTAACTCTAAACCCTAAAGGAATAAAGGAAAGAAAAAGTTAATATCAATTCAAGCAAGTATGCATCGAAGATAAAGTGTCTTTTTGACATAAAGTACATACTAAAATTAAAAAAAAAAAAAAATGTTTTAAGATGAAACTCGCTCTAAACTAGAGTGCGGACATTATTTTTCTACCCCAGTATATGCCTACCATTTAACCATTTGAGAACAATAATAAAAAATGCTGATTACTACGTTACTGAAAGTTACAAAACTTACAGTACTCGATTGACTACGAGTACTGTAAATCTTATTATTTTAAAGAATTATGTTTTGTTAATACTCGTAATTGCGTCACTGTATGCGGCAAATGTTTTAGGCACATATACTCGTATGCAATGCAAAACAACATTGTGTACATCGAATCGTGCTGACATCGTTGAAGTTTTATGCAACATTATAGCTTAGACAATATCACAAGTCTATTGACTCAATACTTCCGAGACAGGAAAGTTCCAAACATTTTTTTGCAACTTTTACAGCGAATGTTAAGTGCAAACAATAATCAATCTTATTCTAAACGGAATACGATTAAGAGGGATATTACTACGCTCAAAAGAAAGTAAAATTATGTTTTCATAAAATGCTTAATGACTTATAGCCTGTGATCGTTCCATCACAAACCAGTTCTCATATAACTATGTGTAAAAGTTTAATATTTAAATAAACTGCTATTGACAAAAGAAATTCTTTTTGTCAATAGCCTTTGGTAAAGGGAAATTATCTATTTTCAATAAAAAAGAAGGATTACCATGCACATTACATACAATCATTCGATTGTACTTAATTTGTTATCATTGCAGTGAGGTCAGAAACATAGCGGGCAATAGTGCTATACAAATAGTACTTTATGTAAATCTATCTATTGTTCATATTTTTTAATATGTCTTTATTTTATTAGTGCCATACAAAGCTTAATGTATATTAAGATTTATAACATACCACCATTTGTACTGTAATGATAACTTTACCAGGTGTCATAATATAAATGTCAAAAAAGTGGTCCCTACAAGGAAGCATAATACCAGTCCCAGTTTAAAATCCAGAAAGTGGTTATATATACGTTCCTAATGTCAAACGAGGGCTTTAGTAGAAAGGCGTGATAAGTGACATCGCCATAAGTCGTTATTTCGTAACATAAAAAAACTACGTACAACTGTCACCGACTGTACTTGCTGGATAGGTTCGTGACAACCTTTGACAACTTAATAGAGATTGTCGACGAGTGTTTTTTCATATCGGTCATCCAATCGATGATTTGAATGATCACGATCATCGATATGTTACGTTCGATTAAAAGTTGTTATATTTTTACACGACTACGGCGAAGCCAAAGAAGGGTAATAGTTATGGCAATCAGTTCCATCGTAGCGCCAAAACTACTGAAAGAATCGATTTAAATGAATGAGGTGTCAATAGATTCGTAATCAAATGACCCGTGTGAAATAGGCTATATATAAATTTTGACAATCCTTTTTACGTAGTCGTGTTATAGTTTTGAAACAATTTTCTTTTTGTTTCAGAGTAAAGACAAAATCAAAAAAAATCCAGATGCATAAAGATCGAATTGAAGCAGAAACATTAATTAATAGTTTAGTCATTTAAGCGCTGTGGTAGAACAGATAAACATACATAGACTGCGAAAACTCTTATCCTTGAAAACCTACAGCCATCATTGTTTTTCGTAACTTTAAATTGAGCCAATATTAACAATATTTTTAAACATGACATTTCATCATCATCGTCAACAACCCATAACGTCCCACTGAGGGCTCGGGTCTACTTTCAGGAGAAATGAATGAAAAAACATCACATTTAACTGGAGCAAATTATTTTGTGAACTTTTTAGTTTAAATTTCAATGTGTCAATAGAATTGAAACGTATACAAGACAGCCTAGACCTCAACCAAGAAGAATTTTATAGAAATCATCTTCATTATTTATGTAAAAATATTAAGTTCTTTGCTCTTGATTTGGAATGATCTTCAAAGCAATATACGGTTGCATAACTTTTTAAACGATATTTATACCGTTTTTTAATAAAATTTTAGAGCAGTGTGTATTTCGGATTATATTTCATGTAAAAGTGCTGTAACCTAAGTCGTATAAACGTTTTGCTGTTACATAAAATCATCTAAGTTCATTAACCAAGGTGAAACATGAAACACGTCTTTTTCTAAGTCTAAGTTCTAGTTAATACTGACGAAAGAAACAACCAACATTATAACTAAGCTTGTAAAAATAATGATTATTTTAAAATAAACATACCACCACCATAATGATAAATTAATTACTGCGAATAATACATGATTATATTGAAAAAAAAACAGATTAATTTATCAGGAACAATAGCTTGCAGTATCGCGCAAACTTTTCCAGTTCACTACAGGTTGAGTGAAAACGCAATAACATAGACGCAAGCGCAGAGCTACACACACATATATGCTATATACGTATGTATATAATGATCTTTCTTCATAGCTGTATCTTATGAGTTTATAATTGCATTTTCGTTGCCTAATCAGTACACCTATTCATACATAGCAAACAGCAAATAATAATAGATAAATTTATTCGTAAATTACTTATTAAGAATGATTATTAGACATAAATTTACTTAAACTTCTTAGAATCTGAATGTGAATTTTGGAGACCTTCGTTTTAATGACAGTTAGGTTACGCTAATAGTATTTTTAAGACGATTTCTGTGATACGAATATATTCTGTGTCGCAGGGAACTTAATATAAGAATATAAGAAACATCGGGGTTCCCACACAGGATGGGGCCATCTACCAACCGTAGGTGGCCCGAGATACGTCGGGGTTCCATGGTTTTCCTTTCTAGGTTGCGGTTTTAGTTGGCTCGAATCCGACATCATAAAAAACATTCACACTCAGAATAATATTTTTTGAGTCACAATAACTGTTGCCCCATGATTGAACCCACAACACTTAATAAAGTAATAAACGAAGAGGTGATCGCTTGAGCCACTACGCCATCCCGCAATCTTACGTTTATAATTATATTATAGGCTATTGAATCTATAAACAGAAATCATCGTCACTTCTAGGCTAAAAACATATACATTCGTATATACATAAAATATTGATAAATATATGTAAACGAATGAATGTTTCAAAATTTGTAAACTAAATATCAAACTCTCAGGCCATGACATCTACCTCTCACGGACTTTAAACATCATTCGTCAGTTCAGGTCGCTATATATCATCTAGTTGTGGCCTAATTTAATTATTTAAAAAAAAATCAATACATTTTAAGGATTAGCGGTTTTAATTTAGGATTTTATTTATTTAGAATAGAGTGAACAAATATTTCAATCATTCATTTATGATTACGATTAGATTTTTTAGATAAGGTGTATGTCAAAAAACCTTTGGCGGGTGGATAGTTACATATATAAATTATCTTGGCTGGAGACTACACAGTTTTTGAAACATTTCCTAGGTCCAATTGTATTATGTTAGACGGAGCAAAATTTATTTCAAAATAAGCTCTTTTAGTTTTAAATAGTCGTTTAATCAATAACGTTAAATCTCGATCCTCAACAGGTTTTATAACACCTTTTGACCCATACAACCGCAACAGTAAGTAAAATCAAAGGTGAAACGTTCAAGTTGTGATTAATATTGCATACAAATACTAAATAAAACTTGATTCGCTCTTCAAGGGTCTTTAGAATATTTAACTATCATATTAATGAAATACCTCTAAGAACAGGTGTATACCCAAAGCATAGTATAGATTTTCAATATCAAACTTCGACGCTACAATATTAATGTTTGCTATTAGGTTTGACGCAGAATGGATTACTATTATTACTCGTATATTTTGACTTTCATTGCATTTTAATTCCATATTAATCCGGCATATCTTTGAATTGTATGAAGTTTCGACAAGATTACACTAATAAACATTTATTATTTGAAGTTTGAAAGTTTAAAAGTAATACAACTTTGAGAGGTTGTCACCGATAACATGTATGAAAGGAAATATAGCCTACTATCTTTTATCGGTTATCGCAGTAAAGAGTAATCTATGCCTTTCCTTAGGAATCAAAGCATCACTATACCACATTTAATTAACATTGGTGCAGTGGTTTGGCATTGAAAGCAGAACAAACAGACAGAGTTACTTTCGCATTTATAATATAAATAAGCATGGATGTCACGATTGAAGTGTCAAAAAATTTGTAATAGCGGTTCACAACCAAATCGGTTTAGTAATTTAGCTGGTGGAACACATACACACATAAACTCCTAAAACGGTTACTCTTCCTTTTGGCTTCACCGTAGTAAAAAGGCACATTAACTTTGTCTTGCTTCCTCGCACTTAGAAACAGATATTCACAGTATCAAACGAGATGCTTTTTATGGTGCATTTCCTGTATTGTGCAATATTCTTGCGTAATTAATTAGTACCGTATGCATTAAGAAAGGAAAGAAAGTGCCGTCATATGTTCATTCAGGAAGGAAGTTCTACGCTGTTATGTTAATATTACCTGTACACAGTCGATGAGTATTGTCAACAAGTATTAAGTTGTTTTTGCGAATTACGCTGTTTCAATGCAGCAAGTGGTTTATTCATATTTATTGACGCTTGTAAGAGGTGGTTCAATGACGGAACTAAGGCGGTTCTCATACTACCGATACCTATATGTATTTTTGTAATCACTACTAGTTTTTTGAGAAACAGTGACTAGATTATTTTGGGTAAAAAATATACGAAATTTACTTTAGGAATAGTTATTGTTCGAATCAAAGTAATTAGTCATCTCATGTAGCAAAATAACTGTTGATTTTGCAACCGGTGAACATTTAAACCAATATCCAATCCAAAGAGTCTAAAGAAAAATACCTGTGGCAAAAACAAAGGTATGTTTTTAGGTAGTGAAGTTTGTATAGACACAGAAGCTCTTTTAAAAAGTGATTTTGAATTGATTGTTTGTCTAATCAAACCTATGTTTGTAAATATCTAAGCTTTTTAACAGATAAACATCCGAATTCGACCTTGAGTTGCGTATTCGTTATGTCATCATGATTTGAATATAGGGCCTCATTACCATACTTAGCTATGACTAGCTTGAATAAACATTGTAATCACAAAAAAAATATCTGTAATATCTGAATATAAAACATTTATTTTGCATTAGATACAAGTGCGCTTTAAGTTTTGTATAACTTAAATATCATAGTAGGAACTAAATCTACTATTATACTTAAATTTTAACTTGTTAAAAAAGACATTATTGTATAAAATTTACACTAAACTATAAACCTTGGGAGAGATATGCTTCGGCATGAATGGGTCGGCTCGACTGGAGTGATATCACGGCCTCACAGAAAACCGGTGTGAAATAGCGTTTGCGCTGTGTTTCACCGAGTGAGTGAGGATACCGGAGGCCCATACCAACCCCTCCCTCCATCCCTTTTCCCAACCCCCAAAGGTCGGCAATGCACTTGTGACGTCTTTGGTGTTGCGGGTGTCCATGGGCGGCGGTAATCGCTTACCATCAGGTGATACGTCTGCTCGTTTGCCCACTATTCAATAAAAAAAAAACCTACTTGCCGTAGTCAAAGATTACCGTTGATCTTACGTTTATTTGAAGTAATTGTTTGACAAAACTACTAGTAACAAGATCCATAAAGAGGGAATATTTAAGAAATACTTGAAACATAAGTAATATAGTATAAGCTACTTACAATCTCATCGAAGACCACGTTTTTATAATTTACTATCTCCTTCAGGTAATCTCCTAATAACTAGAGAGTATGATATAAATTATCTAATTCATATCACATTGAATTGAAAGATCATGCTAACATCCAAAATTTGGCAGACACGCAGTAATTAGATGACACGTCAACTTACATAATACAACTCCAACAAGAAATGCGAAAGTTACAATTTCACTACAACTTCGACTGACGACATTATGCGGGTACGCGCGATTTCTCACCTGACCATGCATAGTTTATATTATAAGGGGACCGCTTTTCTAAAATCAGCTTTTAATATTATACAGAATCGGACTTTTTTCGCCACATGTATATATGTAAACAAGAATACGGTCGGTAGAATTAGAACTATTTATTAGGATGTTAAATTATTTATTTAGATAGTCTGACAACCTAGCAAATGTCGCAGAAACCCATTATATGAGGACACCAAAAGACCAGTTGTTGTGATGATTTGAAACATGACTCATTTGATTGCACTTACCAGCTCTCAACAAGGTCTAGCAACTTTACACATAAACCTAATGAGAGTCCTTAGTTACAGAATATTATTGAAGCTTTATTTTGAGTGTAAACGTTTTATCTCATAACTTGGATGAAAGGTAGTGTCAAATCCTTTCCGATCTATCACCCTTTAATGTAGGATGGAAAAAACGTTCCGAAAAACGGGCAAATTTTGAAACATTGGTTTTTGGCAGATTGTTTCGTATTAACGTTATTTTTGTACCCCTTGAGAACTGTACTTTTAGATTAACAAGGATACTTATACGTTGGGGGTGAGAAAGGGCTTTGATTTAAGATGTCATCTCATTAATGTTTGTCTAAAAATCGTGTATTGAAATTGAACACACTAAAACCACATAGTATTACATTTCCGCCATAAATATAGATGATGAGATGAATGGATACCTTTTTCTATATGTCAGATTTTTACCATAATTGGCTAAGTAGGTAAGGTGTTAAGACGTAACAATTGAATTAATTTTAATACGCTCATAAAAACTACATTATTTTTACCTATTTCCTTTTAAAATATTCGTAAGGAAATATAAATAACGCATCAAGGACGCTATTGTAATTGAGTCTGCTCGTTTCGTTATTTATCTGTGACCATTTTGGTTATGTCGGAAGTAACTCAATATAAAACAGTATCAAATTGATTTGCATAAAACCCGCGATAATAGAATTAGTCTAGCGTTCACGGAAGCCTCGGAGGTGACTAAAAAACGTATTATTAATGTTTAAAGGAATTCAAAAATACTTATTGCGGTAACTTGCTTTATGTTTTTTTTTATTACAATCCAAACACTTTTAGGTTAATTTAAACGCTTATTAAGCTGTCACGGTATTATTTGTGATAATGGTATAAACGCCCATTGAGTAATTTAAAAAATAATGATATGTTACTGCTCAGACTGGCTATTACTTGTTTAGCGATAGAAACATTAGTCAGGCAACGACACGGCGTACTTTTCTGACTGATATTTAAGGTAATCTGTCCAATAAACCTTAACACATGTATTGTATTAGAAGTATATTCTCGTCACTAGTAAAATGGATATTATCTAACTATGTTCTTAATTACTAATAAAATACATTACCCTCCTTTTGATATCAATATTTATCCTAGTAATCATCAATGATCATCAACAAAGGAATTTTATAATATATTTCCTTAAAGTAACATATACGTATACTTGTAACGTTTTTTATTATTTAAACTATCTGAAACTGGTTCATTCCCTTCATTTCTTATTCATACACATACTGAGCTAAAAAAATCGTTAAATCATATTTATTTTTAATTGTGGTAAGTAGCAGCCACATTAACACTTACTTGGATCACCTGTTAAAAGTAGGAATGGACTCTAATAGACAATCATAATCCTGTCTTTAGAGCCCTAACCACCGGTTTCTTGGTTTATGTATATAAAATATTAATAAAAAAAAAATGAAAAAAAAAAAATAAAAAAAATTGCCATAAAACGTTTTTTTACAAATTATATTGAGCTCCCTGATCTCGGAGCTAGGTTCAATGACCTGTGTTACAGAGATCAGTATTCCCTCTCGGAATTAAATGATATAATTATGATTTTATGGAAAAAAGAAAAATACAGAGGTTAATCACAAAAAAAAAGGCAAGTAATACTCTTATATATTACAATCAAAATAATAGATTGTTATGTGTGTACGCGTGTATATGTGTGTCTGTGTGTGTATGTGTGTGTGTGTGTGTGTGTATGTGGGTGTATGTGTGTGTCGTCTGTATGTAAGATTCGGAGAGTACATTTCACAAAACTAACAATTCATATAATAAAAGGAATGATAGCAAAGACGGAGTGACATAATAATGTTATTTACTTGTACTTGTTAACATGTTTTAGTTTCTTAAGTTATTTTACATAAAAGAACTCGTAAAAGCGGAACTGTAATCAACTCATATAACGCTAATAAAACCATGACACGTCTATTTCGTGATGTTCGTATATATTTAAAGAGGCTTATTTGAGTCGATATACCATCAGCACACGTTTTCATACCCTTGAATCAGTGAAGATCCTCTTTACATATGCACTTCTCATTGATGAGCCATCACTCGACTGTCAAGTGTGTAAATATGGTATAATCGCTAATGTCCCACTGATTAGCACTTCTAAATATGTGTTTTGAACAAGTGTATAGCAATAAAACTTTGCATTATCAATTTGACTATGTGAAGATGTGGGTTTAGGAAAGGGGTTAAATTTTTATGCGATTACAGCAAAGTGATAATTAGGATAAGGTTTTAACAGTTTGTGTATATATATTCCACCAACAATAAATTTGAAAATCACTAAATCGGAAGTTAATTTTTCGTATAGGTCATTTTGCATACAAGCATTGATTTTTATGTTAAAAAGAAGTATTTTTTTTTTAAATTAGAGTTTGCAACATTTTTTTTTTTCACTTTATGTCTATCCTAATTAGACAAATATGTGTGAAATAAAATTCCCCTAAAGATGCAGTCTGTTTATAGATAATTTATCTCAGATAAACTTTAAAAAGATTGGTTTCTAAATAAACAAGTTCCAGCTTAATTAATTAAGTTTAAAAAAATAATAATTTAAACATATTTATTACATGTGTGACAGGCCGCTTGTTTAGAATTCATGCTACTGATTTCACTTTATTATACATTTTCATGGATGGAGAAGGTAAACCGAGATACATATAAACGCTTTGACCAATACTATAGAGATTAGTTAATATAAAACGTAAAGCATCAATAATGTAATGTATGTATGTGTGTAATGTATGTATGTAATGTAATGTATGTGTGTAATGTATGTATGTAATGTAATGTATGTATGTGTGTAATCTATGTATGTAAGGTTTATATATAATGTATATATGTCGCGTTGCATTCCGCAAAGCACTGGGTCAAAACTCTATAAGTGTTGCCATCGGCACGATAATAAAAAGATGAAAAACTCATCAACGTTGAAAAGTAACAAAATAAACGACTTATAAACGATACCAGTGCATACGGTATGCTATAAAGGGCAATTTATGCTACCTAGGAGATAACTATAACATGTTGCAATTGAAGAACGAAACCTAGGTTGTTATTTAATCATTCGTGAATCATGAAACGACATTTCGGCGAATGAATTTACAAATGAGATGTTATTAAATTGAATAAACAACAAAGCAAAGGTCAAATATTTACCTACATTAAATTAAATACAATTTACAGCTTCATACAAAGCTAGCTTTCTTCCACATAACACTTTAAATCTTGATTGATATGTTCTTTAAGAACTGTACTTTTGTATGTACAGCGTGTAACAACGTGTCTGTCATCATGATGATCCGTTGTGCACTTAGGTTACGAAAGCGTAACAAACAAACAACATTAGCATTTGTAATATCAAAACAATTTAGTTAGGAGTAAGCGTGGGTAACTGTAAGTGTGTGTAACACTGTCTGTTATCAGTCTTGGATTCTGTAAACTAAAGAATATCGTTACGCAATTTCTACATCTAAATATTTTTACAACTATGTGTCAATTAAATCTTATTTCATTTATAATTAAATTTACTATTTATTCACTAATGCAGATTAAATATAGATATATTCATTTTAATTTGCATATGTTTTAGAAGCAGACGATTATATTTAAAACCAATATGTATATACACAATAATCGATTAACAGGAATTTAAGTTTTTTTAAATATAATTTTTCATATTAAATCTGTCTTATAATTTACGAATACTTACGAAATTTCTTAACTAGTTTTAATACTAAACCCAATTAGGTATTCGTTTACGGATCATTTGCGAAAATAAAACAAAATCTTGAAAACCATAAAAAAATAAGCGGTACACCAGTAAAAACAATCGGTTATCGAATCCAAATCGAGTTACGTCCTAAAACAATATCGATTACGTAAATATTGACTAACTGAAATAATTACTGATGGTGACATTACATCAAGCGGTCAACGCGCCATGAACACCTGTTACACTGGACAATCGCACTAAAAGAAAGTCGCCCGCACACATCATGACCGTGAAAGTGTGCTACGTCGAAACAATAAAAAGACGTGCAATTCCGTGATTCGCTTTATGTCGGATAATGTAAGTTGTTATGTAATAGGTGTAATCGGACGAACACCGGTGATTTAACACAGGTTTCACGAGGCAATTAATATAACGAGTAAGGCTGATTTTTCATTTATGCTAAAGTTTAACTGTACTTAGAAAACTACCCAATTGTGTGACAGCAAAAAACATCAAAAACATCTAGGGATTAAAGTATTTTTTAATCAACTACAGCGAAGAGTTTAAGAAAGACAATAGTTTTGGCATCTTTATAGGTTTAGCTGAACCGGCAAACGTTTTGCCATAAAAATAAAAATTTTGGGGTGGATCACCCTTATCATTTAGAGGTATGAAAAATAAATGCACACAGAATTTCATAAAAATAGTTACAGCCATTTTGAGGGAGTTTAGTAACAAACTTCGCGACACGAGAATTTTATATATTAGATATGCTCTATCGTAGCGCCTAAACTACTGAACCGATTTTAGTGTAGATATATTTTTTCGGACATCTTTTTTTACTTTTTTTGTTGTTACAAACCTTAAAATACTTCATAATGTTGTTGAAGGTGAAAACAATAGACCATCAATTGTATATTCATCATATCGGTTTAAGAGAATAGGCTTACAAGAAATAGTAAAGTTTGACCTTGGTACTATTTAACAAAAAAACCCCAGTGACATTTGAACTTTACACACAAACTACTGCCTTTACACACATTTAGGATTGGTCAAGCATAACCACAGATTACTAAATATTGTTTCATTATTCCAAAAAACGTTACAGTAACACTAAGATTGATTTACGATCTTCATGGAAGGTTAAGAATTAAATTATACATCGGATCGCCAAATATTGTGTATTTTGTGGTTTTATTTAAGACTCACCAATGAATGGTTATGCCATGAATTCATCATAGCCTCGTAACACACGTGAGAAGTTACATGGGTACCTACATAATTTAATTTGTAAATTACGCTTGTGAGTTCTCGACCTTAAATAAGGCATGTTACACAATAACTGACTTCATTGTAGTCTTTATGAGCAGTTTTGATTGATACACTTACTGTCGATGGAAATTAAACTTTCTTTTTTATGGTATATTACTACTTCAATGCAATTTATAAAGTCTTGAATGTGTATTGACGTAATGTTTCATTACAATGAGGAAGTTACTTTGAATAAGATTGTTATTTAAAAAGTATGTTATGTTTAATTGTAATTACATTTCTGCTATTAAAGTTATCAAGGTTTTTAAACATATAGATTTTAAATAAACAGATTACAAAAAGGTAATCAAACTAATCTTAAATTCTTTAATTTTATGTTCTTTGCTATAGGACTGATATGTTGGAACAGACATTAGTTAGACGACTGATTTATTTTAATTAACTTCGTGGCGTAGTGGTAGCTTTTGCGACTGCTAAGCTGGTGGTCTCGGGTTCGATTCCCGGGTCAGACCAACTGTTTGTATCATACAATATCATCATATATATGTATTTATTTACAAAAAAAAAGTATATAAGTATTTATATCAATTGTCTAGTACCCATAACACAAGCTCTGCTTAGCTTGGGACTAGATGGCGATGTGTGTTAGATGTCCGGCATATTTATTATTTATTTATATGTCTATAATTGATTTCATAGAAGTAGACGCTTTTCGTTTTGTCTTTAATTGATTTTAATCGCAGCACTACAATGTATTGTTGCTTGTAAGTCTAACACTGAAATAAGTCTTTCGATTGATACATACTAATTTTGATGAAGGAATTTGAAATTGTAAGAGTTGTTTTTTATGTTAATACCATACTGTTGCAATTTGTTGCCATATCTATACTAATATCATAAAGCTGAAAAGTTTGTTTGTTTGTTTGAACGCGTTAGCCTCCGGAACCGTAGGTCCGATTTGAAAAATTCTTTCAGTGCTGAATAGTACATTTATCGAGGAAGGCTATAGGCATATAAATATCATCACGCTAAGACTAATAGGAGCGGAGCACTAATGAAGAATATTACAAAAAACAGGAAAAAATATTACACTACGGGCAATAAGAGACGGAAACGAGGTTGCGTGGGTCAGCTAGTATTTCTATAAAAGTCCTGTACCTGTACCATTTAATCAAAATATATTAAAGACAAATACACTTAAACTCAATAGTCATTATATCTGTGATCCTTCTCAGTATTTGGTTATGTTTTCTGTGATCTTTCCGGATTTTTATGTTTAATCAACTGACTCGGTAAATTTTTTTCCCATCAAGTGGCAGTTTCCACGATTACCTAATGTCTACTTTTTAACAATAAATGCACAGTTGTGAGAAAGTTTTCGTAAGCCATGTGTTTGTTTGTTCTTAGCCAATCCATTAATATTTCGAAATACCTATTGTTAAGTGTTTGAAGTAACTAACAAAGAACCTACAATTATCAATCAGCGACATCTAATCGCACGATGCTTTAGCAAACGTGACGTATGACTTTGAACTATTATATAACTGAAAATTCTAAGAAAACTTCTATCAATATCTTTGCGAAAGTTCTGACACGATTATCATAGCGAATGTATGTATATAGATTATATTTTCATAGCAAATGTATGTATTTTTACTACCCGACGTTTAACCGATATATGGTCCCCGTAATGATAAAATATGTAACTGTTTTTTGTGTTGCTACTTTGTTATTTTATGTATTATGGCACGGTTGTGTAAAATAGCTTTATGCACGGCGTTACCTGGGCCCAATTGAAACCAGCGACAGATGTTATGTCTGACACAATGCTGAATTGGGCCCATTTTGACCTTGCAAAATTGTGGTTTGTTAACTTTTTTGTTGTCAAAATAAATAATTTTCTTTCTTTCTTTATATTATAATTTTGAAATTAAAAATTTAAATTTTGAAAGTGTTTTGGACAGCATAAATATGTATCAGCAAATTTGTTATTTGAACTGAATAATATTCAAATTCATTGATTTTATTTTATAAAGCACTTAATTTTCATTTTCTGTATGAATATATGTAAATTTACTTTCTGAATTGACCATATTATTATTTCACATCAATACCACCACAATGTTTTAAACCAAACTGTCTTGGTTTTTTATGAAGTGTATCAAAAAATCACCGTTATATGTTAAACTCTATCTGAAGCTAACCTTGAGGAAGAATTTATTATTAGTTAAGGCAAAAGAAGATCATAAATTGTGTCGAGAAAAGATTATCACAAGTCTTATAAGGGATACGAGATAGACACTACAACAACCTAATGGAGGTCCAACTGACAACTGATGGACATGACTGATAAATATGGTAGTCAACCTAATAAATCATCATCATCATTAGCCTATCGCAGTCCACTGCTTTATAGGCCTCTCTTCCATAGTACGCTTCTCAACTTCTCGCATCCTAATAAATGTGTACTAAATTAAAATCAGCTCATCTTCCTAGCTTTAATTATTCCCAAGATTTTTTGGGGTTGGCTAATAGTTCAACCAGTTTTACTTGTATATCAGTTTTTCCACGGAGCGACTGGCATCGGACCTCCGCAACCCTGAGCGTGACTGAATTCGAAAATTTAACTAGTTGTCAGTATATTGAGGGCACTGACTGCCCAATAACGATTGCCATAGATGTTCATGATAACCGGGACCGACGGCTTAACGTGCTAGCCGAGGCACGGGCTTGAAACTCCACCCACCATCGACCACACTCCGGGCTACTATTAAGAATTTCTTGTAAGAAAAACCCAACAGCGGTCCGATCCGGGAATAAAACCCGAGACCTCATGATCTGCAGTAGCTTACGCTAACCTCTAAACCAACGAGGCAGTTTCATAGTCAATCTATGAACAGTGAAAATAGTTCAATAGCACATTGGCATGTACTCATAGAAATGGTTACAACAATTAATAGAATGTCGTAACGACAATCGTTTACGACAATCGTATTGGCAATCAATCTATTGATTATTCTGACCCTACATTAGCTTCGACGAACCATTACTAGATTTAAACACGAACCTTTCTGCATATGTTAAGGTCGTGATCTACTAACACCATTCGATTACTGTTATTTAGTACATAAATCAAACTAGTAGACAGGACGATTACAATCGGATATGCCACTCGATAGCAATTAATAATAAACGATATTTGATAAATGATGTGTTATGTTAGACTTCCGATTGATATTTTAAACTTCAGGGGCTGAAATAATGATATGTGGAAAGGATAATACGATTGGGAACCAATATATTTTTATATTTGGGGTACGAGCTTCCGGTATCCTCACTCACAAACACAGCGTAAGCATTATTTCAAACTGGTTTTCTGTGAGGCCGTGGTATCACTCCGGTCGAACCGGCCCATTCATGCCGAAGTATGCCTCTCCCACTCTTGAAAAATTACGGTGTCTATATCTATTGTCGGTCCCGGTTGCCATGAACATCTATGGCAATCCTTATATAAAAAATCAATGCCCTGAAATATACTGACACTCACTCCGTGGAAATACTGATATTTAGGTAAAACCGATTGTACTAATAGCCGACCTCAAATCATCTTAAAAACAATTTAGACGAAATTATAAAATAATACTTTACTAGTACAAAATGATCTAACAAAAAAAATTGTATTTCCTAGAAATGTACTGTATTATTTTTAGGATTCACTGCATGAATGACTGTGTGATTTAAGCAGCCACCTCGCCGCTTGCTACTGCGCTGTTGTTGTGAGTTCAAACATCAAATCAAACAACACTGTGTGATTCATATACTGTTGTTCTAAGTATATTTTTGTGTCCATTTCACATATGTCAATACAGTCCCCGGCGAAACATAAATTTGGGATATGTCTTTTTAAAAATAAATAAATTAATGCTGTTTGTAATTAGAATTCTCAATTAACAAATTACGTTAACTGCCGACCACACCTATGTTAAATATTGAATTTGTTCAAGTATGAACTTTTTACATCTTTGCAAAAGCATCCACAAGGTCATGCATATTTTATCAAGAAAGATCATCAAGTACGTAAACCTGTTTCTATTCATTGACGAAAGCGAAACACGAGATAGAAAACTATTTTTCACATCTTTTAATAAAGAGATGACTAATAAAATGGTCTTGTACTACAAATACCAAACCAAACTGAACAATGAAAACTGGTCTTTCTCAACACTTCACAATAATCCGTGACAAATTGTTGTCATCACAATAGCGGACTACACGTTTCAATGAAATAACAGTAAAATAAAAGAAATGTATGCAGAACCTTGGTCTTTTGATGTTTGTCCCACTGACATTTAATTCTTTTTAATTTAAATGTGGATGGCATATATCTCGTTATTAAGTGCGCGGAGCCGTTGTTTACACGTTTAATTAACCACATTTTACTAAAAGTAAATAAACATCAAGACCAAAAAGTAAGCTATAAAAAGTGTAGTGTTAAATTCTTCTATCTGGTATAATACTAAGTTTCATAAAACGTTCTAAGGCTTACAAGAACTACAAACTATAAATATGAAAGGTTTATATTGTGGATAGATAGAATAGGAAAAGATCTTAGTCTTTTTATTTTATTAGTGGCAAACTAGAATGTTATTCTTTTAAACTGACTTCAAAAAAGGAGTAGGTTCTCAATTCGACTGTATTTTTTTTGTTTGTTACCTCATAACTTTCGACTGGGTGAACCGATATTGATGATTCTATTTTTATTTGAAAGCTGGTGCTTCACGTGTGTTCCAGTCTTTAAAGTCAGTTTCTTTTTGTTATTACGTATAAATCCATATTGATTCTTACTAAAAGGTGTTTTATTTAACTGCCTCGGTGGCGCAGTGGTAGTGAATGCAACTGCTGTGCTTGAGGTCTCGGGTTCAAATCCTGGGTCGGACCAAATGTTTGTGTGATCTACAAATATTTGTTTCAGGGTTTGGGTATTTTCTATTTATAATATGTATGTATTTACAAAAAAACAGTGTTTATGTATTCATATCAGTTGTCTAGTACCCGTAAAACAAGCTCTGCTTAGCTTGGGACTAGATAGCGTTGTGTGACATAATACGATGTCCGGAACATTTATAAAAAAAAATTCAATCACATAAACATATAAAAATTCACATTTACCAATATGTACAATAATGCAAACAGAAAATATAACTATTATTTATTTGTTGTAACATGAAGTAGTTACCTTGTCTATATGTCCATCTGTCTCAAGATTATGGTTCAATTGAAGTCATAAAATCGTTTTGCAATATTTCTATTCAGCAGTAATACCATCTAATAGTAGCTTACAAAGAGATTACTGTTCATATCATGACAGCTAATCCTTGACGGTTGAGACGTATACAGACTAAATATAAGTTATCACATATTTATTCTGTATAGGTAATCAAAATTCTTCAATATGTGATTACCTATAAGTATTTAGTCTGTATACTTACATACGGACTAAAGTCTGTATACTTACTTTCGACCCATTCATTCTTATTCACCTTCATTGATCTATATTACCTTTTTACGATATTTAATCTACCCAATATGTCCATTTTCCACTAGTTTGAGCATAGAACCAAAATTAAATTCTAGATATTGAAGTGGCTCTCCTTCAAAATAACTAGGACGCCATAGTGTGGCTCACAACACTGAATTCTCTACTCTCGGTATGATAATGGTGGCCAACACTCATGTTTTTCATCAGGCTGAGTAATCATTTCACAGCTAGACATAGAAAAACAAATAACTCTAAAATCTGTTACTAATTTCTGCCTCGTACAACAAAACTGTGCAATAAACTGTCGCCTGCGGTGGTCCCGGACCAATACGACCTTTAAACCTTCAAGAAAAGAGCGTACACCTTCTTAAAGGCCGACAACACACTTTTGATGCCTCTGGTGTTGCTGGTGTCCATGGGCGGTGGTAATCGCTTACCATCAGACAATTGGTCTGCTCGTTTGCCCCTATACTATTACTAGACTCAGAACAACAATTTGTGGATCACACAAAGTGTTATTCCATGTGAACCCACTACACTTGACAAAGTAGGGAACGGCACGGCGACCGCTTAACCACCAGGCCAAACGTGCAGTCAGATTTGCGTAGTAGTGTGTTGTTGGCTTAGGATTTTTTCACATTACAACAATATTAACTGTAATAAGAGTTGTAACCACTCTCGTATTGTTGCAACATCAATAATAACTATTAACACTAACTTTTAAATGTTCTTGACACAACTGGAAGTGAAATGCATTTCAATATACTAGTATTTAACTAGAGCGGTTTCCCAATTTTTTCTACATTAACAAACTTTGTTATGCAGACCAAATCACTTACAGCAAGTACTATATGTAACAAGAATTTTAAAAAAAGTGTCGTAATTAAGGCATTTGTAAATATTTCAATGTGTAATACTTTTTTTCAATTGTTATTGTAAATCTAAAATAATAAAATTCGTTCACATTTTTGCGTTAGTTTTAGCAAAAGATATTAAGAAAGCAGCTAGTTTTCAAATTAACTAAAACAAACAATGTGGATTTTGGCAATATTATTTATAATGCAAATTTTATTTATCGCAATGAATTAGATTTCATGTACATTTAAAGGGTCATAATTTTAATAATTGAATTGGTTATAGTTACACAAAAGCATTTCTAACAAATATAAATGGATTTATGTTATTTTTCACTTGTGTGGTGGTGTTCATTTATCAAGGTATAGATAGAAAATTACACGTTACATAAATACATTTAAAGAAATATTGTGTATTTAGCGAGAGACCACCCAGTTTAAGTCTAGATAGCCTTGTACGAGTATGCATTAGTTAGCTTGCTAAATAAACGCTGCATTTAATCCAGTTAAGAGATTTAGCTCTTTTCTTAAATAAGTGAAATACTTGAAATTCATTCATACTAATATTATAAAGCTTTAGAGTTTGTTTGTTTGTTTCAACGCGCTAATATCAGGAACCGCTGGTCCGATTTGAAAAATCCTTTCAGTGTTGGATAGCCCATTTATCGAGGAAGGCTATAGGCTATATATCTTTATACTAATACTAATAGGAACGGAGCACCAATGAAGAATGTATTAAAAACCGGGGAATATTTTCACGCTACGGGCAATATAAGACGCAAACGAGGTTGCGTGGCTGACCCACGCAACCTCGTTTGCTAGTAATTAGATATATGAACGTATTTTAAACAAAAATGAAAATGCTACAGTTACTTAACGTTTAGGGGAAATATAGATGTTTTGTTCGCATATGGCCTAGGACAAATGAACAGACATACACCCGTTGAATCACTAATGCTGTTTGTGAAATTGCAACCAACCTTGGCCTACATTATCGACTACCTATTGTAGAATTTTTAATCATAAAGGTGATGACGCAAGTACAACAAAGACTTTACGTGGTCATGGAAGAAGTAGTTACTTAAAAAAAATTATGTTAAAACAGTTGATGAATAAAAATTAATAAATTTCTAAAGAAATCGAAAAAAGTAGGTTAGATTTATTCACAGCTACTTACTTTTAGTATGAACAAAGAATAACAAATACAATAACAACAATAAAAACGAAATGTATTAAATAATCAAATGCAATGCGTACATTTTAGCGGAAAATTCCAAAATTTTTCTCTCCTTTTTTTTCAGTTATATTTTAGTATTAAAGAAAACTTAACAGAAACAGAACACGCTAGAACCATTCACATACTGCAAAAAAACCAGAAGCAGGAACGGAGAAAACAGTTAAAGTTGGAGGAGGCCTTTGCCGATTGGAAAACAGACCTACAAAAATAATTAACTATTAGAATAGATTAAGATTAGTTTAGCTACAAAAATATATTTATATAATTTCTCTCAACTCTCAAAATAACTCATAGTTAATATTTCTTAATACTTTGTAAATAGCAACTAAGTTGGTCTGAATAAAGGGCTTTATTATTATTATTATTGGTATCATTCTGTATTTATAAAAAGATATATATAGTGATTATATCTCCATATATTAAGTGCATAAGAAAGTGGTGATCAACAATTCGTCGAACGATTGCAGAAAATGACCGCAGTTCACTTTTTAACTTGACCACTAATCACAAGCTACTAGAAAATTGTACAATGATTAATATCTCAGTTTTACCGTCAGCATTCATATACACGTACATATTTCTTAGTATGTTTAGTTCTTACTTTATTTTAAATAAAATATTTTTAACAAAGATACATAGACACACAGGCTAGGCCACTAAACAAAATCTTTTTTTTTTAAACTTCTAACTAAAAATAGTAAATTAGCTTAAATAAAATGTTTTTTTTTCTTTTTCCTTACTTTTTATATTTATGTACTAACATGAATATGAAAACAGAACCAAAATATTTTAGTAACAAAACGCTCATTTGTGTAGGTATTAAATAGTAAAAAATAAATATTTAATAAAAAATAATATAAAGTTATTCTAAAATTGATTTCAAACAGAATATGATAGAAGATAGTGTGTACGCAATAAGATTAATGTTTTGTTGAATGTTGAGAACTGGAGTTTGCTTAACAATACCACCGAGAATAATTTCTCTATACACGTTGTGTAACTGATTTCTTTGGACTGTTTTCGTGAAAAATTACCGTGTATATATCTATTTATTTTGACTTGTATGGTACTGTCTTTTGCAAATAATCGTGATTGACTCAATCGAAGTGTACAACATCTCGAACTAATCTAGAGATGTAAAGTTTTGTGTTCTCAATTTTGATGTAAACTTATAAATAAATGTTACTTTCTGTGGCAGTATGAAGTTGAAACTATAGAGGTCTATTCTATTCGAAGCCTGTCCGTATTTTTTAAATTAAAAACCTATGTTTTATTATAAATTTTAAAACTAAACTTTAAAATCATCTATTTTTTAATTATGTTAGCCGTTATTTAGTTTATCTCTTCACTGTTTGTTAAATTTAGATTTCTATTAATTTTTTTTTTTAAAAGTTGTTCTATTTAAATTTAGATATTTTTTGCTGCTGCCTGATTAGAAAGGACTTTTAGGTCTACTGTATCACAACAGTCACGATAAAAACAAATTGACTGTACTACATATAAGGTAATATTTTGTGTAACTTGTCATACTAAACATACAGACAAAATAACTTATCATATATTTCTCTGGCTCTTTTAATGTTGCTAAGGCTTACGTCAAAGGTAATAAAGTTTCTTATACTAAAATCCAAATAATAAACATTACTTAGATACAACAATGGCGATATTTCTTAGAATTATGTCCATTAGACTTCTGTCATTATTAGTGTTAATACATTGTAAACATACAGACTCAGAGAGGCCAAGAACATGTTAGCTAAGGCCATTAGTTTCATCAGAAATAATAACTGATTGAGTAATAAAGATGGTCCTGCATAAATATTTTATTTACATATTTATACTGAAATTGTAAAGCTAAAAATATAGTTTCGTTTAACAAACTAATTTCTGGCAGTACTAGGTCGAAAAGAAAAAAAATGTAGGTTGAAAAGTATCACGTTATTAGCAATCGGAAACAAGCGTTTATGGAAAATGTTACAAAAGTAAAAAAACATTTTAAAAAGCACAGACGAATAAGTAAGAATCATCGGTGATCGGCATCATTAACTTTAATAGGCCACTGCAGGAAATAGACTTTTGGCTTACTTTCGATGTACTATACCACTCTATCCAGACAGGCTAGTATCTAAACAAGAGTAATACTTTCCAACTGCATATTTTGACGGAAACCTTCAACTTTTACCATGTTTTTGGAGGGCTCGGAATTCCTAGCGACACTGTCATTATGTTACATATATGCGACTCTAAACTGCTAGAGACTTTGCTTAGACTTTTTGACCAAATATATAACCAAAGCCTTTAAAAATTTCAATTTTTGATTCCCAAATCACCAAATTATTTGCTTAATGATAAATAGACAGGATTATTACATAAATAAAACTGTTTTGCACATATGTTTCTCTTTTAATTACAGTGCAGTTAAGGGTTTTCACATTTGTCGATTTAAGGCCATGTAATTTTTTGTTTAAACACCAAGATCACAAATTGCATATCTTTTCGTACTACTACTACTACTTCTACTTTAAAATAACTATCAATAAAGTTAAACAATAGATACCCTTGGAACATGACCTACAAATTTCCATCGACATTTTCAGGAATGCTTGAAACTTCAAATGTCATTCACCTAAACTTAATATATTGAAACTTTTAAATTTATAAAATTGTCATTAAATACAAATGAGCTCTTATACTTTGTATATTTATTACTGCGATTTCTAACATGTTAAAGTTCAGTGCATTCAGTGTACGTCTGTGATTAAGACTATAGACTATAAATTTATATTAGACTACGCAGGGAACTACATTTTTAATCTTAAATGTGCACTTTAGTTACTTTTTACAGGTGTTTTAATTCAAAGTCAGTAAAATTGCATGTTACTTTCAACATACCTCATAAAAACAACTATAAATATCATGCAAACAATGTTAATTGCATGTATTTGAATGATATAATAAGTATTTCAATAAGGAAACCCACAATTAGAGTGCTGGAAACACTTGAACCGAGTTTTAATATATATCAGTTATGTAATTTGTAACATTATATACAACGATCTAATTTGCGTACAGCCACTAAAGCGGACGCAAAAAGGAAAACGAACTATCAATTGTCGTAGTCACGTAAGTTACGCGCAACTTACGTTTGCGGTAGCGACAACACATGCGATGAAACAACTAAACGTAGATTACGCAAAAAAAATCAGCTAATTACAGATAGGCATATAACGAAATAATACGTTCACATTTTTACACTGGCATGAGTGTATTCGTATAGCGTATTGCTCAAGTAGTCTAGCCAATCTTTTTCCCTGTGATTTTTCCCATGCGCATTGAATGAAAACTGGCAACTGAGTCGACACAGCACAACTGGTTAGCGAGAACGAAAGTGTTTAACTAACGATCGTATTAAAAAAATTGAAAGTAGATAATTTAAATATATTCTTTTAAATTCAAGTTTTAATATTAATAACTTTAGCATTGAAAGTAGTATGTTAATGACCGAAATAGCGACAGATGTTTGTTTATGCATGTGATTTTGTAACGAGAATAGCATTATCTAGTCGAATCCGATCAAAAATATTTAAACAGATTCAATATTTTCTATTACATCTGTAGTAATTTATATTCAGTTTATGTCTTTATTGTTTGGAAAGTGTTTATTTACATTATAAAATCCGCCAATTATCCCAAATCGTGCATAAATTATTAAAACTAATGATGCAGCAATTTTTGAATTTGAAATAGAAGAATTATTTAATTGAAATCAAACCAAAAAAAAACCCATTAGTTTATTTTCTTAGAATATTTATTACAGGAATAGGCATTTGAAATTTACCTGTTAGGATCGCTAGAGTAATAAGCGCCGCGGCGCCGAAAGACCTCATGGTTGCAGAATATCTTTCACAGATCACGGTCTTTGTACAATATATTGTCGTACACAACACAGGCACTTGTCACCACCGATGCATATTACACAGTCGACGCGCGAAAGCTCAGCGCGCGTGCGCGGGAGTGAGTGTTGCAGAGGCCTGCGACTGCGACGATGGCGAAGCCGTGGTGGGGCGGTTGCGATACAATTGTTAAACTTGAAGGTTTGAGGGTTGGGTGAGGCTGACAGCGGCTTTTGTTAATCTGCAAAAGGTAACAATCGAGAACAAAACTGTTTAATCATCACTTTAATTATCGAAAACAAGAAAAATATGGTTTTGGAAACTTAATTGGAAATATTGTTTTTAAACACGTTGTCAATAACTAATTCTCAAAAACTTTTTTATATTTGTAAAATAAAAAGAAAAAAGAATTATTTACATTCTTTGGCAAATGAAAATGAATGAATGAATCAGAAAATTTATGATACATTTTTGTGTTCATATTCACATACTTACCTACTTTTTTTACCCCTCAACTTTTGATTCTGATATTATAGACATCGCTAACAGTGTCACCGCACCTCAAGGGTTACGGAAGTGAGCAAAATGTCAGGGACTTAGCGTGCGGCGGATACCGGGCAGGGCAATAATGTAACACATTCCAAACACCCCTGTTGTTACATTATTTAAACCGAATACCTTTTAAAACACATACATATTTGTCTGACAAAGGTACATTAAAATATCCTTAACGATAACGTCTACGTAATATGTATTTTTTTTTTGCATAGATTTAGCTCTAACCCATTATTATTTAATAGTTATAGTAATATTAGAATAACTAAATATGTAAGTGAATGCAAATAATGATTTATCGCACTAGTTAGATTACAATCTATTATCAGACGCACATAAAAGTATCTCACCAAGGTTATACTATATTGTAAGTTAAGCTAAAAATGGAACTATCACTGTACTCGTTTTAGGCTAGATTTGGATAAAAAAAAAATGTTTAGATTGTCACATTTTTTCTTCATTCAGCTTCTGTGGCGCAATGTGTATGCGACTGCTGTGCTTGAGGTCTCGGGTTCAATTTCCGATTTGGAACAAATGTTTGTATGATCTGCAAACATTAGTTTCGGAGTTTACGTATTTTCTATGTACAATATACTATGAGTCATTATTTTTTAACGTTTTTAGCTTTCTGCACTTTTCCTTCATATAAACTATAACTGTGCCAAATTTTAAATATATCCGTTCGCATAATTTTCATTAAAAGGGGCACAAAGCTTTTGCTTCACATATGACATAATCATACACATAGAAATATAAGTAAGTACTAGCTATTGTCCGCGGCTTCGCCTGTGTGTTACATTGGTTACCACGATAAAAAGTGGCCTGTGTTCTGCCTCAAGAATTAAAGTTTATCTTTACTAAATTTTAATAAAATCGAAGCAGCAGTTCAGCCACGAAAGCATAAAATACAAACAGTCAGAATCACTTTCGAATTTATTATAGTAATAACTTTGTATATTTATCAATAGTCTGATTCCCACAGCACAGGTTTTAATTTTTTTTAGGATCAGACGTCCGTGTGACGTGATACATCTAATCAAATTATTATTATTATATTATATCCTATACAGACATAATTCGGTCATTATGTTTCAAGTACTTATAAGTGAATAAATCGCACATATTTCCTGTAAGTAATCTATTACGTGGCATTATAAAGTCGTAATAACACTTAAAGATTCCGATCGTTTAATTCTAAAATGATAATTGGATCAATTGCGCTCGATTTAACCTCGGAAACAGTTCCGCGAGTACAAAAATTTATTATATCTAGTATGTGTCGTCAATACCTACTGCTAATTATACATTCCAAAAGACCCGAGATATCGACTGACTGAATTTCTTTTTGGAACTTCTTACTCAAAGTTTTAAGAAAGGTCCCTAGGGCTTGGTGTCTCTACGTCACTCTCTCTTTTTCTGATAAGTTTCAGACGTAATCCTGATAAGATTAGACTGATAATAGATCTATCCGATAAGTTACATCTCATCGATATCTATGTATGGGTGAGATCGATTCCTGGTCAGTGCATGTTTTTGTAGATACGAACACGTTTAATTGTTTTGGTTAAGATTAATTTCAACTATTGATTACGTGGCAGTTAAAGCCTCACATTAGTGAGTGTGTGAGATTTAATTCTTTTAGTCTGGTGTTATTTTATGAAATCCTATATCTTTAAGTGTAATTTAAAGATTTCTTACACATAAAACTAGAAATCATTAGTGTTAACTGCTTTATTTCGTCGTGAAACATAACAACTCTGCATCTAACATCGGCCGCTACATACAAAAGACTTCAACGAACTTCTTCTAGCGGAAAATAAAACTTGTTTGTACAAAAGTTTTGTACTTTAATATAATTTTATTTATTTTAAACCTTCTGTTATTTCACGTGAAATAATAAAGTACTTCGGTAAATTGAGCTTACGATAGGGACTTATGTTTTATGGCATTGGGGGCAAACACGCAGAGCCATCGAAGATAAGTGACTGCCACTACCTGAATGGTGCCAGCAACTCTAAAGCAATATGTGCATTGCTACTTCTGGAGTTCCCTACTTTTTTGCATTCGTGAAAATCACCTCGGCTACCAACCTACACCTAGGTCGTAAGTCCTGGGAACTGCTTTGAGTTTCTCCCTCTGCCACACGATGGACCCGGCACCCGCACAGTGAATCCATGGAGTGCTAAGAAGTTTGTCTCGTCTTTATGTCGGACTCGAACCAACCAAAACCACACATAGTTTTAGACACTATACTCCTTGACATTTGAGGTGGTCTCGATGACAGGTGACTACGAAACCGACAACGTTACTTTAAACGAACAATTTCATTTTGTATTACCTATATTGTCATTTTTTACGCACCTGATAAATCAGGTAAAAATGAAACGTAATACATTGCAAATATAAAATTTTACACCTAAAACATATATCGTAAGTCCTAACATGACACTAATAACAACTCACAGAGGTCAAGTTATATTTTAAGGACTGTAGTAGCCATGTTGGTAGTACCTTTCCATTGAAGTTACCAGAGTCCAAACCGACAACCGCACTCACCTAACAACAACGAAAAAATTGTATTACCACTGATCAATAAATTAATACGACCTTCACAAAAGATTTCCTACAATGAGTGTCACTGCATCATTTAAATAAATCGTTCTACTTACGGAAATTAATATCAATGAGATACAACGTCGACGTAGGAACAGTCTTTTTCACGTCCCCTTGATATTTAAATCCAGTTTCATATACATTTGTAATATTGTAATAGAAACTTGTTCTTTTATTACATGTGGTAAATAGTTTACGTACATCTATTAAATTCACATTCTACTCAAGGACTAATAGTCATTTAATTTCAATCTATTCAATTTATGTGCTTTTGACGTAAATTTTATATTAGTTATTAGTAATTAAATGTACCAGAATTTGACCTTATGAGCATTCTCGTAATGTTCCTTGAAGCGTGTGAACTTACTAAATTCTTGGGGTTATAAAGGTCATTATGGCGATTGCATACACTTAAGGCCTATTTAAATTAAGACTAAGGAAAATATCATACTTAGCTTTATTATGCGCTATTACATACAAGTTGACCTGTGAGTATCAATAAAGACCGCTTTAGTGTTAGAAGTTAAAATAAAATAAATAAATGTTTTCGGACATCTAACACACAGCGCCATCCAGTCCCAAGCTAAGCAAAGCTAATTTTATGGGTACTCGACAACTGATATAAAAACAGATATACTTTTTTGTAAATACATACATAGAAAAAACACCCAAACTCTGAAACAAATATTTGCAGATCAAACAAACATTTCGTTTGACCCGGGATTCGAACCCGAGAGCTTAAGCAAGCAGTCGCATACGCTACTACTGCGCCACCGAAGCAGTCAAATTAAATTGGTTGATTGTCTGACTTTTTTATTTCAATTATTCGAAAAACTTAGTCATTGTACCGTAACAAACTCAGACAAAAACAGAGCAGTATGTTTTATTATTACTTCGAAGCTTGTTGAAAAACTAGACTAGAGTCGACTTTAAGTTTACTACGATACGTCTGAACTTCGATTCTTTATGACGCTCTACGCAGCTACGGCCATCCGTAATAATTGCACACAGATGTTCGTATGTTAATAAGGATGAACAGTTTAACCTGCTCTCTAAGGCACGAAGAGGTTCCATGTTCCTAAAAATAATCACTCATCCATATACTGACGTGGCTATGATTGCTTAATTCTTAAATATAATAACCAACACGATCACTAATTAAATTTTCAGAGTATATACTTTTAATATCTCTAGTGAAAACCTGCAACTTGACCAACGATTTATGTAAAAACTGACACCAAGCTCTCAATCTAAGTACCTACTTGCTTGTAAAACTGTTATTACTCAAAAATGTGTTCTAGATGTAATAGCTCCTAATGGAAGTACTACTAAGTAATATGTCATCTGTCAAAATTATAGGCAGTGCAGTAGTGCAATATTACGCAAGTGTCCAAAAACGCGATGTAGGCCGCGGAACACTTTCGTTTTCGCACGAGTCAAGCTGCGCCGACAGCCGCATGCAGCCGCGGGCGGCACGCTGCTCAAATTACTGGCATACATTGCTGCACGATCGCGATCTACCAATTACAAACCCTATATTGCATATATTACGTTAATTAAATGTATTCTAAAGAAAGCAATATGTAATTCTCAATTATTAAAACATTAATAGATTTTCATTGAGAGAAGGAAATGGAAAAGGAAAGTTTGAAAATATTTTACAGTTGAGGATTGGTCTAAAAATTGGGATTGCTTAATGTTCTATTAAATTAGTATTAATCACCGTTATGATTAACAACATTTGAATGTCAGAGTAATAAAAATAAATTAAATTGGCCTATTATTTGTAAAACAAAATGATTAATTAGATGACATTATGTTTAATATTATAGTTCAATATCATGCATATTTTTAGCTTAATTCTAGCTTTATGATAATTTGTAAATGTTATTTGTATTTGTATACACTGACAATTTAATAATAACCAGTGGTCAACCGGCCATATTTTTTTAGCAATCTGCACTCCTCCCGCAAATAAATTTTTGAAGTGGGAAATTTCACATTCCTCTGTATGCATAATTTTTGTTAAAAGGGGTACAAAGATTTTGCTTACGTGCTTCATTGATGGACAGACTCAAGAAAGATAGCACAGATATACCTTGCTGGTACCCTTAGTTACTATTCTATAAGTCTTTGTAATTGATTATTGCTAACGATAATTTAAAAAAACTCACTCACAGCCGTCTCAAAAATAAATCTCACTACGACCTAATTATTATAAAAGACACACTTTAAAAACCTTGACCAGAGTGATACCACAGCCTCACAGAAAACCGGTGTGAAATAGCGTTTGCGCTGTGTTTCACCGAGTGGGTGAGGATAACACAGGCCCATACCCCAAACCCTCACCCATCCCACTCCCCATCCCCCAACGGCCGGTAACGCATTTGTTACGCATCTGGTGTAGCGGGTGTCCATGAGCGGAGGTAATCGCTTACCAAGGTAATAAGTCTGCTGGTTTGCCACCTATTCCATAAAAAAATTAAATAAAGTAAAGCTGAGCATATGTTTGCATGCAGATAACATTGTTTAGTGTGCAGAATGCATGATGCAGAACAAGTCTATGACAGTTACGTATACGTAGGTTATAAGACGATTTTGTCGTGACAGTTAATAGGTGCTTATTGTACGGTGTGTTCGAATATACATGCTTATAAAGTATAGAGGAACTATGTTACATTTACTGGGTTTAACTTGATTATGTAACAGATACTTTTTATATATCTAAAGTATTTGAATTCGTAGATATTTTTTAATTTTAATCTACCACCCTAACTTTCTCGGCGTCAAAGGCATCAACGAATCCTTGTTCTAGTGTTTATATATAAATATATAAATAAACAAAGAAGTAAGTGTTTATCTGTATATGAAGTTGTTAATTTCCGTGAATAACTTAATTATATTATCAAAAACTGCGTTTGACTGTGTTGTCTGCTTCTCAATATACGCAACGCCTAATTTTTTCAAACATATTCTGTCCCCGTTTGTGTTTTTTTATAAATGTTTTGGTTAATTTTGAATGCAGGAAGAGGATGGATCTGTTACATAAATTAATTATAATACAATGAATCTCTTCATGCAACAATCATCTTAATTATTAAATTCTAATAAAATTCATAAACAATACAGCCGGGAAATTATACTTTTAAATGAGAAGTTAATACGCAACAATTATATAGTTTTGCATTTCTCTTCAGTTTTAGAGCGAAATAATTGGAGTTTTAACACTCGTGGGCAATTTAAATAACCGTTGTTTTAGCCGTCGCCAAGCTAATGTAAAAACAAGATTGTGATAATGAAATAAGTAGATAAGAGCCTTCATAATTGTTGTTACAAAATGCGAGTACTTGTAATGTAACTGGTTGGATAATATTATGTAGATCGCTGTTATGAAAGCAGGTGAGATATGTGTTATCGATAACATTATTGCCTCTACTGTGGGTACATTCTACATTCCATTGCTCACAAATTCAATAACTGAAATAGTGTGCGATGTCAAATCGTAGGTGTGAAACGCATGGACGTTTATATGATCAAACGATGCCCAGTCTGATGTTGAAGGTATTAAGAATCGTAATAGAAACTCATGTACTTTTAATTTAATATTTTAAAAATAAGTTAAAAATTAAGATATAATTTGTTTGAAAGTGTGAGTCTCCTGACTATCGCTATTCTGTTAGTTTCTATCGATAGCTACAGTATAACGATTAAGAAGATAATATATGACATGATCCAAAGCGTAGTTCCAAAACATTCTGTATTCCTGTAGTTACTTTCGAAATAAAGAATTCGCTGATCAAATATGTTTATAATTAATAAGGATATAAGATGTTGTCTTATATACCTATTACCCCACCCATATAAATATATCCTGTGGCGCGGGGTACTTTATACTATATATTTATAACTAGCGCAAAGAACATTGAGATTCGGAAAAAAAATTTAAAGATCATGCAAAATGTTTTACCAAATGGGAATCGAACCCACAACATTAACTCCGTAATTCGTGTAGTGAAAGATATATCTAAGGTTGTTACATTTCAATCCCACGCAAAGTGATATCATAAATATCGTTTCAAGACATAACAGAAATTTCATAACATATGCTATAATTAGCAGAAACACATTATACGAGTGTAACAACACATAAGTAGTGACGGGTTACTGACCCAGTGTTTATCAATCTGTGAAATCCCAGATAATAGTGTCGAGTTACTTAATAGTCTTGATAATAGGACCTGTCACTCTTCGGACTCCTAATTTCGTATTAGTAAGTATAACACTGACCACATCATTTTGAGATATGTATAATATAAAAACCCACCCTTAAAAGTTGTAAGATATGCAAGACATGCTATGTTTAAATTTCTCAGTTGCGAGGAAGGTAATTTATTCAACGACAACTCAATAAAATTGTATTACCACTGATCAATAAATTAATACGACCTTCACAAAAGATTTCCTACAATGAGTGTCACTGCATCATTTAAATAAATCGTTCTACTTACGGATTAGCAGAAACACATTATACGAGTGTAACAACACATAAGTAGTGACGGGTTACTGACCCAGTGTTTATCAATCTGTGAAATCCCAGATAATAGTGTCGAGTTACTTAATAGTCTTGATAATAGGACCTGTCACTCTTCGGACTCCTAATTTCGTATTAGTAAGTATAACACTGACCACATCATTTTGAGATATGTATAATATAAAAACCCACCCTTAAAAGTTGTAAGATATGCAAGACATGCTATGTTTAAATTTCTCAGTTGCGAGGAAGGTAATTTATTCAACGACAACTCAATAAAATTAAAAAATAAAATAAAAAAAAACTCCTATGCAGTTCGGTTTTGTATTATGGCAAGATAAAAAAAGTATATTATGTGTGAAGGCATCATCACCACCTTATGTTAAATGTTATTATTACAGTACAATTGTATTAAAAAAAATATATATACACATTTATCGTAACCGTCATCTTAAAAAAGCTGTTTCAATTTTTTAACGAAAATTGCATCCTCGTAATGTATAGATAATACTGATAAAAATCGGAGCATCAGTCTTCATGATCTTTTATCTTATGAAGGTCAAAGGTGTACAAAAGTATGTAAAAAACTCCTAAACTTTGGTGGATTGGTCCAATAAGGTTTTTTCCTGTATGTTTTGTAGATTTAAGAGATTTATTTAAATAAAAGCAATAATTTAAATAATTAAAATACAGGCCTTTTTGCAAAGACTTTTACATCTGACTAGTAGCTTTTCATGAGTCTCGAGAAATCACTTATTATATTGCGTTTCTAGACACTAATTGCACACCTGCGCAGTAATTTAAGTGATTAATGTTGATCGTGAGTACGTGAAAATATCAGTCCGCATATTGGACAATAATTTATCTATGTAATTGTCAGTAGCTCTGGGTCTACGTTTAATTTTAATTATATGGTTTACATATTTTTAAACAATGGAAAGTCCCTAAAGATAACTTTTCTTGGTCGTGAGCTTTTGAAACTTGTATGTTAAATAAATCCTTCAAGCATTGTTACAACCAATAATGCGCTTATGTTCAAGTTATATCTATCATAGTTAATACAATAGCAAGGCAATGATAGTAATTTATTTGAAGGACAAATTGTAACAAATTGTTAGCCTAATGCTTGCTTGTTATTTAGTTACCTAATTGTTATATACGACCTGCATTTATTGTATTTAAGTTCACTGCCTTATTGGTCTAACAGGCGTTTGCGACAGCCAATCAAGAAATCTCCGGTGCAATTCCGGGTCAAGACACAAGTGTTGTTGAGGTTTTTTACAAGAAGTTCTTAGTAACAGCTCGGAGTATGGTGCCTCAGAGAGTAGGTTAAAGCCGTCGGTCCTGGTTGTTATGAACATTTATGTAAAATCTTTATTGGAAAGTCAGTGCCCTCAAATATCAGCATATTTAACTAGTTCAACCCTCGAATTCAGTTGGATCTCAGTGTTACGGAGATACGATGCCAGTTGCTCCGTGGAAAATATATATATTCATGTAAAACAAGTTGAACTAGAAGCCGAATCCAAATAATCTAGAGTTCTAAAGTAGTAAAAGTAGAGTCTAATAAAGGCTTAAGGTTAAAGTAAAGTTAATTAAAGTAAAGTAAAACAATAGTTTTAGAATTTTTGATTGTTCATCTGCGTGTTTGTGAACGCTTATCTCAGAAGTGGCTTAACCAACTTCAAAATAGTTTTCTTTCATTCATTGTGATAAATTTCACTTAACATTTAGTGTTTGTTTTATTTAAATCAGTTGACAAATCAAAAAGTTATATCAGTTTGAATGACCGCGATAACCGACATGAACGTGGGCGGAGCCGTAGGCAAAACCCGTTATTAAATGCAGTTTAAAATACCAAAAGATATTCTTAGAAAGAAGAGATATCGTCAGCCTATCGGAGTCCACTGCTGGACATAGGTCTCTCTAATCGCACGCAACTTGATTCGAATCTTGGATTCTGCATCCATCGCATCGGAAGCATTTATTAAGCAAAATATTTTTAAATTAATCATGTCTGTAGAGATAAGACTTACGACATATTTCGAATCGTGCTCAGCGGGTACTGAGGGTGCAAGAGTTCGCGAACTATAAAGACATACATTTATACTACAAATACTCTTGACCTACAAACCCTTGGTTAGGTAAATGGATCTATTCTTAAAGCACAATGTGAAAAGGAATCCAATCACGCAGGAGTGCCCGAAATACATTAGCGTCTGTTGTTGAAATTATAATTAAGCAATTTGTTATCATTCGACCTCATCTCAAACACAAGGAAAACAAGACCTCTATTTATAAGTAAGTATATCTAATTCAGGTGTCTATATACAATGGTTCAGTTTAGGCTAGGTACTGCAATGGTTTCATCAAGCATTTGAAAAATCACTGTATACATATCTACTCTTGTTACTTGAGCTGGTAATTGTGTTTTGCACTGTTTGGTAAAAACGGCGTGAACTTTTAACATTGTTAAGTCTCTTGCCTTAATACAGAAAACACTCTTTACAGTATCTATTTCATGTATGCTAATGGGTTTACGAAATATCATGTCTGTAAATAATTTTAATTCAACGTGAATGTGAGCAAGTAGCACTTCAATAAACGTTCGTATTTTGAAGTTATACTGAAATAGAAATATTTTAAGTTAAAAATTCTTCTCTACTGTTGATGATGAAAACATAAAGGAACTAATAGTTTGCTGCTCGAATTGAAGAAGCCTGATTGATAAAGTATTTTCACCTTACCATAAGACCTTGGCCACATAGTTACTACTGGGCTAATTTCGTCCTTTTTTCCTAGAAAAAAGAAGCACCAATACTACTTTCAACAGCAGTAATATACTAATAAATGTTATTTTTAAGAGGCTCTGAGATCTGTATCGATTATTATTATAAAACCTACATAACTATATCATAATATATTTAGAGATTTGATATTTTTTTATTTCAAAATCAATACTTTGATCATCTGCTAGAGTCGATCTTGAGATTGATTATTAAGCACAAGAAACAATCAATTTTGCAACTACTTATAGGCACCGGAATCCGCATATCATAGCCAACTATCTGTTTTATTACAACATCTATTTAACCTTAACGTCAATTATGAACAAAACTTATTAGAATAATGATCGGAACTCACCATTTTCAGACCATTCATAGAAACGACGCCTGGTACAATGATGTCTCATGGTCCGAGAGCTGGCACCAATTTTTGGGTAGGTATTTGAGGCAAGCTGAGAACTTGTCAGATACCTCTCCTATTATATCCCAACTCGGGACTGCAGACCTGGCTGGTGAGTAGCGGGGCTAAATCAACCCTTACATTTAAAAAATTTTTTTTTTTTCTTTTTCAAAAATATATTTGAGGCACTACGCAATTTATATATGTTGCAGTGTAATACTTATTAAATACGAAAAAAAATAAGCCAGATAATTTAATCGGGGTTTTAACATTGCCAGACGCGTGCAAAAATATTTTGCAAAAAATTATAAAAAATGTTTTTGAGGCAGCTTGAAATTTTAATGGAGTGTTATTTATAACTAAAAAATTAGATTCTCAAAAAGACAGATCATTTCGGTGGGGCTTTCTACCTGCCAGGTGATCAAACAAATAATGAATTGGTACGAGCCTGTAGTGCTATAGACAAGCCTTGCTGCGTTACTATTGGCTCTGGCGAGGTCACGTGACTTATTTTATTTATTGTTTTTTTTAATACGTAACCCTTATTAATTTTAAGATAAAAAAAAAAAAAATTCCGTATAAATTTTGATTTAGAATACTGCTAGAGAAAAAAAAACAATTTTTAGTTTTGAATGTAGGGGTAATAATATGAATCCTGTATAAACATTTTTGGAACAAAAATTGTTGAAAAAAAATTTTTTTTTTTAATTCTGTTTAAAAAATAAATGTTTCTGGGGAAATATCAAATATTTAAACAGTTTGTTACGTTCAAATTCGCATTAAAATTGGCAATATAACTAATTTTTGAAAATTAAAAAGAAATCACAAAAAATTTAACGTCCATAAATCAATATAAAAGTACAAATTCAGAAAATTTTATATTTTTTACCTCAAAATATTAACTAGAAACCTCATGGGTTATTGTAAATCACGTGGCACCGCCAGAGCCAATAGTAACGCGGCAAGGCTTGTCTACAGCACTACAGGCTCGTACCAATGCATTATTTGTTTGATCACCTAGCAGGTAGAAAGCCCCACCAAAATGATCTGTCTTTTTGGGAATCTTATTTTTTAGTTATAAATAACACTCCATTAAAATTTCAAGCTGCCTCAAAAACATTTTTTATAATTTTTTGCTAAATATTTTTGCACGCGTCTGGCAATGTTAAAACCCCGATTAAATTATCTGGCTTATTTTTTTCGTATTCATTAAATATGTTACAGTGTAATACATAAATTGCGTAGTGCCTCAAATATATTTTTGGGGAAGAAAAAAAATTTTTTTTTTAAATGTGGGGTTTGATTTAGCCCCGCTACTCACCAGCCAGGTCTGCAGTCCCGAGTTGGGATATAATAGGAGAGGTATCTGACAAGTTTTCAGCTTGCCTCAAATACCTTCCCAAAAATTGGTGCCAGCTCTCCTACTATCAAGTGAATTACGTAAAAAAGACATATGAACAGCCTTGGCCTAGTGATCAGTTAAAACATCACTGTAACTTAAACTAATGGTCAACACATGTAAATGATGGGCAGTTAGTTCATTGGCTCCTTCATATATGGTAGACAGACAATAATGAAACGCACGATTAGAATGATCGTTTTTCGCGAGAGTTTTCTAATTAATCAGAGACACGTTGTTTTTGAAACTCCCAATATATTCAGTCATTTTATCGTAAAACAAATCGAACTATACTATCCGCTCTATGTAATAGTCATAAAAATTAACCGTGGGAGATCCACGCTTCGGCATGAATGGGCCGGTTTGACCGGAGTGATACCTCGGCCTTACAGAAAACCGATGTGAAATAGCGCTTGCGTTGTGTTTCACCAAGTAAGTGAGGATACCGGAGGCCTATACCCATAATAAAAATAATAATAAAATTTTTATTTAATTTCTCCTACAAAATACAGTACAGGTATATAAAATCACAAATACAAGCGCTGGAAGGGAGACAGGAGCCCATACTAAGTAAACTTGTGTTACAGGTCTCCTGGCCTCTCCATCCCGGATGAACATAATTCAATTATTTATACATAACTTATACAACAATAATAAATATCTATGAAGAATATTATAAATAAAAGTAATAGAGATAATTTGTGAGTGTGAATATGTGTGTTTGTGTATGTGCGTGCGTGCTTATGTATGTGTGTGTGTAGTTTTCTGTGTGTATGTGCTCGCGTGTAGTCTATCGTATATGCTAAATTTCCTGTTTCTTCATATTTAAGTGTAACAAGCCAATTCAGAACCTTCCTTTTACATTCTATTTTATTGTGCGGGTATATATTAAGTAATTTGTTAGCTAAATTATATAGCCGTGGTCCCTGGAAAAAGAAAAATTTATCGCTAAAAGCCGTCCTAGAATGTTCAGTCAGACATACTTGATACTCTCGTCGTCTCATTAGTGATGGGTTGTTGGAGTCAAACTGTATGAGCCTATGTTGTCTTAATATTACAGCGAGAATGTACAGTTGTCTAACTGTCAGAACTTCAGCAAGCGTATAGAGTTCCGAAGTAGGAAAAAGTCTCGGTTTGAACAAACTGATTTTTAGTATGAGTCGTTGAGCTCTTTCTAATTCGATGAGATGAGTTTTAGCTGCTCCACCCCAAGAAGAAATACAAAATGTAAGGACCGATTGACAGAGCGCCACATAGACAGTTTGCATAACTACCGAGTCTGCTACATGTCTAAGCTGTTTAAAAATATATGTAAGTTTACGGACTCTCTTGGCAACATTATTTATATGTCGTTCAAAATTTAAATTTTCGTCAATGGTTACTCCTAGGTAATTTATAGATGTTGTTTTATGAATATCTGGACAACTACACGTAGAACCAAGTACCGGTGTGCAAGAATGTGCTACTAAATTATGTTCAGGTAAGACACATTTTTTTATAGTGAAGGTAATGTAATGCGTTTTGTCGGAATTAAGAGTTAAAGAGTTCGTGGAAAGCCAATCGACAACCCTATTTAATCCGTTTTGTGCATATTCATATACCTGAGGCCATGATTCTCCATAAAACGTGAGGGTGGTGTCATCAGCATAGGTGAAAATTTTACAATTTGGTAATTTTAAGTTACATAAATCGTTTATGTAACAGAGAAACAAGGTAGGACCCAAAATACTACCCTGAGGGACCCCAACATTCACAAAACTCTCCCCACTCATGTAATCACCAATCCTAACCCGCTGAGTACGTTCTGAGAGGTAACTCTCAAATAAACGAAGCTGAGTATCCCTGACATCCATTTGTTCGAGTTTTAACAGCAGTTTGGCAATAGAGACTGTGTCAAATGCTTTTGCTAGGTCCAAAAAGATTGTTAAACATTTATTTCTTCTATCTAACTTCGTAGCGATGAATTCTGTAAAAGAATGAATTGCGTCATCAGTTGATCTGCCCTGTCTAAACCCATATTGAGAATCCGATAATAAATTCTTTGATTCCAAGAACTTAACGAGCCTCTTATTTATGAGCTTCTCTAGAATCTTAGACAGAGACGATAGAACGGATATTGGCCTATAATTATTGACACAGTCCCTATCACCACCCTTATGAATGGGAACTACAATTGATTTCTTCAATGCGTCAGGAAAAATACCCTTGCTCATACACAAATTGAAGAGTTTCGACAGGGGAAGCGCTATATGATCCTTAGCCAGTTTTATTATCTCACCAGAGATATTGTCCCAACCAGTACTACTATTTGGTTTTAGATCAGAGATAATGCTGCTTACTTCATCTTCATCTGTGTCGAGGAGGACAAAAGAGGAGGTCGGAGTATTCGTATGACCTGTATTATGAAACTCTAGCTGATTTGGGATCTTGGCTGCCAAATTTGCTCCAATGTTGGCGAAAAAATTGTTGACTTCATCCACTGAACTTCTAGGTGTCTCGCTCATTGTTAGTAGTTCATGACTTGATTGCTTCGACTTGTGCGAATTAGTAATGTCCCTTATACTATGCCATAATTTCTTGCTATTGTTTCTTGCCGAGTACAAAAGACGTTTTTCGTAATCAACCTTACATTTCCTGAGTATTGTATTACAAAAATTTCGATATCTCTTGTATGTCGTGATCAGAACAAAATTGTTTGGATCACTTTTCAATTTAAAATGCATCCGATCTCTATTTCTAATGCACCTTAATAATCCCATCGTAATCCACGGTTTTAAAGTAACTTTACAACTCGGTATTTTAATTTTTATTGATTTACTAGTAATTATATTTTGAAGACATTGTATTAAATTGTTTGTAGCTGTATTCGGATCTATGTAATTTATTACTTCATTGAAATTTAAGTTTTTAATATCTAGTAAAATATTCTCTAAATTTAGTTTTTTAACAGTTTTGTCAACAGTTGAATGTTCAATCTTAGTTTTGACACAAAATAAAACTGCAGCATGATCTGTTAGTGCCGAGTTTAGAATCATTGTATGTGAGTTTAATTTACTTTTTATAACTACGTGATCAATACAAGACTTGCCTCTAGTTGCTGTATCATAAGCGGGGATCAGGCCATGGAACGATAGTAATTCCAGATATCGTAGTACATTACAATTGGTATCTAAGATATTAATGTTTATGTCACCTATTATAAATATATTTCTAAAAGATGATAATTGTGTTAAAAGTGTATTTAATGATTTTAAGAAATTATCAATATCCTTAAAGCAATGTGGGCGGTAGATTGAAACAATAACAGTATCATTATCCTTTTTAATTATTAGGCAGTTAGCATCACTCAGCGATGGCTCCTCAACTTTATGTCTAATCAATTGATTTATAAACAATACAAGCCCGTCATTTTGATTATAATTTTTTGTACTACTGTAAGTGTAGTAGTTATCCAAGGTGGGAAGATTCAGGTTACAAGACAACCAGCACTCCGACAAAATAATCACGTCACAATTAATATTCAATCGGTTGAGCAAAATACGAAGACCGTCATAGTTTTTATTAATGCTTCGAATATTTTGATGTAATACTTTGAAATAGTTTTCTGTTGTTTTTACAACTTTTACGCACTGCTCTGGATCACAGGAAAAAGCATCAGTTACGTTGAAATTATCGAGACGATTCAGTAATACGTTAATATCCGAGAATTTTATTGCTGAAAATCAAAATGAATAAATAATATGGTTCTCTATGTGAATATGGATCTCTGGTTGAAGGAAAATCATTGTTTTGAGACTTTATTTTTAAATAAGTGTGATCTGCTGATAGCATGATCATTATATTTATATACTGCTGTAATGAGACAACAAGAGAGGGACTAATTTTTGTGTTTGTGTTAGATTGTGTATGTGTGAGGTGCAGAAAATATATGTAATAAATTAAAACAACAGACATGCATTCCGAAAGCTTACAACAAAAAAACAAATAAAATGATAATGAAAAAATAATGATGATAATTGTTTCTCCTAGGCAAATTAAATTGACCCCGAAGTAGCCATAATGAATGATGAAAAAATTCAGTCACAATGAATTTCTTAAGCTGATCAGGTCCTGCTCGTTCCTTACTCTAACAGACGGATCCCCCTCCTTTTTTCGTAGATATATGGCAGCAGGCGTCGACCAACAGAACTTGTAGTTATTTATGGAAGCATAATCTCTGGCCAGGAAAAGAAGTCTCTTCATTTTAATTGTTAAACAATCAGATAAAAATATAGTTTTTGTTGGACTGTCTATCTGTAGATGAGTAGTATTTAATTTGCGATTATTATCTTTATTAAACGACTTATAAGAGGTGATAACTTTGTTCTTCAGGATAACTGACCCAAAATCTATAATCAATGGTTTTTTCGTGACATCTTTTGCGTATCCTCTGTATATATCTTTTATATCTGACGGCTGCATATTGACGTTCAAGGTCTTACAGAGTTTCGTCGCCGTGACATACATGTCATCAATGCTTTCGTTTTTTAACAATGGAATGTTCCTCACTTCTATACTAGTACTTTTAATCATTTTGTCCATATATTCTACTCTTTTTTCAAGCGATTGTATATATACTTGGTCTGCCTTTTTCTCATTCTCTAACCTTTCGATTTTCTGTTGTAACGGGTGATTTTTTAAGAGCTTGAGAACTTTTTTAAACAATAAAACGCATAAAATTTGCAAAATCTCATCGGTTCTTTATTTTAAACGTTAGATTGGTACATGACATTTACTTTTTGAAGATAATTTCATTTAAATGTTGACCGCGGCTGCGTCTTAGGTGGTCCATTCGGAAAGTCTAATTTTGGGCAACTTTTTCGAGCATTTCGGCCGGAATAGCCCGAATTTCTTCGGAAATGTTGTCTTCCAAAGCTGGAATAGTTACTGGCTTATTTCTGTAGACTTTAGACTTGACGTAGCCCCACAAAAAATAGTCTAAAGGCGTCAAATCGCATGATCTTGGTGGCCAACTTACCGGTCCATTTCTTGAGATGAATTGTTCTCCGAAGTTTTCCCTCAAAATGGCCATAGAATCGCGAGCTGTGTGGCATGTAGCGCCATCTTGTTGAAACCACATGTCAACCAAGTTCAGTTCTTCCATTTTTGGCAACAAAAAGTTTGTTAGCATCGAACGATAGCGATCGCCATTCACTGTAACGTTGCGTCCAACAGCATCTTTGAAAAAATACGGTCCAATGATTCCACCAGCGTACAAACCACACCAAACAGTGCATTTTTCGGGATGCATGGGCAGTTCTTGAACGGCTTCTGGTTGCTCTTCACTCCAAATGCGGCAATTTTGCTTATTTACGTAGCCATTCAACCAGAAATGAGCCTCATCGCTGAACAAAATTTGTCGATAAAAAAGCGGATTTTCTGCCAACTTTTCTAGGGCCCATTCACTGAAAATTCGACGTTGTGGCAGATCGTTCGGCTTCAGTTCTTGCAGGAGCTGTATTTTATACGGTTTTACACCAAGATCTTTGCGTAAAATCTTCCATGTGGTCGAATAACACAAACCCAATTGCTGCGAACGGCGACGAATAGACATTTCACGGTCTTCAGCAACACTCTCAGAAACAGACGCAATATTCTCTTCTGTACGCACTGTACGCATTCGTGTGGTTGGTTTAATGTCCAATAAAGTAAACTGAGTGCGAAACTTGGTCACAATCGCATTAATTGTTTGCTCACTTGGTCGATTATGTAGACCATAAATCGGGCGTAAAGCGCGAAACACATTTCGAACCGAACACTGATTTTGGTAATAAAATTCAATGATTTGCAAGCGTTGCTCGTTAGTAAGTCTATTCATGATGAAATGTCAAAGCATACTGAGCAAATAATAATGCATGAAAATCATAACCTCAAAAAATCTGAGCAAATACTAATGCATGAAAATCCTAACCTCAAAAAAATCACCCAATATATTATCATATAAACTGGATATTAGTTCCATACTGGCCTTCATTTCCTTGTTCTGCTCCCTTATAGCCTCCACAGAATCAAGAAGTTGCTGATGCTTCTTATGATGATCCTCACTCCATGCTTTAAACATCGACTCCATTTTAGACAGTATGTAGTATTCCAAATCATCCCCCTGTTTCCGTTTCTGAGGTCTTTGGGCCACATTTGGTAATTGATCATCCATCTTATCGTTTGGAGCAGACGTAAGTGGCGATTGCGGGGGAGTTCGTTTTAACGACATCACAAAAAGAAAAAGATTGCAATAATTCCTAGCCAACTATTAAGGGAAAAAATAGTGTAAAACTATTTTACCTTTATGGCAACACTTTGTCGTGACAGTTGACTTTCAGGATGCCAGATGACAGCAGTCAATGTGACGCGAGTTGACGAAGCTCAGCAACTGCCACCGTCGCACTGTTGCTATTTCCCTCACACACTTAGACTGTGTTCTTGCCAATTCATGTGCGCCTGGTAACTACACTTTAATCGTTTGATTTAAATATTCCAAAATTTATAATTAATAAAATTGAGAACTGTACGAACACACGTCTTATCGCTTTTAAGGTCCGGAACGGAAAAAGATCATCAACTCCCCCATCGCCTCTCCCATCCCCCTCTTCATTCCCCTAAAGACCGGCAACGCACTTGTGACGCCTCTGGTGTTGCGGGTGTCCATGAGCGGTGGTAATCGCCTACCATCAGGCGATACGTATGCTCGTTTGCATCCTAGTCCATAAAAAAAAGTAAATTAAAGGACCACTAAATAAACGTGTATTTTTTTTTTTTTAAATACAACTCCCACATTAGGAATAAACATCCTGTGTCGTGGGGGACTTTACAAACATACATGAAACCGGACACAAAGAACATCCAGACTCGGAACAACAATTCGTGGATCACACAAAGTGTTGTACCGCGTGGGATTTGAACCCAAGACACTTAGCGCAGTAGCAAGCGGCATGGCGACCGCTGAAACCACTCGGCCAACTGTGCAGACATTATTTATACAGTATTACAAAGCAGAATAAGTTTAAAATAATTATGTTCAAGAATCTAAGTATCTCTATGCCAAATTTCACAGAAATCGGTACAGTGGTTAAGCTGTGAAAGTGTAAAAGACAGAAAGAGAGAATTACTTTTGAATTTAAAATATTAATGGTGTGAATTATATCTCCTATATAAATAAAAATAAATCACCGAAAATATATGTACACATATAACTTCCAATTGACTCCAACAAGTGGGATAATTTGTTTTATGTTTCTTATTGTCAGGACAAGGTTTGTACAGAATAATAATAAAAGAAAACCGGTATTGTTATATTTTCTTAGACCACGAATGTATATAAAGTGCTAATGTTTAGCTGTGGCGGACATAAATTTCTACAAAAGCTTTCAAGATTTTTTTAAATATTCACAAAAACAAATACGGCGAAAGCAACTTCTGATAAATAATTAAGGGTTTAGAAACTGAACATATAAGTTTTCTAGTTTAACATATGATATCCTACGAGCTATTAATTTTGTTAATCGTTGGAGGTAAATTATAACGACAGACTTTCATTCTGTAGCGGACCTTACATTGTTACATTATTCAGCCGGTCGCAAGGCTGACTTGCGAATAATGCGGAAATCATTCGAGCCGTGCGTGTTTCCAGATCACTTATCAAATTCCACTGTCGGTTTGTGTACGTCTTTGAACCTTATGAACATGTTGTAGGTGCTGCTTGTCACGTTCCTGCAAGACCTATATTGAAATTGTGAACTTTGATTGACATCATTGAAAATTGATATAAAAAAGTATATTCTAATTATGTATACTGTGAGTGCGTTATGATGTGATTCCTAATAGTTTGAGAGAGTATTTAAAAAAATCTCAAAGAAAGAAGCCGTCATTAGCGTTAATATTATTTTTTGTTTTGTAGTGAGTACCAGTTTTTGAAGGAAGGAAGAGCCGAATTGTTTTGTTTGAGAGCGTACTTCTACCACTTTGAATCGGTGACTGATTTATTCTTCATACTTATTTTACCAGAACTTTGCGTGTTTAATACTAAAACAGCAATATTAATTTTACAACCCAGTAAGGTCACGCAGCAAGCAATTTTCTAAAAACCTTTATATAAATTGTTCGTGCAATTCTTTTAAACGACCTTATTTAGTACCTAACTGCTATTAGGCATACAAAAGAGCGTAGAACGGAACTCGGTCGTTTTCTAAACGTTCTGCAGAGTTGAGACATAGGAACGCGAAATATTTTTTTAGATCGTAGTTATCTTATAGATCTAGAAGAAATTGCTTTTTAGCGATAAGGCTACTATTTGTACATGGTCAGTCAATCGATGTATTATTTATATGTAAACTGTATTATCTAGTGTACAATAAAGATTATTCTGTTCTATTCTATCTTTGTCATGTACTCAGTTACCCGCTACATTTGTGTTTAGCTAAAGGAATGGATTGATTATCCATCATATAAACACATTTTTAAATAAAACTCACTTGTACCTTGTAAATTTTATTTCAGGATTATATTTTTAAAAAAATCCATCTAGTGCTTACAAACGAATTTTATAGTTATAAATGATACAATTTCATAAATTATATAATTTTAATTATAATATTTTCAAGGAATCTCATCTTCATGGAGGGCAAGTTTCAATTATATATTTTAAAATTAACATTTATGTCAAAAATGAGTAAAATGTTTACGCCTAGAATCAATCAGGGATCGTTTTTTATTTTTTCGATAGACGGTCCCCATTTCATGTCATCCACATTTTAAATATTTTTATTATTAATTTCATCATGAGTCTTCGTCATGAAGACTTATATTTTTTTTTTTTTTTTTTTATACCTGAGCTACCAAAATGACTCTGCCCTGCCTGATGGAAAGCACCAGCAGAATCCAAGAGTGGTGGTCACCATCCTCAATGCAAACAAGGACAGTGCAGCATGGTGACCAGAACTATGGCGGCCTAGTGAGATGCTTGAAGATAGAAGATAATTGAAGACAATAAATACTTGACATTGGCAGAAATAACTGATCCGAGAGATCCGGCTGGTTGCCATTTCATCAAAAGAAGAAGTAGGGTCAATCAGTGCGTTGAACGTCTTTAAGGTGGTTCGGTTCTCTTGAAAGTTCGAAAGTCTTATTAAGAAGAAGAAAACGGTTTCCTGATAATTTTATCAGTGAACTATTGTCAATAATCTGCAATAATTATACAGCAAATTATGCACCGTTATACCCAAAAAGGCAATACGATAGTCAATTGTTATTAAGTAAACAACAGGTAGTACAAAACACAATTAAATTTTAGTATCAATAAAGTGGTGGCTTAATATGATGTTAATTTTACAGTCAAAACCTTTCCTGACATTAAGCGACTTAATCACAAGTCAAATTTAATAAATATAAGGAAAAATAACAACACGTTCAATTATTTGTGTTAATTATATAATTACATTAAAGGGTAACTAAAAACCACTCATTATTCTAAACATTAAAATTATTTAATTGCGACTCAGACTCGCCTAAATATTAAAACGGCCAATATTCATAATTAAATCCTTAAATGTTTGCACAAATACACAAAAACCTTTTCCGCAATTCCTTTATATGATACATAAATCATATCTGCATAAAAAATAACTATTTTGTGCACGGAATATTTCCATAATTGTTTTATTATTCACCGCCTTAAGGTAGGTAACGCAGACGATAATTATGTTACCATTCTTGCAGCAAATTACCACCTTACAAAGAGAATGAGATCATGGTTGTGCCAAAAGTCTAAAACGGTGCTGAAACCATAATACCTTTTATAGTATTCACGAGTACTCCTTGCTGTCTAAATAAGCTTCTCAGGAAGTTAATCACTCGTCTCATCTCTGCTCACTCAACCAACCAAGTGTATAATAAGAGTAGTTATTAAGTAAGTATTGCGTAAAAATATTATAATAACGCAATTGTGTAATATTCTGGTCAGTGCGTAATTAAAAATAAACGTACTACCTTTAGGTGTATTTATAAAAGTGGACTTTGAATTGATTTTAATGTTCACCAGATCATCTGAGATTGGTTATATGACATTACATCTATACATGTATATCTATACAAATAAATAAAATTGGAGTAATATTAAAATAACCGTCTTTTACTAAATGTCATATGAACGAGTATCTATCTATTTATTTGTCTGTCTGTTTGTTCCGGCTAATCTCAGGAACGGCTATACCGATATTTAAGGTATTTTCACTGGTAGGTAGTTGATGATACAAGGGCTAACTTAGGCTACTTTTTATAACTTTTTATACTAGCTTCACCTAGCGGCGTTACCACAGCGAATGCACAATAAACACGAATTAGTGGTCGCCCAGTGGTCAAAACTCGACCATAATTATATATATCTTTTGTCTTTCTGCAATCCTCCTCCATATAAAGTAATTACAAATACTATTTAACTGTGTCAAAAGGGGTACAAAGATTTGCTTCACGTATTATATTATTATGTTGATATATGATGTATATACTTAGGCGAAGAATTATATATATGAACACAGTTCCGGGCTACATACATATTATATTTTTTATTCAACTTATATAAATTAGAAGCACATAAATTTAAATGACTACGTTATACTGTATCTAAGCGCCTAGCCTTTATGAGGTACCAACTGTATTTTATATAGTTAGAGAAATTGAAATTACTCTTGTTATTTTATAGTTGTCAGAAGACAATAATGATACATTGCTCTGCCGTATCAAATTACGCTGGTATTGAGTAACTGAAGCGAATTTGCGCAGTACACACAATATTAAGGGTTATTTTGTAATATACTTGTTTTGTCACTGAAAGACCTTGTAACACAGATGATACAGTAAATGAAAGGAGTAACAAAAATAATTTATTTATTAGAGAATAGTTTTTTCATTAGTACTAACGTTGGCCTCACTCTGGTTAATGTGATTTTGGACATTTAATTTGAGTAAATATCACACTTTGACGATGAAAAATTATGTTAGCTCAGTCTGCTAGACGATGCTTACACAACTTATCAGTGACTGATAGAATGGGAAGATATTCAAATCTAGAAAAAAATAGTTTAAAAAAATGATTTATTTCTACATTAAATATATTTTTCTAAATTTAAATAGAATTCACTTATTACTTTTCGGGTCTTTACTCGCGATTGTCAACTACCTTTACCTTAACTGTGTGTAACCCACCGAAAGTATTACAAAACTTACTTTTTTTGGCCAAGACCGAGTACAACTTACGAACACGTAAAAGGACAGAGAATAAAAAAAAAATACTAGAATGTATGTTACATAAAACACCTACACTGAAGAAATTTGTCCAGAAGATTTAAGATCCTCTTACACATATCCATTCAAGGGTCTCTTTGTCAACATTTGTAAACAAAAGATTAAATATAATTAATTGGCATTGGTTACAATTTATCACACATTCAATTACAACACCGGTATCTTGTACTGACCGATAAAAAACTTTATGTAGCAATATTAACATTTAAAATTCTCACGGCACTTATTGTAAAAGGGCTCGATTAGTTAAATCGATTTTAGCCGATGGTGATCGAAATGTTATTAGAAACGGAAATCACTATTGTTTCGATGTAATCGCCCACTACGCACATGCGTGATGCAAACTCTCCTTGAATTTTCAAATGGTAGATCATTGTTGAATGGCAACGGATGTGATTATATGAAGCTTGTTACTAAAATACCTCTCGTATAATTTGATAAAGGAAGCATCGATCCTCATGACTTTTGTGTTGTAATTTAAAATATTTAATTAATCAATAAATCAGTGCTAAATGTAGTTATTGAATGTTTGACACAAATTTATTTATTATTTATTTAATACATCATGTACTTTAGGTGCATTGGCGGACTTAATGCCTAAGGCATTCTCTACCAGTCAACCATCGGGTAATGCACAGAAGATAAGAAGTGGATGCATTTTGTAAACAAAAATGTATTAAAATAAACATATCTGGCAATATATCAAATACAAATAATAAATAAAAGCTAATCATACATACAAGAACTAATACATACTATACATATAACTAAATATGTAAATATATATGTATTTCGGACATGTTACACACAACGCCATCTAGTCCCAAGCTAAGCAGAGCTTGTGTTATGGGTACTAGACAACTGATATAAATACATATATACTTTTTTTGTAAATACATACATATTATACATAGAAAACACCCAAACTCCGAAACAAATATTTGTAGATCATACAAACATTTGGTCTGACTCGGGAATCGAACCCGAGACCTCAAAAACAGCAGTCGCATAGGCTACCACTGCGCCACAGAGGCAGTTATCATATCATATCACATATCAACTTACATAGATATATACATACATACGCAAATCTACTATATAAAGTTTTTAAAACAGTACATAAATATTAAAAAAAAATCTTAGAATCATATTCTAAACAACAATCAAGGTACAACTTGTTATCTATCTATTATGACTTATGGGACCCGGGTTACTTTAGATACTTCGCTTTTTTATAAATATATTTTAATATATATATATTTACAAACCTATTAACCATCAAGGCTACACATTTGTATGCAACAAATAAGGGGAGGCCTATCAGTGGATTGCTAACGGCTGTTGATGATACAACACATATTTGTATAACAATGTAAGCAATTGCAGTGGGATACACGTAGGTAATCAAATCATATGAATCACATACCTAATTACAAATAGAAATGAATTTGCAACATTGTAATCTAATTACACTGTATGATTGTGTGTGTATTATACGTAATTTTGAACGAAAAAACCCACAAAGTGTTTTATGTAAAATTATAATTCATAGACACTCAAAATTTATATAGATTTTTAAATTCAAACTCAATGTTATTAAATAAACAAGACAATCTATCCAATTCCTAAGAAAATGAATTAAAATATGCGACATTTCAAGTTATCCAGTTTCTTTAGAAGTCTTTAAGAATAATTTAAATTCTTTGTTCTCTGACGAGTCAATCAATAAGAGTTAAAATTTTATTCCTGCCTCTTAAGGAAAATTAATTGGTATAATGGATTAGAACGTGTCAGATGTCGATTTAATTAGAATTAACTGTTAATACGTAGATATAGAATAGATTTGTAAAATTTTTGTTGCATTCAAATAGTTAAAGAAATCGTTTTGTTAGATTTGCCGAAATTTGAATTAAGGTTATCTTTTAAAAATTAATTACACATTTTTTATTATACTTGAGCTATCTAAATGACTCTGCCCTGCCTGATGAAGAGCACCAACAGAATCCAAGAGTGGTGGTCACCATCCTTAACACATACACATGTTTAACAAACAAGTGTCATTTTTTTAAACTTTTTTTTATATATCTAGGATTTATTCCTATCTTGCGTCGCGAGGTACTTTACAAACACACATTTAACGGGCACAAAGAAACAAACACACACAAACAACAATTTGCAGATCACATAAAGTTTTACCTCATGTGATTTTTGAATCAACGTGACTTTGACTTTGACTGCCTCGGTGGCGTAGTGGTAGCGTATGCGACTGCTAAGCTTGAGGTCTCGGGTTCGATTCCCGGGTCGGACCAAATGTTTGTATGGTCTGCAAATATTTATTCCGAAGTTTGCGTGTTTTCTATGTATAATATGTATGTATTTACAAAAAAAAAGTATATTAGTATTTATATCAGTTGTCTAGTACCCATAACACAAGCTCTGCTTAGCTTGGGACTAGATAGCGTAGTGTGTTAGATGTCCGGAATATTTATTTATTATTATTTACTTGGCGCTGAAGAAAATGGCGTGGGGAACGTTTAAACCACCGGCAGTCATAATAGACTACTATTAATCAATATACCATCATCATCATTATCAACCTATCGCAGTCCACTGCTGGATATATGCCTCCCCAAGGTTCTCCACATTTTTATCTCAGACGGTAATCGCTTACCATCAGGCGATACGTCTGCTAGTTTTCCGGTATTCAATAAAAAAAAATTGCAAGCCACGTGGTTCGATCCTCGGCTTCTCGCATCCAACTCTTGCCAGCCGTGTTGCGCAGATCATCACTACACCTGGCAATATATATAAATATGAAATTATTAAATATCAGTGATACTCATTTCGTATACCATTTAAATTATTGAAATCGATATATTAAAATGATCCGGGATCTTAATTATTTTAGTTAATTTAAATAAACAAAATAGCCACATGCAGCTGTATGTAATATTTTTAAATAAATAACAGTAACGGAACAAAAACAAAGTGTCCTCCAAATATAAATAAATTTGAAGAAATTTACATTTAACAAAATTTATTACTTTACTGCTTCATATGTTGATTTTTTCTTCGCAAATTTAAGGAATGATTTAGATATATTTTTCCTATTATTATAATTTTTTATTAGTATTTAGCTACAGTCTTATTTTTTGACAAAATTACCCATTTATCTCTGACAGCTTTAAGGAAATAAGCGATTAAAATCCGGTTCGTATTTATTACCTGGTATTCATTGACCAAAAATAATTGCAATAATCAGACCATAAAACTCTAAGTCGACTGTTGTCCTTGCACAGAAAGTTCCGTATTGCCTTTTGATGTATTAAGAAACGTACGTACTTAAGAAAAGATCGCATTATTAAGGAAAATATCAATTTAGTATTTTTTTGCTGAAAATACTACTGTGAAAAGTTTTCTTAATTTTAAGGAGGCCACTTCTATTAATCATTGGTTTACAATCTGTTATCACACGTATTAAAAATAATGTTGCCTTTAACATTATGTTTATATAACGTTATTTTTATAAACATAAAACTTTTTCTAGGCAATCTTTACTCAACCTACTAAAAAGAAAAATAATGACCCAAAAATGCGTTTATTCCTTTATATAAATAAATAACCTTTCTTTTTTTAGAGACAAAAATAGACAATCAGCACAATTAGACCAATAGTAAATATATATTTAAAAAAGTTTTAACAGGGTCTATGCCCAGATTGAATGTTTTACCCGTGAAAAATTGATCGACTATCAAGTCGTTGATACCAATTATATCATCTAAATCGTACTAATTAAAATTCACTGCTACTAATCATATCATAATTTTTAAAACTTCTGATAAATTTAAAGATACAGCTTAAAGCGTCTCTCCACCCTGATTTTCATTATAATTCGAACGCACTTTAAGTACTACGACACATATTTAGATGTTATAAAATTGCTATTACTAACTCATATTCTTTAATTTATAGATTATTGTGAACCACAACAAAATCGTTCGAGAATCGTACAATACAATTTTCCACTTATCACCCTGGATGATCAATCTAACTTTTAAGCTAAGTCATCTGTGGAGTGGAAACTTAATTCGATACGATTACATTTCATAAAAACAGAAAACTGATCCCTAAATAATTACTCCAGTTTTTTTCGGACATAAATCAATTTGAGTTAAATTGTTATACAAAATATTTCCTACTTCTGTCTCTGTCATAGACAACGATTACATATTTTATCATAAAGGTCACGTACACAGTTATAAAAAATATTACATGTCATACAAATATTCCCAGGAAATTAGTAGATTCGTTATGGTCAATTTATCGATGACTATTACAGACTAATTATTTTTTGCAATCAATCTATTAAGACACCAATATCTTTGCTTAAACAAGTTAGCAAATATACGAGTGCCTATATGATTTTTGAATGTATAAAACTGCTATAAAATTATCATACCGGAATAAATTGTAAAATTGCTAATTAAACTTGTGTATGAAATTAAATGTATTTTGATATCAGCTTGCCTAAAACACAGGTCTTAGATCAGGCAGATAACTAAATGAAAATATTGACCTTACAATGAGTTTAAAATTCTAAGTTATTGTATGTTAAGTCTACTCATAAGTTACGTAACACCCAAATCTTGTACATTGAATATGGAATAAATTTTATTAATTTATTTAAGTACAACAAAACCTCGGCTTAGCTTAACGAAGAATAATCCTTTTGACGAGGTGTACATGTAGGTACACAATACAAGTTTTCCACAAAAACGACGTAAAATTTTAGTTTTTCGACGCTTTTGTGGTTTGTAATTAATTTTATGGTTTCAAATAATCAAATGAAAATAGCGCTTTCTTATAAAAGCCAACTGCTGAGGTTAAGTGAATTTTTTCTTAAATGTTTTTGACAAAATCATGAGAGAGCTATGATAATAACACAGCCCCAGAATATAGATGTTAAACAATACTTTGGTTGTCGATTTCAACCGAGTGATTAGGTCTCGGAGGCTAAAGCCCCTTCCTTGATTGTGACTCCTAAATTACAGTCATCCATCCATAGGTGCCGGTGGGCACTTACCATCAGGTAACCCATCTGTCAGTCCCTTACGCAGCATCCTTTCGATCAACATCAATAGGTAGTGGCGCTACCTCTTATCGCAATTACCAATAACAGAAATTGATGCTTTGCAATCATGTCATTGAAATGCTAATAAAAGCAATTATTTTTTAATGATATTAGTAATGCAATAATTAATTAGACATTTATTACCAATGATATGTGTGGTAATTAATTACAGAATAGTAATTAAAAAATGTTTGTTAGTCAAAAATTATTTCCGTGTGAGGAAACGTTGGTTAAATGCAGATCATATTAAGGAAGGATTTTTCCACTAGTAATTAGTAAGGTATATTATTACATACTCTCCACAATGGGGCCCACCGCCCACCTTGTCTTAGGAAGCCTCTTTGACGATTTAGCGGTAGGTATTCTAGGCGGAGCTGGTTTTAACTTCAAACATTCGAAATAGTCAATTATTTTAATAAATATGAAGAATAATCTGTTATTATTATTAAAATAACTTCACTTTCTCCCATTTTCATGACGGAACTGGACAAATGAATAAGATAATTGGATATGATAAACGGAATTCAAAAAGCCAAATAAAATTTTTGTATGTATATATTTCTTGGTTATCACGCTAAAGAGTAACCTTGGTCCTTTCTAACGTATTAATGTATCTCCATGCCATTTCGTTAAAATGGGTGAAGCGGTTTAGACGTCAAAGCGTAACAGTTAGACAGACAGAGTAACATTCGAATTTATTGTATTAGTTTTTTTTATGTCTTAGCTGCCAAAATGACTCTGCTCTGCCTGATGGAAAGCACGAGTATAGATTTAATTAAGTTTATCAGAAGTCTGGTTCCCATAGTATATTTTATTTCATTACACACCCGCTTTCACACACACACACTCACACACACACCCACGTGCGAGCGTTTCAATCACAATCCACGAATACACACAAAAGCACGAGTGCACTTGCACACACACACAAAACGTAAATTCATTAAGGTTATTTGAATAACTTTTCAAATTGTAAGCAGCGTCACCTTCAACTTCAAATTCAAATACAGTGGAGCAATATTTGTGACTGAATTCTGTCACCTGAAACACAGGCTATGCCTAGTTTGGGAATTAGTAACTATTTAAATAAAATCAAACTGTCAACTATTTTTTAATTGCATTGTATGATTTTAAATGTTAAGACTTTGGTGTGAAATAAACATACTATTATTTTTATTATAGGTAATCCCTGGTTAGGGATCAGACGGCCGTATATGTAAGATGGTCCTAACCGTAATCTACAATAAATAACGACGGAATCTTTTCACGATTATGAAACTTTATATCATTCTGATTAGTACTTGATATTATAGATAGCGATCGAGAATTTAGGAGTTATAATTATTATGTAGCTAAACAATCTAAAAGTAACAGTTTATTGGACAGGACTGCAATCAAAAATACAAATGCAATCACAAAAACATAACTTTAATTTCAATGTAGGAAACAATACTATGTAATTGGAGCAGTCGATAGAGACATGCCCGGCGATCGTGAAAGATTATTGTTAACAGTCCATTATGCTAATACTCCATTATGAAACAAACAATATGCCCCAAATAATAATATTGCATTGTAGGCAATTGTTAAACCCTACTATGGAAATCGCGTTTGTTAATCGAAAGTATGAAATTTTATTGCATTTGCTTCAAGAACTGGGTGGTACAGAGTCTGTATACACTGTCGCAACTGCGGTGCACGACATTCATTTTTACCTTCGTTATGTGGTGGAAGTTGCCAAATTGTCGACATGGAGGTTATTAATAAATTGTCGCACTTGCGAAAGTATCACTGTATGTTTGTTACAAAATACTGTATGTAAATATTTCGGACAGCTGACACTACTAAGACCTCAAAATACGCAAAGCTTGTACAATGAAAGCTGTATTAACTGATTGAATACTTTTATACTTTTATTTTGTAAATACATACACATATTATACATAGCAAAATCTCCCAAACCTCGAAATAAATATTTGAAGATCATACAAACATTTAGTCCGACCCGGGCGTCGAACCCGAGACTTCAGGTACAGCAGTCGCGTACATTACCACTGCGCCAATGAGGCTGTCAAATCGCCTTTTCTGTATCACTAATGTACTACAAATATGTCATCATCTTCCTACCCTTTTCCCAAATATATTTGGGGTCGGTGCAATGAGTTTTCTTCTTCCATTCTCCTCTATCACTCGTCAGTTCGCTACTAACTCCCTTTCTGGCCATATCTTCCCTTACGCAGTCTATCCATTTTTTCCTTGGTCTTCCTCTACTCTTATACCCGTCAACTTCCATACCCAAAACCTTCCTAACAGTATTTTGCTCATCTCTACGCATCACATGTCCATACCACGTTAACCTGCTGCTTCTCAACTTTTCAGCCACTGGTGCAACTTTCAGGCTTCCTCTGATGTAGTCATTCTTCACCTTATCCATTCTTGTCACACCACACATGCATCTCAACATTCGCATTTCAGTCACATGCAGGCGTCTCTCGTCCGTTACCTTCACTGGCCAACACTCAGATCCATGCAGAACAGCAGGTCTGATGATCGTTTTGTATATTTGTCCCTTTAAGGTTAAAGGGAATTTGGGATCGCACACAGTACCTGTTACCTGCCATCCATCCTGCATTGATTCGATGCTGCACACACCTATCAATTTCGCCATTATTTTGTAACAGCGAACCGAGGTACTTGAAATCTGTGCAGACCGGAATCACCGTTCCATTTAGTGACACGGCAGCAAGACCGGAGAGACCGCCGAAATCGCAAAACATATCTTCGGTTTTACTCCTGCTGATTTTTAAGCCAACATTCTCCAGTCGTTTCTGCCATGTCTCTAGTCTGCGCTGGACAAATATGTATCTCCTTATTTTATTTTCACCGACCAATGAGGCGAGACGTTACCACGCTGCTCCCACACTTTCGTCGCGCAATCACCTACTGACTAATTTGTTTAAATTATCCCTACAACCCATATTATGCCTGTATTTGGTAAATATCTTTTATTTTTACCGTGGGAGAGCCACGCTTCGGTATAAATGGGCCGGCTCGACCGGAGAGATACCACGGCCTCACAGAAAACAGGTGAGAAATAGCGCTTGCGCTGTGTGTCACCGAGTGAGTGAGTCTCATCCATCTCCCAATCCCCCAAAGGCCGGCAACGCACTTGTGATACCTCTAGTGTTCATGGGTGACGGTAATCGCTTACCATCAGGTGATAGGTCTGCTCCTTTGCCACATAATCCAAAACTCAAATCTATCATCAAATGTAAGATTTACTCTCCATTAGTTACAATAAATTCGCAAACAAATAAAATTACATAATTTTAGAAAAAAAAAGCATAATACTAAAACTATAAGAAAATACTTTGTGACTGGGGGAAGGACTGAAAGAACTGAACTTGTAAACCATGAGTAGCCGATGTCCACGGACTATCGGCTACTCACGGCTCGTTTGTCTCCATGCCATAAATTCACACCATCGTGGACTGCATAGTTGGCTTTGTGATTTAAGCGGTCGCCACGGCTCCGCTTTCTACTACATCAAGTGTCGTGGGTTCAAATCTCACATGGAACAATATTTTATGTAATCCAAAAAAAAATTGTCCCGAGTCTGGGTGTTCTTTGTGTCCGTTACAAGTATATTTGTAAAGTCCCCCGCGACACAGGATGTATATTAATAATGCGGGAGTGGTTTTAAAAAAAACATAAGCACTGGGACGCCACCTATGGTGTTTAGAAAAAGTGATATAATAATAAATAAACAATATTTTTTAATAAATATTTCGGACATCTAACACACAACGCCATCTAATCCCAAGCTAAGCAGAGCTTGTGTTATGGGTACATTCACTACCACTACGCCACCGAGGCAGTCGTAGACTCATAATACATAATAACGTTATAACAAAAATCTTTATCTTTTATTTCTATCTTCTAGTGCCACTAATATAATAGTTTTGTACAATCATCATAACAGTCAATTTAATAAATTTAGTATACCCATGAAAATAGAACCTAGTCACGTTGCGCCTTGCCCTGAACCACATCTCGAAGGACGTCTCAGTTCTCACACAGCTTAACCTTACCTCAGCGGTTCTCTTGCCCAAGCATTGCCCATTCAAATACAAATCACCCATTCAGTATACGTCATGCGGTTGCTTTATTCCCTCGAACGCTAGGACCATTGAACATTGTAGCTTTTATTCTATTAGTTACGGTTTAAAATTGATTTGCATTGGAACTAGCAGTGTTTGTTTTGTTCTTGCACTATACTCGTATCGTATCGTAAAGAAAAAAAATCGTATATATACTCAAAATTACTTTTCAACAACGAAAAATATAAGTACCTAAATAGTTTCTGCCTGCCTAAATAGCCTGTAAGAGATTGCCTCCGGGCGATAAGGCCGCCAATTGTACTTGTCTAGTTTAAGTTTTCATAGTTAAGTTAATTTTGTTACATATCTGGTGTGCAATAAAGAGATTTATTATTATTATTATTATTTCTTGCTAACTTTCACACAGGATTAAAAAAAACACGACAAAAGTCATAAAATTAACCAACTTTAATAAAGATATTAATAATCAGAATATTTCATGAAACATTAAATTTTTATTATCTATTTTATTTTTTCACTAATATCCTTTATACATTCTATAATTATATTTTTATTAACGTAAAATAATATAAATAGAATATTCTAGCAATACTTAAGGTGGATTAATATTAGATTTGATGTTACTGACACTTGCAATATTAATTACTACGCAACAGATAATGATCTTAGGTTTGCATATAAATAAAGCAACTATGGCAGGCCAATACGTAGACCGGCAAGAATCCAAAAGGAATAAAATATTATGTTTCAAGACTAATGCTGTAATGTACGCTTATGAAAGGTATATTTTTATTTTATATAAATTCAAAAGTTGCGGTAATACTACGTATTCACTACACCGATTGTCACCACGATTAATAACTTAAGCAAATCGTGCATCTGAAGTCGAATCAGAAAGCTAGCAAGAAACTAAATAAATACTTTTATTTGGAAATATGTATATTAAGGTAAGTTCATAGATAACGTTAAACGTAACTTAAGAAAATGTCAAGAAAAGAATGGTTAAATTGTAAAGTCAGAACTTTGAAAAAACACATCTTTTCAACTGACTGCAACGGCTGGTTTAAGCGGTTGCCACGCCGCTTTCTACTGCACCAAGTGTTGTGACTTCAAATCCCACATGGGAGAGCCACGCTTCGGCATGAATGGGCCAGCTCGACCGGAGTGATACCACGGCCTCACAGAAAACCGGTGTGAAATAGCGCTTGCGCTGTGTTTCACCGAGTGAGTGAGGATACCGGAGGCCCATACCCCAACCCCTCCCCCCTTTCCCTCTCCCCATCCCCTCCCCCCCTTTCCCTCTCCCCATCCCCCAAAGGTCGGCAACGCTCTTGTGACGCTTTTGGTGTTACGAGTGTCCATGGGTGGCGATAATCGCTTACCATCGGGTGGTGCGTCTGCTCGTTTGCCACTTATTCAATAATAATAATAATACATGGAACAACACTTTGCGCAATCCACAAACTGTTGTCTAAGTCTGGATATTCTTTGTTCGTTTCATCTATGTTTGTATAGTCCTCCGCGACGCAGGATGTATATTACCAAGGCGGGGGTTATCTTTTCAAATAAAGAAAGAAAAACTCTTTCTCGTAGGCGCTATATTCTATAAACGTTTTATATGATTTTTTCTTTAGTGTGTGCACTATATATAGTGTGTTTAAAGATTAGAATAGTTCGTTATTATATAATACATATATTGTTTTTGAATTAAGTAGTAATTGACCTTCACATAGACCAAAAATGCTTTAAAATATGTTAAATACACCAAACAAAATGAAAATATCAATTACCTACTGCCGATTTTAAAAGGTCTTACTTTTTTAAAGGCATAGACGAAATTGTATGTCAGTTATCACTATAAAGAGTAGCTTATTATAGAGATTGCCTCGGTGGCGTAGTGGTAGCGTATGCGACGGCTGAGGTTAAGGTCTTCGGTTCGATTCCCGGGTCGGAATAAACATTTGCATGATCGCAGATATTTGCAAATATTTGTTTCGGAGGTTAGGTGTTTTCAATGTATAATATGTATGTATTTACAAAAAAAAAGTATATAGTATATTAGTATCCATAACACAAGCTCTGCTTAGCTTGGGACTAGATGACGTTGTATGTTCTGCTGATTTGAGGGAGACTTCATGGAGTGCTGGGCTCCTTAAAGTGGCTGTCCACGCGGCTTATCACAATGAGCCGGTCATTGTGGTTGGCCAGCCTCGAGGCTCGAAACGCCGGTCGTCCCTCCTGAGAGGGGACGGGCGATGCGCTTACGTGCTGGCGGTTCGTAGTCAGGATCCGAACGGGTCGTGATCACTCTGCTCGAGGGAGCCGTAATGAGCTCCCGAGCGGGGCGTTTGAGCCGCCTTTGGATTAAAAATTTCGATTCCGGGTGAGGCATCGTTGTGTGTTAGATGTCCGATATATATATATGTGTCCTTCCTCAATAAGCAAAGCATCAATTTTTTTTAAAATCGATGCCGTTGTTTTGCTGTAAAAGCGTAACAGACATACAACATTGGCATACAGTTACCTAATTTCGAATTTATAATATTAGTATGGATATGGGTGGATTGTCAGTCAGTCAGTATATTATACTCAGCTGATAGTAACTATAAATAAAATTTATTCAGAATAAACCTTAATATTTGCAAGTCATTTACTTACCTACTACTTTATCTTATCTACTACATTTAAATCAATGTAAACTATTCTAGACCAGTCGACCTTTACTTATAAATAATTATATTACTAAACAGTGTGAGAACCAAAGTTGTGTTCCTACTGCACTGGACACTCGGACTACAATTACCATTTTTCTTAGACCCTCCCCGCCCTCCTTTGTTTCAGAAAATAGTAAGGAATAATGTAACTGATATGGTTTTAAATAGTTCAACTTATAATAGCCGGTAAATAATTCCAGTTTGATTACTCGCAATGTCTAACGCCTTGGCATTTCAAAATTGGTTCAACTGTTGACGCATTGGACCCAAAGATTGATAAGTGCTTTATACAATAACATGTCCTTTGAGATAAAATAAATCATGTATTTATTTCCTGTAGTACGGCATCTTAAAAATCATATTCTGGATTTAAACTTGAATAGTTTAACAAGTACAAGTGAGTTTAGTTTTAGAACATATCTCAACAAGTTCCACCAAGTGTCGCCAAATTGAGAGTATATGTTATTTAAAAACTCTTAGATAAATATTATGCATTTACCGAAAATTTAATTTACGACCGACTTCAAAAAAGGAGATGGTTCTCAATTCGACTGTATTGTGTTTTAAGTTTGTTACCAAAGAACTTTCAACTGGGTGAACCGATTATGATTTGAAAGCTAGTGCTTCCCGTATGGTCCCATTCCATTTTGGTCCAGTCCTTGAGTCGGTTTCTTTTTATTTATTTTTTTGATTTTTTTTTACTTTCGCCATGCCTATAACATGCTTAATCATTTCCGACTACAGATTTGTATGATTTTCTTACTTATTTATTTCCTGACTTGTTATCCTTTTTTGTTTAACTAACTTTTCGTATCCTGAACTAACACTACACAAAGAAAGCAAATAACAGTAAAGACAATACAGAGAGATTTCTTACTTTTTTTTACTCTCTTGGACCAAGTCAACAACATTAGAGTTTTTATTCATTTTGAGAGTTTATAACTATGTGAAAATTTAATTAAAATATAATTGTACCATAACAAAGTACGCATTGCTTATACAATTTTAACTGTTGTTGTTATAATAATTACATAACTTGCAAGTTTATTTTTAGCATCCGTAAACAATGCAAATAATTTGACAGTTTACTATAAAACTTTTCAAAATCATTGATTCTCCATGAAAATTTATTAGTTTTGGTGAAATAATGTTTATATTAATAATTATATAATTAATCACACGGATTGTCTGCGTCGAATTCAAATCGAAGGGTAGTAGTTTTGGCAGTTTATGTATGTATCTATTTATGTTCCACCGTAGCTGCGCCTTTTTTATCTGTGTCCCCAGAGACCATTTACTACTGGTTATGTCGGATTTGAACCAACTAAAAACCGTAAGCTGTCTCAGGTACTAGTATCCAGGGAACCAGGTGTAATCTATAAACGAAATCTGTGGAACCCCGACGTACCTCGGACCGACCTATGGCTTGTAGATGACGTTTTTCTGAGTGGGAAACCCGATGTTTCCCTTCAGCCCTAGAAGGGCGCCCGCGGTCGTTACTAACCCGATCTTCTATCTGCCAGAAACAGGCTTTCACCTATGGAGGACGGAGGTCGTTTTGTGACCTTCGGCGTCTGAATCGTACTGACTATAAATATAAAATATATTAAAAGCAATTTTCCAAAAAACCTTTTGTATTACTACTTGACTGTAAAGGAGTAAGCGGATATATTTGATATGTTTGATTTCAGAAAGCGAAAATCTTTAAATATAAATTTCGAGAATGATCGTCACTTTACTAATGTGACCTCGCGACGTTTCACCGGTAATCGTATCTTTTTTATAAACAATGGAAGTACAGAGTATCAATTTATGATATGAGTGATCATCATGAGTAGTATTGGGTGCAGTTTTACATCCTTATATGTATTAACCAATCGCCGTCCACTGCTGAACGAAGATATATCCCAAGGAGCACAAACTATCGCGGTCTTGGACAGTCCGTATTCATCCGTTGCCAGACACTTTCTTCAAATCGTCACTTCATCAGACCCTAGGGCGCTCTACACTACAGTTATAATTTTACATAAGAGAAGGCAGTTTTACGTAAGATCTGAAAATTTAAAACGAATTGACGGTAATTTCTACCTTTTTATCTAGAGGTTATCTAGATGTCGGACTATAACAGTATACTTTTGGTTGGTTTCACTGAACATCTGATAGCTATAAAGATTGATCCCAAAATTAACAAAATACCAGCTTTTATTGCTATAGCCTGTTAAGCAACTTTTTATTAGAAAATTAAAGTATTAGACACACACATTTTGAAGGAATTGAACTTTAGAGTACAATAAACTAGATAACATTAAAATATTGACTGTTATACATTAAAATTTAATGTTTATTATGCGATAGTAGCTTATATAATTTGACAGAACACCGCTCTAAAATTGTTCAAGCGGTCTCCGCCCGTATCGCACCAAGGTCTGCCATTCACCAAACCAGCGGCAATTCTAGAAAACCTAAATTAAATACTAACTGAATGTAGGTATATAATAATTTGATAATTTTATTGTTTCCTCTAAGATACACAAAGTTTTGGTAATAAGGAAATCCTCGCGCTACACAAACAATTAAAATCTTATGTTTTGAATTCAGATTAAAAAAGTCTAATTTAATTACACGATTCCTTTTCATATAGTTATAGCTTTTTGAATGAGTTCTAATTAACATTTAAACGAATAAAAAAGACCTGTTATTGAAGTTTTCGGCAGTAAGATATGCATATATAATGATGCAGAAACATCTTAACAGACCGCCGTAATGAAGGTTACTATTCTGCATTGACTACATTATCAATGATGACCTCTACTCTTAGCTTATGATCATACTTCATATAAAAAAATATGGTATGATCAATTTAGATTATTATTTAGTAATTTCTAGATCCTTCGTAAAATTTTCAGACAGTTTGTATTGTATTGTGGAGGAACAGGTATCATGTCCCTCCAACACAAAGGGAGGATCCTCCGACCAAGCGAGGTGATCATGCCTGGCGGGCCACTGCCCAACAGTTGATGTTGAGATGTTGTATATATGATAATCGGCGCGAGAACTTCTATTGCGCGATTCAGGATTGGTAGTTTCTCTGTGTAGTGCGTTGCTCCGCAGTTCAGTGTATCTTCGGTAGATGGCGCTGTATGTGGATGTCGCCACAGTACTCATATGTTTTTATCCACAATAATACTAGCCCACGAACAAAACGCGTCTTACGTTTAGGTAAAGTTTGTTATTCTTTTTGTTTCTCATTCTACATATTAGTATATGACCAATTTCAGTTTGAACTAACAGCCTGTCTATCTTACAACTATTTATTTATTTATTAAAAGTTCCTCCAAATATATTGCACTAGGCGGACTTAATGTCACAAAACTTATGGGTGTTACGAAGCTGTTTGTGGCAGGTGTATGTTTGAACAAGTAAGACGAGAGACTAAATCAAATTATTTTATAAAACAGTGATTTTTAAAGATAAATAGATGCTATGTATACACACGAATAATATAGTTCATACATATTACAATATAAATATAAAAAATTAAATATATATACATAATGAATACATAGAAACTTTTAAAGTGTTATTCAGAAGACTCCATCAGCAATTCTCTATAATGCTTCTGTACTTTAAATTTAAAAGAAAATCGGCTAGTGGCTTTATGTAAAACTGGCTGAGTCACGCGGTGCCACCCGCGGTTATCGTTTGACCTTAAAAACCGCAGGTGACACAGCGGGGCAAATAGCCTAAATTAATCCTTATTACATTAGCTATCTGCCAGTGAAAGTCCCGTTAAAATCGGTTCAGCCGTTCCAGAGATTAGCCGGCACAAACAGACATTTTTTTTTTAAATGTTGTTATATGTGTTTACATACATATGCATTTAGTTAAAAACGGTTATTTTAATATTACAAACAGACACTCCAATTTCAATTATTTGTATAGATACATAATTATCATTTTTTAACCGGCGACGGTTAAGCCAAAAGGCAGTATATGTATGTATGTTCCACCGTAGCACCTAGACTACTGAACTGATTTTAATAAATGAGGTGAATAGATTCGTTATACGTCGGTTGACATCCATATTAATATTATAAATTCGAAAGTAGCTCTGTCTGTCGGTTACGCTTTGACGGTTAAGCACCTGCAATGATTTCAATATTTTTTTTTATGGAGATGCTATGATTCTTCTGAATCTGAATCTGAATATAGGTTATGCTTTACTGCAATAACCAACATAAACACGGGCAAAGCCGGGCAGTTTATAATTAGCACTTTTTTCACTACAATTGAGGTATCAACACATAGTTTTGTGATGGAAGCAGTTTCTGATATCTCGAAGAAATCTAGTTAGGAATACGAAACTGTACAATTTAAGTGATTGATACACGGCTTCAATTAGCAGATAAACTAAGTTTTTTAACCTATTGTATCCTTTTAGTACATAAATTAAACAATTAACGATCACGCATCGTCTGTGAGGATCATTAGCGTTGCGTGCGTAAAGCTGTTAACGCATGCCAATACTCATTAACTAATTAATTTTTCAAATAGAGATTGTAAGTAAAGAAATATGAAGTTTCTTAGTAAATGAGGCTAATTTTAGGCCTTGGCTTAGGAGAATTTGTTAAAATGATATTTGGTTACATAATTGTAAGTTTATAAGGTATGAACTTTATACCTGTACCTAAAACCTGTAGTAGGTAGGTAGGTAGTTCGGTGTAGGTATAATATCCTACTAATATTATAAACGCGAAAATTTGTGAATATGTATGTGAGGATGTTCGGTGCTTTCACGCAAAAGCTACTGAATGGATTTTGATGAAACTTTCCCATAAGATAGCTTATATATCAGAATAACACATAGGCTATAATTTATAAAGATACTAGCTTCGCCCCGCGGCGTTGCCCGCATTTATTGACGTACCGCGGGGTTCAGCTAGTGAGTAATAAATGTCAATTATGCAATATATTAAGTGTTTTGGGACGACTTAATACTCCACTAGCCATTCTCTATCGTTTTTGTGACATTTTAGACAGTTAAACTTTTTTGAAAATTACATTTCATAATAAAAATTAATATAAATCAAAACATACTATTTCAATAGGACCATTTTTTGTACATAACATAATAAATAAAATTACTACAAAATTTATAAAAGTACATGGTAAAAAATCGTAGTTCAGCTAAATTACCGACAAACAAAAGGCTTTGATCGGTCTGCTATAATGCTCGTTATCGTCAATTATTTGCAGCTAGCGAAGCAAAGAGATAACTAATATACGATATGCTCTGTTACTTTTTAATAAACAATCCAACGGGTTAATAAAGATTGACGTTAATAACGCTGGAACTGTAATGTTCTTCATCCTTCAACATCCTTCAACCTACACTAACGCATAGGTATTAGGAGTGCTTCAAGACAGGATGGAACTTTCATCAATAGCTTTAATGCAATTAACTTTCATCAATAGGTTTAATATCATTATTGATATGTGATAGAGCTATCAACGAAATCATTATGGTAATAATAAATATATTTTTTTATTAAACATGACATAACAAGACTTACAAAAAAGAATATTTTTACCACGGAAAAAAATATTGTACAGTACCTACTTACACCAAAAAATATATCTATATATCTATCCGTCTGTCTATCTTTACCGGCTAATCTCTGAAATGGCTGGACCGATTTTTTTAATTTTAAACTAAAAATGTTTTTTGTGTAGTGATATTGATGTTAAGGTTTAAATATTATGCAACCAAGATCATTCGAACATAAAATAAACTCTAGTGATCATAACGTGATCTCAACTTCCAAATAGTAGTTTATTTTGTAACAATTATAAGTTGCTGATCTATCTAACTTTCTGATCATATCTTTGTAGAGAAAAGAAAAACCACAAATTTGTAACTTAGTAGTACTGATTTAAACTCCAACACTCACAAACACTCTAACGATTATAACACTAAAACGCACAATTAAATTTTCTAAAATCCAAAACTACAATGGATTTAAAAATGGCGATAAACAACAATTAACAAAAGACATTGAATTCACACAATAATGAACAAATAAGAGGTTTCACTGTCGTGATCTCTATTTACGTAATCACTTCACAGCTATGTCTTTGTTTTTATTTCAATCTAAAAGCATGATTTACCCCATTTTTCATTACGCAATACCTGAAACAAAGTAGTGTTCAGTTCTTTCAATCACAGATCGTGACCAGACTTGTTACCATTTTCGTTTCGTGGTAATTATTTTGTGCATTGCTGTGTAACATCCGTAATTAAATAATGGTATATCTACGTAATTTTAGGTTACGTTTGACGGTGAACGTTGTAACAATGCACGTACTCATATCTACAGTAACATTTTCCTTGATATTTGAAAGTACTAACCTTAGGTTCTATTTAACTACAAAACTTTCCATGGGAGAGCCACGCTTCGGCATGAATGGGCCGGCTCGACCGGAGTGATACCACGGCCTCACAGAAAACCGTTTGCGCTGTGTTTCACCGAGTGAGTGACGATACCGGAGGCTCATACCCCAACCCCTCCCCCCATTCCCTCTCCCCAACCCCCAAAGGTCGGCAACGCACTTGTGACGCTTTTGGTGTCCATGGGCGGCGGTAATCACTTACCATCAGGTGATGCGTCTGCTCGTTTGCCTCCTATTCAATAAAAAAAATAAAAAACTGTATCTGAATATGTCACATCTTTTTACCAAATTGTAGTCCTAATATTACGCTCAAAGCATTAGTTTTTTTACTTTATGTATATTGAACACCATCAGTAGACCTGTCTGCTCGCCTGCCATTAAAAAAACACAAGTTTTCAATGCACAACATCTTACCTCTCAGTTTAATGAAATCTCAAGGAGTTATATCGTGGAAAAGTAAAAAATGTTTCACAGGAAACCAGAAAAGTTAACGCTATTTAATTTGACCAATGATTGATATTTTGACTGCACGGTTGGCCGAGTGGTTTCAGCGGTCGCCATGCCGCTTGCTACTGCACCAAGTGTCTTGGGTTCAAATCCCACGCGGTACAACACTTTGTGTGATCCACGAATTGTTGTCCCGAGTCTGGATGTTCTTTGTGTTACCGTTTCATGTATGTTTGTAAAGTTCCCCACGACACAGGATGTTTATTCCTAATGTAGGAGTTGCCTTTTTAAAAAAAAACAAAAAAAAGATTATGATTGTGATGTGAATTTGACCACCATAAAACACTTTGAGACACACCAGCGAAAAAGTCATTTGAAAATACACGAAAATCTATCCCTAAAAATGTAAAGAAGGCATAAATATATCCTTAAAAATACTGTAAGTCACTGGTTTAGTGTGATGTATACTTATAAAATAATTCAAAATGTTAATTGACTTGCTATGACTATATATACTATAATATAAAAATATATATATATATATATATAAGCTATAATAGAAAAAGACAGTTGAATTAATCAACATAATTATGAAAGTATTTTTTAATAATGTACGTACTGCTTTCAACTAAGCAGTTTACTATAGTTCCTGTCGTTTCAGTCATAGGAAGTTTACAACTCAACATTGGTCTCATACAATAACTTTCGGTTCCGCCGCTGCCTATCTCAAAATACTCATTTGTAGTATTGCCAAAGAAGTAGCAATTGGTAGTTCCATTGTTACGGTGTCAATATATGATTGTTTTTTGTTATAATTCGTTTCCCATATACGTATGTCTGTAATTCTTATGAAGTAATAACGATGAATGGAGTATTATTAAATGTTTGGAATAACGATTGACTGTTGAAACAACACGAAAGGTTTATTTTATTTGAAATTTGGAATAATTAACAGTCATTTGTACGTATTGTTGTGTACAACGGCGATTAATGGTGCAATTCTTTTGCGTTAATTAATGGTGATGATGTTTGAGTAAAGGAATGAGTAAAACAAAGGTTTAGTTACATAAGATATTAATACTAGCAAAATTAAAAAATAAGAAAAGGAAATTCTCAATTAATGAAGTACATACTTTTTTGATGTGCAATGCAGTAGTTAGAAATTATAATTGCCTTAAAGGTAGAAGAAGCATAAATATTTTACGATTACTAAATACTCGTTTATTGATCGTTAACGAGAAAAAGTATAAAAGGCTATAACCCGGCTACTACCAACACTCGGGCATTAATTAAGAATTTAATGACACTTCATTTACTGAAATCGGTTCAGTAATTTAGGAGCTACGTTGGACCAAACATAGACTGCCAAAACATAAAACATTTACTCTTTCGGTTTCGCCGCAGTCGGATAAAAACAATAAAGTTAATATTATGTAAGAATAACATTCCCTTTTTCCTCTCTTTTGGGGACAGTAACGGGAATATCAAGGTTCTCACACAGGAGGGGACCATCTACAAACAGTAAGTGGCCCGAGATACATCGTGGTTCCAGGGTTTTCCTTTCTAAGGTGCACTTGGTTCCCCGACTTCTAGTACCCGAGAGGGCGCGGTGCGCTATTTAAGTCGTTTCGAATCCGGCATACGACCTGGTGGTATACAAGGGAGCTTCCGCACAGAAGAAAAGTAAAAGAAACTCAATCTGTCTGTTACAGTTACACTAATAAACCGCAAAACAAACCGTTATAAAATTTACAATGGAGCCCATTGATTTTTAAGGAAATATATAAACCACAGACAAAAGGTAGTAACATAATACTTTAATGCATTTTTACAGTCGGTCATGGCCGTAGGTATAATCTTTATCTTACAGACACGAAAATGAACCTTGGTTGATAAGAGATACTCTATCAAACCAGCCAACCGTCACCCGCCTCAGTAATGCATTAACGTTAAAGGACTTCAGTTTTTTTTATGAATGCCATAGTATTATTCACACAATGCAATGAAAACAATGAAAATATACCGAATTGCGTTCCGGTAAACATCTCACGCTATATGGCCTATTGTTTCACAAAATTAACTAGTCACATCTGTAATTGACACCAAAAATCACACCAAGTAACATACCGCTGACGCTTTACAATTAATTCGTTGCGTACTTGAGATTCTTACATAAACATCGCATAAATGATCAAAGAATGAGGTATTTAACAATACTACACCTTTATTTATTGTATGTAATTAAGCACTTGTAAGTGCTTAGAACATGGGCTCTATTATATCGTAATGGCGGTTTCATTCCACCGATTGCAATGGTGCATTGGGTTATCTACTCAGACACTTACGTGTTGGAAAGGTTTTACGAAAAAAAATGATACTTAAAATTCAATTACCCGCAATTGATCTACCTCGGTGTTAGTAAAAAACTTAATTTAAAAATTTAGTATTAGGTCACTTCCTATACCCATTTTTAAAAGAAACTGATAATAAAAGAAACTTGAAGATTTTTTTCGGATGGTGTGGTTTCAGCGGTCGCCACGCTCTTTTGTACTGCGCAGAGTGTTGTGGATTCCAACCCCACATGAAACAGCACTTTGTGTGTAACCCAGGAACTTTTCTTCTGAGTTTTTGTGTCACACACACAGTTCGACTCATAATATATTGCGGGAGTTATTCTTATAAAAGATATACTTACTTACTTTTCAACCATTTGCCGTCCACTGCTAAAAAAAAGATAAAATAATAAACAAATAATATATAATCTAACATTATAAAGTTATTTTTATTGTTTGTTTGTTCAAAATTATGTGTATTCCTTTGTGAAGTTCTCAAGTTTTGTAAATTTGTTTTATTTGTACTTACATTTGTCAATCCAGTTAGAAATGCTAAGCCATCATATCCCTAAAAACAAGTAATACAATTGGAGCGTGTTACCTAGAATACTAGTAATTGACTAGTCATGCTTGTTAATTGACATAAAATAACGTAAAAAGTTTGGTTCCATTTTAACATGATTAGGAATGACGTTATTTTAAAAGGGTAAAAGACATCCTGTTTGCAGCATATTCTTTGCAACATAGTCAACATCGATTATTGCCAATATCCTCATTCAATAAAATACATAGGATATAGGTACACAACTTTGAAACCATCGACATTTGAAGAAAGAAAACTTAACTCATTTTCCAATAAATTGACTCATGTTTGATATAAATTTCATTTTAAAACACTGCCTCGGTGGCGTAGTGGTAACGTATGCGCCTGCTAAGCTTGACGTCTCGGGATCGATTCCCGGGTCGGACCAAATGTTTGTATGATCTGCAAATATTTGTTTCGGAGTTTGGGTGTTTTGTATGTATAATATGTATGTACTTACAAAAAAAAACTATATAAGTATTTATATCAGTTGTTTAGTACCCATAACACACGCTCTGCTTACCTTGGGACTAGATGGCGTTGTGATATTTATTATTATTTATTATTACTTATGTTTTTTTCTAAAAATTGATTTTAATGTAAGGCTAATGTTCATAGTGTAGATTGAATTAAACATGTCATGACAAAACAATCAATACAATCTCGATACTATTCGATACATCACTCAATGATTGACATGCGTATACGCGTCTAGAAGAATACAAAGACTTTTATGTATTTAATTAGATGAATAAGTTTTCAGATCACTATCTATGTTTTAAACAAAACCCAGTCTGTATTACTGTAACTGACAAGGTTACCATCTGACCCAAATAAAACACAAGCCATGTAACCTCTTTATGTAAGACTCTTTTACGTATCTATTGTAACATTACGTTATATCAAATTATTACTAAACTTACACAACATTATCTCAAAGGTTTCTTTACATTCGAAGGTAAAAACAATTGAAACAAAATATGACATTGTACGAAGAGGTCAATTATCGAAACTGCGAAAACTGCGTTACAAAAGTCACGTAATAATAAGTAACATACGCTAACAGAATTATCCAACGAATTTCATCACATCCCTCATAGAGCAAAAGGCTGATTTCAACACCCTTTCGCACCCTTGTACACTAAATAAAGTATTTGTCACGCCTCTCCTAATTCTCTTAACTCACTCATGATATCGTGACCTTTGAATGACAATACGTGAAGTTTCGAAACAGTTTAAAAGTCACACAAGTTCAATGATCAAAGTATTGAATGTATGAACAGCAGAGGTCGATTAGACTGATATTTAAAAGGTTTTACGGATAATTATTATCTTTAGAATTACCCACACTAGAACTCGATGACCTAAATTAAGGTCTGTATTTAATAGATTATTAAATTTGTTGTACTACTAATGTTAGTAAAGGGTATTCAAGTCGATAAATTTTATGCAGTTTCTGTAAGTTTATTACGCTTTAAACTTAATAGCATTTGTAACACACGCTGTTAGGTAGTCTATAAAAAGAACTCCGTTTCTAATAAAACCGACGACTATGCAACAGTTCCATCCTATTTTGCAATGGTTCCTCTGTTGTAGTTTTAATCACACCAAGGGAAGCATTTCTCTGGTGAGATTTGAACTACACTACTGAAGTCCATACTTCAGCAAGGTATGCTTCTAAATCAAGTAGATAAATAAAGGTAACCTAAAGTAGAAAGGTATGGTCTTAAAAGAAACAAACTTAGAAAAATTTACCTATAAAGTCACTGTAAAAAAGTTACAATAAACATTTTACTCTTGTTTTGTATTTCATATGACTACTAGCTGACCCACGCAACCTCGATTGCGTCTTCTATTGCCCGTAGCGTTTAAATTTTCCCCCGTTTTTTGGTGCTCCGTTCCCATTAGTATTAGCGTGATGATATATAGCCTCGATAAATGGACTATCCAACACTGAAAGAATTTTTCAAATCGGACGCAGCGGTTCCTGAAATTAGCGCGTTAAACAAACAAACAAAATCTTCAGCTTTATATATTAGTATAGATTAAGAACAATGAAATTCACTTGTAAAATTTTAGCTGCGAAACCGGCCTTAGGTTGCAAAATCAATTCAAGATGACGAAATCAAGGTTGGAAAAAATCTTGTCAAGATTTCGTTTTTCTTTTATTAGAAACACATATCACATTCGCTGGCCAACAACAGTAGCTAGTACCTACACTATAACTCTTTTAAAAATAATTGTCAATCTAATATCATATAAATAAATATCACGACCTAAAACTCATTCGTTTTAAAATAACAGCGTAACAATAAACAAACTTACGCCACACGATACTTTAATCAAATTAAAAAAGTGTAAAACCTTTTTATAAAACCATCGATATTTAGATACGCACCACAAAAAATATTAAAGCCTTTATAACATGAGTTCTTGAACCTAATTTCGATAGAATCCGGGGCACGTGCAACAAAGACAATATTAGTCAATGCCGTATCAATCACGACTAAATCCGTCATATTCACTGTTGAATATCGATTATCGACATACCGTGTCAATGATCGATATAGTATCGTATACGCTTTATCGGTTAGCAAGGCCGTGAGTTTCGTACGCCCGTAATTAGTGAAACGCATTAATAATAAAAGTTAACAATGAGGGAGCTAGGACACGGCATTCAATAGTTAAATCAATTGCATTTAGAACCATTGAGTTTTGATTTGAATATGAAATTGATTTTTACACTCATATATTATGTTCGTAATAGTTTCAAAACAATGTAAATGAATAAATTGGAAATGTGATGCAATTTGCCAAACCCTATAACTTTTTTCGTCATACATGTAAATGCCAAAGGAGAGGTCACAGCTACCACTCCGCTACTAGCACCTAAGCGTCTAGATACCGACTAGAATTTTGGATTGCCCTTACACTCTATCCCTTTGAATCTCGTTTATGATCTTATGTTTTAGACACTGGACTTCCAGTGACTTTTAAATACCAAAAAGTTCGCAAATGTCCCTTCACGGATGTGTATATTCATTAATTAATTATTAAGGATTAAGCAATAAATTGTTGCTCTGAGTTTGGGTGTTATTTGTGTCCGTTAAATGTATGTTTGTATAGTCACGTCATGCCAGTCAAGTGCCACGGCACAAAAGATAGTGATGTGTGTTAAATAAGTTAAAAAAGAACGTGGGCTTTAAGCACCTGCTATTGTACAATATTTATTTCTCGTAAGTTTTGAAAATAAACAATCGTAAAACGGTCTAATAATCCTGACTGTAACTCGCCAGGATTGTTAGAACATTTTACAATCATTACGTCGCTCTCTTATATAATCGGCAGCTTACCAACAGCATTGCAACTAGCATTCCACAGAGTAATTGTACTTAACTCACCAATTAAATGTATCAGGTCACGTTTCTTTTGACGCACGAATGCAGTGCAAGGTTACGCCTGGAGCCAACACCATGACCTTTACTCCCACAATTATTTTGATAATTGTATTAATTTAAAAAAGTAGGGATAACGTAGTGATTGAAGTGAACCAGCCCACTTTCATAACCACTGAAAAGAGTTTAACAGATAGAGAGAGTTATAACTTCGTTATAGACATATTCATAATATGTATGTGTTGATATTATGGAACAATATTTTAGTATTTTTTTCAATTAAAAGAAAAGGCAAGAGCGTACTCCTTCTTAAAACGCCGGCAACGCACTTGTCAGGCGATACATCTGAAAGTTTGGACGCTATTTAATAAAAAAAAAAATCTGATTAACAAGGATCTCATGACATTTGGTTCTTTTTCTTTATTTTTAACTTTATGTATGCCTAGTGAAATTTTTAAGAGGAAATTAGACAAAAATACTTTTATTTTTATTTTCTTATACGACAAAAACAATAGTGAGAGCAAGGAATTTTTCACAACAATTTTGAAAGTACTAATAAGTCGCTGACGTACAACTTAATGATCTTATTTACCTAACGAGAATATGTGCGCAATAAAAGTTGGTTTATGTCCACAAATGTAATTTTAATTAGTTAAATTAACCATTATGGTTAATTTTCAACATCTAGATGTTCACAAAATCTATTACCTTTAAATGTCATACATAATCGCCATCTCCAAAACGGCTCGAATGATTTTTATAAAATTTAGTATGCAGAGAGTTTCGGGGCCATAAATCGATCTAGCTAGAATTTGTTTTTAGAAAATTTATAATAATAAAAAAAACTCTGTTTTAATATATATAAAGTTAACGTGTGAAGGAAAGAAGGAAAGAAGATGTTGGATGTGGGCAAAACAGGATCGGTCATTGTGAAGTCTAGAGGAAGCCTATCCAGGTGATAATATATGCCTATTTTATAATAGGAGGACTAACTCAAAATTTTATGATGGGGTGATAAAAAATCCGTCGGATCTCTAGCTCCTCGGGGACACAGGAGTATGTGGTGTTTCCACTAACAAACACCCCGACGACGGCGGCGACCGACCTCTGGCGCCCTACTCTGAGAGGATCCGGACCATTTCAGGTTCTCCGTGAATCCACGCCGGGCTCTGACCCGGCGAAAAAAATATTTTGTGAGCAAATCGTCCTCTTCAAACACCCATTGCGTAGATTGCTACTTCGTGAGAGAATCGTAGCTATATCCATGATTCGTCAGTTGTAAGAATGTAGCATACGTTTTACGAAGTCAACACGACAGCATTTTTGAACATCGGTGATAGAATGAGTATAAATCGCGAAGCAAGCTTTCTGACTTTAAGGTGTTCATGCAGGATAGTGGAAACTGCTTGTGATCCAATGTTTAGTTCTGCTTGTATCTCTCGATGTGTAATATGTATTCTCTCGCAATAGCCCTGATGACGTTTTCATGAGTTACTACAGTGAGTGGTCGGCCGGGTCCGGTAATTATTGCTAACGTAGGAGTAGACTCCACAAAGCAACTTGTAAATTTTCTTGAGATTCCTTGAAGTTTAACCCTCGTTTATAATTATAGAAAATCATAGCATGAAAATCTTCAAACAAAAGAAGAGTGACAGATAATCTTTAAACATATCTAAAAAACTACACATAGGTGGCCAGTGATTTTTACAAAGGAGGTTTGTGTCGAAATTAGCCGTCAATCCAATATAATTTAATAAAAGAAGAGATGGTATTTATTCTATGGCTATTAATTTTCGGAACAACCTAGGTATAAAGGTGAGAGTAAGTTTGATTGTTACGTTTTCACGCCAAAACTCATTCTCAAAAATCATCATGAAATTTTGTACACATATTCTTGGAGATATTATAGTCTTTGCGCTGTAGCATGGTGCGGGTGACAGTTGCCTGTACGACGTTGATATCTGTCAGTACCAATTTTCTTTAATATTGGTATTAAAAATAGTGTGATCTTCAGTTGTGCAGTGTAATTGTTGTTTATATGTTGATCATAGACATGCCTAAGCATACCAAAGAAAACCGTTTGGATAGTCAGGCCAAAGAGCTTGTTGTTCGCCTCCGAGATTACTTTGAAAGAGAACAACAAAATAATGGACCGTTGTTACCATTGAATCGAATTGAAGAACGAGTAGCCGAAGCTCTTGGCTGCAATACTGTTTCGCGTATAACACGTGAGAAAATTGGCTAAGATGGGATGTCTGAAAATAAACTATCGGCACACAACAAAAAGCGGCCCACGGTGAAGCCAACGACAGATTTAGATGATTTTGCTAAGGTTGCTATTAGAAATCATATTTATGAATATTATAGAAAAATGGAGATACCCACATTGCTCAAGCTTCTAAAATCATTAAAAGAAGCTGACTTGTTCAAAGGAGTAAAAACGAATAAAACGTATTTTTTCTTAGCAACCTTTTAAGCAAACTTACTGGTTACGCCAAATTGTTACTTAAATGATTTGCTTATAATCTATATTCCCTTGTCCTAAACCCATACCTTTAAACACACATTCCAAGCAAAGATTGATTCGATGAAGCGTCTTCCCTTGCGCCGGCGACGACGGTCGAGATCGGACATATTTGCCCGCTGCGCGTGTCATACCGCGTGGTTGTACATTTATTAACACATTAAACCGCCCCATTGAGATGTACTAAGCTCATGGTGTATCAAGGAAGTGAAGTTTCAATTCGAAGTCTTTTCCTTGCGATTGGCGACGACGGAGGAGGTCGGATGCATTCCCGCCGCGAGTGTACAAACTTGTGTGTGTAACTTATTAATATATATTGCTACCGCCCTGTGGGATTGCCAGGCCCATAGTGTATCTCCGTACAGAACTTACAACTCTGTATTGCTTGTGTGTAAATTACTGAAATTTTTATACTTTTCGTGTAATAATTAAACCGCCTGCGTGCATGCAAATCACGTGTGAATTTAATAATCTATAATCTAATTCGCTTAATATCGCTAAGTCTACGGCAATGTGCCCTTTGTCAATCAATCCCATATGCGACGCGCCACACCGCGCTTCATAGCAGTGAACGGCATCTGGAAGATACGGGGAGCTCTGGCCTGGTCGCCGTACTCGGGAGACGTCGAGCAGCTGACGAGGTACGTGTGTGTTACCTGTCGTATCCTAACCGTTCCTTGTTGCTTTGAAACAATTATACAGTCCACTAAACTATCGAATAAAATATATAACGTATTTGGCACGTCCACTTACCCTATAAATGTCCTGTTGTATAATTGTAGACCAATTTTAACAATAAAAATTTACCTACGCACAATATACGATTTTTTATCATGAAAAATATCGACTATCCACCGTAGCAGTACATCCCATCACTAAATACGTGTATGGTGTTACTTTATACACATAAGTCTGCTTAATTTTTCATTTAATTTGATTTTATTTGTAGACTAGAACATTCGGGTTTGGTTTAATTTACTTTACTACAGTTATTAATGATTTAATATATTGCGAATGTGGTACAGCTGAAGTATTCCGTCATAATTTATAAATCGCGCCAACTTTCGAGAGTGAAAAGAAATGTTACTGAAACTGTCACCCGCACCATGCTACAGCGCAAAGAGTATAGAAGTAGCTTAAAATACTTTTTATTAAATGCGAGCGAAGCCGCGGGCTAGTATTAAATATATTTTGTACAAACAAAACAACATTTATTTTGTAATTATTTTTTTTAATTTAACCTTATATTTATTCACAATTAAATAATATTTTATAACACCGTGTTCTAATATATATTTGTAATAGGCAACATGTTATATAATATGTTCAAAGCTGCTAAATTTTTTAGGGTCAGGGCTAAAAATTATACTTTTTGTAGATTTATACAATTTAATATCGGTAAGAAATATGTAAAATTCTAAACATTGGCAGTCAGATGATATTTTTCTCTTGAACTGAATTAAGTACAATAAAATTATGATTGACAAAAAATTATAATAAGTTTTTTATAAAATTTAAGTTGCGGTCAATGATTTAACAATAAATTTGTGACAAAACAAGTTAGTGGATCATTGACATACATTTAATATGGTATTTTGTAATATACGAGTAGCAGAGTAGCATAGCTGTAAATATTGAGAACCGGTATTTGTTTTAGTTTTAAAATGTTATATTTAACGTTATAGTAAAAGTTCGACTGCCTCGGTTTCGATTCTCGGACGAAAAGTATATGTTATCTACAAATATTTATTTTGGAGTTTGGGTGTTTTCTACATATAATATGTATTTATTTACAAGAAAATGAAAGTATGTATGTATTTATATAGGTTGTTTAGTACCCATAATATAAGCTCTGTTTAGTTTGGGACAAGACGGCGTTGTGTGTTCGATGTCCGAAATATTTAAATAAATCAATATAAAAATCATCTAATTCAACAGATTTACAGAGTCAGATGAAATTCCTGCTAATTTTCAAATTTATTGTATTATAGATACATATCGGTGCAGCCGTTTAATCTTGTCCCAAACTATAATTTTATAATAACGATATCGTTATCGTTATATAAGGACGAGGAAGACCCCGAATCACATGGATGTCCGTAGTAAATAAGAACCTCAAAGAAGCCCAAGTCAATAAGAGACGACCCAGGACCGATTTGCCTGGAGACGCATGAAACGGAGGGCCAACCCCAAATAAAATGCGAAAGGGCCAGGCAAAGAAGAGGAAGAGATATATATAAATATATATATATATTATTGAATAGGGGCAAATGAGCAGACGTATCGCCTGATGGTAAGCTATCACCGCCGCCCATGGACACCCGCAACACCAGAGGCGTCACAAGTGCGTTGCCTACCTTTTTAGAAGCAATACGCTCTTTTCTTGAATGTTTGAAGGTCGTATTGGTCCGGGAATAGACGGGACAGTTCATTTCACAGTTTTGTTGTGCGAGGCAGAAAGTTTCGCGAAAAGCGATCAGTTGTGGATTGCCAGTCATCTAAATGATAGAAATGATAATATTAAACAAGTATTACTTAAACATAAAAGTGAAGAAACAAAGACAATCCTAATAAGGGAAAAAAATCGACGGGTTGCACTCCGGGAGTGCCGGCAGAAGTGAAAACTTGAATATTAACGTTGTGCATTTTTGATATTTTGGAATGGTTAGAGAATAATTTTGTACGAATTGCTTTCATTATCAGTATAAAAGTACTATTATTTATGTGGTGGAATACAATATTCATTTATTCATATATCGTACACAAACATGACAATTTATATTACATACACACACTAACATTCGCGCAAGCGCCCTGCGCCGCCTGTCCTCTCTCCATCCGTCTTACGAATTTTCGATCAGGTCACGTGACCTGACTCGAGTTTATACATTTTTACCCATTCCAAAAAAGTACACAGCGCCGCTAAAGAAGTTTTCACTTCAAAAATAAAGCAAGTTAACTTAATTTGTATTCTATAGCGCCGTAATGTTTAAAATATTAAGGCAAACATAGAAATAAAGCAATAAAAACTAGTAGGTATTTAAAAATTAATGCATTATAAATAAACATAAAACTGTCGATCGATATTATGACCTTGATTTTTAGTTCAGGCCATACTATAGTTACACAACGCATAGTGAAAGGCTCTATTGTGCAACCAGCCTTATCAGAACTGTACACTATTTTGCCGAATGCCGACCACCAGAATCAAGTGACCGAATGTCGCAAATTGTTGCAGGTTGAATTGCAATTGATAACAGGTTCATTAATGTAATTATTTTTGTATGTAATATCACTAGCTGTGGTTGATGTAGTAATGTTTTGTGTAGTAATAGTGGTTTTATTATATATACCGTATATAGAGCATTCCGAGTACACGCCTATTTTAAAACCCATCTGGATATCTAACACATTCTCTCATGCTATTATTTTCAAATAAGTCTAATCTAATACTAACTCTAATAATATAATTAGTATCCTATTAATATTATAAACGCGAAAGTTTGTGAGTATGTAAGTGAGTATCTCTTTCACGCAAAAACTACTGAATGGATTTTCATAAAACTTTACAGTAATACCTATAGCTCATACATCACAATAACACATAGGCTACAATTTATAAAGATACTGGCTTTGCCTCGCAGCGTTGCCGGGGGTTATTGTTGTATCGCGAGGTTTAGCTAGTAGTTATAGAATTATAGCACCGACATACTCACGATGTTAGGATGTTTCAGAGTGAGCAGTAGGCTAAGTTCTAAAGGCACTCGTCGTCCCACCGTCCCCACCTTCTCTTTTAAAATGAACTTGGCAACATATTGCCGTGCGTGGTTATTGTCGTACCGCGGGTAGCACCGCGGGGTTCAGCTAGTGATAATTATAAATTAAGTCTAATGATTAATTTTAAACTACCAACAAATGATAGGTGGGTTAGTATCCCATCCTTATGACCTTGTAGCCACTTTTACACACACATATAAAAAAAACGAAACGATCAATGTTTTTTTTGTAAATCGATACCACGACAATTATATATAACTGGCTGAGTCCCGCGGTGTTACCCGCGGTCCAACATCAATCGTGTGTGACGACACTGGGGGTAACTAGTTAGTCCTTATATAATCAGCAGCCTTTCAGTGAAAATCCCGTCAAAATCGGCGAGAGATTAGCCGTAACAAAGCCAGACAAAAATTTTTAAAAATGCTTTTTGATATAAAGTCGTATATACTTTTGTATGCATTTAGTGAAAAGCTATTTTCAATTCCATTCTCATTGAAATCTCATATACTCATTGCTACCGTAATATTGTAGAGCTATAAATAATATCAGTAGCGATTAAGAGACCGAATGAAAAAACCAATTTATGTAGTTTTATATGATTTTTTTTTTTTTTTTATTGAATAGTTGGCAAACGAGCAGACGTATCACCTGATGGTTAGCGATTACCGCCGCCCATGGACACCCGCAACACCAAAGGCGTCACAAGTGCGTTGCCGACCTTTGGGGGATGGGAAAGGGGATAGAGGGAGGGGTTGGGGTATGGGCCTCCGGTATCCTCACTCACTCGGTGAAACACAGCGCAAACGCTATTTCACACCGGTTTTCTGTGAGGCCGTGGTATCACTCCGGTCGAGCCGACCCATTCATGCCGAAGCATAGCTCTCCCACGGTAATTATTTTTTATAACTAGCAGGATATGATACACGGATTAAGCCAGTAATGAATGTGAAGTGGCCTTGGAAGAGAAAAAATTAGTTCGTGCGATAAGGTCTCTAAGAGGGTCATTTAGTAATAAATAAGATTAAATCATCCGCGTCCGTCCCTAGCAAACGCAAAAATAAAGGTTCGCTCACATCTTGATAGACAGGATCTCTGAGCTAAATATAGAACCGGAAATGTATCAATATTACACAGAGGTAGGTATACAATTAGCGTCGAATGTACTCATGCTGTCATAATTAACTATAAATTGTTATGATAGAAATTGCTCTGAGTCCGGTCTCAATTCAGTTAATCATTAATTTCCATTTAAAGACGTGTTCGTTTTAGGAATTAATTATTGTGGGTTGCATTAAAGTTTTTTGTGGGATCGTGAGAAAATTCGCGAGGAAAAGAAAAAGCAGATCATGGGCATTTAATTCTTTTTTGGCTAGTTCAGATCTGTAGTTTACCAGATCGTGTTTAAAACGAGTATATGAACGGTTTGACATACTCGTATCTAATGTCAAGTAATCTAGGACATGGATCAAAGTGAAACACTTGTGGAACGAAATATTCTTAATCTCATAATCGTGTTCTCGACAAAGACCTCCTCTTCTTGACTGCCTCGGTGGCGTAGTGGAAACGTAAGCGACTGCTGTGCTTCAGGTCTTAGGTTCGATTCCCAGGTCGGATCAAATGTAAATATAATAAATAATAAATATTTCTGACATCTAACACACAACGCCATCTAGTCCCAAGCTAAGCAGAGCTTGTGTTATGGGTACTAGACAACTGATATAAATACATATATACTTTTTTTTTGTAAATACATACATATTATACATAGAAAACACCCAAACTTCGAAACAAATATTTGCAGATCATACAAACATTTGGTCCGACCCGGGAATCGAACCCGAGACCTCGAGTTTAGCAGTCGTATACGGTACCACTACGCCACCGAGGCAGTCAGAAATGTTTGTATGAACTGCAAATATTTGTCTCGGAGTTTGAGAGTTTTCTATATATGTTTGTATTTACAAAATGTAGTACAAGCTCTGCTTAGTTTGGAACTAGATGACGTTGTGTGGTAGATGTCCAAAATATTATTATTCTAAAGTAAAAGTGTCATGCCCTCACGGTAGCTAATAATGAAGTTAAATTTCGGAATCAAACTACAAAAACCACACGATGTGCTGTCAAAAGTGGGTCGATTATCTATGCATACATAACAAATAAGTGTATAATTATTAAAATAAGCCTAATAGAAGTTATTAAATCCATAGCACGATTGTGTTATGTAAAAGATATATATAATTTTTGTAGAGAATTTAGAGCACGTTTGAATGAGAAGATGAGTTATGTATATATATACATATATACTCGTAAATCGTGTTTTGTTTATATAACACTTTAATCATGAAACATTTAATTGAAATTTTCTTGTATACAATTATTTTTCACTTAAATATTTATTTATTTATATCTTTATTGTATACATACAAAATTATAAAAGAAAACATAGGATGAGTTACAAAATATGTAACAATAGGCGATCTTTGTTTCGGACATTATTTGGAAATTAAATTGATTTATGAAGTTAAGCTTTCAGTATCGAGTATACAAGTTCCATAAACACACTACAGTTTTCAATAGTGACATCTATGTTTTGTGGTATAGGGAGGGGAGTGGGCCACACGTCTGGTATGATATTGTCGCTATCTGAGAAAAATTATACTCGTACATAAAAAGCACGATGAATGTAAGTTCATTGCGTGGTACAGAATTAGTTAGTTTTGACTATTCGCTGGCTAGATTACTACTACTATTATTGTTGATCTATGAAAATGTCACCACTAGATCTGTGGTTCTCTTATGACATATATTTTATCACTCAAATATCACAAGAAATAAATAAATAAGAACCCTATTTATAAGTAGATAAGGACAAATCTTTGATTTTGGCATGTGTATGGATTGGTTCCTTGTTGCATAAGTAGGTCCAATTAATTAATCACAATTGGCTTACACTAACGAACACCTGCTAAATAACTTAAAGACCTTTTGACCAGAGATAAAAATCATTAATCTCCTTCATTTTCAGGTTCAGGTTCATTCGTCAGTTCAAATGTCCGACTAATTTTGCCCACGTGTGGGTCACTTTCACGAGAAACTTATCAAGGATTATGCATTAGTCATATAATGATTATTTTATCTTAAATCTAGTCTTAATTCAACTGATATTTAGTAAGAATATTTCCATTGTATCAAGTTAAATTCTCTACATGGGTCAGGAGATCAAATTAAAAAAAAACTGATACTATATTACCGAATATGAAGATTTTACAAAATGCGAGATAACAACGTCCAGACCGACAGAAAACGTACGCAGCGGGCGGTAGTGACGGGACGACATCTTATCTACGTTATAATATAAAAAAATTAACCCTCTATATCATGATGTAGACTGTAAGCAACATACCGTCCGATCTATCACTACATCCATACAATTCGTTTTCTGACAATACATCGCACTGTATACTGTAGTCTCCAAACAGAAGTAACGAACAAGTTTAAAAACTAATCACTAGATGGCGTTACTTGTCACCAATTGAAGTTTTTTTACAAAGTCGTTAGTGGTTTGAACAAGTGCGCGCGTGCTCCGAATTGAAAATTATTTAAATATAGTTATTTCGAGTTTTAAGGCTTTATTTTCAATAACATGAACAGGTAAGTGTTTGAATATTTAATATTTGACGTTATCAATAACATTTATTTTCATTATATTGATCTTTTTTTTGAATTTGTGTTTGTTGCCCGTAAGCTACATTGACGGATAGGGGTATTATTTTGTGTGTGTATAGATTATATCATGATCACTCGATATCATGTTTCAGGGCAGCTCGTAAGCGTCCTCATCGAGTCCTTTTAGAAGAGGATATTACCTCGATGCTGCAGGATGATGATGACAGTGAGGACGGTTTGGATTTCGACGATGACAGCCTCGCCGACCCAGATTTTTCCCCCGAATTAGAAACTTTTGAAGACAATACTTCCACCTTAGATATCGACGTTGATTCTATAATAGAAACCTTAGAAAGTAACCACGAAAGCTCAGTTCCATCACCTCCAAGCGCTGAAACTGCATCACACGGTCCTCTTCCTTCATCAGCTCAAAGCAATCAATCAAATAAAACTGCAACGAAACCTACTAAATTGAATTTACGCTGGAAGAAGAAGAGCCTACAGGTAAATTCTGAGCAGCTTAGATTCAAGGGTAACATGAACTTAGGCACTGAACTTTTAGAACTAGAAACCCCTATCCAGTTTTTCTTTTACCTCTTTCCACAAGAGCTTATCAAGATGATATCAGAAGAGACCAATCTTTACCAAGTTCAGAATGATCCTAATAGCACTTTTCGTGTGACAGAAATGGATATCAGGCAATTTATGGGCGTGGTTTATCTAATGTCTCTTATCCGATTACCCAGAGTTACGAACCACTGGAACCCAATACTTGGTACCCCAATAATACAGGATACTATGCCATTGAATAAATTTGAGAAAGTGCGCCAAACTTTACACTTCAATGACAATAGTAAAAATCTACCTAGAAACGATCCTGGTTATGATAGAATTTTCAAAATAAGACCAGTGGTTGAATCTCTAAATGCAGCTTACAAAAAGGTTCCTTTGGAAGAACACCTCTGTGTTGACGAGCAAATGTGTTCCACTAAGGCACGGAATGTGTTGAAGCGATACAACCCTCAAAAGCCACATAAATGGGGTTATAAAATTTATGTGTTGAGTGGCGTTTCTGGTTATGCCTATAAAACAGAAATTGAAACTGGTAAGGAAAACATTACTCTTCCAGAAGAGCCAGATTTGGGCGCAGCATCCAACGTCGTCATGAGGTTAGCGCGTTTAATTCCAAGGCATCAAAATTACCAATTGTATTTTGACAATTACTTTACCTCTCTTCGTCTGTTGGAATATTTGGCCAAAGAAGGCATTCACAGTCTTGGTACGATTAGAAGAAATAGAATCCCAGACTGTAAGTTGCAACCAGAAAAGATACTATTGAAAAAACCCAGAGGACATTCAGAAGAATATGTAGCTGACGTCAATGGCACCGACATTTCTAATGTGGCATGGAAAGATAACAAAATTGTCACTCTGGTTTCTACTTTTGCTGGAATACAGCCTGAAACTGATGTTCGCAGATGGGACAAACAGAACTCTAGGTACGTGAGCATAAAATGTCCGAACGTTGTAGGAGAGTACAATCGCCACATGGGTGGTGTTGACCTCATTGACAGCATCATGGCGATATACAAGATACAGTTGCGTAGCAAACGATGGCAAATTCGTCTATTTTATCATTACTTGGATCTCACAATGGCAAACGCATGGTTGCTTTATAAAAGAGTCTGTAAAGACAACGGCCTTTCGTGTCGTTTATCATCAGCAGATTTTCGTCTAGATGTTGCAGTTACTCTTTGTAAATTGGGTACAAAGCCTAGTATGTCTAGTCGCCGTTCGCTGGAAAACGAGATACAAGCCAAAAAACATAAAGGACCTGCACAGCATGCACCTCCTATGGCAGTACGGCAAGACCAGATTGGGCACTGGCCCCAATGGTCTGACAAAAAAATTAGGTGCAAGTTTCCAAAGTGTACTGGATTTACTCACAATACATGCGAAAAATGCGGGGTTGCTCTATGCTATACCAAAACCAAGAACTTCTTCAGGAACTTCCATCTCTCATAACTTCCTTTTATATGTATAGTTTTTAAGATTACAACTCAGTGTTGCCCCTAGGCAACGCTCCCTATTTTTCAATTTTTTTCGGAAAATAATTACAATAAATAAAAACTATGAAACACGTGTATTTTTATTTTGGTTTAATTACCCAATAACAACTAAAAAAATAAAAAACATGTTATTGAGTTATAGAGGGTTAAAGTTTTGCTGACGTGGCTAAGATATAATAGTTAACATTACGCTCATATTAATAGGAACCGAGTATGATTGAAAACAGACGCAGAGAAACTCGTATCGGTCACCTAGTTTAATATATACCTAGTACATGGATGACCGATATTTTTTTTGGTAATGAAAGCTAGCTAGAACGATTTGTAGCTACCCTCTGCATACAAAATTTTATGAAAATCTTTAGATTTATGTTATATATATATATACAAGAAAATTTTAAAAAAGCTGTAGTAAAATATCATAACTTGTAAACAACAATAAACTCTACGCTGAACATACAATGTAAGAACATTGTCATTTTACATATAGTCGCTTGTTAGAGCTGACAGAAGTACTAAGCAACATGAAATACGGCATTTTAAATGCTGCTTAAAATAAGGCACAATATAAAAGCAAAATGGAAATCCTTGGAGGAGGTCTTCACCTGAGAAAGAGTTCTTACAAAGTATAAATTAGTAAATACATATAATGTTAAATCTAATGTGTGAAAGAAATATAAGGCTTTTTTAAATTATTTATTATATGTATATTAGCTGACCCACACAATCTCGTTTTCGTCTTCCATTGTATATAGTATAGATACAATAATTATTCGCTTAAAGGTTAAATGTTTTTTCTAGTGTAAACTCATGTAGCTTTAGAATTCTGTGATAGTAATTTGCCAATGGAAACGCACCGACTCGTTAATATGGACATCTGCCTCCATTGTACTTACATTACAAACAATAGGTGTATTATACATTCGTTCACTTACATAATGCGTTACAATTAATTAATGTTATATTGTCAATCGTATATTACGTTAGTACTATCTGTAGGAAATCATTTGTGATAGTAATTATACACCTGCGTATAAATGTGATATTCAATTACTTTCAATGTTTAATGATACTATTTAAATTAAAGAAATTGACAAGAGAGATCAAAATATGATTGAGATGGGTGTGCTTTCATTAATTAGTATTTTTTTTTGTTTAAAGTTACGTACTATAGACACGTCAAATGAAGAGTGGACACTATTTTAACAAATATCCCGCAATAATTATATGTACCTATAGCCTTTTCTTTCAATTCGATTTGATAGCAAGGAAATAGTCAATAGTTAGGATGACCGACTATAAGATAGAATAAGTGGAAAAGTTAGAATCCATAGGTACTAAAATTATAAATTCAAATGTAACTCAGTATGTCTGTCTGTTACGCTTTCGAACTAAAGCGCTGCATCGATATCAATGAAATTTGCTGTGGAAATTCTTTGATTCTTGAGGAAGGATATAGGCTACTCTTTACAACGATAGCCGACATACACGCGGGCGGATCCGCGGACAAGAACTAGTTAATGTTTATACCCTTGGCTATTTTGCCGTGTTAATACTTTAGTGAGAGGTTTAGGTAGACCGTAAATACGTCGATTGAATGATTATAAACTACGATGAGCGATAATAAAAGTATGTGTTACGTAATCTTTTGGATTATTACAAATCAGATTACAACCTTGTTAACATTATTGCTAAGTAGGCCTTAGACTTGGTGTGTAATTTTGCCAGCTAGTATTTACAAAACGCCTCTTATCATATTTAATGAGAAACAAGATTTTAATCATAGTATATAAATGCCTATAATTTTTCAAGTAAGTAATCATATTAGAACACACCACATATTCACATACCCAAATACAAGTATTCACACCTTTCAACTAACTTCATTATTTCAAACATTTTAGCCTCTCTAAAACAACCTACTGTGTATACCCCTAATGGCCTAGAGCCCGTCAATTAACGGCAATTCCCCTACTACGTCACTGAGAGAAAAAAATAAATAAAAATTATGGTCACTTCACCGATATAGACGTTGAAGCTATGTATCGAAGTAGTCTATTATACTTTTTCTTCTTAGCGCTTCGCAAATAGTATTACGTGGTCATTGACAAAAAGAGACATGTATGATCAGACTCTGAAAACAATCAGCGTGCTCCTTGCTAATTGGCGAACCTTTGACAGCGGTGGCAAACACCAACAGTAGTCTAATCAAAATTCCAAGGGCTTACAATATTGTAACTATGACTTGCACTGTTTCAATAACCTGCCCTGCCGTCTTGATCTGGGAGGCTCAAAAGGCTTCAAACTACTTTATATTCCATTGCATAATTAGTCACTTAACAGCATGTGATCCGCCTGCTTCTTTACTCCTTACATCATAAAAAAATATCCTGCCTTTACACACCACATATTCACATACCCAAATACACGCATTCACACACCTTTCTATGTACCTTATCAGGTCCATTAGGTAGGGGATTAATATTGACTTTTAGAGTTTACGTACGTACATGTGTGTGTGTGTGTTGTACACAAACTGACCGTTTGTGAATGTAATGTCACGTTAATCCAAAGGTTACTTTAACATTCGCCTGCAAATGGCATGTCCGATTCAAGTGTTATTTAGTTCCCTAGCTGCTATATATACCTACTATACTTTATAGTTAGCTGGTATGGTTGTACATTGTAGTTGTTGTAAAGATGACGCACCTAGCTTTAAACTGACAACTATTCACCATCAATGCGACAGACAGATTACTTTGGAAAGGATGTCAAAGCAGAAAAAAACAAAGGAGTGGCCATAGAACGGACAAAATTGCTCTTGAAAGTCTTTGAACGCCTAGAAGCCTTTTGAAAAGAGCTGGATTGGGTACCTAGCCAACCATTCCTGATGCATTAAGAAAATTCCCTGAGCCTTAATGCGGCAACCACGGCCTTATACCTATCAATAATTGATCTCATAGTCACATTACTTGACAAATGAATAAACAAAAAATAAACAGGTATACATATTTCACATTAACAAACTGACAGTTTAACTTCCATACTAAAGTAATGTGAATAACGCAGTAGAACGCCTGAACGAAACTTATTAGCCAAATCTATTTTGTAAATAGAACAAAATCTTTTTATGCAAGATGTCGCCAGTCGTCAATAATACATAATTTTAAAAAACTACGCCTACACATTTAAGGCTTCGTCTAGACTTCAGATTAGGTACGGGTTGCACAATTAACAAGCAGCTAAGTACTTACTTAAGTGTTAGAGTGTTACATCAGGTGAATTTAAAACATTATCAAATGTTTACTAATATTTTTATTTAATTTCTCTAATCATATGTTTGAAGAAACTGAACCTCGTCTCTCATTCTACTCTAGTCACCCGAGGTTGGAAAAAGTCAGTTTTAAGAAATAGAATATTGTAACTAAAATAGAATCTTAGCTAAAGTTATATATGGACGCGAAAAAAGTATAAACGTAAAATTCAATGATTTCAATTCCGTTTATATAAGGGTTAACGTGGGCGCACTGAAAGGACTCTACTCAGCTTGATGGAAAGCATGAGGAGAATCCAAAAGTGGTGGGCAAGATGCTCTTTGTTAATGAGGACAATACAGTATGGACTATGGTGACCTACACTAAAATGGCCTAAGGAGTTGCTTTTTCACACTCCGCTCACCCGAGGTTATGGTAAGTTTCAGTTTTTGAGTGTTCGTCACAGGAAGAGCCAAACGTATGTCAACTACTCTTAAAGTTTTAAGCGGTGACTTCCAAGGCCATCACGTGTTGTTGTGTAGAGGAAGAAAGGGATAAGTATATCACATCCAGAGAATGGTATTGATGACGAGGGTTAAAACTAGTGCTAGTGGATTTTAGTATTCTTAAGTATTAAGTTCCAAGCATGATCTGTAATCTTGTTTTGTACAAATTCTTAAAGAGTTCTCCTATGACAAATTTATTTGATTTAAAAGTGGTTCACTATCATTGTGTAGATAAATAAAAATTTTATTTCTCACAAAGTTATTCAATGGTCGTGTCTATATTCGGATAAATATCGTGTCATGCCATGTAACGAGCCCAAACACCACATCCGTAAGACAACGCCCCAGAAACTCAATCTTTTAACAAACAATTAATATAGGTACGATTTATAGTCCACCACTAATATTCTAATTACACCATAATAAGAATGCATTCACAATTTTTCAATTGTCTCTTAAAACATAGAAATTAAAGACTATTTTACTGTTGTTGAACGTAAAGCAAAGCTTGTTTTATAATCTTACTGAGCTAAAAGGGCCTTGAGATTTGAAAGTGCAACCAGCAGCCGGAACATAGAGGTATTACGTGGCAGGAAAAGTCTAGTAAAAATAAACTATAACCTTCATCATCACCTCGGTACAGAATTTGATGAGAAAAGAGAAAGATATATTTATACAATAACATGAACTTGTGTCAAAGACAATACAAGTGATCTGTCTATTTTACACGACAGTCCAAATTAATGTTACTAAATGTCCAACTATACAATTCTGACTGTCTGTTGAAAATGAAACGTAGTTCTCATTCATCTCATTTAATTCGTACCAAAGTAAACTTCCCTTCCTGCCCTTCTGTTGTTCATTATTTTGATTTATTAGAGATTGGCTTTCCATTACCTTTGCGTAACATTTGTCTAATTTTTTTTTGTCAACACATACACTGTAGACCAGCGCAGATATAAAATAATAACATTACATATGACCGAAGACAATTCGGTAAACTTTCCTTTAGGAGACGTATAAGACGTAACTCAATACGCCTATGGATCATGTTGGCTGATTATTATATATACATATACATATAATCTTAAAAGAGTTGTCACTTGACAATTATTGAATTGAACTCTGTTTAATTGATGAACACAATATGATTCCCAACTCAATAAAAGGAAATAGAGCTCTTGAAAATAAAAGACAAAGGAACAAAATAATATCAATAATATTACATCAATCAAAGTAAAAAAGCAAAAGGAAAGGGTCTGATTATGTTGGTCAGGCTGTTACTGAGCACTCACTCCCGGCCGCTATCCCACTACTGCCCGATACGGAGACTTTTGGCTGCTGGGTTTCCCCCCTGGCCCGGTTCGCCTCTCCTTAGTTAACCTGCATCCCCCGGACTCCTCCAGGGGATCCATATTAATACCGGGCTTAGTGTGGACGTCCAGTCAACATGGGCCACTCAGCACCAGAACTCCCGACCTCAAACCATCCTCCGGTCCCGACCTCCGAGTAGCCAGATTACAGGAGACGCCACGCTCCCAGTCGAAGGGTATCGTGAATTTTATGTTCATATTCTCAAATACTATCATTAGGATCAAATCTGGCAATAATACAACAAAAAGCAATTCAAATTTTTAATTTCTTACAAAAATGTTAAAATAGCACTATTTATATTTCCACAAGAGGGTATATATAATCTTTGGAAATAAAAACATTGCATATCGTACGCCATCTAGCAGGTGTACCACACATTAATGAAAAATTTCCTTGTGGAAACTTTTCAATAGATGGCGCTGGCAGCCAAGAAGATAACAAAAATATTCATTATTCTTATAAGATATATATCGAATAGAACCTTGTGTTTTATTATGAGCCTTATAAATATTTTAAATTTTCACAATATAGGTTTCACAGAGAAAGCAGCAATAATAATACGTTTGACAACCAGCTTGAGTCGACACAGCTGTTCAAATTGTTTCTTTTGTTTGAAATTTCAAGCAACGGCGATTTTTGAATACTAAAATCTTTTAAAACTACTTAGAAAAGTTACATTATATATTTTTTATATTATTCAATATCTAACATGGACTCTGCAAGCATACTTAACTACAAAAGGTAAATTTTATTAACAGAATTTGAAGTAAATAGAGCTCTCGTATTTTAAACTTGCGCGCTATAATGTATTGATTTTCCATCCCAAAATAAGTTTGAATGATGTAAATAAATCATAAACTGGACCGTTAGCATTTTCTTAGCCTTTAGTTCATCCAGTAAATTTTTCTTGAAAGTTCAAGGTGTTTTTGAAAAAGGAATTGTGTATTTTAGGAACAATGGTGCGGATTCAAGTTTGACACCTGTAAAACCTCGGCTTGGACGATTTGTCGATGTTTACTCACCCGAACACTTAAATATAACACCCAAACCTGTAAGTAAACATCACCATAGTGAAATAAGTTCAATATTATTTAAGTCTAATATGATAATAAACTTACAGAAATCTAAACATATTTTCGCTGGAACCAGGAATGCGAGTCCAAATTTGCTTACACCTGAAAAGTTTTCAGAAGTTGAGTTTAAGTGCAGGTATGTATAATAATTACAATTAATTCAATTGTATCTACTAATGTATGAAAAAGGGTTTGGACCCATTATTTCAGTGGAAGTCCAGTAATATTGTTTCACAGAAATATAATTTGTGTTATCTCATAAAGTACAAATTTAACTTCACCTTAAATAATGTTTTAGTAAATTATTATATTTGTGATGAACCCAGTTATGTATATAAATACTTAAATTATTTCTGATGAATGTATTAACATTAATCTGGTAGCATAACAACATTATTTTTCACACAACAACACAAACAGTCCACCTTCATATTTATATAAAGATATGTGTGTGTATTTACTCTCTTCTAATATTTTAATTTCTACAGTACCCTGTTTGAACTTTGATACTTATCATTAGGGCCAAATATTAGAATTTAAATTAGAATTAATTAAAGAAATAATAAGTATAGTTTAATAACTAAAAAAATACACTTCACAAAACAAATAGTTAAAAACGTGATTAATTTATATGCGGTAGAAGTAGGTGCGAGAGGTATACCAGCTAAATCTCTTTATAACCTTCTGAAAGACCTTGGCCTGTCGAGATCTGCAGTAAGTTCTATTTTAGTATCCAAGGCTGCACTACCTACACTACTGGTTCCTACCAAATTTGGCTAGGTAGGGTGGGAAAGTCGAGCAGTGAAGGTGAGCGCTGATATGCATCTCAAAGGGGGCCTCCTTAAACCTACACCTAGGTCGCAAGTCCTGGTAACTGCTCTGAGTTTCTCCCTCTGCCACACGATGGACCCAGCACCCGCACGGTGAATCCATGGAGTGCTAAGAAGTTTGTCCCATACAGGTGAAGCTAATAAACGCTTCTTAAAATTGGTTTGAGGTTCACCCTCTATATAAATATTGCCCATAATAAAAATATTTGTTACAAATCAACAAGCAACCTCTATATTGTAAGGAGAATCCTATAGATTCTGGTCAGCCACTAAACCAAATGTGGATGAGGTGTTAAAAAAATTATTAAATAAAATTTATAAATATGTCTTATTTGTTTACAGGACAGCTAAACCTCAAAAGAATTTTAGAAATGTGTTCAGCAACTGTTCCTTTGAAGGAAACCAAAGTTTTCCTCGCTTAAAGAACAAAGTGCGACCAATTAGAATGGAGTTAGAGACGCCAACTAAATTGAAACAAGCTATTGATCTTGTCCGAGGTATGAATTTAATTCTTTATCTACTGTAGTTTTAAGAGCTTTATACCTTTAAAATTTTAATTTATAGATTGACCAAGTTTATTAAGGTTGAAGGTCAATACTTCTATACCAATAGGTGTAGAAACTTATCTCAAGATACAGTTCTGTCTATGTTTAAATGACAGTCGGAGTGGTAATCTGCAGCTTCATTTAGTTAGGATGTGATGTGAGTTACCATGTTTGCTAAAGTGATTATAAAACTCTTTCTTATTATCACTTTGGAGAAGGCATGTGCTCTTGCATTCCAAGGATCCTTGGCTTGGAAAAATCCTTGAGTACTTCTCAACATTAATGGATGTAGTTGCCTGTCAATTGTATCATAAGCAGGTCCATGACAGTGGTGAATCAGAGGGTACTATCCACATGAACTGGACTTGCTTACTGTCTAAATATCTCCAAAGATTTGGTGAGATTCACAGGGTCTAAGGTATACCTAAGTAACTCATAATATATCCTTCAACTAATATAGACTTCAAAAAAGGAGGAGGTTATCAATGCAACTGTTTTTTTTTATGTTTGTTACCTCACATCTTTTGTCTGGGTGAACAGATTTTGATGTTTTTTTTTTATTTGTAAGCTGGTGCTTACAGTGTGGTCCCATTTTAATTTGGTCCAGTTCTTGAAGTCTTTTTTTTTGTTAAAATTGGTGGTCTCATATGAACTCTAATGAGTCCATTTTACATTTGTGTCATAGTGGACGGACCCAACGGCCTTAGGTTCAATACATCGTTAGCTACTGATGCAGCTGGCTCGCCCGCCCCGTCACAGACAGATCGGCTCCAACAGACTATCAATCCAAGCAAGGCTGTATTTACTATCGAACCAAAAACTTCTAAGGTATGTAATCTGTATGAAGAATAAAATTAAATTGTAAATGTGTTATATCAGAACTTTATCAAAAAGAAATTTATTCGGGCTCCAAAACGGTTGATTAGATTTTGACGGGACTTTTGGGAGAAGATAGATATTTATTTTAAAAAATAACTAAGAATTTTTGTTTTAGTTAAAGCGTACTTATAAATCCACAGTTAAAAAGGTATTTTAAAAAAATCATATTCAAATAAATTTAAGGTATATATATTTAAAAAATCAACAAAATAGTTAACAGACTTACAGAAAATACGACCTTCAAACCTTCAAGAAAAGAGAGTACTCCTTAAAAGGCCGGCAACGCACTTGTAACGCCTCTGATGTTGCGGGTGTCGCTCGTTGGCCCCCTATACAATAAAAAAAAAACTTGAGAGGTGTCAAGGGACACCCGGATGGAACGAAGTTCGAAATAGAAAGACGAAACGAAAATATCTGGCTTGCTTTCTATAAGAGAGATAGAGAGACAGACAGAGAAACATGCGCACGCCGCACGGCTTACAATAGCTTACTGTAGCAAAAAGTGTCGTTACCAGCCTATCGCAGTTCACTGCTAAACTTATTTATTGATATATTTTGTATTTATATTTGATATACATAATTTTAAAAATCATTAATTTACAGCGACATCTATATTATTAATATTAAACTACTGGCAACGACAACTATAACACGTAAATGTAAGTTTAGTTTCTATTCAAAAGATGGCGCTATATATAAAATTGAAAAATGTTTTTCACCAATTCTTTAAAAAATAATAACAAAACAATATTTTCTTAATAAAAAAATATTAAGACTTCGTTCCCATAACAAAAATAGTGAATCAAGCAATGAAAAATAAACTAGTAACAAATATAATTTAAAATAGCAAAAAGTGTCGTGGCAACTTTTTCGTAAGAATTTTTTCCGTCTAGCCCCCTTTCACAACGCGCGATAAGGAACTTCGTTCCAAAAGTAAAAAAGCATCATATACGAGAATAATTTTAATTATGTAAAACATGTATATATACCAGTCCAGTAGTGTAACAATCACAAGTGCGTCGTTTGTCCGAATAAAAGGCTTTATTATAATTAAAGAAAATAGTTTGAAAACCATTAACAATATCCATGTTACTTGTGACTGTTGAGATGCAGGTGTCCATGGGTGGCGGTAGTTACCATCAGGAGACGTGTCCGCCAGTTTGTCACCTTAGGTATAAAGTAAAATATATATTACTGTAGCCGAGCCACGCAACTTCATATGCTTCTCTTTTCAATCATGCTCCTCTCTTATTTTTAACCAACTTCAAAGTCAAAGTCAAATCATTTATTTCCATAGGCCCCAAAAGGCACTTGAACACGTCAAAAATACAAACATCAAACATTATTAATACAAATATAAAATAAAACTCAAATACTGAATTGATCAGTGATAAAAGGATGTAACTCAAGTAATCAATGATTTGAATTACCGGAGCTTAGATTGATTTCGATTCGACTCAAAGGTTTAAATTGAAATCAATCCAAGTTCCAGCTCCGATGGGTATTGCATTCATGAGAAGAGCTGGTGAGAAACTCATGTGCACCATCTTTTCAAATAATTCATACAAAGTTTGTTTGTTTTTGTTGATATTAAACTTGAGCTCGTGCCTCGCCTCGGTGTTGCTCTGTTTGTGTCGATTTTTGGGCGCGAGTCAATGGAAGTGAGGGGCAACGCGAGAGTGTGGTTGTGGCCCCCTCCACTCGCCGAAGTGCTAAGCGAGGTGCCAAACCGCGCGTAGCTCGAGTCAATTTGTGGAAATCATCGTTATAGGATGAGTAATAGTAATTACTGCACAAAAGCGCCTGGATGAATTTAATTGGGTTACTAAAAGACTAATAAGTGCTGACGGGTTAGCGTTTTAGGTAAACTAACCAATGACGTTAAAATTCACCAATCCAATATATTCCCAGATTTTAATAGTGAACAATAAAGCCTGCTCACTGCTTGGCTACTCGAGTGGAGAGCTTTGCGGCCTACGGTTCTCAGATCTACTGCGCAGTAGAAGCTGCAAGGCGTTTAGCTTACACGAACCAGAGGAGTGTGATACATCTGAAGATGGTACTGTTGTTCTGCTCAGTGGAAAGGTAAAGCTATGTTAATTATATTTTTCCAACATCTTTAAATAGTTTATTTTATAGGATGGGTTACTATTATAGTTAGAGACACTGCTATACTAAAACTATTGCTTACTTATACCGTTACCGTTTAGTAAACACAATAACCTTTCGCGTCTATTGCCTTCTATATATACACGCCTATTTCTCAGAGTAAGCATAGACAAGTTGATCTCAATTAACTACGATCCTGACTCATCTCGCTTCATTCACATTCGTCAATCACTGCATGCTCATCCGTTCCTGATACTTTTCACATTACTCTTTTCTAGAACATCTTTAGTCGGCAAATGTTTGTTTGTTTCCTTCTATTATTAACTATTCTTTTCAATATACTCCAAAGTCTCTAGTTCTTAGTCCTTTGCCTTAGTTTGGTTTGTTCAAGAATGAGGTTTCTTTGGCATGCAGGCTAAACAACATTTCTCGGATTAATGTAATTAATGTTCTTGAACTCGTACGACGTTGTTGATTGGACTTGTTATGAAAAAATATTACTGTTGCAGGTTGTCGAACTAATATCCAAAGATGGTAGTTCTGTACAAGTGTCTTTATGGATAAGACAGCTGGACAACGATGGACCGTGCTTGGTCGTAGCTGAGCCTGTAAATTGCAAAACAGTTTTGGTGAGATACTTTACAAATTTTAGGAGACACTTTAATTTAGTTTAAAAAAATAAACTAAAGTTAAAAAAATTGTCTGGTGGTCGAATTTCGACCGACAATTTTTGTAATTTTCTGCACTACTCTTTCATATAAAAAGTTTATTTTAGTAACAGCGCCAAATTTCATACTCCTTCGTTAGCATAATTATTTTAAAATCGGGAAAAAAAATTTGTGTCATGTCACGCAGGTATTTTCTAAATAAAACACGAAGATTTTATTTAGATATTTGTTTTCCTGATTGTTTTAATACTAAACGTCTTCAAGTCCCGTGAGATTGTTAGCATGTACGGTAAGCGATATACTTTTATATGTACAGTTTGAAGTTAGCAAAAGCAGATTTTAATTCTATCAGATTTGAATACTTTTTAGATTAAATTACTCAAGAGGTGTGAAAACTGTCAAATTTGAAAAAGGAACAGTACAGAACTGTAAGAAACAGTATTCTATCATCTCTGTTTACCTTGGCCAGGAATGAGGTGTATAGGTTCATAATGGTAGTAGAGTCACGCTGATCTCAGCATGATGATGCACGTGTTTTAATGATGATTGCGAGACCGGAGGCCTAATAATGCAGTAGTATCAGTATCACTAGGCCGCAATGGTGTGGGTCACCATGCCGCATTGTTGCATTGTCTGCATTTGCAATGAGTATGGTGACCACCACTTTTGGATTCTGTTTATGGTTCCTGCCAGGCAGAGTATAGTCACTTTGGCAGGCCCATACATAAAAAAGGCTCCGATCTATGGAAAGATCTTTTGAATGATGATGATGATAAAATGTAAACCTTGTGTTTGCGGTGCAGTTGACAGTGGAAGCGGAGGGCGGTACAATACTGTCGGTGTCGGGCTGCGCGGCGGCCGCGCTGTTCGGCGCCGAGAGCCGCGACAAGCTGCTCGGGCTGCCGCTCGCCTCGCTCATCCCCAGCGCGCTGCTCCCGCTGTACGACGCGCCCAACGCGCCCGTGCCTCGAGCACTCGCCAAGCAGAAACTCACCGGTATTCATTACTAACTAGCTCAGCCCCGCGGTGTTACCCGCGTTTATCGTTGTAATATTATGTAATTAACTATCTGCCAATGAAAGTCCCGTCGAAATCGCACACGACAGACAAAAGATTTTGCTATATGTACCATGTATACTAGACATGCCACGAATATTCGGTATTCGGTCTATTCGGCCACTTGGTTTGATATTCGGTATTCGGTCGAATAATAGGTAATTTTCAGCCGAATACCGAATACCAAATCATAAAATCAAGATTTGTATTTATTATTAAATTACAATACTTTAATAGGTAAAATTCATCAGTGGTAAGTTGTGATGGATAAAAACAAGCTTTTCAGCAGCTTTAATGGTAGCAAACGATTACGCTTTTCGTCGTAAATGATACCAGCATGGGCGTACCCAGGGTAGGGCAGGGGAGGGCAGCTGCCCCCCCCTAGATGTTGACGTTCCTACTATTTTCTTCTCTCGATTATATATAAAGCACATTCAGACGCGTAAAAACGTGACTAATATCGACTATGGACAAATAAAGATTTATTTTCTGTGTTGTTGTAAGATCGGCAATCGGAATCGGAATCAGTCCTAGGACTATGCGATGTTCGAGCGTAGTGACGATCAGAGATCATGCTCTTTAGCGAGGAGAACCACTCATCATAGTCCTAAGATATCAAATCTTCCGAGTCGGTTTATGTAGTTTTTAAGGACAGCTGACATGCCCATTCATTTGGAATGTATTTTAGTCACTGCAAATAATTCTCGGAAGCAAAATAATATCGTCTGATATATCAGAAATTTGTTGTCCAGTATGTAGTTTCGTCCTAGCATCCAGTACAGGTTTTTGTGCCGCCTAGATATATCACCTTATTTTGCTTTGATATGGTTTTTCCACCGGTCTATATGTAAGCCCACATTGGCTCGCACTCGAAGGCCGATGGGACACCATTTCCGAAGTCTGATTCCCAAGCTGGCGCAGCGCGTGCTTGGCTCGGTTGCTGCCAAATATTAGGGGGCCTGATAACTCCTGCAGGAGACTATACGCGGGCGTTGTGCGGTCCCCAGTATGGGCTGAGGTCCTGAAGGCCAGCGATATCGGGTTATTGCGACGTCCGCAACGAGTGCTGACCTTCAGGTAGGAGACCTAAGACTCGAGAAATCGAAGACCAGAAATTTCAATTCCACCAGGTTCTTGTGGAGGAATGGAAGGAACGACTTGGGCAACTGAGTGCTGGGCACGCCGTTATTGCGGCGGTAAGACACGTTATGGAGGATTGGCTCGAGAGGCATTACGGCTGACACAGGTGATCACTGGGAAAGGATGCTTCGGAGAGCACCTGTGTCTGATCCGCAAGGAGCCAACGTCTGAGTGCCACCACTACGATGACCAGACTGTAGACACGGCATTCCACACACTGGCAGAATGTCCGGAGTAGGGCGAGTCGAGGCGGCCATCGGAGTGGGGGTTCTCTCGCTTGGTAACATTATTGCGACTATGTTGCGTAGCGAGAGCGCGTAGAACTCTGCCGTCTTTTTCAGCGAGCAAGTTTTGATTGCGAAGGAGATCTTACCGTCCGCCAGGCCCGGGAACGGGCCAGGTGCCGCAGACGACTCGGGCGCCGGAGATCGCCAAACGATCTCCGTCCTCCACAAGCTTGGGGGTGACAGGTGAGGATCACCATTTTTTTTTTTAACGTGTGGAAACCCCCTCGAGCCGTCACCCCACTGGGGTTTGCGGCGAGGTGGTGTGTCGGAATCGAACCGACTAAAACTACACGGTGTGCCAACTCTGCGCCGGAGAAGGGAGGGGTCCGGAAACTGCAGTTATTAACACGACCGGACCCCTCCCAGCGCCTGTCCGCACTGAAGCGGGCACTGTCTGCTGTTCAAATCTCAATTTAGGCGGCAGCAGATCGGGTCCGAGTGAACGTCGTCCTCTCGGGCCTTCTCCGCCGCCTCCTTCTGCGAAATTACGTCTTCGCAGAAGGATGCGACCGCGGTAAAACTGCAATCGCTACCGGCCATGGAGCCTATGATGGCCGGTAGCGAGAGATCTCCTCCTATGACTGTAGTGAGGGCCCGACGCTGCGACACCCAAGCGGGGCAGATCGCCAGCGTGTGCTGGGCCGAGTCCTCACTGCAGTCGCAGTGGTGGCAGGCGGGACTCAGTTCCCTCCTAGCGACCGAGTGCAGGTACTTCCCGAAGCAACCGTGCCCGGAAAGCACCTACGGTCAGTCGGAAGGAAAGAGTCCCGTGCTGCCGCCCTGCCCACTCGAGGTTGACCGGCTGGAGCGCCTCCACGGTGGCTCACGCTTCACGCCACTCGCGTATCTCTTCGGACGGAGGAGGAAATCCATTGTCCGCCCGATATTCAGCCGCTCGTCGATAAACTTCGGCGAGCACTTCCGCCTCCAAATCCCACGGGGGTGTTCCGGCCAAAGGTGAGGATCACCCTAGCAGAAGCAAGCCGGGGTAGCGGCGCTACCTCAACAAAGTGCTCGCGCCCCTTTTTAAAATAGGTGCCCCGAGGTACGTCGAGGTTCTAGGGATTTCCTTCCGAGGGTGCACCTGATTCCATGCCAATGCCTTTTTCATATCCATTTATTTGACGAGGTGCTTTTAAAAAAACCCGATTTGCCCCCCCCTGGCCCAGACCCTGGGTACGCCCATGGATACCAGCTTCAGAAAACAACCTCTCACTATACACGCTACTCCCGGGAGAAGAAAGATAAACTTTAGCATATTTCGAGACGTTTGGGTATTGTTTTTCGTTTGCTGACCACCACTTGTAAGAATCAGCTTTCCGATCTAGGCGATAGGCATATTATCTGAAGCAACTTCCTCAAAGCAGTTCCAAAAACTGTCGTGTATTTCAAATGACTTGTCATTTTCATTCAAGTTTCTTTTCTTACGAAGTGGAGAAGAATCGTCATCGGTACTACTAGATTCATCATTACAACTTAGTTTCAGAGCTTCTAGAAGATTTTTTGTCTTGCTCTTTCTGCTTGAACATAACTTAGGAAACTTGTTTTGAAGCGTGGATCAAGATACGTAGCACGATGAAGACTGGTCGCGACCTGTCGCTTTATTCTTTAAGTGTTCGACTAGCATGTACTTTGTATAGAATATTAGGCCGCCGAATATTCGGCGCTTCGGTATTCGGCCAAATTACTATTCGTGGCAACTCTAGTGTATACATACATATGCATTTAGTAAAAAATGATTATTTTAATATTACAAACAGACACTCCGATTTTATTTATTGATAGTTATTTAGATTTGTATCGATTGACCCAAGAAACTTTGTCTGCGCCCCTTAAAAAAATACATAAAATGGAACACAACCTTATTGAAGACAGTTAAAAAGATATAAATATTCGCCATTTTTACAAAAATTCTCAGAGACTTATTGCTAATCGCATCGAATAGTTTGTAAGATGAACTGGGTGGAGCAAAAAAAATACATAGAACATTAGGTATTACACACAGGTTTACCTCTGCATGTGATTTCTCTAATCCTTAATAATTACATGTGTCTAATACACGAAATGCTAATCAAGAAACAAGAAAAAAACAGGCCATTCTTTCCGTAATCTTATAATCTAATAGAGTTAATCTCACCAACCTTCTAATGGCCAACACATGTAAACTATTCATTATTTACTAGTTTATGGTTCTACATTTAAATACACTATGTAGTTCATTTTGAGAAATGTTTAAATAGTTTATTCTTGAACATTCTACCATAGGACGAACACTGGACGGTGGCTGCTTTCCATTGTGCCTGTGGATATCCAAACCAGATTACACAGACACCGCTCTATGGGGTACTATCAAGCATAAACAAGTGTTTGAAGTCAATGTCAGGGTAAGCTACCATGAATCATTTAATGAATTAATGAAATTGAACTTATTATTATTATTTTAAAAACCATATCTTGACTGCCTCGGTGGCGTAGTGGTAGCGTATGCGACTGCTAAGCTTGAGGTCTCGGGTTCGATTCCCGGGTCGGACCAAATATTTGTATGATCTGCAAATATTTGTTTCGGAGTTTGGGTGTTTTCTATGTATAATATGTATGTATTTACAAAAAAAAAGTATATAAGTATTTATATCAGTTGTCTAGTACCCATAACACAAGCTCTGCTTAGCTTGGGAATAGATGGCGTTGTGTGTTAGATGTCCGGAATATTTATTTATTTATTTTATTTATTAGGTAACCTACAATGTAAGCGGCCTTCTAGTAGTCGACGAAAGTGGTATAATTACCGCTTGCAACCATCACTTCGCGATGCTGACCTTCGGCAAGACCCACTCGGAAGTGATCGGCCACCATATTAATGACGTCATTCAACATTTCTGCAGACACGCCGATATGGTTAAAATGCCAGACCGAAATAGAAATATGACATTGTCGCCGGTCAACAATGATGAAGATGATAATGGGTCAGGTATGATTGACGAAACCTAATTTTTGATACCTATCGTAACTAAATTTTTACAACAAAAGTCCACTAAAGAAGGATTACATAAACAGAGTTATGTAATTCTTTTTTTTTGTTACAATAAAGAATTATTATTATTATTAAATCGTGAAACTAGCATTGTTGTCTTATGTTAAATGGTTAGCCTGTTCGTCGTTCATGAATCCCTATCTGTGTAAATATGTTAAGGTGGGTTGTGTACGCGTCAAAAACTCAAAAGCACTGATTAAGATCCAATTTTGATAGTTTGAATCTATTTTAATCGACCACAATTTGCCATAACGAAACGTGCCCGAGTGTAGTTAGTAAATAATAAGAGTATTAATTGGTTTATAAAACACAATGAGAAATTATTTTCCCCAAGATTTTTTCAACTTTGGAATCACTAAGCGCTATTGCCAATATACTTAATAATTAAAAACTTTTTTCTAGCTTCAGACACTGATGATGACGACTCTTGCGGCGCCTTCAATGGCAGTCAAAAATCAGCTTGCACGTCTCTCAACGTGCAACCTTCAATACTGTCCACAACACGCGAAAAGTCTTCCAGCGCTTTATGTCTCGACAAGTCTTGCAGTATGGTCACCCACACGCCAACACCGACGCAAGACATGGTCTCAAGCATAAGCACTACGGAACAACGAAACGACATATCCGCTCTACCGGACATCACATCCGGTATGTCAGGAATATCTATCGACGATGAGAACTATTATCAAAGTAGCATTTCTAAATCGCGTTCAGAGAATATCCTACGTTCTGAACATAGTAACCCTATGAGACCTGTATGTAATAAGCAGTCAGAAAAATCGGACTCGATTTATTATACGTCACAGCATTCCCAAGAAGTGACGCCCACTGGAAGTACCCCAAGAGTGAGATTAAACGATCCTTCATTAAGACTGTCATTTGATTCGAGCAAATACAGGTCTTTGAAAGTGAATTTATCAGGTCAGGTGAGAGATGACAAGACGAGTTTGTCGCTGGACTTTTGCGATTCAAACGAGACGAGTGCAGATTTCTTGACGCCGATTAACGAGATGCCTCCGCCCGGTTGTGAGATTGAAGACTTACCGAAACACAACGGTACTGAAAGCGCTGATAGCTTCAGTAATGACAACGACTTGGAGACACAAACAGAATCAGCTCCGAGGAAATTATACACAGGTAGGTTGGTTCATACAGATATACAAGGTAATTCTTACTTAGTACAAAATCTGAAAATCATAAACATAAGATTGACTGCACTGTTGGCCTAGTGGTTTAAACTGTAGCCACGCCGCTTTCTAATGCGCCAAGTGTTGTGAGTTCAAATCCCACTTGGAACAAAACTGTGTGTATTCAACAAATTGTTGTTCTAAGTCTGGGTGTTATTTGTGTGCGTTTCATGTATGTTTGTAAAGTCCCCCTGACACAGATTAAATATTATAATGCGGGAATTGTCTTTTAAAAAGAAAATTTATAAAAAAAAAAACCTTCGTATCATATAGTGTATCTTATTGCAAAAATTTTTAAATACATTTGGGATAAAATATAACATGGTTTAAAAACTTGTCGATTCCATTTCCGATTTTGGTTAAACTTTTTTGAGGATTTGATTATTATTAATATACATAGTGCGATTTGGTAAACTTTGGCACGCGACACCTTTGTTGGACCAAGTGGTTGTATGAACTGCAAATATTTGTTTCGGAGTTTGAGTGTATTCATTGTACAATATGAATACAAACATATTATATGTACAAAAGAATGTATTTATATCAGTTGTCTAGTATCCATCACACAAGCTCTGCTCTAGCTTACGGACTTTGTGTGTTAAATGATAGATGTCCGGAATATTAATTATAATTATTGAATGTTGGGTTATGTGACGGTTGTCAGACGAGCCTCCCGAGACGCCGTGCGTGGCCAAGCGCGCGCTGCGCAGCCAGCTGACCACGTCCACCCCGCAGCAGGCGCGCGCCAAGCACGAGCCGTGCGACTGCGGCGCCGACTGCTCGCACGGCGACGGCACCTACCGCGGCATCGTGCAGCACAAGGATGGCACTGAACTGAGTAACTACACTCGTTGATGGCTTACTACTGATATAATAAGTACACTATTTGGCGTTGATTATAACACACACCCGCACTCAACACATACAAAACACACACAAATACAAGATTCAAATGTATATCCTGTACTCACTCTAATCGTGGATTTTATTATTCACTGATTGGTTGGACTTGATTTAATAGGAGTCTTTTTTATAATTATGTTTTAGATCTGATTACTCATAATACAGGTATTTTAGTACCTACCTGGGGTCTCTGTAGTCTCTCACAAATGTTCATGAAGTTTTATACTATATCATAGGAGATTTGAAGAAAAAATACCATGGAATTGATTTTAATGTGTTTTTTGCTATGTGCATTTATAAAAATTGTAATTGGTTCGTGTAATACTTAAAAACACAAAATTTTATCAAAGATTGTTATTGGCTAAATGTTATTCATTGATAGGAAATGAGGAACAAAATTTATTCGAAAAATAAATTAATGAAAAAGTCATGCAAAAATATAACTGGTATATTATAAAGTTTTACATCTCTATCTATGCTATGTTACATAAATGAGGAACGCGCTTTGGTAACTTTCTAGGCGTAATACGAACCTACCAACTTGTTCAAAGACCAGTTTCTTTAAAATACACTACTGAAAACATGAATCCATCTTATAATCATACAATAACATATAAGTCGGATTTATAATACAAGGTATCATCGCCCCTACCTTCCCGTTATTGTCGTAAGAGGCGATTAAGGGACAAAGTACACAGTTGAAACCTAAACCAACACGTGTGGCCCGTGTGGGGAAGTAGGCCAAAAGCTCCTCCTATTGTCTTCGTCTGTAGTGAATATGTGTGTGTGCAGACGTGGTGTACACGGTGTCGAGCATGCAGCTGGCGGCGGGCGCGCGCGTGCGCTGCGTGTGGCTGGGCGTGCAGCTCGACAGCGCGCGCGCGCACACCACGCTCGCCTCCAGCCTCGCCTCCACCGCCGACAACTCGCTCGTACTCGTTAGTACATCCTACTCCTAACATTACTCTTATTTACCACACCTGATCACATCGATCCACATAGATTAACCAAATTCAACTAAAACTGTTTATCTATGTACGTACGTTCGTGTCTATAATAAATTATCCAATCAATCAAATAGATTAAATTTAAGGTTTTTTAAAGTTAAGTTATGTGCATGGCTATTAGATAATAATTTTATAATAGCACCCGTAATCTACACTATGGCGGCCTATTCAGAAGCTTCTGCAAGAAATACAATGTAAATTAATAGGCATTTACTGCTTTTTAAAAGAGAAAAAAGGTAAAAACATAATTTTTGAAGGAAAAATGTTTTAGTTATAAAAAATTGTTTTACACCGGTTAAATTATTTTAAAATTATTTGAATACAGTCAATTGTTAAATTTGTTAGACAACTTTAATGAACGTCATATCAATACTATGAAATATAAAAAATAAATATAAAAAAATTAAACTACAAAAATATTTTGCAAGTATTATTTAAAGAGCTATTTTCGTTGAAGCTGTTCCCTTATAAAGATATAATTATATTCTCCAAAAGGGCAATAAATCTGCTGGCAGTAGACCACAGTCCATGTCGTTGATGAGCCAGTGTGGTGACGAGCAAGTTGCGGGTGAATACAACAAGCATTATGTGACTCTCAAGCAAATTGGTAAGTACATATATAAGAACATAATTCATAGCATTAAGGGTTTAAAAAAAAAATTGCGTCCTCTGATTCAGTTACCACTAAACCTACTTTATTATTTCTATTACTGACTTCATTTTCTTTTTACCAGTATCTATGGTAAAGAAAACAAAAAGTTTTTTAAGATAAATTCTGACTATTTTTAACAATCTATCTCAGTTAAAACTAAAAATAGGTTATTGAAAACGGCTGCTAACCAATAAACTGAACTTTTATTTTAGTAGTAGTCTCATTGGTGATAGCTCGGAGCGCCCCTAATAGAGCTGACACAACTTCTAAGGTCCAGACTCTTGTAACTATGTTGAACACTGTTGTTTAGTCGCATGTATTGCAAAATATAAATACTTCACTAGTTAAGCTACATAAGGTGATGACCCAAGGGTTACCAAACGACAGAAAAAGTCTTAAGAAGTGTTTAATGGTTTTGTATGTACTATCGACAAATTTGAATCATGACCCACTTTGCCGATAAATCGTTTCAACCGTCAAAACTAAGATTTCTCTCCTTTACAGTGCATTCCGCAACTCTTTCTGGTTTTGACGTTTTCACACATATATTAGATATTATAGTTATAAACTTATTTTAATACCATGCTCTTCGGAATAATCACTGCAACAGATAATTCTCTGTGAAATTAAAAGACAGATAATAACCATAGAAATGCCTGTAATGAGTTGATGGTCATGATTCAAATATGTCGATAGTACTTTGAACTTTTCCAACTATGCAATTTTTTCAGGTAAAGGCGCTTACGGTTGCGTAAAAATGGCGTATCGCCGCTCAGATCGTATGTTGACTGTTGCCAAGTTCATTTTAAAAGAGAAGGTGGGCGCCCAGTTCTGGGTGGACGGGCCGGACGGACGCCGAGTGCCCTTAGAACTTAGCCTACTGCTCACTCTGAAACATCCTAACATCGTGAGTATGTCGGTGCTATAATTAAAAAACTAGCTAAACCCCGCGGTACTACAATAACCGCGGGCTACGCCGCGAGGCGAAGCTACTATCTTTATAAATGGTAGTCTATGTGTTATTCTGATGTATAAGCTATATATTGTATAGTTTCATCAAAATCTGTTTAGTAGTTTTTGCATGAAAGAGCAAGAAACTATATATATATATATATATATATTTCATTTTGTCTACTTGAATGTAAAAACTCACTTCTATTGTTATTTAGATATCCATTTTATTTAATTTGGTCTAACACAAAGTCTATTAGTGAATGTAAACTGGAACCTGATTGGCCAAGTCACTATTTTGTTACTGCGAATGGACTATACATGTATATATAACATGAGACATAATTTGTATTATTGCAATGATTCTAGGTAAGCGTGGTAGACGTTTTCGAGAATGATAAATATTTTCAAATGGTGATGGAAAAGCACGGCGCCGGCATGGACTTGTTTGAATTCATAGAAAGGCGTCCACGACTCGACGAACCACTACTTAGCTACATATTTAGACAGGTAATTGATTTCAACTTAGTCAGAATTTCTCATTAGGCTAGGAACAGGCAACTAAAATTGTAAATAAGTCTTCGATCTTTACACTTCATGATTAAATTTAATATCTCATATTTGGTCCATATACCCATTTTTGACATACAATGTACCTAACAATAGAATTTATTTTCAGATAGGCCAAGCGGTCGAATATCTCCACTCTCTAAATATACTACACAGGGATATAAAAGACGAGAACGTGATTATTGACAATAAGTTCCACGTGAAACTAATCGACTTCGGCTCGGCAACATTCATGAGCAAAGACACTCTATTCTCAACCTTTTACGGAACCACCGAGTACTGCAGCCCTGAAGTACTCGCTGGGAACAAGTAAGTAATCATGTGTATGGGTTACATGTGTACTGCATTTTAAATTTTAATTAAAGTCGACAATTCTCCCCAGAGTATCTACATGCAGAGACTTGTAATTATAGGCAGACCGTTTATCTGAGTCCTCGCCTGCGCGGTAACAGGGGCGCGGGGGTATGACGACAAAGGGGACTGAGACAGGTGCGGGCGGCGGGGGCGCTTAGTGAGATACACACGAGATGAAACATCGCCCGCACCTGTCTCAGTCCCCTTTGTCGTCATACCCCCGCGCCCCTGTTACCGCGCAGGCGAGGACTCAGATAAACGGTCGGCCTATAGCAATAGGATGATTTAATTGTAATTATATATTATTGTTATATGTCTGTAAAGTCTTTCCAAGAATAAATAAAATAAAAAAATAAATAAAATATAAATCATTACGACCCTATGAACCCTTAAACTGTGATTACAAATAAATTGGTGTTCAATTTGTTTTTAATTCTTTTATTTTTAGATATGCTGGACCAGAATTAGAAATGTGGTCGATGGGAATAACTTTATATGTGCTGACATTCTTCGTCAACCCATTCTCGGATATTGAGGATACCATACAAGGGCCTCTAAATTTCCCACAAATTATTTCTGAAGGTAAATAACATTAGCAATGTAAAATTATCTAAGATATATAATTGTCGTGTCATAGTGTTTGTTACCAAACTCCTCCGAAACGGCTGAACCGATTATTATGAAATTTTGTCTGCAAATAACCCTAAATCATAAGGGTTCCCCCTAAATAATTATTTTTGTAAAACAACGTAACAAAGAGCTATTTTCTCGTCACCAGCCGTAAAATAACATGGAAATTGCCAAAAATGCTAGAATTTAGTTGCCAACGGTATAATAAATATTATATTTAACTGTATTTTCAATTACTAGATAACTTTACATGATTTTAGATTTGGAACAACTTCTACGTTGGATTCTTTGCAAGGATCCAGTTAACAGATGTACCGTCTCACAGCTTATGTCACATCCATGGATCAGAATGCCGGTCGTGATCGCCAACTACGTGTTCCACGAGATTGTCGACTGTGGTGAGTGCAGTACCATTAACATAATAATCTCAAGTCATACAAAGGTTTGTTCACAAAATGTACATAATTTATCAGTAAATGTAACTATTGAACTAAAAATATCTCGGGAATCCTAGTGTCCACTAGGATTCCCTGTGTCGTGGGGTCCAGTCCCTTCCGTAAGCCTCAAAAGATAACAATAAAAATGGATGCATTTTAAATGTATAAAAATACAAGTAAAAACAGAATAAAAGTAATTGATAAGGAAAAAAGAAAGGTATAAGTGTATAGTATAGAATAGTATGTGCGTGCGTGCGTGCGTGTGTGTGTGTGTGTGTGTGTGTGTGTGTGTGTGTGTGTGTGTGTGTGTGTGTGTGTGTGTGTGTGTGTGTGTGTGTGTGTGTGTGTGTGTGTCTGTGTGTGTGTGTGTGTGTGTGTGTGTGTGTGTGTGTGTGTGTGTGTGTGTGTGTGTGTGTGTGTGTATATATTATGTACCTAGGTGTGAGTTCGTGCTTGTACACATAACAAATATAGTATAAATCAATCTTTTTTAGAAAATATTTGGAATATTAAGAAATAAATCATTTAAACACGATGGCTCTTTCGTATGCCCGCTTATACTCATAAGAAGTAGAATATATAAAGTACGTATTCACTACGTATTGTAAACGTGTACAAAGTCTTTACACAGACATACTGCTCATGCTAGTTTGGGAATCAAGACTTATCTCTATATTGTTCAATTAATTTGCTGCAATATAAAATTTATCATTTGTTTTCAGATCGACATGAAGCGAATCCTGAAATGTATTTCAGTGGAAGTCTTGAATCTCCACGTAGCGGGTCCCTTGTCTCACTAGCCGATGCTGTCATTAAAGGTGGGTGAACTTACTTTGTGTAAATTATGAAGTACAGATTTTTATTTGCAATGCGTCGTCATTTACAATGTGTGTAAAGTTTCATATTTTTAACCGACTTCAAAAAAGGAGGAGGTTTTATTAATTCAATGGTTTTTTTTTAAAGTTTGTTATCTCATGACTTTCCACATGGTGAAGTGATCTTTGATGATACTTTCTTTATTTGAAAGCTGGTGCTTCCCGTGTGGTCTATACTCGTTGCGCTGTAGCATGGTGCAGGTGACATTTGCCTGTACGACGTTGACATCTATCAGTATCACATAACTAAGGGATGTGACGTTATGCAATTAATTTTTATCGCATACGATACTCGCAGCATAAATCTAGTTCTCTTTAATATTGTTATGAAAATGAGTGTGTTATTCAGTTGTGCAGTGTAACTGTTATTTGTTTGTTGAGTTCGTTGTTATTACCATGCCTAAGCATACAAAAATAAACTGTTTTGGATAGTCAGGCCAGGGAGGTTGTTGTTCGTTAATAATATCCGTCACAGACTCAGATGATGAATTGAGTGACAATTCAGATGTTCCTGACTCTGATATGACGATTTTGAAATGAATTTGGACGAATAAAATGTATTTTTACTTAGCAACCTTTTAAGCAACCTTACTATACTATATACTACTATAATTATAGACCAATTTTAACAATAAAAAATTACCGTTTTTTATTATGAAAAATATCTACGATTCATCGTAGCAGCACATCCCATCACTAAATACTTCTATGGCGTTACGTCATACGCATAACACTGCTTAATTTTTCATTAAATTTGATTTTATTTGTAGATTAGAACATTCTGGTTTGGTTTAATTTAATTTACTACAGTTATTAATGATTTAATATATTGCGAATGTGGTACAGCTGAAATACTCAGTCATGACTTATAAATCGCGGCAATTTTCTAGAGTGAAACGAAGTGTTACTGAAACTGTCACCCGCACCATGCTACAACGCGTAGAGTATAGTTGGGTGGTTTTTTTTTATTAAAATGTATTATATCAGTAGGTTTTGTATGTTATCAGAAAGCTAAGTGTTGTGTTGGTATGTTGTAGAGCGCTCCAACCCGTCGGAGCCTATGGCGCGCTCGGACGGCAAGCCCTTGTCGCGCTCCGAGCCCAAGCGCAGCTCGCTGCTGCTGGCGCTGTCCACCGCCGAGCGCGACGCGCACTCCGACAACTACAGCCTGCGCTCCTCGGCCGACGTACGTATATCCTCATACACCAGCCCTCCCCCCCCACACCACCAGCCCTTGTCGCGCTCCGAGCCCAAGCGCAGCTCGCTGCTGCTGGCGCTGTCCACCGCCGCGCGCGACGCGCACTCCGACAACTACAGCCTGCGCTCCTCGGCCGACGTACGTATATCCTCATACACCAGCCCTCCCCCCCCACACCACCAGCCCTTGTCGCGCTCCGAGCCCAAGCGCAGCTCGCTGCTGCTGGCGCTGTCCACCGCCGAGCGCGACGCGCACTCCGACAACTACAGCCTGCGCTCCTCGGCCGACGTACGTATATCCTCATACACCAGCCCTCCCCCCCCACACCACCAGCCCTTGTCGCGCTCCGAGCCCAAGCGCAGCTCGCTGCTGCTGGCGCTGTCCACCGCCGAGCGCGACGCGCACTCCGACAACTACAGCCTGCGCTCCTCGGCCGACGTACGTATATCCTCATACACCAGCCCTCCCCCCCCACACCACCAGCCCTTGTCGCGCTCCGAGCCCAAGCGCAGCTCGCTGCTGCTGGCGCTGTCCACCGCCGAGCGCGACGCGCACTCCGACAACTACAGCCTGCGCTCCTCGGCCGACGTACGTATATCCTCATACACCAGCCCTCCCCCCCCACACCACCAGCCCTTGTCGCGCTCCGAGCCCAAGCGCAGCTCGCTGCTGCTGGCGCTGTCCACCGCCGAGCGCGACGCGCACTCCGACAACTACAGCCTGCGCTCCTCGGCCGACGTACGTATATCCTCATACACCAGCCCTCCCCCCCCACACCACCAGCCCGTGTCGCGCTCCGAGCCCAAGCGCAGCTCGCTGCTGCTGGCGCTGTCCACCGCCGAGCGCGACGCGCACTCCGACAACTACAGCCTGCGCTCCTCGGCCGACGTACGTATATCCTCATACACCAGCCCTCCCCCCCCACACCACCAGCCCTTGTCGCGCTCCGAGCCCAAGCGCAGCTCGCTGCTGCTGGCGCTGTCCACCGCCGAGCGCGACGCGCACTCCGACAACTACAGCCTGCGCTCCTCGGCCGACGTACGTATATCCTCATACACCAGATGCCGTATAACCCTTATCAACACACAATTTAGTGTATGAGCATAGTTAAATACGATACCAAAATGCTACCACCCTGATTACAGATTCTAGACATATCTTCAAAGCCGGTATCAGAAGCTGCCCTAACTGACATCAGTTCAGATGCGACGGGCCACGCCGCCTGCGACATCGACTACGACTGCGACCAATACGAGTGCGACAGCTGGGACGAGTGTGAACAGGACAGCTTCTCTTAACTACTATAGTCACATACGTCATCGGAATCAAATGTTGCCATTGTATAAATTTGAACCAGACGAATTTTAATGATAAATGAGATGCAGGACATACTCGGTTAAGTAGAGAATATTTCGAGACGTGTCTAAACTCATGGACTATGTTTGCGTATTGCTTAAAGAGACTTCAACAAGCTAGAAAAGTACGGTGACAGAAAACTGAAGTCACAAACTTGTACATCGTGGATATTTCGACGATAAAAAAGTAGGTACTAAGATCATAAAATGCACAGTTTTGTTTAAAAAAAAAAGAACAGAAAAGTATGACATCAATACATAACAATTCTGCGCTTGGCGTTCGGTAAAAAAGCCAATTGGTTAGTGACCAAATCTTCTGAGCCAAAGGTTATGGGGTTCAGTTTCAATACTAAGACAAATAGACAAATAACTTTACATGCCCATATAAAGTTATTTGTCACAATTAATCATTTTGATCCATGTCAGGGTGTATAATATGTATGTATTAAATATATAAGTCTGTTGATTACCAATATTAATACCATAGAACAGTCTCTGCCTAGTCAAGGATGAAACGGCTATGTGTACACACAGTCTTCGAAGTTATTATTATTTTCATGATAACTATTTATTTTAAGTGTAACATTGACATGGGACATTGATATTGATAAATTGAAAACCACATTTTGAAATATGTTAATTGTGCACCTTGCGAGCGTAAGAACACGTAGACCCCTAGAAGGTTTCTCTCTAAATATATTGACATGTAACATTCATTGTACCATTGGTTCATTAATTATGTCTTATTAAATACATGCACTTTAATTATGTACAACTACCTGGTCCCAATATTTGACGCTATGTTTACCAGGGAGCGCATATCTAAGGTGTATTTGCTCAAAGTTTTCGATTGACACAGTTCAACAGATCAGGTAATAAAAGTTGTTTTGAACTAATAAAATTCTGTGACAAGACAACACAGGAATCTGAACTTGCGTGGATGGGGGCAGAAACCATCTGACCTATTGTCGAAAATAGGGCATTTAAAAAAGCTCGAAACTTCTGTTGTCGAAAATAGCGCATAGGTTTGACTACATTTTTTCATTTGCTAATATTTTAAAATAGCGAATAAGCTCGAGCTTACTATTGTCGAAAATAGCGCATATGAATAAGCTCGAGCTTACTATTGTCGAAAATAGCGCATATAAAGAAGCTCGCAACTTACTATTGTCGAAAATAGCGCAAATAAAGAAGCTCGCAACTTACTATTGTCGAAAATAGCGCATATAAAGAAGCTCGCAACTTACTATTGTCGAAAATAGCGCATATAAAAAAGCTCGCAACTTACTATTGTCGAAAATAGCGCATATAAAGAAGCTCGCAACTTACTATTGTCGAAAATAGCACATATAAATAAGCTCGAGCTTACTATTGTCGAAAATAGCGCATGTAAAGAAGCTCGCAACTTACTATTGTCGAAAATAGTGCATATAAAAAAGCTCGCAACTTACTATTGTTGAAAATAGCGAATATAAAGAAGCTCGCAACTTACTATTGTCGAAAATAGCACATATAAATAATCTTGAGCTTACTATTGTCGAAAATAGCGCATATAACGAAGCTCGCAACTTACTATTGTCGAAAATAGCGCATATAAAAAAGCTCACAATTTACTACTGTCGAAAATAGCGCATATAAAGAAGCTACACCACCAGTTGTATTGCGCATTAGTTAAACCTCGATTAGGTATCAAAAATAACTGGTACAGACTATGTGATATATTTTTTTAAGGTCAAAAATTATTATTGGAAATTATTTTGTGATCGTAAACACGCGTTCATAATATACATAAGGCACTATAAATTAGTAAATGCGTACCTTCTCCTGGTTTAAGTATTCTAGAGTAAAAATTATTTAAGTAAGATGTGTTAATTGTAATTTATATTTGACGCTGTTTGAACTCCGATTAATTTCGTCCAAAAACTTATATAACTTGAAATGATATATTTGCGTTATTTATTATTTTTTTAGTAATTCAAAATCTCGGCGTATTAAATAGAATTCAATTAATTTGTTACTTTTAAATAAAAATAATCTTATCTATTATATTATATATTCTTAATAGTAAGATGGTTAAAGAAAAATATCAATTGGTACATCATTTAAAGGCAACTATATCTGGACCTACCGAGCTAAACTACAAGAAACAACAAGTTTTTGTGTGTACATATTATAATAGAATTAATGTCTCTTTTAATATATAATTAGAATTTATATATACTGCATTTGAACTTGATCTCATATTTAATATAGCGACTAGAAAACGCTGCAATTTTACTTTATAAACAACTTAAACTTAAGTTTCATGTAATACTAAAACTCATATTTTTTATAAAAAAACAACGGGTTGGACCGTTTTTTAATCAATTTACAAGTTTATTAGACATACAAACTACGAGTATTATATATCAAATACTGAGTTGTCTTCCCATTGTTATAAATGAAATTAAAATATATAAAGATTATGTTAGCATTTCTGTCTTATTTTAGTAGCTCTTCAAAATTTGTTACACATGTGGACATATTGATCTTAGCAAAAGCACTGTTAGGTTAGCGATTTAGTGCAAACTTCTAAAGTAAGTATTATAATAAATGTAATGTAAATTTTGCCAAACTGTAATTTATAAATCACCTGTAGGAAAACATTAGCGTAGGAAGTTGTCCTTATTTCTTTAACGGTTCCAATAAAACCGGTTCAATTATTTTAAACTAAAAGTACGCCAGCGCCATCTATAAAAGATGTTCCTCGAAAGCCATATTTCCGTCCTGCTACCGTCAACGCGTATTTCATTCGATTGAAGCAAAGGCAAAATTTTCTGTAATAAACCTAATATAAGGTAGCTTTTCTATATTCGTAGTTATAAAATACATTTTCTTGGGTACCTAGCGAAATGCAATAAATTAACTTTAGTTGAAAGTGGTTATTTCGTTAATAGGCAAAGTTGAATTTGAAGCATACGTTTTCATATTTACCTAATTTGTGGTAACATACGCATGTGTTTTTCTACATGAAGGATTAGTGTACCTTGTATATACATAAGTGGCTAGTCTGAATGTGTGTGTAACACTAGTTGAGTCGACACATTTGCGCATAAACCCAATAAATGCAAAATGTTTGTGTACAGTACCTCTATCTTTTTGAGAAATAAAATATTAAATATATAAATACACGATACAATCATACGTAAAGAGGTATATAAACAAGTGTATACCAATATAATCTTATTCGTGAACTAATAATCATAATAGTAAATTATTATATAATTATTCAGTGAAATCACAATGAATTTTATTGCAATTCTAATACCTTCTAACATTTTGCCAAAGCTTCACTCCACTTGCAATAACTTTTCATCGTGAATATCACGCCAAAATCTTATGAATAAATTATTATAAATCAGTATTAGAAAATACCGTAGATCTTTCCTACACCTTAATCTTAATCCTAATATAACGTAAAAATCACTTAAAAGAACCAAAGTTACTAAATTACTTCATTGTAAATATCATTAAGTATAAAATTTAACATATCTACATTGGGTTTAATTAAATTTGAAAGATGCACATGAAATTTGCTGTTGTATAATGTCAATTTTATGTGTCCTCTTTTCCGTAGATCAGTATTTGATTTCTATAGTAAGGATTATATTTTTGTAGGGTTGAAATATAATTTATTGTTCTATGTCAACTATTCCTAGTACATAATTGTTTATTGTCCGGTGCGTCCGTTTCTTACTTAGTGCCTTACGACGGACGGCGGGTTACTTTGCTCGAGTAGGACGCTGTAACCACTCATCGTAAATAAACAATAAGAACTCCCAATCACTCGTTTTATTTATATTACATCCATGTACAATCTTACATCGAAATTTATACTTAGTACATCAACTTTTAGCATTTTAGTAATTTTCGTTTTTATTATCTTTTGTTAATGAACATAATTATTTAATTAAAATATTAGCAAATTAAAAAATGTGGTCAAACATAAAGAAAACAAATATGTATACAAAGAAACATATTTGGTTAATTCCACTATTATATCCAAAGTTATGAAACTATTCGAAAATATTCAAACGACTCTGGAGCGTTACCAAATATGTACTGCTTGTTTGTGTAAACATCTGTAAGATAAAATTTTTGCTCACACAATGCGGCGAATGAGACACGTGGTTGAAAGAAAACATTTCGTTATTTATACAGACCATAAAACTCTTACTTACGCTTTCTGGTAAAACAACCAAAAGTGTTCCCCAAGGCAATTGAACCATCTCGATTTCGTATACCGGTTCAGTCTTCACTACAGATATCAAATACATTTCAGGTAATATTAACGTGATAACTCCCACGTTATCTCGCGTTGAAGCAATTTCTGCACCTCCTACTTCCGAGCAGTTAGCCAACTCAAAATATACGGACGAAGAGCTACGAATACTCCTCGGCTCGAAAGCTGGAAAAAGTTCTTGTACCAGGCACCAGACAGATTTTTAATTCAATGCATGCAATGAGTCATCCAGGAGTGAAAGCGACAACGAAATTTGTGGCGGATCGTTTTATCTAACCTTCACTTCGTAAAAACTGTCGTGACTGGGTGAAATCTGCATAGCCTGCCCAGCTAAAATACAACGCCACGGTAGTTCGAAATTAACAGGCAGAGATATGTCTCTGCCTGTTAATTTCGAACTACCAAGTTCACGTTTTAGTCACATTCAGCCAGATTTGGCCTACTTTCACCGTCGGATAATTACAAAATGTAGTAGGTAGACTTTAAGTTTCAATTTGTGAACTAACTCCCAAAATACAGGCCCAAGTCTAGTTTAGGAACCAGTGCTAGTACCCTGATGTAAAAAAATGTTTTTAATTATTTTCTTAGACAAATAAACATTTTTATTATTATTATTAAATACTGTTTAACATATATATATATATATTGCCGCTACAGAATATCACAGCGGAGACCGTGGCGAAAGATTTTTACGAAATGTGGATTTCACGTTTTGGCTGTCCCTAAACTGTAACAACTGATCAAGGTCACCAGTTCACCTCTCAATTGTTCAAGTCTCTTACGAACTGGTGTAATATTCACCTTCAACACACAACTGCTTATCACCCAAGCTTATGATGCAGCGGTAATGCCACACGGCGAACAGCGTTGGACAGACGTGCTACCATCATTTTGCTTGGAGTAAGAGCTGCTTGGAAGGATGATGACCTCCAGTGTTCGGCGGCAGGAACAGTATACGGTGAGTCCCTACGGGTGCCCGGTGAGTTCTTCCTTGTCAGCTCGCCTAGCAAAATAACACCGCCAGATTTTGTGTCACAACTCAGACAGCACGTATCACAGTTTCGACCTGTCCCAGCCTCACGCCACCCCAAGTTTTCAGTATTTGTCCACAAGGATTTAAAGACATGTTAGCATGTTTTTCTGCAAAAGGACGCACTGCGAGGAGCTTTGAAGGCACAGCATACTGGCCCAACCCATATCAAGTAATCGACAGAACTGATAAAACGGTCACTATAAATTTACCGGACAGAGGCCCAGTAACGGTCTCAATCGATAGAGTGAACCCAGGCTATAGCACTGATCCTTGCCACACATCCCATGGTCGGCAGAGAATACGAGCACAAGCCAAGCTCCCAGAAAGGGATTATAAAAAATAACGTTGTTAAGCCAAGGGATCGTCATGGCATGCTTGGGAAATTTAATTTTTATAGCCGTGCTTTCGACGATCTTGTTCGAGGTCAACAAGGCTGTCAATAAATATTTAGATATTCTTACACGCCCAAACAATACAACTATTATTCCTAACTTATTGTACCGGGAAAAAAATGTTAATTATCAAGCATGGCCGTAATTCGCGTGATTATGAATATAAGTTTTTAGGAACGAGTGTGGGTTTCTTTAAAGTAGAATCATATTCATGTCCCTACGCAACACAAGATCCTGGTCCAGTCCAGAACACGAACTTCTCCACGAAAAAATATTATCTACCATAACATTTTTATAGATAGTAATACCGATTCGAGAATGTCAAATTACATGGCGGTGCGTCGCTTTTTTGCCAATCATTGCCGCATTAGAGCAAATTCAAACGTATTTACAGTGAAACAACGGAAATTATTTACTCCCACGAAAGCAATAACAACAAATCATTTCGTTACCAACAAAAATATATTGGTAAGAATTTTCAATGTTTACATTGCTCATTTGACAACAATATGGGTTTAATTTCATAGTAACAATGTAAATTTGATTTTATTTGTATAAAAATACGCGATATAAAACAGTTTATGTATTTCACAAGGGTAGTTTATTCATAATTTTAAAGATATTGTTCTAATTCAAATTCCAAAATAACCTAAAATAGTTTGTATTTAAATAATCGCTCCCGTATTGTCGCGTCAATTCTAATAAGTGCAATATCCAATACGTATGCTAAGTTATTATGAACCTTATTGCCTCGGAAATAAATCGTGAGTTGTGATACTGGCTATAATAAGACCTTTGTGGCTAAGTAGAAATATTTATCCACTATGTCCCAATTGGAAGTCCAATTTGAATCTAATTTAACATATATTGATCATTGACAAGTTGAAATAGATTCTATTATGTGATTCCTAATTGAAAATTGGTCATAATGGATAAATTTTAAGAACATTAAATGTATGTTGAAACTTAAAATCAAGTATGTTCTGTCTGAGACTCATTATTCACACTTTCTAAAGTGTTGTACTATTCCTGTCACTTGTTGCCTACTTTCACTTGATTGTTACTGTTGTTTATTAAAGTTATATGTTTTAATTGAACTCCATTCTATAATATTTACAGATAAATATAAAATAATAAACTTTTCATAACAATAAGATCCTTTAAAAAGAGTAATCTTTAAAAAGTTATGTTTACATTTATGTACCCACCTTTAACAACAAAAAACTAACTTTGCAATCAAAGATCAACTTTCATATTTGAGCTTATTTTTACAAATAATACTTTACAGCATCTTACTACTTTTTTTTAATCTTTGACATTAGTTATTTGTTTTTTTTTTGTTATGAGGCAATCTCCATTAGGCCAATCTATTTTAAAATTTATTTTTCATTAATTTAGTGGCAGCTTTACTGGTAGGTTAAACTTATATTTTTATTCACTATAACCTGACCGATGTAAAATGGTAATTATGACAGTTCACATTTAGTGCTTGGGTAGCTTTAAGCCATAATGAGCATATTTGATTCACTGACTCAAATCATTTGAAATGAACAATCATCAATATAATTATTGTTTTAAAATAGCAATAATTTCTTCCCTATTTTTAAGAATTGTGTTAAATGTTGTATTCCACTAATATAGCCAAAATCACAGGTGTATTTCTCAAACTGATCTAAAGTTAGACACAATAGTGTCTATGTATTTGAACCATGAATAGAAATTAATTTTGGAAATTGGCATAAAAATGTAATAGAGTTTTATATGTAAAACCTTACATTATGTATATGTTATGATATAGATAGCACATCCCCTGCAAATGATAAAATAGAAATGAACTTACTTTTTGGTGATTGAATGTTATAAATTGAGTTTAGTGTTGATAATAATTAATTTTATCCAAACGTCTTGTTCAACACGTGACATTAGCCTCAAACTAAGCAAAACTTGTATTATGCAAGCTAGGTATTTTATTTTGTAAATCTGTACATACAATGCCCAAGAGAAATATTTCTAGATTGGGCGTCAATCATTTTAGTCGACCCGAAAATCGAAGTCAAGACTTCTGCAGAGCACTTGCATACGCACTATACGATCGCAGTCCAAGCCAATCCATATAGGTACTCACTAAATCACTCAACATGGCTAAAAGTATTCACAATAAAATAGAACTCTTTAAACAATTTTTTTTTATGGATTTTACCGTTGTAAGAATATTAATAATACTCTTAATACATTAGCACAGAATAACAAATACAAATATTGTACGTCACTTTTTAAGAGAGTTTTGACTTGAGTGCATAGACTAGGAACACATCGAAAATGATGAACAAAATATGTAATTTAATTTTGGAAATTGTTCAATGGGAAAACCACGCTTCGGCATGAATGGGCCGGCTCCACCGGAGTGATACCACGGCCTCATAAAAAAACCGGTGTGAAACAGCACTAGCGCTGTGTTTCACCGAGTGAGTGAGGATACCGGAGGCCCATACCCCAACCACTCCTCCCATCCCAAAAAGGGCGGCAACACACTTGTGACGCCCCTGGTGTTGAGGGTCTCTATAAAATAAGTATTTAAGAGGAGCTCCAATAAAACAAGCATGATTTTTTTACCGAAATATTTACAGAATGTTTATTTATTTATTTATTAACTTTATGCACAAAATGTACAATGGCGGACTTAATGCCAAAGGCATTCTCTACCAGTCTACCGTTGGGTGGTGCGGAAATGAGTGAGAAGGTGCACAACACTTTACGAAGAAAACATTGGAAAATAATATATCTGCGAATTATACAAGAATATATACATACATACAAACAATGAGACATATATTTATATATACATACACACACGCATATTACATATACATACACACACGCATAATACATATACATACACACAAATACATATTCATACACAAACATAACATATTCATATCACAATAAATACATTATCAAATTCGTTAAGAATCCGCTGCATTTCGGGCAAGGAGAGTACGTACCTTGATCTTAAATGAATTTAGACTTTGTGCAATTCTGATTTCCTGGGGAAGAGCATTCCAGAGAAGGACGGATTGGATGAGGAAGGAAGAATGAACACACGCAGAAGTGTGAGAAGGGCATGACAGTAGGAGGTTATTTTTGGAGCGAAGATTTCTATCATGGTTGTCACACAGAAGCTGGACGGAGGAAGTTAGGTAATTAGGTGCGTTAGGGGAGTTGAGAATGTTGTAGAGAGTCGTTAAGGTGTGGAGGTGACGACGCTGACGTATAGGAAGCCAATTTAATTTGAGACGAAAGGAAGAAATATGGTCATATTTACGAAGATTAAAAACGAATCGAATGCAGTTGTTTAGAAGTCGGTCATATTTGTTGAGGAGATCTGCATTCAGGTCGTAGTAGCACACATCACCATAATCAATAATAGGCAGGATTAAGGTCTGCGCCAACACAGTTTTAATCTCAGGAGGCAAAAAGTTCTTTAGCCAGTACAACGCGCGCAGGGATCCTGTAACCTTCTGACTGACACTAGTAACCTGGGTTTGCCAACTAAGGTTACCATCGATGAACAGGCCCAAATTCTTCACACTGGAACTTAGAGGGATAATAGAACCATTAAATAAAATAGGTGGCAATTTGTCTATATCCAGCCTTCTGGTCATGCGTTGACTGCCCAATATGATAGATTGGCATTTAGTAGGGTTCACAGTCAAACCGAACCTGTGAGACCAATTGCTAATAGCATCCAGATCGCCGTTAACCATTGTAATAGCCTCGTTTATATTATCTACTGAAGCATGGTAATAGAGTTGCAAATCATCGGCATAAAGATGGTACGCACACTGAAGATTATGAGTGATGAGATTAATAAAAATAGAAAATAATAGTGGAGAGAGAATGCCGCCTTGAGGGACACCAGAGTCAAGATCGCACCATATGGAGGTGGATTCGTCAACACGGACGGACTGTTGGCGGCCTCGAAGATATGAAGAGAACCATTCCAGTTCATCAGGTGATATCATATTATAGGAAAGGATAGATAGGAGAATATCGTAACTGACGGTGTTAAAAGCGTTTGAGAAATCAATCAAAGTTACTTTGGAATTCTCAATTCCTGTTCGAATGTCACCAGTCACTTTCAGGAGGGCGGAAGTTGTACTGTGCCCAGGCCTGAAGGCTGATTGAAAAGAGCTTAGTAGGTTATTTCGGTACACAAATTGTGACAGTTGTTGATGTACACATTTCTCGAGCACTTTGGATAAGAAGGGAAGTATGGAAATTGGACGCAAGTGAATAGTAAGGGTAGGATTAGGGATCTTAGGGAGGGGAATAACAAATGCGTTACGCCACTGTGAGGGGAACGTACATGAGTCGAGAGAAAAAATTATTATATGCGTAAGCGCAGGAAGAATTTGATCAAGAATAGGAGTGATCATACGACGGTTTATGTTGTCACTGCCCATTGCGTTGGATTTTGTGGAGAGGACTATCTTTTTGATATCCTCTGGTGCAACTGGAGAAAACTGAAAGGGATTAATATTGGAACGAGGTAGGTCACCCAAGTACCTTAAAGTACGACACTTAGTTTGGTGATCAAATTGTGGCACAGAGGTGAAATATCGATTAATATCGTCCAAACTAAATGTCGTTGTAGAAATACATTTCCTGGATCTACCAATACCCAGGGTGCCGAGGTATCTCCAAATATAGGAGGCAGAAGAGCAGTTAAGATTATTGATGATATGGCAGCGCTTAGCATTGCGCACCACCTGATTACACCGATTTCTTGCAATCTTATAAAGAGACCAGTTGGAGTCGCACCTGGTTTTCCGAAATTTACGGAACGCTTTATCCCTGCGTGTCATTGCCTCACGAACGTCCACTGACATCCAGGGGGCTGGAGAACGTTTGATACGTACCTTAGTTATAGGAGCGTTTAATTGTATAGATAATGGTACGGAACCCTTCGTCCGCGAGTCCGACTCGTAGTTCTCGATTTTTTTTAACTTATTTTAATGGTGTGAAGTGCAAACAAACAGATAGTCCTCATCTACTTTTCTGAAGATAATATTTATTTGACGTAGTCATAATTCTTGACACTCATCTACCGCATTCTCTTTTAATCCGGAAATGTTTTTGATCGCCGTTTAATCCAAACTAATATTATAAATTCGAAAGTAACTCTGTTTGTCTGTCTGTCTATTATCATAAAAAAATACATGCAGATACTTTGATTCTTGAGGAAGGACATAAGCTAGACTTTAACGCAATAATTGACAGACCGTGGGGAAAAGCTAGTTAATGATATTATTACAGAAGAATTTTCCCTGTTTCCTCACGAAATATTTTTTCCTGTCCTACTGTTAGTCAAGGATGACTTTAGCACGTCCAATCATCTGATCTTATACTGACACGCAGAGAGAAATCGACTTAAACAGTTGGCCATTCGTAAGTTAACAGATCATTAGCTACAAACTAACAAACACATATATTAGTGATACAGTACCATAGAGATTCCTTGAAAAATAAAATTGTAACTAGACCAGCTGTTAATGTAGCATTCATTGTTGAATCAATTTGAAAAATTTATTAATGCTTAAAGGCGCGAAAGTATAACAAACGAACAAACTCACATTCGCATAATATTATTAGTTACCGAATTAATCAGTATACAATTTCCTTGTAGTGAATACCTTTTGATGTTTTAAATTGCATTTACTGACGCAGAACCAATAATGGAAAATGTATTATGTGCAAAATCTGTACACGAAGATATATGTAGGTACATAATCAGTTGCTATTCAGAACCAGGCAAAATTATCTCATATTTACTCAAGTTAATATGATATCAGGTTATCGCGTAATATTGTTATAAAGATAATTATACTGTAATATACCTACATAATATACTATGTTTTACTGCAATATTCATTCATCGCTCACGTCCGGTAGCTGAACACAGGAGCTAATAAAAAAATATTAAAATACTTTCACCAGTCTCATAACAACGACATAACGTAAGTTTTAAATACCTAATTAACATTTTTAAACATTAATTTGTTTTAAATATATTTTTGTTGAGTTTATTTTGTATCTTAGCATAATATTACCGTAGAACCGTTTCATGCGATGTGTGTTTAGTAGCCGTATAGTGTCGTACAAGATAGGTTCAGTTCAGTTTTAAAATTATTTATCGTGTGATTTGACTGGCCTGTGCCCTGTGGTAGCGTACGCGAACTGTGCATGAGGTCTCAGGTTCGTTTCTCGAGTCGGACCAAATGTTTGTATGATCTGCAAATATTTGTTTATATGTATCGACAAACAAAAAAATGGATATAAAAATGTATTTAAATGAGTTGTTTTGTACCCACAATACAAGTTCTGTTTTACCGAGGCTGTTACTGTAATAGATAGATCTATAAACTTTTGTGTAACTTCCATTGTGAAGTTAGTTTTTTATAACTCCTTCAGTTACCATAATCCAATTTGACCTGTTTTAAAAAAAGTTATGGTCAATAATTGTTGATCCGTTTTATTCAATTAATTTATTCATAGTAATAAATACCAACCCCGCGTTCTAAATCCACTTGCCATTATGGTTGACTACGGAACCGTATTCTATGCGTGGCCTGACACGCACTTAGCCGGTTTTTTCACTGAGACTGTGTTTACAAGAGCACAAACCCGACGATTTTGCGAGGACTAATAGTATGCCTGACGGACGGACCTTTAAGAGGTCTTTGAATTCTAGGTGCCAAAGGGCAGCGGTAGTCAGTTATAATATAATTGAATTTGAATGAATTATTTATTCATAAAAACTTAAGAAAATATTAACTCTAGCTACTTAGGAGACACCCATGAAATCAATTCAAATTTACTGCGTACTGTCATATATTACATCAATTACATTGTAAGTTTAAAATCTAAGTTTCCCAAAGTAAATTTGAAAGAAAATTAAACTTTATTATTATATTTAACTGTTTGTAGTATTTATGGAAACCACTATAATTATACCAATATTGCTATCATTTCTATTAAGTGCACCTACCTCATCTTTACTCTGCATCACCTCAATCGGTCACCTTGCAGAGAATGCCTTAGGCATTTAGTACGCCGATGCATGTATTTATGCATATAGTAATAAATGAAATTAATCAATGAAAATTCACTAACATTTTCCATATATGTGACAACTGAAACTAACAGCAGAAAAGTATAACAAAGTGCATTTTAACTACATCCTGGCATAGCAATTGAAATACAATTTTATTAGTCGCATTACTAATACAAATAAATAAAGAGCAGAATGATATTAAAAATAGTAAAGCAAAGTGTATCGAGTGATAAACCCTCATACTATCAATAAAACATAGCGATAAAAATAACTCTGTTAAACTTACTGCTGGTTGTTCTCTAGTTAAGATCAGCTAAACGTAGCAAGAGTTTAGCCGACAACCTTTACTTACTCATGAAAAAGAAAATTAAATAGTTCTCAATATGTCGTTCAATAAAAAAGCGGTCTACATTTTGATGTTTTTTATGTCACGAAGATGCTTGTCAACATAGAAAAACAATCAAGGTTAGCGACTCAATCCATAAAAATCTTGCACCTGAAACAAAAATGTAGTAGATACATTAGTATAGCAAGAAGAGCGGCTGCCTTTATTCCTATAAGTGTAGTGTGAAAATAGAGCGATTCGGCACTTTGAATTAAGACTACGGTAAAATAAACTGATTAAAAGGGTCCTGAAACGTACTTTATCCTTGTTAGCATCTCTCATTAAAAACTTTTTTTCTACAAGTACGATAGAGATTCTTCTTACCAAGAAAAGCGCATTAAAAACGTGTTTGTTTTTCTATAAACCTACCTACAAATTTCGTAACAGGGATATCTGTTGAAGTATAAGTTTAATCCCAACGGATGTCGAATATTTACTATCCGAAACGGATATTTCGTAAGAAAATAAACAGTTACTGGTTAAACAATCGGTGTTATCATTTATTTCAAAACATACACAATATAATATGCTGTCGTATGATGTGTGAAAACGATTTGTTCGGAAATAAATGGTAGTGAATAGATAAGGAGCGTGTTGCATTGTCTTTTAAAGCGTTAAAATAAATGGACTCGAACCTAAAGAACATATAAAACTTTTACTACTATACTTCCATTTCTGGAACGATAATAAAATAATAGCTTTAAATTCATTAACTATTATTACCTCCTTACATTTCTCACCAAAAATCAATTGAGTCGCTAAGACAAACAGCGCACAATCAACCAAAAATGTGGTCCTTTGTGAATGTCGATATTATACCTACTATGTACCTATCGAAAAATATAGTATTCGTAGTCTTCAAAAATTATGAAAAGATTTAAAATTACTGTGGAATGAACGTAAAAAGCAATGCACCTTTCCATATGCACCGGTGTCAACGACGCTTTTTTTTGTTGTCGTAGTGGAAAATCTCTTCATATCTTCAGCTCCTTAGTAAGACCTTCGAAAGTTGTGAATGAACTTTCAAGAGTTCTGAGGAGTTCCAACCAAGCTTCGCCATGTTACGATTTAACTTGACAAATATCCTTTGCTCACATTTTTACGGAATAGATTTTGAAAGCTCGGCTATACCTGCTTGCTGGATACTTGCCATTTCATGTGCTATTAGAAACTTACTTTCTTACTCATCTTTAATTTTTAAAACGATATTAATGTGATGAATTAGGTAAATTGAATAGTATCCTCTATTACGTATATTACAGTAGAATAATTTAAATAACTAGATGAGCTTTTTTAAACAAACCTCTTTGGTGTCTTAGCAACTGCTACCATTAGTTGTTTACAGTAAAAATTAAACCATCAACGTCAATATCGACAGAACCACGACAAAGATGAAGAAACTATCGACTGCTCCAACTCTAACAAACGAGTCTATCAATACGGTTGGTTGCTTCCGAATAGTTGACTGTTACGATGCTATTGCGATATAAGACGTTTGTTTCCCCAAAGCCGTTCAGTCTGTATCGAGTGGTAGCGCGCAGAAGGTTCACCATGCGCGTTTTTGAATATGTATGTGTAGTGTCAGTGTGTGCATTGTTGCAGTGCGCGCACGCATCTACGTCGTTGACCCCCCAGAAAATGGTCTTCAAATACCCAGAGGCGAGGAGGGACGAGACCGTCATCGACGACTACCATGGTACCAAGGTATTTTTTGCATTATTTATATTAGAATAATTCATTAACCTGATAGGTACTAAAGTTGATCTAAAGGACCGAAAACACCTTTAGGTTTAGATAACTAAAAGACGACTATTTTCGGTCGTAGTGTTGACCATAAAGAAAACGATGGGTTTGAAACCGGATATAAAGTAATACGTTATAAATACTCCTATATGCTTTTAATTTCTAACAAATGTATATCCCATGCCACCTGTGACAATAACCGCCTCCAAAACTTTAAACATTTTGTAAATAAAATATTAGTTGAGCGATTTATTTTCTTATTATACTTTGAATTAGAACTTCTGTGTAACATTACAGCTAACCGGTTACTTTGTTATTACGTCTACGTTCCGGTAGTTATTTTATATTTTTCTTTATTAGTGTACCATTCGTAACATACTTTAAGCTTAAGTTAGATGTAGACAGCTCAGTGGAATACATATTGCTTGAATTTTTTTATTACAACAATACCTGCCTTCTTTAGCTAGATTATACATAAAAATCCAAAAGATTTTATGAAATTAGTAGTTAGACAGATTGGTTCGTTGACCCAAAAATATACTCTTCGCTTTATTATGTTGGTAAAGATTAAAAAGATACGATGCGGTTACACATAAATTAATAGAAACCTGCATAAAACCGGCTCAATAATAAACACTTTTTTATATGAAGAGACGGAGCAAGTTATGGAACTAGCAGTATAAAAACCGATGAGTTGACGAGTTTGGCACTCGTACACAGGTATGTGAGTACCTAATGGAGCGTAGGATTAATTGTATAGGAGCGGAGACTAATTAGCTTATTGAACGTACCAGCACAAACGTAATAAGCGCTATGATATTGGTCATGTCCCTTTCGCACCTTTAATGTAGCACAAGCGTTTCATAATAAGAAACATTAACAAAGTTATATAGGAATCAACGTAATAGGTAGCAGTAGTATCACATACTATCGATTTAGTTGATGTTTTGACCAGGTATTGGCACTGGGTATGTGTAAAATTAACCGGTTATACTTTTGACGTAGTTAATTTTTTTTCGAGGTACAGTTTAATTAATATGATGAATATCATTTTCGGGTAGCCGCGCAACATTTAGCAGACCAAAGCGGCTCTTAGTAGTAAAACAAAAACAGTGATTTTCAACAGTAAGTTGTAAAGAGGAAAAAATCTTCTTTCTTGAACAAGATCGAGAGTGAAACAAAAACGTCGTGTCCATTGCATTACGTATAAGGACAGACGGATTTCCTTAAGTCAAGTTGGACCTCGCTAGCGTAGTACTTATGAGCATCAGGGTTATTTGATTTTATAAAATATTAAAATAAGATTCTGATACATTTCGTTCAACGGTTGAAGTAAGTAAATTAATGCTGCTCCAACCCAGTATATCATCGGCATCATCGTTATCTTTTATTACTCACAAGATTATTTGGGATCGGTTACTAATTCAACCGGTTTTACCCTAATATCACCTGTTTTTTCGCGGAGCGGCGAACCCTGAGGGCGAACTGAATTCTTGATTTTCAGTCAATATAAATAATAGCAGGCCTAATACTATTCATCATTTAGTAATAGAATCCCGCTATTTATGTAATAGAACACAACGTTCAGGATTTCTTTCAGTTGAACCATCACAGATGATAATTTTTGAAGAGTCTATGGTTAAAGGGGACAGTATCGACAGTGAAAGCCATTTCTATATACTAATTTTGACCTATCTACAATTTTACCGTCTGAATGTTTCTAGCATGGTTAAAAGAAAAATTAGGTACCACTTTACTTTTTTTCTGTCCTACCAAAGTGACTCTACTTTGGCAATTTCTTCTTGCTCTTTCCACTGCTGAGCAGGGTTACAGGTTCTGACAGTGTTCTGTAACTGAGTCTTGTATTAAATCTATACTAATATTATAAAGAGGAAAACTTTGTATGTTTGTTTGTTTGTAATGAATAGGCTCTAAAACTACTGGACCGATTTTAAAAATTCTTTCACCATTCGAAGGCTACATTATCCACGAGTAACATAGGCTATATTTTATTTTGGAAAAAAATAGGGTTCCGTAAGATATTGGGGTTTTTCGGACACAAGGTGTAAAAAATCAACCCTATACGGGGGAAAAGTTTTCGCTACGGGCAATAAAAGACGCAAACGAGGTTGCGTCGGTCAGCTAGTGTAATATAAACATGTTACAATATTATATTCTTAGTACAATCGCATCATTCGCAAGTTATTATTCAGTGTTCCTCTATCGAGAACCAACCTTTTTTTTTTTGCGGGGAATGCTTTTTGCACTATACCCTCCGTGGATATATACGAAGGGCGTGTTTGCGTGTACTAATAACGATTGCTGATCGTAATTATATTTTTTTTAGTCGCGTGTTTTATTAAATATTTATTATTCTTATTTATTTACATAATTAGAAATGGTTTGAAGGTGTTAAGGTAAGAGATAACTTATTTCTAATTTAAATGACGATTTTATATTCATCTACGGTTTTATCCCCTGAAGAAGGAGAAAAAGGTTGGGATCCAAAAATATTATTTCTTAGTATGTGCTATAAAAACATCATCGGCCAAAATTTCTAGTTTGTAGCCATAATTAGGTTCTGCGTTTATAAATCAGCCAATCAGGGCAGGCCATTTTATGACTTTAGATAAGCACTTCAAAACATGTTTTAATCTTGCAAAAAAAATATGAATTAATTTGTTGATTTTTATGTTATGGGGAAATTAATTACATATTTAAAGAAAAAATAGTACATTATCTTAATTTCTATAGCACAACATAACTAATTTCTTTACATAGATCTAATACCTTCAAACTAGCCATTTTTGTATGTACTCGTATGTAATCTGAATGTCGGACACGGGTCCAACAACTTTCATTAAATTAAATATGCAAGAGGTTTCGGGGGCGATAAATCGATCTAGCTAAGATTATTTTTTAGAAAATTTATCAAAATGAATATCGAGCAAAGCTTGGTCACTTAGGTTCTATTTATTAAATTGTTGTTATTTTTAAGTAAATCGTATCATTATTTAAACAATTAACAAACTATGTACTATACCGTTACGTAACATTTGATATCCGGGTTCAATGTACCGACATTGAAAAGGTTACTTTAAAGATATTGTATGTGTCTTACAAATTAATTACCTGTTATTTAATTGCTGCTATGAAACACGATACAATTAAAAACCTCGAATACTCTACAAAATGTTTGCATAAACAAGACATACGAAAGTCATACAGGTCAGAACTTATTTTCTTTTTGTTTATTTAATGAGGGCTTAGTCACGATCTTATATACTCGTAGATAGGGCTTAGGCAAAGAAATCGTAGATTGCCCGAGGCACGTCGGGGTTCCAGGGTTTTCCTTTCTAGGGTGCACCTGGTTCCCCGGCAGATGGCGTGCGGTTTTAGTCGGTTCGAGTCCGACATGCCACCAATAGGTGGTATCCGAGGGGATTTCCGGACGAGGAAAAAAAAAGGGCTTAGTCACGAATAGGTCAGAACTTAGTGCATGAAATCTCTTGGCAAACTAAAAAAAACTGGAACAAAAAGATTTTCATTAAATATGTGATTTAAATTGCAGGCTTTTAAAAATTATTGTATTGCAGTCATTTTCATGTAACAATTATGTAGTAACAAGCTAACTGTGTTTAGTATCAGCTTTTCCCACTTCCTAGATTTGCAATCCCTTTTCAAGTACTTACTTGCATCACTCATTGAACTGCAACATAATAATAATAAATCTCTTTATTGTACACCAGTAGTAGTGTGATAACATGATAAACTTAAAACTATTATAAAGATAATGTACAAGTGGCGGCCTTATCGCTCCATGGCAATATCTTACAGGCAACCATACCAACAATAATAACTTCAGTAATTTATCACCAAACTTAATTTTTACGTACCTTATGTTCAACACTGGGGTCCCTTTGGCTCATACTTGTTGACTACTTTCTGTTGTATATCACATCTATACTAATATTATAAAGCTGAAGAGTTGGTTTGTTTGAACGCGCTAATCTCCGGAACCGCTGATCCGATTTGAAAAATTCTTTCAGTGTTGGATAGTCCATTTATCAAAGAAGGCTATATATCACGCTAATACTAATAGGAGCGAAGCACCAATGAAGAATGTTTCAAAAACGGGAAAACAATTTCACGCTACAGGCAATAGAAGACGCAAAAGAGGTTGCGTAGGTCAGCTAATAAGCAATATAAAGCTAGTAAGGGGGGTATACGTCATCACGTATACCCCCCTTACTAGCTAGATTATATAGATAGATTTACCTGTACAGGTGAATGTTGCACAACAGTTGCGCAGATATATCTTCTACTTAACTGAAGCTCACCTGACTGATGTAAACCTGTCAAATACAAATACTCTACCGTATATGACTAACTCAAAGACAAGAAATTATTCTCCCCTTCACGATCTTATTGAATTCACAAACTATGTAGTTCGCTTATTCGTAGACCTAAGTCACAAAGTAAACCTCACATAGTACATACAAGGACACGACTAACGGTTTCTTGCCTTTTACCATACCTAGAACGTGACATGTTTAGAATGTATTATTTCTTGCTTTAAACACTGTTTCGCATGATAGAGCGCAATATTAATATAACCGAGCTATGCAAAGGACTAGTTGATTTTGCATCGACTGCGTTAGTTTTGCTTAAAATTTAAACTTAAATTATTGTCACAAGTTTCTAAGTTGTTTGTTTGTTATCTCAGAAATTCGTCAATTATGAACTGACTAGCTGAACCCCGCAGTTGTACCCGCGGTACGAAATTACAGCGGGCAACGCCGCGAGGCGAAGCTAGTATCTTATAAATTGTGTTATTCTGATGTATAAACTATATTATTGTAAAGTTTCGTCAAAATCCATTTGCGTGAAAGAGCAACATACCTACTCACAAAATTTCGCGATTATAATATTAGTAGGATTTGGATAATAATTGTATTTGATTGATGATTTAAACTTTTAAACCAAAGAAGAATACAAATATGAAGAATATGTACTTAGAATGTGAAATGGTAACGTATATACCTAGTTGAAACTTGAAACATTAAACAAACAACAACAAACATTAAAGATACTTTTATAATGATGGATGATACTTTTAAAAGTTTATAGAATTATCGTTGTACAAAGTTCTTATAAACGAAAATAGTATAAGTTGTTACAGAACCACTTTATCGTGCATCCTCAGACCGCGCTCGTACAAGGATAAAACTTGGTTTTAATTTTTCGACATTCTGTTTTTATCATATTAATCTTGACATTATATGAAGGTGTTTGACTTGCTGTACAGGTAATTCGATAAATAATATACTTTATACAATATGAAGCGTCATCTTTACACCTATACAAATAAATAGTTGGAGTGTCTGTTTACATACATGGTACTCGTACATATACCAAAGTATCATTTTTTTTAATTGTTGGCTGTCTGTTTGATTCGTTTAATGGCGCTTTATTCAGTTCAATGTTATCGGGATAACTTTTAAACTATTTTATTTTGTCTGAATTGCTTAGTGCAAAAGACAAAATTCATTTACATTAAATAGTGAAAGCGAAAAATGTGTCAAATTTGATAAATACTTAAAAAATTGCAAAGTAAAAAATTATCGAATTTTATTTTGTTTTTCAATTATTATTAATGATATTATTCCTGTAAGAAAATTAGACTATTACTAGAATTTAAAGGATAGATCGGTCTATGTTCGTGTTAGTTTGTACTAGTCTATCAAGAATAAGAAAATTTGACACGAAATCGACTGTAACCAATAAATAAGTCTTCCGATCAAATTTCAATGCTTTGCCAATTTTTGTTGGATTAGAAGACGTGGTATGTATTACGCCTTCAACCGCAACTAGGTCATATTTTGATTGAGTTGGTTTTATAGAATGCCCTAAAAATATGAAGAGAGACGCAATTCCACAAATAAACCGCGCTCTGCGTAGTAAATCGTTCCACGAATCTGAGTGAACCCATGGATTCATGCATTTCGTGGAACAAACTGAACGTCTCGATAGCTGTAAATAGAATTTATAGAACATATATAATTTGTCTATTCACCTTCAAGCAACATGTCAAAATGCTCGTCTACTGAATTAAGAACATTATTAAATGGACTAATTAGTGGTAGGACCAATAAAAATATTAACTAGTAATTCAATACATACATACACACAGGATGGAGACGCTTTAGACTCGATTACAGTTTGAGGCTATTTTCATAGGAAGAAAAACTTATAATACCGAAATCGAAATGATGTCTGATATTTAGGTATCAGCTCTTAAATCTTTGAATAAGTCACCCAGAACAAAGTGGTCGAATGTTCTAAATTTAGCAACTGTCATAACATATTCAGGAAGTCGTCGCTAGGCTCAAGCTTAATAGGAAAGCTAATTGTGGCGACAATCAAGCAAGTTCTCGCTGGCACACACATGCAGTATTTTAAACCATTATTACCAAACATAGATATGCAATAGACAATAAAAGTTTAACTTAACTTTACATTTACAGATTGTCGACCCATACCGTTGGCTAGAAGACCCCGATTCGAACGAAACCAAAGAGTTCATAGATGCAGAGAACCAAATTACAAGGCCATACCTGGACGCGTGCCCGGTCAAGTGCGACATCAACCAGAGACTCACCGAGCTCTGGAACTACCCTAAATACTCATGCCCCTTTAGAAGAGGAAACAAATATTTCTTTTTCAAAAATACCGGATTACAGAATCAGAAGTAAGTTCGATTTAACATAATATGTGTTTATACTATCTTTATAATTAGGTACTAATTTTGTACATTACAAAGGGTTGGAAAAATTTCCAAGTCCAAGGTATTGTTTTACATATATTTAACAGCAAATGCATCGTAACAGACGTTAATATAATTACAACGTTTACACTTTAATGGTAATTGAAGAAACTACAAATGTATAAAGGTTAGATGTTATGTAGCTTATAATAAGGTGTATAATCCCCCAGTGTCCTATACGTGCAAGACACCCTGGAAGGTGAGCCCCGTGTGTTCCTGGACCCAAACACACTATCCGAGGATGGCACGGTCGCACTGTCAGGGTCACGCTTCACAGAGGACGGCAACACATTCGCGTACGGCCTCTCCGCAAGCGGTTCCGATTGGATCACTATACACCTGAAAGATGTCGCCACAGGTTCGTGTCCATCTCCATTTTGAACGTTTTGCATAAGCTCATACTTGCACTGGAGACTATTGTTACACATTTTTAGACTAAGGCACTTTATGGCTCGCACAATCGCTCTGTCGAACGAATTATCCGATACCGATAACACGACCGTGACCTTCAAAGAAAAGAGCGGATTTATTTCTCAAAGGTTACGCGACGTCGCTCACTTTTCATCTACTCTTTGCTGCTCTATCACAAAAAATAATAATATGTATCATTTAAAATAGGTCACTTATTATTCAATATTATATTTATTCATTCATAATACAATAAATATTATAATACGGCGTTTCTAGAACATATTACAAAGGTTTAATTACAATCTGATCAATTTTCTGAACGCACAGAGGACAAACATTTCATCGTGGATTAATTTTAATTTATATACATTTTCATCTTTAAGCCTTCTGGGATTTGCGATAATTATTTCAATAAATATCTAATTTATCTATTATTACCATTTAGGGGAAGATTATCCAGAAGTGCTAGAAAAGGTGAAATTTGCATCAATGTCGTGGACTAAGGACAACAAAGGATTATTTTACTCTGTAAGTATTTTACCCCAGTAATATTGACTACAATTTACCTGTTTCACCGACATTGACCAAGTCACGTCGAGCTTACAATTCTAGGGGTCTACGTATTCTGGCGCCAAGGATACAATTTGTTTATTTCATTCAATTAAATATGAGTGCAATAGTCACGTAATGGTGTCACAGAATATTGTACGTGAATATTTTGAAGGTTTTATTATTTGGATTTTGTAATAGTCGTGATTTGTTATGAGCAAAAAATTGCTTCGCGTTCTTGTTATATTCTGTTGCTGATTTAAATCTAAATTTTAAAATAATTTTGCAGTAGATACCAGCGAATCAGAATATTACATTTTTAACAGACTTCAAAAAAGGAGCAGGTTATCATAACTTTCGACTGGTTAAACAGATTTTGATGTTTTTTTGTTATTTGAAAGCTGGTGTTTCCCTCGTGGTCCCATTTTAATTTAGTCCAGTTCTTAAAGTCGGTTGTTTTTTTGTTAAAATTTGTGATTGTTGGTATTTGATTATTAAATGCACACACCTTAACAAATCATAAAATTTATCTATATACTAGCCCATCCCTCGGGGGTTTTACTCGCAGTTATTGCTGAAGGTTCACAACAAAAACTTGAGAAACGCCGCGGCGAGAATTTAGTCTAAAAAATAGTAGCCTAAGTTACTCCTTCTAAGCTTACGACTTAATTTTCTTTGACAGATTACTACAAAACTACTCCATAACGTGACTGCCTCTGTGGTTCAGTGGTAGTGTATGCGACTGCTGTGCTTGAGGTCTCGGGTTCGATTCCCGGGTCGGACCAAATGTTTGTATGATCTACAAATATTTGTTTCGGGGTTTAGATGTTTTCTATGCATAATATGTATGCATTTACAAAAAAAAAGTATATACATATGTATTTATATATCAGTTGTCTAGTACCCATAACACAAGTGGGAAAGATGGCGTTGTGTGTTAGATGTCTGAAATGTTTATTTATATTTGTAGAGGTATCCAGAACAGACGGGTAAGACTGACGGATCGGAAACAGAAGTGAACCGCGACCAGAAGCTTTGTTACCATCGCCTCAACACGCCCCAGTCTGAGGACGTCATCACCGTTGAATTCCCTGAAGAGCCCCTGTGGAGGATGTTAGTATTTTTGTTTTAAAGAATACTCCCGCATTAGGAATATACATCCTGTGTCAAGGGGGACTTTACAAACATACATGTAACGGACACAAAGAACACCCAGACTCAGGACAACATTTTGTGGATCACACAAAGTGATGTCTCACGTAGGATTTGAACCCACGGCACTTGGCGCAGTAGCAAGCGGTGTAGTGACCGCTTAAACCACTAGGCCAACTGTGCAGTCAAAAATATACACATACCTTTAATTAACTTGCACTTTAATTGCATGGCTATTAAATTAAAAGTACTAAATCAACAACAGCCTTTAATCTACTGTTGAACAGGCTTCTATTTGAAAAGGAGCTTCCAGATTGGTCGATATCGATTAATTTTCCTTCTATTGTAATATTTTCTAGTTTAGTTTGACCCTCAGTCGGCTTTTACGAAACAAACGGTATAAGTAAATATTCTCAATACGCCACCGGAAAGACAGTAAATACTTTGTTAGTTACTGTTTTACCATCTTACAACCGTATTGAAAACCTAACTGGGATGCCCTTGTACCAACCCAAATATGAGGACGAGCATTCTTAAATCCGAATGTAAATTTAACAATCTAAATACAATGTGATGACGCACTTATTGCCGGCCCTCAAAATTATAATAGACCTATCGGAAGCGTGTTGTGAAGTCACTGTTGTCTATATACCGTGGTATTATTGGCCCATTTCCGTGGGAGAGCCACATTTTGGTATGCATGGCCTGTTCTACTGGAGTGATACCACGGCCTCACAGAAAACCGGTGTGAAACAGAGCCTGAGCTGTGTTTCACCGAGTGAGTGAGGATACCGGAGGCCCTTCATCCCCCAAAGGCCGGCAACGCTCTTGTAACAGCTCTGGTGTTGCTGCTGTCAATGGGCGGCGGTGATCGCTAACCATCAGGCGATACGATTGCTCGTTTGCCCCAAAAAAAATGCATTCAGAATTAAAGGTAAAAATGAGCCCGTTATTCCTAAACTAGCTCAGCCTCGCGGTAAAACAACATCCAGTAATGACTCGGGTGTTCTAAAAAAGAAGTTTATGTCATCATTTATCTACCAAGGAAAGTCTTATCCAAATCGATCCAGCTGTTCCAGAGATTAGCCTGAACAAAAATCTTGAAAATTGATTTCTTGACCTGTAGTAGATGTATATAAAATCTGTTAATTTGAAATTACAAAAAGACACTTCAATTTTATTTATTTGTATAGATGAATGTACCGTTAAATGTTTATTCAAAGTGTAACCTTTGACTTTTATTTATCTGCAGAGATACGCACAGTCAAATCAGAAGCGATATTGATCAGCCCTCGTATGTGTTTCAATACTTTTTTCTTTAACTAGTTGGTATGATGTATTGTTACGCTTTGAATGAACATTTAGTTTTTAGACTGTTCATAGATTGTAGTTTCATCCATATACGTACCTCTTTGTAATTATAGGCATTTTCTTAGGTATTTGCGGAATTGTTTCTTTTTACAATCGCTGAACAAACAAACTGAATAACTATAAACTTACCTCTCTCCCTCTCTCTTAATGCAAACCGCACTAAAGCCCAATGGGTAAGGTAGTTTAAAAGATCTAAGATTACAGAAAACAAACGATTTTGTTTTTATACGGTAATAATGCGCAAAAAATATTGATTCATTGTGTAGTAAAACTGGAAAGAATTTACCCATAGTAAAAATTAATACGCGAAAACGGTAGCATATAATTTTAAGATTTACAAACGAGAGTTACTTTCGAATTTATAAATCGAATTTATAATATTAGAATGGAAAAACATCTTAAACCAGTCTATAGTTTCCGTTAGATTAATTCACTAGCTAACCCACGCAACCTCGTTTGCTCGTAGTATCATTACAAATTTCGCCCGTTTTTTAAACATTCTTCATTGATTCTCTGCTCCTATTGGCCTTAGCGTGATGATATATAGCCTATAGCCTTCCTCGATAAATGGGCTAACACTGAAATAATTTTTCAAATCGGCCTAATAGTAGTGCTTTCAAACAAACAAACTCTTTATATATTAGTATAGATTATATACTTAAAGCGACGACTTACAAGGACGCATACTCGGAAATAAATCAACCCACGCGTCAATTAAGTATAGTTTCTAATAATAATTTTGTCGTTTGATGTATTTGCAACACGTGTGAACCTTAACTAATCAATATAATTTAAACGCAAATTGTGAATGCTTGTTTTTATAATATGAACATATAAAACTCGACGTAAACAAGAAGTTAATACTCGTAGGTACAATAAATCCACATCTTAGTTTCATCATCATCATCATCATCGTTTCGCAGAGCTTAGAGGAGTGTAGAGAATAGTAATATTGGGGTTCCTACAGAGGAGGGGCCCACCTCCAAACAACGGGTGGCCCGAGGTACGTCAGGGTTCCAGGGATTTCCTTCTGATGGTGTTCCTCGGCTTCTAGTACCCGAGACGGTGTGTGGTTTTTAGTCGGTTCGAGTCCGACATAACCACCAGTTGGTGGTATCCGAGGGGGATTTCCGCACAAAAAAAAGGGATTGTAGAGGAGCGGCCTGTGAATTGACCAATCACGGTGCTTGAAACCTCTACTCTGCATCAGTGAAAATGCTGTGATTGGCTAACTCACGGTTCGATCCTGTTCACTCAACCTGGCACCGCATCCGTTTAAAGCACCTTTATAGTTCATTCCTGGATATAAGTCTCACCTTAGAAACGAAATTTTAATTAGAATATATATATGTATATGTATATATCTGTATGTGTAAACCAACAATACTTGCGAAAATAATACCTACGGGATTTGAAATTGCAGAGGTGCTGAAGTGACAGACTGTGGGAGGTACCTGATCGTGTCCCCAGTGAAGGACTGCAGAGACAACCTGCTGTTCTTCGCCGATCTCAGCAAGACGCCAGAGATCAACGGCAAACTTAACTTGACACAGATAGTGCACAAATTCGAAGCCGACTATGAGGTTTGTGCAACTTTGACATTAATAGCCTGGTAATTCTATATAAAAGAGGTAATTATAGTGCTGGTAGACTTAGATCAATATGAAAATTTAGATATGAAGTTGTCTGAGCTTAATCACAAAGGTGGGGTGTCACAACATTTAATTTTAAGACATTGAAATCAACTATGTTACCTTAAATTAATTATTCAAACTGCAAAGAAGCTCCTTCGGCTCATAGTAAATTAAAAACTGATACGCTTTGTGTTTTGATATAATTGATCAAATTATAATAATATATATTTTTTTATGGAAATAGAGGCAAACTAGTAGACGTATCGCCTGGTGGTAAGCGATTACCGCCGCCCATGGACACCTGCAACACGAGAACACCAGAGGCGTCACAAGTGCGTTGCCGGCATTTGGGAGAATATAAAAAAAATATTCAAATATGGAATAATTGTATTACAATGTACTTCATTTATAGTTCTGAATTTATTTTTTTATATAAATTGTTACAATTTATATTTCAGTACATAACCAACGAGGGTTCCGTGGCCATATTTCGTACAAACAAAGACGCACCAAATTATAGACTGATCAAGATCGACTTGCACAACCCCGCCGAAGAGAACTGGCAAACTTTGTTACCTGTAAGTAAACTGACTTATATTAGGTATGAGCTTTATTTAAATAACTACAGATTAAACATATGTAGCAAATTAATAATACAAAATAAAAATCGGGTAAAAAGGGCAAACGAGCACACTGGTCTCTTAATATTGAGTGACTACGCGACATATGGACGTAATCGTAATGTATGCATCAATAAAGTCGTGTTTTAATCAATAAAGTTTTGCATTACAGGAACATCCCACTGATGTCTTAGACTGGGCGTCAGCGGTAGACAACGATAAACTCGTCATTCACTACGTCAGAGATGTAAAGGTAACATAACTCAAATTAAACATGAACAATGTTGAACAAGATATATAGATTTATTTGTGCACTGAAATCAAACTGTTACAGCCAAAATATCAACAACCATATCCAATCTACCTCTCTCTCTCTCTCTCTCTCTCGCTCCTACTAGTTCTTTAATACATTTTTACCAATGCTGTCAAATATACTTCTATAAGAGCCAGTTAATTACTAAATATTGATTAGAATGAATGGTTTTGTTTCAGAGTGTGTTGCAACTGCACGACATGCGTTCGGGTGACCTTCTGCAAACGTTCAACTTGGACGTAGGTTCCGTGGTAGGGTTTTCCGGCAAGAAAGAACAGACGGAGATTTTTTACCACTTTATGTCCTTCCTCACACCCGGTGTCATCTACCACGTGGATTTCAAGAATAAACCTTACAAACCAACGGTAAGGCGATAAAATGTCTGTATGTTAAAAACTTACTTCAAGTTATGTCCAGAACGGCCAATCCCAATTTTATCAATATGATTCACCAAAATCTGGATAACAAATGGCTAATATTTTGAATGTTGCATATATATGAAGGTAACATTTCAGCTTGCCTTTGTAGTAGGTAGTAATCATGCGTGCTGGTATAGTTTTTTATATCAGCACGCATGATTACTACCTACTATATATGCAACATTAAAAATATTAGCCATTTGTTATCCAGATTTTGGTAATCAGTAATCATGCGTGCTGGTATAAAAGACTATACCAGCACGCATGATTACTACCTATTAATGTTATCACACCATAACTACTTTCTTTGTATATCTAAGCCAACCAAAGTGGCTCTACTCAGCCTGATGAAGAGCATGAGCAGAATCAGAGAGATTTGATCACCGTTGTTATTACAGACAATGCAACAATGCGGCACGGTCACCCACAATATAATATTCTGTATTACTTGCAATGTCTATAATTCTTTTTTTTAAACTGTTTACCAATTATTTTCAGGTATTCAGAGAGGTGAAAGTAAAGGGATTCGACCCGTCCCAGTATGAAGCCAAACAGATATTCTATCAAAGCAAAGATGGCACTAAAGTCCCTATGTTTATTGTTTCTAAAAAGGTAAGAAATATTATTTATTGACTTGATAATCTGTTTAATCAAACCGGCTCGAAGGACCATAAAAGATGTACAGTCTGCTAACTGTATAACCTGAGGAATGTTTGATAGATTGATAGACACTGATATATTACACTGAGATTTATTAATAACTGATTTATTTGGTAAGTTGCATATACATTGTACACTGAAAATTGTACACTGATTTATAATAATAAGAGTAGATATACAAATTCAATGACAACGCAGTAATTATGGTGTACGGTGGTACCGTACAGTCCCAGTCTAGAATATGTTTATGTTGTGGTCTCTATAGATAAATATTAGTGTCCGATCGAAACTGGTTTTTCAGCTGGAACCAGTCACAATAATCATTTTCAACTATTCGATTAAAGTATATAAAATAAGAAATGTATACAGATTGAAATAAACTGTAATATTTAGAAATTTTCTAATTCTATATCAAAATGTTTTTGTTAAAGGGTTTAGCTCGTGACGGGTCGAACCCCGCTCTGATCTACGGCTACGGAGGGTTCAACATCAACATCCAACCGAGCTTTAGCGTCACTCGTCTAGTCTTTATGCAACATTTCAATGGCGTTGTAGCCATACCCAATATACGCGGCGGCGGGTAACTTTGTTATTATGTATATAGTTTATGCAGTAGTTTTACGTTATATCTTTAGATATTATAGTTAGTGTATTTTCGAACTTTAAACGATTAGATGAGAAACAACAAAAGGTTCAATTTACTGTGTCCACTACAGGATGTCAACGAAATAATTCACTATAAAATCTGATGAAAATTAATAATTTAACTTTGTATTCAGACATAAGCTGAATATCAAAAGGGGATTTCGTGATAGTAATCATAATTCAACTAAAAGTAGGGAATAAAATCTACTTAACTAATCTTGTCCACACATCCCAATCTGTATAGCTTTGCTTTAGAGGGCGATTGGGTGAAAATAAACTGTTGTCTAAATACACAAATGACTTTACCCAACAGCGAATACGGAGAGAGATGGCACAACGCGGGTCGGTTGCTCAACAAACAGAACGTGTTCGACGACTTCCAGGCGGCCGCCGAGTACCTGGTCCGGGAGCAGTACACCAGCGCGTCGCTCGTCACCATCCAGGGCGGCTCCAACGGGGGGCTGCTCGTGGCCGCCTGCATCAACCAGCGCCCGGACCTCTACGGGGCCGCCATCGTGCAGGTCGGGTGAGTTCTGAGAGAGCTGGATTTATTTATTCGTTTATTTGCACAAATGTACGTGTACAAACATCTTTCAAATGTGAGAATAATATGTGACCCATTTACATTTTACCATTATACAGGGTGGATATGACAATACGACATTAAACAAAACCATGGGCTTTTCAATGTGTTGTATTATGTTGGACCACTTTGGGATTGTTTTATTTAACCGAAAATTGAAATAAAAAAAATAGAATTTTCAAACAAACTAAATATCTTAAAATTAAAAATAATAAGAACACCATTTAAATTTACGTTCACTAACCTGTGTGGTGACGGCCCTGACCGTAAAACCTAAAGCACTAAATGACGTCACGACTCACGACGTACTCGTATGTAGGTATCAACAGTTTCGTTGATAATGTAAACTTGTACACCTTGATAATATCGAATCAAGCGATCGAAGTCACAAGTTCGCTCACTGCGACACACTGACCCACTGACCCACTAATCGCAATTAGAAAAATATAAAAAAAATGTCTTCGGCTATCCTTTTTTATTCTTCTGCGTGATTCGTTCCAGCATTACCTATTGGTTTTTACTATTATGTGATAACGTGTGTGAGACCTATTGTTCTTTTTATTAGACTAGGCGTAACATCGGTCGTAAACCCGTTGACGATAGTATTTCATTAGATACATTCGTGTAGTAAATTTCAAAAACGAGAAATAGTGTCCTATGGCTAAACTATTGAACCGATTTTATTGAAATTTTGTAGGTAGGTGTAATTCAAACAAATGTCATATCGTCATATCCACTACCTTGTGTAATATATTTATTACGTACATTTTTTAAATTATTTTAAAGAAAAAATTTAAAATGTCAGATAATTGGTTACTACTTAGTGGCAGAAAATTTTATAACTACAATGTCAGAAAAATTGGAATTACATTGGTACACGACACTCTTTCTAACGAGTTTTATCTACCCCTATCCATTCCATAGGTGGTTTCGTAAGAGCCGACTAATGCTCGGTTCCTATATTTGAAAAACGATCCGTTCTAGGTACGAATAGTAGTATATTATACGGGGCGTAAACTAAAATCGTTCCTATAAAAAATAAATTAAGGAACGGTATTTACGACTCGTAGTCGGTTGTAGAAAATTTTTAAACGATGACGGTTCGTTAAATATAGGAACCGGGCATAAGTGAGCAAACTACGCAGGACAACATCACAGCATAAAGAAGCAAAACTTGAAACAAACTATACCAAACAGTATGGTCTCAATGAATAAATAATAATAAATAAATATTCCGTACACCTCATCATGATAGTTTTGAATTTAAAATTAATGCATGTTGTGACTGTAAAATTTATAAGACACAATAATAAAATATAAAATAGAGCCATATATTTCATATTTCTATGAAGTTTCACTTCTATTCGTGTAAGTTACTGTCCTGAATACCAACATTTTCAACTTATTAGTTGACAACAACAAATGAATACATGATATTTCATGTATTCATTTGTCTTTTAAAATATGGACGTGAGTTGTGATTTCAACGCCTTCTAATCGTTCCATTTCAAATGATATGTTGTGTGTATTTATATATTTCATCAAATTAATGTGTTGAATATTGTTTGTCCGCAGCGTGTTAGACATGCTTCGGTTCCAGAAATTCACGATCGGTCACGCATGGGTGTCTGATTACGGCAGTTCGGATGATAAGACACAATTCGAATACCTGCTGAAATATTCGCCTCTGCATAATATTCACAAACCTATGAATGGTAAATATTATTTCAGTAAAAATTAAACTCTTAACTTGTGTAGTGACACAAGTTTGAGTTTAAATTTACACTTAACAGTACATTACTGCGTAAATGAAGTTGAGTGTAAAGTGTAAGTTATGAATGTAATCCTACTACTATTATAAAGGCGAAAGTTTGTAAGTATGGATGTATGTATGTATGGATGTTTGTTACTCTTTCACGTAAGAACTACTGAATGGATTTGAATGAAACTTTACCACAATATAGCTTATACATCAGAATAACACATAGGCTACTATTTATAAAGATATAGCTTCGCCTCGCGGCGTTGCCCGCAGTTATCATCGTACCGCGGGTAGCACCGCGGGGTTCAGCTATAAAATAATAAGTAGAGCATAATTGGAGGCATGACGTCGCGTCGCAACATTTACAGTGACTTTACAGAACTATTATTCCAAACCGACACTGTCATTAAAAATGGTTACAATTATTTTACAAACAAAATATAATTTAGGGAAATATACCTTTGGGCAACTTCTTAAAGTTACAGCTGTAGATATCCACATGTTTTGATATAAAATTTATGAGCTTTATAACGCGTTATTTAGCACGCGAAGTGATGGGTATACTGAACCAAATTTAGGGGTAGGGACCTGCCGGCGCGCACCCTCGCAGTTGTCAAGGGCCGTAATGTCACCGTAAGATTGTAAACACTATCTAACGGATAATAATCTACCTATCAAGATTGTAAACTGCCGAAAGAATGTCAACTGTCACTGTAACATATTGCTTACAATTTAACGTAGATTAGATTATAATACCGTTAAATTACAGTCTGTCGCGTGTCAAATTGTCAACTGTCCCTGATTGGTCGGTCTTACAGTAGGCCGTTCTATGGCCATAGAGATAGTTTATGTTAAAACTCCTTTGATTAATCACAAATTGAGGTATTTTCGACATAACATTCGACAACAAAAGAATTAACAAACTAATGGCGGCGCGGGACATATGCTGTTTAACCAATCAGCGCGCGAGTTGCGGTCCGTCGCATACCATAACACAAATTGACGGTTTCAATATCATTGATTATAATCTAACTAAAAATAATACGTTAAATTGTAAGCAGTATGTTTCAGTTTGCAATCTTTCAACAGTTTCAACAAACCGGTAGATTATAATCTATCTCGCGATAGATTACAATCTATCGCGAGATAGATTATAATCTACCGGTTTTCATAATTTCACGGTAACAAAAATATTGCCACAACGTGAAAATTTGTGCCATAGCGATGCGCCGCCACGCCACCCGCCGGTCTGACCTTCGCATTAGATATGTCACATTAATATGGTATTTTCGTTGTAAAATACAAAGTCAAGGGGAGCAGATGAACTGCGATGTTGTCTGTTTATTTCGCTATGAATCTACTTTTACTATGAGTGTCACTCATGCGTTGTTTTGTGCGCAGGGACGGAGTACCCGGCGACGCTGATCCTGACGGCGGACCACGACGACCGCGTGGTGCCGCTGCACTCGCTCAAGTTCATCGCCGCGCTGCAGCACGCCGCCGCACAGCTCGGCGCGCACCAGCGCCGCCCCCTGCTCGCGCGCGTCGACAACAAGGCGGGCCACGGCGGGGGGAAGCCCACCGCCAAGATTGTAAGTACACCCTGTACTCGCCACAGCGCCGCCCCCTGCTCGCGCGCGTCGACAACAAGGCGGGCCACGGCGGGGGGAAGCCCACCGCCAAGATTGTAAGTACACCCTGTACTCGCTACAGCGCCGCCCCCTGCTCGCGCGCGTCGACAACAAGGCGGGCCACGGCGGGGGGAAGCCCACCGCCAAGATTGTAAGTACACCCTGTACTCGCCACAGCGCCGCCCCCTGCTCGCGCGCGTCGACAACAAGGCGGGCCACGGCGGGGGGAAGCCCACCGCCAAGATTGTAAGTACACCCTGTACTCGCTACAGCGCCGCCCCCTGCTCGCGCGCGTCGACAACAAGGCGGGCCACGGCGGGGGGAAGCCCACCGCCAAGATTGTAAGTACACCCTGTACTCGCTACAGCGCCGCCCCCTGCTCGCGCGCGTCGACAACAAGGCGGGCCACGGCGGGGGGAAGCCCACCGCCAAGATTGTAAGTACACCCTGTACTCGCTACAGCGCCGCCCCCAGCTCGCGCGCGTCGACAACAAGGCGGGCCACGGCGGGGGGAAGCCCACCGCCAAGATTGTAAGTACACCCTGTACTCGCTACAGCGCCGCCCCCTGCTCGCGCAATATCTCAGATCTCAGCCTACTCAGCAGATCATTCATTAGGACAATGCCTGTAATAAATATATTTATACACCCTATACTCGCTATGTAAATTATGTATTTTTTTAAAATAAATTTAAATTATTTCAGATCGAAGAACACACCGACATTCTGTGCTTTATGAGCCAAGCGCTCGACCTGAAGTTTTACAAATGAACCCACCGAACATATCCAACAAATAGTATTTAATGAGAAAAACTCGTATAGTATTATGTAAATATACCAACAAACAGTGTGTCGATGAATTACCTCGGGGTCTTTTCTAAGACTGGTGATATTGTTACGCATTGCTACTATTTTTATTAATAAAACTTGTTTTTATTTTTGAAAATGTGTTTAATTATGAAAATGTATAATTATGTAAATTCCTACAATCATCACAATCACAACAATATCTTCAGTAAGTATAGTTATTAAAAATATTATGCTGATTACTTCATGAAATCTGTTAGTTCATGGTGTCAAATGCTCAAGACTATTTTACCGCGAATTTTTTTTTTAATGTTCTAATGACTCAGTAATTTTTGTTTATTTATTAAATTAACCTATGAGAAAAGTTTTTGATCGGTTTGGAGGCAACGCTACGATGCTACACTCAATAGCTATTAACAATGGAGATTATAATTAAGTTCCAGGAGTCAACATAATTGTTTGAAATATCCTCCACTTCGATTCTTTTTAAATTCTTCTGGCAAAAAAGATTTTAGTTATTTTCCAAACATCCTCTTTTTTCGGATACTTTGATCGTTTATAACTTTTGAAATTGTTTGTGGGTTTAAAATTTTCGCACATTTTTCTAGGCTCACAGTATCAAGAATTAACATTTTTTCAACTTATAACAATAATAACAATTCATTTCAAAACTATTTGTACATGACACATAACATGTTAAATGGTTAAAAAACGTTCTCGTTTTATAACTATACAAATAATTTAATATTCACAATTCACAAGGTAGGAATCGACCTCAACATCTGATATTGCCAGTAAAATGTATATCGTCAAAAAGATTAAAAATGTAATGAAACGACACAGATAATATTCAACTTTTATTGTTATATCCTTACAGTACAGTTGCTAAAAGCACGAAATCCAATTGGGACTTGCTCCAACCTACGTAATAATATAAAATATTAGTCGCTTACAACAAAATAAATAAACTTCTTAATGCCCTTTTGGCGTTTTTCTTTATCCAATAATAAGTTCATTTCTTTATGCTTAGTTACTTGTGCAACTTTCAACATGAAGAAATAGATCGATGGCCTCGATTTAAAATCATTTCAACATACAAATGAAGAAGTTAACATATCGCTACAGATAATTCAATACACAATATATGTACTCAGTAGTGTCACCATAACTACAGTCGTAATTAACTTCGGATATGAGATAATTTACACAATATCGGACCCATTACAATGAAATGTACAATCGGTAGTTACAGAACATACAATTGATCGGTACCTGGGTCCCTTTTAGCTAACATTCAATATAACTCAACAAACTTGTCAATAATCCGTTCAAGATATGATTTAATTTTACTGATAAATATCGGACCGATCAATCGTATCACACTTATTATACTTTTAATACCTAGAAAAACATCGCTCAATATGTCATTACGCTATACTAGTAAGTTACGCGGTACATGCATTAATCGTAAAGTTGCAGGGAGCCTAAGAGACCTTGAACCTTACGCTAAATCGATAGGAAGCATTCTACTACAGATTTAACATCACGCAGTCACACCGTATCACTCTAAAATTACACATTTCATAGCTTGGGTCGGGGAAATACTTGTACACGCTCACTAGCGGTCAGTTAAAAATCGAGGCCACATATCGTCTTAATCGCCGCAACCCCCGCGGAGTGCGGAGTGCAGAGTTACAGAGCCGCGGCGATTACTACCGTACGCTAAACTAATGAGACACCATGGCCGCATGATGCAACTTAGCTTCGTGGGGACGGGCGAGCGCCGCAACGTGCACGCAGCGGGCGTATACACGTATGCACGTATACGTGGCACGTATACACATACACATACACGTATACAGAGCGAGTGCGAGTCGAGTCGCGAGCTCGCCGCTCCGATGTCCCTCAGAAACTGTTTTGGTTTGGCTTCACAGCCCAGTTTCGATACAATATTCGTTTCTACATAATTTTAATGATATCGTTATTTTCAAATACACACTATTTTATTAATATAACAGGCGACTCGTTTCGAGCCGATATGACAAACTTTGAGTTCTCGTATGGCGTCGTGTCTTTTTAAAATTCAAATTAATTTGAGATGTGCCTTAGGCTAACGACGAATCTAATGAAGTTGATAAATATCGAAATGTTTACTAATTTATGAGCGAAACGACATTTTATCAGGAAACAAAAATGAAATAAACTAAATATGTAGTTTCTACGGGTAATAATCACCTTTACCAACTTTCCTGTTATGTCGACCTTAAACTTGATTAAAGTTGGACGTTAAACTTAGCACTTTTATGCCGCCTTACACATGATGACGACTTTTTTAATATTTAATATATCTTTAATTTGGTTCGGGATGCCGAAAAATCTGTAAATATAATAATATAATACTCATTGAATAGAAGTTGATAAATATTTTGTTCGTCAGTGTATAAAAGTCGGCAAAATCTGTCATGGTACATGGTAACAAATTTTAGTAATATTGGAAAAGTCGGCATAAAAGCACAAATTTTAACGGTTCATGAAAAGTTAGTACAAAGGTAATAAATTTATGCCATTTCAGTAACGTCGACATAACAAGAAAATCGGCAAAAAGGTTTTACGACTGAGATCCCAATCAGCCCAGACTTAAGTTATGTTAGGAAAGATGAATTTTTTGAATCAGTAAATCTAAGATATACTCAGAAAGGAATGGATAGTGTGTTGTTAGTTTTTAGTCTATATTGTTGAGAAGTGTGACCGCCTACGCTAACCACACATGACGCGGATGTCTGCCGTAAATATAACAGAGGCGTTAGTTCCTATAAACTTTAAACGAGTCCGGGATAGTGAATGGCCCCTCAGATTTCTCTGGCTCATTGGAGAATATTTTAAAATATTATACTTAATTTTATAAAATTCAGACTTCTTAAAATGACGTAAGTTAGCATGGTTTTTTTCCACCATTGATAGCTGCTAACTATAAAACGGTCCTGCTTTTAGCTAAGCGAGTATTCGTATTTATTCCATTCTGACTACGTAGTTTAGCATATACTCAGAATTTCTGAGTATATGTAAAAACTACCGATCATAAAATTTGTATCTCTCCTAAAATGACGTAAGTCTGGGCTGACTAGGATCTTGAACTATTTCTACGGACGTCATATATAAAAATAATATACATTTTTAATTCTTATAGAATATGAAAGCTTTATAGAGGAAATAAACTAAAAAGTTGTTGCAAGATTCGAGATCATACACAAACGTCGTGAATATATCAGAGCTTGAAACGGCACAGTCTTTGATTTTGTAGTCGTCCCGAACATTTCGTGCTGTGAAATATTCACATGTACTAGGTATTGCAATAGTCAAGGATTAGAACGATTGTGACGACCATGTGACCTAAGAAGCGCTCACTCAGCGATGCCGTTGCTCACAACACTCGCCTTGGTGCCCGTCACTCCCACTGTCGGCAAACTGCAACAAATTGTGACAACTTTTTACACTAAGCTTTTTGAGCAAATCCTACTATTTGCTACAAGGGATTAAGCAAAGACACATTCTCTTTTAGTGCACAGCAACAAAAAAAATGTGTGATTCACTGGCTTGGCAACTGACATGGATTTGAATTGTGATAACACAAAAAGTCGAAAAGAGAATGATAGATCCTGTACGGTTGCCAATATGCCATGGATATTTTATTATGTGAATCATCTTCACTATTTTCATGATATCATCCTAGCATCGTATATGAAACTAGTGAGAACAGATATTTTAAACAGAAGTTTATTCCCAGTTACATGTTAAGGATAAAATATTGAAATCGATATTTATGAATGAGCTTCCTAGCAACATTTTATTGATGGGTCAAGAAAATCGACGACTTTGATTTCAAAAATATGGTACTACGCTATCTTCTTGACAACACTAAACACTTATTTTTGGAGATGATTGCGTCCAGTCCCATGAGCGCCAGTGCTCGCAGGGCGGCTCGCGAGCATTGCTTGTGCGAGTGTTGCGTGCTGGGCCCGCCGTGACACAAGCAGGGCGGCTCCTAGGGAGTGATGGCTCGCAATACGTACTTGTGTGTAGGCGCGTCCAGTCCCATGAGCGCCAGTGCTCGCAGGGCGGCTCGCGAGCATTGCTCGTGCGAGTGCTGCGTGCTGGGCCCGCCGTGACACAAGCAGGGCGGCTCCTAGGGAGTGATGGCTCGCAATACGTACTTGTGTGTAGGCGCGTCCAGTCCCATGAGCGCCAGTGCTCGCAGGGCGGCTCGCGAGCATTGCTCGTGCGAGTGCTGCGTGCTGGGCCCGCCGTGACACAAGCAGGGCGGCTCCTAGGGAGTGATGGCTCGCAATACGTACTTGTGTGTAGGCGCGTCCAGTCCCATGAGCGCCAGTGCTCGCAGGGCGGCTCGCGAGCATTGCTCGTGCGAGTGCTGCGTGCTGGGCCCGCCGTGACACAAGCAGGGCGGCTCCTAGGGAGTGATGGCTCGCAATACGTACTTGTGTGTAGGCGCGTCCAGTCCCATGAGCGCCAGTGCTCGCAGGGCGGCTCGCGAGCATTGCTCGTGCGAGTGCTGCGTGCTGGGCCCGCCGTGACACAAGCAGGGCGGCTCCTAGGGAGTGATGGCTCGCAATACGTACTTGTGTGTAGGCGCGTCCAGTCCCATGAGCGCCAGTGCTCGCAGGGCGGCTCGCGAGCATTGCTCGTGCGAGTGCTGCGTGCTGGGCCCGCCGTGACACAAGCAGGGCGGCTCCTAGGGAGTGATGGCTCGCAATACGTACTTGTGTGTAGGCGCGTCCAGTCCCATGAGCGCCAGTGCTCGCAGGGCGGCTCGCGAGCATTGCTCGTGCGAGTGCTGCGTGCTGGGCCCGCCGTGACACAAGCAGGGCGGCTCCTAGGGAGTGATGGCTCGCAATACGTACTTGTGTGTAGGCGCGTCCAGTCCCATGAGCGCCAGTGCTCGCAGGGCGGCTCGCGAGCATTGCTCGTGCGAGTGCTGCGTGCTGGGCCCGCCGTGACACAAGCAGGGCGGCTCCTAGGGAGTGATGGCTCGCAATACGTACTTGTGTGTAGGCGCGTCCAGTCCCATGAGCGCCAGTGCTCGCAGGGCGGCTCGCGAGCATTGCTCGTGCGAGTGCTGCGTGCTGGGCCCGCCGTGACACAAGCAGGGCGGCTCCTAGGGAGTGATGGCTCGCAATACGTACTTGTGTGTAGGCGCGTCCAGTCCCATGAGCGCCAGTGCTCGCAGGGCGGCTCGCGAGCATTGCTCGTGCGAGTGTTGCGTGCTGGGCCCGCCGTGACCCAACCCGGCGGCTCCTAGGGAGTGATGGCTCTGAATACGTACTTGTGTGTAGGCGCGTCCAGTCCCATGAGCGCCAGTGCTCGCAGGGCGGCTCGCGAGCATTGCTCGTGCGAGTGTTGCGTGCTGGGCCCGCCGTGACCCAACCCGGCGGCTCCTAGGGAGTGATGGCTCTGAATACGTACTTGTGTGTAGGCGCGTCCAGTCCCATGAGCGCCAGTGCTCGCAGGGCGGCTCGCGAGCATTGCTCGTGCGAGTGTTGCGTGCTGGGCCCGCCGTGACCCAAGCCGGGCGGCTCCTAGGGAGTGATGGCTCGCAATATGTACTTGTGTGTAGGCGCGTCCAGTCCCATGAGCGCCAGTGCTCGCAGGGCGGCTCGCGAGCATTGCTCGTGCGAGTGTTGCGTGCTGGGCCCGCCGTGACCCAACCCGGCGGCTCCTAGGGAGTGATGGCTCTCAATACGTACTTGTGTGTAGGCGCGTCCAGTCCCATGAGCGCCAGTGCTCGCAGGGCGGCTCGCGAGCATTGCTCGTGCGAGTGTTGCGTGCTGGGCCCGCCGTGACCCAACCCGGCGGCTCCTAGGGAGTGATGGCTCAATACGTACTTGTGTGTAGGCGCGTCCAGTCCCATGAGCGCCAGTGCTCGCAGGGCGGCTCGCGAGCATTGCTCGTGCGAGTGTTGCGTGCTGGGCCCGCCGTGACCCAACCCGGCGGCTCCTAGGGAGTGATGGCTCTCAATACGTACTTGTGTGTAGGCGCGTCCAGTCCCATGAGCGCCAGTGCTCGCAGGGCGGCTCGCGAGCATTGCTCGTGCGAGTGTTGCGTGCTGGGCCCGCCGTGACCCAACCCGGCGGCTCCTAGGGAGTGATGGCTCTCAATACGTACTTGTGTGTAGGCGCGTCCAGTCCCATGAGCGCCAGTGCTCGCAGGGCGGCTCGCGAGCATTGCTCGTGCGAGTGTTGCGTGCCGGGCCCGCCGTGACCCAACCCGGCGGCTCCTAGGGAGTGATGGCTCTCAATACGTACTTGTGTGTAGGCGCGTCCAGTCCCATGAGCACCAGTGCTCGCAGGGCGGCTCGCGAGCATTGCTCGTGCGAGTGTTGCGTGCTGGGCCCGCCGTGACCCAACCCGGCGGCTCCTAGGGAGTGATGGCTCTCAATACGTACTTGTGTGTAGGCGCGTCCAGTCCCATGAGCGCCAGTGCTCGCAGGGCGGCTCGCGAGCATTGCTCGTGCGAGTGTTGCGTGCTGGGCCCGCCGTGACCCAACCCGGCGGCTCCTAGGGAGTGATGGCTCTCAATACGTACTTGTGTGTAGGCGCGTCCAGTCCCATGAGCGCCAGTGCTCGCAGGGCGGCTCGCGAGCATTGCTCGTGCGAGTGTTGCGTGCTGGGCCCGCCGTGACCCAACCCGGCGGCTCCTAGGGAGTGATGGCTCTCAATACGTACTTGTGTGTAGGCGCGTCCAGTCCCATGAGCGCCAGTGCTCGCAGGGCGGCTCGCGAGCATTGCTCGTGCGAGTGTTGCGTGCTGGGCCCGCCGTGACCCAACCCGGCGGCTCCTAGGGAGTGATGGCTCTCAATACGTACTTGTGTGTAGGCGCGTCCAGTCCCATGAGCGCCAGTGCTCGCAGGGCGGCTCGCGAGCATTGCTCGTGCGAGTGTTGCGTGCTGGGCCCGCCGTGACCCAACCCGGCGGCTCCTAGGGAGTGATGGCTCTCAATACGTACTTGTGTGTAGGCGCGTCCAGTCCCATGAGCGCCAGTGCTCGCAGGGCGGCTCGCGAGCATTGCTCGTGCGAGTGTTGCGTGCTGGGCCCGCCGTGACCCAACCCGGCGGCTCCTAGGGAGTGATGGCTCTCAATACGTACTTGTGTGTAGGCGCGTCCAGTCCCATGAGCGCCAGTGCTCGCAGGGCGGCTCGCGAGCATTGCTCGTGCGAGTGTTGCGTGCTGGGCCCGCCGTGACCCAACCCGGCGGCTCCTAGGGAGTGATGGCTCTCAATACGTACTTGTGTGTAGGCGCGTCCAGTCCCATGAGCGCCAGTGCTCGCAGGGCGGCTCGCGAGCATTGCTCGTGCGAGTGTTGCGTGCTGGGCCCGCCGTGACCCAACCCGGCGGCTCCTAGGGAGTGATGGCTCTCAATACGTACTTGTGTGTAGGCGCGTCCAGTCCCATGAGCGCCAGTGCTCGCAGGGCGGCTCGCGAGCATTGCTCGTGCGAGTGTTGCGTGCTGGGCCCGCCGTGACCCAACCCGGCGGCTCCTAGGGAGTGATGGCTCTCAATACGTACTTGTGTGTAGGCGCGTCCAGTCCCATGAGCGCCAGTGCTCGCAGGGCGGCTCGCGAGCATTGCTCGTGCGAGTGTTGCGTGCTGGGCCCGCCGTGACCCAACCCGGCGGCTCCTAGGGAGTGATGGCTCTCAATACGTACTTGTGTGTAGGCGCGTCCAGTCCCATGAGCGCCAGTGCTCGCAGGGCGGCTCGCGAGCATTGCTCGTGCGAGTGTTGCGTGCTGGGCCCGCCGTGACCCAACCCGGCGGCTCCTAGGGAGTGATGGCTCTCAATACGTACTTGTATGTAGGCGCGTCCAGTCCCATGAGCGCCAGTGCTCGCAGGGCGGCTCGCGAGCATTGCTCGTGCGAGTGTTGCGTGCTGGGCCCGCCGTGACCCAACCCGGCGGCTCCTAGGGAGTGATGGCTCTCAATACGTACTTGTGTGTAGGCGCGTCCAGTCCCATGAGCGCCAGTGCTCGCAGGGCAGCTCGCGAGCATTGCTCGTGCGAGTGTTGCGTGCTGGGCCCGCCGCCGTGACACATCACAGGCGGTTCCGTTGACAGTGACACTAGCGACAGGTACTCGCCATGGTTGCGCTGTTACATAGGTAAATACACATCTTAAAAAAACAGTATACTTGAAAGTTATGTTATATATGCTGAATTTAAAGGATAGAGTATCAAAAATGAATGAAATAAATTTTAGTGCAAATATTTCGTCACGACGTACCTACAACTAAAGTGGCAGACCTATTGTGGTGTATGCCATACCCTCATAACAACAATAGCTGAGGAACATGGTTCCGGCCTACTAAACTGTACAGTACCTTGGGGAAGTCGGAGAACTGTACGGTGAAGCCGACCAGCTGCGACAGGTACATGAGTTGGTCCGTAGCGCCCGGCGTGTTGCCGCCCGCACCACCCGTCGCACTTGACTCACTCACACCTGCAAACACTCTTATACTTATACAACGGAAATATCCGCGAACCTGGCTTAATGACGTCATGCAAACTAGAGATAGCAAAAAAAAAAAGTTGCGTGTACTAGCGTACACTCGTAAGAAGTGAAACTTCTTTATGACGTTATTTTTCAAAAAATAAATATCATATGTCGACGTAAGGTATAACGACAAAAGACTTATAAACCAGCAATATTCGTGACAATTCTTATTTCAAGTGCAATAAAAGTTAAGGAGCGAGACCTGAGTAAATATTTCGCGATCTGTGGTGTGAATGAAGTAAGTTTGTGGAATGTGATGTGTGTAGTTATTTACATTGTGGACTAAATAAAATAATATTGTTTGTTGTGATATTTCATTGTAGTATTAATTTGGTCCTATTTGTGTTTGAAAATGTTTTTTGTTTTATTTTATAAATTTTTTTTGAAGGATTGTATATAACTACTCTCAATAATGATAAAACATTTTATCATGGCCGAAAAACGTCAACGTCCACCCTCGATTTACAAGCAGAATTTAAACGATTGTCTCTGAATAAAGTAGAGACTATAAATGAACAATTGTTTCAGTTTATAAATAACAGGAAAAAAACAAACGTAACTACTCAAAACGGGCCGCAAAATACATTGGAGACATTTACCAATCCCTACTCCGCTGGAGAAAGTATACTTCGAATCACGCGTGGTAGAGATAAAAAAAAGATGGCGCGTAACGGATAAATGTGACGCGTAACGAAAAAATGTTACACTAAATTTTTTGACAACCCCGATAAAGAAGTTTCACTTCAAAAACAAAATATTATGTTTATGTGTATCTAATTTTTTTACACTTTTATAAAACTTTTATAACAATATGTACTTTATAGAGTAAAAAAAACAACCAATACACAGAAAAAATAACAAGCAGGAGAGCATCTGCCTCTCTCGATATTTCTGACAAAATTTGTAATGTTTTCGCTTCACTTTTATTTCATTATCGTCGTGTTATATAAACCAGTTGGAGCACACGCCCTTTTTGTTGCTTGTTCAACCGGCATAATGAGAGCCGTGTTTTTTTTCATCTTCAAAGGATGGATGGAAGGAAGGAAAGGGGAAATTGGATTACTTTAAGCACTAAATTCCGCTCTGCACTATGTATAGTCCTACCCATCTTACAATACAATACTACATAGGTAGTTTATTAATATTTCATTGAACAGAGAAACAAGAATAAGATTACGGAAGCAAGAATAATACACGTGCATCGGTGCTTGCGTTGGTAACGATATTTCCGACGGGTTGTACGCACATAGATTGTGTAGAACGTGCTTGTTGATTGGATGATAAACGTGTAATATAATATACGTACGTGTACGTACGACATATGTGTGTAAAAGCGAAAATTGAAAGTGCAATTGAATAGAATATTAATTAGCTTATAAGTAGATAGAGGTAGTATACCGTTAGGTTGGTGCGGCTGTCCGGAGCGCTGGTGGTAGTCCATGAGCAGCACGCCGGGGACGGGCTGGCGCACGTCCGCGCTGGCGCCTGCTCCCTCAGCTTCCTGCAGGCGAACAGAACGCGATCTTATTTAGCATATCACTCCTTTGAACGCCAAACACGTCTATCCACGTCATTACACTATTATTATTACAGTAAAAAAATTATAGTGAGGTAATTGGATACGCCATCCCAAACTAGGCAGATGGGAACCGGGAGTCTTTATTTTAGGAAAGAGTGTACAACAGTTTTAACCGATATCATAGTACGTGCAAAGGGTACTGTGACGCGTACAATCAAGACTTGGTTTTAAAAAAATAAAAATTAATTTAATTCATGTTTCTAAGAAGGTCAATTTACAGCACTTCCATATTTAAAAAATCTAAAGGTAGCCGCACTGCTTGAAAGATGGACACGGATTAGCGAAGACCAGTGAATAAGTAGAGCACTTGGAGAGTAAAGCTGCTGACTAAACAGGGTGGCAGCCAGGGCAGCACTTAGGGTGCATATCTCAGATATAACAGTACACATGGTACTAAAATCGTATGTCTCTCGTATGTGATGTGGCCGATGATGATGATGATGAAGCATTTTATTTAATAAATGCAATTAAATAATATACAAGACTTGACGTTTTAAAACTTCCAGATTTCCAACTGTGAGTATCAAATGATTGAATTTTATTAGTGGTTACGCCAAATTGTTACTTAAATGATTTGTTTATGATATATATTCCCTTTTCCTAAAACCATACCTTAAACACACATTCCAAGCAAGCGATTGCCGCGCCTCTATTGGACGAGAGGGGGAGACGCATAGAAGTTTTAGAAGATTCGATGAAGCGTCCCTTGCGTGCGCGACGCTGTCAAGATCGGACGTGATTTCTCGCTGCGCGCGTCTTACCGCGTGGTTGTACATTTATTAACATATTAAACCGCCCCATTGAGATGTCCTAAGCTCATGGTGTATCAAGATAGTGAAGTTTCGATTCGAAGTCCTCTTGCATTAGCGCCGCCGTGAAGAATGCATGTTTCTCGCGCGAGTGTACAAACTTGTTAATATATTGCTACCGCCCTGTGGGATTGCCAGCCCATAGTGTATCTCCGTACAGAACTTACAACTCTGTATTGCTTGTGTGTAAATTACTGAAATTTATATACTTTTCGTGTAATAATTAAACCGCCTGCGTGCACGCAAATCACGTGTGAATTTAATAATCTATAATCTAATTCGCTTAATATCGCTAAGTCTACGGCAATGTGCCCTGTGTAACCATCCCCATATGGGGACGCGCCGCGCCGCTCTTCAAAGCAGTGAACGGACCCTGGAAGATACGGGGAGCCTTGACCTGGTCGCCGTATTCGAGAGACGTCGAGCCGCTGACGCGGTACGTGTGTGTTTCCTGTCGTATCCTAACCGTTCCTTTGTTGCTTTGAAACAATTATACAGTCCACTAAATTATCGAATTAAATATATAACGTATTTGGCGTGTCCAATATGTGATAGATGTTTTTAAACTTACCTTTCGTTTACTGTCGCTATTATTAGTGGTCTTGTTATCGCCGGTGACTTTGCTGCTGTCAGATCCGCAATTGGAGTTTTGGGTGGTCACGCCTTCTGCTGCCTTGGCGCTCATCTCCATTGCTAATAGTACATCTATAAGGTAAATAAAATTGATACATCAGTTTTTAATTATTTAAATTTATTTACACGACATATTTGTGACGAGACCATACTCATATGCTGGTCAAATGGGTTGGTATAAAATTGAAATGTTGTGTAGAGTGGTGCGTAGTTTGGCCCCTCGATGGTCTCTTGGGTCACGTTACGCGGCAAGGCGGGTGGGGTGGGGTGGGGCGAGGGGGGGTGTACTTACTCTGCGCAGCCCGGCGCTTGGCGGTCTTCTTGTTGGGCCCGAGGCCGGTGGCCTGGTGCGGCGGCGCGTCGCACTGCACAAGGAACTCCCTGCGTCGCGCGGCGCCGCGCTCCTCCAGCACGCGGTACTGCGGCGAGGCGGGTGGGGTGGGGTGGGGCGAGGGGGGGTGTACTTACTCTGCGCAGCCCGGCGCTTGGCGGTCTTCTTGTTGGGCCCGAGGCCGGTGGCCTGGTGCGGCGGCGCGTCGCACTGCACAAGGAACTCCCTGCGTCGCGCGGCGCCGCGCTCCTCCAGCACGCGGTACTGCGGCGAGGCGGGTGGGGTGGGGTGGGGCGAGGGGGGGTGTACTTACTCTGCGCAGCCCGGCGCTTGGCGGTCTTCTTGTTGGGCCCGAGGCCGGTGGCCTGGTGCGGCGGCGCGTCGCACTGCACAAGGAACTCCCTGCGTCGCGCGGCGCCGCGCTCCTCCAGCACGCGGTACTGCGGCGAGGCGGGTGGGGTGGGGTGGGGCGAGGGGGGGTGTACTTACTCTGCGCAGCCCGGCGCTTGGCGGTCTTCTTGTTGGGCCCGAGGCCGGTGGCCTGGTGCGGCGGCGCGTCGCACTGCACAAGGAACTCCCTGCGTCGCGCGGCGCCGCGCTCCTCCAGCACGCGGTACTGCGGCGAGGCGGGTGGGGTGGGGTGGGGCGAGGGGGGGTGTACTTACTCTGCGCAGCCCGGCGCTTGGCGGTCTTCTTGTTGGGCCCGAGGCCGGTGGCCTGGTGCGGCGGCGCGTCGCACTGCACAAGGAACTCCCTGCGTCGCGCGGCGCCGCGCTCCTCCAGCACGCGGTACTGCGGCGAGCGCGCGCGTACGGCGTGGCGCGCCACGGCCAGGCGCGAGATGGGGTTGTCCGCGCCGCCCGGCGACCCGCCGCAGCCGCCTCCGCCCTCCGCAGACTCCGGCTAACGACACTACACTTTCATAAGAGACCCTAGGAGAAACGGCACTGTTCGGGATGAGCTCGGCACTCGATCTCAAATCGATGTTTAGATAACACAAACTGTCTCGGATTCGATACTCTGTTTTATATATAACTAGCTGAACCTCGCGGTGTTACCTGCAGTTGTTAATTTACGTATTGATATTATTTTTTTATAATTAAAATAGCCTATATTTATCAGTGATAATGTAGCATTCAAATGGTGTAAGAATTTTTAAAATTCGTCCAGTACTTTTTGAGCCAATTCGTTACAAATATACTTACATACAAACCTTTCCTCTTTATAATATTAGTATAGATGTGTATGTATTTACAAAAAACAGTAATATTATGTATGTCTTTATATCAGTTCTCTAGTACCGGATAAAACATAGGTCACGTGGGTGATGGCAGGGTGGGAGTTATTACCTTGATGAGGTTCCTGGGTTTCTTCTTGGCCGGCATGGGTCGGCGCTTGTCGTGAGGCGGGCGGGCCCGAAGTAGGGCGGGCGGCCAGCGCCGGCGCATCTCGTCCAGCATGCGCTCGGCCGCGCGTCTCTTCGACACCTTCTTGCCGTTGCCTTCGCCCTCCGTCTCCATGTCGCCCACCGTACACACCGTTATGAACACCTGACCCATCATCTTTGATAATTAATCTTTACTATATAACGTACATATTGAGAACCTACTGTTTCTCGAGGACACATGACTATGTCCTTACGTTTTTTTGCTATACTGGAAGCAAACTCACTTTCAGGTTTAGCCCGACTACCAAACTAAACATCATAACATTTTTGGATTTATATTTTCAGACATAAAGAAAAAATCTTCATTTATGAGTCTTTTTCCCGTGGGATTGGGGAGTTATTTCGGTAGCGTCAATACTGGTATTCCTAACATTGTTTATTTAAAAAACCATCATACTGTTATATCAAAACTAACTAATAATAAAAAAAAGATACTACATGACGAATAGTTATTCGTTATGTTATCGGTTATATATAGACGATAGTTAATCGGAAATAAATATATGCTAAAAAATGGTACGGTTACATCCTGGAGAATATATTAGGTATATTATTTCTGGCTGTTGTGGCATTTGCACGGGCACAACGCCGCAGCGATTAGAGCGCTGTGCAACGATTGTCAACATCACCGTTCCTCATGACGAGAATCTCGTGAATGTAGAAAAAGAAAAACAAGTAAATATTTGGATTTATCTCACGGAATTGTAGATATGTCGAACGTGGATTCGGTGATCATGTTTCCGATATTCGTATCTGCTAAGGATTGATGGCCAAGAGCTTCGACCAACACCTTAAGAGGCGTACGTTAGACGTCTGGATCAAGGGTCTGATACAGAAGTCAGTCCTCCTTAAAACGGCTCGTATAGTGAGGAAGTCCCGGTCTTTAAAACCTAACCACCGGTTTCTTGGTCTCTGTACCCGAAGTCGGTGGTCTACTATTTCTTATATTTTTAAATGTATTTTTTATAATAGGTTGGCAAATATCTCTCTTCCGCCTTCGAATACCGATCAAATCATGGAAAACATCGAGTTAGACCGGCATGTAGCATCTCATGACATCGCCCAGGAGATGGGAGTTAGTCACCAAACCATTTTAAACCATCTGCAGAAGGCTGGATACAAAAAAAAAGCTTGATGTTTGGGTGCCGCATGATTTGGCGCAAAATAAACCTTCTGGACCGAATCAACGCCTGCGATATGCTGCTGAAACGGAACGAACTCGACCCATTTTTGAAGCGGATGGTGACTGGCGACGAAAAATGGATCACATACGACAATATCAAGCGAAAACGGTCGTGGTCGAAGGCCGGTGAATCGAGTGATTACCACCTGTTCCTGTCTATGGCGAACGCCCTTGGTGGTGTAAAGTTAAACTCAAAGGGCTGTCCCTTTATGAAAAGTGGCTGTCCGAGTTCTTCGCAAATAAGGAGGGAGGGCTTCTACGAGGGGGGTATTATGAAGTTGCCGTATAGATGGAAACAGATTATCGAACAAAACGGCGCATGTTTGAACAAAATCCGATCACTGTAACACTTTTTATAAAGCATTGAATAAAGAGCAAAAAAGCGGAAAGGAGATATTTGCCAACCTATTATATTATTATATAATATTAACAGATATTTTAAAAATGTAATTAATATGTTACAGTAGATTTAATGAGGAGAATAAAAATAATACTACTATGTATCTACGTTGTTATGATTTTTTTACATAATCTGATAGTCCAAGGATACTCACCCTCATGTGCGGCGGACCTCGTTCAGATTTGACAGTGAATTGAACTGAAAGATTGCGTTTAAGCGCGAGTTCGTGCACCAACGACACGGGTGACTTCACTTCAGAGCTCAGTAAGTCTGCGTTCCCATCTCCTAGAAGAACATAGTATAAAATTTTATTTACTTTAACATTAACATTCTACCGGACAACCTTGGTTGGACACCAGAGTGGGATAAAAAGAAATGGAGAGATGTGCATTATAAACACAATAAAGATACTATATAAGGGTCTTTACAGACGAGGAACAATATGCCTGCGGCGCACTCTTATTACGACAACAATAAGGTTGCACTTTGTTTCACTCACTATGCCTCGCGTGTCGCCAGAGCCGCAACCTAATGAGAGTAATAAATAAGAGTTTACCGCGGACATTTGATCGCCTTTGTACCTCGTGTGACAGTTCTCGAGGTGTAACAGTGAAGTGGATATGTATATATAGGGTCTGACCTTGTTCGTCAGCGTGCGGCGGCTCATGGTCGGCGCGGTCGGGCGGCGGGCGCAGGTCGTGCAGGGCGCGCGCCGCCGCGTCGTGGCGCGCGGCCTGCGGCGTGGCGCCCTCGCCCAGCCACGCGCGCCCGCCCACGGCCACGCGCACGCGGTACAGCAACGCGGGCGCAGCGTACGCGGGAGCCAACAGCGCGTGCGTGCGGTACGCCGGCCGCCGAACTGAAACATTCGCACTGACTTACGTCAATTCAATTCTATCGTTTTTCACTAAAGCGCTCCACAGACGACGAGTATTTTTGCCCGCGTTTGAATAAAAATCCCGTCGCCCTAGTATAAAATGCTATCGTTCGCGACGAATTTGTCCAGCCCGCCCCGCCCCGATATTAGCATAACGCCTAATTGGACGATGAATCACCACATTATCAGTCACGTTTGCCCACTTTTTTTAACACCCCAGTGCAAACGAAAAGTGATATAGGGCATTGATTTACAAGTTATATCAACTATTAGAATGAAAATACACCGAAATAACTTGCGTCAAAACGTGCAACATTATTTCAGTAAGTTACAATTTATGGAATTAATTTCGTGAATGGGGACGGAAATGTGTAACAGCTAAGCTGTGGAAATGTGATGTGAATGAGAGAATGCGTGCTATGCCATATTATCACATTTCATATTATTACCGTTTTCTTTCTAGTACAGTGAGATAGTGGTAAATTTGAAAATAATGAACATGGTCTACGAGTATTAAGTTGGTTTCAAATTATTTTTGTTAATGTTCTTTTCTTCTCGACACAAGGTCATTCCCAAGTCACAGGTGTAAACCTAGTTTGGGAACCAGTGGAACGAATTCTTGCAAGAATTTTAATTCCAGTATGTAAACCTTTCCTACGTAAACATTCTTTTATTAATAAATTTTGTTATCATTATTATGGTTTTGCTTATGCCCAGTTCCTATATTTGAAAAACGATCCGTTCTGGGTACGAATAGTAGTATATTATACGGGGCGTAAGCTAAAATTGTTCCTATAAAAAATAAATTGAGGAACGGTATTTACTACTCGTAGTCGGTAGTAGAAAATTTTTACACGATGACGATTCGTTAAATTTTGGAAGCGGGCATGAGTGTTCAGCACGCACCTAAACGTGTTGGTCCAGCGACGGGCGGTACCGATGTGTATATTGCCGGCTGACAGAGTTTCATCGCTAGAGCGTTTAACTCCACTGTCGGCATTACAGCTCCTGCAACATATAATGTACAAATAATTATGAGATTAATTGTTGCTATAGGTAAACCGCCGTAAGCGTGGCCTTCCTGATGGTCTGCGGGGCGCGGGGCGGGAGCGCGCTCAGCCAATCAACTAGTCTGCCGGTGTCGGCCGGCAGCGACTGACGTGAACGCCAGTCCGCGCGTGAAATTTTTGTAGCGACTGCTACACACGATAATATTAATCTTGCAACATGGATCAGGATAACCTAGCTACTCTGCGTAATAAAAAAATAAATAGACAATCAAAAATTATGTTATTAAATGTTGCCAAATTTATTAACCAAATGAAATTAGACCAAGCTGCATTACAAGGTAAAATTACTAATTATTAATTATATAGTATTTATTGTCTCATCATTTTAAAATTATAGTAAAGCTAGACATTGTTTGGCGAACATTTTTTTTTGTTCAGGTACAGACATGAATGTGAATAAAGCTATATCAGAGGCGACCACTGTTTCTTTGTCAACCGTTAAAAAGGTATTATCATTGAGTCGATCTTCACACAACTTAGAAGAAATAATTAAGTCACCGAGCAAAAGAAGAAAACGAAATCCAAAAATAGAAGTAGATAGTTTTACCGAAGGTATCTAATAATTAACTAAACTAACTAATAAATTAAATTTCAATTTCTTCTGTAATTTTATCTTATTAGTAAATAATTAATCAATATTTATTTGCAGGCGTTGTAAGGCGCAAGATTCATGGATATTATGCGTATAAAAAAGAAGTACCTACTATAAAAAGACTTATAAAAGAACTTAAGGATGAGGGAATTTTATCTTGTGGTCGCGAATATTTAAGAACTTACCTTCATAAAATCGGATTTAAATGGAAAAAATTACAATCAAAACGATTATTGTTAATGGAAAATATGGATATTTTAAACAAGAGGCAAATGTATTTGTTGAAAATAAAGAAACTGAGAGAGGAAGGCAAGAACATTGTTTACGTAGACGAAACGTATGTAAATTCTTCTCACACAGTTTCCAAATGTTGGCAGTCTAGAAAACATAAAGAAAGAGGGCACTTGAAAGAAATAGGAGCAGGGCCACGACCAATAGTCGTTCATGCAGGGGGACAGGAAGGATTCGTCAATGGTAGTCTTCTCATATTTAAATCTAAAAGTAAATCGGGAGACTACCATGACGATATGAACTTCCACAACTTTAAAAAATGGACCGAAGAAAAGTTAGTGCCCAACTTGCCAGCAAATTCAGTTGTCGTATTGGACAATGCTTCGTATCACAATGTTGAAATTGACAAAAAGCCTACCAAATCAGCATTAAAGCAAACAATGCTTGATTGGTTACAAAAGCACAATATTGAATGCAGTCCAAACATGTATAGACCACAACTGTATAATCTGATCCAAACTACAAATGTCGAAAAAAAAATTGTTATTAACGAAATTTTAAAAAGTCACGGGCATGAAGTGTTGCGACTTCCGCCATATCATGCGGATTTGAATCCCATAGAGTTGGTATGGGGCCACGTCAAAGGTCAACTTGCTTCATTAGATCTTTCTACCAATTTATCACAAAAGTCGAAAAAATTGGAACAAATTTTTTCTGCCTATACTCAAGCTCAATGGGCCAAATGTGTTGAACATGTGATTAAAATAGAAGATGATTATATGCAAAAAGATAATCTAATAGACAAGACCTACGATGATATGTATAGACCATTTATTATTGAACTGTCGCAAGATACGTCATCGGAATCTTCAAATGAAGAAAGTTCATGTGATGAAGAAAGTTCTGATTAATGATAATATGTATATATTTTTCTATTTCCTACTTTCAATTATTATGTCTGTGATAAATAAATAAAATATATAACGACCATTGTTTATTAATATTAGTTCTAATAAATGTAAAAATAAACTTTAAAAAATACTTAAAATAAAAAAAACTCATTAAAAATATATCATAGGTGTAAATATGTATATCAATCTTAAGATCAATTAAATCTCAAGATACGAGTCATTACGTCGTATCGTGTATAGCCGGTTGCATCACCCGCCCCGCGCCCCGCAAACCATCAGGAAGGCCACGCTTACGGCGGTTTACCTATAATGTTTTGATTCCGTATCAAGAACAATGAAATTATATACCTCGATTCGAATAAATGGCTTAAACCTGAATACATTTTATACTTTATTTTAGAGACAGCAAGTGGTGTGTAAAATTTGCATACTTTTGTTGCACAATCCGAGTGTAAAGAATGATCCTCGCTATACATAGTAATAGGGAGACAATAAGACGAGCGCGTGCGGTTGTATTTAAGTACACGAGAAAATAAATAAATAATTATGTTGACAAATTCTAGGAATCACTTTGATAACTAGGCTATCATAATTCATTCTATCGAAGTCCATTGTTGGACATAAGCCTCTCAAATTGCACGCCACTTGGTTCGATCTTCGGATTCAATAGGCTACATATTTATAAATAATAAGTTGAAAAAGCTGAACTGAACCAAGCCTTTTTTTTATTTCGGCTACCTCCAATAGGATCTCCTGGGGATTAATTTATCGCCATCGGTTAAAGCACGGATCCAAATGGACGTTGTATCCCCTGGGGGAACAAAATGGAAATTAAATTAAAAAAATCCTCTAATATGGATGAAAATGCCTAATGAATCCTCCAGGGTATCCGAATGGACGGAGCCAAATTTTTTCTGACTTATTATTAGATGACGTCACAATGCTAGACAGTCAAAGTAGTGACGAGCGCGAGAGTAGGTGTGGGTGTGCGTGCACGTACCGGCGTGTCTGTGGTGCGGGTGCACGGAGACGTGCGGCGCGGGCGCGCGGGGCGGGGGCGGCGGGAAGCGCGTGGCCGCCAGCGCCGTGCTCGCCGCGCAGTGCTGCGCGCGCTTGATCGACGAGCCCTGCCACACACACCACCGCTCTTTACACTCCTTACTCGCCCTCGACGGCGACCGCGTTCGCCGTTGTCATTGGCTAACATTTTAGCGCGACCCAGTCACGGCGCTGACCGCGGTCAACGTCACGATTAAGTCGATGTGAAAGAACTTCAGTGGCATGTCTAATAGATATACGTGTCATGTGATACGGAATTGTTAGTGGAAGCCCTTGAAGCTTTAATCAATTTTATAACTATGTTTTTCTGTTGTTTTTAGAGTACTTGTCGATCAATATGAAAACATACTTGTTTCATTTTAAAAATAATCGAAGATTATGTCAAACTTGAATACGCCGAATACGTTTAATATGCGAGTCACATACCTCTGCAGTATATTCTTCAGTATCACCCAAACGGAGTGTTACTGTGAATACTTTCTTGTGCGCGGGTCCCGTCTCTGATGTGAGGCGATATTGATGCTTAATCTGGAAAGAACCCAATTATTTCTATTACATTTAAGAAGGTTTTAACATTAATTATGTTATATAAACAAAACTAAAAGAAAAACAATTTACATTAACATTCGAATACCTTATTGTACCTGGCCAACTCGTTGACCAGGCACATAGGAGTCTTCTCTTTACTGTTGGCCTGAGCGGTTGCAGGGCGAGACGCCTCGGAGTCGCCCTGCCCCGCGGCGTCAGCGTCGGGCGCGGGCGGCCCGCTGCCCGCTCCGCTTGTCGCGCCCGCGCTGTTCGTGTCCCCGCCCGCCTTTTCTGGTGCACTCGCCGCAATAGGGGCACTTGTTGTGACTGGGATTGGTGGCGTTGGCACTACTAACAACATACAAATTCAAAACTTCAACTTAAATTGATTCAAATTTTATAGCAATTATTAATCTTCAAAAACTTACAAGTTAGGAAAAATAAGATGTTATAAATTTTGTCGCGAAAAACCACTAGTTATAATAAGAATATTTCTGAACAAGGATCCTTATTTAGGTAGATAGTTTATCCTACCTAGAATGTTATCTTTACTTCTATATTAATATTATAAAGCAGTAGTGTTTGTTTGTTTGTCTGGTTAAACGCGTTTATCCAAGGAACTACTGGTCTAAACAGAAAAAAAATCTTTCAATGTTAGATAGCTCAGTTATCAAGGAAGGCTTTAGGCTATATCATCAGGTTATGACCAAAATGAGAAAGTATCAATACATTTTTTGACAAAACGAGAAAAAATACTATTTTGATAGCCTCCATTGCTATAAATGTTCATGCTACAGGCAATAGGAGATGCAGACGAGGTTGCGCGGGTTAACTAGTAATTTCTAAACACAATATTTTATAAATCAAATTGTTACTAAGTACCGCCCTTATATTTCAGTCATATCGTCCTTATAGTCGTTCCAATACTTTATTTAACTTTTGACAGATCACGCACATAAAGTTTTGTAATAATTTTTGATACAATGTACTACAGATAATACTGTACTTTATGGGCGGGCTCCGCCTACTTAGGGATGTGTCATTCGTAATTAATGACCACAGACTATAAAAACGGTTTTGAAATAAATCGATTATCGATTATATTAATAAAACATACAATAAAATTATTGTGATTATATTTTATATCAAATCACGTAAAAAGCTTTATTATTTTGCATTAAAATGCCCTAAATGTCTCTGTTTCAATGCATAAATAATTTGCGTAATGAAAACAGTTCCATCGTACTCGTACCTAGTAATGGGATCGAATGTATTCGCCGCAAATTAATGAATCTAAAATAATTGTTTAGACTTACTATAGTTGGTTCAAATAAAAACTACCTGCGGTACCTACTTGTAATGAACAGGTACAAAATGTTGAAATTCGTAGTAATTTACGGATTAAAAATAAAACAACCAAAAGAGGTACTGTAATACTAATTTTAATTATAAAGAATCGTCTTCTTCGTATGACCAGGAATCATCATCACTTGACAGTTGTTTGTCCTTCGAGTACTTTCTTTTTTGGCATTTTGACAGTAACGAAGGCAGGAACGATACGCTCAACTCAACCAAACGTGAGAATTCACAAATAAATCAATACGGAGGAATATAAATACTCAACTATATTGAAGGTTACTCATTGAAATACTGTACATTATTTTAAAATAGACATAGAGAGATTTAATAAAGATCATCAATAGTTTAACAAATACAATATTAACCACTGAATTACAACACAATACAATAATACATTTTGAAAATTCAGTTCCTTTTATTATATATTTTTTCATGACATAGAACCGTCATATTTGAACAACATTCTTTTAATCCATTTCTTCTTTATTTTGACAAAGGAGGTCGCACATTGAAACACATAGAAATATGAAGTACGAAATTATCTATAAAATAATGAGTTTGTTAAATCGATTAAAACTTCTATATGCATAAAATCGATCGATGAAAGAAATCGAATAGGTAACGGGTCAGGGTATCACTATTTGATTAAGTTTTTTTTTTTTTTTTTTTTTTTTTTTTTTTTTTTTTTTTTTTTTTTTATACTTGAGCTACCAAAATGACTCTGCCCTGCCTGATGGAAAGCACCAGCAGAATCCAAGAGTGGTGGCCACCATCCTCAATGCAAACAAGGACAGTGTAGCATGGTGACCAGCACTATGGCGGCCTAGTGAGATGCTTTTTCACGCCCCGCTTAAAGGACCCGGGATCATAGTGGGACGGACGGTATTAGAGCTGTCAAAAGTTAAATAAACTATTGGAACGACTATAGGGTTTTAGACTAACCAGTGTGTTGTGGTGGGTGGTGCGGTGCGGGGGGTTGCATCGGCGGCGGTTGAGCGTAGGGCGGAGGCATGACGCCGCCCGACGGGCCGTACCCGCCGCCCACCGCATAAGGCCGACGAAGGGGCTTCATTTGTTGCTGCAATAAGTACACTCATTACTTCCCGACGGCTTCTGGACAACCCTGTCGTATCGTATCTATATAGTACCTCTATGGTAAATTTAAGTTATTGTCCATTAAAGCTGATACCTGTGCCTTACTTTGCATCTTTTTAAACCGTTTAGCTTTTGGCTAACATTTGCTGCTCACATGCTTTAAGTATGCCAAATTTCATTCACATGAATCACAGTTTTTGGAGATTTCCTATTACTATTATGTACTTACCTATATACAAAAAAGTTGTTTTATACCAAAAATACACTTAGCTAGATAAAAAGTATTTTTATATAGTTTGTAATGAACAAAAATTTGTTTGTCTACTACACGACCCATCCAGCTGGTTATTTACAAGGCCTTATATATAGCATATAGCAAAATATGATACTGACATAACCGGTTCAGTGAAACCTAAAATCAATGATTTGTAAGTCCATAACTAATAGTATATACTGACCGGTGGCACGGAGTGGTGCTGTGGTTGCGGATGATGTGGCATAGCCCTGATGGGGTGAGGCGGTCGCTGTTGTGGCGGCACACCCATGGCGGCTCCCATCCCCAGCGACGGCCCGTGTGCACTCATAGCGCCACCAGCTGCGCCCGGTCCTAGTGGCACCCTTCACATACAACACTCAGTCAATACCATACATATTTCGTAAAACAATTGCATCTTCAAAGCAAAAGCGATAGCACCGTGTGGTTTTGTTCCCATGGCAGATCACATCGAACCACTATTTAATAGCGACAAAACATGATAGAAAGTAACCCTTCTAGCTGCACTGTCACCAGGGCACTGTTATTTTAACTGTCGGCGACAGTTAATGGATATAATATATTAGTCTGAGTCAAGAAAAGTGGTTTCGTATTCAAAAGTTCAAGTCTCCGGCCGTCAATAGAGACGTCGTCATGTTTTATTGTGAAGTTCATTCATAACCAGTTATGCGACAAAGAGCGCCGCAAAAGACCCTCGACAAATCAACAAATTACATAAAATTTGCATATCAATGGAACCACCAGTTCTTGGTCTAATAAAGACAGTGTCATTTTATTAAATATTGTCAATGTTTGAGTAGCCAACAAATATTCCATTATTATTACCACATGTATAACAAGGACTTATAGACGATTACTTTTGCCTACAGAAGTAACTATATATGTAAATGCATTCAAAAAGAAATGAAAATCGTTCCATCAATCCAACTGTGGCCAATACTTTATAAAACTTGTAAGTTTACTTATAAGTTTTATGAAAATAAATGTCAAATACACAGTTATCTACAACTTTCTATTTATGTATTTAAAATAAAATTTTAATAGAACATTTATGAGCAAAACTTAATTCTGTATGTTTTTTGACAGAATTTAATATCAAACTTTTGTTGATTCCTAAACATTTTATAAAAATAAAGAAAATCATTATTTTCTTAATTTTTTATTTATATTATTTTGTTTAATAATTGGATTATTTTGACTTACATACTGCTCATACTGCTTGTAACACCAAAAAAACTCTATGTAAAAACTTTTCATAACATTTCCTATATAACTTGTCTATATGTTCCTTATGTCATCTGGTTCATTATTACAAAATACAAATCTATTGACACCCCATTCATTAAAATTAGTTCAGTAGTTTAGGTGCTATGGTGGAACATACAAACATACATAGACTGTTAAAACTATTACCCTTCCTCCTGGCTTCAATAGGCAGGTAAAAATACCTACATTCATGAACAAGAATTATAGTGATATTTGATTCATATGAATTAAGTAAATTAATATTTTTGAACAATATTGATTCTACTAACTATATTTATTTTTTTAGTAACATTTGCAAGGTTGCAGACTGCTAATATGAATAGCTTAATTTGTAGATAAAAAAAATGTAGTTCCTAATCTATGCTACCCCTAGTAAGTCATACTGTCAGCATGCACTACTTACAGTATGAATGAGAATGGGAGCAGTATGCAAATGATACAAGCAATTCTTTGTAAAGTGTATTATTCTCCTATTATAACCTATTTATTTTCTTTAAAATCTTTCACCAAAGATTTTATGACACATTGCAAGTTAGATCATATTTGCACGAGGTAGTAACATTATTGTGTACTCCAATATTAAGCAAATAGCAACTGATATATTTTTAAAATTATGGTTATGGAATTTGCATACCTATATGAATTGTAGTCAAATTACAAGTGTGCATGATTAAGATGACAAAGTGACTGCAGCACCTGTGCCAGGGCCCTAGTCATTTCTTTTTCCTTTTTTTTCTTTCCCTCCATATAAGTCTGCTTTGTGGAGTAGTGTTTGTTTCTATTTAAGAGAAGTAGCTCTAGTCATGTTCACTCGTAGTATGTTATAATAGATTATTAAACAGCTGAAATTCAGAAAATACTGGCCGGAGAATAATGTCAACCCAATTACTTGTACAAAGAAAAATTAGGTCATATTTATAGAAATTAGTAATTAAGTGGTGGTCATCCAGTAGTCGAAATTTGATCATAATTAATTTTTGTTTCTTTAAGCTTTCTGCACTCCTCCATATAAACTTCAACTATACCAAATTTCATACTCCTCTGCATAATTTTCTTAAAAAGTGAAACATGCTTTTTGCTTCACATATCTATACTAATATTATAAAGCTGAAGAGTTTGTTTGTTCGAACGCTTTAAGCTCAGGAACCTGGTCCTATTTGAAAAATTATTTTTAATTTAGATAGTCCATTTATCAAGGAAGACTATATACTATAAATCATCACACTGATACCAATAGGAGCGGAGCACCAATGAAGAATGTTTTAAAACAGGGGAAAATTTTCATGCTACGGACAATAGCAGACATAAAGAAAGTATTTTACTTTTTGTTTTTATTGTTGTGTAATAGCAGTTATCCAATAGGAATCTTTTATGGAATGTCAATTTGCAAACATTATTTAGTGTGTCTGCACAGTTACAAGTAATTTTCAATGTAGTAGTTTATGATTCAAGTTTGAAAAGTATAACTTATACACATTATTTATTTATTATGAAGGCTAGGTAAAATATTAAAGTTATATATTTGTGTGTTCACACAAATCAAAACTTAGGGCCGAGTTTAGGCACGAGTGCAAGTAAATATAAATATAAAACGGAAAAGAGGTTAAAGACATTGTTCACAGTTATTATTTTTAGAGCGTGACAGGACCAAAGTCGTAAACAAAATAATGGTACGAGAACTGTGTAGTGGAAACAAAAACAAAGAATGTTTTTTTGCAAGTTTGGGTTTACTACCTAATATGACCTATTTCTTACACTTTCGTTCAAAAACTACGCGATTTACAACGTATCTAGGTTGTGATAGTTGATACTAAATAATGTGACGTATGTGCTATAAAAGAAAACCAGAGTGCAAAGCGTTTTAAGCAAATATAATGTAATGAAAAGCCGAACTTTACTCTACCTAGTCAGTGTAACGTGCCTGTTCTCTCTATGCATTTGATGTGGGGCCATCTGATGATGTGCAGGCATACCCTGATGCCCGCCCATGTGCTGCGGCGGGTGCCCAGACATCGGCTGATGATGCATGTTCGGGTGATGCATCATCTTCACGAGCCACTGCCGTTGCAACACAAACAAAATATAAATATCGCGATATGGCACCAAATAAACACCGCAAAGTTTAGAACATCAATTACATCTAATTCACTGATTTTCTTACCGTTTATAAACTTTACGAGCAAATCAATCTTTTTGCTATGCAAACAACATAAATCCGCTCACTAATTACACCTATACTAGTTTATTTTGGCAAACAGTAAAGAAAATCGTTTTGTTCAACATGCGGCCATGTTAAAAATGTTACCATACTAAGTTTAGGAAAACGAACAAACTGTAATTATTTGCCGAATTCTACTAAAAAGTATTTGATGAAACTTGTAGTATCTACTTGTAGCAAGATGTAGTACTGTAGTATCGACATACACACAGGCAACTAGCTTTTGCCTGTGTATTTATATCAGTTGTCTAGTATCCATTACACAAGTTCTGCTTAGCTTGGAAATAGATGGCGTAGTGTGTAAGATGTCCGAAATATTTATGATATTTATTATTATTATACATATATTCCTTTCCTGCAAAACCGTACTTCCTTTTATAATGACTTGATATCCCTCCGTATCCCTTTCGACAACGACTCTTGTTTTGGAACGAAGTTCCTTATCGCGCGATATGAACGAAAAAACGAAGGGGGCTAGACGGAAATTGTCGCGACATAATTTGTTGTCACGACACTTTTTGTAGTCACGACACTTTTTGCTATTTTAAATTTTATTTGTTATTAGTTTATTTTTCATTGCTTGAAGCAACCCAGATACTATATATATATCTATATATATATATACTATATATATATATATATATATAATAGATAGATAAGATTTCGAACTTTTATATATACATATCATCATTATCATCATTATCATCACTATTATCATAATCATCATTTCATCATTTTCATCAATCCATCATTTTCATCACTTTCATCATTTTCATCATCTTCATCGTTTTCATCATTTTCATCATTTTCATCACTTTCATCATTTTCATCATTTTCATCATCTTCATCATTTTCATCATTTTCATCAATTCATCATCTTCATCACTTTCATCATTTTCATCATTTTCATCATCTTCATCATTTTCATCATTTTCATCACTTTCATCATTTTCATCATCTTCATCATTTTCATCATTTTCATCATTTTCATCACTTTCATCATTTTCATCATTTTTATCATCTTCATCATTTTCATCATCTTCATCATTTTCACCATTATCATCATTATCATTATTATTATTATTAATATTATTGTGTACACATATATCATAAAACTAGAAATTACGTAAAATATTGAAGTAAATATAATATTTGTATCGTCTTTCTATTTCGAACTTCGTTCCATCCGGGTGTCCCTTGACACCTCTCAAGTTTTTTCTTTTAATATCTCCTATTTATATTTACTTTCGAATTATATTTATAAAAATAACATACGTAATTAAAAATATTTAAATACAGATTAATATTTACAACAGGCTGTTATTTATACACATGCCTGATTCTGCCTTCTTTGTTCAAAATTTTAATATATTGCCTTTTCGCAGTTACATGTTGCCTTACCTTTTTCTTTGTATCATTCAAATATCAACCAAATAAAACTCGAACGCTGGCGAATGCACGCCAAGTTAATGCATGCCTAACTTTTTTTTATGTAATGGCCCGGCCTAAATTACTCTACCTGATGGAAAGCATAAGCAGAATCCATTCACCATGCTTATTCCGACAGCAGACAATGCAACAATGCAGCATGGTAACCCACACCAAGGCGGCCTAGTGATGCTTCTGCATTATTGGGCCTCCTGGGAGAGAAAAAAACAGTTTGATAACTTAAAGGGAAGCCAGACAGACTGGTGGCATAACGCGCTATGTGACGAAGCGGTTTACCCTCCCATAAGAAGTTGTCACATTAATAACTAGACACACCAACATTTGTGGAACAAATCTTCATCTGTGGTATTTCGGGACCAATACAATCTTTAAGAAAAGAACGTACTTCTTCCTTAAATACCGGCAACATGTTTGTAAGTCCTGATTTGCAGGCATTTACGGACGGTTGTAGTAACTTTCCGTTACGTGAGGCTTGTGCACTTTTAGCTGTTTGCACTCTTCCACTTTCATAAAAAAAGCAATCCTAAATCACCGTCGAGAGCTTTCCAGAGCAGCCGGTACAAACTAGCCGGGATATTTACATACCTAGTCTTTAGAGTACTTTATTTTGACATAATATTTGGCAAATTTTTGGCACAGAATTCAATTAACAGAGGCCTCTCCGATTTAATTTATTCAGTTATTAATAGAACGAAATATTATAGCGATAACTAAGTTTATTATTCTTATCGTTTTATTTACATTAGTGTAAGGAAATGATTCAAATTTTTCTTTAGGGAATCCCTAGATTCACAGAGTAACACAAGCTACGCGCATATTTCTCTATGACTGAATACATGTGTTTCACTTTCGAGTTTAGACAAGCAGGTTACCAAATGTATAAAGTAAAAGTAGGCTAAATAGAGCAAAGATTCGGAAAGTAATTATATAAATATTGATGATAAAAGTAGTAGTTTGTCTGCAAAAAAACCCTTAAATTGTCATAATAATCAATCCAAGTGTGGTAATATTTTATTACATTATTATGATTATATAAGTACAAACTAGATTAATTTCAATAAAACTATACATATACTTATAAACCTGTAAATGAATACCTATTTAACAGCTCTGTTTAAGTAACGCCTCGGTGGCGCAGTGGTAGTGAATGCGACTGCTGCTAAGCTTGAGGTCTCGGGTTCCATTCCCGGGTCGGACCAAATGTTTGTATGATCTAAAAATATTTGATACGGAGTTTGGGTGTTTTCTATGTATAGTATGTATGTATTTACAAAAAAAGTATTTATGTATTCATATCAGTTGTCTAGTACCCATAACACAATCTCTGCTTAGCTTGGGACTAGATGGCGTTGTGTGTTAGATGTTCGAAATATTAATTAATTTATTTATTAACTATTCGAACTAGGAAAGTCACTCATACCTAGACAATGTTAAGATTAAACATTTTAAGATTTCTAGGATTCTATCTTGATTAGATAAATAAGAGAGTATAATACAATGATGAACAATTTTTAATAACTCGTGGCCAAAAAAGCATCCTTACATTAAAAACTTACAGCTATTGTACAAAACTTATAAATCTGTTTGACAAATGTAAAGAAACACAACAGACATGAAGTGGAAATAGTCCTCGTCGTTATTGATTTGTACATCTGTTAAATTAGAGTAAACAGGTTCAATTTCCTGTAAAGAACTGTCGAGATTTTCGTCGCTGTCTCTCGTTGTTTCTGCCCATGAGACACGTTTTGAGCTTCTGAGGGTCTCTTTTTTCTTGTCAGACGTAGGCGTAGAGTGAGAGACCGGCGAGGGCGGGCCTTTCGTAGGCGTCTGAGCGCACTTGTCGAGATATTGTTTTCTTAGTATGTATTCTCGCATCGAGTCGTGAGTTGCTCGTTTCGGAGGCGGAGGTGGCGGAAGTGATCTGTCGTCGTTTTCATCACACATCGGGTTTCTTTCTTTCCTAGCTTCTTCGATACGCTTGGTCTCTTCCTCGTCAGCGGCGAGAGGCCAAGCGCCCAGCTTATTCCGGACGAGGTGCGGCCGTGCGTGGGCAGCGCATAATATTCGTTTACGAACAAAGTCGTGGAACATCGTAAGTTCGGAACTCAATTCACGACGAATGAGTTGTTTGTGGCGGACTGCTACTTTGGGATCGCGTACTGCTAATAAAGCCTGAAAACAAAACTTTCATTAGAGTAAGTGTATGCTTTTACTTATAGTCCATGCATACAATAGTGACGCACAATCAAGTCTGATCAATCAGGTTCTAAGTTCTAGTACAAGACGATTATTTCTTGGAACTTGATCGGCCAAGAGGCGAGAATCGTTTGTATATTTTTACATAAATATTTGATAGTCGATCCGAAGATCGTTAGTGTAAGAAACGAGAGATACAAATTAGTTTTTTATGGAATAAATACAAATTATAGAAATAGGTGTTGTGACTATATTATTTTCTGTACTGCAAAGAGAAGGTAAACCTAAAACAAATGTCAAACAGACTCCTCTGGCCAGTGGGTATAGTAGTCCAAAACCTCCTCGCCGAGAGGTCTACGGCCTACAATAAACGGATAAAGGTTGGCGAATGAGGAGTAGTGTTTTATAGTAGACGTTTAGTTAGGGGGTGGGGAGGGGGAGGGGGGTGGCGGTGGTGCGTGTACCTGCTCGGCGAGCAGCGTGGCGGCGGCGTGCAGCGCGGTGGCGACGAGCCGCTCGTCGAGCGCGGGCAGGCTGGCGGCGGAGGAGATGGAGGTGAGCGACTCGCTGCGGTTGGCGCGGCGCTCGGCGCTGGCGGCGGGGCTGCCGCACGAGCACGCGCGCCGCCGCGCCCGCGGGGAGCGCGACCCTCCCGCCTCCTCCGAGTGGTACGCCTGGGACACACACACACACACACACACACACACATCAATATGTTATATCCACGGCACGGTTAGCCTAGCGGTTTGAGCAGTCACCACAGCCCTTCCACTTTATACTAAGCCGAGAATTGTGAGTTTAATTTGGAACCATATGGGAAAACAGTTTGTGTGATCCACTAATTTTTATTCTGATTCTGAGCGTTCTTCGTATCTGTTTCACATATGTTTGTAAAGTCCCCTGCGACCCAGGATTTTGGCATTGAGATACTTAAATTTCTGAGATAAGACAGCCTACTTTTTACCGCGATAACTGACACACACGGTGTGACAAGACATAGCTATCAAACATATATGAAAATTAATCCCTATTTTCCTTGGTTTTGTTACAACAATTCTTTTAGAGTTACAAACTGCGCATGATCTTCACAACCTTATTCCTTAACTGATCCGCAAAAAATTCTAGCCTACACTTATCGCTAATACCTAATATTTTTCAAAATCCAATGTGTTTAACTTACATGGTTAAGTGATCTAGTTAGCAAGCATATAGCCGTGACAAGTGTTCCGAAGGTCAGCTGTGGGAACGGTTCGTACGATATCTTGGGTGCACCGAAGTGTAACTCCACTAGCGGCTGCCACCGCTCAAGGTCCAGCCCCGGGTCGGCTAGCAATGATAGGAGGTCAGGGCTGAACGAAAGCAAGCAGAGCGTCGCCATGTGTAGAATTTCTAAAGTCCTGTGAAGATCATTCATTTTTAGATGATTAAAATAAAACAACAAAAAATCTACTTCGAAAATATAATAATGAGCAGTTTTATAATTCCTTTAAAACCAAAAAAAATATGTAGGCGTAGTAAAATAGTCATAAAAGCATACCTATGCAGTACATTGGGCATCTGAGTGACGGTATCTTCGTGTGGCTGGAATGCGTGGTCGACAGAACGGCGCGAGCGCATCATTAGCGTCACGGATTGATATAAACATGCGCTTATGCTTTTCTGCAATAAGAAAAAAATATAATGACTGAGCATTAACAAAAAAACATGATGTGTAAACGAAACAAATATTCTACTATGTACTCTGTTAAACTAGAAAGCGTTGCACAACTATCGTTGCTCACAACACACTTTACATTAGGTATATATTCGCTACCTGCAAAGTAATGGGGACCGTCAGATCGATCACAGCACGGGATGTGGCAGAGATGTGATGTAACTCTGGACTGTCATTTGTCAAATTTCTGTACTTTCATAGATACTAACTTTATGATGTGGCAGAAATAGCTGATCCGAGTGATCCGGCTGGTTGCCATTTCATCAAAAGAAGAAGAACTTTATGAAGTAAAAAGGTCAAAGAACGTGGTATGGGTCACCGTATGTGTTGTGTTATAAAGTGTAGACAATGGGAAAACAGTTCGTGCAAGTTTGATTCCTTTCCAACATAAAATAGAAATTTGAGTTAAGATATAAATGGATAGCTGCCGTGAAGACAAAAAAGTAAGCAACTACACCTAGTATGATATTACTGAATATATTTTATTTATATTCTAATATGTTCAATAGTCACAACCCTTTATTAATTTATTGTAGTGCTGATGGGTATCCATGGAACTAAGGGCGCTGTCATACAGTGAATTATTTTAAGTCGGATTTTCCTTTGACTTTTTGAACGAGATCCGGATAAAAGTATGAGGATTTATTTCAAGTGTTTTATATAGCTTTAACTTACCATAATACCAATCAATGAGTTAATATTCTGCATTCGCCATCTCGATTCAAACTTGATCAATTGAACGACCAAGTTTAACGTCGACGCACAAACATTGAGCGCATCTATGTTGAACACGTGTCTCGGCAGCAGTACAGCTTCGATCAAATGATCTAGGTGTACTCCAACAAAAGTAATAGCGTCGCTGGCGAAGAACTGACCGTGTTTCATAACCATCATCGATATAAAGTCTAAACTGTACCCGTAAACACGCCACCATTCCTGGGGTTTCCAAGCACAATTACCGTCAAACTTAGGCGGTAGCAATTGTAACCAGAGAAACTCATCTATGTCACTCATGAGCAGGTCTTTCGAAAACGGTCCTCGAGAATATGCCGTCAGACATCTGAGTGCTGCCAATGACGTATGATAATGCCTACGGTTTTGAAGACAACTGTGCAGACAACACAAAAGTTTATTTATAAATCTGCTGGTTTGGAACCACTGAGATAAACCTGTGAACATTTCATCGTAGAGATCCAGACATTGTTCTAACATAGCTAAAGATAATACTATAGGTGGAATGTTTTCGTTTTGTGGATGCCCGTTCACATTGGGCTCTTGTTTCGGTTCATCTTTGATTTGGTCCAATAGTTTCTCGAGTTCTAAGCTGTTGATGTTCGTCACAGATCGTATGATACTTTGTGCAGTCACACTGTTCGCTTTTATTTCATAATCTAAGCTGCTTATGGCAACTGTGCATATTGAGAGTATTGCACGGATAGCCCGAGGATGGAGACATTCGTAAACTATAGCCGTATTCGTAAGTAAGTTCTCTATCTGTTTAGCACTCATTTTCCTGTTATCAAAGCAGTCGTCTTTCCAATTTGCGAGCATTATGACATATAGCTCGGCCAGTATGACCACTAATCTACCATCTTTTAATTCATCCAGTTCTGTAAGTAACGCGCTCATGCATGGGGCTACCATTTTAGCTTTGTGAGCAATATTCATACTGATGGGCAGGCATTTGCAAAATATTGTGATGAAATCTTTCCATGACGTTAGAAGACCCAACCATACAGGTACTTTTTCTACTATTTCTTCACTCTCAGTTCTACCTTTAAACGAATATATATAATTTATCCAGGTATCTAAATGTTTCTTGTTGGTATCAAAGAATTGTTCCAGCATTTCTTTTAAATTTGGTTCTAGTTTGTCTCTCGACACAAATAGTTCGATGCCAAGGACGTTGAATATTTGTGCATATGTTCTAAGTTCGGGTTGGATCTCACTGAACAGGGGGCTTGTCATGTGTTCCCAAAATTTAGGATGTTCACGTAGTTTCTTCACAAGTATTTGCATATTATTTTTCCATAGAGCATGGAATAAGGCCATGATACACGACAGTAAAGGGCTGTGAAGTAACTTCACATCCTGTAAAAGAGATTTCATGGTTGAGTTTGATGGACACTGTGTTTTTTACGTTATATATTTAGATTTTTTTATGTCTATTCATAGTCCTTTACTAGAACAAGCACAAAATCGTGTGACAATGTACTGACTTATAGAACTTTAAGGAGCGTCTCAAATGTGCATAAGGGGCCATCCATAAAGTACGTCACACGAATTTCATGATTTTTTGAGCCCCCCCCCGTCCTTGTCACAGGTGGTCACATTTCTGAGACCCCTCCCTCCCTAGTGTGACATCACATGTTTTGCAATTTCACATCGAAAAATTATTAAATTAAAACAGCAGTTCCGAAATTAGTTTTATTTCCATTTAAATTAAGTACTTTTTTTATGAAATCAACACTTATACATTCGGATCGAATACTGAATACGCAACAAATCAGAACTACATCAGACCTTGTATGAAAAAGATTAAATACTGATTATCAACAAAACAATTGAAACCGTATTGCCCTAAAGATAGAGTTGGAAATATTTTTTAGTTAAATTAATATTTCAAATTACGCGATTAGTACCTCTAGATATATTAGATTTTGAAATGTGATGTCACGAAATTTAGGACCCTTCCTACCCCTTGTCACACCATGTCACACTTTGTCGACCCCCTCCCCTCCCTTTACGTGTGACGTACTTTATGGATGGCCCCTAAGACGCTAGCTGAAGTTAACTACATATGGAACAATATGTTTGATAAAAAGGTAAAATACTTACCGACTTAACAGTCCCAAGATAATCAGCCATATATCCTAAAATACCTTCAAAGCTATCATCCGTTTCATTTTTTTTCGCCACCTTATTCGGGTTTGCTTCATTCTGTACTTCAGATTTTGCTTTTTCGTGATTTATCATAAAGAAAGCTTCAGTGAGACCGGGCTGTGTGCTAACGCAAGTGGCTACGAACTCCAGTATGGCCACTTTCAGTTCAGTCGTCTCAAACTCGTCTCGTAAGCGATCAAGAAACATGACACGTACGTGGTAAGATGTCATATCTAATGAGGCAAATAATGACATCTGAAAGCCCTGGAATAAATATATAATATTAGTTTTGATTTAAAATTTAATTTATTTAAAATTTTTTAAAAGACAACTTCAGCATTAGAAGTTTTCATCTGTATGTAGATAGTATGTAGAAGAACAATTCGTGGATCACACAAAATGTTGTCCTATGTGGTGTTTGAACCCACAACACTTTACGCTGTAGAAAGCGGCGAGTTGACTGCTTAGATCACTACGCTATTTGTGGAGTCGAAGATGGAGAATACCAAAGCAATATAAGGTTACCTATCTGTTTGTCCGCTAGATGGTTCCGACTGCTTTGAAAATTTGGGTAAAATTTTCTAAATAGAATCTCTCTCTGTAAAAATGATTATTGTAGAAACTTTTATAGGTAAAATTAATTTTACAGGCAAAAATCTACTTACATCAGCGAACCTCTTCAACAATCGACAACACAACACCGGCAGACTTTTATTAAACGCATGATTTATGTAACTGGTGACTTTGGGTACCACCTTCAAGGAGTCTTTCTGTTTATTTTGTGCGAATATCAGATGTTCGAGAGGTGTAACCTCGTTCTTGTCCGTAACCATAGTTTTGAGGCGTAAGGCGAAAATGACAATAGCTACACATCGTTGTATTGTCGATATGTATTGAGAGCCTGTGCCCGATATCCAGTCGGCTTCGTTGCGGATGATGTTCTCGAGTTGTTCGTTACCTAAAATGAGAGGATTACTTAACGTGTAAAAACTTTTAGGGTGATACATAAAAGTGTTAAGTTTAAGTTTAATTGTAAAATTTTAAACAATTACCTTTCAACTTTATATTTGTTTTCTTTGCAATAAAATTACCATTTAGTAAAATTTATAAAAAAATTAAAAAAAGTTTTCTATTTTTATAAAATTAATTCGTTTCTAACTCGACCTACTCACAAGCTTAATCGTATGAAAACAGTTGTCGATATACATACCGATAGAGATAAGCTTCAGCAATTCCAGAGCGTTCTCAGTGTGCAATAAACTGTACAAGCATGTTTGCTTTAGTAACTTATTGGTAGGACTGGATCGTTTCACGTCTTGCAACACTAACGTTAAGAACTTCGCGCAACGCTGCAGCATGTTGCGTCGTTCGCGAGTGTTGTTGTAGCGCCAGCCGTACACATTCGGGAACACTTCTCGAAGAATAAGCACTAGACCTGGTAGAATTATATCCGCTGTGATGCGATCATCGTCTACAACCTTTAAAAATTGTACCAAGTTAATAAATAAAATAACTTCACACTTTATAATTTTTGAGATGTAAGCAGATGTTTTAGCATTATGTAGTGGATTTAAGATGAAAAATTAGGGTACCGCTCAAAAATTTATTACAAGATTTTTGAGGATTTTTAAGTTTTTTTTTTTAATATCTTTTAACAATTTTTTTGATACTTTTTAGACCTGAATGTTATACCAACTGAATAGTAGTAAGCTAGTAATAATTATTATACTATAACATTAATTTAAAACGGAAGAAGTTTAGTAACATACCTCATGGAAGGCGCAGAGCATGTCTATATAAGCTCCCAAAAACTTGTAGGTGCCGTTCGGTTGTTCAATAGTTACTAGATACGAGCCAACGGCAGCGGAATCGAACGACGTACCGTTTGCGTACTCGATGTGGGACAACTTATGATTTATTATTCGAGGCAGCAGTCCTGTGTTTGTCAATCTAGAAATTATAACAATATTATATGTAAACTTCTTTACTTAACTTTGTAGAAAGAATCTGCTTACTGAGCCAGGCAGACAGGAAAATATTCCATACGAACTTTTTCTTTATTTTTAGGGTTCCATAAGACAAAAAACGGAACCCTTATAGGATAACTTTGTTGTCCGTCTGTTTGTCTGTCTGTCAAGACCCTTTTTCTCAGGAGCATGTGGAGGTATCACGCTGAAATTCATATCAATTACTACTACTATTCGATCTACTATTCCTTGGAACTCTAAAAAATCAAACTTAAAAGCCAACGCAATCAAAAGATCAGCCGTTTATGATGCAAATTTTTGAACACCGTAAGGGAATTAAAACCTACAGGGTACTGGCCGTGAACTCAGAATCTTGAAATTTGGTACGAAAGTAACATCATATAACACCGTTTCATATAACATAATAAGGTTTGTACCGAACCCTCGGTGCGCGAGTCCTACTCGTATTTGGCCTTATTTCTCGCATCCATCCTAAATCCTGTGTCGCGGGGGACTTTATAAACTTACATTTAACGGACACAAAGAACACCCGGACTCAGAATAACAATTAGTGGTTCGCACAAAGTGTTGTCCTATGTGGGGTTTTAACCCACATGACGCGCAGTCGAAAGAAACTGGCGTGGCGACCGCTTAAACCACTAGGCCAACCGTGGAGTTAAAACGTTTTGACACTGCAGTATGTGACTGTTTTGTAATTTACATATTCAAGTTTTATGGAGCACTTTAAATCGTTGTAAAAAATTGTAGAGAGAAAGAGTTTCATTACTGTGACTTTAAAAAATAATCATACATAAAACACTTACCTCAAATGAATTTCTTTAGGAAACATAGGCACTAGAGCAGTACATACACTAATACATTCCACAAGCAGTGGCAACGGGGGAGTATCAGTTCTCATAAATCTTACTAATACATCAAAAACTCCTTCACTAGGCCCCACTAAACTCTTAGGAACTTCACCGTCATTCACCAGGGCTTTTACAATACCCTTTAATACCTTTGTTCCTTCATAAATTCGTTCTAAAGTAACGTTGATATTGTGTTGATGATGCTGTCGTCTATCTAAAGCTTTCTCGATTTCGGTATTAAATACTGTCCAATAGCTATAAGGAGTTCGGAAGTGTATCATAGTGCCTTCTTTACGTTCCATGATTGTAGCCTTGGAGCCTACTTCGATGCGATAGGAGGGGTCTCCGAGAGGGTAATATTCTCTGCCAATAATTGCATCGTCTGCCTGCAGTGACATTATTGGCACAGCATTTGGGTTGTATATCTCCGTGTATACTGGTAAACTTTTAAATTCGGCTAAAAGCTGCAATATAATAAACTCTAAGTTATCAACTTTTTCACATTATCCTACTAATATTAAAAACTCGAAAGTTTGCGAGTGTGAGCTCCTTCACGCAAAAACTACTGAATGGATTTTGATGAAACTTTACAATAACATAGCTCATATATCTAAATAACACATAGGCTACTAAAGCTAACCAATTTATAAAGATACTAGCTTCGCCACTCGGCGTTGACCGCGGGTAGCACCGCGGGGTTCAGCTAATATTTACATAAATATTTGAAATTAAGCATATATTAAAAATTTGTGAATTTTATTACACTCAGTTTTTAAGGAGTCCTCATTGATGGAGGAATGAATATGTTATATTGTGATTAATTTCTAGCAACAATTTATGGGTAAAATTATTCTTAACTAAAGTGGTTCCCAATGAATAGGCTCCCTTTAGTTTTGAACAAGAGTATTGCACCCTGTATAATATATGTACTATCACATTAACTCAAGCAAATAGTATTCACATAAAACTACACTTAACTACTTACATTCCGAACACTGGATTTCCCACTCTCAGCTAAACCTGCCGCCAATATAGATAGCGCACTAAAATTAAAAGGGAAGTACTCCATGCCTGTGTTCCATAATGACACTATACCAATATTATCATCTCTCTGATGGAAATTCCAGAACTGGGCACTTATTTCTGGTGAAGAAAGCAACTCGGCACAAAGCTGCATGATTCCTGGTTGATGGCTTATAGTTGCATCCCCGTCAAACTTGTCACAAAGCTGATTTAGTAGATGAAATATTCGATCTCGGGCAATTAACGAACATTTAGATTTGTCCTGTAAAAAAACATATTTTATATATAAATTTATCATATATTGAGTGCAATAATGAGGTATTGTTACATATGACATTTGATTACAAAAAAAGTTTATTATTTTCTTAGCATTAATGAAACTGGTTTTTTCAACTTGCTTAGCTGTACTCAGGTTTTATAGACTACTTGTACTACTTCACCATATGAGAGACACGCTTCGGCATGAATGGGCCGGCTCGACCGGAGTAATACTCGTACCACGGCATCACAGAAAACCGGTGTGAAATAGCGCTTGCGCTGTGTTTCACCGAGTGAGTGAGGATACCGGATGCCCATACCCCACCCCTCCCTCCATCCCCTTCCCCATCCCCCTAAAGGTCGGCAACACACTTGTGACGCCTCTAGTGTTTCGGGTGTCCATGGGCGGCAGTAATCGCTTCCCATCAGACGATACGTCTGCTCGTTTGCCACCTATTCCATTAAAAAAAACCTTTACTTACAGAAAAAACTGAACTATTCAGCATTTGTAGCATAAATTCAAACACTTGCATTCTTAATGCGGTAGCACCGTAATGCTGATATTGACTTTCAAACAATTTGACATGTTGGTCACTCTGTAATAAAAAAAATATTACTTAAAATTAAATTGAATTAAGTTAAGATCCATTTCAATCAAGATCTCATCTTTTGAAGACTTTGCCTTTATTCCATTGACCCTGATGTTTAAGGACTGCAGCATAATGTTAAAACATTTACTGTTTATAACATTATTAACTGTATTTGATTAAGTTTCTGGCATTAGCATATAATGTTTTATAGGTAAAAACTCCTAGGACATTATCATATTAGTACATTATATTATATGGAGAAGTCTATTTGGATTTCAAAATAATATGTATTTAAGTTAGTTCATTCTAATATTAATTATATATTCCAATATTGTTATTGGAAACAACATGATAGGAATGCTATTTTCCTACATTTTTTTCTTAATTATAAACCTGAAATTGGTTACATATTTACCACTAGCCGAAACCCGCGGTGTTACTCGCGGTTATTGACGTAACGTAAAGTAGCCTAAGTTACTTCTTATATCATAAGCTATGGTATATGTACCGTGTATACGTACATATATTATGCATTTAGTTAAAAGCGGTTATTTTAATATTACCAAAAGACACTCCAACTTTATTTATATGTACAGATTACATGTGTCAAAAATTTTATAATCGTCTGTTTGCATAATTTTCGTGTAAAGGGGTACAAAGTTTTTGCTTCACATATTATTATATAGATATATCACCTGTAAAGTCAGCATCATCCATGTAATTAGCAAAGCACTGTGTTCAGAGCTCATATGGAGTTTCGTGAGTTCAGTCTCTACAACATCCTTTGTGTTTTCAATCCATGATGACAAATTTTTACTGTAAAAACATATTCATTACTGATTATATCAAATATCGATTAAAAAAGGAAACGGTTTAAAAAATACTTATAATTTGCATTCATAACATTGGTGTTACATCAATATTACAGAATATCATTATTAATTGAAGTAATTTATAAAAGTTGAAGTTAGCAACAGTAGATAAAGTTTCAACAGCAGTAAATTAACTTAAAGAACAGTAAGTTGGTTAGAGATCATAAATGATAAATAAAAGAAAACAGAGTAACATAATTATAAGCTCCAACACATTTAAAAAATAGGCTAAGTGGGTGTCAGACTTGCGCAGGTAGGGTTCCGTACCATTATCTATACATTGCAAACATCTACCTGTTGCCATTACCAATATACAGCAACAACGACCAAAAAAAACAGGTTTCTTGTATGGGAGCCCCTTTAAATATTTATTTCATTCTGTTTTAGTATTTCTTGTTATAGCGGCAACAGAAATACATTATCAGTTTACACATGTACTGGTACTGGCATTGGATAGCCGACCACCTAATGCCGAACTCAATAGTTGAACTACATAGTTGTCAGACTTCACAATAGCCAACTAATTACCACAATCTGGTCTGTTATTATAAATTTCTTGTTAGAAAACTTCGATAATAATATTGCTATGTAAAAAGTATTGGTGTATAAACAATGATTTACTAACTGCTAGACTGATAAGGCAGTCAACAAAGCCTTGGAAATTTTTATTTTTAATCTATTTATTTACTTACATTTTACTAGCATCTGCTATAACCATGAAAATACAGACTTCCATGTACATGATTCTCATGCATCCATCTCTATGTCTTTCCTCCAGCAACTCACTGTAACCTTGATTTTTACCAAATCCATGTTTTCTAAATAATAAAAATAACTTCTTGAATTCAACATCAGTAAACTTTTCCTCATCGGCTATAAGTAGGAGAATCTGTAGAATGGCTAGTTGTTCCCGCAAGTTATACTCTGCCCAATCTTTTCGAATATTCTCATTGGAGAAATCATTCTGAATCTTTCTCGAAGGAGGAGGAGTATTTAATAATTTTTCAAATTGTGATAGTAATGAGGTTTTAAGGTTTGAGATTCCTATATTATCTATAATCATCTTGAACTGCTTTTGATGTATATTATTAGGGTCATTCTTGAAGTGAATTATATACTGTAGCAGTTTTAGTAAAAACAATCTCTCCGAATAGTAAAAAGTCCATACATTCGGCAGCAAGAACACAGGCCTAGTATCCACGAAGGCTACATTCTTCAAGGCATTTGCTGGAGTTCCATAAGATATGTCACATAAGTAGTGTTTAATGACCTCCCATATTTGAAAGCAATCCACATTCTGTAAATGAATATTATTTAAAAAATTAGTCTTTTTGATGTTGCTTGTTTCTGAGTTGTTTATCTGCTTTTTTGGTAGTAAAGCAGTGCAGTGATTCTTAAATGGATATACTTACGATATAGTTCTGTATTGTCTGCACAACAGCCAACAGTTTGGTTTGATCAGCATGTTTAGTTTGAAGTTGTGAAAAACTTTCAGCTTTGTGTGGCTTATAACTGGCTAGTCCGTGGCTCAGCCCATCTATAACCTCTTTCTTCTGTAATATTGAAGCTAATTCATCTTTGGTCAAACTTTCTGAGGTAATCCAACGCCATAATCGCTTCCAGTAGCTTTAAATAACAAAAATAGCAAATGAATTCTGAATATATAAAAGAAACGGTCTAATGCTGATTACATACCATACAGTGGTTGACTCCATGATCTAATAAAACTATAAATAATATTAGAAAACAGTCAACATTAAATTTTTATTTAGCGCCGTCGCATTTTGAGGTTACAATGCATAATTTGACAAGTAAACTCAAAATGTAACCAATCACAGCACATCAACTTTATAACCCAACCGTTATCAGACACTGTACAGAGTACAGACTAAACCACAGAACACTTTACAATTGAAAAGGGCTGTCAATATTAAACTATTTTCTTTAGAACGTGAAAAATAACTAAAAACTGTTATATTTGATTATCCAAACTTAATACATTCATAAAATGTTTAAAATGCTATGAAATTAATAATAAGAAATAATGATGAGAAAAAGAAATAAGTTAAATTTTAGCAGCCGTTTATTAACTTTATATTGTTTTAAATTTAAAGAATTTTCACTCTTATTAATCGTGAATTGACTGTTGGTTAACATAGTCAAACATAACTGTTCTAGCCTTACAAACTCAAAATAAGAGACTAATAATGTTTCAAAGAGTAATTAGTTTAGACAAATAATACCGACACTGTGTGACAGATGTGACATATGTGACCTACGTCACCACATGGGTGCTGATTGTGCTGAAGCCGAGTGTCTATATGTTTTTTATCACTTTTAACTTGATTGGAGGTGGATTACTTTAGATAGTAGGTAGAGCACGTGACACTTTTACATTGGGCAAACATTTACATTTAGACTTTAGAGATTTAGTTCTTATATGTACTTCTTGGTTGTAGCTTAGCTTAACTGCCCTGGTGTTTGACTCTAACGAAATGGCTCCAGCAGCTACTGCAGTTAAGCCTCGGCCTCAAGATGATCCATTTGGCATCAGGGCGGTACTCCTTGGGCCTCCCGGATCTGGTAAAGGTACTCAGGTAAGGTAGTCTGATCTTTGACCTTTAACATTGTTTATGACAAGACGATAACAAGGTTCAAATATTATGAACTTCCAATTTATTATGCGTTCTATATTATATAATGATATCAATTGCTTATTAGAATAAGATGTATGTATTACATAATTTTATATACGTTTTTTTTTAATAGTATTTAAAAACAAAGTAATATGTCTATTAATAAACTTTTTGTTTTGTTGATAGGCACCACTTCTTAAAGAAAAATATTGCGTTTGTCACTTGTCCACTGGTGACATGCTGCGAGCAGAGGTTTCATCAGGTTCAGACCTAGGGCGTAAGCTTAAGAAGGTCATGGATGAGGGCAAGCTGGTATCGGACGAGATGGTTGTTGATATGATTGACAAAAATCTTGATCAACCTGATTGTAAGAATGGTTTTCTTTTGGATGGTTTTCCAAGGACCGTAGTCCAAGCTGAGAAGGTTAGTAATAATAATAATTGTTTACTGTATGATTTACATTAAATTTACCTGACTATAGAGTAAAATAATTTACTAAGGTTTTTAATTTTATTTAATAATTATTATTTTATCATTTTTATTGTGAGATTCATTGATTGATTGTGTGAGTTAAATTTTTATGTTTGTTAATTGTTACATATTTATATGAGTAAACATAAATATTTTTTTTTGTATATTTCTATTACAGTTGGATGACTTGCTAGAAAAGAGGAAAACGTCACTTGATGCAGTTATTGAATTTGGCATCGAAGACAGCTTGTTAGTACGAAGAATAACAGGAAGGTTGATTCATCCCTCAAGCGGACGGAGTTATCATGAAGAGTTCCATCCTCCTAAGAAGGTCATGACTGATGATGTAACAGGAGAACCCCTGATGAAACGGTCCGATGACAATGTTGAAGCTTTAAAGAAACGCCTCGCCACATATCATGCTCAAACTGTACCTCTTGTTGACTATTACATGAGGAAAGGTCTTCACTGGAGGGTAGATGCTTCAAAATCTGCGGAACAAGTCTTCAGCAAGATTGACAACATATTCAAAAATAGAATCTTTAGTAGGGAAAAAGCGGCCGAGTAACTTAGTATATTAAGTAAATGTTTTGTACAAATCAAATTTCAATATTGCAGGTTTTTATTAACTGATATTTGTTTAATGACTGTGGCTATAAAACTTGTCTATTTTAGAGAATATTTTTTTTGAACAAATACAGTTAACTGGAATCATTGGGATTACTTGTTTGTTTAATTTCATTATTTCATTGTGAATTTATACCTTAATGTGTTCAATAACTATCTCCTACTCTTGATAACTGTTTTTTGCCATATCCATATTTAATATTATAATTTCGAAAGGAAATCTGTCTGTCTCTGTTACGCTTTCATTGTTAAACGGCTGCACCAATTTCAATTTTGACATTATGATACTTTAATTGTTAAGGAAGGACATAGGCTACTCTTAACCGCGATAACCGACCTATAAGAATAGGCACGTCAAGAATAGGTCTGCAACGAAATCCTATTTGCGTATCAATAATGCTTTTCAAGGGATATTTGACAGATAAAGGTCATTGACCTTCCTATCCTTTTTGAGTCGCATTGTACACGCGGGCACAACACACGTTGCTACAGTAACATCTTTATTATAATGATTACTTTCCTGCACTAATTATTCCAGTCAAATTGCATCCTTTGTTAATGTGAGGTAGGAAACGGGACTGAGAGATATATATCTTGAGTTGTGGGTGATTTTAAACACAAACATATAAAATAGACACAAAGAATACCCAGACTCTACACCACTTAGGGGCCATCCATAAAGTACGTCACACGAATTTCATGATTTTTTGAGCCCCCCCCCCGTCCTTGTCACAGGTGGTCACATTTCTGAGACCCCCCCCTCCCTAGTGTGACGTCACATGTTTTGCAATTTCACATCGAAGAATTATTAAATTAAAACAGCAGTTCCGAAATTAGTTTTATTTGCATTTAAATTAAGTACTTTTTTTATGAAATCAACACATAAATTCGGATCGAATACTGAATACGCAACAAATCAGAACTACATCAGACCTTGTATGAAAAAGATTAAATACTGATTATCAACAAAACAATTTAAACCGTATTCTCCTAAAGATAGAGTTGTAAATATTTTTTAGTTAAATTAGTATTTCAAATTACGCGATTAGTACCTCTAGATATATTAGATTTTGAAATGTGATGTCACGAAACTTAGGACCCCTCCCACCCCTTGTCACACCATGTCACACTTTGTCGACCCCTCCCCCCCCCTTTACGTGTGACGTACTTTATGGATGGCCCCTTATTGATCACAAAAAGTGTTCTCCCACATAGGGATTGAACCAATAACACTCGGCGCAGTATTAAGGAGCGAGGTTGTCGTTTAGCCACTACACCATCCGTGTACTTTTTTATTTTTTTTATTTTATTTATTTGTTTAATGAGGGCTTAGTCACGAAGTGATTATGCCGCCCTTATAAAAATACAACTTATGAACTATTTAACATACACATTTAGCTATATTAGCTATATCATACAGTGTTCTCGCTTTCTCCGTGCAGGGAAGAGCGAGAATGCTATTACATTCACCCACATTAAAATTAGGTTTACGAAATAATTGTTTTCTTTCAGCTTCGTTTCGGATGCATTCCATCAAGATATGATATACATCTTCAACTTTGTTACAAATTGAGCAGTTGGGAGAACTAACTTTACCAATTAAATATGCAAAGCTGTTTAGTGTTATATGTCCAGATCTAAGTCTGAGAGCGATGACTATATCCGTGTACTTAGGTCATTCTGTTATTATTTAATAATAATAAATATTTCGGACATCTGGTGTTGTGTGTAACAATACCATCCAGTCCCAAGATAATCAGAGCTTGTGTTATGGGTACTAGGCAACTGATATAAATACGTATATATTTTTTTTTATAAATACGTACATAATTATTATACATAGAAAACACCCAAACTCCAAAATAAATATTTACAGATCATATAAACATTTGGTCCGACCCGGGAATCGAACCCGAGAGATCTCAAGCGCAGCAGTTGCATACGCTAACACTGCGCCACAGAGGCAGTCGAACTGGCTAACTCATTAAGCTGGCTAATTAATTAAAATACAGATTAGTTTAGTTCGACAAATTTATTTCCATTAACAGCTTGTAATAGTTCCAGATAATAAGCTCGAAGAAAGGCTAAAGTCATACATGTTTGATATCAAAGGGGTTATTGATATACTCTTAGCAACAATTGTGGGTAATCTTAAAACTTACATTGAAACCGAGATACATAAGTATATCAAGAATTTACTGTGTCAGATATATGTCTGTAAACAGTGAATAGTTTGTTAAAATACTTGATTATAGGTAGATACAGGTACAATAGTAGCATCACTTTAAATGTTGCCAATATGATGGTGTCGTAATTTCTACCAATAGCTTCCTCAGGCTTTTGCATATATCTAGGTATATATAAAAGTTTTTTATGAATCCGATTGTCACTAGGTGCTACGTATTCTGTTATTAATTTACAATAAATATTACAAACATGTAAGTAAGTAAGTACATACCTACATTTATATATACAAATTCCTATCAAGTACCAACTTGTTTTTGTGTTCGTTGACACTGAATTATCGGACTGCTAAAAGTTACAATAACAGGGAGTTCTTATTACTTTTATATTTGTTATGAACTGTAGAGATGGTGCCATCTTGACCTTGAACATTCGATGTTCATCTATACAAATAAATAAAATTGGAGTGTCTGTTTGTAACATTAAAATAACCGCTTTTCACCAAATGCATATGTATGTATACATGGTACATATACTAAGAAAACTTTTTTTTAAATTGTCGTCTGTTTGTTCCGGCTAATCTCTGGAACAGCTTGACCGATTTTGACGGGACTTTCACTGGTAGGTGTTGATACAAGAAGTAACTTAGGCTATTTTTTTAGACTAGCTTCGCTCCGCGAAATTACCCGCGGTACAACAATCGGGTAACACCGCGGGGTTCAGCTAGTATGTAAATAAAATACATTAGTTATGATCAATGTTAACGACGTATTATGCAAATGATCGGTTCTTTTTGCATTCATTACATTTAAATATTTCTACAAAGTTATGCAGCATTAAAACATTGAATCATTATTACAGAGTTAATAATTGTAAAAACAAGTATGTATGTTTAATATGCGGATCTAGACTTTAGAATTTAACTGATCGTATTTCCATTTATTGATTATGGTTTACTGATTTGAACACTTTATTTTAGGCTCCAGTAGACTAATCAATATTATTTTCGTCACAATAACGAACCCCTTTTTTTTTTCTTCTGAATTTTACCGCCAACTGATTTGCCTATTGCACTGTGTAATCACATACAAAATACTTACATTAGTAGATACTTAATAGGAAACTATAGTATTGAGATATAGTTTACTTAAAAGGATTTAGGTAGATACATATGTTTATGAATAAAATTGTATGTGGGTAGTAGTTAAAATTTATATAAAATTCATCACTGGATATTTCACAGCCGTTTATAATACTTTTGCACTAAGTTATTAAATCTTTAAAATTTTATTGGGACATACGTGCTAATATATGGCTACGTTTCAAAGAGCTACAGTACAAGTGTTAATATGGTTGCTTGTTAACTAGTGTCCAACTATACTAGCTACATACTTATACTTAGGTAGACTAAGTGCAGGAACTAATTTGCAACTAATCAATATAATAAATCGTGGGTTCCAAAGACGTTATCGTTTATTACTTCAATTTCTTGGTAGGTTAATAAAAAGGCCCTGTTTCATCAATAACTGACAAGTTTCGAATAGCTAAAATATCAGATAATTTTGCTTAAATATAAATTGTGTCAGTTAGATAAGCTATCCGGAACTTATCTGTAACCGGTGTAACAGGGCCTTGACCTCTTTTTCGTACAGTAAATGTACTCTCGTAATCTTTTAGTGGTGGAATTATTGCAATCACAGAATAGGTATGGCAAACTTTTGAGTTCATTGACGTTTAACCCAGTTCGGTGACGGAATTCCTAAGAAACCGGGGGTACAGCCTAGGGCGCCCAATTTTATTTTATTTGAAAAATAAAGAAAAGAAAAAAATTGGTACCTAAATCTAGCAAATATTCCATCATGTGTATAAAAAAGTACTAAACGGTTTGCGATACATAACTAGGTCCTAGTCAGCCTGTAACCCCGACCGGTGCAACTTACCCGAAATGTAACGTCAGGAATTCAAAGGTATCTAAAGTAATTTAATTTCCGTACCTAGGTATGCATTAAATGGCGTAGGTATTAAATGGCGCGCGAACATATAAATATAATTGGTAGTATGAAAATCTTTCTAAAAATTAAAAGCGGTATATCCCTCAATAACTAAGTCAAGGGACGTGTGCTTACAAACTTTACAGACTGGAACGTAATTCTTATTTAACCGCCTTGTTAAATAATTCTAATTTAAAAGCCTATGATATAGATTAGGAAAACAACCTTCAAATTGATACAGAAATGTCAGGGTGCGTAAATTGAATATACTGTACTAGTACTTTCCTTAATTTATAAATCAAAATACCTAAATACATTTCAATTTAGCCAGGAAACTATAATAGTAAGTAGTAGCTAAACGTTTAATTTATACATGCACGTTAAGTAATGAGGTGTAGGTGTAACTAAATAATTATTATATGAATGGTTGACAGCAACTAAAAGGAATGAAATAAAACACAAAAATAAATGGACCGATTCAGTGTAATTGTGATCATTTTCAATAAGTATAAACTTTATTTTATACAAAAGAACTTTCAATAGTAGGACAACGACAAGACACAGTTACTGTGGCGAAACAAGTATAAAATATAATAATTACGTACCTAATACAAAAACAAGCAATGAAACTTCATGATATGCTAATTGAAAGTTACTTGAATTTATATGATCGTAGAAACAATTCATGCCGACTAGCTAACACATGTAATACCTACTCAATGTGAGACATTTAATTTTGCAATACTTAATAATATATTTCGAATTATACATTATCTATTTTTATGCATTGAATGACCAAATTTAGCGTTACGCTGATATGATTACAACAAATGATATGAAACGACCAATTTATAAACTAGAAGTGGCTCACCACAAACAGTTTACATAAGACATTCCCTTAACAATGGGGAAAACACTTTATTATTAGTCTGTCATGGGAAATTGAGACGTAAACACGAATGAACACCGAAAGCTCAACTAGCATCAAAATAAATACCTAAAGTTAGAAAAATAAACGAAGATTATATACAGAAATAATACGATACCAGTCACAGCTACTTAACAACGTCCTACGCCACTATATATAGCTTTGGATAATCGTAACGACAACACGTTTATGGCTAAAACTAATTTACATAAAGCTTTTTAGAACAACATTTACATACATTGACAAATATTAACAAGTGGGGTCCGGGGCGTCCGCTACTGGTGCTAGAACACAACTCACAAACAACATCACCCCTCATAATGTTCAAAAGGAACACAAATACGAAGAAAACTATCTGAGGCACTTCGTCTATACAATTTAACCAGATTTTTGCTAGAAGTAGATGGTTCTAATCATATTTATATGAGTGACATAAATATGATTAGAAAGATCAATGTATCCATAACAATAACGCAAAAATAGGTAGGTACGTATATTTTTGTGGGCAACCCCAGTGGGGCTGATTGAACAAAGTAAACTTTGTAACATTACTTAGACAGGTATGTTTAGGGCGACAAGTTCGCTCAGTGGTCGTGCAGGCGATCGTGCGAGCGGCTCGACGAGCGCGACGTCTTGCGCTGGTCCAAGTACGCCGCCGGCGCCCAGCCTTCGCCCTGACCCGCTGTGGAAATACAATGAAATATAAATTAATGTCTTAGAAACAAAAGAAGTTTAAAAACTAAGCTGACTAAATGTAGTCAGTTTTTTAAACTTCTTTTGTTTTGTTTCTTCTTTCAGCAGTTTTAATGAAAAATGTTGTAAAAATTTATACCTAAAGCATATGTCACCTGGGTCATTATTACGAATCTATTGACCTTACATTTCCTTTTGGAATCGTAAAGAAATAAAAGTAAATGATACAGAATAAGCATCTGTTATTTTATTTAAAACTATTGATGATGAATACATCATAGACATACATTGTTAATCAGTCTTGTATTAACTGAATGTAGGGTGGCTTGTTTAAATAGAACATAATCACAAATTTTAACAAAACATAAACGACTTCAAGAACTGGACCAAATTGAAATGGAACTACACGGGAAGCACCAGATTTCAAATAAAAAAAGAATCATCAAAATCGGTCCACCCAGACAAAAGTCAATCAGTCGAATTGATAACCTCCACTTTTTTTCATTCATGGTAGCCGTTTAAAATTACATATTTTAGGTACCACATGTTCGAAAATAGAAGAATTGAGATAGGTATTTCAGGTCCTCAATCAGGAATCAGTTTATTTTTAATATCACGAAATTCTTAGAAATGTTAACTGGTAGGATATATGAAGTTGGATATTTTCATCAGGAATTCTACTGAACAGAGGGTCATCAGCAAGCTGACGGCCCAAGGTAGGTCAGGGTTGAAGGGTTTTCCTTTTTAGGCTTTCTTGACTTTCTAGGGCAGCTAGGTACACCTGGTTCCCTAGCCTTTACTACTTAAGACGGCGTATGGTTTTTGGACCGTTCGAGTGCGACAATCACCAGTAGGCGGTATACAGGGAGATTTCAGATTTCACAGACAAGGAAAGGATCAGTAATGTATCCATTAACGGTTTTCCTTTTTTAAATCTTTTTCATTTAGTCTTAAGACCAGTCGAGGATCAAAGTGTAAGGTCCGGATGTGTTAATAACAGCAGTTTCCGGATCCCTCCCAGCTCACTCATCGCTACGCCGCAAACCTCTTGTTGTTGTTGTTAGTACTTACCAGCGAGTCGCACGTACCACCAGCCGGCGCAGCCCACCTTGAGTAGCTCGGCGTGCTGCCCCTCGCGCAACGACACCTCGCTGGGCCCCACCGCCGTGTAGTCCGACAGGGCCGCCAGCGCACACCCCACCGCCTGACACCCGCCACACACACACACACACACGATTACTCAACATGACACTTATATATGTACTACAACATTCAATACTGTCGGTATTGTGATGCCGCTTCAACGTTCTCTAATTAATATACGCTAAGACACTATGTGTAACGCCATGGTACTATTGTATTCACATTATACGGGTATTATAGAAATGTATGGTAAAATAGTTAATTTAATATAGAAACGAAATCGTCAGTAACACTAGTTTACACGGTGTTTATACCCGAGCTGAAATCTATTAATTTGTTTTATATTTAGGTAGAATTATGTAGAAAAAATAATGAAAAATCTGTCACATCTGGTTTAAGAAATATTTATTTTTTAAATTAGGTACAAATTTTTAATATTTACACTGAAAAAAATAATTAAAGTGACTAATATTGCCTTTTCAAATAATGAATCAGTTTCTCTTATAATGGCCCAACAGTAATCTCCTAACATGTTTTTATCTAAAAACGTTGATCGACAAAATCGTCAAAATCTTCGTGGAAACAGTTCCTTTGTTCGTTCAGTCATACTTCCTAAGTTTTCAGGTAAAAACTCAGATGCGAGTAAAGAAAATGAATCTTTAATGACATGTTTCTGTTTACAATTTCCATAGATAGTAATTTCTTTGTAACTATAAAATTTCTAAAAATTGTTGAGAACCATTGTATTTATTGGTCAAGGTTTATTTCTAAATTTATTAAAATTTATGTATTTATTTAGCGCCTTATAATACATGTGCCTACCCAATCGGGGAAATGTGTAGGTTTGAGTGTCAAATACATATACACCATCCTACGCTACAACATTTTAAAATATGACCTTTTTGTAAGACCTGTATAATTTTATACATGCATTATACACATATATAAATTAATAATAATACATTTAAATACGATCTCGATAAAACAACTTGTTCGCCTACTTAAGTAGGTAAAAATAAGTAGCACAAGTTTATTTAGGTGCTTGATCTGAATTTTATAAACAAAATATTCATATTTTTTCGAGATAAAACTTAGCGTATATTAATTAGAACTTTGTTGATAATAATCAATTTACTTTAGTTTGAAATTGAAGACTCTTTCCAACTTTACCGTATAAAAGTACTCAAGAATTTTTCATTGTTTTCTTTTCAACACAATATACAGGGTCTGTCGTAAATAATGGATAAGTCGTAAACTGGAGTTGGTCCGGCTATGAGACTATTAGAAAATCGTATCTTTTTGCCAGGGTTTCTAACCGTATGGAAATGGCGTAGACTTTTATGTTTTTTTATAAATTTCGCTACTCTTTGCATTCATTCCGTTGCCATTTCGTTAAATTTAGGTATTTCTGTGTCATTTTTTTTGTATTATAGTCTTGAAGATGTGTATTATTTAGTTTTAGTACTGTTTTAGGCGTTTTTAACGTTGGTCATTTTCAAAATTGTCATTTTAAGATTTTTTATGTTTTTGTTTTACTTAGGGTCAACTTTTGATCATTTACTGTGTAAAAAAAAAGTACGGCGCTATAGCTGCCCATGATCTTAATAAATTATCTAGTATGTGTAGATTCTAAAAAGGTATAACAATGCATACTTCACAAGTAATATTAAGCTACATGAGCGAGATCAATATCAAGGTGAGAAAATATTTTTTTCATGTAATGTTGTAAATGGTTATAAAACTTCGTCATAATGATTTATTTCTGCCAAGATTCTTTACACAAACACTATGGGGTCACTATTAAGGATATTCAAAAGAAAACTAGGTTGTTTTAGTACGTAAAAATATTTATTCAACAACTTAAACTAAATGTTCGAAGTGTCCTCCGCCGGCAGCTATGCACGCTCTACATCGCCTAATAAACGATCGCTTAATCCGGCGCACATAACCGGCTTCTTCAATTTTTCTCGCTGCTACTTGAATGCGCGCACGCAACTCTTCTACAGAACTTATTGTTTCACTGTATACTTTTTCTTTTATACAGCCCCAGTAAAAGAAGTCCAAGGGGTTCAGGTCTGGCGAACGTGGAGGCCATAAAATTGGCCGCAATCGCCCTATCCATCTATCTGGATAAGTATTATTTAAATGTTCCCTGACACGAACAGCGTAATGTGCTGGACACCCATCATTTTGTAGCCACATCTCATTTCTTATCTCTTGTGGGACGTCTTGCAGTAAACTAGGTAAAGTATTTGCTAAAAAATTCAAATACATATCCGCATTAGAAAGCAGTAACAAATTGACGACAGTAATGAAAACGAGAGCACATGCGATGGTCAAAATCACACTGAGAGATGTATCAGGAGTGCGCCCTAGCTAAACGCATGCTAACCTTTTCACACATCGTGAGTGTGAAAGGGACGGTGCATCATGCAGTGTGCCTAGTAACAATGTCCTTTTCACGCGGGGAGACCCTTTGTATTGCTGTCTTTGTTCATTTTTTTACCTGATGATCCTTTTTACGAATAAACTTGTAACATGTTTGTCGCATGTAACTATTAGAGCACATCAATTTTAAAATTAAACACCTTTATGAAATGAGGAGGCATGAAATTTTTTTGACAAAAAACTACCTAGTTTTCTTTGAATATCCTTAATAGTGACCCCATAGTGTTTGTGTAAAGAATCTTGGCAGAAATAAATCATTCTGACGAAGTTCTATAACCATTTACAACATTACATGAAAAAAATATTTTCTCACCTTGATATTGATCTCGCTCATGTAGCTTAATATTACTTGTGAAGTATGCATTGTTATACCTTTTTAGAATCTACACATACTAGATAATTTATTAAGATCATGGGCAGCTATAGCGCCGTACTTTTTTTTTACACAGTAAATGATCAAAAGTTGACCCTAAGTAAAACAAAAACATAAAAAATCTTAAAATGACAATTTTGAAAATGACCAACGTTAAAAACGCCTAAAACAGTACTAAAACTAAATAATACACATCTTCAAGACTATAATACAAAAAAAATGACACAGAAATACCTAAATTTAACGAAATGGCAACGGAATGAATGCAAAGAGTAGCGAAATTTATAAAAAAACATAAAAGTCTACGCCATTTCCATACGGTTAGAAACCCTGGCAAAAAGATACGATTTTCTAATAGTCTCATAGCCGGACCAACTCCAGTTTACGACTTATCCATTATTTACGACAGACCCTGTACATATAATAAAATTGTAGCATTCTTGAACACCATCCGTTCTGTACATCGACCGAGTCATGCATCCCTTCACCACTGGGCAAACACTGAGCACAGTTAGATAAAGGCCAATTATTTAACTAAGCCTTTTAACTAAGCCCTTTGTTCAATGTACATAATGGGCATTATTTTCATTTAAGTTCGATAGATGGCGTTGTATCAATTTTCTTAATCGCGGTAATGAGAAACCACAAACACGTTTAAATAAATCTAACTGCGCTCTTAAAACACAAACATGCATTATAAAGTTTAAAAGTTGTTTTTCTTTTACATTTTCATCTATTACTTTGAAGTCTGACCAGACCATGCACACGTCGGTAAAGCGTTGTCATAGAATAATTAAGCATAGTCGATATAATCATACAGTCGATAGAATATTTTAACTGATATATAGATAGTAATCAGAGATCATTATACGATATAAAATATATCCTTACAAGATATTTTATAGGACAGATGTGGCACAATTTTAAGAGTAATTTAACTAGTGGATATTATATATATATATAAATAAATGTATATAGATATATTTCAGACACTCAAGAACCTAGCATTAAATGTACACAACTATAAATGATTTCGTGTCACTGACACTGGCTTGGCCACCCTCATGGACGCATAACACAAAAAATTGTCGCGAATTAGTCTAAACTTAAATTTGTCGGTCATAAACAGCGACTAAATTAGAGAGTAAAAAGATCTTCGCTAGGTGCCCTAGTTGTCGATATAAGCGTATCCAAGCTGAGGTAACTGTTCCCAGGTCGATCACGTGTAACCCCTTGTATGTTTTGAACTAGTGACCGACTAATTTTGATACTTGGGGACTAATTAGCAATAAATTTTTAGTGTTATCCAAATTAAAATTCATAATGGTGGCCAGCCAGTGCCAGTAACACTAATTTCGAGTATTCGTCGAGAAGTCCAATAGATACGAACGAGTGCAAAATATCTGTACCCTGAACATGCCAATGAGCCTATTTGAGCGTAGATATGTATCTTTTATTTACAACAATTTAGCTAAATTTTTAAGACATAAATTTATATTATTATGTATGTAGATATTACACTCATAATAGGGATCACTGTTGTTCAGGAGAGATATTTGGAAAGAATAACAGATTGTGTAACACACCAGTAAGTACTTAAATCAAAAACATAGTAAGCCATTATATTGCACGTCCAAAGCAGTGGTTTGTGAGTGATAAAAGCTGTGGTGCCGTGCTGAGCGGTGTCCAATCACACAAATATCTTCGCGTCTTCCGTATCATAGACTAACTTTTTTTTTTATTCTAAAGGCGACTTACTGAGCACCCTATTTTCTTTTTTTTAATGCACATATCCAAAGGCGTGTGGTAAAATATTGTACTACTAAAAATTTTACGTAGGTGTCTATATATAATTGAACGTAATATATAACCGCAGAACAATATTATATAACGTGGATATATATTGTATATAATAGTAGGAAGATAATAAAGAAGTAGATATTCTATCTGATGGTAATGTAATACAAATGTATAGATAGGTATATAATATCGATGTTGTACTGATTCGAAGCAAGCGCATATCGAACATAAAAACCAATAAGCACACTGACAATGAGTGACATAACAAACAAAACATGACTTACACGATAGTTTAATGTTCAGCAAATACAATTGAAATATCCACATTCTCTTTGGTTACATAAGTAGGTACGTTTAAGCTTTGGATATAAACTCAGTCTTTTCATAATGTACAAAGCCTCTACATGGCTGTATGCTCGTAAACGTTTTATTATTCAATATTGTGACACGTAAAACGTGGATGTGGCTTGTGCGGAGCCCGACACAGAAAAGAATTGTACCATTCTGTGTATGGTACCGTTGAGACCGACGGCCTCCGTCACCTGTAGAACAACACAACTTAGAGCATGGCGGCCATTTAGTGAGCACGACACACTACAAAATGGCGTCAGGACAGGGCCTGACGTATATATACCTCGATAGTAGTCGATACTCAGTGAGGTGCCACGTATACCGTGCAGAACTAATTCCTAACTCCTCTGTGCTAGTGTCGCTAAATTATTTAAAAGGAACTAAAAGCGATGATGGCTAACAGAATTCATTATGCTGTGAGGGCGTGAAACCTATTGGACCAGGGTAGGACGTTAAGTTATATAGTTTAGGTCGAGAATTTGTAGTATTTAAATCATTTATACATCTAATTCTAATAAGCAGATACTGCAAATTCTCTATGATGCGTATTATCTGCCACCGTTTGAATCAATGTAGGTAATATCTATGCTCGAAAAGTTTTAAATGTTATCGGGAAGCATCATGTGCATGGAGTTGCCAGCGTTGTCATGCGCTACCCGTGACTATTTAGCCCGCATTCCTTTATAAATACACTTTACACTTACATAAAGAGTGGTATTCACTTCTTTCAACACTGCAAACCCAAAATTAGTTGGCATTAATTTTAATTACCTACCCACATTTTAATAAAGCTACCTACCCCGCCAGTAAGCGTTATATTACGAGTCCTATGTTAGTACACGTTAGTGTATAAAGAAATGACTAATAAAAGTAAAATAGTTTTTCAGCTACAACTTTTAATACCAACACAATATAAAATAATTTATCTCCAAAATAATTGTTTTCCCCAAGTGTAGGCTTTTCGTTATTACGTAGGTATATGAAGTACTTTGAACAGAATTAAGACACGATTACATTGAATTGGATTGCTTGTCTTGGAAACGTTGATTGACTAAGTTTCCTTTCAGTTCTTCGACACGTAAAGCACAAACTTCAACGTACACATTCCAGCAGTAGCGCCGGTATCCACCAAAGCGGAGCGAAGAGGATGTGTGTCTAAACAACCAATAGGATTTCGTTATTTTAAAATACTGCTACAGTTTAACTAAATTACGTTTACAATTTAGATAAATACTACAGTAATACTTAGTCAATCAAGATCCCAAGATCCTACATAAACAGAGCACCTCTCAGCTATTGGTATTTTACCCAGGACCGGCGTGTACAGTGGCGTTACATACCGGCGGGTGTTCAGGTTCCTCGTCATCATCGTCCGAGGGGTCTGTGGACCAGCAGGGCTCATCGTGTGTGTCACATGATGCGGTGCGAGTGGGATTGGTCACCGTCGCACTCGGCCGTTGAGGTGGCGCGGCGGGTGGACCCAGGTCCCATGAACTCGTTTGGATTAAGGTTCTGGAAATTTTATCGAAATGTTTTAGTTTGTTTTGAGTTTTGCGTATTAGGGAAAAAATTGCCGTTGCCGGTCTTTGGAGGATGGGGAGGGTGTATGGGACCTCCGGTATCCTCACTCACTCGGTGAAACACAGCGCAAGTGCTGTTTCACACCGGATTTCTGTGAGGCCGTGGTATCACTCCGGTCGAGCCGGCCCGAGCGTGGTTCTCCCACGGTTTTCAGAGAGATGTTATCTATGTTCAGAATATCGTAAGTATGTACCGGTGCTGCGCGCTGTACTGCCGCACGCGCTCGCCCTTGAGCTCGTTGAGCTGGTCGAGCAGCACGCGCTTGACGCGCTCGACCCAGGCGCGCTTCACGTCCACGGAGGCGGCCGTGAGCGTGTGCACCTCGGCCCGCCCCTGGCGCCACACCTCGAACTTGCGCAGATCGCCCTTCACCGACTCCGTCAAACCGATCTGAGACATCTGTGGGCAGACGGGGCAATCGTTATGTTCTTCCAATGCGAATATCTCATTGTCACGGAAAAAATACGAAATCAATTTTAGAATGACAATTTTTTATTATTTTTCAGTCAATGGAAAATACTCGTAGAAGTATATATCTTATCTCGTAGTGACTAATCAAAATGACAAAAAAAACTCAAATGAGAACTTCTTACGAATATCGAGATATTACTGAAATGAATCAGAATATTTTCTATGAAGATTCTGAGATCCATGGATTTACAGATTAGGTAATTATTAACAATTGTATCTTGACATCGACGCAAGTAATTTTTACAAATAAGAGAAGTGACCAATAAAGTTTAGGCCTACTATATCACGCCAAAGGATTTAGTTCAAGTTTTCCTTCTCTTTTTAGCGCCATTTTCCTGCGTAGTTTGTCTCTTTTTGCTCTAATGAAACTTATGCGATAACGCTAAATGCTACTAATATTAGAAACGCGAAAGTTTGTGAGTGTATAAGTGAGTATGTTTGTTGCTCTTTCACGCAAAAGCTACTAAATGGATTTCGATGAAACTTTACAATAATATACCTTATACATCAAAATAACACGTAGGCCACAATTTATAAAGACACTAGCTTCGCCTCGCGGCTTTACCCGCGGTTATTGTGGCACCGCGGGGTTCAGCAAGTCCTTTAAAAAACTGACACTAGAGTAGTATATTTAAGTTAAAGACTTACTTGTAAATCATGTTTAAAGTGATAGGTTGCTTTATTGTGACTATTCTTGGTTGCTGGTTTACAGAACAGCATGGCCTTTTCGTAGAGGAATATGTGTCGTCTGCGCGGTCGTATTCGTAACCGCAGATCCCGTTTGTTTTCTGATACCACCAAAAACGAACCCTGCATGAGCAGCTCCCCTTGCTGACTTAGGTCCAGCTGAAAGGATATAAAGTAAATTATGGGTAAATTACTGAAGCTATTAGTTATGTATTTATCATAACACCCGCAATATGTATGATTTTTAATATGAACTAGTTTTTTTAGTGAATATTTTCGGTAGCACTGCTGTGGCGTTCGCCACTGCTGTGCTTGAGGTCTCGGGTTCGATACCTCGGTCGAATGAAATGTCAAACTCCGCACAAATTGCAGATTGCAAATATTTGTTTCGGAGTTTGGGTGTTTTTTATGTATAATATGCATATAGTTATATATTTATATCAGTTGTCTAGTACTCATAATACAAGCTCTGCTTAGCTTGGGATTAGATGGCGTTGTGTGTTAGATGTCCGGTATATTAATTTATTTATTATTGCCAAAAAACTTGTTTTAGTATTTATGCCCCATTTTCTCACAGACAGTGTTCAGTCGCGGACTAACAAAATATAACTGTTTCGGTTTTCTTATAATTTTCATCTAAACAAACCTTGTCCTGACAATAACAATCACATAAAAAAAAGAATTATCCAATTTGGTGAGGGGTCTATCGGTAGTTAGGTATGGGCGTTTATACATTTCGATAATTCATTTATATGAAGATAAAGTGTAATTAATGATACAATGTCAGTCATTTTCATTCAAAACTTGCTTAAAAGAGGCGAGAGTGGAGAGTCTCAATAAAACTGTAAGCTTCAATAAGCACAGTGTTGTGAAAATGCATTTTTATCATGACAGATTGTAATTTTCTTTTACTTTATCGTTAGTTTAATTTATATTGTTCAATTCAATTATATATCTAGAGATACGTATGTATACTTTACGGTATGGTATTTTTTTATCTATATTAAATCAATGGTACAAACAAGCTTTAAGGATGTAAGAAAGTAATATAAAAATATGTATTTTCTGTGCTTCTAAAAACGTGTATGAATAAATTCATCCTTTGAGAAGTTTTGCGTAAAATTGTAATATGAACAAATAACCTTTTGATTTATATATATACATACATACATACATACGTAAATATTTGCAAAGACTACCTAGCGTCAACCGTACAAGCTTTCGCTTACAAACTTTCATTTGTAAGATTTTTTATAAAAATAATTTCAGTTGTAAATTGAGTGGGGCAGGTTATTGATAAGTTCGTGAAGTCGTTTATGTTTTTTACTGCGAATAATTGACCGTACATAATTTTCTAGAGTCGGTACGTGAGTAATTTTTTTTTTGCAAAATGGTCGGTGAAACTGCGTATAGTGAAATCAGTTTTTATTGGCCAGTTACATACCGATGTAATATTTTTCGCACACGTGTAGTAAAACTGGTATATAACACGGAACATAACAATTTTGGACGAAGGTTACATGTTCAGACAAGTAATGTAATGTGTCTTGGAGTGTTGCAACAAACTGTCAGTGTTATGACTTACAAATTACGACGCACGCCATTGTGAATAGTCTGGGCAGCTATTTAGATACTTGATTGCAAACAAAGACAATGCATTAATACGTTTATTAAGACTAATATTAAGACAATACATCGCCTTAGTCTATTATATAGCTAATTCACTAAAACGAAGTCTTCAATATTTTCTACTGGCTTTAGGTTCTGTTTCACGAAGGAGAGTAGCTTGTACATAGTATGTATTGTAACGCACAATGAAATTGAATAGCAGACACTTTGCCATTATTATGCACTATGCACTAGCTAATTTTACACGAAAAATATGACAGTTTAGCTAGTATAGGGTACACACATTGTCGTCCCTTTTAAGAAAATTATTTCCATATTTATTACGGGAATGCGAGCCGAAAGATATAATACATTTTGCTATTTCAACTTTTAATGAATAAAAAAGATTTACTTACCGGGACGCCGGTAATGGCGATTTGGTGCATTGAATCATTGACGCACTTGAGAACTACGAGCATACAGTCCAAAGCTTGCTGCAGCTTCGTCGTCATCGAACCGCATTCACTATACCGCAGTAAGTCCTGAGAAATGTGTCATATTATAGCTATTGTTTATACGATTCACCAACAAATATTTCCTTTAAAATAAACTGGTTTAAACTGAAATGGTTAATCGAGATTTACGAAATAGGAAAAATATACATCGGCTCGTCAATTAAGTAGGTAGTTGATTTCTTTACGCTGATCTTCCGTTTGTAGACCGAAAATGCTATGCCAGTCATACACCTTAATGCTTTGGTGTATTTATTCAATTACATAAGTGATCTAATACGACAAGGAAACGATAATATGAACTGTTTAGATATTGAAGGCTTTTTGTTAATTCAAATACAATTCAATGTAGAATGGTGATTTTAAAATTAATATTATTATTTTTATTTACTATATCGACATTATTTAGTTGTTCTACTCACTAGAATAGCCAAATGCAGACATTTAATAGTAGTTTAAGTTTAGTGGTATTTTTGTTTTTTACCTTCAACAACAGTTGATATTTGGTGATTCTTTGTACGGGCTTGAGTAGGTATGCAGCGAGCGGTAACTTGTGTCCGAGGCGCAATTGGCACGCTTGAAGAAACAAATGTGTATCCACCAGAGTCTCCCGTAACCGTTCTGATCTTGGTATGTTCTGGCAGTAGTAGCTGTACAGACGGAAGAAGGTCTCCCTCTGTAAGGCATAAGAAAACGAACCACATGATGATAATATCAATAACTACACACATTTTATGATCCGAACTATGAAAACCAGTATGCTGATAAATATACTTATATATTTCACAAATTTTAACAAAAACAATACGACAAGAACTAGACCAAATTGATATGGAACCACACGGGAAGCACCAGCTTTCAATTAAAATAGAATTATCAAAATTGGGACACCCAGTCGAAAGATATGAGGTAAAAAACATATAAAAAAAGTACAGTCGAATTAAGGACCTTCTTCGATTTTTAAAGTCGGTTAAAATGAAGTCGCTTGCGCTGCCTGAACGGATTTCAATTCAGTTTTAAGGGTATGTTTATATATATGTATATATACCTAACTAGCTACAACTAAAGTGGGCGCAGCTAGTCATAGAAAAATTACTCTCAGATACTCAATATTTGATCGTGTTCATCCCATAAAATGTGTCTTGGGTGTGAATTGAATCCATGGCCGGTTAAGAAGCAGTCAGGGTCACTAACCAATAAATTGTTATTAACCCCTCTAGGGGTTAATAACAATCAAAACAAAAAATTATACAAGATACCTGCTTAACAGACCGACAAAATAGATCATTTAAGTTGAAATTTTCTATTTGTATCAAAGCGTGAAATACTTGATTGTATAAGTACAACTAGCTGACCCACGCAACCTCGTTTGTGTCTTCAATTGCCCGTAGCGTGAAAATTTTCCACCGTTTTTGAAACATTCTTCATTGGTGCTCCGCTCCTATTAGTATTAGCGTGAATTTGAAAATTTCAAATCGAAACAGCGGTTCCTGAGATTAGCGCGTTCAAACCAACGAACTCTTCAGCTTTTTAATATTAGTATAGATAATTAGTCTGTTGTGCTGATACCAATCAAACAAGTTAAAGAAACAATAATTTGACAGCGTTCACCAATCACTCTAACCAGCTATAATTATAAATAAATTATTGGTTCGAGAATTCTTACTTATTAATTTTATAAATGCGAATGTGAGCTTGTTCGCATAGATTTAGTGTCTCAAATACTCAACAGACAATTACGAAATACTGCACACTCTCTGCCATAGTTACAGAAACGTATATTTATACTTTTATTTTACAAACAATTGGTGTATTGTTTAAGATTTAAAAAAAAGTTTGAGGCGAGTATAACCGCTAGCAAAGTGATTTTATATTAATAATGTGAAAGGACAACATTGGTACACTAAAGGTTGAAGGAAACGAACCGTGCTTTCCTTGAAATAGGATTGTATTCAGTAATACAGGAAGCAGATAATCGTGGCAAGGCTCTGCATTTTAATACACGGATGTTACTATATTTTGCTTCAAAATTAGTATTGTTTAAACGAAAAATTACCTTATCAACAAAACACAAGGCAACCAGCTCTGTGGCAGATATTGATTTCTCTAGATCCTTTAGGAAAATATCCTGATGGAATGTGAACAGTTCGTGCAAGTTTCCAAATAAGACGTCCGCTTGTCCGATGAGAGCTGCAGGCAATAAGTGCTGATTCTCTGGCTTTTCTATTTCTTCTTTATAACCCTGCAACACAAAAAGTAAAGTTCAAATTAAATCGCACGTAGCAGCGTGTAAAGGAGATCAAGCTAATGTTTAATGCCTATGTACCGAGGTAAGGAGTGATGTGCAATGACTGATGGTCTCACACCAGTCCTGTAAACGTCTGTCATAGTCTTCATAGATAGCTTCTAAGCACTTACAATCGGTACGAGTCAAGCTATGATTCATTTTCCAAAACTTGGATTTTTTCTTTAAATTTTGTAACGTTGACGTCCAATTGTTGAACATTTGGTTGCGATGCAAACTCTGTGTTTTTCTTTCACCAGAACGACTTTTTTGATAGTTTTGCGTGTATGGGAAGCTATAATGGTTTGTTGTTGACGGCTGAATACACCCTTTTGTGTTTCGACAGGAAAAGGTAGAGTGCAAGCTACGAACGTAGCTATTCGTGTTGCTTTCACGACATATTGTTGAATTTTTCTTGCACTGTATATTATGAGGAACTCCTGAGCAGTGATCATTTACAGTATAATTCCATTCTTTCATAATTCTCTTATAATCTCTCAGGATGTTGTAAAGAATATCCTTGGAATCATTGTCAATGTTCATAGTATCTCTTAATTCAGTACAGGTAGACGATTTTAACTGTGAATCCTTTGAAGTAACTGAGCTCGTAAAATATTCAGTGCTCTGAATATCTGTATCCAAATATCCGAATAAAGGGTTCGTAACCATATCTGGTACATCAACAATTGTAGGTGCAAGAGTAGTAAGAGACTCAATAGTCATGTCTTCAGAAGCAGTGACCGCATCAGAATCCGGTAAATAAGTAATTTTCTCTTCCGTTTTCGCGATATGTTCGTAACCAGGTAATGATTTACCGTAAAAGAAGTTTCCAGTAAATGGTTCCATACGCACTGGTTTAATGTTACGCGAGTTATATTTAACACAGCTATTTTTTCCCACATCACTCACTGATTTCTTGCACTTTTTATAACGAAGTATTTCCTTTTCGAATAAATATATTTGGTTTGTATAGTCACTAAAGATTGTGGACTCGGATGTTGATCTTTTTAAATGCTTTGGCTTCTGTGCTGCTAAGAACACATTATCATATTTTCTATAATACCATGAATATGAAGTACCAACACGTGGATTCGTTGAAGACTTATGAAGGTCGTATTTTCCATATTTCATGATGTAGAAAACAGCTTGTTTTCAAGCGACTCTAGATCATGCACTGACGTGCAGTTGGCAAATGAGTCCCATGCATTACGTTCCGCTCGATGGCCTGACGCAGTCGGTTGCGTGTGGTGCATCAAATGCACTAGATATACGTACTGCGCCACCTCTTTCATGATACAAGCGACTGGTGGAACGATAGTACCACACAAATAAGTAGCACACGCAATACATTTATGACTGTGGCACATTTGACTTTCAGAGCGCAGCGACAGCATGGAGATATGCATGTGTAAACTAATCTTCCGTGACAGACACAATGATCGTCGCGTTCTGATTAAAAAGGCATTTGCATCCATGTAATATATTATTCTGACGACCAAATCTGTTGAAATGATGTTTGTAATTTCGTAGAAGCTATAGCTGAGAACTAGAATTTTGGTGAAATTATAAAACAACTTTCACTAACTGATTCAGTGTAAGTTTGGAATCAATACTGATACGTGCGAACGTGGTTCAATAAAAAATGATGTGGTGCTATAACAATTTGGAAGTTATTTTCTTAAAGTATAATCTTATTATTATCCATAGCATTCCCACAACATTCCACATTTTGGTAACTTTTGAGCATTAGTAATAAAGTACAGGTCACGTACGTGAACTTTTCCAACAGAACAACCCGATTATAAGTTTCTCAACACGGGAAACCAGGAACTGAAAAGTACATTAATTGTATACTGGATGAATCTTCATAATATTGTGATAATAGACGTGCTTCGTATGCGGAGGTAAATAAAAGTTACACGGTCCTTGCCCAGAAAGGTCTCAACTTTCGTTTCTAAATACCATTAAGATTCCATGTAAGACTGTAGAGAGTTGGTTCGGTGAGTTAACGGTTTTTTTATTTATAGACGTTTTATGTTATGACGTGGTGCGAAATACAATGGTTTCGGTATAAACAAAAGGTACAATAACGCAGTTCATTCATCAATTATGATGAAAATGAAAAAAATATTTGAGAACACAATGTTTTGTTTGCTATTTTTATATATGACACACAGACGAAGTACATAAAAATACCTGTGTTTCATTCATTTAGCATTGTTTTAGGTCTAAGTGCATGCTAAATGTAAACAAAGACAGTATAAACTTACCTAATGTGGTTAATATAACAACAATTACTGTTAACATGTCATATTGTGTCCTATGTAGCTGCTTTGGAATCAGCTTTACTTTTCACTATCTTATAAATAGGTAACAATAGGCATATAAAATACATTAATAATACTAACACTGAGTATCGAGCCGAGTTCCTGCACGTAGACACGCTCAGTCTGCATCAGCTCGGCAAGGACGTGACCGCGTCGTGACCGCCTCGCCTCTGAGTCCTCCCCTCCGGAACTCTCCGAACCTCCCGACGTCTCCATCTGTCATTATCAATACTTATTATTAGGTTTTTATGGACTCTAGAGTCAACTATAATCTTGTCTATAAGTTATAGAATCTCTGTCCGCCACTGTCAAGTGTTTCGAGAGACACGTTCAGAAATTGATTGGCCGGTGGTGATTAAGTTTATCAATACTATTTAGATATTTTTAACAAATTGATTCAAGTACTCAGTGGATATTTTTAAAGACATGATTAAATTGTCACTATTTAAGTTGGTTGGTTCACTAAATATATAAGAAACGTTTCGCACAAAGCATAAACTGCATTTTTTAAACAAATTACCTGCGAGAGCCCCATAAACCAGTATTCTGTTTATTTCACTTCTAAAATAGCAATACGGGATACCTACGTAGTTTCGTATAAAGCGATTTATCTTAATTAAATTATATCATATTGTAAAATTTCAATTAACAGGCTTTTTGGCATTTTTAATGTTGATTTTACTGACAGTTGAAGTTTTTTTAACAGGATACGAGGATAAAGCGCTCTCAGAGGTATTCCAATCGTCTTAGATCAAAGCCAAAAAGGTTGCGTACTTATTGCAATTACATGTAACCTTATTTTAATACTACATAAACAATAAAATACAGTTTAGAGTTAAGTATGTAATAATAGTGGATAATCGTGTAGATAAATTACATAAGAATCATTTAAAATGTAACTTCTAGGCCTTACAGTGGTTAATAGAGACAAATGAGCATCTTCTAAACCAAATTTAACAGTAAATTAAAACAGTGGTAAGATTACAAAACGAGGCTAACTACAGTGAACCACCATACACACTTACAAAATAATCTAAACATAGAATAAACTTACAGGTTTATGTTGTTCAGTTAAATCTTTAACAATCTTATATCCAGTTTTAAGCATAACGTTCAAGGTATCCATACTTAATTAAAAATAGGTATCACAGAAACTAAACGCACTTCACAGAGACCAAAATTAATTAAGTTGTCCAACGCACAATCGTTTTAATCACATATTTGAGTGTAACAAATCTGTAGAAAGTCAAAGCCGAGCACATGATGTCTGTTAAATGTGTATAAGAATAAGGAACTGATGGCTCTGGGATGAGAAGGGGCCGCGAGAATACGTTGGGACCGTAAAAAAAAGTTGTTGCCTCCGCTTTTGTGCTGTGAAACTGCTCCTACTGATGCTCTACTTTATTTATATGTCGGCAAAAGTGACATCGTTAAATATAAATAAACAAATACCATCAACCAGACCGGTCACACTGTGATTTTTATGAAAATATAAACGTCAGACGTATAGACGCATACATAGATTAACTTGTTGAGAAATAAACAACTACAAATCAAATACCACGTGTTATTTATAGAAGATATTAATAGAGACTATAAGGAAACGTATCAATATATTGAGAACAGTGCTAAGTCGTTGGTAAAAAGGAATGTATTTCGATCATGTGGCAACTCTATCACCTATCTTTTGATTTTATGAAAGCAATCTTAGTGTAACAGTAACAAGGTGCAATTTTTTTTAATAATTTTCGTTCTATACTTAAAATCTGTAACGATATTTTTGCTAATGTGCTATATTTTAAAATAGTTTAAACATAATTGTTTATTTCATAAACGTAAAAAAGGCTAAAATGAGTATCTACTGCAAGTAAATTAATTAAAAATAATTAATTTTAAATAATACTTATGTAGAAAACCAAGAAATATGTTGTATTAATTTGTACATTTACGTTTAATTCTAAATTTTGGGATTTGTGATCAAAATTCGTATATTTTTAAAAGGTAGAGCACAGTACATAGCGTTACAACGGTAATAAAGGGCGGCGTGCAGTTACGTGCGCCAGGCCTCACTACACCGAGCATGTTGTATGAATAGTTGTCTATGTATGGGTGTGTGTTTACACGTTTACAGGGCGTTTGTGGAGCACCACCACCTGCGGGTATTTCCTTAGCTCTAAGGGTCTCTACGTTTTTGTATTTAGTGCTATTGATCTAAAATATTCAAAACGAACCGTCTTGTATGCTGTTTTTGTCTCGCTTCCTCGAAGGAACACAAACGTTCTTTTGTTTTCCCGCGAGGTTCAGCACGTGCTTTGAACTTGTGGGAGATATTTTTTTAGGTTGTATTGAGAATACAAAATTGACAGATGTACGTGACATTAACATCTTACGACAGAAATGAATCAATATCTACTGGAATTCGTAAACCAGTTTTTTTAAAACTTAACTACTTATTTAAACAGATTCATGAATCTTGGACGTCATTAATTAAAGTAGGCATATAACTTACTGAAACTACTTACGATTAAAGAGAAATACTGAGATTCCCAATGTTATAAGCTGCAATGTAAAAATAAAATTGTTCCTGGCCGCAACAACTATATTATCTATGGTTTAGTGGTTATTTCTATACTCGTATAAATACTGTTTTTTTTTAAATATTTTACTTCGAAAATTATATAAATATGTATGTAAGAAAAGAAAAATAAAACATTAAGTAGTATCAATATCGTGAGATATGAAAATGGATACACGAAGAGCATTAAAGTCAACGTAGTTAGTTTAAAGTTAAAGTCAGTCAGTCAGTCATGTTAAGCTAATAATACCAAGTTTAAAAAAATAAAAGTGTTCTTAAAACGGAACCCCAGGGACCCTTCTCAACGTTTAAACAAAAACGCAGGTGAGACGTATTTCAAATAAAAACCTAACCTCTATAGTCAGTCAGTGGGTATAGTTTTATTTTTAACCGACTTTAAAAAAGGAGAAGGTTCTCAATTCGACTGTCTTTTTTTATGTTTGTTACCTCATAATTTTCGACTGGGTGAACCGATTTTGATGATTCATTTTTTATTTCAAAGCTAGTGCTTCCCGCGTGGTCTCATTTCAATTTGGTCCAGTTCTTGAAGTCGGTTTTTTATATTGTTAAAATTTGTGATTATTAGTAAGGTTATGTATGCGTGGTAAATATCAATAATTTTTTAATTGATTCAAATGGCCTAAGTACGCCATATAACCGACAGTCTTATTTCGAAATGTCAAAGTCGTTATATTAAACTTTATCGTGAAAAGTCAAGGTGTTTTTAGAATCCATTACCTACTGTTACAGCATGTGTTATGCAAGGGGTTAACTTTTTTCTATTCACACAATTGTTCATTAGTAAATGGATATGCAAAATGTTACGTATTCATGCAGAAGAGTTGCAATACTACCACTATATTAACCGTCGGAAATATCTGCGCACCCGGCTCGAATGCGCTTCACCTCTCGCTTGCCCCGGCTTCGCCTATTTAGTACCGTTGCATATTGTTTACCGCACGTGTATTGTATTCTTGTTAATTGTTTCTCTATTCAGTGAAATAACTCTCCCGTTTGTATTAGGTTACTAAGCCAGGTTCGCAGATATTTCCAACAAGATACAACCCGTATCTAATTTCCTGGGAATACTAACACGAAACTCTCAAGTGTCAAACGTAAGTCGCATTAAACGGCGGGTTCCAGCTGTAAGGCTCAACTTAGGAGTCTGTTAGCTGATGGTCAAACGGATCGTATGGGGCTACCGCACAATTTCGTATGAGGTAGTGTAGGTCTTGGCGCGATCTTTCACCCTTTGACATTCTGGCCGACATAGACACGATGGTCTACTACCAAATTCGTTCTGACGGTCGGAATGACGAAGTGACAGCGCGGGACGATGAGCCCGAAATGCTACGGCGGTACGCGCATACGCAAGCTCTACGGGTTTGGCAGGCACGGCTCGAAATCCAGAGCTGTGTTAGCTAACACACTGTCGGAGCCGTTTTGCCAAGCTTCGAGGCTTGGACATGGAGGACCGACTGTGTCACCTAATGATTAATTTAAATACTCACTCTGCTGACATCATCATCCGCAAACCTAAAACACATAAAATCTTAGCGGTGGTGATGATAAGCTCAAGCTTATAAATTGAATTTTCAATGTTTTGAGTATTCGCAAGGAGTGTACATACATGAAACTAAAATTTCTCTAAGCCATTGATATGCTAGCGCTTTCCGTTTTACTACAACCGTGATTGTGTCACTATGTCAAGTCAGGCAGTTTTGCAAGTTTTCGCTAGACAACGCAACGCAATACAATTTCTGATTTAATTTGGTCAACAGTTACATTTATTTTGTAGATGCGTTTTATTCAATCTTAAATTCATTTTGATATTAATTCAATAAGTTATATGGTGCTAAAACAGGTTTGATATACCTATCTACGCTTTTTATTTTCTACCGAATATGTTTTTCAGCTATCATATATTCTAACACATATTTGAATTTAGACAAATTAGGTAACTAACCAATTTTATTTGAATATTTAAATGTATTTTGAGTTATTTCTACATGCTGATAATAAATTATCTAATAACCTGTTACCTGTTCTTTCTTCTGTGAGTCAGCAGACGTTATTAGAAGATTTAGAGTTCTTAGCATCTACTCATCATTTAATACGTCAATTTATGGCTGAAGATGTTATTCTTATGGTCTAGTCATAAAGACATTGCCTTTCAACTGGACTAAGGAAATCAGACATCATCATAAAGACATTATATGACTTTAATTGTTTCGTCTTCTTGATAACTGCTGTGTTTTACTACCCGAGTATGTCAGTCAGGAAACAGAATGGCGTGACGGGATTTCCCATTCAAAAGGTTAACAATTAAAACCGCATTGTATTATACAATTATTGTGGTAAGAAATTGGGGATATTCTTTGATATGTACATATCGTGCGCCACCATATGACACCACTTACAGAATAGTACGACCAAATAAAACGAGTAATTTGATAGACTCCTAATATTTTTTTAACCTCTGGCTCTGAAAATAGTTTGTTTATAACTTTTCTGTCTGTCTCTGTATCTGTCTGTGGCATAATAGCTTTTGAAGGGATGATTCGATTTGGATACGGGTTTTTTACGTGACAATATAATACTCGTATTACCAAGTGATCAACATAGATCACTTTAAATTGGATAGAAGGTTAGACTAATAATGAATGATGAGCACAGATATGAGTTTATTGTCATTTACATTTAATGTTCCACGAACTGTAAATCAGTCTAATAACATATGTATTTACAGATATATGATACCCGAGGTAGAGGAAGACCACATAAAATATGGATGGTGGAGTGAACTGGATGGCGATGGCACGGGAATAAGAGAAATGGAAATCGATGGAGGCGGCTTACATCCAAAGACGGACAAAATAGAGGATTACCTATCTGCATAATTATTATACGTACCTATCTAAACAGTAACATGCTGCAGATAGGTACGTATAATAATTATGGATATAATATGTCATTGTCCGTGAAGGAAAACTACTGCGTATTTGCCAAATGATGTACTTAATCAGTACATGAATTTACATATTCAAAAGACTGTTTTAGTTACTAGTGTTAATAATTTAAACGCACAATTTTCTAGAAACTTTACTTTAAAACCAATTACGTAACGGCTAAACCAAATATGAAAAACCATATTTGTGCATATGTCCTTAATGGCTATCGGAATAACGGGATTGGAGTTTATCAACCTTACGTATATTTATATAGGTATAAAGATATGATCATTTAATTTAGAATTTTCTTACGGAAACGGTTGAAAAAGCATCTATCTGATTTCGTAAAATCTGTCCTTATTTATGCCCAGTTCCTATATTTAAAAACGATCCGTTCTAGGTACGAATAGTAGTATATTATACGTTAATCGGGGGCGTAAGCTAAAATCGTTCCTATAAAAAATAAATTGAGGAACGGTATTTACGACTCGTAGTCGGTTGTAGAAAATTTTTACACGATGACGATTCGTTAAATATAGGAACCGGGCATTAATGAATATTGATTTGTCGTAACGTGTCGAGTCCAGTTCAGATGAGAATATACAGACTTTATTAACCAATGACCCCGCCAGCAAATGCACTTGAACTGATTGGCCATATTATGCACTCAATTGCGGCGTGCGCCAGCAAAGGCGACTATAAAGCGTGGTTTGCAGTGATTCATTTAAACAACTACTTTATATTTATTCAGAACTGTGACTTGGTATGATAAATATAAAGAAACCTAAAATATTGGCTGTAATATTTCTATGAACAATAGAATCCTTTAAGATGTTGAGAAAAATGAAGATTGATTTCTCAGGAAACCTTATTTACTTATCCTGTTAGTAGCTTTATTGTTAATACATTTACATTATAGCGAATATATATTCGGATACAAATATTTATACCAATTTACAACAAAAGGGTTTAGGTTTCAACAAAGAACAACAGTTTGGTTAGTTTGAGGAATTCGATCGCTTGATACTAAGGAATATATTGATCTTTAAACTATTGTGTCACCTTATGATTTGATAAAGCTTCTACCTATAACAAATACATAACATTAACCCATAAACTTTAACCATCTTGTCTTATAACTAATAATGCGTAGGTTTTAACCTCCATATATGTACTGTTTAGACTTCATACACAAATAACGGTGCTCATAAATTTTTAACAGTACTATTAACTTTAGTTTTCATGTGCAAATAATGAATAATGACTATCATTAAATTCGCAGTGAATGGCCGGGTACTTAGAAACTTAGTTATATTAGAATTTCACAGTTTAGCCACTTCGAGGATGAACTATAACATTGTATGCACTTTTGCATTTAGGAATTGACGAATTGTTTGGAATGTTTTTCTGCGTCCTGTTAAAATGTGTATGTAGTGAAAAATCAGGATAAATCCACAGCAGGCAGCTGCGTTGAGGCAATCATACGATGGTACGCCTCTGCCACCTGCGTGGACATCTCAACTTTATCGCTGACACACCAGAGGACAAGAATAATGAGATGGTGATTTCGAATGATGAGTGCAGACAAAAACTATATTACAGACATGTCTGCAGATAAGTTTATCAGATTATAAACTCACCAGACATGCTTACATTCGCAAACCTCGTAAAACACATAGTATTTATTAGTATGGCGTAACCCAGAAAAAATGTTGTGTGATGATCACCGTCATTTGTTTTGTGTCAGGATGTAATTTATCTACGTAAATACGAAATATTTACGCATATTTATCAGGAGTCCTTCCGAGGGTGCACCTGGTTCCCTGGCTTCTAATACTACACAACTAGTGGTATTCGAGCGGATTTCTGCACAAAAAAAGATAAAACGGTTACAGATCTGGTAACATGTTACGGACAGACATAGATATCTTATCAGAAAGCAGGTTTTGGTTACTATACCACGATGAGAAGACGGGTTGCTAAAGGGTAAATGTAAAATTGTTCCAACTTTTTGCAGTTCTGTTGTCCTTGGTTCTAAATACATATACGGGATGAACAGCGGTGATGACACTCAATTCGTCATCAAACGGGCATAATAACAATTATTATTAAATATTTCGTCACGTAAGATGCTAATGAATAATTTTAATAATCCCAGGAGTAACAGTTGCGCAACTACGCGATGTAACTAGACCGCGCTCCCGTTACGACCACCGTTACTGTAATCACTGTTATATGAAACTAAGTTTAGTTTAGTGTGAATTAGTTAATTTACCAACTATTTAGATTACTGTCTCTACAACATATTATCATAAGTAAATATCTGTGTAGTTAGCTCTGTTTGTACAAGCACTCTGTGTATGAATGTCTTATTTGACATTCATATCTACTCACTTAATTCATTGAGACTAAGGCTTTTGACTGCCACGGTGGCGCAGTGGTAGTGAATACGATTGCTGTACTTGTAATATGTATGTATTTACAAACAAAAAGTATATATGTATTCAAATCAGTTGTCTAGTACCCATAACACAAGCTCTGCTTAGCTTGGGACTAGATGGCGTTGTGTGTTAGATGTCCGAAATATTTCTTATTATTATTTATTTATTGAGTGGAAATAGTATTATGTCTAGGATATTTTTTTTTGAAAATTCTATAGAAGTATTCGGGCTGCGCATAACGCTATACCTTAAGAAGCTACATGAAGTAGCATTTCGTGGGAACGTAAATTAATGCTTAAATAAACTAACACATTATCAAAAGCTGTCAATAAAAAAGTAGGTAGTTCTGTTTGTTCAGGTAATGTACATATTAGCATAACAAAGTGTCATATTTGACATACCTGTCTTTTTTTAACTATTTCAACAAGAAAAAGTATCATATCGTCAGTCTAGATGTGACAACTCGTTTGTACACTTTTCAGTTGTCATGTTGTATGCTTTTCAGAAGAGATAAGAACTATTTTATTTAAGAAGGCAATATATTTTTACTGATTTTAAATTAAAAGTATATCAGCTATTATCAGAGCTCAGAGCTATTACTTACTACTACTACATGCTTAAGCTTTATCACAAAGTATTTGGCTATTATATATCACAGACTATTTTACTAAAGTCAAAGTCAAAGTCAAAGTCAAATCATTTATTTCCATAGGCCCCAAAAGGCACTTGAACACGTCAAAAATACAAACATCAAACATTATTAATACAAATATAAAATAAAACTCAAGTACTGAATTGATCAGTGATAAAAGGATGTAACTCAAGTAATCAATGATTTGAATTACCGGAGCTTAAGCGGCGTTCCCACGAGGCGTTAATCACGACAGTGAACCACGCTTTCGTGAAATACACTTCTGTGTGAACGCCCTCACGAAAGCAAGTTATGCGTTCACACAGAAGTGTATTTCACGAAAGCGTGGTTCACTGTCGTGATTAACGCCTCGTGGGAACGCCCCTTTAGATTGATTTCGATTCAACTCAAAGGTTTAAATTGAAATCAATCCAAGTACCTAGACCTAAATGTAGCTAGGTGTCCCCATCTAGGTCAACAACATGGAAAGCTGTAAAGAAATTCTAAAGAAATATTCCGCATGCGAATAACGACGGTAGATACAAAGAAAGTGTCGTTTTCGGATCTCCCGTGGGAGTCCGCACTTGAGGGTTGCTATAAGAAACTACGAATTTTAGAATGGGTCCAGGTAGGTATCTATTTTTGGATTGATGGTGAATGCACATCTCATAGTAGATAGAATAGTTTAGAAAATTTGCTGGTTTGAATTTAATATTTGAAAGGTTGGCTGGTAGAAAAAAAACGAATAAGATTGAGTTTGGGAAGTGATAGAAGCATGATTAATTAATCATTTCTACAATTTTAGGTCATCTTTAAATATAGCGGATGAACATTCAGTAAATAAATAAATATTTTCGGGCATTTAACACACAACGCCATCTAGTCCCAAACTAAGCAGAGCTTGTACTTTGGGTACTAGACAACTGATATTAATACATATACTTTTTTTGGTAAATAAATACATATACATAAAAAACTCCGAAACAAATATTTGCAGTTCATACAAACATTTGGTCCGACCCGGGAATCGACCCGAGACCTCAAGCACAGCAGTCGCATACGCTACCACTGGGCCAACGAGGCAGTCAAGTGATTTTCTGTTTTCATTTAAATATAGGTATAGTATATATTTGTTTAATAGAGTTTAAATATTATGAATTTAATGGGGCCCTATTACGAATATACCACACTACTGTTATATATCGTCATCTTACATGCTATTTTAGCGAATTGAATATATTTTATTCATCAAAACTTGATTAATTACTTATTCTTATACCTTAAATTTGTTTCATTTATTATTTTACTGCGTCTGTTATAACTGTAGGTATGTTATATAAAGTATGTATTTAACATAGTTTTACAGGAAGATTGCACTATAGGTAATATGGTTTTAATTAACAAGTTTAAATTTATACATTAGGGAACATTATTAATTCAAATACTAAAGGATAAAACCTTAACTTAGCTACGGTTTAATTAATCAATCTTTTTCAAATTGTCCACATATCTATACTAATATTATAAAGAGGAAAACTTTGTTTGTATGTTTGTTTGTTTGTAATGAATAGGCACAAAAACTACTGAACCGATTTAAAAAATCTTTCACCATTAGAAAGCTACATTATCCACGAGTAACATGGGCTATATTTTATTATGGAAAAAAATAGGGTTCCGTAAGATATTGGGGTTTTTCGGACACAAGGTGTTAAAAATCAACCAGAAAAGTTACTTATTTTGCGTATGCTGCGTAAACTGTAAAAGATAGAACCATAAAGTGTTCTAATTAATCGTAGATCTTATAAATATCTACAAAAAAGTCCACGACACACTACATGGGGGAAAATTTTTCGCTACGGGCAATAAAAGACGCAAACGAGGTTGCGTCGGTCAGCTAGTATAAAACATATTTGTAAAAAAAAATAGTTTTTTCTATACGCAAATATACAACAAAGACGATCAGCTTAAGTGATAGAAATAAGATAACACTGTTATCTTGTATCAACTATTAATGAGCCCATTATGAAGCTATACACAACTACATAATATGTATGTTACCGGTAGTCTGTATAATTCAGTATTCTATACAATACTTAGGCAATAAATAAATATTTTGGCCATCTAACACACAACGCCATCTAGTCCCAAGCTAAGCAGAGCTTGTGTTATGGGTACTAGACAACTGATATAAATACTTTTATACTTTTTTTTTTGTAAATACATACATATTATACATAGAATGTAATAATGCAATGTATAAAATACCTAAAACATGTAGGTAATGTGTGAAATATTATTTATTTTTAATTTGCGTGGGTATTCTATACAATACCTAATGCATGACCGGCTATGTGCTATCTACGGGAACAGGTCGAAAGCTATCCACTCAAACTCATTAAATCAAAATGATTCTGCATACTAAATTTCATGAAAATCGTTAGAGCTGTTCCGAGATTCGATATTCAGATTCAAAAAATGTGTCTCTACAAATTAATAAAGTATGCTAAAATATTGTTTTAGTGGAAGATTGCGATACATACAATACATTTTCATATTCTTTTACACATGTCAGTAGGTATATATTTAGACGGCTGGTGCAATTTACATTAAAATAGATGTTAAGTTTGACAAATTTAGTTTATCAAGCATTTTTGAATTTGAATTAAAGATCATAAAGACAAGATATCCTATTAATATTATAAACGCGAAAGTTTGTTAATATGGATGGATGGATGGATGTTACTCTTTCACGCAAGAACTACTGAATGAAAGATAATAGTCTTCGCGGCGTTGCTCGCGATTATTGTCGTACCGCGGGTAGCGCCCCGGGGTTCAGTTAGTTGTTTTATAAAAATAAATCTTTTAACACTGTGTACTTTAAAAAGTAAATGTGTACGTTTTTAAAGAACCAGCTGCGCCCCGCAGTGTTATCCGCGGTTGTCGTTAGACATTATTCTTATACTGCGGTACCTAAGTTGTTTCGGGAAACAAAGTAGCCCTTGTGCTATTCCAGAGCATAATCTATTTCTATGCCAAATTTCATTAATATCCGTTTAGCCGTTTTAACGCAAAAGTGAACAACAAAGAAATCTATACATCCACACTAAATTTCGCTTTAATAATATTAATAAGAAGATTCAGTCGTTAAGTATAGCATATATCACGAATACAGTCCACCAATGTTCTCGTTTGTCGGTCTCGGTTACTACGGAACTGTCATGTCTGAAATATGAGTGTGAGTCACATTAAAGGGCCACTTGGTCACTGTCAAGAGCACTTAAAGCCTAAATGAAAAGCCCAGCATCAGAAATAGATATAAGCAACATTAAAACCTCTATCAAATAAAGATTCTTGTACAAGAAGATTGTTACGACATCTAGGAAAAGGACTACAGCTTAAGAATACAGAAACAATTTCACTACTTGTTGATCGAATACCTAATAGAATATTTTAAAGTTATTTGCCAGATAAGACAAGTTCTCGGTAGACATCCTTCATCATATATATATATATGTATAGGTAGTTTTATATTGTTATATGGCAGATAACTATCTGATACTCTATCAGTAACTGGTGAAACTGGCCGAATAGGTCCGACAATTATAAATAAAATAAATAAATATTTCGGACAACTTACACACAACGCCATCTAGTCCCAAGCTAAGCAGAGCTTGTGTTATGGGTACTAGACAACTGATATAAATACATATATACTTTTTTTTTGTAAATAAATAAATAAATATTCCGGACATCTAACACAACGCCATCTAGTCCCAAGCTAAGCAGAGCTTGTGTTATGGGTACTAGACAACTGATATTAATACTTATATACTTTTTTTTTGTAACTACATACATATTATACATAGACAACACCCAAACTCCGAAACAAATATTTGCAGATCATACAAACATTTGGTCCGACCCGGGAATCGAACCCGAGACCTCAAGCTTAGCAGTCGCATACGCTACCACTACGCCATCGAGGCAGTCAATACATACATATTATACATAGAAAACGCCATTGAAGCATTTGATGTTATATAAGAATACAGTTGTACTACGGCACATGTAACGAAGTATTAAACGGTTAGTTGGAAAGAAAGTACTGATACCATTTAGTCACACGACATTAAGTGTAACTAATTGTTCATTATTCATATCTGATACATGAACTCTCTGTGTAAGATGAAATTTTGATAAAACATTATGTAAACACGACACTGCGTTCATAAAGATGTCACACTGATTAAAAATTTCATTTAAAGCATGTCTTTTAACCGTGGGAGAGCTGTGCTTCGGCATGAATGGGTCGGCTCGACCGGAGTGATACCACGGCCTCACAGAAAACCGGTGTGAAATAGCGTTTGCGCTGTGTTTCACCGAGTGAATGAGGATACCGGAGGCCCATACCCCAACCCCTCCCCCCATCCCCTTTCCCATCCCCCAAAGGTCGGCAACGCACTTGTGACGCCTTTGGTGTTGCGGGTGTCCATGGGCGGCGGTAATCGGTCGGTGATACGTCTGCTCGTTTGCCCACTATTCAATAAAAAAAAAAAAAAAGCCATATGAGAATTTTGTTTCCGTAATAGCTTTAAATAATTAAATTTAAATACAGATTTAAAATTTAAATTAGCGAATCACAGGAAACTAATTTTAACAAATTATTTTTAAAATATAACCTCGTTTAAAAGAATTAAAATAATCTGAATTATACTCGCAGACTTACGCAAAAGGCCATATTGTTCAAGAGCTCCTCACAGACATCTGAGTTAAAGAATCACTTGAATGTTACAGCCGTTTCGGAGATTAAAACTCGTGTTAGACGCACTTACAGTAGTGTAGTTAAGTTCGAATTACTACAATTATATAACAATTACTGAATGGTGTCTATGAGTTAGTGACAACAACAATAACAAATAACACACACTCACTGTGTTGTTGGGATTATTAAATTTCCACGACAGTTCTTCAACAACCTGAGCCCATCCCATGTGGTAACTCTTCCTGGGTTGGTTAAAAGCAGCAGTCGTCCTGAATTCCACCTCCACTACCGGAGGTGGGGTCGGTGTTCGGTATAAGGACTTCCACACACCCATTGTCACTTGATTTGTTAACACTGCACTGCCACTTTCAGAATGTTCTAACGGCACTAATGAAGTCATTGCGAAACTAACCCTTCTTGATAGAAACTTAGAAGAGCTGTTCCCGCGTTCATCGTATTAATTTTTGTCACTATATTTTCTCCATGGGCTTCGTATTATAAATTACAACTGTCTAGTATGATAAACGTTGATGATATAATATGGTTGATGCTACACGAACTGTGTTAACTGTAATGAGGTCGTACTTTAGTTTTCCGGCAACATTTAATGATAATTTTGTTAGCTGTTAAATATTTACATATTAACGTTAATTTGATTACAAATGATTTGATAACGTTACTCATTGTTAATTAGTTCTTATTTTGAAAGTCGATGAAGTGAAAACTTTTACTGACTGTCCTGTTAGTGTACAGAAATGTGAAAGTGTATGTTTGTTCAATCACGTTTGGATTGAGGTGATTTAAGTTATAAAATATACGGCATGTTTATAACGCAAATTACCTGGCCAGTTGGCCAGACTTTGTAAACAAGTTTATTTAATATTTATAATATAACAACTCGGTGACTTTGTAAGAAATGCGTGTGTAATCTTTTAGCTGATACGGGACCGCAATTCTTCAATTAATTTACAAATTTATTTTATTGCTATTTGTTTTTCTTCAATAAACGTGATAAATAAAGAGATAGGGGTATCAATTACGGATTTCGGTTAAAAAGGTAGTTCTAATGATAACAAGATATTAAATTACTTTAATAATGCTTGCATACTTTAACTTTTTACATAATAGTAATATTGATTGAGTTATCGTAGAGTAAAAAAGTCTTAAAATAAACATGATCTTTGAAATTATTGATTATTAAATTATCCATTCACCATCTCTAATCACTTGTCATGTTCATAAACATAGTGAATCATGAAGAATATTATCACAAACACATTTTTTAACATTTAAAAGAAAAAACCTATAAAAGTTTGACGATGCCTTTAAATTTCTTTAATCTATACTAATAATAAAGCTGAAGAGTTTGTTTGTTCTGTTAAATCTCAGGAACCACTGGTCCGATTTGAAAAATTATTTCGGTGTTGGATAGTCAATTTATCGAGGAAGGCTATAGGCTATATATCATCACGCTACTACTAATAGGAGCGCAGCACCAATGAAGAATGTTTCAAAAACGGGGGAAAATTTTCACGCTACTGGCAATATAAGACGCAAACGAGGTTGCGTGGGTCAGCTAGTAATACACAATGGCATTATTCAACATGTCAGGAAGTCGTATTTGCTTTGATACGATCAAGAATCAAAACTGTCGAAAACGTATTCCATTGACCCGGATGATGTTCGTATCGATGTTCTCGGTTCTTACCATTCGCTACTGTTTTTGTTAGGCTTGATCACATAGCAATCAAAGTAACCGGTCTTGCAGAAATGACCAGGAAGTAGGACAGCGATGTAGAAACTTAAAGCTTTAATATGCGCACCAACACACAGACGACCTTCAAATTTAAATAAATTTAAAAGTTAACTATCAATCTTTAAACACTCCCTGACTGGGCCAAACCGCAATCTTGTCATCTTTACATGGTATAAAATAAAGTCGCTTTCGTTCTTCGTTCTGTCTTTTCGCTTAGGTTTTTGATACTACTGAAATTGCAGTTTTTAGCAAAAGATAGAGTGATTCAAGAGTAAGGTTTATATGTGTAAAACTTGCATATTATGGCAGAGGAAATCCAAGAACAACAAAAACGAAGAAAAAAAAAATCAAATTGAAGCCGTTCATGTTTAGTTTTGATTGTGTTTAAGTAAATATTTTTTTATATATTTCAAAGCAAATTCAAAGGATTTACCGTATGTAGACGGTGATGAATACTTAAATACCGATAACTAACACACGTATGGTTATGCAAATACGTATAGTGGCAAATAATGTTCAAAAACAAACGAAGTCTCGCCGCTAATGATTCAATACCAAACAACTATATTAACATAAAATATTAGTCTACAAAGAGTTAAATAAATAGAGTTTTTTTTTTGCCAAGTATAACAACTAACTAGCTGTCCCACGCAACCTCGTTTGCGTCTTTTATTGTCCGTAGTGTGAAAATTTTCCCCCGTTTTTGAAGCATTCTTCATTGGTGCTCCGCTCCTATTAGTAGTAGCGTGATGGTATATAGCCTATAGCCTTCCTCGATAAATGGACTATCCAACACTGAAATAATTTTGCAAATCGGACCAGCGGTTCCTGAGATTAGCGCGTTCAAACAAACAAACTCTTCAGCTTTATTATTAGTATAGATTTGGCTGAATCACTTAAGTTGGAAAAATCCTATTGGTTTCATTTTTATTGGAAAAGTATTTTTGAATCTTATTTTACTGTTCACAAAAAAAACAAATTACGCTGATTTAGAATCTATGCATAAAGACTTACTTTTTAAACATTTAAGTTAAAACAGCAAACCATTGCAGTCTAAAGAATAATATTATGTAAAAATACAACCAGAGGCCAATTCGTGTGAACTTAAAAACGATTGATACATAAATATACAACTAAATACAGATAAATACTTAGTCTGTAAAATAATGCATACCTACATGATATTAGAATAATAAATAGAAATTCACTGAATATTAATACATAAATTTACACAAAATACAATAATAATACTACATTTGTGTATATCATGCAAATATATGCGTACCTACACGCATTATATATCAATTTAGTTATTTCTAAGAACGAAAATACATTTAATTAAGCGTTTCATCAAAACGGTAGGTAATAGTTTAATATAAAAATGATGCATCAGATGCGCAGTTTAACCTGGCCAGATTGCGTTTTACAAATGTTAATAGAAAATTAACAAATGTATGAAATAACGTCGCTCAACGCTAGGTCACGGGGTCAACGCCTAATATAAGCCAATATGCAAGAGAATAAGGCGTTAGCGATTGTAGAAAGACAATCGATACAAAATACTTGCAACTCAACTGATGAGACAGATCGGAATAACTCAGTTACTGCGTTAGCCACTAAAAATGAAAAACGTAAAGAAAATTATAATAAAATCGATCATCAGATTAGCTTCATACATATTCGTAACATCCACGATTATTACACGACACCTTCATTTGTTAATACTCCTAATATATCTCACTGTTCATCAGTATTCTTTAAAACAATCCCATAATTATTACCATTATACAATAATTTAAGAAACTGCTATTTCTCAATACGTTACACGAAATACTCAGTCTTGGAAGCAACTAAATACATAAAACATACGTACTACGGAAGTTCAGTTACATCATAGCGTCAATTTAAAACTTGAGTTTGAGTTTGATAAATATGTTTGAACTGTGATCTATAACGTGACCCCAACAATACACACATTCACTGTGACTTATGGTTTTATTATTGCTCATGGAAATTGGAATTGGGTCATAGAAAAATGAACTCAGACGACATTATCAATTTAGAGATAAATTACGTTACTTAATCGCTTGCATTTGACGAGGATAGTGTGGATAAAACAAGATATATATTCGAATGTTACTATCTATACCTACTAATATTATAAAGCTGAAGAGTTTGTTTGTTTGTTTGTATGTTTGAACGCGCTAATCTCAGGAACCGCTGGTACGAATTAAAAAAATCTTTCAGTGCTGGATAGTCTATTTATCGAGGAAGGCTATAGGCTATATATCATCACGCTAAGACCAAAAGGAATGGAGCCCCAATGAAGAATGTTTAAAAAACGGGTGAAAATTACGCTACGGGCAATAGTAAACGTAAACGAGGTTGCGAGGGTCAGCTAATCTATCATAAGTGTCAATTTCCAAAGGAAAAATTTCAAATAAAAAGGAAGGCGAAAAAACCAATAAGAAGAAATCAAAATTTTATTAAATAAAATGAGAACTGTTTTAGAATGAAAGAAAAATGCTAATAAGGTTTAATCTTGTATGAAAGAAAAATACAGGGAGCAGAATGAGTCAGAACAAAGCATGACTCATTGGAATCAAGGAAATCAAAATGAATTCCAGTACATAACTGAGTGTATCTCGTGACTCGTATTATTTATTACCGGATATATTGTATATGGTACTTTATGTTGTACGTTATATAACAATTCAACAAGTAAATCAACAAAAAATATAAACTATTAGAAATAAGAAACTAAAGAAAGAAAAGCAGAACCTGTATGACTCTGATTTGACATTGAAATTGTTTACGTCCATTGGGTTGTTAAATACATAATTTAGTAATTACTGAACCATTATATTCTCTTCAAAAGTATAGTACGAGTATTTTATGAGCACTTGCCAAAGCAGTTCTCAACATAAGAACGTAATTATACTTTCAAGTCAAGATAATTACGCTAAACCTGACTTAAAGAAAGTTATATTACTGGCAGATCCACAACCCTTGTATCTCTAACTCGTCATAATAAGTAAAACTTTATGTATAACTTGTTCAAAATGTAAAAGTTTATTGTTTAAACGTGTTTGTCCGTCAATAAGATAAAACAAGAAGAGTGACTCAAATCGTTGATGTACGTCCGGGTGACATTTGTACACCTAAATATTCTCACTCGTCTACTTTCTACGGTTCATTGAAAAATTACCGACAGACATGCTTTTGTCATTTGTACAGTTGCTTTTAGTCGTTAGTGTTGCACATGATGCGCGCATTAGCGATGGCAGTGAAGGCTTCGCTAGTACCGAGTACCACATCCGTTAAAGCTCCATCATTCCAGGGTAACAGCGCAATAAACCGTACGTCTAAAACTTGCGGTTAGATTTTAAAGCCGTTAGTTCATGACAACAATGGAACTGTATCCGTACACATAGGTACTGTTCTAATAGGCTTATGTGGTGCCGTAATGATTATAAACGGATTGATGTCATTTATAGGTAGATGAAATGAATTTACGAACTTAGTCATGCAATACGGCAATAAACTTGGAGCGGTAAATTGAACGCAAAAGTACCGCGTATACTGTACGGATATTAAATGTGGGATGAGAATTTGTTAGAAAGCGTTTTATTTGAACTGAACTTGCGATTCATAATTTGATAAATAGATGAATCGATGCGCGATTGAAATGTTGCTGTGGCGATGCTGTAAGTTCCACAAAAAGATATTTGCTTAGTGTCAAGATGTGAGTGATGTTGTTTGTGGATGATTAAAACTGTAAGGCAATGTCAGACGTTTACTTTCAATTCGTCCAGTAAACATTTAGTTATAAGTAAGAAATAGAAGTTTACAAAGTAAACCACGGCGAACTGAACAAGTTACACGTTACCTGTGTAATCGATGAGCTTAAATTACAGGAAACGTTACAATTGTGGAATTGGTTCCATGCATGAACATGCGTGATAAATATTAAGGCGTATCGGGTTTAAACTTGAGCGTTTATAACATTTTTATATTACACATCACATACACCTTATTTGAGAATTGTATGGAAACATCTGGAATTGAAAATAAGTCGGGTTAAGGTAAACTGATGATTATATCTGCGTCTGCGTTAAATTGAGGATGTGGTTTAAATACCTTAATTAAAAGCAATTTTAACTAACAAACGTAAATATTTTAAGTTGTAAATAAAGACGAAGAAAAATGTTTACGACGGTCTTAAAATTTGTAAAATGAATCTGAAAAAGATTTTCTAACCACGGACCACATCCCTAAAAGCTTTGTTGAAACAAGTTCAACCGCGAACGGATGAGATGTGAGAGATGCTAGCTATCTAGCAAGTGCAACGCCCGACAGTGTATAAACATAAACAATATTACGTCCAGAAATAGTCTACTCTACTAATTAAAGGTTTTAATTGTACATTTTTACTCAAGAGCAGGCGACAAATTTAAGAAGCGATTGCGTGCCTTAAATTTTATTTACAGAAATAAATAAGAAACAAGCACAAAATTGTACATAATCACTCCCATGACTCAGGAAATAAAATGTTTAATTAATAGAAAGCAATTTAAATTCACGACACGATTTCAGGCACGTTATGGGAGGATTAACTAGAGAGTTGATATGTTACTCTCTCCTTCCGGATGACGTAGATACCTGGACATGGTTACGTCGGGAAGTATTTATGTAGTTAATGTCGGTGTACCGCAACTGCGGAAATGGCTGCATAGCATATTCTGGTCAAATGACATTGTTAGCATACTGAGCTTGCGATACAGCCTCAATTGCCGCCTTGCAGAAGACATATTAAGGCCCCGAAATGTGCAAAACGTTCCCTTCTCCTTGAACGCTTGCCTTAGGGCGATGAAAGATGATCTGCCTTGCTTATTTCTACTACGAATTAAAAGGGACAAATGACGTCTATAATGAAGTCGTTTTATTTGATATAAATCCTCGGATTACTCTCAAATCAGTAGTGAAGACAGGTGTAGATCAGCAAAGGTTACCGATAGAATCCAAAAGTAAATTCATATTTTTAAAGTTATAGTTGAAGATTGATGTCCAAAACAGAAAGATGTAGATGATATCACTTCGTTGTTACCTGCGCTGACGTTTTCATACATCAAAAGACAACAACAATTTGATTGATGAAAATGATATTGCGTTATCAATATGAATAGACAAGAAGATGGTATAAAAATGACTTGAACAACCTAACGAAATAAACAGTTGAAATAATGTGCAAAGATAACTAACTATCGGAGCAAATAATGTCAAGGCATAATTGCTATTTATCACAGTGGTTGCGGAAATTCATACTGATTTATTATTTATATTAACACTAGGTCGGTACAATACCATAATTTGTTTTATTATTTATTAGTTTTTGTCCACGGCTCCGCTCCAGTGTATATCAGTTATCGTAGTAATAAAGTAATATTAGTATTTTCGTTAAAGATAGAATTTCGAAAATTGGTTTAGTAGTTTAGCCTTGAAAGACTAAAATACATACTTTTGGGACTTTTGAGTACCTTACACATGTTACCATGATTGTTCAGCGATTAAAAGGATGGTTGCAATTCTTGTATGTAGTTGGTATTGAAATTTCAACGGTCCAAAGAAAAATGTAAGTAAATATACAAGTTCTGTGTTAAAGGTAGGTTGTGTTTGTTTTGTTCTCAAACAAGCAGTTAGCGCCTCTGTGGACGCTAAACACATCATTGTTTGCTCACTCGCAGCATAAATATGCTAACATTGAAAAGGTCGGTATTTTCTGACGTAAGTAAATCTGTATTTGGCATAGCTAAAATATTTCTTTAAGTTAAAAGAACGTTTATACTATACTAAAAATGATGAAATGATTTAAGTTTTAATATTTTGCCATGGAATCCTAAATAACACTCTCTTTACTTTCAAGAAATCACTTGTAAATATTTCACAGTAACACAAAAACATAACAATATAAGCACTTGAAAAAAAATTGATTGAAATTGTAATGTTAAGTCACTTGCACTAAATATTGTTTTAAGTAGAACATGAGACACGCCTGTGAACGGCTATTAATCGAGGAAAACTAATGAGTTTAGCAAATGACCAGTGTATTGGTAACGTAGCTTTCCTTGTTTGACATTATATGATCTATTTATATCAAACAAGAAAATATTAATTAAAACAATTAAAATCACTGTCACAAAAACTGACTCAACTTTATGATATCTTCATTCGGGACAATATTTAATTTTGTTTTCCATTTTGTGTACTATTCGTGCAGTAAGCACAAGTATTAGATATTCTTTGAAAACAGTTCGGATCAAATACGATTAATTAGTTCGTATAAAATTACTTGTCCTGTTTGATCATCAACGCCGAGGTTAAGCCGCTGGAGCGACAACTACAATTATTTTTTTATACTGTAAGCATCTAATACACGAATAAAAGAACATCTACATAGTTAAAACAGATATGTACTTCCATTTCTATGTCAAACATTTAACAGACTTTATATAAATAAATACACGCATATTTAAGTAAATGAATATTTTGCGGAAGATAACTTTACCGACATACATAAATAAAGTTACGGTTCAAAATTTCATTGCGGACGTTGCGAACATCTGTGTTTATGTGATACAAAAAACGCGTGAGTTATCCAATATGGCGAACGTGAAAGGCCAAGATATGGTAATATAGTTATTAGAAATCGGAAACCGACGAGCGCGTACCGTTTGGGCAACTCCCGACACAAACAACGGCACCCAGAAAGTGTTGTACCGTCAAAATGTGAAACAAGTTTTTCTTATCAATCAGCTGTTTGGGAGCAACGTTTTCAACCAAGATTTACGTTATTATTATAATCGATTTCTTTTATGTTCGATAATTTACTTTATTATTATGTCGATTTCTCTTTAAATTTCCTCTTCGTCGCCAGTTTGGCTTAATTTCCCGGTAGCACTTATTTTACTACAAATAAATCTACATACTGTTCACTAATGATATCAGCTCTTCTGACAAGATCAAGATGTTGATTTATTAAACAATTTGTGCCACTACAATAGCTATTATAACACTGGTATTGAATCATCGCAAGAGTCTTACATTTTGGCAAATGGTTAATAAACATCTGACGCTATAATGCACCATTTCAAAACATAATTATCTGGCTATTAATAAACAAATTGGTACGAATATGAAAAGATAATTAAAAGATGTTAAAAATTTAGAAAACAACACACATTTCTTAACCTATTTCCATCTTATTATAAGATATGGTGTAAGAAACCCATTCCGTGAATTGCTTTAAACAATAAAAAAATTTAGTTGTAAATAGTATTTTTTTGTGCAACCTCGTTCGCGTCTTCTATTGCCCGTAGAGTAAAATTTTACCCCCGTTTTTGAAACATTAGTTATTGGTGCTCCGCTCCTATTGGTATTAGCGTGATGATATATAGCCTATAGCCTTCCTCGATAAATAAATAAAATAAAGCTAAAATCGTTCCTATGAAAAATAAATTGAGGAACGGTATTTACGACTCGTAGTCGGTTGTAGAAAATTTTTACACGATGACGATTCGTTAAATATAGGAACTGGGCATAAGTAGTTTGTTAACTTCATCGTCCAGAGCTGAGCATAGGCCTGGCTAGAAGAGACACGTTTTATACCTTTAATTTGGGAGATATTTGTTCTATCGTGCGATATATCACACACAAAACGAAGTGACATGGATAATAAAAAAATATATTGTGTTTTCGTACCAAAAATGTCAATGACAGAGTGATCAAGAGTAATCATGTTTCCAGTAATTGGATTGGCTACTTGGAATTGGGATTGGCTTCTTGTAACGATATGTAGACACATTACGTCGACATGCCAAACACAAATGAAGAGACTTAAAGAAATAGAAAGATGGTGAGCAATCGTGCCTATATTAGTTGATAAATATCGAGTAAAACTTGTAGTTTATGGTACCTTGCAAATTAGAAAGAAATTGTTCATGTACTGTTTTTATATTTATTTATATAGGTATTTGTATTTCTAGGTAAATACAAATATTATTTATGTATTTTATAAAATAAATTCATCTAAAATTCCGAGTAAAGATACTTTGGTCAATTAAACATGCGTATTTGCCAGCGGCTCCACCCTCACAGACAGTTACTTTCGAATTTATAATATAAGTATGGGTTCATTCTTTTATCGAACAGTCTTGAAAATCAAAAGGACAGATTCATATTTTTAATGTTTGAGTGTAGATATTTATTTATTTATTTATGGAAAACTTACAGCTAAATACATTGGTAATAAAAAGCATGTATTTGTTCTGATATCTGATATGTAATATTTATATTGTCATTGCCAATTATTTGAAGTATAAATAAATAAATATATTTGGACATTTAACACACAACGCCATCTAGCTCCAAACTAAGCAGAGCTTGTACTACGGGTACTAGACAACTGATATTAATATATATATACTTTTTGAAGTTATACTTCTTTTGGCGCGATGGAGAAAAATGATGAGAGTGAATTTTTACGATGCGCGCACACACCGACACCTGAATTCTACATCGTGAAGTTAGTTCTAGGTGGCATGAAAATCGATAACTATGTTCAAGTTGTATATTCTAGTATTTTTATATTTAGAACACGTGTTTCGTAACAGTACAATAAATTAAACAGTGTGAATAAATAAATATTATTTATTTAAATAAAATCTTTTTGATTAATTTTAATATTATATTTATCGTTAATCACTACTGCATTTTAGTTATTTTTTTTTCCATACGCCAAAGAAGTATAACTTCTAACGCGTGTACATAAGTACACACATTTTAATTTTTTATTGTAAATACATACATATTATACATAGAAAATATCGAAACTCCGAAACAAATATTTGCATATCATACAAACATTTGGTCTTACCCGGGAATCGAACCCGAGACCTCAAGCACAGCAGTCGCATACGCTACCACTGCGCCACCGAGGGTACAACATTAAAATGTTATTAACTATATTCATGAAACTCTGTTATAATACCGAGAAACTGTTAATGTGTACAGCGATAGAGCCGGCATTCGAATATTCGATTTGTAAAATGTGGGTCGAATGTGTTGACTTTAGATTATGTACTTACATATTACCTATACGTACTCCTTTAACCGATAAATCCGTATAATTAGAATGGGGTACCAATATTATAGCGTGAAGAAAAAACATTCAAACCATTTTAAGTTCAATTTAGTATTTCGTAATTTTACCCTGTAGCATAATATCTATTTAGATACGAGATTTGTTTAATGCATTATGTTTTTAAAGTCCTCTGGGACCATGGGCGTACCCAGGGTAGGGCAGGGGAGGGCAGCTGCCCCCCCCTAGATGTTGACGTGCCTACTATCTTCTTCTCTCGATTATGTGTAAAGCACACTCAGACGCGTAAAAACGTGAATAAGATCGACTATGGAGAAAGACAGATTTATTTTCTGTGTTGTTGTAAGATCGGCAATCGGCATCGGAATCGGAATCAGTCCTAGGACTATGCGATGTTCGAGCGTAGTGACGATCAGAGCGTGCTCTTTAGCGAGGAGAACTACTCATCATAGTCCTAAGATATCAAATCTTCTGAGTCGGTTTATGTAGTTTTTTATGGACAGCTGACAAGCCCATTCATTTGGAACGTATTTTAGTCACTACAAATAATTCTCGGAAGCAAAATATTATAGTCTGATATATCAGAAATTTGTTGTCCAGTAATAATTTCTAGTTTCGTCCTAGCATCCCGTACAGGTTTTTGTGCCGCATAGATATATCATCTCATTTTGCTTTGGTATGGTTTTTCCACCGGTCTATATGTAAGCCCACATTGTGCTCGCACTCGAAGGCCGATGGGACACCATTTCCGAAATCTTATTCCCAAGCTGGCTCAGCGCGTGCTTGGCTCGGTTGCTGCCAAATATGAGGGGGCCCGATGACTTCTGCAGGAGACTATACGCGGGCGTTGTGCGGTCTCCAGTATGGGCGGAGGTCCTGAAGGCCAGCAATATCGGGCTATTGCGACGTCCGCAACGAGCTGACCCTCAGGTAGGAGTCCTAAGACTCGAAAAATCGAAGACCAGAAATTTCTATTCCCCAGGTTCTTGTGGAGGAATGGAAGGAACGACTTGGGCAACCGAGTGCTGGGCACGCCGTTATTGCGGCGGTAAGACCCATTATGGAGGATTGGCTCGAGAGGTATCACGGGACCCTCTCATACCGGCTGACACAGGTGATCACTGGGAAAGGATGCTTCGGAGAGCACCTGTGTCGGATCCGCAAAGAGCCAACGCCTGAGTGCCACCACAGCGATGACCAAACCATAGACACTGCATTCCACACACTGGCAGAATGTTCAGAGTAGGGCGAGTCGAGGCGGCCATCGGAGTGGGGGTTCTCTTGCTTGATAACATTAATGCGACCATGTTGCGTAGCGAGAGCGCGTAGAACTCTGCCGTCTTTTTCTGCGAGCAAGTTATGCTTGCGAAGGAGATGGCGGAGCAGGACCGTGCGAAGTTTAGAACTTTTCCTGTCCGCCAGGCCCGGGAACGCGCCAGGTACCGCAGACGACTCGGGCGCCGGAGATCGCCAAACGATCTCCGTCCTCCATAAGCACAAACTTGGGAGTGACAGGTGAGGATCACCCTAGCAGAAGCAAGCCGGGCCAACGGCGCGAGCTATACAAAGTGCTCGCGCCCCTTTTTAAAATAGAAAAGGAGCATCAGGGTTCCTACACAGGAGGGGGCCATCTACCTACAAACCATTGGTGGCCCGAGGTACGTCGGGGTTCCAAGGATTTCCTTATTTCCTTCTGAGGGTGCACCTGATTCCCCGGCTTCTAATATCCGTGACGGTGTGCGGTTTTCAGTCGGTTCGAGTCCGACATAACCATCAGATTGAGATATCCGAGGGAATTTCCGCCCAAAAAAGAAACAAAAATGTTCACACACTCACGTTGCGGTAAGATATTTTCTTCGACTTTTACTTGCGGACAGTTACCCTTTTTTCTGTACGGAAATCGCCCCAGATACCACCGACTGATCCTGGACCGCACGCCATCCCGATTATTAGAAGTCGGAGAACCACATGTACCTACCCTGAAAAGGAAAACCCTCGAACCTACGGTTTAAGATTGCTCCCTCCTGTGCAGAAATCCCGGTGTTCCTTTTCTACCCAAAAATAAGCGCTTATGCTGCCACCTCGGCCTGATTGCGGACAGTTACCCTGACGAAGAGTGAATGTTATTTGGGCTGATTTAGCGGCACTTGCTTTTAGCCTCCAGTCCTGTAGGCAATTGTGAACTTCAAGAAGCAAGTATGAGACTCGCTTTGGATTTTTGTAGCTCACAAGTACCGTTGTGAATGTTGCTATACTGACACCAGACCAGGCAAATATAGAATATACCTAATGATTTTTTTGCTCAGTGTACATAGAACAATTTTTTAACGATAACGTTTATGTTTCATCTTAAACTGTTTTGCCGAAGACTTTTGAAAATTTCTTTTAAAATGTTATCGAACCGAGTGGCGTGCAATTAATTGGAGAAACCTATGTCTAGTAGTGGACTGCGAAAGGGTTTTTAAAATAGCTGTTCTATTATGAAATAATTTATTTAAAAAAAAATGCCTTTCTTATATCCATTTATTTGACGAGGTGCTTTTAAAAAAACCCGATTTGCCCCCCCCTGGCCCAGAACCTGGGTACGCCCATGTCTGGGACACAGAATATATTCTAAGTGCAGGAGTTATCTTAGCCTTTAGATGGATAAGATAATCAAAATTATACACTATATTCGTTCACTACTGGCCATTAGCCTTTTCTTATAAAGTTTGTTATATTCATAGATATAAAAAAATCTTAAAAACTTTTCTAAGGGCCTCTTCTTAGAAAAGTTTTTAAGTATTTTTTTGTATTCTGATGTGGACTGCAAAATAGCCGTGGGAGAGCCACGCTTCGGCATGAATGGGCCGACTCGACCGGAGTGATACTACGGCCTCACAGAAAACCGGTGTGAAACAGCGCTTGCGCAGTGTTTTACCGAGTGAGTGAGGATACCGGAGGCCTCCCCCAAAGGCCGGCAACGCAATTGTGACGCCTCTGGTGTTGCGGGTGTCCATGGGCGTCGGTAATCGCTTACCATCAGGCGATACGTCTGCTCGTTAGTCCTCTATTCCATAAAAAAATGCGGATGATATTCGTAGACTAAAGAATAAGTTATTTTAATGAAACGTAGCGCAAAATTTGCATCAAAAAACAGGTGAAGCCTATTTTCCTAATATTCAATTCGAAATAACTGTATGTAACATATAATCAAACTGTCATAAGATAGATATCTCAAAAAATCGTAACAGTATTTCCAGAAACTGCAATCATTTTTACCTGTGAGAATATATCTAGCAAGTACAATATTGTACGCAATAAATGTTGAATTGCAGCTCTATCGCGAGTGGAAATCACGGTGACTATTACTGCGGACAGGTTCTCACAAACACTATCGTATAATATCGATGTCATAAAAGCTTTTCCCAAGAAACATAAAATATAACAGCACGTCTCACATACGCTTCAGACAAAGCCGAAGAGAAAAGAAAAACATCTCTAGATTTTCACTTTCCTCGTGTGTTATGAAGCTCTGTTGTATCGTCTACTAATAAAAGGCGCCTTTTTAACCGACTTCAAAAAAGGAGGAGGTTCTAAACACGACTGTATTTTGTTTTATGTTTGTTACGTCAGAACTTTGGACTAGGTGATTCTTTTTTGAAAGCTGATACTTCCCGTGTGGTCCCATTTCAATTTGGTCCAGTTCTTAAAGTCGGTTTCTTTTTTGTTAAAATTTGTGATTATGTTATTATTTTCACATGTTTTTATCAAGTATATTACCAAAATATAGTGGTATTATTTGTTATTTATGGGACTTGTGCCATATGAAATCTATATTTGTAAGTGTGATTAGTAGATAATATGTAATAATCATAAATTTAAAATTTAAAAAATCCCCTACCTACCATCAGGTCGAAGTTATCAATTAATTGTCATTTAACGATTATACTGGCACGCGTGAAGCATTTAATCAAGTAATCATACGCCAAAAATCTGATACTCTTACACTGCTGGACCGCTATGCAAGAACCTCCGCAAGGAAAGTTTCGAACGAACTACTTGAAGGCTTTCTAATGAAAGAAACCATATCAACTTCGGTCCATCCCTTTGAGAATAGACAGACATCGATATCAAACCTATTAACACCCCTCTTGTTGCGTCGTGGGCTAAAAATGATGTAGTGCGCAACATACCAGCTGAGCCCTGCGGTGTTACCCGCGGTACGACATCAACCGCGGGCATCACCGCGGGGCTCAGCTAGTCAATAATATAATCATAAACACCTAAAGACCTATCAAACTACATACCTAAGAACTGATAAAAATATAGTATCACATTCGTGTTTAATTTGTAACACTGAAATGTTTCCTCGCTCTTAAATGTCAAATTGCTTCCAAGGTGGACCAGTTAGTTGCCAGTTTCCATGGACAATTCCCACGCTAAATATTGTGTATGTGTGGTAATAATTATGCTTTCTATAAACAAAAGCGGACATTAACGCATGTGCAATTATTTGTTGACTTTACTTTATCTTATTCTGAGACCAGCACGGTAGGAATGTGTATCATTAACTACCTTTATTTGTGCCTGCTGCAGATAGGCATCTTGCTCAAAAAGGAGGTTTTGGTTTTTTAATAATCAAGAAAATTTAGATTTTTTTACATTATTCAGACACATACATATATACATATGTATGTATATAGATATGTGTATGTATATATAGGGTGTTTTTTTAAGCTAGATAGAACTTTAAATTGTAAAAAGTAACACAAAAAATTAAATTTTGATGAAACTTTTTTTTTTATTTGTTTCAGTATACTCTGACAAATCATCATGAATAGACTCACGCTTGAACAACGCTACGAAATTATCCAAATTTACTTTGAAAATCAGTCGTCGATTCGCGCAACTTATAGACGACTTCGTCATTTGTATGGCATATAACACGAACAATGCTGGCCTCCAAGGCGTCAATTGTTGCTGGTTTATCAGCATAAACCAGTGACTTCACGTAGCCCCACAGGAAATAATCGAGAGGTGTCAAATCGCACGACCTTGGAGGCCAATTGACAGGTCCATTTCTCGAAATCAACTTATCGCCAAATTTTGATTTCAATAAGTCGATGGTTGCGTTCGCCGTATGGCACGTAGCGCCTTCCTGTTGAAACCACATCTCCTCCGGATCAATGTCATCCATATTTTCAAACAAAAAATCATTGATCATGGTGCGGTAACGATCTCCATTGACCGTAACGCGAGCTCCGGCCTCATTTTTGAAGAAATAAGGTCCGATGATGCCACCAGCGTGAAAACCGCACCATACGGTGCATTTTTCTGGATGTAATGGAGTCTGTAGGGTCTGTTGTGGATTGGTCTCACTCCATATGCGGCAATTTTGCTTATTAACAAACCCGTTAAGCCAAAAATGCGCCTCATCGCTGAACACAATTTTGCGATAAAACAGTCGTCTATAAGTTGCGCGAATCGACGACTGATTTTCAAAGTAAATTTGGATAATTTCGTAGCGTTGTTCAAGCGTGAGTCTATTCATGATGATTTGTCAGAGTATACTGAAACAAATAAAAAAAAAAGTTTCATCAAAATTTAATTTTTTGTGTTACTTTTTACAATTTAAAGTTCTATCTAGCTTAAAAAAACACCCGTTAGATATACTAGTGGTCACCCAGGTGACAAAATTGTACCATAATACATTTTTGTTTAATTTTTTTTTGTTTTCTGCATTTCTCCATATAAACTTTAGCTGTGCCAAATTTCATACTCCTCCGTTCGCATAGTTTTCTTAAAAAGGCACTACAAAGTTTTTGCACGCATTAACATAGATGTAGGTGTAAAATTATTTCAATAAGGTATTTTAAGCAACTAATGACATTGATACAGAATACACAAATAGAATTTATCGATTCAGTAACTAGAATAAAGCTAGACAGCGTGATCTGTATTTATTACGATTTAGACGACTTTTTAATTTATTTTGAAATATCTTATATCGCTATCGCTGAGATTTAGATACATCTTTATAGTATTAATGACGATTTTATTATTAGGTCATGGCGCTCGTTAAAGATATTGACAATTCTTTTGAGGTATGGTTTTTCAATCATCGTATTATATCCGTTACAAAATATTTCTGCAGTATTCGAAGTTATGTCCATACATTTACATGGTTACGAAATATAGCTTTCGTAATTACATAATCAATATATCTGTGTGACATTGAAAATAATTATATCTTCATTAAATATGACCCCAATATTTGAGCACAACCTTTCACCCTTGTCAGTCGCTTCCGTATAGAATATCAGTGGTACAGATCGAACTGTCTCTGCCTGTGACATAAATCGAGTAATTTTTTACCCGACTACGGCGAAGGCAAAAGAAAGTGTAATAGTTGTTGCAGTCTATGTATGTTTGTATATTCCATCATAACACCTAAACTACTAAATCGATGATGAATGAGGTGTTAAAATATTCATAATAATGACCCGGGTGACATTGGCCATATACTCGTAAACTATTAAAAGATTTTACGTACTCTGAATATAGTTTTTTTTTAGTTACTTAAAACTAACGAATCACGTTGTTACCAAACTCCTTTGTAACGGCTGGACTGGAATTTGTGTTCATATCAGGTTGGTTGCTACATCTATTTTTTATAACTGCCTCAGTGGCGCGTAAGCGACTGCTGTGCTTGAGGTCTTGGGTTCGTGTTGTTTGCAAATATTTGTGTCGAAGTTTGGGTGTTTTCTATGTATAATATGTATGTATTTACAAAAAAATATGTATATATGTATTTATATCAGTTGTCTAGTACCCATACACAAGCTCTGCTTAGCTTGGGACTGGACTGCGTTGTGTGTTAAATTGTTCGAAATATTTATTATTATTAGTATTATTATTTATACCCCTAAATGTGGGTGACCCACCCCCAAATGTTTATTTTTATGGCAAAACCATGTTTGTCAGATTAGCTAGTAGTGATATAAACTTATTTGTAAGCATGGGATGTCATTTTGTACAGTGAGTGAGTGAAAAAAACACGTTTCAATTACACAAAGTACTTATGTATGGGATAGACGTATGTATATACATGCACAAAAGCAATTTCACGGTAATCAATGTCTCATTCTAATAGAGACGAATCGCCTTGATGGGTTTTCTCGATACAAATGAATTAGAAATGGATATTCAAACGAAAGTAGGTTGTTTGTGCGAGTAATAACAGAGTTCATGCTTGCAACAATAAGGTTTGTATGCATACATAAAATTGTTACAATGTCCGCAATTCTTCACGCCGGATATTCTATGAGAAAGTAATTTTAATTTATTTCCACAACAGTTTCACATAACACGAAAGGTCGACGGACCTTGAAGTTTCGTGAGTTAACAAATATTTGGCTTATACGAAAAGATAACAGTGTTTAATCGTTGGTTTATGATATCAAAACCCTCTGCCACAAAATAAACTGCTTTGCTTTCTTCTGGGTATGTAATCTATATATATATAAAAATTAAACCCGTTTTCCGTTGTCACGACATAGCATGAAAACGGCTTGACCGATTTGGCTGATATTTTTTTGTAGTTTTCTAATACTCTGTACAAGGTTCTTACGGAAAAAAATATTAGAAAACTACAAAAAAAAAATCAGCCAAATCGGTCAAGCCGTTTTCAAAATTTTTGCTAAGGCGGTACGAAGTTCGCCGGGTCAGCTAGTTCTAAAATATATTTTAAGTTTAAAGTAAGTTAACGATTTGTTTCATTATATTTGATATGTGTTTGTATCTGTATACCTTTATTGTCTATTGTTTCACCAACTAACAACTGATTTATATTACACTCGTATTAACATACAAATGCCTTGTTTGACCATCAATAAGCAGTCACTGTACCTTATCACTACAGACGCAAACGTAGTTAGGATTGCAATCAGAGCAATAACATTCGGCGCATTCGCTCCAGAAGATTTCGCCGTTGCAGCCTAGACGGCCCCCCGTTTCCACATCCACCCACGTCGATCGCTTCATCAGGATAACCTCCTGGTTCACTTCACACTTAACAACCAAAAAAAGCCGAAAACACTAAATCCTCTCAAAAAGAAATCAACATCACCAAGTGATGTAACCCGTGTAGGCGTCCGAATTCATCACTTCACATAAAGTAAAATGTTACTTAAACCTTGAAATAAATGATAAACGTAACACAGTTTAGGTAGTAAAGGCACAGGTTTCAACACCGTATACAAAAAAATTTAAAGATCACTTCATAAATATTGGAATGTGAAAAGGATTTAAACAAATATAAACGGCGCGAAGGTACCACGAGCGAGGCGGCAAGACCGCCGCTCTACGGCTCATCGGGCAGACTGCTACGCGCGCTAAACCGACGCCTCGACCGGCGCTCACCTCCGTCAAGGAAGTCCTCTATCATCACTTCATCACAGAAGACGCATAAAAAATATCATTCTTTTCGCATTTGTAGCGTAATATGATAAAATCTGCACCGCAATTGTGTTAAGTGTTAAATATTTCTACATAACTTAAAACACAAAGGATAATATTAAACTATACTTTTGTAATAGTGTCAAAATATAAAAGCATTCAAAGTTGTTGCGTATATGATCACGAAATGAGGGGTCACAATTGCACGAATAGTAACGTAATAAAACGGAATTGAAAAGCAAACATTTTAATCAGGCAATGACAGAGAATTGAAAAGTCCATCATGGTACGACGCAAAAAAAAGTAGGACGATTGAAATTTAGTTGACAGTCACACAAGCCGAGACCGAAATTTGATTTAGAATTCCACTACAATTAACTAAATTGAGTTTTGTTAAACGAATGACGAAATTGAAGATCACCGTCTCTTGCTTATGTAATAAAATAATTTTATTGAATGTGACGAAACCCTGTGTTGACAAATACCTAACGTAAACATGCATTCTTTGATTGAGATTAATGCAACGGAATCACATATTGAATTTTTATTTCCTTCTATTTTGATCTGTAACACAACTGACGGGCAAGTAGGCAACCGAGGGTCACACGGACTGCAATCGTATTCCCACGAAATAAATGACATACAATGTATTAAGGCGTTGTACAATTAAAAAAAGCTGTTGAGTAATTTAGTACACCATTTAACGCATCGCATTGCATCGTATAATGAAATTTGTGCCACTCTAATTAAACTAATTTGGTAATCATAGATGGTAATTACACGCATATGTATATTTTGATTTTGTCACACACTTGACTTGAATATTTTGAAAGCCAATTTTATCAATACGTTTAATATTTCAACATGATTCTGTACTAACCGACTATGCACGAGCATTGAATTCAGGTCACCAAGAATGGTAGCTTAGTGAAATAAATTGTGTTTAATAGACAGATATATTCCTTTAATGATAGTAAATAAAATTATTTGTCACTTTGTATTTTGATTAACAAAAAAAAGACCTGTATCATGAATCTATATAAATAAAAATGTTATGTTGGTTTGTGTACGCTTCAAAAACACAAAAAGTTCTGCACCGATCGAGCTGAAATTTTAGAATGATACATAATCCGCATCAAGGATGGTTTTTATCTAATTTTTGCATCAGTCACATGTCCGCGACCGCGAAAAAACACGAAAAAACCGACATAAACGCGGGCGGAGCCGAGGGCAACAGCTAGTATAAAATAAAAATCTACACGTTTACATTGCATCTCAATATTAGTAATTAGTGTTACTTTCATGTGAAACCATTGTGGTTGTATGCTTTGACGTGCTTTACAACTGGATTTTATATGATTTTGGAAATCACTCATGAGAAATTATGAGTTGTCTGCATAAGATCCGAGTTCGTTTAAAACGTGCTCGTGCGGATTGAGGTCCGGGTTTCGCGCGCTGGTCACTCAATGAAGTTAACGTTTAGCTCCTAAAGGAAGTCCTTCACAATCCAACTCCATTGTACGCATCAATCGAAAGGACCTTTGACTGCACTTGCTTGACATATTCAGTAACGTTTCTTACTAACCAAATCTTTAACGAACAATTTATGAAGTGTAATTGCAAAATTACTGTCATTTGGCATATGACATCCTCACAAAGTGTATAACAGTATTTGAGACGTACAGATTATCATGGTGTAAAAATACTTGAACACCGACTTTTTAAGTTGAAGTATGCACTTAATACATCTTACATGAGGATTAGTGGATTAGTTAATTGAGATTATGACTTAAAAGTCTCTCCAAAATCACTTTTCATTTTTGCAATTTACTGGTTCTTTACACAGTATAAAATAAAGTCGATTCCGCTGTCTACTCGCTTAGATCTTTTAACTACTGAACAGATTTTGATACAATTCTCCGCATTAGATAGAGTAATTCAAGTGCTAGGTTCATATATATAATACATGCATATTGTATTAGAAGAAATCCGAGAATTTAAAAGGAGCCGGTCATGTCGTTATTAATAGGTATAAAACGATGATCTTTTATCCAAAGCCCTAGTACCACCGAAATATTATGAAATGGCCTTTTTAAACTACTGTACTCATCAAAGCTGAACTAAAAAGCAGTAAGAATACTTTAAATTCTCGGGAAAGTGTCGTGAAATCTCACCAGACAAACAATTTTGCAATTCAAGGTTAAATTATTCATTAATTTGAACAGAAAACTGGACACGCGCGTGTTGTTTGCGGTCTTTTTTCGTGTCACCGTCTGTACGTGATTTGGATTTTTCACGAAATCTGGAGCACCAGCGAATTGCAATTGTAAACGTCTTTGAAAGTAAATGCATAAAACTTTCCATTGATGTCCCTGTACATATCCTCATCTTGTAAAATAGCGAAGTGGAATGCGGTAATGAAAGCTTAGTTATTCATAAAACCTGCACTTCTATTTATAGCGAAATTGACAGCAAACCCTTGTAAATACCGGTTGCAAAAGCTATGCAAGTCTATCCGTTGTGACAGAAGCTGTTTGCCACGCAGGCATGCCAATATTGGCCAAAAGGTACGAGTATTTATATAACAACCTTAGTTCATTGTATGTTGAGGTTATTGAATGATACAAGTAATTTTTAAGTAAACATTCTTTAAATACGAAAAACTTTAAACTAATTTTGACTAACAAGGTGCGCTTTTTTAGTGTAGATTATAACGCTCTATTCGGAGTTCGTATTAATAAAATAATAGATGTATTGAAGTACTTTACAAATATGGATAAACTTAACAAAAATAAATACTGACCACGCTTTTGTCTGTGTTGGGTGTTAGTAGGGTGCTCAGACGCGAAATCGGTTTTTATTGAATTGTTACAATAGGATGATAAGGCAGAAACAATATTTGGTTTCTTTGTTCAGAGGTAGCAAGTCATCGTCATTGTACTATTGATTGCAGCATTGAACTTGGAAATCGTATATTGATTTATAGAAGCACGTTTGTAGCAATATACACGAATTAATTTTGTAATTAGAAATCGTGCTCGTGGAATAAAAACTGGTAATCTACTTTAAATACTCGTCTTGTATGCGTGGTTTGATTTACATTTTTAACAAATTATTATTCACCAAAATAAGAGCACGTTGTCCTCGCTAATAATTTCAAAATCAATGTAGAATTTATTTAAATTCAGACGCACTTTTGTTTCTTAAATTAAAAAATTAAAAAGAAACGTTTAGGAACATAAAAAGGGGTTTTAACTTTTTAACATATTTTTTTCTGATTTTGAAATGACGATCCCAAGGTAAATTCAATTCCACACTTCTAATTATAAAAATAAACTAATGAAAAACTGGCAGAAATTTTTATTTAAATTGCCGACGTATAAAATAGAACATTCAATAACATTCCAGCAGAGACAACGTCTGTGAATGGACAATGTGGGTGCAACGAAGGAGAACGTGGTTTGCCAACCGACTTACCTTACTAATATTTATGCATAACGGACGTTTATAAATATTATTATACGCTGTCAATAGTTATCAAACAAAGGCTAAATATTTATTTCTTGCTGTTCAGCTGCACATTGAACGTTTCAACACAGTATTAGAGTCTACTATCCCGTCTGAGGTGACTTCCGATTAAAACTGAAAGAGGCTGCCTTTTAACTAAGTATTTTTTATTTACCGTGGGAGAGCCACGCTTCGGCATGCATGGGCCGGCTCGACCGGAGTGATACCACGGCCTCACAGAAAACCGGTGTGAAATAGTGATTGCGCTGTGTTTCACCGAGTGAGTGAGGATACCGGGGGCCCATATTACAACCCCTCCCCATCCCCCAAAGGCCGGCAACGCACCTCTGACGGCCCCGGTGTTGCGGGTGTCCATGGGCGGCGACAATCGCTCACCATCAGGCGATACGTCTGCTCGTTTGCCAGATAATCCACAAAAAAAAAGTACCTACTATCAATCAGGAGACAGTACTTTACTAGTTCTATTGTATAAGAGTTCACAGAAAAAATAAAATAAAATTTAGTAGCATAATTTTCGGCGGGTTTCGGTACAAGTACCTATGTCTTCATTTATCTACATCAAAAGTTCGCACTAACCAATTGTCAAACTTCTTCATTAAAGATGTTGGGATTTCTGTATCTCAAAATTCTTAGTGCTAACAGTTAGAATAGTTTCTAGTACTTGATTTATTTATTGAAAGAAATAGAGATGTTTATAATTATGTCAATGTCTCTTTGTGTTTGGTCGATATGTTCATCGGTATTAAAACACTTACCGTATTACGTATAAGAAGTTTGGTTCAATCGATTAAATAACGATTAAGTCTAGGATTGTATTTCGCTACTAAATTATATTTTATATAACGCTTCAAATGTAAAGATACTTAAGAAATCGCATGATTATTATTATATGATGTAATTTCGGCGGCCACAATATTAATTTTAAATATTTCGTGATTTGAGGACATCGAACTCTCTCGATATTTAAAATTAGAAATGACTTAATAGGAAGAAACAGAAGAGAGCTTCTTTTTTAAAAAGAGGTTTTAATCAAACAAAATTTATCACAAAAAACATAAAACCACAGCTTCTAAGGGCGTCCTTAAGTGGTCGGTGTCCGACTCTTGCTATATAAGGCGCCAAGTGGGCGAACGGCATTTAGGCTACGCGCCATCATACTTGGACATTTTGCGGATGACTTAAAACATTTTATGTTTCTAATTTGGCAATACTAGATCATTAATGTGGAAATTCAGAATGATGTGTAATCATGATACCTTACCCACGACTTAAGTATACACTAACAACTTATGTAGATACTACAGTCCTTACAACATAGCTTGATCTCTATAAGAGATGGCTACGAAACCAACTGAATAACTTTGAACAAGCTATTTTATTTTGTATCACCTATTTTTTCATTCTCAACCTGCCAGTTTTATCACAAATGCAATCCTACTGATACTGTAAATGCGAAAGTTTGTGAGTATGTTTGTTGCTCTTTCACGCAAAAACGACTGAATGGTTTTTGATGAAACTTTACAATAATATAGCTTATACATCGGAATAACACATATGCTACAATTTATAAAGATACTAGCTTCGCCTCGCGGCGTTGCCCGCGGTTATTGTAGTACCTACCGCGGGTAACACCGCGGGGTTAGCTAGTACATTATAAATTTAAGACTTCACACCTAAAATTTACTTCGTAAGTTCTAAAATGACTAGAGACAATTGTCAGAGAGATCAAGCTATATGTTAAGGACTATAGATAATTTAATTTTTGAAAGGTAAAATTGCACATGCTACCTTATTGGAAAATGTTCGTGAATTATGTTTGTCAAGTTCAGAAACCTCATTATAACAGTGTAGAAACTTCAATAGATACGGGTGTTCGTATATTGTGGGAAGTATTGACGTTCCCACGTTTGAACTGAACTGGTGATCACGGTACTTTGAGGGAATATAATAGATCACTTATGAATAAACCAGCGTTAAACAAAGGAACTGCAAAGTGACAAAAAGAAAGACAATACGCTATGCATCAGCTCTTGACAGGAAACAGGTGGATCCAAAAGAAAGGATTCTTTCTACTTCAAGCCACCGGTATACTGCACATGGAAAGAGATACCGCAAAGCGTATTATGTTAGTAGGTTTATTGTTAACTAGCTGAAGCCCGCGGTACGACACGCAACAACCGCGGGCAACGCCGCGAGGCGAAGCTAAGCTAATCATCTTTATAAATTGTAGCCTATATGTTATTCAGATGTATAAGCTATATTATTGTAAAGTTTCATCAAAATCCATTAGTGATTTTTGCGTGAAAAAGTAACAAACATACTCACTTACATAGTCATAAACTTTCGCGGTTATAATATAAGTAGGATATAAGATTAAGTTGAAGCCCTTGTATTTATATATTACACAAGCTGACCCAACAAATTTTTTTACCGCCATTTTGTTCTATTTTTTTCTAAATCTCTAAAAAACCTGTTTTTATTATTTTTGCTCGCTACAGCTTCCTACGGGTAGTGTACAGTCGTGGACTAAAAAAATTTTACACTTCCAGTTTTCTCATCATTTCCTCTAATACAAACCTTGTCTTGATAATAGCAAACACATAAAAAAAGAATTATCCAATTTAGTGCAGTCGATTGGAAGTTATGTGCGTAATTACAATTTGAATCTGACATTTAAGTTAGATGCAAAGAAATATAATTTTTATGACCTGTTTTTACATTTTGTTTTTCCTTTTTCGGAGAATCGTGTTTCAAAGTGTAAGCAAAGATATGTTGGAACATTTATCTCCATGCAAAGGTAATTTATAATAATTACTTTTGCTGTCGACATTTAAAACGGACCACACTATCTATGTTTTAAAAAAAACACATTAGACAATTGTTTTGTAAAATGAATTACGTATCTATTGTCGTGCATGACATAAAGGTGGTTTTGAGAATTGTAAATGTTCTAAACACAAGACATAATCTGCTCACCTTGGGAATGGAATGTTACCATTTACTATGTAACCAGGCTGTACGAGGTTATACATACTCTGATATAAAGCTATATAAATTGATTGCGCCGTTAGTTCAACGTACAAGGAATCTCAAATCCAATTAAACGGAATCCCATACAATCGGGAATGTAATTTTCTATGACAGGAAAAGCCATATAAGTTGTTTGTCTACGAAAATAAGCTTTATTGGTACGAAGATTAAGGTCACAAAGGACTTGGCAGCTACTAAGAGGACATTCAAACCTAAACACTTAATATGGATTAAGACGAAAAGAGAGTAGTTATACGTTTATTAAAATAAAACCACTGAATGCATTGAAATTGTTAGACCTTGACGTTTTTTTATGATTTTGTTACATACAATTATGTGTTGATGGCCCCGAATGTAATTCATATTACACCAGCTATAATATTACATGCGGTTGATCTCAAAATTTCATATAATTTATGAACTAATTATGCTTTAAAATACAATTTGATCCTGCTATTGTTCAACTCTTTATAAATCCTATAATTTTTAACATTACAAGGGTTGGAGGGAATCAAATTTCTGGTAACATAATTCTGCTTTATAAATATACACAACTGTTCAAATTAACTTATTCCCGACCCTCCTTAATTACGAGTTTAAGTATGATTAATAACTTTTTAATTTCGTTGTGGCATTATTATCTATGTTAAAATTTAATGTCTGTTGTGTGTTTTTGTGATTTTTTTATTGTCAGTGTTTAATTGTTTTAAGGTCGCTAAAGTGTCAATGACCCTAATTTTGAAACAGTAATATACATCTTAGTGCTTTATTACAGCATCTTCAATAAACTATTCATTACTGAAATGAGTAGAACTGTACTTCCAAATATGTTTTTTAAAGATTTTTGTGTTTTAAAAGATAACGCCCGCATTAGGAATATACATCTTGTGTTCCGGAAGACTTTAAAAATAACACCCAGACCTAAAATATTAATTTGTGGAGCACACAATGTGATGTCTGATCTGATCCGACTGATATGTCTATAAAAAATGGAAATGTTAGTACAAAAAGGTAACTAAACTGTGGTTTTAGTCTATGGTTTATTTGATCGGGCCATGTAGGTACTATAGACAAAGGATATTGGTAAAGGAAGGGATATCCTTTAGAATTTCAGTCGATTGATTAATAGATCAGCCTGTTGCAATTCCCTTTTGGATATAACCTTTAGCCTACCAATCAAGGCGCCTCCGTGTTCTGCATACAATTCACTTTCAACATTCAATCACAAACAGTGCAAAAAACTAATAATAAATGTAATTGGAGCAGTGATTGGACACTGCGAAACTATCATCAGTGGATTAAAGAAACGAATCACTCACGATGACCTGTGGTCATTATATGGCTATAGAGTATAAATTAATGATTAATTGTACTTGACGAACATACATAAAACATTATGATGCATATACATGACATCATTAGTTTATTTTCTAATTTTTACTACAAAACTTATTAATGTATTCTTTGTGTAAGTAGGCGTTGGGAAAATCCCGAGTTTTTCAGCATACAAACTGCCTGATAGTAATATTAATGGCAACATTTAACAGAAAATCTATCTTCATTTGTCGGATGAGTAAGATTATTGGATATACATATCTCTAGCAATCTCATAAACCACTGTCATTGGAGTAGACATCTTTATTCAATGGGCAGACTTCCTTATGCACGTCTTACATAAAAAAATATATATTATGGTAAATTAACTTTCTTTCTCATTTCATGAATTAGGCACACTTAATATTTTATCAATAATCAAAGCATATTCCTGAGAAATTACATTTACATAAACGAAGCCTGGATAAAATCTAAAACAAAAAGTAGTAGTACTAAAGAACTTATTCTGTTAAGTTTAAATACTTACTTAGAACAAAGATTGCTTTCTTTAATACGGTAGTAATAAAGATTATGAAGAAATTGTAATTCTATAAACTTAAACATCCCACGTTTCAGAGGCATGCACCTTCTAATATAATCGAGTTAAAGTTATCGATTATCCAATGCGTCATGGATTGGTCCCGTCACAAAGTTACCTTGATGGAGACATTCCTTCGAACGGGAAGTATAACCAGTATAGTTGGGAAGCCTTGTATTACGTTTGTGCTCAATACTCGTGTGTTAAAATTATTTAAATTTTACATTATAGTTATACTTAGTCCATTCGCTTAGTCGTGGTCACCTTGATCGCGCCGTCGTCCCACGTGCGGTAAAATCAAAGGGCCCGCCTGAGGCGCACATAAGCATGATTATTTGTCAGTTTACGCCGTTGTATGAATTAATATATTCGTATTTTACAACAATAACCACAATTGGGCGCGGGTGCACTGACACTATCTAAACGAATGGACTATTACCATTATACATAACTTTGTTTTAAACCTCGAGTCTTGAGATACAAGTTAAAATCAACCATTTAAATGTAGTCCTTCTTAACCTCTGGCTTTGAGGTCGTGGATTCAATTCCCACCCACAAATAATTGAGTAAACAGGACAACTAATTGCTCGGCGTCTGTATTACGTAATATGTTATTAGCAATCCGATTGCCAATGCACAGGCTCTGCATAATTTGGATTCAATTAATTATCTGAATTAATGTATAAAAAAAATTGTTAGCAAGCAAAAGCATGTATCTTTATGAAAGATGGTGAATTAAGAATCCTACCTACTCATTTCATGTGTAGTAAGAGCCGACTAAGAGACAAAATACGCAAGATATCATCACTGCAAGTAGAAGGATGAAAGGCCCTGTACCAACTCGTCGTCGTCGCCAGACAAGTAGATGGAGTTGGTTAACTAAGGCCATAACCTCCTTGCTTAGAAGAAACCTTTTGATAATGGTAATATGAAAGATATATTTTTAAACTTTTAAGAAACAGTAATTAACTTTTGTTTTTAAAAAGTTAAAATTTCAAATTAAGAGCCTACGTTACTTTTCACTAATATTCATACATGTACACATAAAACATCTGCTCCTTCAAATAAAAAATAGTATTATTAGTAAAGTTAAATGAGACAATTTAATGTTTAAACTTCCTTATTTCATTAAACATAGATAACAACACGTAGGTGCTTAAAATTTCAAACGTGTCTCTTCTTACGTACAGTATCTGCGCCTGTTTGCGTTTACAATCTTGTCGAGATGAGATCTAATATAAGGGTCGTGAACTTTGCTATTAAGGATCATCTCAATGGTACTTGATTATATTGCCTTAGATTGCTACATCTCTAGTGAATAACTTCGTTTTAATACCTCTTAATAGGAGTCTAGCACTCGTGTACCTATACGAGCGCATTATTGCAGGTAAAGTGACCCTAACAAATGTTGCTTTAAACGACATATATGACCATACATAGTGTATCACGTAAAAACAGCATTACATAATAGTAGTAGCTTTAGTCTCCTTGATATATAAGTATTGGTACAGTTTAAGTAGGTAATTGAAACTTTTTTGAACTAAAATAAATACCACCCCATATTCCATAAAAAAAAGAAAATCTTATATTAAAAGTATATAATATTAAAGTTTTACGAGAGCTTCAGGTCAGTAGGACACATAAAATACAAAGTGTGTTAATCGATATTTACGATTTCATTACGAACTCAACGGTTGTACATATGCCTTGAACTTACTAAACGATTGTTAATAGTTCTTTTAACCGTAAAGAAGCAGGTCTTATAGATGTGTCATGGATATGTCTTTAGATCTTTAAATGATGGATTTATTCTGCTTAGGGGGTTTGATTTGTTACGTACAAGTTATGTGGATGAATTTATTGTTTATAGGACGTGTAATAATGTTATAGGGCACATAATTACACGACATCAAACTCACCAATGCCACGTAACATAATTTGGCTCTGATTGACATTTCAAATGAATTTTTTGAAATCTTTATTTTTATATTTTACTTTGCACAGCTTTGAAAAATTGTATTTTGGTTGTGGGCTGTGTTTTGCAAATAAAATTTAATTATTATTACCAGAGAAAGAATTGGGAAGTATGGAGAATTGAAGAGATTATGTTCAGCACTGAACTGCGATAGGCTGATGATGATTACCAGAGAAACGTGACAAAGAATAAACGAACAGCAGCAGGCGTCACATTAATCTTTCGATATGAAAGATCCTCACAGCCTGGTCAAGCAGGTCCGAAAAATTATTACTTTTTTGCATGCATTAATTCCCAAGAACATTATCTCAAATATTGACAATTTATTGAAGAATCAGCTTCTATTTTAAAATAATATTCACCTTTATCGTTAGTATTAAATCAGTTTAAATTTCTTTTGTAGTAATTTTGTCACGCCTTAAAGTGGTAACGCGATGGTCTATAGCCTTAAATCTTCTCCATAAAATGCACTATTCAACATCATACGATTAATTTGGAAAACCAACATACTCTTGCGATTTCGCTAAGCTAAATTTTATTAAGCTAAGTGGAGGTGTAAACCATATAGCACTAGGTGATTGGTCATTTATTACTTTAACTTTATTTCCGTTAAGTACGAATCACATTTAAATGTAAGGTACTTACATTACGTGATCTATTCAGGGAAGGAGGAGGTCTTCAAAATATCGCGCTAGGTGACAGTGGTGGGTGGGGAGTTAGTTTTCGTCACATCTTTACTTTTTCGTACATCGTATACTTTTAGTAAACGCTATGTTAAAAGACGAACAATGTTTTTTTTTTACATTCTTTCCTTCACTTCGTCTTTTCTTAGAATAGAGGTAATTAGTCGGACGGAATGGTATAGGATTTGTTTTAAGTTGATCTTCTCTTTGCTGTGTTGTTGTTCAGCGTAATTTGCTCCCTTAGTCCGTGAGACCGTGGTGGAAAAATTGTGAAAAATGGGTCCCGTAGTCTAGGTAAGTTCCCTAAGACTAGTGTAGGCAAAGTTTTTACGACTTTGTTCTTATTGTATGAGTAATTGTAGTTACTATCGATTAATGTGCTCAATAACAAATCGAGTACTACATATATTAAAAAAGAGGTAAAAAAGTTTATTCTAAAACTTGTTTCACAGAACACATTTTGTGTTAGAAGCTATGTGGTGTGTATTTTGATTTAGTTGGCAAGATTCTTATACTGCATTATTTATTTCTTTCTTCGACAACTTAACAATAACAAATTGATAGTAACTGGAAGTAAGAACTATTTAAAAACACTTTAAAATCGAAATCGTGGTCGTGCGAATCGAAATGTTTAGTTTCACCTTAAAATTTATTGTGATGTGAATGTTGCATATTGCTTCGAAGATATTAAACGGAAATTGTAATCGATTCGTTTTTGATATACAAAAATAATAATAATTTGCTAACCGCGATTTGCCAGATTAATAAAACTTACGTACATAGACTGTCAATTTTTAAGGACAGATTGGAACAACCGCCTCGCGGCGTTGCCTGCGGTTATTGTCGTACCGCAGGTAGCACCGCGGGGTTCAGCTAGTTAGATATATAGATAAAATAGATTTTGCATGTTGTGAATTTGCACTGTGGCAAGAGATTAAAGGTATTTGTTTTTTTTTGTCTATTGGGAATGGACAGCAAATGAAGACCATCGAGACGAAGACAGAACCGAGCGCCAATATCAATCATACTTATTTCCCAAATAAGAAACTAACTCTTAAAAAACGTTTCCAATTGAAATTGTAAATACTGAAATGAACATTTACATTCTCATATACTCGTATCTATAGATGTGAATAGAATATTCTAGGTCAGTGCTATCTAGACTCAGAGCAAAGCTTTCAAGTACTAGAATTTTAGCGCTTGGATCTAGCTCAATTAACATATTCGTGCTCACAAATACAATATTTGCACGACTTTTGACAATATAACACTTGCATCCGAAATCGCTACTGCACTGCACATATAGATATATTGACACTAGAAAGGAAAAAAGTCCTATCTCGATATCGCCTTTACTGTTACATAGGCTTTTTTATTTCCAGCGTCGATAAATGTATGGTAAAATGTTTGCGTTTAGTTTTCTTTTCGAATATTAAAGACTATGAAGCAATATTCGAAAGCCAAAAGCTGCGTCTATATTTCGCAAATAACTCACAAGAAAGCAACATCGCAATAAACTCATGGCCACTATTTTTCAATTGGTAGTTATAGTATTGTACGAGTATTTAGGTGTAGGTGATTACAGAACTTGATACAAGTGCTGCAAATGGTGTTAAATTAATTACTTTTGGAGTAAAAAATACTTAGGTAATTAAGCCTTTTCAGAACTATTTAAAAGTAGTTATTATAAACGCGATTTTTGATATATTGCCGAACGAAATGAAACCGAACATTAACGTGATAATTATGTATAGTGATTATATGTCCAACATTCGGAAATCTAACACACAACGCCATGTAGTCCCAAATTAAGCAGAGCTCGTATTATGGGTACTACACAACTGATATAAATACATGCATATGCCTTTTTGTTGTAAATACATACATATTTTATAATATTTGCAGATCATACAAACATTTTGCACGACCAGGGAATCGAACATGCACAACAGCCGCGTAATCTATTTTTTTTCCTCGTGCAGAAATCCCCTCGGATACCACCTCCTGGTGGCATGTCGAACTCGAACCGACTAAAACCGCACACCATCTCGGGTACTAGATGTCGGGGAACCAGGTGCTCCCTAGAAAGGAAAACCCTGGAACCCCGACGTACCTCGGGCCATCTACGGTTTGTAAATGATCGTAGTCGTTAAATTAAGTAAATATATTAACGAATTATTATTTTCTTGCATATTAATAATTACGGAGTTTTATCTTTCAATTACGGATTTAAGAACTTGTCCGTAATTACGTATTTTCGTAGTTACGTAACGGAAGTTCTACAATCATAATCTCAATAATTTTCTGTAGAACCATGTAATTTTAAGGTTATTTTTATTTTTGGCACAAGATATACAATCCTTTATATCTAAATTTAAATGAAAGAAACCAAAATATATTCAACAGATGTTTTTTTTACATGTCATATTCTTCAATCTGTCAAAAGTGTCATATCATCTCACCTTTCGATTCGATAAACTATAATGTCTGACGGCCCGAAATTGTTAATATTGACTAGAAGTTTTAGAAAAAAATATTTCCATTATTCCTATTTCATTTAATTAAAAAAGTTCAGAACAAAATTTATTTTGCAGTTGGTTTAAAATCTTATATTATGATTTTCACAACTCTTTCTACTTAAGAAAAACAAACCAATATCATCGACATCTATTATTTTGCGCTATCGAATGCATTATAAATATTTGGGCACACCACTATGCCTAACATTAAATATGTTCGTGCGAAATTAATTTTAATCGAAATATTCACGCAGGCAATGCAGTTCATTGCGTACTCTCGTGGAAACAATGTAGTTAGTAATCAAATTTAATACGCAATGTATGATTGTTTTTTCCCGAAGGACGTAAAATGCGAATGCGACCGTTCAGTTGATGCCAGCAGAGATATTAGAGGTATTTACCCTTAATTACGGCGCGCCTGCGCCGACTTCGTAGCTTATTCTCTATTCTGTGATAATAACTTATCAAGTGAGCATAAACCGGCAGTTACACTTAGCCCTAGTCAGTATCACCACCGGTAGGGCTAAGTATGAAAAAAAAAACAAAAGGCTGAGTATACCACTCCAGGATTGAGGGGAAATACTCCTGTATCCTTGAGGAGCCGGAAGTTTGAAGGGATTTTGCAGCTCCTTAACAAAAAAAAAGGCTAAATTTAATCTTTTTTCAAGTATTCCTACTGGTAGGATTAACTTTATTGAATATTTTGGCAATTTCTTTAAGCCGTACTAGTTATCCCTGTAGGGTTAAGCGTAAATACCGAAATTAACATCGTAGTAAATCAATACAAATAATTTTAAATTACAATAAAATATTAAAAATGTTTCAATACACGAGTCAACTCCTTATGACTAATCCTCACATGGAAACTTGCAACTCAAGAGTCACAAGTAGAGGCTGGTCTCGAAGTGCCCCTGAATAATAATAAAAAAAATTATAACACGCAACACCATCTGGTTCCAAACTAAGCAGTGCTTGTATTATGGGTACTAGACAACTGATAATAATACATTTGTTTCCATTTTTTGTAAATACAAAAATATTGTAGGTACATAGAAAATATCCAAACTCCGAAAAAAAATATTGACCGACCCGAGAATTGCACCCGAAACCTCAAGTTGAAATAATAGTTTGAAAGAGACGTTTCCTCCTCCGATAAGCACGCAAGTCTCACCCTCTATGAAATATGTATAGGCCGACCGTTTATCTGAGTCCTCGCCTGCGCGGTAACAGGGGCGCGGGGGTATGACGACAAAGGGGACTGACAGGTGCGGGCGGCGGGGGCGCTTAGTGAGATGCACACGAGATGAAATACGCCAAGATATACGCGATATACGCGCGGTAACAGGGGCCCCCGCGCCCCTTTTACCGCGCAGGCGAGGACTCAGATAAACGGTCGGCCTATAACCGTTTTTATGTGAAACATTGGTAACACAGTACACAGTATGGTATGGCTTTCTCAAATGCTGCATTTCGGGTTATACCCTGTAATACGACTCTAGCATTTTAAATCATAATAATTAATACACTAAGATTGTGCTACAGACAGGTTAAGTGTAATATTTAGTCATGGTGAGTCTTAGAAAATGCCGGCTTCTAGCTGTAAAGTCTGACGTGTAAAAATATCATTTAGCTTTGAACAGAACGTGTCTGGACCTGGTATTATGAAAATTATTGTGGAATAAACCCTTTGAAATTTGAGAAAATAACTATACAGATTAGTTTTTGAAATATTTCAAATAAGGTCTCAGGTCACTTTCTAATAGGGTAGGCCGTATTAGAAAGTATAAGACCTTTAATGTGTATCAACCTTCGCTGAGCCCATAAGGTCCGTCAAAAAAAATAGTAAATAGAAATTAGTCAATTGGATATCGCGGATATTGCGACACCACCTATGGTCACCATGGCCATCAATATATATACAACACTTTCACTAGCTCCATAAAATATTATAGCAATCTTATTAGGCAATGGTACATCACGGTATACAATACACTATAACTATGCAGGTTTGTAAAGCACTCTGCATTTGTCATAATTTGATTCTTAACATCGTTCGATTTATGTTACATTGATTAATGTATTATATTGAGAAACTAGCTAACCACGATACAACAACTACTTCGGGTAATGATGCGGGGAGAATCTTGTTAAAAAAGTAAGCTTAAGTTACTGTTTACATAGAGTAAGAACGCGTTGATGTGAAATAAACTCACACTAGACACCCTAATGACCTAAGTTTGCGTAGTCACATCGATCTCTCTAGGTTTGTTACCGTCAAGGGGATATATGTTACCGTTAGTCACTACATAGTTAAGCTGCTTACATTACAGTAAGCGGAGATGAAAGTGTGACGTTACCCGGCTGCGACTGCGGGACAGGTCATTTATTTTAATTATAAAACACGCGCACCATCATTGTAAGCTCTTTTGAAAACAAAAGACGATCAACTATTACCTACAAATTCTTGAGAGCTTTCTAGACAGTCTAGACACGATAAGTGAGATCTTTTGAAATCACTAAGAGAAATAAAATCATAGATATATTTGTACCATTGAGCCTGAATCTCTTAAGAATAAAGTGCGCGTAAAATGGTAAAATATTTGATAACGTTTAAGTCAGTAACCGTTTTCGTCTTGATCTTTCTACAATAAAATATAAATGTTTTATTTCATATCTTTAAAGGAGCAATTCTTGTATCAATACATAGACCTATATAATTTGAATCTTGAAAACGGCTCCAACGATTTACATGATATTTAGTATGCTCGGGTTTCAAGGGCGACAAATCGCTCTAGATAGGATTCATTTTTAGAAAATTTACAAAAATAAAAATACCAGTCATCTTAGGTACTTCATACTAATTAATACTAATGGTAGATAGAACTGGCTACATGAAACTACTGGGAATAAACACAAACTACGAAACTAATTAAATACTACGATAAAACATAGATAACGCTTTACACTTTCATCAAACATATCAACTTCATCTTTCATTTACAGAAAACCTCTTAATGTGCGTCTCAATGATTGTAATTATCCAGAACATTATTAATACAGCTGTATTTAAACGGCTGTATGAAAATTCGTCATTTTCGCGGGAAATCCCTAGTCACCAATAAAGTATAGGAAAATCTTTTAGACTTTAAAAATGCAATGAAAAGTTAAATCGTATTATTTCATCAATCGTGTTCATGAGTCAAATAAAATATCAAATATGTCACTGATGCAAAATAAATAAAGAAAGTGTAAAATGAGTATAACATCATGTATTTACGTAAACATTCATAAGGTTATCTAAACAAGTTTAGAATTTTGGAATTTCAAGATGCACTAGATTTTCATGAAGTTTTTTTTTTATCGACGGTTATATTTCTGTCCGTGTTTGTTACATCAGAACTCCAGTATTTATAACCTAATTTAAAAATAAAAATCTCACAAATATCATAAAATGTATTCTTGTAGAATGTTGTATGAATGTTTATTCTCGTAGAATGTGAATTTGTCAATATAATGATAACATTTTGTAATTTAATAAAAAAAAAATTAAGAACTGGACCAAATTTAAATAAATACAAACGTATTGAGAACCTGATAATCTATGTAATCGATATTTTAATATCCCGTATTGTAACTGAACTGAGTTGATACTGGATCATATTTTTTGCTAACAAATTATTTATGTTCAGTGAAATCCAGTTTCGATTTTTAATCACATTTCGGTCTCTGATTCAAATAAGATAACTCAATATAAAACGAAAACTTTTTTGGATATCTCGATAAAATAATTTCCTATCAAAAATAAAAACCAGTTTTGTGTGAAATGAAATTTAACAATTTACGTTACGTATTTCGGTCAATGGGTTAAATGTACAGTGAAATGATGAGTCTTTTATAATCGAGCCACTATATGGCTATTAAGAAACAGAGGAGCCACAAATTAAGGGTAGATTACGGATTGGAATAAGTACTATTTTAGGTACACGTAATGGAGAGCAGGACCTTACTTAATATTCGGTAATTTTATTTTCACAGAGTAGACAACTGTTGTTGAATGACTACCAACTGCCCTTAAAGCAAATGTTTCTAATATCTTTAAAAGACGAGACATATAATAATATATGTAATAAGTAACTCACTAACAATTCGATGCATGTTGTCGTCGTCAGTAGTGTATAGTTAAACAATAATCATATTTTAAATTTGTGTACATAGACTCTATATTAAATGTTAATTCGTCTCAGTAAGCACACCCTTACACTATCCATATCAGGAAGTTCGTCCTAAGCAAACTTGCATTTAGTACTGAAATGCGATGCGAATATTCTCAAATTTGTAATTCCACATGTAGCAATGAAAAGTGATGTTTACTTGTTTGAGAAAGTTATTATCAAATAAATTAACAACGTGACAGTTCACAAATTTAATATTCAATTGCCTCGAGGAAATGTAAGATTTAACTTTTATTAATTTTACGAGTAACTAACTACAGACATTACTTTCTTCTTGCAGTCATTAAGTCTTAGTGTTTATAGGTATAAATATATTACAGTTTTTGTTTTCATATATTATAATTCGACTCGACTGAAGATTATAAACCTTGATTGGCTAAAAATGTTTCCGTCAAGGATATGGTATTCTGAGACTAAATTGACCCGAAATTTACTTTAGTTAGCTCTAGACCGGAGGCCCAATGATGCAGAAGCATCTCAATAGCCATAGTGTGGGTCACCATGCTGCACTGTTGCATTTTCTACATTCGCATTAAGTATGGTGATCTCGGTACTCTTGAAATTCAGTTCATGTTTTCCATCAGGAAGAGCAGAGTCACTTTGTAACAAATCATACATAATGAAAAAGAAAAAAGTTGTAACTACGTATAATTGTCCCATATACACAATTACAAAATCAATCTGTCAATGCCATAAAGCTTGACACCATTCGAGCAATCAATGTCAAAAAACTAATGTCATCTCATTATGATCAAGTGCGTACAATAAATAGTATATGACTTCTATATACGGTAAGTTATTCTGCAATAGAAAATATAATTATTACACATACGTGACGTCAGACATTACTACTCGTGTGGTATGAAAGCTGTTCTTTGACATGCGCGATGCGCGACCTCTGCGCGTGCGCTTTCTACGCGATGCCATAGCGTAGATTACCTCCATTTTGTGAGCAATCTGTAATAATTGCGTGATTCGTGTCTTCATGAACGATAACGAGACTATTTTATTGCCGGAGGGGTTTGGTTCACAACTTTCTTGTTTATGTGGTTAGAAGATTGGTTTCTGCAAGACATTTTATTTTAGAGTTTCAGTTACCCGTCTGGCCAGTGTGGCATATTAGACTAAAACCTTCATTCTAAGGAAAGGCATAAGTCCAGTCATTGGACTAATATATGATTATGCTGTTACTGATGATACAATTCACGTATTCAGTGACATACATTTAAATTAATTGTTTACTACTGTTTCGATGCATAATTAACAAAACAGTAGTCGGTAAATTTTAAAAGAATATTTTTTTCTTTACACATTTTATGTTTTCGTTACCTCCATTACTCAGTTTCTTAATCTATACTAATATTATAAAGAGGAAAACTTTGTTTGTATGTTTGTTTGTAATGAATAGGCTCAAAAACTACTGGACCGATTTTAAAAACTCTTTCACCATTCGAAAGCTACATTATCCACGAGTAACATAGGCTATATTTTATTTTGGAAAAAAATAGGGTTCCGTAAGATATTTGGGTTTTTCGGACAAAAGGTGTAAAAATCAACCAGAAAAGTTACTTATTTTGCGAAAATTTTCATGCTACGGGCTATATAAGACGCAAACGAGGTTGCGTGGATCAGCTAGTTAATTATATAGCCCGTTGTGAATTAACCAGTCTAAGATAATTGTATAATACTTTACACAAATAACATACTAACAAAAAAGCAAAACGTAACCGTTAACTCGCGAAAAAATAATTACGCGCCATATAGCCGCCATTTTGGCTTCTAATTTTTTTTATAGTAATTGTCACCTGGCGTAATGTAAGGTAAGATACGCTACGTAACACATAAAATGTGTGGAGATATTTGTAAATTTTCGTGGAATAACTGGGAAACTGTCATTTATACATGAACCTTGAAATTTTTACAAGTCTATTTCGGGCTGCCGTGTAAATAAATGTGGTAACGAAATATTCGTCAATACTCGGAATGACAGCTAAATCTATAAAGTGTACAAATATGCTAGAATTTCTAATACATACTAATTCCTAATAAATTATGACCATTTATTGCGATACCTATCGTCGGCGATGATTGCACTTATACTTGAATAAAATTAGTGTAACCATTTGGGGCCATTTTTAATCTGCATGAGACTAATTACTTTACGCAATATACTTTTTTGAAATGCCTTTACAGCAATTGAATCACAAATAAATATCTCGAATTTATGGCGCCCAAGTGTCTAGAAATAGTTGAAATATCTAGCTAAATAAAAACACCAATACTTTTGGTTCACTTTCATTATGTCAATACTTTTTCAAAATACATATTATATCAATGTGCGATATATGATATAAAAGATAAATATTTGACATTGGCGAATTGTTAATACATATAAATAAATAAAATTAGTAGGTAAATAACTTTACTAATTATGTTAGTAAAATCTTTTCAAGTGCAAACAACGTAGGTAACCTTCTAAAAATTAATAATTATGAATACTAAGTGTAAATCCAAATAAAAGTCCTCAATAAGCGTATAATAAGTGTAACAACGGATGCGATTAAAATGGTTATACACAAACCGCTTCCTTGATAAAGATTTAAAACATTTATGTAGATTAGCTGACTAACACCAAGTAGTGTATTAAAATATAATTGTTTTTGAATACTTCCTTTTATGCACGTGTACATCTTACGTTAAATGCGAAATTTAAAAAATATTGATTGAAATTGAATTCTATTCGTAATTCAGTTATTTTATTTGTGGTGCGAACAAAACAGGTTATTAAGCATTGGTGTAGCATAGATTATAAATTATTATAATATTATTACATATTATTATTATATTAGGTGCTTTTTTTTGTGTTTTAACCCTATGTCCAGCAGTGGACATCTTTCTGCTGAGACGATGATGATGATGCACAATATAATGTAGCGAAAGTGGACTTAGTTTATATTATTTACTAGCTGAGTCACGCGGTTATTGTTGTACCTTTAAACCTTTACAACCGGTAACACCGCGGGCCAAAGCTAGTCTAAATAAATTTATCCTAAGTTATTCCTCATTACATCAGCTACCTAAGTAAAAAGCTGTTACAATAATATTACAAGAGACACTACAATTTTATTTAGTTGTATAGAGATAATGTTGTACTTAGCAGTCAAATATAAATTAGTTTGGTAGTATTTAGTTTCTATTCGTATCACCTTTACCACTTGATTAATATAATTGACAGTCCTTAAAATATAGCTTGACCTCTGTAATAAATATGTAGCTGCGAAACCAACGAAGTCCCTAACTTCGAAAAAGCGATTTATTTTGTATTATATATATTTTCATTATTGAAGTTACTTCATTTGGCGCGATGGAGAAAAATTATGAGAGTGATTTTTTACGATGCGCGCGCACACCGACACCTGAATTCTACATCGTGAAGTTAGTTCTAGGTGGCATGAAAATCGATAACTATGTTCAAGTTGTATATTCTAGTTTGTATATTGTTGTATATTTTAGAACACGTGTTTCATAACAGTACAATTAAACAGTGTGAATAAATAAATATTATTTTTAAAATAAAATCTTTTTGATTAATTTTAAAAGTTATCGTTAATCACTATTTCATTTTAGTTTTTTTTTTCCATACGCCAAAGAAATATAACTTCTAACGCGTGTACACACACTCATATTATTTTGCTTGTTATGAGACGAATGACAACTGTCATAGAAATTAAACTGTTTTAAGGATTTTAAAGTGTTTTTGAGCATTATGACAAGTAACATTCTACTGAAGAATGTTTAGTCAATATTACAGTACATAACTCTTTTCCTAACCTCTTGAATCTCGTCAAGTCCTGTCTAAAAATATTGACGAATTTTCCATTTAGCGTACGTGCATGTAGGTAAACTTTTTTTAAGCCAGATTCTTTGTTTGTATGTCACTCATATAAGACAAATGCTATGTATAATAGTGTTGACTGACCTTGTGGTTGGCGAGGACAGGTGCCGAAGCGCTCTGCGGAGGCACGGACTGCACGGGCCGCGCCGGCTTGGCGGCCGCGCGCTGCAGCGTGGCGCGCTTCACCGACACCATCAGCCACACGTCTTCCACTCGTTGCGCCACCTGACAACAACATCACAATGAAACATGTCCAAAACTAACATACCCATTTTACGTGTAGGGATAGGATAGGTAAAGTGGGATTAGTTTTTTCTTTCGTCTCGACCCATTTTTGCGTAATATTACTTTATGCGAATTTAGACGAAAGAGTATCACGGCTAAGTTAGCTCTAAGAAAGAAAGTTACCTATTTAGATTGTTAATTATTTAGTTCTTAAGTACTTGTTTAAATTGTGTAAAAATTGCGGAAGCCTCTAATACACGTGTCAAGACACACAGATATTCGGTTTTTTTACTATGTTGCCAAAAGATGGTCTGGATTCTTTGTTACGATACTCGTAAACAAAAAAACCAACTTTTTTATGTTTGGCCCTGCCAAATGACTCTACTCTGCCTGATGGAAAGCATAAGCAGAATTCAATAGAGGTAGTCACCATACTCATTGTGAATGCAAACAATGCAGCATGGTGACCTACACCATTGCGGCCTAGTGATGCTTCTGCATCATTGGGCAGTCTCGAAAATTCAGTAATGAAATAATTTCAGTCAATAAGATTACCTGCGTGACAAGCGCCCTGGTCTCTTGCGTAGCGGAGTGCATGAGCATATCCCGGAATTGGTCAGGACCTGTCAGACCAAAGGTCTGGGCATCTTCTATCAATTTGTCCACTGCTGTCAATCCACCTTCGCTGGCTAGAAGTTCCACTCCATTCGCACACCAATCGTTCGCCTAAAAAATATTTTGTTAAAGTACCTATCCGGTATTTGACAATATAATGATTTAAATAACTTACTATGTACGACCCTATAGTCGTTCCAATACTTTATTTAACTTTTGACAGATCACGCACATAAAGTTTTGTAATAATTTTTGATACAATGTACTACAGATAATACTGTACTTTATGGGCGGGCTCCGCCTACTTAGGGATGTGTCATTCGTAATTAATGACCACAGACTATAAAAACGGTTTTGAAATAAATCGATTATCGATTATATTAATAAAACATACAATAAAATTATTGTGATTATATTTTATATCAAATCACGTAAAAAGCTTTATTATTTTGCATTAAAATGCCCTAAATGTCTCTGTTTCAATGCATAAATAATTTGCGTAATGAAAACAGTTCCATCGTACTCGTACCTAGTAATGGGATCGAATGTATTCGCCGCAAATTAATGAATCTAAAATAATTGTTTAGACTTACTATAGTTGGTTCAAATAAAAACTACCTGCGGTACCTACTTGTAATGAACAGGTACAAAATGTTGAAATTCGTAGTAATTTACGGATTAAAAATAAAACAACCAAAAGAGGTACTGTAATACTAATTTTAATTATAAAGAATCGTCTTCTTCGTATGACCAGGAATCATCATCACTTGAGTTCTCAGTAATATTGATTATCATTTCTTGGATAGATAAATTGTCGAATGCAACATCCCGATCCCAATCCGACATTGTCACCTTCTTTGTTTTTTCTACAACATTCGCCCAGTTTTCTGGAGTTACTTTTTCACACGCATTTTTCAGTAAATTCAGCATTTTTCTTGCGGTGAAAGGAGGAGTTGTATTGTTCCTCGCAGCATATCCTTTAACTTGTGCCCAGATCATTTCAATTGCATTATATTGGCAGTGATATGGGGGAATTCTGAGGACGGTATGCCCATGCTCTGCTGCCATTTCATCTATGACGTATCGTTTTGGCAGCTTCTTTGTTTTTAATATCTTTACTAACTCTACTTTTAGTAGGGACTCATTCACCTCTTCGCCATTGTCACGGAGCCAGTTTATAATTTCATGTTTTTTGTTGGCCTGTGTTGGTATTTTATTAATTTGACGAGAGTGATAAGGTGCATTATCAATAAATATTATTGATGGCTCTTCGAGTGATGTAAGCATTTCTCTGAACCACTTATCATACACGTTCGAATTCATCTCCTCATGATAATCTCCTGTTTTCTGGGATTTAAAAGCTAATAGAGCGCCTGGCACAAATCCTTTTACTGTTCCTGCATGACAAATAATCAGTCGTTCGCCTTTTCCCATTGGTACTGTAGAAGTGGAGCCAACGGTGTTGTCAGTCCAAGTTTTTGACAGCGTATGATTCGCATTGAGCCAAGTTTCATCTGTGAAAAAAAACATTCGACCGATCTTCTATTTTTTTTGCTTGTCTTAAAAAATCGCATCTATACAAAGCAATGTCATTGCGTTCCATTAAAATTTTTCGTTTGTCACATTTTTGGAATAACATTCCAATGTCTTTCAATACCTTTGTCAGAGAAGATTTTTGACCACGGAACAAACCACTATTTCGAAGAGATTGTGTTAGTTTTTTTAATGTTGGAATCTCTTTTCTTTGGTAATAGTCGTATATATGACGACGAATAGCATCAGCGTCAAAATTGTCAACGGCTGTAACTTTACTAGGCGGACGTTTTTTCTTAGGTGTAGATAGCTTATTCTGTTCCATGCCACTGCTGCCGTAGCCTTCTTTTGTTATTTTTGCCACTGTTGGAGCACTAATACCTAATGCTGCTGCAACACGGTCTCTAACTTGAGTCACTGGTATAAGAGGCCCACCATTACGGCTTTCCTTTTTAAAGTATTCACGAAGTCGCAAGACAAACTCTCTTGTTTGTCCTTTGAGTACTTTCTTTTTTGGCATTTTGACAGTAACGAAGGCAGGAACGATACGCTCAACTCAACCAAACGTGAGAATTCACAAATAAATCAATACGGAGGAATATAAATACTCAACTATATTGAAGGTTACTCATTGAAATACTGTAGATTATTTTAAAATAGACATAGAGAGATTTAATAAAGATCATCAATAGTTTAACAAATACAATATTAACCACTGAATTACAACACAATACAATAATACATTTTGAAAATTCAGTTCCTTTTATATATTTTTTCATGACATAGAACCGTCATATTTGAACAACATTCTTTTAATCCATTTCTTCTTTATTTTGACAAAGGAGGTCGCACATTGAAACACATAGAAATATGAAGTACGAAATTATCTATAAAATAATGAGTTTGTTAAATCGATTAAAACTTCTTAATGCATAAAATCGATCGATGAAAGAAATCGAATAGGTAATGGGTCAGGGTATCACTATTTGATTAAGTATTAGAGCTGTCAAAAGTTAAATAAACTATTGGAACGACTATAATATAAATTTTAGAACAGTTTACCAAAAAAATTATGTCATAGTGACACGCTGTTTTCAATTCAATTCATTTAATAAAATATTAGCATTACAGTTTACCCCAAATCGCTTTAATTTATACTAATTTCAATACACAAAAATAAACTACAAACAGACTATTAGAATTAGAAAAGTTAAATAGAAAATACTTGGTAGGTACTATAAAATTAGTCTTTAACATTTAAATGCAAATAAATGTCTTAAAATTACGCTATGTGAGTCAAAAAATATTCCTGCATCTGGACTACACCGAAGAACCTCATACTTTAATTTTATTGAAACCCGTTCCGTATGAAAATGAATGAATTTTTTTTTTTTATAAACGAGAGATTTTTATAGAATTCAAGTGGATTTTGGTGTTATGAGAGATCCTATTGTATAAAATTTAAATATATAAAAAAAAAGTCATACGACTTTGTAGTTGTAGTTACCCTACTTATAACGTAAATGGCTGGACCAATGTTAATGATATGTGTGTTATTGAATTTGTCTTCGTCCGAAATAGGATAAGAAATATTAAAATATTATAGTATTTATCAATACAACATTCTTTAAAAAAACATGACTCATTTATTGACTGTTAGGCGGAACGAAGGGTCATCTAGTATTTTATAAAAAAAAAGATGTTTAATGTAGCTAAATCCTTAAATTGTTTCATTTAAAAGGTTTTATTTTATATTTCAATATAGGTTGCAGTAAAATTAATATTTATTTAGTATTAATTATGTTTAAAGCTAACACGCACAACGATAGCAGGAAGGAACTTGGTGGCAACCTGTTGGTCACTATTTTTTCAATAACGCTATGACAGTATACTCGTAATAATCACAAATTTTAACAACAAAAAACCAGACTTCAAGAACTGGACCAAATTGAAATGAAATGAAAAAGGATCATCAAAATCGGTTCACCTAGTCGAAAGTCTGAGGTTAACAAATATAAAAAAAAACAGTCGAATTAAGAAGCTCCTCCTTTTTTGAAGTCGGTTAAAAATACCTTATCTATCCTATCCATTAGTTCTCTAGCTTTGGTCAGAAGTAGATTTCGTTTCTGTATTTTCTCGACAAGTAAAGCGCTAGTTCTTCTCAGTTCTTCACATTTTGATTCAATGTGATCCACGGAACTCAACGGGTCTTTCATTAATGTTTCTCCTGTAAATAAAATAAATTAGTAATGAACCGTAAATTACCGTAAAAACCGTACTTTTCCAATTTGCCAGAATTTACTCTACAATACTTTATGTTCAATTTCACACCTTTCCAAAATTAGACTCTTTTTATTACTTTAAAACGATATTAATTATCGTAAATGCACACGTACCGTCGTCAATAACCGAAGTTGCAGTTTCAAGATCACAGTTGCAAAGTTTTTCAAAATCGCCCGCTTCCTGTAGAAGACTGTCTACCCTACTTGCTGTCTCACCCACCTCTGTCATGTCGCATGCCATCTTAAGATGGTTGTCTAGAGCAGCCTGCAGAAGAAAATATTAATACATAGTTAGATTATTTTAAAAATAAAACATTAACAATAACACACTATTTATCTTTACAATCTGTTTAGCAAAAAGGTTTTACCTATCAGACGTTACCTCCTTCAAATTATTAAAAAACCTTATGTCAAAACAATTTAGAAAAAAAAAATTACATTGTTGTCACATAACATAACCTCAAACAGATCTTGTTTTGATTGTGATTTTACATAACTGTATAATATATATATATTGATAATAAGTGGAACAAACAATAATGGCTATGGAAATAGTGTGTAATTTTCGCAAATGCAGAAAGTCTTTATCAAGTCAAGCGTGGGTGACAACATGTTCACACGCATTCTGTGTTGAGCACGGTAAACGAGAATTCAAACGAACCGCTGAAAATTCATTGACTTGTCCAGCATGTGGAGCAGAACTAAGAGATAAATTTGACGTGATTCAAGCTGATCTTAAACCGAACGAAACTTTTAAATCGATAGTTCTCGCAGGTATGCGTCCAGATACGATTATGGATATCGCCATGCGAGCTATGTCTTTCTGGGCTTATCAAGTTGAACAGGAAACTTTATACCAAGAGAGCGTCGCGAAACATGCAAGAGAAAAAGTTCAGTGCATGGAAGAAATAAATACATTGAACTTACAGAAATTAAAAGCCGAATTAGAGACATGCAAACGTAAAATTAATTCTTTGCAATCTGAATGTAGCAAGAGAAGTAAGCAGGCTGAGGACATGAAGGCACAATTAGAGGAAAAATCCAGAAAAATACAGAAGTTGACTTTTCAGTTGGACGCTAAAAAGAGAAAAGACATTCGGAATTTCTCTGCTTTGGATAATCAGGAGCAATGTATGGATATATCTGATTTAGTTGCAAAAAGGGCGTCTTCAGATTTTGTCTTCCGGCCCGCTAAAGATGATGATGATTCACATCGGATTTGCTCACCGAAGACACCGATGTTCGATTTTCGAAACCGAAATAAGCAGCCGTCACATTTTCACTTTAGGCCGGTAAAATCGTAACAATTGCTTGTTATATTATAATATTTACGTAACGTAACGTATATGTAAATAGAAATCTTTAAATACTGAGGCCTTAGTTCAAGTTTATTTTACATATATTCGATCTTGATTAGTGATAAGTTTAGCGCGGACGCGCAACGCCAAACGCACGCTACGCGACGATTGAGTTCAAGACAAATTAACTAGCATTAGGGCCTCTGGTCAGGGTATATGTATCTAAGACGGATTTTAAAATATAAGCATATGGCATATAATGTATAGGTACAGTCGGGAACATTGAATATACTTTTCCTTTTATTTGCATATATTTTAACAGGTTGTTCAATAACATTCATAAGAACTGTTTGTATCCTTTTTTTACTTGACCACATTATAAGTAGTTTACTGTTCGTCATAAATATGTCCAGTACCAAAGTTGGCGACTGTATCTTAGTTAGTATGTAAGTTACAAAGTTAAATTAAACGAAGATTACCTGCATCTGTTTAAAGTTTAACAAAAACGTTCTGAATTTCAACCAGTGGTTTAGCTTCGTGGAATGTTTTTCCCAGGAGTTGTCAAATTGTTTTTCTGTCTCGTCCAGTTGGACCAATAACCTGAAAATAAAACAGGGAAATGAAACCACAATATATTTTTTTACTAGTAGTTCTAAATATATGTAGAACTAAAACAAACACAAAATACTCCGGATTCAGAAGAATATTTGTAAGGGTGCTCTTGTTGCATTAGACTTATGAATTTTATAAAGTTATACTATTAATGAATTACAAAAAATATTTTAAAAAATAGTTAGATACTTTCCATGTAATTTATGGACTGATTTAGGTTTTTTTGGGGTTTGAAGATAAAATTAATTTCACTTCTAAAAGTGAAAAATTAAGTAATGAAGATAGCAGTATTAATATACCTAAGCATATAGGTCGGTAATACTATTTAAAGGTTAATTAAATAAATTACTTAGTAATAGTACCTACATAGGTATTAAATATACACACAGAAATTTTTTTGGGAATGGCAATTCTGTTACCGTAGGAGAGCCACGCTTCGCCATGCATAGACTGACTCGACCGTAGTGTTGCCACGGCCTCACAGAAAACCGGTGTGAAATAGCGCTTACGCTGTGTTTCACCGAGTGACTGAGGATATCGCAGGCCCATATCCCAACCACTCCCCCCATCCCCCAAAGGCCGGCAACGTACCTGTGACGTCCCCGGTGTTGAGGATGTCCATGGGCGGCGGTATTCGCTTACCATCAAGCGTACGTCTGCTCGTTTTAGCACTTGAAAATAAATAAGTTATTACCTTTCAACTGCAGCGACGTGGCTGATAATATTATAAGTAAGATTTGGTTTACGCACTTGCGTCAGTAAGTCTTCACCTTGCGTTGTAGCTGACGCTAGATCTGACTTTAAAGCATTATACCTGAAATATATTAAAAATATTAGTTATTATAAAAAAAAATAAGTAAGATCGATTAAGGACAATTAATTCGAGTTACAGGTATGGGATATATCTAGATCCGAATGGTCCGACGGATTAAGAATATCACTATCCCTGTTCATCTTATGCGTGTCGTAAAACATGACTAAGGGAACAAAATTAAACAGGAAACAGCGCCACGAAGGTAAGGAAAACTTGAATTGTTTCAAGTTTCCAGTACCGACCCTCAAAGACCGGCAACGAACTTGTTACGCCTCTGGCCCGTCTAGCCATCGTGGTATGCCAAAACGTTCTTTCTAAAGAGGAACCTATCTCCAGCCCTGGTCTGGGTTACAGAAGATGTAATGTGACCCTGGTTTACTCGAGCTTTTCTCTGTATTCCCTAATACATCAAGAGAACAAGTAAGATTTGGTTTTCGTACTTGCGTCAGTGAGTCTTCACCTTGCGTTGTAGCTGACGCTAGATCTGACATTAATACAGTAAGCAATATCTTAACCGCGTGTAAAATCTAGTTCAGAATGTTTAAAGAGTCACTCTGATGATGTTAATTACATAAAACTACATGTGGTTAGCCGAATCTTGTCTTAAGATCAAAAAGAATGTTTATTCGTAACAAAAATGTTAACGATGTAGAAAAAACATGCTTTTGCAAAATTAGTATGCAATGATAACTTTAAAAACAGACAGGTGTATGTGCGCATGTACTCGTAGGTATACATAATTATGCGCATACATAGTACGTATAGTGGACACAGGTGTGTTCTTAACTCCTGTGTTAAGCAAAATTCGAATATTTATATGTACTCATTACCTAAACAACAATTAACAAACGAGGCTCTCAGATATAAATTCGTAAGATAATTTAATAAATGCTGCTTAGTGACTAATCAAAATAAAAAGAAAAAAGTGCTTTTGAATAGTATAATGTTTTTACTGGTATCATTATATTTATAACTAGCTGACCCACGCAACCTCGTTAGCGTCTTATATTGCCCGTAGCGTGAAAAAATTCCCTCAGTTTTGAAACATTCTTCATTGGTGCTCCGCTGATATATATTCCTATAGCCTTCCTCGATAAATGGACTATCCAACACTGAAAGAATTTTTCAAATCGGACCAGCGGTACCTGAGATTAGCGCGTTCAAACAAACAAACTCTTCAGCTTTATTATTAGTATAGAGTATAGATATGATCAATCTCTATTGGTTGTCTACGGCTGGTAGCTACTGAAGAGATTTTGGCTTACTATACCACGCTAGCCCGACGGGTCGTTATAAGGTCTCAAGTTTTCCTTGTCGTTTTGCAGTAAAGTTGTACGTAGTTTTTAGATTTGAATAATGAGAGTTAGTTCTTGGACTTACCTAGTTTCCTGACAGTCTAATAATTCTTTGGTTTGTGTGGGATCGTTTCCCATATCGCAGTCTACAATCTCATGCATAAACTCGTCTAGTTTACTGGAGATCTCCTTCATTAGTGTAGAAAATTTTTCCAATGCCTGTAATAAAATGTACATAAAACTTTATAAAATAAACTAAAAACACTCAAATTGTTTTTAACATAACAAAAATCATATTTTTAAACGTTTTAACGTATATACTCTGACAGTAAAACTCATTAAAAGTTCATCAGTCAGTATGCATATACCTAAATCTGAACCTAATTGTTATTTATAGGTAAAAAAAATATTTAGTCAATTAATGTAAAAAATTAGTAAGTTAGGGTCAATTGTCCTCAGTATTTCATAAAGGCGATCAGCACAGTATGAAATTTCCCAAATCTCGACACAAAGTTCAGTGCGCAAGGTTTAAACATCATAGAACGATTGACCACAGTAAACTTTGTCCCTTGTACATATGTTTTTGAACCGGAAAACTTCATTAGCGCGATTCAGGATACTGTCTTCAATGTGTATTCACTTACATTATTCTGCTGTGCTGGATAGCAAAATTTATTTATAGCTTGTTTTTAGACGAAGCTTAATGTATTTAATACATGTACTAGTTGTTTAAAATTTGTTAGTGTTGCATATATTTGTGCAAACTTGGTAAAAAAAAACATTTGTCATAAACAGAATGTTGACCAGTTATAACTTACTATCCGTTGCTGTATCCATTCAGCATGTGAATACTGCAGTTCTCCACCAAGGTCTGGTGTAAGCTGTGTCCTATCGAAGTGCTCATACAACTCCTCGACAGAAGAACATACTAGCACCCTGAAGCGGAACTCCTCTTTGAATAGCTTACTACTGACTTCCGATAGAGCTTTCTGTAGAAAACTTGCTGGTCTCAAAACGAATACGGTTTGAATTATGCCTGGAAAAAATTCCTGGAAAGAAAAAATGGTTTAAATATTTTTAAAAAGCTATATGCAATTTAGCAAAAGAAAATAAACCACGCACTCGGCATATTCTGTGTCGCAGTAGACTTACAAACATACAACGAATAAGACACAAAGAACACCCAGATTCTAAACAACAATTTGTGGATCACACAATGTGTTGTCCCATACGGGGATCAAACCCACAATACTCAACGCAGTAGGAAAGGGCGAGGTGGCCATTTAAACTACTAAGTCACCTGAGCACTTAATTATTTAAATGCGGTGTTGATGGATGTGACAATGCGTGTTTATTTCATCAAATCGAAAGCCTCAACGTAAACTTTTTGAACTATTCTCATAACTGTCTGTTTTGAGAGGGTTTTCTCACTTTTAATCTTCAATTTACCCGATTGGAGAGTACCTACAGCTAGTACAAAAATAATCAAAGAACATATATTTTAAACCAGTGTTGGGCAAATTTTAATTGCAATTAAAATTAATGACTAACAATTGATTAATCGTGAAAGGACACTATAAAAACTAAAAATTTATCGATTGTAATTGTTAGTTTTTATAGTGTCCTTTCACGATTAATCGATTGTTAGTCATTAATTTTAATTGCAATTAAAATTTGCCCAACACTGTTTTAACCTTATGTACATTAATTTTAATGGATACTTACGGAGATTCTTAATAATACTGTTTTGACAGAGTTCCATCTGTCTTTTCTTCGATCTATTATTATGTGGAAGCCCATATCTGCTTCCAATAACCTGGAATGAATATAAAATATGATCAATACTTGGCGGTTAATGTATAATGCATGGATTTGTTGTCATTATCGTTTATTCGACACATCACATTACGGATTCAGTCTGGAATCGATCGCATTCATACTAAATAACTTATAAGTTTGTTTCTGGACCAATCATTATTGTATGTAACTCTTTGATTGTTATTTTCCATTATATATACCACTTACTTTCTTAGATTAACAAAACATACTTTGAAGGGACATCTCATATAGATACCACATAGGTGGTTTCACAGAAACATCATAATTTAGTGTCCAATAGGGACTCTTAGCTATGATCTTTCTGTGAGTAATAAATTGCTAATAAATTTAGAAAAAAAACACGATCATCTCATATAATACACATGAGCTGTGCATCAACTAAAAGTAATAAATAATAAATATTTCGGACATCTTACACACAACGCCATCTAGTCCCAAGCTAAGCAGAGTTTGTGTTATGGGTACTAGACAACTGATATAAATGTATCTTATTTTTGTAAATACATACGTATTATACATAGAAAATACCCAAACTCCGAAACAAATATTTGCAGATCATACAAACATTTGATCTGACCCGGGAATCGAACCCGAGACCTCAAGCACAGCAGTCGCATACGCTACCACTGCGCCACAGAGGCAGTCAAAAGTATTGTAAAAACAATCAAAATTTAATTTTTAGAGAGGAGTAGACGAGATGTTGAGAACCTCCTACTCAGAATCGTACAAAGCGAAATATTTATTAGTAATGCCAAAAGAAATCAAGTAAATTAACTAAAACGTTAATTTAACGTTTTAACGACACAACGTTATAACGACAGTTAATTAAACTGTTGTTATTAACTCTGATACTTACGAGGGCACTGAGGTGAGGTAGAGAAGCAGCCTGCGATATTCGCTCGGCGTGATGAAGTGGAAGTTATTATTATCGGGGAAGGTGATGAGCGGCCGGTGGTCCTTTGCCAGCCCACCAGTCGCCAGGGCGTACTGTGGTAGCAGCAGCTCACTGACATTGCGTCCTTCGTCGCCATCTCCGCCACAACCGTCGCACTCTGCTTCTGGAAACAACGAAACGACAGTTAAACAATAATACTTCACAAAATGCTTTAAGTGGATTCTTTTTCAAAAATAAATAAAACGTGCTTTAAAAGAGAACCCTTAATAGCTTTAAAAATATAAATACTCTCTTAAGTTTCTTATGTAGACAACGGCAACTAAAGAGTCACAAATGCAGTATCTGTACGGAAACAGGGGTGTACCTATAGTGCAGGTCGTGTGGTACACACGGGTGCAGCAGCAATCTCAGTACTTACTGAAGGTTGCTTACTAAAGAACGCTAGGCTTCCTAATGCCCGATTCTTATATTTGAAAAGGGCGCTAAAGGAATAATTGCACACGGGTGCTTCACGGGCTTGAGACAACACTGTACGGAAACACTGCAGGCTATTTATTCTATAGGTAGATAGATTGATTGTGCGATGCAAAAAAATATCTTGAATATTTCACGATGAAAAGTCACAAAAACAATGACACCACCACGAGTGCCATTGTTTTTGTGGATTCATGTCACGGGAACTAATTAACCCTTACACCTTAAAATAAATTGACATCACAATATGTGAAAGTGTTATATCAGATACAGTGAGAATCTGTAACATTATGTGAACAATGGATAACGAAACACATAAGTAGCGCGTACTATTCAACACGGTTCTGTCAACATTAATGACACGCTAAATAAATTTGTGTGCATCGGGACCGAGGGCCCATTATTCAAACTTTTGCGAATCGATATATAAATTCAAATAGGAAGGTTGTTGTAAGAGATCGCCATGAGCGATAAGACCGCTAATTTTCACGTTTACATATTGTACCTCTTGTTTTTCTATTTGTTTATGTTTGTACCTACCATAAACATCAATCAATAAATTTAAAAAAATATTTTTTTTTAACTAATTCACAGAGGTATTTAACTAAAATATTCTAAAATCTTAATTATGTATTTGTTTAGGTTTTTACTATTTTTGACTAATTCTTATATGAATTATATATCGTCTCTCAAAAAATAAATGGGCCAGATCCAGATGCACACAATAAATTACTGCAGCTTAGCTTAGCTACTAACGAATAAAGAGGTTGAAGTGCCAAACGGTATCTGTACTTTAGTGTAGTAAATAAACAGATGAGCTATAAAAAGAATGCCTTCAATACAAATTTCATTGCTCATTAAAAACAGCGTTGAAAAGTTTCAAAACTTTTTCGGACCTATTCGACAAAGAACACCAGCATTCTAAATACTCTTTGAATTAAGTCGTTCTACATTGCACTTTGAATCATGTAATGGGAACATGCGATAAAATACAGTTTTCAGTCAGTCAACAAACTTTACTTTGTCGTAAGGTTAAGTGCCCAAAATGACTGTACGCTGGCTATTGGCAAGCATAAGTACAATCTAAGAGTGCTGGATACCATCTTCAATGCGGACGTGTGACATGACTTTTGGTGCCTTACACTATGGCGGCCTAGTGGGATGCTTTTTCACCCCCCAAATGGTAAAACATTATTCTTAAGTACATTGTTAGAACAATTGTATGGCTTCCAAGTATCCTCATTCATCATACACTAAATCAAAGGATTGATTCGAGATAGAAATAATTGAATCCGTACATTGATAAGAAATACAAACTTTATATTTATACCGTGGGAGAGCTATGCTTCGGCGTGAATGGGTCGGCTCGACCGGAGTGATACCACGGCCTCACAGAAAACCGGTGTAAAATAGCGCTTGCGCTGTGTTTCACCGAGTGAGTGAGGATACCGGAGGCCCATACCCCAACCCCTCCCCCCATCCCCTTTCCCATCCCCCCAAAGGTCGGCAACGCACTTGTGACGCCTTTGGTGTTGCGGGTGTCCATGGGCGGCGGTAATCGCTTACCATCAGGTGATACGCCAGCTCGTTTGCCCACTATTCAATAAAAAAAAAAAAAAAAAAATCAGCCTAGTTTGGACAGGATTTGGCGAGGATGCAGCTTGTTGCTTAATAAAACTTGTAATTTTTTTTTTGTAAAGACGCTCTCTCGTTATGATTATGCATCCTGTGTCGCGGGGACTTTACAAACTTACATGTAACGGAAACAAAGAACACCCAGACTCAGGACAACATTTTGTGGATCACACAAAGTGATGTCCCACGTGGGATTTAAACCCAAGGCGCGGCGGCAAGCAAGCGGTGTAGTGACCGCTTAAACCACTAGGCCAACCGTGCAGTCAAATATTGTTTTTCTTTTTAATTATCTGCCAAAATGACTACTCAGCTCAGGCGTGAGTAGAATCCAAAGATGGTGGTTAACAAATATTCGTCAATACCCATAATGTTAACTACAACAAACAAACTAAGGTAGATCAAAGAGGACATCAACATATAAACCTGTAACACCGTGATAAACCTTTGATCAGCAAATAAATTATTATTATTATTTATTATATTTATAAACATAATTCAACTAATAACGAATTATTGAGTATAATTAAAATAATAATTCATGTAGGTATTAAAGATTATCTTTACGCTGACCTTCATTTGTGTTAATAATGTGACATATTAAACGAGACCGTTCCATAGAGTGCTAAAGAGATAAGGACGCTAACGAGTTAACTTTGCGCTTTGTTTTAGTTCAAGTAGACTTTTAATCTCGTGCAGGTAGTGTCGAAGTTCGGCTCATTACAGTTTGGCCATAGTTTGTGCTGCTACCTTCGTTACAATGTTTATAAAATAGTGTCGAAATTAAATACCGTTCCATGTATTTTGTCAGAGCGAGCATAAAAAGGTTTAGGGTATTGGCGAATTCAATTAGCATAATTTTGATTCATACAATTTAGTTGTATCGGTAGGTAACTGGTCTCAGATCAGTACCTATATCTACTGGAATAGTAGATATAGGTAGGATGACCGTAGGTGTTGTAAGAGCCGACTAATTGAACAAATTACGCAGGACAACAGCACTGCAAAAAGGAAAACTTAAATTAAATCATATACCAACTTGTCTGGGTGGTATAGTTGACTGCACGGTTGGCCGAGTGGTTTCAGCGGTCGCCATGCCGCTTGCTACTGCGCCAAGTGTCTTGGGTTCAAATCCCACGCGGTACAACACTTTGTGTGATCCACGAATTGTTGTCCCGAGTCTGGATGTTCTTTGTGTCCATTTCATGTATGTTTGTAAAGTCCCCCACGACACAGGATGTTTATTCCTAATGTGGGAGTTGTCATTTAAAAAAAAAAAATAGTTGGCCAAAACTTCCTTGCTAAATAGAGATCTATATCCAAAAGTGTAATATTAAAGACTGTTGTGTAAAGGTGATACTAGCTGATCAGAATTATCAAAATAACATTTAAAAAAAAATATTTTTGAAAATAGAACTCATCACCAAGACAATAATTATATTTATTTTCCATGCCTTTCATAATCTTTTCACGTGTACATGAGCTTGAAGAATAATGTGTAAATAATTGACATCCATTACCTTCCCTGTTGTAGGGGACTTTGGACGTTTAAATAAATCACAGCAATTCATTCTCGTAAACCAATGCTGTCTCAGCAATCTGAAGGTTTGATAAAAGCGCGATCGCGTGAGGCCTTACAATTAGTTGTTTGTATAAAGACGGAATGAAATAATGTTAGCATCCAAACTAGGAAAAGTAGATTTATTAAGATATAAATTCATGAAAGTTAGGTACAACAATATCATGAATCGGCAATATCGAATATTAGAGTAAGCGGGTACAATGAATTTGCGTTTTACTTAGCATATCGCACTATAAATAAAACTGATAAAATCAAGGGATTTAAAGAACTACCTGAAGGATAACTTGTGTTCTAAAGTATAAAGCGGTAGAGCTATGCTTCGGTGTGAATGGGTCGGCTCGACCGGAGTGATACCACGGCCTCACAGAAAACCGGTGTGAAATAGCGCTTGCGCTGTGTTTCACCGAGTGAGTGAGGATACCGGAGGCCCATACTCCAACCCCTCCCCCCGCCCCCCCAAAGGTCGGCAACGCACTTGTGACGCCTTTGGTATTGCGGGTGTCCATGGGCGGCGGTAATCGCTTACCATCAGGTGATACGTCTGCTCGTATGCCCACTATTCAATAAAAAAAAAAAAAGATACAAAGCTTTTAGCGAAAACCTTAGTATCTTTCAACAAACTTCCACTAGACTTTTTTGACACTTGCTTTTCTTTTGTTTAAAGAAAGATCAACCTTTTCATTCAAAGTCAACATTGCTTCATCTAAACTGAAAAAGTAGATATAATAGTACTGTTATCTCTTCAGCCCCCTAGCCAAGTTGTGATTCCACATAACGTAAACGATAATAGAAAACTAACACGTAAGGGAATGACGTCTCTCAACGTTAAGTCACGTGATCAAAACAAAATATTACTTATTACAAGATAATAAAAAGATCCGACGAAAAACACTTGTATATTTGTTATGGAAGCTGCTCCTAAGCAGCTTTTTTTTTATTATCCTATCATACCTATATGATAGGATGATCTAAGAAAACATTTAAGTAAAGCGCAATAAAATATTAAGTCGCACCACATCTGTCACATACCAGTTATATTCGGGTTATTAATTTAAGTTCCAATTGACGCGATCCCGATCTGCAAAGGCGAGGTATCAACGCTAGTGTGGTTTAATCTAACCACATCCATGCATTGCGAATATAACTATAACCGCAACGTATATCGATCTGATAGATAACACTGCGTATTATGTGTTCTTTGTTAGATTTTCATTGACAAATGCCAAACGCAATAATTACATAACTTTTTTTTTAATCCAAGTTTAAGCTGTCAATACATTTTTATGTCTTACCATGACCCTTTTCAGTTTTATGTTGTTGGTAAGTAATTCAGTTTCAAAAATTATAAATATTTATCGCAATCATTCTAATTGAGGCCAGCTACATTATTTAAATGATATATTTTGCAAGGCGAAAGCCATTAAACCGTTCATAAGCTGTTTAGCCGTGTGGACGAACCGTTAACGAGTCACTAGACAAGTAATTTCTATACCTGTACCTAATACAAATACCAGCAAAGATGGAGCCTACCTAATACACACACTAAGCAAGTATGTGAGTACCTTAATCGTTTTTAGACTAGACTTACGGTTCGCTGGTTCAGGAAACTACGAGTATACTCAAAGGATTTAAGTTTAAGTACTTTCAGCTACCTACACGTATAATTAATATTATAATAATATATAATATTAGGAAAAAATATCTATAAATAGTATATCTGATTTTATTAATTTATATACATAGGTTATATAAAGATAGCATACTTTAATAGGATAGGGGGAAACCCGAACACTTCAACTATTTACGAAACATATTTAGATAAACAGGTAAACAATAGTAGCAAGATATATTTGAAAATGCACGTATAAAATAAAATAACCTCGCGTAAATTTTGTATGACTAAATCTTCCTAGCGTTAATTACCAAAGATTACTATTTATTTATTTGTTATACTGCATACATACAACGTAACAATATACAAGTTGAGTTCCAAATTATCTAAAATATAAATACATATAACAATCGGTGGTTATATTTATTATTTGTATATATTTATTAGCGTTGAGTAAACTTTAACTTAAACACTCTGAACACACACTAAACCTTTTTTTTGTTTTTAGAGCTGTTTTACATTCTCAATTTTAATTTCGATATTAATTCTCACCCTAAGAATTCTTATTATAGAGAGATCTATGAGCTTTCAAACCCAGTGAAATTAGAAAAAAAAAGTGTAACTATAACTTAGACTATGGATCCTCCTATTATAATCTTCTTCTTTTGATGCGATGGCAACCGGCCGGATCAGCTATTTCTGCCTGTGTCAAGTATTTAAAGACTTCAATTCTCAAGTATTCGAGTCTTCGTCGTGACGAAATAAATGATAAAAATACAAAAAATTCCAGAGACTCCAATTTCATTTCATGCACATATTTTGTATTTTTTAAAAATTACATCTTAAAATTTTTTAGGTTAAATTACAGGTTATTTTTAAAAAATATCTATTGTAAATTAATTTCATAATTCATATAACCGAGAGTTATGATTTTAAATATTCCTGTTATCACATTTAAATGCTAGACTCCTAACCGAAATTGTTTAAAGAAAGATACACACCCTATTACGCACTAAATTGTTCTGCCGCAAGACTGCGAAGCACAAAACGATTTATGATACGCCAACGGCCTTTTTTTTTAATAGAGGTCGACGACCGAAATTCGCGCCCAAAGGTCAACTTAATTGATTCTTGTAAGCAAACAAAAGACTGTTCTCGATTTCATGTCAACATTAAATTAAACCAATGCGGAAACGAGTGAAGTCGTATTAACATTTTAAACTGCCATGTTTTGTTAAAATAATTTTCATCATCTGTTAAGTACGTACTACGTACCTACACTATTATTATTAGCTTTGCAAGTTCAACTTAGGTGAATTCGGTGTGTTAAGTAGAATTTGTACCTAGTTACTTAATGTACCTAGAGGTAAACACAAAACTGTTCATTAACATCTGTGTAGGTACTTATAGTAGGTATATTAATACGTTTAATTAAATACGCATTTTAATAAATGTACATTGTAAGTCTAAATCTTTTGTTTTAGTACCTCGTAAAATTATATTTTAATATTAGACCTACTTTTTGTAGTGAGTCTGTTTTTCTTGTATGACAAAATAATATAATAATCGAGTTTCGTAAACTAGTTGTCCAATCTTTATGCCAGCCACAATAAAACTTTAATCATTTTAAAAAATAATGAATGATAAATGTTGTTAGAAAAAATAGGTACAAAAGCTTGTCAGAAAAATTATTTATTTTCTTTGTTGTTTTTGTAATCCGATCATCAAAATGTAGATCTGGTTCTGGCTCTATGATGTAGGCTCAACTGGCACAACTGGGATAGCCTAACATTCCATAGACGTATAAAAAAAATGTTTCAAATATGGAATAGGTACTAAGAAGGCGGGAAAATATAAGTGATTATGTGTGTACAAACGTAACTGTATCGTAATCAGCTGCAACTTGTTTTACTAGTTCAAGTTGAGGGTTATTAACACGGTTACTTGTACAACGCAACGTTAACTAGGACGTAATTACAATGGATTTGCACAAGTTTGTAACAAGACTGAGAAGACGACACAGAATTTTGGATTGTTTGTAACGTAACTTCTGGAAAAAATAACGACAATATTTAGCAGGTACTTGCATCAGAGTCGATTTATTTGTTGATTAAAAAGAAAGGTTTTGAGAGATAAGTATCGATGTTGGTTATGATTTTCATTTTTCAACAGAATATCGTGAGATTTCTCGTAAAATTAGCTAACTACTCACGCTGGCTTGTCATTAGTATCATGTGATTGTGATTTTTTATTATATTGTAATTCATTATAGATCACGAGAAGGCAGCTATACATTTTTGGAAATTATCATCATATCATTACTTATGTTCTTTCTTCCTATTGAGACTGCTTACACTTATTATGTTTTATTTTAGGTATTAGAAGTGAAAACTTGTAACTGGCTGTATGGATCCACAATTATCCAAAATAATCACTGTGATATTAAATTGGCTGTAAGTTACAAATGTAAGTATCAAATAAATTAAATCAAGACAAATAAATTAAAATGAAGTGTCTGTTTGTAATTTAAAATTAACAGCGTTTCACTAAATGCATCTGAAAGTACGTAGATGTATATACGGTACTTACATAAAAATCTCAATTGTTTAAATTTTTGTCTGTCTGTTTGTTCCGGCTAATCTATGGAACCGTTGGAGCTGATGATATAAATAGTAACTTTTTATGTAAACTAGCTTCATCCCGCGGTATTACTCGCGGTTGTTGCTGTACCGCAAGCTATTTAAATAAATATAACAAGATAATCTAGCAATTATATTAAACGTAGCTAATATTTCTATTCGTTAAAGGCATGTTAAAACCGTTAAAAATTTATTCGTAGCAAAAACTTACAAATACTCCACGTGCATTGCTTATCATTTGGTTTATCGCTGTTTGTAACGAATCAGACTTTTTCGCGCGATAAAATTTCACGCGCGGACACTTACATGGCTCGATGGTTTTGTAAAGCAGGCTAGATATTTTAGCGAAACGCCATTCATACTACCCGGAAGTTAGTATTATTATTAAGTTAGTAGTAAGTTAGAAAAAAAACCTAAGGTATTTCTGCCCACTACTTGTAATAATGGCTATCTGAAACGAAATTACTGCCGCAATATACGACTCATAGAGCAGTAATTTACCACAGACTATAGGTAGTAGGAACATCTAAGTGTATTGTAGCGATAGTGGCATTCAAATCATTTACATTGTACCCATAGATCATATGGAAGGATTACACGTCGGTTGATAACAATGATTCAAATTCTCTGTAATATGGGTGTGCTGTTTGTCCCATCTACTTGGTATATTATTACCGTTTACTTTAATAGGTATCTAGTGCTTAAAAAACCATTTAACTTTTTCACTTCAGGTACCACAACAGATTACATCTTAATTCGACTAAAATTTCATTGGGGTCCGCTCTTATTGGTCTTAGCGTGATGATGATAAATGGACTATCCAACACTGAAATAATTTATCAAATCGGACCAGCGGTTCCTGAGATTAGCATGTTCAAACAAACTCTTTAGCTTTATAATAATAGTATAGATGACCACATAACGAGAAGACTCAATCCTCAACATATTAAAGTTTTTGTCCATAAATATTTGTCCTCGTTTCTCACATCGTAAGTATCAAGTCACTGAGTGTTTAATGACAATAACCATTAGCTGACCTAAGAAGTGATCAAGGAGACATCATTTAGTCGAGGCACATAAACCCGAGGTCAAATGTATATATACCACTTCAAAAGAAACCGAATACTGTTTGTGTTACATAAGAAAATTGGGCAGACAGAATTATACTAACGTCTAGCACAAATCAATAATTTGTCACAAGCAATTCCTTTAAATAAACTCAAAAAAGACTAATCTGCTTATCCCATCCTACCCCAAACTTCCCAAATTCATGTAGCTTTTAAGATTGCAGTAGAAAATAATTGAACACGCGTCAGTTCAAACAAGCCTCCGCTGTGCTTGAATCGGGTGAAAGTGTCCACACTTACGTAAGTAAAGTTCTTCCAACTGTTTAAAACACTTTGGTGCCTTCGGAAAGTTAACCTTAGAGAAATTACTTACAGAGATCATCAACGCGACCAGGCACGGAACAAAATAACGCAACAAAACACTGCAACCGGCCATGCTTGCATGCATGCTTTTTATAAACAGAGCTCTTAACGTAATCGCGGCTTTTTATAGTTTACTTCTCGTTTTGATTTTATTATCATCATTTTGTCTAGACTCGCAAACTTGGATTTTTATAACATGCTTTAGATGGGATTGCATATAAAAATATAATAGTAATGCAATATTTATGTAAAATATCACTGTTTTGCAACAAGCTATTGCTAATTATATAATGATATTTTTACTATTACACTGAGACCGATACGGCTTTCTACTGCGTGACTTCTCAGTGTCTAAGGTTGTTGTTTGTGGCTAATCTTTTTGGCAGAAATCCAAATGATCCTGCCGTCTACATCGCAGCTTTACCGCATTGTCTCTTGCCGTGATGTGCAATCCATTAATTTTGCGTTTTCATGAAGCGTCAACTGGCTTGGAACCGACATATTCAGTTCAATCCCACATCACAACAACAAAGAAGCAGCTTTTCGTATGACGTCAGTGATTTAGCTTTCAATTGTTGTGGAAAACAAACACATGTATGGCATTTAAATCGTTCACCGACCTTTCCAATTAAAGGTGTTTTAAGAACACTCAAGGCTCTTTAGAAACCTTATTAAGTATTATCAAGGTAGAATCAGGTGTATTTAACAATATGACATACTCGTACATGTAAATACATAACTAATCCACGAGATTATTACTGCAGAGGGCATGCTATGGGTATATTATTATACTCTTCAGAGTATGATCAGAATTTTATGCAACATATTTTCGATTCCCTGTTCTGTGGTGATTATAAACAATCGTGTTTGTACGAAGGTCTTCTTTCCACGTAAAGAGTTTCATTGCATTATAGTTTATAATGGCGATGTACTCGATTCAATTTAAATAGCCAATCTCTTAAGTGGATGGTCCTTACACTTCCAAAGCGATGTTACGGGCAGCACTTACTCAATTAAGGATACTTAGGTATATTTAACACATTTAATGGACCTTATTTACCCATTTAAAAACGAAAATCATTCATTACGGATGGCAGAAAAGCAAGGTGTAAAGTTTTAAACTTGTTATTTTAATAATAAATAGCGACCCCTACCCGGTTTCGCACGGATGTCTTTGAAATTATCGGTTTCCTCTACAATAATATGCGTGTAAAACATATATTTTCTTTGACTCACTCTCTCTCTCTTGCTGAAAAGCGCACAAATTTCTCTGTAAGTAATAGTTTGAAAGACCTAAGCGTACGAAAATGAAAAGGGTCTTGATTTTATACTTTGTAATGATTTTCTTCTAATAAAGGTGCCTAAACACTATCGTAGACTTATAAGTGTGAAATAATCGATGGTGTGTGTGTTTAACCCTGTTTGATTAACTTGACTTTATCAATGTTCCTATGCAATGTATCAAAAAGGTTGGTTTTAATCGGGTTATCGACTAAATTTCATCATTATCATCCTATTGTACTCGATTGCTGGACATAGACTTCTCCCATTGCACGCTACTCTAATCGATTTTGGGCTTCTCGCATCCAACTCCTGCCAGACATCTTACGCAAGTCGTCTCTACATCTGGCCCGTAGGCGTCTTACAATCCGTTTGGCGACACCACTCCACTCTAGAACTCTTTTGCTAATACGGTGGACTTAGTTCTTTGCGGGATTACCTCTTTCCTGATGCGATCTCCTAGAGATCACCGAGCATAGCTTTTTCTATAGCATTCGGCTCCGTATGTCATGACGGATATACAGATATAGGCGATAATATATATCAACTACATTTATAAGTGCCTATACAAATTTATAGAAGACTAGCTGAGCCCCACGGCGTTACCCACGGTACAACAGAAACCCCAGCTAACGCCGGAGGGCAAAAAGCCTAAGTTACTCCTTATATTATCAGGTATTTGCCAGTGAAAGTCCCGTCAAAATCGGTTCAAGCGTTCCAGAGATTAGCCGGAATAAACAGACAGACAATAATTTGCAAAAAAAAAATGGTATATGTATAGTGTAAACATATATTATGCATTTAGTCAAAAGCGGTTATTTGAATATTAGAAACAGACACTCTAATTTTATTTATTTGTATGGGTTTAGAGGCACGTGTAAAGCATATTTCCTTATACTGTAAACAGAAATAGATCTATTCGAGCGCTAACACAGCCCCCGGCGAGATAAACTTATTTCATCTCTCAACCTATCGACGTTTCAACTTGGTCCCTGCGCTGTGACGAAACTGGACGTAATACGTTTAACTTATAAATACAGGTAATATGTCTTCATCTATTGTATTACATTATTATATTTATAAATAAACTTCACATCTTTATATTTCACTTAAGACTAAATATTTTATTCCTATCGTACTATGCTTTAAAAATGTAATTTTAACCAAACACAAGATATTTTCTGTGAGGTAATCTTGAATTTGCAACATAAGTAAAAACTCAAATTTAGATTTCATTACTCTGAACTTATGTACAATGTTAAGTTCATTCTTGAAATATGGGTACCTAAAATCCCCCTGATACGAGTTCAGCTATTACAAGGCCAGTTTATATCGACTGATATTTCCAAGACAATGTTTCATAGCAGTAGTAAGGGGGACTGAAATCAATAGCACTCGCACTTGTCGGGCTTTAATAACATTTTCCGATACCTTAAGACCTCTCTTATACTTGCCTAAATTGCTTGTAGTTAGTAAATACCAGAACGACAAATAATTTTTACACTTTAATAAAATTGTACTAAAATATTCATCTAAGAAATTAATTTTACCTATTAGAACACGAAAGCACGTCGATACTCAATAACAGTATCTGACAGATCTCGCTGTATTGAAGTAAAGAATATTTGCACAAGTAGCTGTACATAGGTACTCGAGTTCTGTGTTATGTCACCAGCTACGATGCAGCCTCCTAGAATGAACTGGTAATTGGCCATAAATCTAACAGCAACAACTTTTTAACTTTCTAATGGAATTAATATAAATATGTAGATAAACGGAAATTACGAAGGAAGTATATAAGTACCCATACATACATCTTCAACGTGTATAACGATATTCAACGTATCTACCTCTAAGCGAGTTTGATATTATGTATTACATTACTTGTTGAGCCCCGCGGTGTCACCCGCGGTACAACAACAACCGCTAGTAACGCCGTGGGGCGAAGTTAATCTAAAAAATGTAGTTGTCTTTGAAAGTCCCGTGAAAATCGATCTATGTAGAGGTTAGCCGTAACTAACAGACGGACAGACTAAAATTTTAAACAGATTTTTTATTGTAAGTACCGCTGATACGTACTGTACGTTATAAGTGAAAAACTGTTAATTGGAAATTACAAACAAACACTTTAATTTTATTTATTAGTATAGATGTTAAATACTTATGTAATAATAAAATGGATGTTGACAATAATTCGTTAGCACACACATTATATCGTTTAATACTCAGTACTCCCGACTCATACTATGTACCTACCTACCTAATTAGCATGAAATAGGGGATTACTGTTTGTAGCAGAGAAAAAGCTAGAGTTTGCGACCAGCAAAAATAAAAAAAACTCTCGTGTTCGAAATTTCAAGTTACCTTTTAAGTAAATGTTGAACTGCGACAAATCAAGAAGCCTATCTGATAGAATAATAAAACTCTTAATATGTATAATACGACTAATTGTTTTTTATAAAAAAAAAAAAACATTTCGTAGGGGTAAATTTTTCAGCAACATAACATATACTTTAAAAAAGCATTTTAGCTAAATAAATATTCTAATAAATTTCGTGTCCGATTATTGGAGTATAATTTATATGTAGATAATATAAATACCTCAAATTTAAATAAACACTAATATACAACAATTCACGTTAAATAATCGTACAAAAGGCTTTTAAAACACAGGAAACGAACTAATTACAATAGGACAATATTACAATAACAAACAATTGAATTAGGTACGCTTTATATTTTGTATAGTAAGACGCAGTGCTATGATAAAAGGAGTTAGTCAACCATGTAGGGCGATATGTCTATTGTCAATATTATTGTATTCATGATCAACTGGCTTCCATGTAATGTTCCGCGGTCTGATAATGCATTAGAATTATGCTAACAGTAAGCAACTGCAGTGACCTTGAATAGGAATGTGTTGTCTTTTTTTAGCTGAATCTGTAAAATTTTACTTTTAAAATAATGTTAAAACAATCTTAAAGTATATTTTTTTAATAATTTTCAAAGAAATAATATATTAATAGACGAATAATTTTGGTTTGCGATTTTTTGATTATACCTACTCGTATTTAAACACGGTTTCAATTAACGAGGGTAGAGCGACGGTTAAATAATTTGTAAATTCAGAAAGTAACAATTTATTATCTTCGTATTTGTATTAACGTTAAGTCTTAATACTATTGAAATTCAAAAGTATAGAAAAAAAAATAAACACTAATCTACGAGTATCTCTATCAATTCATATGCATAGGTACTTATCAAAAGCGCGCGAAATACCTCAGCAATATACATACATCAAAATTCATGACACAAAACCTACGGTTACATCAAAGCTAAGAGAGAAAATAAAACTCTTTGGACAGCCTAAGGGAGAAGTTCAACTGAGAAATACTTCATGGGGAATTTAGCAATTAAGGTCGACGTGACATTTAAACAGAGCATAACTGAATGCTGATTTTAACTGTATTTCTTAGTTCTTTTACTAGCGTAGGATGGACTACAATTTTAGGCTTAGCAAGAAAAATATTTAAAAAGAACCGACTGCGTCAATACCTGCCATCTTTATTAAATTCAGGTTTTTTTCTATATTATACACTCGAAAAACATAACTGAACTTGAAAGGTGAGTCATTATTATATTAAACACATTTTTTTTAAGCCACCTTCGAACCGTTTTAGATTAACACGCATGTTGTAACTCCGAAACACCATTGTGAACCACTAAGCCCATTAAATAAACATGAGAAAAAAAACATTGTGAACCAATTTTCTTTTTAAAGATAGAGACCAAGACCTTCTAATTAACCCACTTCAAAAAAGGAGGAGGTTCTCAATTCGACTGTTTTTTTTTCATTTAAATTTGTCTTTTTGGAGCGTACTGCTTAACACAAGTAGACAGAACTTATTAACACAAATGTCCTTTTAAAGCAGTTATTTATTAATTTGTAATTGATATTTTTAAACTTTATTGGTGGTCGCACCATTTGCGGTCTTACCAAAAAGAAGAACCAGTGTGCATATAGATATAGATTCAGATAAAGTTTAGACTTTATTATGAAGAGTGTTAAAGACAACTTTCTGTTCTATACCAACTGCGAAGAGTAATAATTGCAATAGGTAGTCACTTATTTTCTTAACACCTTTCTCCATTATATAATTCGAAAACGAAAACCGATCTAGTTTTCTTACTAAATAAACGCATTCGAAACTCGAACGAGGATGACGAATGAAGAAACGATAAATTTTTTAATTGTAACATTATTTATGGTCAAACTAGTTACGCAACACTATCAGTTTTTTACACTCTTTATTTCTCGTCTATTCTGTTATAATATTATTAGATCAAAATTACCTACTTCATTTACGGCGAGAGCAGTCGGTCTGTTCTGTGTGGCGACGGAGTGTCACCACTCTTATGCATCCCGAATAAGGAAGCAAACTAAGTAAAACAAGAGCACTGTAAAGATAAGGATAAACATTTGGATTCAAAATTGATGTGTACACTGTATCTTCTTTAACAATATTTTGATTTAGATATTATACAACACATGGCTATCTACACCTCGACTCAGTACCGTTTGTAGTTGACAAAATAATGTGCCTAATAAATAATTCAGTGATAAATGATCGATTCTGTACGTACAGTTAATATCATTGAAGGATTCAAATTAGTACTCCAATTGTCCCGAGACCTCTATTGCTCTAGACAAGAGTTAAGTAAATTATTAAAAAAACATTAAACAGGTTCATGTTTAAGTAAAGGAAATAATAAGTATCCATTTAATTTAAAATGAAGTAATTAAATTAGATAAATATATGTGTATATATATATTTCCATTTTATCACACGCTGAAAACTTTACCGCCGCACTAAATAAACTCTTCAAGCGAATCACTGAAACGTTTTGATATAACACTAAACTATACACTTTAAAACGTCACGTGCACGCGTTTCATACTGCTCACATTAAATAATATACAAATGAACGAAATTAAATTAATAAATTTTCTAATACATAACACTTGCCTATTTTCTCGGTCTTGATGAAAAAGAAACTAAGGCGCATCTGCTCAACGCACACGCGAAAGAACGTGCGGCACATCCGGAGACGCGTGCGCAGGCGTGTGCGCTTCCCGCCTTATACCGCCAACTGACAAGGAGGCGCTCTGGCAGAGACTGGCGGGTGCCCAGCGGCACCGATACGAAAAACTAAGCAAGAAATCGATTTTACGCATTTGCACTTGTATTTACCAAAATAGAAAAACAAATCGATAGATAATAAAAATCTGTTTGACGCCATTATGATTTTATTTTTCAATTGTCCTTTTGTGTTGCCACAGTCACTAGTTTTTACGTTGGTCGTTAATAGTGTGTTCTCTTTCGTTATTAATTGTGAATTGTACCTTGAAATCCGAAGCACTGCATCCTCCGGCGCACGCGGCAGCACGCGCCGTTCGCGATCACACTAACACTAGTGCTGTCACACGCTGACATCACAACACACTTTGACATACGACCTTTGTTACCAACATTTGACTTAAATATGCACGCTCGTTAACTTTATCACAAATTAATTAAATACACATTGAGTATCGACCCAGTTTAACACAACATGACGTGGTATAAATACGGGAACTCGCAACCGTTTGATTAACTGATAGTTATCAAGTGTTCTCGCTCTGATAGATAAAAATATGACCAAATCGAGATGATTTCTTTATCTGATATACGATCGTATAGAACGAACGAACTCGAACACTTTGATATGTAGTTTTAATGAAAAAGTGTGTTCAATTTCAAATTCCGCTAAAGATGGTAACTGCTAGTGAAAACGTATTTTTTTAACTTAACTTTATTTCCTAAGGGTTACTTTTACTTTTTTCCAATAAACAAAATGATGATGATATCAAGTAAGAGCATCTGCAAAAATACAGTATCAAATTATGTTTTTTATGTATAATGAAGAGCGTGCTAATGAGACCAAGACGAATAAATACGTCAATAGGTAATCTGTATTTGTTCTATTTTTATTGGAATCTTGTATTACTGAACTCGCTAGTATAAAAAGTAGAAGTGGTGAATGCCGCTGGATTGCAGACAGGCATCCAAATGATTCGGATTCGATGGTATAAACGAGGCCACCGCGCTGCGGTATGCAGTCAAACAGACTGGAACACCGATCTTTAGCTAAACTGGACTTTCTGACAGAGGAGATAATTATATACGAACAACTAAGAATAAATAGAGCATACACATTAACGAAAGCAAAGTTCAAAAATTTTGTACCTATTTCTTTGTATGTAACTAAAGTAAACGTCATTCAAGTCACACAACACATAACATTTGTCATTCATTTTGAATGTCTAATCACTATGCATATTTTATGTACGAGTAAACAGAGACAAAAGTGCGCAATACCGTGAATGCCGGCAGTTCAAACTCAATTGGTTGAAACAAAAACAATATTAAATCAATCACAATGCCATGAGAATTACATTATTACTTATATTGTGTTTTAGCCGAGGAAAACAATCGATGTGGATAGGAATATCATACAATAACCAATATTAATTATTGTATTGCTCTATATACATACTAGTTAGAATACACGGATTTTTAATACACAAAATATATTTACAACAGAAGGAAACTAAAATAATTATGTTATGAAACTTGGTAATAAACGGTAAATTGAACAAAAACCCACTTCATCAAAACGATACGACCAGGTACAGAATATAAATAAACAGTTACATCAGAATCAGTGGCTCCTAAATATTATGACCAAGTCTTGAAATGAACCCTCATTTAAAGTCGTATAATGCCCTGGACCCGTTTAATTCACTGTCAATAATTGCTCATAGCTCTGGATAAGCATTAAATGTTTTGTTGGTTCATGTGTTAAGTTTTCATTACGTTTACGAGTTGTTAAAGAAGTACCAAATAAAAAATCCTCACGAAGTGTAATGCCTATCGTTTATCGGACACTCGTCTACTGTCGATAGAGTTGAAAGTCTGTAGAAATACACTAACAACAAATTCATCTCCAGCGAACATCGACACTTAACCTATTTTTACAAGACTCTTCGATCTTTTGTCTGGTTCGTTTCCTTTATTCTCAAATCCGGGATCACGAAATAAGGCGAGTATAAAAAATGCACTTCATTATTGATTAGACTTGATCTACCCGTGAAACACCTACATACTTCACAATATTACCTTAAAATTTGAGCCTAAACCTCAATTTAATCACAACGTTTTTATATGAGTATGTTCGAAAGAGCCTCATGAGGGGTGGCGCGGTATAAGTAACGAGGATTTAAAGAAACTGGTACGTCGTAACTCCTTATTTTCATGATCATGGTCAGCTTGTTTGTCACATTACTTTTTTCACCTCACGTCGAGAAACATCAAACCCAGCTACCTTTCTTTATGTAATATGTAATGGCTGTCAAAATATCTCCACTTTGCCTGATGGAAAACATGAGTGGTTGTTGGATCACCATCCTCATTGCAAATATGGACAATGCAGCACGGTGACTCACGTAATGGCGACCTAGTGTTATCATGAGTTCTAGGTTTTGACTGCTCGGCACATAAAGGTAGAAATGAACTGTTTAATTCGAGAGCATATTTCGACCCCTCTAAAACGATGACTTCTAAAGCCAGCAAGTGTGTGTGGAGAGGAAGGGTTCAAATAACATTATTTTACCTAGAAACCTTTTTAAATACAGGAAAGTCTGAAAATATCGTCCTGACTAGACAATCTATACTTCTTATATTATAAAGCTAAAGATTTTGTTTGTTTGAACGCGCTAATCTCAGGTCCGCTTTGAAAAATTCTTTCAGTGTTGGATAGTCCATTTATCGAGGAAGGCTATAGGCTATATATCTTCACGCTAATACTAATAGGAGCGGAGCATCAATGAAGAATGTTTCAAAAACGGGGGAAAATTTTCACGCTACTGGCAATAAAAGACGCAAACGAGGTTGAATCAGCTAGTGTAACCATAAATGGTAATAGTTTCAATGATTTTGAGGTGAATACACTTACATAGAGATTTCCATGTTTTGAAATAAAGAATTATGTAAAAAAAGTATTTTATTAAAAATAATGTACTCCGGTAGGTCCGTTCCAGTCCTCACACTCCTCTTCCTCATCAATCTAAGGCAATGATCAGAGAAATAATGAAATCGTTGGGCGTTGCGTAAACTGAGTTGACTGAATGGAAATGTTATTTTCAATGAAACCTTTAAATTAAAGCTTTTTAGCATTATTTTTATTTTCCAGTTTTTGGGCTTCAATTTCATTACGTAGTACTTCTCATTATATTAAGTTCATTTAGTGCCTCATTATTACACGGTTTATTTTCTGTCAATTTGCTGCAATTAAATTTCTCAGTACATAATACTTGCAAATTTTTTTATCAGGTATATTTTCTGTAATCTTAGCTACTTTCGGAAATCAAGCTAGGAAGAGCACAGAGTATTTCGCATAAGTTCTCAAAGGTGTCTAAAAAATATTGAATGTTTGTTAGAACTGGAGTAATCCAGTTAAAAAAAGTTATAGGTATATCGTAGTAGCTAGATTTGTGTCACATCCAAACGACGTCAATTCCTTCATTCTAATTTAAAAAACACACATTGAACATTTATTATTCCTTATATCTTTTTCAAATTTAATGCCACTAGGTCATCTAATAATTACTACTTCAACAAAGTTTAAAATTTATGAATAGTATAATGAATTCGGAAAATATTTTTTCAAGTTAACATACTCAACACAAATCATTCAACATTTTCCGATCATTGATATGTATCGTGACAATAACAATCACACGCATCTCGATAAGCTCGATCATTTACATTTATGTAGGTACATAGTTGTTTACAGTCTTGTTGCACTTTGTGTTGCACGCAATTGTTGGATTGTGTGGTTCTATTACGCTCAAACCATAGATATTTTCTTGTCCATGGGTTCATAACTTTCGTCAAAAATTATTGTGAAGATTATTTTTTGTTAATATCAGGCTCCCTGACAACCATAATGAGAATAAAGAGAATTGGTTACAGGTATGCAACCCTGCTAGAGTTACCTCATTCACAGGATTATTTTTATGTAATACGAGCGTTAACATAATACAAACGATTGATGGTAGACGTCGCCCATGGATACTTGCATGTCAAGAGCTACAAGAGCGTTGCCACCCTTTATGTGAATAATTAGGCTGAGAGGGGTTTGGTTAGTATATTACTAACTAGTTTTTGATTGTGGCACCACCCGCATAACTGTCAGTTATCGCGGTGCTTCTTTAAACTGTAATAACTTTTGTATTTGGCATCTGATTGAAATAAAACAAACACTACATATTAATTGAAGTTTACCACAATACAAAAGAGAAACTCGCATTCAAATCGGTTAAACCACTTCTGAGATTAGAACACACAAAAACACACAGACAAAAATTCTAAAACCTATTATTTTCGGTTCTGTTACTTTAATAAAGACCACCATCAATTACATTGAATGTATCGACCTCTTACAATTTAATATAAGCTTGTACAGATTAATACTCAGGAGAAGTTGGCAATTAGGTATTTAAGTTTATTTCTCTGTGTAGATATTTAATATTTACAGAACCGACAAGTCATTCGACCTTGGTTAAAGTCATCGGCGGGCGTGTGCGCTTGCGCTGCGCATCCGCCTATTGTCTCTGGTGTTGCTGTATTGACTTTGTCATCGCTGTCAGACAAATCAGCTGATCATACAACACGTCGGGATCGTTTTTTGTTTTTTCGAAAGACGGTACCCATTTCATGTCATCCACATTTTATATATTTTTTACCATTAATTTCATCACGATGACGACTTGAAGACTCGAAGACTTGATAATTGAAGACGATAAATACTTGACATTGGCAGAAATAGCTGACCCGAGTGATCCGGCTGTTTGCCATTTCATCAAAAAAGAAAGAAGAAGAAGTACAACACGTCTGTCATGTAACATTTTTTATTATAATACTAGCTAACCCACGAATTATGCTTGGCTCCTATTGATCTCTTAGGCATGCCAGCAACATATACATTTAAAAAAAACGTGAATAAATAGTTTCGGAGTCATTGGGAAAAATGTTACACGAGAATTATATATAATAGATATTTCTAATAGAGTAGAACATTACTTTAAATTAAACTATAGAATCGGTAAACAAAGACTGAAATCAGTGATGCTGTGTAATGTGTATTCGTCGCGCACGTAACTATCGCTTTATCAGTCAATCGCATTGATTTATCAAATCTACGAAAGTTGTTTATTTAAAAACTGTATTTATAAAACAGTAAAAAAAAACAAATCTATGTAATACTTTTAAGGCGATATACTATTATTTATTAAGGTAAGGGCATTCCAAACCATAAACATCTGGTACTGTACAGACTGTACACCGTCAAAGTTACTATTTCTAATTTCAGATTTCAATATTAAACTATTTATAACACAGAAGTGTACAATATAAAATCTAAAAACATTTTTCGCAATTATGCCCAAAAATAAACAATAAGTAAACTCTCATTATTAAAGTAAGAAGAAAAATGAAAAAACGTTCATAAAAGAGTAATGGAAACGAGTGAAAAATCTTGTGTTACTAATGAAAGTAACGCACAATGGTCCATGAAAAGTCTACTCATTACATTTATATATTGCGACGCAAGATAAATTTAAGTATAATACGCGGTACGACAATCACCGCGGGGTTCTGTTATGTTGTGCTGGAGATTGAAGATACTGGAGAAGAGTAGAAATAAAACTATATTTAGAATAAATACTTATTTTACACTAGGTATACACATAAGTCTTGCCTAAAATTACATACTCTACAATTACTATTTATTTTTAAATTCCTATGTCATCAATACCAATGTTATTCACAAATTACGATATGGCCGTCTGTGTCGTATTACCTAATAAAAAAAAATACAGGGGTACACAAGTATCGCAGTTATTCGTATCTTAAGTTCGCTTTATGTGTACGTGTGTGTCAAAATCGTGGTTTAGCAATAATTAAGAGGCAAGGCACTTATTTGAAGTATCAGGGATGTTCTGTTGGATCTAAATCATAAGTTCAAGGTCGGTCGTTGGCATTGGGATTCCAATTCGCCTATATGAATAACGACTGAACCCAACCAACGACACGTCCAATATCATTAATAAATTGGATTGAACCACTTAAGTGAGTGCGTAGCAGAATATTAACTATACTCTTTCCAATAGATTTTTCCCTTTAAAACAAATCTGTACTTCTTAAATAGGTACAAACATTGAACAGTTTTCTTTTCTTTTTGAGACAACTCCCGCATATACATCCTGCTTCGCAGGGCACTTTACAAACATGTAACGGTCACAAAGAACACTCAGACTCAGAACAACAATCTGTGGATCATGCATATATGTTGTCCCATGTGAAATTTGAACCCACAATACTTAGCGCAGTAGAAAGAGGCGTGGCAACCACTTAACCACTAGGCCAACCGTGAACTTGTACATTTTTCCAATACGCTATCTGATCTTATCAAAGCTTTTTAAGTAGGAACCTAAATTAATCTTTATAGCGTTGAGATTTTTCTTTGCAACTGAAACCAAGTCAAACCACTTAAACATATATCAGTAGAAGCAGAAGTATTGTGTCGTGAAAAACAACATATTATGTCATTCATGATGTTGACTCCATTAAAAGTTGATTCCAAGATGGTTGGCAGTCCACAACTGTGCGATTTTCCCGAAACTTTCTGCCGCGCACAGCAAAACTGTGGAATGAGCTGTCGCCTGCGGTGTTCCCGGACCAATACGACCTTCAAACCTTCAAGAAAAGAGCGTACTCCTTCCTAAAAGGCAGGCAACGCACTTGTAACGCCTCCGGTGTTGCGGGTGTCCATGGGCGGCGGTAATCGCTTACCACCAGGCGATACGTCTGCTCGTTTGCCACCTATATAATAAAAAAAAAAAGATCCCAAACCTATTATTGCCGGGGCAACCGATTGATTACATTACTGTTATTTGTCCCTAAAGGTGTCACATGGCGTTGTTAGTAGCGAAAGTTATTATTTACATTTAGATAGCACCGTGTGATCGATATCACTGTGGGTGGAGAATATATTGAACTATTATCTAAGTCAGGGCCACGCCAGTCCGACAATGTATAGATAACAAAGCTTGCTGGTGCGAAGCTTTATGAGCCTCTTATCGTATTAAATATATTTAGTTAAAGGTGCAAGTCGGTGGCGGTTTTCAGGAACATTAGAATCTGGTACATTCATTAGACGCGTAATCGTTATAACATTACATATAATCATACATTTTAAAGATTAGAGATGGACGTCGTTTTACATGTTCATTCTACAGGCGACCTGCAAACACCTATAATCTTTGTATAGGATATTTGTTGAGTGTAAAGATATAAGTAGTCCTTTACGGTCACTTAACTCTAAAATTGATTAATTGTAAATTAGTATTCTTTTTAATAAAAATAATACAGTTATTTAGAGCGAAAATAACTCGGGCTAAGCCGGACGAACAGCTCGTGTTTAAACAAAATATAAAAATATTGTCTTTGTACAACATATAAAGTTGGTGCATATTGAAATTAAGATTTTATCAGAAGTCAAGTAAATATTGGCAAAATCAAAGACTGCCAGGATAACAGATTGAACCCTTGCAATTTTAGTGTCAAGAGGGAGAAATCAACGTAATATTCAGGATTCAATTGATGCAAACACAACGACCGACTTCTTAAATGTTGACATCTTAGGCATGTATATTTTCGACAAAATGTCAGGTTTTTATTATGGTACAAAAAGTAAAGTGGTTTCATTAAAATAAACTCTGAAGGATTATTTAACTTTCGAAATGAGTTCAAAGATTCCAATTCTAACGTTTCACAGAATTTACGGTGAAGCCATGTTCTGCCCTCCAATCAGCTATGTGCGCTAAATACTTCTTTGTGTTATTGATGGCTTCGGATTGAGCGCGTAGATATGTTAATTTTGGGAATCAAAGGCCTCATTAGATTGAAAAGGTCTTCGTAAAAAATATTTGCTGTGAAATATAGAACTTCAACAAAATATTAATTCACTAACAATAAATATTACAATTAATTTCGATATTTTTATTAACCGAATAGCTGTACCCCCCAATGTTACCCGGGGTTGTTGCTGTATCTAGCTAGTCTACAATAAAAGTAGCCTGCTCCTGGTATCATTAGCTATCTGCCAGTGAAAGGTACGTCAAAATCGTTCCAGCTTTTCGAAACTTTATTATTAGTACCTAGAGATGGTTTTTTTGTAAATTTTAATAATGACTCTTGCAGCTTCTAAAACCATTAATGAATGAAAGTTCCAGTTGGTTGAATATAATCAACTTCGAGACAAGTATTACCCACTTCAATGCAGCCTGATCATAAATTATAATAAGCTCCTCATTATTCATGCTTTAATTTTCCGTCCTCAGGGCAGAAATTACTTTTTCTAATCTAAACGAGACATACCTTGATCACTATTAATTCTCAAAAGATGTACTTGAACCCAAAACCATTTCCAGGATTAATGAAATTGCTTCACAAATAGCAAACCCATCGCGTTACGTCTATTACGTGTGGTGTGTCTATACAGTCAAATTAAAAAAAGGTTACCTTTAAGGTGCAGTTTATGTCACTACAATGGATAAAACACATTTCAAATTAATAGGTATAATGAATGAAATAAGACTATATATATATACGCCTTAAGTTCAAAACAGGTCATCATGAAATTTTGCATGCACGTTGTCAACAGTACTAAGAAGGACGTGTACATTTGACCAAAAAACAAAAGGCTTCCCGAAGGACATAATTTATTAATAAAATCTACATTAACGCGAGTGAGCAATTGCAACAACTTCCGAAGCGTTCGTTGACTGACTCATTGACTCGATACGAACCTCGACTTTAAATTAAGTGATTCCGTTTACACGTGGGATTGTTACCGTTACTTTCTAAAGCATATACTCATAGTAGGCTAAACTTATTTTCTAAATAGAGTCCTATGTAGGAGGAATAAACAGTTCTTGTGAATTGTGTTCGACCTATACATGAAGATAACAAAGCAAATGTAAACAAACTTTAAGATTGTCGACGATCTTTTATTATCCTACATCCAAGTCTTTGTGCCTTTTGTCAACAAAATGTTTTTGTTAGTGTCCAATATTTAGGGGGGCGTTATTTTCTTACTATTATTATTAGGGTAATTCAACGGCGGTTGATAGAATTTACACTCGTTCCACGACCTATTTGGAAAGACGTACAACAATTGGTCTGGCATTCGATTACCACTCTCGAGTACAAATATTTGTTGTCGTGAATCGGTAGAATTTGTTTTCCTACTGACTTCAACAAGGAAATCCTTACTGTGGTAGAAGTTGTATCTGGAGGATTTATAGCTATTATAGTCACTAAATAAGCAGAGAAGAAAACAGAGCCAATGACAAATCCTTACTTATTTACAACAGAATTACGCCCAAATGATATTTTATCTCTGGAATTCGTCCTTTATGAACAGATTTGTAAATTATTTAAGGTTACCCAAACCTCACACCTTTAACTAAGAATATAGTTATTACTATTTATCTTGAATTAGATGCTGTCGGAGTCTCATAGCATCTTGTTCTTAATGTTCACAACATTTAGTTTGATGCGGCGAGGGTATACTTTATATAATGTTTTGCCGATTGGCTACAAAGTTATAAGGGTCAAAACATCTTTGCTTAATTAGTATTCGGAATGTACTAAAGACAATTGTCAATATATTAGTTACGGCCTAAGTGACCGATGGTTCTGTCGTAGATGTCACCTCTTAATGAACCTTTATTTAATTAGTTGGTCGGTCTTCATATTAATTCCAGTCTAGTGATTTAGACATTCTCTAAGAGTAATGTATGTATTAAAATCCCTGTACAGCGTCTAGTGTTGTGGGTTGTATTCAAACATCAAACAATGCGTTATTTAGAGCGATATTCTCTATGAATTATTAAAATAATTGTTCTTGAAAATTTGAATAACGCCAAGAGAATGCCTTTGTCTCTGAGTAGTGGATGTGGAGAACGATTCACTAATTAGACTTTTAATAAACGAAAATTACTGACATGAAAGAAAGTAAACTGTCATAGCACAAATACTTATTAGCAATAAGTTATTACCAATCGCAAATATATTATCTATAAACATTCGGTACAAGCATTAATGTATTCAGCAGATTATATTATATGTATTCTTTCTTTTCTTTTTTCTTTTTTAAAAAAGACAACTCCCACATTAGGAATAAACATCCTGTGTCGTGGGGGACTTTACAAACATACATGAAACGGACACAAAGAACATTCAGACTCGGGACAACAATTCGTGGATCACACAAAGTGTTGTAGGTACCGCGTGGGATTTGAACCCACGACACTTGGCGCAGTAGCAAGCGGCATGGCGACCGCTGACACCACTCGGCCAACCGTGCAGTCTATGTTCTAGTATTGCATTCTAGTAGTAGTGCATTCTAATGCTGGAAATTTCTCCTGCTTGGTCGTCGTAGACGCCGAGTTCTCACTGCAGTCATGGGGTATGATCTCTCTCTTTCCGCTTTCATTCTTTTGGCGATAGAGGAAACTTCAGTGTGGTGACGCTACCCGAAGAGACATTTCAAGAAACATTTAATTCTAATGTCATATGCTTTTTTTAAAGCTGTTTCCTAACAAAAATACATAAAAAAACAAGGTAACACAGTTGAACATGTTTATTCAGTGAGTGAGTATATGAGACAGGCCTCTAGAACGGTGTAATGATTCAATTATTCAACAATAAGCCCAGGTGCTATGTAGTTCGGCCAATTGGCACTACGGTTCCAAATTCGACACAAAAGGATTCAATTAAAATCTGTTACGAAAATTGAAGTATTAAAAATAATGTTGTCGGTGTTGTTAATATAATCCCAAAGGTATCGGACTGAGGGTTTTTAACCGTTGTTGTAATAGATTTAATTCTTACAATTTTTTTATAATCATTTTTTTCACTCATCATAACTATATGTGTAAAGTATACATTAAGAAGTTAAGAAGAAGAAGTGGTTTTAAATGACAAGACTGTTTGAAGAGATGAGAAGAAGATGTGTTGACCTATAATTTACTACTACCTACTTTAGTTATTAGAAGAAACACGATTTTAAAATTCAACCGATACGGGTCCGGTCCTTCATTCGATATTATTTGATGTGAAATGTGAACCTGAAAAAATAAGTGAAATAATAGGATGTTAAGTGCAAAACAAAGACGTGGAATAAAATGGATTTACATTAAGACGATAGTGTGGAAGAAAAACTGAATAAATGAATTCATGTTTTTTTTCGAATTCGCGATCAAAACTTCGCGAAACAAGTTTTTAATTAGAACGTTAATGTTATAATTGGAATTTCACACAGTAAGTTAATTCACGTGATTCTCTTTCTGTTCTCATGAATTTAAATAATATATTTTGTTTTTGCTATTACGTTAACAATAATGGATAATAACAATTATATGTATATGTTACGTCTGGATGTCATCACAATAGGATATTATATTGTATTTTGGCAAATTAAGTATGTACCTAGTAAATTAGTAAACAAGAAAAAAATTAAAAGTAAAACCCGTCTACGTAAAATATTTTGATAAAATTTAAATAACCTATGTCACACGGGCTATTATCACGAATCTATTGAGACCTAATTCAATAAAATCAGTTCACCCTTTTTTGTCGTTGTCGGCTAAAAATAAAATTTATGAAAGACAGAAGTAAAATGCATTTTATGCACTTTAGGTATTAGTCGACTTTAGAAAAAACTGGAGATTCCATGTTCCCGATGTTCGAATACCTACATACCCTAACTACTCTTACAACGGATATCGCATAATGATAACGAAAGCTTCCAATATAGCTGTCAATTTCGATATCCAAAGCTCTGATGGTTAATTAACCGTCCGCATCCGTCTAACTAACCAGCAGTTGTAAATTGATCACCTGCGTTTTATTAGCCAACAGCCCGCATTCACCTTTCTGTTTTCTCCGCACAAATCTTTGATTTTTTATTTTTATTATTTAATTATGAAATAACATTTGAAATAAGGATTACGATTTTGTTATTCAACGTGCTTTGTATTTAGAAATATAAATGACTATATGATGAGAAGTTCACACCTTTGTTTGATTGTATGACGAAGATTCTCAGCATGCAACTGTCACTGTTCAATGTGAACTTTTACGAACTTATCTAACGTTTAATCCTTGTCTGTACGTGGTTATCAAGCCAACTATGTGATGTTATGGTCTATTTTAATATTATTTCTCTGACTTTTGTGCCAAACAGATATTTAAAAATCTAACAAATTGTACTACTGCAATGAAAGCGCATGAAATTAAGCCAAATATTTTACTGACGTCTTTCAACATTGTCAGTATATTCTGTATATTGCGGTAAAAATCTGAGAACTAATTTATTCGCAAGTCATTGTAGATATATTTAACGAAATGTTCTTGTTTTCTTTAATTCCGCCTAATCTATCAGGTGGCCAACTTCTTTGGGTTTCAACCCCGAGTACGTTTCACAAAGTAGCGGGTAGTAAATATTTAGCTGAAGCCATACGTGATGTCGTGCTACAACTTGTAAATCTAACTTGTAAAAGGGAAGCATTACATACATACATCGTTTGCGAGTGTAACCAAGCCCTTGCATGCTTTAAACAGGCACGTGCGTGTGAACGTTTCCATAATATATTATCCAAATAGAACCAGCCATAAAAACCTCATTTTCCTTCTTATGTTAATATGATAGCAAGTTAAAACTGTGCCATTTTATCTGTTTTGTTTAATTTCTGCAAGGAATGAAAATCTTACAGATTAATTTAACGAAACTCTAATGATTTTAAATGTAACGATAAAAACTTTTAACCAGTTTTATTCGACAACAACTCGTTCCTGATTGCAGCAACAAAAAACAGATGAGTACGTAAAAATGAAGCAATTCAATGATACCTGTTTCAAGGTTACCTGGTCTCCTAAGTCGCGTTACTGCTTGCATTAGGAGCATTATAACTGTTGATCAAAACACAATATAACAAAACACCGTGTATGTACCTCTTCCGAACGATATCTCCAACTTGTTAGGCACCTCGAACCGTATCCTCATATCACTTGATTATTTATCACATGTGACACAAAACACTTCTTACTTAAAGCCGGTAAATATTTTAATTCGTGAATTCGCGCGGTCGCGCTCTTTGCTCGGCGGCGATGGAGCAGATCCGATATTCGTCGTTGACAACGGAACGCGTACTGAGTAACCGGCCCGGCGCGCCGAACGCCGGCCGTCCTTCCGCAATGGGATGGCTCCCGCCGCGTCGCCCTACATCTACGCTGAATGCGACGCGTGAGATGTGATGTAATACGCATGTGACGAAATGCATACACAGATTAAAAATGATCACAATATATCGTCATAGCTACTACAGTGCTAGGTACTTAATTTAGCGTGTCTCACATATTTAAACATATAGCACAGGTGCCACTCGGGCTGTTAGACACGAAACTCTTTTGTAGTCTATTATTTTAGTTCAAAATGATAACACAGACGCGATGAGAAATAATGGAGATGAATATAAATTGGAACTCTTCCACATACAAAAGTATAAATTGCACAAGCAAGTCCACATTTAAACGTAAAATTTTACATAGGTACTTTTATTTATTCCCCACGCTGTTCTACTTTATGGACCTATTTTGATACATGATCAGCCTAACGCTGTTCACGGTTGAACGACAGCTTCCCCAAGGAGTGTCAACTATTCCGATCTTGGATGGTCCGCATCCATCCGCTGCCAGCCAAACATTCCCAATAATTAATGGGGTTTACGGTCTCTACTCTGCTTCTCAATCATTTATATTTGTATTTATTATTTATTGTATTGTCATGTACAAAGGCGTGCTTAACGCAAAATTTAGTTTTCTTCTAGCAAACCCTAATTGAATAGAGGAAAGCAGAGAAATGTAAGGGCACAGAATCAGAAGAAAAACGAATAGAAACATAAAAGTAAGAATAGTAGTTATAGAAGTTGAATTAAACACTAGATTATATTGTACATTTTAATACACACGGCATTTATGCGTAAATACTTACAGGTATACATATGATATATTAAGGATCTGTTTATTGTAGGGACAGATAATATTCCCTGGTTCTTTTCTTGAACACACTTAGAGAAGGGCTGACACGTATCGCATGCGGTAAGGCGTTCCATAGCCGAACAGCTGCAACACCAAGAGTGATCGTACTTCGATCGTTCGTTCGAATCGATCGTTACAGCAAGCAGTATGAGTAGTAGTGACAGGGTTGGCTTCTGGGGATAAAGTGCTCGAAGCGGTCAGGAACATATTAAGGAGAATTGGGGTTGTGAATAGTTGAATGTAGTAAGGAAAGTACGTGTAGATCTCGACGCTGTCGAATACGTAACCACTTCAGCTGTTTCCAAAACGTGATCGAACTTTTTCAGACCAAATATGAAGCGGCAACAGAGATTTTGTAGTCGTTCTAGCTTACTCCAGAAATCATTGTCAGCGTCAAGAAAAGAAACATCGCTTATCAATCAATCAAGAAGTAGAAGGAGAAGGAACTGATAAAGAAGAACTTAAGTCGAAAAGGGGAAAAAAAATTAAGATGTTTGAGACAATGATTTGTTCCAAAAACTTTCCTGCTCACCTCTGTAATATGTGTGCTCCATGCCATGTAGTGGTCTATAAAAATCCCAAGATTTTTAATTTGTGTTAATCAAATATGGTATGACCCTATTGTTGTAGGACACTGGAAGTAGTGAAGTCAGATCAAGGCTATTATAAATATATCTGCCAACAATAATGATAGCTTGAAACTTTGCGGGATTGACAAGCAACCTGAACGGTTTTGCCCAAGTATAGATAGATGTTCATAAGGTCATTATTTATGGCAGTGACAGCTTCCGTAACCTCATTAGCCTTAAAATTTCGGTAAAGCTGCAAATCGTTTGTATTAATATGATATCAAGAAGAATGACGACATGACTTTAGTGATAGGATTGTTAAAAATGAAGAAGACTAGAAGAGATGTTACGCCACCCTGGGGTAAGAACCCGCAGTAAGATTACACCAGTTGGAGGATGACTTTTCCGAACGATCTCGAAGGCAAGATCTGAACCAAGCAATTACAGAGCTAGAAACATTCAGAGACGATAGTGTCTAAGAGGATGTCAAAATCAACAGAATTAAAAGCGCTGCTGAAGTCCAGTAGAACCAAAACTGTCAGTTGTTTATTTTCCATAGCCAATCTAATATTACCCGTTATTTTTACCTAACTACGGCAACACCAAAGGAGGGTTATAACTAATGCTGTCAAATTGCTATGGCCAGTACGAAAACTGGATTGGTGTGGACTGCATAAATTTCAGAGAAAAGTTTAACAAAATATGTATATAACAATATTAAAATTAATCTGTATCCATCCACTGCTGAATGAAGGTCTCCCAAGGAGTGCTAACTACGAGTAACTATCCTAGACTTAGACAGTCAGCAAACATTTAAAAAGTTTTTTCAGCTGATCAATTGAATTTTGTAATGATACACTAGTAAATTTTATAATATTAACACCGAACTGATAGAACGCAGTAATAGTGAATAGTGACTGCCTCTGTGGTGCAGTGGTAGCGTATGCGACTGTTGTTCTTGAGGTCTCGGAATTGATTCCCGGGTTGGACCAAATTTGTTTCCGAGTTTGGGTGTTTTCTATGTATAATGTGTATGTTTAACAAAAAAAAAGTATATATGTATTTATATCAGTTGTCTAGTACCCATAACACAAGCTCTGTTTAGCTTGTGTGTAAGATGTCCTAAATATTTATTTATAGTATCGTATGACTATATGAAAAAAAACTGACCCGTTCAGTGTGTAACTCTTGCATGATCGGACATAAAAGTTTAAATAAATAAATAATGTCCACTAAAGATTATCACTTGATTTCATTTCAGATGATTGAGTCAGTCGGTCCCGGACATTCCCAGCAAGCATCGAATTGTACAAATCAATAAATCACGGACAATGACAGTAAAAAGACGACGCAAATTGTTTGTAAAATTGAATTGTTGTCAATGGTATTTTGTTTGTGTAATATAAAATGGTACTTAATCCTAACTAATCTTAAAAATTTATACTTCATCGTCGTCCACTGCTGCTATTTATATTGCCGAGTCCTGTCTACAAAATTAATTCATAGTACAAAATTTCTACATTTTAGAAGTTATTTTAAAAGCTAACACGTGTATCTCTAACGCAGTCAAGTCAATACTGGTTCATGTTTTTCACACATTCCAATCTTAAGTTCATCACCTGCAGCTTAACACACTATTTAGGCTATTACAAGCTGTAGAAGTGTTTATTATTCTTCATCTGCCGTAACTCTTCAGGATCAAGAATTTTTTTCAAACACTGCTTATCCGTATTTTTGTTCGAAAACTCTTTGACTAGCTATTTATATTTAAACTGTATCAAACATATGCAATATTATTTTGATATATTACAATATTTCATGTGTATTATCTCTACCTACCTATGATAAATTGAGGTCGCTTTTTATCGTCCCTATGTTTTATCCTTTTAAATATGCAACAGCAGTAAAATTGTGGTTTAAGAGGAAGGTTTATGTGTATACATGCATGTTATAAAATTATAATAGTTCTCTACGAAAAGACTTAAAAACTCCGTCACTAGTTACAACATCAATTAATATGTTTTTAAAACATCTACGAACGTTAATAGCGGTTTGAACAAATTTGTTTTTATCCATATCTGCATTCTGTCATAGGTCAAAAGGGACCCAACAGTATTACGGAATTATGATTGATTTAGAGATGACATAAAAATAAATCTTTCGATATACACTGTTGATCCCAAAACCAGATAAAATCTTTCGATACCATATACACTGTAGATAAACATACTTTTATATCTCATAACAAACATGATATAAATAAATTATAACCAGACGGAGGTTTCTTAATTCCCATATGTGAATCAAATCCAGGACCTTTGGATGAGCTGTTAGTGTCACTAACTAGTTGATCAATAGCCCCATCACTTAATAATTGTTATTAATGTACAGAAATATTTTGATATTGTCGTGTCGTGGAATTGTTTAGTATCACGCTTCATTTCGGGTTGCGTTCGTGCCTCTTATAATCCAAGGTTGTGCCGTGACGTGACTGATGACGGTTGTTCTGTAACCTTAATAGTGATTATAATTTGTTCGTTGCTCGGTCAACGGTAATTTCAGCAAATAAAATCTAACCACGCCTATAGAGCACTTAGTTTAGAAATAGCGTGTTTAAATTAATCATAAAAGCAGAGTAGCTGTAACATAATGGCCAAATCGTGCAAGTTGTGGTTAATTCAGTACTTACACTAGTGCTGAGAAGCAGGATGAGGACACCCATACATGAAGGAGGGATCTACGCCATAGGAGGCCTGGGGTCCGTCGGGGTACCAAGGATTACCTTTCTAGGTTAGACAGGGTTCTCAGACAACTGATGCCCGGAACGGAGTGCGGTTTTAGTCGCTTCGCGTTCGACATAACGTATTTCCACACAAAAATGGGACAGTAGGAGGTACCTAATAGTAATTCACGTATAATAGTAGTCTAGTCTTAAAATTGATTAAAGATTAATAAGAAACGGTAAAAATATTCATCACTTTAAACGTTATCCAAAATAGCTTAATTTTAAGAGTAATCAACCAACACATTACAAATGCTCAGGAAATTAATTATTATATTAGGGTTCTTCTCGATGTTGTTCAGTGATACAATCTCGATTAGATGACGATGAGAAAGTCATAGTGTCAATTTGATGTGGCAGGGCATTAAGCAGCGATTTAAGCGGTGCAATCATTGCTTTAGAAGTCTAGAATCACAAAGTAGGTACAAGTAAGGAAATCACTAACACGCTTTTTTTATTTGTGATTGACCCTTACAGTGGGTAAGAAAAGCGTGACCTGTGATTGAAAAGTGAAGTTTAAACATTATATGTAACAAGTAATTTATACTCTCGATCGTCGGCACTTGATGGAACTTGTTGAATTATATTCTAGAATTAAACTCACTTGTACTCAATCCATTATATTAATTACCTTTAATCCTCACCGGTTTTGCCCTATGGCAATTGTCAAAAGTAACTGACTAGTTTACTAGTAACCCTTATTAAAGTTAATTAAAATAGTAGAATAAGTACATTAATTTATATATTAAATTCTAGAACATATCAAGTAATTTATTAGTAGTGCTGTTAGAGGTGCTACTGCTAGAGTAGAGGTAGACGAACAAGACCTGTTCGGCGAAGTGTATCTTACACTTTATGTAGGCAACATAAAGTATAAGATACACTGTTGCATCGTGAAACTGTGATTGTACCCACCCACGTCAAAGTTTGTCATTGTCTAACGATGCGTGATGACCTATTGTATTCATAACATTTCTATTGTTAAATTTTAAAAGTAAACATATCCATAATTGGTCTGCGACCTCAACTAGGGGCGTGATTTGATCGCTATGTATTATATCGAGCTAAACGCTGGCGGAAAATTGAGAAATTGTCCTCCTTGTTCGAATTTCCCCAGAGTACATAGTGGTGCGAAAAAGGAATAAGGTTTTAGTTATGCCAGTAACGCGTGTGACTTACTTTTACTACTTACTGTTTTACTACTAAAAGCGCTTAATCATTACTTTATCGTTATTCATAATTTTAGCTGAACACTTGGTCCAATAGCCAAATATCACTTGGAGTTTTAATATCAGGCCACTCAGAAAATATTGCGAATAATGATTTTTGTATCGGAGACTGGCCAGTTATAATCTATTATAAAAATAGATACGTTCTAATTTCAAATTTATCCCCACATTTTTTGGAGCTAATTAAATTAACGGAGATCGTTTTTTGTTTTTTCGGAAGACGGTTCCCATTTCATGTCATCCACATTTCATATATTTTTTATCATTAACTTCATCACGACGACGACTTAAAGACTCGAAGACTTATAATTGAAGACTATAAATACTTGACATTGGCAGAAATAGGTGATCCGAGCTGGTTGCCATTTCATCAGAAGAAGAATTAAATTAACGTGTTATGTTGTTTTATGTTGTTGTATGTTCATCCAATTCAATCTATTGAAAAATGGATTTATGGTAAAGGTACGAATCATACCATGACTTACTTTTCTCCTTCATAAACCATAAAACTGTGCTCTTAACTAAAATTATACAGTGAAGAATTTCGAATTAACATTTCTAAAGAATTTTGATTTTTAAATATTCTCCGTTTAAGCTTGTTTAAGCTTCTTATTGTTAGATACATAGTTTATTTGTTAGTTTACTAATGAACTTTACTCTATGGTCTTATTAAAAGAAATATATATATATATATATATTGCTAATCTCGGTACACTATCCCCGAAGATTGAAGACTTTTCCCGTTTTAGGGAAAGAGAGACTATTGCAGTTTTAAAAATATTCTCCTATACATCATAGTACATCACTTCAAATCTTCCAACCGAAAATATATGGACTCGAATATTTTATAACTTCAAGGGACCAGAGATTTCAGTATTTACTCAATGAGAGGAAGAAAAAAATCTTGAGGACCGTACAAAGTTTGGCAATAAAGGTTATTGTAATGAATGTGATACCACGGCCTCACAGAAAACCGATGTGAAATAGCGTTTGCGCTGTGTTGCACCGAGTGAGTGAGGATACCGGAGGCCCATACCCCAGCCCCTCCCCCCCATCCCCCAAAGGTCAGCAACGCACTTGTGACGCCTTTGGTGTTGCGGGTGTCCATGGGCGGCGGTAATCGCTTACCATCAGGGTTACGTCTGCTCGTTTGCCCACTATTCAATAAAAAAAAACCCTAAAAATAAGGATGTATATACGATCGCACTGAAAGAGGTACTTATAAGTCCGAGTCAAGAATAAAAACAATAATTATCAATAGTTGTTCTCATTCCTTCGCTGGGTTAACTGGCGGAGTGGGTTTATTTATGGGCGTTAACTAGACGACTTGTCGCTATTAAAGCTTGTTTACGTAGTGGCTCGGTAGCAATGTTTTGATATATAGTTTCAACGTATACAGACTGATGTAGTTCAGTAAGCTATCATCTACTACTGACTGAACTGAAAGTCGGACGAGCAATAACGCTTGAAATCATTTTTTGTACATCACATACAAATTGAGTATCGGAATTCTGCTTACAATATCCGTATTATAAGAATAACCTTTTGCTTCTGTTATCGGCTACAGCCTGTTCGAATCACGGTTATGCAACCCTGCCCTTGTCGTGCAATTCTTAATAATCTTCTTCGTAATCTATCTGTACCTACATTCTGTTTAAGCAGTCCAATCCTATTTCTTCAATTGTACTTCTTACATTTCTCGTTAACTTTACCACTATTTTTTATCTTAATTGCCCAAAGGTTGGGCCTGTTATTTGAGAGTGAAAAATTACCTAAATCTAGTGTTTAATCGTCTCGACAGTAATCACTTGTTACTTAACTATGACCTTTAAAAGTATTTAATGTTTATGTATGTATGTAGGTAGGTATATAGTAGTATTTCAGTAAGTAGCTATTAAGTTGTATTTCAATTATGAGAATTTGTTCAGCAATATCACTAACCATTTCCGTTTTACAAGGCAAAGGCACATCTCAAATATGAATATTTGACATGAAACGCTTTTGCAATTGGGCCTTTCAGCAAAATATTACATAGCATGTATTTAAATAAATGCATGATTAGTTTTGCATGTCTCAGACGTAAACATTAAAATAGGCCAAGAATAAATTTCAGAACTTCGTTTTTAATTATATTGCACGTGCAAATTTCAACTGATCGTCTACTCGTTCTCAGAATATCGCTGTGAAAACCTGCTTCATTACAACAGTAATAAATTTTAATGGCAATCAAACAATGGTTCGTATTCAGTAAAAGTTGGAACGGAAAGGAAGGATAGGACAATATGAAACGCAAACAAAGGCCGATGGAGGATTGCGGCTCGCATAGCAATCAGCTCGGACCCAGCACTGCATTGCCAATCTGTGTAGTGGGCATGCGGATTCCAGGCGACAATTCGTTATAGATACCTACATTTATACTGTCCGGCATGTCATACAAATATCTAAATGTATATTCAGACGATTCAGCCATACAAACGTGCATTGACTTTCCAACAGAATTGGCACAAGTCTTATGTTCCTATATTTGTATCTACATGTTGTCATATTGTAACTTTATGAAACAAGTTGACATGTTACATCCTCGTACATGTTTTTTAACTTATTGAGTAGCAACATACTTCAAAATATTAGGTAGGTACTTCTTACTTACAGCTCGTCATAAAGTTCACTCTCGATTAGATCTTTGTTTGACAATGCTTTTAACAAAACATTATTTGTCTAGTCTTGTATCCGTTAGACAAGCATTATTTTTATGTGTCGCTCATTCTAAGAACTTCTATTGGATTTTGATCCTATTACAAATTATTATACAATGGTGATAAATTTTATTTTGATCAACGCCTCACATAGCTGGGGGACATGCAGACAGTTTTAAAAAAAGTTTTAATTCTCTGCACAGATGCCCTCTGCGTTAGTAATAAACGAGCTTAACTGAAACTCAAAAAAGACCGCAAAACAAAAGGTCTGTTTTGTACACTAAGTAATGGATTGACTGACACTTCACATCACTTAACTGAATGTTTGTTACAATGAACAAGATCCCTTTAAATAGGTACTGGCGTTTGTTCACGATTCAAAACTGATGTGCAGATTATTGTTCTCATGTAAAAATATTTTTGTGGAAAAGTTATGGTTTAGATTTAGACATCATTGTCTCCTAGTATTTTATTTAAACGGCGCTTCAAAGTTTTTTTAACTTACTAATAATGCGGTTTAAATTATATCTTACGTTTTGTATAAACAGGCAAATGAGCGCAGGTTTCACAAATTCAAATGTTAACAAAACTGCGATATTGCTAGGGTAGGTATTAATTCAGGAATTTAATGTGCAGAACGCACAAGATCACGTTTAGTCCAGTAGAACCACACCTACTTCAATATGAAATAAAATATATTATTAAAAATGCCTCAGGACAGAAAGTATCCTTATATGTATAGGTACTTAGGACAGCAGTGCAGAACCATTTTAACGCAATGATCACTAGACATTTTTGAAATTTCCTTAAATCCCAACAATATACACACACGGTCAAGGTTTTTATTGATTATGTCACCAACGGATTAATAACAAGTTATACGTATATTTAATTAGGTATGTAATTTGACATATGGAATCAATTGTTGAAAATCTATTGGATTCAAGTATTATTGGCTGAAATGACCACACCGTTTTCTTAGAACCTTATTTGTGATCTTTGGAATAAGGGTTGTGACATTTTTTTACTAGAAAGTTAGAAAATATGTAGGTAGTACAAAAATAATACTGTGCAGTACTCTACATTAAAAGCTTACTAATTTAATAATGGTTAACAAATTGTTTAATTCGGGTCTTGATATGAGTGAAGATTTTTAATTGTTTAGTAACAAAAGACGTCTTCCTCGAAATTTTCCCAAAAATCTTAAATTACTGTTTACTCACCTTGAGCAGCTGCTCGTCGCTCTCTTTTAGAGTTACACTTCCAAAACTTCATGTCGAATGTCGTAGAGGTCACAAGTAGAGAGATGACACCGCGCGCGCCCGCTAAGGCAAGTTGCCATCGTCAAACTGTCCGATTGAGGCCGAAACAATGACTTTTGTTTACAAATGAACGACGCGAAGGATTTATTAAATTGTCGAGTGAAGCGACCGACCGCAGGAAACCAATGAGCTGAGACAGAACAAGTGCGACGTATGTACACCCCCGATCACAATCTCCGGTTGAACTCAACATTAAACAGTAGGGAAGGCGTGGGAGACTCGACCCCATTCGATCGACTCCAAAGGCTAGCCGGGTTTAATAAGAGACATATTGTAGCGTAAAAAAGTTTTATTTCTATCACATCATGTCTTGCTACGGTAATAATTTTGGAACATAGATGCCGAATATCTTGCTAAGGGCAAATCACTACAATTCGAAGCAAATAACTATTTAATTTTAACATCACAATTCGCCATAGGAATTCAGCCAAAACTTCCGACTGTTCTGGTCAAAATAACACACAATTTCGATTTGACAATTTTCAATTATAAACCTGCTTCGAATCTATACATTATTCCACTATAAAAATACATGGATTAGCATAATTTCTAGGCACATTTCTGTACTGGCTATAGTTAAATCGATTATGAGTACACACTTCTATCTGTTACATGTTTGACTAAATCTATCTTATTTGAAAATAAATGAGATTTTCTTTAACGCTTTCGAAAATTAATTTAAGAGGATTCAATTTCTATGTAGCATAAAACATGAGGATTATAAATAGTTTTACACAGAAACCTAATTAAATGTGCACGTATAGGTATGTAAATATATCGTTGGGATAAATAAATATGCCAATGAAAATACTTATTACGTAAAATGTGTTTCAAATTGGCATACAAAACATTGAGCATGACTGTTACTTTTGAATATTGCAAGACTCTTGACTACTACATATTTTCTGCAAAATCAAGAAAAGGACGAGATCTAAAAAAGATCGAAAGTAAAACTAAAATACTTGTATGTATTATTTCTGCAAATTACAACTTTTAATTAAGCCCTCTTACTTCAAATTAAAAATTAATTTGCAATATATTCTTTTCACCTTTTTTATAATTGAAATCAAGCTACACATAGAATACTGGACATTTGTAAAACATCATTGACCTCGCATTAAATTGTAAAAAAATATCTATGGCTTGATCTCATGCATCGAAATAAGTGAGTGGTCTCAAAAGTTTCCGACTTAACAATGGTGACATTTTTCTTCTACAGTCCTTGTAACTTTACACATTCTCCCAGTGATGGACAATGCAAATAGTCACAACAATATTCATTAGTTTTTATTAAAGAGTGCTGTGATCCTCATGTTGAGGTCGGAATCGTTTCAGACCACACTAGCTTATAATTTCAAATAATTGAAAGTTTTACGAAATGTAGAGGTTTTATTATCATTGCGTAACAAACTAACTTAAGGTAGTCTGCATTGAAACAAACTAGAAGTAAATCTTGATATAAAGTGATGGTAAAATCGTTTCTTTGCAAAGTTGCAAGCTTTGTATAAAATAAACCATACATTTTCTTAAACCAAGTTTAGAAATGCAACAAGTCTTTTGCTTCAGTCAATGGTTACATGATGTTCTGTTCGTGATTTAACCGAGTTAAAAATATTGACATTAAAATATTCTACATAAGACTCAACAGTCTTAGAAACAATGATAATATATGCCACAATCACGCTTATTAAACTAAGATTACTAAATATATAAATTACCACTCATGATAGAACACAATAAACAAAATATTAAATATATTTGATGCAGTACTTAACCTGTTTTTGAAGTGTAAACTTCTTTATGCAGGTTTGGATGTAGAGTAAATTCATGGTAGACATCTACATTGTAATTTGAATTAACGCACATATATATGTATACTCACTGGTGCACGCGTAGTCAGTACATATAATGCAGTTCGACAAACTTCAATTTAAGATCATACATTTTTAGTATCCAAAAAGAAAATACCTGTTTCTATACACATAAATTTCACTTCTGTCGGCAGTCCTCATGACTGCCTTGTTTTGTATAGAAATACTTGGCCAATCATGTACAGAAATATTCTTACACATTCCCAACATAAACATCAAAGCATTAAATTATATCTTAGTATAAAATCGTGTGATGAAATCTTGATATGTATAAAATTTATTTGGTAAGAGGTTTTAAAAATAAACATTATTTTAAGAATCACTGTTCATTCTTTGCAATATAAATTTTATAATAAACCATTACACTTCATTGGACTCATGATAATTAAAAAATAAACGATTTAAAACGAATAGCGCGACAATATATCCATCTTCTGTCAGCTTAGCATCCTAAAGTACATTTATTCTAAACAATTACTTTTGAAATAATAAATGAATGTGATTTACAAAGGCACTGTTTTTTAATAGACTCAACATAAATCAGTAATCACATTTGCATTGTAAAATAATTGCTTGCTCTTGTTGAACAATGTCTCCTATTATGACAAACATCAAGTTTGTCTGTACTCAGAACTTATAAGTTTGTTATTTCAAATCATAACGCAACCATAACACAGTAATGGTTATTTCCAATATATATATATTCCATACTCCTTTATAAAAATGACATATTTCTATCATCAACATTAATTTTGCTCTTGCAACTACCAAGAAGATTCAATAAAGTAGATGGAATACTGTCTGTATGAGACCTCATTAATAGTGGCTGCTATACATATATATGCTACTTATAATGGTCTTTTTGGTTTATCAAATTTGCAGAGCGTCACAATAATAGTACAGTATAAAAGAAACGACACCTTTCAGCTGAGAAGGTTACATAAACAAACAAGGCGGAAAAGTTGATTTTTATAAGGATGACTATGTAAGAAGTTTCATTGAACTGCTAAATCTATACAATCTATTATGAATAAAGGAGGCATCTAGTTAACATAATCTTGTTCATATTCTGGCTATTTGTATTAAGGCTATACAGTTGCATGTAATTCTACTTGTTTTATAAAGATTTGTTGACACAGATTACAGAATACAATGATAAAATGTGTCTGTAGTTGTATACAGAATGTGGTGCTCACAGTACAAGAGTATACACAACTGAAAATGAAGTTAAAATAAAGGAGGTTGGAGTAAGCATTGAGTTGAACATGAAGAGGACACATTTCAACCTTAGCTTTCATAGTTTATAATGTTTAACACTAATTCTTCCAAATAGGCACTCGGAATTTATTAAATAATGTATTAAATGATGAAAATAAATATATAAATAAGTATGTACCGTGATTTTCATATTGGTTTGAAATTTCACAATTTGATTATCATCAAACATAAAATCAACTCATGTAATATGTTAAGAGATATTTTGATAAAATTATGTATTTTGGTACATGGTTAATTTTATCCAAAAATAATCTTCCTTAGACTGTGGAATATTTAGATCTTTGCCAAAGCTGTCTGTCATTTGTAGGATGTCAGAATACCTTTAAGACAACAATTCATGGAACATCTAAACAATGTCTATAATTTAATTAAAAAAATTATAACCACTTGCAAACCACTTTACATAATTCTAAAATAAACTACAAACTCTAACCACCAATATAAATGGTGTAAATATGATTATACTTAGAGATAGTTGTTTTTAAATTAGTTTTTCAACCAATACTGAATAGGTGTTTACTAACTATCCTTGCTAACTTATTGCCAAAGTTACGTGTGGCGTTTCAAATGAACCAAATTTGCCAAGGAACTGTTTTCATTTACAACAGTTCAGTAATTGCGAGATCTTGTCTTACGTAAAAATTATTGCATCTGCAAGACTCACATCTGCAGAGCGAGTAACCGCAACAGCGGTTGTTGTAACCGGTTGTCAATGTCTGTACCAAGCGCCTTGTACACGAGTCTGGAAATGTGACACTGGAGTAACAATGTAGGCCTGTTGTGGTTGTTGAACCACAGCCAATGGTATAACTTGCTGAGCCATCTCTACCTGCTGACCACCTTCCTCAGAAACTCCCAAAGATTGAACACAGTGCTGTTGTGTAACTTGTTGTACCCCACCAACTTGTTGTGTGAGAACTTGTTGATGTTGGCTGACTTGTGGAACCAACATCTGTTGTTGCATTTGTGCTTGTTGTTGAGGCTGCTGCTGGTGTATAACAACATGGGCCTGGTTTTGCATCTGCTGATGTTGTTGAACTTGTACTTGTTGTACTTGCTGTTGCTGCTGCTGCTGCTGTTGTTGTTGTTGTTGTTGTTGTTGCTGCTGAACCTGTTGTTGTTGCTGTTGTTGCTGCTGAGCTTGCTGTTGTGCATGTTGCTCTCTTTCATGATCCTCTTTCTTTTTCGCTTCCATAGCTGCCTTCTTTGCATCCGCTTTTTCTTTTTCTTGTTGTATCCGAATAGGATCCTTATTTTTATCATAAGACATACATTTTCCACTGCGGAATGGCACCAAATCTTTTGGTATATCTTGTTTTTTAGTTGCAAACTTCACATGAGGAAATTGGTCCTTCATGAAAGCACGGAAGGTGGAGTAACCCATAAGTTTTACACCTGGTTCTAAAATCTCTCCATACTCTTTGTAAGCTTCAAATAAATGTTTTCGTGAATCTCCTTGAATTATAACAGTCTTACTAGCCTTTTTGCCACTTTCTCCTGAAGGTTGAACATCTTTAGGAGAACTTGCATGTTGCTTTAAATATTCCTTCAAGAAGTTAGTGGCATGTTTATAAATATCTAGAGTAAATGTGTTGTATGGCTTCTTACCAACATTGCCATGAATACGGGGAGCAACACCATGTGTCATTACATGTTGCCTGATTCTCTTTAATTGGTAGTGAGTCACATTCTCAAGATATAGAAAAGCCTCTAGGCAGACCTTTCTCCCTTGATACACATAGCAAGCCCTCAGTCTCCTTCTAACCTTATGCCGAGATGTCTCAGCTGGATTTGCCAAGCTCGCCATAGTGATACCCATCAAGTACATGTCATGCTCACTCTTGGTCAGTTCAGCAATGTTCAGTCTATGCCTGTAGACTGCTTCTGGATTGAGACCTCTATAACAGTTATCCTTACAATCGCAACCTCTTTTCAGTCTTTCTTTGACCTGAAATAACCATTTAAACATAATAAGAACAAATAAATTTGTCATAATTTTCTTCACAATGGTAATGTAATTATTATGTAGTGTGGATTATAAGGATGGTTTATTTTCTTAACAGATATACACACTCATAAATTATTTTATTTATTTAAAAAGTATATTATGTGCAACTAATTGTGTCAGATAAAATTGGAAAAATATATAAAATTTGGAGAATGTTATATTTTTTTTAACATTTATAGTAGTGTTATTATTAAAATGACTCTATATGCAAAGCGGAAAAAATGGCTATTTAAAGAGCCATTTTTTCCGCTTATTTAAAAACAAAACTAAATTTTTATAATAATACAAAAAAAAAACTATTACACATTTATAATCTAAACTGATACCATACCTGTGTAGGATTATCTTCTAACTTATTGTCAAGAACCTCTTCGTCACTATCAGATTCTGATTTCTTCTTTTTTTTAGTAGCTTTCTTCTCAACTTTCGGTTTAGTGTCGACTTCCATATCTGGTGTCTCTCCCTCTACATGAGACTCAAATTCAATACTGTAAGTGCCTGGTATAGCCTGTAAATTACCTCCATTTTCTACTTGAATGGTATGTCCCTGCCACAAAACCTAAAGAAGTAAGATGACATTTAATAAAGTTCATATGACTACATATCAGCAACTTTAAAGTTAAATAACTGCACCTGTTCCTGATGACCATTGTAATTGTGCTGTTGCATATTTTGAGAGCCTATCTCAAAGACAGAGTGTTGACCCATTACAGGTGTGTGCCACTGAGCATTCTCCCCATACTCGCCGCCGCCATTCTGATCCGTCGGGATGGACACGATGATGGCCTCCTTGCTGTCTACGCTCCGGCGGTCCACCGACAGAAGCGAGTGCAGCACTTCGCTAGCCTCTTTTTCAGCAGTATTCACTACTTCCATTTTTTCGTACGACATTCTCCGCTCCACGCTACAACCGATCGTTCACATGAAATCACATGCATGTACATACACGTATGTACAAAGCGATATGCCAAACCCGCCACGACCGCTGCGAGAACCGACAACCCCAAGACACAATACGAGAAAAACCGCGATAACTTTTCAAATTCATGTAAATAAACATAACAAAAACCGCGCAATTATTAACCTTAATCGCATTTTTTAAGTTTCATTATCGCATAGCGGATCGAACTCCCGTGGAATATTGGGCCATATAGTCATAGGAAAGAAAGAATAAAACTCACCTTTTTCACGATATATCAAGGACTGAGACACATTTAAATGTATCCCTATAGTTTCTAATAGATTGTAGTTTGTTTTAATTCACTTCATTTTGATATTATAGTCATAATTTGAGAGAAAAGAACAAATATTTCACAGAGTTCACGGAAGCAATATGGCGATACACTTTCTGTGAACAAAATCGGAGGACGCCGTAGAACACGTAATTAGTACAGTGCGCCGCCACCAGACAGCGCTGTTATAGCGTTTCCGTATCGATGCTCTCGACACAACATAGCGCGGTAAGATTTAAATTAGGTTTTACGTTTCGAAAAGGGACACTATTTTTATTATCATTTTTTGCCATTTAAAAAAATATACTTGCAGCATATGAAACATGGATATCCTGGCAATATTATACATTCTGAATAAAATATAAACCTTTCGTTTCGTTTCGTTACGTTAAATAACTGATATTCTTAAACTTTAAATAAACTGTTATGAAATTTAATAGCGAAATATGTTTTAAAAGATGTTAAATTTTCCGATAATACAAGCTTAGCCCTTCGTTAACTCTTCTACCTTGTAGATACTTTAACACTTGTAAGTATTCATAGACGCATCCGATGTAGGTAAACGAAGCATATAGCTATAGAGCTATAGCAGCAAAACTATTGTAGCGAAGATTTTAGAAAAAAAACAAAAAGAATTGTGTGGATATCCAATATCTAATATCATAATAAGTATTCTTAATTAGAGTAATAATTAATGAAAAAATATTCATATTCGGGTATACGATTTATAGAATCAAATCTATCTGCTTAATTATCCATTTTACATACTTATATACGTGAACATATTGAAAGAGGGCAATATACAGATCAAATATGTAAAACTAACACATTTTTTTTATTCATAAGAGGGGTCCGCAGCGAGGTGGAACAGAACATCGACGGCTCTATGACCCTGACATTTAAAAATGTGTAGGTATTGAACACCGAGCATATATGTATGTACTAAATATTAAAGTGAAATTAGGTAATGTTTATTTGTCTATTTTATTTCATGATTTCTAATTTAAAACAAAGACGAAGTGTCTTTGTTTTAAATGGTTGTATGGTTTAACATAGTGGTAATAAATGAATAATTTTATGAGGTTTGGCGCTACTACATACTTAAAATATTGTGAAAACATATTTTTTGTGGTTACGTACAATTTACGTATCATAATAAAATATATCATACGCATTTAAAGAATAAAATGAACATTATTATTTCGTAAGGACTTGGTACACCGTTAAAATTAAAAGGAAACCGAAAAACTTGGGTCTATAGAACACAGTTTTATTTCTCCTTTATGACCAAGTTCATTATGATGAAGTCAGTTTATGTAAAATTTTGTGTTTATAACGATATCCTAGTTTACTAACCAGCTGCTGCGTCTAGGGCGAAACAGCTACTCCGGGACTTAACTACACCTGGGGACGGTCCATCGGGCCACTCCATCTTTTCCTCCATCGCCTTTGAAGCACTTCTCTTAAATTGTTCTAAGAAACTGTCTATTTGTGTTTCTATACTAGTCGGGGAGTTAGCCATCGTTTCCACCGAAACACCGAAAACAAACACAACACGTTAACCTGCCGCTTAAGACATTTTACGTCCTTTTTGCGTTCTGCCTCGAAACCCCGCGTTTACTATTTACACGGCATATTTCGTATTGCATAATTGGGAGTTTTTTTTTCGACAAATTCGTTCATCGACCCGACTTCGCGTTTAATAATATCAAAGAAGACCGCGGAACGGCCCCCGACTACGAAAGGACTGCTGAATAGCGAACTAGAGACGTGCTAATGTAGAAACATCGATGTTTCGATGCTGTGACTAAAAAGACGATGTTTTAAGAAAATTATTATTTTCTTTAATATATATGTTTCTTTTTTAACTTGGTATGTATGTGATATGATAATGAAAACTTGAAACAAACTTTACACCAACCCGTTTGAACAGCGCGGTATAGTAGGCCTAAGCCTCCTTTTTACAGATACACATATGTTCATAGTGGACTCTTAAAGTCTTTTGATTATGTACTTATATGCTATAATACCTAGACCTATAACTACTACTAGACTACTAGACTAGAATATACCTACTCGTATAGACCTCTATATTTGATATTTATATTGAGAACAAAGAAAGTCTAAGTGGTTACTCAGTAGGTGAGCACATTGCAAAGTCAAGCTTTCCTAGCTAAGTCAGTTTATGGATGGGTGAGCATTTTCAATACAGAATACAGTTTTTCTATACAACTTCTATATCGACTAGTAATAGGGCTGTGGGTATCTGATGGTGAACGCCATCCATCTGAAAATCGAGGTTCAATTGTGTTGTGGTAGCCTTAAAGTTTGGTAAAAGGACCGTATTAGTAAAGGTAGAATATATGTATATTTGAAAGTTTTTTTTATAAATGGTAAACAAGAAAACAGGGCACTCAGTGATGAATAACTATCACCGCTCATGGACACCTGTAACCCTAGTTTCCCAAGTATAAAAAATATATAATAATAGCGAATACAGAGAACAATGCAGCATGGTGACCTACACTACGATGGCTTGAGATGCTTCTGCATCATTGGGCCTTCGGTCTCGCACTCACCGACGAAACACGACAGCACGAATGCTGTCTATTTAGGTTAGTCTTCTGTGAGATGGTAGTACCTACTGCTCCGATCAAGACAGCCTATTTGTGCTGAAATCAGCTTAGCCTTAGTAATATTTTCAGGCATCTTACACACAGCGCAATATAGTTTCAAAATAAGAAGAGCTTGTTTGTGATACTTTATTTTTGTAAAAATCTATGAAGAAAATGCCCTAACTCTGAAACAAATATTTACAGATCTTACGAATATTCGTTCAGACACTGCACCATGGGGGTAGTCCAAAAATAAATAATGTATGTGAAAAATTCTACTTTAGACTATCCGATAATATCCGCAAGACTCATCAGAGTGCCAATGAAAATGCATTTTTTTTAAATCTGCATATTTATCCAGCTACAGTTATTTTTGACATTGAGTAAAAAATATGTCATTCGTCTTAGAGTTTATTTATTTTAAGGAACTCAAATTTGTATCCTACAATAATATTTTAAAATCAAATATACATTATGTTTTGATCTGGTACATACATAAATAATATGTGTCCACAGCTTCTGCCATTATGTATTAACTACCTTGAGAGATAAAACAATTTATAAAGAAATTATATTTAAAAATATATTTATATGTACATAATAATTTCAAATATCGATAACATCTATCTCACCATTTAACTTTTGCCATCACTAAAACGCGAAGTGATTTTACTACGGATACCGTTATTCTATATACGGCAACGAAAATAAAGCGACACCCACTGACATCTATCGATCGCAGTGAACAGCTGTTGGAGTTTCTAAGTTGCCAGTTTTCATTATCTACAATAAAAAAAATAGCCTAAGTAAGTTGTTTCTTGAAAATGGTTTTATATTCCAGTTAAGTTATAATAATTATTAAAATAATATGAATAGTGTCAAATTATCGGTTTATTTTTACGCATGCCCAACTGGTCAGACATGTGTGCGTATCTGATGACGCTAATGTTTGGTAGTGTGAGTATCTGTCGGTGAGGGGGTCGCGGTCGCCGGTCGCGCACGCTACAATCCGCTACATGCACTAGGTAGTGCTGCGCGAAGAGCGTGTGTAGTTCGTGGTATTAGAGGTGGCTGGATCTGTCACACACGAGATTACACCCGGCCTCATAATGTCAAGTAAGCCTGCTTCTTTTACCGGTATTTTTGTAAAATTCTATTGTATAATGTAATTAGCAATAATCACTAAAAATCTCTTATTAACAACTAAAACGGGTAGTTAAATATACTTTTCTAATACTTTTAGCAAAGTGACCAATTGCTAATTCTCAGTATTGTCGTAATTCATTTGTACATAATTTAAGTATCTAGAATTTTATTTAGTACCTATTATTATCCATCTTAATGTATATAATAAAAAAAAAAACAGAAGTTTCGTACGTAAAAATAACAAATTTTAACATAGATGAGGTATCTGCGTTTATATAGCGTATTTTTTAAATTGTGTTTATTACTAAACAAATTGAAATGAACAAGTAATGTATAGAGTACCGAATATACCGAAAATTGATTGAGCTGTTTAAATTTAGGTTTTTTTTATCAATATGTTTTCCTCTTATGCGTGTTATTTTTATGTAACGTGATGAGAAATGTTATCTTAATTGTTATCAATGTGAACACATTTTATAGTTTAATAGTTTTTAGAAAGTCAAATAACCTTGAACTATTTTGTACAGTGTGTGTCAATTATGTCAGTAAAGCTAAAATTATCTACGTCACTTCAGTTACGTTAACAGATATAAAAAAAATTCTGCTTTACGTTTTCCATCACAAGTCAACTATCAAGACAATTATAGTAACATATCGTATACATGTATTGTTATCTTCTGTAAATAAAATACCCATATTCATAAAGTAAGTCTGCCGGTTATGCGATAATCAGTATCTAAATTTTAACACCGTAACACTGATCAACTTTATTAAATTTCAATGTCAATACCTGTAGAAGTAACGATCTGGATTATTAAAAAAATTTTAAAGGGTTTTTCAAACAAAACGCAATAATGATAGATAGTTGTTTGAGATTTCTGAATTTATATCCGATATTCAATTCAGACCGCAAAGATTCATACCACTTGGTTGCGGCTGAACTGGCGCCGGCCGGCGTTATGCAAATCTGATACCCTTACGTACTGTTGTCATGGAAAATAATATCGAAAATTAAGTGTTGAGGCCGATACATGACCGATAGAAATAGGCAACGGTATGTTGTAAGATTCTTTTAGTTTTATGTTTGGTTTACAAACATGGATGGGTAAAGAAAATTGTGATTTAAAAGACGTGTCATTACTATTACCACGTTTTATATTAGTGTATGATCTCAAAAGTAAATCAGGGTGACCACAGGAACCAAACTGGATGAGCGTTTATTAAACACGAACTGTTAGCCCCTATTTCAAATACGGTACTAAAAATTAAATATCAATTGCCAAGTAAATTGATGAACACGAAGACTGTGCATAGCGTGTTTAGTAAAAACTAAGAAAGTTCTTTATCACGGAGGCAAATTTTCTCTTCTTGATACTTGTTAGGAAAAACGATGGTATATAGTGACCTAGGAGAATAGATAGTGATCTAGGAGAATGTAAAAAGGAGAGTAAGTCACCATTGCATTCCTTTATTCCGTTAAACAGTCGACTGCCTGCGTGGTTCCATCCCGACAGACCGGTTGCACCTAAATAGAAACCGCAGGGACATTGCTCCCGGCCAATGGCGGCAGATCCTGAATCTAAATTCTCAAGTGCCTTGTTAGGGTGCGTTTTGGTAATAGAATATCTAATGAGATGCCTGCTCTTTAATCTATTTTAGGTGCTCAATAAATCTTCGTATCGGTCGCAAGACGTTTTTGAAAATAAATAAGTAACTTTACGATGTTGAAACATCATTAATGTTGTGCAAAACATATTGCAGGCACATTTCTGTTGACCAAAGATTAGCCTTGATCACTGACGGCATTTCCTGAATTAAAAGTATTGCAAGGTTTTTCTACATTTTATAACATTTCGTTAAACATCATAAAACACGGTATGGCAGGAAAAAACGAAAATAAACATTTAAAGCTATTTTAAGACTAGAACTCGAGTCAGGATAACAGGAAAGCTAAATATTAATCCGAAGCCGGCGCTGTTGACGTAGTTTTGCTGGTGTTCATTTTTTCTATCCGTACGATTAGTTTTTTTTTAAAAAAGGAGGAGGTTCTCAATTCGATTGTATTTTTTTCGTGGATGAAAGCCATGTCATTTTTTGGATCTTTAGTAATGTGCGTAAAAACAAACATATGATCGGTTGAATTAAAAATTGTTTTTTAAATGTAAGATAGATTATTGCATATTATATACATTATATGGTTTCAAATCTCTCACACTTATCAGGAGTAACGACGTCACTTTTCGAGACAAGTGAACGTTGACAGGGAAAACATTGCAGGTTTCATTTTGGGATTCATAGGCGTGGACGGGCTCGGCACCGAATATCTGGCGCTACACAGTTACTAGTTTTATTTTGCATTTTATTTGTGTCGCGCTATTTCCGAACCGAACGTGCGGCACTTGTCTGTTACATGGAGTTGTATGTAATGATGGCCCACGCAGGCCTGACGCGCCTACAAAATATGAATACTTTGTTTCTTGATTTTAGATACTAATTTTCTTAAAATTCATGATTATTATTTATACATTAATAGTAAAATGCCTGTTATTTACTGTATTGTATGTTATATGAAGTAGCTTAGACCAAATTTTTGCAATTCATAGTATTTTAATTATGATACTAAAACGTATGAATGCAATAAGGATAAACTCAAACTCAAATCATTTATTTCCATAGGCCCCAAAAGGCACTTGAACACGTCAAAAACACAAACATAAAAATATAAAACAAAACTCCTAATACTAAATGCACTGAGACGATTTGAATTACCGGAGCTTAGATTGATTTCGATTCAACTCAAAGGTTTAAATTGAAATCAATCCAAGTACCAGCTCCGATGGGTATTGCATTCATGAGAAGAGCTGGTGAGAAACTCATGTGCACCATCTTTTCAAATAATTCATACAAAGCTAAATAATTTATGAAGTTACAACTTGGCTGAGGTTTTGACATTGAAGACAGACAACGAAGGGACTGTTGATGGAGATAATATGTTCCGTAATGAATTACAAACTTTTATATTTGTAAAAGAAAATAAATAAATCATATAGGTACCCTTCATGTATTTAGGATTGTGAGCAAATTATGCAAGGAATCATTTATGTAGGTACTTCCTTTTAAGTCTTTATCGTGGAATATATTTTTTTATTGATTGTTATTGAAAACAAAATCATGATTAATAACATATATTTTGGCAGATAGATCTATAATACAGTACAAGTTGGTTAGAATTTAGTAGTTAGAGTTGAAATGAATTTTGAAAAATAACGACTGCGCTATTCTAATAGCGCAAAATGTAAGGCTACAAATGATTTTGGTAGGTTTCTTTTACCGGCCTAATGCCTGACACAAAATGTCGTGACAAAAAAATATAAAAGAAAAAATACTAAGGCGATGAGAAACGGAACATCTTGTGCGTTATCAATTGGTATCTGTAAGGGGTAGAATTTCGTTACCCCTTTTCTTATACTTGTACACGAATTCATTGTTCTATCCTGTGAACTATAGAGTTAATATTAAAACAACACGTGGAGTATTGACAGGAGAAAAATAATGCGCATACGCATCTACGACGCCAGGAGTACAAGCGCTTGCCAAAAATATATATGTAGAACTGTACGTAGGTCGATTGTGTCTTTCTCTACAGGAAGAAACTGCGCACTTCCTCATACTATTTCGCCATGATTATGATACAACTAGAAGTGACAGAATTACGAAAACATAAATCTACGCAATCCTATGTTTCTCCAGTTATTTTAGATATTTACGTCTTTGGCACCAAATGCGACTCAAGAAATGTGATTAGACTCGCGGTTTTAGTAAATTAAATATCTCTACACTGAAATGCGCGTTTTATAAATAACAAATGTAAGACTAACGGCACTTGTTTTTATACTCGTATTTACGGTTCATTATAAAAATAATATGCAAAAATTGGTGAGTAATGCAGTACAGAAATAAAACTACATTCATAGATTCATAAATATGCCACAGGAATCCTAACTAATATTTTCTTAAACGTGTATATGATTTTCTTTCTTTGCAATAATTCACGTGATGACCACTCAAGCGATTATCATAATGTTTTCTTTCAACATTGTTAGATTTACAACAAACAGCACAAGACTATAGTCACAACAGAAAAACAAATAATTGTCGTTTGACAGGCAAAATAAAGACCGTCTTCCATATACCTCTCAGACGAGGGAAGCAGCAGGTGGAACTACTCTAATATGTCAACTCTTAAATTTTGCAGAAAAAAATATTTAAAGTGATACAAAAATATAAAAATAGCAAACATTTATTAATAACGGACTAGACATGCCGCAAACGTTTCATGTTATGACGTAGTATTGTTTGATAAAGCTTGGATGTTATTTTGTCTTCAGATCGAGCATGGGTAACGTTGGCTACAAACGACTCGTACGGGCTGGGAGCCCTGGTGCTGGCAAACTCTCTGCGCCGCGTCAACTCCGCTTTCCCATCTGTGGTGCTTATCACACCATCTGTGACTGAGCCTATGAGGTTACTCACTAATTACTTATTATCATTTAGAAATATCGTCAATCCATACTAATGTTAAAAATTGGACAAAACTCTGTCTGTTTATTTTTGCTTTCACGGATAAACCGCTGCAGCTGTTTTAGTGAAATTCAGCATGGAGATGCTTTAATTCTTGAAGTAAGACATAAGCTACTCTTTACCATGATAACCGATATACACGGGGGCGAAGCCTCGAGCAAAAACTCGTTCAATATAAATCACAACCTCTGGTCTTCAGGACGCAGCTATTTAGGAAGAAATAATTATATAAATCTTTCATTTTAAGCAGATTTTTATTCCAGGATAACATTGTATTTATTTCGGTTTCAAGAATGTTCAGTACTATATCAATAAGATATCGCCGACCACTGCTGAACGATAGCCTCTCGTAAAGAGCACAAACTTGTCTGTCTTGATCAGTCCTCGATCAATGACGTTAATATACTTCAATACTTATATGTCCCCTTTGTCATCCATTTAAAATGGTATGTATGATTGGAAGTTTCTTTAAACTGATAAATGCAGACAAAATGGCTCTAATCATATGTTAATTATCTGCTAACTCATTTGCAGTGTTTGATGTGAGCTAGCAATTAAAATTTCCAGACAATAAACCGTTCCGGTTAGTTATTATTTTCAGGTGATTATGATGAATTTAAATTGAAGAATCGTCATCATCACTTTCCACCTTTCACATATCACAAAATTGGCGTAAAGACCACACATAACGATAAATCGTAGCGATTAATTTGTGCAACCGATTTGCGCAGAATTATCAAATGTATGTATGAAAACTCGTTGCTGATTATTTATTGTTGATCGGTGAACAATAAATCTGCGCAATTCGGTTGCACAGATGAATCACAAAGATACGAGTATATCGGTACGTGTGTTGCAAGTATAAAATCTAAAATTTCTATGTAAAACTAAAAAAAATATCTAAAATAGTACACAGTTTATTCTTGCTTGAAATTATTTAAATAAGAATATCTAATTATTTTATTACATCACACTTTCAGGTAAAACTATTACTTAATATATAATATATTTAAAATATTAGTTTCATAATAATTATATTTTATATCATCGTAGTTAAAAAATATAATAAAAAATTTGAAAGTTTTAAACGCTTTCTGATTATAATAATGCATATTTGTTTATTGAATAAGAACATATTTTAGAATGTTAAATAATTACATTTACTATCAGAATTGCACTGCCTCGCGTGGTCTAACGGTTAATGTATGCAACTGCACATCAAGAGGTCTCAGATTCAGAGGTCCAGTGTTATTAGGGTTTTCTAACAACAAATTCTAAATAACAGCCCGGAGTATGGAAGTTTGGCGGTGTTTCACGCGCGGGCCTCGGAAAGTAGATACGTTAAGCAGTCGGTCCCAGTTGCCATGAATATTTATGGCAATCATTACTGGGAAGTCAGTGCCCTGAAATATATTGACAACTAGTTCAAACATCGAATTCAGTTCGCCCTCAAGGTTGTAGAGTTCCGATGCCAGTCGCTCCGAGGAAAAATTTATATTCTGATGAAACCGGTTAAATTAATGGCCGATCCCAAATAATCTTAGGAATAATAAAGGCTAGGAAGATGATTATTACTGTCTGAAATTTCACTTGTCTTTTTAGTACTAGCTGTCTTAAAAAATAAACTGTAATTACCTTAAATAGTTATTTGTTATACAAGAGTGCAAAGTTGCTTTTTCACCGCGTGCTCAATTTTGATGACCGCTGCGAGTGATTCAAAAATTAGAATCCCGAGCGAGGGAATCAAAAGAGCACGAGGTGAAAAATCTTTGCGCTCGAGTGCAACACGTAACTTTTCATCCCACCTCGGCGAGGAAGTGAATAATGTAAAATCTAAATTTACAATCGCAAGATACTTTTATTACAGTTCAGATATTAATATTTATTTAAATTCTTGAACTCAGACTCAGAGGTTTCGAGTCTGAGTTTTTTACAAATTAAAAAAGGTTGTATGACAAATTCGGCACCATGGAGGTAGAAGTAAATAGGTTTAATGATGTTTTGAATTCACAAACTTAGTGCACATGATGTTCTAAATTCAATTTACTTTATTCTCTAGCGGATAAAAACGGCTTTTGCACTCAGATATCGAAGCGCGAAAATACTCTTTCCGAGATGGTGAATGAAAATTAAATTTACTTGTTTGCTTAAAAATATTTTTTTTTTAATTTCACAATAAACGGTTGAGTAGTTAGGCGTGAAATCGTAACATGCAAATATGGTTTCGCATTTATAATATTGGAAAGATAATATGTGTAAAGCAGTATTTGCGTAAAGTAAACTCTCATTTCCACCTATATCGTGAGTCAAACTGAATAAATATGACAATCGATATTCATGTGTTTGTAGAAAGCGGTTAGCGTTTTCTCTTAGCGTATGCTTGTTTGCCAACTTAGTATTTTACAAAGAACCTTGGTAGCTGTAACTGAATCTTTGTGCAGTATACGATAATAGGTACCTATTTTTAAATTTATTCTCTCGTCGCTCACTGATTGTGTACGATTGCTGCAGAATACCTACACAGCTTATTTATTCACCGTGTCCACAACTGGCCATTGTATGCTTGATATTTTATTGAACAATGTTTGCATGATATGTTTAATTTAAGTATTCACTGATTTTACAACACAAATAATGTACATGTAGACGTAGAGGACACTCTATACAAATTGTTGATTCGTCAAAACACATCGTAACTGCAAATATTTTTACTAGCTTTTGCTTGCGGAGGCCACCCGTGTTTTTGCCGGTTATAGCGGCAAGGAGTAGCCAATATACTTCCTCAAGAATCAAAATATCTATATGCCAAATTTCATTGGAATCGGTGCAGCGGTTTAGCCGTGAAAGTATTACAGACAGGCTGAGTTACTTTCGAATTTATAATATTGGTATGGATTGACTCGAAAAATATACATATGCAAATATACTACTACGTAAATATATGTATGACCAAACCTAACAATTGGTAGATATTACATAGACAATTGCAAAAATAAATTCGCACTTAAGTGACACAAATAAGTAAGCATTTAGCGACATTTAAAATGAGTATAACCGGATTTTTTTCTGAAGTCTGTTAACTATTATTTCATAACCAGTTCTATTTAAAAATATTTCGATTCTCATACACTTAAGACATGATCCAAATGAAACTAGTTTTTTATATTTGTAGATCAGAATAAGTAAACACAATAAATGTCAAAGTTAAGCATTTTTTTCTCATTTTGATGTTCATGTTTCTAGAGACCGCCTTCGCGCAGCTTTCGCTGAAGTCGTAACTGTTGACGTACTAGATTCGCAAGATGCCGCCCACCTGGCTCTGCTGCAGCGTCCTGAACTGGGAATCACTTTCACAAAGATTCACTGCTGGAATCTAACACAATACGAGAAATGCGTTTTCTTAGATGCTGACACCTTGGTGAGTTCTTGGCACCTGATTCAGACGTATCTGTCTTCTGTAAACTTTAATTAATTACTGTCCTATAACGACGACGCCTGTAATGAATTAGATTAAATTAGATAGAGCTACGCTACAACTTAGAGCCGGTAGCAATTTAGCAAATACTTTAATATCTTTGCGTCACGATCTATTTCCATTTACAGCACCGAATCTTATTCGAGACTATCATTAAAAACATATAAACATTCCTTGTAAACATTTTTTTTTATATCAACGAGCAGCTCAAATAGATAATGACCACCGGGTGATTACTTTCAATCAATTCTCGTGTAGTAACAGACAAGTCGCATTTGCGCTTACATTAACATTTGTATTGACTTAAGAATTGTAAAATTTAAGACTATTTATAACAAGCACGAAATTTCACAAAATACGAATATACTTGATAGATATACCAATATTAGAAGATTGATGTACACAGCCAGAGAAGCAAATATTTGATGTTAACGAATTTTGTTTTGCTTTGTCCGTTTTGTGTCCAGTGTACCTATTCCGTGTCGTACACGATCCAAGATTTTTAATTTCCGATTAACGACCGTATGTGAAACCTATTAAATCTATTACGATCTAAACTGTTTATGCGATAAGAAAGTCAATGTTTCCGGATGTGAACATTAGTACAGTACTAGATGACGCGACGCATAACCGTGGCCCAAATATTTGCACCCGACAATTTTGGACCATCTCCAATTTCTACACTTTCATTCTTTGCCTTCTTTTCAGCTAATGGATATATTATATCGCGAAACTGAAACTATTATAACATGACGTTAGCATGCTCTAATCGTAAAATATCATGAAATTATGTAACAAACAACAATACAATTCAATTTATATACAAACATTTAGGGATCCATTAATAAGCAGTGAGATAACTGTGTGATAGAAGTCATTGATTCGTTGAGTTTTTTTTATCGCAGGTTATTGTGTCAACTGAAGTTTTATTCACGTGTAGATAAAGAGCTCTTGATAAACATTGAAGATATTTCATATCCATTATGAGGAATGTGACGAGTAGTATATACGAAGAGAACGCTTTAAATCTGCAGAACTCATTCTTAGTTGTCGTAATTTTCTGTTAAAAACATGTCTTACTTGTTTTTGGTGTCAGTAAGAGGAATATTTATTGTTAGGTGGTCCAAAACTGCGATGAGTTGTTTGAACGCGAGCAGCTGTCCGCTGCACCTGATGTCGGCTGGCCCGACTGCTTCAATTCCGGTGTGTTCGTTTTCACGCCTTCTGCTGACACATTTTCCCAGCTCATCACATTTGCACAGGAACGCGGCAGTTTTGACGGTAAGACCTATATTTAATTTACAGTAGCTCTATACTTTTAGTTAATAACAATAACTCTTTATTGTAACAAAAATGGATTACAATACACTGCACAGCCCTGACTCCCAAAGTAGCGCTAGCTGTGTTTTGGGAGTCAGTTCTTATTCACAGGAAAAATGACAAACTAGTAGTTACAATAGTAGACAGTAGTTCGCTAAGTGTAGGATTGTATATTTAGATAATATATGTTTGTGGAGGAAGTAAGATGCTATGTGTTAAGATTTGTGTGTGTGACATTATTCAAGTTTTCATTATTTTACTATTTGTATGTAATAGGCTTTCAACATTATCAATTACCTGTATACATGTCATGTTTCCTTTATTTAAACACAAAAACATGTTATATTAACTGAGCGCTTAAGTGTTGCCTTTCAAAATCAATGTGTACAAAAGAAATTGTCGCTAAAAAAAAGATACTCCGTTCTGAAAAACCGGTAAGGAATTTATGACTGTTCCGTTGTAGGTGTCTGTGGCTATGGAATAGGTTAGGGTTATGGAATAGGGGGCAACACTAGAGGCGTCACAAGAACGTTGTCGGTCTTTTAAAAAAGGAGTACGCTCTTTTCTTGAAAGTGTGTAGGCTCTTGGAGACCAATACCTGTGTGTTGGTCTCCAAGACCTTGGACTTGGTCAGGAAAATATTGAAATACATATATGAAAATCAATATTTTCCTTTGGAGCTAACTTTGCAATTTTTTTAACATGAAGCATTTTTATCGTCCGTAACAGGTGGAGACCAAGGCTTATTGAACTCTTTCTTCTCGGACTGGGCACGTGGTGACATCAACAAGCATCTACCTTTCCTATACAATGTCACTTCAGCAGCCTTTTACTCTTATCTACCCGCATTAAAGCAGTAAGTTTGTTAAAATGAATAATGCTATTTTTGTACAGAAAAGCTTTCGCTCTTTTTTCTTTTTGTGACAACGTTATTGCGTAGCTTTTTAGAGAATGCTCTGAATCCTAGTTTATCTCGTAATCGTCTCGTGTTTATTGCAAATGTCTATTGAATGTACGAGTATGACGTGAACAGCATACGATAAAGCATTTATAGCTTTAGAAGTAAAAGAATCGATACTTAAATTTGATTCATACAAGTTAATTCTGTGAGTTCAACAAGAATGCATTCTGACGAATATGTTATACTTTGTGACGTAAAAACGTAAGATTTGACAATACACATCCAGTGTATTGTCAAATCTTACGTTCTATAATATATTTCTATCTACAATATGTAGCTGTGTTTAATTTGGTATCAAAGCCTTTGTAAAATATAAGGTGTATGTCACTGTACTATTTCGTTTTCAGTTACGGGCAGAATCTGAAAATAATTCACTTTATCGGTGCTGCTAAGCCATGGCTGCAACAATACAACTTTGAATCAAGCACAGTTGATGCACCAGAACACATTCGCGGATTCCTTCAGCTCTGGTGGGATATCTTCGTCTCCCTGGTCCATCCCCAACTCGACACGGCCATGGTAAGTCATGAAACATTTTGTCTAGAACAAGTATTCTCACTGAATTGGTTTCTCATAAGTTTCCCTATTTCTTCACCGTTACCAGATATTTCACTAGTATTTTCAATGGTAGATATTCAATATCCTTAACAAGCAGTATTTATTAGTAATTACAATTATTACCATAATTAGATCACCTGAAATCGATATATACATATTGTGTGACAGCAAAAATACATTCAATTGCAACCTCAAGAATTTTTCGATATTATAGTATGCGATTGCCGTGGGTATCGATTACGATATCGATTACATATAGTTGAAATCCGACCCCTCTCAATGCGGTTTCTTTAGAACCACAATAATAGCTCGGTACCTCGACATAGTCCCGTAAAATGATCCATTGTCATTTCAATCACCGATCTGAACACTACAACATGTTTTCCAAGCATTCACTGAAGGAATCTGAATTTGCAGAGGTGAGATGAAGACGTATTAAAAAATAGCTTTCAACCCCAGTTGATTTATTTTTCTTGATTGATTTACTTTATTTTAATTTGATTTTATTGTAGTAACATAGTGTTAGGACCTTCTTTGCGTACCTGTGTGACTAAACAGTATAATTTTCAATGTATAACATTAGCTTGCACTTTTTAAGCTTGTGCACTGTGTACTGCTACTTACTGCACCTTTGTTTGAAGCGTATTACCCGCGTGTATAATATTTCTCCAAAATACTAACAATTTTGTACATTGCCGAATTTTTCTGTTGCTTTTTGCACGGTTTGGTTAATTTCAGTTTGGGTCTTTGTAGATGGTGTTGGTATTTTGGTGGAATACTCACCGTGAATACTTAATAAACATACTGTCTTTGGTTTGAAATTAATCGAATTTGATATTCACGTAATTTTTTATAATTACTACATTAAACTTCAATAGTTCTCTTCGTATGTTTATTTAGTAAAGCATTCTATTTTGTAGTAATTACTAATAAGTCACTTGAGAAAAGTTTTTTGCACAGTATTATTAAATTGCTAGTGCGTAAAGCTTAGTTCAAATATTTTTGTGCATGCTTACTGAGCTGTTTCACTTCAACCGATAGGTTGAGGTGGAGGAAACTTCTGAAGTGCCAGCGATACCTCCACAAGATGTCAGCCAACAATACCACTATCAACCGATTATGGATCCTCATTCAGAATTTACTTGGCATCATCCCGATGCTCAAATAAGGGAAGAGACTCAAGAAAACCAATTAGATATGACAGAATTCCATAATCCTTGGGATCTTTATAGAGGCCATATTGCAGCAAATGCAACAGAGACTGGAACTACTCCTTCTACTGAATTAGTAAGACTTGAAAATCGGGAAGAAATGAGAAAATATGTATGGGATTATGGAAGTCTGGAGAATAGTCACAGAGATAATCAGTCACACCATACGAATCATCACTGGCAAAATAAGCCGCAAGAACACGTACATTATAGGGATTCTAATCCTCATCAACACGATCACACCTGGCAACGCACAACTCAACAACACGAACACTACTGGCAACCTGGCCCTCGACAACAAGAATCCCATTGGCATTCAGATGCCACTGACGTCCAATACGTTGAACACCATTGGCAACCAAATCCCCAACAACACGAACCGCATGTTCAACATAGTCCCGAGCAACACGAATACTATCGAGAACTTAATCCCCAAACACACGAACCGAAATACCAACCTAATCCTCATCAACACGAACATCAGTGCCAACCTGACCCTACATACCAAGAAGCTCACTGGCAACCTCATACTTACCAACACGAACATCACTCGCAATCGTATCCCCAACAAAACGAACAACATAAGCAAGAAGACCACAATCATATCAGTAATCATGTATACGAAGATCACTCACACACAAACTCACACCAACACAATCACAATCATGACAACTCTAATCACTCATACCACCACAATGAACATAAGCAAAATCCTACAGTGGAGAAGATTGAAGTACACAGTAATTGTGTACAAAGACTGGACTGCCTCGATATATACAAAAGTATAGGCATGAATGGCGATATTTCGGAAAGTGAGAGTGATTATCACGAAGAAATACCGCCAAGGCATCCATATGATGGATTCTACTTAAGGCATCGAATCACTATTGACGCTCGTGGAAGAAAGATATGTTCACATGAAATACCACCTTCCCCTCCCCCTGACTTGAAGGCGCTTACAAACCATATCTCATCTGTTGCCGAGGATGAACAAATCTCAACATATAACGTTGAAGTGCAAGTAAGTTCCCTCCAGTGTTCACGTAATGCGAAGACAGCAGGTATTGTAGTTTCATATTATTAAAGCGCTTACCTAGCCCATGTGATTGTTAGTGTAAATATATGTTAAGCTATTTATTTAGAAAAAATGCATGCTGTGAGTTCTAAATTGATTGTGCACGTGTAAACTTACCATAACATTAATATCACTCTCTCCTTCAAATTTGTACATACTGAGACATCATTCTTCTAATCAATGTGACGTCTGTTACAGAGTGGCGTTGCTGGGACCCTAGCTCGAGTGCTGCCAGGTGCACCAGGTCAACGCGAAGCTCTGGATGAGCTCACGCGCCGCCAGGGTTGGGAAGCTGGAAATATCGATTACATGGGAGCCGATTCCTTTGACAATATTTGGGCGAAAATCTCGCAAACATTGAACAGACCTCGCTCCTCACCACCCAAACAGTCTCCTCCTAAAGAAGTCGCTCCTCCACAATCGGAACCACAACAGATAGAAGTTCAAACAGGTGAAGTCGCTAAAGAGCCAGTCTCTGAGCAAGTGGAGGTCGCAAAAGAAGCCGCACCAGAAGAAGCTATATGTACAAAATCGTCCGAGGTACTAGAGGTGGCGGAGGCAGCTGTACAAGTAGATGCCGCAGCACCAGCAGCAGCTGCGGGCTCAGTTGAGCAGAATAATTCAGTTGAATCAGTCAAAGGTGATACGGCAGTTGAAGTTTCTGTGCCAGTTGAAGCTGTTGCACCGGTAGAACCTGTTGCACTAGTAGAACCTGTCGCACCAGTTGAAGCTGCTGCACCAGTTGATGCTGGTGCAGCAATTGAAGCTGTTGCACCAGTTGAAGCTACTGCATCAGCAGAAGCTGCTGTGCCAGTAGAAGCTGCAGCGCAAGTTGAAACAGCTGCCCCAGTTGAGACTGCTGCACCAGTTAAAGCTACCGCTCTAGCAGAAACCGCTGTGCCAGTAGAATCTGCTGCACCCGTTGAAGCTGTTACACCAGTTGAAGCTGTTGCACCAGTTGAAGCTGTTGCACCAGTTGAAGCTGTTGCACCAGTTGAAGCTGTTGCACCAGTTGAAGCTACTGCATCAGCAGAAGCTGCTGTGCCAGTAGAAACTGCTACACCAGCAGAAGCTGCTACGCCAGTAGAAGTTGCAGCACCAGCAGAAGCTACTGCGCCAGTAGAAGCTGCTGCACCAGCAGAAGATACTGCGCCAGTAGAAGCTACTGCACCGGCAAAAACTGCCTCACCAGTAGAAGCTACTGCACCAACAGAAACTACTACACCGGTTGAAGCTGCTATACCAGTAGAAGCTGCTCCAATAGCTGAACCTGCTGTGACAGTTGAAAGTATTGTACAAGCTGAAGCTGCACCCGTTGAAGCTTCTGCACCAAAAGAAGCCTCTCCTATAACTGAAGTTCCTGTGAGCGTAGAATCTGTGGAAGTTGAAGCACAATCCGTTGGCGAACCTGCAAAAGGAGAGACCCCAGCGGTAGCAGTTAAAGTCGCCGATTCTTCAGAACAAAAGACTGAAACTCCTGTAGAATCAGAATCTGTCAAGGATGCAGAGGCAGCGCCTGTATCTGAACCAGTAGTTGAAGCTCCTAAAGTCGTACAACTAGTCGAGGCAGCGCCTACATCAGCAGCCGATACTGCCGCACTCCAGGCCACTCCTGAGAAGCAGACCATAGAGGCAGCAAATGTTTCTACTGATAGCCCTCCGCTTGCAAACACACCATCCAAGGAGGAAGCCTCCGTTGTCCCTGCTGCCAAATGTAAGTATAACACCAAAGGCGAGAGCGCCCCAGACAGATAACGGCTTTGCACTGTCAAATCTCAGAGTTAATTTTGCAGTTTTCAGACTTCTACTAATATATCTAGTTGCTGCATCTGTTTTACGTGGCTCGGACCGCAGAATAGATGTAAGCTTTGGCGGCTATCACGTAAAACTCGATGCTTCCACTTGTTTTCTTTTTGTGGCGTTTTGTGATGTTTGGTTTTTATGTTAATTTATCAGCATAAGTTTCAAAATTCGTTGTTATTTCACCCAGCTACCGAGGAGGCAGCGCAAGAGACACGGCTTTGATAGATCAGGTAATATTTATTTACTTTCACTTGGACTCAACGCAACTTCACAATTGCGCTGATTTGGGTTTAAGGTGGAGGCACTGAATGTATATTATGTACATTGTGATGTTCTAGACTCTTCACGCGTTAAATACGTGTTTATCACATTCACTTAAAGAATAATAAGATTGATAATTGATAGCCCTTTCTTGTTAAACCCGTTATATTAAATTATAGTGTCGATGTTGGGTTGCGTCTAAGTGGATGCAGATTGTAGGAACCTACTGTCGAACACTCATGAAGCTATTTCCAGTTAAATTCGTTATTTATAGTTTCACGCACTTAAGTATTTAATTTCCATAGCCGAATGAGTCGTTACTGTGCAAGTTGCATCTATTGCGATTAATCTGATGCGATCTTGCATGGCTGTGGATCTGTTGAAAACGTTACAATTTCGATCGTAGCCATGACGAAATTGTAACAAAACCTGTTGTTTTTGCGTTTCATTTAAGTTTCACGCATTGCAAGGACCATTATTCCAAGATCATAGCCTGATATTCACAGTAGTTTTCACTTAATAGCCGAAACACGTTAATAAAAAAGTATGTACCGACTATAGTCATTGTTTATTCTGTACCATATTTATGCGATACACTTTAAACCTTACAAAATGTATTCGTTGATAAATAATAATCCTTGTAATGACCATGCGCTTTGATACTCCACTAAACTGACAATATCTAACTTTCTGCTTGCATCGTTTCTATTTAACCATGTAGCTCGTTTTCCCTCGACTTTGTTCCAGGCCCTAACCGAGCTTGCTCTATAATGTGACAGCCATACTAACGCCACGTCTAATCGGTCGAGAGTATAAAGGCGGGAATAAATTGGTTGTGTAGCCGAGGAGCGTCGCAAGCCTGCGGGGAAGCTGAAGCTGCTACCGCCCGCGGTGGCCGACCCGCTCCCCACCCCCGACAGTGAGCTCGAGGACGCCGCCACGCTCGCACAGTCCATCATCGCCAGCGAGCTGCGCACGCCCACTGTCACGTCGCCCGAGCCCGCTGCCCCGCTCTCCCCACCACCTGCCCCCACCCCTCAGCTCAAGCAGGCACTGTCCATCGAGGAGCCTGAAGTGCCGACGCCGCCTGTGGGCGCCGTGTCGTTGGCGCAAATTGGCGTCAAGTCACCATCCAAGGGTAAATCTACAATCGCTGCGCAGATTGAATCGTCGGTAGTGGAGACGGCTCCATCGGGAGTAACAGATACAGCACCGGCTTCGGCAGAGATGATACCGGTAACGGTTGAGGCGATATCGTCACCAGCGGAAGCGACGCCTCCTGCGGTAGCAGCAGAAGCGACTGCAGCCCCTGTTTCGGCGGAAGCAAAATCATCTAAGGTCGCGAAAGAACCGGCGACTCCTTCTGCGGACGTTCCCAAGAAAAAGGTTGTTAAGAAGGTGGTGAAGAAAGAGGCCAGTGCGACGGGACCCGATGCGCCAGTGCCGCCACCGCGCAAGAAGGAAAAGAAACCCAAAGAAAAGTGAGCGTCCGCAACACGCTCCCGACAGTTTCCTCTGTGCCATAAGCTTAGTGTTCCTAATGTTAAATGTCTATTTATTGATCGAGTAATTATGCTTTTATGTATTGCGTAATTTTGTTATATTAAAATGTTTAGTATTAATTTTTATACTCACTCTCAGACGGCAAATGCATTGTTTAGCTTAATTTTTTATACCTTTACTTTTCTATTAAATATTTAATTATGAATTATTTATGTTTCTACAGTTTACCTAATTGGTTTATTTTTGTGAGAAGTCTACCAAAGGATGAACGTATTTATAAAACTCCAAGACAATACTTGTGAAATATTCATATTAAAAGTCTATTTTGGATCTATATCTGTTTTTATTTTCCTAAACTGCTTAAAGTTGTGTTCATATTTCTTATAAATTGAATGTTGTATTCTTCAAAAACATATATTAATATTATAGTCCACGGGCCCACGTACAAGGGATTTCAGTGATTAATAACAGGCTGAAAGTTTATACACAGCTTCGTTTTGACGAGACCCCCAACTTTTATTATTGGACCAAATTCTGATAGTGGCAGGAAAAAGCGGGATAGGGAGCGAAACACGTCGATTTGATGAGTGTCCCAAATTAATAAATAACAGTTTCTAAAAATCAATATTTCGAGAAAATATGATGGAAAACTGAGAAAAACTTGTGGCATACAAAGTGAATGGTACCTTCCCGAGTGACCCCCAGCTCTAACATGTCAGAATGGTGACTTGAAAAATGTTATTCATTTTCATTAATAACAAACTGATTTTTGTTTTGGGGCTTGCAAAATATATATTTTACATAAAAAATGCATCGGCATACAAATTCGATGGTAATTTTTTTGAGACCTACACTCGAAAGTTGTCAAGATTATGTTAATATTTTTTCGCATTTTATTAATCACTGAAATCCCTTGTACGTGGGCCCGTGGACTATTATTGATATAACACAATAATAAAACATCGATATCTTGGAGATTAGTATAGGCATACTTAGTTTGCGACACCATATCAAACTTTATCACAATGAAGGTCGAACCATTATACATATTAGTATTTACAATATTCGCACGATTTTGATAAATGATATGCACGCTTAAAGCATTCAAAAATAAAGTTAAATCACAAGAGATAAGGAAAGGGTATAATTAGATGAATGTTTTGGGAATTTAATATGATAAGTAATTAGATTACAAATTACATTTTTAAATCAGATTTTGCCCGCGTGTATGTCGGATAACGCGGTAATCATTTACGGGGTTAAAATATGGCCTATGGTACTCACAAATATGTGGATTTCTGTCGGTAAAAGAAGTAATAAATAATAAAAAATAAATGTTTCGGACATCTAACACACAACGCCATCTAGTCCCAAGCTAAGCAGAGCTTGTGTTATGGGTACTAGACAACTGATATGAATACATATATACTTTTTTTTTGTAAATACATACATATTATACATAGAAAACACCCAAACTCCGAAACAAATATTTGTAGATTACACAAACATTTGGTCCGACCCAGGATTTGACCCCGAGACCTCAAGCGCAGCAGTCGCATTCACTACCACTGCGCCACCGAGGTAGTCTCCTAGGAGAATTAGATCCAGAGATAAGACAAACTTTACCTCTTTTAATAACTATTTAATCTAATGCTCCTAAAGGAGCAATTCTTGTATGTTTCCATGTGTATAATCTGAATATCGGAAACAGCGGCAACTATTTTCATGAAATATAGTAAGTATGTAGGTGGTTTCATACAGGATACGACACCAGGTCGACAACGAAGGAAGTGCATAGATGACATTAGGGCTTAGACTGGACTACAACAAATTAAGTATTGAATTGTATTATAGTGGTGAGTAAAAGTGTTCATATTGTCCGAGATCAAAAATGAATCGAAATTAATTTAAGGACATGATCGTACATTATGTTGAGATCTGCAGTCGAACCGAACGCCTAGTATTAGTGATCGTGTGTTGCCCGAAAGTATAGACAGATGAAACTAATAAAAAGAGTAAGAAAGAAAGAGAAGGAAAATAGATTATTGTGGTCAAAATGTATCAGCTGTTTTATGAATTAGGTATGTACCTATTGTACACTATCGACTTCTAGGAATGTAGAACTTTTTTAAGTATGTTATTATGTTAGTTAATTAGGTGTTAAATTAACCTAAATATTTAGTAATATTTATTACAGGAGAAAAGAGAAATAGAGACTGCGAGCAACTCCTATTTATTTAACATTAATAATCGACCGGAGTGATACCACGGCCTCATAGAAAACCGGTGTGGAATAGCACCTGCGATGTGTTTCACCGAGTTAGTGAGGATACCGGAGGCCCATACTCCAACCCCTCCCCATCCTCTTCCCATAAAGGCCGGCAACGCACTTGTGACACCTCTGGTATTGCGGGTGTCAATGGGCGGCGGTAATCACTTACCATCAGGCGATACGTCTGCTCGTTTGCTCCATATAGCATAAAAACAGCGATATCATTTATCAACTATTGTAACCTTAAAACCTTTTCAGCTCTCTTTAACACCTGTTAAAGAGAGTTTTTAAGGTTATAATGGTACCTACCATTCAGCGTTTGCAATGTAAACGCAAGAAAATGTGTTTATTAACGACATCACATTAGATTCTGCTTAAATTATCAGTGTTTCTCTACTATATCTATACATATAAATAAATAAAATTAGAGTGTCTGTTTGTAATATTAAAATAACCGCTTTTTACTATATGCATGGTTCCTATAGATTTTTTCATTTCAACATTTTTTAAGAATTTTGTCTGTCTGTCCGTCAGTCATACTGTCTGTTTGTTCCGGCTAATCCCTGGAACGGGTGGAAAGATTTTGATAGGACTTTCATTTATAGCTGATGAAATAAGGAATGACTTAGGCTCCTTTTTAGACTAGCTTCGCCCGCGGCGTTGATGTCGTACCGCGGGGCTCAGCTGGTTGCCAATAAAAGTGCAGACACGATTTGATGTCAAAATACAACACACAATACTTTTAATCTTACAAAAAAATTAAATTTTATATAATAAGTAAAGTTAAGATTTTCTTAAGTTTTGATTTGTTTATAAATATTTTAATTGCACCGTAAAATGAGCCAGAAAGAAGTTATTGTAGAAATCATTGAGTTACACATGTTTGCCTATGTATATCTCAAATTCTCAATGTTCAAAAAATTACTAATTATATATGTGTCATTTTTCTGATTATGTTAGCGCAGACAGCAAAGTTGAAATTCGGAATACACACAAAAAGACCCGTCTTAACACTCTCAAAAAAGTTTCCAGGTAACCACTTTTTTTTAAACCAATTAACTTTGCTATTTTATTCAAGAATTTCGATCCTAAAGAAAAGTCAACTTTAATTTCTTTAGTTAATAAAAGCGCCATCTATGGTGTCACTATTGAATTAAAATGGTGGCTGAGGTTTTTAGTCGTTTCGGTATTGAAATGTCATGTAACGGAGTTAAAAGGTGTCGTTCTATTCAATTATTTATTTTTTTATTTTATTTTTATTTAAATTGAGACTTGTGAAATTATATTTTTTCATTCTGTAACCAAAAAATTCAGTTTATAAACGTACCGTAGAATAGGGTTATTTTATTGATAAAAATCTCAAAATAACTTGTAAATGTAAATCATTATAACCTTACGAATGAAATATCACTTGGACATTCTAAAATTGGCACCAGACGTTTTGCGCCAATATTGAAACTCGTGTAAATTGGTTTTTTTTATAATACCTACCCTTTTTTCTTTTTTCCTCCGTGCGGAAGTCCCCTCGTATGCCTCCTACTGGTGGCATGTCGGACTCGAACCCACTAAAACTGCACGCCGTCTTGAGTAATAGGAGCCGGGAAACCAAACTCTAGTAAGGAAAACCATGTCACCACGACATACTTCGGGCCACCTACCAGTTTGTAGGTGGCCCCCAACTGCGTGGGAACTCCGATGTTCCCTTTACTATCCCCTAGGGCGCGCATGAACCGCAGCGTCCGCGCTGTCACCTGGGCCTGCTTCTGTTAGGGTGTTTAATACTGAGGATGGTAGTGGTAGGACGAGGTCATCTGTCACCCTCAGGCTTGCGCTTCTGGAGGACGGAGATTGTTCTGCGATTTCCGGCTCCTGAGTCGCCTGCGGTACCTGGCCCGTTCTCAGGTTCTAAACCTCTCCCGGTCCCATGACCGAGCGAGAGAACGTCCAACCCAATGGCCTCCATGAGATCACGCCTCGGCTCCCCCACGCCGGACATTCTGCCAGCGTGTGGAGTGCCGTGTACACGGTTTGGCCATCGCAGTGGTGGCACTCAGGCGTTGGCTCCTTGCGAATCGGACACAGGTGATCTCCGAAACATCAGTTGTCTAGTAGCCGGTATGAGAGGGTACCTTGACGCCTCTCGAGCCAATCCTCTATAACGGGTCTTATCGCCGCAATAACGGCGTGCCCAGTTATGATACCTACCCTATGAAAAGTCATAAGATTGGATAATTTGTAACCGCCTCGTTGCCGGCATGCTTTAGGTACCAAAATATGACATTGAGAAGTTGAAGTGGCGTTAACGATATACGATACGATACATAAATATTACAGATGCATTTTAAATTAGGCAGGTTCTGTTGGGGAGGCAGTAAATTCATGTAAGTCGTTATCGACACTGTCACGTGATTTGTTAACGCTTGAATCTGCTATCTAACACTAGCTTTTGCCCGCTGCTCCGCCCGCATGTTTGTCGATTATCGCAGCAAATTGTAGCCTATGTTCTTCCTCAAGAATCAAAGTATCTCCATTCTAAATTTCATTAAAATCCGTGCAGCGGTTTGGCTATACTAGCGACCCGCCCCGGCTTCGCACGGGTGGATTTCAGATGCACCAATCGACGACACGATTCGTGCATTTTAAATCTGTAATATCTTCCTGTATATTCATTTAATTTTTTAAATTATATACTGTAAAGGGCCATATTGATCTATACTAAATGCACAATGTATTGACATTATTTAATTAAATAAGGAAGCTTTTAAGAGATAGATATTGGTATATGTCTATCTCTTAGGGATAACCCACCATGATTTGTTTTCATTCATTTCTTTTTTTTACACTCTTTTAAGGTGTACAATACTGTAGTACATATATTTTGATCTGTCTCGTAGGTTTCAGCCAGCAATTGCAATGTAAGTGCAAATAAAGTGTTTATTTACGACATCACATTAGAAACCTCTAATATTATCAGTGTTTTTCTACTATATTATACATGTATTATACATATAAACCTTACTCTTGAATCACTCTATTAAAGAAAAGATCCAAAATCCATCAAACATCGAATCAAAATCCGTTCGTAGTTTTAAATATCTAAACATTTATAGGGACAGACAGACAGCGGAAGCGACTTTGTTTTATACTATACTAGTTGTTGCCAGCGGCTCCGCCCGCGTTTATGTCGGTATTTTCGTGTTTTTTCGCGGTCGCGGATTGTGACTGATGCAAAAATTAGATAAAAATAATCCTTGATGCGGATTATATTTCATTCTAAAATTTCAGCTCGATCGGTGCAGAACTTTTTGAGTTTTTGAAGCGTACACAAACCAACATAACATTTTTATATATATTGTCATTGTATGTAGTGAAGTAAGGATTGGTGCGCGCGAGTGCATAAAGTACACATAACACAGATCAACAAAAATTATTTAATAAATTTGTAATAAAGAACAAGCAATTAATTTGAATATCCAAAAATAACAACTGTTTATTTTAAATTTTCATTTCATTCATGACTGCTTTCTGGTTTTTTCAGTGTCCCTTGTTTTGTCTCCTACTCACCAACGAAATAAGACAGCATGAATGCTGACATCGAGTCCAGGCTGAAATCATGGTAGCTCTGCTACTTTGAGAAAATTCGAGCGTTAGAGACCTCAGTAGTTAGACTTGGACCCAAAGAAACTCTAACATTTTACTCCAATACGATTGAGTTACCACCAGCGAAGATGCCTGAAAAGTAATCTTGGATTACGCTAGTTAATAATCTACTTATGACTTCACAAAAATATTTTAATTAATTCAATATCTCTGACGATGGTAACCCTAACGTCGGTAATTCGTGAGAGGCGTATTTGAAACTTCACGAGCGGTGCGTACTCTATAATTTGGTACAAATTGCAGAGAGAAACAAACAAGACTCTTGTATATACCTATCTTGTTAAAGTTATGTGCCTTAATTATGATCCGATTTATCTGGTAATTTGATGTTGGTTTTGTTAGCATTTTTGCGAAATAGCAACAGTTTGTGTGTTGAGTTTTTGAATTTACATACTTCTGTAGACATATTTGTTTTATGTATATTTTTTTTATTCAATAGGGGGGCAACCGAGCAGACGCATCACCTGATGGTAAGCGATTACCGCCACCCATGGACACCTGCAACACCAAAAGCGTCACAAGTGCGTTGCCGACCTTTGGAGGATGAGGAGAGGGAATGGGGGAGGGGTTGGGGTATGTGCCTCTGGCATCCTCACTCACTCGGTGAAACACAGTGCAAGCGCTATTTCACACCGGTTTTCTGTGAGGCCGTGGTATCACTCCGGTCGAGCCGGCCCATTCATGCCGAAGCGCGGCTCTCCCACGGAATATTTCATAAAGTGTTTGAAAATAAAATAAAACTACTACAGTTAAACGTTGACGCTAAGAAAGCGATGAGGTTGAGAAGCCGTTAAAAAAATTGGAGTAATTTTTTAAATTTAACCTAATACCTTTGCCTATCAACTCATCAGACTTACATACTCGTACATAATATATAGGTTGCATGTAAATCGAATTATGCATAAAAACCGTACCTAATCATGTGGACTTATTGAACGTTCCTATTAAGGTCAAACAGGCGGGCAAACGGTTTATTCGGTTCTGTCCAGAATTGAATTGATTGCAATAAATTTTAAATTCCACTAACTGTAATAGCAACGGTAATCAAAATTATATTTAATCAATATTATTATCATCACAAGATCACGCACTTCACACGACAGTCCAATAAATCCAAACTGGAGTCTGAACTATGACTCTGACCAGGATACCGTACTATATACCATATAAAGAACACCCCTATACAGAACAAATGATCGTAATCAACGCATAATTTGTCCTAAGTTGAAATCGAAACTACACCCTATAGCTTAACAGTCTAGGTTATTTACTGCTCCACAAATAAACCTGTCATAGCTAACGAGATCTGTGCCAGAACTCATACATAATACAATATATTTATTGTATAATTTCCATTCCATTCCAATGATCAACGTCGGTTTTATACAAGGATTTTATCTTCAAATTGAACTAGCAGCACTGAATATCTAACCGTGATACATTAAGGGAGTTTAGTTTATTACAAGAAACAACTAGCAGAAATATCATCTTAATCTCATTACCTCAAATATAACTTTATTTATTTTATTCTGCATGTATATTATACTTGATGACCCACGCAACCTCGTTTGCGTCTTATATTGCCCGTAGCGTGAAAATTTTCCCCCATTTTTGAAATATTCTTCATTGTTGCTCCGCTCCTATTAGTAGTAGCGTGATGATATACTCGTATAGCCTCTAGCCTTCCTCGATAATTCATCATAAGACAAGTGCACCTTTCGTCCTTTACTAAACCATCCAAAGGTCAGTCAGGTAGAAAATACCATTTGGCATTAAGTACGCGTGCAATGCAACACACTTTTAGCGTTTAATAGTTGCTAATAATTGAGGATGTAGTTTAATTACGAAGTGAAGAGTTCTTCAGCATTAAGGAAGTGGATACAGCTCTCGATGTTGACAGTTTAAGTAGTAAGGGCTGTAAATTCAACACTTCGTCGATCGTAAGTCGTAACTCGTTGGTAATTTGAAGCCACTTCTGTTTACACGCCTGTTAGTGACAATGAGCGTTTCATTATGAGACGGAGTCTGATCGTGGGTGGTCCTACACTCACCGGACTTTGTTAGTGGTTTTACACAATTCACGATTAAAGGTATCTACAGTAGTATTCGTTCCTAACCGATAGTAAATTAAGTGCTGTCCTTTACTATTTTTTAAGAGTCCATTCGCAAATAAATAAATTTATATGAACGAAACAAGAATTGCTCGTTTTAAAGGTATTAGATTATTAGATAGACATATGCACACAAATACTTCATCTTACATTTTGAATACTAAATTTAGGAGATAGGTATGTAAACGAGCTCTAAGCTACATTTTTTAAGTAATTCGTGCTTTTTAAATATGTAATAAATAAATAATAAAATAAATAAATAATAAATAAACTTTATTTTTATAATAAACCTAATACAATATTGGAGAGAATTTTCTTAATTTACATTATTCGTATTTATATTGGCTCCACTATGATGATTATTTTTTTTTTATTTACATAGGTTATTTGTACATAGTATGTTCCGTACCTTCTGAACTAGTGGATACTGTATCTCAGAAGGTAACAGTTCATCGGAGTTAATAATATTGTAAATTACAAATACGTGGAGATGGAACATTTGTAACATAATTGGATCATCAGTTTAGGTATGCACGTAACTGTATAAAGTATTAGTGAGAGACAATAAAAAAATGAAAATGAAAAAAATTGGCCTTTTTAATTTAATGTCAGATTTAGCTTATAGTATTAAGTAAAGATTCAGTGGCGTCATAATTTAGGGATCCCAGGTAGCCAAAAACAGCCCTTTTGCAATAAATAATAATCTTACTTCTTCTTTTGATGAAATGGCAACCAGCCGGATCATTCGGATCGGCTATTTCTGCCAATGTAAAGTATTTAGTCTTCAATTATAAGTCTTCGAGTTTTCAAGTCTTCGTCGTGATGAAATTAATGATAAAAATATATAAAACTAGATGACCCACGCAACCTCGTTTGCGTCTTATATTGCCCGTGGCGTGTAAATTTTCCCCCGTTTTTGAAACATTCTTCACTGGTGCTCCGCTCCTATTAGTAGTAGCGTGATGATATATAGCCTATAGCCTTCCTCGATAAATGAACTATCCAACACCGAAAGAATTTTTCAAATCGGACCAGTTGTTCCTGAGATTAGCCGGAACAAACAGACAGACAGACCGACAGACAGACAAAAAATTTAAAAATATAAATTTTGGTATGTGTACCGTATATACATTCATATGCATGTAGTAGAAAGCGGTTATTTTAATATTGCAAACAGACACTCCAATTTTATTTATTTGTATAGATGTGGATGACATGAAATGGGGACCGTCTTCCGAAAAAACAAAAAAACGATCTCCATAATAATCTTAATAAGTCAACAGTAAACTATAGTTGTCTAATTCACATTTTAACCTGTCATGATGCAAAGTCTTTATGATTGACAGGGAATGATGATAAATGATAGTTCAAATTATACCAGTTTATTTTAAAAAACAAGATATTTAAAACGATTCAAAAAGAAACGCCATGTCGATCGGAAGTCTTCTAGCCTTACAATAAAAATACTATCAAATTTACTATGAACATTCCTTAATATCACTATTACGGGATAAATAAATTCAGCATTTTCTTTAAAAAGTGTTTTGTAATTCTAAAAAGTTTCATTTATAAGCGCCATCTAGTGTATATTGAAGTAGCTTCCAAAGAATTATCACGCACCCACGTAGTTTTATCCCTCTCTTACACAACTGTACAAAAAGATGCGTTTAGTTCACAAACGCACACAACGACGGTAACGTGTACGTATATTCACACAAGTTCGTTTCTCAATGCAACACAAACAACCAGTTTGACAGAAACAACGTCGCGTGGTGGTTGTGTCGCATTTTGTCGTCAAGTTACATTGATAATATCAATGTTTATAAACAGTTTTCGTTGAGATTTCGACAAAATTCTCCATGTTTATGAATATAATGAAAGACTTTTATAGTTTCGAGCTTTAATTAGTGAGTTTATAGAGTTTTTCTCTCGGATTTCTACGTTTTATTCGAGTGTATAATCTTGTATCGGTGAGAAGTCAGCATCGTTGATTTTGTTGGGACGATGGATGAAAATGTGAAACAAATGTGAGTTGGTGAACTTTATGTGCTGATGATCCTGGATTTTGTACTTTGAGACGTTTGTGTAGTAGGGAACTGACATCATGAAGTTGTTGGTGTTCATATTGTTACTGCCTGCGTGTCTAGCACATTTAAATGTTTACCTGGGTAGTGCTGAAGTCTGGAGATTATTAGGTAAGTTAATATATTTATCAACGGATAATGCAGAAAGGTTTATCTGTTATATCGCGTTAATATACAGTGATAAGAGTGTATATTTTAGTCCAAAATATATCGAATTTGGATGTCGATTACAGACTTTATGGTGTAACAAATTGTGTTGAATTTGCTATTAGAAAGTGTTTTAGGCAGTAATTGGTTTCTCAAAATGACGAATATGATGAAGCTGTATATTTCACGACAATGAGAAATACGGTTTTTGTCTTTAATCAGGTTGTAATAGGTATAGGTGCGTACCGACTTTATACTTATTTGAACATTCGCCTGTACAAGAAACCAGCAGTTTATACATATTTTAAGTATCCTGTTTCCAAATTTTGTACGAATTAATCAGTTATAACGATAATAAGAAAAATATAAAAATAACAGAATCATAGACTAACGACTTTATTCATACACGTTTATTTGACATGCGATTTTGTGCTATTTTCAACTTTATGTCAGGAAGTTTAAAGTTAAAAATTACAGAACTGTTGCATAAAGTTAAATAACGTATATGAATGTCACCGTTCATTATAAAGAACTCTTAAACAATTTACTTATCCAAAGAACAATGTCCTATTATGTATAACTTACCCAATAAATCGAAATAACTTCTTGTTACTGTATAATTCATATCCTTACTCCTATATCTCATCACGATTCCTGTGGTGGTTAGGTATGTTGGAATGCTGCAAAGTTCCCTATAACTAATATCCGACTGCCCTAATAGCCTCACTCACATGAGACATAGTTCCTTGAGTTTTGAGGAATTCAGAGAATAGTATGTAATTTTAGAAGTGGTTTATGTACCGCATAAATACCCTAATCCCTAGCCTTCCAAAATTCACTACACTCTTCGACGACACATCTACTAGGTACCATGTAAGCCTTTAAATAATTCAAATATCAATTATTTCTATTCATTAAAATTGCCGTAGGACTATACTAAGACTAGTCAATTATTTCAGTCAATTTAACAGCCATATTTCTGAAAAAAAAAGGTTTAATGTTTACTAATCCCATTTTCACGTCACTCTAGAATGTCGGCGAACTTCAAAATTATTTACTTTCGTGCAGGCACATTATTTAAGTAACTAGCGGCTTAATCCACACGATTTTAATTAAGGAAACGTCAAAACTAATGTCTGTTAGCTCGTCATCCCCGGCTCTGAGAGTAAGCTGAAGTGACAAGTATAAAAGGGCCCGTGCCCAGGCGCACAGGTAATGGACTTACCGTGGATGTGACGCTCCACATAACCGTATTTTTTGTCTCGTCCTATTGTACGAACCTGCTTCGGTTAAGAGTGCAATCCATCTTTGTCAACGACAAAACCATCTGCCTTTTGTTCTTGTTTAAAAATTAGAATTATAATAAACAACGTACCTAAATAGAAAACGGCATTTTTACTTAATAAATTACAACGAAAAGGTATTGTTCTACACAAAGTCGCCTGAGCAATAAACAAATGTCCAATGAACATTTACTCGTACGATACATTTTTATACAGAAATAACAATGTTGGACGAAGTATCGTGTAGCTTGTTCATGCATTCCGAAAGGTAATTTATTTCGATGATAATAACATAAAAATTAACATATCACATATCTTTATGTGTTATCTTTATCTGGTAAAAGTTTCATGGCGCGACTTCGACCGTGTTTTGTATCTGGCGGTTTGATCACCCAGCGGGTAGGTATGGTATATTCATGTAATTTATTTCACATGACATTTATGGTGATATTATGGAGCAAAACCAATAACCCCACCGCTTTAAAGCATAATGCGACGCGTTTGGATAAATATTTTAGCTCTCTAGATTATAAATTCACGTACAGATCACTAATAATAATAATAATCTCTTTATTGTACACCAGATTACTTAAAAAGGTAACAAAAAACTAGGAGGTACAATTGGCGGCATTAAATTAGTTTTTTTCTGGTTTTTTGATAGTTATTTACTGTTTTTATAAATTTCAACTTTGAGAAATATATTTCTAACATTTAAAGCACAACAGTTATTTTATATTTCATATTTAGATTATTTAACTTTCTTAAAATCAGTTAGCTACGTATTAAAGTGCGAGTTATGATTTCAAAAGGTGTCCAGCGCTACTAGTTAGTATCAGATGCTACGGCCAAGAACGGCCTAAGGCGGTATCAGACGACAGCATTGTTTATGGGCACCTGTTATCGTTCATCTGTATTCAGACTGGGCTACACGCAGGTATTGAGTACAGCGTAAATAACAATTGACTTCGTATTGTAGCCTATAATCGAAATTGACAAAATTATGACATAGGAATCTTGATTACTGTACCTACATGTTGAAAATGTTAAGTCGGTTCAATTAAAAAGTTTGTCATGATATACAACTTTCTAAGAATTCGAAGATGATTTTTATTGAATTTTTAAACCTACAATGTGCCACTGCCAAATGTAGAATACCAAGAGTTACTTATATTCATGGTTTAATAAAATTTTGCAAAGTCGCAAATTTCCCTTCAATTGCACCTTATTTGCTGATAGTTAAAGAAAGCCTCATCGTACAGCCAACCAGACAATATAGGCGTAAAACCTATAATATTGCGTTGATACTGGTCAGATAATTTCAACTCCTTATAATGTTGGCTATTTGAAAGTTACGATTGAATCTGAGAACAAAAGCAATTTTGTGGTGATATGAAGCAAAGCAAAATAAAATGGATGCTCTGATAACAGTAATCTTTATTCCGTAACCACCTTATTTTTGTTAGATTACGCACAATAAGTTTAGTAACTCTTAACGGTATCATGAATTATTTGTCTGAAAAGTTCTGTACCGTATTTTTATAGAAAATAATTTAGGATCGTCATATCGAGTTACCAGCACCCGTCTGCGTATAAATATCTCCTATCGAAGTTCTTGGGTTTCACGGCTAGTGCTGTGGTGAGCATGTTATAAAAAATATTATGTAACTTAATATTTGAAAGGAGTGTAAGGTTTCCAAAGTTATACCTAGTATTCGTGACATCATGCAATTGTCACTTTTGACAAATGATAAAAAATGCATGCCTTTCTGAATTTTCTATTTATCGTTGGCTTTCCGGTGTCTTATCGTTTTGTTTTTTTTATTCTTTAAGATACTATTTACTACTAAGACCTATATCAATAATGTGCCTGTGCACGTACGTTTATCTCACCTACGTGTAAATCCCAACCTTCCTAAGCTTATCCTCAGCATCCGGGCCGTCATCATTTTAGATAACAATTTTGTTCTCTATTCAGGTATGAAATTCACAATGGTATAAATAAAAGCAGTCGAGAATACACTTATTGTTAGTTGAATAAATACTATTAATGCTGCATTCAGGGTGCGCCATTCTGATCACGTCTACTAAAAAGGAGACGTCATTTTGGGAATTAACAATGAAATATTCTAATAAACAGCCAACGACGGCGCAATATAAATATGGGCTCGACTCCTGCTCGAAACTATTCTTTATGTAAATACATTTGACACGCGGATGATGTGGAGTGGGCCCTAAATAAATTTAATTTCATGGATTGTTGAATACAGTTTTTAATATCAGAGGGTGTGATATGTAGCTCAGAACAGGTGCGCCATAGCCGCAACAAAATCCACCCCCGTGATCTGAATTAAAAAAGGTAATTATAAAAAGCGCTTTTAGATGAGATTTTTGCGGTACGTGTTTGAATTTAGGAAGATAGGGATGAGTTTTGTGCTTCTATTGAGTTTAGATTACGTACCTATTTATTCATTATGCACAAGTATTAAAAAAAATATTGCTGGTCTTATCGTTCAAGAAAAGAATATCTTTATTTTATTGTCTTTAAAAAACGAATCAAGCAATTGTAAATGAGGTAACTGACAGTCAATCTTCTTCATAATTAGTCTGTGGTAACATCAATTTTACATATTTTTAGAGCATTAATTTGAAAAGGTTACAACTTCAAACTCGTAAAACAATTTGCTCTTCCACATTAATCATTAAATACACTAGTATGTATATAGGCTACGAGAATTAACATGAATATGCATCTCGTTATTTTCAATTACGTTTGACGTCGCCTTAGCTTTAATCGCCTAAAGCTTTACAATCTATTGTCGTCGACGCCTCATGCAATTTTAATGATTAGTCTCTGACATTGCTTTATTAAATGCATGTGTAGATTTGCTATTCATTGCATGTTTTTGAAATTTAAATTGACATTATGTTAATACCATTATGGTAATGTTATCTCGTGCTTAAACAAGCTGTATATAAGTTATTACTAGAGTTGTACCATTATTTACTTTATGCTAATGTTTGTATGTTAAAATGGTTTTGCTGTATACATTTTGTAATGAAATGCATAACAAATTTTATGTTTTGTGACCAAAAATGTATGTATTATATTGATACTAGTAACTTTAGGAGCGTCGTTCTGTTAATAATCTATGGAAAGGGTTTCATTGCTCGCACATTCGCTTTAAAAAGTATGCAAATGAATGAACTTATTGCTTTTGTACTTTTCTGTATGTCAATAAATGTACATAATATAAATTTCCTCCCATTACATTAAAATTAATAACACCCTATTATTATTATTAAATTATCACTTTTCAGGCGTAAATTTTATAGGCAATATTATTTCGGTCTTAAAAGCTATCTCTATGGTGGGTTGTGGTAATACGCCTCTTGTTAACTGTCTGGAACGAGTAATCTTATATTGTTATTTATTTTTAAAGGTAATCGATAGTAAAGCGTTGATCGATTTTGTGCGCGGTATCCATCGTTGTATTTTTGCATTAAATGCACTATTTTTATTGAACAGTAAAGGAATGTATGGCAATGTTTTTTTATTCTTAGTTTTTATTATAAGGCATATATAAATCTGTATTTTGTAATGTTTGATTGTAGTTTCTTTAAATCCATCTGTGAACCCAACTTTCTAATGCTATGAGAACGTTTTGTTTACGCATTCGTGTAAAAGGAGCATTCAAAAATACGTTTAAATTAAACACCGTGAAAACTTCTCACATTTAAAAGTTAAGTAACAAATAAATAAATCGGTATTCTAATTGCACTTACTTTACTACAAATGAGTTTCAATTCATTACGATACAACAACGAGGTTCAAGAGGACCGAAAGAGGTTTTTTTTCGTTTGGCAACGAGATTTCGGTTCTTGTAACGCCATTGTTGGTTCTGTATGGCAATCAGTCAAGTCACTGCGGTTCTCTGGCATTTGCCTGAGAGTACACAGAGACCCACTTAGACAGGTGTGTGGAAAAAATAGTTTTGTGATAAAAAATAACACTGTTGAGGAGAGTGCTCCGTATAGTTAACTCACAGTTAAATTAATTTTTTTTTGTCCAATAGTCTGACATGGGCGTGCTAAGTTCATCTTAGATTTCTTGTATCGGAACAGAAAGCGTTAAAAAGTAAAAAATACTATTAAATGTTTACAGTATCTAAACGTTTATACGTAATAGATTTCATATGTATATATTTATTACGTAGGTACGAATAAATTGTAAAATAAAATGTTATTTTTAAACGTTATCGGATGACTCTGTAAGCGAACCTTAAAGAGAGCGGGCTTATGTGAATCTTATAAATAGATCGATTGAAAGACATTTAGGTTACAAAGCAGTCTTTATGTTTAGTTGTGACTTGATGTAAAATTTATAGGTTACACAAAATTCGATCAGTTGTTGCCGTTTGTAAGGATGACGGAGGTCCCAACCATTGTCTCGTCAATTTAGGGTCAGGTAGCCACCCGGCCACCGCTCTATCACAAGCAATGACATTTAAGCAGATATGGCGACTCTTGTGCAAGATAGTCGTAGTAAGTTATTGATCCTTTACATACATACAAGAATTTAGGAGAAATGTATTGTACACTGTATATTGCTTTAAATATAACTCGATCTCTATAATAGTTTTCCCTAGCGTCATATTAGAACTTCAAAGACTTATATTTTAGCTGTGAATTGTATATCTATCTATAAATATATAAATGTTATGTTGGTTTGTGTACGCTTCAAAAACTCAAAAAGTTCTGCACCGATCGAGCTGAAATTTTAGAATGATATATAATCCGCATCAAGGATTGTTTTTATCTAATTTTTGCATCAGTCACATATCCGCGACCGCGAAAAAACACGACAAAACCGACATAAACGCGGGCGGAGCCGTGGGCAACAGCTAGTTTTTAATATATTGCATTTCATTTACGATAAAACTGGAACGTAAAGAATGAAAATATAAATGAGACAAAATGAAATCGCTTCGTCGGTTTGTACCCCACTGTTACAGAGATCAAGCCATGTTTTACTAATCCTGTATCGCGATATAGACATTATCGTGCCGATTAGCATATATACAACTCCCCAACATGAACGATTGGGTCGCGGCCTGCTAGGTATGATCACCTCGCCTGGTCGGAGGATCCTCCCTTTGCGTTGGTGGGACACGACACCCGTTCCCACCATATATATCCATATACACTTAGTTAAAATCCCAAGAAATACTAAAAGTGTAAAATGTATCAAGATGTGTTTATACAAATAAAATCATGGAGATGATTTTGAACCGTTATGTAACTTATTATATTATCTATGACGATATTATTGGAAATCAATAATAATTGTTAATCAAACAACCTCTTCATAATTATAAAGTCCAAAGCGTATACTATAATAAAACTGTTCGAATGTTCTACCATAAATTGTACTTCATTTAATAACAAACGTAGAAGGAGTCGTGACACGGCACGCGCATTGTGGGTTGCCATGTTCGTCACCATTGTGTCTCTGCTTGTATGGTTTATATATTTTCTTTATGTTTTTACCACTTCTATATTACTTACGAGTGTTTATAATGCTTGCCAAGTTGGTACTTACAAGGTGCAAGCTATCGACGTAATAAAGAACTGACAGCTTGTTGTATTTCTGTTATGATTAAAAATTGTAGTTATTATATTCAGTTTTTTTTTTGATGATGAAATGGCAACTAGCCGGATCACTCGGATCAGCTATTTCTGCCAATGTCAAGTATTTATCGTCTTCAATTATCAAGTCTTCATGTCTTCAAGTCGTCGTCGTGATGAAATTAATGATAAAAAATATATAAAATGTGGATGACATGAAATGGGGACCGTCTTTCGAAAAAACAAAAAACGATCTCCCAATCAGACTTTTAAAGGAGAATTCTTTTTACAGAATAGACGGCCCTTGTGACGTTCATACGTCATGTTTCTTGCTACCTAAGTTTTAGTACCTAATTTTAATAAACAGCTAACCAAAGAGGACAGAAATACAGGACTAAAGAATTATGAAGTTTAAAGAAGAAGTAACGAGCATCTTATCCACATTATTCGAAGTTTTTGGTTGAAAACCTTTATAAACAAATAGAGTAACAAATAGTAACAGCTAATATCAACAAAACAGACAGATATAAAGGGTGTAATGCCGAATTGTGACAACTTGGCGTTGTATCCAGGTCAGTCAACAGCTGAATAAATAGATCTTTTATAAATAAACGCGAAACAGCGATCGTGCACGTAAAGGCCGGCACGGCCGAATTGTTCGTGATTCTTGATTCATTTATACGATTTGTTAAACGGTAATATTTATTTGAAACTTGCATTTACATTACTGAAATACATATGACATTTTATAGACAATCCGATGTAATCTAAACCTAGAATCTTATCTGTCACTTGTATAATAAGTCAGAAAGTTATTATGTTACTAGCTTTCGATCGTGGGTTCGCTCGCATTTTATAAAAAGTATCCTGTGTTAATTCTAAAACCTCCAAGAATATGTGTAAAAAGTTTTATGATGATCGGTTAAGTAGTTTTAGCGTGAAAGCGTAACAAACAAACAGATTAATAATATTAAGGAAGTGTGAAGTATGATGACCGATATTTGTAGCAAAAGTTCATAAAAAAATAATAACTTTGCGTCAGTTATATTATCTATCAAACAAGCATACATATTCATAATGGAAACAAAAAGCTTGTAGACAGCTCGATTGTCGAACTGACATTGAAATATCTTTATGTAGTATCACGTGAAAAGATCAACGTTCTAAAATTACTTTCCTCCGTGATCGATAGTTGAACATATTCAAAATAATGGTTTTGGGCATCGGTACGAGGGTACGAGCGCTCTCAATCACACCTCGACACGGGTTTTGTGTCTGTTTCAACGACAATTTGCCTCGCAATGGATAGAGATGTCAACTGTACAAAAAGCTTCGATCGATCAGCGATGCGTGTGCGCATATAGAATTAAGTAGGTACATACATACTTTTATATTATATATTAAGCAGTTTTTTACAAATTGACATTGTTTATTATTAAATTCACATACCTACATATTTTAGTACTTGAGTATAATGTTCCGTTGTGTAATTATAACTGTGATCTGCTTATTTACTAAACCTTAATTTTGAAAGTTTGAATTTAATATTGGGATCTACAGTAATTCCAACAAAATTAAAATGTAATGTGCGTAATTACAATTTTCTGAGAATGACCATAACGGCAATATACTTCGGTCCGTTGGAGAGAGCGAGCAACTTGGGACAATAATACTTTGAATAAAAAGCCCCATTCACGAGATAAAGTGAAACGACAGCTTGATCCTGCTTGTTACAGTTAATACTTGCGACTGCACGGTTGGCCGAGTGGTTTCAGCGGTCGCCATGCCGCTTACTACTGCGCCAAGTGTCTTGGGTTCAAATCCCACGCGGTTCTACAACACTTTGTGTGATCCACGAATTGTTGTCCCGAGTCTGGATGTTCTTTGTGTCCGTTTCATGTATGTTTGTAAAGTCCCCCACGACACAGGATGTTTATTCCCAATGTGGGTGTTGTCTTTTTAAAAAAAAAAAAAAACTTGCATATTACGTAATTTGTTTGTCAAAATAGCGATGCGTTTAGATTGGTAGATATCTACATGAAAACAGTGAAAAGGTCAGAGAACGACCCTCCAGCACAACGGCATGTGTGCAACCGACGGGCCGTCACGACGTGTCAGTCAACTGCCACTGCTGACGACCTGCCCCGAACCCAGTTTAAGCTCAGTTTAAAATCTGACAGCTCTCCAGACCATGATAGATGATGTATTCAAGTATGGAATGCGCTTCAACCGAAATAGCGCCCCACTTGACGCGTACACTCGTTAACGTTTTAGCTAATGCTATTACCGATGGTTTTCTGTTTTTGTATGGCCATTCACAATACATGTTTGTTTTGGTGGCCAGGATTACCGACGTTGACCCGTAATCTTACGATTATGGTTAATGACTGCCTTATATCCCACGTAGGAAGTATCTTGCAGGGCGACTGCATCAAAGAGAACAATATTAGAGTGTCCCGTAGTGATGGCACACGACTACTATTTTATTATACCCTTTGTGTTTGTTTGGAGAGCTCAAAAATGGCCCATTATCCTTAATGCTGCGACAATTTTGCTGGGACGTGGTGTAATTGAATAGGCGTCGGAAGCGGCACACGCGACCGCGCACTTCTCTTATAGAAAATGTGCAAATAAATGTCTGTAATAGTGTTGTATATACCGTTATGTTTATTTATGCGCGTAATAAACGAATCACAAACTATTTTGTGCCGGTATTGCTCGCTCGTGTAGTGAAGCCTCTAACACTTAGCTAGCTGAAGAGTTTGTTTGTTTGTTTCAACTCGCTAATCTCAGGAACTACTGGTACGAATTTAAAAATTATTTTAGTGTTAGATAGCCCATTTATCGAAGTATGAAGGCTATATATCATGACGCTAAGACCAATAAGAGCGTAGCACCAATGAATAATGTTTAAAAAACGTGGGGAAATTATCACGCTACAGGTAATAGGAAATGCAAACGAGGTTGGGTGGGTCAGATAGTTTTTCTATATAGATTAAAACTGATATTAAAAGTATTATTGACCAACTAGAAGACTATAACGTTGCTGCTATAAAAAATAAATTGATAGGTAAAGACCACACACAAGCGAGGTAGTGGAGCGAAATGCAAACACGGCTGGCGTCAGCACGAAGCATACCTGCCTCTCACAAGTACTGTCTATGTGTACATTCCCGCCTAGCTAACGAAGGTGTTAAGCAGCACTAAATACGAGACTCCTATAATTATGAAACACCATTCTTTCCCTTGTTAACAAGTCGATAGCTTTAAGTACTTTGACGGATAACTGGCTCTGACTACTTATCTGTTTACTCATCCTATCTCTCCCAACTGGTAACCTACAGTTACAAAATCATAGTCATAAATAGTCATAATTGAAGTTAGATTCTGAACACTGTCCATTACGGAATTGGTTTATGTTGGTAAAATATTTTGCTTATACACATTGCCTTAATTACGGACCGTGAAATATGGTCCCACTCAATTGTGTTGTAGTTTTGTGACAATACAGTATTTACGGAGAAGGACCGAAAATAAACAAACATCGTATACAATCGGTCGAATAAATATGGTGGCACAATGCACGGGCCAACACGTCATAATAAGGCAGCAGCTTTTGTGCAGTCCGCAGTAAATCATACAGTCCTTTGAAGAGAATGGCATACCATAAATAATGGCCCAAAATTCAACTGCGATATTCTCCACGGGGACATTTTTGTTACCCTGTGAAGAGAATTCTAATGGCGAAACAAATTAATCAATGGGGTTGCGTCACAATTTGATTTTTTTACCATAATATCCATTAGAGAGAACGTTTAAGGTAACGCTAGTCGATATTTTATTTATTTGACGCTCCGTTGAAATAATTAATTACTTTATGTTATTTATAAATTTTCAGAAGAAATGACACGTTCAGATTATCCGAAGTAAAATCAAAATAAAAAGATTGAAACAATAAAATTTCTTTATATAGAGTACAAAAAGTACAAATTGAAACTAGCCGCGCAATTTAATAGCGTTTTTACTATGTGAGTGTTTATGAGCTCGTGGGGACAATTCAGCTAAACAGGATTGAATTGCACACCCTAGTTTTGCTTTTCTAAGCAGTTAAACAAAATTTAAACCGACGTAATATTTTAAAAACAGAAATATGTTCTGCCTTTGTATGCGCTAGTTAGAAACACAATGGGAGTGGAGTTACCTTAATGTGGTAATTGTTTCGATTTAATATTGTTACGCTTAAATTAAAACCGGAGTCGTAAATATTGAACTGCAGCCACTTTAATTTTTATTGCTTCGTAAGAAAGCAATTAAAGTTGAGCATTATGATAGTATTGAAGAATTTAACGCGGTCGACGTCGTTACGACTTTACTGCGTTTAATGGTTCAGTGCACCCCTGAATAAACAAGACTATTTAGAGTTAAATTTGCTTGAGCCGGATATTGCTGCCACTCGAACATATCCATCATATGTGCCTTTAAATGAAGACCTGACCAACTCCGTACCACCACTTGAAACTCGACACAATGAATGGAAGAAATCTTATATCGTTTGAGGAGACGCGGTCAGCTCACCTTATTTTATGATCACTAAATCTTTCACATTATGAGCTTCTAAATAATAATATTTTATAGGCAAACGTCGCTTTAGAATTGACGAATATACACATACTTCATTTTGTTGTCAATGGATAACTGAAGTATTATTAGATTTATGCTTTCTCGTGAACTTTATTGTCATTGCAATGCATTTTTGATACTCGTATATGACAATTTTTTTATGGAGAAGGAAGTATTTTATTGTGTGTGTTAGGGTTTCACACCACCGTATGTTTAAGAAAATGGCTATAGGTGAAGAGTAAAGCTGCTTGTTATATTTGCTTGGAATTTCATAACATGGCCGAATTAACATTTTGGTAGCCGGTTTTGTTCATCGATATAACTTTTAAGAGACCACACTCTGACATAGATTGATTTAGACAGTAAATCCTAACGTGTTTCGAAGTGAATTTGTATGTTTCGCAGCATGGTGTAGAGACAGATCGAGGTTTGGAGTTCCTGTTGGTCCCGGGCCTCCCGCCGCGCAGGCCCGCTGCGAAGACCCGCATGCCCAAAATTTACATTCAAACCCGAATAAGGGTTATTCTAATGCTTGTAGATAACGTCTAGTCACTTTTGAATCACTAAAATATACAAATTTGTCAATGCCATCTGTAGGGACTTGAGTCTGTCTTATTGTCCTTTACAATGTTTACATATGGTTCCCAAAACTGGCATTGTGTTCGATGTTTATTTTACTAAGAACGTAAATAAACATGTTCCGTTCGAGTCCTGATCTCCTGGTGTGATTGTATAATTTTCTATTTTTTTAAGTTGCATTTCCAGTTCGGTAGAATGTGTTTAGTAGGTTGAAAAGAAATTACTGATCGACAATTTGATGGCTAGATGAATAGTTCGTGTTTACTTTTATGAAGCCACGACTAGGCAAACACCGCGACACCCTCGCGGGCGTTGAACGGTAGAAGTTGTTGAATAAGAAAATATACTTTTGGGAAGTAGTCTTACAGTACAAATATTGGTTGAATCCGTTCGGAGGTGCGCGTGAACTAATGTTTGGTTAGTCGAGGTCGTTATTACTCGCTAAAGGAGGTCCTAAGATGTATCATTTCTGTTTTTTTCATTAAGTTTCTCTATATCTAGAAGATATCCGGTTCTAACATGGGAGAAACTAGTATTAAATTGTAAATGAATAAAATAAATATTTATTTTTACAGACGGAGAAATAATTCCGAAACACATTTCCTTAATTCGTAATGTCGTTGGATACGATTACATTTAGGTTCGGGTTAAATTTTATTTCGGGCATATAGTTGGCTCGAAGCAATCGTACGTACGTATTGATGGCAGTAATGGGAGACTGCGTTTATTTAACCGCTCGTAACTTGTCTCGAAACGGCCGCATGTGGATTTTTAAAGATAAATAGCAGTTACTACCGAGCCCACGGCACATGATGATGATAATCATTTTGATGGTTGTTGTGAAGAACACGAATATTTTAGTGGACATTAACAATGAACCGCTAAATTGGAATGGCTTATATTGAACCGGTTACATTTGTGTCTTACACCTACACAAACATAAAGAACATAAAAATATATTATTAAATCAAAATTAAAACGGTATAAAATTAAAATGAGATTTTAATTGCATAAGGGAACGTTAAGTAACCAATAGCTAAAGTCTAACAATTGCCATTTTTTTTGTTCGGTCCAATATTTGCTTACACCTCTATACTGATTTTGATGGTATGGACGATATGTACACTAAGATAAGAAAAACCCACTAAAACGAATATTATTATTATTTTACTTGTATTATTATACCTACTCAAACATATTTTAATTCAAATAATTTCAGACATTTTAGCTACATATCTTAATTTTGAAAACAACAACACAAATTGTAACGCCTAATTTGCTATAATACGTCTTAAATCATCACTATTATTTTAACAAGTTTCTAAACAAAATTCCTGTTTACAAAACATTAATCAAGTCCATCCCAAGTTCTGAAAACAGGCTTTAGATCTGATGAACGTTCACGCTAACGAGGTATTCGAGGTTGCTAGGTTAATTGTGTCCTCGACCATATCGCCCCATCTCGTGCACAAGCGCCCACATTTCCATGTACGACTGTCCCACTGTCGTTTTGATTGCATCTCCAGGGAGTCGTGATCGGGGAAATGCTCACCTCGATTCAATGGTCACGTTTCTACCTGGCCGAAAAAAAGACATAAAACCTATGCAAATAATGCGTTATAAAAGTCAATAGGAATTTACAGACGCAGCTGCATTATAATATAAGCTATAAATAAAAAAAATATGAACACATTCCCTGTAAATAAAAAGTCTAATATAGCCAGAGCTAGTAATGGTTCGGGAGCCGGGGACGAATCGTGTGGGTAATAAAGAGGAATGCAAGTACGAAAGCTAACGTAAGCGAAATGTAGGCACTAAAAATCGCACACCTCTGATTTTGAAATACTAATTCAATTCCAGCTTGCCAGTCTGTACAAGAATATTTTAAATGTTGACGTTAGTTTTTATTATACCTGTTTTTATTTAATAGTTTAATCTGTTATATGGATAATAGTACTGATTACCATGCTAATACCTTCTTATATTTCACGTTTTAAAGCAATCCTTGAACTCTAAAAAAAAATGCGGTTTTGTTTAGATTCTACATTTGCCCAGCAGATAATTCACGAGAGGCGAATCCATTGTACATGTTCCCTCATTAATGTCTCGCTTATTTATTTCTTTTGTCCTTTTCGATTATCGGACCTCTATTCTATTCTACTATATATATAAGTTCTACTATATATATATATATAATATATATATATATATATAAAGTCTACTACATTATTTTTTCCTCTTTTTACACAAACCTCGCTGCTGTGGGTTTTATTTTTTATTCGAGTTTAGCTTTCTTATTCGTATGTTGCATACTACCGTTTTGTTAGTCCCAGGCAAATATCGAACTGAATTAATTAGTGGATAACAGATTAATATATTTTAAAGTGAATACGTATTTAATGATTTTACAAGAAACCAGAAGCAACTGTTGAAAAATAGACGTTTAATACTGTAATGAGTAGCAGTAGCCAGGTGAAATAAAACTCAGTCTCGCCCAAAGGCTTAAAAAAAGAGATAGGGGCGTAGCCACCATCTTGTTTGTTTTCGAATGGACTTTAATCGTCGCCGAAAAACGTACCATCTCGGTTAGAGTCCTTAATTCTGATTTATAGACGTAGCATGCCGTTATTATAATAAAATTATGGTTACATCTCCCGCGACGGGTGGATTCCCCTTGACGTTCCCAACTCATAATATCAATTAACTCCTTCATAATTCTTAATTAAAAGTCTTCATTAAAATACCGACAATTTCTTTTTATGTTAGATAATAGTTTTATCGTTTTGAATATAGCACCAACGGAGCAACGTAGGTGTTTTTAAGTATACAACTGCATTGAAATCAATTTCAGAGGAACTCGTTTGCCATTTATCGAATTATACATAAAGAGGTATCCTGCTGGGTACATCTGACTTCTACGAATGAGTAGAATCTGTTCTTTTTTTCTTAAAAGGAGCATTTAAACGATCTACAATATGGAGGTGACTTGGACAGATTGTCGGCAATTGAAACTCGGTCGCTTATTCCAAGGTGCTTGTTGAGATAATACAAGCAATCCATCTCGCGGTGTCAGCGATATGATGGATCTGTGATGGAGATCACGACTCGTTTCTTTGTTGTTTTGTTAATAAACGCTATACGGCTTTTTCTGCACTAGGTTCTAGAACCTTGTTAAATTTGAATACTCTATTTACAATCTTAATTAGTTTTCTCTTAGCGCGTTATGTGATTGTGATTTATACAAATTTTAAATTCAATGTGCAATGGATAGGTAGGTTTATTTAACCACAAAAATGCCTACATAGTAATGATTTTAGAATAACAAGTTAAGGTTGCGATGATTGCAACGTGTTTAAAATAGTTTTCCTATCTTAGATCGTCCAAAGCATAAACACATATACCTACACGAGTTTCTCGTTGTTGTCGATGCATGTCCACAGTTGAATTGAATGTCAGCACATTATTATGCAGCGAGCGTCTGAGATTCAGTTGAAAAATTAAAATAGTAGTTGCGTAAGGTAAATATTTGAGGTGGTTGCTTAACGAATTCTTAATCCGTATCACGTAGTAGATAGTTATCGATGTGTGTTAATGGCTATTGAAAAATTGGAATCCGAGTTAAACGTTTTGGATTAACCGCAAAGTAGGTAATGCGTAGGTTTGAAATGAGAAACCTCCTTTGTATTGCGGGGTGTCAGAGGAGCTTTCACCAGCGCGATTCGGCGTACCGGTGCGTCAGCGCCAGCGCTCATGCCCAATGGGCGCGTGTTGTGACAGCCTCCCACGATAAACTCCATGTTTATATGGTCGTGCGCCGCCCGCCATGTTTGTTTATCTCGATCCACTGCTTTCGTGTTAATAAATGTCTCATAATGAAAAAAAATCTTATCGTCTTTTTTTATTATCAATATGTTTATGTACCACCTATGTTTTATTTACACATTGATTATTATTAATAATAGACCCTTCTTGGTCGTTAGATCAAAATTTAAGATGTAGGCGTTTTTATATATTGGTTTTTTGTTACTCAGTTGTGTGGGTCTCATTTTTATTAGGGTTTAAACAAGGGACGGCTGGTACGTGTTGTTGTATTTTATATTCAAAACAGATGTTATCCTGCGACGATGGCTGGGAAATTAATTGAATTCGTTTTATTACATTCGAATCACATATTTAAACATTCTCACGTTTATATTTAACTGTCTTGTTATGGTAGAGAGCTTTCGGGTTGTAATATATTTATCAATAGTAGCAAAGTCTTTAATATTCTACTTGTGGTCTTTAGTTATGATTGATGAAGTGATATAAAACCGATAATTTGTAGTAAGTGTTGATTGCCTAATCTCGTTTTGGTCTGGTGGACATGGAATACGGCTAGTTAGAGGGGCGCATCTAATTTGTGATCAGTACAGGGCGTGTCGGACCGACCAGGATTGCCGCTATGCGCCCGGAAATTGTCCCGTGACGGAAACCGTGGAAAGCCGTGTAATTAAATAGCTAAATAACCTCGTCGGTCACACTTATTGGCTAATGTTAGACTAAAATACTGATGTATGTTGATTTGGTATTGAGTTTAAATTAGAAATTTTAATGTACAAAAGCTTTATTTTACTTAATCTCAACATAAATACAAATCAACAAACAAAATTTATTGTGTTTACACTATCTGACTTACAAATAACATCACACTTTAAAAGTCATTCGATATACACGGAGGTACAAAATTATACATATTAAGGTAAAATCATAAAAAGTTGGTGTGAACTTATCTCGTTTATGTTCAATTAATATTTGTGAACACATTTGAATCGATTCTGTAAAAATGTTTATTCTATAGCCTAACTCCGTGAATTCTCGCATTTACTTGGTGCTTTTGAAATTTAACATTTTATTTTGTATGAACGCCCAGCGGGGGCACCGGAGGGCACGCCGCTTACACTCGACGTTTATAAATTTTGCTCTTTTTGCCCATTGTTTACTTTACAGCGATATTTAAAATTTTATGATTTCTATTATGACTGACTGCGGCGGCTCAAATTATATCCTGAACGGTTGCCAACTCGATAATACCGGCCCATGCTTGAGGTTCTCGTCGATTGCATTTAAATTATTCGATGGAGTCGGAGCGTTCGATTATATTGCGTTTTTGAAACGTATTTTATTTTAAATTTCACGTTCATTTTAAATGTTCATTCTTCTTAAGGTTTCAAGTGAATATGATACCATACGTAGGTGTTCGCTGGGTGTAAACAGAGTACGTTAAACGCGCAGGCTGGCGTCGACGCTCGTTTTGAGAGCTCTTGTCAAGGGCACTTCACAAACTGCTCTCTTCAAGCCTTCACCCAACAGACGATTTTTAAACTGCCCGTAGGTATTGTTTTCCTACTTTTTCATTTTATTTTTTATTCACATAACAAACAGTGATGTAGAAAAAGTATTTACAGGTCTTGGTGAATGTTATTATATATTTCTCTTAAAGAACGTTATAACCTTTCTAAGTACCAAAGCAAATAGTGGCCGCCATGGTGCTTCTGTCCCATACACTGTTCGTGTTAGTACAAATCCACGACATAATAATACAGCGTGGCGGTCGGATAATATTTGGTGAGCGTTATTTGACAAGCGTGTTCGTGTGTTTTGTTATTGGACACCTCCACTACGTACACAGTTTCTATTTGAATTGGCCTGACACAAACTAATGGGAGTTTTCAGAAACGCGGTGGCCCTCCGTCGAGTACAGCTGTTTGTTTGCACATCTGACGACGTGAAACATTTTCCCAAATAAATGGAAACTCCAGTAGCGAGCGTTGTTTGTACATGTTTCTTATCAAACGATGATAAGTCGAAAGTAAATCATCGGTCGATAAGGCATCGATTTTTTACCGAAGGGCTACCGTGCGATAACCTCCTCGAAAGGATTGTTGTAATCTAATAGATAAGCCCAAGAAATTCGTTGTAGTGTACGTGCACGTGCACTGACTTTGTAATTGAATTTTAAATGATACAAGACACAAATTCATATAGAGGGTGGGTTATATCTCGCAACATTTAAAGGCGCGTCACGACCGGGTTCGTGCTCAGCTTTTTCTAGTTTACGTGCTGCTGTTTGTCACATAGCACAGCGAGGCGCTGTCGAGTGAAACGGGTAACTTTTTTGTTGAGTTACATGTTTAGTTTACGACAGCACAAGGGAACTATTTAATCTTTCAACGCTGATATAGATGTTTCTCTGAATGTGCAACGACTCTTGATATTGACTCATTTCGCATTTACATATGTATTGTTTTGTGGACTACATAATTATGGACATTGTGGTAAAATGTAGGGAGAAATGCTACGTATTTTTTTTATTAATCGTTGTTGGGAAGTACTTTAATATAAAAACGGAATTTGTTATTTTAAATAAATAACTTCAGAACTTAAGGGCTATAATATAGCTCATTATGGTTAAGAATCGTTTATTAAATCATTTTAACATAGGCAGTATAGTAATAGTAGCGCGTAGTTGCTATTCCAAATGTTGTGAATGCCCATGGGCAATAGTTGTCGATATCGACTATCATAATTGGGTATGGTATCCTGCTTCTATTTTTTTTTCTTTCTTTATTACATAGGGGGCAAACGAGTAGACGTATCGCCTGATGGTAAGCGATTACCGCCGCCCATGGACACCCGCAACACCAGAGGCGTCACAAGTGCGTTGCCGGCCTTTTAGGAAGGAGTACGCTATTGCGGCTAAATGTCCTACCTACAATATGTTTGTTTAAACCTTTACAGTCTCTGTGTGGTGACGGGTTACGAATGCAGAGTATCACCAGAGCTATTGTTTAGTGTCGTAAGAGGCGACTAATGGATAAAACTACGCAAGATAACTTCCCTGTAAAAAGAAAAAAAATAGAAATAATCATTATACCTGCTTGGCCAGAATGGTATATGTCAAAGCCAAAGGAGGCTTTACAGTAAGGCCTATGGCCGGCTGTGGACTGTTAAAGTATTTTGACGATAGTTAATTATTAATTAGTTTTGTTTGTTTACGTTTTTGCAATGCCATTCCTGCAAAGGTGTTTTATGTTCTGTAATTAGTTTTGTTGATGTGTGATTTTTGATCGTAAAAACATTTGTTTATTTTATTACTTAGCTTATGTTTTATAATCGTTAAATCGGCTAGGAAAATAATATATTTAGAAATCGCTGTAAATAATTGTTAAATTACTCACAGCGTAAACGAAGAAAATATATATAAACGTCTTGCAAACCTTTCAAAACCCTGAAAACTTTTGTTTCGACCTAAAAGGGGGTTCCCGTAGATTCAATACAGAAAGCAAAATTGACTAATGATTTCTACCTCTTAATAGCTAAATAAATAGTGATTTATTATTTACCCACTGTAATTTACCAATCGTAAAGTAAGTGTTATTATGGGTATACGGGCGTAAAAATAACTTTCTACTAAATTAAACTAACGTGTAAAGGTTTCATAGTATACGAGATTTCGTGTCGCTGCACATCATTAACGTAGGAATCTCAATAAACATGTGGTATTTCAGTAGCAAAAAATCAGGAAAAGGTTCCGTATGTCAAACTAATTCGTCCGGATTACGGCGAGGGGCACGCGGGCAAAAAGACACATCAATCAACGCGCCAAAGCTCTGCGGGATATCTTAACATTTCGAATGTTCAATCCGTCGATAGACATACATCTCTCGCTACTTTCGTAAAATTTTCTGAACTTTTTATGTAGTCAGCAATGTATGTCAATGATCATTCTGACTCGAAACTTGTTTGAGATGAAAGAAAAACCGCAACTAATTCACTTGATATGGGCGATGGCACGCATATCACGCTTATTGGTCATTATACCTCAATTAATTGCTCGTTTTTATTTCAATTAATTCATTACAAATGCTTACAAACTGTGTCTCAGATTTTGTTTGCGTACAGTACAATGTTTGATAAGATTATTTCGAAGACTTTTATGAAACTTATTTCTTGAATAGTTGAATAGTAGTTTCATTAATTTAATAAATTTGTTTAATGAATGCATGTGTTGTAGCATTGTTGTGTAATTAAATGAAAGGGAAGTTGGGGTAAATGGTGTATGTAACAGTTCGGCGGTGAAACATGGTGGTGATTATTGCACACATTATCTAACCCCGTGATGCTTTCCTCTCACACCCTCCGTAAGGCGCATGTTGATCTATGTTTTGGGGAAAATTCACAGCTCACTTTATTAACTACGTATACGACGAATTCAAATAAATAATAGCTTTCCTTATAAAGAATGAAACTCATAAATTGCTCAGAGAGCTTTATGTACGTAGTATTTTTCAAATAAACGTCGTAAATAAACAGAAATGTGTCAATGAGACTTATGCTCGGTTCCTATATTTAACGAATCGTCATCGTGTAAAAATTTTCTACAACCGACTACGAGTCGTAAATACCGTTCCTCAATTTATTTTTTATAGGAACGATTTTAGCTTACGCCCCGTATAATATACTACTATTCGTACCTAGAACGGATCGTTTTTCAAATATAGGAACTGGGCTTTAAACGCTGATTCTTTCGTACTTTAGAAGTTCCAGAAACAATTCCATTTTGCTTTGCGCCAATAAACCAAACACAAATAGCTATATTATCATATTTACAGTTCTATCACAATATTGGCTCAACTTTACAAATCTTCTTATTATTTTTTAGGCTTCGCGCTCGGCTATTATGGTTTTTAATTTCACAGCACTTTTGTGTGACAATCGTCGCAGATGAGCTTTGAACGCAAGACGTTCGGCCAAATCTTGTTAGGGATAAGCCTGTCCGATGGACAACTGTTGAACAATGAGTGATCGCATTACCACGACTAACTTCGAAAACCTCAAAGATTTTACACTTGACTGCACTTTTGTCTGACCGTTTTTCAATTCTATTACGCAATTATTGAAGGTTGAGTAAAAAGGTTCAATTTTTTTTTTAAATACTTTTTGAGATTAATTATGCAGTAGAATATGAAAACGAAATTCGAGACGTTATCATACATATTTTTTTTTATGAACCGTTTAAGTAATTCATTGCTTGCTAAAATGAAATAAAACCACCGCCTAGTTAATTGAAATGAAGTAAATTACCTATACTGGAAAACATTATGAAAATGAATGAGAGAGTTCGTTAACAAATATTTTCTTAGTCAAATATAGCTAAAACCGAAACACTGTTCCTTATTAAGTCGTTATTAAATAACATTTTAATAACTCTAAAACAATTCTCTGTAATAGTATAAAAATAGTGTTTTCTACGTAAAATATCTGTTACCATAAAAGCACGGCGATTCCGAGTATAACAATTTATTGTTGGACCGTAGACACATAATACCGTACATAACTTGTGCAATATATGTCAGGATGTATGTAAGTATTCGGTTTTTATGAACATCGATATAGTATCGATAAATAACTATCTAGAAACGTCTTTTACGAGTGTATCTGGAGCCCATTTCGATCGCATATTTTATAACTGTTTACAATTAACGCGACAAATTTGTTTCGTGTCGTGTCGCAGTGTCGCAGATTTACAACCGTCTATATCTGTCTAGCATCGTTTCGTTAATGTAAACTATCTATTGGAACTGCCACATGCATATAGAAAACAGGCACCTAACAAAAATGTTAACACTCCTTGGCAAATAGAATTCTAAGTTGTTGTATGTTGGAACATTCTAATAGATTCCAAAGGTGGTATTATTAGAAGAGCTTTTTGTTTTAAAACACATTTCTTATACCGCTAATGTGTTTGTTTTAAGTTGTACAGAACTAGTCGGCGATGTAGTATAAATATTATGGTACAGCGTAGAAGACAATAATTAAAAACAGCTCCGGCTATTTATGACGTGTCTTTCTGGTTGAAATTGAATATTTAATTACGTAAACTTCTCTCTAGATTATACTTACATGTTGAATATTTGTTTTCGTTCCTTTACCTGTAACTTGTTTAATTTTATAGTATCTATTATAGTATCTAGTTATAGGATGTGGTTGTTACCATCAGTAAAGATGTAAACAGTTATTTATTTAGCGGTTTTCCGGCCGGTAGACTGTTTCCTCCGTCGTACAAAAGGTATGCGCGTTCATAATGCAAATGTGTTTAAGAAATAAACGATGGTATTTTTCACTGCCTATGATGGAATGTATTTTGAATGGGAGACGGTTCTACACTTAGTGATGTGCTACATAACATTGTATTTATAATGCTTAATTATATTTCACCGACAACTATAATTGATAATTTTTTTGGGTCGAAGTTTATCATAATCCGCTATGCATAACTAATTTAATGATTTATAAACATCGAAGATACGAAATAACTTGTAGTTATTTATGAATAATAATTCTAACAATATATGACAGGTATTGGATACTTATTCCAATAAGTTATGAAAGGTGTTGGAACTTTCTATAAATATTTTTCGACATTAATCTACGATCAACGGATATAGGTACAAATAAGTACTAGTTGTGGATCTAAGAAATGGATAAAGTACTTATAAATATTAGTGATATTAGCTCTTCTCTATTCACACATTCATTTGCACCGAGAGCGACACCTTTGAGTATTGTTTTATTTTCTTGCACGCCTCGTTTGTATAATTCCACAATAAAGCTTCTGTTGTGCCCTAAAAATCTTTACATCCGACGCTCCTCGAAGGGGAACTTTCTATACGAAATATTAACGCAGCCATTGTGCGTCTTTCTATTTTACTCCTCACAAATGGGTTTTGTACGAATGTAATGAAGGCTTTTATTCTGAGGTGCGAATGCAAAATGCTTCAATAGTGAGGCGCACGCGATTCCTTCGCGGCGGTATTCGAGTTATTAAATTTTATTATTAGAATTTTGGTTGTATAATCTGAGCGGTATATATTTAGGAATCCGCGATAAGAAGCAAAAAGGAGCCGTAAGCGTCTCGAGGAATTAGTTTGGGTAAGCAGAAAAAACGGGCGCCGGTGAAGGCGAGTGCCAGTTATCTCAGATAGTTATTTGTCGTATCAAGTGGAGCTCTTGGCCCGCCGCCGCCGCATCAAAGACACCGCGCACGGTAGCACTCTTACTGCTTATTACATATGTGAGAATGTAACTAAATAGTTTTATGTCAAACTTATTTATATTTTACGGCGATTCGTTAGAGATAAAGCCAGCCGATTCCGACTCTAAAACTATACGTCTAACCAGATTGAGAATCGATTTCGTGGAAACAATCTATTAACAACATGCAGGTATTGGCCTAACTTTGTGAGATATCTTAACTAGATAAGCCGGTACGTACACCGGTTGTTGAATTTGTAGAAATAAATAAAATTCCATTGGAAAGTTCTTTAACCTTGGCAGTACAATTTGAAAATTGAATTTATCCCATTAAAATAAAAGAAGAAAAAAGAAAGTTGGATACTGTTTGATTCTCTTTTAGTCTTAAGTCTTTATGAATTTAAATGAAACTTAAATACACCGATAAGTTTTAACACATGGAACGAAGTAGGTCCTGTGTAATGCAAACTACATGTGGGACTTGAAGATAAATATAAAAAAAAAACACTAAGCAGTCATAAGCACTGCCGACAGAAGTGAAAACTCATAACTATAAACAAACGGTTGTTTTAACTTACCTGAAATGAACACCTATGCTTTTTTAATAGTGTGCAATAAAAAGAACTAAAAATTATTATGATTGTAAGTAGTAAATGGAAGTAAAGCTTTGATACTCCAATAGACGTCGCGGTTTTGAAAAAAATTGTAAACAATCTTTTTGATTTACAAAAGGTTTTGTGTAAGTAGAAAATCTTTATTTTAATTTATTGTAAATCACTTTTAGATACTGAAATATTAACTTTCAGTATATAAAATCATATTGAGAAAGGACCACTATCTAGAAAAACGAATGCTACCAAAGTATATCGGTAGATGGCGCTGTTAACAATAAACATCCGTCTTACGAATTTTTTCTATCAGGACACGTAACCTGACGCGAGTTTATGGTCACGTGACCTGACGCCCTGACGCGAGTTTATACATTTTTACCCATTCCAAAAAAGTACACAGCGCCGCTAAAGAAGTTTTCACTTCAAGAACAAAGTCAAATCAATGCTTACGCCGAAGCCAGAAATTCTGGAAATCGAGGCTACTCATTGATATTTCCCGTATAGGTAAAGTGAAGTATCATCGACCGAGCGTGTGTTTCAAGGCTGGCCGATATCAATATTCACATTTCTGTATCTCTTTTTTATACATAACAATCTAAGATAGGACTACAAAACTCCTTATCTAGATAATCTGTAAATTAACAACATACTCCTACTCAAACCCGTCAATTAAATAAAACTATACAGCATCATAAAGTGTAGATGCTTATAGTTGTAAATTATGTCTCAGTATTAGGGTTGCCGCGGCTAAGAAAACAATAAACGTGATTAAATGTTTGTGATTCAAATGCTTTTAAGGGTCAGGCGTAGCGTTTTATGTGTCAGAATCAACTGTGGTAGTCAATGCAACTATTTTACGCATGTTGAAAGATCTTCTCACGTATGCTAAACACACTTTGCGTAGCAATTGAAAGAAGCTGTTGATTTTGGCCCAACAAGGTTTGCTTAGGTAAATAAGTGAGTGAATATTCAAATGCCCGCACTCCAGCCACCTACAGAATCTACTTTAGTGAATCAGTGACTTACGGTAAGCAAGATGTAGGTAGGATACTGAAATGCAGTGTATGTAAATATGCCAATGAATGATCAAACTCATATTTATAAAATGTGTATAGGTTATTAACATGGGACAACCCTAAGTATGGTGCATCATTGTTGAGCCCTTGCGCAGCTCGTAACGATTTGTCGCAAGCCGATGCGGGTACGGCCCGTATGCAAATTATATCGTTGTTTATTGTCACTCGTTAGCGGTTAATCGTTTCTATCGCGCCTCGAATAAACAAATACCCATTACCAGCGTTAAAATTACTAATATAATCACATACATATTGCCGTGCTCATTTGCATGTTCAGGTAAAGTTACAAATGTTTAGATAGGACGTTATTATTATATGTTAATTGCTAATAGCGTTGCTATCATAACTGCGCGCGGCAGTGGCATCCTGTCGTTACGGTTATGTGGAACCGGTCACAATATTCAAACTTGTTTATTATAATCACCACCGTAACAAATGTGACATGAAACATATACAAAATTAAGCTTCGTCTTGCTTTAATTTCTTTAATCATAATGTTTTAGAAAATAAAGTTTGTCCATGTAGACTGTAGAGTGATTTCCCAGCCAGTTCGAGTTATTTGTTATGCTCTAGTACATCTGTAATAGTAATTTCCTTTCAATGACAATTTTATTTTAATAAATTTAACTGTTAGTATTTAAACTCATAAGAGTTACAAGAACTATAGATTATGTAGTTAGTTGTGTATACTATAAAACATGTTTAAAATTAATATTGAAAATAATGTGTACCTTAATGTTTTATCTATTTTTACTGGGATTACTTTAAACTTATGTTCTTCTCACTACTAATACGTACTTATAATATTGTAAATATATTAGTGGCTATTCCACCGTTCATACAAAAACTAAATACTCGGACATAATCATTCTTAAAGTCAACAAACTACTCAGTCATAAATTAAAACAACTTGTTACCCAAAAACGTTTTCTTAAAAAGAATATAAAAAAAAAGATCTCTAAACATGATACGGTCTATAATGAGCACGTATAATAAGCGGGTAGTTGAATATTTCGGAGAAATGTGTCCGCTCTGCGTCTGTCGGTCTGTCGCGACGCATGAAGCTCTTATTAGGTAGTATTTATCTACAGTGGAACATAGCCATTGCTCATTTGCGAATACTAACTGGTTTTATAGTAAGCGAGTAAAATTAAGTTGTACGACACATTTTGTTTGACAAGGTTGATTTTAAAACAATCTATATTGAACGGTCTTAATGTAATTTTCTTTTCACAGCCGAATTAGGAAGGAAACAGGACCCTTTGTGAATACTTTTATCAGGCCCACCAAGTAGCTGATCATGGCTGCAAATTATGTATTTGTTTTAGTATAAATATGTATAATTATAACTGCCCAACCTCAACGAGCGCAAGAACTTCCATTGCGCATGCAGAAGTATGTTATTTATGGTAGTTTGGTGTTTTTGAGTTATGTGACATTAAAATATGTTATTCGTTAAAGATCATCACTTCAGAAAACCATATAAATTATCATTAGTAACCTGTAATTTTGTGTTATTTAAAAAAAAAAACTGATTTCCTTTCTAATTAAGTTCTAGCTTTTTGATATTTCACTTTATCCAGAAACGGTCTCCCAGTTTCGTGTCGATTCAAACAAGATTTTGCAAACAAAAAAGCCCCGGTAGTCAGTTTTTGGCCATGAACTTTTTTTTCTCTAAATCAGGTTCTCATGATTTGTGGACAGGTGGCGCGGGCTTCGTATCGCGGTATCTTTGTGCCCGGCTCTTTGATCTTGCCGCCGCATTGTGCGCGTGTGCTCTCTACTTTTTTGCGTCAAATTGTACGATATTGATGTGAGCTGATTTGTTGTGAGCCATCAATAGATTTGGTAGTGTTTAGAAAAGCTTTGTTTGATTGTACAGACTGACTGAGGTCATATTTCTCTCAGCACACAGTACTATTCTTGGTAAATTGGAACCAAAGACGTTTATTCATTCTTTCTTAAGCTATTGTCTTGATATTGACAAAATAAATAGATAGATTGTGCCTTAATGAATTATTACGTTATTTACGGATCATAACTGGAGTTCAGCTTGAGCTTGAAAATATTCCCCTGAAAATGCTTTGAGACATTTGTAAATTTCTTCTCGTCCCAGAAAATACAAAAATAATACAATATAAAACAAAGTTAACTAACTGCAAGTACAAAATTAAAGGATAGAACAGAAAAGATTGACAAGTAAATAGCATTCTTAAATGTTTTACTTAGGTATATTCATTCATTTGAATAACAATCCATACTACTATTAATACATATTATACATTCGAAAGTAACTCTATTTCACTTTGACGGTTAAACCGCTGCATCGATTTCTATGAAATTTGTTATGGAGATACTTTGTTTCTTGAGGAAGAACATAGGCTACTTTTTTACCACGATACACGCGGGCGAAGTCACGGCGTAAGGCTAATTATAAATTATACCATAATCGTAGTTTACAAAGGTTCTATTCTACATTTGTATTGTAAAACTAGTTTGACTATATATTTTCTATTGCTAAACCTACATTTCTCTTTGTCATCAGGTTTAACTGCGGAGCTATATTATGTGCGCGATGGACAAATCAACTTCTATGCACTCAACTTCGTCGTACCAGTGCCTGCTACCATTGGAGAACTGCATTTCACCTGGCAGAGTCTTACCAGGAAACCGGTAAACATATTTGTTATTTTCTAAGAAACTGTTGGCCTTTGTGCAGATCTTATAAAAATTATAGTTTGTTTTTTGGGTTCAATTTCCATCCAAAGTATTGATGAGCCCGATTTTTTTTTCCTGGGTTTAGCTGTAATTTATCCATAATATGTATGCGTTTATAAATATCTAAGTATAAACTGACTACTGTGCGCTTCGGAAAGCATAAGCAGAATCCAAGAGTGGTGGTCACCATACTCATTGCGAATACAGACAATGCAGCGTGGTGACCCTCACGATGGCGGCCTAGTGATATTTCTGCATCATTGGGCCTTCGGTCTCACACTCATCAACGAAACATGACATTACGATAATTTATCAGTACTATAGCACAGACCCTACCTAGTTTGTAACATACAGCCGTGTGATAGGTGTATTTCTTTTTAGCAGTTCAATATATTTTCTAAGGTAATATTTAAAGACGTAACCGTTTTCCTTATTAGTTTACATATCAGGCCAGTAAAGGCTAAATGATACCTATTATTTGAATATAAAAATAGAAGTGCGTGTAGGCGCTAAAACTAACAATCGATTTGATAAAATAATCGCACTATTATGGTAATATGCGCTGCGAAACGAATGCGAAATTGATGATCGTTCAACTCACGTCCTAAGTCAACACTCTTTACTCACAATTAACGAGTTGTTTACGTTTCGCTTCGGATGAGTTTTTATATCTTTTTGCAATAGTACACAGCACCATCACTCACGAACTTCGATGAAAGTAATTAAATTGGAAAAGGAAGTTCTTTCACGATCTCAGATAGGGGCTCGGTCGAGCTCTGATGTTTACCCACTGCTCTGCAAACGACCTATTCTTATGATAATCCCGCCATCGCCAAGATTCAGAAAACTTTTATTTTCATAAAATTATGTCTAAAATATCAACGTCTGCTCTGACTTTTGATTGATTATACCTATTCAAATGTATACTTCTTAGCCTTGCCTTATTTAGCTGTAATTCAAATTGTATCGCTTTTCATGCTAATGCTGTTGCCGGCTGCTCACGACGCCATATCACATTTATACACTGCGTATAAGCCCCTCCGCATCTCTAACCAAATATTATGTGCATTTATTTATTTTATCCGTCGTCTGCACACACGGTGAAGGCATGGATCGAAACTAAAGAAATCACGTTGTTGCATTTTGATCGAGTGCGACGCGACGGCGCGGCTACGTCCGTTTTACATATTCAATAGTAAGTGAGCAACAAAAGGATTATCCGAAACAAATAAGTTCAGTCAAGTTGTCACCAAAACGTCTGCTAATTTAGGACGTTGTTTTGACGCAAGTTTACTGAATGTTTCATCAATTTAAAATATATTCATAGCGTCTATCTGTAACAGTTGCACTTTGCTATCCATTTACGAATATATGCTTAATGTAATAGTTAGATTCAGAACACAAGTTTCGTCACTTCCATTATAAGTGACCTAAATATATGTAAAGACTCAAAATCCTTTTGAGAGTACCGCGACGTGGTGACTTTTTAATAGTACAGGCATTTGGTAAAAAATGCACGCTTGTGATTAGTTTGCGATCACGTAGTCGGAGCCCTTGTCGCACTATCAACATCTCAGTAAGCTTTGTGCGGCCGCTATTATCAGATCTGCCAGACCCCTTCACTTCACTGCGACTCCCTTATTTAACAGGCGGGGCCTTTGACTAGTCTGAGCAAATATTTGGGAACTGGTTAAATAGCGCCTATAACAATCTCGGCACTATTGTCTGTACGCACTGAGTGCCGAGTGATAATATTTAATTAGCGGCTGCGGTGTCGCACCTACATTGCTTTATGATCTAAGGCCGCTGTGCACGCCTCCGTTGTAATGTAACCGGCCAAAGAGCCAGCGGCGAATACTGTTTCTTTAACAATACATGTAACGCCGCCCCATGATTAGTTAGATAATGAGCGGCTCGTGATCAAATATCCAATAACCGGTTTCAAAACAAACTCTGAAATATCTTAACAGCATACATGCCTGGCGCGTCGCAATACATTCACGTCGTCCACATATGGGCAACATAAAGTACATCGTACGAACCTTCCATCTGCATAAGCGATTATGGGCGGTGCCTATTGGTAACAAACTAGGCCCGTTGTTTATGCAACCGATAAAGGAGCGATGTTCGTGCTCTTACCGTTACATTTGACATTTGATCTCTTTAGGTATAACTATGGATCCCAGGCAGACCGTTTGGATCAACTTACATGTCCGTCAATTGTCAGTACTGATACAGTTACATCGTGATGAGAATGTACCGTTAGGAATGTGTAATGTGTTCTCTTGGATATCTCTCAAAACTGGCACGAGTCAAAATTGTTTTTTTTTTGTTGCAGTTACCTTACACGCTTAATGTGGAGCTAGTACGTACACATGTAGATTCTGTGCTCCCTCAAGATGCGATGCACCCACCGACGTTGAATATTTCAACCCAGGGATTTGTGCCCACCGAACCACAGACATGGCGTGTTGACTTGCCTTGTACGCACACCGTCGCTGCTGAAGTAGATATCACCATATCTTTGAACATTTCGACGGGCTCCTCGTCCACCACTTTACATTTTAGACGGAAAAAAATATGTCTTAAAGAGGCACCTCGGCCGGCGGTAAGAGTCGATAGTGTACCGCATGCACCAACGTCTGCTGATATATTCTATGCGGGTGCCGGTTGCGCTGGCGGGGTACTCTTGATAGCCGCGGTAGCCGCAGTGGCATGCAGGGCAAGAGCTAGGAAACTGCGTCGGGCAAGGAGTGATGAACAAGATGCTCATGCATTTTTACCTGACTCCTCGTGCAAGTCCGCCGCTGCCAGTTACACCAGTTACCGCCGCCCTACATCATTACCTCCTGCGGCAGCTGAAGAAAAAGCTAGAGATTTGCAGCAAAGAATTGCCGAGTTAACAATACAGAGATGTCGAGTGAGATTGCGTTCGGTTGCAATGGAAGGAACCTTTGGTAGAGTCTACAGAGGAACTTACGCCGATGAAGAAGCGAGGGAACAAGAAGTTTTAGTAAAGACTGTTGCAGAACATGCTTCTCAAGTACAGGTAATTGTTAGTGAACTTAAAATTTTCATTTTTATCATCACATATTCATCATCACAAGTAACAATATCTCAATGCTCATTTTTTCTAGGTGTCCCTGCTTCTTCAAGAAGGTTGTATGCTATATGGACTACATCATGAACGTGTGTTATCTGTCCTCGGCGTTAGTATCGTAGATCAGATGGCTCCATTCCTTCTATACCCATGGAATTCTACGTGGAGGAACTTGAAACAATTTCTTTTGGCATGCCGAGGGGTTGCTGTTGGTGGCGCGGCACAAGGAGCTCCCCCCCCACCTTTGACCACTCAGCATGTCGTCAGGATGGCGCTTCATGCTCTAGATGGCCTGAGTTATCTTCATTCTCAGCATGTCTTGCATAAAGACATTGCTGCTAGAAATTGCATGTAAGTTACGCCTTAATTATGAATTTCATTAAATGGTATTAAACATTACGGAAAAATAACTTATCTTTCGTTTACAGAGTGGATGAAAATCTTCGAGTGATGATTGCAGACAATGCTCTGTCGCGAGATCTTTTCCCTGCCGACTACCATTGCTTAGGGGATAATGAAAATAGGCCTATTAAATGGTTGGCTTTAGAGGCTTTATCGAAGAGACAGTTTAGCCCGGCAGCAGATGTGTGGGCGTTGGGAGTGCTATTGTGGGAACTAACTACTTTAGCTCATCAACCTTATGCTGAAGTGGATCCTTTCGAAGTTGCCGCGTATCTAAGAGACGGCTATCGGTTGCAGCAACCAGCCAACTGTCCTGATGAGCTGTGAGTGTATTTTATTTAAGTGTAACGTAATGCCTGATTTTATAACTAGCTTTACCTTTGGTTCTTTGAAGGATACAAGTACGGAGATGCATATTTAACTCTTGATTTATTTGATAGGTTTGCTGTGATGGCGTACTGCTGGGCAATGTCGCCTGACGACCGACCGACGTTGCCGCAACTTCAGATATTCTTAAGGGACTTCCACACACAACTCACTAGATTCGTATAAACCATTCCTGTTAATGTAAAGACATCCAAAGACGACAATAAAGTGTTATATAACTTTAAAAGTAGTGAGATACGCTCTTGAAGAGGCCTTACAGTGATGTGCGAGTGACTAAGTGACTGGTGACAAGTGAAATTCTCAAGAGACTGATCTTCATGATTTTATTTGAATTGTAAATTATTTCATCATCATTATTATCACATGTTTGCTTTCATCCCAAAATCTTTGATTGGAGAATTACCGCTTTTGTTTATTTATATATCAGTATTATTTATATTTTAATGCCAATTTTCTATATGACTAGTCATAGAGATAATTGGCACTGGCATTGAACCAATTGACGTGTACAAGTGTCTGAAAAGATGTATTTACAAAAAAGAAATAACAGCTATCCTTGGAAGTTTTCTTTTGTGTCTCTTTTGGTCTTTTCCCGATTGAAAGAATAATAGTGTAATACAACGAAAACTTTTGGAATATTTTTTTTTGGAATAATCAAAGTTTTAAATATTCTTATGATGTGGATCAGTTTGGTGTAACAGAAGCGCTATATTCGATACTAGCGGTGTTACCCGCGGGTAACGCCGCGGTACATAGCTAGTCTAAAAAAGTAGCCTAAGTTAATCCTTTTATTATCAGGTCTATCTAAAAGTGAAAGTTCCCTTAAAATCGTTCCAGCGTTTCTGAGATTAGCCGGAACAAACAGACAGACGTACAGACAGACAAAAAAAACAAAATGATATTTTGCCAAATGTACCGTGTATGCATACATATGTATTTAGTAAAAAGCGGTTATTTTAAAATTAGAAACGGACACTCCAATTTTATTTATTTTTATCCAAAGAAGATGTTAATAAGCAAAACAATATACCTACAAGTGTTTATAAGATTCAAGTGTCTTTTATAAAGGAATTTGTTATCTTCTGTTGTATGTAGCAAAATATAACAGGTTCTTTTAAAGGCATACCAATAATTACAAACAAATATGTGATAAATATTAAGTACTAGCTGAACCCCGCGGTGCTACCCGCGGTACGATGATAACTGCGGGCAAGCTATATCTTTATAAATAGTAGCCTATGTGTTATTCTGATGTATAAGCTATATTGTGGTAAAGTTTCATTCAAATCCATTCAGTAGTTTTTACGTGAAAGAGTAACAAACATCCATACATACATACATCCATACTTACAAACTTTCGCCTTTATAATAGTAGTAGGATATGTCAGTTCATTTAAATGATTGAATGTAAAGATACTTTAGTCGATTAATCGTCGTGTTTATTTGGAGACCTCATAACTGCCATAATAGAATAGATAAATTTTGTAAATATTTATATGTAATTATAGCTACTGTATAATACGTAATATTGAATGTGCCCCAGAGTTTATTAAAACGTTTATTAAATGTTAGATTATTATTGTAATTATTAAGACTGGAATAGAAACAATTTTTAGCTAATAACTGATTAATTAGAAAACTTTTCTCGTAAAACATTTTGGTCTATTAAGAATCGAATTGTATTTTATCTGTGGACTGTACTGTGTGATTCATATACATACGAAATAATTATCAATCGTTCAAATTTTGAATAGTTAACTTTTAGTAAAATAAATGAAAAACGAAATTATCAAATTGCTTTTGCCCAAAATGTTCTAATAAAATAATAAAGGTTTTACCGTAATAGGAATTTAATATAAAATTGAATGAATGAACGAATGATAAAGTATGATTAAATCAGATATCACAAAGTACTGACGAATTTCAATAGACTTTTATTCAATGATTTGTCGATGTGGAAACATTTCATCAGAAATTGTTTCGAATTGCAATATAACGATTTAGAGGGCCTATTTATGCGATAACTAAGATCTTTGTTCAATGGTTCAGATCAAGATCAGGACCTTATTCATCGCGTAGAGAGTCCTTTTTGCTAAAACTTGATATCAATATTACCAATAATAAAGAGATGTTTTATCCATTCGACATATAAGACACCATTGCATGTCACCTCAGTTTTTAAAGTGAAAACGTCTTTAGGTGCGTTGAGCATTTTTTGGGTGAACAAAAATCATGGAACTTGCGTCATCGTCACCGAACGCTTTCCATGACCTCCCTTTTATTTTAAAACCAAAGAGGTTCATTTCAGATGAGTTTAAAAATTGCCTGTTTATAGTTTTGAGTTTTCACTACTGTCGGCAGGCCTCATAACTGCTGTGTTAATTTTTTTATATAAAAAAGAGAACTCAGGCACTATGAATGCTTTGTGTGACGCGGATATTACAAAATTAATATTTTTTCAAATAAATGGAGTATAACCACACTGATTGGCTTAATCATTATGTAATCTGATTTTTTTTTATTGATATTAGTTTATCCGTTTAGGAAATACAAAGAAAAATGTATCAATTCCGATTTTGAATTCAGAACAATAAAAATAATCGAATTGCTTCTTATGTGTTCCATATTTAAAATAATGTTTGAAGTATAACTAGCCTGTATTATTTACTTATTATTGTTAATATTATGTCAAGTTTGTTCTCATTATATGTAACAGTTGCGTTTAAATATAAATCCAGATAATAGTATACTTTGACCTGATATTTAGGGCAACGGTGATACTTGTATATGTGTAAATATTATAGGACACAATGTGAATATAAGAGTGATTAATATTCAATTATGTGTTTTCTTTGTCAACCCCTAGAGTCCAGAATCCTTTATACGTTGATAAAATGTGTGTTATCGGAAGCTAGTTTTCACTTAGCCATATACGATTAACTGCCCTGACCGTCTTATTTATCAACCTAAGTAGGTAATACTACAAACTTGAAGCTTTTACTTTTTAACTTGTTGGGCCTGATGGTCTCTCTCTCTCTCTCTCAGCCTATTGCCGTCCACTGCTGAACGAAGGCCTCCTCCAAAGAGCGCCAACCATCCGCCTGATTGTCTAGTGAATAGTGATCCTGACTGCTGACGGAGGTCGTGGTCGTTCCCTTCATGATCCTTCTGGATGGGAATCAGCAATGGGCAGCAGTCAAACATTGTATGATACTCACAATCATTTCTTCTGTGTGTAATTTATCTAAAATAAAATAAACAAATATAAAAATTGTTAGGTATCCATTTTTTGTGCGGATATCCCCTCGGGTATCACTAGTGGCTATGTCGGACTCGAACCGACTACAAAGCACACACTTTCTCGGGTACTAGAAGTCGGGGAACCAGGTGCACCCTCGGAAGGAAATCCCTGGAACCCCGACGTACCTCGGGCTACCTACTGTTAGATATTCCTAAGAGGGCAAAATAATGTGAGTTCATCATTTTCAACGTTAGAAATACGAAATAAAATACACTCACGGGAGCGAAGTAACGAACAAACGGTTTTGGAGTACTAGGTAATCGGTAATGGCCTACCATCAGGCGAAACGTCTCCTCGTTTGCCCCCTATTGCATATGAAAACACTAGGCCGTTTCAAGTTTTCTTTCCCGTATTTTTCTATTATAGTGTTTTTTTATGGAGTAGGTGGCAAACGAGCAGACGTATCGCCTAATGGTAAGCTATTACCGCCGCCCATAGACACCCGCAACACCAGAGGCGTCATAAGTGCGTTGTCGGCTTTTAGGGATGGGGAAGAGGTCGTGGTATGGGCCTCCGGTATCCTCACTCACTCGGAGAAACACAACGCAGGCGCTGTTTCACACCGGTTTTCTGTGAAGCCGTGGTGTCACTCCGGTCGAGCCGTCCCATTCACGGATGTGATTATAGTTTCACGTTAATTGACAATTATTATTCTCGACACCATATTGATATTGTATTATATGCAATATTGGTCAGTTGTATTTAAATATAAGTATGTGTAAGTATGTCAATGTTTGACGTAAAATCAAACAAGTAAATTCGGCTGAAAAACACCTGTCTTCAATCGAATAGAATTTTAAGATCCTAAAAACTCAACAGAACAAACTACTATACCAAGTTCAAGTTAAGCTAAAACGAGAACCTTTTAAAGTCACATTAAAATATAATACTTCTGTCCTTCAAAGAATCGGCATTCTTATTGAGTTGATTTTGTTTTCACCACTCTTTGTTGAACCTTATATGTGTGTAGCCTAGTGTAGCAAATAATTCTTTTTAACTATGGCACTTAACTGGATTATCCGTGTGACGGAGGATTAAGAAAACGGAGTGTCATCACCGCTATTCATCTCTTAGGCGTTGTCAGTCGCAAGAGCCGACGAAAGGAGCCAACTACGCAGGTCAACAACAGCACTACAAAGAGGAGACAAACTCTAAATAAATCCCTTGCCAAACCGTCTGGGGAGGGGCATCAAGAGAGGATGTTGCTGTCCCTGTTACTAAAATCTACGTGACCCACTTTCAACTTTGTCGAGGAAAGTCCTTGGAGAATAACAAGGTCATGCAATAATAAAGCTTCACGCTCTGCTTTTGGGTTCTCTGTAAGGTGTCCCACGAGTATCTTATGTTTATACGTAAAGGCGGTAGTTACCGTAACGCTACTATAAAATGCATAAACGTAATTATGTAAGGGAATATAACGTAAGTTATATTAATTGAGGAGTTAACATACATTACCTTAGAAATGGTGTCAGTTTGTGTACCTACTCTTTGAAGATCCTGTTCGCGTAACTCACGTCTTATAATTCTTCTAATCTATAAAAAATAGGTAGCTATCGATGATGATAGAATTTAAAAGTTTAATGCAATTTAATGAAATTTCAGTTCAATTGATCCAATAAATAATTGAGCACTTCCTTCATTACGTAGGTAGTACCTAGAGGCACGCTCATTTCAGCACGAATGGGCCGATTCAGCCGCGGCGATAACTACCCTCTACTATAACTATAAGATTAGTCTTTTGTGCGAGCGAGATTGTGATATATGCTATTACTGCAACAAGATTGTGGTCATTTTAGGTTGGCCTAAAATGACCACAATCTTGTTGTCGTGTCTCGTTGGTGAGTGCAAGTCCGGAGGCCCAATGATGCATATGCATTTGAATAGGCCGCCAGTGTGTAATTCACCATGCTGTATTCGCAATGAGTATAGTGACCACTGCTCTTGGATTCTTATGGATAATAACCTACAAACAGGCCTAGAACACTGGTATCTATGAACGGTGAATGGCCGGGGTGCCATCCAAGAAATACTTGGTTTTGAGTGACGATTCCCCTGCACGTTGTTTTCATGAAGTACTCCCGCGCGAAATATTGTATTCGAGCGCTTGGCAGTATCTATACAAATGAGTCTAACTTGACTGTGAAAGCTTTCGATCTGAATTAAACACACTTTATTTGTAACATTGTAAAAGTGCTGTCTACAAACCTCTATCAAACTTAGGAATTGTATCATGGAAAAACATAAATCAATAAGCTTCTAAACTTTCAAAATCAACAAAAGCCCGAGACATTGGTATTAACTGGCGTAAACATCAGATGCGCATCAAAGTGGATCAAAAGTTCCTTTAAATTTTAGGGAACATCAGCTAATAAAGCTTTAGTGCTAAACTGTCTTCGAGGTAGAGCCATTTTTCAGACACAATAATAATACGAGTATTGTAGTTGGTAAGTTAGGTAATTTGTTTAAAACCATCTACGATATTGATGTACGATAAAACTCGAGAGAGTTTATGTTGCATCTAAGATTAATTTACAAAGCTAATGTTTTATCATTAGCTTATCCCAGTTCAGAGCTGGGCATAGGCCTTTCTGCGATACTGTTTGTCTGTTGCAAATCAAATAAATGGTCTAAAAAATACTTTAAATACTGAATTCCGAGAGAAAAAACACCAACTTTGTTATTGTTTACGATAAATGGTCTCATTTTGAAAATGAACTATACAAAAATACTCATGTACTTTTGAAGAGCTAAGTTTAATTTAATAAAACTTAAATATAATAGACAAAATATAAAGTTACAATAAAAAAATATTAAAAGAAAATCGGAAACCGTACAAGGATTCCAGGCCCCGGCGAGATTCGAACTCGCGATCTCCTGTTTACTAGACAGGCGCTTTAACCAACTAAGCCACGGCGCCATGCGGAGATAGTGTGAAATATCGTTTTATAATATAAAACACAAAACAACTCTATCAGGAATCTTTGGAGACTTTGAAGTTGACATTTTTCGATAATGATGATATGATAGATTGTTTAACATCACGAATATCTACGCACTGACGAAATATATTAGATACTAATAGTAATTAGTATTATATCAGTGATCTACGTAAACCTTTAATTGATAAGGAATACGGAACACTAGCAATACATAGTGTATTGCTTCAGAACTTTAAATGTAGAGCTGTTGTCAACATTTCAATTATAATAAACTCAATACATTAAGTTACAAGACAATGACAGTAAACAATGTTTTTTGTTTAATTACTAAAGTAGCAGAAATGCACCTTGACAGGTTAAAGGTATGTATGACAGACATCTATACTTACATATTTTAATATAATAAGTTCGAAAGTGCCTGCCAAGATTCGAAACCGCTGCACCGATTTCAATGAAATTTGGCATGGACATAGGCGATTAGTGTGATAACCGATGCGACCATGACAGCACGCAGGCAAAGCCACGGGCAAAAATTATAACTATAGTGATACTAGTAGTGATAACGATTAGAAATCTTGTTTTGTTTTAACAATATCTTTATTAGTGGTTGAACAATACAGATTTCATGAAAACAATTAACATTTTATTAACTCTTGAAAAACCCTGAGATTTGAATTGGAAGAACACACAAGTTGCGAAATAAAATAATTTATAAGAAATAAACCACTTCATTGGGCTTTTAGCATAAGAAGTTAGCGAATGCTCGATTTTACCAGTGACGGTTGGTAAATATAGGTTTTAGATTAATACAATCCACTCAAACTCATCTAATGATCGTTCAACCACAACAAAGGGTATCTGAAGGGTATTAATGGTCACTGTTCTAACCTAACCGACATGATTCAATCAATATATAATGTTATCTGACGTAGGTTTATAAGGAGAAGAAGAAAGCACAAAAATAGAATATACTAGCTGTCCCGGCACACGTTGTTTTGTCATGAAAAAATAAAATAAGGTTGGGTCACCCTTAACTTTTAGGGGGATGAAAAATAAGTGTTATCCGATTCTCAACCCTAGCTAATATGCACGCTAAGATTCACGAAAATCTGTCAAGCCGTTTCGGAGTAGTTCAATTACGCACATCGTGGCACGAGAATTTTATATATTAGATTTATAAGCATCATATATTGCAAAAATATAAAAATAAGGTAGACCTTCTTGTGAAATATATATATTCACAGTGTTTTGAAGCATATTTAAAGATTAACCAAGTGAATGGTGGTAAAAGATCGAAATAAACGATAATCATAGAACAGTTAGGACTTTAATCAGTTGGTAAATCTAAATTTTTTTGGTGAAATCTGGATGTACCTACCATAGTTCGGGCTTTAATATTTACATATTCTTATGGGAGCAGACCAGGGACGACTTACACTGGTTTTCTATAAAATGTGGTGACCTCCACATACAGCGCCATCTACCGAAGATACACTGAACTACGAAGTAACGCACTGTACCTACAAACTACACTACATGGAGTAACTACCAATCCTGAATCGCGCAAATAAAGTTCCCGCGCCGATTATCATATACACAACATCCCAACATCAACTGTTGGGCAGTAGCCCGCCAGGCATGATCACCTCGCTTGGTCGGAGGATCCTCCCTTTGTGTTGGGTGGAACATGATACCCGTTCCCCTACATTGGTGACCCCGAAAAAAGAACACGAGAATGACCCAGGAGAAAGCGCTAGACTTGCAGAATGTTGGGGATTCAGCAGCGGAGACATTTCGCGTTGGAGTACGCGTCCCACCGTTTTATCCCGACAAACCGGCGCTGTGGTTCGCGCAAATGGAGGCACAGTTCGCGTTGGCGAACATAAAGACCGATGAAACGAAATTTTATTACGTCATTGGCAACTTAGATCCTCAATACGCGGCAGAGGTCGAAGATATTATCAGCAGTCCTCCAGAGACCGGGAAATACGAGAAACTCAAAACTGAGGTAGTAAAGAGGTTGTCTGCTTCTCGGGAGAAGAAGGTGAAGCAGCTTCTCATGCACGAAGAGCTTGGAGACCGGAAGCCTTCTCAGTTTTATCGGCACCTCCTCAACCTCGCTGGTCCAGGCGTACCAGAAGAGTTCTTGCGTACTATATGGACGAGCCGCCTACCTGCAAGTACGCAGGCTATAATAGCTTCGCAGTCCAAGCAGGACCTGCCTGAGCTGGCTGATCTGGCAGACCGGATCCACGACGTCGTCGGAAACCAGATGGCATCTACGTCTGCCATCACGACATCGACATCCCCAAGCACCCAAAACAGCAGCGCATACTCAGAGATCGCTGCTCTAACCAGGCAAGTGGAGATGCTAGCGGAGAAGGTGGAGCGATTGTCTCGCCCCAGGGAAAGGTCACGAAGTCGTACGCGCCATCGGTCTACGTCAGGAAGATCCCAATCCAGCTACAGGAGGTTCCCCCAGTGCTGGTACCACCAGAATTTCGGCGACCGTGCTAAGAAGTGCATAAGGCCCTGTGATTACCCTCCGTCGGGTAACTTTAACTTTAGATAGTCTGTATATTTTATTCCATTTTTTTTCAATATGATGAATTCAATACTTTCCTTTGATAACGCAGGATATATATATTTTCTTAATAAACAGTTTTCTTTGTCAAAAAAAACAAATACTCTATTTAAAGTAAATTCAGACCATTTAAATAACCTATCTAAAACTGAAAATAGGTTAATGAATGACTGGAAATTCGCAAATAGATACTTAATAGATAACGGTGTATTTATTTATTTTATTTTTATTTATTTATCTTTATTGTACACAATAACAAATATACAAAAAGGAGTTGTAGTTTACAAATCTGACAATTGGCGGTCTTATCGCTCATGGCGATCTCTTACAGACAACCTTTGTACGGATATTAAAGTAAGCGAGATTATTTAGGGTAGCAGTAGTGGGGTGCACAAATATTAAATTTACGATGTGAACATAAAAAAAGCAACAAATTCAAAATATTCAACCTTTACATATAAGTACTTAAATAAAGTCATATATACATACACAGTCCAAAATATATACACATTATATATATATACAATATAAAAAATTACAATGACAGATAATAATCCTTCACCAGCTTTTTAAATACTGCCAAGGTTTTGGCGCGACGGATTGTTTCAGGCAAATCGTTCCAGAGTCTTACTGCTTGTACAGTAAAAGACTTATCTGTAAACCGGGTGGAATGTTTTGGCATTTCAAGTTTCAAATTCTCTGATGATCTCAGGTCCCTACAATGAGTGTTGTGTAAAAACTGAAAGCGTTTTTTAAGATAAAAGGGGGTATGAGGATGAAACAGAACACTGTATAAAAGAGAAAGAATATGTACATTCCGGCGAAAGCGTATTGGGAGCCACTTGAGTTTAGAACGAAACTCTGAGATATGGTCATACTTGCGTAGTCCAAATATGAATCTAATGCAAAGATTTTGGAGTCGCTCAAGTTTATTTAGCTGGTCTTCGGTGAGATCTAGATAGCTGACATCACCATAGTCAAGGATAGGAAGAAGAAGAGATTGTGCGAGCGCAATTTTAGTGTTTGTAGGAAGAAAGTTTCGCAACCTTCGCAGAGACCCCGCTGCCGCAAATAGTTTGCGGCTAACTTCCCCAATCTGGGGGCCCCAGGATAGGTACCTATCCATAAGTATCCCCAGGTTTTTTACATTCTCACTGAAGGGAACAATAGAGCCGCTGCAAACAATGTCTGGTATCTGCTGGAAGTTTAATCTACAGTGTAGCCCGGGGCTACCCACTATCATGACCTGCGTTTTGGTCGGATTCACACTCACTCCAAACTCCCTACCCCAGTCACATACTTTTATCAAATCTCTGTTTATTGTATTTACTACTTCTGTTAACTCATCTGGAGTACCTTGTGAGTAAATTTGTAAATCGTCTGCATAAAGATGGTAGGAAGAAAGTAATTGATTTGTGATTGAGTTAATAAAAACTGAGAAAAGTAAAGGTGATAAAACGCCGCCCTGAGGTACGCCTGCGGTTGTAGTGCACCAAGAGGAGTAAATATTTTCAATACAAGCACGCTGCTGGCGACCATACAGGTAACTACGAAACCAGTCAATAGCTGATGGAGATATGTTAAGAGAGCGCAGAATACCCAACAAGACATCGAAATCTACAGTATTAAAAGCGTTGCTGAAGTCTAGCAAGGCAAATACCGTTAGCTTTCCGTCCTCCATACCCGACCTAACATCATCCGTAATGTGGACTAGAGCCGTTGTAGTACTATGGCCAGGGCGGAAACCAGACTGGAGTTGATTGAGGAGACCGTTTCTTGAAAGGAATGAGCTTAGCTGTCTGTGAGTGAGACGCTCGAGGACTTTAGAGAGAAACGGGAGGATGGAAATGGGACGGTAATCTGTGAGGGTGGAAGGATTACTTTTCTTGGGGAGCGGAATAACTTGAGCTAGCTTCCATGCAGACGGAAAGGTATTGACGGATATGGAATAATTAAGGATATGTGTGATCACGGGTAGAATTTCATCTAGGATGGGAAGAATCATATTACGACTGATACAGTCGCTCCCTACAGCATTCGAAGTTATTGACACTATACTCTTCTTAACATCACATGCAGCGAATTGAGCGAAAATAAATGGGGAACAGTCGGGAGTCGGCAGAGTAGAAAGATAGTTCAGCGTCGCAATCTTGGTAGCCCCGCCATAATTGGAGGAGGCAGAAAAATATGAATTCATGGAATTAATATCAAAATCTTTCGAAGCACAATCAGGACGTGATTTGCCGACTCCTAATGACCTGAGAAACTTCCAAACCCTAACTGGGTTACCATCTTCAACAGATTTGTGGATATGTCGGCGCTGAGCATTCCTACACATCTTGTTGCAGTGATTTCTGATGAGTACAAATTTTTCCCAGTTTGTTGCTGTGGGGTGACTTTTGTACCTGGACTGAGCTCTCGCCTTTTTCCTTTGTACCGCCCTTATCTCCTCCGTAAGCCAAGGTGCGGGCAGATGTCTTACCTTTTTCTGTTGTATTGGAGCATGTTTATCAAATAGGTACGTAATGTTATTTGTGAAGTGGTTAATTTTATCATCAATACAGTTAGAATTCAAAAGCAGACTCCAATCGATGTTTTCGGCATCTCTGCAAAGATCTGAGACGTTCATGTCACGGAAATTACGATGTGATATAATTTTAGTTTTAGGTTTAGGAGTACGGAATAGATAGGAAAGAAAGAGTAGATCGTGATAGGAAAACGAATCTGCAGAGCATTGGCCGTATTTGGCGACATGCTCAACAGAGGATACAAAGACGAGGTCAAGAAGAGATGGATTACGGTTTGGTAAATTATGTGTGGGATTTAATGGGAGAATAGTAAGGTTACTGGATTCAATAACAGATCGCAAGATGGCAGAACGAGAATCGTTTTTGAGCAAACAGGTGTTAAAGTCACCCATGACTATGGTATGACTGTACGAAGGGGTTAAATTTTCCAACAGAACTTCGAGGGAAGAAAAATAGTCTACCCGTAACGAAGGACTATAGTAAACACCGAGAAGTATTTTTGTGTTTTGGAGTAATATTTCAATGAATAAATGCTCGCCAGCATTTGTGGGTGGGGGCTGTGAGGAAATATTAACTACGGAAAAAGGAATGTGAGATCGGATATAAATGGCAACTCCACCGCCGCGCCCACAAGTACGATCGTTTCTTACTAAACGAAAGCCTGGTAGCGAATACGATACGGTGGATAGACATGGCTTCAGCCATGATTCCGATATGAGAATTGCGTGAATGTTTGTACAGTCGAAGGTTGTCAGCATATCAGGGAAATGTGCCGGTATGCTTTGGGCATTTAGATGAACAACATTGAAGTTCCTGGGAACATCAGAGAAATGATTCAAGATGGCATCTGCTAGCGAAGGTACACTAATAAAGCTGGCGTCATCACTCGATACCGAAAAATATTCTTCGGCATCACTATTAGTGACAGGTGACAGCATCAGTAAAGAATATGATTATCTAAATACTAGTAAAATATACAATAGTAAATATAAATAAATATATATATGTATATAACAAAAATAAAAATAGTAACCAAATACTGAGTATAAAATATTCTTTTCAAAACCCAAATAAACTATCCGTCTGCCGGTTGTATGTTAAAAAAAAAAATAATAATAATAATAATTTACAATAAAAGAAACGTTTGCGAAATACAGTTTGCAGAAATAAATTCAAGATTGCTAATGAATGTAAAAGGGTGAAAATTCAAAAGACTAGTATCCAAGACCGAGAATGATTAAACAACTGAAAAGAGTTAAACTGGAACGCAATCTTGTTGTCACATTTGACATCTCACCCAATTTGACGTTAAAAGTAATATTACATAATGACTAAAATAATAATTATAAAAACAACACCAAAATAGGGTAAACATGATAATACCCAGCGCAGAAACAGTAAACATTCAGTGCGAAGGTAAGGCACTGAGTATAATATGACGCTAAAGCATACATACAACTATCTTTGTTGATTGTAAATATAGGTCATTTGGATGTCAACAAACAGTAATTAATTAGTTAACTTTTTGGTCGCACGCCTGGTTCTAGTTACCGTTGCCTTGGTGGCTGCAACAGGCTTCACCACATCGCCACCAATAGCGTTCAGTTCTGCAAGTGTAGTGATACGGTGCCGCTTGTTATTGGAACCCACTATATATATAATTCCCTCTCGGGTCCAACATTTGGCTATGCCAAATTTCTGACGGGCAGACACGAAGACATCGTGTCTAGCTTTCGTCAGAAACTCCGATATGGTAACTCCGGTGCCCTTCAAGTTAGTCTTGGCAAACCAAACAGTATCCCTGGTAGCGACCTGTTGAAACTTTACAAGGATGGGTCTGGGTTTATTAGGTGATGAAACCCGACCCCTCCTCTGACTCCTTTTTATATCTACTGAGGAAAAACTGTTCACCTTACACTTCTCACCGATAATTTTGCTAACCACCATTGCAGTGTCTTCATCCTTATCCTCGGGTACACCATGAAACAACAATATTTTCCTTCTGGTCCGTGTCTCCATGTTGTCCACGGACTGAGCCAAAAACTGAACTTGCTGTTGGATGTCATTGAGCGCTTTCAGTACAAACTCCTTAAAATATCTAAATTCTGTTTGGAGATTGCTTGCAGAAGATGCAGATGAGCTGCCTTCCCTTTGGAGATTGTCCCTTGCTTCAAATTCCTCCATGCGTGTGTTAAACTCGGTATTCATGTTGGCAATGGTCTTCAACAGGGACTCCATAGTAGTTGTAGTAATCTTGATAATGTAGTGAAAAATAACACTTTCACCGGCAGAGGACTACTTCAGTTTCTTAAATATTGCATTAAATATCTTAAATTAATGGTATAACTATTTTTTATCTCAATTAAAAGATAGAGATAAATTTTTGAATGTGAACTTCCTGAGGTACCCTCAAAAAAAAAAAAAAAAAAAAAAAAAAAAAAAAAAAAAAAAAAAAAAAAAAAAAAAAAAAATTTATTTACGGATGAAATGATAGATTCTAAATGACATAACATTGACGTCATACGTGATATAGAGGTCTTCGATGACGTGATAGGGAGAGAGCATCTATTATTGGCGAAATAATAAACATTGTGATGTCCACACAGTATTATTATCTGGTTATACACAGAATTATCACAGAGGAAGAATTTATACTGTGGTATTATCTGTTTTCTCTTTTAATTGTCACCAAATGTACATTTCATTTGTCAACTTTAGCATGGCTTTGCGTGTGTTTATAAATCTAAATCTATAAATTTTTGTTTATAGGTTTATTAGATCTAAATCTGTGAAATCAAATTTAAAAATCGAATTTCTTCCGTATCTTAGCAGATAAAGCCGTCACGAGAAAAGGTTCTGATTAAATATACTACGGACCTCTTGTAGTAGAACCAAAATACATACATTAATTAATTTATTATAGACTAGCATTTGCATTGCGTGTAAGTATGTTTGTTGTCGTGGTAAAAGGTAGCTTATGCCTTTCTTCGAGAATCATAGTATGTCTATGCCAAATTTCATTGAAAAGCGTAACAGACAGAGTGACTTTTGAATTTATAATATAGTAAGTAGTGGTGATAGTGGTATACACCAATATTTTGCCAAATGTTATCACTTATCAAACAAATCATTAAAGTGAAGTCAAAACATTCTTAAATTAATGATGAGGAAGAAGATTTCCATTGAACCGATTTTGATATCCTTTGACCATAGTGTAGAGCAACATTTTTTTTGTGAATGGTATACGCTAAATGTTATATTTTAATGTTTGTTCATATACAAAAAGCGCCGTATACAATTAAAGTTCGTAATTTATGTTTTGCGTCATACGTAAATGAAAGTAGATTTTAATTTATTGTCTGTACAAATAAAAGCTTAATTTCAATGTTCTGCCATCAGCAGTCGTGGCCGAGCGGTTAAGGCGTCTGACTAGAAATCAGATTCCCTCTGGGAGCGTAGGTTCGAATCCTACCGACTGCGAACTCTTTTTGCCGTTCAGAACTTTTATCATCAGCATTTTATAATTGTTATTGCGATTAGAAATGAAATGACCTATTTTATTACTCATAAAAGCAATATTTTGTGCGATAAATCATTAAGTTAATATTGTGACTTGTAAAGGTTTTTGCGGGATAAACATATGGTGCGGTTGGATGTAATGATTTCAAAATGTGGAAAAAGGGCGGGCTTATGTCGGTTTCTGTTACATTAATTAGTGTTCTATGTTTGAATGCTATTAGCCGTAGCTATTAATATTTTTATTGGCTTTGTACCTTTAGACAAATTCCCACGTGATAAATATAATGAATGTTTAGTCAAGTCCAATATGAAATTATGGGTATAGTTTTTATACATCGATAGATTGTGTTTTAAAACATATATAGAATATAACATATTTATACCAATAGAAAAATGAATAATAAATGGAATGAAGTAATTATAACAGTTTCTTAGTTAACTATATACTCACCAAATATCATAGTAAAAATTGAAATGTCTGTTTGTACTCGTAATTTCGAAATAATCACTTTTCACTAAAGACATAAGTTATGCCGTGTATTTACATCAGTTATCATTTTTTTTAAATTTTGTCTGTTTGTTCCTGAAAATCTCTGGAACGACCGTACTGATTTTGGCTTTCACTTTCAGATAGCTAATGATATAAGGAGTTAGCTCAGGGTATTTTTATTTTAAACTATGTTCACCCTGCAGTGTTACCCGCAATTGTTATTGTAAAGCAATGGCATTGTATATATTAGAAATATATTTCGTCAGTGTTGTAAAGATACAATAGCAAACGCAGGGTATACCGCCTGGCGCGGCTAATCTACACTAATATTATAAAGAGGAAAACTTTGTTTGTATGTTTGTTTGTAATGAATAGGCTCAAAAACTACTGGACCGATTTTAAAAATTCTTTCACCATTCGAAAGCTAGCTAGTAACATAGGCTATATTTTATTTTGGAAAAAAATAGGGTTCCGTAAGATATTTGGGTTTTTCGGACACAAGGTGTAAAAATCAACCAGAAAAGTTACTTATTTTGCGAAAATTTTCATGCTACGGGCTATATAAGACGCAAACGAGGTTGCGTGGGTCAGCTATGTTTGTTATAAAGCTATTTATTAACTACTTTTTAATAAGAAAAAAAAATGAAGAAAAGACAACCAAACTGTAACCAGTAGCTAAAGCATATGTCAAGAACTTTCATCGTGACTGCGCCCTCATTGAATAAATAAAGAAAAAAAAGAACTTTCATAATTTGAATTTAGAATCGAATAGACAGCTTTTTTTGCCACACGCTCGTGCACGTGTCATTAAGCCTAACGCCCTAACCATAAGGGCTATGACAAAGACAAGAACCAACTATCTACCAACACTGAGTATATCTGTAAGCCAGGTTTACCGGAAAAGGTTTGGTAGGATTAACTTGTCTTTTAGAAATCCCCTTGTGTCTTACCTCTCCAGTAAAAGGTAACCAGTATTAATATTATCGATGTACAAGTATTTTTTTGATATTGACTTCTAACTTTTACTTAACTACCACTGCGCCACAGAGGCAGTGGCAGCGTTTGCGACTTCTGTGCTTGATGTCTCGGGTTCGATTCCCGGGTCGGACATAATCTTTGTATATATGATCTGCAAATATCTGTTCCGGAGTTTGGGTGTTTTTTGTATATATTTACAAAAAAAGTATATATGTATTTATATCAGTTGTCTAGTACCCATAACACAAGCTCTGCTTAGTTTGGGACTAGATGGCGTTATGTGTTAAATGTCCAAAAAAATGTCTAAAGGAGGTAGAATAAAAAAAAATACATGTGAATAATGACGGATAAATATTTACCATTAGTAACCAACCCCGGCTTCGCACGTGTTCTTTACAGCAAACATAGTTATACTCTGAGAATATGTGCGGTTTAGTTCTTTTCGACGTCTTCACAAAAAATCGTTATATTTAACCAATACACCTCAAGAATCACTCTATTTATATAAAAAGTAGTCTATGTCCTTCTCCAACGTTCAATCTATCACTACACTGAAATTCATCTAAATCAGTTTAGTGATGCAGTCGTGATCACGAGACAGACAGACTTACTTTCGAATTTATAATATTGAATGGTAGTGTTGCGCCATAACCAGATGAATCTAGTGTCCACTAGAAGAATCGAGAACTGTCGAGGACAACGCCATCTAGTGTCGGAAAGCGCGCAACTGTGTGCATTATGACGATTACTCGACGCTAGATGGCGCTACAATCAGCTCTAGAGTAATCTATTTAGCCTAGAAACATCGATCGAATGTTTTCGTAGTTTCGAGTCATTTCCACGGCCATATAAAAGCGGAACGTGTTGGCCGTAGGGACAGTTTTGTTTCACGATACAGCGGATAAACATCGAAGAGATCTTCTAGTGCGACTAACCAGTGATTTAGTGATTTCTTATTGTAAAAAGTGTTCTTAATAAATATTGTGTTATTTTTGGTAATTAATCGAGTACTTTATTTTATTTAATACCCAGCTCGTAACAGTAGCATGGACATGACTTGATGAGGATAGATAGGTACAAAAAGAGTTTAATTACGTGTTTGTCTAACCTAAACGGACTAAAAACTGTTATCATTATTATATCTTATTGCAGCTATCAATGATAAACTTCAAACGTCAATTAGTTATGTATATATTATTAATGTATTTAGTTTATACCGTGGTAGAGCCACGCTTCGGCATGAATGGGCCGGCTCGACCGGAGTGATACCACGGTCTCACAGAAAACCGGTGTGAAATAGCGCTTGCACTGTGTTTCACTGAGTGAGTGACGATACCGGAGTCCCATACCCCAAACCCTTTCTCCCCTCCCCTTCCCCATCCCCCAAAGGCGGGCAACGCACTTATGACGCCTCTGGTGTTGCGAGTGTCCATGGGCAGCGGTAATCGCTTACCGTCAGGCGATACATCTGCTCGTTTGCTCCCTATTCCATAAAAATAAAAATAAAGTTTTTCCATGAAAGGCTTACAATAAAGTGTAAAATAAGTTTAGTTTGACTAAAACATGTCAACAACCAACAAAGGAATCAAACAAACGCATTTAAACTAGAGTTTATACCACATAATAGCGATGCAGAATAAATAATCGCTAACATTAATACAAGACGTCTATTTGCCATACATCTTTTGAATTGAATATGGAATGCCTACAGAATATAGAATTGCCAGCATAGAAAAGTAAAGACTAAATATTTCACTGCATTCAATAAAAGAGGACTATTACTTGTCTGACATCGCACATTTCATCGCGATAAGCGATTATGACCCTCAATAGTCGATTGTTGTTAAGAAAATGGGAAATATTTTGGTTCACAAAGTGATGTACACAGCACAGGGAGGGAATTCGAAAGGAGATCGAAAGCTGATACTTAATAAAATGAAGCCTTTGAATTGATTTATTTTAGTGAGATATTTTGAGTTTTTTGTTCTAAAAAATATATATTTAGATTTAGGTTGGATAAAATGCTTGGTGGGAACAACATTAAAGGCTTTCTGTGGGAAACTTAAGCAGATTTTTAATCATCTGTCGTTGCTGTTATTGAGATATTCAAAATTACAACTTCCCTATTATATTCTTCTTCTTTTGATGAAATGGCAACCAGCCGGATCACTTGGATTAGCTATTTCTACCAATGTCTAGTATTTATAGTCTTCAATTATAAGTCTTCGAGTCTTCAAGTCTTCGTCGTGATGAAATGAATGATAAAAAATATGTAAAATATGGATGACATGAAATTGGGACCGTCTTTCAAATAAAAACAAAAAACGATCTTCCCCTATTATATTATAATGAGGTTTTTGTGGTAAAATTTGTAGACTGTACAATGTATCATTTATAAATCTCGCATGTAGAGTCAACGCAGAGATTCCGCCACTGTACAATGTAAATGTCGTTAATGTTATGACACTCAGATATGACATAACACATTTGTCAACAAACATAACTTTTTACAAAAAGGTTATGAATCGTTTTCCATTTTTGTGATCAACTCGTTAAATATAATGTGGTGTTATTTTCCTATACAGATAATGAGATACCATTATAAGTTACTGCAATTTTTTTACGTGGTGCATTAAAATGAAATATCAAAGTCAGAAAATTAAATGTTATCGTCAATGACTGAGTCTTGGAACAATTACGCCTATATTCTTCGACGAATTTGAACTAATTTTTAGCTTAAGTAACCATTAAAGTCTCTAAGTTCAACAATTAATGGAAAAACTTTATTAAGTTTACTTAAAATGCAAAAGGTCCAAAGACTAATTTAATGCAATATTAAATGAGGCCCTGTACTTTGTGGTCGTAATGAAGTTTTAGTTATGTGTTCTGCTATGGGGGAGTAATTACTGATGGGACTCTTTGTGTTGAGATAGCGGCTTGGGGACCGTAATCCTGGCAGATAACCGTACTGCGCTTCGGAACTGTGCGATACGGAATTTGCGAGATAGTGTTGTAAACATATTTGTGTTAGATTTTGCGACTACGTGTAGGTATGTAGCTTATTATGAATTTGTTATAACGTGTAGTCGCATGAAATGAAATCTTAATTTTACAATTAGGCTACAAGAACACTTTTGTAAGGTAAACTTTTTTGAGCAGATGAGTTCGGCCTTTCCTAACTTGACTAGCTCTAAGAAGAAAGGAGGAAACCATTTCAGGGATCATCGTCTCTTTTAAAATCCATCGTCTCTTTTATGAACATTGTTCACACAACTAAATCACAGTTAATCACCTCAGCTCTACACATTTAAATGCTGTAATATTTCTGAAGTAGATTATTAAGACCATAAATGTGTTATCAAACATTTAAATAAAGTTTTGCATGGCACACAAGTGTCTACCCGTTTACTTAAATATCCTGTCAGTTCTTATTTCAATTTTTTTTTATTTACTAGTTCCACGGTAAAAACATGTTTTTAAACCAAGCAACACTATCTAAATCACGCATAGCTTACAGAAATAAACATTCAGCCAAATTGTTTTTTTTTCCGTTTTTGAAAGGCAAACGTACCACTAATGCATAGGAAACAATATCTGGGAGTGCATGATTTGAAAAAATCGGGGCATCCCCTTTCTCCCTTGGGAGTAGGCCTTACGCTCTCCCCACAACTATTTGGTTGATGAACGGAGGAATCAGACCTGGCCGAACGTCCAGTTAAAATTCCACCATTATATTACAAATATGAAATTGCACTAGTTCTTTCACGAATTAGGGATAATTAGGGATTATGTAGCAGATATATTTTTTATTTGGTGTTTCGTACTCATGTATCGTAATACGTCTTTTTACTTTGTCCCACTTTCGACGAAATAACCCCTCTCTTTTTCATTAAAAGGTATTAAAATCCTGATTTAACAAAAAAAAAACTGGCGACCCTGGCCTACTGGCCAGGGTCGCCAGTTTTTTTTTGTTTCTGTTTCTATTTAACTATTATTTATATAATACTTTATATAATACTTTAACAGAACGCATGTGTACCTAACACCAACTTCTTTCCTACAAAACTAAATTTTACTGACGACACACAATACCTATATATTTATAAAGTAGGAATATTTTGAGTAGGACTCGTACTCTCACCGTACCTCGAAAAGTAATTACACATTTACCATAGCAATATATTCTGGAGACGCCTAATTTTAGAAAAACTCAGCGACAATAACCCGTTGCGCTGTCTCAACTGCAGGTGCTCAGGAATTTCTCATTTAACGGCGGGAAACTCCGCGATTTTTACCTGTACGTAAAAAACACTCGCAAAAGTAATTTGTCTTTTTCTTTTGTTTAATATGAAAAAAAGAAAAACGTGCAGCAATACAGGAGCATTACTATTGCTACAGAACGTTCGTACTCTATCATTTTTTAATTGCCAAAGACAAGAGATTAATTACATTGGTACCACATAGTTTTAAATAGTATTACTTACATGCAATAGCTACAAATAAATAATAGAGAAATATGTAGCTATATAAAAAAAAATGCGCGTAAGTGAAATCATTAATAGATAAAAATCAGAACTGTGAATTGAATCCATTTAATCTTTCATGTAGGACTTCAATCAATGTTTTTCCTCCCTTTCCATGAACAAAAATGGCTGGGCATCAACATTTAGTGTCTCTAACACACTAGGTATATCTCTACTAACATTATGAAGCTGAAGAGTTTGTTTGTTTAAACGCGCTAATTTCCGGAACCGCTGGTCTGATTTTAAAATTTCTTTCAGTATTGTGTTATATATCATCACGCTAACACCAATAGGAGCGGTGTCACAATGAAGAACGTTTAAAAACGGGGGAAAATTATTACGCTACGGGCAATGGTAGACGTAAACGAGGTTGCGAGGGTCAGCTAGTATAAATATAATAGTAAAGTATTGACGCAATTTTCTGTATATTAAGTAGGGTATGTTCGGTTTTATAGAAGACAATCTTATAATGAGCGTAGGTACTTTGTTTATAGACTTACGATATTTTAATTGATTGTCAATAAAACTACTAAATTTTTTCATGTTAAGCCAACGTTATTTTGTATTTTTCAAGCACCGCATTTAAATTACGCAATCATCCAGTTCGTATACTTTTATGAGCAAAAAACTGCTACAGAAGCGAGGGTAGACACAGCCATATTTAATCTATCTACTAAAGCGGTGATTGATGGCGATGGTTCCCATCTTTTTCATTTACATGATGCGAAAAAACGCTTCAGACCTCATTAGTGTTGTTTTTTGCGATTAAGAATTTGGGTTTCATTGAATAATTTTCAGAACAAAATTTTATTTTGTCAGGTCATGTCATGAACACCTATGACAATCGTTATTGGGAAGTCAGTGCCCTCAAATATACTGACAACTAGTTCTATTTTCTTAAGTCTGTCGCTTTTTTTATTTACTCTTAGGGTTGCGGTGGTCCGATGCAAGAATTGATATTTAGGTTAATGGTTAAACTAGTAGCCGACCCCAAATAATATTGGGAAACATAAAGGCTAGCATTTTAAAATTTTGTGAAATGTCTCCTATATCGCCAGAGTTATAGATCAATACACTCAATAGCAAAATAATAATAATATCAAGGACGCCCATACCATCCCCTCCCACCATCTCCTAAAGGCCGGCAACGCACTTGTGACACCTCTGGTGTTGCGGGCGTCCATAATCGCTTACCAACTACCACCATTACCAACTTTTTTTTCAAATAACCGGTGAGATAGCGCAGTAGAGCCAGCACAAACGCCCTGGCTCGACCGGGGAGATACTACCATCTCACAGAAGACTAACCTAAAATGACAGCATTCGTACTGTCGTGTTTCGGTGGTGAGTGAGAGACTTGAGGCCTAATGATGTAGAAGCATCTTCATATGCGGCCATGCGGCCATAGTATTTGGTCACCATGCTGAATGGTTGCGTCGCATTCGCAATAAGTCTTGGATTCTGTTCATGCTTTTCATCAGGCAGAGTAGAACCACTCTGGTAGCCTCATCCATAATAAAAGTAAATCATTTAGGTCTTGATTGTCAATTTTGTTAGTTAATCTGAGTCTTAACTTCTTAACCAAGTGAATTTCGAAAACTGAGTTTCGAAATTCACTAGGATATAGAACTTTATAAATCTTTTAATAATCCTAAACACAAATATCAAAGACTAAATCGAAACTAATTTTATTGCCATATGTATAAATTAATTCATTTAGTGTTAATAATTAGTAACAGAATTCGTAACTTTTATATTCAAATGTGTTTCAACTTTTAAATTAATATCAATTAAATTATTTAAATATAACTGGAAATGAAAAGGTATTTAACTCTACATCGGCAATTAACCACTTATCGAGTTGTCAGCAGCGATTCACTAAAAGATTTATGACGCATATAAACAATTTATTTACAACCAAGCAAACGCGTTAATTACAACGCGCATTAATCAAAAAGCTACCATTTATTAATAAATGCAAATGGGCAACACGATTCTGTACATGGTAGAATAATACGATAATTACGACGTAGTGTTTGGTGTACTTTAATTTGTCTTTATACGAATCATTATACTGGTGTGATATCATTAAGGTTGCAAAGCCCGGTAGTTGAGTGACCTAACACTCTTTTAATGATTGATCACCGTTCATGGTAGCGTAGTAAAATCGTATACTCGTGTGACGTGTGACAGGTGCAAGCGAGACACTCGATCAATCACTCTAATTTTTAATCAATTTACTTACTCGTCTATGAAATTGTAAGATTTATTAATGAAAATTTCCCGGTATCATTATTGTTCCATTAGCGGGTATTAAAAAGTGGGTAGGGATGTAACGTGTTGATTTAATTAATTCATGTACTTATTAGTCTTTTGCTTGTGGTTCTGTATGCGTGTATGTCGGTTTCCGAGTAAAAAGTAGCCTAGCCTATTTTCTTTCTCAAGGATCACAGTATCTCCACACCAAATGTCATTGAAATCGGTGCAGCGGTTTAGTCATGAAACCGTATTATACAGACAGAGAGAGAATTACTTTCGAATTTATTCAAATTCATTTATTTAGCTAAAAAGGTACAATAATATACAATTAAATTCTTAAATTTGTAAATAAAGTACGTTAATTGTTATTTGCCCGAACTAGATTGAATCTGTTTCTCGGGCGGAGAAAATGCTTACAAAACAATTTTATCTACTTAAATTTACATACGAGTAATTAGTGCTTAAAGTAACAATATAATTTAATAACATACATAGCAATTTTGAAGTACAAGAAATAAGTGGGTCAAAAATAATGCGCTAAGACAGCTCAGTAAAAAAATACATAATTACATATTTCAAGTATCTGCTCAGTTACGACATAATTTGTAACCAGTGCGTATTGTGTTTTTACAACTAACTTAATTTAGTTCATAAGTACTTATTTCTTTATTTAACCTATTATATAAAATTGGATCCAGAATTTTTTTTTTCTGAATAGTGTGCAAACGAGCAGACGTGTCACCTGATGGTAAGCGATTTCCGCCGCCTATGGACACCCGCAACACCAGAGGCGTCACTAGTGCGTTGCCGACCTTTGGGGATGGGGGAGGGGTTGGGGGATGGGCCTCCGGTATCCTCAGTCACTCGGTGAAACACAGCGCAAGCGCTATTTCACACTGGTTTTCTGTGAGGACGTGGTATCACTCCGGTCGAGCCGGCCCATTCATGCCTAAGCGTGGCTCTCGCACGAAAAGTACATATTAGTAACTATTCATTATCATATCATATCACTTTGAATTTGTCGTTACACTTATAAAACTATTATGGTTTTACTTAGATATCTAATATCATTCAATATAAAAAGATGGGGATATTAGTTGTTACTAAATTTTTCTGGTGTGTTTCTCCATGCATGGACGACCATTATGAGTAGTCAGACAGGCCAATCTTTTAGATTCTAATTACTCTAGATTATTTCGGGTAATGAATCGCTGTCAATCAAAGGAGACTTATCAATAGTTTTAGTCCACTCCTTCCTCATGAGAATGTACGAGTACATGTTCACTGTAGGTACATGTATAATTACTATTAAAGCCTATAGCCTTCCTCGATAAATGGACTACCCAACACCGAAAGAATTTTTCAAATCGGACCAGTGGTGCCTGAGATTAGCCGGAACAAACAGACAGACCGACAAAAATTTTAAAAATATATATTTTGGTATGACTACCGTATATACATTCATATGCATGTAGTAGAAAGCGGTTATTTTAATATTACAAACAGACACTCCAATTTTATTTATTTGTATTTGTATAGATAATGGGTCAAGTAGTTTAGGTGCTATGGTGCATTTATAGGCTGCCGAAACTATTATCCTTTCTGTCGGTTTCCGTAAATAGCTAAAAAAAAATATTTTAAAGCAAGAGTATTCCTCAGAGAAAATAATTTTAATCATGTAATGGATATTTATATGTCTTTTGTAATAAGTTTAACTGAATATAGCTAGCCGTTTAAGGAAAAGAAAGAAAAACTGTTTTTGTATGAATAGCATTCACATTCACAGTTCGTTGCACAAAAGCCATATCCTATATTAAAAACAGAACACGATCGGATTGTGTTACATTGTTATTCTGAAACACTATAATACTGCAATGATCAATAGTTCATGGCGGGAATCATTTACTGTTGACTAACTTTCGCCCGCTGTTTTGCTCGCATTTAATAAAGTTCTATGTTACTTCTAATACCTCCAAGAATATGTGTACAAAGTTTCATGATGGTCGGTTAAGTAGTTTTGGCGTGAAAGCGTAACAAACTTACATTCACATTTATAATTATTAGGATTGTTAGTGGAATCATAAATTCTCAGGGTTGACACTAGTTTGTTAAAAAGTTTCAATAACTATAACCCCACTACGTAAAAACTAAATTATTGATACAATTTTATACAATCTGTATAACCTGGGTCATTTTTACGAATCTATTGACATCTCATTAATTAAAAACGGTTCGTTAGTTTAGCCACTACGTTGGAACATAGAAACATACTTATGTAACTTCATACATGCATACGCTTCGCCGTCATCGGGTAGAAATTTAATAAAAGTCTAGATTTCGAAAAGAAAAAATCGTGATTTTACAATACCTAACCTCCAAACTATAAGTATCCATATCAACATACACATTAACTATTTATAACACATACTCACTATTTTGACTTATGTTTATGAAACAATAATTCTCTGAACTAATTACTAATTTCCAATCATAATAAATTAATATTTCGGGCATCTAAACACAACGCCATCTAGTCCCAAGCTAAGGAGAAATTGTGTTATGGATACTATATAACCGATATAAATACATTTTTTTTTGTAAATACATACATATTATACATAGAAAACATCCAAACTCCGAAACAAATATTTGCCGATCATACAAACATTTGATTCGACCCCGGATCGAACCCGAGACCTCAAGCACAGCAGTCGCATACACAACCACCGCGTCACTAAGGCAATTAAATAATAACATCTAGCTTTAAAATTTAGGAAATACTCTATGGTGAAACTACAGGTCCTCGTTCGCAGTCACCCCTGTTTACCCGACCGAAGAGATGACACTTAATTTTCCTTTCACTAAACCCACATCGACGACATCCCTTACTTTACATAATGTATTCCACCGGCCCCGTGGGTTTTCGACGTTTTGGTTACAAATTCAAAGAAGATTTATGCTGATACCATATTTTATTTAAAACGTTTTCCGTGAAATCGTTTTGATTCTTAAATGAGGACTTTTTAATTTCGCTGGATCACTGTCGGCTTATTTTTAAGTCTTTGCTTAAGATGAAATAATTGTTTGTTTTAAATATAATCGATGCAACAATGTTACTAAGTCTGCATAGAATTAGCACAAGTATGTCATTATCATTAGTATTGTAGAGATTATTACAGAAGCTACAGGTCGTACTCCTTCCTAAAGTACCGGCAACGCACTTGTAACGCCTCTGGTGTTGCGAGTGTCCATGAGCGGCGTAATCGCTTACCATCAGGCGATACGTTTGCTCGTTTGCCCTATATATAATAAAAAAAAACCTCACGAAAATACAGTATTGATCTAGTCTTAGGTCTACGAAGGTCTAAAATCTAATTTCAGGACTTTGTCTAATTAAAATCACCTGAAGGTAGAACAAAATATAATATAACTACTATTCTTATTATCACTTAAATTCAATACTGTTATAACTTGGAAACTATTTGTATTCAATTTCTATAACATTTTTGTAATGGAATAACATTGATAACATGATAATAATTTAAAGTAAACTCAGATTAAATGTTGATTGTGACTGGATAGCCGGTGCATCCTGGCCAGTCAATTCAAAACGTTTAAACAATCATGTCGAATGAGTGTTAGTTACTGTATTATAAACTAGCTGAACCCCGCGGTGTTACCCGCGCTACAACAACAACCGCGGGTAACGCTGCGTGGCAAAGCTAGTCTAAAAAAAGTTACCTAAGTTACTTCTTACATCATCAGCTATTTGTCAGCCGTTCCAGAGATTACTCGGAACAGACAAAAATTTCAATAAATGTTATTTTGGTACTTGTACCGTGTATATATATAGATATATGCAATTACTAAAAAGCAGTTATTTTAATATTACAATAATGAAATTCTACTCGTAGTATATTAAAATATCAATTTTTATTGTATTTTAAAATATATTCAGTCGTGACTACAACAACAGAAATACGTAGAAATATTTGAATAACTGAAAGTATCTTTTCACATTTTCGATTTAGCGTTCATACTGAGAAAAATACTTTTTCGATTTTGTGCCGGCTTGTTAGGTTGCTTCGCTTGTTCGTTTTGCCCATCGGGCTGTCATCTGAAGTTTTGTGTAGAATGAAATCCGCCCAAGACTTGGCATGTCTCTCGCTAGCTCATTAGCTGAACGTTTCCGAACATGTTCGATTCGACGAAGGTATATCTGTTTCGGACGCAGTATTTAAGAATCTGATGACAGCTAAGAAACGTTTGGTGTGAATAAGGGTTTCAATCCTTTGTTGAAAATGTCGGTATTTATTCTTACTTTAAATCCTACTAAGTAATATTATAAACGCGACAGTTTGTGAGTATGTAAGTGAGTATGTTTGTTGCTCTTTCACGCAAAAACTACTGAATTCATTTTGATGAAACTTTACAATAATATAGCTTATACATCAGAATAAAACATAGGTTAATTTTTTTAAAGATACAAATTTTACTTCACGGCGTTGCCCGCGGTTATTATGTCCATCGATAAATGGACTATCCAACACTAAAAGAATTTTTGAAATCGAAACAGCGGTTCCTGAAATTAGCGCGTTCAAACAAACAAACTCTTCAGCTTTATGTATTAGTATAGATTAGATTAACATTATCTGCTGCTACAATTTATTTGACCTTATTCTCTAGCACAGTTGCTAGTCTTCCAAATATGTATATCTACGTATAACCAAGAGGCCCATAGCTTCTTGGCGGTACGAGTCACGCGTCGCTACGTGATCAGGGGTTGAACCTCCCTTAGTTAACATTGAAACTGTTTTACGGGTCATTGCTTAACGTACGAGGTCTTGAATGGATCTGGAATGAGAGGTAAATTGAGGTACTATTAGTGATAATTTTAATATAGTCAAGTGTTACTTGTATTTACAAGTTTTGGTTGGGTTGTTTTGTACTTGTATTTACAAGGTTGTAAATATATTAAAATTATTTACAACCTAGATGTAATAACAAAAATTACAACCTAGATATGAATTTGGTTGGTCGAGTGGTTTCGTGGGTTCAAATCCCACGCGGTACAACACTTAGTGTGATCCATGAATTGTTGTCCCGAGTCTGGATGTTCTTTGTGTCCGTTTCATGTATGTTTGTAAAGTCCCCCACGACACAGGATGTTTATTCCTAATGTGGAAATTGTCTTTAAAAAAAATATATCTAAGGTTGTAATGTTTGTGATCGTCGCGAGCCGGTAAGTGAATCATGTACTTATTTAGTATTACTAGTTGTCACCCAGAGGTCGAAACTTCACCGTAGGCGGCTTAAAAAGCTACATATATATCTTTTTTTACCACTTCCTCCATCTCCATTCGATTTAAACTTCAACTAGATTCTACAAACGTTTTTTTAAAGCAGTTAATTACACGTTACTCTTAGTAAGCGACCTTTAAATAGAGGGATCACACATTAAGTATACGGTTTATAAAAATCTTAAATTTCTTTCAGCAAGTAAGTATTATTTACACTACCAGAACCAAATACTCATAAAGCGACATATCATATCCATTCGAAGAAAACGTAAAATGAAATGCCTATGACTTAAAGCTTTGCAATTTCCCCGAATGGGATCCTCTACGAACCTTCAAAGGCTTCTCTAAGCCGACACTTCATTTTCCTTAGCCCTTTTGTACGACACGCGTTCGGATGTGTGGCACAAATAATACGACGCAATATGAAATTTTGATCACAGGGATTATGTTACATGTCGTACCCACACAGGTAGTATTATAAGATATGAATTCAAGATTTCTCGATGACTTTGGAAATAATATTACATATTTTGGTTTGAGCACAGGTTCATAAAATACTATAGTTGTCTGTTCCTGACTGACTCCACGATCTTCATACCGCCATATTTTTCTTATGTAAATATTTTCAGATATTCTAAAAAAATAACTTTTAGTATTTACGGCCGCAACAGCCGCCAGGTAGGTAGTGTAGTGCAGTGTAGTGCACAGTCATGGACAAAAATTAAAAAAAAAATTGTGAAAAATATACCTTGTCCTAACAATAACGAACATATAAATATAGGAATTACTTACTTAATTTGATGCATTCGATCGGAAGTTATGCGCGTACATACGTTACATTTCAGTTATTTATTTTTATTTATATAAATTTTTAACTCTCATAAGAGTTAATAATTGCAAAATTTTTAAATGAAATAACCATAAGTGAAATTAGTTCGACAGTCAGTCCATATGCAACCTCCTCACAATGCGTGACACACAGAGAAGTACTGCTTTCGGCATCAGACCCTCAGGCGTATTTACATATTAAGTACATATTTAAAAATATAAAAAATGGCAGACCGTTTTTGGATATAAGCACCAAGAAACCGGTGGTTATGGTTAAGAAATATAGGATAGTTTACCGTGGGAGAGCCACGCTTCGGCATGCATCGGTGGGCTCGACCGGAGTGATACCACGGCCTCACAGAAAACCGGTGTGAAACAGCGCCTCCGCTGTGTTTCACCGAGTGAGTGAGGATATCGGAGGCCCATACCCCAACCCCTCCCCGCTCCCTCTTCCCACCCCCAAAAGCCGGCAACTTGTGACACTTCTGGTGTTGCTGGTGTCCTTGGCCGGCAGTAATCGGTTACCGTCAGGCGAGAGGTCTGCTCGTTTGCGCCCTAATCCATAAAAACTCCTCACAGCGGTGTCCGTGTACCAATCTTTTTTACATTTAAAACTTAAGTCCATGAAGATAGTGAATAATTCAATACTTTGTAATAACTCAAATATTGTACTAACTAATACGTATTTGCTAGTGAATTTGTGTCACCCTTAAAGGGTATAAAAATGCGTACCTTACCTTGTTCATTTCACACTGTGTAATAAACAAAGACATAACCATATATTTCAATACCAGTTAATCAGGAAGGTAACGTACCTTCCTGATTACCTTCCTGGTTGGTGATAAGAATACTTATGTTCATTTCCATGTTCAAATTTAAAAGAAGGGATGAAAAGTTCAAATACCCCAAGAAAAAACAAACAAATAGACACCGATCAAAGGGAATGATATTTAATCACCTGAAACATCTTGAAATGATAATTTGGATTCAATTTAAAGCTCCTACAGATAAACAGAATACAACATTAAGCAATTTAATCTATCGTCGTTTCGTCTATTTAAATGAAAGTTTCACTCAATTTGAAATGAAGGCATCGTAAGCAAAATCAGTCGCTTAACAAATCGATCATTATTATCTGCTGACGATCGTCTGACTCGCTTCAAATTTATGAAGCATTATCTAAAATTTCCCTCAGAAAAGATTCCTATTGATGGATTACGGCTTTAGAGATTAGGCTAAAAACTTTATTACTCGTTTCGACCGATTTTATGACGTATAAAGTCGATTGAGAGCAGTTATAACGAACTATACGTGTTATATATATATATATATACAGTAATTTATAGTTCTATATTAATATTATACATTCGAAAGTAACTTTAATTGTCTGTTATACTTTCACGGCTAAATCGCTGCACTAATTTCAATGAAATTTGGCATGGAGACACTTTGATTCCTAAGGTAAAAAAAGTTAGTTAAAAAAAATAAAACACGCATCAATGGTGACATCGATGACCTGATGAAGGTCGGCTGATATAGAGAACCTTGAGGGAGGCCCATGTCCAGCTTTGGGTCCGGTCGTGTTAATAACAGCAGTTCCCGGACCCTTCCCTTCTCAGGCGCAGAGTGGCACACCGTATGGTTTTAGTCGGTTCGATTCCGACTCACCGCCCCGCCGCAAACCCCGGCGGGGTGACGGCCCGAGACTGGTTTCCACACGTAAAAAAAAGGCCGATGTCCAGCAGTGGCCTTCTTTGGCTGAGATAATAATGATAACATATCAATGGCGGTTTCATATGAGATTTAAAAAAACTGCGATAACTGTTAATCTGAAATAAAATACCATCTATATGTATTATGTAGGTATCTGGTATAATAATAATAAATATTCCGGACACCTAACACACAACAACATCTAGTCCCAAGCTAAGCAGAGCTTGTGTTATGGATACTAGACACCTGATATAAATACTTATATACTTTTTTTTTGTAAATACATACATATATAGAAAACACCCAAACTTCGAATATATCGAAAATAATAATAATATCCTTCTCATATATCTTTATTGTTCTAAATTTTCTTAGTCACCCTTATTTTTTTTGTGATGCGATCCTATCAAGGTGTTCACTCAACCGTATTTGAACTGTAAACAGAGCAAAACATAATTAATCAACGTCTTTGGTACAGCCATGCGCAATTACCTCACTTTCGGTAAAACAAACATACAAAATGAAATAAGGGAAATTAACGGAAACAGGGGTGCAAATTACTTCAGAATTACATATAAGGTTTACACCTATACTACAAATAATTTGTGACAAATAATAAGCTATGATGCAGAATGACTGATATTCAACGAACGATATATAATAGAGGAAAAGTAACTCTATCTTTAAAATACGTATTAGAATTCGTACTATGTTTTTTTTTATTCATTCTTATAATATTACCAACTGAACCCGCGGTGCTACCAGCGGTACTACAATAACCGGGGGCAATGCCGCGAGGCGAAGCTAGTATCTTTATAAATTGTAACCTATGTGTTATTCTGATGTATAAGCTATATTATTTTAAAGTTTCATTAAAATCCATTTAGTAGTTTCTGCGTGCAAGAGAAACAAACATACTCACAAACTTTCGTGTTTATAATATTAGTAGGATAAATGCGAAAGTAACTCTGTGTGTCTGTTCTGCTTTCACGGCCAAACCGCTGCACCGATTTCAATGATATTTGGTATGGATATACTTTGATTCTTGAGGAACAGGCTACTTTTTGCTATGATAACCTTCGAACACGCGAAGCCGTGCTTAAAAGCTAGTAATCTATAAATATTTCGGAAATTTCGAGATATAAATCGCTAATATTATTGAGATATAAGAAAAAAACTTGACGAAAGCTGTCACGTCTACAATTTCTGGCAAGTCATCATCATCAACAGCTTTTAATAGTCAACTGCTAGGTATAGGGCTCTTCTTTTTTTTTTTTTATTGAATAGGGGGCAAACTAGCAGACGTATTACTAGGCGCACAAAAAGTCAGCCACAATGAGTTTGCCTAGCTACAGTATGTTACAAAATTACAAGATCCACCTTGGAGAATAAGTATATCCCATACCTACTCCGAACTTAATCCTTCGGTTAAGTTGTTATTAATTTTGTACGTGAATGTGTTTACTTCGAACTTTTAAATGGAGATTTGCGGTTCTCAGTAGGAGGTAAGTAAATTATTTCAGCAAACATTGAAATTGTTTCGTTCATGTGTGGTGTATGTTAAAGCAGTTTTGGGGTTTGATACAAAGGATGGATGAAATAATACATTGAACATTCACCTTTTGGTCGAATGGAATTCTTGGTGGTAATTTTGCTGTTTGTTTTTAAGCATGTTTGGCGTTAATGGATTGATACGAGAATGAATGTGAATATATTATAACCATACATTAATGTGTGAAGAATATTCTTTGAATAAATACTCCCGTTAAAATAAATATAACGTAACAAAGTACGACGGAATTAGAAAATTTAATATTTAAATGTACCACAAAGGTAATTTAAAACTTTAACACAAAGCTATAGGACCGAAAGAATATAATTATTATGTTTTGTATCTCTTTATTTTTAAACCTAAAAAAAGTGTACAAATTGAAAGCTCACTTTATACTGGTTTAGAAATAATAGATATTCCGGACATCTAACACACAACGTCATCAAGTCCCAAGCTAAGCAGAGCTTGTATTATGGGTACTAGACAACTGATATAAATACATATTCCCTTTTACACCCTGAAACAAATATTTGCAGATCATACATTTGATCCGACCTTAGAATCGAACCCGAGACTTCAAGCACAGCAGTCGCATCGCAGTCATAAATAAAACAAGTCACTCATTGAAAACTATTGAAATGACACTACTACTCGGTTTAATAACATATTAACCAGAAATTTAGAAATTTTCTGTATCTTCTGTAAATTGATAGCTATATAATCACTTCAATAGAAATTAGCATAAGTTTCCCGTTGCCGATAGTAAAATGCATGGAACGTGCTTAGTGTTAGACAAGTCGTGATAAGACTCGAGCCAGAAGACCGGCGTTATCTCCACGAGGTCGGTCGATACTCCACACGTGACGGGAATTTGCAAGCGGGGTTGTGTCTCCACTGCAACAGAGATAAAAGCCGTATTAAATACAGATTATGAAAGTTATTTAAGAACAAGAGCTACAATATTGAGTTGTAAGTCACTGGCTGATAATCATATTAAAAAAAAACAAGCTTTTAATAGTGCTGTGCAAAATCTATCAGTCGAATCGAAACAACGTTAATTTACGGTATTTATGCATAAAATTAAGAACGTTCACTTCGTCCATAGTAAAAACAACTTCCTGGTATCAGATAAGAGTATATTAACAATAAATTATTGTTGGCATTATATCTACCATTAATTAAAATATAATTCGAGTACAAAGGAAGGCAAAAACAATCTTTTGTATAGGGGGACATTCGAAATGGTTTAAGTAAATTATACTAACCCATTGCACTAATCCTATACTATTATTATTATAAATACGAAAGTTTGGGAGGATGTATGAATATTTGTAACTATGTATTTACTATTAGTTTAAAACTTTACAGTAATCTTTTTGCTCATACATCAGAATATTACATAAACAACTTTTTACCGCGACAACAAACACGCGGTACTTACTCTTAATATTGTAGATAGAAAATTGTACTGAAATAGAAAATATTGCCGTTTTTTTCTCACAGTACAGTTTGAATTTCGACCCCGATAATTTCGATGAAGTGACTATCGACGTGACATTTCATTTCGACCAATAGTGACGCGTTTTGTAAATTCGAATTTCCCTCCCTTAATTTTCACTTTTTATTTGATATCTTCTGGGTTTAAATAATGACTAAATAAAAAAATACCTTTTAAGTATATTGTAGACAATAAAGAATTTAGAAAAAAATATTTGAGACTATTTAAAATTTTATGCATATTCCCTAATACTTGTTTCTCTTGCTTGAAATCTCGTAGTTCATTTTCAGTTCTGAAAATAATGAAAAAGAAGTTCCAAAATCATTATTACTGTAGTAAACTCATATTATATACGTACGTATAATAATTATTTTTGTATTAAGGTTTTTGACTTTGGTACCCTGACTTTTTGGTTTCCAAGACATATTATTTCGAAAAATCAATAACATTTAGACACTTTGAGCGATACTGATTTGTTATTGGTATAAGAAAGCTAGTTAATATTAAGAGTAGGTATATTAAAATTAAGATAATTCTCAATAAATTCTGTTTTTGTATTTCACAAGTAAGTTAAGTAAGTTTTATCACAGTTAGGGTCAAATCTAACCTAAAAAAAATATAGAATACGTTTGACAATGTTGATTGCTACTTAGGTATTCTTTATAATACATGATTTGATTAGAACTATCCGTTTTATCCGTGTGGTGACAGATTGATAATACGGCGTGCCAACATCCCTATTAATCCCGTGGGTGTCGTAAGATCCGACTAAGGGAGAAAAATGGTTTTCATGCAGCGTTGTAATCACAACGCTGCATGAAAATCAACCCTTCTGACCAGCGTGGTATAGTAGGCTAAAACCCCCTTTCTAGCGTGAAGCCTCTGTGGATCATCAGCTCGTCAGCAGCATCAGGAGAACTTCTCCAGGCCGACTTCGGCCACTGTAATCAGTCTCAACAGTAAGCTTTAAAATCAAACTATCCTTACCAATATTATTCATGCGAATGTGAGTTTCTCTGCAACGCTTTCACACCTAAACCACTAAGTCCATTTGAGGAATTCTTCAATCAATGGAAATCTACTTTATTGGAAAATAACATACCCTACTTGTTCCGCGATAAGCTACATACACGCGGAGGAGCCGTAGGTAAAAGTTAGTAATATTATAAAGGTGAAATGTAAGACTGTGTATGGATGTTCGTTAACTCTTCACGCTCAAACGGCTAGACCAATTTAAATAAAATTTGGTATAGCGGCGGTAGCTGACACCTGCCTCTTCCTGGCTATTTAGAAAACTGATAAACCGATGGTAACACCGCGCGACGCTGTAAGTTTTTAAACATTATAATTATTATAATTATAAAGAGGAAAAGTTTGTATGTAAGTATGTTTGTAACGAATTGGCTCAAAAAGTACTGGACGGATTTGAAAAATTATTTCACCATTTGAATGCTACATTATCACTGATTAATATAGGCTATTTTAATTGTAAGAAAAAAAAACAAAAAAAATAACAATATGTAAACTAATAACTGCAGGTAACACCGCGAGGTTCAGCTAGTTCTCTATAATCTTCTGTTCACACAAAAAAAAGACAATTTAAACTAACGAATCTTCTTATTAAACACTTAATAATTACTCTTTTAAGAGAACATTCAAACAATAGTCTTAAGTAGAGCTCTGCTAATAACTTATGTACGAACGTAGAGCCTGAACAACAGAATCGGAACAAATAGTTCTGTGTATGTAGGGACAATGGTGGATGTGGGCAATGCTATGCAGATGTCACGATGTGGTAACGATATGTGGTATGCCTGTCACTTCTTTTCTTATTAACGTTTGATGAAAATACATTTCCTTTAAGTTGTATTGTATAAATAGAATATTATGTCTTCGCTAAAGTGTACCTATCGAGAATAACTGGTAGCCTCATTGTCTGCAATGAGTCACTTTATTCTAAAAATGGTATGAAAATATATTCATAAATTAAAAGTAAATAAACATATGAAGATGAAGACAAAGATTGTATACAGGTGTTACACATTTTTGTTAATTATAAATTTATAATGACCTCTTGTGTTTTCCATAACATTAACTGTAAGCGTTTTTGTTCCTACTTATAATTACTTTACTTTTTTCTTTCATAGTTAAAGTGAGCTGAGCATTTGAAAAAAAATACGTTTTCATTCAGGACATCTAACACACAACGCCATCTAGTCCCAAGTTAAGCAGAGCTAGTGTTATGGGTACTGGACAACTGATATAAATACTTATATACTTTTTTTTTGTAAATACATACATATTACACATAGAATATATATTTTATATATTTTTTATCGCGTATGTATCGTTGGTCTTAATATAACCAAGCTTAGAGTTATCTAGGCAGTAACAGACGTGCGAGGTGATTAAACTAATTGCCTGCTCATTGCTCAGGAGGTGCTTCTAACGGTCACTGACCCCGACACGTGTTTTTACCTTCAGCTGAACAATTGTAAATGTGTGTCATAGTAATTTGGTGGATTGCGGTTACGGTGAAGGCGTAAGTATTATTAATCCAATTAGTAAACCATAGCTGAAAGACCTCTCTCTTTCATGGACTGCCTCGGTGGCACAGTGGTAGTGAATGCGACTGCTGTGCTTGAGGTCTCGGGTTCAAATCCTGGGTCGGACCAAATGTTTGTGTGATCTACAAATATTTGTATCAAATCATAGTATACAAATAAATAAAATTTAAATGTCTGTTTCTAATTCCAAATTAACAGCTGTTTCTAAATGCATAGGAAACTATATACGATATTTACATCAAAAAACAATTCTTAAAATTTTTGTTTGTCTCCGTCTGTTCGTGCCGGTTGTTCTCTGGAACGGTTGGTGATTGATTTTTATACGTTTTTTTTGCCGATAGCTGAGATCAGCTCAGATACCGTGGAGCTCAGCTTTTACATAATAAACATGTCCAAGAAAATGTGGTTTTGAAACTTTTTTTTAAAATACCAAAAAAAATTGTTTGCATGGATTGCGTAGTCGTTTAAACTGTCACTTCGCTGCTTCCTACTGTGCTTTGTGTTGTAGGTTCGACCCCCACAGAGTAACACTTTGTGTGGTCCACAAATAGTTGTTCTGATTTTGGGTGTTCCTTTTGTATATGTTTATGTATTCCGTTACATCACAGGAGATATTCCTATTACCGATCGATTAAACAGAAAATCGAACGATCGAAGATATTCATCCTTTGCTGCATCAATAAGTTATGCACTAGTATGGTGAGTAGGTATAAGAATGGTATATGCATTTGTTTGAAATGACTTGGTCACTTGTCAGCAATTAAAAACAGTCATAAAAGCAAGTCGACAAACATTGACGTCTTTGACTTTTTGTAATTTAATAGTAGAAGCACATTTGGAGATCGTTTTTATTTTTTCGAAAGACGGTCCCCATTTTATGTCATCCACATTTTATATATTTTTTATCATTAATTTCATCACGACGACGACTTGAAGACTCGAGGACTTATAATTGAAGACTATAAATATTTGACATTGGCAGAAATAACTGATCCGAGTGATCCGGCTGGTTGCCATTTCATCAAAAGAAGAATTGTAGAAGCACATTAGCAAGCCCATACATATGTAATGTAACAATACAGGATAATGAACCACGCTATGGCGGCCTAGGATTACTTCTGTATTTTTGGGCTTCCGGTTTCGCATTCGCCAACGAAACACGACAGCACGAATACAGTCATTTTATACTTGTGTGAAAGTAGTACCGCCCCGGTCTAGCCGGCACGTTCGTACTAAAATCAGCATGTCTCTACTACCTATTAAATGTATGCTTGATACAAAATGAAATTTAGAAGTTTAAAAACATATGAAAAATAACACATACAGTAGTTTTCCGTGGGAGAGCCACGCTTCGGCATGAATGGGCCGGCTCGACTGGATTGATACCACGGCCTTACAGAAAACCGGTGTGAAATAGCGCTTGCGCTGCGTTTCACCGAGTGAGTGAGGATACCGGAGGCCCATAACCCAACCCCTCCCCCTCCCCATCCTTCAAAGGTCGGCAACGCACTTGTGACGCTTTTGGTGTTGCGGGTGTCCATGGGCTTCGGTAATCGCTTACCATCAGGTGATGCGTCTGCTCGTTGGCCCTGTATTCAATAAAAAAAAATATGTAAATCTTATCAACTGCCATTAACCGCTCCTAAACATTATGTATCTATGCCATTTCTTAGCAAATTAATTTTGGCCAAAAAAACTTAACCACGTTTACCAGAGAGGCAAACCCTAGACCCGGGTTTGTTTCAAGGTTTTTTCTCCTTGCAGTGTATTTTAAGAAAGAAAGAAATGGATAAATGACATCAGGTCCTGGACTGAACTGGAAAAATATCACCAACTGAAAGAGGCCGCTCATGATCACAAGGGATACCGTCTGCTGACCTCCAAACTTCATTTTGAAGATGGCACCCCATGATGATGAGTGTATTTTATCCTGCGTAAAATATACACAAAAAGTAATCAGCCAAACTATGTTTAACTGAATGAGATAACTAAAAATATGTATAAAGAGACTAAAGAAATACCATTACTTTTCATGTAACGTTTATATACTCAATTTGTAACACTCAAGCCTTTATATTTTCGGTACAGGCAATAATTCATAGCCCCGCAACTCCCGTAATACATAAATCAGATTTTGCTATACGTTCAGCGATATTATGCAGTATCGAGTGGCGCAATATTAATTAATCTAGACAAACCTCGTTACATGTATCCATTTAAATTCAAATTGAACGCAGGGTGAACGAAATTAGATTACATTTCAACAAATATAATTGTTGGATGAAAACCACAAAGGTCCGAACCATTTTGTTTTGGGAAAATTATTTGAAATGGTTTGGATTTAATAAAAGGTTGGTTTTTAATGTGTTAGATAATGGCACTGCAGTTGTAAACGTTTTTTTGTGGAATAAAAAGATGTTGTTGCTCGTGCAGACGTAAAAAGAGAAGTCTACGGGTACACTAGACGATCATGATTGGTGTGAGGTCATGAAATTTGCAATTCTCACTATCATCATCTCTGCTGTAACATGTACAGCAGCTGATTGTTAAGGCGGTTTTTTATTTGCAAGATATACCTAAACTAATTTACGTATGTTGGTAAAATCTAAGTAACAATATCTTAAAATCAGTTACTTGTAAAATGACTTTCGACATGCAAAATCGAATTACCTATTTTGAGCAGTTTATCGAATAAAGGATCGCATCGACTGCGATATCTTGCTTTACTTACTTACTTACAAGTCCGAAAGATACATTGTATTCTTATAATTCAAAATATCGTAAGAGTACAGTTAAAAACTGACATCCTCTATGTTAGAGTGAACAGTCGTAAAACGATGGCTATTGGAAATGATATATATCTGAAAGTAGACATTGTGATGACTCCTTCTGTGGTAAATAATGTGGTCGTAAATTTGGAGCGAGGTGTAACGAGCAGCATTGTTGAGCCACGCGAAGTATGAGTCGGCGGTCTTTTATTGTAGTGTACGAGGCCAGAGAAATAGGTACATTTGTAATATGGATATTGTCCTGAGTATATCTAAGTATGCAGAACTTGGTTTCTGTGATCTGTGATACAAAGAGAAACATATTTGTTATTTATATGTTATGGTGTTCTCCTAGCCGATTACGGCCACGGCGGCCAGATTTAACGAAGACCAACAAACTACGCAGGAGAAATTATAGTGCACAAGTATGTGCGACGTGCGCAAACACAGGTGCACTCTCTGTTCCCTATTTCTCATAATCCGATGGGACGGTTTACCGACACGACCGGAGAGAGAGTTGGCGCAGGCCCGACTTACGTGCTCTCCGAGGCTCGGGGGTTCAGATCCCAACTTCAAACTCCGAGCTGTTATGAAGTATTTCTATAATCAGAAAAACTTAATAACATTTTTGGCCCGACCCGGGATTCGAACCCGAGACCTCTTTATCGTCAGTCGCATACGTGAACTGCTAGACCAATGAGGCAGTCTTAGACCGATCAGTCAGCTTATAAGTTATTTACATACATTTTAATTATCTTCTAACAAGAAATGAGGTTAGATCATTGTTTGCGTTTGTGAATGACCACGCTTTAGTGTATTTTTAAATGGGAATTTTTATAAATTTCAAAACAATTTAATAGAACTTACTATTAGGTGAGGTGATGGATGGTATTTTATATCGAAACAACGACAACATGTTACGACATATGTTTATTTTGTTACATGTGATGTTACATGATCGTAGACCTAAACATATCGACTAGTTTAATAATATACACGAGACCGTATTCCAATTACAGCAAACTAAATTACTGAGAGAAAGCACTTGAATTACAATTAACTCGACTAAATACAGTAGCCGGGCGCCCCACTCAAAAGACTATATAAATTTGTTTCAACAAGAGACACATAATTTCACTCTAATTCAATAAACTCTTAACTCAATTTACTAGAAGACTGCTTTTGTTTGTCATAATGTGATCGCGCCCATCCAATGGCGATTTGTAACGATTTTAATGTAAGAATTATAGCTTTGGGTGCACTCCCCCTCAAAGCCCACCAGCTATTGTGATCGAGTGTATTATAATCATTGATTTATTTATAACGCCATCACGGGCGACACGATTCTGCAATATAAAATTTGCTTCAGTGTGAATAAATTAAACTCATGTCAAAACGTTCCGTTTCAGAATGTTTAAGAGCAGATTTTTATTTAAATGTCGTAAATTTATTTCTTCGCTGTTAATATTTTTATTGTCTTCTACAGTTCTTTAATTGGGTCGAGGGTCTATAGGTATTAAATAATATAGGTACATTATTAACTATAAAATAATCATTAAAAACATTGTAGTCATTTTATTTGTTATTTCTGTGAAATTAAATTTAAAAGTCATCGTGAATTCTCGTTGCCTACAAATGTTTTGCATTAAAATCCTAAGTTCTTAGTATAAAGAAAGTGGGCACGTTCGCATTTTAGCAATGTTGGAAGGTCGCCAGCATTCCCCGTCTTTTTCCAATGCACACAAGTCGTTCATCAATTAGTTCGCAAATAGTTTCTCTATAGTGCCGTGCCCCGTCATATGGGCTTAGCCCCTTGTACAGGCGTCAAATTCAATCGTGTAACTAAACTAGTTTAATCCGCAGCGCTTTGTCGGCCTCGAGTCGCCATATGGCGTCTTACAAAACCTTTTTGTCGTTAACACCATACATACGCACAATACAGGATTTAGATGTGTTTGATGACGTTTGAGATTTCACGGCTCTGACTAAATGTAAATACAATTGGTGTGAAATTACAAAAAGAAATAATGGCCGTTTTAATCGATGAAATTCTAAACTCAATTGTGTGTTCTGTCAATAGAGTTTTTATTATACCATTCCGAGAATTGCTTGGATTATAATTTCGGGTGTGAATTCGCTGAACTTTGCAGATTGATGTAAGATTTTATAATTTAAAGTGAAATGTAAATTGTGTTTAGTCTTCTTACCTTTCGCCTCAGGATATAATTTTAGACTTAGAACGATTTACACCTGAAGAAAAAGTACTAATAAGACTGACGACTATTTTCAATGTTTTTTTTTTTATTTTATTGAATAAGTTTAAACATAAACTTTGTATCGGAACTACATATGACTTAAATAAAATATTCTATACAAAGAAACCTGTTTTTTTCATTGAATAGAAATATCCAGCATGAAATATCCATTAGAGCTGAATGCTGGTTTGTTTAACGGTCTTGATGATGAAAAGTATTCAATCAACCTATCATCGTTTACTGTTCAATGTAGGTCTTCCCGCTAGAAGTACTACTTAGAAAGTCTGTTATGGGCTATTACATCAGAAGCTGCGATAGGTTGATGATGTAAGAGAACTTCTTCTGGAAACAACCCGCCAAAGTTTCATTTACATTACATTACATTACATTACATCACATCACATCACATTACATTATATTGCATTACATTACATTATATTACATTACATTACCAATAGATACGTATAAATAAAAAGTATCTCCTGCATTTCTTGCTGACCTACCTATCTACTTTTTCTATTTATTATTATCAAATGCAATGAAAACGGTGGTGGTGTATGTTCCATACTTCTTAGATTACCCCTCGGGTGTACGCATGTGTGTATGTTTTAAGCTTATGGCAATTCTTTTGCCAGGCATTGTGTTTTGCGATTTATGATAATTATTTACTTGTGTCGGTACTTGTTCAAAGAAAGGTTATAAATTAAGTTTATTTGGTTATAAAAGTTGAGTTTTATTGCCAAAGTATTTCACAAATTTTGTTTATTCATTCTCCTTAAAGGCAGTCGTACTGTAATAAAAACGTCTTGACGATGTCGATCTTTCGTGAGTTTACATATATATATATGGTAAGTGGGTTACCATGTAACGTATGTCTATACTATATGGACGTAAAGTTTATAAGTTTTAGGGGATAGACTCAGAATCAACTAAACCGATTTTGAAAATTCTTTTACCAATAGAAAGTCACATTATTTGTGAGTGTCATAGGCCATATAATAATCCGAAATATAATTACCGCGCAAAAGCAAGTATTCAATAACTGCAATCGACAAATTTTCAATCAATCTGTACAATTATATGCATCAGGAAAATGGTAAATATATTTCAATGCGATTTAGCTTTCGAGACTTTCTTTAGAAACTTTACAGGCTGCTTTATAGGTGATTCAAATTTACCTTTTGTTGTGCAAATTGTCTGTAGGGGTGCTGCTTTCAGGATTTGATAAGAGCCGAACAGATTTAGTATTACATGAAAGAATGGTAGCGTAACAAACGTGGGCTTTCATATTCTAATTTAAAGGAATGAATTATCATATATTGTAACTAATGTGAGAAGGAGAACAAGTGTCTTTGAGAAGTCTTCTAATAACTGTTTTTTCTACTCTGCCTAATGGAACGCATGAGTAGAATCTAAGATTGGTGATCACCATACTCATTGCGAACCATAAGCAACCAAACTTTTAAGATTGTGATTTAAGTTCAACGTTGATGCATCAGTCAGTGGGGCAAGTAATTTTTTATCCATAGATTAATTTCTAAGTGATGATATTCTAGATGATTCAATACGAACAAAGACTTTTTTTTTTAAATAATGTTTAAAATGGCGACAGGTTTTTTATGAACATCGTAAAGGATGGTTGGAGTGACGATATGATTCCTTTGCCATCCGAAGGAGGCTTATAAAACATATGCAGCATTAGAATGAATACATGTTGTTTTCCTCGAGTACAAAATGACCTGACATGTCAATTGCAAAATCATAACAAAAAATACAACTTACTATTAAGACCACCAGGTAGTTAGATTTAATCAGCTTAATATTAGCGGGAAAATGATCTTTGAAACCCACATTGACTTTGAAATGAAATATTCCGGACATCTAACACACAATCTATTTGGAAAACCCTCAATATTTTTAACCCAATTGATGTAGGGTAACGCAGAAGTGATATTTCGAGTGCCGCTACGCGTCAAAAGATCCTTATCGTACCGGTTACGGTTAAATATTAGCGTCCGATATAAACCGAATATTTTACTTTTTGATGGTTATGATATTCCAAGAAAAACATCTTCTCAAAAACATTTTTTTAGCACCATTTACTCGACCCTTTTTCAATGCAGGTTGTCAAGTGTCTGCGTATGCGTATACTTGTATGCATGGGCGTAGCTGAGTTTAAGATTGAGGGGGGGGGGTCAAGATAATAAAATGGGTAGCTATGTCCCTTTAACTGTAAACTATACAAATAAATAAAATTGGAGTGTCTTGTTTGTTATATTAAAATAACCACTGTTTACTAAATGCATGTATTGTATACACGGTACATTTACCAAAATTCTATTTTTTACAATTTTTGTCAGTTTGTTCCGGCTAATCTCAGGCTAGGCTGGACTAATTTTGACTGGACTTTCACTGATAGTTATCTGATGTATAAGGAGTAACTTAGGCTACTTTTTTAAGACTAGCTTCGCGTCGCGGCGTTACACGCGGTACGACAATAACCGCGGGTAACAACGCGTCGTGCAGCATTATTTTAAAAAAAGTGAGAGGTATAAAAAATATCAATAATGTTTAAACATTTGGCACTCATTCCTCCCCAAAATGTTAAACCCCAAAACCCTCCTCTAGCTACTGCTATTCAAGTATATAACAAAAGATCCCGCACTACCTACAACCCTTAAATCACGAATAATTAATTAAGCAAAATAGACAATTTAAATCTCGCCGAAAGATCCTGAAATTCACTGCACTCATAACAGGAATAATACTTTTGGGTCGTTCCACAATCTCAGTTATCTCTCACCCACAGAACTGGCCCTCTAATTTCATAATTTATCTACTGCAAGTAAAGACACGGAAGAGGTTTGTGGAATAAATCAACTCTGTGTTATGTAGCACCCGTGTCCGGAGTTCCGGACCTCACGCGATCTCCGTCCGCCACGGATTTTTTGTAGGTTTCATAACATTATATGAAGCTCGTTAATTTATTTATATTTTCTTGCTTGTTTCACAGAAAGGCCTAAAGGTAGTTTTAATATATCTGCATAGGTATAGACATGTATATTATACAATCTATATAATCTTCTACACAAATAAATGAAATTAAAATGTCTGTTTGTAACTTTAAATTAACAGTTTTTCACTAAATGCAAAAGAAAGTATATAGGATACTTACATCAAAAACTCAATTATTAAATTGTTTGTCTATCTGTCTGTCCGTCTGTCTTTGTCTGACAGGACATTCCCCGGTAGGTAGCTGATGATACAAGGAGTAACTTAGGCTGTTTTTTTAGACTTGCTTCGCCCCGCGGTGTTGCCCGCGGTTGATGTCATACCCCGTGTAACGTCGCGGGGCTCAGCTAGTCTTCAATAAGAAGATATTTTTTTTTGGATTTCAGTTTAACAGCAAAAGTCTTTACCAGTTCATTCAGGTTATAGTCTTTTCCTTGGAAAGGAGGATATTGCGAAATATGTCAAATCACTGCATAGTATAAAACAAAGTCGCTTCCGCTATCTATCTGTACCTATTTTCATTTCTTTGCGGAAATCCCCTCGTATACCACCTCCTGGTGGCATGTCGGACTCGAACCTTCTAAAACCACACGCTGTCTCGGGTACTAGATGCCGGGGAATCAGGTGCACCCTAGAAAGGAAAACTCTGGAACCCCGACGTACCTCGAGCCACGCTTTGTAGATGGCCCCCTCCTGTGTGGGAAACCCAATGCTCCCGCTACTAACCACCAGGGCGCGCACGTTCCGCAGCGTCCGTGCTGTCACCCGGGCCTGCTTCTGCTAGGACATTCTCCCAGCGTGTGGAGTGCCGTGTCCACGGTCTGACCATCGCAGTGGTGGGATTCATGCGTTTGCTCCTTGCGGATCAGAGACCGGTTCTCGCCGAAGCGAGCCTTTGTCACACGATCACCTGTGTCAGCCGGTATGAGAGGGTCCCAGGACGCCTCTCGAGCCAATCCTCCGTCACAGGTCTTACCGCCGCAATAACGGCGTGCCCAGCTATCTGTCTGTCCCTATAAATGCTTAGATCTTTAAAACTACACGCCGGATTTTGATGCGGTTTTCTTTAATAGATAGAAGGATTCAAGAGGAAGGTTTATAATATGTATAATACATGTATAATATAGTAGAGAAACACTGGTAATTTTAGAGGGTAATTTTTTTAGATGTTGTACCTAACTCAACTGTAAGCCTTAGTTATTTCAGATCGCATCCTAATTATTGTTAGGAAACTAGCAATTCTAATATTATGGTCCAAATACCTGTATCATTTATAAAAAGAACAATAATTGTCATAATTAAGATGATACCGGTTGATAACATTATATTAGAGAAACTAACAGTTACTGCAGCCGTCGTCGTACTGTTTTAACGATGAATAAGAAGCCATGAAATTGTAAATATAGTGGCTATTAATACCTGAATTGCCTATAAACTCATAAAACATAGTAACAAAGTTGTATGAACTTTGTTATTTAATCTTTAAACATTGCTGGTAAAATAACAGTGCAAAATATTTACCTAGTAGCCGATCCTATTTATTAAGTGCTTAAATTTCCATGTTAAGTGTGTCGAATGTAATAAAAAATCTGTTATTTAATTAACACGAAATAAACCCTACCACGCGATCGTAAAAGTTATTTTTACACTCGCATAAAGGCCATGACAAAGGCTCGTGCGTGCAAACACACCCGTCCGTTCACAATGTTTCAGACATTCTGTTTGCATCTCTGATCAGACTCTATTTCTATTTATTTTAAAAACAATTTATAGGGTTCTCAAAACTTACACTTGACAAGTTCTTCAACCAATTCGACTATATGCTCACATAGTACGTATGTCCTTGTTTCATGGCTTCGCAGAATCTTTTCAAATTGGGATATCAATTTTTTTTTTTTTTTTTTTTTTTTTTTTTTTTTTTTTTTTTTTTTTTTTATACCTGAGCTACCAAAATGACTCTGCCCTGCCTGATGGAAAGCACCAGCAGAATCCAAGAGTGGTGGTCACCATCCTCAATGCAAACTAGGACAGTGCAGCATGGTGACCAGAACTATGGCGGCCTAGTGAGATGCTTTTTCACGCCCCTCTTAAAGGACCCGGGATCATAGTGGGACGGAAACACGTGCGCTGGTAGTGAGTTCCAGGTCTTAACCGCTTGGCACAGGAAGGAAGAGCCAAATCGATGAGTGCGAGAGTGTATGTCTTCCACTCTGAAGCGGTGACTTCGGAGGCCAGCACGTGTCGTCCTGTAGAGGAAGGGAGAAGGGGGGACCAGTTGGAAGAGCTCTTCAGAACACTCCCCATGATATAGGCGATAGAGGACTGCCATAGAGGCGATTTCTCTACGCATTTGCAGGGGTTCAAGGGTCTCGGAGGCTTCGGGACTGCCGACAATGCGAATTGCTCGCCGTTGCAACCGGTCGAGAGCGTCAAACAAATACTGCGCGGCTCCATCGCAAAGGTGTGAACAGTACTCCACGCACGAGCGAACCTGAGTCTTATAAAGGAGACACAGATGCCCGGGCGAGAAGAACCGTCTCACCTTGTTGAGAACACCTAACTTCCGCGAGGCCGCCTTAGTGACGCTCTCAACATACTCGCGCGGGTTGAGGTCGCAGCAGATGGCCATGCCCAGGACATCGAGCCTGCCTTGTAATGGTAGTTGAGTGTTCTGAAAAGTCGGAAGGGGAAGGAATGGAGACCTTTTGGCAGAGAACGCGCACACCTGTGTTTTCTTGGCGCTAAACTCGACCAGATTCTCGCAGCCCCATTGTGAAATGCGGCCTAGAACATGGTCGAGCTCAGCGACAAGCTCCTGTCGTTTTTCCTCTACATCTACCGGCTTTGCCGCAGGGCACCCAAAATATCGTCCATGAACTGTGCTGTCGTCTGCATAGCAATGAATGTTGCCAAGGTCTAACATGTCATTGATATGCAGAAGAAACAGCGTGGGCGACAGGACGGAACCCTGCGGTACTCCTGCGTTAATCGACTGAACGTCGGAGGCCGCGCCGTCACAAAGTACTCTGATGCGACGTTGGTGCAGGAATCCGGCAACCCAGTTGCAGAGTTTGGGGGGCAAGCCAAATGCCGGTAGCTTGGAGAGAAGCGAACGGTGCCAAACCCTATCAAAGGCCTTGGCCATGTCGAGGCTAATAGCCAAAGATTCCCCGTGCCTGTCAATAGCCTCACCCCAAAGGTGTGTGACATACGCTAGAAGATCACCCGTGGATCGGTTCGGCCTAAAACCATATTGACGATCGTTAAGTAGGGTGTGATCCTCCAGGTAGTGGACCAATTGCTTGTTTATGATCCGTTCGAACACTTTGCAGATAATGGAGGTGACAGCTATTGGGCGGTAGTTGGCCGGGTTGGAGCGGTCGCCTTTTTTGGGAATGGGCTGAACATTCGCCTCCCTCCAGGCCTCCGGAACAGTTCCCGAGGAATATGACAGGCGATACAGGCGCGTCAAAACCGGAGACAACTCTGGTGCACAGTTCTTAAGAACCACCGCTGGGATACCGTCGGGTCCACTGGCTTTCCGAACGTCGAGAGACCGAAGCTCTGAGCGGACATCACTCAGCCGGATGCGAATATCCCGCATTGTTGCATCGCAGGCCGGAATGGTAGGTGGGTGCATGCCGCGGTCTTCGACTCGGGAGTTAGCCGCAAAGAGATCTACAAGCAGTTTCGCTTTCTCCTGCGGCTGATGGGCAAGTGATCCGTCGGGATATTTAAGCGGTGGTAGCGAGGGCTGGCAGAAGTTGGACTGCACGGCTTTAGCCAATCGCCAGAACTTTCGGCTACCCGTAGGGTATGCGACGAGTTCGTGGCCAAGCCGCGCGATGCGCTGGGCATCCGCTGTGATGTAAGCCTTCTTGCATTCCCTAGTGGCTTTGTTGAACGCTGCTTTTAGTCGATCCACGTCGGGGTGGCCGTGAGCGCGGGCCCTGGTCCATGCGCGGTAGGCTGATTGCTTTAGGGCGACAGCATGGGCGCATTCGCGATTGAACCAACGACGGGTCGTTGCGCCGGCGACCTCACTGTAGGGAATGTAGTATTCCATTCCGACAGTGATCTCGCCGGCCACAGCGGCCGCACATTGCGACAGATCACTGTATTTAAAGCAGCGTTGTGCCCACGGGATAGATGCGAAGTAGTCCCGCATTCCATCCCAGTCTGCAGACGAGTAGTGCCATAAGCGTCTTTTTGCTGCCACTGCTCGTGGGGGGGCAACAAGAGGCACAGTGGTGGACACCAGGCAGTGATCGGAGGATCCCAGAGGGGCGAGCACCGATACACTGTACTGCTCTGGGTGACTCGTCAGCAGAAGGTCCAGCAAGGAAGGCGCTTGACTCAGTATGTCTGGTATCCTGGTGGGCTGGAGTACCAACTGGGTGAGGTCATGCGTGAGAGCGAATGCGTGGACAGTCCGACCCGCGTGGTCAGTTCTGGAAGATCCCAACCAGGACTCATGGTGGGCGTTAAAGTCTCCCAGAAACACCAGTTCGGCGGTCGGGAACTGTTCCTGCGCTTTATCCACTGCCTGACTGAGATGTTCGAAGAGCTTAGTTGTCTCGTAGTCTCCAGAATGGGATCGATATAGGCACACATAGATTCGGCTCGAGGAGCCAGTATCCACGTGTAGCCATATAGTGGAGAAGGATGGGTCTTCAAGGCAACGTAATCGGCGACAACAAACATCCGCCCTGACGAAAAGACACACTCCAGCCTTGGCGAGGAAGCGCTCCTCAAGCACGTAGCCGGGGTAGAGAAGATATGTCGTGTCGGCAGGGCGGCGTATTTGTGTCTCCGTTAGGAAAAGCATGGCCGGCCGAGCGGTCTCAAGATGTTGGTGGACGGCGTTGAGGTTTGCATGGAGTCCACGGATGTTAGTGAACTCCACCTCAAAAAGCGGGTTGGTGGGAAAATGGCGTGCCGCTGTTGAACGTATATATTTTTTTTTCCTTACTGCCATGATAAAAAGAGATGGGGAGAAGTGGGAGCGTAAAAGGCGTGACAGTCATCGTGGCAGTGTAATACTGAGGCTCGGAATGCTGTGTCGCCATACAATAGTGAGGCCTGACGGTGACCGAACCGTCGGGCGGAAGGGCCCCCGTACCCTCCCGGAAGTGGTCGCCTGGTCCCACCGTCCGGTCACCAACCGGCACGACGAGCCACTCCGTGGATTATGCGCGACCTGACGGGGCAGCCTCCCAGGGTGGTTAGCCGTGGTTGGGCCCCTCTCTATGCCGCGGGCGGCCAGCGGCACCACCGTTTCTACGGGTCTCCCTGGCCGACGGTTCGATCCACGTCACCCTCTACATGACTTTACGAACATTCCACTGCTCACACACTTACCACGATAACTGTCACCCCTGCATCATTGGGCCTCCGGTCTCGCACTCACCAGCGAAATACGACAGTACTAAAACCGTCATTTTAGGCTTGTCTTCTGTGCGAGGGTAGTACCTCCCCGGTCGAGCCGACCTATTCATGCTGAAATCAGCATAGCTGTTGTTGAAAATTGTTTTTGAAAAGTTATTAATAAAAAAACTTGTCACGATATTCTTCTATTTCTACCATTCAAATCATATTCTACATCTAATACATCCTTTATTTAAGTTGTATGTTGCGTTGTTATAACAATAAACGTTTTAAGTACGCAACGCACATAAGAAGTGAAATATAACGGTGACGCCATTGGTCTCTGTAATATAGATAGAAGCCGTCCATAGATTCCAAACATCATTTGTAAGGCTTCGAAAACGTCTATATCTAGAGACGTTGAAATATAGCTGCAAATTTGACTGAGTGCGCACTATATCTTGAATATTGCCCGTAATATGTCAGCAAATTTGCGTCGGGGCCTTTTCTGAGATCGAGGGTTTCTATTACGCATCAGACGATTTGTACCTCTGCTTTAGGGTTTCAGCATGTAAATGAGAGGTTATAATGATAAATATAGGGCCGTATCGGAAGCTTATTTAGATCGGTATATACCCATCATATTTATTTTTTTTAAAGCGGTAATATTTGAAATTAAAATACGGGAACCTTAATTTTGTATTGTATTGTTAATTTTTCATTGTGGTTGCATTGTATTTAACCTAAGTATGAGATGGTAAACATCGGTATGAAACAATAATGGTACTGAGGAATTTGGCATATAAATGAATAAAAAATAGTAATCAAGAATCTTCATTTCATTCATCACACGCCAATCCAATTGAAAGAGAGTAATATTAAATGAGGAATTTCAGTTCAGGGACGGGTTCCTTCCTTAAAATTACTGAAGTTGAAAAAATAAGTTTGAATTGCTCAATCAACATTTCTGGAAATCTGGATTAACGGTAGACGTCTACAATGATACATACAAATTAGTTAATTTCCAGATGAGATAAGTCCTAGTGAGATAAGTCCTTGCGTATCTTAGCTCACAGTAAGTTATTGAACCGAACTAGATAATAGTTCAAATCAACCAATAACCGTCCACTACTGAACGAAGATATCCCCAAGAAGCGCCAACTTTCCCGGTCTTGGGCACACACCATCCATCCGCTGCTAGCCACTTTCTTTAAATCGTCGGTCCATCATTGGATACGATAGTAGCTATGAAAAGTTAATTGTTTTGACTGCCTAAGAATCAAATTTTGAAGCAGATGAATAATTTTACCAACAAGCAAGTGACATCACCTCTGAACTAAATGTTTTTACCTACTGTTGACCTAAAAACACAAAAATAAAAATCCTTTTCAGGAACCAAACCTAAGCCTACCATCCATCTGACCCGAACCTGCTTAGCATACGTATTGCATTGCTCATTGCCATTCACATACTCCCATACATATTTAGAAGGGCGCCCTTAAATGGACTATTATCTAAGTACTTACCGCTATCAATTTCGTGAAATATATGTGAATGTGAGGGCTGCATATATCGCCTTAGTATTATAGTCATTTACATAAAGATATTCTGATAATAAATATAAGCCATAAACTATTTAAATTTCTAAGTTTTTATAGACTTTAAAATCAGGGTGAATTTCTAATTTGACCTTATATTATTGTTCATATTTTTTGTTTGTAGTATCACTACTCCATCATTTATGACTCATTATGGAAAATCCTTTTTAGTCATATTCAAACTTGAAGTAAAGTTCCAACCACATTGAAATTAATTCGTCTATCATTTGTTTTCGTGTTTGTTTTGTTTGTTGGATTGTTTACTAATAAGTTGTCTAACCACACCAGTTAATCTAAATTTATTAAAGTAACGTAACAAGTGAGGTTTTAGAAGATCTCCCAGAGTTTTAGCTTCCAGCACGTAGTCCTGCGTTCCTTCTGCATGATTTACTACCCGCGCGTGACCCAGTCACAGGGCGTGTTTAGACTGCGAGGCTTATATTGCTTGATATTATTTGTGTGTGAGTTGTAACGTTTTGTAGAAGGATTACTATCTTAGTGATAAGGTTAATAAATTTATTACCCGTACAGGTACGTCAGTGACTCAGTAGACGTGTTTTAATCTGTATGTATTTATGTCACATACATTAAACGGACACAAAGAACACCGGGACTCAGAACTACATTTCGTGGATCATACAAATTGTTGTCCTATGTGGGATTTGAATTCACAACACTAAGCGCAGTAGAAAACGGTGTAGCAACCGCTTAAACAATTAGGCCAACCGTGCAGGTGAAGTTTAAAGCTTTTATTGTTGAACATTTGTGTACCTACACAATTAGTATTTTCTTTTAAAATACGCAACATCAAGTCAGGAATCCACAAGTTCATTGTCAACGTGACACAACATACGATCTTCACCCAATTTAAGAATATTTTAGACGCAATGAGGGAAACTGTTGGTTGCGGATAGCACATAACCAGTTGTTGGGGATGTGTATTCCTATTTCTTTTTGTGTAATAGTAGGCAAACGAGCAGATGTATCGCCAACCGCCGCCCATGGACACCTGCAACAGCAGAGGCGTCACAAGTGCATTGCCGGCCTTTGGGGATGGCGAGAGGGATGGTTTGAAGTATAGGCCTCCGGTATCCTAACTCACTCGGTGAAACACAGCGCAGGCGCTGTTTCACACCGGTTTTCTGTGAGGCCGTGGTATCACTCCGGTCAAGCCGGCCCATTCATGCCGAAGCGTGGCTCTCCCTAATGTGGCAGTTGTCTTTTACAATAAATATAAAAGTACTGCATTACGGACGTCGTCAAGTAATGAATCTACAGACGACTCCCTAATTCCGTTATTAATCGTACAAAAGCGACGCTAAATTATCCGGCGTTCCGCTAAATCATGCACTGTTCTTTTAATTAGTAAAAATAATACTACCATCCAAATGACTTTCAAATGCCTTGAGAATTTTCCCTGAACTGAATGTTTAATGAAGCTAGGGAAAAACTTTCATTAATTACATCTGTACAACCAGAGTGCTAATAAATTTTCATGCCACTTAGGCTATGCATACATTTAGATTACTTTCCTTCCGTCCTGAAAAACTGGGTCATGAATTTAGGGAATCGGAAGTTTAATTAAGGACAATTATTTGGGACCTTATTCTGCTGCATTCCTTTGCTGTTCTGTTAATAAAGTGATCTTGTGATATTCTCATTATCATCTCGGTAATACTACATTTACTATTGAATATAGCTTTGGTATGAAAACATCCTGAATATGCTTAAATTACCAATCTTTTTTTATTTAAAACTCCCATAATTATGGTCTTTAATTCCCAATTTAAGTAGAGCTTTTACTATGATTAGCGGTATGACAATAAAATTGATATTTATGTTTTCAAATGCATACATATTGTAGTAAATAACAACTAAAACACAACAATAGTCATCGTATAGTAAACTAAGTGCAATACACGAAGGCCAATGCGAGCGATCAGTTGTAATAATTCCTTTTAAGTATAATTGTAGATCTACTTACCTCAAAAGATTACGTTGTAAGTTGTTTAAACTGTGTCGTAGTAATAAAAAATATGATATTTAAAGTGGTCTAGAGCTTTATAATCAATGCGATATTTTTTCCTAATTAAGTAATTTAACAAGTATCTGTGCAGGCCAGTGTGGTACATCAGACCAAAATCTCCTTTTAAAGTTGAGGCTTATGTCCAACAGTGGACTGTTAAAAGCTGTTGATTGATTGTTTGGCAACGGTAGCCGTAACGGACCAATGCTATGTGTATAAATAAAGAGAATACAAATATAAAAGTATGTTTCTACTAAATGACAGGGGTTTCTGAAATCATCTGGCTCGCATATCAAAAAAGTATTTTCTTAGCTGTAATTTTAATTGTAATTTAAAACTAACTAGCATACCTTACAATGATTTTACTGTTCAATAAATTTGCGTCGACCTCTGATTCGCTGATACAATTTTCTGCTAAATGAAACAGAGGGCTCTCTGTCCATTACAATTTAGTTCACGCCACAATAAATCAAACTATTGAATAGTATTTCCACATTCGTTGAAATCACATTCAAAATTTACAAAAGAAGAATTGCCACAACAAAATAATCAACTGTTATGAAAACTAGGAAATAAGTTATCCTGGTAAATTTATTATGCCATTAGCAAAAGTAATTTATAAACTCAAGATAATAGTAAGACAATAGCAAGTTATCTTTGTACGTCATAAAGTAAATTTACAAGACGTTAATCATAAGAGATATGGTTAGGTACTTACTATGTTAGACGCGTCTTGGCGCATACCATATCTCGCTTAATTTATCATCTACCACAAGAAATTGATATACGCACCCAGGCCGTATGCTGTCAGATCGTCTACATAAATTCTGGACACGTTACATGGTTTAACCTTGAACGAAACGATGTTAAGTTAAATGAAATTAATCTTTGAATTTGATAGTTTAAAGTATATTTTAGAGAGACAGGTGTTTCTGTTTCGTTCTTGTAAGACGCCCCTGCGTGGTGCCAAAGCCCTACGGGTGGTAAATCGGTATTTGCATACGTGTTTGTTTTATAATAACAAATCAAAAATGATTGTGAGCTTATTAGTGAACGGATGTTCGGGTTGTTGTTTTTACTCGAATAAACCTATCTGACTGATATTTATAATCAGTTCGATATCCATCGGGGAATCGATGTTGAAAAGTTTATGTTAAAATTTTATGTTACCCGTATTGGAACATAATATGTTACAACCGTTTTGTGTTACATGAGGAAAAATTTGTAAAATAACTTTTAGCTGTTTTACAATTTATTATGACTAGTGACCGCGTGGTGTTCGAATTTCAAACATAATTCATGTCTGGTTTATTTTATTGGCCAGTGTCACTTAATAAAAATAAATAAACTGATCAGTTTTATTTTTTTTAAATATATTCCATGTTGCGTTAATAAGGCTATATCCAAAGATGCGGGGATTACCACTACGTTAAAAAAGGACTTAAGTACAAGTGACCAACCACGATGAGGTGGAAGACGTCACCGTCGCCTATTGGTGAAATGTAAGAAAGAGATCCAGAAGGAGAACCTCAATACACGGACGATTCAGACCAGAGCTCTCCAACGCAGACGTACAAGGAGATCGGATCCCAGCTAAACTGGATAGACGGAAAGACAAACGAGAAGGTATTCTATGTTGTATAATTGTTTAATTGCCAGCCAGTCACCGCCAGTGGAACCTAGTCGAATCATTAAAAGTTTAGGAGGAAAAGATTAGGAATAAATAAAAACAATGAAAATTTATAATTTTATTGGTACTAGCTTTTCTTCGCGGCTCGAGACTGCTTAAATCAACTACCATCGGTTCTGTCAAACAATATATGTACAACCAATACATATTATAGAGCCAAGCTGATTAGAGCACGACGACAGAAGATCAACGTAAAATAACAACGTTCGTGCTGTCGTGTTTCATTGGTGAGTGCGAGACCGGAGACCCAATGATGCAGAAGCATCACTAGGTCGCCATGGTGTGGGTCACCGTGCTGCATTGTTGCATTGTCTGCATTCGCAATGAGTGTGGTGACCACCACTCTCAGATTCTGCTTATGCTTTCCATTAGGCAGAGTAGAGTCATTTTGGCCCAAGCCCGTACATAAAAAGAAATCCATAAGTAGCTTCCATCCATATCTATACAAATAAATTAAATGTGAGTGTCTGTTATATATCATCATATTGAAATAACCGCTTTTTACTAAATGCATATGTATGTGTACACACGGTACAAATAACAAAATAACATTTTTAACAAATTTTGTCTGTCTGTTTTTTTGACGGGACTTTCACTGATAGGTAGCTGATGATACAAGGAGTAATTTAGGCTACTTTTTAAACTAGATTCGCCCCGCGGCGGTACACGCGGTACGTCCATAACCGCGGGTAACACTGCGGAGTTCAGCTAGTTTTAAATATATCATGGAAAAAGTTAATCTCTAATTAGTACAAACTAAAAAGTTGCTGAACACTACACCTAGGGAAAAAAATGCTTTAATTTACACTCCGATGTGGTACTGGTTGCATTTTATTACGTTTTTGTACATACTATGTGGTTTTCTATATAAGGTAGCAAGTAGTCGACAAACATGGTAACACTTAAAGAATTCATTAACATACTCTATAGTAGTTCTCATAAATCTTGAGCCAATAATACGCATTTCATTTATATTTATTTTATTACTGTTCGCCGTCTCTATTTAAAGGGCTGGTCGGCAACCCGCGAGCTATACTTGAGTTACAAAAGTCATTACCATTTTTTATGGCCTAGTGAGCAAACGAGCATGCGTATCGCCTGATGGTAAGCAATTACCGCCGCCCATGGACACCCGTAACACCAGAAGCGTCACAAGTGCGTTACCTTTTAAGAAGAATTACGCTCTTTTCTTGAAGGTTTGAAGGTCATATTTGTCCGGGAATACAGCAGGCGACAGTTCATTCCACAGTTTTGTTGTGCGAGGCAGAGAGTTACGGGAAAAGCGTACAGTAAAATTACAATTTAAATTTTGGTATTTCGAATTTCTTACACAAATGTATACAAGAATTTAAAAACTTGCTTCATGAACTAAATTGTATTTTTTAATTTGTAAATATAAGTATGTACATAACTAAATTTATTAAGTTCTGGCTTTTGTATGTCGGTTATAGCAGAAAAGAGTAGTTCATGTCCTTCCTCAAGATGAAAGTATCTACGGAGATGCTTTCATTCTCGATAATTTGCCACGGGCTAAATTTCAAATAAACAGTTTTTTTTCCAGACATCTAACACACAATGCCATCTAGTGGGTACTAAACAACTGATATAAATACATACATTATTTTTTTTATGTAAATACATACATACCATACATAGAAAACACCCAAACTCCGAAACAAATATTTGCAGATCATACAAATATTTGGTCCGACTCGGGCATCGAACCCGAGACCTCAAGCACAGCAGTCGCATACGCTACCACTACGCCACCGAGGCAGTTACAGTGCAGCGGTTTAGCAGTTTATTTTGAAATTTTTGATATTAGGTAGTATGGATAATATCTTTTTTTCGATTCACGTACATTAATTAATTAATTAGCAATAAAAAATTAACACCTTTTGCTACCCTCTCGATTACTGCAGCAGTATGGAGGGAATCGATCATAGACATTAGGTACATGTGGACGTAAACGACGCGCCCAAACCATGTTTTTCTTTGTAACCAACTTCTTTTGTTGGTGTGTTTTTAGTTTTATAAAATTATAATATTTCTTTACTTTTAGACACCTTAACAAATTGTTTATTACTCTAAAGTACCGTATTCATATGAGAATCATGTGCAAATTCTAGACGATATTGCGTGCCAATCGTGTGCCTTACCATAGATAATTGAATTTAACAGAGTTTTATTTGCTCGTGCAATTAGAACGACAAACTAGTTTGTACTGGGAAAATAGTTTATGAATGCTTGTGATTGGTTACGGTAAGTTATGCATGATATCCAATCAAGAACTTTCTAAATATTTACTTATAATCAGCCTGTATTCTTACTACTATAGGCTATATGGTATAAGTAACATCATAGAGGAAAAAATAGAAGGAAAGAGACGAAGAGATAGACTGAGACACAGTTATAAAGAGCAGATTAAGGAAAAGCGGTGGTTGCGACGTATAAGGCCAAGAAAACGGCTCTTGATAGTGAGAACTGAATAAAGCTCTATCGATAAGAACGTAGCTCTTAAGTAAATGATGATGAGGCTGTAGATACTATGCTACTATAGATACTGTGCGATTTTCCCGAAACTTTCTGCCGCTCACAGCAAAACTGTGGAATGAGCTGTGTCGCCTGCGGTGTTCCCGGACCAATACGACCTTCAAACCTTCAAGAAAAGAGCGTACTCCTTCCTAAAAGGCCGGCAACGCACTTGTGACGCCTCTGGTGTTGCGGGTGTCCATGGGCGGCGGTAATCGTTTCCCATCAGGCGATACGTCTGCTCGTTTGCCCGCTATATAATAATAAAAAAAACTAGGTTTAATAATCGAGCATTTCGGTATCGTATACGAATTGATTTATGTATTTCATATGTTTTTTCACATTTCTGTAACAGTTATTCAAGCTTGAGTCGAGAAGCTTTCTCCCACAAGTTTCTGTAGTCTGCTTTAGCATTATTTATATTGTATATATTAATTCAAAAACATTAATCAACCGAAGTTGCATTGATATAATAAATCACATTAAAAACTACCAATCTGTTATCACTAACAAACGGTAACTATTAAAGATGGAGTATCATTATAATCTCTATTCTAAGGGCTTACAGACTAAAACGGCTTAATAATCTTCCTTTCTGGCACTCCAATTTGCGGTTTTCCACATCCTAGGTAATTTATTAGGTTAGCAACGGTTCTGGCATATAACAATGTTAATATTGACGTGTATGGAAACATCATATTTCGGTTACTCATTAAAAGTCATTTAATATGAAATTATCATCAATAGCTTTATTTGTTTAAAAGCTTTTACTTATCGACCGTCGTTTACTCTACAAGCTAATCATTATTAGTGCATTAAATAATAAACGTATTACAGGTGCACGCGTGTATATTGGTTTTCACGATAAAGAGTAGCCTGTCCTTCCCCAAGAATCAAATACTAAATTTCATTGAAATTAATGCAGTGGCTTTTTAAAATAAATAAATAAACAAGTACCGACAAGAAACTCCGATAGTCTGTTCTCTGACATACATAACCGATCGCATACAAGGCCCATTATGTTACAAAGTAACTTTAGTTTCAGCATAATTTTGTAGTGTATGTGAGTGGTTCAGAGTTCCTGGTGTGCTTATACAGTCACATACTTGAAGCGTCGTCGTCACTCGATCTATCCGTCACCAAGCGCCCGCTCACCCGCGCCGTCTACTAAATATGTTCACGCCAACATTACGGTTTCCGATACTATTTCCATTTGTTGTTGTTTCCTCGATTTCACTGGCTTACTAAACACGTGATCGAGGAAGCTTTATGAAGCTTTATGTCTATTGGAATTTTTATTTTGTAGCAATTATACGCTATAGGTGGTTGAGTTCAAAAGCTAGAAGGTTTAGACACCTTTGATCCCTGTTTCGACGTCATTTGATGTAAAATATTGTCGTTTTAAATATAAAAAACATGATATTGAAATTAGTTGACTTTAGATTTATTATGAAGCATATTAGTTTTCAGCTTGTAGGTATGGTAGACTAATACCTGCTGACTAAGGCCTGATAAGCTGTTAATGTGATGTTTTGACTGCCTCGGTAGCGTAGTGGTAGCGTATGCGTCTGCTAAGCTTGAGGGTTTGATTCCCGGGTCGGACCAAATGTTTGTATGATCTGCAAATATTTGTTTCGGGGTTTGGGCGTTTTCTATGTATAAATATGTATGTATTTACAAAAAAAGGTATATAAGTATTTATATCAGTTGTCTAGTACCCATAACACAAGCTCTGCTTAGCTTGGGACTAGATGGCGTTGTGTGTTAGATGTCCGGAATATTTATTTATTTATTATTTGATGTGTGACATTATACTTACATTTGTTTGGACAACATTTTCTAATCTTAAACTTAGTCTTTTGTTTTAGTACATAATGTCGAAGTCACATTTTATATTTATAGTCGTTCCAATACTTTAATTAACTTTTGACAGATCACGCACATAAAGTTTTGTAATAATTTTTGATACAATGTACTACAGATAATACTGTACTTTATGGGCGGGCTCCGCCTACTTAGGGATGTGTCATTCGTAATTAATGACCACAGACTATAAAAACGGTTTTGAAATAAATCGATTATCGATTATATTAATAAAACATACAATAAAATTATTGTGATTATATTTTATATCAAATCACGTAAAAAGCTTTATTATTTTGCATTAAAATGCCCTAAATGTCTCTGTTTCAATGCATAAATAATTTGCATATTGAAAACAGTTCCATCGTACTCGTACCTAGTAATGGATCGAATGTATTCGCCGCAAATTAATGAATCTAAAATAATTGTTTAGACTTACTATAGTTGGTTCAAATAAAAACTACCTGCGGTACCTACTTGTAATGAACAGGTACAAAATGTTGAAATTCGTAGTAATTTACGGATTAAAAATAAAACAACCAAAAGAGGTACTGTAATACTAATTTTAATTATAAAGAATCGTCTTCTTCGTATGACCAGGAATCATCATCACTTGAGTTCTCAGTAATATTGACTATCATTTCTTGGATAGATAAATTGTCGAATGCAACATCCCGATCCCAATCCGACATTATCACCTTCTTTGTTTTTTCTACAACATTCGCCCAGTTTTCTGGAGTTACTTTTTCACACGCATTTTTCAGTAAATTCAGCATTTTTCTTGCGGTGAAAGGAGGAGTTGTATTGTTCCTCGCAGCATATCCTTTAACTTGTGCCCAGATCATTTCAATTGCATTATATTGGCAGTGATATGGGGGAATTCTGAGGACGGTATGCCCATGCTCTGCTGCCATTTCATCTATGACGTATCGTTTTGGCAGCTTCTTTGTTTTTAATATCTTTACTAACTCTACTTTTAGTAGGGACTCATTCACCTCTTCGCCATTGTCACGGAGCCAGTTTATAATTTCATGTTTTTTGTTGGCCTGTGTTGGTATTTTATTAATTTGACGAGAGTGATAAGGTGCATTATCAATAAATATTATTGATGGCTCTTCGAGTGATGTAAGCATTTCTCTGAACCACTTTTCATACACGTTCGAATTCATCTCCTCATGATAATCTCCTGTTTTCTGGGATTTAAAAGCTAATAGAGCGCCTGGCACAAATCCTTTTACTGTTCCTGCATGACAAATAATCAGTCGTTCGCCTTTTCCCATTGGTACTGTAGAAGTGGAGCCAACGGTGTTGTCAGTCCAAGTTTTTGACAGCGTATGATTCGCATTGAGCCAAGTTTCATCTGTGAAAACAACATTCGACAAATCTTCTATTTTTTTTGCTTGTCTTAAAAAATCGCATCTATACAAAGCAATATCATTGCGTTCCATTAAAATTTTTCGTTTGTCACATTTTTGGAATAACATTCCAATGTCTTTCAATACCTTTGTCAGAGAAGATTTTTGACCACGGAACAAACCACTATTTCGAAGAGATTGTGTTAGTTTTTTTAATGTTGGAATCTCTTTTCTTTGGTAATAGTCGTATATAACGGGTGTTTTTTTAAGCTAGATAGAACTTTAAATTGTAAAAAGTAACACAAAAAATTAAATTTTGATGAAACTTTTTTTTTTATTTGTTTCAGTATACTCTGACAAATCATCATGAATAGACTCACGCTTGAACAACGCTACGAAATTATCCAAATTTACTTTGAAAATCAGTCGTCGATTCGCGCAACTTATAGACGACTGTTTTATCGCAAAATTGTGTTCAGCGATGAGGCGCATTTTTGGCTTAACGGGTTTGTTAATAAGCAAAATTGCCGCATATGGAGTGAGACCAATCCACAACAGACCCTACAGACTCCATTACATCCAGAAAAATGCACCGTATGGTGCGGTTTTCACGCTGGTGGCATCATCGGACCTTATTTCTTCAAAAATGAGCTGATTTTCAAAGTAAATTTGGATAATTTCGTAGCGTTGTTCAAGCGTGAGTCTATTCATGATGATTTGTCAGAGTATACTGAAACAAATAAAAAAAAAAGTTTCATCAAAATTTAATTTTTTGTGTTACTTTTTACAATTTAAAGTTCTATCTAGCTTAAAAAAACACCCTATATATATGATGACGAATAGCATCAGCGTCAAAATTGTCAACGGCTGTAACTTTACTAGGCGGACGTTTTTTCTTAGGTGTAGATAGCTTATTCTGTTCCATGCCACTGCTGCCGTAGCCTTCTTTTGTTATTTTTGCCACTGTTGAAATACTGTAGATTATTTTAAAATAGACATAGAGAGATTTAATAAAGATCATCAATAGTTTAACAAATACAATATTAACCACTGAATTACAACACAATACAATAATACATTTTGAAAATTCAGTTCCTTTTATATATTTTTTCATGACATAGAACCGTAATATTTGAACAACATTCTTTTAATCCATTTCTTCTTTATTTTGACAAAGGAGGTCGCACATTGAAACACATAGAAATATGAAGTACGAAATTATCTATAAAATAATGAGTTTGTTAAATCGATTAAAACTTCTTAATGCATAAAATCGATCGATGAAAGAAATCGAATAGGTAACGGGTCAGGGTATCACTATTTGATTAAGTATTAGAGCTGTCAAAAGTTAAATAAACTATTGGAACGACTATAGTATTAAACCCTCCAAATAAGTTAAAATGATGGTGTTATGTTTTTTTAAAAAAAGTTTAAACTGCACTTTCAACAATGTAAGTTATTGATCTAAACATTAGGTACCTTTGGATTAACATCAATTGATAGTAATATTTTAAGTTTTATATATTATAAATTTATCATAATTTTAGTACCTCTTTCTGTCTGTCCTACTGATCTCTCTATGTAAATCTCTTTAATATACTAAACATTTCGAACGCAATATTTTGGATGACAAATGTCATGATATTTATTACGCATACACTGTTTCCTGCCTTATAAAACGAATGAAAATCACAAAAGCCTTTTAAATTCGATTGCAAATCGAATTTCTAATTTATTTCCATGGATCCGATCTATATTTACGATAATATAGGTACATATGTTACAAAATTAGGTTACTAACTCACTGGTATATCTTTCCCCCAGCTATCGTACATATCTTTCGAACGAGGTTTATAGGACGATTTCCGAGGTCTTTATGCGGTTGTGTACGGCAGACGACACTAAACGCAACCCAGACCGTTAAATATACGCATCTTTCCGATATTATGTTTCGTGTAATAAATATATTTATTAGGCGTATAAACCGTTTCCTTACTCTCTACAAATTCGCCAGTTGGAATGCGGAACGAAATGTGTTCTTGGGAATCTTGGGTTGATCAATCAGGTTTAGGCAGAATCACTTACATACTTTGCTTGGTATAATTATGTCTGGCCACACATCTGACGAGCCAATCAACGTGTGCTAAGAATTTCAAAGTATAGTTTTCCGGGGACAGAAATCGGACGCCACGGTGAAAGCAAATATGTCACTTAGAAAATAAGACAGTTTTTCGCCTACCTGGTATAGATTAAGTATTAATAAGTTTAATTATAGCTATGTAACAAAAACATCCAAAGTCAAAGGTCTCAATGCGTTAAAAGTAAAAAAGGCATTATTATGACATGAAATAATAGGTTCTTGTTAAAAAATCGCCCTTACAAACAAACTTGGCAAAATGAGATAATTTAAAATTGTTGTGTACAGTAATCTAAATTTAAAGGTTCGTGGTATGCGAGGGTTTGGAACCTAAGCCTTCCTGGATACGTATTAAACGGCATATACAATTATTATTTTTCATTAATTGGTAGGTATCATTAAATCAGAAAGGTTAAAAAACAAATATACTAGTTCTTAAATAACATTTTAATTGGTTAGACTAATGTCAACGTTTCAACGCTCATTAAAAACCTAACTGGAATAGTGTTGTAATTTTATTAAGTAGTTAACTTTAGTGCTCTATAACTATTTTAATAAAATTCGCATAACTTTATATGACAGCTGTTTGTTAACTTTGTAACTAAACTATATATCTATATATATAAAAATGTTATGTTGGTTTGTGTACGCTTCAAAAACTCAAAAAGTTCTGCACCGATCAAGCTGAAATTTTAGAATGATATATAACCCGCAGCAAGGATTGTTTTTATCTAATTTTTGCATCAGTCACATATGTGGATATCCGCGACCGCGAAAAAACATGAAAAAACCGACATAAACGCGGGCGGAGCCGCGGGCAACAGCTAGTAGTTTATATAACTTTTAGACTTTGCTGACATTTTGAGAAGAATCTATATTTCTAATCATCAACAACCCATAACGGTCCATTGCTGGGTTCGGGTCTCCTCTCAGGAAAGAATTAAGGCCATACGTCCCTACGCTGGCCAAGTGCGGGTTGGGGACGGGTAAGATAACGTTGTAATCTTGCCGTTGGATGTTTTTAAGCCACCCAAAGGCCTTCAACTAAGCTTCACGACTGTTATCCTATAATAACAACCGGGACCGACTGCTTAACGTGACCTCCGAATCACGGAGACGCTCATGGTATAATGCCACTAGCGGTCACCCGTCCAGGTACTGACAGCACCGTCCTTGATAGTTTCTAATCACCGAGTACAAACGGGATATGGGCTATATGTAATAGGTTAAATAAATTAAAAAAAAAATTGAGGTAAATGTCAAGTCACAGAAATAAGAACGTTCCTTATTTCTTAAATCTTAAAGGCCGTTTCGTGCATTGTTAAATCTATTTTGTTAAATACCTATGCTATATGCTGAATCTCTCTTCTTCTGACTAATTTCCTCCCGGAACTTCCCGAGAGTCATAACTCGGTGTGACCGTGGGTAGCTACTGTTGATTCTGGTGTACAGGAGTTACAGTGGTGGGTGTGTTGGCAGGACTATACCCATATGCTTAATCTGTTGAAATACCAGCAAAATTTGTTTATATTGATTAACAAAAGCTCAAAAGTTACTCTAAAAGTAAGTGAGTTACGGCTAAATTTGGCGAAAACCGTTACTTGTACTTACCGTACTTGATATTAAGTTTAAATCCACTCCAAATATAGTTAGATGTATTTCAAATAAACAGATCAGTGCCAAAACTGAACGAAAGCGCAATAACAAGCGAACATTATTGTTTTACATTTATCTAAATAAAGAACAAAGTTTCAGTCATGTTGACTGTATCTAAATTGGGCATTTCATGAGTTGTTAAGCAGTTAAGCCGTTGTTTCAAGCTTTCAACAATACGATGGGCTTTAAAACATGGCTTGATTAATGTTTCAGCTTTTTTATTGTTCGTATGGACTTTCTTATCGTTGTGACACAACTGACACAGAGTTGAGTAAGTTATTATCCTGCCCTGTTTGTTCATTTCTAAGAAAATACGCGATGTTTGCTGTAACATTTGTAGTTATTATTTACTTTTATTATGAGATAAACTTCAAGTAATTATAGTACACGAATATTTTGTTTTATGCATTCTATTTTAAAACATATTTTATAACCTCATGCATTTCGTTTGACAGAATGTTGCTTTAGAATGTATTGGACTGAATATTCAAATTACTGTTCGATGGTAGATTTAAGACCTGCAAATAACTGTAACGAAATCATGTTAGTAAGTAACAGCAAGTGTGACTGCTAATGGATATAAAACAATGTTTGGTTATGTGTTAAATTATCTAAGAACTAACTGACCAACTTAAAAAGAGAATAAATTTCATCGCCAATCAGACAATACATCGGTTACAGCCCTCCAGGTGGCATGTGACACCGCTAGTTATGAATTATTTTCTTAAATTCCTGTGCTCATACAAAACACTTTATAAATACATAAGTACATCTTACGATATATTTATTGCGCCATACACAATTAAATATAAATTGCTGTTTCTTTTATCAATAAAATGTAGGACCGGAGCCGCCAACGCAAACCAGGCGTGTATTGTAAGAAGCGGCGAGAGAAATAAGATGCGTGGGCGACGCTACACAGAATACTTGGGGTATTTGTTTGTTGTATTTCAGTCCACGAGCTCGTTACGATAACCATAATAATCTCAGCGAAGTTTGAATACATCCTAATCCATTACTGTACTCTTCGAATGGTTATTTTACAGCGCTTTAGACAGTGTTACTGATTAGTTAAGAGATAAATCTATCTAATGTAGCAAATTAATGATCGTTCTATTACTTATATGGGTTTTATGCTTGCATTTAGCAAAAGTTTGTTTTATACCGAAGTCCCTGTGGGTCGTAAGAAATGATGCAGCATTAATTTATCAGATATGAGATATAATGTGGATTAGAAAACCGAATAATCTGGAAACAATCTACAGTGCCTGTTTGTTTATTTAGAGGAATATTGAATTTGTATGCCGTGGGAGAGCTACGCTTTGGCATGAATGGGCCGGCTCGAACGCAGTGATACCACGGCCTCACAGAAAACCGGTGTAAAAAGCACCTGCGCTGTGTTTCACCGAGTGAGTGAGGAAACCGGAGGCCCTACCCCATCCCCTTCCGCCATCCCCTTCCTCATCCCTCAAAGGCTGGCAACGCACTTGTAACGCCTCTGGTGTTGTGGGTGTCCATGGGCGGCGGTAATCGCTTACCATCAGGCGATACGTCTGCTAGTTTGCCCCCTATTCCATAAATAAAAAAATTTGAATTAATCATATAAACAGATTATGAATGAGAATTAATTCTAGATCTAATTAGACCGTAATTAACAATCTTTAACGATAACTTATAATAATATCCACGCACAGTTCACACACAACTGTCAACTCTCAAATTAGTCAGTCTGCACCTCTACACTATGGTAATAAGACATGCTTATATATTTGAAAATACATAAATTAAATAAAGAAATAAATTACACTCAGACACAGAAAAAATATTGTGCTCATCATACATTTAATTGTCTTTGGTGGACATCGAACTTACGACGTCTGACTCGGCAGTCAGTATCACTAACTACTACGCCAGACCATCAAAATGTTGTAGGTATTATAAAAAAAGAAATCTATTTGTCCGCATAGAGTCATTTCATCTCCGTCTTATAGTAGACATAACAGTAAGTTTAGCATAATCTCACAATTTGTCGGGACAGTCCCGTGCAGAGATAGGATCCCTCATATTTTCAGGATTATCCCACTTCTGACGAAAGAGGTCGGTTCCCTTTGGTCGTATATTTCTCCTTTAGGAAAATGTTCCAAATAATAAAAGGTTTTTATATGACTAAATTTATGTTCAGATATGTTAAATTGTTTCTATACAAAAATTTTCTGGCTAAATTCTATCTATACAAATCTACACAAAATAAATTTTTGTCGCCGTAGTCGGGTGAAATGTACCTACAACTTAATAACACATAGGTAGGTATGTGATTTTTTTTTTTTAAAGAGGTTTTCTTCCCCCAGCACCGACGAACGCTAAGGCGCTCGCCAAGCCTGCGAAGCAGGCGAAGGCGAGGCGCAAACTCCGCGCCCCGACAACCGCTGCAGTGTGTCTAACACTGCAGCCGGGCGCGGTAGAGAGGGGGGTCACCTACTCCCAGGTGATCGCCAATGCCGAGAGGTCAATAGACCTGAAGACTCTCGGCATTGACGGTCTCCGGTTCCGCACTGCCGTGACCGGGGGAAGGATCCTGGAGGTAGGTGGCGCTGACAGGGCCACCAAGGCCGATAAATTGGCGGCCAAGCTTGAAGCGGTGCTGGGAGAGGAGGTCCGTATCGCCAGGCCGGAGAGGTGCGTAGAGTTGCGCATCTCGGGCCTGGGCGATGCGGTGACCAAGGAGGCGGTGGCCAAAATCTTGGCGGAAGAGGGAGGCTGCCCTGTCGCCTCCATCAGGGTGGGCGACATTAATCGCCCCCCTGGTCGACAGGGCACTGCCTGGCTGCGATGCCCGGTTGCGGCGGCCAGGAAGTTGACGGACGGCCGCCGCATCGTCGTCGGGTGGTCAACAGTCAAGTTGACCACCCTGGAGCCAAGGCAGGCGCGGTGCTTCCGCTGCCTGGAGCCGGGGCACGTGGGGGCCAAGTGCGCAGCTAAAACTGACCGCAGCGCACTCTGTTTCCGCTGCGGTCAGGAGGGCCACAAGGCGGCCGCCTGCTCTGCGGACCCCAGGTGTCCCGTCTGTGTTGCGGAGGGAGTAGACTCCGGACACAGACTTGGCTCCGTCAAGTGCCGGGCAGCCTCCCTCAAGAGGGGTCAGGTGAAACGGAAGGCGACAGGGGGGGTGGAACCCAGGACCACCCCAACCACCCTGTCGCCGCCGACAGTCGAGGAGGATATGGACACCGCCCAAATATAAATGGCTGCTAAAATCTCCATCCTGCAGGCCAACGTCAACCACTGCGCCGCGGCACAGGATCTACTGGCCCAGACCGTGGCTCAGTGGCAGACGACAGTGGCGGTAGTCGCCGAGCCGTACTATGTTCGCACCGGCCCCAACTGGGCCAGCGACAGCGACGGCTTGGTGGCTATCGTCGCCCAGCGAACCGGCCCCCACCAACTCGCCAGAGTAGTGAGGGGCCGAGGGTGCGTCCTCGCCACGCTGGGCGACACTGCAGTGATTGGGGTGTACTTCTCGCCCAACAGAAGCCTCGCCGAGTTCGAGCAGTGGCTCGCGGAGGTCGGGGCTCTGTTGGCGGACGCGCACCCCACCCCGGTCGTTGTAGCCGGGGATTTCAACGCCCACTCACGGGCGTGGGGATCTCCGAGGACCGACGGCCGGGGGGAGATATTGGAGGAGTGGGCGGTGTCCAACGGCTTGGTGCTGCTGAACAGGGGGTCGGTTCCTACACTAGTGCGGCCCCAGGGCAGCTCGATAATAGATCTATCGTTTGCTAGCCCTGCCCTGGCTAGCCGCACTCGCAATTGGCGGGTCGTTGAGGATGTGGAGACCGCGTCGGACCATCGTTATATACGGTTCGACGTGGTCTCTCACTCAACGGCCGCCCGAGGAGGAGGTGATAACCGTCCCCTGCCAGGAGAAGGACCGCGGTGGCGCCTCGGTTCACTGAACCGGGAACTGGCCCAAGAGGCGGCTATCGTCGAGCGCTGGGTTGCTGGTAGTGTGGAGAGCGGCCCAGACGCGGACGCGAGGTGCGATAGACTCGCTGAAAAGCTGACTCGCGTCTGCGATGCGGCGATGTAGAGGGCGAGGCCAGCCCTCCCTCGGAGGCAAGTGTACTGGTGGCGTCCCCACCTTGCCGGGCTGCGTGCCGCAAGCCACGCGGCCCATAGGCAGTACACTCGCAGCCGCAGGGCCGTCAGGGACCTCGCCCGTGAAGAGGAACTGCTCGCCGCACATAGGGCCGCTCGTGCGGCCCTCAACTCGGCGATCAGAGCCGCCAAAGAGGAGGCCTGGAAGGAGTGGCTCGAGAGCTTGGATGGAGATCCGTGGGGGCGCCCGTATAAAACCGTGAGCCAGAAGCTCCGGCCCTGGGCGCCTCCCCTCACCAGAACTCTTGAGCCGCAATTTCTGGGCCGAGTGGTCAGTTCCCTCTTCCCTGAGCGGGAAGAGTGGGTCCCACCGCGGATGGCAGCGCCGAGCCGTCACCGAGTGCCGGCAGCAGACGACGCAGAGGCGGCACCTTCCGTGTCCGAGGCCGAGTTAGGGGCGGCGATACTGGCTCTCAAAGCCAGGAAGCGCGCCCCGGGCCCGGACGGCGTCCCTGGGAAGGTCGTCGCCTTAGCGATGCCGGCACTCGAGGAGGAGACGCTGTCCCTCATGTCGGAGTGTGTGGCGTCGGGGAGATTCCCGCGACGATGGAAGACCGGACGGCTCGTGCTTATCAGAAAGCACGGGCGCCCAGCAGAGGCACCGTCGGCCTACCGCCCCATCGTACTGCTTGACGAGACGTGCAAGATGTTCGAGCGAGTGCTCGCCGCGCGTCTCGTCAAGCACCTCGAGGGGGCGGGGCCCGATTTGAGCGACGGTCAGTTCGGCTTCCGTCGCGGGAAGTCGACCCTAGACGCCGTTTCCCGACTGCGGGGCAGCGTCGACGAGGCGATCGCCGGGGGTGGGGTGTTGTTGGCTGTGTCGCTTGACATAGCCAACGCCTTCAACACCCTCCCCTGGGAGACAATCGCGGAGGCCCTGAGGTACCACAACGTACCGTGGTACCTCAGGCGAATCCTTGCGGACTACTTCGTGGACCGGTTCATTACGTACCCGGGCCGAGACGGAGTGGTCCGCAAGGCGATGGGGTGTGGTGTTCCACAGGGAGAGATACGTACTTTGTTACGCCGACGATACCTTAGTGACCGCGCGGGGCCCCACGTTCCGCGACGCCGCCGTCCTCGCGACGGCAGGCGTCGCCCACGTGGTGCGCCGAATCGGGGCGCTCGGCCTTCAGGTCGCCCTTGAGAAGTCCGAGGCCCTCTTCTTCCATGGGCCTCGGCAGGCGCCGCCTCGAGATGCCACGATCGTGGTGGGGGGCACCTCCATCGCCGTCGGGCGCAGCCTCAAGTATCTGGGGCTGGTTCTCGACGGTCGTTGGGGGTTCGCGGAGCATTTCCGGCAGCTAGCGCCAAAGGTGCTAGCGTTTGCCGGAATGCTCTCGCAGCTGCTCCCCAACGTAGGAGGACCGGGGTCTGCCTGCCGCCGTCTCTATGACGGTGTGGTGCGCTCGAAGGCGCTCTATGGAGCGCCTATCTGGGCGGAGGCCCTCTGCGCGGCCAATGTCACCCTGCTGCGTCGACCGCAGCGGGCCATCGCGCAGAGGGCCGCACGGGCGTACCACACCGTCTCCTACGAGACGGCGTGCGTCCTGGCGGGCAGCATCCCTTGGGATCTCGAGGCCGGCGTCCTCAAAAGGGTGTACGAGGAGGGTGCCCTGATTCGGCGAGCTGGTGGTAGCCCGCCTCCGGAGGAGATCGAGCGCTGGAGACAGGAGGCTCGCGACGATCTCTTCCGGACGTGGGCTGCCCGAATGGGGGAAAGTCCGACGGCGTTCGTTAGGGCCGCTCGGCCCGTCCTGCGACAGTTTGTGGAGGGGGGTCATGGGGCTCCCACGTATCACCTCACCCAACTTCTCACGGGTCACGGCTGTTTCGCCAAGTACCTGTGGGAGGTGGTGGGGGTGGAAACGGAGCCCCGGTGCCGCAATTGCACCAGCGGCGACCCCGACACGGCCCATCATACCCGGGCCGTGTGCGAAGCATGGGACGAGCAGAGAGCGGCCTGACGAGCGTCATCGGCACGGATCTCTCGCTGCCGGCCATCGTGGAAGCCATGGCCGGCAGCGAGCGGTGTTGGGCCGCCATCGCCTCGTTTGCAAGCGAGGTGATGGCGGCCAAGAGAGAGGCCCTGCGGGAGCGGGAGCGAGCTGGGCTCACTCAACCGCCCCGCAGGCCACCAGCGAGGGGTCGCCGGCGAACCTTGTTCGCCCGCGGCCCCGACTGAGAGTTGCCACGGGCGGTGGGTCGGGGGACCTGCCGCCCCTAGCCACGTGGCGGATGCGCCCTTGTTGTTCCGGGGGCGCATACCAACTCTAAGGTGAGGGGGGCCCCAACGATCTGGCCCCCCGAGGCGAGCCTGCAAGGGCGCTCCTAGCCGAGTCGCGGTGAGCACTCAAAAGTATCTCGCGGCTCGGTACTAGGCGAAGAGGAACACGTGGGGTTTAGTGGGTAGTCTGGCCCCCTCTCCGGAGGCCAGGAGTCCCACACGAAGCGGGCCCATCGCCCCCGCGGTGGGCGAGTGAAGTGCCTAAATGCATTCCCCACGTTAAAAAAAAAAAAAAAAAAATAATAGGTAGGTATGTACTTCACATTTTTTTAATGAAAAGTTTTTTAGCCGCGTTGAGCACTTTTTGGTAGGAGAAAATCTTATGAGTTCTCGTCGCCGCGTCATCGACATGCTGACGTCACAAAACTTCTTTGGCCGCGGTGAACACTTTTTGGTGCGGTTTTTAGTCGATTCGCGTGGTACCACCATAACCACCAGTGGTATCCGAGGGGATTTCAGCACAAAAAATAGGAAAAAATCTTATGGGTTCGCGTTACCAACACGCTAATGTTTGATGTTGATAATTTAATTTAAAAATAATTTAAACATTATGGAAGTTCTTATTATAGAAAATAAAAAATAAATTAAATTAAATTAAAAATTAAATTTTCTGTCGGAAGTACTTATAACTTAAATTTTTTTTTTGGACTGTTTTAGCTAAGTTTTTTACCCGACTCCGGCGAAACCCAAAGAAAGGGAATAGTTGTTTTTGCAGTCTAGGTATACGCTCGTTATTTTTGAACTCGTATATGTTTCATCATAGCGCTTAAACTCCGAACCAATTTTATGAATAAGATGTTAATAGATTCCTTATAATGAACCCGGGTATAATAGACTATATACCTTATATTAAAAAAATAAATACATAGAAGGGTTATAGTTTTTAATCTTTTTCTTCTCTGAATTATTCGAGGTTCCAAGTTTAAATTAAAAAGAGTTCGGAAAGTATCTATGACCGCGTGGTCCGACCACTTCACATGCGAATAGATAATTTTGTTTTTATTTTGTTTTTAGAGCATTTCTTTCTAAAAAGAGCTTCTCTTGGACGTTTGTTTACCCTACATCCACTAAAATAAAATTCCATGGGAACCATCAATATGTCCCAGCGCGTTTTATTGCTCAATAAAATAAATACAATACATTCGAGTTTGTTTACTCCTAAAAACACATTACGTAACAGTTTCTACACAAACACATAAATCCTCGTAGTTCCGTCTTTCCCCCTTAAAACGGACGGACGGACTATCGGACAGATCCATTTCCGTTTTGACACCGTACTAATTGACGTGAGAGACATAATCTGATGGTTATGGTCTATGGTTATGGCTTATTAATGTTTCTATCTTATTCATTCTGTACAAAATTAGAAGGAAAGAAAGAGATGCATGTATATTTTTAAGCTGATGTTTTATAGAAGGACTACAGTGCTTGTTGTAGAGTCCGTCAATAATAGTTGGATGCGTTATAAAATTTTACATTGAAGTATTTCTATTTTTTTTACTTTTTTGATTTTTGAAGTATATTATTTCAATAAAAAAATGGCTGCATTCATTTTCCTTTTGCTTCTTCCTTTTTATTTTCATTGCGGATACAATTTCTTTTCATTTAAAATTTTCGTATCATTAAAGTTAGTTTGAAGATCAGAATAAGAAGTAGAATGTACATTTGTAATATGTATATGTGTACTACAAATAGTATATGTGTATAACAGTGTAAAATAAAAAAAATCCGTTTAAATACCATATCCGTTATAACTGAGCTCCATGGCAGTCGATAACTATATTTATATTAAGCGACAGATAAGATGATTAACGATGATTTACAACATGAGTAGCGTTCGTTGTAGCGTCGGTCATTCATTTTAGCTTTTATAAAAGTTTACCGTTTCTAATTGCATTGTCGATGGTCACGCACACAACATTCTTTTTTTAAAACTGTTTGGACAATGGGCTACTTTTTTAATTTTTTGACGTTTGAATAAATTCAACGAATAAAAACTCATTACTTTAAAATAGGTTTGAGGAATTATGATGTAAGATATTTTTTTATTCAAATCCGTTTTTTATATTACACAAAACTCTGTCATTTAAATGCGCAGAATAAATAGGAAGGGATCATGCTACAATGGTCTACTTAAACTTTTTTAATACTATTATGTTAGGACTGCATAAATTAATAACGTAATTTTAGTTATGCGACATCTACGGTTTATATCGTTGGTTTATGGTCGTTGGCAAAAGGCCAAGAGCCAAAGCGCGACCGTTAAAGGTACTCGTAGGTCGTAGAGATTATACGACCTTTTTAAATTAGGGGAGTTGGGGCATAGAAATTAAATAGTGCCAATGGGTCATGTCCGGTTAACATAACGATTTTATAAGAATTAGTAAGGCAGTGGCTTTTAATTTTTTTATAGAAAACCTGTTGGAGTGTTTGAATTTTGTGAGGTTTTTCATTTCTGAAATGATAATGTATGTACATAAGTATAGCAAAAAAGTATTTTGTTTAAATATCAATATTTTTAAAAGGGATGCAAAAAATCTTTTTCTGTAAGGTCTACGCCTACCTGGTAGGGAATGCAGTGAAAATCCTTGAGTAAACATGATATTCTATATTCTATTGACTTATTGACGAAAATCTTGCTTATGTAGGTATGTGTTATTCTTTCATTATTTTATATGTTATTATTGCTAGTCGGACAGTTTTTATTATAAGTATTATAGTATTATTTTTGTTTGAGGGACTTATGGGTAAGTGGTACCCGAGAGCACATTGTAAAGTTAAGTAATCCCAACCGGGATAGTCTATGATGGGTGACCGTTCTTAACAAATAAATACCGCTCCGTGTCTGGTCTGGGAGAGCACGAAATCGTCCGACCTGGGTAATATTTAAATATCTGCAATCCTAGCATCCTATAGAGTCCGTCCGAACTCTGATATTGTCTAGTATGTGGAGGTCTGATGACAGTCGATCCGCGTAAATAATCGACGTTCAGACGTATCATAGTAGACGAAAAGCCGACCCCAACCCAATTTGCGAAAAGACTTGGTAAAGTATTTAAAGAGGACAAGCGATTAAACGGGTAGCCGAGTAATGAGTGGCTACCTCTCCTTGAGACTTACAACTCAAAAATCACAAGTAGGTTGTCGACTTTTGAGGGGAGAAAAGCCTTTGAAGGTCATGTCACTCTCGAAATAATACAGGCCACAGTTGTTTCTTGAAACTTTTTCTCCCGCTTAATCAATCTTCAGATGTTAGTTGTGTAAGGCTAAAACCTATTTTTGCAAAAGCGTACTATGATATTGTTTCTTTTATCATATTCGAAGTTAAATGTCGCTATTGAGATTTTCAATGTCCTCATCAGCATCAGTATATTGATATAGGTCTCTCCCATTGCACGCTGCTTTGATCGATTTTGGACTTCTCGCATACAGCTCCTGTCAACCATTTTGCGTTAGTCGTCAATTTTCATTTAATCTGTACGACTTAAAACTCGCGTGGACGATTATAAAACAAATACAGAATGACAAAAGAAAAAATATAAAACCATTTTCAAGTACTTGGAAACAAGAGTATGACTTCCGATAGCGTTCAGAAAGCACGAACAAAAGCCTCTCACAAACAAAAAGAGATTTCATGGCTACGCTACAAGTAACGCTTTAAATAATTGTAAAACCACATTTCACAGTTATCTGATGGTGAACAATAACGATTATGGCTCTCACACTCCCGCATTGTGCTCAATTTAAAAAATAAAATAATGTTATGACGTGTCAATAAATACTTAACATCAATTACATGCCTCAAAGCAATTACGAAGGGAAGTTTTAATTATGGTGTTGCTAGGGTTGTCTCTCATATTTTTTGTACTTGCCATTTTTACTTTTAGAAATTCAGACCTAATGTACGCTTTTATCACGTGTATGATGTTCTGACAAATGACATTGATATTATAATAAAGTCTAATTATTTAACAGTTCATGTGTGCAATGGATACTCCTGTGTCATGGAGTATTTTACAAATTTAGATGGAATAAAAAATAAACAACCAGCCCTAGAACAGCAATTTGTTGATCACATCATGTGGGGATTGAATTCACAACACGCAGCGTAGTAGGAAGTGGCCAGGTGACCGCTTAGCGCTAAGCCATACCTAAGCCACACCTGGCCAAGAACCAAGCGTGAGGAAACTTTATGAGGTAAAGCCTTCTTTAAGATTTAACTTCTAACTAATTCATTGACGTATCGTCAATAGCAATCCATAACATATATGAATACTTATATACGTGTATGGATGATATATATGTAATGGATTGTATTTATAAATATATACAAAAGTATTAATATCATTATAACACTTTATTTACATTTTTAAAATAAAATATAGTAGACCACCGACTTCGGGTACAGGGACCAAGAAACCGATGGTTAGGGCTCCAAAGACATAAACCTCCTCACAATACGAGCCGTGTCAAGGAGGACTGCCTTCTGCATAAGACCCTTGATCCAGCCATCTAACGTTAGTCTTTTAAGGTGTTGGTTGAGGCTCTTGGCAATCAATCCGTGAGCAGATATGACTATCGGAACAATGATCACTGAATAAACATTCCACGTATCGACAATCTCGTGATATAAATCCAATTATTATTCTCTTTATTCCTTTTGTATATACATATAGATTACATTTTTAAATATACATATAAAACAAATACATTTAAAAATATAAAAAATAGTAGACCACCGACTTCGGGTACAGGGACCAAGAAACCGGTGGTTAGGGCTCCAAAGACAGGAACCTCCTCACTATGCGTGCCGTGTCAAGAAGGACTGCCTTCTGTATCAGACCCTTGATCCAGCCCCCTAACGTGAGCCTCTTAAGGTGTTGGTCGAGGCTCTTGGCTATCAATCCGTGAGCTGATACGACTATCGGAACAATGATCACCGAATCCACATTCCACATATCGACAATCTCGTCAGATAAATCCAAATATTTTATTTGTTTTTCTTTTTCGACTTTCACGAGATTCTCGTCATGAGGAACGGCGATATCGACAATCATTGCGCGGCGCTCTAATCGATCTATCACCACAATATCAGGCTTATTGGCTACAATAGTCCTGTCTGTAATAATAGATCGATCCCAATATAACGTAGCACGACCATTCTCGAGAACTGGATCGGGCACATACCTGTAGTATGGTACCTCTGAAATCACAAGATTGTATTTAAGGGCAAGTTGCTGATGTACGATCCTGGCTACTTGGTTGTGCCTATGCAAATACTCGCCGTTAGCAAGACGAGAACAACCAGAAATAATATGCCTGATAGATTCTCCAGGACGGTGACATGCCCGACAAATGTCGACCGAGCTTGGTGACCCAAGCTGATGTAGAGGCGAACAACGTGCAGGCGGTGCGAATATTCACCGACGGCAGCAAGCTTGACGGCAAAGTCGGAGCAGCGCTGTCCATTTGGACTGGCGAAGCCGAGACAAAAGCTGTCAAGCTCAGTCTGTCCGCGTACTGCACGGTGTATCAGGCGGAACTTCTTGCCATATGCAGAGCCGCGAGTGAGATACTTAAGCGTAACGAACGCACGTACGGGATCTACAGTGACTCCAGATCTGCGTTGGACACCATCACCAACCATGGAACACTACATCCACTCGCTATGAAGACACGCGACTACCTGAAGCAAGCCTTTGCACAGAGCAAATCTGTAGACTTGTTCCATGTCAAGGCTCATGCGGGCCTTGTGGGCAACGAGCGCGCCGACGATCTGGCTAAGGAGGCTGCACTTTCGTGCCGGAGGAGACCTGACTACGATCGGGTCCCGATCGCGTTCGTCAAGAGGGGTATCCGCAAGGACACCCTGGACGAATGGAACCGGAGGTTCCAGTTAGGCGAAACCGCCTCCGTAACGAAAGTGTTTTTCCCTAACGCGGTGGATGCATATCGTACTGTTAAGCAGATCAACATAACACCTAAATTGGCCCAGGTCCTCACGGGACATGGAGGATTCTTACAATACCTACATAGGTTTAAATGTAGGGACAGTCCGTTGTGCGCTTGTGACAGCAACGCACAGGAGGACGTCTTCCACTTGCTTTTAGAATGCCCAATATACGCAAGGTTACGATACGATCTGGAAAGTAGAATAGATGCCAACTTAAGCAGAGAAAATTTAAGCAAAATCTTAGCATGTAAGAACAGTAGTAAATATTTTGTAGAATTCTGTGAGGAAGTCGTTACTAAAGTAAATAACAAAAATAAATAAGTAGAATAAGCAATTGATATAATATATATTGAGAATATATAGCATTCATCAATGTTAGAGCCCTTAGCAAACAAAACAAAATCGTATAATTAGATTAAGTAACAAATAAAATAGTATAATTAGATTAAGTAAAATTGTAAAACAGTATATTAGAAAGTAAGGCATTAAGTAGCTTATGTTAAAACTGCGCGGGACAGCGCCGCGATGATAGATCCTAAAGAGTAGACATAAATAGTTATAAGAAAAATGTATTTTAGAGATTAGCTAGGCACAGGTTGGTCCGGAATGTTCATGGACAGCTTGTAAAATTTTATAAAAGTAGAGAAAATTTAACGAACAATAAGGAACACGCTGGCTCAGAATGTTTCAGGAGCAGCCTGTTAGAACATATGTAACAGATATAAATGATTAGATACACTAGGACCTCCTCAAGGTCGACTAATCAACAAAAATTTATGTAAACATAGACTAAACCCGTGTAAAACAATGTGTGACACTTGCACGAGTCACAGGATGCAGAATAAAAAAAAAAAAAAAAAAAAAAAAAAAAAAAAAAAAAAAAAAAAAAAATTTCGACCGTACCATCCTTCAGGATATACTTCCGATAGTTATTCGTCATGATAACTTCGTCCATAATCGCACAGACAAAACCTTCGGTTTCTCCGAAGAGATCACTATACCGCAGCCAGGACGTAGATGCTTTGAAATCTATATCAGGCCCATTTAGGGCCCGATAGAATCGACCATGGAGTACTTTGCCCTTCCATACTTCCCTGCGATCATTAGTACTAAGTACTACAGGCTTGCGCCAATTCTCTTTAGCCAGAGCGAGCGGAGTGAGCCCGGTATCCACTGTGACTACACTACGATGCACTCCCACATCAGTTTGTAGAAAATATTCTCTAAGATTGTATACCTCGCGATTGTGTAGGGTCTTAATATTTAGTAATCCACGACCCCCTAACCTTCGCGGGATATACAATCTCATAACCGATGAACGTGGGTGGTGCATTCGGAATGCAGTCAACAATGTACGGACTCTCCTATCAATGGCATCTAATTCAGTCTGAGTCCATCTAAGTACACCAAAGGAATACATCAGAACCGGCATAACCCAACCATTGCAGGCACGCACCTTGTTACCGCCTGACAAAAGACTTTTAAGTACTTTTTTCAGGCGGCTAAAGAAGCGCTCTCGCAACGTTTGTTTCATGTCAGATTCTGGCATTCCTAAGGACTGTGAAAAACCTAGATATTTGTAGGTTTCGGTTGCAGACAGAGATCTGAGTTTTGTGGAATCTGAAAGCTCTATACCTTCAGATTCCACAATCTCACCTTTTTTTACATACATAACTGCACACTTGTCTACACCAAATTCCATTTTGATAGAATTACTAAAGTTTTCCGTAACCTTTAGTAATGCTGTCAATTGTAATTTAGTGGGGGCAAGTAGTTTCAAATCATCCATGTAAAGGAGGTGAGATATAACTCGATCATCTTTTTGCAACCTGTAGCCTAAGCCTGAACCCTCTAATAGAGTGCTCAGAGGGTTCAAAGCTAGACAAAACCACAAGGGGCTCAGACTGTCACCTTGAAAGATGCCTCGCTCGATCTTTATAAGTACGTCGTTCATCGCAGACTGCCGACACCCAGGATAGCGAAGTGCTGTTCTCCATTGCCCCATACACACCTTCAAGAAAGTGCACAGAGTTGTATCAATTTTATACAACTCAAGCACCTTCAAAAGCCATGTATGAGGAACGGAGTCAAAAGCCTTCTTGTAATCTATCCAGCATGTCGCCAGGCTCTTACGATTACGACGCACCTGCTGGCTAATGGTCATGTCTATGATAAGGAGCTCTTTAGTGCCACGGGTCCCACTTCTACATCCATTCTGAGAAATAGAAAGTATCGAATTGTGATTAATATGTGTTGTAATTTTGAGTCTCAGAATAGATGTCAGAAGTTTGTACAAAGTTGGTAAACATGTTATTGGCCTAAAATTTTTGGGATCCATGGCATCACCAGATTTGTAGAGTAAGTGGGTTATGCCAGTGGTCAAAAATTGTGGTAATGAACCCGAATCCAATGCTGTTTGGAATTGAGCTGCTAAGCACGCATGTGAACTTCGGAACCACTTAAGCCAAAAGTTGTGCAGTCCGTCAGGACCTGGTGCTTTCCAATTCGGTAATGAACGGACCGCACAACTTACATCCTCTTCATCGATGCTAATAGGTTCCATAGGTAACAAAGACTCACATGAGCGCTCAACATCCCGATACCAATCACCTTCTGTATGAGTGACAGGCACAGACCAGATACTATGCCAAAACGAATTTGTGGCATTTTCATCTGGAACTTGCCCATCACTCATACACGGACTCAGGTTCTCCCATTTCCGGTACACCCACTTCTCATTTCCTTGGAACATGCGATTCTGATTATACCGATCTACTCGTTTTCTATACCGCCTTATTCTATTCGCCCATGCATAAACTTTTTGCTTCAGAAAGTCTATGCGCTCTGTGACACATGACATGTACTCTTGAGGACTAATAGTAGTCCCCAAGAATGCCCGTTTCACAAAGCGCATCACTCTCGGTCTTGTGTTTCCCGATCGAAAACTCATTAGCTTACCAATGAGTGTCCTGGCCTCAGCAATACGACGTTCAATTCTACACTGCCAAGCTGGCAAAGTATTTTCTTGTCGAGTAGTGGTTGTATATTCTGCAAATTTCACACCAGCTACTCGACAAACTGCAATAGCCGCACAGTATAGAATTGAGTGTGTATCACTGAGATCTTCGCTATTACTGAAATATTTCGGTAATAACGAATCCAAGGCACTCACCAGCGCTAAATTTCGTTTATGTATGGGCAAACGGGACAACCGGGGTCTGTTATTCAAATTTACATATCGGTATTCCCGAATCGCATCCTCCAAGGTACTCCTTATCCTATCATTATATTGGGTACTTACGGATATAATTTCACTGTCCACTAATATCATCATTTTGTGGTACCTGTGGTGTGCTGTTTGTTACCACATTCAGAACATGTGACGAAGAAGGGACAGTCAAGCTATTCCGTATGTCAGAGCGTATCCTTTCAAGTGCGGCATCATCCAGCAGGTGACATCGCTGTATAGCTCGCACTTGATCCGACAATCGTTGTGCCGAAACGTTGACAGCTGGCTCAAGCTCCTGAAACAGAGAGACTAGTCGAACACGGTACGCAGTAAGGTTCGTTCCCAACTCTGTAGCCCGAAAATATGCCCGCATGACATTCTCATTTATAGAATGTGTCCACTTCATGCGGCGCACATCACCACCGGCAGCGGGGGCCCTGTTCGAGGTCAATGGTCCTCGGGATCCCAAGCTGGTCGGTGGCCGGCCTCTCCCCTGCCGACGTACAGGTATTGGCGACGTCAGCGGAGAGAAAAACTCGTCGCTTGAAGAAGAGCTCGACGCCTCTGCACCAGCCGGAACTTCTATTGCTTCTTCCGGAGATGGCAAGGCGGAGCGGAGCGACGAGTCCGGGGATGATAGCTGTGCTCTCCGTCTAGCTCTTGTTAGCATCGTCGTTATTAAAATTTATCAAATATTGTTTTGACATGACGTTTACGTTTAAACGTCATGTCTTGTTGAGTAGATATTTCTGTTTCATTTTTGATTTATGCATTTTATTTGTTCGTTGTATTTATTTTATAACAGTGGAATGTTTAATCTGCTTGAAAACTATTGTTGTTTGTTATTTTGTGCTGTTCTAAACAGTAAATATAATTTATTTTAAAAAAAAATGTTTGATAAATTCTGACGGCTTTAAGTGTTGCTAGTCTATTTATTATTATTTTCAATTATTATTATTATTATCTCTGTTCCCGTTGCCTGTTTATAAATAAATTCTTTCTGTTGCCAGCTATCACTGAATAAAGTGTGTTTCACCTAACAATTTCAATGTATGTAGTTTGCATATTCTACTATTTGGTTATAATATAAAAATAAGGTTTTGAAATAAGCCCGGTGACAACCCTATCTTTACGAGGGACAACTTCACACATTCGCATCATGTGAAACGCCACCTTTTATGTATTCATTTATCTTGAATTATTAGTTACGAACAAATAATCTTTATGTTTTAATAACACGTAATCTAATATAGTCGCGTAGGGAATGAAAATTTGTTATTTAAAGTCGGAATTAATTTACTAATGCATTGTTCATAATTGTGGGTAATTCGTGGGAAAGTCCCCGTAGTTGTTAAAGAAACAAACAATCAATATATACTTATAACTAGTTTTTCCCCTGCATGAAAGTAGTCTGTATGAGCTATACTGCTGTAAAGTTTTATACAACTCAGTAACTTTTGAGTGAACGAGTAAAAAACATTCGTACATCCTCCTATAAATAAATTATCAATAATCCTTTGTGTTTATAAATAAGTTAGTAAAGTATCATCCCCTTCAACGATGTATTGTTATAAGTTTTAGGTATTCTTTAGTCCTAAATTTTCATGTTTCGTATTTTTTCATGAAAGTAAACGAGAGGCCTACCAATCTATATTTATGAAAATGTTATGTCGGTTTGTGTACGCTTCAAAAACTCAAAAAGTTCTGCACCGATCGAGCTGAAATTTTAGGATGATATATAATTCGCATCAAGGATTGTTTTTATCTAATTTTTCCATCAGTCACATATCCGCGACCGCGAAAAACACGAAAAAACCGACATAAACGCGGGCGGAGCCGCGGGCAACAGCTAGTAAACCAATAAAAAATATTTTCGAAATGGGTTCATAAATGACCGGGTTCTGTGATGGCATTCATTAAAAAAATTAAATATGAGCTTACAACCTTCTTTTTTCAATCGATTTAAAAACAACTGAAGCAAACATCGGAATCTTTACTTTTAAAGCGTTGATTGGTTATGAACAAAGGTGAGACAACTTTGGGAATAAATGGAATGAAATTGTTTACATTAAAACAAAAAAAAAAGATTGTAAATTTGTACGCGCAGGTCACAGTGACATATTGGAATCAAAATTGACTAATGATCCGGCTTATGTAGAATGTTGTTTTTAAATATTCAGCGAATTCTAAAACATCTTAAATAATATTAGTATAATCAGAATATATATAAATTTTACGAGGTATTAGCCAAGATTTATTATTATTGAGTTGTTATTACCTCACAGATCTTTGCCGTGCCGTACTTTATTTTTAATCGGATTTTTCTATCATAACCTCACAAGGACGTTATAAAGGCATTGGTATCAACACTACTGTTACAAAACTTTTTAAGTTAAATCCACTAATACTCGTATTTAGTTTACTTCCGCCAAAAGGAAAGAATCCAAAGCCAAAATTAGAAAAGATATTAAAATTAGACTGTACCTATCAAATAACTTATATGTTATTGGTAGCAACAGTCTTAATCTATACTAATAATAAAGCTGAAGAGTTTGTTTGTTTGTTTGAACGCGCTAATCTCAGGTCTGGTCCGATTTAAAAAAATATTTCAGTGTTGGATAGTCCATTTATCGAGGAAGGCTATATAGCGGAGCACCAATGAAGAATGTTTCAAAAACGGGGGGAATTTTTTACGCTACGGGCAATTGAAGATGCAAACGAGGTTGCGTGGGTCAGCATATAAAGGGTCTAGTAAATATATTTTAACCGTGGTGGATGATTTGGCATATGAGTCAGTTTTTTTCTTATTCCTTGAAACGACATCTCCCGCACTAGCAAAATAGCCTGTGTCTCGGGGGACGCTACAAGCATTCAGGAAACGGCACAAAAAGCACCCAAGCTTACAACGATACTTGGATCACACAAAATGTTGTCCCCAGTGGGGTTCGAGCCCACAATACTGAGCCCACTACGCTATCAAGGCTGGACCGGAGTGATAACATGTGTACAGATGTCTTAATAGCAGCAGTACTTGGTCCCTCCTACTTCAGGCGCAGAGTTGCATACCGTGTGCAGTTATAACGACTTCATTCAGAAGTGTTAAGCAATTATTTCGTTGTTTTGCATGCATTTTTGGTTAGTGAGTGAAGTTACCGATGATATCAACTATGACTTGTGCAGGTTTTAACTTTTCGTGATATAAATCTTTTGAAATTATTAAAAGATGCTTATGTAAAATGATTAAGTTGTCTGGAAGAGATCGTCGTGAGCGATAAGACCGTCTATTGTGATACATTATGTTTGTGTCCGTATATGTATCTCTGTTCAAATGTTTACTGTAGTGGTGTGCAATAAAGTTTATAAATAAATAAAATTAAGTAGGTATTTTTGGTATCAAGTCATCATACAGCTCAAAGTCACAAAGCTTTTATCAATAATATACTTCCAATATACTTGTATTTGAAATTAGTTAGATGTTCCTTAAATAAAATAAAACTTAATTTATATTGAGGTAATGATTTATGTTTTATGCTTTTAGATGTATAAAAAGATTGCTACGAATTACGAAGGAAACACACATAGGTCAAATGTCTAATTAAAGTTACTAGATGAATTAGTAATAGAAATAAATTAATAGTAGAATTATACCATGTATATATATATGGAGTTGTTATTAAAATAGTTTAGTAATTGTTTTAGAAAAGATTTCCGTTTTTGTTAATTACTTTATAACAAAATATGACATTCTTAAAACAACGTAATAAGAATTTCATATAAATCACATATGCTATGATTCTCGAAATCATATTAATTAAGATTTATTTTAGGTTCACAAATAAAACAGCATAGCGTTGCGTCGTTAAGCAGCGACAAGTGCTGGCATTTCGTAATGTATTTAGAGTTCTATGGTGATTTATCATACTAATAGTTTTATTATAAAAACATGTCTAAATCATATTCAAATAGAACAGCCGCCAAAATAGTCGCAGTAGTAATAAATTACAAAGAATTTAAAACATCTGTAACAAACGCGAAACTGTTAAATGGGTCGTATGTGAGCTTAAAAGATTTCCTGGGTAATAAAAGCTCTTAATTTTAGTTCTGTCTGTACCAAACGGTTAACATTCGCACTTTATAGACATTTTAATCCGGTACTTGAAATATGTTCAGGGGTAGTTCGGGGTGATCGCCAAAACTCGGGGGAGGCAGTCCAATTCAGTGACAAGCATCTAGTTGTTGAAGATTAACGAATATCTTTGCCTTTTTTAGGGTAGAACTATACGATATGTATATGGAGTTGTTAGTAAAATAGTTTAGTTATTGTATTAGAGAAATTGAGTGTAATGTTTTGCAATTGAAGTTAAGCTTCGGGATTATAAAAATATAAAAATTATTTCACACATGAATTAAAATTAAATCTTGTAATTCAGAAAATTAGAGTTAAATTGGTTAAAATTAAATATATTTTCTACCGTACATAATATAATAACTAAACAAAAGTTGACTAATTGAACTTCCTGGCCCTTCAGCCTGCCGTTCTACAAAAGTGTATGAAAAAATTTACCAGCTCTCCGCCCGCGTGTACATCGGTTATACATACTCGGCTATAGCCGTGAAAAGTAGCCTATGTCCTTTCTGAAGAATCAAAGTATCTCCATGCCAAATTTCACTGAATTTGATGCAGTGATTAAGCCGAGGAAGCGTAACACACTGACAGAGTGACTTTCGAATTTATAATATTAGTATGTATTGGTATACGTATTAATTGAAAAAAATATATTTATATAAACTAAAACAATTTTCATTATCTTTTATTGTCAAACAAATCTCTTTGGCACACCAAAGTGATATCAGACACACCACGTGTTTCACTCCATATGAAAAACAATAAAGCAACGTGTCAAGTCCCCGTAGGGCAGGGTTACGAAAATTAGACCCCGGGGAGTGAACTGCATCCGACCTGCATATGCGTCTTGTTGGGACGAGTCATGCAGAACAGGGTCAAAACGGTTCGGTACATTGTAGAGAACATTTCATTGTACCTATAGTTTTAGTAGTGGGTAAAAAAGGTGTGTGTGCGATTCACACGCGATAGAAGTGAAACTTCAGTGAATCTGTGGGGGAACGGGTATCATGTTCCACCCAACACAAAGGGAGGTTCCTCCTACCAGGCGAGGTGATCATGCCTGGCGGGCTACTGCCCAACAGTTGATGTTGGGATGTTTTATATATGATAATCGGCGCGGGAACTTTATTTGCGCGATTCAGGATTGGTAGTTACTCCGTGTAGTGTAGTTTGTAGGTACAGTGCGTTACTTCGAAGTTCAGGGTATCTTCGGTAGATGGCGCTGTATGTGGAGGTCGCCACAAATCGTTAAAAGAATGAGACCGACATTTGCTCTCTCGCTCTTGCTCACTAATTACAGGTGACTTTTTGTATTTGTCTCTTACCTGTCGTTTTTCCGTTGCATCCGGTTTGAAATCACAATGATTCTAAAGAAGTTTCACTTCAAAAATTACGTATAAGCTACCTACATCGTATGTTTTCATAATCAATGAGATTTTTTTCATGGATAAAGATTGATTAGGTACACTAAAATATCCTGAAATATTATTACTTTAACTAAACAGATACTGTTAATTTTATTCACATAATAAATATAAGTAAGTTTTTAAAAAAACTCAAAAGGTTAAAGGCTGAAACACAAACGCAAATAAAAAAGTAAAAAAAAAACATAATCCTTTGAAAGTTCAATAATAGAACGCCAAAAACAAAAAAGGATCACAACTCATGTTTCATTCTCGTTGAACAACATCCTGACGTTGGCATTGAAGCATTCGCAATGAAGTTATCAAGAAATACAGGGGCCAGCGCAGTGGGGTTCCGTACCTCATCCTGTTCGCCAGTACAAAAAACTTCACCAGACGACAATACAGAAATTGCGTTACTTTTATAAAGGGGGTCCGCAAATAGTGGGTAGTGAATAATGTACCTCTCATTCACAGTTAAAAGTTTAAACACCCTCTCTTGTGTGAACAATTGTTGAGCGGAGACATGATCAATGTGTATTGTTAAGGGTTTTGCCCAGTTATATCGACGAACAAACTTTCGTAGTTTTCTGTATATCCCGAACGAAATTTAACTAATTAAAATTACTTGAAGAATTATTTCAATTTTGAGTATGTTGACATATGACGGTCGTTTTACACAGCTTAAAGTAGGTAATAGCAGTTATATATTTTTATGTTAAGTATAATTTTCAAGTCATGACTTTGAATACCTAAAAATAGATTCAAGGGGTATATTTAATATTTTTTTAAATTAGATACAAATAATAGAATTTTTATGACTTCAACTAGCTACAATATCGATATCCAGATTACACTTCATATATATATTTTATTTTTAAAACTAAAGAGTTTGTATGTTTGAATGGGATAATCTCAAAAACAACTGGTTCGAATTGCAAAATTATCAATGATAGAACAGCCTATTTATAAGCGACGAGTGTATAGTAACAATAATAATAATTATTATTTATTTAATAAAATATATGACACAGATACAACATTTTAAGGCTTTAAAAGTATGTACTCTGTCCTCTGATCTAGGTTTGTTAATCTGTATTTCAGGAGTCAGCATCTCCCGTACAATATATACTAATATATAAAGTTGAAGAGTTTGCTTGAACGCGCTAATCTCAGAAACTACTGGTCCGATTTAAAAAATATGTATTTTCGATGGTCCATTTATCGAGGAAAGCTATAGGCTAATATTATCATGCTAAGACCAATAGGAGCGGAGCACCAATGAATAATGTTAAAAAAACGGGGCAAAATTATTATGCTACGGGTAATAAGAGACGTGTGTGTGTGTACTATGATTTCTATTTTTCTTAATAGAGGTGCACTGATGCGGTATCGAACGCTTTATATAAATCAAGAAATAAATATTCCGGACATCTAACACACAACGCCATCTAGTCCCGAGCTAAGCAGAGCTTGTGTTATGGGTACTAGTACTAGACAACTGATATAAACACTTATTTACTTTTTTTTTGTAAATACATACATATTATACATAGAAAACACCCAAACTCCGAAACAAATATTTGCAGATCATACAAACATTTGGTCCGACCCGGGAATCGAACCCGAGACCTCAACGCTTAGCAGTCGCGTACGCTACCACTAAGCCACCGAGGCAGTCAAATATACTTAGACACTTGCGTTTATTATTAACGGTCTCAATCGCATGTCAAGTCAAAGCTATTGTAGCTTCCTCAGTGCTCATACTTGCTCTAAAACCAAATTGGTTATTAGCTAGAACTTTACGCAATTCTAGGTAGCTGATAAGGTTCTGACTCAAGATACGCTCGAGAATTTTCGACATGGCAGATAAGATTGAGATTGGTCTGTAATTGTTGATATCGTTTCGGTGTCCAGACTTACAGACAGGAAGAACTAAAGCCTTTTTAAATACGTCTGGGAAGATACCAGACGAGATCGAGAAGTTAAATATAAATGTAATAATAGAAACCATCACATCACAAGTGCTTTTAATGATATTATATTCCGTGTACGAGTATATCTAGCATAACTGTTTTATTTTATAATACGACCATATTTTTCTGAAAAAATAAAATCTATTCCCTATTCGTTCGTAAAACTTTCAACAATATGAGGACGAAGCTCATTCGTATTCCAGCGAAGCCTCCATTCTTATAAGTTTCTAGTCTGTTCTGATATTCTTTGAGAATATTTATTTCTTGTTAGCTTAACTTTTATTTTATGTTTATTTTTTATAAAACCAAACAAAACCCACCTTAAAGTTTGTGAAATATGAAAACTGGTGCCGAACGAGAGTTTAAGTAGATATTCATGGGTAACATGGGGCTCGTAGGTTAACATATTTTAAAGTTAAGCTATCCCAGCCAGGTCAACCTACTGATGGGTGACGATTCTTAACACATTAAGCCCCTCCGCGCCTCGTAGAGCACGTTGAGCCGTGCGTCGGTCCCGATTAACATACGAACATCTGTGGCAATCATTACGGGTAGTTGTATCCCTAAAAAGCCAACAACAGTCTTTCTTCATAACTGCGATATAGCTTAGCAACCCAAATAGGATTGTGAAGGTCAGATGACAGTCGCTCTTCGTCAAAATTTAAGTCTAAATAAAGACTTCACCTTGCACGTTCCTCGTTAATAAAACGCTGTTGTAGTTGTTTATTTGCTATCTAGTATCGCGTTGTTAAAATCTAATTTCTTTAAATGAGCAATTCTTGTATGTCGATAATCTAAATCTTGGAAATTGCTTCAAATGATTTTCATGACATTGGATGCAGGGGGTTTTAGGAGCGATTAATCGATCATTTAAAAAAAATACCATAAAAAGATACCGAGTAAAGTTCCAGCATCCACATAATATGTAGTTAAATTACAATTACCAAATAAGAAAGAAAGTATAAAAGCAATAAATTTGTCTAAAGACTCTTTTACATCTGATACTGGTCTTGGAAGAAGTAAAATTCCCAATTGTTCATAAGCTACAAAGAAAAGTTGGTAAGTACGAACAGAAGGCAAGAGTAGGAGGCGATAGACCGTGGCATTTACACTCGGTTTTAATCAATGAAGTTCTGAACCGATAGGACGAACCACAAAGGAAATTATTGAGTCGGGAAATGGTTGAGACTGAATGAAGATTGCGGCGTAAGTCACGGTCGATGCAGATTGTATTTATTGATTCTCAACAGTAAAATATGAAAAAATGTAACCATGGCCATAAGTATGTAGCAACCTATTAATATTACACTTGCAGGAGACAACTGTATTTCACAGGATTGTGCAGGTCTGATGGCAGTCGCTTCGTGGAAAAACTGCTATTCAGGTAAAACAGGTGGAACTATTAGCCGACTCCTAATCTTGGGATAAATAATGGCTAGGAAGAAGAGAGAAATTATTTTTTTTGTAACATTTCTGAATAAAATGAGCTATCGTATGGGTGCTCCATACTTTGGTCAAGTATGTATGTATATTGTTTAATTCTTTTAGCGGATAACGTTGTCTAGGAAGACACACAACAGATTTCACGATCAACTTACACTTCTCTATATTATCAAATAAACAAAGTCTTTAAAATTGAGACATTTAAAAAAAAAGAAAGATACCTAAAGAAATCGGAGAAAGCAGTGTAGTATAGTGTTGTAGACCAGTGGATAGCTATAGAATAAAAGAATTCGATAAAATTTGTACTAAGGTAGATTTTGCAACATTGCAGCAGCAGAAGAACTCACTGTTCTTCTTCTAATGATTGTATAGTATGAATTAACGAGCCAGTTGTCTATACTGATAAAAATCAGCTCAATTTAGTATTGACGCTTCAAGATAAAATATCTTGTACCAGCTGTCGGACATCCGACTGCAAGGCACAAAAATTTGAAGATATTTTCTCTTATCGGTCTAAATTTAAAATTGTATTTAGGGAGCGGCACGATTTAATACATTTAAAAAAACCGGAATAAAAATGTCAATGTTCACTAAACAAATTCTATTATCAATCGATGGAATTTTGTATAATCCTATGTCATCCTATATCACTGACATGAGCAAATAATTCGACATCCGTCCAACCGCGGATCTTATCAACTGTGTATTGAACCAGGTCTTTTGAGCAAGCTTTGTGATTAAGCTGTGTACTGTCATGATTCCGGTGCTACTATTAATAACTAGAATAAGTTTATGAACGTTTGGAGTGCATTACAAGGATTTCTAAATAGCATCAATGTTGTTTAGAGACAGCCCATAAGGATACGAAATTAGGATTATTTTCGTTCTTTTTAAATAAATATTGAATAAACAACATTTCCCTTATTAAAAATAGACTCTGTGAGGAATAATTAAAAACAAAAGATAGGAAAGAAGTATCTATTCCCGCTGTTCTTCAACATTTCAATGTCTATGTTTAAAAATGAGAAGTTTAATAAATCAATTAACAGAACATTATTTCAAAGACTCTAAGAATTCTAGCACTTTTAAAAACTTTTTTTTTTCTGTACATAATGAATAAATTGTGACACATATTTAAAGAAAAATCAAAGTCATTATGTATAAATTAAATTGTTATTGTAAGTATTTAGCTTTCACCAACTAATCAACAATAATAAGTAATCAAACTAAGCTGCAATCAGAACTCCTGAACGCAGCTTCACCCAAGCTTTGCCAGACCTATTACTGATATAAAATCGCGTTTCCTTTGATGATTGGGCATGTTATTTGTTTGCTGTGCCACCATGGCGCCGCTTCGTTGACTTGGGCCAAACTGCTGCAGCTGCATTCGGATTGTCAGAGTCGTTATTGAATTGTGGCAGTCGTGAGACAGCATTCTACTTCTGTATTGATATCTATCACTTAAAAGCGGAGTGGCAGAAAAATTGCTTTTCGCAACAAAGAACTGTATTGTCCTTTTCAATATTTCGTTTGCTATGACTTCGGATTCAATATTTTATTGCATTGATTCAAGTTTGCTGTTTGTTTTTGAAGTTAGGATATTTCGTTATATGTACACCATGCATATTGACCATTCAAAATAAATCTATATGAATAAATAACTTTTTTTTATGGAATGGGGGCAATCCAACAGATGTATCGCCTGATGGTAAGCGATTACTGCCGCCCATGGACACCCATAACACCAGAGGATGGGTAGAAGGATGGGGGAAGAGGTTGAGCGTATGGATCTCCGGTATCCTCAGTGAAACATAGCGTGGTATCAGTTCGGTTGAGCTGGCCCATCATGCCGAAGTGCATGGCTGTGAATTTAAACGAAACTCATGAAATTGACTATAAGATAGCATTTTTGATATTTCATTTTTAGACTGTATTGATAACTTTTAAATGTTTTAAATTGAGAAACGGTTTCATGAAAGTATTCCGTTTCATTACGTATTTTCTTACTAATTTTATCATTTTACTAACGTCTAATATATACTCAGCCTTGCCATAAATAATGTTTTTTTTTCTGTGACCTCCTTACCGCTTAAAAAGTGGTTTGAATTTTACTACCCTATCCTTTTTTTAAATATTATCAGTTAAGAAATGACCAGTGCGTCTCTAATAGGCTGCAAGTCGTAAGTCATCTTTTGAAATACGCGACATGGTTCTAGATGCTATCCTTATCTCTCGAGATAAAATCTTTTGCTTTCGGACAGGATTTCTTCGAATTCTTTCCATTACTGCTTTGATCGCCTTTGTCGTTCGAACACTACGTGACTGGCCAGATATTTTTCTGTCACAAACAGAGGAGATTTCATTGTACATATCAATAGCCCGGTACACAAACATTTGACTAATACCAAGCATATGGAGAATTTTAAAATTTATATTTGGCTCCATACCTACTTTATGTAATGCAATCACAACGATTCGGTTCTCTTTATTATCCCACTCCATTTTAATATCACAAAATATTTTACAGTATATTGGCGCGAAAATGAGAAAAGACAATGAACATAAAAGTAATATTTTGTTTATTTTTAATTGTAACAGTATTTATGGCTTGACTAACTAACTATATGTATATATATATATTGTGTGTAACGTTGTTACTTACGATGAACCCCTAAAGTATCCAACCGATTTTCATTTTTCATAGAAAACATCACGCATAAAATCCGAACATGATTGAATAAAAACGCATATAAAGTTGTTTAGGTCAGTTATAGTATCAAAATCCTTTTCTTGATAAAGAAATTCTTTGTTAATATTTTGGCCATTACTCAAACAGTGCGTGTTCAAATCTGTAAAAAGTAATCGAATTATGTTGGCAGCAATGCCATGGTAGCGTAATAAAGGAGTGAAAATTCACAAAGAAATAATGGGAAACAATTCAAATGGTTCAGTCACAAACTCCATAAAATAAAAAAGCCTGAATGCCATCAAGGGAAATGATCTTGCCGAGTTGTTCTTCAGACTTGAATTACTTTGTCGTCCTCGCATTCATAAAAGTGATCGTAATATTTTCCCTTCAAACTCGGTTCAACTCTGTTTAGAAAAACTTTTTCATTTCGTAATTTTACTCGAAATTGTATAAAGCTAACAAAAATAGACACGACAGTCGTAAATATTGTTGGTGCTAAAAAGAAGGGTTTCTGAGGTAAGGAGAATAATTAATGAATGACTGAAATGTGTGGGCATGATGTGTTTTATTGTTTTACTTTAGTAGTACCGAAGTGTGTCGGATGTCGTCATATCTTTATTTTCTCTATAGAGCAAATTCTTTCAAAGTAATTTTAAAAATATTATTAAAATAGATGAATAGCGCTATCCAGGGCAAATTCGTCGTATAATACAATACCAATATAAATGAACAGAGGGGTATACACAGGGAAATATAATCGTAGCATCCGTAGTACTGTTCAAAAATCTAAGCAGAAATCGCAATAATACATTAGATAAGGATTACTACACTATTTACATGAAGGTACTCAAAAAGTTACTCAAAATTGGAGATAATGATATCTTTGGTATAAAATCAACCTTACAAATGAAAATCACAAATAAAACGTTATTAGTATTCTTCCAAAAATTCAAATGTCCTAAAAATCATTCACTTTTACCGGCTCGACCGGAGTGATACCACGGCCTCACAGAAAACCGGTGTGAAACAGCGCCTGCGCATTGTTTTACCGAGTGAATGAAGATACCGGAGGCCCTTACCTCAACCCCTTCCCCATTCTCCAAAGGCTGTACTTTTGATGCCTCTGGTGTTACGGGTAGGCGACGGTAATCGCTTACTATCAGGCGAAACGTCTGCTCGTTTACTCTATATTCCATAAAATACTACAACATTTATTGTTTAGTAAAAATTTAAGTCGTTTTCAGTGAACTTTATGATTGGAGCCTTAACACGTAAAGCTGATTGTTCGTCCGAGTAGACAAAACGCTAACGAATTTACTCGTTAATTCTGTCAATAGTACTGATTTACTAAAGGCGTAAAGTGTCATCTGAGTTGTATTTTGACACAGATTTAATACTGATTAATCTTTTCACAAAATTCAATAATGCCACTGATTTCATGAGTTGAATAGAAATTAATGAAAAAAACTGTACAATTTGTGAGATCTACATTTTCAATAAGTAGTAATTTTTATAAAAATAATGTTTTTTACTTTGTCAATAAAATATCATTGATTTCAAAATTATTGTTGAATGTTCCATTGTTCTGATTAACTAACACTGATTATTTTGATTTAATTATTAGGAATCCACGATACGATATTATGGATAATATTTATTATAAAAAAAGTAAGTAGTTTTTAGTACCAAAAACCGTAAAGGTTATTTATAAATATCGAATGAACAAATAAAGCAACATCGGCGTGCTTTAAAGTTTTCGTAAACGACTTTTTGAATAAAACATAGTTGTTTTCTCACGCGAAAAAATTTTCATTATAATCAACATTTTTTACATTATGAATACAAATTAATAAAAATACTAGAATTATATCTATACTACATTCTACTCTCGTTTACAGCACGTCACAACCGGTAGATTGACAGACGGACAGACAAAAATTATAGGCCTACGGTATCCTCACTCACTCGGAGAAACACAGCGCTGGCGCTGTTTCACACCGGTGGTCTATAAGGCCGTGGTATCACTCCGATCAATCCGGCCCAAGCATGCCAAAGCGTGGCTCTTACATATTTAAATTTTTAATTCTAGCTGAACCCGGAGGTGCTAACCGTAGTACGACAATAACCGCGGGTAACGCCGCGAGGCGTAGCTAGTATCTTTTTAAATTGTAACCTATGTGTTATTCTGAAGTAATATATAAGCTACATTATTGTAAAACGAGAGTATATTTGTTGCACTTTCATGCAAAAACTATTGAATAAATTTTGAAAAAACGCGAATGTTTGTGAGTATGTAATTGACTACCAACATACCCAAAAACATTCGCGTTTTTATTATTAGTGGGATTATGGATGGCAGTTCTTTTTTGAACAAAAAGACTCGCATATATTTAGGCAATATTTTTTTTTGGATATACAAAGAAGGTTCATAGAAATTTATAGTCCAATCGCACAAGCGTTGTGTTAATGCCGATATAAACGTAGTTATAAATCCCCCAGGACTTCACCCGGCGTAGGGTGGACGTTGCGGATTTAGGGATGCGCGGTCACGTTTCTGTTATGAAAATAACAAGCTTCTGAATGTATCCGGATAGCTCAAATTAATCGAAAAAGTTTGCACTGCCCAAATTCGAATGAGATTTTATCGATGTTGATGTTTGTTGTTTAATATGTACATGTACATGGCTTTTCAGTTTAAAACAAAAACCGTTTTTATAATTTGTCCATTCTGTTAATTGACATTTTTGATAACATTAATTGATGAAGTAATGTGCTGTTCGGTTTCAGATAAAAAGATGAATTTTTAATTCGATTGTTTTAATTTTTTATAGGTTGTTTAGAGGAAAACTCCACCATTCATAGCCTTATTTGATAAAGTGTTTTCTATTTATGAAACAATATTTAACACTTTCCGTTGTTATTTCGAAATACTGTAGGTGTTAAATTAAGAACTGAAGGATACAAATAGGTATATATCATAACATATGTCATGAGTTAAAGACGTAGGTGCATTGAAATGAACGATCCTTTTGATGCGTTCCCAAGCTTGCCAAAGCTTGACAAGCATCCACAAGCCCTAAGCGTTTAGTTTAACTTACTTTTATTTCAAATTACAAGCAAAGTAAAACAAAAGCATTTCTAACTTTTATATGGTTTTATCCTTTTTATCAGGGACCAACTTTTTAGGGGTTTGCTAAACATTAAAATAGGCAAAAACATTTTCAAATCTTTATTATTTACCGTAGTAGAGGATATCTTAACGTAACTTTCGTCAACTAGCCAACTTTACGACAGAAGGACAGACAGACATCAAAGGCTCAGTCCCATTTTCACCCTTTGGGTATAGAAACCTAAAATTAATGCGTATGCCGCATACCTATTCCTTGATGGGTACAAATTTCATTTCGCATTAAATTGTTTTTGTTTTATCTAATTTTTAAATCCTCTTCATTCGACCAGCCACTCATTTTCAAAATGAGTGGCTGGTCGAACAGCTGATCGACAGAACTAGACGTGCGTTCATCGCAAGATCACGACAGCTACTAAGCGCCAGCGGCTAAGCGCGTGCCAAGGTGTGAACGCGTCACTACCGTTTGCCGCAAGCGCCCTCTGATCTGGAAGCCAAGCCAAATACCCTCTTTACACGTTTGTGCTTGTTTACGTTTGCCGATCTTTGGCAAGCATGGAAACGCGGTTTTAGAATATAAACCAATTTTGAAACAGATGGTCCATACAAAACGAAACTTTTTTTAATCTCGTGGGCTCTCCTTTTCTCCGCCAAAACAAATTCTAGCGTCACTTGAAGCGTTCGCACGTCACAATACCGGAATCATGAGGGGCAGTAAACGCAGGGGCGGATTAGCACCCCTGCCCCTGACCCGGTGACTCGCTACGTCTCAATCGACGAACTCATTACCGCGCCTACGCCCCATATTGACACTCGATAAGTATCCGATATTGTAATAATTTGTTCTGCTCGTGTTACTATTCGGACGGCTTGTTAAAACTTTTTGTGATTTATAGTAGTCAATAACATCATAGTAAATTAATTAAAGGACTAAAACCCTGGTTACCGTACGAATGTATGACTTATTCCAAAGTTAAAAAAATAGTTTCCAAATAGTTTTGCCGCCATTGAAGTTAAACATTTTCTGTTTTCAATTTTAAATATTTTTAGTATAATTATTTCCTCAGATCAATCTACGAATATTTCTGAAATTGTCCACGGTGCAATAATCATTTTGTACGTCACACATTGTAACAAATACAACAGATGCACCAAAATGAACTAGATCGATACAACAATAAAAGTAATAATGTCCCCGATAACAATAATGAGGGTGACGTTCCATTAGTTGCACGTGATACAGCATGCGTGATTGGTTTCCGAACGATTCACCATAAATAAAGTCAGACCAAGATTGCACTCGGTGCATAGAATTGCAAATGTTTATTGAGCAACCGAATATTACTTTATTACTAACAATGGCAGTGGGATAATAATAGCTTGCAGAGCGAGATAAAAATAAATGTTTTCATCTTCCCATCTCGGAAAGAGTAATTTTGACCTTCGATATCTGAGTGCAAATGCCGTTTTTATCCGCTAGAGGATAAAGTAAATTGAATTAAAAACATCGTGTGCACTAAGTTTGTGAATTCAAAACACCATTAAACCTATTGTTTATTAAATTTAGTTCTTTCCTCGCTGAGGTTGGATGAAAAGTTAAGTGTTGCACTCGAGTGCAAATATTTTTCACCTCGTGCTCTTTTGATACCCTCGCTTACACTCAGGATTCTAATTTTAGAATCTTCCGATTGCTCGATCATCAACGAATTGAGCACGCGGTTAAAAAGCAACTTTGCACTCTTGTATAACAAATAACTATTAAATTAAATGAAATGGGTAGTGAAGGGAAAAAGTAATTCTCTTAATTTTATTGTTATTTACCACTGACTATACAACAATAGAGAACAAAACATTTATTGCATTAACTTTAAAAAACGAGTAAGTAATCTTTGGTTAAGAAAGTTACATTTTATTTTGTTCTAAGGCCGCAGGGTAGCGAATTTGTTGTTAACTAGTTACGAGCCAAACTCAAGTGATTTTTTTAACTTTGTCTTGGGAAGATCTAAGGAAAAGGGAATACATAATAAGTAAAAAAGTTTTCTCATAAATCTGAGCAAGTGATATTTTTCTAGTCTAAAGTCGAGTTGTTTACGGCGAAATCATGTTGTCTAGAAATGTACATACAACTTTTTTTTACTTCAATATTTTTTTTAAGTTTGTTTGTTTAGAGTGAGATTTATTTTTAAACATAAGACTCAATACTTAAATCTTTTAATGGTGGTCTAGGATTCTTAGGTAAACGAGAAAGGATTACATTCTTACATAAATAAAACTGGCTTAAAATAAAACCTAAAAATAAACGCCATGTATTTGTAACATGTCGTTATGTTAAAAGCTTAGCTTTGTTTATCATAGTGCATACTTCACTTCACTTGTTAAATATTAATCTCTATCAGGCAAAGGCACGCGACGTACGGCCACGATACGACCATCGCGTCGACGGAATGAGTTCGAAATTCGAAACTATTTTGTTTACAAACTATTCAATTAAGCGGGAAATGTTAGTGGCAATGGCGTAAAGTTGTGGTTTTGATATCGAGTCATTAGTATTACAAGACACGCGAACGTATAAGCGATTTGGTATCTGATCTATTGATAAGGATGAATTAACTACAATACTGTGATAAAGGATAGTCGATATGAGGTATTTAAATTTTGTGATATTATAAAAGGCTTTAGATAGGTGGGTTGTTACAATTAATAGTTTTCTGAAAGTTTGTTCAGGTTATTTTTGTCAAACATTTACTTTTCAAGTGACGAAAATAAAGTGATTTAACTGTAACACAAATAATGGTTCAAAGATTGAAATTCATTGTCATGTTCTACACAGCAGCTATTTTAGATCAATAATGACATTTTATGAGGATTGCGTGATTGGGAGAGAATGTTAGGTAGCGAGTTTCCACACGACATTTGAAAAGATCAAGAAACTACAATACCATGGGCGTACCCAGGGTAGGGCAGGGGAGGGCAGCTGCCCCCCCCTAGATGTTGACGTGCCTACTATCTTCTTCTCTCGATTATGTGTAAAGCACACTCAGACGCGTAAAAACGTGAATAAGATCGACTATGGACAAAGACAGATTTATTTTCTGTGTTGTTGTAAGATCGGCAATCGGCATCGGAATCGGAATCAGTCCTAGGACTATGCGATGTTCGAGCGTAGTGACGATCAGAGCGTGCTCTTTAGCGAGGAGAACTACTCATCATAGTCCTAAGATATCAAATCTTCTGAGTCGGTTTATGTAGTTTTTTATGGACAGCTGACAAGCCCATTCATTTGGAACGTATTTTAGTTACTACAAATAATTCTCGGAAGCAAAATATTATAATCTGATATATCAGAAATTTGTTGTCCAGTAATAATTTCTAGTTTCGTCCTAGCATCCCGTACAGGTTTTGTGCCGCATAGATATATCATCTCATTTTGCTTTGGTATGGTTTTTCCACCGGTCTATATGTAAGCCCACATTCGGCTCGCACTCGAAGGCCGATGGGACACCATTTCCGAAATCTTATTCCCAAGCTGGCTCAGCGCGTGCTTGGCTCGGTTGCTGCCAAATATGAGGGGGCCCGATGACTTCTGCACGAGACTATACGCGGGCGTTGTGCGGTCTCCAGTATGGGCGGAGGTCCTGAAGGCCAGCAATATCGGGCTATTGCGACGTCCGCAACGAGCTGACCCTCAGGTAGGAGTCCTAAGACTCGAAAAATCGAAGACCAGAAATTTCTATTCCCCAGGTTCTTGTGGGGAAATGGAAGGAACGACTTGGGCAACCGAGTGCTGGGCACGCCGTTATTGCGGCGGTAAGACTCATTATGGAGAATTGGCTCGAGAGGCATCACGGGACCCTCTCATACCGGCTGACACAGGTGATCACTGGGAAAGGATGCTTCGGAGAGCACCTGTGTCGGATCCGCAAAGAGCCAACGCCTGAGTGCCACCACAGCGATGACCAAACCATAGACACTGCATTCCACACACTGGCAGAATGTTCAGAGTAGGGCGAGTCGAGGCGGCCATCGGAGTGGGGGTTCTCTTGCTTGATAACATTAATGCGACCATGTTGCGTAGCGAGAGCGCGTAGAACTCTGCCGTCTTTTTCTGCGAGCAAGTTATGCTTGCGAAGGAGATGGCGGAGCAGGACCGTGCGAAGTTTAGAACTTTTCCTGTCCGCCAGGCCCGGGAACGGGCCAGGTACCGCAGACGACTCGGGCGCCGGAGATCGCCAAACGATCTCCGTCCTCCATAAGCACAAACTTGGGAGGGACAGGTGAGGATCACCCTAGCAGAAGCAAGCCGGGCCAACGGCGCGAGCTATACAAAGTGCTCGCGCCCCTTTTTAAAATAGAAAAGGAGCATCAGGGTTCCTACACAGGAGGGGGCCATCTACCTACAAACCATAGGTGGCCCGATGTACGTCGGGGTTCCAAGGATTTCCTTATTTCCTTCTGAGGGTGCACCTGATTCCCCGGCTTCTAATATCCGTGACGGTGTGCGGTTTTCAGTCGGTTCGAGTCCGACATAACCATCAGATTGAGATATCCGAGGGAATTTCCGCCCAAAAAAAAAACAAAAATGTTCACACACTCACGTTGCGGTAAGATATTTTCTTCGACTTTTACTTGCGGACAGTTACCCTTTTTTTCTGTATGGAAATCGCCCCAGATACCACCGACTGGTCCTGGACCGCACGCCATCTCGGTTACTAGAAGTCGGAGAACCACATGTACCCTGAAAAGGAAAACCCTCGAACCTACGGTTTAAGATTGCTCCCTCCTGTGCAGAAATCCCGGTGTTCCTTTTCTACCCAAAAATAAGCACTTATGCTGCCACCTCGGCCTGATTGCGGACAGTTACCCTGACGAAGAGTGAATGTTATTTGGGCTGATTTAGCGGCACTTGCTTTTAGCCTCCAGTCCTGTAGGCAATTGTGAACTTCAAGAAGCAAGTATGAGACTCGCTTTGGATTTTTGTAGCTCACAAGTACGGCTGTGAATGTTGCTATACTGACACCAGACCAGGCAAATATAGAATATACCTAATGATTTTTTTGCTCAGTGTACATAGAACAATTTTTTAACGATAACGTTTATGTTTCATCTTAAACTGTTTTGCCGAAGACTTTTGAAAATTTCTTTTAAAATGTTATCGAACCGAGTGGCGTGCAATTAATTGGAGAAACCTATGTCTAGTAGTGGACTGCGAAAGGGTTTTTAAAATAGCTGTTCTATTATGAAATAATTTATTTAAAAAAAAATGCCTTTCTTATATCCATTTATTTGACGAGGTGCTTTTAAAAAAACCCGATTTGCCCCCCCCTGGCCCAGAACCTGGGTACGCCCATGTACAATACAATTACTGATGAACAACTGCGTAACAAAAGTTTAATTGAATTGTTGGATTATTATCTCTGTTGACAGTTACCTTTTTCTTAAAAAATAATGCGAACTGCAACAAAATTATTCAACGGTTACTCTTCACAAATCTAGTACCTACGTACCTTAACAGTTCTATGATTTTTTTACAATATATATAAAGTTTCAAAAGTTTTAGATACATATATTATATTTTGCTAGATTATATCGTTTTGTAGATGACGTCATCATCAACATGTACAAAGAAATAACCAACTTGATTTTTATATTAACAGGCATACGTTCTGTAATTTCAAATTAACAGCTATTCGATAAATTCAAAACAAAACAAAAGGAAAATTGGTCTGTCCGTTTAATCCGGTAATCTTTAGAAAGCCTGGATCAATTTTGACGATAAGGAATAACTTAGTCTACTTTTTTAGACTGACTTCGCCCCGATGCGTTGCCCGCTGTTGCAGTATGTAACAACCGCGGGCTATACCGCGGGGCTCAGCTAGTAAATAAAATATATCTACTAAGGCTCTAAACAAGCTTTTTGTCAGAATAGTTTGTATAAAACATAATTGTGCTAATTCTGTCGTTAAAAAATTATTTAAACCAAACTAGAAATTACTAAAAAGTAATTTTTTTTTACTGGTAAATGTTTAGCGTTTAGTTTAGTAAAGCGACGCAGCAACAGAATTAACACCAATACCTCTCTAGTCTAGTGAATTAACTATGCAAAGAACTCGACATTGGCTGAATGCACAAATCGTGCGAAGCCAGAGAAAAAAAAAGCTATGGAAATACCTATCTAGATATTCGAAACATAAATCCCGATAAACATGATTCCCGGGTCAAATGTTTGTATGATCTGAAAATATTTGTTTCGGAGTTTGGGAGTCCTATGTATTTATTTACAAAAAAAGTATATATTATTTATATCAGTTTTCTAGTACCCATAACACAAGCTCTGCTTAGCTTGGGACTAGATGGCGTTGTGTGTTTGATGTCCGGAATATTTATTATTATTATGATAATCTGTCCCTTTTAAAAGTTAAAAGTAATTATTTTTTAAATTTACTTATTTTTTTGAGTTAAATATTGTTCCATGGTCACAAGATTATTAACAGTTGTGTAGGTATCTAATTTCAAATCAATTGATTTATTAATCTACATTAATCCATTGTTATAATAACCTTCTAAATTCAACATAGCTATACTAATTTATGGATCTCCTTGTTGTGTTAGATCTTCCCACTTGATACCGATTAACGATAAATAAGTTTAGTGTTTTATGTGACAACATATCTTAATATAACACTACTTGTTTAAATAATGAAAAGATCCCTTTAAATCAGAAAGTATTATTCTCCTCGGAGCAGCATTAACGCCCATATTAATTATAATGTTAACGACGCTGCAAGATGAGCCTCCGCAATGTAAAACAAACTCTATGTCCGAGACTTAATGATGATAATTTAAATACGAGTGTTCGCGATTTATTTTTGATCCCAATTACTCATTTCAATGCGTCTGAGTCTCGGGCTCCTTGCAGACCTATACGTCTTGAGCGAGACAATATTATTTATCCAGAGGTACAATGACAAGGCGTAACAACTGCACGTATGCAGTGTAAACTCGAAGGAGTGGGCGAGTAAATCAACTATTTGTATTGAGCGCAGGCGCAGGCCGAGGCACGTAAGTGCGGACCTTTGGGATTTGCCAGGGTGTTCTAATTTAAAATTAGCTTGGTCTTAAGGTTAAGGACACAATTTCGTTATAATATTGTTATTATTGTACTAACTTATTGTTACTAAAAGGTAGGGTATACATATAGTATTATAAAACTAATATTTAAAATTCGAATGCTACGATTTTAATGTAATTTAGCATGGAGATACCTACTTTAAATCTTGAGTACATTAACGGAAGGATCCCCGGACAACAGCTAGTCTTCTATAAATGGATAAACCTCCAATAAATGGGTTATGTTTGCTCTTTCAGTATTTTAAAAAGAATGAATAAATATAACAAAATATTGATAATGAGTATAACTCAGTATAAAGCTTCGTCTTTTACAACACATAGCAATATAATTAGCAGAACACCCTGTCGCAAAACATTACATTGCTCGCGCGCTTTCAGCCGGGTCTCGTTAGTAACAAGCATGCGCATATCGGCCCCGACCAGTGCGAGCGGCGCCGGCGCAAGACAAATGCGACGTCGTTATTTACACCCGCGCGCGCCGTCTGAAACAAGAAAAACATGTAACAATTGAGTATTTCAATAAACGACTAATAAAGATGAAATTGACATTAGTTTTTGTGGTTTTATTGCACTGTCTCTGTAGAAGAAATTGATACCATTGCTCAAGGTTTTATGGTTTCATAAAATCAATGATTGAGGACTAGAGCTCCGGTTTGTTATAGTGGTAATTTGTAATGTATATCTGTTGTAAGTATCGACTGTATGCTTAAATAGGCTCGTTAATATGTAATGTTAATGTGTATGACTCGCGCACCAAGGGTTCCGTACAAACCTGTAGGTATATTATATGATGTAACTAAAAACTTATGCTTTTCGCAATTTTTCCTTTATCTGTGCTATAAGACGTTGGTTCGTACCGAATTTCAAGACTCTTGAGTTCACGGTAAGTACCCTGTAGGTTTTGATTCCCTTGCGAGTGTCGAAAATTTGCAGCATAAACGGCTGTTTATTTTGATTTTTGCTTAGAATTTTTTTTTTTACAGCTCCAAGGGACAACAGTCCTGAGTATTATTTTTTAAAGATAGAAATGCACCTAAATTTTGAATAGTCAGAGGTAGCTGGTATATATTCCTTAAACTTCAGTTCAACTGAAGTTTCTAATGCCCTCAGTCTACGGATCGAGAGAAACCTCAGAGACTTGTTACATTATTGAATTAATTTAAACTAATGTAATTATGAACATCTTCAAATCTATATATATATTTGTATAAATATATATATATTATGCCGAAATGTATGTACGCGCATAACTTTCGATCGCTTGCACCAAATTGGATAATTCCTTTTTCTATATGTTCGTTATTGTTAGGACACGGTTTGTATAGAAGAAAATCAATGGTTAATGAGATTATTTTTATCACGGCTACACCGTGGGAATCTGAGTCGGGCATAGCTACTAAAAACAGCCGACTAATTAAACAAACGACGGCAAAACAACAGCACCTTGTTATAAACCTTACATCAAATGTTCAAGAACCTCCGTTCTACGCAGATATATATCCAGCAGTGGACTTTTGTGGAAAATGTGGCAATAATAATAAACAGTTGGTAAGTGGGCGAGACGGGATATTATATATCATTTCTTGAGAACATTGTAGTAACATTTAAATAACATGTTAAATAATTCATTTCTTTATTTATTTACTGCGAGCTTGAACGTCTAGGAACTAGTTTCTGTAGTATATATTATATAATTGTTATAATGGTCACAAGTTTCTTGAAAATTCAATTGATATTAGTTTATTTCATTACTAGCTGAACCCCGCGGTGCTACCCGTGATACGACAATAACCGCGGGCAACGACGCGAGGCAAAGCTAGTATCTTTATAAATTGTAGCCTATGTGTTATTCTGATGTATGAGCTATATTATTGTAAAGTTTCTTCAAAATCCATTCATTACTTCTTGCGAGAAAGAGCAACAAATATACTTACATACTCACAAACTTTCGAGTTTATAATATTAGTAGGATACTTATAGGATTACCATTATCCATAAGTTTTATTGTAATTTACTTGATAGAGGTTTGTATCTGAATTTTCGTATTCGCCTAAGAACCTATAATGACAGACCAATAATGTGTAATAATTACTTTTTCAGCTTTTTTAAACTTTATATATTAGTTAGCTGTACCCTTCGACGCTTTGATGATCGCATTGATAAAAAACAAAAACAAAATTGACTTCAAAAGTAAATAAAAACACCTTTGAAACGGGTTATTTTTGTAAAATATCGAGTTTTTGAAGCGTACACTATCCAAATTAACAAAACTGCAACGCAATTTCAACATACATTTACTCGTAGTCAAACTGCAAAATTCATTGAAATAAACACAACATACGTCATTTCTAATTACGGACATTACCAGCCAGATGCATTGCAGGACAGTCAAGACAGTCAAACGCTGATGCAAAGACAATTTACAATCTCCTGAACATTTTAATTGCACCCCGTTTAAACGTAATACAATTTAAATGTATACGATCGTTTATCAAAATGTCCCATCGCACTACACGAGCAATGAATGAACGAGGAGACAAATTCTGTTTTATATCGTCGTAAATTATTAAGCATTTAATGCTTGCTTTGTATTTGGTGAGTTTCTTTGTGTTTCTAAAAGTAACTAAGGAATGAACTGAGAAAAAAACAAACTGTGTTTTGTTTTTGTACCTGTTTAAGCCAAGTCAAGTTGTAAGGTTGTGTAGCTTGAGATCCTATTATAACTAAATAGAAATGATTTACCCAAAAATGTAAATAATAATAAATATCTTTATTGCACACCAGATAAGTAACAAAATTAACTTAACTACGAAAACTTAAACTAGAGAAGTACAATTGGCGGCCTTATCGCCCGGAGGCAATCTCTTTCAGGCAACCATGGATTATTTATTTAGTATTTAAAATTTACTTGATAACTTTGTGCCATTATTCTCACCCATCTTATAGCCTAATTGACTATGTATAAAATAAGATGTAGATGTAAGATTAAGATGAGTAGCTTTAGTCCGTAAACTGGTAGCCATTTGTATTCAGAATAGACGCTCTGCTGGCTGTAATCAGGTCCTAGCATAGAACATTGTACCGTCGCTCCGTTTGCAACCATTTAACTTGTGATGCCATAAATATTTGGTTTTAGTTATATGCTTGTTAGAAAGTAGTAAACTCAATTATTCTGAAAGTATTATTCTAAGCTCGTTTTTAAAAGACAACTTTTGTCTCGAATAGACCATAGTTTAAATAATCATACCTGTTGCGATTCTGAAATTTTGTTAGCAATTTCCTTACTCTTCTAGCCAGTCTTGTCGATCTAATTGCTCTTGTGATATTCCACCTGGTATATCTTTTGGTATTTTCCCTTCACCGTCATACTCATGACGAGTGAAATATTCACCTTCTTCTTCTACATGTTCATCATTTCGGTCATCAAAGTCTAAATCTTTTTGCTCTGTGGAATTTGAAATGGGACTTGAATGTACTCGTATACCATTATTTTGACCAGAAATAAATACCACCTCCCTTTTAATCATAACTTTGTTTGAGGACATCGAAAGATAACAATAAAATATAAAATATTGTTATCTTTCGATGTCCTTGGCTATCGGTAGGGTTTTTGGAAAGGTTGTATTTTTTCAGATGAAAGAGACCCATGAATCTTTGCCGTACTGTAGATAGTATTATAACAAACATAATTTTATGGAGAAGAATAACAGAAGAAACGTTTGTTGTGATGGATTACGAACTGTCTTCTCCGCAATACAAAAATTTCATACGCAACAGTCGTCAAGCTGTAGTAAAAAATCGTAATAAATTAGGAGCCGACCTATTTTCACAAGTAAGCAAGGGTCACCGTACGGGACGCACATAAATCATACTAATACAAAATGAATACCATTATAATTGTCATGCAACGTACAGGACTCACTCATATTAAAGATACGCTCGTAATTTTTCAGTATTTGGTTACACGACAACAGATTGGTGATATATTGTTCATAAGCGAAGCGACCAGCGGAGAGAGGTAAAGATTTAACGTCTAATTTATTTCTTCATATAATTAATGAAGTTCAAATTATCTACAAGATAAGTACTTGGTTAAAAGATATAATGAATTGTACAAGTTTAAGGGATTGTGAAGACAAGCGATATGTGAATTAAACTGATTTAAATAGTCTGAAATAATAACGTTTATGTACCAACTTACAAAAAGACAAAAAAAGTAAGTCGTACTTCGTGCTTTAAACTTCTAACGCAATATTTATTAAAATACATCATGATATTTTATGCATTCTTCTCATTATCAAGATGTTGTAGTACTGGATAATACAGAGTTCGAGACAAACCTAGTCAATTTCCAATAAAAATGAAAATTTCATGATGGTAATAAAAATGCCATCACTAAAATAAAACTATGAAATTGCTGTAAAATACTATAATAACTTAAAATATTTTAATTTAATACCCATAGGTATCTTTTTATAGAAAACTTTGTTAATTTGACAATTCTACATTAAAGTATTTAAAAGAAAATCAATTTCATTTCCCGAGTTAAGTTTTATGACTTAACAGTTAATATAAAACCACTCTACTTATAAAACTTTGATTTCATCATTAAATTAACACACCTCAAATTAGCGATAAAAGCCATTAAATTAATTATCTGATTCACAAACATCGTAATCAAATTGTTTTTAATCATCAAAGGATCCAATTTGTGGTAGCAATTTAATTTAACTAATGCTATTAAAACATGGTTTTTAATATTCATGTTTATTCAACGTGTATATTATATTTCACGAAGTCGTAAAGTGGTTGTTGAGATCGCTTTTTGTCGTAATGTGGTCATAGTCGGGTCGTACATCACGTCAGACCACGTGCGGTTAGATTTACAGATAACCATAAATGGTTCTCGAATATTTCATGTATAGAAATTGTGGTGTGTCATAAATTTGTATCTGTTTATCGCGTTATCTGAGACCCGAGGGTAGTTTTAAAAAAAAGAACAGGGTTCTGACTTGTGATGGATTGCCAGTTATTTTGAATGAAGTGATTATTATTAGTCAGTGTTTTGGTTGTTGATACAAAGGTTTAATAAAAAAAAGAAATTGGCTACCTTGTCAACCATAATGATAAACAGTGCTTTGTCCAAAAATGACAAGTTTACTTGTCTTTGTCATCCAGGCACTATCTGTATCCCATCCCCCGCCCCACGTACCACTCTCTCTCATAGTAGGTGCTTAATGCCGCATCATTCGGTTCAATCTTATCGCGATAACTTTTAAACTATTCGTCCAACCAAATTATTTGTTTAAAAAATAACCCAACTGCGTTAATATCTGCCATCTTTATTAAATTTAGATTGTTTCCTTTAGTATTTTTTTTTATATTTGATGTCCCTAGTGTCACTCTCACGACTAAGACGAACCTGTTGACACCACTAACATAAAAATACGACACGCCGTTTAGGCTCTAGGCCGTGTTAAAGTAATATAGGTACAGACATACACTAGAAAAACATAATCCTCCTTCTTTCGCAGTCGGGTAATTATTTAGTGTAAAAGATAAAGTTTATCTACATTCAATACTTAAAGTGACAAATGTAACAATTTTCATAAAAGTTCAATAAATATTCTAAAATGTGCATTGTTAAAAATATCCAATTTAATTGATGGTTCACTATTTTGGTCATAGTGACTTCCACATAAGAGGTAGATATGTGTTGTCGTGGACTTTTATTTAGAACAATTTAACATGAATAATACAGTACATTATTATCATGTACCTCCAACGGTTTGGGCATGACATGCACATATATATTATAAAATGGCATGGCGCACGCCAAGATAGGATGATTTTTTTCCGACTTAACATATATCGTTATATTATGACCAAATTATGAAAAATATCTATAAATTATGAAATTCTATTTTTAAATTACTTATGCAATGCAACTTATGCTTAATTCTTTATGCAAGATAAAGCTCCGCCTTCTGATTACGAGAAGTGTCAATCAGTTGCTTTCCTGGTTCCTTGTGAATGAAACGAGCCTCAGTACCCTTATTCATTATGTATTTCGTCGTAGGTATGTAGAAAGTAAATGCTAAGTGGTTGCCTCGTACACCAATCTGTTCCAAACCGATTCGACTTCAAATCTTCAAGAAAGAAACGCACGTGTGACTCCTACGCTGTGATATACATGCGCAGCGGCATGAGCGCCCGGAAGGAGGAGCAATCAGGTGGACTTGCACTCTCCTGGCACAATTAGTTCACATAAAACAACAAATTTCATAGGTATAGTCCTAATATAATTCTATATTTTATATTGGTTAATAGATGTATATGCACCTCGGCGGCGGTAGTCAATCTCTACATAGGGTGACCTGTCCACTCATTTGCCTCTCATATTTAAAAACACAAAATAAAATCAAAGGTAGTCTGTACAAAAACACTTTAAAATAAATTAAAAGGCGTTTAAATGTATTGTAAATAATTTCATATGCCACATTACTATAGACGATTCCTCGAAAGTTAGACAGGAGGTCTAGACTAAAAACAAACTACATGCTTCACCCAACCATAAATTACCTTACAAATCTGCGGCCAACAAAACTTGAAGTGTGGTGGGCGCGAACGACACGGGACGCAGACGCGGGGACCGTGTACCGATTGTATGTAGATGTGAGCCCTGAACGAGATGCGAGAAATAAAAACAAAGATGTAACCAAACAGTAACACCGACGCAAGTCATCGTTATTGGAAGATTTTTTAATTATCAACAGCATAAAGGACCATGGAGTCGACAATAGATACATTCAAAAATTTTTTTGTATGTAATAGAGGGAAACGAGCAGACGTATCGCTTACGACGCCTCCGTCACAAGTGCGTTGCCGACCTTTGAGGGGTGAAAGGAGGGTTAGGACCTATGGTATCCTCACTCACTCGGTGAAACACAGCGCATGCGCTATTTCACAACGGATCTCTTTTTCTTTCAAACGTAATTAACGGCATAAAAGTTGCTATATGATTACAGTATAAACTACCAAATGGCTTATAATTAAGGTAAATTAACAAATTAGGTTCAGAAATATGTAAAATCAAAGATAATTAATTTTTAACTTCCAGAATAAAACATTACTTTATTTTACAAAAAAAAATTGCAGACAACAATTTATACAATGAGATGTTTTAAAATCCCACAGATAAATTAAATTAAAATAGCGTTTATTCTACCGCCAAATATATAACATAACTTATTATTTATTATATTTTTTTTTTGTATACCTAGGTAATAGTCGCCTCTTTAGCGTAGGCCTCCCCAAATACTTTCCACTGCTTTCTGTCTCTGGCTGTCCTTATCCAGTACGCTCCAACTCTTTGTGTAAAGATGTCTCTCCATAGATAGATTGAACGAAAGTTTCAAAGATTTATTTATACATATTTTCAGATAAATTAGTCTAAATAACACCCGTCTAAGATGATAATCACTAAGACATGTTTTGTGATTTTTGAAGTGAAACTTCTTTAGAATCGTTGTGATTTTAAACTGGATGCAACGAAAAAAACGACAGGTAAGAGACACAAACACAAAAAGTCGCCTGTAATTAGTGAGCCAGAGCGAGAGAGCAAATGTCGGTCTCATTCTTTTGTCGATTTACTGAAGTTTCACTTCTATCGTATGTGTATCGCACACGCACCTTTTTTTTTAATACTTCCTTCTCCACGTATTTATTTCTTCATGTATAAAATAAGTGCAACGTCATTGACTGCCTGTCATATCCGAAAATAGTTTAACAGTCTAATTGACCGTTAATATACGACAAATGCTGTAGGTATTGTGTTACAATTTTATAAGCAGTACTAAATACTGTGTACACTTTATATATTTTTGTTAAATTGTTCTTTGAGTAGGGCTTCGTTACAGTGCACTAAAACGACAGAAGTACAATCTCTACAAATATGTAAAATTGAAGTGTCTGTTTGTTATTTTAAATTAACAGCTTTTTACTAAATGCATAACCATACTTTTATTATAAATGCGAAAGTAACTGTTTGCTGCGATAACCTACAAACCGGCGGGCAGAACCGCGTACAAATCTACTATAAATATGTACATTACCTACATCAAAGACACTTAAAAAAAATGTCTGTATGTTTGTTCCGAGTAATCTTTAGAACAGTTGGACTGATTCTAACTTAGCATAACAGGGATGAAAATGACCTTAATGAGAGGTCATCAGGGTCATAACGTGTATTAGTTTTAATACTATATTAAATTAATAATTGTGCTGAAGCAAAAACTATTAAGTACTTTAGATTGTTTTCGCAACATGATGTTACATCATGGCTATGACTTGTTTCAGAGTTGCCAATAAAAAAAATTGCTAAATACTTTATCCATCACAAAGGTTATTATAAATTACAGGGATTTAATTTAAGCATTTAAAGCCACAAGTACCTCTTTATCATTTCGTATTCTGTCGTGGTACAAGTGGTAGTGGTTCGAGAGGGCAGTAAGTAAGAAAATACGGCTTCGAGAAAAGAACGCGCAATTTTTTTCTTAGCGCACTTACAGCTCTTCATCTGTACAGGTATTTTTATTTATTTTTTATAGGTATTTGTTCTGGCACCTCCAATGTTTATAATTTGGAGCCTTTTGCTCACTAATCCTTTCATTCTCTTTCATTATCATGCTAATTCTTCCATTCATTCATAACACTAGTCCTTATTTTTTTCCGAATTTAATATACTTCTTATGTTATTTTATTCTTTCATTCATTCTTTCATATTCTAATTCTTATTTTCTGTATACACTCTCTTGATATTTTATTCTTTCATTCATCTTTTTATTCTCCAGTCCTTGTTTTCTTTATTTTATAACTTGCCATTTTTTCTAACTAACTTCTGTATAGGTATTAAACCTAGATAGGAAGAAGCTAGTTTCATATACATATCAAATACACAATAAAAAATCCTTTTCGATTACCATTGTAGTATTAATAATAATAAATATTTCGGACATCTATTTAACACACAACGCCATCTAGTCCCAAGCTAAGCAGTGCTTGTGTTATGGGTACTAGACAACTGATATAAATACTTATATATACTTTTTTTTTTTTGTAATTACATACATACTATACATAGAAAACACCCAAACTCCGAAACAAATATTTGTAGATTCCACAAACATTTGGACCGACCCAGGATTTGAACCCGAGACCTCAAGCTTAGCAGTCGCATACGCGTACCACTACGCCACCGAGGCAGTGAATGTATTGTTTGTTTGTTTTACAGGGCCATTTCCACACTTTACCTCTTTGCTCGTTGTACGGTGGTCTGTCATTTTCCTACTCCAACCATCCTAGATCACCCCAGAAGCTCAGCAGCCAGATCACTATAGTAGTACACTAAACTACCATTGTAGTATTCATAAGTTGTAGTGTGTATTGACTTGAAATTCACTACCAGACGAAGCAAGCATCTAATCGTTAGCTATTCCCAATGTAATTGCATAGATTTTCTAATAAAATACGTGGGCGTCGTTCCTGACGTTACGTCACATCATGCTCGGACGGAAGTGTCTCATAAGCATCATGCATAATGTATGACGTAGGCTCGACGTTCTGAGGATAATCGCGTCGATACTGTTTGTTAGTCAAATAAGCCATTGTGAACACATCTGATATGGGAATCGGAGGTATGGGACTGTGTTATTACCTTGTGTACCTTTGACATAGGCTTTTTTTTACAATTAGATGTTGTTAAAGTATGTAAATGAGTTGTTTATGTAAAATACTCAATAGAGTGATCAAGTTGAACGTGTGTAAGATGAGTGTTGTGATTCAAAGTTTTTTGATTGTTGAAGTAAACACGTTTTAAAATATATTTTAATAATAATTTCATATAAGCTACATTTATAAACCGTTTCAAATTAGGTACACTTTACTATGTTGAGTAGTTGTCGAAGAACATGCTAAGCTTTTTCTCTCCTTAATCTTTACTTTTCTTGTAGTTACTGTTGTATAGCGGGATTTATTCGTGATAAAATTATAAAAATATCTACGATAGCTTGCATATCATGATGTTTCATATGCATTTATTAAAAAGCTGTCAATTTGAATTTACAAAGAGACACTTCAATTTTATTTATTTGTATAAATGGAGTATCTAGCACGATGTAATGTAAATAGCGTTATTATGGAAGTAGATAACCTGTCTCAAAGACAAGACACAGCTTAAGAAGTCTATCCGCTCTACCAGTTAGACACTGGCTTAATTAATATTGTTGTATAATTATCCTGAGATATAATATATCGCTGTCTAGGCTTATTTACGCTGTAGTCTCTAGAATATGTAGGTACTAGAAATACGAATACCATTTCAAATAGATTGTGTAAACATATAAATAGTTGCAAAAATCTTGAATGTAACCACAACCGTGGCATTGGCATGTCTGTCACAAAGGTCATTTGTACAGAAAATAGCATTATTACCCATTCACTTTAGGTATTTTAAGTATGTTTTATATTCGGTTTCTCGCATCCAGTTTCTGCCAATCATCTTCCGCAAATCATTACTCCAACTGGCCTAATGATCACACTAATATATGTTTAAAATGTTTTTAATTTTATGATAAGGAGCTGTTGGTAAACGTATAAAAATACTAATGTGCCTAGTTAACTAAAATCACAATATCTTATTAAAATCAAATGTAGTTAAAAAAACTCTAACTTATAGTCAACTACCTATTTAAAAAACCGGCTACGTGCGAGTCGAATTCGCGCACCGAGGGTTCAGTAGAAACCTGTAGATATATTATTTGATGTAACTAAAAATTTTTGCTTTTCGCAATTGTTCCTTTATCTTTATTGAGACGTTTCTTCGTACCAAATTTCAAGATTCTGAGTTCAGGGGAAGTACCTTGTAGATTTTGATTTGCGAGTGTCGAAAATTTGCAGCATAATTGGCTGTATCATTTAATTGCGTTCGTTTAGAAGTTTGTTTTTTTCACAGACCTAAGGGACTGTAGACCTGAGTATTTGATCTGAATTTCAGTTTGATACCTTGAAGCGTTCCTGAGAAAAATGGGCCTTGACAGATGGACGGACAACATAGTGATCCTATAAACCGAACCCCAAAAATACTGTTACAAGCTGGGTATTAAATAAAATAAAGTACTCGATTAATTACCAAAAATAACACAATATTTATTAAGAACACTTTTTACAATAAGAAATCACTAAATCACTGGTTAGTCGCACTAGAAGATCTCTTCGATGTTTATCCGCTGTATCGTGAAACAATACTGTCCCTACGGCCAACACGTTCCGCTTTTATATGGCCGTGGAAATTACTCGAAACTACGAAAACATTCGATCGATGTTTCTAGGCTAAATAGATTACTCTAGAGCTGCTTGTAGCGCCATCTAGCGTCGAGTAATCGTCATAATGCACACAGTTGCGCGCTTTCCGACACTAGATGGCGTTGTCCTCGACAGTTCTCGATTCTTATAGTGGACACTAGATTCATCTGGTTATGGCGCAACAATACAAAGGTTAAAACCCTCCGTAGGTCAGAAAATAAATAATGTTCGTTTCTTTTCAAATTACTGAAGAAACTGGCTTTTCTCTAATGATTTCCATGTAGACTGTAATCGTCAAAAAACTTACGTAAAATAACGCAAATCAATGACATATATTTCTATTTTATTAATTTGTAGTTTAATATTAATTAATTCTCAGTTTATTACCAATTTATATCGATTAATTGCCCGTGTTTTGTCACTTTTGCGGTACGTTATTACGAGACAACTTAACAACTTTCCTACTTCCTGTACGAGGCCCATTTACGACGTACTCTTGTAAATAGTATTTTATTGCGTCCACGCAACGTATTCAATCAAAATCTAGGGTTGCCACAAGTAACTAGTATTTGTAACAGTGACAAAAGTAAGTAGGTATGGGAAAATTAATTTTTATTATTTTTTATTGTATATAAGTAAACGAGCAAACACACCATCTGATGATAAGTGGTTACCGCCGCTCATGGTCACCTTTCACTCAAAATTCTTCATAAAAGAATCAGGCTGACGTTTCCAGTAACCTCCTAACCTCAATCACGTCAAACTTTTTTTGACAATTTCGTAGGGTGTCAAAACTGTGTTCTAAGTTTAAACGGATCCAAATGTTAAACTCGGTTGCATTCAGTGATTTCTTGTATTCTATTTTCTTGCTGCCGCTGAAAAAGGAAGTTAAGGGGATAAGAATAAGAGATCTCTATGACAAGTTGATAATGGTAATAACATTTCGGACATTCACAACTCTAACTAGTCCCAAACTAAGCGGAACTTGTACTATGGATATTAGACAACTGATATAGAAGCCTATGTACTTTTCTATTGTGAATACATATATATTATACATAGGAAACACTTAAACTATGGATTGCACGCTATGCCTGGTGGTTTAAGGCGGTCGCTACGCCGCTTTCTACTGCGCCAAGTGTTGAGAATTTAAATCCCATATGGGTCAACACGTTGTGTGATCCAGAAATTGTTATTCTGAGTATTCTTTGTGTCCGTTTTATGTATATTTGTAAAGCCCCCCTCGACACAGGACATATATTTCTAATATAAAAGTTGTCTTATAACAAAAAAAAAACTCCGAAACAAGTATTTGCAAGGATTAAGACTATTAGGCAATATTAGTCAGTCATAGTTCTTTTCTTTGAAAAATTACAAATACTCATCGTGTTTTTTTAAATTTAGCAGTCACAACGGTATCAGTATTTACTAGTTACAAAATACGAGTATTTCCAATTCCTTTTTACTCGTGTTTTACACAAAAATCTTGTCTACCTTTATTGGTACAGCGTGTAGAATATTAAGCGCTTTTATACGACGTCGGGCCGACTCCACGCTTGTGAATTCACAGCTAATGTTTATTATGAGCGATTACTTTTTATTTGTGTTAAACCTTGTTTATTTTATTTCTTTTATGCATTGGAAAATAAATTCTTTAACTGCATGTATTTATTTCGGTCTGTATTTATATCTGTCGAATTTTGATCCACGGTTCTGTTGATGCAATTCTAGAAAATTCTTGTTAGATTTTTTTGTTTTTTTTTTTATTTAAGAAGCAGATGAGTAGATTCTTTACCTGGTGGAAAGTGACTATATCCGTTCATATAATAATTATAATACTTTTGATGTACATAATAGCTTTTGCACGCGACAACGTGTATGTTGGTTACTAACTGAGTAAATAGTAGGCTATGTCCTTCCCCAAGAATCAAAGTACCTCTATTGTAAATTTCATCTAAATCGATTCAGCGGTTTAGCCGTGAAAGCTTAACAGACAGACATAGTTACTTTTGAATTTATTATATTAGTATGCATGTGTATCCTGAATAATCCTTAGTGGGTCTGAGTGATTTATAGTCAACCCAGCAAAGTTGACCATGGAGCACAGAATTGAAGTAATAAATAAAACCTTTTTGCGGTTTCAACAAATTAATAGGGCCTACGTCTTTTATCTATTATCGAACCCACGTCCTGCTTTACCAGTCGGACCAGTCATTAAACTGGGTACTAACTACCTTCACCCGTACTTAATACTACTCCAAAGAAAACTAGTAATTTATGCCTAACACATTACCCTGATTGCCAAATGTACCTTAATAGTAAATGTTTTCTGCATATTTTGATCTCTATTGGCAACTACTTAAGATAGCAAATGCTTTGTTTAATCTTCTTGTTATTTTATTGCCTCAGCTCCTATAGCCCTGTGTCCCCTCACGGTCCGGTGAACAGCGGACGGTGTACTTAATTACGTGATAGTGGTGGTCCATTTCAGAAACTCTCCCCTTTCAAGTGTTTCGCACGTGTGCTTAAACACAGAGTAGATTTTACTCCACATTCTCAACGTTCAAAATTACAATAGGGTAATATTCGTTTCCAATTTTTTGTACTCTGTGTCAGGTTAATGTAGCGGTATTGAGAAAAGCTATTTTGGCGACCATGTGTTGGTTTGACAATACAATTTAAGGGTACGATGTGTCTTAGATTTAAGGCTATTGTCCTTTAGATTAATTCTATCCTAATGGGTATCCGGAATTTGTAATTTAGTAGGAGTAATATCCTTAGTTGAATTAATGTTATTACAGTGTAGCAAATCGTGCGGTCATATGAACTTTGAAAGTTATTTAGGTACGTGTATGTTTACGAGTTGGGTAGTTTCCTGTAAGTACTAAATAACTCAATTTTCTTTAAGCTTATAAGATTTTATAAAGTATTTTATAAAACTAGTGCTTGTGAAATTTTATAAGTATCTCGCTGTAATAACTTCTATCTGTTTCGAATATTTTTTCGAAAGCATCGGAAATGATACATGAATGGCGTTGAAAAGCATGTAGGCGTTTACGTCATGATGCTATTCTGAAAGTTCTATTTTAATTTTCATTGATGTATAACGCGGATGCGCGAATCATAAATTACGGGCAATAAAAATATATGTAATAAATCACCTAAGTTAGTATAGACTTAAATTATATTTCAGCGTGGGCAGGCTAATCGTTTCTAGACAATTTAAATTAATCCTTTTTTTGAATGAGATCATAATTCAAAATTGGAATCATTCTAAAATACTCACATATGCCTAACGCCCTTTGTATGTATTCTTAAATTGAAAGTCGAAAAGTAAACAAAGCAATTTTTCGTACAGGGACAAACGGTCATAGTGGATTTGAAAATGGAACGGAGTGCAATCAAGAAGGATTGTGCCCGAATCCCGTTCTACTCGCATCTACGTCGGTCGACCGAATTAAGAGCTCTTGTGCTACACGTCTTTTCCCCTTTGTCGTCTCGCTTATTTAGAGGAAGGGGGGTGGGGTAGATTGTCATAGTCTGGTGTGCTAAAGCGTAAAGGGGTCGAGTGAATGACATTTGCGTAAGCGGCTGCCCGCCCTCAAGATTAGCTCTACGATGATTCCCGCCTGCCTAGACTTATGAACAGCGACAGCTGTCGGAGACGTAAAGTTTTTTTTTTACTTGTGGTTAGGTCTAATGACAAATTAATTAATTAATTTGATATTGTATGATGATGATACAATAAAGTTCTTTCGTATTGTGTTGTTTGGTAATTTTTAAAGTGCCAAAATGCTCAACATACAGCATTCAAAAGAAAAGTTTTCGCAAATTTTTTTTATTGTTCGGAACACAAAAACTTTTCACAAAATTATAAAGCCTAGGTACCTATGTCACCCGAATCTATTAATACTGCAGTCATTAGAAACGGTTCAGTTACGTTACGTTGGATCATACGTATAATGCCAAAACTATTACTCTTCCTTTTTACTTCGCCGTAGTTGAGTAAAAAGTGCTACCTTATGGATCAGATTTTCCATGGCCTATAGTTTTGATACCAGATTTAGTAGTACGTAGTTACTTGAACATTTATTTATAAATTTTAAGGAAACTAGCTATTTATAGGATATAGTTTATTTATTATTTATTTTATTGAATTGGGGGCAAACGATCAGACGTATCGCCTGATGATAAGCGATTACCGCCGCCCATGGACACCCGCAACACCAGAGGCGTCACAAGTGCGTTGCCGGCCTTTGGGGAAAGGGGGGAAGGGGATGGGGTATGGGCCTCCGGTATACTTTTTACTCAACGGATGGGGTATACTTACTCGGTGTAACACAGTGCAAGCGCTATTTCACACCGGTTTTCTGGGAGGCTGTGGTATCACTCCCGTCGAACCGGCCCATTCATGCATTCAGCTGGCTACAATTGCATTATTAGTCAGTAAGGCTTCTTTAAAAAAAATGCGACTCCACGCATTGCTGTGCCGCTCCCCGATCAATGGGCAAGGCTCAAGTGGATCCCTAATTTAACTGTATTGGCGGCATGTTGTGAGTGAAGTTGTAATGGTTAGCCATCATCCCTGAAAATTTATCTGTGTGTAGATAATTGTTACCGTTTTGTTGAAAGTGATCTCATGTATGAATGTAAAAGCCCCTTATGTACAAAAGAACGAACGAGCGACTCTCGATCCGCTACCTTAAATAAAAAAAAATCTTTTGACATTTTAGCAAGTAGTTTAAGCTCTTGAACTACGTTCGTACACTTGAGTTTTTCTGTTTCATGAATAAATTTTGCTGCTCAAAAAGAGCGTAACACCGAAATTTACTTTTAAAATGGTGGCAAACTTTCCCGCCGTTATTATGCGATGGCTTTTGAACAGACTCCGTTTAGTTTTAATAGTAGTTTTTCTAAGGAACGTTTAGTAATTTTCATTTCATTTTCTGCTGATTTGGAAATAAGGATTTTAAAAATTACATTTATCTTATTATACGTTTCATGTGGTACACATTTATTGTTTATTATTGCATAACTTTATCGCTTAGTATGTAGTCTGTAGAAGTATTAAACCGAGCATTATATGCCCAATATTTTTTTGCATTTCATATAAATGCGATAATATCTATAGTATTCAATATTTTGTATATTACACATAATTAATAATACTAAAAAGCAAGACACTCATACACACAAATAAATTAATGCCCAAAAAACTTCAAAAACACTTGAAACGTAAGTTAAACTAATATTTGTCTGAATTTGTTTGTTTATGACAAACAAATTCTACAGCTTAATAATATGCAAATCTACTAGAAAGTACCCAATTCTATTCGAAGATCATTAAGATAGTTGTGAAAAGACATTGTGTCGGCATCAGCTGTCGTTTGACACGGGTCTAAGTTAATTTCCTGCTGGCAGCCGTTCCTCCCGGGCTTCCTAATAGAGTTTATACAGTAAATGTGGAAGTTGGACGCTTTGGGACACCTTGAACCTTTTATGAAAGGAATACGTAACCTCTGTTTTATCTGGTTTATTAAAGAAGTATATTTACTTAATTATGTGACCTACTTGAGACCATTTGTTTACCTACCAGAATAGTAGCAATAAGATGGTACAAGATCTATTTTAGAAAATCTCCAATCAGATATTTTCCCCCGTATAGTGTGTCGCGGACTTTTTTGTAGATATTTATAAGATCTACGATTAATTAGAACATTTTATGGTTCTATCTTTTATAGTTTACGCAGCGTACGCAAAATAAGTAACTTTTCTGGTTGATTTTTTACACCTTGTGTCCGAAAAACGTAAATATCTTACGGAACCCTATTTTTTTCCATAATAAAATATAGCTTATGTTACTCGTGGATAATGTAGCTTTCGAATGGTGAAAGAATTTTTAAAATCGGTTCAGTACTTTTTGAGTTTATTCGTTACATACAAACATACAAAAAAAGTTTTCCTCTTTATAATATTAATATAGAAGTATAGGTAGATTACAAATTGGGCGATTAGAGAGCATGTATTTCAAACTCAATACACCACTTATAAGCACTTGTATAATAATGGTACAGATTCAGGGTATTTGTAAGATCCCTGATAGATTAATGTGAACGTATTTACCAGATAACTACAGTTTTCAATTAATCAAGTACCAAGTGTATATATCTGCAATCTTTATCGAGCATGGAATGTTATATCAGACAATTATCTGAAACTTTATCAGGGACAGATGAAACTGTCTCCTAATCATGAAAACATGGTGCAATGATCGATATCAGGATGTCGCATCCCTGTATTACTTATTTTAATGAGTATGTAGGACGTCACTAGTAGTATCTTGGAAGGCCACTTCCTTTTAATGCCGATCAGATTGGTTCCGACTACGGTGTGATTCGTATTGTGTAATTGTCTTATAATAATAAACCAAATCCGTCCTGAATACATCTTCTATTTAATCAACCAAACACGATAGCGCATATAAATTTTGAACCTTTTATGTCACAACAATATTTTTTCATATTATTTTTTAGAACTTTCTTTAAACTTTCACATCTTTAAGACTACTTCGAAATATTTTTCTGTCTACATAAATAAACCTCGCATCTTCAAGTGTTTTCGTCCCAACTGTGAGTCCAAATTACTCCCGGAGAAATTTCGTTACCAAAAACATTTAGAGCTGAGTGGTGTCCTACTTTTAAAATTAATTCAGCGAGTTTTCTGCTCGCCAAATTTCGTAGGTTAATTTGAAATAAGACAACTTTCCGCTTCTGCAATTTTCACACCAAACAATGGCTATATTTTTCAAACTCATTAACAAATTGTTAAAGGTATTTTTCTGGTATTTTTTGAATATTTTTTATGTATGTATTTAATTTGTATTTTTTTTGTTATGGAATAGGGAGGAAATGAGCATACGTAACGCCTGATGGTAAGCGATTTCCACCGCCCATGGAGGGTGTCCAACACCAGAGGCGTTGCCGGCCTTTGGGAGATGGAGAGGAGGATGGGGTAGGGTTTGGGGTATGGGCCTACGGTATCCTCACTCACTCGGTGAAACACAGCGCATGCGTTATTTCACATCGGTTTTCTTTGAGGCCGTGATATTACTCCTGTCGAGCCGGCCCATTTATGCCGAAACGTGTCTCTCCCACGGTGAAAAATCTTGTGTAATTTCTTCTCTTTTTTATATCTTTGTTGTTTTATGACGATCTGCGCAAGACGTCTGGCAGGAGTTGGACGCTAGAAGTCGGGAATCGAACCAAGTGGCGTGCAATTGGAGAGGTCTATGCCTAGCTGTGGACTGTGATAGGTTGATATTAAAGATGACTTACAAGCATTAAAAAATATTTTTTTGTAATTTATTACGAAAATCTCCTTTTAAGGTGAGACCGACGCCCAGCAGTAGAATATAAAAAATTTTGACTATGAAATATTTATTAGTTATAAATTCTCTTTGAAATATTTAATTTGTAAAGTTGATATCTAACTAGAATAAGGTTGTAAGCTATTAGCAATATCGTACCAGCAATTTTACAAGGCACAAATGAATTAAAATAACTGTAACTTAAGTGCTGATCGAAATATGATCAGAATCGCACGTTTCATACCTCGACCAGCACTCAAGTGACCATAATAAAATTCAAGAAGCACGTCCTGCCATTTCATCACCCCACCATTAAGGATACGCGATTTTATAAATTGAATCGGTTTTTGGAATCATAACGAGTCATAACCCGTTATTTCGATCTTCGAACTGTATCGAAAATATGCAATCTTATAAAATTTTTAATGGATATAATACGTTAAAGTCGGAGGCAAAACTCTTTAGCTTAGACACAATATAGATAAATCATAGTTATTTAGTTTAAACGAGCTTTTACAGCTGGGCTCCTACAGCTGGGCTCGGGTCTCCTCTCAGCAGAGATTTCGTTAAATTTTAATTTTGTCTTTTTGATCTTATTTGTCTCTTTCGGATTTTAATTTAATATATTGAGAGTAAAAGTGTTGTATTCTTCTTTTTCAAAACTAAAACTTTTGTTGATATAAAAATAAATAACTGTCTTGTTTACATAAACAAGGCAATAAATAAGACAATTTAAAGTAAATACAAATAATGTAAGATTTTTTAGCTTCTTGATGAATACCAATATTTTTCTACGTATGAACCTGCCAAAGTGACTCTACTCTGCCTGATGGAAAGTGAGTAAAATCTTTAAAGTGGTGGACGCCATACTCATTCCAATTGCAGAAAATGCAACAATGCAGCATGGTGAACCGTACTATGACGGCCTATTGAGGTGCTTCTACATCATTAGGCACGAATACTGTCAATTTAGGCTTAAACTTTTAGACATTGTTATACTCTCTTATGAAATTTAGAAACACACTTAACAAGCACGCCAAGATGTCAAGTAAACATTCAAGTCAAGTAATGCCCAAAATAAATTGGCACAAATCCAAGGGCCAATCACAATATTGCCCTGATTGAAGGATATATATCTTCGCATGTGAATAATGAACCCCATTATCACTAAATTTTCTCCCACGTTATTGAATCCGACGAACCGCTACCAAATAAATACACCAAATAAATTATCCGTTTCCAATAAAACAACGATCTAGGCACGCTCGGTAGAGCACCGACTATGGGTAGTTTTGTTTAAATTTATATCATTTTGAAACTTATTTTTCTAGTTTTAAAGTTCGAAATAGATTGTGTTTCTATATTGGCACGATTCGGTATGTCTTTCCGCGTAGATTTTTGAAAAACCTCATCCTATGTGCTTAATCGAGTGGATGTAAACAGGCCATTTTTCGCTTCTCGCGGATAAATATCGATAGCTATCATTATAGTGACGCAACCAGAGGCGACGGCGACATTCATAGCTAGGGTTGGCATCCGTCTTTAGTTATTATAGGATCATCCCTCTAACACAATACTAATACTTTAGTTTGAAAATACACAAAACCAAAATTGTTGTACTAGTTTCGAGAATATATTAAGATATTTCAGTTAAAGGTTTTTAAAATATATTTCCAATACTTTAAATAATAAACACAAATGGATAAAGCGTAATAATAATTATGCAATGTATATAAAATAGGACATCTATTGTTGGTAGTATTTCATTTACAAATCTATTATTTAATAATAGTAATAATAAAAAACGGTTGTTGATTCTATTATAAAACAATACGACTCTACAATAAATAAAAATAATTCCATACATGTTAGAACAGTAAAATATTTAATTTAAATAGTTCGCCTCACTACTTCGAAGAGCGTTCTTGAGTTGAACTTAAGTTGAGATTGAAAGTGACAACCCTTATGATACTCCAACGAATGAATATGTTTTCGAAGTCTGCAATCGTTAATCATGCATTGAGTAGAGGCACAATGCTACTTCGTAATGGAAGGTTTTGTCGCGAGCAGTCGCTGTGAATGTAAATGCACGCAGCGAACGAGCTTCCTACTGAACAATGAAAGCCTTTCGCTCGCATTGTTTCAGTAAGATAATTCATCTTGTCTCTGGATCTAGAGTTGACGATGCACAACCTAATAGATTATCGTTACGTGAATACACTAGTCGTTATTTGATGAATACTATAGCATTTAATATAACTCGATGAGTTATTAATGTATTTATTTGCCTATCTATTATTCGGTACAGTGTTAAAGGTAGTTCAATTTAAAAGTATGTAAATTGACAGCAATGTGTATAGCAAGCAATATTGCCTCTGATAACTACTGTCACAGTTTTGTTTTAAGTTTAGTTTGCATTAAAAGTTACAGTAGGTGATGGTAATAGTAAGAATATGTAGAACCTTTTTATTTCAAACCTTTAAGAAAAGGGCGTACTCCTTCCTAAATACTTATATACTTTTTTTTGTAAATACATATATATTATACATAGAAAACACCCAAACTTCGAAACAAATATTTGCAGATCATACAAACATTTGGTCCGACCCGGGAATCGAACCCCAGACCTCAAGTTTAGCAGTCGCATACACTACCACTACGCCACCGAGGCAGTCAAAATAGTCAGTCAGATACTTGTAAATTTCTAAATACAAAAATATTATAGATAAATTATACCTAAAGACAGAACGAGTGACCGTGGTTATCACACAATAGTTGCCCTGGGTGGGAATCGAACCCTCGGGTTATGATGATGTCTGATTATATCAAAACATATCAAGTGTTGATTTCATTTAAAGCGAGGGTACTCCAACGATTTTAGCTTATTTGACAACAGACCTCATGTTAAACACATAAGTCTATCCACTTTTGGCAACAAAAAGGACCAAGTAAAAAATCGTTTCAGTAAAAATGAACCTTAACTTAAGTTCAGAAAGACGCATTTTCAATACAGTATAAAAGTGTTAACGACTTTGTGAAATGAGAACAGAGGATGATTAAAAATGTTCTGAAGCTATCCATCAAGCGACAAGTCGCCTGCGATACGCAGCGTGTCTTATTTGAATAACGCCCTTAGGACAGGAAATTGTGTGGAGACTTTCCGATTATATATTATTTTTCAAAAACTGGTACAACATGACATGGTAGTGCTTTAAAGTTAAACACGCTAATATGTTACCAAAATATTATTTTTACAGACTTTTATGCGAAAGAAGCGAATCGAATATTATTTTTTAATGATACTGAAAATCAAAACAATAAGCATTAATTTTCTACGAAAATAATCATTTGAATTTAGAATATGTGGCGCTATTAAGGATGGGTTGTTAAAAAATAATATTTTTTTAATTTTCATTCTTTGTGACATAATTATATAAAGCCTAGTTCAAGTTAGTCATACATATAGATAGGTGAACAACCAATAAAATTAATAAATTTAAAAAGGAAGCGTATTATTATAAAGATTATAAAGAATTAAAGTTCTATCGATAGTTTATAACTTTCTGACCACATTTCGTTTAAATGTTTGAACGTCTCTTAAAAGTTCAAAATCAATTAAGAAAGCAATCTGTGTATTAACAGATCTTTGTATATTTTTTTAAAATTAATTCATTAAATAATTGAGGATTTCCAAACCTTTTAACACCAATTTCACTCTACTCATTTTTAGAACATGTATGTATAGTGTATTCAATCGTGTAGATTGATCGTTTTAGTGACGTATCGACACCGCACAAATTGCAGTTCATTTTAATATTGGGTCTGGATAACTACTGGGCTAACGAACGACCGAATAATTTACTTGAAGATCGTTACTATGATTCAATTCGATTATCCGATAAATAGTTTGAAGTGTTCAGAGTAAAATTGTTTAAGTAACAAAAACAAATCGATTTAACAAATCTATAAGAACCTTTTTTTTGGAACTTGGAAACTTGACTTGGTAGCGAGTATTTATATACGTGTTTGTAACTTAATCCACGCGCTTTTTTGATAATTCAATATAATATACACATAAATATACGCGTAATAAAAACAGATTTAATCAATTTTCATAACAATAACTTCAAAACCATTTAAAGACTTTATTAATATTTATAATCCGTTTGCGTCACAGCTATTAAAAACACTGGTGACCATCAAGCTAGCTAAATATGTTCAAACAGTTAAATAAAAAATAAAAATGTCCGTTGAAATAAATCCGAGAGTGGTAGGAATTTCGAATATGGTATACACGGGGAGCTCATTCTGATTTTATTACTCGATAACACACGAATCGATTTGCTACCATATGATCGATGGTTATGATAGCGGTCAAGTATAATTATTATCGTAATCCTAATATTTGTTTACGCGCCTATCTGGCGGCAGACGTTCCCTTTAAAATTGATTGGTCCCGCGCTCAGCGCTCTGTACAAACTAGAATTTCATTTTAAGTTTCGGTAGTAAATTGGTTTTTGATACTGTTTTACAACAATTAATTATTAACATGTTGTATATATTTTAGATATAATCTATGCTAATTTAAAATAGTTTTTAGCGGTAGCAGCATATTGAAAATACCTCACAGCTTTAGGATTAGTTACATAAAATTGTAGCGGCAGTAAAATAAATTTGTAATTATTTAAAGAAGTTCTAACCTAACACTGTGGCCATAGAACGGCATACTGTAAGACCGACCAATCAGCGACAGTTGACAACAGCCGATTTGACGACAGATTGTGATTTAACAGTTTTAATTCGATACATTATAATCTAACGAATGATGGTATAGTTGTTAACAATATAGTCACAATTGATAATCTTTCGACATTTTACAATCTCGCTAGGCAGATTATAACCTAACAGTTTTTGCAGTCATACGGTGTCATATCTACTGAGGCTGCTGAAATCATATTACCCTTCGTTCAAGATTTCACACAGTTGGGTAAATTGAACAGAATTAAAACGCTGACACTGATTAATGATCGCATATATTAAGACAGTAATAATTGTTTATGGCTACATGGATATCTGCTAAACATTGATCGGCCAATAAGCATTTAAATTACGAACGTGGAGCGTGATAAACGAGTTCTTAATTTAAAAAATATCCGAACGGGCTGCATAGTTACTTCGTGTAGCATCGTTATCTATTCAATGTTGCCAGAATGAAAATTAGGGTAAATACGTATATTTTTTTGTTGCAAAAACTGTCACGTCATCTGTGGGGTGCCGCGACAGTTGATAGTCAAAAGATTTGTATAGAATAATAATATAATAATAATAAATAATAATAAATATTCCGGACATCTAACACACAACGCCATCTAGTCCCAAGCTAAGCAGTGCTTGTGTTATGGGTACTAGACAACTGATATAAATACTTATATATACTTTTTTTTTTTGTAAATACATACATATTATACATAGAAAACACCCAAACTCCGAAACAAATATTTGTAGATTCCACAAACATTTGGTCCGACCCAGGATTTGAACCCGAGACCTCAAGCTTAGCAGTCGCATACGCGTACCACTACGCCACCGAGGCAGATATAATATATATACAGAATCGCTGCGTCATTGCGATAAAAAGTTAGAAAGTCATGTTATGTTATGCACATGACATATTTTTGACACAATGTGGACAAATGTCATGTCACGGTTTTTTTTTTATATTCAACTACTTATTATGTCACATTCATTAAAAACTAGAACAAAGGGTTTTAAAATGATCGTAGAAGATACATTGTGGTTTGTAAATGTTTGTAAAATTGACGTAATGACCTTAACTGCAACAAGTACTACATTATTCGTTAAAAATATAATTTAAGGCTTAAGATTTAGAGTACAATGAGTTGTGGTACCTACAAAAAAAATGAGCTGAATTTTTTTGTATAAATACATTTTCTTTTATTTCATTAAATTAAAAAACAATACGAACTATATTTCCGCTTTTTGATATTGATTATTAACAATAGATTAATAAATGTAGACCAGGATCTGAACTGAGAGCCTTTATTTTTTAAGATTATAGGTACATTAATAAAGAGTTAATAGTTCATCCACTTTACCAAACACAAATTGAACCTTATTTATTTTTTATACTAATATTATCATTTATTTATTAATGTCATTCCCATGGCCATCGCCCTAGGCGACTGTCATTCCCACGCGTGACGCCTTCGTACAATGGCACTTTATTTTTTATTTATACCAATATTTATTTTATTTATCTGAGAGTTATTTTACTGGGGATGGATACAATAGTTTGTAGAAGATCCCAACGGCACGCGACGCTAAATGAATCGTAATGTTGTATTCATAATTTATATTCCAAATTCTATATACTGAATTGAAATGCATAGGTACACCTATCGTAAATACTGACTTTATTAATTTAAAAATGCTTTGTTTTTATTTAAAACATGTTGAAAAGATATTTATTATTTTTTAACTTAATTACGCTAAATGAATAAAATTATGAAATGGATAAGATCTTGTTTTTCTGTTTTTTTATAGCACTTTTGGGTTGAATTAACTTGAACAGCTTCTGGAGACAGGAGGCTCGCGACGATCTCTTCCGGACGTGGGCTGCCCGAATGGAGGAAAGTCCGACGGCGTTCGTTAGGGCCGCTCGGCCCGTCCTGCGACAGTTTGTGGAGGGGGGTCATGGGGCTCCCAAGTATCACCTTACCCAACTTCTCACGGGTCACGGCTGTTTCGCCAAGTACCTGTGGGAGGTGGTGGGGGTGGAAACGGAGCCCCGGTGCCGCAATTGCACCAGCGGCGACCCCGACACGGCCCATCATACCCGGGCCGTGTGCGAAGCATGGGACGAGCAGAGAGCGGCTCTGACGAGCGTCATCGGCACGGATCTCTCGCTGCCGGCCATCGTGGAAGCCATGGCCGGCAGCGAGCGGTGTTGGGCCGCCATCGCTTCGTTTGCAAGCGAGGTGATGGCGGCCAAGAGAGAGGCCCTGCGGTAGCGGGAGCGAGCTGGGCTCACTCAACCGCCCCGCAGGCCACCAGCGAGGGGTCGCCGGCGAACCTTGTTCGCCCGCGGCCCCGACTGAGAGTTGCCACGGGCAGTGGGTCGGGGGACCTGCCGCCCCTAGCCACGTGGCGGATGCGCCCTTGTTGTTCCGGGGGCGCATACCAACTCTAAGGTGAGGGGGGCCCCAACGATCTGGCCCCCCGAGGCGAGCCTGCAAGGGCGCTCCTAGCCGAGTCGCGGTGAGCACTCAAAAAGTATCTCGCGGCTCGGTACTAGGCGAAGAGGAACACGTGGGGTTTAGTGGGTAGTCTGGCCCCCTCTCCGGAGGCCAGGAGTCCCACACGAAGCGGACCCATCGCCCCCGCGGTGGGCGAGTGAAGTGCCTAAATGCATTCCCCACGTTAAAAAAAAAAAAACTTGAACAGCTTCAACTTTCAGTCTCTTCTAAAAGTTTTTCTTGTCTTCTATTAATATCATTATTGTAAATATTTATACAACGGAACAAATAAAAACGACTTTAAAATTAAAATATTTTTTTTATTAACATTAATTCGACGTTAAAGTTTAAATTCATTATTTATATACACAAATTTACTTAGCAATATCTTAAAGTAACTTGTAAATTATTTTTAGCAACAACTTATTTGCCTCGGCACCAAACCCAGAGAACGACAAAGACTATCATTACATAACAATTAAAGCTCTCCAAGAAAATTAAATAAACATCTAATTTCCTCAGAACATGCAACGAGTAATTTGTTTAACAAAAATAATAAGACTATTAAATTGGTATGTAAGAGTAAACATTAAAATAATTGTACAGTAGGCACAGATAATCAATAAGCAAACATGGCGGCAATTTGACTCCAGTATCGATGGATAAAACAAACAATTTAAATTTCGAACTTATCGGCAATGGAAACTTATCGAAAAAAAACAATCAGGTTTCTTGTTAGTGGTACGAGTATTATTGCTCGAATTCGTGTAATGATATTTGTAGAGGACGAATAAACAGGTACCTAATTGCAGAGTTTGTATCCACTGGGAACGTATTTGAATTTTATAATTTCAATACGAAGAAAAGGTTAAATAAAGCTTTACTTCTAAAGAATATTTAGTCAGTAAATACATAATTACTTATTACTCTGCTAGCCTTCTACCTATGTTTCCTGCAAATAATAAATATTAATGAATAAATATTGTATTCAAGTGATATTTGTCTCATTGATAAAGCTGAATACTTTTTCATAGGTATTGAAAATTAACCGAAATCTTATAATTGAAGTTTCAGTAATAATCACAAACCGTTTATATTGGAATTAGAAATACTTGTGTAAGCCAAAAATACTCTCTATTACTTAAATTGATGGTTAATTTCATTTGTAATGATTAGGAAACTTCGAAAATGAACCAAGCAATAACTTGTTTTCAAACAACAAATTTTCCGTAGCTCCCTGCCCGCCCTTCACCAAAACCTGAGCTGCTCAACTTGCAGTATATTCTTATTACGTCGTATTTCTCTACAGCCCTTCTTAAATTATGATTAAAATTTACGATAACCACCAAATTCTCAATTTGGTAACGCAAAGTTGTTTGTTCAAGCGACTTTTGGAAGATTTTATGCAAAATGTGCCAAATTATGGATAGATATTGTGTTTATAATAGCCGACTTTTGAGGCAAATTGTAAGGTATGAATTTAAATGTTGTTTGTAGAGGTTTGTTTATCTTTGAGTAATTTAGAGATTGTTTAATTTTGTGCATTTTGGAGTTTATAACTGGCAAAATGTGTGGTTTTCACCGCTCCGTGTAAAAAAAATTCAAAAATTAAAACACAAATAACATTCAGTTTAAAATCCGCTGTAGGTATAAACTATTATAGTGTTTTATTGGAAGTACTTATTAAATAATAAGATAATAATAACATTATGTAACCTATTTACACTTTTATTACATTTAAAATTTATTGTATTCCTATATTTTATATTTGTGTGAACTTGCTTGTGCATGATATGGTCTCCTATAAGTGAGGAAGCACATAACTTGTTATTCTACTAATTACATTTGTTTTGTTTTTGTGTATTCCTCGTTGTGAGATCCTTAAATAAATAAACCTTAAATAACCTTAAATTTCTAAGGAATTGAGTTCTTTTCGAAGTAATTTTTACAATAGTTACACTGCTTAGTTTTTCATAGGTTAGTTGATAAAAAAGGGCACAGATATCTTTCATTAAGCCTAAAAGAAGAATAAATACTTAACTGAAGATTTTTTCGTATTTTCGAAAAAAGTCTCATTATGCAAAATAAATTTTGTAGTTAAATTTTTTTACGAAGATACGGCCAAAAGGTATCATACCAAACAATATGCACTTTAATACATCTGTCCGTAGGTATTTATTGGCCCTATAAAATGTCCCAGGTGGCGTCCCTTTATTAATCCGTGGATTATATTCAGCACCATACCACAACATTTCAGCTGCATCAGCTATGAACTTATTGCCCAATTTACCAATACATGCAAAATAGATTTTGGACCTTGAAAATTGAACTCTATTGCCTAAGCAATAAAGCCAATCATCTGTTTTGTCAAGTGAAAATATTTGAGTAGTTCCTAATGCATTTGGCTCAGGTGATGTCCCGTCCTTCTAAAGTTACAGGAATTAGACAAATGGTTGTTTCTTTGACAATTTCATTATTTATGTACAGTAAAGTTTTGCCTTAAGTAGTTGAACAGATCAAATAAATATTTAATAGGTAAGACTTCCCCCAGGAAAGAGTTTTGTAGACGCGGTGTCGTTCCTGGGGGGGACCTGAAATAACTTGATCCGGGTCCTCCCCAGAGCAGGGCGCCTGAGATCGGCCGCCGGGGTGGTTTTTAGTGGACTCACCGCATACCTGGCTCCCCAGACCCCGAGGAGAAAAAAAAAAAGGTTACGAAGTGGTGGTGGCAAACTATTCTAACACTTTGCCGCAACTGCAAACTGCAAACTGCAGCACTATACCTTAAAATGTTAAGACATAATAATTTTAAGATGTAATATTGTCGTATGGCATTCATCAAACACGTTTATATGTGTTAAACATTAACAGTAGATAACGCTTTGCCTCGTCACTTAATATTCAACATTAAAAACATAAAAATTAACGAACAGTTAAGCACTTAAGCCGTTAATAATTTAAATAAAATAAAATATAATAATGTTTTGAATGAGGCGCGCCGTCATGTCATGCTTCATGACGAAACTCGTAACTTTACTTTCAAGTGGGAACGGCGCTGTACTGTGACATTACGTTTAAGTCATTCTAGGATTTTATTTATAGTAGCTGACCCACGCAACTTCGTCTGGCTGATGTAATAATCATCTTCCTAGCCTTTATTATTCCCAAGAGTATTTGGGGTCGGCTACTAGTTCAACCAGTTTTACTTGAATTTAAATTGTTCTACGGAGCGACTGGCATCGGAACTTCGTAACCCTGAGTGTGAACTGAATTCGAAGTTTGAACTGTCAGTATATTTGAGAGCCCTGACTTTCCAATAACAATTGCCATTGATGTTCATGACAACCAAGACCGACTGAATAACGTAATCTCCGAGGCACGGGCGGAAAACACCGCCATCTTCCATACTCCGGGCTGCTATTAAGAATTTCGGACCTCTTGATCGACAGTCGCTTACGCTTACCGCTGGACCAACGAGGTAGTAAGCAGGATGGAAAAGCTAAAATAAAGATAGAGAACAAACCTCAGTAAGGGGACTTTCGAAGGAATATATCATTTAGAGATTACAAAATCATTTTCGTTGAAAGATTTTTGATATGTGAAGCTACGAGTAGCTCGTTCTTGCTACTATTATGCTTGGCTCCGTAATCTATTTTAACCGTGATGTTAACTATCCTATATATGGTACGCCAGCTAAACATACATTGAAAAATAATAGTTTTGGAATTCATCGTGAGCAACAACGTGACATTTTATCGCATTTTATCGTTATTTATTTGAAAAGATTAAATAAAAAAATATTTATAATGTTTTACAAACAAAACAGTACTGGTAAAGGTTTTATTCAATCTTGAAATGTACATGTGTAGCTTGAACTTTAGAACGAGGAGAGTGTTGGGATTTTTCTGTATAATTCAGGAAATTATTCTGAGCATAACATGAGTGCATTAGTGATATGTCGTTTGTTAATATGATGTTCTACTAATTTAGTTATAAGAAAGTTTCATTATAAATATGAAAATATACGTCAAGGAACTTGATAAAGACGTCGGATTAGCTAACGGCAAGAAATAAAAATATTGTCTAATAAAAATCTCTTAATTTTTGTTGAACTATAATATGCCGAAGATTGAAAGTTGCTTAAAGTTTAAACTATTTGTTAAGAAACACCAAGGCGTTGATCTTAAGTCTGTTATCTTGAACTTTTTAAATTTTGCTTGAGTAGGTCCTTTATAGCAAAGAAATTTGAAATGAATGATGTTCCAGAAAAAATAAGTAGAAATGATGACCAATAATATTTAACGTAGTAATAAATTACAAAAGACCACGAGATGTATCAAGTAACGGCAATCAAAAACCTATATAATATATTGGTAATTCTTATTGTTAAAAAAATAAAGAACTGCACGGTTGGCAAAGTAGTTTAAACGGATTCCTCGCCACTTTCTACTGCGCCAAGTGTTGTGGGTTCAAATCTCACATGGCACAACACATTGCGTCGTCCACAAATTGTTTTGAGTCTGTGTGTTCTTTGTGTCCATTTCACGTATGTACCCCGCCACACAGGATTTTTATTCCTAATGCCGGAGTTGTAAAAGTGATACACAATGGTCACCCTACAATTCGTTCTAGTGACGTGAGGTGATTACGGGCCTTGTTTATTTTGTTATTATTGTTTCTTTTTCTTTTTTATCTAAACACGATCGTGATTATCGAATGTAAGTGGACGGACGGACAGTTGGACACGTGAGTGATTTGATTTCTTTTATTTATTCATGTAACCTTTAGGATGGGCCGAACTGTAGCCACTTGTGGTGGAGACCTTACAATCCATTCCAATTATTCATTATAATTGATTTTATACTTGATTGGTTTGTAGTTATTTAATTATTCGGTTCGTTTATTCTATTAACTGGGGTGAGGATTTTGTGTGTTTTTCTTTATAGGTACGACTTAACCGCGGTGTTACTGACTACTGACTTAACTCGTGGTTATGCTAAGAAATAGTCTAAGTTACTTCTTACATCATCAGTTACCTATCAGTGAAAGTCCCGTCAAAATCAGTCCAGCCGTTTCAGAGATTAACTGGAACAAACAGACGGACAGAAAGAGAAAATTAATAAAAGAAATTGGGATATGTACCGTATATACGTACATATGCATTTAGTAAATAGCGGTTATTTTAATATTAATATATAAATAAATAAATAAATATTCCGGACATCTAACACACAACGCCATCTAGTCCCAAGCTAATCAGAGCTTATGTTATGGGTACTAGACAACTGATAAAAATATTTATATACTTTGTTTTTGTAAATACATACATATTATATAAAGAAAACACCCAAACTCCGAAACAAATATTTGCAGATCATACAAACATTTGATCCGACCCGCGAGCAACGCCACGAGACGAAGCTAGTATCTTTATAAATTGTAACCTATGAGTTATTCTGATGCATAAGCTATGTTATTGTAAAGTCTCATGAAAATCCATTTAGTAGTTTTTGCGTGAAAGAGCAATAAACATACTCACAAGCTTTTGCGTTTATAATATTAGTAGGATAGATATATAGATAGATTCTAACATGTACTTTAATTTAATAAACCATAAATCAAAATTTGTATCAAAAGAAAGCCGCCAATGATTGTGCTATTAATATGTGTGATTATTTTAGCCAACAAGAAGTTTCAACTTGTCTAGATAAGCATTTGACGGTTAGCTTTGAGTGAGTGAATAACATTTGACCCCGCCCTATTTGCGTGTAGGGTGTATATGAAATACGGCTTCGTCATTCATTACTGAAGTAGGTACTAACTCATTGTACTTTAAAGATATATAGTCACTAATGCAGTAAACATGCAATGTGGTGCTATAAAATACTCATTCATCTTGAATTCTACTAAAAATCCAAATTGCTCACAGACAGTTTCCGTACTGGAAGATGGCGTGGGACGGTGGGAAAGGTTGCGGGAAGCCGTTAGATGAGGGCAGTACCATAGCAGTTGTTGTATAGAGTCTTGGAAGAGGCGTTTTTTTTTTTTTAATAGGGGATCAAACAAGCAGTCGTATCGCCTGATGGCAAGCAATTACCGCCGCCTATGGACACCCGTAATACCAGTGGCATCACAAGTGCGTTGCCGGCCTTTGGGGGATGGGGGAGGGAACGGGGTACGGGCCTCCGGTATGCTCACTCACTCGGTGAAACACAGCGCAAGCGCTATTACACATCGGTCTTCTGTGAGGCCGTTGTATCACTCCGGTCGAGCCCATTCATGCCGAAGCGTGGTTCTTCCACGGATTGAAAATGCGTATGCCCTGCAGTGGATGTCTTTCGGCTGCGATGATGATGATGATGTTTAAGAATCCATAAACAATGAATCTCGAGAGTCGAGAACACCACCTTTTCAGCCAGTGTTTTCTGATTCTGTTGGTTTTCGGTTAAAGTATTTATTTTACCAACTATTTTTGTATCTTTATAGACGTACACTACAGTTTATAGGTATTTTTTTGCTTCGAATTCACCCGCTTTTAGCATAATAAAGGGAAAAGCTATTCCATCATACATTTGTTTTCTGTCATGTCAAATAATGATATGATAACACAAAGGACATGTTATTCGCCAGGAAAAACAATCGAGTTCGTTTTCTATTACAGACTCGACATTTCGTGTCGCCAAAATTGAATTTCGCGGATTGAATATTGTGCTATGAAGGTAAAAGTTATGTTTTGAGAATGCAAAAACACTGAATTTATCTTAAAAATAGTTTTTTTACTTGGTATAAAACAAACTTTGATATTAAATCATATAAAAACATGATATTGTGGAGGAACGGGTGTCATGTTCCTCCATCACAAAGGTAGGACCCTCCGACCAGGCGAGGTGATCATGCCCAGCGGGCCACTGCCCAACAGTTGACGTTGGGATGTTGTATATATGATAATCAGTGCGAGAACTATTTATAGCGCGATCCAGGATTTGTAGTTACTACGTGTAGTGCGTTACTTCGTAGTTCTGTGTATCTTCGGTAGATGGCGCTGTAGTAGGTTATTGTTGTGTTATATGTGGAAGTCGCCACAATATTGTTTTTTTAAATGATTATGCTAAAATTCTCTAGTCATAAGAACTTGATAGATCGCCTTTCTACATCAAAATGTTATACACAGCACTGTTCTTAGCAGATTAATAGAATATGATTTCTTTTTAATGAGATGCTGGATGAGTAATCCCGCATCAAATCACATCAACAAAATGTAATTTATTGCCTAAATTATATTTTGTCATTTATCAACAGATTACTAAAAGTATCATATTGTTGTTGAATATTCGAAAATAATAAGAAATGATTGTAAGGCTCTCTATTCATTCACTTTACACATCACTTTGCTTTGTTTTTGATGTCCTAAACTAGCACTTAGTAGTATCGTTAAAATTTACTTCATTACGACGAATGTATTATACTAGCTTTTGCCCGTAGCTCCGTTTGTCTGTATGTAGATTTTGCGGTAAATTCTATGTCTTACATCCTATGCCTATGTATTTCCTCAAAAATCTAAGTATCCCCAAACCAAATTACATTAAAATCGGTGCCGCGAATCAGCCGTGAAAGTGTAAAAGACAGACAAACAGAATTACTTTCGAATTTATTATATTAGTATGAATCAAGAATTACCCCATCGAATTTTATAAAATACTAGCTGACCCGACAAACATTGCTTTGCCATAAAAAGGAATATATGTTGTAGAGGTGGGTCAATAAAAATCGCGATTGAAAAATAGGGGTTGATTGTAGAGGGTTAAAAATTCAGGGTTGTATGTATTTTACCATTTTTTTCATTTTTTACCATAAAAAAAAACCTAAAAAATAAATTGGGTTGGACTACCCTTAACATTTGTGGGGATGAAAAATAGACGTTGGCCGATTCTCAGACCTACCTAAAATGCTCACAAAATTTCATGAAAATCGGTCCAACCGTTTTAGAGGAGTAAGGTAACTAACATTGTGACACGCGAATTTTATATATAAGATTATTCCCAAGCCACTTTCCATTAACATCGGTACAGCGATTCAGCCGTGAAAGTGTAAAAGACAGACAAACAGAATTACTTTCGGATTTATAATATTAGTATGAAACAAGAATTACCTCAGCGAATTTTATAAAATATACTCACAGTACCAGACGGTACTTTTCAGTCGGCTACTTTTTATCTTTTATTGAATTAACATTGTAACATTTTTTTGTTTCATTCGTGACCACCAATAGATAGCCACAGATGATACAGAGCTTGTTATTTTGCATGCAATAAATTCTTAATTCTCATTATGTTCAAAGACTTTGTAACTGCCGATATTTTTTGTCTCGTTAGCATTGCTTAACAAGATTTGAATAGAATAGCCTCCATTTATCTCATGTCAAAACTTAATACTTTATATTGTGTTATGAACTGTTCAATTATAAAAGTGTGTTGTTTATTTAACCTATCGTGTCGATGTCTTTTGTAGATTTGTGGTCCTTCCAGTTTTGCCCGAAGCTGCGGCGGGTATAATAATAACAATAAATATTTCGGACATCTAACACACAACGCCATCTAGTCCCAAGCTAAGCAGAGCTTGTGTTATGGGTACTAGACAACTGATATAAATACATATATGTATACTTTTTTTTGTAAATACATACATACTCGTATTATACATAGAAAACACCCAAACTCCGAAACAAATATTTTAGATTACACAAATATTTGGATTTGAACACAGGATTTGAACCCGAGACCTCAAGCACAGCAGTCGCATTCACTACCGCTGCGCCACCGAGGCAGTTGGTATGTCGGATTATGCCAAATTTCATTGTAATCGATGCAGTGGTTTAACAGAAAGAGGTTTTTTCAATTTACAATATTAGTATGGAATGGAATTACCTAAATAGGTATGACATGGATTAACTTATTACTGTGTAATTATTACTGCTATTTTCAAATTTATTCTTAATACGAGTACAATGAATATGTGGCGACTTCCACATATAACACAACAATAACCTACTACAGCACCATCTACCGAAGATACACTGAACTACGAAGTAACGCACTACACGGAGTAACTACAAATCCTGAATCGCACAATAAATAGTTCTCGCGCCGATTGTCATATATACAACATTCTAACATCAACTGTTGGGTAGTGGCCCGCCAGGCATGATCACCTCGCCTGGTCAGAGTATCCTCCCTTTGTGTTGGTGGGACATTGACATCCGTTCCCCCACAATTATAATACCAAATAATATTAATCGCTGTTTCGTTTACCACCTATTTTTGTCACAAAAAACCTCAACCGATTAGACGAGTTTATCTTCAAGTCTTCTTCTCAAAGGTTTTGTTCAATATCACGTTTGGGATAAAATATATAGTTATACAACTCTATGATACCTATACAAAATACTTTGTTTTCTTCAGAAAATCTAAGAATATATAAAACTAAACATAATTTTGGCAATAAATACGTTATTACTAGCTGAACCCCGCGGCGCTACCCGCGCTTCGACTCGACTTCTTCGACGACTTCGACTTGTAAAGTTTCATCACAATCCATTCAGTTGTATTTGCGTGAAAGAGCAACAAACTTACTTACATACTCACAAACTTTCGCGTTTATAATATTGGTAGGAAATATTTTATTTTATATTATCTATGCTTATATTGCCGGGTGGTGAAGAATTAAGGATACGGATTGTCACCACTCCATTCATTCCATGGGTGTCGTGTCGTTAGACTAAGGGAGCAAACTACGTGAGACAACACAACGGAGGCCCATACCCCAACCCCTCCCCCCATTCCCTTTCCCATCCCCCAAAGGTCGGCAACGCACTTGTGACGCCTTTGGTGTTGCGGGTGTCCATGGGCGGCGGTAATCGCTTACCATCAGGTGATACGTCTGCTCGTTTGCCCACTATTCAATAAAAAAAAAATATATCAGCAAAAGAGAATGGAAACTTGTGACAAAAATTAGTATTATCTGTATAGATAAAGATGAATCGCCAAATGTGTTGCTTGAAAGTTTTTACGTAAAAGAGCAACAAACATACTCACTTACATACTCACAAACTTTCGCGTTTATAATACCTATTATAAGAGATCCTATCTTGCTCACCATATCTATTTCTCATTTATTTACTATAATATTATTAGTTTTTTATACCATTACGTAATATGGTAAAAATGTAAGTGGTCGTACTGTACCCTAAGTTACGAAACGAAAGGCAAATAAAGACTCCACACTCGATAACCAATTTAATTCAGGTAAACAACCATTTGCACTTTTCCAATGCTTCTAACGTAAAGAGGTTGAAGTGTTCTTCTTAAAGTTGCCATATGCAATATTTAGCATACTCGTGGTTGAAAAGAAAAGGCACAGGTAAGCATTCATACAGCCATCGAGCGCACTTCGCTGATTGCGAACCTCACATCAGTTGTATTGGCTGTACACTCGGACATATAAATATTCAAATACAAATATTATTAAATAGCTCAAGCAGCTCACAGTCGCATATTTGCAAAACTAGAAGTCTCTATTCGGAACCTGAAAATTAAATTACAGTCGCAATAACACTTAATATATGTATACTACTACTTCTTTTCCGTGGGAGAGCCACGCTTTGGCATGAATGGGCCGGCTCGACCGGAGTGATACCACGGCCTCACGGAAAACCGGTGTGAAATAGCGCCTGCGCTATTGTTCACCGAGTGAGTGAGGGTACCAGAGGCCCACACCCCAACCCTTCCCCCATCCCTCTTCCCATTTCCCCAAAAGCCGGCAACGCACTTGTGACGCCTCTGGTGTTGCGGGTGTCCATGGGCGGCGGTAATCGCTTACCATCAGGCGATACGCCTGCTCGTTTGCCTCAATTCCATAAAAAATAAATAAAAAAATTATACGTACCTATAATAATATCTACACGTAATTTCGTATAGAACCTTTCTACAGTTACGTATTTTTATAATTGTTTTAAAAATCATTATTATTTCGTTATTGTCACGAAAGTGTTTTTTCATATTTTCCGTTTATGCTTGTGTGAACTTATTAACATCCTTGTTTATATATAAGCATACGTCTCAGATGATTAAATTAGCTGTCGTCTATAAACATTTGTCACAAATAGCAAAAGTTAGCACAAAATTTACGTAAACAAAAATGCTTTACCTACAGCATTCCTATTGCATTGATGGTGAGAAAATAAAATAAAGCAAATCACGGACTGAAAAAGTACATAAATAACAAACTTACACAAACTTTTCTGACAGATAACTCGAAACAACCTATTTTGTCGATGTTTCCGTCATACATTTTCTTACCCAACTGTACCAAGTCGGTATCAAAACTAGCACAGCGTCTTGGTAATTTGAAAGCGTCACCCCCAGCCCCCGAACCACATGAAAAACACAACTTTTCTTTTCTTATGGTTTCACTTTCCGCAATACACTACCCGTACTTAAGGTAAAAGGCAAATTTACCAAGAGCATCGTCATAATGTACTATTTTTTAATCGCAAAGGCCTTATTTACATGTCTTGATAATCTTTTGTTTTAGTAATCTAGACTTTTTAAGACCACAAATCATTAACGAATGTAATGAACTATCTTCTTCTTCTTGGCAATGGCAAATAATTAACTATCTCGAATGAAGCACCGTTCCCTTGCATGTGGGTAACTTGATAAGCATCTAGGTATATTTTATACTAGCTGAACCCCGCGGTGTTACCCGCGGTTATTGTCGTATCGTGGGTAACGCCGCGGGGCGAAGCTAATATAAAAAATGTAAGCCGAAGTTACTCCTTGTACCATCATCTACCTACCAGTGAAAGTCTCGTCCAAATCGGTCCAGCCGTTCTATAAATCTATCTATCTAATCAGCCGCAACGAACAGACAGACAGACAGACAAAAATTTTAAAAATATATATTTTGGTATGTGTACCGTATATACATTCATATGCATGTAGTAGAAAGCGGTTATTTTAATATTACAAACAGACACTCCAATTTTATTTATTTGTATAGATGAAACTAGCTTAAGGTGCTTCGTTTGTTAAATAAAATACATTTTTATTTTTTTACACTGTTGTAATAATATCCCTTAAAAAGATGTTTAAGAAATAAATAAAGATAATATACGTATTATTGGAATAGACTGACGTGTAAATAAAATGCGTTAAGGACTTAGAATTTCCATACTAGCGTATATCATTCTTACCTACAGATATTTATTTATTTATTTATTTAAGCTTCCTGCAATTACATTGCGTAAGGCGGACTTAATGCCGTAGGCATTATCTTCCAGTCAACCTTTGGGTGATGCAGAGCTGTGTAGCAGGTGTATTAATGAAGCAAGTGAGAATTATACATAAAGGTACTATTATGCAAACATAAACATCATAAATACAATAATCAGATATATATATATATATATATATATATATATATATATATATATATATATATATATATATATATAAATATACACCTACATATACATACACATACATACATACATAACGAGATATGGATAATGATACAAACACACATATTTACATATGCCTACATAAACATTGCAAATAGATAAATGATCATTCCGATGACTCCGTCAACAAGTCTCCGTAGTGCTTGCGTACTTTGATCTTGAAGTTTAACCGGCTGTTACACGAGCTAATATCTAAGGGGAGGGCGTTCCAGAGATTTACAGCTTGGACGGTGAAGGAAGAATGAATAATGCGGGAACAATGTGAAGGACAAAGAAGGAGGAGATTATCGGAGGAACGAAGATTTCTGTCATGGTTAGAGCAGAGATATTGTAAGTGGGATGTTAGGTAAGTGGGTGAGTTGGAAGAATGGAGAAGAGAGTGCAATGTGGTCAACGCCCGTAAACTGCGGCGCTGCCTTATAGGTAACCATGACAGTTCCCTCCGGTAAGCGGATACATGATCGTATTTCCGTAAGTTGAATATGAATCGAATGCAATTGTTGAGAATCCGGTCCAATTTATTGAGGAGATCTGCATTCAGATCGAGGTAACACACATCACCATAGTCAATGACTGGGAAAATTAACGTCTGTACCAGCATGGTCTTGGTTTTAATTGGTAGAAAATTTTTTAACCGATAGCGGCCACGGAGTGTATTCGTGACTTTTCGGCTGACACTGGTTACCTGAGCTTGCCAATTCAGGGTTGTGTCTAGGTGTAAGCCGAGGTCCTTGACCGACTGACCAACAGGCAATACTGTACCATATTTATCTAATTAAAAACGACTAAAGTGAAATAACATGGGATACATTTGTGTTCAAGTATCATGGCAGAAAATGTAAAACAAAATGTGTTTATATTTTAGTAACCGTTGCCTGCGTCTTCTCTTGCATGTTTATTTCTTATATCGAGTATCTAACTTTGAAAATGATACGATTCGAACTTTCATAACTTTTATAGCTAGTCTATGCCCTAAGTGGTGAAGTTATCAAAAACTAAATTTCAAGGCTTAGGATCTGCGTTAGTGAATCAAAAGAGAATCATGAAAGTTTTTTGTTTTTTTATTTATTTACTAGCTGACCCACGCAACCTCGTTTGCGTCTTGTATTGCCCGTAGCGTGAAAATTTTCCTCGTTTTTTAAACATTCTTCATTGGTGCTCCGCTCCTATCAGTAGAAGCGTGATGATATATAGCCTATAGCCTTCCTCGATAAATGGACTATCCAACACTGAAAGAATATTTTAAACCGGACCAGCGCTTTCTGAGATTAGCGCGTTCAAACAAACAAACTCTTTAGCTATGATAAAATAGTATATGTGTAGATATGAGTTCACCAAAGCACCAGCCTCGCGTAACGACCGATAGCGATGAATTTCCATCATGCTGGTCAAATAAACCACACAGTGTGCAGATACATAATCTCAAATAAGGAACGTTTGTATCCCCTTAGGAGTCAGCCGCAGCTTTGAGCTTTGACGCTCGCAATATCCACATGCAAACACGCCCTATCTCTGCCCGGAAGACAGTCGTCTCTTTGTAGCATTGCTTTAGGCTTGCCAAGATATTATGGGTTTAATGTAATGGTGGAGTTTTTGGGTTTAAATGCAGTGTTTTGCTCTTAATTTGTGCTTTAACAATCCATACTTAATATTATAAATTCAAAATTAACACTGTCTTTTACGCTTTCACAGCTGAACCTACAGAATAGAGGTTAAACTGCTGCATGATATCATTGAAATTATGCATGACGAGTTACTTTCATTCTTGAGTAAGGACGTAGGCTACTCTTTATATAAATACGACCTTCAAACCTTCAAGAAAAGAGCGTACTCCTTCCTAAAAGGCCGGCAATGCACTTGTGACGCCTCTGGTGTTGCGGGTGTCCATGGGCGGCGGTAATCGCTTACCATCAGGCGATACGTCTGCTCGTTTGCCCCCTACATAATAATAAAAAATAAAACATACACGCCGGTGGAGCAGCGGACAAAAGCTAGTAAGAATAATCTATACTAATATATAAAGCTGAAGAGTTGGTTTGTTTGTTTGAACGCGCTAAGCTGAGGAACCGGCGGTCCGATTTGAAAAATTCTTTCAGTATTGCATAGTCCATATTATACTTCAATATTGCATATTATCGAGGAAGGTTAGAGGCTATATATCATCACGCTAATACTAATAGGAGCGGAGCACCAATGAAGAATGTTTCAAAAACGGGGGAAAATTTTCACGCTACGGGCAATAGAATGCGAAATATTTGGGTACCCACATAATGAATATTTCCTGATACAACAAGAGACTAATTAAATTGATTAAATATTGCATATTTTCATATTACTTAAATCAAGTTAAACCTTTCTTGTCTAGACAGCTATTTTTTTTTCCTCTTAAATTTTTTATCAACTTCTGTACCTACCTCATTTAAGCAAATAAAATAATATTATTAATATAATTCATATGAGAAAACTTAATTTAATTTTTAAATGCTTGTAAGTAAATATTTTCATTGGTTTTCTTTTATTTTCCTAAAGTAGATCATGGACAATATTTTATTCTATACCCTGTTATGTATATATCTTGTAATATGTGATTTCTATGTTTAACTTAGATAATAACTGCCCGGCTAGCTCAGTCGGTAGAGCATGAGACTCTTAATCTCAGGGTCGTGGGTTCGAGCCCCACGTTGGGCGAATTCTTTTGCACGGCGATTAAGAGTTTTTATCCTTACTTGTTAACTTTTTGACATTACATCTTTTATGATTGGCATTTTAAATAATTTTATGTCATACAGTTTTTTCTACTATGGCTATTAACTAAACTAATGCTATTACTATTTCTGAGGCTAGTCCTAAACAATAATGACTTCAAAAGGCTTGATCATTTTAAATGAAACACTAAATTACTTTATATTGTATTTTTTAAATTATGATGATTTTTAAGTTTACATTAAATAAAAGTTTCGAAAGATAGCGCCATCTAGCGAACTAGTATAATAATAACTAACTACTAAACTTACCAAGATGTGACTGTGTTCACCAGGTTCCGTATTAGTGTTGGTTATACTCCATAGATGTCACTATTTAAAAAATATATTTTAAGGACTTCTTTACCAATTTCATTTATGAAACCTGTTTGTAATATTTATATTTTTATATAGGTATGTATTATATTTTTTTTAGGATATGGTTTGCTATCGTTACGTAATTCTATGTCTTTTTTATGTAGTTCATAATAATTTCGCTAGGTAGCGTTAGCTACAGCTGTACGAGGAGAGTAATAGAGTTCGGATATCGTTTCTTTTGGTTTTTATTCTTAAAGTATTTACTATTTTATTGGAAGATAATTGTAATTTTAACTTTCTCGAAGTATAAACCAATTTCTTCAATATAGGTTAGAAATAAGTTTATTATTAGTTTTCTTGCTGTAAGTGTTGTAACTCTCAGATTCGATGATGACTAATGTTCAATTTGTGTAGGTACTTATTATGTTCTGTTTCAGTTTTACTCGCTTAAACAAGTTTTAAAAGTATTGAGTTCAATTATTAGGAATTTAAACATTAACAAGAACTGTACCATATTCGTGAAAAAGCATCTTACATAGCCGCCATAGAATGGGTCACTATACTCCATTGTCCACGTTCGAATTGGGCCGCCGCCCCTGGTGTTGCGGGTGTCCATGGGCGGCGGTAATCGCTTACCATCAGTCGACAGGTCTGCTCGTTTGCCCTCTATATAATAAAAAAAGGGTTGTGTTGACGATGGCGGAAAGAGGCGGCAGGGATTAGTTCGAACAATTCCTTGAAGCACTGCCATTGTCAAAGCGATAGAAGATACATGGCGAGGCAAATCCAGAGAGTCTAGCCGATTTAAAACATCTTAGCAGTCGGCGATTCGAGTCGCTCTCCGTTGAATACGGTTCAGAGGGAGCAGCTAGTACTGGGGTGCTCCTGCCCAAAGATAAAAGCAGTATACCATATGAGGCCAAACCTGCGCCTAATAAAGCAGAAGGCGGTAGGCCCGAGTGAAATATTAAAATTATATACTATATATACATATACCTATTCCTCTCTGTCGACGCTATACTCCAGGATACGACCTTACTCCGCAAACCATGACGTGCTAAAGTTACTGTACTAAAGTGTGACCATTACAATATACTTTAACGTTTCTTATAGCATCGACACGGACATAATTACTTTGTTTCCTTTGCGACATCATTTAGTGCAATTTCATGTAGTTTATATAAAACGAAGGCGACACGCAAGAAGCCTTATTGTTTCTAAGTTTATATACGAGTGACATCATGGTTAAAGTTTTCTACATCTGTTTGTCTACTTGCGGTAAGATTCCTAATATTTCTATTTTCTTGTTGATTCATTTGCAATGAGATGTGAAGTGGATTGGTGATTGATGGTAATATGACAGAAGTGGTATTTCCTAGCTATCCACTATGAGAAATTTTGACTTTGAATTGTTTATGCTGTGTGCTATCTAAACTTGAAGTTTATGGTCGTCAATTTTAATTAATGCCAGTGTAAAGTTTAAATAATAAATATTATTTTTGTGGAAATTTTGACAAACAAGTAAGCAGCTTGCAGAATTTGTTTTACAAAATATAACTACTGCACTAATAATATATCCGTTATTTAAGGATCATATAAAGTGGGAATCGAACCCTAAACAATTAGCTCACTACGTAGCAGCGAGGAGACTGCTACCGTGTAGTCAAACTAACAGCAAACTCTATAAGAACTATCAGCGCAGCGTCGTACGAACTGTTTCACTGGTTTTCTGTAAGGCCGTAGTATCACTCCGGTTGAGTCGGCCCTTGCATGCCGAAGCGTGGCTTTCCCACGGTAAAATCCGGTATACCGGTAACAGCTTCGACAACTTAAAAGTTTGTGTGACTTTTCGGTTGAAACTATTAGCAAATAGTTTTAATCAAAAAAATATTTTTTGACAATTCGTTTTTACTTACAGTTTTAATTTAAACACAGAAAAATTCCCAATGTTTCATATAACATCACTTTTCCATTGTTATTTGCTTATTTAAAGCCTCATTTATCAGGTGGTTTAATTCTTGGTTTATTTCGAAAATGCCACATGTTTGCACTCGAGTCGTGAAGGTACAATGCAATTATGATTTGTAGATTCACTTGAATTGGATTTCAAACTACGAATAATAATTTATTCTCGAATGGTTATTCATAAACTTGATTCGGTAAATTAAATTGCAAACACTGTAATTATTTGTCTGCTAACAATTTTGTTGAATAACTTTTGTGAAACATTTTATAAGAGTACTTTAAAGTGTATTTTTTGTCTGAAGATGTAATCTTGTAGTATATTATAGCAGTAATGTGTATTTTTTGTTGCTTGAGTGTATTTTTGCTACTAAATACCTATATAGATACCAGAGACGTCTCAAGATACTAGATTCATTAAAACTGGTACGCCAGTGATGTGCACACTAGGGATGTTGCGGATGCCGATTTTTTCACATCCGCGGACGCGGATGCAGATGCGGATTTTTAAAGGCTCACATCCGCGGATGCTGATGCGGATGCGCATGTTGAAAATCCTAAAAATACAGTTTATGAATATCGATTTAAAACAATTATTAAAAAATAATATTAACTACTAGCTGACCGACGCAACCTCGTGTGCGTCTTTTATTGCCCGTAGCGAAAAATTTTCCCCCGTATAGTGTGTATGTGGATTTTTTTGTAGATATTTATAAGATCTACGATTGATTAGAACATTTTATGGTTCTATCTTTTATAGTATAGGCAGCGTACGCAAAATAAGTAACTTTTCTGGTTGATTTTTTACACCTTGTGTCCGAAAAACCCAAATATCTTACGGAACCCTATTTTTTTCCAAAATAAAATATAGCCTATGTTACTCGTGGATAATTTAGCTTTTGAATGGTGAAAGAATTTTTAAAATCGGTCCAGTACTTTTTGAGTTTATTCGTTACATACAAAAATACAAATCTTTCCTCTTTATAATATTAGTGTAGATAGTGTAGATGTAGATTAGTGTAGATAATACTCTTATTTTTTTAATTATGTAACAAATGTTCGTATTAGTAAATGAAGTTAAAAATAAGAGCATTATACTTAATAAAAAGTAATATTGCCGCCTTTTCTGATTCAAGGCGGTTACGGAGAGGAACATCAATTAAGCCCACGCTACTAAACAGTTTTTCTTTTAAAAGACAACTCCCACATTAGGAATAAATATCCTATGTCGTGGGGGACTTTACAAACATACATGAAACGGACACAAAGAACATCCAGACTCGGGACAACAATTCGTGAATCACACAAAGTGTTGTACCGCGTGGGATTTGAACCCAAGACACTTGGCGCAGTAGCAAGCGGCATGGCGACCGCTGAAACCACTAGGCCAACCGTGCAGTTCAGTTGTTTGCTAGGAACACTGTGTTTAAAAATCTTCGCGCGGAATTAGTATTTTTTATTCTTTTAGACCCTTCGGCATTGGCATTAGGAGAACTAAAAAAATATTGTCAGTATTTATCATACTCAAAATGTTTGGTATTTAATTGGTCATTAACACGTGCGAACGGCACGCGCCATTCGCTGGCCCCGCCCAATTTCTTTCTTGTCGCAACTTGTATTACATTCGCATCCGCATGAAAATCCGCATTGATTATTGCTGATGCAGATGCGGATGCAGATGTCCAAATCCATGCGGAAGCTCCGCATTGGCGGATGCGGATGCGAATATTCGCAACATCCCTAGTGCACACACTGTACTTGATAAAAACGCCCCTAACAGATATCTATAGGTACAAATAAATAAAATTGGAGTGTCTGTTTGTAATATTAAAATAACCGCTTTCTACTACATGCACTTGAATGTATATACGGTACACATACCAAAATATATTTTTTTAAATTTTTGTCTGTCTGTCTGTCTATTTGTTTTGGCTAATCTCAGGAACCACTGGTCCGATTTGAAAAATTCTTTCGGTGTTGGATAGTCCATTTATCGAGGAAGGCTATAGGCTATATATCATCACGCTACTGCTAATAGGAGCGGAGCACCAATGAAGAATGTTTCAAAAACTGGGGAAAATTTTCACGCCACGGGCAATATAAGACGCAAACGAGGTTGCGTGGGTCAGCTAGTTGAATATATAATAAGTAAACACATTTTTTATTTTTTTTGTGTAATATATAAATATTATATATAGAAACACTCCGACCAAACAAATGTTCATATACACAAACGTCTGACTTGAGCGAGAATCAAACCTCCTTTGGTGGAGAAAATTGCTACGTGGCAAGGTTCCCTATTCTACTGCTTTGTGAGGATTTGTTAAAAAACTAGTGTCTAGACTAGACTGCGGTTCTTTGTCCGTCTAGAGTTCCAAAGAAAATAAAAAAATACACAGGAAACTCACATATTGTGCATGAATTCAATGATTGTTGTATTTAGCTGTTATTGTTACGTACTAATCAATGGATTGTTATAGTATTGCTCACGTCTTAGGATTGGCAAATGTATATCAGTAAAATGTTAAAAAAACTAAATTAACAAATAAATAATATAGCTACCTAGTTGAACACATCCTAAATTTAAACTATACCGAAATAAAAGAGCTTTATTCCGTGTGTGATTCTATTTCTTAACAAGCAAATTCACGTAGAGTCGATTAATAATAAAAGACGGTGAATATGTTTATTTTTAGTCGATGTTTTCAAAGGAAATAACAACAGTTGAAGGCCAAGGCTGAACACGAACAAAGGACCTAAAGCTTATCATTGACATTGATACGGAATGGAAGCCCTTTAACTAAATAAACTGAATTAACTTTGCAAAGAGTGTCTACATCTTTTGAATTTGCCTGTTTATTTGTTTATTTAAACTGTATTTACTGTATTTTATCCATATGCCAATCTATGTCGATGAATTATGGAGATCAAAGGTAAAGAGAACCGTCTCTCTATATCAAGTGTGAGTAGCTAACCCATGCAAGCTCTACGCAGCACTCGCAATGGAATCTTTCAAAATAACTTTTGGCCCGTTTTTGCAACATTTTTAGTTGACTCTTTTTAGCTTCGTTTAGTATCATGATGTTACTTATGTAACATCACGATACTAAACGAAGTTATTAAGGAAGGTTATCCTTCCTTAATAACTGGGCTATTTAAAATTGAAAGAATTTTGCGAACAGACCCACTACAGTCCACTGTTGAACATGACATAAACCTATCCTATTGCGCGCCACTCTGAACGATTTTGAGTTTCTCACAACCAGGTCCTGACCGCCATTGAACAGACGATAAATGATATATAATAACTCTCAAATAATAAGTGTCCACTCTATTTACTTGCCTCGGTGGCGTCGTGGTAGCGTATGCAACTGCTAAGCTTGAGGTCTCGGGTTTGGTTCCAAAGACCAAATGTTTGTATGATCTGCAAATATTTGTTTCGGAGTTGGAGTGTTTTCTATTTATAATATGTATGTATTTACAAAAAAACTATATAAGTATTTATATCAGTTGTCTAGTACCTATAACACAAGCTCTGCTTAGCTTGGGACTAGATGGCGTTGTGTGTTAGATGTCCGGAATATTTATTATTTATCTAAAAGTGCTATGTTCATGTCATTTTTTAAGGATATACTAGCGTCATTCCAGTCGAATGTTCGTTTGTCTAAATGGTTTTAATCGTCTAACTTACAATTACAGTGTTCATTGGTTGGAGTCGCGGCATCTCAACGAAAATGGATTTTGAAGAAGACGAGGAATCGACTACGATAACTAATTCTACAAAGGTGGATGATGAGGACGTTGAAGTTAAACACACAATAGTCGTGTCGACTAAACTTAAAAACAACAATAGGAGAGGTTTGCACAGAGATGGTAAGCAATCCTATCAAAAAGTAATCCTATCTTTAAAAATCAAACATTTAGCCGATTATGGCGAAGCCAAAAGGAAGGGTTTATAAATAGTTTTGGAAGTCTATGTATGATGTATGTTAATGTTTCATCGTAGAGTTATCGTTAGTACCTTAACTCGTAAAATGAAGAGATACTACCTACCTATGCTATGGTGAGGATCCAGTCCACAGTTTGGCAAATCGCAGTAGTCTCTTTAGAACCGTTTTTAATAATTGAGGTGTCAATGGCTTCGCAATCACGGCCCGGCTCACTTAGGCTGATTAAGTTTTATCAATATCTTTTCAATCTTTTTCCTGTTACACAAGTAAATTCTCATTTTTTAAATATTGACCTATTGATCTACTAAAATATAATTTAGAACTGTAATATTTTGTTGTTAGATGATACAGGAACTCTTAAACATAATTCTCGCAACAGAGAAACAAAGGAAGATAGCGGAGAAGTTCCCATATTGAATGGCTACAAATCAGTGGAGACAACTCTAATCAGAACCCCAGATACAAGATACAAAAACAGGCCGCGTACACAAATGGTCCGAAATCCTATCGCCCACGACAGAAACGATCAAGATCAACTCGACATATATCCCAACTCTATCAGCAGTCCGACTCAATGGAAGCCTTCTAATATGTACAATAATATAAATTGGGATAATCAAGAAGTCCCAATTGTAACATACAATACTGGTTTTAGAAATAGAAGACCAGTTTACCAGACACCGGGAAAGTTCCATAGAAGAATAACAGATGATGGCATGAAAGAATTTTATTGCAGTAAGTGCAGAGAGTTACAAGGGTCTATGGACTGTGGCCAACCGAGGAGCAATCCTTGGTCCTACATACAGAATGTATATGAAACGACGACGCAAAAGATTAAGTTAGATGGTAAATTGGTGAAATTAAACTAATGCTTGCGCGGTCATTGTTTTTGTTCATCCCGTGTCGGTAACTTGGTAATTGGATGTGGAAAAAACGCGGTGATGCTATCTTAATAACCTTGAGACGTTGTTCAGAGGTTGAGAGCTATGGTACAAGACGTCATATAATGACTGTGTGCACGTTTCTAAGTATTCTGTAACAATGTTTTCGTGTGGTGTTTTTATGCTGTTAATCAATCTTCTCCATGTAGGTACTCGTATGTAAAAAAACTATGTAATTTTGGTATTGTATTCGTTTGTTTTTTCTTAAGGTATCTAAAAAGGTGAGTATTATGGTAAGTAGATATTCTTGTCTGGCCTCGTAGTATGTTGGACCTATGATCGGTCAATTAACACTGTTCAATCTCTTTTCCAACTCGCGTTTTGATTCTATCTAAATTATCCTATGTATTTTCTTTATTCCAATTTACTATCTTTGTTTTCTGAAAATTTTCAAGTTAATTGGCATTAGGAAGGTTGGCGGCATATAATAAACCTATAGTAAAATATTGATAAGTAATAGGCTATACTTTTGTCATCATTCAAAAACAATTTTCGTTACTAAGCTTCCTTGAATTTACGAAATGGAATTTACATTTTGTTATTAAAATGTTTTAATAATTATTTCCACAGGAATAGAGAGATATAATTAGTATTCTGTTTCTGCAAATGAAAAGGTTTGAATACTCTTTTTTGCGAGTATGTAGACTTAGCAAAGCCAGAGTAACAATTGCTATGTACTAATTTTGGTTGAGTTTTTCTCGTTTTAGTTGTATAACCTAAGCCCTTCAGAAATTTAAAAATATAAATAAACACTAAAACATTTTATAATTTTATTGATATTCTTTCTGTACACTGATTGATCGTGTACTAAATAAATAACATGTAATTGTATGCCTCTACTTCAGAATATAATGGTTTGTATTTAACATTAAATTTATTAAATAATAGCAAATTATCGAAAAAACATTTCGGTGTTCGCCAAAATTTATTTTCAGTATGAGATCCATTTTAAAATTAACGGTAAAGGCGTTTAAAGTTTTATTTTTCTAGTTTTCGACCTTGTATGAAGTCACTTTGCCATTGTTATCGACAGTGGTCTCGGCACCTCTGCGATTGTACTCCTGGCCGTCGATGTTCGAAGATGATGCGTAGGATTTGCTGGAGACTGCATAGTATCCACCATTCCCGGGAGTATCCGAGTAGTGGCTCACCCTGTTAATGTTCCTCGACAACTGTAAATGGAAATGAGTATTAATGTCCTTTTATTGTAGAACGAAGCCTGTTTGCTTCACTTAACTACATGCTGGTTACATTGATAAGAAATTACGTGCAAAATTGATGCCTTAAAAAGATTGAAACCATTTTTGAAGTGAGTCGTATTCGGTTTAAAAATGTAGATCAACCAGAGCTGAATTTTTGGAATCCTAAAGCGTTCACAAACCAACTTTAAATTACTTTAACTGTTTGATAGTTTTAAAAGATAGATTTACATCGTTTTATATAGTCTTTATATAATCTTTTAGGCCATAAACCTCTATACTACTACTATACTAGGAATATTAATGTCCAAACGTACTTGATTTTCTAGCACAATAACGCTATAAATCATACAAGTACATAATAAGTGTCTCCATTACTACATAACTATTTAGTATACCAAAAATAAACAGTAATGACAGTAATTACAAACGAAATAATATTTCTACAAAGACAAGTTTAAATTGTAAACAAGTACATCGTATGCTCTATCGCAGTGCATCTGAACTATGCGTATGAAGGTCGTATTATATGATACATCAAGTTAGACACGATCGATACCTTCAGAATATGCATTATGTCAGGTCCAGTTTCACCAGTTCCCGATGAAGTTTCAGATAGTCATATCTGCCGTATGACATGACACTATTTAACGTGTAAAAGTTACTAGTATATGAGTTATTATCTGACAAATTATGTGAAACTTTCAAGGTTAGTGTAACCGAAATGTGTAGTTTTCTACAACATAAGTACAGAATAGTCTATCGAGGGCTTTATCAGGCAGTGATGAAACTAGTGTAATCTTATACAAGTATATTTCTAGTCAAAGCTTAGGTTTTTTTTATTAATAAACATAGCTTTATAACATGCTAAACAAAGAAAATTAAATTAAAGTAGAAAATAACTAACTAAAAATCTGTAACCTGTGAACATTGATTGTTAAAGTAATAAATGAAAAATTCCAAGAAAAATGATAATGAAGTCTCATGTTACGTCAGTCAAAGGGCAACGGCAGGTTTGTGTGGGACTACCGCATGGCGTATCTCATAGTACTCGTAGATATTGTTTTTGTGTTTATTTGTCTGCTGGTATTACCGACAATAACATTTTAAATTCCCAGATTTTTACAACATTGTATTTAAAAGCTAATTTAGTTTTTGGATTAAAATGAAATACATGGATCACAAATGAGTTGTAGTTATTGTCAACAAGATGGCTTATTAAAATATTTTTGAAATCAAAATCATTCGCCTACGATTTTCTAGACCCGTCTTTAAAATGTTGCTCTTTTATTCAATACACCAGTAAGCTCATTCTTAAATATCAAATCAAATGTTTAATAGTTTATTTTATGTCATTAGCCATTATTGTATATTATCTTAATATTAGATTAAAATACTAGAAAATAATAGTAAAAAAGAAACAGCAATTTTGAAATAATTTAAAATATTTTTGGCAATCTGACACACAACGCCATCTAGTTTTCAGACTAAGTATACTTTAAGCATGGCGTGTTTAGAACAAGTAGAATTGCGTTTTGTAAATGCAGTTGTAACAATTTTATGAACAGAATTTTTAAATTATTTTAGAGTTCTAAAAATATAATAAATACATGAAAATAATTGGGATGAATCACTTTATAAACGGTATAAATAATTTCATAACCATTCACAACATATTGCTAGTCGTACAGGATCTGCCATTCTCCTATAAAACAACTTGAATAAGTTCAAATTCCAAGACGAAACCGTGAATAACAGAATAAAAACTTACAATAATCAACATGGGTAATGATAAACTCGTGATTTGATCATTATATAGATATTCATCGTGAATGAGATTTTCTCACAGATAAGTAAAACAACATACCGGATTTTGCGGGTTTATAGCAGCTATTTGTTGTCTAAATCCTGGTCCAATGGCAGAGCTGGCGTAGGCACTGTTCGGACTGTTCGCGAAGTTCGGCATTGCAAAATTGGGGAATCTAGGGAAGCTAGGGATCTCGTCTCTGAATCTACTGAAGTCCTGGAAAGGCGGCAACCTGGAGGCGAAATTATCAAAGTAACGATCTTCATTCGATGACAAATCAAAGGCTTTTCTTGCTGCGTTGAACGCTAGCCTCTGATTTTCTGTGTTTGAATGGAACACCCTGTAACCCAAAACGTTTATTCAAACACATAGATCACTTAAAGTGTAAGATGATTTAGGTTTAGAAGCGACAGAGAAGATCTAAGCCAGAAAGGATTAATATGAGTGAAAATAATAAAGTTACTATAGAGGGGGAAAGCTTCTTTGTTAAGCTGTTTTAAAGTTTACCTTAAGGGTTTCTTGCGATTAAGAGAAAAGTCTGGATGGCGCCTATAACTTCTATAAAATAATAAAATCAATTAACATAATTATTAGCTGAAAATTGTGACAAGGACGCGTTCTACAGTTCTGTTGTAGTATGTACGCTTTCTAGATTATTTTAGTAAACAAGGCAGTGTAAATCAATGAATTTGTGCAAAAAATTTTAGAAAAAATTCTTACTACATTTGTGGCATTTAAATACCTAGGATAGACACTAGAGCAAATAATGAAAGGCCCATTTATATACAACAGTTTTGACCGTCACCGTAGAAAGAGTAGAACCTCCACCGGAAACATACTGCTTCATATGTTTAACTCTTACTCTTGGAGTAAATTCTCTAGATTGGAGAAATATGTCGGGTAGAACTCGTCTCCTTGATATCCGGGGTTGAAGCCGTATCCGTACCCTGGTAGTGCGGTGTCCGAGAAAGGCACGGCGTCGCCAGATTTGTGAACGACCTTGCCGTTGGGCTGCAGGTCGTAGGTACCGCTGTACCTATTGCCAGTCGAGTCGGAGTACGAGTATGCGCCGCCTCCCGTCACACGCTGTGCTTCTCCTGAAACAAGATTGTACCCACTCTTACAGATACCTATCAAAGGTCATTATCATGACAAAGAAATCTAGAAATATAAAAAAACTAATTTATTTTACGAGGCAACAACACAACAACAACAATGATCTTATGAAGATCATTTATATTTTATGTATTTGTTGGATTGTGGAACCATATTTAATGAAATTTTAAAAACAACTATGTTACTTTGTTAATTGTAATTGTATATTTGTTAATTGTATAATATTAACAAATCGGTTCGCTACGTTCAGATCAAAATTGGTCCATGTTCTTTGTAATTAAAATCAATCTGTAAGATCTTTCAATATGCAATAATAATTGAATATTGAATATCAATGGAAAACTATTTGTAGTCTGAAACAACGTCATATATGTAACAGGTTTTGATAATGATCATCATCTAGGTGTTTAGGCCACTTTATTACAAACCGCAAAACGGTTAACCAATAAAGATCATGGGAAAATACGTCAAATAAAACGGTCAATTCAAACAATTATCAATCTTTAAACGGTTTTATTTAGCTCACCCCGTTTGTTTTATTCTTGGGTCAAATTTAGTAATTCAAATTTCACCCTCTTTCTGTCAACCGATTAATCTGAAATTTTGTATACACTTTGGATTTAGGTGACAATACAATTATGTTTATTCATTATCATTATAAATTCAAGATGGCCGCCGCTACAAAATTGCGGATAATTTATGTTTTATTAATCCCATCAATATGGGTATCAAATGAAAGGGCTCAACAAGCAAAATACAATATACTATAAAAAATTGAAATCCAAGATGGCGGCCGCTACAAAATGGCGGATAACGTAGGTTTTATCAATCCCATCAATATGGGTATCAAATGCAATTGCAATGTTTAAGATAAATGTACTAAAAACCAAAAAATAATAAAATAGATACAGTCGTGGGAATTATAAACATATGCATAGACTAGACTAAAATAAAACCGTGGGGCACGTCAATTGTCTACAAATTATCGACTTAATGTGCGATAGAAGAATCGTTTAATTCGTCGTTAGGCAGTTGGCCCGCAGACGGTGAGGAAATTACTTACTATTTTCTTGCTCATGGAAATTCCAATAGTTATACACTCCATGTTAACCCCACGGTTTTGTTTTAGTCTAGTCTATGCATATGTTTATGATTCCCACGACTGTATCTATTTTATTATTTTTTGGTTTTTAGTACATTTATCTTAAACATTGCAATGTATGTTTAACATAAAACCGTTTAACTTAAAAAGTTTTTTTACCTATTTTTATTTAATAGTTAGTTCTAGGTATAAAGATTATTTGTGATCAATTTTAGTGTATTTTTCTTTAAACATTTAATTCTTTCTAAAGCAGTTATAGTTCTATTGAACTATAACTGCTTTAGAAAGAATTAAATGTTTAAAGATATATATAGATAGCTAACATAAATATATATAGAAAATTTATTTAATAGTAGCTACATTAAACAAGTCGTAGGCAATAGGAAAAGCTGAAACATATCCGATAGCTACCTGTCTGATCGGTATACTATAGCAAAATCTCTTTTTTAAGGCAAGGCTTAAGTCCATAACTAAATTTGATGATGATAATAATCGGTCCCGGTTGTTATCATAGGATAAACAGTCGTGAAGCTTGGTTAGAGACCTTTGGGCGGGTTAAAAACATCCAATGGTCTTGCCGTTACGTAGCCACAACGTTGCCTTGCCGGTCCCCAACCCGCACTCGGCCAGCGTGGGGACGTATAGCCTTAACCTTCTCCTGAGAGGACACCCGAGCCCAGCAGTCGGATATTATGGGTTGTTAATGATGAATAAAAATCGTGACATTAAAAAAAAATCCAGATGTCATTGTAACACGTTTGTAAACATTTTATAACTAAATGATTAAATAAATAGTTATTATTAACACCTATAATGTTTCTAACCATTAGGAATTCTTTGAAAAACAAAGCAGATATGAGATCACTATTTAATGGCCGGGAAATCCAATCTGACACGTTTGTTACTATGATCTATGTAATTATAGTTTTAATTGCGTCTTTTGAGATGTAAGGAACTTCGTACTCATCGTGACACAACGTGTTCTTCTGATATTAAAATTAAAAACAATTCAAAGATTAAAACCCAATTACTTCATTTTTTTTGTCCTGTGTTGTGGATTATTACTGCCTCGGTGGCGCAGTGGTAGTGAATGCGACTGCTGTGCTTGAGGTCTCGGGTTCAAATCCTGGGTCGGACCAAATGTTTGTGTAATCTACAAATATTTATTTCGGAGTTTGGTTGTTTTCTATGTATAATATGTATGTATTTACAAAAAAAAAGTATATAAGTATTAATATCAGTTGTCTGGTACCCATAACACAAGCTCTGCTTAGCTTGGGACTAGATGGCGTTGTGCGTTAGATGTCCGGAATATTTATTTATTTATTTTTTATTTATTTATTATTCTAGAAACACACATGAAACGGAGATAAAGAACACTAATAATTTGTGGACAATGGAGAGTGTCATCCCATGTCGAGATCGAACCTACAACACTTAGCGTAGTAGTTAGTAGTGAGGTGATCGCTTTAACCACTACACCAAACCACCAACCAAACCTTCAAGAAAAGAGCGTACTCCTTCCTTAAAGGCCGGCAACGCACTTGTAACGCCTCTAGCGTTGCGGGTGTCCATGGACGGCGGTAATCGCGTACCATCAGGCGATACGTCTGCTCGTTTGCCCGCAATATAATAAAAAAAAAACCGTCGGTGCAATCTAATGTGCGTCAATTTACAGATACACAGTAATCACATTAATATTATAAAGGTGAAAGTATGTTTGCTTTGACGTGAAAACTACTTAACCGATCATCATGAAACTTTGTACAAGTAACATATGATACTATTTTTGACAAGCAAATACGTAATAAAATTTTGTGGGTCTGAGAACAAAATAATTCTATGGAGTTTGAGAAAAGTAGTCTGTATTATGAAAAACTATAGTCTGGCCACTGAGAGAATGCGTTCCTGACAGGTCGTGATCCAATGGGCGATGTAACTTTGAACTGGCGTACAATTTATGGCAAAATTTTAAATATCTTTTATTAACCTTAATAATGAGTAATAACATAAAAAATAAATAATCATGTCAATGTACAATAAACGTTTTATTTTGGGCTAAAGTTATTAAGAATTAATCAATTAATTAATTTAAGAACAATAATTTTTAAAAGTCTAACGACGTCAAACTGCGCTGTTTCAAGGTTATGTCAATAGTTTGTTTTTGTAGTGATGAGGCAAAATAATACTGAATTGTAACTGAGTAGTTTTGGAATCGTAATATATTCTGTCGGTCGATATATTGTTAAATAAAACGTTCTAATTTGATAATATATAATTTTATTTATTTATCTTTATTGAATACACAAAAAAACAGTAGAACAAGATGAATTACAAAGTATGTAAGGATGTCGTACAGTCGAATGTTGTCACCATTTCAGGGAAATGTGCCGAAATGCTTTGGGCATTTATACGAACGACATTAAAGTTCCTGGGGACATCGGAAAAATTATTCGAGAGTGTGTATAATGTACTTAATACATTTTTAATATAGTTTATAATACGATATAGGTACGACCAAACCAAACTTATGAAAATAATTGTCGTGATATCAGTCAGCTGAATTAAAAATAAATGAAAAACTATTTTTATCCCTTTTTATTTCTGGTAAAAAGAATTACTTTTCTAAGAGAAGCAAAAAAAATTGATAATTGGGACAGTATCGTTTTCATTGACGAGACATGGCTGAACACCAATCACGAGCTTTATCGTTCTTGGACAGATGACACTCAAGCGTCGACGTCGAAAGTGCCAATCGGTAAAGGAGCACGTCTCATAATATGCCACGCTGGTTGTGCGAAGTATGGTTTTGTGGAAAATGGTTTATTAGCATTTGAGTCAAAAACTACTACTGACTACCACGAAGAAATGAATGCGGCTGTATTCAAGAAGTGGTTCCAGGATGTGTTGCTACTTGGCCTTCCAGAGCCTTCAGTTATAATAATGGATAACGCCCCTTATCATTCGGTGCAAATAAATAAAGCACCTACTCAAGCTAATAGAAAAGAGGAATTGGTGGCTTGGCTGCAAAAGAAGTCGCATTGACACAAATATGTCAATGCTAAAAGCTGAGTTGATGAAATTAGTCAACGACCATAAGCTAGGCAATGTTCGATACGAAATGGATGCTGGCTCTGGAGTACGGTCATCGCGTTCTCCGAATTCCTCCATATCACTGCCAGTACAATGCCATAGAGCTAATCTGGGCTCAAATTAAAGGTTATGCAGCCCGCCATAATACTTCTCCACCATATGACATAAAAAAGATGAAGACGCTTTTGAAAGAAGCATGCGAAAAAGTCACACGAGATGACTGGACAAAGGTGGTTGAAAAAACAAAATGAAATATATTTGATAACTTTGACCGCGATATTCGTATAGACACTATGATTGACAATAACATAATAATACATGTTGGTGAAGATGACAGCGAGTCCTCAAGCGAATCGGAGTCGGATTAAATTTTGATTTGACATTATTGAAATCTTAAAACTATGTATTTCATAATATTTATTTTTCAATAAATAGAGTATTTTAATTTTCTTTTCCTTGGTTTCATTCAGAAATTAAGATTAAATTTAGTTCATCCATCAACAATTTTGTTAATATTGTGTTTGAAATATAATAAAATATATATATATAAATTTAATAATTATGCATAATGAATGCTACGAGTATAAATACTGTTACCAAATATTATTAATGTTATTCATGGTACATCACTACTCATGACGAATTTACAAGTGCCAGAAACGCATTCTCTGAGTGGCCGGACTATAACCTTTTAATGTGTACACCTAAGCTGCAACGAATGTACTAAATTTTGCAGATCAATTCAATCGTATTGAAACAGTCATGTAAGCTATACTAATAAAGACACTATAATTATTTCTTGATACAATCATGCAATGACTCATTTATTTACTCCATTGTACATTTATCTGACTATACACTTGTATTGAATGATTTACATAATAATATACACATATATTTATATAATGATATGTGGTCGATAATAATTATCTCAAAATCCTGTCACAAAAAGCTCAAGTTGTAAAACGAGCTATGGAAGCAAATCCATATATGGTGTAGTGGAAAAAATCAATGCGTATAGGCTGTATATATAAAAAAACAAACATCTTGCTATTAGATTTAATATCTTTGAATCAGTTATGCTACGTGGGAGAGCTATGCTACGGCATGAATGGGGCGGCTCGACCGGAGTGATACCACGGCCTCACAGAAAACCGGTGTGGAATAGCGTTTGCGCTGTGTTTCACCGAGTGAGTGAGGATAACCCCAACCCCTCCCCCATCCCCTTTCCCATCCCCCAAAGGTCGACAACGCACTTGTTACACCTTTGGTGTTGCGGGTGTCCATGGGCGGCGGTAATCGCTTACCATCAGGTGATACGTCTGCTCGTTTGCCCACAATATAATAAAAAAAAATTATATAATTCAGATAAGAGTTTTTTTTGAAGAGTTTGAACATTAACAGGGAAAGATATATCCTTTAGTGACGATGGTTGATTCCAAATCGTAGATTGGTTCGTTTTTTTTTAATTTGTACGTCTACCCTACGAATGGAATTGATCACTTGAAATGAAAGAAAATCTTCGAATTGAGTCAGTCTGTATGCCCGGTTCGCTTTTATAATGTATGGCCCTGCTAAAATGACTCTATTCTGCTTGATGGAAAGCATAATCAGAATCCAAGAGTGGTTATCACCATATCCATTGCGAATGCAGACAATGCAACAATGCAGCATTTAAATCAGTACAACGGTTTAGGTGTAAGAGCTAAACCGCTGTACCGATTTCAATTAATTTAGACATAAAGATAGATTGGACCTTGGAGAAGTATAGGCTACTTTTTGTCGCGATAACCGATGTACACACGGGCGGAGTCGCAGTCAAAAGCTAGACTGAGTTAAATACTGTAAAAGTGAAACAGATTTACACGGACAATACCCGGACGTTAGTTACCGATAGTAATAAGATCTATACGATGAGGTTATTAAATGCAAATTTAATCTCGATTCTAACTGTTAGGTATGGAGGAAATAATTAATCACTCAATTTGAGAACCGCTTTTTGCTACACCATTTAGCCACTGCACCGTTTTTTGTACGCTGTGAAATTATAGGTCGAAAATGCAAATGAAATATGTTCATACACGACTACCAGAGATTTTTATCTCTTTTCTTGTTGTTCGTATTAATTTTTTTGTTATATAATGCTAAAATTATATTTAGTTTACTTAAATCGTTTCATAAATAAACTATTAGTTTAAATGAATTATTAGTATTAATTGGTATATTCTATTTTAACACTTCGATAACAATTTAATTGATTTCCCGTTTTTAATTGTTTTCTTGTAAAGAATTAATATCAAATGAACTCATCTTATAAAGTTACAACCGGAAGGTAAATACTGTTCGCCTAATTAGGGTTACGAATGTTACGATACAGGAACTAAACAAACAGACAGGCCATCTGACGGTGAGTAATTAAAGAGGCGGAAGGGATGAAGTAAAACTCTGATTAGTTCTGCCTCCGGTACCTTATTACAATAATTCCATAAAGATCAGCAATGAAAGGTACACAGTACTCTGAGATTTTTTCAGTGGTGTGTAGTGAGTGAGACCGTGTTTCGTTCGCATATAGCCAGCCGATATGTATATACTCTTCCATCATCATTATGATCCACAACCCATATACAGGATAGGGTTAAGGCCATACGTCCCCACGTTGGCCGAGTGCGGGTTGGGACGAGCAAGACAACGGTGTGGCTACGTAATCTTGCCGTTGGATATTTTAAGCCGTTCAAAGGCCTTCAACTAAGATTCACGACTGTTATCCTATGATAACAACCGGGAACGACTGTGAACTCCGAATCACTGAGACGCTCATGATATCATGCCACCTAGCGGTCACCCATCCAAGTACGGACCGCGCCGTCGTTGCTTACCCTGGGTGATTGTTTCTAATCACCGAGTGCAACTGGGCTATGAGCGAATCATACAAGGTTAAGTAAATACTCAACTTACAATCACCATCTTAAAAGATTTTTGAAACCCCCTCGGGCCGTCACCCCGCCGGGGTTTGCGGCGGGGCGGTGTGTCAGAATCGAACCGACTAAAACCACACGGTGTGCGAACTCTGCGCCTGAGAAGGGAGGGGTCCGGGAACTGCAATTATTAACACGACCGGACCCAAAAGTATTTGATGCCTAGTGTAGTCATAAAAATTATATTTACATCTACTTTCGGTCAAGCTCAAAAAGCCCGAAACTAAATCTGGCTGTTCTGAAACAGCCGTTGTATTTTGTAAATTGATAGTGTTAAGTTGAAAGCTTTACGTGTAGACTAACTATGCCCCGCGATATTATCCGTGGGTTTTGTTGCTTTTGAATATTGAGCGACAGTAATAATTGTGGCTAAGCTCCGTAAATAAAGATAAAAACAATAATTGAATATTGTTTACTATTCCAATGCAGTCTTTTTCTAAAAAAATAAACTATAACTATTGCCTCGGTGGCGCGAGTGGTAGCGTAAGCGACTGCTGTGCTTGAGGTCTCGGGTTCGATTCCCGGGTCGGACCAAATGTTTGTATGATCTGCAAATATTTGTTTCGAAGTTTGGGTGTTTTCTATGTATAATATGTATGTATTTACAAAAAAAAAAGTATATAAGTATTTATATCAGTTGTCTAGTACCCATAACATAAGCTCTGCTTAGCTTGGGACTAGATGGCGTTGTGTGTTAGATGTCCGGAATATTTATTTATTTATTTATTTATTTATTTATTATGCATTTAGTGAAAAGTTGTTAATTTGAAATTACAAACAGACTTTACCGTGGGAGAGCCACGCTTCGGCATGAATGGGCCGGCACGACCGGAGTAATACCACGGCCTTACAGAAAACGGGTGTGAAACAGCGCTTGCGCTGTGTTTCACCCAGTGAGTGAAGACACCGGAGTGCCATACCCTTCTCCTCATCCAATTTCCCCCATCCCCTCTCCCCATCCCCCAAAGGTCGGCAACGCACTTGTGACGCCTCTGGTGTTGCGGGTGTCCATGGGCAGCGGTAATCGCTTATCATCAGGCGAAACGTCTACTAGTTTGGCCTTTTATATTCCATAAAAAGAAGACACTTCCATTTTATTTATTGTCTAGATCATATAGATCGCAGCATCAGATTGTCACTGAGAGATTAATAGTATTTAATGTTACTTAAGTGGGTAGATAGGCAATATAAATTTCTCGTAAAGACAATTTATTGTTGGCCTTTTGAAATTTGAATACAAACAGCTTTTCATTTTATTACTTTTCTTGTAAAGGTTATGTGCCCACAGTAAAATTATCATTAATGGATATTTCTTTATCTTAAGTTTTGAATTAACATGTGTTTATAATAATATTTTAATACTATAGAAATGTTAGAAAGAAACATGTTAAATGAAAAGATATACATACCTACTTATTTGTATAAATTTAATAGGTACGTTTAGCAAATATATTTTACCTAGTTTTACTAAAATATTAAAAAACCTGAACGTAGGAGTATAAAACTTAGCACTTGCAGTGCTGCAGAAGTTAAAACAAAATAATAAATGAAATATGGCCGAGTGCACTGCTAGACATAAGGGTCTCCTTTTCAAACAAGATTTTGGTCTACAATACTACTTTGGTCAGACGGGAGGTTGGTAAAAGATTAGAGCTGATTTTTCCTTCTTTTTGCAGCGGATATCGTATAATACTCGTATGTACGGTGGTCCATCATATTTGGGTACAATAAAAGGGACTCGAGTATATACCTTAGGAAGTAATTCCCCAAATATATGCAGTTTGTCGCTCTTAAAGACGTTTCATTCATTTTACAAATCTTATTTTATATATTTGTTAATTTTTATCAATTGAAAAAAATCTATCGTGGTAGATAATGTTTATGTTTATGTTTATAAACATTATCTACCAGTCTACCTTCGGGGCTTAGGGTGATGTACGAAGAGACTCGATCTGAATAAATAAATATTCCGGACATCTAATACACAACGCCATCTAGTCCCAAGCTAAGCAGAGCCTGTGTTATGGGTACTAGATAACTGATATAAATACTTATATACTTTTTTTGTAAGATCACACATATTATACATAGAAAAATAGACAAAAAATATCTTAGAAATACATTCACGTGATTCTTTTGCAATAAGTATTTGTTAAACAGTTATCTTTCATTCATTTTGCATAAACTTCTGGCTGTTGTTACTCATTAATGAAAACGTGAATAAATTGTTTAAGACATTATGTCAAACGTGAGTTGTGATATTTTATGTATAAAACATTTTACAAAAAAAGTTAATGAGATAAAATTCATAAATATCCTTTATTTTATTCATTATAACCATTTATTTTGATTTTTAAATAGTTATATCTTTTTAAAACACAAAAAAGAATTAACAGTTTTCTGACAGTCACTTTCACGGCACATATTAGGTATTCAAATCCATTTACCTGTTCTCAAGCGGCTCGTTCAAAGCTCAATTCACAAGAAAAATTATGATGGTGATTATGGTAATATTTCCTTTATTCTCATTATATATTATATTGATTTATTTTCTCTAATATTTTTCTTAGTTGTTGTAATTTACTACAAAAACTTACTGTTATCAAACGACTTTGTACAAATTTGCATTTAATTTTTACGTAAAATTAAGTTATAAAAATATTTTAATAACCATTTCTGTTTATTCCGTTCAAATACAACCTTATAATAATTATAATTATTTAATTGCTATTTCTTCGTACTCGTAATTATTTTGAATTCTATATGTAATCAATGTTTCAAAATTAAAGAAGTTCGTCTGAATTTCTTATATATTTTAACACGCTTTTCTTAGTATCACTTCTATGCTTGTTTGTTTGATCTGAAATCAACTCAAAATCAACTTTTGTAAGCGTGTTTTTACTTATTTGTATACCTACGTAATCGGAATATATAAAGAGTAAAATATAGGCGCTAGTACCTTCTCTTACAAAGTCAATTACAACCTGCTGGTTTTGTAGTTTCAAAATAAGATACATTTTATACATTTCTAGAAAACACGTTTACAAAATAAATTATTACCTAAAGTCAATAAATATTACGCCGAGATATGTCAATCGGTGTATAACTCCTAGTCAGACCAATTTATAAGCTAACAGATTGTAATTATCGTCTGGTAACGCCTAACTTGTTATTTATTTCTCTACGGAGAAGTCGTTGCTACTGACTTCAAATGTCTCCTTAAAACGAGTTCATCATTATCTATACAAATAAATAAAATTGAAGTGTCTGTTTGTAATTAACAGCTTTTAACTATATGCGTATGAAAGTTTATATGGTACTTCATGAAAACAATGAAAAAATATGTGTCTGACCGTTTGTTTCGGCTAATCTCTGAAACAGCTGGACGGACTTTGACATGACTTTCACTGGCAGACAGTTGGTAATAAAAGGAATAACTGAAGCTAATTTGTTTTTAGCCTAGCTTCGCCCCGCGGCGTTACCCGTGTTTATCACACCAACATCCGTGGGTAAAACAGCGGCGCTCAGCTAGTCCATTATTATCCAGTATCTAGTAATTATTACATATATAAACAAACAATTTATGACAGTCATGTGATGTATGCGTGATCATTTAGATCATTATTCGCACCTAGTTGTAAGGTATTAAGTCATGGTCATTTTTGTAACACAACATGATTATAGGTAAATTTTAAATACATTTTTTTTTATGTTTCTTACCTCATAACTTTCGACCGGGTGAACCAATTTTGATGTTTTTTTTTTATTTGAAAGCTGGTGCTTCCCGTTGGGTTTTTCATGGGCAACGAAATGGAATTACAATTTTTCCATACTTAAAAACCTTAATAGTACTGTTATAACATAATATTTTAGTGAGATAAAGTTGATAAGACATTTACAAAAAATCCACCAACATTTAAACCGCATAAATTTTATGTACCTAATCGTAAAATACTACTATTTTTTATAAAACATCTATTAGTTTTTTTTTAATATTCAAAAGTAGAATTTGAGAATTATTATTAAACTTTTTTTTTTATTTTTAATTTGTTATAATTTGCGTTTAACTTCAACCAATTATAGCAAATCTTTAAATTAATACTTTAATAACTTTCGAATTTCGAAATGTTTCCTGTTCCAAATTTAAAGTTATTAAAAATTGGGAATGAAGCAATTAATCTGCAATAAATACTAACAGTTTCTGTATTTATATACGATAATGTCTATTGTCAAATAGTGTTAACCCTTTTGAATAAATACATAAATGAATAAATTACACATTTTAAATTTAAATCTCGTGATTTACGCATTTTATCATAATGCCGGCTTTCCCTACACTTTGACATCTTTATACTAATATAACGGTAAATGTCACAAGAAAAGACTATCTTTACATACATACAAATAAATAAAATTTAATTGTCTGTTTGTAACTTTAAATTAACAGCTTTTAACTAAATGCATATGAAAGTATTTACGGTACTTCATCAAACTTCTGCCTATGTTATTCAGACATAATTTTGTTTTCTCTAGAACGACTCTACTGATTTTAACAGGACTTTCACTGACAGGTAAATGATGATGTAAGGAGTAACTTTAGCGACTTTTTTGACTAGCTTTGCTCCGTGGTTTTCGTTATAAAGATACAAGAAAAACCACAGGTAACACCGCAGTACTCAGCTAGTTTATACACAGGTGAAATATTATTATTTCTTTGATTAGTAATTATACAAGTTCTAAGAATAGTCGGTGCAAAATATTACATGTAGATATTAATAATATCTATTGGTTTCAAAAAAAGCTAGTCCAGAATCCAAAGGTATTGAACTGAATTTGTATCCAAAATGGTGGATAGTGTGACAAATGCGACCATGAAAACCATTCATTAAAATAATTATGAAAATCGATTAGCTCCGGACTCTGTTTATATTTATTATTTTTATAATATAAATATTATTTCGTATTGATTTATCAATAAAAAAAGTAATTATAGCAGAGATTGCAACGGCTTATTACTCTATTCTAAGGAATTTTATAATTAATGCAAAAGACGGTAAACAGTATTAATTTATTCTCTCATTTCAGGACTTATTCATATTTTTTTCGAATGTCTGTCTATCTGTTACAATTTCATGGCTAAATCGCTGCACCAATTTCAATGAAATTTAGCGACGCGGGCTTAGTCGCGGTTCAAAGCTAGTATATAGTATGATTGTAACCGAGATGCGTCTGATAAACTCTTGATCGTGTGAGGCAGATATGTAATAGACAACCTTATGTATATGTGAATTTTAAATTAGACAATAAAATAAAATCTTCAGTATTTATTTGATTCGTGGGTTATAGAATTTAGAAAAACTTTTAATTATTTTAAAGATTTATATAAACGAGTATTGTCACTAAATTTACAATAATAGATAGTTGATATCATTCTAATTATGTGGATTCAGACTGGTTTATAATAGTGGTTAATAGTCATCGATTTAAGCAACAAAAGAATTCGAAATAATAGCATTTTAATTAGTTGTGAGACATTCTTTCATTAGTTATTCCTTATTTCAACGAATTAATAACGAATTAATCGTTTTGTGCTCAATTTGTTACCCGGGTCAGCCCGGGTGACAAGCTAATTTCGTCATATACCGCTATGGAAAATTAAGTTCGCTATGTTAATAACCCTGTTGATTAATATTAGAACATATCACTATAGATATATATTAATAATGTATGTAATTATAATATTGTAAAAATACAATTTTGCATTTGGTCCTCTAAAAGTATGAATAATCTTACACATTGTAACTAACTTGGTAAGCTTCCGCAAATGATTTTTAAAAAGCTATCTTGTGCAGTCATGCCCGTGCCCTTTAAAGTCAAAACATTTCAATTTTCATCAAGTGAAGTTTGTTTTTTTTCTTCTTCTCTGGCTTCGCACGATTTGTGCATTCAGCCAATGTCGAGTTTAATTTTATTTATTAAAAGGTAGGGAAACAAAAAGAAATATTGAAATAGGTAAAACGGAATTTAGGTTAAGACGGATATAGGATCAGTAATATTAAAATAGGATGGGATAAAATAAATTTATATAAGTGAAGTTTATAAACATTATTATATTTTAAATTTAGAATGCTGTCATAAAAAAGTTGGAAGGTATTAATTTATTGTCACTTTTTTTTTAATTAATTCGACAATAAAATAATTTTGATGATACTTTATAAATTCTTCACCCTGGCTCGCCCAAACACACGAACGCGTCTTAATATGCTTTTCCCGCCATTTACCGAGGCTTAAAAGGTATGGCCTCCTCTATAGTCTCTGCGCGTCATATATGTGCCAGATACAGAATATACAGATGTTAAGGAACCGTCCAGTATGTATTAGGCCATTACTCACAGACCTACATACACTACAAGTATTATTTACTTTTATTTTTATTCTATCTTGTAATAATCATTTTTGAATAAGAAACAAATATGTGTGTTAATGTTATTATAATTAAGACGTATACATTTTTATTTGATATTAATTAGAATATTAAATATTTTTTAAACACATAGAGGCAATCAAAATTTGAATTAAGAATAAACTTTTCTTTTTATAAAAATAGCTAAATGTAATGTAAGAACGTTATTTCTCGAAATTTCTTTTAATACTAAAAGATGATAAAAAAAGCGTTTTAATATTTTTATGGATAATCAAGATTTATGAAATGCGCATGCACTTATTCGCAATGATTAACACAAAAGGATGGGTTATATCTAAGCTGTAGCCGTAGGTAAGTAATATAAAGTACAAAGTTCCTAACGTAGGCAGTAGATACATATCTCGAAATCTTTTAATAAAAAGTGAATACACCATTTCCTATTAATTGCTAACGGTTTAATGTAATAATTAAGAAAGACGGGTTATTAAACATTCACAAGTTGCACTTGTGCTGAAGATATGGAAAACATATACATTCGAATTGAGAACCTCCTCTTTTTGAGAAGTCGATTAAAAAGATTTTAGTAGTTTAGTAGTTGTGGTCAAATTGATATAAAAAAACTGATAAAATATTATAATATTTACGTTATTTTCTGGTGTTTATTATTTTGTCTTGGTTTAGTGATTTTCTGGTGCAAGTACATTATTTAAATAAAATTATGCACCTGCAACAGAAATTCATCTAAAATTATATCTAATTCGACAATGGATTGTCATTCAATCCAAATTAAAAATGAAATCTTTCCAGAAATATAATGCGATAATTTGTCTTTTATGGTAATAAAAGAGATTTTATCGTTATAATAACGAATCTTTAATTGCCTAGACGTTTTAATATTAATGATGATTTATATAAAAATGATATTTGGTTTGGGATACGTTGGTCTAGTGATTAGCGTAAGCGACTGCAGATCAAGAGGTCTCGGGTTCAATTCCCGGGTCGGACTGCTGTTGGGTTTTTCTTACAAGAAATTCTTAATAGCAGCCCGGAGTATGGAAGATGGCGGTGTTTCCCGCCCGTGCTTCGGAGGGCACGTTAAGCCGTCGGTCCCGGTTGTCATGAACATCTATGGCAATCGTTATTAGGAAGTCAGTGCCCTCAAATATACTGACAACTAGTTCAACCTTCGAATTCAGTTCGCCCTCAGGGTTGCGGAGGTCAGATGCCAGTCGCTCTGTGTAAAAACTGATATTCAGGTAAAACCGGTTGAACTGGTAGCCGACCCCAAATAATATTGGGAATAATAAAGGCTAGGAAGAAGGTTTGGGATATTATAACGACTATAATATAATGTTCCAATAAAAAAATAATTCTCGCACAGAGTAAGTAGTAATTCTGTCAAAACATATATAAAAATAGTGAAGTAAAAACTTAAGGATTATTAAATAAGTAACTGTGAAAACTGTATATTATAAATAGCAGTTATTAAAATATTTTATCTCTATTTTCACCTAAATAAAGTTCTGCGTCTCATTACCTATCGAGAAACAGAAATTTTATACGATTAGTTTATTGTGTATTATGTTTCATACAGTAGGTATTTGTGTTATCGACTTAAGAATAGACATTTACTTAAATAACGGACTACATTATATCGTAAAATATGGATATTAAATATTTATATATTATAACTGAATGTTAATAAAATCTAGTGATCTAATGATGTGACATTTTTTTATGGTATAGTGGGCAAAGCAGACATATCGCCTGATGGTAAGCGATTACCACCGCCCATGGACACCTGCAACACCAGAGGCCTCACAAGTGAGTTGAAGGGGGCAGGGGTGGGGGGTTGGGCTTTCTGTGTCCTCACTCACTCGTTGTAACACAGCGCAAGAGCTGTTTCACACCGGTTTTCTGTGAGGCTGTATCACTTCGGTCGAGCCGGCCCATGTATGCCGAAGCGTGGGTCTCACACGGTAAACAAATTTATTGTTTTATAAAATATCTTTTGTTATTTAGTTTTAGCTACTGATTTATAGTTTAAAAATTATTGTTAATGCTGTATGACTCTGTACGAATCTAATCCTTATTTTAAAAAGCTTTAGATTAGCAAAAAAATAGGGTAATAAATTTATACATTAATTCATAGCTACTATATCCTTGTTTGAAAGTTATTTCGAGGTTTATATGAATATTATTGATTAAATCACATAAATCAATTTTCTTTACACTCATAGACTTGGTCAGAAGCCAGCTTGGCAACAAGTATTAAATATATACAATAATACACATACATTCAAAATAAAAAAAAAACTTACTTGATAATAACTAGAATAAATAACTTATTCTGACGTTATTTAATAAAATATTTTTATTAGAATAGAAATTTACTTAGTGCCCTCTAACTGTTTTTTGGTAACACTGTTTTTATTAGTTGAAGTTAATCTTTTGTTCATAATATAATAACTGCCTCTGTGGCGCAGTGACAGCGTATGCGACTGCTGTGCTTGAGGTCTCGGGTTTGATTCCTGGGTCGAGTCAAAAGTTTGTATGATCTGCAAATATTTGTTTCGGAGTTTGGGTGTTTTCTATGTATAATATGTATTACAAAAAATAAGTATATATGTATTTATATCAGTTGTCTAATACCCATAACACAAGCTCTGCTTAGCTTGGGACTAGATGGCGTTGTGTGTAAGATGTCCGAAATATTTATTTATTATTATTTAATATCCTCATTAGAGTTAACAGGTAAGATGATACATTGGGTTAAATATATCTAAATGATGTTTTGTTACCGGGTTTTGTTAAACCTGATAACTGGTTTGGGTGTATCTACCCTGAAAACGCATCGGATCCCTCCATTAGACATTCACTTAGCCAACTTATATACAAAATGATTTAAATCTCTTTTGTCTATCATATTTCGCTTCTAATAATAATATACATAAATAAAACGAAACTGTTAAGGACATAAACTTAAATTGACTTAGAAATATTGTTAGCCTCGGGCACTTTGATCAGTGATTTGAAATTGGTTAAGCTAAATTATTGGCAATAAAAAAGACTAAAACGATGATGAATTAGTTATTTAAATAACGACGTTACAGTGAAAGTCTAATAACGTATGTATATTAGTTTTTTTTCAATAATAAGTTTATCGCAGGTCATAAACAAGTTATTATTATAACTAGTTACGCACCTAAGATTTTGATCGAGAAGTTTATCAATAAGTCGGTAGAAGTCGCAAGTTTAGTGGCAGACGTTTTTTATATGACTACGAAAATTGTAGAAAGAAATGAATTGTTCTATTTCATGTATTACAATAAATATTCTTCAACAGAAAATTGTAACTACCACATAATTATTACTTTACAGTTTAGTCTATCTAATGCAGTCGCTTCCAGATAAAGTCCATTCACTTAGATAATGTCGCTTAAATCGCGCCGCCGTCGCACGTGCGGCTTTTTGTCAAAGAAAAAACAAAGGCGACGAATCCACAAGTTATAGTCGTTCCAATAGTTTATTTAACTTTTGACAGCTCTAATACTTAATCAAATAGTGATACCCTGACCCGTTACCTATTCGATTTCTTTCATCGATCGATTTTATGCATTAAGAAGTCTTAATCGATTTAACAAACTCATTATTTTATAGATAATTTCGTACTTCATATTTCTATGTGTTTCAATGTGCGACCTCCTTTGTCAAAATAAAGAAGAAATGGATTAAAAGAATGTTGTTCAAATATGACGGTTCTATGTCATGAAAAAATATATAAAAGGAACTGAATTTTCAAAATGTATTATTGTATTGTGTTGTAATTCAGTGGTTAATATTGTATTTGTTAAACTATTGATGATCTTTATTAAATCTCTCTATGTCTATTTTAAAATAATCTACAGTATTTCAATGAGTAACCTTCAATATAGTTGAGTATTTATATTCCTCCGTATTGATTTATTTGTGAATTCTCACGTTTGGTTGAGTTGAGCGTATCGTTCCTGCCTTCGTTACTGTCAAAATGCCAAAAAAGAAAGTACTCAAAGGACAAACAAGAGAGTTTGTCTTGCGACTTCGTGAATACTTTGAAAAGGAAAGCCGTAATGGTGGGCCTCTTATACCAGTGACTCAAGTTAGAGACCGTGTTGCAGCAGCATTAGGTATTAGTGCTCCAACAGTGGCAAAAATAACAAAAGAAGGCTACGGCAGCAGTGGCATGGAACAGAATAAGCTATCTACACCTAAGAAAAAACGTCCGCCTAGTAAAGTTACAGCCGTTGACAATTTTGACGCTGATGCTATTCGTCGTCATATATACGACTATTACCAAAGCAAAGAGATTCCAACATTAAAAAAACTAACACAATCTCTTCGAAATAGTGGTTTGTTCCGTGGTCAAAAATCTTCTCTGACAAAGGTATTGAAAGACATTGGAATGTTATTCCAAAAATGTGACAAACGAAAAATTTTAATGGAACGCAATGATATTGCTTTGTATAGATGCGATTTTTTAAGACAAGCAAAAAAAATAGAAGATTGGTCGAATGTTGTTTTCACAGATGAAACTTGGCTCAATGCGAATCATACGCTGTCAAAAACTTGGACTGACAACACCGTTGGCTCCACTTCTACAGTACCAATGGGAAAAGGGGAACGACTGATTATTGGTCATGCAGGAACAGTAAAAGGATTTGTGCCAGGCGCTCTATTAGCTTTTAAATCCCAGAAAACAGGAGATTATCATGAGGAGATGAATTCGAACGTGTATGAAAAGTGGTTCAGAGAAATGCTTACATCACTCGAAGAGCCATCAATAATATTTATTGATAATGCACCTTATCACTCTCGTCAAATTAATAAAATACCAACACAGGCCAACAAAAAACATGAAATTATAAACTGGCTCCGTGACAATGGCGAAGAGGTGAATGAGTCCCTACTAAAAGTAGAGTTAGTAAAGATATTAAAAACAAAGAAGCTGCCAAAACGATACGTCATAGATGAAATGGCAGCAGAGCATGGGCATACCGTCCTCAGAATTCCCCCATATCACTGCCAATATAATGCAATTGAAATGATCTGGGCACAAGTTAAAGGATATGCTGCGAGGAACAATACAACTCCTCCTTTCACCGCAAGAAAAATGCTGAATTTACTGAAAAATGCGTGTGAAAAAGTAACTCCAGAAAACTGGGCGAATGTTGTAGAAAAAACAAAGAAGGTGATAATGTCGGATTGGGATCGGGATGTTGCATTCGACAATTTATCTATCCAAGAAATGATAATCAATATTACTGAGAACTCAAGTGATGATGATTCCTGGTCATACGAAGAAGACGATTCTTTATAATTAAAATTAGTATTACAGTACCTCTTTTGGTTGTTTTATTTTTAATCCGTAAATTACTACGAATTTCAACATTTTGTACCTGTTCATTACAAGTAGGTACCGCAGGTAGTTTTTATTTGAACCAACTATAGTAAGTCTAAACAATTATTTTAGATTCATTAATTTGCGGCGAATACATTCGATCCCATTACTAGGTACGAGTACGATGGAACTGTTTTCATTACGCAAATTATTTATGCATTGAAACAGAGACATTTAGGGCATTTTAATGCAAAATAATAAAGCTTTTTACGTGATTTGATATAAAATATAATCACAATAATTTTATTGTATGTTTTATTAATATAATCCATAATCGATTTATTTCAAAACCGTTCTTATAGTCTGTGGTCATTAATTACGAATGACACATCCCTAAGTAGGCGGAGCCCGCCCATAAAGTACAGTATTATCTGTAGTACATTGTATCAAAAATTATTACAAAACTTTATGTGCGTGATCTGTCAAAAGTTAAATAAAGTATTGGAACGACTATATAGTATAAATTCTCAGATTACGTACGCTGAATTTGCCGTGTTGTGAATGGTTGTGTTTGTTGGCTCGGAAATGTTTTAGTAAAGGCTAGGAAGATGAGATGTTTTTACTTTTCAAATAAATTGTCTTTACTACCTAGGCAAGCACCTAACTTGAATGAATTAATATATTCGTATTTCACAACAATAACTACAATTGCAAAATAATAATCTATACATTCATCCAAATAAATAAAATTGGAGTGTCTGATAACCACTTTAAACTAAATGCATTTGTTTTATATACCAATATAATATAAATATTTTTAATTTGTTTCTGTCTGTACCCATTTTGACGGGGCTTTCAGTGGTAGATAGCTGATGATACAAGGAGTAACTTAGGCTACTTTTATAGGCTAGCTTCGCCCCGCGGTCCGCGGTACGACAATCACCGCGGATAACACCGCGGGACTCAGATGGTTTCTTATATACGAGTAAATTACTTTATCAAAAAATGTACAGTTGTTGTAATAATCATACCTATTCCATTCAAATATGAGTACACAATTTAAAATATTTAAATTTCTTTTCTCGATTTTAGGGGTAAATTTTTATAGTAGTATCGGGTTTAATGGCAGACCGGTAGTTAGAACTGGTCCGCTATTGTGATGTTTATGCTTTGTCTTTGTCTAATCATAGCGATGGTAATGTTCTTGTAGTACGTGCAAGTAAGACATGCGTATGTTTACTTTCAAATGTCTAATGGTTTCAAAGCTACATCGTCATAGTCCAAAGTTGTTACATTTTTTGCGACGTGTGGTAATGAAGTTTGCGCGTCTATAGGTATATCTCAATCTCTTCATATCTTTGACAATACTAAATTCCTTAAAAATATTTGTATTTCATTTCAATTTTGTAGTTAGCAACCAGTTTAATATAGTATTCACAAAGTCTATTGTAATAAAAAATCTGAAAGCACGTTCGTTTGTTTTGAGAAAATGTCTGATGTTCTACCCGTCCGTTTATATTATTAAAAGGTAGATAACATTACTAATAACTGGCTTAACTAATTATAGAAGAAAAAGACAAGTATATTTATATAATAATTAATACTATAAGATAAATAAGAATAAGTTTGTCATTTAAATTCAACCTACCTATTCTTATTCATACATTAATAATGAATTTGATGCATCTATCCGTTCTAGAATCAGCTTAAATAGTAGGTAATACTAATTTATTGGTCTGTTTTTAATTTATTTCCTATGAATAGAAAAGTTCAAACACTTTTTTAATCACTTCTATTTTTAGGCGAATAAATTTAAATCACAAAACCCACTACATTTTTGTTTGTAATTTGAATTTGGAATCATTAACTTCGAGAATTGAACTGGTCTAGACGCCTTATTCTGTTAATGTTGATTTAATACATAAATATATATTGACAATTTAGCTTGTCATCCGGACATATTGATAAAGGCGTTCGCGACTTAACTTTTTGGTGAAACACGTTATTATTTTTTAGAAAGTAGGCTGTATATATAAACCTTCCTTCATACTAGGTGTTTGTTCACTAATTCCATTTTACTTTATGCAACTTTTAGCCTTTCTCCCCTTTTCGCAGAGATTAACATTTTAGATTACTTTTTCACAAAGAACCTATTTCATTGTCTTAAGTTTTTTTTTTAATTTTCTGTTTTTATTTTCTAAATATAACTTATATTTAGACTGGAATAAATTGCTTTTAGCAATGTGATGGAATCCATTTTACTCGATTTAAAGCCTCATTGGTTAATAGACGACCTCTAGGTTTGACTTTGATGGTAGACTTATGCTATTATAATGTTTATGTAACAAGAACCACTCTTTGATTAGAGTTTAATGATTAACATTATGTACATAATACGATCGAAAGACGAATAGACTTCAACTATGACCACGACGAATGATATGTTCAAAATGTTTGTATGTCATGTCATGTCTATTTAATCCCGTCTTGTTGATTATACGTAACTTTTCAAGTGCAACATCACTACATAGTATAAAACAAAGTCGTCTTTTCTGTCCCTATATCCCTATGTGCGCTTAAATCTTTAAAACTACGCATCGGATTTTGATGCGGTTTTTTCCAATAGATAGAGTGATTCAAGAGGAAGGTTTATATGTATAATACATGCATCATATACTAAGGCAACATTGCTAATTTTAGAGGTTTCTATTTTATGCCCGTGCAAAGTCGGAGCGGGCCGCTATGTTTTTATATACAACGTTCATAGTTTTTCTGTAGTGTATTTAATTTAGTATCAGCATTGCACCCGTGCGAAGCCGGGGCGGGTCGCTAGTTTCCTTATAAAATCTTAAACTAAGATTCTAATGATTACGTCTCCTAATATAAGCCTTGCACTGTAACGAATAAAATATCAGACACGCGCACGTATTTTAATATTGAAACGAATTTAATCTTATTAAATCAATCAAATTTTTCATTTCATTTTATCATCTATATATAAATAAGTGCAATTGCAATATTTAATTCATTGAATCTAATATATAAAATTCTTGTGTAGCGGTGTTTGCACCAAACTCCTTCGAAACTGCTGGACCGATTTTTATGAAATTTAATGTGCATATCAGGTAGGTCTGAGAATCGGCTGATTGCCTTTTTTATTTTTTCTCATGCGGAAATCCCCTAACTTTTTTTATGGCAAAACACTTGCCGGGTCAGCCAGAAATTTTATAAAAAATAAAGATTTGTTTAAAATCTTGACGCTACCACTGACAAATCTATACAAATAAATAAAATTGGAGTGTCTGTTTGTAATATTAAAATAACCGCTTTCTATTACATGCATATGAATGTATATACGGTATACATACCATAATATATATTTTTAAAATTTTTGTCTGTCTGTCTGTCTGTTTGTTCCAGCTAATCTCTGGAACGACTGGACCGATTTGGACGGGACTTTCACTGGTAGGTAGCTGATGGTACAAGGAGTAACTTAGGCTTACATTTTTTAGACTCGCTTCGCCCCGCGGCGTTACCCGCGATACGACAATAACCGCGGGTAACACCGCGGGGTTCAGCTAGTTAGTAATATATTTCGTCAGTGACGCTACATAGATCCTCAAGGTTCTGCGTTTTATGTCGACTTTTGGAACCAAGGTCAATTCGGCAGAGGGTCTACCTACAGGTAATTATTGTCTAAGCCACAACTGATGCCATAATAAGACTATGTAGTAGAACTAACTATTAAATTCATATATTCAAGTAATAATAAATCCGTGTTGTGACAGATTATGAATACGGGGGACCACTACCTGTATTTATTCCATGACTGACGTAAGAGTTTACTAATGCCCGGTTCCTATATTTAACGAATAGTCGACGTGTAAAAATTTTCTACAACCAACTACGAGTCGTAAATACGGTTCCTCAATTTATTTTTTATAGGAACGATTTTAGCTTACGCCCCGTATTATATACTACTATTCGTACCTGGAACGGATCGTTATTCAAATATAGGAACTGGACATAAGGGAGTACACTAAGCAATGGAAGGAGAAGGAAAATCCGTCTGTCCAGCGTGGTGTGGAAGGATAACACCTCCTACTTAAAGTGAGTGTCTTTGTTTGACAGTGAACTACTAAATACTGTCGATGTAATTGAAGTGAATACGAAGACTAAATATTTTAGCCTATTCTAATTATTAAAACGGTTAAGAAATATTTTGCTTTACTTTACATGTCTTTTTTCAACAATAGGGCTAATTATTAAAACGGTGAATAAACGTTTTGCTTTAACTTTACGTCTTTTTCAAAAATAGGGATTATTCATATTTTTTTTATTATTTCATAATCTGATCATTTACGTCTCTATGACATGGAAAAAATATAAATAGGCTTGAAAATAATCATCTAAAATCTAAAATAATCAAATAATCAAATAATTTTGTATCAATTACGCGTTTCTTAAGAACACTGGAGAGTTTAGAATCTGTTAGATTTAGAATTACGAATAAAATTAAGTACGTACTTACATTTTGGTTGATTTTTGTGCAAATTCGGCAAATTCCATATAAGTAACTTGAAATTAAGTTATTTGATCACTCGTTTAAACTACTCGTAAGTTGTGATAAATTACGGACCCACGCATTACTCTCAGTCTGCCGTGCTCTTACCAGCTTTGTTTATTATTCATACAAGATTGGTACATGTATGTTTCGGTGTCAAATGACAATAAAACCATAAACTTCTATGGCTTAAAAGAGTTGTAGTTATTGCTTTTGATATAAAAATAAATTAGCATTTCTTATTAATTTTATGAGCATTCTTACCAAATATCTGCGAGAAAAGTTATGAATAGAGTATAGATATACACTTACAAGCTTGATAGAAGGGTAGGGCAGAACAATTCTGATCATAATGAAATCGCTGGTTAATCTGATACATATTTCAATTGTACGCAAAAGGTCGTTGAGAGAAATAGCTTACATCACGTTTTCCATAAATTAATGGATTTTGCTTTTCCATTACATTGTCATAATAAGATTAGATTAAAAGATAGCCCATCAAGAGTAACCTACACACGTGGTACTTAGTTGTCACATTAAGTAAAGGTTTTTATAGTATAAGTACGGATTAAACTAAACGGTTTTATTTAGCTTGTCCTGTTTGCTTGTTTGTTTGACCTGTCGAAAGACTGATCTGAAATTTGGTACACATCTTTAGTTCTGGTGACAGTACAATTAAATAAATTATGCTTCATTGTAAATCCAATATGGCCGCCGCTACAAAATGGCGGTTTACAAATGTTATGAAATTAAAATCTTGAAAATAAAAATATATGTAATTATTTTTTTCTAATTTAAACTTTTATTGAAAATAACGTACAACATATTTTTCTTTAAACGATAGGTTTAAACAAAAAAAATTTACATTTTTTTTTCTAAAACGTAGTCTTTGTTTTTTAAAATTTTTGACTGCAATTTTAGCCTAGTGGCTTAAGTGGTTGTCACGCCGATTTCTACTGCGACAAGTATTGTGGGTTCAAATTCCACATGGGACAACACTTTGTGTGATCCACAATTTGTTCTGAGTCTGGGTGTTATTTTGTCCGTTTTATATAAAATTAAGTAAAAAACATCACGCGTGTAACATCTAAATTATGACACTGTGTAAATGTAATGTTTGTTTTTCTTGTAATGTTTATTTCAAATGTTTTTATTAACCCCGCCGCTGATCAGAATCTTTACGGCTCATTATCACATAGATAAAATTATAATGACCTATAAATTATTCTGTAGGAAAATACTTTTGACTCCATAAACCTCAATCTATCTCCCATTAATATTTATAAAAGCTTCTGTATCCCGCAGTTCTCCAAGAATTCGTAATTTTTCCCAAAAATGTGTTTCAAATTCTAAATGTCGGGTTCAACATCTTGAATTTGTATTCACACAACTAACTTGTTTCCTTATTTAAATTATAAATTACCTACTTTAAGTTGCTATTAGCTGTTACTGTCGTATACCTTTGAGAAGAGTGTATCTTAATACAGATTATGTCATAGTCCAAGTATCTATTAAGTAAACTGACAATGTAATGACTTCATATTCGAAGTCGAATATATAGAGTTGTTCTTTTGTGAGATTTTTTAAAATTATATAAATTTTAGTCGATTACCTATTTGGAGTGTTAATTACACTTACGTGATGTAAGGACACAATGACATAATAAGGTACATAAAGTATTCCAGACTAATCATATCCTGACTCTTCAGTGAGAGAAATTACATCTATCTATCTAATACCTTCCTTTAAACGAGTAAGTAATTCTTGTATATTTAAAATTTGGATCTCGGAAATGGCTCCAACGGTTTTCATGAATTTAGAATGCAGGGTGTTTCGGGAGCGATAAATCGATCTAGCTAGGATTAATTTTAAAAAACTTACCAAAACAAAAAATTCCGAGCCTAGGATCGGTCATCCAAGTACAGGTAATCTATACTTATATTATAAAGCTGAAGAGTTTGTTTGTTTGAACGCGCTAATCTCAGGAACCGCTGGTCCGATTTAAAAAAATATTTCAGTGTTGGATAGACCATTTATCGAGGAACTCTATAGGCTATATATCATGACGGTAAGACCAATAGGAGTGGATCCCCAATAAAGAATATTTTAAAAACGGGGGAAAATTATTACGCTGCGGCCAATAGTAGACGTAAACGAGGTTGCGAGGGTCAGCTAGTATAAATATAAACTTCAAGCTGATAGTGTTTGGGGACCATAGAAGTTGGTATCAGATGTGATGTATTCAAACGGCTTTCAAACTAAGTCATTGTCCAATTCGATTCAGATCATCTATTGTATATAATTCTCATGTCACGTTGTTGCTCACGTTGAACTCTAAATCTATCTACCGGATTATCACGTTTTTATTTTCAAATGTCTATTTTACTGACGTGCCTATTAGACTACGGGCCCGTATCGAAAATTGATGGGTCATGTGAACCACCAGGAGACTTTTTTAGAAAGATACAGGGGCATAAAACAATAACATTTAGCACTATGCTGTCACTTGGAAGCTGTCCAACTGAGTATAGGTAAAGGGGAGGGAGTAGGAACCGTCGATTTTTCTCCCTTGTCACATAATTTTTGTACGGCGTTGCGAGATAATGGATTAGAAGAGATATTGAAATTGAATGGGACCGATGCCGTACAAAAATAGTGAGCAACAAAGTTGGATTTCTTTTTGATTTCCCGGCGATTGTCTAGCTCAATTTAGTCATTTAATTTTAGACGATTCACATGACCCATCAATTTTCGACACGGGCCCGTAGTCTATATGATGGGATAGTTAACATCCCGTTCAGATCAATAGAAACACAAAGTTGTGCGGCCTCCAGCTACTTTATTTATAAAACAATCTGTGGTTTCGGCAATTATTAAATAGATACAGAGGATAGCTAATTAAATTCTTCCGCATCTGTGGTGAACATCAAAATAATTTAAAGAAATTCAATTATACTCGCCATCTCAGTCAAAGTTTATTGCATGTTGCTAACTGAGTCGTGGGAACCAATTACTTGTTGGTTCACCGTAGTTCAACGTAACATTCGGCAGACGTACATAATTAGATCTGCATCTTTATGAGCCATGTCTGGCTTTAGATGGGTGAAGAACAAAGGTTTAATTTAACTTAAATATTAGACTATAGAAGGCTAGAAAGTCCGGAACAAAGTTTGAATTCATATAAATTTAAGCTGTGACATTATATTCATAACAGAAACGTTGCAAGTGTATTTTGTGAATGCAAGTTTGGTCTTTTAGGGAAATAAAAGCACGTCTGCGCTTTAGTTATACATATATTTATACTAGCTGACCCTCGCAACCTCGTTTACGTCTACCATCGCCCGTAGCGTAATAATTTTCTCCCGTTTTTTAAACATTCTTCATTGGGGCTCCGCTCCTATTGGTCTTAGCGTGATGATATATATTATTTAAACTTACGGATACTTCTTTACTGCGTTTATCCATTTTTTGCGATATTTACATGACCCTGGCATGATACTACTATTCTTTGGAAAGTAATAAAATTTTACGCTATTTCATTTGTTTTTAATTTTATTCGATTGTTTTGGTACATCCAAAAATGCAAAAAATATAAATAAATATATTATTAATTAATTTATTCATTTTTGGCTTAGAAGTATGATTTTTTAAAGCTCCAATGGACAGTAGACCTAAGTATTTTATACGAATTTTAGCTTGATACCTCTACGTGTTCCTGAGAAAAAGGTTCTTGACACAGACGGACAACAAAGTGATCCTATGTGTTATAAGCTGTTGTAAAGTATAGAGTACTAGAATCGGATTGACGACGCCAGTTTTTTTTTTTTTTTTGTTTTTTAAAAAGGCAATTCCCGCATTAGGAATATACATCCTGTGTCGCGGGGGACTTTACAAACATACATGTAACGGACACAAAGAACACCCAGACTCAGGACAACATTTTGTGGATCACACAAAGTGATGTCCCACGTGGGATTTGAACCCACGGCACTTGGCGCAGTAGCAAGCGGCGTAGTGACCGCTTAAACCACTAGGCCAACTGTGCAGTCTAACAGTTGGCGAAACCTTCGTTGTGCACGTTCCCTATCATAGTGGACTTAAAGCCAAGCCCAAACTAATTTAAGAAAAAGGTTTGGAGAAACAAGATGTATTCATAATTACCAAATATAATTATATTTTGAAAAATCAGTCAGCGGTGACTTTCTAAGAAAAACTGGCCAAGTGCGAGTCGCGGCTCGCGCACCGAGAGTTCCGTATAAACTTGTAGGTATAGAACTAAAATTTATGGTTTTCGTATTTTTTTCTTTATCTGTGCTATAAGTCTTATTTAGTACTAAATTTCATTTTTTTTAAAATAACGAAGTACCTTGTAAGTTTTGATTCTCTTTGATTCAATCCAGCATAAAATTATTTAAATGAAATTTGTCTTTCCCGAGATTATTGATAATCAAATTAACAATTAGTATTTCACATTTACATATGACACCCTAGCAGAAGCAGGCCCATGTGACGGCGCGGACGCTGCGGATCGTGCGCGACCTAGGGGACAGTAAAGGGAACTGGTAGGTGGCCCGGGGTTCCAGGGTTTTCCTTACTAGGGTGCACCTGGTACCCCGGCTCCTAGTACTCAAGTCGGCGTGTGGTTTTAGTCGGTTCGAGTCCGACATGCCACCAGTAGGAGATATCCGATGGGATTGCCGCACGGAGAAAAGAAAAAAGGGTTTCACAATTAATAATGGCGGCTCCGGATAATCCTTCGGTATAGAAAATATATCATAAAACGTCAATAAATTAATTTTCTAATTAGTGATTACTTAATTAGTTAATCTATCTAGACTAAACTTTATTAGCTTTTTATCACTTTATCACCTTTTCGAAATAAAATACCAGGCGCATTATACTATAATTAGTGTTTATTATCTAACTTCCTACTATAATACCATGAGTACTTTGGTTATTTAGGGCTATTACGCACTGTCGACTAGTCACCGGCGACTCAGTCCCTCGGCGACCGAAACATGGGAAACTAGGGCCGGAGACCGAGCCGAGCGACAGTATCCAAGTACATTAAAATTTAAATTTATCCGTGTCAAAACTCATTGTGCGCGGCCGTCCGGTCGTTACGACAGTTGCTCGCAGTGTGAATGCTTTCATTTGAAACCGTGCTCCTATTGGTCGCCGGCGACCGGCAGTTGCCTGTGCGTCGCCACTGCGCGGCGAGTCGCCGAGTCGCTCGGGCAACCGGTGACTAGTGCGTAAACACCTATTTAAACTATACAATATTACAGTCGTCGACAACTGAGTCGCCGGCGACTAGTCGACAGTGCGTAATAGCCCTTATAGTACCTATAGAGGCTTATGCTCGCGGTTCCGCGCGAGATATGTCGGTTTTCGCGGTTAAGGGAGAATGAAAGTATCTCTATAGCAAATTAATTTAAATCGGTTACTTTCTAATTTATGATATTAGTATGTATAGTATAGATTATTATGATACTAAAATGTAATGAAGAAATATCATATATTAAGTGATTTAAATTTCAAAGAAAAATTAAAAAAAGAAATTTTTTTAGTCCACGGCAACTGGGCCGGTATTTACTAACCTCATTCATTAAAATCATATTATACATTCATATAAAATAATAGACTGGAAAAAATATTCCCTTTGCTTTTGGCGTCACTGTAGTTGAGCAGTAACAGATAAAAAATAATAAAAAGTATCTAGAATGTTAAAAAAAAAATATTGAATAGACTTAAGAATTTCTTCTTCTTCCTAGCCTTTATTATTCCCAATATTATTTGGGGTCGGCTACCAGTTCAACCGATTTTATCTGAATATCAGTTTTTACACAGAGCGACTGGCATCTGACCTCCGCAACCCTGAGGGCGAACTGAATTCGAAGGTTGAACTACTTAGTTGTCAGTATATTTGAGGGCACTGACTTCCCAATAACGATTGCCATAGCTGTTCATGACAACCGGGACCGACGGCTTAACGTGCCCTCCGAAGCACGGGCGGGCAACACTGCCATCTTCCATACTCCGGGCTGCTATTAAGAATTTCTTGTAGGAAAAACCCAACAGCAGTCCGACCCGGGAATTGAACCCGAGACCTCTTGATCTGCAGTCGCTTACGCTAACCACTAGGCCAACGAGGCAAATAGACTTAAGAATTTATTTAAAGTAAATAATTTGTAAAAGTTGCATTAAAAAGGCTCTATAAAATAGTTAATACTGGACTATTTGAAGTCAAATACCTATTATAACAACTAAAAACCAACAAAATGGAATTATAATTTAACTGCAAATACTTAGTATCAGATTCATTAAATGTTAATTTGCGTGATTTGTGCTATAATGTAAGTTAACTAAAGTATATTGGAAGAAAAAAAAACAGAGTTATTACATAAATGTATAGGTACCTAGGCTAAGTGTGTATAATACATAATTTAATTATCTGATAATCAAATATAATGAGGATTAAAAAATTATGCCTCTAGAATCGTATCGAATTGAATGTGTCACAGAAAACCGGTGTGAAATAGCGCCTGCGCTGTGTTTCACCGAGTGAGTGAGGATACCGAAGGCCCACACCCCAACCCTTCCCCCATCTCTCTTCCCATTCCCCTAAAGGCCATCAACGCACTTGTGACGCCTCTGGTGTTGCGGGTGTCCATGGATGGCGGTAATCGCTTACTATCAGGCGATACGTCTGTTCGTTTGCCACCTATTCCATATCAGCACAAACACAACAGTTAACATCTGTGTATTATATACCTATGTATGTATGTATGTTATATTCATATGTATTGTGTATTTATTACTTTATACTAATATTATAAAGCTGAATAGTTTGTTTGAACGCGCTAATTTTAGGAACTGTGGGTCCGATTTGAAAAAAAATTCAGTGTTGGATAGTTCATTTATCGAGGAAGGCTATAGGCTATATATCATCACGCTAATACTAATAGCGGAGCACCAATGACGAAAGTTTCACAAGGGATTTTCACGCTACAGGCAAAAGAAGACGCAAACGAGGTTGCGTGGGTCATTTAGTATAGTATATAAAGCGGTAAGTTTATCGATATTATTCGATATATTTAATGTAGGTTTATCTCTTATTTACAAAATTCAATTCTCTTTACATCTACCAGATCTTATTTCTACATCACCTGAATGTCGACTGGGAGAGAATGCCTCGAGGCATTAAGTAAGTTTTGATAAATAATTATATATAGGTATACCTATAAGTGTAAAATATCTTAATATTAAATACCTACATCTTAAACCTACTTGATTATTTAAGCGAACTCAAGTCGACATGTAACTTCGTATAGTTCTATGACAGAATAAGTTTTAACTCTCCATAATTTATTTTATATCCCTATAACCGATTCAAAGAAATATAAAAAAAAAGTTAACTTACCAAAACTCCAAATAAACTGCATCATCACAAGAAACAATAAGCCCGCCATTTTCAACACGATCACTGATGATTCCAAATTTAATTTTAAATGTAGAACTAGTTCCGTAATAGGTACAATAATAATTAGCGTATCAATACAAGTACGAGTACGTCGGACGAGAGTCCAGTGTGTTGTGATGGTCGGCCCAGCGCGCATTAATAAATATACGTATTACAAACATTCACTGCTTATCACTTAGGGAACTCAAGCGTTGTGTTTGAATATTAATTTTGTGCCGGAAAAATCGATCAACACATACTGATACGGATCAGTATTGTCAATTTTTTGTTCCGATATTGACTGACATGTCAATAAATGGTCGGTTAAGACATGCCAATAGATGTTTCTCTGACAATGAAGTTGCAACAACGAAACTCACGTAATACTACTAACTTAATATTTTGTTTTTAATGATTTTACTAAAATAGATCAATAGAGTGATAGATAAGTTTTGATGAAAAGTTTGAATTTCGTTATAAAAAAGGAACAGTTAAAATTTTTTAACATTTTCATACATTGATATAATAACTAAAAAAAATACTATCGTATCAACTACGTTCTTGAGAGTAATCAAGTTCATTATCAAAGTCACCTATATCGCTTCAACTGTCAAAAGTCACTGATATTATCAGACAAGGAATTGTTGATGATGCGGGGACACTCCTACATGTACTCCTTATTTTCATATCCAACATGTATTCTCCTTTATCTCTCAAAGACGAGTATAGTTATTATAACTCTACCCCACCTCTATAACTACATCCTCAAAAGGCGATAATTTATAAATGACAAGTTTTTATGGCAAATACTATGCGTTCAAAGTTAGAATTAAGAAACATTTCGAACATACACACACGCCATCTAGTCCCAAGCTAAGCAGAGCTTGTGATATGGGTACTAGACAACTGATATAAATACAAATACTTATACTTTTTTTTTGTAAATACATACATATTTTACAAAGAAAACACCCAAACTCCAAAACAAATATTTTCAGATCATACAAACATTTGGTCCGACCCCGAGTCGAACCCGAGACCTCAAGCACAGCGCATATGCTACCACTACGCCACAGAGGCAGTCAATATCATCATCATGTATTGCTATTTACGTCAAAGTTAAATACTACTATTATCATCGGGATTTTTTGGTTCTTTTTTGGAACTAATACCGTCCACACGCCCAAAACTGTAACTCCTATACACCGAGATCAACAGCATCGACGGGGTTGTAAAATTTTCATTTTTCGTACACTACCGTTCGATTTCATAATGTCCATAATATTAGTATTTAAAGTCTTAAAACTTTCTTAAACATAGACACTGTGTTAACAGATTCAGTACCCACTTTGTATGATGATATAGGTTTTGTTTTTATCGGTAATATTTTAATCAATTAACTAGCTTTTGCTCATATCTTTTTCTACCATTTAACCGATGTACATATTGTATATAAGCACAAAATACAGAAAATTGAGAATATGCCTGGCAACGTACGAATAAAAAATAAAGAAAAACTTCGTTTAAAAAAACTGACTTCAAAAACTAAGAAGTGTGAAAAACTTATTAAAGATTTAATTAATAACACGGAGATCGTTTTTTGTTTTTTCGAAAAACGGCCCCCATTTCATGTCACCCACATTTTATATATTTTTATCATTAATTTCATCACGACAAAGACTTGAAGCCTTGAAGACTTATATTGAAGACTATAAATACTTGACATTGGTAGAAATAGCTGATCCGAGTGATTCGGCTAGTTGCCATTTCATCAAAAGAAGAAGAAGAATAATTAATAACACCTCATATGCAAACCTTTAATATTAATGAATCACAATTATTTGTATGTGCTACCTATTTATAGGTTTGAAGGCGGTGCCAAGTCAAAATGTAGCACTCATACAATACATAAAAAATACCAATCAAGTTGAGAACCTCCTCCTTTTTGAAGTCAGTTAAAAAGTACGAACAAACATGAATTGATTGTTGAATGCGTGAGCATTATCTCACAAGTTGTACATCGTTAATGAGTCATAAACTTGTTCTGTAATTAATAAAAGTAACGGAAACGTCTATACAATTAAAGCCAAGTAAACGCCACTGTCGTTAAATATATCTGTGGAAATACAATACCTTTTGGTAACGCCACCTATCCCATGCAGAGAGAAGCTCCGTAAATTGTAAATAATTTCGGGTACTTTAGGCTGTTGGCGTGATTTTCCTATTCCCCAAGGCAATATAAGCCGCAACGCGAGCGCACAGGGTCCCACTTCGTTTTTACTTCGCTCGCACTTAGTCATTTAGTTTCACTTCGTTTTAAATCCGCTCCTAATAATCACTTCGCTTTAACTTTGGTTAAACCCGCTTTAATATTCGCAATCCTATATTGTTACTACATCCCGCATCCACTCCCGCTTACAACCCTTCAAATACCGCTTAAAACGCCGCGCCGCGTAAATGGGACTTCCTACAGTGGCCGCCATATTGTTGGCAAAATAGTTCTTGCAGACAAGTGAGGACATCGCTATAAACTGTGCAGTGCGCTGACTTTTTAGTGTTTAGCAAGCCACACCGCGACAGAGGAGACCAGGCTGCCCCCATAGGCGGGTCTGTACACCAGATCAAGACTTAAAGGTAAGCGGTTCCTTTTCTTTCCTAACCCCGCATCAGCCACAGCCAAATAGTTTAAAATATACAAAGAGTTCAGGCAATGCGCAGGCATTGAAGTCATCTCTCGCAACCCGCTGAGTGTGTATGGCACTGGACTGGACTCTGGGCTAGCCAGTTTGGCGCCAACACATTTTTTGGTCCTTCGGAGCCGGATCATACCACATTCCTGGTCCTCGCCGGATCTCGGACACTTGGTTTGGTCTTTTTAGCCCTTAGAACTATCCTTTGGGGTAGTTTTAACCCGCCGCTTGTCAAGTCTAGATTAGTCTAGTACTTCCTAACCGCTATTCATTAAGTCTAGATACATCTAGAACTTAAACCCGCTCAATTTGTAAAATACATATATTTGTACCCCGCAGTTAGTCTAGAATTATCTAGCCTACACCCGCTTAGTTGTAATAATTAATCATAATTTCCTACCTAGGTAAATATTACCTACGTACAAATTTCGCTTCTATTCTTTCCGCGCCTTTGGGGTTACCTACCTACGTATATTATTTAAATTAAAGCCATACGATAACTTTATTCATTAATTAATTAAGTGTAGCTACCTTACATATAAAAATAATTCCATAAGAAAAAATAACGAGTAATATCTGGTTTATTTTATAGAAGTACCCGCGTTATATTGCATTATCGCACCGCTCGCACGGTTAGTGAATGTTAACATAATAGTTAAATTGTATTTGCTAGCTGCTTTCTATATCCTTGTGCCTTGTCGGTTCATATTATGCCACCGAAAATGACTAAACAGAACGATGAGATTATTCTGCTCGAAAATAAACGAGATGCTTTATTCGAGTTTATTCAGAGTATTTACGACAGTTCGAAAAAGGTTCATAAGGGTGTGGAATGTATGGAAGATTTTCTTAGTTCGGTAGAAACTATTGAAGATATCCGCTCAGAGTTTAGGGAAGTAGTCAATGAGCACAACCGCGTATCGCTAAAAAATGACTCCGCATATAAACCTAACTATACATCTTTAAATTCGTTTGAACAACTGTACTGTTATATAAAACGCGTATTAAAAGGTGTTGAACCGCAAACGCCCGCTAGGGACACTGATCGATATCAGGATGGTTCGACCGACCGCTTAGGTTTGAGACATAGACTGCCTTCTTTACCACCGATTGAGATAATGTGTTTTGATGGTGACATTAAAACTTGGCCGCTTTTTTACGCTGGGTTTAAATCAATCGTACACGATAATCCTATGCTGACTAACTCTGAGAGGTTGTACTATTTAATAGGAAAGCTCTCAAGTAAGGCTCAGTCTGTCTTCTCGGGTATCACGCCATCCGCGGAAAATTATGACACCATATTACGATGTCTGATAGATAGATATGAAGACAAACGTACGCTCGGTCATACCTACATAGATCAAATGTTAAATGTTAAGTTGTCTGGGCCCGCTTCTTCGTCAAAATTCCAGGCATTCATTGATCAGTTTGTCACCGCCGCAAGCGCATTAAAAAATCTACAAATCGATAATTTAAGCGATTTTATACTGCTTAATCTCGCTTTAAAAAAGTTAGACGAGGAAACAATCCGCGCATTTGAGTATCAGTACCGCGATATGAAAGTACCCACATTCTGTCAGCTGACTGAATTTATTAAAGGGCAGTACAAAATATATACAAATGTACGACCCACCGCAAATACTTTTACTTCTCGTTCTACACAAAATAAACCGCTAGGTCACATACCTAACCCGCGCGCTTACGTAGCAGTATCTACGCCGCAAAAGAAATGTCTTTGTGACAACTTCGTACATAATCATTTATTTAAATGTCAATCATTTAATAATTTAACGCCTTACGCACGCTTTAATTGCGTTAAAGAACGCAACGCTTGCATAAATTGCCTTAGTTTGAAGCACAAATCACGCGATTGTCATTCAAACATGAACTGCCGCAGCTGTGGTCAGAGGCATCATACGCTGCTGCATTTTAATAACGCTCGCAGTCGGACTTCACCGCTAACGTTTGACAACAAAATGACCGCCTCGGAAATCGAACCCGGTACCGCCCTCGCTTCGCGTCGCGTACAGCCGTCATCTCAGCCGGCCGTGCAGTCGTCTTTACCGCAGCGGGATCGCTCGGCGCGCGGTGTGAATGTATCGTCGCTGCATGCGTCCATTGCCGCGCCGGTGCAATGCCCCGCCAATAATAATGTTCAAACCGCGCAATGTACGCAACCTATGACAGTTCTACTGTCGACCGCTCAAGTCGTAATTTACGATAGTACTGGACGCGCCAATGTTATTAGAGTTCTTCTAGATACAGGGTCGCAAGTTAGTTTTATTACTAATGAATGTTGCGCGCGTTTAGGTTTGGAACGCAATAGAAACACGAGGACGATTGTTAGAGGTTTTGGTGGTTCAGAAAGGTCTATTCGAGGTTCCACCGATTTTCGGATATTTTCGCGTTTTTCTAATAACGTTCATTTCGACGTATCGGCATTTATTGTCGACCGCATTACGGACAACTTACCTACAGTGCCCGTTGATTTAACAGCGTTTTCACACTTGAACTCGCTTCCTCTCGCGGATAATATGTTCGCATCGCCCGCCGAAGTAGACGTGCTACTTGGCGCGAATTATTTTCCACACTTGCTATTACCAGGCGTGGTACATAGTAATGTTGTAGGGATACCGCCCGCTATAGAAAGTGTTCTAGGATATATAATCATGGGTTCCGCTCCCGTATTATTGTCTAAACACGAAATTAAAAATATAACCGCTTGTTGTACTGTTTTTGAACAGTCGTTGGACCTCATTCTCAAAAGGTTTTGGGAACTTGAAGAGGTCTCCGCTCCGCTCGCCCACAGTCAAGATGACCTTGAATGTGAGAATCATTTCCGCGCCACCACTACGCGCAATGCTAGTGGTAGGTATACTGTTTCGTTGCCGTTTAGGGACGATGTTTATAAATTGGGGGACTCCCTCGCCGCCGCTAAAAAACGCTTCAAGTGTTTGGAACGAAAATTAGAGTCATCAACAACATTACGCACGGCCTACAATGATATAATACGCGACTACATCGATAAAGGCTACATTAGCGAGATAGGATCGATTGATAAAATAACTCCCGCTGATTCTTATTTCGTACCGCATTTTTGTGTGCAACGCTTTGATAAAACGACTACTAAGGTTCGGATGGTCCTGGATGCCAGTTGTAAAACCAGCACAGGGTTGTCACTTAACGAAGTTTTACATTCCGGCCCTAATCTACAGGGTGATTTAAATTGCATACTTTTAAATTTCCGCTTGTTTAAAATCGCTATATCCGCTGACTGTCGTCAAATGTTTTTACAGATTGGTATGCTCGAAGCCGATCGTAAATATCAGAGGATTCTTTTCAGATTCTCGCCGCAAGACCAATTAGTAATTCTAGAATTTAATCGAGTTTGTTTCGGGATGAAGTCAAGCGTATTTCACGCTATACGCGTTGTTCAGCAGCTCATCGCTGATGAAAAGCATAAGTTTCCTACCGCCGCCGCTATCGCATCCAGTTCTACGTACATGGATGACGTGTGTTTCAGTATAATGTCGGATGACTCATCGCGCTCTGATGAAGCCGCTGCTGTTGCCGCTTGTACGGAACTCATTGACATGTTCAGGTGTGGTCAGTTCGACCTTGTGAAGTGGACTAGTAACTCCCCCGCTGTTATGCGCGCCATTCCCGCATCGCACCGCGCCTCCTCGGATCTTGAACTAGACAGGGGTGGCACACCACATAAAATATTAGGCACGCATTGGGATAGGACTAGCGACGAATTTAATTTCAAGGTCACCACACCTGAGTCGGGATGCACAAAACGGATTATTCTGTCCGTCATCGCACGCTTATGGGACAATTTGGGCCTAGTGGCTCCCGTCATTTTACGCGCCAAGCTCCTCATTCAGGAGTTATGGCTACTAAAATGCGACTGGGATGACACGCCCCCGCAGCGCATTGTGACCCTCTGGTCCCAATTTTGTAATGAGCTACCTGCGCTCAACACTATACGTATTCCTCGACATTTAGGAGTAGTTCAGGGGTGCATAGCTAACCTCTTGGGCTTTGCCGACGCAAGCGAACGCGCCTACGGTTGTGTAATATACCTACAGGTCACCATTGGTGCTGTTAGGTTCGTTAGGCTCGTGTGCTCGAAGTCTAAGGTAGCGCCGCTCAAAACAGTTTCTATCGCTAGGTTAGAGCTGTGTGCCGCAGTGCTTCTGTCGAAGTTGATGCGTAGGGTACTTGACATCTTCGAACCGCGCTACAAAGTCTCAAACGTGTTCGCCTTCACCGACTCAAAGGTCGTCCTATGTTGGATCAACTCGTCCCCGCACCGCTGGCAGACGTTTGTCGCAAACAGGGTTGTCAAGGTCGTTGAGAACTTGCCTGTCAGCTGTTTCCATCACATACCGGGTGTTGAAAACCCCGCTGACTGCCTATCACGCGGCCTCCTCCCCGCTTCGCTAATCAACCATCCTCTATGGTTTGAGGGACCTCCGTGGGCATCTAGGGACCCATCAGAGTGGCCTATCGCCGAGTTTAATGGTGACGCTGTCGGTGAGGTTCCGGACACGAAGCCGCTCGCACACGCTGTGACCGTTACCGCTAATGAATCGCTTATTTACACGCTCGCTCAACGTATATCTTCGTGGTCGAAGTTATTGCGTATTATTGTTTACGTTTTTAGATTCTCAAAGTTGTTACCGCGCAGACTTTCTGTCACCCGCTTAGATCTCGAATTCGCTGAAATTAAAATATTATACGCTTTACAACAAGTTCATTTCTATGACGATATTGGTAAGATAAGAAAGGGGCAAATCTGCTCGCCCGCATTGCAGAGGTTGAAACCCTTTCTTGATAAAAATGATCTTCTTCGCGTCGGCGGACGGCTGTCGAACGCCGATATAGATTATTCGCAAATGCATCCTTGTGTGCTCCCGCGCCACGATCACGTGGTAGATATACTAATAGATTCCTATCATGGAAAGTATTTACACGCTGGTCCTGAACATTTGATGTCTTTACTAAGACATAATTATTGGATACTCTCCGCACGACGTGTTATCCGTCACCGCATACACAAGTGCAATACTTGCTTTAGGGCAAGGCCGCGTCCGTCATTTCCAATGATGTCGGACTTACAACGCTCCCGCGTTAACCCGTCGGTAAAGGCATTCGCCCACTGTGGGTGTGACTATGCCGGTCCTATACAGTTCACCCCCATGAGGGGCAAAGGAGTTAGAAGCCGTAAAGCATGGCTATGCATCTTTACGTGCCTTACTACTCGTTGTATACACATAGAAGTAGCTACGGAGCTGAGTACAGTCAGCTTTCTCGCCGCGCTCAAACGTTTTCTTTCACGCCGCGGACCGGTGCAGTGCCTTTATACTGACAACGGAACCAATTTTGTTGGTTGCCGCTCATACTTGCGCGATGTTTATAAATTCCTTGATGAATTTCGCCCGCATCTCGAACATGAACTAACAGAGAGTCGCATCGACTTCAAACATATCCCGCCTGCTAGCCCTCATTGGGGAGGATGCTGGGAGTCGATGGTGAAGGTCGTTAAGACTCATCTCTTCAAGGTGATAGGGCAACAGCTGCTCACTTATGAAGAGCTCTTAACTGTGCTTACTCAGGTCGAGGCACTCATAAATTCGCGCCCGCTTACCGCTTTAAGTAGCGATCCCGCTGAGCCGTCGGCACTGACGCCGGCTCATTTTCTTTTCACCGCACCGCTATTTTCGTTACCCGCACCGCACGTAGAATCGGCTAACCTCCTAGAGAGACACTCTCTCTTAGACAAGCTGGTTCAGTCATTTTGGCAGCGATGGAGAGTCGAGTATCTGCATAAATTACAGGCTCGAGCCAAATGGACCACGCCCACTACACCGATCCAGCTGGGATCAGTAGTAGTCATTATCGTAGATAACGCGCCGCCGCTTTCGTGGCCGCTCGGAGTTGTAGAAGCCGTCCATCCTTCGAAAGATGGAGCAACGCGAGTGGTCACGGTTAGAACTAGTAAAGGGAGTTTTTTACGCCCGGTGGTCCGATTGTGCCCATTGCCTAGTCAATAATGAATATTGTTTAAAGTTCGCAAATAGTTTAGAATAGGATAAGAAGTAGGTTAGAGATACGTATAAATAAATTTCGCAACTATTCCGCACTTTTATGACTTTCCCGCAGGTATTATCGCTTTTTTCTTATGCCGCGTTTTCATATTTTTTAAAGGTAACCCTTTAAGGGCGGGGGGAATGGTAACGCCACCTATCCCATGCAGAGAGAAGCTCCGTAAATTGTAAATAATTTCGGGTACTTTAGGCTGTTGGCGTGATTTTCCTATTCCCCAAGGCAATATAAGCCGCAACGCGAGCGCACAGGGTCCCACTTCGTTTTTACTTCGCTCGCACTTAGTCATTTAGTTTCACTTCGTTTTAAATCCGCTCCTAATAATCACTTCGCTTTAACTTTGGTTAAACCCGCTTTAATATTCGCAATCCTATATTGTTACTACATCCCGCATCCACTCCCGCTTACAACCCTTCAAATACCGCTTAAAACGCCGCGCCGCGTAAATGGGACTTCCTACAGTGGCCGCCATATTGTTGGCAAAATAGTTCTTGCAGACAAGTGAGGACATCGCTATAAACTGTGCAGTGCGCTGACTTTTTAGTGTTTAGCAAGCCACACCGCGACAGAGGAGACCAGGCTGCCCCCATAGGCGGGTCTGTACACCAGATCAAGACTTAAAGGTAAGCGGTTCCTTTTCTTTCCTAACCCCGCATCAGCCACAGCCAAATAGTTTAAAATATACAAAGAGTTCAGGCAATGCGCAGGCATTGAAGTCATCTCTCGCAACCCGCTGAGTGTGTATGGCACTGGACTGGACTCTGGGCTAGCCAGTTTGGCGCCAACACCTTTCATAATGGCGAAACTAAAATAAGTACGCACGTACGTAGTCTTAATTAAAATTACGCATTATGATAAAATGTTAATTAAATTTTAATACTTAATTGAGATATTATATTACTATGTATGTAAAATTAATTATTTCACTCATGATTTTAGATGGAAGCTTCGAAAAAACTCACGAGTAAGTCAGCTAGATCTAAGCTCTTTCTTACAAGGAAGTTAGCGAATGTTACTTACATTCGATAACTTGAGTTAATGGTTTGCGAGATAAATGCAGTTAAAATATTTAGGTTTCATTTTTTAAAGTAGATCCACGCTGATTTTAACGCGAACCACATACGATCGGGTCGGTAGTACCCTCTCACAGAGGCAGAAGACAAACTGTATAGGACACTGCCTCGTGGTCCTCAAGTGAAACACTAACTGCACTGTACTACTGCTTTATTGCTACAAAGTTTAGTTATATTTTATCAGCCTTTATATGAATCGGCTCGTAACCAAAACAATATCGCGATTCAGCCTAAAGGTACAACGCCATCTTTCCAATCAAGATGTAAACATGTTAATTTTGGACACCAACCTAAAATGAGAGTATCCGTGTTGTCATGTTTTGTTGGTGAGTGCGAGACCGGAGGCCCAATAATGCAGAAGCCGCATATTAATAGGCCGCCGTAGTGTGCATCAGCATGCTGACTTGTTGTATTGTCTGCAATATTGTGTATAGTGAACACTAATCTACATTATTCTGCTTATACTTTCCATCAGGCAAGTAGAGTCACTTTTGAAATCTGATTTTTTTTTTGGGACTAATACCGCCTACTCATCCACCTCTGTAACTTCTGTACACCAGTGTTCAACAGCAGTGACCAACGAACACATCGACTTATGATACTCGGGAAGTACCAGGAAAAATTAAACTGTCTTGGAACAAGCAACGAAATTAATCAGAACAAAAAACAGAGAAGAGAAGTTTGAAATATAAGTCCACATCCCTCCTTAGCAAAGCGGGGGACGAAATGAAGTCAAAATGTGCCAAAACCTTTTTCAAAATAGAACCACAGGAAAGGACCACGGATAAAATATCTAAATGACCTATATTTGATTTATGTAGTATATATGACAGAATCGCCTAAACGCACGGAAATTCACCGCACTTGATACAAGATTCCCATAGTATACCAGCCCAGATGTCATTTGTAAGCTATTTAGCATTATGTTACGTTCATTGTACTAAAGACTATATTCCTTGAGGACATGATGAGCCGACTGTTCACAGCTAGAATCAGGTGTTGATCATTGACACAATGGTGAATCGATTAATTTAAATGAGTGTAGTTTGCTCTTAAAGCTACCGTGGCCTGTAAAAAATTGAGCGACACAGTGATCTACCTCGAGCTATGTCCTCGACAACTGTTCGCGAACAGGTGGAAAGAAGTGTTAGAAGTGGCGCCCCCTAGATGATTCATCTCATCGTTCATCCCATTCATCCATGAGGTCGTTATAGATATTTGATTGCTGTTAAAACAATATTATGATTTTATCGCGGGCTTGTATGCACAAAAAATCGCATCTACATGGTTGCTCGTCTTTGTACCTCGAGATCAACTGGAAGAACACCCGCCAACATCTGTAAAGCCTAAGTGCGGACCGTCCTATATGCCTTGCACAAGAAAATCAATGCAAGTCGTTGGCCTTGTAACAATTTGCGACGGACAGCACCTACAGTCGCCCTATCGGTAAATTTCACTATGCCTTAAAATACCCCCTACAGGAGCGATCGAAAAAACTTTTTTTATGTTAAAACTCTTTCAGTAAAGTCTGATATATTAAAAAAAAGTTAATCTAGATTATGTTTCCTCAAAAGGCTTTTACCTACGTGGTCTAGTTCAGTTGTTGTGATCTGTCAAGTGCAGCATAGAAGAAGAAACTGTTAATTAATACATAAACAACTTTGAGGAATAAACCATGTTGTTATTCAGTTCTACTCAGAAATATCCATCGCATTGAAGTCTAACAGTTAGCACCAATTTGTGAAGTTATATTTACCTACACTATTTTTAAAAAGAGTAGGTAATACGAGAGTAGTGATCTTCTTAAAATTAAGTGTCGCATTATTTCAGTAATTTCGGCTTTTTAACTTCATAAAATTTTAGCACAAAAGTAGTCTGTGTTATTATAAAAATAGGTAACCAATTCTGAGGTACCGAAATCATGATGAATGACACTGCACACCACGGTGTAGTGGAGTGCCCTGCATGAACAGTGAAGCGAAGCAACCTCATGTCGGCTCTTGGTATGGTGTGGCTAACCTATCGCTAAAGACCATGGTCCAAAGTCTCATAATAAATAATAGTAATAATAAATAAATATTTCGGACATCTTACACACAACGCCATCTAGTCCCAAGCTAAGCAGTGCTTGTATTATGGGTCCTAGACAACTGATATTAATACATATATACTTTTTTTTGTAAATACATAGAAAACACCCCAACTCCGAAACAAATATTTGTAGATCATACAAACATTTGGTCCGACCCGGGTATCGAATCCCAGACCTCAAGAACAGCAGTCGCATACGGTACCACTGCGCCACAGAGGCAGTTCATCCGATATAATCCGAGGAAGTTAAGTTACCGATGGATGCTAGATAAACGAGAGAGAACTTGCCATCAAAATGACTAGCCCACAATAACTACTCTACTACAAATCCATATTTACATTATAATGGCGAAAGTAGCTCTGTCTGTTTGTCCGTCGGTCCTGCTTTCACGGTAAACCGTTGCACAGATTTGGCATTTTGGCATGAAGATACTTTGATTCTTGAGGAAGGACATACGCTACTCTTTGTTGCGATAACCGACAAACACGCGGGCGGAGCCGCGCGCAAAAGCTAGTTATCAAATAAATACAGACCGCAATTCTTTTTTTTTTAGTCAGATAAATGTAATCTGTACTAATATTATAAAGTTGAAGAATTTGGTTGTTTGTTTGAACGCACTAATCTCAGGAACCGTTGATCCGATTTGAAAAAATATTTCAGTGTTGGATAGTCCATTTATCGAGGAAGGCTATAGGCTATATATCATCATGCTAATACTAAGAGGAGCGGAGCACCAATGAAGAATGTTTCAAAAACGGGGGAATTTTTTTACGCTACGGACAATAGAAGTCGCAGACGAGGTTGCGTGGGTCAGCTGGTATGGAATATAGGGCATGTGATTAAATTTGAATCAAATCCTGCCTGCGTTTTTGGTGATGGACTGAGAAAGGTAGCTTTCCATCAGTTGATAACATTACCTCGTAAACCTACGGAAAGCAAGATTTTTCATAGTGCTTATAAGAGAAATGAGTGCAATTTATTAGTTAGTATTTCACAGTATTAGTAATATGTGTAGCAGCAGTTTTAATTAATAGAAGCATGTTGTCCAACTGTAAATAAACATCTGTGAGTAACGCCGTTGACGTTGCGAATACCGCTCCTTATGGAGACTGCCTTCGAACTTACAAAGATGGTCGCCATATTTACATTTGAATGGACATTCTATTTAAATTTAAGTTTAGTTATGTATATAAACAACAATGATTTACTATTTGATAGTCGTTTTTGGGGTCCTAGTGTCAAATAAGTAGTCAGAATTTATATTTGTCTGTGTACCGCACTAAAGAGAATTTAAAAATTTTAATAACGAATGTTGATGTTTATATATATTATACATGTCATTTCATAAAAACAGAATGTGCCTTACATTTTGTTTTTATGGTATGTGAGATCATTTACAAAGCAGCCTGCAGCATGCATCGAGCAGTTGAACTGTTATTGGTACGTGGTAAATGGCAGTATGCAGATTTTTCGTGTTATCTGAATAATAGGAGCTGTTATTATAACAGCACAATTATAGAAATGTGATAATAAAACGTATCACTCCGTATTTTTTATTACTGGTAACACAGTTACTTTAAAATTAAATCGTATTCGAGGTCAATATTTAAAACTCAGTTGAAACTTAGGAAAAGAAGTCCATTTCCACATTAAGTTTAGTGAGTCCTGTGAAACACTTTTTCATTTTGTGTTCAGCTTTCTTCGAGAAAAGTGCACTTGTAACACTTTAAGTATCTTTGATATATTTCTTACTGCCCATCAGCCAGGGCTTTGCTAGGAAATCTTTGCAATTAAAGATGAAGTTTCAAAAATTATCTGTCAAATAGGCTCCTTCTTGGATACGAGTATCTATTAATAGAATAATGGGGAGATCCTTTTTCGTTTTTCCGAAAGACGGTCCCCGTTTTATGTCATCCGCATCTTATATATTTTTTATCATTAATTTCATCACAACGACGACTTGAAGACTCGAAGACTTGATAATTGAAGACGATAAATACTTGACATTGGCAGAAATAGCTGATCCGAGTGATCCGGCTGGTTGCCATTTCATCAAAAAAATAATAATAATAGAATAATATATTTGTATATATATGTTATTTGGTATATTTATCGGATAATACATGATGTGAATAACTAAGGTGAAGGTTAGTTATTCTGTTGGGGTCAAATAGGTGAGATATACGTTGATAACGTCTCGTAGACTAGTAAATATATTATGTAAACATTGACCTAGTGTTTGCATGTGTGCACGTATGTACCTATATACGGACACAAAGACGCTTTGTGTCGTTGTGGGTTTTACATTTAGAAGTGGTTATAGGCTATTCACTTCTTTCGTAACTGATAATAGCAACTAGTCAGTAGCATGGTGTTATTGGGTGTCGTAACAACATAACATACGGAACAATTTATACGGAAACCAAAATTTAATGTTTAATATATTGAAAGTTTAGAAATGAGTTATTATGTTTTTATGTTAGGGATATGAAACAGTACCTATTTAGTTGTTAGTAATAGTTGACGTTATAGAAGATTACGCATCCGACTATAAATACCGCGTGTATCCGATATACACGCGATATTGCGGAGCTGAACGAAGGTCTTCTGGGGGAGTCCAAGGAGCGCTAACTATCCCGGTTTTGAGTAGTTCGCTGCATACGTCCTCTGCTAACCACATTCTTCTAGTCGTCGGTCCAACGTGTCGCAGGGCGCCCTACACTAGTACCGACACACAACAGCATAAAGCTGTCATTTTAGGTTAGTCTTGTGTGAGTTTACCTTATAAATTATCATTTCACGACTTTTGTGTTGGTCTAGTTTGCTTTTACTTAAATTAATGCAGTTTTACAGCAAGATCGTAATCTTTAATTCCAGAATACTCTGGCGCCTGGTATTTTTACATTAGCAACGTTAGGTAGAAATGGAGAAATGTTTCACTTTTAATAAATTGTACCTAATGATAAAAATGTGTCTTATGATATCGTTTGGAATATGTACTTAAAATGTTCCTTAACTGTTTTCGAAAGGCTTTTGTTCAGAACTCCCAGTGGTGTTACTCCGATCCAGCAATAATTGTGTCGAAGCATGACTATCCCACAAACTTTATCAATCAATAAATTAGAAAATGGATAAAATTTAACCAGATAATGGCTTTGGATCAATACTTTAGCATATACATATAACTTTTCTTTCTATCATTTTAATGTGTACGAGTGGTAACTATAAGTATAATACTACTTTTTCATATTGGATATGAAAATCTAAAATAAGCATTTACTTGATCTATGTTACAGGTATATTAATGAATGTAATCGTGCCTCACGATTAAACACTTATATAGCATGAATCATGATTAGCTTATGTCGTATGTACCTGCTAAAACTCCATTGGTTTTTATAGTCTCAATATAAAAAGAGGCTTTTGAGTACCAATATAAAACACTTTAAATAATTTATCTTATTCTGTGACGAATTAACAATATAGAGTGTCACCTCCCATATTCATAACAAGCAGAAAACTATCTATTCTATACTAATAATAAAGATGAAGAGTTTGTTTGTTTGTTTGAACGCGCTAATCTCAAGAACCGCTGGTCCGATTGCTATATATCATCACGCTACTACCAATAGGAGCGGAGCACCAATGAAGAATGTTTCAAAAACAGGGAAAAATTTTCACGCTACGGGCAATATAAGACGCAAACGAGGTTGCGTGGGTCAGCTAGTGTAGTATAAAATCGTAGAAAAAATTTTCACCTCATGACCAAAAAATAACATGAATACTTTTAACAACCAACCCTGAAAATAAATTGAATCTATCACTCGTTTTCATCTGTAGCCCTGGCTGTACCTTTGGTGGTACAGATACTTTTAAAATCAGTGGTAACAGTTCGGGCAAGTGCGAGTCGAACTCGCGCACCGAGAGTTCCATTCGAGGTTCAATTTTTCTTTTTTGAACTTATACTTCTTTTGGCGCGATGGAGAAAAATGATGAGAGTGAATTTTTAAGATGCGCGCGCACACCGACATCTGAATTCTATATCGTGAAGTTAGTATGTATATTATATATATTATATAAATATTTATTGTTACATGTATCTATGTAAAAGTATATATATAAAAAAAATTTTTTTTTTTTTTTTTTTTTTTTTTATTGAATAGTTGGCAAACGAGCAGACGTATCACCTGATGGTAAGCGATTACCGCCGCCCATGGACACTCGCAACACCTTTGGGGGATGGGAAAGGGGATGATGGGAGGGGTTGAGATATGGGCCTCCGGTATCCTCACTCACTCGGTGAAACACAGCGCAAACGCTATTTCACACCGGTTTTCTGTGAGGCCGTGGTATCACTCCGGTCGAGCTGACCCATTCATGCCGAAGCATAGCTCTCCCACGGTAATGATACATTGATCATAACTTCTCTTCATAAAACAAGTGCACCTGCCACGTCCCTTACTAAACCATCCAAAGGTTGACTGGTAGAAAATGCCATTCGGCATTAAGTCCGCCTCATGTAAATGTAATGCAGGAAGTATTAATAAATAAATAAATAAAGTTAGTTCTAGGTGGCATGAAAATCGATAACTATGTTCAAGTTGTATATTCTAGTATTTTATATTTAGAACACGTGTTTCGTAACAGTACAATTAATAAACTATAAACAGTGTGAATAAATAAATATTATTTTACATTTTTACATTTAAATAAAATCTTTTTGATTAATTTTAATATTTATCGTCAATCACTACTGCATTTTAGTTATTTTATTTCCACACGCCAAAGAAGTATAACTTCTAACGCGTGTACAATAAGTGCACACATTCTTTTTTTTTTTAAATCCATAGTTACTTTTACTTTAAATTACGTTTAAAATTTGTTATTCATTTTCTGATAATAAAAGCTAATAACATCGTCTTCTTTGTTATAAATGCAATATTTCAATCTGGCGCCTGAAAGAGTCAGTCACAGCAACAACAAAATAACATTTGTTTTAGGCGTATTATTATATTTTATTAATTTACTCAGTTTTATGTAGTATATGTCGCAACCAATTAGCTTAATTAGTCGTTCAATTAACAGCCTAGCCACTTTACTAAACAGCGCCGTTCAACTACCGGCCGTGTTCTAGGGAAAGGTACGCTTTTTGTTAAAGCAAGTTTCTTCGTTTAAAAAAAAATACAAGTTAAATTTACTAGGGTGACTTTTGCCCAATTTGAGTGGAGCCAGAGTCGCAACAAGACACCACGACACGGGGCTTGTACGGTCGATGGCGCTGCATGGTGCACCGGTGTGAATCGCGGTGCCGCCCAGAATAAGGCGCGCCTTCGGTGGCTTCAAAGGATATTGGCGATCAGAGCCATACGCGTTTACTGCACAGTATCAACCGAGGCGGCGTGCGCCTTGATCCGGAACATCCCCGTGAGATTTGAAGGTGAAAGTACTCGCCGAAGTTTATTGACAGCTGTTTTACCGCAGTCGCATTCTCCTGCGTAGAGGTCATCTCGCAGAAGGAGGCAGCGGAGAGGGCCTGGGAGGACGACCTCCACTCGAACCTTATTCGCCGCCAGAGAACTCCACCCGCTTAAGAGGCCAGCCGCGAGGAGGCGACACACTTGTGTGCCGTATATTGCCTAAATTGAGAGTCCATCAGTAGACGGTGCCCGGCGGTGAGAGGGGATCGGATGTGTTCAGCAGTTCCCGGATTCCTCCCTTCTCAGGCGCAGAGTGGCACACCGTGTGGTTTTAGTCGCTCTGATTCCGACACAGCACCCCACCACAAACCCCAGTAGGGTTATAGCCCGTGAGGATTTCCACACGTTAAAAAAGGCGGTAAATTTTAATTACAGTTGGAGAGGAAAAGAATGCCAATAAGATCTAGAGTGGTGGTAGCAGATCAAAAGGCGGGGCGTGGGCCCCTATAAGACAAAAGGTGGTAAGAACTTCATGAGGTAAAGATGACGCTGATGATACATTGAATTTTTTTCGTATAGGTAAGAAAATAAAACAAAAACACTATATTTAATATAACTTTATTAACAATCACAGACTGTCACCGACTCTTAATTTAAAAAAAATATAAATTCATTGCCAAGAATTTCTAAGTTAATTTTAAATTTAAATAATTACATTCATTTAAATTTAAAATTTATTTGTATCACTAATTAATAGAAGTAATAATGGTCATACTGTACTTTATTATATTAAGAATGCCATGAAAAAACCTATTATAACCTATAAGTACATTAGTTAAACAGGTGGCTTTTAAGTAATAGAAAATATTATGAATAGTTAAAAATCCTGTGATGTAAATATATTTTTTCTTTACATTATTTTTATTTCAAGAATTTATTTTTCAACAAATGTAATTCTTCTAAATTACTTCTAGGCTTCTAATAAATTTATATTAATTTAGAAGTAGTAAAATATGAAACAAATTTAAATAAGTACAAGTACTTACTTTACAAGATATTAATATATACAATCTAAGGAATCATTTGTCATTGTATCTATTGCAGAAAGTTGCAAATTCATTGATGTTGTTAAATACAAAAGAAAACCCCTTAACAATACATGAATACCAAAAAGGTTCAGGGCCGTTTCCGTGAGGAACTTTGATAAGTTCTAATGTAGTTTTGGTAAATTTAGATAAAAATTGCGTTTAGAAATATCAATTTTGAACACATTGACACAAACAAAAATATGAAATGAATTGGTCGTTATAAACTTCTTATTTTAAATATGTTACGGTAAGATTTTGAATATCGTTTATTATCGTTCACTATAATCAACCTAGCAAGATTGTAAACTGTCAATGGATTGCAAGCTGCTTACAATTTTTCGTTAGATTATAATGTATCCAAGTAAAACCGTAAATTCACAATCTGTCGCGCGTCAAATTGTCAACTGTCCCTGATTGGCTGGTCTCGCAGTAGGTCGTTCTATGTCTTCAGAGTTAAGTTAGAACTTCTTTGATTAATCACAAATTCATTTTACTATAATCTTACTGAAAATAATACTTTACAGTTCACAATCTTCTGACACTTTACAATCTCGCGAGATAGATTACTATCTAACGGTTTTGACAATCTTACGGTAACATATCACAAAAATTTAATATTGTGTTATTTCTTAGATTTTCTTTTTTTAGGTCCTTGGTAATGGGGCTATTAAATCGACTACGGGACGATTAATTTATTATTTATACGGACAATTTATCACATTTTTTTTTTGATTTTTCCATAAATAGCACCCGGCAAATTATTTATCAATTACTAACTCCGATTTCGTAATCGATCGTTGATATTACTTAAGGTTGGAAATCAAATTCATTGACCTTTCCGTTATCGTTAATGATTTTATGACCTCCGCTCTCTTCAGTCTTTTGGCCGTCCAAATCTGATGAAGACTGGAAGGTGTATTGAGCTTCACCGTACACCTGGCCGCCTTGTGGTGGCTTTAAGTCTCTGATAGCGTGAATATCTAAAGGCTGAAAATAATGAATAATAACTATTATGTACAAATAATAAAGAACACGAATAAGGGAACAAGCTATGCAGGACAACAACACAGTAAAGTAAAGAAAAACTTGAAACTAACTGTTTTCTTTAAACGCGTGGAAACCCCCACAGGTCGTCAGGTTGCGACAGGATAGTGTGTCCGTAATCAGCAGAAGGTGCCCGCTTCAGAGCGGGCAGGCGCTAGGAGGGGTCCGGTTGTGTTAAATACAGCAGTTCCAGGACCCCTCCCTTCCCAGGCGCAGAGTGGCACACCGTGTGGTTTTAGTTGGTTCGATTCCGACACACAACCCCGCCGCAAACCCCGGTGTTTCAACAAGTAAAAAAAAAAATATGGTTTGTCCGAACAGGATCAACTAAAATCTGATGGTATATTAAGCTATAACCTCATTTCCAACGGGAGGCCAGCTGTGGACTTTTAAAAGGTTTTGTTGTTATGTGTCACAAATGATATAACACTATTGGAAAGCTAAAGATTATTCTCTCTCGAAACTGTACGTTTATGAAATGCAATGCAAGTTGACATAAGACGAGCTCAATCCATAACTAGTCTAAATAAACCTACAGACGAACGTCATTTCTTCTTAAAGTAACTATTGTCTATAGTAAAATGAGAAAAAAATGTGTTTTTGTCTAAAAAATAATTTCCCACGAATATATACTTAGAATAAAAATAATAGATCTCAAGGCAAATGTATTAAAAACTAGCCTTGTTAAGTATTATTTTGACGAGAATTATAAATATTATATAAGGAAGACAATGTTCAAATTTACAAGTTCATTGTCTTTTATTAAAGTTTTAACATATAAATATTTTACGTAAATTAATTAATGCACTTAACATTAACTTAGCATGCTACATGCTAAGTTAATGTTAAGTAGTTTTAAATTTATGCTATTATTCAGTAGGATAAAGTTGTAGTTTTGTACTTACTTTCCAGTCGGGATTGCTGCCAAGGTTTGTGTTTAAACTGTGAAAAAAAGAGGATAAACTTAAAATTCTGGAAAATACGAGTATTAATAACAATAAATATCAATATTTTAAACCAGATTAATTACAAAGTTAACTATAACCAGGGAAGTGCAAGTGGTGGTCTTGTCGCCCGGAGGCAATTTCTTACAGGCAATCCTTAAATTAATCTCTGATATGAAAATAAGGAAAAAATAACTGCAAAGGAGAACTATACATTTTTAATTAAGTGTAAGTAAGAGATATTTTTTTGTTTTAAAAGTTACAGAACCAGAATTTAAAGTTAAACAATCTTTATGAAAAAGGCGGTAGGTCTAAAGATTTTGTCTGATTTGATAATTTAATTTTGAATCTGAGGTTCCGAAAAAAACAGGAAAGAATTCAGATTCTCTAGCATCGGATATACTATAATAATTATACTAAACGCAATAAAACTTGTGAATTTTCTTATCTATTTATAAAATAATCAATTAGACTCTTACAGTGATTGAAACGCGTCCCAGTTTCCAGACTTCGCTGCTTCAACTATTTGATCAAATGATGACGGAGCGCCTGAAAAAGAAATATTTTGTGAGTTTTTATTTGTATTTATTCTTTATTGTCCACACTCAACAATAAACTATACAAAATACAAGGAAATGTACAAAACCGTTCTTAACCCAATGAGCTTTCTTCCAACAAACCCTGAGTGAATAGAGGATATCAGAAAAAGAAGAGAAACGAATATATACGAAAAAATCAAAGTTCGACTGTACCGCATTGGGAAGAAGGTTTGATATATTATGTTGATGTTCTCCTAGTCGATCACGACCACGGCGGCTAGTCTCAACGGAGACTAGCCAACTACGCAGGAGATATTATAGTGTACAAATGTATGCACAAACACAGGTGCACTCTCTGTTCCTCCCTCTCATAATATGGTGGGATGGTTAACCGACGCGATCGGGAACAGATCAGGCGCAAAACTGGCAGCTTTATTTTATTTATTTTTATTTCTTTATTAACTTACTCCACATGAAGTACAAAGGCGGACTTAATGTCATTAGGCATTATCTACCAGACAACCTTCAGGTGTTGCAGAAATATGATGCGGTAGGTGCAAGGACAAAATATTGCACTCAACAAGTAGTAATTACGCAAATACAATCTATAAACCTTCATCAAATTTAACAAACATACACAATTATACTACTACATATATTAATACATACACAGTAGACATGTGTATGTATTAATATATGTAGTACATTAACATAATGTGGTGTCCGAGGCACAGGGTTCAAACCCCAACTTCCCAACTCCGAGATGTTATTAAGTATTTATTAGTTTTTTTTTTATACGTGAGCTACCAAAATGACTCTGCCCTGCCTGATGGAAAGCACCAGCAGAATCCAAGAGTGGTGGTCACCATCCTCAATGCAAACAAGGACAGTGCAGCATGGTGACCAGCACTATGGCGGCCTAGTGAGATGCTTTTTCACGCCCCGCTTAAAGGACCCGGGATCATAGTGGGACGGTAACACGTGCGCAGTTATATACAACAGCAACGATCTCAATTGTTATTGCAACATTCGTAAACTATATGTGACAATTATCTAATAATATTCTTCGAAAAATAACTACACATTGGATCCAGCACATACGTAGGTACTATGGGTTTTTATTAGCTATAAATATCTACATTTATATGAGTATAGAAATCGTGTAAAAGTTGTATGTGACAATTATCTTATGAATATCAATGATATCACTGATGTTTTATGTAACTGGATGTTAAGTTAATGTATCTTCTATTTCATTCCTGGTTAACGACTTAATACGTTCAGGTTGTATACTCGAGTGGATCATACCATTAGATGTTAGACAATGTATGCAGAAAGGACGCAGTCAACACAGTAGAAAATATAATTCTTCTTTTTTTTAGTCATTATTAATCCCAAGATTCGGTCGGCTAACGGCTCGTTCCACCTGTTTTACCTGAATATCAGTTTTTCCACGAAGCGACCGGCATCAGACCTCCGCAACCCTGAGAGTGAATTGTATTCGAAGGTGAAACTATCGTCAGTACATTTAAGGGTACTGACTCGATTACAAAGTTTCATTCATGGCAACCGGGACCGACGGCTTAACGTGCTCTCTGAGGCACGGTCAGTAGACAATATAATATTGATGTTAAACTATTGAAATAGATAGTTATAGAATAAACGTGTTTTTATGACGATGACAAATCTATTTGCCATGATACTAAATGTGTTTCTTTTTAGGATTCCGTACCTCAAAAGGAAACCTTATAGGATCACTTGGTTGTCCGCCTGTCTGTCAAGACCCTTATTGTCAGGAACATGTGGAGGTATCAAGCTGAAATTCTACAGTCCCTTAGAGCGGTGAAAAAATCAAACTTCTAAACCAACGCAATCAAAAAATGCAGCCACTAATGCTACATATTTTCGACACTAGCAAGGGAATCTAAACCTACAGGGTACTTCTTGTGAACTCAGAATCTTAAAATTTGGTACGGAGAAAAGTCTTATATCAGATAAAGGAAAAAATTTAGAAAAGCATAAATTTATTGTTACATCATATAATGTACCTACAGGTTTGTATGGAACCCTCGGTGCGCGAGTCCGACTCGCACATGGCCGAGTTTTTTTTCCATTCATAAACAATAATCATCTTAATTCATCACCACACGGATACACCGTGTGGTGATGAATTAAGAACACAATGTGCCACCACCCCTGCTCATCCCATGAGTGTCGTAAGAAGCGAGTAAGGGAGCAAACTACACAGGAAAACATTACTACCAAGAAGAGAAGAATAGACTACCAACCTGTGTGGTCAATATGGTATTGTGAGATACCTCTATTTCCAGCTGTTTACTGTTTAAGGCCGTTTACTGCACTGATGCATTGACTGATTATGACTGCACGGTTGGCCTAGTGGTTTAAGCGGTCACTACGCCGCTTGCTACTGCGCCAAGTGCTTTGTGTGATCCACAAAATGTTGTCCTGAGTCTAGGTGGTCTTTGCTTCCGTTACATGTGTGTTTGTAAAGTCCCCCGCGACACAGGATGTATATTCCTAATGCGGGAGTTGTCTTTTTAAAAACAAAAAAAAATGTGTGATGTGACACATATTGTATCGTTTCTTACAGCATTCAAACTGGCCAAACTATTAACAAGACTGTACTAAAATGCACAAAACAATTACGTTAAATCTATACTAATAATAAAGCTGAAGAGTTTGTTTGTTTGCTGACCGCGCTAATCTCAGGAACCGCTAGTCCGATTTGAAAAATTATTTCAGTGTTGGATAGTCCATTTATCGAGGAAGGCTATAGGCTATATATCATCACGCTGCTACTAATAGGAGCGGATCACCAATGAAGAATGTTTCAAAAACGGGGGAAAAATTTCACGCTACGGGCAATATAAGACGCAAACGATGTTGCGCGTTTGCGTGGGTCAACTAGTACTATAATAAGTATATATCTATGAGACTTATATTCATATGGGTAAGTACATTATAAAGTGTTATGCATTAACGATGTAAGTCATATCGTCCAAGATGTGTTTATATTGTTCATTAACCATAACCTATAAAATTAACGATCACTAATATGAATTATCGACTTCTTGTTAATGTTACAATAAAAACGGAACTACCTAGATTTAAACATGTGTAATTTATACATTTGTACGTAACATGATACATTTTAGGTATAAAAATTATATAAAACTTTTATATCACAGTACAGACATAAAAGTTTCGAAGAACTATCTTGTTATATTTGTTCAGACTGATCTCTGCCGCCTCTTTCCACTTTCGTCCTACGTGACAGAAGTTTCATCCCCATCATCTAGATGATTGACATTCCACAACTGTGCGCTTTTACCGAAACTTTCTGCCTCCCACAACAAAACTGGGGAATGAACTGTCGCCTGCGGTATACCCGGACCAATACGACCTTCAAACCTTCAAGAAAAGAGGGTACTCCTTCTTAAAAGGCTGGCAACACACATGTGACGCCTCTGGTGTTGCCATCAGGCGATAGGTACGTCTGCTTGTTTGCCCCTGTACAAGAAAAAAAATGGTAATATGAGGGCAAACTTTACTGCCTCGTTGATCTTCGTTCTCTTTGCAAGTCCTGCGTAGTTTACTAGTCGCCCCTTACGACACCCATGAAATGGATAGGGAATGACATTCTGGAGTCTTAATCAGTCACCACGGGGACAAATATATTCGGAATATTAAATATCTAAAATATTATCATTATTATTGATACAAATCTATACTAATAAAATAAAGCTAAAGAGTTTGTTTGAACGCGCTAATCTCAGGAACCGCTGGTCCGATTTGAAAATTATTTCAGTGTTGGATAGTCCATTTATCGAGGAAGGCTATATCATCACGCTAATACTAATAGGAGCAGAGCACCAATAAAGAATGTTTCAAAAACGGGGGGAAATTTTCACGATACGGGCAATAGAAGACGCGAACGAGGTTGCGTGGGTCAGCTATTTCAAATATATTAGAATGATTACGAGTATATTTACTATCTTTAGGATATACGAATAAGATAAAACTATCATATTCTGTTTATGCGATGGAATGTTATATTTAAAATGTAGGTAGTGACTTTAAGAAATGTTTTGTTTTAAATTTTCCCTTTACAAAACAGAAAAAAAAAATCTGTACACTGTATTATCTTACGTCCTAAAAGGAAAAGTCAATAATAATCAAGTTGAGGTGCATGTGTAGTAATAAAAAAATAAAACATCGCTAAGTTAGTAATCCCAACTCCTCCCCCTCCCCCTTCCCCATCTACCAAAGGTCGGCAACGCACTTGTGACGCCTCTGGTATTGCGGGTGTTGGTAATCGCTTACCATCAGGTGATACGTCCGCTCGTTAGTCCACGCTTCCATATATTTTTTTATTAAACTACCTAAATAAGTTTGATCTGCATATTACCTCAAAAGCGACTCAAGGCAAAATGTTATTATATCTACACGTTTTCCCCATGTCTGACTTCTAGTCAATAATGCAAGAATGTAGACGCCATTTTTTTATGACATTCATAAATGATTATGTATATGTTTAATATGTTTAACTAAATGAGGCGCCACCAAAGCTTTTAACAATAAAAAGAAGATACTTATCTATGCGGATGGAGTTTTTTCTAAAGGAATTTGCCATTTTAAATAAGTCGTAATCTGAATTTAATTTGTGATATATGAGTTTGATTATCCTAAGAATGTGGTGTGAATTAGTTTTTTTGCAGATTTTTGTAAAGGTATTGTATGATGGTGATGACATCAGTATAGGTATAGTGCTCAAATAATATTAGGAGTAAAAACAACTGCAGGAAACTAACATAAGAAAAATATGACAAAATGATTTCTTGTTCAGACACATATAATGGGATTTTGAGAAATAAATCGCAAAATGTTTACGGCAATTTTCAAAGTTACTTGTTTAAACTAGAAAACGAGTGATCAATTAAAAAAAATTTTTTTTTAGAAACATGCTTTTGTAACTGGTTAATAAAAAAAATACTAAAAGCTCTTTCATTTGATATATTTATTGGGTGGGTTGTTCAGAAATAAATAAATATTACGGACATCTTACATACAAAGCCATCTAGTCCCAAACTAAGCAGAGCTTGTTTATGGGTACTAGACAACCTAAAAAAACTTGAGAGGTGTCAAGGGACACCCGGATGGAACGAAGTTCGAAATAGAAAGACGAAACGAAAATATCTGGCTTGCTTTCTATAAGAGAGATAGAGAGACATACAGAGAAACATGCGCACGCCGCACGGCTTACAATAGCTTACTGTAGCAAAGTGTCGTTACCAGCCTATCGCAGTTCACTGCTAAACTTATTTATTGATATACATATTTTGTATTTATATTTGATATACAGAATTTTAAACATCATTAATTTACAGCGACATCTATATTATTAATATTAAACTACTGGCAACGACAACTATAACACGTAAATGTAAGTTCAGTTTCTATTCAAAAGATGGCGCTATATATAAAATTGAAAAATGATTTTCACCAATTCTTTAAAAAATAATAACAATATTTTCTTAATAAAAAAATATTAAGACTTCGTTCCCATAACAACAATAGTGAATCAAGCAATGAAAAATAAACTAATAACAAATATAATTTAAAACAGCAAAAAGTGTCGTGACAATTTTTCGTAAGAATTTTTTCCGTCTAGCCCCCTTTCACAAGGCGCGATAAGGAACTTCGTTCCAATAAATACATATATACTTTATTCTTTGTCAATTCATACATATATGTATATAGAAAACACCCAAACTCCGAAATAAATATTTGTAGATCATACAAACATTTAGTCCGACCCGGGAATTGTCGTGTGTGTGAGTCGCATACGCTACCGCTGCGCCACAGGCCTATTGGATTAATTATGATGTCGATTACAAATAATTGCATTGTTATCAGAACTTAAGGTACATTTAAAATTTCAGCTCAATCGAATATCGGAAAGCGAATCAAATTTAACTTGCAAGATTCCATTACAGACAAGATCGGGACAGGTGTAACTAAATAAAAGCTTGTAAAAATAGGTTTGTTGTATGAAGTAATTAAGTTCTAAAATTTTAGTATGGGTATTCTTTGTGTCAGATTCATGTATGTTTGTGGAGTCCTTCGCAACATATAACGTGTACCTATTGCAGGAGTTGAATTTTAAAAAGATAGACAAGACAAGAAGTAGGTACGTACCTACGAAAACATTGCATGCTGGACAATATACGAGCGCCGCAACTACCTGCTTACGTAGATACTACAAAATATGATTATTTACCTTTGTTTCAAACCAGTTCGCAAACAAGTCCGTGGCGGGCGTCTAATAAAATAAGTTTTACTATCAACTTCTTAAATTAGATGGTATATATTCTTGGAAGTTTGCAACTCATCCCAATTCATAACATAAAATAATACTGAGTTTTGTTTTGTCAATTATTTTAAAACGGCGCGGCGCCTGGTTTTATTGAGTTTGACTTCGAATTATGAAGTTAGAGGTAAATTTATTTAAAATATTAACAATTAGAATTAATAAAATACCGGTTAATGCGATCTATATTCTTCCGTATAATATTCCAATCAGACCGAAGTAAATATTCTAGTTATCCAAATAGATTTTATTTTTTAATAGGTTAACATTTGAGATCAATCCTACTTCCTACTAATATTATAAACGTGAAAGTTTGTGGGTGTGTATGTAAGGATGTTTGTTGCTCTTTCATGCAAAACTTACTAAATAGATTTTCATGAAACTTAACATAATATAGCTTATACATTAGAATAACACATAGGCTACAATTTATAAAGATACTAGCTCCGCCTCGCGGCGTTGCCCACGGTTATTGTCGTACCGCGGGGTTCAGTTAGTGTTTTATATATTGTATTTTTTCATTATGTTTATGATACTAATTCTACAAACGAACATTTAGAACATGGAAAGAGATGAGATATGAGCCGTAGTAACTCTGACTAAGAGTAAGGAATGTTGTTTCAACAACAGAACTCGTCATGTAGTGCAAGATAACCAGTTATAATAAACATAAAAATATTTTACCTTATATTCGTTCTATCCTTGTATTAAATTGCTATATCGCGAGTTCTTTGTAGTAAATAGATCTTAATATTTTTTTACAGAACTATCAAATTATAACCCTTCCGATTAAATTATATATTAAGTACCGTACGTCATTGGCATTCTAAGAATTTTTACCAATATATGGACAACATTAAACACGTATTTAATAAATCTTAGAAGTGTTTCACTTACGTATACATCTCGTTAGATATAAGGTTTTGGGCTATACCACGATGGCTAGGTAGGTTTGTACATCAGGTTTGTATTTTTTATGAATGACCCTGCCAAAATCACTCTACATTACTTGATGGAAAGCATAAGCACAATCCAAGAGTGGTGGTCACCCAATGCAGGCAATGCAGCACGGTGACCCACACTATGGCGGCCTAGTGATGCTTCTGCATCATTGGGCCTCCGGTCTCACACTCACCAACGAAACATGACAGCACTAACGCTGTCATTTTACACTGATTTTCTGTGCGAGGGTAGTAGCTCCCTGGTCGAGCCGGCCCGTTCGTGCTGAAATCAGTGTGGCTCTACTACCTTGGACCAGTTTTCTCCTGTTTGAAGAGCTGTTGTTTTGCGTAGTTTGTACGCTTAGCTGGCTTTTATAACACCCACGGTATGACTAGGTTCTTTAACACTCTGTCTCCTTCTTAATTTGTTCATTCAATTTCTTCATAAAAAGATTTTATCGCAGTTCATGATGATTTTAAATTTATTAGTTACATCGGAACGAATCAATTATACCTTAATATTTTATACTACCCTAGCGTGCATAATACTACGGTTACAAAACTTTCAATTACTTGATTGCAATTTTTACGCTCTCCTAGCCGATTACGGCCACGGCGGCTCAACGCAGACCAGCCAACGCAGGAGATATTATAGTGCACAAGTATATGCGCAAACACAGATGCACTCTCTGTTCCCTCTCTCTCATAATCCCATGGAACGATTAACTGACACGACCGGGGAGAGATCAGGCGCAGGACCGACAGCTTTATGTGCTCTCCAAGGCTTCAGTTTCAGACCCCAATTTCCAAACTTTGAGCTGTTATTAAGTATTTCTATAATTAGAAAAACTTAATAACACTTGATGTTCTTATTATATCACGGACGGAATGTAGTCCAAAAAAAAATTCTGTTTTATGGAATTCAATTATACACTTCATCTATCGCAGTCCACTGCTAGTCATAAGGCTCCCCAAATACAGACCACGTGGTTCAATCTTCCGTTTCCTACTTATATACTCACTGTAATTTAATTATTAAATTAGTCTTTAAAAAAGCTAATAAAGTGTTAATAAATTGAGTTTAATTCTCGATTCTTAAACTCGATTGATGATGATTTAAACAAATTACGTGGGAGAGCTATGCTTCGGCATGAATGGGTCGGCTCGACGGGAGTGATACCACGGCCTCACAGAAAACCGGTGTGAAATAGCGTTTGCGCTGTGTTTCACCGAGTGAGTGAGGATACCGGAGGCCCATACCCCAACCCCTCCCCCCATCCCCTTTCCCATTCCCCAAAGGTCGGCAACGCGCTTGTGACGCCTCTGTTGTTGCGGGTGTCCATGGGCGGCGGTAATCGCTTACCATCAGGTGATACGTCTGCTCGTTTGCCAACAAGTCAATAAAAAAAAAAAAAAAAAGTATTGAATTATTTATGTACGGACAACATATTAAGAAAATCGTGTGCTACGAGTAAATTTAATATTTTTTAGAATTGTTAATACATATGATGTTTTCATTTATGTATCATTTTTTAGCTTTCTACACTTCTCCATATAAACTTTAACTATGCCAAATTTTTGTACTACTCTGTTCGCATTTTTTTTTTAAAAGGCTTTCGATGTATAACATAATTTTAATCTTTTCATGTTAAATGCTTTATGGTATGTAGACAGAGAGGATATGAAATGTCACGAAATATTATTTCAGTTCATATTATTTTCTTATCGGTATTTAAGTACTAACCTACTTGAAGTCAATGCAATGACTTTTTTTTTGAATATTGTTTATGTCATTCGTACTTTAGTGTTGCCCTTTATAAAATATCGATTGAGATAGTGTCTTTTATTTATAACAATGATTGCAAATTTTAAGTTATTAAAACGACTAAATGGTATAAAATAGCAATATTTTTATATTTTACGATTTTAGTAGCAAATAGTCCTATTCTATTTAGTTTTAATTTTAATATATTGTTAACATGTAACTAAAAGCATTCATTTCAGTAGTGTTTTACGAACTACTTCGGAAAAAAAATACTTTAATTTTTTATACTGCTAAACATGAGGTCTCGGGTTCGATTCCCGGGTCGGACCAAATGTTTGTATGATCTGCAAATATTTGTTTCGGAGTTTGGGTGTTTTTCTATGTATAATATGTATGTATTTAAAAAAAAAGTATATAAGTATTTATATCAGTGGTCTAGTACCCATAACACAAGCTCTGCTTAGCTTGGGACTAGATAGCGTTGTGTGTTAGATGTCCGAAATATTATTATTATTATTAAATACATAAAAATATTTAGATTTATGTTCTAGCTAGTGTAATAGGATTAAATCCCACATATGAATATAAAATAGTACATTTTAATTAATTCGCAGTATATCATAAAGTTTATATATAATTTATGTAAATTCGGTAGTAGTACTCATTCATTAGCGGACTCGTAAATATTCAAAATTGTTTTTAGTCGCAAGTTCGGAGGTCGACTGCAGTCTGCGACCATGACACAAGTTTAGTTAGCACAATCATATTTTATTGACATCCCAGTATTTTATTATCAACACATTTGAATTCTTTTTAAATTAGTCGGTAAATAAGTTTTGTTCTTAACCTTTACAGAACCTTGTATATAAATTCACACCTTTTGTTTACGAGGTCTTACGCATCGTAACGGTTTTGGCACCGGATCTACGATCGAGTAGACTCTGGTTCGATTCTCATCTAGTGCACTCCTTCACGTGATTTCCTCCTAAATTTATTTATTTGACTAAACAGGAGGGGTTGATAAGGACACTAGTAATATGTAACCCAAGTTGATACTGTTTTTAAAAGGTTTTTTTAAGTATGGTCCTGTCAAAGAGACTCTGCTCCAGAGTCCAAGAGTGGTGGTCACCATACTCGTTGCGAATGCAGCAATACAGCATGACGACACACATCCTGGCGGCCTAGTGATGCTTCTCCATCATTGGACCGCCGTACTCGCACTGACCATTTAAACATGACAGCATGAGCGCTGTCATTTAACGTTGACTTTCTGTGCGACGGTGGTACCGCCCCGGTAAAACTGGACCGTTCGTGCTAAAATCAACGTGTCTAATCATAAAAAAATTTAAAAAATGCAGAATATAGATGTAGATTTCTGACATATTATGAATTAGAACATGATTTACATTTTTATTGTTTTAGATCTTTAGTTTGCAATATATGTATAGTGTGAAGTTTTCATGAAAAAGACTACGTGTAGCTCAGTCACATATTTACTTAAAATATTATCAAAGTGACCATCTTCAACACTAAGCTATGCTTCGGCGTGAATGGGTCGGCTCGACCGGAGTGATACCACGGCCTCACAGAAAACCGGTGTGAAATAGCGCTTGCGCTGTGTTTCACCGAGTGAGTGAGGATACCGGAGGACCATACCCCAACCCCTCCCCCAATCCCCTTTCCCATCCCCCCAAAGGTCGGCAACGCACTTGTGACGCCTTTGGTGTTGCGGGTGTCCATGGGCGGCCGTAATCGCTTACCATCAGGTGATACGTCTGCTCGTTTGCCCACTATAAAATAAAATAAAAAAAAAAAAAAAAACCTACACGCATATCGATATTATTAAACGACTTAGCATCTATGTTACGAGTATGAATAGCCGATTGCAGTATAGAAAATTCGATATTTTGCTGACACACAAGGGCTGACTTGATCCGAGTGCCTCACTGAAAACTTGTGTTACGTAAGTTCAGTACATAGTTCAAATTCCTTCTACAGTAGGTATTGTTTTTCATTTAGTTATAAGTACAAAACAACGATTAGGATCACTGGAGGTCGCAACTATCGCGGTTGTCCCCTCCCCCCAGTCAAATTGATACAATACAAACGACGAACCTTATTGGAAAACTAACAAATGTATAGGAATGACCCGGAGGGCATCGCAATGTTAAGTCACGTGGTCAAAACAAAATATTAGCCAAAAAACTTGAGAGGTGTCAAGGGACACCCGGATGGAACGAAGTTCGAAATAGAAAGACGAAACGAAAATATCTGTGTGTGTCGTCGTCGTGTCGTGACAACAAATTGTGTCGTGTCAACAAATTGTGTCGTGACAATTTTTCCGTCTAGCCCCCTTACACAACGCGCCATAAGGAACTTCGTTCCAATAATAGGATTGTAGGTAGAGAATCGACGTGAAACACTTGCATCTTGGCAAAGAGGGCAAACCCGTTTGAGGACAAGTAAGTTAGGGGTCACATAGACCTTAAATTATTATTTGACAATTGACAAATTGACAAATCAAATACCATTTTAAAATAAACATTATTTTCGTAAACACGTTTGCTCGAAATATTGATTTTGATCTTGTTTTTGATGATCAAAAGGAAAAGAACTGCACTAAAACACAACTTTAATTAAATGCCATGCTTAGTTATCTGCGTGTGTGGGTCTCTGATATCGCGGTAAAAATCCTTTCTTAGATATAGCCTTTCTTCCTTTCTCAAGAACCTAAGCATCTTCATGCCTTTCATTAATATAGGTGTGACTTTTTAGCCGTGAAAGAGTGCCAGAAAGACGACAGAGTTACTTTCAAATTGCATATTATATGGAACGATATATATTTTTACTAATTTTATATCGATTAACTAATCGAATATCTTAACACCCGTAAGTACATAATTTGTCCCAATCACCTTGAGTAAAGATGAAAAAAACAAGATGCGTGAGTCCAATTCGGTAAACAAAAGGTCCACGATGCGTGACGAATGGTGATTGAAAACTAGTTACTGCTATAAATTCAATTCCGTTTTGTTTTACGCAGAATGAAATCCTATCTTTATTGAGTATACTATTATTTATCTCGTACTTTGGCGTTCGTTCATGTGATACCAAACGTAACACTTGCATTGAAAATAAATATAAGGCAGTGTAAGGAAAGGAAACCCAGGGTTCAAATCCCATATGGAATAACTTTGTGGGAACCACAAATTGTTGTTCTAAGTCAGGGTGTTCTTTGTGTCCGTTTCATGTATGTTTGTGAAGTCCCCCGCGACACAGAATTATTCCTAGTGCGGGCGTTGTCTTTAAAAAATATATAAATTTGGTTTTGGTGAATATTTTTTACTCCTTAAAACATCTCTTCTAGGATTTGCCGAAATACAAAATAAGGTTAACATAAACCTTATTTTGTATTTATAAACCTTATATACCGTTACATAAAGATCGTTTATAATAACATTACTGCAAAATGTGTGTATCGTTTAAGTCGGATCGAGAGTTCGTTAGGATTACTAGAATTTTTCAAGTGGGTCTCTAAAATGTCTTTAAACTGTAAACAATTTTTATTTTTAATCATTCCATTTTTAAATAAGTATCTATTATACTTATATATAAAATTTAATTGAATTAAAAATATCTATAGTATAAACATAATATTTAAGTAGTTTCAAAGCAAGTCTTGTTTTGAGTTTGTGCTACACATAAAAATTAATTAGATAACATTTTAAAACTTTATCTAACTAAATTATTAAGCAAAAAAGGTTTTAATGTACATATATTATTTTAAAGCATAATGAGTGTTTTTTGAAATCTTAAATATACTTTAAATGCGATTCTTAGTTCGCTACCGTTTACTACATTAGCTAAAATGAAGAGAACAGCACCCAAACTATACCTACCTACCTATTAAAATAACTGAGCTGAGACCGAAAGTAACAGTTTATTAAATATTGTAAAGGTCCTGAGATTCAAAGAACTTTGATCTTAACGGCGGAATGCTTTTAAACTTTCTACTTTAGGCTCAGTATGGCACATCATGTGGTTTGTTTTATTCCCCCGTCCCATAGAAAACTACTGTAAACAATTACCATAGACACAAAAGAGTAGCATGCAACGTACATAGGGCAAAACTTTACTATATATTTTAGTCAGTTCAGTTATCACAAACATCCTTATTACTAGTCCTATGAGGTTTCTACTTATGCATTTATTGATTTGCCCAGTTCCTATATTTGAAAAACGATCCGTTCTAGGTACGAATAGTAGTATATTATACGGGGCGTAAGCTAAAATCGTTCCTATAAAAAATAAATTGAGGAACGGTATTTATGACTCGTAGTCGGTTGTAGAAACTTTTTACACGATGACGATTCGTTAAATATAGGAACCGGGCATTAGGCGATTTTACTTTTCTATGTGTGCTACTAAAATATAATTAAAAATAAATGCAAATCGAGAAGAGTAGTTGAACTATTATAGCTTTATAACGCTGAGAACTAGGATATTTTTTATATATGAACTGACAAAATGACTATACTCTGCCTGATGGAAAGCATGAGCAGAATCCAAGAGTGGTGGCCGCCACTATGGCGCTCTAGTGAGGTACTTTCGATTTGACAGTTTGTAAAAGTGACTCAAAGTTAAAGTCTTTTTTTGTTTCATAGCTGGGGGTAAGCTGTAGGTAAAAAAAATCAGTCACAATATATCTGCGAGTCGACTGTGTTTTGATGTTTTTAAAAATGTGGCCCCTGTGCATTTTATATAAAATAGTATTACGAATACTACTTTTTAACGGAAACAATGCGATTCCTTCATTAAACCATTCCTGTATAATAAAAAATGAAAAATGATTGTTCTATCGCTAATAAAACTGCAATTGCAAGGTTTCCTAATGTAGACATCTAAAACTACTTTTTGAAATGATTCATTTATATCGTAACCTATATTAAAAAAGTACTTGGCCTTTTCTTGATATTTTTCAACGGATTTTTTTTTAAATTAATCCTATCTAGATCGATTTATCGCCCTCAAACATTTCATGAAAATCGTTGCCACCGTTTCCAAGACTCAGATTATATCTCTACAAGAATTACTAATTTAAATGTGTTAGCTAGATATCTAGGTAAGAGAAATTAACTAGAATTACAATACAATTATAGTCAATTGGAATCAATGGTCTGAAATAAGTAAGACCGTTCATCTAAACTACAGATACCATAAAATCTTAAACCGACTTTAAAAGAGATGCTTTTTGAATATTGTACATCAATAGATGGTTGAATGAATAGATGAATAAACAAACATTATGAAATTTTGTTTATAACTTGTCTTCCGTGTGTGTGTACTTCAACTTAATATTTTTGCTTTACTCAAAATTGTTCAATTGAGTAGCTTTTTATTATGTTTTGGAACTGGTATGTTTTGTATATCAGCCAATTTTGTCATACATTAATTACAAGTTTCCAAGTAATGAATTTATTTGAATATACTTATGAATTTTGATAATAAAACGCAATTTTATAACTTGTTTATCACATATATAAATATTTAAACTTTTTACGAATTATATGGCGCATGATGTCGCTCATTAGCAAGTTTTAAATCACGTTGGCGGTAGACATTTTTTCATAAACAGATTTAAAAAAATATATTTGCAGTCAATTAAAGTACATATAATATATAATAACAATAGTGTGGATTTGTTAAGTTTTCTCGCTTACCTTGGATGGCCACTGCTAAAACCACTGCTACCACTAGAGTAAACGCTATTTTTGCCATTTTGATTGACAATAGACGTTGATTATAATTCTGCCAAAAATACGTGTACTCAGTGTGACTTGACGCGAATGTGTGCCGGCGTCTAACCAATATCAAGGCTTTTATTGAACGTACGTTATTTTCCATTTTCAGTATGTCTATAGCTTAACAGATAAGTATATAGATAAATCTGTATGTGCGTTAAGTATGTTTTTGCTTTTGATATTTAATTACTAATGTAAACTTAAATTTTTATATATTGTGGTCTCCTGTTTTTTAAGTGTTGCATTTTACATAAAATACCAGTTATATAGAACAGACCTAAAATTTAATGTGATGGTTTTGTATACGACATTTGGGTAACATTAGATGTATTCGACATTTAAACGTAATGAAAAAAGAATAAAATGTATTTCCAACCCTTTGGAATTATTTGGATGGATTCGATAGGTGCCGTGATCCGCGTGGTGACGGATTATAAAAAATACAAAGTGTCATCACCTCTATTCAACTCTTGGTAAGAGATGACTAAAAGTGAAAACTGAGCTAGACAATACCACTGCACAGAAATAAATACTGTGGAATGAAATATTTCCTGCAGAATTCCCGGGCCAATACGACCTTCAAACCTTCAAGAAAAGAGCGTACTCCTTCTTTAAAGGCCGGCAACGCACTTGGTACGCCCTTGGTGTTGCGATACGTCTGCTCATTTGCTCCCTCTCTTTACATCCCTTTTTTTTCCCGTGTGGAAATCCCCTCGGATACCACCTCCTGGTGGCATGTCGGAATCGAACCGACTAAAACTGCACGCCATCTCAGGTACTAGGAGCCGAGGAACCAGGTGCACCCTAGTAAGGAAAACCATAAAACCTCGACGTACCTAGGGTAACATTTTGTAGGTGCCCCCTACTGTGTGGGAACCCCGATGTTTTAGTTATTGTCCCTCGGACGCGCACGCTCCGCAGCGTCCGCGCCGCCACCTGAGGTTGCTGACAGATTTTCAGAGACTCATTTGCCCCCTATTCAATTAATAAAGGGAGAAGGAAAACTTGAACAAGTCCTATACCAACCTGTCTAGTCAGCTTGGTGTAGTAGGCTTTTGTGTGTAGTGGGTTTTTGGTAAGGAGAGGGTTATGTCCAGGAGTGGACTGTTCAAAGCTTTGATGATGATGATCACGAGACTCTAGGCCATTGGCTGTTAACCCGTGTTTAGTGACAGGCTGGTAAACCAGAAGTAGTGGTAACAATTCTCAGACAGGACAAAGAATTGTATGAAGCGCATTACCATTTGTTGTGTCTGGGTGTATTATATCTATTTGATGTAAGTATGTAATTTGAATCTATACTAATTTATAAAGCTGAAGAGTTTGTCTGTTTGTTTGAACGCGCTAATCTCAGGAACCGCTGGTCTGATTTGAAAAATTATTTCAGTGTTGGATAGTCCATTTATCGAGGAAGGCTATAGGCTATATATCATCACGCTAATACTAATAGGAGCGGAGCACCAATCAAGAATGTTTCAAAAACGGTGGAAAATTTTCACACTACGGGCAATAGAAGACGCAAACGAGGTTGCGTGGGTCAGCTAGTATAAGAATATATGTGATGATCATCAGTCAAAATCATAGACTCTGCCAATTTTGGTATCAGACGACTGTGAATGAGATGTGTGAAGTTGTAATTATTATTATTAGTTGACCTTACTGAGTCTTTAATTGGTTTTTAGTAGAAGTTTCCCGCTAAGTCATAAACTTTGCTTATTTTATTTGCACAAAAGAAATACTTAAATATTTTTCTAAATATATCAACTTTCCCTCTTCTTTTAAATCCATTTTGGCCCAATATCGTTGACAAAAGTTATAAACCGGATAATTTGGAGCTTGCGAAAGAACATTATTCCACTTTTGTTATATTTGCATGATTATAGTTCTATAAATTGTATGATTTTATATTCAGATACTTACATTTATTGGTTTTAGTCCGAGCCATAAACGTATTCTTAAAGATAAACTACAACCTTAAAAAAAAACTAGCCGAACCCCACGATGTTAGTCGCGGTTATTGTCGTACTGCGGGTAACGCCGCGGAGCAAAGCTAGTTTTAAAAAGTAGCCTAAGTAACTCCTTAAATCATCAGCTACCTCACAGTGAAAGTACCGTCAAAATCGTAGATTCCAGAGATTAGCCGTAACAAACAGACAGACAGACAGATAAAAACTGTAAAAAAAAAATATTCGTATATATACTGTGTATACATAGGCATTTAGTAAAAAGCGGTTATTTTAATATTACAAACAGACACTCCAATTTAATTTATTTGTATAGATAAATTAACCCCTTTTTTAAAAAGTTACTCCAAGAACAACAAATTATGAATAACAAACTAAATACACTAAAATAAATATCTATAGGTTAATAAATTTAATGTTCAACAGAAATCAGTTACTGAATTATCAGTTTAAAATAAAATTTATTTAACGTGTAAAAATATTTGATATAAATATGTTAGATTTTTATGTGTGGGATCTCCCACAGGTCGTCACCTCTTCGGAGCTAACGGTGAAAGGGTACAAAGTTACTTTTGAATTTCAGACTTTTAGTGTTATTTATTTTTATTTATAACATTTCGACGCGCTACTGTTATCTTTTTAAACCACACATAACACAACACTTGTCTCTCTCTCAGCCTATTGCCGTCCACTGCTGAACGAAGGCCTCCCCCAAAGAGCGCCAACCATCCCTGTCCCGGGCAGCCCGCATCCATCCGTTGCCAGCCATTTTCTTCAAGTCGTCGGTCCATCGTGCCGCAGGGCGCCCTACACTGCGTTTGCCTAAACGTAGTCTCCACTCTAAGACCTGTCGGCTCCAACGACCATCAGTCCGCCTGGAGACATGACCGGCCCACTTCCACTTCAGCGTGCTGATCCTGCGTGCGATATCGGTTACTCCAGTTCTCTTTCGGATTGTCTCGTTACGGATCTTATCGAGTAGAGAAACACCCAGCATCGCACGCTCCATTGCACGCTGAGCGACCTTAAATTTATGGACCAGTCCAACGGTGAGTGTCCACGTCTCGGCTCCATACGTCATTACGGGCAAGACGCACTGGTCAAAAGCCTTGGTTTTCAGTGATTGTGGGATCGACGACTCGAAGATATGACGAAGCTTCCCATACGCTGCCCAGCCTAAACGAATTCTTCTATCGGCCTCTCGATCGAAGTTGTGGCGGCCGAGTTGAATAGTTTGGCCAAGATAGACGTATTCTTGCACAACTCCGATACTAACACCATTAACGGCCACGGGACTCGGCAGCATATGCATATTATGCATGACTTTGGTCTTATCACTGTTCATTCGGAGTCCCACTCGTCTTGAAGAATTGTCCAAGCCATTCAGCATTTCCTCGATATCTTGCAACGACTCTGCCGAGACAACAATATCGTCCGCAAATCGCAAGTGTGAGATGTATTGACCGTTAATATTGATTCCCCGTCCGTTCCAATCGAGTGTTTTGAAGACATCTTCCAGTGCATTGGTAAACAGTTTCGGAGAAATAATGTCTCCTTGTCTAACCCCACGATGCAAGGGAATTGGTCTTGTGCTCTGTTCTTGTACTTGGACGGTCATCGTAGCGGCTTCGTACAGACATCTCAACACTTGGACATATCGGGAGTCAACCAGGCACCTCTGCATGGCTTCCAGAACAGCCCAGGTCTCGATGGTGTCGAAGGCTTTCTCATAGTCCACATACGCTAGGCAGAGAGGTTGGTTATATTCCTCTGTCTTCTGAATGATTTGCCTTAATGTGTGTATGTGGTCCACGGTGCTGAAGCCTTTTCGAAACCCAGCCTGCTCTACAGGCTGGAAGTCATCAAATTTTTGGGCAAGACGATTTGAAATGACCCTCGAGAACAACTTATACACATGACTCAGGAGTGATATTGGGCGGTAGTTCTTCAGTAGGCTTTTATCTCCTTTTTTGAAGAATAGTACTACCACGCTCCTGCTCCATGCCTCCGGTGTAGTGCCAGTATGTATGACGGAGTTAAATAACTTTGAGAACTCTACCAGTATTGGGATTCCTCCGGCTTTTAGGAGTTCAATTGTAACTCCGTCTTCACCCGGAGCTTTGTTGTTGCTAAGTTGTTCGAGCGCCATTCCAACCTCGCCCAGATCGATGTCGGGAAGCTCGTCCGTAAGGTGGCGAATTAGTCTGGCACGCGGGTCATCTACGCTGTGGGTATCAGGTGGGCAGGTTCGCGAGGTGTATAAATCCTCATAAAATCTCTCGACTTCAGCGAGAATATCTGTTTTAGAGGTGACGGTGGTGCCTTGTGCTGTTTGGAGCTTGGACAGGTGACTGCAGGAGGCCTTAGGCTTGTGAAATACTTTTGAGCCTCTATTCCGCGCAATCGCATCCTTGATGGTCCGCGTATTTGCTTGACGAATATCACGTCTTATCAGCCTCTTTATCTGCTTATTTAGTACCTGCCGCTCCGATGGTGTGGCGTTTACTGATTCTCGTCTTTTCCTCATGAGATCCAGAGTCTCGCTGGTAAGCTTTGACTTGCGTCTAGGGCTCTTCGGTCGAAAATGGTCATATCCCACCTCGCGAACAACGCGTACCAGGTTATTGGCGACGTCGTCTACGTCCTGCGCGGTTTCCAGGTCAGTGAATCGGTTTCGGAGTTCCAATTGGAAGTTTTCACATCCAGTCTCGATCTGGAGCAGAGATGGTCTAAGAGTCGACTTCATGAGGCGTGCCCGTTCTGTTTTAATAGACAAGCTCAGGGTGCCTCTTACGAGTCGATGATCGCTACCGGTATTAAACCTGTTGATCACAGAGACATCCCTGAATAAATGACGCTTGTTCGTGATGATGAAGTCGATCTCATTCTTGGTCACATTATCGGGGCTTCGCCAGGTCCACTTCCTTTGTGGCTTCTTCTGAAAAAAGGTGTTCATTAGATAGAGCTCCTGTGCTTCGAGGAAGTTTACCAGCCTTTGCCCCCGGTGGTTTCTACATCCGTACCCAAAAGGTCCGATTCTCGATTCACCATACTCCTGTACTCCCGCTTTTGCATTGAAGTCGCCCATGACAACCATATGGGAAGTGTTGGTACGAGACATAGCCTTGACTATGTCTTCGTACATGGTTTCGACCTCGTCGTCAGGATGTGACGTCGTGGGAGCATAAACTTGTACAACTGTCAAGGAATACCTTTTGGATAATTTTAAGACAAGGTACGCTACCCTTGACGACACACTGCCAACTTCTTCCACGCTGCTCCTGAGCGACTTATGGACCATAAAACCGACGCCACCTTGGGATGCTTGGTCTCCCTCTCGGAAGTAGAGGAGGTGGCCGGAATCTAGGACTACTGTATCCTCTCCCTGTCTTCGGACTTCTGATAGCCCCAGAATGTGCCAATTTATATGACTCACCTCCGCTTCCAATTCTGCCAGGCGATCGTCCAGCCGCAGAGTGCGTCCATTGTACGTCGCCAAATATAGTCGCCGGTGGTACCCTGCCGTAACCCGGGGACTCTTAGCACCCCCTGTCGCACCGTTACCGTGGCCGGTACCGTGACCAGGAATAGTACGACTACCGGGAACTGGGGGCCGTGGTATGAGGTTAACAGTCATGTGGGGGGAAAATGCCATAGTCACCACGCTTGGCGAGCGGGTTGGTGACCGCAGTGGCGAGAATCATTATCTGCTGACGCTGCTGCCCGACAACAGTATCGAATTTAGTGATTCTTGCAGTTGTGTGGTTATACCGCCACGAGTCGGTCGCCAGAGCCTCGTCCGTTATTTAGCAGGGTGTACAACGTGCAGGTGAGGTTGACGATACGAGACCTAAGGTGGTAGGTGGCTCCGCTTACTCCCTTGTGTGATCACTTGTGTGATCTACAAATTGCTGTTTTAAGTCCCCCGCGATACTGAAACACTCCAAGGAGTTGTTTTATAAAATGCGCGTGTCTGTCACAGAAATTTGTCTCCAGACCTTAATGTCTGCGTTTTTTCATTATACTTAGTAAATTATGGATTTTTTCTATTACGGCTGTAAGGTTATAATACCCGAGTAGTCACAAATAATAAATAAAGATTTTCTATTTTAGTCAGTAAAAGTTCTGAAGTAAAGTGATGAATACAGCAGTGAATATCTTAAGTTTAACTGTAGACCATGAAGCACATAGTAGAACAATAATGATATTAATCATATCTAAATTTTCAGAAAAAGTATGTTTATTATTTTAAAAGTTGCCAGCCATGAAATAGGAAAGAGTTTCCTTTTAGAAGGCTTTTAAACTTTAAAAAAAAATCTGACGATCTCATCGCTATTGTCATATAAATTATTTTTACTGTTTATCAAAACAATCGTGAGTCTTATATAACATTTAACACCTTGAAGACAATAAAATTATTTAATTAATTTTAACTATGTATATGAAAAATTATCTTATTGTATACCAAACTTATGATAACGAGGGACTCGTCAAATTTTATGTTTGTAATTAAAAAAATGTTTATAAAATAATTTACAATTAATTTTAATTAACAGAGAGCAAGAATATTTTCCTTGTATTATCTAGTATCTGGCGTTTTATGTATACAATCTGTGTTTGAATCTTTTAAGTATATTCTTTATGCTGCTGTGTGTCTATCATTTGTTTTTCCTTAAGTAACTATTGTAAAATCGTATGACGGAGAAAAAGGAAGGACCTAGGTGTATTTTATGTAGGTCTGTGGCTAATGACATACATGAAGGTTATATTGAGACAGGTATGTCTCGGGCCCATATGACGCGCAAAGACTATAGAGGAGTCTATCACATTTCGTTGAAAAGGCGGGAAAAGATATTAAAACACGTGCGTCTGTGTAGGCGAGCCAGAGAGATGGAATTAAATAAATAATACATTACTAGAATTACTTGGTAATTCTTTAAATATTATGGAATATTTTTGTATATGTGAATTGTGAACACAGAAAGTTCTCGATAAAAGTGTTTTAGGGTTTTCACTATTAGTACTATTTTATGTAAAATAGCGTTGTATGTAGCTACTTTTTCAAATGAATAGGTACATTTAATCTATAAATATACAATGTTACGAATCGGCATCAAATACCAAATAAAAATATTTTTAAAGATACGGCAAATTAATTTTAAAAACCTGAAACTCCTCGGTTGAAATATTTTTTCTAATGAAGTGGTTTTTATTTGTTTTATTTTATTCAGGATAAAAACAGCATTTTATAAAGTCGGTTTTATATTCAATTTATTAAAGTATTTTGGGTTAATTACTTATTTTGGGAAGATTCGTCATATCAACTAGTCGTCGATCCCGCAGTGACTGAAAGCCAAGGCTTTTGTGTCCAGCCTTTTATGACATATAGAGCCGAGACGTGGACACTCACCGTTGGACTGGTCCACAAGTTTAAAGTCGCTCAGCGCGTACAATGCTAGCTGTTTCTCTAGTCGTTAGAATGCATGTGTTATCTATCTAATACTGAGGACGCATCATTGAGTGCTCGCCGCTCAATCGACACTTGGGGCCGGTTGATTATGTTCTATGTACCTGTGTTCTGTATAATCAAATTTAACATAAGGATATGGTATACTATAAATAAATCTAGTAGGTACTTGGATTGTTAAGGTCTAATTACAGATCAGATTGATTTGTTATGAAGAGAAAATCATAAGTATCCCATTTTGTTTTCTACATCACATTTAAATAATCTGTCTAGATTAATAGAGTTCTGGTACGTCATTTTGATCGCTGCAGACCTGATGTTGTTTTAGTTACTTAGTTTAGTGTCATCTTTTATGTAGGGTAATCATCGTGTAAGAGAATGGAAACCTAAAAATGTACCTAGATTTTTAAAGTTTTTCTTTAGCAACCAATGTGGTAAAGAAAAACTTACTCCTTTCTAGACAGAGGTCTATGTCCAGCAGTGGACATTTAGTGAAAATTTTAAACTTTCCATGGATTTCAGATGTGTTTCCTTGTTGTGTATTCTGAGTTCTTAATAACTTATAGATGTTGTTGTGGCGAGGGGGAAAAAACCAACGAAGGGAACGTTTTCCTTTTCGGAAACTTTTAAACTCTCATCTCAAAGCAGTAATCTGACCCCATAATCAATACATAACAAAGGCAATTTAAATCGTCGACATTGCCAAGGTAAACATCGAAAAATAATACTAAAACAATCAGGCATAATCAAAACTTGGGCGACGAACAAAATAACAGTAGACAAAGATATTTTGATTGGACGAGTTTTGGGTATTTACCTCTAATAAATAATAATATTATTGGAGTTTTTGAATACCAAAGAGAAACTTAAGGAGTTATATAAAATACCAGTCTCTTCTCTCATATATTTGAATGTATTTTAATTCGTGAGTTTGTTATATAAATATGGTTTATTCAAGGATTATGTGGGGTAAAACCGGTACTTGTTAAAAACAAAATAAAGAAAAAACAATTTAATTATACTAATTGTAAATTCCGCTTATTTTTTTCTAGATGAGCCTGCCAACGTAGCTTCGCTCTGCCTGATGGAAAGAATCAGCAGAATCCAAGAGTAGTGGTCACCATATTCATGACGAATGCAGACAATGCAGCATGGTGACCCACACTATAAATAAATAAATATTTCGGACATCTAACACACACCGCCATCTAGTCCCAAGCTAAGCAGGGCTTGTGTTATGGGTACTAGACAACTGATATGAATACATATATACTTTTTTTTTGTAAATACATACATGTAAGTAGTAAGATCACACAAACACTATTAATTTGAACCCGAGACCTCAAGTACAGCAGTCACATTCACTACCACTGCGCCACCGAGGTAGTCAAATTAAGGGCCTACTGATATGTTTCTGCATTATTTTTATTTCTAGCGTTTTATACCTCAAAAGGAAAAAAACGTAACTCTTATGGATCACTTTGTTGTTTGTCTATCTGTTAAGATTCTTTTTCTCAGGAACGCGTCGAGGTATCAAGTTGAAATTCATGGAATACTTAGGTCTGCTGGTTAGGACAAGGTTTGTTTACAAGAAAAATTAAAAGATAACGGGAAAAGTTTTTTTTTTGTCCGCGACTGTATACTGCATGTGGGACGCTGAGACAGATAACTAAATATGGCCGTACAAAGTTCGTCGAGTCGGCAAGTTTAGAATAATATTTCACCATGGCTACTTTGGTGAGAGAGAGAGAGACTACAGATAAATCATGTTATAGTGTGCGCTGGACACAAGTGCTCTTCTCTCTTTCTCTCTTTTAAAAAGACAACTCCCACATTAGGAATAAACATCCTGTGTCGTGGGGGACTTTACAAACATACATGAAACGGACACAAAGCACATCCAGACTCGGGACAACAATTCGTGGATCACACAAAGTGTTGTAGGTACCGCGTGGGATTTGAACCCACGACACTTGGCGCAGTAGCAAGCGGCATGGCGACCGCTGACACCACTCGGCCAACCGTGCAGTCAAAAGTCAGTCAGTCTTCGAAACATTTTTCCCAGTGATCATCTGCGTCAGCCGGTACTAGAGACTCCCGTGATGCCTCTCGAACCAATCCTCCATTATAGGTCTTATCGCTGCAATAACGACGTGCCCAATCCAGTGATCACACTGTACAATCACACAACCATTCTTTTTCTTTCTTTCTTTTCTTTCTTTTTAAAAAGACAACTCCCGCATTAGGATTATACATCCTGTGTCGCGGGGGACTTTACAAACATACATGTAACGGACACAAAGAACACCCAGACTCAGGACAACATTTTGTGGATCACACAAAGTGATGTCCCACGTGGGATTTAAACCCACGGCACTTGGCGCATAGCAAACGTTGTAGTGAACGCTTAAACCACTAGGCCAACCGTGCAGTCTAGTCGAGAAGGAACACGTTTCGTTAATTATTGTTATATTTTGTAGGCTCATATTTGGAAATCGTATGTAGGTAACTAGTTTTACTTACGTTTACATTCAAATTATTCAGCTCTAACCATTTTGTCACCATAAAGAAAGTAATGATAAATCCGGGAGTGTTTTTTTTAAGTTCACCTGTAGGAAGCTTATCGTGGCAGAGCCAAGCTTCGGCATGTATGGGCCGGCTCGACCGGAGTAATATCACGGCCTCACAGAAAACCGGTGTGAAACAGCGTCTGCGCTGTGATTCACCGAGTGAGTGCGGGTACCGGAGGCCTGTACCCCAACCCCTCCCCCCATCCCCCTCTCCATCCTCCAAAGGCCGGCAACGCACTTATGACGCCTCTAATGTAGCAGGGTTCCATAAGCGGCGGTAATCGCTTACCATCAGGCGATACGTCTGCTTGTTTGCCCCTATTACATAAAAAATATAGATATATAATTCATAATAATGTTTTTATATTCTTTCCATACTATATCAAATTTACCGAAGAAAAAATATACACTTAACCTACCTACCTACTGCCATTTTAAGAAAAATATATTTTAGTATACCAAGAAAAAACATAATAACAAGCGACATCACGCATGCCTTTTATTATTTTAATTTAATTAATGTACATTAATTAAAAACTAATAATACAGCATAAAAAATAGAGTGCTATAATCACAGTCTATTTTCAGGCATTCAACAATTAGCATGTTCATTTTACTTCATAAATTAAAACATCAAATTTCATAATTTATTTTAAAGTTTTTAGTTTTTATTACTTGTAATATATGCAAAACAAAAGCCGCCATGATGTGACGTCATTAAGTAGATAAAATGATTTTTTTAGATCCATTTTAATCATAAATCGAGTTATGTCAGGACTTGTGAACTTTTATCGATGTTATTCGCAAGAAAATAAATCGATGTTTTGTACTAAATATATTTGTAATATGTAGTCAAAATGGTGACGGATTACAAGTACATAGCGTCACCTATTCAACCCGTGTGTATCAAAAGAGGTAGTAAACAACGTACGACAACATCACATCACTGGAACAAAGAAGGAAAACTTGAAGAAAACCTAAATCAATCCTTCTGGCCAGCGTGGTATCGCAGGCCAAAAACTTTCCTCTTTAGGATAGTGACATGTTTTTTTTTTTTTTTATTATATAGGGGGCAAACGAGCAGACGTATCACCTGATGGTAAGCGATTACCGCCGCCCATGGACACCCGCAACACCAGAGGCGTCACAAGTGCGTTGCCGGCCTTTTAGGAAGGAGTACGCTCTTTTCTTGAAGGTTTGAAGGTCGTATTGGTCCGGGAACACCGCAGGCGACAGCTCATTCCACAGTTTTGCTGTGTGTATTTTTTTTTTGTTTCGAGAATGTCAAAATAGCTTCCTGAATTTTCAATAGTTTCGCTGTAAACTAACTTAATTTATGCAACTTCTTAAGTATTTTGCAAGAAACACTTCTGATCAAACAACTCTGTATTTATATAGTTATTATTTTATTTTCCTTTATTTAAATTAAAGCTGATGGTTAAAACAATAAATTAATTTCAAAATTTAAAATGTAATAACTACAGTATATTTTTTTATTGACTTACATGCGTCTCCCACTCGCTCTCACCTGGATATCCCAAGGACAGCGTATTTTATTATAATTTATTTATGCTTTTTTTTTCCGCAAAATAATATAGGTATGGTAACACTTATTAAAAGAGTAGTTTACGATTAAATTTGTAGTAGTAATTAGTTAGCAAATATTGAATTGTACTTATTCTCTTTTCAAAATAAATTTTAAAAAAATTAGAATAAAACGACTTATTGCAACTAAAATTTATTTGAATTAGTTTATTTAGAATATAAGTATATTAAAAAGAATGATAAAAATATGCGACCGGCTTTTTTAAATGTCAACGTGCATTGTGCTCAAATTTCAATTCTTATTCTTATTTTAAATTTTTTTTTGTTGTAACATAACCAGCTTTGAATTAATGCAAATTTTTAATGCTTACATACATTTTACTTTATATATTAGTTAGGTTATTTATTATTCTTATAAATTAAGTTGGAATTGAAATACATACCTTGTTATACAGGTATTTATTTTTTAATTAATGACATAAAATGGGTTAGAAAATAGCTTGTTAGATTTGTTGATTGTAAATTTTCTTTTTTCACATTCGATTTGTTTTAATTAGAATTGAAGATGTTGAACGTTGCCGTCCTTGTCCATCGTGAGCACTTCTCCTCGTCTATTTACCACTCCTTTGTTGTCCACCTGTTGGGAACTAGAAGCCATGACCACTTCTGATCCTGATCGCCTTAATGAAGGGTACTGAAAACAAATAAAAACCTGAAATCAGCTAAAGCCTTCGATTTACAGTTTTCCTACTGACGTTTCAATAAAATACCATTTTTACTATTTCTATATTGATTTCGCGAAGTTTCTATGCTATAAAAATATTGAAATGTTAATACATTTAGCTTAATACAATTTACCACAGTTTCTATCTGAGATTATAAACAGTTTTATATGCGGAGTATTATAGAGCGACATGCTCAAAACAGGCAACATTATAAATGGAAAAATGTATATTAAAAATTTACCGATTAAGCTAATAAGACGTCATTTAATTCTAAATAATAATATGTTGTTGGAAGGTCCAAATCTTTTTCGAGAATGTCTACTTAAAAATAAAATATTAGTACTCTTGAGTTTGACCTTGAAATACATGATATTGTGTTTAAAAAATGTATACCTACCAGCAGGCAAACTGTAATGCGAAAAAAAATTTTTTTTTATGTCTTAGCTGCCAAAATGACTTTACTCTGCATAATGGAAAGTATGAGTCGAGTCCAAGAGTGGTGGTCACAATCCTCAATGCAAACGCGGACAGTGCAGCATGGTGACCCACACCATGGCGGTCTAGTCAGATGCTTTTTCAAGACATAGTGGAGGCGCTCATATCACAGTTTTACTCGGTGATTAGAAACAATCACCGAGGGTAAGCAACGACGGTGCGGTCTGTACTTGGATGGGTGACCGCTGGTGGCATGTTACCATGAGCGTTTTCGTGATTCGGAGGTCACGGTTGGTCGGTCCTGGTTGTTATCGTAGGATTACAGCTTAGTTAGAGGCCTTTGGGCGCTTTAAAACATCCAACGGCAAGATTACGTGGTCCCAACGCTGTCTTGCCAGTCCCCAACCCGCACTTGGGCAGTGTGGGGACATATGGCTTTAACCCTCTCCTGAGAGGAGACCCGAGTCCAGCAGTAGGACATTATAGGTTGTTGATGATGAAGACAAAATATATATATATAAATAGGTACATGTATATATATTTGTTGGCTGAAGTTGTCCTACCTTATAAATGATTTTAAATATCGCATATTCTGTGTAGCTTAGCCGCGGCTACTCCACATACTACTTACCACTGGAAATCGTGGGAATTTGGAAAGTAATCCACTCAACATGGCACTGGCTCTGAAACAAAGGATACAATCATGTTATATAAATATATATTGATTAATATTGTTTACAGCGGGAATTTACAAAACTGATTTCAGCATGAACGGGCCAACTCGACCGTGGCAGTACTATCTCGCACAGAAGACAACTTAAAACGACAGTATTCGCGCAGTTGTGTTGCGTTGCATCACCAGACCGCCATGGTGTGAGTCACCATACTGCTTGTTGCATTCACCATAAGTATGGTGACCACCACTTTAGGATTCTGCTTATGCTTTCCATCAGGCAGAGTAGGCTCTATTTGGCAGGCTCATACATAAATAAAATAAATAAATATTTTCGGACATTTAACACACAACACCATCTAGTCCTAAACTAAGCAGAGCTTGTACTATGGGTACTAGGCAACTGATATTAATACATATATACTTTAATTTTTTGTAAATGCATACATATTATACATAGAAAACACCCAAACTCCGAAAAAAATATTTGCAGGTCATACAAACCCAGGAATCGAACCCGAGACCTCAAGCACAGCAGTCGCAAACATTACCACTGCGCCAACGAGGCAGTCAAACATAAAAAGTTCTTCTCATCCAGGAAAAATAATAGTATAATCGTCAACCGCCCCTAACAGACTATTGTTGGTCATAAGAATTTCCGTAGATAGATGGCTAAAAAGAACATAAAAATATAATAACTAATGAGCTTACGTTGGTACTCAAAAGAAAAGAATACAAGTAAATAAAGAAAAAGATAAGAATTAAAGTACCTACCTTATTACCAACAGATAAATTATTAATTTTTAGCAAGTCTTTTTAACTTAACTTTGTTTATACACCACAGGTCATGCACCTATTGTGCCTTTTATTGATTTGTCCAAATATAAACAGATACCTAAACTTTATAGAATACACGTAAATAAATAATGCCCACAAGAAAATAGCAGGCGTCTCTTTCACCAATGGTCATTGTTTTGTTGATGTAGTTTGGTTTACAAATACGTTTCCCCTGGAATAGGCATCGATCCAGGGGACCTGAAATGACAGAGACCACCTTTGGTAGAGACACCACATACTCTTGGTACGTTCATAAGGTGCTCGAGATCCAAAGGAATTTTTCATCGAGTTAACAAAAAAACTTAAAATAAATAATAAATATTCCGGACATCAAACACACAACGGCCACCTAGTCCCAAGCTAAGCAGAGCTTGTGTTATGGGTACTAAAAGTTGTTTTAGTACCCATAACACAAGCTATCAGTTGTGATATAAATACTTATATACTTTTTTTTTTTTGTAAATACATACTAATTATACATAGAAAACACCCAAACTCCGAAACAAATATTTGTAGATTCCACAAACATTTGGTCCGACCCAGGATTTGAACCCGAGACCTCAAGCTTAGCAGTCGCATATGCGTACCACTACGCCACCGAGGCAGTCAATTATATCATATAATATAATTGACTGCCTCGGTGCCATATCATTGACACTTGACGAATATATTTTCTCGATAACTACTGCGTATCAGTAAAATTCATATAACAACGTATTATTCTCACCGCCGACCGTGGCCAATACGACTCCATCTGTCACAAAACAACAGGCGAGACGAATTGATTTAACTTAAATAATATTAAAAACACATTCAATATTTTTAATAAAAACTATATCGATATTTTAACAACATAGGTATTACAATAATATTATAAAGCTAAAATAAGTATGTTTCAGATTGTGTGGACAGAGTGAATGAATAATTGTTTTGTTTTATGTTTTTAATTGACTTTATTTTATGTTTGCGTGTCTGTGATTTTATTTTGTCATTATGATATTTATCGACAAATAGGTGCAGGTAGCTTCAATAATAAATGGTGAAAAAATTGGGCAATTAAAAATAGATGATTTTTTATTTTGAGGGACGTAAATGAAGTTGCATAGGGATGTACAGAACAATTTATTAATACGACTGAATATATATATGTTATATTTACTTCAATAATAGTAATTCGTAGCATGCTATGTATATTTTAGCTACGAAGGAGAAAGATTTGACTTGAGACAATAAAACACCGACTAAGGCACTGCCACGAGCTGTTTGCTAAAGATAAAGTCCCTGTGATTTTCGTATTTTTTATGTATGAGCCTGCCATAGTGGCTCTACTCGGTCTAATAGAATGCATGGGCAGAATCATAAAATAGTGGTCACCATACTCATTGCGAATGCAAACAATGCAGCATGGTGACCCACGCTATGGCGGCCTGTTCAGATGCATCTACGTCTTTAGGCCTACGGTCTCACACTTACAAACGAAACACGTCAATGCTGTCAAATTCAAATTCATTTAATCAAATAAGACATTAAGTGACATTTATCAACGTTAAATTGAAGCTATAGTTAAAAATCATAGATCGACACATACAGACGTCACAGCATGTACAATTGTCAAGGTAAATATGGTAAAAATACCAAAATCTACTGCCTGCTTGTGTCGATCCATAACTTCAAGTTTCCAATGTGCGTAGGGTAATTTTAAGTTGGTATTCTGTGATAGGGTAGTACGACCCCGGTCGTGTTTCGTGCTGAAATTAGCGTGGCTTTACTACATTGACAACTCTGTTAACTACGCGAATTGGGGTTTCTCTAAACCAATTTGAAAATTAATTTTAAATTATTTAAAAAAAGTTCATACAGAGCATGTTTTTTTTTATGCTCCTAATATTACGAACCAGGAGTCTAAATAATAAAGAGACTCATTACCTACAGACTAAAGGTGTCTATGTAATGTATAAAATATCGGTAGTCCTCAGATGTGATCTGTCACGTATGTGATATGAGAATATTTAGATTTTCAATTATAATGAAATGTCCAACATAATAAATTTCTGTAATTTTATTAGAAAATTACAAATTGTTCGTAAAAATAATTTTAAATTTAGTATTTCGTGCAAATATAATTTCGCTAGATTTTTTTTATTAACAGTTTCATAAAAAAATATAGATCTTGTTTAGAGTATATTTTATTGACATATAAAATACTAAAAATATTATTAATAAAAGTACTTACGGATTTCCTGGAATGTTTTGTGGCATTGCTGAAAAAAGACCATTTGCTTAAACCAAAATGCAATCTAGAATTGTCATGAAAATAAGTTAGTAATTATTAAATTGAGTAATGTGGGTTCTATTCCCATATTGGACAACGCTTTGTGTTATCCACAAAATGTTGTTCTGACTCTGCTTATTTAAATTTCTCGTAAAAGATTTATTTTAGTAGTCGCAAAATTTAAAAAATATTTATGAAACTTACTGTTAACAACTTAATTATTACGACCAAGTTTTTCATATGATTAAAGTCTATAATCAAACAATATGCTAATATATTAAAAGGATAATAAATAAATGATTTCAAATAGGTTAAAAGTCTAAGAAATTAGTTGTAAAAAAAATATGCATTAAATACCAGTAACGCAGCTAATAAAAACGATGAGAAGAAAAATCAATGCTGTTTTCGACATTTTGTTTTGTAAATATTGCAAGATACGATTGAAATCAAAACTCACAATGTTCTGAGTTTGTTGTGCTTCAGTTTTAATATTTATGTGAAACTCAATAATGTATGAATTGAGAGTAATGAAGGTCGGAGGAGGATTGGGAAAAACAAGCTTGTTGGATATTATTTTTTTACGTTTGAAATCTATGTTAGGATAGAATTTCTTTCTTTTTAGACTCATCATGTTTTATGAGTTCAATTAGTAAAAATATTTATTAAAAATAGTTATATATTTTTATTTATGACCGTTATTGACATCGTCGTCATTTGATTCATTAAAGTTGAATAAATTTGATATTTATGTTATATTCCAAAATGTTTAAAATTCAACGATGGCAATGGTATCTTTGACTTTTTTCTACTTATTTAATACTTCTTGTTTTAAATATTTGCCCATAAAAAAATTAACCCATAAACAAGAAAAAGCTTAGAGTGCTATAACCCAACTACAAAAAACTTTTGATAAAATTTATGTGGACACAAACATACATTGACTGCCATAAATATTACAGTTCCTTTTAGTTTTACTGTAGTCTGGACAAATATTGTTTGTTATCGCTTAGATTTGGTTCGAAATACCCCATTTTACTAAGTTCTTGGTAAAAATAAGCAGAATCGTTAGTATTTGTGTAAGAAAAATAAAACTGTCAAAAGCAAAATTTAAATATGAATACTCTAACTCATCATCTCACTCAACATCACAATGTAGAAATTTTGACTGACTTTGTTTTAAATGTACGTAATATAGAATAATTGCCTTCATAGATAATACAAAAGTTTTAGAAATCATTTTTGTGTGTATGTAAATAGCTGTATGATGCTCTTATTAACTTAAGTTGTCACTTTAAATTGAGTTATTTATAATCTCTAAATCTTATAATTAAAATTCTCGTGTCAGAATGTTAGTTACCATACTCCTCTGAAACGGCTGGACCAATTTTTATTCAACTTTATGTGCATATCGGGTAAGTCTGAGAATCGGCTAACATCTATTTTTCATCCCCCTGAATGTTAAGGGTAGTCCATGCCTAATTTTTTTTTAATTTTTAGGTAATTTTTCTTTTTATGAAACAGCATTAGAAAATACATACAACCCTGAATTTTCAACCCTCTGCGATCAACCCCTATTTATCCATCGCGATTTTAATTGACCCACCCCTAAAATATATATTCCTTTTTATGGCAAAGCAACGTTTGTCGGGTCAGCTAGTAATAATAATAAATGTTTCAGACGCCATTGGAAACTGTTTTTAACCGCACTAGGCTCACTAATAATTAATACAAAGCAGTACTTGAATATGTATGTAATAATGTTCTCCTGGTTGATTACGGCCACAGCGGCCAGTCTCAACAGAGACCAGCCAACTACGCAGGAGATATTATAGTGCACAAGTGTGCACAAATACAGGTGTGCTATCTGTTCCCTCATTCGCACAATCCTATGGGACGGCTATTCGACACGATCAGGGAGAGATTAGCCGCAGGACTTACGGCTTTACGTGCTCTTATTTTACACATCTCTACGCATCACATGCTATTGCTAAAATTAAAATCAAGAGGATGGTTTAAAAATATTTATACCCTTACCTCCTCCTACATCTCACAAGGCACAAATAAATTGAGACTTGGGCATCATTCTGTATCGAAGGCGCTTACTAGGCGGGGCTAGGTCCATACTTTGTGGATGTGGTACTTCGACGATTTTCTTACAATACCTATACCATCCAGATGTACCTACCCTAAACGCGTATGCGGACGACGGTTTATTATTGGTAGAATCTGATACTAAAATGGGGCTTGAGAAACTATATAATAGATGTTTAAACTTAATATCCATTTGTATTTGTGGTGTACGTAATTGGTTAACTTTTGCACCAATCAAAAGACTGCTTCTGAAAGGTAACCTCAAATCACCGCCGTGTATTAAATTTGAAAATGGTACTATTAAAAATAAAACCTCGATTTGTCGAACATATTATATCAGTTAATGAAAATGCTGAAATAAGTTTCTTTGCGCAAACGAGGATATCAACTACGATATGGGGCCTTTCATTTAATACACTAAAAACCATATGGAGCTACTTATTTGGGTTCTATTTGATATGCTTCTACTGTATGGGCCGATAGGGCGACTGTAGGTGCTGTCCATTGCAAACAATTACAATGCCAACGACTTGCATTAATTTTCTAGTGTAAGGAATATAGGACGATTAACACTGAGGCTTTACTAGTGTTCTTCCGGTCGATCTCGAGGTGCATAGACGTGCAGCCATGTACTATTCCACACTACAACACATGGAATGCGATCTTTTGGGTGTACGAGACCGCGATAAAATTAATCATATGATTGTTTCAATAGCAGTCCAAAGTCTATAACGATCTCATGGATAAATGACAACAACGATGGGACGAATCATCTAAGAGAGAAGAGATAACTTAAAGAGTATGGAGGAACAAGTCCCTCCAAAACAAAGGGAGGATCCTCCGACCGGGCAAGGTGATCATGCCTGGCGGGCCACTGCCCAACAGTTGATGTTGGGATGTTGTACTTATGATAATCGGCGCGAGAACTTCTATTGCGCAATTCAGGATTGGGAGTTTCTTCGTATGGTACGTTACTCCGTAGTTCAGTGTAACTTCGGTAGATGGTGCTGTAGTATGTTATGTTGTATGTGGAGAGAGTAGAGTAGAGCAAACTAGACTCAATTAAATTAGTCGATTCACCATTGCATCAAAGCTCTACACGTATTGTAGCTGTGAACAGTCGGCTCTTTATATCCTCTGGGAATGTAGTCTTTCGTACAATGAAAGTAACACAATGCTAAATAGCTTACTAGGGCGGTATACAATGGGGATATTGTGTCAACTGCGGTGAATTTCGGTGCGTTTAGGCGATGTTGCCATACATACTATAGAAATCAGAAATAGCTCACTTAGGACCTATAATATTTTATCCGTGGTGCTTCCCGGTTAGAAAAAGATGTCTACTTATTTTGACTTCATTTTGTCTCCCGCTTTGCTAAGGATGGAAATGGATTTATTATATTTCCCACTCTGTCAGTTTTTCTTCTGAATAAGTTCGTTGCGGGTTACAAGACAGTTTAATTTTTCCTGGGACTTCCCGAGAGTCATAAGTCGGTACTGCAGATCCAATAAAAAAATGTCTGTACTAAGATATCTCTTAGCTCCTTAGTTTTTATTTACTGATGCTACTGTCAGGCTTCGTCTAATGTAGTCATTCTTAACCTTATCCATTTTTGTCACACTACGCATTCATCTGTAGTCGATTAATTTTCAGTTTAAGAACTAAGTCACGTTTTGCAAACGTAAGTATTTATATTTTTGCACGTTCATATTTTATTCCATAAAAGTTATGGTAAATTGTTTCGTCAATAATTATGCTATGCTTTATTGAAATATAAATGTCAATAATCGCATAAATTAGAAATGTTTTGTATCAACATACGAATCAATTATTATTGCATGAACGAATGACGCTATTACATCATTTTAGATATATTTTCAATTAAATAACTCAGAAAGTTTCTTTCTTACCTAGTGAATTTTTTATTCCTTAATAGTATTAGTATTAATTACTTAATCATATTTAATCATCGTTAATAGCCTTAATTAGTTGGCACAGGCAGATATAGGCTTCTCCTGAGAGGAAATTTTGGCCTACTATATCACGTTTCTTTTTATGGAATAGGGGGCGAGCAGACGTATCGCCTGATGGTAGGCGATTACAGCCGCCCTTTGGACACCCGCAATACCAGAGGCTTCACACGTGCGTTGCCGGCCTTTGTGAGATGGGGAGGGGGATGGGGGAGAGGTTGGGGTATGGGCCTCCGGTATCCCAGGGGTCCGATCGTGTTAATATCAGCAGTTCCCGGACCCCTGCCTTCTCAGGCGCAGAGTTGGCACACCGTGTGGTTTTAGTCGGTTCGATGACACACCACCCCGCCGCAAACCCCGGTGGGGTGATGGCCCGAGGGGTTTCCACACGTTAAAAAAAAAAATAAAAAAAAATGGGCCTCCGGTATCCTCACTCAGTCGGTGAAACACAGCGCAAGAGCTATTTCACACCGGTTTTCGGTGAGGCCGTGGTATTACTTCGGAGCTGGCCCATTCATGTAAACTACATAATGGTTAGTCTTGGTATAGGCGTTTGTGTCGAGTTTGCTTTCTCTTTACAGTGTAGTACGTAATTTACACCCTTAATTGACTCTTACGGAATGAATAGAGACGATAAAACTTAATCCGTAACTCTATGGAAACTGTAATTCAACGAAAAAAACACTTTTCTAATTAGGGAAGGAAAACAATAAAAATAAATTATGTCCGAAAGATTACTGGCTGGAAAAATGAGTATTAGATCTAGAAATATGTAATTATCTAACAAAAGATAAATAGGATGACAAAATAAAGCGACACATTGAAGGAGATCACGGAAATTTACATTTATCAACGTGACTTCTGCATTAAGAACTTTCATGAGTGGAGTCCGTGTCTCGTCAAAGGTAGAGTAAGACGTCCACAGGCCTGGTGGAGGGAAGATTTGCGTAAAATGACTGGCAGAATCTGCATGACAGAAGTCGAGGATCGTACCAAGTGACGTGCAATTGGAGAAGTCTATGTCCAGCAGTGGACTACGATAGGCTTATGATGATGAAGAGCTCTGTCTGCCTAATTACATTACATGTACAATAATACCAAAAGCTATCTTATTCGTGATGATGAATTATTAAATAAAGAATCCAGCACCTGCCTAACCACAAGAGCAAATGTTTCAGATATGGATTGCTATGATTTCACAAACTACAATGAACTAGTTAATTTGTTTTCTTCAACATTAATCACTATGAACAAGCTTTTGTCAAGGCTTCTCCGGAGAAATGAAGAGTCGGCATGTTTTTTGTCCTTCTAACCAACCATAAGAGTAAAATCTAAATAAAATATTGCCATAAGCTTTACGTTCGCTTTGTTATACTAAATTGTACTCGATAATTCGAAACTGTAAAATGAGTTTCACTTATTGTATTATTTATCGGAGATAAATGATTACTGACAAGACTAGAACCTTCTGTACGAACGGGTTGTGCACGGGTTGTGCACGGGTTGTGTCGAGAAGTGCTTATTCCATCAGATTCCTAAACCATTTCTCTAACGTAAACCACTTATGTGTTGTTGATGTTAATTATTATTATTATTTTCAATAACAACAACGACTCCTTAAGCCCATGAGCTTAGGTACTCTTTAAGTTGATAATAAATCTAAACTGTACCTATTGTAAAAAAACTACTATTTACAAGCTTTTATTTAGTTTCACCTGTCCCGATGTTTGTCTGCAATAAAATTTTGCTAGATAAATTTGATCCACCTTTCGATTTGCGATTGAGCTGAAATTTGAAATGTAGGTACCTTTAGTTCTGACTACAATGCAATTATATATAATCGGTATTATTATAATTCCAAAATAGCCACCGTAACAAAATAACGGCTTACATATTTCTGAACAATCCACCCAATATTGGTATCAAATGAAAGGGCTTAAAGTTATTTTTTTATTAAGATGTAATAAAATCCTTTCAAATTAATAACTTGTATTCATATGTTGCCGTAAATTACTTTTCCATTTATTTGCTATTGATGAAATGTATCACAACTTATTTCATTTAAAGTAAAAAGGTGGTTTATTTACCAACGTAGTATAGTAGGCCAAACACTTATTTCTAAAGAGAGGCCTATGTCCTGTTCAGTGGACTGTACAAGCTGCTGATGAAGAAATAAAAAAACAAATTGTATGTGAGAAAGTGTTTAATAGCAAAAGATATTCTAAACTTGATAACTTAATTAAATTACACTGGTGTTTGTACTAATAAAAATGTATAAATTCAACTTCAATATCTATTTTACAAATGGAAATTACTGTTATTCTTTAATGCAAAGTGCAATTGAGTGTGGTAAATAATTGCTTTTAATGTGGGCCATTATGAAAATCAATCTTTTTTTCCTCGACTTTCCCGTTATTATTATTTAATGTCGTGAGTGTTGCCCCACTGTTCTTCACTCCATTTACGTCCGAAGAATAGCTGTTGTAAGAATAAACGCTGCCCGTAAACTTCTCGTTGTTTTCGGGTACATAAGACTTAATTCCGTTCATATCAAATGGTTTGAAGTTAGGAAAGTCGAAATCAGGTTTCTTTATATCATCGTTGAAGTTGAATTCTTCGAACTAGAGACAGAAGAATAAATAAATTAGTCCATTGAACAAAATATACATTAATAGTTTTGCGCTAGTCTATACAGAAAATTTAAGTTAGATGAAGATAATATTCCTGTCTATGAAATTGCAAACAGTTTTGAAGACATCTACTAAAGTCCGACCACCCAGTTCTTATTCTAGTTAAAAATAAAAATGAAATATTCAAAATGAAATAAATGTTCTTTTGTTTTCCCGTCACTTATTTTTTATAATTGGCATCGCTTCTAAATCCGACCCATCGAGTTTTTATTCCACTTAGAATTCTAAATTCAAAATATTTTTTCTAAGGCGTCTTTAAAAAAGCAAGTTCATTTGTTTTCCCGCCACATTTTTCATTAGCATCGAATCCGAATACATTGTTAAAAGCAAATATTTAGTAGCTATATTATATTGTACTTATAATGTAATAGTTTTTTCACACAAATTAAAAAGAAAAGCAATAATAACGACGAGTATTTATATTAAGTGTGCTAAAATAGGACGTGGTCGTCTGCAAAGAATATTTCGAATTCCGGGCCGACTATTTTATAGGTAAGTTTAAATAAATAAATTATAATACTTATATACATGTACATATTTGTCTACGTTTTAATTTGATGGTATTTCAAAATAGTATCTTATAGTAAGTAAGTTTAGTACTGTTAACAAATACTGCTTGTGTTTGTGAGTCCAGTAACCTCAAGGACTCGCTAAAACATTATGAAATAGAAATAATTTGAATTTGAGTTGAGTTTAGTCACATAGTAATTGGAGTATTATGAAAAGTACAATATTAATATTATTAATTTAGGATAAAAGTTTAATGATCAATTAGCAACTTTAAATTACAAAATGTACCTTCGGTTGTTGAAAATCGGCAAACTGTAACAAAAATGTACGCAGGTTATGTACTGAGATTTTAGAAAAACAAAATATGTTATGAGCTTAAACTACCTACCTACTAAGTATTGTGTTGTGTTTGAAAAATAGTTCGTCTTTGTGTTTTACTAGAATTATCATGTTAATTACCTGTTTTATTTGGTACTGATTCCGTACTATATTATGAACATTATGCGTATCTTATAACTATATTTATTTATATGTATTTTGAGGTTTATATTTGCAGTATTTAACTTATTCGTATATACTTATTATACTACAGGCTGCTTACCGGTGCGTTCCTGAAAACAATTAATGCGTTTTAAATATTCCAAAGTCGAGTTTTCAATAAAATTAATGAGTTAAAAATTAAATATTTACCTACTGGGTAATTGAAACGGTTGGTGGAGCATCGCCAACTGAAAAAAAATCAATTTGTCTAAATATCAATACCTATAGAATATTTATAGTTCTTTGTCTTTAACACGTAAATGTAAATTTTTATGTAAACGTTTTTTATTAGCAATGGATCATGTTTTACACCTCAATGGTCTATGAGATATTCGTATAAGTAAGTACGAGGCGAACCTTTTACATTAGATCGATTTTTTTAGTGTTTATGTTATTCAAGTGCGGACTTTCTGCAATGGTTTATTTAGAGTCTAGGCATCTATCCAATTTAGTTGCGATATAAGAATAATAAAAAACAACACGGTTTGGGCTGGAGTAGTGTGATAATCCCATATCCAATAAATGTAAAATGGGTGCCAAGTTCAATGGTCAGTCCTAAAATTATTTTTTATAACAATTTAAAATACTTCTAATAAACAGGGTAATAATAAAACGTTACGGTAAACATGTTTAATGTTCTAATTGCGATGTTTTATACATAACAACTTTAGAACAAAAAGCTTATGAAGTTGTTCCATTTGTCATGAAACTAAAACTTCTTTATATGTAACTGAACGTAAAATGTAACAAAAATATTTTGAGAATTCTTTTTGCGATAAATTTGTGTCCCATACAATAATTCGTAGTATCGATCGAGTTACATAATTTTAATATATTTGAAACATTCCACTGTAGCATTCCTTATTTTTTATTGGCTCTTCCATAATCGATGATATGCCTCGTTTGCTTTGCAGTACTGATTAAATTAAGTTTGAATTACATTTTACGTAGCCGTACAGATTGAAATAAAATTTTGAATGCCATATACATTTAATTTACTCAAAAAGGTTATATCTTTATTTAAAAACTGAAATTTAGATTAACTGCTTTAATTGTACCTATGGGATTTGCAGTTTTTGAACCGGAGAGTGTTCATTGTATGACTATTTTTAATATGTTTTTGAGTAGCACCATATATAAAAAAAAATTGCCTAAGTTAGTTTTACCGTGGGAGAGCCACGCTTCGGCATGTATGGGCCGGCTCGACCGGAGTGATACCACAGAAAACCGATGTTAAATAGCGCTTGCGCTGTGTTTCATCGAGTTATTGAGGATACAGGAGGCCCATATCCCAACCCCTCTCCCCATCCCCCAAAGGCTGGCAACGCCCCTGTGACGCCCCCGGTGTTGCGGGTGTCCATGAGCGGCGGTTATCGCTTACCATCAGGCGATACGTCTGCTCGAACACAAAATATCAAAAAAAAAGAAGTTACGCGTTATTACTATTTGCCAGTGCTTTTTATGTAAGAACTGTAATATACTTCAATATGAATTTAGTGAAAAACTGTTATTTTAAATTACAAACAGACACTTAAATTTTATTTCTCGGTATGGATGTATATTTTGCTGAATATGTAAAAATACATTTTTATTTACGCTTTTTAATTACAACGGGTGCAATATTTGTGAACTTTTAAACCAGTATCACACATATTATAGAAGTTTATCTTACCTAAATTATATTAATTATAATCCAATAATTATCTAAATAAAAAGTATTATATGACGTTGAGTAATAAGATACCTTTCTCACAGTGAAAGAATATTTGCAATCTGATCAGTACTACGAAACATTATCTTAACAGACTTCTTTAAAATGTTAGTATAGATGTGGAAAAAAAATCGAGTGCATAGACATCGTGGTGTCGGCCTAGGAATTTTCAATCGTTACAAATAATTACAATTCATCATTTTAGGAACGTTTCAGTTATCGTCGTTATTTTAACATTAAACATATAATTATATAACGTCTTCCAATCCTTGGTTTGAATTTTGGATTACTAGGAATATTGTAGCAAGGTATATTATGGTCTGTTACTAAAACATGAAGTGTGTTAATGAAACTGATATTTGATATGAAATTTTATCAAGTCGATCTTAAAAGTATTTCAGATTATTTCACATCACATCAACAACATTTAACAGCCCTTTGACTGAATTTTAAACCTAAGAAATTTTAACATTAGAAATCCATAAAGTAAAGATTTCAAAAGTTTGAAATCATATACATACTTTGCTGTACAGTGATTTTTCCATTATCATTGAACACCACAGTAGATCCGCCCGTTGTTCCTAATTGTCCATCTTTCTTGTTTGTGGTTGCATGATGAGAAAGTACAGCTACACCATTAAACTGACCTCCGGGTTGTCCTCCCTGTGCTGCTATGCTTTGAATGGTTAATGGTTTGATGGTATTCATTGGTGGGAAGGTTGGAAATTTCGGGAAATTGGGAAATGGGAAATTGCTAGGCCAGGGTAGTGGTGGAAAACTTGGCATTTGTAAGGGAATTGGACCGTTAGTTCCGAATGCCTGTAAAGAACAACAAAGACGAACTACGTTGAACGGTTTTAGGTGATTGTGTGTATTATTTTGTCCACTCTACTCTTTATCCACAGCTTACCTGTGCGGAGTTCAACCTGTAATGAAACAGAGAATATTTTACAATAACGGTGGTAGGTACTATGTTTTTCGACAATCCCTATGGTCTAAGAATAAAAGAGTTCTAAGGGATAAGTATTATTTTTTCTATTTTCAAATATTTTTAAACACTAAAATAACTATTTTTTTGTTGAGTGCATCTAAGTCGTCATAAATTCAAAGACGTTGTATGCTTCATCTCTAATTTTTCTATCTCTAGGGATAAAATACTCTTTAAATTTAAAGTATATTACCACCGCCCATGGACATCCGCAGCACCAGAGGCGTCACAAGTGAGTTGCCGGCCTTTTGGGGATGGGAAGGTGGATGGGGTTGGGGTACGAGCCTCCGGTATCCTCACTCACTCAGAAAAAGAGAAACACAGCGCCGGCGCTGTTTCACACCGGTTTTCACTGAGGCCGTGGTATCACTCCGGTCGAGCCGGCCCATGGAAGCCAGGGCGTGGCTCTCCCACAGTGAAACGTTACATACAAAATATATACATATAAATATCAAGACACCGTTATTAGGAAAGATTTTATAGTATTTTGATGGACTGTGAAAACTCTGTAATTACGTCAACGTTACTTAAGAACATTACTTTAATAGTTTTTACAATTTAAGTATCTACATTTGTGTAACATAGTGCGGTAGAAAACAGGCGTGATATAATATTGTTCTATTGTACCAAACAGTTCAGTACCAAATTAAGTTTCGAAAGCGTAAAAATACCTAAGTTTTGTTTTTGTAATATTACATTGAATAGTGAAGATAACTTACCCAAAGCTACCGGCACTGGCGAATGCTGAATGGTCAGCTGCAAAACAAAATTTTAATATGTTTAATAAATATGTATAGGTATTTATGTACCAATAAAATAATTTCTAAGAGACGTTGCCCTATTGTACGGTAGTCTCACTATTATCACTTATATTTTATAAGTGTTATTTAGAAGAACCAAAAATACAAAATGTATCAGATATGAACTTTATAATTGCTAAAGAAGCTCTGATATACAGTTATATTCGTATAAGAAATACGAAATCTATTTAAATAGGTAAGTATTGTTGTATTCGTCATATTTTTTTCTAAGATTTTCTGCGTGTGAAACCGGGTTACAATTTATCACAATACTCTTTAAATTTTACAGTATAGACACATGTGTGCACAGGTGTCATACACTCATACAATCAACTTAATTACGATTATTGTAGTGTTCGAAGTATTTCTAAGAAACATCGTCTTTTCAACATAATATGCATGATTATAGGTGTCCTTTATAGTTTTACTTTACGATTTTAATTATATTAGAAGATTACAACGAGCTACATTACCTGGTACAGCGATTACTTATTGATTCTTATTTTAAACTTTAACGATAACTTACATTATAATTCTGCTAAATATTTAATTCTTTTTTCTTGCGTATTTCTAACCGTTTAAACATTCCCTGAACCTCCAAAAATATTATTTATATGAGCTAAATCTGCTTACCCATTTCCGAGTTTTATTGAGTCTAACGAACAACATTTAATTTTGATATAGAAAGGAGAGAGTAGTATAAATTATTTTAGGGCCTAAGTGCTATTAAATGATCAAGCTTACTTATTAGGTCAGATAATTAGATAGAGCTGTTTCTAGATTTCTAAATGATACGCTACAAAATATTATGTTTAAAATCTCATCTGTAGGTAAGTAAAACGTAAAAATATAAGTTATAAATAATATAAGTGTAAGATCTTGTCAGCAGAGATTATAGTCTTATTTTATCTACCTTTAGAATACAATGTGTTACAATTTTTATTACCTTACACCTTTTTTTTAAGGATCACTTATACATTTTTAAATGTATTTGTGTTTAAGGTACCAGTAAGAATAAAATCATGTTTAACAAATAAGAACAGGTATACAATTATATAAATAGTTTTAAAAAACAACGATCCTTAATGAAATTGACTTCACTAAGACTAAAGCAATAAACACAAATGTTTGTTTAATATTTAATCATTTAGACATTATTTAAAAAGTCACTTCTTTAAAAAAAACCTCAAGTAAATGTTTTAAAAAAATTTAAAAGAATCGCTCTTCGGAACAGAATGCTGTTTTTACAAAAAAAAATAGCAACAGAACGAACACTTTGATTTTCAATTTGGAATTAAATGTTACTTTACTTGCCAGGATTTGTCAGGTGCTAAAGGAATTACATCAACGATGCTTATATTTACTCGTAGTTACCTCACTCATCTGAATTAGCTCCTTTTATAGGTATATTTTTAAGACCTAAGCGAAGAACTTAGTCCCTTATTACTAGTAATAGTGATTTTAATGAATGTTTGTAATTGTAATTCTAGTAATAGTAGTTCTAATAAACACTTATAGGTAGTTGTAGTGCTGATAATATTTTTAACTAACAAGATACTCGAAGATGGAGATACATTTTCTGATGGAATGTTACATGAATAGATTTAAACGCGAGGTTTTACTTAAAGAACTGAAAGTTAATTCCTTCGTTGTGGGCTTAATACAAAGCATAATGTGTTGTCCATGTTCAAAAGCAGCTAAAAATATAGTTACAGTACAGTATACAATAGTTCAGCAAAGTAGTATGTAATATATAATATGTGTTAAGGTACGATGGGGTTGACATATCCTTACTGGATTAAAACTCCAAATTAAACTAACAACAACTTAAGAAATAAAATCTGTCTGGCCTTGTTTCGTTATCGAAGGCGTAAAGTCTCCAAAATAAAATCCGATGATTCAATTTATTACACTTAAACTGTATTTATAGGCACTGAGTTGCATTATATTTAAAAAATGTTCATGATTAAAACATATTGCTGATTTTTTGTCTTTTTTCTAAGGAGAGGTCTATGTCTAATAGTGAACTGTATAAGGCTGTTGATTATACGATACACATCACATTGAACTATTAAGATAAGCTTTGTCCAACTCCTCTTTTTAAGTAGTAATAGAAATTAGGTTAATAATATTGTTTAACGCGCCATCATCAGCGTCCTTTCGACTATGTAGCCCTACAGAAATTTGAGAAGTATACGGTTCAAAGGTTTCAATCAAAGTTTACATCTTATTAGTCTTTCCTAATGATCTTCTGTCATTTGAAAAATAGTGTTGATATTAAAGAGAGCAAATAATAATAAATAAATACTTACCGTTAGAGACCGTCACCATCAGGGCGGTCAGAAACAAAACGCAAATCGTGGTAGCCATTTTTATGGCAAAATATTTTATTACTGGTTACAATAACTACGATTTTCACGTATGTAGCATTTAACGAACGGTTGATGACACACTGGTATCTTCGCCATAGATGTTCATTTAAATATTACACAGTTGTTGTTCGTTCTTCAAGCTGAATAAATAGTGTGACGAATTCTGTTTTACAAGGAAACCGATTCAGTGTAAGTACCTGAAAAATGTGAAACATTAATATAAGTCAAATATGAATGAGCTCTGAAGTTTTCCTGAACGTTCTAACTGGCTTTGTTTTTTTTTCAGTTCAGTCTATTTTGTTTAATGAGTATATAATGTATCTTTTAATGGCTACTAGAAATAAGCACGATGCTAAAGTTTCTAAGAGCTATTAAGTTGCGTAAATTCTTACATACTGTATTACATACACCATTTTCCATCATAGATTTACACTTTTGCTATGAACTACATTTTGCCTTACTTTAAGTATTTTTTAATCAATTACTGGTTAAATCGTACAATAAATTCCGAGACTAATTTGACGGCAAAGGTAAGTCCTTTGATAAGTAAACGATTTAATCTACTTTGTTCAGCTGTAAGTTGAACGAATTGACCAAATTCAACTAATTAAATGTCATTTATTCTATTATTTAACATCTGATATAGAAAAGCGTCGAAAGTACAACGGTACAACTTTTTTTTAAGTCGTAGTAGACTATCATAATGATTAAAAAAAAGTTTTTTCATTGTTGTTAAATCCGGACGTAAAGCAGATCTGATACACTGAAGTCATTTCGTAGAAGTAAAGAGTATAAAGAGGCTTACAAAGGAAATAATAAATAAATATAGCACAATTAAAAATGATTAATTCTGTTCCTATATTTATTTTTATATTTAATAAGTATGGCGACGCGTTATTTGTCGCTGGCGATGAGTCGCCATGCCTACAGCCGATCTGATGAACCATGCATTACAAAAATCGAAAACAGTATTAAGATTCGGGACTTTGAACTAACTCTTACTTGGGTTAATATTTTATTGTTCTCGTGAATGCCATCTGCTGATGGTGGATAGACCAGTCAAAGTATTAGTGTATACATGATTATTACGCCTTAACTACCACACAGTGTTGAAAAATATTTCATCAGGACTTCACCCCTAGAAGCCCTGAAGAGTAATAATTGATCGCATTCAATATCGGTAATGAGTCGCGGTTTCATTTCTTCCAAGACACATATTTTACTCTTGCTTTAACACGCTTTAGCTTGGAGGTGTGTTTTGGTACGATGCTCACATCACTAGCAAGTGACCAACGTCTCCAGCAACGTAACCTCTGAGCTAAAGATGAAAGGAACTTGCGATTCCAAGTTCTACGCCAGTTAAATTCAGCTCAGGGCCCTATGCAATGTCAACAATGTATATCATAGTGTAGGTATAACAAAATTCCGAATACCTTAAGGAAAATAGAAAATCATAATATTCTTAAAAATGAGCTCCGCAACCATATAATTAAAAAATGTTATTATGGTATCAATGATTTTTTTGCTGTGAAATAATAAAATTAAATAAAATGTATTTACGTAATTACATAATTAAATGACCAAATAATTAACACATGAAAACTTGGACAGATATTGATATTAATAAATGCGTGGGTCAGCTAGTATAATATAAATTGTAATGTTAATATTTATGTTAATATTTTTTCGTGTCGTGTTTCGCTCCCTATCCCGCTTTTTCCTGCCACTATCAGAATTTGGTCCAATAGTAAAAGTTGGGGGTCTCGGCAAAACGAAGCTGTGTATAAACTTTCAGCCTGTTATTAATCACTGAAATCCTTTGTATGAATGTATGAATCACTGAATTGTACGTGGGCCCGTGGACTATAATGTTATTGTGATTCTTGTCATAAGTTTAATTATTTAATTTGATCGTAATTTATGCTATGCGCAACCTGGGTCCATAATGACACTTTATTTGATGTATGTTCTACGTTTTTAACTTTGTGGAATGTAAATAAATAACACTTTTTAAAATATGCACATTAGTTGATCAAAGCAAATTATGAGATGATTTTAGTACTATTAAATCTTCTTTTTGTTTCCCTGTTGGTTTTAAAATTCATTATTTCATGTAACACATAAGTAGGAACATATTTTACCTTTTACGGTCCTTTGATGCAAAGAAAAACAGGCATGAATTTAACACAAGGTATTTATTTGCTACAAAATAGAGCACTATTTCAAAAATAGTTCACACTCTACATCCTTTTGTTTTACATTGCACTATCGCATGAATGTATGCGTGACTTGTGCTGTAGTTAATAGTCAATAACGAACAGTAAATATCCGTAAAGATGAATAGATTGTAGTTAAAACTAAACTCCTATTATAATTCTAGCTAGATGTACTCTTCCACGCCTCGCTGTGGCACTTTGTAGTTACATTGATGAAATATGAGAAACAAAACAGAAACCAAAAATAGTTATACCTAATAAATAAATAAATAAATATTTCGAACATCTGACACACAACGCCATCTAGTCCCAAGCTAAGCAGAGCTTGTGTTATGGGTACTAGACAACTGATATAAATACTTATATACTTTTTTTTCTGTAAATACATACATATTATACATAGAAAGCACCCAAATTCTGAAACAAATATTTGTAGATCATACAAACATTTGGTCCGACCCGGAAATCGAACCCGAGACCTCATGCTTAGCAGTCGCAAACGCTACCACTACGCCACCGAGGCAGTGTTTGAAACGAGTTGGATTATTTTTTTAAATCCTATTAGAACGTTCTAAGATTAGCGTGCACAATAATGTCTTATACATAGCAACGTTATCTACTGTTTAATATACTTATATTGATTAAGCACGTATGTGAGCATAAAATGAGAACTAACCAATTAGTACAAAATAAGGAGGCAATAAATTCTGATGTATTTTTATGTCTGTTACCAAGGACTCCGTCTTTTATGAACTGATTTTGAAAATTATTTGGAGATTTTAATTTTCGTTTCATTAATATTAATATTAAGTTCGAATTTAAAGCAAGCCATTTACGAAAATTGATATAGAAAAAGTCGTGGATGCGATTTTAAAGTTATAATATGTATTTTCATATATACACATTTGTGAGTATAATATTACAGTTGCACACTATTATGTACATAGCATGTATAATTTCAAAATAAAAATGCATCAAACACGAATACAGCGAATGAGACGACAAACAAGTTTACAAAAATGTCGAAGCCGGACACGGACATTTTTGGGGTCAGCTTAACAACTGTCTGACTTACGCAAAAATAACGCAATGAGTAGCCTGTTTATTACTATGTTTGATACATTGATATCTGTGTCGAAAACCAGGCCACGAGATGTGTGACGTCACTGACTTCTCCGTTTAGACGTATCCTTGCTATCAAATACGTAAGCAAATATAAATTAAACGATTGTGTCGTCGCTTGTCTATGCTATGCAAACGCTAGTAGGGATTTAACTTTAAAATTTAGTTAAAGTTTATAGCAAACAAATAACATTCAATAACTACCTTGATGGCGACTTGTAAGCGACTGCTGTGCTTGAGTTTTCTGATTCGATGCCCAGGTCCGACTAAATATTTTATGATCTGCAAATGTTTGTTTCGGAGTTTGGGTGTTTTCTATGTATAATACACTCATTTGCAAAAAAAACGGGCGGTTTCGATTTTCTTCCTGGCTGAAAAAAATAAAATACCAAAAAGGTTTTAATCATTTGAACATGTTACTGGCCAGTTATAAAAGTGCCATAATGTTTATAAGAGTACATTCCAAATTAAAATTTTTGACTGAGCCTGGTTTTCAAAGAAAACAACTTTTAACTACATTTTGTGGCGCGAATTCCCTATAGTTAATATCGACTCTAATTAACTTTTTGTCAATTTTTACTAAATTATCTGATGTCCTTGACATTTAAAAGTATTGTTATTGCTGTTTAGCAATCTCGAAAATGGTAGATAAAGTGATAAAAGCGAGCAAAATTATTGCGCTGCTTAAAGAAGGTTGCAATGCTTCGTGGCTCAGAGGCTAAATGTGAGTCGGTCGACAGTTCAAAGGACCTGGCAGCGCTATCAAGAGACCGGTTCCGTCAAGAGAAGGCCTGGTTCTGGCAGAAAGACATGTACCGAACCACGGGATGATCGCTTTCTAGTTAGTCAAGCGTTGAGAAATCGCAAATCTTCTTGTGGACCTCAAGAACAGCCTCGAAGAAGTAAGAAATGTGCAAATTAGTCTATGGACGGTCAGGAGGAGGCTTCTCGCTGCTAATATACACAGTCATCGCCCGGCACGCGGCCCTAAATTACTCCGTGGACATCGAGTTGCCAGACTTAGCTTCGCTCGAAATTGTGTGTCATGGACTCATGAAGACTGGGATAGGATATTGTTCTCTGATGAAGCCAGGATATCTCTGCATGGTGAAGACCGACGTCGGCGAGTGCTACGTAGACGAGGAGAACGCTTTGCAGAGGCATGTTTTGAAGAAATCACTCCTTATGGAGGGGGCTCTGTTATGTTTTGGGCAGGAATAAATTCCATGGATCGTACGGAGTTAGTCTTCATCGAAAACGGTACACTGACTGGACACCGATACATAACGGAAGTTCTAATTCCTTATGCACAACCCGCTTTAACCGCTCTTGGCGAAAACTCATTTTTTATGGACGACAACGCTCGCGCCCACCGGTCTGGCGATGTGGAAGCGTATATGCTAGAAGTCGGAATTCGTCGTTTGGACTGGCCAGCTAGAAGTCCGAACCTCAATCCCATAGAGCATGTCTGGGACGTTCTGAAGCGACGAGTGAGATCAGTGCAGCCGGCTCCGCAGACCATCAGAGAGCTAAAGAATGTGATTACCGCGGAGTGGGAACGTATTCCCCAAGAAACCATAAAAGAAATACTCGCTAGCATGCCCAGACGAATGCAAGCCGTGATTTCAGCAAGAGGGGGTCACACTCATTACTAAACTTTTATCTGCTTTTAATGTATTCAAGAAAAACAAAGAAATTAACGCGTTTCATTTTTATTTAGCGAGCAGGTACAATAATAGTGTTTTGAGCTTAAACGTTATTTCTCAATAATTTAATCAAAATGTTATGATAAAACTGATGATACCTATTCCTTCCTAATTAATTTATGAAATTCTGAGGATAACAATACCTAAAATTGTCAAACAAACTAATAGTAACTATAAAATAGTTCTTTGCTTAAGTGCCCGTTTTTTTGCAAAAGAGTGTATGTACGTATTTACACAAAAAAGTATATGTGTATTTATATCAATTGTCTAGTACCCATAACACAAGCTCTAGCTTGGGACTAGACGGCGTTGTGTATTAGATGTCCAACAAAAAAACTTTAAATGTGCTTGGAATATTTCAATACCATGCAGATATTTCTAGAATATTTAACTAGAATAATATTTACATTACAATAACATACTTATTCAGCATTTAAAAGGCCTGGTGGTTCTTACAATAATGTATTGTTTTGTTTTTTTTTGCTCCATTTGTGATCTTGTGACGATGACTAAGATATGAGGCCAGGACGTCTGCAAGTACCTGATTATTCTTTGAGCATTCTTAAATTTACATGAAAGTACAGTCTTGGCCAAAAGTATTAGACCCCCTATAATTTTTTTTTTGGTATAGGAGGCAAACGAGCATACGTATCGCCTGATGGTAAGCGATTACCACCGCCCATGGACACCCGCAACACCATAGGCGTCACAAGTGCGTTGCCGGGTTTTTGGGGGAATGGGAAGACGGATAGGGGAAGGGTAGGGTGTGGCCTCCGGTACCCTTACTCACTCGGTGAAACAGAGTGCAGGCGCTATTTCACACCGGTTTTCTGTGAGGTCGTGGTATTACTCCGGTTGAGCCGGCCCGTGCATGCCGAAACGTGGCTCTCCCACGGATTTATTTATTTAAGGCCAATTATAAAAATAGTTTCAATTTCAAAATTAATATATTAACATAGTATGACTTGAAAAACTTACTTAAGGGCATTGGATTGTTAATAGTTAGAAACAAATGCAATTATTTTTTAATATTTTTTGAATTATTGATGTTTTAATGGGGTGCCTAATACTTTTGGTCAAGACTCTACATTGTTTGATTGTTCATTAAATTTATTTCGCTACGAATACGAAAGGACATTTTTAATGTACAAGCTAGAACAAATTTTTGTAAACGATGTAAAGCGATAAAGGCAAATTAGAGTAGAAATTCTTTTTCATTGGAGCCGTGCTAAAAGATTCAATTATTAGGATTCTTTCCCTCATTAAATTTAGTGTAGTTGAAGTTGTTTTGTACAGAGAAATATTTCGCTCGTTTATTCATTCAACAATTTTGATAATTTAGTCCCACGCATAATTATATATATCTCGCTTCTAATCTAGATCGCCACTCGTAAGTATTATTTAGAGAATGCGGTTAGAGTCCGGGTTGAATGATAGTTGGATTTACCAAAAATGATGTCATGTTACAACATGGCTGCTATTGTTCTGTAACCGGATCTATCAGATCAATATTGGAGCTTCATAACCCCTTATATGTTAAATCTAAATAAAAGATGTAAATAAATAATACTTTAAAGGGATAAACGTGAACCGAACGTGCCTCGGAAAGCACGTTAAGCCGTCGGTCCCGGTTGCCATAAAAATTTGGTAATCGTTATTGAGAAGTCAGTGCCCTCAAATATACTGACGCTAGTTTCAACCTTCGAATTCAGTTCACCCTCAGGGTTGCGGAGGTTTGATGCCGGTCGCTTCGTGGACAAACTGATATTCAGGTAAAATAGTTGGAACTAGTAACCGACCCCTTATAATCATGGGATAAGGCTAGGAAGAAGAAGAAGAAACGTGAACCGAAGTAGATTAGTATAACCTACTTAAAAGAACATTTCTGTATTTATATATGAATTTGACTCTACGACTTCTATTCTACTGCAAAAATTAATGACATGTTTTACTTTTCTATGGACCTTTTATTTTGTAATCGTTATTTTGCTGATCACAATCATTATTTGACTATGTAATCTAGACACACGTAGAAATGTCCACATGCTTAAAACAAATAGTACAAGCATGTAACAGCACTGTTGAAATAACACTGTTTAAATTACCTATGAGCAAGAGTTTCGAAAATATAGTAGATTTTGTATTGCCTTGATATATATTCGACATTATCTACATCTGTTTGTAACGATTACCATGCCTACTACACTCTTAAGCAAATTCAAACATTGGAATGTACATACCTACATACCACATGACAGTAGCCTATGGAAATGAGCTCTATTGCGTCCTCACACTAAATGAGTACATTCTCATTTACAAATGAATATCTTTGTTACTGTGGCGACTTTCACATTCAACACAACCGTAACTTACTACAATGCTATCTACCGAGGATACGCTGAACTACGATCTAACGCACTACACGGAGTGTGAGTGAGAGTACCAATCCTGAATCGCGCAATAGAAGTTCTCGCGCCGATTATCATATCTACAACAACAATAAACCGTGGGGCCGTGACCCGCAAGCCATAATCATCTCGCCTGGGCGGAGGATCCTCGCTTTGTGTTGGAGGGACCAGACACCCGTTCCTCCACAGTACCTTTTAACTCTGCTTAGTCTCTCAATCACGATTTTTTTATGTATGTACCTGCCAAAGTGACTCTACTCTGCCTAATGAAAAGCATGAGCAGAATCCAAGAGTAGTGGTCTCCACACATGGTTGTTTATTCAGATGCTTCTGCATTAATGGGCCTCTGGTCTCGAAGTCACCAACGAAACACAACAGTACGAATGCTGTCATTTTAGGTTGGTCTTCTGTGGGAATATTACCGCTTCTTTGCCCACCTTGAAGTATTATCATTTTTATTGCCCCTAATCCATTCTCCGAATTAGGGTGCATAAACCAGTAGATAAGGGTACCTAATAATAAAATAAATTAAAGTTTAAAAAATTCAAAATTTTAAATGTAAACCTAACTAAATTCTTAAATATAAGAATTTTCATCCTAAATTTCACTGAAATCGTTGCAGCGGTTTAGCCGTGAAAGAGTAGCAGATAGACAAACAGAGTTATATTCGAATTTGCAAATGTTTATGTCTAGTTTAAGTTAAAAGTGATTCCATTCCAGTGAAAGATTCCATTACATAACTAGACATATGACTACATTTAACAGATCAAGCTAATGTAAAGCGTTTAAAAATAAAAGTAGATTAAAAGTACGTCCGGCCTCAGAGTCTGCAATATGTTGGTATGCATTGTTTGCACGTATATGCGTACATATTGAGTAACGTATTCAATGTCATTGCTAACTGATGCGCATACGCTACTTGTTGTGAAATTATGAGGCACCTTTAGTATCCACGCCAATTTAAAACTATTTTAGATTTCATTCAGGTTAGTAAGATGTAATTCGTGTGGTGACGGATTTAAAATATAAAGTGTCACCACTCCTGTATATTCCATAGATTTCATAAGAGGCGACTGATCGAGCAAACTATGTAGGACAACATGACTGCAGAAACAAGGAAAACTTGAAACAAACCCTAAATTATCAACTCGTCGGGCCAGCGTGGTATAATAGAGCAAAGCTTCGTTTCTAATAAGAGGCCTATATAAATAAATTGAGCTAACCAGTATAGTATCTGGAGACAGTCAATTTTACCATTGGACTTTCGAAGATTACGACTAGAGATAAAAAAAACTAGAAAAATATATCATTTACTTTGTTTTGGCTCTGCATCGCCCTAAGGTCGACTGGAAGAAAATGCCTACGGCATTAAGTCTACCTTTGTCACTGATAATGTGCATAAAGTAAAATAAATTAAAAAAAAAAAAAAAACTAACAACTTTTAGGGTAAAAAAAGAAAACATTACAAATCTTTATTTATAAATATACAGTTTTAGTGTTTACTAAAAAGTTTGAAGTATTTACGGTTCATTAACCCTAAAATCTTCAAACTTCTTATTTAAGATCTGATGTTAATTAAAAAAATATATTCAAATGAATTCGCTGAAGAGGATAGCGATTTAAATTATTAAAGTCAACGGTATTTGGCTCTTTAAAATCAACCATGAAAACGGTTATTTGAAAATAGGTAACTAACAGTTTATTTAATAATTAAATTGATGATAGGTACAGTATATGTGGACAACGAAATAAATAGTAACGGTTAATTTGAATGGATTCTATAAAGTATTTTCATAAACCGAATTTGAATATGTATGCATACAGTATTTTTATGAGTTTTATTATTTATGGTCGAATGAATTATATTAAGGTATAATTTATATACACTTATCAGTTACAATTCATATGCGTTTGTAAGATGGTTAAAGGTATCAGGGATATGGAAGAAATAATTATCGATTGTTCTCCTACCACATTTAGTTTGTGTATGCGTGTGGAGCGTACAATATGAACTCAAATCAAATTTTAAGCAAACAATGCAGCATTTAATTCGTCCCTTAATGAGATAAAACTGTGTCGGATAGATTGAGGACAGACTAGTATTACCATTCTGTCAGAACACAACTCCACTTTCTTCTTTAAAACTAAGTACTTATACAAAACAATGACACACTAAAGCAACAATATCAACTTGTACCGGACTATTGTGTTTATGACGAAAGTGACTAATTATAATTTATAATAATAAGTGTAGAAATGTAGAAAAATATGGAATAAAGTTTAAAACCTATTTGTATACATCATTTGTTACAATCTTAAAAAGGAAGTGTGTGTCAGCGTGCGTGTGAGTGTTGTGAGCGTGTGTATTCGTGTGTGTATGCGTGTGTGACTATGTTGTAAATAGTACACAGTAATCAAGTAAATATACACAGTTGTTTTACCACTAAGCGCTGAACTAGTCTGGTTATTTGACAAAGTGCCAACTGTAATTTGGCAAAGACATGAATCACGATTTACCTACTTTTTTAATATCATTAAAACATATTCATAAGCAACTTTATCTTACTTTACATATATAGCATTTATCGATCGATGTACGGACACTATAAAACTCCTTGAATTTCAAAGAAAATTAAACAACTAAAATGTTTCCTTCATTAACAAGCTAACATTTGTCTACACAGTACATTGCTGCTATTATTGTACCGTGATATGAATACATTATATAAAATTAAATATATTTGACTATTCACCTATTCTTCCACAAGGGTGCTAACTAGTTGGAAACAAAGACAAGTAGCAAATAAGGTCAAGATGACACAATATGTATGTGCTCAATGTTATGACGGCTAGACACTTAAGGTTGACCATTGTTCAAGAGGTTTACTCTCGTTCACAAATATACCAAGATGGATCTGTGACTCACTGTTCTCTACTTAGGTTCCATGCTTAAATTTTTAGGTTACAAGTACTAATAATAATAATTAAGTTTATTTTCTCTTCAAAAAATGGTTATTACAATGGGATTTGAGTTCAATAGAATTAATTTCAACCACGTTAATCAAAATCAAATTAAAATTAAAATCCAAATCAGTATCAATATCAAATCAAAATCAGAATCAAAATCAAATCAAAATTAAAATCAAATAAGTACTACTGATAATATAGATAATACATTCAGTATGGACAATGAAAAGCAATCCCGATTAAAAAAGTGAAACTGTAGGTAATTAAAACAAAAACAAACTACTTTAAAACTGTTGGAATGGTTTACTACCATTTACATACCTATAAGACAGTAAATCAGTTAAAAAGAGAGAGTTAAAGGCTATTTATTGTACATTACAAAAGTCTGCAAAACAGCATCGGGTTTTTTAAGATTTTCTTATAGATTTTGACCTCCCTAAACAGGAAAAATATCCTAAAAATTCTATCACGTAGGTTTTCAAGTATTTTGCAGTATTTATGTTCATTAGTAATAAACCTATGGAGTTTTTTAATTTTATAATTGGTTAAAAATCTAAATAAAAAAAAAAAACTATTCTTTGATATGACGTCCTGGCGGGAGGTACGGTACAATAGATTAATGTTTTGAAGTTCAGAGATCGTGTTCATTCACATTGAAGCGCTTTTAATTGATGGGGTGGGGACTTCAAAATACACACGATGCTTTTGGGTCAGCAGGCAGGCTATTCTAAATGCACTGAACTAAAAGTGATCGACCACCCCGAGAAACTTTAAAACCCGGAGAGAAAAAAGTTATCAATACTAATTTAGTACCACCAAAAAAGGTTTTGTGGGCCCCTTTCCATATCGAATTGAGATTAATAAAAACAATTTGTAAAATTGTTGCAAATTAAAATAAAATTTAAAATTTGTTGAATTTTAATTTAAATTTATAAATATGAAATGGAAATCGGAAAAGGACTCGGCGAAGTATTAAGGAAAAGGTTTTATAAAAAACATGAATAAGTAAATATGCTTTATGCTTTGGACCAAATGTTTGTATGATCTGCAAATATTTGTTTCGGAGTTTGGGTGTTTTCTATGTATAATATGTATGTATGTATTTAAAAAAAAAAGTATATAAGTATTTATATCAGTTGTCTAGTACCCGTAGTACAAGCTCTGCTTAGTTTGGGACTAGATGGCGTTGTGTGTTAAATGTCCGAAAATATTTATTTATTTATTTATTGGTTGTAAAAATATATAACGTTTGATAATTTTGAATAAACGAGCGCTTTTACTTATTTTTGGTGTTTGAATTTGCAAATAAAAGCAACGCAACGATTCTGACATCAGCGCATTCTAAAATATATATAATTCAGTAAAAATTTGTCATGAGATAACAAAGATTTTTAGTTTGCAGACCTATGTTATTTTTCAAAACCTATCTATCAAATTCAAGGTCAGTTACATTAAAAGTTCCAAGAAATAATCTCTCCACACACACAGACAACAGTCCCCTACTTTTGTACGCCAAGCACAAGTTATCGAAATCCTAACTAATCCAAACTTTCACTACATTCATGATAACTGTTTCTATGTGGCTATTTTAGAGTACCAGCTTTTCAATTAAAACAATAACTGTCACGGCTGAGATGATAATAATGTCTAGCCTCAGTATTATGGTGTCATGTTTAATGACATAGTATATAATATTACTTAGTGATAACCTGCCTAAAAGTATGACGTCATTAAGATGATTAATATCAGACTACTTTCAGAACAACGTATTATGTAACATGATACGATCTATACATATAACACCTGTAGTGACGTTAAAAGATGAAATCATGTATAATGTGGAAATACTCGTACCTATTTTGTTTAACTGTCTGACCTTAACTACTGTAAAAGGCTCGAGACACAGATCCTTAAATCTTAGCCGCATAGAAATCGTAATAATAAGACACGTGTTTTAATATTACGATTTCTGTAGGTACTTAAGCCTCAGTTCGTAAGACGTAGAAGTTTACGTTTTCAGGGCTTTTTTGAAGAAGATTGAGCTTGAAATTTTTTTGTATCAATAAACTGCTGAGGCTAAGGCTAAAACGAAACAATTTTCAGCAGGTACATCAAGAATGTTGTGAACATTCTTAAAATTATTTATTTAAAAAATAAAACAAAGAGTTGCTAAAATGACTACTCAGCAAGATAGAAGTCATTTTAGCAACTATTTTTTTTGACATGAGTAAAATCCAGGTGTGGTGGTAACCATTCTAACTGCGAATGCGGACAATGAAGCATGGTGACCCTTACTATGGTGGCCTAGTGAGAAGCTTTCTCACACCGCGTTTGAAGAACCAGGGTCTACAGAAGGAGGGAAACATGTGCGTAGGCAGTGAGTTCGAGATTTTAACTAACCGTCACAGGAAGGAAGAGTGAATCGTTTAGTTCTAGAGCGTATGTCAATCACTTTAAAACGTTGGTTGCCTACCTACCTAACTATGGTGGGTTTGTCTAGTGTTTTTTTTCAAGTTTTCTTATTTACAGTGTTGTTGTCCGGCATAATTTGCTCACTATTCGGCTCTTACGACTTTCATGCTCATACGGCTCATACGAGTGTCACAACATGATGTACGAGTATACATGTTGTGACACTCCTTATTTTTAATCCATCATGTAATATATGCCAATAAATAAGTATAGACTTGTTTTTCTCTACTTTGTATTTGCTCCGTGTTTGTATGTACCATTGATGTATAGTAATTTAATTGCATGTACAGAATAGAGTTATTGTTCGATAGTTTATTCAAATATAAATTGACAGTACGAATGGCGAAGTGGTTGGTTGGGCGCCACGCTGCTTTCTACTACGCTGAGGAGTCGAGGGTTCAAATCCTACATCTGATAACACACTGTGTATTATCCTCAAATTGTTGTTATGAGCCTAGGTGTCCTTTGTGTATGTTTATAAAGTTCCCCGCGACACAGTACATACACAGAATTAAGAAGTTATTTTCGTTGGGTAGATTAGTAGATTTTAAATCGGCCTATTAATATATACGCTAATTACTAGATTTTCTAAAGGTTTTTATTTATAATGTATTAGAGTTAAGACTCACGTTTGTTACGACGATAATAAATTTCACTGATCATGTCCAGATCGTTTATTGTTATTGAAGATTTTTTTAAATATTTGTGAGAAGTTAATCAGAATGTAGACATTATTTTGCAGATCAAAAGAAGCTGTAGATTGTACCTAATAATATGATAGTTTAATCGATCTTGTGGATCTTTAAAAAGATATGTATCGTAATCGATAAAGCGTTGAGACGCATCCGTCGACCGTGACACAGGACGTGTGACCCCGGGCCTGTTACACTCACCTTACACTTGGAAACTATGTATACTGACTTAGGACTGCTACTATTCTTATAAGTTGCATTCGATTTGCTCATAAAAGATACAGTGTGAAGATTTTCCATTTATAAATTTTGATTGAAGTTTCACACATATTTTATGTTTATAAGAATACTTTTGCCCGTGGTTCCACCCGTTGGTATATCGGTAAAAGTATTAAAACGCCAAATTTCCTTTCAATCGGTTCAGCGGTTTATCCGAGCAAGCGTAAATGATAGACTATATTTAAAACAGAAAAAGATTGAAGGTTTACCTAATGCGTAGACCGATTTTCCTAAATTTCCAAAACGTAGGTAAGTCATAATGATAGCCAACTGTGGCCAGTCCAATATATTTTACAAGAATCGTGTACCGAAACGGGGAAGTATTTATACGAATCATCATATTTACGTAATTTAGCAGTTGGTAGTAGATTAACTTAAGTCACATGTAATAAATCAATATTGCATCCATGCAACACACTTTAAATATAAGTTTAGCAATGACTTGGTGCTGTTTTTTTTCGGTTAATCGTATTCAATTTCAAATGCGATACGAATGGTATACAGTAGCAATTGAAATATTAAAATATTACCCATCGCTTAAAATATATTAAACGTTTCTATCTCAAGTAGTGTCTTTCTATGTAAGCCAAGTAGTAGTAGCTCATTTATCTACTTCGACAAAGATAGTGATTTTTAGGCAATTCCACTGATCACACTTGTCCAAAATTAATTACAAAGACACTACGAGTACGTTCGAACGTACGAACGACTAATGCCCGGTTCCTATATTTAACGAATCGTCATCGTGTAAAAATTTTCTATAACCGACTACGAGTCGTAAATACCATTCCTCAATTTATTTTTTATAGGAACGATTTTAGCTTACGACCCGTATAATATACGACTTTCATACCTAGAACGGATCGTTTTTCAAATATAGGAACTGGGCATAAGTATACGAACTACTAGTTCGATACTATGAACTTAGGATTTTACATGTCTTGAAACGTCAAGGATGTTTTCTTGTATAATTTCCTTTTAGCTAATTCCAGGACTATAAGAGTATATTTATAACTAAATATCTTTTCTATTCTAAATAATTTATTTTTCTTTTCAAAGCCATGTAGTTAGTGAAAGGTGCACCATGCATGTGACCCCAAAAGAATACAGGTAGGCATATTTAATTTGCAAAAATTGCACACGACCGCCTCGTTGGTCTCGAGTTCGATACCCCGGTCAGACTGTAGTTGGGTGTCTTTTAAAAGATATTATTCATAGCAGATTATGGAATATGGAAGATGGATGGCGGTGTTTCCCGCCCATGCTTCAGAGAGCACGTTAAGCCGTCGGTCCCAGTTGTCAGGAACACCTATGACAATCATTGTTGGGAAGTCAGCGCCCTCAAATATACTGACAGCTAGTTCAACCTTTGAATTCAGTTTACCCTCAGGATTGCGGAGATCCGATGCCAGTCGCTCTGTGTTAAAACTTGTTTTACTAATAGCCGACGCAATTAATCTTGGGAATAATAAAGGCAAGGAAGGTGATATTAAATGCACATTTTACAAATACACATGTCCTCATCATCAGCTTTAAGCAGTCCGCTACTGGACATAAGCTCCTCTTTAGAAATAATGTTTTGGGCCACTATACACACACTGGTCAGACGGGTTTGTATAGGGTCTGTTTATAGTGTTCATTTCCTTCTTTTTTGCAGTGAAGTTGTCCTGCGTAGTTTGCTCCCTTGGTAAGCTGCTACGACACCCGTCGGTGATGATCCATCGGTCCATGATGAGGTGTGGTGACAATCCATATTCTCACTCTGCCATCGCACGAACAATACACAAGTGAAAAGGGAACCTAACTTCGGTGAAATTCTTATTAAATTAATAATTTAGGCTAATTTTATATTTAAATCTGTTCCAACCCTAACGCTGATAATAGATCAATTTGTTAATAACATATTGGTCGGTTAGTTATGATAAGATAATAAATCGTTTTAAAAAGTATGGACATTTTGCTTAACACGTGTTCATATTCATGACACGGATACATACATATACATTTTACATTATATCGATTGATATGTTCAACATATTAGGAAGTATATAAAATGTTAATAAAAACAGTGTAAAATGTCGAGAATATCTTTCTGGTTTTTATAAACTTTAAAATGTCAAGTGGCAATTAGGACATTCGTAAAAAGTTTTGCGCTATTATTTTGGCAGAAATCGATAACAGTAATATAACTAACCACAAATGTAGTTAGCTTTGGCTTTATCTAGTGTTATAATGTTACCAGATTAGTAAAGAAGGTTTTTTATACCTTATTCAAACACGACTAGGCCAAAGAGAAGGCAAATTAGAAGATAGTTCAGATTCCTAATTTATTGTATTAGTTTCAATATCTAATGATGTTCAACATATAGTTGAAGACAAATAATCACTTTAAAATTATATCATCAAAATTTCGTATTTAAAACTGAATGAGAAAGCTCGGTGAAAGAATATCAAATGTCAAGAGCGAACTCAGGTGAACAAAGTGGAATAAACTTTAATAAATGGCATTTTTTTGCCTTGAAAGTCTTTCATAAATGACTTTTGATAAACTGCGAGCTTATATACATATGTATACCTACGTACAATAAATACCTGAATCTAAAATTTTATTTTTCTGTTGCTTGCTTTTGGTATTTATTTACACACTGTAAATGCTACCTACTCTTTAATTCCAAACTTGAAAGAAAAATAATTACAAACCATTTTATTTAACTGTTTTAATCATTCTATATAGTATAGTATCATTTCCTCATTTTGTCCAATAAAATAAAACGTTGGATTCTATATTTGGTTTACGTAAATTTATTGTAGGTATGTTTACAACCGTGGGTAACATCACCATCAGCCCGTTTCAGTCCTCTGACATAGGCCTCTCCCAAGTAACACCATAGAGCCCAGTCTGTTGCTTTTTGCATCCAGACGGTGCCAACTCTCCTATGCAAGTCATCCCGCCATCTCGGCAAAGGGCGTCCCACACTGCGTTTGTCTCACCACCTGTGTAACATCGCGGGGCCAATTTAGTCTAAAAAAGGCTAAATTGCTCATTATTACATCAGCTATCTTCCAGTGAAAGTTCCGTCAAAATCGGTCCAGCCCTTTCAGAGATTAATCGGAACAAACAGACAGACAGACAAAAATAGTAGAATATGTTATTGTGGTATATATATAGTTAGATAATATAATTAAAACAGAAAAGTGTTTCTTATTTAACAGCTTTTATTTAACAGATCACACATAGGTACGTACCGTTAATAAAATAAGCAATTAATATGATACAAATATTTTCATGAACCAACATGTTTCCGTGGCTCATCTCATAAAATCGACGTGATTAGATTCTTTAGCTATTCGAAGTAGCACACTTGGATTTCCCAATAGCGCGCCATCTTAGCCTTTAAAATTTCCCGCTGCTACAAAGGTTTGAGACAATACGCTATCAAATTTAAAAGGATCGCGTCTTCTATGGACTTGGGTGTGGCGAAGAGGGGATGGATAGTTGGCAGGATATCGTCTCGGACGAAGCGCAGTGGGTTTTCTGAAGGCTGCGGCGCGTGCCGCATGCCAACACCGCGGATGACCTCGCACGACCCTATTAATACAAGATACATCGACGATCTCACGTAGTCAGTAATCACAACCATGAGGTTCATCTACAGGTGTTTGTGTTTCGCCTCTGTGCTCAAGATCGTGGTGCCGGCACCGGCGAACGGGTTCGTCTTCCCTGACGATAGGAGGCAACAAAAGAAATTGGAACCAGTGATCACACCACCAGTTCTGCCCGTTTTAGAACATTTGGAGCGTGATCCAAGTACACTATTGCCAAGTGAACTAAAACCTAGTCAATTCAAGCCTAGACATGGTTTTGGCGGCGGTTTCAATGTAGCTCCGTCTGGGAACGGTGGGCTCACAGCGAGTATTAGTAGTAGCGGGAATGGAGGTGGAGCCAGTCATTCAGCATCGCAGTCCTTCTCTTTCGGATTCAACGAAGGTTTTAGCGCATCGCATTCCGCCAGTCAAGCTTCATCGTTTAATGGTTTTGGAAGGTCAGTAACCTTTTGTTAGTTTAGTAATCTTGTTCAATAATACGATGTGTCTTACAGCGCTCATTGTAGACGTAATTGCTTCGTTTCGTGACGCTATTAAGTGACAATATCTTTATTTTCAACCATTAAAAAGACATTGTAAGTTTTCTTAAAGTATATTCTTTCAGAACTTTATTGTTTTGACATACATAATAATATGTTTCCATGTTTATGTTCTTAATGTTTGAGAATGTGTTAATGTACATACATTTACACTAATTTATTTTATGGTTTTGGTTTGGAAACAATAAAAGTAATGTCTTGCATTGTTAAAGCCAGAAGGATAACCCTTAAATCAAAATCACTTTAATTATGTTTATAATTTTAAGATAAAATTCTGCAATAGCTTTTATTAATATTGATAATACCGTATACATAAGACGTAATATTTTTTTTGTGCGTTGATCACAAAAATGTCTTGATACCGGTTATATTATTCATAATGTGATACTATAATTAAAGATAAGTGTGCATAAATAGTCATCAATTATTTAAAGTTAGTATGTTTTTTATACTATTTACTAATATGGATACTTTACTTATTGGTTTATTAAAATAGTTATCATGTGTGTCTTCCCTTATATTTTTAATAAAGTTATTACGATGTTATTATTTAAATGTTTATGTAGGAAATCATTGATAATGAACCAAGTTATGGTTTAAATAATTTAATATTAACTAACATTAGTTTGTATTGCAACTCGAAATAATTGCCTTAAGAAATAAATTCAAGTAAATGTAGTAATTATAGTATATTTGTTCAGTTATTAAGACATTCCTAAATAACGAATAATTTTGTCTTTACCATTGTCATTGTCAAACAGTTGCAGTTCGCTGCTCCCAAATCACACTACAGAACCCTGTCACCTTCTTTTACATCTCAGTGTAATCCTCAGTGCTTCCACTAAGTTTGGTATAATTGATTCAAATCAATTATACCAAACTTAGTGCAAGCAAAGATATTAGGTATCATCATAGTTTGTTTGTTATTCTTTCACGCGAAAACTACTAAATCGATCGTCATGAAACTTTCTATACATATCCTATGAGGTATTGGATGTAATATAGGATACTTTTTATTAAATACGACCGAAGCCACGGGCAAAAGCTAACATTTATATGAACATAAAAAAATTAATCCGTATTTCCGCGTATATAACGCCAAACCAATTTCCCTGATTCTTTTAGTATGAGATAGCTCATTTAGGCTATTGGCTATAATCACGCTAAGGCCAATAGGAACTAAGCAATAATGAAAAATTTATCCCTTTTGACTTTGAGGGACGCAAACAAAGTTAGGCGGTTTTTCCTTCATATTATACATATTTGTTATTTTACATAATATGATTCCATAAAGAAAAGTCATCCTGATTTTTTTTTTACAAAACTAGATAAAGTTTCGAATTAAATGTTATGGTCTGCTAATGGTCTTTCGAGGTTTTTAGTTATTACAAATTTAAAACTAATATTACGAAGAAATAAACTTTAAATTCCAATAAATATATTTAAAGGTCATAACTAATTTATACTTTAAATTATAATGATTGTTTCTCATTTATAAGTTTTTTTATCATAACAGAAAACCAGTATTTTTTTATGAAATTGGACTAATAAATTAAAATATATTTAAATTAAATAATAAAATTTTAATCAATATTTTGAAGAACTATAAAAGGATATAAATTTTGTTAATAATAGTTTAGAGAGAGAGAGAGAGATATCACTTAAAGAGAGAAAGAGAGCACTCATGACTATGTAATACATAATCATAAGTACTCTACTTAATACGTAGTACTTAAATGACCTGACGTATTTTTTTGGTAATTAATCCTAGCTAGAACGATTTATCGCCCCCGAAACCCCCTGCATACTTAATTTTATGAAAATCGTGGGAGCCGTTTCCGAAATTTAGATCATATTTACGAGTATATACAAGAATTGCCCGTTTAAATACTTTCTTTCTTTATTTTCTTTATTTTTAAAAAAGACAACTCCCGCATTAGGAATATACGTCCTGTGTCGCGGGGGACTTTACAAACATACATGTGACGGACACAAGGAACACCCAGACTCAGGACAACACTTTGTGGATCACACAAAGTGATGTCCCACGTGGGATTTGAACCCACGGCACTTGGCGCAGTAGAAAGCGGCGTAGTGACCGCTTAAACCACTAGGCCAATCGTGCAGTACTATATTGTGATTATAAATCTAATACCTAATCTAATCTAATACCAAATCTATACTAATCCATACTAACATGAAGAGTTTGTTTGTTTGAACGCGCCAATCTCAGGAACCGTTAGTCCGATTTGAAAAATTCTTTCAGTGTTGCATAGTCCATTTATCGAGGAAGGCTATAGTCTATATATCATCACGCAGATCAATAGGAGCGGAGCACCAATGAAGAATGATTAAAAAACGGGGGCAAATTTTCACTTTACTTACTTATGACAACATGTTCTTTGACACAGCCATTCGATTTTTTTTTATTTTGTTAATCCATGCGTACATTCCATAACGTCAGGTATTTTTCACGTATTTTTCTTTTACCCATATTTTTACCTGTTGTGAAAAATATGGGTAACAGACAATAAGTACCTACAGTTAACTGGGTCTACGACAGCAGACCTGTTCAACTGTATTTTTTAAAAATAACTTCCCTTATTCTCTTAGTACTAACATCTTTGATAGCCTTGCAAATTTCAACATCTTCTTAGATACGGAGTTCTCTACATACTAAAAATGTATGTGGTAAGTACGGTAGGATAATAAGGTACGTAAGATTAGAATCAAACTAAAGAATATTTTAACTTCCATGTAGTTCAATGAACTTATTTATCTTATAATGCTTTTTTCTTCGGTTTACGTATTTAGGAACAATGACACATCGAATAAAAATGTAGAGTACAATTGCACAAGGCCATATCATATTATGTCATTCAAATTGGTCATCACCTGTCAGTGACAAGTGGTGATAATGTCGAAACGTCGACACTTCAAGAATGTGCAGATTCCCATAGATAGATAGAAATAAGTCGTATGTTATAGAACGCGAAAGTTACTGGTGATAAATATATTTATACTAGCTGACTCTCGCAACGTCGTTTATTTCTACTATTGCCCGTAGCGTAATAATTTTTCCCCGTTTTTTAAACATTCTTCATTGGGGCTCCGCTCCTTTTGGTCTTAACGTGATGTATGGGTAGATGACTGTATCGTAAATAAATACTGATGTCTCCTTCATTAAAATGAATAAAAAAAATCATCTCGTAAAATATAATTATTAAAGCTTTTAATTTCTAATACAAATTTTATTCAAATAAACATTAAAATAAATTGCTCAATTGAGCAGTCCAAAACAGTGACGTCACAAGTTTGTATTTAGTACATTTTTCCTGTAAAGCTATCGTTTTGACAGATGATAACCCCATTTTATTATCATGCAACGTTATCTGTTTTCCAAATTATGTAATATGAAAACTTATTGACCCTAATATGACACCATATCTAGCGTTTGCTCAAATGACTTGGATTTTCCAAATATGACACAACATGTCAGTGGCATACTTTTACTGATGTCACATACTTTAGTGCATATTTCATACACACTTGAATGTGTTTTCTTGCATAATGCACATTTTATTAACTAAGTAGAAGTTAAAAAGCGAATGTCATAGAATTATTATAGTATATGTAAAATTACGTAACACAAATGTTTCTTTGTTTTGAATGATTTGTGTTATTTGGGAAAAATGAAAAGTTTTGCAATTCATGCTTATATTTACAGACATCTAGCCAATATAATATTAATAACATAATACTAAAAGGTACCGTTCATTATCTTCTTTCTTGTTGTGGTAGTTTTAAGACTTTTGTAGTGTTATAATTCGAGTAAGTTTATGTTTAAGAAGCATTTGTAAAGAATACAGTAAAAATAAAGTTAAAGTTGCCAGCTTATAACGCACGTTCTTTTTATGAAAAGCTCGTAATACAAGATGATAGAAGTGATGATCACTAGACCTATTTTCAAAAAAATCAGTAAATGTGACCCAGGTTTTTCACGTGAAATATCTAGTAATATATAGTATTTGTTTTGCTAACAACACGCGAGATATAAAACGGTAGGTAAGAAATCATTAAAAATTTAAAACAAAAAAGAAACAATTATTCAATCATAAATGTTTATTTTAAACAAAGTACATAAAGGTCATGACTGAATACGTTATTTTTAAAACATTGACCTTAAACCTTGATAGAAGATTCAGACTCGACCATGAATTTGTATGCCTCTTAACTCTTATGTAACCGATAGGCATATGGAATTGATTATAACATATGTATGTTGATGTATCTCTGTAGTAACAGATTAAGAGTAAGGAGTGTCAGCATAGGATACATGCTCCAAGGGGAAAAAAGAGGTGAATCAAATGACCGATTAAGGAGTCTACATACGTAGAACTACAGCATTGAAAAGAGCAGACAACTACTCTGGTATATAAGAAATAACTAACTATAATTTTACTCTATGAGTGAATGTCTAAAATAACTTTCATATGGTTGTCTGTGTCTATCTATATAATAATAATAAATAAATAAAATTGTTTGTAATATTAAAATCACCGCTTTCTACTACATGCATATGAATATATATACGGTACACATACCAAAATATATATTTTTAAAATTTTTGTCTGTCTGTCTGTTTGTGCCCGCTAATCTCAGGAACCACTGGTCCGATTTGAAAAATTCTTTCGGTGTTGGATAGTCCATTTATCGAGGAAGGCTATAGGCTATATATCATCACGCTACTGCTAATAGGAGCGGAGCACCAATGAAGAATGTTTCAAAAACGAGGGAAAATTTTAACGCCACGGGAAATATAAGACGCAAACGAGGTTGCGTGGGTCAGCTAGTTATATATAATTTTCGCGTCACGTTGTTGCTTACGATGTATTCCAAAAACTTCTAATCGATTTTCACGTTTACCGATTTTGAAATGTGTGTTTTGTTCGCGTGCCTAAGATAGGATAGTTAACATAACACTTTAATATGAGCCGAACATCACCGATAAGAGATTCAGACTGACGGACAGTAATATATAATATTCAATTGTTATTCAATGAAATTTGAAAGCAAAATAAAAATGTGTGTTAAGACATTATTATTCATATACTTTCAAGTCGTGGGAAACACTAAATGTTGTACTCGACAAATATTTGAAAACATAACAATGTTGTTACACAATACATTAGTACGAGTTATAAGTAGACAATGTACCACAAATGTACAACATATTCGAGAAAAAAAGAAAAGACAATGCAAGTATAAATTATTATTTGTTGGTAGTTAACTGCTATTGTAACGACAGACAATCACAACTAAGTAAATACCATTTGATAAATAGACATTCAAAAATACATTGTGCATGAAATTCTACCATGTTATGTGGTGTTCTAGAAAACTCTACTGGTGGAAAATTATATCAAACAGCTTCGACAATTATGTTTATCACAATAAACTTACCAACACGGGTAGAATATACAACTTGAAAATATTCTAGGCCTCCGCTAATCACGTTGAAAAACATTGACTTATTGATTGATCGAATTCAAACAGGATGTCACATATACAGTATCGTCTTCAGTACAAAATACACTGTTTCTCATTTGAAATAATGAAAAATATTGTTCTTTCTAGTGGGTTCAGCGGCAGTCAAGCGAGTAGCCAAGCGGCCTCATTCAGTGGCTCCGGACATTCTGTCTCAGGTGCTGCCTCGTCTGCATCAGCTTTAGGCAATGGCTTTGGAGGAAACTTTGGCAGTCAAAGCCAAAGCGCTTCATCAGCTTTCGGATTCAATTCACTCAATGGATTCCAACAGCCTAATGTGAGTATTAAATTTTATCCGTTCTAATATATAAAGCTGAAGAGTTTGTTTGTTTACTTGAACGCGCTAATCTCAGAAACCATTGGCCCGATTTGAAAAAAATATTTCATTGTTAGAAAGCCCATTTATCGAAGCAGATTATAGGCAATATATCATCACGCTAAGACCAATAAGAGCGGACTCAATAAATTATGTTATAAAAAGGGGGGTAAGTTATATAAGGGCAATAGAAGATGTAAACAAGGTTGCGAGGTTGCGTGGGTCAGCTAGTGTGAAAATAAAACTATGCACACGATGTTTTCCTGTGCGAACTCACTAAGGTATGCATGATTGATGAGAAGAGGTTTTTGTCCAAGAGAGGATTGTTAAAGACTGATGATGACGTGCATAATAATCTATGAATGAGGATGTACCCAAACAATGAACTCACTGACAATTAAGAAAATAACGTGTAGGACACGGGTGTAGGATTACGGACGATCCGTGCAAGAGAGGTTACTAGTTTAGACCATGAATAAGAATAATATTCATAAGTACCTCTGCGACTAGTCCAAGCGGTTCATAATTACAAATCTACTACGTATCGAGAATACAATATTATTTATTGTATTTTACAGCCCGTATCAATTTTTTTAATGGAATATGCGCAAACTAACAGACGTATCACCTGATAGTAAGCGATTATCGCCGCACGTGGACTCACTCGCGTCACAAGTGCGTTGGCGACTTGAGCAGAGGGGTTGTGGTAAGGGCTCACTCAGTAAAACAGCGCAAGCGCTATTTCACACCGGTTTTCTGTGAGGCCGTGGTATCGCTTCAGTCCAGCCGGTCCACTCATGCCGGAGCGTAGCTCTCCCACGGTAATAAAATTAGTTCTAGTCTTCTCTCTAAAGTAGTTTTCGTGTAGCTGACTGTCGTTTAAACTAAGACAGTAATGATATTGACGATTACTAATTCATATTTTCATATGCATTTTAGGTCTTCGGAGACGGACTCCTAGATGCTAGACACAGAGGCGCACCCAACTTCCCTCAATTTCCTACTTCTACTGGAAGAATCAAAGGAATTGGGGTAGCAACCTTCAGAACAGGAAAGATTGGTGGTCCTTCAAAAAGAATCGGAGACGATTTCTTAGCTTTACTTGTTTCTAATTAACTAAAGATATTTAGTATATCTAAATAGGTCGTATTAAATGCTCATGTATAGAAAATAAGACTGGAGAGTCTTTGAGATAATAAAAATAGGTGGTGTTCGATAGCAGACAATGAATCATGCATATAAACTTTGAGATCATTAAACATGAAAAAGTTTAAGCCGTAATATTAATGATTACTGAACAACTCATAAAAATAAATATTTGATGCCCTATAAGCGCTGAATTCAATGGAGAAATTGTGTATAAAGTAATTATTATTACACATATCCATTGCATAGAATTACACTTTAACCCCTAAATACATAAATGTTATTAAACTTTAAGCAATACATCTGTGTTATTTTCAACTTTAAAACTGTAAGTTTATAGTTTTAAATAACACATTATGAATAAGGGGGTAAGTATACAATATCTAAAGTGCTGCTGTTGAAGAGTAATGTAAAAGTAAAAGTTGATAAATAATTATTCTAATGTTCACGTAGAAGTTACAAGATCGTTAATCGCTTACAAGTTGGTGAACATTGCAAACGTCCGGATTTAAATTGATAATATGTATTTTGCTTGCGGCTTAGTGAGGTTTTTAAAATGACAAGTTATGGTATGAGGGATCAGAATTTTTAACAGGTCCAATAATACGAAGCTGTAAGACTTTAATTTCAATGTAATTTTAACACTAAAGACTCAAATTGTGATGTGTGACGATTGTATGTTTTAATACGCCTCTGATTGTACTCGTATGATGATCAAGTAATAGAGTCATTGACAGAAAATATGTCGTTATCGGAAGTTTTGGGAATTTTAATTGTGAAGTTAATATTATTAATATCGATCTTATCATCTTCCTAGCCTTTATTATTCCCAAGATTATTTGGAGTCGGTTACTAGTTTAACCGGTTTTACCTGAATATTATCCGCAACCCTGAAGGCGAACTAAATTCGAAGTTTGAACTAGTTGTCAGTTTATTTGAGGGCACTGACTTCCCAATAAAGATTGCCATATATGTTCATGACAACCGGGACCGACAGCTTAACGTGCTCTTCGATACTACCGCTAAACCAACAAGGCAGCTGCTTACAATAATATACGAAAAGTTAAGGTTTTAGGTAGTCTAAGATTTATTTATTAAATTATTTGTTAAGATTATATTTGTTTTATTAAAGCAAGTTATTCAAAGATTTCCATAATTGTTTCATTGTTTGATGAAGCTCACTTTTCACGTATTCCAAATTACCTACCTAAAGCGTTCCAGCTAAGTGCATGCACAACTTTTTTGTAATGTTTTATTTTCTTTAATTGTTTTAGTAAACTGGTATTCTCACCAACCAAATATTCTTTTCTTAAACTTTAGTTTCATTTCAATGTCGTCAATCTTGTTTTGGTGTGTTTTAAAAAAACTAGTAATAAATACATATTAATTATTTCTACGATAGGTGTCTACATTATTATTATCATTAAGTAGGTAGGTACCTAATTAATCTTGCATTCATAATGATTCTTATAAATATTTATTATATATCGAATAGCCAAATACACATTAATTTTAATGGAAAACTTAAATATCGTTTTGTACAGACGACAGCGATAATATATTTTTTTTATTTTTTTTTATAACCAGGTTTCGCAACCAACATTTTTCTGGTATGGTTCGAGTTGAAAAAATAAAATAAAATAATAATAATAAAAAATTGTGTGTGTGTTTGTGTGTGTGTGTGTGTATGCATGTGTGTGTGTGTGTGTGTGTGTGTATCTATGGTTCTTCTCGTAGACCCCAGCAAGGGGTGTCGGGGTGACTTCTCTAGATCTACAGCCTCCCCAAGAGATCTTCCGCGACGCCTGCCACAACAGGCGGGTTTCACATGCTAACAATACACGTTACACGTAACAAAACGCTATCTTTCGAAAACATATGTAACTACTTCGTCAGGTTTTACATGTTGACTGCCAAAAGATGGCGTTTGTAAATCTGAGTCTTTTATATTTGTATTACATTTCATTATACGAGTAATACTGTACGCATTGTGTTTTTTCTCATTCCTCGATTGCTTTATGTCTGAAGACTCAAGGTACCGTTACTTTAAGACGATTCTTTCCATCATCCACTACCTTCTTACCAATTCAACTCCTTATAAATAGCTACATAGAAAATTAAAACGAACTTATGATGAACACCTCTTAAGCTGGGTATCCATTTGAGGCAGCCTCGGGCCGAGCGGCTGCCTCGACCCGAGGCAGATCTAGTGGAGACCGTGCCGCGAGCCAATTCGTGTCGGTAAATGGCCATGCTCAAAGACGCCTCAGTGTGAGGCGTGCGTTCAGTGGAGACGGACGTACGTGTAGTCGGCACGCGGCAAAATGGATAATGAGAAATGTATCGAATTAATTAAGTTATATGAAAACCACCGACATTTGTGGGATCCAACTTCACCGCATCATTATAATAAACAATTGAAAGAAGATTCTTGGAAAATAATAAGCAAGGAAATGAAACTACTCATTTCCGAAGTAAAAAAAAATTACTTCGCTTTGTGTCTTATTTCAAGCTGATACCGGGATGTTACCAGGTACACGACAACAAGGATACTACTCGCAACAATACGGCCAAACTTCTGTGAACTCACAAGATTCTACTGGAAATACTGAACAATTTACTACTCTGAAATTATTGTAACTTTGTACTTTACTAAAATTTTGATTAATAAAGCATTTTTAACATACCTGAACATATTCTTTGAGCACTTTTACTAAGGCATCACATGTTTCGCGAACAATTTTTGAAATAGATTGCTTTGACACTCTAAAAAGGTATTGCAAACTAACAAACGAATCACCACTTGCTAAAAACCTCAGGGTAATGGCCAGTCGTTCTTTTGTTGTGATTGCTTTGCGAAACGATGTATCTTTTTTTCCAATTATTGGTTCAAGCTTGATACATAGATCTTCAAAGGTTTCAGAGTTCATCCTGGTAAAAATTTTAATAGTTTCTTCTACGCCTTCAAAGGTCATATCTGACAACAATTGTTTTGCATAAACATTTCGCTGACGATATATTTCCTTAATCCACCATCGATGTTTCCGTTTCTTATGTTGCTTCCTTTTGTAGTGACTAATTACTACTAATGCTGCAGCGACTTTACGTGCGTCAACCATGGTGGTTAATGAGGAATTGAGAAAATCGTGGCTCGGGTTGAGGCTTGCCGCTCGATACGATATTATGTATGTTCAAGTGGAGACGCATGTACTTTGCATGTAAGCTCAGGATGAGGCAGCTCGCCACGAGGCAGCGCAAATGGATACCCAGCTTTCCACAGTTTGCAAAAAGTAGTTGAATTGCTAACATTATTTTATCAGGCGCCTTCAAGCAATATCTTTACAAAGAAATATCGTCACAACAAATTAAGATGGTTGTAACTACTTATTAACTACTAATGCCTTTTCTAATCAGAACAAAGATAACCTATAAAATTAAAAAAATATTACTTATACGTACGTTTGCAAAGTTCCCTGCGACACACCAATATTACTTATCCCGAAAAAAAACAATCTAAACTCTTGAATATGCATTTGTTCGATTATATATAGTGAATAGATTTAAAAAGCATTGAGGCTTTATTTTTAAGAGCACGCTTATCTACGAGTGTAGTTGGTTGCTTGAATTTTAATGCAAATGCGAGCATTGTTATGAAATCTGTAATAACTAGTAAAAATGGGCTGACAAAGTCGAAGTTTAAAAAAAAAAAGGAACTCCCGCGTTAGGAACCAATCCTGTGTCGCGAGGGACTTTACAAACACACTCGTACATGAAAGGGACACAAAGAACGCCCAGACTCAGTAAAGTATATACCTAAAAATTATATACCGTACCTACATTAAAAATATTTTTTTTTAAATTTTTGTCTGTCTGTCTGTTTGTTCTGGCTAATCTCTGGAACGGATGGACCGATTTTAAGAGAGTTTTACTTGTGAATAGCTGATGACGTAAGGAGTAACTTCGGCAATTTTATTTCAGACTAACTTTGCATTGTAACAACACTACAACACCGCGGGGCGCTGTTAGTGTACTAACAATTATTATAGTTTATTATTACAGTATTTTTTAAAATAAATTAAACTAGGTTTTGCCTGTGGCTTTGACTGTGTATAGAACAAGCACCTATGAGAAAATTCCTGATTTTATTTATTTATTTATTTATTTATAACTTCATGCACATGTACATCGGCGAACTTAATGCCAAGGGCATTCTCTACCAGCCAACCTTTGGGGGGTGTAGAGATCTAGTAAGGTAGGTGCATCGAGGTTAATGTTGTGACCTAAATTAATCTAACCAACACAAAAATTTATGTACTTAAATACATACATACATCCATACAAAAATAAATATATAGATACATAATACATATACTTACTAATCGTACACTGGAAAGTAGACTTTAAGTAGGAGTACATTTAAATATGTTATTCCGCGATTTGAAGAAGGTGATTGTGTACGCTCTTTTTAAAAATGTAACGGTTTGTGGACATCCTGATTTCGAGTGGGAGCGCATTCCAAAGCAGCACTGCTTGCACAAAGAATGAGGCGTGAACGAAATCGGTGGTGTGGGAAGGACACAGGAGGAGCAGATTATTCGTAGAGCGGAGGTTTCTGTCGTGATTCGAGGAAAGAAAATGTAAATCGGGATCAAAATAAGTAGGTGAGAATGGGGAATTAAGGAACGAAAAGAGAGAGGTCAGCGCTCGCTGATTACGACGTAGACGAATGAGTAACCATTTTAATTGGGAACGTAAAGCAGATACGTGATCATACTTGCGAAGATTAAATATGAATCGAATGCAGTTATTGAGAAGACGGTCTAGTTTATTTAGGAGGTCTGCATTCAGGTCGAAATAACACACATCACCATAGTCGATTAAGGGAATAATTAAGGTTTGCATGAGTGAGATTTTTGTTTTGGGAGGCAGGAAATTTTTAAACGGTATAGTGTTCGCAAATGTCCGGTCACTTTTTGACTCACACTGGTCACTTGAGCTCTCCAATCGAGCGTTGAGTCGATGAGCAGTCCTAGGTCTTTGACTACAGGGCTCGAAGGTATAATTGCGCCGTGGAGGACGATTGGTGGGAGTGAAGTTGTGTCTAATTTGCGCATCATATTTTTACTACCCACTACGATTGCCTGACATTTTCACGATGACGATGACCTAGATCACGATTGCGATCTAGGTCCTTGTTGATACTGTCGATTGCTCGTGATATGTCCTCCACTCTTTCCTGTGAATAGATCTGCAGGTCATCGGCATACAGGTGATACGCACACTGAAGATGTTGGGTTAAGAGGTTGATTAATATAGAGAATAATAAATAATTCGTTTACGTAATTAAGGCTTCTCCAGAAAACCGGTTTGAAATAGCGCTTGTGCTGTGTTTCACCGAAATTAGAGAGGATACCGTAGGCTCATACCCGAACTTCTTCCTCCATCCCACTCCCTATCACCCAATGGTCGGCAATGCACTTGTTATGCCTCTGATGTTAGGGGTGTCCATACACGGCGGTAATTGCTTACCATCAAGCGAAACATATGCTCGTTTGCCCTCCTATTGCATAAAAAACAATACAGCGGCTCACCACCCTTACTTATGCTAGCGGTGTCGTGTCAGACGACTAAGGGAGCATATATAGGACATTATATCTGCAAAGAGACAGAAAACTTAAAACAAACACTATACCAGCCCGCTGGCCAACGTGGTATAGTTACTCAACAGCCTTCTTTTCTTGGGAGAGCTCTATGTCCAGTAGACTGTTAAAAGGTGTTGATGATGAATTAAGACCTGCAAGTTCAATAAATTAACAGACAAAATGTGTAAGGTATTGTTTGCGATGCGCTGAAAATGCGTCATCTTAACCACACAGATTACCTCGTTCTTGTCCTGCGGTGTAGCATATTTACAATATACGTCATTTGTTTATTTATAGAAAACAAATCATTCCTAATTGATGCATTCTTGTTGAAGGTGAAACATTTGTAGCATTAGAAAATAAATAATTAACTAATTAATAGTAGTAAGTTAATTAAAAATTAGAATTTAATCCCAAGGACAAGTTAGCTTAAATTTTAGGGACATATAAATTTATGCAATAGTGAGTTTTTATTAGAATTTTCAAACACATATTCCCCATCCAAAGATTGACTAGAAGAAAATTTCCTTTTATGTTTTCTTGTTCAACTGCAGATTGTTGTTCGATACTGCTTAAGTATTCGTAGCTTAAAATTTTATAAGCAGCCTGACAAGTAGAAGTCGGGCTTCACAAATAATAGTGGACAAACTACTCTTTGTTACTTAAGGAGGATATTACCATTTCAATATTTTAACCTTTTTAAAATAAGCGAAGCAAACTGGATCCATTAGGGCTGCCTACAATCAAATTTAATGAAAATTACCGATTATAAGCTTTTATTTTTTATAGAATAGGGGGCAAACAAGCAAACTTGCCGCCTGTCTAGCGATTACCGCCGCCCATTTCAGATAAAATAAATGAAAGTAGATAGCGCACGGCTTTTGTTCTTACTGAAGCCAAAAAGCTCATCGACTTTCAAGTAAACACACGCGTTAACGCACACACATGCGATAAACTACGCTACTTTTCGTTTGTATCAACTACAAATTGTTGTGCAATAAGTTTACCTACAAAATTCCATCTTGTGCAATTAAATGGTGTTAAAATTATACAAAAGTAAACAAAAAGAATAACATTTCACACGTAAATACACACAAAAACGTACTGAAAGAGTGTTTTTAGTGTTGTTGTTCGTATTCCTAAATATATATAAATCATCCCGTAAATTTATATAAATCATCATCAAATAATAAAGAGAGTGAGACATATGTATTAATTTATTTTATTAGTCACTTTTACAATGTTACAAATGTGCCGTCTAATTGTAATTTATAAGAAACAATTTCCTCTGGCAACACTTCAGTCACTCACACATATTTATAAAAATGGCTTCACTTTCTTTTTCTACGTGCGTTATCTACCTTTTTTATTTAATCTGAGTTGCCCATAGACACCCGCAATACCAGAGGTGTCACAAGTGCTTTGCCGACCTTTTAAAAAAGAAAGGCTCTTTTCTTGAAAGTTTGAAGCTATTAATGCAGATAATATTGCTTTGCTGTTGTGAATTTTAAGGCCGTCGCTAGTTGGCCTTTGTTTGTAACTAAATTTTATGCAAAGAATGATAAATCTTTTAAAGAAACGATAGTGTAATAAAAAGAAATAAAAATTATCTTTCTGTTCCTAACAAATATCTCGCAGTGTCTGATAATCAATTTGAAATACTTTTAGGCCTTATTTGTACTCGTAATATACAAAATGCTAAAAGGTTTTATAAATAAAAAGAAAAGGTGAGACATTTGAAGGGTAAATAAGAACGCACTGTTCAAATAGAATTTATTCTCAATCTCTTTTCCATCTACATTAACTCTGGTTATAAATATAACTTTTTTATTGTGAATGGCAACTCCCGCATTGGAAGTAAATTCTGTGTTACGGAGGATAAAGTTGACATTGGAAATCAAATGTATTTATATGAAACAACCACACTCAGAACAATAATTTCTGGATTACGCAAAGTGAAGTACGCAAAAATGTGGGATTGAACCCACAAGGCCACAACATCAAGGAAGCGATGAGTTGATCTCTTTTACCACAACAAATTTTTTTTTTGTGTGTGTTCCAGGTTTTAACCACTCGGCACAGGAAGGAAGAGCCGAATCGATGAGTGCGAGAGTGTATGTCTTCCACTCTGAAGCAGTGACTTCCGAGGCCAGAACGTGTTGTCCTGTAGAGGAAGGGAGAAAGGGGGACCAGTTGGAACAGCTCTTCAGAACACTCTCCATGGTAAAGGCGATAGAGGACTGCCATAGAGGCGATATCTCTACGCAGCTGCAGAGGCTCAAGGGACTCGGTAGCCTGGGGACTGCCGACAATGCGGATGGCTCGCCGCTGCAACCGGTCGAGTTTACTACTACTAATAAACTACTAATTTTATTGATTTTAGTAGAGCCGTTTTCCTAATATAGTAATTGTCTCCAATAACATTAGGATTTGTCAATGCACAAAGTTCTACTTTTTTTGGATTTTGAACCGTATTAGGTAGTAGAGCCACGCTGATTTCGACATAAACGGGTCAGCTCGACCAGGATGGTACTATCTTCTCACAGGAGACTAACCTAAAATGATAGTATTCGTGTTGTCGTGATCCGTTGGTGAGTGTGAGAATGGAGGCGAAATGATGCAGAAGCATTTCAAGTGTGGATCACCAAGCTGCATTGTTGCACTGTCTACATTACTACGCCACTACTTTTGTATAATGCTACTGTTTTCCATCAGTCAGAGTAACTATGAAAAAAAAAAAGTTTTATTGTACTTGACAGCCCTGTTGTTATGTATAGACTTACAAGATCTTTATATTCAAGGATCCATTAAACCGGTCCAGCCCCGGTTTGTATAAAAATACACGTTGCCTTCATGCATTCTAGACTTTTATTATTCTTTTATAAACACAAGTACAATTCGTTCATTAAATTCTGTACCATTTATCGATTTCAATAAAATGTTTAAAATCTATGAAGTTAGGAATAGTCATTACTATGTACCATATGTCTATAGGAATATATATAAACGTTTATCTCAGAAATATTTATACATACTAAAAAATTTATGGGTCTGTTTGTAATTTCAAATGAACAGTTTTTCATTAATTGCATATTTTGAAAGTACTTTATGCGGTTCTTACATCAGAAAATCATTTTAATTATTTTGCGTGTCAGTTTGTTTGTTTTGGCTAATCTGTGAAACGTCTGAATCGATTTTGACGAGACTTTCACTGGCAGTTAGCTGATGATATATTGAGTAGCTTAGGCTAGGCTTTTCTTAGACGAAATTCTTTTTTTAGACTAAATAAAGTATTATAGTAAAGTATTATATATTGTTATAAAGATACAAAAGGAAAAACAACCAAATTCAAAAAATATAAAAGCTAAATCACTATAAATAGCAGTAAATATTTATGGATCGTCTTTTCCACATGTGGAGGAACGGATCATGTTACTCCAACACTAATGGAGGATCTTTCGATCAGGCTAGGTGATCATACCTGGCGTGCTGCAGCCAAACGGTTAATGGTGGGAAGTTGTATATATATGCTAGTCGGCGCGAGAACTTCTTTATCGCGATACAGGAATAGTAGTTACTTTGTAGTTCGGTTTGGCTTCGGTAGATTGCGCTATAGCATTCTTTTGTTTGCACAGTATGTGGAAGTCGCCACTTGTTTTTTGGTTTTCTAAATGAGATAATTAGGTAGTTTGGGTCCTATTATGTTGTACTATGTGTATGTAAGCAGATAAAAACATAAAAGGACTTAGATAAATTATAATTTTTTTTGCGTTTTTTTTTGCTAAACCTATTCAGTATCATGGTCTGATTGCAACCCCCAAGTTTTCGATAGTAGTCTTTTGACACCCTGTATATTTGCATGGATAATAATAATAAATAATAAAATCATGTGAAAAATTGTACGGCAATGTCTCTTCTTCATTGCGACCGACAGAACGAATATGGATCATCGTGTCGATGTCATATTCAAGAAAAACTTGTAACTAGTCTAAGGACCCTTTTACACGTTCAATACCACAAATTGAAAAATAAATATATGAAAAAACTTTGAAATAATTTAGCATAGAATTACAAAAGATCCTAATTTAAAAAGTAAAAGATTCGTGGCTTACTAGCTTTGGCACGTGTCATTACTCGCGGTTGTTGTATCTTTTTTAAAGACAACTCCCGCATTAGGAATAATCCTGTGTCGCGGGGGACTTTACAAACATACATGAAACGGACACAAAGGACACTCAGAATCAGAATAACAATTTGCGGATCACACAAAGTATAGTCTCACGTAGGATTTAAACAAACGACACTTAACGCAGTAGAAAGCGGCGTGGCGACCGCTCGAACCACTAGACCAACCGTGCAGAGCTATACAAAAGCAAAAGCGGATAACGGGGCGTTTACAACATTAGCCGGTACATACATTCAGACAGACATACATTTTTCGGGTTAATATACCTATATCTAGAGTATTAAATTATCACTCACTCTCACTCAATCACTCAAATTTAATGTAGTTTTCTATTAGTAAAAGGATTTTTATTATTGGATTGGAAGAGCCATATATTAATGCCCTGTTCTTATATTTATGAAATCGTCACCGCGTAAAATTTTCTACAACCGACTACGAGTCGTAAATACCGTTCCTCAATTTATTTTTTATAGGAACGATTTTAGCTTACGCCCCGTATAATATACGATACTACTATTCGTACCTAAAACGAATCGTTTTTTAAATATAGGAACTGGGCATAATTCAATTTTTCAATTCAAAAAACTTTACCTCTTTATCATATCAGTAAAGATAAATATTAACACTGCTACACACTAATGACAATGTAGTATTAAACTAACCCACAAAGTGTGGCAACGGCGCAGTCCACCCTCGAATCGCCTTGTGTCGTAATAGCATTACAGTCGCATAATTTCCTTTATACTACATAGTAATTTTATACCACCACTATGTCGTTGATATCGTATAATGACCCAAAGAGACTAAGTGTGGAGACAGCCCGGGAAAACCAAACCAAAATTTGTGTCCGATCGAAACTTGTTTTTCGGCTGAAACAGAACCTTCGACCTAGCTCCCAGTTTCTTCCGAAACCGAAACCAAAACTCGTATAACCTTGAACCAAACGCAAAAGCCTGTTCTCATTTTTTCAAAAGATGTCTTGCATTTTCGGGAATTAGTGTTACTAATTTTGTAATTTTTATCAAAATCTAATAAAAAAAAGATGACATAGGTTTTGAGGTGGTCAATAATTATTTTATTTATGCACAACCACAAAATTTTTGTGCTAAAATTATGACCATTGTACGTTCCACTTTATTTTTTATTTCTTAGAGAGCTCCTTTTGATTCAGTGTCTTGTAAATTTAAATGTAGATGAAATATTATTGATATGTATTCAAACTCACGCCTAACGTATCGATTTAGGTATAATAATTTTGAACTAGTAGTTGTATTACTAATAGTGTAAACCAAGAGTGCAGAATTAAGCCAAAAAGGTTTCTAAAAAATTATTTAGCTAAAACAGAAAAACGACAATTTTTTCCCTCAGAATACTTATCATTATTTTATACGAAAATTGACGTAGTTTATGTATTTGCAAAACCAAACCGTGTTATTGATATTAAAATAATCATTGTAGATGAAACATAAAGCTTATTACAAAAAATAAAATCAGCAAAACGACTTAGACTGGCAATCCTAAAAACATAACAATGTAAAAAGGTATTTAAAAAGATGATGCAATTTACGGCAGTCGATGTCCAAATAAATGGAACGAAACGTTAGTGGGGACTAACGTTTCGTTCCATTTATTTGGACAGTTACCATACTCGTAAACAGAAGCTCACCAATTGTTTAAAAGTGCTCCAATAAATTTTAATATGAAGCTTTTTAACATTTTTGTGCAACTACTAATTGTGTGGTTATATTTGGTTATGTCAATTATTGCCCAAAAGGTTTATAAAACAATAGTATTTGATCGCGAAACTAAAACGCCACTGTTGTTACCTCTCGGTAGTATAAAGACGTTGTTTAACTCGAATCATGTGAGTTTACAAGTTATTTTACTAACAATTTAGAAACATACAGTTTACAATTAACCGAATAAGTTTTAAGACAATATATTCTAAATGAAAGGCACTTGAAAGTTACACATGTACAAATTAAACAAGGAAAAGTAAAAAAAACCATGACCCAACTTAGTAAAATTATTGATAAAAGGAGAATGTCAATCTGTCCTTGTCTGGAATGCTATTCTGATTCATTCAAGGATTCAAGGCCACGAGTAGTCCTCTAGGGTACGAGCTCTCCTCATCCAAAACTTAGCAGAATCATTACAAATTTGAGACTATTTTAGTATGTGTGTATTTATGTTTTATGTGTGTATTGAATGTTTATATTTTTGTATGTATACTTAGATATTTCGTTTTAATTAATTTTTACTTCTTTTTCGTCTATTTTAAATAACTTATCAAAGTGTAGTGCATCCTTACATTCATTTCCGCACCACCTGAAGGTAGACTGTTAGAGAATGCCTTTGGTATTAAGTCCGCCATTGTACATTGTTGTGCATAAAGTTGTAAATAAATAAATAAATGCCAATTTTGGGTTGGTGGGCTAGAAAAGCTTGTGTACAATTATATATATAATTATCTTTTTCTACTAGGGCCAGAACAAAACACTATCTGCATCATATCCGACCTACCAATGATCCGTACCAACTTGCAGCGACTCGCGGTTCTTCTAATGTGAGTAGCGACTGGTAGATATCAATTAACATCACATCATATCAACAGCCTTTAACAGTCCCCTGCTGGACATAGACCCCTCCTTAGCAGGGAGGTTTTCTGCTTGCGATACCACGCTGTTTGTTTTAAGTTTTCCTTCCCTTTTTTATGGAAAGGGGGCAAACGAGAAGACGTTATGACGTTACCTTATCACCTGATAGTAAGCGATTACCGCCGGCCCTGGAAGCCCGCACGCGCACCCGCATTGCGACTATTTTTATTTTCATAAGTAGTAGAGATGTCTTGGTCTAAACGTTCCGTGTATTAGAAATAAAGTAGATTTCGAAGACACCGCATGATTTAAATCTTCGACTTCCTTACCAAGAGGTTTTAAATTACAGAAATTTATTTGAATTGATTGCTGCTTCCCGTCCATCCCCTTTAGTGGCCAGCCGCGAAGGGGCGACGTACGCGTGTGCCGTACGTCGCCTAAATCGAGATTTTTAACAGCAGACGGTGCCCGCTTCAGTGCGGGCAGGCGCTGGGAGGGGTCCGGTCGTGTTAATAACTGCAGTTCCCGGACCCCTCCCTTCTCAGGCGCAGAGTTGGCACACCGTGTGGTTTTAGTCGGTTCGATTCCGATACACCGCCCCGCCGCAAACCCCGGCGGGGTCGCCCATTAGCTGTTGTAATTTCTGCGGGTTTTATTTGCGACAAGTTATACAATTGCGTAACTGCTTTTTGACTATTGACCCAATATTTTTGTCTGATAAAGACTAGACACAATCTTGCTCCGCCATGATATGTCATCTTGTGTGCGTAATCAATTAGAAGTTCTGCCAGCCTTTCATATATGTTTGTTCATATACATGTATGTATGTGTAGCAAAAAAAATGCCTATCGTAATAACGTTATAACGATAGGCCTTTTTTTTGTTGCGACCATGATTATTGAGGAATGGATATAAACTAATAATTTAGCATTTGTTTGATATGTTTTTTTCCACCTCGAAGACTGTTGATTTCATTATGAAATTCCGCTTGTTGATGATTTTTATGACTATAATAGTTGCTTGTTTGATTACTTGTGATGTTAGGTAATTCATTTTACCTACTTGTTGTTTAGTAATTACTCGACGTGGCCAGGCCACTACGCAAACTACAAATGAAAAAATGCTGAATCGTGTAATCAGCGTTGCTAAGATCTTCTACCGCATTATACCCTCAATATATTTTATATACACCCACCTTCATTCGTGGAAATCATTATTATTTCTATGCATAATAACTTGGTCATATTAATATTCAATAATGCCGTCTTAGAAACAGTCTGGTAATAAAGAGGGCTCAGATAATGAAGACACACACGATTCGAAAATGCTTATGTTGATCGCTAAACGCGAAGCCTTTTTTTACATAGTTCAGCATATTTATGACCTCTCTTCTGAATTTGACTCGAGCGCCTCTAATAGGGAAAGTTTCCTTGGCGAAAGTTCTAATATCGATGAATTACGTAGGGAGTTTCAAGAAATATTGGATAGTTATAACAGTCATTTATTGAAAACAAATCTTACCGCTAAACCTGATTATAAAAGTCTTGTCACTTTCGAGTCTTTGTGTGGCAGGATTAAAAGAATTCGGTCCCAATATGCACAACAGAGTTTGTCTACACATAATGTTTACGTACCTACCGCACAAATCTATGCCTAGATTACCGTCTATCGAATTAATGACTTTCTCGGGTGATATTCGTTCGTGGCCATTATTTTATGCCAGTTTTAAGTCGACTGTTCATGATAATCCATCGCTTACGGATGCAGAAAAGTTATATTATCTATTGGGTAAACTGTCAGATAAGGCTCAGTCTGTATGCTCAGGTTTATCCCCATGCGCTGAGAATTGTAATTTATTCTTAGAATCATAAATTAATAAATATGAAGATAAGCGTCTGCTTGCTTCTACATACTCGTATTTAAATCAAATGTTTAAGTTGTAACCTTTACAATCCGCTTCCGTAAATAACTTTGATTTATTTACAGACAAATTCACTAGCGCAGTGCGCGCTTTAAAAAAATTCTAATTGGATGCTGCACTTACGAAAATAGACATTGATACTGTCCGCGCATTCGAATTAAGTTGTTGTAGTTCTAGTTCTAAAATACCAACCTTTGACGACTTGGTCGAATGTATAAAAACACGCACAAAGGTTTTAGAGCGCACTCATACTGTTTCAATGGTCAGCGGTGCCTTTAATAATAATAAAAACAACTATCGACGATCGAATGCCCCGCCTCCGAAGTATCAAACGTATGTTAATACAACATACTCCCCGCGTAAATGTCTTTGCATTAATTTCACACACATGCATTTATTTAAATGTGGTAATTTTAATAAAATTATGACCCTTCAGGAACGTTTTAAGTCTGTGAAGGGCAACAATGCCTGTGTGAACTGTCTCAGTTTGAGCCACAGATTATCTAATTGCTCCTCAGATGTTGGTTGTCGCGTATGTAAACAAAGACACCATACTTTATTACATTTTAATCGCACCCGCGTCGATGAACCGGAGCGTGTCTCGCCTGTCTCGCAGGTGACATCCTCGCTAGCGCCCGCTCCTGCCGAGCCCGTAGTAACCGCGTCACATGCTCGTGGTGACGTCACACTATGCGCTACTCACGCGCCTCTAGACAGCCACCGCACGTTCACCGTTACCGTACCGTTTTGTTGTCGACTGCTCAAGTCGTCGCTTACGACACTAAAGGCGCTCGACATATAGTACGCGTGTTGCTTGATTCCGCATCGCAGAGCCATTTCATAACAAGGGATTGTTGTGATTTATTGGGTATTCCGCTTTTTGATACTGATTGTACTATTGCTAAGGGGTTCGGTGGAGCTGAGAAAATAATTGAAAATAACAGAATTAATATTAAAATTTATTCGCCATTTGATAATAACAAGAGTGCAGCATTAAGCCAAAAAGGTTTCTAAAAAAATATTTAGCTAACACAGAAAAACGACAATTTTTTTCCTCAGAATCATTATTTTACACGAAAAATGACGTAGTTTTTATATTTGCATTAAAAACCATTTCTCAAAAGCTTTGTTGGACAAATTTGTATCCATTTTACCATAACGCGCGAAAATTTTGTGAGTGTTGAAATGGCGGGTAAAGTGAATCAAATTATACCAATTACCAAAAAAAATATCTTATGTGTACTATTATACACCTAGCTCAAAAAAAAAAAATATTGAGTAGTGGCCAAACGAGCAGACGTATCGCCTAATGGTAAGCGATTACCGCCGCCCATGGATACCCGCAACACCAGAGGCGTCACAAGTGCATTGCCGGCCTTTAGGGAATGGGGAGGAGGATGGGGGAAGGGGATGGGATATGGGCCTCCGGTATCCTCACTCACTCGGTGAAACACAGCGCAAGGGCTATTTCACACCGGTTTTCTGTGAGACCGTGGTATCACTCCGGTTGAGCCGGCCCATTCATGCCGATATATATTCATTATACCTCATTAGTAATGAAATTATTACGGAAGTATAATATTCCAATATTTAACCATTATTTAAGCACTCAAGTTTCGCCGCGGCTGAAAGTTCTTTGCGCCGTTATTTGGCCGAAACCGAAACTACGGCCGAATCTTCGGTCGGTCACTATCCAAAACCAAACCATCATCATCAAAGCTTATTATAAAAAATAAAATCAGCAAAACCACTTAGACTGGAAATCTTATAAACATAACAATGTAAAAGGGTCTTTAAAAAGATGATGCAATTTACGATAGTCGATGTTCCCTTAGTGGGGACATTTCGTTAGTCTCGTTTCGTTCCATTTATTTGTGCAGTTACCATACTCGTGAAAGGAAGCTCACTAATTGTTTAAAAGTGCTACAATAAATTTTAAAATGAAGCTTTTTAACATTTTTGTGCAATTACTGATCGTGTGGTTATATATGGTTCTGTCAATTATTGCCCAAAAGGTTAATAAAACAAAAGTATTTGATCGCCAACCTATAGGGCCACAGTTGTTACCTCTCGGTCGTATAAAGACGGTGTTTAACTTGAATAATGTAAGTTTGATAGTTATTTTACTAACAATTTAGAAACATACAGTTTGCAATTAACCGAATAAGTTTTAAGACCATATATTCTAAATGAAAGGCACTTAAAACACAAATTAAACTTGGAAAAGTTAAAAAACTATGACCCAACTTAGTAAATTATTGATAAAAGGAGAATGTCAATCTGTCTTTCTCAGGAATGCTATTCTGATTCATTCAAGGCCACGAGTAGTCCTCTAGGATACGAGCTCTTTAGTATGTGTGTATTTACGTTTTATGTGTGTATATACGAATATTTGTATGTTTGTATTTTTGTATGTATGCTTAGATATATCGTTTTGATTAATTTTCGTTCTTATTTGTCTATTTTAAATAACTTATCAAAGTGTAGTGCATCCTTACATTCATTTCCGCATCATCTGAATGTAGACTGTTAGAGAATGCCTTTGGTAGTAAGTCCGCCATTGTACATTGTTGTGCATAAAGTTGTAAATAAATTAATAAATGCCAATTTTGGGTTGGTGGGCTAGAAAAGCTTGTGTACAATTATATATATAATTATTTTTTTATACTAGGTCCAGAACAAAATATCATCTGCATCAAATCTGACCAACCTATGATCCGTACCAACTTGCAGCGAAACGCGGTTCTTCTAACGTGAGTAGCGACTGGTAGATATCAATTAACATCACATCATATCAACAGCCTTTAACAGTCCACTGCTGGACATAGACCCCTCCTTAGCAGGGAGGTTTTCTGCTTGCGGTACCACGCTGTTTGTTTTAAGTTTTCCTTCCCTTTTTTTATGGTAAGGGGGCAAACGAGAAGACGTTATGACGTTACCTTATCACCCGATAGTAAGCGATTACCGCCGGCCCTGGAACCCCGCACGCGCACCCGCGAACGGACTTTTGTTATTTTCATAAGTAGTTGATGTCTTGGTCTAAACGTTCCGTGTATTAGAAATAAAGTAGATTTCGAAGACACCGCATGATTTAAATCTTCAACTTCCTTACCAAGAGGTTTTAAATTAGAGAAATTTATGGTATTTACAGTAATTATATAGTTTTATGCCTTGGAATGGAATATTATGCTACTAATAATAACGAATAACTTTTACCCAAGGCTCCGTTGTAGCCTATGTACTTCTTCAGGAATCAAAGTATTCATATGTCACTGAAATCGGTGTAGCGACTACGACATTGTATTGTCACATAATACATTTGATAAGGATTTCCTCTCCGCGCTGACATTCTTCGTAGGGCTGCTATAAATGCCAAAATTGTAAGGTACGACACAAGCTTCAGGTGTATGGCCTTGGTTACCATACACAAAAATACTGCTATATAACATTTCGTAGTTATCTTGTTGTTGGCTTTGATTGTTACGTTTTCGGTGAAGTCAACACCTGTATGATATAATGCTCTAGGGGACTGGTTGCCCTTGCTTGTGGTAGGTCGCCCATTAGCTTACGCCCCCGTCGATGGCCTACTCTGTGGCCAGAGACGACGGGGGCAGAGAGGACGATGTTCCGCCCGTTAGGGAATCAGAGGTAGGGGCGGCTGTTCTAAGAATTCGTTCTAAGAACACCGCCCCCGGGCCGGACGGGTACCACCCCGAGTGATGGCCCGAGCCCTCGACCATATGTCGGACCGCCTCAGGGAGGTTTTGGACGCCAGCCTGGCGTCCGGACGCTTCCCTGAGTGCTGGAAATGCGGGAAGCTGGTCCTACTGCAGAAGCCGGGACGGCCTGCCGATTCGGTCGCGGCCTATAGGCCCATCGTGTTGCTGGACGAGGCGGGCAAATTGTTCGAGAGGATTCTCTCTGCCCGAATCGTCCGGCACCTAAGCGAGGTGGGGCCCGACCTGTCGGACGCCCAATTCGGATTCCGAGAGGGGCGTTCGACGGTCATGCCCGAAGAGGCAGTGAGCTATGGCGGCGTGGTGTTGGCGGTGTCCTTGGACATCGCCAACGCCTTTAATAGTCTGCCATTCAGCTGCATCAGGGAAGCACTCCAGTATCATGGGGTGCCAGAGTACCTGAGGCGGCTGGTGGCAGACTATTTGGAGGAGCGTACCGTCGTGTACGAGGATCGAGATGGCGTCTTTATTGCGCCCTCAGAGGGTAATGGCGGTCAGAGCCATACGCGGATACCGCACCGTGTCCACCGAGGCGGCGTGCGCCTTGGCCGGAACACCCCCGTGGGATTTGGAGGCGGAAGTGCTCGCCGAAGTTTATCGGCGAGCGGCTGAATATCGGGCGGAGAACGGGTATCGTCCTCCGCCCGAAGAGGTACGCGATTGGCGTGAAGCCGCTCGCCGAGCCACGATGGCTCGTTGGTCTTCCCGGCTGGAGGCTCCTCGCGCTGGCTTTGCCACCGTGGAGGCGCTCCAGCCGGTCATCCTCGAGTGGGCAGGGCGGCAGCACGGGACTCTTTCCTTCCGACTGACGCAGGTGCTTTCCGGGCACGGCTGCTTCGGGAAGTACCTGCACTCGGTCGCAAGGAGGGAATTGAGTCCCGCCTGCCACCACTGCGACTGCAGTGAGGACTCGGCCCAGCATACGCTGGAGATCTGCCCCGCTTGGGAGGATCAGCGCCGGGCCCTCACTGCAGTCATCGGAGGAGATCTGTCGCTACCGGCCGTCGTACTGTCCATGGCCGGTAGCGACAGCAGTTTTACCGCGGTCGCGACCTTCTGCGAAGAAGTAATTTCGCAGAAGGAGGCGGCGGAGAAGACCCGAGAGGACGATCTCCACTCGGACCCGATCCGCCGCCGGCGCACGGGGCGGCGGAGGCGCGCCTATCAGCGCCTAATGCCGCCCTGAGTGTGGCCGCGGATGGACGGGATGGGTTTTCCCCTCCATCCGCAGTACAGGCCAACCGCGAGGGGGCGACGTACGCGTGTGCCGTGCGTCGCCTAAATTGAGAATTTTATTTAAAGAAGGTGCCCGCTTCAGTGCGGGCAGGCGCTGGGAGGGGCCCGGTTGTGTTAATAAACGCATTTCCCGGACCCCTCCCTTCTCAGGCGCAGAGTTGGCACACCGTGTGGTTTTAGTCGGTTCGATTCCGACACACCGCCCCGCCGCAAACCCCGGCGGGGTGACGGCCCGAGGGGGTTTCCACAGGTAAAAAAAAAAAAAATAAAATAAAAAAAAATAAAAGGTCGCCCATTAGCTTTCCGTGCGGCCTGTACTCGTGCCCGGAGGTCCTATACCCGCTGCCGGCGGCGACGCCACCGCATAGACGGGGAGGAGGGCCAACTTCATGAGGAGTACCGCGAAGCGCGGAGGACTCTGAAGCTGGCCATTTGCCGCGCCAAAGAGGAGAAAAGAAAGGAGATGCTGGAGAGTCTCGACCGTGACACCTGGGGTCGCCCATATCGTGCGATGCGTCAGAAGCTCCGCACGGCGGCCCCCCCCCTTACCGAGACTCTCCAGCCCAGCTTCCTGCAGCAGGTGGTCGAGGGCCTTTTCCCACAGCGGGCGGAGCACACGCCCCCGTCGATGGCCTATCCGGTCAGAGGCGACGGGGACGGAGGGAGTGAGGTGCCGCCCGTTAGGGAATCGGAGGTAGGGGCGGCTGTTCTAAGGATTCGTTCCAAGAACACCGCCCCCGGGCCGGACGGGGTACCACCCCGAGTGATGGCCCGAGCCCTCGACCATGTGTCGGACCGCCTCAGGGAGGTTTTGGACGCCAGCCTGGGGTCCGGACGCTTCCCTGAGTGCTGGAAATGCGGGAAGCTGGTCCTATTGCAGAAGCCGGGACGGCCTGCCGATTCGGTCGCGGCCTATAGGCCCATCGTGTTGCTGGACGAGGCGGGCAAATTGTTCGAGAGGATTCTCTCTGCCCGCATCGTCCGGCACCTAAGCGAGGTGGGGCCCGACCTGTCGGACGCCCAATTCGGATTCCGAGAGGGGCGTTCGACGGTCATGCCCGAAGAGGCAGTGAGCTATGGCGGCGTGGTGTTGGCGGTGTCCTTGGACATCGCCAACGCCTTTAATAGTCTGCCATTCAGCTGCATCAGGGAAGCACTCCAGTCTCATGGGGTGCCAGAGTACCTGAGGCGGCTGGTGGCAGACTATTTGGAGGAGCGTACCGTCGTGTACGAGGATCGAGATGGCGTCTTTAGACGGCGACCCATGTCGTGCGGCGTTCCACAGGGGTCTGTCCTCGGACCACTCCTGTGGAACGTGGGGTACGACTGGGTCCTTCGTAGTCGTCTGCCCCCCGGGCTGGGCGTAATTTGTTACGCCGATGACACATTGGTCACAGCTCGGGGGGCCAATTTCCAAGAGGCGGCGCGCCTGGCCACCAGGGGTTATTCTCTGGTGGTTGGGCGCATCGAGGCGCTGGGCTTGCGTTTGGCCCTGGATAAGACGGAGGCCCTGTTATTTCATGGGCCCCGTCGTGGTCCACCCCCCAGCGCCTCCATCGAAGTCAACTCAGTCCTCGTACCGGTTCGGGCCCAGATGAGGTATCTGGGCCTGAACCTCGACGGTAGGTGGCTCTTCGACGAGCACTTCCGACAGCTTGCCCCAAAGCTGGTCGACGCTGCCTCCGCCCTTGGGCGTCTTTTGCCCAATCTGGGTGGAGCCAGCGTCGCTACAAGAAACCTCTACACGGGGGTGGTCCGGTCGATGGCCCTGTACGGGTCATCGGTGTGGGTGGCGGCTCTGACCGCCCAGAAAAAGGCGCGCCTGTGGCGCCCTCAGAGGGTATTGGCGGTCAGAGCCATACGCGGATACCGCACCGTGTCGACGGAGGCGGCGTGGGCCTAGGCCGGAACACCCCCGTGGAATTTGGAGGCGGAAGTGCTCGCCGAAGTTTATCGGCGAGCGGCTGAATATCGGGCGGAGAACGGGTATCGTCCTCCGCCCGACGAGGTACGCGATTGGCGTGAAGCCGCTCGCCGAGCCACGATGGCTCGTTGGTCTTCCCGGCTGGAGGCTCCACGCGCTGGCTTTGCCACCGTGGAGGCGCTCCAGCCGGTCATCCTCGAGTGGGCAGGGTGGCAGCACGGGACCCTTTCCTTCCGGCTGACGCAGGTGCTTTCCGGGCATGGTTGCTTTGGAAAGTACCTGCATTCGGTCGCTAGGAGGAAATTGAGTCCCGCCTGCCACCACTGCGACTGCAGTGAGGACTCGGCCCAGCATACGCTGGAGATCTGCCCCGCTTGGGCGGATCAGCGCCGGGCCCTCACTGCAGTCATCGGAGGAGATCTGTCGCTACCGGCCGAAGTACTGTCCATGGCCGGTAGCGACAGCAGTTTTACCGCGGTCGCGCGGAGAAGGCCCGAGAGGACGATATCCACTCGGACCCGATCCGCCGCCGGCGCACGGGGCGGCGTAGGCGCGCCTATCAGCGCCTCATGCCGCCCTGAGTGTGGCCGCGGATGGACGGGATGGGTTTTCCCCTCCATCCGCATTACAGGCCAACCGCGAGTGGCGTGCGTCGCCTAAATTGAGATTTTAACTGGAAGAAGGTGCCCGCTTCAGTGCGGGCAGGCGCTGGGAGTGGTCGGGTAGTGTAATATCTGCAATTCCCAGACCCCTCCCTTCTCAGGCGCAGAGTTGGCACACCGTGTGGTTTTAGTCGGTTCGATTCCGACACACCGCCCCGCCGCAAACCTCGGCGGGGTGTGATGCGCCTTAGGGCCGTGACCGAAGAGGCAGTGAGCTGTGGCGGCGTGGTGTTGGCGGTGTCCCTGGACATCGCCAACGCCTTTAATAGTCTGCCATTTAGCTGCATCAGGGAAGCACTCCAGTTTCATGGGGTGCCAGAGTACCTGAGGCGGCTAGTGGCAGACTCTCTTGTAACCAACTCGGTCCATGCTACCAAAGATCGTCGTTGTTTTATATGATATATCATATATCTGATATGCCTCTACTGCTATAGTCTGCGGGGTTTTTCTGAGACTTGACATACCGCCATGACTCAGCGGGTATTACCTCTTTGATGTTCTTTAACAACTTTTTATATGAACTGCTTTTACTTGCCACTTCCGCGTTCAATTATCCCAGGACCACCATCGAACCAACCCAACCATATATTTTGTTACTATAGTCATTATAACAAGTTTTGATCGCTAAGATCAAACTTGTTATACGACGTCGTATAACAAGTTTTGACTACCAATCCTGAATCGCGCAATAAAACTTCTCGCACCGATTATCATACATACAATATCAATAATCGGTGCGAGAAGTTTTATTGCGCGATTCAGGATTGGTAGTTTCTTCTTATTGTACGTTACTCCGTAGTTCAATATAACTTCGGTAGATGGCGCTGTAGAATTTTATGTTGTTGTTGTGCTCTATGTGGAGGTTGCCATAGTAAAAAAATCTGAAAGCTTTTATAAATAAAAAGGAAAGGAGATATATTTGAAGGGCAAATACGAACGAACTGTTCAAATAAAATTTGATTCTTAATGTCTTTTCCATCTACATTAACTTTACATACTGGTTATAAATATAACTTTTTTATTTTGAAAGGCAACTCCCGCATTGGAAATAAATTCTGTGTAACGGAGGATAAAGTCCGTTTCATATACTGTATACAATTTCTGGTTTAAGCAAATTGTAGTACGCAAAAATGTGGGATCGAACCTACAAGCCTACAACACCAAGGAAACGACGAGTTGATCTCTTTTACCACTACAAAAAAATACAATAATAAAAATAAACAAGATAGATTTAGACTGCCCCGCAAGGGTGGAACCCGTGCAGAAATCAATTTCCCTAATATAAGAACTGTCTCAATCGTAGATAGTAGAGCCACGCTGATTTCAACATAAACGGGTCAGCTCGGCCGGGATGGTACTACCTTCTCACAGGAGACTAACCTAAAATGATAATATTCGTGTTGTCGTGTTCCGTTGGTGAGGTGTGGGTCACCATGCTGCATTGTTGCACTGTCTACATTCGCAATGAGCATGGTGGCCACTACTCTTGTATCCTGCTACTGCTTTCCATCAGTCAGAGAAACTATGAAAAAAAAAATGTTTTTTTGTACTTGACAGCCCTATTGAAATGTGTAGACTTATGAGGTCTTTATATTCAAGGATCCATTAAACCGGTACAGCTCCGGTTTGTATAAAATACACATTGCCTTCATGCATTCTAGGCTTTTAATATTCTTTTGTAAACACAAGTACATTTTGGTCATTAAATTCTGTACTATCTTCGATTTCAATAAAATATTCAAAATCTATGAAGTTAGGAATAGTCATTACTATGTACTGTATGTCTATAGGAATATCTATTCAAATTTATAGAAACATTTATCTCACAAATATCTATAAAAACAAAAAAAATAGGTGTGTTTGTAATTTAAAATTAACAGTTTTTCAACAATTGCGTATTTTAACAATTCTTATATGCGGTTCTTACATCAGAAAATCATTTTAATTATTTTACGTGTCAGTTTGTTTGTTTTGGCTAATCTGTGAAGCGTCTGAATCGATTTTGACGGGACTTTCACTGGCAGTTAGCTGATGATATATTGAGTAACTTAGGCTAAGTTTTTCTTAGACGACATTTTTTTAGACCAAATAAAGTATTATAGTAAAGTATTATATATTGTTATAAAGATACAAAAGAAAAACAACCAAATTCAAAAATTTAATAGCTAAATCACTATAAATAGCAGTAAATATTTATGGATCGTCTTTTCCACATGTGGAGGAACGGGTCATGTTCCTCCAACACAAATGTAGGATCTTCCGATCAGGCTAGGTGATCACGCCTGGCGTGCTGAAGCCAAACGGTTAATGTTGGAAAGTTGTATATACGCTAGTCGGCGCGAGAACTTCTTTATCGCGATACAGGATTAGTAGTTACTTTGTAGTTCGGTTTGGCTTCGGTAGATTGCGCTATAGCATGCATTTGTTTGCGCTGTATGTGGAAGTCGCCACATACGGATTTCGATGAGCAGAGGCACTTTAAATTACCATCACATAATGATTGCTTTAAAAAATCTGAATCTATTGTATAAGATGAACAAAAAGCGGTATTGGACAGAACTTTATTCGACCAAACAATGGTTAGACCAAAATGTTCTCTTTAGAATAGCTGTTTCCATAGGGTATGTTGATAAGATTTTATATGCAAACACTTTTATACAACTTTATACACAATAACAACACTGTTAACCATTTTTTAACATAGGTAAAACAGAGATTGCGGCCAATTAAAGAAACTGTTATTTACTTTTTTTGGAATTTAATCGAATGGTTTTCAGAAATTGCATCTTAAAACGTCAATAGCTAATATAAAAAACTAGTGTAGTTAAAAATAGAAGAATTTTCATCATTTAGCTATCGTCGAATGAGATTTTAAGGATCGTTTACAACCTTTAATTGCTCACGAAGACATAAAAATGAGTAATTGGTATATTTTGATTCTTAACCAATGATCTTATATGACTAATTAAACCTTTGTTTTATGTTTAACTTACGTAACGCGACACACCAACATTTACAGCCATCCGTGTTCCATTGTTTTTATGGGAAACCCACGGTGCCTATGGAATCTATGGAATTATTATTTTTTAAAGTTATTGCGAACGAGTTAGATATTAGTTATTACTTAATTGATAGTGAGATCAACTTCAATTATTCAGGATTAATGAATTACACAAATGAATCTTGCAAATGTTGTGGATAAGAAATTGCTGTTAAATATAACTACGGATAATAAAATAACAATTAGCTTAGATTATTTCTCTATTTTTCTATCTATATTTGCATAGATAATAATAATAAATAATAAAATCATGTGAAAAATTGTACGGCAATGTCTCTTTTTCATTGCGACCGACAGAACGAATTTGATCATAGACCAACATGTCCATGTCATATTCAAGAAAACTTGTAACTAGTCTAAGGACCCTTTTTTACACGTTCAATACGTATAACGTACAATATGTTTGAAAAAAATTTAAATAATTTAGCATTGAATTACAAAAGATCCTAATTTAAAAAAGTAAAAGATTCGTGGTCTAGCTTTGGCACGTGCCGTTACTCGCGGTTGTTGTACCTTTTTAAAAACAACTCTTGCATTAGGAATAATCACGTGTCGCGGGGGACTTTACAAACATACATGAAACGGACACAAAGGACACCCAGACTCAGAAAAGCAATTTGCGGATCATACAAAGTGTAGTCTCACGTGGGATTTGAACCAACGATAGCATTACAGTCGCATAATTTCCTTTATACTTCATAGTAATTTTATACCACCACTATTTCATTGATATCGTACAATGACCCAAAGACGCTAAGTGTGGAGACAACCCGGGCAAACCAAACCAAAATTTGTGTCCGACCGAAACTTGTTTTTCAGCTGAAACCGAACCTTCGACCTAGCTCCCAGTTTCTTCCAAAACCGAAACCAAAACTCGTATAAAACAAACCAAACCAAACGCAAAAGCCTGTTCTCATTTTTTCATAAGATATCTTGCATTTTCGGGAATTAGTGTTACTAATTTTGTATTTTTTATCAAAATCTAATAAAAAAAAGGAGACATATGTTTTGAGGTGGTCAATGATATTTTTTTATGCACAACCACAAAAGTTTTGTGCTAAAATTGTGACCATTGTACGTTCCATTTTATTTTTCATTTCTTAGAGAGCTTCTTTTGGTTCAGTGTCTTGTAAATTTAAAAGTAGATTAAATATTATTGATATGTATTCAAACTCACGCCTAACGTATCGAAGTAAGTAGGTATAATAATTTTGAACTAGTAGTTGTATTACTAATAGTGTAAACCAAGAGTGCAGCATTGAGCCAAAAAGTAAAAAAAAAAAAACATTTAACTAAAACAGAAAAACGACAATTTTTTTCCTCAGAATATTTTATCATTATTGTACACGAAAATGACGTAGTTAAGGTATTTGCATTGAAAAACGATTTCTCAAAAGCTTTGTTGGACAAATTTGTATCCATTTTACCATGAAGCGCGAAAATTTTGTGAGTGTTGAAATGGCGGGTACAGTGAATCAACTATTACTATTTTACCTATACCAATTACCAAAAAAATATCTTAAACGTACAATTATATACTTAACTCTAAAAAAATTATACCTCATTAGTAACGAAATTATTACGGAACTATAATATTCCAATATTTAACTATTATTTATGAATTATAATTACGAGTGAGCCACGAAGTTCGCTGAATGACCCACGAAAATTCACAAGCACCTAAGTTTCGCCGCGGCTGAAAGTTCTGCCGTTATTTGGCCGAAACTGAAACTACGGCCGAATCTTCGGTCGGTCACTATCCAAAACCAAATCATGTCATTGATATTAAAATAATCATTGTAGATGAAACCTAAAGCTTATTATAAAAAATAAAACCAGCAAAACGACTTAGACTGGAAATCCTAAAAACATAACAGTGTAAAAGGGTCTTTGAAAAAGATGATGCAATTTACGGCAATCGATCTCCCCACTAACGTTTCTTTCCATTTATTTGGACAGTTACCATACTCGTGAACGGAAGCTCACCAATTGTTTAAAAGTACTACATCAAATTTTAAAATGAAGTATTTTTATATTTTTGTGCTACTACTAACCGTGTGGTTATATTTGGTTGTGTCAATTATTGCCCACAAGGTTAATAAAAGAACAGGATTTGATCTCGAACCTGGACACTTGCTTTCTCCCGTTTATTTAGTGACATTATTTAACTCGAATAATGTAAGTTTAATAGTTATTTTACTAACAATTTAGAAACATACAGTTTACAATTAACCGAATAAGTTTTAAGACAATATATTCTAAATGAAAGGCACTTAAAAGTTACACACATACAAATTAAACAAAGAAAAGTTAAAAAGCTATGACCCAACTTAGTAAAATTATTGATAAAAGGAGAATGTCAATCTTTCCTTCTCTGGAACGCTATTCTGATTCATTCAGGGCCACGAGTAGTCCTCTAGGGTACGAGCTCTCCTCGTCCAAAACTTAGCAGAAACAATACAATTTTGAGACTTTTTTAGTATGTGTGTATTTACGTTTTATGTGTGTAATGTACGAATATTTGTATGTTTGTATTTTTGTATGTACGCTTAGATATATCGTTTTAATTAATTTTTCGTTCTTTTTTGTCTATTTTAAATAACTTATCAAATCCTTACATTCATTTCCGCACCACCTGAAGGTAGACTGTTAGAGAATGCCTTTGGTATTAAGTCCGCCATTGTACATTGTTGTGCATAAAGTCATAAATAAATAAATAAATGCCAATTTTAGGTTAGTGGGCTACAAAAGATTGTGTACAATTATATTATATAATTTGTTTTTTCTACTAGGACCAGAACAACACAACATCTGCACCACATCTAACCTCCATATGATCCGTACCAACTTGCAGCGAATCGTGGTTCTTCTAAAGTGAGTAGCGACTGGTAGATATCAATTAACATCACATCATATCAACAGTCTTTAACAGTCCACTGCTGGACATAGACCCCTCCTTAGCAGGGAGGTTTTCTGCTTGCTATACCACGCTGTTTGTTTTAAGTTTTCCTTCCCTTTTGGAACGAAGTTCCGCGGGTTATCGCGCGTTGCGAAAGGGGGCTAGACGGAAAAAATTAAGATGAAAAGTTGTAACTACACTTTTTCTTAAGACGAAAAGTTGTAACGACACTTTTTGCTTTAGTAAGCTATTGTAAGTAGAGATTTTATACAGACAATAATAAATGCTTTTGTATTTTTAGCAAGTACGCATTATAACCTCTCTTTACTATTGTGCTAACCAAGTCATACGAGTTATAATCTCTCCATTATTGGGTGTTTAGCAAGTGTACGCTTCATAACTTTAATAAATTCATAAGCAAATTATATTTTAATATTACAATATCAAAACGTATGTATTTAGCAAGCCGTGCGTATTCTAACCTATACGCTGTTGTGTTTACGAAGTCGAGAGAGTATATATGTATATATACGAGTATATAGTACAGTATAGTCCGTACGTACTTCGTCCCTTGACACCTCTCAGGTTTTTTTATGGAAAGGGTTGCCCCCTTGAGAAGACGTTATGACGTTACCTTATCACCTGATAGTAAGCGATTACCGCCGGCCCTGGAACCCCGCACGGGCACCCGCATTGCGAATATTATTATTTTCATAAGTAGTTGATGTTTTGGTCTAAACGTTCCGTGTATTAGAAATAAAGTAGATTTCGAAGACACCGCATGATTTAAATCTTCGACTTCCTTCCCAAGAGGTTTTAAATTAGAGAAATTTATGGTATTTACAGTATTATTATTTTTTTTATGAGCCCGTTGTGTCCCACTGCTGGGCAAAGGTCTCCCCTGCAACAAGCCACTTCTCTCTATTCAAAGCCAGCTCTGGCCAGTCTCTGCGATAGGCGTCAAGATCGTCGCGCCATCTTTTACGGGGTCTGCCTCGTCGTCGGCGTCCACCCTGAAGCACCCAGTGTTCGACGACCTTGGTCCATCGGTCCGGATTCATCCGACATTCGTGTCCGGCCCAATCCCATTTCAATCTGGCAGTCTTTTTGCCCACATCCGCGACTTTAGTTTTGGATCGCAGCTCCGTGTTTCTAATACGATCCTGTCGCTTCACACCCAACATGCTACGTTCTATTGATCTTTGGCAAACCTTGAGCCTGGACTTCTGACCCTCTGTCAAAGACCAAGTTTGGGCGCCATATGTAAGGATGGGCAGGAGACATACGTCAAAGAGACGGCGTTTCAGGGAAAGGGGAAGATCCCCTTTCATATACTGTTTCATGGACCAGTAGCTCTTCCAGGCGTTATCGATTCGGCGACGATTTCCTTTTCTTGCCTGTTTCCGAAGGATGCTAACTGGCCCAGGTACAAGTATTCTTCGACATATTGTATATTCTGCCTGTCGACCTCCACCTTACATTTTCTGCCGTTGGTCATAAGTTGGGTCTTAGATCGATTCATTTGAAGTCCAACCTCAAGGCTTGCCGTGCTTAGTTCTTGAAGCATTTTTTGCAGTTCTCCGGCCGTGGTTGCGAAAAGTACAATGTCGTCGGCAAAACGAAGATTTGTCAATCTTCGTTCACCAACGACAATGCCCCTCGTTTCCCACGAGACTGCTAGTTTTTTGAAGACTTCCTCCAGGGTGCTTGTAAAAAGTTTGGGCGATAGAGGGTCTCCCTGTTTCACACCTTTCTCTATTTTAAAAATCGGCCCCTGAGAGTGTAGTTGGATGGATGCAGTACTGTTATTATAGATCACCTCCAGAAGCTTGACATTAGTCTCTTCGACACCTTGATTGCGAAGGGATGTAAAAATCGCAGAGTGATGGAGGCTGTCGAAAGCCTTAGAGTAATCTACAAATGCCAGGTATAGAGGGGTATGGAATTCTATGGACTTCTCTATAATGTTGTTGAGTGTATGAAGGTGGTCCGTTGTTGAAAAAACGGACCACCGTTGTTGTTTATTTACAGTAATTAAATAGTTTTATGCCTCGGAATTGAATATTATGCCACTAATAATAACGAATAACTTTTACCCAAGGCTCCGTTGTAGCCTATGTACTTCTTCAGGAATCAAGTATTCAAATTTCACTGAAATCGGTGTAGCGACTACGACATTGCATTGTCACTTTACATATGATAAGGATTTCCTCTCCGCGCTGACATTCTTCGTAAGGCTGCTATAAAGTCCAAAATTGTAAGGTACGACACAAGCTTCAGGTGTATGGCCTTGGTTACAATACACAAAAATACTGCTATATAACATTTCGTAGTTTTCTTGTTGTTGGCTTTGATTGTTACGTTTTCGGTGAAGTCGACACCTGTATGATATAATTCTCTAGGGGACTGGTTGCCCCTGCTTGTGGTAGGTCGCCCATTAGCTTTCGGAAAGTAACTGCACTCGGTCGCTAGGAGGGAATTGAGTCCCGCCTGCCACCACTGCGACTGTAGTGAGGACTCGGCCCAGCATACGCTGGAGTTCTGCCCCGCCTGGGCGGAGCAGCGCCGGGCCCTCACTGCAGTCATCGGAGGAGATCTGTCGCTACCGGCCGTCATACGCTCCATGGCCGGTAGCGACAGCAGTTTTACCGCGGTCGCATCCTTCTGCGAAGACGTAATTTCGCAGAAGGAGGCGGCGGAGAAGGCCCGGGAGGATGATCTCCACTCGGACCCGATCCGCCGCCGGCGAACCGGGCGGCGGAGGCGCGCCCATCTGCGCCTCATGCCGCCCTGAGTGTGGCCGCGGATGGTGGGGACGGGTTTTCCCCTCCATCCGCACTAATGGCCAGCCGCGAAGGGGCGACGTACGCGTGTGCCGTGCGTCGCCTAAATTGAGATTTTATAAGAAGAAGGTGCCCGCTTCAGTGCGGGCAGGCGCTGGGAGGGGTCCGGCGTCTTAATAACAGCGATTCCCGGATCCCTCCCTTCTCAGGCGCAGAGTAGTTGGCACACCGTGTGGTTTTTAGTCGGTTCGATTTTCCACACGTAAAAAAAAAAAAAAAAATCAAAAAAAAAAAAAAAAAGGGCGACCATTTAGCCCATTAGCTGTTGTAATTACTGCGGATTTTATTTACGACAAGCAACACAAGTAACTGGTTTTTGACTATTGACCCAATATTTTTGTCTGATAAAGACTAGACACAATCTTGCTCCGCCATGATATGTCATCTTGTGTGTGTGATCAGTTAGAAGTTCTGCCAGCCTTCTATTTCATATAACGATAGGCACTTTTTTTTGTTGTGTCCATGATTATTAAGGAATGGATATAAACTAATAATTTTGCATTTGTTTGATATGTTTTTTTCCGCCTCGAAGACTGTTGATTTCCTTATGAAATTCCGCTTGTTAATGATTTTTATGTCTATAATAGTTGCTTGATTACTTGTGATGTTAGGTAATTAATTTTACCTACTTGTTGTTTAGTAATAACTCGACGTAGCCAGGCCACTACGCAAACTATATATACTGCTGAATCGTGTAATCAGCGTTGCTATGATATTGCTGCCCTTCTCTTGTTTTGCGATGACAATCACTTGTTTTGGTACTTTTTAGCCTCCTAATCGGTTAAATATTTGGACCAATTCCAATTGGACCAATTCGGTTCATGCTACCAAAGATCGTCGTTTTCTTTAACTGTGTTTCAGATATGCCTCTACTGCTACAGTCTTTGGGGTTTTCCTGAAACTTGACAGACCGCCACGACTAAGCGAGTATTACCTCTTTGCTTACACTTACCACTTTCTCGTTCAGTCATCCCAGGACCACCATCGAAACAACCCAACCATATATTTTGTTACTATAGTCGTTATAACAAGTTTTGATCTTAGCTTGATGATAAATGTGCCTCCATTAGTTCCATCTTAGACAGTGATCGAGCTTTTCCTGCTACTAAACAGCTGTAATGCTATGGGATACGCTCCCACTTGAAATCAGGATGTCCACAAGTCGTGTTACATTCAAAATGAACGTCAAAAACCACCTCTTGACAAAATGACAGGAAAACTATAATCAAGATACAATTTGGTTCCTACTCACAGTGCACATATGAAAGGTTTATGTATTAGTGTGTATGTACATCCATATATAGATATTTTATGTATATGTATACGAGTATTATGAATTATGTTAGTCTATGTTAGTCCATATATTGATAGCAATCACAACCTCTTATTTCTACCACAATGCACCTACCTCACAAAATTTCCACACCTCCCAAAGGTTGGCTGGTAGAGAATGCCTTGGGCATTAAGCCCGCTGTTGTACATGTGTACATAAAGTTTTAAAATAAAAAATAAAAATAAAATATACAGACTTTGCCATTTTCCTGCATATGCGATGCAATGCGTCACAGAACCAGTACAATTCAGTCTTTATTTATTTGGTCATGCCAAACCATATCGGTATGTGATAATATTTGATTTGATCTATATCTTTCATACTTTTGGCCCAATGTTGCTTGATATTTTCGGGTAACTTATCATCGAATTGTAAGGAAGTCTGCCAAACTAATTCATTCATGATTTTCAATTTAGTTATTAGTGGTGAAAGCTACCCTAGTGGGTCAAATACGAGTTACTCGTAAAACTCGTAGTTTTGAGATATCGGAAAGCAAATGGAGGAGGAACAGATTATTAGATTTTATTTTCGCCTCGGACAGAAAATTGTCTTATTTACAATTCGTCGACTCTGCTTGTCTAAAGTCGTAGCCCTCTTGTTCAGGCTCACCTAGGCTCATGTCATTGAATAATTTTGTTGAGTTAGAGGACCATATGCGCAAGTCAATCCCGCCCGACTTTAAAGGATTCGTATAATCCCCTTTTTATTCTTTTTCCCCGTGCGGCAATCCCCTCGGATACCACCTCCTGGTGGCATTTCGAACTGACTAAAACCGCACGCCGTCTCAGGTACTAGGAGCCGGGGTACCAGATGCACCCTAGTTCAAATAATGCCCTGATAGCTTTATTTCCTGGATACTGTCCTGGATTCATTGCTAATTGTTGTAAGGTCATCATGGCTGAAAACGGGGCAGCCTTTGTGCCATAAGTAACCGTGGTTAACTCATATTCCGCTAGGGCTCCTGTATGTGTACCTCGCCCTATACATTTTTGCAGCTTTCGATCATCTTGGGTTATCCATATCTGTATAAACGTCTTTCCTATATCAGTCGTAGAAGCATACTTATACTGACGCCATTTTAAAATCAAAGATTTAAGGTCCTTTTGTAAATTTGGACCCCTGTACATAACATCGCTTAAGCTTGACCATGAGACTTGATTTGTTGCGAAAGACATAAAATTATACGGCTTTACGGGCCTTAGCACTGTCATTGGTACCAAATTGCTTGATTTAGTTACTTGTTTTCTACGTGTAGCAGCCCATTGTAGTAAATTTCATTTCTAAGAACTCCTAAAATGTTATAAGCTCGGTGGTTTTTTTTTTATTGAATAGAGGGCAAACCAGCAGACGCATCACCTGATGGTAAGCGATTACCGCCGCCCATGGACACCCGCAACACCAAAACCGGCACAAGTGCGTTGCCGACCTTTGAGGGATGGGGAGAGGGAATGGGGAGAGGGGTTGGGGTATGGGCCTCCGGTATCCTCACTCAATCGGGGAAACACAGCGCAAGCGCAATTTCACACCGGTTTTCTGTGAGGCCGTGGTATCACTCCGGTCGAGCCGGCCCATTCATGCCGAAGCGTGGCTCTCCCACGGAAAAAAGTAGTTCCCGCGGCTGTTATAGGGACTCTAAGTAGCCATTGTTAGTATCCTTTTTTTTTTTTTTTTTTTACGTGTGGAAACCCCCTCGGGCCGTCACCCCGCCGGGGTTTGCGGCGGGGCGGTGTGTCGGAATCGAACCGACTAAAACCACACGGTGTGCCAACTCTGCGCCTGAGAAGGGAGGGGTCCGGGATCGCTGTTATTAACGCAAACCGGACCCCTCCCAGCGCCTGCCCGCACAGAAGCGGGCACCCTCTTCGGTTAAAATTCTCAAATTAGGCGACGCACGGCACACGCGTACGTCGCCCCTTCGCGGCTGGCCATTAGAGCGGATGGACGGGAAAACCCATCCCGTCCATCCGCGGCCACACTCAGGGCGGCATGAGGCGCAGATGGGCGCGCCTCCGCCGCCCGGTTCGCCGGCGGCGGATCGGGTCCGAGTGGATATCGTCCTCTCGGGCCTTCTCCGCCGCCTCCTTCTGCGAGATTACTTCCTCGCAGAAGGTCGCGACCGCGGTAAAACTGCTGTCGCTACCGGCCATGGAGCGTATGATGGCCGGTAGCGACAGATCTCCTCCGATGACTGCAGTGAGGGCCCGGCGCTGATCCGCCCAAGCGGGGCAGATCTCCAGCGTGTGCTGGGCCGAGTCCTCACTGCAGTCGCAGTGGTGGCAGGCGGGACTCAATTCCCTCCTAGCGACCGAGTGCAGGTACTTTCCGAAGCAACCATGCCCGGAAAGCACCTGCGTCAGCCGGAAGGAAAGGGTCCCGTGCTGCCGCCCTGCCCACTCGAGGATGACCGGCTGGAGCGCCTCCACGGTGGCAAAGCCAGCGCGTGGAGCCTCCAGCCGGAAAGACCAACGAGCCATCGTGGCTCGGCGAGCGGCTTCACGCCATTCGCGTACCTCTTCGGGCGGAGCACGATACCCGTACTCCGCCCGAAATTCAGCCGCTCGCCGATAAACTTCGGCGAGCACTTCCGCCTCCAAATCCCACGGGGGTGTTCCGGCCAAGGCGCATGCCGCCTCCGTCGACACGGTGCGGTATCCGCGTATGGCTCTGACCGCCAATACCCTCTGAGGCCGCCACAGGCGGGCCTTATTCTGGGCGGTCAGAGCCGGGACCCACACCGGTGACCCGTAAAGGGCCATCGACCGGACCACCCCCGTGTAGAGGTGTCTTGTTTCGACGCTGGCTCCACCCAAGTTGGGCAAAAGACGCCCAAGGGCGGAGGCAGCGTCGACCAGCTTGGGGCCAAGCTGTCGGAAGTGCTCGTCGAAGAGCCACCTACCGTCGAGGATCAGGCCCAGATACCTCATCTGGGCCCGAACCGGTACGAGGACCGAGTTGACTTCGATTGAGGCGCCAGGGGGTGGACCACGACGGGGCCCATGGAAAAGCAGGGCCTCCGTCTTGTCAAGGGCCACCCGTAAGCCCAGCGCCTCTATGCGCCCAACCACCAGAGATACACCCCTGGTGGCCAGGCGCGCCGCCTCTTGGAAATTGGCCCCCCGGGCTGTGACAAGTGTGTCATCGGCGTAACAAATTACGCCCAGCCCGGGGGGCAGACGACTTCGAAGGACCCAGTCGTACCCCACGTTCCACAGGAGTGGTCCGAGGACAGACCCCTGCGGAACGCCGCACGACATGGGTCGCCGTCTCATGACGCCATCTCGGTCCTCGTACACGACGGTACGCTCCTCTAAATAGTCTGCCACCAGCCGCCTCAGGTACTCTGGCACTCCATGATACAGGAGTGCTTCCCTGATGCAGCTGAATGGCAGACTATTAAAGGCGTTGGCGATGTCCAAGGACACCGCCAACACCACGCCGCCACAGCTCACTGCCTCTTCGGTCACGGCCCTAAGGCGCATCACGGCATCGACCGTCGAACGCCCCTCTCGGAACCCGAATTGGGCGTCCGACAGGTCGGGCCCCACCTCGTTGAGATGCTGGACGATGCGGGCAGAGATAATCCTCTCGAACAATTTGCCCGCCTCGTCCAGCAACACGATGGGCCTATAGGCCGCGACCGAATCGGCAGGCCGTCCCGGCTTCTGCAATAGGACCAGCTTCCCGCATTTCCAGCACTCAGGGAAGCGTCCGGACGCCAGGCTGGCGTCCAAAACCTCCCCGAGGCGGTCCGACATATGGTCGAGGGCTCGGGCCATCACTCGGGGTGGTACCCCGTCCGGCCCGGGGGCGGTGTTCTTGGAACGGATCCGAAGAACAGCCGCCCCAACCTCCGATTCCCTAACGGGCGGCACCTCACTCCCTCCATCCCCGTCGCCTCTGACCTGATAGGCCATCGACGGGGACGTGTGCTCCGCCCGCTGCGGGAAAAGGCCCTCGACCACTTGCTGCAGGAAGCTGGGCTGGAGAGTCTCGGTAAGGGGGGGGCCCGCCGTGCGGAGCTTCTGACGCACCGCACGATATGGGCGACCCCAGGGGTCACGATCGAGACTCTCCAGCATCTCCTTTCTCTTCTCCTCTTTGGCGCGGCAAATGGCCAGCTTCAGAGTTTTCCGCGCTACGCGGTACTCCTCGTGAAGCCGGCCCTCCTCCCCGTCTACGCGGTGGCGTCGCCGCCGGCAGCGGGTGTAGGACCTCCGGGCACGAGTGCAGGCCGCACGGAGGTCCGCCAACTCCTGGGACCACCAGTAGACCCCGTTCCGTGAAGGTCGACAACCCCGAACGCGGGGCATGGCCGCATCGCAGATCTGCGTAATCGCAGTGCGAAAGCGGCCAGCCCCCATGTCGACCTCCTCGGCCGGGGCCCGCGGAGACAGCCAAGACTGAATAATGGCCGCCTCCTCTAGCAGGTCCCTGTTGAGCTTGGCAACTGCCCACCGCGGAAAGCGGGAGGTATGCCGCGCCACGTGACCCCTACTGGGGCCCTGGGACCGGGAGAGCTCAAATCGGATATACAGGTGATCCGAGAGCGTCTCAACCTCATCCAGGACACACCAGTTCCTTACTCGTGCGGCAACAGCAGGGGTAGCGAACGAAAGGTCCACTATCGACCCCCCCTGCTGTCGCACGCACGTGTTGGTGGCGCCTCTGTTCAGCAAACAGAGGCCCACCGAAGCCGCCCACTCCACAACGGCGTCGCCCCTGGCGTCCGTCGCCGGGGAACCCCACGCAATGGACTTTGCGTTGAAGTCCCCCAGCACGAGGACGTGCCCAGACGCTAGTCGCCGCATCGAGGTCTCCAAGTTGTTAAGGAAGACCTCGAAGTCGCTCAAACTCCGGTTGGGGGAGAAATACACACCGTAAACGGTGATTCCCCCCCACTCGGCAGCCACATATCCAGAGCCCTTGTCTCTTAACGACAAGGGCGGGGAACGAGCCACCGAGGAGCCGACGACTGCCACGGAGCCGTCCCGGTCACCCATCCAGTTTGGACGGGGAGGGACGTAGTAGGGCTCCGCGACTACGGCAACACCTATCGACCACTGCGCCATGGTTTGCAGGAAGAGATCCTGCGCCGCGGCGCAGTGGTTCAGGTTCGTCTGGACCAGGAGGTTGGAGACTCGATCCATTACTGGATCGTTTCTCCAACCCCCTCCATGGGCGACGACGTTGTCGCACGATCAACGTCGGAGGCAGCCAGGGTCGTCTGGCTAGCCTCCGACGCTTGCTGAGAAGCACGGGGAGGCTTGCAGCCCCCCTGCCCCATCTGGTGATTGGCGGGCTTCTTGCCCGCCGCACACACGGGGCAGTGAGGGGCCGCAGAGCACTCTGCCGCCTTGTGCCCCGGTCGACCGCAGCGGAAACAAAGTCCGCTGCAGTCGAAGCAGCTGGCGCACTTCGAGCGAGTGTGTCCCGCGGCAAGGCACTTGTAGCACCTCATCGGCCTCGGGGCCAGGACTGTGATCCTGGCACTCACGAAGCCGACGAGGAGCCTGCCGGCATCAGCCAAAATTTTGGCCGACGCTACGGGACAGCTCACCCACACGGCGCCAAGCCCTCCTGGACCGGGGCGGATGGTGCCGACTCTGACGTTTTCCGCGCTGCAACTGGCCTTCTCACAGACCGCAGCGCGGATGTCTTCGGTCGTAATCGAGTCGTCCAGGCCCGAGATGCGCAGTTCTGCGCACTTGGTAGGCCTGGCGATCTTTACACCATCCGTGGCGTCAAAAATTCCCCGCAACTTCTCAGCGAACGAGTCCGCCGTCTTCGCCCCTTCTGCCCCAGGGAACTCCAACACCCGAGCTCCCGTCTGGGCGAGGCGCAGTCTTGCCCCTGCCATCCCAACATCACCGGCGAGGCTGTCCCGGGCCTTCTTAAAGAAGGCCGCGTAGGACAGCCCGCCGGCAGCCGCCTCCGGCGACAAGGTCACCACAACAGCCGCGGTCTTAGGCGGCTGCAGTTTCCGGGGTTTTTTCCGGGTGGGACCTGCCACCGATGGCGACTGCGGGACAGAGGCCGCCTTGCGGGCAGCCTTTCTGGCCCGCTTTCGGGCCTTCTTGGACCCCCCAACTATCTGCCAACCCTCATTGGAGGGGGCCGACGTGGAGGGTCCAGGCAGAGGCACAGGCGTTGGAGTGGGGAGCGGAGGAATCTCCGCTCCCGCCCCCACCGCCGCTTTCGGCCCCGGTCTCGGCGCGGCCGCCTTGGCCGGAGCCTTGGCCGGAACCTTGGCCGGAGCCTTGGCCCTCGGCCGTGCCCCTTGGGCAGCCGCAGGAGCCGGCCTCACGACCGGCGACACCGCTGCCGAGTACGACACGCGACCCCCCACCACGGGAAGAGGGGTCGGCGTCGACGACGTGGCCGTCCGCTTCGGCGCCGCAAGCGGCGGCCGCATAATCGGGGCCGCAGGCAGCCTCGCCTCTAGGCCGGCCGTACGGCCCTCAATCATCCGCCAGCATGCATCCAGGATAACCGCTAGTTGGGCGTCGGTTATCCCGGGGCCAGCAGATGACGGCTGCGGCGCAGACGGGGCCCGCTGGGATGCAGACGCGGCCCGCTGGGATGTTGACGGGGCCGGGGCCTCTCGCTCCGCCCGGAACTGGGCGAATTGAGCGCCCAGCTCAGCCACCTGTCCCGTCAAACGGTCGTTGGCCGTCTGGAGGCGGGCCACGTCCCCGGCCAGGGTCTCCACGACCCCCGCAATGGCAGAGGAGGAGTCCTTCAGGGCTCTCACAAAGGAGCCCTTCAGGTTCACGGACTTGGTGGCCACCTTGTGGATGATGGCCACTGCCGCCTGTGCCCTCTCCTGCAGTGAGGCCGGCGATTGGGGCTCTGAAACCCCATCCGCCGGCCTCCTGATGATATGCAGGAGACCAGACATTTCCTCCTCTGCCTGCAGCTCCCCGTCAGCTCTGGCCCTCTTGTAGGATTCCGCCTTGCTAAAGGCGGAACCCGACGGGGCCGAGCCTGGGGTGCGGGACCTCCCCCTCTGACTGCTGCCAATTTTGGGCGGCAGCATCTCTAGCGACGTGTCGCTCCCGCCGTACACGTCCCCGGATAACCCGCGTTTGCGGTTGTCCATGGACTCCGTCTCCATTAGCTCCAGCGCGTCCACAATCGCACTGGAGCTACCACTCCCACCAGAAGTGGCGGACTTGGAGCGCGTGCGCTCCGATGTTCTGCGGCTCCCAGCAGTCAGATGTCTGACTTCTGGGAGCCCCGCCGAGATGGGCGCCACCGAAGCAATGTCCTCATCGGCGGACGATTGCTCGTCCGCCTTTCGGAACTGCCCCTTGGCGTTCCTCCTCTCCTTCCTTTCTCTCTTCTTTTCGAATCCAGTTGGCTTGCCAGTAGTCGTTGTAGATGTGTTCCTGTCCGTTTTCAAATTTTTAGTAAGATTCAATTCCATAATTTAACCCACGAGTTGGGGAGAACTAAAAGTCCACCCGGGCAGAGATCCCCAATACCCGGGCAAGCCTAGGTACTGTGGAGGTCGGCCGGTATCCACAGGTTTTTACGACTTAGCTGTCGGGTGTTATAGACTATCCTTGTCATGGGCCGGCCAATCAAGGCAAGCCCTCCGGCCATCAGGTTCTCAGCGTACCCTCTTGGAGCCACCAGTCAGGTCGTTGTTGAGCCCCTAATGGTTACGGAATGCGAGAGGGTGGCTAGCCCTCTCTCACAGACGGTGACACTCACGTGCCAGCCCTCTGTGACCTACTCGCTCTCCATCACGCCCTCTGCTAAAGCATAGGGACGCTTGGAGCGCGGCATGACGTCGGAGCGTCATGTCCTTCACGGCAGTCTCACGAGACTCCGTCTGGTATCCCATTTGGTCTGGAGTCTCACCCTGGGCCAATCCGGCATGAGTAGCTCTACCCGGCACAGCCCCAGAGATCATTGACCCACGCAAGCCCCACCACGACGACAACGTAGGGATACTTTGGGGGGAGCCATTGTTAGTATCCTGATCTAACTTTAACGACATAAACGGAACCAACAATGGATCCCAAGAGTTGACGTCGACACCTAAGTTCCTTATGAAGTTCAGATATTCGTTTATTGTATCATGTATACGTTTGATTTATGTCAAAAAGGAATAATTTTCCTCAGTTTTTGCAATATTTTTATTGATACTCCGCTCCTTTTAGTCGAAGCGTAATGGTATACCTTCCTCGATGACTTGAAATTCTTTTCGAGTAGTGCGTTCGACCAAATAAACAAATTCTTTAGCTTAATAATATTAGTATAGATAGATATCACACGCTCGCTCACACATGAATGCATTAACAGTATGTATACTTCCCATATTATTATGTTTGTGTGAGCGTTCCTATGAATACAGACATTCACGTACAAGATAATCACACTTTTTATTGTTTTAATATCAGGTTTTAACCATAGTTTCATTCTTCTTTTCTGCCCTGGACACCCGCAACACCAGAGGCGTCACAAGTGCGTAACCGGCCTTTTAGGAAGGAGTACGCTCTTTTCTTGAAGGTTTGAAGGTCGTATTGGTCCGGGAACATCGCAGGCGACAGCTCATTCCACAGTTATTCCACATGTGTGAATAGTCTTAAAATCTGTATATGTGAAGGTTTCCTCGCTCAAATGCCTCTATTATATTGGCAAGACCCACTATATCTACTCTCCATCGTTCATTGGTCCGTGTTAATCTATGTATGTATATTTGTAGCCTATTTAGGTGGACACTAATACACCTAATTATTAATGTATCTGTATGTATAAAATTACGTACCGCTTCTGTAAAACCTACAATCACATTTTAAAAAACATTTATTATCATACTTTAATGAAGATTTTCTCAATTATACTTATAATTGAGAATACATATAGTAATACATTTTCTCAATTAGCTGTACTTATAAATTATTTTTAATATATTAAATTCGACTTTGGCAGTTTATTCTTGAAACTGCAAATAATTGCATCCCCAATGGGGTCATTACTAACAGGAGTTACTCATACTAACTATTACTAATTTTATCAGAATGTCCTATGTAAAGTACCTATATACAAGGAAAACTTATAAGTACTAGTCTAAGCACCCTTTTACACGTTCAATACCATCAATTTAAATGTATGAGAAAACATTGAAATAATTTAGCATAGAATTAGAAGAGACCCTAATTTAAAAAAAGTAAAAGATACGTTGCTTACTAGCTTTACCCGCGCCGTTCCTCCGGTTGTTGTAGCTTTTATTTTTTAAAAGACAACTCCTGCATTAGGAATAATCCTGTGTCGTGAGGGACTTTACAAACATACATGAACGGACACAAAAGACACCTAGATTCAGAATAACAATTTTCCAATCACACAAAGTGTATCCCACGTGGAATTTGAACCCACGTCACTTGGCGCAGTAGAAAGCGGCGTGGCGACTGCTTAAACCACTAGACAGACCTTTATAAAAGCAAAAGCCGATAACGGTGCGGGTCAAAGTTAGTCAAGAAATGTGGCCTATATATACCTATCATATGACACACTTTTAAAGTGTAGTTTTCTATTAGTAAAATCATTTTCAAAATCGGATCAGTAGATACAGACGCTACCACCTACGACCTCAGAAACTCATAAACTTTACCTCTTATATAATAATGTGGTATTAAACCAACCCTCAAAGTGTTCTTTCACACTTACCAGCACTTAATATATCATTGGTATTACAAGAATCACCCTTATTATAGATTAAACATAAGGTTTATTATAAAATAAAATCAGCAAAACTTATGTAAAAATATAGTCCTTAGACTTAGACTAGAAATCCTAAAGACACGACAGTGTAAATGGGTCTTTGAAAAAGATGAAACACTTTACAACAGATGTCCCCATTTACGTTTTGTACTAGTTGTACAGTTACCTTACTCGTATACAGAAGTTCAAAGCTCGCTTATTGTTCAAAAGTGCTGCAATAAATTTTAAAATGAAGCGTTTTAACTTTCTTGTGCTATTATATTTGGTTGTATCAATTATTGCCCAAAATACTAATAAAACAATAGTATTTACTCGCCCTCTTCAAAAGCATAATTTCTTACCTCCAGATCGCTTAATGAGGTTGTATAACTCGACATAGGTGAGTTTAATAATTATTTTACTTACAATTTAGAAACCTTACAACTAATCGAATAAGTAATTAAGACATTATAACAGGCACTCAAAACTTTTGATATAGACAAATTAAAAAAAGGTTGTTAAATTCATAACGAAGGTAGTTATAATATAAGTTTTAGTTCACCACGTTAAACTAGATCGCGCTAGTGGCAAAATTAAAAGTCGGTGTTTTTATTCTCGCCATCGATCTATAAAGGTATCCCGAACCTTTGTCATGTTAAGTGTTCTTACATGTGAAAATTAAGTGTTACAATTTGTGTGAGTGTTTAAATAACCAAAGGTAATAAACAATCCATGGCAAAATTACGACACGTTAGTAAGTAGTTGGGAAAATACACATACGCAAAGTATTCCACAAAATATACATATTAGTTGGTAGAAACTCGAAAGTTATTGTTCTAGTTTAGTTGCAAGCTAAGGTGGAATAGAAGCCGGTGAAGATCGACTTACACCCATCTGCTTACCAACTGAGACATATGTTCTTTTAAATTTTCTTCTCAAATGAGTTTTTCGATAGGCTAACTATCATAGGGATATGTACCCTATGACAGTTAGCCTATCGAAAAGCTGTTAGGACTATTTATTTTTTTAAACTAAATTTTTTTTCATTGTTTTTATTCGCGGGCAAGGCAGGTACCATTACATTTCTTATTAAATAACCTTTATTTTGATACTAACTTCGATTGGTTATTAACTCGGTATAGTTACCTATATTGATTTACCTGTTCATGCATTTAGCTAGGTAGCTATAAAGAAATAGTAAGCAAGCCTACTTAGACATATTCTCTGTATAGAAAATTAACTTTTGGAACTACATCTATGTGATTATTATCAATAGATTGAAGGGTTGATGAAAATTGATCTAATATTAAAAATAATCATGACAGTTTTGCAATAGGCAAGCCATCATAGATGTATTCATTAATGAAAAAAACATATGGCTATCAGATGTAATTCAATCATAGCTGGTTCTTGTACCAAGATATGTGACCATGACCTCCTGACCTGACCTTGAACTTACACTCTATAATCAATCTATACCTTTTTTTGTAACTGACTACGTTTTTCGACTACCTTTTCTTTTTTATAGGTAATTCAAGTTTTCTAGTTCCTGTTTTAAATTACAGTCCATGTCTTACGTGATTTATAAAATGAGGAGTTTTTAATACCGCTCTACCTAACCCTCCGTTAGTATACGTCTGAATTAATTAATTACTAAAGCAGCGCACGAATCAATTCTAATCAATTCAAAAATAATTGTCAAAGTTAAATCCTAAATGCTGTCTCAGTTTTTCAGCTTCCCCTCTAACTTAACTCTTTAATATTTTCATCTATTGCGCATTATTGAGAGAAGGATTGCTAGGTATACCTCTGTGAACAGATCCTTAAAGGACATCCATGGTAGTTATTGCCACTAAACACCGGGATCTCAATTTGTGTGAAGTTTTTTCTATGAGATGCTGACCATAATTTGCCGTTTATTGCTTTTTCATGGTTTCATTTATTTATTTCTATCCTTATTGTATACATACAAAATTACAAAAGAAAACATAGGATGAGCTACAAAATATGCAAAATATATAACAATAGGGCGGTCTTATTGCTCACGGCGATCTCTTCCAGACAACCATGACTTTATATCGTTTTTCATTCGCTATAAATGACCGTTTCATATTCTTCATCCGTACCATTCAGTTCATTGTCTATTTCCCAGTGAATTGAATCTATAACCGACGATATCGTTTTGGATTTTGGTTTCGGAGTTTTAATTTGATAGAATAATTAGAGAAGGTCGTGGTAGGAAAAGGAACAGCAGCGTACTGACCATGTTTAGCTACGTGCTCTACATAAGATATAATGAAGGATCTAATCTATTCTACGGATCGAAGGCTAATCAGCTGGGCCGGTCAATATACCTATCCCAGTAACTACTGTATTCAAGCCAGTGTGTAGGGCCGGGTCAGTACACAACCCCACGGGTCAGCAAGCCTCTCAGCTGTCCCGAAAAGGTGTTAAAGTGTTTAGTTTTCTAACATAATTTCAAGTGAGTAGAAATAATCTACACGTAAGGGTTGTCTTTATTAGACACCGAGAACTGTTTTGAGTATTAAAGTGCAACTTCTAGGAAAATATGCTTCCCGAAATTTGTAGCAGGTGGCTGAGATGACATATTCACAACAGAAAAAGGAATGTGAGTCCAGATATATATAGCAACACCACCTCCTTGTCCACACACACGATCTAATGATCGTCACGTACCAACTAAAATCTGGCCAATGAGTACGTTGATATAAGTATGGTGTGTAGGTTCGTTATTATACGTTTAATGAAGATTTTCTCAATATATAAGTTATTATTTAATTATACTAATAAATTATTTCCTTGAAACTGTAAACAATTTGATCCCAAATGGGACCATTACTAATAGCAGTTATTTACATTCAGTATTACTAATTTTATCAAATATATACAAGGAAAACTTATATGTACTAGGGTAAGGACCCTTTTACACATACACATATATGAAAAAACATTGAAATAATTTAGTATAGAATTACAAAAGATCCTAATTTAAAAAAGTAAAAGATTCGTGGCTTACTAGCTTTGGCACGTGCCGTTACTCGGTTGTTGTACCTTTTTTAAAGACAACTCTCGCATTAGGAATAATCATGTGTCGCGGGGGACTTTACAAACATACATGAAACGGACACAAAGGACACCCAGACTACTACTAGTTGTATTACCAAAACACAACTAGTAGTAGAGAGCCAAAAAGGTTCCTAAAAAAAACAGAATACTTGCATTAAAAACTTTCGTTTAACAAATTTGTATGAATTTTACGATGACGCGCTAAAATTTTGTGAGTATTAAAATGGCGAGTAAAGTGAATCAAATTATACCAATTACCAAAAAATATATCTTAAATGTATTACACATATTTAACCATTGCACGAGTGAGCCACGAAGTTCGTTGAATGACCCACGTAAATTCACAAGCACTCGAGTTTCGCTGCGGGTGAAAGTTCGGTCGTTATTTGGCCGAAACCGAAACTACGGCCGAATCTTCGGTCGGTCACTATCCAAAACCAAACCATGTCATTGATATTAAAATAATCATTGTAGATGAAACATAAAGCTTATTACAAAAAATAAAATCAGCAAAACGACTTAGACTGGAAATCCTAAAAACATAACAGTGTAAAAGGATCTTTGAAAAAGATGATGCAAATTACTGCAGTCGATGTCTCCACTAACGTTTCTTTCAATTTATTTGTGCAGTTACCATACTCATAAACGGAAGCTCACTAATTGTTTAAAAGTGCTACAATAAATTTTAAAATGAAGTGTTTTTATATTTTTGTGCTACTACTAACCGTGTGGTTATATTTGGTTGTGCCAATTATTGCCCAAAAGGTTAATAAAAGAATAATATTTGATCGCGAACCTGGAGTAACTAAGATGTTAACAATGCATCGTTTAGAGAGATTGTTTAACTGGAGTGTGAGTTTAATAGTTATTTTACTAACAGGTTAGAAACATACAGTTTACAATTAACCAAATAAGTTTCAAGACAATATATTCTAAATGACAGGCGCTTAAAAGTTACACATGGACAAATTAAACAAGGAAATGTTCTCTAATGCCTTTAATACCGTTTGCCATGACATCCTACTGGCCATCGTTTCCCATCTTATGATCTCCTCAGAAACCCTGGAATGGTTATTATCCTATCCTATGACTTAGACTTCATAAGGAGCTGGTCAGCGAGGCTTCGGTTGTCGGTAAATCCAACTAAATGTCAAGTTATCATCGTAGGAAGCAAGCTGATGCTAAGTAGGTTGAATACGGCGATCCTCCCACCAATAGTCTACAACAACGAGATTGTACCTCTAAGCGCAGTTGTAAAGAACCCAGGGCTATATATAGACTCGAAACTTGATTGGCGGGCACAGGTTACTCACGTTAGTCAGAAATTCACCTATTGTCTCCGTGCCTTATATCGTCTTAAGAACTTCCTTATTTAAAACCAAGGCCACACTAATGCAGTCTTTAATCATTCCCTTTATCGACTATGGTGATGTGTGTTTGATTATTTTGACCTGAATGCAGACCTCCTCAATAAACTAGACCGTCTTCTCAATAACTGCATTCGATTCGTTTTTAATCTTCGCAAGTATGATCCTGTGTCTGCTTAACGTTCCCAGTTGCAATTCAATTCCAATTCGTCAGCGCTGCAGTCTGCATGCTATGACATCTCTTTTTTTTTCTTGAACTCTCCATCATTGCCCGAATACCTGGTATCACCCTTCCGCTTCCTATGTTCCAACCACGACCGAAGTCTTCGGTTTCTCCTATGCCCCTCTCACACCACTAACTTTAGCAATTCTTTCTTCTACGTGCAGTCCAGTCCTACTGTGGAATGCACTTCCTACCGAAATCAGGATGTCCACTAACCGCCTTACATTTAAGAAAATAGTGCGCGAACTTCTTCGGAATGAGTTAGCAATACAGTCTCAACGCTAGTACCCATGTATATTTACTCGTTTATGCATATATTTTTATAGTAGTGTATTATATGTGTATATTAGTGTATTGGTATATTTGTTACATCTGATGTTTATATATTATTTGCGTAATTACTATTTATCGAAATTAATATTTTGTCCTTTCACCTACCGCATCATATTTCTGCAATACCTGAAGGTTGACTGGTAGATAATGCCTAATGGCATTAAATCCGCCTTTGTACTTCATGTGTACTAAGTGAGTACACTAAACTCGCCGACCTACCGAACGGAAGTCCTTCCAATTGCTGGGTTCCAATCATGACCGAACTCTCCGCTCCACAAACAACCTCTTTCTGTCACGACCCTCCCATACTTCTGCATACGTTCATTCTTCCTTCCTAATTCAATCTATCCTTCTCTGGATCCAAGAAAATCAGAATAGCACCCAGTCTTGATTCATTCAAGGCCACGAGTAGTCCTCTAGAGTACGAGCTCTCCTCGTCTAAAACTTAGCAAAATAATCACAAATTTGAGATTATTTTAGTATGTGTATATTTACGTTTTATGTGTCGATGTACGAATATTTGTGTGTTTGTACTTTTGTATATATGCTTAGATATATCGTTTTAACTAATTTTGTCCATTTCAAAATAACTTATAAAAGTGTAGTGCATCCTTACATTCATTTCCGCACCATCTGAAGATACTGTTAGAGAATGCCTTTGATATTAAGTCCGCCATTGTACATTGTTGTGCATAAAATTGTAAATAAATAAATAAATGCCAATTTTGGGTTGGTGGGCTAGAAAAGCTTGTGTACAATTACAGCATATAAACTTTATTCTACTAGGGGCAGAACAACACACCATCTGCATCATCTCCAACCTACCTATGATCCGTACCAACTTTATAATAATAATAATAATAATAATAATTTATTTGCTGATCAAAGGTTTTTCACGGTGTTACAAGTTTATATGTAGATGTCCTCTTTGGTCTACCTTAACGGCATGCAAATTTTTTTTTTTAAATTATTAATCAGTGAATTAGATGTCACAAATTACATTTACCATACAATCAAAAAACCATGAAAAAAACAAAAAAAATAAAAAATTCAATCAAAAATGTCAATTTAACTTATCAATGTCAACAATACAACACAGATGTCAAAATGTTACAATTATAACCACAAATAATAATAATAAATAAGCACCAATTAGGTCAAAGCATATATTACATAATTTTATGTGTCTCACAAACTTTCATCATTAAGAAATTCATCAATTGAATAGTAACATTTTCTATTTAGGAATGCTTTTAAAGATCTTTTAAATACTTCTGCCTTTAACATTTTAATACCAGCAGGGATCCCATTGTAGATTATTGGAGCTTTGCACACAATACTTTTATGCAATAATGTTGTATTAGCAGGATGTACACAAAGTCTATTATTGTTACGTCTATTGCTCCTACCGTTATATACGTCAGCAACCCGTGGAAATAAATGTAAGTTGTTTTTGACAAATAAGGCTGTTTCCAATATGTACAGTGATGGAAGCGTGAGAATACTATGCCTTATAAACGCCGGCCTACAGCTGTCTGTAGTTTGGAGACCGAACATAGCGCGTATGCATCGCTTTTGCATTTTGAACACCATATCTTTATTTGTTGAGTTTGCCCAAAAAATGATACCATACCTAAGAATAGATTCCACGAGGCCATGATAAGCTGATAGCAATGCGTCGGTATTTAAAGTTGGTGCAAGTTTATACAGTGCATATGCTAAACTGCTTACTTTTTTGCACAATGAGTCTATGTGTTCCTTCCAATTTAACTTGCTGTCTATAATTAATCCCAGAAAACGAGCAGTGGTGACCTCTTTTATGGTATAATTATTGTAAGTCAAAGTTATGTTTAATGGGTTTACTTTTCTTTGATTAAAATGAATTATATTTGTCTTACTCAGATTTATTCTCAGGTTGTTATTTTCAAGCCATGAAATAATGGATGTCATTGCGTTATTTATGTCAAGTTTATATTTGCTAATGTCCATACAACTAATAGTAACGGTGCTGTCATCTGCAAATAATGTCATAGCCTGATTTGTGGCATTTGGCAAGTCATTAATATAAATGATAAACAAAAGGGGGCCCAGTACACTTCCCTGAGGAACACCATATGAAATACAACGGCTCAAAGAGGTATACTTTTCTTCAGTTTTGGTTAACCGATTCACTCTTGTTATTTCTGTCATCTGTTGCCTATCAGTTAAATAAGACTTCAGTAAGTCTAATACATTACCCCTAATACCATATCCTTCAAGTTTCTTAATTAATATATTATGTTCTACATAGTCAAATGCCTGAGTCATGTCACAAAAGATTGCACAAACAGGGTTCTTTTTATCAACAAGTGATATAACATTTTCAATAAATTCATAAATTGCCATGTTAATTGTCTTTCCTTTCCGGAAACCCTTTTGTTCTTTACACAATATTCTATTATTTTCAAGGTAAGAATTTATTTCGCCGTATAGATATTTCTCAAATATTTTTGAAAATACTGACAGCAACGAAATTGGCCTATAATTTTGCATTGACATTCTATTATTCTTTTTAAATAAAGGCTTTACAACTGTTATCTTAAGATTATTCGGATATGTTCCCTTTAAAATACATAGGTTTATTAAGTGACTGATGTGATGGCTGATATCCTCATTAACTGCTTTAATTATTTTAGTATTAATGCCATCATGCCCTACGCTGTTTGTATTTTTTAAATTATTTATAATTTTATTTATTTGGTAAGGCGTACTTGGTGCTAAAAACATTGAATTTATAGATTTATTAATTAAGGAGGTAACATTTTCACCAACACCCGGTATGGGACTTTTTTTGTCAATAAAATAATTATTAAAAGCATTAGCCATTTCTGTAGGATCATTTATGCTTTTGCCTTCAATAGTTTCTATGTTGCTAATATTATTACTAGGCAAATTCAATCTTAACTTATTTATTATATCCCATGCCGTTTTGGGTTTATTCAATGATGTTTTTATTTTATAATTATTTTGTGCCCGTTTAGTTAGGTTTATGATTCTTTTAAATATTTTACAATAATTTTTATATTTTAATGAACTTTGTATGGTAGGATTTAGCCTCATGTTCCAAAGTAAATACCTCTTCTTTTTACTACAGATTTTTACTCCATTCGAGACCCATTTTGGTCTGCTGTTTACTTTTGTTAACATAAGTTTTTCAGGAAAACAAAGGTCATAAAAAAGCCTGAAATCATCAATAAAACTTTGATAAGCTTCATTGGGGTCATCAAAGCTGTAAATATTCGAAAAAGATATACTGTTTATACACATTTTAAACTTTTTTATATTTTCTGTACTATAATCTCGCTTAATGACGCGCCATGCTTTTAATGTAAATATCTTTTTTACCGGCACTCTAATTATTTGAGCAGTATGGTCTGACAGATCCAGCTCTAAAACTTCAGTATTGCAGCGTCTTCCAAAGTTATGTGCAAAATTATCCAAACATGTCTTACTTGATAATCTAGTTGGTTCTCGCAGTGCCAATTTGAGATTATAATTCAATAACATACATTCGAAATACAATGATATGTTATTACTTTTTAAAATATCGATATTAAAGTCACCAGCAATCAAAATACTGTTACAACTAAAATTCGAAATATGTAATAAAAGTTGTTCAAATCTATGTAAAAATGTATACACGTTGTTTTGTTTTGGTACTCTATACATACATACGATAATAATTTTATAGTCAATTAATTCAATCGCACAGCACTCAAACACATAGTCAAGACATAATCGGCTAACATCCGGTATCTCCCTAAACTTGTATTCCTTTTTGAGTAAAATACATGTTCCACCTCTCTTGGCATTACTGCGGCTGTAAGTGGACGCCAGAATGTAATTAGGTACATTTAAATTTACTTCGTACCCCGACATCATAAAATGCTCTGTTATACATAAAGCATCTATGAATTTATTATTGTCTCTAAGTTCTTCCAAGCTTATACATAATGCATCCGATTTACTAAGTAACCCTGCTATATTTTGGTGCAGGACATAAATATGTTTTTCATAGAAAAAACTGAGTAACAGTTTCATTTTCATCAGGAGAATTCATCGTTGTGTCAGAAGTATTATTTGTGCTTATATCAAATTTATTAAACATCCTAATATCTACTAAAATATTATCCATAATCCGTTCATATATATTCCTCATTCCTTGATTATTAATTTTTCCGGTCATGTACGAAAACATATCCAATGTTAATGAGTAATTACTGTCAAACATATACGCGTATCCACTATTTTGTATAGACATATAAATGAGATTATTGAACATTTCCACTCTGAAATTGTGTATGGGTGCACCTGTTATATATGTCGGACAACATATTACATTATTTGTGTGAGTTACTTTCTGAAAAGCCTTCTCTATCATGTTGATCATATCAATGTATCCTTTTTCATCTTTGATGTCATTTTCTCCAATCAATAGAATGCAGTAATCGTTTAGTGTAAAATCTCTTAATTTAATCTCAATGTTGCATAAAAGATCCTCCACAGTACCGCCCGGAAATACATAGTGACAGAAGTCAAAGTAATTCGAAAAGATGTCTTGAATGATGGACAGCGACCCTCTGGTTCTTTGACTGCTTAAAACGCATAGTTTGTTTGTCTGCTTTCGTTTTCCTATAATATTAGTTAACTTTCTAGTACTTTCAGACATTTTGTTGCTGAGGGGTGTATGGATACTATGAGGGGTGTATGGAACTTGCATCGAGTCGCGGTTCTTCTAACGTGAGTAGCGACTGATAGATATCAATTAATATCACATCATATCAACAGCCTTTAACAGTCCACTGCTGGACATAGACCCCTCCTTAGCAGGGAGGTTTTCTGCTTGCTATACCACGCTGTTTGTTTTAAGTTTTTCTTCCCCTTTTTTATGGAAAGGGTGCAAACGAGAAGACGTTATGACGTTACCTTATCACCTGATGGTAAGCGATTACCGCCGCCCCTGGACCATCGTTCCCGGATTGCGATCATTATTATTTTTAAAAGTAGTTGATGTCTTGGTCTAAACGTTCCGTATATTAGAAATAAAGTAGATTTCGAAGACACCGCTACTTCGTTACCAAGAGGTTTTAAATTAGAGGAATTTATGGTATTTACAGTAATTATATAATAGTTTTATGCCTTGAAATGGAATATTACCACGTTTGAAGTCAGCAAACCCACGTTTTATTGTTGTTTCTGATGGAGCGGAGTCCCCATAACACTTTTCAAGCCGTTGCTTCGCTTGAACGGTATTTTTTCCCATCAAGAAGCAGTGTAAAATTAAAACACGAAATTGTTTTTGATCCATTGTTTTGAAAATAACAAAAGTAGCGTCACTTTTGGCACAATAACTCACAAACTAATGAATAGAATATCATGAAATTTTAACAGCTGTCTTTTGAAGGTTAGTATTAACTGAAAAACTAGCGCCATCTATATGTTAGGCCCGGGACTTTTCAGCCCATGTAGACATAAGTTATTATCTATACTATCTATACTAATATTATAAAGAAGTAAAGTTTGTGTGTTTGTTAAATTGTAGGGGGTAATCTCGGGATCTACTAAACCGATTTTAAAAATTCTTTCACCCATAGAAAGGCACATTATTGCTGAGTGTCATAGGCTATATAAAAAACCGAAAAATAATAAGGGTTTTATGTGGTAGTCGGTTTTGCAAAGTGAATCGGAGAAAAAACGGTCGAATGAAAGCGTTTCTTACGAACGCTGCCTTAACTATGAAAGATATATATTTCAGTTCTAGAGAAAAGATGTGGAGCTTGAAAATGCCTACAAAAAAGTCAGCGAATCTTTATGAAAATAAGTAAACTCATCGTGTGTGTGTTTAAAATAAAAAACCTTTCCCTTTAACAGCATATGATTTGGACGCATGGTTAAAGAGATAATACGATATAGATTATCGTAACCGTATGGTAATGTATTGGATGATAATTCTATTACTAAACGGGTTTTTTCATGTACAAAACAGCTACTTAAAAATAAGTAGTAAGAAATAGATTTTTTACAGATATTTTTTGGATAATTATTTAAATTAACGAATTAAAACCTACATAATAATGTACGCGAGACAATTTTATTTATATAAATTTTCAACGGAAGGCCAAAGCAGCGGACGGCGCGCGAGGGCTTTGGGTTTAATCCGGTTCGCGTTCGTGCTTGCTTCGGGAGAAGGAGGTGTGGCCTTTTACATCTGAGAGGTAGGCTCCTTACGCAGCGAACGTCCCCGAAATTGAATTTTGCAGAGCTACCCGATAAAGATAATGATCCGGCGTTGTTTGATATTGTGACAAAGAACATGGTACACGGGCCGTGTGGGGAACAAAATCCAACGTCGCCGTGTATGAAAAATGGTATTTGCTCAAAAAAATACCCACGCAGTTTTGTCACTGATACCCAAACCGGAGAAGATGGGTATCCTGTTTATCGACGCCGAAACGTCGATCACGGCGGTCAGGTGGCCACTATGACTATTCGTGGAAGCATGGGCGTACCCAGGTTCTGGGCCAGGGGGGGGCAAATCGGGATTTTTTAAAAGCACCTCGTCAAATAAATGGATATGAAGAAGGCATTTTATTAAATAAATTATTTTATTGTAGAATAGCTATTTTAAAAACCCTTTCGTAGTCCACTACTAGACATAGGCTTCTCCAATTAATTGCACGGCACTTGTTTCGATCACATTTTAAAATAAATTTTCAAAAGTCTTCGGCAAAACAGTTTAAGATGAAACATAAACGTTATCGTTAACAAATTGTTCTATGTACACTGAGCAAAAAGTTCATTTATTCTATCTTTGCCTGGTCTGGAGTCAGTATAGCAACATTCACAACGGTACTTGTGAGCTACAAAAATCCAAAGCGAGTCTCAGACTTGCTTCTTGAAGTCCACAATTGCCTACAGGACAGAAGGCTAAAAGCAAGTGCCGCTAAATCAGCCCAAATAACATTCACTCTTCGTCAGGGTAACTGTCCGCAATCAGGCCGAGGTGGCAGCATAAGCGTTTATTTTTGGACAGAAAAGGAACACCGGGATTTCTACACACGAGGGAGCAATCTACAAACCGTAGGTTGGCGGGTTTTCCTTTTTAGGGTGTATCTGGTTCTCCGACTTCTAGTAACCGAGACGGCGCGTGGTCCAGGACCAGTCAGTGGTATCCGGGGGGATTTCCGTACAGAAAAAAGGGTAATTCTCAAATAAAGTTACCGCAACGTGAGTGTGTGAACCTTTTTGTTTTTTTTTTTGTGCGGAAATTCCCTCGGATATCACCATCTGGTGGTTATGTCGGAGACTCGAACCGACTGAAAACCGCACACCGTTATGGATATTAGAAGCCGGGGAATCAGGTGCACCCTTGGAAGGAAATCCCTGGAACCCCGACGTACCTCGGGCCACCTATGGTTTGTAGATGGCTCCCTCCTGTGTAAGCATCCTGTTGCTCCTTTACTATTTTAAAAAGGGGAGCGAGCACTTTATGGAGCTTCCATTTTTCCACAAGGACCTGCTGGAATTGAAATTTCTGGTCTTCGATTTCTCGAGTCTTAGGACTCCTACCTGAAGGTCAACACTTGTTGAGGACGTCGCAATGTGACGCAATGATATATCTATGCGGCACAAAAACCTGTACTGGATGCTGGACGAAGCTACAAATTATTACTGGACAACAAACTTCTGATATCTCAGACGATAATTAAACCTGGATGTACGGCAAACACTTGTGGGACTCCGCAAAAGACTCCAATATAAACGTCATACAGAGAGCTCAGAACAATATCCTAAGGTCGATAATAAATATATCGTGGTTTGTTACCAATGCGGAACTGCATCAACTCTCTCAGTGAAAAAAGTGAGTAAGAAAATACGACATGCCTCTGAGAATTATTTGTAGTGACTAAAATACATTCCAAATGAATGGGCATGTCAGCTAACCATAAACAACTACATAAAACAACTCAGAAGATTTACTATCCTAGGACTATGATGAGTAGTTCTCCTCACTAGAGAGCACGCTCTGATCGTCACTGCGCTCGAACATCGCATAGCCCTAGGACTGATTCTCATGCCGATTGCCGATCTTACAACAACACAAAAAATAAATCTGTCTTTGTCATAGTCGATCTTAGTCACGTTTTTACGCGTCTGAGTGTGCTTTATATATAATCGAGAGAATAAGATAGTAGGACCGTCAACATCTAGGGGGGGGCAGCTGCCCTCCCCTGCCCTACCCTGGGTACGCCCATGCGTGGAAGGACTATTATAATAGACAACACATGGATCGTCCCGTACTCTCCAATTCTCTGTCGAACTTTTAACGCCCACATAAACGTGGAGTATTGTCATTCCGTTCAGGCTATAAAGTATATCTGCAAGTTTGTGAATAAAGGGTCTGATCAGGCAACGTTTGGTGTAAGAAATGCTCATAATGAAGTTGAAAATTATGTAAACGGAAGATACATAAGTACATCGGAAGCGGTCTGGAGACTATTGGAATTTCCTCTCCATAACAGACACCCTACTGTTCTGCAGTTGGCCGTACATTTAGAAAACGGCCAAAGAGTATACTTTTCACCAGCTAATGTGCAAAGCATTGTTGGAAATCCACCAAAAACAACTCTGACCGCTTTCTTTGAATTGTGCAATTCCGACAACTCCGACAATTCCGACAATTCCGACAACGACTTCATGGTAAAGTAATGTTTTTGCAAAGCAAAAACATTACTTTACCATGAAGTTCCCCACTATTATACCTGGGCTAATAACAAATTTTCCCGACGAAAACGCGGAAAAGATGTCGCTGGTCATCCTGGAATAAAAAAAGATCGTGCTTTGGGAAGAGTATGCACCCTTCTCAGTCGGAGTGTTTCTTCCTTCGAGTTTTGCTTCATCACGTACGTGGCCCCACCTCATTTCAGGACTTAAAAACTGTGAACGGAGTTGTCAAAGAAACATACCAAGCTGCTTGCCGTCAGAGAGATTTGTTAGAAGACGATAACCAGTGGGGAAAACTCTACGAGAAGCCTCAATTTCTCAATGTCCTTTGAAGTTGAGGGAGTTGTTTGTGGTGATATTGTTATTTTGTTACCCATCTGAACCACTCAGTTTGTGGGAAAACTTCAAAGACGATTTATGTGACGACATAAGACATAGAATACGACAGCAGAATCAGAATTTCACTTTACCCTATAATGATGACATGTATAATGAAGGTCTATTACAAATGGAAAATAGACTCTTAGAACTAAATGAGAAAACCTTAAATGATTTTGGTTTACCTTCTCCAATTCGGCCACATAACAATGCATCGGACATAATACTGATACGTTCGTACGATACCAATGAGTTGTCAGTATTTATTAATGAAAATTTACCGAAATTAGTCAGAGACCAGAGACAAGCTTTTGATGCAATAATTGACAGTGTGCTAAATAACAGAGGTTTAATTTTCATTCTTGACGCCCCGGGAAGCACTGGCAAAACTTTTCTTGCAAATTTGGTATTGGCAAAAGTAAGACAATCTGGGAGAAATGGACTAGCCGTTGCCTCTTCGGGGATTGCCGCTACTCTGTTAAATGATGGGAAAACAGCACACTCCACCTTTAAGCTACCTCTGACAGTCTCACTAAAGCAACAGTCAGTTTGTTCCATATGTAAAAATGGGCCACTCGGGAAACTTTTACAAGAAACATCTTTAATTATATGGGACGAATGTACCATGAGTCATAGAGCTCATGTTGAAGCAGTAAACCGAACACTCAAAGACCTCAGAAACTCTGATGCTGTAATGGGTGGCGTTACTTTTGTTTTCACGGGCGATTTTCGGCAAACACTGCCTGTAGTAACAAAAGGAACACGCGCCGATGTCATCAGAGCATGCTTAAAATCATCTCGCTTATGGAGTTCGGTTGCATCTCTCAATTTACGAACAAACATGAGAGCCCATTTGAGCGACAACGACGATGACGACTTTCCGCGTCAACTACTCAATCTTCGCGAAGGAAAAATTGTCTCTCCTAATACCAACAGCAATGACATTAAACTTGACGAGACATTAGGACACATATTGCACAGGTTGGAACATCTTATTGACGCAATATATCCCGGTCTTGAAAATTTATTGGAGAGAGATTATCATTGGCTTTGTTCTAGGGCAATAGTGTCACCCAGAAACGATACAGTGAATGAAATAAATAAACTCATTTTAGAGAAAATTCCCGGTCAGGTCAAACACTATAAGTCTATTGATACGGTGTGTAATATTGAGGATACAGTGCACTATCCCCAAGAATTTTTAAATCTTTGAACCCTTCTGGCTTACCTCCTCACGACCTTGTGTTAAAATTTGGCATTCCTATCATGCTATTAAGAAACTTGAGCCCCCCCAACATGTGTAATGGGACAAGCCTTGTCCTTACAAAAGATTTACGGGACAATATAATCGTGGCGACCATTCTCACAGGGCCAGCAGTGGGACAACTGGCTTATATTCCGCGGATACCCATGATTCCCACTGATTTACCCATACCGTTTAAAAGGCTACAGTTTCCAGTGAAGATCTCTTTTGCCCTCACTATTTGTTAATTAGTCCCAAGGTCAAACATTCTCTCTGGTGGGCATTGACCTGAGAAAGCCGTGTTTTTCCCATGGGCAGTTATATGTTGGCTTATCTCGGGTTGGAACTCCTGATAGACAATATATTTTGCTACCAAATGATAACATTACGTCCGATATAGTTCACAGAGAAGTCTTGAACCATTAAAATTACCATAACCGAACTAACTTTTCCCGCAACTTGGTCCTCATGTTTATCGCAAATCCCGTAGAAAATGTTTTTTTCTTTCCGACAGAGTTTCGAATTTTGTATTAGCATGCAAATAAAAACTATACCTACGTATAACCCTCTTTTTGGCAGTAAGAAATTAAAACATAACACACTAAAGAATTATTAACATTATGCCCAACGAAGTGGGCACGGGTCAGCTAGTTATATTATATATATATCGTCAGTTATCTGCCAGTGGGAGTTCTATCAAAATTGGTCCAGCCGTTCCAGAGAATAGCAGAAACCAGCAGGCAGACAGACATTTTTCGGATTAATATGTACCTATCATATGATACTCTTTTAAAATGTAGTTTCCTGTTAGTAAAATAATTTTCAGAATTGGATCAGTAGATACAGACCCCCTACGACCTCAGAAACTCACAAACTGTACCTCTTATATATTAATGTGGTATTAAACCAACCCTCAAAGTGTTCTTTTACACTATATAGTAATTTGTTACCACCACTTAATATATCATTGGTATTACAAGAACCACCCGTATTATAGATTAATCATAAGGTTTATTATAAAATAAATTCAGTTAAATTAATGTAAAAATATAGTCCTCAGGCTTAAACTAGAAATCCACTCAACACGACAGTGTAAAAGGGTCTTTGAAAAAGATGAAACACTTTACAACAGATGTCCCCATTTACGTTTTGTTCTAGTTGTACAGTTACCTTACTCGTATACAGCAGTTCAAAGCTCGCTTATTGTTCTAAAGTGCTGCAGTAAACTTTAAAATGAAGCGTTTTAACTTTCTTGTGCTATTATTTATCGTGTGGTTATATTTGGTTGTGTCAATTATAGCCCAAAATGGTAACAAAACAATAGTATTTACTCGCCATCATCACAATCATCATTTCTTTCCTCCAGATCGCTTAAGGAAGTGGTACTCGTATACTCGTTATCATCACATTCATCATTTCTTACCTCCAGATCGCTTAAGGAAATTGTATAACTCTACATAGGTGAGTTTAATAATTATTTTACTTACAGTTTAGAAACCTTACAACTAATCGAATAAGTAATTAAGACATTATATTCTAAATGCCACGCATTCAAAAGTTTTCACACAGACAAATTAAAAAAACGGTAACATAACAGACATGGCAATATTACGACACGTTAGTAAGTAGTAGGGAAAATACACATACGCAAAGTATTCCACAAAATATACATATTAGTTGGTAGAAACTAGAAAGTTAATGTTCTAGTTTAGTTGCAAGCCATAGTAGAATAGAAGCTGGTGAAGATCGACTTACACCCATCTGCTTACCACTGAGACATATGTTCTTTTAAATTTTCTTCATAAATGAACATACATCCCTATGATAGTTAGCCTATCGAAAAGCTCTCATGACTATTTATTTTTTTAAACTAAAATTTTATTAATTCTTTTTATTCGCAGGCAAGCCTGTAGTATTACATTTCTTATTAAATAACCTTTATTTTGATACCAATTTCGATTAGTTGTTACCTCGATAATTATATTACCTATATTGTTTTACCTGTTTATGCATTTGACTAGGTAGCTATGAAGAAATAAGTAAGCAAGCCTACTTAGACATATTCTCTGTATAGAAAATTAATTATTTTTTGTAACTACATATATGTGATTATTATCAATAGATTGAATTGAAGGGTTGATGAAAATTGATCTAATTTTAAAAATAATCATGACAGTTTTGCAATAGTTAAGCCATCATAGATGTATTCATTAATGAATATATCTTTCATAGTTAAGGCAGCGTTCGTAAGAAACGCTTTCATTCGACCGTTTTTTCTCCGATTCACTTTGCAAAACCGACTACCACGTAAAACCCTTATTATTTTTCGGTTTTTTATATAGCCTATGACACTCAGCAATAATGTGCCTTTCTACGGGTGAAAGAATTTTTAAAATCGGTTTAGTAGATCCCGAGATTACCCCCTACAATTTAACAAACACACAAACTTTACTTCTTTATAATATTAGTATAGATAAGGAGTAACTTAGGCCACATTTCTAGACTAACTTTGACCCGCACCGTTACTGACTTTTGCTTTTGTAAAGGTCTGTCTAGTGGTTTAAGCGGTCGCCACGCCGCTTTCTACTGCGCCAAGTGTCGTGGGTTCAAATCCCACGTGGGATACACTTTGTGTGATTGGAAAATTGTTATTCTGAATCTGGGTGTCCTAAATTATTTCAATGTCTTCTATGTGCATTCTTTACCTTGAAACAAATGAGATTTCGGTTTCGGCCGAAACTGGGGGCTTGGCCAACAGTTCGGTTTCTGTTTCAGCTGAACAACACAATTCGTAGCGCTTAAACTTCTGAACCGATTTAATGAATACGGTGTTATAGATTCGTAATAATGTTCCAGGTAACATAGACTATACAACTTTTATGACAAGTTTCACTTAGTCGGGTTATAGCTTTTTAAACTTCCTCTTGTCTATTGTTGGAGTCAATACCGATTGAACTTTAAGATAACTTTATTCAAACAGAGCTTCATATCATCTACAAGGAATTTTTGAAATTGATGAATCTTCCAAAGGAACAAGAAACACGAGAACGCACTTGGAGGTTACCCGAGTCGCACCCCTGACTTCGACACTTAGTTTCTTTACGGAGTTCAGACATTTGTTTCTAGTATCATGTTAATGTTTGGTTTGTGTCACGTTATGCTGCTGATTTCATGAATATTCAGGACGATGTTGTTAAAGCTGTGGTTTAACAACTACAAACAAACTTGATAATTGTTAAAGTTAAATCCTAACTGCTGTCTCAGTTTTTCAGCTCCCCTCTAAATTTACTCTTTAACATTTTTATCTATTGCGCATTATTGAGAGAAGGGTTGCTAGGTATTACCTCTGTGAACAGATCCTTAAAGGACACCCACTGGTAGTTATTGCCACTAAACACCGGGATCTCAATTTGTGTGAAGTTTTTTCTATGAGATGCTGACCATAATTTGCCGTTCATTGCTTTTTTCATGGTTTTATTTAATTATTTATATCTTTATTGTATACCTACATACAAAATTACAAAAGAAAACATAGGATGAGTTACAAAATATGCAAAATATATAACAATAGGGCAGTCTTATCGCTCACGGCGATCTCTTCCAGACAACCATGACTTTATATCGTTTTTCATTCGTTTCATTTAGTTTGGTTTTCCCGGGCTGTCTCCGCACTTAGCCTCTTTGGGTCATTGTACGGTATCAATGACATACTGGTGGTAACAAATTACTATGAAGTATGAAGTATGAATTACCGTGGGAGAGCCACGCTTCGGCATGCATGGGCCGGCTCAACCGGAGTGATACCACGGCCTCACAGAAAACCGGTGTGAAATAGCGCTTGCGCTGTGTTTCGCCGAGTGAGTGAGGATACCGGAGGCCCATATTCCAACCCCTCTCCATCCCTCCCCCATCCCCCAAAGGCCGGCTTGAGCGGTCGCCACGCCACTTTCTACTGTGATAAGTGTCATGGGTTCAAATCCCACGTGAGACTACACTTTGTGTGATCCGCAAATTGTTATTCTGAGTCTGGGTGTCCTTTATGTCCGTTTCATGTATGTTTGGAAAGTCCCCCGCGACACATGATTATTCCTAATGCGAAGGTTGTCTTTAAAAAAGGTGCAACAACCGAGTAACGGCACGTGCCAAAGCTAGTAAGAAACAAATCTTTTACTTTTTAAATTAAGATGTTTTGTAATTCTATGCTAAATTATTTCAATGTTTTTTCATATACTTATGTCTCAATTTATGGTATTAAACGTGTACAAGAGTCCTTACCTTAGTACATATAAGTTTTCCTTGTATATAGGTACTTTATATATACTACTTTATTTACATTCTGATAAAATTAATAATATGGAATATGAATACAGTTGTTTACAGTTTCAAGGAAAAAACTCCTAAGTCCATTTTAATATATTACAAATAATTTATTAGTATAATTAAACTAGCTGACCCGTGCCCACTTCGTTGGGCATAATGTTAATAATTCTTTAGTGTGTTATGTTTTAATTTCTTACTGCCAAAAAGAGGGTTATACGTAGGTATAGTTTTTATTTGCATGCTAATACAAAATTCGAAACTCTGTCGGAAAGAAAAAAACATTTTCTACGGGATTTGCGATAAACATGAGGACCAAGTTGCGGGAAAAGTTAGTTCGGTTATGGTAATTTTAATGGTTCAAGACTTCTCTGTGAACTATATCGGACGTAATGTTATCATTTGGTAGCAAAATATATTGTCTATCAGGAGTTCCAACCCGAGATAAGCCAACATATAACTGCCCATGGGAAAAACACGGCTTTCTCAGGTCAATGCCCACCAGAGAGAATGTTTGACCTTGGGACTAATTAACAAATAGTGAGGGCAAAAGAGATCTTCACTGGAAACTGTAGCCTTTTAAACGGTATGGGTAAATCAGTGGGAATCATGGGTATCCGCGGAATATAAGCCAGTTGTCCCACTGCTGGCCCTGTGAGAATGGTCGCCACGATTATATTGTCCCGTAAATCTTTTGTAAGGACAAGGCTTGTCCCATTACACATGTTGGGGGGGCTCAAGTTTCTTAATAGCATGATAGGAATGCCAAATTTTAACACAAGGTCGTGAGGAGGTAAGCCAGAAGGGTTCAAAGATTTAAAAATTCTTGGGGATAGTGCACTGTATCCTCAATATTACACACCGTATCAATAGACTTATAGTGTTTGACCTGACCGGGAATTTTCTCTAAAATGAGTTTATTTATTTCATTCACTGTATCGTTTCTGGGTGACACTATTGCCCTAGAACAAAGCCAATGATAATCTCTCTCCAATAAATTTTCAAGACCGGGATATATTGCGTCAATAAGATGTTCCAACCTGTGCAATATGTGTCCTAATGTCTCGTCAAGTTTAATGTCATTGCTGTTGGTATTAGGAGAGACAATTTTTCCTTCGCCAAGATTGAGTAGTTGACGCGGAAAGTCGTCATCGTCGTTGTCGCTCAAATGGGCTCTCATGTTTGTTCGTAAATTGAGAGATGCAACCGAACTCCATAAGCGAGATGATTTTAAGCATGCTCTGATGACATCGGCGCGTGTTCCTTTTGTTACTACAGGCAGTGTTTGCCGAAAATCGCCCGCGAAAACAAAAGTAACGCCACCCATTACAGCATCAGAGTTTCTGAGGTCTTTGAGTGTTCGGTTTACTGCTTCAACATGAGCTCTATGACTCATGGTACATTCGTCCCATATAATTAAAGATGTTTCTTGTAAAAGTTTCCCGAGTGGCCCATTTTTACATATGGAACAAACTGACTGTTGCTCTAGTGAGACTGTCAGAGGTAGCTTAAAGGTGGAGTGTGCTGTTTTCCCATCATTTAACAGAGTAGCGGCAATCCCCGAAGAGGCAACGGCTAGTCCATTTCTCCCAGATTGTCTTACTTTTGCCAATACCAAATTTGCAAGAAAAGTTTTGCCAGTGCTTCCCGGGGCGTCAAGAATGAAAATTAAACCTCTGTTATTTAGCACACTGTCAATTATTGCATCAAAAGCTTGTCTCTGGTCTCGGACTAATTTCGGTAAATTTTCATTAATAAAAACTGACAACTCATTGGTATCGTACGAACGTATCAGTATTATGTCCGATGCGTTGTTATGTGGCCGAATTGGAGAAGGTAAACCAAAATCATTTAAGGTTTTCTCATTTAGTTCTAAGAGTCTATTTTCTATTTGTAATAGACCTTCATTATACATGTCATCATTATAGGGTAAAGTGAAATTCTGATTCTGCTGTCGTATTCTATGTCTTATGTCGTCATATAAATCGTCTTTGAAGTTTTCCCACAAACTGAGTGGTTCAGATGGGTAACAAAATAACAATATCACCACAAACAACTCCCTCAACTTCAAAGGACATTGAGAAATTGAGGCTTCTCGTAGAGTTTTCCCCACTGGTTATCGTCTTCTAACAAATCTCTCTGACGGCAAGCAGCTTGGTATGTTTCTTTGACAACTCCGTTCACAGTTTTTAAGTCCTGAAATGAGGTGGGGCCACGTACGTGATGAAGCAAAACTCGAAGGAAGAAACACTCCGACTGAGAAGGGTGCATACTCTTCCCAAAGCACGATCTTTTTTTATTCCAGGATGACCAGCGACATCTTTTCCGCGTTTTCGTCGGGAAAATTTGTTATTAGCCCAGGTATAATAGTGGGGAACTTCATGGTAAAGTAATGTTTTTGCAAAGTTGTCGGAATTGCACAATTCAAAGAAAGCGGTCAGAGTTGTTTTTGGTGGATTTCCAACAATGCTTTGCACATTAGCTGGTGAAAAGTATACTCTTTGGCCGTTTTCTAAATGTACGGCCAACTGCAGAACAGTAGGGTGTCTGTTATGGAGAGGAAATTCCAATAGTCTCCAGACCGCTTCCGATGTACTTATGTATCTTCCGTTTACATAATTTTCAACTTCATTATGAGCATTTCTTACACCAAACGTTGCCTGATCAGACCCTTTATTCACAAACTTGCAGATATACTTTATAGCCTGAACGGAATGACAATACTCCACGTTTATGTGGGCGTTAAAAGTTCGACAGAGAATTGGAGAGTACGGGACGATCCATGTGTTGTCTATTATAATAGTCCTTCCACGAATAGTCATAGTGGCCACCTGACCGCCGTGATCGACGTTTCGGCGTCGATAAACAGGATACCCATCTTCTCCGGTTTGGGTATCAGTGACAAAACTGCGTGGGTATTTTTTTGAGCAAATACCATTTTTCATACACGGCGACGTTGGATTTTGTTCCCCACACGGCCCGTGTACCATGTTCTTTGTCACAATATCAAACAACGCCGGATCATTATCTTTATCGGGTAGCTCTGCAAAATTCAAATTCGGGGACGTCCGCTGCGTAAGGAGCCTACCTCTCAGATGTAAAAGGCCACACCTCCTTCTCCCGAAGCAAGCACGAACGCGAACCGGATTAAACCCAAAGCCCTCGCGCGCCGTCCGCTGCTTTGGCCTTCCGTTGAAAATTTATATAAATAAAATTGTCTCGCGTACATTATTATGTAGGTTTTAATTCGTTAATTTAAATAATTATCCAAAAAATATCTGTAAAAAATCTATTTCTTACTACTTATTTTTAAGTAGCTGTTTTGTACATGAAAAAACCCGTTTAGTAATAGAATTATCATCCAATACATTACCATACGGTTACGATAATCTATATCGTATTATCTCTTTAACCATGCGTCCAAATCATATGCTGTTAAAGGGAAAGGTTTTTTATTTTAAACACACACACGATGAGTTTACTTATTTTCATAAAGATTCGCTGACTTTTTTGTAGGCATTTTCAAGCTCCACATCTTTTCTCTAGAACTGAAATATATATCTTTCATAGTTAAGGCAGCGTTCGTAAGAAACGCTTTCATTCGACCGTTTTTTCTCCGATTCACTTTGCAAAACCGACTACCACATAAAACCCTTATTATTTTTCGGTTTTTTATATAGCCTATGACACTCAGCAATAATGTGCCTTTCTATGGGTGAAAGAATTTTTAAAATCGGTTTAGTAGATCCCGAGATTACCCCCTACAATTTAACAAACACACAAACTTTACTTCTTTATAATATTAGTATAGATGTATATTCCCAAAGATGTTGGTTCCAGAAATTATTATTTCCTTTACCAATTGATTCTGGTAGCATTTAGATGATAAGCTAATCTGTTTGGAGAATAACAAATTTCCGTGGCCATTTGGAAGATAAGGCCAAATTAGCCTCGAAGAAACTTGGCGTGCTCAACAGATCGAGACATTGTTTCGCTTCGGCTCACCGAATTCTGCTTCATAAAAAAAATAATAACAACTAGCTTTTGTCCAAGGCTCCATCATAGCCTATGTCCTTCCTCAGAATCAAAGTTTCCTAATTTCTAAAATCTAAATCCCAAAGAAGTTGTTGATCCCAGAAATTAATATTTTCTTTACCATTGATTCATGTTTCATTTTGCTGATAAGCTAGACTGTTTGGAAAAACAACTAATGGAATTCAATAAATTCTATAAGTTCCATCTTGACTTTATTGATATCTCAACAATCTGTTCTATTTATTACTCTAAATTTTGTAGCGCTATATCAGCAGTAACCTGCCGTCCTCGGGCTATTTCAGGGTAAACCACTTTTACAATATAGAATTTATGTAAATACATTCAGTTCATCAATTCACCTCATTTAATAATTAATAGTTTACTTAAAGCTTTACAAATATATGCCATTCATTACACATTTATCAGTCGTCAAGTTCTCGCGTTTTCCGAAAAGCAAAAATGTTGAAAATTCATACATTAACACTGGTTTTATGCAGTTTGTGTGTTGTAAACGGATGGAAAATATTCCCTTTGCCTGGTGCTCCTGTGGTCCCATTCGCTGAAGCTACGAACGTTGAGTCGGTTGTCGTAGCTAGCCCGATGGAAATAGAAGTAAATGTCCCACATAATGACTTACTCCCGCCAAAGGTAATACTTATTTTCGACTATTTATTTCTAAACAATTTAAAAGAGCAATAGATCTTTAATTTCTTTGTAAAGTCTTCATCAATAGTATTCGTATCATAAAAAAGTTGAATTATTCCTTAAGTGCCCAAAGTATGCCAAAAATATAAAATAACTATTCTAAAAAATATACTTATAATAAATCTCTTTCACGGTCGACTCCTTTTGATCATCATTTCACAAGCAATTTATAAAATGTTATCTTCTCTAACATCTTATTCGGACTATTATTGACACACAAAATAATTGGTGAAATCGGTCAAGCGATGAGGCATAATACCTAACGTTGTGTAAACAACAAATACGCTTACCGACGACCAACATTTAATTTTAGTTTCTACATAGTTACTTTTTGTGAATTGATAACCACAGTTATAAATCACGTATCAGGGTGAACGACATTCTTACTATTATAAAAATATTCAGGTCACCTGACCTCTAGCATGCTCAAATCTGCACCTTACCACGACTGCCACCATTCATTCAACTTTTAACAGTCAACTAGTTCTCTTGTATACCAAAATGTTGAATTATAATTTATTTTTAATCGTTTCATCTGTGTTATTGTGGTCTGTAAGTGCTTGGAGAGTATTTCCTTTACCGGAAACTTCTATGGTTCCCGCTGGTGCACTTACGTACAATAGACCGGCAATTATTGCCACTCCAGTTTTAAACAGAGTGCAAACCACTAGACCGTACGCGTTGCGTCCTGCGTCAGTAACTATAAAACCTAGTGTTGTATCGTACCCAGTTTCTTTTACATCTGATATTGTTCCACCAGCAGCAGCGAGTTAAGGTAAAATCATTATTGTTTTAGTTTTTCACTAGCGTAGCAGAGCTCACGTTTCAACATGAGGTTTATCTACTCTGTTAATTTTTTGGAGTCGGTTAGAAAGTAAAAAGTCCTTAACCAACATGTAAACATTCTACTCGGCTCATTTCCACATTCTACTCGGCTCATTTCCACATTTCAATCGTTCTTAAATTGAGTGAGTTCTTCCGCAAAGTCACAATTTAAGACCTTAGACCTAACAATTTAATTTGTAATACATGTGTAAAGTATAATAAGGATAGCCAGGGTCCCCATAATATTAGGAACTCAACGGACTGATTCGAAAACATTATATTGCAGTTTATCATATATATACCAAAATTACTTTTTCTACCGAACTCTGGTTCCCTGTTTTCCGAAGTTACTTGAACTAATAGGATATATAATAAGAAACTTCATTACTTCATTAGTTCGGGAAATCGTAGCATATCGACACATGAGTAATGCCTTATATAATCACTTAAAATAGTACTTGCTGAACAACATTATTAATTTGCTAATAGTTTTGAGAGAATCAAATATCATGTTTTCCTCAAAGCACGTAAAATCCAATCGCAAAAAATTAATCGTTTTCATTAAAATTCAAAAATATTGTTTACAAAATAGTCTGTCGCGATCACGGATTATAGATATGCGTTCTTATTTATTATAGTTATCTTAATATCTACAATTTTAATATCTAAATCGTTCAATTTATTTACTATTTCATTATGTCCAAAGGTTGCGAAGTTATGTCGTGTTGTTACGTCAGAACAGAGAGCTGTCTAAAGGTCAATACTCTACTGCAATAATTGCAAAATAAAGATCAACTATAATATTATCTTATAAAATTTGTATGATAGTCTTGGGATTTTTTCTTTATACATGACCCTGCCGAAGTGACTGCTCTGCCTGATGTACGTAACGGATAAATCAATAAACATAAACTTTAAAATGATGTTTGTCTTTTTTCTTATAACTTATCTTTCCACCTGTTGGTGACAACGAGCATAAATTAGTGAATCGTCCGGCGCAACTGATTTCAGATCTTTTTCGTATTAGAAATATTTATATTTCCTATCCTGAACATCATGATTGTTCGATATGACGGACATGCTGAACATACATGAATAGAACACCGAAACACCCAGATTTAGAATCAAGTGACGTCCCCTGTGACCATAGAGCAAAGCGGGCCACCGAACGGAGGGGAGTTGACATACGATACAAAACAGTTTATAGGTAACACTATGGTGCTAGTAATTATCTTACAACGCGTATTATTATGCTTAACGATATATCTACTAACTAATATATCACGGCGAGGACATAATTGACTGTTAGGATAAAGTTTCTGACCAATCCTGTCGTAGGAAGTATCGTTATCGAATATTAGGAGTCAAAATAAGTCAAAATTTGTTTATACTAATAAATTATTTCCTTGAAACTGTAAACAATTGGATCCTAAATGGGACCATTGCTAATAGCAGTTATTCTTATTCAGTATTACCAATTTTATCAAATATATACAAGGAAACCTTATATGTACTAGGGTAAAGACCCTTTTACACGTTCAATACCATAAATTGAGACATAAGTATATGAAAAAACATTGAAATAATTTAGCATAGAATTACAAAAGATCCTAATTTAAAAAAGTAAAAGATTCGTGGCTTACTAGCTTTGGCACGTGCCGTTACCCGCGATTGTTGACCTTTTTTAAAGACAACTCAGTAATTTTTATCAAAATCTAAGAAAAAGAGGTGACATGGGATTTGAGGTGGTCAATAATTTAATTGTTTTATGCACAACCACAAAAATTTTGTGGTAAAATTGTGACCATTGTACGTTCCACTTTATTTTTTATTTCTTGGCTAAAGAGCTCCTTTTAGATCAGTTCATATAAACTCACACCTAACGTATCGGTTTAGCTATAATAATTTTGAAGTACTAGTTGTATTTTTCCTCAGAATACTTGCATTGAAAAAAGATTTCTCAACACTTTCGTTTAACAAATTTGTATGAATTTGACGGTGACGCGCTAAAATTTTGTGAGTATTAAAATGGCGTGTAAAGTGAATCAAATTATACCAATTACCAAAAAAAATATCTTAAATGTATTACACATATTTAACCATTGCACGAGTGAGCCATGAAGTTCGTTGAATGACCCACGAAAATTCACAAGCACTCGAGTTTTGCTGCGGGTGAAAGTTCGGTTGTTATTTGGCCGAAACCGAAACTACGGCCGAATCTTCGGTCGGTCACTATCCAATACCAAACCATGTCATTGATATTAAAATAATCATTGTAGATGAAACATAAAGCTTATTATAAAAAATAAAATCAGCAAAACGACTTGGACTGGAAATCCTAAAAACATAAGTGTAAAAGGGTCTTTGAAAAAGATGATGCAATTTACTGCAGTCGATGTCTCCACTAACGTTAATTTCAATTTATTTGGACAGTTACCATACTCATAAACGGAAGCTCACTAATTGTTTAAAAGTGCTACGATTAATTTTAAAATGAAGTGTTTTTATTTTATTGTGCTACTACTAACCGTGTGGTTATATTTGGTTGTGCCAATTATTGCCAAAAATGTTTATAAAAGAACAGTATTTGATCGCGATCCTGAACTGGAAACCGCATACTTTTACCCAAGGACTCGTTTAGTGAGATTGTTTAACTCGAGGTTTAATGGTTATTTTACTAACAGTTTAGAAACATACAGCTTACAATTAAGACAATATATTATAAATGACAGACACTTAAAAGTTACACATATACATATTAAACAAAGAAAAGTTAAAAAAACTATGACCCAACTTAGTAAAATTATTGATAAAAGGAGAAAGGCAGATCGTGTACCGCTTAGTGGTAATATATGTTAATCATCCTAATTATTTTTATGTATTTATTATATTTTTAGAACTATGCTAAAATAATTTTAATTCTGTGTTCTACTTAATCTGAATACTAGATGGCGTTATCTGTCAGATTGCAAAAACATTCAATAATATTTAAAAAAATATGTGTTACATAAAAAACGATTTAGTATTTAGTTTACAAAAGAGTTACCCGTCCACTTCATTTCATCGTAGTCGGGTAAAAACAGTAATAGGTATCATGACAATTTTCATAATAACATACATAGTTTATAGTACTAATATTTTAAATTAATAGCAGTTAAGTCGTCGGTCCCTATTGCTGTGAACATCTATGGTAATCAGAAGTCAGTTCCCTCAGCTATATTTAAACGCTAGATTGTCCTTATATGATTCAGTTATTTTAAAGGCACAAAGGCAGGAATATTATTTTCCAATAAGTACGTGAAGTCCTCTACATTGTCATTATTTTAATTTATTTGTTTAATATTATGTGCTAATAACTGTAATAAAAACACCACCAGAAGATATGATATTAAAAATAAGACCAATAGGGGAGCGCCGTTAAACAAAAATTGGAAATTGAAATATTTACTCTAATAATTTTGTTCCCCTTCGACCATTTATTTTTCAGTCAATTGTTATTAAAAATTGTTGTAATTGTGATTGGATTTTTTTTAGCCTTTCAGCTTTTAGTAACGCTGTCGAAGTATAACGGTTAATTTTTTTTTATATTTTAATGCATTTGGGTCTGTTCTGTACTACAATATTAAAATAACAACAATACTGAAATACAATTATAAATAGGCATACTTATAATGTGCGATGTAAGTTCTAAGTAGTTCAGTAAATATTTAATAGATGGCGTTAGTTGTTTGTTGGTCGATACCAATAATAATAGATATAATATAAATATGACTGTCTGTACAGTTCAATTAACAGCTTTTCTTTGAAAATGCCTACAGCAATATACATTAAAAAAACAATTTGTCTCTCTTTTTGTTCCGGCTAATCTCTAAAATAGTTAGACCGATTTTGACGGCACTTTTACTAGTAGGAAGTTGATGTTACTAGGAGTAAATTATTATAATTTCTCAAAGCATCTTAATGTCCTACCTTCCCTTGACCATGCCTTTATGACGATCCGAATTAATTAAGTATAAAAAACAAACTGACATTATAATTGAAGAAAATTATTCTCTTTTGTTTCAGACTGAGTACACGCCGTTTAATTCTTAATGGGACATCATGAAGTTTTCGTATCACAAATAACAGCCTATTAACTTACAATTGCCCTCCAAAAATACTTATTAAATAATCTCATAAATTATGTGTGTAAAACTGTGGGATTTTTTAGTTGGGAAATCCCTCACATACGTAGAATTTTAACAATTATAAAACTATAGATTTCTACTGTATACTAAGTGTACACTTACATATATAACCGACAAATTAAATTACACGGTTGTAGTTAAGTGTAAATAATTAATTGTGTATGACATAGGGTTGCCACTCTCATAACAATGTCAATTATTAAATAAATTTGTTTTTTATATACTTTTGCATTGTATAACTGTAATTGTAACCGTATCCTTAAAATATAATATGTAACATTATAATAAACTTGTGTTTATATTGTTTTATTGCCTATGAAATAAATTATAAAATATTTATAAGTCGCTTCACCGCTTAGTGTTTTCTTTGTTTATTTATTAAATATACTTTATAGGTTTTAAGCTTTAACACCACTTTATATTCAGACTGCACGGTTGGCCTAGTGGTTTAAACGTGCACTACTGCACCAAGTGCCGTGGGTTCAAATCCCACGTGGGACATCACTTTGTGAGATCCACAAAAATGTTGTCCTGAGTCTGGGTGTTATTTGTGTCCGTTACATGTATGTTTGTAAAGTCCCCCGCGACACAGGATGTATATTCCTAATGCGGGAGTTGTCTTTTTTTAAAAGAAAAAAAGAAAAGAAAAGATATCATGATCATAAACTTCGAGGTAAATTGAGTACTGATCCTGTAGTGCACAATGAGATTTCAACTTAGTGGGACTAGTAGCCTTTAGGGTCTAGTCCAAGTTTATTTCATTCAACTCGATCATCACCGTGACTGCGCTCGCTAAACGCCATTTAGAGTGAGTGAGAGTGATATAAGACTAAAAACAGAAAGCTCGCAATGAAAGTTCTTGCAACTATTAGCAGAAAATATAAATGCATTTGGGCTACACATCTGACGTTGAAGGACCAATCACTACGTCTGTCAAATAGAAAAAGTCACAACCAACAACACAGTACACACCTTATTTCATTTAATATCGACAACCCTACGGAATATGAAGTGTTGCTCTGTCTCGCACGGAGAATCCCCAGTTACTGGTCAAACTACTTTGCTATACAAGTTTCATTATTGACCTTAACTTGATATTGCGTCGTATTTATTTATATCTCTCTACATACTTAGCAAACTTAAGCAATTTCATTAGAGTTATCTTTTTTCTCTTTTTAAAACACATCTTTGTACTATGCTACACGGTAGTTATCTATTGTTAAATAAATTATTTAAGTTCTGTTAAATTCTGATGCTTACTTATAATATGAGTAACTAAAACATTTTTTCTTTCTTTAGTATTTTACATATATTTTTCATAGCCCAGGGATTGTGTTATGACCATGGCAAGGAGTGTTTTAGCAAACACTTTTAATAACTTATAAAGTTTGCCTATATAAAAACTGGATTCCTATTAGTATTTACAACCAAAAATTTGTCGCAAATCACACCCAGAAATAAAACATTAGGTATACATAAAGTACTTCTTCTTGTAGAGCCCAAATACATCATCAAGCAGACAACTTCAATTGAAGAAATATGCTATCAATACTATCAAACACCAGAATACATTTTCAATTATTCTCATCACTTCTTAGCCGGTGGCTAATTTGACAATAACTGTGATCCGAAAACCTATTTTATGGGTGTTGAATAGGAACCTTTTAAGATTTTCAACAAAAACAAACGCAATTTACCAAAGCGATCCTATAAATACAGATGGTTACGATATTAAAAACATTATCGCCGGTACCATCCTTATAAGAAGTAATGTTGGCGCAACATATTATATTCCTCGTCCTTTTATTAAACTACAGCACATGTAAGGAGAATGCTGTTTACCAAGTCTCGGGAACTCAGTTAATAGACCTGATCCGTGGGTTCAAACCAAAAGAAATGTTGACATTAACTAAAGTTGAAGGTGAGCCGTCTAGTTTGCCTGACGGTATATACTTCCAACCAGAAGATGACGCCCTGAGCCCTGAGGATACGAAGTATCTACATTTGAATGTAAGATTTATTGTTTTCTATACATACTAGTTGTACCCTGTCATGCTTTCGTGTGGCACAACGTGCCATCGTGCCATCCTCGAAGCGTGTTGTAAACATTTTGTATCAACATGTTTTAAGCTTATTCTACACAAAATATATTTAGAACACAAAAAAAAAGAAGTTATATTAGACGTTAATTGATTAAAAAGATATTAATGGATTTAGTGATGGTTTAGAGAGAGGGGTGCGTAGTAATCTATAGTACTACTTATCACTAAAATACCCACAGGCATAACTCTATGCATAATTTCGTCGCTAAAAGATATTAGCGATGTAGCGCTAACAAAAGTTAACAGACTCTCGTTTATTAGATACCATATAATTTATCTTGATTGAAAAACAAATACTAAGCCGTACGTGTACATGTTGTATCTATATACAGAATGCAGCTACAGAAGAATGTACACTAACATTCATAGTGTAATTGTAATACCGCACGGTTGGCCTAGTGGTTTAAACGTTCACTACTTCGCCAAGTGCCATGGGTTCAAATCCCACGTGGGACATCACTTTGTGTGATCCACAAAGTGTTGTCCTGAGTCTGGGTGTTATTTGTGTCCGTTACATGTAGGTTTGTAAAGACACAGGATGTATATTCCTAATGCGGGAGTGGTCTTTTAAAAAATAAATAAATAATAATAAATTGAATTACTTCTTACTCACGTGTAAACACATAAATGACTGCAAATAAATAATTAAATCCATTTCTATCTACTCTGGTAAAACCTGATAGGGGAAATGATACAAGAAGTTATTTGGTTACCAAATAATATAAAATACAAAGATTTTGAGGTAAGCAATTGTCATTTGGAACTTAATGAACCCATACTAAGATAACTAAACTACTTATAAATATTCCTGTATTTACTACATACAGTTTAATGATCACGCTAGGCAATACTACAGCTTGTTACTTTCTTAGATACACATAGGTTCCTGAATACTGGTATCCAAGGCCGACGGCGTGAGGTCTATAGACGGATAGAGTCCGAAATAATCACACCACCGGTTATCCGTGTAAAGTTTATTTCCAGAACAACAAAATACATATATTTATTATTAAATATTTACTATATAGATTTTATTTTTGATAAAGCTGTTGTTTTAATAAGTTTTTACTCGTCTTGGTTTCAGGGACAAGTAACAAAAACAGACACGGAAAAAATATGATGGAATCACGACAGACGATTAAGCTTGCTGTGAACATCGAGTGTATACCTCTGTGAATAATCAACAACAATACAATATATTCCATGTTGTTTTATTTCTTAGAATCACGTATTGTAAAAGGTCATATTAAATAATAAGAGGAACGTTGTTTCGTATCTTGGCGCATTGTTACGTCATTATGAGGAAATTCAATAAATTATTGATATTTATAACAATAATTTTGCCTTTTGACACCTATGAATATTTTATTGATTAATTAAATTTTAATTAATTGTAAATGATTTTTTTTTTGTTTTATCAGCTTGTGGAAACGTATGGGAGTGTATGCATATCTACAACTGAGTAGAGCGTGTTATTTTTGTGTGTCATCAATCAGACTAAAATGTAAGAAAAAAACAAAATCGAAACTAAATTTGAATTTGAATATAAATAAATGTACCTATATTGTCTCTAAATGTACCTATATTATTAGATTACTAGCTTTCGTTCCCGGCTTCACTCGCATTTAATAAAAAGTGTCCTATGTTACTTCTAATACCTCCAAGAATATGTGTACAAAGTTTCATGATGATTGGTTAAGTAGTTTTCGAGTGAAGGCGTCACAAAGAAACTTACATTCACATTTATAATACTCGTATTAAGGATTAGGATTTGTTTATTTCTGCCAGTCTGCCTGTTTGTTACGGCCAATCTCTGGAAGGGCTGGACCGATTTGGAAGGAACTTTACTGACAGATAGCTGGTGATATAAGGAGTAACTAAGGCTGCTTCGTTGATCTGGTGGCTAGCTTATGCAACTTAGCTGCTAGTCAAAAAATCTCGGGTTCGATACCCGAGTCGGGCCAGTTGATATATCGTGTTTTTCGTATATGACATTCTTATTAACTTGCCCGGAGTATGGAAAATGGCGGTGTTACCCGGCCCGTGCCTCGGAGAGCACGTTAAGTCGGCGGTCCCGGTTGCCATGAACATCTAAGGTAATCTTTATTGAGAAGTTCAGTACCCCACACTAGTTTCAACCTTCGATTTCATTTCACTCAGGGTTGCGGAGGTCTGATGCCGGTCACTTCATGGTAAAACTGATATTCAGGTAAAACAGATGGAACTAATAGCCGACCCCAAATAATCTTGGGATTAGGCTAGGAAGAAGATAAGGAGTAACTAAGGCTACTTTATTTTAGACTAGCTTCGCCTTGCGTCGTTATCCGTGATTGTTGTTACATATAAATACTATATAATAAATATTTAGGACATCTAACACACAACGCCTTCTCGTCCCAAGCTAAGCAGACCTTATGTTACGGGTGCTACACAACTGATATAAATACATTTATACTTTTTTTGTACACACATACATATTATACATAGAAACACCCAAACTCCGAAACAAATATTTGCAGATCATACAAATATTTAGTCCGACCCGGGCATCGAACCCGAAACCTCAAGCACAGTAGTTGCATATAATACCACTTCGCTGCCGAGGGAGTGGTACAATAACGACCACGGGTAGCTATGGCCTTATAGATATTGGCAATAGTCCTTCCATGTTACTCGTATTATCGATTTATCCTGTTTAAATCTAAAACAGAACCTTGAAGAATCTTTTTAGAGCAAGCTTACACGTGTTTATTAGGTATCTATAGATTAGTTTAATAACATAATAACAACATTATAAGAAAATAGCATATATGCAAGATGAGATCATGTATAATCTCGAACTATGTACTAAGAAAATATTATATTAAAAATACAAATGATGAAGCTTAACTAATAGAAACTGTACTGATATATATAGCGGAAGTGTTTGTTTGTGTTGAATAAATAGTAAATGTATAAGATAGATTGTTTTGAATGTCTTTGTAGATGGCGTATTTGAAGCATATAAATAAAAAAAATATGAATATAAACATTCACTGTTGCCTTCTTTTGTCACTGGTGGCGCTGTTGCTTCCTGTGTGTGTGTCAAGTCGTTACGTGCTCAATATATCTATACTAATATTATAAAGAGGAAAGATTTGTACCTATTTTTGTATGTTTGTAATGAATAGGCTCAAAAACTACTGGACCGATTTTAAAAATTCACCATTCGAAAGCTACATTATCCACGAGTAACATATCCTATATTTTATTTTGGAAAAAAATAGGGTTCCGTAAGATATTTGAGTTTTTCGGACACAAGGTGTAAAAATCAACCAGAAAAGTTACTTATTTTGCGAAAATTTTCATGCTACGGGCTATATAAGACACAAACGAGGTTGCGTGGGTCAGCTATGTTTTATATACAACGTGTATTTAGTATCAGCATTGCACCCGTGCGAAGCCGGGGCGGGTCGCTAGTTATCTCATAAAAAGAAATATAACATTGGTCTTTCATTAAAATATTATCAAAGCCCAACAGTTTGTTTATTTGTTTGCTTGAATGCGCTAATCTCAGGAACTATTGGTCTCATTTGAAAAATTATTGTTGTGTTAGATAGCTCAGTTATCAAGAAAGGCTATAGGCTATATGCCATCACGCTAAGTTCAATAAAGAATGAATACTCCACAAGCTTAGTTTTATTTACTTTGTTAAAGTTTTTAATTTTATAAAGTTACAGAAGAAAGGGACCGTATGAACCACATCCAAATGCAGTCATTATCAAACACATTTAAAAATTGTAATTTTGTCATCAATTCCAAATAAAGTTTGTATTGTCTTTATTTATTATTAACATTGCCTTATTTTATTTTCATTAACGACTATAAATTGCTTTAATTGTTTACACTGAGTATATATCAAAGTACAGTTCAAAAGGTTCTTTAGGCTAGTGTAACAATCACTAACGGATAAGCATCGCATGCGCCTTTGTCTTAACATATTCAATAAATAAATAAACAACTTATTTTCTTACAGTTAAAACAATATTGTTATTTGAAAATTCACAACTAAAGTCAGAATAAATATCAACCAAATTATTGCAGCTATTAATTAATTTGCTCAGTCGGGGTTTAATGGCATAGGAACACGACTGAGCAAATTAATATTAGGTCTTTACCTATGAAATTGCCGTTTTGTATGCAATAAGTGAAAGTACTTATTTTTTCAAACTTTTTTATTTCTGTTATTCGAAGTAATCACCCATGCAATCGACGCATCTTTGCCAACGCATTGGCAGTTTATTGATGCCCTTCTTGTAAAAATCAGCTGGACGGGAGGCAACAAACTCTTCAAAGGCATTTTGTACTGCCTCTCGGGAAACGAATTTTTAACCACTAAAAAGTTGTCTAAACTTTTGGAAAAAGTAATAGTCGGTAGGTGCAAGGTCTGGTGAGTATGGCGGATGAGGGAGAGCTTCCAACCCCAGCTCTTGCAGCTTGGAGACTGTCTGTTGCGCAGTATGGGGTCGCGCGTTGTCGTGAAGGAGCAGTGGGACGACCGATTGACCAAATCTGGTTGCAGATGTGTAGCTTCTCCATCATTCTCTCCAGTTCTTCACAGTACACATCTGCATTAATGCTCATGCCGTTTTGTAAAAAGCTGTGGTGAATCACACCCGCACTAGACCACCAAACAGTGACCATCACCTTTTTAGGGGTCATTTTTGGTTTAGGGCATTGCTTTGGTGCTGAACCAGGGTCTAACCAACTTGCTGAGCGCTTTCAATTGTCGAACAGAATCTATTTTTCGTCGCACGTAACTATTCGTTTCAAAATTCCTTCATTTCTTTGCCTGTTGAGCAGCGAAAGGCAGGTCTCGACGCGTACGTTGCGCTGGCGATCGTTAAGGTCGTGGGGGGACAATTCTTTGAAAATGCGCATATTGCCCTATGTTAGGAGAATGCATAAAATTTGTGAAAAAAGGCATTTTTTGAGTGAATTTTATATTGTTGTTAACATACCCTTAAAAAAACTCTACAAGGGAAATGAGTAAGATTTTTACTTTTTAACTGAAACTGAATGGTAATGATTTTTACAGTAAATGGTAATTAGAAAATGGTAAAGGTAATGAGAAATGGTAATTATAAATGTTTGTTTCAACATATATATAAATCAATAGTTTAGTAGTTAGTATCTATAATTGACGGCGAATTTGTAATTTAATTGAAATACCGTTTTTTAGTCGGCAAAATTTCAAAATCATCATCAGAATCATTATTTTCGTAAACTGGTGGCTTATAGTGATGAGTTTCGACCTCTAATCTTTTTGCTACATTAATTTTGGAAGTCGAGGGAGTCAAAACTGCTTTAATTGCAGCTTCAAATCACCACTAGTTGTTGTTAAGGCTAGTATAGATTCCGATAATGAGATTGAATCAAAATCATCTTGGGAATTTGCTTTAGTTTCAGATAATGTTTCTTTCAGGGTGCTTGTATCAACAAAATTTTCAAACACTCTGGAGAAATTAGTACTGCTACTAACGTTGTATAGACTAACCATTTCGTCAATGTTACGTTCAGGTGTTAAATGCAATTTGTTGTCAGGCTGCACGTCAGAGAGCTTTGTTACATTATTATTTTCTTGTGCAGGCTTGAGTATTATATTTGATGTTATTTTAATATTCTCTTGTTCATTGCTACGACGATGATGAAAAGCAGTGCGCAGTGGTTTACTCAGCAACATTTTCTTAGGTTTCACTCTATGTATAAAAAAACCATCTTTGCAATCATTATGACTGACTTGAAATTCAGAGCGTAATCCTGTAATATTATCTTTATTACTTTTAACCAGTTCTCCCTATCTTCCATGACCCCTTCACAGGTTTCTCCATAACTAAGCTCTCCGACATGTTTTACATGACTGCAATAACCGCTCAAACAAATAAAGCAGCTTACCTCTCTAAAAATTAAATTCAGGTAGTATTTCCGCCACAAAACCTGATGCACCTTATTTGTGCCCTTTAATGGCTTTAGTTTGTCTGAAGGAATCAGTAAATCTTTTTCGAAAATTTGATAATCGTTAACAATTTCTAGTTTGACATTCTCCGCAGATTGTGCTACAATTGTGATGAAATCATCAATATTATCGATATCTTTGCCTTCAGCCACCGCTGCGTCTGCGACTCTCTTGACAGTACCACCTACACCATCAGCTGCTACATTACCATTTACTTAAGAGTAAATACGGTAATTATGCAAATGGTAATTAGTATTCAAACATTTTGTTGATTAAACAGTTATTTATAAGAATTATGACCTTTTTACCTACTTTACCTAAAAATAGTTCTTATAACAACTTAAATAAACTTATCAATTAAAAAAAATAATCATTGACTTACCATAAAAATAGGAAATGGTGATTAGACCATATTTCGACAAAACCCCTACGGCGACGAGAGATGCTTGAATATGGCGCAAAACTATCAGTCTTTGACCCGTGTAATATTCTCAGACACCGAGCGCAGACTGGCGCAACATGTTAAGTCAGTTAAAAGTATGAATTTTCAAATTTGTAGGTAGAAAATAAGGGCGAATATTTTTTAAACGGTAATTATAAAGTTATCTGAGGACATTTGTTAAGAGCATTTATTCTTAATAATTTATGATCTTTAGGTAAAAAAATTTGTGTATAGGGCTAAGGTAACTATCCCTTTTTAAGAATATTGGACTAAAATTACATTCTTCAAAAGGAATTTAGCTATATTTAATAAAAAGTTAATGAAAATGTAAAATGGTACATGGATGGTAATTAGAATCTGGATGCTTGAAACCAAATTTCTATGCGTTCTATAAACAAAAATTATTTCTAATAGTCTAGGTTAGATCTATAAAACTTATATTCATAAGGTATTATCATCAAAAGAACAATATTTACTCTGTAGAAGATTCTTTATCATCCGCCGCGTAATATGCACATTCTCAAAGAAATGCCCGGGGCACCCATCTATCAAGCTTTTTTACCTTGCCAATTTGTCGCAAATGGATCAATATTGTTTTGATGCTTACATTAAAAGCTGCTGCTAGCTCAGCTGTAGATTGAGTTTCGTCAGCTTCCACAATCGCCTTTAATTCATTATTGTTAACCAAGTCTCCGGACGACGACGAGCTTCATTTTTCAAGTCAAAATTTCCAGAACGGAACCCGAAAAACCAATAAAGGGTTGTGCGTGCGTTTGTACAGTTCTCTCCGTAAACGTTTTTGATGTTACGTGCCGTTTGTGTCGCGTTGGTGCCACGACGGAACTCATATTCCATAATTACACGAATTTTTAAAGTATCCATTATGACGAAAAATATTCAAATGTAATGAAAATACTACGCTAATCAAAAAACAAAAGACTGAGTTTGTAAATAGAATGTCATGGTTTTAAAACAAAATTAATTTGAATTTAGAATACAGGGCCATTACAAACTTTTTTTTTAAATGACCAGTACTGAAGAAACGCAATTTCATAGGTAAAGACCTATTATATGTAGTTATGCCTGAGAGTTGAATACACAACACTCGGCGCAGTAGGAAACAGCGAGGTGACCGCTTAACCCTAACAGGAAACATAATTTATTTGCACAACCTGCTTTATTTTAAACTTATACTATGATAAACTGCTACTTAACCAGATTGACACATACAGCCTCTTCTAAATTCATCATATTTTTTTTCTTAAGTGGAATTCGAACTTCAGTCTATAACCATCTTAATCATGTAACATAATAAAACATATATTCTTTTATTCTTAGTACATATTAATATCTACTACAGTGCAACCTTAATACTCGTATAACGTACCTCAATATAACGACTTCCTCGATTTAACAAATTCTTCGTAATCCCCTTGAATTGTCCATAAGAGTCAATATAAAATATACCTTTACAATGCGAACATTTTTTGCGAACAACCTCTTTATAACGAATTTTCAACTATCAAGAAAAAGTATTCATACCTCTAATTAACGAATTTTGACAACCCAAAACCTTTACATAAAGTTCCCACCAATATAAACTCTTAATCTTATAGTATGTGATTCATGTCGCGACATGTTTCGACACGCTTTTGTTCGTAAAACAATCATTGTTGTTTGATGGAAAGTAATGTAAACACTTCTGCTTAATAAAACTATTCTTTTACCTCTTTATAACGAATTTTAGACCAACCTAACCTCAACATAACAAACCTCAGTTCAACGAATTACTTGATATAACGAATATTTTCTTGTTCCCTCCGATTTGTTAAATGGACGTTGCCCTGTATTTGCATTTGTGCTGTCGTGTTTTGTTGTTTTTTGTAAAAGCATCGCAATATGCCGCTATAGTTTACCATGCTGCGTTATTGGTGTGTGCATTTACAATGAGTATGGTGACCACCACTCTTGGATATCTGTCCTGCTCGTGCTTTCCATCAAGCAGAGTAGAGTCGGTTATTCTAAAATTGCATTTACTTCTTAACCTTCAAAATAATTCACAGAGATTTTCTAAACTTCATTAACTACTTAAGTAGGAAATACAACAATAATTAAAAACAACAACAAACTTAATTTAAACTAACTTAATTTTAAGAAATAAATAAAACTGCTTTAGGAAAAAACAGGTGGTTCTTTGGTTCTTAAAGATTTAAATGCTTATGTTGTTGGTGGAAATCCAGTATTAGCATTTCTGTTTGCTTACATAGGTACTTATGTTAAATAGTTTACGTACCTAGGTTGTTTCGAAAATTAAAAGCCACAGAAAAATATAATATCTTCTTTCATGAAACTATTTTGTATTGATTGCTAATTCCAACACAAACCTCCTTGGAAAAATCACTATCCACATATGTGTAGTTGCTTTTTATACTTTTAAAGATTATCTGTCAGTCTTCTTTTGTTTGCAAAAATGGACGCCTCGCGGGAAATTTTTCGTGTTATGATTTTATATGATTATAAATGAGCTTTAAACTTTAAGGAATCTCAAAAAAAAAATACAGCTGCTTTTGGGGAGTCTGCTCCTGCGTTAACAACATTTACTTAATGGTTTCGTGAATTTAACGTACTCGAGACAACTTAAACGATGACTCCAGACTCGGCCGACCACCAATTGCCTTATCTCATGAACGTCATCAGGGTGGTAGCTTTTTAAGTAGGCCTATGACTATATACAGACATTAAAGCAAATCTGTTTTTTGAATTTGTACCTAACTAGATTTTAAGTTAATAAATTAAGGCGCGCATCCACCTCAATTGTTGGCAACTATTTTCAACTCTCAGAAAATCGCCAACTGTTATTTACATTGTGTCTACACCGAGTCGCCAACAACTCACCGATCAAATAACAACTCCATTGATTCGTTCGTCCATGTGTCAGACGTGTTTCATTTTGTTTCCAACTAAGGGTCTCCACAGAGCCAATAAATATCTGCAACAAGCGTATTCTTTTGATTTTAACGCCAAAAACAGATACACGATTCCCAACATTTGTTGACAGTTTTTGTTGCCAACACAAGGAAATTACCTAAACTTTTGTCACCAACACATGTTGACAACACGAAAGTTGCCAAATTTTGTTTTACGACACCCACGGGATAAATAGGGGTGGTGAGACTTCATATACTCATCCCTCCCACACGAACAGTTGGTTATTTTTGAAAATAAATATAGCTTTTAAATTGTGCGTAAACATTGACGCATTTGGGGGATTCCAAGTTTCTAATTAAAAACATCTTTTATTATCATCTTGTGCGAACATTTATCATTAATTAAATAACGTTAAATTATTAATCTTTGATTGCTTTTTTTATAGTGTGGTAATTCCCACAGGTCATCACCTCAGCGGGGTTACAGTTTAATCATGTTCCGAATTGTCATCTAGTCCCAAACTGAGCAGAGCCTGTACTATGGGTACTAGACAACTGATATAAATACATATAATCTTTTTCTGAACTACGAGTATATATATATTATACATAGAAAATATCCAAGCTTCGAAAAATTAAATTTCAGATCATACAAACATTTGATCCAACCGGGGAATCGAGCCCAAGACCTCGAGCACAGTGATCGCATACGCTACCTCTGCGCCACCGAGGTACCTATTCAAAGTATGATTAATCACATGGGCCAGTGATCGCTCATGGGCTCAGAATCCAATTGACTTAAACGACATAGTATCCTGTCGGACTTAGTCTATAGTCACGAAGGAAATCCCCGAGAACTCCGGTAGGCTTTAACCGCCATAGTTCGAGCCGAGCTTCGGCATGCATGGGCAGGCTCGACCGGAGTGTTACCACGGCCTCACAGAATTCGGTGTGAAATAGCGCCTGCGCTGTGTTTCACCGAGTGAGTGAGGGTACCGAAGGCCCACACCCTACCCTTCCCCCGTTCCTGTTCTCATTCCCCCAAAGGCCGTCAACGCACTTGTGATTCCTCTGGTGTTGCGGGTGTCCATGGGTGGCGGTAATCGCTTACCAACAGGCGATGCGTCTGCTCGTTTGCCTCCGTTTCCATAAAAAAAGAAGAATCCTCCTACAGTAGGGCGCCAGTTTCAGCATTACTCTATATTAAGGACCTCTGGGAAGATAAACCTTCAATGTCTACGATGTTCATATGTATGATACAGCTCAACTCAATTTACTTGTAATTGAAGCTTACAATTTTTCCGTTAATTATCTAACCTTCCTGTTTTTATGTTGTGTATGTTGCGTTAAACGGACCGCAATTACAGATGACAATGAAATTATTATGGTGATAAAATCTGGCGACATGATAGTATATAAAAGGTAAGTTGTTTTATTTTTTAGAATATTTCGCAAAACAAGTCAGAGAGACGTATAATTCTTACGAAGTGAATATGGTTCTGTTTCAAACGACTGTGTTCTTGTTATTCCTCAGTGGAAATTGTTTTTCAATGGAACGAGTCAAGGAAAATCATAGATTACTTGATAAAATGGTACCTTTTATTATTTACGCCATAATAAGTCCATTTTTTAGTGGAACAGATATTCTCATCAATGAGTTTAATTTTAGAAATTAAGCATGCTCCATCTTATTTCTAATTATATGTAGTAATACAGCCCCTAGAATACATGAGTTGATTCATTAATAGGTAATTTAATCAAGACATCATTTAAGATGAATGTTCCTTCAGTGGATAGATCTATGAAGTGAATTTAATCAAACATTAAGAAAATTGAAAACCATTAATATCTTATACTTAAATATTATGTATAATCTGCTCAGATAAAACATCTTTGCAGAAATGCAGAATATACAAATGTTTTAACATTATTCTTGCAGATTTCAGGACAGCGTTACAGTACATACCAACATCGTTTTAAAAGGCAAAATCCTGTACAAGGTAGGTAAAGTTACAAGATACAGAAGTAACAAGATCCTTTAGAATATAAAATCAATATAAAAATTAACTGATATTTTACCTTAATCACGTTAACGGTCTTTAACAGTCGACTGCTAGGCATAGGCGTATCAGAAGCTTTGCTCTACTATAACACAATTGCCAGAGTACCTACTTGCTTTAAATTTCAAAAATGAAACATCCTCATAAAACGTTTTGTCCTTTAAAATTGATCTTTACATGGCAACCGGCCAAAAAATATCAGCTATTTCTGCCAATGTCTAGTACTCTTAATTCTAAAGGCTTCAAGTCGTCGTCATAATCAAATGTGGATGTAATAAAATGTGTTTTTCGGAATACTGAACGAGACGGTTGTGTCTTTCGGAAATACTAAAAATCGTATTTAGTATTTTAATTAAAAAAAAAGGAGGTTCTTAATTAGATTGTATTTTTGTTATGTGTGTTACCTAATAACTTATTACTGGGTGTTTTATATTCGATGTCTGGTGTTTGTCGTGCAGTCCCATTAAAATTTGATTTGATGAAGATTTAACAAGTAGTTTTAAGATACTCGTAAGATTGGGCTTAATTGACATCTGTAGTGTTGCCCTTTGATGATGTTTTCACTTTATCGGTGTATGAAATGAATAATAAAGTTTACACGATGATTTATTTAGAAGTGCATCATAGTATTTCGAATCTCTTTCTATTTTGGTAATGTTCTAATGAAGTTGGAAACATGCAATGGAACTCTTCAATAAATGACAGCAAATAGGTCGTGATTGCTGTAATGACATATATGTTTTGTTTACACAGCTACGCAATATATAGCATCACGCCTGTGCCCTCTGAAGACGAACGCAGATGTGTTCAGTCTACTCTATAATGAGATCACTAAATACGTATTGAAAGTGTAAATAAATGTCTCTCATTTGGTGACGTTCCGACGAAGATTTTCGCTATATATGCTCTTGTGCATCTGTAAAACTCACCAAAGTGCGCCACAACTCTTGATCTGACAATGATTGGGCACCAGAATTCCAGCTGTATTTTCAAATGAGTTTACTTTTTTGACTCCAAAAGTAACAATAATTGTTGACACAAGAATGGGTAATGGACGGATTAATGCTACTGATGTTTTATCTTTCATGAAATAAAGCTAATGCGCTATGACATTATATGTACTATAATAAGTAAAGTAAGTCATTTTCATTCAAGATGCATTCAACTTGTATTAGATAACTCATTCGTATCCTATCTAAGTAGGAAAATCATTACTTAGTACCGTTATATTCACTCATACGTAATTTTACACTTGTAGAATTTTAATTATTCTATATGAAAATGTCAATTCTTAATAATGTGAATTACAGGTTACCAGAAGTATCTTCCAGCTGTCCAGCCAAATGTGGTAGTGATGTCAAGCGGTTAGTAACTTTAGACATACATTCACACCAAAAATATGCCATTTCCAAGGTAGATTTAACGAAATACAAGACTTTGGTTGAGATTGCAAAAGTTATTTAAGTTTTAATATTAATACCGTGGTATTTTTTTTTGTCAAATTTGAGATTATAAACTATAATCATACCCTATATTGCGTCATTAGCTTCTCCAAAGGACGTCCCGACCGGAGTATTTAAATTTTTTTAATGGGATTTATAAAAATAAATATTGCATTGTAAATAACATAACGTTTCCCTCCAGTAGTTCTGATTAAAAACTTTATTTTTTAAAATGTGTGCCGCGTACGCTTCCCGATTGGAAGCTGTGTTCCTCTGTACTCATCTAAAAGGACCCAAAATATCCGCGACCAGGCCACCCATTATATGAAAAAGTCCAAAGCCTTCGTGAGCAAGTGTGCGAAGAGGTTATGTTACAAACAAAGTCCGTCGATGACTTACCAGATCGTGGAAAATCGAAACAGACGTCTTTCGCAGAGGATAATCGGATTGTGCAGCCGTTTACCAAGAATCCTTTACTATCATTTCACTCTGGGGAAGAACAGTTGAAGAAAATAGGTTTAATAATATCACTTGATACCATCAAAAGGTGTTTAGTTGTGAATAGCGTGAAATATCGAAGGAATGTGAAGAAACCTCTCCTTTCTAAAACACATATTGAAATAAGGTTTTCATTAAATTTTGCCAATCACGCTCTTTTCGTACATAGTGTACATGCAATCTATCTTCCGATCTTCTCTCTGTCCCCACAAAGTATGCCTTACCTATTTTACTGCATGAACGTATTACATTTCAATCACCTGACAAAACATATCAACGTATTTCAAAAGATTCAGTTAACATCTATCGAAAACCCCATTGTTGTTGTATTCAAATATGTGATTCAAAGCGTCAGTTGTGGTCAACTTACATATGCGAATATCGATCTCCGTCGTTGTGGTAAATGTGACGTACGAGTACGTGGACCTAACCTGTATGATTAACATATACAGAGATATAATATAGATGAGCTGTGAACCGTGTGTGGAATTTTTTAGCATTGGTTTTTTCGACCATTAAATATAATGCGTAACAGACTCGACCGGTGCCCACTACAAACAAAATACGACCATGATTCTAAAATAAAAATATGATTAAAAATAAAGTATAATTATTATAAACACTAAGAATATAAGGTTTCATATTATATATTTTCTAGAATAAATATTAAGTCATCACTCATTTGACAGTATCCTGTAACTGCGTTGTTTTGCTCAATTTGTCGTTTTGTTTCATTTTCAGAAAAATAATGCTTAGCTTATACCAGCTAAAATTTCGTCTGCGTCTCTTATCAATGTCTCGGCTCTTATCTAAGTGTGGTGATAACTATATTGAGCACGGCAACTATATTCATCGTGAGCAACAGCGTGACACGAGAATTATATATGTTTAATGTATATTTTTTAGGCTTACTATCTAAGTTGTATCCGTGGGAGAGCCATGCTTCGGCATGAATGGGCCCGCTTGACCGGAGTGATACCACGGCCTCACAGTAAACTGGTGTGAAATAATACCAACACTACCACTCATTCTGTTGCTAATGTTGTGCTGCAGGGGGCAGATGTCGACCCTGGCTAGGCTTACCAAGCCTAGGCTGAAGCGGTGACGGTACGGGATCAAAATACCAGCACGATGACAAAGGAGTATAACTTTGCATCCAAGTCCTTCAAAAGAGACATTGCAAGGGCGAAGTTGGAGCACATTGCTAGGATTGGCAAGAGGCTTGAGCGTCTTCCTTCGGGAATTCGGGAGTTTTGATTTCTTGAAAATGTTATCAACGGAAAATTCTGTAAGCCATCCTTTCCACCTCTAAACATAGGAAATAATTCGTCGGCCTACGACGCAAAAGAGAAAGCCGATCTTTTGGACAAGCACTTTGCGTCCAACCCGACCTTGGATAACGGGAAGCAGGAGCCGCCCACCATATCGCGGTACTAGAGCCGTATGCTGGATATCCAGTTCCACCAACGTTCAGTGAATTCAGCACTTCTATCTCTTGATATACATAAGATAATATTACATCAGGCTCACTCGACTTTTCGACTCCTATTGTGGTGAAGATGTGCGCTCCAGAGTTGGCACCGGTCTTAACGCGTCTTTTTCGCCTCTCCTACTCCTCTGGCGTAGTCCTGATATCATCGCAGACAGCATTGGTCCACCCGACCCCTAAAAAGGGCGTTGCTCAAATCCATTCAACTACAGGCCGATAGCCATAACTTCCCTCTTCCTAAAAATAATGGTGTCCATCATTAACCATCAACTCCTGCAGTACCTGTCACTAAGTAAAGTTGATCAGCTGGTGATCTTCTAGTGTATCTGACACATTGCAAAGGCCTTCGATCGGGTCTGACACAAAGCACTTCTTTTGAAGCTCCCTTCCTATGGACTTCCCGAGCAACTATGCTAATGCGTCACTAGCTTTTTAGCAGATAGAAGCTTAAAGATTATAGTCGACGGTGAGTGTTCCGACTTCTTGTCGGTGAATGCTGGAGTCCCGCAAGGCTGTATAGGTACTATCGCCGCACCCAACTGATCCCTGCCGCTTCTTTCCATTCCATCGTTCTACCAACAGGAGTTTCATCTCCATCATCTAACTATATGGTTAGAAGTCCACAACTCTGCGCTTCTCCAAAAAATTTTTGCCTCGCACAAGAAAACTGTGGAATAAACTGTCGCCTGCGGTATTCCTGGACCAATACAACGTTCAAACCTTCAAGAAAAGTGCGTACTCTCTCTTAAAATACCGGCAACGTACTTGTGATGCTTCTTTGGTGTTGCCGGTGTCCATGGGCAGCGGTAATCACTTACCATACAGCGAAGCGTCTGCTCGTTTGCCCCCCATACCATAAAAAAAGGTTATACTCCACTGGAATGTTGAAAGAATAGAAATACTTTCTAATAATAGGCTAAATAGTTCAACTTTTGATTAATGGCTTAGGCTAAATACATAGTTCTTATTATTTTTGACACAAAACATTCTCTTGCATTTTGGTGCTTGCCTAATGCCCAAGTGTGATTCCTAATAATACTCGTAATTTCAAGCAGCTTAAACGTTTCATGAGTTACTTACTTATGATGCGAATGTTCTTTACTTTCTTAACAACCAATTTCAGGGTCTAACACTGGCTATGGAGGAGTGCCAAGCGCTTATGACGGAGGTTCAACTGTAGTCATAAAAATGCCAAGTAAGAACTATTCTGTTACCACCGTAGCGGGATACATACTTTTTGCCACGTCCATTACATTTATTACTAGAACCTGGTTCAGAATTAATGACTTATTGTCAAGCGTGCTGTTATTAAATTTTGTTTGTCTTAAAATATTTAATTTGGATCTAATAGAGTTTCATTATTAGGTATGATACTAGTATGTTTAGAGGAGATTATTTTTATCATTGTCTTTTTTACGGGATTTCCCTATCACATCTCGGGGAAAAAACACTCAATTAATTTAACTTAGCTACTATTTACAACGTTTTTAAATAGCTTATTTATCAAAAATTGAAATTTGAATATCTATTTATGATACATTAGCCCTTCTCTTGTTTGTTCGTTGTCAGAAAATGTTTGTAAATGTGCTCATCAAATTTTTAAACTTTTAATAGAACTTTCTTTAGCAAAAGTGTACCCTTATAACCTCTTTTAAAAACAAGTACCTGTATAAAACTTTACGATAAATAGTGAAGGCGAAAACAAAAAAATCTAACTTACAATAAATACCTAAATATGTAAATGAACGAATTTTATTTACGACCAATTCAGATAAATATTTGACTGTTGGGTTTTAAAATCATAAATTAAAATAATGTATTACATCTCATAAATGTATTTTTTTACTTTTCAGATGACGTTTATAACTCACGAATGCCCGCTTATCCAAACGTGATGACAAGAGGATAGGCAGTAGTATATGTGGAAATACTCGTAACTTGGACCAATAAACACATTTAAAAATAAAAAATTGAAGTGTGTTTGTAATTTTAAATTCATAGCTTTTCACCAAATGCATATGGGAGTCATATAAAAAATAATTTATTTAGTTTTGTCTATTACGCCTAATCTCTGGAACTGCGTGACCAATCTTGACGAAACTTTCAGTTAGTCAGCAGATAGCTGGTATCATAAGGATTAATTTTAGCAACTATAGACTACTATATTGTTATAGACTACCACTACGCACTGTCAACCATGTTTGTTGTTGTACATCTCTGTTAACACTGCAAGTGCATTAGGATGATGACACATAATAATATTAGAATATGTTGTGCTACTAAAACCATCCTTTTCATGTGTGAGTGTTTCCTCCCTTGATTTTTTTTATAAGACTGATCCCACCCTACGACTTTAACATCGGAATCAACAAGCAAGGACCCACGGACACACCGAGTAAAACTCGGGAAGTCTCTGAAAAAATAAACTGATGAAAAACATCTGGAGCCGTTGCAAATCCTCCTTACCTGACATCCCTCATTAGCAAAGCAGTAAACAAAATGAAATAAACATAAGCAGACACTTTTTTAATAACAGGGAAGGACATAAAATAAACAAATTTATACCCGTATTTTATTATTATTACTAAACATAAACTCTATTACAATCTATCAATCAAGGTGATTGCTGTCCACAGTTGAACATTGGCCTCTCCCGACCTACGTCATAATATATGGTTGTCATTTTTTAGTTGGTAACAATATTTACAACGTAACATATCGTATCGTATATTATTTATTACTAGCTAAAAGTAATTAATTTTACCGGTTTTTACAACATTATTCTTTTATGCTGAACTGAAATTTGTCTTTGCGTGATGTTTATAGCCAATCGCGCGAAATCGGTCCAGCCGTTCACACATGATCCCGTGACCAAGAAAAATAGAGGTTGATTTTTATTCTATTGATTAATGAATATGCAGAATGTTTCTTTTATAAGATTTAGTACGACGAACAGACATCTGTTAGAAAAACTTTCATAAATCCATACGTCGTCATACGACGTCCATAAATGGTGCCAACGCTGCTGCCAAGATGCAGCACACTTTAGACGCACTTCCCAGCTGGCTGAAGGACTGGAGACTGACGGTCAACGTGGCGAAGACTCAGGCGATATCCATAGGCACACACACTGCCACAGTTGAGGCTCATGGGGCAGAATATCGAGTGGTCCGCGACGGTTAAATACCTTGGCGTGACCATCGACCGCAGCCTCTCCATGAAGCCTCACGTCAATAACGTGGTTGTCCAGGTTCGTGCTGCACGTTCCCTTCTGCGGCCCGTACTATCGTCCCGATTGCCGCTCCGCGCGAAGCTCGGCGTGTACAAATCGTACATTCGCACCCGACTTACCTATGGTGCCCCGGCCTGGTTCGGCCTCGTCTCGGAGACAAACCGGCGCCGGCTGCGTGCGCAGCAGTCGCTCACACTACGTGCACTTGCAAACGCCCCCCGCTTTGTGCGGAATAGGACGATCTCAAGGGACCTGCGCGTAGAGAGCCTGAATGACTTCGTGGAATGCCTGAGCACCAACATGTTCGTGCGCGCTGACGGATCGCAAACCCGCCACCTGCGGGAACTCGCGCCTTACCATCGGCGACCGCCGGACAGGTATGGCCTGCCACGAGATCTCGTCTCCGTGGCAACCCCTTCCCAAACCATCCCCAACACCCGACCTAGTGCTAGCTGACGGGCGCTCCTTAGGGCCCACAACCCTAGGAGCTCGACCTCGCTAAGCACAGGTCACCAAACTGGACAAGACTGGGACGTTACTAGCAGATAGCTCGCTAGTTACGCTACTGCCACCGGATCAACACCCCCGGGATTGCCAACGGGCTCGCGGACCCAACCCAGTGACCCACCTGTAGTTGCAGGCGGCGTGGAAAATCACCGTAACAGGCTGAAAACCTGGAAAAGTTATCCCGAGACCCCACGGGGTCTACGAGAAGAACCACGGAGGATAGATCTCTGCCTTATAAGTACATAATCAACAACAACCCGCAATGTCACACTTCTGGGCTCGGGTCTCCTCTCAGGCGAGGGTTGACGCTATACGTCCCCACGCTGGTCGAGTGCGGTTGGAGACTGGCATGATAACTTTGTGGCTACGTAATCTTGCACTTAGATGTTTTTAAGTAGCCCAAAGGCCTCCAAGTAAGCTTCACGACTGTTATCCTATGATAAAAACCGGGACCGTCTGCTTAACGTGACCTCCAAATCACGGAGACATGCTCATGGTAACATGCCACTAGCGATCACTCATCTAGGTACTGGCCGTTACGCCGTTTTGAGCTTTTTGGCTTTGAGCGCCTCTAAGGCTTTAAATACTAAACTACTGGGACTAGATATATAGGGATAGACTGTAAATAAGATAACATAGAGCAGAAAAATGTACCTTAAGACATAAAACTTGTTTATAATTTTTTTTCATTACATTACAGTCGTATAATAAGATGGATCAGGTAATTTACCTTTAGCTTCATAATGATATAATGCAAGCCTGTCCGTAATTATTAGTTATACTGTTTCAATGTTAAGACGAAGTAATGATGCTCCCTCATGCATTAAAACAGATGCTGTTTCATACTACGCTTCTGGTTTCATTAACCTCTTCAATGAGAACTTAATTGCCGTATATGCCTCGGGGTTTTCTTTAGGGACAAGATGACTTTTAAGAATTTACGAAATAACTTCCAGTTTTACTAATTTCGAGTGATTAATGTATACATTTTTGGCGGCTTCAATAGCCACCATATGAGCGGAACTTTTAATGTTATTATAAAAACAGTGAAACGATCTTGTATATCTCCAATGGTTCGATTATAGTCAGGGTCAGGCAACATTTAAGTGTTTTATAAACAATAATATATATTCAGTTTCTTTCTCTAAATGATATAAGTACGTTTCGTGGTATTCAAATAATAAATAAATATTTTGGGACACCTGACACATAATCTGTCACCTATCTTTAAACTTAGCAGAGCTTGTACTACGATAGCTAGATTGACTGATATAATACGTTTATGTTTTTTTTGTAAAAATATACACATTATACATAGAAAATACCCAAACTCCGAAAACAATATTTGCAGACAAAAAAAAGTATTTACATCAGTGGTCTAGTACCCATAACACACGCTCTGCTTAGCTTGGGACTAGATGGCGTTTTGTTAGATGTCCGGAATATTTATTTAGTTATTATTTATAAACATCTGGTCCGACCTGGGAATCGAACCCAAGGCCTCAAGAACAGCACAGCACATCATATAAGTAGCTCTCACCTAAGAGCCTCGAATTTGTTTTCAAGGTGGTAGAGCCACGCTGATTTCGGCACAAAAGGGCCGGCTCAACTTGGCCACCATAGGGTCACCATGCTGCATTGTTGCAATGTCTACATTCGCAGTAAGTCTAGTGACCACTACTCTTGGATCTCTTGGATTCTGTTCATGCTTTCCATCAGGCAGAATAGAGTCACTTTGGCTGGCTCATATATATATAAAAAAATCCTAGTAAACGGGTTTTCATAAACTGTAAACATTACACCAAATTATATTATATTGGCTTATCTCAACACTATCGATTTCAATTTGTTACAACTTGTACAGGGAACACGTAAACTTAATAACTTTGGCACCTTTTTATTGCTTCTTGTATAATTATTTGGAAACATTGAAGAGAAGTATATTGTGTTAAAACAATAAACATTTGAGTAATTATTTGATAACTTACGTCTCTCAATTATGATACTTTGTTCGCAGTACACAAGTTGTTTACAGAAAAAGTTTAACTCTTTGTGTAACAAAAAGCCATCAAGTGAATCTCAACACAAATAACCAGTTCTAATTTAATACGTAGGTATCCAAACAATGTTGTATGTATATCCGGTTTATGGGAATAACCAGCTTAATACGTGAACAGACTCCACAAATTGGCAGGCGTGTAACATCACGTTTTTTCTTATTGTGTCTCACGTACTTATACACAATATTTCTGTTTTTTCTTCCTATGTAGCCAATGCATCTAATAATTGAACATAGATTAGTTATCGTTGTATTGGAAACAAATGATTTTACTGTTTGCAAATCGTCATCGTGGGAATTGATCGTTCCACGAAGTAATCCAAGTGATCAAACAGTGACGTCGTCCGTCGCAAGAAAATCGCGTCATATAAATAGGTTTGCTTTGTTAGTCCTGCGTCAGTGATCGCAATGGGATACGGTGGTGTAGTGGTGAGCGCGCTGGCGCTGGCGACGTTCGCCGTTGCAGCACCTTCTGTAGGGGATAATTCGCTGGATATTGGTGAAAGAGTGGTTTTAGTCGCGCCGGTGCTCGCTCCCCCAAAGGAATCGAGAGCTCACTCGACGGACCGGTCGAGGCAGTTCCCAATACTGATACTTTTAGCACAGCCAAACCTGTCTCAGTATGGTCGCCCTGAGCCCGAAGAAAGATCCTTGAAAGGCAACCCGGAGCCCATTTATGTCAAGGTGATTATGATGTTAAAACACTTCTACTTTGCTTTTTATTATGGAATTCAAAGGAATTGTGTTAATATAGTAATTGTACAATTGGAGATTTGTAGTCTCTTGAGTATTAAGAGTTTATGATTTTAATAACTGTTATTGTGATCTCAATAAAGGGATAAGCTTGCATAATTGTGACCTATATAAAAAAATGCATAACTTATTTTTTGTATCTTAAATGAATTATTGATAATTTTATTGATTAATCGGTTGATTCAATCATAATCTTTATGTACGTATAGAGCTGGTAAGCTGTTCCTCTTGATTGTCATAAAATTATGCATTTACAATACCTACTTATTAGTTTTTGAAAAGAAACAAGCGTCGAAAGCTAATATTTAATTTTAAAAAAAACTAAGATTTTTCTTTATCAAGTATCAACAAAAGTAAACATCTCATTAGTAAATGAGCTTGAACTCTTTAAACACTTGAAAACTAGAAACAAAAGCTTTCGTTAATGAAAGTTTTGTGAATTGATTGATGATTCGCTATCTTTTAGGAATAGTATTTTCGGGAATTTAAGTATTCTATTTTCTTTTATGTAGTCCTGACTATTTATATTCTAGATTTCATGGTTATCGGTTCACAAAGAAATAAAAGGACTCAATGTCGCATATTTAGAATCTGTTTAGGCTAGTGGTGTAATAATTGTAGGGTTTTATAAGAGATATACTCTGAAAGGTAGATAGTCATACCGAATGCTTACCAACGTGACTGTAAATGAATATGAATATTTGATAATAGAGCAACAACCGGTAGTTATGTATCATTTTATAAGTATCGTGACAAGATGATCACAGTATAGAATATTTTAGCTAACTATATCTGTTTTTAGTCAGCAAACTTAGTTTTCATTTTGTTGCTGAATTTTAATAAGTTTTATTGCTTTATTAGAATTAAGTTTTTTTAAACAAATTCTTTGTTGGGTTTTTACAAATTAGTTTTAAGAGAATTGCATTGTTCTAAGTTTAGGTAAGTTAAAAAAAGTGAATTTTAAAGATCAACTTGCTTTGTGATTCTGACCACAATTACTTATTTTAAAATTTTGGTTCATTTTCTTATTACCTTCTTAGACTAGACTAAACTATTTAAAGTTTTTATGTAAGTTTTGTTGTGTAGCCTATTGCTGTTGTAATATAATAATCTGTTATGTTTTATCTTCCGCACAGCGTCTTCAAGATCAAGAAGAACAAACAGGACATTCAAGGAAGAAGCGCCATTTGCTGGCAAAGAAACTCTTAGGTATTGGCGGAGGAGGCCTTGCCTTCGGTGGTGGGTTTAGTCTCGGCGGGGGAGGAGGAGGCTATGAGGATTACGGAGGCGGTGGTAGAGACTTCGGCGGCGGTCACGGTGGGGGTTACGGCGGAGGTTACGGCGGAGGCTACGGAGGAGGTCACGGTGGCGGATTCGGTGGAGGCGGAGGCCACGGTGGTGGATATGGCGGAGGCCACGGTGGTTACAATGAAGCCTATGAAGAACCCTCAAAAACTATAATCGTTAAAGTGGTTAAACAGCATGGTACGAATGCACTGCACTGCTTACTAGCACACCTATTAGAACACGCACACACGCACACTTGATTTTGTCTTAACCTTACTTATGTACTTATGTACATATGTATGTATGTACACTTATGTAGTACAACTTTCATATATGACAACGGTTCTTTTGAAATCTTGGTTATCTTCAAGAATAAATCACTGTTTTGGTATCAATAGAATGAAAGACACTTGTCTTAAATTTGATTTGAAAAAAGCAAAGAGATCTGAATCTTTTATTACCGTTGGTCATATCTGCTATGTTACTTGGCTTTAGGTGTTGTATATTAAGGCTACTGTACGCTTGCATCTGTAGATGCTATACATTGAAACAACCTTATTTATTCCTATTGATACATACTTTAGAGCAAAACGGCTTTCTAGTACTAGAAAAATAGTTAGATATATTTGTAAGTTGTAATAACAACGTGCCTGAGTATAGTAGCAAATTAATCGTATGATTGAAATAGTAAATTAGAGTTTTAAAAATGATATAATTCCAGGTCATGGTGGACACCACCACGGAGGTGGTTATAACGGAGGCGGAGGATATAATGGAGGAGGAGGATATGGCGGAGGAGGTGGATACGGTGGTGGTTACGGTGGCGGCGGCGGCGGAGGTTACGGCGGCGGCGGTGGATACGGCGGCGGTGGTGGCTACGGCGGAGGAGGAGGCGGAGGCGGAGGCGGAGGCTATGGAGGAGGCTATGGAGGAGGTGACGGCGGTCATGTGGGTGGCGGTTGCGGTGGAGGTTGCGGTGGCAACTACGGTGGAAGCAGTGCTACTGCTACTGCAACTGCCACTGCAACGGCTCACGCGTCATCGTATGGGTAAATATACACAATTATTCCATGTAAATTTTTAACAACACCATCTTTTATTTTAACTTCACTACATAGTATAAAACAAAGTCGCTGTCGCTGTCTGTCCGTCCATATATATGCTTAAATCTTTATAAAAACGAAACAAATTTTAAAGCGGTTTTTTTTTAATAGATAGAGTAATTCAAGAGGAAGGTTTATATGTATAATACATGCGTAATATTATAGAGGAACACTGATAAATTTAGAGGTTTCTAATGTGATGTCGTAAATAAACACTTTTTTTGCGCTTATACTGCAAAAATCGAATTAACACCGACACAAAAAATGGAAGAAAAGTTTCAAGAGGACCGAGTGAAAATATGTGCCCGGCGGAGCTCAAATAGCCTACTCTATGGGGGTTCACTAGACTACTTACAAACAGCAATTTAGCATTCAGTTGGAGAGGAAAACGATATATTAAATTGACCTAACGCTGTCTGATGTCGTCGTTCATTGCACTCTTGACTTTTTTCGCCTCGACTAGGATATATCATACAAAAATGTGTCTAATTGATGTTTACAAGCAAATCAAATCATAACTTATGAATACAGTCGAATCTCGTTAATTCAAACCTGCGATAATTCGAACCTCTCTATAATTCAAAGTTATCACGAGTTCCCTACAAAATCTCTTTATATTTCGAACTAAATCAATACATTTTTATGCACTTGGTAATTCGAACGAAAAAATCATTGCTATATAACAAAACGACGCGTTAATTCGAACTCATAGGCGTCTAACATTCGACAATTCAAAGTTGCAGAGAGAAAGCGGCGGAAAGATTGTAAGTTCAAACTTGTATCAACGTACACGAGCCTTTGTTTTTGTTATGATTAGTTTGACTATAACAGAGTTCTTTCGAAAGATTAATTCATTCACGTTATGAATACATATGTATGTACACGAATGTACCTCTAAACTTTTGACATTGTTATAGAATAGCAGTTAAAAAATAATAATTGATCAACGCTTAATAATTCGAAGTTTTATTTATTTTCTCTCACAAATTTCGAACCATTTGATATTTCAAACACTCGATAATTCGTAATATTTTAAGAGTCCCTCAAGTTTCGAATTAACGAGAGTCAACTGTATCTTATTAAAAATGGCCGATTTAATTATCCGACAGTTTTAGATGTTGTTTTGTTCAATCAATTTATAATAAATGATGTATGCCGACGAAGTAATTTTAAACCATTTATGAAACTTATTCGTTAATCATTTTGTAAAAAACACCTTTGATACTAAAGAGTTTCTCAGATGTGTTTATTGATGTGGTTTTGTAGAACCGTATGCATCTCATAAAAACTTACAAGTTAAGGATGACATGACATACAGTACACTTTGATGTAATATAAACACAGTAAAATTAAATATAGGTATAATGATAGCGAACATAAATGGTATTAGCAGAGACTCCGAACTTTCTGTACTCAAACCTATTCAGAAACCGTATTGGTTATAGTTATTAATTTAATCATCATTTTCAACTATGTTCCATTGTAACAATGGTATATATATATTAACTAGATTACTTTGTGTTCGCTGTTTCGCTTCTAAACGTCGCAGTAAAGTCTTACATAATATGAAACAAACCAGCTTCATCCATAAGTAATTAAGAATAGCTGTTTGAGTAACTGATAAAAAAAGTGCCAAAAAAAAAATAACTCTTTGGTAAAACTATCATAGATATCTATTTTTTTTAACCGACTTTAAAAATCTGGAGGTTCTCAATTCATCTGTATTTTTTTTTATGTTTGTTTCCTCATAATTTTCGACTGGGTGAACCGATTTTGGTGATTATTTTTTTATTTAAAAGCTGATGCTTCCCGGGTGGTCCCATTTTAATTTGGTCCAATTCGTGAAGTCGTTTTTTTAATTGTAAAAATTTGTGATTATGTTGCATGTGATGCTGCCGTATCTGATTAAATAATATCTCGAGTTTCGTATTTCATAGAATTCGTTATTTAAATAATAAATTCATTAATTACTATTTCATAATTCTCTAAAGTACCTACTACACCATACAATGAGTTATATATGTATAGCTTTGATTATAACTATTTATTTTTAAACAGCTTCATTAGTATTAGTACACATGATTATTTCAATTGCCTTCTATAGAGCTAAATATATCATATCCCAAGGGTTAATCAGCCTTTTTTTTTAATCAATTATGTAGCGGGCACACGAGCAGACGTATCGCCTAATGGTAAACGATTACTGCCGCCCATGGACACCCGCAACACCAGAGGCGTTACAAGTGCGTTGCCGGCCTTTTAGGAAAGAGTACGCTCTTTTCTTGAAGGTTTGAAGGTCGTATTGGTTTGCGCACTTTTCTTATCACTAAAAATTGTTACCCAACTACCATTAGTGCTACTCTTGAATATAAGGTCTGTCTCAGAAACAGCCATAAATGAATTCATGTCGCCTGTTTTTTTTATTGAGTTATAAAATTATGTTTTCTTTGTTCACAGTAAAAAGTAACAACTGATTTTGGAGAGTTATCGAAGTGCATCGAACAAGCTGTGATTGTGGTGGACGTTTATCGCTATACACCAAATAGCCTATTAATTACGTGTATTGCTGCTAACTAACTATGCATATCGCTAATTAATAAATAAGTTGCATACAGTAAATTATTATGCTTCTTGTAGTTCTAAGTTTACGATCAAATGTGACAAGTTATACTCCCACACGATATGCGTTGTTAGTTTGTTAGCAATAATTGTTTGTTGTAATGTTTACATGTATTTTTATATATGTGATTGATATTAAAGACTTATTTTTAAATTGATGTGGTTTTATTTTTACTATTATCTAGTCCTTGCACCTGCTCAACTAAAACTGATTAGGTCTTGCCTCGGGCAAATGTTAAGTCGTATATATGGTGCAAAAACGAAGGGAGTACTTCGTTAACACAGTTAATAAACGGGGACTAAATGTTATTTTTAAATTTCGTTTATAAGGTTATATTAATAAAATAAAAAGATAACGTTAGAGAATATTAATAAAACTTGAGAGGTGTCAAGGGACACCCGGATGGAACGAAGTTCGAAATAGAAAGACGAAACGAAAATATTTGGCTTGCTTTCTATAAGAGAGAGAGAGAGAGAGAGAGAGACAGACAGAGAAACATGCGCACGCCGCACGGCTTACAATAGCTTACTATAGCAAAAAGTGTCGTTACAACTTTTCGTCTTAACAAAAAGTGTCGTTACAACTTTTCGTCTTAATTTTTCTATCTAGCCCCCTTTCGTTACGCGCGATAACGAACTTCGTTCCAAAAGTGTTATAATTTTAAATTTGTTAGAAATTGTAATGAACTTTTCTAAACACTAATTTATTTGTGCAATCAATTTTATGAAACTTTAGTCTTTTTTCCCGGAACAACCAAATTATTTTCCATACTTGTATACCTTATAATTACAAGTCTGGCCTTTTTTGAACAAGTCTTCGTCGCCTTGTATGTACCTATGTTCATTGGCTTAATGCATTTTCATCAGTCTCGTTAACAACTTTAATTACAACAAAAATACCTAATGAATAAATAATACTCAATGTAGTTTGTACTTGCTTAATATAAATTATTTTACTTATATGTTTGTTGCTCTTTGACGCAAAAACTACTGAATGGATTTTAATGAAACTTTACAATAATATAGCTTATACATCAAAATAACACATAGGTTACAATTTATAAAGATACTAGCTTCGCCTCGCGGCGTTGCCCGCAGTTGTTTTCTTACCGCGGGTTGGTAACGCGGGGTTCAGCTAGTTGAATATAAATTATATTTTTTTTAAAGTAATATCTTCCTCATAACGATTACTTGTAATAAAATTATATGATCTTTTAAAGAATTTTCTTAAACAGGTATATTATGTTGATACTATAATAATGTGCAGTCAAGTTTCATGGTAGGTATTAAAAAAAAACTATTTAAGTTTTTGAAGTGAAAACTTCTTTAGCGGCGCTGTGTACTTTTTTGGAATGGGTAAAAATGTATAAACTCGCGTCAGGTCACGTGACCTGATCGAAAATTCGTAAGACGGATGGAGAGAAGACAGGCGGCGCAGGGCGCTTGCGCGAATGTTCGTGTGTGTATGTTAATATAAATTGTCATGTTTGTGTACGATAGCGCAATAAATGAATATTGTATTCCACCACATAAATAATAGTACTTTTATACTGATAATCAAAGCAATTCGTACAAAATTATTCTCTAACCATTCCAAAATATCAAAAATGCACAACGTTAATATTCAAGTTTTCACTTCTGCCGGCACTCCCGAAGTGCAACCCGTCGTTTTTTTTTTTGTTACAGTTGTTTATACACGCTGGTTTCACTACACTGTATAGGAAACACTACATGCGTTAAAGGCTTTGCCTTTGTTAATCTGTAATCTTGACATGAGAATAATTAATTGTATTTTGTAAATGATGATGACATAATTTGTAAATTTTTTGAGTTTATTGTCTAAAATAAAACATAGATAAGCTATATTATATTTTCTGTAAAAAGCCCGTGCGAAACCGGGTCGGGTGGCTAGTAAAGTAAAAAACAGTGCGTCTGAAGAAAAAAACCGGCCAAGTGCGAGTCGGACTCGTGCATCGAGGGTTCCGTAGAAACCTCTAGGTATATTATGTAATGTGACTAAAAATTTATACTTTTCGCAATTTTTCCTTTATCTGTGCTATATAACGTTACTTCGTACCAAATTTCAAGATTCTGAGTTCACGGGAAATACCCTGTATTCCTTTGAGTGTCGAAAATTTTCAGTATGTACGGCTGTATCATTTGATTACGTTGACTTAGAAATTTGATTTTTTCACACTTCCAAGAGACAGTAGATTTGAGTATTTGATACGAATTTCAGCTTGATACTTTCTCGCATTCCTGAGAAAAAGGGTCTTGAGTGACAGACAGACGGACTACAAAGTGATCCTATAAGGGTTCCATTTTTTCCTTTTGAGGTACGGAACCCTAAACAAGTAAAAAGAGCGACTGTGTTATTAATGATACTTGCGCGCAATAGCAGCCTGTTAAGAACCTGCTTGAGGTGGAAGCCTTTTTATAAGTGAAGTCATCTTTTTATTCATTTTATAAGCGGCCATAACTTACTTTAGTAACATTTTATTTCATTTTTAATGGAATATGGGGGCAAACGAGCAGACGTATCGCCTGATGGGAAGCGATTACCGCCGCCCATGGACACCCGCAACACCAGAGGCGTCACAAGTGCATTGCCGACATTTGGGGGATGGGGAGAGGGAATGGGGAGGGGTTGGGGTATGGGCCTCCGGTATCCTCATTCACTTGGTGAAACACAGAGCAAGCGGTATTTCATACCGGTTTTCTGTGAGGCCGTGGTATCACTCCGGTCATCATCTCTTTCTTCACTGGAGTTGCTTAGTCGGCATTTATGTAACACTATTGATGAATATTTTATAATATACTTCTGACACCTTCTAGTTTTTATTATTATTATTTGATAAGACACACTAACAGCTATAAAACTGATGCGTGTGTTTGTAATAGCTCGGAGACATTGAGTTTGTCAAGCCTGTTCTTGTAGCAGATTAGCGGGCGAAGGTAAGGGATGCCCTCGCAACGCATGTTAACATCCAATATGTTATGTTCCTGTAAGCTGGGTAATATACATTAAAAAGGTATATGATTCCTTGATTTAAATTTCTTGCAATTTCATATTGGTTGTCAAATGTATTAGAGAGATCATAGTTGGTATTGGACCTCTGTAATGGAACTGAAGTGCTATTATTATTCGTGGGATATATGACACTTATTCATGTAAAATATGCCATTTTAAATAAGCTACAACTGTAATATCATAGTCCACATAGTTACGTTAAAAAAAAGCATGTCTTTTACATACATATTTAATGAGAACTTCTTGTAAACCTATTTATCTTAGTAAGACAAATAATTGAAGTCATGGAAGCTATGCGTTTTTAATGAGTTTTCACATGGACCTATTGGGTATGAATGTAAGTTGAAATACGACAATGATTATAAAGAACATAATATACCTTCGCACCTTTCCGCCATCGTCCTACGCGACAAAAGTATCATTCCCATCATCTAGATGGTTGGCAGTCCACAACAGTGTGCTTTTCCCAAAACTGTTTGCCTCGCGCAACAAAACTGTGGAATGAACTGTCGCCTGCGGTATTCCCGGACCAACACGACCTTCAAACCTGCAAGAAAGGAGCGCACTCCTTCTTAATAGGCCAGCAACGCACTTGTAACGCCTCTGGTGTTACGGGTGTCTATGGGCGACGGTAATCGCCATCAGGCGATGCGTCTGCTCGTTTGCCCCCTATACTACAATAATAAAAACATGAAATTAACTAATCCTTTTTAAAGATTTGACACAGAACATAGTTAAAATTCGTCATATTTTGATGTTTTACGTAACATCGGCAACCTTTAATAGGCCACTGCTGGACATAACTCGACAGCCATACTAGTGGAAATAGAGTTTGTATTGAGTTTTCCTTCACTTTGTTGTGGACAAGATCAATCAATACAGGAGCATAACTTGCTTCCTTACTCTTGCGATACCCGTAGAATAAATTTGTGTGGTGAATTGATGTTTGGATCCTATAAACTAATATAAATGAAGTTAACAATAAGATCATCATAAGATGATATTAAAACACTTCCCAGAAGTTTAAAATTAAATAATGATCTACACTCGTATTAAATCTATAAAATACAATACCTATAATGTTATGTTCTTGATATTTCCATGTAAACTCAAAGCGGCGTAAACAAGAAAATGTGTTGCTTAGATCGACACACCTATGGGGAAAAACATCGTGGAAGATTACCAGATTTATATTAAAATATACTAGTATTCAGGTACATTTTTGTTTTTTTTTCTTCTCTGCACGAGCTTTTTAACCAATTATAACACACTAATCTAATCATATATGTATGGTATAGGTATTCAACCCTTTCAGAGCTGACTATCGTGTCTGTTTTAGTGCAAGCGTACTGAAACCCGTTTGTTCAGGTCATATGTCGACATAACGTTGTCGTTGTCGTTAACGCGGGGCTAAATTTAAGAATAAGTAAGTCACTCACCTTTTGAATTTCGCTGGAAAGAATTATGTTAGGTACAAGATACAATTAAGAACTATTTCAACTGCTCAGTATGATCTAACTATACTCAACTATACTTGCCCAAATCGTGAAGTATTCTTATTTTCTGCGGTGTTCTCAAACGATAGTCTTTGATCAAGGTCCAAAAAAAACAAAAGATTTATTTCAAAATATACAAAAACCCGCGCGCTAATATTTACGCGACAAGTAAGGGAAGCCAATTTTCAATAACTCAGTAGTTTTAACGCGACAATGTTGCTATTCCTTTGTCGGAACTCCATAAAGAGGGAAAAGGGGGCGGGTACTCTTTTTCCCTTTTTAAAACAAATATGAAATATTTATCACATTTTTAACATTTTATTGTTTGAACGAGTATGTATAAGTAAAAAAAAAACAATGTTGAACAATATCTTTTATTTAGATAGTGTTAAAAATTATATAAATGATTAATTACATAATATTTAAATGTCCAATATAAGTTTTAATCTATTAAAGTACACAATTTTACATAACGAAAGTTAGTTCAAAATTGGTTGTCAGATAACTAAACGTTTACTCGTTTTTCCTTTATAAAAATCATTATTTAAAGTATTTCCTAGTTAGTTCTTAATAGTATACGTTGATTGCACCATAACGTTTAATACATAAAAGGTTTTTCTTTATATTCTGACCTTTGCTACCTTAACAGTGATCTTGACATCAGAATATATATATAATGTTCTTTGAATAAATTAAAAAACCAGACAGTTTCGAAATGTGTTCTGATATAATTTTATATAATACTCCATGTAGTAGATTTACTGATTAATTTTATCGGACATCTGACACACAACTCTATCTAGTCACAAACTAAACAGAGCTTGTATTATGGGTGCTACACAAGTGATATAAATACATATACTTTTTTTGTAATTTTCAAATCCTACAAGCATTTGGTCCGATACTGGAAACAAACTTGAGACCTGTACATCAATCGCAGATTCTTTCACCGCGCAGCCAGGGCTGACGGAATAGATAGATGATCATCTCAACAGATGTAATAGATATAATTTTTGTCAAATTGTCAACTGAAGGCATTTTATTCTCTTACATTTCTTACCTTTAGCTCATGTTTATGTCGGTTTTCGCATTAAAGAGTAGCTTATCTCATTTCTAAGGAATCAAAGTATCATATCATTTCTAAAGAATCAGTGCAGCGGTTTGGCCGTAAAAATGTAACAGACAGATAGTTTCTTTCGAATTTATTATAATAACATGAATTTAAGAAACGCCTGCACAAATACATTTATCTAAAAGTTACAATGTCTCGGAGTCGAGACAAATTGCAAAATGAAAATACGTGTTGAAGAGGAATGCTCTGCCAATTTAGTAGGAGCTTTTTATTTTGTTAGAGAAAAGACGATCCTTGTTACCAGTGTACAGTTGATATATTTATACTTTCTGTGATACATCCCTGTGATTATTTGTAACTACGTGGACACGACACATAAAAATTGCAAACTTTAACAAAGTTAGTTACAAACATCGCAGCTTACTACTTATCATCGTTATAATTATTTTCTTGCACGTCTCCAATACTATTTGGGGATGATAGGTACAACATGTGTACCACTGGTAAAGCTTTTGACTTATTTAATATTTTATATTCACCGTATGACGCCAGCCATCTTTGAAAATGTAATCGTTTTTATCTGTTATATCAAAAATGGAGGAGGTTCTCAATTGGAATATTTTATTTTTTAATTTTTGTTACCTCAGAATTTTCGACACTTACGTGAACAGATTTTGATGATTATTTTCGTTTTAAAGCTGGTGCTTTCCGTGTGGTCCCATTTTAGTTGGTTCGGTGGTTCTGTTCTTGAAGTCGTTTTTTTATTATAATGATTGTTATGCAGACAGAACATTGAAAAAAGAAAAATTAGCGATATTCACTCATGCACCTGGTTCTCCGGCTACTAGTACCCAAGACGGCGTGCGGTTTTTGGTCGGTTCGAGTCCGACATAGGCACCGGTTAGTAGCTTTAGCCCGTGAAGCGCCTGTGTGCAATCATTACTCAAGCGCCCTTCAGTAAACATAGTGAGTTTCAGTAAGCGTACAGATTCAATAAAAGTGCCGTGTTCGGCGCTCGTAACACCCTGCACATTGCACTATAGGATTTCCACACGAAAAAAATGGTCCACTCACTTTCTCACTGAAAGCACGAGAGAATTGCTTAAGACCAACTTTCCGTGAGGCCGTGCTATCAGTTCGATCTGGAGAAAAATTTGATTTATTTAACTGAACACTCCTACAAGACATTTTGTTATCAGACATTTTCTTTTTATTATGGACACTGTGACTTCTAACATTTATTTTTCTATTTCATATATCTATCTTTATTGTATACATGAAGTAAAACAATAGACAATATGAGTTAATTATAAATATAGTTTCTTAGATATCTTTAAAAAATGTGAAACATATACGGCAATTGTTTATTGGGACGTCGGTGCCCTCAAGCATTCATATAACTTTTTTTATTGTTCAACCTTCAAATTCAGTTCACCTTCGGAGTTGTGAAGGTCTGATGGCAGTTGCTCCGTGGAAAACTAATATGCAGGTACCTACCTATATCTGTAGATCTCTACATCCCCAAAAGTTGAATGGTAGAGAAGAACATTTTTCAAGACGATTTTGGGTGAAGAATTGCAAATGATGACGGACAAATCAGTATCCAAAATGCAGGTGACAGGTCTCCGGGTTTGTAACAATACTGTATCAGTGGTTGCCTTAGGTGGGGTACTTTTTAAATACCGTATGTTTGTAAATGTAAACCAAAAAGCTAGATAAGTAGATATTTTAGCTCAAACAAACCTGGTTCATAAACTTTTTGTCCATAGCAACTAATTCTTTTCTTCCAATTGAAGTTTCGTCATCATCATCATCATCATCAACAGTCTTTAATAGTACACTGTTGGACATAAGACTCTCCTCAGATAAGAGGTTTGGGCCTACTATACCATGCTGGCGAAGATGGGTTGGTATAGGGTCTATTTCAAGTTTTCCTTCTTTTGGCAGTGATGTTGTCCTGCTTAGTCTGGTCCCTTAATCGCCTCTTACGACACCCATGCAATGAATGGGGTGGTGACACTTTGTATTCTTAATCCGTCACCACGAACACGAATTATTTATTTGCACTGGACATTTAAGGTTATATTATGGCTGCAAGCTTTCATTTGTTTCATTTCAACTTTTCTACAAATAGATTGACTGTATTGACAAAAATATTCATCATATTTTGAATTAATGACTAAAAGACACACACGACGCACGCATACACGACGCGCAGACGTAAGCACACACGCACGCACCGACGCATGCGCACATGCATACTTTAGTATAGGGGAATATGGTCTGGGACCTCAGTCATACATCCAGCTACAACTTATCTGCAGACGTTAACTAGAATATTACATTATATTATACAGCAATAGTAGAAATGGTTGTCGCAGTCATTGGTATCTCTTTATTCCATTAAAGCCAAGAATAATTATCGCTTCATATTAATGTGACACAAAGCAATAATTTAGTTTAATTATTGTAATCAACTTTGAACATCAAAGTCGCAACTCTAAAAGGTTATCTTCAACCGTTTAGGAGACATAAATTATTGATATGAAATTTATCGCATTCATAATGTGAGCATATTCTGAGAAGTATTCACGAATGTCAATATACTTTAAACCAAAGATTACAATTCAGGCAAATGCGCAATTTAATCAACAATAACACTGCTGTGCTCTCCTAGTCTCCTCTTCCTTGAAGAGAAATAGGACTTAGAAGAAGTAGTAATGTACTACCAGTGAATCACGTATTCAAAAATCAGTTTGCAAGCTAATTAGGAATCTTTGAGACATTTTAGACATTTCTTTGAGACATTTCTTTTCCAATTCAAAGAGAGATATGGTCTGTTACATGTACTCGTACATACATACATGGCAACAGATAACTAACGAGTAAATACTGGACGTTTTAAAATCATATTATTATATAGCACAAAGGTAGATAATGTAATATAGTTCTCGATACAAACTGTATGGTGTTGGATAAGGAATACGGAGTAATAGCACACCTATTCATACCGTAGGTGACGTAAGGGCGACCAAGGAAGCAAACCACGCAGGATAACATCTGCACAAAGACTTTTTTTTTTTTTTGAGTAGGTGGCAAACGAGCAGACGCATCACCTGATGGTAAGCGATTACCGCCGCCCATGGACACCCGCAACACCAAAAGCGTCACAAGTGCGTTGCCGACCTTTGGGGGATGGGGAGAGGGAATGGGGGGAGGGGTTGGGGTATAGGCCTCCGGTATCCTCACTCACTCGGTGAAACACAGCGCAAGCGCTATTTCACACCGGTTTTCTGTGAGGCCGTGGTATCACTCCGGTCGAGCCGGCCCATTCATGCCTAAGCGCGGCTCTCCCACAAACTTGAAACAAACTCCAACATATCTGGCCAGGGTTTTATAGTAGGCCAATATTTTTTTTTTAATATTCCAGACATCTAACACACAATGGCATCTAATCCCAAGCTAAGCAGAGCTTGTGTTATGGGTACTAGACAACTGATATGAATACTTAGATACTTTTTTTTTGTAAATACATACATATTGTACATAGAAAATACCCAAACTCCGAAACAAATATTTGCAGATCATACAAACATTTGGTCCGACATGGGAATCGAACCCGAGACCTCAAACTTAGCAGTCGCATACGCTACCACTACGCCACCGAGGCAGTCAATTTCTATAGAGAAGCCTAAGTTAATCAATAAACTATCAAAGGATGATGATAATAAATGTAAATTGACTTAAAGAGGAAGCTTAGAAGTTAGCATAAAATAATCTATTACATTGACAAGCGTGAACGAACAAATAAATACCTGTGCAAAACCCAGATACCAACTAGGAATTTTCGTTGTAATAAAAAATGTGAAATTTAAGTAGAATATTTTAGGAAACCAAATAAATATGTAATTGAGACACACGTGTTTAATATAGTGCGGAGTATGCTAAGTAAATAAAAAATACAAGACATGTACATTATCTTAAACGTAGGTCATTTATTTATAGCTGCAATAACAATTCTGTATAAAAACTAGTGCACATAAAAAAATAATCATCACATTCCGATACATGAAGATCGACCGATCAAAATTATAATCTTCGCCGTTGTGATTTGATTTGATGAAAATTTATTTGACGACAATGAAACTGACTGAAATTGTTAATAATGCGCAAATGAGCTTTCTCCCTCAACATCACGTGAGAAGTATTTGAATAGTACGATATGTTGAACACGTGGCGACTAGCCAAAGGAGCCAAAACTTTCTCAGAAAACGTTTTGCTGGCATATTTTATTGTATTATACGAGATCAAGAAATCAAGCACTCTATGGAGTACGTATTCAATGTTAAAAGCAATAACAAAGATGATAAAAGACATACATATCGACACCTATCCTACATTAGTGCAATTTTTAAAAGAGCCTTATCTGGTCATCAACCAAAAATATCTAAGGTTTTCACAGCATCTGAAATGGAAAAATATTACACTCAACTTAAGCAACTGTAGCAGAGTTACTTTAATTTTTTCCTAATAATACGTAAGTATTATTTGAAATTATTAAAGATTATTCTATAATAATTATTTATTATAATGTAGTACCTAATAAATATTAACACCTAAACTGAAATAAAAGTATCTTGTGATTGTAAATGTTTTTTTTTCATTTATTCATTTTCTCGCTGAGGTGGGATGAAAAGTTACATATTGCACTCGATTGCAAAGATTTTTCACCTAGTGCTCTTTTGATTCCATTACTAACGCTAGAATCCTGAATTCTAACTTAAATTTTAGAATCATTCGCTTGCTCGGTCAAAAAAATTGAGCACGTGGTTAAAAAGCAACTTTGCACAAATTGAACACATTATTGTCCGTTCATGTATTATATTTCTATAAAAATAACTTTGAAAAATTGTGTTTCTAAAGAGATCATAAATGAGCTTAGACTGTTTGAGGTCTATTATCGTTATTGATAAAGTTACATTCTATTTTATAAGTTATTTATATAGACTTAACCACAACCGAGTAATTTGTATTTGAGGTGGAAGATCATACGTTTAATATTACTATTATTTTTGCAGAAATATAATAAAAACTTTGTAAAGGGATTGAACAGAATAGGTACTTGGTAGTCGACACTTCGAAGTAATTTTTTCAATAGCTTTTACACACATAATGCATTACAAAACTATTACATACAATCATTAACTTTGCCGAGCAAATCAATAGAATTTCGATGGAACATAATTTAAATTAATTGGCAGTCGTGATCGACACTTCCATTGAACCTGAAAATAATGATTAAAAACGATGAACATTTGAAACCAACAACTTTGAATGACGGATCTTGGTGTACAAGACATCAATGATCATGAACTCACAAGATTTATATTTTATTATATTAGATTCCGAATAACTTAAACCTTTGCTGCGTGTGTTTGTTACTCTATTTATTAAAGATATAAGATGTTCTTCACTACTTAGCAATTTTTGGCAAATTGGGTGAATCGCTGTTCCTATAGATAGGTAGGTCATAAACTAAGTGAATTATGGCTTAGGTTCGATTTTATATATTTCACAGTAAATGAACTGCACGTTTTGCCTACTGGTTAAGCGATCGCCACGCCATTCCCTACTTTGCCAAGTGTTGTGGGTTCAAATCCCACATGGAATAACACTTTGTGTGATCCACAAATTGTTATTATAAGTCAGGGTGTTCTTTCTTTTAACATCAAGTTACAAAAAATTAAACTTTTAAATATTCACCGTCAATCAATGATATTTCAAAACAATTTTGCATAATATCATTGTTAATACTATCGTTTAAATAAATTGTAACAATGTCCTCATAGTTCAAACACGTAACAATGTAACAAAGTAAATAACTCGAATGTATATCAAACAAAATGACCTTGATCTTGACTGTATTGTTGACAAGGTCGAGAAGTGATGTATATTTTCGTTATGAGTCATCACATCAACACTGTTTCGTCATCATAGATGAAAGTGTACCTAAATAACCAAATATCTAGTGCGATTGTCAACATCTGAATTTAGTTTAAACTTTACATAGTATAAAATGACAACATACATTTTTAGTTTTGTGCATCTACCTTGTTTGGCTGTGCATCGCCCTAAGGTCGACTGGTAGAAAATGCCCACGGCATTAAGTCCACCTTAGTCACCGATAATGTGCATAAAGTATAAATAAAAAATAAAAAATATGAAGTCGCTTGCGCTGTCTGTTCACTTTTCAGCAAAAGATACAGTGCTTAAAGAGGAAGGTTTATATGTGTAATACATGCATATTATAATAGGTGAAATTCCAAAATTTCTAAGAATTCCGCACGAAGTAGGACCGGGTGTATGCATACAGAAAACAGTATTTTACTAATGATAAAAATGGCTTTTCCATTTCTAGCAGTAGCTAACTTTGGACCTTCTGAGTGCATAGGCCGTAACCTTCTGTTTTGTTCCGAAAAAAGTGATATGGCAATCTTAAAGCTGAAATAGTGAACGGCACATACTATGGTGAAACAAAAACTAACCTTGAAGGAACGATATCTTTAAACTGACAAATATTTACATAAATAGGCCCATGTTTAATCCAGTTTACGCCATTTAAAAAGGAAATTAAAAAAAATAAATTAAACCGTGGGAGAACTACGCTTCGTTAAATCGGCCGGGTCGATCGAAGTGATACCACAGCCTCATAGAACCGGTGTGAAATAGCGCTTGCGCTGTGTTTTACCGAGTGAGTGAGGATACCGGAGGCCTATACCCCAACCCTTCTCCCATTCCCATCCCCCAAAGGTCGGCAACGCACTTATGACGCCTCTGGTGTTGCGGGTGTCCATGGGCGGTGGTAATCGCTTACCATCAGGTGATACGTCTGCTCGTTTGACCCCTATCCCATAAAAAAAAGATGTTTGTACAAGATTAAACAGTATCAATAATAGATTAATCTACGCATTATTTAACTAGTAAGTAATAATATTTGTTTCATCATTTAACGTATTTACAATAACATATTTTTGCAGTTTTATATACAACAAATAAGTCATTAGTATGTGTTGTTTCACTTAATAATCAACTATTATTTACAACTAAATAGTTATTTTTAAAGACAATTTAAAGAAATATATTTATCTTGTGTCCTGACTTTGCAAACATACACTGGAACGGACACAAAGAACAACTAGACTCATATCAACAATTTTGTGTATCACCCAAAGTGATGTCTCATGTGGTGATCGAACCCATAACACTCAATGTAGTAGCAAGTGGTGAGATGACTGTTTAAACTACTTCGACATCCGTGGAGTCAATACGTTAGATGTACTTTCTTTTGATGGGTTTTGTAAAAGCTCAATACGCTTCAAACCAATACAAGATATTTTCTTTGCAGATCAAATTCATATAAAAGACAAGATAAAGTTTGGAGGAGATGAGGCAACATATCATCTATACCTCACATCAACATAATTGAAAGTGTACTTATAGACGAAGAAAAGAGGTTTTGGCCCACAATACCACACTAGCCAGACGGGTTGGTATGGTCCGGTCCTGTTAATAACCGCAGTTCCCGGACCCCTCTCTTCTCTGGCGCAAATGGCACATAGTGTGGTTTTAGTCGGTTTGATTCCGACACACCGCCCCGCCGCAAACCCCGGCGTGGTGACGGCGCGAGGGGGTTTCTAAAGGTAAAAAAAAAACACAAAGCAGTCATAAGCACTGCCGACAGAAGTGAAAACTCATAACTATAAACAAACGGTTGTTTTAACTTACCTGAAATGAACACCTATGCTTTTTTTAATAGTGTGCAATAAAAAGACAGTGATTGTAATTTTTTCACAGAATACATTTTGTAAATAGATCATGAAATATTTAATTATATATTTTCATGACTAGCCAAGTCAAAATTCTTAATAATATTATGAATATTAGTTTATTTCGTTTTTCCCAATATTTTAAGGCCCTAAACCACTAAACAGATTTTTAAAAGTCATTTGCCAATAGAAAGTTACACTATAAGTATACATTATTAGTTATTTTATTAATTTACATTATTAGTTACACTATACTTTAAAGTACACAGCGCCGCTAAAGAAGTTTTCACTTCAATAAAGTACCAATTATTATGATTGTAAGTAGTAAATGGAAGTAAAGCTTTGATACTCCAATAGATGTCGCTGTTTTCAAAAAAATTGTAAACAATCTTTTTGATTTACAAAAGGTTTTGTGTAAGTAGAATAGATGGCGCTGTTAACAATAAACATCCGTCTTACGATTTTTTTCGATCAGGACACGTGACCCTGACGCGAGTTTATGGTCACGTGACCTGACGCGAGTTTATACATTTTTACCCATTCCAAAAAAGTACACAGTGCCGCTAAAGAAGTTTTCACTTCAAAAAAAAAAAGTTGTGTCAAGTTTTTTCTTCTCCTTTTGCAGCGCTATTGACCTTTTTAGTGACCTCTCTCAGTCGCCTTACCATGTATAAAACCCGCACGGAATAAATAAAAGTGGTTTGTGACACTATGTATCTTATCTGCAAATGACACATGTACCTACATATTGTAGGTTTGATGTAAATCAGTTGATGAATCTTGGAAAATCCAAAACCTATATTAACAAACATGTAAATATTAAATGTATGACTAAAATCATTAATAAATAATAGCAACATTGAGTTAATCAGTATGTGTTTAATTACTTTATCTTTTGCAGTACAACAAACGGTTTTCTTAATTTTATCAGTTTCTAAATAACAACTCCCTACCGAAAATATAATTGTTGAAAAACAATCGATGTTTTTCTACAATCGCTAACGCTTATATAATCTAGTATTATAGGCTAGTAAATTATGTTTTGACCACTGTCTTAGCGATGAGATAACGTCATCCCCATGCTAGTGTGGTATCAAATCAAATAGCTTTTATTTCAAGTTGTCCCGTTTAGTCACTTTCTAAATGACGCCAGTTGCGTAGTATTATAGCCTAAGACCTTCTTTGTATGGAGAGGCAGGGCAGAGGGCAGGAATTTACTAAAGGATATAATCATCATATTACCGAGTAATCAATAACTTGTTTATATTATTGAGTAGATTCCTGTTATTTAAAGTTAACTGATTACAGGCTTATCTACGTATATCTTTTTGTCTTCGAGGAAACATTCATAAAAATATTATCAACTTTATTTTACCTCAAGCTTTTATTTACCATGCTTTGATAAGTCTTTAGAAGTGCTCGGACTCTGCGCTATTTAGGTAGCTTATCACATTGCAAATTTGTGACCGTTCTTACCAAATTAGCCTCGCAGAACATGTTTAGCGGTATGTCCCGGTTGTCAACCATCTTTCTAGAGAACTTTAATACCGCCTAGTACAAAATTGTAATTTGGAGGACTGTTAGCAGTCGCCTAATTTGGACAGCCCACGTACACTTCATCTTGCTAATCTGGAAGGCTATGTCGATGAACCCAGTTCTCTGCTGGATCACTTTATTCCTGATGCGGTCCCTTAGAGACACGCCGAGCATAGCCTTTTCCATAGGACGGCACAGTACGAAGCATGGTTGAATGATGTATTAGAAAAATTATTTCTATCAAAGTTCTTCTCCTTCATAAATGTAAATATACAAGTAACATTGCACTATTATAAATGCAAACCTTCACCTTTAAACTCATTGCTATCTACAAATGCGGCTGTTGTACTGCGTTTGCGCACCCAGATAGTTGAAAGGCGTACTTTGGAATTCATTTCAAATGATTGATGTTATTTTTGTTACTGTCACTTTAGCTTCGTCTTCTGTTTTCAACGTTCATAATTTATCCTACCAGACATTTGCAATTAAGAATATTTTCTACATTTTAAGAATATTTAAAAATAAAGTCTGTTATTAATATAATTTTCAAAATTTAAATAAAAGAATCCTAAAGCCAAAAAAAATTAAAAAGCAAATAGAAACGTGTTCTTTTTTCAAATCATTTCAAAATCAGACTGAGACACAGACCTAATTGATACCTAACTCAATCTGTAAGATCAACTAAATCTGTGAAATGATGAGACTTAAAAGTAATTTAATAAATTGACTTAATTCGAGCATATAATTTGTAAATCATTTAAACAAAACATTGTCTTGACTATCACGTAGAGTAGATAACTCATAAATGTTGGTTGATTATAATGCGTCTAATCACAAAACGAGTTCAAAGTAAGTTTTGGAATCTTAAAACGTCTCTACGACAAGCTACCCTGATTTGCCAGATATCAGACAATACCGTCAACATTAACAACTTTTAATTGTCTATTGTTGGAAATAGGCCTCTAGTTAGAAAGCAGACGAGCAGTATTCCTTCTCTTTGTAGTGCAGTTGTCCTGTGAAGTTTGCTCAAGAGTTTCCTTCTATAATACGGGCCTTAGTCTATATTCTCAATCCGTCATCAAGCGGACAATAAAATCAAAGACAATAAAATCGGGCAAATATATAACGTATTTGCACTCGGATAACAGGGTAAACAAATCAAAGAGCCAATGTTATTGTGCTGTTTGTAATCACTATGTTCTTACGTGTGCAAACTCCTTATCTCGCAGGCTATCACTGAGGCCATATGACAGTGAGACATACTGCGTTTAACCCGAGTGACGGTGCTATGAGAACATGTTTTCAACAATCCACCCATAGCTAGTCCTCGAGGTGGCTACAGTATCAGTATATATTAAACAATAAAGTGTGGAAAGAATAATTTATTGGTCTTGTGGTTGATGACCCTGCTGAGTCAAAAGTCGTCAAGTCCAATCTCATCAAGGACTAATTATTGTGTGATATATGTTTTATGTCTGGCCTTAAATTACCTGTAATATATTTGCTTAAGTTATATAAATAAATAATAAATAAATAATAATAACGAATGTACGGCCTATGAAGTTTTTTTTTTTATTTAATAGCGGGCAAACGAGCAGACGTATCTCCTGATGGTAAGCGATTACCGCAGCCCATGGACACCCGCTAAACCAGAGGCGTCACAGGTGCGTTGCCGACTTTTGGGGGATGGGGAGGGAGATGAGGGAAGGGGACGGGGTGCAGGCCTCCGGTATCCTCACTCACTCGGTGAAACACAGCGTGAGCGTTATTTCACACCGATTTTCTGTGAGGCCGTGGTATCACTCCGGTCGAGCCGGCCCATTCATGCCGAAGCGTGGCTCTCCCACGGTTGTTATTTTAGGACTTCAATATTCTAACATATATATATGATTATGTTAGTAATTATATAGAATAATGCCTAATGAAATGTTTCTAGAGAATCGTTTAATCGTGCTAACAAAGATAACCTCTGCACTGCATATCCTGTGACGCAATAACGACTGAATGTTGCCAATTGCTTCGAACAAAACAAGTTGACTTGGTCAGGTCTAGAGTTTGTAGACTTTATTCAGGTCTGGTTATACATAGATATGATTAATAGAATGAAATTCACAGTCGCTTGCTAATATACTTCATATACTTCATAAATACTTCAGTTACTAAAACACGCGTTAAAGATAGCTGCCGCATATTTTTTCTTATTTCATGAAGGATATTATATATATTAATTAATATGTATATTCTTTCAATGTTACGAAAACACTACATTTTCACGCAAATCATGCAAAATTTTTATGTAACGAAGTAAATGCATGTACTAACGTACAATGTTCACTTAAAGTTAAAATAACTAACCGCAGCACTTTGTAGGAAACTAGAAATGCATATTATTATTTTCTAATGCACGACGTAGTCACGAATTTAATAAATCAATGATTAAAACTGATCTCTCTCTTTTATTGGATTGTTTTTTTTTAATTATTTGTGTATTATGTACATAAATAATTTCAAGAAAACCACTACCCGATATAGCATTGCAACGCCGTTTTACATTACAAATTATAGTTTTGTGTGCTCGTCAAAGATGTAACTGTTTTTAATTTTAAATCAATAATAATGATAGTGGAACAGTTTTTGAATGGTCTAATATTGGTCAGCTTCCTGTATTTACACCTAGATACACTAAACACGAGTACTTGAACTTGAACTTGAAACTCGCGGGCTGGGTCTCCGCAACTCGACGACTTCAGTGCGCCTATTTTGCGTGGTGGGATGGCATTATTCGTGCCACCCCAGTTCTTCCAAGAAGCCTAGCAGACCCCTCACGTTACCGACGACTTCAGGAAGTGACCTCGATGATCCGAGGTATCTCGCCCGGTATTCTGCCACCTCAGGACATGGGCGGCCGTTTCCTCTTCCTCCAAGCATGCCCTGCACAGAGGACTGTCTGTTACACCTAGAGTGAAAAGATATTTGTATATAGTAGTGCATGACCAGTTATTGCTCCAATTAAAAGTCGAAGCAGCGGCCTCTTAAGTTGCATCAGCTTCCGTGACAATCTAGGGTTGATAGTCCGTAAGAGTTTATAATTAAGGGATGAGACAATACTACAAATTCAATGTAGTAAGACGATCAAGTGTGTGGTGACAGATTGAAAATAAGAAATTTTACTTCTCGTCCCATGGGTGTCGTAAGATTCGACTACAAGGAAACTACGCAGAACAACAATGTAAAGAGAAGGAAAACTTGGAACAAACCATAATACCAACCCACAGTATAGTAGATCAAAACCTTCTTGTCTAATGGAAAGGGGAGGGAGGGAGAAGGTGATACCTATGTCCAACATTATCAAAGGCTGTCGATGGAGACAAAAGTATTAAATTGAATATTCTTTCGTAAGCAATGTTATACTTTATGAGATGATGTTGACGTATATTTCGATATCCAGTCCTGAGCAAAAGACTTTATTGTGATGAAACACCGTGTAGTTTTAAGTAAGTTTGTATCCAATACACTCTCTTCCATTTCATCCTCAGCTTCTGTAGGTATTCACGCGTCGTTCCTCTTTCTACAATATAGCGATTGTAGAACGCCTCTATTCTGTTGTATTTTTGGTTAATATTTTGTTTCCCACACATTGGTTAAATTTGAAGAATGTTAACTTGATTAATGTTAACCCGAAACTTTCTGTCTCGCACAACGAAACTGTGGAATGAGCTGTCGCCTGCGGTGTTCCCGGACCAATACGACCTTCAAGAAAAGAGCGTACTCTTTCTTAAAAGGCTGGCAACGCACTTGTAACGCCTCTGGTGTTGCGGGTGTCCATGGGCGGCGGTAATCGCTTACCATCAGACGATACGTCTGCTCGTTTGCCCCCTATATAATAAAAAAAATAAGGGGGCAGGTTGGCTTCACGAAAAAATAAAGATCAGATACCAAGGACCTACCTAATTACTAATCTATGTATATTTTATTCTTGTCTGCTGCTAGTATGTACTAGCAGCAGACAAGAATAAAATATACACAGGGTTTTTTAAACAATAAACTTAAAGTAAGTAAATATTTGCTTTATATTCTGTAATATGATTTAAATTATAATTACGTAATCCTGTTATGTTTTCCGTTACTTATAATGAATGCGCATATCTGTGCATAATAATATAATATTTATGTATGTTTTGACGTCGTTATTTTCGTTATGCCTAATTATATTTAACATGTTTTAAATCCAGACATATAATATTTTGTAAATATTTTCAGTCGAAAGTGATTTTAGGTTTGGTTGTTTTAATTACCCAAACAATAAAAAATATAATGTTGTTGTAATATCGATATTGTATTTTAAAGGAGTTGATTAAACATTTTTAAATCTTCTCTCGACAGAATTCACTGGGGTCCTCCTTTTTTTTTGTGCGGAATTCCCCTCGGATACCACTTGTGGTTATGTCGGACTCGAACCGACTAAAAACCGCACACCGTCTGGGGTACCAGAATCCGGGGAACCAGGTGCACCCTCGGAAGCAAATCCCTGGAACCCCGACGTACTGCTGGACTCGGGCCACCCATTGTTTGTAGGTGGCTCCCTCTAACTGGGGTCCTCCTCACTGACATATTTAGTTCTTTTTACCTAGAGCTCGAAACGGTAGTACTCTTATAAACATGTATAAAATAAAATAAAAATATTCGACAGTGTAATTGTTTTATTCAATTTATACAGCCTATATCACTAAAGTTATTATTAGGAACCTTTTGACACCTCATTCATTAAAATCTGTCCTTTAATTTGGCGTTACTATGGAACATACATACGAGTATTTAGATTGCCAAGACTATTGCCGTTCCTTTTCTAAAGCGGTTTAATTAAATGAATACTAAACTACCAATAGTTGAAAACATGATTTAGTATTTGCAACTACAAACTATAATGAGAAAACATTTAAAATATGTCGTAAAAATTCATAATAAGGGTTGAACCAAAAGGCCATGCAAGGCCGGTAGCAGGTGCGTCGACCTGTGCTGGCACAGCGATCATTGACCGAAAGGCGGCCGGTGCGCGTCCACTTCTAAAGTACTGGACTAAAACGGTTCGTGAACCAGTGTTGGCTGGAACAGCGCCGATGCCAATCAACGTATACCAGTTTATTACCTATTATTCCTTTTAATTTCTCATACTAAGTCTAGATAATCTTTTAATTTTATAAAGTAAACTTTGTAAGGAACTTCCAATAGGTTTTAAAGTAACTATTAGAGTTTAATATCATTGGTTTGCAGGTTTATACGCACATAACTATGATTCTAACAGATTTATAGAGGTAAGACGTTCGTAATCTCTTTATAGAGAAAGTTTATAGACCATAATACTCCGAGATTTATGATACACGTTAATGTTCTAAAGGCGTTGTAAATGTAAATTATTTTACAGATACTTTTTTATAGGAATGGGATATGGGCCTCCGGTATCCTCACTCACTCGGTGAAATACAGCGCAAGTGCTATTTCACACCGGTTTTCTGTGAGGCCGTGGTATCACTCCGGTCAAGCCATTCATGGCGAAGTGTGGCTCTCCCACGGTTTACGGTAACAATTATTCCTGGACACTCGATGAAGACGTGTTTGCTTGACTGGAGTGATATCACGGCCTCACAGAAAACCGGTGTGAAACAACGCTTGCGCTGTGTTTCACCGACTGAGTAAAATAATTAAATTAAATAAAATAAAAATAAATAAAAATGTTTTTATTTTTTTTCATACATTGTCATACACTACATAAATTGAGGCCAACCCCAGTAAGATATTCCAGAGCTAATCTAATTTGCCCAGTTTAGACCTAACAGCATAGACTTCTCCTTGCAGTCATCAGATTCAGTTCTGCTAAGATGTCATCTCGCGTAAGGATGCGGCGGAAAGGGCTCAGAAGAAAGATTCCCACTCAGACACAATTAGCCGTTGGCAAACCGGATAGCAGAGTCACTGATTCCACGGCTTCATGCCGCCTTGAGTCGTGATTAAAAGATATTAAAATTACTACTTTTTATCTACAGCTATTGCAATATTTTAAAAAATCAATATTCACGAAGATATGTGTCACGAAGTGTTTGGTACTTTTTAACTGTCTTCAAAAAAAGAAGGTTATGATTCGGTCAGCGCGATTATTTTTGTTAAAGTTGAGAGTAAATATAGGCACACTCTTTGGTCATAAAGTATCTATTGTTAAATTTTCAGAACTTCTTTTTATCCGCATGTTTGATCATGTAATTTACCGTGGGAGAGTTATGCTTCGGCGTGAATGGGTCGGCTCGACCGGAGTGATACCACGGCCTCACAGAAAACCGGTGTGAAATAGCGCTTGCGCTGTGTTTCACCGAGTGAGTGAGGATACCGGAGGGCCATACCCCAACCCCTCCCCCCATCCCCTTTCCCATCCCCCCAAAGGTCGGCAACGCACTTGTGACACCTTTGGTGTTGCGGGTGTCCATGGGCGGCGGTAATCGCTTACCATCAGGTGATACGTCTGCTCGTTTGCCCACAATTTAATAAAAAAAAAAAAAGAAAAATAAATTTTGGGACAAATTTGCCGCCCCCTAAAATTTGCCTGCCTGCAGCCTACTCAGCCTAGTGGTAAATCCACCTCTGGCCAAAAGACGGCTGTCATTTCACTGCATGAAAACCTGCACAGTTGGCAGCAGTCAGACGAATGAAAGTTGTATAATGAGCATTCAGAAATGATTGATTTATCTGTATACTTACGTTTTATTGGTTTCTTGATGGATCTTAGAAATAAGTAACTTAATATTTATTTTATATCTTAATTAAGTAACTTAGAGAAAGTATTGAGAGTAGGTATAATAGCGTAAATGGAAATAACATCATTTACGCTATTTCACAAATTACTAGCTGACCCACGCCAGCTCGTCTGCGTCTCCTATTGCCCGTAGTGTAATGTTAAAACAGCGTGAAGAAATTTGTTTACTATAAAAAAGGTTATAGTGAGCCTACATAAAAAATATAGATATATTCTGTAGCAGACTTCTTTCTTAGAACTTTAATAGGGGAGCAATTCTTTCATATTAGTAAGACTTTGGCACAGCTTGCCGGCGACTCTCCGAAAAGCGATAACCTTGCCCGAGCAGTCACTATGAATGAACTCTTGGTTTCATTATATGTAGTAAGTATTGTAGTCTGTGTATATACCAATGTATATATATATATATGTGTGTGTATGTATGTGCGTACGTACAGATTTTTATAGACTTATTGTTTTAAAAATCTAGAATATTGACGATAAATTTGCGTTTATGAGAACACGCAATGAAACAATTGCGATTCATTTTTATCTCTCGTGATTGTAGTATTAGATTTTAAATCATTTATAAAATAAACTACAGGAAAAATCTTTGAAGTGGTACTAATTTAATCTAATTTAATATTCACGTATTCTGAGAAAAAAGATTTTGATTGGTCAAACAGACAGATGCATGCAGTATTCTTTCTATTTATCTATTTTAAAAAGAAACGCTAAAAACCTAAAATAAAAAATATATTTTATGAAATGGACCCTTTCTCTCAAAAACTGTTGACACTGAATAAGTTCTATGAAAGTATAATATGTTAGTCGAAGAAACACAACTTTTCTAAACTTGATTTGTGAGGTTTTCGCTATAGCACATACATTTCTAGAACAGCTATTTAAGCTGTCTCTGAATAGTGGTGTTTTATGGTTGAGCAAAGCAGAAAGCTAGCTGTCGAATTGTGGATACAACTTTCACGAACTTTCAGCTCGGTTGATGTAAACGTGCATGTTTATATTTACTTTAAATTTATACAGAACAAGATCTGGAAATCGCTATAACATGCACAGGAAATTATAAAACAATCACCATGTATTTGTATTGTTCAGGACAATTGACAGACACAAATAGAGCATTCAAATTAAAACTAATAACTTAAGCGAGAGTTTCATCGATAGTGTATCTATACAGGTATGTCTTATACTGCTATAAAAATGTTCTTTAGGTTTCAACTGCCATATATCAACTTTATTGTGGCAAATCAAAAATATGTTTACCGCTTTATCAAGAGGAGATCTGGAGGTTTTTACTATACCACTCCAGACGGGTTGATATCTCCTCGTACGATATCCATGGGATAAATAGGGATAGTTGTTATGTCCGTATGTCTTCGTCACCATGGTGCATTGTCAACTTTCACAATAATAGTGATGTCCACCTCTCTTCGATTATACCTAACGATACTTTCTTTCGCGGAGAGTATAGTCATTTTGTTAGATATACAAAAATATTAAATAATAACTATTTCAACACATTTTCCTATATTACCAATCCAACAATCAAGGTGTATAGTATCAGCTTTACAAAGTCTTCTTAAACGAACTAACGGAAAGTCCTGTCATATTCTAATAGATGGTAATCCTACTCATTGAATGTTGACAATTCCTATTCAAATGTTTTCACCGAGAAATAAGATTTAAATCTTTTATCAGATATATCCAGGAAGGTACGGGTTTTCCAATGATAGTTACTTTCGCAATTCCTAATAAATAACATAAACCGGGTACATACAGAAAGGGGAAAAGAGAGAAATGAAAGATAAGACAATGAAATAAGGAAGTGACTTGGGGAGCACACCCGGCACAACTTGCAATTTGATTTAGCATCTACCAATAAAGATATTTAATATTACAATTTTTTCCACCTCTAAAAGAGGATACAACAAGGGTGTTTGTGAGTGTACAAGTGCATATGCGCGTGTGTGTGCAAGTGCATATGCGCGCGTGTGTGCGTGTATGTGGATGTAAATTATAACATACACAAAATCTTCTATTAAGGGTTTCTTCTTCTTCTTCTATTAAAAATAATACTCATACTACCTATATCGTATTTTCATAAATAATTTCCGCAAACTGAAATGAGCCTCGCGACAAAATGTCACATTTAATTTAACACACTACAACATATTAGCTTGAGCTTTATGCTCATTACGTAACATATAATTGAATAAATACAAAAAGATAACCTTATGTTATATTTCTACGGCTTCTGTTTCATTCTAAACGACAACGCACTTGTAACGCCTCTGGTGTTGCGGGTGTCCATGGGCAGCGGTAATCGCTTACCATCAGGCGATACGTCTGCTTGTTTGCCCCCTATTTATATAGAGGGCAAACAAGCAGACGTATTAAGTAGAGGATTAAGTAAGACGCAAAGTAATAATTTTTTTATTATTAAAAAAATAATTACTTGACTATAAACACTTAACTCAACCTTAGAGTCAAAGTTAAAGGAAAATATAGCATTATAATATTTCTGTTGACTTAGATTGTGCACGGGATTATAGGTAGGTATCTAAAAACATATGACTATAACCTATCACAATTGTTTTGTAAAGACTACAGATAACTGACAAGACTGCCTCGGTGGCGCGAGTGGTAGCGTAAGCGACTGCTGTGCTTGAGGTCTCGGGTTCGATTCCCGGGTCGGTCCAAATGTTTGTATGATCTGCAAATATTTGTTTCGAAGTTTGGGTGTTTTCTATGTATAATATGTATGTATTTACAAAAAAAAAAGTATATATGTATTTATATCAGTTGTCTAGTACCCATAACACAAGCTCTGCTTAGCTTGGGACTAGACGGCGTTGTGTGTTAAATTGTCCGAAATATTTATTATTTATTATTTATTATTAACTCTCTATTACATTTCGTACATGATACGAAGTGACACTAATAAGACCTTTACAAAATAATATCGTTTATCACTACGCGTACCTATATCCTATAATCAGCTCAAAAATCTTGGCGTGTATTCGGTGTATTATATTTCTTATGGATGAATACCGAATAGTAAAAAAGAAATTACGAATAACCTAACCTAGTTGTTGATTATTCGTGGCATCTCTCTCTCTTATTCAAATAAAAGGTATAAAAAATAGGTATAAAATATACAAAATAACAAAAATACATCATGGTTTTGTTTTTAAACATCATAGTGACTTAATGTTCCATTGTATACCTACATTTAAATTAAAATATCGTATCCTTTCTAGTCTTCATCATTGGTTTTATTTAGGTTCGAATCATACTACCCGTCTATTTCCTGGTTAAATTCTGCTTAAAATAAAAAAAAACTTCTCGGAATCATGCTTTTATACCGAAAGGTCAAATAACACCTGTCTATCATTATCATAAAATGATTCATCCTAGTTAATTTAACATAGAAGGTAAAAGGGAAAGGAAAAATAATTAACGTAAAGATTTATGCAATGCTTTAGTTAAGAAAGTAAAACTTTGACTTAGAAAAATGGGGATCGGTTATTGGAAACCAATCGAGAACAACTTATACTTATAAAATGTATGGTCTGTCTTATCTGTAATACATATTATAGTCGTTCCAATACTTTATTTAACTTTTGACAGATCACGCACATAAAGTTTTGTAATAATTTTTGATACAATGTACTACAGATAATACTGTACTTTATGGGCGCGCTCCGCCTACTTAGGGATGTGTCATTCGTAATTAATGACCACAGACTATAAAAACGGTTTGAAATAAATCGATTATCGATTATATTAATAAAACATACAATAAAATTATTGTGATTATATTTTATATCAAATCACGTAAAAAGCTTTATTATTTTGCATTAAAATGCCCTAAATGTCTCTGTTTCAATGCATAAATAATTTGCGTAATGAAAACAGTTCCATCGTACTCGTACCTAGTAATGGGATCGAATGTATTCGCCGCAAATTAATGAATCTAAAATAATTGTTTAGACTTACTATAGTTGGTTCAAATAAAAACTACCTGCGGTACCTACTTGTAATGAACAGGTACAAAATGTTGAAATTCGTAGTAATTTACGGATTATAAATAAAACAACCAAAAGAGGTACTGTAATACTAATTTTAATTATAAAGAATCGTCTTCTTCCTATGACCAGGAATCATCATCACTTGAGTTCTCAGTAATATTGATTATCATTTCTTGGATAGATAAATTGTCGAATGCAACATCCCGATCCCAATCCGACATTATCACCTTCTTTGTTTTTTCTACAACATTCGCCCAGTTTTCTGGAGTTACTTTTTCACACGCATTTTTCAGTAAATTCAGCATTTTTCTTGCGGTGAAAGGAGGAGTTGTATTGTTTCTCGCAGCATATCCTTTAACTTGTGCCCAGATCATTTCAATTGCATTATATTGGCAGTGATATGGGGGAATTCTGAGGACGGTATGCCCATGCTCTGCTGCCATTTCATCTATGACGTATCGTTTTGGCAGCTTCTTTGTTTTTAATATCTTTACTAACTCTACTTTTAGTAGGGACTCATTCACCTCCTCGCCATTGTCACGGAGCCAGTTTATAATTTAAGGTTTTTGTTGGCCTGTGTTGGTATTTTATTAATTTGACGAGAGTGATAAGGTGCATTATCAATAAATATTATTGATGGCTCTTCGAGTGATGTAAGCATTTCTCTGAACCACTTTTCATACACGTTCGAATTCATCTCCTCATGATAATCTCCTGTTTTCTGGGATTTAAAAGCTAATAGAGCGCCTGGCACAAATCCTTTTACTGTTCCTGCATGACAAATAATCAGTCGTTCGCCTTTTCCCATTGGTACTGTAGAAGTGGAGCCAACGGTGTTGTCAGTCCAAGTTTTTGACAGCGTATGATTCGCATTGAGCCAAGTTTCATCTGTGGAAACAACATTCGACCAATCTTCTATTTTTTTTGCTTGTCTTAAAAAATCGCATCTATACAAAGCAATATCATTGCGTTCCATTAAAATTTTTCGTTTGTCACATTTTTGGAATAACATTCCAATGTCTTTCAATACCTTTGTCAGAGAAGATTTTTGACCACGGAACAAACCACTATTTCGAAGAGATTGTGTTAGTTTTTTTAATGTTGGAATCTCTTTTCTTTGGTAATAGTCGTATATATGACGACGAATAGCATCAGCGTCAAAATTGTCAACGGCTGTAACTTTACTAGGCGGACGTTTTTTCTTAGGTGTAGATAGCTTATTCTGTTCCATGCCACTGCTGCCGTAGCCTTCTTTTGTTATTTTTGCCACTGTTGGAGCACTAATACCTAATGCTGCTGCAACACGGTCTCTAACTTGAGTCACTGGTATAAGAGGCCCACCATTACGGCTTTCCTTTTCAAAGTATTCACGAAGTCGCAAGACAAACTCTCTTGTTTGTCCTTTGAGTACTTTCTTTTTTGGCATTTTGACAGTAACGAAGGCAGGAACGATACGCTCAACTCAACCAAACGTGAGAATTCACAAATAAATCAATACGGAGGAATATAAATACTCAACTATATTGAAGGTTACTCATTGAAATACTGTAGATTATTTTAAAATAGACATAGAGAGATTTAATAAAGATCATCAATAGTTTAACAAATACAATATTAACCACTGAATTACAACACAATACAATAACACATTTTGAAAATTCAGTTCCTTTTATATATTTTTTCATGACATAGAACCGTCATATTTGAACAACATTCTTTTAATCCATTTCTTCTTTATTTTGACAAAGGAGGTCGCACATTGAAACACATAGAAATATGAAGTACGAAATTATCTATAAAATAATGAGAACTTCTTAATGCATAAAATCGATCGATGAAAGAAATCGAATAGGTAACGGGTCAGGGTATCACTATTTGATTAAGTATTAGAGCTGTCAAAAGTTAAATAAACTATTGGAACGACTATAATTTAAGAATATTGTTTTAACATTAATAATTACAGTTTCATGGAAGACATCATTTGACACAACAGATTATAACGGTAACTATCTGACACTGTATTCTCTAGAAACATTCCTTCCTGAAGACTTATTAAAACTAATATTTCACCACAAGATAATATATATATCTACTATAATTATACTGGAGCGACGATTATGTACTGAAAGATGGCGCGTGAAACCCTACAAGGTGGTCCGACAACCTGATAAAGGTCGCAGACAACCACTGGATGCGGGCAGCATAGGACCGGTTGTTGTCGGGAGCCTTGGGGGAGGCCCATGTCCAGCAGTAGACGGCTTTCGGCTGAGATGATGATGATGTATACCTAATACCTTTGAACACGCATTTCTTGTATCTAATAATAGTAATAATAACAATTATTGCACGAAAACAAAAAAATACAATCTGTTTAACTTAAAATTAAATTAAAGTTATTAATATAATATAATATTATAATACTGTAATAATTATTATATATTTATCTACGTACCCATATAGTCTGAATATCGGAAACGACACCAACGATTTTCATGCAATTTGGTACGCAGGGGCTTTCATGGGCGCTAAATCGACTTAGCTAGGATTAATTTTTAAAAAATCCGAGCAAAGCTCCGTCATTCAGATAAGGAATGACGTACCTGAATGACGTCAGTCCTTCTTCTTTTTCTTCAGTTCAGTCGAATTGTTATAATCGATCACAAAAGTCGGTAAACGTAAATGATTTAACCCTACATCTTTTCAATTATTAATTATCTAGATAGAGCACCGCGCTGAAAGAGGACAAGAAGAAAGAGATAAATACTTTCACTTATACTTTTTTGTGATGTATAATGTGTAGAAAATACAATCTCCGAAAAATATTTGAAGATCATAGAAACATTTTGTCCGACCCGGACATCGAAGACGAGACTTCCACTGCACCATAGCAGTAAATACCAATCCGCCTGTGTATACTCCTGCTAAAAATTACATTGATACACATAATATACAACATTAACTAATTTTATCGCATTTGGAATATCACTAATTAATTACAGAATAAGAAAAAGTTTCCGCCTACTACTTCGTTGGTCTAGTGGTTTGATAAGTGACTGCAGATCAAGAGATGCAATTCCCGGGTGGTTCGATTCTCGGGTCGGACTGCTGTTGGGTTTTTCAGACCGGCGTATGGAAGAACGCGGTGTTTTCCACCCGTGCCTCGGAGTGCACGTTAAGCCGTCGGTTCCGGTTGTCATAAAAATCCGCGGAAATCGTTATTGGGGAGTCAGTGCCCTTAAAAATACTGACAACTAGTTCAACCTCTAAATTACTCTTAGAGTTACGGAGGTCCGATACCAGTCGCTCCGTGGAAAAACTGATGATTTTCAGGTAAAATCGGTTGAGCTAGTAGCCGACCCCAAATAATCTTGGAAATAATAAAGGTTAGGAATATGATGATGTCAGAATAGAAAAAGTTACACTAGTAACTAAAATATTACATGCAATATATATTTAGAGTGATCTCCCAGACGACTGGAATCTTTTACGCAACATTTTAAGGTAATTTAGACATGAGCGTATTTCGATATAGTAATTGTATGTGATCTTTTAATTTTATTTAGATTACAAGTTCTTTATTAACTCCATAATTAATTACACAAACCATCATAAACAATACAAAATATGAAAGAAACGTGTGCGTATTTAAATAAATAAATAAATATTACGGACATCTAACACACAACGCCATCTAGTCCCAAGCTAAGCAGAGCTTGTGTTATGGGTACTAGACAACTGATATAAATACTTATATACTTTTTTTTTGTAAATACATACATATTATACAAAATATTTGCAGATCATACAAACATCAAAAACGTCCCGGGACCAAGGGAATCGAACCCGAGACCTCAAGCTTAGCAGTCGCATACGCTACCACTACGCCACCGAGGCAGTCACATTTAGTGACAGTACTTCTAATACTAAAAGCAGGCAAAGCACTTAACGGCCAATTGCTGGACGCAAATTTTTCCTCTATTTTTATAGGTTTCACTCTCCATCCAGACAATTTAATAATCTAAATTAACCATGTATAATGCATCTCAACACCAATCTTTAATGTGTATCTCTAAAATATTTTGATATCCTCTTACAAAAATTGCATTCGTAGTGCGTTACAGAAAGTTCATTGACTTAGTTAACTTTGGTAATATTCTCGCAATACCGAAATACAAACATTATTGAATAAGACTCGTCGTAGAAACAGTATCTTAGTTTCATTCATCAAAGTTCTAAAATTGACATTCACAAATTAAGTGAAAGTAACAACCTTTGAACATTCACATAAACAATAGATAAATGAGTATATGTGCTGAAACTAATCTAGTGTTTAGCAAGTGATGCCGGTAGCAATGTGTGTATGGTCTAAGTCTTTTTAATCCGGTTATGAAGCACGCGCGCATCACTCGAACGCCCGCTCTCAACCTCGCAACCCGTCGCTGCGCAAACGCAATAGAACGCGAACAATTAAAAAAATAATATTAAATTATATCAAAATGTACAAATCACTTGTTGTGCTATGTGTGTTTTACTGTGTTGTTATAGGTAAGTTATTATTTCAATTTTATTTTTCTGCATATTTTATTTTTTGGAGTATATTGAACTTAGTTAAGAGATTTTACTGTTGACTTACCTATTGGTATAGTAGTTACTGCTCCTGAGTACGAAGTTAAGGGATGAGGGCTTAAGTCCCAACCAGGAAAAAATATTATATGATAATCAAGATCGTTTATGAGCAATCTAATTACAGGCTTCGTCTAGTCCAAGATCAGACGGCTGTGTATACGATAAATCAAGTTATTGTTACCATAATTCACTTTCTTAAGTAGACAAGAACCAATTTATTTTCACAGCGCATTAAATCGTACACAGAAACATTCTCAGGTACTAAGCGATTATAAAAACCACATTCTCAATTTAAACCGTGACCCAACGTTCTTTTATTTGCTAATAAGTTTAAAATATATTAAGGTATTGTGACTTTAGTTATTCAACCTTAAAATCTCGAAGATGTCAGGCTTGGGTCAGATCGTGACAAAGTGTATCCTTTTCCGCAATCGTAGGTCTGTGTCATAGCCTATTTTAAAAAGGAATATTATTAATAAGGAACACTGTTTAAAATATAAAATAGAATGTAGTTTAAAATGTCACTTTATTATGCAATGTTTAATCAAGTACTTACCTATGTCATCTTTACTGAAATCTAAAAGAAAGTTACAAATTATGTAAATACTAGCTGAACCCCGCGGTGCTACCCGCGGTACGATGATAACTGCGGGCAACGCCGCGAGGCGAAGCTATATCTTTATAAATAGTAGCCTATGTGTTATTCTGATGTATAAGCTATATTGTGGTAAAGTTTCATTCAAATCCATTCAGTAGTTTTTACGTGAAAGAGTAACAAACATCCATACATACATACATCCATACTTACAAACTTTCGCCTTTATAATAGTAGTAGGATCATAACGTTTTACCATTTAACTTTTTTAGATATTCGTTCACACGTTCGTTAATAAATAACTAAGCTTTTGGAGACAAGAATAAGTCGCGATTACTTTCAATTAAATTATTATAACAATACATGATACTTATGATTTCTTTTTATGGAAATGAACAAATTAATTTGTTAACAACACAAAAGCTTAGAATAACTTTTGATAAGTATCACAGAATTTACTAACTTGTACAGAATTTAACAAAAAATATATCGACGTTCAAACAAAATAATAAAAATATATAAACGCTTATTCAAGTATCAAAAATAAAGCAAAACAAAATGAATAGGTACAATAAAAATATAATAATGAAAGTCAGTCTTTAAAGTTATCGTCTTTAAAACTCTAAAAGTTTCATTGTTTAACAAAAGAAATAAAAATTAACAGAACTTAAGTATTTGACATCAGTTTGGGAACTATGCAACGAAACACCTGAATAAATCTATGCTATGATCTGTTACTTCCTGTAGTTGAGTTAACCTGTATTCTGAACACACATTTACTTCAGTCTCTCGACTCAATAACATTTACTTAGACACAAAAAATGTACAATTACAAGGAAATATCAATAAATCATTAAGTAGTTTTGTTGAAGCTGTTGTTAGGACTGATTTACGATACGAAACACCCTCAAAGAACATAGATATGAAGCTTCACGTCTGTGTTTTTATAGGGATGGCATTACATAATCCCACGTTTACCAACAACAATTTAGCCAAGCCTATAATCCTCAGTCGGATACTATTCTATCCTGAGAACCATTTCCCAACACTAGACTAACGGTATCTTTTACATCACGGTTCTCTCTTTGTCAACCTACGTAAATTTTCTTTCTTCCATCCCTTTTAAAGCGATTGAATTTTCAAGGTATATTTCAAGCAAGCGCTGACCATAATAGCAACTACGCCATACTATCTTACAATACATACCTATTGGCAGAATTCCAAGAGGAAAAAGATAAAAAAATTGAGACAAACGAAAATTACTTGAACCATGGAAGAAGTCAGATAGGCGATATTATTCATAGCCTATATACCTACAAGTGTTTTCATTAAACTATCCAGATCATTTCTTCATCAGCATTAAATATTAATTTAAATGACTACTAACTTAAATAATAAAACCTACGTTAACTTTTCTGTGTACTTTTTCAGAATTGAATTAACACGTTTTTCTTATTATCTTTCCTGTTAATGAGTTATTTGAACTTTGTTTTCAAGTCGGTAATACTTAAAAACAATAGAATCTAATACTAAATATCCTTTAGGTACATTAAAAATAAACATTGATTGAAAAGGATATTTAGAAAACAATTTAACCGGACACGATAAATGAACCATCATTATACATTATAAAACACAATTAACATATATTTTTCATGTTAGAATATAAAATTATATCTCATTGATCATCAATATTAGTCATGTTAAGTCACGTATTTTTACAAAGTGTTTTTTTGTTTTTATTTAACTTGTGGAAAATGATATCATCGATGTTTGGGTTTGGCATGTTCCTGACATGTTAATGTGTACCTATATACTAAAGTAGTCACGAATATAAGGGTTTTTATACTAAGTTTAAACCACTACTAGTTTTTTAAGATCCATTTCTTGGGAAGCTTAAACAATCTGATAGCAACAAGAACTTGAAGGGCATTGGATAGTATACGTATCGATATGATGAGATAAGAGGCGTTGGTGGTAGGAATTTTATAATAATGCAAAAAACAAACACGATTGGCCTGTTCTGACTCTGGTCGGGTTCCACATCAGTGGACAGGACAATGACTTCTGAGCATCGCGATTAAAAACCTTTATTATAACTTTGACCATATCCTGGACAACAACTAGCTAATAAGTTATGCTATAAAAATGATCCTAAGAAGCCAGTATGAAGGTTTTATTAAATAACTAACTTTTTTATCAAGAATGTTTTTTTTCATAATTTATAAGCATACCGATTTCGATAAATTCTTTTTTGAAAAATTACTTATAGAATTTTGATATATTGACATGGTACTAAGTGTAATATTTTGAGTTTTACTATTTTATTTTGGATAATTTCATGGTTCTAAAATAAATTTAACGTTTTCAAGTACATCTGTAAAAAATTTTTTCAACCGTATTACGCTTTATTCTAATTAAAAAATGTAAAATGCGTAACTAAATACGCCATATACGATTTATCGTTCGTTTGCGAATAATAGGTATTACAAATGGATGAATAATTATCATTAATTAAGTCCAGTCTCAGAGCGTCGCCATTTATCCAGTTGTTTAGACTTAAATAGATAAGAAACTTGCGACTTGACTCTCCGATGACCTACTTTCATAGCCGTGTATCAAGACGAGTGGCCTGACCATTTCACTGCTAACATTTTAATTAAACAAAATAACTGTAGTTTTATATGCACGACCGATGATCATGTGACTGAAAAATGTATTCTTAATAATTATATTACTTCTTAGGTTGAATGAGCAGCTAAAACCTATATATTTTTGCTTGCTTGAAATATACCTTGGAGATTCACTCGCTTTTTTGAGTTGGAAAAAAGTATTTCATGGCGACATTTGATTTGAGTTATGTGAGTGTCGAGAACCTATAGTATGTTTTATATGAAGTAAGTCTTTTGTTATGGAAAAGGGTCTGGCGTAAATGAAAGACCCAATCCCGGCTGAAATTATAAATGCAAAAGACATTAGCGTCGATTTTAGTGACATTAAATACTTTGATTCATTAAGAACTTTCTCACCTTCTACTTTTTAACACAAAAGCTAGTAATTTTTATATACGAGTACAAGCAAAAATATTAAAGTCTCGAGAACCTATAGTATTTTTTATATGAAGCAAGTCTTTTGTTATGCAAAAGGGTCTGGCGTAAATAAAAGTCCCAATCCTAAATTATAAATGCAAAAGTCTGACATCAGTGTCTATTTTAGTGACATTTAACATTAAATACTTTGATTCATTAAGAAATTTCACTCTTTCTACTTTTTAACACAAAAGCTAGTAATGTGAGTAGAGTAGAGTCAATATTATGTACGAGTTGTAATGTGAATGATACATAGTCTCAAAATAACCGAGCCATATTTATAGATCGATAGGTAGTAACTACATTAATTATCGCCTAGATGTCAATGCACCCAATAGATTTATAATAAACACATATTTTATGAAATAATTATAGTACATATAATATCGCGTTTCTTGATGTTATTAATGAATGCGAATTCCTCGGATACTTGCTCATGTTATTTTTAAAACTGTAGACACTATCTCTAGTAAAAAAATGCACTTGTATTTGTTACCTTATTAAGTTCAAGACATTCTAAGTTGCTGTCTTAGCAGTGTTTAGCTTATATATATCTAGCTCAAATAAGTTATTGAGTGAAGTATTAGATAAAACTTAAATATGGAGCAAGCATCAGAAGTAAATATCATTGAAATACGGTGGCAGCGCAACTTGACTTGGTGTACATTGAAATATGAATCTTATAAATAAGAGATTTGAAACTAAAATCGATAAAACATAGCAATAATTTAGGTGAAGTGTGCTGGACAAATGAGGCAAGTACAGTTAACGTTTTGACAAGCAAAAACTCAGCCTTGAGTCCAATGGAGCGACCGTTAGAAAGCCGGCGTGGTCATACATTCACATCAGTCTCTTAACACAAGCAAACTGGAAGTAGAGAAAATTGTAAAGGTAATCAAAAAGGCATTTTAATTTTAACGGTTTTAGACACACCCGGTTCCCATGTTATTTTTTAAAAAGTTATAGGTTAAAGACCCATATGCAGCTTCGTAATAGTTATTACAATTTTTAAGGTTGCACTGTTCGTATAAGTTTAGTTGTATAGTCGAATAGAGAAATTGGGTTATAAAGTTATGTCTTAGAACCCATTTCTAATCTTGCACTGTCTCAAATATAAATGCAAAAATATTAAAGTGTCTGTAAAAATAAATAAAGTGTGCGTTAAAGTCAATTCCAAGAAGTTAAAATTTTATAAAAAGCCGGTTTTTTTAAAGTTTTGTAATTGAATAAATATTCAATGACTAATGCAATAAAATAATAAAATTCAATGTGAACTAGTGTAAATATAATGAAAAAATGTTAATTTAATTGGTATTGATAACATTAACGGTGGCTTATGTCAAGGTTTTTATTTAAGTGTATTCAATGTTTCGTATCAGGAAAGGCCTATGTCCAGCAGTGGACTACAACGTTGGTGTTGATAACAATTCAATATTCAACCTACTCCTAAGATGTTTTTTTTTCCTTCAGATAGACATTAAACTTGAAATAGATGACAAATTATTAAATCAAATGTAAGACAACATATTTTGTGTTTGTATAGTGACTAGCATACTTTGGTAAACCTCGTAATCTTACTTAAGTGTTCTAAATGAACGCATAGAATTATATCGCAGAGATGAAGAAATTTTTGGAAGGTTCATTTCTCCGATGCAAAACACTAAATAAATCTCGTTTTAAAACATAGGATAAGTTACAAGATATGTAACAATAGGCGGTCTTATCGCTCACGGTGATCTCTTCCAGACAACCATGACACGGATTTTCGTTATCCAAAATTTTTTTTTTTAACTGTGTTGCCATTACATTTTAAATTAAATTATTTAGAATGTGTTTTTAATGAAATGACAACATTACATGAAAATTTAAACGCGAATTGAATTTTTCAAATACTGCAGTAGGAACCTTATGTACGTTTAGTCATGCATTTGTTGATAACTGTAGTAAATCATAAAATGAATTTATGTACATTATACGTTTAAGTGGGACGCTAGTGACCCGGTTGAGACTGGTTTTTAACTATACCTGTAACATTCTGATGTTAATGCGTATTTAGTGTTACTTTGTTACTTCTCAAAAATCTAGATTAGATAGAGAATCTAAAAATATTCTTAGGTAATTACTTCAGAGTGTAACTAACTAGATAGATTTTCTGTGGTATAGGGGCAAAAGATTGAGATAGAGCTACGATGATTTCATCCCAAACGGGCCGGCTCACAGAAGACGAACCTACAATGACTGTTGTGTTCCGTTAATGAGTGCGAGACTTAAAACAGTTAAAACCCAATAATGCAGAAGCATCTCCAAAGGCCAACATATTGTGGATCACTATGCTGCATTGTCTGCATTCGCAATGAGTATGGTGACCACTACTCTTAGAGTCTCCTCGTGCATTTCATTAGGCAGAGTAAAAAAACACTACAAACGGGTGTTTACCTACAATTCCAGAGTCAGAGTCAGAAATTAGGGGAGGTTGGGCTACAAGAACTTCATTAACTCGAAAATCAACAAAAGAATTGCTTACCACCGGTTGTCGGGTAGACCATGCTAAAATCTGGTCGAGACGGGTGCCAAAGCATGTTTCCTCCACAGAGAATTTCTGATTTTTGGTATCTATTTTTAAAAATGAGCCTGACAAGTGATTATACTTTGCTTGATGGAAAGCATGAGCAGAATCCAAGAGTATTGGTTACCATACTCATTGCGAATGCAGACAATGCACGATGATGACTCATAGGTACTATGGCGGCCTGTTGAAATGCTTCTGCATCATTGGGCCTCCGGTCTCACACTCACCAACGGAACAAGACAGTACGAATGCTATCTTTTTTGGTTGGTCTTCTGTGAGAGAGTAGTATCGGTCGAGGCGGCCCGTTCATGCGGAAATCAGCTTGCCGCTACCTGGAAGTAGAGCCACAAAAGTAACGAACATAAAATATTTGTATTATTATTTACAAAAGTCTGTTCCTTTCAAACAACTTTACCGTGGGAGAGCCAAGCTTCGGCATGCATGGGCCGGCTCGACCGGAGTGATACCACGACCTCACAGAAAACCGGTGAAATAGCGCCTGCGCTGTGTTTCACCGAGTGAGTGAGGATACCGGAGGCCCACACCCCAGCCCTTCCCCCATCCCTCTTCCCATTCCCCCAAAGGCCGACAACGCATTTGTGACACTACTGGTGCTGCGGGTGTCCATGGGCGACGGCAATCGCTTACTATCAGGCGATACGTCTGCCCGTTTGCCTCCGGTTCTATAAAAAAAAACACAGGTGAAACTTATAAAACGCGTTAAAATCTAAGATAACGGTAAAGAATACAGTAAATTGTATTATGTCCATGTCTATCATAATGACAATTCTAGGTTACCGCATTAGTGACTCTATTGTTGGTACTGGATATAATCCAATAAATATAGTAGCGTGATTATTCATTTAACACGCTTCAGATACGGACATCGTGTTAAAGCTAGTAGCAACCTGAATGGATTGACATGACAGGTTCATCTTACGATCATTGGCACTTCATTTAATCTTCATTCTATAAGTAGAGACTTGTATTTAAATTACATCACATAATTTTTTATAACTATTTTAGCCTGTCTTCGTCTATTATAATAACCAGGAGTCTAATAGATGTTTTATAGCCACTACTATAAAACATCTATTAGACTCCTGGTTATTAGTTTGTTGAATAATATCTAGATTAGAAAATTTCACCTCCAGACTTATTAAATTAAGAAAGAAGTTCTTAAAGTCGTATCATTTCGTTTTTAAGTCTTACATTAATTTCACCCAGTTACAAATAAAAAAATTAAGTAGGTACCCGCTTTGAATTGTCACGCTTTCTTATTTAGTCCTGTCGTTTAGTAAGAGTTCATACATATTTTCTTTCCATTAACGTCTCGTTTTTCTTCCCTGACGATGTGTCAAATTATACTCAAAATTGCAAGATTTAAACACATTTTCAAGAAATAGGATAAAATTTACCAGATTTTTTAATATTTGACACATTCGTTTTTATTTAAAAATACATGAATTCATACAAATTCAACCCAGAATATTCCTAAATTCTAACTTTTTCTTTTGTGCTTTGTAGAATCTTCTCGATTTTAACACCAACAATAACCTAGCATAGTTATATCCAAACGACCTTGAAATCGTTCTTCAAGCTTCTTTACATCCTGGTGGAACCTCTCACCCTGCTTATCACTAACAGCACCAACATTTTTGCAGTTGCGACGGCCACCTAGTTCAGTACTCATATTGTATTTTCAAATAAATATATTTAATGATATCGTGGTTATCGAATAGAAACGATTTGTAAACAAAACAACACAATAAAAATTAATAATACATCGATAACGTCAACTACTTCTTATACGCGTAAGGTGAGGGTAGTTGAAATATTTATTGATGTGTACCTCGAAAATTAGACGTGATAGATACCTCATATTTATCATTACCTATTCATTCCAGCTATCAGTTAAGCGGGTACTAAAATCATGTAACGCAGTGATTTACAAATCATTTTCACAACAAAGTATATCATGTCGACGACTCAAAACTAAGAGTATAACGTAACTAAGAGTTAGGTACACATTATGATAAAGTTAATGCTGGTCTCGGTCCTATCCTTTTAGTATTTGAGTTCAATAGCTCAAATACGAATATACTTTATATTTCAATCAATTTTACACCGTAACTAATTCCCTACATCTATAAAACAATATTGGTGGTCATTTTTTCCGTTGCTGCATAGTTTGAGTTGAACGAACTTTGCGGTCTATAAGGAGGAAAACGATCTAGCCAGCCTAGCTATTATCTAGATATTAGCGAATATACGATGCACGGATGCATGCCATTGCGACGTGCAGTACGAACGGTCCAACCGGCGACCGTGGTTATTCTTGGGGTCATGTAATTGCATAGATAAGCGCTCTTCTCCGCATTGAGACTACAGTAACACGAAAGTTCAAACAGGTTCTTATTATTTGGCGCGCCGCTCTATGGAGCTCATTAACGGGCTTTGGCATTATTCACATTATGCTATTTTGTAATGTATGTTTTTGTGTTGGACAGTCTACCCTGGAAAATAAAATAATAAGTACTTATAGTTTTTGAAAACAAAAGACTACGCTTAGAAAAGTTGATTTCAAACAATCAAAAAGATAAATCTAATAAAAATGTATTTAAAATACAGAATCTAAGCTGCAGACCTATATTTTAAAGTATGAAGACAATTTTAAAAATAGTACTTTTTTTATTCTCGTATCAAAAATACTCGATCATCATAGGTACTCAATGAGCATACTGAGGTACACCCGAAACAGTGGAAATAGGAAGAGCTAATAAAACAAGCTAAAAAGATGTCCAATTATTGAGAATGTTGTAATATTCTTACCTAGTTGTGTTTAATTTCACTCAACAGATTTAAAACTAAATTCGCCGTTAAAAAAGAAACATCGTAAAGCCATAATAAAATTGCAACGGCTAAGCGATAACCAAGTCAGTGACCTGTCTAAACTATCTACTGCTTCAAATTATCAGTTGCGAGCAAATTATTTACTTATTTTATATATTTTTTGATAAAACTCAAAGAAAATTGAATCCTATTATCCGTTGTTATATGGTTCTCGCACGTTACTCGCATACATAAGGAATACTGTTATCTATTCATTGGCCATTTTAGCCAGATCGAAAACATCAAGTTCTGTATAAATAAAAAACAATCTCTAAATGTAGGATCACTGCGGAGCGGGTGTACTCTTTTGCTTCATAGTCACTATTTTTTTTATTTAACTATCACGACAAACTTTGTTGCATATTGTTGACAAATCAGATGGAGAAGTAAAAAAAGTGAGTGAGAGATATACCTACCAGGTACTCAGTAGAAATAAGATAAGTTAGTATCTAAGAAATAATGATCTTAAAAAATAATATGGATCGATTCACGTTCAGTTATTCGGTTTTTAATTGACTTCAAAAAATGAGAAGGTTATCAATTGACAGATTTTTTTATAAATCGATTGTTTCAGCGGTTAAAACAATAAAGAAAAGATCTCCTATGTTCTTCATTATTATGTCCTAAAATTCTAAACCGACATCACAATGACGAAAAAATTCGAACTTATAGTCTTGTTTTGACTTCACCAATATACGAAATAATCGCTACTCCTTGGCCGCTATATCAATGAACCATTATTAGGTCAAAGATTAGACTATTATTCTGAATGCAATGTAATTTTAGAACTGTATAATAAATAATATGTTGAACTGCCATTTTATGATTCTCGTAATCGAACTCTTTATAGCTCTTTGCATATTTTATATTCGACTGATTGTAACTTTTGAGTCGTAGTGCCCATAGGCGGCGATAATCACTTACAGTCAAGTCAAACGTTTGTTAATTTTGCCTCCTATGCCGTTAAAAAAAAAGACCTGTTAAAGTGATGATTTGTTCATTAATCTTTGGGTGACCTTGAGCCTTTTTATGAGGCTCATTGTGAGCGACTACGTCTCCTTACTCAAGATGTTAACCATGTATACCTAGTTAATTATGGCATTGTTGTTTCAGAGGCATACCCCAGTTGGCAGTATCTCCGACCAGTCCCAGGACAAGTGCCGGTCTACATTAGGGTAGGCGACACACCACTGGAGGAGATCAATCCTGAGTTAGCAGAGGCCTTCCACGAGTTACCAATTGGCAGAAGCGCGGGTAAGGAACTCGATGCGTCTCCTGAAGTACCCGAACAGGCCGACCAACCACAACCCGATGACGATATTCCCGCCAAACCGGACCAAATCGTAGACAGTCGTCCGTACGAAAAGAAAATTCTCGAAAAGAAAAAGAAAGTCAGTTCCGACATTTTGAAACCAATCGAACGTAGATAAGTTTATAGTTTAGAAGTACTTAAGTTTTAGTTTTAAGTTTAATTACATTAATTAATTATATAAACAATTTTGAATACTCACAGTTCGAAAAGCTTGCCAATAGCTTTATTTATTTTGATGTTATTTATTAACTCAATGTAATCGTAGCAGTTTGCTACTTTGTATCTACACTATTCACAAAACTTATTGAAGTAAAGTTATTTATTAAACCTATTGTACAATATTTATTTAAATTCCTCTAAAACTAAGCTAGCTTGTTATAGCTTAAGTCTGTAATATTAAGCTAGCTATACACAGTAGGCTTACCTGACAAGTTCATCTGCATAGTTACACCTAGGTAAGCTTGAGCTTAGTAGAGAACAGTTGTGCAACATACGAGTACACGCTCCAGTTGAACCAGTAAAGTTCAACTGTACGGGCAAACCTGTGAGGCCCCAGGAACACCATAACCTGTATGAGTTAGTTTGTTTGAACCTTTTCCAATCAATTCAGTAGATACTTGCCTGGTATCAGTAATATCTGTAAGATTAGCTGGAAGATTACTCATGGTTGGGTTAAGATCGCCCTTATACGTGATGTTTCCTTGTTTCTTTATTGTTTTTCCATTTCTGTACAATAAAGATTAAATAAATCTGGAACATTAAGGATCTGACACTCGTGTATGAGTTGTTAACAGTAAATGGACGCCTCTCGTCGCGCCGCTGCTTTTAAAAAATCTTTTACGCATTTAAACTGCTCCCGCGGAGTTCCTGTACGCAGCCTTAGGGTCAGCGTGTATGAACAATATTCAAAATCAATTTATTACATTTTATTGAAGTCGAAACTATACGTCAAATGTAGGCTAAACGTTTATTTATTTTGAATAAATGACGGTACTTTATGAATTTATATTATCTGTGTACACAACTACAGCAGAACAATGACCTTGCGTCTAAATTACCAATTAATACATCTTACATTTCCCTCTGATTATACATTAACAAATATAGCTTTGAATGTTGTTTAAATAAAAAACAGATTTTATAATAGTTTATTAATGAATATGGGTTTTAATAATTCCTTTATGCAAGACATGTATAATGCAGCACAACTAAAAATAACGTAACAGTAAAAACATTATCATAATCGTCATAGCTTTTATCCCGGTTGCTTCCATTCTGGAGCCCGGGGTCCGCTTTGTTTATTCTTTCTTCTCCACTTTGCCTGGTCTTCGGCATCCTTGGTAGTGAGACCATTAGCACGCATGGTTATCCTTTACGACGTCAAGCCAGCACTTCTTGGGTCTACCCCTTCTACCGGGACCCGGCGGAGGCTGCATGGCGTAACAGTAAATACATATATACTAATAATAAATCTGAGGATTTTGTTTGTTTGAAGCGCTAATCTCAGGAACCGCTGATCCAATTTGAAAAATTCTTTCAGTGTTGGATAGTCTATTTATCGAGGAAGGCTATAGTATATATATCATCACGCTAATACTAATAAAAGCGGAGCACCAATGAAGAATGTTTGAAAAAACAAAAATGAAAAAACGGTAAAATTTTCACGCTACGGGCAATTGAAGACGCAAACGAGGTGGCGTGGGTCAGCTAGTATATTATATAAATCAACTCAAAACTACTCTAAAAATTATTTATTAGTAATTATTCTAACTATCGGTATATACAAATTTTACATACTAGCTATCTGTCCCGGTTTCGCACGGGTGCAATATATGTACATACATACTAAAGTAGTGTCGAGTTATTACTAGATCTTTATAAAATTTGCCTACAATTTTCTAGGACATTTTTTTACCTATCTTGTAAGAATAAGAGAAAAAACATGTTTTTTACGATGACACAAAACAATTTTGAAATACTAGGAATTTCTCTACTATAATACGAATGTATGAACTGTATAAAAACCTGTTGCATACTGTAACATTGTAAATACCAAAGCATACACAAAGGAATAGTATCTTTATTTTTAATTATATAAAGATTGCAGTTGTCTACGATTTAAATCCCTGTAAATATGAGTTGGTTGGATAAAAAGTAAGTGGTACGGTTCACTTGGGTCACACTCCTTCACATTAGCCCTGTTGGAGTTGCCACTCACAAAACATCAGCTGCATAATTTAAGATCTTCTCATGGTCAACATAACATTTATTTCCCAAATAATCGTCCTGAGATTTGTTATGACTTCTTTCAGCTGTTTGTTTTTCAACACCACCTGAAAACAAAATAACAAAAAATTACATTTCGAAAATAAACTCGAAAGTAACACTGTCTGCCTGTCTGACTGTAACGCCTTTATCTCTAAACCACTGTACCAATTTCAATAAATTTTAGTATGGATCTACTTTAATTCTAGAGGAAGAACAAAGGCTCTTTGCCGCGATAACCAACATACACGCGAGCGTATAATAATGGCGGGCGGGCGGGCGAAATGGCCTATTATGTAATAATGCGTGCCTCGGAAAGCATGTAAAGCCGTCTGTTCCGGTTGCGATACGAACTTAATTGTCAACCGATAAGTACAGTTGCACCCAAAAAATCTATTTATCAGTGTGGCGACTTCCACATATAACACAACAATAACCTACTACAGCGCCATCTACCGAAGATAGACTTAACTACGAAGTAACGCACTACACGGAGTAACAACAAATCCTGAATCGCGCAATAAATAGTTCTCCGCCGATTATCATATATACCACATCCCAACATCAACTGTTGGGCAGTAGCCCGCCAGGTATGATCATCTCGCCTGGTCGGAGGATCCTCCCTTTGTGTTGGGTGGAACATGATACCCGTTCCCCCACAATCAGTGTTGTAACTATCTATTATTAATCTTAATATGGCAGTTGAGAATACCATAATATAAAATCAATATGCATATTCTTTTTTTGACACCTGACACACAACGCCATCTAGTGATAAACTAAGCACAGCTTGTACTATGAAAGCAAGATTGACTGATAGAATATCGAAACAAACATTTGGTCCATTCCGAGAATTGAACCCGAGCTTACCAAAGCAGTCAATATCACCTTACATACTTAAAGCATTCATAAATCAATCTGAACGTACCTGGTCTGTGAGCTCCCTGTTCTCTTCCAAGGCTAATCTGTAAGATTCCGTGTTCCGTCTCTCGTCCAACGCCTTATTTTCCGCTTCATCTTTCAACGGTATTAGGCTCTCCATGTGAGTATATTCCATTCCCTGAAAATTAAAGCGTTAGAGATTTTATTATACAATTAAGACATGCACATTGCACTAGGGGGAGACCTTCGTTCAGCAGCGACGGCGATAGGTTGATTGAGTTGAAGACAAGCAGGGAATCTGCCTCGGTGGCGTAGTGGTAGCATATGCGACTGCTATGCTTGAGGTCTCGGGTTCGAATTCGTGGTTGGACCAAATGTTTGTATGATCTGCAAATATTTGTTTCGGAGTTTGGGTGTTTTCTATGTATAATATGTTTTTATTTACAAAAAAAAAAGTATAATTCTATCCACAGCTGAAAACTGCATTAAAATCCGTTGAGTACCTAGATTAAAAGAGATTAAAAGAACAGACGAAGGTGACTTCATTTTATACTGTGTAAAGATATATGGGTGAGCCACGCTTCGGCATGAATGGGCCGGCTCGACCGGAGTGATACCACGGCCGTGAGGCCTGTGAAGAAAACCGGTGTGAAACAGCGCATGCGCTGTGTTACCCCGAGTTAGTGAGAATACCGGAGGCCTATACCCCAACCCCTTCCCCCAAAAGCCGGCAACGCACTTATGGTGTTGCGGCTGTCCATGGGTGGCGGTAATCGCTTCCCATCAGGCCATACGTCTGCTTGTTTGCCCCTATTCCATAAAATAAATATAAAAGTGAACAAGTTGTACCTGACATGTCTCATTACACTTTTCGTAGATGAGCCTCAGTCTTTTGAACAGTAATCGGATCGTGCGTAATTGTTCCTGCATCTTAGCTTTCTTATCGTTACTAGCATTCTCGCCGTGTTGTGTGCCGTTTGGAGGCTGGAAGTACAAAAGGTTAACATACTTTTAGCAAATTACAAAACTATCAAGCTGCTTTAAGGCCATAGAGCAACACGGTACTAACCACACGCAGACGTTTCCCTGTGTCAAAGTGTAAGCCCAAATGAGACTATGCATTACACTGTTGTAACACAGAATGTATTTATGTGTGTGCATGAAATTTTCAACATTTTGGTGTTAGGCGATTATTTTTGTATGTGTGTACCTGAAGATATCCCACCGCAAAAAACCGACGCTTGTGTTGTTATTCAATTCCTTTAATACAGACTCTTCAAGTTTGATGTTATTTTAGAAAAAGCAGAATATTTGATATGGTCAAGAAATATATTTACTTTTAATTTATAAAACTCAACATACGTTTATTACGATTTATAGTACATTCGTTGAGATAGTAGTTGTGGCGGCTTGCCGTACGTGAGAGGGCGGCCGCGCGATCAAGGTGACCATATCTAAGCGAATGGACTATACGTGTATATTACGTATGCATGTATGTGACAGTTCAACTTCTATTGAATATGAATTATGGGCGAATTTCAACTACCAGTCCGAACTCTTGTCAAAAAATAAAAATAGGTATTTCTTAGTTTAAGCTCTAGTGCTCAGGGATCAATCTATTCTATTGTTCTGATAACAATTTCGAATGACTAAAGTTAAGCTAATGTGGAACTTACTTGTATGGCTTTCAATGTTTGAAACACATCCTGTGTTCTGCTTACTATGTCTTGAACGGTTTCTTGGCCGAACCTGAAATATTTAACAATTATAGTTTATATCTAAATTTAGCATTAACACCCTCTACGCAACCCCTTAATCAAGTAATCATACGCCAAAAATGCCTTACATCATTTTGGAAAATAGCTGATACTCTTACACTGCTGGACTGATATTTTCCAAACGTAGCTAAGAACTACCGCAAAGAAACTGGCTTTCAAATTAAAACAAACCGCATCAAAATCGGTCCATTCGTTTGAGAGCTAAGATGCTAAGATGACAGACAGATACACATAGAGAGAGACAGACATCGACGTCAAACTGATAACATCCCTTTCTCTACGTCGGGGATTAAAAATAGCTGTTTATAAAAACATAAATAGGTAGATAATATAGTACTTGTACACCAGGGTTTGTAAACATAATACAGTTGTAAAACTAACAATTAATGTTATGTACAAAGGGAGGTATAATGCTTAGAGCAATTTCTTTTAGGCTTAACCTTTGGATATAATGGTTTTATTTTAAACTGATGCTAGGTTTAATCGAGTAAAAGTATGAATAATAAATAAGGTCTTTACCGACGAAATATTTTTATTTATCATACATAAAATTTAGTATCGAATAAACAATGTATGAAACTTTAAGAAAACCAAAAATTAATAAAAATTTCAGACGTCTGACGCACAACGCAATCTAGTTCCAAACTAAACAGAGCTTGTTACAAACTAGATTTATTACTATATCTATTTTTTTGTAAATGAATTACCCTGAAAGTAGTATTTTCAGATTACACAAATATTTGCTCGTACCCGTGCTAAGATTTCGGGTTCGATCCCCGAACTCGAAACCTCAGCACGGTAGTTGCAAGCTGACTGCTAATAAATAAAATACCATACACACATACAGTTAGTTATATAGATTAATTTTAAGGCATACTTGCAGAGTGAAGCTGTGTTAAACTCTTTGTTCTGAGGAGGTGGTGGCGCTGCAGGCTGGGCGGGGGGCGGAGCCGCCGCTGATACCACAGCACCACCGACTTGCATACCTCCTGAAATATTTACAACGTAACTAAATTACACTGACTGTAGTAAGTGTTAATGGTACCATTTTTGTAAAGTTGTAAAGACTAGTTAATTGATGACTGGCCTAAATTACTGAATCAGTTTTAATAAATGTATAGGTTTCTAATAATGGTGTAGATAAAATAGGCTATAGTCTTTTTTTATTTTTAAAAGTTAACCAATTTCTGTAATAAAGTTGAGTAGCTAAGCCTCGCGGTGTTACCTGCGAGGTAAAACACGGTAACGGTAGTCCAAAGAGTACGATGTATATATTATACATAGTTCTCATGTCGCTATCGACTGTCCCTCGATGTTTGGCGCTATCTATTAATCCTGATCCCTAAACTACATTACATGTTTTACTCACACATACGTAACCTTATCTTAATGTGCTACAACGTCTAATTGCTGGAAGTACAGTGCGACTCAATTAAGAATAGGAACGTCAATGACCTCTATCTGTCAAATGCCCATTGAAAAGTACTGTCTGCAATGTTTTGAAGTAGATTACAAAAAGAAAAGTCAATAGGTAAATAATTTTTTTTTTTTGTTTTATTAGGTTTGTGTTTCTTAAAATATTCTTGAGGCATTTTTCACATCGTCATACACAACTTTTTCAGATAAAATTCGATTAATTGTACGGCACCAACTATAAATTAAAATATTAATATGCGAGTCCTCCAACATTTCCTTAAAATCAGTAGTTTTCTTGCATTTCAAAATAAAATTTTCGAGTAATATGTCGTTTAGTATCTTGATATTTAATTTAGTGTTCTGAATATTATTTATTAAGGATTTGGTCGTTATTTTTTGTATCTCATAAAAATGATCTTTTAGTTTTTTGGAAAGATACACAAGCCATGTTTTTCTACTCTCGAATTCTTTATTTTTGGTTAATATTAGGCACCATTGTGGCTTTCATTTGAAAGTAATTCTAATCTACAGGTTTTGCATGATTTACAAACTCGATACAAACATTTTTTCAGAACCCAACCGCAAACATAATTTCTTATTTCTAAACCTACCTCTCGCAATTCATCATCATTATTGAAGGGTTCGTTGCTTAGTGGTATTTCGAGAGGCAAATCATTTACATGTTTTTTTTTATGGTTCCTTTTTGTCTAGAAGGCTTTTTCCGTTTTAGTTAGAATTGCTGTTTAGTAAAATAGGAGTACTTTTGTGCAAGGCTTGAGACATTACATAGTCTTCATATAAGTTCTTAGTTTATAAATAACTTTCGTACTTGAGCATTCAAATTTCATTTTGGTGTAACCGTATATTATATTTGACAATCAAATTACTGAAATGGTTGTAGACTATTAAGATGCAACACTGAGATATGTTTGAAAAAAAGTGTGACTTCGAAATATGAATTGGCGCCATCTATATATCACTTTTAGAATTATGTGTGATCATAAATATACAGTAGAAATAATAGTTACGGTACAAAATTAAAAAAGAACAGCACCTCATTCGTAAAAATTGTATATAAGGGACATTCACCCGGTTGCGGTAGTCTAAAGAAAGTAGTCTTAATTACTCCTTATATCATTAGCTATCTACCAGTGAAAGTTCCATCCAAATTGGTCCAGCCGGTCGAGAGATTAACCAGAACAAACAGCCATATAGATAAAAAAGTAAAAAAAATATGATGTAAGTACCATGTATGTACTTTCATATGCATTTAGTGAAAAGCTGTTAATTTGAAATTACCAACAGACACTTCAATATTACTTATTTGTATTTAAATTCACTATGCATTTTGAAATAACTTATACTTTTTATTCAAATGATATGTACCTGTTTGTTGAACAGTTTGTTGTCCGATGCCTGCACCGGGACCTCCTCCAACTATATTCTGTAATGAACAGAAATTGTAAAATTTAAAAATATCTAAACAAATTCACTACAATACATATATTTTTCAACTGATTCGACAAAATATACCCTTATGACAACTGTCCACGTGTTCCTACCCTCACAATTCACAGAACACATGATAATATTTTTTTTAAATTAAAGAGGTAAAATGAGATTGAAATAATGATTGAGTGAATGAATACATGATTTGAAATTATATCACCACAGACTAGCTTAGCAACATATCAAAGACAATTTACTTTTTAAACTATTCTGAAATAAGTGTCATTTTTTGATAAAGTGGTAAAAAAACTTAATGTGGATGATAATAAAGTGTGTGTATTTCGTTTATTGCGACCCAGCCCAGCTTCTTACGGTTTTTTTTTCAATTCTCGGATTTCCTATTCTATAATATACACGTATTACACACATATGCATGTTAAAAAACTTAATGTGGATGATAATAAAGTGTATGTATTTCGTTTATTGCGACCCAGCCCAGCCTCTTACGGTTTTTTTTTAATTCTCGGATTTCCTATTCTATAATATACACGTATTACACACATATGCATGTTAAAAACTGCAATAAAATTTGTTGAGTAGTTCAAGTAAACTAAGCGAATAGACAGCAAAACTGTGACAGACTGAACAGACTTGTATATATGTATATATTTTTTTTATTTTTTCGTTTTAAAGACGTGTCCCGCACTAGGAATAATTCCTGTGTCGCGGGGGACTTTACAAACATGCATGAAACGGACACAAAGAACACCCAGACTTAGAACAACAATTTGTAGATCACACAAGGTGTTATTCCATGTGGGATTTGAACCCACTTCTTCTTCTTCTTCACAACACTTGGCGAAGTAGGGAACGGCGTGGCGACTGCTTAACAACTAGGCCAAAGGTGCAGTCAAACAAACAAATATTACATCAATAACATCAAAATGTCACACAAAAAATAAAGGCATGTTAACTCTCCATTTAATTTTTATAACTAATACTAATGAAACTAAATTACCTGTGGTCCCATTCCCATGTTTCCCATTTGATTTTGCATTGTGGCACCATATGGTGGTACTACCATTTGATTGCCCATACCAACCATACCACTAGCATTAGCCATTGGTCCTCCCATCACACCTACAATACGTAAAATAAATATTAGTTAATCATTTGTTCCTCTCATAAGATTTAAAATTTGTACACCAGAAATGGTAGAATATAAGGAATGTGTTATAATGTGATAAGATCTTTTGTACTATATTCTAACAAATAAATATTTCTTTCTTTCTTTCTTTCTTTATGTATTTCACTCATCATCCTTTTATACAATAATGCTCATTATGTTGTACCAAAACTCTCTTAACGAAAATCTCTCTCTAAAATAAACATAAAATATTATAAAATACATACTTAGATGCAAAAATATCATATTGTAAATTCCTTCATAAAAATAAGAAAATTATTTTCGAGAAATTTTAGTATATTGACGCAACAACAGACTAAGCATAACTGTATGAAATTTAAATCGAAAAGCAACTCAGTGTGTATGTTATGCCTTCAAGGCTAACACGCCGCATTTCTACAGAGAAATTTGGCATGGAGATACTTTGATTCTTGACCGACTGACACCACGACCGACCGACCGACATTTACGAGGGCGGAGCCACGAGCAAAACTAGTTATAATATAATTGTAGCTGAATTAATTTCTACTTAATCTAAAAACATAATCAAAAAGTAAATAACAACAAACTGAACTAATGAGGGTATAGAAATAAAGATACTTGTTTTTGATTGAAAGTAAATAATTTACCCTCACTTCAGCTATATTTTTTAAGAAAGTATTTGTTATTGATAGTTGCTACTTTTGAGTGTTAGTTCATTTTTGCGGATTCAATACTCCAGAGTGAACTTCACACAGTAACAATCGGAAGTACTCAGCAACACAGACACAGAGAAAGTAAATGCATTCCCGGTGTCATCAAAAAGACTAGCCCGCAACCTGATTAGACTGATAAAGGACGATATCAAGAAGTTCATAGGTGCCCTAACTGGACATTGTTACAAAGCACCACAATTCACTATAGATAGAGAGAGAGAGGCAGAAGGAACACTGCAGTATGTTCTCGCAGAATGTAAAAAAACATCCTCCAATTAACATCACTCCAGGAAACATGTAGAATAATAATAATACACAAACCCCACATACTATAACCCAATCAAGAGTTTAAGTGCAGAGACAGTCCGGAAAAACCAAACCATATTTATGCAACAAGGAACCAATCCACACATATGCCAAAATTGAGATAAGGACACAGAAACTTTTAAAGGGAAATGGACAACACAGTAAGTCACTTAATTGATTACAAATACCATATCTTCAACCTTTTTATTTCTTTTAGGTGAGATAAAATTAGTAAACTAACATTTTGTAAAAAAAATTGTTACAAAAATGGTTTCTTCTATATGTAGAGAACCACCACAGAATTTGATTCCTTTTATACTGAAACGGTTTTATAACGTTTTTGTATAGTAAATGTGTTTGGCTTTAAATTAGAACCTGGATGACTCAGCTTTGCTCTGTTTTTAGTAAATTTTCTAAAAATTAATTTTAGCTAGATTGATTAATCGCCCCTGAAAACCTCTGCATGCAAAATTTTATTGAATAGTGGGCAAACGAGCAGACGTATCACCTGATGGTAAGCGATTACCGCCGCCCATGGACACCCGCAACACCAAAGGCGTTACAAGTGCGTTGCCTGCCTTTTAGAAAGGAGTATGCTCTTTTCTTGAAGGTTTGAAGGTCGTATTGGTCCGGGAACACCGCAGGCGACAGCTCATTCCACAGTTTTGGGTTTCAGGGGCGATTAATCAATCTAGCTAAAATTAAACCGTGGGAGAGCTATGCTTCGGCATGAATGGGTCGGCTCGACCGGAGTGATACCACGGCCTCACAGAAAACCGGTGTGAAATAGCGCTTGCGCTGTGTTTCACCGAGTGAGTGAGGATACCCCTCCCCCCATCCCCTTTCCTATCCCCCAAAGGTCGGCAACGCACTTGTGACGCCTTTGGTGTTGCGGGTGTCCATGGGTGGCGGTAATCGCTTACCATCAGGTGATACGTCTGCTCGTTTGCCCACTATTCAATGAAAAAAATAATAATAATAATAATAATCATCCAAAAATTTACCAAAAACAGAGCAAAGCTGAGTCATCCAGGTTCTAATTTAAAGCCAAACACATTTACTATCATTTACAAAATTTGCTTGTTTAAAGGTTATTAGATGTAGAATTTCATTGAAAATTTATTGGTTCATTGATGGTTTTCATTTCTATGACAGTACACAATACCTAATAAAGCTAACCTGTGGTAGCTAACCAATTTGTGGTCTCTCTTCTTACCAAATTACTAATATTCATAGTAAATATATATACAATGAATTAAGCTCCAATCAAACACCATCACACCAAAAGATAGTTTTCAGCGTGGTATAGTGGCAAAAACCTTTATTCCCAGAAAAGACGAATGTCCAATAGTAAAAATTATTGTTGATAATAATAATGTCCTGCTAACCGATTACAACCACAGAGGCCGGTCACATCGGAAACCAGCCAACTATGCAGGATATATTATAGTGCACAAGCATGTGCGCAAACACAGGTGCACTCCCTGTTCCCTCCTCTCTAATAATCAGTTGGGACAGTTAACTAACACCATCGGTTGATAATATAGATTTCTTTAGATCAATATTATCAACCTGAACTATGCTTGCAATTTTTTGATGAAAATTTACAAAACATTTGAAATCCTTTCAGGTACAAGGTGGTCAAGGCATATTAGATACTAGCTGACCCACGCAACCTCATTTGCGTCTTCTATTCCCCCGTTTTTTAAACATTCTTCATTGGTGCTCCGCTCTTATTAGTATTATCGTGATGATATATAGCCTATAACCTTCCTCGATAAATGGACTATCCAACACTGAAATAATTTTTCAAAACGGTCCAGCAGTTCCTGAGATTAGTGCGTTCAAACAAACAAATTCTTCAGCTTTATAATATTAGTATAGATTTAAAAAAAGGTCTCTCAAACTTTAAACATTTATAGTGTTTGATTTCACATAAAAAGGTTTGAAAAAGAGTTTAGTTTATTTCTGTGATTCAACAATATTATACTATGTACATATCTATGATTATGGTGGTATCAAAAAGATTAGATGGTTATATGTTGACATTCTAAAACCTGTGCATGTTGAAATACAGCTATCGACAACCCATAATGTCCCACTGCTAGGCTTGGGTCTCCTCTCAGGAGAGTAAGGCAAGACAACGTAGTGGCTACATAATCTTGCCTTTGGATGTTTTTAAGCCGCCCAAAGGCCTCCAACTAAGCTTTACAACTGTTTACCCTACAATAACAACAAGGACAGACTGCTTAACATGATCTCCGGATTACGAAGACACTTATGGTATCATGCCACCAGTGGTAACCATCCAGATACTTCTTTGGACCGCACCTTCATTGATTAGGCTCGGTAATTGTTTCTAATCACCGAGTGCAACTGGGCTACTCAGCTATGTTTACTCAAAATATTCTAGTAATATTATGCTCTTTGTGAAGTATTAATGTTATTGTGTTGTGTTGGTTATATGCATTATTTATTAATAAGCAATAATATCACCTGCTAGTTGATTAGGCATCGTTTGCATTTGTGCTCCCAAAGGGCCTCCACCAAATCCAGCTCTCATGCCAGCAGCGTTAGCTTGAAAGTTTCCGGGAAACTGTTGACCGTGTCCAGCCATTCTTAACAATTTTATAACACAAATCTACTATTGAAATTAACCTTTATATTTGTCCTGGCTGGACGGGCCAAACTCTATTTTATAACCTATTATTATTATTGTTTATGGACTCTATTTCGCGTGTAGAGCAACACAAACGCACTGTTTGTTGTGTTATGTCAAATTGTGAAGTAAATAGTTTTGTTATTTTTTTTCCTCTAGGTTTTACGGCTCTGGGTTCTAGCCTTTAATGCCAATCGTTGACATTTGATAAAGTAGATATATGTTATTTAGGATTAACAGCTTTATGAAACAGTTTAATTAATTTTCGGATCAGCTATTTCTGCCAATGTCAAGTATTTAAAGTCCTCAATTATCAAGTCTTCTAGTCTTCAAGTCGTCGTCGTTGTCGTGATGAAATTAATGATAAAAAATAAAAAAAATGTGGATGACATGAAATGGGAACCGTCTTTCGAAAAACAAAAAACGTTCTGTTTAAATTTTATACAGACGTTAAATCAAAGTGGAAATCTAGTAGCACATTTAGAAGAATAATTCTTAATTAAGTGGAAGTATCATATTCATATACAATATGATCGATTAAATCTTTGGAAACCAGAAGTGACTAACCTGTTGGTCTAATGGGAAGTGATCCCACTGCTACCCCGTATCTTGTGAGTTCCATTCCACCCAGTACAAATATAGTGGTTTTTTTTCTCAGACTAACTGCCAACACGATTGGCGCCCTTATTATTCCTAATTCTCTTTTTCATTCTAGTTCCATCTTGTATGCCTCTCGCACTGATATGCTACATACTTCAATTTCCATCCACTTTCTTTCATTTTTTAAGGTCGGTGGGACTCCCACTTTACAGATCTATTCTAGTTACTGTTACTTATTTATTTATTTTATTTCTGTTCTCACGCTGTAGGGAAAATAATAGTACTCATACCATTTTATTACTACTTGTTCTTATTCTAATTACACTTTTATCAATCTTATTCTATTACTGAGTATGTTCTATTACAATTTCTTATTGTACTGTTTACTTAATTGCTATTTATTAGTACTATTTATTTTAATGCTTATATTTATATACATACAATATTTAACTAAAAATTTTTAGTTTTATCTGTCTTTATTACTCTTATTGCTATGTTTTTACAATACTCTAAGAATCTCTCTCTGTCTTTACTTATCATAACTTCACAAATTATTTCCTTTTTTTAGTAACTTAACTATTTCCATTTCTATATTGTACCATTCTAATATGATATAAATATTTCGGACATCTATTTAAAACACAACGCCATCTAGTCCCAAGCTAAGCAGTGCTTGTGTTATGGGTACTAGACAACTGATATAAATACTTATATATACTTTTTTTTTTGTAAATACATACATACTATACATAGAAAACACCCAAACTCCGATACAAATATTTGTAGATTCCACAAACATTTGGTCCGACCCAGGATTTGAACCCGAGACCTCAAGCTTAGCAGTCGCATACGCGTACCACTACGCCACCGAGGCAGTCAATGATATGGGGGACTGTTTGGGCTATGTTTGGGTCACAGGTACACGAGGGGCTCTCCTTACACCCGAAGCGTTTCGGGTATTCGGCGAACCCACCGTGCCTCGTTAGAACCTGTGTGATCACGCCTGTCGGTCTCAAACGTCTTATCACCCGGAATGCTACTACCGCGTTCGGAAGGAACATTTTCGTCACGGAGGCAGTCTCGCCGGACACATATCTCCGATTCCTCTCATCAAGCGAATCCAAACGGATTTGGCGCTTGATGTATGAAATTGGGCATCGGTCATAGTCTGGCTTCCTCCATGACTACAATGCCGCCTCCTTCGCCAGTTCGTCTGCACGCTCATTCCCCGGCTGTACTGAGTGTGCCCTTATCCAGCACAAAGATATAACTTTGCTCTGGTTTAAGGCCTCATCCAGGTTCGTACGAGCGCGAAACGCCAGCGGATGAAGCGAGGCACCATCCACGACCGCCTGTAATGACGACCTATTAGTATTTCGGCGTTTAGACCCCGGCTGACTTTTGCCGCGCACGCCCCCTGTTGGTAAATGTCCGCGGCTTTCTTGCAGACGTTTGTCACGTGCTCATCAAAAGTCATTTTGCGGTCGATTGTGAGTCCCAGGAGCCTCATGCTCGAGACCATGCCGATATCGACACCGGCCATCCTCAGGAGTGGTGTGTCGTATTTAATTTTGTTGGTGATCACCATTGCAGATGTTTTTTGTGGCGAAAATCGTAACTTATTTTTGACGCCCCCCTCCAGAGCAATGGCGAGGGCTACATTGGCGAGCCCCGAGACGCTGTGTCACCATCTTAGGCCAGCATAATATCGTCCGCGAATGCTTGGACAAAGTATCCCATTTTTTCGAGGTCCTGCAGCAACGGATCCTGCAACAGGTTCCACAGAATAGGACCACCAAGTACAAGTACAAATATTGTGTTAGAACCACGATCGCCTAGATAAAATTTATAATATATAAACCTACATAAGTGTATGGTTGTCACTCTTTGGGGGAGATCTTTATAAAACAGTGAACGGCAATAGATTGATGATTTATGTATTTAGAAATATGTTGAGGTGATCCTTAGGATTGCTGAATAGACAGTGGGCTGGCCATATTAGTCACAAAACTTGCAACCGTTAGGGTAGAAGAGTTCTAGAGTGGAGACTGCGTTTTAGCAAACGTAATGTAAGACGTAGCCCATAAATTACATAGCCTAAAAACTTGCGTGATGAAACTGGGAGTAGCTGGATGCGAGAAGTCCAAAATCGATCAGAGTGCCGTACACTCGCAGAGTCATATGTCCATTAAGAACACAGTCTGCAAAAAAGTAAGAGGCAGAAAAGCAGGCAATGTCGTTGTATTCGGTCGTTGATGTGACGAAACAAAGTTGAGTTTAGTTGAACATAATAATAAGTAAGGGGTATTGATTTTTCTTAAGATTATTAAAGACTATTAATTAATTAAAGACTATTATGAAAACATCATATGCATTTTAGTTTTTATTTAAATAAAACGTTTTTCATTAAAATAAAATACCCATTGCTTAGCGCTAATAGAAAACCTTTTTTTACACCTCACTAGTTTCTACTGTGTCAACTGTTGTGCGCTCAAATCTCACACGGTAAAACACAACACACAAAGTTCAACACAAAGTTCACAAAATTATTGATCTAAAAATATCGTTATATTTTGGTCAATATATTTAAAAAATTAACAAATTATTTACGAGAACCTTACTAATCTTCCTTAAGAATCAGTTCGTCTATTAATAAAACCGCAACAAAATCCGTTCAGTAGCTTTTGAGTTTATCGCGAAAAGACAGACAGACGCGCCGGATGACTTTGTTTTATAATACGAGTATGTAGTGATTTCTGTTCAGTAAATTCGTCAAATCGCAATGTTGCCTCTAGACAGCTGGCAAAACTTTGACGACATAGTTTCTTTTCACTGTAAATAGTTTAGATACACTTTTTTCACATTTAAATATTAATCAGCAACATTATTATTTAAATGTGTATGTGCGTACCGTTGAAAAGATGTGAAATGTGTTTGTTATAAAAGAAACTAAGTTCCCTTCCATTTTCGTGGGTTCGTCAGCTGCTCACGCTAGATTTGTATGCAAAAAATTTTACAGTTTTTAGTAACGATACACAAACATACTCTAGGTAGGTACAGGTACCTACATTATTTTAGATGAATTGGACTTCCCGATGTCAGATAGCTCGATTTACAGATATCTGAATCTGACCTAATTATTTAAACTATTGTCTGAAAAGAAAATTAAATAAAATAATAAAATATTTCCCCTTCTTTTTATTTTAATTTGGCTTTGCAGATGTCGTAGCGATTATGACGCCGACTAGTGCTGGGTTGAGTTATATGATCTGCCCCCTAGACAAGTTGCAATCCGCAAACTATGTCAACGTTAATAGTACTAGCAAATGTATGGGAATGACGTTTCGTAACGCTAAGTTACGTGATCAAAACAAAACATTGGACAATAATACAGGGGAATAGAAGTAGCTAAAGATTGTAGAAAGAGAATCGGCGAGAAACATTTATAACTTAGCTAAGAAGACCGAATTGTGTTGGTTCGGTTAACACTTTGTGTGATCCACAAATTGTTCTGCTTCTGTGTGTCCGTTTGAATGTTTGTAAAGTCGGTTGCGACACAGGATAAAAAAGTTTCAAAGTTCCTTGTTAACGGTAAAATGATTGTTATTTAATTGTTAGAATATCACGTGTGTGTAACGCAATTATATTTATCAATGAATGTGTGTATATAAACAAATGTATACAATGTGTACATCATATTGAGAATAGGAAATAGTGATAGTATTTAATTAAGGTAGGTATCGAAGTAAAATAAAAACAACTTGTGTACCTTAAAAATTTATTTTCAATTTTAGAATATCTTATATTAAGTACGATAGTATAATTTTAAATTAAATATAACAGTTATTAAGTATTCTATTATTTATTATGAATTTGCGTTTATATATAGTTATGTATTACACAGTACCTATATATAGTAATTGTGCTTAAAATAACTGAATGAAATGCTCTATTATGGACTCTTCGGAGCATAATGCTTTACCCGAATATTTTATACATTTGATGATATGTGTATACATTTTTTTATTATAAATTACTAAGTACAATAGTTTTATTTATAATATATAAGGCAAGATGGCCACGATTATGGCTAACATGGTACTATGTTCCGTTTGGTACGCATCTATTATATTATTCTACTTATATTATAAGTAATTATAATGAATGTATATATTTTAAAATATTAGACCGAATCAGATTTTTTTTTATCTGTGGCACCGAAAATCGTGACGCTGTAAGAGATTCGATTCGGTCAGTAAATGTTTAACAATTTTTATTTATCTTCCACATAATAAATAGTTATCAACATGTAGATTTACAAATATCAACAAAATAAATTACGAATAACAGCATATTACAATTAAAATTAAGCTTACAGACTACAATTCAGTGATTCTACTTGGTCTATACCTCTAACTTGTACTATGCCGCCAGCCAATACCTCATCCTGCGCTTAATGTTGGATGAATACTCGTATCATTCTCGTGCATTTCAGAGACACTGCTGCCAAATGATAAAGCCCACCACGTCACACTACACAAAAGTGACCTATCAGAACTGTAGCCAAGTATAACTCATATCCTAATTCAAATTACTCCTTGACTGAGGATTTCGGCGAATCTGTTATCCCTATAATGTACAAATAGGGCGGCCGGCGACCTTCTATAATTCATTACATTAAAATTACATGGACTAGTAATTGAATTATTCTAACTATTAAGTACCCTATACCGCTTTGGAGAACAAATTATAATAGTATTTAACATTATAAGGGCGTATAGGTAGTGTACAAAATATATTGTTGTATTTTCATTGAGAAATAAGTACATTACTTAAATTTACATAAATTAGCTTAGCCCTTTATTGCTCTCCTGCAATCTTAAGCTAAACGAAGTCCATTTAAAGACTTATTGAGCAACATGGACACATAGTAGACCTAAGAATTATCTATGGCGTCTTACAACCAAAGCGAAATTATTATATTATAATAAGTAGCTTCATTTATAAGCTAAATGACAAAGTCTTGCGATTATGTACGTCTCTATTAGTAATTGCAATATAAGATGTATTCATGCAGCTTTATACTATCACTCCTTAGTACATTAGAGGTACGAACATTCGCATTAAGCAGTAGAAACAATTGCAAAAGGTTCTACACGATGTAATCCTTCTGCAGATTAATAGATACCTTTGTTAGAAAATATTTACATGAAATACATTGTGGTGTATTCTTTTATATATGAGTCTGCACAAGTGGCTCTACTCTGCGTGATGAAAAACGTGAGCAGAATCCCATAGTGGCGGTCACCATAGATACTCATTGCGAATGCAGACAATGCAACAATGCAGCATGGTGATCCACACTATGGCCTATTGAGATGTTTCTGCATCCTTGGCCCTCTGGTCGCGTTATTTGCAATTGATATAACACCCACATGATAAACTTTACATTTACAAAGAAAACAGTTAGTGAAAAGAGTAGCTGAACACACTTGAGTACACCAAATTTTACGTAGTTTGAAAAAATAATATAGAAAATATACTCCACGAATTGTTACATATTCAGATGACAGATTTGTTTAATCTTTAACTGGAGTTAAATTCAACCAAGAACGCTTTTACGCTTTCGTTTAGTTGTTTAAATTTTAAGGCATTCATATTTAATAGCTTGATTAAAAACGTTACGATAAATGAAAATTATAAGTAGGAAGTACATCTGAAAATTGCTGTCTAGTAGTTTATGGGGTAAGTATGGATGCCGTTTAACAGCAAAACAAAACAGTATATAATATAAATAGTTATTTTTTTTAACTGTCTACTTTTTGTACCAAAATTCTTCTCTTTCTGAATTCTTTGAAAATAAGTTATTTGCGAACAAAAATAGATAGGTACTCCTTTCATTACTTATTTTAAATAGTATATGTATACCTTCTTCTACAAATGCTCTGAAGGATACTACAGCTACCATTGCTATTTTAAATAGTTATTATTTTTTTAATTTAGAAAGCCCAAGTAATGCATGCCAAATAAAACCTTCATTGTATATTGCCTACGACTTGCATTTATTTATTGTCATTCAACAGCTGTGTTTAAGTTAACTTGCATTTATTATAATACAGATATACGAATCTGAAGGATATCCACTATGAAAATATATCTAACTAAACTATCAAGTATAAAAATATGTGATGTTAGGAAGTTATGAATGAGGCAAGAATATTTCAACATAGCTATATCGTATGGGTTTTTTTTAACATTACGTAAAAAATACGTTTTTTATCTATATATATAAATATATATAGTCTTATTATCATCATCCACTGGTAAATCTACCCAGATCTTATCTCTAAGTAAAAAGCTCATAGCCTTTGGTCATTCTTTAACTTTTTGGTTTTCGGATTCAACTAGATTATAGACGTTCGTCTAAATATTTGGCTTCTCTCCTTTACGTGTTTTTTTCTAATGGCATGGTACGCTATTATTTTTATCTACCGTTCGACAACAGTCGCCAAACGTTTCTGTCACAGCTGTGTCATTATCTGTTCACTTTATATTCAGACCTATTTACGCGTGTAAGTAGTCCGCGGCTTCATTACTGGTGCTACTTTCTATTTACAGAGGCACTAATGATAAGTCGTACTTTCGTTAAAACTCAGATCTAAAATTTCTCCGGTCTGGGCATGTGTCACCAGTAATGCGTCCGTGACCTAGTAAAAAGCCATGTCTATTGCATCCGCGCCTCTTGGAGTTGCGGAGGGTATGAAAGTTGAGGCAGCAATGGCGCCTGAACTCCTCCGCCGGGTAAGGCATAGTACGGAGACACGTAGCCAGCACCGCTGGCTGCTGCTGCCGCTGCTGAAAATAATGTCACATCGGATTTATTTAAAAGAAAACTTAATAAAACTAATAAAGTAATTAGCAGCAATGATGTAAACTATTTACCGGCGGCCGAAGCGTAAGGATCAAATCCTGCAGCGGCGTATTGCTGCTGATAAGCAGCTGCTCCCTGTGCTGCCGCAGCCTGGTACTCATACAGATGATTAGCGGCAGCTACTGCAGCAGCGTGCTGTAGTTGCGGCAGTTGTACTAGGCCACCGGCACCCGTCCCAACGCCAGCACCCACCCCACTCATGGCGCTCATGTAACTTGGAGTTCCGTATACATATCCAGGCGACAACCTGCAAATACATAACAATTTCTTTTAAAAGTTCCTTCTCAATACGCGACGTCACAATTCTAGACATATCTGAAACTGTGACAGTAAAACAATTCACCCGCGATGTCCTCTCACTGGCGTTTCTCAACGTGTAAGTGAGTTGACATCAGAATATTAATACTGAAATCGTTCACACTATACACCTAGCCCCAGCAGCCTCGACAGGCACGAGCATCTAGTTTTGTTATGTTAGTAGACATCGATACATGGTTATAATTATGTAAGTATGCGACTGATTGCCTATGTCGACGTAGTGCGACCGCCGCCGTGCGTCATTGCCACAAAATTTAAATAAATATAAAACAGGCGGTACGCCTCGACTGAAATATCCGGACCACTTGGTATTTACCTACTTATCTACATCGGGAGCTTTCAAGGAAATGAACATTTCGGTGGCAGTTCATTCCTGTTGCGAAATAGTTGAACACATGTGTCACATAAATAAATAAATATCTAAAGAATTTTCTGACTGAAATAAACCTAGCTCACAGCAAGTTGATAATAAGCATATTTCTTTAACGTTTGCCAACTCCATTAGTTTTTTACAAATAAATTTTCAACTTCTTAAAAAAAGTACATCAATAACATCCTAACATACGATCTATTTGCAGACGGTGTAAAAGAAAATCTAATGATTCAGCTCAATTCACTTGCAAAGGCGGTCAAGTTGTTTAAGAGCATCTCGAGTTAGCTTACAGCCGTGTCAGCGTTACGGAAGAGCTCTCTTCCTCCGCAGCATTAACCGCCGCACCACTTGATAATCCAATTATACGTCTTTTTCTATCACTATACTATCCGATAGAGATAGGCCGATTGCTGTTTGTTCTGTTTCGTCTGCGTTAGCATGGTAAGAGATTACGAGAGCTACACGCATGCGTGCTCCACGCCCGCCTCAACGCCCCGCCCGGCTCAAACGCCCACCTGTGATCCTCTGGTATGCCACCAAATACCTATCAACTAGATACCTACTCCAGAGTTAAGTAAATATCATCGAACAACAAGGCGACGAGTCTAATCTACTTTAAGAAATGAATGCTTTGGAACAGTTACGTATAATTTGATTCCGAATACGTAGATTCATGAATAGTCTCTTGTTACAAGTATATTATTTGATAGAAGTTAATATTTTTGAGGACTATGTAATAAAGTAGTAAGTGAAAAACAAACAGCATTATAAAACTGGCTTATACTCACACAAGCTGAGCTGACACATCTACTCAAATACAAACACAACAACTTACTAATCTGACAGCTAAGAGGAAATGTTAGATGCCACTTTCAAAGTTTCTCAGAGAAAGTACATATAATTACTTACATAAATTACATGCAATAAGTAATATGTATCAATAATAACTAGGCTGAATAAATAATAGATACACCTGAAAAACACCAATCTATTTCTATAATAATTGATAGTTATGAGTCGTCGGCTACGTCATAATGTACATACCTACATTGGATTTCAGGTCAACATTAGCGTCAACTGTAACCATCATTTCAACGCCATTAGTAAGTAAATCAATCATATACAAATATCCTATCATTTTTCAAACTAAAACACGATTTGACCTAATACCGAATACTTTTACTTTAAATACAGTTCGGTTGAAGCAGTAACTTATTTGATTGGAAAAGAAAATAGAAGCGTTAATTCGTAGAAGCTTTCACTTGATTATACATATACCATTAAAACAACAGTGTCGGTGAATAATATATAGAAAGTTGTGTTGGCGTGGTGGCCCCGGTGGAGGATCGATCGTGCGCACATCAATGTGTAATTAACCAGGACACGAGGTCTGGTGGGCCAGCGGTCGGCACGGGCAGGCCACCGATACAGATGCATGTGTTTGTTAGTCAGCAGGGCGGCGACGTCGGCGGCTGCGGCAGCGGCGCGGCCGAGAGCGCGCTCACACCTACGCACACACAGCGCGCCCTCGGCAACACCGCTACCGGCCACTCCACTCATACTTAGTAAGAATATTAAACGAAATCCACCACCAACAAAACTCAATTCAAATCAACAAAATCGTACACGAACACGGCATAAAACATAAAAGTAAGAAAACATTGAGTGTCGAGAACGATGCGTAAATTGTGACGGCGGTGGGCGGCGCCCGCGCACTTAATGTTGCCACCGGCGCCGCCCATGCTCCGGTATAGCTTTGTAAAACGTAAACATTAAAAACCCAATCGACTAATTCACACCCAAAACGAAAAAAAATCCACTCTCACGCTCACGCTTGCCATAGATACCTATGTGAAAATGTTTGATAATTTAGTCTAGGTGTGGTCCGCCGGTCGCCACGCCGCTAGCCGTCCGGAGACACCGCTCGCCTCATCTACCGAGACAAAAGTCAGCCACTGTCAGCGGTACCGTTGTCACTAGCACCCCTATTAAGTGTTTGAACACTCCGGAACGATTGGTAGTTTCCCGGGGACCTCCGTCATTGAAATAATATTTTACTTCACTAGTCCAAATATGGTAAAAAGTAGTTAAGTATACGACTTTTTTTTCTAAGGAATGTTAATATATTTAATTGTTAATCTTTCCCTAGAGATATTTATCTACGTATTAACGCATCGAGTAAGAAATGACTATTCCATTACGAAAAGACAATTTCCTGTGGGTAGTAGTACTTGCGACTACGGCCCACTCACGGCACGTAAATTAGTTGAAAAGTCTACGTCTGATTTTTGTCTCGTGAGATATATTCAGAGCGGCATGCGGCGCCGCTAGTGCTGGCAAATATTGAAGTGTTGAACCACTGAACATTGATACATGATACAAATATAATACACAGTTAGAAAACGCTTAGGACTCACCCATAATGAGAAGGGAGTACTGTTTGATAGCCAGCACGGACTCCCGCAGCCGCCGCCGCAGCTAAACCGAAACCTGTAACAAACGCAACCCATTATAACAGCTCCACCGTAGCTTCGACATCAAATGAGGTGTCATTAATAAGAGGATGCTGAGTTCCGTAAAAAATTAAAGCACTCTTTCATCATTAACGTTCTTAATGTCGTTATTTTCAGTCTCACTTAACGGAAGTGGCTAGGGAGAAGTATAACTAAAATATATCCCGAAGAGATTGGACAACATCCAAATGACACAAGAGTCAACTTAGCGCAGGCAACGTCGATGTTAATTTCTTTTTATTGCATTGTTAAGCCGCGCGAGGCAGTGTCTATTTTAGTCGCTCGTCGCCCGCCCGGGCACAGGCATCCAGGGGCATACCTTCTGACAAGAAGACGACAAACAGTGGCTATAAATGGCTTTCAGAGTTTGGCACGAACTGATGCATGATTACGAAAATGGCGACGCCAGCGTCTACCTTGATAGAGCTATATCAGCCAAACAATGACATACCTATTGGAAATCTACACATAATTAACCCCGCTAAAAGATGTATATTGACTGACTCTATAATTATAAAAAAGAATAGATTTATCCGATAATTAAACAAACGTGTAGGAAACTAGTACCTTTAGAATTGCTACAAAATAATTTTCTGTTTCCGCTTGTGTTATTGTAAAACCAAATGACACGTTATATTTGGAATATGTAGGTACAATCACAATTGTAGCTCTAATCTGTGATTAACGAACTAATGATTAGAAGAGCGTAACTATTGCCGGTCAGTAAATACTTTTGCCATTGTGTGGTGAAATTTCACCGGTGATTACAGTGGATCACATCCGCGGCCACTCCGGATGGTGTCGCGGTTCGTCTGCTGCGAGAGTATAGCTGATGACCTTGCTGATTTCAACAACAGAATAAAGGCCAACCAACCGTTTGATAGTACACATAGGATTTGAAATTAAATTCAAAATTCTACTGATAGAAGTCGAATTTATGTATGTGTCATATACACGCGTTGATATCTTTCATCGTGGTCATTAAGTAGTTAATAAAACTATGGTGATCCATTCCCGATGTAGGGCGTTAATCGCGTGCCATACGGTACGCGTGATGTGCCATCGCATTTATTCGATCGATGTGCCATTTGACGGCCGAAGTCGAACCACTGTCCACCATAAAGCTTATCTTGATACATTAACTTTTTTTTCTTTAATACCATGTTTGTCCATTGTTATTTGCCCTAAAAGTGCCGCAGTCTTTTGTTGGCTGTATGTGACCCAGATAGATTTTAGTCGTAATCGATTGTCAGATATTTTACAATAGTTCAACGTTTGAATTTATTTCTACGAGTAACAATGTAGAACAAATACTCCTATGACGCAGCGCAACCTTGCTTTGAAGTTAGGACTCAAATGAATCAGTCGTAAAATTTCGTGGAAATTAGTCACGGGACGGACCACTCTTCAAAAATACATCAAGCATTCGTGTAGATGCTACTAATGAATCTTTGTTTTCAATTTCTGTACGCATTTTTTTTTCAGGACAGCTTCTGGAGTTCAGGTCATCGAACTACAAAGCCGACAGTAAGTGCTTAGCGTCGCTTGTAGGGATTCTACGGAAATACGATTTTAGACGCAAGCACGACCGAGCGGGACAGAGAGAGATTTGTATTATTATGTGTCTAGTTATTAGAATAAGCATGTACTAGTTATTTTCAATGCCAATACCTTCTTTATATATCATCAAGTATTTTCAGCTTAGGTGTATATTGCAAAATAAATAAATGTCAAGTTTAAACAATTCGAGCATCTCGAAATGTAATTATTTCATTTATGACTTCTAGATTTAACATGGAACCTGTTAGTGAAGCCAACATTTCTCAATAAATCAGCGTAAAACCTATCACATTAATATTGGTACATAAGAACGCAGTTTCATGAATACCTACATTGTGGAATGAATATGTCTCGAGAGTTTATCGGTTCGAGAATAGAACTAGATGTGTCGTGGCCTAGATTCGTATGGCCAAACTGGTCGTGTTAAGCTCATGGCCGTCACGGTTCTGTATGTTAGCGAGCCTTTGATCTGACTGATGTCGTCTCCGTCAATACAAGCCGTCAATCTGATACCATTACGTTTCATTGCCGCCAAAGAGTACCGGGACGGGGAGCGATTAATTACACCCCTCCCCGGTTCCCGTCTTGGGATCGGGACACTTATTTTTGGACAAAACACGTGCGTGGCATGAGCCGACCATGTTAATTTTTATGGTTGATGCTAACTAAGCCCTTTGAAGAGAAGTCTTTTCTTGGGTATTACCATTTTAGCTAGGTGCATCTTGAGTAGATTTATCACTAGCTTGCCAATAAAGCCGTCACCACTATATAAAATATATACAGATATAAAATAGGTGTGCTTAGTAGGTCTATACAAAAGATAAGCTTGCGAGGAAAGATGAGGCTCTGGCTCGCTGCCAGAACTGATGTCGCGGCAGAGGCGGCCGCGACGACGTTCCCAAAACTGCGTATATTTAGACAAAATAAAGAGCGCGCCGAAGACAAAACGAGACGCAACTCTGTTTTATAAATAACCGCGTCGTTCGCCGGACGGACTCAGCCTCGCTCGACCAACCTCTGCTCGCCAGCTGTTATACATAAATAATAATTGAGACAGAAAGAAAGCTCCACGAATCCGTCTTTCGAGGATCATCAGAACTGAACATACAAAATTGTTGCGACGAAAACGAATAAATAGTCTAGTCAATATATAAATTGTAAATGGTTTAATGTTGCTAGTAAGTAATCTACGAGGGAAGATTATGGAATCGAAGGGCTTCTTGCGGAAGTCGCGGCCGGGGATCGAGTTTCAGATTGTGACAAAAGGAACGGAACTACTACACTGAAGTGTTCCTGTATGAGCAGGGTCTCTGCACAATGCTAGAAGTGTACACAGTTTTTGTTACCTACGGTCAACGAATCTCTTCTGATACCTATAGAAGGAAGTAATTATTTCTAAGTGTGTCAGCAAACTAAATTAGTCTGTAAAGTAATGTACACTGCAATGCTATGAAATTAACTAAGATTTTGGGCCAGATGCCACACATCCGTATGATACGGAAGACGCTGTTATATACTTGGATCGTGTTCAACAACTCCGAGGTTATTAGTGTGGCGACGTCGCAAATTAATTTGTCTTTTGCGCACACTTCCATACCTACGGTAAATCTGGTTTATTTCTAATTCACTCTAAACATTTGAAAACTTAATGTATTTGAAATGTATAAGAAAATGTCTCTTCTGAAATAAATAAATGAGCGAGAACTAATGAAGGAGACTCAATTGCTCAAAGCAATCTTAAATATATTTGTTTTCATGCCATCGGTTTTGTTAAAACTAACTACCTACTAACAATCGTGTAGAATTGTAAATAAACATCATTTTTACGTGAATTTATTGCCAATTTGTTGTTTAAATTACATCAAAGCGACATGTGTCGGTAATTACAAGTTTTCTGGTAGTTATAAAGCGAAGATACACGATTGGTGTGAAGTTAGATAGTACCACAGTCCAAGCAACTGTCTGACCATTATGGCTTCGCCGCGTACAATTACAAACTAGCCGTACACGTATCGATTTATGACTATAGTTTTGGAGTTAAGCCTCCAAATCCAATTACAATACATTGTAAATGGACGTTCTCTCTTCAATAGAACTAATTGATTTTTCTTTTTAAATTCTACTTTACGAGACCTATAATAAAATAATAATAAATAAATAAATACTTCGGACATCTGATTCAACGCCATCAAGTCCCAAGCTAAGCAGAGCTTGTGTTATGGGTACTAGACAACTGATATGAATACATATATACCTATGAAAAAGGTACTGTTAGTATAAAAGAACTAAACTATTACTATCACAAGTAAACATAAGTTTTTACTTCGATTTTAAGTATTAGGTTCATCAAATGTATTCGTAAAGCAACACAGTTATTGGTAGAATAAAATTTAATGACCAACCATTAGGTGTCTCATATAATTGTAGTCCAAGTCATAAAGTAGTTTCACAGGGTAAATTAATAGCATCAAAATTGATTATAACGAAACGCTATCGATTTTGAGCAAGCGGCGCGTGCAGACTCATCAGTGCATACGTCGCCTAAATCCCGAAGTCTGAATAAAAATAGTCGCTAGGGTGTATTGGCCACTGCGGGGGGCTTTAACTCGGCACATGCATAAGTAATGTACAAGCGAAGGGCGGCCGGCGCACGCGATTCAACTGCAGTGTCAAACATAGGGACAACCCCTTACATAGTATTATGAACACCACAAAGGGCCAAGCTAGCCATTAATCGATAATATGAACGTCTAATGCTCTCTTCTAATCTTGTTCCTAATTGTGTAAAACAAATGAATTCCCAATTACTGTATATAGTACCTAGTCCTACTCTCCTTTTTTACGTGTATAGTAAGAACACACCGTTATATACAATATGAATGTACATATACCTATATATATAAAACCTCACTAAAATATAACCTACTTTTAGCGATAACAACACTGCATATATACAAGTACGTACGTATGTACATACTACTTACAAGACATTATACCTACCTAACGTAAATTATATAAAAAATATAGTAACAGAGCTAGTTCTCAACTACAATACTGATTACATTTTATTGTTTTCAATTGTTCAAACTCAAATAGAAGGAAAATATAGATATAAAATTTACTTTGGTATTGACATTTTTTAAAGTGACCATGAGTTAAACAATCTTGTAATTTAAGCATTTAAATTCAAAGAACTCAGAGCAGATAAGATTTTTTCTCATACGCGAAGTTGACAAAAACGTAAAACATTTTAACAATATACTCGGAAACAAAAATTATAAGAATAGTGTTGTGAAGTTCTTGATTTAAAAAGATGACTCCCCCTATATGATTCAAGAGATTACGAATATTCGTAGACTTGAGAATTCTTAATATTGAAAACCTTTCATAGACAGGTGTGAATCGATTACTGCGGTACTCGTTCTACTCAATAATTCATATTGTCGCCTCGTATGTTTGGACAAGTGGCTCGTTCGGCCTTCATCAACACGCCCATATAATAAAACTTTAACAATGTTTTCATAATCGACGCCAGGCCCAGTTAAATCACCCATTGGTTGCAACCACCATGTTTTATTTAGAAACTGGGCTACACAATTCCTTACCACAGGAGTTAACGTATACGTATACGTAAGCAATTCACAGACACGTACTTTGTAACAGTAAAACTCTTTAGTACTATGTTTTAATAATCTGTAAAAAAAACTACATATTTAAATAATAGCAATTATGGGCATTGAACAAGAAGCGTAGGTAGACTTTCTACGTCAGCCAACATACTGGCACGTATCTTTCAAAACATTTATTAATGTTCTTATTTTAAAACATATTACAAAGAAAAGGCTTCAAATATTGCGGGAAATATAAAACACGATACTGTTTTCAGTATAATCTCAAACTCTTACGTTAGCAGCTATCTAAACAACCTATTAGTCATTACTATATTCGTATTTTTAAATTTCAGCGTTTAGGACAAATTTGAAATTAAAAATAATTCTAAACTGTGTTTAGAAAATGAGATCAAGTCAATTGTAAATGCTCACTTTTCAAGAAGTATGAATAAAAGCAATATTAGTTTCCTACAACTCGCTAGCGTTGCTTATTTATATTGGCGCGTGCCACGATGCGCGGGCGCCGAAGACAGACATGCATCCCATCAAATACGATCGATTTCCATAAAAAATAGATTATCGTACGTTAATTTAAACCAAACTTTACCAAACCTGAACTATTTTTATTTGTAATAAAAGTAACGTAACCAACGAATTGCCTAAAATGTATGAAATCAACGGAGGTACTATGTAACCATTAAAACATTATGGGAAGCATTGTTATTTAAATTTTGTTCTTCTTAAACCGTCGACACAAAAAAACTCCCTTTTTTTCTAAGCTTAAACAATATTTTATGGCTAAGCCGAGCATAGTGTGCATGCTTCCCTTTTGTCTGTAAATCGCAGCCCCTTTTAACGGTAACTGCGACAAAAGCGCTGCACTCTTATTTTACTATGGACAAAGGGGTCTCGCCAAAACCGGCCTAGTTAACGGTCATTCCTTTTATAACAGAATCTAGATTATCGCAGGACTTGTTACACGAGTTAGGGTATTCAATATCTGGAAATGCTTCAGTGGATTTTAGTGTAAAGGTACAGAATGAAGGGCTTCGTAAACAAATATAATGTACAGCTGTCGGTGTGTGTAAACCGATTTTACAAGACACAGAATGTAGACTAAACAGGGTATGTGGCAGCAGATTTAATGTGTTTCCCGCCACTGCTTTCATTGTTGTGCTAAAGTAAAGCTGTTTTAATCGGACATCATATGTACTGGTTAGTCTGGTTAAATTCAAAGTGAGTGAGCACAGAGAGATACAAACAATGGAAACGCGTACATTACATGTTTTAAGGACATCCGTTACGAAACAAAATAATAACTATCTCAATGAGAACGATTGTTCTTAAGTTATTTCATTTCTCACGTTGTATTTTTTTCCAGCAACATCAGAGGCGTCAGAAGTACGTTGCCGGTCTTTAGGGGATAGGGGAAGTGGTTGGGATTTCACATACTCGATGAAACACAGCGCAGGCGCTGTTTCACACCGGTTTTCTGTGAGTCATTGGTATCACTCCGGTCGAGCCGGCCCATGGATGTCCAAGCGTGGCTCTCTCATAGATGTATGATATTATTATGTATAAAAAATATTATTATTTAGACAAAAAATACTTCTGCTATGCAGCACCTATACGGTTGTCAGGATTGTCATTTGAATTTCAAATAACGGGACGATAGATAAGGCCTGCATCTCATTGATTTTTTTAAGACTGGTGACAAATAACCTGAATGGTACAAAAGAGCAGAACAATAAAATCGTACAAAAAATGACACGTTACTTTATACATTTCGTTTGACTGTTGAATGTAAAACATCGATTAAGAATAGAAATCTTATCAATCTAATTTGAATTTAAATCAAACAACAAAAACTAGTCGGTAGCGACGTGGGGTTACCAAGCGTGTTGGACGCTGCAGCAGAGTGTCACAGGGAGTGTGGCATATGGCGTAGCCAGGTGTCTCGTCATGCGCGCCCGCACCCATTGTGTATCAGCCCGCCCCGCGAGGGCCCGAGCAACTGTTTTCAATGTGTGCACTACCCGACACATCAACAATGGCGCGACCTCCGTAACCGTACCGAGGATGCGGATCCATTCATTTCATTTTTTTCTCAGACGAAGGATTTGGCGATCAGCTGTTCCTACTGTGTGTAAAACGAGTTTCACTAACGGCTAAGTCTTTAGTTAGGAATAAAAGTGCTGTTTATATGAAGAGACTGACTAAATAGCTGTCATTACCCTGTTAGGCCCCTCACAAGGTGGTTCGGCAAACTGGTGAAGGTCGCCGGAAACCGTTGTTTACGGGCAGCACAGGACCAGTTGTTGCGGTAAAACTTGGGGAAGGGCCTATGCCTAGCAGTGAATATCTTTCGAGTGAGATGAAAGAAAGAAAGTGGATCATTATCACTTCAAGTAAAGTCTACACTATACTCGTATCTTAAGGACATATGTCATTGAATGCTATGTAATGTTCAATATACACATCTACAGAGCCGGCATCAATCACTTAACAACTGTAATGATTTTTTTGCATGCAATTATATGTCACATGGATTGTTATCAAGTCATTGTTAATTGCGTATGTGCGGAAGTTTCATTATGTTGTGTCATTCATGTAAGTCGCCTACTGATCATGAGGGCCGTTGGTTACCTGTTACTAGTAAATTAGTTAATGCACAGAATCGTTTGACTCTTTGCCAATAGGTACGCACTGAACTCGGTCCAAACGAATTCGCCACAGTAATTATAATGACATTAGTTCCATGACCGGTATAGCTGTCATTTCAAAAATTAACTTTGAATGAAGTTCTAGAGATTTCAATATTGATTCACTTTATTATGTTAATAACTAAAGACATCATGGATTAGAATTTTCAAGTTACACTCGATATTATGTTCAAATACTTTCATGTTTCATGGTTATTGAAAAAATAGTACAAGGTTTTAATAGAATCGATTTTTACACTGATAAGATAGGTTATATTTATAGCCTTTTCAATTTTCGAAATAGTGAATTGAAACAAAGAAAGAAATACCGTTTACAATACATTTGTCTATCAGTTTAATTGGACATCTATTCTTTTTAAAGAATTACCACTCACTTCAATGATAATATATATATATATATATATGTATATAGTTCTTAGGTCTAAGCTGAATTAAAATGGGCCGAGATGCATATCGTTGTACAGTAGAGATATTAGGTACCTATTCGATGTCGATTAAGATCAAATTTCAAGTTCTACGCTGTGATGCATATCGACTGGTACTAAACAGAAACACGGTATTCATAATTAAACAATATTAAATATGACTTGCTTGTATTTTTTAGCTGTTACATTTATCCTATCTTTTTCAAACATGTTAACGTGAGGTAAGATACCAAAAAAAACCGGCCAAGTGCGAATCGGGCTCGCGCAACGATGGTTTCGTACAAACCTGTAGATATTTAAGTAAAATTCATGCTTTTTGCTATTTTTCCTTTAACAGACGTTGTTTTGTACGAAATTTTAAGATTCTGAGTTCACAGGCAGTACTCTGAAGGTTTCGATTCCCTTGTGACTGTCGAAAATTTGCAACATAAACGACTGTATCTTTTGATTGCGTTAGCTTAGAAGTTTGATATTTTCACAGCTGCAAGGCACAGTAGACCTGAGTATTTAATATGATTATCTTGATACTTTCACGCACTCCAAAGAAAAGCGGTCTTGACAGACAGTCAGACGGACAGCAATGTGATCCTATAAGAGATCCGTTTTTCCTTTTGAGGTACGGATCCATAAAAAAATGATTTAGTCAAAGAAGTGCAGTTATTTTAACTGGTGCAGTTTCCACTTTACACATGTGTTTTTTCAAATATTTTGAGTTCTGTAGTTGTAACTTTTTTTTTATTTTATGTAAAGATTAAGAATTTCTCTTTGTTCTTTACTATGATAATTTTCTACTATAACTATCTAGATATCTATGTAGACATGTTGGTCTGATAAACTAGTTACGCTGTTTACCCGAGCCAAAGGGAAGAGTGATAGCTTTGGGAGTCTATGTATGTTAGTATGTTGCACCGCAGCGCCTAAACTACTAGAAGTATTTTAATAAATAACGTGTCAATAAATTCGTAGTAATAGCTCAGGTGAAATAAGTCTTGTTAATTTTGCTTAACAAGTGATTAAATAAACATAAAAAAATATCTTTAATTACTTTTAAATAAAAAAAAATAACTAAAGCCCTTTCATTTGATACCCATATTGGGTGGATTGTTCAGAAATATGTACGCTGTCATTTTGTTACGGCAGCCATTTTGGATTTATAATAATACCGAATATGTTGTCGTCAGAACTAAAGGTATATTTCAAATTTCAGCTCAATCGGCAATCGTGCGCATATATTATATTATTTACAAAGTTATTTAACTTGACTGTTTAATTTTTTAAGTACTTAAAGTATTGAAAGTATCTTTTTTTTTCTATCTTTTGTTGTAATCAAGAGTTGCATAACTTATTGTAATTAAGAACACACGCTCTTTAAAAACATTTCTTATCTTGTATCTCTATGCAAATGCAGTGATTCCTTAAAGGTTACAATATGTCACCTTGTAAGGGTTACAGTGGTGCATGTCCGTGGGGCACAATCAATTAGCGAGCCGCGTATACCGAACACTTCCGTTTCCGAGTGTTTAGGGACTTCCGGCGAGGGCGGGAAGGTTCGCTCCCTACATTGTACCCAAGAAACAATAGACTTTTAAGCTAATTAGTTTTTTATTCGGTCTGTTTAAGGTTTAAAATCTGTTATATCAATTTAAGAATGGTCTGTTTGTCGGGTGTACTAATAACAATCTTGTTTAACACGTCACCATACAATAAATTAAAGGTGTGTGGCACATTGGTCTGTGTATTTAATTAAAATAATAATTTAATTTAATTGACTTTTGTATTTAATCCTCATTAATTTATAGCTTGATTGAAGCAGAATGTACCTTTTCATGAAATTTTAATAATAAAAGTCTATGTTACTCCTTATATCGTCAGCTATCTCCCGTCAGAATTGGTCCAGCCGTTTCTGAGATTAGCCGGCACAAACAGACAGAGAAATATTTATGTTTTGATATGAGTATCGTTAACCTCAATTTTATTTAAGCCTTTTTGGCGCCTTCTCTTTCATCGCCTTGTTTTATTTTATTATACAAGCATTCTCAAACATAAATACTAACATTGCCTGGCTATTGTTATTTGATTTCACTTTATTAAATATCCACATAACTACACTCAAAGATAAAACTAGTACAAATAAGCTATCAGCGAGCACCCGGTATCTCATTGCTGCACTATCTACTAATCGAAACGATATATAATAATTCGACCCACTTATATATTGATGGTACTTAGTTCTACATTTTATTAAGTTGAGACTCTTTTTAGGGTTCCGTACCTCAAAAGGAAAAAACCGAACCCTTATAGAATCACTTTGTTGTCCGTTGGTCTGACAAGACCTTTTTTCTCAGGTACGCGTGGAAGAATCAAGCGGAAATTGATATCAAATACTCAAGTCTACTATCCCTTGGAGCTGTGAATCAAATTTTTAGCCAATTCAATCAAAAGATACAGTCGTTATGCTGCAAATTTTCGACACTTGCAAGTGAATCAAAACCTACAGGGTACTCTTATCATGAACTCAGAATCTTGAAGTTTGGTAAGGAGTAATGTCTTATAGCACAGATAAAGGAAAAATTGCGAAAAGCATAAATTTTTAGTTACATCATATAATATACCTACAGGTTTGTATGGAACCCTCGGTGCGCGAGTACGACTCGCACTTGAACTTTTTTTTTACCCGACTACCGCGAAGAATAAAGGAATGGTAATGGCTTTAGTAGTCGAGTTATTTTTATTTTTTTTCTAATGGTTTTCAGGACGCAAGAGCGCCTAAACTGCCACTACGTTAATATGTCTAGGGATTCACACTTTCTTCATGTGATCATATTACACACACATGGCCTAGAACATAACCTTGTTATATTTATATCTGACCAGCTCCTAGCTCCTTTACTGGTCCTTCTATTGATTCTTCAAGACCTTAGAGTACGGAGTTCCTTCGTAGCAAAGCGACGAAAGACACTGAACACTGATCTTCTGTATGACCGTAGTAACTACCTTCATTTCTTTAATAAAACGTTTTAATATCCATATTAATATTATAAATTTTAAAGTAACTCTGTTACGTTTTCACGGCTAAACCGCTGCACTGATTTCAATAAAATATGGCAAGGAGATACTCTGATTGTTGAGGAATGTCATAGGCTACTGTTTACCGCGCCAAAAGCTAGTTAGAATAGAATGTAACTAATATTGAGGTTAAATAGGGAGTTTCAGACATTTCTAATATTTAAAACTGACACGGTCACACACAATGTAGTTTACTTGTATTTTAGACAGTTACGAAAAGATTAACATATTATAAATTTTAATGCGCCAGCACACATGTAAGTGTGACCCCCACGGAGCTCATTGTGTATCACACACGGAGCGATCTCACATTTTTTTGTCTGTTGACGAGACGTTGGAAAACGATGAAAAAAAGGTATCACGTGTACGTAGAAGCAAAAAATGCTCCTTTTACAAACAGCTGAGCAGTTGATAAGTGATTCTCGGGACGCGACAGCGTGATGCGTGATGATGCGTATTTTACGGAAATCTTATAACTATTATTTTTCCCCGAAGCAGATAGATATTTTATTGTCACTAGAAAAGTTGTAAATTTTTGTATACATCAATATTCACCGTGATGAGATCTTTATTAAAAATAGACATAGACAGAATGCGTTAACCTACACTACATTGGCCTTTTCTTATTATATATGCAATAAATGGAATTCGTACGATCCCGTAGTTCAATAACATGATACATACTACCATATTCCATAAACAATAACGAAAATAACTAAAGAGGTTTACACACGCTTAAAATAAGTTATGTAAGTAATAGACAATTTGTAATAAATAAATAAATAGTAGATGCATTAGTTTCATTTTTGGATCACTTTGGGTTTTATTTGCCTTTCAATTGTTTTTAGAAGTAATTTTCAGTTTTTAACTGCGAACTATAAAAACATACAACGTCAATATATATATAAATACCTATACTAGCTGACCCTTGCAACCTCGTTTACGTCTACTATTGCCCGTAGCGTAATAATTTTCCCCCGTTTTTTAAATATTGTTCATTGGGGTTCATTATTGATAAGGAAACTTATCACTCACCTGGCGCCAAGTTCCCTCTGGGCTTGGCTCCTAAAATTGCGAGATTCACGTTAGCTTTTCTTCCATCTATGATCGGATTGGGGTCCTTACACGCGCGCTCAGCCGCAGCCCGGTCACCCATTATCACCTGTAAACAATTATATTATTCAGCTCATACATTTCATGATACTTTAAAACGAATTCTATTTAAATATCAAGTCCGTTGGGGAACGACGTCGAATTTTCGATTACTTATTGTAATATATGCGCGCACGCTTTGGGTTGCCACTTCTTCGATATGACTACTGTGTCAACTGATTTAAAAAGACCTTTAATGTTTCTCGAATTCAGTGCGTGTTTTTGATTATTGGGAAATAATATTATACCATACAGGAGATCAATTTATAATGGAATACGACATGGGGAGTCTGAGAAAATGAAACGTTCATAGCAGTCATCTTTTTTTTAGAAATGTTTGATTTCAAGACTTCCTAAACTTAATGTTTTAAAATGAAATAACCTAAATTTTCACATTTAATATTCTGCGTCATTAAACCTATAAACATACGCTTCATAAACAGGTTTTTACTTTGTACAACTTCACCTATCCAATGTCACAAAATAACAATTGCAAGTCAAACAGAAACCCGAAGAATTTTTGAACTCTATTCGCATTGTATGTAAATTTTCTTCGATAAAAGAATCGGTGTAATTACTCGTATATGGCATTATAACGTTTGTAACCATTGTAAATCGGAGTTAGGCGCGGCGAGCGATAACAAAATCTATCAGCATTCAACCTGCCCGTTAGTTGATTGGTATCGGTGTGCGTTCAATTGTTCTCTTAAATTTATCTTTAACTTTCAAACTATAATACTTTCAGTTATTTATTTACAAAACAAAACGTAAATAGGTATATTTTGAGCTTTGAAACTCTGCTAACTTCATGTACGTATTCACGTATGTAGGTTTGATAGTTTTAAAACCAATTTATGCCGGTTATAAAATAGTACAAGTAGTAGATCGATACCAGTACTAGAAACGTTAAGATATTTCTAACTATAAGACCATTGTCGATATTGGTAACGAGTCTTTCAAAATGCGTTTGTAGATTTAAATTTAAAAAATCTCCAACTAGGCCAGTACATTCTTGTAAAGTATTATTTGCGTATGTGGTTTATTACATACACCTACTTTTATTAATTATACATACTATTAGTGCAGACCTTACGGTTAATATCCGCAGTATAGATGGATTCAGGCATTTAAATCGAGGTATGACTGGTTGCATTTAACAATACTAACTGCATCTAGATTTAGTCGGTTAAAACTAGGTACATAACGTATATACACGTATATCATACATTAAAAACGTTTATCGATATATGTAGTTCCTTTTAGAAACGGTTAAAAATGTTTTGTATTTCAAACTTATCGTCAGTGCCTAGATACAATAATGAATTCACGTTCATTTCCTGCAGCAAACACCACAATTGTATCCAACAGCTTTTTACATTTTCCTAAATACATACATTATAGTACATATTGTACGTGTAGGTATATCTACTGTATACACTTCGAACATCAGTTTAAAATATCTATGTTTTGAGACTAAATTATTGTAGTTATTTTTACTTATTTATTAAGGCTGAAGAATTTTTGTTTGATAGTTTGTTTATACACGCTATCGTCTGTAAGTGCTGGATGGATTCGGAAAAACAAACGGGAAGTAATATAGATACAAAAAATTTAAATGTAATTTACCATTAACTAATAAAAAGTAGTATCTATCCGTCCCCCCTAGCCAAGTTGCAAGCGTTTTTCTTAATGCAATCCTTAACGACTAAATTCTCTACTCTCTCTGTCTGTCTAAGATTAGCCAATGGCATTTACATTAAGAGCATTTATTTATTTTAAATCAAATAATACTAAAAACCTTGGTCTGATGCCAGTACCTTTAATGACACAACATTGACACCTTGCTGCATGCATGCTCTTTGTGACAGAAATTAATAAAATAGTTCTTTCCGTGGTTAATGCTTACCAAAAAAAGTACTGTTTTTGTGTCTTGTTACATCATTTATTTTCTTTTAATAGTGTTTCTGGTAAAATTAAACGCTTATGTAGATATTTGTTCGAACGAAACGATAGGGATTGACATGGTACGTTGGGGTTCCAGGGTTTTCCTTTCCAGGGTGCACCTAGTTCCCCGGCATCTAGTACCCGAGATGGTGTGCGGTTTTAGTCGGTTCGAGCCCGACATGCCACCAGGAGGTGGTATCCGAAGGGATTTCTGAACGAGAAAAAAAAAAGGGGTACATTGACATAATCATCCATACTACGTCTACGTCTGTCGGTTTCGCTTTCACGGCTAAACTGCTGCACGGATTTTAATTTAACTTGGCTTAACGATTACGAGAATTTAGGCATTAACGATTGAAGAAAGAAAAACGCTTGCAACTTGACTAGGGGGGCTGGTTATCTGCAAGAAATCGAAGATTGAGAAAAGTTCAAGGAATATTTGTCTAGCAAATGAAATAAACTGATATATATTATTGAAATTATTTAAGTTATAAAATATATCTAATCTATCACTGTTTACGATTTTAGAAAAAGGAAAAGAGATACATTTGTAATCAAATTTTAACTTGATTCAAGGATATTTATATGAAATATGATTAGTTGAGTAAATTTTAAAATTTTGAATGTCCGAGTTACTTCACTCTTATAGTAACATAATTAATGAGGTCTTATTAAAGCCATTAAAGGACTGACAAAAAAATGCAGTAAAATTAGTACTTAAATTTATTGTACCTTTAATAAGTTGGGACATGTATAAAATAAATAACATTATTCTTTAGTAGAATTGGCGATTTTATTGCAATTCAGTGCTTTATGGGTCATCTATTCTCACTTGTCTGGCACTGAACGCAATCATTTGCTAAACAGTAACTAATTCATTCAATAAAATCTATTAAAATAAATTGATTTTAAAAATTCATGCAACTTGTTCACGTCTAATTCAATTCTATGAATCCTTGTACGCGTTTTATTATATTCTGAACGTTTTATAATGACTATTGCAAAATACCGTGACCGAGTGATGACTAAAGTAATAAAAATTGATGTTTTATATTTAGGTATAATAAATATGTATTTTAAATAAAATGTAAATAAATATTTCGGACAACTAACACACAACAACGCCATCTAGTCCCAAACTAAGCAGATCTTATATTATGTATTTCTATGTCAAATTTCATCCATATTTGTTTTTAGCCTCAAAAATATACGCGTTTATTATATTGACAAGACATCTTAATGTTTAGAAAGAGAGAAACATTTCTTTCAATTGCTTTTAGTCTAAATATAAATATTGAAAAGTTAATCATTTACAGCCTTATTCATAAACGTTATTTATCTTTAAGCAACGTTCTGTATTATTTTCAACTTTAAACTTATAGCCTTAAGGTTAAAAATAACACAAAACCTATATATGAATAGGCTGAAAACATTCTTTCATATTATTAAAGAGATAAGTGACATCGCACACTCGTAATAATCCGTTTGTGTACCGCGGTGTCTCGAACAAAGTTCTACGGCGTAGCCTGTAGCCACAGGAGGCGTGTCCAAGATACGCCCATATTCACATTTCTTGGCAACACTCTATTAACTACAATTAAATAATGACATTATGATTATGTAGTTTAATCAGTTTTGTAAGTTAAACGATTAAATTGAATGTGAAAGAATTTACGCGTTCTAATTTAAAGCATGCATGGTTTATGTGTTAGTAGTTTCATTATAACCATGAAATTACTAGTGGTGATGATTTTAAGGACATATATAAGTACACACCATATTATTATTCATCCATACTGATATTATAAATTCGAAAATAACTCGGTCTGTCTAACTATTACGCTTAACCTAATGAAATTTAGACAGGGATATAATTTGAATCTCGAGGAAGAACATAAGTTACTTATACCGTGATAACCGACACACACTTAGGGGTAGGCGAAGTCCTTTCGGGGGATATTTACAAACCGTCGAGTCCGATATGCCACCAGGAGGTGGTATCCGAGTGGATTCCGCACGAGGGAAAAAGTTACCTTATAATAATCTTTTAAATGAAAACAGAATTCGATAGATAGGTTTAATCTAAATTGGAAGGCAGAAGTAACACAAATAGTATATATATTTTAGATTACGTCATGTAACTTATTAACTTAAGCCAAGGATGATGACTGCACACATGGTGAAGTGGTTTGAGCGATTACCTCGACTCTTTCTATTGTGCTGAGCGTTGTGGATTCAAACCCCACATGCGACAAAACTTTGTACGATCCACAAATTGTTGTTGTGAGTCGCTGGTTCTTTGCGTTTCATGAATGTTTGTAAAATCCTTTACGGTGCAAGAGTATTTCCAGTGCGGGAGTTGTCTTTTTTAAAAAACAAATGAAGAATCAAATGCCGAAACTCATGTGCATGCCAATTTATACTCTAAGCTAAAAAGCGTAAGGGATAATTTCAGTACTGACCTAAATAATCTTGAAACAAATGAAATGATACACATACAAATAGGTCACGTTATAACGATAATAATATACACAGACATGCAGACATCACAACGTACAAGTACATAAATAAATTTTAAACATACGCAAGTCAACAAAGCAAATGGTTGCCGTACATTAAAAGAGGAACGCGTTGAGCGAACAAAAGCCATTGCACGTCACAACATTAAACAAATACCGTGGCCTTTTGCTATCTGTCTATATTGCACCAAGTTTTAATGAAAGAAAGAATACATTTATAATGTATCACACACAGAGGTAAATAGTAAACATGAAACATTTCTGACCTCCGTTTGACTCCAAAATGTTCGTAATTGAATTTGAATGGAGCCGACGTAGGAATGTTTCACAGAATCCTATCGGAACCAAATAGCGATGATGCGAAGGCTCTGTTTAGATTCATGTCGATTGTTCTTAGACGATAAGTATGTAGTCACTTGTTCAGGATAGATCTAGCATACACTGTGCGTAAAAGTTCCAAAAAAAAATGTTCGTAAAATCAGCATTGTGTTAAAATATTTAAAATGGAAAGGAAAAAAGGTATTGATAATAATATTGAAAGTGTAAAAATAATAATATAAGTAGGAAGTACAAGTTGCAGCCTTATCGCTCAGAGGCAATCTCAGGTAGGCAGGCAGGCCATCATACAAGCAATCATAATTGAAATTATGAAAATAAATTAAAAAAATGTATCTTTACAAAGGCTACTTTTAACTATGATTAAAAACAATTATTTTATTGTTATCGATAAATAAACCGTAGAAGTAGTTAATTAAAGGTAATAATAGAAAAAAGTGTAAATAATTACCTATATTTATGTTGAAAGTTATTTTATTTTAAGTTATAAAATAGTGATGCATTTATTTTATGTCGGCTAGTGGATGTACTATAGCCATTGGACCATTAAAATTAGATGTTTTATGCGACTGTTCGCAGCTCCAAAGCTAGCTATACACAGTAAGGTGTAACTGACAGGTTTACCTGTACAGTTACACCCATCAGGTAAGCTTGAGTTGATTAGATGATATACCTGCACAGTAGTGCAATATACACGCTCCAGTTTACCTGTAAAGTTCAACTGTACAGGCAAACCTGTCAAGTAAGCCCTAACGTGTATGGCTACATTAATAAGAAAAGGAGGGTAACTACACGTGGTGATATTTTCGTAAACCTTTTGTGGTTTTGTAGTTACTACTAAAATTCAAGATTCGATTTTATGTTGTCCTTCACACTGCTAGCACAATGGTAGCCAACCTTTTTTTTACCTGAAAACCGTTATAAACTGATGCACATTTATATTTATATTTTTTGTCCTTATTGAGATAAAATAAGGACAAAAAATATAGTGGTGGCATAATGGTAGCGTATTCGACTTCTAAGCTTGAGGTCTCGGGTTCGATTCCCGGGTCGGACCTAATGTTTGTATGATCTACAAATATTTGTTTCGGTTTGAATTTGGGTGTTTTCTATGTATAATATGTATGTATTTACAAAAAAAAGTATTTAAGCAATTATATCAGTTGTCTATTACCCATAACACAAGCTCTGCTCAGCTTGGGACTAGATGGCGTTGTGTGTTAGATGTCCGGAATATTTAATATTATTATTAAATATGGAAAGTTTATGTATTTATAGATACTTTGTGTCTCTTTGCTGATAAAACTACCTTAACAACTTCATGTATTATATTATGTACATTATATTCTGTACATCGTTGTTGGATATAGACGAAGCAATAGGCGTCGGATATATATACAATATACATCCTTGTTGCCCACGATGTGCTGTGATGTTCTGCTGGCATGCCTAAGATAGGATACATAACTTCACGCTTAGACCGATAGCAACGAGCAAGATTAAAAAGAGACGCAGATGAATTTGCGTGAGTCAGCTAGTATAATTATATTTTAAGGGTTTCCATGTAATATTCAATTCACAAGCAGACACACATTAGACGCACGAGTGGGTTGTGCAAATGACACCCCTCGATTTGCTGCAACAATCAAAAATATTAACCCTAGCTTTTATCATTTCCTTAGCAATTAAATTTATCAATTTTTTTTTTTTAAATGAACGTGTGAATTGTTCTTCAACAAAAGTATACACGATCTTAATTACATACAACCGTCTAAATTAAAACAAAGCTTATTTTTCTCGTCATCAGGAACACGATTAATCACATCAGATGCAATTGTGAAAATCTATAAAATCAATTCTAAAGTACTTTTAATTTTGCTATCGTAACTTAATGCTTTATAAGCTAATGGCTTTAAAATGGTAATCTGAATTTTTTTTCTTATCTTGCGTTCTTACTTTCTGTTATTGATAAGCACTTGAGGAAAGAATATAGGTAAATGTGAATGAAATTGTATCGTTGGCGTACACTTAAAAGTGACTTTAGTACTTTATAAAATCATATCTACACATAAAGGTATATCTAATAGATCCACTGGCGTAGTTAGCAATAAAGTATCATAATAATTTATGAAATATTAATTATATTTATTAACAGATTCTAATTAACAGAAATCAATTTCCTCTACGTAACAAACGTTAATAAAACAAGTATTAAATAAAAACAATAAGAAAAGTTTAATCTAATTTTGATAAATCTTTATTAGTAAAAGTAGCTAGTCTTAATCTTTTCTACTAACAATATATAATAAGTACATGTATGTATATACTATTTAATGTAACATTTTATTCCTATACTTTTTTTATAATAGACCATTCCCGCTTTAAGAATCCTGTGTCGCTGAGGACTTTAGTACATGAAAAGGACGCAAAGAACATCCAAACTCAGAACAATAATAAATGTTCATAATGAATGGTATCTATAAGAGAAAAGAAAAGATTGAGATTAAACTATATTAGCTCGAACAGACCAGGGCTTAGAATTCTATATACCTACCCTAATAATAGAATGGATTGGGATGTCTAAGCTATGTCAGCTCGAATAGTTCGAGGTTTAAAATTCCATTCACTTTAATAAAAATAATAAAAAAATATTAATAATAGGCACTCTTCTTTCCCGCAAGCAAAAATTATTATTAATGAGTTGATAAGATTAGCGATATTATACCCTCGATAACACTTGGGCTACAAACTGATTGTCAAATGTGTAGGTATAGAAATAATAAATCGACAAACAACTCATATTTCGATTATCACTAAATCTATATTATAACAACTTCAACAAATCTTTTACGGAACCGAATTTGATAGGTTTTTTGAGCAAGCTAATATAGCCAATGTGTCTCAAAGTTCTAAAATTATGCGCTTTAAAGGAATAAATAGAATAGCTTTGTGTTGAATGTGTCTATGTATATTTATAAAAATATACTACGTTCTCATGTGATTCACTATAACATCGTTTTCGCCGATACTTTCTTAGAATTTATATATTAAAATTTTGCTATTGAATTTTTTTAAATTTAAAATTAAATTGATCACGATTTTATATCTGTTTCGGATCATGGGGCAGGAGACTGTTCCAAAATTATGAAAAAAGGTAGAAATCATAAACGTTTAATTTAATTTTACTAATTTTGGACAAGTATAGTTTTGAATCATATATTACTATATGTACTAGATAATCTTCAGAACTTAGTGTACTTTCGGTGTGAAATGGTTTAGTTGACTTTTTATACTTTAGTAAAAATATTTTTTAGTGTTTCACGATGATTTTATGACACACAAAACATGACGGCCATGATGACACACAAAAATATCAAACGAGCTACGGTAATGTATTTATATGTTCTCTAACTTTTCAAATTGTATACAAGAGGTAGGTACAAAGGTAAAATTTTACAAATAGCTTATAAATAACATAATGGTTAGGCACAGCAAGGGACTGTTTATCGTGGCAGCAATGACACGTACACGCCACAAGCAATGCACTAGCATTACATAAATAAAGTAGTGGTACAGCGAGTCTACTGCTACTGGCTTGCATTTTAGACTTTTACTAGCCAGTACAAACAGGACATCATAAAAAAATACAGTCGAAAATGAATAACTGTCCGAATAATTAATATACTTTATTTGGACTTAGCCACTCGTCACAAAAGGCGGACACATTTTAACTGACATTTGATTTGCATTTTAACTTTACGTTAGTAATGAAACGTTGGGTAAAGGTGATTTTAAATAACCCTTACCTATCTTTTTTCATTGTAATGACTGCTTTCAGATATAATTTAAATTCAGTGTAAAAATGTACTGGAAAGTTTATTTTTGACAGTTGTGGTGTGAGAGAAATAGTTCCTATGGTAATAATTAATGTAATTTGTGACTTTAGCTATTGATTTTTTTCAAATAAGATTGATGTTATTGAGCGTTACGTATGTATACGACTGTACCGTAGTTAGATGGCTGCCGGTCGTACGACCCGTACACTATCAGATGTCACTCTTTTGTTTTATACAAGTACTTCAGCACGTCCCGGCTGGAGACTGCTCGCTCCGACCCAACGGTTATATAGAGCAAAGCTACTAAGATGCTCTGGAGTGTTGACTTGAACACGACTTAGGATTAAAGCGTCGCTGCTTCGTAATCTTAACAATGAATCAATCACTGTGCAGTATTTTGTTTTTTATATCTTTCGCAATCATACAGTCAAAGTAAGACCAAGACTGTAACAAATTGCATTGTCAAGATCAAATTAAATATATATTTTTTGAAGATGAGCAATGAATCTATATATATATAAATGTTATGTTGGTTTGTGTACGCTTCAATAACTCAAAAAGTTCTGCACCGATCGAGCTGAAATTTTAGAATGATATATAATCCGCATCAAGGATTGTTTTCATCTAATTTTTGCATCAGTCACATATCCGCGACCGCGAAAAAACCGACATATACGCGGGCGGAGCCGCGGGCATCAGCTAGTTTTTAATAAAAATGCGTTTTATTAGTATGTTTAGGTACAAAGGTATCGTTTATTTGAAGTAGCCTAGCCACCCAAACTTTCAGAATTGACAGATCGTGCACAAATATTTCGAACACAACAATTATTTTTTTTAAACTAAAGAAACTTAAATCCATTACCTTCTTTATTTTTTGTTAATCTAAACATCAATATAATAATTCAGTGGGCCGTAAAGTCTAACGAAGCAAATTGAATGTTGTTATAAACTTGTTTTAAATTTAAAATATTTTATAGGTATTTTAATTGAATAAGTAAATAGCAAAAAGTCTACAATGTACCAAAGTTCAGTCGAAGGTTGTTGACAAAATGTAAGGTGTTTATATCCTGCTGAAATTATGGGGCTCTTGTTATTTTCACGCGTAGTAAGCGAATAAACGTCACGTGAACCACCAGGCGACAGCCCATCTAAAGTAGGCCCAATGTTTTAATTTTCCAGAAAGTTCCATATTCACGATAACTATCCATTATTAATATAACACATTTCGCAGTAGAAAAGTGTTACTATGAATTGCGATTATTATAGTTATTTGGATGTTACAAGGAGGGTGCAATGCTCTTCCCTTTGGGTGCAACCCACCCTAACTCGAATTGAAAATGGGGTTGTGATTCATTTCCCACGAGCCCCACGCTGCACCAAACTAAAAGCCTCAAACATTATTACATTTAAACTCACTGCGTCGAAAAAAAGCGTCGTTTACTACATCTGCTGTTTAAAAGTCGAGTCTAAATAATATTATCTAAATGGCTAAACTTTAAATGCAATAATCATATTATACAACACAGGTAATTGGTTCTTCACGCAATAATCGATCAAAACTTTGACCATCAATTTTGCATAACTGTCATTAGAAATAATAATACCTATACGTATATATTGATGAATTGGAAGTTTGGTGTCTGTGACATTTCATAAAGTGAAAACTCTTCCGCGATAATTAAGTCTTTTCGGCGTAACGCATTATATTTATTTTCAGTAAGTGCTTTGTTTGACATTTATACCTGCGTGGAACAACTTCCGTGTTTGATGTAATTTTGCGATTATGCCTTGTGTGTATTGTACATGTACTTAGCTGCCGGTGGGTTAGGTATAATGTAGGTAGCAATGAGGTGCGATAACGCGCTAACTGTGCGATACGGTTGCTGTTTCAGACCCGACACGAGTCGACTGCGCACGAGCATTCAAGTTTACGTGTCAATTCAGTTTCACATATTTCTCTCGTTGTACGGGTAATACAAAAAAGCTATTCGTGACAAAACAAAAAAAAATAAGATGGAAAAAACTTACAAAACCATATCCTCTGCTCTTGCTCGTCTGTCTATCTGTGATGACCACGGCCTCTTCGATATCTCCATAAACTGCAAAGTGTTCCCTTAAGCTCTTGTCTGTGGTATGGTATGGAAGTCCTCCAACAAAGAGTTTGGTCCAGGTGGTGTCTTTTTGGCCTGGCAGTGCGCCCAATGCCAGCAGCCCCTCGGACTCGGCCGGCAGAGCGCCTGCCATCAACATGCCTTGCACAGCCTCCGTCGCGCCGGCTACCGTTGCACTCTGCTAACACTGTCACTGCGGCCGCTGTCGCGGTTCAACAAGTCTACGAGCGGCACGAGTGTGTAGGTTAAGTTACAGTAGTAAACACTCGTACGTGCGGGTGCGACCGTTCGTCGTTGTGGTTTAGCGCGGACTGATGCTCGTTCGGAGCGCACGTGGCGCTCCGGTACTAATTTTAGCCCCCGCCGCGCCCCCCTCGTCACCATATGCGTCGGCACCGTCCCGGCCACATGCGTAGCGTGCCCTACCAATCCTACCATGCCCTACTGCCTGCTACCCTCTCCTCACGCTAAATGATATGCCTCGTTATCACAACCATGTAACTTCTCAATGTTATGTCTTGATCGTTTTGCAATATTACGGCCACCTGGACGTCCATTACCTACAATGTTCATGTGTACTTAGAAATTCACTCATAAGTTGAATAAACTATTAATTTATTACAGGAATTTATCGATAAAGTTATCGTGTTACTGTTCTAATACCGAAAATTGTTACTTATTTGTGACTTATTGGGTCACTTGCTCCACATTTGTACCTAACCTTCCAGCATTCGCTTCCCGTGGATATTTTAAGAAATGATTAAGTAAATTTGTTTGAAGCACGGGAATCTAATCTAAAACTTTATGATTTCAAATGTTGGTGCTAGTTTATAATTTTAAATTAGGTACTTAAATTTAAAATACAAAAAAAAAACGTCAAAGCGCCAGGTCGTCGCAGCCTGATAGATAGTCGGCAATATCTTACAAGAATTATGTAAATACTAGGTGACCCACGCAACCTCGTTTGTGTCTTCTATTGTCCGTAGCGTGATATCTATCCCCCGTTTTTGAAATATTCTTCATTGGTACTCCGCTCCTATTGGTCTTAGTGTGATGATATAAAGTCTATAGCTCGCTCGATAAATTGGCTATCTAACACTCAAAGAATTTTCAAAGAATTGTTCAGACCAATACCTGAGATTAGCACGTTTAAGCAAACAAACTTTTCAGCTTTATATCTCTTATATATAAAATTCTCGTCTCACGGGGTGCGTAATCGAACTCCTCCGAAACAGCTCGACCGATTTTGATGAATTTTTTTGTGATTATCCGGTATCTATGAGAATCGGTTGTAATCTATTTTTCATCCCCCTAAATGTTAGGGGTAGTCCACCCCTAAATTTTATTTTTTATTTTTTTGACAAAATTTTTAATTTCTATTTTTTTATGATGCAGCATTAGAAAATACATACAACCCTAGATTTTCAACACTCTACGATCAACCCCTATTTTTCCATCGCGATTTTTATTGACCCACCTCTACAACATATATTCCCTTTTATGGCAAAGCAACGTTTGCCGGGACAGCTAGTATTAGTATAGATAAGTTAAGAAGTTGTTAGTACAAGCAGAGACAATATATATTTCTAATATTATTTTCTTTCTTATTTCTAATAATAGTATCCACTCTCACTTCTTTCTTTTTTCTTTTAGATATTTCAATTTAACATTTTCATTACTTTTGAACTAAAAATAAATTTAAATACTTTTGAAATAAAAAAGGTGTTTGAAAGTGAAAGATTCCCAAGTTTCTAGACGGTACTCGTGTATTATTTACATTTCCAACGTAATCAAGCAATTGTCTTGCAAGACACCTACACTGTTGTAAGAAAGATCATCTATACTAATATCTATACTAATCTATACTAATAATAAAGCTGAAGAGTTTGTTTGTTTGTTTGTTTGTTTGAACGCGCTAATCTAACGCACCGCGAGTCCGATTTGAAAAATTCTTTCAGTGTTGGATAGTCCATTTATCAAGGAAGGCTATAGGCTATATATCATCACGCTAATACTAAAAGGAGCCGAGCACCAATGAAGAATGTTTCAAACACGGGGGGAAATTTTCACGCTACGGGCAATTTAAGACGCATACGAGGTTGCGTGGGACAGCTAGTGTAAGTATAAAATAACCTAATGAAATTAAAAGACACACGCGTTGCCTGATTGGTTTTAGTCAAATCGGGATTTTGAGACTTTTTAGTGAAAAAAAGCGGAATTCTTCAGTCGAAAGCGGGACAAAGTAAAATAACGTATCAACGTATCGCATCTAATTAGACATTACCAGAGATGAGTAAGAGTGACCCAAAAAAAATGTTGTTCGCAATATTTTTGTTTTTCTGCTACATGCTACATCATTCCATCGTGAAAGATCTAATGCCATTTCCTGTTTGTAATGTAATGGTGGAATATTTATTTTCTTATTGCCTGTCAATATTATTGACGACTAGCTGAACCCCGCGGTGCTACCCGCGGTACGATGATAACTGCGGGCAACGCCGGGAGGCGAAGCTATAGCTTTATAAATAGTAGCCTATGTGTTATTCTGATGTATAAGCTATATTGTGGTAAAGTTTCATTCAAATCCATTCAGTAGTTTTTACGTGAAAGAGTAACAAACATCCATACATACATACATCCATACTTACAAACTTTCGCCTTTATAATAGTAGTAGGATAAAGCACTACGGCCAAATAACTGATTTTGCTTTCGGCGTCCGGCCAGTTATCCCCAAGAAGCGGGACAAAACCTATCCCGCGGGGGACACTCCAAATTTTGCAATTCAAACAGCGGGGCATTCCGCCAAAATCGGGTCGTCTGACAACGCTAGTGTCGACATAGTACCATTACCATTAAAAGAAAATTCTCAAATAAGCGAACTATGCGAAGCTAAAAGGAGGATTAATAGTCTATGCCTAAACTACTGGATCGAATGAATGAGATGTCAATAGATTCATTCATTCAGTAGCTTAGTTAGTTAGTATCGCTTTTTGAACTTTTTTAATAAGTAGGTGCATAACCAATTGAAAAATAAAAGAAATTCTAAACCTTATTGAATATTTTACTCCGCCCGCGTGTTTGTCAGTTATTGACAGCAAAGAGTAGCTTATGTTCTTCCTTAAGAATCAAAGTAGCTCCATGCCAAATTTCATTAAAATCGGTGCAGCGGTTTGGCCGTAAAAGCAGGACAGACAGACATAGTTACTTTCGAATTTGACCATCAGGAATATTTAAAAAAAAAACTTTTTAGTCTGATATTTTTTAACACTAACAAAGAGCAATAAACAGTGAATAAAATTGATTAAAACCTTAATTGTAGTTATTTAATTTAGTTTGTAATCAATTATTTTTGTCATTGACTCTATAAATAAACAAGTAGATAACTTAAAGGCACTTTAATTTTGGTCTGTTTGAAGTCGTTTCTAAGTTAAGTACTTGATGGTTAGGCCACGTCACTCGTATTAGCTGTTCGTTAGTACATAAAACTGTTTAAAACTAGATTAACCAACTAGTTGCGCCCCGTGGTGGTACGCAGTTGTTATTATACCTTTACATCAACAACCACTGGTAATTATGTGAAGCTAGTTAAAAAAGGCAGCCTCAGTTATTTCTTATAACCACAGTTATATACCAATTCCACAGCAAAACTATGGAATTAGTATATAACTGTGGTTATGTATGGCCTGCGGTGTTCCCGGACCAATACGACCTTCAAACCTTCAAGAAAAGAGCGTACTCCTTACTAAAAGGCCGGCAACGCACTTGTGACGCCTCTGGTGTTGCGGGTGTCAATGGGCGGCGGTAATCGCTTACCATCAGGCGATACGTCTGCCCCATAAATAATAAAAAAAAGCAATAAAAGTCCCATAAAAATTGGTCCAGCCGTTCCAGAATTGAAATGATTTTTTGTTGTACCTTATATGTACAAATAGACACTTCAATATTATTTATTTGTATTACGTAACTCTGATACAGAATTCACATAGCACATTCTCAAAGTTAAATTATAACGTCATTTTAAATAATTAATTGTGTTTGAATCAATAGCAAACCCATTTCAAATTGAAAATTCATTCATCTTTAGCCAGCCAGTAGAACGAAGGCCTTAAAAAACGTATTACTTTAGTATAATCTATTTGAATTGAATTTTCGGATAGTTATATCGTTTCTACGAGTATATCAGTATTGACAAACACAGACACTAGATTAATGATAATCAACCTAATTATCCGGTACATTATTAATAGTATTAATAGTACTAATTTTAAATCATGGCTTAACTTTGATAGTTTTCAGGAATGATAATAAACATTTGTGATTGTTACTTTTTTTTTAATGGACTGCCTCGGTGGCGTAGTGGTAGCGTATGCAACTGCTAAGCTTGAGGTCTCGGGTTCGATTCCCGGGTCGGACCAAATGTTTATATGATCTGCAAATATTGGTTTCGGAATTTGGGTGTTTTCTATGTATAATATGTATGTATTTACAAAAAAAAAGTATATAAGTATTTATATCAGTTGTCTAGTACCCATAACACAAGCTCTGCTTAGCTTGGGACTAGATAGCGTTGTGTGTTAGAAGTCTATTTATTATTATTAATTAGCGTTGGCTCCACCCTTGTGTATATCGGGTATTGCGACAAAAAATGACGTATGTCCTTCGCCAAAGCCAATCTATCTATTTTCCAATCTATTCATTATAATCGGTTCAGTAGTTTATCCGTGGAAGTGTACAGACAGACAGGCAGAGTTACTTTCGGATTTATAATGTTAGTGTGGGGGAACGGGTATCATGTTCCACCCAACACAAAGGGAGGATCTTTCGACCAGGCGAGGTGGTCATGCCTGGCGGGCTACTGCCCAACAGTTGATGTTGGGATGTTGTATATATGATAATCGGCGCGAGAACATCTATTGCGCCATTCAGGATTGATAGTTACTCCGTGTAGTTACTTCGTAGTTCGTATCTTCGGTAGATGGCGCTGTATGTGGAGGTCGCCACATTAGTATAGAGTAGGTAATAAATATCACAATTAGCAAAAATGTCCTAGTTATTTAAGGTACCGATTGATGTGCAATGAGATAGAAATGAGTTTATTCTGCAAATTATATACTAAGAACCATTCGTAGTTTCGTAGTCGTAGAGGCAAATACGCTGTAGTTGTTTGTAGCAACCCTGATGATGACGGACAATTTTATTGTTAAACTACGAGTAGCTGAAAGCCACGGGGCGAAGCTAGTCTAAAAAAGTAGCCTAAGTTACTCCTTATATCATCAGCTATCTACCAGTGGAAGTCCCGTCAAACAAATACAACAAAAATTGTTTACAAATAACAAATATTACCACGATAACAGTAAAACAAAAATTAAAAAAAACATGATCTTTTTTTAAGGCGTACACAAGCGTGCATAGCACATGACCTTAACTTTTAAACACTTTTGATAAGTGTATGACGATCTTCTCATATAACTTTTCGACTACCATTAGTAGCAATTTAGTTAACCACAAACATCTTGACAATCCAGTACATGCTGTGGCGTCTATTTGTGTCGATCTAGGATTTTTAACTGTAGCTTCAATTGAACGTTCATAAAATAAATGTCACTTAAGTAGTGTCTGAATAATTTATTTTGTGATCGTTCCTTTTACAACTTCCTAATCGAGATATGTCTTATATAAATCCATGAACTGCCGGTTAACAGTTCAGAGAAACAAATATAAAGGATACATAGCAGAGGCCAGGTATCGCTGACGATTTAGGTGTCAGAGGTGGTTGAAGGACCTCCGTCCTTCAAACGTGTAGGTTGGAAGGTGACAAGCGAAGTCATCTGCCATTCTAGTAGAAGAAAACTCAGAGACAGGTAGAGATCACTGTGGACTCACTTGTGAGAGATACGTCTGTAAGCTATAATTTCTTTTCAAGATTATTTATTTATTTATACTTTATGCACAAATGTACAGAGGCGGACTTAATGCCGTAGGCATTTTCTAACAGTCGACCTTAGGGCGATGCAGAGCCAAACTTGGTAGATGCACAGAAAATAGAAATGTAGGTAAAGATATCATACATATAGCTTATATACACACATATATACATATATACACACACACATATACATACATATACATACACATATATACATAAAAATAATAATACATACTACTAAATAAATTTATTTACATACCTTTACATAAATACATATAATACTAATTCAAGAGGGAGAGTATAAAATTAAGATGAATCTGATAAACTGTTTAGAAAATGTTTCCGCACTAGAAATCTGAACGTTTGTCGAGTTTTTGCCATCCTGATCTCGAGTGGAAGCGCGTTCCATAACAGAATTGACTGTACCAAGAAAGTAGAATGTACAAAGTCAGAGCGGTGAGTGGGACAGTGGAGAAGTATGTTGTTTGAAGATCTAAGGCTTCTGACATGGTTTGCACCTAAATATTGTAATTGACTAGTTAAGTAGGAAGGAGAACTTGGAGAAGAGAGTAAAGAATATAGAGTGGTTAATGCTCGTACCTGTCTACGTTGGCGAATCGGTAGCCATTTCAAATGGGAGCGATGCTGAGACACGTGATCATATTTGCGTAAATTGAAAACAAATCGAATGCAATTGTTGAGAAGACGGTCAAGTTTATTGAGCAGATCTGCATTCAGGTCGAAGTAGCACATATCACCATAGTCGATTATAGGGAATATTAGGGTCTGAACAAGCATTGCCTTAGTTTCTGATGGAAGGAAGTTCTTAAGTGCATAGAGAGCGCGCAAAGAACCTGTAACTTTCTGGCACACGGAAGCAACTTGTTTTCGCCAATTAAGAGTTGTGTCAATATACAGTCCGAGGTCCTTAACACTTTCAGTGTATGGAATAACCATGCCGTCATAAGTAAGTGGTGGAAGTGAAGCAAGGTCGATCTGGTTTATAGAACGGTTACTCCCGACGATAATAGCCTGGCATTTAGTCGGATTTACCGATACCCCAAACATATCCGACCAGTGTTTAATGGCTGCCAGGTCACTATTAAGGGCCGAAACCGCGGACGACACATTGCACAACTCCGTTTGACGATATAACTGCAAGTCATCGGCGTATAGATGGAAGGAACACTGAAGTCTAAGGGTAATAAGGTTAATAAAGATGGAAAATAAGAGAGGTGAAAGAATACCGCCTTGAGGAACGCCAGCAGCAAGACCAAGCCAGCCAGAAGAGGAATCTTCTACTCTGACAGATTGTTGACGATCTTGAAGGTAAGAGGAAAACCAGTCCAGTACTTCTTGAGAGGCTGAAATAAAGGATAGGATAGTAAGGAGGAGTTCATAACTGACGGTATTGAAGGCATTGGAAAAGTCAATTAGTACTACCGGTGTAACCTTAGTACTCTCCATCCCCGCCTTAATGTCGCCAGTTACTTTAAGAAGAGCAGAAACTGTACTATGGCCCGGTCGAAACCCTGACTGGAAAGGACTGAGTAAGCTGTTACTGTAAACAAAGTGGGAGAACTGTTTGTGGACGCAGGCCTCTAGCACCTTGGACAGGAAAGGAAGGATAGAAATTGGTCGAAAATCAGTTGGAAGAGAAGGATTAGGAGTTTTAGGTAAAGGACGCACATACGCTCTTCGCCACAGAGAAGGAAATGTGCCTGACATGAGGGAGAAGTTTACTATATGAGAGATAGCGGGAAGGAGGTGAACTAGCAGTGTTGTGATCATTCTCCGACTAATGCCATCACACCCAATCGCTTGGGATTTTATAGACAGGATGATTTTCCTAACCTCTCCTTCTGTAACCAGACTGAAATTAAAAGGGCTTACGTTAGGACGCGGTAGACTATTGATGTAATTATGAGCTTGAAGTTCAGATAGACTGTCCAAAGTGAGAGAGGTGGTAAATTGTTGATTAAGTGAATCAAGGCTTATTGATTGTGGAAAGTCTACATGTTGCGTTCTGCCGATACCAAGAGTTCCAAGGAACTTCCAGATGTCAGCAGGAGAGGAAGAGGAAATATTTTCAAGAATATAGCGGCGTTTGGCGTTCCTTATCATCTGGTTACACCGATTTCTCGCAGACTTATACAATCCCCAGTTGACTTCGACACGGTTCCCCTTGTAGGTCCTAAACGCCCGATTGCGACGTCTCATGGCGCTCCGAATACCCTCAGTCATCCATAGTGCCGGCGATCGCTTCATTGTAACCTTTTTAACCGGTGCGTGAGTGTCGTATAGTTTAGTGACTACTTCGTTAAAGACATGCACCTTGTCGTCGACAGAAGTGGAATTGATCAGAGATGACCAATCAATATGTGATGCATCATCACTCAATTTGTCGATGTCCAACCGTCCAAAGCAACGCCTGTATAGGATTTTAGGTTTGGATTTTGGTGGTTTGAGGACGTAGGAGAGGAAAATCAGGTCATGATGTGAAAATCCGGGAGCGTCAAGTTGACCGTGAGAGGAAACAAGGGAAGGATTGGAAGTGATGATTAAATCAAGCCAAGTGTCCTCGCCGACATTATTGTGGTGAGTAGCATGTAATGGCAGAACATGAAGGCTGACCGATTCAAGAAGGAATTGGAGTTTACAGGAACGATTGGAGTTTAGGGCTAGGAGATTGGTATTAAAATCACCCATGATGATATGATGAGTATACTCCGCACCCAGCGATTCGAGAACTGTTTCGAAATCAGTGAAATAGTTACTAGAGGGGGGACAATAAACAACCCCAAGCACGACTTTAGCGCCTTGGACACAAACCTCTAAAAATAAGAATTCAGCAGAAGAAGAAGAAGATGATAGAATTCTATAGGGAAAGTCGTTACGTAGATAAATAGCTACGCCACCTCCTCTCTTCCCTATTCTGTCATTTCGAATAAGAATAAAGCCAGGTAATGAGTAGGAGGTGGAGAGAAGATGTGGTTTGAGCCAAGTCTCAGAGATCAGGACGGCATGAACATTGGCATCACAAAACGCCTCGTACAAGTCAGCAAAGTGGCTAGGAATGCTTTGGGCATTTAGATGACAAACATTAAATAGATGGCTATTTTTATTATTTATAAACGTACTGCGTAAAACACTACCTAGGGTATCTGTTATGGAGGAGAAGCTTTCATCACATAAAGAAGGTTCAGATTCATAAGCAGAAACATAACACTCGCTATCTGAGGACATGAACACAATTAACTGTTAATAAATTTGACTAAGACAAAAAATAAAAATATAAATATATTTATATATTAACTAGTATATAATAGGTATATATTAATAAAATTACGTGCAGATGTTCTGGTACACAGCTTATATCTCTGCACCACCCGCCAGCTTACATCACTAGAAAAAGTTGAAACATAACAAAAAAAAAACAAAAATATAAAATACAGATCGCAAGTTCTCAACAGTGCAACGAGAATGTCGGCGCCTCCGACTATTAACATTTTTGATGCAAAAATTGTAGTTATCGCGCAGTGTATTCGAACGGCAGCGACCGAAATGATTGAATGATTTAAAATGAACACACAAAACGTCAAGTAAAAGTAAACAAAGAAACAGTATATATTGAAAATAATGATAATAAATGTAAGTTAATGAAAACGATTAAAAATAATGTGTTTCGAAAAGGGATGCCACCTTTTTAACAGTAAATAACAAATATTAATATTTAATATTATGTTAAAGTTAAATTTCACTATTATCGGAGTGTCACCGCTAAAAGGAATTTATTTACAAGACCTGACCTCACTTGTCCGACTACCAGGTTTCGTGGAAGCCCTTTCCGCTTGTGGATATTTCACCAGCAGCGAGTTCAGCTCGTCGATGGTCGTAATCCTGTTCCGGACACCACCAGGGGTTTTGATGACTATGGTACCGTCCTGAGTCCAGCAAGCGGAGACACCAAAATGCAGCCTAGCCCTTGCGAAGACAGATTGCCTGCTCCTTGTCAGGAACTCCTTGACGGTAATAGGAGAACCCTTAAGTCCCGACTTGGCCCTCCATACTGCCGATCTGTCGTCCACAGTCGAGAACTTAATAAGTATAGGCCGCTGATGTTCCTTATTCAACACTCCAAGTCGATGGCATATCTTAATAGAGGAAGCAGATACATCCTTGAGGCCCATCCTACCGTTGATGACTTGAAGTGCGACTCCCCTGCAGTCCTCCCTCTCAGCCTCCTCGACACCCAAGAAGATCAGTGACTTACGCCGCTGTCTGGTTTCTATGATGTCAATCTGTCTGCAGCATTCGCTAATTTGTGTCCGGAGCAGGCCCAACATGGAGAAGACCAACTCCCGAAATGTTCGGAACTCCTCCGCAACCTTGGCCACAGTATCCTTGGCAGGGCCTGCACTCTGAATTTGAGCCTCAAGGTTACACATTTTTCTAGTGAATGTCTCCTCCAGTGTCTTCTGCGCCGACAATATCTCACTAAGTTGCGACATCCTCGGTTATAAGGTGAAATTTATTAAGAAACACTACAAAGCGATGGACCGGCAGGTGGTGTGGATGAAGTGGGTTATTGTCACATTAAATGTATACCTAACGTGACTACCAGCACTTAAACTATATTTACTTGCCCAAAGATATAGAATTAGGCAAAATGTACAATAAATACAATTAAATTAAATTCCGAGATTTACAAATACGTCTATACTTTTTTTACACCTACCGTCGAAAAAATCGATTATGCATACTTAAATCTCCGGATACTGGTAGCCAGCCGGTAGGAGTCGGCGTGCGCTTTAGTCGGTTCGAGTTCGACATAAACACCATACACGAATCACATTTCCTTCAAAATTAATCAAAAGATCAGGTAAAATAAACAGTGCACGGAATTTCACAGCCCAATCTCATATCATTGTTATAAGATATTTTTAATTGTTGTATGGATGGAATCAATGGCCGGTTTCATATGTCGTCCGAGCGGAAGTGAGCGAGGCAATGCGCGGGTGCCTACTCTGTGGGAACCGTATTGTTCTTGTGAACACACTATGTGGAACCGATCGCTTCCTCCGCCACTACATGTTTCCTCTCATAATATACGAGTACAACCTATTTGCTTTGAAACTTTACTTAGCAGTCTTCAATTCATGTATTTTTTTCAAAACTTTCGCATTATAATAGTTTAATCATAAATTTCATCTCTTGTAAGAATATTGATGGGACTATTGCATGACTGCACGGTTGGTCGAGTGGTGTCAGCGGTCGCCATGCCGCTTGCTACTGCGCCAAGTGTCGTGGGTTCAAATCCCACGCGGTACCTACAACACTTTGTGTGATCCACGAATTGTTGTCCCGAGTCTGGATGTTATTTGTGTCCGTTTCATGTATGTTTGTAAAGTCCCCCACGACACAGGATGTTTATTCCTAATGTGTCTTTAAAAAAAAAAAAGTCAGTAAATATTACATGAACATTTTTAAGAATGTCACACTACAAATCAATTAAAAAACCAGGCAAACTTTATATGCGTTGTTCATCTATGCCGCTAATCAAGCGTCTACGGTGACGATGGCAACTCAGAATACATACACAACGACAGTAAAAAAACATTAACAATGGGACACAATTTTTCAACCCTTTCAAACCTACTTCAAGATTTAAAAAAAGAAAATCAAAACAAATGTACGAGATTTGGGCGCGTTTCTTAAGAATTTAATTATATCCTGGTCAAAATAGACATTGACCCGTGCATTAATGCCCAACAAGCTGAAAATTTACAGTCACGTAAGGTATACCACTCTAATTAAATCCTGAAAAATTCTCATCAATCCCGTGAGGCTGCGTAGTCATGCATATTATGCATGACTACGACTAAGAAAACAAATATAAACTGAATGTTATTTCTTAAATAATTACATGATTAGAACTATTTATATCTTAAACCAAATTACAATTCTAAACTCATTTTTATGTAACGTCAATATTTTATATTAGTGATCTGCCTGACCTAGGTAAGACTTTTGTTTCAGACTTTGTCAATTTAAAAATAAAAAGTATAATATGTGTTTATATCAGTTATCTAAGTGTCCATAATACAAGCTCTGTTTAGTTTGGGACTAGATGGCATTGTGTGTTAGACGTCCGGAAATATTTATTTAAATTGTCAAACAATTGGCTAAGAACCCACGATTCGTCTATTATTTATATGCATACAATTCTCGTGTCGTGTTGTTGTTCACGATAGTCACCATGAACTTGGAAATGTACCTAGTGAACGCGTGTTGTGCGTCCCTAAGATAGGATTAACTACCCTATCATAAGATAGGGTAGTTAATAAAAAAAGTACATAAGTACGCCAGTATACCATCACACCTCACGCTTAGACCAACAGGTCCTGAGCATGATTGAAAAGAGACACAAACGAAGTTGTGTGGGTCAGCCAGTAACCTTATAAAGAGAAAGAAGAATATAAGTATAATATGTAATTTTTTTTATTTAAATGTATATTTACGAAAAAAAAGTGTAAGTGTAATTCATACCATTTGTCTATTACCCATAATACAAGCTCTGCTTAGTTTGAGACTAGATGACGTTGTGTGTTAGATGTCCGAAAATATTTATTTTTGGAAAAATGGTGTGGGAGTAGGATAGCGCTGTATAGTAGGCAAAATACAGAGCATTGGTAGTTTTTTTTTTTAGATTTTCCGTTTCTTTACAGTGCTGTTGTCCTGTAGGTCTAGTTTGCTCTTTACTTACGGTGACCATGGGAAAAATAGGGGTGCACAACTTAAACTTTTTTTAGTGAGTTCGGCCTTTTCTAACTGGACTACCCCTGAGAAGAAAGGACGAAACAAATTTAAGGATCATCGTCTCTTTTAAAGTCTAGCTAATCTTCTTAAAATGTTAAGGACATTATATGTATTAGTAAATAAAAAAGCAATAATTATATTGGAGTCACAACTATCATAATTTGGTAAAAAATATCATCAACAACCCATAATATCCCACTGCTGGTGTTCGAGTCTATCTAACACACAACGCCATCTAGTCCCAAGCTAAGTAGAGCTTGTGTTATGGGTACTAGACAACTGATGTGAATATAATGAGTAGAAATACAGTTTTTTTTTGTAAATACATACATGTTATACATAGAAAACACCCAAACTCCGAAACAAATATTTGTAGATCACACAAACATTTGGTCCAACCCAGGATTTGAACCCGAGACCTCAAGCACAGCAGTCGCATTCACTACCACTGCGCCACCGAGGCAGTCTTTGCTATATATATTCTTTGCTACGTCCATAGCAATGACATTGTATATCCATAGTGACATTTGTACTCGTAGTAAGTTAGTAAATTTCTTTAATTTTTATGAAAGAAACAACTTCTTTCAATAATAATTAAGACATAAATCTTGAGCCACCATACATTTCAACCATTTGTCTTGAAAAAATAAATGCGTATCAGCTGTTGAATCAGCTGTTATTTTTTTAAAGGAATATACCTCTACATTGAAGTTAATAAAATAGGTAGTCAGAAAGAGGAACGGTATGGTACCTGATGTGTGAAGGGTGAGGGGTGCTCGCCTCGGGTTCATTGATCGGGTCTATTGTCGAATATGCGCGTGCGACGCCAGCTGCTCCTGCGCCCTACGCTTTAGGGTAGGCAGATGGTAGATATTGAACATTTTTTTTTCTATTGAACAATGTCTATTATGTGTGATAACTGAAGAATAAAGTTGGCTATAAATAACGGGTGCCGTATGCAAATGGACTTTATTTTATTGATTTTAATGCTTCATGTATATGTATTAGTGATTATTGAATATTTGCGGTAATTATAATTTCTCTCCTCATACTCCGCAAGGGCTTTACATTGCGGTGTTCAAGTTTGCATTTGGTTTTATTTTCTTATATTTCTACAACTAATGCAATACAATACGACCTTCAAACCTTCAAGAAAAGAGCGTGCTCCTTCTTAAAAGGCCGGCAACGCACTTGTAACGCTTCTGGTGTTGCGGGTGTCCATGGGCGGTGGTAATCGCGTACCATCAGGCGATACGTCTGCTCGTTTGCCCACTATACAATAAAAAAAACCCAGAACGTGACTAATGGTAATTGCACAAAGGGCGGTCTTATTGCCGAAAGCAATCTTTTCCAGGCAACCTTTCATTATTTAATTTTATACCTATATTTTATATATATAGGTATTATGTATTTTATAGCCAGTGAAGAGCTTCTCTTCTGTTGCCTTTGGAGGAATGGGAAGAGGGATGGGGGAAGGGTAGGGTGTGGGCCTCCGGTACCCTCAATCACTCGGTGCAACACGGCGCAGGCGCTATTTCACACCGGTTTTCTGTGAGGCCGTGGTATCACGCCGGTCGAGCCGGCCCATGCATGCCGAAGCGTGGCTCTCCCAAGGTCCTTCTAAATCTGTAATACGGTGTACAAATAAAGAGTTTTCTATCTATCTGTAATATAATAAAAACTCGAAATTAAAAGTGCTGATCATCGTTTGGTATCATTTGATGTCAATTGTGGATTTAGTCCACAGCTATGTGACACAGCGCTTACATTCAACAGGTGGTTGTTTAAGCAAATATAGACAAACCGAAGGCTACGTATAAAATCCATATATTTAATAATAATACAGTTTGTTGTCGAGCCTTGACGTGGTCGGTAAATAAGTACTGTTAATGTTAGATGTCCAAGCTATAAAATGTAGGTAAAACTTTAAACAGATTACAGTAAGTTATGTAAGTAATATATATATATATGTAAGTTTAATTTTACATTGAATTTTCTAGAAGTCTTACCAGTGTGGGTCAATCTATTTACGTAACAAGTAGCCTGTGACAAATATAAAACAATGTTCTCAATAGAAAAGAACTACTCGTTTCTGTACAAACTGGAGCGCCTTGATAACACTTCAAACCTAAAAAAAACAGCATGTAGTGTGTATAGACCAGTAGTCCAAAAACTTTGAAATTTAAATAGACTTACACTGAACCTTTTTTTCTTAGAAAGACAACTCCCGCATTATACATCCTGTGTCGCGGGAGAATTTACAAAACGTACATAAAATTTACACAAAGAACACCGAGACTCAAGACAACATTTTGTGGATCACACAAAGTGATGTCCCACGTAGGATTTGAACCCACTACACTTGGCGTAGTAACAAGCGGCGTAGTGATCGCTTAATCCACTAGGCCAACCGCTCAGTCAAACGTTTATGAGGTAGGATTAGGTGTTAAAAAATCATAGAAAAATAGAAGCAAATTTTTTTATTATACCACTGAGTTGTCAAACAAATATATAAACTGCTGCAGACCTGATAGCAAGCTATAAACATACCGTTTAGATGTGCTGTGTTGTGTTTGGTCAATGTTTTTTTTAATCATATTTATTTCGACTCTTATACGAGTAGCATATTAATTAATAATAATAAATAATAAATATTCCGGACATTCTAACACACAACGCCATCTAGTCCCAAGCTAAGCAGAGCTTGTGTTATGAGTACTAGACAACTGATATAAATACATAAATACTGTTTTTATTTGTAAATACATACATATTATACATAGAAAACACCCAAACTCCGAAACAAATATTTGTAGATCATACAAACATTTGGTCCGACCCAGGATTTGAACCCGAGACCTCAAGCACAGCAGTCGCATACGCTACCACTGTGTCACAGAGGCAGTAATTAATCAGACACAGGAAGTAAATAAATAAAATTAAATCTACCTATCCGTCCGTAAGGGAGATATATAGGTACATGATATAAAAATTATAGAACATACAGAATGTTTATGAATAGTTTCTAAATCAGCAACAAAAAACATGAAGACCATTTTATTAAAAAAATCAATATGAAACCGAATAACGCCGACCCACCAATATACCACCCGGCCGCGTGGCTGATCGCCCGCGCTCCCCTCGTATAGACTCCATACAGTTATCCCCAGTCTCGAATTATTCAAGCATGACGTACAACCGCCACCAGAGATCTAACAAATATTTGTGAGTAGCTTTTGCCAACGATTTCGTTAGCGTTCATTCATTCTCCCTCGGGAATAACAGGGGAACCTGTTGCTAAAACGAATAGAACATGACCAATTTAAGCATGCAGCATAAAATAAGTATTTAGTTATGTTTAAGCTTATTTTTATAATAGAAAGCTTTTATAAAAGCGTGTTTTTTAGTTTTATAAACTGTTTTATTTTATTTTTTTTGCTCGTATTTTTTTAAATTATCGTATTGTCATAGATTCTCGATAAGTCTTACTAAGTTTAAATGAAATCTGACCGTTTGAAGTGGGTGAAAATCAAGTCCTTAGAAGTCGGTAACAAACAAACATTCAGGTGAATACAAATTTAAAGTGTGTAAAAAGGAAAACGCTATACGCTGAGACAGTAATACCGTATGAGGAGAAGTTATCTATACTACTACGTTTAACTTGGGCATATAAGTAGTATGTTTATTTACCTGTATATCCTAAAATAAAAAAATACGGGGCAGTCTTTGGTGATCGCCGATTGAAGTGAAAACTAAGTGACCATCACGCCAGTTTCACGCTTTTGATTCATCCAAAAAGTACACATATATACACAGTATAGGTACATACAGCTAATGAAAAGCGTTTCGGTTACGACGACGAAACTCCATAATTTTGGTTCACCCAAAATGAAGCAATTTTTGCATACGCGAAAGAAGTTTTCACTTCAAAAATCAAATAACTATTACTAATCTATTGCAAGTAGACCGTTTCAGGTACTTACGAACCGTTACTTTAATTACTATAGTTGATCTGTTCCAATATATAATTCCTATAGAGAAGAACCGATAAGTCTACTCCTATCAACAAACATGGATGGAAATGTGACATTAAGGGATGTTTTGTCAAAACTTCGGATAATGTGTGGCGGATAGCGCACGCATAGTGAACGCATAGCGTTGTGCTTTGAACGGTCACCACTCACCACCACACCACCGGAGAACACTTTGTGCACACCATCGACAGATTGTTGTTCTGAGTCTGGGTGTTCTTAGTCTCCATTTAATGTATTTTTGTAAAGTCCTACGCGTCACAGGAGTATTCCTAATGCAGAAGTTGTCTTTAAAGAAAATGAGAGAATTTAGCGGCCTTGAAACTCCCTCGATCAAATCACCTTCTGTATTTTTTTTCTCAAGATATTTATGTAGAACTAGGTTCTTAGCTTAGCAGGCTTCTTAACTAGCGTCGGTTATCGCGGAAAATAGTAGCATATGTCCTCCATCAAAAAGGATCTCAAAACCGGGTCAGCAGCTTAGCCATGAAAGCGTAACAAGCAGATAAATAGACAGAGTTATTTCGATTTTTTTATCTATACCTACTAATAATAAAGCTGAAGAGTTTGTTTGTTTGTTTGAACGCGCTAATCTCAGGAACCACTGGTCTGATTTGAAAAATTCGAGGAAAGCTATAGACTTTATATAATCACATTAAGACCAATAGGAGCAGAGCACCAATGAAGAATGTTTAAAAAACGGGGGGAAATTTTCACGCTACGGGCAATATAAAACGCAAACGACGTTGCGTGGGTCAGCTAGTATTTTATATTAGTATTGATTCAGAAGGTTTGGCTCCTACTCCAATTTAATAATTATTATTCGTGAGAAACTTGCACATTTTAAAGTAATTTTATTATATTCTTAAATCTTAGGGAGTTTAGTTTCTAGATACATATCCAATATACCTAACCTACAATCACTATAAATATGTCTTGATGTATATCCAATATACCTAAACTATAATTACTATACATATGCCTTGATGTATATGATGTAGTACACAATAAGAATAATTTACGCTTTGTATTATCAAAAATACCAATTGAGAACAATTCAAAACACTTTTGCTTAAATATACAGTTTAGTTACAGAGGAAATAAACGTTAAATTGTGTGACGTTAATGATTTGAATAATGACAAATTCAAGGCAAAATTCAGAAATCAAAAAGATTTCAAAATGGCTTGTTGTTAAAAGTCTTAGATTCAAGAAAAAAACGTACAAGTTCACGACACAACACGTAGATGACTTCCGTATTGAGGACGATTTACTATTCACCGTTAAAATGTGAATATTATCTTAATCACCATCTAACACTTCATACAAATTTATTTGTGTTCAGTGTAATAGACAGACAGACAGACAAAAATTGTAAAACAAAAATATTTTGTTACATGTACAGTGTATACATAATATCCATTTAGTAAATATACACTCCAATTCTATAGATGTATAGATAAAATTTCGTAGCAAGCAAGCTTATTTTGTAAACATCAGAGGTTTTAAATCATAAGACAACACAAAATGAAGGTACATCCTTCATATTGAGCTGCACTTTTGCATTCAAGATTCTTCTATCAGATGGTTACCAGAACTGTAAAACTAAGTTACACAAGTACATAGGAAGAAGGAAAATCAAAATTTTTGTTCGTATTGTTCCCCGCCGCATCTTTCCGCCATCGTCCTACGCGACAGAAATTTCATCCCCATCATCTAGATGATCTAGGTTGGCAGTCCACAACTGTGCGATTTTCCCGAATCTTTCTGCCGCGCACAGCAAAACTGTGGCATGAGCTGTCGCCTGCGGTGTTCCCGGACCAATACGACCTTCAAACCTTCAAGAAAAGAGCGTACTCCTTCCTAAAAGGCCGGCAACGCACTTGTAACGCCTCTGGTGGTGCAGGTGTCCATGGGCGGCGGTAATCGCTTACCATCAGGCAATACGTCTGCTCGCTTGCCCGCTATATAATAAATAAATAAAATAAATAAAACTTCAAAACTATTTATTCATTTAAGACACAAAGTGAAATTTAATTTTATGAACGTTCAATTGAAGCTACAGTTAAAAATCATAGATCGACACAAACAGACGCCACAGCATGTACTAGATTGTCAAGGTAAATTAGGTGAACCAAAATCTACTGCATACCTGTGTCTATCCATAACTTCCAGTTTCTAAAATGCGTAGAAGATTACTATACCACGCTGGCCAAACAGGTTAGAAGTACAATTGTTCTGTGTAGTTTGCTCCCTTAGCCGACTCCCACCCACGGGATGAATAGGGTACTGATGAATAGCACCCCTAATATTCCGTAACTATTCTTAATACGTCACTACATGAATGTCATTCATCATCAACAACTTTTAGTGGTCCACTGCTGGACATATAACGCTCTTGAGACAGGAGTTTTTGATCTTCCGTACAACAACGGCCAGACGTTGGTATGGGGTTTGTGTATCTTGAGAGGCCAGGCGACGTACGCGTGTGCCGTGCGTCGCCTAAATAATACTCTCAGTATTAACCAGCAGACGGTGCCCGCTTCAGTGCGGACAGGCGCTGGGAGAGGACCGGTCGTGTTAATAACAGCAGTTCCCGGACCCCTCCCTACTCAGGCGCAGAGTGGCACACCGTGTGGTTTTAGTCGGTTCGATTCCGACAGACCGCACCGCCGCAAACCCCGATAGGGTAACGGCTCGTGGAGGTTTCCAAAAGTTAAAAAAAAGAAAGGGGTTTGTGTATTGTAGTACGCAGTTTGCTCTTAAGACATCCACGGAATAAATAGCGGTGGTGACACTCAGATTTCATAATACATCTCCACATGTCATTAGGTCATCGAAAAACTACGTTACTTAGAAGTATTATTTTCATTTGTAAATTATATTTCAACGAATAAATATAAATGAATAATCTTATAAAAATAATATCTTCTTCTTCTTAGCCTTTATTATTCCCAAGATTATTTGGGGTCGGCTACTTTTTTTTTTTTTTTTTTACGTGTGGAAACCCCCTCGGGCCTTCACCCCGCCGGGGTTTGCGGCGGGGCGGTGTGTCGGAATCGAACCGACTAAAACCACACGGTGTGCCAACTCTGCGCCTGAGAAGGGAGGGGTCCGGGAACTGCTGTTATTAACACGACCGGACGCCAGGGGGGTCGGCTACTAGTTCAACCTATTTTGCCTGAATATTAGTTTTTCCACGGAGCGACTAGCATCGGACCTTCGCAACCCTGGGGGTAGGTAAACTAAATTCTAAGGTTGAACTAGTTCTCAGTATCCAATAAAGATTGACATAGATGTTCATGATAACCGGGACCGACGGCTTAACGTGCTCTCCGAGGCACGGGCGGGAAACACCGCCATCTACCGTACTCTGGGTTGAATTTCTTGTAAGAAAAACCCAATAGCAGTCCGACCCGGAAATCTAACTCGAGACCTTTTGATCGGCAGTCGCTTACGCTAACCACTTGACCAACGAGGCAGTCCTTAATTAATAAAAATAATAACAAATGGTAAAATTAATCTTGACAATTTGTCACATAGTTATACAGTCAGTGAATAAATGATGGTTTTAACCATTACTTGGATTAATTCTAGGTATATCCCACACCCTATTGAATACCTACTAAATTAATGTAGATGCTTAGACATTTTTTCATTTAAGGGGGTCTGAGAGAATATAATTGTTTCTTCAATATTGAAGACTGCACAAAGACTGTGTATTGGACTAGTGGTAAGTGTACCTGATTGTCAGGGGTCGAAGTTTCGATTCCCGTACAGGCATAAAGCAATACACGCTACCGACAAGGGCAAATAATAATTGAATGATGAAGGAAATTTTTGTTTGTGGTTCATGTACGTTATCTATAACTAGCTTATACTTACGGCCCCGCCCGCGTGAATGTCAGTCATCGCAATAAAGAGTAGTCGAAGCCCTTCCGCACGAATCAAAGTATCACAATGCCAAATTTCATGGAAATTGGTGTACCAGTTTAGTAGTGAAAGTGTAACAGACGGTAAGAGTTAAAAATTAAATTCGAAAATTAAATTACTTTCGCATTTATAATATTACTATGGATATGACTACGTTTAGTTAGAAATGTCTACGCCGAATTGGTGGCAATAGGTTTGCCCTGTATTTTGCCTTCCTTTTCTTTCCTGTCACAGGTCGATATTTTATAAATGTATTATCCCCAAAACAACGATTATTAAAATACTTTACAATTTACATACTACATTAAAAACGTTAAAGAACCGTGGGCAAACGAACTTTATCTGAAAATAATAAGGTAAAACAAGTTTTTCATGTACCGTAACGCTTAGGTCACATGTCAGCCAACATGTAGTCCAAACAAGGCCATCACTTCTAGTGTGACCTTGCTTCTGTGTCTTTATCAAACTATACTCTACTTGCGTCGAATAGAAAATTCGAAATTTGAATTAAAAAATCGAAAACCAACTTTAGAATACAAAAATAAAATTCAAATTAAAAAATATTTTCATCTATTAAATAAAATACTCGTGTCGCGGTGTTTGTTACCAATCTCGTCAGAAACGGCTGTACCGATTTTTATGAAATTTGTGTATGTGTGGAGAGGCCTATGTCCAGCAGTGGACTGCGATAGGCTGATGATGTGTATGTGTCGGGTATATCTGAGAATCGGCCATCATCTATTTTTCATACCTCTAAATGATAAGGGTGACCCACCCCTGAACTTTTATTTTTATGGCCAAACAACGTTTGCCGCTAGTAAATATATATATATATATATATAAATATATATATATAAACAGCCTATCTCACCCGTCAATCGTTCTCAGGCGTCACCGTAGAACATACAAAAAACATAGACTGTCAAAACTATTCCCTTCCTTTTGGCTTCGCCGTGGTTGTGTAAAATTATTTCAACAAACAAACGAATGAAACGAGAACCAAACGGGCTTATTATGTCTAATCAAAAAGCACACATTTTCCTCACTTTCGTCGCTTTTTATAAAATCACTTTCGCGTCTTGTTGGATAGCAAAATGAAAGATGTATAAAACAAATGTAAAAATGCAAAATTTTAATGTAGAATTTCTTTGTATACTTACAACGGGATTTTTCAAAACTATTGTCGCTTCTCAGAAAATAGAGAATAAGTAACTGAAGCTGATAGAGATGAACAAGAAGGTACAACATTTAAAATCATTTGCTCTGAATTGTTGAAATGATGTTGTTGGAAAAAATAATACAAACTGTTTAAGCATTTTTTTTAATCTGTACCGGCTGCTCTATTTTGATTGTTTGGAAGTTGCTTACAGAGTCATCTATGACATGACTCATGTACTAAGTCGTACGTTAGTGTAAATCAACCTTCAGTCCAACCAGCATGGTACATTTTGTTTCTTCATTTGTTTGGCACTAGTAATAAATCAACCATTCATCGCTAGATGTCGCTACTTACCGATTATCCTCAAAATTTCTCAGATGTTTCAAGCAAAATTTTGCTGTTAATATTTTCTTCTGGGTAATTATCAATTAACATAATACATATAGTGTTTAAGGACAACTATTGACGTAAGACACTGACAAATTACATACAACTTTTTGCCCACGTTAAACTTGTGTGCTAGTAACAATTTTTATAGGTACATTATGTATGAAAGCAAAGCTTAGATTGGAATGTCAAATTTACATATTTATATCCATAAATATTATTATGAAGTTGGTAATGATTCACTTATCCGTCTTAGAGCATCATTTTATTACAATTCTGTTTCCTTATACCTACCAATCAATGCACATAAAATATTCTTCAATCATTGTTAATACAATGCTTGTTTTACGGGTTACTGTTTCTATAAACATGGTATACTGTCACCTGCTTGTGAATGGCCGGTACTCTGAGGTTTCCTCTTCTAAATGTACCTAGGTACCACTGTCGAAATAATAGTACAATGTCATTGCTACGTTTTCGTATGTTTTTTCTTCTTTTGATGAAATGGCAACCAGCCGGATCACTCGTATCAGCTATTTCTGCCAATGTCAAGTATTTATAGTCTTCAATTATAAGTTTTCGAGTCTTCAAGTCTTCGTCGTGATGAAATTAATGATAAAAAATATATAAAATGTGGATGACATGAAATGGGGACCGTCTTTCGAAAAAACAAAAAACAATCTCTTCGTATTTCGTTTTGCCTGACTGGTTTTGTTTTACGAGTGTATGTACGTATATATTTTGGCACGACCTAGAGCCTAAACAGCTTGTCGTATTTTTATGTGAGTTGTGTCAACTGCCAATGGATCCATTCGTCTTAGTCGTAAGAGTGACACTGGGTACATCAAAATTAAAAAAATATTTGTCAAGAAATATTTTCTTTTCAGTTCTTTTTATCTTTTCTTGTTGACTTGTTTATCAATGTCAAATACCTACCCAGTTCCTTGCAATAGTACCAATGGATGTTGGATGCTGATGATTAAGTTACACCTGTTACTGTACTGTACGGTGATATGTATGGTTGTATGGTGTTCTCCGTTGAACTGAAAAGATTCTCATGGACATGGTTATCATGCACACACAAGAAAATATTTTTTATCGTTCATTCTGTACATCTTATCTTACCAATAGCAATATTATAAAATGCGAAAGTTTGTAATGATTTTTGGATGTTTGTTACTCTTTCACACAAAAAGTACTGCATGGATTTAAATGAAACTTTACAGTATTATAGCTACTATTTACCACGATAACTGACATACAAGCGGGCGGAGCCGCGGCGGATAGCTAGTGAAGTGAAGTACGAAATAAGATAAAGTTACTCAAATAAAATTATTACAAAATAGCTAGTATTATAATATAAGGTATTACCCGCGGTAAAACAATATCCGCGGGTAACGCTGCGCGACAAAGCTGGTCTAAAAAAGTAGTCTAAGTTACTTTCTTATGTCATCGTCTATCTGCCTGTGAAAGTCTCGTCAAAATTGATACAGGCGTTCCAAAGATTAGCTGGAACAAACAGACAGACAGATTGATGGACAGACAAAAATTGTAAAAAAAATATTTAGAAATATGTATTTAGTATTGTATTAGGTGTATGTGTATGTATTTATACATTTTCATTTAGTTTAAAGCGGCCATTTTAATATTACAAACAGATACTCCAGTGTTAATTATTTGTATATATGCATTGATCATGATGACATCATCTTGATTCATTTTTAATAATGACTGTACGGGTGGGCTAGCGGTTTAATCGCTTGCCACACCGCATTCTATTGCGCTAAGTGTTGTGGGTTCACACAACAAGTGTTGTGGGTAATCCACATAAAACGATACTTTGTGTGATCCATAAATTGTTGTTCTTAATCTGGGCGTTATTTGTGTCCGTTTCATGTAAGTTTGTAAAGTCCGCCGCGACACAAGATGTTCATAATGCGGGAGTTGTATTTAAAAAAAAAACACGTAAAATAAGAATACTGTCTTTTCAACTACGGTTTTGTAATTTATTTGTAATTAGTGCTCATAAATGCTGTACGAGATAACATGACTTCGAATCCTTGTTCAAATAATTGTGGGGTGAACACTATTAGATATTAGTCCTTGTTGGTTTAATATACCTACCTACTGATCTATGAACCAATTATTGAAATATAGGTACATTTTATCAACAAATTATCTTAATTGGCTAATGGAACTGCTTGTGTTTTCAACTAACTAACGTACCTACGTACCTACTTGATACACACTGTTACTAGTTTAGACTGAGTTTTTATACCTAGTATAAAGTGACACTAGGTATAAATTATAAGCAAATAAATAAATCTATACGAATATAATAAAACTGAAGAGTTAGTTTGAACGCGCTAATCTCAGGAACCGCTGGTCCGATTTAAAAAATTCTTTCGGTTTTGGATAGTCCATTTATCGAGGAAGGCTATAGGCTAAATATCATCACGCTACTACTAATAGGAGCGGAGCACCACCGAAGATTGTTTCAAAAACGGGGGAAAATGTTTCCGCTACGGGCAATAAAAGACGCAAACGAGGTTGCGTCGGTCAGCTAGTAAAATATATAGAAACTTAGTCAAAACTAGTAACAGTGTCTTAATTTGTAAAAAAATACTTTCATGAATATAAATCGACACCAATGATGTCATCAAACCAGTCATTGATGACATGATATTAATGGTGATGTCATAGAAACAATACGTCATTCATTTAAATAAATTGGTTTAATACTTATTTATATCTGTGACGACTTATGCAAAATATGTTGAGATATGTTGGTTTCTAATTAAACATAAGGTCAAAAAAAAAGCCCGAGTCATGGTAGTCGATTTTGTAATTTTAAAAGTTAATTACAAAAATTTGATACAGACAATTATTTGTTACATACGTTGCACAATTGTAAATACATAAATATGATAATAGTAATAAGTGCATAGTGTATATTTAAAAAAAACTAAACTGTTCGAATCCAAGTGTCCTATGTGTCAAAAATCTAAAAACACGCAACTATTCTCACCTTTATTTCCTTTTTCTAGACTTTTTCTGAACTAGGTTGTAGTCAGCCCGTCAACACAACCAAAGTCAAAATGGATGATATCGAAGTTTTGTTGGTAAACTGGCAATGTCGGACTCGAACCGACTAAAAACCGCACGTACCTTCTCAGGTACTAGAAGCCGGGGAACCAGGTCAGGTGCACAATCGAAATGAATGCCTGGAACTTGTAGATGGATGTAGATCTGTTCAGAAAAGGGCGCGAGCACTTTGTAGAGCTAGCGCCGCCATCCCGGCCTGTTCCTGCTAGGGTGACTAGTGGCCTCACCTCCCGTGCCTGAAGAACAGAAAGAGTTCAAAACCTCTCCCAGTCCCTCTTTGCCATCTCCTTCGCAAGCATAATTTGCTCGCAGAAAGAGACAGCAGAGTTCCACGCGCTCTCGCTCCGCAAGAATGTTTAATTTTTTTAATATGGTCAAACGAGCAAACGTATCGCCTGATAATAAGCGATTACCACTAAAGTGTGTTGCCGGCCTTTGGGGGATGGGGAGAGGGATGAGGGAGGGGTTAGGGTATGGGCCTCCGTTATCCTCACTCACTCGTTGAAACACAGCGCAGGCGCTGTTCACACCGGTTTTCTGACTAGCTGTGTATCTCTCCGGTGGCGCCGGTCCCGCATGCCGAAGCGTGGCTCTCCCACGGTTTATGATAATATGTTACCGAGCGAGATAGCCGGCTTTATTTATTTATTTAGGTATACCTATGCTTTATGTGGTCACCGAGGCACGAAAGGGTGTTAATGGTCCATCCATATACTGACCTGTGTAAGATTTTATTTTTTAAATTTTAATCAAATAAACATTGAAATATATGGCTCAAATGAGTAGTCTAAATCAGTGACGTCACAAGTTTGTATTTAGTACATTTTTATACTAACTTATCTTATGTAACTGTAATTTAATATGACCTAATATATATTTACCTATATCAGGATTTCAAATACTTTTATCGCTCTATATTTAAAGTAAATATACTTTGTCCTTTACACAATTAAGATATATACAGTTTAAAGTTTAAGACTCGGAAATTAACTGCTTTTGTTTAGAATTTTCTTTGTTCTCCTCTAAAAGATCAAAATAGCCCAACCGAAATAGTAAACCAATTTGTAATTGTAAGGTAATTCATCTCAACCTGGGTACTAATATGTTGAAAACGATACAATCTAGTAAGTCTGTCTTTTTAGAAGCCCAAACCGCTGAATACATGTCAATAAATTAAATACAAGTAGACGAACCCGTGAAAAAAGCACTACTACTTGTAGTAATAATAAGTCATGGTAACATTAATTTATTATATTATTATTTAAATATTAAAAATAATAGTGATAAGAGTATACATTTCTAAACATGAGTTATTGTTAGAAATAAAGGATATTCTGGAAAGATTATTAAAGATTAAAAAAAAAATCTACTACATACTACGACTTTTCGAAATATCTACTATTAGGGTAGATAACTCTCGTAAATAAATACCGATGTCACCTTAATTAAAACGAATATTACAATCCATCTCGAAAAATATAATTATTACAGCTTTTCCCTTTTTTTTTGATGAAATGGCAACCAGCCGGATCACTCGGATGAGCTATTTCTGCCAATGTCAAGTATTTATCGTCTTCAATTATCAAGTCTTCGAGTCTTCAAGTCGTCGTCGTGATGAAATTAATGATAAAAAATATTTAAAATATGGATGACATGAAAAACCAGCTTTTCCTTACTATTAAAATTTAAACAAATAAACATTGAAATATATTGCTCAATTTAACAGTCTAAAACAGTGACGTCACAAGTTTGTTTTTAGTACATTTTTCATATAACGTTATCGTTTTGACAGATGATAAAAAGTAACTAATTTGATTATGGTGTCAACTACCCCATTTTTAGTACCTTAGTTTTATTCTTCATCTTAAATTTGTCCGTCTTTGGGGATTAGGGGGAATTGGGGGATTAGGTATTGTTTTTGCCAGAGTCGCCTTTGTTACCCTAGTACCTATTCAAAAGCCAACATAAACATAAATTAAAAAAAGAAAAACAACCCGGCAATTTAGAAACCACTGGAATTAAAAATATATTCACAATAACATCCACACATTGATGAATATGACAAGTCCACGTATCTAAAAATATATACTGATATCACAAGAGAAATACTTTGCCTTTTGTACCGTCATTGACATCATAATATCTCAGTAACTGTACACCGAGCATCGTGAGATATCAAAGTCATAATGACATGAATCATTACAATAGCAAGTCAGTCAGTGGGCTCAAGGCCGCTTGATCTTACAAATTACCTCTAGGTACCCACTTACTAGATCAATACTATAAAAAAATTGCATTTGGCACATTCGAACACTCTGAGTTAATCGGTTTATAATACGAAATGACCCTGATCGTTTCTTAGTAAACTAAATCTGAACTAGTACTTATGTCTTATGTCACAGTCGCAAAAGATTTTCTTAACTGATTTCTGTATCCAATATTTGAATCTAATAATATTATCGCTGTAGGTCGTCTTAAATAGGAAGGTTTAGCTATCTTTGACTTATCATAATATTCATAATCAAGACTGACTCGTAGCCTATCTTCTAATAAAGTGATTGATGGCTCTAACTTTAAATTTGGATAGTCTATAAATAAATCAAGTTCAAGATGAAGCATCAGTCAGTGATTATGGAATCCAGTAGTGATGAAATGAGCGTGTAATGTACGCTTAACAGGTAAAAGTGAATTGTGAGTCTTTGTTTCGTCCATCTATTCATAAATTGCAAAAATAATGTTTAATCCAATTCTTACTTAGTGTTGCCATAATTATTGTTACAAACAAAAATTACATAATATCAAACTATTGAAAATATATATAAACCTTATTCGTATAAGTCTCCATTGGCTGCAATACATACAGTCCTTATAGCCAGTTATCAATAGCAGCACACACTCTTCATAATTTTAAAATTCTGAGCGTTAGTGAGGAAATGACTAAATGCAAAAAAAACATTTACAATCACAAGAGACTTTTATTTCAGTTTATAGTCGTTCCAATCGTTTATTTAACTTTTGGCAGCTCTAATACCTAATCAAATAGTGATACCCTGACCTGTTACCGACTCGATTTCTTTTAACGATCGATTTTATGCATGTAGAAGTTTTAATCGATTTAACACACTCATTTTTTTATAGATAATTTTGTACTTTTATCGATTACTAAACGGCAACACCGAACGCAGAGCCGACGCGCGACGCCATTTTGATGTCAGTGTTAATCCACATTTTCATACGTCGAGTTGAGTATTTATATTCGTCCATTTTGATTTTTTTATTTGGTTGAGTTGAGCGTATTGTTCCTCCGTTCGTTACTGTCAAAATGCCAAAAAGTAAAGTGTAATAATATATTAATAATATATAATGTATTTTATTAATATAATCGATAATCGATTTATTTCAAAACTGTTTTTATAGTCTGTGGTCAAAAATTACGAATTACACATCTCTAAGTGGGCGGAGCCCGTCCATGAAGTACAGTATTACCTGTAGTACATTGTATCAAAAATTATTACAAAACTTTATGTGCGTGATCTGTCAAAAGTTAAACGATTGGAAAGACTATAGGTATATGTAAATAAAAGGTTGTAGATAAATTCGGCACCATGGAGGTAGAAGTAAATAGGTTCAATGATGTTTTGAAGTTACAAACTTAGTGCACACGATGTTCTAAATTCAATTTACTTATCCTCTAGCAGTCTAGCGGATAAAACGGCTTTTGCACTCAGATACCACTAGAGTACTAATACTAAGTCTTTAATTAGAATATTTTTGCCTAAATCTTCATCCAATTTACCGCACTGAACTTTGCTAAAATTAACTCATTTACTATTATAATAATGTTCTCCTAGCCGATTACGGCCACGGCAGGCAGTCTCAACGGATACCAGCCAACCAACTATGCAGCAGATGTTATTGTGCATAAGTGTGCGCAAACACATGTGCACTATCTGTTCCCTCTCTCTCATAATCCGATAGGATCAGCAGCATGACTCCAACTTCTAAATTCCAAACTATTATTATTTCTATAATCAGAAAAACTAAATAATACTTTCTAGCGCGACGCGCGATTCGAACCCGAAACCTCTTGATTGGCAGTTACATACGTCAACCGCTGGACCAACGAGGCAGTGGTATTATTAAACCAGCTTCGCCCACATATATGTCGACTGTCACGGCACAGAGTAGCCTATGTCGTTCCTAAAGAATCAAAATACCTCCAAGCCAAATTTTTGCCGTGTTAGCGAGACAGACAGACAGAGCTACTTTCAAATTTACTATATTAATAGGGAATTTATAAAGCATTGTTTATGTTTTGAATGAGCAGAGAATAGCTGCAATTCAATAGCGACAAGCAATTTACCAGATTTTAAGGTGGGAGATATTTTCTTGAAGTTCACTTGGTCCGGAAATACTTCAGGCTCAGACTATTGATTTCACAAGTTGTATGAAAAGATCACAGTCTGATTGAAAATGAGTTAATTTAAAATGACATTCGTGCTGTCGTGTTCCGAGTGCGAGACCGGAGGCCCAATGATGCAGAAGCATCGTAATAGGCCGCCATATTGTGGGTCACCATACTACATTATTACATTCTGACTACTACTCTTGGATAATGCTCACGCTCTCTATCATAGTCACTTTGGCAGGCCCAGAAATGTAAATATATATATAGGTATAGGGTATATTTCAAGTTCATTGTTTGCAAATAAAACCTTTTATGGAAATTTTCACACACATGGACAATTGTTATTTTATGTTCTAAACTTGCTCGTGACTTTTTAAGATTCTATGGATGTCAAACATCAGACATGACTTAAAATAGTCTCACAGAATGGTACTAAAATCCTAAGTAAAATACCAATTAGAATTTATCTGAATCGATATTGAGATTCCGGTCACGTTCGTATTAACATGCAGCTAGTATCTTGATATTGTGGCAACTTCCACATACAGCGCAACAGCGACATACTATAGCTCCATCTACCGCAGACACACTGAACTACGCAGCAACGTACAAGCCGAATAAACCACCAATCCTGAATCGCGCAATAGAAGTTTTCGCGCCGATTATCATTTACACAACATCCCAACATCAACTGTTGGGCAGTAGCCCGCCAGGCATGATCACCTAGCCTGGTAGGAGGATCCTCCCTTTGTTTCGGAGGGACATTACACCCGTTCCCCCACAGTATAATCCAAAAAGTGATGAACATATACTGATTTTATGTTCGGTCATGTAGAACTGCTAGGAAAACTGCACACTAGGCTTTCCTGATTAAATAGGCACTATAGTAAAAGAGTCTCGCCCCAAATCATGCATAATATAAATTAAAACATGCGGCAAAATCGACGCATGCGTATTCAGCTATTCAGTTTTATATATTCAAGGTTTTACAGAGATCTTGTATTCGTCAAAACCACTATGACCTTAGAAATGAGTATTTCCAATTCTACTACATACTTTATTATACTTCATGCTCAATTACAAGTATTTTAGTTTATTAATTTTTTACACTTTCTTAGTAAAGTCAAGAAAGTTCATTCATCCGATGGTGTTGAAATTATTTATAGGCAGACATCGTGAAGAGCTCGCTCTAAAAATATAATTAAAAAAGTAAACATGCGTTTGAAAGCAAGTCGCCGCTCATAACCTCATAAAATAAATGTTTAAGAGTGATACCGACTTCAATACTACTCAGAACATTTATAATTAAGCTACCATATTTATTTTAGGACAATTTCACCCTGGATCTGGTACAGCATAAACAATGGTGTTAATTTGATGGTTCGTAAACTCCATACCAAAAGAAAACTCAATAAAAATATTGATATTTATAGTTTTGTCCTTTAAAGGACGTTCTGAATATCGAAAATTTACTAAAACTACATATGTGGCGAACCACATATGTAGTTTTAGCTCACTAGCTGGTCGACACCAGCTGGTGATCTTCAGGTGATTGAGACTAAGTTTGGACATTGCAAAGGCCTTCGATCGTGTCTGATACAAAGCGCTTCTTTCGAAGCTACCTTCCTATGGGCTTCCCGAAAAATTATGGGAAAGCATAATTTCTTGTGCATTTGTGATGCCCCTGGTGTTGCGGGTGTTAGGCATTAGGCAATACGTCTGCTAGTTTCCCATATTCAATAAAAAAAAATCCTACTAAAAATAGCAATTACATATAGATACTGTCAAAAATAGCATAAAAGAAGAGAATTAAAGATATGCTTATAGAAATTTTAGTATAGTGGCGAAACAACAGAATTCATAAATAATAATAATAAATATTCCGGACATCTAACACACAACGCCATCTAGTCCCAAGCTAAGCAGAGCTTGTGTTATGGGTACTAGACAACTGATATAAATACTTAGATACTTTTTTTTTGTAAATACATATATATTATACATAGAAAACACCCAAACTCCGAAAGAAATATTTGCAGATCATACAAACATTTGGTCCGACCCGGGAATCGAACCCAAGACCTCAAGCTTAGCAGTCGCATACGCTACCACTACGCCACCGAGGCAGTCGCAGTTAGAACCATTATGTTGAAACACATCTCTAGAAGGGAGCTACCCACCTGAATAGCGCAGTGTCATAAGCATATCAGTACTATTCAAAGAATCAAACAATACTGAAACCTGGGGATACAGACAAAGAAAAGTTTGTATGCTCGGTTCCGGTAGTGCTAGCAAAATAAATGATATAGTCGTTCCAATACTTTATTTAACTTTTGACAGATCACGCACATAAAGTTTTGTAATAATTTTTGATACAATGTACTACAGATAATACTGTACTTTATGGGCGGGCTCCGCCTACTTAGGGATGTGTCATTCGTAATTAATGACCACAGACTATAAAAACGGTTTTGAAATAAATCGATTATCGATTATATTAATAAAACATACAATAAAATTATTGTGATTATATTTTATATCAAATTACGTAAAAAGCTTTATTATTTTGCATTAAAATGCCCTAAATGTCTCTGTTTCAATGCATAAATAATTTGCGTAATGAAAACAGTTCCATCGTACTCGTACCTAGTAATGGGATCGAATGTATTCGCCGCAAATTAATGAATCTAAAATAATTGTTTAGACTTACTATAGTTGGTTCAAATAAAAACTACCTGCGGTACCTACTTGTAATGAACAGGTACAAAATGTTGAAATTCGTAGTAATTTACGGATTAAAAATAAAACAACCAAAAGAGGTACTGTAATACTAATTTTAATTATAAAGAATCGTCTTCTTCGTATGACCAGGAATCATCATCACTTGACAGTTGTTTGTCCTTTGAGTACTTTCTTTTTTGGCATTTTGACAGTAACGAAAGCAGGAACGATACGCTCAACTCAACCAAACGTGAGAATTCACAAATAAATTAATACGGAGGAATATAAATACTCAACTATATTGAAGGTTACTCATTGAAATACTGTAGATTATTTTAAAATAGACATAGAGAGATTTAATAAAGATCATCAATAGTTTAACAAATACAATATTAACCACTGAATTACAACACAATACAATAATACATTTTGAAAATTCAGTTCCTTTTATTATATATTTTTTCATGACATAGAACCGTCATATTTGAACAACATTCTTTTAATCCATTTCTTCTTTATTTTGACAAAGGAGGTCGCACATTGAAACACATAGAAATATGAAGTACGAAATTATCTATAAAATAATGAGTTTGTTAAATCGATTAAAACTTCTTAATGCATAAAATCGATCGATGAAAGAAATCGAATAGGTAACGGGTCAGGGTATCACTATTTGATTAAGTATTAGAGCTGTCAAAAGTTAAATAAACTATTGGAACGACTATAGTTGTTCACATCTGCAATTAGTCATTAGGTACAAACACACAGCATGACTAATTTTATGATAAAACTATCTTTAAGAACAAATAAAGTAAGTAGCAACTCAACAAACATAATATACAGAACGAGTGATAATGCTCATCACACTAATGTTTATCTTGACTGAGAATTGAACCCACGACCTCCGGCTTGAAAGTCAGGGTCACTAAACACTAGCGGCCGTTTTTATCTATCTCTAGTTTAAACTAGTCTACTTTCTTTTTCAATATGATTGATTCAATACTTGACTGCACGGTTGGCCTAGTGGTTTAAACGTTCACTACTGCGCCAAGTGCCGTGGGTTCAAATCCCACGTGGGACATCACTTTGTGTGATCCACAAAACGTTGTCCTGAGTCTGGGTGTTATTTGTGTCCGTTACATGTTTGTTTGTAAAGTCCCCCGCGACACAGGATGTATATTCCTAATGCGGGAGTTGTCTAAAAAAAAAAAAAAAAAAAAAAAAAAAAAAAAAAAAAAAAAAAAAAAAAAAAAACTTCATTGATATATAGGATCATTATTTTTCTAGAAAATATACTATTTTAAGTAAATCCAAGAACAGTTCAATAACCTATTGCTTGTTAAAACTGGAGATTGGTTAATGCAAAATTAAGAACTGCAATTTTGAAGTCAGTTTAATTGGCCGTAGATCAACATGCCCTGCAGTATTGAATTGATTCTTTTTTTTATCTTTATTTATTGAACATTGAAATATGCAGGTAGAGCCGTTTAGCAAGTTGTATTGTTAGTGTTTTAATTTTCTGCTGTTTCATAAATTATATATCTATTACACAATGCGAAGTTTTCATATCTATGTACATATTTGCTCACTAAGCTATGCATATCTGGCGCACATGCAAATAAACCGATAACGCAAAACTTCATTTTTTTTTTTGCTTGCTTCCGTCAACTATAATTAACAAAAAATAATTACCTTAGCACACCATTTTGGAATTATCTATAACACCGTTTAGCATAATCGCGAGTACCTGGACGATCGTTAAAGCCATGGTAAAATTACTAGAAAATAATTCAAGCTAGATCTATTTATCGCCTCCGAAACCTCCTACATACTAAATCTCATGAAAATGGAGTAGTGACACATTAAGAATATGCTGAATGTACTGTCGATGACAACGATTTTGATGATGGTATTTTCACTATTTAGATATTTTACAGACCAGGTTATTATAATTAGATACCTACATATAATTGAAAATTTAACGGATTATATTGAAATTTCCATCATCTATATTCTAGATGGTTGGCAGTCCACAACTGTGCGATTTTGAAGACTGTGGAATGAGCTGTCGCCTGCGGTGTTACCGGACCAATACGATCTACAAAACTTCAAGAAAAGAGCGCACTCCTTCCTAAAAGGCAGGCAACGCACTTGTAACGCCTCTGGTGTTGCGGGTGTCCATGGGCTTACCATCAGGCGATATGTCTGATTCTGCTCGTTTGCTCTCGATATAATAATAAAAAAAAAATACGTAAGCAGGCAATTTATAGTCCAAATTAAAATCAAGCATTAAGGTGATTTTCCTCAAAAGAGGTTACGTTTCAAAACAAATTTAAATAGTTTTGCCTCGTTCAAATACCTGCATTCATACTCCTTTTCTCATCAAATATTTAGAATACTTTAATTAATTAACACTGTATTTTTGCCTCTCTAAAAAAGTTTAATTATTACAAGCTTGAATTGTATTCAGTAATTACATACGATGCCATCGAAGAAATTGGAATTCCTATAAACATAATGACTTCTTATAACGTTTGAACACAATTCAGGTCAAGCGTCAAGTCAACCCAATATTATATTGATCGTGCTTCAACTCGTATCTCGTAAATCTGTCTGCCCACCTCTCTAATGTAGGTGACCTGCCTTTGGTGTTGACGTCATACAGCTGTTGTATTGCCCTTTCCGCTCATAAACTCAAGGCAGCCTCCACCTAGCTATGGTTTAGTTTAGGTACTGCGAATTTGTGGCAATTTCAATAGAATGTATTCATTAATATTATTATTTTTAAGCTGTAGAGTTTGTTGTTTGGGCGCTAATCTCTGGAACTATTGTTTCGAACTGAAAAAAACTATTATTTATGGATAGCCTATTTATATGTAGAAGAAGGCCATAGGCTGTATCATGCTACGACCAATGAGAACAAATTGAATGTTTGTCTAAAAACGGAAAATCATTTCTTTTACGAGATGCAAAAGTTGCGCGGCTAAGCTAGTCTCTACCTACAAATAAATATTTTTATTTTACATACTTGCTAAGATATCAATTATAATTACTACATAAATATTGTGTACGAAACACAACATACAATAATATTAAACTCTGATTTAGTATACATTTAATATACTAACTACTATTCAAACCTCTTAAACTGTTGTTCTTACTATTCTAACAAACTAAATATTTGAACTAATCGACATGTCACTAAGTCATAGGCCTTAGTAAACATAAATTGTTTTTCCACTAACATTTTTCAACTATTTTGTAAAAGATATTTGTACTACCCACCTAATAAAAAAAAAAAACATGACTACCTTACTAACTATGCTAATTAGGTTATATATTTTTTTTTAAACTATGTTTTTCTCTGTAAGTGATTATTGTAAACTTTAGAGAAATAAATGTCCACAACTTAGGCTACTTTTATTAGATCAGCTACACCCTTTAGGTAGGTATTTGTTGTTATAAAGATAATAGCTGAACCCCGCGGTGTTACCCGCGGTTATTGTCGTATCGTGGGTAACGCCGCGGGGCGAAGCTAGTCTAAAAAATGTAAGCCTAAGTTACTCCTTGTACCATCAGCTAACTACCAGTGAAAGTCCCGTTCAAATCGGTCCAGCCGTTCCAGAGATTAGCCGGAACAAACAGACAGACAGACGGACAAAAATTTTAAAAATATATATTTTGGTATGTGTACCGTATATACATTCATATACATGTAGTAGAAAGCGGTTATTTTAATATTACAAACAGACACTCCAATTTTATTTATTTGTATAGATAACAACAAATGCCTACCTAATTAATTATAAATATGTACTTCATTAAACAAGGTCTATCTTGTGGGCGGTATAACCACAGAAATAAATCAAGATTTATGTGAGTATAACCTACTTTAAACTTGTAATATGATATATATTTGTTTGTATATGACTTAGATACCTACAATATTTATATTATTTCTTGAAAAACAAGTACCGAGCTTGAAATTATGACAATAACAGTATGAATAGGTATTGTCAGCCAATGTTCCTACTGGCTGGTTTTCCTTAAATAAGTAGAGGAAGTTAGGGTATTGTTGTATCTACTAGTGGCAGCTAAACTTCAAGTTGCAGTCTTGAAACTACTTGAGCATCCAAACTAGAACTAAATAGATGGATAGCAGAATAGCTAACAACGTTGAGACTTGAAACAGTAATATGCTGTTAGCAAAATACATAGGTACAACACTCAAGCCACGAGATACAGGTAGGTAGTTGTATCATGTAGGCGTACTTTAAAATCTATAACACTCCTCCAACGAGCTATTGATCCATTTAAACTTAGATTTTGAATGTATCAAGTCGTACAATTATTTTAAAAACAACGAAGAATTGATATCTTTTTTTATGTTGTAAGAAGGGGCCAACAAGCAGACGTATCGCCTGATGGTCACTTCCAAACTTCGAGCTGTTTAAGTATTTCTATAATCAGAAAAACTCAATAACACTTTTGGCCCGACCCGGGATTTGAACCCGAAATCTCTTGATGTGCAGTCGCATACGTCAACCGCTAGATCAATGAGGCAGTTAAATCTACGTTAATAAACAGTAGGTAAAAAATATAAATATATAAAAACAAAAAATCCCGACCCGGGTTTTTTGTTTTTATAATTTTTTTCAATCTTTTTATTTTAATAAACCAACAACTTCTTCAAATACTAGTTTGTAGTGTTCAAATCTCATCAAATCCATTTTGGTCATATAGCCAACTTAAGAACATTTTGGGAACGAGTTTACGTTATATGATAGGTATGTATTTTGAAATGCTCTTTTCACTAGGTATCTTTTATTTGAGACCCATATTGTTAAGATATAAAAAACCCAAAACCCCCCCCCCTCCTTTTTTTCCCATTCGCGGGCATCATTTTGAAAATGCATATAGCCTTGTAACAATTCTGATAAATATAAATAAATAAATATTTCGGACCTCTAACACACAACGCTATCGAGTCCCAAGCTAAGCAGAGCTTGTGTTATGGATACTAGACAACTGATATAAATACACAATATACTTTTTTTTTTGTAAATACATACATATTATACATAGAAAACACCCAAACTCCGAAATAAATATTTGCAGATCATACAAACTTTCGGTCCGACCCGGGAATTGAACCCGAGACCTCAAGCACGACAATCGCATACGCTACCAGTGCGTCACCGAGGCAGTCAAGAATTCAATGACACCTCATATGCCAAAAAACGAATTAGACTGCCGACAGGCCAACAAAGTACTTATCATACAGTCAGGGGGTCAACTAGCCAGTTCGTACTTAAATGACTCACAAACAAACGGTTCAAATGCCATTAGCATTATCTACGATCTGAGTTCAATACTGCTCAACACTACACGATTACCCATGTAGAGTTCCTCCTACTCCTGACGCTGATATTCTACCTAATAACCTGTTACAAACTGAATAATATAATTCGAAAGAATTATCTCCAGCGTAACATTAAATATATTTAAACTATTTTCAAATTTACGGAATTTTCAGTCAAAACAATTTCACAGCTATCAGGTATTACAAAAAAACTAAACTTCAGTAGGCGTGCCACAGTTATGACTACCACTAAAGTAACATTCCTAGATTGATCTATATTACGTAATATATTAACTTTTAATATAGTTAGGGCTGTGAAGGTCACCCTTCGTAATGCCTGGGTAGGCACAACTTTTGTTCAAAATGTGATTCTACGCAAAAACAAGTACTATACACCACATTCAGTATAACCCGTGTTTAAGTTAAGAACGGTATAAGTGCACTATACAACGCACCATAATATGTACTTAAACCTTTATTATGAGAATTTTATTTCAAAAGATATAGTATGACATCATCTCGAGTTACGTAGCCGCGCCAGCACCGAGGCCGGTTAGTTCTCCTCAGTTAGTGAAGAGCAGTGGAGGTGAACACTGCGTACATTGACTTCAAATAGTGTGAAGGAAACTAATATTTTAAACATGGCTAACATAATGGGTAAGTCACTTACTAAGTACTTAAACTAAATTAAACATTACGAACTATAAACAGAGCTCTTTTTAAATCATGCGCGTTTACTGTGGCGGTTAAACTATTTAAGTTGGTACATCTTTTATTATAGGTTCGGTTCTTTTAATTTATATAAAGCTTTATAAACAATATTTGTTTGTTTTCGATTTGTAAATGTAGTTTGTAATTTTAATTTTGAGAAACCAAGGCCGTAAATACCAGCCGGCCATCGGGCGCGGCCGACGCGGCGTCTCCTTGGCGCAAGGCCAACCTCGGGCGTGGTGATGCAGTACAGAAAATTTGGTAACTCAGTCAATTGAAACATTCCAGAGGATTCAAATTTATATGTATTAGAAAAACATCTAGAATTATATACAAGTAGAATTTATAGCTAATAACGCGTTAAAAATTCCACTGTATGATATCTTTGCTTGATATTTACAGTCAGGTCTATATAATCTGCATAATTAACCGGTTTCTTTATTTATATTTGTTTGCGTACGTTATTTAGTAGATATATGCCTCGTAATGGATGAGATCATAGACAATTACGGGCCCGTTGAAGGTTACCATCTTGTCATGCTATGCGACGAGGCTACATAGTTCCATGTTAGGTAGGTAACTGTCTTGCCTCATGCAATAAAGATGATCAAAGGACACTTCCTCAAGAATTCTCGACTATAATTAGATTAATTATGAGATATACAAATTAAGATAATATATACCTACTTACCCGTTGTATGAGACGATCCAATATCACTATGAACTTGTAAATAATAGGTAATAATCGACAGTGGTGAAAAGACTAAAGGCTGTGTCAGACATCGGGCGGGGCAGGACTGTTTCATGACATTATAGTTAAAACCCGTATTTAATCTAAAGCATTGTACCTATTACAGTTTAGTTTTGACGCCATGAAGACTTAATAGGACCAAGCAATTTTACTAATTCAAAATGAAATGGTTCACCTTATGGATCGACTTTAGTACTTTTCATCATTGGTCTTATTAACAAGTAATCATAGACAAAATATCTGCTAGATATTCTTTATTTTCATCAGTCAGTCATGGAGGTTGAATTTTTAACCCGACTGCGTCAAAAGGAGGGCAATGTTTTTCGACCGTTTGTATGTAATATATGTCCATTTCTGTGGCACGCCCTACAACCTAAACGGCTGGACGGTTTGACATATGAGGTGTCATTGAATTCATCAGGATCGTGGTAGTGACGTAGGCTATATAAATTTTCAAAATGTCGCCCGTAAATGGGAAAAAAGTTGCCCGCCCGCAAGTTGGAAGCGGGTTGTTTTTTTTTTATTATGTAGCGGGCAAACGAGCATACGTATCGCCTGATGGTAAGCGATTACCACCGCCCATGGACACCCGCAACACCAGAGGCGTCACAAGTGCATTGCCGGCCTTGTTACCTATAAGCAAGCGGGTTTTATGTGCTCTTAATAATAATTAATTGACAATTACATATTATCATTTTGTAAGCGTAGGCCAAAGGCCAAAACCTCCTTCTATAAAGAGGCCTACGTAAACTATTAAAGGCCATTAACGATGATAAATTATAAAAAAGGTATTGAAAAAGTATACGATTTCAATGAGCGAACTAAAACATTACGGTATAATTAAAATGTTTGCGGCATAATACATATTCTTTGGAGTTAAATAAACAAATAAACAAAACATAGTTCAAGTTGGTGCTTACCTCATGCAATTTGGTTGCACAATGTTGTAAATGAATAAATACACTATCTATCGCATTAGCGTAGTAATCAAGTTAGTGTTTCATATTCGAATATTTGGCTTTCACTTTAAAATAATATAAGGATAATGTTAAAATAATTGCTAATTATAGCTATACTTGATTATTATTTTTGTTGAAAATAAATTAATTTTAGGCGTAGAGTAAATTTTGTGACTGAAGCATTATTTTTAAATGTTTGGAATGTTCCCGCACTATACCGCTCGTGTCGTCTGCCTGTGTATTCATTTTTCATGTCAAGTCAACAAACCAGTACTAAAATCATTTAGATTTCGTGTTATTTTTAAATGCGAAACTGAAAGATCATATTATTATGAATTAAGCAAATATTCTTGTCAAAAAACATTGTTTAATTTGGTTTTTTACTTTTTTATTACAACAAACACGATGTTTTATTATTACTTCGTTAATGTGGCACAGATTATTTAGCTATTTACTAAGTTAATATTATCGAAAACGCCGAAAAAATTAAAACTAATTTCAAGTAAATAGTATGAAAGTAAAGTTATTGAATTAAAATTTGATTAAACGTTTAATAAAATGTTATCGGCACTTTCATAAGCAATACGAGTAAGACCTGAATAATCACAAATTTTAACAAATAAAACCGACTTCAAGAACATGATCAAATTGAAATGGGACGCGGGAAACACCAGCTTTCAAATAAAAACAGAATCATCAAAATCGGTTCAGCCAGTCAGTATCAAAGTCGGTCAGAATTTATTGTAGTCTAAACTTTTAAATATAAAACTAAATAAAATGTAGAATAAAACTAAGTATACTCGTATGATAGTTTAAAAAAAAAAGACATCAAAACTGGTTTTGATTTGAGGTACCTACAGGTACCTACATCTATACAAATAAATAAAATTGCTGTGTCTGTTTGTAATTTTAAAATAACCGCTTTTTACTAAATGGAAAATATATTTTTTACAATTTTTGTCTATCTGGCTTATCTGTGGAACGGCTGGACCGATTTTTACGGGACTTTCACTAACTTAGGCTACTTATATTATTAGACGCTTTACCGCGCGACGTTACCCGCGGTTATTGTTATACCGCGGGTATCGCCGCGGGGCTCAGCTAGTTATGAATATATTTTGACGTTATTTTTATCATTTTTTGACTGAATGTCTATGTAGTGTGACAGTTGTTTAATCTGATTTATTGAGCGGCCTTGACCTTCAAGATCTAATAAACAAAACTGATAGGTAGCTATAATTTTACTAAATGGGTTCGAATAAATAGGTTAGAGGTCAAATCATCCTATAAATTGTTTCGTACCTATTGTGTGACAGCTAGCTATGGATTCTTTATACACGAGCTGTGAAATAGGAGGTGTGAATGCTAGTTTTAACACATGTTATGGAGGAGGAAATGTAAACATTATGACGGCAATTATTTTTACGGTTCCATAAACCAAGTAACATACAAAATATAAATGTATATCGAAACGTAGAAAAATAGAAGATGCAGCTTGGCTGAATATCTCTATAATAAAACAGCGAAAAAAAAAATAAGACAAGTTAATTGTTATTTGTCACGATTTTGATATAATATCTACCATTGATCTGTTACGAACGTATCTTTTTTTGAAATATTTGTTTTTTGTTATAGCTACTGTTCGAAATTAAATAGGTTCCTACCTAAACAGTAGGTGTACCATTGCGATAGATACTAAGTGAGGAATAAAACTTTCATAAACATTAAGAACCTAATTTATTAATTAACTTATTGACCGAGTTTTAGGTGAGTGACCGTGAGCCACATCTGATTACAATGTAGTAAGTGGCGCCACACTGCTCGGCTAATGTATGTGTTAGATAAATTGTTGTCTAGCTGCTTCACCTGTGTTTTAGTAAACTTTAAGTTCTTACAACACTTAAAAAATGTACTCAAAGTGATTTCCTAGTTTTCTACATATGAAAACTATATTATGTGCTAGTAAGACACCGATCTAAACGTTAGGTATTATGTAAATGACGCTAGAGGACCAAATTGCACGAAAAGCAAAGTAAGTGAGCATATTCATATAGTGCCTACCTGCATGCCTTCAGCACCATTTAAAATACTGGTTACGTTACCATATAATATGTTCCGAGCATAGTCATGAACAACATTTTTATTAAATAGGTACTCGTACTTTTGTTAATAATACTTATGTGAAAAGCATAACAATTAATATATATGACGCAATCCATTTACAGTGCGTACAGTAGGTATACTTTTTAACATTCACAATCATAAGTTATCCGATGCCAGCATACAAATTGATTTATTATGCAATACCTACACGCAACGTAAATAACTAATGTGTTAAGTCGACCGTTAGAATTTTTACGGTTATTATTGATTCAGAGTTTCAGACAATGCTTTTATCAGGCATTGAAGCTCAATTACAACCATATTCTCTATGAATTATTCCTTGCTTTCTTATATTTCGTATAAACACGTAGGCAGCAACCAATTTGTACGATTGGATTACATCATCGGGCTGAACTACTTCCATAAACGACAACAACACCGATTCAGTGCGCAATCGCCATTACGAAGTTTCTATTTTAATGATTTTAGGGATCCATTTGCAGGGAGCAATGTAAAGCTTTCATTACTATCAGCATCGAATGGAATTGATGGCCATGATAGGTACTGTCACGCACTCTGTGTGTGTTAATTCGACTAGCAAGCGCGACACCTTACGCGCATATAAAATGTTTGTACTTATTTAAAATTCTAATGCCAAGAGACGCTTCTTAAATAGCAAAGCAACAGGCAACGACCGCGTAACATTGAACTTTTTCGTGAACAAAAATAAAAGAGTGCTTACAGAATATTATTACGGAATCTAGTTATGGGAACTAAACTGTGTATTGCAGCACGAAATTGTATGATAATGAATAGAAATATAACGGCTTAAACTCTTGTTTTAGATATTAGCACCGAAGACAAACTAGAATATAATTTCTTTCCGGTGTCGAGCGGTTCCGTACAGTTCAAAGTAAGGGCTGCCAATGATGCGCACATCGCGCTTACTATGGGACCTCAGGAAGCCGACCCTATGATCGAGGTAAGCATTTCAATTATTACTTCCGTGGATCGTCTAACAATTTAATCTCTACAATGGACAACTAATTAGATACTTTAATAATTTAATAGGTCTTCATTGGAGGTTGGGGTAACACAAAGAGTGTTATCAGGCGAAACAGAACTAAGCCAGAAAAAGTTGAAATCGAAACACCTCAAATCTTGAATGGTGGTGAATTTCGCGGCTTTTGGCTCCGTTGGGACGGTGGTATCATCTCAGCTGGTCGCGAGGGAGAAGTGATCCCCTTCATCTCGTGGTCTGACCCAGAACCCTTCCCAATCAACTTTGTGGGAGTATGTACCGGATGGGGTGCTACCGGCACCTGGAAAATTGAAGGTATCGTAACTAATACTAGCTTGATTTATTAATACCTACATAAAATGTACCCAACAATACGCAATTATATTCAAAATTATCGGCGCAGATGGTGTTGAATTCGATACTCCGGACAAGTTAGACTATAAATTTGGACCAGTTGCCGAAGGCTCCGTGAAATTTGATTTCCGCGGTCCACACAACTGTCACGTTTGCCTGACAAGCGGTCCCGCTGAAGTGGAACCAATATATGAGATTATGATCGGTGGTTGGGAGAACACCCAGTCTGTTATTAGATACTGCAAACAGAAACCAGAAAAGGTACTACAGTCTAACGTCTTTATAATTGTTTATCATTCATTAGTATCGATTTTTAAAACTATCTGTTACCCATAGGCAATCGTACCAACTCCAGGAATCGTGAATCCTAATGAGTTTAGGAGTTTTCTGATCCAATGGAGGTGCGGCAGGCTGTTGGTACGCGATGGAAAGTCTGGCACTGTGATCATGGAGTGGGTGGATCCTGCACCGTTCAATGTGACCCACTTCGGTATTCGCACAGGGTGGGGCGCTCGTGGGCAGTGGCGCATCCACCATTTTGCTACCGGCGGGCAAATACGTTGAGTTTTTGAATATAAGGAATTTGCTTTAGTTGTAAATTGCTACATATAAAATTTATTTTACTGTCACGTGATTGATGTTAAAAAATACTAATTGTTATGTATCACTTTACTGGACTGTCACCTTATTAGACTAACAATAAAATTAGTAAAGAAAATTGCTTGCGTGTATAATGTACTTTTATTATTTAGTTTAATGACGGTCGGTTCTTCAAATCTCGGCGTGAGGATGGTTTTGAACTAAATGTTGGTACGTGATGTTGGGTACATTTTGTGACTAAGTTTTTTTTGGTCTTTGCTTCCGTGACGCCTTACGGTCATTTGACACTTACTGTAATTTTTAATGCATGGCTTTTAACGACGAGGACTATACAATTTGACAGACAGTCTTTTTAATACTTTTGTTTTTTTTTATTATCTTGATTCCTGCGCTGCACTTCGTTTATTTATTTGAATTTCGAATTCAATTCATTAACACTTTTTTATGTAAATAAAGCTTTCACAGTAGGTACGTATTTCATAATGTTTTTTTACAAATTACCAGTAAAAACTTGCATGCTCTAAATGTTGTCATGCAATAAAACCTAATATTACTCACTTTTTTTTCTTTTACTTTTAGCATAAACGCAATAGCTCAAGTGTAATTCAAAAATGATCTTAATAGTTGATTTTAAAATTTTCAGCCCCTCCATCTGCACCTATGGCAGCACCTTTGTACGCTGCACCCCCTGGCTACCCAGGCGGAGCTCCCTTCGTTCAGGCGATCGGTAACTGGGTAGATGCTGCTGGTGGCGCAGTACCCCCTGGTGCTGTTGTCGGTGGACAAGATTGCAATGGAGAGCCTATCTATGTCGCCAGGGCCCGACATGAGGGTGCTGTAATCCCCGGAAAACTAGTAGCTTCCCACGGAGTCACCTTCGTCCCTTGGGGAGGTTCTGAACACGGCAAGCCCGAGTATCAAGTAAGTTTAGATAACATAAAATCATTCTCGACGGCAAACAAGTTGATCTAAAAAAATACACCAGGCCTCCAGATCCACTTGCAGCTGTGACGTATACAATATTTTAGTTAATTTATTTTTACAGGTGCTTGTCGGCGGGCCCAACAACTGGATCCGAACGAACGGTGCGAACGTACCCCCTGGAGCTTTCCCCGGTGGTGAGTCCGAAGACGGTGAACCACTGTACATCGGCCGCGTGAACCACGAAGGTAGCCTTACCACTGGCAAGGTGCAACAATCCCACGGCGTCTGCTACATCTCCTTCGCTGGACAGGAGCTCGGCTTCCCTGACTACGAAGTGTTAATGCCCTAAGCACAAGCTGCTAATTATTCCATTGAATCTCAGGAACGTATGAACTTAGAAGAGCTGCTTTCTTTACAATATTTTAAAGCAAAATGGTGCATATTAAAGTATATAAAACGTCACGCTGTGCCTGTTCGTACGAACGACATTGTTTTTATAATGCACTGCATAATATTATTTTAAATGTTAAAATGTTATGTACCATAGAGATAACGACATGTTTAAGTAATATTTTTGTTAAATTATTATTAAAGTACGTATTTACCAAATAAAAACCAATTTATTTTATTTCTTACGCTACAAGATAGGAATGTTCCTTTATAGATAAACATTAATTTCCTTTACGTGCATGACAAAAATAATAGTTTTTTTTTCACACGTAAATCATTATCCCGAGAGTTATTAATAAAATACCACGGTTATATCTCTATACTAATATTATAAAGCTGAAGAGCTTGTTTGTTTATTTGAACGCGCTAATCTCAGGAACCACTGGTCGTGTGGAGTTGCTGGACTCCCATCGACCGCGTCCCCAGGTGGTGGATAGGGGAATGCCCCCCAGATATGGGAGGTACTAGGGAAATTAAATACCTAGCGCGAACCAAATCCAGTAGGCATGGGCGTACCTTTAGTCTTCAAGACGCGGCCTAAGGGATCATACCCCGACAGAAAAGACGAAGCTGTGGATCAGCGAAAATCTATGAAATGGCGGAATCTAAAACATATCTACCCCAGGAGGGTACCACAGATCGTGGAGAATCCCTCCCTGAACACTGCTCCCTTGAGCAGAGTTCAGGCAGCCCCTTGTATTCTGGGGGGGGCAAATTTCGCTCTAAAAATGTAAACCTGAAATCTAATAACCTGAAACTTAATCTCACGCAGCGGATCTTCCATAAAGGACTCTTCACAAACAGACCTAGATCTAACTCTTACAGTGGCATGCCGTCGGAGGTACCTGTAACTAACACACAAACCTTGGAAGCTCCCTACATTGAACATGCTCATGAAAACAACCAAAACGACACACAAGACTGGCAAGAAAATAATAGACGTAAAAGACTGAGAAGCAGTCCTGAAACAACGTCACGATGTCTGAAACAAACCAAACTGAATTATTGGCTGGCGGCACCAGTACCAACATCAAATATGTTTGCAGAACTAGAAATTTCTGAGGAACCTAAAGCTGCAGACCAGGTAACACGCCAAGTAGTAAAACCCCCACCTTTCTTTGTTGACAAGGTCAGTAATATCCAGCCCCTATCAAAAATGTTAGAAGACGTGGCTCACGAAGATTACGAAATCAAAGTCTTACAAGCTGAAAGAGTCAAAATTCAGGCTAAATCCCCCGAGTCATACTCGACTATTTATAAAGAACTCAAAAGCAGAAACACTGAGTTCTTTACATACCAACCTAAACTCGAGAAAAACTTCAGGGTTGTACTAAAACGCATGCATCCATCAACTGACACTGAAGAAATAAAACAAGCCTTAGAGGAATTATACCATAAGCCAAAAAATATTTGGAATGTCAAAAACAGCAGAACAAAAAAACCACTCGCAATGTTTTTCTTAGACTTGCAACCTAGTCCTAACAACAAGGATATATATAGTATCAAATCACTCCTCAACTGTCGTATAGAAATTGAACCACCAAGACCTAAACGCGCAATTCCTCAATGTTCCAACTGCCAAGAATATGGTCATACGCAAAAGTACTGCCATAGACAATCCAGATGTGTAAAATGTGCCGGACCCCATCACACAACAAACTGCCCTAGAAAAGAACGTTCCGACAAAGTGAAATGCATTCTCTGTGAGGGTAACCATCCTGCCAATTATAAGGGCTGCATTGTCTATAAAGAGTTACAAAAAATAAAATACCCAATTACACAATTCAACAACCGAAAGCCTAAAAGCCCAGAAAGTGTAATCAAAGTTAGCCAAAGAAACGTTGAGAGTAATACAGGAAACACATACGCAGCAGCTGTGAAAAATGACCAAAGTCCAGAAGAAAACAAAGAAGGAAAAGTAGACACTACCGGACAACACATGGCGGATATTCTTCGAACCTTTAATGGCTCAATACAAACTCTCATGAAGCAAATACTAACAATGACTCAGATGCTAGCTGAACTCATGTCGAAGTTACCAACACATTCTCAACCATAAAACTATGCGTATGGAACGCCAATGGCCTGTCAAACCACTCAAATGAGTTAAAAATTTTCTTAAAAACAAATAAAGTTGACATTATGCTAATTTCTGAAACTCACTTTACAACTAAGAGCTTCTTTGAAATCCCTAACTACACATTATATCATACAATGCACCCAGACGGTAAGGCACACGGCGGATCAGCCATTCTTATCAGATCCAATATAAAACATCATCAATCTCAATCATATCGAAAGGATTACATTCAAGCCACGAGTGTAGTTGTGTATGACTGGGTAAGTAACATCATAGTATCGTCTCTTTACTGTCCACCAAGACATACTATTAAGGAAGAACAGTTTAATGATTACTTCGCAACTCTTGGCAATTACTTCATAGCAGGCGGCGATTATAATGCCAAACATACATTCTGGGGCTCCAGATTAACCCTACCACGAGGCCGCGAACTTTTTAAGAGTGTGCAGGCGGGAACTATGAACGTAATCTCGTCAGGACAACCCACATATTGGCCCTCGGACAAAGGAAAGATACCAGACATCATTGATTTCTGCATTACCAAAGGCATAGCAAATAACAACATATATTGTCGTAGCTGCTGGGACCTATCATCGGATCACTCTCCTATTTTTGTGGAAATTGGAGTGAAATTCAGAGAAACAACCAAAAAATGTATATTGCACAATAAAAGAACCAACTGGCCCCTGTTTCGTGTTTTGATAGATGAGGCTTTCTGCGCACCAATTGCACTTCAAACAGAAAATGACATTGTAAATGCTATTGAATTTTTTACCACTAGTATCCAGAATGCGGCTTGGAATTCGACTCCAATAGTCCAACATAAACCAGCTGAGCAATACGTATCTACATCTACTACAAAAAGATATCTTCGCAAACTGTGGCAACAAAACAGATGCCCTAATACAAAAAAACTATTAAACCACAAAACGAAAGAACTTAAACACATCCTTGATCGGGATCGAAACGCTGGATTCCAGGCATATCTTGAGGATCTTGATGCTACCTCGGCTTCTGACTATTCTCTTTGGAAAGCAACAAGAAAGATCAAGCGACCTACAACTGTAACCCCACCACTGAGAAGGGCAGATGGTTGTTGGGCACGTAGTGACCAGGAGAAAGTTAATGCATTTGCCGAGCACCTATCAGGTGTCTTCCAACCTCATCCTTATGAGGGCCCAGCAGAACACGAGAGGACGGTGGCGGAATATCTGAAAGCCTCAGAGGCAGATGAAATGCAACCAATAAGATTTACAACGAAGGAGGTCAGAAGAGTCATACAAAAAGCCAACTCAAAGAAATCTCCAGGATACGACCTCATTACCAATAAAATCCTGCAAGAACTACCTGACTCTGGGATGACAATGATTACAACAATTTATAACGCCATAGTTAGACTTCAATTCATTCCACCACAGTGGAAAACTGCACAAATTATAATGTTACTAAAACCAGATAAAAAGTCTGAGGATCCAAAGTCATATCGGCCAATAAGTCTTTTACCCATACCGTCGAAGATACTCGAAACGCTGATCCTGCTACGAATTATGCCTTTAGTAGAACAGCATGGACTGATACCTGACCATCAATTTGGTTTTCGTCAAAGGCACGCCACTATAGACCAAGTGCATAGGCTGATTAATGAAATAGACAAGTCTTTTGAAGCTAAAAGGTACTGCGCGGGTGTCTTCCTTGATATATCTCAAGCCTTCGACAGAGTATGGCACGAAGGATTATTATTTAAAATAAAATCTTTGCTCCCCAACTATGCCTATAAATTTCTGAAATCCTTCTTAAAGGATAGATACTTTCTGGTTAACCACGGTGAGGCGTTCTCGGGCCTTTGTGATATTAATGCGGGAGTCCCTCAAGGTAGCGTCATGGGACCGCTACTTTACCTGATCTACACCTCAGACCTGCCAACATCGGACTGCACCACAACTGGGACCTTTGCCGACGATACAGCGATTTTGTGCTCTCATGGGGACCCAATAGAGGCCTCAAAGATTCTACAGAATGGAATAAACAATATTTCAAACTGGCTCAAGAAGTGGCGGATCAAGGCAAATGAAGCAAAGTCAGTAAATGTTACCTTCACCTTGAAAAAAGGTACATGCCCACCAATAAAGCTCAATAACCTCGAGATTCCCCGAGCAGACCATGTGAGATACTTAGGCTTACACTTGGACAAGCGACTTACATGGCAAAAACATATCTTCACCAAACGCAAACAGTTGGGATTGCAAATGCGGAAATACTATTGGTTGATGGGTCGCCGGTCACAACTATCATTGAGTAACAAACTTCTTTTGTACAAGGCTATACTGAAACCAATCTGGACCTATGGTATCCAATTGTGGGGGACAGCCTCTCACTCTAACATCTCTGCACTATCTCATAGTGCAGAGATTTCAGAACAAAGTGCTACGAATGATAACCAACGCTCCCTGGTGCGTGACAAACGAACAGTTGCATCACGACCTTCAAATACATACTGTCAAACAAGAAATTTTACGACACACAAGAACCTACAAAAAAAGGATCACAAACCACCCAAATCATCTGGCGAAAGTCTTGATGGAGGAAACCAACGCAACTCGAAGACTAAAACGGAAAATGCCCCAGAACATACTCAAACCACAGTTATCACAGTAAAGTGAAGTAGGTTGTGACTCAGGTCACATGCCGAGCATGCCATGACAATTTCGACCAACCAACTGCTAAATGTCCCACTACGTGACAGAGTGTAGTGCATAAAAAAAAAAAAAAAAAATTATTATTAAAGTACGTATTTACCAAATAAAAACCAATTTATTTTATTTCTTACGCTACAAGATAGGAATGTTCCTTTATAGATAAACATTAATTTCCTTTACGTGCATGACAAAAATAATAGTTTTTTTTTCACACGTATTGATTAAGTAAATCATTATCCCGAGAGTTATTAATAAAATACCACGGTTATATCTCTATACTAATATTATAAAGCTGAAGAGCTTGTTTGTTTATTTGAACGCGCTAATCTCAGGAACCACTGGTCCAATTTGAAAAATTATTTCAGTGTTAGATAGTCCATTTATCGAGGAAGGGTGCGTGATGTGACGGATTAGGGTCAACGTGTCAACACCATTATTAATGCAAGCAAGACAACTCTGTATAGAGAACAAAAACTTGCTACAAAACATATAATAACTCGTCTGGCCGGCGTAGTATAGTAGGCGAAAACCTAAGAGAGGCCGTTGATAATGATTAGGTTTAAAGGAAAAAGAGGAGAACTATCAGTTGTGGCCACTACTATGACTTCAAAGGGAAACGCATTAAAAAGTATTAGACTGACTAAAAATAATTCGCCAAGAACCTCTGGTTCTTCCTTCTTGCTGTGGGACGGACTATGAAGGTTATTTGAGAATCGATTACTATATAAAAGTTAAATTTAATGGCGAAATTGGGTTAGGTATTTAGTTTAGTTTATGAGATACTAAGAGGGCGTAATCGTCGTAGATAATGGGTGGGTACGATATTACAGAAAGTAAAAGGTCTAATTTGTCGGAAATATCTTTAATTGGGTCAAAATAGCATAGGCCACTGTCGATTATAGGGAAGGTAACTCTTGCTTACCTTCCCTATTATTATTAAATTCTTTGTCAGGCACTGTTTTGCAACTTATTCACACCAATTCTGTGTGTAATTCAATTAAAAGCCAAGATCCAAACTGACTGAGAATCAGTTATGATAAGTAAGTTGATAAAACAACATGAAAAAAGTGGGTAAAAAATATTTCGGACGTCTGACACACAAAACACCATGTAGCTTAAACTACTAGTAGCCACTAACCTTTAAGTTGCACATTAAAATAAATAAATCTTAATATTATGTTACTTGCGTAAGCGTTACCTACACCCCGAACTCGTTGCCACCGACCCTGTATTGTATTATATTCCTTTGACTGCCTCGTTGGCGCAGTGGTAGCGTATACGACTGCTGTGCTTGAGGTCTCGGGTTCGATTCCCGGGTCGGACCAAATGTTTGTATGATCTGCAAATATTTATTTCGGAGTTTGGGTGTTTTCTATGTATAATATGTATGTATTTACAAAAAAAATGTATATATATATTAATATCAGTTGTCTAGTACCCATAGTACAAGCTCTGCTTAGTTTGGAACTAGATGGCGCTGTGTGTTAAATGTCCGAAAATATTTATTTATTTATTTATTTATAGCCTGAACTAACCTAATGACAATTGTATGTGATGGTGTCTGCTTAACATCATCACCACTGAAATATCTTGATTTCATATTCAGTACTACATATTGCGTTTTGTTTTTATTCCATATTACAAATAATACATGCGAATAGAGTTTGCGCAGGTGATCGCCCTAATAAATGATATGAACAATAGAATTCTAGGGTAAGAGTTTTGAGGGACGTCAATATTAAAATCTTACTAGCACAAAGTAGATTCATCAATAAACAGACTTTTCGAGTCTCTGAAGATACAATTGGATTCATTTCAGGGCTTTTAGTGGGATCATAAAGATTGGAAAGGAAAGTTTTGAAGTTTTAACTTTGAATACATAATTATACATAGCACAGCAAAACAAACTAAGTGTTATTGAAATTATTATAGTTAAAATATTACTCATGCATATGATAAAATATTATCAAAATAGCAAAGATAAGTTGTTAAAGATTCATCTGTGGACATGTATAAATAAATAAAAAATACAGTCGAATTAAGAACCTCCTCCTTTTTTTAAGTTGGTTTTAAAGAACGTTCCGAGTGTCGAGTCGAGTGAAGCACGTCTCGAGTTAGAGTGAGGCACATCACTAGGTTTGACATTTAGTGCAACAATATATAATATTAAAGTGAACATATATTAAAATTTTGCCATAGACATGAACAATAGGATTAGTAACATTTGGCGAGTATTATAATAAAATTTCTTGTCAAACAAATTACAGATAATAGTCAAAAGTCAACTAACTTTTTGGTTTTAGTTACTATTGATATTTAATTTACACATATACTTAAAATGGGTGATATAGTCGGTAAGTAATGATAAATTTTGTTTATTATTTTGGATATTAGAAAATTTTAGCTGCTAATTTGTTCATGTAAATATAAAAAATATTGGTTCTTAACTTTGTAATTCATTGCATTGTCATATGAACTTTAGACTAAAAGTGAATTTCATAATGTTGTATTACATTCATGAGTCATAATTAATAGTGTTTTTTCACAGAATTCATCACCATAAATGGACACCAGAAGATATTCTACAAAGTAACAAGCAGTGCCATTAACTTTGAAATTAAAGCTACAGGGAATGCAGTAATTGGATTAGCAAAAAAAGTTGGTCCTGAATGTGATTACTTGGTAAGTTTAGTTAGCATAAATAGCTTAAACATATCTTATAGCCTAGGTTACAAGAGTTAAGGAGTTGGAATAACAAGAAAAAAATTTTAATAAGAAATGAGTATTCATCATCACAGTCGATAATCCTCCACTGTTTGACATAGGCCTTCCCAAAGGTTCTCCATGACAACCTGTGCTGCCCACATCCAAGGGCTTTCCTCAACCTTCAGCAGGTCATAGGACCACTTTGTTAATATTTTTTATGTATGGGCTTGCCAAAGTGTTTCTACTGTGCCAGAAAGCTTTAAGCATAAAAGAGTGGTGATGACCATACTCATTGCAAATGCAGACAATGAAGCTTGGTGACCAACATCATGGTGGCCTAGTGATTCTTTTACATTACACGGAGCATTACATATTATTGTTATGAAAATGAATCCTACTACTATTATAAAGGCGAAAGTTTGTAAGTATGGATGTATGTATGTATGGATATTTGTTACTCTTTCACGTAAAAACTACTGAATGGATTTGAATGAAACTTTACCACAATATAGCTTATACATCAGAATAACACATAGGCTACTATTTATAAAGATATAGCTTCGCCTCGCGGCGTTGCCCGCAGTTATCATCGTACCGCGGGTAGCACCGCGGGGTTCAGCTAGTTGAAAATATTATTGTGTCTTACGTTGGCATACTAAGCTTTGGTACGCATTACTCACAGTAAATGATTCTTTCTCTCTTTGGGAAGTAAGTGACATTGTTGTAGCCTAAAACTTTCCACCTATTTTGAGGAGATGGGAACTGAAATCGTGGCTTTATGGGTGGATTGTGAATGACAGGTTTTCATGAGTATGATAGAGAGTGAGATAGCAATGATTTAACTAATATTTGGCATGTCTGTTTGTTTGCTCACCCTTTTATAAATAAAATATGAAGGTAAAATGCATGCCATAGTGAACTTTCGTTGTGTGCATTGTTTTTGTATTGTTCAATACTTAATAATACAGAATTTATTGGAGGCTTTTTGTCTGTACAAATATAAAGAAAAGTGAAACCCATATTTTAGTTTTGGTGTTGTATCATAATAGCTCTGAAAATCATGAACAGATATTAATTTATTTACAGTTATTATACTGCAATTAATAAATTATATAATTAATGATTATTTTTTTGCAGATAGTACTTGGTGACAATCGGCGGTCATGGATTAAAAAATATCACGGCAGACATTCTAGGGAAAAAGCAGAAACTCCAAACATTTTGTCCAATGAAGAGTACAGAAGATTTTGGGTGTCATGGTATGGAGAAGCTATCCGACTCGGTGGTGATGGACATACCAATCCCATAGTATCCTATAATAACTACCCTACTTTGGATATTAAATATGTTACATTCTTTGTATTAAACCATGACTACCAACATCCTGTGCATTGGAAAGTTGAATGTAAGTATGTCAATGAACAGCTTTTTAAATTTAATAGTTACCTATTAGAATGATGAAGAAAAAATGAATTTCAAAATCATGTTATCTAAGTAACTGTGAATACTTGTATTTTTACAATTATTAACTTTGATAAATTACTCTTAATGTCCATATTTTCAGAGGTCAGTATATCAATTTCAATAAATTAGACGGAATGGGCCCATGTCAAAAATTGATGGGTCATGTGAACCACCAGGGGACCTTTTTAGTAAGATACAGGGCCATAAAACAAAAACATTCAGTAATATGCCGTCACTTATAAGCTGTCCAACTTGTGAAGGAGAGGGGATAGCAACCCTCCATTTTTCTCCCTTGAAACATGATTTTTCTATGAAACCGATGCTGTACTGGTTCCATATAATTTCAATACCTCTTCTAATCCATTATTCCGCAACGCTACGCCCCCTCCAGTTCACCTGTACTCAGTTGGACAGCTTACAGGTGATGGCATAATGCTGAAAGTTATTGTTTTATGCACCTGTATCCTTCTAAAAAGGTATTCTGGTGGTTTTCATGACCCATCAACACACGATTTCGACACAGGCGTGCAGTCTGTTTTAAAGATCTGCAGCAACATGTCAAGGTCATCTTGGTTGTCCCTATAAAAAAATTATAGTGTATGAAGAACTATCATAACTCAATTAATTTTACGTGTGTATTTTTATTATTTCAGTACCACCTATCATAGAAAAATCTGTTCTGAAACCTTTATTGGATGGTGAGCTTCAGTGGGTTCAAATAGATGCAAACACACATGTTCTACCTGATGGAGTACTCATTGGTGGCTATGAAAAAGAGAATCTATATATAATTAGGGCTAAATACAGAGGATCATTGACTCCTGGTAAATTTGTACCTTCTGAAGGCACTGCATACATTTCGTGGGGAGGAGATGCACATACAAAAGGTGTATTTGATGTGAGTAATTTATTACTGCCATCTGAGCCAAAATACATCCACATCTAAGCTGTGGGGATCTCCAAGGTTTTTTTACAACAACAGGCCTTGTGCTACTTACGTGACTGGAACTTCGAACCACCTTGTAAAGGGCCTATCCTTACTGTTTTCTGCTACATAGTGATTTTTTTGGATTGACCATCTTTTCCCATATGCGATCTGCCCACTGCTATCAAGATCTGGCAATCCTCTGGGCAAGTAATAGTGAAAATAGTTATCAGTAGGTACATCATCTTTAATGATGTCAGGTCATGTTTTAGACGTAATATTTTCCTTGTCTTTCTTTTAAATCGTTAAGACACTTGATTCAATTAGAAATAAATAATTATTTTAATTTCTATCTTTAATCTATTAAAAAAAAACGAAAGTTTGTGTTCTAAAATATTTTCGGAAATTAAGGAATTTATATAATCTATATCTTTATAATAAACGAGTCAAACGAGCTGACGAGTCACTTAATGGCAAGTGACTATGTCGTCTATGGATACCTGTAATCCAAAGATATAAGTGCGTTATAATAATAAATATTCCGGACATCTAACACACAACGCCATCTAGTCCCAAGCTAAGCAGAGCTTGTGTTATGGGTACTAGACAACTGATATAAATACTTATATACTTTTTTTTTGTAAATACATACATATTATACATAGAAAACACCCAAACTCCGAAACAAATATTTGCAGATCATACAAACATTTGGTCCGACCCGGGAATCGAACCCGAGACCTCAAGCTTAGCAGTCGCATACGCTACCACTACGCCACCGAGGCAGTCAGTCCTGATACATATATGATTTGTACATAGCAAAATTTTCTAACATTCAAGACAAACTAGTCGGATTAATCGGTAATTGCCCAAAAGCTTGAAAATGGACTAATTCGCAAAATATATAGTTCTCAAAATTATATCCCTTAAAAAAATCAAAATGTCTATATACTAGTTTTTCCCCCCGGCGGCGCTGCGCTACACCCTATAAAGAACCCACTTGTTAAATTTCAAGTTTGTAGGTGTTTTAGTTTCTGAGATTTCGTGATTAATCAGTGAGTGGCATTTCGCTTATATATAACTATATCCCCATGGGTGTTAGAAGAGGCAACAAGGGAATGAACTAAGCAGGAAAAAATCACTGCAAAAAAAAAAGAAAAACTTGAAATTGTTGTGCATATAGTATTGAATGCGCAATTCGTAAAATGACAAGGATTTAAACAAAATATTGGCTCTGTCCACTGGTTCGCAAAAGGACTAATTCTTGAAATGCACAATGCATTTGAAGAATTGATCCTTTTGCGAATCGGGCATTTCAAGATTTAGTCCTTTAGCGAATCGGGCATAGTTTGAGAATTGTTAAAGCTCATGGTTGCTTAGGCTCAAAAATAAGGCTTTTGTAGAATGCTAGGTATTTTACGAATCGGGCATTTATCGACTAAAGCAACTAGTCGGTTATGAGCACAGTATCTTAAAATGAAAGATGCTACTCTGCAGCAATTATACCATCTTCCCAGTTGGCTAATAAGCAAATTGTCTACAATACACTATGCCTATAGCTGGTCTATAAAGGAGCAAGGAGTAAAAATCATAATGCCTAGTATGTATATAGACTATGTATTAATTCGATCTAAAAGCAGAATGCTTAGATTAAATGGTGACTATATCTCGAAAATGACCTCAATCTGCATTTTAGGTATTGTGACCATTAGTACTGTGGTTTTTGGTATCTAATTAAAATAGCTAATAAGCTAATTTAGCCACCACTGTATGATATTAGCCCCCATTAAGACCGATTCCAGTGCAAAAGTTGTGCAGTATTTTATCATTTATTTATGCCTTAAAATCTGGGGCAGTTACTTAAAATATGTACCCATAGATTTTGTATATGAGGACCAAAATAAAAAAAACTTGATATTATTTCAGGTATTATGTGGATTTAACTGCATGTGGGTTCCCTGCTCAAAGGACAAGATACCAGTTGGCGCTATTGTCGGCGGCTATTCAGAGAATATTGAACATGAAAAACTATACGTCGGAAGAGCTAAATATTTAAATTACATAATACCTGGAAAAGTACAACCATCACACAAAGTTTGTTATATAGCATATGATGGTAAAGAAATAGGCGTCGATAATTATGAAATACTTGTAAGTCCGGAAACGAGAAGGAGTGCCAACAAAATTTTAATTCCACATTATGATATTCCTGATGATATAGAAATTGAACATGATGATGATGACGAGGATGAAGACAATGATTCATTTTTATCCTATGCTGATTGAATTAATGTTTATTATATGTGTTAGCAATGTGGCTTAAATAGTGTGTATAAAGGATTATTGAAATAAACACTAACATTGTATTGTTGTATGTCATATAATTACCATCATTACTGTTAAGTTTGTGATTATTTAGAAAATTATAATATATGGATATGTTTATTATTTTTTATAACTGTGTGTTTCAAACTGATGTTACACGTATTGACCTTGTGTTAGTTTTTATTATTTTACTCTGTGATATATTTGGGCCTTCTGGTCAACATCAATTTTAAATACCCATCACTTTTTGTTAATTGCACGAGATCTACCGATTATACAATATCACAATTATATTTCAATGTTAATGTAAATTTACCAATTTCCAAACAATTTTAAGAATTAAATATATGAAACTAGAATTGTGTATCAATTAGACGTATTTATTTATAAACACATAAAACAAATATTTACCTAATTTGACATATTAGCACGTATAATAACAAAGTTAATTATATCCGTGCAGATTAATTTCGGTCATGTTGTGCATAAACGATCCAACTGATAAACCTGCACGAAATTTAAGTAAATAAATACCATAAGTATTTTTAGAACAACATTTTTATTAAAACAATAAATAACGTTTTTCACATACTCGCATTATTAACTTTGAGCAGTTGAATATAGTTTTTGCGTAACATAGTAATAGCTATAATAATATGCTTATAACATCTATTTAATGTATTTTCGTAAATACTGATTGTTTGTCCGTACAAATAATTGTAGTATTACACATTCCTTAATACAAAAAAAAAATTAAGTCACTATAAAAATATTCTTTTTTCATTTCTAAAATTAAGTTATTTAGTCTTTCGGCTATAAATGATGTGTCGGAGTGTTTTCACTAGGCAACTATAGATTTACCCTGTCACCTTGGCATTACTTACGAGCGAACCTAAAAACAAAAAAAAAACAAAATACGGTAAGTAAAACACATTTATATTTATCATCTTTACGTAAGACAATTATTATGCGTTGCCGACTTACCATCTAACAATTAATAAATTTATTTTATCAATACATTAAGTGCAGATGACAGTGGGTAGTTTGTAATGTTTGCATGTATAAAAATAACCCAAACCCATACCAATTATTCAATCAATTTAATGGGATGTATGATAAGTTATTGAGTGTAACATATGTATGTAGTTTACATAATAGGTTAATATTATTTACACCAACATATCTAAAGATAATTATTAAATGAAAATGAACCAGCCAGATTGGTTTATGCACTTTTATAAACCTTAGAAACACAATTTATGGAATTTAAGAATTTTATCACTGGCAGCAATTTCTTTTCTATCCGATTTTAATCACAGATAATTTTTTTATCGCACGATTCTAGCGTTAACGAAAATAAAGATATATAACATAAAAGTTCTTCTTAAAATAGTTAATAAATAGTAATTAACAGCCCAGCAGTGGGACATTATGGGTTGTTAATGAAAAATTAATAAAATATATAAAAATAAATTATATACATTTGACTTCATAATATATGGCCGATAACATTACATGGGGCGCTAACTTAAATATAGGTAATTTTATTTCGCTTACAATTTAAATGGTATAGTTTGTTTTATTTCATCTTCAGGAACAACTAATATTTCATACGCAGTAAATTCAACTTCTTGGCCGTCGTACGGTAAATAACAGGTTTTGTACCGAATGTGTACTTTGCCTGTTATAAGTTTGCCCTCGTGCATAGCTCGGCCTATGTACAAAGGTTCACCTTGCACCTCAGATCGTCCACCGATGACAGCATTGGTTGGAATGTAGTTCAACCTTGTTTTTACCCATTTTGCATTGTAACCGCAGAGGATCTGAAAACACAATAAATTATATACTCCTACCAGATTTCGGTCACAGCGACCAGTCTAGGAGGAGGAGATATTGTTGGGCACTAGCGTGTGCACGAACACAGGTGTACTCTCTGTTCCCTTTCTTTCACAATCCGATAGGACAGCTATCTGACACGACCCGAGCGAGGTACGTGGTCTCCAACAACAACTGATACTTTGAAAAATATAGACAATCAGTAAAGGTTTGTTTGACTTCATGGGAACTATTATACATTTATAATTTATCTATGTACCTAGGTTGTTCCGAAAATTGATAGCTACAGAATAAACACAATCTCCTTTTTCATGAAACTATTTTACATAGAGAAATACAATGGATATATAGCTACAATGCTCTCACAAAGCAGCAATACTCGCCAATGGGTGTTTGAAGAAGACGATTGCCCACAATAGTTGTTTGCGGTCGGAGCGTTAATAAAAAAATTATAACGGTTTATTTCGACGCAGTGGACCAGTAGCAGTAATTCCGCTAGAAGACCGTAGAACAGTTACTAGTGAATGGTATAGCGAAGTTTGTCTATCTCAAGCTTTTGAAAAGTTGGATAGCGAGCGCCCAAGGAGCGGCATCCGTGGCATTCTTTTTACTATGGACTATTTGACAACTTCGGGGATACATATCAGTACAGCCCAGATTTAGCTCCATGCGATTTTGTTTTTATTTCCCACGGTAAAAAAATGTTTCACGGGCCGTCCAAGAATTTTGGCAGTTATTTTTTGACAAGACACGTGTTTTAAATGTTTTGAAAGCTGGTAAACCCGAATGCATAAATGCATTGAGATTGGAGAGGGATATTTTAATATTCTATTTTTCGTTTCACAACAAGTTTTGAAACAGCTCACGTGTTATGTTTTTTTTATTAACATGAGCTGCAGTTGATATTCAATATTGATAAAGTTTCGTGCACGACTCCATATTGTAATAATAATAATTTTCATTTTTTAATACCTCATAATCTATCTTCGCATGTTCTCTGTGACCCCATGGCACATAAGCAAGCCGTTTTGATGGTACATATTTGCCAGGAGCAAGTGAATTGTTATGGTACGCCCTAGCTATGTAAGTAGGTTCAAATTCAAATCCGCCAATCATAGCATCTGGTGGCAGCTTATCACCTTGCGGTGAAACCCAACGAAGTTTGCTATCAAATGTTTTGCTTGGTATTTCCTTCAAAATGACTGGTGAGGCTGTAATTGCAAAATAATTAAACTTTTCTATAGTACACAAAAGATCAGACTGATGACCTGATGTTAGTAGCTACCACTTATGCTTTGCCACCTTTTGTTACAGAATTAGGGGAAGGCATTTAAATTCCAGTAACCTCAGTCAGTTGATGAAAGTAAAAAAAATATTGCTAAGGTTTTCTGTTAGGCCGTGGTAACATGCCGGTAGAGCCGGCCCATTTGCATCGAAACATGTTCCTCCCATGGAATTACGTTTACGTTACGTTTGACCTACGTCTGAATCGTCACTCTTAGGTTTACCTGCAGTATTTTTTTCGGAATAGGGGGCAAACGAGCAGACGTATCGCCTCATGGTAAACGATTACCGCCGCTCATGGACACCCGCAACACCAGAGACACAAGTGCGTTACCGGCCTTTTAAGGAGTACGCTCTTTTCTTGAAGGTTACATCCGATAAGGTAACTTTGAGCTGATCAGGTTAACCTTTCAGGTATACCCTAATGTCTATGGCTGCCTTAAGTGTTTTGTTTGATATAAACTTATAGCTAAATGTTAGTATCGCAACACAGACAAGAACACTTTATTTTTGAATTCTCAAAGCTTTTTCATATCTACCCTTATTTGGTTGGCAAATACTAATTAATATTGTATGAATTGAAAGCCTGTACTTACTTTCCACAATCCATTCCACCGGTGCCCATGTTCCACTCATAGTGTTGAACTGAATATATTCTATTTTCAAATCAGTATGCATAGGATATACTAGGAAGGGATGCTCTTTACCCCACAACCCCATTTTAATTGTTTTATTGTACCATGTTATCCAAAACTCTGGATGATGTAAATCAGTATTATGTAATGCAAATGCTGTCACCGGTTCTTCGTCTGAAGTCAAATCTATGACTTTGGTGTGGCGACCAATTACAATCTGTAATAGAAAAATAGTTAAAACTAAAACATGCTATTATTAATTATATGTATTTTCTATTACAATGCTGTAATGTAATTTAATGTGTATTGGAATGGATGGAGAACTCTACTTCTGCATTTATACTAATAAAATCATTTATTTTTATTATATAATAATAAATAAATAATGAAACACGCGGCGTGTACTAGAATATCCATCAGTATGTATGAGTGAACGGATGAGTGAATGCATGAACGAGTAACCGAGTGAGGCGACTGGACAGATGCATACAATACACATGACATAATAATCTTTAAAAAATAAAATAATCTTTATAGAATTAATAACATTAAAACATTTTATATAACACTTTATGCTAGATTTAAACATTAGTATATTTTTATACAAGTAATTTTAAGATAGTCAAGTAATTCAATTTCTTTATGCTCTTGTCAAAACCATTGGGGCAACATAATTTATTTTCAAGACATTCAAATTCCAATATGGAATTATGTTGGTCTAATACCAGTTATAAAAATACTAGAATAGTCATATAGATTAATTAATTTAGTTTCCATATATGAATATACAATCAGTAACAACACAGCTCCTTGTGGGAGACCTACGTTCAGCAGTGGACAGCAAATGGTTGAAATGATGATGATGATGAACAACACAGCATGGAATTCTCTGAAATTGGTGCAGACTTTTTATGACAGTAATTAGATCTTTTTTTGTTTATGATCAAGTAATTCCACCATAATATGCTTAGGCTTGGCTTGATTACCTGAATGGTGTATTTCACACCACACTATTCAAATACCTTTATTGTAGATCTCATATAAGTATTTTATATTTTATAACAGGCAAAGGGCCTGCATCTGTGTGTTGATGGATTAACCCTGCAGTGGTCACATCCTAAATGAGACAGCACTAGTTGCATTGACTTCATACATAATTCATTATCAAAACGAAATAAAAAAAACCTTTGAAGTTTAATTTCTTTATTAAAATTTAATCAGTACACTTTCTTAAATGTTTGTTTATTGTTAAATGTTTGATTTTATAGTAGTGGACTACATTTATAGTCCACGCGACCACTGCAGGGTTAAGAGAATGGAGTATCATTACCCCTATCCATCCCATACTTTGGGTGTTGTAACAGGCTATACTCTTTGCGCTGTGGCATGGTGCAGGTGACAGTTGCCTGTACGACGTTGACATCTATCAGTACCACATAACTAAGGGATGTGACGTTATGCAATTCATTTTTATCGCTTACGATACTCGCAGCATAAATCTAGTTCTCTTTAATATTGTTATGAAAATGAGTGTGTTATTCAGTTGTGCAGTGTAACTGTTATTTGTTTGTTGAGTTGATTGTTATTACCATGCCTAAGCATACAAAAATAAACTGTTTTGGGTAGTCAGGCCAGGGAGGTTGTTGTTCGTTAATAATATCCGTCACAGATTCAGATGATGAATTGAGTGACAATTCAGATGTTCCTGACTCGGATATGAGTTTAGACGAATAAAATGTATTTTTTCTTAGCAACCTTTTAAGCAACCTTACCATATCAATGTTCTGTTGTATAACTATAGACCAATTTTAACAATAAAAATTTACCGTTTTTTATTATGAAAAATATTGACTATCCATCGTAGCAGTACATTCCATCACTAAATACTTCTATGGCGTTATGTCATACGCATAACACTGCTTAATTTTTCATTAAATTTGATTTTATTTGTAGCTTAGAACATTCTGGTTTGGTTTAATTTAATTTACTACAGTTATTAATGATTTAATATATTGTGAATGTGGTACAGCTGAAATACTCGGTCATAATTTATAAATCGTGGCAACTTTCAAAAGTGAAACGAAGTGTTACTGAAACTGTCACCCGCACCATGCTACAGCGCAAAGAGGTAAGGGAGTAAACTATGTAGGACAATGTCACTCTTGATATGATGTACTCTTATCTAATATAAACATACAAACCCTATAGAGCTTATTAGTTTTTTTTTCTGCAGTAAATGTTATTGCAGGTCCCAAACCAGGTAATGGAATTTTCACTTTAAACCTCATGGCACAAGTATTTGCTTGTAGAAGAACATTTATTTCTGATGCACTTATTACTGAAACAAACAAAGTTTAATATTATTATCTTTCCTTAATATCAGGTTTGAAACGTTCTGTTTTCTGTAAATAATATTGAGCTAAATATTACCTCTCATTTCCCCCATTGTTAGAAAATCAAGAAGATAATTATCGCTTAAAACTTAGTTAGTAAAATACACCTAATTACGGAATTTAAAACGTAGAAATAGAAAATTTACAGCTAATTATTTGGTAATAAAGTCAATGGTTTCATTTATCAGAGCCACAGAGTATAATGAACACAGAAGAGAACAATAATATCCTGGATACTATCTAAAATTATTTTACATACAAGAAAAATACAATACAAGGATCTATAATTATTATAATTATTTATAATTGTAACAATATTTTTTCTTTCAAAATCTGAAAGAATCAATAGTGGTGTTGCCAAACTTTAAAAACGTAGTTCTGACTGTAATAATAAATCTAAAAGACAAGTGAGAATTAAGATTCCTTTTTTTTTTTTTTTTTATGATGAATGGCAACTAGCCGGATCACTCGGATCAGCTATTTCTGCCAATGTCAAGTATTTATCGTCTTCAATTATCAAGTCTTCAAATCTTCAAGTCGTCGTCGTGATGAAATTAATGATAAAAAATATATAAAATGTGGATGACATGAAATGGGGACCGTCTTCCGAAAAAACAAAAAACGATCTCTAAAATTCCTTGTGTGTTTGGCTTTAAATATATTAACGCAATTAGGTACTTAAATTCGAAAAGTCAAGAGAGAAAGGGAGAGTTCGATCGAAAAATAGATTCTAAGCCAAACAAAATTTTTGCCAAAAAAAAACTAACGTAAGAATCTTGCAATATAACGTTTTTGGTATTACACACTACGAAAATAGATTTTCACATTATGTTTGAATAGTACAATTATCTAATTTACGTAAACAACTTTATTGCCCACCACTAAAGTAGGTATATCTGACTGCCTCGGTGGCGTAGTGGTAGCGTATGCGACTGCTAAGCTTGAGGTCTCGTGTTCGATTCCCGGGTCGGACAAAATGTTTGTATGATCTGCAAATATTTGTTGTTGTTATTATGTATGGAGTTTGGTGTTTTCTATGTATAATATGTATGTATTTACAAAAAAAAAGTATATAAGAATTTATATCAGTCGTCTAGTACCCATAACACAAGCTCTGCTTGGCTTGGGACTATAGTCTGGCCATCGAGAGAATGCGTTTCTGACAGGTCGTGATCCAATGGGCGATGTAACTTTGAACTGGCGTACAGTTTATGGCAAAATTTTAAATATCTTTTATTAACTTTAATAATGAGTAATAACATTAAAAATTGAATAATCATGCCAATGTACAATAAACGTTTTATTTTGGGCTAAAGTTATTAACAATCAATTAATTAATTTAAGAACAATAATTTTTAAAAGTCTAACGACGTCGAACTGCGATGTTTCAAGGTTATGTCAATAGTTTGTTTTTGTTTGTGTTGTAGTGATGAGACAAAATAGTACTGAATTGTAACTGAGTATTTTTGGAATCGTAATATATTCTGTCGGTCGATATATTGTTAAATAAAACGCTCCAATTTTATAAAAAATAATTTTATTTATTTATCTTTATTGAATACATAAAAAAACAGTAGAACAAGATGAGTTACAAAGTATGTAAGGATGTCGTACAGTCGAATGTTGTCACCATTTCAGGGAAATGTGCCGAAATGCTTTGGGCATTTATACGAACGACATTAAAGTTCCTGGGGACATCGTAGAAATTATTCGAGAGTGTGTATAATGTACTTAATACATATTTAATATAGTTTATAATACGATATAGGTACGACCAAACCAAACTTAAGAAAATAATTGTCGTGATATCAGTCAGCTAAATTAAAAATAAATGAAAAACTATTTTTATCCCTTTATATTTCTGGTAAAAAGAATTACTTTTCTAAGAGAAGCAAAAAAAATTGATAATTGGGACAATGTCGTTTTCATTGACGAGACATGGCTGAACACCAATCACGAGCTTTCTCGTTCTTGGACAGATGACACTCAAGCGTCGACGTCGAAAGTGCCAATCGGTAAAGGAGCACGTCTCATAATATGCCACGCTGGTTGTGCGAAGTATGGTTTTGTGGAAAATGGTTTATTAGCATTTGAGTCAAAAACTACTACTGACTACCACGAAGAAATGAATGCGGCTGTATTCAAGGAGTGGTTCCAGGATGTGTTGCTACCTGGCCTTCCAGAGCCTTCAGTTATAATGATGGATAACGCCCCTTATCATTCGGTGCAAATAAATAAAGCACCTACTCAAGCTAATAGAAAAGAGGAATTGGTGGCTTGGCTGCAAAGAAGTGGCATTGACGCAAATATGCCAATGCTAAAAGCTGAGCTGATGAAATTAGTCAACGACCATAAACTATCAAATATTCGATACGAAATAGATGAGCTGGCTCTGAAGTACGGTCATCGCGTTCGCCGAATTCCTCCATATCACTGCCAGTACAATGCCATAGAGCTAATCTGGGCTCAAATTAAAGGTTATACAGCCCGCCATAATACTTCTCTACCATATGGCATAAAAAAGATGAAGACGCTTTTAAAAGAAGCATGCGAAAAAGTCACAAGAGATGACTGGATGAAGGTGGTTGAAAAAACTAAAAAAAAGATATTTGATGACTTTGACCGCGATATTCGTATAGACAGTATGATTGATAATAACATGATAATACATGTTGGTGAAGATGACAGCGAGTCCTCAAGCGAATCGGAGTCGGATTAAATTTTGATTTGACATTATTGAAATCTTAAAACTATGTATTTCATAATATATATTTTTCAATAAATACTTCATTTTATTTTCTTTCCCTTGGTTTCATTCAGAAATTACGATTAAATTTAATTCATCCATCAACAATTTTGTTAATATTGTGTTTGAAATATAAAATATATCTAAATTGAATAATTATGCATGATGAATGCTATAAATACTGTTACCAAATATTATTAATGATATTCATGGTACATCACTACTCATGACGAATTTACAAGTGTCAGAAACGCATTCTCTGAGTGGCCGGACTGTAGTTGGCGTTGTGTTAGATGTCCGGAGTATTTATTTATTTATCTTGTACAGACTTAAGTGGAATCCTATATTTGATATTACAATAGTTGATGTGATCGTTCACTGCGATCTTTTGCAGACATTTGTACGGATAGCAAGTTACTTTAACATGTCTACCAGAATGTTAATGTAATGTATTTTAATTTATGAAATATTTTCTGTTTGTTGTGTCAAGAACAGCGTAATATCCATTCTTTCTAACTCGGTAGGAACAGATAATATCAGTCGGTTAAATACATATTAATAATAATGAGATTTTGTAAATGGTCTACCTAACACCTTAGACTACCCAAAATCAAATTTCACACTTAATAATAAAGTGCACCCAAGTTTTGTAAAGAAACCTAGCGTAAAAATCAAAGAGGATGAAATTTATTTCTGGCCAAATATTTCAACCACAGAGAATTTAAAGATAGAAGAATACGAAAAGAACATTTGACACCATTCTTTAAAATGCAAGAACCTGAAAAGGACCTGATGTCAGCGTTTAAAAATTAATATCCAATTTTTACAACATTTAAGGACTGTTTCTTTATTAAATAGGTACAATATTAACGCAGTATGGCCGCTACTCCTTCGGAGATCGCTGAGGCCGAAGTGCCGCCGTCAGTCCCAGATGGTAACTAAATGTTATACTTTTATTATTGTATGTAGTAATATATCACAAAGGTTACACAGTCCCACATCACTCAAATATTCACATGTTACCCAAATATTATTATTAAAGAATTATTATTTATGAACCTTAAGTCTTAAATCATGCCATAAAACTAATGGAAAATCATTAAAAGATCATCCTACAAATTTAATATAACCTAAGATTTATTACATTTTTAGATACCTATAAAGTTTTATCTAGTAGCAGTAGTATCTTACAATCTCTCTTCTGAAATCTAGCGAGTAATTTCATGTAAATTAGAACGTAATGTGTGAAAGAAATCAAGAGAATTTCGCGCTGAAAAAAGCGCGGGAGACGTCTTTTTAGACGAGTGTATTTTTATTTTTTCTGGTTGACATAAAAAACTAATTTTTAAAAAATTGAATCGTGTATCCGGTAAGTTGTTAAATGTAATTAATAATGTTTATTTATTTATGCAAAAAAACTTGTAGTGTAGTCTTCATCATCATCTGGTAGGTATGTTTTTCATACACATTATCTAGCTTTCATGAACGCGTCAATTACGATCCTGGCGGGTTTATTGTCCCCTATGTGTAAAATACTCTAACCATAAGTAATGATTGTTTAGGAATGGATACAGAGGGTAGAATCCGTTGCTTTAAATTTCTAAAAACTTAATGTCTATATTAAGGAATGTGCACCTTATTATTAGTGGATGGATATTATGGATTAGTATTCCAAACCCTTATTAAAACAATGTCTATGATTAGGAACATTGATGAAAAGTAACAATGTAGGTACAAGCAAATACTCATCGTAACCCAGTAGGACGAGGATATTAGTGCTTCGGATGCCTTCCAATTCATAGTCCATGTGCAGAAGGAGCACAGGTCCACTAGTGACAACACTTCCATTCATTCCATATCATTTGAAATAGGTACCCTCCGGTTTTGCCCACAGGGTTGTTGAAGGCTTAACTGCCGTCATAAAGAAAATACAACATATTTTATTAGGAATTATTATTATTACAACTAGCAGCTCCACGTTCGGGTGGTGGTGGTGGATTCCCTCCATATCCACCGTATTCAACGAAACCGGCGCCTCCATCAGTCGCGGACACAATCTTCGCGGGGCGCACAATCCGTCGACAGCATAAGTCCGGTGCGAAGAAGCCCGCTCATCCTCCTCCTAAGCCGGCTAAAGCCAGGTATTGTATTGGTATTAAATACTTTATCTTTCATCATTTCAATTGTTACTCCCTTTCATGGGTGTCGTAAGAGAGTAAGGGAATAAATTACGCAGTACAACATCACTGCAATCCGAAAGAAAAACTTGAAACAAAACCCTATACCAAACTGTATAGTAGCCTAAAACCTCTTTTCTAAGCAGAGCCCTATGTAAATGCTTTTAATGATGAATAATGAAAGAATCATCATGATTAGTCGTATAACGTTTCAGATACCCGAAAGCGACTGATGTAAAGTTACCGAGACGAGCAATGAAAGCCCAAACCCGGTGTCTCAAGCGCCACGGGACTGTACTCACCGATCGCCTCGAACGTATATCTAAGCCTATACGACGTACTATCATATACTTGTGGCGCGAATATGCAAATACTTTACCTTCGGAAACGGTGAGCAATATTCAAAATAATTGAAGTCTTTAGCTAATGATCTCTACTTACCGTTAAGGGATCCAGCAACCCTGTATTTATATATTTAAATTCTTTATGCATTTTTAACGTTTACAAAAGATAGTGGTCCCTAGCGAAAAAAATCGACTTGACTTCGGTACTTCAAAAAACAATCATATTTGTTTTTTTTTCTGAATTAATTATTTTTAATTAATTAATACATTAATAATTACATAATGAATCCATACAAATTATATCCAAACCAAGATATTGTAGAGTTGACATTTCTTTTCAATCTACAAGTATTTTTTTTTAATTGATTTATTTTTCATTTTTATTGCACAGATCGCTCGGCTGCGGTCTATGCTAGATGCTGATGAGCCGTTTAAGCCGGATCAAGCTTATGAGTATTTTATCAATTTGCGAAGAACTAAGAAGAAAGCGGCCGCGTAAGTATTTTAATTCTGTTCGTGATGTAATCATTCGATTTTCTTCATCACGCCACCATTAAGTTACCACCACCACACACCAAGAAATGTACTTGATGTTTTACATACGGATAGGCAAATACTATCTATTTACTTACTTTTTGCGTGTAGAGTCTACCCGACTCGAAGGCATTTGGGTCCGCCAGCATTACCACCACACATCAGAAAAGGAATTGTAACTAGTGAACGCGCTACACTGTGAACTTTTACAACGTATGCTGGCGTATTGGCACTTGTAACTCCTGGTTATCACAAGTCTACGAACACAGTAAATCATTTCTATTGTCTTAAGGATTTTATTAAAATCTACAGTAAACATATTTAGGTAACTAATTCAAAGAAGATTTTTAGTAATTTACTATACCTTTATAGTACCCAACAAGTAAACGCAATCAAGAAGGATATCCTCGCAATGTGCTACGATAAACGGTTTTTGTGGGCAAGAAACGCTACAGTCGCATTCGCAAAGGGCATTCAGCAGCGACTGTCGAGGCCTGGCCGCTTTGCACTAGCTGATGAGTGAGTGGACTATCTAGATAGAACTAAATACTAAGCGATAAGTATTCAAAGTACTAACATATTTAGAAATAATGAAATTATATTCAGCCACTGTCCGGATTTCGGCTTATCCGTAAGAACTTCAGTTGTTAATATAATAAGAACTTGCCACCGAATTCTAATTCAATAAGCTGAATACGTAATAAGTAATAAGCTCAATTTATTTTAAAATACTAAATAAACACGCGTACTAAAGTCGGTTACAGATATACGAACAGACATACGCACAGAAGATCAACGTAAAATGACAGCGTTCGTGCTGTCGTATTCCGTTGGTGAGTGTGAGATCGGAGGAGGCCCAATGATGCAGCATCACTAGGCCGCCATGGTGTGGGTCACCATGCTGCATTGTTGCATTGTGGGATCTCTACCGTGGGAGAGCCACGCTTCGTCATGCATGGGCCGGCTCGACCGGAGTGATACCACGGCCTCACAGAAAACCAGTGTGAAATAGCGCCTGCGCTGTGTTTCACCGAGTGAGTGAGGATACCGGAGGCCCACACCCCAACCCTTCCACCATCCCTCTTCCCATTTCCCCAAAGGTCGGCAACGCACTTGTGACGCCTTTGGTGTTGCGGGTGTCCATGGGCGGCGGTAATCGCGTACCATCAGGTGATACGTCTGCTCGTTTGCCCCACTATTCAATAAAAAAAAAAAAAAAAGGCCGGCAGCGCACTTGTGACGCCTCTGGTGTTGCGGGTGTCCATGGGCGGCGGTAATCGCTTACTATCAGGCGATACGTCTGCTCGTTTGCCACCTATTCCATAAAAAAAAATCGCCATGAGTATGGTGACCACCACTCTTGGATTCTGTTTATGCTTTCCATCAGGCAGAGTAGTAATTTTGACAGGTTCAATAATAAAAAAAGTACAGATAAGTGAATAAAAGCGTGTTAAAAAGTAAAGGTTGTTTTTGTTTTCACTTATTTCAGAATCAAACATAACACAACATAAATCTATGAAAACTTTATTTTTATCAGTCGGATTGCCCCAAACAATTATAAAATTTAAGGATTTAATTATACAATTTTATATACGATGGTAATGGTAAATTTATAAATGTACACATATTTACAGAATGTTGAGGTTGTCTAACATCATCTTAAACGACATGTGTGGTTACATGCATATAAGGACCCCGTCGAGATACAGCAGGTCGAACAAATCAAAGTTTATGTTGGAAATGGCTGACAAGGTAACGGATAACATCATATTTTATAAACTTATGCAGCAACTGATGTATTATTATGAAGTAGCTATTTCCACCTATTGCTTCCTGATCTACCAAACTGTTTAGTTTTAAGTCCGCATGCAAAAAATTGATCTATCGTATCGTATATTCAAAGAAATTCATGGAACAAAATTTTGTTTATTGCGATATCTGATCCAAACAGCTTCGCAAACATTAAAAGAAAGGAAGCTGACAATATCCAAACTTGTTCATGTATTTAAATCGAGTAAACTCCTTACAATAATTATATCTGCAGTCCAGTCTAGAAGTTAGGTCTTTTACAATATTTAGATTGGAACAGTTAAACGGGCAGCTCCATACGTTTTAATTTTGCTGTACAGATTGCCGTTTGGATTGACGAAATACTATCGGAATCGGACGATCGTATGTTGATGATGGACTTTGACGAAGACGACGGTTAGTTATATATATAAATTAATTACAGAAATGTATATACGTGCATAACTTTCAATTGACTGCACCAAATTGTATAATTACTTTTTGTATTTGTAATTGTTAGCACAAGGTTTATATAGAAGAAAAGTTTAAGAAAACCTAAAGTGTTATATTTCTGCGACTGCGACTGTACACTACCCTTAAGAACTTGATGCGGGCATAAATAAAAGGGAAAGTTTTTTGAAAATTAAGAAAATATTCATTAAAAAATATAGCGATTCTAAGTTCACCGGGTCAGCTAGTTTTTAATAAAACTCCAAGCACAGAAGTTTTCACCATTTTCAACTTAGTTTTTCTATTATCGATGTCAAATAATCGGTATAATAAGAAATTATGGCAATTATTCATTAACGATTAACACTGTTCTGAATTGGTTTTAGTCCGTAAAATATAATTGTGAAATGATCAGTTGTAAATTATTGATTTGAATACTTGTATCCATATCTATGTCAAATATATAATATTTCAGCTAGATTACGAGCTACGTTTAAAATAAAATTAATCACAGTCTGTAACATCCTCGTAAGATTTTTCTAACTGATCTCTTCTGTTAACTTGGCTACGTATTTTCAATTCTAAATAATTATTTAGACGTAGATATTCAGGACATGAACAAATATTTTTTCTCGGAAGCGCAAGTATCACAATCATCTCAAAGATAGTCTTAATTTTATATTTTTCTTTCGAGAAGAAATAGAGCAGTGGGAGAAGGGAGAATCGCAGGGTTCGGGGAAAACACCTCAAACCCCGGTTACGGGTAAAGAATCCCCTGCGGCACCTACCGAGCCGGACGTTGCTACACCACAGTTGCCAACATCCACTGAGGGTGTAACACCTTCTGAGGGTCCAACACCCAATGTAGGAGCGACGCCGTCTGAAGGCATTACACCAAATTCGTCTGCACCCGCTACACCTAAACCATCCGAAAGTAAAGTTTAAAAATAGTAGGTATCACTTCCATCCATTTTGATAACCATGATATATCATGACAAATGAGCATGGAAACTTTTTTTCTTTTCAGATATCACGTACAGTAGTAAGTTTGCAGACGATTTCCTCGACATGATGAGAGACGTAAGTGTTTTCATAAATAGTTTCATTTCTCACATGTTTCGTTTCTTAACTTAATCATCATTGATTTCTGAAATCACTATCACTTTTGGGATAATTATTTTATAATTCTTGAAAAAGATAGTTTACCTTGAGATCGCACCCAACCAGTACCGTCGCGTCGCCTTAAATGGCCCCAGTACAAGTTCCCAGCCCAGCCCAACGCACGGCGAGTGTGCTCAGTAGTGTTTCATTCTGCATTGGTCGTTAGATAAATATAGACGTCGAGACGATACGCAACATATTTGTACAGGGCTTTCAAATTTTATTTACTAGTGCACCAGTTAAATTAAATTAGCAAAAAAAAAAAAAAATATTAAAATTATTCTGAAATTGCAACCAAACATGTATACTCGTAACATTATGAAGGTAGTTAGGCAAGTTTACGCACCTGAGTTTCATATAACTGATTCATACTGATGACAATCAATGAACCGAAAATTTTCCTCATTACTCCATGTCGCCATGACAGTAAAACAATCTACTCTAACGTGTAACTATGAAGTGAACACTCAGCTAACGTGTGAACTCTGTTTGTAGCTTGTGTCAAATTTCTGTGATTTGTGCACGAGAAACCGACACTAATCGGGTTGTTGGTCAATGTTAGCAAACGACAAATGACACAAATAGGCCCAGTACACGTTGACCGAACGCACTCGCCGAGCGCTTTGGTCCAACGTGTACTGGGGCTATTATAAACACTTACTAAACATACAGTATACTTACGAAAACAACGCGTCGACAATAGGCTCTGCTACGAAGTGTCATCTGAGCATTGAGCTAGTAATATCCTAATTTTTTTCTAGGTGATATACATCAAGATCCATCTTGACACGAAAAAGTGCCAGCTCATTAGTTGTGCTGATGATTTGGAGACAGTTCTTGAATTCAGTTTCGTGTACAAACCCAGATCCACTGCCGTCACTTGAGACGGCCGTTACGAAATGAAAATGGTTTATGCAACACATAGGTTTAACAGAGAGTCTTGTATCAAGTTCTTGTAAAAAGTTACAAAAATATAGTAAAATTTTAAAAATGAAATTCGTCTATCTTTTACAACTGAACACGACATGAATAAGGTAATTATTTTAAAAAACTCCACTAGAATCTTTTCTAATTTTCCATGTCTGATTTTTTAAGTTGATCAAACTTTATATGAATTTGTCAGTAACGCTTGTGTTCATTTGTATCAGATGGAAGAATTAAGACGGGTTCTAGTCACTATTTTGTACAATATAATTTTTTGTATCACTAATAGTTTTTACTTCTGGTAGGGAGGCGATGGCGGCGGCGGAGGTGGGGGCAGAAGTCTATTGGCACGTAAGTAACTATATACCTACCATAGTTTTTTTGCTAGTTACTTAAACGATCCGCAGCCACATCAAAACCATAAGTCCACCCGTAGGCAACACCTGTTTAGTTTATAATATTGTTAAGTTGTAAGATAAATGTTGTTCTAAGTTACTACGTATGATTGCAGAAAGCTTCTATATTATTTTGACTGTATCTTGTTTTATTTGGTTTTAATGAATCCAGGAATAAATTTTTTTTCCTTGGTTAACAAAAACATGACGATTTTAGTTGACCGAAATATTTTAAGTTTTCTAAATATTAATAGTGATTTATCAGGATTTATAATACGCTTAAATCAGGGTATGTCAAATATTTATAAAATCTACGGTTTGAAAAAATTTAAAGAGTTAAAAAAATGGGGCAATTTATTCCTTTCGTTACTGGTAGTAATGTGGTCTAATACTTGGATTGCGGGTTTAGATGGCCGTTGATTGCGTATATAGTCGAAGTTCAGCCTCATCCAAGTCGACTTAAACGGAGTTAACAACCTCTCTCTCTCAACCTCAGAAAAGCTCTGAGAAAAAAAAATAGATGGAGGCGGAATTTGCGCAGGTCAACTAGTGTATTAAAATAATTATTCTCTTTACAGCGGAGCCAGCTTACTTGAAGTTTAAAGGTAATGATTGATCTATATTAGATAGAAAATTAATTAGGTATATGTATTATATTGAATTGAAAAACTTTGAAAATTGAAAACAGGGAAAATGCTGGATGCGTTTATGCTTTTGACAAGCACGATGTATAAAAAAGGCGGTGAACAACTATTCAAGCTTGGCAAATTTACTCAAACTTACAGCGAAGGAGCTGATGAGTAAGATCACTTTCAATAATGTAATTTACCTTAGCATTTGATAGGTACCTACTAGCTTTTGCTCGAGGTTTCCTAGCGTGTTTGTCAGTTATATTGGTACAGAAGATAAAATAAAAATAATAAATAAATAGGTACAGTTCTAAAATATATAAAGTTAGCATAAAGCATTACATTCATGTTTCCTTCTCATGGAAAATTTTTTTTTCCTCGTGCGGAAGTCCCCTCTGATACCACCTCCTGGTGGCATGTCGGACTCGAACCGACTAAAACCGCACGCCGTCTCGGTTACTAGATGCCGGGGAACCAGGTGCACCCTAGAAAGGAAAACCTCTAACCCCGACGAACCTCGGGCCATCTACGACCTCGGGCCATCTACGATCGTCGTACATCGTAGATAGTCCTAAATTTAACCTTGGAATTTTACAGATTAAAGCGAGCCCCGACATTTCACGCATCAGATTACAATACAACGTTATCGAATGAACTCATTAAGACTCTCACAGATTGCAGTAAGCCAGAAACTCCTAGCGATCTTGAACCTTATATGAAAGGTACTTAGTTCTAATTTAACAGTAAAATTAAACAAAAAATTACATGTTGGACTATTAATAAACTTGATGGTATTTTAAACCGCTGTCTTCCAGCAGACAGCGTCCATGGCGCAGAGATAGTATATGCGACTGTTATGCATGAGATCTCGGGTTCGTTTCCCAGTTCGGACCGAATGTTCATTTGATCTGCAAATATTTTGTTTAGGTGATTTCTATGTAAAACATGCATGTCTCTACAATATCCGCTCTCACTGTGTCTTTGATCAAATGCAGGAAGGGAAAGTGCTTGTCTTCGGTTTACTTACAACAGATAAGAGTTAATGGGATACGAGACTTTTTAGCATATTATACATTGTCTCCTACTAGAAATTTTCAGCCTGAACTAAACTGGTTACTAACTACTGTTATGGAACTACTGAGAATAAACCTTGTCTACTCCCGTTTCGAAAACGAGACAGACGCACTTTCACTACTGTCACTTTGGACCATGAACAGATTTATCTCTAGGTAGAGGCTACACTCGCTGACTCATATATAAAATGTTGACCGTGTTATTAAATAAGGATTACCACAAAAAAAGTATTTAATTAAATATCTTTTTACAGAAATTATTGATATCTGCTCTAAATATTTGTCACAGAATGCTGAATATAACAGTACGTATTTTTTTTGTATTTTTAATGAATTTAAATTCAACACCGAATTCCGTATTAATTTTTTTTAAATTCATTTTCCGTGATAAGCTAATATAATATAATAAACTTCACTTTTTAATGGACATCATCGAAAAGTTTTTTCATCGGGGACTATCGAGTAGAAATACCTAGATGTATCTAAATATATTGTCATATAGACGAGTTAATATTTTATGTAAATTTTTCATTAATCAAGAATTGAAATTTAAAATCTAAAGAAATAAATATTTTTTTGTACAAATCTTATTTTACTAAACCACCTAGGTTTAGTGAAATAAGATGTGAACAACAATTATAAAAATAAGAACTTTTTTAGAGGAAAAGGGCCCAGCATTTCGTTTATTGGTAAAGAAAATGCTTACTAAGAAGAATGAACAACTATTTCAAAAAGAAAAGATTACCAGATCCTATGGGGATGCCGCTCAAAAGTGAGTTTACTAGTTTTTTTTTGTATCTTTGGAATAAATCTTTGTCATGAAAACTATCTTTTTGTTCCATCCTAATAATCCACGTCCAGGCTTGAAGCAGCCAAAGGTCTCGAAACCGATCACGATGATCCAAATCTTTCTCAAGCAATTCAGTCACAACTTGAAAAGCTGATGGCGGGTTCTACTCCGGAAGAACTGAAAACTGATATGGCAGGTATGGTATTTAATTCAAATTCATAATAATTTTTTTTGCTTTTAAAAATTTAAAGCTTTTTTGTTAGTTAGAGTATGTTTTTTATGTAATAGGGGGCAAACGAGCAGACCTAAACGATTACCACGATACCCGCAACACCAGGGGTGCCACAAGTGCGTTGCCGGCCTGTGAGGCCGTGGTCTCATTCCGGTCGAGCTAGCCCATTCATGCCAAAGCGTGGCTCTCCCACAGTATATGTACAAGGATGTTTCTTTAGCCAGTCATGTACAATATTGACGAGATCCATATTATGTAATTAAAAAAATCACAAAATCTCATTTATTCCCATTGTTTAAAATATTAAGCTTGCATTTTGTAAAATTTAATTGTAATATAAGACTGAGATCCCAGTCACCACAGACTTCCGTTATTTTAGGAATTTTTAGATTCGGTAGTCTAACATAAACTCGCTTGCGGCAAAACTATCGCCGACCGTATCAGCCGGCACCTGTCGCGAGTGCTACCTTGATTTATCAGACAGCCAATTTGGCTTTAAACAAGGACGCTCTACGCTGGACGCGATAAAATTAACCCCAAATTAGTTATGTTAAGAAACCTTTTATTATTATTATATTTTATATGTTGTTATTAATCATAAGTTCTAGATGTCGACAGAGCATTTATGTAATCATAATGGTAATCTTTATAGGCACCCAAAGGTCAGGCTTGCCAAGTTTGGGGTTAATACCTACAACAATGTTTCATTTGGCAATAAATATTTTTTATTTTATCTGCCGGAGAGAGAGCAGGATTGTGAAAGTGAGGGTATAATGCTTCAGAAAGAGACCGCTGAACGTGATCGGTAGAGGGCCGATTCCGAGCATAGGCGACACCAGACGCTGACAGGGCCGCAACCTACCATTGAGTGGGAACCTCTGGTAGCTGATTAATTGATGCGGTCAGCGAAAGGGGCGTGGCCTGGTTGCAATATTTGGAATTTAAATTTTCGAATGCAAGCTTGATCTTTGTACAAGATCGTTACTCATTTGCCTAACTCCGAAACTGAAGACGTACCAGTAACTATACAGATTATAGACCTTAGTAATGATAAATGATTCAGTGGTGGTTTTTTTTTCCAGAAACAATTGACGTGAGTTCAAAATATTTGTCTCAGGAAGTAATTGACGAAAGTAAGTTACCGATGTCTAAATTACTTTAATGTTTCACCTTTAACACTCCACTGCTGGACATTGGCTTCTTTAGAAAGGAGGTTTTGGCAGAATATATAACACACTAAGGTGGTCCAACGGGTTGAAATAAGTTTTGTTACATTTTGTTACAAGTTTTCCTTCTACTGTGATGTTGTCCTGCGTAGTTTGCTCACTTAGTCGCTACTTACGACACCTATTGATTAAATATTTGGTGGTAAAGAATGGGAGCTGAAATTCTGTATTCTTAATGTCTCAATGAATATTAACTATTACTTAGTAATAATAGTCTTTTACTTTTTCTATCAAATCGTAAAATTTCATTACAATTTTCAGTTGAACGCGGCCCGGCTTTTGACCTATTGATAAATGAGTTACAACATCACGGAGCTGAGCATTTTACCGATTTTCGCGCTGTAACTACAAAATTCAAGGCTGCCTACGTGTATGTATGCTCAATATTCCGCTACAGCGTAAAAATAAAATTATTGGTCGGTCAGCCTCAAAAGTAGCTAGTCAGGACTAAACACATGTTATTTTCTACCTTTTTTCATCTTCGTAGCCTTTAGCCCAAGAATATTTGGGATCGGCTACTAGTTTAACCGGTTTTATTTCAATATCAGTTTTCCACGTAACCACTAGCATCGCAACACGTTAAAGATTTTTCTACCTGCCTTAATATACGAAATAATTATTTTTATTGATACAGTGGTAACCTAACCTAAGTCCTTTTTTCTTTTATAATGTTGTTTTGTACTATAACCACATTAAAACATTATAATATAGCCGTACGAAAGGAAATATCCCATTATATGTACCTATAGGTCAATTTGTTTCATCGAAAACAGTGCATCGTTGTGAGTAACATGAGTGAATGTTTTGCATAATGGCAGTGTAATTTTGAAACGTAAAATAAAACTAACGTAAACTGGATTTTTGTTAGTTAAGTTATTTTGAATTAAGAAGCCATCTCATAAACATAGTTAAAACAGAGTATCTAACTTCAGTTTGGCTTATTTGCTTTTTTGAATTACTTCATAAAAAACTAATTAATGAAAAGGTTGTATTTATCTCTTCAGATTGAAATCAGCCCCTGGTTTATCAGCTGTTATTCCCGACCCTGCTACTGTACCTGTTTTCTTAAAAGCTCTGCACGCAGTAGGCGATGCGATAGTTCCAGATAACCTAAAGGCAGATATGAATGGTTAGTTAAACAGTATCTTAAAGCATTTGCCTTTTCGCTACAAATACCTTTCTACGGTTTTATTTACCTTGCCCCGTTTGTTGGGGTCAAATCTAGTAATTGAAATATGACCCCCTTGCTATTGATAGATTGATCAGAAATATGGCACACACACCTTTAGTTATGGTGACACTGACAATACAATTAGATAAATTCTGTTTTATTGTAAACCCAAGATGGCCGCCACTACAAAATGGCGGTTTACTAATTTTGTCACGACTACCTCCATTTGGGTCATCAAATGAAAGGCCTTGAGGAATTTAATAGAAAAAAAAACTAAAAACTTAAAAAAAAATATGTAAAATAGATTTTTTATTTTAACGGTTTTCCGTTTGAATTAAAAATGTAATTAAAAGTAAATATTTAATTAAACTAAGTTATGTTGATTTAAATTAAAAAAGATAAACACGAATATGAAAGAATGATAAAAACGAAACGGTAATTTCTAGAGGATCTTAAAAAGATTTTAAATATTTATTAAAACTGATAAATAACTGCTTACTTTATAACTTTATGCACGTTTCTACAACGATTGCCTCAACATCCATACTTTTCCTGCCGTACTTGTAGCTCAGAAATATGATTGTATTGATGAAGAATATTATCAATAGAACAACACTTAATAAATCTTTCTTTTCCAGGGGTTATTGACCGATGTGCTAACTACTTATCTGCGTTTGTACGTGACCGAGGTTGGTTGCTACAACTTTTAGTCAGTTTTTTTTCCATCTTTTTTATCTACCATCTACTACCGGGCTACTACTATCGGGCTGGCAATAGGATGGCTGGGGCTCGTATGCCATCTGTATGAACAGGCCGAATCAAAATTATGGTCCTATTTTCAAAGGTCACATAGGTTTAATTAAATTAATGTTAACGGACTAAAAAAAAAACACCTTCACAGAGTGAGTCTTAAAAAATGCCGATGCCTTTTTTCTATAAAGTCTGACGAGTAAAAACATGTGTAAAAGTTGTACTTCCAAAGTAAATATCATTTGTCACCATCGTACTAGGAATTGACTGAACAGAGTAATTGCTTGGCAATCATTTCGCTGTGTTGTGGTTTCGAACCCGACATGGGACAACAAATTGACAACAATTGTGTCTACAAATTGTTGTTTTGAGTTTAAAAGTTCTTAGCGTGTCGGTTTCATGCATGTTTTTAAAGTTCCCTCATACATTCCTAGTGCGAGGGGGAAATTTCTAGAAGAATTATAATGCAATTTTCTACGCGTATTGAAAAAAAATATAAGTACATATAGATATTATAACTTCAAAGGAAAGTCTGAGTTATGTTTAAATCAAGGTATTTTATTTGTAAACTTAGTCTTGTATACCCACTATTTTTCCATACACAGATATTGTAATGGGGAACTTAATAAAAATGATGAAGGGCAAGCCAAAAAATACAGTCGCCACAAGACCAACCTATAATATGGACTATGGGACGGGCGCAGTAGAGTAAGTGTATCTTTTTTCTCATCCTTTTATTTGTTTTTTAATTTATATTTCGGACATTTCTCACAACGTCATCTCACATCATGCTGAGTAGATGTGATCAGACTGCAATATCACAGCTAGATTGACTTATTATACTCATTTAGGTACCTTTTTATGAATACAAACATATTATACCTAGAAAACTGGAATCGTACCCGAGTACTCGAGGCATTTCCGTCATTTAAGTAGTTATGTGGAAGCCAGCAAAATCGTAAACTTAAAAAGAACTCAACACTTTAGTTTAAGTAGAATATATTCCAATTTAAAGCGGTAGCATCTAAAAGGACCATCCTGGAAAATTTAACTTAAACCTGCCTGGGAGCAACTCGAAACATTATACACTGATATTCTCAAACATGTTAAATATTGTTCTTTAGGTATTGGCAGTTCACCTGCGATATATTGCCATTAAGCGCCTTCTCTTTGCCCACAATCATCATCTTGTAATAGTAACAAAGGCTAGGAAGGACCTAGCCTTTGTTACCAAGATTATTTAGGGTCATCTATTAGTTCAATTGGTTTTACCTGAATATTAGTTTTTCTATGGAGCACCTGGCAGCCCTGAGGGCGTACTGATTCGAAGGTTGAACTTCCGAGTCAGTCTGTCAGTATATTTGAGGGAACTGACTTTTCAATAACGATTGCCATAAATGTTCTTGATAACTGGCACAGACGGCATAACGTGTTTTCTGAGACACGGGTATAATTGCCATCAATCATAGCATTTAATTATATTTTGAACTATATAATACCCCGTTCCTTTAGTTTGATTTGGTTGTCCTTTTATTTTTATATTAGGACCGAAACCTCGCCATCTTTAATTCCCTATCAACCCATTAAAGATGTCGCGGATGAAGCCAAGAAAAATTTAGCTAAAGATATGCAAAGTATTACTCCACCTAACCTAACAATCGCTACGAAAGGTATTACAAATTTTATTTTTTAAATTAATCATAACTAAAAATAACTGAAGATGTAACAAATTACAAAATATTAAAACATCTCTTATTGCACGGAGAAGAGCTGTTCAATTTTGGCAACCCGCAAAATGTTTTTCTCCGACCTAAAAATAAGAAAATTTCTCTTTGTAATTGAATTGTAAAACTCAATGAAAAGTCGCTAAATCTAAAAGCAATCATACACTGATTTTTTTTTTCACTACTAACGTTTTTTTTCTCGTAAGCTATACTTTATTGGGTTTTAGAATCTTGTTAATATTATTTTAAAATTAGGTAGTCACTTAGAAGCAAAACTTACTGCATTTTTTAATTTCACTACAGCTTTGGTCCAGGATGTGGCAAGACATTTATCGCAACCATTTGCTTTGCGAAGTAAGTAATTTAAATTAAATCTATTAAATCTATATACACTCTTTTGCAAAAAAAACGGGCACTTAAGCAAAGAACTATTTTATAGTTACAATTAGTTTGTTTGACAATTTTAGGTATTGTTATCCTCAGAATTTCATAAATTAATTAGGAAGGAATAGGTATCATCAGTTTTATCATAACATTTTGATTAAATTATTGAGAAATAATGTTTAAACTCAAAACACAATTATTGTACCTGCTCGCCAAATAAAAATGAAACGCGTTAATTTCTTTGTTTTTCTCGAATACGTTAAAAGCAGATAAAAGTTTAGTATTGAGTGTGACCCCCTCTTGCTGAAATCGCGGCTTGCATTCGTCTGGGCATGCTAGCGAGTATATCTTTTATGGTTTCTTGGGGAATACGTTCCCACTCCGCGGTAATCACATTCTTTAGCTCTCTGATGGTCTGCGGAGCCGGCTGCACTGATCTCACTCGTCGCTTCAGAACGTCCCAGACATGATCTATGGGATTGAGGTCCGGACTTCTAGCTGGCCAGTCCAAACGACGAATTCCGACTTCTAGCATATACGCTTCCACATCGCCAGACCGGTGGGCGCGAGCGTTGTCGTCCATAAAAAATGAGTTTTCGCCAAGAGCGGTTAAGGCGGGTTGTGCATAAGGAATTAGAACTTCCGTTATGTATCGGTGTCCAGTCAGTGTACCGTTTTCGATGAAGACTAACTCCGTACGATCCATGGAATTTATTCCTGCCCAAAACATAACAGAGCCCCCTCCATAAGGTGTGATTTCTTCAAAACATGCCTCTGCAAAGCGTTCTCCTCGTCTACGTAGCACTCGCTGACGTCGGTTTTCACCATGCAGGGATATCCTGGCTTCATCGGAGAACAATATCCTATCCCAGTCTTCATGAGTCCATGACACACAATTTCGAGCGAAGCTAAGCCTGGCAACTCGATGTCCACGGAGTAATTTAAGGCCGCGTGCCGGGCGATGACTGTGTATAATAGCAGCGAGAAGCCTCCTCCTGACCGTCCATAGACTAATTTGCACATTTCTTACTTCTTCGAGGCTGTTCTTGAGGTCCACATAAGAAGATTAGCGATTTCTCAACGCTTGACTGACTAGAAAACGATCATCCCGTGGTTCGGTACATGTCTTTCTGCCAGAACCAGGCCTTCTCTTGACGGAACCGGTCTCTTGATAGCGCTGCCAGGTCCTTTGAACTGTCGACCGACTCACATTTAGCCTCTGAGCCACGAAGCATTGGCTGCAACCTTCTTCAAGCAGCGCATTAATTTTGCTCGCTTTTATCACTTTATCTACCATTTTCGAGATTGCTAAACAGCAATAACAATACTTTTAAATGTAAAGGACATCAGATAATTTTATAAAAATTGACAAAAAGTTAATTAGAGTCGATATTAACTACAGGGAATTCGCTCCACAAAATGTAGTTAAAAGTTGTTTTCTTTGAAAACCAGGCTCAGTCAAAAATTTGAATTTGGAATGTACTCTTATAAACATTATGGCACTTTTATAACTGGCCAGTAACATGTTCAAATGATTAAAACCTTTTTGGTATTTTATTTTTTTCAGCCAGGAAGAAAATCGAAACCGCCCGTTTTTTTTGCAAATGAGTGTATATAAAATGTTATGTTGGTTTGTGTACGCTTCAAAAACTTAAAAAGTTCTGCACCGATCGAGCTGAAATTTTAGAATGATATATAATCCGCATCAAGGATTGTTTTTATCTAATTTTTGCATCAGTCACATATCCGCGACCGCGAAAAAAACACGAAAAAACCGTCATAAAGGCGGGTGGAGCCGCGGGCAACAGCTAGTAATTAATAAAGTAACTAGTGGCCGCCCAGTGGTCTATATTAGACCACAATTGTTTTGTTTTTTTTTTAAATTCTTGAGTACCAAAATGACTCTGCCCTGCCTGATGGAAAGCACCAGTTGTTTACATTTCTGCACTCCTCTTACATATAAATGAAAACTATGCTAAATTACATCTTCCTCCAGTCGCATAATTTTCGTAAAATCGTAATTTTTTTAATGTTTTACAATTTTGCCGCTAATGTATAATTATTTTAAAGGTGGTATTGCCGGGGAGAGATACCCGCTAGAATTTTTATCTGCCGTGAAGCATTCTTTGGGAATAAGGCCTTTATTTAAATACAAAGCGTTCGGTCAAACGTACAAAGGTGCTGCAGATACGTAAGTAATATCTTATTTTTGTTTATTCTAAGGTAATAAGCAATTGTTTCTTATTCATATCGTAGTAATATCAGTTATTGGTTAGCTCTGACTGGTTTATTTCTACGCACCATAACAAGAAAAAGAATAAAAAATTTGAATATTAACGTTGTGCATTTTTGATATTTTGGAATGGTTAGAGAATAATTTTGTACGAATTGCTTTCATTATCAGTATAAAAGTACTATTATTTATGTGGTGGAATACAATATTCATTTATTGCGCTATCGTACACAAACATGACAATGTATATTACATACACACACGAACATTCGCGCAAGCGCCCTGCGCCGCCTGTCCTGTCACGTGACCTGACGCGAGTTTATACATTTGTACCCATTCCAAAAAAGTACACAGCGCCGCTAAAGAAGTTTTCACTTCAAAAAGCTTTTGATGACAGAGTAACCTTATCTCCTTCCTCAAGAATCAAAGTATCTCCACAATAAATTTTATTGAAATCGAAGCAGTGCTTTAAGCATAAAAGTGTATGAGACAGACTTTCAAATTTGTAATAATACTATGGACTCATACTATTTTTTTCGTAATAATGTTACCTAAATTATTTATAAATAAAAACGATTCGATTCAAGTATTTTTGTAAATATGTTTTTTACTGTATGCAATGTAGGTTGATGCATGCTGGTCCTTTGGAAGTCAATGCCAATGGAGAGGCCGCCGAGAACTTAAAGCATGATATCAGAGCAGAAATGAGAAGAGGAGTTCCAGAGCAACTGGCACCTACCATTGCGAAGGAGTTACACCGTAAGTAAGAAATTCCTGTGTCACTAGGAATTTTACAAACATACATGAAACGGACACAAAGAACTCGAAGACATAGAACAATAAATTATGAATCCCACAGTGTTGTCCCATGTTTAATTTCAAATCAAAACACTCCTGTTCTGTCAAATTATTCCACTACAGACCTTTTTTAGAAACTATTTTGTTTCCAGCTACAATGGACAAGGCTGCCACACATTTAGCCAATATTGGAATGGATAAAGGTAACCTTATCATTTTTCATAGATACCTAATTATTTTTAAAATTTTCCTTGTTTAATGATTGACATACTTGTAGTTTGAAACACATAGACAGGGTTAAAATAACGTCAAAAAGGTTAAAATCTCGTCAAACAGGTTAAACTTGCATATTTGTAACTTGAGGTTGTTAGTCGTTTTATAGTTGACTAGCTGACCCACGCAACCTCGTTTGCGTCTTATATAGTCCGCAGCGTGAAAATTTTCCCCCGTTTTTGATATATAGCCTTATAGCCTTCCTCGATAAATGGACTATCCAGCACTGAAAGGACTTTTTTCAAATCGGACCAGCGGTTTCTTAGATTAGCGCGTTCAAACAAACAAACTCTTCAGCTTTATTATTAGTATAGATTTCAATAACCAATGATATAAAAAAAGATACTATAAGCCTGTCAAAGATACTATTCTGCATGATGGAAATCATAACAGAATCCAAGAGTAGTGGTCACCAAACTCGTTGCGAATGCAGCATGATGACCCTCACTATGACGCGGCGGCCTATTGAGACGCTTCTGCTTCATCAGGCCTCCTGTCTCGCACTCAATTTAGTTTGATGCTGATCACGAATGATGTCAATTTAGATTGATTTTCTGTGAAGGGGTAGTACTGACCTTTTGTGCTGAAATCAGCGTGGCTCTACTACCTTCAGAGAAGCCATAATTAGAATATAATTTTCTTCTAAAATTATAAGTAGTGCGATTGTTCACATATTTAACAGGAGATACTTTGGAACATCTAATGGTGATGATGAAAGAAAAGGGTGAATCTCACTTAGCAGAGTTACAAGGATATGACCAAACTTATACTGATGCCGCAAGAAGGTGAGTAAACGTTAAATATGCAAATCATTTAAAACCGAGTCAAAATTATTGGGATATTCGGAATAAAGCATTTTAGTTGAAGTAAAATCAATTACAAAAACAATTGCCTAAACCTCAAAACGTACTCGCAGAAAACAATTAAAACAAAACATTCAGAATTTCACGAAGTCCAAACTTCGAAACAAATATTTGTAGATCACACAAAAACTTGGCCCGACCCAGGATTTGTACCGCACAGAAGTAACATTCACTACCACTGCGCCACCGAGGCAGTCCAGTGTCATAACAGTGTAACGCGTAGGCCCATTTGGGCTTGCCTTGACAAAAACGCCTGCGTATGGCTACTCGTTTACGTATTGCTCTATTCCTTATGCAGTTGTCGAAAGCATTTTTGTCGAAATAAAAGTTTTTAAAATACCATTAATCGACACTACAATATGGGATATACGCATGTGGCTGTGTGACATGTCGAGAAAGCCAGTGGACCCGACGGTATTTTAGCGGTGATTCTTAACAACTGAATACCAGAATTGTCTTCGGTATTGCGCGCCTGTCGTATTCCTAGGGAACTGATACTGACCGCCGGCCTTAACAAATGAAAATTAATGTAGTTTTCGTCTGTTTGAGTGGATTAAAGAAACTGCGAGTGAGCGTATACCACGCAATATACCAATTAAAAAACCTAACCACCTACCTGTTTTGAATTGGTTTTTAGAATCGAAATATCGCCGAGTTTAACCAACACAATGGTTCAGAAGGATAAATATGTGGAAGTCAAAGGGAAACTTACTGTTATGGCTGACGAAAAGAAACAAAAATTACCAGAAAGGCACGTGGAATTGTTGCCAGGTAGTAAAGTTTAATTATTACCATCATAATCTCAACTGAAAGACGTTAAGTGCTGGCCATAAGCCCCCTCAGGTTCAAAAACGTAAGTTTAATGAAATGTACTTACAAAGAGCATTGTCATTTAATTACGACATTAGAGGTACGGAATACTTTAACGGGATAGTAACAAAAGCATCACATTATATTTTTTAAATAAGTACAGTTAAAGTTGCCCCGTTGGTTTAGTTAGCAGTTAGCTTATGCGATCAAGAGTTCATCGGTTCAGTGCCGAAATTATTTATTGAGTTTTTCAGATTATACAAATTCTTAGATGTCTCGTCGGATTGAGAGCGAGGGAACAGAGTGTGGACCTGTGCTAGCACACACACCCTCGTGCACTATATTATCTAATGCGTAGTTGGCTGGTCTCCGTGGGACTCGCTGCCGTTGGTCAAATCGGTTATATTATCACCATTATAGCCAAACTTAAAACATTGAGTAAACAGCTGTATCTTTTTATTTACGTTGAGATAAGATTTTTCTCTCTCTCTTTTGTTACCTGTATAAGATTATATTTATATAATTATTTGCTTAATAATTACAGAGCTCATCGACGAATCATCAAAGTTTTTATCCAAACCATTGCCTGAGAGTAAGTTTTCATTTTATTCAATTAAACAGTTGCCAGTTAATGTAATTATATAATAAAAACTTTTTTTTAATAACAGCACATGCTGAGAAGCGAGGGGTACTGGGTGATTTGATAGCGAAAGGTGGTGAAGCGATTGTTGGCCAAGAGGGCGTCTATAAAATGACTCATATAGAAGGTGGCGAAGAGTAAGTTGTTGTAATTTATCTCCTGTTACTTTGCTATTGACAACCAGACGGATATTTTATTTTTGTTCATTTATCTTTGTGTAACATACCAAACAAAACACAAGTTGAGTTTAAAATGACAACACTAAAACATATATTATTTGAAAATTTGGTACAAGTAACACAATATTGTAATTCTATTCACTGGGACTCTGTTTTGTAGATAGTGCGAAATATAAGAATATTATCTTACTGATCCAATAAAACTTAAATTTAAGACCAATCGGAAATTTATCTACCTTATGTTAACAACTAGCTGAAGCCCGCGGTGCTACCTGCGGTACGACAATAGCCACGGAATATACCGCGAGACGAAGCTAGTATCTTTATAAATTGTAGCCTATGTGTTATTCTGATGTATAAGCTATATTATTGTAAAGTTTCATCAAAATCCATTCAGTAGTTTTTGCGTGAAAAAGTAACAAACATCCATCCATCCATACTTACAAACTTTCGCGTTTATAACATTAGTAGGAAGTATCTGATATATATATGTATATAAAGTATAATGACTTGAGATTATATTGGTATTTATTCTGCTTTTACAAGATAAGCTTTTTTTTGTTATTATATAGTGGGCAAACGAGCAGACGTATCGCCTGATGGTAAGCGATTACCGCCGCCCATGGTCACCCGCAACACCAGAGGCGTTACAAGTGCGTTGCCTTTTAGGAAGGAGTACGCTCTTTTCTAGCTGTAACTAATTCCCTAAGCCACGCATAAATCAGTGATCAAGCTGTGATGAGGGTTCTCAGGGATGTAGACACACACCAATTCAAATATTATTTACATATAAATTTCAGGGTAATGGCAGCTCCAGTCGGTAAAAGTACTGCCCATGACAGTAAGAAGCATGAGAAAATGGTTGCAACGGTGAAAGCTGTGATGCCGAACAAAAAAGTTGAAGAAATGTTAAAAGGTTTTTAATCTTTTTTTTTCTTACTTGAATGCCTGAGTTTTTTGAAAAATGCACAACAAGTCAATTGTTACTGAAACAGGCGGAGTAAAAGTCGGGTAGAGTTACAATTATGTATTTTAATCACACGAAAAAAGATCCCAATAATGGCTTGGCATTGGCTTATATAGACACATCCCCACTACTGGCTGGCTGGCTGGCGGGCGGTTGGCTTGGCAGGCGGGGGGGGGGGGGGAGTGTCAACATGGCTACTTGGCTATGGCGGCGTATTGGCAGACGTCACATCCGTTACAGTTACCTTTTCTTATCTTCTTACTTAACTTGCCTGTTGTTTTACCAGATCCAATTCAAGAAGGGGCTGCACATTTAGTGGATACTATTAAAGGAAGAGGTTAGTTCTTGTCAAATAGACATTTAGGATATCTAATCCTCATCAAATATCTAAAACACACAGACACACAGACACACAGACACACAGACACACAGACACACAGACACACAGACACACACAGACGCACAGACACACACAGGCCAACACAGGCACACACAGACACACACAGCAACACACAGACAGACACACAGACACACAGACGCACACAGACGCACACACACACACACACACACACACACGCACACACAGACACACACACACGCACACACACAGACACACACACACACAGACACACACACAGACACACACACAGACATACACAGACACACACACACAGACACAGACATGCAAACACATACAACAACAGACACACACAGACACACACAGACACACACAGACAGACACAGACAGACACAGACACGCACACTCACACGGACACACACACACACAGACACAGACACAGACACACACAGACACAGACACACAGACAGACACAGACACAGACACACACAGACACAGACACACACACACACACAGACACACTGACAGACACACACTAACACACTGGTAAAAACTTAGTCCTTAATTTTTCTTCCTTTAATTTAAATACCAGTACAATTCAAATATATTATAATATTACATGTAATATGTATTACATATAATGTAGCCAACTATTATACCCATGTACTGCAATATTTGTAAACTGTCAATAAAGCTATTATTATTATTCCTAATTTTAGGTGAAGCTCTGGCTATAATACACAAAGATATTGACAAAGAGAAAGAGAAAGACTTTTTGACGGTCGGCGACTTTAGCAAAACACATCAACAGGCTGCTACAATGTATGTTATTTTATCTTCATTTTGGGATTATTTTAAGGCAACGACACCTTCTATGAAAAAAATGCAGACTTTTTAACTGTTAAATAATAATAATCTTTATTAACATTCCAGTTTTTTCATATTTGTGTGTCGATGTTAGCCGCACTAGGCTTAGCCTGTATTGCGGCTAGCTATTTGCGATTTACAATCTTAAGAAACAGACACACATCTAATGTTAGGTACGACTACGCAGGTTCAACAACAAGTTCTTGCAACAGTAAGACACGGAGCCCCCATAAGCGAAACTCCGATTAGGCGGTCTTTAAAAACTACTTCAAATGATGTCAAGAGAGGAAATTTTAGATTTTCTTATTTTTCAATTTGTATAAATTAGTTTTGTATACTCTTTTAGTCAACATTAAACTCGTTTTTTTAGTGGGCAATCTTGTAGGTATTCCAACGCGCTAGATGCACACATGGGTTTACATCGATGGTCCCTTTTAATAATGTCGGATAATAATTTGAACATCCACAGTTCAACACAATGTTTTGTTACAGTTTAAACAACGTTTGAACTGTTCTATTGAAAAGTAGTATCTTTGCACATCCGACATTATTAATAGAGACCTTCGACATAGGTCATATGTTCTTTCTTATTGGTCGATTTTTCATAGCAATAATGGAAATTCAAGGGTAATTCGAAATTCTTATGCACAGGATTGAACAAGCACCTCACTTCGGCGGTCAGGCACCTTCACCGATTCTACTGGACGTAGTTAGTAAAAAAGTAACTGAAGCAAGAACTACACCAACGCCGACAACCATAGAAGATACGTACATGAAAGGTAACATTATAGTAACATTATAGTTAACTAGCTGAACCCCGCGGGCAAGTAACCGCGAGCTGAAGTGTGAATAAGCCTATGTGTTATGTATAAGCTATTATAGTAAAGTTTCATCAAAATCCATTCAGTAGTTTTTGCGTGAAAGAGCAACAAACATACTCACTTTCGCGTTTATAATATTAGGATGTTTTTTTTACCTCTGGCATGGATCTGGCTGGTCTGGATTACATATTTTTTTTTTTATTGTGGAGGGGCAAACGAACAGACGTATCGCCTGATGGTAAGCGATTACCGCCGCCCATGAATACCCCCAACACAAGTGTCAAGAGGCGTCACAAGTGCGTTGCCGGTCTTTAGGGGATGGGGAGAGGGTGGGGTATGGCCCTCCGGTATCCTCACTCACTCGGTGAAAGACAGCGCAGGCGCTGTTTTACACCGGTTTTCTGTGAGGCCTTGGTATCACTCCCGTCGAGCCGAAGCCCATTCCTGCCGAAGCGTGGCTCTCCCACGGATTGTTTTTGTACTTTTAACAACAATAAATGTGGGCATCACCGCAAGGCGTAGCTAGTCTAAAATAAAAGTAAACCAAGTTACTCCTTATAACACCAGCTATCTGTCAATAAAGTCAAGTCAAAATTTGTCCGCCCTATCGAGATTAGCCGGACCAAACAAACAGACATACATGCAACTCTAGAAAGTGATGTCTTGATGGAAGTACCATATATACATTCATATGCCTTTAGTGAATAGCTGTTAATTTGAAATTACTAAAAGACACTTAAATTATATATATTTGTATACAATCATGTTTCTGTGTTTTAACTGTAAATACATTTCCTTGTAAATATTTCAGATGCAGAAGACATTACAACCAAATATCTCGCAGGAGTGGCCACTAAAGAATGTAAGTGAATATTTCAGTGAAACCAATCTATTTCATGTAAATAGATTGGTTGAATTGATTGGTGAAAATGTAGGTAGATAAGAAGATTAATTTCGAACTACCTTCTTTCATAAGTCAGTTTTTTCAATTTGACAGAATTTCTGTCAAAAATTGTTTGAGTAACTTGGTACATCATTCAAACAAAAAGCAAAGGTGTAAGAATACACGATTATGGAGGGTAGAGACAAGGAGTGTTATCTTATATGGAAGAAAATTGAAAAAAGTGTCCAGCATAAGCTGTAAATAACAGTTCAAAAACCTTCCAGAATGGCGCTGGTGTAGACACAGGTTATGGTATGAATGTAGCAATTGTGAACGAATTGAAGTACGCCGAGGTAATAAATTTAACATTATTGTCACTACTTGCGTATTACAAAATAATGTAGTAAATATATTTTATTTTCTGAACTGTGAATAGTACGTTTATTGATTTTTTATCATTCAATTTTATGAAAAAGTGTGTGTATTGATTTTAAGAAGTTTACTCTGATGCTAATGTGGCGCCACCCTAATTTAATGCATTTCAACGGACACTTTTCATGTACACAGATGATACTCCTTATCTCTACCCTCCATATACACGATGTAATCATTCGGCCAAGTGCTATTCAGATACGCACAGGAAGGATTCCGTACGATTATTTATACATTTCAAGTGTCTGTGTTGGTGTTAAAGTGTTATTAATATCAAGCAAAAACGACCAAAATAAATCATGTTTGTTGTATAGAAGCCCCTTTAAATATTTATGTAATTGTTTTTAAGTATTTGTTGTTATAGCGGCAACAATAATACACTATATCTTAAAATTTCAATTTCAACTGTCTAACTATCAGGGTTCATGAGATACAGCCTGTTGACAGACGGACGGACAGACAGACGGACAGCGAAGTCTTATAGTAATAGGGTCCCGTTTTACTCTCTACCCGAGTACGGAACCTTAAAAATTATCTACCTATTACTGTGTGAAGTAATTCCTACAACCTTGGAAACATCGTGATTGTGATCCTAACTGCTAAGCCAGAGATCGTGAGTACAAGTCCCGCTCAAAACAAATAATTGTTTGGTGGTCATTTATTCTGTGTATGGGTGTAATTTACATATTATATATTATTACATACATATTATATTTTTTGAATTTATGTCTAATTACCATAGTACATAGCGACGCTACTTGGAGATCATACTGTCGTACTTCTATAATTGTTTGTTGTGTACCATATTAGATAAGTAGAAAAGTTAAAGGTGCACTTGACGTTGACTGCACGGTTGGCCGAGTGTCAGCGGTCGCCATGCCGCTTGCTACTGCGCCTTGGCCGCGCGGTACCTACAACACTTTGTGTGATCCACGAATTGTTGTCCCGAGTCTGGATGTTCTTTGTGCCCGTTTCATGTATTTTTGTAAAGTCCCCCACGACACAGGATGTTTATTCCTAATGTGGGAGATGTCTTTTTTAAAAAAAAAAGATATAGTAAATAGTACTAGGTATATAATGTTTATACTTTCTATGTATGGATCTTCTCAGGTGGTTTGGACCCGAAGGCTTTAGCAGAGTTGGAAGCGAAGGGAAAACTTGGACAGGCACCTCCGCAGCGACCTGCTGGGTACTTTTCATGAATTTTAACTAGCTGATAATACTGCTCAAACTGTGTCGTATTACTATTAGCATTTCAATCAAAAACTTTACTTTACTTCGCCATCGTGTATGTTGATAATCGCGGTAAATAGAAGCCTATGCGTTATTCTCTTGTAGTACTGTAAAGTTCTATCTAAATCCGTTCAGTAATTTTTGCACGAGAGTAACAAACATCCATATCCATTCTTTAAAAAAAATCTCATTTATATATGATACTAGGTTTCGCCCGCGGCTTCGCTCGCATTTAATAAAAAAAACTATCCTATGCTACTTCTTATACCTCCTCCTACTTAAGAATATGAATACAAAGTTTTATGATGATCGGATAAGTAGTTTTCGAGAGAAAGCATAACAATCAAACATACTTTCACCTTTATAATATTAGTGATGATCTAGATCAGAATATTTGTAGAATAATATAGGGTAAAATATTTATAATTTAGCAATTAATGTAATTAATACCAGAGAAAGCGACGCAGCAGCAGCAGCAGCGGCAGCGGCAGCAGCAGCTGCAGCAGAAGCTGCAAGACTGGAGAGGGAAAGAAAAGCGAATGCGCTCAAAATTTCTCAGGGTTAGTGCAACACCTTTTAGTTCGATACGCATTTCGACATCTCTCAGTAAATACTCGTAACGTGTCAGTAACGCAACTTGAAAACTTTCGCATTTCGTCAGATATTTGAAACTATGTTCTAATTCCCTACTGATTTACTAAATGTCCAACACATCGAAACGTCTTGTGAACAAAAAAACACCAAAACACCGCCGTACTTTCATATTCCAAGTTATTGTTACGATTTGTTTTGTAAGAAAAACACAACACTTATGGCTCGCAAAAAAAATTGAACCAGCAACTTTATACATATAACACATGTATACTGATATATAAAATTATTAATAAACACATACATTCACATATCACTTTCACAACAAAAGGAAATACACAAAAGTACTCATCTCGTAAGCCCAGTCATTTCGTATTGCCATCAATAAGAACTAACTACGGCAAAAACTCTTTGACTTTTGTGGGGGTACAGCTATACAACGCACTTCCAGCGGACGTGAAAGACGCTCTCTCGCTAAACGTATTTAAAAAGAAATTACAAAATCACATTTTAAATAATGAAAAATATTAATCATTTGTCGCCCTTAACTTGGGCCATACAACCTGGATCGCAGCGAACCTACATCTCAAGACATAATAATATGTACCGTTTCGCAATATTTATGTAAATGTATTTTTTTTTTGTAAGTACCCACTTTTATCGGGATAATAGTATTGTTGAATATTTTTGTTCTCATGTAAGTGATTAAGTCTTTTTGAGAAATAAAGATCTTTAAACCGAACCCGAGACCTTTTGATTAGCATACGCTAACCGCTAGACAAAGACGCAGTTTAATAGGCGATATTGTGATTAAACCAAATAATTTATTTCAGGTGGTCGTCCTCAAGGTGACAGCGGTGGTCGTCCCCAAGGGGACAGCGGTGGTAAGCATTAACATTTTTAAAGAGTATTAGCTTGTCCGACTTGCGTTGGGAGTCACAAGAGAGCATTATTACAAACAAAACTTATTTTCACTTATTCTGTACTAGCTTTTACCTGCGGCTCCGATCACGTGTTTGTCGTATGTAAAGAAATATGTATCTATGTGCGTTTGTAAAGAATAGCCTATATCCTATCCCAAGAATCAAAATATCAAATCCATGTCAAAATTTTATTGAAATCGGTGCAACGGTTTGGCCGTGAAAGCGTGCCAGACAGACAGTTATTTAATAAAAAGTATCCAATGTTACTTCTAAAACCTCCAAGAATATGTGTAGGTACACAGTTTCATGATGATCGGTTAAGTAGTTTTCGCGTGAAAGTGTAATAAACTTACATTCACATTTGTATTAATTAGGATAATTAGGAAGTATGGATTAATAAATAATTCATTCGGAGGTTATTAACACAAAAACAAATAGTTATTTAATAACATGTTAGATTCGGAGAGAGAGCACGCGGCAGCTTTGGAAATTTTACACAAACAGCTGCAGAGCCGTGGCAATGAAGTGTTCTATGAACAGCCACATCTGAGCCTCACCCACGGACAGTCGTCCGAATGGTAATTATACTGCTTTTATACCATTACTAGCTTTTGCCTGCGATTTTGCCCGCGTATATGTCCATTATCCTATGTCCTTACTTAAGATCCAAAATATCTCCCTATCAGATTTCATTGAAGTCGGTGCAAAGGTTTAGTCGCGAAAGCGTAACAGACAACTTTTGAACTTATATGTTCATACTGGTTATTAATGATTTATGTTGATATATCATCGTGGATCAATAATAAAACTGTATAGAATACGTAAAAATGAGATCGTATATAGAGTAAAATTATTACAACTGTTCAGCAGCGCAATGATGGCGGAAAATTTAAGAAAAAAAGTTGTTGCCAACCTAACATCACAAATATGGTTGGACTAACTTAACCCCAGGAGTTGGCCCCAGGAGTTGGCGGACCTGCGTGCGGCCTGTACTCGTGCCCGGAGGTCCTACACCCGATGCCGGCGCCACCGCGTAGACGGGGAGGAGGGCCGGCTTCATGAGGAGTACCGCGAAGCGCGGAAAACTCTGAAGCTGGCCATTTGCCGCGCCAAAGAGGCAAAAAGAAAGGAGATGCTGGAGAGTCTCGATCGTGACCCCTGGGGTCGCCCATATCGTGCGGTGCGACAAAAGCTCCGCACGGCGGCCCCCCCCCCCCCTTACCGAGACTCTCCAGCCCAGCTTCCTGCAGCAGGTGGTCGAGGGCCTTTTCCCGCAGCGGGCGGAGCACACGCCCCCGTCGATGGCCGGTCCGGCCAGAGACGACGGGGACGGAGGGAGTGAGGTGCCGCCCGTTAGGGAATCGGAGGTAGGGGCGGCTGTTCTAAGGATTCGTTCCAAGAACACCGCCCCCGGGCCGGACGGGGTACCCCCCCGAGTGATGGCCCGAGCCCTCGACCATATGTCTGACCGCCTCAGGGAGGTTTTGGACGCCAGCCTGGCGTCCGGACGCTTCCCTGAGTGCTGGAAATGCGGGAAGCTGGTCCTATTGCCGAAGCCGGGACGGCCAGCCGATTCGGTCGCGGCCTATAGGCCCATCGTGTTGCTGGACGAGGCGGGCAAATTGTTCGAGAGGATTCTCTCTGCCCGCATCGTCCAGCATCTCAGCGAGGTGGGGCCCGACCTGTCGGACGCACAATTCGGGTTCCGAGAGGGGCGTTCGACGGTCGATGCCGTGATGCGCCTTAGGGCCGTGACCGAAGAGGCGGTTGGCTGTGGCGGCGTGGTGTTGGCGGTGTCCTTGGACATCACCAACGCCTTCAATAGTCTACCATTCAGCTGCATCAGGGAAGCACTCCACTACCACGGGGTGCCAGAGTACCTGAGGCGGCTGGTGGCAGACTATTTAGAGGAGCGTACCGTCGTGTACGAGGACCGAGAGGGCGTCTTGAGACGGCGACCCATGTCGTGCGGCGTTCCACAGGGGTCTGTCCTCGGACCACTCCTGTGGAACGTGGGGTACGACTGGGTCCTTCGAAGTCGTCTGCCTCCCGGGCTGGGCGTAATTTGTTACGCCGATGACACTCTTGTCACAGCCCGGGGGCTGGCCACCAGGGGTGTTTCTCTGGTGGTTGGGCGCATCGAGGCGCTGGGCTTACGGGTGGCCCTTGACAAGACGGAGGCCCTGCTCTTCCATGGGCCCCGTCGTGGTCCACCCCCCGGCGCCTCTATCGAAGTCAACTCGGTCCTCGTACCGGTTCGGGCCCAGATGAAGTATCTGGGCCTGATCCTCGACGGTAGGTGGCTCTTCGAAGAGCACTTCCGACAGCTTGGCCCTAAGCTGGTCGGCGCTGCCTCCGCCCTTGGGCGTCTTTTGCCCAACTTGGGTGGAGCCAGCGTCGCTACTAGGAACCTCTACACGGGGGTGGTCCGGTCGATGGCCCTTTATGGGTCACCGGTGTGGGTCCCGGCTCAGACTGCCCAGAATAAGGTGCGCCTCTGGCGCCCTCAGAGGGTATTGGCAGTCAGAGCCATACGCGGATACCGCACCGTTTCGACGGAGGCGGCATGCGCCTTGGCCGGGACACCCCCGTGGGATTTGGAGGCGGAAGTGCTCGCCGAAGTTTATCGGCGAGCGGCTGAATATCGGGCGGAGAACGGGTATCGTCCTCCGCCCGAAGAGGTACGCGATTGGCGTGAAGCCGCTCGCCGAGCCACGATGGCTCGTTGGTCGTCCCGGCTGGAGGCTCCACGCGCTGGCTTTGCCACCGTGGAGGCGCTCCAGCCGGTCATCCTCGAGTGGGCAGGGCGGCAGCACGGGACCCTTTCCTTCCGGCTGACGCAGGTGCTTTCCGGGCATGGTTGCTTCGGAAAGTACCTGCACTCGGTCGCTAGGAGAGAATTGAGTCCCGCCTGCCACCACTGCGACTGCAGTGAGGACTCGGCCCAGCACACGCTGGAGTTCTGCCCCGCTTGGGCGGAGCAGCGCCGGGCCCTCACTGCAGTCATCGGAGGAGATCTGTCGCTACCGGCCGTCGTACTATCCATGGCCGGTAGCGACAGCAGTTTTACCGCGGTCGCGACCTTCTGCGAGGAAGTAATCTCGCAGAAGGAGGCGGCGGAGAAGGCCCGAGAGGACGATCTCCACTCGGACCCGATCCGCCGCCGGCGCACGGGGCGGCGGAGGCGCGCCTATCAGCGCCTCATGCCGCCCTGAGTGTGGCCGCGGATGGACGGGATGGGTTTTCCCCTCCATCCGCATTACAGGCCAACCGCGAGGGGGCGACGTACGCGTGTGCCGTGCGTCGCCTAAATTGAGATTTTTATTTGAAGAAGGTGCCCGCTTCAGTGCGGGCAGGCGCTGGGAGGGGCCCGGTTGTGTTAATAAACGCATTTCCCGGACCCCTCCCTTCTCAGGCGCAGAGTTGGCACACCGTGTGGTTTTAGTCGGTTCGATTCCGACACACCGCCCCGCCGCAAACCCCGGCGGGGTGACGGCCCGAGGGGGTTTCCACACGTAAAAAAAAAAAAAACTTAACTAATGGTGGTTGCGTTCTCAAATACAAACAATTTAAATACATTGCCCCACACAGCTCTGCATCATTACACAAAAGTGCCTATGGCGTAAAGTTCGTCTTTTAAACTATACAGTAGTGCAATAAAAAGTTGGTTAGAAAGTCTTATGTTTTAATAGTTAATACTTGAGCTCCACCAATAAATATTACTTTTAAAAACGTTACGGTAACGTTAAGGCTTAAAACGTTGCCGATCAAAGTGGAGAAGTCAGTGAAGGAATCTGGTGATACGGCGCGCCTCCACAAGAAGTTTGAGAAAAAACTCAGCACTCTCGTCAGTCCAGTAACACCACCCGAAATGTATGATTCTATGCAAGGTACGAATTTATTTTTAATTTAGAACCTAACAAAACACCTAATTCGCGTTCGCGTTTACTATGGGGAATGCTCCGAGGAATTGTTGAGATTGATCCCTCCCGCTTTTTCCGCCATCGTCCTCCGCGACAGAAGTTTCATCCCCATCATCTAGATGGTTGGCAGTCCACAACTGTGCGCTTTTCCAGAAACTTTCTGCATAGCACAACAAAACTGTGGAATGAACTGTCGTCTACGGTGTTCCCGAACCAATACGATCTTTAAACTTTCAAAAAAAGAGTGTACTCCTTCTTAAAAGGTCGGCAACGCACTTGCAACGCCTCTGGTGTTGCGGGGGTGTCCACGAGCGGTGGTAATTACTTACCATCAGGCGATACGTCTGCTCGTTTGCCCCCATACAATAAAAAAAACAACGATGTGGAGAATACTAAAAATACGGAGTGTCACCTACCTTATTTATGCCGTGGGTGTCGTTAGAGTCAACTAAGGAAGCAAATTGTGCAGGACAACAACACTGCTAAGAGAAAGAGTACTTGAAACTATGACTTAAAATTTGAAAGTATATTATTATTAGTACCTGGATGACCGAAATTTGCTCGTTATTCTATTTTTTGGGAAATTTTCTTAAAATGAATTCTAGCTAGATCGATTAATTGCCCCTGAAACCCCCTGCATAGTAAATTTCATGAAAAACTTTGGAGCCGTTTTCGATATTAATTGCTCGTTTAAAGGTATTACAAATATTACTTATGTATAACTGTTCATGTTTCAGACGTCGTCATAGAAAGCGCCCGACAGCTTTCAGAACAATTTGTTGGAGCAAGTAAGTAGAATTACTGTAAAAGATATTTGTGATATTACGACTTCAATGCAGATAAGCACGTTATAACTCATTTACAATCTCTCAGTTACGACTGACAAGTTACAATGCAACCTACATCTTATCCACGTATTTTGGTGATCTATTTATAATTTATAACTAACCTATTAAATAACACTAAATTTTAACAAAAAACCTACATCATGGAATTGGGCCAAATTGACATGGGACCACGTGGGAAGCACTAGATTTCAAATAAAGATCAGAATAAAGAAGAATCATTAAAATCGGTTCACCCAGTATATAGATAATAGACGTAACAAAAAGTACAGTCGAATTGAGACCTATAGATACTATAGTTACTTCTTTCAGGCTACGAGTCTCAGTCTCGCACTGTCGTCATTGGAGAAATGCAGAAACGTGGTAACGAGATTATCTCTGAGATAGACGGCGCTTCTGAAACATCTTTTTTCGCCGCTCAAAGGTTTATGATGTTTTTAACTACTCGTACCTTAGTAATAAAGTGGAGAGTTGGAATTGTAGTAGTGTGTTGAGTATCAAATTTTGGAATGCTTAGAAATAATGATGCGAACAGAAATACAGGTCAATCTGACACGTCACACACCGCTCACAAAATTAACTACATTTGTCGCTACTACGACATCTGCAAAACGACGGTCTTTATTTTCCTGGTTAGACGATACAGAATCATGTTGTTCTTAACTTGACTAGTAGTAAGTACTTAATAATTGATACAGTTCCATTTATTTCTACAAAGACAATCTCCAGCCCAACGTTTTTGCCATAAGTAACTACTTCAAAGGATATTCGACGCGAGTTTTTTTATGTATTAGTTAGCAGACGACCAGACGTATCACCTGATGGAAAGAGTTGCCGGCCTTTGAGGGATAAGGAGGGTAATGAGGGGGAGGGTTTGAAGTATGGGCCTCCGGTATCCTCACTCACTCGGTAGAATACAGCGCAAGCATTAATTCACCTCGGTTTTCTGTGAGGCCGTGGTATTTATCCCGTCGAGCCGGCCCATTCATGCCGCCGAAACGTGGCTCTCCCACGATAAAAGACGGACTTAGCAAATAATAATGGTAATAATAATGTAATGCTTACTCTTTTCAGGCTTAAAAGGGCAAAAGATTTTAAAACAGACGAATTATGTATCGAAGAAGCACCAAAATTGCAGAAGAAATTGGATGAGATAATGAGGCATGGTACTATGCCTAGAAAGCTTGGCCCAACTGTCAAAGGTAAGGCCGGTCTAGTAAGCAACCGTTCACTTTGCATATTAATTGTTCATTCTCTGATCGAAATTGATCAATTACGGTACATACATTATCTCATATCGTTTTCTTTTCTACAGACCTCAACAAGGACGTAGCGAATTATTTATCTACTCGTGTGACTAAACCTCGTAAGTAACAGCCATTTCTAGGGAAAAATATTATTATAAACGCGAAAGTTTGTGAGTATGTAAGTTAGTATGTTTGTTGCTCTTTCACACAAAAACTACTGAATGGATTTTGATGAAACTTTACAATAATATATTTTATACATCAGAATAACACATAGGCTACAATTTACAAAGATACTAGCTTCGCCTCGCAACGTTGACCGCGGTTATTGTCGTACCGCGGGTAGCACCTAGGGGTCCAGCTAGTTGGATATATTTTTTAGTATAGTAAAAAGAACTTTGGCATCTTTGTAAATCTGAGCATGGCATAGTGGTAGTGTATGCGACTGCTAAGCTTGAGGTCTCGGGTTCGATTCCCAGGTCGGACCAAATATTTGTATGATCTGCAAATATTTGTTTCGGAGTTTGGGTGTTTTCTATGTATAAAATGTATATATTTACAAAAAAGTATATAAGTATTTATATCAGTTGTCTAGTACTCATAACACAAGCTCTGCTTAGCTTGGAACTAGATGGCGTTGTGTGTTAGATGTACGAAATATTTATTTATATTTAAATAATATAGTTATCTTATGATAGACAGACAGAGTTACTTTCGCATTTATAATATTAGTAAGGAAGTAAGTATTAAAACACCTATGCGTAGGTCAATTTTAAGGTGAGTTTTTAAAATATCCGAAAAGTACACAGTACAGTTTTTAAGAAAGTAGTACTTGCATTTTATTATCGATGTCTAACTGAAAATCATGGTTTATGACTAACGGGCTACAAAGGTCTGAACTAAATTGTTTGCCATTGAGATAGAAACGGACTTTTATTAAAACATGATCAATATTATCCAAACTAAATTCATTAATTGTAATCAGATAATTGAATTTTAGTAACTGATCCACTATACTTAGGGTTTCCTTCATTTTTGTCGGTAATTCAAGTTTTTAATCAAATAGTTTCTCACATTCATTATTAAAACTCTTTGTAGTGCAAATACTAATATCAAGTTAGTACCATATCGTAAAGTACTGATTACAATTACACTGTGCCCTCAGATGAAGAAATCGAGGCTCACGTAGCACTTCTGGAAGCAATGGATGGAGCTGGCGACTCCTTGCTTGTGGAAGGGCAAATACCCAAGACACAAAAAGATGGATCTTTTTAGTTAGCACCCGATTTTTTTGTTCCTTGTGGGTTTTTTTTACGAATGTGTAGTGTTACCACATCTGTTCATCCCGTGAGTTTCGTAAGAGTCTACCCAAAGGAGCGGGAACTGTGCAGGATATTTACAGGACTGTTTCGCTAATGCCCAGTTACTATATTTGAAAAACGATCCGTTCTAGGTACGAATAGTAGTATATTATACGGAGCGTAAGCTAAAAACGTTCCTATAAAAAATAAATTGAGGAACGGTGTTTACGACTCGTAGTCGGTTGTAGAAATTTTTTACACGATGACGATTCGTTAAATATAGGAACCGGGAGAAGGAAAACTTACATAATATCTATACCAACTCGTCTAGTTTTACTAGTACAATAGGACAAAACCTCTAAGGAGAGGCCTATTTCCAGCAGTAAACTCCTAAGGGCTATTGATGACGATTATTATTTTGGAGAAATACATTTATAGTGGTTGCTTAGTGGTCGATATCCGACCATAATTCATTTAATTTCTGCCCTCCTGCGTATAACCTTTAACTATGCCCATATTCATCCGTTTAATAAGTTTCTTTAAAAGGGGTACTAAGTTTTACTTCACGTATTAATATCTAAATTTCTAAAAAAGATATCTTTAAATATACACGATAACTTAATACTACTACTTATGACTGCCGCTGTGGCATAGTGGTAGCGTATGCGACTGCTAAGCTTGAGGTCTCGGGTTCGATTCCCGGGTTGGGCCAAATGTTTGTATGATCTGCAGATATTTGTTTCGGAGTTTGGGTGTTTTCTATGTATAAAATGTATATATTTACAAAAAAAGAAGTATATAAGTATTTATATCCGTTGTCTAGTACCCATAACACAAGCTCTGCTTAGCTTGGGACTAGATGGCGTTGTGTGTTAGATGTCCGGAATATTTATTTATTTATTTATACTTACTTTAACAGTCTACGACATTTGACGTCTTTGGAAGATAAGATCAATCGACCAAACAGTTCGCTTCAAAACTCAATAGCCGCTAAAATGAAAACGGTAACGGTAGATGTAAAATCACCTGGTTTCTCCAACTCTGTTATGGATGGTAAGTTTAAAAAAAAAGATTTCTGTAATAAAGTGCAGAGTATATTAATTACTAGCTTTTTCCTGGGACTCCGTCCGCGTATAAATCGGTTCAGTAGATCCAGAGATTATCCCCTACAACCTCACAAACTCGGAAACCTACCTCTTTGTAGTATTTTAAATTACATTGAGACCCTTCCTTTTTTGAAGTCGGTTAAAAGGTAAAAGTACTTACTGATTTTTACTATAAAGGGAACTATGAGGTTTATGAGAAAAAAATTTGGGTACGAACACACGCTTCGCTACTTTGACATTTTCAGAAGAAAATGTTGGCAGAAAATATTTCGTTACATTTTTTTAAGTATAATAAAACATTATTTTTTTATTATTTTACAGGAGTAATTAGTCATAATGCGAAATTATTGACTTCGTATGTAACGCTTCAAGGTACGACTGAATGATTATTATATTAACTAAGCTATTATACAGAAAGTTTCAAATATTTGAAATTATTGTTTGCAAAACAGTTAATTCATTAAATTTTAATTAGCATATAGTAATTAATAGTAATGTGCAGTAAAAATCTATTGATAAAAATCACCAATTGCAGCAATCGTTACTTTTTGAACAACTAGTAGACCTTCTAATAATGTTGAGTAATCCGATTTTTTTTTGTAGCTACAAAAGATATGACTTAAAATAGTAAATATAATACAATTAATGAAAGGTACATACTTTGTTTAGTTAATTAATTTACACTAATTGCTTAAGGTGAAAAAACTGAAGCTCTGAACATAATGGTACAAAAGATGGACGAGGCTGGAAACCGCGTACTGCTAAGACACGGAAATGTTCGCAAGGGTCACAGAGATGGTGCTGACCTGTAAGTTTTGTGTATACAACCTAAATTACTTATATTTAAAACGCCAAACAGTCATGAAGATAAGAGAAAACTTAACTATAAACAAAAATTTATATTTTTGGATATACAAGTTAGTTGTATGATCTTAATAGTAGTAGATCATAGGTATCTAGGCAAGATTTTAGATAAAATAAATAAATATTTCGGACATCTAACACACAACGCCATCTAGTCCCAAGCTAAGCAGAGCTTGTGTTTTAGGTGCTAGACAGCTGATATAAATACATAATTATATACTTTTGTTTTGTAAATACATACATATTATACAAAAAAAACACCCAAACTCCGAAACAAATATTTGTAGATCATACCTCAAGAACAGCAGTCGCATGCGCTACCACTGCGCCATAGAGGCAGATAGGTCTCCAAATGGTTGAAATTAGCGTATGCGTCTGCTAAGTTTGAGGTCTCGGGTTCGATTCCCGGGTCGGACCAAACGTTTGTATGATCTGCAAATATTTGTTTCGGAGTTTGGGTGTTTTCTATGTATAACATGTATGTATTTACAAAAAAAAGTAAATAAAGTATTTACATCAGTTGTCTAGAACCCATAACACAAACTCTGCTTAGCTTGGGACTAGATATTACATTCTAGATTTACATATATTATATTATATTCGTTACTATGTTATTTAGGTTACGCGGTAAAACTGCAGATCAACTGAGCGTACCAAATGCAGATCCTGTTGTTGCTAGGAAAGTGGAGATAAAGCTAATTACGTTGATGCACGATAACACGCCTCCAAAATTTGAATCTATTATGAAAGGTAATATACAATAAATATAAAATACCAATATGATTTACCTTTTCTTTGAATAAGTTAAAATAGTTAAAAAATATTGTTTATTTTACAGACGTCATCAAAGATGGGACCACGTATTTAGCTGTACATTTATTAGAACCACGTAAGACATGATTCATTGATCTTATGTGCATTTACATTTAACAAGCCTATGATTATAACTGTTATTATTGTTTGATACAGAGATCATAAAAATATGCAAATGTATGAAAAATGTATTCGTACAATGTGAGCTGTGGTGCGAAGAAATCTTAAGACGAGTAGCTAAGCCACCGTGCACATGTTCAAGGCATATCTCTGTCCAAGATATTCAAGAACTGTCGCATACTAAACATTTAAGGATCTGTCCTGGATCCGCACGAGTTATAGCTCCTGGCTTAGAATTAGCTATTACGGAGTGCAAAGCAAGATATGGAAAGAACCAAGAATGCCAAGCACGGAAACCTACACCGGAATGTTGTTCAAATGTTGCTGCTTCCTACGTCGTACATTCTACAACAGTCAGAAGAAACCAGTATGAAAGTGAACAACCTACTCGTATTCCGCCAGAGACACATTTAGTATCAGATGCCTTTGAGTCTGATAATCGATCTTTTTCCACCGAAAACACAGACTCGGAACGTTCTTCTACTGTCAAATCGCTGTTACTAGAAATACATTCTCAAAACATGCAATATATGCGTCAGCATGAGCAAATTCTACGAGGAGAAGCTAGAAAAGAGAGCCCAGAAACTTCACCGCCATATCGACCATCAGTTGGTGTTCATAGAAGTACAAATATGCCTCGAAAGCAGTTAACGTCTTCAATGTACTCTAAGATTTTCACGCGAAGTGATGTTTCTATTTCTTCTTTCTCTTCTGTTTCTGAAGAGGCTACGTCTAAATCAAATATATCAGTCTCTAAGACTGGTGAAGTTTGTAAGTGGCTTTACAATGACTTAACTATTTTCCCTTGTATTATCTGATGATTGAAATAAATTCTTAATAACAGGTACTTCAATATCATCAGATACGATGGCCGACTGGCACGCTATGATGATTAGTCTAATATGGAATGTGCAAGCGTGGCGAAAATGGATTCAAAAGAATATAGACCGGGGTACATCTTATAAGTATGACCCTAATGGCCCTGATGGTAAAAGACTACTTATAATTAGTTAATTAAGTTTTCTATTCAAATTTCGCTTTACATTGTTTTCCATCTTATTATTTACAGAAGAACCTGAAAATAGTAGTTGGATTTCCTTTCAGAGGGAAGTGTCTACAGAGGCCTTACAGTGGCGTCAATACAACATTTTCAGTCGTCAACTTATTATGCGACTTATCACACGATACCACGACAAAGAAGTACACTTTCCATTATTATTTTTGATTACAAACATTTAAATTTAAGAGAAACGAATTGTAATTTCATCATTTTCGTATAGATACTGTCCCCGAACCGAGCAACTGTGAGAACTGAACGTTACCGGGCATGCGCGTCTGAGATGCTAGACATAATTAGCATGTTCAATAATTGGACCCAATTTCTGATTCTAGTAGTAAGTATGGCTACTTACTTATGTACCAATGTCAGTAGCTTCAAGTTTTTTTTTATTGAATAGTGGGCAAACGAGCAGACCTATCACCTGATGGTAAGCGATTACCGCCGCCCATGGACACCCGCAACACCAAAGGCGCGTCACAAGTGCGTTGCCGACCTTTAAGGGAAGGGAAAGGGGATGGGGGGAGGGATTGGGGTATGGGCCTCCGGTATCCTCACTCACTCGGTGACATATAGCGCAAACGCTATTTCACACCGGTTTTCTGTGAGGCCGTGGTATCACTCCGGTCGAGCCGACCCATTCATGCCGAAGCATAGCTCTCCCACGGTTGTAACATGTAACTCTTACAATGTCAAAATCGTTCCAGGTGAGAGAGACCGGGTCGCTGCTGGATACTACTAGTTGTAATATACCTCTGCATGCGATGTGAGCTATTAACCATTTTTTTTCCTAGGGTACATAATTAGCCGTCAGACATCGGCCTCTATCTGCCAGACACTGACAGTTAGTGGCATTAAATGACGTGACTTCTAATACTATCAAGGAAATTTTCTTCGTTGCGATAATTGGTCTAAAGTTAAAACAACTATGGTGTTTTATGTTATAAAGTCTAGATCCAGATACCATGATGACCAAATCATGATCACCGTATTTAGCTTTTATAAAATAGCAAACATTACTTAATGAAAAGCGCGTCCTCTTGCCCCTAAACACTAATATTTTGGTAGTCTGAAGAACTTGATTCTATCGCATTTTAATTTAATGAGGAGTTTATCAACAACAAAAGCAAAAATGTGAAGTTTTGAGTTGCATTTTCAATATATTCCAAAATCCCGTTTATTCCATATCCATATTATTCTAGATATTTTAAAATATTTTCCAATGAGCCAGACAGATCTGATTTGCCGAATAGAAGTTATATAGAAAACAATACACATGACGCGTATGTCTGCTGTTATAGAACAGAGAGGCGCCTCTTTCTATAATAAAATTTTTAAACGATTCTGGGAGTATGTTTGGCCCATCAGATTTGTCTGGCTTGTTGGAAAATATTTAAAAATATTATATGAAATTCAGCCTTCCTAAAATGACGTAAGTTAGCAAGGTTTTTTCCACCTTTGGTACCTGCTAACTGTCAAACGGCCCTGCTTTCAGCTTAGCGAACATCCATTCCTTTCTGAGTTTATGTTAAACTACCGATCCTAAAAATTTCATCTCTCTTAAAATAACGTAAGTCTGGGGTGACTGGGATCACAGCCTAATATAGGTACTTCGTTGTTATGGTTAACAGGCGCTGGAATCATTATAGAAATAAAATAATTAAATATTCACATGACTGGATCAAATATAATATGCATCTAAAAGAGTGTTGGGAGAAAAAATACGAACAGTTTATCTCTGGTAAGTTTTATAAACAGCATTAACAACTTACACCAATAACAATTAAATTATTTATAAATTGTTATATATTATAATATTGAAAAGTCCACTATAAAGGGATTTAAATCACGTATACAATAATTTAAACGATTAGAACGACATTCTCGTCAAATTTGTTATTGAACTAAATTGTACTCGTATGTAACATAAAATTTGTATTCAACGATTTTAGCCCACCAGTAATTCGCTATCTTGTGTAGAATAACAGCAAATTAGACTGCTCTGTAGTCTAACATGTCTTTTAAATGCTTTATTACTTGATATTGTTTTTATTCTATTCTAGAATGTGTACCATACATTGCGGAACCACGACCCGTATGGGTGGTTGGTGCTTGCGGAGCTGTGCCTAGTGGGGCAGTCTCTGCCGGGATCTATGATGGAGAGGTCATCTGGATCGCTAGGACTACTCATAGGTGTGAATTTTAGTATTTGTGTTTTGTAAAAACTATAAAACGCAAATATAATAGAAGCATGTTCTGCAGTACAATATATTAACTAATTATAAGTCAGATAAGTATTATATATAAAATGTCATTTGGTTGATTTGATTTTGTTTAGTAACACGTAAGTTGTTACATTTATTACTTTTGTTATAATTTTATCAATTTCGTCTATTTCATTTGCATTCATCTTTTGCGTAGCTTTTACTATTCCCAAATCATTTTGGGGTTGACTACTAGTTCCACCGGTTTTAGCACCAGAGATTCTTTGCACAAAAGAAGAAGATGAAGCAATGAATGAGGAGAAAAGGGAAGGGAGGCAAAATCGAAAACATTTAAGCTCAAGCAAAAATAGGTTAATTTCCTAGTTAAATAAACAACAAAAAAATTGTGAAAAATAAAAATAGATCCTCGTATTGAAATCAAATGAACCTTACTAAGTGGTGTAAAAAAAAATTAATATAAGTTACAAAATTAGCAACTGTTAGATGTTTTTGTTTGTAAATTCTGAAAGGTCTCATATTTTGCCGGCTGCGTTGCATCCATCTAAGCACTGCTGCTCTGTGTATTCTGGTGGCGCTGTCCATTACTACACCAAGTATCAGGTAATAAAAAAAACCCTAGCTGTTGCAATTGAAATTGTCTGTCTTCTACAAAACCTATGGACGTTGGTTCATATAAATATACACTCATGTCGTGTTCCTATATGGGATAGATAGATAGATAGTACGATTGAAAAGTTTACTACGATCTACGAAGATAATACCAATATAGGTAATACTTAATATTGGAATATACTCGTAGTTAACAGACTGTGGATTACAAATCTTAAATTCTGTTGAGCGTTTAAAAAAATAGTCTGGCCGTAGGATCAGACTGGAGATCTGTCACACAGGCTTCGAGCCTAATATGGACTTCAGCTCTCAATATGGAAGTTTTAACGTATATACGAGTATATCCTGTAGCTAAAATTGTACCTACCATGCGAGAGATTAAAGTAAATTATCATTATTATATGCACAGGTCATGTGTAATGCAGAAGTCAATTGGGTGGCATGGCGTGGCGGCGAGGTGGGTGCTCACGCCGTTCGCGTCGCGGATGGCGTATATATTGGGCGGGTGCACTACCGGGGCTCTCACCTCATTGGTCCTGTTCATGCTCCTCAATACCGCTGCCACGTTGTGATCTTCGGTAGACCGTTCGCTTTCAACTGCTACGATTTACTAATCCTAGCGAATCTTCCCGAACAATGAAGACTATTCAGTTTTTAACGTGGGTTCGAAATTCTTGGCGATATTTAACGTCAATATAAACGCTAAATTTTTAGAGACTGAGGATAGTCCGAGACTGAGGTTATTTTTAACCTGAAGTGAGATTGCTCAATTACTTTGCGGTTATGTACTACTTTAGGTACTTTTAGAAAAAAATTATTTGTTTTCGTTTTTAAAGGTTACGTAACGTACAAATTACGTACGTACAAATTAGGGAATATAAATAAATGAATTCTTGAGTTGAAATAATGGCTATAGAACCGTCATGTGCATCGTATGTTTTTGCAAGAATGTTTTTTGATTTATACAATTTTTAAATTGAATAAAAATATGTTTTTCATTAGACGTCTTTTATTAAGTTTGAATTTTAAGGCTACCATCTCCCAATGAAATGCAAGAAATAAATCGATAAATTAATAATGTAAATGCTCCCACTTGCCAGGAAATCTATTGTTTTGCAGTTATAATTATATTTTGGAACGAAGTTCCTTATCGCGCGATATGAACGAAAAAACGAAGGGGGCTAGACGGAAATTGTCGCGACATAATTTGTTGTCACGACACTTTTTGTTGTCACGACACTTTTTGCTATTTTAAATTTTATTTGTTATTAGTTTATTTTTCATTGCTTGAAGCAACCCAGATACTATATATATATCTATATATATACACTCTTTTGCAAAAAAAACGGGCACTTAAGCAAAGAACTATTTTATAGTTACTATTAGTTTGTTTGACAATTTTAGGTATTGTTAGCCTCAGATTTTCATAAATTAATTAGGAAGGAATAGGTATCATCAGTTTTATCATAACATTTTGATTAAATTATTGAGAAATAATGTTTAAGCTCAAAATACTATTATTGTACCTGCTCGCTAAATAAAAATGAAACGCGTTAATTTCTGTTTTTCTTGAATACATTAAAAGCAGATAAAAGTTTAGTATTGAGTGTGACCCCCTCTTGCTGAAATCACGGCTTGCATTCGTCTGGGCATGCTAGCGAGTATATCTTTTATGGTTTCTTGGGGAATACGTTCCAACTCCGCGGTAATCACATTCTTTAGCTCTCTGATGGTCTACGGAGCCGGCTGCACTGATCTCACTCGTCGCTTCAGAACGTCCCAGACATGCTCTATGGGATTGAGGTCCGGACTTCTAGCTGGCCAGTCCAAACGACGAATTCCGACTTCTAGCATATACGCTTCCACATCGCCAGACCGGTGGGTGCGAGCGTTGTCGTCCATAAAAAATGAGTTTTCGCCAAGAGCGTTTAAAGCGGGTTGTGCATAAGGAATTAGAACTTCCGTTATGTATCGGTGTCCAGTCAGTGTACCGTTTTCGATGAAGACTAACTCCGTACGATCCATGGAATTTATTCCTGCCCAAAACATAACAGAGCCCCCTCCATAAGGTGTGATTTCTTCAAAACATGCCTCTGCAAAGCGTTCTCCTCGTCTACGTAGCACTCGCCGACTTCGGTCTTCACCATGCAGAGATATCCTGGCTTCATCGGAGAACAATATCCTATCCCAGTCTTCATGAGTCCATGACACACAATTTCGAGCGAAGCTAAGCCTGACAACTCGATGTCCACGGAGTAATTTAGGGCCGCGTGCCGGGCGATGACTGTGTATATTGGCAGCGTGAAGCCTCCTCCTGACCGTTCATAGACTAATTTGCACATTTCTTACTTCTTCGAGGCTGTTCTTGAGGTCCACATAAGAAGATTTGCGATTTCTCAACGCTTGACTAACTAGAAAACTATCATCCCGTGGTTCGGTACATGTCTTTCTGCCAGAACCAGGCCTTCTCTTGACGGAACCGGTCTCTTGATAGCGCTGCCAGGTCCTTTGAACTGTCGACAGACTCACATTTAGCCTCTGAGCCACGAAGCATTGGCTGCAACCTTCTTCAAGCAGCGCAATAATTTTGCTCGCTTTTATCACTTTATCTACCATTTTCGAGATTGCTAAACAGCAATAACAATACTTTTAAATGTCAAGGACATCAGATAATTTAATAAAAATTGACAAAAAGTTAATTAGAGTCGATATTAACTATAGGGAATTCGCGCCACAAAATGTAGTTAAAGTTGTTTTCTTTGAAAACCAGGCTCAGTCAAAAATTTGAATTTGGAATGTACTCTTATAAACATTATGGCACTTTTATAACTGGCCAGTAACATGTTCAAATGATTAAAACCTTTTTGGTATTTTATTTTTTTCAGCCAGGAAGAAAATCGAAACCGCCCGTTTTTTTTGCAAATGAGTGTATATATATATATATATATAATAGATAGATAAGATTTCGAACTTTTATACATACATATCATCATTATCATCATTATCATCACTATTATCATAATCATCATTTCATCATTTTCATCAATTCATCATTTTCATCACTTTCATCATTTTCATCATCTTCATCGTTTTCATCATTTTCATCATTTTCATCATTTTCATCACTTTCATCATTTTCACCATTTTCATCATCTTCATCATTTTCATCATTTTCATCATTTTCATCATTTTCATCATCTTCATCACTTTCATCATTTTCATCATTTTCATCAATTCATCATCTTCATCACTTTCATCATTTTCATCATTTTCATCATCTTCATCATTTTCACCATTATCATCATTATCATTATTATTATTATTAATATTATTGTGTACACATATATCATAAAACTAGAAATTACGTAAAATATTGAAGTAAATATAATATTTGTATCGTCTTTCTATTTCGAACTTCGTTCCATCCGGGTGTCCCTTGACACCTCTCAAGTTTTTTTTACTTTTACGAGATTAAATTTTTACTAGTGGGGTCACCCAGAGATCGAAATTCAACCAAAATTGTTAAAAGTTCAACTTAATGTTTTTTTTATGGTATAGGGTCAATCGAAGGCGCCCGGCGTACTCACCATCCGCCTACCAGCCATGTAAAGTGCTCGCGCCCTTTTATAGGATAGGAATGGGTTCCTACACGGGGAACGTCGGGGTTCCAGGGATTTCCTTCCGTGGGTGCACCTGATTCCCCGGCTTCTAGTAACCGAGACGGTGTGCGGTTTTTAGTCGGTTCGAGTCCGACATAACCACAAGTGGTATCTGAAGGGATTTCCGCACAAAAAAAAGGGTCAAACGAGCAAACGTATCATGTGATGGTAAGCGTTTACCGCCGCCCATGGACACCGCAACACTAGAGGCGTCATGTCATGTCGTGGAGGATAGAGGGGCAAATTATTCAAAAAAATACATTTTTTGAGGTTAAACGAACTATTTCTGTGAGTGATTGAGTGTCACGGATTTTTTCATTGATGATCGTAGAGTATTAGGTTTAACTACAGAAAGCTTATTAAGTATTTACATTTAAGTAAATTACCAATTTTTACTTACTTTTGTTTTGACTTACGTCTTAATAAATGCTTTGAAAATAAAACACTAATGTCAAATTATGCAACTAAATTGTCTCTTTAATCTCACTAATGTCAAATTATGCAACTAAATTGTCTCTTTAATCTCACTAATGTCAAATTATGCAACTAAATTGTCTCTTTAATCTGCTTATTTATCAAACTTGTTCTTTTTCCAATTGGACTTTTTCAATGATTCCGCCAGTTGCAGATAATCTAACTGTGTCCCCAGTTTTGAATACATCAGTGGCGGAAGCTGCTCCCACAATACATGGCAAGCCATATTCTCGAGCGATTACAGCACCTAAAAGCAAAACGAATTTATCTATAAATTGTTACAAAATATTGTCTGACGATGTTGAATCTCTGGTTATTATTCTATATTTGATGCTTTAACCGTGCAATGCTAGTTTCTTCATTAACTTACCGTGTGATATAAGTCCACCAAGCTCTGTGACTACGCCAGACAGTAGCGGGAAATATGGCGACCATCCGATGTCTGTAGCGTGTGTTATTAACACGTCACCGCGCTGTAATTGACCAATCTGTAAACGCATAAAATAATTTATTAATTGACGATTACATGGTTCACACTGAAAGTTTTCCCGTTACTGGCCTCCCAATGTCAAATATTTATAGTCTTCGAGTCGCAAGTTTTCGTCATGATTAAATTTTCTTTATAAAAAACAAAAAACGATCCACCTAGAGTCTATACGCCAGCAACAACTGCCTGTCTCTTACTAACGCAGTTGTCTTGACCCATTTGCCATGCAGCAAATTCAAAGTCCATTTGATTGAATTTAAACAGTCTTCTGATGTACTTGTACCGTTTAGCCGCTGCACTAGCTGTTGTAGGCTGTGATAGAGCTAGGAATATACCATGCGAATCAGCTTTCTTTTGACATTATTTTATGACTTCATCAAAACCCACCCACCAGTATCACTTGTTGACGTACTTGTGTTGTCAAAGAGCTAGTGTTCGGATGTTTTCTATTCATTTTCGTTGTGATTTGTACTTATTTGTTTACTTCTCGCTGTATTAGAAAAGACTATAAAGCAGATGGAATTATGGTGCAGTGTTGTATTACAGGTTGTAAATCAAATTCTCGGAAAAAACACCATGGATTATCATTTTTTAAGTAAGTTGTAAATTTTAGTTTGTGTTTAATGATTTCTAATTGTGTATTATTGTTGTTTATGCTTCTCAAAACATTTATTAAAACATACTTTTCTTAGTTACCCTGCATCAGCAAGAAATTCGGTTTTAATAACTTGTTTACCATATCGCTTAGTGTTGTGTCATATATTTTATCGATACATGACACCTCCGCTAGGAATACTCCTAGCGGAGGTCGAGAACTAACATAGGCTGATCGACCTATAGACGTGTGGACGACTCGTTGTGGTCCATCTGTAGATGCATCTGCCAACGCAGGCATTCACGTCACCTCGCAAACAATAAAAACAGCATAAATATGACCTTTCATTTAGAAACTACGATGTCACGGACAAACCCTCACTCACACACGTCAAACTTTTTTTTTTTTTTAAAAGGCAACTCCCACATTAGTAATAAACATCCTGTGTCGTGGGGGACTTTACAAACATACATGAAACGGACACAAAGAACATCCAGACTCGGGACAACAATTCGTGGATCACACAAAGTGTTGTAGGTACCGCGTGGGATTTGAACCCACGACACTTGGCGCAGTAGCAAGCGGCATGGCGACCGCTGACACCACTCGGCCAAACTTATAACATCCCTCTTATTGCGTCGGTGGTTAAAAATTATTAATTTTCTAAATTATATTTTGTTAACAAGTACTTGCAATACAATTAGGTCACCTCACGGATATGACGCATGTGTGTAGATTAATTATCCAGAAAATTATTTATAATATCTGATTTTAATTATTGTAATGTATCTTTATAATTATTTAACATTCTAAAATATGAGTATTAAAAATATTGTATGCAGTTGATTTTCGGGAGAGGGTATTAATATGGCAGGAGATCATTATATTAGACAATCTTTTGTGATACGTTGTTTAGGACGGTACTCTGTAAAAATATAGACTCGGTGTGTTTAAACTATTAGTGTTTCATTGTTGAAGCCGTTCTCAAGCTTTATAATTTCTTCCTTCTTACAAATATGAATATTTATTTTAAATTAGTCCTTTAATGGTTTATTGATATATTAGTATACTTAAATTAAACAAATGAGTTGCATCACTGTGGGGGTCGACGCCATTTTGGAGTAACTTTTGCCTGCACGACCTTCACACTATTTAACAACTTCTATATTCTATAATCTAAGCATGAAACTCATTAGTTGTTGAAGATAAACTTTGGCGAGAAGTCGCGTGTCAATTATTTTTATCTCAAGTTGAAGTTCGTTGACCATAGCAAATCGAAGTTAACACGAAAAATTGCTATATATCCGATTCTGATTGTTTTCTCTTGACACATTATTATTATTGCTAACCAGATGTCGAGAAAGGTACATACCTCTGAGATATCTTTAACAACACAGGCCCTAGCAACAACCTCTCCTCCACAGACTGAGGTCGCCGTTATTTTTACGTCTCCGGCTATTGCCTTAGGTACTTCGATTTCTAAAGGTTCCAACCAACCGGTGCTAAGTTCTGGAAACTTTAGTTTACACCAATTCGCATAGTACTGTTGACGTTGTAATGCCCTGTGGAATAGAAAACCAAATCTGATAACTGCCTACATCTATGTGATAATAATATCAAAAATATTTCTTATCTGTAAATAAAATCGGAAGTATGGTCAAAAAAGCAAATTGCCAGATATCAATACTCAACACTCATATTGAGTATTGAGTACCCCTACGGCCTCAACAGGGATACACCACACCACTGTGGGTGTCAATGTCCCACCAACACAAAAGGAGGATCCTCCGACCAGGCGAGGTGATCATGCCTGGCGGGCCATTACCCCTCAGGATTGGTAGTTACTCCGTGTAGTGCGTTACTTTGTAGTTCAGTTTATCTTCGGTAGATGGCGCTGTAGTAGGTTACTGTTGTCTTGTATGTGGAAGTCGCCACACGCAACTCGACTGATTCACGTCTTGACAGATACGCAACTCGTCAGTCAATAAGAAAATATTTTAGTAGTTTTTATTTCCTAGTATTTCACACATGTCATTGACTAAAGGAACATAATGTATCATAAAAATAAAACTCATTAAACATAATACCTAAACTTGTTCCTTTAATCGGTGAAGCCTACACTTTATGAATTGACTAATGATAATGCCTTAAAAATTGAAGCCATTTTCAAATGTAAGCAATATATATTATATGATGTTAGAAAATATACTTACTTTTTTAACAAAGCAGGATCTCTGTTTTCGTAATAACGTACTAATTCCTCGATACGGAAAAAGAAAACTAAATCGGGGTCAGGAATGTACCACTTTCGTTCAAGTAGTCGTCCTAGTTGTAAACACCCTAGTCGCAGTTTATGGATGGCTAGAATTACGTTAGCTTTGGTACTTTCTCGTTGTCGCACCGTGCGCTGACATAATGGTAAAATCCATCGTAGTATTTTTCTGAAAATAGAGTCAGAATAATTTACGTACACATTGATGATAAAGCATATATTATATTTACAAAAATATAAATATTTTAATGATAATGACATAACATTTTATGTAGGAATATGAATGCAGACAGTCACTGCATTCAAATTTACCACTAGCCCACGTGACCCGTCCATCACTGCACTTACAGGCATTAAAAAAACCAAAATCATGTACTTACTTTGTGATGTCTTTCTCAGGGGTAGTTAAGGAAGCAAGTATTTCCTCAGTGCTTTTAGTCTTCATTACTACAGTAGATACTTGATAATTCTGTAAAACTTTAATAAATTCTTCCGGAACTAATACCCACGGTTTTGTCCGCAAATCAAACTGAAATGTAATTATAATTTTTAATCAGTGACTTCGATACGGGTTTATGTCCAGTCAGGGGTCTTTAAGTGTTCGAGTTCGAGTCCGACATAACCACAAGTGATATAAGGAGGGGATTGCAGCACGAAAAAGGGGGTGATAAGTGCAAGTACTCTAGCTTAAGCTATTTTTAATTTTTAAACGAATTCTGAAAAGGTTTTCCTTACTGGGTGCACCGATTTCGATTATTCATATATTAGGTCTTTACCTATGAAATTGCCGTTTTGTATGCAATAAGTGAAAGTACTTATTTTTTCAAACTTTTTTATTTCTGTTATTCGAAGTAATCACCCATGCAATCGACGCATCTTTGCCAACGCATTGGCAGTTTATTGATGCCCTTCTTGTAAAAATCAGCTGGACGGGAGGCAACAAACTCTTCAAAGGCATTTTGTACTGCCTCTCGGGAATTGAATTTTTTACCCACCAAAAAGTTGTCTAAATTTTGGAAAAAATAATAGTCGGTAGGTCTGGTGAGTATGGCGGATGAGGGAGAGCTTCCAACCCCAGCTCTTGCAGCTTGGAGACTGTCTGTTGCGCAGTATGGGGTCGCGCGTTGTCGTGAAGGAGCAGTGGGGACGACCGATTGACCAAAGCTGGTTGCAGATATGCAAGCTTCTCCATCATTCTCTCCAGTTCTTTACAGTACACATCTGCATTAATGCTCATGCCGTTTTGTAAAAAGCTGTGGTGAATCACACCCGCACTAGACCACCAAACAGTGACCATCACCTTTTTAAGGGTCATTTTTGGTTTAAGGCATTGCTTTGGTGCTGAACCAGGGTCTAACCAACTTGCTGAGCGCTTTCGATTGTCGAACAGAATCCATTTTTCGTCGCACGTAACTATTCGTTTCAAAATTCCTTCATTTCTTTGCCTGTTGAGCAGCGAAAGGCAGGTCTCGACGCGAACGTTGCGCTGGCGATCGTTAAGGTCGTGGGGCACCCATCTATCAAGCTTTTTTACCTTGCCAATTTGTCGCAAATGGATCAATATTGTTTTGATGCTTACATTAAAAGCTGCTGCTAGCTCAGCTGTAGATTGAGTTTCGTCAGCTTCCACAATCGCCTTTAATTCATTATTGTTAACCAAAGTCTCCGGACGACCACGAGCTTCATTTTTCAAGTCAAAATTTCCAGAACGGAACCGGGAAAACCAATAAAGGGTTGTGCGTTCGTTTGTATAGTTCTCTCCGTAAACGTTTTTGATGTTACGTGCCGTTTGTGTCGCGTTGGTGCCACGACGGAACTCATATTCCATAATTACACGAATCCATTATGACGAAAAATGTTCAAATGTAATGAAAATACAACGCTAATCAAAAAACAAAAGACTGAGTTTGTAAATAGAATGGTTTTAAAACAAAATTAATTTGAATTTAGAATACAGAGCCATTACAAACTTTTTCTTATTTGAAATGACCAGTACTGAAGAAACGCAATTTCATAGGTAAAGACCTATTATCTTGATATTCAACAGTTGCTACTTCTCGTCATATTCAAATCTGAACGAAATCAGACAAGTAATTTTAGGTTAGGGACCCATGAGAATTTTTGCAATTCTTATCTGTTGATAAGCATAAATGAACAAGAAAACTGTATACCATCATTAATTTAGTAAAGGCCGTATTGTGTATTTAATAAAATCTGCCGGCCACATTTTTATGAGGGAGTTTTGAGTTCATAAACTAGCAACACCCGCATTAAACACAAAATGGCGACTACAATATTTATTCTAGTCGTCATTTTATGTATGGAGGTTAGAGACAAGGAGTGTTATCTTATATGGAAGAAAATTGAAAAAAGTGTCCAGCATAAGCTGTAAATAACAGTTCAAAAACCTTCCAGAATGGCGCTGGTGTAGACACAGGTTATGGTATGAATGTAGCAATTGTGAACGAATTGAAGTACGCCGAGGTAAAAAATTTAACATTATTGTCACTACTTGCGTATTACAAAATAATGTAGTAAATATATTTTATTTTCTGAACTGTGAATAGTACGTTTATTGATTTTTTATCATTCAATTTTATGAAAAAGTGTGTGTATTGATTTTAAGAAGTTTACTCTGATGCTAATGTGGCGCCACCCTAATTTAATGCATTTCAACGGACACTTTTCATGTACACAGATGATACTCCTTACCTCTACCCTCCATAATTTTATGTTAGTATCATTATTTTAGATACAAAACAATGATACTGAACGATTATATTATAGGTAACTTTTTTGTTGATTTAGATCTGTAATTGCTATATCAACACAAAATATAACAGCAGCGTGTGTTTATCCACTGACAGTGCGTTTGATACTAACCACGGGAAAACCATTTTAGCGCCTGTGCTGGCGCAAATTTCCTCTGTTTTTACAGCTTTAACTTTCCAACTAGACATATATACATTATCTAAGAAATCCTTTTATATTGACTTCGTATTGAACAAGAACAATTTATCACTTTTCGTTATTGATCTTGCAATTTTTTTATACCACAAGTGTTTTGGATACATAATATACCTATGTAATTACCTCCATAACGGCTCTATAACCGTGATGTTCCAAGAATGTGCACACGTCCAAGTACACAGCCGGAGCATTATTCTTGAGCCAGTGTAAACCTGCCTTAGGGTCTTGAACCCTGAACTGTTCGGCTAAACCAGACTGTTCTAACTTTTTAACTATATTGGCCATTGCTACTGGTAACTCGGCTGATAGGACATCGCCAGAGCTGAAGAGGCTGCTTATTTCGTTGCATTGTTCCATGGTGAAATCTGTTCAATATGATTCAATTTTAGATGAAGTTTATTTAGAGATGTCAAATTTTATTTCTATTTTCATACAAGTACCGCTCAAGTCTGGACTCCAATTTTCATATAATCACTCTTTTTTAGTCTTAACTAGCGCAGGTGTTAGGGAATCGCATAATGTATTGAAAGTTTTTTTATATCAACACAGAATATTATTATTATTTAATGCTTTACATACTTTATTAGTCATATTATCGTCGAAATTTGTGGCCTAAACGTTGTTGCTGAGCAGGTCATAGGGTAACTATTTATTCAAAAACAAATAAAAGTACAGTGGCAGACAGATTTTTTAAATTTTAACACATTTTTTCAGAGGTACTGGTATAGTGTTAAATAAAATTAAAAGGTTTAAAAAACACCCGGAAAGAAGTGCTGTCTGGTACTGATATCTTGCCTGAATTAATCATTGCTACCACTATCTGTCTTCGTTTTTAGGAGCATTAAATGTAACCGTAAAATGTAAATGTATGTACTCGTATTTTTGTTCGTTACGTATGTTTTTCACCACTTAACCGTGCAACCAGTCGTCATCACATTTTGGGTTCAAATTGTTAGGAGTTCAGAAAAGGATTTTATGCCGTCAACAAAAAATAAATTTTTTTTAGCCCTAGCTTTCGTTAATTTTTCTTCTTTCTTGATTAATTGAAAATGTATCAATTCTGCGGTATTAACGGCATCATAACCCTCGCGCATACTTTATAATTTTTAATGAAAATATAAGTAACATAACCGAAATTCAAGAGCTTTACCTGATTTCCCCTCCAAAAATACAGTCATAGCTATGAACTGACTGCATGCACTCGCACTACTGGTCCAGGTATGGTTTGCTGAAAGATTTTCCATGGTCGATTTAGCCTGTCTAATACAATCTAACAACTTCTTAGGATCCTCTGTTAATAATGTATAATTCAATGTATTCACAGTTTGAATGGCTTGGTTCATATTCCTTTTTGATCCCCATAATGACTGAAATTTAAACAATAACAGTTTTAGTGTATTTTATAGTAAAGAATCGAATAAATACTACTCTCATAAAATGGCAAACTCAAATATCATCCCATGATTTCAAATCTCAATTGAACGGTGCTGAATTCTCTGTAACAATTGCTTCCTTTCACTAATTATCATAAAACTTTTTAGTATGAATGAAATGTTGTTTACTTAACATGGAAATGTTAAAAAGTTTTAAAGAACTTAAAGAAAGTTTTTTGAGAATAACACGAACCTTGATATGGTTCATGGTTGTGTCTGATAACAACCTATCACAAGTTTCGTGTAGGAACTTCTGTTGACTAATTCCCTTCCTACTTTTCATTTACGTAAACTAACTTTTGCCCCTGGCTCACCCACACGTATGTTGGTAATCTAAGTGATAAATAGCCTATGTCCCTCCTCAATAATCAATGGATTTCCGTGCTAAACATTAAAATAGGTTCTAATGTGGTTTAGTCGTAAAACAGACGGACACAGATAGACGTTACAAAGAGACGTTTAATATTGGTACGGATTTAGATTTAATATTAGTATGACTAAGATAAAAAATTTACCTTCATCAAAAACCAAATACTAATTGGCTTATCACTCCAATGTGGTTGTTTTCTATGCAATGCTGTACTATATATTTCATTGTCGGCCACTTTGTGCCCATGGATAGCCATTTCCATAATCCGTATATTTACGTCTATTTTCTTAGGTACTCTTCTATATAATGTCTGAAAAAAAGAACATATTTCGTTAAAATTATTTCTTTTAGGAGCAGCACTGACAGTATTTCGTTTCGCTTATGCCGTTTCTTTTCTGTTTGTGCCTATTTACATATATTCAGCAAGTCACATGTCGATATCTAATCGATGTTACAAAAGCCCGTTTTGTTATAATAATAGGTTGGCAAATATCTCCCTTCGCTTTTTTGTTGTTTATTCAATGCTTTATAAAAAGTGTTACAGTGATCGGATTTAGTTCAAATATGCGCCGTTTAGTTCGATAATCTGTTTCCATCTAGACGGCAACTTCATAATATCCCCCTCGTAGAAGCCCCCTCCTTAATTGCGAAGAACTCGGACAGCCACTTTTCACAAGTCTCTTTTGAGTTCAACTTTACACCACCAAGGACTTTCGCCATGGACAGGAACAGGTGGTAATCACTTGGCGCTATGTCCGGGTTATATGGTGGATGCGATAAAACCTCCCATCCGAGCTCCCGTAGCTTCTGACGAGTCATCAACGAAGTGTGTGGTCTGGCGTTGTCCTTGTGGAACACTACACCCTTCCTGTTGGCCAACTCTGGACGCTTCTGGTCGATCGCCTGCTTCAAGCGGTCCAGTTGTTTGCAGTAGATGATAAAATTAAGCGTCTGGCCATATGGGAGCACCTCATAGTGGATGATTCCCTTCCAATCCCACCAAAAACACAGCAAAACCTTCCTGGCCGTCAATCCCGGCTTGGCCACTGTTTGGGGCGATTCACCGGCCTTCGACCACGACCGTTTTCGGTTGATATTGTCTTCATTTGATCCATTTTTCGTCGCCAGTCACCATCCGTTTCAAAAATGCGTCGAGTTCGTTCCGTTTCAGCAGCATATCGCAGGCGTTGATTCGGTCCAGAAGGTTTTTTGCGTCAAATCATGCGGCACCCAAACATCAACCTTTTTTTTGTATCCAGCCTTCTGCAGATGGTTTAAAATAGTTTGGTGACTAACTCCCATCTCCTGGGCGATGTCCCGAGATGCCACATGCCGGTCTAACTCGATGTTTTCCATGATTTGATCGGTATTCGTAGGCGGAAGGGAGATATTTGTCAACCTATTATAATGTTTAAAAGTAATTAATATTTACTTACATTATACAGAGGCAGAATGCATCTATAATGTGACATTAACGCAGATTTATCATATCCACTTCCATTACATTTTGTTGCGTAGTCTAATCCATTAATTAACGGAGCATTAACTAAGTCGTGAGACAGCGGTGTTATGGGTTTTGGTAAAACCTAAAAATATAACCAGATTAGTTATGTTTAAACAAATGTTTTGTAATCGTATAGCCTTTGTTTTGAACGAATGAATTACCTCTCCTGTGTTTCCGAAAGACAAAAGCTCATCATCTGCCATAATAGCGCAGTCCAATTCATGTAATAGTTCTTCTTCAGTCCAACGATCCAAAGAAGTGATAGGTCGTGCTTGCACTAGGAACGTCTCAGTCTGAAAATTATTGATTCATGTTTAAGAAAAAGCATATAGTTTTCAACTAATACATGAGTTACGGCTTACATACTAGAATCTAATTAACAAGAATTAAAAGATATTTTTTTCCGAATTAAAATTCACACCGCAGAAAATAGTCCTAGAAAGTAGCCTCTTTTAGTTCATCTACCAGGCTCCGCTGTAGCGCGTCAAGAGGCAGCCGGGGGTGCGTCAAAAGGGGTTACTGAACCCAGGACATTATTGACCTCGAGGACGTTACAGTCCAAAGCCGACTAAAGTATAAACTTTAGCCTAACAAACAAAGCTAATCGTGTATCAACGAGTAAGGTGGATTTGGAATCCCCAACACAACTACTTTACTACGTAAAAATGTAGGTACTCCCCACGTTGTTCATCTACCGATTTCGTGCGCTATTGGTTAGAAAGCTCTTCACAGCTTCCTCAGTACACGTCCTGTTTTATTTTATTATTTATCACGACTCACACTAAACTTTACACGGAATCTCTGAATTGAATCTCTACAACTATTTGATTTGCATGTTGTGGCTTAACCATTTAGTTCTATGTAATTTCACATATTGAAAATTAATGAACAAACGAATTTCTTTTTAGTATAGTAAATGAATAACGGCCAACGCTGTGTGCGCCGACCGGTCTGTCACCGTAACTGTCTGTTCATTGTTTTCTAAAAGAACTATTTTAGAATATTTTTTCTTGTTTCTCTTTCTTAACTTTGCTTTCTAACTGTAGAGTAAATTTATAATCTCCTCGACAATTGAGTTCCTACATCTGAGTGTACATGATCTTTTTATTAAAATCAAATGCATTGATGATGAAATCACATTTAAATCTGTTGTGTTGCTTATGACCGTACAAGAATATAATATAAAGACTGCTTCTAATTTATTCTATATTGATACTGTCATCATTATAAACTAATGTGAAATGAAATGATGTTTCCTTACTTGACTCCCCGTGAAAGTAATAAAACATAACACATATTTAAAATTATTTTATGCTTCAACTTAACTAAAGAAGAAGAAGAAAAAAAAACCTCAGTAAGTGCCCACTCGATGTCCCTACCAGCGCCCCACAGTTCCTCCTGCACCACTCCAATCTTGGCTAACTCCATCACATCTGCTACTGAGAGACAGGAAATGTTTTTATCTTGTTCAGGAACATCCTCCATCACGATGCCACTGCCTTCTGTCTTCACTCTTTGGAACTTCGACCCAATCTCAGTCTTGGCAATAGTGAGTTGGCCGTTAACGTGTCGTTTTACTGTAATTGTATCAGGCTCCACAGCTCCGGACACAACACTCTGGAGACAAAATAAAGAAAAATATAAATTTCTTCGCTCACACATTCCATTCCTACAATTTATTCATAAAACGATATTCTCTGAGAAACTGGAAAATCAGGGAATCATAAAATAATTATTAATAAAATACTCGTTTTATCGTATTTTAAATGTAAAACGCAAAAAGGTAGAAAGACAGTTAACGCTTTCATGAAAATTTAACCGTTAGTTACAATCATAGAAATAGTGATAACAAGACTATTACGATTTTTGTAGCTGCAGTTTATAGTATGTATCAAAACTGGTAGTAAATAAAACTGAAGTGTCTGTTCTATATTTTTAATTAACAGCTTTTCAATAAATGCTTATGGAAGTGTTTACGGTGCAAATCATAAATTTTTAAATCTTTTATCTGTCTGTATGTTCCGGTTAATCTCTGGAATGGCGCACCGATTTTGACGATACTTGACGTTTTAAAAACGTAACTTAGGTTACTTTTATTTTAGAAATCTTCTTAATTTATTACACACTTACTGCGCATCACGGTACTACTCGCGGATTATGTTGCTTTTGAATCGGATATTGTTCACTATATCATTGGTGTTAATTTTAGCGCAACCCTATTTCATTTTAAAATAGGGTAAGGTAAAGCAACAAACCCGCAGGTAACGGCGCGGACTGCTGTCAGTGTATAATAAATAACTATGACATAATAAAGTCAGTGCAAATAAAATACTTCTCCGAGTCCGTAGTTGGCAGTAATGAGAAGCTTGGTAGGGTCCCCGTGCGCGGGGTGTCGCGTGAACATGACGCCGGCTGCTCGCGGCGCCACTAGCGCTTGCACCACCACGCCCGCCCCACACAAGCACGGCTGGCCGTTCTGTCTGGAAACAACATTCAAATCAAAACGAACCAATTAGAGACTGACTGAATACACTGCACTGTAATTTTATTGCACGGATAGTGATTAAGGGGTCGCCATGCAGTTTTTATTGAGTCCACTTTACTTATAAAGTGGGTTCAAACATCACATAGTACAACACTTTAGTCTTTGTGTATCCACAAATTGTTGTTCTCAGTCTGGATGGTCTTAGTGTCCATTCCATATATGTTATGTATTTAAAGGCCCCCGCGACACAGAATTGATTCCTGTGAGAGTGTGAGTTGTTCAGATTCAGTCAATTAAGAGAAGTTATCATTCGTTAAAATTGCAATTTTCGGATTTCTTATAACCGAATCCATGATGTGGATATAATTTCCTAATATCATCTTAAATTATAACCGATGCCGATGTTAAGAAAGTCAAAACCTTTTTATTATTTACTTTCATTTAGTCGTCGTTTAAATATTATGTGAAAAAGATTTTTCATCAGGATTTGACTTCTATCGTAAAATAACGGTTTAAGTGTATTCGTTTGCTCTTTTGCTCCGCTTATTTATAAGCACTACATAACTACTAAAATGATTACCATGAAATTAAAACACAGGGCACATAAAGCTATTGGTAAATAAAAGTCATATAAAATTTACCGGCGATAATATGCGCTTGTAAAGGCGAACATAGAAGCCCAACATTTCAGCACTCCATCCAATACATCTGCGTCGCTCACGCAGCCTAGAAATGACTTATTCTGGCCGGCAGCAGACAATTCTTCACTGTCTTCTCCAACAGCTACGTAGAGTTGAATTGAAAACTATTATTAGATTGACAACATCCTTGAAATTAATCGATTAATTATCTAATTATGTTTCACAGTACATTTCACTTAGGCAATACGAATAGGATATAAACGACAACATCAATCCTGCTAACTTTCAAAACGTAGAAAATATATATATTTTTAAATATTAAATCTATTCTTTCGCCTTAAAAGTTTTTTTAAATACAGCAATGAGCACATATCTTCATGAGAATTTGAAAATTGTATAACTTACCTGATGATCGTACGGCAAAACGTAGTTCCGGTCCCAAGTTTTGTTCCAAAGCTGTTGTTCTTAAAGTTTTCATACTCTGCAGCAGTTCATCTTTAATGTCACCTTTTATCTCAGTAGTGATAAAGAGCTCAGAAGTTCTGAAAGTAAGATATAAAACTACATTAGAAATATTAAAAATCGTACACAAGTGAAAATTATATTAAGCTGTAGAAGGTGTTTATTGTGGGAGAAGTAGCTTTGCAAATGTAGGCCGGCTCGAACGAAGTGACATCACATGACTTGATAGTTGCAGGGATTGCTGTCGATGATCACTTTCCATCAGATAGCCCGTTTAATTGTTTGTTTCTTTTTCTTATTGTATAGGGGCAAACGAGCATACGTATCGCCTGATGGTAAGCGATTAACGCCGCCCATCGCCACCCGCAACACCAAAACCGTCACAAGTGCGTTGCCAAAAGGGAGTGCGCTCTTTTCTTGAAGGTTTGAAGGTTATATTGGTCCGGGAATACCGCAGGCTACAGATCATTCCACAGTTTTGTTGTGCGAGAAAGTTTCGGGAAAAGCACACAGTTGTGGACTGCCAACCATCTAGATGATGGGGATGAAACTTCTGTCGCATCGGACGATGGCGGAAAGAGGCGGCAGGGATCAGTCCGAACAATTCCTCGGAGCACTCCCCATAGTAAATGCGGTATAAGATGCACAGCGAAGCCACAGCCTACGCAGCGCCAGAGAGTCTAGCCGAATGGGAAGTTCTTGGCAATCGAATACGAGTCGCTTATCACATTATTTATTGCTGATGCTCTCTATTTTATGAAAATTTACAAAACGGTTTTACAATATGCAGGGCATTAAAAGCCAATAATTTCAGAACAAAAAACACGTTGACTGACTATGATGTCTTACTTTTTACATTTCTCTTTAAATACTTCTTCATTGTAATTTTCATTTGCAGCTTCAATTTCACGAATTGACGCAGTCAGTTCTGGATTTCGTTTCAGATGTTTTTCTAAAGCTTTAGTCGTCACACAAAATCCAGGAGGTACTCGGTAACCCTGTCAAATTAGAAAAAAAATATTATGAGAAGTGTGATGTTATTGAAGTTTGAAGGTGTTTCACGTCAGTACCTCAAGACTCGTTCTTGAGGTACACCAACGTTTACCAGCAGAAAGTCATATACCGCACTTTCACAAAGGAGGGCACACACAGCGGCACTGGTGCAGGAAGGTGGCAACCCAGTTGCAATATTTAGGAAGCAGCTTGAATGCTGGCTATCGTTATGGCGTAGTCAGAGCCCTCAGATATACTGACGACAGGTTCAATCTGCGAATTCAGTTAACCCCAAGGGTTGCGGAGATCTGAAACCAGTCACTTCGTGGAGTTCCTATTTTGAAAAATGGTAGTAATCGAACACGGAGCCATTTGACTTCCAAGTAGTCAGAGCCTATACTATATTAACCAGACTACTATATATTTCTATATAAATGTATATCATAAATAAATCACACCCAGACGCAGAACAAATGCGTATGTTCATCTCACAACTATTTTTTTTATCACAAAACTAACCTATAACTCCACAGGACTCAGGATCACTAACCTTTAGACTTTAGACCAACAGGTCGCTCAATATTATAAGGGTACTTCCTGAAAACAGTATGAATATTACCTCATCCTTCTGCACGGAAGCTAAAAGCGCCAGTGAGGCGCCCTTTCCTCCCACATACCCTGGACACGCACACGCGCGATCTTCAAAGGGCACACAGTAAGAGACTTCACCTGCCTCCTTTTCACTCAACCACTTGAGGACACGAAGTGGCATAATACGTGTTGATGGGTGATGTACCTCTGCGATAATAGTATTCTAATTTATTTCTATATACCTACTTGCTTTAAAATAAACATATGAAAGGTATATTATCGGACTAAAAATCACCAAGGAAACGTTCGCCATTCCTGCGCCCCTTTCCAAGTTGACAGTGTAATAATATAAGATAATAATAACCAACTAAGTTACGTGGTCAAAACAAAATACGAGTAATAGTCAATAATAAATAAATAAATAAATATTCCGGACATCTAACACACAACGCCATCTAGTCCCAAGCTAAGCAGAGCTTGTGTTATGGGTACTAGACAGCTGATATAAATACTTATATACTTTTTTTTGTAAATACATACATATTATACATAGAAAACACCCAAACTCCGAAATAAATATTTGCAGATCATACAAACATTTGGTCCGACCCGGGAACCGAACCCGAGACCTCAAGCTTAGCAGTCGCATACGCTACCACTACGCCACCGAGGCAGTCGAATAGAATAGATGAATAATATAATAATACAGGAGAATAGATGCGTTTTCGATTGTAGAAAAAGAATCGACGCAAACGAGAGTGCAGTAACTATAACCAACAACTGCCATTACCATATTTGAGAAATGTTAATATTATTATTTTCCAGAAAGAGTAAAGGTAAAAGTTGATTAAAATAGTGTTATTAAAACTCAAGTGTATGTATTGTTTACCTGTCGGCTCATATCCAAGTTCGAGCAGGCCAGTTCCTGGTTCATTATTGATGTTGACATCCAAGGTCCGATAAAGGGTCTCTTGTTGGTAAGGCACTCCATTGAGAAGTTTACCGCCCTCAGCATTTATCTTCAGCATCATACTCAAATCAGACCTTTTAGCTGTAAATATAAAAAGGAACAATTTAAAATCATGGATATAATAATAATAATAAATAAATAATAAATGTTTATTGAATAAATAATAAATATTTATTTATCCAAAAAATCATACACCAAAATAGTTTTACAAGACATATGAAACAAATGGTTTGGAAACCTGATACCCATGGTAAGATCTAACTTGTGTTATGGGTCTCAGGCAACAGCAAGTGTGTATAACATTTGACCACTGTTAGTACAAATAATCTTGTATATATATATTGATACATTAATATATTCTTGAAAAACATGTAATTAAAATCTATTACATAATTAGTAACTTTTCAAAGGTTTATTTTCTACTTTTACTGACTATTTAATGACACAGTATCTGAAGTTCCATAATTAGGCCTTTTTAACGTTGCATTTCTGGATAACTTTTCCTTAAAAAATTCTGCTTGAAATCAGTAGAAATAATTAAGGAAGAGCTCATTGCTGCAAAATTGGTCATGAATATATATTATATTAGAATATTTGAGTGCCTATCGACAAAAGTCTTTAAGTAACGGTACCCCAGACGGCGCGTGTAGTTCTTAATCAGTTCGACATAACAACAATTCCGTAAAGAAAAAATAATGTGTAACGTTAGAACTTACTGCTCATATTTATCGTGTAGACCTGCGGTATTGCATCAGGACTTTCGCAGAAGTCCTTCATCAACAGATCAGTTGAAGTTATATTGTTGGTTGAATAATCTGGATTTCTCACCCAGCCGGATATACAACTAAAAGAAAGTATTTTAATATATAGATCACTAGCTGACCCACGCAACCTCGTTAGCGTCTTCTATTGCTCGTAGCGTAAAAAAAAACCCCAGTTTTTAAACATTCTTCATTGGTGCTCCGCTCCTATTAGTATTAGCGTGAAGCCTTTCTCGATAAATGGACTATCCAACACTGAAATAATTTTTCAAATCGGACCAGCGGTTATTGAGATTAGCGACTTTAAACAATCAAACAAACTTTTCAGCTTAATAATATTACTATAGATTTGTTTTTTATAAAAAATCCCAAATCTAAAGATATCATATAACCTGATGAGGATCAAAATGAAGCTATCAAGTTCAAATGATTTCTTTCAACAATTCAATTCTGTTAACACGATACTTGTACAACACAACGCCTTAAATACTTACTTGTATGATAAACGCGAAAAGTTGTGTATGTATTAGTTACTGAATTACAATAGAAAATTAATGGTCAAAATTTTGCATAGTGGTACTTTTTTATGTATGGTCCTGCCAAAATGACTCTACACTGCCTGATGGAAAGCACAAGCAGAATCCAAGAGTGGTAGTCACCATACTCATTGCGAATGCAAACAATGCAGCATGGGAACCCACACCATGGCAGCCTAGTGGTGAGGGATATACGAGTATATTACAGTCTACAATACCATTTAGGCTACTTTCATAAAAATATATTAACACAATTAACATAAGCCAGTGTGAAACTACTAATTCTTAGTTTATAATTCCGTTACAAGCCCTTTTTAAAACTTCAATAATCACAGACGTACTTACTGAGTCAAAACATTTTTATAAGATAAACACCGAAGATGCACAAACGTTCCGTCGCGAGCCCCTGCAGTGATGGTAATCGAACGCCTAAGTCCCTGATACGCATGAGGCGCCCAATTTCTTTCTTTGACTCCCCTTGTTCGAAGGTACACACTCTCATCGATGTCACCGTTTTCGTCGAAGGATTGAAAGCGACCTTGTGCTGTGCCAAACAAAAACCAGCCCTCTTCTTTCCACTTGCCACTGTTGCACAAATATTCAAAAATATTTTAAATAATTGCAAATACTCAACATCACAAAGGTAAATAGTAAAAATAATATTTGAAACAAAATTTAACTATAGGTACATTATATTTGTTATGTAATATTAAATTAAATGAAGGTTGTATTATAAGATGTATTATAAGAAGATATAATTATTTGAACACATTTAAATTCTTATTTTTCCGAGGTTTTTACTTGATAACAGATTTCATTACGCACTCTGTTTCTATCTTTGATTAGCCCAAGTGTACAACAAGTCTTTTGGCAATATTAATTTAGGGATATTGTAGAAGATCTCATTCCTATAAAATGGTAAAACATTAATTAGAATGACTAACGACAAAAGTATTTAACTCCTCGTACCCGAGACTGCGTGTGGTTTTTGGCCGGTTCGAGTCCGACAAAATTTTCCAAGATTTCCCATTATAGTAGATAGAGATATGGATTGGAGTTCCACCTCAGAGAAAAATCCTCATAGAAAGTAAATAAAACTATGTACATGTACACGACTACGTTTGTTTTTGTAATCGTGTAGTTATAGTACTAACGACATAGTAAATCGAATATTTTCGATCTCAAAAAAGAGGAATATCTCGGCAGTATGTTTTTACATGTTTGTTACCTCACAACTCCCTCATTTATGAACTGATTTGAATAATTATCTCTTTATCTGAAAGTGTATAGTGCCCGTTCAAATAAAACCAGAAAGACACAAAGATTACAATTAATCACAGTAACCTTTATTATAATCTCTTTAAGATTGATTATTACATCAAATAGTCCACACGATCAGATCAACAGTCGGTGATAGGTAATTAGGTCTTTTTAAAGGCCTTTTATGTTTGTTCAGCAGCAAACCCTATAGATTTGAATTAAATTTACATAGATAATATTGGTTTCTGTGTATGTTTCGATATGTTTTATTTAACTTACAGCATATAAGGCCATTTGTCATCACGCCAGTTCTCTAGTGCCAACGTTTCTGCTGCCAGCTTATTACTCCAGTCATCGGGGAAGCGAATTGGTTTTGTCCCTGATGACCAGCTATAAAAGAAATAATAATATACATTTAAGATTATTTTGCACAAAGGAATCACTAAAGCTATTTTCTGAAATACGCTTTTTTTATGAAATAGGGGGCAAACGAGCCGACATATCGCCTGATAGTAAGCGATTACTCATTCTCTCACTATATGTGCTCAATAGAACTGTTTAAACACACTGTCAAAAATGTATCTGTTAGTCCGTGGGGTGGGGACCTGGTGATTTGTAACACAGACATTATATGCCTATCACAGACACCAGCTCCTCACATTTCTTAACAAAATTTTATACAATGACTAGTTGTAAGTTTGCCATTGTGAGGAGAAATAAAGTATTATTATTATACTCGTATATTATTACTGCCGCCCAATGACAACCGCAACACCACAACACATATGCGTTGCCGGCCTTTTAAGAAGTAGTTAGCACTCTTCTTGAATGTTTGAAGGTCGTATTTCCGTTGAATGTGGTCCAGAGGGACGAGCTAGTACTAGGGTGCCCCCGCCCAAAGATGAGGACAGTATTCCATGTGAGGCCTAACCTGCGCCTTATAAAGCAAAAGGCGGTGGGCCGGAGTGAAATACTCTCTCGATCTGTTGAGCACACCAAACTTCTTCGAAGCCATTAGTAGCCAAGCCCCTTAGTCTCAATCGCCTGCGCTCAGCGATCAAAGAGAGGTATACTAGAAGATCCCTAGCTGATCGACATTTACGAAAGCCGTTCTGCTGGGCCATGCTGTCTTCTAAAATATAGGGACTACTCCAGAAAAGTAGGAAAGCTGAAAAAGACGCGTTAAGACCGGTGCCAACTATGGACTGGATTCTACACTGTAGGAGGGATTCCATCAGTGCCACTCACAACCTGTGTTAAGAATCACCCTTTATACCCAACTGGGTGGTTTGGCTATCTTCAGTTACTATTGATGTACTCGTAGTTTGCATATAGACTTAAACGATCGTATGATCACCTTACAACCCAATGAGTTACCATGATGTTATAAATATACACCTACATCATATTAAGCTTGACGTGTTGCGTGGCATCGTCTCCATCCCTTGTCATGCATCCATTGAACAGAAACCTGTATCTTTTTTGTGGCTCCAGTACTTGTATCTTAAGTCCACCAGCGCTCCAACCATTTTCGACATTTTCCCAAACACTCACTACGGTGTCTGGGTGTCCTTGAATTAGAGTGCGAATTAAACCAATAACGAATGCCTATAAACATAGTAATTATTATTTATATTATCTATACTAATATTATAAAGAGGAAAGATTTGTACCTATTTTTGTATGTTTGTAATGAATAGGCTCAAAAACTACTGGACCGATTTTAAAAATTCTTTCACCATTCGAAAGCTACATTATCCACGAGTAACATAGGCTATATTTTATTTTGGAAAAAAATAGGGTTCCGTAAGATATTTGGGTTTTTCGGACACAAGGTGTAAAAATCAACCAGAAAAGTTACTTATTTTGCGAAAATTTTCATGCTACGGGCTATATAAGACGCAAACGAGGTTGCGTGGGTCAGCTATGTTTTATATACAACGTGTATTTAGTATCAGCATTGCACCCATGCGAAGCCGGGGCGGGTCGCTAGTTATTTATATTTTGACAGTGAAATTCATGTACCTACAGTTGACTAATAATTTTATCATATCTAGTATAAAGGTTATATCTACCCACATTTAGAACCAATTAGTTATTACTATTATTACACGGATATGAAGTAAATCATATTCGTCAAAAGTGTGTGCGGTTTTAATTCGTATCACGATGCATTTCGCAATACGGATATTTATTGTTTCTACCTCACAAATGTTCACATCGAGTACAATAATCTCTATTGGATTGGGCGCCGTTGGATACGGTACACCTGTATACCTAATTATATTTGTGTATCTTATCTATATTGTATGATTACAGACAAGTGGCGCTGGATTAAGTTCTGTACATTATATAACTAGGCATTTGATAGGATCCGGTTAACATTAACTAATTATAATTAACTAGCTGAACCTCGCGGTGTTACCTGCAGTTATAAGTTTACATATTGTTACTTTTTTTTCCTTACAATTAAAATAGCCTATATTAATCACTGATAATGTAGCATTCAAATGGTGAAAGAATTTTTAAAATCCGTCCAGTACTTTTTGAGCTAATTCGTTACAAACATACTTACATACAAACCTTTCCTCTTTATAATATTAGTATAGATTATCTAATCAACAACAAAGAATCTAATGTAGCTTGGAAGAGATCACAATTGCACGACGAGTTCATCGATTTGTGACGGCAACTACAGCATGGGTTATGTGAAAGAGTGCAAAAATTTCATTGAAATCGGTACAGAGGCCGTGAAAGCAGGACAGACGGACAGTTACTTTCGCGTGTATAATATATGTACGGATTTATTTGATGCTGGAAAAATTATATGATTATAAACATCAACCAAAAGTAGAAGCTTATAAATTGAAGCTTCTAAAGTGTTAAGGTAAATTCTATGTGAAAGTAAGGAGAAAACTATGACTCATTTACTTACGTAGCAGTTTGTAAGAAGTTTTATCTGGTAGCTTGACGTACAACACCACTTCTGCCAATGGGAGCCTGCCGCATTGTTTCCGTATACCTAATAATACTGTAGAGCCGTCGGTGGCCGAAGTGCGCAGGGCAATGTTGTCCCATCCCTCAGATTGTTTGGGCCGAGGCAACTCGTGCAGTACTGTTGAAGTCAGCTCTGACTTCCATCGTCTTACGGCACATCGCGCTACTAACAACTTAAATTGAAAATGCCAACCTGAAACCAAAATATTAATTTTTCTCAATACAATTATTCGTGAAGGAGCACTCACTGGACTTACAATAAAGATGCATTTTCTTTTGCAATAAATAATTATGAACATATTTAATATAAAACCACCGTGACCGATCATATGATAATATCCTAACTGAGCCCCGCAGTGCTACCTACGGTGTTGTACCGTACAACTGCGGGTAACGCCGCGGGAACATGCTAGTCTAAATAAAGGTAGCTTAAGTTACTCCTTATATCATTATCTCGGTAAAGCCGTTCCAGAGATTATCCGGAACAAACACAGACAAACAAAATTGAAAAAAATGTTATTTTGGTAAATGTTCATTCATTTAGTAAAAAGTGGTTATTTAAATATTAGAAACAGATACTCCAATTTTATTTATTTGTATACATGTATAGATTGTATTAATGTACGAACGTGGGTATCCGAATAATAAATTTTGTTACGAATACAATCGAACGGTTCTACGAGTCGGGCGAGGTGGACAGTATCTATTTAAACACACACACCTCATAATTGTGACATGTATCACAGTCAGAATAGTTTTCTGTTATTTATGATTATGATTTATTGTCTTTATGGGATTGTATATTTTATAACGTTGTTAAATTAATATCATGTGCCTATATAGCTCTTGGTGTAACCAATTATTATTTCATCAATTTGTGCCTAAATGAATTCATGTTTGTACAGTAATTAATGCTAACTTTTATTTCATAATTTACTATGTTTGTGGTTGAAATTTCTCGTTTGTAAGTAAATAACTACCTACTACCTTTATAAAAATTAAGGTTTTCAATCAGCGCTCGCCTTCATTGAGTTTACAACAGATTTCGGTTACAGCCGAAATCAGTAGTGGGACCGACAATGGGGCTATCTCGGCTCCGTCTACCTGCGCTGAATAAGGTTACAATAGCATTGAGTTCAGGCGATGTTCGCGTTGGCTAGTATTTTAGAAAGCCTAATCCGACAACAGCAAGCATACAAACTAATTTTCAAATTCTCACAGGGCTTGTAAACAAGGTGATATACCTATAGATACTGGTGCAAAGACGTATACAAAATCAAACCTTATTTGCAAATAATGTATTTTACCGTGGGACAGCCACGCTTCGGCATGAATGGGCCGGCTCGACCGGAGTGATACCACGGCCTCACAGAAAACCGGTGTGAAACAGCGCCTGCGCTGTGTATCACACGTGAGGGTTTGTAGTATGCCCCAACCCCTCCCTCCATTTCTCCGTCCCTAAAGGCTGGCAACGGACTTGTGACGCTTCTGGTGTTATCACCATCAGGCGAAACGTCTGCTCGTTTGCCCCCTATAAGATATAAAAAAAAAACTGAATATAAGGTATCTACTAAAATAGTTTGTTTATTGCCTAGTCGGACCAAATCCTTTGGAAACACATCTGAGAGGCATTGGTACAAACTTTTGAACATGAAATACGATGTTAGTTATATATTGAAGCCACACAGTTTGCTATGGTAAGACCAGCTGAATCTATCACGATAGCTTGGAATATCTGAAAACGATTTATCAATTATGGCTAGGCTTTGGGAACGGCAGAGGACATGATCATACTCTGTTTCAGTTAAAATTATAGTGAGGGCGATATGAGGGAGCGTGGTCATTAGATACGAGCGCAGCTGTGATAAGGTGTTCTGCAATCTAGAACATTGGGGAATCGATACTTAAACGACTTTTAAGACCTAGACACTGATTAGGTCATTACGCAGAAAATTTGGGTAAAGAATTTATTTAAAAAAAAGTAATTTACATTTCACTTACATGAGAATATGTTTTGTACTCGATTCATTTTACATTCTATTACAGCACTCAAACGTTAACAAACTAAAATTTTACTTTCTTAAGGTCACACTGACTTTAACATTTCTATACTAAGAAATGAAAAATCATTGATGTGGACACTCAATTTATCTAAGACTGAAGTACGAAAATATAAGTGTACCCTCGCATAGGTGGTAAGAATGCGGTTTCGCAGTTACAATAATCCCAAATTTAAAAAACAACTGACTTCAACATTTTAATATGACCACACGGGAAGGGCTAAATTAAAATGGGATCACACGGGCAGCACCAGCTTCCAAATAAAAAAAAATCATTAAAAGCGGTTCCCCCAGTCGAAAGTTATGAGATAACAAACAAAAGAAAAACAGTCGAATTGATAACCTCCTTTTTTGAAGTCGGTTAAAAACTGTAGTAGGTATTGTATTATATAGTATAGTAAAAAGGAAATATAAACGAGCTCGCATTCCTGATGTCTTTAAATAATTTATTTAAAAGTAACGCTTCCTTATATAACTATGTTTTGGCCTAGAGAAGTACGTACATCAGGCACTAAAATGTTGTCTCTTCTACGACTGCTACTGTTACTTCATGTATTTTAATCTATACTAATAATAAAGCTGAAGAGTTTGTTTGTTTGTTTGAAAAAATAGCCTTCGTCGATAAATGGACTATCCAACACCGAAAGAATTTTTAAATCGGACCAGCGGTTCCCGAAATTAGCGCGTTCAAACAAACAAACAAACTCTTCAGCTTTATTATTAGTATAGATACATAGTTAAGAGGGTGCAGTAAAAATATTTTTAAGGTACTAAATATCTGGTGAATGCGCCCAGTGTCAAACTTTAATTAAAAGGTTCAAAGAAATTTAGAGGACATCTTGATTGCTAACAGGATTGTTAAAAAAGTACAATCCTGTTTCTCGTTGAAAAGGGAATTACATCATATTTTAAATAATTAAAAATTAAAAATATTAATAATTTGTCATCCTTAACTTGGGCCATACATATAACTTGGAACGCAGCGAACTTACATTTCAAGGCATACCGTTTCTGAATATTTATAAAAATATATTTTTTGTAAGTACCCACTTTTATCGGGTTAATAATTTCGTAAAATATTTTTTTGTTCTCATGTAAGTGACTATGTGTTTTTGAGATATAAAGATCTTTAAACCGAAATCGAATTCAAAGGACAAATGTGTGTTGAGTAGGAATGCTGTGTAGTAGGGATTGCTTTGTTTGCGTTGATGGTATTATCAATGGTAGCAATTTCGATTCCTTTAACTTTACGTTGGAAATTTGTTTCAGTGTGGCTCATGGTCGACGGCCAAGTTGTCGTTGCTGTTATCAGATTGGTCAGTCAACATCTGCCACACAACGCTATAGAGTTGGTTTCGTGACAGCGGATTTAACCGTTGTAATTTAAATTAATCCAACCAACACAAAAATGCATATAAATATATACATACATCCATACATCATCATACACAAATAAATATAGATACATAATACATATACTTAATAATTGTACACTGAAGAAAGTAGACTTTAAGTAGGAGTACTGTTTAATATGTTATTCCGCGATCTGAACACGGTGAGTGTGTAAGCTCTTTTTCAAATGTAACGGTCACTGGACATCCCGATTTCGAGTGGGAGCGTTATCATCGGCATACAGGTGATACGCACACTGAAGGTTATGAGGTTGATAAATAAAGAGAATAATAGGTGATATAGAATGACGCCTTGAGGGACGCCAGCACTGAGGTCACATTAGCTCGAAGTGGAGTCTTGAAGATATGAGGAGAACCATTCCAGTGCATCTGGGATAATTTTAAGATACATAAGGTAGATAGTAGGATATCGTAACTGACTGTTTTGAAGGCATTAGAGAAATCAACCAGGACTAAAACTGTAAATTTCTATGAGCACGTCAACCTCAACCAGGACCGAGTTCAATAATATCCACCTGCATGAATGCAGCACAAATATCTGACTATCATAGACATCGTATTAAAGTGACACCTTCCCAAAACAAAAATATGTGACGATTATAGTTCCAAAATAATGTGGAGCGCACAAATATTGAGATTTCTTGAACGTTATTGGTTAGTCCGTTTCTGTTTCGGAAATGTTAACTTAAACCAAAGTCTCTTATATAGATAACAATTCAAACGAGTTGCAAGACATTGGTGAAGTCTTTAATTCGTCAAATATTGATATCAACCAAATCGTTTCTCAAATCGTCTTTTATCCCAAATTTTCAATGATTTTAGGCTACCAGTTTCAGTACCAGATGATTTATTTATTATTTAAAAGAATCATCAAAATCTCTTTCTGTGTGGTCTCATTTCAATTTGGTCTAGTTATTGAAGTCAGTTGTTTTTGTTAAAATTTTATTTGTCTCTACTGTTATAGTGAATGAAAAGGTAATTGAATTAAAAGTAGCTATGATGAAATATTTGAATAAAGAGGTGTAAATATAGCCTTAGACGAAAGAAACCCAACAAAATTGTAACTAAAAAATTAAAAGAATTATGGTCGAATTTCAACCTCTGGGCATCCACCAGTTCAAAAATATATAATCTTGGACTAAGCGATCCAGTTTGAATCTTTACAAATTTTCAAGAAAATTAAAAACATTCTGTTGAGATTGAGCGAAATATTCCTATTTGATTCTACGGTTTAGAATTAGTAGTTCATTGATGATCGCAGTGCCCATACACTGCAAAATTACTGTTAAATCGTAGAAATCTTTTTATATAGGTACATTAAATTTAAGAAAACAGATATTTAACCTTACTTTAAAACATATTTTATTTTATGAATTATTTATTGACATTTGCTTTTACTGTTGAACACTCTGTTGCTAAATTTATGAAGTTTAATAATATTATCTCATTCATCGGCTTTTTCATCATCTTGTCTTTTCTCTGCCAATTCGACCTTTTCAATGATGCCGCGAGTTCCAGATAATCGCACTGTGTCCCCAGTTTTGAATATATCAGTGGCGAAAGCTGCTCCAACAATACATGGCAAGCCATATTCTCGAGCGATTACAGCACCTAAAAGCGAAATGGATTTATCTGTAAATTATTATAAAATATTGTCTGACGGTGTTGAATCTCTGATCATTGTCCTATATTTTACTCTTTTACCGTGCAATGCTAGTTTCATTATCTTACCGTGTGATATAAGTCCACCAAGCTCTGTGACTATGCCAGTCAGTAGCGGGAAATATGGCGACCATCCGATGTCAGTAGCGTGTGTTATTAACACGTCACCGCGCTGCAATTGACCAATCTGTAAACGCATAAAATAATATTTTAATTGACGAATTAGAATCATAAAACAATAGAGTACGTGGAAACAGAGTGGACAATTGAATAACGGTCAGTAATCAAATTTGAGTACTTTCTGAATTTCTTGGTCAATTGTTAGAAGTTAGCCTAAGTCACTTCTTACATCATCAGCTATCTGCTACTGAAAATCCCGACAAAATTGGTACAGGCTTAGAAAACAGACAGACAAAATTTTTATGCATTTAGTGAATAGCTTTTAATTTGAAACTACAAACGGAAAGTTTAAATTTTATTTATTTGTATAGATTCGAAGGAATAAATTGTGATCATACCATATTTCATTTATAAAGATCATTATAACTGTAGGTACCTGTACTTTACATTTTGAGATCAATATCTGATTCTAACTGTCCACTGCCACTTATTATGATTATTAATAGCAAATACCTATATGACAGCGGCATAATGACCTCACGAAATAAATTAAAAAAACAGATGCCTAGACTAAACCAACCTCTGAGAGATCCTTAACAACACAGGCCCTAGCAACAACCTCTCCGCCACAGACCGAGGTGGCATTTATTTTCACGTCCCCGGCCGTTAACATGGGCCCTTTCATTTTTAAAGGTTCCAACCAACCGGTGCTAAGTTCTGGAAACTTTAGTTTACACCAATTCGCATAGTATTGTTGACGTTGCAATGCCCTGTGGAGCATAAAATGAATGTAATGTAATACTGCCTACTTCCATGAGACAATTATTTCAAAAATATTTTTTAACTGCAAATAAAACTTGAAGCATTTGCAAATCGATTTTATAAGACTGTCATTCTTTCTGCTCCCGCTCTTTGTTTTTAGAGCTGGCAATTATGCGTCAGAAGGAAGGTGTGTTTTCAATATTATTGTTAAAACAAAAACATATCGTTAGAAAAGTAAGTGGTCAAATATGCATTTTGACGCCTGAAAATGCATGTTGACAGATACGCATCTCGACAGATTCGCGTCTGGACAGATACGTATCTCGACATATTCGCGTCTACGTGTCGCGTCGCGTCGCAACTGCTATGCAATTCTTCACTCGATAAGTATTTCATTGGTTTTTTATTGCCTAGTATTTTAATTTGATTGACTAAATTAAGGTATTGTGTCATACTCTTTGTGTTGCTATACTCAATTCTGAGGGTCGTACCCTATATTCTGATAGCCACCAATTTCTCTCTTGAGCTGTGTGAAGGGCAACATTCGTACCGCTGAGAGTAGAACAGATTTAATACATATTAGATAATAGTTTCAAAATTTGACGAAATTCAAAACTTCCGAGTTGCGTGTTTACCGTACTGCGTGTCTGCCTAACTTCTTGTGTGGAGTTACACCGTTACCAATATATATACTGAGAGATGTCTCGAAATGCATATTTGACGAGTTACGTTTCTGACGCTATACTACAAATTCTTCAAATAAATCGATATTATTACCTATAGGTTCACGTAAACATGTACTTTCTATTTGCTTTTCTGAACTATACTTACTTTTTTAACAACGCAGGATCTCTATTTTGGTAATAACGGACCAATTCCTCGATGCGGAAAAAGAAAACTAAATCAGGGTTAGGAATGTACCACTTTCGTACAAGTAAACACCCTAGTTGTAAACACCCTAATCGTAGTTTATGGATGGCTAGAATTAAGTGAGCTTTGGTACTTTCTCGTTGACGCACCGTGCGCTGACATAATGGTAAAATCCATCGTAATATTTTTCTGAAAATAGAGGCAAAATAATTTACGCACAAATTGATAAAAAGCACATATTATATTTACAAAAATATTAATATTTAAATGAATAGAATAGAATAAAATAAACTTTATTATACACCAATTGAAACAGTTAAATATAAGAGCTTAACAATATAATTACCATGTACAAATGGCGGCCTTATCGCTAAAAAGCAATTTCTTTCAGGCAACTATATATATAACATTAAATAGATATAACATTTTATGTAGGAATATGAATGCAGACAGACACTGCATTCAAATTTACCACTAGCCCACGTGACCCGTCTATCACTGCACTCAAATAAAAACGTAGTGTGTGTGTGTGTGTGTGTGTGTGTGTGTGTGTGTGTGTGTGCGTGTGTGCGTGTGCGTGTGCGTGTGCGTGTGCGTGTGCGTGTGCGTGTGCGTGCGCGTGCGCGTGCGCGTGCGCGTGCGCGTGTGCGTGTGCGTGTGCGTGTGCGTGTGCGTGTGCGTGTGCGTGTGTGTGTGTGTGTGTGTATTTACAGGAATTAAAATCCAAAAATCATGTACTTACTTTGTAATGTCTTTCTCAGGGCTAGTTAAAGAAGCTATTATTTCCTCAGTGCTTTTAGTCTTCGTTACTACAGTAGACACTTGTACATTCTGTAATACTTTAATCAATTCTTCCGGGACTAACACCCATGGTTTTGTGAGCAAATCAAACTGAAATAACATTATAATTTTAGATTCAGTGATTTCAATGCGGACGTATCGTAAACTACGCTTATGTGTGCACAATACCATATGAAATACCTACATATATGTTTTCTTCGTATTGAACTACAAACAATTACGTCACTTCTCGTTATTGAACTTGCAATTTTTTTTATGCAAATAAAATTTTATACTACCAGTGTTTTGGATAAATAATATATGTATTACCTCCATAACGGCTCTATAGCCGTGATGTTCCAAGAATGTGCACACGTCCAAGTACACAGCCGGAGCATTCTTCTTAAGCCAGTGTATACCTGTCTTAGGGTCCTGATCCCTAAACTTTTCGGCCAAACCAGATTGCTCTATCTTTTGAACTATATTGGCCATTGCTACTGGTAACTCGGCTGATAGGACATCGCCGGAGCTGAAGAGGCTGCTTATTTCGTTGCATTGTTCCGTGGTGAAATCTGTTCAATATGATTAAATTTTAGATGGCATTAAAATGGCAAGTTTGAACTCCTATTTATTTTTATACAATCACGCATTTTATGCGTTAGGTACTTTATTATCATTTAAATATTTTGCATAAACGTTTTTGCTGGCCAGGTCCTAGGGTACTTATAGTAATAGACAGATTCAAAAATTGAAGCACAAGAATTAATTTATTTTCTAAGGCAGCACAAATGACAAAATTAAAATAATAATTGGAAAGGATTGCTGTGTGATACATATCTTGCCTGAATAGACCGTTTAGTACCATAAATTATTATCATTCGTACCACCACCTGGCTTTTATAGTCTGTTTAATCAAAAAACGTAATCGTAATGAATAACATTCCTATTATTTTATTAACAACAACATGAACGAATTTGTTTAGGAAAATTTATTACCATTTTAAAATAAAAATATTTGCGAACAGTTTTTGACTGACAACCTGTTACCGATGTATTGACCTATTAAAAAAATGAATGTAGAAATTTGAGTTCAAGTATCTACGTGATGAATGTATAGATTCTGCAGCCGGATCTTAGACCATATCGATTGAATCCGCGAATAAAGGTCGTTTTGCAGCGAATATAGGAATTGAGTCACAATCCGCGAGTGGTGGAAACCGGAATAAACAGCTTTTACTGTACTTACAAAATAACATGTCCTCACTCCTGACTGACTGAGTGTTTCATTATCACCGAGCATAAACTAATTAACGTTAGGTCTATACAATTTGGTAAGAAGGATCATTTTATCGAGTAGACAACCACTGAGAAAGGAATTTAGAAATTTCTACACCTAATGGGGTGAAATAGATGTTAAAAGTTTGTATAGAAGTCAGTCAATTTAGTCATTTTAAAATTAGAAACATGAAACTTTATTTTTGGGTAACTAATTAAAAATAGATACGTGTTTAAATTTTTCTGAATATTCTACCCCTAAAGGGTGAAATAGGAGCTTGCCTATTTCAAGCTTTATCGTATATCTTATACGATATCAAACTTATCGCTTACCCGGTATATCCATAAACAACAATAATAATAAATAGTAGAGCACATAACGAACAATCGGGTTAACTTTTCTAACTTATCTCATGACAGACATGGCAATAATTTTATCATTTCTGCCAACTATTTTTTGTACATATATATTTTAGCTGCCAAAATGACTCTGCTCTGCCTGATGGGAAGCATAAGTAGAATCCAAGAGTGGTGTTCACTATCCTCAATGTGAATAAGGACAATGCAATCATAGTGGGAGGGAAAGACGTGCGCTGATAGTGAGTTTTTACCACTTGGCTCAGGAAGAAAGAACCGAAGCGGTGAGTTCGAGAGCGTATGTCTACCACTCCGAAGCGATGACTTCCAAGACCGGCACGTGTTGTCCTGTAGAGGAAGGGAGAAGGGGGGACCAGTTGGAAGAGCTCTTCCGACCACTCTCCGTGATAAAGGCGGTAGAGGTATTACGGTGGTCTGTACGAACTGGTAGCTGCTAGACAGTTTTTCCTTATTTATTTGAAGTATATCTCAATGGAAAGCTATGTGAGAAATTCGGACAAAAAAAAATACTCCGTAGGCAGGTTGCGTTTTAGTATTTCGCTAGATCTTTCTGACAGCCATTTCGATGATTATCAACCTTTAGAAGACAATTAAACTCAACAACCTATTGTTCCAGAATTATGAGTTCAAGAGTTCCTGCTTTAAGTCTGCTTTTCCATGACAATTAATAAAGAACTTGGTGGAATCCTTAAAATGGCCGAAGTAGACCTAAGAGAAGATTATTTTTCGCATGGACAGTTGTATGTAGCCTGTTGGAAGGTTAGCACTGCGAGCAGTCTGGTGGTTCTAATGCACTAACGTCGAACCACGAATGTGGTATACAAAAAGGTCTTAAATTAACGTAATATTTTAAATTAATCTGTAAATATAATCAATTTCAACATGATCAAAGCCACGGACAACAGCTAGTTAAATTATATAACCAAAATTCAAGAGCTTTACCTGATTTCCCCTCCACAAATACAGTCATAGCTACGACCTGACTGGATGTACTCGCACTACTTGTCCAGGCATGGTTAGCTGAAAGATCTTCCATGGTCGGTTTAGACTGTCTAATACAATCTAACAACTTCTTAGGATCCTCTGTTAATAATGTATAATTCAATGTATTCACAGTTTGAATGGCTTCGTTCATATTCCTTTTTGCCCCCCATAATGACTGAAATTAAAAAAAACGATGTCAATTTTATCGTACTTTATAGTAAATAAAATCGATTAACCCATAAAATGGCAAACCCAAAGGTCATCCTATTTTTTGAATTAGTAATTTAACGTCGCTGAATTCTAAGTATCCATTGCTTGAATCGCTAATTGTTACGAAACTACATAAGAACAACAGAACACATTGTAAACAAGTCACAAATATATTTGGTTAAAATACGTTAGGGCTGTATTGAAATATTAATTAAAAGTCAGCCTAAACACATTCGACAACAAAAAAATTTAAGAACTTGAAGAAAGTCGTTTTAGAATAACACGAACTTGGGATGCTTGTGTCTGATAATCCTATCACAAGTTTGGTATAGGAACTTCTGTCAACTAATCTTTCTACTTTTCATCTACGAATACTAACTTTTGCTCCTAGCTCATCCACATGTATGTTGGTAATCTAAGTGAATAATCACAAATTTTAACAACAAATAAAACTGATTTCAAGAACTGGACCAAATTGAAATGGGACCACACAGTAAGCACCAGCTTTCAAATAAAAAAATAATCATCAAAATCCTCCTTTTTTGAAGTCGGTTAAAAATAGCCTATGTCTTTCCTCAAGAATGAAATTATTTCCGTGTTAAACATCAAATCCGGTTCTGAAGTTTAGCCGTAAATGCGTACCAGACAGACGGAGTTCCTTATACTCGTAATAGGAACTATTAGCATTTTAAAAATTAGTACGGATTAAGATTTAATGTTAGTACGACTAAGATATAAAATTTACCTTGATCAAAAACCAAATACCAATTAGCTTATCACTCCAATGTGGTTCTTTTCTATGTAATGCTATACTATGTATTTCATTGTCCGCCACTTTGTGCCCATGGATTGCCATCTCCAAAATCCGTATATTTACATCTATTTTCTTAGGGACTGTTCTATATATCGTCTGTGAAAAAGAACATGTTTCAATACAATTTAATTTTTTAGAAGCAGCATCTCGTTTCACTTGTGCGATTTCGTTTCTATTTGTGCCTATTTACATCTATTCAGCAGGTCACAACTCGATATCTAATGTCTGTTACAAAAGCCCGTTTCGTTATAAATGTTTAAAAGTAATTAATATTTACTTACCGTATACAGAGGCAGAATGCATCTATTATGTGATATTATTACAGAATTATCATATCCACTTCCGTTGCCTCTTATTAAGCAGTTTATTCCATTAATTAACGGAGCATTAACCAAGTCGTGAGACAGCGGTGTTATGGGTTTTGGTAATACCTAAAAATATATAAAGATTAGTTTTGTTCAAACAAATGTTTTGTAATCGTATAGCCTTTGTTTGAATGAATTACCTCTCCTGTGTTTCCGAAAGACAAAAGTTCATCATCTGCCATAATAGCGCAGTCCAATTCATGTAATAGTTCTTCTTCAGTCCAACGATCCAAAGAAGTGATAGGTCGTGCTTGCACTAGGAACGTCTCAGTCTGAAAATTATTTCAAGTTTAAGAAAAAGAATATAGATTTCAACGAATACATGAGTTACGGCTCACATACTGTTACGATCTAATTATCTAAAAGGATTTTCAGATATTATTTTCCGAATAAAAAATGTGACTATAGAAAATAGTTATAGGAAAGTGATTAACACTTTTAGTTCATCTACCAATTTCGTTCGACAATAGGCCTATTGGTTTGAAAGCTCTTCACAGTTTACTCAGAACACCACATTGAATCTCCACAACTATTTAATAGGTAGGTATGTTTTGGCGTAATCATTTAGTAATTATTATGTACTCGTAACTTATATGTAACTGTGTTTCTTATTTGTCATATTGACAACGGATAAACGTATTTCTTTTTAGTATAGGAAATGGATAACGGGCAAGAATCGTACGTACGAACGGCCGTACTGCCACTGTGAAGATTTGTTCATTATTTTTCAAGAGAGATTTGTTGTAGAATATGTTTCAGTCTAGTTTTTCTTGTTTCTACGAGATAGGTTCATTTAAGAGACACGTGTCTTATACATATAAATGTATCTCTTAAATAAATGTTCTATTAATAAAAATCACATTGAAATATGTCGCGTAGTTTATAACCACACAAGAACGAAATCTACTTTATTTATTCTATGTAAAGGTTGCTTACATTGATAAACCTTATTTAATGTTATTTTATGCTTTGATGTAAATTAAAAAGAAATCCCAGAAATGGCGCATGAAGGATGAAAAAATATGTAACCTCAGTAATCGCCCACTCGATGTCCCTACCAGCACCCCACAGTTCCTCCTGCACTACTCCAATCTTGGCCAGCTTCATCACATCTGCTTCTGAGAGACAGGAAACGATTTTATCTTGTTCAGGAACATCTTCCATCACGATGCCACTTCCCTCTGTCTTTACTCTGCGGGACTTCGACCCAATTTCAGTTTTAGTAATGTTGAGTTGGCCATTAACGTGACGTTTTACTATAATTGTATCAGGCTCCACAGCTCCGGACACTACGCTCTGGAGACAAATAACAACATTATTTCTTCTCTCACACAAAAAGTTAGAGAAAATAATTATCAAGGAAGCATAAAATTAATAAAATACTTGTTTTATCATACTTTAAAGGCAGATAGATAATAAACGCTAGCATAACATGAAATGGAATTAATCGTTAGTTACAATCATAGAAATCGTAATAATAAGGATTAGAGTATTATGATGATGATGATGATGAAATCTTATTTTATTTAACACCTACTTCGTTTGGCGCGCTATTGAATCGGATATTGTTCACTATTTCATTGGTTTCAATTTTAGCGCAACCCTATTTCATTTTAAAATAGGGTAAGGTAAAGCAACAAACCTGGTGGTAATACCGCGAAGCGCAGTAAGTGTATAATAAATAAGTAAGTCATAATAAAGTCGGTGCAAATAAAATACCTCTCCGAGTCCGTAGTTGGCAGTAATGAGAAGCTTGGTAGGGTCCCCGTGCGCGGGGTGTCGCGTGAACATGACGCCGGCTGCTCGCGGCGCCACTAGCGCTTGCACCACCACGCCCGCCCCACACAAGCACGGCTGGCCGTTCTGTCTAAAAAAGATATCTTTAAAAAAAACTACTTTTCTAAAATTGCTTCTTAACTATCTACTGCTGCAAAACCATTATATACGAATAACCAGATTCAGACAAGATTCAATTTCAGTCAAGCCTCAGCCTGGCTGTTTCACACAGCCGACCCATATAGGGTCGGCTGTGTGAAACAGCGCCTGCGCTGTGTTTCACCGAGTGAGTGAGAATATCGGAGGCCCATACCCCAAACCTTCTTCACATCCCTCTCCCTCTCCCGGGAAGGCTGGCAACGCACTTGTGAATCATGTGTTCATTTGCCCCCTATTCCACAAAAAATAAAAAATTGGTAGTGAAGTAAATAAAAGTCATAAAATTTACCGGCGATAATATGCGCTTGTAAAAGCGAACATAGAAGCCCAACATTTCAGCACTCCATCCAATACATCTGCGTCGCTCACGCAGCCTAGAAATGACTCATTCTGGCCGGCAGCAGACAATTCTTCACTGTCTTCTCCAACAGCTACGTAGAATTAAAATGTCATTTAAACTGTTATTGGATTACAAACTTGAAATAAATCGACACATTATCTAATTGCATTTCTCAGCACATTATACTTCTGAATAGGAGAATGTAAACCACAACATCAATTCTACTTACTATCAAAACGTAACAAGATACATTTTTTTTATATAAAACCTGTTCTCTCGCGGTAAAGCATGTAGACTTCATGAGAACTTGAATGTTGTAAACGTTACCTGATGATCGTACGGCAAAACGTAGTTCTGGTCCCAAGTTTAGTTCTAAAGCTGTTGTTCTTAAAGTTTTCATACTCTGCAGCAGTTCATCTTTAATATCACCTTTTATCTCAGTAGTGATAAAGAGCTCAGAGGTTCTGAAAGTAAAATATAAAACTACACTATAAATATTGAAAATCATACACAATTGAAAATTATATTAAGATATAAAAGATGTTTATCGTGGCAGAAGCAGCTTCGCAATTGGCTGAAATGAAATGACATCACATGACATCTTAGTTGCAGGGATTGCTGTCGATGATCACCTTCCATCATGTGACCCATTTACGTGTTTTGGTTTGGTTCACATTATTTACTGCTATTTTTTGAAAATTTTGAGGTTTTGCAATATCCAGTCAAATTAAAATTATCATATCAGAACAAAAAAAACACTTTAACTGACTGTGATGTCTTACTTTTTACATTTAGCTTTAAATACTTCTTCATTGTAATTTTCATTGGCAGCTTCGATTCCGCGAATGGACGCAGTCAGTTCTGGATGTAGTTTAAGATGTTTTTCTAATGCTTTGGTCGTCAAACAAAATCCAGGAGGTACTCGGTAACCCTGTTGAATTAGGAAAAAAAACGTCATGAGAAATGAAATGGTTTTCAAGTTTGAGGGTGTTTCACGTAAGTGCCTCAGAGAGCACGAGACCTGAGGTATACCAACGTTTACCAGCTGAAGATCGTATACCGTCGTACCGCCACAAAGGACTCTAATGCAGCACTGTCGCGGAAGGCGCCAACACAGCTGCAGTGTTTAATAGGCAGAGCAAATGCGGGCTATTGTTATTGAGCAGTCAGTGCCCTTAGTTATATTGACGACTGGGTCAATCTTCGAAATCAATTAGCCCTTACGGTTGCAGAGGTCTGATGCCAGCCACTTCGTGAAAACTGATATCTAGGTAAAACCAGTTGAACTACTTGTCGAACCCAAATAATCTTGGGAATAATAAATGCTAAATATTTGGTTCCTATTTAGAATAATAGTAATCATCTCACACGTTCTCTCTCCCGTTTGACCCCAAACTAGTCAGAGCCTGTACCATGTTAAACAGACTAATATAAATTATTGTCATCTCACAATTATTTTTCTTCATCACAAAGCTTACCCAAGACATGGCTTAGCATTCAGGATCACTAACCTTTAAACTTTAGACTAACACGACACTCAATATTAGAAGAGTTCTGCCTGAACAGTTTGAATATTACCTCATCCTTCTGCACGGAAGCTAAAAGCGCCAGTGAGGCGCCCTTTCCTCCCACATACCCTGGACACGCACACGCGCGATCTTCAAAGGGCACACAGTAAGAGACTTCACCTGCCTCCTTTTCACTCAACCACTTGAGGACACGAAGTGGCATAATACGTGTTGATGGGTGGCGTATTTCTGCGGTAATGGTATTCTTATTTACTTCTATATACCTACTTGCTGCTTTAAAATAGACATATGAGTGGTATTTTATCTGACTAAAAATCGCCAAGTAAACGTTTGCCTTTCCTGCCCCCTTGCTAAGTTGACAGTGTATGTAATGTAATCTTTAGAAAACTAACGAACGAACAATAAGTCACGTGGTCAAAACAAAATAATAGCGAATAATAAACGAGGATAGATGCGTTTGCGATTGTACAAAAAGAATCGACGCAAAACACTACTGGCCAATAGTGGCAAGAAGCAACCAATTTTGACTTTCACTGCGACAGTGCAGCATAACCAGCAACTGCCATCACCATATTTGAGAAATGTTGGTAAATATTATTAGTTTCCAAAAAATATAAAGATTAATGGTTAAAAATCTCTTAAAAAATAGTCTTCTTAACACTTTGTATGAATCACACTTAAAATTATAAAGGTAAGTAAGTTTGTTTGTTACGCATTAGCGAGAAAACTATCTACTATTAGGATACTTTTTATTAAATGAAAGCTAGTATTGTATATATTTATCTATTATAGCAACCTATCGGCTCATATCCAAGTTCCAGCAGGCCAGTTCCTGGTTCACTGTTGATGTTGACATGCAAGGTCCGATAAAGGGTCTCTTGTTGGTAAGGCACTCCATTGAGAAGTTTACCGCCATCAGCATTTATCCTCAACACAATACTCAAATCAGACCTTTTAGCTGTAAATGTAAAAAGTTACAATTTAAAATCATAGATATATTAATATATTATTGAAAAACATGTAAACTAAAGATCTGTTACAAAATTAGTAATTAGTAGATAGTATTAGCCTACTAGTCTTTTTTTTTTTTTTTTTTTTATTGAATTGGAGGCAAACGAGCAGACGCATCACCTGATGGTAAGCGATTACCGCCGCCCATGGACACCTGCAACACCAAAAGCGTCACAAGTGCGTTGCCGACCTTTGGGGGATGGGGAGAGGGAATGGGGGAGGGGTTGGGGTATGGGCCTCCGGTATCCTCACTCACTCGGTGAAACACAGCGCAAGCGCTATTTCACACCGGTTTTCTGTGAGGCCGTGGTATCACTCCGGTCGAGCCGGCCCATTTATGCCGAAGCGCGGCTCTCCCACGGTGAAAAGTAACGGTAAGTCTACAACAAGTATTTTAGCAAGAATTATTTAAAGATATTGTGGAAGATCTCGTTGTTATATAATTGATCATTCATATATAATGTATTAGAATATTAAAATGCGTGTTTTGACCTTCCTTAAATATTCCTTCGTTTTAGGACAATCAAATAGAAAACTTGCTTTGCATTGCAAGGCATTACTGACGGTAATTCCGACGACGAGTGAGGTTCGGAGGATAACAAGATATTTGAAATTGAAGAAATTAATTTTCAATTGAAGGAAGAGAATGAAGTTTCTAATAGTGTAAACAGTTTAAAATTACTAAAATCAAATGGCTTTACAATTGGTAGAACTACACATGAAGCGTCGTTTGACAACGAATTTACCGCGAGAATTAGGAGCCACTATAAGATATTCTAAATATGAACTGAAAATCTCCTGGAGGTGAACCCTCAATTAAGATGTGCATTGCGTCCAAGAAAACCAGACAATAAAGTTAAAACTAGTTGTGTAAAATATCATTTTCACGCATGCTCCGAACACCGCCAAGATGTTTGTCTAAATTGCGTTAAATAATGTAAATAATTACATATGGTAAAGTTTTTAATCATTTGGTTTAAGATGTTTAAGTGATCACACGATAAATATGTGACATTTTTGAAATTTATTATTGTTTTATTTCAAGTTTAAAATTGTAGGGTGACGCACCACCCCAAAAGCCTTGCCTTCCGAAGTTTAGGTAACGGTACTCGAGACGGCGCGTGTAGTTCTTAGTCGGATCGAGTCAGACATAACCACTATTCCGCAAAAAAAAGACGTGTGTAACGTTAAAACTTACTGCTCACATTTATCGTGTAGACCTGCGGTATTGCATCAGGTCTTTCGCAGAAGTCCTTCATCACCAGATCAGTTGAAGTTATATTGTTAGTTGAATAATCTGGATTTCTCACCCAGCCGGATATACAACTAAAAGAAAGTATTTTTATACATAGATCGTTTGTTTTGTATTCAAAAAACCTGATGAGGACGAAAATGAAGCCATCAATTCAAATGATTTCTTTCAGTCTGATCTATTGTTCCATTAAGCATAGCGTTACGAAAAAAGATTAATCGTGAACAACGATCGAGAATGTTCTTGATTATTCGCGAACAACAATCGAGAAATTCGACATTTGAGGCACGGAATAACCAACCTTGTAACGATACACATAGCGTCGATTATCGATTGTTTTTTACGTTTATTTCCCAAACCCATCGAACCCTAACACGTAACAATATTATTAAATAATAATTCAATTCTGTTAACACGATACTTATACAACACATCTCCATATATACCTACTTACCTTTATGATAAATGTGAAAGGTTGTGTATGTATTTTGTTACTGAATCACAATAGAAAATTAATGGAAGAAATTTTGCAAAGTAGTACTTTTATATGTATGGGCCATATGACTCTACACTGTCTGATGGAAAGCATATGCAGAATCCAAGAGCGTTGATCACCATACTCATTGCGAATGCAGACAATGCAACAATGCACCATGACGGCCTAATGATACTTCTGCATCATTGGGACTCCGGTCTCGCACTCATCAACGAAGCATGAACGCTGTCAATTTACGGTGATCTTCTGTGCGAGGGTAGTACCGCCCCGGTCGAGCCGGCCCGTTTGTGGTGAAATCACCATTTCTCTACTACCTCGAAGATATATATTACAGTCTGCAATAGCACTTACGCTACTTTTCATTTTGGAAATACATATTAACACAATTAACATTAGCGAAAGTGTGAAACTACAAATTCTTAGTTTATAATTACGTTACTAGCTGTTTTTAAAACTTCAATAACCATAGACGTACTTACTGAGTCAAAACATTTTTATAAGATAAACACCGAAGATGCACAAACGTTCCGTCGCGAGCCCCTGCAGTGATGGTAATCGAACGCCTAAGTCCCTGATACGCATGAGGCGCCCAATTTCTTTCTTTGACTCCCCTTGTTCGAAGGTACACACTCTCATCGATGTCACCGTTTTCGTCGAAGGATTGAAAGCGACCTTGTGCTGTGCCAAACAGCAACCAGCCCTCTTCTTCCCACTTGCCACTGTTGCACAAATATTCAAAAACATTTTAAATAATTGCAAATACTCAACATCAACATCAAAGATAAATAGTAAAAATAATATTTAAAACAAAATGTAACTGTAGATTTATATTTATGATTTAGTCAGTTAAATCAAGGTTATACTTATTATATTTGAACACATTAAATTCTCATTTTTTCAAGGTTATTAGGTACTTGAAAACGATTCTTTTACACACTCTGTTTCAACGTATATAAATAATATGTTTTACATCTAAATAAAATCACAATCTTTAATTAGCCCAAATGTATATTTGTGTCTGTGTTTTGGCATTAATAATTAATTTAAGGATGTTGTAGAAGATCTCATTGGTATAAAATGATGAAACATTACATTACTAGCTACTAACGACAAAAGTATTTAACTCCTTGTACCCGAGACTGCGTGTGGTTTTTGGTCGGTTCGAGTCCGACAAAATTTTCCAAGATTGCCCTTTTGTGTTAGATAGAGATATATCGATTGGAGTTTCACTTCAGAGAAAAATCCTCATAGGAACTAAATACTATACATAGTACATGTACACGATTACAAAAAAAAAACAAATAAACTCATAGTAAAGCAAATATTATTCGATTCTCTATTCGACTGTATATTTTTATATGTTTGTTACCTCAAAACTCCATTTATAAACCGATTTGAATAATTATCTTTCTATCTGAAAGCGTAAAGTGCTCGTTCGATTAATTTTATACTAAATATGGATTCTCTTTTTAGAATAGACCTATTTGGACCGGTAACAACTGTTGAAGCTATTATCAATCGTTAATAGGTAATCAGGCTTTTTAAAGTATAATGGTTGTTAGGTAGCAAACCCTATATTTGAAATAAATGTACATAGTTAACATTGTTTACTGTCTATGTTTCGATATGTTTTATTTTACTTACAGCATATAAGGCCATTTGTCATCGCGCCAGTTCTCAAGTGCCAACGTTTGTGCTGCCAGCTCATTACTCCAATCATCGGGGAAGCGAAATGGTTTTGTGCCTGATGACCAGCTGATGAATAAACGAAATAATAAGAAATGACACATTTTAAAAGCATATTTCTATCAAAGGAATCATCATCTTCCTAGCCTTTATTATTCCCAATATTATTTGGGGTCGGCTACCAGTTCAACCGATTTTACCTGAATATCAGTTTTTACACAGAGCGACTGGCATCTGACCTCCGCAACCCTGAGGGCGAACTGAATTCGAAGGTTGAACTAGTTGTCAGTATATTTGAGGGCACTGACTTCCCAATAACGATTGCCATAGCTGGTCATGACAACCGGGACCGACGGCTTAACGTGCCCTCCGAAGCACGGGCGGGACACACCGCCATCTTCCATACTCCGGGCTGCTATTAAGAATTTCTTGTAGGAAAAACCCAACAGCAGTCCGACCCGGGAATTGAACCCGAGACCTCTTGATCTGCAGTCGCTTACGCTAACCACTAGACCAACGAGGCAGTCTTTCAGTCTTTCAAAGGAATCATTACATCTATTTTCTGAAATACTCTAAGGAACCGTAGGTATATGATTAATGGCCGTCATTATTCTCGTTCATAATGAGAAGTGCAGGTTTATGGGGCATACATGTTCCTAAACTCCATTGCCAGGCATCGTAATATTAACATTTTATCAATATATGTAGACATCACACCCAATTAAGAAAAGAAGTAAAAAAAAGCAATAGAAGCGAACGAAATAAGCGATTGGAGTTTCCGAAGCAATTGCCACAGATATTTATATGGTAATCAGATTGTGCTGTTCTACGAGGCACGATAGGCTCTTAATGTATTAAGAATCACCCATTTTAGACCTAACTGGGTGGTTAGCTACTCGTATCTTCAGTTACTATTGATGCAGTGTGCATATAAACTTAACCGATCGTATGATCACCTTACAACCCAATGAGTTACCATGATATTATAAATATACACCTACATCATATTAAGCTTGATATGCTGCGTGACATCATCCCCATCCCTTGTCATACATCCATTGAACAAAATCCTGTATCTTTTTTGTGGCTCCAGTACTTGAATCTTAAGTCCACCAGCGCTCCAACCACCTTCAACATTTTCCCAAACACTGACAACGGTGTCTGGGTGTTCTGAAATTATTGACTTATTACTACAAACATAATAGATAATCGGAGTCTCAATTGCTCTCAATTAACTTTAATTGAAGTTAAACTCCTTATCACATGGCGTTGTAATTAAGAACTCACTATTATATTCTGACAGTGAACATAATTTACCTACAGACTGCCAACAGTCTAATCATATCTTATGTAATATCTTAATCTCGAGACAAAATTAATACTGGCATTAGCAGTAATAGCCGAGGTAAAGACGTTTGATCTCTACTAAATTCTAATATAGTTTTTGGACCTTCGGTCCAAGCGACTAGGGGCGTCTTTACCTATAGTGCAGGATGTGTGGTGCACACGGGCGCAGCAGTTTTAGGGGTCACGTCACTTATATTGAATCTGCGCGCTTACTGAAGGGCGCTACGCTTACTCACGGGTGGCAGAGTAATAATTACACACGGGCACTTCAGGGGCTAGAGAGGCCTCTGCAAGCCAGCATTCTGTCTAGAACGCAGACGGTTACTTCATTTTCCACAACACATAATTTTACTATTTTCCTTCCACAATTAGACGTTTTAAGATTTTGTATTAAGGATAGTCTAAAGGTTATATATACATTTAGACCAGTAAGTTATTCCACGGATATGAAGTAAATCATATTCTTCAAAAGTGTGCGCAGTTTTTATTCGTATCACCTTACGGATATTTTTGTGTCTGCCTCACAAAGGTTGACATCGAGTACAATAATCTCTTTTGGTATGGGCGCACATCGGATACGGTACACCTGTATACCTAAATATATTTGTCTATCTTATCTGTATTATATGATAACAGACAAGTAGCTCTGGATTAAGTTGGGTAAATTCTATAACTAAATATTTGATAGTATCAAGTGAATATTAACTATTTATAATTATTTTTTGATAGAACGTAGAAGAATTAAAGAAGGTACTGTTTTACAATAAACATCTAACACGTAAGAAAATACAAAGTATGTTCAAAAATGCATACTATAATACCATACATATGATACAGTTTATAGTACGAGTAATTAATTACAATTAAAATGCTTTACTTTCCAATTTTCATCTAATGTTGCTTGAAATAGATAACAATTGATCTATGGCTTCATATTTCAAGCTTCTAAAGTATTGTTAAGGTAAATCCATTGGGTTAAGAGAAAACAATGACTCATTTACTTACGTAGCAGTTTATAAGATGTTCCATCTGGTAGCTTGACGTACAACACCACTTCTGACAATGGTTGTCTACCACACTGTTTGCGTATACCTAATAATACTGTTGAGCCATCCGTGCCCGAAGTGCGCAGGGCAAAGTTGTCCCACCCCTCGAATTGTTTGGGCCGAGGAGACTCGTGTAACACTGTTGGAGTTAATTCAGACTTCCATCGTTTTACGGAAAACCGTGCTAGTAACAACTTAAATTGATAATTCCAACCTGAAACGAAAATATTAATCTTTCTCAAAAAATAAATAAAGGAGCACTCTCTGGACTTACAATAAAGATGCAATAATTTGCTTTTGCAATAAATAATTATGAACCTCTTAAACATAAGAGCACCGTGCCCGATCATATACTCGTAAATATTTATGTATTCATACAAATTATACACTATAGAAAAAAAAATATCAACATCAAACATTAGTATGTCGGTGACGCGAACGGATAAGACTTTCCTCTACCAAAAAGTGTTTAACGCGGCTTATGACGTTTCCACTTCAAAATTATGTCCAGGTTAGATTTTTAATCTTTATGTTTATGTTAATTAAGCGTACAACTGACAAATATTTGTATTTACTCTGTGTATCTCGTATTTTTTTTAAATATGTACCTAAAGGTTTCTTTCTAAAGGTATCTTTAAGTGTACCCTAAATATATCAATAAATAATCCAGCACGTATGGGAGTTGAAACTTATTAACTTCATGAACATCGCAAGTAGCCTAAATAATAAGACTTGAGAAATGAAATGCTATAGAAGAATTAGGTGTTTGTTTATTTTTGTCATCATAAAATAACAAAAATAAACAAACAAATACAATGTTATTACCTAGTGAAATTCATTCTTTCCTGAAGTTCCGTGGTCAGAACATTATTACCAAACCTAACAAAAGCCTACTCATTATCAGCAAAAAAAAATACTAAGTGTGAATGAGTGTTATGTTCCCCCAATATAAAGAGAAGATCCTTCTACTGTCAAAGTGATCATGGCTCATGGCATATATATACTTACTCGTAAACACTAGAAGCTTTTTAGCTCTGATCATATTAGCGTGTGTTGAACTATCTCAGTTGATTAGCTCAATTATGCAATGTTTTAAGAACCGATATCTACATTTTATTATTTTGGATTATATTTTATATACCCTAGATATGTAGATAGGCCAGTTTTGATAACATTTAGTTAATTATGTCAACGGACGCCAAATGAACAAAGCCTGCATTGTTTTCAGCCAACAGATTACAAAACAATTGTGTTGTACTAGATCTCATAAAATAAACTATTTATTACAAACGAAGCATAGTCTCAATAATTATATTATCTATACTTAATATAACCGTATCTTTGTACTAATTACATACATGTCATAGTGCTGTTATTGGAAATGTAACTTAATTATGTTTACTTTTTAATTCAATATTAAATGACATCCCGTAAGGCCGTAACTCACACGAGATATACGTGGGTTGTTCCAAAAAATAGTTAGAGAAATGAAAAATAGTTGGTATATAAAAAAGTTTATTTACGGCTTTTCAAAATATCCCCATCCAATCCCTATGCTCTTATGCATTCGGGTGAACCAGCTTTCAAAAACGTGTCTTGCGGGAAAAATAACCGCTGAAATTCTTCGACGGCCTCATCTGCACAGCTAAATTTCCGCCCACGAAGCATTTTTTTACTGTTAGTAGTAGTAACTGTTCTACGGTCTTTCAGCGGCATTACTGTTACTGGTCCAATGCGTCGAATGATGCATGGTGGAAACTGCCTGTGATCCAATGTTTAGTTCAGCCTGTATCTCTCGATGTGTAATATATCTATTCTCTCGCATTAGCCACTCTACTCTGATAACGTTTTCATAAGTTACAATAGTTGGTGGTCGGCCGGGTCTATGGAAATCGTTTAAGATCCCTCGACCACGTTAAAATTCACAAAACCGATAAGTAATTGTTGCTTACGCAGAAGCGGACTTCCCAAAAGCAAAAGGTAAATTTTCTTTATATTCCTTGAAATTTAATCTGTGTTTATGATCATAGAAAATTATAGCACGAAAAGCTTTTTTTTTTTTTTGATGATGAATGGCAACTAGCCGGATCACTCGGATCAGCTATTTCTGCCAATGACAAGTAGGTATTTATAGTCTTCAATTATCAAGTCTTCAAGTCTTCAAGTCGTCGTCGTGATGAAATTAATGATAAAAAATATATAAAATGTGGATGACATGAAATGGGGACCGTCTTCCGAAAAAACAAAAAACGATCCCACGAAAAGCTTCCCGCGAGACGTCTATTGTTGCAAACAAAAGAAGAGTGACAGGTAATCTTTAGACCTATTTAAAAAAACTAAACATAGGTGGCCAGTGATTTTCACAGAATAGTTCCAGGAAAGTAGATATTGAATGTATTCTGTGGCTATCAATTTTCGTCGTAACCTAGGTATAAATTATATATAAAATATTTTAATTTCATGAACATCTACGAACAAATTAACTAACACCAACATTTTTTGTTTGCGTTTGCGTGTCCATGCGCAGTAATGACTACTAACTGCTGACTGACTGACTATTGAAATATTTGTGACCCTTTTACGCAAAAACTATTTTTTATGTTGTAACTGTACAATAATATGACATAATGTGGTATACATTATGTCATATTATTACTTTACCTATATCAGGATTTTTATTTATGTAATTTTGTCAAAATACATATCACGAATGTATTAAAGGTCAAATAAAACTTGTAAAAAATAGTTATGTACATAAAATAGTGGATTGCGAGTATGTTTCTTTTTCACAAATTCCACCATATCTAATAACCATTTAAATTAATTTATCTCTTTGCTATGCACATTAGTTTAATTGTGTAACCACTACAAGTAGTTCTTATTAAAATCAATACTTTTATCGCTTTATACTTATAGTAGATAAACTTTGTTCATTACACAATTAACACATATACAGTTTAAAGTTTAAGACGAAGCAATTAACTGCTTTTGTTTGGCATTTTGTATGTTCTCCTCAAAATGTGCTAACCAAGAAGAGCCACGGTCTGCAGTTTGTAGTTGTAAGGCAATTCATCTTCAGTCAACAATTCAATCAACAAGCCCAAACCGCTGAATAAATGTCAATAAATTAAATACAAGTAGACGAACCCGCGAAAAAGAAAGTTACTTCTTGTATAGTACCTAATAGTAAGTTCAAATTTTCTAGAACTCCTTGTACCTTGTTAAAATAATAGTGAAAAGACTATACTATTATTTCTACACATTAGTTATAGTTAGATTTTTTTTCTGCAAGGGCTATTGAAGATTTTTAAAGAAAAATACTCCACTACTACGACTAGTCGAAATCTACTAATTGGGTAGATGACTCTCGTAAACAAAATACCAATGTCTCGTAAGTCCTAACGGATATTACAAAACATCTCGGAAAATATATTAATTACAGCTTTTCATTTCTATTACAAGTTTTAATCAAATAAACATTATAATACATGGCTCAATTGAGTAGTCTCAAACAGTGACGTCACAAGTTTGTATTTAGTACATTTTTAAAACATCGTTTTGACAGATGAAAAAAGTAACTTAATTAACTAAGGTGTCAGGTTCAAGGTTGTTTGAAACTCAAAATCCAAAGCCAAAGCTACAATATAGAAGACATATCATAATTTTTAAGTAAACACCAAAAAAATACTCACTGGGTTTTTTGTAATTTCCACTGTCAGGTGTTGATTTCCTGAAGAGCAATAAATATAACACTAATATACTAGTGGTGAGCCCCGACAGTAGAAAGAAATCGAATATGATATCCATCTTAAAACTATCACAGAGACGTGAGTAGTAAACAGAACAATTTGCTACTATTCAACGTCAACTAGTTTAATGTACACACACACTCCGCCGCGCCGCGCAGTTCGAAGAGGACTATTGACATTATAGTACATAATCACGATGGATTCAAATCGTCTAATCAACGTAATAATGTTATCACATTATTACGTTGATATTTCCTCGGTAACTAAACTGATAAATCTGTCAAAGTGATTAACAATCTGTATTTTATTGTTACTGCCCTATTTATGAACATGATGAGCTGCGTTTCGCAGTGCAACCCGCGATTTTTGTTGCTTTTGAATAGGGGTTTATTCACTTTTTCATTGGTTTTAATTTTGTAGAACCCTATTTTTTCCAGAAACCAATGTTACTTTTTTAACCGACTTAACAAAAGGAAGAGATTGTCAACTCGACTGTATTTTTTTTATATTTGTTACCTCATAACTTTTGAATGGGTAAACCGATTATGATATTTTTTTTCATTTGAAATATGGTGCTCCCGTTTGGTCCCATTTGAATTTGTCCAATTCTTGACGTCGATTTTATTTTGTTAAAATTTATGATAACATCTGCTATCATGTAGGTATGGATTGATTTTTAGGCCATCGGATAGGATATTTTTAGACCTGGATAAAATATGCTCCATTTACATATTTTGTCCAGGTCATCATAGTGGCGTTATACATACAATCATATAATACATAGAAATCACCCGAACTCGAAAACAAATATACGGTAAGCTAATCTCAAACTGGGCAGATGAAACTGCTATAAGAACGAGAATTGTGACTTATATAAATATATACATCTAGCGATAAATTGTACCCCTACTGGGTACAATTTATGTGTGTGTGTGTGTAGTACCCTACAACAAATGATCGTGCTCACATCAGACAATTATCTGTCCTCGACCTTCGACTCAGCAGTCATGGCCATTGGCCACTAACCGCTCGAACAGAGAGCACAGAACAGAGTATTTCTCTGTTCTGTGCGCTAGATAAACAGTCCCATCATATGCATGAAGTGTTAGGATATAACAACTGTTGTGTCGCAGAGCATAAAGTTCAATTTGAGATATAACATAACCAAATTTTATATGACTAAACCTCCTTTCGAAGGAAAGGCTTAAGTGCAGCAGTGGACTGTTAAAAGCTGTTGATGGGATGTGATATAAAGAAAGCTTTAGATAACAACTTCCTTGCTCAATACTCAAGTATTTGTGTGTGTGTTATTTATATAAGCTTTATTGCATCAAGTTTTATATGATTTCGTTTACCTAGTAGTAAAAAGTTTGTGTGAATGTATGAATATTTATTGAAAAAGTCACAAACATCCATACATCTTTACCTTCACAAACTTTCGCATTTATAATATCTGCATAATTTTATTTTGCAGCCATGCTGACATGCCGACTGTCAATTCGTGTTATAAGTGAGCATCCATCAGTTAGCCTAAGAAATATCTTTGTCTAACTCATCACTTTCCCTTCTTAGCTAGTTAGTCTTTCAATATCCCCTCAGTTTTCCATTCGAATCCCGTAAGTGACCGGCAATAGACTTTACTTCTTTTACGCAAGTGCGACAAAAATTATACATGGCTAGTCGGCAAAATGTGGGCGAATTAAACTCTCCTGCTAACCCTGAACGATTTAGATGTTAATAAAGCCATGCTTCAGCGCATACCGGCCGCGACCGAAGTGATACAATAGTCTCATAGATGACACTTATTGACTATTTACTGTTAACTGAAGTCGTGTTTTTGCATTACAAATAAAATATGGCCAGCCTTTCAGGGAAATGCATGCACATCTGCCTTAGTTAAGTAATTTGTAGTAATTTATGTGTAAATTCGCCTGATAGCGGTAAATCAAAAACTAACGATGCCCAACAATGGGGTGATTCATCTTATCAGCAGTTATTAGGTTACGATAAAGTAATGAAATGTCCGAGTTATTTATATCCAATATCTATATTAAACTGCCTCGTTGGTCTAGTGGTTAGCGTAAGCGACTGCAAATCAAGAGGTCTCGGGTTCAATTCCTGGGTCTGACTGCTGTTGGGTTTTTCCTACAAGAAATTCCTAATAGCAGCCCGGAGTATGGAAGATGGCGGTGTTTCCTGCCCGTGCTTCGGAGAGCACGTTAAGCCGTCGGTCCCGGTTGTCATGAACATCTATGGCAATCGTTATTGGGAAGTCAGTGCCCTCAAATATACTGACAACTAGTTCAACCTTCGAATTCAGTTCGCCCACAGGGTTGCGGAGGTCAGATGCCAGTCGCTCTGTGTAAAAACTGATATTCAGGTAAAACCGGTTGAACTGGTAGCCGATCCCAAATAATATTGGGAATAATAAAGGCTAGGAAAATGATGATGATGATGATCTATATTAAACTGCTAGAATGACACCCAATATTTCCACAGCTATTTTAGAAGAATAATTAGCTAACAAACCCTTATATAGAATCGTACGGTTAGAAAAATAAGACGAAAAAGAAATTCTGGCTGCGGAAACTTTAGTTGATTTGATTAAAATTACTGATAGAAAAAAAAATCAATTAAAAATTCACCATGTAATACAAGAAATATTTATGCTGTAATATATCGCTGCTAGTGACTGTTATTCTCAAAGTTTTTCAAATTCAATATCATTTATTCAATGAAGACATTATTATGAACGCTAAAACATAAATAGTATTCACTGCGTTTATCCATTTTTTCACTTAACCATGTCATGAAAGTACTACTCTTTGGAAAGTAATAAAATTTTTCGCTATGATTTCTTAATTTTTTTTCTGTATGTATTGATACATCCAAAAACGCAACAATGTATTATGATTAGCTGGAATAATAATTTTCACTAATAAAGTATAATTGTCAAATAATAATAGATACAATATGTATTAATTTGCTATTAAAATTATAACAGTACAAGATTCGGATAAGTGACGCTAGTTGGCAGCACCTTCGTTGTGCACGTTCCTTAAGAATACTGGATTATACTAGTATAGATTGGTATATCGGTAACATATGTAAATAATTTAAAAACTCAAAAACAAAGTTTTGCAGCTTACCTTCGATGTGGTACGATATACAAATCGCTTTAAAGATTATTTTTATCTACGAGTATTATTCGAAACAGCTTGGTGCCTCATTTCTCATCAATGCAACCAAAATGTACCATAGCGAAGCGTGGTGCGGTGTAGCTAATTGTTTCATAACGGACAGGATTGGGGCAGGCAGGATTAGGGCAGACAGGGTAAGTTAGTAATAAAAGAAATATAACACATTATTATTTTCAGCGAAAATACCAATTTATTTACAATTTTTAAACAAATAATTCGTATCGTAAATACAAATAATTCTCATTTTATACATATTAATATTGAATTATAAGTAGTCACAACTTAGAAAAGTGAACAATTGCTCATTATGATTAAAATCATAAACAAGCGATTAGTTTAACATGCTTTTTTTTAAAATAAGCTCTTTCATTTCATACCCATATTGGGTGGGTTGTTCAGAAATATGTAAGCCGCCATTGTTACGGCGGCCATTTTGGTTTAATAATAATACCGATTATAAGTGATTGCATTGTCATTAGAACTAAACATTTATTTCAAATTTCAGCTCAATTGTAAATCGGGAAGTGGATCAAATGTAACTTGCAGGGTTTGATTACAGACAAGCATCGGAACAGGTGAAAGTAAATAAAAGCTTGTAAAAATAAAATCATTTTAACTAATGTTAAATTTTAAAATATTTTGTATAAATATTAAATTCACTTTAGTCAATATTGACATCTGTTTTCATTTTTAACTATAATTTGTGTATATCATTAATGAATTAATAATATCTTCTAAAAGTAAATGTCTTGGACATCAAAAAAGCATAACGCTGATGTGTTTACCATACAAACTTTCATCCGTGAACCTCTTAATTATTTATTCTTTTATGTAATCATGTTTTAACAATTACTGCATAATCACTCACTTTGTAGTTTTTACAAAATATATGTGAGAGAGTGAAGTGAAGAATATTTTTTGAGCGAGTTCTTCACTTTCGGAAAATTTAGAGAATAAACAGCCAATGTTTTGGCTTAATTTTAAATTTTTTATCATTACACTCTTAATGATATATTATAATATGTTTTAAGCAATATAGAAAAAATATCGTTTTATATGTAAGTTGATAGATAAGCGTTCTAACCCAACCACAATGTGATACCACATTAAACAATTGTTTCGTTGCATTTTACAAACTGACTGACATTACAGCGAGCTGAGACCGACAATTCTGGAGAGAAGCATTCATTCGGGACGCACTTGTGCCTAAGGATATACACGTTACTAACCATTACATGACCAGTCAGTTGGTTTACCGTGAATATCATAAAAGAGAGCATTATTCTGTGGAGGAATGGATGTCATTTCACTCCAACACAAAGGCAATATGATCACCCCTGCTATGTTATAAAAATACGCTAATCAGCGTGAGTATCTCTATATCGCGATTCAGGATTAGTTAGTTCATAGTTCGGTGTGTTTTCGGTAGATGGCGCTGTAGTATATATTTGTTGCGCTGTATGTGAAAGTCGCCACAGTCCCATCCTGATCTCACTTTATTAACGAATAGAACGAAAAATATAAGTTTAACCTCGTGACCTTTGAAAAAAAGAGTTCTTATATTTGGCCACTTTACTATACCTATGAATAAAAATTGAATACTACCATGATTTTAAAATCAACAAAATTAAAGCAACTAAACAAGATCTAATCATTGCATTTCTTTTTCTTTTCTTACAACTTGATCCATACTGCATTAATAGAAAATTCTTCGATAAGTAATTTAACTGTGGATGCACTGGAATTCATTGCACTTTAATAAATAAATAAACAACACTTCACATAACTATTCTATAACAAGTTCTAATTTCTAGTTCGATACAGTTAAAAGTTATTACACCCAATTTTATATGCTTAATGTGTACCTATTAAAAATCGAACCAAGTTACTATTAATAATATTCATCCAAAAGTTAGATTCACCAACCAAGTAAAATAATTAACTTTTAAACCACAAACTTCCATAATATTAGTTTTACATTTTCTTCATTTCATAAAAATATTTTTTCCCTAAAGAATGAGACCGAACGAGAATTTTACCTCTATAGTCTTTCCAATCGTTTATTTAACTTTTGACAGATCACGCACATAAAGTTTTGTAATAATTTTTGATACAATGTACTACAGGTAATACTGTACTTCGTGGACGGGCTCCGCCCACTTAGAGATGTGTCATTCGTAATTTTTGACCACAGACTATAAAAACGGTTTTAAAATAAATCGATTATATTAATAAAATAAATTACATATTATTAATATATTATACTTTATTTTTCGGCATTTTGACAGTAACGAAAGGAGAAACAATACGCTCAACTCAACCAAACGTGAGAATTCACAAATAAATCAAAATGGAGGAATATAAATTCAACTCGACGTATGAAAATGTGGATTAACACTGACATCAAAATGGCGTCGCACGTCGGCTCCGCGTCCGGTGTTGCCGTTTAGTAATCGATAAAAATACGAAATTATCTATAAAATAATGAGTGTGTTAAATCGATTAAAACTTCTCGATGCATGAAATCGATCGATAAAAGAAATCGAATCGTTAACAGGTCAGGGTATCACTATTTGATTAGGTATTAGAGCTGTCAAAAGTTAAATAAACGATTGGAACGGCTATAATTTATTTTATTTTGAGAAATAAATATTTAAATAAACTAAAAATACGTTTATAAAATTCGGGCTACAGACAAACAGGCAAATAAACATTAAGGTAAAGTTAAGAAAAGCGTGTAAAAAAGAAATTCAAATCAATTCGTAACTAACGGATTTCTGTAAAATGTGAATTTCTTCAAAACCATTTAAAACATCTAATCCATGTATTAACATTAAAAGAACACAAATTAACTTGAAAAAATAATATAATTATATTATAATGTAATATTCACGGTTCGTAAAATTACTTATTATTTAAATAATAATAAAAAAGACAACAATTGCTTGCATATAATTGAAAACTGTAAAATATTTCAATAATTTTATTTAACACATAAATAACGTCTAACCAGTCTTGGTGCTGTCACCGGTAGCACCTCAAACAGCCTCTTGCGATATAAATCATTTAAATGCATTAATTATTCTTCAACTTTTAATCGTCTTTTTTCTTTTCAGCGTCCTTTAGAGGTTCAATCTCTTCTGGATTTTCATCCATACTGGCACCTGTGTCTGTGCGGGTCTTGTCTACCGGATACAACCTGGATTAAAAAAAACTTATAAATGGTAAGTTGCATAACCAGGGTCTCTATCCCAGCAATTGTATAGCCGGTTACTATACTATAAAGGTACTTAGTTGAACTGAAGGTCTTTTTGAAACAAAACAAAAACAACAACAAAAGCGATCTGGCTACTGTCATAGATATTCTAGTCTGGATGTTGTCTTCTCAACGTCATTGAATCGTGTATTGTAGTTAATTATAGTCGTTCCAATCGTTTATTTAACTTTTTGACAGATCACGCACATAAAGTTTTGTAATAATTTTTGATACAATGTACTACAGGGAATACTGTACTTCATGGACGGGCTCCGCCCACTTAGAGATGTGTCATTCGTAATTATTGATCACAGACTATAAAAACAGTTTTGAAATAAATCGATTATCGATTATATTTATAAAACATACAATAAAATTATTCTTGTATGTCCTTTGAGTACTTTATTTTTTGGTATTTTGACAGTAACGAAGGGAGGAACGATACGCTCAACTCAACCAAACGTGAGAATTCACAAATAAATCAATACGGAGTAATATAAATATTCAACTCGACGTATGAAAATGTGGATTAACACTAACAACATGCATGCAGAAGTTTTAATCGATTTAACAAAATAATGAGTGTGTTAAATCGATTAAAACTTCTTCATGCATAAAATCGATCTATAAAAGAAATCGAATCGGTGACGGGTCAGGGTATCACTATTTGATTAAGTATTAGAGCTGTCAAAAGTTAAATAAACGATTGGAACGACTATAATGTATGCTAATTGGGTGCTAGTTCTAGTTGCTAACTCCTTATATTCACACATTTTGTTCCAAAAAAATTGTCTTTGCAAAAATAGTAAAATCGGTTAACGAAAAAACTCACCATCTCTGATACAAATACACTAGGAAGACAAGATCGTCTCTGAAGCACGCCACTCTATGCGCTGTCGGCATAGTTATAATAAAGGCGAAAATATCATCGATGAAAGTGTTAAAAGCCTTGTACATAAATGCTCGCCAAGGCAACGCGGCGACAGAACGGAGGCGGTAGTTTACGAATAACTGTGGCAGCATGAACAGGAAACCGAATGCGTAAACTCCGTTCACTATGCTGTGTAATGCCCATGAGTACCAGCTGAAAAGAAAACGGAGGTAAAAATAATGGTGGACACAGGCCTTAGGACGCCTAGTCAGTACAAAACTAAGCGTTAATGGATCATACATTAAGAAAATTAAAACAGACGGAAAACAAAGATCTTATAAGGGTTCCGTTTTTTTCCTTTTGAGGTACGGAACGTTTAAAAAGTTTAATCTTTATTAGAGTAACCTCTACAAAATTGTTTCGGGGACGAATTAAAATATAAACTCTAAGGAGATGCCTTTGAACTACAGTGGACTATAAAAAACTGTTGATTATAATGACGATTACAAAATTCAAATTGGCGTTTTTTTTTTATATTTAGGCACTCGAAAGGGCTAACATGTTCTTATGATTCAGTAGTTAACATACCTCTTGTGTGGCTCATATACAAGTGAATATATAGCTCCTGCTACACACAACGGGTAAAGCAACATAGACAAGTATCTCATAGCCTCGGCGTCAGCACGCGCTGTGCTTCGTTCGCCAGCATCGGCGCTTGTGTCTCGCCATATGCGAATCTTCCAACCTGACCATGCTACACGCAAATGTAGCACTTTTGTCACTTTCCATAACTAGAATCAAAGATAGAAATATTATTATGACCTGGGCTTTTGCAATAACTTAACACTAAAAAGTAATTTACTTAAATTAATTATATCTAAAACACATATTCAAATTCAATACATATTCATATCTTTAAATATATTAATTACAATATGTATATATGGTTACCGTCAGATTGTGAAAACCGCCGTTAGATTGTAACACGAGTATATCTCGCGTGATTGTAAAACTGTCGAAAGATTGTAAACCGTAACATACTGCTTACAATTTAATGTATTATTTGAAATCTGTAATCTGTGGCTTTGTTTACAAATAAAACAAATGTTACAGTATCCTATTAAAACTGTAGCAGTAACACAATTCGGTAGCAGTATAAAAAACTATGGTATTAAAACACATACACATTTTTTTGCAAATTGGCAAACTATCGTTAAGTTACATATTGTTGCAGTATCGAGGTATACCTATCAATAATAGGTATAGTCTTTTCAGAATAATATAATAATATTATTATTACTAAAGATAGTTTTAATTTTTACCAGACTGATAGTCTGGCAACACTAGCCGGCTGACGGCGAGGTGAAGGGAGAGGGAGGAGTTCTAGTGCAGTCGCTCGCACTGGAGTTAGGTGTTCGTTTGTATTTGTAGATATACTAATCGATAGGAAATTTAAGGAGCGAATAAAAAAAATGTAGTAGGTGTTCCTACAAAAATATTGAAAAAAAAATTAAAAACTGCATCAGTGTCTAGCGGAGGAGGACTCCCCTTAAAATCACCACCAGCCGGTGGCTGCGCGCCAGCCGAATCGACGCCAGCGGAGGGGTATATGAAATAATAAATGATGCTCTCCAAAAGTAAGACGAACTGGTTATTGGATGTAACCAGTACCATCGTCGGTGCGAATGATATTTTCGCTTTATCAATAAAGCAAGCAGCAGTGCAGCTTCATTATAATCCATGGCAGAGGAGTAGTTTCGTCAAAATCTAACGCAACACTGAGTCGTGTTCGGCAGACGACATATCGATACTACCGGCATCCGAATGTGTGCAGAGTGTAGCGTTCTGTTGCTGTGCCGCGTTTCTGAAAAGCGACTCAATCGCCGCGTTTGGCGTTTTTAAGTGTGCGGTGTGGAGTGTTCGGTCTCCGTACTTAGCTTCTAAATAAGTACTAACTTACCTATTTAGTTATTTAAAAGAAGGCAAACTATTCTTTACAGACCTCCATCTGTATAAGTTTTACTTTCGTTCGTTTGTCTTTATACGTGTATTCTCTATTTCCTAAATTTTCATCTCATTTTGTACACTCTTTTTGTCGGGTGAACGGCAACAAATGAATGTGCCCAAATAAAATATTTGCACGAATTTTATTGCTCATTTAATACATCTACTGCTTATAATTCTTTTGGTTCGTATTAGTTATAAATTGTTTAAATTACAAAGAATTTGCTTAGAAACGACAGTCATTATCAATTCAATTCAATGTAAACAAGTCGATAACTAGTTCCTAACTTTTAACCTTGGTAACATAAAAGATATCAAACACATTTTCCTTAAACTTTTTCTTAGGCGACACAGTATTTTTATTGTTACTTTTAAATTTGAATTTTCTTTTCTTTCTTTGAGCTAGAGACAAAAAGTCTACTTATTATCTAAAATGCGTTTTCATTGGTAAAAGAATAAATACATTGGAATTTTTGTGCCTATTTTAAGTAGCCACATTTTTTAGATTTTCGTCAACGTCGCCTTTAAAACTCGTTAGGTAAATAGTGACCACAGTAAACCACAGCTAGTCAACACAATATGACTCATACTTAAAATTTTGAGTCTACATAATCATATATTCCTCTATATAATAAGAATAGTAGTCCAACCGGTCTTCATAACGTGATCATCTTAAATTATAGTAGGACGTATAATGATGAGAGTTTTTGTTGCTGTGATGGCACTGTTCGCGCTAAATGCGTCAGTTTATTCTGAGCAGAAATTAAAGAATTGTGATACTGATTATGATATAACTCAAAATTATCGAGATGACATGTACGAATTTACCGCACACTTGTATCAACATATCGGGCCTAACGCAGATAACTTTGTCTTCTCTCCGCTATCACTGTGGATAACTTTGAGTGCAATCATCGAAGGAATACCATATCCAGAACAGGTCGTCATGCTCCAAGTTTCAAGAATGCCGAATGATCTATGCGCTCGTCTAAAATACTACCAGTTGGCAACCAGTCGGTTAGTGTCTATTAACGATGTTAACATTTCAAGCGTACGGATCTTAGTAATCGGTGAAGGAGTTTCAATCAATTCCACTTTTCATCAATTTGTTTACCGACACTCTCTAATCGATGTAGTATCGGCGCCATTGTGGTCCAATCCTAATAATGCTCTTGAAGAGATACGACGGGTCGCTTCGGTACCTTCGCGAAATATAGACGTAAGTGGTAATTCAGTGATACTAGATACAGTGGACTACAGTGGTCTTTGGAGTACTGCTTTTGAAGACGCAGTGGTAGAAAGATCTCCGTTTTATAGTACGACAGGGAATCAAATTGGTGCCGTTGATTTAATGATAGTCAAAAGACGTGCAAAAATTTCACATCATCCATCTTTAAATATAGAATGTCTCGAGCTACCAGTTGGTTATAACGACCGCTATCGGATGGTGTTTGGCATAATACTTGACGACGTTACAGCAAAATCAGTTAACCTCATAACAAGCGCAACAGTGATTGACGATTTCTTCAATAATCTAACTGATAGCGGTATAGCGATTGAAATTGCCATACCGCGTTTAAGTTTAACCTCAGAGTACGATGTAAAAGCCATATTAGAAAACTCAGGAGTAAAAGACTTATGGGAAAATCCTGCACTGACGAGGTATGTTCAACATTTTAAATACTAATTAGAGGCCTTCGTGCGATAGGCTGATAATGACGATAAAATCATATATTTAACTTTTATATTCATCCGGGCGCTATTTGACAAAGAAACTCGTATTTTGAATGAGGAAAAATATATTGTGTTTGTCTCAAAAAGCACTTATACGTGTTTTGGACTAAGTTTCGAGTATCTTAGTTTTATTAATAGATGCGAGAAGCCGAGGATCGAACTAAGTGGCGTGCTATTTGAGAGGTCTATGTCCAGCAGTGGACTGCGATAGGCTGATGATGATGATGATGATGATTATAGAATTACTTATTTCGATTACAGACCCGGCTTGGTTTATAGGACTTAAAATTCAAGGTTTTGGCGGTTTTATCATACTAGTTTTATTCCGGGCATTGTTGATCACACAATCCAAAAATCAATGATGATGGGGACCAAGCTATATACCATACTACCATACTCGTAGCTGACCCACGCAACTTCGTCTACGTCTCTTTTTAATCAATCTTGGCGCCTATTGGCCTAAGCGTGAAGCATGATTATTAATATGATAATGATTAACTATATTAAGAAGGCACGCCAACAAAACATAGTTTAAAAAAATCGGTAAGGTTATTTCGGAGACCATAGTGAGTAACAACATGACACGATAATTTTACATAATGGATATTCTTTAAGGCTTTTATTCTAATTAATCTTATATATCTAATTCGGATAATAAGATATTCGGAAATATGGATAATTTAATCTAATTCGTTATTCTGTAAGGCTAGATTGAATTTAAGTATTAACTTTTTTATCTACTTTTACAGGTCGATATCAAAACCCGCAGCGCTGCCGAGTGCTTTTGTGCATCGCTCAACTATCGTATTGGACAAGGCCGGTTTGAAACATCCAGAATTAGAATCGCAGCTCTTTGCGACAGAGATCAATCCTGCATATGAACCAACTTTCATCGCCAACAGACCCTTCTTATTCTGGTTATTCGACGCAGAATCTCACAGCGTTCTTTTAACTGGTGCATTCACAAAACCCACATACATTTATTAGTTATCAAAAACAAAAATTGTACAGTAGTGTTTAAAGAAAAATATCGCTTAAATAGCACAGATTAAAAATTTGTTTCAAAATATATGTATTCTCTTATTATCCCTAAGAATCTAAATAATTATAAAAAAAAGTTGTCTTGAAAAGTATTATAGAGAATTGCTGAATACCGACTCTCAAGCTCTCAAATTTAGTGTGATTTAAATACCGGATTTTACTAGATTAAGTAAGGTTCAAAACGCCTGGTGTGAGTTTACTTCACATCAACTCGCTTCCGATGGCGAGCGTGTTCAGCGTTGTGATTGGTTAAGATTTAAATACGGGTTAACGGTCACCTTGACGATCGAGTTGATGAAAAATAAACTCATTCTAGGCTCTAAGATGTGTCAAAGCCTAGCCATTTTAGTGAATATTTTATTGTATATTTATGTAAGCCCATAAAACGTTCATTGAACTTGTCTTTATGGCATCCGGTTAAATGTATAATAAAATTCCTTGGTTATCGCGTTATGTGATCTATTAGACTAAATCTAAACGCAGCAAAACGTGTTTTTAGAAATTTGAATTGTAATTTTTTTTATATGTGATCTACTCGTATGTCATGTAATAAATTTATCATACATAGCCCAGTTTTTTTTAAGACAACGCCCGCATTAGAATTAGCTCCTGAGTCGCGGGGGACTTCACAAACACCCAGACTCAGAACAACAATTATTTTTGCATTTATTACATTGCTACTCTTTACCGCGGTAAGTCACATACACGCAGACGGAGCCGAGAGCAAAAGCTACTAAATAATATGTAACTATATATATGTATATTTACATGCAAAAAAATAACAATAATTACCTCAATAAGGGCACTTATGCCAGCTGGTATGAGTACCAGAAGTGATGTCTTCTCATCCATAAGGTAGAAAAATATAACCATCTGAGAGAACGCTCGCCAAAATATAGTACGGGCAGACAATCCAGCCAAGGAACGTTTACGCCGCCAAAACGATACATCATTCTTGAAAGCTAGGAAGTCAAACAACAACTGAAATAGTAAAAAATATGTTAGTAGAAAAACAATAAAATAAGACTGTCTTATCTTAGTAAGCCCTGCCCGACAACTCGGAGGTCGGGAACGGTTTGGATATCATCATCTACTGCCATCTTGATAACACCACTTTTTAGGGTAACATACCACAAAAGAAAAAAACGGATCCCTTATTTATTATAATAGTTACATATTATTTAGTATCACTGTGTTGTCAGTTTTTAAACTATATTTCCATTTCAAAATATACTTTAAAATTGAAAATCACAATAAACTATTTAGTTACAATCTAACATGCATAATAACTTAGCGTAAGACTGGCCAGGTGGAGTGATGATCGAACCAAGAGGCGCGGAATTTAAGAGGCCATGTCCAGCAGTGGACTGTGATAGGATGATGATGATGATAATATATTTAAAAAATAAACAACTCTGACTTACATGACAGCTGGCAATCAAAACAGTAGCCGAGAGTAAATATAAATTAGTATCAGCAAATATCCCCTTTACATCATCTACGTCTTTCTCACTGAACCCAAGGGTAAAGAGCTGTTCTAAAGCCAGCCTCACATGTAGAGACAGTCTCAAAGAACCATATGAAGTTGGTGAAACATTCACAGTGATGTTCGCTTCATGTGAACTACTGCTCAAAAGCTGGAAGTGGGACAGTCTTGACTTCAGAACATTGTGCTGGATTATGGGCAAAAATTTCCCATTTCTGATTCTGAAAAATAAATTTTATTTGAACACATTATGTAAGTTTATTACATATTTATTACAAATAAGACTGACAATTTTTTTTCATAACCAGTTATGGCGTGTCTCCTGCTTCTAAAAATAATAAAACAAACTAACAAAACATGTTAACTAAACCTGTTAGCAAAACATTGCAGTCTCCTCCAACTTTTAAACACGAACATCAAACATCTAATCGACAAAATGACTTCGGACGAAGAAGAGGTACTCGATAAATAAATAAATATTTCGGAAATCTAACACACCATGCCATCTTGTCCAAAGCTAAGCAGAGCTCATGTTAAGGGTACTAGACAACTGATATAAATACATTGTATAGTGTTTATATTTAATTTATTATTTTTATTTACAAATAAGTATATAATATATACATATTATACACAGAAAACACCAAAACTCCGAAACAAATATTTGCAGATCATAAAAGCATTTGATCTGACCCGGGAATCGAACCCGAGACCTCAAGCACAGCAGTCGCATACGCTGCCTACCAACAACAAGAGAAAGAAACCGATTTCGCGTTCGACCCGATCTACAACGACGTACTTTTAATATTTACGCAGAATTATAAGCGGAAGATCGTTTTTTTTTTATTATTAAATAGGGGGCAAACGAGCAGACGTATCGCCTGATGTAAAGCAATTACCGATTTGGACTGAAATATTTTTTTCGTTACTTAGAAAGTGCAAATCAGGAAATACGAAATGCACAAAACCCTAATGTTTGCAAGCAACTACGAAATGAAATTGGCCCTACCCCGCAGACGAACGCGGGGATGTTTTCCGTCCGCTTCGGATAACATATTTGCTTCTTTGAGCTCATAAAACAGTTATGCTCATATTTTGTTCAATATTTGAAAAGAAAATGGTGTTAGAAACAATAATAATATAAATGGACAAAACTTAAGTTAAGGAAACAAAGATATAAGAATAACAAAGGCTCTTGTAACGCAAGAGGTAAACAGTCTAGAAAACACAAAACAGTGTCGTAGGAGATCCGACTTTACAATAACTTTTGCATTTGTGAGGCAGTATTTATTAGTAATAAATATTTTGTTGAACTGCAAAATGAACACATGATTATACATAATAGTTTTCGTTAAATGTCGATAAAGGGTGTTGTGCATCCTTTCTGAATCACGATATTGTTGTTGTCAGCCCAGTGATGTAAGAAATCTGTGTAATCTTTTTTAAGTAACCAGCTCAGAGGAACAATACAACATTTTAGAAAAGTGACAAGTTTTATTTATTCGACTTAGTCACCTCTCAGTGCAATTGCATTGTTCTCATTAACAACTATTATTATAATTGGCATATCTATGTTGGCATAGTTTATCCATATTTTCGGCTCTTAGACGCACGCACCCTCTCACCTCCGCCACTCACAGTTGACTCAGTCGTCACGACCGCACATACACTAGAGATGACATAATGCTTCCTTCTGATTTATTCAAGGATAATCAATGAGTGAGTGAATGACTGAATGTGTTACTGAGTGAACTGACTGAATAGATGCATACACTATACTTGGAAAAAACTAATATTAGTAACAAGAAGAAGATAATTTAACATCTTGACAGATTTTCACTTTGACCTACTTATATAATAACTTAAATAATTAATGTAAATATAACATGCAATGTTACTACATTGCATGTTATATTTACATGTAAATAGTTGAACAGTTGCTAAGAGACTTCACTACACTTATGAATATTGTATGAATATGATTGTAATTATTGATGAATCCTACTTCCTGCTAATATTAAAAATGCTAGAGTTTGTGAGAATGTATAAACATTTATTATCCTTTCACCAAAAACTACTAAACAGATTTACATGAAACTTTACAGTGATATAGCTTGTACATCAGACTAACACATAATTATGCTACTAATAACCATACTGCAATAACTAACATATATGGGTTCAGAGCCAAAGATAGAAAGATAGTCTACATATACTAAATAAATGAGGACTGTTAAGCTTTCTTTGAAACTTTACACTTTTAACTGTTCTTTTTTCTGGTTATACAATACTAGCTGACCCTCACAACCTCATTTAATTAATTAATAATTATCCCCCGATTTTTAAGCATTCTTCATTGGGGCTCCGCTCCTATTGGTCTTAGCATAATGGTATATAGCCTATAGCCTTCGTGGATAAATGAACTATCCAACACTGAAAGAATTTTTCAAATCGGACCAGCAGTTCCTGAGATTAGCGCGTTCAAACAAAGAAACAAAAAAGATTTTAAATCTTACCTCATGTAGGGATATAGTTCACCAGGTATTTTGTTAGCAGGGAGGTTCAAATCATCAGTGAGGATGGCTAGAGGTGCCTCTGTTGTTATATGTGAATAAGGATGAATCCCTCGAGGTTTCCCTGTCTCTTTCTTACTTTCTGCCTAAAAATAATAAAGAATTAGTGTATTATATAATAAAGTTTTATTATTGTCTAAAGTAATTTTATCAACGATTTTTGTAGTTACTTACGTTTTGTTGAAGAAGATTAAATGTAGCTGCCTGAGGTTCAGTATGAGTTACCAAAGGTAATGTGTGAATGGATTCCGAACGAATTATTTCGTCAAAATCTTTGTAAAGACTGTTTTCATCTAGTAATACTGCATGCATAAATAATGTGCCATTATTTCTAGTCTTGCGAGGTACTTTTAACGTTATTTCACTGAAACATTTAATGTTTCATTTAATACACTTTCTATTTTACCATTTTTAATTTCAATAATGTGTCACTCACATAGTCGCCGGCTTTCTGTAGTCAAACTTAAGAGAAGTATGAACTTTTGTTACGCTACCAACTGATGCCCCTTGTAAAAACGGTTGCTCTTTTACAGAAGTAAACAGAACCAAATGCTGTACGGGATTGGAAGCGAGATAGGATGAGAAACATCTCTCGCCACGACTGCATTCTGGCGGTATAAATATTTCCGATAATGTCCATATAGTATTAATGACATAAACCGCAAAAATTAAAGACAACAGAAAACTGACCGATAGAAATTTCATAACGACTTTTTTATGTCTATTGCCCTCTAATTTCCGAAAACCTCCTATCCTCCACTTTCAGTGGAAGTGTGTTTGACAATATTGACATATGTCAAAGTAGTCAAAGTTACTGCAAGTAAAATGTCATTAATCCTGACTGTATCCCTGACGATTACGTCAATCATTAGCGCTGCCGTTTATTCGGATAAATGTGGTCGAATTTTAAAGGGTGCCAGACTTAATTGAAATACGTAACGTAACCGTTAGCTATCACCATCATGTTATTATTCTCTGTTTTACATGTTATTTACCTTTTAAATATACATATATAAAAATACATTTAAAAATAAAAAAATTGTAGACCACTGACTTCGGGTACAGGTAATAAGAAACCGGTGGTTAGGGCTCCAAAGTCAGGAACCTAATCACTATACGGGTCGTGTCAAGAAGGACTGCCTTCTGCAGCTTCTGCATAAAACCCTTGATTGTAATAAAAGTGTTCTGTGCCCTTGATCATCATCATCTTGGGTTACCATCTTCAAAATGAAGTTTGTAGGTCAGCAGACGATATCCCTCGCGAATTAGAGCGGCCTCTTTTAACTGGTAATATTCAGTCTAGACCCAGATGTCATCTATCCCTTCCTTCGTGGTCGGCCTGGTGTTTTCCTGCCAGGTATTTTGATAATCATTGCACAGCGCTCTAATAGACCCATCACTCTAATAGCTATCTGGTTCATTTGCAAGAATAGTCCGGTCTGTGACAATAGATCGAGCCCAACATAACGTAGTGAGAACTGGGTCGGGCACATATCTTAGTGTTATCTGTTTACATTACAATAATTTAATTTATACGAGTATCTTTGGATGTATGAAAAATAATGTCCCATGTACATTAATTATTATTTTCATAAAAACAGTTTTGCACAATACGTTTCACCCCTTCTTTGCCAATATATATGTATAAATAAAAATTAATCACCGAAATGTATGTACCCACGTAACTTCCGATCGAATGCACCAAATTCGATAAAAAAAATTGTAGGGTCAAACGAGCAGACCTATCACCTCGCAATGTCCAAACTAACTGCCAAGGCTTCCCCCTTAGTCTCAATCGCCTGTGTCTAGCGATGTGTCCGTTATTGTTAGGACAAGGTTTGTATGCAAAAAAAACTATCATAAAAACTATAACAGTAATAATTTCGGTAATAGTTTTACGAAAAAAAAATGGCAGTACGAAGTTCGGCGCGTTAGCTAGTATTTTTAAATGAAGCTTTGAACATAATCTGCATTTTTTAAAATAAGGTTACAACTGAATGTTAATTTATGGATCAAGGATTCTATTCCTTTTACTCGACTATTCATTAAACCATACGAGTTGTAGATTTAGCCACAACATTATTACTATTATGTTATGGTAACATTACAATTCATGGGCGACTTCAAAACGTAATAAATCGGTGTTTCCTTGGAAATAATATTGATGTTTCTTATTATTAAAGGTAATACTTATGACTTATTATAAATTTTACATAAGAAGTCTTTATCATTAGTTTTTTAACTAAACTAGACTGGGCCTATGTGGCATATTGTTTTGACAGTTGTCAGTGTAGGTATCTAATATTTTGTTTATATTTCAGAATGAAAATGGTGTTTTGCAACCTCTGCATTTTGAGTTATTCCAAGAAGTTAGCATTAGTCCAGAATTAAAAAATGTTAACACCGAGTAAGAATATGTGTCCAGGTATCCGTGGCCATGGATGCTAAAGATTTAAGAACTGAACCTGCTCTGAGCGAACGCAATAATGACAGCGGCAAGTATTCTCAGAGCAGTGGCATCGCACTCCACTGCGACAGAAACAAATCATACCAAGATATCGGATCTAACTCATTACCCAAAGTGGAAGTACAGAGCTCACGGCCGTGCGCCGTCATAGGCCCCGATAGAGTTGTTCCTACCGAATCATATATCAAAAAAGGCCCTTCAGAACCATGGCCTTGTATGGACAACTCTTACCATATGCGACGGCCACCAGAATACCCCCATAAGTTAGCCAACTTTCAAAATACAACACGAAATATATCTCCAAGACAAACCTTTCAAGAAAACATGCAGCGTATTATGGTGCCCCCGTCTTACAACTCAGTGAAACTTTGTGAAGACACCAGCTATACACAATTGTCAGAACGAAACAATGTTCTACCTAAAAATATAAAAATAAATGTGCCCTCAGAGGCAAAATTTTGTGATGTGCCTTATACAGTTTTCCCTCCTAATAATGAACAAAAAAATGTTAGGAATCCAGACATGTGTTTGCCTAATGTGAACCCAAATGTTACACGAACTGCTCCCCACGGTTGGCCAGCCAGTGTTAATGTGCGTCCTTCAAGAACATATGGTGCTCCAGATCTATATCAATATCAAGACTACTCTAACTGTGCTGGGCCACGACCAGTTATGTCTCGACCGAACAGAACAGGTCCTGAAGATCCAGGATATGTTTATGCTGATCCTTTTTTTCATCAAGAAGGAAATATACAGTTTAAGCCTTATCCAACGGTTAAGGAAAGATTTCCACAGCAAAGGTATGATTATGTTAGTAATTATGCAAATTCATTCCATCCACAACCTACATTCCAATCTCATAAATATGAGTTGCAGAAACCTGTGCCACCTCATCCTTATAACCCATATCCCCCAATTAAGTATATGGATAGAGTTTCTGAACCCACTATTGATGGTTATCAAAGAAATCAACAAGGTACCTATAATATATCTTACCGTCATCAATTAATCAATCCAAATTATGGACCTGTTCTTGGTACCTGCACCCAAAATAAAGTACACTCATATCCGCCTGATGGGCATGTTAAATCAGTAGGTCCTAATAAAATATCTTATGAGAATGCTAAGAGTTATATTGAATATGAAAATGGTCGTCCAAAAATGTACCCTCAATCTGAAGGTTATATTGTCAATGAAATGGGAAGAATGCACACCATGAAAAGTAAAGTAATTATGCCTAACTATCCTTCACTAAATATGCATGGTATTCCCCCAAATCCGTATTATAAAAAAGATAGCCAACCAATTAAAAACTATGAATATATACAAGCTCATTTTAGAACTATGGATCCTAATATGAATATGCACAATCCTATGGGACGACACCCACAGATATTCTCACCGAATACATTACCTATTTCACCTACTGACTCTAGTGCAAGCAATGACACATCACAGGCTCTAGGCACACCTCAAGAAGACTGTGGCTATGCTAGCCAATCATCAACTGCAAGTGTTCGGAGTATAGATTCAGGAATGAACAGAATGCCAAATGATTACATTAGAAAGTACTATGACAGTAGATTTGGGCCAATAAATAGAAATGTAGCTATGATGTCAAAAACAGAATTAATCCCCACTAATGCCTCTAAAGAGAAAAAAAATATTAATGTTAGACAGTTTCTACAAATGTGGAATGAAGGTGATGAAGAAACAGACGAAAATAATTCTAAAGGCATCATTCAGGCTGGTTCTAAGATTAATGGTAACTTTGGTAAGACTCATGAAGTTATTAGTCAAGCCAACCAAGAACAGCTTTATGTTCTAGGTTTGGTCAATGTTTCAAATGAGGAACTGGGTAAATATGAACATATTCAAAAGGTTTCTAAGTTACCAGAAAACATTAAAGGTTATAATCATATAGAGCTGCTTAATCAGTTTGAAGAAGCCATTGAATCTTCCAATATAACTGATTACAAGACACCTAAAGATTTTCAAATGGCTCCAAAGGTAGCCCCTCTTAATAAGGGTACATGTGCCATACCGCCTAGACCTTTATCACCATTAGATGTTGAAGCTAAGATTAGCCAATCTGTAATACACAAAGAAGTTGGCTGTAATTTTGAAATAAAACCATGTAGTCCTAAAATGATGAATGTTGAAGTTGCTACTCCAGTTCAAAATATCTTACTAGAGAGGGTAATTGAGAAAGTAGCAAATCCTGTCATGCTGAAATCTCCTCGGCTTAATGATATAGACGAAAACATTGGCTGTAATATAATGAAAAAAGACCATAGATTAATAATGAATGATGAAGCAAATAGAATTCCGAGTTGCAAAATGGTTAATACTCAGTTTTCTAACAATAATAGTATAGACACAATCAAAAATAGTTACAGTTTACAAGATTTAGAGAGTAATTCTGGTTTGTGTTTAGCTTCTTTGCCCAGACTTGATAATGACATTGAGTTAAACTTCCCTGAAGTTAACCAACAGTTTATCAATGCAAATAAAAGAGATTCTATTTGCTTGAGAGCTTCTCCAAGGGATTTACCTACTTTAGAGGTATTGGAGCAAGATAACCAGAGCAAAGACAAACTCAAAGATTCAAATTCATTAACTCATGAAGCTGATAATCTAAAATCTTCATGTTTACCTGATTCAGAAAAAGAATTTTCTAAATTAAGTAAGTACCGCAAAACAAGGACTCATTCAACAGTAACTAAGGATAACATACATGCTGTAAGAATAGACAGTGTTATTATAAAAAATCCAGATAATGTAAAGAATTATGAAGAGAAAGCAGTACTCTCACCGAATCCTGTAATTAAACAGGTTATTGGTATTCAACAAGCTCCAATTAATCTAACCTCTCAAGGAAATATCACAGATGACGCAAATAATATTTTATTACTGCCTCAACAAAATGAAATTAATAAGGAAGCCTCTGCTTCAATTGCAATGCCAGATGTCTCTACATCTGGTATTGCGATTGACTTCAGTCTAAAGAACATCACTAATGATGAAGCCGAATGTATGGATATGAATATTGATAAAAAAGCAGAAATCTTATTGCAAAATACATGTGAAACAACTAGTAATCAACAAATAAATAAACCATTTAAAAATACTGACACTCTGCAAAATGATTCAAACTTAAAACTTATTAAATTGAATGAAAATTATTCAAATTCGGAAGTATGTAGCACTACACAAACTGTAAAAGAAATAAACTCAGAAGATACACCAATAGAAGAGGCTTTTACAAGTAATGAATGCATATCTGCCACATTTAATGAGACAAAGGAAGAATACATTTCACCTGTGCCATGTGAAAAAGCCGTAAAGGACGATAATAGCAACCCCCTAATACCTATTGACTTTGTTACGCCATCGGTTGAACTTTTACGTACAACTGATGGGAGCAGCAGTGATTGTTTGATGGATGTAGATAAGGACATTGAGATATCAATGAAAAATTTAGAGCATAGTAATAAAATTGAGACCCCATCCACAGTAGAAGACCTGAAAACTTGTAATGAACATGAACCAAGTATCTTTGATAATTACCCAAGTGACACAACGATTATAAAAGGAACAGTAGAATTACAGTTAAAACTTAATGCTTCTAAAGACAATGAACTTAGTAGCCTTTTAAAAGTTACTGAATTTTCCAATATTAAACAATCAGAATTTAATAATATGGAATCGACAAAAGAGGAAAGAGAAACTAGAGACACATTAAAATCAGAAACCACCGAGGAAAACGTCAATTCAAATTTTGATTTATCTCCCTTGAGTAGTAATAATGCACATAATAACAATTCAGAAGCTATAAACGGTGAAACTCAGTCTAATATTGATTTATCGTCAACCAACAGTTTAATTGAACAGAATAGTAGCGACTATCTATCACAGACAGCAAAACCAAATCTTTTAGCTAATATTAACAACTGTTCAAATAATATGTATGACGAGAATAGTACCTCATTAGAGAAAAGTGATCAAGTAAGTAACGATTCGACAGAGAATATGGAACGAGATTTTTTTTCTAATTTCAATGTACCATCTCAAAATCATCTTGTAATAAGTAAACAAGATAATTCATCAGAGACCACAGTCCGAGAAAATGGCTCTAGTTTTGATATGACCACACTTTCTCATAGAGACATAATTAACCAAGCTGATATTTCGACTGTAAGTACTGACCTTGAAACTGTTTCTAATTTATATTCAGCATCTCTTAATAACAGTTCTACATCAACTACTGAAGTTGATATTGTTTCTAATTTAAGTTCAGGATCTCTTAATAACAGTTCTACAGTAACTACTGAAGTGGAAAGTGATTTAAATTCAGTGTCTTCTAATAACAGTTCTACAGCAACTACTGAAGTGGAAAATGTTTCTAATTTAAATTCTGCGTTTCTTAATAACAATTCTACGGTGACTACTGAAATGGAAACTGTTTCTGATTTGAATTCAGCATTTCTTAATAACAGTTCTACAGCAACTACTGAAGTGGAAAATGTTTCTAATTTAAATTCTGCGTTTCTTAATAACAATTCTACGGTGACCACTGAAATGGAAATTGTTTCTGATTTGAATTCAGCATATCTTAATAACAGTTCTACAACAAATACTGAAGTGGAAAATGTTTCTAATTTAAATTCTGTGTTTCTTAATAACAGTTCTACGGTGACTACTGAAATGGAAACTGTTTCTGATTTGAATGCAGCATATCTTAATAACAATTCTACGACAATTACTGAAGTGGAAAATGTTTCTTATTTAAATTCTGCGTTTCTTAATAACAGTTCTACAGTGACTACTGAAATGGAAACTATTTCTGATTTGAATTCGGCATATATTAATAACAGTTCTACCACAAATACTGAAGTGGAAACTGTGTCTGATTTTAATTCAACATCTCTTAATAATAGGTCTACAGCAAATACTGTTGTGGAACCTGTTTTTGACTTGAATACAGCATGTCTCAAGAACAGTTCTACAGCAAATACTGTAGTGGAACCTGTTACTGACTTGAATTCAGCATCTCTTAATAACAGTTCTACATCAATTACTGAAGTGGAAACTGTTTGTAATTTGAACTCGGCATCTCTTAATAACAGTTCTACAGCAAATACTGAAGTGGAAACTGTTTCTAATTTGCATTCAGCATCTCTTAATAACAGTTACCAATCAGACCTTAAGCCTTTAGATACTGATTCTAATATGACGGACATTACGTCTCTTGAAGAAACATACGACACATATAATATAAAGTTAAATAGTATAGAAGGCAGGATCGAAGACTTCCTTAAAGAAGAAGCAAGTGATATAAATGATACTTTAAGTATTGATAATACGTCATGTGAAAGTTCCTTAATTGAAAATACAGATGTAAATATGCCAAATAAATGCACAATAGAAAATTTAAAAGAAATTCACCGAGATGTTAGATATTTGTCATATGGTGGTAAAGAAATGTATTCACAAACAATTCAAAATTTAATTATGTTCCATGAAGGAAATACGTATAACACACGTAGTATTTGTAGTACATTATCAAAATTAGAAACAAAACAAGTAAAACTTTTGGATGATTTTAGTAGTGATGATACGGAAGATTCTATGTCACTGACTGATACTTCACCTTCAATGGAAAAACCTGAATATGACATACATCAGAATAATTGTGAGAACATCGAGGATATAAATGACATTACTAAAACTGATAACACAAAGCTTATAAACCTTGAAGAGTCCAAATTTCCCAAAACATTTGAAGTTGATAATAAGCATGACTTTGTTGATACTTGTACGTGGCCAATAAATGTTAACGACACGTATGCTAACTTAGAAAAGAAATGTGACAAATTAAATATTCATCGTGATGTTGACAGAACTTCATGTTCTTCACCCTCAGAAACTCATGAGGAACAGCAGCAATCTAATTTCAATATTGAAATACCTATAGAGGATAGCCGTTACATTCTTGAGGAAGATAAATTTAAGCAACTGGAGAAAAAAGATAAGGTTAAGGATGAAATACCTCAGCAATTAGAAAAAAACATGAAATGTAGTAAAGAAACAACGGTACAGTGGGATAAATTATCTCAATCTTACGATGAAGCGCCTGTAAAGGTTGTAAAGGATAACCTAGACATAAATAATAAGCAAGCGCTAGAAGATCGGGAGGTACAACCTAGCGTGAATATCGAAATGGTAGAGCAATGGGAAAGCCCATCTAATAATAGTGATGAACTACATCCGCAGGACGATAATCAATCGAACTGCAGCAGTGAAGTAAATAGCCAATGTAATGAAGAACCTGGATGTAATAATGTTATCTTAGAATCAAATGAACAATTTGAAGATTCTGAAAAGCAGTCTAATGTTAATAAAATATCCAAAGAATATGATAGACCAGTTAGTGGTTACTCCGAATCGCTTTGCACCCAAGATAAAAATTCGAAGAACAAATATATAGATATAGAAACTTCTATAACAGCACAAAGTCATGATCTTTCTTGTTGGAAAGTGCAAAATACTGAAAATTTCTTACCAAAAAAAACTCGTCAACCCCTTAAAAGATCTATATCAGATTCTGCGCTAAATTTTTATAATAGCAATGAACCTACACCATCAGAAGATGAGGAGAGAGTCCATTTTATATGGCCATTCAAGCGTAGAAAAATGAATAATGTAAATAACGACGTCTTGGCACAAAATTTATGTAATATAATTCAAAGTAACAGACGTAATTCTATCTCATCTATTTATAATGAAGAAAATGTATCTTTTTGTATATTGATAGATAACAGTTGCGTGATATCAGAAGAAGAAAATGATAACCAAGAAAATATATGCTATACGGAAATTTCTGAAGAATGTCTGGCTGAAGTACAAAATGACTGTGTAAAAGAGGGTGAAGACGTTGAAATAATACCAGAAATTATACTTACACAAGAACCTCCTGAACAAGAAGAAAATCACTGTCAATATTCAGAATCTTATGTATTGGAAGGTGAAGACGGAAACCTTGAAGAATCCTGGGTGGAAGACGTGGCGTGTGTAGAAACTATTTTCAATGATGATATTGCTGAAGATATTGAAATTAGTGAGCCTTTATCTCCTAAAGATGAAGATATATTCTCGGATAATGATGAATCAGGCATTTTTAGCTCAACGGAACATACCGATAAAGTTAAATACATCTACGGCGATAAAATGTGTAATGACGATGCTCATTTTGTAGAGACACTTTATAACACACCACAAATGAATGTTAATAAGACCTTAATTCAAAGAGAAACCCACATATCAGGTGAATATTATGATAACGACTCATTAGAAAAAATTCTGTCGGAGTCTAACGACAAAGAACAACCGCCATGTATGGCCCCACATAGTGAACCTGAATATTTTCCGAGGCCTATTAACGTTAAACAGAAAGTAGATGAGAAAGACAATATGGGCTTAAAAACCAAGTCTTCTATAGAAACACTTAACTTCGCTGTGGACTCTGATATACTACAAAATAATGATAGGAACGAAAATCTCGGTCATTTAAATACATCACAAGATAGAACTGTGCATTCATGCGAGTCTAGCGTTGATAATGTTTTTACATATAAAGAGGACGATGAAAAACCTAGATACATAAATTTTAGTTCACCAGAAGTATCATCAACGACTTCTGAAGAAAAAAGTTCTGCCATTTTATTAAAAATTACAAACTTTAAAGGGTCTAGAATATCACAAATTAATAATAATATTAGAGATAATAAAAGTCCACGTTGTAAATTTACTGAAGATAAAGGTTATGCACAATCTCAAAGTAATTTTACAACACATCGTCCTCTCTTAACGAAGGCAGCTCAAAAATATATTCCCCCTTTAAAGGAATCTATACGCGACCTTAAAGTTAAGCTATCGTTACCTCAACATAGTCTCATAAAACTAAAGCAATTAAAACAATCCAAAGATAAACCAAAGGTGTGTAAACAAAGCATTACTGTTTCTAAAATTTCTATGAAACCAAAACCAAAATTTGAAGATGTTCTTAAAAGTATAGATGAAATACAAATTCAAAGGCATAAAGAGAAAACCAAAAAGTCAAAGAAATCTATTCCTAAGGTAGTAATTAAGAAAAATGAGAATGGTTCTCATTATGCTAGTACTTCAAACAAAAATGAATATAACCCAGACTTGACAGGTAGGAAGTGGCAACCATGGGTGTTTATAGAAAAAAACCATTTCATTGACAAAATGGCAATCAAAAAGAAAACGAAAGCTGTATACAGCCACAGGAAACAGACCTATGTTTTAGCAGAGAAGTTTCAAAAATATAAGTCTGTCCACGCTAAGTTTGTGATAACGCCGCCGTTGTCAGATTGTCCATCCACGGGACTCAAATATACTATAAGACTGAAACATAACTACTGAAGTAGATTGTTTCGAGTTCCTGGACTATAATGTTCACGAGCCACGTTGGCTGTCGTGTCACTAAATCCCACCCTAAAAAGGTATCGTATTATCATTCCGACGATTCCATATTAGTTTTTATTTTAGTAGTTACCCAAGTTAGTTACTGTGTAGTTCGTATAATCAAGCCAAATTGTGTACCAAGTGTGATATGGGAAAGAAAAGACATTAATATATAATGTCCAGTAGTGCAACTTGATCTGATTCATATTTTGTTAATATTCTTCAAAGTTTATTTAAATCGTTTTACCTCCTGTCATTCCATTTTCCTAAATTTTATTTTAATTATTATTTATTCCACACTATTGCAATTTTTTATATTATAAGTAGCCATAACTTTTGAGTATTATCTTGTTATTATCGTTATTTTCAAGTAATACTGATATTTTTAATGTTTTTATTTAGATTGTATTTCTATTGTTTATATTTTTAATGTTAACGATTTCATGTTTTTTTAATATTTTGGCGGTGGATTTTAATATGTTAAGCTTTGTCTCAATTATTGTAAATAATATTTTTAAAGGAAGTTGTAAAAACGTGTTTAATATTTTATTTAGGTATGTAATAGAGAGGAGAGGCGTGGATCATGTTTATATAACATATTTTCATGTATATTGTATCAGAGTTTTATTTATATCGTAACATATATCACGCCAATGTCATGTACACTTGTGGTAATACTCCTTAGGTCTTCCGTCGCCAAAGATGGGATACCAATAGTATATTGAGTATTAACTTCAATTCTCTTCCCAGCACTGAGCTTCAAAGAGAATTGGAGTGGACGGTGCATCGTCTATATATCTTCGGTCCATAATCAGACGGTATATAGTTGGTGTACGAATACATTCCGATGTCTATATGGGCAGCTATATTTACTTTTGTATAGTTTGACAAAGATATTTGTTATGCTAGTGTTAGTACGACCGATGCCGTTCGGTACGGTCACCAATCTTGCTCACATTAATTGTAAGCACATGTTTATAATGATATCTATGTATATTGGTTTGACTGTAACATGTGTGTTTTACGCTATTGTGTAGATGAAGTACAAATATGCACACTAATTATTATTAAAACAATATAATATTAATATGTATTTGTAAGAAAATGTACGTTCAATATCATTCAATAATTTTGTTTGTAATGATGTTACAGTGAAACAACGTAGTGTGTAGGTAGGTAATAAAATTAAAGCGTGAAATAACCAAAGCCAATACTCAGAAATAATAGATGTTGAGAAAGTGTACATAGGTACCTACATCAAATGTACCCTACCCGGCAACGTGCCGCTACCAATAGCATACTGGCACTAGCCAGGCAGACACAGTCATTATGAATATATCCAATTTAGATTATTGTTATCTTTATATAGCAGCCAGAATGTATGTATGTCCGGTATATTTTTATATACGTACCTAATTTGTTAGTTATTTAACTGATACAGGTACGATGTTGAAATAACAGATATATATGCATACTCAGTGCCTTTAACGACATACTGATATTATAGTATGATATCAAATACATATATTATACATATGTAGGTTTACTGTTATATCTTCATACATTTTTGGCCATTTTGAAAATATCTGTTGATCTCATAAAAAAAGGCCCTTACCTTTCATGTTTTGCCTTATTGTGCCTATAAATATATTTTATTAATGAATACACTATTTTGATATCATGTACAGGGTGTTCAAATAATATACCAAATACGTGCTTTTAAGTCCTTCATACATGTATTTGCAAAAGTGTTGCCTTTGTAGAGAAAATATTTTAGGGTAAAAGCTAGCTGTAATTATACGCGTTATGAATTTCGAGTGATCGGTGGAAACTATTTATTTGTAAATCATAATTGTATTTTATGAGTAAATTTAATTTAAGAGATACGTTAAGTTTTATGGATAATAAATGTACAAAGGTAAAGTTAAGAAATAGATAAATTAATTTCTTGTCCAGTGACGGTGTTTGGGCATGAACCTCATATTTCGACGTGGAGGCTGCATATTTACCAATGTTAAGATATCCTAGAGCCACGTGTGGGTAGTGATAAGAGTGAGGGCGAGGACACAGTCGCGAAGTCGTGCTGTATCCTGCAGCTCGCTACTTCTCAATGACTGATTACTTCGTTTATTTATCCATACAGTTTAAACTCGCATTGTAATTTCGATACTTGAATGTTTGTTATGCACTATTGAGTGGATTGTTGTTTTAAGTTTTCGTGCACTTGTTGGCCATTGTTATAAGTTAACGATATCATATTCTATTGTGGTTAAATTATTTAGTTAAGGGTTATGGATTAGTTATAACTGAATTTAATTAATAGATATTTGTTTGTCGATTAAATATTGATGCATATCTTCATATGCCTGTAACGCACGTGATAATGTATGGTGATAGAAATAATATTGGACACACTTGCTCTAAAATTGGGTTTATATAAGTGTGACACAATAAAATTATATTGTTAATTAATGGGAAGTAAATATGTATTACATTTTCGAGTGGTAACTAGTTTTGAAAATTGTTCTATAAATGACCAAATAAATGTGTTCTCAGTAAAACGTTTATTATTTATCAATATAATCATAGTCGTCAATAATTTACATAGGTATGTTCACTTTCACAGCTTCTTGACGTATGGCGCTTATTAAGTCTTGATTCACCAGAAATATGAAGCGAAGTCCCGCAATCTATAAAATGAAATTATATTAATAAACAAACTAACTTGCATACATACAGGAAAACATTACTAACATGAGAGTTCATCACTCTCCCGTTTGTAAACTAAGTTATATCTGACAAAATGGATACCGGTAAATTTAGATTTGTTATGTATAATAACAATGAGTCATCATTTTAAAACTACGCCTGTATCCAACAATAGCGACTGACTATCATAAGGACTAATGATACCTAAAATATTTACCTCAATAATACTGTTGTGATTAAGCTTCACTTTGTTTCCCTGGAGCACCGGCCTGCCGTCTACGAATATAGGTCTTTTGCCCTCGGATGACATAAAGAAATCACCACTATTCCTCAGCCTAATGGTTGCCTGCTTTCTCGACACCTTCGCAGCCGGCCCCTCCAGGTTCAGATCCACGTCGATTGCATGGTCCCGTGTACTGCGGCCCACTGCGATCTAAGACAAAAGTGAAACACTCGTTGTTAATTTGATCCTCCACAATTTTATATCAAACATTTGCATACAATATGTTTACTTAATTAATGCTACAAAAGCGTAGTAACTGGTTTTTCGTTGATATTAAAATAATACAACTTCATGGTTATTAATTAGTCCGTATGTGCCTTGAACGACAATGTAGTATTCAAATAATATTATTAACCTAAGTCATAATGCACATGCTAATTGATATGCTTGATTGAAGTGGAATGGATCGATGCAACATTAACTCATAAAATTCACCTATCTAAGCTATAAACCCACAGACATTTTCAAATTAAAACGTACAAGAACCAATAAATTTCAACATTGGAATAACACCAAGTACATCAAATAAAATCACGTTTTTCTCCAAAATTCGTGGCCATTGATAATGTTACCCACGTGTAATGTAAATTGATAATAATGTAATTTGACTGCCTCTGTGGCGTAGTGGTAGCGTATGCGACTGCTGTTCTTGAGGTCTCGGGTTCGATTCCTGGGTCGGACCAAATCTATGTATGATCTACAAATATTTGTTTCGGAGTTTGGGTGTTTTCTATGTATAATATGTATGTATTTACAAAAGAAAAGTATATAAGTATTTATATCAGTTGTCTAGTACCCATAACACAAGCTCTGCTTAGCTTGGGACTAGATGGCGATGTGTGTAAGATGTCCGAAATATTTATTTATTTATTATTTATTTATCTTTATTCACATGCTCGAACTGAAGCTATCAAACTACTGAAACTAGCATTACCAAGCTTGCGTAAAATCGACGTTTATTAAACACGCACGCAAGCAATTAAAACACAAACGAAATCGGATGATGGTTAATGGATGTTTTAAACAATGCCTAGTTATAAAACTAGTTTATAAATCGCGTCAGCATACAAAATTATAATATTTTGGATCTAATTAAGATACCGATACTAAAACTATAGATATAAATTAAGATACTACATTTTATTATAGATAATGTCCAATTGCATAAAATGTATACTATGTAGGTAGTATAGCAGTTAGTAATTTATAAACATATTGAAATGAATAACATTAATTTATGAAAAGTTGAGTAGAACGATTTAATTTTGAGACCTTAAGTTTTTGTAGTTGACTGTACCTTCAACAAATAATAGTGTTCATTAGGTACGGTACCGTCAATAATAAGCCAGATAGAGCTGTTGACACACTAATTGAACAGATAGTGTTATCAAGTGACTAGTTATTCGTAAAGCTACTTGTACAGTACTAGTTAACAGTTGTACTTTGTGTGTGTATTATTTATCGTTATATACTGCCAATAACAGTTAGTCAGCACACATATGTTATACGGTGTGGTCTACCACTTGTTTCTTTTATAGTTTAGTTTCAGATTCATTTGAAATATTTGAACAACTGGTTTCTATCATAAAATTAGTTCATTCTTTCCACTTTACAATCTAGATTTATTATTCTATTACTATTATATAATTACAGGCACCGATAATTACATACTATTATAGACAATTTTGATTAGTCGTTTGAGTTTAAAGAGTAGAGCCACGCTGATCTCAGCACGAACGGGGCGGTTCAACCGCAGCGGTACTACCCTCGCACAGAAGAATATCCTAAAATGACAGCAGTTGTGCTGTCGTGTTTCGTTGATGAGTGCGAGACCGGAGGCCCAATGAAGCCGAAGCATCGCTAGACAGCCATGGTGTGGGTCACCATGTGGCATTGTCTGCATTCGCAATGAGTATGGTGACCACCACTCTTAAGGCCTTATACACGTTATAGTATACTTGCGCAAGTATACCTGTAGCGTGTGTTGAAAGATAATTGTGCAAAAAGTTCAAAGTTTCAATTCCAAACTTGTGCAAGCTTGCGTTTGCCAAAGGTGTTTAAACTAAAGCAATTTTGTATAATTGTATACACAGCGGTAGAGTCCAAGTATAGAAAAGAAGTCTAATACGCCTTTCATAAAATTCATCTTATCGGAATACATTTAAAAACACCCATCCGCATATAATTTACATATTTTGTTTTTTGTACAGATATATTCTCAAAAAGGTACAAAAAATAATAATTTATTTTATTTTAACAAATCAGGGTCATAAAGGAAGCAGTATAAGAAACAGCGTATACAAACGATAACATGCTGTATATGCGCGTTTTTTGTCGTTCTGTATTTGCATAAATGAATATTAGGTATGTCTATGAAATTTCGTTTCAGTTCATTATCAAACAAGTACAAATGTTGTTACCTTAGAATTTCAAAAAGCAAGTTTCTTAAAATGTTCCAAGCAACTGAATAATTTTGAAACACGTGAATGTAGCACTAATTAGTTTTTAATTGTAAGGATCTAGGGCGGTGGAGCAGAAACAGAATGGTTTACATTTTTTTTCTCTTAATGAATTAGTAACCATAAGTTTAGCAGGTTAGTCGCTATTACAAAGTTTTCTGGCCTCTTTTTTTTTTGATGATGCAATGGCAACTAGCCGGATCACTCGGATCAGCTAATTTTGCCAATGTCAAGTATTTATCGTCTTCAATTATCAAGTCTTCAAGTCGTCGTCGTGATGAAATTAATGATAAAAAATATATTAAATGTGGATGACAAGAAATGGGGACCGTCTTTCGAAAAAAGAAAAAACGATCTCCCTTTCTGGCCTCTGCAGTCTATGCATGCATGTTGTTTCAACTGTCAAAGTTGACACTTTGACAGTTGAAACAACATGCATTACATATATCGTTCTCGCCACTTTCAAGTTCAAGTTTTTCCAATAAATGTTTTATTACTTCTTACTGGAATTAAGCAGTCCTAAACATTAAATCAAAGGTTTCGCTTAGATGGTCTTGTTCTTTTTTCATTGTCATTTTGTTACCTATTGATACTGTCTTAAGCTGTACTCAGTAAAGACTGTTCAAGTATCCTATTGCATATTTAAGCCCACGAGGGTAAGTAAGTGTGTTTGTAGGGTGCTGCAAATAGAGTAATGGGCCATTCTCAACCAGTCAACTTTAAGGTGATGTGAAAATATGACCTGGTAGGTGCATAAGAGAATGTAGTATAATTTGACATATAATAGTATATTTGATACGATTCGACTACAGTTCATAATACCATGCACCATGGGAGAGCCACGCATCAGCATGATTGGGCCGGCTCGACCGGAGTGATACCACGGCCTCACAGAAAACCGGTGTGAAATAGTGCTTGCACCGTGTTTCACCGACTGAGTGAGGATACCGGAGGCCTATCCCCAACCCCTCCCCTATCCCTCTCCCCATCCCTCAAAGGCCGGCAACGCACTTGTGACGCCTCTGGTGTTGCGGGTGTCCATGGGCGGCGGTAATCGCTTACCATCAGGTGATACGTCTCTTCGTTTGCCCACTATTCAATAAAAAAAAAAACCTATGAGGTGGACAATATTTTCAAACAAACGAGGCACGTGTTTAAATCACAAGCAGCAGTTTTTATTTGAAACGTATAAAAAATCATAAAAGATAAGAAAATTGCATTAGTAATAGGCACTTGTATATGTACAATAACTATTTTACCTTTTAAGAATGAAACACGAATAATGCACTAATTAACAGTATAAAAAAACACCCTATGTTCGCAGACAAAAAAAGAATGGTGGCCAGTATTGAAATAATGTACAAGATATACGTTATCGATAAAATTATAGATAATATAATTTAAACAGACTTGTTTCACGATAAAACGGTATCTAATTACTACCTACTTAAACAATATCTTTATTATTTAGTATAGGTTCGTACACGTAGCTATTTGTAATCAGTAAAATATACTTATAATTATTATACAGAAACATTACATTCGAAGCTTGTATATTGAAATAGATCTTATGAAATCAATTATAATTAACTAGCGACTTGGTCTGATTTCGCACGGAAGTATTTGAAATTCTTGTATTTCCTCTGCTAATATGCATGTATTACACATATAAACATTCCTCTTGAAAAACTCAATCTATTGCAAAAAACTGCATTAAAAACTGTTGAGTAAACTTAGAGGAGTATTGCTTATAAGTACTTGACACAGCCAAATACTAAATCTCTAATCTCTGGATGTCTGGAAGACAGGAGTCTTCAGGGATGAACTTGACATTTACATGTGTGACACGACAGCGGAAAGTTTAAACTGGCGATGATATCTACTCGTATACTAATATTATAAAGAGGAAAACTTTGTTTGTATGTTTGTTTGTAATGAATAGGCTCTAAAACTACTGGACCGATTTTAAAAATTCTTTCACCATTCGAAGGCTACATTATCCACGAGTAACATAGGCTATATTTTATTTTGGAAAAAATAGGGTTCCGTAAGACATTGGGGTTTTTCGGACACAAGGTGTAAAAAATCAACCCTATACGGGGGCAAATTTTTCGCTACGGGCAATAAAAGACGCAAACGAGGTTGCGTCGGTCAGCTAGTCGTAAATAAAACTTAAACTGTACAAATAAATAAAATTGAAGAGTCTGTTTGTAAGTAAACTACCAGCTTTTCACTAAATGCATAAGTATTTGCGGTACTTACATCAAAACATCAATTTATTTATTTTTTGTCTGTCTGTTCGTTTCGGCTTATCTCTGGGTTTCTCACAGGTCGATAGCTGATGATATAAGTAACTTAGGCTACTATTATTTAAGACTAACGTGGAACCGCGGCACGCATCTATTTTAAAAGAAAATAAAAATGTCTCTCCCCATATTTGAACAATGGCAGGACTTTTATGAAAAAAGCAATAATATCCACAAATATTATTGTGTGACTAAATACTAAGTTACACGACACTACTTACTATACAATAACCAATACGATTGGTAAATTATACGGCGAATAAAGCATTACGAACTGTTCAATCAGAAGTACTTATTTACCTACTGAATTGTCAACGCAAATACATTATTCGTGGCGACACTTAACATGTCCTTATCAATACAGTGAGGTAATTAAACGCTCACTTATCAAATAAATATGCTTACTTTGAAAATATGTAAACAGCCATGCGCGATAAACGGTGCTACATTTAGATATCATTCAACAATCGCATATAGTTATAAAAGACAAGTGTTTTACTGTCGACGGTCCTCATCGATTTGTTTCAAAAAGAAAATAAAACAGCAAAAACAAACGGTATTAAAAATTAACACGGATTTATAATTTTGTATTAACTAGACAAATTTTAATTCTCATCAATACAAATTCTATTCGATTTCAGGTATGCTGTTCTTAGCAAATGATAATATACTCATAAATGATGACAATAAAGTTTTCACGGTGCATTTTGCTTATCATTTGTAAATTGAATAAGACAAAACTTAGGTTAGTTGTGTCAACGCATTCCGTGTTACGTGATCTCAACGGTTTTTACACATATATATATGTACGGAACCCATTAGGGTATTAGCATCATTAGCGCGTTGCTAACGGTAACATTCTCGTTTGTATTTTAAATTGTATTAAGTGCTGCACCCGTTACATACGCGTTGACACAGCTTATTTACTCAAAAGTGGTTTAAAGGTTCAAAGTAATACAAACTGGGGCTTTGGTGGTTTAAAATAACATAACCTATAGACATACGAAAACATTTATCTAAAGACAGCAGGTAAGTGAATTATATAGGAGTGTTTGTGCTTGTCGCCTTGAGTTAGGAACAATATTGTCACACTTTAGCTTGTTTATTTTATTTAGATTACGTTGAATATGCTATTTGCGTATGTTTTATTGTTGTAATATATAAAAATATGTTTCATGTTAAATTATTGAGTGTTACATGTGAGGTAAACGCATGTGATGAGATTATTTAATTTAATCAAATTATTTACTTGTCATTGCATATTAATTACTTCCAAAATTTCTTATACAGAGTTCTGTGCTGCTGGCGAAATTCAAAAGGGAAATATACAGTACAGAAGAGCGGTAACCAATGACCATACCTGAACTGTATTACCAAATTACGCTTACCAAAGCTATTAAACAACGCACGTCCCTGATTTTATAGTCCCAGTCCACTATATGTTTTATACTATTTTGACCGACTTCAAAAAAGGAGTTTTTCAATTCGACTGTATTTTATTTATGTTTGTTACATCAGAACTTTCGACTGGGTGAACCCATTTTGATGATTCCTTTTTTATTTGAAAGCTAGTACTACCCGTGTGGTCCCATTTCAGTTTGATCCAATTTCAAGAACTTTTTTTTGACAATATTTTGTATTATTTTATACTAATTAGGTCTAGAATGTTCGTCGTTATTGGGAATTCAATGCCTTCAAATATACTGACAATCGGTTTAACATTCGACCACAGGGTTGCGGAGGTCCGATGCCAGTCACTCCGTAGGAAAATTTATATTCAGGTAAAACCGATTGAACTAGTAACCGACTTCAAATAATTTTGGGAGTAAAAGAAGAATTCAGAATGTTCCAGAATATTATAGATTTATGATGGCAAGTGACTTTCGTCACATATACACGTATGGAGACTTTGTGCGATTTCATTATTGTCAATACAATAGAAAATATCGCTGAAGCAAAAAAATATTGCCATTAGCGTTAAAAAAATCATTACCAATGTCAAAGGCGATAACGATCAGGAGCATACGTTCACTGATCATTAACGACACAGGGTCATACCTAAATAAGCCAGCTTATATAAAAATAATAGGCATTTTTGTTGGTATGGTCGACAACGGTCGTGCATTTTTACAACAGATAAAACCATTTTGTTTACTTAATATAGCGAACTCTTTTGTATTAAAACGATATTTTCGGTCTGATCTGTCCAATATAAGTATGTATGAATAATCTCTACCCCCAGTTTTTATACTACCAAGAAGGTTTTAATTTTAAAATGAATTAAAATAGTCTAAACACGGAAAATAATTTGCCAAAGAAACAGTAACGACCTCCGTTAAGTAATGAAAGAGGAAAACCACCAAAAGGGGACGTGAAAGATATTCAATGATGTTATGATAAAATCCAAAGAAAGCGAACCAAATTAGCTCGATTTCGTTTAATTTTATGTAAGCAGTAGCAGTACACACGAGTAATTACACATTACGTTAGTAAATAAAGGTAGGTGAATAATAAATTTTACGGCGTGTTGTTAAGGCTCACTTCTATATCAACACAATAAGAATCTCATCTATAAAAGTCATTAATTCATTATTACCTTGGTTGGTCTACGAGTACATTGATTCCTTTTGTGCACTTTAATGTACCAAGGTATACAAATGAAATTTAATTTAAAGAAATTAATAATTTTAAAAACAATTTTCCTGACAGTAAATGGATTACGTTCGATATATGTCGCTTTTTTATTCATAATTAGCTTTTGTTAGCGGCCCCGCCTGTGTATATCGGTTATGGCAGTAAATAGCAGCCCATGTCCTTTTTAAGAATCAAAGTATTGCTATTGTAAATTTTATCTAATTCGGTTCAGCGGTTAGTCCTCAATCTCTGACAGTCTGTCTAATAGACAGATTTTCAGAGTCGTCTCTAGACAGAGTCCTCCTTTTTTGAAGAGTCGTATAAAAATGAAAATAAATTGTATGAATTTTTTTAGAGATTTCATAAGCTTCTTTAAAACATTTGAAATTATTCGTAACAGTAATCGATATTTACATTAATTTTACATAATTAAACAAGTTTTACAATTGGAAAGGAGGAGAAAGTAAGGTCGTTTTTTGAGTATGTAGATTTTGATTGTATTGTCAGCTCATTGTGCGTCTCATGTCTAAAAGTCATTTTAAGGGTATTGTGACTTGTTTACTTTTAAACAATAAATGATTTAACCTTTTTGCAATGTTGGGTGGAATTGCCAGCTAAATTTCAAAAGAACATAGCTTGCAGTGTTGGATTTATAATTCCCCAGGACTCGTGCGAGTTGTGACCAAAAACATAACTGATGTTTAAGCAACTGCATTAGATATGCGTTAACGTCCAAGATTGTTTTCCAAGTTTCGAGCTGGTATTTTTAGCGTGGTATAGAATGCCAAAAACCTCTAGCAGTGGACTATGGAACGCTTCCGATGACTATGATATTGACAAAGAAAGCAAAGAATATTCGATAACTGTCTGCTAACAGCAAACGTAGGAGCAAAAGAGCAATAACAATAGAAAAATCGCCAAAGAACTTGGCAGACGTTCCAAAAACATTTAAAGCGGATTGAAACAATCAACAAAAGCAAGTGGTTGCGCTGTGAACACTATAGGGGACAATTTTAAGGTCATTGGATAGCTGAAATTGAAAAATGGTAAATACTCATTGTATATATAATGCAAAAGACAGGTTAACTCCTGATGAATTACCATGAACACAATCAGGTTTACGTTTGATCGCCCGAACAAAAGCTATTCTCTGTGGTTGGTAGAGTATTCGTGAAAGTCAGCGCAAAACCGCAGTTAGAGTTAGTTGCATTACACTAATTTCATATTAACACTAACATTTTCAACTGTAGAAATTATTTCTATAAGATTCTGTCAGAGGCACGAATCAATCAATATAGTAAATGTCACATCAATACATTTTAACCACATTAAATAGTAAGTTAAAAATGGCAAATTTTGTTTGTAACCACAGAATACACATATGAAAATAATTGTTAATTTATTACTAAGCGTAACTATCAAACGAATGACAGACGTGTTTACAAAGCCTCGAAATTTGCGTCATCAAATAAAAATAATAATTTTCAACATACTCGCGAACAGGAAATTAGTCTCATCGATAACAATGATGTACGTATTTTACATATATTTTTTTAAATTTCGTCCAGTTGTAATATACGTGTTGGATATCATACTTAGGGAAAACGAGGGACTGTTAAATACACATTAGGTGAATGTCAGATCTAATTTGACGTTCATTTTTTTTTATAATGGAGAAATCTATTGCACACATTTCATTCTTTCTTGAAGTAAAAAAAAAAAATATTACTACATAATACAATTGATACGGTTTATTAGTGCATTTTCACGACTAAACCTTTGAACGATTTTGTCCTGGGATTTGGATCCAAGAAAGACTTTGAGTGTTCTTTTTTTAAGAAGTCGGTGACTTGATTTTTATAGTTTGAAAAACCAGCAAACAGGTTTTTACAGGTACCATTTTTTTAATATATAATATTTTTTTATTTTTATAAGGCAAAAACCAAAGTGTAATCTATTTTGTTGTTTATTGAAAGCCGAAGAAATTATTATTATATTCGTCGCTTGAAAATTAGATTAGTAGTTTTATACTTTTATAATGAAGTTGTAATGTGTTTATAAAATGTACAACAATTACAGGTATGTATCGATCGGTTCAATGAGCACATACAAGGTTTAACTGTATCTGTGGGTTTACTTACATGAACTTGATGCCGACAAAATCATAATACCGTCGGTCGGTATTCTGAAGTTGTCAGTTCGTCTACATATAGGTTTTAAAAAAATTGTCTTACAGTCTTAAAAGTTGTTAATATCACAGAACCGTTACTTATAGTTCAAAAATGCTTATGAATAAGAGGGTAAGGAAATAAATTCAGGATTTCGTTCTCTATCAAGAAATGACATGTCTCGTTTATGATCTTAAAGAATTACGATTGAACTATTATTTCCCCTTAAAGCATAATTTCCCATACATTAAATGACATCTAATCCAACATCATAAGATCGAAATAGATTAACATAGTCACACAGCCAAGTAACACAAATTAAAATTTGATAAATTATATTTATAGCATTTACAAGTATAAGTTCTAAGTTTTGAAGGTACCTACATCAACGCTGATTTCAGCACAAACGGGCCGTCTCGACCGGGTCGGTAGTACCCTCTCACAGAATATCAATCTAAAGTAACAACATTCGTGCTGTCGTGTATTCTTCGTAAGTGCGAAACCGGGTTCTCAATGTGGGCTGCCCAAAACCAGGATAGGTGGGACCGTTCAGTAGTGAACGGTGATGAGCCTAATGATGTTGATTATATAAACTTGAAAAACAAACTTAAAAAGGTGTTACGTCACGCAATATATTTAAAAATGCTATCTAGCTTGAAACATAAAAATTACAGGACCCAAAATACTCATATATCTTTAGACTATATAACATAGGGTAAAGGAGTAGACTGGTGAGCTGATGATGACGACTGCCACCGCCAAAAACATTTGGACTTCAAGAGACTGCCCTTTAAGAGAAGAATAAGCCACTCACTCGGTGTAAAACAAAGAAGGTATTATTGAACATTGGTTTTTCTTGAGGCCGTAGTAATACTAAGGTCGAGCCGGACCATGTGTGGGCGAGCTATTCTTCGGCCCACGAAGGTACACCATTAAATTTTAAATATTCAATTACTTAGTCCATAAAATGACATATGAAATACCATTTTATTTTCGACGCCGATCCAAAACTTTTATGTATTTAATTTATTATGGATGAGCTCAAAGCATGGAAGATACGTGTGGTTGAACCTTGGCAGTTTATCGTCAATAGTGCCAGAAGTAAATTGTTTACTCATCCGATTTTGTCCCGAACATGGTCCCTGTTTGAATGTTTGATATCAACTATATTATAAAACTAGCTTTTGCCAGCGGCTCCGCCTGCGTAAATGTCGGTTATCGTAACAGTGATTCTTCAAATTAATATAACTTTTTTAATTACGAACCGGTTGAAGTAAGTCAAGTAAAAGTAAATGTTAAGTGGAGCAAACTACAATGTATTAGTGAAAACCACATTCAAAGCGGCAAAGCCGTTTCTGAGATAAGCGTGCACGCGTACAGAAAAAGAGCCAAAAAAATTATTAATATTTTAAAAATATTCTTGCATAATTTCTTCATCAATTTTATTTCAAAGTGCAGTCACGTGCTCTTCTCGTTTTGCTTAATTGTTTTGTTCAATTAGGTATATGTTAGTAGCTAATTAAACCAAAATAGGTTTTTGCTTTTGTGATTTTTATGAATTTTACTTAAAGGTCTTAAACCAAAGTTTTCATTAATAACAAGAAATTTGGCAATACATTTCACACAGATTAAATAAGTAGCAACAACACGCCATTAACAAACATCCACAGATTAAAAAAAAAATATGTAGAATAAACGAACCTAAGTGGACAGATTAAATATATATATATATATATATATTAATTTAAGTATAAGTAAGTAAGATGTTTCTATTCCTTTTCAGAACCTGTCATTATCAATTCTTCAAGATATATTTGAAAATTCAATGTTCGAAAAATCCCTAATCTAAAACGTTTCATCATACTAAAGAATAATAAAATAAAAAGTTTGTCAAGTTAGTAGAGTCATTTTAGAACGAACAGGCCGGCTCGACGCGGTACTAATCTCTTACAGAAGACCAACCTAAAATGACAGCGTTCGTGCTGTCGTGTTACGTTGATGAGTGCGAAACCGGAGTTTCTATGATTCGATTCAGAAGCATATTGTCTGTATTCGCAATGAGTACGGTGGCCGCTACACTTGGATTTTCATGCTTTCCATCAGGCAGCATAGAGTCACTTTGGCAAGCTCATAAATCATAAAAAAAGTATCGTAAATCGTAACTAGTGTGAGTGCTTGGATGGTTTAACGAGAATTCAACCTCTCGAATCAGTAATACATGTTATGGTTCTTTCATTTAAAATATTGAAATAATAAAGTAAAACGTACGCACTAACTGACATCGACATATTTGACGCTGAAATAATATTTATAGTATTTTCTTCGCCATCAACGACTGACGTAACGAATAAACATATTTTACTTTTGTGTTCAATATCGATTTTACATTACAAATAAATTGTTTGGATTATTCAGTCGATATATTCAATTCGACAGTATCATCGTTATATCACTAGTAACATTACTATTAACATGTCACAGAACTTAGCATTTAAAAATGATATTCTACTCGTACGTACGTAATGATTACGAATAATTATTTTCTGCAATTACTCCAATAAAATTGAACAACATCTATACATTATATTAATCCATGTACATTTTTTTCCCCTTTTTTATGTATGAAGCTGTCTAAGTGACTACTTTGCCTGAAGGAAAGCAAATCCAAAAGTAAGAGTAGTGGCCACCACACTCATTGCGAATGCAAATAATGCAGCATGGTGACCCACACCATGGCGGCCTATTGGGATGCTTCTGCATCATTGCAACTTATTGAAGTAAATCTCTTGTTGCTCTATATGATATAAATTTAAGTGTCATCGTCACACCTATCGAGGTGTTAAAAGTCAATAACTGAAAGTTCAAATTATACTGGTCAATGATATATATATAACATAAAACTTCAAAGTTCGATCACGATCACTAATCCTAAGCCACGAACGATCACCCCCTGATAGATAGATGTATAATGTATATGTAGAGCAAATTTATTTTTGTTTGAGATAGTATTTTTTTTTCAATCAAAATATTCTTGTAAATAACGGTAAACCACAGCATATTTTAAAAAAGACCTTCGTATCCAAACTAAGCCAAATTACAGCGTCTCAGCTCTCGCGCAAACGGTTAGTGGTTACTGTTGAACTCAAACAGCACAAGCCGAGGAGACAACGCGTCGAAGCGCGACTTTAACCTGAATATTAAAATCCGGTTTATTGTGACTAGAATTTATTTGTATTTGTGTTGAATTATTTATGTATAATGCTACTAAGAAGGCCAAGCCACAGTTGCTGTGACAAACAATGTAAGTTTTAGAAAATATTGGTAAATAATAAATATAACTCAAACTCAAATCATTTATTTCCATAGGCCCCAAAAGGCACTTGAACACGTCAAAAATACAAACATCAAAATATAAAACAAAACTCAAGTAATCAATTCAGTGATAAAAGGTACTAATACTAAATGCACTGAAATGATTTGAATTACCGGAGCTTAGATTGATTTCGATTCAACTCAAAGGTTTAAATTGAAATCAATCCAAGTATCAGTTCCGATGGGTATTGCATTCATGAGAAGAGCTGGTGAGAAACTCATGTGCACCATCTTTTCAAATAATTCATACAAATCTAATCGTTTAATATAAAATTAAAATATAATCGTTTAATAACGAATAAATTTATGTTTAGTGTCTAAGATGTCTGAAAACCGAGACTACCAAAAGTATTTGCCATGATTGTTTGCGAAAACTAATTTATAAGTCAAATAGAAGTCGAATGGAACGTGTACAATAAAAAAAACCGTAGAGTTTCTATTTGTTAATCATGTTCGACTGCGCTGCACTTACTTGCAAGTAGTTTTGAATGAAAGAAAAAAAGTTAAGCTCACACAATCCTTCACTTCAGTACTGTCTCTCAACGTATGTACATATGTACATATATTAAATAAAAATTGTTCCGTATAATGATTATATGTACAGCAAGATGAGCAAGTATCAGAAACTTTCCGAGTGGATTCACCGGACATGTACCAAGTTCCACAAGTTTACCATTCCATTGCTATTGATACCTGTTGTTTTGAATATCCAATTCAGTGGTAATGCCCAAACAATGGCGTTATTATAAAAGGATGTTATGTAAACACAGTATCGGGGAACGCTGGTCATTTCTCAAAACACGTACCACACAATACAATTTTCGTTTGCCACGTACTTTAATCCGACAAAGAAGTGAATTGCTAAATATTAGATGGTTAATCCGATATTTGTTCATTAAAATATATATAAATGATCCTTAATTCAAGTTACGTTTTTCTTGATCGCTAAAATAGATAATGTGTCAGTCATTATACGGCGAGACGTTAACATGGTTTTCGAATACATAATTGTGCCCAGTTTTTGTATTGTGTGTAAATTTAAATAACTTTAATACTAACACATTACCCATTGCAAGTTACAAACTGACTTTATTAGAGGCATAATTTGCGTGAAATTAATAAATTTGCATCACATTAATTAGTTGGTTGGTTTCTACGATATAAATAATACATACGCATATAAAAATGTTGCTCAAAAGGAAAAAATATTCTGTGACATACTGTACGATGGTTAATCGAAGTTTTTGGTTTGGATACGTGACCTGTTGTGACCCAAATAATGATAGTGAATGAAGTCGGTTAAAGTCCCTTTAATCGAAACAAAATGGAGGGTAAATTATCATTTTTTTAAATTTCAAATGTATGTTAAATCAAGTTTGCTACTTGTGTAACGATAAAACTAGATGAAGGTAATCTGAAAGCAAAAAGTAAAAGAAACCGCAATAGGTATGACAGCATCTAGGTATCAAATAATTAAATTTTTAATAGGTTTATAAAAAAAGAACACTCCTTTATATCGATATACGTCAGAGCAAAATTTCCAAGACCAAATAAAAAGATTATAATATCTAAGCCAATTTAAAAATGATAACCTATGATAGCAAATTAACAACTTCAGCTGTCTCCTTTACTTGTGCTGTGAAAGGTTGATTAATTTCAAAGTGATTAAATCAGTAAAAATGTAATTCTTAAATTTTATTCCGTCTACATTTTATTCCGATAACTTAGAAATTAGAGGATTCAGTTTAATTCATTTTAACATGATACCTCGACGCGATTCTAAGAAAAAGTTTTAGCAGGCTGACAAACAGATGTTCCTTTTTGTTTTTGAGGTAAGGAGACCCTACAAAAACTTATTTAAAATAAGGTCTGGACGTTTCGACCAACTTCACATTGTTTTGCTTTTCTATATTGATGTTGAATCTTGTAAAAATCATCACTAAAAGTCACCAAAAACAAAGAGAATTACGTAAAGACTTATAAATGTTTTTGACGTTGAAATATAAATCGGAACATCCCTAATTTGGACAGCGTTGGGTTTCGAATAACATTGGCTGTCAAATTTTGTCACAAGTTGGAACAGATTTAATTATAAGGGTCATTTTGAAAACAGTTCTATACTGTTTTGTAGTAGACATCATAAAGTTATTGGAACGAGGGCAATCGATAAGTGACGATGTATGAGCTAGATAGTGAAATGAATAGATGTGTTTTCTGTCCGTCGACCCGCTCGTTGGTGACCGTGTCATTAGGGGTGGGCGGTGTCCTTGAGTACGGTGTCAGGGTCCAACAGGGCCCCTGATTATATCGACATGCAAATACAGCATATCATGCCCATCTGTCAATTGTAACCAATTACTATACACAAAATGCCTTTAGTTTAAAACTTAACTTAAAACACGCAGTATAAAAAGTGGTATATAGCCGTTTTTTATATAGCGATGACGCGCTGTATATCATATTGATATGCATTAGTAATAAATTACTTTTGTTATGTTTTGTTTTTTATTTATTAAATTATTTACAAAATTACAGCGATTTTATCATAATTTACTCGTACGATACGATGAAATCAGTTTTTAATCTTTACGTACAAAAGTCAAGATAAAATTGTTAATAAACAAATGTTTTAATAAGTATTTAATACTAGATATTAGTTCAGTATTAATTAACATCCGGGGAATTAACATTTTTGGTTAATTTTAAAGAGAAAATCTAAGTTTGTATTTCTTATTAATGTTTGCTGTTATTAATAAATATTTCGGAAATATCAAGTTTTATAGATGTCTTGCTTACGAAACGCATTCACATCGGTAATTAAAAGTAATCTAAAGGACATCTAAGATTAAAGGTACGTGTGATTGAAGTTTCAAGTATTAATTTATAATTTAATAAGGTACCGTCATCATTATGCTTTGTGGCTATTAGTCTAACCAGACATTAAAACAAATAAAAAAAATTGAAGTATCTGTTTGTACCGTACTTACATTTTTTTTTTATTTAATGTGTTTCAAATCTGTGTGAACGGAATCTTAAGCCTAATTTTATTTAAAAAATTAGCGACCCGCCTCGGCTACTCACGGCAGTAATTCAGATGCACCCAACGACGACACGACACGTGCATTTTAAATCTGTAATATCTTCGAATATATTCCTTTAAATTAGATACTGTGAGGGGCCATATTGATCTATATTAAATGCCCAATGGATTTAAGGTACTTAATTGGATAAGGACAAACAATCCATTATTTCTCGTATAAAGAAAGGAATTAAAAATGGTTATTGTGGGAAGGTTATTATAGATAGACATGCCATTGCGGACTTTTTTGTAGACCTTTTTTTTTGTAGACCTGTACAATACTGTTGTACATTATTTAGGTCTATCCCGTAGGGTGCAGCCAGCGTTTGCAATGTAGGCGCAAAAAAGTGTTTATTTACGACATCACATTAGAAACCTCTAAATTTATCAGTGTTTCTCTACAATATTATGCATGTATTATACATATAAACCTTCCTTTTGAATTCCTCTATCTATTAAAAAAACCGCATCAAAATCCGTTGCGTAGTTTTAAAGATTTAAGCATACATAGGGACATAGGGACAGAGAAAGCGACTTTGTTTTATACTATGTAGTGATAATATTATGTAATAAAATTAAAATCAATGAAATAGTGAACAATATCCGATTGAACAAAACCCGTGGGTAGTTTAAATATAGATCTATATGAATATTTAATCACCTTTACTTGGTTTACATACTGTACATAGTGTAGGGTACAATTGGAGCCTGCATGTACATTCCGTCTCTATATTTATTTATAAGCCCTTTGTCGATAGATGGGTGACAGAAGGTTTATGAATAATTGTCCAGTTGCGTATATAAATGGGTTCGTTTTGTAAATAAGACTAGTTTACAAAATGAATCGAAAGTGGGACAAGGTTGGTATTGGAAATTTGAAACAAGCCGTATGGATTCATATTTGGAGGATGCAACACTAACAATACGCAACATTAATAAATAAATACAGAAATATAAACGATATTCAAACTCATATCGTTGATAATTTCGTAATCCGATAATAGTTATCGACACGGGTTTGTTAATAACATCCATTATATTTTATTTAAGTAGGTACTCATTGTTTGAGGTAAGTACATTATTTTTTCGGCTAAAACTATCAATCAGCAAGCGTAATGGTACACCAAAATGCAAGTAAATTTGTAGTCTCCGTTTACCGTGGGCGACCCACGCTTCGGCATGCATGGGCCGGCTCGACCGGAGTGATACCACGGTCTCACAGAAAACTGGTGTGAAATAGCGCTTGCGCTGTGTTTGAACGAGTGAGGATATCGGAGGGTCATATCCCACCCCCTTCCCATCCAACGCACCTGTCCATGGGCGGCGGTAATCGCTTACCATCAGGCAATACATCTGCTCGTTTGCCACCCACTCCATAAAAAAGAAGTCTTAGAAAAGTGTTAGTTTCACTAATCTAGCGAAAAAAATTGTTTCTCATCAGTACATAGTAATTCTAACGGTAAACTTTATCCAATTAATGTGATGTACAAAAGAAATTTTCCTGACATTGAAAAATTACGGTCGTAATTTCATACGAGGAGCAATAAAACATCTCATGCTATACATACTCGTACTATAGGTTGTACACAATAAACTCGTTTAATCTTTCGGATGCGCGAACGGGTACTTCCGGTTCCATGCACCGTGCGGCGAAATTGCAAAATTTTGCAGCACGGTGCATGGTGTACGAAAATGATCAAATCTTTTCAAAAACAATGCTCGGTGGTTATAAAAGTGATTATTTTTCAAAAGATGGATAACAAGCGTACATGGTTATGCCATATTTTATTACTAAGCTAATGTTATCGCATTATTATTTACTCACAATTGAGCCAAGTATTAATTTACGCACCTATTGTGTTAATAAACATGATTTTAATATTTTATGTGGTTTATTATTCATTTTACTTATTATCCTCATAAAGTTCGATAACTAAGCTATCTACTGATATAAAAAACACTATAACTGCAGTAAAAATTCATTGAGAAACATATTTGTAAAAATCACATTTCGCTGTCGAGATATTCGCCATTTAGTCACTTTACAATCAAACTATTATTTGCGCCGAACACCAAATTACGTAGTATTTATATGAAGAAATAGTGTTTTTTAGTTAAATAATTTATTTTTTAGTTAACTAGTGCAAAAGACAGGAACAATACATAAAAAAAACAACCTATTTATCAAGTTATTTAAAAAAAGGACTCGTTTGCTAGACCAGTTTTCATTTATTATTTTTAAGTTCTGAGAATTCTCTAAACTCTATGAAAATGACTGAATGCTAAAGAGAACAAACTGATCGTTCCATTATGTGACACACAAAGTCTATGGTCAATACAAAATAATTTAGTAAAACATAAACAAAGATCAGTTTACGTCTTGTTCATTGTCCGTCACTACTGTGTATGTGTGGGTGTTAATAGTTCCGGGACTTCCCGCTAGGCTGCGTGCAAACACGAATCAACGGCGATATACAATTTTAAGTGGCGTGCTATTGGAGAGGCCTATGTCCAGCAGTGGACTGCGGTAGGCTGATGATGATGTAGAACAGTAATGGCGTGGGAGCCCGTGTGTATGTGTGAGTCTAATTTCGCTCGTCAGGCAAAAAATGAGTGTTTATTTAAATATTTAGCTTTTCTAACACATTTTTGTTGCTATTCTATATTCTATATAAGATTCTCATCGCAATTATATCATTTTATCAATAAAAACTTAAGAATAAATGCGTAAAAACCTTCAAATGAGTAAGCCCTATTCAATAGGTAATAGACTCGGTAACTTTTTGAGTAACACTATTCAAAATTACGCATGATTTATGCCTCAATTCGTATTGATAGTGGTTCCTAAAATAAGTATAATAAGTAAAATATAACAACAAACTACCTTCAAAATCACCTTATCGGCAAAAAATCAATTTTAAGAGGCACTTGAAAGATCGCGTTGCGTCATCGTCAACTTTGAAATTGGAACTCGTTTTTTTTACGGCTCTTGAAGCGCACTTGACAAACGAATGTTTTAAAATGTTGTTCGTATAAAGCAAATGCATAACAAACCTTTCTAAACTTCAATCTAATAACTTTAATACCCAAAATTAATTAAAATGCAAGTTAACTGCGGAAAACATGGATCCGTGTGTGCCGCACCGACGGGACAAACATGGATCCGTGTTGCCGCACCCGAGAGGTTAATAATTTGTAATGATAAAACGCTTTTTGTTAATTTTACATCGATTAATAATAAACCAATTGTTATAAATATTATTCTAATTTCAAAATGAGTTAAATCAGCCTTTGTTACACCTAGGTTCTTGTAATAGGGATTTATACGTATTATACATTGTTGCAGTTGTTACCTAACCATAGAGTAACACAGGCCATCGACAGACTGCTCTATGTTTCTAACTGAAATCAGGATTATATCAGATAGAATAGAAAATATACATTAGTATCGATACAGAAACAGAATCCCAAGTTTTTTAGTGCCTGGTGCAACTTTCTGTATTTTCGCCTCATCGAATATATTTTTTACACCCGTTCTAAGCGCCCTATACCTAATCACCGCACTTCTCCTAGCTTACAGCAATGACTGTTTAATCCCTGTACAAAATATTAATTTCCGATATACAAGGTCTTTTAAATATATAAAGGAATCAAAAACTGTTACCAGACTTGGAGCAATGAACTGTAAATAACACTAGTACCATGTGAGAGTCCTAAACTCATTTTAATTCACGTTTAAACAAGGTTGGGGTTGGCTTTACGTCTACTACGATACAACTAAGCTTCGATTTTTTACGTAACGCATCTGCCATCTCACCTCCACATCACAATCGAAACACTGAGCGATATCAAAGGTTTGTATCAAGACTTGTCGGACTTCTTAACCGTGCCCGTAACGATTGCCTAAAAACCTATACGTACGATTAAGTGCTCTCCGAGCCACGAAGGAGTTTCAATATGTTATGAAATGGACACCCGTCCATAGACTGACTTGGATAGGTTTGCTTAACTTTGTACTCAGTTACCTCTGTTAAGTAAGTTCTCACCAAAGCCTCGTGTTATCGTGTTCAGAAAGAAATCAAAAGTTATTGTCTGGCCCTATCTATTGAATTAATCTAATATTTATATAGTCCTCCATTAAGTATGGAGTGAATCAAGTTTCAAGAGTTAGTTTAATTATTATCTTTCTGAAAACAGAACTTTGTAAACCATCATTATATGGTATTGTTATAGTTATTATATAAGTTAAAAGAGCGGTAATTACGAGTAGGTAGGTACATAAAATAATAATTATTTTATTATCCGAATATAATAGAACAGTATGCGTTTCGAACGTTGTGAATGAACCGATATCAACTTTTTGTGTTTCCTCTTAAAATAATAGTGGGTATGAATTATTTTTATCTACATAATATATTGCCTGCCATGGCTTGGCGAAATTGCACTAATGAAATATCTTAGTTCATACTACTTTTTTTTTTATTTTAAACTATTGTACGAACAATTTCAAGTAAATCTGTATTTTTGTTTGGAAGTTAACTCTTTTATTTTAAACTTTAAAATATGTCTTCTTTCTTTTTCATGCATGTTTAATTACAGAAACATTTTCAGTTGGCAATTACAAAGACAACAATAAAGGAATAAGCCCTTTGGAAGTAATACACTTACGAATATGTACATACATACTGTAATAATTTCTTTATAAAGCAGATTTGTTCAGCAGTTGACTCCGATACGTTGGTTTGATAGACAGATTAACTAAGTAATCTGATAACTCAATGGTAAGTGATTCGAATGGGGTACACAAAATGTCAGAGTTAAAAAACCTGACTAGGTCTACAAACCATCAGAGGTGGAGGAGGTCGAGGGGGTCCTATGCTGACTAAATATATTTAAGCTGAGTTCTGAGTTGATTTGTCTGCTGCGTGCTTTAACGACGTGAAGACTATGTTCATGTACATACGTTATTTAACAATACTATTAGAGTATATTCTATTAACAAATGAGTTTAGGCTGTAAATTAAAATTCGAATAATTAATAGTTTTAAGATTCGGGGACAAACGACAACCTAAAGTTAAAGTCCTGGTATACTTGATACTTCTCTGGATATAGCTCATTGTTGGAGGGATGTATCAAACAAACGATTATTAATAAGAAACAAATGCATATTATTTTGGTATTTATCTGAAAACAAAGACTTTCATTTTTCAACTGTCTTTAACAGTCCACTGCTAGACATAGGCCTCTCCTTAAAAAGGAGATTTTGGCCCACTATACCAAGTTGAACTAAACTTAAACCTTTGGTCTAAACCCTCTCCTGAGAGGAGATCCAAGCTAAGATACAAAGCTGGCCGGATGGGTTGGTAAATGGCTATTTCAAGCTTTTCTTATCTTTGTAGTAATGTTGTTTGGTACTTTTGTCGCCTCTTACGAGCCTCATGAGACAAATATAGGTGATGACTCTTCGTACTCTTTAATTCGTCACCACACTGAGATTTCTATTTACTTATAGCCAAATAGGATAGGAAAGCAGTGAAACAGTTGAATATCGGTACTTGAATCGATGAAAAAACAAAAGAAATATGGAAATTTCATGAACATAAAAATTTAAAATGAAAGGGAAGAATTAGTATTGTGCTAGTACTATTGCTACCAAATAACAATCTGAACCTGATATACATAGAAAAGTTAACTATCAATAGTCATCGAGATGAAGTGAAGTAAGAGTCTATTCAAACTGGATATAAGCACTTGTATTCCATAGAATGCAATATGATTGTGTGACAATATTTTCCAACTCTGGTTGTCTGCTACTGAACGAGACAGTTGTTTGACCACAAACTACATTAAGGAGATACAATGTTACAGAATTGTGAATTATGTTAGACGTTATAGTAAGTTATTTATCAACTAGCATAGAACACGTACTTCGAAATACAAATTCAACTTAGTCTACCTAATTTTTATACTATTAGAGACGCGCAGTATTCAGAAATTCGTTTATTTAGCATTTTCATATTTAAAACAGGTCAAATATTCATCAATATTTGATAGTGTGTTTGCTATTAATAAATATAAAAGTTATATTTTCGAGAAATTTCATTGCGATAGTGATCTTTCAATAACCATAGTATTGACATTATACAAGATTAATGATTAGATACATCCATAAAAACTGGATTTCCATAGAAACTATGATGAAAACATACTGTTATAGAAACGTAATGTACTTGAATACCTACATTTGTTCATTGCTTTTGTCACATAAACATAAAATTAATTACTTCCATCACCTTCAACCAAAAACAAACGGTATACGTAAACCCAAGGTAAGTGTATTAAAACCAGACAAATAATGTAACAAATAAAAAAAAAACACATGCGTACTTTGATTACATAACGAATCATTTAGTTAAGACATGACATCGAGTGAAAATTAATTACAGAGGCAGTTATTTTATTACTTTCTTTCTTAAGCTTTCAATAGTTTAATTTAAAATTGTGTAACACCATTTAAATTTATTCGATATTTTTTTTTTATAATTACTGTTTATATTATGCAAGTAGCACTGGCCTGAATAAAATTATACTTTGTGCATACTCTACGCATGAATATTTAACAACTCTTTTACATTAATGTAACTGTAAAACTCAAAACCATAAATGATTTTATTTCAGTACTGTTAAGATAAAGCAAGTGCAGTGTGACTCAAATAAGAATAGGAACGTCTATGACCTCTATCTGTCAAATGTCCCTTGAAAAGTAGGGTCTGCAACGAAACCTTATTTCAGTCTCAATAATGTTTTTTCAAGGGACATTTGACAGATAGAGGTCATTGACGTACCTATTCTTATTTGAGTCGCATTGTACTGGTATATATATATTGAGAACAGTATATAATCTTTAACAGGCAATAAATTAGTAAGCATGGCATCTAATAGTATTATCTTAATCGACTCTCGACGTATTAGCCTTCCGAACAGTTTTTACCTACGGGATACTCTAACACAATTTCTATTTTTTTTTCTATTATCCGCTTTTCATCACTAAAATATCTAGTTACTTGCAATGTTTTCTTCCTAGCCTTTATTATTCCCAAGATTTATAGGGTTGGTTACTAGGGCAACCGGTTTTACCTAAATATCAGTTTTACCATGGAGCGACTGGTATCGGACCAGCGTAATAAAATTTGAGGGCACTGCAGGAAGTCTGTTTAATTCCTATAGATAATATCAATGTATCTACAAGAAATAAACACTAGGGGACTAGCGAGAACAAGACGGGATCATCTACCAGCAGTAGACGGCCCGAGGTAGGTCGGGGTTCCAGGAATTGCCTTTCTAAAGTACATTTGCATTCCCGGCTAGTGGAACCCGGGACGGCGTGCCTGAAGGAAATTCTGCATAGATAAAGAAGAGGGATATACGAGTAGCAAGAGGTGCAATGAAGTGTCTTTATTTTTGTCCCTGTCACCTGGAAATTAATTCGTTCAATTTAAAAGTAACAGGCCTATTGTTAGCCAATTATAAGTAAATGTCGCAAATTAATTAACACCAACCACTAAGAAAAAACGTTAAAATTCATAAAACTATTATTAACATGGTATTGTTGATACACCTGTTTCATCATGTTGCATTGTGTTGCATTTTTACGATTAAGAGGAGATATTCAGGTGAGGGTCATTTGAGAACAATAGATGGCCCGAGGTACGTTGGGGTCCCAGGGTTTTCCTTTCTAAGGTACACCTGGTTCCTCTGCTACCCTGCCTACCTGAGACGGCGTGCGGTTTTTGTTTGGTTCAAGTCTGACATATCCACCAGTAGGTGGTATCCCGAGGGGATATTCGCACAGACAAAAATAGGAGGAGATACTCCGAGATGGTCGAACAAGTTGTGCGCCAATGAGAGCACTTTGTCATCACCAACAGGCATCAATTTAGTAGTCAACTGTTAGAGGAGAGGCCTATTTTTGGCCAGACAGATTTATACATGGTTTGTTACAAGGTTTCTTTCTCATTGTATGAATCGTATGAATAAAGATATTGACATTTCATGATTAAGAATACTTTCTTCACACGTTATTTCTACTGACAGTTATTTAAGGCAATGACATACAATTCATAAATTTTATTCAACTTTAGAAAAAACATTTCAGTTACAGAATATACTCGAATGCAGATTACGGCCATAGCGGCCTAGTGATGTTTCTGCATTATAACCAACGAAACACGACGACAGTACGAATGCTGTCATTTTAGCATGATTTTCTGAGCTAGGTAGTACGGCCCCGGTCCATACTTCCTCAATTCTTCTTAAACGCAAGATTATTATAGCTGCCAGTATAGTACCTTTGTAATTTTAAAATAAACTACATTGTTGTTATACTGTTTGTAAGCAGAGGCCTGTGTCCAGTAGAAGACTATACTAAAATAAGCTGTTGATGATTATGTGGTTGTATTAATTGCTACCCTATTGTTGTGTCACGATAACCGACAATTTGTCATGATTATAGGATAATACGGCAATTGAAACCCATTTCAGTTAGGAATCATAAGGCAAATGTTTTTTTCCTTCACCTATCTCGGTATAAGTATTTTTACCCTTCGATATGAGGCAAAAGCCGTGTTTATCCGCTAGAGAATGAAATAAATTGAATTTAAAACATCATTAAACCTATTAAACTTCTACCTCCATGGTGCCGAACTTATCATACTACATTTTTTAATTTGTTAAAAACTCAGACTCGGTACCTTCTTAGTGTTTTTTTTTAATTTGCTTTGCCCGCTCCGTTTTCTTTTCACGTCATATTGTTAAAACCTTAGGTTAAAAACAAGAAAATAGAAAACAAGTAAAACACCTAAAATGAGTAGGGTAAAACCGGGATTTACGGAACTGATTGAAAAACCTTCATAATTTTAAAAATATTAATTTAAAATGGATAATTTCTGTGAATGTAGCTAGCTTAGTTATTTAAGTTGGATTATTATTTGTTTTTGCTGACCTATCAATTACAGATTTTGCAAAATGTAGGTTTCTGTGAAACGCTTTTTTTTTTTTGAGATAGACGCCTACCTGTATGGATAGTCGCCCCATCATGAAAATAATAAGTTTAGAAGATGCCTGCAGTGCGGGATAGATGCCCTTCATACTGTGTGAAACAGCAATTCTCCAAGAAACATGGTTTGAATTACGAAAAACATTTATTTTTAATATGACACAAACAACCGTAAATAGATTTTAAAACTATTTGTTCAATAAAAGTATTAAATCTTAGTTTTAATATTAATTGTTAAGTTTCAACAAACATAATTATACTTTTTTTAAATGAAATATTATTTATCACCAAGAATAATTGGGGTCGGCTACTAGTTCTTCGTGGAATAACTGAATATCAGCTATTATACGGAGCGACTGGCATCAGACCTCCGCAATCCTGCGGGTGAACTGAATTCGAAGGTCGAACTAGTAGCCATTATATTTGAGGGCACTGACATCTCCATAACGATTGTCATAAGGTGTTCATGACAAGCGGTACCGACGGCTTAAAGTGTTCCGAGGCACGGGTGGGAAACACCGCCATCTTCCGTACTCCGGGCTGCTATTAAGAACTTTTATAAGAAAAACCCAACAGCAGTCCGACCCGAAATTAGCACCCGTGACCACTTGATCGGCAGTCGCTTACGCAAACCGCTAGCGTTGATCTAGTCAGTCCGACCCGTCTAGGCAGTCCCAAAATGTGAAGTTTTCTTAAATAAAAATACATAATAAGCTAAATAAAAGCTCGTAATATCCTGTATTTCGTGATGACGTTATATTTTTAGCAACAAAACGCCTGCGCATGATTCTAGATGGAATACCAAATCATCAGAATATTTCGTGTATCCCCAAGGATTTTTTATTAATTTCATCGAAAGCTGACTGTAATTGTACAAGAACATATATGGGTACACATGTCGTGTGTACCTTTAGGGGCATCTATCCCTCCAAAAAATCAGGGGAACTATACTTTTTGATAGGGATAGATGCCCAGGATTTTTTTTAAATAAATAAAAAACAAAATAGCAACTATTTACATTTAGATGCATCCTTAATCTTTCGGATGCGCGAACGGGTACTTCCGGTTCCATGCACCGTGCGGCGAAATTGCAAAATTTTGCAGCACGGTGCATGGTGTACGAAAATGATCAAATCTTTTCAAAAACAATGCTCGGTGGTTATAAAAGTGATTATTTTTCAAAAGATGGATAACAAGCGTACATGGTTATGCCATATTTTATTACTAAACTAATGTTATCGCTTTATTATTTACTCACAATTGAGCCAAGTATTAATTTACGCACCTATTGTGTTAATAAACATGATTTTAATATTTTATGTGGTTTATTATTCATTTTACTTATTATCCTCATAAAGTTCGATAACTAAGCTATCTACTGATATAAAAAACACTATAACTGCAGTAAAAATTCATTGAGAAACATATTTGTAAAAATCACATTTCGCTGTCGAGATATTCGCCATTTTGTCACTTTACAATCAAACTATTATTTGCGCCGAACACCAAATTACGTAGTATTTATATGAAGAAATAGTGTTTTTTAGTTAAATAATTTATTTTTTTAGTTAACTAGTGCAAAAGACAGGAACAATACATAAAAAAAACAACCTATTTATCAAGTTATTTAAAAAAAGAACTCGTTTGCTAGACCAGTTTTCATTTATTATTTTTAAGTTCTGAGAATTCTCTAAACTCTATGAAAATGACTGAATGCTAAAGAGAACAAACTGATCGTTCCATTATGTGACACACAAAGTCTATGGTCGATTCAAAATAATTTAGTAAAACATAAACAAAGATCAGTTTACGTCTTGTTCATTGTCCGTCACTACTGTGTATGTGTGGGTGTTAATAGTTCCGGGACTTCCCGCTAGTCTGCGTGCAAACACGAATCAACGGCGATATACAATTTTAAGTGGCGTACTATTGGAGAGGCCTATGTCCAGCAGTGGACTGCGATAGGCTGATGATGATGTAGAACAGTAATGGCTGGGGAGCCCTGTGTATGTGTGCGTCTAATTTCACTCGTCAGGCAAAAAATGAGTGTTTATTTAAATATTTAGCTTTTCTAACACATTTTTGTTGCTATTCTATATTCTATATAAGATTCTCATCGCAATTATATCATTTTATCAATAAAAACATAAGAATAAATGCGTAAAAACCTTCAAATGAGTAAGCCCTTTTCAATAGGTAATAGACTCGGTAACTTTTTGAGTAACACTATTCAAAATTACGCATGATTTATGCCTCAATTCGTATTGATAGTGGTTCCTAAAATAAGTATAATAAGTAAAATATAACAACAAACTACCTTCAAAACCACCTTATCGGCAAAAAATCAATTTTAAGAGGCACTTGAAAGATCGCGTTGCGTCATCGTCAACTTTGAAATTGGAACTCGTTTTTTTTACGGCTCTTGAAGCGCACTTGACAAACGAATTTTTTAAAATGTTGTTCGTATAAAGCAAATGCATAACAAACCTTTCTAGACTTCATTATAATAACTTTAATACCCAAAATTAATTAAAATGCTAGTTAACTGCGGAAAACATGGATCCGTGTGTGCCGCACCGACGGGACAAACATGGATCCGTGTTGCCGCACCCGAGAGGTTAATGAACCAGTGTATTGACGTAATAAAAAATATAACATAATTTATTACTACTTTTTTTTTTTTATTTATTTATTTAAAATCATATACACATTCTACATGTTCAAGTCTGCCAAACTGTAAGACAGTTTGTCGGCAGTTTGTTTTTTTTTTGTTTGACTTATAGAGTTATACAACGTTAAAATAGTAACTTTGAAAATTTCTACGTGTTAGTGAAGCTCATTTCGGATAAAAATATACACATGAGCAAAATAAATCCTCAAAGCACGACAGCTCGTGGATAAATTAGGTACAGGGTGACAGCGGCTCCTACTTATACTATTAATTCTTAGTTGCGATATTGGGAAGTTAGGTTTCTTGGATGTGAGGCATCTATCCCGGTTTTACCCTATTTCTAGCGACTAGGAAGTTTAGAAGTTTATTAACTGTAGCAACGTTACTTTAATTTTTTCTTAATTATACCTGAGTATTATTTGAAATAATTTAAACATTAATACTTACCTACCATCATGTTTACCTAATAAATATTAATACCTGAACTGAAATAAAAGTATCTTGTGATTGTAAATGCTCTTTTGCATTTAGTCTTTGACTCGCTGTGGTGGGATGAAAAGTTACGTGTTGCACTCGAGTACAAAGATTTTTTACCTCGTGCTCTTTTGAATTCCCTCGCTTATCGCTCAGGATTCTAATATTCTTTCATCAAAATTGAGCACGCGGTTAAAAAGCAACTTTGCACTCTTGTATAACAAATAACTATTTTAACATAAGGTAACTTATTTTTGCATAGTATGTATAATTATGGATGGATGCAATTTGATTATTGTTATTATTAAAGCGATTTTATTACGGCACATACAAAAAAATTATTATACTAAAGTAATAAATTTTTAAAACAAAAAACTGTCAAACCCAGATCGCACCCGTGTGACTATTCCATCCAGTATGATCTAAAAATTAGCTGAAACGCACCTCATAGAAAGAAAATGGAAAAAAAAAATTTGGAGTCAATGACACAGTCGTAGACAACTGTTAATACAATTTCATTGCACAGCTTATAACAACTATTTACATTGATGCAAGATGGTTCATATACTCATGGTGTATGAGTCATTCAGTAATGTGTGGCAATCTATGCAAGTTTGCCACATAAAAATGTTACAAAACAGTAGTATAGTTCTGTAACAGATTCTATGTAATGGCAACATTGTTAATCATATAACTGTTAGACTCAAATATGTTTTTGACCAAACAATTTAGAAAAATAAAGGAAAGGCGTTTCAGAGTAGTTTTAATCGACTTCAGAAAAAAAGGAGAAGGTTCTAAATGTAGATATTTTTTAAGCAAAAACATATAGCGACCATATGTTGAATGTTTTTAAGACTAAAAGGACCTATTCGCAATGTTGTTGTTGTAGTAAGAAATTTTCCCTTCCTTATCGATTGGCACAACTGCACAACACAAGTACCTAGTCTCTGTATTTTGTTTTTACTCTATGGTAGCATCTCTCAATAAAACCACGTTCGTTAATTGCAAGTGTTAATTATTTCTATACTTCACATTAAATTCAACAGTTGTTGATGAATACGATGAGTTGCACAATTATCATACTCCTTACTTTACGGAGTGCTAAAGGAAGAAACTAGCTGAGTCCCTCGGTTTTACACCTCGGGACAAGTCTAGTCTATATGAAAGTAGCCTAAGTTACTCCTTATGTCATCAGCAAAGTCCCGTCAAAATCGGTCTAGCCGGTCCAGGGATTAATCGGAACAAATTTACAGACATGAAAAAAAATTAAAATTGCATTTTCTATGTAAGTATAGTATATATTTTCATATGAATTTAGGCTGCATCGCACCCTCGGTAAGCAAGATAAGATATCAGTAAAATACTAAATTGATTTACAAATACCCTCACATTTACAAAACGTACTTCTATTAAGTTTAACTTAGTCGAACAGAAACTATACTAATATTACACAGCTGAAGACTTTATGTTTTTCGTTGTACGCGCTAATCTAAGAAAATATTGGTCCGATTTGAAAAATAATTTCAGCGTTAGATAGTCAAATTATCGAGGAATGCTATAAGCTATATACCATCACGCTATGAGGAAAATCAATAAAAATATTGCGAAACGGGGGAAATAAACAGCGCTTGTGCTGTTTCACCGAGTGAGTGAGGAGATACCCGAAGCCCATATCCCAACCCCTTTTCCCTATCCCCCTCCCCATCCTTCAAAGGCCGGCATGCACTTGTGGCGCCTCTGGTGTTGCAGGTGTTTATGGGCGGCAGTAATCGCTTACCATTAGGTAATAAGTCTGCTCGTTTGCTCCCTATTCCATAAACAAAAGACGAGTTTGCGTGGATCAGCTAGTAGTGTATAATACTTAATTCTTATACTCTTTTAAAATTACAAAACAAGCGATCATTGGCCTGTATTATCGAAGGTGTCACAGGTTATAATAATATTGATATGACTACATATTATGTATTTAATTGCTTACCTCTCTAGAACGCATCAGATATCGCACGAGTCTGCCCCGCAATACTGCTAGAGTGTTCTTGTCCAGTTCTGAGCTACCGCCGGCGACAGACTGCACTAAAACTTGAAACCGCGTTAAAGAAGTCTCCAGTAGCCGTACTTCTTTTTTGTCAATTCTAACAAAGAAAAAAAAAAGTCGTTATTTCAGTGTATAGAATTGTAAATTTACTGCCAGACATTCGGACTAAATCAGAATAAAAATCGAAACCAACAAGCTTTTCTGTTTTTATTTCTACAAATAGTAGCAGGTTTATTGCAAGTTACTTAGTCAAAGTCAAAGTCAAATCATTTATTTCCATAGGCTCCAAAAGGCACTTGAACGCGTCAAAAATACAAACATCAAATATTATTAATACAAATATAAAATAAAACTCAAGTAAACAATTCAGTGATAAAAGGTACTAATACAAAATGCATTGAAATGATTTGAATTACCGGAGCTTACATTGATTTCGATTCAACTCAAAGGTTTAAATTGAAATCAATCCAAGTACCAGCACCGATAGGTATTGCATTCATGAGAGGAGCTGAGTAAGAAACTCATGTGCACCATCTTTTCAAATAATTCATACAAAGTTTGTTTGTTTTTGACAACAGTATTTCTATGTGCAAGTTAAGGCAACCAAAACACAAAGGCTAGAAAGCGGTCTAAAGACCAGATCTTAGTACTAGAATGTTCAATGTATACTCGAGGCTCATTTTCATTCGAAGAGGAAGCTATTCTTAAGAAATGTACCACTACGTCCGTATCTGACGGGAAAAATGTATTAACCTACCCAATATTATATTTTTCTTTTATTTTTTTAAAAGACAACTCCCACATTAGGAATAAACATCCTGTGTCGTGGGGGACTTTACAAACATACATGAAACGGACACAAAGAACATCCAGACTCGGGACAACAATTCGTGGATCACACAAAGTGTTGTACCGCGTGGGATTTGAACCCACGACACTTGGCACTCGGCCAACCGTGCAGTCACTATCGTATCTATTCAAATAGTTTACAGGTGATAATTAGAAAGTAGCTCACTCAGTCGACATGGCGGAATTAGTTAACATTTTCTGCATGTCCATATATATATATATTTTAATTTTTCGGACACAAAGTCATCTAGTCCCAAGCTAAGCAGAGCTTGTGTTATGGGTACTAGACAACTGATATGAATACATATATACTTTTTTTTTGTACATACATACATAATATACCCAAACTTCGAAACAAATATTTTTAGATCACACAAACACTTGGTTCGCAAAATGGGAATCGAACCCGAGACCTCAAGAACAGCAGTCGCATACGCTACTACTGCGCCACAGAGGCAGTGCTTGCTCTGTAAACTTATAAGGAGAACTTCAACTTATTGCCTGATGTATTAAACACTTAGTTAAACTTATTTGTATTGTAGTTATACTACAAATGTAATTTAAAACTTTACATTGATTCTGCTCATGTTTTTCATCAGGCAGAGTAGAGTCACTTTCTATTCTATTCTTTATAAGACAACTCCCACATTAGGAATAAACATCCTGTGTCGTGGGGGACTTTACAAACATACATGAAACGGACACAAAGAACATCCAGACTCGGGACAACAATTCGTGGATCACACAAAGTGTTGTAGGTACCGCGTGGGATTTGAACCCACGACACTTGGCGCAGTAGCAAGCGGCATGGCGACCGCTGACACCACTCGGCCAACCTTGCAGTCATTTGTTTTGATACATATCTTTACTAATAATATAAAGCTGAAGAGTTTGTTTGTTTGAACGCGCTAATCTCAGGAACTGCTGGTCCGATTTGAAAAATTCTTTCAGTGTTAGATAGTCCATTTATCGATGAAGGCTATATATCATTACGCTAATACTATTAGGAGCGGAGCACCAATGAAGAATGTTTCAAAAACAGGGGAAAATTTTCACGCTACGGGCAATAGAAGACGCAAACGAGATTGTGTGGGTCAGCTAGTTATAAATAAAATACTGTATACCCATGTAAACTTACAGTAGAACACAAAATTTCACGCAATGTGGCGATTCTTTCGAAGTGGTTTCATCTCTCTGGTCGAGCCATTATGGATTTAAGCCCAAGCCTCATAATATACCTCACAGATTACCTACTGAACTTACTAAAACTCCACTCCACTAACCAAAAACTTGGGAACTCAGTTGCAGTAGCTGGTAAAAAAAAAAAAAGAATACATAATTCATTGTAATCTTATATATAAAATTCTCGTGTCACGGGGTGCGTAATCGAACCCTAGATTTTCAACCCTCTACGATCAACCCCTATTTTTTTATATTCCATTTTATGGCAAAGCAACGTTTGCCGGGACAGCTAGTCTATTATATAAAATTCTCGTGTCGTGTTGGTGCGTAATCGAACTCCTCCGAAACGGCTCGACCGATTTTGATGAAATTTTTTGTGATTATCCGGTATCTATGAGAATCGGTTCTTATCTATTTTTCATCCCCCTAAATGTTAGGGGTAGTCCACCCCAAAATTTTTTTTTTATTTTTTTGACAAAATTTTTAATTTCTATTTTTTTATGATGCAGCATTAGAAAATACATACAACCCTAGATTTTCAACCCTCTACGATCAACCCCTATTTTTATATATTCCCTTTTATGGCAAAGCAACGTTTGCCGGGACAGCTAGTCTAATATATAAAATTCTCGTGTCACGGGGTGCGTAATCGAACTACTCCGAAACGGCTTGACCGATTTTGATGAAATTTTTTGTGCTTATCCGGTATCTATGAGAATCGGCCAACATCTATTTTTCATCCCCCTAAATGTTAGGGGTAGTCCACCCCTAATTTTTTATTTTTATTTTTCAGCCAAAATTTTTAATTTCTATTTTTTTATGATACAGCATTAGTAAATACATACAACCCTAAATTTTCAACCCCTATTTTTCATCGCGATTTTTATTGACCCACCTCGACAACATATATTCCCTTTTATGGCAAAGCAACGTTTGTCCGGTCAGCTAGTTATGTTTATAAAATTAAGACTTTTTATTGTACCTGTCAGCAATTTGCATTTCATACTCCATACCATCTTCTTTGTAATCAGGGAGTTCTGCATCATTCAATGCGTCTTCAGCGTCAGAAAATGATAGTCCTTTGTTTCCTCCATCTGTAATAAGAACTCTTTTATTACTTTAGTTTATACAAAAGAAATACATATAGACAACACTTCATGTGATCCATAAATTGTTGGTCTGTGTCTGGGTGTTCTTTGTGTCCGTTTGTGTATGTTTGTAAAGTCCCACCGCGATACAGGATATATTCCTAGTGCAGGAGTTGTTTCAAAAAAATATTCATATCTAACACATTACAATTAAAGAAATAAGTACATGAATAAGGATTTATATGGTAAAGGTAAGAGAGCTATGCTTGGCCACATAAAGTTAGCATGCACAGCAGTAGTAGCCAGAAAAGTTCTAGGAAGTGTTGAACAAGGAATACTCTTAGTAATGTATCAAGTTTGAAGTATCTAAGAAAACCTTTGAAGGTATGAAGTGCTATATTTTAATTTACTAAGCTAAGCTTTGATATCGTTTTTGTTAAACATCTCAATAGATAGCGAATAGAAGTATTTATTCATTTTTGAAGTACAAATCCTAGTAATATTATAAACGCGAAAGTTTGTGATTGTGTAAGTGAGTATATTCGTTGCTCTTTCACGCAAAACCTACTGATTGGATTTTGATGAAACTTTACAATAATATTGCTTATACATCAGAATAACACATAGGCTATAATTTATAAAGATTTGCCTCGCGGCGTTTATTGTCGTACCGCGGCTAGCATCGCGGGGTTCAGCTAGTAATTTATCTTCGTTAGCTTCATCAAAAACTTAAAATACAGGCTGTTAGAAAAAACTTGATTTTTGTTGTGACCTGGGGGTTAATTTTAACCACTTCAATTAATAAAAATGTTGATAAAAACAATAATTACCATTTTGGTAATAAACTTTGTACATCCAATTCTAAAGGTAAGTAGTGAATCCTCCTCAATCTTGTTATAATAATTATGTAAGAGTGTGGATAACCCATATCTATATTGTAAATATGAAAGTAACTGTCTGTCTATCAGTCCTACTTTCGCGGCCAAACCGCTGCACCGATTAAAATGAAATTGGACATGGAGATACTTTGATTCTTGAGAAAGGACATAGGCTACTCTTTGCTGCGATAACTCACAAACAAGCAGGCGGAGCCGCGCGCAAAAGCTAGTAAGTTAATATGATTATCTCAAATTAACATTATTGTGGCTCAGTTAAACCACTGTTGCACCAAATAGTACAACGCAAGCTAAAACTTACTCTTAATGTGAGGTTTAACACTTTGGTCTGGTAATAATTGATACTGTTTCAGTTGTTGCCAATGTGACATCAAAGTCTTTGGTGTGCGAGAGGGATAGAAGACATGCGGATTTTGCTCCAGTAACTCTTGAAATTTTTCTTCTGTTGGATGTGATGTCTGTAATTAAATATTTTTATATTAATTAAATTGAATGCTAATATTATTTAAAAAATCAAGTGGTTATATAACATTATGCCTAAAAACTGGTTTTACGAAATGAAAACCTATACAAATAAATAAAATTGGAGTGTCTGTTTGTAATATTAATTTAACTGCTTTTTACTAAATGCATTTGTATGTATACACAGTACATATACCAAAATGACAATATTTTTCGACAGAACGGAACGGGTGACGATTTTGACGGGACTTTCACTGGCAGATAGCTAATTTAATAAGGAGTAACTCTAGCTTTGCCCCGCAGTGTAACCCGCAGCTGTAAAGGTACAACAATATCCGCAGGTAACTCAGAGGGACTCAGCTAGTTATCAATATTAACTCATACTATCATATCATACAATGCTGAAATATTTGATCACAAAAAAGTGTAAATAAATAATGAAAAGGATAGACTATCTATTTATATAGTATTTATATATATAGTAATTTTGACTCAAAATAGTGAAAAATCAATATTTAGATTTTCATCATAAATTTAAAATGCAATAGTGATTCACCTCACAAGAATATGAATTGAGTTGTGACTTACACTAGCTAAAGTTCCAAGTAATTCTTCTTCTGCAGTAGAATACAGTGCTTGCTGCTGTACTGCTGCTATTAAGTCAGGATGGAGATTGCGCATTGCTGCTATTGCCACTCTTGAAATTTCAGCATTATAAAGTAGAGCATACCAACGAGATTGTAACTCACTGATCGTAAACCGGCAAGAGAACTTAATTCCTCGGTGAACTATTCGCAGGTCATTAGTCTGGAAAGTACACATTGTCTCATTACTTTTAGAAACAAAAAATTTACAACAACACTGCATCAGTTCACTACCCTATACAAGATCATTCTTCAGATCTGAAACTAGAATGGGCATGTCTAAAATACGTGGGAAAATTCACAAGGTTATGGATATAATTCCATATATGTATCCAGAAAAAAATATTGATATGGAGTTAAGCAGAGTTCCTAACATATATTAACTTATCCGTTACTTAATACTCAACTAAAAGATGAAAAAAGCAGAGGGTTGACAAGTTTCTTTCAAATGAATTTTAAATTATATATGAAGCTGAACCCCGCGATGCTACCCGCGGTACGACAATAACCACAGGCTGGTGGAGGTGAAGCTAGTATCGTTAAAAATTGTAGCCTATGTGTTATTGTGATGTATAAGCAATATTATACAAAAAAAAAAAAAAAAAACTGGAATGAGCTGTCGCCTGCGGTGTTCCCGGACCAATACGACCTTCAAACCTTCAAGAAAAGAGCGTACTCCTTCCTAAAAGGCCGGCAACGCACTTGTGACGCCTCTGGTGTTGCGGGTGTCCATGGGCGGCGGTAATCGCTTACCATCAGGTGATACGTCTGCTCGTATGCCCACTATACAATAAAAAAAAAAAAAAAAAAAAAGTTTCATCAAAATCCAATTAGTAGTTTTTGCGTGGAAGAGCAACAAACATACTCACATACTCACAAACTCTCGCGTTTATAATATTAGTAGAAGAAACATCACAATTTTTTTTAACATAGCAAGCCCATTTTTACAACATCATCATTATCAATAGCCTTAAACATAGTACTGCTGGATGTGCCTCTACATAGCTAGGAAGATTTAGCCTACTATACCGTGATGGCCAGACTGGTTGGTTTTGGGGTTGTTAGAAGTTTTCCTTCTCAACATCAAAGAGAACTTTGAAGTGATATGCTCATACATAGTTTGTTCAATTTATTGTCTCTTACAACACTCAAAAATGATAAAATAGTGGTGGTGACACTCTATATTTTTATTCCGCCACCACATGGACCATTGTCACATGATTCTTAATAAAATTTATAATGATTACCTGTTGTACACCTAATATCAATGCAAGGTCATCAGTAGGTTTCCAACGTCCCAAATCCTTGGTAGACAAATGACTCAATTGACCCTTACGACGAGATTTCCGCACCAAACTCCCTCCACCAGATACTTTGCTCGAAGCCCTGCGTCGCTCTTGAGGAGGATTTGCAGGTGGTATTGGAGCACTAATCATCGGTAAGTCGGCAGCCTGACTTGTGTAGGACTGAGTGCGCATTCTCTTATCCCCCTTACCAAGTGAAGCCCCTGGCAAACCCAGGCTATATTCAACCAACTCATCGTCGAAACGTCTCCTTTTTATAGACCGTGAGGAACTGAAATGCATTATATAAGAGTTAAGTTATATTTCAATGAAGAAAAAAATGTTTAATAGTATCATTATTGTTGTATATAAGGAATACCTGCGTCTTTTATTGTCATCTGGTGCACTATGAAATGGTGAAGGCGTAGCACTAGGATATTCATTACTATCTGATGCATTTGATGGTGTAGCAGTAAAATCCATTTAAATACGAATTCTTTCAAACTTTCTCAACACAACAGTTTCTTTTGCAAAAGTTGTTTAATTTATGTACGTATTTACGTGTGTGTATTGTATATTTATATCAATCAATCCGATGTCACGTTGACATTAATTGACAGTGTTGCCCAGCTTGGTCACTTTAGTTCAGATTTGTCAAAACGAACATTTTCTGCGTTCTTGGCAGGTGGAGTGTTAAATAATAAAAATATTACACTTGGCTGAATTTAGTCATCTTATTTCAGTCGTTACTGAGTTCAGTCAAGTATAATTGCAGTTAGCTAGCTAGCATCCTAAATTCAGAAGCTAAGACGGTTTCTGACTGACTGAATCATTTAGAAACATATTAGATTATTCTTTTTTTTAGGTCCCCCTTTGGTGGAATATCCGTTTAATTAAAGTCTTTTAAAAATATTGAAAACTTGCTAAGACGGCTTTTTTGATATCTGTATGCGCGATATTCTGTTAAAACAGATGGTTCCCCCCTCTAAAACCCAAACGGCTGGTACGTAGCTGAACTTCCTGATGAAAAAGATCCTGATCCTTATGAACTTTGAAGGAAATTAACGACTTTTCAGGAGTCCTAGAGTTTGTAAAATGCGCTTACTTAGTAAACTTTGTCTAAAAAGTCCGGTTCTTAAAATAATTTATTTAATAAATAATTCGCGTTGAATAAGAAATACTGTTTGAGAAATCTCTTAGACTTTATTAAAAAATGAAGACTAGGAAGTTTATGATTTTAAATTAAAGTATCTAATCATTTTTAGTTAAACGATTCTGGCTATTACGTATGCTCTTAAAAATGCTTAACTGAAACGTCTTTGGTTGCCAAACATCGAGTACAATATAATGCTTCTGCAAAGTCTGCCTCTTCGACATAGCTAACCCAAGAAATTGTCATAATTGTCAATGTCAATTGTAATTAAATTGTTAGGTTGTTTTTGGAAGAATACTTACAAAAATGTCCTATTTAATGCGTGCCATCGCATTTCGACCGAAAGATGTGATCACTAGATGTTATAATAAGATCGTTATTACTGACGACGGTTCCACAATAGTTGCACTTCATAAAGATGTAGAATTTCCTTATAAATTTTCAAAACCACTTCCTGAGGAAACCAAACTGGATACGTCTGTTTTAAGGATGACCGACACATCTGAAGTCTACAGGCTGTTTAAAGAAATGAAGCCAGAATTGGCGAGAAAACAGTTGTCTACTATTACTCTAACAACAGAACACAGGTGGTTCCCTAGAGCTAGGGATAAGAAGGCTAAGAAAACTGAAATGAATCGTCCGTTTTTGTAAAATATATTTGTTTTTTAGTTGTAGTATTAAATAAAACACTTACTAAAATGCTTTTTGTTTAATTTTACGCAATTGTTAGGGTATAATATCAAAGGTATTTTTACGTAACTACATGTTTATAATAATTTTGTCATCAAAGGAAACCTACTTCAAAAGGTAATTTTTTGGAAGTCAATAAAAAGTCTAGATGAAGGTTTAAATAAATAGCTTTATTTGCAGTACTTTGTATATGTATTTGTTTCATAAATTAATGATGGCATTCATGATGTATCCAGCCTACAGTTCATATTATTTGGATTATGTTAGAGTATAGTTTCAAGTACCCACATTAACATTTATTATACTTAATTTATAAATATTATTGTATTATTTTCACATTTTACATAATGTTTAAAAAGATAACATGCTTCATCTATGAAATATAAATAAACTAACAAGCCTTAGTTTATTAGCTATAATATTAAATAGATTTTCTTACGTTGTTGTTACTCTATGGAGACTTATGATATTTAATATATTATGCAATAAAATAAATAATCTTTCTACATCACATTAGTCACAAGATGCAAAAAGAAACCGCCGGGTTGAATATGTAACAGCTCTATAAATATATGCTTATGCTTAGCAGTAGACTATTAAAAGTTATTGATGTTGATAAAACATATAGCTTTATTCACAAGGAGTAATGGTGACCAGGCACTCCTACAGGATGCTTCATTCCTTAAGAAAGTTGTATGTGTCCGGCCGGTCAGCTAGGCGCCCCCTCAAAATAAACATGCACATGAAACAAAGTATTATCTAACTTTTCACATTTAAAACTATTTACTTGATTACAATATTAAGTGTATAGCTGTTATCCACCCGGCAGTTACTAATCATTTGTTTAACCATGCCTTTTACATTCAATATCACAATGTTTGTTTCCTTTGGTGCTCTTTACATCTAAATATGGCACTTATAAACATCGACTAGCTTGTCATGGATCACAACTTTTTTTATAGTAAAGTTGCTATGCTTTGACATCACATCACTTTTTACAAAAATAATATCAGATTATCTACTGACTTGACTATCTTATAACTTTCGTCTATTTTATTTCTTCGCCATATAGGAAATCAGTTTAGAATTATTTTTCTGTATTAGAAACAAGGTTTTCTATAAAGAATTATATGTCTGTTTTGGAAATTGGTTTCTAACCGTTAGTTGCCAATATAGCCGAAGGGTATTTTACAAATGATATAAATTTCCAAACTGAAGAACTTAATTGTTTGATTAAGTTATTTCTTATAATAGATTTTCCTTAGAAAATCTATGTAAAGCAGTAATCACTAAACATCAGGTAAAACGGCAGGCAGCAATATAGATACAATACTTTTTTTTTTATAATCTCTTAGCTCACATAATTAATATTTTAAATATAATCTGTATTATTTATCACCTAAAAAGTTTTCATTTCATGAGAGGTTTAATTTAAACTTATATATTATTTAATAGTGACACATATGTGCAGCCAAATGTTACTTGGCAAGTAGTGCGAGTCTTGAAACAATGAGTGCTCACTGCGTGTGACATGTGCCCCAGCCCACAAACCCGCGAGGTGCGAGCCAAATGACATACATGCTAAATTAAATACCAGTACTACGAGTCATTCATCACTCTAAGGCAAGGGTCAGTGCCGACGGACGGAGTGGCGGCGAACAGATTCATTCAGTAACAATTTAATTTCAACCTAAACTTCTTCAGAATGTAACTGTATTTGAATAAAATGAGTCGTCAGTTTTTTTTCTTTTCCATCTTATCTTTATCAAAATTGTTACTGAATGAGTCTCTTTACCGTCAGTACGTCCGTATGCGCTGACGCTAAGGACATAGTCGCCAGTCTTGAAAAAAAAACTTATCATTAATACAAAAATATAGGTAGGTATACACAACATCCATAATTATTGTGTTCAGATAAACGTCATTTCATGACTATAAGGCTATGCATTGTACTATAGTCGTTATATTAATAATCGTCAATTACATACTATTTGGAAGCTTTTTATAAACTGATTTTAATATATTTTCTTAATCTACATAACAGTTTTTAAATTATATATATATATATTTCAGCCACCATCTTCTATTAATACAAAACAAAATGGCACACGAGAATATAACATACATATCTATACACTTCGTATCTTGGCGATTCCGAACTTCGCGCAGATAGTTGCGCAATAACTAATTTCGTTTTTTTTTTATTTAATTAATTTGTAGTCAACTGGCAAACTGGTCACTGACTGTATTAGGGAAATTTTATTCGTACATTAGTATATAAATGACAATAACAGTTCTCTTCACGAGTTTACATGCGCTAAAGTTCGCAGAGCCTATGTTCAAACTCGCCAAGATATGTCAGTCGTATAGTAATTCAATTTATTAAAACATCAAATATCAACAGATTCGAGGCAAAAACTAATTTCTATAAATATTTCTCTGTAACTAAAAATAAAGCTTTTAAAAATATATTTATAACATCAAGAAATACAATACATTTTATATCAAAATATAATTGTGAAATTATTTTTATACTAATTTAATTAAAAACAATCTGACTTAACAAATAAATAATATACCTGTACAAAAATAGCTACATGTCCTGCAATTTTATAGGAAAAAAATCTTTAGTTATTCATAAAATATGTTTTTTTAAAGAGTTAAATAGGAATTTATTTAATTGGTTTTAAAGTAGGTGTTAGCCCACAATAATCATATTAAACTATTAGCGAATATATATTTAAATATGACTTTAAATTTGAAAACGTCTTACCTAAAATAACTTAAAATTTAGTAACAACTTTTTGCAAGATTTATAATAGTCAACAATTCACAAGTAAATGTCTGTCATGTATAATTTTTGGCCACACACAAATTAACCATCCCAGATATTGCAATAACGTGCAACCCTAGCCTACATTAGTCATAGTCGCATAAAAGATAATCAAAAATATGGTGTAAAAACCGTCGGTACTCTCCTCTTATCTCTTTTCAAATTTTGGATATGGACTGTCAAATATTGAGCTTTACTTTGAAATATTAAGGTCCATTTAGTGTTGTTTGCGGATATGAAATACTTGATTTAGTCACGGTGATAGTAAGCTCGGTCGAGACTTCGTACTCGATAGGGTCGGGTGGATACTGAGAGATTGAGGAGAGAGTTATGGATACCGTAGGGTCAGCGGATCCGATTAAGGCGGAGCTCCCTCTCTAGCTGTTGCAGCTGGCGGATAAAGCCCTCGTTGGGATGAATGTCACGACGGGCACGAACTGTGCCAATTGCTTCAGCGAGAGTCATTCCTCGTTTGATCATGAGGAATGCTAGCGCGCACGTAGCAGACCGCGAAACACCCATCATGCAATGAACTAAGACGCGCCCTGAAAGAGATAGACATGCAAAATTTCGATTAAATGTAAAAATATTAAAACACACCATTTAAAAAAATGAATATTTATATTACAGAACGCGTTTAATGTACCAAATAAGATTAAATAACATTTCAGTAAGTGCAGTGGTATTTTCTGTTAAAGTACCTTAGCGAGTTAATTATTTTCGACTTGGATCTCTTGTAATCCAGTCCATAACCTTTTCTCTCTAGAAGAGAGTATGGAGTTGGTTAGACAAATCCAAAATGAGACGGTTGCTTTAGTATTTACTCTTCCCTGTTCAAAACAATACCAGAGAAAACTAATGCAGTTTTAAACGAATTATCTACATATTTGATAAATAATATCATAATGTTAACATAAGGTGTCCAAACTGGATGCTAAAAAATATATTGAAAAATAATTAAAAATACCTCCGCTTGAAACTGCCTCATCTATGAAGTTAGCAGCTATGTAGAAATACTTTGAAATATCGGTCGATGGCAGGTCCATAAGTTGGAAGCCCTTATAGCGAAGTCCAGGGCAGTCGCGATAGTAAAGGTGGTCTGTATCCACCTGAGTGTAACGCTTGCCTTCCGCTGTGTTGAGAACATAGTTGACGCCCATACGTCGTAAGAATTGTTTGTCCTTTGCTGCAACACTAAATTTAAAATATCGATTGAAACTTATAGTTTTTATTACTTACATTTTCGTGAGTAAACAATATTTAGATGGTAAGTCACGCTACGGCCCTAGAATTATCTTATGACCTAGAGCCAAAGTACGGTTCGATGGCTCTTTAATGCTATCAAATTTCGAGAGCTTTGATTGGTTTAGAATAATATACATGTATACGTACGCGTCTCCAACATACAATCCAGGATATACTTCGTTAACGTCTGGCGTTGCGTTGTACGAGATATCAGCGAATGGGCTGGAGCGGAACGGTGCCATTGAGTTCAATATTGATGACGGCGCCCCGAAACTCTGTTTACGGAAAGTTCGCGTTATAAATCTACAAAACGATTGACCCATCTTTTAAATTTTTGTTACTTGGCACAAAAAATCACTAAACACAACTGTGGCGCTTGCACTTAATATAGACAATGATAAAGTTGTGGAACACTGCAATGGTGATAAACAACTGGTAATATTAGCGTCACACCAAAGTCAATGTAAGATAAAGAATGAAACGCCTAATCTACGCGTACTTGTTTACTAACACATTACGTGTTCATTAATGCATACGTAATGTGTAAGTAAACAAATTGTGATAATTGATATTTACACATCGCTCAACTAATGATCCTTATTACTTAAAGACATTTTATTTACTAGGATTTCACACGCAAAAAACATTAAGTATTCATGAATTATTAGTATGTTGTTTAAAATAGGTCAAATCTAAAAGGAAATTCACAAATTCTGCCAATTCAAAGAAGTGTTGCTCTCCCCAAAAGAAGGTCAACATTATACTGATTGGAATGAGTCAAGGCCTTTTTACAGAGTTATGTAAAGGGTATATGCCCTAATTACAAAAGCAAAGCATGCAAGCTTGTTTCTACACGCCTACTTACAACTTCAATGAAATTTAAGATATAAAATGGTGATGAACATGATTTAACTCAATCAGTAATATGATTACATTATGTCACGATATAAAGCAAATTAGAAATATGTGGTAATTGACCGCTGATATATACAATTTCATTGAATTTATAACAGAACCTTTACCGTGCCGTTATCTGTGTATAGTTGTAAAAACAAGCACAGGTCAACTCTGGTGAAAATACAATACAGGCCATGTGGACCAGTAATAAATACCATTAAGGTCCTTAGGTACGACCCTACACGTTGTTCTTTAGCCGCACAATATGAATGAGTTCTTGGAAATAGTGAGTACTGTCAATGACATGAAGTACAATATTAATAAATCATTATAATATAAAAATAAGTAATTGAGGGTATGTACGTGTTAGACAAGGGCGTCTTTACTCATAGTGCAGGAGCAGCCCTAACACTGTAGCATAAATGTTAGGGGTGGAGCCGGCCGGCTAAGGAGACGGCGGAGCGGGACCGAGAGAGGTTTAGAACTCTACCGGCCCGCCAGGCCCGGGAACGGGCCAGGTACCGCAGGCGACTCGGGCGACGGAGATCTCAGAATGATCTCCATCCTCCATAAGCGCAAGCCTGGGGGTGACAGATGAGGCCATCCATCTGGTAGAGGCGCGGACGCTGTGCAGCGTGCTCGCCCCGAGGGACAATAATGGGAACACCGGGGTTCCCACACAGTAGGGGGCCATCTACAAAGCATAGGTGGCCCGACGTACGTCGGGGTTCCAGGGTTTTCCTTTCTAGGGTGCACCTGGTTCCCCGGCATCTAGTACCCGAGACGACGTGCGGTTTTAGTCGGTTCGAGTCCGACATGCCACCAGGAGTTGATATCCAAGAGGATTTCCGCAGAAGAAAAAAAAAAGAAGTTGCGTTTTGGCAATTTGCAAGGGAATTTGAAAAATACTAATTTTAAATAATTAAATTTATTAATAAAAACATGATGATTTGTAAAAATATTTATTTATACTAATATTATAAAGCTAAAGAGTTTGTTTGTTTGTCTGAATGCGCTAATCTCAGGAACCGCTGGTCCGTCTTGAAAAATTATTTCTGATTTGGATAGTCCATTAATCGAGGAAAGCTATAGACTATATATCACCACGATAATACTAATGGGAGCGGAGCACCAATGAAGAATGTTTCAAAAACGGGGGAAAATTTTCACGCTACGAGCAATACTCTTAGAAGACGCAAACGAGGTTGCTTAGTTCAGCTATGTGAGTATATTTCTTTAGCCAAAAAGTTTACACATGCTTTTTTTGGCCATTTGTAACTCACATGCATATTTCTTAATCAATTATTACTCTAGCCCTCTTTAGTAAGCTGCAATTATTGTAATTGCATACGGGTGCTTTACGGGCTAGGGTCGCCTCTGGTGGTATGTCACACGCTTTGTTTTGGTAAAAAAAAACAAAAGACTATACACAATACTGTTTTTGTTTCAAACTAATACATCATAATCTTTTCAAAAATATTTATTGTATGGTCTGGTTTATAGTTAGCCTGATTAGAGGTAATAGAGCCACGCTAATCTGAATACGAATGAGCCGGCTCGACCGGGACGGTAACTAACCTCGCTCAGAAGATCAACGTAAAATGACAGCATTCGTGCTTCGTTATTGAGTGCGAGACAGGAGGCCCAGTGATGCAGAAGAATTACTAGGCCACCGTGGTGTAGGTCACCATGCTGCATTGGCTGCATTCGCAACGAGTATGGTGATCACCAATCTTGGATTATTGGAGGAAATGCTTTCTATCAGGCATATTTAATAAATGCATTAATGTTTTCAGGATCATCCAGTACTTTAGTTTGTTGCGAGTTTTGTAGCAGACTGTTAAATAAATAAAATTTGCTTTCTATCGTGCCCTGCCGTCTGCGTGGGGTTCATATTTTATTAATTTTTGGGAAAGACGTCGGTATACCAAAGGCGGACTGTAATTTTCTATTGATATGTATATTTGATTGAATTCAAATTGAATGTCAAACTTCAGCGGCTTTAAGTCGTGCCACTTCACTGTGATGATATGAGTTTTGTGCCTTGCCAAGAAACTTTGCAAGAATCTATTTCTACAAACGTTAACGCTTTTATTCTCTTCTTTCATACATTGCTTTTATGAAACTTCAACCTTTCAGCTTTTACACAGCGCACGCATTGGAAACCCCCAAAAGGAATAATTTTCCTCCATTTTACAACTTTTTTTTATATTCTGCTCCTTTTGGTCGTAGCGTGTTTAGTCTATGGCATTACTTGATAGCTGGGCTATCTAACACTGAAAGAATTTAAAATCGTACCAGTACTTCCTAAGATCAGCGCGTTCAACTAAACACACTAATAAGGTTTATCATATTTTCTGTTTCTATATACTATCATTTACGTTTTCTACTTTTATTATCGTATTACGTTTGTAGAGCTTCGCTATGGAGACTGATTCTATACTCAACTAAGGTAGGTACTTTTATACGTACTACGTACACGTACGTACGTATAGACTGCCAAGACTATTACCCTTCCTTTTAGTCTGCCATAGTCGGGTAAAAGAGTCTCGAACATAACTTGTGTACCTACGTGATTCGATATCGATTCATATGACGACAGAATGACTTCAATAATCCTTTTTGTTTAATCGGATCTTACCAACGTTTACTTCCTTTGTTTTTATTTTATTTTATAGGGGGCAAACGAGCAGACTTATCGGTGTGAAGTGATTACCGCCGCCCATGGACACCCGCAACACCAGAGGCGTTACAAGTGCGTTGCCGGCCTTTTAAGAAGGAGTACGCTCTTTTCTTGAAGGTTTGAAGGTCGTATTGGTCCGGGAACACCGCAGGCGATAGCTCATTAATCAGTTTTGTTGTGGTTTGTGTGGACGCTTTTCGTAAAATTGCTTTTTAAAACAAATACTGTGAGAGTAATATGATTTCATTCCGTTTCATTTCAGGAAAAACCATATTCACAGCACCATTTAACCGTGGGAGAGCTATGCTTCGGCATGAATGGGTCGGCTCGACCGGAGTGATACCACGGCCTCACAGAAAACCGGTGTGAAATAGCGTTTGCGCTGTGTTTCACTGAGTGAGTGAGGATACCGAAGGCCCATATCCCAACCCCTCCCCCTATCCCCCAAAGGTCGGCAACGCACTTGTGACGCCTTTGGTGTTGCGGGTGTCCATGGGCGGCGGTAATCGCTTACCACCAGGTGATACGTCTGCTCGTTTGCCCACTATTCAATAAAAAAAAAAAAAACCAATGACAGATTGATGATGATGATAGATTCAAGATTGTATACTTCTGTTACACTGTATTGTTATTATGTTTTACGTATATATTCTTACCACTTTATTAAATATACTCAGAAGGAGCTGCTCAGTTTTAGTTTAGCTTGAAAACATAGCAAGTTGACTTGTGAAATGTTAGGAAGCAAATGAATTTTGAATAGTTATTAAACGATTTGTTAATTCTATAACCTTCCTGCTTGTTATTATTTTTGGGTTAAGTCGTAGTAGTCCTATTTATTTTTAAACTATTTCGACTAGTTCAGTTGTTGTACATACAAGAACAGAATTTTCGATTGACACGTTTATATGAACAGAAACAGAGCTAGAGTAATTAAATTAACTTTTATCGTTAGAAAATTTAATGCATGAACATGCCAAATCAACTGATCGGAGCCGACTAATGTTATCATATCTGTATACTCCCAATAAAAATGAAGTACATGACTTAATTTAGGGAATAAAACACTTAATTTAAATATGTTACGTCACATCAGAAAATTTGTGTGTCAATTACCCCTGCCTTGCCTTAAGCCTGCATGGTTGGCCGAGTGGTTTCAGCGGTCGCCATGCCGCTTGCTACTGCACCGAGTGTCGTGGGTTCAAATCCCACGCGGTACAACACTTTGTGTGATCCACGAATTGTTGTCCCGAGTCTGGATGTTCTTTGTGTCCGTTTCATGTATGTTTGTAAAGTCCCCCACGACACAGGATGTTTATTTCTAATGTGGGAGTTGTCTTTTAAAAGAAGAATAACACTCTTCTGCAAATTCAAGGACTCTAGATTTGATTTGGTACGATAGGAGAGTGTATTGTAGGATTTTGTACAAAAACTAAATTACGTCTATTTTAAGTGCTCGGTGGTATTTGATATGACTGCACCGACATAAATTTTGCGACGAAGCTGAGCCGTCGCCAATAGTATACAAGCAGTCTGTCGATTAAATGCTGTCATTCAATATTCAATACTTTCTTAAAGTTACAATTAAGGTACAACAAAGTCTAAATTTCAAACTATTTATAAAGCTTACGTTACGAAGTGTCGCGAAGTTTGCGACGTCCATTGGATTGAGCGTAACAGTGTCATGATCTACATTTTTATTGCATGTTGGTGGCACAAGTTCAAGTTGTACGCAAGGCATAGCTTATGCAGTCCCATAAGTGGGTAGTTAGATACAAAAATACTGAACATAATATAATTCAGAGCATAATGTTTAGTAATCTTTCTACAGTAAAGCTAAGAGGCACTTCTAAGACAGGTAGTCTCAAAACATAGGAACTTGAAATATTACTTGTATACAGATAGACTTGCATTTGAGAGTAGCTACAAGTAGAGCTGAAGATAGGCAAAGGCAAAATCAAAGATAATCAATGTAGAATGATTGAAAGCTTGTAAAGAAACTTTAATAGCGAAGAAGCGTAGTCCACACCTTAGCTTAATAGTTTGACTTGTCTTCACCCAATAAAATTAGAGATATCAAGGGTCTGATTCCAATAATAAAAAAATAGTTTTATTTTGAACACTAAAAGATTTCACTAGATTAATTTGTTTATTTACTATTTATTTAGATGTTAGAGTTGATCCTTTATATCTGTTATATGAAATACTAGCTGAACCCCGCGGTGCTACCCGCGGTACGACAATAATCACAGGCAACGTCGCGAGGCGAAGCTAGTATCTTAATAAATTATAGCCTACGTGTTATTCTGGTGTATAAGCTATATCATTGTAAATCGTAAAATAAGTAACTTTTCTGGTTGATTTTTTACACCTTGTTTCTTGAAAAACGCAAATATCTTACGGAACCCTATTTTTTTCCAAAAAAAATATAGCCTATGTTATTCGTGGATAATGTAGCTTTCAAATGGTGAAAGAATTTTTAAAATCGGTCCAGTACTTTTTGAGTTTATTTGTTACATACAAAAATACAAATCTTTCCTCTTTTTAATATTAGTGTAGATTATGATAAGTTCTTTCGCATCTTGGATAACTATATGACGGCAAACTCTACACAAATCCCGGTACTGTGTCAATATAAGAATGGATAAGTTGTCAATGAAATAAAGACATTTTTTCAGAATGGCCAATCGTCCAGGACTATGTGTACTTGAAGAATGAACTTTCACATGGACCAACTAACACTCATTTAAAAAAAAACAAGCCGCTCATGATAAATTACAATTTTGACTTTATATTTCAATGTTTAAACTCTTAAATGAAGAAAATAAATATTATAATTGTAGAAACATTCTTGAGATAGGTAGTAACAGAGATGCACAACTGAACTAGTTGGAATAAAAATAAATGCATAAAGTATTTATGTATAAAATTAAATCAACCACTAGTATTTTTAAAAGCTACAGACAATTTTTGTATCATTTTAAAAAAATGGGAGCAACACTTGATGTTTATAATTAAATGTTATGGTTGTATTATGCAAAATGAAAATCGTATGTTTAATAAAAAAACACTTATAGTCGTTCCAATAGTTTATTTAACTTTTGACAGCTCTAATACTTAATCAAATAGTGATACCCTGACCCGTTACCTATTCGATTTCTTTCATCGATCGATTTTATGCATTAAGAAGTTTTAATCGATTTAACAAACTCATTATTTTATAGATAATTTCGTACTTCATATTTCTATGTGTTTCAATGTGCGACCTCCTTTGTCAAAATAAAGAAGAAATGGATTAAAAGAATGTTGTTCAAATATGACGGTTCTATGTCATGAAAAAATATATAAAAGGAACTGAATTTTCAAAATGTATTATTGTATTGTGTTGTAATTCAGTGGTTAATATTGTATTTGTTAAACTATTGATGATCTTTATTAAATCTCTCTATGTCTATTTTAAAATAATCTACAGTATTTCAATGAGTAACCTTCAATATAGTTGAGTATTTATATTCCTCCGTATTGATTTATTTGTGAATTCTCACGTTTGGTTGAGTTGAGCGTATCGTTCCTGCCTTCGTTACTGTCAAAATGCCAAAAAAGAAAGTACTCAAAGGACAAACAAGAGAGTTTGTCTTGCGACTTCGTGAATACTTTGAAAAGGAAAGCCGTAATGGTGGGCCTCTTATACCAGTGACTCAAGTTAGAGACCGTGTTGCAGCAGCATTAGGTATTAGTGCTCCAACAGTGGCAAAAATAACAAAAGAAGGCTACGGCAGCAGTGGCATGGAACAGAATAAGCTATCTACACCTAAGAAAAAACGTCCGCCTAGTAAAGTTACAGCCGTTGACAATTTTGACGCTGATGCTATTCGTCGTCATATATACGACTATTACCAAAGAAAAGAGATTCCAACATTAAAAAAACTAACACAATCTCTTCGAAATAGTGGTTTGTTCCGTGGTCAAAAATCTTCTCTGACAAAGGTATTGAAAGACATTGGAATGTTATTCCAAAAATGTGACAAACGAAAAATTTTAATGGAACGCAATGATATTGCTTTGTATAGATGCGATTTTTTAAGACAAGCAAAAAAAATAGAAGATTGGTCGAATGTTGTTTTCACAGATGAAACTTGGCTCAATGCTAATCATACGCTGTCAAAAACTTGGACTGACAACACCGTTGGCTCCACTTCTACAGTACCAATGGGAAAAGGCGAACGACTGATTATTTGTCATCCAGGAATAGTAAAAGGATTTGTGCCAGGCGCTCTATTAGCTTTTAAATCCCAGAAAACAGGAGATTATCATGAGGAGATGAATTCGAACGTGTATGAAAAGTGGTTCAGAGAAATGCTTACATCACTCGAAGAGCCATCAATAATATTTATTGATAATGCACCTTATCACTCTCGTCAAATTAATAAAATACCAACACAGGCCAACAAAAAACATGAAATTATAAACTGGCTCCGTGACAATGGCGAAGAGGTGAATGAGTCCCTACTAAAAGTAGAGTTAGTAAAGATATTAAAAACAAAGAAGCTGCCAAAACGATACGTCATAGATGAAATGGCAGCAGAGCATGGGCATACCGTCCTCAGAATTCCCCCATATCACTGCCAATATAATGCAATTGAAATGATCTGGGCACAAGTTAAAGGATATGCTGCGAGGAACAATACAACTCCTCCTTTCACCGCAAGAAAAATGCTGAATTTACTGAAAAATGCGTGTGAAAAAGTAACTCCAGAAAACTGGGCGAATGTTGTAGAAAAAACAAAGAAGGTGATAATGTCGGATTGGGATCGGGATGTTGCATTCGACAATTTATCTATCCAAGAACTGATAATCAATATTACTGAGAACTCAAGTGATGATGATTCCTGGTCATACGAAGAAGACGATTCTTTATAATTAAAATTAGTATTACAGTACCTCTTTTGGTTGTTTTATTTTTAATCCGTAAATTACTACGAATTTCAACATTTTGTACCTGTTCATTACAAGTAAGTACCGCAGGTAGTTTTTATTTGAACCAACTATAGTAAGTCTAAACAATTATTTTAGATTCATTAATTTGCGGCGAATACATTCGATCCCATTACTAGGTACGAGTACGATGGAACTGTTTTCATTACGCAAATTATTTATGCATTGAAACAGAGACATTTAGGGCATTTTAATGCAAAATAATAAAGCTTTTTACGTGATTTGATATAAAATATAATCACAATAATTTTATTGTATGTTTTATTAATATAATCGATAATCGATTTATTTCAAAACCGTTTTTATAGTCTGTGGTCATTAATTACGAATGACACATCCCTAAGTAGGCGGAGCCCACCCATAAAGTACAGTATTATCTGTAGTACATTGTATCAAAAATTATTACAAAACTTTATGTGCGTGATCTGTCAAAAGTTAAATAAAGTATTGGAACGACTATAAGTAAATCTGTTAATGCCATTATCATAAAGATAACTCAAAACGATAGTACATACATCAGAATATAAAATTGGTCTTCGGGAATACCGTGAATACGTAAGCTGCGAAAAAAAATTGATTAATTTTGCACTTACAATCACATTCGATTTTCATAGCATCTAATATAAATTCCCGAGATTATGTTACCCAGAATCTGTATTAAGAAAGCCGATATCCCTTTCTTAATACGTACGGATATTTCGACCTTGAATCCGTGACTAATAATAGTCTAAAAATAGATCTAGGGAATAGTCCGTTCTATATATATCAACATAAAATGGAATTTTCCTATAAAATAGGTGAATATCAAGAAGGGATCAGAAATATATCCAGAGAATCAAATACATTTATTTATAAAACGATGTAAATGAGGCGAAATACATGAAAATACTCACCGAATCCCTGTAACTCATATTGAAGATTTTATGTACTATTTACCGATTATAAACTTATTTCAAACTTTAAATTATTGTTTTTTAATTTTTTATAAACGAGTAAACACTGTGCTCTCAAAAATCGTAATTTAAACAACATAAATTCAGTATTGCCAGTGAAAACTGTCTGTGAAGTAATTAAATTGCCAGGTAATATAACCCTTTTCCCAATTTCCAAACTTCATTTATCCAAAATATATGACTCCAATTTTCTAAAACTTTATAGCAAACTGTGCATAGTTTATTCCGGTGAGAGAACATTGCACGGTGGCTGAGCTGCTAAGTGGAGACCAATGTTCCAAATAATAATTGAGGAATAAATAATTGATGATTTGAATTTTAACTATAGAAATTATGAAGAAATGACTGATATTGATATCTGAGATACTAAAATTAATAAACTTTTATTACATGAATTATATTCTATTGCTTTAATTTAAAGAATGCTGTTGAAAGATGAGATGATGCGGAGACCATTTAGTTGTTATAACTAAAGTTACTTTTATAGGGACTTGATCGCTATAAAAGATTATGATTCATAATTTTAAAATTCAAAACAAACAATTTCCAATTAAAATTTCATAAGGATACTAAGTAACGCGTAATTCAAAATCGTCATAGCACGATTTTTTTTATATCTTACAGTGTAAACAACATTTACAATGAATCTAGTACATATTAAAAAAGTAAAAACTAAAACCCAACTACGACCCAAAAACCAAAAAATAAACCCAAAAACGACGCTGAAAAAGGTATGAAACAAATTTGAAAAACCGTTGTAGTTTTGGTCGTAGTTGGGTTTTAGTTTTTACTTTTTTTTATATTTATAATGTTTTGGTGCCGTTTTAATATAAATTTGTTTGGGAAGTATATTTCAAATACCATTGAAATATCACAGTTATCGAATAAATATGGTCAAAGTCACGAGCAAATGCTAATAATATATATATTTGAAATGTACAACCTTCTCAATGATACCACACACGGCTTAAATAACTTAAATTTATTTTTTAGCATATTATTTTATGACCTATAGAAAGCTCCACATTAAATTCAGTGACACGTCATATCGATTTTCAGAATATTCTATTTTCAGGCCTACCTATGATTTTTATTGATCAAGAGTAACTGACACGGAAAACGTTGTTTTGCCAATAAATAAAAATTGGTGGCTCACCCTTAGACCTTTTCTCAGACCTAATACCCGATATGCACACTACTTTTAATGAAATAAAATGACTTAGGATATTTCTTGTTCTCAAAAATTAATTTTACAAATTCAATCCTTTGATGTTGTTCTCGACTTTTTGTTTTAGTTGATTCTAGTGGTGCAAAATTTTAGAGGTTACTTAACTTTGACGACTGACGTGAGTGACGTATCATGTTGTTTAGCACGTCACTAGTGCGTGTGGAACCGCGCCTCGTTTGCGTGTTATTAATAATAATAATACAGTGATAAAATCATAAATATGTTAAAATTCTGATATTGACACATTTTTTTCCATTGCCTTAATATTCTTTGTGAAAATGGATGAAAAAGAAGAATTGCATCTAACCTCTCCGGAGTTACAAGTTTTGTCTGAACTTGACAGGTAATAATAAAACAACTCGAAGTGCTATTTATTTGCTTTTTAATCATAGGAGAAATCACCTTAATTTATCTTGTTAATGTTTATTGTTATTGAGTTACTGTTTTCGAATATGCACCTATCGGTTTGTTTTAGAAGATTGTAGTTCAGAACTGATATTGAATAGAAGATTGCATCTTTACAATTACTGCGTCTGCATTAGGTTCTTTTAGATTCTAATTTTTTTTAGAAAAGACTAATAAAAAATTTGACAAACTTAAAACTTGATTACACAACGATAAAATAATAACCATATTCTCTTAATTTAGTACTCAGAATCGCATTGTTATTCATTATCATATGCGTTTGTTATTTTTGTCAGTACACATGAGAGTAACGCTACATAGTGCATATGCAGATTTCAATAGCAATATCATCCAAAACAGTAAAATCACAAATTTTCTTATTAAATGCATAGGCTAGTAAAGGTCCTTCATGTTCCTGCCATTAAACTGTTTATGTTTTTACTAAAACATGTAGTAAACATACCCATACTGTTTTTTAAATACAATGTGAAGTAGCATATACATTTAATTATTGTACCTCGTTTAATATATAATACTTTTAATATACTTTTTACCGTGGGAGAGCTATGCTTCGGCATGAATGGGTTGGCTCGACCGGAGTGACACCACGGCCTCACAGATAACCGGTGTGAAATAGCGTTTGCGCTGTGTTTCACCGAGTGAGTGAGGATACCAGAGGCCCATACCCCAACCCCTCCCCCCATCTCCTTTCCCATCCCCCCATCCCCTTTCCCATCCCCCAAAGGTCGGTATTACAGGTGGCCATGAGCGGCGAAAATCGTTTACCATCAAGGAATGTGTCTGCTCGTTGGCACCCAACACCATAAATAAAAAAACTATGCAGTACATCACAGCAAAAAGTAAAAAACAATGAAACAAACCCATACCCTATACTCGTACTAACCTGTCTTAAGCAAGGCATAGTACAATAGACCAAAACTTCCTTTTAAAGCTTTTATAAGCTGTGCACACACCCATATTGCACCAAAAAAATGTACAGTGGAGTATGATGAACTACATTTTAACATCTATGGTTTTATTCCCATTTGTTTAATAGTGGCCAGACTATTTACTGTCAAAAGAGCATGTATAATAAATATAACTATTTAGGACATCTCTGTACTATTATAAATACATACAAATCATACAAACATTTGCTCTGACCTGGGAATCAAACTCAAGACCGCAGAGGCAGTCAAACATATAAATAAATAAATATTTCTGACATATTTTTAAATACATACATGCAGTTGACTTATAAACCTCTTGCACTTAAATCCTATTGTATATTAATTTAATAAATAGTACTCTTATAGTAAGATAGCAAAATGACTGAACTTTCAATTTCATAATCCTCCACATATCCCTTGAAATGCAATTCAATTTGTAAAAAAGTAATGGATTCATATGTAAATATTAAATTGTAATGAAAATTTGTTTTTAATGATTTCAGCCGCCAGTTTGGTGTTCTAAAGCTACGCGGGCCTGAACATGCTAGAAGAAGAGCACTTATTCTCAAAGCTGTCAAATATCTTGAGGGCATGTTGGTTCAAGTCAAGGTAACTTACTTACTTTTGTAGTTTAACTGTAGAGCTAGGCTTATGGCTCTTCGCCTCATGCCGCCCTGAGTGTGGCCGCGGATGGACGGGATGGGTTTTCCCCTCCATCCGCAATACAGGCTAACCGCGACGAGGCGACGTACGCGTGTGCCGTGCGTCGCCTAAAATGAGATTATTTTTTACCAGCAGAGGGTGCCCGCTTCAATGCGGGCAGGCGCTGGGAGGGGTCCGGTCGTGTTAATAATTGCAGTTCCTGGACTCCTCCCTTCTCAGGCGCAGAGTTGGCACACCGTGTGGTTTTAGTCGGTTCGATTTCGACACACCACCCCGCCGTAAACTCCGGTGGGGTGACGGCCCGAGGGGGTTTCCACACATTAAAATAAAAATAAAAAAAGGCTTATGGCTCTTACCTGGCCACATGTTGGTGGTCGGTGGGTTGCGTGGTGAACCGGTGTCAGTTCCTACGCCATTCGAGTTCTACTGTTGTACGAATTGTATGTTAATGAAATAACATACCCTTCGTACAGCTACTCGTACAAAAATTCAAATCTTTTGAAACTTTTTCAACTAATATCAATACTATGATTGTTATTGATGTAAAGAGCTTTTAGACCGTTTAGCTCGACTATCATAACTGACATGACGCCTTGCCTCCAGCGGCATGTAGCCTTTAACTTTTACTAACTAATTAATATATCTATTTAATAAGTAGGTGAATATAGCATGTTTTTACTCTCTGTTTTATTTATTAGAATTATTGGCAATCCACTGAATGAACCTGTTTATTTATATTTTTACAAATATTTTTTTATGACAAACGTATAAATGTGTTATTTGAAAAGTATTATTTTTTTGTATCAGGAGGAAGAAAGGGCGTGTTCACCAGGTGCTAGAAGAGAAATTTGCATAGATCCGAAAACATATTGCAAATTGGGACACTTTCATCTCCTGCTAGAGGATTATGCCAAAGGTGAGATTGAGCGACAGTAGAAGGAGTTGACAGTGTCGTATATGAAGAGTACACAGACTGACATTAGCGTTTCAAACAAACTCTTCAGCTTTATAATATAAATAAATAAATAAATATATTTGGACATCTAACACACAACGCCATCTAGTCCCAAGCTAAGCAGAGCTTGTGTTATGGGTACTAGACAACTGATATGAATACATATATAATTTTTTTTTGTAAATACATACATATGATACATAGAAAACACCCAAACTCCGAAACAAATATTTGCAGATCACACAAACACTTGGTCCGACCCAGGATTTGAACCCGAGACCTCGAGCACAGCAGTCGCATTCACCACCACTGCGTCACCGAGGCAGTTAAATAGTATTAGTATAGATAACTGTCCCGACTTATAATTCTATACATTATATCAACCAATGTCACTTAACATAGAACAACTCTGCTAAATTTACAACTAGATGGCGTTGTGTGCGTGAATATTTATTAAAAAAAAATTACATTACATATTTCAAACCACAGGGAATAACGACCTGAAAAAAAAAATTCAAAGAAAGAAAAAGTAGGTATTGTAATTTGTAACCGACTACGGCGAATATAAAATGAAGGATATTATTTTATAAAATAGTTTTGGCAGTCTATGCATGTTTGTAAGTTCCACCGTAGTGCATAAACTCCTGTACCAATTTTAATCAATAAACAGGTGTAGGACGTATAAATTTTAACAAAATCCTTTGCTTAGATGGTTTATATCTTTAAATTAGTTATGTATCGTTACGCATATAAGTTTTTTATTGTAATTTCTTTCATGATTTTTCATTCACTCGTTGACCTCTAACTATGGTAACTCCAGGCGTGCGTCTTAATATAAATGAGTATTAGTGTAAATAAATCAGACGCTGTAAATAATGTGTCTCCAAAATATCTTTAGCTTTTGTATAATTTTAATTGATAAATGAAAATTTACCTAATATCTTTAGACGAGTAATTCTTGTAAAGTATTATGAGAATCTCGGAAATGATTTTCAGGGGATTCGGGGGCGAAAAATCGATCTTCAGATTCCAACTATGAATCATTTTTAGAAAATTTATGAAAAAAAAGACATACCGAGCAAAGCATCCAGAGTTACCTCTAAAAAGAACTATTCTATTATTAAAAAGGCGTAATTATTTGCCAAAAATGCAGTGTTGAAGATTTCATTAGAACTTGATTTTAATTATTTTTCATCAAGCTAGCAGAGTTGAGATTGAACGCCCTGCTCAACATCTGAACATTATTATTCTGTAAATAATTACCACACTTATCATTGATAATAAATGTTTAATTTATCATTGCATTACTAATATCATTAAAAAATAATTACTTTAATTAACATCTTCATCATTATCATCATCATCGTTATTGGTAATTGCCATATGATATTACTACTATTGATGTTAATCGGAAAGCTGCTGCGTAAGGGGCTAGCATATGGGTTACTTGATGGTAAGTGCGCACCGGCACTCATGGATGGCTGGCTGTAATTTAGGAGCACAATCAAGGAAGAATGGGCTTTAGACTCCGAGACCTAATCATGATTTTATCAAAAACATTTAAGAAAAAATCTCTTTCAGTAGTAACAATTTATCTATACTAATAATAAAGCTGAAGAGTTTGTTTGTTTGAACGCGCTAATCTCAGGATCCTTGGTCCGATTTGAAAATTCTTTCAGTGTTGCATAGTCCATTTATCGAGGAAGGCTATATATCATGACGCTAAGGCCAATAGGAGCGGAGAACCAATGAAGAATGTTTAAAAAACTGGGGAATTTTTTACGCTACGTGTAATATAAGAGGCAAACGAGGTTGTCAGCGAGTGATTAATAATATTACAGTATCCGGGAAGCAATACTGAAACCGTTGCTAGCACCAAAACCGCGAATAAATTATTATCTTTTAAATTAAAATTATACTCACATACAACGCCAGGATGATGATAGCGGTTGTTATACCGGTCGGTTTATAATCGAAATGTTGCTTATGTATGTTGAAGACAAAAACTAAACGTTCCCTGTAATTCCGTCCATAAAAAAACAGTTATTTTTCGTACCAGGTAAGTTTCTTTCATTCAACTGCCTCAGTGGCGCAGTTGTGGCGTATGCAGCTGCTGTGTTTGAGGTCTCGGGTTCGATTCTCGAGTCGGACTCTATCTAATTAAAATTCGTCAAATAGAAATTTGACGAATTTTAACGATATGCTCGTATGTCAGTCTGTTCATAAAGTGATTAGGAAAAATATACTTTAATAAGTTAAAAATCTTGACGAAAAAATATTATTTTTTATTAAGACAGAAAGAAAGCAAGTTCACTTGCCACAATTACTATACATACAATATTGACACAGTATTCTAACCTTTGCCCAACTATATTTAGGGTTGGTGCAATGAGTTTTGTTTCTCCATTCTCCTCTATCACTCGTCAGTTCACTGCTTACTTCCTTCCTGGCCATATCCGTGGCCGTCTCCGTCTCCGTGGGAGAGCTATGCTTCGGCATGAATGGGTCAGCTCGACCGGAGTGATACCACGGCCACACAGAAAATCGGTGTGAAATAGCGTTTGCGCTGTGTTTCACCGAGTGAGTGAGGATACCGAAGGCCCATACCCCTCCCCCCATCCCCTTTCCCATCCCCCAAAGGTCGGCAACGTACTTGTGACGCCTTTGGTGTTGCGGGTGTCCATGGGCAGCGGTAATCGCTTACCATCAGGTGATACGTTTGCTCGTTTGCCCACTAATCAATAAAAAAAAAAAACCTCTTTTACGCAGTCTAACAATTTTTTCTTCGGTCGTCCTTTACTCTTATATCTGTCGACTTTCATACTTAAAACTTTCTTAACTACATTTTACTCATCTCTACGCATCACATGTGCACACCAGGTTAACCTTTTGCTTCTCAACTTTTCATTGACTGGTGCTACTTTCAGGCTTCCTCTAATGTACTCATTCTTCACCACAAATGCATCTCAACATTCGTATTTCAGTTACATGCAGGCGTCTCTCATTCGTTTTCTTTATTGGCCAACAGATCCATGAAGGACGGCAGGTCTGATGATCGTTTTATATATTTGTCCCTTTAACGTTAAAGGGAACTTGGGATCGCAAATAGTTCCTGTTACCTACCGCCAATTCATCCATCCTGCATTGATTTGATGTTGAACAGACCTATCTATTTCGCCATTATTTTGTAACAGACGAACTGAGGTACTTGAAATTGGTGCTGACCGGTATCGCTGTTCCATTCAGTATTGACACAGTAGTTGTACCTACATTATTATGAAGGCAGAACACATTTCAGTATCTTCTTATAATTGATATTGTAAACTTTAGTAACTTTCCAATAAAACACTGCTTTATCTATCCACAGTACACAATAACAGTATACAATAATTATCTTTTATTCTCCACCATCAACCCAAAAAGCTTCGACGCCTCCGTGTTGCCAGTTGAAAACCTACTAGCTATCCGATTATAATCGTTTTTATTTGAAAAACCTTACAAAGCTATCAAATTATAATCGGTTTTATTTGAAAAACCTTACAATATTACCAATTCTTAGCTCAACATGCCTACTTTTGTAATTTTATTTAACATTACACGAAAGTTTTGCCATCTTTTGGCGAATAAATGTCATTATACACTTCTAATCAGAAATTCGAAACACCTCGTACATTGATGTTCCGAAAGGATATCGGAAAAATGTTTACTATTGACAATAAATATTAAATGTATTTGGAATTTTCGTAATCATTTGATGGGCCAAACTGCCAGCTACAATATTTATGTTATTTTTTTCATAGAATAAAAACTCATTTTATGTTTAACTAGCTTCTGCCCCGGCTCAGCCTGCGCGTATGTCGGTTATCGTGCTAATTCGTAGCCTATGCAATGTCTAAGCCAAGATAGCTCACGGATGGGTAATTTTTTACTTGATAGTTATCATGACCACATTATAAAAAATCTGTATATTTTAACTTATTATTGTTATTTTTGGCCTTAATTATTTCAAAATTGAAATACATACATCTGCATCAACTCTGTGTCACACACATCTGCTAAAAATAATATATTTCATATAAAATTATTTCCTGTCGTTGCTAGTAGTAATTCATGATAATATCAAATATGATTCATATTAATAAATATATTATAATAATTCATAAATTATAATTTATCACGTCATAATTTAAACAAATTTATATAATTCTCTAAGTATATTTTAAAACTAACGAATCTATGTATAAATACTTAAAGAAAAAAACTATGTACTTCTTTTAGGAAATTGTGAGAGGAATCGAGAGTGAAGGAGGAATGCAGAAAGCTGTTTTTTATAGATTAGGTGGCAAATGAGCTGACGTATCGCCTGATGGTAAGCTGTCTATCCAGACAGCTACATGATCTTGTAAGGACCAAAACTAAAGAATAGTCTAATAAGTACTACGAGCAGATGTAACTCCCTGAAAGCTATTTTGAATTAGCATAGCGCTGTATCTAATATTGTTAGTGCCGTGTCTATTGTATATTTTAATTTTAAGGAAATTTTATAACTATTTGCAAGAGAGTTCAATTTACTTTTATGGTTTTAACATTTCCTGTTCGGCTTCGTTTTTGATTTTAATGCTTCATGCTGTTTCCTTAACTCTGACTATATTTACTGATTTGGAATATTGAACGCCTAGTGCCTACTTGCTTTTTGTAACAGGATATTTGCTATGATCAAACTATTGTTATGCTCGAATTCGCTCGTACAAACATAAATAAAGAGTTCTAAGATTTTTCTGTCGATTCACTATCTTAAGCTTCAAATTGGTCATTAGAATGTTGTGTTAAAATTATAAACTGACCCACGCAAATTTGTCTGAATCTCTCTTAAAACATGCTCCGCTTTGTCTAAGCGTGATGTTAACTATACTATTTCAGGGTTACCAGCACAACATATATTAAAAAAAATCGTGATTATAGTAATAAATATTTCGGACATCTAACACACAACGCTGTCTAGTCCCAAACTGATGACGGTCTCCTAGCTAATTACGGCCACGGCGGCCAGTCTCAACGGAGACCAGCCAACTACGCAGGAGATATTATAGTGCACAAATGTGTGCGCAAACACAGGTGCACTCTCTGTTCCCTCTCTCTCATAATCCGATGGGACGGTTAATCGACACGACTGACACAATGATGGGTTCAGACCCCAACACTTCCAAACTCCGAGCTGTTTTAATCTTTCGGATGCGCGAACGGGTACTTCCGGTTACATGCACCCTGCGGCGAAATTGCAAAATTTTGCAACACGGTGCATGGTGTACGAAAATGATCAAATCTTTTCAAAAACAATGCTCGGTGGTTATAAAAGTGATTATTTTTCAAAAGATGGATAACAAGCGTACATGGTTATGCCATATTTTATTACTAAACTAATGTTATCGCTTTATTATTTACTCACAATTGAGCCAAGTATTAATTTACGCACCTATTGTGTTAATAAACATGATTTTAATATTTTATGTGGTTTATTATTCATTTTACTTATTATCCTCATAAAGTTCGATAACTAAGCTATCTACTGATATAAAAAACACTATAACTGCAGTAAAAATTCATTGAGAAACATATTTGTAAAAATCACATTTCGCTGTCGAGATATTCGCCATTTTGTCACTTTACAATCAAACTATTATTTGCGCCGAACACCAAATTACGTAGTATTTATATGAAGAAATAGTATTTTTTAGTTAAATAATTTATTTTTTTAGTTAACTAGTGCAAAAGACAGGAACAATTCATAAAAAAAACAACCTATTTATCAAGTTATTTAAAAAAAGGACTCGTTTGCTAGACCAGTTTTCATTTATTATTTTTAAGTTCTGAGAATTCTCTAAACTCTATGAAAATGACTGAATGCTAAAGAGAACAAACTGATCGTTCCATTATGTGACACACAAAGTCTATGCTCAATACAAAATAATTTAGTAAAACATAAACAAAGATCAGTTTACGTCTTGTTCATTGTCCGTCACTACTGTGTATGTGTGGGTGTTAATAGTTCCGGGACTTCCCGCTAGGCTGCGTGCAAACACGAATCAACGGCGATATACAATTTTAAGTGGCGTGCTATTGGAGAGGCCTATGTCCAGCAGTGGACTGCGATAGGCTGATGATGATGTAGAACAGTAATGGCGGGGAAGCCCTGTGTATGTTTGCGTCTAATTTCGCTCGTCAGGCAAAAAATGAGTGTTTATTTAAATATTTAGCTTTTCTAACACATTTTTGTTGCTATTTTATATTCTATATAAGATTCTCATCGCAATTATATCATTTTATCAATAAAAACATAAGAATAAATGCGTAAAAACCTTCAAATGAGTAAGCCCTTTTCAATAGGTAATAGACTCGGTAACTTTTTGAGTAACACTATTCAAAATTACGCATGATTTATGCCTCAATTCGTATTGATAGTGGTTCCTAAAATAAGTATAATAAGTAAAATATAATAACAAACTACCTTCAAAACCACCTTATCGGCAAAAAATCAGTTTTAAGAGGCACTTGACAGATCGCGTTGCGTCATCGTCAACTTTGAAATTGGAACTCGTTTTTTTTACGGCTCTTGAAGCGCACTTGACAAACGAATGTTTTAAAATGTTGTTCGTATAAGCAAATGCATAACAAACCTTTCTAGACTTCATTATAATAACTTTAATACCCAAAATTAATTAAAATGCAAGTTAACTGCGGTTATCGCGGATCCGCGATGCCGCACCGACGGGACAATCGCGGATCCGCGATGCCGCACCCCAGAGGTTAATAATTCTATAATCAGAAATCTCAATAACACTTTTGGCCCTACCCGGGATTCGAACCCGAGACCTCTTGATTGGCAGTCATATTTATGTACGTCAGAATACCATGCGAGTTTGTCATAGAGATAGGTAGAAACTTTATTTAAGTTATAAGGTAATTTAAATAAAAAGGCGATAAGAGCCTGGATAAATACTGTTTAATATAGGAAATGAACATAATATGGTGGAAATATGTTCAACCTGCAAATTAGTAATTATTTTAGTATTCAATTTGTATGGAGAATTCAGCCTTCGCCTCCCCTTAATAACAATCCGCCCTAGCTCCACATGGGTGCAATGTACCTACACTGACTACCTCGGTGGCGTAGTGGTAGCGTATGCGACTGCTATGCTTGAGGTCTCGGGTTCGATTCCCGGGTCGGATCAAATGTTTGTATGATCTGCAAATATTTGTTTCGGAGTTTGAGTGTTTTCTATATATGTATTTACAAAAAAAAGTATATATGGAGTTACGAGTATATCAGTTGTTTAGTACCCGTAACACAAGCTCTACTCAGCTTGGGACTAGATGGCGTTGTGTGTTAGATGTCCGAAATATTTATATATTTATTTAAATTAATAATTTTGAATTTTGTGAACGAATTATGATTGGAGTATATTACAGGATATCTCTATATACAATGTTAACAGCTATTTTTAAGAGACGGTACAAACATTTTTTTTAAGAAGGACTAAGACACGCGCCACACCTGATTAATATCTATCAATGAAAGCATGAACAGCTTTTAACAGTCCACTGTTGGACAATCTCCAGCCTCGCCTTAGAAAGGGGGTTATGGCTCTTGGCGCGCTATACCACACTAGCCAATCGAGTCGGTCTACGGTTTGTTTCAAGTTATCCTTCTCTGTGCAGTGATGTTGTCCTGCATAGTGCTGCTGCCTGCCTGCAGTGCCTGCTCACGACTTACGTCACCCATGGCACAGATAGGGGTGGAGACACCCGTATTCTTAATCCGTCACCCCACTCACAGAATTAAATAATGAATGTTAATATATTTTTTATTTTGCAGCTATGTCGGCTTATCAAAAATTTTACGCACTAGAGCCGGAAAACTGGAAGGATCCTCTCTTTCTATACGGCCTAGGACTCTGCTATTATCACTACAACGCCTTTGAATGGTGAGTAACTTTAAAATATATTACTATAATGTGATTATAATCTAGAAACATGGAATTACTTGTTACTGGAACTATCTAGAAAACAATGTCAATTGATTGGTACTGTGTGTGTGTATTAAAATTGAACGTCGTGTCTATTGTAAAGTTAGGATTACTTGTTGTGATATTATTAAGTTTATAAATATGTAGCGATACTTATCTGTCAATTACGCATATCGACGGAATAACCTTCATACGTGTCACACCTGGCAGTGAAACATACTTAAGCATTTGAAAGAGTGAATCCTGAAGTAGAAAAGTAATCGTCGTTATCACATAATTTTTGGTCCTGGATGGGGATCAAACTACGACCACAAGCTTAGTTGTCAGGGTCACTAACAATTAGAACTAAGTACATAATTTCTCGAATGTTGAATCGATCCTCATTGAGTGAAATATTGCAAATACGTTTTTTTACAATAAAACAAATATATTTCCACAACATACTTTCGAAGGGATTATTTGAATTATTTGTACGGAAAGCTTAGTGGTTTAAACGTTTTCCTCGTCGCCTCCTACAGCGCTGAATGCGTAGGTTTTGGTCCACACATGGGACAACTCTTTGTGTAATAACAAATTGTTCTTTGTATATATGTAAGTGAAGTCGTCCCTCGCGACACAGAATTGATTCCTAGTGTGAAAGTTGGCTTTAACAAAAAACTATTTGAATGATTAAGGTTACCTCTCTAAATCTATACAAATACAATATTGCTATTTTCTTACAGACTAATTATAATTATTATAATTAACTTTACTTATGCAACAGAGAACCAATCCACAAACGTCAAAATCGAGATAAAGACCCAAACTCTAAAGAGATAAGGATGATTATCTCGATTTGGCATGTGTGTGGATGGGTTCTTTGTTGCATAAGTAGGTCCAATTATTATAACGAATAATGTTTTCTTGCCTATTTAATAGTTATTTCAAAATGGAAGGCTAACTGATAAAAAAAACTTTTCGCATGTCTTTAGCGTGTTAGAAACTATCGCTAGCAACAACGTGCTAACGAGCCCAGTTAGTACGTCACAATATTACATTTCAGCTTTATTACATTGAAAAACATAATTCCATTGAAGTGAGTATAACGTAATAATCAAGGATTTTCCTTCTCCAAGTCCGAATTATAAAACCATAAAAGTAATTATAAGGAAAATTGTACTTTAATTTGAAGTACGAGGAAATTTTATTTGATATCCAACATTAAGTGTTCTTTATATATCCCATGTACGGCTATTTCCTTATTATTTTGGGAAATTTATATTGTTGGCAATGAAGTTAAATTATATAGTCATTGAAAAACCCCACTGGCCCATCACGGTTTTCCACAGTGCTTTCCGAATTAAGTCACTCTTGGCTATATGGGAAACTTTTATCACATGGATTCACAGTGTGCCAACATAATCTGGTTTATTTTAATAAACTACCGTAGTAGACAGAGATATGAAATTTCCACACAACCGTTTACTCCTGCTGCCACTACACCGATGAAATATTAAAAGAAAAAAATGCGGGCGTGCAAAGTACACATATCAGAAGTGAAAGTTCTTTGGCAAACTAATTTTTAAGTGTTGTTTATATTTATACAAATCTAAAACTTTAAAATTAAAAAAAAAACTCCGCTCATCTTCGTGACGTTTCATCCGTAAAAATTTTATCCTCATGCGCCTAAAGAAGTTTCACTTCAAAAATGCTTTTTAGGGTTCCATACCTCAAGAGGAAAACCGGAACCCTTATAAGATCACTTTGTTGTCCGTCGGTCTGTCTGTCAAGACCCTTTTTCTCGGGAACGCGTTTAGGTATTAAGCTGAAATTCAAATCAAATACTCAGGGCTACTGTCCCTTCTAAGCCAACTCAATCAAAAGATACAGTAGTTCATGCTGCAAATTTTCGACACTTCCAAGGGAATCAAAACCTACAGGGTATTTCCCGTGTACTCAGAATCTTGAAATTTGGTACGAAGCAACGTCTTATAGTACAGATAAAGGATTTTTTTTTAGTTACATCATATAATATACCTAGAGGTTTGCACGGAACCCTCGGTGCGTGAATCCGACTCGCACTGGCCCGGTTTTTTTTTCTATTCTGGACTGTACCTACCATAATAAGAGCCTCTACCAACATCTTAAGAGGCTCAAGTTAGACGGCTGGATCAAGGGTCTGATGCAGAAGGCAGTCCTTGCCACGGTACGTATTGTGAGGAGGTCTCTGTTTTTGGAGCCTTAACCACCGGTTTCTTGGTCCCTGTACCCGAAATCGGTGGTTTATTATTGTTTATTTTTTTTATGTATTTCAAAATGTAAATGGTATTTATAGATCGTAAGATTGTAAAAACAATTAGATTATAATCTACCTAGCGACATTGTAAACTAACGAAAGATTGTCAACTGTGACATACTGCTTTCAATTTAACGTACCATTTTTCGACAGTTACATCACAATCTGTAGCGCTTCAAATTGTCATCTGGTCCTGATTGGTTGGTCTTACAGTTTGCAGTTCTATGGCTATAGAGTTAGGTTAGGTTAGAACTTCTTTAATTAATCACAAATTCATTTTACTGCCACAACAATTTTGTAAACATCAAATAAACTATATTGTTTAATGGCATTCTTAATAATAGTAAAAAGAAAAAAAGACGCCTACCTCGTTTTCATTGATTACATTACCACTTATTCTAAAATATTCTTAATAAATAGAAATAAATTTTGCAGCTAACAAAGTACAAAAGTTTGAACCTCCGCCGTACATTAATTGACATTTGCTCTAGAATATCTTGATAGACATGTAATTTATTCTTACTTTAAAATTTAAATTTAAAATTGACACTATATTTATTCTAAATAATTGTAGTGTCACGTTATTGCTCACGATTTACTCCAAAACTTAACCGATTTACACGTTATTTTGAAGTAACTTCTTTAAGCGCGTTGAGCACTTTTTGGGTGAACAAAAATCATGGAACTCGTGTCAACGTCACCGAACCCTTTCTATGAACTATATGTATACTGTATATATATATATATATATTAGCTGACCCACGCAACCTCGTTTGCGTCTTATATTGCCCGTAGCGTGAAAGAAAATTTTCCCCCGTTTTCGAAACATTCTTCATTGGTGCTCTGCTCCTATTAGTATTAGCGTGATGATTTATAGCCTATACCCTTCCTCGATAAATAGACTATCCAACATTTAAAGAAATTTCGAATTGGATCAGCGGTTCCTGAGATTAGCGCGTTCAAACAAACAAACTCTTCAGCTTTATTATGTGTACTTTTTGGATGAATCAAAATCATGGAACTCGCATCATCATCATCGATCGCGATGCGATTCACAAGTTACTTAGTTTTCAGTCCTATTGGAAGTCCCCAAAGACTGCCCCGCATTTTTTTATGTATGGTCCTGCCAGAATGACTATTTCGCCTGATGGAAAGCATAAGCAGAATTAAAGAGTGATGCCATACTTATTGCGAATGCAGACAATGCACCAAACACTATAATGTTTTTTTTAATACATAGGTGTTTGCTGGCGTGCCTAAGATGGGGTAGTTAAAGGCTGAGCAAGGTTGAAAAGAAACACAGACGAAAAAGTGTATATGATATAAATTTATGATAATGATTTGAAGTATCAAGTTGATATACGTCAGTAGAAGATATATATTATCAGATACTGCTGGGTCTATTTTCATTTTAGGTTCATTGGCATTTGGAAAATGTTTCAGAAGGTTAATATTTTTAGGCGTGATGAAATAAATTCACGTCTGTTCCCTTCGATATTACTTTTTTTAAAGTATGAATCTGCCAAAATAACTCTACTCTGTCTGCTGTACAGCATTTCACTACTTGATAATAGAGGCACCTGCCATAGAAAGCCTCATATTGTAGTTCCTTCTAACCTACTCTTTCTTCAAAACGTTGTGGGGGAACGGGTGTAATGTTCCACCCAACACAAAGGGAGGATCCTCCGACCAGGCGAGGTGATCATGCCTGGCGGGCTACTGCCCAACAGTTGATGTTGGGATGTTGTATATATGATAATCGGCGCGGGAACTTTATTTGCGCGATTCAGGATTGGTAGTTACTCCGTGTAGTGTAGTTTGTAGGTACAGTGCGTTACTTCGTAGTTCAGTGTATCTTCGGTAGATGGCGCTGTATGTGAAGGTCGCCACAACGTCATTATTCCGTCTATAATATAATCTATTCCTTTCGAAGTCATCCTTTCTACGTGCCCAGATTGCCTCAACACACTTTTCTTAATTCCCGTAACCAGATCGTCTTTAAGTCACATTCTTCTACCTGTCAGCCAAGTTATTCTGCTCTCGTCATGTTCGCTATGCTTTACGGTTTGTAATAGTACTCCACCGCGCCATTCTGAACTGCCACGCTATCTTTCTTCGGGCGCTGATCACAATTTAAAAATTCTTTCCGTTTTCATCTCTTAATATTGAACTGCCTCAGTAATATATAAGTAAGATATGGCATTCATTCCTATTCATAATCTTAATAAAGGGTGTTTTTTTAAGCCCGATAGAACTTGAAATTGTAAAAAATAACACAAAAAATTAAATTGTAATCAAATTTTTTTTTTATTCGAAAGATCAATACGTGACATTAACATTTGAAAATGATTTCGGGCATATGGGCACCGCGGCTGTTCTTGACGAAGTGCATTCTGGACGTCCAATTTTGGGCCACTTTTTCGAGCACTGCTGGCCGTATGTCACGAATAACACGAACAATGCTGGCCTCCAAGGCGTCAATTGTTGCTGGTTTATCAGCATAAACCAGTGACTTCACGTAGCCCCACAGGAAATAATCGAGAGGTGTCAAAATCGCACGACCTTGGAGGCCAATTGACAGGTCCATTTCTCGAAATCAACTTATCGCCAAATTTTGATTTCAATAAGTCGATGGTTGCGTTCGCCGTATGGCACGTAGCGCCATCCTGTTGAAACCACATCTCCTCCGGATCAATGTCATCCATATTTTCAAACAAAAAATCATTGGTCATGGTGCGGTAACGATCTCCATTGACCGTAACGCGAGCTCCGGCCTCATTTTTGAAGAAATAAGGTCCGATGATGCCATCAGCGTGAAAACCGCACCATACGGTGCATTTTTCTGGATGTAATGGAGTCCGTAGGGTCTGTTGTGGATTGGTCTCACTCCATATGCGGCAATTTTGCTTATTAACAAACCCGTTAAGCCAAAAATGCGCCTCATCGCTGAACACAATTTTGCGATAAAACAACGGGTCAGTTGCCAACTGCTCTAGAGCCCAATCGGCGAAAGAACGACGCATATAATGGTCTCGTGGCTTCAATTCCTGCACCAGCTGGATCTTATACGGGTGTAGGCCGAGATCTTTGCGCAAAATTTTCCACGTAGTGGACGGACAGAGCCCCAATTCCTGCGACCGACGACGAATCGATAAATTTGGATCTTCTTCCACACTTTCGTTTACAGCGGCGATATTGTCTTCAGTACGCACATTCCTTCGACGTGCTGGTGTTATTGCATCCTCTAGAGCAGGGATGCACAGACTTATTAAGACTAGGGGCCACTCGGGCAAATCATGAACTGATGGCGGGCCGCCAGAAGTATAGGTAATTAAAGGCAATAAAGAATTTGAAAAGGAATTTATTAATTTGAAGCGTGGCACTGCATAGTGCTTACAATCTTTTTTATATTTGGCTCAAATTTACTTGTAGCAACACGTAAAACTGCTTCCAAACTTTCATTTGCAAGGCAGTTTCGATTTTTTGTTTTATTATTATTTGGTATTGAAAAAGTTTGTTCACATATATAGGTAGAACCAAATAAGCTGGCACATTTCAGAGCGTTTATGCGCAACTCTTTGTACATATTTTTATCAATGCAGCGGTAAAAGTTCAACAAGTCTCCTTCGTTGAATTGGTTGCGTAAATCTTGGTCGTTTTGAATGTCGATAATTTCTAACTGCATTGACTCTGGCGCATTTTCAACTGAAATCGTGAAAGGATTGCTGAATATGTCCAACAGAGGTTTCACTTTTTTAAACTCCGAAAATCTGTCTTGAAAAGATTGAATCAAAATATCTAGCTTTTCTACATAACTGAAATTAATCGCAGTTTTGTTGAATTTTGCAGCCATTTTCTTATAATTCGGAAAATGATTGTAATTTCCAGAATTCAATTGCGATCTGAAAAGTGTCAGCTTGCATTGAAAGGATGATACATGAGCGTAGAGCTGGGATATCAGTTGATTTTTGCCTTGAAGCCGTGTGTTCAAGATATTCAAATGATTTGTAATGTCAACTAAAAAAGCCAAATCACACAACCAATCAGGATTTTTAAGTTCCGGGACATCCCTTTGCTTTTCCGCCAGAAATATTCCAATTTCTTCTATTAAATTTAGAAATCGTTCGTTCCAGTTCCACGACTTAGCCACCTTACTTCTGTATAATACAGTAAATCTCCATATTCGCTTTCGATGTCATCAAGGAATTGTTTGAATTGCCTGTGATTGAGTCCTCGTGATTTTATGAAATTTACAGTCGAAACTACCACTTTCATGACATTTTGAAATTCAATTTTTTTAGAACAGAGGGCTTCTTGGTGTATAATGCAGTGAAACTGCATGAGATATTCAGAGTTTATGTTTTTTTCTTGCAGATGCTTTTTCAGCAAAGTAACTAGCCCGGAATTGACACCAATCATCGAAGGAGCACCGTCAGTCGCAACTCCCGATAATTTTGATAAGTCCAAATCAGTTTTTGAACACTCATCCAAAAGTACATTGAGCATATCAACTCCTTTGGTTTGACCTTTCAATGAACACATTCCTAATAACTCTTCTAAGACTTCAAAATCTTGAGTAACAACCACGTATGAATATGAGAAGTTGAGCTGTGGAACTAATATCAGTGGATTCGTCGAGTGCTAATGGAAAAAAATCAATGATCTTAGTTTTTTCAGTTAATTGTTCCGTAATATTATCTGACAAAGACATAATTCGTCTTTGGATAGTCATACGATTCAGTTGAATTTTCTCAAACTTTTTTGCTGCTTCTGTACACATTTTCTTAGCGGCAATTTCTATGCATTCTTTTACAAAATCCCCATCATTGAAGGGGCGACTTCGCTTTGCTATCATTCGAGAAATTTCATAACTAATTTCTGTAGCTGTTTCTGAATCTTGAATGGGTTTTGTAAACATAGCTTGCTGACCAATAAGCTCCCGTTTTAAAGACAACATTTTTTGCTTTCTTAGTTCGCCTGTAAACTTGGTAAAAGTAGAATGCTGCGTTTCATAGTGCCTTTTTACATTATATTCCTTTGCAATCGCAACAGAATTCTTGCAAATTAAACAAACGACTTTGTTATGCGACCATACAAAAAAGTATTTCTCAGTCCAAATTTCTTGAAACTGCCGATTTTCATCTTTAACCTTACGTTTTTTACTAGGTCCCGGCTTGTCCATGTTGCGTTCTAATCCTGGCCAAGATTAATATAGCACCTAAAAACAATTACAGTACCTACTTAAATTACCCATCCTTTTTTAAATTATCAAACATAACATATAATAACATATAAAACACTATTAAACTGCCCTTATTCTCAATCACTTATTACTTCGTTTTGTATTTTCGCACTTATTTCTTTCTGTTGACACTTCACTCAAATTAAAACCAAACTGTCGGTCGCTGCGGTTAGCGTGGCTTTTATACCGCGCGTATAGAGTCGAAAACTGTCTGGAGAAATCTCAAAACCGACTCTGGAAGCTTCGTGCATCTACCTACGCGAGCAATCGGGAATTCGGGACTATTGCTATGTCCCTTGCTCACACCACGCTAGAAAATTCTTGATTTCTCTACTTCTATTATTTTGAACTTTATACAAAGGCGGTGAGCGATGTTACTTGAATTAGTATTTTTGGGCGCTTGAGGCGGCGCGGCCGCGGCGTCGTTTTATTCATGAACTGGCGCGGTATTTGAATGGTTTTCATAAGTTTTATGGACGTCGCTTACAATATCAAAAGAAACAAAGTACTTTAATATTTATTATTTTGTAATAATCTTAGTAATTACAATAAAACAGTTTTCAAATTAACACCAACAATATAACCCGTGGATAAGCCGGCCGCCGCGGCACGAACATTACCGACCGCTGTTACCGACGCACGCACGGCGCACCGATAAGCGCACTTAATAGCGCGCGCGCGAGTTTCAAATTACTTTTCGAACATATTTTTTTTGGTTTTATTCTGGAATAGAATTCAATATTTTTCGAATGTACGAGAGTATTATTTTTGCTGTCGGCGGGCCACCAGTATTCGACCGGCGGGCCGCATGCGGCCCGCGGGCCGCGGTCTGTGCATCCATGCTCTAGAGAGTATGTGGTACGAAATCTATCCACAGTTCGACGAATGGCTTGTTCAGATGGACGATTATGTACGCCATACAAATGACGAAGTCGTCTATAAGTTGCGCGAATCGACGACTGATTTTCAAAGTAAATTTGGATAATTTCGTAGCGTTGTTCAAGCGTGAGTCTATTCATGATGATTTGTCAGAGTATACTGAAACAAATAAAAAAAAAAGTTTCATCAAAATTTAATTTTTTGTGTTACTTTTTACAATTTAAAGTTCTATCTAGCTTAAAAAAACACCCTTTATATAATCTACAGTAACTTTTAATTAACTATAGCTTTAGACTTTATTCGTGCTTATTCATAGTCTTTTTTATTATTATCATAAGTTTCTTTTTAGCAGCGAGGTGTAAACATTGTTAATGACTGGCGTTGAAGTCGCATGATTTGCATTTAAATCTCATCTCATTTGCTAATGGTGCATCTGAATAATTCTACTGTTTCTTATTTTTTTATATAAAAATAATAACATATGCTGATTTTAACTATGTGAAAAAAAAACCATCTGTAATCGGAATAATTTTATCTCGTCTTTCAATTTCCGCTCGTAGCATCTGCTACGGTTCGGTTCAAAGTAAAATTTTTTGCACAAACTTTTTCTTTCGACATACTTTTAGGAAGAAAGTATGACGTGTTCCACACTTCAACTTTGATCGTGATTATTAATGCTTTTATATATAAGGGTAATTGCTCATTAGATGTAAAAACAAATAAATGTAACTAATTAAAAACACTTGACTAGTTAAAACAAAAAAAAATTAAGTATGAGGAAATAGTCGCAATTTGCGATCGGAATAAGCCGAATATTTTTTTTTTTTTGAATGAGCTTAAAATGAGATTTTTTTGTCGTAGTTCTCTCTTAATGATAGCTTTTTGTAGTAAAACAAAAGTGTGATGTAAATACACACCGATTTAATAATAACCACATTTATCTGATTAGACATTAAGTACTACTACTACTGTTATTTACAGGATGCTAACTTTGTTAAAACCAACGAACGAAATGTAATTAATCAGTGACTGGTTACTACATACATTTCGTTCGTAAACTCAAACCTTGTTTCATATCGGAGTGAACGGAGACAGCTGCCTGGCTTCTGTTCTTAAATACCACAACACTTTACTTTTCATACAGGCTGTCTTGCTCCTTCTTAAGAATATCATCGACTTTTACCTGTCTGCTTGCTGTTACTACAAATAACATTTATTTTTTCGTTATTTGTTCTACAAGAATTATTTCTTGTGCCCAAATCACTTTATAAATCTTAATAGATGCTTTATTTTTCATCTTCATCAGTCTTATCAGAAATCTCTCTGCGCATCCTATTTCTAAATGCATATGAGTGAGTATATTTGCCGTGACGTTTAAATAACATTCTCAATTTATATTGAGGCATGAAAATATTTTTAAAGACACAAAAGTTTTTTGCTACCCCTTTGCTTGTCGCACCAATAATTGTTTCACCTGATCAATCTTTTTAAAGTGTCACAGTATAGACAGACATACAGTGATTTATTTTTACATTCTTGTAGATAATGGGTTTTAGCTGATTTAAGTTATCATCTGCCTCTTGACGTATTTCAAATAATTTTGTCGTTCACGGTGTGATGAGGAGTAAAACGGCACACAAACTTAAACCGTACGGGCTTGTCAGTTAGATTCTGTATAATAGTAGATAATAAGTTTGACTACACGTATGGCTTAATGGTTTCAGCGTTCGCCACGCCGCTTCTTACAGCGCCTAGTGTTGTGGATTCAAATCCCACTTGCGTCAACATTTTATGTGATCCACAAATTTTTGTTCTGATTCTGGGTGTTCTTTGTGTCTATTTCATGTATTTTTGTAAAGTTGCGGGGCGCAACACTGGATATATTCCTTAGTGCGACCTTAAAAAGTCTCAGTTGTCCTTAAAAAAAATACCGGATCAAATCTTGGCGAAATATATTAGAAACTACGAATATTTTATCCCTTTGGTATATGGATGCTGGTGCAGTCAGTATGCACAGCTGGTCTCGAAATCGTAACGATATTATAACGATAAATAAATAAATAAATAATAAATATTTTGGACAATTTAACACACAACGCCATCTAGTCCCAAGCTAAGCAGAGCTTGTGTTATGGGTACTAGACAACTGATATAAATACATATATACTTTTTTTTGTAAATACATACATATTATACATAGAAAACACCCAAACTTCGAAACAAATATTTGCAGATCATACAAACATTTGGACCGACCCGGGAATTGAACCCGAGACCTCAAACACAGAAGTCGCTTACGCTACCACTTGCGCCACCGAGGCAGTCAATTAGTCAGTTATATATAATGCCCATGGAAATTTAAACAAAACAAGATTCCGCGCCAATAATGTTTCTAAATGAAGTCAATGTTTATGAGATGTACATAAAAATAACTCTTTATTAGTCTCATTATGTATAGTTTTTCGATTTCTCATATTTTTTTGTATAGAATCTGCCCGTAAAATATGTACAAGTTATAAATATATAATTACACTACAGTCATATTTTTAGGTGTTTAATTTTCAGGTAAATATCTGCTTTCAAATCTAGAAGGTACGGTATATATAACTATTTATCGTCTACCTACATCTTGTGTTCTTTAAAGCTTGTTGTTTTTCAAAGATTTTACGAAATTTGGGCAATTATACTCGTATAATTACATAAATATTTTACCAGTTCAGATATTAAAACATCTGGGAAACGTCACGCACCTTCCTCGAACCAGTCTTTGTTTGTTTGTTTTGTTTCCAAGTTTGTTGCGAAGAAAATTATAAATTCTCTAACCTTTTTTTGAATTTTGAAATGGACTCCTGCAAAAAGATACAAAACGACAAATTGGACAACTAATTAAAGTTTTATTATATCGAAGAATGTAGGAATAATTTGAACCAAAAAATGGCCTGTGGGTAAAAGGTGGTTTTTACTTAAGTGACCTTTGAATAGAACACTTGTCCATAAAATGGTATTAAGGTAAATACATACCTACATCTTGTGTTCTTTAAAGGTTGTTGTTTTTCAAAGATTTTAGTTTAGTTTCAGTTCAGATATTAAAACATCTGAGAAAGGTCACACACCTTCTTCGAACCAGTCTTTGTTTCTTTGTTTTGTATCCAAGTTTGTTGCGAAGAAAATTATAAATTCTCCAACCTTTTTTTGAGCTTTGAAATGGACTCCTGGAAAAAGATACAAAACGAGAAAATGGTATGGTAGGAATAATTTGAACCAAAAAATGGCCTGTGGGTAAAAGGTGGTTTTTATTTAAGTGACCTTTGAATAGAACACATGTCCATAAAATAGTATTAAAGTAAAAACATACTTTAATAACCATTTTCGTAAATCAAATGAAATAGAAACAGCATACAGTTTATTTTTTAATATTATTGAAAAGGGGGTAAACGAGCAGACGTATAGCCTGACGGTAAGTGATTACCGTCGCCCATGGACACCCGCAACACCAGAGGCTACACAAGTGCGTTGCTGACCGTTTCAGAAGGAATACGCTCTTTTCTTGAAGGTCGTATTGGTCCGGGAAAACTGTAGACGACAGTTAATTCCACAGTTTTGTTGTGCGAGGCAGAAACTTCTTAGAAAACTGCACAGTTGTGGACTGCCAGCCATCTAAGTGATGGGGATGAAACTGCTGTCGCGTAGCACGATGGTGGTAAGAGGCGGCAGGGATCAGTCCGAACAATTCCTCTTAGCACTCCCCATATATTGAGGCTGTGAATACATGTACCTTTAATATAGGGAGTATTTCATATTTATACATTAATTGTCTATCTCTATATTGATTTGGTAGGTAATTTAAATCATTGCAATTCACAACAACTTTTTTTTACAATTATTACGTAAAGTAAAATATGAATATGTAATTATATTATCTAAATGCGTTTACCTGATTGTCGATATCCTTAAAACCGTTTGCCAAAAAGTTTTTTTTTACTTCTACCCTCCATAATTTGACTGCCTCGGTGGCACTACGGTAGCGTACGCGACTGCTAAGCTTGAGGTTTCGGGTTCGATTCCCGGGTCGGACCAAATGTTTGTTTGATCTGCAAATATTTCTTTCGGAGTTTGGGTGTTTTCTATGTATAATATGTATGTATTTACAAAAACAAAATTAAAAAAGTATTTATATCAGTTGTCTAGTACCCACAACACAAGCTCTGCTTAGCTTTGGGACTAGATGGCGTTGTGTGTTGGATGTCCGAAATATTTATTTGTTTCTTAATAATTGTATAATAGGCAATGCGAGTTTTCCAATAATGAAATTGTTTTATTTATGAGACTTTATCGCTTATTTAATACATTCCAATCCAATCAAGTAATTAAATACTGTAATTATCTTGTATATCAATGTCAATGAACCTCCAACGTGTTAGACGAATTCCTTTTTGAGAAGATTATTTTTAGTGAATATTTTGGATTTTTGCCTATAGATCTATTAAGACAAGAGTTTATAAATACTCATGGGTAAATAAGTATTAATGAGCTTTTTGGTGTCTTTGTCAAACATATCTACGTAAATCCTCGCCAAACGTACCGTCTCGCTTCGGGATATCTATTCGATTTCTAAGTAGTGTACAATTTTCGTTAGATAGGAACAAAAGCTCCACAATGTATTATGATGTCGACATAACGAGAGCCCTAGTAGCTCTTGTCATGTCGTCATCGTAATTCACCGGACGTAGGACGAGCGCGGCGCGGAGAGGAAGGGCTAGGGCTGGCGCGGGGTCGGCTGCGGAGCGCGAGGGACGCAGGGCGCGTCGGCGTGGCGGGGCACCGCGCGGGACGCGGGACGGTGCACGCTGCAGCGCGAGGTCGTCGCTCGCTCGCGCCGCGGATTGCCAGTCGGGAGCGGGATGCGGTGACGTAAACTGCATCGGCGCGGGGCGCAATCGTAGTGTAGGACGGGACGTATCGTATTCCAATGTACCGTGTGCGTGCTTTGAACCAACTTGTGTGATCGTGTGCCTATGCTGTTTTCGCTGACGACGTCTCCGCTCTTCACTACGTGGTCCGCTGTGACCGCACCGAACTTCCACGGATTTAAAGATTCCCGAAATGGTGAGTACGGTCGAAGCTCCCGCTTGCGGTTTGTTTACGTCGACCCTCGTGTCGACTCTCTCTCTCCACCTGCCGCCCGTATCCCTGTGTCGCGTTCGCACGCGACTCTTTCTATTGTGTTTTGTTTCCGACATGCAGACACCAACGTCGACGGCTCCGGACCAGGTCCCGTCGATAGGTCGCGTTTTTGTTTGTTTGGAGGGTTTTTGCATGTTTTTTGTAATGTTTTCGCAGGTAGCTGCACGACGATAATTTTACTCATTCAACGCAAAATTGAGTTCAAGAGTGTCAAATTAAAAGGCCACAAAATGACCAAGGGTGGGTAGAACAGAACGTTGTGTCGTTGAGGCTAGTAAATAATGAGTGTGCCGTCGCATAAAATGTAGGTCGGTGGAGTGTGGCCACAACACTGCCGCACGCGATCTCGAGCCGAGCCCTATACTACGATACCATTGCCAAACATTGTTTGCAGCGTCAATAAAATTAATTATTACAATTATGTACGTTACCTTTATTCTGTTAACATTTCTGTAGGAGGAGGTAGCATTGTAAGAATAAGGAGATATGTGACTGGCGGTATTCATTAAAATAACTGAAGACAATAATAACCGAAGCATTATAAAGCAACACAAAGGTTTCTAAACAAAAACTGTACAGTATTTAATGGGAATATTTATTGATGAAGCTACCTGATGACTAAGTTAACTGGCCTACTTACAGCATCCTTGATGTCTTGAAAGGATGATAAGAACTCATTGATGACGATGAGTAAGATAGTTATACAATCACCTACAATGATTTACACCGGAAAATCTGAGTCATGACTTGACGATGACATACTGACTAGAATCCGTTGTCTGAACGTAGCTTTTAAATACTAACAGGTGGAATTCGCGCACTTTTGTATTACGTCATTGGTCATTCGACCGGTACTGTCTCGCTACTTGTTGGTAAAATGAGGTAAGTAACTTACTGGACGGACAACATATCTACATATTTAGGAAACCACGATCTGCTTGCCAAGGGTTTTTGAGACTACCTGCCAATTCACTATTATCAATTGCTAAGTTGTGGTTTGCAGAATATAAAACATACCTTCTAATTTACTTTTGTCAATTGCTAAGAATTGTCGAGATTAAAACTACCTTTTAATTTACCATTATCGATGGCTAAGATTTTCTAAATTAGAAAGTACCTACTGTCTTGTTCACTATTATCAATTGTTAAGGGTTGTTTCAGATCGAAAGTATTTTCTAATATATTATTATCAGTTGCTCATATTTTTGAGTAAGAATAAAACTTAATTTTATTCTATTTATAATACTGAAATCACCTAATTTACCATTATATCAATAGGTTTGTAAGAGAGGTTAACAACTACCTTTAAATTTACTCTTATTATCAATTGCTAAGGGTTTTTAAAAGAGATAACACTACCTTCTAATGTACTAGGTATTTAAGTATTTATCAATTACTAACACCTTTTGAGTTAAATTAAAATTACCTGCTAATCCACTATTATATCTATTCAAATTGAAATCATCTTCTAATTCACCATTAAGTCAATGAGTTTTTAAGAGAGATTACACTACCTTCTAGTGTACGATCATCAATTCTAATTTACCATTACCAAAATAAATTTATGAGTGTCCCCATTTATTTTCACTATATTTAAATTTTAACAGAACCTACGTCTGTATCCTTATTTAGTTGAGTACCTACCGATTGTTTTGTTTCATTCGTCAGTGCCGTCGTAATAGTTATCACGAATTATATTGACGATCGGTCGCGGACCGGTCTCTGCATTATCTACGCAACCTCGCTAACCGCTTCCAGTAACGGTATTCAACTCTGGACTCCTCCAATAACTAGACTTGCTTGCCCCGTTTCGCAAACTTGTTCATCGATATTCTCGCCTAGTACTTATTTGTAAAACCCAGGCGGAAGTGTGAAGTGACTATACTAAGAATCATTGCATCGTGAATAGCATTGTAAATGGGTTTCTTCTTTTAAATAATGAAACGCCATTGTTATTTTTATTTATTAACTAGCTGAACCCCGCGGTGCTACCCGCGGTACGATGATAACTGCGGGCAACGCCGCGAGGCGAAGCTATATCTTTATAAATAGTAGCCTATGTGTTATTCTGATGTATAAGCTATATTGTGGTAAAGTTTCATTCAAATCCATTCAGTAGTTTTTACGTGAAAGAGTAACAAACATCCATACATACATACATCCATACTTACAAACTTTCGCCTTTATAATAGTAGTAGGATTCAATCATCTGTATAATGTTCCAGGTATTATTTTTGAGAATCAAACCATGGACAAATTGAGCAATTTATTTCAGTCTCGTATTGTATTAGGTCCCCTTGTATTTAGATGGCAGTTGTTCTTCTTACGAAGTTGGCAGGCAGCTGCTAGGTATTGAGTTTGTAGCTAGGTAATGTCAGGGCGTTTAGTATCGATAGTGATGTAGTAATGGAGGCTATGTAATTGTTGTAGAGCAGCTTGCAGTGGCGCGTGCCGAGGGCAGGTGCCTGCCGGCTGCTACTACACCTGTCACATCAGCTGCTCCTTAAGCTAGTCATTATTATGTCTTTTCTACTCATAAATAATGCGTATACGCTGCATAGGTTGCATAATATGAACTTGGCGGCTGGCTAAAGTTCACGCCATACAATTATCTTTCCTATAAATAAACAACCTACGATTAAAAATAATATACTTAAGTCATTTATAAAAATTGTGACAAGTGCAGCATAGATGCAGTTGCGTACGATGATTATTTGAATGATTGATAATGTACTACCTACTACATTATGTTGTTGCGGTTGTGAGCTACCGATCAATACACTACTCCAAGCATAACGTAACTTGTTTTGCTGATAATACTGTTTTGATTTACTATAACTTTCAGTGTAGTGTGTAGTATACAGACTGATTTGCATAGGCAACGATAAATTTTATCGACGGTGTTTGTTTGCATCTAAGTTGCATTCGCTAGTTGAATTTTACCAATAGCGGCAAATGGTACCGATAAATAATACTGATTACATATTATTTAAAAATAAGTTGACCTTAATTATGATTAATTTATAATAGCCTCCAAGTTAAATTCTTCATCTCTTAATATTCCATCCTTAAAGGTTTTTTTTTCTTGAAATTTCTTATTGAACGTTCTTGGTCAATCCATCACGACCTACTAAAAATCTTACTTAATTTTTTGCAGTTGGTTAAGGAGTGACAGTTGTGTTAGGGTCAGTTTGATAAAGTTATAGCTCAACCGTTTACTTTTTGCGTGATGATTTGCCTATTCCACTAAGTACTGCGTTGTGTGTTAAAACAACGATATGTTACATAATTATTGTTACCTTTCAGTACTTAATGCATAATAATACTGTATTTTAGTTGTATTAACATTCATACAGGTCTCCTTGAGGTTGTAATATTTTTAATGTATTGGTATAAATAAAACATAACAACTGACCCGATTCATGACACGATATGTAATAGATACCTAGATATTCCTACACAGGTATAGCAACGTGTGCAAGATACATTTAAATATAGAATCATTAACATTTATATGCTACGTTGAAACGGTTACATCACAATGATGTTATTATTTTTACACGTGATTCGAAACTAACAACGTGGTGTGTTGAGTGCCCCGCATAGTAACAGAATAGCGGAGAAACCGGAATTCGACAGCGTTTCTCATGCTCTCTTGGAATATTATGTGAAGTTACTGCGAGAGAATATAGCGGTAAATGTATAGCTTTATCTATGTAAATGAACAGGCAACACGACTGACTGGTATTAGTTGCGCAGAATATAATACCCGGTCCTCGACCCTAGAGTAAGAGTGCATCTAAGCTGTGTTAGAGATGTGCGGGCGGGGCGCAACCTCTTCGCCCTTCGTTCCTCTTCATGCGCCGCGTCACGTACGCACGGGCCCTTCACGCACAGGGAGGGAAGCCCAAGCGAGGGGCCGCGCGCGCATCGACTATTTCGAGTTGCTTCTATCGAGTTGTCGAAAATATATGCGTTATAAGTTCTCCCCCTGCACCCCATTCCGAAACGGGCCCATTACGTTCGCCCGGCACGTTCTAGACAGCTAACGCCCTATCACCCGACCCTTTCACCTTCCGAGAACGGCGAGGACTTTGTGATTTAACTGAGAAGCCCTTCTCCCGTGACGTAACGATTAGATGCATATTTTTCTAAATCTAGGTCACGGCTCGCGCTAAGAGCAGGGTGAATGTAGTGATGACGGCGCGCGGTCGTCGACACTAACGGATCGCTATTTATACCTGCTGCGTAGTGCACCGGAACTGGCTCGGTGCATTCGCTGCATCCGCGCTACCCGCCTCCGCCCTGTCAATGACCTCGTCACTAACATTCATTTCTAATTTTTAGTAAACGAATGTCTTCAAGAAGTTACAAAATTCTTAGCCAACAGCAGTAACGATAAAACAAGCCATACCGTAATATTAGTCACATCGAAAAGTTCATAATTCTCGTAAAATAGGTACTCGTAGGGCGGGCGTTGCGAAAGGCTCTGTGGCAAGCGGTTGCCCTTCGGCGTTGTTTAGTTACGTAAGTAAATCCGCCCACTTTTGTAGGGCCACCACCACCCACACAGGGCATGAACTATGTCAAGCTGCGTGTCCTAGTTATAACCTTCTGCAGTGGTTTATGTTTACACGTGCAAAACTGTTATACTACTTTGAAAATACTCAGCCTTTTTAAGTAATGTCTGGTACTGAACAGATATAAAATTCCTTTTGATGTGTTCAGTGTTAATGTGTATAATTATGCTATGCCTGGGGAACACACACATTCTGCTAATGATACGGTAATATATGTATGTCACATATCTTTCATGCAAGATTACCACTATGAATGATGTTTCTTTTCAGATGTAGCTGAAAGTAGTTATTGCTTTAGGTCAGTATTTTATAGCTATTGTTTAGTACGATCAAAATATACCCCTTGTTTAAAAACAATTACTATTCGATAGAAAGAAGATTTACGGTATGTTAGTTGTCTAAATTTTGAATTTAATGCGACGACTTACGCGCGCTTGTTTCTGCGGTTTTATTTGGGTATAAAATTTTAAGTAACATTCTTTTATTATTTTAGGCAACGATATCTATATAATTATGACACAAAACATATACTTCTAAAATACAATACATTTTGTTCAGTCATAATTTATAATTACTAAATTATTTAGCTTACGTATTAACATACGAAAGACAACACGTGAGACAATATTACTTCACTATACCGGTTGCTAGGATTCCGACAGCGAATTCGCAACGTTGATCCGCGAGCGATGTCCGCGGTGGAATTTCCGCGAAAAAAGTCATACGTCACAAGACGTCACAGCAGTGGGGCGGGCGCGGCGTACGTCACGCATTGCAAGGCCGTGCCTGAGTAAGCACCACTGTAAGCTTTTGTTTACAACACCACTATTCAGGCTACTGACTAATATAGTTGTGACTCGTCAACTAAACACTCGTCATACTTGTTGTTTAAAATGAGATAAAAAATTTTTACAGTGGGACTACACATTTCTTTTGTATAATAACTTTTTATCATATTATAATCTTTGTTTATTATATTCTTATATACATTTATGCTAAACGGTAGGCAGAGTAGAAATGGCCAAGTGTAACTATTTATAACTTTTGCCACACTTCTTTAAAAGGGACAAGTCTTATCAAATGGTCACACACCATTGATTAGATAGGAACAACGACGGAAAGGGGCATTACCTAAAATAATGAGTTTGTGAATGTAAGTAACAGCAAGTCATGAACACATAGTTGTAACTTGAATGGTTATGGTTATACTCTGCCTGAGTAGAAATGGCCAAGTGTAACTATTTATAACTTTTGCCACACTTCTTTAAAAGGGACAAGTCTTATCAAATGGTCACACACCATTAATTAGATAGGAACAACGACGGAAAGGGGCATTACCTAAAATAATGAGTTTGTGAATGTAAGTAACAGCAAGTCATGAACACATAGTTGTAACTTGAATGGTTATGGTTATACTCTGCCTGAGTAGAAATGGCCAAGTGTAACTATTTATAACTTTTGCCACACTTCTTTAAAAGGGACAAGTCTTATCAAATGGTCACACACCATTAATTATATAGGAACAACGACGGAAAGGGGCATTACCTAAAATAATGAGTTTGTGAATGTAAGTAACAGCAAGTCATGAACACATAGTTGTAACTTGAATGGTTATTGGGTTATTGCCGGAAAGTCTGAACACACTCTCAAATATTCTCACAAGCATTCAAATGAATTATTAATTGATAGACTGCTAAAAAGTATCTACTGTACTGTGTTTCTCGTTATCACGAGATTTCCGAGTAAAGGGCTTTGGATATGTCGGTCACGTTTAATGTGTTACGTAAATTACTATTACGTATTTCACACTTGTACATTATGGGAAGATAACTGAATTGGGGCTATAAACGTCAACGTGCGCGTATGTAGTGAATTTTTTATCTACTCGTTGTCATTACATCCGCTGGGTAATACGCATGTACATATTGTATTAATAGAGATATATTATAATTTGATGATTCATTTCAATTATGTGTCACTCTATTTTCCCTTTGTTTTTGTTTCGACTCGGAACGGTTCGAAATATTGAGTATACTCGTATATATTTGATTGGTTCTATCTCAACAAATATGTGAAATAAATATGGTGTTCTACAATAATGTTTTAGTAATGAATACCAAAAACATTTGTTATCAGCTTAGTCTGTTCGGAATATGTTGGGCTGATTACCGATAAATTTATCAGTGTCGAACTGATATTAGTTTCGTCCTTAGTAACGATCGCTCTTACGTAAAATCTACATTTAGAATTTTACGATAAAAATTGTTAAATTGATATAATTAATGTCGACGTCATGATTCACCGAAATTTTAAAATTGTAAACCATATTAATTGTAAGTGTATTATTATTGGGCTAAGAATTATAATATGGTGGTTAGACTTTACACGAAAACATTATGGCAAGTTTATTTCACACTTCACATATCTTATATGTACCACGAAAAATATTGTTCTTGACAATTAAACCTTTAATTAAACGTAAACTTAACAAATGATCGTTAACATAGAAATGACGTAACACGATTTAATTGCTTATTCGGTTTAGTAAAATATGATGCATAACGAATTTAGAATAATATTGTAAGTTTTAGGATTTTAGCATATTTAATTCAGAAATATTGAAAGAGCGTCATAAAAACTATTTAATAAAATTGGTTTTATATAGGTAGGTACATACTATAAAATACCAATAAAGTTTAATAATAATAAAAAATAAAATAAATGTCAGTTTATTTAATATAGTATTGCAACCGCAAATCTGATTGTTCGTAAAAGAACTCGTTTCACTAACAATAAATTCTCCCACACCGTCACTTCACGTCCAATATATTATCATTGTGATATGTATTTATCGTTCTAACAAAACATGTATGAAAAAATCTCTTAAAACGATGCAAACTTATTCTGCGGATATTATTCTACTTTCTAGTTTACCAGTTTAAGTCCCTTGCAGGAGGTCACAACGACAACCAATGACGCACCCTATCTTGTTTACAGTACAGGGGAGCAGTTTTCTAAACTGGCTTCATTCTTATGCAAACTTTCAATTACAAGGCGCTTCAAATAGCATACTCATAGCATTGATTGCTTCTGTATTTAAATATATATTTTATATTATGTAAAAATACAATGTTGCGACTTCTCTCGTATTTTATTGCTGTAGTCACCGACTGTTAACGTACCAGGCCAGAATTCATAATACAATACTGATACAGAACACCGACTTCATAAAATTATTTAATTAAATAGTGAACTCCGACACAAGGTGCGATTCCAGTTGCTCAGCGCTAATTAGGTAGCTAGGTACAATCAATTATATTTTCCGAGAAATTATCTTTTATAAACAAATTCATTTACATCTTTATTCATTTCTATATTACACTCAAATAGCAGAGTTAAACGTTCATGTACCAAGAAACTGTAGTCCTTATACATTTTCTTGCTTTCCTATGTTGTGCATGCACGACGTGCTGTTAGAAATAACATGTTACGCTCACATGCATACCGGCACGCATAATTATCAAGAAACCGAGTTATTCTCACGGATGTCGATCTGTACTTACAATTTTGCCGTCACTACTTATGTACAATGGGCATTAGAATTAGAAAGCGACTTGTGACCGTAAAAAGGTAGCATTCGAAAGGGCTTGACGCTTGCGAGATTGTATTACGTCACTATTGAGCGATCCATGGTCCCCCTGCCTCAACGCTGCGGGGCCGGGGGGCGCGCCATCAGCTTTGTTTGATGCGTGTTGCGTTAATTCCACATTGCATGTATGCGCTACTGCCCTTGCTTTCTCTAACAAAAATCCTATGACGTAGACGATAAAGGCTAAAAATTTTGTTCTCAAAGGGTTGAACCCTTTTTAAATCATAATGCTTAGGATGGGGCACTTTTTTAATACTCCTGCATGTAAATAGGTATTGTACTTGTTAGAACACTTGTGTGTTGGAAATCGTATGGGGTAGTTATCAAGGGCACTCTGTTTGTAATATAATAAATAATAATAGCAGTCTGTCTTTTATGTAGGGGGACGTTCAGTTTTATGTGATTGTAAAACTAAAAGGGTTGAAAATCTTCTGCTAAATATTTTCAACATATTTTAAGTTTTTTAAACGCGATGTTGAACGTTTCGATCGTTTTAAAGTATGGCATGATGGATCTGTAAATAAAAACAGCTGATTAATCGAGTAGCTATTATACAAGAAGTACAGAAAATGAATTGAAACAAGTCGAGGCGAACCTGTCTTGTAATGAAGTTGACAAGTTGCATTATTGTACTGTAGCAAGAACATATTATTTTATGGATGTGCACGATGCATACCGAGTTAGTTGTGCGAGTGCAACGTGCAGCTGTGCCGTTCGGCTCACTTCCGCCTCAATACAACGTTATTGTGTCTTTACATGTTGTTGTATTACAATAAGGCGCATTTTCATTGCGTTGCTAAATATATCACGTACTCATTTTGTAAGAAAGTTCAAGAATATATATCGTCTCTTTGTATTCTTTTTCCTTCATTTATCTCTCAATTATATTGATATTGTCTAAAGCTAAATCGATATCAGCAACCGAATCCATTTTTTAATTCTGCTATTTCCCACGAGAAACTTAATCCGCGTAACAATACTACTCATTATGTATGCTCATAAGAATACAAATTACTAGCAATGAAAAAATAAGCAGTAACGATAGCTAAATGTTAGGTATCGTACAAATAGCCTCTATATCTGCATATGTAGGTAAGTACGTCCAGTATTATTTATACATACAATTTACAATGTTTCTCGACTATGTATATTTCTAGTTTAGCATTGAGACGATAATGCCGACAGTTTTTAATGTCGTATTTGCTGTTATCAACAAGTAAACTTATTTCATTATCCAACGTTCGATTATGAAGGTTCTCAATTCAAAGCGTGTGTGTTGGACAGTTATACGGTTAGATCGAATGTAATTATTGTAGACGTCTGTCAATCTTTAAAAACCATTTTGTGTTTTTTTAATGCTTTGAACAGAATTTCGTCTGAAAAGAAAATGAAGGTTTCTCGTAAAGTTATCCCATATTTTATAATGACCTTAGAATAAAATAGAATCGAAAATGAACTGCCCTGACTTTATGAGCACTTAATTTCAATACTGTAGAGTGAATTGCGGCTGTACTCGAAATAGCCGGCACATATCTGAAATATCACGTTCATGAGATCATTTTGTGAGTAGGTTACTGAATGTGTATAAGTGGTATCGAATGAGACTAAACTAGGTCAACTGTTATGACGATAACCGAACCCTCGTTGATTATCATTTATGTGCACGGCGACACGTTGCTTTTCTAAACTAGTTGTACTTATGTATAGCTGCAGTATGACTTTGACGCATATCTTGCAAAATGAGCTTATTGGGAAACTGAAATTGTGTTTGATAGACCTAAATTGTATGCGACTATTTAAAACAATGGTTTCGCTAAACAATTAATGACAGCTAATTTTTTCGTTAATAATAGTATGCCTATAAGGAAGCGATAAAGTCGTCTGCTAAAGATGCATGGATTCAATGCATAACGTAGGTGTAGGTAGTTCTAGTAATATACAATTGCAGTAAGTACTGAATGCATTTAGTTGCGTGGAGCCAAGGCCGTGGTGCAATAATGTTGTAAAGTACAGCCAGCTTCACTTGATTGCATCATCGATGCATTTATAAAATATGGCAGAAAATGTAGTAAAATATATGTATGGCTGATTAGACACTTGATATGGGAAATATAATGGTGACGTGAGTAATTGAATTACTCTTGGATGGAAATAGTAGCAGTAAGTATTCCGTTGGTGTAACATTGACCTAATTTCATTTCTATGTATATCGCATTCAATGTTAACACCCTTCGTAATAATAATTTTAGCATTGCACGTTGTGTTGTTTTGATTGAGCTCACCGGGTCCGTGGGAAAGTAAGTCTATTATGTGGAGGGATCACGTGTCGCGGGCGCGGCGCACCTAACGACTGCTTACTTCAGTTATGTAAAGTCAGTCCTATGACGACCGACGAATGAACTCTATAAATAGCGGTCGATTCGTCCTTGAGCCACGCGAGTGTGCAGAACTAGGTCAAGCCAAGCTGCCTCTTGTCTGTGTGTGCTCCAACCATCACGCCCTTATCCACATAATCACCGTTCGCGTACCTAACAACTGGACTGTTACGTTAATTCAGTTTTCCGGATGTCACAATTCTACAAAATAAAGTAATGACGTCACCTTAACAAAGTTTTACCTTCATTTGCTTTGATCAGAGAATAAATGAAAAATGTTCTTTGTTCGTTCTGGAAGTTACGCTTTCACATTGAACCAGATTTTAGATTTTTCAAAGAAGTGTAATTTTATTTCAATACATGCAATAGACTTGTATGTATAAATAAGCAGGGTTCTATACAATTCCCTTACCTGAGTGAACTGATAATGCCCAAGGTCGGGCCCGGGCAGGTAGCGAACCGGAATATAATCGATCCAGTTGCTTACTCGGGATATTTATTCTTATACGAATCCTAAATTCAATTTGAATGTTGTTTATATTTATTTATTTGGAAGTGATGAAAAGATGTCCAGCTATGGACTGTGATGCTAGTGACGATGAATATGCAGTTATTGTGGTTAAACGGATTTTTTAAAACTAATTGCAGTAGTGTTTAATGTAAACTATTAAAACCAAAAGGTGAGTTTTGAAAAAAGGTTATAATGACAGAAAATCGAAGAAATTTTCCCACTCCTCCCCCGTAGCATTCCAATGTTAACACCACGCTGTCTGGATTTCAACCAATAGTCTTTTATTTCTGCCGAGGTCAGAAATTGATATGATAATTGATAAGGAACGTAGGTACTTACATACATAATATAAAGTTATAAATATATTGAACCCCACATCTGCCTGTTATTATAAAAGGATCTTCGGAGCTTATCCCACTCACAATAATGGACAAACATACGAATTGATAAATTTTATCAGTAGTAGTGCTGTTGTAAATATACTGTATTATCAAGGCGCGTGGGCGGGTGTGACGTGTCAGCCATAAACCTATTTGGTGATATCGCACAAAGACCAAACGTTATCTTTGTGTGGACATGCAGCAAACTACATGGCTTTATCGTCATAAAAAATACATACAACGTCTATACACCTATTTCAAATTGTACAAAGCACTTATAACGTAATTTCATTGATGACGCTTTAATTAAACGTATTACAATTTTTATCATACTCTACAGACGGTTAACACAGTCAAAGGCAATGTTTAGTAAAGAACAAGGTAAATAAAATTTCGTATACATCGAGATGTTTTGGAATGTTAAAAACATAGTGGATTGCAATTTGAGAGATTTTACCTGAAAGCTTTGTGTAGCAAAGAGTTACATATACATTCTACCCCCCAAGGGGAAGGTGCGTTAAAATACAATGTTAATTCCAAGTAAAACAATAAAATGATTAAAGTTATAGTGGATGGCAAGATAGTGAAGTTATAGTGTTAGTGGAATTATTATTAAGTATGTCGAGCATCGCCGTCGGCGACGCGGTGAAAGCTTTCTATGACCCTCACACTGACGGATGTATACGTGTATGTGTATTCGTCATTTAATTTTAGTCGGTGGTATCGGGTTGAACACCGGACGACACCTGTCTCGCTTCTTTGTTTCGACTTAATGTCATCGGAGGTCATCTAAATAAAGGCGTTATAGGCATCGGATTTGGACGGCGATCACTGTCTAGACGCTGTGTTGCATCGTCCGATCGATTGCACGACCGAGCTTCAGACGGTCATCGACCCCGCGGGCGCATCGGTGACGTTACGCTCCGGTGATGCGCTCCTCAATAACCTTACGGACGTTATAGTTTAATTCCGTGTTTTGTTATACTAACGTACAAGTCTTCCTCTCCGCATTCTTCACATTTTTCTCTAACACTATTTTTTTCTTTCATTTTGTACGTCCCGCCATGGTATTGAATGACGACTTACCTACCTTTTTTGAGAACACAGAGGTTAGATTTCATCGCTGCAAAAAATAAATTCTTTTCATAGCCCATTATGTGTAATATTTATATATATATCGTCTCGAAATTAACAAAAAGGAACGCTTTGAATCAAGATAGATTTAAGTGAATGAAAAAACTGTATTGTTGCTTCATCCGTTTACTGGAAAAAATCTATAGATCTTTTGAACGTCTCTGGCACAAAAAACTTCAATTAAAGAATGCGATTTAGTCTTTCTGTAAAATAAAAATATAATGTGTATAAAAGCAAATATCACAAGAATTAACTGTACTAGTTCTTCATATATATATATATATATAGGTACATACTGAGTACCTACGTACGCATGGTCTGACCTTGTACTCTGTCAAGTTCAGTCTAATACTTTGACATTGTTTTCTAGATGGTCGACAGAAAACAAAGCCTTTTGTATGACTTTTTAAATGTAAACTATTGACTTTATTACTAGCTAGTGTAATCTTTTGTTTCTACAGGGTTCTAGTAAATACTGACAAAAAATATGTTGTTCGATTTCACAATGTTTATGACGGGTGTTCTGTTAAAATTTTTAATGACAGGGCGATAAAGGCATTGCAAATGGCGCTGTACGTGTCGCCTGGGTTCTCTCGGGCCGCGGACGCGCACCTGCGGCTGGCTCTCATGTTCAAGGCTCGACGGCATTGGACCATCGCCGCCTTACACTTCAGGCGAGCGAGACTAGCACCGCATCAAGATGCCACCTTCACTCGTCTAGAGCTAAGCTTCCACGCCGCCCACCTTCTTGAAGCGAAAGGGCTCAGGAAAGCTGCCCGAGATGCTTATGAAAGATTATTGAAAGAACCACAATTATCTTCTTCTTTAAAAGCTGATGTCTGCAGACAGCTTGGTTAGTTATTTTTTTACTGTTATCAATAATATAATTATATGTATTCCCATTATCTCTTCAGTTCTATACAACGCCTGTTTTTAAAGCTATTATTTTCTAAAGTCTAATAAAAGAGTTTATATTTGTTTCTCGCGTGATCCACTACTGTTAAATCACGTGGGAACTGTTTCACTTTCGCTTTCAACTTGCAATAATTTACAGTATAAAATCATTAATTACCGATGCAATAAAGAGCGTGCGTCTAATCGTATTTACCGTTGTCTTAGGTTGGCTGTATCACCGATGCGTTACGTTAGGTGAACCCGCAGCAAGAGCTCGGGCGGCTATCTGGTGTCTTAAGCGATCTGTCGATGCAGAACCAGATTCTGGAGCAGGGCTATACCTTCTAGGTAGATGTTTTGCAGCTCAAGGAAAAGTTCATGATGCTTTTATCGCCTATCGAAACTCTGTGGAAAAGTCTGAAGGAAATGCTGATACATGGTGTTCAATAGGGTGAGAACAGTCTTCTTTTACTTGTTTTGTTTTTTTTTTCGATTTCAATTATGCATATTCATTTTATTTCCATTTTCAGTGTGCTGTATCAACAACAAAATCAACCTATGGATGCATTACAAGCTTACATATGTGCAGTACAACTAGACAAGGGTCACTCAGCGGCATGGACTAACTTAGGGAGTCTGTACGAAAGTTGTCAGATGCCTAAAGATGCTTTTGCTTGTTATACCAATGGTGGGGCAGCCGCTACTGCTTGGGCATTGCGACAGAGGCTGGAGTTCTTGAGGGCCCATTTAGCACATGCGCCTATGCCCTCAGTAACGGGAAAGTATGTATCGTTCAACATTTCTGAAATTTCATGCATATTGAGACATACGATTTTAATCTATGAAATGAACTAATGCCACTTGCTGATTCTCTATAGTTTTGAACATTTTTAAATCACATCCAGTATTCTATCTCATACGAATAATTTACCCAGCTGAAACTAAGTTATAAATTTCTCTCAGGCGCCGTCAACTACCAGCTATCGAGGAGGCGTGGAATCTTCCAATATCTGCTGAAATGTCGTCAAGAGCACCGAAATCTGCACCACCTCCGTACCCGGGCAAAAGACCAGAAGACCCACCACCATTAACACATAATCAACTGCAAACATTGCAGTACTTGCAGAAAAACACGCATAATTTGTCGCCGCAGCAACAAGTACAGTATTCGATATCAATTCTTCTTCTAACTGAAATATGTTTTATCTTTAACCTTCGTTTTTAGATTATTATTTCGATAAGCAACCTTGGTTATATAACTGTGGTTTTAGTACTAAATCATTCCACCACTTAATATCATATTACTCGATTTTCATAAATTACACAGTAGCTTTCGCCCGCGACTTTGTTCTCTTAATTAAACATGAATATTTACTTTTTTTTCAGACTTTAATGCAACAGTTACTGTCGCAGTATCGTCTGGCTCAAGCGGCGAGAACGCGTGCGGTTTGTACTCCTTGTTCCTTATCTCTGTAGTGTATACGATATGGCGGCAGGTCTTAGGATGTGATATAGGTATTATAGTCAACAATAACCATCAATTAATAATGTATTTTTTCCATTATAGGTGACCAAGAGCGAAAATCCCGCGACCGGCGGCGACAGTGCAGAGTCGCTCGCCGAAGATCTCTTAAAGCGATTTTCTGACACTCAACCAGACATTAAGAAGGAGCCTATTTACAGTAAGTTATTATTTTATTCATCAAACACATTAGGAAACTGAAACTGCTGACAGAAGTAACAAAGAAACTAATTTTCGTCACATTATAGGTATTATTTAAATATATTGTAAGGAATCTGTGCTTCGAAATGCAAATAAATAAAATTTATCCCTGATAATAGACAAAACCATTGTCTTCTGAAAGGATACGCAAGATACATACAAGATACAGAAGATATATCAACTACGACTAGAAAACCTAATCAATATATATAGGACTAGCTGACCCTCGCATATATAGATATAGCTATTAGTCTTAGCTTGATGCCTTCCTCGATAAATGAACTATCCAACACTGAAATAATTTTTCAAATCGGACCAGCGCTTCCTGAGAGCTTGTTTGCTTGTTTGAACGCGCTATCAAACAAACAAACAAACTCTTCAGCTTTATAATATTAATATAGATAATTTGCACAGTTGTTATATTGTTGGAAAAAAGTGGTGCTGTGAATAATATAAATTGACATACAATAAATATGAAATAATGACTATTTTTTTTTGAATACCCACTTAAATAATTTCTTTATTAAAAAAATCCACACTGAACGCCAATGTGACATGTGGCTTAGTCGAGCCAGGTTACCTTCAAAAGATTGTAATTTGATTTTGGAACAGCTGCGATGATTTTGTTTCCATGTTTTTTTTTTTAATTTTCTTCAATACATCTACGCAAGCTCTCGTCATACAGTAGTCATTCGCTGACAGAAATGCTTACTAGCCCTAACCTGTTTAACGTTTCTGTTACTCGTTTGCGTCGATGGTGTCATAGATTAATTAAAATGACAACTTTGTATTCCAGTCGCATGCTACGTAGCGACATCCATATTATTACATGGCATAGCTATTGTTCCATAGAAGTGTCACTCCACCACACCAGTGACTATGCTTCAACATATTGTATTTGACCCCTAAAATTTAATTTTCATAATAATAAAGTATGCCATAAATTATGTATTATTTATAAACTTTGTACACTAAATGTGTACATCCGCGGACCCGGACATCCAGTCAACTTTCTGGGTGTGTATTATTGTTTGGGTTCTAAGATTACATACCAAACGTAAGGCGGGACGATTATGTTGAATCTGTGTATACCTATTTCATTCAATGTTAAGGTCTTTAAATAAAATATTAATTTCCATTGCGTTAAGAAAGTTTATTAATCATCAGTGTAATAAGTACCATAAAATAAATGTAAATTGTTGGATTTTACTAAGTCCCAAAATTAAATATATCAAAATGTATGTATAAAAATGTTAAAGCTGGTTTCCTTACGCTTAAAATAGCTCTACAACAATTGACCTGAAATTTTGAGACGATAATACTTCACGCTTTAAAGATGGTTTTTGGGAGTTCTAATATAAGTGGTAATTTTTTGTACTAAACCTCAAAAGGCTTCGAAATCCACAATTTTTTTATTAAATACCTTTGTAAGTACGGTTCCTATTAACCCAAAATGCATTGTTTGTTTACATTATTGTATACAGTACGATGTTCTCCTAGCCAATTACGGCCATTCTCAACGGAGACCCGCCAACTACGCAGGATATATTATAGTGCACAAGTGTGTGCGCAAACTCAGGTGCACTCTCTTTTCCCGCTTTCTCATAATCCGATGGGACGGTTAACCGACACTATCGGGGACAGATCAGGCGCAAGACTGACAGCTTACAGACTGACTGACTGACAGCTGACAGACACTCCGAGGCACGGGGGTTCAGACCCTAAACTTCCAAACTCCGAGCTGTTATTAAGTATTTCTATAATCAGAAAAATTCAATAACACTCTTGGCCCGACCCAGGATTAGAACCCGAGACCTCTTGATTGGCAGTCGCATACTTCAACTGTTATACCAATGAGTTACAGTATAATGTGCAACGCAATGAAGAATGTGTAGGTATAAGTATGTCGGTTCCGGCTGTCACAAATACCAATGCTCGCCGATGAGACGCATTGACCCTAAATACCAAGTCCAAGTTTTATAACAGATGCAGATTATATATAATCATTATTTTGTAACTAGATCATCGCGTTGACATTTGACCACACCTGATTAATTCTTTGAACATAAATTCCTATTATATAAAATTGTAAATGCCACAGTCATTTCAATTTAAAATACATTTAAAACACACAGACCTAAAAAATAACATAGAAAGACAAAAAAAAGCTTTGTGAAACCAAACAGCTGCTTATTTGAAGCCGCTTCAGCTGCGTACTTGGAAAGGTGCTGTCAATTTGTAATTTTTAGCGGGAAATCGTTAGTTCTGGCATGTTTATGGTATGCGACTATTAATTAATTGTTTATAGTCGTTCCAATACTTTATTTAACTTTTGACAGATCACGCACATAAAGTTTTGTAATAATTTTTGATACAATGTACTACAGATAATACTGTACTTTATGGGCGGGCTCCGCCTACTTAGGGATGTGTCATTCGTAATTAATGACCACAGACTATAAAAACGGTTTTGAAATAAATCGATTATCGATTATATTAATAAAACATACAATAAAATTATTGTGATTATATTTTATATCAAATCACGTAAAAAGCTTTATTATTTTGCATTAAAATGCCCTAAATGTCTCTGTTTCAATGCATAAATAATTTGCGTAATGAAAACAGTTCCATCGTAGGTACTCGTACCTAGTAATGGGATCGAATGTAGGTATTCGCCGCAAATTAATGAATCTAAAATAATTGTTTAGACTTACTATAGTTGGTTCAAATAAAAACTACCTGCGGTACCTACTTGTAATGAACAGGTACAAAATGTTGAAATTCGTAGTAATTTACGGATTAAAAATAAAACAACCAAAAGAGGTACTGTAATACTAATTTTAATTATAAAGAATCGTCTTCTTCGTATGACCAGGAATCATCATCACTTGAGTTCTCAGTAATATTGATTATCATTTCTTGGATAGATAAATTGTCGAATGCAACATCCCGATCCCAATCCGACATTATCACCTTCTTTGTTTTTTCTACAACATTCGCCCAGTTTTCTGGAGTTACTTTTTCACACGCATTTTTCAGTAAATTCAGCATTTTTCTTGCGGTGAAAGGAGGAGTTGTATTGTTCCTCGCAGCATATCCTTTAACTTGTGCCCAGATCATTTCAATTGCATTATATTGGCAGTGATATGGGGGAATTCTGAGGACGGTATGCCCATGCTCTGCTGCCATTTCATCTATGACGTATCGTTTTGGCAGCTTCTTTGTTTTTAATATCTTTACTAACTCTACTTTTAGTAGGGACTCATTCACCTCTTCGCCATTGTCACGGAGCCAGTTTATAATTTCATGTTTTTTGATGGCCAGTGTTGGTATTTTATTAATTTGACGAGAGTGATAAGGTGCATTATCAATAAATATTATTGATGGCTCTTCGAGTGATGTAAGCATTTCTCTGAACCACTTTTCATACACGTTCGAATTCATCTCCTCATGATAATCTCCTGTTTTCTGGGATTTAAAAGCTAATAGAGCGCCTGGCACAAATCCTTTTACTGTTCCTGCATGACAAATAATCAGTCGTTCGCCTTTTCCCATTGGTACTGTAGAAGTGGAGCCAACGGTGTTGTCAGTCCAAGTTTTTGACAGCGTATGATTCGCATTGAGCCAAGTTTCATCTGTGAAAACAACATTCGACCAATCTTCTATTTTTTTTGCTTGTCTTAAAAAATCGCATCTATACAAAGCAATATCATTGCGTTCCATTAAAATTTTTCGTTTTTCACATTTTTGGAATAACATTCCAATGTCTTTCAATACCTTTGTCAGAGAAGATTTTTGACCACGGAACAAACCACTATTTCGAAGAGATTGTGTTAGTTTTTTTAATGTTGGAATCTCTTTTCTTTGGTAATAGTCGTATATATGACGACGAATAGCATCAGCGTCAAAATTGTCAACGGCTGTAACTTTACTAGGCGGACGTTTTTTCTTAGGTGTAGATAGCTTATTCTGTTCCATGCCACTGCTGCCGTAGCCTTCTTTTGTTATTTTTGCCACTGTTGGAGCACTAATACCTAATGCTGCTGCAACACGGTCTCTAACTTGAGTCACTGGTATAAGAGGCCCACCATTACGGCTTTCCTTTTCAAAGTATTCACGAAGTCGCAAGACAAACTCTCTTGTTTGTCCTTTGAGTACTTTCTTTTTTGGCATTTTGACAGTAACGAAGGCAGGAACGATACGCTCAACTCAACCAAACGTGAGAATTCACAAATAAATCAATACGGAGGAATATAAATACTCAACTATATTGAAGGTTACTCATTGAAATACTGTAGATTATTTTAAAATAGACATAGAGAGATTTAATAAAGGTCATCAATAGTTTAAAAAATACAATATTAACCACTGAATTACAACACAATACAATAATACATTTTGAAAATTCAGTTCCTTTTATATATTTTTTCATGACATAGAACCGTCATATTTGAACAACATTCTTTTAATCCATTTCTTCTTTATTTTGACAAAGGAGGTCGCACATTGAAACACATAGAAATATGAAGTACGAAATTATCTATAAAATAATGAGTTTGTTAAATCGATTAAAACTTCTTAATGCATAAAATCGATCGATGAAAGAAATCGAATAGGTAACAGGTTAGGGTATCACTATTTGATTAAGTATTAGAGCTGTCAAAAGTAAAATAAACTATTGGAACGACTATAAGTGATTTGTTTTGAATAAAATAAGTACCATAGGATATCGGATACTTTCTAGAACAAAATCAAATATTTAAAACCAATAACGAAAAACGTTCACAATGTAAACAAAAAATGACCATATCCTTATTTGTCATCAGTGTTCAGTACTAGCTCTGCTTAGACCCTTAGATCAAAATTTGAGCCGTATGTTAAACCAGCGAAATTTAAAAGCAACGAATAAAGTGAACACAAAAACGTCATTAGTTTTCATGGATCGATCATAAAAAATGCAAAAGCCTACCATATAAAGGCATAAATATGAACCGTCAAAGACCTGTCAGTTATTACATGAGGGAGAGTGATGTATTGTCTAAAAGTTGAATGCGGACAAAGCAACGTGCAAAAGCTCATAACGCCACAAAGAGAACAGGTCCCACAGAATGATTGAGCGCTTTTGTCAACGTTGGAAAATGGGCCAGGCTGTATAACATCGACCGTAATGCGTTCTTTAAGCTAAAATATAAAATTATTTTTTTAGATTGATGTTTCAACAGATCAATAAAAGGTGTCTTTTCATTTTGTTATATTGTCTTAAGTAACAGTGAGTGGGCGAACACACTGCGCTACCGCCTAACTTGTCTTTGGGAAAAAATCATGTATAGAAAATAGAAATAAACAATTAACGAATTTCGCTACAACCTTAATTTAAAATGTTTTTTTTTATTTAAAACAATTTCTTCGCTGTCACTGTCATTTTTTTTCGTATAAATGATTCGCGTCAGAAAACTTAATTTGCCGTCATATTAGAGGTTTGGTCAAAGTAAAAATAAAATAAAAACTATATGGTAACTGTTGTCAATGTAATTATACATACCACAACATCTACCCTTACGCTTGTACCTACCGTATTCAGGTTTATTATCTTATGTATAAAACTAATATGATAATGTTATTGCGTAATAAAGTTACAAAGACTCTCTGCCTGTTAAGAGTACTAGGTATAATACTGTTTTAAATTTCAGCAGAAACTCCGAGCAACGCGACAAGCAGTAACGAGGCCGTACTGGGGTGTCGACAACCCGTCGTCAAGCTGGAGCCACTCAAGACTGACCCGTTGAAACCTGTAACGTTTCACATAGGAATGACCTCTAAACAAATACTTGATACATGCAGGTAAGTAATGGTAAAAGGTACTGGGTGGTGACCATTTACTTTTATTTTCAATATTATTTTTTATTCAGTAGCTAAGTATAGTGATTGCGGTAGTTAGTATCGTTAAACGGTAACTTATATATTTTCAGTGAGAACGCCGGACCACCAACTTCGTGGTCGGTGCTGGGCGATGGATGCGGACCCCCTTCCCCGCCACCGGTGCCTCCGCCGCGTCTCACTCCGGAACAACTCGCTCCACCTGCACCTTTCGTCTACGTCGAGTCCAAGCGCGACGCATTTTCGCCGCAACTGCAAGACTTCTGTCTCAAGCATCCCATCGCCGTGGTGCGTGGTCTCACCGCCGCTCTTAAACTAGATCTCGGCCTTTTTTCTACAAAGACACTCGTGGAAGCCTGGCCCGATCATGCAGTAGAAGTCCGTACTCAACTGATGCAATCGGCCGATGAGAACTGGGATGCAACAGGACGGCGGCGGGTGTGGGCATGCGCGTCCCATCGATCCCACACTACCGTCCGCAAGTACGCCCAGTACCAGGCGGGATCGTTTCAGGATTCCCTGCGTGAGGAACGGGAAAGGGGAGGCGCTGCACCTGCCGCAGGTGGTGGTGCACTATCGGATTCAGATGGAAGAGAATCGGGCTCCGGACCGGCTAAACGTCGTCGTACCTCACGTATGCTACGATTCGGCACTAACGTGGATTTGTCGGACGAACGCAAGTGGCGGCCTCAACTCACCGAGCTTCAAAAGTTGCCGGCCTTTGCTCGCGTCGCTTCCGCCGCAAACATGTTATCGCACGTCGGGCACGTTATCCTAGGTATGAACACAGTTCAGTTATATATGAAGGTCCCCGGCAGTCGTACACCCGGTCACCAGGAGAATAATAACTTTTGCTCCATTAATATCAACATCGGGCCGGGCGACTGCGAATGGTTCGGCGTTCCGGACGCGTACTGGGGCGGCGTGCGGGATCTCTGCGAACGACACAGTCTGTCGTATCTTCACGGCTCGTGGTGGCCCGACCCCGAGGAGTTGCGCGCTCACGGCGTTCCGGTCTACCGCTTCACTCAACGCCCCGGCGACCTGGTGTGGGTGAACGCGGGCTGCGTTCATTGGGTGCAGGCGACGGGCTGGTGCAACAACATCGCGTGGAACGTCGGGCCGCTCACCGCTCGCCAATACTCCCTCGCCCTCGAACGGTACGAGTGGAACAAGGTGCAGAACTTCAAGTCCATCGTGCCCATGGTGCACCTGACGTGGAATCTAGCGCGAAACATCCGGGTGTCGGACCCGCGGCTGCACCGCGCCATGCGCACGTGCATGATGCAGACGCTGCGCGCTGCAGCGGGCACGCTGTCCGTGGTGCGCGCGCGCCACGTGTCCGTGCGCTTCCACGGGCGCGCGCGCGGCGAGGCCTCGCACTACTGCGGCGTGTGCGAGCGCGAGGTGTGGCACGCGCTGCTGGTGCGCGAGCACGAGCGGCGCCACGTGGTGCACTGCTTGGCGTGCGCGCGCCGCGCCTCGCCCTCGCTTGCCGGCTTCCTGTGCCTCGAGGAGCACCACATGGACGAGCTCACGCAGGTGTACGACGCATTCACGCTGCACCGGCCGGCGCCGCCGCCGCCGGGCCCCGTGCCCGCGCTGGGCGCGCCCCTCGGGCCCCCGCTGCCCCCCCCACTGGGGCCCCCGCTGGGCCTGGCGCTGACGTCGATACTCCACGCGCCTCACACGCCGCTCCCTCCGCTGCCGGACTGAGCGCTTCGTAACCGAGTCCAGCTCGTATCGTGCCTGTATTTATTTGTGTGCGAGTGTATGACTAGTTTCGTTTCGTCGAAGATAGTACTTTTCGTCTCACGAAATTAGGTTTCGTTTGTCGGGTGTTAGTGTCACCGAATGGAAATGGCGCGTAATTCCCCGACTCACGGTTCACAGTATTAGAAGCTAGCTAGTTGCCCCGATTGTAGGTAGCGTTCACGACGAAGGTCGTCGTTTCGATCGCGTACCTCTCGAATACTCGTGGTCTATTTTTAATAGAAGACTCCTTACGGCTTGTACGACGACTCGAAAATATTTTTAGGGATAAAATGTAATTTTGTAATTCGGAATCTTTACAATTTACACACTCCTCGATCACTTTTGTAATTGTGCGAGATATTGATATAAGAAGTCAATTGCGGGGCGGTAGCGCCAGCCGGGACCGCCGCGGTCTCGAGTGCTCACGTGTTCACCAAGATATAAATGTGTTATTTTTGTATAGAGGCATATTTATTTATTTTTACTGTGACCTTAGTTTGATTTTGTAGACAGTCTTTAGCGAATGATAGTTTCTAAGAATAACTGCACGAAAAGAGACCCTACGTTTTAGCAGGGTCTGGCGAATAGTGCTGCAACGTCCCAAAGAATGTTATAATGTACTTGTGTAGGCAACTGGAAAATTGAATACTGACGGTTATCCTTATTTGAGCATGAATATTTGACAAATTTGGGATTTGACATTAAATTGAATTTTATTAAAATGAGTTGACTTTGTTTGATAAATTAAATTAGACTGTATTTAAATTAGACGTAATTAAAATTGTTTCTTGGATTGATGTAAAATTAGGATGGACTAGGCTAGTAAGCTCAGGGTTGGCAGTATTGCGGGGCGACTGGCCTTTGACACTTGTCTGTTTGTTGTTTCCTTGGAGTTTTATTGATGTGTTGTAATGAATCAAAGTTGACTGTATTCTTTTTAAGTGTCAAAGGCGAGTGGGGTGATAGCGAATATGGAAGTGTTGCTTGGATTGTGTATAGCGAATGCCGAAATATTTATAAGTAATAATAACACCACTGCCATTTATGACCTTACTGTTTATACTGTAAATTACATTTTTTAATAAAGAAATTTAAGAATGTAAGTATATATATGTTTTTATTCTTAATAACCGTTTGACCATGTCAGATGAATATAATCTTGAAAATTATTTTATTTCTTTAACTTAATCCTCTAGTAACTAATCATAATCCTAAGTCTGAGGTGCTCTTTTAACCGTTTAGGGTAGACTTGCAGTTGATCAAATACACAAACTCATCATCCCTTTTTTTTACACGTGTGGAAACCCCCTCGGGCCGTCACCCCGCCTGTGTATGCGGCGGGATGGTGTGTCTGAATCGAACCGACTAAAACCACACGGTGTGCCAACTCTGCGCCTGAGAAGGGAGGGGTCCGTGAACTGCAGTTATTAACACGACCGGACCCCAAAAACTCATCACCCCATAGCCCAACACTACATTTTTTTTGGATCACAACCTGTGTTAATGTAGGATGTTAGGAAGTTCCCGTACCGCTAGCGATGATGATATTCTCATAGCTGATTTCGAATTTCTCAACGGAGATCAGCCAACTACGCAGGACATATTATAGTGCACAAGTGTGTGCGCAAACAGGTGCACTCTCTGTTCTCTCACTCTCATTATCCGATGGGACGGCTATCCGACACGGCTTAACGTGCTCTCCGAGACACGGGGGTTAAGTTCGAAACTCCGGGCTGTTATTAAGCATATCCATAATCAGAAAAATTCACTAACACATTTTGGCCCGACCCGGGATTCCAACCCGAGACCAACGAGCTAACAATATTTAATGGATGGTTATTAGATTTGTACCGATTATGAAGTGAATCATCCTAACTATTTTTATGTATCACACTTAATATTATAAGGGTGTAAGGTTACTTCATCACGCGCAAACGGTTAGACCAAATTTGATAAAATTTGGTCATACACATGAGAGTTCAGCTCTTCAATGATCAGGAATCTGGACTCTTCGCACAAACACTCCTCGAAGTCGGCGAAGGTCGCGTCACGACGGACGCTAACAGCCAAATAACTTGATAACCAATTAAGCAATGTTGTAATTTCGGAAGACAACCTTGTCAATGAGGTATTTCCGAACTTACAACAAAAATTAACTAACGTGGAGTGATTGTGCGAAAGAGCTATCATGGCGCCTAAAAACGATTTAGTGGAAAAATTTATATAAAAACATACGCGCCTAGATTGCATAATACCCTACCAACTTGCCATTCCAATTCAAGCGCTTGCAATTTCCTCTGAAGGTGGCTTTCTCAATTACAATAATTAAAAGTCAGGGGCAAACTCTGAAAGTAGCCGGCATCCACCTGGGTACCCCCTGCTTCTGCCACGGGCAGCTGTACGTGGGTTGCTCGTAAGTTGTGTGCAAGCAAGAAATCTTTTTATTTACTCAGAAAATAATAAGTCTAGAAATGTTTCTGGCTCTTTACGACTCGAGACAAGATCAATTCAATAAGTCAGTTCAGCCAGTTCTCCCGTTCACAGTCCTCGATAAGATTAGTCATCGTAAATTGTCAACCGTTAATTACAATTTTTCTGGTGCTAATATTTATATTTTTATAAGCATTGCTTTGCCGCACGAAATCGTGTCGCAATTTTCTGTGATGCGGCGTCGTATCGCATCGCCGTTATGAGTGGGAGCCCTAAGTAAGTATGGTTTGTCAATTTATGCCGTTGTATAAATTAATATATTTGTTTAGTATAGAATCACCAACAGTTACAGCAATATGATTACAATTTTATAAATGCAGTGAGGCCTCCTTCTAATTGTCTGACTAGTAGGTAACTGGTGAATACAATATGCTATTTAGTACAGTTCAAAGTGGAGAGAATTATTTACAAATTAAAATGAAAAAAAAGTAATTAAATAACAATATCAAATCGTATCACATCTTAAAAGACTCAATATCATATCTACAAAGAAAGTTTACGATTTAAAAATATGTTCTTCTTTTTTGATGAATGGCAACCAGCCGGATCACTAGGATCAGCTATTTCTGCCAATGTCAAGTATTTATCGTCTTCAATTATCAAGTCTTCGAGTCTTCAAGTCGTCGTCGTGATGAAATTAATGATAAAAAAAATATAAAATGTGGATGACATGAAATGGGGACCGTCTTCCGAAAAAACAAAAAACGATCTAAAAATATGTTACAACGCCACCGTGTTAACAACAATGACAACTCGTTTGTATGAGCCGTGATCAGGACATGCCTGCTGGCTAGCTCCGGTATCCTCACTCACTCGTTGAAACACAGCACAAGCGCTATTTCACACCGGTTTTCTGTGAGGCCGCGGTATCACTTCGGTCGAGCCAATCCATTCATGCCGAAGCGGGGCTCTCCCACGCACGGTCCACATACACATTTTAGACTCGCAAAAAAAAAAACAATCGTCTGTCACTACGAGCTCACATACAACAATTAAAACAAAGGCCGAGTCGGGTACGGGTACTGGACAAACAATTTATTATTATTCGTACAGAAGTCGGACGAATAATTTTATTTTATCAATTAGTGCAAATTTAAAAAATAATAATAATAAATGCTCTTTAATAAATTAAATTTATAGGTATTAAATATATAAGTATCTAAATATATTTTTCACTATCATTTGTACCTACCAGGCGTTCCAAGCGCTCTCAGCTCCTTACTGTACTTCTAAATTTCTTATTTTCATATTTATTACGCTCTGCGCACATTCCTAAATGTGTGACCAGCAATATGTATTTCAAAAATTTTATCTTTCTAATTACGTTTCATATAACTTTAGAAATAAAAAATGAAAAAAAAAACTTGAGAGGTGTCAAGGGACACTCGGATGGAACGAAGTTCGAAATAAAAAGACGATACAAATATTATATTTACTTCAATATTTTACGTAATTTCTATTTTTATGATATATGTGTACCTAATAATATTAATGATAATGATGATAATGGTGAAAATGATGAAGATGATGAAAATGATGAAAATGATGAAAGTGATGAAAATGATGAAAGTGATGAAGATGATGAATTGATGAAAATGATGAAAATGATGAAAGTGATGAAGATGATGAAAATGATGAAAATGATGAAAATGATGAAGATGATGAAAATGGTGAAAATGATGAAAGTGATGAAAATGATGAAGATGATGAAAATGATGAAAGTGATGAAGATGATGAATTGATGAAAATGATGAAAATGATGAAAGTGATGAAGATGATGAAAATGATGAAAATGATGAAAATGATGAAAATGATGAAAGTGATGAAAATGATGAAAATGATGAAAACGATGAAGATGATGAAAATGATGAAAGTGATGAAAATGATGAATTGATGAAAATGATGAATTGATGAAAATGATGATTATGATAATAGTGATGATAATGATGATATGTATATATAAAAGTTCGAAATCTTATCTATCTATTATATATATATATATAAATATATATATAGTATCTGGGTTGCTTCAAGCAATGAAAAATAAACTAATAACAAATAAAATTTAAAATAGCAAAAAGTGTCGTGACAACAAATTATGTCGCGACAATTTCCGTCTAGCCCCCTTCGTTTTTTCGTTCATATCGCGCGATAAGGAACTTCGTTCCAAAAAAAATTACCTAAACCTAATCGTCCAGTACCCGTACAAATAGTCACTTCGTAAAACAAAACATTCGAAATTTTACGCACACAAGTTACGTCCTGTGTTATAACAGTGTAACGCGTAGGCCTATTCGGGCGTACACTTTAGCAGAGGGGTGTATGTCTGAGAGTTGCTACTCCCTACCGTGTTGCTCTATGGCTTAGCACTGTCACTAGATAGTTGACATCTCGCTTGCAAGTGCGGCCCACGCGTCTATCGTGTCGGTGGGTCAAAACGTGATCTGTCAAGTTGGGACCTGTGATTGTTAAGTTGGGACCTGTGATTGTTAAGTTGGGACCTGTGATTGTAAAGTGGGACCTGTGATTGTTAAGTTGGGACCTGTGATTGTTAAGTTGGGACCTGTGATTGTTAAGTTGGGACCTGTGATTGTTAAGTTGAGACCTGTGATTGTTAAGTTGGGACCTGTGATTGTTAAGTTGGGACCTATGATTGTAAGTTGAGACTCGTGACCTTCGTCTTTGTCTTGAAGATTTTGGTCGTAGCCGCTTAGCGTTATCACCTGGTCGATTAGTGTTGAAAAGTATTTTACAAGAAGTGAACTTACACCATAAAATAGTTCCATTGAACATGCATACAAGGGGGATTGTCGGCTTGCATTGAATATTCTTTCAAGATCTATATACCTATCTAGCAGTTAAATATGTGAGATGGTGAACCCTATTTTAACCCGTGACCTTCGTCTTTGTCTTGAAGATTTTGGTCGTAGTCGCTTAGCGTTATCACCTGGTCGATTTGTGTGTTGAAAAGTATTTTACAAGAAGTGAACTTACACCATAAAATAGTTCCATTGAACATGCATACAAGGGGGATTGTCGGCTTGCATTGAATATTCTTTCAAGATCTATAGGTATACCTATCTAGCAGTTAAATATGTGATGTGGTGAACCCTATTTTATAGAGCTCCATAGATTCTAATAGCACTCTAATAGGAGTTCCATAAAATTTCTTAAATAAAAGCCTGTTGATTTTCAAAATAGTTTATTTAAATCACATTTATATTATAAATACATCATTTTATTAATAATAATAGTATAATAACATATTTTCATAAACTATATTTTATGACGATGTTATAACATTGATTTGTGTGTCAATGAATTACTGCATTTACTTTATGAGTGCATTATATTCATTAAGAGGTGCCGATATACGTTTAAACACTTATGATTCGTGTAACTATCATATCCTGCCATGATTGTAGTAATAGCAAATCTAGCCATTTCCTCTAGTATTACTTTTCTACCAATAAACTCTCGCCAATGAATGAGAGAAAACAATTTAAAGCGTCATAACTTTTATCACGAAACTCTGTAAAAGAATTCTAGTCTAAAATAACAGTCTTAATGTAGTCTAACATTTATGAAATGTGTTTTGTGATGGTTTTATGTACAATTTCATTATTACATTGCTGCGTTATTTTATAAAATTATTTAAGTAAGCCATTATAGCACCTATCTGTTATTGTAAACATATAAATTTAAACTATAATGCAGAGAGCTTCTTATAACATTGTGCGCAATGAGAACGCCACGTCGGCATATCAAATGTAATATATGATTTGTAGCAAAATATATTTTATATAAAAATAACACGTCTGTGTCGCGACTATTGTTTGGCATTGTCAATTGCACACCCACATTATTCTTTATACGACATTAGCTTACCTCACGCTCATACGCATTAAAACACGATAGCAGCCTTCACACTTAAATAATGATTTGGCGAAGACTAGTTTAGCAAATAAGTTTATTTTAATTGTGAAAATCACAATGCTTTTGCGCTGAAATCCCAACAAAACCAAATCATCAACCCTTTGGTACCAATATATTCTTTATAAAAATGAAACTAGTGATAAAATCATTAAGAAATAATAAAAATGCAAAATGCATGAAATATTAGAAGAATGTTTGTCAATTAGATTAGGGAATGATGAGAATCATATGATTATTTAGAATTTAAACCTAACAAAAACACTAGCGTAGCTCAGTTTAAATTCTCTGTTGAACCAAATTAAATCTGAGAAATACAGTTATTTTCAACTGAATATGAACTGTGCCGGTCAATCCAGACCTTTATAACATATACACTCAATAGCATAATTGTCAGCTAATTGTGGTATCCAATATTAAAATAGCAGCCCTTGGCTGTAATTGTAACCCATTAATGTGGGTAAAACAGCAAATAAGTCATAAGAGGTTCGGAATGAGGCTAAACATTTCGTTAAAGTATTAACTACAGTTGTCGTTGGATGTCTCACGAAGCGTCGCTTCGCAGCACCGGTTTACGCAGTAACAGCGCCGAGTCTGCTGACACGATCGGTAGCTCGTTACTGCAGTGGTATTTGATTAAATGAGGCACGCTCTCAAATACACGGTCTTTCGTTCGTACCTGGAATTATGATACCATATAAGAGGCCATCCATAAATTACGTTACACTTCATTGAATTTAACACCCACGAGTACTTTAACACGTGACATTATTTTTGGATGGTCCCTCTAATCAATGATATTGAGAATTTATTTATTTACAAAATATTTATATCCAAAAATGGATGGTATTAAAATACACACATGGCATTTTAAGAATCGCTTCACTAAAATAAGAGATAATAAAGATAATTTTGGAAAAAGTTTAATTTAGTAAAGCAACAATAGAACCAGCAGTATTCTCAGCTTTGGTAAATTGTAATCAATTTATGTGTAGAAGGCTTGTCATCTTCCTAGCTTATATAATTCGTAATATCATTTGGGGTCTGCTACTAGTTCAATGGGTTTTGCCTCAACTGAATATCAATTTTTCTTCTTAGCGACTGGTATCGGACCTCCGTCAGTACATTTGAGGACACTGACTTTTGTTGTTATGTATGTAATAGGGTAGTTGACTATGTCGAAAATAAATACGTATGTGTCCTTCCTTAAAAGGAATAGTACAAAATATCTCGGAAAATATAATTGTTACAGCTTTTCATTTCGATTACAAATTTTAATCAAATAAACAATTAAATATATTGCTCAATTGAGTAGTCTAAAATAGTGGCGTCACAACTTTGTATTTAGTACATTTTTCATACAAAGTTATCGATTTGTCAGATGATAAAAAGTAACAAAGGTGTGAATGAATCATCCTACTGTGTGAGGCTTATAACGTAAGTGTAAATGTAGGTAAAGTTGTGTCCTCACCACTCCCTTAGGGTCGACGAGCAGCAAGTGCTTGTGCGTGCCTCGGCGGGCGCCCGTGAGCACGAACTGTCCGGCGCAGGCGGCCGACTCCCGCACTAAGAACTCACCGTCTTCTGCCACCATCTATCATCAACTTTACTTTTAGTATAATAAAATAAATGTGTGGCTTGATTTTACACAATACTGATTTCGTTCATTTTATAGTTTAACTAGTGTATGTAATTTTCTTATTTTAATAGCTTCCTACACTCCTTCTACATTTAATTCGTAAAAAGGGGAATTAAGTTTTAGCTTTAGATATTAATATATAGATTTTAACGTTTATAAAAAGTTAAAGGTATTAAAAGTCGTCAACTCTTAAAAAGGACAAGAATAATTAATGTCCTAAAATGTGTAAGTGGACAAGTAACAGATTGGACAAGTAGGTGAAAAGTGTCGTGGTACCTTTTCAGCGGTAGTCCTGGAGATAGGTCCGTGGAACCAGGGCTCCTGCGCGAGGAGCGCGGCCTGCGCCTGCGCGCTGAGCGGCTGCGCGGGCGCAGGTTCGCACGCTGACGAAGCCGTGGACGAGGACGAGGCCGCGGAAGACGACGTGATGGGCGCCGCCGTGAACGGCTCTGTTGGTCACACTTGCTTGTTTTAGATACAAGAGGCGTCTCAAAGAGTCTAAATGAGCTCTGACTTGCAGTCTGTACGCTATAGATAATATTATATGTCCAGTGTTGCTAGAACGCGCGCGCTTTTTTATACAAGGTGCTCAGATTCATCATCAACAACAGTATTTAACGGTCTACAACTGGACATTGACTTCTCCTTAGAAAGATTTTGGCCTTTAGAGTATGTATTATACTAATCGGTAGGAAATATAATGGCGAATCCTTAAAAAATATTTTCATAGTAGGTGTTACTATAAAATTATCAAGAAATAAAAGGGGGGGAGTACTCCCCTTAAACTGACCGCCAGTTTCGTGTTTCGCGCCAGCCGAGTCACCGCCGGTTGAGGGGTAAGATCTATAGACCTCGTTGGTACTTTGCATTCATGTAGAGCTTTCCATTCCATATAGGTACTGTTATGTGATAGGGACTTTAGCATAGTCAATAAATGCCAGGTAGAGTGGTCTATTGTGCTCTATATATTTCTCAAAATTAAATTTGAAGTTTAGATATATGGTCTGTTGTCGAAAAGTTTTTCCCGAAATCTGCTTGTTCCGACGGCTTATTTCTGTGTAAACATTGCTAAACGATCCTCAAGACACTATAATATTATATAAGTAGTGTAATGGGCAGTGTCTTATACTCACGCATATCGAATATATCGGTGTGATGATTGGGCAGTAGCGCGGTAGGTGGGGTGCGGGGTGGAGGGGTTTGGTTCACGTAGTGTCTCACACTTTCCTCGCATCTAAAATACAATAATAAATAGGTCATATTATATTATTTCTGTCGAAAATTATACCTTGACACTTTCCTCCTTTACAAGTCATGTTTTCCGGTATTAAAAGAGAGTATAAAAAGAGTGACGGTAAGTTACTAAAGTCTTCCATTGATATCCGAGTCACAAATGGATAGAAGTAAGAAGTACCTCCCACTAAAATTAAAAGGTTTTTTTTTATGGAATAGAGGGCAAACGAGCAGACATTTCGCCTGATGATAAGCGATTATTGCCGCCCATGGACATCCGCAACACCAGAGGCCAGAGGGCCTCCGATATCCTCACTCACACCAGTTTTCTGTGAGGCCGTGGTATCCCTCTGGTCGAGCGGGGTCATTCATGACGAAGCGTGGCTCTCCCATGGTAAGAATGTTAGGGTTAGGTTTAAATGGTGTATGTGTTCCTTTCAATCGAAATTATAATTATTTAGGTCAAATATTTATAGAAAAATTACAAGTTATTAATCTGTAAACTCTCATAAATGAATATTTGATATTTTGACCACGGGTAGAGAGAAACGGTCAAAGCGAAAGTTGGTTAACTTAAGCCTACCTCATTCACTCAGTGAATAGTAAAGAGAAAAATTGCTTTATAAAACAAACATTCGACGGCTCATGTTTTTTTTTAGATACTGTCATTTGTATAAACCTACCAAGTCAAATAAATTGTTTATATGGAAAATAATAAAAAAAATAACTTGTGATGTATTTGTTACTAGTATAACCTTTTCTCTTTAGGTACCTAATAATCTAGACTAGACAATATTTTCAACAAACGTTACTTACGAAGAAATAGGTGCGAGTGAGCCTAGAGGTGGAGGTGGGGGGTGTCTGTACCCGTGCACGTTCTCCGGCGGTGACTTGTCGGGCATGTCGTTGTAGTACTCGCGGTCTTCTTGACCCTGCGATTGCGCACTTGTGCTTTCACACACTGATCGCGAGCCGTTCAGGTTTAATCTGTAAATGTTAACATAACGTTAATAAATTGAACCTACTTTTGCAAAAAGAAATCAATCCACATATATGTCAAAATCGAACAATTATTCTTATCACCGTATGGATAGTCCTTATCTCCATTTTGGCAGGCATGTGGATTGGTTCCTTGTTGCATAAGTAGGTCCAATTAAGAATACGAAATGTCACTAGTTCTATTTATTCCGTGGCCACGTAAGAGCCGACTAAGGGGAAAAACGACGCAGAGCACCAACATTAGAAGAGATGGAAAATTTGATACAAATTCTCTCTGTCGGCTGTCTGGTAAGCGTGGTATTGTATAGACAGTCAAACCCTCTTTTTTAATGCGACGTGTATTTAGCCATGAACTGTCATGGCATCATTGATAAAGCCTAGATCCTAGATCTATCGATTGATGTATTTAGATGTCGACATCTATAAACGGGTTAGTAGAGAATTTGTGTCAAATTGTTGTTCACTTCTAATGTTGATCCTCAGTTTGTTAACTTCAAATAAGGATTACGTTTTTATTTTCCTTTCTATCACATCTTTTTAATTATGTAGATAGATAGAAATGGTGTATAAAGCAATAAACTTTCAGCATTGTTTTTTTAAATTTGGTAAAAAGCCTGACATTGAATTGTTAATTTTCGTTACCAAAATAAAATAATCGAATATGCGATTTTCATTTAAATATGTAGGTACATTTTTTTATGCTTTCAACTACATAACATAATGATTCATTACAATTGCTTGGTTTTTTTTATTGAAAACAAACTACAAATATTCAACGGCTGTTATCAGTTTACTAGCTGACCCTCGCAACCTCGTTTACGTCTACTATTGCCCGTAGCGTAATAATTTTCCCCCGTTTTTTAAACATTCTTCGTTGGGGCTCCGCTCCTATTGGTCTTAGCGTGATGATATATAGCCTATAGCCTTCCTCGATAAATGGACTATCTAACACTGAAAGAATTTTTCTAATCGGACTAGCGATTCTTGAGATTCGCGCGTTCAAACAAACAAACAAACTCTTAAGCTTTATAATACTAGTAAGTATAGATAGGGACAAGCTAACAGGCGATGACTCAAATTCATGTATAGTTTCTGAGAAATCCCGCGTATGCATTATCAATTATAGTTACTAATAGTGATATGATGCATCACCATGAGCTTCTTTTATGTTAAGTGATCATCTATCTATATTACATTCAGCCCTACAGTGAACATTAATATGAATAGGCGCATAGATAATGTTGATTATTATTAACATTGAATAGTTAAATTAACATATATTTTATCAGTGGAAAAATACTCTAAAAAAATATGTGGTATGTATGTATATAAAAATGTTGAACTGTCGCTGGAATCTGATGAATGCGAGGAGTACAGGACAGGCTCTCGTGGCGAGTCTTGGGGGAGGCCTATGTACATTGGTCAACCATAATAATGATGATGAAAAAAATAATGATTTTTTTCATTCAATGTAAGTTTTACATTTTACGGAATTATTGATTTAAGTTTAATAATAATAATTATTGAGTTAAGTTAATGAAACAAAGGGGATAGTTTTTATAATGTATTTTGAGCAAATTTTCTTATCAGTCTTAATATGATCAAACACTTTAAGAAGTTCAAGAGACTTTAAATTAACATTACTGAGCGATGACGTCACACGATTATCACTCATAAATATTTTTCCATTTATTTCCTTATATTTACGGCATTCTTTGTTGCGTCACCGTCGCGCCTAGTCAATAGTCATAGCTGAAGTGTACAACTCATGATAATTCTTTGAAACGTTGAAAGTTTCAACTTTCAACTTTTCAAAGAATTCGTTTTAATCTTCTAATAATACTGAGTTTCAACTTGAAACTCAGTATTATTAGAAGATTAATTTGAAAATTGAGAGTGAAAAACGATGTAGTTATGTGTTTTATTATCATCTATAGAACTTATATTCTGATGGAATGCATCCGAAACGAAGCTGAAAGAAAGTAATTATTTTGTAAACCTAATTTTAATGTGGGTGAATGTAACAGCATTCTCGTTCTTACTTGCACGGGGAAAGCGAGAACACTGTATTATATAGCTAAAATATATATGTTTAGTAGTTCATAAGTTGTATTTTTATGAGGGTGATAATCACTTCGTGACTAAGCCCTCACTAAATAAAAAAAATAAAAAAATATTATAGAAATTGTAAATCTAAAAAAAAAAACGTAATACATAAGCACTATAACATCTGACAATGTACTAGTAGTTCTTATGCAAGCTGTGTTATAACATTACCAACTTGTACTTTTGTGGTTAGTGTGATTCATATTGCCCTTCTTAGTAATTTAACAATTACAATTAACGTAATCATATCGCATGGCGTGGCACTTAAAATAGTATCACATACTTCTGGTGCTCCAAAACCAACAAGTATGGGAAACATTGAATGTTTTACTTATTTCTTCAACATAAATTCATCAAGTTTCATTCATTCATTCATTCTCTTCTTCATCTGTACATATAACTAAAATATAATTTTTTAAAATTTTTGTCGGTCTGTTCCGGTTAATCTCTGATAGCCGTATCAAAGATTAGCCGGAACAAACAACTAGACCGATTTTTACGGGACTTTCACTGGCAGATAGCTGATGATATAAAGAGTTACTTAGGCAACTTTTTTATACTAGCATTGCCCCGCAGCGTTACCAACGGTTGTAGTTGTACGCGGGTAGCACTGCAGGGCTCAGCTAGTTTGTAATAAAAATCAATATGTTAAATGCCAGTATAAGCTGAAATGTCACTATACAGCTATGCCGCGGAACGAAAGTTCAAACTTTAGCTGGACATTAGCAATTCGATGTAGCGGTTTTTACAGAATTTTTGAATTTAAAACAGTGTTTTTTTATATTAGCAGTTCTACAATTCTTTTGGATACAGTTTTAAGTAATCTAAAAGTCATTTTTTTGCGTGTGCCTTGAATACGATAGAACACTATTAATAGATGAAAATTACGATACAAGTATGCCGATATAGTTTTGTTTATAATATATTATTTTATTGAGCAATTTCATCACCTAAAACATAGCACATCTGAAGATTTCACGACAATCAAAAGCAAATGAATTGTGTACATACTAGCGGAGTCTATTGCAAATCCACTACACAAAACTTGTGCTAACACATTCGTAAACAAGAAATTTAGGTCATCATTGCATGTGTTGCATTCGCGGTAATTATTTCACATTATATAAACACAGTAACAAGTACTTACGTCGAGGGTTTCGTTAAGAATTCCTTGAACCGGAGTTCAAAAGCCTGTCCTATTGTAGCTATCACATCTTGTGCTAGTCTCCCACCACACTCCAATATGTAGCATGCTCTCCATTCAGCTGGTGGTGCAGACTTAGCGACATACGCCACGAAGTCTAAGGAGTCTGTATCTCCACCAGAAGCGAATGATACACGGGGCATATCGTGACGGGCAATCGTCTCTCCGCCTTCAAAGGCAGTCAATGTTATTGCTTTGGAAGATATTGTTAGAGCTACATTTGCACCCGAGTGTGCCATGCGAGGCCGTGCGGCGAGTGCACGGACCGCTGCTTGGCACACTCTACGTTTCTTGTCTGCTGACCGTAGACCAGCTGCTGCACATACCCTTGCGATACATTCTCTGAAATGATGAAGTCAGATAGTAGTTAATAGTGTAATAACTGACCAGTCATAAAAAGAATTTCCCAAATTGAGTTCTAAAGTAATAAACAAAACTAAAAAGAACTTGAAACAGAGCTTAAATATGGTGAGAGATTCGATCAATAGTCAATCAGTCAATATAGTGATGAGTGTGGGTCATGTTTTTGATGTGCTTGAGTGCAAGTGTTCATTCTTTAATGACGCAAGTTAGTGAGTTGAACTATAGAACTATAACAAGAAAATAGTATGAATACTATAAAAAGTATACATTCCAGCTTTTTTATAGTTTTGAGTTATAAACATTGATATAAATTCCCGTAAGAATTACCCTTATTTAGAACAATAAAAGTATTTGCCTACAAAAGATTAAACAGGTAGTACTTACTTTGCTACTTGAGACCTCGAATCAAAGTCAAGTTTTTTCATAGATGTTAACACTTCCATACAGCCAATATACTGAAATAAAATGAAATATATTTTGTAGGTTTATATTTTCTCATCCATGTAATACCGGTATTTGTTGTAAATAAATCTGAACCAGGATCTACTGAATTTTTGTCATTTATAATCAAGTCACTTAGTTTGTTGTCGTAATTTTTTTTTTTTTTTTTTTAAAAGACAACTCCCACACTAGGAATAAACATCCTGTGTCGTGGGGGACTTTACAAACATACATGAAACGGACACAAAGAACATCCAGACTCGGGACAACAATTCGAGGATCACACAAAGGGTTGTAGGTTCCGCGTGGGATTTGAACCCACGACACGTGGCGCAGTAGCAAGCGGCATGGCGACCGCTGACACCACTCGGCCAACCGTGCAGTCAATTAAGAGGGCAGTAAGTCAGAAAAGGCAGTTTCCAGTATTAAACTTAGATAGCAAGAAGTATTTCACAAACATTCCAGTTAAGCAATTAAAAGAAATAGGCGCCTTTGACTTACTATCTTTTACATACATCTACATGTTATTGCGAAATTCTGAGTTCAGCTGCTATGTTATGCAAATTGTATTTGCTATATGAATATCTACATTAATATTATAAAGATGAAGAGTTTGTTTGAACGTGCTAATCTCAGGAACTGCTGGTTCGATTTGAAAAATTCTTTGTAAATCATCACTATAATACTAATAGGAGTGGATCACCAATGAAGAATGTTTCAAAAGTGGGAGAAAATTTTCATGCTAAGGGCAATAGAAGACGCAGATGAGGTTGCATGAGTCAGCTAGTATATAATATTAAAGATGCAACAGATTTATGGCTGTCTTATAAAATACAACAATGTTAGTAAGGCCTTTCTTATAATTTAACACAAGTACAGATATTGTATAATATTAAAAATCACGTAATGTATTTTGTAAATGCAATTTATGGTTTTCAATAGTCTGGTTTTGTAATACTATAGTAAAGAGTCTATCTGCTCTTTCATTAGGAACCAACGGCAGTGAGAGAGACTTGGAAACCACTGTTCTCTACTCATTACAAAGCGGTAAAGTTTGTGAAGTTGTAGGAGGTAATCTCTGGATGTACCAAACTGATTTTGACAATTATTTTAATGATAGACAGCCACATTATTTGTGAGTGTCACAGGCTATATTTTAATTTAAAAAATGAATACTGCAATACCCCAGATATATGCAGGTTGAGCCGCAGGCCAAAAGTTAGTTTAGTAAGAAGCATTTATATTTTTCTGAAGTCTGATTACCATATTATAAGCATAGCATAGTCATGACCATTGTATGAGTTATTAAGTTATAATCATTTATTAAATTACATCAATGATTGAGGAAGAGACCACATTGTTATCCTTAATTAGTATCTTTCTCTGGGCACTTACTAAAAACCACTAAGGAAAAGTTGGAACACTGTCAGAGAGCCATGGAGAGAAGTATGTTGGGCATAAAGAGAAAAGAAAAAGTAAGAAATGCAATTATAACTATATATTACTGACATACTTACTCAAATTGATCAGAGAAAATGGAGATGGACTGGTCATATGATAAGAGCTCTCCAAAATAAATGGAGCACAATTACTACACACTAGTACCCCAGAGATGGAAAATGCAACAAAGGATGCAAACAGATGCGATGGGAGGATGACTTGAAACTCACAGCAGGACACAACTGGAGAAGAGTGGCACTAGACAGAACACAGTGAAAACTGTTAGAGGAGGCCTATGTCAACAGGTACACTGAACTGTGAGATATTTTATAGAAGAAACCAAAACTGTTTTGTAAATTGTTATGTAAATTTTTGTCAGAGTTCAGAATAAAAGGCTATTTCATTCATAGTACCTTTTTCAATATGTAAGGACATTCAGATTTTCATAGACATAGAAAGTCAACCACATTGTACTCTTTCGTGCTGGTCTTGGAAGTATGTACCATCCAAAAAGAAGTTGGATGATGGGAGTCTCATTTAAATGCTGTTTAAAATAGATTCTAGAAATGAACTGTTTTTGGTTGGATTCATATTGAGAATTAGTAATTCTCTTTAATATAATATCCCTACATACATATAGGTTTAACTTTACATAGTTTGGTAAGTATAACATGTGATGGTGACATTGAAGCAGACAAAAACGAATGAAATAGTCTCACTGTTGTATACTAAAATAAGAATAGGCTATTATAACTCAAATTTAAAAGTTATATGTACTGTGTTTTGAAAATTATAACAGATTTACAATGTTAAGAATTTCCTGTTATGGCATACGTAACGACAGGAACAATGCAAGTAACACAGGAAGCTTACCCTGACTGCATAAGTGATTCCATCGCTCGCTAGGATAGAGTCAGGGTGCAGCCAGCCGCGCGCCGGTTTCGATACAAATGTGCTATCCGTCATCTCGTCCACCAATAACACACCACGACACACAAACAGATGTTATTCTTCACACTACACCTACTTCCAGTTATTTAAAAGGCGCTTTCATTGTGATTCAACTGATTAATTTCGCCAATGTCGCTCGTTACATATCAACAGTTCCGTGCATAAACAATATAACTTTTACTGAACTAACTTCTTGTACTATGGTAACAATCCGATTGTAATTGCTTTAAATAAATAAGTAAAAGCGTGGGAAGTTATTTCTACAATTTAATAAAAACTACATGATTATCAGCGAATAAAGTTACAACTTCTTTGACATTTGTTGAATGATGTGAACGAAATGAACACTCATCGTTCGCCCTTCACTGTCAGTAAAAATCTCGGTCTTGTTCACAGAACACTTTTACTCAGAGAGGTCTTGTTCGAACTTCGATTAGTTCGTGACACCAATCGCCATAGAATAAATATGTAACGAAAACGAATATATTTAGTTAGTATATTCAGTTTATGGGAATTAACGGACTTAGCTCGTAATAGCTATATAAAGTCAAGTAATTTTTATAAACTTAACTATATGTTACGGAACGCGATGGCTTATTTTTTTTCAGAGCTGAAACAATTCAGCACTAACTACAGCTAATGTGTGGTTAAGTAAGTTTGAGCCATGGTAAAGTATGTATACTGTATTGTACCTACTATAATATTTTAACTGTAACTTCTATTTACTGTAAAATTGTAACTCAGTTTGTTTTTCTCTATGTAATAAATAACTTTGACTGCACGGTTGGCCGAGTGGTTTCAGCGGTCGCCATGTCGCTTGCTACTGCGCCAAGTGTCTTGGGTTCAAATCCCACGCGGTACAACACTTTGTGTGATCCACGAATTGTTGTCCCGAGTCTAGATGTTCTTTGTGTTCGTTTCATGTATGTTTGTAAAGTCCCCCACGACACAGGATGTTTATTCCTAATGTGGGAGTTGTCTTTTAAAAAAAAATAATAATAATAGTAAAACAGCTTTGAAACTGTGAAAGTTGCTATTGCTTATGACTTTAGTTGAAAGTATAAAAGCAGGTAAGATCATAGTGCTGCCACTACTATCAGACTCTTTGCGCTCATACCATACTATGAGTTGTAACACCTACTTAGTTGCCGAAAATGCTGGAGACTACACTTCCGAAAAGAATATAAATAACTTGAAAGGGAAAAGTGAACATACATATATAGAAAATATAGGTAGTCAAATTAAGAAAGCTTACTCCTTTCCGAAGGCGATAATTAACAGAGTTCAAAATAAAAAGTGAGGTAAGACTTATGGGAGAGGCCTTAATGCAACGATTGAATGCAATAGGCTGCGATGATGGTGATTGGATAGACTTTCGTAAGTAATGCTAAAGTGTGCTACAATATTAATTATGACACTCACGTTGCAAGTCTACATAACATTCTAGTTATTTCTACGTATTCTAAGTTTCACATGCATATTTAGATACTGCACTGCCCTTAAGGGTCGTAGTGTGGTGGCATATAATATTCTAAAATGGAGAAATCACCATCTATTAATTACAAAAGAATTTATAAAATTTATGTAGTTTAATACTATAGATAAGCTCGTTCTAACAAACATTCGAATAAGGAATTCTTCAGGTTTCTAGTCATCATCATATGCCTTTGCCCGCCTTTGTCCCAATATTAGGGTTAATACAATTTTAAACGTAGCAAAAGACACACTGAATATACGACGGGGGAAGGAAAAACGTAAATTGGAAAGATTAACGGATAAAGCGAGAAAAAAATACAAAAAAACTAAAACGAAACAATTAAAGTAAAGGATATCATGAGTTTTGAATAAGGAAACTGCAGTAGCTTGAAGAGGAGGGGTCTGTCCATCTATCAGTACTGCGAGAAGTCTCTGGTCTTCATCATCTGGTCGCATTAGGGCCATTACCATATTTATAGGCATGTGGCTGTTATTTGGTTATAGAATAGAAGGTTAATAAACCCTAAATTGAAATCTAGTTTCGTTTTATTTTTATGACAAGGTCAAAAAAAGATCATAACTATCCATGAATACAAACGTGCCTCATTCTGGATTGTCAAGATGAAATTTAGCCCTTGTTGTTTCTGGAGACTGATTATAGCTAACACGTGCGCTTACTGCGGGGTATAGCGCTCCGGGGTTTATGCTCTTGGGAGTTCCTTTCCCCTACCCAATAAACATCCTTCAAATCTCGGCGCTGTCATTTTATCTAGCTAATGACAAATGTTTTTTTTTCAAAAATGTTCCCAGTTTTCTTGGTTAGTAATAAATAAACTTAGGACATATCACACAAAGCCATCTGATTCCTGATTAGGCAGTGCTTGTGGTGTAATAATCTGACTACTAATAAACATACTTTTATATTTCTGTATAAATATAAATATTACCATATTTGAGATGTACTACACCCAGACAGAATAAATGATCATGCTTATCAGACAATTATGTGTTATCGGTAGGAAGTGAAGCCACGACCACTTGCTTGCATTCAGGATCACCATATAGCCAACAATAGACCAGTCAAATAAATTATTTGATATCTTTTAGTAAAAAACAATTTTTAAAAAGACAACTCCCGCATTACCCATCCTAAGTCGCAAGGCACTTTACAAACATACATGAAACGGATATAAAACACCCAGACTCAGAACAACAATTTGTGAATCATACAAAGTGTGGTCCCATGTTGGTTGAACCGACAACACTTGGCGCAGCAGAAAGCGGCGTGGCGACAGCCTAAACCACTAGCACAACAGTGCAGTCAAATTATAATTCTTGATTATGAAAATATGAGAGAACTAATTTGAAATTTTGGTATATTCTTTCTAAAATGCTTTGATAATATACAGCTATTGGTAGTCGGAACAACTCTTTGTAAACAGACGATCCTGGTTCCAGATTTGAATAATTTGAATCTGTGTTTAAAGATTGCGCAGCGCATAGTGTTATTTAACTCTATTGTTGCGCCATAACCAGATGAATCTCGTGTCCACTAGAATAATCGAGAACTGTCGAGGACAACGCCATCTAGTGTCGGAAAGCGCGCAACTGTGTGCATTATGACGATTACTCGACGCTAGATGGCGCTACAAGCAGCTCTAGAGTAATCTATTTAGCCTAGAAACTTCGATCGAATGTTTTCGTAGTTAAAAGCGGAACGTGTTGGCCGTAGGGACAGTATTGTTTCACGATACAGCGGATAAACATCGAAGAGATCTTCTAGTGCGACTAACCAGTGATTTAGTGATTTCTTATTGTAAAAAGTGTTCTTAATAAATATTGTGTTATTTTTGGTAATTAATCGAGTACTTTAATTTATTTAATACCCAGCTCGTAACAATTTGGTGTCAGAAGCGGGATTAAAGTATGCCGGTTTTACCAAAGGAAGACACGGAAGGTATCCGAACTAGGAGTCAGCGCCAGCAAGAGGCTGATCAGAGGCGATTTGGAAGTGCACAACTGCCTACATCGGAAGATCAGCAGCCAGCTATGGAAACCACGCCGTCCACATCGGCAGCATCTCCAGATATCACGGCCCTAATGGCAATGCTCCAAGAGCAGGCCCGCCGCCAGGAGGAGCAGGCCCGCCGCTTGGAAGAGCAGCTGCAGCGGGACAAGGAGGAGCAGGCCCGCCGCCAGGAGGAGCAGGCCCGCCGCCAGGAGGAGCAGGCCCGCCGCCAGGAGGAGCAGGCCCACCGCTTGGAAGAGCAACTGCAGCGGGACAAGGAGGAGCAGGCCCGCCGCCAGGAGGAGCAGGCCCGCCGCCAGGAGGAGCAGGCCCGCCGCTTGGAAGAGCAACTGCAGCGGGACAAGGAGGAGCAGGCCCGCCGCCAGGAGGAACAGATGCTCTTGTTAAAAGGCATACATGAGACTTTCGGCAAAGAAATCAAGGTAGTGAAGGATCAGGTTCTTCAACACGAGAATCGTATCACTGAGGCCGAAACTCAAATTGCTGACGTGAAGAAGGCCTTAGGAAACCTTAAAGTTGGAGACGGAGCGGCGACTATAGTAACTGCTGCTCCTTCGGTACGGGGGTTCAAAGTACCGCCGTTTGATGGAACATCTTCGTGGTCAGCCTACAAGATTCAGTTTGAGGCTGTTATGACGGCAAACGGCTGGACAAAGGAACAAGCTATGACCACGCTCACCTTGGGTCTTCGAGACCAGGCTCTAACCGTCCTCGAAGCCCTCGGTAAGAAGGTAACCTATGAGCAACTGCTGGAGGCATTGGAGGCAAGATATGGTGACGCTCATCTGGAGCACGTGTTTCGTGCACAGCTGAAGGATCGTGCCCAACGCATCGGTGAAAACTTGCAACAGTGGGCTCTGGAAGTTGAGAAACTGGTCCGTAAGGCATACCAGTCTGCACCTGCGCTCGTTGACGGGAATCTGGTGCAAGCTTTTATCGATGGCATCCGTGACCTCGAAGTTAGAGCTGCTGTGAGACTTGGGCACCATGAAACTCTCAAGGACGCTCTGGCCCATGCTTTGGAGGTGGAAGCTGTGAGACAAGACCATCGGTCTCATCGGGTCCGGGAGGTTGTGGCATCACCTCCGCGGGACCGATTTAAGGGGTACAGCCCTAGATGCTACGCCTGTGGTGAAAAAGGTCACCTTCGGTCCAGCTGCCCTAAGCGAAGCATAGGAAGTGAATACGAGCGGTCTCAGGAGAATAGGGCGGTTGATAGTACTGCCCGACAACAGCAGGGAAACGAGTAAACGCCAGGACTGCGGGGCGGGTGCTGGCTGGTGTTCAAAGAGCCCCAAGGATTTCGATCTCGCAGACTCATGATGGGAACAGCCTGGTCATCAGAGGCGAAATCAACGGAACGTCATGTAAGCTGACGATTGATACGGGAGCTTCTCGCACAGTTGTCAGTTCCCAACTTGCAAATCGGTTCCTGAGAGACATTGCATGTAACCGTGAGCAAATAAACCTAGTAACAGCCACTGGTCAGCGCATACCCGTCCGAGGCGAACAGAAGGTGGAGTTGAAGTTGGGCAACCAAGTTTACCTGCATAACGTCATCGTGGCCGATATAGTTGACGATTGCATCCTTGGCCTAGACTTCATGAAGAACAATTGTTGTGAGATCGACATCAACCAAGGTGTAATGAGATGTAGTCAAGAAGAACTGTTCATGGAAGGAGCATCATCAGGAAAAGTGTACAGCTTAAAGAACGTTGTTCTTCCTCCCAGATCAGAAACAATCATGCCAGTTAGTCTCCCTCAGAATTCTGGACGAATGCATCGGTGTGTCCTTATTGAAAGGGTAGATAATGATCTTCCATGGAAGATCGCACGAACTCTAGTAAGTACCACTAACATCTCGGCAGTACGTGTGCTAAATCTTAGTGACAAGCAACATGTGATTCATAAGGGCACACTAATTGGCACTTGCGAAGATGTGGATTGGATGCGTCGATGCCAAGACTTGACTACTTCGAATATTAGCACAGATGCACGAGTCAACGTGTCAACACTGTTAGAAGACTGTCGAGATGTCTTGTCTAGGGAAGAAATTGACAAGGCTAAGAGAATGTTAGTTAAGTACACTGATATTTTCTCTACTAATGACGCTGATATTGGAAAGACTGGTTTGGTTCAACACAAAATAAACACTGGGAGTGAGTTGCCAATTCGTCAGCGACCAAGAAGACTACCAGTAGCACGAGAACAGGAAGTGCAAACCATGATTGATGGAATGGTCAGGGATGGCGTTATAGAGCCTTCATCCAGCCCATGGTGTTCACCTGTAGTGCTTGTAAAGAAAAAGGATGGCAGCATGCGTTTTTGTGTTGACTACCGCCGTCTAAACGACATTACGAAGAAGGACAGCTATCCACTACCTAGAATAGATGACACTCTGGACATGCTAACAGGGGTTAAGTGGTTTAGCACCTTGGATTTAAAAAGTGGATACTGGCAGGTAGAAATTGATCCCAAGGACAAAGAGAAGACTGCATTTTCGACAGGGAAAGGATTGTGGCAGTTCAAAGTAATGCCCTTTGGATTATGTAACGCGCCAGCAACTTTTGAAAGACTAATGGAATCAGTACTCACCGGATTAACTGGAGATGCCTGCCTGGTCTATTTGGATGACATTGTCATTGTAGGCCGTACGTTTGAAGAACATATTCGAAACCTGGAGCGCGTATTATCGAAAATCCGAAGTGCCAACCTAAAGTTAAGTCCTAAGAAGTGTTCATTTTTCAAACGACAGGTTAGCTTTTTAGGATATGTGGTTTCGGAAGAGGGTGTCCAAACAGATCCGCAAAAGATCGCTGCCGTCAAGGATTGGCCAGTTCCAAGAGATAAGACCCAAGTAAGAGCATTTTTGGGCTTGTGCTCCTACTATCGGCGATTTGTGAAAAACTTTGCGGATATTGCCAAACCCCTTCATAAACTTACTGAAGAGAAAAGGCATTTCTGCTGGGATGAAAGTTGTGAAATTGCATTTCGAGAGCTAAAAAGACGTCTATGCAACACACCCATCTTAGGGTATCCAGACACCGAAAATGAATTTATAGTTGACACAGATGCAAGTGATACTGGGCTTGGCGGTGTGTTATCCCAGCGGAAAGGTGATCAAGAGGTTGTTATTGCATATTTCAGTAAATCTTTGTCGAAGCCGGAAAGGAATTACTGCGTCACAAGAAGGGAACTACTGGCCGTAGTGAAGACACTGCAACATTTCAACAAATATTTGCTTGGGCGTAAATTCCACCTCCGAACTGACCACGCTGCATTAAAGTGGCTCTTACAATTTAAAAATCCTGAAGGACAAGTCGCGAGATGGATTGAGTTATTACAGGAATATGACTTCATGATTGAACATCGCAGTGGAAAGTCTCACGGTAACGCAGACGCTCTATCAAGAAGACCTTGCCCTGAAGACTGCAAGCACTGCGCCAAGCAAGAAGTAAAGGAAGCTGTTCCTATAAGGACGATAAAGACGGACCTTAGCAAAGAATGGAAGGAAAGCCTGCAGCAAGCACAGCAAGAGGATGCAGATATCAAACCAATTCTCGAGTGGATTAAAGCTGAGACTCCTAAGCCACACTGGAGCGAAGTTGCATCGCTGAGCTCGACCACGAAGAGTTATTGGGCTCAATGGGATAGTCTAGTCATCCAGGATGGAGTCTTGTGCCGTAAATGGGAAAACGCTCGAGGAGACAGCTGTCACCTGCAAATGGTTGTTCCTAAAGCTAAGATACCAGTGGTCCTGCAGCTCTACCATAACGGATGTTCAGGAGGTCATATGGGAGTTAAGAAGACATTGTTAAAGATAAGGGAAAGATTCTACTGGATTCATTGTCGTGATGATGTTGAGGACTGGTGTCGCAAGTGTACCAGTTGTGCGGCCGTGAAGGGACCTCATACACGTAGCAGAGGCGCATTGAAATTGTATAATGTTGGTGCACCCTGGGAAAGAATTGCTATAGACGTGGCAGGACCGTTTCCAAAGTGAAAGCGGAAACAAGTACTTCATGGTCGTAATGGATTACTTCACTAAGTGGCCAGAAGTCTTTGCCATTCCCAACCAAGAGGCATCAACAGTTGCAGATAAATTAGTGCACGAAGTCTTCTGTCGTTTTGGAGTGCCTTTAGAAATCCACAGTGACCAAGGAAGAAATTTTGAGTCTCAAATATTTCAAGAAATGTGTCGAGTGATGGGTGCTCACAAAACCAGAACCACCTCTTACCACCCACAATCGGACGGAATGGTGGAACGATTTAACCAAACACTAGAGAGGTATCTGGCAAAAGTAGTTGAAAGTAAGCAAAAAGATTGGGACAAACACATCCAACCGTTTCTTCTGTCATACCGAAGTGCAGTCCACGAATGTACTTCCGTAACACCAGCTTTTGCAAACTTCGGAAGAGAACTACGGTTGCCTGCAGACTTGATCACTGGAATACCCCCTGATACCCCGCGAAGTATAACGGAGTACGCGAATGACTTGCGGAACAAGATGAATGACATTTATGAGCATGTCAGACAATCGGGCCAACAAATGTCTGAAAAGATGAAAACCCGTTATGACCGGAAAGCGAATAATAAGGGCTTCGAAGAGTGTTCGCTAGTATGGCTACATAATCCAGTTCGCAGTAAAGGGAGATCTCCGAAGCTACAAGCAAAATGGGATGGGCCATACCGGGTAGTCACTAAAATCAATGATGTTACCTACCGGATACAGAAGTGTCCAAGAGGCGCCCCAAAGATAGTTCATGTAGATCGACTGGCGCGATACTATGGAACCGATAATGCTCGGGACGAGCATGTCTTAGGAGGGGGCAGTGTTGCGCCATAACCAGATGAATCTCGTGTCCACTAGAATAATCGAGAACTGTCGAGGACAACGCCATCTAGTGTCGGAAAGCGCGCAACTGTGTGCATTATGACGATTACTCGACGCTAGATGGCGCTACAAGCAGCTCTAGAGTAATCTATTTAGCCTAGAAACTTCGATCGAATGTTTTCGTAGTTTCGAGTAATTTCCACGGCCATATAAAAGCGGAACGTGTTGGCCGTAGGGACAGTATTGTTTCACGATACAGCGGATAAACATCGAAGAGATCTTCTAGTGCGACTAACCAGTGATTTAGTGATTTCTTATTGTAAAAAGTGTTCTTAATAAATATTGTGTTATTTTTGGTAATTAATCGAGTACTTTAATTTATTTAATACCCAGCTCGTAACACTATTAATTGTATATCGCTTATAAAACTCAGTCGTGTCGTGTGTGACTCTACTCTACTTACACGTTTATACGGTCACCTTCCATCGCTTCCTACTGCGTTGAGTGTTGTAGTGGACTGAGCTCAAATCCCGCATGGGATGACAATTTGTGTAATCTAGAAGTCGTTATTCTGAATTACATTGACACAAAGGAAAACAACCGTGGAACATAAACAATCCTTTGAAAATTTCTCACGGACTTACCTATTACTAATGTTTGTCATTCATTTTAAAGAGATAAGCTAGACGGATAGGTTCACATTATTTAGGATTGCTTATGATGAAGCATTGGGTATTCGTGTACCGTATGAAAATGACATGAACGTAAACAAACGATAATAAATGAAAACTGTAAAAAGCAAATTTATATTTTATTAACTAAGTAATTTAACATTTAGGTAAATCTAATACCTTTAAATGAGCAGTTTTTGTATGGATATACCTATATAATCTGAATCCTGGAAACGCTTCCATCGATTTTCATAAAATTTAGTATGTTTTAGGTTTTGGGGGCGATAAACCGATCTAGCTAGCTGAGGCGTCTCTAGCTCGTGAAGCGCCTGTGTGCAATCTTTACTCTAGCGCCCTTTAGTTAGCGTAGCGCCCTTCAAGAAGCGCACAAATTCATTAAAAGTTCTGCGGCCGGCGCCCTTAACTGCGAACCGTGCACTATAGGTAAAGACCCCTGCTGGCTGAGATTAAATTTTAGGAAAATTAAAAAAAAATATCGGTCGGTCATCCATATATTTATCGTTATGTACTGCTTAACAAGGTGATCTAAATCCAAGATGGCAAAGGAAACACTCCAGGCATCATTATTATCTTCTTACTCTTTTTCCAACTGTATTTAGGGTTCGTGAGTTTCCTACTTCCAATCTCCTCTATCACTCGTCAGTTTATTATTTTATTACTATTTGCTGCGATGTGTTAATGAAGCATTTTATATATGTAGGCAGCTTCAATCCTAAGGGGGGCCTGGTAATATGTGTGACAGGGACACCTAGTACGAATACCAGTCTCCTACAAAGGAATTAACAAACATTATTATAAGTACTAGTGTTAAGGAACCTTTGTGAAAGAGAAATAAACGCTTATTATTATTACTATCCTTACTCCCTTCCTAGACGTGTCCCCTTTTACGCAAAGCACTTTAGATACATAAAGAATTATAGTAAGTATGTAATATTTTAACATAGAATAACATAACATCATTTAGCATAAGAAATTGCTTGAATTCTTTATTTAGATATGTAAAATGTACTTTCTATATACTGGTGTAATATATTTATAAAGAGAGACTCAATGTCGATAATTTTATGTTCAATAGCGAAGTGTATCCTAAAATTTTTAATTTAACATACATTGTAAATCAACTTGAGCCGCAGGCATAAGCATATATGGGAAAAATCTTGGTTATCGTTATTTTTACGGAAAAGTAATTCTATGGGTACCTACTGGAAAATATAGGAGACCTGTTTGTTTGTTTACATTTATATTTAGATGGTTTTGGTTGGATATTTATGTAGTTAGGTTTACTTTTTTTTTAAAGTGTATTTAAATATTCTATTCATATACCCTTTCACAACACAAATTTAAGATAAAATTGCGGAGATCTATCCTATTAGTAGTCTTATGAGGTAAGACAGATCATATTCCTTTATTTCATTTACGATGAACAGAGTTCTGAAGTTTAACTTCCCATAATAAGTAACATTATCGTTTTCGTTTATGCCGCAATACTCATGTACGTATTCCCTCCCACACGAGGGTTGCGGTCTTTCATCACAAGAAAGGCAATGGTAATATTTTACACTCCATTGGATAAGGCAACAGGTAAAGGGGATTTTAAATTAGGTTTTCAGACATACTAGAGACTTATTGCTTTAAAATGTGAGGGATTTAAGTAGTTGAGGTTAGTGAGAATATCAGGAAATAGTGATTTTCTGGACTATTAGAATGTAGTTTTTCTTTCAGAACTAACAAAACCAATTACTAAATATAATTATACCTACTAAACTTCAGGAGTTACAACAGTGGGCGTGTGGTATGTGGTTATTAGTCCCATTATGGTACACATAACTAGCATTTGACCACGGCTCCGGACGCGTAGGTATATGCCAGTTATCGCGGTAGATAATAGCTCATGTGTTATTCTGATGAATTATCTATATTACTGTAAAGTTTAATCTTTCATCATTCAGCACTTTTTTGCGTGAAAGAGTAACAAATACTCATACATAGTCGCAAACTTTCGCATTTACAATATTAGAAAAAAGTAGGATAGGTAATATAGCCAAGAAAAAGATACGTTTTTACACACAGACAAATCGGATTTAAGTTAAAAAGCCACCTTACCAGTACAAGTGTACAACTAATCGCATTATTAGGTACATTAACATATACATAGAATTCACTAATAATGTGACTCTGTGTTTTAAAATCGATTAAACTGTATATTTTCGTGTAATGTTTAGGTTCAGGGCAGATGATTAAATGCATCATTATTGATCATGATATTCCTCACATACCCACATCAAAACTTTTATGCGCAATGGTCGATTGGTAGACTGCAGGACTTACTCTCATCGAGTTGATTACCCATTTGCCATCTATGATCTAATCTGCGAGAGATAAGACTCATCTTTATATATATACTAGCTGACCCACGCAACCTCGTTTGCGTCTTATATTGCCCGAAGCGTGAAAATTTTCACCCGTTTTTGAAACATTCTTCATTAGTGCTCCGCTCCTATAAGTAGTAGCGTGATGATATATAGCCTATAGCCTTCCTCGATAAATGGACTATCCAACACCGAAATAATTTTTCAAATCGAACCAGCGGTTCCTGAGACTAGCGCGTTCAAACAAACAAACAAACTCTTCAGCTTTATTATTAGTATAGATGAGCATGCCAAATTGACTCCACTCTGCCTGATTAAAAGCATAGGCAGTATCCAAGAGTAATGGTCATACATACAGACAATACAACAATGCAGCATGGCGACGTGCACTATAGCGGCCTATTGAGTTGGCCTTCTGCATCATTGAGCTTCAGGTCTCGCACTCACCAATGAAATATGACAGCACAAATGTTGTCATTAAACGATTTTATTTAGCTTGTCCATTTTTTTTATTTATTTTTTCTTAGCGTGGCTCTACAACCTACTTTCTTCATCTTTTCCATTTGCTTATATATAAATAAATAAATAATCCGGACATCTAACACACAACGCCATTTAGTCCCAAGCTAAGCAGAGCTTGTGTTATGGGTACTAGACAACTGATATAAATACATACATACTTTTTTTTTTGTAAATACATACATATTGTACATAGAAAACACCCTAATCTCCGAATCAAACATTTGGTCCGACCCGGGAATCAACCCGAGACCTCAAGCTTAGCAGTCGCATACGCTACCACTACGCCACCAGTCAATCACTGTAATATACAAGTATATGTTCATATACCTTGTATATTATATTACAGTGATTTTTATTGACATACGTACAATATTCGGCCTATTTATTTCAATAATACGATGATCAGATGAATACAATGCATCAAATAATAACAGTTGCCGTAGAGATTTTCCTGTGTGAGAAAAACAATTGTGGTACAATATTGCCTCATAAGTAATGCAAGGCTCATCTGCCATGCGATCAACGAGTTCTGACGATGTTCTATTATATATACTACCCTTAACATTGTTTACGCTACTGATGGGAAGAAATAATTTTATTTCAGGTATTTATTTATTACTTTATGCACAAACACATTTCTTTTTAATTTTGCGTAAATTTTATCCCCACCATCCAGATGGTTGGCAGTCCACAACTGTGTGCTTGTCCAGTTTTTTTATTTATTTTTTCTTAGCGTGGCTCTACAACCTACTTTCTTCATCTTTTCCATTTGCTTATATATAAATAAATAAATAATCCGGACATCTAACACACAACGCCATTTAGTCCCAAGCTAAGCAGAGCTTGTGTTATGGGTACTAGACAACTGATATAAATACATATATACTTTTTTTTTTGTAAATACATACATATTGTACATAGAAAACACCCTAATCTCCGAATTAAACATTTGGTCCGACCCGGGAATCAACCCGAGACCTCAAGCTTAGCAGTCGCATACGCTACCACTACGCCACCAGTCAATCACTGTAATATACAAGTATATGTTCATATACCTTGTATATTATATTACAGTGATTTTTATTGACATACGTACAATATTCGGCCTATTTATTTCAATAATACGATGATCAGATGAATACAATGCATCAAATAATAACAGTTGCCGTAGAGATTTTCCTGTGTGAGAAAATCAATTGTGGTACAATATTGCCTCATAAGTAATGCAAGGCTCATCTGCCATGCGATCAACGAGTTCTGACGATGTTCTATTATATATACTACCCTTAACATTGTTTACGCTACTGATGGGAAGAAATAATTTTATTTCAGGTATTTATTTATTACTTTATGCACAAACACATTTCTTTTTAATTTTGCGTAAATTTTATCCCCACCATCCAGATGGTTGGCAGTCCACAACTGTGTGCTTTTCCCGAAACTTTCTGCCTAGCACAACATAACTGTGGAATGAGATGTCGCCTGCGGTGTTCCCGGACCAATGCGACCTTCAAACCTTCAAGAAAAGAGAGTACTCCTTCTTAAAAGGCCGGCAACGCACTTGTAACGCCAATGGTGTTGCGGGTGTCCATGGGCGGCGGTAATCGCTTACCATCAGGCGATACGTCTGCTTGTTTACCCCAATACAATAAAAAATAAAATAAAAAAAATCTGCGCACTTAATGCCTAAGGCATTCTCTGCCAGTCGACCGATTGGGCGATGCAGAGAAAAGATATGGTAGGTGCACTTATTGGAAATAAAATAAATAAATAGTATTTTATTAATCGCAACCCATGTTACGTATTATAACTATTCATCATCTATACGAGTAAATAAAATTGTCTGTTCGCATTTTGAAATTTTCACTAATTATCAATGAAATATTATGTAAATGTTTAAAACAGTTTTTAAACATTTCAATCCGTCTGTCTGTTTCGGGTAATCTCTGAACGGTTGGACTGATTTTGATGGGAATTTCATTGGTAGATATATGACGATATACGGAGTACCTTATGCTACTTTTTACACAAGCTTCTTTGACATTTTGATAAATTAAATATCAGTACAATTTATCATATATATTAAAGTTTCATTTGTTTCAATCATCATAAAACATTCATAAAATATAAACAAAATACAAGTACCTATATAATTATTACCAATATTAATTAAAACTTTGTTTGATGTTCATAGTTATGAACAAATGAGGCAGACTTCTTATATAGCTTACAATTGTAAATACAGAATAATATTAATTCCTCTACCGTATACGGGTTTGATGTTTTGGCGATGACAGGGTAGATTTCGTCGAGTTCATGTATCTGTCTGTCTGTCAATTACGGATAACCAAGTAAACCGTCCGTAACTGGTTGATAAATATGTATCTCTATAATAAATTTTCGAAGATAGACGTTTATTTGCAATTCATCATAGTATGATTTTTTCTAAATGATATTTCACTTTCCGTTTTTTTATATCATTTAGTATTATAATAGGTTATTTTTAAGAAAATTGAACATCGGAATAAAAACTTCGCTTATTAAATATTTCTCTAAGATTGTTCCCAATTGCGGTTCTTCTAAGCAAACTTGAATCAAATAAGATTTATTTATTGTTATTAGAAGCAGTTGTAGGCTTTTAGATTCAGATATTTCTCACGAAATCAATAAACTTTCATAACATTGGGCAATTATGCATAAGAATATTTATTCATGAGACTAGTAAAAAAAACCTATAAACGAAAATAGCAAAATATCACCCTTATTCGTAGTATTATCTTCAATTATGAGCCGTCTTTAATATACATTGACCAAATTGTTATTATAACATGTATTTGAACAATTAATTTTACCTTTACGTGCTGCTATAGCAGACAGTAAGTGACCCACACGTATAAAAGAACAGGCTTAAACACACACGTGTAGATGTGTCTTAGCACGTCTGTTTACACAATGATCGTAGTCTCGCAAATACGTGTCTCGTACCTTACGAACCCTTCCTTTCATCTCCTGTACCTGTGTAGAGGGCGCGCCTGCACTAAATTAATAATCCTACACCATGCTTCCACTCACTCATTTAATCTTCAAACTCACTTTACAACTTCATTTAAAAGTACACAAGTACGTCTTGTACTTGAGTAATTTATGATTTTGACTAAGTAGAAAAGGTCGGCGGACTCTCTCGTTTTTAATATCGTTACATGAATGACAAAGTTGTGTCGTTTAGAATTTTGGTTGTCCCCGTGGGCGGTGGGTAAATGTTTATTTTTATTGTTCAAATCTACCCCTGAACATTAACGTAATCGCTGCCACGAGAATTTGAGTTACAGCCTTTAGACATTTTTTACACCGATGTATATGCGCGATAAAATTTCTCAAATTACATTCAATAAAATGGAAATAAAGTCAAATTAATTAAAAAAACAGTTTTGATTACTAAGGATAATAAGGTTTTTAGTGTGTTATAAATGAGGGAATTTTATTTACATCAGAGGAATCACCGTCGAATGAGTGGTAGAGCTTCTTGAACAGTGCAAACGCGCTCTTCGTAGCAGCGCGTAGCGGAAGGGAGGGCGCGCGTGCGTGCGTCAGTCGGCGGCAACCGCGCGTCGCCGCATCACGCCCGGCATGCGTCCCGGCGTCACCCGGCGCTTCTATCAAACATCTATCAACCACCGCGCGCCCCTGTAAGTAACTTACATTCATTTATACAAGCATTTAATACTATATTTCCATAAAATAGTTAGATTTTAATTCAAAAAGTGTCAAGCGGAAATGATGATTTCCGCACGTGTATCCATATTCAACCGGCAGTGCCTTCCCGACTCACTGTAACAAATGAGCGGTTCGTTCGATAGCCCACTGCCCCTGTGAGAGGATTCCAAGAGAAGCCCTCACATCAAGGGTTGTTCACAGTTCTGATTAAAACGTTTTGTTTTGATTGTAGAACAAGTTTCTCAAATGTCACTCGATTCTTGTTCATTTGGTGCATTGTTGTCATTAGTTTTAGGGATTTGCACGTGGATATTGGTTGTGTGTTGTGTTGTTATAGGCGTATAGTGTTTAGAAATATATTTTATTTTATTAAAAATTACTTCGCTTTAAATTTGTTGCGTTACGTGTAAGAATATTTTTTTATCTTCATTCCAAGAATCATACGAGTAAATGTGTACTTTAACCAAAAAATACGCGAATCAGTATTTATCGTGAAGATTGTCCTTACAAGTCAGCTAGACAGTAAGTTATGGAGTAACGGGCAAACGAGCAGGCGAGTCATTGAATACTGACTACTGTTGTCTATACACATAAAACATTTTTTTTCTAAACATAAATCAATACATGATTGACTGGAAATAGTAGTTTTTAGGCTTTTAATAGTCATCAATATCTAACATAAAAGGTAATAACCCAAAAAAAACTTATTTAACAAATTTTTTAACCTCAAAAATAAATAAATTATGGATAAAACTTAAATAAAATAGAATGAGAATACTTACTATATCCACGGTACAGATTAAAACCTATTTTGCATAGCGGTTTACTGCTTGAAGGCATGTGCGTTCATGTTCGAACTTGGATACTCTTGTAAGAAACCGAAACAATACGCTAGTGTAACTGTTGCCAAGGAGTGTCCTTCTTTATGACTGTCTAGTATTAGTCTCAACGGACCGTGTTCTTGTTACAATAAAAAAAATAATTAGAACATAGTAACAGAGCCTATGTTACCGTGAGCGTGATTCGGAGGTCACGTTAAGCAGTTGGTCTCGGTTGTTATCATAGGATAACAGTCGTGAAGCTTAGTTGGAGGCCTTTGGGCGGCTTTAAAACATCCAACGGCAAGATTACGTAGCCACAACGTTGCCTTGCCAGTCCCCAACCCGCACTCGGCCATCGTGGGGACGTATGGCCTTAACCCTCTCCTGAGAGGAGACCCGAGCCTAGCAGTGCACATTATAGGTTGTTGATGAAAATATAGCCTAAAGAAGAGAATAGGAATAAAACTCACTCGCAGTTTCCATGTCTATTAGGTATTGTTGCTAGGTTTTTACATAAACCTTCCATATACAGCCTTTAATGGACCACTGTTGAACATAAAGCTTTTCTTAACTTCCTATTCATACACATTCACAGGCCATTCGCAAAAAACCTATGTACCCTATTTAAACATTCAAATAATATTTGACATAGGTTTTTGTAGTAAAACAACTTTGAAAGAATGGTCCGAAACGTTTTTTCTGTAACTCGACTGTTTATGTATGTTTCAGACTTTACAACACATTTTTAGAATAAATACAAGTACTAAAGAAACAAGTATTTATGTCTAACTAGTGGTCGAACAGTGCTCCAAATTCAACCATAGTTAATTTATTTTTCCTTTTTGCACTTCTTCTCCATTTAAACTTTAACCGTGTCAAATTTCATACTCCTTTATCTGCATAATTTTCTTAAAAAGGGGTAAAAGATTTTATTGTAAAGATACTCATGTAAAATGTGGTGTCTTCCAGACTGTTCATTTAAAACGAGAGCGGCGCATGGTTGTCGGGTTCATGAAACAATTGCCGGTCGTCTGGCGTGTCTCGCCTAGCCTTTCAGTCTTTTTAGTTCCTTTTTAGTTTGTCTACAATTCCGTGAGGCCTCCGAGACGCGGCTTGAAAGCGGCCTGCAATTAGCCCAAGTCTGGCTAGCTATTACTTTTTAAACTTGGATGAAGCGTAGTCTAACTATCTCTATTTATGTTATAAGAGTTTTATACAAATAAAAACAAACTTTATAACTACAACTCGCAACAAAAAGAAATTAAATCGTTGGTGTAGAGTAATTTACTTAAAAATATTTTACTGTCACAAGCTTTAAGTAGAATTAATTAAATCACTTCTTAAAGACTTACACTTACTACTTACATGAAAATATCGCGAGAGATTTTACATGAAGACCTGTTCGTTTACGAAGACGGATAAAAATAGAATAGTCTCAACTTGAGTGCCCTCTTAATTTCAGGTGACACTTGAAGGACAGTCACCCACTTGGATGCCTTGAGTTATATATATCTATGGGTGGTGGTAGTCGTTTACCACCAGATGATTGATCATGTTAATTAACCATACTTCCATACTAATATTCTAAATTCAATATAAAAAATAAATAATTATGTTTGTTATGTGATTCTTTAGAAGGGACATAAATAACCGACGACGTATGTCGGTACATACACGCGGGCGAAACCGCGGGCAAAAGCTATCTTTGTATTAAATAGTTCTATTTTTAATATTCATGCTTTCATCATTCATTCCATGTAGGTATAGTATATAGCCATAACAATGAACTAACAAAGAATTAATAGACATACACCCTAAATAATACAATTATTGTTCAAATTAGACTAATATAAATCTACGCGTAAAACGTAAATAAAAGCAAAATGTAAGCACTTTAACCCGAACTAATTAATATACCAAATTACTATTTAATTACTGTAGTAAGGAAACAGGCCCGCTTACTTTTGAACAATAGCGTCATAAACACATGATCTCCCTAATTGTGCCACGCGAATGGAAGCACAAATCATGTCTTTCACATTTCCCATCATAATTACATGATGGATGACGGAATTAACACAATTATACAATCACACGAACAAAGACTATCAACTCGAGTTGTTTTGTTACAAGAAATTTTTTCATAAAAAAGCTAGGTTAAGATTGAGTAGCTGTTTGAAGAGGCGTCGATTAAACTGCTACGGCGTAGGTGGTGTATTCGTAGCGAAATTATTGATGAACCAAAGTGTGTTTATTGTTGTTTAACCTCGGATCAAATCAGATTAGGATCAAGAAAACAAAACAACAAATACTGTGTATACACTTGAGGTATGATGAATCTATACTTTATTATATATACCCTAAATAAATTTATAAACGAATACTTGTATTGATAATTTAATATCAGCTTAGGCACCACTCGCAAGCCTATTTAGACATAAAAATGCTTCTTTAAGTCTTAAAAAATTATGGCATCATTGGTTGTTATATAACATATTTGATATTTTGGTTTTTTGAAAAGTTGGGTCTCAGATAGTCCCAATTACATTACTGGTTTATACTTTATATTCTTTTCGTTTAAATTTAACCCAGAAGTGTAGCCCGAAATATATTGTACGTCAACTGTAAATACAAATGTGTTGACTTATTTAAACCGTTTCGCTCATATATGATAATTAAAACTTGTTGAATAATAGGAACATGCAAATCATTGCGTAGTTGTCAAGTTTGTATCGTCAACAATTTCTCTCGTGTGAAACCAATGCTTTGCACGGACTTATTTTATCTATATTTGCATTGTCATCGGAAGTTGGAGCAAAATAATAATAATATCCTTATACCTCTTCCATATGGCCATTTAAAAAGGCTTGCATTATAAAAACCAGAATGCTGATAAGCATATTCGTATATTTCTACTATATTATATATATATATATATATATATATATATATATACTAGCTTTAGCGCACGGCTCCACCCGCGTGTTTGTGGGTTATCGCAGCAAAGAGTAGCCTGTCCTTCCTCAAGAATCAAAGAATCTTCATGCCAAATTTCATTGAAATTTCATTTCATTTTCATTTAGTATTTATAACATGAGTGTGGACATATATTTCTAAATACATACATATCTACATAAATAAAAATGAATGTACAATGAAAAGAAATGTATGTACGCGCAGAACTTCCGAACACCTGCACCAAATTAAATGATTCTTTTTTATGTGTTTGTTACGGTCAGAGCAAAGTTTGTATAGAAAAAAAAGAAAATGATACGGATACCGGAAGGATTATATAATCCTTCTGGTAGATAAATTACAAACAGACCGAACAAATGATCGTGTTCGTTATACAAAAAAACATACAAAAAATTTAACTTATGACCCCTTGATCACTAATCACTAAACCGGCCCGTCATATGAATTTAAACAAATAGTAGTACTTATAATTAATTGCAAGTTAAATAAAAGTTTGTAAACACTAAAACACTTAAGCTTAGATATAGGATCATTTACGTATGAACGATAAAAGATATCAAATCTATTTTTGCATTTTAAATACAAAGAAGAATGAAAATGGCAAAGAAGTAAGGAAATATTTGTGTTCTGTTTGTCTAAATATTTGTTATTTAAACTTCAAAAGCCCATCTACCATTTCAACTTTCTCCGCTATGGTTGGTTTGTTCTAGTTATGTACATCGCCTACTTCAGTAACTGTATGATTAAATTTTATGTTGACAAGTTTTCCACTTTATACGGGTAGACTTAATTATGTCTGTTACTGATATCCATTATTTAGTTTTAACAAACTACCAAAACTTAAGTGACTGTATATTATGTAAGTACATGTATGTGTCTATGTATATGTAATTATACTATACTTGTTTAAATTAGTATTATACGTTTTTTTATGAAATAGGTGGCAATCGAGTAGACGTATCGCCTGATGGTAATCGATTACCGCCGCACATGGACACCCGCAACACCGGGGGCGTCACAGGTGCATTGCCGGCCTTTGGGGGACGGGGAGACGGATGGGGGAGGGGTTGGGATATAGGCCTCCGATGTCCTAACTCACCCGGTGAAACACAGCGCAAGCGCTATTTTACACCGTTTTTCTGTGAGGCCGTGGTATCACTCCATGCATGCCGAAGCGTGACTCTCCCACGGTAAAAATACGTAAACTGTAAATATGCACCACAAATTACATATTACTAAATAGTCCATCTGAAGAAAGCCTGGAGAATTCGCAGACTGCGATAAGGCCGCCCATTGTACCACTGTTTTTTTTTTATTCAGCATTGTTTGTTTCATAGCAATGGTCTACAATAAAGAGTATTTATATTATATATATTATGTCTACTCGTAAGCCAGCCAGATTTAGCTTATTATTTTTTTAAATCAATCTTCTTGAAATTGTTCTAACCCCAACCTAAAATCGCTAGGGTATTTTAATAGGAAATCTTATCTAACATCCGCCTGCTCTTCGAGACAATACCAAAAGTTCAACATCGTTCAAGGGTATTATCTTATTAATTAGCTTATATTGACATTTAAAGGTTTTACACGTGTCATCTTACAATTAATAGTGGTCACCCAGGGGTTGAAATTCACTCATAATGAATTAAAGTTTTTTTTTTATTCTTTTTTAGTTTTCTACATATAAACGCCAAATCTCTTACTCCTTCGTTCGCATAATTTTCATAAAAATGGGGTACAAAGTTCTTGCTTCTTGATCGGTTTTGTTTTTCGAAAGACGGTTCACTTTTTATTTCATCCACATTTTTTATCATTAATTTATCACGACGAAGACTTAAAGACTCGAAGACTAATGATTTGAAGGCTTTAAATACTTGACATTGGCAAAAATAGCTGGTTGTCATCTCATCAAAAGAAAAAATATATTTACGTCATAAATCTGTACACAAATCTTAATAAGGCAAACACACTTAAATTGTTTTTAAATCAGTCAAAAGGTCTTGCAAAGAATATCTGAGCTATTGTTATCCCTGGTATGTCAGCGATGCTCGGAATAAATGAATATTTGATTGTCTAATTAAAGTCGCCGAGAAGGACGCCTTTATTCTTGTACAGAGCAATGGCGGTGCGATTAGAAGGTTGAAAGACTTTGTTTATCAACAAAGTCTTTGATCATGAGACGTGATTATCTTATTTATTTGAAAAAAGGGCCTTCAAATTTGTTTCAAGTAGAGATCGTCTGGCGGTCAAATTTCTGTCGTTTTTATTTGTTGAACCAGTAGAAATGGAGCTGACATTATTTAGATTTTTATGCCACAATGGAAAATAAGTTTAAGATTTATTTAGTTTAATGTCTTTATTTCATACATTATTTTTTTGACTGTAAAACTCTTTTTAACCGACTTAAAAAAAGGAAGGATATTCTCAATTTGACTGTATTTTTTAAAAATATGGCCCAGTTCTTGAAGTCGATTTTTTTTTGTTAAAATTTGTGATTATAATATTTGCACCTTTTATACGTACAGACATTAAGTATTCCGAATATAACACGGCTCTGTGCGTAATATCTGTTTTGTTAAAAAGGAGTTCAAATTATTTTCTTTATATATTAAATCATTCGTATCTCGATGTGGTGATGGAATAGGAATATGAAACATCAATGGGTACCGTAAGAAGCCACTAAAGGGAGCAAACAACGCATTACGACAAAAACTTGAGAGGTGTCAAGGGACACCCGGATGGAACGAAGTTCGAAATAGAAAGACGAAACGAAAATATCTGTGTGTGTCGTCGTCGTGTCGTGACAACAAATTGTGTCGTGTCAACAAATTGTGTCGTGACAATTTTTCCGTCTAGCCCCCTTACACAACGCGCCATAAGGAACTTCGTTCCAAAATACAAGGAAATGTAAATCTTGAAACCACCTTGTACGAACTCGTATGGCCAGCGTAGTAAAATAGGCCAAAACCTCCGTTTTGAAGAGAGATCTATGTCCAGCAGTGGACCGCCAAAGACTGTTGATGGTATAAACTAACGCACTTTAAAGGGCTTCACTCGAAAGGGATATTACTTTTGCATTTTAAAGTTGCAAAATTTTAGTATCGTTCTTATTCTTCTTCTTCTTTTGATGAGATGGCAACCAGGTAATCAGCTATTTCTGCCAATGTCAAGTATTTAAAGTCTTCAAATCTTAAGCGAAGACATCAAGTATTCGTCGTAATGAAATTATTGATAAAAAATGTGGGTGAGATGAAATCGAAAAACTGATGAAATCGAATTTCGAAAAACAAAAAACGATCGTATTCATTATAAAGGTTTGAATATAAAATGACATAAGCCCTCAAGTCAAACCTGACTTAATTAACTGAATTTTCTAGCCCAGTATATATCCAGACTCTTTAAAAACATCATGTTAATAAATATCTACAAATATTATATCATTTTTGTCATATAAAATTTCCCCCTGTTATCGAACACGATGGGTTTTACTTATATTTCAGTTCCATTACGATTGTATTTCGACATACAATAGACGTCGGGCCTCGTTCAATTTCCAATAACTATAGGTTACTTTAATGTTGCTTCCATTCAGCAATGTTCTGATCGACATTGACGGTATTCCAATTTAGTAGCAGTTCGCTGAGTAACATTCACGATTTGTTTGTGCGGCAATAATAGAAGTACGTTATTGAAATTGGGAGTAAACCACGATAATGCGTCATTTTGTTTATAAGCACATTCATAGTGGAACTAATAGGGACTATTCATGACGAGTATCAATAACATTTATTTAAAAACTTCATGCACATTTGTACATCGGCGGACTTAATGCCCAAGGCATTCTCTTCCAGTCAACCTTAGGGTGGTGTGGAAATCTAGTAAGGTAGGTGGTGCGCGGAGGTTATAAGGTAATCAGTAAAAACAAGCTTTCCACACAAAAAACATAAACATACAGATATTATAAAGAATACACACGCAATACTAATATTATAAAGCTGAGGAGTTTGTTTGTTTGTTTGAACGCGCTAATCTCAGGCACCGCTGGTCGGATTTGAAAAATTATTTCAGTGTTGGATAGTCCATTTATCGAGGCTATATATAGGACACGCTAAGACTAATAGGAGCGTGGCACTAATGAAGAATGTTACAAAAACTGGGGGAAAATATTACGCTACGGGCAATAATAGACGTAAACGAGGTTGCGAGGGTCAGCTAGTACATATATATTTCGACATTTCGACAAACATTTGGACCTGAAAACAGTATATACAAACGATAAAAGTTGTTGATATCAAGGAATTATTGTTTTTGGGGTAAGTATCTTACGTAACAGACGTACAGAAAAGTATGAAAGCTACTGACCAAAAATTAAAATGTTTACCGCTATGTCTGAAGTATTATGAATATATTTTAAATAGATAACTTCGAGGTCGGATCGAGATAAAAAAGTTTCCTCAGCGTACAATTTCCATGTGTACGGTGACATATTTATTGATAAGGCAATTCCATTGTCGGGCGTGTCGCATTTGTTTAAGTTGTTGCGACACGAAAGCGCCTGGATCTACCCTGAAGTTCGGTGCTTTGTCCCGAAGCCACAATTTATTAGTTTGCTTTCGATTCATTACTCAGACAGCGTATCGGAATACATCTTATTTGTTAGGGTTTTTCTTACTTTTATTGTACCTTTATGTGATCATTGACACACAAGTGTTAGTTGTACCTTTTACTGTCGTTTATGTATGTGTTTACCTTGTGGGGGAACGGGTATCATGTTCCACCAACACAAAGGGAGGATCCTCCGACCAGGCGAGGTGATCATGCCTGGCGGGCTACTGCCCAACAGTTGATGTTGGGATGTTGTATATATGATAATCGGCGCGAGAACTATTTATTGGGCGATTCAGGATTTGTAGTTACCCCGTGTAATGCGTTACTTCGTAGTTAAGTGTATCTTCGGTAGATGGCGCTGTAGTAGGTTATTGTTGTATTATATGTGGAAGTCGCCACAACCTTTTTGGGTACTCTTCTAGCTATATAGTTTGTCATAATTTATTCAAGTGAGTGATTTACAATGTAAATTATAACACAGGCATTGCCTTGCTCAAAAGGAAGCTAAACACTAAATTTTTATGTAAACTTATGAAGCAATAAACTGTTAGTTTTAGTATTTATGTATTACAAAAATTCCAAACACGGACAGAACAGGCAATAATTGTAACAAATTATATTTAAGTATATGTACCTACCGTGTATATCTACATATGCATTTAGTAAATTTTGTTTATTTGTATAGATGTAGACGTCTGCCTAAATATTTTGAGACTCTTTTGCAAAAAAAACGGGCACTTAAGCAAAGAACTATTTAATTCTTCAACAGGCTTTTAAAAATTAATAGAACCTTTATTTAATGAGAAAGAAATTGTTTATCTGTTCGTAAGATGTCTTGTAATTTTCTTCTATAAACTCGCGAAAAAATCTCATACTCTGGTATATATTTTCCCGGAAATTTGTGAAACTAATTTCATAATAATTTCCTTCACGTCGTCCTCATCGCTTTTCGTGCTTAATCTGAACCAAGTAACGATATATCGTATATTAAAATTCAATCCAGATATCGTACGAGTTTAATTTAAAGTCATCCCATTTACTCAGATCGTTTATCGAGATGAGGTTCAATCAATATTCCATCAGAGAGTCGGTATATTTAAGTGCGGTTAGTTAAATAAACTTTCCAACTGCGACCCGTAATGGATTGCTAATATTAGCTAAATCTCATAAGTTTACACCCTCTACTAAACTGGATAAGTCTTTTCCATTCGTCTTTTATCCGGCCATTCGTTTTGTAGGAAAGGGTGAGGGCGTCGAAACGTTAGTTAAGTTCTACATATACTTACGTACATAAGTGCCCAGTATGTGTCGAGAAGCGTAATAAGTTTTTGAATGAAGGATTTTGGTGATTGATTACTTTAGAAGTTGCTGAGTGTAAAGGGTCAGCAAAATTTTTGCAGATGTTTTTGATGTGGTTGATATGACTATAAAGAATGCATTTTGTATAATGTGTATCAATTTCTATATCAAATGGGGTTTTTTATTTTATTTATTTGGAACAAAAAACAGTTACATGCTAAAATCTTAACTAAATACAATTGAATATTAGAGGTAATGAACATGTAACCCACACTATTGTTCGCAGATTAACAAAAATAAAAATTGAGACGAAACAGGTCACACTGTTACAGTGACATTTAAATTATCTTAGTTTAGTTATGTTTATATATTTACCCTACTGCTAGGTGTGCATAATTTAATCATCTATAAATTTATAACATGCGTACGTTATTAACGAACCGGCAGTGATAAACATGATTAATAAATATTGAATGACTTTCAATTGCCTGACGAATGTGTCAAATTAGCTGAAAAACAAAGGAAAAAATTACTAATTTTCTATTTAAATTGTTATTATTGATTTTTCGTAATTTATTAAACGGTTTCATTATGAATTGAAATATTATATATAAATGACAATAAGCAATAAGTATTTCGGACATTTATAAGTATTACGACCATCTATAATACACAACGCAATTTAGTCCCAAGATAAGCAGAGCTTGTATTATGAGTACTAACTAGACAACTGATATAAATACATATACTCTTTTTTTGTAATTTTTGTATGTATGTAACATATTATACATAGAAAACATACAAACTCCGAATAAAATATTTGCAGTTCATACAAACAATTGGTCCGACCCGTGAATCGAACCCGAGACCTCAATTACAGCAGTCGCATGCAATACCACTGCACCATAGACACAGGTATACATAATCTCTAAAAAGAACGTGTTACCTCACGATCATTGAGTTTTAGTTAGGCCAGTTTATTTTGGACGAAACCGAAACTTTGATCGTAAAATGCTTACCTTTGTTCGGTTTCTAATTATACTAAATTTATAATTATTTAATCTATAATATCAAGCTGGCAACTATAGGAGCAGAACTGCAATCAATTATTTCGGTGAGTGTACATAACAGGCCTACTGTTTTTAATTTCTATTCGAGTCCTTCCCCGTTTGATTAAAAGTGACGGCGCTATAGACAATAGGCTTATTCTTTTCTGTTTCCATAAGATGCGCTACCGATGGACATAAAGAGGGTGCTGACTGCGCCCTTTTTTACGTTAAACTTTCTTGAAATACGACACGCCAATGGCTCACGTCGAACCCCTGACACTGTATTGCGGTTCCTCGCCAAGCGCCCTTCCATAGCAATGAAATGACAACGACACGATAAAACATTTTATGTCACTACTTTTGTTTACTTCAAAGAGTGGGTTTTGATGACAGGAAAATGTAGAGCAGCTGTTGGGGTTGCAATTGTTTCCCTCGATGCGTAAACGAGTATTCACTGTATTTCCCTAAAACCCCTTTGTTCAAGTGACGCGTGTGAAAATATTTTCTTTGTGAATATCTAAGTATAAAATATGTATTCTTGCTTTCTTTTAAAGATATTTTCTATGTGCGATTGAATAAATGTAAAAGTGTCTAACATTTACTAAAGAAAAACTCCTTTTAAATAACTGTTTGGTTATTATATCGTGTCAAATCAGCTAAGCCAATTAATTCAAAATGAAATAAACTCTCTCCACTTTTGTTACCATAAATCGCATAAATCATTTTTTCTCTATCAATTAGAATCTAAAAACTTACATGTAAATACTTGTACTTTTAAATCATTGTCTGTACAAACATTCACTTCAAACGTATTTAAGATTCCATAAACAGCGTTATGTGACTTGAAAGAAGTAATTAAGAAAGAAATCTGTCTATTCTATACAAATAAATAAAATTGAAGTGTCTGTTTGTAATTTCAAGTGAACAGCTTTTCACTAAATACATATGAAAGTATACACATACTTACATGAAAAATAGCATTATTTGTCTGTCTGTCTATCCGGCTAATCTTTCGAGCGACTGGACTGGACTGGAAGATAGCCAATGATACAAAGAGTAACCTAGGTTACTTTATTTTAGTCTAGGTTTACCCCGCGGCGTTACCCGCGATTATTGTTGTAATGCTACAAAGACAACTGCGTGTGAAACCGCGGTTCTCAGCTAGTAATATAACGATCGTCAAAGTATCATGCAAAAAATGAAAGCGTGTAAAAATTAATTACGTTTTATATATAATACAGGTGCCGTCGACGGCATGCTGGGCGCGCGGCTCAAGTCATGGATGGAAGCGCAGCTGGGGCGGGCCAAGAAGCGTAAACAGAAACAAGTGAGGCAAATCGCTGCAACAACGACCACTGGTACATTACCTCCACCTCACTTATCGTCACCTGAGAGTGCCTATAGTACTGGGTATTCCACCGATGGGACATCTCCCGGGGCCCCGCCAACGTCGCTAGCCGCTCCGCTTGTTGCCCCACCGCCGCCGCCCGCGCCTCCAACTACTCACCTGTATCATGAACCAGCTAAGGTACGTTTAGCATAAAGTACTTTTTGATGACGGCATAAAAATGAGTTTGACTAAACAGATAAGCATAGTTAGGGTCCTATCTCATATTAAATTAGTTATCAGACTTATATTTATAAGGTTGTCATATCCATAATATGATATCAGTGTACTGGATATTATCTACATTGCAGTTGATTTGAAATACCTCCCTTTTGAAATCAAAGTGTATTGTTAAAGTGAAATAAAAAAAACAACTACATATGTATATACGCAGCCGGTATACCTCATATCGTAATAAACATTTCAGGTTAATGTTAGCCTATGAAACAAGGCGTATTCCTCAGCCTCAATAACTCACAAACTTTATCTCTTTATAATATTAGTAAATATGGAATGTTTAACAGCTGATAGAAATGGTGCATAAAAAATGTGTACCTGTCTTTTCTTTATGGCACAAAGAGGCAAACGAGTCCATGGACATCTTAGACAGAGTCAGAAGTTCTTCCTTTCCAAAGAGTCACTCTCCTAGAGTCAGGGGACGAGAAGGATCTGAACTCCGGTAACCTCACTTAGGCGGTGAAAAGCACCAAAAGAATATTGCTTAACGCCGGTTTAGCTGTAGCCGATAGTTGCATCCTCTCTATCGACTGATTTCCTCCAAGTATTTCGAGGGCGGCCACGTTTTCTTTTGCCTGTCCACTTGCCACTTCAAGCTCTGCTTGGAAATGTGATTATCAGGTCTTTTGTTTTTTTTGTTTTCTAGTCGGTTAACTCCCATAGTTTTATATTAGAGATGGTTCGTGGCCACTATATACCCAGTATACGCCTTAGGCATTTATTGATTAATACCTGTAGCCTGGCGGTGACCTCCTTCTTGACTAACCATGTCTCGCATCCGTACAGGAGAACTGACTTTACGTTCAAGTTGAAGATTCTGATCTTCGTGTGGTGTATTGTTGTTTATGACGATAAGACCGGCTTTAGCTGCGCGGTATAATAACAAAACGGTTTAATTTATTTATCGTATTTTAACTTATTTATATAAAAACAAATATATTCCGTAATATATTCCGATTAGATAAATCGGAACTATCTGAAACTTTATTTTAGTCTCTAAATGTAAAATTCTATTCGAGTAGGGTGTTTTCTTAGCAGAGCTGCGCTAGGTTAAGAGAATTATCCGTAACTTACTTCTCAGTTATTCAGTAGAAACACACCTTTAGCGTGTGACGCGATCTTATTTACACAAAGCCTCTAGTATCGAGGTTTTAATTGATACAGAAGTTGTCATGTGAATTCACATTTGTGGTCTAAGTTACCACAGCCGTTACAAGGCTACAGTCATTTACGAGAAAGAATTTGGAATTCTGCCCAGCTCCGCCGCAGGATTCGAGTTCCACGTTGTTACTGAAAATTATTCAAATTTGAACATTCCAAGTTCTAGGCACTTTGTTTGAAACTGAATTCACGTGAATAGCACTTTGTCGTAGGGTTCGAATTAAATTAATTTACATTTAGACATTTTGTTTGAATTGGAATTGTGCTGTTACAAATAAAATTACACTATTGTAAAGTTGAGGGTATGATGGTACGACTTAGATAGAGTTACTTGTACCATTATACTGAAATTTAAACCGACTCGAAAGTTTGCTATCTTGAAACCTGTTATTTGAGAAACGATTTGGAAAATTATTTTTAATTGGGAGTATATTCTTCCTGGAGTGTTCCGTAAGCGCAAACTACTTTATTTAGCTTGAATATTTTTTTAAAACTATTACTGACATATCTGCTTCTCTTTAAAGAAATACAAAGGTGTGATAAATTTAAAACATGTTTAGAAATAATGATAGGCACACAGTACAGTGATAATATAAATCGATCAACTTTTGAACAACAGATGAAAACGAGTGACAAATCTGTATGGGAAAACGTGTTTACTTGGTGTAAATAACTGTGAAAGGGGATAATGTTGAGTGTTCAGAAGATAATAAAAGTCAAGACTTCAATCACGACAGTGAAACGAAAACACTATATATTCTTATGAAAACTGGAAGAAACCTGTGTACTTTGTTTTCAGTAGCCATTTCGATTTCCTTCGATGTTTAAGTTTAATATCGATTTAAAAATTAAATGCGGCGTCTGTGTGTCATAATTTCCGAAGGCGATAGGGTTGGAGCGATTTTGCGTTTTCATTGGCAGATTCAGGACTTTTCTGAATTATTATTATTCAAAGTTCGAAAATATTTAAAGATCCTAAATAAAGTAAGACACTGTTAAATCTGTTTATGATAATGTTCAAAAGTTATGCCGAACCGGATTCTGACTCTATGAAGAGTTCCTACATTTTGTTTTTTAAAGTTGATTTTCACCTACAATGACTTCTGTCGCAGTCCTTAGTTAGATTACGTATGTTTTTGGAGATAAAATCTGTACCTATTAGCCATATCTCATATAAAATAAACCCAAATGTTAGCCAAAATTCCGGCACATATTTCTAAATAAACGTAGGCATCCCAGCACCTTTTCACAGGGCTGTATAGAGAGTTTAACGACTGACCCACGTGCTCTTATAAGCGTGTTCGTGTATTAATTAACTAGACCGTACTAATTGGAGGGGTTAGCTTCACTCACCCACGTTCTATATATCAAGTATCTACCTACTGACGATCGTTATCATATATTTTTAAACAAAATGTCTTCATACGCAGTTTCAGGCTATTTTTTTTACTCAGGAAGGGGTTTATTAAACTTGTGCATTTTAAATAAATGTATTAAGGCAAAGTAATGAAAAGGCCAAGATCTATCTGGTACTATAAAGCTAAATAGTTTGTTTGGTTTAACGCGCTATTCTCAAGAACTGTTCGATCTAATTGAAAAAGTATCTATGTGTATCTAAGTCGCCGGCAGCGTATAAGCATCGAAAACACTGTTTCTTCTTGGTGTAGCACTACAGCCGGCGTACCACAGGGCGGCGTGCTCTCTCCCCTGCTTTTCTCTGTTTTTATAAACACAATCACTAATGATCTGTCTTCTTCCTACCACCTATACGCTGATGATCTCCAGATCTATACCAGGGCATCACCGGTTAAGTTGGTTGATGCTATTTATATCATTAATGCTGACCTGGATAAAATAAGCAAGTGGAGCAAAACCCATGGTCTCAAAATAAACCCGTCTAAAACTCAGGTCATTATCGTTGGAGGCTCGCGAATGATTACGAGGATTGACTGGACAAACTTGCCCCAAATTACCTGCAACAAAACACCTATTCCGTTTAGTGACAAGGTCAAGAACTTGGGCATTTATATCGATAGTAACTTATCTTGGGGTCCACAGCTACATGAACTGAGCCGTAAAATGTTCGGCGCTGCAGGATCTCTGCGCAGACTACGCAATTTTCTTCCTACATCAACCAAGATTGCTCTTACACAATCTCTTCTTTTCCCCATTCTCGATTATGCTGATGCCAGTTATCTAGATCTCACTGAAGACCAATTGAATAAGCTTGAAAGACTCCAAAATCTCTGTATAAGATTCATATTTGGATTACGCAAATATGACCATGTCTCCAACTATCGTAAACAGCTTAAGTGGTTACCTATTCGCCTTCGCCGGAATGCACATATACTTTCTCTTCTATATAATATTTTATTCAATCCTTTTACTCCACGTTACCTTAAATTGCGGTTTACTTTTCTACATGATTCGCACTCGAGATTGTTGAGATCGTCAGAGAACCTAAAATTAAAAATGCCTGGACATACTACCAAGTTTCTGGACCATTCTTTTTCTATCCAAGCGGTGCGACTGTGGAACACCCTGCCGGTCGCAATCAGACGTGCACAATCACTGACCGTCTTTAAGCGACTGGTAAAGGAGCACTACTTGGGAGACATCAATATTCCATAATTAACTGTTAGTCTTGTCAATTGCGTGACAGTGTTAACTTCAGTGTGTATAACATATACGAATTTCGCTTATTATATTTATTTTGTATGTATTTTTATTATCATCCACACTATGTGTAACTGGTACTGTTTATGATATTGGTCATTTATATATATTTATTTTCACTTCCTAATATTATACTCTCGATTACACCAGACACTACCCTTTATTATTATCTGTATTAATTTCCATCCCACGGTTGCCTGGAAGAGATTGCATGTTAAGTGATAAGGCCGCTATTTGTACTGACCTAGCATTAAGTAATTTATTTAATTATCTGGTGTACAATAAAGAGATATTATTATTATTATTATGTGCTGGATAGCGAGTCGAGCATTTATGAAAAAAATTGCAAAGACGAAGAAAATTTGTTCCTTTTAGAGATTGATTAAGTGTGATTTAACATTAGCTACTAATTAATAATATTGTACGTGATGGAGACAAACAACAAGATAAAAAAGAAAGATTCAATAAAGAGACTAGCTCAGCTCCGCGATGTTATCCGCGCTTCGACATCAACCGCGGGCAACGCAGCGGGGCGAAACTAGTCTAAAAAAAGTAGCCTAAGTTACTCCTTGTATCATCAGCTACCTACTAGTGCAGCTACATATTATATAAACTTTCATTTGCATTTAGTGAAAACCTGTTAATTTGAAGTAACAAAGAGACACTTCAATTTTATTTTTTGTATAGATATTAATAGATCAGTTAATAGATTGATTTCAACTGTTTCTTGGTTTGACTGAGATAGTTCAAATCTATTTTTTTTTTAATAAAATAGCAATAAGGATTGGATACATATTTCTTAAATCAGAATATTAGTCAACAGGATTTGTTTATAATGTTAAACGAATACGAAAAAGTTGCGAAATTTCTAGCTAGATGGCGTTATTAGCAAAAATTAAATGGCGCTATGGTTTGAATACATCAAGTTAGTAATATAGAGGTAATCGAGGCTCTAAATCTAACTTCCTTGTCTTGGGGAGCATAGTGCGCAGTGATCGTAAAGTGAGAGCACTTATGCTGACACCCATAAGTTAAACTTATACCGCGCCCGGCTGCCGTTTAGGGAGTCCGAGTGCAATTTTTGAAAGGTCCTCTTACTTCATAGGGGACTATTTTGGAACTTGTTAATATTTATTATTTATATTAGCATAAATCATGAACAATGTCATATTTTGTTAAGAATTTTTTCTACTCATGCTTTCTATCAGGGTGAGTTAGGGATGGGCAAATGGAAAAAAAATATCGATATTTATCGTATCGATATTTTTCAAATATATCGATATATATCACCCAAGAAATATCGATATTTCGATATATCGATATTTTTGCCCAATACTAACACTCCAACACATGCAGTCAGTCCAGTGGGCAGTGCAGTGAAACCAACCAAACTACCAAACCAACAAGCAGTGTCATTGTCATAGACAAGCTGGTCATGACTGTAATTTTTGTTTGTGTTTGAAGCAAAAAAACTAAGACTAAGAAATAGGATTGGTCAAATACATGATGTGACGCATGAGCAGACAGCAGACCTTTAAAAATATATCGATTTTGATATCTTAAAATAAATATCGAAAATTGATATATCGCGGGAAAAAATATCGCCGGTATATATCGATATTTTTCTGTAAAAATATCGATATTTTGATATATCGATATTTTTTGCCCAAGCCTAGGGTGAGTAGTAAATTTGACAGCTCTATATTATAAAACACTATTCTTCAATTTCGGATAATTTGATAGAAATCGCAAATAGTAATTTAAAAAGAAGATTCCTTTTTGGGCCGTGTGGTCATGATAGTTGTTTTTTAACTTTCAATTTGAGGGTTCAACTTTTTTTTTTAACGCAAACGAGCAGACGTATCACCTGATGGTAAGCGATTACCGCCGCCCATGGACACCCGCAACACCAGAGGCGTCACAAGTGCGTTGCCGGCCTTTCAGGAAGGAGTACGTTCTTTTCTTGAAGGTTTGAAGGTCGTATTGGTCCGGGAACACCGCAGGCGACAGCTCATTCCACAGTTTTGCTGTGCGTGGCAAATCTCTTTGGTTTTTCAAAATGTTTTCATTCCTAACTACTATCAACATTTATTTGCAGCGTCGTTCAAGCGCAGCAGCAGTACGCCGCTGTGCGCCAGAACCTGTAGTTTCCGTTGTGGTTTGCGCGACTCCATCACCTCGACCAAGATGTAGAATACGGACCAACCCATGGCTTGGGGCAACTTCACCGAACAGGCGTCGACCCCAACATGTGGTACATCAGCAGTCGCTCCAGTGTCCACCGCAAAACTCACCACAGTTGCAGCATTCGCCGTACTCGCTGGATTCTCATCTGAAATGTGTTAGGTAAGTTTTCACTAAAATGTTATTTTCTTTTTTGAACATAATAACAAGATACAAATACAATAGTACGATAATAGCTGCAGTAGTAAAACTGTGTTGCAACTATTAACGCCCGCTTCCGGGTTCGTGTAAACATTATATTTCTAAGTTCATTTGGAAAATGCATCTATTAAATAAAAAAAAACCGAATATTATAACAACTAAAATAAGTTAAAAAATACTGTTGACAATGGTAGCAAAAACAAAAATATAAATTTGAATGATTATATAATGTAGGACATTTGGTCACTCATATGCGTATGTGAGTGTGTTTGTGTTTGAGAATGTTTTAACAAACAGCCCTTATGATATTTTCAGTATCCTCATATGACAATGCATACAACCAGTCAGTCACTTTAATCTTACATTTTAGTTAATGTCTAGGGACATACATTATTGAGCTTGTTAACTTCATTATAAAGTCTGGGACTAATGTAGAAGTACTGTAGTTGTAGACCAGCTGTTTTTTGGCGTCTTGCTAGTTTGGCGTGAAATTTAAGGTTTAAAATCATAAGATTATATTCAAAAATGTTTATTACTAGTATTATGAAAGAATGTAGTGCCTTTTAAGTATTTAAGGAATAACCGAACTTTATATTTATTGAGGAAATTTGTCGCCTAATTTTACAATTTTTTTAATTTATATTGTACTATTAAATATTGCCAGGAAATAAAATAATAATAAGATGAAACACCATTATCCTCCTTGGTAGCAAAACTATTAAATTATAGTCTGTAAAAAATAACTATTTACCTAGTTGTTGTGTCGATATGCGTATTGTTCACGATACTAGGTTTGAATCTAAAAAAACCTTTTAACATGTTTGTTACCCTAATTTATAGTTAGAAATATATATAGTCTAGTCTATATATAGTCTAGTGCAAACACGTGACAACCAATCTTTTACGTGACTGTGGGAGGTAATGTATTCAGGCACGGCGCTCGTATCTGGCTGTTAGAAATTCCGTAGAGCTTTCGTTCATCCTAAAATAATATGACTCAAATACATTTGCGTTTAAAGTTACTCGTACTTCAAAGTGTAAGGGTTATTTTATTAAAATTAACATCGAACATATAAATGAATCCATTCTAAAACACGCTTACTCCAGCGGTTGTCTGTTCTGCGACAAATGTGACCAGCCCATTGCCATTTCATCCTACCAACTTTCAGAGCTATGCCGGTTACTTTGGTTCTCTGACGGATTACTTTGTTACGAATTTTGTCCCTCAGAGAGACTCCTAGTATAGCTCTTGCCAGGGCACGCTGAGCGACTTTGTGCTTCTGGATTAATCCTAGGGTTAATGTCCACGTCTCGGCACCGTACGACAAAAATATGTGGTTTAAATTCCTGAACGCTGCCAAAATGTGTTGCTAAGCATAAAACACGAGAACCACGACGTCAGCTCGAGTCACTATGATATGCTGGCGTTACAAAACTTCTTTGACCGCGTTGAGCACTTTTTGGTAGGAGAAAATCTCATGGGTTCGCGTCACCGACATGCTAATGTTTGATGTTGATAAATTTTATACAACATTCTAAAGTTTTCACTTCTATCGGCAGTCCTTATGAATGGTAATTTCTTTTTTACATTTTTTGTTAAGGCATAAGGAAGATTCCAATGGAGAGATAAAATGTAAAAATTGCCAGGAGAGTAATAAAATAACACTTGTTAATTTTTATTGGACTGCGACGTGCCATTATATAAATATAAATTGTACTGACTGAAGAGACCCTTCAATATGGTATGATGCTGGATTAATTCTTTAAGCATTATCTACTTGAATAAAATAGGTCAGTGGGAAACGTTGGACGACGTTGAATCATAATTCAATTAAATTTATATCTATAGCTACGTTTTGTGAATGCACACTCAATGCGATTTCAAGTGAGTTCTGTATTTGACTACAGTTTTCTTTTTAAGGGAACATCATTAAAAGCAAGTCAATTGAGAGTTAAATACTTGTTTCAAGTAGATAGTCAATTAAAATTTTATTTAAAAAATTTGTCTAATAATAATAATTATTTTTTACTTAATTAATTACAAAAAAAAAAACCAAAACCGAAATGTCCCTATTGAATTAGTCTCACTATTTACTCATGTGATGATTTGAACAAATCGAATAATCTTGACTTGATTGGTTTATAGGTACAGAGCTATACTACATACTTACATATGCAACACCTGACGTAAAAACGAGTTAAAACTTAAATCAAACCAAAGAAAATAAAAATGAAGACGATGTATCGAATAAAAAAATCGAATAATGGTCGAAATTATTATCAAAGGTTGTAGAGCGATGCTAGTTTTACTCGTAGTACGAAATGGCTGGCATCACCGTGATGGACAGTACTATAAGATCAACTTAAAATGACATGTCATACGTGCTGACGTGTTCCGTTGGATTCTGCTTTGTTGCATTGTCAATTGTCAGCATTCGCAATGAGTATGGTGACCACTGCTCCTGGATTCTGCTTAAGCTTTTCATCAGGCAGAGTAGAGTCACTTTGACACATAAAATTAAAAAAAAAACATCTTTGAGGTGTTGCTTTAGTAAGTTTAGTAGGTGCGTACAGTGCCATCTGTTGGCACCATACATGTACGACGGTGTAATGAGATATGTAAAGTAACAGTAGCATTTTGAAAGGCTATGCAAATCTTCAAGTAACTTATGTTAACATATAAAGTACTAAGGAACTTATACTTTGTATGATAATTTGCCATTCATGCATAAAATTTAGATTTATAACGAAAAGGATCTTGCATCCTGAGATTTTATTTCAGAAAAAAGGAAACGAGTGTATTAAATGAGGAAAAGTAAACACCAGATATAGAAAAAAGGAAAAAAGTTATGTAATTCAGTTACACAGAATAGACAGTAATTATAGAAAATAATAAATTGTAGGTACTGGAGGGCAAATAAGCAAACGTTTATTTAAATCTATTTATTAAATAATAATAATAATAGCCTTTTATTTCCTTAATATTTTGTACGTACATCATAAATACAATGCCTTCAATTACAATAACAAAAAAGAAATACAATACAATTCAAAAAATTTAATTATACATTGAAAAATAATAATTAATTAATTTAGAACTACTATATAATTTTTATGTCAGATTGCTAATTCAAATAAACTCAATTATCAAATTAAATGCATTTTTCTCATTTAAAAAACAAATATCCATTGATTAAGGACCTCTCAACGAGTAAAAGCCTCCTCCAGTTCTTTCCAATATTTTCTATCTATTGCTTTAATAAACCAGTCCATGCCATGCTATTAATTAAATATACATCCTTTATTATTCTGTTTTACAGATCACCACATTTATCCCCGCGCTTATCTCCGGAGCCAAAACGATCTCCTTATTACCGTGGAGGCGCTTCAAGCGACGAAGAATGTCGTGGGATGCGAACTCGGGGGCGGGAAACTGCTATTTTATCTGATGCAGATATCGACTCTGATGGCGATACAGGATTAGATGGAGGTGATGAAGATGACGATGATACGGCATCTCCGGGCAGACGAAGGGCGAGAAGGAGAAGGCCCCCACGTAGGCCCCCACGGTCAGCTGGTGAGACTCGAGGAGTTATGTACTTAGTACTTATAAATGAAGTACAAATAAAGTTGTAATACCTATAATACCTACTTAATATTTAGCTTTTTTTACTTTTATTTAATACCTGTAAATGGTTCACTCATTTATACATAAAATCAACATTTCACTGATTCCTATTTAAAGAACTTTCAGACTTCTCAGTTAAAAATTTCCTTACAGGAAAATCTACCGAGATCAATATCAGTTGTCATTTGTTATAAATTTATTTAATTTATTTGACTGCCTCTGTGGCGTAGTGGTAGCGTATGCGACTGCTAAGCTTGAGGTCTCTGGTTCGATTCCCGGGTCGGATCAAATGTTTGTATGATCTGCAAATATTTGCTTCGAAGTTTGAATGTTATCTATGTATAATATGTATATATTTACAAAAAAGAGTATATAAGTATTTATATCAGTTGTTTAGTACCCATAACACAAGCTCTGCTTAGCTTGGAACTAGACGGCGTTGTGTGTTATGCGGTAGATTTCCGAAATATTTATTTATTATTTATTTATCTTTTGAATGTTGTCTCGTTTCGCAATATTCATGTAAACTTTAATAATTTCCATGTGTTCTGTAATACAGTTGTCTGTTAAACTAGAATTAAATTGTATTGTCTGATGCTTCTATCAAGTAGAACCGGCAGTGATCATAGGCAGACTGAACACTACTAATATCATTAATTAGTGATAAATATTTTAACAGCGAAAATTTAATGTCGCATAGGAAATGCAATACTTTTCTTATATGGTGTTTTATATGAAAAAAGAATACGTGTTAGTTTATAACAATGTATTTATTTATTACCAGGAGCTACTCCACCTAGAATGCGTCGTCGCAATCACGCTCCTGCAGCTCCCCCCGTTCGAGAGAGAGATCCTCTACTAGAAGCGGACAGGGAAGCCGAGAGGAAATATAGGGAGTTGATAAGAGAAGCTGAAAAGTTGTTAGTCACAGTGTCGAGGGCCCCGTTGGAGCCTCCGCACAACCCAAGAGTTCGGGAATTGAGAGCTACCGAGGTGAGATGTGGTTCAGTATAAAACTCCAATTAAAGTCAGGATTATTTCAAGTAATTTGGATATTTTGGCAATTTTCAGAGTAGATTGTAATATTTTGGTAAGACTAGAATAATATATAACAGTAAATTTTGAAGACATTTAAAATGATGGTATATTATCATGGAGGTATTGATCTTTTTAGTACTTAGATTGATTTTACCTTATGTAGTATTTTATAAAAGCATGTTAGACCTTTCGTAATCAATTTTATTATAAGTATTTTGGTATACGTATAAAACACAATAATCTTGCATCTTTATTTCAAAATGTTTAAAACAATTTCATTGTTATGTCTCCCATTATTGACATAATTTACCAGGTGCGATACTGAGACATTCGAGGGTTAAACAATAGGTTCTTAAACGGGTTCTTAGAGCCGGTAACATGGTCAAAACCAATTGTTTAATGTTTCGTCGAAATCCATTGTCATCAGGTTGAGGCTCCCCGTAGAAGTCCAGAGCGTACACATATCACGAACTTTATGCGCGCGAACTCTCCGGAGCCGCCGCGAAGATTGTCTCCCGTCGCAAGGCGGTCACCCCTGGCTGCCCCTCCTCCACCTCCCTTAGCCTCTCATGTCCGAATGCACCCTCCTTCACTGACAGATAGACCTCACTCCGAGCCGCCAAAGAGGAAGGCGTATGCTCGTGATGAGGTTAGTCTTCTGCATGTCTTCGGTTATTATCATATATTATATTGTTTTATTATCGGTAGTCTACTGTAATACATTAAATATTTCTATTTGTTAATGAAATATTGACTTAACCTGCATGCTGTCTGTCGTAAAAAATAAGTAAAAATGTATAGGTAGGTACCAGGTAGTTATTACCTTATGCTATTAATATAATGAGTTGAAAATAACTTGATAAATGTTAAAGGTCGGAATGTGTGACGGAAAAATTTTGTTAAATCACTTTGACACCGAATTGGAACCACTTAAGATGAAGTAAACATTGTATGAGTTTAAGGATGAAACCGGCAATCAGTAATATTTATGAATAGCCGTTTGTTAACCAAGTTAGTTGTTATATTATTTGATGTTCTGGTGTAATCTTACTTTGCTTCCGTCCCCAGGTGTTGCAGACTCTAGAGGGTCTACGCAAGAGTCTTCAGCAACAGTCCGCTTTGCTGGCGGTGCAACGAACCCGCCTCGACTCTCTATAGCCGTCAAACTGTCTCCCTACCCATCCTGCCATAGTTAGCTGTTAGTGTCCCTTAGATCCAATGTAGCAAGTAGTCAATATGCCGTTTCACGCTACAACTGGCTAAATTTGGGTTAAAATTTGGCATTAGGTAACAATATCTGTTGTTTGTTAGGGAATTATTGTTAATGTTTGTTAAAATTTAATATTTCATAACACTGAATGCTTTTAGATTATTGCTACCAATAGCATTTTAATTTAATTTCACAATTTATTTGAATTAACGTATAAACCTGAGAAAATAAGTATTACTTTTAGAAAGAGACAAAACGTAATGTAAAAATAAGGAGCTATTATCAAAAATCTTTAAAAACGCTTCAATAGAAATTATATTTTTTTTCGTTAATTAATCGGAAGTCAGTACATCTGACACTATTACTACCCATAATAATGTATTTTTGTTAAGTAAAAACAAAGATTTACATCATCTGCTTCTTCAGAATTAAACGCAATACATATTCAGCCAGCTTCACGTACTAAAGCTATCATGAACCCAGTGTTATTGATTTTTAAATAAGCTTAGTAATAAATATTTAGTCCCAGATTTATGTTCATCTGTTCTTAGAACTAATTAGAGTCAATTATTTATTAAAGCTTGTGAACGGCAGTAGTTTTCCAATTACTCTTTTTCTCTAGTCCCTCCAGATGTTCTAGTCTAGACAGCGTCATTTAGTTTAGTTAGCGGCGCCTTGTTATTGTTCAGTGTAGGCGAGGCCACTCTCATTATCTTTCATAATACTTGTAGTATCATTTTATAGAGGTATGTAGTTAGATTAGATTGTAATGGATGTCGATTTGTAGCTTGCCGATAGTAAGTAGAAGCTCAAATACCAAAGAGTCTTTCTCGTGTTTACTGTAAGAAATTGTCTCGGGATTGAATAAAAACACAGTTGAAAAATGTAAGGAGTTGAAGATCTTCCAATATTTGGATAGATAATTGTCTGCAGTCATATTCTTGTAACTGAATCAGTATTTGAACCAAATTCGAATATGTCTTCCAAACCCTTACGGTTTTTTGTATTGTTAGGTACCAATCGGCACTTATTCGATTAAAAAGTGTAAGCAAAAGCAGAGTTGCATTTCTGAACTGAAACCCGACCAAAAGCAATTTTCAGCATTTTTGATCATATTATCTAAATAGGTATCCAAAATACGAACTTTTAAATGTTTTCGATAAGATTTTTAGTTCAAATATTGATTCAAATAAAAGGTATGCTGATAATTTAATAGCTACGATTATTAGGGAATACTTAGTGAAATATTTCAGTCAGTAATTGCTACAACGACAGCCGAATACATGCAGCTTAGTTGTTGGTAGCCACAGATCACCCCCAATAGATACCGCATAATTGAATATTTGTTGCGATTCGACTTCACAAAATTTGGTGGTATGCAAGGGACGCGGGGGACGAGTCAAATACGCTGTGATTGGATTGGTTCAAGGTTAAACTTGTTAATGTGATGTGGTTTTTGGCCCTGGATGCGGAATCTATAGGGAGTGATCTGTGTTGATAGTAGACGTATGATTCAAGTAGCGCCGTAGTGTTAGTACTAGAGGAAGTGGTCTCTCTAGGAGTCTAGGGTAAGGGCGACCAGTGGTCACGGCGTACTAAGACTGCGTTATTATATCTTGTAATTAACTTATACAATGTTTACTCGTTATATTGTATTCATCCGATTGCTGTATGAGACTCGAATTGATTATGTTGTGATTATGATAATTTTCGCTTTCCTACGGTTAATAATCATGTCATTATTGTTAAAAAACTTGTCACTGATGAATAATAAGCACTTGAAATATTCATAATTCATATTATCTAGATCTGATCCCTTCATCTCACATAATGGAGCCTTTTTGATATATTTCAGGTATTTCAAATTCCTGGCAATTAGTTAAGTTTCGATATTCCTGATCTACTGATGCAATGTCTTCCTTAGTTATGATATTAAGATCTTCTTTGCAACTATAGTGTCAGTTCTTTGTATTTTATAGAGGGCAAGCGAGCAGATGCATCGCCTGATAGTAAGCGATTACCGACGCCCATGGACACCCGCAACACCAAAGGCGTCACAAGTGCGTTGCCGGCCTTTGGGGTATAGTGAGGTGGATGGGGGAGGGGTTGGGATATGGGTATCCTCTCTCACTCGTTGAAACACAGCGAAAATGCTGTTTCACACCGGTTTTCTGTGAGGTCGTGAAATAACTCAGGTCGTTTTTATGTGATCTAAGGTCTAATCGATATTGAGGGTTTAAGGATCGAACAAGGAGACAACATTCAAAACCTAGGTTTTTTTAAGGTTGGTAAAAGTCGTCATTAGCATTTAAAGTTTTACTACTCTAGTTCATTGTTGAAATGTCAATATCATGCTTGTTTTGTGAATGGTGTACAATAATATGAGAACAATACATATTTGTAAGTCTCAAACAGCATTTGGGTGAGGGAGACCATATTGTGGGTTTCAATATTTTTGTTAGTGCAATTTTGGAGGGGCAAGCAAACGTGTGCGACGCTCCTCCAGCTAAATGTAAATATTTATCCATTTAACTGTTTATTGTAAGTATAAATAAGATTTATACGTTTAGTTGAATTTTCATTAAAATATTATTCCAACAATTTCGTTTTATTCTTTTGAATTGACAGGGTTGATTATACTGGTGCTTCATAGAGGGCGTTGTAATTAACTATCTGTGAAATAACTGTTTAAATAAATAAAAAATAGATGACGCTAGTAGTATTTGTATTTGGAACCATGACATACATTTTACGAAGGTTGTTGATTGAAAATTATGCAATTTTTGTATATAACTTAGTAGTAATTGTTGGAACAGCAACGTACAGTTTATAATATTTGTACCAAAGAGAAGTAGGCTACTGACCAGTAGGTCAATAATTGTAGTTGAATAAATAAGGAAGTAACTTTTTCTTGGAGATTAGGCAATATATAAGATCCCTTCAATAATAAATCCTTAAAGCATGACATGTACCTCCCTATCTATAGTAGGTACTACTTATTATTAATATATTTCTACAATGAAACATATACCTACCATCTGTTTTTTCCAACGTAAACAAAAGAATGATAATTTGTGTGCATTTACATACATTCCATTTGTTATGTAGGCAGGTGAGCTGATTAATTGGTTGCGGACTGCGGTTTATTGGTATATCTTTTCAAGAATCGATAAAAGGGATTTAGAAATAGAGTAGGTACCTAGTAAGTAGACTTGATAACACTGAGAAAGTGTGTAAATACTTATTGCATTGTCGAACTTGGACGTAATGAACCTTCTTTCGTGTATTTTTTAAGATGAAATAGAAGCAAGTTTTTGAATTACAGTAACGTCCGCTCACAAAGATTTTTTACACACGAAGACGTCACTTAAATCGTATGTTGATATAAACTTCTAAAAATGCATTCGCTAATCTAAATAAACCTGGGTACCTACATACTCTATAAGTTTAATGTAAATATTAATTATTATCTATTTTCACTTGTTTCTCTTCTTTATAAAAACTTTTGAATATAAATAAAATAAATTATTCTAGAATTAAACTCAATTGTACTTATTCCACTATTGTAATTTACTTCAATCCTGACCGGTTACGACCTATGGCATTATCAAATTTTACTTAGTAACCTTTTTTAATAATGGTGAGTTTGATACATAGTACAAGTGAGTTTAATTCTAGAATGCATTTTAACAAGGTCTGTCAAGTGCCGACAATCTAGAGTATAAATTAAAATATATATATAAATACAAGAAAGTAATTGATGTAACTGCGAAAATGATTCATAATATATTACATACATACATAATACTTAGAATTAAATTAAAATACTAGCAAATATTGACTGCACGGTTGGCCTAGTGGTTTAAGCGGGCACTACACCGCTTTCTATTGCGTCAAGTGCCGTGGGTTCAAATCCCACGTGGAACATCACTTTGTGTGATCCACAAAATGTTGTTTTAAGTCTGGATGTTCTTCGTGTCCGTTATATGTATGTTTCTAAAGTTCCCCGCGACACAGGATGTATATTCCTAATGCGGGAGTTGTCTTTTAAAAAAATAATAATAATAAAATAACAATATTTACATACAAGTGCCAAAAAACTCCTCTGCATCATCGCCTTAGCAGCATTGCCACGTTGAATGGTAATGCTAATACTCTGTGCTAGAAAAACACCGGCCTTCAGGTCACGAGAAGCGTCAATCAGGCACGGGCAGGAAACACCACCATCTTCCATACTCCGGGCTGCTCCGGGCATCGATCCCGAGACCTCTTGATTCTCAGTCTGACGGATTGGTCTAGACCAACGAGGCAGTCGTTGTTACTGTATTGTCATAACTGAAAATTTCAAATATGTCAAAGTCGAGGTTTATAGGTCGATGGATTTAAATTTATTCAAAAAAAACTTCTAAAACTGTATCTACTTCCCCACTTAAAGTTCCATCGTCAAGGTACCAAATGTTAAATTTAGATTTTATCTGCTCTATAATGGGATGTATTGCTAAACTGAAGATAACTGGTCCCTGTGGATCACCCTGTTGACATCCAACGGTAGAGTCTAAAAGATGGTCCTTATACATTAATTTTAATGGATTTCTATAATATTGCCAAAGAACATTATAAATTTAAGAACTGTTCACTTTGGCTTGTGTCAAAAAGGTATTCTTATTTACAGAATTGAAAGCATTCCTTGTCAACCTTCAAGATCACCTTCCCTTTCCCGCCACCAAGATACGTGGACAGACCGTGTATGGTAGCCTCACAAATATTTTTTGAGCCAAAACCAAGTTGCAGTGGTTGGAATTTTGCTGCAAGTTCGATACTGTAACATGTGCAGAAAATTTTGGCATTTTTTATACGTCGTAACGCACATCCCTCGACAATCGGACGAATGCCACCATTATTTTACGAAGAGCATATAAGTTAAGTTGGCTCCATATAAAATATCGATGATGCATTCGTCGACATTGCCGGAGAGCATGAGGTTCACCAAAGCAGTCAACTCCTTCAAGAGAGTATCGCCAAACTCTCCAGTGCTTGAACAAACGAATTTTTTGATATTGTGGTGTCAAGCCGTCGAGACCGCCAGCAGATCCACTCCTAATTGAGCAAATAGCCGAAAAAACATGCTTAGCAGTAACTTAGATGTTCGTTGTCACAGTAGGTGGGTCAGGCAAAGAAAGAGATGATCCCGAGGTTATTCTTCTAACCCCTTATATCACCTTTTTTTAGATTTGTCTCTACAATTTCTTTATTGTGTTTATGACAATAAAGGCTAAATAATTTAGGGTCGAAATTTGTAGTATTAGGGCAATTCCCTTTAATTTCGGTTGTCAAAGATTTTTGGGTACAATTAGTTTTTTTATGTATAAAATTCTATAAGGAAAGGTAAGTGATGATAACTTGGTTAAATTATCAGTAACAGTAGAGCTTGCACCTCGAGAGATTATTTTAAGAACTGGAATAGAACAAAATCAATCTGAGTTAAACAGATTCAGTAAATAACAGATATAGTAAATAGTAGTAGTAAATAAGGATACAATATTAATGCGTAATGATAAAACAGGTGTGATGTTGACGGCTAGACAGAAATAAGCTCATGAATGAGTATTTTGCAATATAAATATAAACTCCGTATTGCGCGTAGTAAGCGCGCGCGAGTTGAATATAGAATTCAGGAATGCGTTGCGAACTGCGAATATTGTGGAGCGATAATCGGGCGGCGGGCTGGTGGTGCTGCCTTTCTTTACCTCAGACTGCGAATACAATCAACTCGCGGGTCTACTAGTGTAATATAATATGTATTTAGTAACTAGCAGATAATAAACTATTAATACAGGCTTTCTTTTATGAAATACGCAAACGAGCAGACGTATCACCTGAGCGCCCATGGACACCCGCAACACCAGAGGCGTAACAAGTGCGTTGCCGGCCTTTGGAGGATAGGAGGAGAATAGGGAAAGAGCTTGTGGTATTGTCGGTTTCCTCACTCACTCTATAAAAGACTGATTTTATTTCAGTAAAAGTACAGCTAGGAAAACAGGTTCATCAATAAAATAATATAGATAGAATGTGACAGAATTTGAAATAAGAGTTTTCAGCATGCGAAGTAGACACTATCACGGAGTAAAACCCTTGGTAAATAACGTAGTTGAGTTTTAAATTCCAACGCTTCAGCGAAATGAAATGTGATTTGGATATAAAATAAAAACATTCCTGCTGCCGGACCAAGAGACTGCGTCAGTAGCGTTTACGTTAGTGAATGTAGTTTTAAATAACACAAGCCTACAATTATTTTTGATAGTGGCAACATTATTGCGTGGTGGTTTCAATGACTACTGCTACTGACTTGAATGTAAAAAGTGGTAATTGATAATGTCAAATAATTTTGGAAAAACCCTACTTTTCTTTCGACAAATTACAAGAAATTCGAAGAACTAGGTAAGAATTAAACATATTTGTTAAGACGTCTTCAAAACGATTGAAGAACTGTTTAATCTTGTTTTGTGGTAGCTTCGCTTCTTAATTCTAAAAGGTCATACATTTGATAACTGCAATATATTTAAAGAAACGGTTTATACGTGCTATACAATACAGTTACAAAGTTATACCTAGTACATTTCGAAAACTTATAACAGTGATGTAAATGGGCGATGAGTTCGAAAAAGATGTAAGTTCTAGATGGCATAAACATCTTAAAATACTACAAACAAAGTATTAGTAATTGCTAAACTTTTACTTTTTTATTTTGTAATATTTTTATGAAAGCTAGTAAACTTTTGCCTGCGGCTTTGCCCGCCTGTGTTTCGATTATTGCGACAAAGAAGTATGTCCTTTTTGCTGCAGTGGTATGACTGTAAGTTCGTGTACGCGGCCTAGTCACATACAGAGCTTTTTTCAAATTTATAATATTAAGGACAACAATCAGTGCAACCTAGAAAAGAATAGGTACCTACTCGTAATACCAATAGACCTTGTTATTGCATCTTGTCTTAAAATCTTTAGTACTTCAAAACTTTAAATACCGATAACATCCATATTTTAATTTCAGTACTTTATTGGTAAAGATGAAGGAACTGATTACAAAAAAAGTTCGATGTAATGCTAGGTGCTTCGTGACCTGCTATTGTAATTAATATTAATTTAGCTTAGTAATCTCTTAATGTCGGTATATAGTAGCCTATGGCCTTTTTTAGAAATCATAGTATATCTATGTTAAAATTTTATTGAATTCCGTACTGCGGTTTAGCCGTAAAAGCCTTACAGATATGTCATCAAATTGTTGACATACACAAACTTCCTCGATCATGCGGTCAATAAATTAGGATGATCTGCTAAATAATTGAAGACAAAAAATATGTTTTGGGTCTCAGTGTGGTCAGACCGTGATAGTACATGTCGACGAGATCATTGTCTGATTCAATTATGGAAACGTTGAGAACTGTTCATTATCTTCATTACATAATCGCATTACATTACAATCAATATGCGGAAATGCCAATGCAAATAAATCATGGCCGGTGTTTAGTTATTTATTATAAGAATGACGATTATAAATTAATAACGATCGGCTGACCTGTGCAGCTTTGTCTGCGTCTTTCAAAAGATGTTTTTTTACATTCAGCTAGATTTTTCACTGATTCTAAGTTCCTATTATTGGCTTTATTGTTATATAGCTTATAGTCTTTCTAGACAAGCAAAGAGATGGAAAACTTAGCCTTTGTTATGTGTCATCATCAACCCATAACGTCACACTGCTGGGCTCAGGTCTCCTCTCAGGAGAGGGTTAAAACCGTACGTTCCCACGTCGACCGAGTGTGTGTAGTTCGACGGATTTGAGTGATCGCCCTTTTTAGGGATCGGGTAGACAAATGCTGCCTTCCATAATGTCGGGACTACGCCAGTATAGTAGGAGAGCCGAAAAAGACGCGTTAAGATCGGTGCCAACGCTGGAGCGCACATCTACAACACTATTGGAGGGAGTCCGGCCACTCGACTTACGAATATCAAGGGATAAAAGTGCTAAGCGCAGTAAGCGTTTTTGGAACTTGATATACAGCATACAGCTCTCGCACCGCGGTATGGTAGGCGGCTCTTGTTCTCCGTCATCCAAGGTCGAGTTGGATGCAAAGTGTTTAGTCAGAAGATTGGCTTTCTCCTTTGCGTCATAGGTCAACGGATTCTTTACCTGGACGCAAAGTTGTACTCCTTTTTCAAAGCGCTGGTAATGGTGAAGTTATGGGTGAAATTAGACTAGAAAAGTTGCGTCAGTTACTCCTTATTTCATCAGCTATCTGTCACTATAAGTCCCGTTAAATCGATTCAGACGTTCCAGATATTAGTTGGAACAAACAGACAGAGAAACAAAAATGTTGGTAAATATATTTTTCTTTTCATATATGAAAAGCTGTTAGTAGAAATTACAAAAATACCTTTTTCATTTGTATAGATTACGCTTTAACCGTACAAAACTATTAGCATGTGTGTCAAATGAGGTTTGTAATCTAACAGATACATGCAGGTTTGCAGGTACCACAATACGTCAAATTGATCATTGAGTCGATTTGCAATATTTACATTTACACTTTGCTGTAAGTGTTAGATTTGTCCTGTAAACACTATAAGTAGTTGTGACGTTTGCGGGGTCAGTTACTTATGGTATTAAAACGACTGATTCATCTATAAATATGAACAGATTACGTAAAACTTTGGGTTAAATCTATGAATGATCTCATAAGGAAAAATGCGTAGTATGAAATGGAAAGATATTGTCGCAAATTAGGCGTGATGTTAAATGTCACAAGGAAGCGGATCAAGTAATCTATACAAATAAACAAAATTGAAGTGTCTGTGTGTAATTTCAATTAACCGCTTTTCACTAAATGCTTATGAAAGTTTGTAGGGTACTGTAATAAATTGTATTTTTTTATTTTTGTCGATGTATTTGTGCCAGCTAAACTCTAAAACGCTGGACTTATTATGACGGGACTTTCACTGGCAGATATTATATGTTAAAAACATAAAGGTACACGAAATCATAATTGAAAACTAATGAAATAGTGAAAAAAACTAGTATTTTGAAGTTAAATATTATGGTAATCATTTTGACAGGATTTAGCGGGGTAGAACCCGTCGGAAATAGCTGCGAACCTTAGGATGTTTTGAAATGAAATTTTATTTACCAAGACAACATGATAAAAAAATGTCTGGGTAGTTTGTAAGATACGAGACGCGATTTAAAAGGGGTAGTGTGAATATGGTATTGAAATATTCACACTTATCACTTACGGGATACTTAGAATAAAACGGATAAGCATAAGGCTAAAGCCGAAACACAAGTACACAATAATTTTTAGTGTCAACATGATTGCACAACATAAAACATTAATTTTAATTAATTTTATTTTACTTTTCAACTGTAATTAACAAAGTTGCATAATATTTTTTATATTTTTTTATTCATTTCGGTTTTATAAGTTTATATTGAGATAAGTAAGTAAAACAGGAATACTTTTATATTTAATCTTAGTTATTTCACAATGCATTTAAGAAATTAAAGTAAATAATACTAGAAGAGTTGTAAGTATAATTATCTATAAGACTAGCTGAACCCCGCGGCTAATGTCGTACCGCGGGTAACGCGCGGGGCGATTCTAGTCTAATAAAGGTAATCTAAGTTACTCCTTATATTATCAGCTACTTATCAGTGAAAGTGCCGTCAAAATCAGTGCAGCCATTCCAGAGATTAGCCGGAACAAACAGACACTTACACATACATATACATTTAGTAAAAAGCGCTTAATTTAATACATATTACAAACGGATACTACAATTTTATTTATTTGTATAGATGTATAGATTACACTAATATTAAAAAAATAATACTAATAAAATATTACTAATTTATTCAATGTTTAGTACTGTATGTCATGACATAGAAAATTTAAAATTTGACTATAAAATACTGTTTGTTTCAGAACGTTTCATAACTAAATTTGCAAATCTAGAACTTTCTAAATAATGTTTACAACTCAAAATAAACGTGACTTAATGAAGAAATAATATGAGAGAAATTATTATCACGATTATATCATTAAAGATACGAATGAAATTGTTATAGCCCTTAGATCACGATATCATTATCTTATTAATTAACAAGTTCATTTATAACCGGTTTTGGTTGATCATCATTTCTTTTAAATTACGTGTGAAATATTTCTCGTACTTTCTCTACATACATGTATTCTGATAATTCGGTACTAATTTCTCTTTTTTGATTAATTTGCAGCTTGATAATGAGAAGATAGTGTCCAGACAATTAATACAACAGCAATGCGTTATGCAATTAGATGATTACTAGACTAAAAGGTATTTAACTTTAATATCAACAAATACGTTAATTTTCCATTTGTTAAAAATTTAGTCTTATAAACTTTTTTTTGAATAGTACCTACCTACCTAAATACCTACTTTTCATAATTACGTTTATTTCTTGTGTGAAGTGATTTGTTTTGTAACGTGGTCTGGTCCCTCTGCGACCAAACGAGAATTCGAAGTAATAATTATCTGCCTACTGTCAAATAAAATAGATTGAGAGAAGTATGGTATGGCAAAGGGTAAAATGAGACCCTATTACTAAAACTTCGCTGTCCTTCTTTCTGTCTGTCCGTCCATCTGTCACCAGGCTGTATCTCATGAACCGTGACAGTTAGAGAGTTAAAATTTTCCGAGATCATGTATTTCTGTTGCCGCTGTAGCAACAAATACTAAAAAACCGAATAAAACAAATATTTAAGGGGGCTCCGATACAACAAACCTGTTTTTTTTTGCTCGTTTTTGTTCGATATAATGATAGGAAGAGTTCTCCCTGCGTGAGTCCGACTCGCTCTTGGGCGATATTTTTTCAGTGCAGGAATATCCGAGGATACCACTCGCTGGTGGTTATGTCGGACTACAAAGACGAACCGACTAAAAAGGTTCCCCAAGGTAAGGAAATCCCTGAAACTCCGATTTGTTGATAGGCTCCTATTATGTTATTTTTTATTCTTGTAATGTAATTCTTGGTAACAGAGAGACTTAAAGAATTGTGTGGACTCCGCTCTGCTGATATTCAATGTAAATACTTCACAAAAATATTACAACTGTAAATAGATGCGGCAGTAATCTATATTCCAACGCTATCCGGATATCTTTTTTTTTATTGTATTTGTATTGTAAACGAGCAGACGTATCGCCTGATGGTAAACGATTTCCGCCGCCCATGGATACCCGCAACACCAGAGGCGTTACAAGTGCGTAGTCGGCATTTTAAGAAGGAATACACTCTTTTCTTGAAGGTTTGAAGGTCGTATTGGTCCGGGAACACCGCAGGCCACAGGTCATTCCATAGTTTTGTTGTGTGAGGCAGAAAGTTTCAGGAAATGCGCACAGTTGTGGACTGTCAACCATCTAGATGATGGGGACGAAATTTCTGTCGCGTAGGACGATGGCGGAAAGAGGCGGCAGGGATCAGTCCGAACCATTCCTCGGATATGATTTGAGAAAGGCAATGCAAGGCAAACACCTATTGTACCTTCGTAGACTTTGATTATGTATTTAGTATGAATCAATTGCAATGCGTCGAGACCGAGATGTTATAAAATAAACTTAGACTCGCACTAAGACCTCAAAGCGCAAGTCTCACTCACAGCAAGACACACACGCACAATGGAAATAGACGAGCATTTCAAAACTACTATTATTAGGTACAAGAGCTGCAGCTACCTCGACATTGTTTTTTAAATTTGTAATTAAATTTTAAAAAATTATGTTGGTTGTGATTACTTACTTACTGAATACTTCCCTTTCTTTTTTTATTCTTTATTTCCACTTGATCAAAGTTTGTAGATACCAAACAAAATCGAATAGATACCTAAATAATTTCATATTACTTATAACAGTTGCATATTTATATTGTAAGTAATTATTATAACTAAACTAAGGTTTTAAAACAATAGATTATAAAATGTTATGTATGGCCAGGGAAAGCCATGTTTGGACACAAAATGGGCCGATTGCAACGCAGTGATTACACGAGCTCACAGAGAAATCACTGTCAAAATTTCAATAAACTTCTTGATAACCTTAAAAAAATTAAACTACAAATTCAATTCTTGCATTGTTAAAGCGTAGAGAAAAAATACATGGAAACCAGGAAATCGCCATCATTATATTTTAACCGAGCTCTATTCAAAGTTAATTGTAACCTCAACGACCCCTATTATTGTATATGTTAATTCATTAGTTTTGAAACTAATCCATCGCCTTTGGACTTCGCTCGTAAGCAAACATTTTATACGGTAATCGTACCTACCTAGTTACAACACAGCGTACAATAATAATATTGTATGCACGTAAGTAAATTATATTAAACGTTTACGTAAACGAATAAATTAACATAAGACACATAAACTGAACTGAAATATTTAACACATTTTGTTAGATAGTCATCATTCCTCAAACACACGTTTGGTTCCCATTCCCAGTAGAGATTTGCGAGTTTTTGTATCTTATCTCCATCGACTCTGAAATTTTTCCTACCACTACTTATCGTTTTCGGGGCCAATCTTAAATATCACAGCGGCGTTAGAGGAATATTCTTCTTTAAAGTGGTTATAATAATGGGTAAACAGAATATACACTAAACTGTAAATATACAGTTAGGTATATATGCTGAACTGTATGTATTTATTGTTATACAGTCGTTGAGACGAATTAAGAGATCAATAAAATAAAAACCTGAAAAATATTCGAAAATATCTGAAAATAGGAATAGAGATTACCTTCTCACAATAACCTCTGATCCAATAAAGTGGTACATATGTCAATTTCTTTAATTTTTACTTTTATATCCTCTTTTCCCTTATCAGGGACATAGGGCTCTCAGAAGGGACCTCCATTTCTCCTGGTCCTGTGCAGCAACCTCGAGATCGGTCCAGCAGTAGCCGATAGTTGCAGCCTCTCTATACTGATCGCCTCCAAGTATTTCGAGGGCAGCGCCATTTTCTTTTGCCGCCCGCTTGGTTCTGTTTGAAGATATGGTTCTCAGGCAATAATATGCATCGCATGACCAATCTAACGCTATTTCCGAATCAGAATCTCCTCTCCTATTGGTTTCTGGTTGGTTAACGCCACAGTTTTATATTAGAGATTGTTCGTGGCCACCATATACCCAGTATACTTAGGCATTTGTTGATGCAAGTCCTGTAGCCTGGCGGTGACCTTCTTCTTGACTAACCATGTCTCGCATCCGTACAGGAGAACCGACTTTACGTTCGAGTTGAATACTCTGATCTTCCCGTGGCGTGTTATTGTTGATGACGACAAAACCGGCTTTAGCTGCGAATAGGTGAATCAAGCTTTGTTTGTTCGTGCTCCAATGTCAGCTTCTGCACCTCCCAAACAATCCACTACGCTTCCCAATGAAATGTCAATTGATATGCTATAAAACTGGACGTTAGTTCAAATCATAGTTTCAGTTATCCATTATGTTTATATTATATATTTTTTATTTTGGCAAGAATTTTTCATGTTCTGTCTGGCCACATAATATTACAGTCAATTGTAAAATCTGGCTACGATATAGACAGTTTTTGATTGTCGAATTTGATAACCTAGTTTTTTCTTTTGAAATTTGTTTGCAAAAAAGAAATGATAAATACATATGTATCTCGTAAGACTGTATTAAAAGTGTTGAACATAAGCAAATATTTTTTTATTGCAAGCAAATAATGGCTTTGTTTTTTACGCCTTGATACTCAATTTGCATCAGTTTAGGAAATCTTCAGTGTTTCCAGAACAACTGCAACGAGTATGTAATATTGAAATACTTAAACATTTCTTAAATTAAAATTACATCTATTTTAAATGAATCAGATTAAAAAATGTATGGAAAGATATTCTAGCTACCTGTACATATTAATAATATATCATTTTTCGGTACGTGTGTTTGTGTCGCCTAACTTCTCCTAACTGGCTGAACTAATTGGAATGCAATTCTGTGTGAACATTTCGAAGGTTTCCAGAATGATATCAAAATACAATTGACAGGTGACGACGAGGTCGGTATGTTGATAATTTCTTGGCGGTACGAAGTTCGCTGGGTATGCTTGTTATCATTTAAATTTATTGATGTTATTATAAAATTCATCAACAATATTAAAAAAAGACAGACAAAAAGACAACTCCCACATTAGGAATAAACATCCTGTGTCGTGGGGGACTTTACAGACATACATGAAACGGACACAAATAACATCCAGACTCGGGACAACAATTCGTGGATCACACAAAGTGTTGTAGGTACCGCGTGGGATTTAAACGTTTCAAGTGTCGTGGACTTGGCGCAGTAGCAAGCGGCATAGCGACCGCTGAAACCACTCGGCCAACCGTGCAGTCGAATATTATTTGAATACCTTTTAAAAGAGAAAAATTGTTGAATTCAAATGTTTTAGATAGGTACAGCAATAGCTTCATTATGGTTACGGAATGTTAAAATAAGTCGATATTACGTTAATATGGCATTGAGAACATTGTTTTATAGAACAATAGTCACAACAGTTACTGCTACTATGATTATATTACGGTTTTGAGGAAAACTCCAGAATATGTTGACTGGCCTCTCAGCCTAGCGATTTGTGACACGTTCGTTTGTTTGAAAAAATCGGGATTTTAAAACTTATTAGTGAAAAAAGTGTAATTATTTCGTCGAAAGCGGGACATAGTAAAAGAAACGTATCTTATCAGAACTCAATTTCATCGTTCTCTTAATTTTGTTTTTCTGGTACGTCATCCCAAATTCTTGAGAGAACTGGTGCCAGGTGCCATTTTGATTTGTATAATGATGGCAGTAGTGCCTTTTATTGACGCCAAAGCACTGCTTCCTAACTACATTCACTTTTGGCGTCCGGCCAGTTATTTCCATAAAGCGAGACAAAATCTGTCCCGGAACAGTAAAATTATGAATAAAGAATCGGGACGTTCTATCAAAATTGCGACGTCCGGCAACACTGTTTGTGACCCTGTCTGCTGACTCAAAGGTTGCAGGTTCGGTTCCCATCTAGGACAAATGATTGTGTGATGAGGACGTCCATTTATTTTACGTCTGGGTGTAATTTATATTCAACTAACAAAATATAAATATTTGCAAGGCGTTTGTTACCCGAGGTTGTTGTTGTACCGCGGTTGATACCGCGGGGCAAGGTTAGTTTATGTTACTCCTTATATCATCAGCTATCTACCAGTGAAAGTCCTGTCAAAATCGGTCCAGCCGGTCAGCCGTAGCCGAAACAAACAGATAGACAGACAGACGAATAGACTGACAGACAAAAATTTAAAAATAAGATATTTTGGTACAATATACCGTGTATACATACATATGAATTAAATAAAAACGGTTATTTTTATTTTACAAACAGATACTCCTATTTGTATAGATATGTTGGTATGTATTTAGAAACATATATGTATGTACATTTATTTATTTTATTATTTTTTATTTGGTTATCATAGTGTAGGCTCTACTCAGTTTAAGATCAAAAGGCTTTCGGATTTTGTTTTCACAGCAAAGTGATTAAAAAGTAATAGTTTCCAAACCCCTATGCAATGTAGGTGATTCAACAAAACACATTTAGGTGAAAAGTTTAAAGGCAAAACCAGTCTTATATTATATACATTATTAAACCGTTCCATACATTATTAAAGTCTGTCTGTCCGCCTTGTATGTCCGGTTTTGCAACAAAAACATCAGGAACAGAGCCGCTTTACTGTACTTGTGTAATGCGTTGACGCGTTGCAATGGGTAAATGTTGTATAAATCCGGTTTAGGGTAGCCCCTGAACCGGACGCGTACGCGGAATTTGCTTCATGAATATGCTTTGCTTCTATGTCGGGTATGAAGATTAATGGATTTGTCTGAAACGTGTGTTAAGCGGCTATACAGCTGTTTTATCATTTCATCTTTATGAATTGTTAGAGACCGTAAGAACTTGCAAGAGTAAAGGCCTGTTTCACCGGCCTTGATATTTTTATTGTATAGGGAGCAAACGAGCAGACGTATCGCCTGATGGTAAGCGATTACCGCCGCCCATGGACACCCGCAAAACCAGAGGCGTCACAAGTGCGTTGCCGGCCTTTGGAGGAAGGGAGTATCTTCACTCACTTCCTCCAAAGGAAGGTGAAACACAGGGCAAGCGCTATTTCACACCGGTTTTCTGTGAGGCCGTGGTATTACTCTGGTCAAGCCGGCCCATTCATGCGGAAGTGTGGGTCTCCCACGGTAAAGATGTTAAATAAGTTGTCATTATTCTATCAAGGATGTTGTCAGCATGTTGTACTACTGGCTTTAACAGTAGCTAACTAAAAACTAAAAAAGCTTTATGAAAACTGATGGTTCATGGAATTATGTGTAGAGATTAGGATTACAAACTACTTTAGCTAAGTAATATGAGACTATTTAGAAATCATTTGAGTTAATTTATGGTGCTTTAGATAATGTGATTTGAAACTAGATATTGACTGCATATATTATCATCAAGTATTCACGACAGTTGACCTTTGAAAGGTGTAAAAGCGTGACGAGTTCGAGATGGACATTATAATAATCATTATTGTTTATTGTGTCAGTTGCGAAAGGCTTTGTATTGCCATATACAGCTTCTCTTACACATAACAACATACATATTGATCAGTATCTAAGTACTAATATTTACAGATTCAAGTGTTAAAATCATCCAAGTGGATAGTTTACACTGATGGATTATGTAAAATACATTCAAACTCAAGTTTTACGAAACTGTTAATATTTCGAAAGGACAGGTATTGAGAAAAAACATTAACTTTTGTAACTTAAACACTACTGAAGTACTGAGAAAGTTTTTAAAACAATTGATACCCTAATTGATGAGGATCTACAAGAAATGGGTACTGCCGTGGCTGTGCCATACAAAATTCATGCTTTAGTACATTGGGGCAGCTCGACTGGAATAAGACGGCCTTAAAGAAAACCGTTTTGTTTTTCACCGTTTGATTGCGTTCACGGGAGACCCAATTCTATCTCCAATAACTTCGAGTAAAAAAAGCACTCAATGAGCAGAAATTCACTTGTGTTACAGATGTTCATAGGTCACTTACCTTAACACTATTTCTCAACTCGTTTGCCTCAACTTTAAAAACACGTGGAAATTTTTTCGTATCAGGCAGCTTCAATTCACATATAAATTTGTTTTTACTTACTGCTTACTTGAAGACGTCATAGAGTATCTAATTGAGTTCCGGATGTATAACGCATAGTCCTATATTCAACGATTGGTTCATCGACCAAAACAGATATAAAAAATTGCAAATAACTACAAAAGGTATTATTTGATGGGAAAACTGAGCGTGTGCGAAAATTTAAAATTATCACTTCACTCATATTTTTTTCATTCAAGACTACATGAATATGTGAAGTTTTCCATCAATGAATTCGCTAATTTTTCTATTGTGGGAATATAACGTCATCTTGATCCTAAACAGATGTCACTTTTTTCGTAGTAGTTATAGGTTCAAAAGGACAATCGGGTCATTTGATGTCATAGGTGCGTTGCCGCTCTTTCAGTCCCTGGGAGAAATCAGGGGGAGAGGGAGAGTTTGAGCTCCGGTGACCTCACTCACTCAGCGAGAGCAATGAAATGCTTACCACCGATTATTTGTTAGGCTATGACATCACTCCGGTTGAGCCTCATCAAAATGTACCAAAACATATCTCTCCTATTATAATCGTATACTATTTCTGACTTGTACATACGAGTCTCCTTCTTTCCTAGTACTATAAACGCAACTGAATTCCAAGAAAGTAATGTTATTCCGATTTCAGCTTGGTAATTAACAAAAAAATGCAGTAACAAGCATTTTTCAAGAAGAATAAACAAATTGAATGAATCGCTGAGGGCTATGGATATAGACTATAGACCGTTGTTGTCCTTGTCGCACTGGCCTAGTAACACGTCGCATTGACCTCAAATAGAATTAGGAGTAGGTCAAGAAAATGATGATTTCGTAGCCAATAGGATCAAAGATTAAGGAAGATAATGATGATTCCAATAAAGACCAAAGGTTATGTTTCACCAGGAAAATAGTAAAAATAGATCCAAAACTAGACACAGTATCTTTTAGTTATGTGTAACAGTTCAGAAACATTCATTTATTCACATAGTTTAGACTTATAATTTACGTACTAAAGTAATGCTGTAAACAGCATACTCGAGGAACGGAAAGACGATAGGGTAATATCTTTGTTCGTCTGTTCGGCCTCTGTAAGGATACCCTTTGAACTAAGTTTGTTTGTTATTTTACTTACTTCTTTGTATCTTTGAATTTCGAACTATTTGATCGACCAGTCATAGTCTAGTGGGTTCCTAAATAGTATTTTTTTGTCAACTAGTTAATGTTTACTTTGAGTCTTATACACATATATTTTGAGAGCATACGTTTCAGTAAACAGTTCAAAACTGATCTTCACATTTCTGAAAACAATTGAAGATGAATAGATAAAAAAATAACGAAAACGCTTGCAACAAATTGAAACAATTCAACACCTACAAATAAAACATAGCAAGTTCAAAGTCATTGTGAAGATGTATTGTGGACGAGAAACGCATACACAATGCTTATTTTGTAACAGGAAACTTGTGAATCGTATGATGTAATATCGCGCCAGATCGTATGATGTCCACCAACATAGATTGTGCCACTTGGAGCGAGTTCAGGGCAATGTACACTGCCCTGAACCCGGGCCGAGGTCATCAAACAATGCATTGATGCATCATAATAATAACAGTAGTCATTTATTGCTGAATACGTTTCTGTAAAAGGACGATCCTGTTTTTCTGGGTAGTATTAGCAAACTCGATAATATTCTAATAAATTTGTATAATAAGAATAAAGAATTCAAATAAAAATACATACAAAATGAGGCATTTCATACATCAGTCTATTGAAAGGATCGCGTAATAAATCACTGAATTACAATTTGAGTCTTGCAAAATATTATTAGGAGACCTATAGATAAATAAATAGTACATAATAGATCTATATATAACTAAATTTAAATAATATGAATTTAGTATATGGTGGACTTTAAAGGAAGATTGTTGTGAAATTAAATGTTTCTCGTTGTAACTCTCTCTATGTAAATAATACGGTTAAATTACCCACTCAACCGATTTGAACAAATTGATAATTCTTCTATTCATCTACTGACGTAAGTTGCATTAAGCCAAGAAATATTACATTTATGAATTTATCCGGTTTTCACAAGAGAGTCGGTAGGACAATAAAAACCGTTACGGTTTAAAATGTTTATGTATATGCCCACTTACTCAATCCTATTACACTAGATACATTACAGAGGTTACGCCGACAATGACCATCATAGCTTTTATCATTTTAAATTTGTAGAAACAATGCAAGTTGACACTACTCTATGCTTCTAGTACTGCGTACGGGTATTTTTTGGTTAAGACTGTAAGTATTATAGGTTTTAGTCTGTAAAAGATTGATTTAGAAAGCGCTATGCATAAAAAAATGAGTTTACTTCAATGTACAGAGGTAATATTGAAGCGTGTTATATAACAGTTACGAGTATAAGAGCATATAACAGTTTTTACCTCTCCCCATATTCATTGCGTGGGTGCCCTAAGAGGCGACTAAAGAGAAGAATTACACAAGAAGAACAGCACTGAAAAGAGAATGTTGTTGACAGCTGTTGATGACAGTTTTTGATCTAGTATCGAATATGTTGTTGACATGATTGTTGGAATGTTCCATGTGTAAACACATGTGTGTTTATAGGATATTCTCTTTCAAGTTATCATGATTTTGCAATTTATTAGTCGATGTCCTGTTCAGATACGTATTAATAAGTAACATATCCATGTTAGACACAGTGTGCAAAACAAAATGTGCCATTGGTGCTAATTCTTAACTGTGTGACTTAAAATGATAATTCGAATTTTAAACGAAGGAAATTTTCAATATGTGTGTGTATGTCATGTGATTTGAGGTTGATAGTATTTTGATTTGTAGATCTATATCCTATAACCTCTAATATCTAAAATTAAAGAATGACTGCAGCTTATACAAACTTCTAACAATAGAGGCGTGTTGAAGTCGGTGAAATTTTTCAAAATTAATCATTATATCACTATGCTACTCCCACTTGAGTCACATTCAAGATTAATTTGCATCTGACAACTCAATATAAACATCCTATACAAGTAGATATGCAACCAATGTCAGCTCAAACAAATTGAAATATCGAATGATCTAGAGAGAGTTTAACAGAATCTGGGGCACAAGTGATCATGTATTGTGTCTGTGGGATGTAACCGCACTCCTAATAGGGATGTGGCATGAGGATCTCCCTTTGTGTGCATCGTATGACTCGATGCCGGCGACACATCATTCGAGTCAATAAATGCGACGATAAGTGGTGTTCGGTGTGAGTTAAATTGCTCCGGTAGTGGTTTCAAAGGCAGCGAATCTAGTTTAATGTAATTTTGAGAATTATCTAGATGTTCGTTGCGTGGAGTATTGTGCTAAAATATTTCTTTAATTACTTGTTGCAATTAAAAATAACTCTGTATTTATGTGCAACTTTTTTGTAAATTATGTTATTATGTATTTTATAATTATGAATAGTTCGAAATATTACACGCGTATAAATATATATTGCTGTATAAATTACGTATTTATTTATAACTAGTGGTCGTCCAGTGTCAAAATTCGATTCTAAATTCATTTAATATTTTTTTGATTTTAACTTTCTGCTCTGCTCTTCTATATAAACTTTAACTGCTCCAAAATGTTACGCTCCTTCATTCGCATAATTTTCTTAAAAGGAATACAAAGTTTTAGCTTCACGTATATATTACTAACTGAACCCCGCGGTACGACAATAACCGCGGAAGTTGGTATCTTTATAAATGGTAGCCTATGTGTTATTCTGATGTATTAGCTATATTAAAAGTTTCATCAATATTCATTCCGTAGTTTTTACGTGAAAGAGTAACAAACATCTATCCAATATACTTACAAACTTTCGCGTTTATAATATTAGTAGGATATGCTTAGAGTTTCTGGAATTTCAATGAAAAGTAAATCATTTTCTATTAATAGGAACGGAGCCTCAATGAAGAATGTTTAAAAAACGGGTGTAAATTATTACGCTACGGGCGATGGTAGACGTAAACGAGGTTGCGAGGGTCAGCTAGTATATATATAAATATATATACAAGTATAGTTTTTGGTTTTGGCTTCAAGCATTCATTGTATCATAATTATACTTAGCCGTGACCTACTGGTCTGACCCTGTCGGTTGCTAAAGGACGCGCTATAGATGCTTACTAATTATATTGTTCCAATCATAATAAGATATATCATCTAATCCACTATTTCTGGGTCACACAAATCTGTCAGTCCGATTGCCAAAAAAACAGCAGAAATTAGAAAATAAAATAACATACAGTTATGTTTATTAGTAGCAATAAAAATAAAGTAAACGTAGATCGGTCCAGCCGTTCTAAAGATTAGCCGGAATAAACAGACAGACACACAGACATAAATGATAAAAGAATATTCGTAAAGGTGCCGTGTGTATATACATATGCATTTAGTAAAAAGCGATTATTTTAATATTACAAACAGAAACGCCAATATTGTTTATTTGTGTAGATTGGTTTGAAAACACTTACCGGCACTAACTTTATGTAAGCTATTCAGGAACACAACACACAACACAACAGAAAAATATGACACTAATTTGAAAAATAATGACAGTAGGTTTTAATAAAAAGTAACATTAAACAACTGACTTAAAAATGTGACTGTTGAGAAATTGACTACCTAACTACCTTTAGTCATTGTCTGAGGGTGACTCTCATACGAGAAATAGACGCTGTTTACACATGACAACGAATTGAATAAGTAAGGTAAATAAATTTCATTTTGATATTTAAATACCTACCTCTACTGTAATGTTTCAAGAGCTCGACATACAGTTGTTTATTATTATTAATTTTTATTTAAAAAACGTGCCAATCAGAATGGAACAAGAATTATGTAAAATAGATAAGGAGTTACTTAATTTTAATATTGGAAAAAATCAGTTCACTAAAGTCTAAAAACGATCTGATCTACATTAATTTAACCGCAAAGAATACAATTTAAAATATGTATTACCTAAAATTTAAATGCTACTAATATTATAAATGCGAAAGTTTTTGAACGTGAATGGATGTTTGTTAGCTAGGTATTCTTTCACGCAAAAACTATTAAACGGGTTAAACTTTACAGGCGCAATATAGACTATACATAAGAATAACACATCTATATAAATAAAAATGGACCGTCGAAATGTACATATGTACGCGCATAACTTCCAATCGACTGAAGCTAATCTTCTCTGGGACTGTTATTCTTTTTGAGCGGGGCAGAAGTAAAGTTACTAAGGATGATAGAAAGGTGAGGGAACTACTATAAAGATACTGCTAGTCTCAGATAGGCACGGGCCGGGATAAATACTTTAGTTTGTCGGAGAGACTGATATTTTAAACCTGTATATACGTAATAAACGCTACTTAGATAGGCTACTAAACTGGCAAAGAAGTAATACAAATATATTTCTATTAAATACAAGTGTAAATGAATGGTATGGTATAGCTGACTCAAAACTATGGTCCTCTTTTCAAAAGGACCAAAACCCAGAGCCTGTAGTTGCACTTGCGTAGTTTTCTTGAACATTGTTCACTGATTAATTGAAACAGACCTCTGTGGTTTGTTTCAGCGATTCTTCACAGATAATATTCTTTTAAAACTATCTGAATAGGTTTAATTCAAGAAATAAATGTTAGATAAAATTCATCACAATATGTTGTCCATTCGTTGCGTTGTCCATTCCCATCACTTTTCATCTCAAGATATTTAGAATTCTTACAATTATCTCCGAAACTAATATTCCTTAACATTATGTTAACTAACAAACACATAAAATTAATGCCTACATTATACTGCTTGAAATTATGTAGGCTAAACAACATATGTAATTAATTTAACTATTATAACAATTAAATACGTACGATTGTTTGACATATTTAAACAAAATATTTTGATTCTAATTTATTAGCGTAGTGTCATTAAAAATATATTATATTGACGTCAATTTTATACCTCACTGTATTCTAGAAACGGAATGTTACTTGTTTCCATACTTTTATACACCGGTATTTTATTGTATATTGGCATCATCTATATTGATATCATACTTTAGCACAAAACACATCAAAATGCATGCATACCTATGAACATGGCCCTTTTTAATTCTAGATTGTTTTTACTCCATTCTTATCTTTAAAAAAAAATAGACAATTCCAGTGTACTGCTGGACATAGATCGGTCCCATTGCATACTATTCTAATCGATTTTAAGCTTTTGTTATACAGACTAATAAAATTTTTATATAATCTACATAATATTCCTATGTTTAAATATATGTACATACTTATACAAAGATACTAATTTCATTTTGGTGTATTTGAAGTCGGTGTTAAATTAACTTCGAATAACTTATCACGTGTTGGCGTGATAAGTTATTCACGAATAATGATCACATGTCTGAGTATCAATCTCATTTGAAATGGACGCCAACGTAGACAGACACGGGCATTAACTTCTCTTTATTCTTTACTCTTCTCTTCAAGCTCTCCTCCTTCCTAACTAGTCAATTTCAGTATCTATTTTCAAACCACACTAAATACCTTAGGTTTGCCAACAACCTGCTTCAACAATGTCCCACCCACAGCTCTGATTTTCTACACTCAACCTTCTTCATACAAGCTGTTCTACTATGGAACGAGCTCCTTCTCGAGGTCAGGATGGCTAAAACTAGGTAAAGTTTTAAACACTTGTTGTCGAAACATTATTTACACATTCCATCAGATCTACCTTAATATCATCCTACTCTCTCAACATAGAATTTATATTGTGTATAGGTATATTATGTATGTATGTATGTATGTATTTATATGCATGTATGTGTATGTTTTTAAATACATATTTATTATGTGTATTCATATAATTATTACTTGTGCTTTTATTATTTCTTATTGAGATATCAACTTATATTTTAAGTTTTGTGCATCCACCTCGTTTTGGCTCTGCATCAACCTAAGGTCGACTGTAACAACTTTCTTACTAATTATTCTTACCTTAAATCTATCTACGAATTGTTATAATCGTTTTAAAAATGTCATGGCTGAAACATTTAAAAATGTCCCTAAACGTAAGCATACTGAAGAGTTACCTTAACGTATATTGTACTAGGTTCTGCCTACGGCTTCGCTTGCATAGTACGTTAATGATAACCTGATACTTCAAAAATTGTAAACTATTTGTTTTGATGATGTACAATTTAATAAACAGTCTTTTTTGAGTAACAAACATCCACACACATGTTCACAAATTTATACATGTATAATATCTGTTAGTGGGTCGTGTGTAAAATTACCTAAATTACCTACAAAGTATCGTTTCTTTACCTAAATAGATGCCTTAACATAAACTCTAGTATTATTAGCAAGACTATAGACTTGATCAAATATTATGTTTGATCAGCTAATGTTGGAAAAAATTTAACGTTGACGTGCGTCAGACGGTCTTGTGACAGATTCGTGACTTCGAATCTGACTCAATGACACCAAACTGATAAATGATGTCATAATTTAATATTTTTGAGATTTACTAACACAATTCCACTTCATCCCTTGATATTATTTACTATACTAACTAATATTATAAATGCAAATGTGAGTTTCTTTGTAACGATGACAGCTAACACGCTTGAACCACTAAACCGGTTTTAAAAACTGTTTCATCAATTTAAAGTTACATTATTATTATCTGCAACTCCAGGGTACTTTTTACTTTTAAATTTATATATATATATATATATATAGAATTAACATAAATATAGTGGTGAAGTTTTTTCTTTTTGTATTAGTTTTTTTAAAGCAACGTTGTAATTATTGTGAATGGTTAAATTACAATCATGAAGCTTTGAATTTATACCTCAATAAGTACATTAGCAGCGAGATCCATTTCCTGATAAAGTCTGGCTAAACTGGAGATATACATAGGGACAAACATATAACATTAATAGAATGACTCCGCCCGTATTTGTGTCGGTTATAGCGATTATGTCCTTCCTTGAGAATCAAAGTATCTCCATGCCAAATTTCATTGAAATGGGTGCAGTGGCTTAGCCGTGAAAGCGTAACGTATAGGCAGACAATTACTTTTTACGATACGTATTATTATTATACGTATTCTATTTGATACGTCACTGACGGTGATGCACTGCAGTGCTTAGGACTTTAAAGTTAATACGCATTAAGTTGTACCAGGAATCCTCATTTCATCAAGCTTCTTCAACGAAATGCAAAACTTAGTTATAAGGATAAAATTAATTCTAATTTTAAAAATATGAAAGCAGCGGGAAACTCGAAGCCAAGGTCACTTTGACCTTCCCTCCACTTGACAAGTGAGGAAGTGCTGTATCATTCAGTGATTAAGGCGAGTAAATACCCAAAATCACGTTCACATACCTACTAATATTAGCATTCTTAGTACCTATTAGGAACAAGGCAGTTACACTTAATAGTAACCCATCAAGTTTAAGTGCTTGTCGACATTCTGTTGGACTCAACAGTACTTATTGGAGTTGAGCTTTAGGGATAATGCGTTCTATCGCTCGGTTTCGTGTCAAGTAAGATAACTATTATCAATGCGACCTATATTCAACAAAGGATTACAAAAACTGTACAAGTGTACAAGTTTGTAAGCTTATTATTTTGTGAATATTTCTAATAATGGTTGCCTGCGAATTGATCACTCCTCTGCTCATTCAGTTTATGTCGATTTCTTGAAAGTACACGCTATTCGGTCCGGATTTATTAGTTGCGAATTTAGTTCATTATAGTACTTTCATATCTTGGTGGTAGGCTATAAAACTAAAGCCACTAAACGACACACAATTTCTTATTTTAACATGTTGTGCAAAATAATTTGTATGTCATCAGTTTAGTCTACTTCTACACTTACTGTATAGAAGCTAGTGGAGATGTAGCATTTCCTTCGTTTTGTTTTGCTTAATTTGAAAATTCCATCCCTAGTTAACTTGACGAACCATAAAATAAGACTTTAATTATTTCTCAAGTCTGTCTAAATACGTAGTTCTCACTGTCGACATAGATTAGGTAGGTAGGATAGGTTATCGCAACTCCTTTTCTCGAGGATAATGTTTATCTATTTTTGTGTAAAGTATGTATAAATAGACAATGTAGTTGTGGGATACTTGAATGTGCAAAATCAGATAGAGATACTAAACGAAATCAACTGACCACATTATACCTACCAAAACCACGATTTAACTGACAAGACTAACAGACGATGTCGAAGACTCCACGAGTTAATTATAGTCAATAACATACAACCGGTTTTACATATAATTTGTATTGGTATCGCCCATTAATCATTTTTCTAGTTACGAATATGACACGATGAAGGTAAGATTGTACCTTAAAAACATACTTCACATTCCTTCCGCAATACGTTTCTATGTGTACGAAGTTTTATGTGCACAACTGCGTATACTGTGCATGACAACGATCAATGTCATTGCAAAAATTAAGGAAAGTTTATTTACAAACAATCGTCTTCGTATAACATCCACATTATTGTGTACTGCATGGAGGGGCGCGACCTTCTCGTGTGGACGATGCGATGTGGCACGACACGGCTCGCGGTTACGCCACCACCGGCCCTCGGGCGCACCCACTGTTCCTTATATCGAGTTACATAGTTTCATTGGCCACTATGTGACTTGTGTTAGAATTGTTTTTAGAGGCTGTTGGACAGGATAGTTTATTAGTAACGTTGTCAGTGCAATTAGCTTTGGGATTGCTGTGGAGTCGCTGTATAGTGTTTTTGAGACGTATCTATGCATCAGATAAAGTAGTAAGAGGTAGATGTCTGTATATTAAAGGTATTTTGAGTTTTTGTTTATTTTATTACAATCAGTTTATCAAGGAAAAGGTTTCATCATTTCAAAGAATCACAGCAATAAACGACATATCCGGGTAAAAATTTGAAATCACCTTTTGCCCGCAGCTCCACCCACTTATTTTTTTTTTCAAAGTTGACATCACTCACAAATAATGTGGCTTTCTACCGGTCAAAGAATTTTCTAAATTGATTCATTAGACCCACAAATTACCCTGTACCACTACTTTTTAATCGTGGGAGAGCCACGATTCAAATTTGATTCATAAGATCCAGAAATTACCCTGTACCACTACTATTTAATCGTGGGAGAGCCACGTTTCAAAATTGATTAATTAGACCCAGAAATTACCCTGTACCACTACTTTTTAATCGTGGGAGAGCCACGTTTCAAAATTGATTCATTAGACCCAGAAATTACCCTGTACCACTACTTTTTAATCGTGGGAGAGCCACGTTTCAAAATTGATTCATGAGACCCAGAAATTACACTGTACCACTACTTTTTAATCGTGGGAGAGCCACGTTTCAAAATTGATTCATTAGACCCAGAAATTACCCTGTACCACTACTTTTTAATCGTGGGAGAGCCACGTTTCAAAATTGATTCATTAGACCCAGAAATTACCCTGTACCACTACTTTTTAATCGTGGGAGAGCCACGATTCGGTATGAATAGGCCGGATCGACCGGAGTGATACCACGGCCTCACAGAAAACCGGTGTGAAACAGGGCCTGCGCTGTGTTTGACCGAGTGAGTGAGGATACCGGAGGCCTATAACCCATCCCCTCCCCCCTCTGCCATCCCCCTCCTCATTCTCTAAAGGCCGGCAACGCACTGGTGTTGCGGGTGTCCATGGGCGGCGGTAATCGCTTACCATCAGGCGATACGCCTGCTCGTTTGCCCACTATACAATAAAAAAAAATGAAAAATATTGATGAATGAAATGTATCCGAATGAAATATGGTAGTACCTAATTCAAATGATGATAGTGTTTTTAAACAGTAGGTATTTGTACTTCGTTAACGTAACATTCGATTATTTCAATTATGTTTATTAAGATATGTACGATTTGCCACGAAAGCCCTAAAACAACTGCCCTTGTCATAATACATAAAAATCACCTTTGAAATACATAAACCTGTACCTTTCGTATAGACAACAACAATATGACGTTCTCGACATAAATACAGATCTAAAAACAAAAAACCAGTATCGTTTTAAATGTTGTAGTCAACTTAATCAATATTAACTGTATTTTGAATGCTATAAATACGACGTTTGACGTCAATACCATAAGAAAAATATGCGTGATTTGGTTTTTTTCCAGTTACCATTTGAACCTAAACAACTAGAATGTCGTCGGTAAGCACACTTAAGTTAAAAAGGACAAGTCCTTTGCTTTGTGAAGCGGTTTCAATAATTTATTTACAGAGTCACTTGATTAAGAATATTAATGTTGTACATTTGCCGCTATTTGTACATGATCAGTCATTTCATGGATTATTTTATGTAAACTATTTATGTAATGTACAATAAAGATTATTCTGTTCTATTCTATTATATTCTATTCTAATGTGGTGGTGACGATTTGCAGAGATATTAATAAGTGCAATAGGTCGCGTAGGTCTACTAAGGGCAGGACTAAACAGTACAAAAGCACTGTTAATAGAACGAAACTTAAAGTGGGCATTGTACTAACCGATTCGCCAGCGTGATATAGTCCTAGATCTTTTTAAGTAGAGGCCTATATACAGCGTCGGACTGTTAAAGAATAAATAAGCATAAAGAATTAAATGAGCATAGTAGACTGTGTTGTTAGTCTTGCGGTCAGCGTAAGCTATTGCCGTTCAAGAGGTCTCGAGTTCGTTCCACGGGACGGACCGCTGTTGGGTATTCCTTAAAATAATTTCTTGATAACATCCCGGAGTATAGAAGTAGGCAGTGTTGCCAGCCCGTGTCTCGAAGAGCACGTTAAGCCGTCGGTCCCGGTTGTTATGCACACCTATGACAATCGTTGTTGGGAAGTCAAATATACTGACAACTTTTTATGCGGAGGGCGGTGTGTCGAAATCGAACCGACTAAAATCACACGTTGTGCCACTCTGCGCCTGTGAAGGGAGGGATTCGGGAACTACTGTTATTAACACATTCGGACTCCTCCCAGCACCTGCCCGCACTGAAGCGGGCACCGTCTGCTGATAAACTCTCTATGTAGGAATTCAGTTCACCCTCAGGGTTGCGGAGTTCCGATGCAAATCGCTCCGTGGATAAACTGATATACAGGTAAAACCGTTTGAACTAATAGCTGATCCCAATGAGTCTTGGGAATAATAAAGGCTAGGAAGATGAGTAATTACTACTTTGTGGTTTAATAAAGTATATTAATCACTTGTAATGTATGTGGACAACTACATAGCCTTTATCGTTGATCCGTGATCTGATGATCCTTCACAATTCGTAGTTAGATATTCTTTGTTGTATACCAAACATTATTTACAACAATCAGTAGGATACAATACACCATTACAATGTTACAATGGGTGGCCTTATCGCAGGCTGCGATCTGTATAAGATAACCTTTGGAAGAACTACGTTGAAAATAGGTAGATAGCGGCATTGATAAAATGCCTGACAATAGTTTACTTCGAAACAATAACAGTAATAATTAAAAAATAACATATTAAAAATATTGTAATTAATAACAAGGAATGAATAACAAGGAATGTGATGTTTCACAACATTAAATGCTCATCAGTTACCTTGCTTTTAAATCAACCAATTTATCTTAGCAAAACTGAAATAAAACAGTTTGTTGGTTCGTTAATATTAGTTAAATGTGATTAAGATATACCACAAGCTACAGTCAGTATATTAGGTTTAATAAAGATAGGGTTTTAAAAAGAATATTTGCATTTTCCCTAATTTAATTCAGAGAAAAAACAAGCTTAGGGAGTTTAGAGTGAATTATAACGTTGTGTACTGTACGCCACCTAAGTAGACACATAATTAACATTTTATGAGTAGTCTAAACAATGGGAAGTGAGTAGTTATTTTATTTATATTGATGGTCCGATTCTTTTATGCAATCTCTGACTGGAAATAGCTAACGAAAGCAAGGTATAGCTGTTTGGATTCATTATTTAGACTTCAGTGTTGTGGATATAGCCATCCACGTAAGACTTTTGTGCATGGGTATATATACATACTAGCTATTGCGCGCGGCTCCGCCCGCAGGTTTGTCGGTAGGCAGCAAAGAGTAGCCTATGTCTTTCCTCAAGAATCAAATTATCTACCTACCAAATTTAATTGAAATCAGTGCAGCGATTAGGCCGTGAAAGTAGGACAGACAGACATACTTTAGCGCTTATAATATAATGTAATGTGGATTCTATGACAAGATAGTTTTCAATTTCAGACAGTTGGTAAACTTTTCTACAAGACAATAAGCGTCACATGCTCCTAAATTCATGGCTTATTTATTTTTAACAATTAATTCGTCATATACCAGTTTGATCTAAGACCGTTACATGCGCCAAATATCAATTACCATTACACCGTAGTGAAGCAGTTATTTTTCTTACATAATATTCCACTTATTTTAACCATTGCAAACCAGTTTTAAAAATAGCCGACGTTTTAAAATAAGGAGGTCATTAGAATTCTCTAGAGTCGGCTATTAATTCATACATACCATAAAATTGACTGTGAACGTGCAAGTGAGATATCTCAGCTGTAGTTTAAATAAACGGGGCAAATAATTAGTACAGGTACACATATTTAGTATAATTTACTTATGAAATATTTGTTTTGGATTTCCTCGAACCAGAATGATGAAAATGAAGAAAAATAACAAAAGTAGAATCGACTTCAAGAACTGGACGAAATTAAACGGGACCACGAGGGAAGCACCGGCTTTCATATGAAAAAAGCATTAGAAAAGAGTCGAAAGTTCTGAGGTAATTAACATGAAAAAATACAGTCGAATTTAGAACCTCCTCCTTTTTTAAATCTGCTAAAAAGTCGTTAGTTTTATAATAAATTAGCTGTGCCCGCTACTTTGTACACGTGACATTTGGATTTTCAAATTATTTTTAATTTTTCACTGTTTAAACATTCCCTGGAATACAAAAAACATTTCAAAACCAAAATCAGCCAAATCGGCCAAGCCGTTCTCGTGTTTTAGCGAGACAAAAAATGCGGTTTTCTAGGAACTTTCTGCCTCACACTACAAAACTGTGGAATGAACTGTAGCTCGCGGTATTTCCGGACCAATACACAACTTCAAACCTTCAAGAAAAGAGCGTACTCCTTACTCTCTTACCATCAGGCGATACGTCTGCTCGTTTGCCCCCTATTCAATAAAAAAACAAACGAACAGCAATTGATTTTTACATATAAGATTATTTGGCAAAGCTATCAGATGTACTGTTACATACATTTGACTTTAAGTAGCTAGAACATGTAACAACCTAGCTAAGCCATTATTCCTGCTATAAGGTATTGCATACTGTTATTATGTAAAATATTTTTGGCTTTAAGAAGTATGGTGTGGTGTTGAATTAAGAAGATTCGCAGAATTAAGGATATTATCAATGTAAACGCTACCCGTATGGTATACCCAATATTTACAGTGCTAACAAATTAGGATTATTAACAGGTAAAGAGTAAAGATTCATAAAAAAAAAAAAACTTTGGAATTTGTTACGAGAAAAGAACAGCTTGGTTTCTTCATTACACCTAGTCACACATTTCATTGCATCTAGTCATACATTTCTACCTTACTCTACTAGGACTAGGAGGAAACGACAATGTTTATATTTAGCACGATCAGAAAAACACGACTAGATTAAATGGGTCTTTAAAATTGAAAGAATTTGAGATTTTACGATCATCTCACAAAAATTAAGAATATTGAAAGCAGACAAAACATACACACAGAGTAATACTAAATCTTTACATTATTAAAATAATATAATTAAAATGCGGTGTAAAAATTCTAGTTCAATATTAAAACATATGCGCAGATAAGTAAATACCCAGTTTCATTTTATTCTTTGTTCGTGGTCGCACTTAATAGAGGCGTGTGTACACCCAATGAATATCAATGTCCGTTAAGTAGCTGCACGGCCTGTCGTTTAAATATAAATGTTTGCTAAAAATCCGTTTCATTTGTAATATTAGTTTACTCTGCGGCTTCGCCCGTGTCATAGAGCAACACGATAGGGAGTAGCCATACGCAGGCGTTCCCTTCTGTCGAGGTATAAGCCCAAATGGGCCTACGCGTAACACTGATATGACACAGAATGCATTTACGTGTGCGTGAATTTCTGGTTGTTTTGGTTTGATTGTTATGTATAAGTTTGTAGTGACAGGCGATTGTTTTTCAGTCGAGTTATAAATAAATTTATTTTTTACTTCGTTTTGAAAACTTTTTAACTAAGAATATTTGAAGAAAATAATTAAACATGATGCGATGCAGGCATACGAATGTATATAAATTATAAATATCGATTTTATATATTTCCAGATAAAGTAGATTTATCTCTAAATATATAAAATCGATATTTATAATTTATCTGCACGAAATTTCATGCAATTATATTTATTCGTTTTGGCGTGATTGAGTAACTAGCACTCATCCAACCCAACACTCTGATCTATGGTATGTACTAGCTTTCGTCTGGGCTTCCGTCAGCTTGATTGTTTTTTTTTTTTCTTTTTTATTGAATACTGGGCAAACGAGCAGACGTACGTAGTAGTAGTAGTACGTAGACGACCTGATGGTAAGCGATTACCGCCGCCCATGGACACCAAAGGCGTCACAAGTGCGTTGCCGATCTTTGGGGGATGGGAAGAGGGAATGGGGGTAGGGGTTGGGATATGGGTCTCCGGTATCCTCACTCACTCGGTGAAACACAGCGCAAGCGCTATTTCACACCGGTTTTCTGTGAGGCCGTGGTATCACTCCGGTCGAGCTGGCCCATTCATGCCGAAGCGAAGCTCTCCCACGGTAGAAAATTGTCGGTTATCGCAGCAAAGAATAGCGTTTATTCTTCTTGAAGAATTAACGTATCTCAATGTTAAATTTCATTGAAATCAGTGCAGCGGTTTAGCTGTGAAAGTGTAAAAGAAAAACAAACTTTCCATTTTAAAACATTAGTATGGATGTAGATTCTATGAGTATTGTTTGGAAGGACCTAAACAATCTTTCTTCTAAAAACATATCTTCTAATAGTATTTAAAATTTGTACAAAGCTTTTTCTTTTTATATTCTCGTCTACTATATTACAGTTCACTTGTTAACCATACATATGTTATCGCCTTAATCGGTTAGATAAATTTGCATTAACAACCCGTTACTGATAGGACTGACACAAAAAAGATGCGTATGATTTGTAAGTCAATACTCTCATGGTTATTATCGTTTTTGTCAATATGAGTCTACTTGAAAATTCTCGAAAAATCCAAAGGTTATATGTGACGCAGTCGTATCTAATTTGAGATTAAATTGACGTTGAACAAATTAATCAGCATTACGATATACATATTCATTTGATGTCGATAAATATAGTACCTACACTTATTTATACATATATTCCTCTACTAAAAATAGTTGTAATATTGTTTTTGAAGAGCCTTTGGGGCTTGAACGTCATATTCTCGATTTTTCAACAATACCTCGATCTCGATGGACCAGACATTACGGAAATTAAACCACTGTGTGAAAGATTCTAAAATGATGTTAAAATTCCTAAAGACCATAGAATAAAATTAAATAAATATTACGATCTAACAACTGAACTTAACAAAAATGGCTATTTGGTTAATTTATACGCGGTAGAAGTAGGAGCGAGAGGTATACCAGCTAAATCTCTCTATAACCTTCTGAAAGACCTTGGCCTGTCGAGATCTGCAGTAAGTTCTATTTTAGAACGAGTATCCAAGGCTGCACTAACAGGTTCCTACCAAATTTGGCTAGGTAGGGCGGGAAACTCGAGCAGTGAAGGTGAGCGTTGATGCGCATCTTAAAGGGGGCCTCCTTAAACCTACATCCAGGTCGTAAGTCCTGGGAACTGCTTTGAGTTTCTCCCTCTGCCACACGATGGACCCGGCACCCGCACGGTGAATCCATGGAGTGCTAAGAAGTTTGTCTCTCTCTGTGTGTACAATGAGGTTACGGTAATACAGTTAGGTATAAATCTTTATTAGATAAACATGTACTATTTTTTAAAGCATGTGTTAGTATTCCGTTACAAAGGACCAAACATCACCTTTATTATTTACATAAAGCCAAGAGCTACTTTATGACGAGCTTATTGGTTTAATGGTAAGCGACTTTGATAGCGAAGCTGGAGGAGTTGGAAAGCAAGACGAATCATGTGATGATAATTTATGAAGTGTCTGGGTGTAAATTTATCTACCACATCACATCAAAATCCTTTAAAAGTGACTGTTGGAAATAGGCCTCTACTTAGAACCAATTACCACGCCGGCCAGGCGGTTGGGTATAGTTTGTTTAAAAATTTCCTTCTATTCTCTTATATGTATGTTCATCAGCAGTGAGGTAACTATAGTATACTAACTAGTGGTAGTTCACTAACTTATTGAATTAAGGCAAAGTAACAACAAGCAAATATTTTGAGTGCGAAGTGTTTTCTTGGTTTTTTTATCACTGTGTCTATTAAACGAAAACCATCATAGAGAATTTCATCATTACAAATTATGAATATTGTGTCATTGCATCGATTCAGATATACTCAAAAAGATTTCGTAATAAGCACTCGAGATGCTCAAAACAACACGAGTGTTCTTTAGGCAGGCGTTTTTAGATGTAGCGTTTAAAGACAAGTAAAACGACACTAATGGCGGAAATACTTGAACTGAAGCTACGCAGTTGTGAGCGGAGGTCAAAAATATTTGTTTATCGCAACCTCGACACGTTATGACTGCTTAACACTAAGAGAAAGTACATGAGATATAAGACGCTGAGTATGTCGAGGTAATCTTTAAAAAAATAAATTGGTTTACAGACAATTACCATTAAATTGAGTTGAAGAGGAATTTGAGTTCGTTGAGCAGTCTTTTTTTTTTATAGCATAGTACCGCCGCTCATGAACACCCGCAACACCAAAGGCGTCACAAGTGCGTTGCCGAACTTTGGGGGATGGGAAAGGGGATGGGGGAGGGGTTGGGGTATAGCCTCCGGTATCCTCACTCACTCGGTGAAACACAGCGCAAACGCTATTTCACACCGGTTTTCTGTGAGGCCGTGGTATCACTCCGGTCGAGCCGACCCATTCATGCCGAAGCATAGCTCCCTCATGGTGAGGAAAGTCGAAAGGAAAGAAAGCTGGAGTACTTGGATTTTTCCTGGGTACCAGGGATTTACTTTCTATAATATAGTTGAACGACCACTAGTGCTAATTTTAGCCGTTCCAATATAAGAACCCCACTTCTTGGTACCCGAGGAAATACTATAGAGAAGAAAAGAGGGAAAGAATTTAGCATAATATTTTATTTTATTATTTTGGTTACGGTACACAGAAAAACGATAAACGTAATTTAGAACATAAAAGTCAAATTCGAAGCAGGTTGGATCAAAAGTTCAAGTTTCATGTCAATTACTTTCTGCCGCGCACAATAACACTGTGAAATGAGCTGTCGCCTGCGGTGTTCCCGGACCAATACGACCTTCAAACCTTCAAGAAAAGAGCGTACTCCTTCCTAAAAGGTCGGCAACGCATTTGTAACGCCTCTGGTGTTGCGGGTGTCCATGGGCGGCGGTAATCGCTTACCATCAGGCGATACGTTTGCTCGTTTGCCCCTATATAATAAAAATAATAATAATAATTCTAGGTATAAATGAAAAAGTACAAAAGGCGTTTAAATACTTTAAATTTTAATAGCTCAAAGTATGATTATTCATCATAATTTATTACTCAACTATAGGTCAGATTTCTGCAATAGTGAGTCCAAAGTCCGTATAAAGTGATCGATTGCGCACTAGGCTTCGGACTTTGGACATTCGAAGGATTTATTTGCTCACTGTGTTATTTTTATTGCGTTCTTTGAACAGTGGTTACATTGAACCGTACATTGAGTACATAACGAAATCATCACGTGAGTTTTTTGTAGATTCTACTTTACTATAACAACCTATAACGCGTTTTTATTATTTTATATTATACGCAAAGTAATAATAAGATGTACTGTTTGTATTGTACTGTACTGTTTGTAAAAGCGAAGTAAATAGATTCTTAGCATTTTTTTGACGGCATTGACGCAATTCAAATCCTCAAGAAACAGGATTTTTCGTTTCGTAGTATCAGTGATATTATCAGCATGATTGTGCAGAATATCTTTTAAAATAATCATGATGATGAAATACCTTAGCACGATAAAGTTTGTTTAAATAAGAACTTTATGAAAAACCTATAAGAGTTTTTGAACTTAAGTAAATTAGGTTTCTTTGTGTTATAGAGGTAAACGGGTTGACGGGTTACCTGATTATATTAATACCCTTTAACAGTACACTGCTAAATATAATCCTCGCCGTGGTCTTTATAATAATAATATTAAAGAGACCGCTGAACGAGATCGGGAGAGGGCCGATCCCGAGCGTAGGCGACGTCGCCGGTAACACCAGCCGCCGACAGTACCGCAAGCTGCCAGAGAGTGGGGCCTCTGGTAGCTGATTGATGCGGTAAGTGACAGAGGGCCGTCCTGGTCGCAAAACCGCGGTCAGGCTGCAACATTTAATGGTTGGGCCAACAGGCAGGGGGAAGCCCAGACTTCCCCCAGGAAAGAGTCTTGGAGACGCGGTGTCGTTCCTGGGGGGACCTGAAATTACTTGGTCCGGGTGCTCCCCAGAGCAGGGCGCCTGAGATCGGCCGACGGGGTGGTTTTTAGTGGACTCACCACATGCCTGGCTCCTCAGTCCCCAGAAGAGCCGAAGATCCGGAGGGATTTTCCACCTCGTCAACAAAAAAAAAAAGTTTGTTTCAAGATTTCCTTACCTTTGCAGTGCTGTTGTCCTGTGTAGTTTGCTCCCTTAAGCCGATTCTCCATCGAACAAAAGTTGGCAATTTTTGTGTTGTCAACACATGTTGGCAACAAAAGTTTCTGTAATTTCCATTGATTGTTTCTGTTTTTGGAATACGCTTGTTGCAGATATTTAATGGCTCTGTGGAGACGCTTAGTTGGGAACAAAATGAAACACGCCTGACACGTGGACGAACGAATCAATGGAGGTTTTATTTGATCGACGAGTTGTTGTCGATTCGGTGTAGACACAATGTAAATAACAGTTGGCGATTTTCTAAAGAGTTGCAAACAGTTGGAAACCCTAAAATTGCCAACAATTTAGGTGGATACGCGCTTTTAAACGGCACCTACAACACCCTCGGCATGAAAAGGGGTTTTGACCCTTCGTATTCTTAATCCATCACCACACGCACTTTTAATTGTTAATATTTTACTTTTAAAAAATGACACCTTTTGAACTTCATGTATAGACTTACGCTTACCTAATTCGTAAATAATTCAAATTTGGATTCAAGCTTTAGGTTTGTTCTTTACTTTTAATTACAATGCATTATAGTATATACTTAATACTTTTTCATCGTTATGTTTATTATGTTGCACATACTAACAAAAATATTGTTTCATTTGAATTTTGAACTTTTTTAATCTTGACGCATTGCATTGACTAAATATTTCGACAGAAGTTACAGATTTAAAAGGACGAAATCATTTTATTCCAATTAATTATGAATTAATTTTTTAGTGTACATTTACATAAGAACTTTCGAAGTATCCTATAGTTAAAGGTATTGTTCAGTAAGCAATAATATTTCAATACAATGTGGTCACAACGCTAGGTCATATGCCTTTCTGATTTACGTGGACAATGAACTTCCTTGAATCGTCGGAATTTGTTGAGTTAGTAATATGCATATTTCAATGATTAAATTATATGTTAAAGCAGTGTTTAAATATAAAGTTTACTGTACCAAACTACCACTGGTTATTTTTCAGGAACCAAGTGCTGAACGTAGCTTAATTCAGTCTTAGTTCCCAGTAATCAAACGACATCTTTATATTTTACATCTAAGTCGCAGACAGAACAAAAATAAAATTACTAAAAGACTACGTGGGCAAGATATAGTTAACCTTTTTAAGTAAAAACGTAATTTAATTAAAAATAGTAATATTTATTAAAACAAATATCAGTAATTATTTTGAATCTATTTTATTCTTGCCTTTCGCCCTACTTTGTTATTATTAAGAGCGATCTCAAAGTTAATAATAACGCGCTATTAAAATTTCCTTTGTGTTACTGTTATATTAATACAGTATCTTTTTCATAAATGTAAAGATCACATTTTATTGAACATCATGATTATTTCGATATCGTATCTCGAGTATTTGCGAAACGACTTTCGTATGCAGTTAGCAGTTGGTTAGTGCCTATGCTTAAAATACGCAATACGAATCCAAATTGTCTGTAGGTATGTCCTGAGTGAGTACAATGTCAAAAAAACTATTACACGTGTCGATTACGTCACAAATACGTGTTAAACATAAATTTTGTGTCTAGTTTCAGTTCTTCGAAAGAATACGTAGGTACAATGAATGCGAAGATATCTCCGTCTGTCCTCCAATAAGGTTAAATAAATAATTAAATATAAATGAAAATAAGTAAGAACTACATTAAGACAAAAATATTTGAAATTAGTTACCTACTAGCATTGTGAGTACTGACAGCTTCAATGAAATCATACATATATATCATATATATACAGACTACGAAAACAATAATAAAACTATTTAGGTTTATGTTACTAAAGTTTACATAAAGTAAAAACATCTACAAATTTACATCAAAAAATCATGTAAATAAATGTTTCATATCCAAATCCGCAACTGTTCTCCTAATACTAATTCGCCAGTAGACTGTTCGTCAACATAACATTTTTTTTTCTGTTTCCCCGACATATTCTTTCACCTACGGATATTTCGCCGACTGAAAGTTTCGTCGTCGTCAATTTCGACGACAGGGCTTCTCATCCACAGAATGTTTCACCGACACGACAAATATTTGTTTTAAGTATGGATATTTTCTTTGAATATTTTTTTAAAACAATATGATTATTCTATCAGCTAATCTAACTTTTTGTTAGATGTCAGATATATTTATTTATTATTTGTGCGTCTATTGAAACTTAAAAAACTGACAAATAAGAGCATAGGAATCTTTTATTTGTCAGATTGTTAAGTTTAGGTTCACTACGACACAAAACAAATTAATGACGCCTTAGCCTATAGACCTATGGATTTAAAAAAAAATTAATGTTACCTTTAGAAAAAATAATTGTTGTACTATTTTTTACCTTAGCCCAAATCAGTCATTAATCAAATTTTCAATGCCAATCCCAACGTAATGACGCATTTAGAAGTATTTACGCAAATAATATTTCATCATGATAATAATGTAGGTACTTACCTAGACATAAGTGACATATGTAGTGGGACCATAAGAGAATACAAATTGTTTATAACAATTGTGATCGTAGCAAAAAAGCAGCACAAGTTGTTGATATTTTCAAAGAAAAATACGACGTAAATCTTTCATAGCGTTAGGTTTTAAAAGATTATCTTGTAATAAGGCTCATTTTGTTATTTTTTATGATTTTATATAATACAAAATATGATAATCATGTTATTTATGTCTTGTAGCTACGTTCAAGATTAATAAAAGTATTTTAATGTCTGATATAATGGTAACAAAAAATCTTGTTTTTGGTTTTCGTTAATGGCCCTAAAATTGTTGATTGAATTGAATAAATGCGTTTCTCAGACACATGTATGAAAAAAATAAAACTGTTTTATTATCGGTATCTTATAATCTTAATCCTTAGTAAGAATTTAAGCTTAGAATTAAATTCTCAGTCAAATAGTCTGCATAAGTAAAAGCAATCATAAATACAATTAAAAAAACTAATAAACACGCTGACAGAAGTCTGTTAGGTACAAAGAAAGAAACAAACAAATATTCAAGTTAAGCTAACTAAAAAACGTGGTAAAAAGATAATTTATTTGATCCGATTAAACTGTAAAGATAGACGGTTCTTTTAGTCACTTTGTTAGGCGATTAGTCCAATTCATATCAAGTAAAACATTGACTAAATCTCGTTTTAATCCGTGTCGTATTTGAACAATGTGTGTCGTAGACGGATGTGTGCTCTACGTCCGATTTCACTTCCATATTGGTTCCGACAATACAGAGTAACACTACGTACATGTCATAGCAATGGTTTACATTTATGGATAAGCATGCCTTTACAATCATATACACCTTTACTGTTAGAATTTAAAAATGAATGGACGAGGGACGTGCCTCGTGGTTGATGGTATAGATTAGAGAGCCTAATGTGAGTTTATTTCATATGAACTCACCACAATTTTTTAGCAATTTTAATACCAAATTCGTCATGAGCTAGTTGATGGAAAAAACTCACACTAGCCCCCAAATACGATTAGTACAGCAATAGTCCGCTATATAAATTTTTCAAAGCAGTAATATAAAATTTCAAGATTCTGAGCTCACGGGAAGTATGTAGGTTTTGATTCCTTTACGAGTGTCGAACATTTGCAGCATACACGGCTGTATCTTTTGACTGTGTTGTCTTGACTGAGTATGATTTTTTACAGTTCCAAAGGACAGTAGACCTAAGTATTTGAAGTAAATTTCAGCTTGATACCTCCATGCGTTCTTCAGAAAAAAGGTCTTGACAGCAGACGGTCAACAAAGTAATCCAACAAGGGTGCCGTTTCTTCCTATTGAGGCCCGGAACCCTGAAAACAATGTACAAAAGTTGTATAACTTTGTGTTTTAACGTGTTTTTAGTTACAATTGAAATAATAGAACTTGGCTAGTTTTGGTACTATTTACGCATTTTCTCGACAAAACAACAACCGTTTTTATACAATAACAAGTAATCCGTATATTGTAAACATAACCTTCACGTCACACTAAACACAGAAAGTTAAAACGAAATTCTCTTCAAATAGTGGTTCAAGTTGTTCTAAAGATGTCTTACTTAGTCTAGACGTCTGAAAATGTTCTGGTTTAACTTCCATACTTATAGGTGTGACGTTTGGTATTATTAATTAATTAATACTTCATAATACATTTTATTAGTAAAGTGAAAATATTATAATAAGGTCATTATGAACTGTACTTTGTTATTAAAATAAGATAGATACTATTGAAAAAAAAATGTGTAAAGAATATATAATGTGCATTATCATTTCCTGCATACATTGTACACTTTACCTTGGCAGAGCCGCGATTCGACATGAGTGTTCCGGCTCGACCGGAGTGATACCACGGCCTCACAGAAAACCGGTGTAAAAATGCGCTTGCGCTGTGTTTCACCGAGTGAGTGAACATACCGGAGCTCCATACCTCTAAAAGCCGGCAACGCACTTGTTACGCCTCTGGTGTTGTGGGTATCCATGGGCGGCGGTAATCGCATACCATCAGGAGATACGTCTGCTCGTTTGACACCAATTACATAAAAAATGTATACCGAGATAAGCGTCTAAAATTTTAATTTATGTCGATGAGTTAATGTTCATTTTTGTTTAACATATTTATATATGGACTACTAGCTGAACCCCGCGGTGCTACCCGCAGTACGATGATAACTGCGGGCAACGCCGCGAGGCGAAGCTATATCTTTATAAATAGTAGCCTATGTGTTATTCTGATGTATAAGCTATATTGTGGTAAAGTTTCATTCAAATCCATTCAGTAGTTTTTACGTGAAAGAGTAACAAACATCCATACATACATACATCCATACTTACAAACTTTCGCCTTTATAATAGTAGTAGGATGAAGTTGTTGAAGTTTATTATGTATTCATATTCATACTCACTCATAAATATAAGCTTAGTCAATGAGTATTGCAGTTCATTTCATAGTTTTAACCTCGTGGTTGTGAGATCATTTCTCAAAGTAGTAACATATTTACACTTAAGCAAATCAATATAAGTAAAGATGATATAAAAAGGTTTAAGAACTTTTGTAAAGAAATCTACTACCTACTGATTTTAGTTTATGAGGTTTCAAGAACTTACGATAAATAATTAAAAATGAATAAATAAATATTTCGGACATCTAACACACAACGCCACTAGACCCAAGCTAAGCAGAGCTTGTGTTATGGGTACTAGACAACCGATATAAATACATATATACTGTTTATTTGTAAATACATACAATAGTATACATAAAAAACACCCAAACTCCGAAACAAATATTTGCAGATCAAGCACAGTAATCAATGAAATTAATATGAATTTTATTAAATAATTAAATGAATTACTATCAGTATTCTTAGGAAATATTTATGGGATTATACATTTGCATAGATAAGTACCTACAGTTCTTCTAGGAGACGGAACCAGATTGTGACGGAAAACCTTGTAATAAAACGATTCAGTTTCGATATGCAATCTCATCAATAGTCCTGGTAAGCTTTCGACAAGACAAAAAGTGTAATTACTTTTTGTTCGTTGCATATCTTTTTTGAAATGTTTTTATTTATTTATTTATTTATTTATTTATTAATCTTAGGGAAACTTACAGCAATACACTTAACATAACTTATAAAAGTAGCAACAACACGCCATTAATAAGTCTCCACAGATAGAAGCTAAATACACAAAAAAAGAAGAGATCCCTTATACTAATGTAATAACAAATTATAGAAAAATTTACGTTTAGTCCGTTTATAAAAATGTTATAAAAATATAAAAATATTACAAAAATATAAAAATATAAAAAAATTACCTGCCAACCAACAATTTCATAATAATGAAGCTCAATTTTTATAGATTAAGTTAGAATTCAAAACGACATTGATTGGATTATAGGTTCCAAATTGATCAGAAAACGTGTTTCTTTTCTTTTTATTTATAGTGTTTATTTTACGGGAATCATTGATTTGAGGTAAGCTCTCACTTAGGTAAGAAAACTTAGGTTAGGAGGGAATGAGCTCCCTCTCGAAATCAGGATGGTCACCAGTGTCTTTTCATTTAAGATAAAAGTAAAGCACTTTCTTATGAAACAACTTGCAGAATCAACATCTACATAAGTGTCATCTATTATTCCTAGTACACCTATTTGCGTATGTATGTATGTATCTTTGTAAGTTGATATGTATTTAGTTATATGTATAGTATGTATTAGTTCTTGTATGTATGATTAGCTTTTATAAATATCATATATTGCCAGATATGTTTATTTTAATACATTTTTGTTTACAAAATGCACCCACTTCTTGTCTTCTCTGCATCACCCGATGGTTGACTGGTAGAGAATGCCTTAGGCATTAAGTCCGCCAATGCACTTAAAGTGCATGATGTATAAAATAAATAAATAAAAAATGTATACGATTGCGGTTTGAATAGAAAATTTGATAATTCATTAATTCGGTGACAGATGAGGCCATCTGTCACCCTAGCAGAAACAGGCCCGTGTGACGGCGCGGATGCTGCGGCGCGTGCGCGTCCTGGGGGACAATAGAGGGAACATTGGGGTTCCCACACAGGAGGGGGCCATCTACAAAGCGTAGGTGGCCCGAGGTACGTCAGGGTTGCACGGTTTTTCCTTTCTAGGGTGCACCTGGTTTCCTGGCATCTAGTACCCGAGACAGCGTGCGGTTTTAGTCGGTTCGAGTGCGACATGCCACCAGGAGGTGGTATCCGAGGGGATATCCGTACACGAAAAAAAAAGGTAAGTAAACAGGTATATTATTGCTACTTTTTTTGTATGACTGATTTCATTAAATACTTCCACAACATTCATTTAAAATTAATAGAATCAAAAAACAGATACGATACCTGCAGAATCGAGCAGTGGGATCTTGTACTATATAACCTACCTACCGAGGTCACATTTTTCGTTTATGCCCGGTTCCTATATTTAACGAATCGTCATCGTGTAAAAAATTTCTACAACCGACTACGAGTCGTAAATACCGTTCCTCAATTTATTTTTTACACGAATTTAGCGGAACGAATTTAGCTTACGCCCCGTATAATATACTACTATTCGTACCTAGAACGGATCGTTTTTCAAATATAGGAACTGGACATTAGTGACTACCTAAATGAGGATAATGCCTACTATAAACTGTAGATATATTCATTATTGCAGTTTTATGTACCATTCGCCGGATCTGATACAATACCATACCTTATATACAGTTTATTACGTGTAATTGATCCAATTATCATCACGCGGTAAGTACCCAATTACTGTACTTTAATAGTATGGTTTAATAGTGGTATATGTTAACTATATGTATGAACCTTGACCTCTAATATAGAAGTCTATTTAATTATAGTATAGTTATATAAACAACTAGCTGTCCCACACAATCTCATTTGCGTATCCTAATGCCCGTAGCGTAATAATTTTCCCCCGTTTTTGAAAGATTCTTCATTGGTGCTCCGCTCCTATTGGTCTTAGCATGATAATATATAGCCTATAGCCTTCCTCGATATATGGACTATCCAACACTGAAACATTTTTCAAATCGGACCAGCGGTTCCTGAGATTAGCGCGTTCACACAAACAAACCAACTCTTCAGCTTTAGAATATTAGTATAGATAAGCGAAAAGAATTAAAACGGATGTTTATTTAAATAGTACATCTCTATGTCAGAAGACTACTTCGTTAAAAATAGTCTATTTAAAGTCGCTATTGTCACAAAAATAGTGAAAAAAAAAATTGTTTCGTCTGACATTGGCTGCTAGGCTACTACGAAAACAATGACTTCCGATTGTTTTGTAAACAAAAGAGTCGGGGAGTATTACAATTGGTTTATAGATAGATGTTACAGAGGTTACAAAATCTATTTATATAAAACAAAGTTGTGTTATTTAGTCTTATAACTTAAAAATGGGTGAACCAATTTTTATGATTTCTATGTTTTTGAATTTGTATTCATTTGGAATAGGATAATAAGTATTAAAATATAGTTTTCATCAACAAAAAATCTTTAAAACTATATGATCTGCTGCACTCATTTATTGACTGTTAGGCGGTACGAATTTTGCTGGGTCAGCTAGTAATGTTATAAACTATATCTCAGCGCCAAGAACTGTTGGTTCGATCCTATTTATAATACTCTAAAATTGTGTCATATATTATAACATACTTAATTTAATTTCTTAAAAAATGTTTTGAATGTATATAAGTCATGATCTTAAAACAACACCTCGTCCAACTCAGGCTAAAAGAAGTTGGTACTCGGGGTTCCAGGATTTTCCTTTCTAAGGCCTGGTTCCCCGGCTTCTAGTACCCGCAAAGTGGTATTCGGTAGGATTTCCGCACATATAAAACACCATCTTGTAGGACTAACGCTGGTGTCCGCATACCTCTGCGACGCCTTGTGGATACATATAATAGATATTTCAATGATGTTGACATATTTGCTTTATCCAATAGCCTCTTCAAGAGTCAGGCCATAAACTTATTGTCTGCATTGCCAACGAAATAAATTATTCTTTTCAATTTTGTATCGTGCCTGAATGCGTTTAAGTTTAAATGTCACTATAACAGTGTGACCTATTTCGTCTCAATTTTTTTCTATTAATCTGTGAATAGTGTGGGTTACATGTTCATTACCTCTAATATTTAATTGTATTTAGTTAAGGTTTTATTATGTAACTGTTTTTTGTTCCAAATAAATAAAAAATGAAAAAAGGCTAGAAGAAGTTGGTAATCATAGATTTAAAGCGCTTATCGTTAACAGAGATGACCAGGATGGACGAACTTGACGAATATGAACTGATGAACTGACAGCATTTAACGCTCTTCGATATCATGCGGGGTGGTATCGACCCAAATTGGTCAATTTTCTTTCTTGACGTACACATCTATTAAGAAATAGGCTTCAACATTTTTGAAAAAAAAAATGGTTACTCTTCAATGGACCGTCCTTGTCTATGGTCGTTTACCTTTCGTTCCTGAGTCAGTACAAGTAAAGGCGTAAGTCAGGATGCAAGTTACATTACCCAAACAGAAGAACTTCTTTAAACGAGATGAGAATTAAAACTTGATGTAACGTATTTTCAACCTGTCTAAAACCTACCTTCCCTAAATTCTGTTAATGATTCAGAATTTTGAATTCAAGTAGTGAAACATCGTTGCTTTTTCTGTTTCATTTTCATGAAAAAAATCACATGTAACATATTAATTTGTTTCCAACATCCGTTTAACATAAAAAATACTTAATTCATTATTATGAATGAATATTTAAACAGTAATAATACATACGAGCAAAGTTCAAAAGAAAAACAATTTCATTTTTTTTTTTATTACTTTACAATTAACTCATGTTATTTATTAAAGGTTTATGCTCAATTCGTTTTGAATCTTATTTAAACATAGAGATAATAATTATTAAATGTCTTGTCACACTATGTCCATTGAATTTAAAGATTCAGATAAACTATAGATTATCACTGATAGGTTGTCTATTATAAGTCCTAAAGGTACGAATTTTCTACCACAGATTACATATATTCAGTGACTCGTTGGTCTAGCGGTTGCCGTGCGACTACTCAAAAGGTCGTGGGTTTAATTCACGATCAAATATTCTCCTTGTCTTTTTGTGATTATTGAAATACTTAATGACAACCCGCAGTTTGGACGTTGGGGTCTTAACCCCCGTGCTTGGAAGAGTATGAAAAGCCGTCGATTTTACGCCTGATCTCTCTCCGATCATGGCGGATAGCCATCACATCGGATTTTAGAGTGAGGAAACAGACAGTACATCTGTGTTTATGATGATACTTGTACATTATAATATCTTGCGTAGTAGGCTAGAGGTCGAAATTTACAACCCTACATAACTTTGAGCATCGCAATCCTATGTAATCGCTACTTAAAATTTTAATTGCGAAAGCATAATCTCTGTCTGTCAGTAGGTTCCGTTTACTCAACTAATCCACTGAATACATATTAAGGGATTATTAAGGGATACTTGAAATTTTAAGAGCACAAACTAACAAACGTTTACAAAAAAATAATTTGTTTGACTTTGAGAGTAGGTTCCCAGAGACGCAATACGAGCGAATTTGAATTTTATTCTGCTTCTGTTAAGATGCTTTATTGGTTGCAAAAACAACAAGTTGACCGTTTATTTAAGTTGCGTTTTCGTAATTCGCTAATAATACTTTAAATATTAATGATTTTGCATAGTCATATATTTGTCGAAATATGTAGTTTTGATTGTCAAATAATGAGTAGATTATTTTCTTACTACGCAGTACATTATTCTCAGGAGTTATTTTATTTGTTCAGAGGTCAATGTCAGTCGTACCACACGGACTATTTTAAAGTGCCTTGTTTATAACTGACGAAAGATATAGAACTACAAAAAAAAGAAAAAAAAGAAATCTGTCAATGATAGTTATCATGTTATTAATTTATTTGTCATTACTAAAATAATAAAGCATGTTTGTTCGTTAGTACTTTGATGCAAAGCTCTAAGCCGAGTAATTTTTGTTGTGGATAATAAATGTTGTGCAAATCTATACTAATATTATAAAGCTGAAGAGTTTGTTTGAACGCGCATTGTTTGTTTGTTTGAACTAACCTAAAACGACAGTATTGCTGTCATTTTAGGTTAGTCTTCTGAGCGAGATATATCATAGATTACTGCAGATTACACGTACCTAATGTAAACATTCAATTAAACAATGAATGAAATTTGAACAATGAATTAAATAACGATTCCTACTGTATTGAAAGCAGTCAGCTTGTTCCTTAACACAAAGGGATTTTTTGTTTTAGAAATACAAAATATTTATAAAACTAACTTCGTTATTGAACTTTTAATGATATCGTATTCAGGAATTCTTTTGTTAAATGCTGTTGTTACTGTTGCACTAACTAGAGGCAGGGCAGTAGCTCGTGGCACTATTCATCAGACCAGATCCCCTGGCCAAGTTGTCAGTTTAGAATCGTACATATAAGTGGGATAGTGACGAAGGAATGACGTCATCTCAACGCTGTCACGTGGTTAAAACAAATTTTAGCCAAGAATACAAGAGAACAGATGATTAGCGATTGTAGATAGGCAATTGACGTGAAACACTTGCATTTTGGCTAATGGGGCAGTGTGTTTTCTGACATAGGTAGTAGCAGTCGTCAGTACCTTTCCCTCAAATGTGCTTTAAAAGAAATAAATGTGTGATATCAATCGATTTATTAAGGACTAGTGGTCGTCCAGTTGTTGAAATTCGACCATAACATTTTTTTAGCATTCTTCTCCATATAAACTTAAATTGTGCCAAATTTCATACTCCTTCGTTTGCATGATTTTCCTGAAAAGAAGTATAAAGTCTTACCTCATTAAAAATTAATTAACTGCCTCGTTGGTCTTGCGGTTGACATATGCGAACAGCCGATGAAGAGGTCTCGGGTCAGGCCAAAAGTGTTATTGAGTTGAGGTCTGTACCCCCGCGCCTCGGAGAGCACGTTTAGCAGTCGGTCTTGCGCCTGATCTCTCCCCGATCGTGTCGGTGAACCGTCCCATAGGATTATGAGACAGAGGGAACAGAACGTGCACCTATGTTTGCGAACACACTTGTGCACTATAATACCTCCTGTGTAGTTGGCTGGTCTCCGTTGAGACTGACCTTCGTATAATTAAAAGTAATAACAGAATTATGTATTTATGTTCTTTTTTACATATGTATTACCTACTCTTTCTTACATTTTAATATACAATAATGATTACTTGCTATGAAAGCAAGTTATACGCATTTGTCCGCGGTTCCACCCGTGTTTATATCTGTAAATAGTAGCCTACGTTCTTCCTCAAGAATTAAGGATCTCCAATGCAAATGTCATTGTAAAGATAGTAAAGATACTCGCTTGAATTTTAAAGAATATTTTTAAAGTGGACAAGGCATCTTTTACTTACCAGGTCAAGCAAAGCAATGTTACCTACATTGGCTCGCCTTGACCTCTAAATTCTATTTTTGTACCTCATTATAAAAATAAGCTTATTAAATATGCGTATCAACTGCATATTTCCGCGATTCTTCGAAAACACAAGCAAACTATGATTTCAACTTCTACATTGCACGGTTGGCCGAGTGGTTTCAGCGGTCGCCATGCCGCTTGCTGCTGCGCCAAGTGTCTTGGGTTCAAATCCCACGCGGTACAACACTTTGTGTGATCCATGAATTCTTGTCCCGAGTCTGGATGTTCTTTGTGTCCGTTTCATGTATGTTTGTAAAGTCCCCCACGACACAGGATGTTTATTCCTAAAGTGGGAGTTGTCTTTAAAAAAAAAAAACTTCTACATACTTTTTTAGACACTGCCGGTAATGTTATAATTATATACTTACCGGTCATCATTATCATCAGCCTATCGCGGTCCACTGCCGGACATAGGTCTCTCCAATTGTGCGCCACTTGGTCCGATCATCGGCTTCTCGCATCCAGCTCCTCCAGCCGTCTTGCGCAGATCATCACTCCACCTGGCCTGTAAACGTCTTAAGTACTCTATGTTTGCCGAGACGCGGTTTCCACTCAACGTTTATCCCAATGGTTATCAGTTCTACGGTTAATATGGCCGGTCATCTGCCACTTCAGCTTGCTAATCTCTGCCGGATCACCTTATTCCTGATGCGATCCCTTAGAAAAACGCCGAGCTATAAATAACTATGGAGAGTGCTATCCTCTCCATAGTACGCTGAGCGACTTTGAACTTGTGGACCAGCCGTGGCATAAGTGTCCACGTTTCGGCTCCGTAGGTCATGACGGGTAGGACGCAATGATTGTAGACTTTCGTCTTTAGACCCTGTGGGATCGACGATAAAAAGACAAGACGAAGTTTCCCAAACGCTGCCCAATTCAGCCGAATTCTCCTGTCCACCTCGTCTTCGTAATTGTTCTGCCCGAGGTGCACATATTTTTGAACAAATTCGAGAACGGCACCGTGTACTGCGACCGGTTCCGGTCGTACATGTTCATTGAACATGACCTTAGTCTTGTACAAGTTCATCTGGAGGCCGATGCGCACAGAAGAGGCAGCTAGGTCGTTCAGCATGTGTTGTAGGTCTTGCAGCGTCTCTGCCATGATGACGATAAATTTTAACAAGGTAACGACTTGCCGGTAAATAAGGCGAAATATTTATGTACAGGAGTTTATCCCTTACCGTTTATTTTCATAGTACTTAGTACATGCTGCTGTTTATATTTCAGAACTCATAGCGCTATGTAGTGTTACAACCTCTGTTACTACTCTACAACAAAAACCGCGGGTAAAACCGCGAGACGAAGCTAGTCTAAAAAAATGTTTCTATAGTTATTTCTTATATCATCAGCTATCTACTAGGGAAATTCCCGTCAAAATTGGTCCAGCCGTTTCAGAGATTAGCTAGATCAAACAGAGACACAAAAAAAATATTTACTTTCGATGTAAGTACCCTATATTATATACTTTTTTTAGTCAAAACCTGTTCATTTGAAATTACAAACAGACACTTTAATTTATTTATTTGTATAGAATATGAACAGGTGTTAAGATTTAGAGATCTGTACTAATTAAACACCGCTAACTATTGTTTACGTCATGGCACTCATATCAATGAGTTAGCGTTCAGTTGATGGGCAATGGTGTTGATTCTGTTGTTGTCATCACTAAACTAAAATTCACTAAAATTTGTTGTTGGATTATATACTTTAATCTCATCTACTCACAGTCCATTTCCCGATATCTCACATCTTTGTTGTTTAGTTCAGTACCAAATAAACGTTAATCAGAAACACACGCTTATTACTTGAAAAAGTAAAATTTACTTTGGTATAACCAAAATTAGTTAAATGTCTCAACTGAGGCCATAATTTTCTTTTGCTATTCCTTCGTTGAACGTATAAAACGTGTGACGTAAAACTTGAAATGTCGCACTGAATTTAGACGTCGTCTAAATACATGCCGACTAAATGACTTACGTAATTATTACTAATAATTTTTATTATTACTAATAATTTTTACATTTACAGTTTAGTCTAAGTTTTTTTACTGATAAACAAGCGATTACTTCTGATCAATTTTTACTTGGTACTGAACTACATATAGTGAAAGCTGAAATGTGAGACATCCAAAAATGGACTTTAAAGGTTTAGATTAAAGTATATAATCCAACAACATATTTTAGAGAATTTTAGTATAGTGATGACAACAACAGAATCACCACCAATATTAATTATACTGTTTTAAATAAAGAACGGGAAAATCTTGAACGGCTTGTAAGTATTGCATAATTAATTATAGGAAATGTTTCTTCGTGACGTCACAAACGACGTCATAGAAATATTTTTGTAAAGTTTTTTTATAGACTGTAAAGTGTTACACAATCCACATTTTAAGAAATAATTTAAATAGTACTCCTAACCGATTTCGGCCACGGCGGCCAGTCTCAAGGAAGACCAGCTAAATACGCAGGAGTTATTATAGTGCACAAGTGTGTGCGCAAACACAGGTAGGTGAACTTTCTGTTCCCTTACTCTCGTAATCACTTCCAACACGACCTGTGAGAGATCAAAGTTCTGCATGTTAAGCAATTCTGTTTTCCGTGCCTCGGAGAGCACGTAAAGCTGTCGGTCCTGCGCCTGCTCTCTTCCCGATCGTATCGGTTAACCGCCCCATCGGGTTATGAGAGTGAGGGAACCGAGAGTGCACCTGTGTTTGCGTACACATTTGTGCACTATAATATCTCCTGCGTAGTTGGCTGGTCTTCGTTGAGGCTGGCCGACGTTCCGTAATCGGCTAGGAGAACATCAATCAGAAAAACTCAATAACACTTTTTGGGAGCGACCCGGGAATCTTTCGAGTTAAGAGGTATCCCTCTTGGTAGCAGTTGAGGCAGTTCAATAATAATCAAGTCAAGGCTAACCTTCTTTATATTAGCACGTTTCTATTAGTTTCATTAATTAATTAATAAGTCCTCTTACAGAAGATCGCTCATGTGTGCCGAATCATGACTGCTTGACGATGATACTCTCTTAGCTAATGTCAATATGATTATTTCTGAAAGAAAATCATACTTTGGACATATTAAAATTACATCTCAGGGTTCAGTTCGTCAGAAGTGGGTAGACATTAGCATTTTTGTTTTTGTTTTTAAAAAGACAACTCCCACATTAGGAATAAACATCCTGTGTCGTGGGGGACTTTACAAACATACATGAAACGGACACAAAGAACACCCAGACTCGGGACAACAATTCGTGGATCACACAAAGTGTTGTACCGCGTGGGATTTGAACCCAAGACACTTGGCGCAGTAGCAAGCGGCATGGCGACCGCTGACACCACTAGGCCAACCGTGCAGTCAAATCAAAATTGATCAAGAGTTTCTCAAATCTGTAACAACAAAAAAGTGTTGTAGGTATTTGCGGAACGAATCAATAACGCTCAGCGCATTCAAGACCGCTTGTACCACTGCCGTGCAGTCAGTTACATAACCAGCGATCTTTGTTTACAACAACTCTTGGCAATAATTTAGTAAAATGTGATATAAAAGTGCCAAAGAGGTGTGTAGCCTTGTCAGCGAGGCGCTGTAGGAATGTGTGGACGATCTACGCAGTTGTCGGTAAGCCGACGCGCATGTCCCCGAGGTCGGTTGCAAGTTGCCCAACTCTGTCCATTGCTCAACTCGGAGTTGTGGTCAATTTTAATTATATAACTAATACCTAAAAAAATATAGTACTAGTAAAATAAGTCAGTTACAAAATTGGTGTAAAAGGAAAAAGTGTATTGCTGTAGTGACTTGTGACATTTTGTTGCTTGCAATACAATTTTTTTTGTTTACGGGTTTTGTTAACTTTTACTTTTTCTTTAATCCAATAGACTGCTTTGAAACTAGGGTTAGCATATGCCATGTGTGTCAAAGCAATAACAAATATATTTTTGTACGTTAGCTTTGAAGGGAAACCGTTTCCCGTGCCTTGGAGAGCACCTTGTCGGTCCTGCGCCACAGGCGCGCCTGTTCTCTCCCCAATCGTATCGGAGACGGTGACTGGGACTCGTTGGATGCAGGCCGTTAACGACCAGTCAATGTGGAGGTCATTGGGGGAGGCCTACGTTCTGCAGTGGACTTCTTGCGGCTGATATGATGACGTTAGCTTTGAGTAAGATATATAAAACATTTATTTAGTAACTTTTCTTAAGGTGTTATGTTCGACCGTACTCTATGTTTTATTATATACTGTATATGGATATCTAAAAGACTTGAATTTCCATTGACAGTTAGTGCCACTATACTCGTATGTTAGAAAATTAATATTAATATTAGTAATTGCTGCTGAATTATAAACTTCAGAAAGGCAGTAGACACACAGCTTATTGACTAATGCGATTTATCTATAAATAATAGTTAATGGAGTTAAGTTAATGGAGGTTTTTAAATTTACATAGATTAAGGTATACATATAAGTAATAACTAATTAACAATATTAATGCTACGTACACATAATATGTAGAGGTGATACGTCTTATTAGCGACACAATACGTGGGTATCGTGTCGAAACACGCATAAATAATTCTACAATCACGTAGTAATTGCTTCAATCAAATTGTTTCTATAAGGATATACCACACACGTGGTACCACACCTGACTGTATACCCGTTCGCACATTTTTGGATTAGGTTGTATTTCTATTCGCGTTAGACAAATAGACAATCAGTTGTCTCTTATCATTGACACCGGTGACAAATCTATACTAATATATAAAGCTAAAGAGTTTATTTGTTTGTTTGAACGCGCTAATCTCAGGAACCGCTGGTCCAATTTGAAAAATTATTTCAGTGTTTGATAGTCCATTTATCGAGGAAGGCTATAGGTTATATATCATCACGCTAAGACCAATAGGAGCGGAGCACTAATGAAGAATGTTACAAAAACCGGGGAAAAATATTACACTACGGGCAATAAAAGACGTATACGAAGTTGCGTGGGTCAGCTAGTTTGTTATAATACCTCACACACAGTTTTCTAATCACAACACTAGAAAAATTTGGTATACAAATTAATATGCTTACATATATAAATGAACATTCAGATAAAATATGCCCAGATGCAAAAGAAATAAAAGTACTTATCACTGAATTTACCTACACTTAGTATGAATTAGTACTACAGTTTCTGGATCAACAATCAGGATCACTAAAACTAGTTACTGAAAAAAAATCTTGCGTGCATTATCTTTATTAAGAGGACTAGTATTTTCGCAGATTGTATATAAATCAAAATAAATAAGTAGGTACCTATATCTGTACTATTATCGTCTGTATATCGGTGTCACCTCAGATTACAAACGAGTTTTTATCATTTCCGATTTGATGAGAGGATAAAATATGATATTTTCCTAGCCGATTAGTTCCCTCCTCACTCTCTGTTCCCTCTTTCTCATAATCCGATGGTACGGTAAACTGACATGACCGACTACTCAATAACGCTTTTGGCCCAATAAGGGTTTCGAACCCGAGACCACTTGATAGGCAGTAGCATACGTCAACCGCTTGATCAAGGAGGCATTATACTTATGGAAGCAATGTATGATTTGTCAATGAAAACAAAGAGTATTTCATTAACTTCTTATGTAAGTTGTCGAATAACTATCATCATCAACAGTCTTTATCAGTCAACTGCTGGACATGGCTTCTCCTGAGTAAGAATCTGGCCCACTACCATCTCTGTAATAGGCGACTAACGGTTGTGTTCAATAACATATCTCTAGTTTTAACTAGAGACAGGTTATTGAAAAGGGCCGTAAGGGTACTCCTGTAGTCGCCACCAAACTCCGCAGGACAACATCACTACAAAGAGAAAGGAAAACTTAAAATAAACCCCTTTTATACCAAGTCGTCTGGCCAGTCTCGAATAGGTATCTTTTTGTGTTGGTGACCTTACAAAAATGCTGCTCAAAGTTGTTGGGACTGACCAGTATTATTTTGTCTCACTAACTTTCGCTACCAATTATCGAGGCATAGTTAATTTTTATTATTGCTCAACTTCTATAGATTCTTTATTCAGGTTTGGCAATAAAACACATAGGCCTATTTTCAACAAATAACTTTCATTGGAAACTCATATGTCGTTTGTCGATATGCTGTGGGATAATCAGGTAGGTGGAAATACTACACAAAGCAGGTACATACAAGTTATCACATTAAGAAATTTAGAAATTGATGAAATATTTCGACAGCTCTTCTTATATCGACAACAGATACACCTAATTTTGAATAAATAGAATAATACTGCCTCGGTGGCGTAGTGGTACGCGTATGCGACTGCTAAGCTTGAGGTCTCGGGTTCAAATCCTGGGTCGGACCAAATGTTTGTGGAATCTACAAATATTTGTTTCGGAGTTTGGGTGTTTTCTATGTATAATATGTATGTATTTACAAAAAAAAGTATATATAAGTATTTATATCAGTTGTCTAGTACCCATAACACAAGCACTGCTTAGCTTGGGACTAGATGGCGTTGTGGTTGTGTTAGATGTCCGAAATATTCATTATTCATTCAATATATGCTGTATAATATAACGCCCTGAACAATAGGAGGTATAACTAAAAGAGATATTGTAAAACAGGATAAAAAATCCATTGCTTGCATTATAACCCAGACTAAGTTGCTTGCGTCAGATAGTTAAGTACACAAGTCGAGTGCAAAAATAAAGCTTTTAACTAAAGTTTACGTTGATTTTGCTTTAGAATCCGCTAATGAGGTCGTTAAACTCAAGCAAGCTTTGCATTTACATATCTTGCTACAAGTCCCGTACAAAGTATATTTAACTATTTATTGTAAAAAGTCGAATAAAAAATATCATTGCACACAACTGTAAAACTTTAACCTAACGATGAATGTGAATGGAAGATACTTAGAAGAGTGAATCGATATTTAAGTATTAATATTTGGTGGACGCGTAAACTCTTAATTTGTGTTGTAATATGAATGAGTTTTAAACGTTGTATAAATCTTTATGAAGAAGTAGAAGTATTAGAAGATATTATACACGATTGATAAATCTCATTGCTTTGCGTACGAGGGAAGAAAAATGTCAACCCAACGATGTAAAAGCGTCATAAGGGCGCCATGGGGTGGGTCACCAAGCTGCATTGTTGCATTGTCTGCATTCGCAATGTGTATGGTGACCACCCTTCTTGGATTCTGCTTTTGATTTTACTTCAGGCAGAGTAGAGTCATTTTGGCCCATTCATAAAAAAATATATAAATATATATAGCCATTGATTTTTTTTGGAATCATTAGAGTTGAAGCGCTGTCATTGATCTGATGGTAAACGACAACGACGACGAATATCTGGAACTCAAGAGTCTCAAGTGTATTGTCAGGGTCTGTAATGAATTTAGAGGGAAAACAGGATGTGATAATAAACAGAATCAAAGAACACCAAGACTCAGAATTATAATTTGTGGATCACACCAAGTGTTGTCTCATTTGGAGATGCAAACCAGAACGAAAAGTGCAGTTTTTTATGTTGTTGCGGGCCAACGAGCAATCGTATCTCCGATGGTAAACGATTACCGCCGCCCGTGGCAACGCCCGCAACACCAGAGGCGTCATAAGTGCGTTGCCGGCCTTTGGAGGATGGGTAGAGGAAAGGGGGGGGGGGGGTTGGGATATGGGCCTCCGTTATTCTCACACACTCGGTCACGCAGGCGCTGTTTCACACCGGTTTTCTGTGAGGCTGTGGTATCAATTGTGGATTTTCCAGTATACTATGAATTTTTGATAAGAAATATTTGGCATTAAAAACTATCAATCGAGACGGGCGCCAAGCCGGCGCTCCGCTACTACACTTGTCCCTATTTCCCTTCCTATGTAGTCTATCATGTGGTTATTCATGTGCACGCGACGTGTTTGAACACGTCCTGCTACTCCAGACGGCTGCATAGACATTGTTTATGTTTTTTATCGAGTTTCAAAGTTCAATAGTCTTATCGACCGGTTAGCCGACGCGTGATTTTCACGTGAAATAAAAGTTTAATTGATTCTCGTGCTAGTAATATCCTAATGCTTTTATTTAATAAATACTTGAGATAGGTAACCTTATAGTTTAATTACCATAGCAATTTGTTAAATTGTCTACATTTTTTTTTTTCGTGTATTTTATATCAGGATTATGGGTGTTCGTGAGATCCGATAAAAGAGTTATTGTTTTAGAACTCTATTTTTTAATCTATATATCTAATCTTATGCCTTTAAACAAGCAATTCTTGTATATATATATATATATATATTCGGCATCTCAGAAACGGCTTCAACGATTTTGACGAAATTTAATAAGGAGGGGGTTTCGGGAGCATCGGGGTTCCCACACAGTCTGGGGCCACCTGCAAACTGGTAGGTGGCCCGAGATACGTCGGGGTTCCAGGGTTTTCCTTACTAGGGTGCACCTGGTTCCCCGGCTCCTAGTACCCAAGACGGCGTTTTAGTCAGTTCGAGTCCGATATGCCACCAGTAGTTGGTATCCGAGGGGATTACCGCAAGGAGGAAAAAAAAAAGAAAAAAAGGAGGTTTCGGGGGCGATAAATCAACCTAGCTAGGATATAGTTTACCATACCAGTCATCCCGGTACTTATTATTGATACTAGATACTTGCACTTAACCACAAATACAAAAGAATGTTTAGTCTTGTCAGTAAGAAATGTAATGTAACGATATCTTACGAGTATTATTTACGCACGATATTTTAAATGTTATCCGATCACCTACTACTACGCGACAAATCCTTTTATTGCGAAAACTGGATCACCTTATCAGCATCAAGTTTTATTGTAGAAAGGTAGTATTTGTTCTGCAGTTAAACTGACAAAACTTGAACTTACAAAAATAAAATAGATATAACGACTTTTTTACATACAAAATGGTATTTAATTCCAATATTGTACCAACTACTTAAAGAAAATAATATTTTCCGAAAGTTTAATTCTTTAGCGCAGTTTAGAAATTGAATTGTCCACCAACATCCGTAATACTAGTAGGAGTAACTCAGGGTTGGTTTACATTATAACGAAATACAATTGAGTAAGAAGATTGAGCGCAACTCTTTCAAGCAATTTTCACGCAAAATAGGCGCACTGAAGTCGTCGAGTTGCGGAGACCCAGCCCGCGAGTTTCAAGTTGAGCGCAAGTAATCTCATACCTGCGTCCATATTCAGCAGTTCCTGATAATCTCTCTCATTCAACCAAACAAATAAACTCATATCAGCTTACAAATAATAATATAGATGTGGACTAGGTCGGCATCTATAGTTGTAGGAAAGCTCCACCGCCGAATTACATAGTTAAGAGTAAAATTAATTACGTCTAATTAACGAATTTATTTCAATAATTCACATCAGAAACAATTTATCACTTATGACGATTAAATTGTATTATCTGTAATGTTAATTGATTTTTAATTACTTTTTAAAAATATTATGAATGAAGGACTCCGCATGACTAAATTCTGCTTAGAAATTTTTTTTTTAACTTTTTTACTAATTGTGTTAAATGCATATGAAAGAATATACGGTAAAAACATAGAAAAATAAATTTTCGAAATTTTTGTGTTTGTCTGTCTTTTTGTTTGTGCTGGTTAATATCTGGAACTACTTGACCAATTTTGACGAGACAGCTGATGGTATAAGGAGTAATTTAGGCTACTATTTTTAGACTAGCTTCGCTTGTGACGGGGCTCAGTTGTTATTTAAATTGGGAAGATTCTTGACACTTTATAAATGAGGGTAAGTGTTTACTGAAATGTTTATTTACATATTTATAATATTTATGCGTATAAGCTAGATCTGAACCTTTTTCTTTTTAAAAGATAACGCACTCGTTAGGAATCCCTATCTCCTGTGTCGCGGCGGACTTATAGACACTATTTACACGTATTTGTATACACCCAGACTGAAAACAACAATTTGTGGTTCACACAAAGTGTTGAACTCACAACACTCAGCTTACTACAGAGCGGCGTTACGACCGGTTAAACCATTGCACCGTCCATTTCTCCTCATCACATTTTATATTCTTAAAAGGATTAAAGTTAACACTTTCCACCATCTGTGATATATTATTAAAGAATAATTAAGGCCTTAATTATCATAATTTAAATATCAGGAAAAGACACATAACAGACTTTTCTAATATCAATAAGCACATTTTTCTTAAAATACAATGCAACCTAAAACCTTAAAACATCTTAATACCATAGAGTATAGACAATAGGCAATTACCGTCGGTCGATACTGTCATGAAATCAGTTCATAGCTGTCGTCTTCTATTTCTAAACTATATACTTTTAATAATATTTCATGGAGATCGTTTTTTGTTTTTTCGAAAGACGATCCCCATTTCATGTCATCCACATTTTATATATTTTTTATCATTAATTTCATCAAGACGACGACTTGAAGACTCGAAGACTTATAACTGAAGACTATAAATACTTGACATTGGCAGAAATAGCTGATCCGAGTGAACCGGCTGGTTGCCATTTCATCAAACAAACTAACTATAAAATTTCATGTCACAAGTACAAAAACTAAGTACTTATATATAACGTTGCGATTGCCTGAGACGTCCATAACCATTTACGCAGGCACGCAATAAAAGCTCTGAAACTGAAAAAAAAAATCTCCCGTTTTTGTAACATTTATAATTGACACTCCACTCCTTTTTGTGGTAGCGTAATGATATATATATATATATATATATATATATATATATATATATATATGTATATAAGCTATAGCCTTTCTTCTTAGCTGGGCTATGTAACAGTGAAATAATTTTTATAATCGGACTTGTACTTCCTCAGACAACCAAACAAATTCTTTTAGCCGTATAGTATTATATTGTATGTTAAATAGTTTCACATTAAAATGTGATCATCCGTTACACAAGTGAGCCAACAATTAGAATAATAACTTGTTGCAATTCTGTCAACTATAGTTGGCACCATGCCAGTGTGCTCGTGTTAAAAACAATGCATAATAGTCTAACTACGAACTAAACCAAAGGTCTTCCTTTGTCTCTGTTTTTATTACGTCAGCAAATACGCTAGGAAAAATTAGGATTTGCTCCATTGAAAAAGTTATGAACAAAAAAATTGTATTTGTGTGTACATACAAAATTGTAAGTACATACAAAATATGCTAAAAACTTAGTTCCTTACCAGTAATGTGCATATGTACTACCTGGACTTTGATAATTGTTTAACAAGTTAGAGGGAGTACAATGATAGCTGATTTAATTTGAAATTAATCATTATTAAATATATACTTAATAGTACCTTTAGTACTCAAGAAGACATCAGAAGCAGATGCATCTTACTAGACCACCATAGTGTGAGTCGCCATTCTGCATTTGTTGCATTGTTTCCATTTCCAATGAATATGGTGATCACTACTCTTAGATTCTGCTCATGGTTTTCATCAGGCAAATCAGAGTAGATGCACTTTGGTAGGCCCATATATATACACATAAGATGAGGAATGTGTAATGGTATATCAATTATATATCATATTTTATCATGAGTTACATTTTTCATATTAGCGAGATTTTATAACTGCGTTTTATTTTGTATGGCACAGTGTGCAGAAGTAGTAATTGTTTTTAAAATACAAGTCCTAAATGGGTTCACAACGCAGTTAAAACTCATAATATTAAACATTTGCCCTTGAGACACATATCACTTTGTGACATTTAAAACTACATTTACTTGTTGTACGCTGTTTCCTTTTAGAGCTTATTTTTACACAGTTATTGAACTTTTATTTGATTTTGTTTTACATATCCACTCGAATAACATACTTACATTTTATTTAGCATACGGCTTCTCTCTTTGTTTGAAGAATTGAAAACGATTCCCTATAAGATTGCGTACCGATGTATATTCCAATCAATAGTAATTATTAAAAAATATCCATGTACACTTGTAGAATTAATCACACTCACTTTTCTAAGAATCCAGTATCTGAAAAGACACAGCAATCTCGTCTAACATTACAGTTATTTTCCTTCTAAATGGTCTCTCCGGATATAAATATGCATAATAAAGATGTTTTTCTTAAAATTATACAATATACATTTATGTCATTCATTGTTAGTAATCTTGTATAAAAAACGCATAAGAAATGGTACACAATGCTATTGTTATTGTTGAAGGTTACAAGAACGTAAAATCATAAAACATAATACGTAGTCTTATTTAATAATTTATTATCACTGTTTTTCTCACTTGTTCATATTCTTCTTTTTCTACTGCTCCTTTCGTTCACAAACGAACCTGTTGATTAGCGTCGGTGGTTTAGAAAATATCATAAATTTCCGTTACTGAATACGTCATCCTAGCGATGTTAGACGAATTCCACGGTTTGCGGTATATTTAGAAAAGGAGGTTTATCCATATAGACAATTTCCCGATACGTACTGAGAACTGGGTAAAGACAATAGAAATTCTAAGCAATAGTGTCCCACGAAGACGTATAATCCCTAGTAAATAGTTTTACAGTTTTAAATGTACGTAAGAATAAGATGCCTTATAATCGTTTTAAATAAATTATCTTTAAATTGGTTGTATAATATTATCATCCATAAATTTTTAGATAAGATTTTGTTTATTATAAATAGCACTGACTATATACTAGAGGCACCTTGGAGAATGTCGTGTGCGCCATGTTGTCTTAGAATATTTGGTTCATAGACAGCACGGCGCCAGGCTTCGTCTAAAAGATTCTTTGATTAGTGGTAGGTATACATAATTCTCGTGTCACGTTGTTGCTCACTATGAACTCTGAAATTATCTAACTGATTTTAACTTTTTTAAATGTGTGTTTTGTTGACGTGACTAAGAAAGGACAGTTAAAAGACCAATAGGAACCCAGAATGATTGAAAAGAGACGCAGAAGAGGTTACGTGGGTAAACTAGTAATAATATTGTATTTGGTTTCATTATACATAATATATAGTAAAGTGTGTATATGTGTATGTATTTATATAGGTATGTAAATATTGTTTGAATATTCACGACATTCACTTGATGGTGTGTAACTGGTGTAGAAACTGCCTCCAATTAAACACCCGATATCTATACTAAGGTTGTCTGGAAGAAATCACCGTGAGCAATAAGACCGCCAATAGTTACTCACACTACTCACACATCATAGAATATATTTCACCATTTCCTGTAAGCAATAAAAACGTGTAGTTGCTAACTGAATATATATATATATCTACTTATAATGTAGCTTTATATGAACTACTTATTAAGTACTTACACAGAGTACTAAGAGCATTAAGTATGGGCTGCATATTTTGTACTAAACACGATTTTCTTATGAATGGTTCACGATATAAAAACCTTATAAATTGCAATGTTTATAAATATATATATATAATAACAATAATAATAGATATATATATATATATATCTATTATATTACAGTCTTTAAAATATAACTTGATCTTGGTGACTGTTTTTAATTAAGTAGTTACGTATTTTTAATTAAATGGAATACTGACACTTAAGGAATAGATTGTAAACATGACATTACGTTAGTACAAAGTTACGATAGGCATCTATTTTATTAGGACTGTAGTACACATACTACCGTAATTAATTTAGTGAACTACATTAACGAGTACTCACACACATAGAGTACGCGATCCCCCTCATGACACAGTCTGAGGTCACGTAGAAATCGGGACATACAAGTCAGTGGTTTCTAGTTCATGTAAAACATTAAATGTGTTGAAAGATTGGTTAGGCTTTTTTTTCCTTTGTTCTCTCAAAATATATTAATGAATTCAACGTTAAGTTATAAACATGTTTTAATGTATCCAAGTATAATTAAAACATTAGTATCAAGCGGCAATGACAACTAATTTCTTAATTTATTTTATCCTAATGTTATTTAGAACTCAGGACAGACTAAAAATATTATTCTATATATTTCGTGGCTTCAAATGAATAATATTTTTTTTATTTATATACATTTTTAGAGTTCCGTACTCTGTACCAAAAACTAAATTCTTATACAATCACAGGCCCGTTTCTAAATTAAAAAACAACAAACCGTTTTATTAAAATTAATTTATTTCTAATATTTATTATTAGAAATAAATTAATTTTAATAACATTGTAGCAACTCCGACTTTTAAATCCACGTGAAATGGGTGACTACGAAACCCTATTTTATGTGTGGGCTGACACGTATTTGGTCGGTTTTTTTACTTTGTAGCATGTGTAAACTTATTTGCAAGATACAAAGTCTTGAAACAAATAAACAGGCACTTCAGAGATCATTTAGTGTAAATAAATTGATTTGACTCTAAAGCCAAAAGACAAAAGTTTCTGTGATTTCCGTGTATTGGCAACAACAATTGTCAACCAATGTTGGGAATCGTGTTTCTGTTTTTTAGCGATAAACATTAAAAGAATACGCTTGTTGCAGATATTTATTGGCTCTGTGGAGACGCTTTATTGGAAACAAAACGAAACATGTGTGACACGTGGACGAAGAAATCAATCGAGCTGTTAATTGACCTATATCGCATAGAAATACGATAAACGTTTCTGGTTTGTCCATCTTTAATACGGCCTGCTAACAAATCATCTCTTCTCAAAGCATTTAATAGTTCAATCCCTCCATGTACTTTTCTTCCTTTTAGGCTTGGTCGTATAATGTTATCGTCGTTCGAAGACCGGTTATCGTGGAGGCGGCTTATTGTCAACTAAAATATTTTTCTAATTGTGACGTGGTGTAGATTTTCTAAAGAATTGCAAATAGTGGGAAATACTGAAATTGCCAATAATTTCGGTGGAGACGCGCCTTAATGTACCTAAATAGTGAAATTTCTAATGTAAATATTTAATTAATTAGGTCAAAATAAAAAATATAAGTATAATTACTACTAATATTAGAATCAGAACATATATTTATACTATTATTATTCCATTTTTTACGAGTAGGTATTGTGCAGTGTTCTCGATGCTGTGGCAGTTGGCCAGGTGACTGCATTAACTATGTAGGTTAGTTAGGTAATGCAGTGATTTATTATTATTACTATATCATTGTGTATTGTTTGTTATATTTGTTTGTTAGGTTAGATTGTTAAGTTTGGAATTAGGAAAATTGTATGTGTTTTACACATTTTTTTTTATGAATTTAAAAAATATCAAAGATAATAAAGGTAATTAAATTTAAAATATACTCTGTATGAGTCATGGTTTGCAATAATTGCATAATCAAATTAATAATAAAATTTCTGTTAAAAAATTAGTTTAAAAACTAAAAACATGCTTTTAAAAGTCAGTTACAAACAATCATACAAACAAAGCTAATAAAAGCATTTTAAAAAGAGGGCAGGAAAACAAAGATTTTTCTGATGGTTTATCTTGAACTCTTGAATATCATCAGTAAAAATATTTTAGGCGGTTTATTCATTGGATTATTTTTATAACATGATCTGTATATTTCTGAAGCAAACTATACTTCATACATAAAGTGTTGATGTGTTGGCTTGCTTGACTGAATGACTTATGTCCGCAGGACCGGGCAGGGCAGAACCACGATGAATTTTCATCTGAATATGCGTTTATTTCGCTCAGCATCTTGCCGACTTGGCGACGCTCATTTTAAAGAGAAACAATAAGCTATTTTCCTAATTTACAAGTAGTCCCTAATTATTTGTTTTAAGGTTACGGTGACTCCAGCAAAGTCATGTTTCTCATCTAATAATGTTGAGTTTAAAATGTCGGCAAAAACATTACTACCGTTAAGTAGAAATTTATTTAAATTAAATCATCAAGTTCAATGTTTTCTGACATCATCTTTTCCCATTGAAATTTACTCCATAATGTTTTCTTTCGAAGGATTGTTTTACATATTTCTACTAATTGGTGGTCGCCTAAACCATGTTTCTTTTTTTGTTTTTCTTCAGCTTTCCGCACTCCTCTTCCATATGAACCTTAACTAAGCCAAATTTCATCCTTCTTCGTTCACATATTTTCGTAAACAAGTACCAATTATTACAAAAAAAAAACCCGACTTCGTGAGACGTGGTCGCTTTTTTGAAGTGAAAACTTCTTTAGCGGCTCTGTGTACTTTTTTTGGATTGGGTAAAAATGTATAAACTCGCGTCAGGTCACGTGACCTGATCGAAAATTCGTAAGACGGATGGAGAGAGGACGTATAAACTCGCGTCAGGTCACGTGACCTGATTGTCATGTTTGTGTACGATAGCGCAATAAATGAATATTGTATTCCACCACATAAATAATAGTAGGTACTTTTATACTGATAATGAAAGCAATTCGTACAAAATTATTCTCTTACCATTCCAAAATATCAAAAATGCACAACGTTAATATTCAAGTTTTCACTTCTGCCGGCACTCCCGGAGTGCAACCCGTCGATTTTTTTTTTTTATAATATCATTATTTTGTTTTTTTTTTAGTTTGATGTACCCAGTGTCATTCTCACAACTACAACGAATCTATTGACACCAATCACATAAACATACGACATGTCGTTTAGGCTCTAGGACGTGCCAAAGAAATCTACGTACATACACTCGAAAAACATAGCCCCCCTTTGGCAGTCGGGTAAAAAGGGTATAAAGATTTTGTTTCACGTTTTAATATATAATCTCTGAACCTTGTATTGGTTGAGTTGATTACAGTAAAGAGGCTATCACTGAGTTATCTATTAGCTCATTCAGTAATATGTTACTTAATTCAACATATATGATAAAATGGGGAAAATAGTCACTTTTTTAATAAATCTTACCTAGATTTATTATAATAATTTTTAAGCTCATGTACAAATATACTATGTGCAAATATCATACACATGTATTATAGCCAAAAATCAGTTCTTTTAATCTTTGTTTCGAATCTTCGAAATGAGCTTACTATGTAAAGTGTAAGTTAGCTTAACTTTACAGCCAAAAATATTTAAAATACCCTAACGAAAATCCGACTTTTATATTTCAACATAAAAAACGTATATGCAAATAGAAAAATCGATTCATGAGTAACGAAAATATCGATAAATTCAATATAATATAGCAGCTGAACGAAGAACTCTCTCCCTTTTTCAACTCGATTAAAAAGAATGTAGTGATAGCAACAAAGTTAAGTTTTTCATGATTTTGAGTTATATAGGTATCTGTGGTAGGTAGTTTCAATAGATAATATAAACTTATACCTAATACATAAACTGACACAACCGTTTGACTTCTTTTAATCTTTATTTTAATGTATTTTTTTCAATTGGAATAACTCAACATTGAAACACTAATTTATGTAACTTCAATAGAAAGTTAAATACCTATTTCTGTAAATTAATAATGATATGCATTTACGTCCATATATTTAGCGTCTGACACACAAAGGCAAACACATTGCAATTCAATTCAAAGTGTCTAAAGACGCATTCAATCAACATAAATTATACTTGGAGAATAGTAGAGCTGCTCTAAGTTGAGCATTTTAAATATTATTAACATGTTATATGTATATTGGTTATAACAGTTTAGAGTAGCCTATACCCTTCCTCAAGAATTACAATATTGTGTAGCGTTTAGACGTGAAAGCGTAAGATTAATAAATAATAATAATCTATACTAATATTATAAAGAAGTAAAGTTTGTGTGTTTGTTAAATTGTAGGGGGTAATCTCGGGATCTACTAAACCGATTTTAAAAATTCTTTCACCCATAGAAAGGCACATTATTGCTGAGTGTCATAGGCTATATTTTATTTTGGAAAAAAATAGGGTTCCGTAAGACATTTGGGTTTTTCGGACACAAGGTGTAAAAATCAACCAGAAAAGTTACTTATTTTGCGAAAATTTTCATGCTACAGGCTATATAATAATTTATAAAGATACTAGCTTCGCCTCGCGACGTTGCCTGTGATTATTGTCGTACCGCGGGTAGCACCGCGGGGTTCAGCTAGTAATAAATATTTCGGAAAATTTAAAAAACACACAATGCCATCTAGTCCCAAGCTAAGAAGAGCTTGTGTTATGGGTACTAGATAACTGATATAAATACATATTATACTCTTTTTTTTGTAAATACATCATATTATACATAGAAAACAACCAAACTTCAAAACAAATATTTGGTCCGATCCGGGAATCGAACCCAAGACCTCAAGCACAGCAGTCGCTTACGCTACCACTCGCGCCACCGAGGCAGTCTACCTACTTGCAACTAACAAAATTATGTAAACACGGATTAAACTTGAAAGTCTATTTCTACAAAGTCGTTTCCGCTGTCTTTCTGCCCCTATAAATGCTTAGATATTTGAACATACGCAATGGATTTGATGCGGTTTTCTTTAATAGATAGAGTGATTCAAGAGGGAGGTTTATATATATAAAACATGTATAATATAGTAGAGAAACACTGATAGTTTTAGGTTTCTAATGTCATGTCGTACATAAACACATTGTTTTGCGCTCACATTGCAAACGTTGGCTGAACCCAACGAAATAGATCAAAATAATGTACTACAGTATTGCACACTTTACACAGGTTTACTAGAAAGTCTGAATTAGTATATGTCTATCTCTTAGGGATAACCCACAATAACCATCTTTCTTTACGAGAAATAATGTCTTATTTACGAAGCAATAAGCAATACAGCATTAATCCTTATTCAATTAAGTACTTTAAATACATTGTGCATTTAATATTGATCATTCAACCATTTGCCGTCCACTGCTGAACGTAGGTTTCCCTCAAGGAGCGCCAACTATCCCGGTCTTGGGCAGTCCGCATCCATCCGCTGCCAGCCACTCTTTTTAAGTCGTAAATCCACCGTGCCGCGGGGCGCCCTACACTACGTTTGCCTAATCGCGATCTCCAGTCAAGTACATTTCGGCTCCACCGACCATCAGTACGTCTAGAGACATGACCGATCTGATCTGATAGAATTCGGAACGAGGTTATTCGACAGAGAACTAGAGTAACCAACATCGCACGGAGAATCAGTACGCTGAAGTGGAAAATGAATACATTCGAAGATATTACAGATTTAAAAAAGCACGAATCATATCGTCGGTGGGTGCATCTGAAGGCCACCCGTGCGAAGCCGGGGCGGGTCGTTAATTGACTATAATGTAACGTAAATGTACCTAGATTAACAGATATTACACTCATGCAGAGTGTAATATGTATCTGCATGACAATGTTAGGTATTATGTGGTATCTTAAAGGTTATCGGACGACGAAGTCAGGTGGCAGATTGAAAAACGTGATCATTTCTCTGATGATTTCTACAGAGTTATTATACCTAGGGGTAATATTGCATTACCTATACCTAACATAGTTATCAAAATGCAACTTAGTTATTATTATTACATTAGTTTACACACACAACAGTACAAATCTAGTTATTTTGGTAGGCTATTTTAGCGTGTATTTTACTTTGATAAACTATATCAGACTGCCTCGGTGGCGCAGTGGTAGCGTATGTGACTGCTGTGCTTGAGGTCCCGGGTTCGTTGCCCGGGTCGGACCAAATGTGTGTATGATCTCCAAATATTTGCTTCGGAGTTTGGATGTTTTCTATGTATATAAGTATTTCTATCAGTTGTTTAGTATCCATAACACAAGCTCTGCTTAGTTTGGGACTAGATGACGTCGTGTGTTAGATGTCCGAAATATTTTTTCTGTGGTTTGAGCGTTTAATTTGTGTCGTGTCACGTAGTTGTTAACTCTGCAAGTAGTTTATTACTAGAATACAAGTACGAACAGGCAGTAAATGGTGAAAATATGAAAGACATGTTTTATTACTTTAACGTTGCCTAATACAGTGAGGTACAATATATTTTAGTATTCCCATAAATAGTTATAAAACCATGGCAGTAAAGTTTGATGTGTTTTGTAAATAGTTCAATAAAATATTTACAAGAAATACATTACGTGACCGTCCTTGGTACATTGAAAAGTACACATAAATAATCATCTATGTGTTACGTAATAAATAATAAGCAGCAAATTATCTTTTTCCTAAAGGAGAGCCACGCTTCGGCACGAATGGGCCGGCTCGACCGGAGTGATACCGCGATCTCACAGCATACCGGTGTGAAACAGCGCTTGTTTCACCGAGTGAGTGAGGATACATCATCATCATCATCATCAGCCTATCGCAGTCCACTGCTGGACATAGGCCTCTCCAATTGAGAGAGTCTTCCCCCCTCCCCTCTGTCTGTGAGGCCGTAGTATTACTCCGGTCGAGCCGACCCATTCATGCCGAAGCGTGGCTCTCCCACGGTGAACCCCCTTTTTTTCCTTTAGAGCCCCCGCAGACTACAAACTCTTAAGCGACCGATTATTTGATCGAGTTGGCTTTTGTCTTATTTGTCGGTCGAAACCGAATCGTTATAATGTGCGCACCCCCATACATGTTCATACTGATTATGAAACCAACCAAACTTTAGGCTGATTAGAGAGTTTGTCGTCTGCGGGGGCTACTAAAAGTAGATTAAAATCTTGCGTATCGTCTCCCGGCGAAACTATTGCAGTATCACTGATATGTCTAGTTTCGCAGCATTCTTAACGAATCTCATTAGTATGATGTGTCATCGGGCAATCGCTAAGAGTAGGAAGTGTTCGATGCAAGGTCAGGGTGTTACATCTATTTCGCCGACGAACTAAATTAGCAGTAAGTATATTTCAAGTATGTTTACTAAAAGACATACAAAGATAAACTTGACCTGATTCATATGCAGACATTTGTTATCAAATTGATAAATCGTATACTGATACAACAGAAAAATGACAAATTTGTGCGATATTCAGTATTTTAATTTAAATTAGGTGCAGCCCTTGTTGCTTTTAAAGCAAATGTTTACAAGTTTTATGTTTCGGTCTACGTTTACTTTTAAAGTGTTAAGATAGAGAAGTTCATTTCCATATTGACGTTAACCCTTTCACACTCGATGACCACAATTGAGGACACGAAAATCTAAAATATATTGCAGTTTGAATATCTTAAATTAATTCAACCTAATTTAAAACAGTTGCACTCAATTGTCAATAAAATTAATATTAAATTATGTATTTTTGTGTTATTTTTGGTTTATTTTACCTGAAATATTTTCTCTTTTACAATTTTTTCACCGTCCTGAAATCCCCTCGGATACCACCTGCTGGTGGCATCTCGGTCTCGAACCGACTAATACCGTCTCGGGTACTAGGAGCCGGGAAACCAGGTGCACCCTAGAAAGGAAAACCCTGGAACGCCGACGTACCTCGGGCTACCTACAGTTTGTAGATGGCCTCCTCCCGTGTGGAAACTCCGATGTTTCCGTTGGTGTCCCCAAAATGAGCACGCGCACCCCATATTTGCTAGGATGACAGATGGCCTCATGTGCCACCCCGCTTATGGAGGACGGAGATCATTTTGTGATCTCTGCCGTACCTGGCCCGTTCCCAGGCTTGAGGATAGGGAGAGTTATAAACCTTTTCCGGTCCTGCTCCGCCGTCTCCTTAACCAACATAACTTGCTCGCAAAAGAACACCTACTAGTTCTTTTTTGTTTTTGAATCGCTATACAATTTCCCACAGATTAGTATATATATATATATATATACTCTAAAGAATTTGAATACAGAATTTTTAAATATATAAGAAGTTAAAAGAGCAGTGAAAAAGCTACAGAATTACACACCTGTAACTCGAGAGTTGACTTAAATGACCCACTGACTCATTTATTGCCCTATATATTCTTTGGTATTGTTATATTCCATAACCTCTACAATCTAACCAACGTTTGTGACATCCGACTTTTATATCAGATTAAACAAACAAACAATCAAAGAGACAATTCTTCGGTTTTATTTCATCATATCATTTATTAGTCACTATTAGACAAGATAACCCTCTGAACGTTGTGACTCATGTAATTTGGGCGGAGATGGGTGTAGATCGTCCGATGCTCACGTGTTGTTTTTTGTTTATTGCAGATCGTGTTTTATTTAGCAAACATACTAACTTGCCAAATTAAAACGATCTTCTACTTATTTATAAACGTTTATTTAATTTGTAATTTGCATTCTAAGGACACTAAGCAACATTTTAAAACCTTGGTCTTTAAAAAGACGAGAAAATTTTAGCAACGCATGTCAACGGAGTCTATATCATCACTCTTTACTTGATAACCAGATTAACGAGAACAATTTACGAGAAATCACGAACAACGAGAAAACGTTGTTGTACAATTTTCTATTAGGGATTATTTTTCCTACAATTTTCTATTAGGAATTGTAATTGTTAAACTTTCCCATGCTGACAGATTTAGCAAAATAACTTTCACGATCAGCTTGATATTCACGTTTTTATGTACGTATCACAGTTCGTATACCTATTACATATTGTGATCTGATTTGAGCTGGATTCCACTTTGCCCTATCAATCATAAATATGCTAATATCAGTCTGTTGTTACCCGCCGTGTGTATACGGCGGGTAACAACAGACTGTACATGTGACAGTATCATGCCTTCTTGCACGTTGTCATCACATGTACACGATCGTTGATAAATAATATTTATGTAATAAATGTGTCAATAGTCAGTTAATGTTCCATGCTTTAATCACGATCAATTAACAGCTTAACGACTAAGATTGTATTAATAATTAGCTTGTACTATTTTAAGGCCTACCGCAATACAGAATATTGATACCTAGGTAAAATTTCACGTAACTTTATGCGCTTATAACTGTGTAGGATCTGTCTGATATCTATTGTAGAGTAATGAAACGATACCGCGTTCAACAAAACATCAAACTGTATCGTCAATTATCGGCAGCGTTTGACAGTCATAGGCCTCTCCTAAGCAAGAAGATTTTGGCCTTGTATACCACGCTGTTATAGGGCTTGTTTCGAATTTTCCTTCTCTTTGCAGTGATGTTGATCTTCATTAATTTGCCCTTAGTCGTAGTCCATGTCCATTGTCCAAGTCCACACACCATGAATGATTAGAAGTGATGATACTTCGTGTTCTTAATGACACTGTTTATCATTTACATTCTAAACAATTTACACCACAGACAAGTGAGCCAAGTGCACTAGTTCTGACATGTCTATGTAAGCAATTTTCCTAGAAATTGATGACATATGATGGGATTACCATAAACATAATAAACTGTCAGTTGTCACGAAAACTTGTAGCATGTTAATTGTTTACGTAAATAAAAAAAAAGGTTTCCCTCTTTCGTTATCGACTCATTCATTTATTTTGCTGACAAAGCAAATATGTTTTCTAATACCAAAATATTAGTTGACATGCCATTCTGCCATCTGTGATATTAACTCTTATTGACCACGTACTGCACAAGGAATCACATTTTACTTCTTCTTTTGATAAAATGGCAACCAGCCGGATCACTCGGATGACCAATGTCAAGTATTTATAGTCTTCAATTATAAGTCTTCGAGTCTTCAATTCTTCGTCATGGTGAAATTAATGATAAAAAATATATAAAATGTGGATGACATGAAATAGGGTCCGTCTTTCGAAAAAACAAAAACAATTTCCACATTTTAGTCAACATGGACTACAGAAACTGTCAAGTGTGTGTTTGACAGCTTGCCAGCTACCCTGTGTCATCGTTTTGCAATTTTAGTAAAACTCGTTTAGTACATAGCATGAGCAGTGTTATTCAACATGAATAACATTTTATTTTCCTGTTAGTATTTTACAACTTACAAACGTATTATCTTTCTTTGAACTGATTACAGCGATACGATACATAACGTCAGCTAAAATTCAATAAACTTTAACTACGGAAGTGATGCACCAAGGTCAGAGGATATAATTAATATGTATAATTGTACTATTTCGGATATGATACGATAACTCGACCGTAAAAGATATTGCAGTACTAATTAAACACCTTTAAAGTTTTGGGTCACACGTGGGTTGAAAGACCTTACTATACTAAATTTGATCCGGAAGATCTTTCGCTTTAGATTCTGTAATTGGTATATATATAATGAAGATGATTTCAAGATAAGGATGTGTCACCTACACAAAGATAGTGTCTTGTCTCAGCACCTAAATTTGGAGTAGGATATATGAAGATCTTAATTCTCACGATATGAATAACATACGCAAGCAAATAGTTATAAATATCACTATTACACAGTTGAGTTTTCCTTAAATTCGTAAAGTAGGACAAATTCTTTTCTTTTGGACTTCCCGTAACAGCGACATTGGCCTGTATGAATAGATCTTTGAGTTCATAACTCCGAGTGTAACTTACAATGCTTAATTAAAAAAAATACGATTACCAACTGTGCGTTTGAGTTTACCGAACAAACTCAAAGTGTTACGCGTGTAAATTACGCAATGAAACCAAACGAAATGGGTATTTTTTTCCTGTTGTTTAGAGAGGAAAAAAATACTTAGATTACAGTTTATTTGTTTGGTGTTTCGCAATCGTGGGTTTAAAAATGGTTAGAGTATTTCCCTATTAAAGTTTTTGGGCTCAGTATGTCAATACTGCTGTATAAGCTTAGAAATATCTATTTAGGTTACGAAAAATTAAGATATCAACATAATACACATAGATTGGTTGGAATTGACGCTTATCTCTCGATAAGGTAGTTTTACGCATCTGAGGCGTGGGTCAAACGAATAGTGGCCACTCATGGTCATTCGTTTAAATAGGCTGGATTATTTTTAAAAGTATGGCCACCTGTGACTGTAAAACTTCTAACTCTAGTTGCCAATTTTTTTTTTTAAATTTAATTATTGAAATCTATACAAATAAATAAAATTGGAGTGTCTGTTTGTAATATTAAAATAACCGCTTTCTACTACATGCATATGAATGTATATACCGTACACATACCAAAATATATATTTTTAAAATTTTTGTCTGTCTGTCTGTCTGTTTGTTCCGGCTAATCTCTGGAACGGCTGGACCTATTTGGACGGGACTTTCACTGGTAGGTAGCTGATGGTACAAGGAGTAACTTAGGCTTACATTTTTTTAGACTAGCTTCGCCCCGCGGCGTTACCCACGATACGACAATAACCGCGGGTAACACCGCGGGGTTCAGCTAGTAAGTAAATAAAAATGAAGAATTATATGAAAAAAAAAGATTAACCTGCCAATTTTGTTTATTTTCTATGATTTAAATTTTAAAGTTGCAAACGTTGATGAATCTAATAAATAAATATAAATATTATAATTATTTTTACTTATGTTTTTTCATTATTTAATATTCTGTAACACTTGAAAATATAAATTATTTTTAGCATTATGCAAATGTAATTAAATACAAGTGTATATAATTTGAATCTATTTGTAAAAATAAAAAATCGACACAAATGAATATGCACGCGTTTGTGACCTCTACACCGTAACGTCTACGAATTAGAATAATTTATTCGTGTAATAACAGAGTAATAATTACTATTCAAGTGAAAATATATGACATTCCAAAGAAATTGTTATGTACGAATGCTGACAATGCCACGTCACAGCACTTCAGTTGAATCGTAACATGAAAAACGCCGCAACTATGGCCAGTTCACTTGATCTGATTACTCAACGACATCAGGCCATATTGGCAATAATAAAATAAATATCACTTCTAAACTATAAGCCATAAGGTTCATAATACGTTGAATTTATCTTAATTAGGCGTTTCTCATTCGAAATGATCTGACATTATTATTTTGGACTACTAACCAGATTTTAAGATTAGTAAATTATTTTTCACTAGAACTTTCAAAGTGTCCATTTCATTTGTGTTATTTATTTATTTATTTATTAAAACTTCCTGCAAACATGTTGCACAAGGCGGACTTAATGCCACAGGCATTTTCTTCCAGACAAACCTTTGGGTGTTGCGAAGTTATTTGTGGCAGGTGTGTGTTTATACGACACGAGAGACTAAATAAAATTATTTTATGAAATACAATGATTCGTACAGATAAATAGGTGCTAGATATACATACATTGAATATAATTTATACATATACAATATAAATATAAAAAATAAATAAAAGTAAATATATAAATCATATATATATTACATATATAATAGACACTTTTAAGTGTTATTCTGATGCCTCCGTCAGCAGGTCCCTAAAGTGCGTACTTTGAATTTAAAAGATAATCGGCTAGTAGCCGTCCTGATTTCTAGTGGGAGTGCGTTCCACAGAGTAACAGCTCGAACAAGGAAAGAGGAATGGACTGTGCTGGAAATGTGTGCAGGACAAAGAAGGAGAAGATTATTAGAAGACCGAAGATTCCTGTCATGGTTAGAGCAGAGATATTGGAGCTGGGATGTTAAGTAAGTAGGTGAGTTCGGTGATTTGTGTTCAAGATTGTCATCCAAAAAAATCTTTGTATCTGGAAATAAATATTGGTACGTTCCGTATGTAAGTCTATACTTGTGAATGAATATAATAATAATATAATACATTCATAACAGTAACAGGACCTCCTGTATCCTCACTCACTCGGTGAAACACAGCGCAGGCGCTGTGTCACACTGGTTTTCTGTGAGGCTGTGGTATCACTCCGTATTCATAGGCCCCGTATTATGTTAGCCTTGTTATAGAGTTTTTCAGATTATTAGAAATACTTAATAGCAGCTCGGAGTTTGGAAGTTCAGAACCCCCGTGCCTCGGAGAGCACGTAAAGCTGTTGGTCCTGCGCCTGATCTCTCCCCGATCGTGTCGGTTAACCGTTCCATCGGATTATGAGAGAGAGGGAACAGAGGGTGCACACTTGTGCATTATAATATATCCTGCGTAGTTGTGCTCTCTGTTGAGACTGCCGCCGTGGCCGCATTCGGCTAGGGGAACATCATTATGTTAAACTACTTGTGGTGGACTTAACTAATTGGTTAAATCAACATTTCTTAATACACATCAATTTGGTTTAGAAAAGTGTTGATAGTCCACGACATCAAGTTTCCGACAGTAAAAAATAAAGAAACTAAATAGTATATATTTTATTTTTATATACTAACATTGTAATGTTTAGATTATAGCCACACTATTCTAGTCCACGGGCCCACGTACAAGGGATTTCAGTGATTAATAACAGGCTGAAAGTTTATACACAGCTTCGTTTTGACGAGACCCCCAACTTTTATTATTGGACCAAATTCTGATAGTGGCAGGAAAAAGCGGGATAGGGAGCGAAACACGTCGATTTGATGAGTGTCCCAAATTAATAAATAACAGTTTCTAAAAATCAATACTTCGAGAAAATACGATGGAAAACTGAGAAAAACTTGTGGCATACAAAGTGAATGGTACCTTCCCGAGTGACCCCCAGCTCTAACATGTCAGAATGGTGACTTGAAAATTTTTATTCATTTTCATTAATAACAAACTGATTTTTGTTTTGGCGCTTGCAAAATATATATTTTACATAAAAAATGCATCGGCATACAAATTAGATGGTAATATTTTTTTGAGACCTACACTCGAAAGTTGTCAAGATTATGTTAATATTTTTTCGAGTTGTAAGCTGTGTATAAACTTTCAGCCTGTTATTAATCACTGAAATCCCTTGTACGTGGGCCCGTGGACTATTCGTCACCGTAACAATCGTATCTTCCTGAAAGCATTATTTGTTATCGATCGCTGGTCGTCAGAAAAATTACATTTGTAATACCTACGTGAGAACCATCAAAACATCAATGACCACCTGATAAAACAGTTAGTCATAGTATTTAATCTTGCGCTTATTTAATCTTGTTATATTAATTTTGTAACATTGTAAAATATAAAGATAAAAATATATTATACAGTTGATAACGCTAAACTGTAAATAGCAAAAAAGTAATGAAAAATATGTAATGAAAGTATTTCTTATTCAGTTATTGTACCGACTAGTTGCTGACTTACACGTGCCATGCTTCGACACATAGACTGGACTTGGCTCGACCGGAGTGACACCAGAGTCATATCGTATTATCTCCTGAATAGATAGACATCTTTCTAAATCTGGGCCTTCTCCAAATTTTTTGATGTGGGTTATGATTGAACTTCACAAAACCGACATTTGTCCCAGTTATGTAAAATTCTTAAGTGACTTTCAAACGTCATTTACGTGTATATGATTTCTGTTTAATCCATTATAAAACGCTAAAAAAATTCATGGCATGGCATGCCGCCAATTTTAATACAATATCATTTTCCGTTATAACCATTTTAACCGACTTCAAAAAAGGAGGTGGTTTCTTAATTCGAACGTTTTTTTATGTGTTCGTGGATAACTTTGTTGTTTATGAATCGATTTCAATGATTATTGTTAACTCTAAGTAATGAGCATTATTTGTCATTGTAGTATTAATCACGAAGGAAAATATTTTAGTATATATTTTAGTACATATGTTTACGGTAAATAATTCGGATTGTCGTAACCTATTTTCACTTCTTGGCTGCCCTAAGAGGCTGCTAAGGGAGCCAACTACGAAGGACAAATAACTGCAAAGAGACCAAAGAATATGAAAGGCTGTTAATATGTTATGTGTTTTAATATTTTCATGTTTATGTGAATTAGTAATGTTTATGTGTGATAAATATTCATTCCGTAGGTTAAGATCTCATTAATTGCTTGAACTTGTTTACAGGAAGTCCATGAAATGGGACACTAGTTTCAAACACTCGTAATACCTACTGGTGTTTCATCATCACTGGAATCATGTTGAACTAGTGCTCAGTTCATTTTAAGGTTGCCTGGAAGAATTTGTTCCAAGTAATAATTGCCGGTCATTATATTAGGTACTTTTCTTTGTATATTTTATAGATGTGAAAACTTTGGTACAGAAATAAAGTATGATCTATCTATCTAGTCCTAACAAGAAAATCGAAACTGATTGTAATAATAGAAGTAAGTTCTTATCGTTCATATCTAATAACATTACGTGAATGAATCATTTGTAAAACTTATTATTCTATAGTCTGGCCACTGAGAGAATGCGTTCCTGACAGGTCGTGATTCAATGGGCGATGTAACTTTGAACTGGCGTACAATTTATGGCAAAATTTTAAATATCTTTTATTAACCTTAATAATGTGTAATAACATAAAAAATTGAATAATCATGCCAATGTACAATAAACGTTTTATTTTGGGCTAAAGTTATTAACAATTAATCAATTAATTAATTTAAGAACAATAATTTTAAAAGTCTAACGACGTCAAACTGCGCTGTTTCAAGGTTATGTCAATAGTTTGTTTTTGTAGTGATGAGACAAAATAATACTGAATTGTAAATGAGTATTTTTGGAATCGTAATATATTCTGTCGGTCGATATATTGTTAAATAAATCGTTCTAATTTAATAATATATAATTTTATTTATTTATCTTTATTGAATACACAAAAAAACAGTAGAACAAGATGAGTTACAAAGTATGTAAGGATGTCGTACAGTCGAATGTTGTCACCATTTCAGGGAAATGTGCCGAAATGCTTTGGGCATTTATACGAACGACATTAAAGTTTCTGGGGACATCGGAGAAATTATTCGAGAGTGTGTATAATGTACTTAATACATATTTAATATAGTTTATAATACGATATAGGTACGACCAAACTAAACTTATGTAAATAATGGTCGTGATATCAGTCAGCTGAATTAAAAATAAATGACAAACTATTTTTAACCCTTTATATTTCTGGTAAAAAGAATTACTTGTCTAAGAGGAGCAAAAAAAATGATAATTGGGACAATGTCATTTTCGTTGACGAGACATGGCTGAACACCAATCATGAGCTTTCTCGTTCTTGGACAGATGACACTCAAGCGTCGACGTCGAAAGTGCCAATCGGTAAAGGAGCCCGTCTCATAATATGCCACGCTGGTTGTGCGAAGTATGGTTTTGTGGAAAATGGTTTATTAGCATTTGAGTCAAAAACTACTACTGACTACCACGAAGAAATGAATGCGGCTGTATTCAAGGAGTGGTTCCAGGATGTGTTGCTACCTGGCCTTCCAGAGCCTTCAGTTATAATAATGGATAACGCCCCTCATCATTCGGTGCAAATAAATAAAGCACCTACTCAAGCTAATAGAAAAGAGGAATTGGTGGCTTGGCTGCAAAGAAGTGGCATTGACGCAAATATGTCAATGCTAAAAGCTGAGCTGATGAAATTAGTCAACGACCATAAGCTATCAAATATTCGAATTCCTCCATATCACTGCCAGTACAATGCCATAGAGCTAATCTGGGCTCAAATTAAAGGTTATGCAGCCCGCCATAATACTTCTCCACCATATGGCAAAAAAAAGATGAAGACGCTTTTAAAAGAAGCATGCGAAAAAGTCACAAGAGATGACTGGATGAAGGTGGTTGAAAAAACTAAAAAAATGATATTTGATGACTTTGACCGCGATATTCGTATAGACACTATGATTGATAATAACATGATAATACATGTTGGTGAAGATGACAGCGAGTCCTCAAGCGAATCGGAGTCGGATTAAATTTTGATTTGACATTATTGAAATCCTAAAACTATGTATTTCATACTATATATTTTTCAATAAATACAGTATTTTTATTTTCTTTCCCTTGGTTTCCTTCAGAAATTACGATTAATTTTAATTCATCCATCAACAATTTTGTTAATATTGTGTTTGAAATATAAAATATATCTAAATTGAATAATTATGCATAATGAATGCTATAAATACTGTTACCAAATATTATTAATAATATTCATGGTACATCACTACTCATGACGAATTTACAAGTGTCAGAAACGCATTCTCTGAGTGGCCGGACTATACCAGGGACAATCTACACACTAATGTTATAAAACTAAAAAGTTTGTTTGTTTGGTTAAACGCGAATTTCAGAAAGTACCAGTCCGATTTAAAACAAATAATTGAGCATTGGATCGCCCAGTTATCGAGAAAGCCTCTAGGGCTCTAGGCTATATATCATCACTATGACCAAAAGGAGTGGAGTATCCATAAAAATGTTACAAAAACGGGGAAACTTTATTCCTTTTAAGAGCTTCCACAGCATGCGCTGTGTAAACTGTTAAAGTTTCACAAAAACAAAGTACCTATGAGAGAAACGTCTCCTTTTTAAAAGTGCTAAAAGAAAGCCGCGTCAGCCTAATGATGTCTGTCTTTAAAGGTTGACGCACCACGCAACAAAGGTTATACCTTTTTGTGGTAAACAATTTTGTTCACGCTGTCGCTGTTATGACATCACGCTACGGGTAATAGGAGACGCAGACGAGGTTGCGCGTGTCAGCTAGTTGTTAATAATACTAAGCGTGCTAAATCACGTGAAACGATTAAGTAAGTAGATCTACAATGTGTTTGATGAAAGGAATTTATTATTTAAAGTATATGTGGCATTCTTTATCAGCATCGCAAAACGTGATACCTACTCTGAACACAATCAAGAGCAAGGTTTTGATTAAATGTATTATGCAACTTCAGTAATCAATTTCACAGAGAAAAAAATACACAAACTAACAATTGTATTTATATACGAGCGTCAAAAACTTTTCCCGCATCATGGCAGCATTGCCACATTGAATGGCAATGCGAATTCTGATAACTACACAGAGTAATTCAACGACTTTCTTTACCATTAATACAAAATGCGTTTTAAAAGGAGGAAGAGCAACTTGAAGGTTAGATTACTTTACTTCATATTATTTAAAAGGAAATCCGCGACGAGAACAATTCCATTTGTAAATTCTACATAACTATCGTTAGTTTTAGAGATTGTAGCAAGATTTCAAGTCTGAAGATTTAGCCTGCCTTTATTGCTTGGAATTTGATTTTGCTTATCATCATGGAAAGTGTTCTAAATATGAAAATGTGTACTGCCCTATAGCGTATGATTATACTGATGAAAAAGAGAGATGTAAACGGTTCACAGAGATATAAATTATGTGTAACTATTCTAGAATCGCCAACCGCAAGACCAACAAGGCAGATAGTGCATTATAGCATTGTCTGTATTCATAATATGTACGATGACCACTACTCTGGGATTCTGCTCATGCTTACCATTAGCAGAGTAGAGTCATTTTCGAATGCTTGTACATATTTAGTCTTGCCATAAATATTGTTGCAAAGAAAAACATCATGTTTTTATTGTACGTAAAAGTTATTACTATTGCAGTGTGTTAGTGTAATACATTAATTAACAACTATTAAAAATATATAAAGCTTCCTCGAAGTAGACTACATTGGCTGCAATACAGTCCTTTAAATGTTGACGCCAATTATCAATAGCAGCACGCACTCTTTCTATGGGAAAATTCTTGGGACTCCAAATGATCATGGCGTTTAGAACAAGCCTCACTCTCTTAAACTAACTAGTTATTAGTCATAATTCAGTGTATTAAGATCAGGACTAGATGACGGCCAGTCTTCAGCGCTGATGAAGTCCAGAACGTTAGTTTCTAACCAAGATCGGGTGGATGAAGCTTTTTGACCCGACGCCGAGTCTTGCTGAAAGGACCATTCTTAGTTATTGAACATGGTGTTGTTAAGGGGCTTAACTACCGTCTCAAGAATGGTATCTTGATACACTTGTGCCGATGTTTTCATACCCTTTTCACAAAAATATGGATCAGTCACTCCATCGCTAACATCACTGAAGTCGGATAATGCCCACGTGAAGTTTATATAAACGTTATGTATCTTAAAAGGTATGAGTTACAAATGTAAAAGTGGCTTCATCAACGCGCATACATGGTAGGATTTGTCGAGGTAAGTCTAGGAAATCTATACAATTTAATTTCGTTTGTTTAATATTAAAATTTGATCATAATTCTACATCCAACCACTACACTAGACAATCAATTTGAAATTCAATTTGTGGGAATTTTTTTTTTTCGTAGATGTTTACACTCAAATATCATTGCACGATCACTACCAACTAATCGTTTATTAGCACTTCTTATCGTTAATTATTTATTACAAATAAATATAAATAACCTTTCGTCTTTTACATTTAATCACAGCTAATTAAATTATACGATAATTAAAAAAAATGATGAAATAATCACGCACAAAAGTTAGTGCAAAATAGCGAGCATGGTACATGGCAGTGATGCATGACAGAGATCAGATACGATACTGAGTAAGTAGTAGCTTGACCAATGTTTGCACACACTAATGCTGTACCTATAGTACAGAATAGACGATTCAATAGAAAATAAAACAAAGACAATAAATTTAAAAATAATTTATTGCTTTAAGTTATCTAAACTATATATTTAACTTATAACTAAAAGGTATAAGTTTAATTTAAAGTTTCGCTACTAAGAATAAAAAAGAAACAAAAAAAAAATGGTGATTATGAAAACGGAACTGTACTGACCTTTACTTTTTACCTTATTAGCTTGTAATTTTTTAACAGCTTTAAATATTTGTGGAAATAATTAATAACAAATTATTACAATAGCCTTCATGGTGTAGCGGTTAACGTATGCGACTGCCAATCAAGAGGTGACGAGTTCGATTGCCGTGTCGGGTCAAAAGTGTTGTTAGGTTTTGGAGGATGGAAGTTTGGCGGTGTTTTATGCATGTTAAACTGTCAGTCCCGGCTGTCAGTAACATCTAGTGCAATTGTTATTGGGACGTCAGTCCCCTAAAAAATAGTGTCAATTTTTTTTTATTATCGTGTGGAAATCTCCACACGGGCCACCCCCTCCGGGGTTTGGGGCGGGGTGCTGTGTGGGAATGGGATCGAGGAGGAATCCGGGAGCTACTGTTATTATGACATCCGGACCTCTCACAGCGCCTGTGGGCTGCGGGTCCCGTTTGCTGGCAAAATCTTTATTTAGGCTACGTGCGTATGTGTCGCCTTCTCGTGACTGGCCACTGAAGTGGATGAAGGGGAAAACCCGTCTCGTCCATTCGCGGCCTGTGTCCTTTTTCAAAAATCAAAGTTTCTTCTTGCCAAATTTTATTGAATTCAGTGAAAGCCTATCACACAGACAAACAGAGTTACTTTCTTTTCTTTATTTTTTCTTTATTGAATAGTGGGCAAACGAGCAGACGTATCACCTGATGGTAAGCGATTACCGCCGCCCATGGACACCCGCAACACCAAAGGCGTCACAAGTGCGTTGCCGACCTTTGGGGGATGGGAAAGGGGATGGGGGGAGGGGTTTGGGTATGGGCCTCCGGTATCCTCACTCACTCGGTGAAACACAGCGCAAACGCTATTTCACACCGGTTTTCTGTGAGGCCGTGGTATCACTCCGGTCGAGCCGACCCATTCATGCCGAAGCATAGCTCTCCCACGGTTAAATTACTATTAATTACGGTTAAGTTACTAATTAATAATACTACTATGGATTGGTGCTACGTTTTTATGTCAGAAGTAGGCAAATGAGAGTCAGAAGTAGGCAGAGTAAACGGGTCACGCAAGGTTAAGTGCCAACCGCGGCTGTTGCCAAGCGCATTCTAACTCCTTTACACATCTTTCCGTGGGAGCACCACGCTTCGGCATGAATGGGCCGGCTCGACTGGAGTGATACCACGGCCTCACAGAAAACCGGTGTGAAATAGCGGTTGCGCTGTGTTTCACCGAGTGAGTGAAGATACCGGAGGCCCATACCCCAACCCCTCCGCCATTCGCTCTCCCCATCCCCAAAGGTCGGCAACGCACTTGTGACGCTTTTGGTGGTGCGGGTGTCCATGGGCGGCGGTAATCGCTTACCATCGGGTGATGCGTCTGCTCGTTTGCCCACTATTCAATAAAAAAAAAAACTTATGATGCACTACGCAGTACTACTTACCAAAACCGCGGTTGTTTAGTTTTTACAATAAGCTCAACTTATACGAGGCTGTACTCTAGGTATAACTAGACTTATTAATATGTAATGTATAAAATGCAATACGAAGTCTGCATTCCTATACTGTATTTAGTCCGAGACGTATAAGGAATGCCTACGCATGCCAGAATTTGATATCATAACAATAGTATACAATGTATATATTTACAATAAATTATACTTGAGTTTTTTTTTGCATCTCACATGCTATTCATATTTATTTTTCTGGGACAAAAGATTACGCGTCGAGTTGATTTCTAAAAGAAATGCAGAAAACAAGAAAATTTAAACAATAAATACTTATGGTATTAGAATGTTCTAATCAACGGCCTAAACATCATTTTTAAGTAAAGGCCTATGTGCAGCTGTGGACTATTAAAAGATTACATAATACAATAAATTAAAAACCGTCAAAGAATGACACTCGGAATAAATACAATCTTTTAGTAACTAAAGTTTAACGGCACGTGTAGCCATGACCTGACGGTACACATGTAAAACCAACTGATTGTTTACTCATTTTTACAACTTTGTAGTGCTCAAATGACGTGTAAACATTTACCAGTTTGGTATACATTTAGCTAGTATTTGCTATATATTAAACTTTCTGTATTCCGGTTTCTTCCACAGTTAGCTACACATTTATCATCGATGATTACGTGACTTATGGTCGGGATGAAAGTCATTTTTTGCACCCGTCAACCTAACCTTTTGTATCAGCTAAAGAGCAAATATTGTAATAATAATAATAATTTTTATTTGCAGAAAATGTGCTTCTTACAGTAGGTGATTTACAATACCTATTTGAAGCACGAGACACATTTTTCACATTCGCTATTAAGACAGCATGCAAATATTATAAACTAGCTGAACCCCGCGGTGCTACCCGCGGTACGATGATAACTGCGGGCAACGCCGCGAGGCGAAGCTATATCTTTATAAATAGTAGCCTATGTGTTATTCTGATGTATAAGCTATATTGTGGTAAAGTTTCATTCAAATCCATTCAGTAGTTTTTACGTGAAAGAGTAACAAACATCCATACATACATACATCCATACTTACAAACTTTCGCCTTTATAATAGTAGTAGGATATCACAGCTTATCATGAGAACAAAACTACACAAAACATTAAATTGATATTTAAACTGCTTTTACGAATATATTATGTACATTACAGATCATGGATTAAACAATAAAAAAAACAAAAACATATTAAAATACTCACTACACGATGGTTTTAAGCGGGATAAGTTTTAAATTAATACAAGTCTGAAATGATCGTATATTTATATAATCCACATCTTATTTTAATTTACTTATTTATTTACAACTTTAAGCATTTCTGTACATAAGTGAACTTAATGCCATAGGCGTTTTCTACCAGCCAACCTTTGGCTTTTAAAGAAATCTAGAAAGGTTTGCACAGTGGGGTACAAACTTTTTCATTTGAAATCATCGTTACTTTAAATGAAAACATTTCCTTACCGATCTCTCCTGTGAAAAAATCGTATTACTGTTGACCTCGTCAAATACGTCAATTACTTACGCCTTTCGTTTTTGCAGACAACCAGATTGAAACAAACACATTTTTTTAACGAAGCTTTAATAGTTAGAACCATTATTTCGATTTTTTAGTTCCATTAGATTGTTAGAACATCTTGAAGACTTAATGACTTTATATCATTTTACACAGCTCGTTAGTCGTATATTCTGAATGTAAAATATCTCAAATACTCTTGACATCTATAATTAAGTTTTACAAACGTAATAACGCGAAGGAAGATAAAGAGTATATTTAATAGAAAGGAGTAAGAGAGAAAGAAATTAGAAGAAAACAAGGAGATTGCCAATACTTATGGATTTGAGTGTTGTTTGGAAATCAAACTCACTGTTGGCAAACTATCATTCACATTTTATTTAAACAAAATTTGTCAATTCAAACTGCCGTACTAGTCAAGTTGTTCGGTATTTTTTTTTTTGTAAGGACAACTCTCGCATTAGGAACATACATCCTGTGTAGCGGGGGACTTTACAAACATACATGTAACGGACACAAATAACACCCAGACTCAGGACAAAATTTTGTGGATCACACAAAGTGATGTCCCACGTGGGATTTGAACCCATGGCACTTGGCGAAGTAGCAAGCAGCGTAGTGACCGCTTAAACCACTAGGGCAACCGTGCAGTCAATATACACGGCACTACACTTGAAAACTCTCATAATGGTTATATAATAGAGTATTAAGAATTTTGAAGTAAGTGTTTGCTTTTTGGGCTTGAAAATGGCGTACAAGTTAGGTATTACGCAAACATGACCGCGCTCTAGGAAAACTTTTATTGATTCCCCAGTGTGCGAGCCAGCGTTTATGCCATAACTGTGGCACAATATACCTACCCACGACCTTGATATCTTTCTCTTTAATATTTTGTGCAATAAACAAGTTCTAGGTTCATTTTTACTGTATACGATTGCTCTGATGGTTTCCTCATTGTATAATTACGTTGAGCGTTTTGGACTAACCCCAAGGAAACATATTTGTTTAAGTCACAGTAACGTGCAGAGAGCGTATGTTTAAATTTCAACAAAATCAATTTAACTACAGTTTTTTTTTACTTCACGTATAACTTTTGTTGCTTATTTTAGAACATAGATATTTTCGTCTTTGTATTGTTTCAATGATCTATTTCCTAATAAGTTATTGTGAGTGTAACTGCACAACTTTTGTAGATAAATAGATTTATCATAAAATGAAATTAACAGGTATGATAAAACTATTTCTAAGTTTTATCGAAAGTCGATCGTTAGTTAAATACTTTACAGATCGTGAGAAAATTATTGAAGGTAGTGTTAGAAGATTGCACGAAATTAGTTAAGAAATTCAAAAAGCAAATCTATTTACCAGGTTCATTGTCTTACCAGTACCTAACTGTATGCATTGGAAGGCCAATCACCAGTTCACATTCATTCATATTCATAAATGTATCCCGTATACTCATTTATTATATCTACATGTCATAAAATAACGTAGTGAGTACCTACTGATATTTTTTATATTAAATTGTACATATATTATTATTATTTCAGTTCAAAAATAATAAAACTTTAAACGTCCCTGAATACGACCTGGGAACTATTTTCGGTAGATATTATGTATCCGGATTAAAGTTGAATATTATATTTCCTAATTATGTTAGCAGGTATATAATGTTTTGTAAAATTCGAATGTAGTGCTTCTATTAAGGAAAAAGTAATTATAAAGAAATATTTTAAATCTGTAGTCTAAATATAACATTTATCGTCTACCCTGACATTGTCGTCCTGTATCATTACGTTTATATAATGTTAGTTATAATAACGGTTCTTATTTGAGACGATTAAATTGTATGTCCAAAGTGTAGTGCCGTGTATATTGCCTTATTATGCACTGTTAGGGGATTCCCCTGTACTGATTTCGTTTTATAAGAAGTAAATTGTAATTATAATATCTCTTTAATCGTTACCTATGACAAGTAAAGAGATTATTAATAATAATTAGGTCGAAGGTTAAACCAACATTACCTATATCTTATATCTACCATAATTATTACATTAACTTGTTATAAATTGCACTGTAAATTAAATACACTAACATCTATTCTCTTAATATCTTCATAAATGGATCTGGATCGTTATAATTGGATCTCATTCACGTTGTAGTAACATCTTTTCCATCAAGCTTATTACAGTCAATCGGACTCTTAGAAAAGGAACCTTGGGCAGAAACGGAAGGCAGTGAGTAGAAGGCAATTGATTTTTACAAATGAATTCGGGAGTGAAAGCAATAATTAACCATGAAGGTCGAACACTTGTAACTCGAACTGACTATTGCCGGGAAGTCAGTATCCTCTAACTTTGCTAACTAATGTATAGAACGTTGTATTAAAGAGTGACAATCATGCTAAGAAGGTTAAGATTAAGTTATATTCGTTCGTGGGAGAGCCATGCTTAATCACAAGTGGTGCGGTTTGTGTCAGAGAAAACCGGTACGAAGCAATTCTTTTTTCATTTTTCAAAGCGAATAAGAGCATCACAATTCTGAGGGATGATTCTGCTTTTTTAATCCTTTACACTATAAAAATACTTGAGTCCATAATTTTTTTGCAGGTGTATTGCAGTCAAGAAGCCTAAATGCAGTCCCAACGTAATGTACATATTAGTCAGTTCTATGACTATCCCTATACATTTCGTGCTTTAATGCACAGACATTTTAAAAATCTGGTAAAATAGGTATGTATGTGTATTCATTAAAACATCAGACACACACAAAGGCACATACGAACTCACACACATGTACGCACCACACGCATACTCACGTAAAGGCAGACATAAAATTATCATATATTGTTTATAATTTATGATAATGAATTATTATTTATTATATACCAATGTGAACAGTGACTGCAAAGGGACTTCATTTATGAGTTTTGAGTGTACATCAAAATCAAAATATATTGTATGAATTTTGTGCTATTGCTATATATTGCTGTGATATATAATATCTTAAGTATGATATTTGACATTTTACTAGACCGCCGGGAATGTACAATCTCACATTTCACGTTTTATTGAACGAGTTCGAAATAAAACAGATTGTGGTTCACTGTGACCTACAAATATTTTTTTGAAATGGCAATTGCAATTCACTTTTCGTAACTACTTGCTCTCAAAATTAAAACCCTATGTGTTAGTGACATAATGGTTTTGCAAGTAAAATAAAAGAAAAAAGAAAAGAAAATTGTTTATTCTGACATTCACAGGAATGTCATGGTTAAAATACAATATAAAGATAAATGAAGTACCTACTCTGCGTAATGCCAGAAAAAACGCCTACCTGACCGCATATTGCAGCGGCCTGAGGGACTGCAGCGCTGGTATTCTGATAGACCCCCTTTAGACTTTCCAAGCAACCCTCATACAATATTTTCGATCCATGGGATAGATGTGTTCTAGTTTTAGTCATAATTGTTTCTAGCGTTTTTTTGCGCTTTCCCCACATTTAAACTATAAATATTCAAATCAAATGTTATTTTTTCCTCGTGATAAAAATCTCTTTGAAAGTAGTACAAAGATTTATTAGATTATCTTCAAGTATCACATACTCTACTTCTCAAATAAATACTCATAAACTTTTGAAATCTTTCTTATAACAATTCATTAAACTCTTTTCTTTTTTCCCTATTTTCGGTTGTAAATTCATTTGTTTATTTCAACAGTCATATTTATTTTCATACCACACAATCCACATTTCATTTATATTTGAAAAGATACTTTGATACTTACTACAGAAAAGCAATTTTTGTTAATATGTATTCTAAAAACTCTTTGGAGAAAATGCGGTTTCGCTCTTACTCTTATTCTTGCCTTTGTGAACGTTATTCTGAGCTTAAAAAATGATAATGGAGTTCACAAGTGCCTTGCCGGCCTTTGGGGGATGGGGTGAGCGATGGGGGAGGGGTTAGGGTATAGGCCTCCGGTATCCTCACTCACTCGGTGAAACTCGCTGTTTCGGACCGGTTTTGTATGAAGCCGTGGTGTCACTCTGGTCGAGTCGGCACGTGTATGACGAAGCGTGGCTCTCCCACGAGCAATTAGATATTACAGTTAGATATATTGCATTTAGTTAAGGCTTTGTGAAACATCACACAGCTGTTTGTCTTCATCCAGTCAGGATAAAATCTATGACGTTTAATTTAGCAGTTAGAATCACTAATCAAAACAGCTCCGTTACACCATTAAATGTAATGTAATGTTAACAGACAATGACACAATTCATTTACAAGAAAACAAAGAAAAAATACTTTGGCTCTAATTACCTATAAAAGGTAACGACATGTGTGTTGATCTTATTCTTATATATACTACTTACAGAATAATAAAATAAATTCGGCTTTGGCTATTCTTTTAGCTATTTTTTTATTATTATTTGTGAAGAAGTGGTAAAAAATCGTCACGAACCTTACGACAATTGATATATGCTATGATTATTAACACAACATTTACAGTAAACAAAGTAATAAATCCACATTAAGACCAACTAGTTTTAAAAAGTCATAACGCATTGCCCCAAAGAGCAATGACTCGGACCGAAAAAGTAACATGTAGAATATACCTATCTCAAAATTAATAAAGGATAAATACATAAAATAAGGTTCGTAGGTCGTCAACCCTTGAACTATGTCTCGCAAGTCATTGCTGCGTTAGACAAAGGTCGTCAGCCGACATAGTTTTTAAGTGCTGAGTTTACTACCCTCTGTCACAATGGACCATATACCTATTATAATTATATAGATGCCTGAAAAGCTAAGTTGAATATTATTTTTTCATCATTCAAATATTGAACGAATTCATCGACTTGACCAAATTTCAATATCGTTATTTTTCTTTTTTTGGAAATTCACCTAAATCATTAGTATTATAGTTTCTTTTAGTATTGATGAATTCAAAATAGTTCTTGTATAGCATTCACAACCAGAAGGATCGACAGTTAAATAATGTGATCTTTTAGGGCATAGAGCTAACTAGATACTAACTAGACTTCCATTATTTTTATTTCTTTTATGTACTAGGGGGCAAACGAGCAGACGTATCACTTGATGATAAACGGTTACCGCCGCCCTTGGAGACCCGCAACACTAGAAGCATCATAAATGCGATGCCGGCCTTGGCTCGGTGTTGGGGTATGGGCTTCCGGTTTCCTCACTCACTCGGTGAAACACAGCGCAAGCGCTATTTCACATCGGTTTTCTGTGAGGCCGTGGTATCACTCCGGTCGAAGCGTGGCTCTCCCACTGTTAGCGTGGCTCTTCCACGGTAGCATGGCTCTCCCACGGTATTTTGGGTTTTCTTTAGACACGGGTGTTGAAAGTAAGTAGGTACATGAGATACAATATAACCTAGAAGAGTAGAGGCTATTAAATAATGCAACCTGCTAGTCTTATGGCATGTTTACGTAATTATACGTATACATTACCACAGAATAAACTACAGTACTTACGTGCTAAACATAATATGGTATTAGACGTAGAATTAAATGGTAATATTTATTACGGAACCAAGAAATGGAAAAATTGTAAACGTGTTTGGGATTTTTCCGCATGCGTTTAGTATAGTCAAATAGCTTCTCGATGTCTTAAAAAAAATTATCTTTAAATTTTCTACACTTATATTTTATTTACATATTCATACTTTGACAGAAATGACTATGTAGCACGCAGTCCATTTACCTAGGAGTAGGTACTTCAATTGACGAATTAATCCTCAGTAAAACTTCATCCTCATCATTTAGATGGTTGGCAGTCCACAACCGTGCGATTTTCCCGAAACTTTCTGCCGCGCACAATAAAACTTTGGAATGAGCTATCGCCTGCGGTGTTCCCGGATCAATACGACCTTTAAATCTTCAAGAAAAGAGCGTACTTCTTCTTAAAAGGCTGGCAACGCACTTGTAACGCCTCTGGTGTTGCGGGTGTCCATGGGCGGCGGTAATCGCTTCGCTTAATTCACGAACAAAAATCAGTGTTGTATAATAGATTCTTTAAACAAAAAGAATGGCACACTATTGCCAATGACGTTAAGTAAATATTATTCGATATTGTATTTATTACATAGATACGAGTAAATACATTATTACAGTTTTATTATGATAATATACGTTATCTTTGCATAAAATCTACGTCACGATAAGTGTGAAAAACAATAAAGGCAGATCGAAGTCACAGCATAATATTACAGTCCGTTGATTACATAAAGAACTACATATTTTTATTTTTAAATTAAATCCAAGTACTAGAGAGGTACTGTTTTTCACATGCGTGTCGAAGTCATAATTTTTTACAGACCAATGGTCACATCAATTTGTAAATACTTACAACTTTTACTAATTGTAAATTCTGATGAAATAATCATTCTTATTTTCTATGAGTACATTTTTTATATACGGTAAATCTCGCCAAAAGGTAGCGTTCCAGATACCCACTTTAGCATATATATCTGGTCCAGATACATTATTAAGGCAACGTATTTTTTCTTTTTTTTAAAGACAACTCCCACATTAGGAATAAACATCCTGTGTCGTAGGGGACTTTACAAACGTACATGAAACGGACACAAAGAACATCCAGACTCGGGACAACAATTCGTGGATCACACAAAGTGTTGTACCGCGTGGGATTTGAAACCAAGACACTTGGCGCAGTAGCAAGCGGTATGGCGACCGCTGAAACCACTGGGCCAACCGTGCAGTCGAATAAACGTTTTTAACTTTGACGTTTCAACTTATGCCGGTCATCTCAATTAAAATACAAAATGTATTTATGAATAATGATCGAAACACAAACAGTTTAGTTAGTTATTAAGTACATCAACACATTTACGATTATCTATTACGAGGTTTACGAACCATTTCTGTCCCACTGCTCTTTACATAGTATAAAACAAATTCGCTTTATGAGTCTGTCTGTGTATTCGCGAACTTTTCATACTTAAACCACGAAACGGGTGTGGTTTCATCATCTATTTTTTTTTCCAAGAAATGTTTGTGAGTATGGTACAAAGTATACTATGTTATATACTCGCTTAGTCAACCTAATGTTGTTATTATATCAGTGGAAGAAATAAACAAAAATATACTTACGTTACGTCGTGCGACGCCGAGGCGCGTGGATATTTTTCCGTAATATATTATATTATATACATGCAATTTTACATCATATCTAAGCATGTTAATTGCTTTACGTCTGTTTTATAGCTACTGGTTTCCGTCTCACCTACACGCTACTGATCTCTTTACTTCTACAAAATGTTTGTTTTTTGCAAAAAAATCACTTCTGTCTTCATAATACATTCATACTCGTACATTCATAATCTTGGGAGAGCCACACTTCGGCATGAATGGGCCGGCTCGACCGGAGTGATACCACGGCCTCACAGAAAACCGGGGTGAAATAACGCTTGCGCTGTGTTTCACCGAGTGAGTGAGGATACCGGAGGCCTATATCCCAATCCCTCCCCCCATTCCCTCACCCCATCCCCCAAATGTCGGCAATGCACATGTGACGCCTTTGGTGTTGCGAGTGTCCATGGGCGGCGGTAATCGCTTACCATCAGGTGATACGTCAGCTCGTTTGCCGACTAATCAATAAAAAAAAAAAATGACGGAAAGCGCACCTCGAGTTCGGTATACACTCGGTACAGACGGTACGGTACAAATTCAGTTGTGATTATGGTACAGTGGTGTGATATTTTCTAAGCAGTAAGTGTGTGAATATTTGATTGATAAGCACATAGTACAAGTTCATATGGCAAAGAGTATAAACTATATTGTGGTGTTTTTGGTTGCTTTAAATTGTTCGAAAACACACCTAGAGGTAACATTTCTAACTCCCGCACTAGGAATAGACTCGGTGTCGCGGGGGACTCAACAAACATACTCCTACATAAAAATCAAAAAATGCACCGTCCATATTTAGAACAAGAATATATGGGTCACACATGGTGTTGTCATACGTCATATTATAATTACTTGAATATAGTAGTGTAGTAGAAGTAGTGATCTAACTGAACGCATACTTTATTCGGTCCCAACAAAACCGCCGAGATATGCCATCACCAGAAAATTTTATATACCCACCCGCAAATCTAATCTAGGTCTGAATGCACCTCTGACGCGTATATGTAGAGAATACAATAGCATGTGTTCACAGAGAGACATAGACATCCATGCCCCTTTTAATAAATTTAGACGTTCTATAGCTGATAATTTTAACAAAACTAACCAAAGTTAATCTTTTCGTTTAGATAAGGTAATACCTTTGTTATTTTAATGTTTTTCATCTTTTATATTAATTTTAATTTTTTCATGTTTCATATTAATAAGAGCATCGTAATTTTAATTTAGAATTAATTAGTATTAAGCTCCTTTATTTTGTTTTTTGTAAAAGTTACCTTACTCCTAACATTGTTTGTTAGGGGTACTTTATTTTATCTCATATGGTGAATGTTGTGTGTACCTGTAATAGGCATGCATACTAGAAAATATTATTGTAAAATTTTTTTTTAAAAGTGTATTGTATGTGTGCTGTTGGTATACCTAAATAAATAAATAAATAAATAAATATAATTAAACAATAAAGGTGTTCGCTAGTGAGTTTAAAAATATTGTATTCTTTTTTACATCGGGGCCGGACGGATAAAGATACATACATCGTTATACATTGCGCCAATATAAAATAAAATTTCACAAAGGGCCTGAAAATGATGATGAAAATTTCCTAACACTACAGACTCAGTCATACATTAATATTATCTTCTATTTTAAAATGAGTTTTATTATTATATATATGTTTATAATGGCTCTAAACAAGGTTATTATTTGAAGTAAACTAAATAAGTTATTCATACCTTAATACAATAAGAGCAAAACAAAGGATCGCTGTCGCTGTAATGCCTTTGTTTCTCTTTGTCAAAATCCACAAAGCACTTTTTTCAAGTACCTACCTATTTCATTAAAATGTAACAAACTGCATACTATTTAACATAAGATTTAATTGTGTGACTATTATTGTTTACAAATGATCGGTTGAATGCACGCAAACGAATGTTATACAATGAGTACTTGCTATAGATTATGCGCAGATATAGCGAGAACTTGGAAATTTTCCTCGAATCGGTTCGTACAAAGCTTTTGATGCATAACGACACATAAAGTGACGTTTCCAGTAGTGTGCCAAGCGCTTCTCTAAATTACGTACGTTTGTTGTGAAAAGATTTTTTAAGGTCTCCGTATACTAAGAGGCTCCTTGAGATACATTATTACGCTTTTTTTTTTTTGGGTCAGTTCTCTGGCAGAATTAAAAATCGTTGGTATTTTTTTTGATGACCATTATCTGAATCAAACACGTGAGTTAACTAAAGTAGTCTCAGTTTGTTAAAAAAGTTTTCGTTAATTATTATTTTATAACATATTTTTTGAAAAAAAAAGTAGTTAACGATAACCCGGATGTAAAATTCGAGGTTTTACCTACTGCGTTGTGTAAAAAAGTACATTTTGAAATAACATTGTAGAGGCATAATTTTTTCATATGATTTATTTAGTTTATTTTGCCTTCCTTATAATTAAAAGATAGGGTTTACCTTTTTTTGACACATTAATTCGCCACAGACGTAGACTAAGCTCGCGACGGACATTAAGAACATTAGATAATACGATTTTAAGTAGAATTTGAACAAAAATGTGGTAATAATGTATGTCTTATTTTATATTAGGTATATATTATATGAATTACACAAAATAACAAAACAGTAAATTAAGTAAAGTAAAAATCGATTAAATTATTTGATGCGTATGCTAAAATACTTTGCGTTTTTTTTTTAATTTTAACTATTTTTGTATTTTAAACTATAACTTTTAATTTCAAACTGGCGGTTAATGGCTGTTAAAGACTTTAGCAGTACGTAGTTCAGAACATTAAAAAGAAAAGAACTATGGTATCTTTCAAAGACATTTTTTTTTACTATAACTGAATTGGTTTAACGCATTCAGAAAGTGGCGAAGAACAGTTATCATAGATAAACGGCATGTTAATGGGAATTGTCAATGTGGAAGATATGTTACGTCTCAGAAAAATAAAAGAAGATATTTATTCACCATTATAACCCAGACAATAGAAATAACTTATGTTACAAAACGTTCCTACCTAGTTACTAGTGCAAAACATCGGTTATGTCGTGTACCTACAGAAATTAACACATAATTATCCATGTTCAGTCAGACTTTAACTTTTTTATTCTTCTTGATCTTCTGACAAACCGTATTAAATCAATAAATTTGAAGACTATCGGATTATCTATTAAATTTTTAGTCACAACACGATACAAACACATTACGGTCAACGTTGGACGTTGAATTCTGAACAAGCAAGAAACAAGGAAATAAAACTCATACATTTACATTCTTAGTCAGAATATGTCAAAATATGACAGGGTTTCAAAACATTCTACTACGAATCTCTAAAGATCAATATGTTATCTACAAATGTGTTGTTTATAGCGATCAAGTATGATTGTATATAAAAGATATACAGTTTGATGGCATTTTGTAGATCAGTAACTTGGTGAAAGTATTGCCTGAACTTTATGTCATCATCATCAGTCTATTACAGTCCACTGCTGGACAAACGCCTTCCCCATTGCACGCCACTCGATTTGGACTTCTAGCTTCCAGCTCATGCCATGCAAATCGTCACTCCACTTGGCCTATGGGAGTTTTTTTATATGGAATAGGGGCCAGACGAGCAGACGTATCGCCTGATGTTAAGCGATTACCGCCGTCCATAGACACCCGTGACTACATCAAAGGCGTAACAAGTGCGTTGCCGACCTTTGGGGGATGGGGAAACATCTACGCTATGTTTGCCGAGACGCGGTCTCCACTCAAAAACTCTCCTCTCAGCAGTAGAAATCAATACTCAACCAATTTATTGATTCGTCATTCTTAACTGAAGCAGTTAAGACGTCAAAGAACACGCCACTTTGATGAGCATGCGGTTATAACGTGGAGCTTTAAAATCATTATTTTCCTGGTGACTCAGTGGCAAAATATTTTGTACATAATTATAACATTATCAGTTGTCTAGTATCCATAACACAAGCTCTGCTTAGCTTGGGACTAGATGGCGTTGTGTGTTAGATCTCCGAAATTTTTGTACTTGTATTTATTTTATTTTTGATCGCGTGTGATACCGTCTGCTGACCTCCAAACTTCATTTTAAAGATGGCACTCCATGATGATGTTGCTTTTATTTATTTATTATCGCGTAACGTAGTCAATAGAAATGGCTACGTCCATCAAAAGCACATATTATATATTCATATTTATATTATAAATGTGAAAGTCTGTCTGTCCTGCTTTCACGGCACCGATTTCAGTGAAATTTGTCATGGAGATACTTTCATTCATGAGGAAGGGCTACTCTTTGCTGCGAAAACCGATAAAGCACGCGGATTGAGCCGCGTGTTATAGCTAGTATTTATTATATTATATAATGCGTATGCATGTATTGCGTCAAGTTGAATAGAAACATATGCCCAACTGCATTAAATCAACTTGAGTATATGACAAGATTAATAGTAGGAATAAATTAAAAGATACAACCTTAATGCTCGGAGTCAAGTGTTTATTATGAAAATCAAATATTACATTAACATATTATGTATTGATGCAGCGTTCACGATGGTGATTAGTAGAATCTTGTGTAGAGTAAGAAGGTCGAGAGAAAAGAACAACATTAGATTTTTGACGTGACATCGTCTAATAAATCGATTAACTCCTGCTGCTCATTGTCCCTTTACGCCCATTGTCCCGTTACGCTTATTGTCCCGTTATGCTGATTGTACGCTTGCACAAGTGATACAATTTTATTCATAAAAGTATGCAATAATTTCATGAATATTTTGTTATAACGTTGTTGCGTTAAACTATTGTCCGTAAACCAACTTTACAGACAACCAATTTTTTTTTTAAGTTTTTTTAACTTTTTCTGATCTATTTTCGTATTGTTCTTTCATTTTCATGTAGCGATTCGCATGCAATTAAATTACGTATTTGAAAAAGATATAATTTGCGCATTTTTTCGTTCGTGAAATAACTTAGTGCGACTATACAAGTCACATACTAAACGCCTATTATCCTGTTTATTTATATTTCGTCAGCAATGTGCATAGCTACTCAACAAAATTGAATGGATACGTACAATACATTTCATGTGGCATATTCTCCCATATAAAATTATATCAACTTTTAAAAATCATTTGTAGTTAACCCATAATAATAAATAAATAGGTTTTTATACCTAATCAAATCCAATGTTATCTTCTTTAATGTATAACAATAAAATTATGATTACTCAGTAAACAGAGTTATTCCTATTGATGTATTATTGATGTACAAGCCTCCAAAGTGACATGTTCACTAAGTGGCTAGTTGATAAAACATCGATCGATGCATGTACCGTTGTACTATGCGACCTTCTAGTCGATTCTCACATATTTACAAATAGTTTTGATATTAGAATATTAATAAATTGATATAGAATTACCAGTTCTCCTAATATAATTTCTACGGTTAACAAACATTCCAAACACTTTGAAAGGTAAATCGATCGCTCATTTGCTCACTACGGCAAAGCCAAAGGAGGTTTATGATTTTGATAGGCTATGTATGTACGTATGTAAATCTGTTCCATCATTGCATTTCAACTAGTTATTAGAAACTTGTACACTTCAAAAAATATATATAAATATATTATTAGCATTTACTTCGTGACTTTTTACGTATTTATTCAACAATTATTATATTACTATGGTACATATTTGAAATATACTTTGCAAAGAAATTTATATTATAACGGCATCAAAACATTTCAAATGGTATGGTACGTTTCTATGTAACGTGTGACTACGGCTTTTCAAACTTGTTTCATACATTTTCACCATCGTTTTTTTGTCGTAGTTAGGTTTTAGTTTTTACTTTTTATACATACTAGTAATTAATGGGAGATAACGGAAAAAATAATGTTATTATTCTGTGGACTCTAACATACTCGATCGTGTGAAAGACATTTCTAAAAGGCTTCATTTCTCTCAAATTTGTACACAATTATAACGAGACAACTCATGATTGGAGTGAATGTCTTAATCTATTCCTCCTCACCATTAAGGATTAATAGCAAACAGCGCTAATAAAAGGACAATATGAAATTTAGTGAAAGAATTGCATTCACAAATAAATTGCGTTCGTAATGTGTATCTCCGGAGATACGCATTAATCTAAAATATAAAATTCTCGTGGCGCGGTGCTTGTTACCAACGAAATGGCTGGGCCGATTTTTATGAAATTTTGTGTGCATATCGGATAGGTCTGAGAATCGGACAACATCTATTTACCCCTAAACGATAAGGATGACCCACTCCTAAATATTTCATTTTGTAGCAAAACAACGTTTGCCGGGTCAGCTAGTCGTTATATATAATTATGTCCCTGAATTAGACACATCTGAACATACGCATCATATTGAAAATAATTAATACAACAGTTCATATTTTTCAAACGGGTGTTAGCTTAGTAATTATTTACTTTTAAGGTAAGAAGCACAAAATATATCATTTCTGATACATCTTTTGGATAAATAAAGACATTATAATTATCCTATAGTAGGTACGTGTCTAAGTCGGAAATCGTGCCAAAAACATAAATATATAATATAGTAAACAACAACATTAATAGATTATTTTTACTTTATATCGCAATATTTATTGTAGATATCATCACGATGGACACGAAAGACTAACTTCTAGATTTTTTTACAAATTCTTTGTCTGTTCTACATCAATTTAAACATTGCTATCGAAAACCCTGGAAAGGTTAAACTATTTTCTAATGATTATTGAATTTGAAGTTAACAACTTCCCGATAAAACTCGGGAATCCCCTCTAGGGAATGACCCGAGTAATCGACTGTAAGACACAAACGAACCACACCCCTTCGTAATTAAGAGGAAAACCTGTTCTATCGACTCGCAGACCTACGTAAGGCGGCATGATAGGTACGCAGTTAGAAGTGCAGGAACTAAACGTAGTTCAACGTAAACGTTTGCGTTTAGTTTTAGTGTCGGTTCAAATTCATCGTCTTTTAGAGTCATTTTACAAACGCAAAAGCATCGGTTTATTCTGGGACATTTAAAAAAAGTTTTATTTGCAACATTTCCTCTAATAGATTTTAACGTAACTTGCAGCTTCAATGCGAGTTCTCTGCTGTGAATTTTAATGATCATTTATACTTTAATCAAACGCAGTTAATACTTACATTAGAACTACTTCCGCAGAACATTTAAACGCAATGAAGAGGGAAAAAGGAATTAACCGGACAGAGCACAAGAAACCAAAATATTATAGTAACTTTTAAAAGACTCTGGGGATTTAGTAAATGGAACAACTCATATTCTTGATATAACTCAAACTCAAACTCAACTCAAATCATTTATTTCCATAGGCCCAAAAAGGCACTTGAACACGTCAAAATACAAACATAAGAATATAAAACAAAACTCAAGTAATCAGTTCAGTAGTACTAATACTAAATGCACCGAGATGATTTGAATTACCGGAGCTTAGATTGACTTCGATTCAACTCAAAGGTTTAAATTGAAATCAATCCAAGTACCAGCTCCGATGGGTATTGCATTCATGAGAAGAGCTGGTGAGAAACTCATGTGCACCATCTTTTCAAATAATTCATACAAAGCTTGTTGTTTTTGACAACAGTATTTCTATGTGCCAGTTAAGGCAACCAAACCACAAAAGATAGAACACATCTTTACTGATTCACTCCTCGACCAAGACTGCCTTTACTCGGCCGCCATTATGGTTTATATAGGATATCTACCCTCCATAATAACAGCCAGACATCAAGTCAGTCTTTTACATTTCTTATTTATTAATTATGACATTTAATATGTTTTAATAATTTCATTAATTATATCTTTGACTTTCGGAATTCTTTGCATTATTATTCATTACACCTAGTATTTCATTGGCCGATATTCCGGAAGTCAAGTGTACAATCACAACTGTTTATTATAATTAGGATTACCGCTAACACTTTGGATACTGGTTTAAGGCGTTAAGACGTTTTACTTCATAATACATAGGTAGGTAATTAATTTATTTCAACTTCATTATAAATTAATTTACTTGTCTTTTAACCAAGGCTACAGAAAATAACAAAAAAATAAATACCTTTGTTTACTAATGTTTGTAAAATCTTCCAAGTGCGAGTGGGACTCGCTCACGAAGGGTTCCTTACAATTATACAACTAACTAACAAAAACGAGGAAAAAGAACAGGTTCTTTGCATGGGAGCCTCCTTAAATTATTATTTGATTTTGTTTTTTAGTATTTGTTGTTATAGCGGCAACAGAAATGCATCATCTCTGAACATTTCAACTGGCTAACTATCATTGTTAATGATATATATCCTGATGACGGACCGACGGACAGATAGACAGATGGACAACGAAGTTTTAGTAATAGGGTACCGTTTTATAATAATAATAATAATTCTTTATTAAACAAAATCAAGGTTACAAATTTTCTATCTTTATATATACTAATGTTATATAATTTAATTTATACGTGACAAATTTAAGATAGAGTTAACGACGATGTCTGTGCTATGAACTGTGTGACAGACACCGACGCCTTCCTCCAACAAATAAAACTATCTAATTTTAGAACATTCACAAGTTTTATCCTTTGGATACGGACCCACAAAAATCGAGGTTGTACTTTTTACATTATTTCCTGTAAATATCCAGTGGCAAGAATAAAGAGATCGCAATATCTACATAAAACCCAAAGATTCCAGGTTTTCGGTAAGTTATTATTTTTCCTGTGATCTCGTTTAGTAAATATACTCGTAACTAAATACCAACATATTCAATAAAAAAGGGATTATTATTCAATTAAGATCACCAATGGCAAGGGTTATATACAAATATAGATTCATCAACTCATTAAATATCTTATACTATATTTGCAAGGTATTATTGTATAAGGAACATAATGCATCTAATACAAGGTAATTTTTTCAATAATTTTTTGATTGATTTGAATGCCAGCCATTACCGATATGACTTAGCAGCATTAAGCTCGCTTAGAAGGTCAATCACAGGGGTCATCATCAACAGTCTCTAAGAAATAACTTTACGGAAATAATTAAATCCTTTTTACTAACTAACATGTTTATATATACCTAACTATATATATCTCTCTCTAAATCATCTGTGCGTGTTTATATGACTAAATGCCTCCTAAACGGCTGAACCGATTTTAATGAAAAATCTATTCCTGAGGATTCGAGAATGGTTTAGATTCACAATTCGTTCCAATGGATATAATTGTTTATTTAGTTTTTTGTTTTCAGGGGAAACCTGCAGCGGTTGACACGAAACGCGCCTGCGCGGTACCTTCACTGTACGTCAACACGGACGGACAACAAGTCAACAAAACCATCACTTTTGAAAAGAAAATGAAAAAAAACGTCATCCATTGGGTTATCGTTGTACCCCGGGTAACACCATGGGGCATAACTCGTACACATATAAATGATTAATTAGTACTTTGGCATTTTGTCGATCGAAAAGCCAGGCAGTTCAAAAGTACGAAGTTCATTCACCCCCCGCAAAAATTAAATTACACGGCGTGGGTAAACAAATTAAAAAATAACCACAATCGTAATTTTTATTCATATTGCGTGGATTAAGAAAACGGAGTGTCACCTATTAATCCCGTGGATGTCATAATAGGTGACTAAGGGGACAACACTGCAAAGAGAAGGAAAACAAAACACAAATCCTAACTATTAACCAATCTAGCCAGTGTAATATTATAAGCAAATAATTCGTTTCAAAATTTCAAAAAGAGGCCTAGTACTGGACTATGAAAGACCTTTGATCGTGATGATAATAACTCTTCAAAAGTTTTATATTTCAATCAGGTAGCAGAGCCACGTTGATTTCAGCACGAACGGGCCGGCTCGACCGGGCTGTCTCGCTCGAGCCGCACCGTGAGTGAAAAATAATCCTTTTTTTTAGTGAATTTGTTGGTAGGTAGTTATGTTTACTAAACGAGATCACAGGAAGAATAATAACTTACTGAAAACCTGGACTCACAGAAGACCAACCTAAAGTGACAGTAGTCGTGCTGTCGTGTTTCGTTGGTGAGTGAGACCAGAGGCCCAATGATACAGACATATCGCAATAGACAGCTATAGTATGGGTTACCATGCTGCATTTTTAGACTAGAGTCACGTTACCAGGCTGGTAAATTAAAAAGGTTGCTCTGACTGTGGTCTTCTCTTGCCTGCTACCTGAAATTTAATGTTTGTTTGGTTTGCCCTACGCATAAAGTACCGTATATATGTATGTACATAAATATGTATGTAGATATGTACTATCTTTATAATGTACTGTAAGTAGTTGAAAAATCAGTACTTTCTTTTGTCAATAACCTTTAAATAATTATGTATTATCTCAAAGTTATGCACACTGAGATAATCACACCCGAATGACACTGCACGTGTCAGGTTTTAAATTTTTTCTTCAGCTGGTTATTTCTTAAAGAGTGCATTAATGAAATAGAATTATAACATTTCAGGAATTTTCAGAAGATCAAAACTTAACAGAGAAATAAAATTATGTTTATAAAACAAAAAAATATTTTATTTACTTAAGTAACTCATTTGCGTTTCCTATTGCTCGTAGCGTGATAATTTTCCCCCGTTTTTTAAACATTCTTCATTGGTGCTCCGCTCCTATTGGTCTTAGCGTGATGATATATAGCCTATAATCTTCCTCGATAATGGGCTATCTAACATTAACATAATTTTTCAAATCGGACCAGCGGTTCCTCAGCTTAGCGCATTTAAACAAACAAACAAACATACTCTTCAGCTTTATAATATAATATTAGCATAGATTAGTATAGATTAAAGAAGGTTAGATGAATTTGAACATCTACACGGTTCGATGTTTCTCATTGACCTGAAGCCAATGAGGTTTAAAAAATTTTTAATAAATAAAGCTATCGGTAAATAAGGCTGTCGACAACTCATGCTCATCTTCATGTCGAATATGAAGGTGATGTAACTACATATATACTTATCTTTATTAATCATAAAACCTATTTTTATACCGTAGGAGAGCTACGTTTCGGCATGAATTGGCCGGCTCGACCGGAGTGATACCACAGCCTCACAGAAAACCGGTGTGAAACAGCCACACCGTGTGTTTCACCAAATGAGTGAGGATACCGGAGGCCCATATCCCAACCCCTTCCCCCATCCCCATCCTCCAAAGGCCGGCAAAGCACTTGTGACGCCTATAGTGTTGCGGGTGTCGTTTACCATCAGGCGATACGTCTATTCCATAAAAAAAACTAATTTTCAAACTAAAGGCAAATTAATAATATAATACTGTATTATATCTAAATTTGCATTCTGTTATTATTTTATTAAACTGAGTGGTATTCACTAATTCATAACATTCGATGTTATGAATTAGAATTTATATCGTTATGTTTAGAACACACATGAATAAAAGGGCAACCCTGAATTGACGTCACAGAGGTTATAGAAACTCGTTGTTTTTTTTGTTGGATCTCGTTTACTGAAACCGAACAGAACATTAACATTACACATATCGTTTTAAATGGCTTATTTTGCAGCCTTAAAGTGACAAGACATGAGTAAGAACTCAAAACTAGCGTGGTAAAGCAACCACACCACTTTTAATTAGTTTGATAACCCACTAACACTTATTACGAGTTTACGACAACCATTTAATAGGAAAAAAAGACGAAATAGGTGTTAAGAACTACTGAAGTCGCTAAAAGCCAGTTTCTATTACTTTAATTATCTTAATTAAAGTGTCTGAAAGAAGTTATGCATCAAAGTAATTCGTGAAATAAAGGTTCGGTGTAAAATAATATTTTCCTCCCTCCAAAATATTTTCTACGCTAGTTTTGTTTATTTATTTACTGGCGACTTAGATCAACAAATTGATACCTGGCATTTTTTAAAATTACTTACATTTACCATTGCTTAATAACTATTGTATCTACCCGGAAATTTTTGAATATTTCAGTAATTAAATTCTACTACATACTAGGTTCTAATTAACAATAACCTTTACTGATTAGCGCTAAAAATAAGAGCGTAAATACACATTTCTTTAGTAACAAGGTCGGTAAACAATATTATCGTCACGTCTTGACTTCAGACTTAAAAGACACAGACAGACACTTATTTTTACTTACACTTGCAAAACTAGCAAACAATTTATTTCAATAATAAAATACATTCTTTTTTATTTTATTTGCATATTTTTACGAGTGGCAACAAAACAGTCGCAAGATGTTAATTTTTTAAGTTCTGGCTGCATTGAATTATCAAATTATAGTTTTTTTGTCTGTGCGAATCTTAAGTAGGTACTTACATTTCTTAACTGATAAAGAAAACTAATTAAATGGTAAATTTTCTTACCTAATTTATTATGTAGGGTATTTTACATTGATTAAACTATAAATCTAAGAACAGTTCGTGTTGTTGTATACAACAACAGGTCGTAGAATTAAACTAAAACACTTCAAAAATATATAGGCAATGTCGGCATAACTCTATTAACATTAACTGAACTTTCTGATCACAATCAATTAATATACACTAAACACGTATTATGTATTCGGTATAAACTATGATTAAAACTCTAAATAGATCACAAACGGCAATGAACTTGACCTTAATAAATAATTTGTGTTCTAAATTCTCGAATTGTGTTTGAGAATTACCCACCTTCGAATATTAGGTATTAGTCATCATATCGGATCATGACAGTGCCCATTGACACCTTTAAGCACCTATACCAAATTGGTCTTTAAAAAGTAGCCTATGCCCCACCTCAAGCATCAAATTATCTCTATGCGAAATTACGTTAAAATCGCTGCAGCGGTTTAGCCGTAAAAAGATACCAGACAGACTTGTAACTTTTGCGTCTATAGTAGAGATTAATATTATAGTTTTATACACTCTGCTTAAAATTTTATTAAGCCGGAACTCAGTGCCAATTAAGTACCTACCTAATTAGTATTTACATTTTCAGAGAGAATGCCGTCTAGTGCTGCTCGTCCTTCAATGTTTTTAGCAGTTAGCGTTTCCAAAATGTCCGTGATGGTGGAAGATAAGATAGGTAATCAAGGATTTAGTGACGAACTGATAACCTACCAAATGACTTTATAAAGGTGCATTGAGTTTTTAAAGCTGTGAAAGTATATTAATATCAATTAATCCGCTTACATTTGATTAAATAAATGCAATGGATTGAGTTCCGGTAGAATTTATTTATCAATGTAATCCGACATCACAAATTTTGATACAAATTACGTCACAATGGACGTGAATTTTCATTGTGTGATGATGGAGAATGCTATCTACGGCTCAGCTGGTTGCCTACTACTACATTTTATTACAAAAATAAAAATAACTTGCTAATATGTCTTTCAATACCTATGTTCAATATAAAAGATTCCCAATTCATTTTAACTGATATCTATGAATGAGCAGTCTGGACTCGAATGACATGACAAGTTATAATGCCGCCTATATTTCACCGGTGATGTTGCCAACTATGATTTTCGACAAATAGGTAGCTATTACACACTTGACACGACAACGATATCGAACAATCGATCGTCGACACTCCAACAGAACTGTTTCCATTACTAACTTGAAACCTTTCTGTGAGATGTAAGTAATTCAATTAATACTCAATACACCAAACAAATTAAACATGGAAAAATACAATTACTATAACTAAAACTACAATTTATATACAAATAATTGTAGTTTTTCGCTGGGAGCTGGGAGAGGCATAATTTGCAACAAATGACGAAGGTCCACCGGAGGAATACTTCGTCACAGAAAACCAGTGATAAGCAATTATTTCTTTGCTTTTCACTAATATTACTAAGGCCAAACTCCCTTCCCTCTAATTGTAGAGGGAAAGGAGTTCAAACGCTTACTCTTTAATCTTATTACACAAAATTGTTTATGTGATGAATTAAACAGAAAAATGTACCCAGTCTATTTTAACGGGGTAAATGAAACCTCTCGCGGTTTAATTATACATCCGTTAGTGTGTGTTTGACCGGCAGCCTGCGAGTTGCGCAGCACTAATGCCGCTATTGCGCATGTCCAAGCCACCATGACACCAACTAAGAGAGGAACGTACTAATGTATGGATTATATTGCTCTGCTCTGCGGCGATGACACCGCAAAGTGGCGCGACTGGCCGCCAGCTGACGTAGCTAGAAGGTTCGCGAAGCCCAACGTCAGCTTACGTCACGTCACCTACTTCTCTGCCTATGAAGCCCGCCAATGTAAAAATTGCAAGTTATGTATTACATAAAGACTGATAATAATAAGTACTGATCGTATCACTCTTAACGGTGCGGGGCAAATCAAATTGAAATTTTAATTTATCTTCAGAGGATTAATAAGCTTTGGAATAGTAATTAGGTAATTACAATTACATACAACATAATGTATATCGTCAAAGGGCAAAGACTGAAATGTTATAATTTTTTTTTGTATCATTGACAAGGCTTATTTAATGATTTGACTATATGGTATTGTGAGTTAATGTTTCATAACGTTTACTAGAGTCAGTTACCCCAAAACAAGGCTTCGCGTAGTTATCAATGCCTACTTACAACTTTTTACTAATCGCCGAACAAGTTGAACAAGATTTTACCTGTCCAAGGTGACAACAACGAATAAGATGAACATAACATGTTACGTACAACATCAACGAGGACATGCCAAAATTTATGTAGCCTATGTCAGCCGGACCATTACTATGAATATTTTGAAATCTCATTCATCAAATCAGACTGCCTAAACTATGTAGGAATGAACTTTGAGAATATATTATCGATATGATGAACTTTTCTGCTTACAAATTCGTACGTATCTGAATACAAAGCTCTTGGCGTCCAGGACTGACTCCCACTTGTCGTTTTTTTTCTATTACTTACATACCATATAGAACCGGATTAAGTTGATTCAAGGAGTCGAATACTCGTATCGCATGCAATGCACACCGTTAGTTGCGTAAATTCTACGATGAAGGCCAACACACGGAAACTTTACTTGAATAGCAAATTGCCGCTAATTTTGTACACATTATACTTTATGCTTATAGGCACTGTACAGATGATGGTACCAGTTTTAAAGGTTCTATTGACATAGTTTATCTTGTATTTTATAGGCACCTTTATAGTGACGATTGCTATGATTTTATTACGTGAAAAATTCGTTAACATATATAATGATGTAAGTAAATTAGTAGCTTAATAACCTATAACTGTAATAGCATATTCTACTATATGAAATAAACTACGAGTTACTATGACTTTATACCGGAAATAATTTTCTCCATACCTATTTTACAACTTATTGGAGTTTGTACCAAATTGTGATTGAAAATTATAATTTTTAATTGAAAATTGTACTCAAAATTACTGTAACACTATATACGATGAAAGTAATTTATTTTCAGGCTAAGGCAACAGGGACTGGAGTAATAATCCAGTCACATTGAAATGAATTGCAATGCTGTTCAACATTTTCAGTTTGTCTATTAATAACTTTAAAAAGTCGCTAAATGGTATAATTTAAGGTAACCTTTTAGGCACTCCTAAAAGCTTAAGTTAGCAATTTCGTTTTGATTTCACAGAATATGAATCGTGGCTCAGGCAAAAAAACTAAGTACCTAATCCTGAAAGTAGTCATTGCTGATAAATTTGTACAAACTTTACAAAAACTGTTGCAAACAGAAGTAATGAGTATTTTAATATATAAATAAATATATTTCGATATAAAAATATCGAAAATAAGTATTTTCAAGACTAAAAACATACTGCTTCAACGTAAAATCTTACCCTTTTGAGCAAGAAATTCAAGAGTTATGAGTTTATGTAATAAGTACCTTGGTATTTACTCATGTTTAACGAACATTTATCACTAACGGCTAAAATAAAGTCTAAGAAAGACCTAAGACGACCTAAAAGGCGTAAAATCGAATTTCAAATATTGACAATGGACTCAGTTAAGCAAAACTGCCATTCAATAGGGCCCCTGAGGTTTAAGCTCTTTAAAGGCTGCGTTTCCCAACTGTTAGTGAATATAACATTGAATTTATTGCGGTTTTCCTCGTACACTTGACATTGCTGACAACCCATCGTCTGTCTATTTCATTAACGCACAAGAAAAGAATAGCTATTGGCTTCGATTGCATGTGCGGCCAACATGTCTAGTAATAAATAGTGTTAAAATAATATATTTTGAAGTCAAAAGTAAATAATAAATTCCGGTTAGAATAGGATTCTGTAACAATTTGTGTGTACTATTGGCGATCTTGTAACGAGAAAAATAGGTGATTTCACCAGTGTGACATTCACTAGGTCATACAGTTCAGAGCGACAATATCTGGGTAAAAATTAAAGTATATACGAAAATCAGATATTGTTATTTGAAGAAGTGATAGCCACTCTTTCGGCCAGTTAATTTGACCCTCGCTATGTTTCTTAACTGTGTAGAACGATGGCACTAATATACTATACTAAATGCCAGGGACAAGCTGCACAATATTTTCAAAAATCGCAATTTAACAAAAAACTTTGTGACCAATTGAAAACAGCAACATCAAGAGACTGGACGCTAAAAGCAACGTGTGCACAAATTTAATAGTTACTAATAATTGTTTACATTCTAATTTCGCCAGCTGACGTAAATTGCGATTCGTTTAACGTATTAGTCGTGTGAAGTTTACATCTGATTAATCCGAGGTTTTGTTTGCATCATCGGCGAATCAATAACAGATTATATAGATTTGTACTATCACTTGACCTGATAATTAATAATGCGAAGATGCAACACGTCCTAATTTTTAATTAAATAACATTATAACTATTCCAGTAATGTGTTATAGAATTTGGTGTTTTTGCTTGATGAAGAAAAAAGTAATACTTTCTGAATTTTGTAAGATGAAGATGATGTCATCCCATAACGAAACCATAGATACCATCTATGCCTACTATTATAATGTTGACAGATTTGTTAGTTTGGTTGAATGCGTAAATTTCAGGCACCACTCTAGTTCGAATTAAAAAAGAACACCATTTATCGAGGAATGCTTTGTATGTTACCGTCAGACTGTAATATATCTCGCGAGATTGTAAACTGTCGAAAGATTGTGAACCGTAACATACTGCTTATAATTTAACGTATTATTTTTATTTAGATTATAATTTAGCGAAGTGAAACCGTCAAAGGGGCCATCCATAAAGTACGTCACACGAATTTCATGATTTTTGAGCCCCCCCCCCCCGTCCTTGTCACAGGTGGTCACATTTCTGAGACCCCTCCCTCCCTAGTGTGACGTCACATGTTTTGCAATTTCACATCGAAAAATTATTAAATTAAAACAGCAGTTCCGAAATTTCCATTTAAATTAAGTACTTTTTTTATGAAATCAACACTTATAAATTCGGATCGAATACTGAATACGCAAAAAATCAGAACTACATCAGACCTTGTATGAAAAAGATTAAATACTGATTATCAACAAAAAAAATTGAAACCGTATTGTCCTAAAGATAGAGTTGGAAATATTTTTTAGTTAAATTAATATTTCAAATTACGCTATTAGTACCTCTAGATACGAGTATATTAGATTTTGAAATGTGATGTCACGAAACTTAGGACCCCTCCCACCCCTTGTCACACCATGTCACACTTTGTCGACCCCCTCCCCCCCCTTTACGTGTGACGTACTTTATGGATGGCCCCAAATGGTATTAAGGTATGCAGCGGATCGCATCTGGAGCGCTGATTGGTTTAACAGCATATGTTCCGCGCAGCTATATTTGTTTATTGGTTTGTTACAAAAAATCTCAAATTAGTTACATAAAATTATTGTAGCAGTAAAATTAATTTGTGAATTATTAAAGAAGTTCTAACCTAACCTAGGTTAGGTAACTCTATAGTCACAGAACGGTATACTGTAAGACCGACCAATCAGGGACAGTTGACAATTTGAAGCGCAACAGATTGTGATTTAACGGTTTTACTTAGATACATTACAATTGAACGAAAAATAGTACGTTAAATTGTAAGTCACAGTTGACAATCTTTCGACAGTTTACAATCTCGCTAGGCAGATTTATAATCTAACAGATTTTACAATCTTACGGTGACATATCACGCTATTCTTATAAAGAGATGGAGACGAAGTCATGCTGGTCCGATGGTAAAGTATTGAAGGGCGCTTATGTTATTTATTAGTGGGCACCTCGGCAACTCCTCTCTCGATCAGTGTCGTGTACTCGACAACATGAAAGTCAATCTATACATTAATCACCAAGACTTATTACTATATTCATTTTGTTGTAACCTGGTTATGTGGTTTCTAGTTATTTACGAATGCGGTCATCTAACATTGTTCGACTTCGATTACCATTTCCAAGAGGATTAAATATACGAGTACGATTTCGTTACTCATTATGCAATAGGCAGTATCAAACAAATGAGATAGCCTTCCTACTTCATAATAATGCTGAAGGCATCACAAGATACGATTGAGCACGATACGTACAACTTATCAGGTGTCTTTTATCTCATGTAGATAAATGTTGTTCTTCAGTATTTTGTAATGTCTACATCGCCGTGTTTTATTAGACGCTAGCTGAAACCCGCTGTGTTACTATGCAAAGCTAGTCAAAAAAGTGGCCTATGATTCCTATGAACTCCTTACATCATCAGCTGCCTGTCAGTGAAAGTCTCGTCAAATCATTCCAGCCATTATCTCTCTGTTTGTTCCGAAATTAGCCGGAAACAACTAACAAACAAAAACATATGTTTTTTTGTTGTAAGTATCTTATATAGTTTCATTAAAATTTAGTGTAAAGCTGTTAATTTGAAATTACAAACAGACACTTCTATTTTATTTATTTGTATAGATTATAGAGACACATTCAGAACACGATTCATATTATTTGTTAGGGAGTTGAAACCAATGATTTCTTGCGTTATTGATCATGGAAAGCCTGTTTCACAAATCCTAAAACAAGTCCCTCTTCTCCAATTTTAAATTACATATTACAAAACTGTTCACCAAGTGTTCAAAATCGCCTAGGTATCTAATGGTTTTTTCGTTTAAATTTGATTAAGATAAAAATCATAGGTATAGGACCCCAGAGACATCGCAATAATGTTGGGCTTTGTAAGAAGATATCGAAACAAGTAAACGTATTTCACGCTAATTCCTTGAAATTAAACCTTAGGCTGGGTGGAAACAAAGTATAGGCCATTTATTACACTAGCAGTTCAGAAAGCCAAATCGCAACATCCGGATATTATTAAAAAGAAATCGTGCTGTTTTAATGGTCTCATTATTGGAGCATGTTTCTGATACATATGTGTTAAATAGATACGGACGAGACAGACTCGAGGCTCAAGGTGAGATCAATTCATATTGTTACGAATCTACATTGTCACTGGGTTAGATTATAATCAGTAAAGATATCGATTCTTCTTTGAGATATTTTTTATGGCCAATTTACATTTTTGCTGTACTAGGAAAATATCACTAAAGGTAAAAAAGTTTCAGTAACATGACATAGACAATATGGAAGGTAAAATTAATTGATTCTAACGTCAAAATTCTTAAGTTACTCAACTAATACATTTGTGACTAAGGCCCGTATTATAGAAGGCGTCTCAAGTATCTCTACTCTGATCAGCTTTACTGATCAGTTTCTAGTTCTCATCAAATCTCAAGCGTCGCTTTTATTATAGAAGGCGTTTTAAGTTCTACGCAGTTGAAACTAGTTTCAATATCTAATCTCAACTCACAAATCTGTTCTCAGTTACGTTTCTGCATTGTCGAAATTATTGTTCCGTATTACGCAGCTAATTATATTAAACACATCATAACTAACAAATATAATTCATATATTATTGGTTATTAGTTTATATATAATACACTATCACAAAAAAACATATGTGTTTTTGTTGTAAGTATCTTATATAGTTTCATTAAAATTTAGTGTAAAGCTGTTAATTTGAAATTACAAACAGACACTTCTATTTTATTTATTTGTATAGATTATAGAGACACATTCAGAACACGATTCATATTATTTGTTAGGGAGTTGAAACCAATGATTTCTTGCGTTATTGATCATGGAAAGCCTGTTTCACAAATCCTAAAACAAGTCCCTCTTCTCCAATTTTAAATTACATATTACAAAACTGTTCACCAAGTGTTCAAAATCGCCTAGGTATCTAATGGTTTTTTCGTTTAAATTTGATTAAGATAAAAATCATAGGTATAGGACCCCAGAGACAACGCAATAATGTTGGGCTTTGTAAGAAGATATCGAAACAAGTAAACGTATTTCACGCTAATTCCTTGAAATTAAACCTTAGGCTGGGTGGAAACAAAGTATAGGCCATTTATTACACTAGCAGTTCAGAAAAGCCAATTCGCAACATCTGGACATTATTAAATAGAAATGTGCTGTTTTAATGGTCTCATTATTGGAGCATGTTTCCGATACAAATGTGTTAAATAGATACAGACGAGACAGACTCGAGGCTCAAGGTGAGATCAATTCATATTGTTACGAATCTACATTGTCACTGGGTTAGATTATTATCAGTAAAGATATCGATTCTTCTTTGAAAAATTCTTTATGGCCAATTTACATTTTTGCTGTACTAGGAAAATATCACTAAAGGTAAAAAAGTTTAAGTAACATGTCATAGACAATGTGCATCGTAAAAATTAATTGATTCTACCCCAATAACGTCAAAATTCTTAAGTTACCCAACTAATACATTTGTGACTAAGGCCCGTATTATAGAAGGCGTCTCAAGTATCTCTACTCTGATCAGCTGAAACTAGTTTCAAGTTCTCATCAAATCTCAAGCGTCGCTTTTATTATAGAAGGCGTTTTAAGTTCTACTCAGTTGAAACTAGTTTCAATATCTAATCTCAACTCACAAATCTGTTCTCAGTTACGTTTCTGCATTGTCGAAATTATTGTTCCGTATTACGCAGCTAATTATATTAAACACATCATATCTAACAAATATAATTTATATATTATTGGTTATTAGTTTATATATAATACACTATTGGCTAGTGTATCAATTTAAATATTAAAATAAAACTGACTAGATACTACCTAAAACGGAACGTTCAAATTGTTATCAATACTTGTCAATGTCGAATTATCATACTGTTGTTGTTTTTATTTTAAAATTATTGTTATATTTTTATCAGAAACCGAAAGGTTATTACTATTGCTTGAAAGATATTACTTGAAATAAATAGTTGAATGTGTATTTTAAGTGAATTGAATATCAATTAGTGTTAATTAAAGTGTATTAAAATGTGTATAATAAGCAATTCTTTCGTAAATAAAGTAAGGTAAAATAAATATTTCGTTGTTATTCAGAAAAATCATCATAAAATACGTTAATTTCCCTTATAAGGCATTAGAAATTACCACTTGAGACTAGATTGAACTTGTCTCAGTTGAACAGAGATCACATCTGTCAAAGTCTGTTCTTGAGATGAGATTTTGACATAAGCATCGTTTTAAAATAAGCTATTTATTAATCTTTACTCACTTGATCAACGATCAGTGAATTTTGTCTCAAGAGACGTTTAAAAATAAAATCTCTTTTTGAAACTAGTTTTAAAATAAGGGCCTAAGACCTCATTAAATAAATAAAGAAAAAAATCTAATACCTACACCTATAAATATCCAACTAACTTAGTGACAACTATTTTCCTTGGGAATTCCAAAGATACTTTCCTGTTCCTAGGCATATTCAAGCTCACAAAATGTTTTACATATTATTACTCAATTAGCTATTGTTTTGAATGTGTAAATATTACTATTTATTTTTAGATAAAAGCTAGCAAACCTGGTATACGTTGTTTTGCCAGACTTTTTTTTAGGGTTGTGTAAATAGATGTTGGCCGATCCTCAGACCTACCCCGATATGCACACAAAAGATTGATGAGACGGGGTAGGTATAGGATTTGTTTCAAGTTTTCGTAGTTTGCTCCCTTAGAGTCAGCGCCGACAGACGGAATGACGGCGAAGAGAATAATTCAGTAACAATTTAAATTCAACATAAAGTTCTTTACAAAAGGTAAAACTGTATTTGATGAAACTAAATAAAACCAACAGTCACTCGCGTAACTCGCGCCATTATACTCAATTTAAATTATTAATTAATTTGTCTCTTCGCCGTCAGTTCGTCCGTCGGCGCTAACCGCTGCGTCACCTTTTACGACACCCATGGGATGAATAGGGGTGATGAAACTATTCTTAATCCGTTACCACACGGAGAATTATTATAACTAAAATTAAATGCATAAACATGAACAATGTAGTTGCATATTATCAATATTAGAACATTGATCGTGACAGAATGTGGGTCAATCCCACGGCTTCGTTTCACTTTGCACATACAACTAGTCAGCGCCATCGAGCAAAATGGAAATCGATTTCTAGCACACTAGCTGTAATTTTCAGTTCAAGGACTTAAACGCTCGACTCTGAAAGGAATTTTAGTTTACGCACGCAATAAAATCACCAATAGGTATTCCCACAAACATTTCGTTAGAAAGGAGAAATTCGATGGAACGTAAAGCTAAGTATTCCAGTCATGAAAATATTGTCGGAGTTAATAGAAGTGGGGATTGTTTTTGATATTTTTTTATTTCCAATTATGTAATCTATGGAATCCATTGGAAAAATAGTAATCTACAAGATAATCTGTTGGCTTATCTAAAGTAAATTTTATCTGACCCTGGATACTGACCGGTTAGTATCAAGGCGGCCTTGTTTGACCTCGAATAGCTTTTCAAAAACGCCTTGTGATCTATCATTAACTACACAAGAATAATTTGTCATTGGTAATAGTAACCCTGATTAGTCAGAAGTAGTAAAACAAGCTCATTTACTGGTTTATCTTGAGAGAATACTTCTGTTATCGAAAAATAGAATTTAAAATGCAATTGAGTTTTACTGAACCAGTACTGGCTAGCCCCCAATCCGATTGACTGACAATCTGGGAAGCTGACCTGAGAGCTAGAATAAAAAAGGACAGAGGGCAACGGCGCAAATTCATTTTTTGTGCTTGATAGGTTTAGAAGTGAATTATCTAAAACCTTTAAACAATCAATATCACTACATAGTATAAAACAAAGTCGCCTTTTCTGTCCCTATATCCCTATGTGCGCTTAAATCTTTAAAACTACGCAACGGATTTTGATGCGGTTTTTTCCAATAGATAGAGTGATTCAAGAGGAAGGTTTATATGTATAATACATGCATCATATACTAAGGCAACATTGCTAATTTTAGAGGTTTCTATTTTATGCCCGTGCAAAGTCGGAGCGGGCCGCTATGTTTTTATATACAACGTTCATAGTTTTTCTGTAGTGTATTTAATTTAGTATCAGCATTGCACCCGTGCGAAGCCGGGGCGGGTCGCTAGTTTAAATATATATGATCTAACCCTCAAAACGGTTTTCGTAAAATTTAGTATGTAGGAGGTTTCGGCGACGTTAAATCGATCTAGCTAGGTTAATTTTTAAATAATTATACTAAAAGAAATCCAGGTCGTTCAGGTACTTATTATTATTATTTTAGAAGACTACAATTAAAATAATTGTACTGCAATTGTTAATTACATCTACGTAATTAGGTATACTTATATTTAAACTTCAATCAAATTTGCAAACGAAGGTCTCTAAAAGAATTCATTTTCACAATATGCATGCAGAAAAGCATGATTTATCTACTCCCTTTTTTCACTCTATTTCACAGTACAGCTAAGGATATATTGAAAGGAAACTAAGTAATAATGAAAATTAATTTATTAAATAACCTCAGTAACTTACGGAGACTCCCATACACGGCCGGCCCTGTAACCTATATATACAATTCGGGCCGCTTACTTTATATGTACATCACGTGCTGGACAGGCTTGAATCACAGGAAAAAATGTGTATGTGTCCTAAACCGGTGCACCGACTTCTTCCTGATACGATCTCGTTAAATGTGCTGCGGCGGCCGTGAGCTGCCGGAGGGAACGGCGCAGACCACGTAGATGCCGTCGGCAAGCCGCTGCGGCACGTACTGCAGATTCCCGCTCGTCCTCACCCTCGATACCAGAGTCACCAGCTGCACTTGAGGCATCACTTTCAGTATCACTGATATCAGACACCCGTCTACCTCTTTCTACATGCTCTTCAGTGTCACCACTTGACCACAAGAGCTCAGTCTTCAAATCATTTAGCATGGAAAACATGCTGAATGGGTCATCGTCACCTTCCTGCGGCAGGTTCATCAGACGGCTAGGCACTAGCACAGTCTCATCCATAACATTGACCATTTTGACAAATTTCTCCATATCATTGAGTATGCTCTGTTTGGAGAATTCGGTGTCATCATGCCTGGCTATTTTGCGTAAGGTGTTCCTGTAACAATGACAAAATAAATATTAGAATTTTATGTTGAAGTCTTCAAGTATAGATTTTCACTATAAGGTAATATGGGATAAAGGCAATAATAAATAAATTCTTATTAGAAAAATCATACACTAAATTTTATGAGAATGTGGATTTTCTGGCTTAAAAGAGACAACATACCAACAAACACACACATACACTACTTAAAAACATACATATGTTACGCATTTGTGAATATGTATTTTCATAGTCTTGTTAGAATCCAATAAACCCATTCATAAAAGTACATTAAACCTTTAAATTCATACATGTGGCATTCCTGTATCAAAAGCTTGTATTGAACTTTTCCTAAATATGAATAGTAAATCAAATCTTTCTACTCCATTTAAAGAAAATATCTATACATAAACACTAATAAAAAAATTGTTCTCAAATAAATAACATAAAACAATGAAATAAGATGTATGCCTCTTTAAATTTAATATTTAAAGAGGCAAATTTATTTTTTTTGTTAAAATAAATTTGCATGTTGGAACAATTAACAAAGATCAAATGCCTATTTGAAATACCACTTGATAAACAATCTTAAAAATTAAATACTTCATGTACATATTGCAAGAATATTGTATTGCATTTCACAAATGTGTCAGGGTGTAACACATTTGAGAAATTCAGACATGTTTCCAACAAAAATCATTTATTACAATTGCTGGACAACATTCCTATTTAAAAACATCCAAGTTCCAGCATCATTGAGGAATCATTTTCAAAGATCAGGTGATGTATAGTGAAAGTATCTTAGCAATAAAGCATTATGGTATGAACTGCATACAGTTATAGAGTGAGACAGATATATGGGACAAGTAATTAGATAAGAGTGAGATGCCATAACAGAAACTAGGTATCCACATTTTCCCTTAATATTAGAGCAGATTATAAATAAATGATAGTGATGTATGTTATGTCACCTAAACTAGTTTGATATAACCTGATTTTAGAGTAAATATTCATAGTAATGTTAAAAAACATGGTTGCTATGTGTGCAAAGATAATGAAAACTCATAAAGAGCAATATGCATAGATAGGTCCTTGTATTTTATTACTTTACAGTGGATTTTACAATTGTAGGGTTTTGTGATGAATGTGAACATGTTCTACTGCTATGTATAATATTGATTGATATCATTTAAATACAATGTACCACCAATTATTCAAATTTGATACCAATTTTATGTTACTATAATGCAATATTTTGTATCAAATCATTTGTAGAATTGGTTACTGCATAGGTTACAGCATTAACTACCTAATTAATACTATTAATGATTCGGAGTATTGGATGCTTAACATTTTTGGCTTCATTTGAACCTTGAATAAGTAACGGTTGACATAACACGGCTGATGTAACAACTTCAAAACCCTGTAACAAGATTCCAATTGGAACATCATTATGAATGAATCCGGCGAGTTTTTCTGAGTCACACTTCGCGCACGCCCAGAACACGGGATTACCTCATATTGATGAAACTATTAGCGATTACCTTATTTTCGAAATGCCACTTGAACGTATATAATTTTGTTCAAAAATGACTCGTCAGCAATGTGAAAGGTGGTTTTATAATGACAATTACATTTTCGAACACAAATCTTTTCGTTCTCATCATATCTCCATATTCATATACATTCACTCAACTAGCTTACTACAAGATTTCCAAAACTCATTAACCAAAGAAACGATCACAACTTCACAGGGCACAGGTCCGTCAGGGACATGCAGCTAATGCAATCGAACGCATCGGCCATGGACGTACGTAAGTCAACACATCGTACCTGCTATTCTCCAATTTTGTCGATATGTCAGTGTTGAAAGACATTTTCTGGTGTTATTTAACAATTTAAATATCACTGAACACACACGCCCTAATTTTGTGATGTCACTATTGAGTTGACGTTAACAAGCACGGCTTGCGAAATAACGCGAACTGAGCCACTGATAGACAACCGTGCGCGACAGTAAGGTTTGACGTTTTGGTAGAGGTGGGGAGCGTTCTCGTATTTATATGACACGATCATACGATGCGGGGGAAGCGAACTTTGAATTTTATCGCAGTAGGTATTATGGAATAATAAACTGATGATAATATATTTAAGTATTATTATTTAACTTATTGTTATAACGAATACATTTGTTACTTTTGCGCAAAGCTGAGACGTATATTTAATTCAGAAAAATAAAATATGATTAGATATTCTGCGATCGCCCGGGCGCGTCCCACCGGAGTCACACCACATACAGGCGCTGTGATTGGCTGGCTCATCCCGCACGGGTTTTTTTATTGGTTTCCCAGTTTAAAACTTTGCGCGGGTATTTTAAACTACAGTAAATGTGTGTGAAATTTACGAAAACACTTTATATTTTTTCATTATTTCTGAGTTACAAGTAAGAGACACTGCCATTTATTGTAAACCACAAAATGTTTACGGTTACCAACCCCTGAAAGCATTTATTATTCACTTTCTTTCAGTAAATAAGGCGAAAGGTCTCTGGAATATGCTTACTTATTGTATGCTAAGTGGTAAACTGATTGCCCCTATTTACGTAGATTGGGTGTACTTACATATTATTTAGCATATCGATATAAATTAAATGTGTGTACCTAAATACCCGGCTTATTTCTATTAAATTATTACATTTACCTTTGTAGTTTATGCAATAATAAATTTAAAATATTAATTAATAGATTAAAAGTAAACACATGTGAACCCGGAGCATTATAAAAATGAGAGATGTATATTCTTATATACGTACTAGGTACCTACCTAGTAGTTAAAGTTTGAACTACACTACAATGTGTTACTAGCTGCAGAATTTATGTTTTACCTAGTTTAAAAAAGTAAGTAGTTTCATTGTATACCTAATTAAAAATGTAATGTCGATAAACTTGGCTAGGATATTTTTTGTATAAAAATGTTATATTTTTTGCTTTGCCTTAAGTTGATTTTAATAGGAGGTAGTTATATGGGTAACTTAATTTAGTATTTGTTGTATGGGGAGGTTTTCAGACCCTAGTAGCCTTACGCACTTGGTGAAGAGCTACTACAGAATAGGTATTAAATTACGGGTATCTAACATCTTATTTAAGTTCACAGAATGCAAATATTTTACCGATATAACAATATTGATAAAAATTACAGATCAGAAAATTGTGAAGTATTTTTATGCTAAACCTACTAACTTTTCGACCACACAATTTATATGTATTTATTAAGTACCTATTTGAATAAATTGTTTTATTACATATTACTGATATCACGTGTTCTGCACTCTTTGAACCAAACCAGCCGTTTTAGCGAGTACCTAGCCTAGGACCATACACCACAGACATCGACATAATTGAACTTAGATAGCACAAGCGAGTTACATAATTCTATACGCAGGTCAGTATTAATATAATCTCTTATTATGTATAATAGTTTGAGTCGGTAAAAGCAGTTCCGTACGAGGTCAGAAATTTAGAGTTCGAACCTAGCTCTATATCCATAACTTACCCTAAGACCTAAGTTTTGCGCTTCTGACACACAGTCAATTCGAGACCCGTTGATTAGTACCTGAGGGTTTAAGCTACCTATTTTTTCGCATTAAGTAACACATTATTATTCGAAGCCCAGTTATAAATATTTTTTAGATCTTCACTAATCCCTCTGCCTACCCCTCTGGGATAGAGGCGTGTATGTATGTATATATGTATCTTCACTAATTTTATCCACTGTATTTAAAGTTTTGCTAGATTTAAACGATAAATATATTTGAAAATTATCCGCATAAATATATTTAATTACAATAATATATTAAATCAAAGTGGTCCCAAAACTGAACCTTGAGGAACTCCACGCGTCACTGATTTTACAGCAGAACAAGAGGTTGATTTATTCATTTCTTTTCATTCTCTTCATTATTCATAATGAAGCTCCACGTATTGAAAGCGATTTTTCAGGTAAGAATTAACGATCAGAACCAAACCAACGAACAGCAGATTCTTCAAAGCCGTAATATGACAACTTTGGTAACAGAAGTGACGTATTTAGAGCATCAAAAGCCCTGGAAAAATCCAACAACACCAAAATCGATCCTTTTCCTACATCCGGTGCTCCTAATATATTATCTGTAACATCCAACAACGTATAGTCGTTCCAATACTTTATTTAACTTTTGACAGATCACGCACATAAAGTTTTGTAATAATTTTTGATACAATGTACTACAGATAATACTGTACTTTATGGGCGGGCTCCGCCTACTTAGGGATGTGTCATTCGTAATTAATGACCACAGACTATAAAAACGGTTTTGAAATAAATCGATTATCGATTATATTAATAAAACATACAATAAAATTATTGTGATTATATTTTATATCAAATCACGTAAAAAGCTTTATTATTTTGCATTAAAATGCCCTAAATGTCTCTGTTTCAATGCATAAATAATTTGCGTAATGAAAACAGTTCCATCGTACTCGTACCTAGTAATGGGATCGAATGTATTCGCCGCAAATTAATGAATCTAAAATAATTGTTTAGACTTACTATAGTTGGTTTAAATAAAAACTACCTGCGGTACCTACTTGTAATGAACAGGTACAAAATGTTGAAATTCGTAGTAATTTACGGATTAAAAATAAAACAACCAAAAGAGGTACTGTAATACTAATTTTAATTATAAAGAATCGTCTTCTTCGTATGACCAGGAATCATCATCACTTGAGTTCTCAGTAATATTGATTATCATTTCTTGGATAGATAAATTGTCGAATGCAACATCCCGATCCCAATCCGACATTATCACCTTCTTTGTTTTTTCTACAACATTCGCCCAGTTTTCTGGAGTTACTTTTTCACACGCATTTTTCAGTAAATTCAGCATTTTTCTTGCGGTGAAAGGAGGAGTTGTATTGTTCCTCGCAGCATATCCTTTAACTTGTGCCCAGATCATTTCAATTGCATTATATTGGCAGTGATATGGGGGAATTCTGAGGACGGTATGCCCATGCTCTGCTGCCATTTCATCTATGACGTATCGTTTTGGCAGCTTCTTTGTTTTTAATATCTTTACTAACTCTACTTTTAGTAGGGACTCATTCACCTCTTCGCCATTGTCACGGAGCCAGTTTATAATTTCATGTTTTTTGTTGGCCTGTGTTGGTATTTTATTAATTTGACGAGAGTGATAAGGTGCATTATCAATAAATATTATTGATGGCTCTTCGAGTGATGTAAGCATTTCTCTGAACCACTTTTCATACACGTTCGAATTCATCTCCTCATGATAATCTCCTGTTTTCTGGGATTTAAAAGCTAATAGAGCGCCTGGCACAAATCCTTTTACTGTTCCTGCATGACAAATAATCAGTCGTTCGCCTTTTCCCATTGGTACTGTAGAAGTGGAGCCAACGGTGTTGTCAGTCCAAGTTTTTGACAGCGTATGATTCGCATTGAGCCAAGTTTCATCTGTGAAAACAACATTCGACCAATCTTCTATTTTTTTTGCTTGTCTTAAAAAATCGCATCTATACAAAGCAATATCATTGCGTTCCATTAAAATTTTTCGTTTGTCACATTTTTGGAATAACATTCCAATGTCTTTCAATACCTTTGTCAGAGAAGATTTTTGACCACGGAACAAACCACTATTTCGAAGAGATTGTGTTAGTTTTTTTAATGTTGGAATCTCTTTTCTTTGGTAATAGTCGTATATATGACGACGAATAGCATCAGCGTCAAAATTGTCAACGGCTGTAACTTTACTAGGCGGACGTTTTTTCTTAGGTGTAGATAGCTTATTCTGTTCCATGCCACTGCTGCCGTAGCCTTCTTTTGTTATTTTTGCCACTGTTGGAGCACTAATACCTAATGCTGCTGCAACACGGTCTCTAACTTGAGTCACTGGTATAAGAGGCCCACCATTACGGCTTTCCTTTTCAAAGTATTCACGAAGTCGCAAGACAAACTCTCTTGTTTGTCCTTTGAGTACTTTCTTTTTTGGCATTTTGACAGTAACGAAGGCAGGAACGATACGCTCAACTCAACCAAACGTGAGAATTCACAAATAAATCAATACGGAGGAATATAAATACTCAACTATATTGAAGGTTACTCATTGAAATACTGTAGATTATTTTAAAATAGACATAGAGAGATTTAATAAAGATCATCAATAGTTTAACAAATACAATATTAACCACTGAATACAATAATACATTTTGAAAATTCAGTTCCTTTTATATATTTTTTCATGACATAGAACCGTCATATTTGAACAACATTCTTTTAATCCATTTCTTCTTTATTTTGACAAAGGAGGTCGCACATTGAAACACATAGAAATATGAAGTACGAAATTATCTATAAAATAATGAGTTTGTTAAATCGATTAAAACTTCTTAATGCATAAAATCGATCGATGAAAGAAATCGAATAGGTAACGGGTCAGGGTATCACTATTTGATTAAGTATTAGAGCTGTCAAAAGTTAAATAAACTATTGGAACGACTATAGTCGTTGTACACCTAAACGCCCTATTGTATGTCTGGTTAAATATTATTAAACTCAATAAATATCGTTAACTGTAAGGCTTCTCCAAAACTTTGGAAATGCATGGTAAAATGCTTATAGGAAGCAGGTCCCGTACTGATGTTATATCGTTACTTTTTGGTATTGGCCTTACAATTGTTGTTTTCCACATGGAAACTTGATTGTCAAAATAGATTTATCCACTATTAGCTGAACATCGCGGTACGACAATAACCGTGGGCAACGTCGCTAGGCAAAGCTAATATCTTTACAAATTGTAGCCTATGTGTTATTTTGATGTATAAGCTATATTATTGTAAAGTTTTATCAAAATCCGTTCAGTAGTTTTTAAGTAAGAGCAACAAATATACTCACACACTCACAAACATTCGCGTTTATTATATTAGTAGGATAGTGGTAAATACACACACTGTATGGCACCAGTAAGTTTATCATATATAATGTCAGGTCATCAATACCTATAGCATTAGATTTAAACCTTTTAGTACATTAATTATGTCAGATGTGTTAACAGTGTTGAGAGCAAAAGTACCATTGCCGAAGCGATTGCACTCGAATAAAAAAAATCGACGGGTTGCACTCCGGGAGTGCCGGCAGAAGTGAAAACTTGAATATTAACGTTGTGCATTTTGATATTTTGGAATGGTTAGAGAATAATTTTGTACGAATTGCTTTCATTATCAGTATAAAAGTACTATTATTTTTTTTACCCATTCCAAAAAAGTACACAGCGCCGCTAAAGAAGTTTTCACTTCAATTACAACTGTGAATTAAAAACAGTTAGATTACCGGGAAAATTAAAAAAAAAACAATAATCTGCTCTGCAATACCGCAATACCAACGCACGAAGGCATCTCGAACGACCTTGAGGGCATTAACTTATTTGCATTAATTGTATATACCTACATGTCTAAACATAGTTAAAGATAAGTAAAAATATGAACAGTTACCTACTGAAATTCATCAAAGAAGTCCAAATTATCTCAATACACTATTTCAAGTTTTATTCAAAGAAGTTATTGTAAAGGTTGTTACTCCATGATAACAGCCACCAGAATTCCCAAAATATACTGCGTGTCAAATAATATATACAATATCAGTATCTAACATTCTTATCGAACAAATAGTTATTATTTTTTATTTTTAGTATGGTACGTTAAGGCAAATGTGCTATACTATTATTAACTATGTTACGAGTATTACAGAAGATAAGAGCAAAATATTATTTCATTATTAAACAATTCTTCCTTTCATTAAACAACGAGAATTTCATCAGATCATGTTTTTATCTTTCGTAGAATATAACAAGTGACATGTATTGACGCTAAAATGGACGCTACGTTGTCGTACACAACAAAGTTTACATTATGTTTATAATCTGCATTTTAGCTGACTATTGACGTAATATTTATTATTTTCAAGCGATACATACCATGCATCTAAATTGCGACATAATTAGCTTTTCCCTATAACATACCGAAAATAAATATGTATATGCCGTATTTTAGACGCCTCTGTTTTGTCTTCAATGACGTAGGTACCTACTTGTGATGTAGAAACAGGATTGTTTTAGGTAGGAGTATATCGTATAGGCTTTGCGTCATTGGATTTTGAGTGGCTTTCAAAGCAAACATATTTTCTTACTAAAATGTTTTTGTATTAAATACTGTTTTAGAGGAATTATTTCTCTTATTTAAGACTAGATTGCTGAACTTATATGAGTCATACAAGTGCGCACTGTTCAGAATCATACCATTTGGAAGCATTTTTTTACATCCGTAACACCAGAGGCATTACAAGTGCGTTGCCGGCTTTTGGGGGATGAGGAAGGGGATAGGGCAAGGTGTTGGGGTAGGGCCTCCGGTATTCTCACTCACTCGGTGAAACACAGCACAGGCGCTGTTTCACACCGGTTTTCTGTGAGACCGTGGTATCACTCCGGTCGAGCCGGCCCATGCATGCCGAAGCGTAGCTCTCCCACGGTAAAGCCTTTAACTAGATTCGGAATAGTTTGAAATTTTATTAACACTTATGATCTCTAATGCTATATGTAGTATACATGTGAAAAATCTATAATCTTTATTTATTTACACACCATGCACATTTGGTGCATTGGCGCTCTACCAGTCAACCATTTGTTGATGCAGAAGGCAGAAAGTAGGTGCATTTTGGTTGTAATGTGTATGAAAATAGAAAACTCAATAATATATCGAACGATTAATGATAAAAGTAGTTTAAGAGGGAGCTGATTCCGCCAATTGCTTTACAGGGTAGTACTTTGATTTTGCCTTGAACGTAAAAGTATTTGGGATATCCTGATTTCGTGAGGGACCTCATTCCAAAGAAGAACGGACTGTACAACATAGGAAGAGCCAACAAACCCTAAACGTATGAGACGTTCGTCTCGAACGAATGAACGAAGAAGAAGAGTTTTAAAGGACCATAGGTTTCTGTCGTGATTGCTACATAAAAGTTAGAAGTAGGAGTTAAATATGTTGGCGAACATGGGTTATTTTTACTCGACTACGCAAAGGCAAAGTAAGATTATGATTTTGACAGGTTATGTATGTATGTATGTTAATTTGTTCCCTCATAGCTCCTCAACTTCTTCTTAGAAAAGAGATATCGTTAGAAGCGTCTTGATTGTCCGCTGGTTATGCGTTATGGATATAACGTGTCACTGAGTCTAATTTAGCGGTCCCTCTAGCGGTCATAAATAGGTACTGTGTAAATTTGAGACAAATATGCTGTGTTTGGGTCTTTGAAAAGGGCATTGGTCCGTTTTTTCTGAGACAGATAATTTATTACTCGGTTTGGATAATTAATTGAAACATACTTTGCAAAAAATAATGATTATAACGGCACTAAAACATTTTAAATAAATATAAGTAAAAACTAAAACCTAACTACGACACAAAACGTCGCTGTAAAAGTATGAAACAAGATTTTCAGGACACTGGATTAGAAGCAAAGTACTAGTTACTCTAAATTAATCACTGTTTAAATCGGTATTAATGACTCATTGACATAAAATCGGCATTCAGTGTCATTAATTAATTATTATCAAATCAGAACCGGACAACAAATGAAGGATCTACTAATTATGTACATAAAATAATCTACTTAAATTCGTTTAAATCGAAGCTTACGTAAAATCATATAACACTTATAAACATACTCGTACAAACCTTGTAGCTTATAAATACTACACTCGAGAGCAATTAAATTCAGGCCACAAATGAATGAATGAGTGACTCTTGAACATAGGAAGGGGACCTCTCTTTAGAATGGAGGTTTTGGTCTATTAAATTAAGCCCACCGGACGGGTTGAATATTTTGGTAATAAATAATAATAATAAATAAATATTTCGGACATCTAACACACAACGCTATCTAGTCCCAAGCTAAGCAAAGCTTGTGTTATGGGTACTAGATCACTGATATAAACACATTCAAACTATTTTTTTTGTAAATACATACATATCATACATAGAAAACACCCAAACTCCGATACAAATATTTGCAGATCATACAAACATTTGGTTCGACCACGACGGTGACGGTAATAAATTGTTTTTTCTAGTAAAGGGACGAAATTTGTCGTATGGTTTCCATGTCCATTTCCATGATGTATCGACATCAAAATAAATTAATCATTTAAAACTCTTGAGAGTTTGGTCATTCCACGCAGCGGTCGGCTTCTTTTTTTATGGAATTGGGGGCAAACGAGCAGACGTATCGACTGATGGTAAGCGATTACCGCCGCCCATGGACATTCGCAACACCAGAGGCGTTACAAGTGCGTTGACGGCCTTTGGGGGATGAGGAAGGGGATTGGGTAAGGGGTTACGGTATCCTCACTCACTCGGTGAAACACAGCGCAGGCGCTGTTTCAAGCCGGTTTTCTGTAGTATCACTCCGGTCGAGCCGGCCCATGCATGCCGAAGCGTGGCTCTCCCACGGTAAACAGTAACGTCAATAATATCACAGGCATGTTAGATCCTGTTGAAATCCGCATCACATGCTGACACCTCTATAAAGTTTAAGTTTCTCTCTTTGCTCTCGAGTGTATTTTGTATTCTGTAATAGCCCTTAGACAACTCAGTATCTACATCAATGTGGTCAGACTCAGACTGTAAACTCTATTTTTATGCACAGAACTAGTGACCTACTTAATCTAAGTACTTCTTAATATTTGCGAGAGTTGATGAAAAGCCGAAAGTTATTGCTCATGCTCATCAGCTGAAAGCGTGCAAAAACAAAGTCATATCTGATTATATTACCATGTAAATAATATGCTAATTAATATGTACGCAAGTGGTGTTTGTCGTCAAGGCATGTTCGTCGGGGGTCAGTTTATCAGAGTAATATCACACTTGCGCCCTATCACGCTAACCTTGCATGCACTGACACACCCACGACTTGCGTCATCATCCGATCACAATAACTTTATTTACAAACTAGTTGACCCACGCAACCTTGTTTGCGTCTTCTATTGATCGTAGCGTGAAAATTTTCCCCCGTTTTTGAAACATTCCTCATTGGTGCTCCGCTCCTATTACTATTAGCGTGATGAAATATAGCCTATAACCTTCCTCGATAAATGGACTATCCAATACAGAAATAATTTTTCAAATCGGACCAGCGGTTTCTGAGATTAGCGCGTTCAAACAAACAAACTCTTCAGCTTTATAATATTAGTATATTATATCAAGAACACTCAACTTGTTTTGCACAATTACATAGGTCAATGAGAGCGCTAATATACTCCGTTACTTAAGTAAAAGAAAGATAATAAAGAGAGTGTTGAGGAATAGTAATTCTTTATGACAAATTAATTACATTTGTTCATATAATTGAAGCAGGTTATCATTTAATGGAGTTAATAAATAAATTAATTACTTTCACATTAAATTAAAGGTATATATTTCTATGTCACGTAGAAATAGTGTTGTTTTTCTTTATAAATAGCAGCCAAAATGATTCTATTCAGCCTTTTGGAAAGCTACAGTAGTTATTGTCTGAGTACCTACATATTTTTTGGTGATTTAATGATTACGTATAAAATTATAATACGTTTACTTTAAAAAAAAACGTATAAAAGCCAATGAAAAGAGTTCTTAACTTAAAACATCTATTAAACTATTAAACAAGTACCATGGATATCCAATACAAGTATTGTCGAACTTTTAAAATGATTTGACTGCCTTGGTGGCGCAGTGGTAGTGAATGCGACTGCTGTGCTTGAGGTCTCGGGTTCAAATCCTGGGTCGGACCAAATGTTTGTGTAATCTACAAATATTTGTTTCGGAGTTTGGGTGTTTTCTGTGTATAATATGGATGTAATTAAAAAAAAGTATGTAAGTATTTATATCAGTTGTCTAGTACCCATAAAGCAAGCTCTGCTTAGTTTGGGACTAGATGGCGTAGTGTGTTAGATATCCGGAATATTTTTTATTTTTTTATTTATGACTAGCCCTGAGCGCGGTGTTACCCGCGGTACAACAACAACGCGCAAGTAACACTACGGGGCAAAGCTAGTCTGAAAAAAGTAGCCTAAGTTACTCCTTATATCATCAGCTGTCTACCATTGAAAGTCCCGTCAAAATCGATCCAGCCGTTCCAGGGAGTAACTGGAACAAACAGACCGACAAAACTAAAAAAAAATTGGTACTTGAAACGTATATACAAAAGCATTAAGTAACATTTATATTAATGTTAGAAACAGACACTTAAATTTTATTCATTTGCTATACAAATATATTTAATATAAATAAAATGTATAGATTCAACAATCATCCATGTTTGCCATCTAAAACACTATCCGTCAAAACATATTTATTACATTTAATGTTTTTTTTCACACATGTCAATAAAACGTCCTATTTAATCACTGAGACGTTACATTTAACACATTACTTTACATGTTGTATGAGGTCTAAATACCAATTGAATTATAATGCGAGATTTCACGTTGAGATTGCTATTTAATATTAAGTTTAATGGGTACAATTATAATAATTTATACTTCTATGATTTTCTAAAACATCACATATGTTGAGTAAATAGATGTAATGTAAAATTATATTAGAAAGAAATAATGATAAACATTTTTCAGGGTAGTAGGGGTTCCAGGGATTTCTTTCTGAGGGTGAGGCACCTGGTTCCCCGGCTTCTAGTACCCGAGACGGTGTGCGGTTTTTAGCCGGTTCGAGTCCGACATAACTACAAGTGGTTTCCGACGTGATTTAGGTACAAAAGAAAGGTAGAAGAGCCTTATTTCAGTACGTACGGGCCGGCTCGACCGGGGCATAATACCGCCCGAGCCGGCCCGTACGTCCTGAGAGGACGTACAAAAGACGACCTAAAATGACAGCATTCGTGCTGTCGTGTTTCATTAGTGAATGCAACACCAATAAGCCGCCATAGTGTAGATCACAATTTTGCATTGTTGCATCGTCTGCATTCGCAATGAGTATGGTGACCACCATTCTTGTCCTCTGCGCATGCTTGACATCAGGCAGAGTAAATTAACTTTGGAAGGGACATGTATTAGTATTAAAAATACTTAAAAGTACATTCTGTTTAACTGTAAAAGTTATTTATGACGGCCAAAATTCGATGAAACTGCAAAGAATATCGAGAGATCATAACATATCCCGCAAAACCAAATTCAAACTGGTTTGGCATTCTTCGTATTCAGTTACGGGGCCAACACATGAACATTAAAGAAAGCTGACCGCGACCGCATCGATGCCTTTGTTATGTGGTGCTGGAGGCAAATGCTTCAGATCGAATGGATGGCCTTCCGCACTCATGTGTCTATTTTGCACCAACTAAACATAAAGACCCGACTCTCTTCTATATGCTTCCGAAAAGTTCTTGAGTCCTTTGGTCAAATCGCGTTAAAAGAAAGAACCTCGAGGAACTTATGGTCACGGGGAAAATTGATGGCAAAAGACCAAGAGGACGTAGTCCAATTAGGTGGACTGACCATATCCGAATAGCCTTGGACGTCGATCTACACGTTGCTCTTCATTCGGCCAAAGAGAGGATCGAGTGGCGAGAAACAAGATCTTCCCACAGCTGGGGAATTACTACCCTCAGTAATGAGGATAACAACGCGAGAAAGAGGAGGAGGAACCTTACATCATCACCTTCCTAGCCGTATGATTCTCATGATTATTTGGGGTCGGCAGTTAAACAGGTTTTACCTAAACATCAGTTTTTCCATGGAGCGACTGGCATTGACTCTACAACCCTGAGCTAATAACGATTGCCATAGATGTTCATGAACGTCGAGACCGACGGCTTAACGGGCTCTCCGAGGCACGGGCGTGAGACATCGCCAAACTCCGGAGTCCGGACTGTTACTCGTATTAGAAATTTCTTATGAGAAAAATCCTACAACACTTTTGGCTCGCTATGCCAACGAGGCGGTTGTATTGTATCGTACCTTACAATAAAATAAAATATATGTCAAGCTAATTGCGCATAGAATGATCTAATTGATATTTTAGAATTAACGGTTTGATAAATGTAGATAATTTATTGTATCTATTGTCATGTAAATACACTTTGATAGTCATTATCGATTTAAATTAACATGTTTATATGTCAGATAACAATAAAAACGATGATGAATATTAAAAAGTAATAATTATCATACCTTTATACTAAAGTAAAGATGAGAAAAATATATTTTAGATTAGATAGGGACATGTCATTATGTAGTCTAGAAACTTGCTTTGCCAACTGATATAAATGTATTACAATATACACAAATGATTCTCTTCTATATAACAGTTTCAAATATCTTTACGAGCTCTTTAGAGAGAGAGTAACTAAAAAGGTATTTAATATTTGAAGTTTATTAGTATTGTACTTTACATTCCGCCTATCACATTCAAACTGGAAGCTTATGTTCAGCATTGAACTGCACTAAGTTGATTAAGAATTGATTAAAATGTATTAATTTTTAGATAACTATTACTTTTAAAGTACTCATTCATTACAACAGATGACCTTACGGTAATGGAGAGTTACTTAACAAACAGCTTATGCGCCAGTGACATGAATATAGTCTGGGCTGAGTTGAATTAAATCTTTTATTTTATAAAAGAAAGAAGAGTAAGAAGCACTTCTCTAAGACGTTAAATGTACGATTTTGATTGATGATGTAGTGTCAACATTTATCTTAAATTAGGGGAATTACAGCGCTCAACTAATACAGTTTGAGTATTAGCAATTGAGCGCAATTTAACATAATTGGTAGTGTTAAAAAGTAAAACAAAGTGCCACTAAGCAAAGATAATTAATGTTTTTTGAAACGAGCCATAACGTCGCACTGAATTTTAATTGCGCTTGTTGAGGAAAATTTGTTTTTACAACTATGTGTTCGTGTGTTTTTGATTTGCACAGATTACTGTCAATTTTAAAGCAAATTGAAGTATCTGGGGTACATAAATTAAGTTAATAAGTATTTACTGTACTCAAACACAGGGCTATAGACTATAGTTCAACTATTCACACAAGAGGGGCGATCCTTAATTACGTGCAAGATGTTATACTTAAAGTTATAACTGATATGATTTTTTTACTCATGATATTTATACCTACTCTATATGCATATACTATATTTCCTTTTGTTGACTATATATACATTACATACATTTTTTACTTCAGGTATTTCTTTACTTGAAATCACATGTGTATTTTGATCTCGTCACATGTTTCGACCAAACACACTCATGAGACATACACTATGTTATGCATAAAAGATCATATATTGTTGTACAATAACCTGTCTATGTACCTCTGTTTTTTAATTTTGTGATTAAAACAATCACAAACAATGGCTCTATTAAATCTTTCGGTATCTAGTATAAAATGAAGTCGTATCCACTGTCTGTTCGCTTGGATCTTTTAAACTAATCAACGGATTTCAGTGCAGTTTTTAGCAATATAGAGTGATTAAAGAAGGTTTATTTATATGCATAACTAGCTGCGCCCTGTGGTATTACCCGCGGTTGTCGTATTCTTAACTGCACAAACCGCGGAGCTAGTACGTATATAATAAAATATAAGTACATTTTAAGTCTGGTTTTAAAGTATTCATCTGTTAACGTAACATAATTATATCATAAAACATAATAGGAAACACGTGACGAGAGTTATTTTGGACATTAAGGAACGTTGAAGAAGCTTAAGTCAAATATCAGTGACTTGCATGCGACGAATTTTCAAAGAGATAAAAACGACGAAAGTAACTATCGCCGCCCGAGTACATTTGCAATTGAAGTGTCACAGGTGTATTGGGCCTTGCCCTCACGCTCCCAGATTTAAGGGCAATTCAGGCTCAGGTGAGTGAGTGAGTGGACAGTAGCGGGAATATTGGAGTTCCCACACAGGAGAGGGCCATCTACAGAGCGTAGGTGGCCCGAGGTATGTCGGGGTTCTCGGGTTTTCCTTTCTAGGGTGCACCTGGTTCCCCGGCATCTAGTACCCAATACGGCGCGCGGTTTTAGTCGATTCGAGTCCGACATGCCACCAGGAGGTGGTATCCGAGGTGATTTCCGCAGTAAAAAAAAGGTGAGTGAGGTTCAACTCACTCGGTGAAAATTTTATTAATTTAGGTTACAACATTAATCTCGATGCACCTACCTTACTAGATCTCTACACCCCCCAAAGGTTGGCTGGTAGAGAATGCCCTTGGCATTAAGTCCGCCGACGTACATGTGCATGAAGTTATAAATAAATAAATAAATAAAAGCATCAAAAGTTTCTCCCTCGGTTTTCTTTGAGGTCTTGGTATTACTCAAGTGAACCTGCCTATTATATAAAAAATTAAAAAGTACTACGATACAGATCTACGCACGGTTCCTATATTTAACGAATCGTCATCGTGTAAAAATTTTCTACAACCGACTACGAGTCGTAAATACCGTCCCTCAATTTATTTTTTATAGGAACGATTTTAGCTTACGCTCCGTATAATATACTACTATTCGTACCTAGAACGGATCGTTTTTCAAATATAGGAACTGGGCATTAATAAACGATTTCCTGTATTAACAACAGATAGGTTTTAAAAACAAACTTTAGAGAGTTAAGAAGATAAAAATATAACCATATTTAAGCAAGCATCTCATTACCAATGAAATAAATATCCTCCTATGAAAAGTCACGTTCCTACATATCAACACATCATAATTATAATTTGTGTCAGAAAATTGCGACCAGGAGTTCATATCAATAAATCGTTACTGTTTACATCAGTTAACGTTATCTAACCGAGGTATTTGTACGCTGATAACTGATAGCATAATATATTTACTGAGTAACGTAAGACCAACAACTAATAACAACTACGTGAGTAAAATTAACCTTTTTGCTATACTTAGAGTTTAGAAACTACCTTAAACCACACAGAAACTAGGCTTAGCGAGAACTATTCTACTTTTATATTTAGTTGATACACAAACCAGTTTTTTTATGGAATCGGGGGCAAACGATCATACGTATCGCCTAATGGTAAGCAATTACAGCCGCACATGGACACCCGCAACACCAATCAACCAAATTTTTAACACTCGCAAGGGAATCAAAAGTAGGTACAGGGTATTTCCCGTGAACTCAAATATTATTATTATTATTATTACTCACTAATTTGTATGTTGAGTGTAATAATGCTATAGTAAGGTGATCTCATGGTCTGATTAATCAACATTTGTACAGCTTCCTTAATAATGGTAGAACGTTTGATGAGTAATATGTATGTACGAAAACATTGTTTTGTAGTCATACTGGTGCCTTTTAAATGCTATTAATAAACGATGTAAATTTGTCCCATAAATACTGCTGAATTTCAGTACATAGGTAAGTATTTAAAAATCTGTATAAGGTAAACATTCTTTTTTATATTGTATTCAGTACAATGAATATACAAAATTTGAGGATAGTAATTTGAGTTGCTCAAGTGCTGAACATTAAAATATTAATAACTAACCATCTGTCGTCTCAAATAAGTCCCGGAAAATATCTGATTGATTGCATCTACATACATACATACATACGTATTTGCAGAACAAAATTGGTTTAAAATAATTGAAGTAAGTAGATGAAAAATATGTTAAGCTGTCGGTCCCGGTTGTCATGAACATCAATGGCAATCGTTATTGGGAAGTCAGTGCCTTCAAATATACTGACAACTAGTTTAATCTTCGAATTCAGTTCACCCTCAGGGTTGCGGAGGTCCGATGCCAGTCGCTCCGTGGAAATACTGATATTCAGGTAAAACCGGTTGAACTAGTAGCCGACCCCTAATAATCTTGAGAATAATAAAGGCTAGGAAGATGAAATAAGTAGATGCAGGGCAAAATCAGATTAAAATAATATATTACCTGTTAATAAAAATACTCCACTTCATTCAACACACTGTAGAAATATTATCGTGAATGACAAAAAGTTGATTTTCATATACGAGTCCGGGTTAAAAGAAAGTACCTATTACAAGACGGGCTGATGGCAATTATATTTACCGTAAACAAGAATGATTGATCTGGAGAAATATAAAACCTGCTCATCGTAAGGTAATTACTTTGTACCACAGACGAAATACACTAATGTCAGTGGTTTGTACTGTGCATGAGTGTGTTTAATATACTCGTAGTATGTTTATAATATGGAATAAATGTTATCTTTAGTGCTCTATAAAGCTGAAATACTTAAAACATATCTTTATCGACAGTATCCGTAATTACGTTTTCCACGAAACCACATACGTACGAAATAAGAGGAAAACGTAGGTACTTATGAAGAATTTAGGAAGAATTATAGTATTATTTTCAAACTTATAGAATCCCGAATAGCTAACTTAATATAATGATAACATTGGTGGACATCCAACGCTATCTAGTACCAAACTAAGCAGAGCTTGTTGTTGTACCTTTGAGTATCTACTAGATATAAATTATACTTTATGTAAATGTGATGTTCTCTTAGCCGACTATGGTCACTAGGGATGTTGCGGATGCCAATTTTTTCACATCCGCGGATGCGGATGCGGATGCGGATTTTTAAAGGCTCACATCCGCGGATGCAGATGCGGATGCGGATGTTTAAAATACTATAAAAATACAGTTTATGAACATCGAATTACAACAATTACTTTATAAAGTAATTGTTAATATTATATTACGAAGCGTTCAAGTATTACGTAACGCAACTTTTGAGGATTTTTGAACCCCCCCTCCCCCCTGTAACGCATCGTAACGTTTTACGAAACCCACCCCCCTACCCCCGAAATTGCGTTACGTAATACTCGAACGCTCCCTTATATGTTCTATAAACGTTTTTTTTATTTTTTAGTTTTTCTTTAGCCGTTTTCCAAATTTCATTGACATTTTTTTTGTCACAGTTGCGCTGGCCAGTTAGCATGAGAGCCTTTATAGGCCGAGAACAGCTGATGATACAAATCTCCCTCTTTTGAGGACATTACAGTATGAACACTATGAACTCACTTTAATAACACCAACTGACTACAGCAATTTGCTTCTGCATAAACACTAACGAATACTAACAACGAAAACAATAAATAACGTACAATACAATCTAGGGATTCCCCGTGAAATATAAACGAAAAAGTTTGCCAACTTGTGAGAACAAATTACTAATGACGACCAGAACAATCGAGGGATTCCCCGTAGAACGTAAACGAAAAGGGTTGCCAATTTGGGAGTTTTAATTCCCTAATTTTTTATTTAAAAAAAGAAACAGTGTTATGTAACGTGTTATAAGAAAGATCCCTTCCCGCCCCTGTAACGCATCGTAACGTTTTACGAGAACCCCCCTCCCCCCCAAATTGCGTTACGTAATACTTGAACGCTCCCTTATTGAACATTAAAATTAACTATAATGCTCTTATTTTTTTAAATTATGTAACAACAAATGTTCGTATTAGTAAATGAAGTTAAAAATAGGAGCATTATACTTAATAAAAAGTAATATTGCCGCCTTTTCTGATTCAAGGCGTTTACGGGGAGGAACATCAATTAAACCAACGCTACTAAACAGTTGTTCACTAGGAATACTGCTGCTTAAAAATCGTCGCGCGGAATCAGTAATTATCATTATTTTAGGCCCTTCGGCATTGGTATTAGGAGAACCAGGCAAAATTATTGTTAGTATTTATTATAATCAAAATGTTTGGTGTTTAATTGGTCACGTGTTACGTGCGAACGGCACTCGCCATTCGCTGGCCCCGCCCAATTTCTTTCTTGTCGCAACTTGTATTACATTCTCATCCGCATGAACATCCGCATTGATTTTTGCGGATGCAGATGCGGATGCAGATGTCCAAATCCATGCGGAAGCTCCGCATTTGCGGATGCGGATGCGAATATTCGCAACATCCCTAATGGTCACGGCGGCCACTACGCAGGAGATATTATAGTGCAAAAGTGTGTGCCGAACACAGATGCACTCTCTGTTCCCTCTCTCTCATAATCCGATGAGACATCAGGCGCAGGACCGACAACTTTTCGTGCTCTCCGAGGCACGGGGGTTCAGATCCCAATTTCCAAACTACGAACTGTTATTAAGTATTTCTATAATCAGAAAAACTCACACACTTTTGGCCCGAACCGGGTTTTGAACCGGTTGACGTATGCGACTGCCAATCTGTTGTTTACTGGACCAATGAGGCAGTTACGCATCATATATAGAAAACTCTCAAACCCCGAAACAAATATTTGCAGATCATACAAACATTTGGTACGCTCTGGGAATCATATTCCAATCATTGTATCAAACGTGTATAATCCTACTTAATATTATAAACGCGAAATATTGTCACTATCTTTGTTGCTCTTTCACGCAAAAACTACTGAATGGATTATGATGAAATTTTACAATAATATAGCTCATACATCAGAATAACATATAGGCTACCATTTATGAAGACACTAGCTTCGCTTCGCGGCGTTGCCCGCGGTTATTGTCGTACCGCGGGTAGCACCGCAGCTAGTATACCAATCAATTTTTGAGAAGATGCCCTTGTCATACCTACGAGTACATCTACATCTACATGATATATATATATTACAGCACACCTTTCCAGAATAAATGATCATGTTTATTACCCAATTTGATATTTTAAATTGTAATAAATACAATTTGTTTTATTTCATTAAATGATGAAATTCTGTGTGTCGGTATTTATCTGCATCGTATATTAATTTATCAGTAGTAAAGTTTTGGTTCAATTTAAACCAGCTAAATCGAGAAATTAGTCGATTCATTTTATCGATAGTTACGGGTCACAAATACTCGGTTACTGTAAATTATTTACGTATAAAAACCGGCCTACACCGCTTTAACTATCTGTTGTTGTTTTAAAATTCGAATGTAATTTTGGAATCTAGATAAAAGTGGTTTCTTGTAATAATATTTTTTGTTGTATGTGCAAGCAATGATTTTATACATAAAAATAATCTTAAAATATAAAGGGGAATGACCATTTTTGCTATCGCTGTCAAGTTAGTTGTCCCTGAAGTTTAAGATTTTAATAATTTCTGTGTTTAGTTTATAAAAAGTTAAATAATAAAAAAAAAACTAACGTAAATCCAGAGCATTCATAGATACTATATAGGATTTATGAGTTAGTCGATGTGTTAACTCTGCAGTTCAACTGCGACATAACCGTTTTCACTGATAGTCAGACATAACTAATGTGATGTTTCACAGATTTCGGAGCATTATAGACTGCCAATAAGGTTTGAGTTCCACTCTCTAATCTCTGGGCCGAACAATTTTCTTCCTCAAATGCTGCAGCTAGTTCATCCAAATATATTGATAGTTCATCAACTATATATGGCGCGTTTTCGACCGGAGGCACCGGTTGACCTGAAGTGATGCTGTGACCGCGCGCTCTCCGCCCTCTATCTCGAAAACAGTTCACCGTATAAAAATTTTTTTTAACAAAATTTGTAGAGAATTTTGTATTCTACAATATTGATAATAAATACAAATAGCAAAAAACCCATAGGAAATGAGATATTTACAAAAAAAGCGCAAAAAAACGATTTTTGTTACCTTTGACCTTGAAATTTAATAGTTGCTTACACCCGACCATATGTAGGTTTTGAGACAACTTTTAGGGTGTCAATATACAAGTATTTACAGACTTACAGCTGGGTATCTCGAATTCCGAGGTGAACTTACTATAATGACTGAACTACTACTTGGATCTTATACAAAGTTGTTATTGAAAATCTCCGGGAAATATAACATTTTTGTCTCTTGTTTTAAAATATGTGTGATTTAATAAAAAAAAATTACGTAACAACAACAACCGTACTAAGAGTGAGAGAGCCCCGCTTCGGCGTGACCGGAGTGCTACCACGGCCTCACAGAAAACCGGGGTGTAATAGCGCTTACGCAGTTTTTTACCGAGTGAGTGAGGATACCGCAGGAACATTCCCTAACCCCTCAGTTTTTCCACGGAGCGACTGGCATCTGACCTCCGCAACCCTGAGGGTGAACTGAATTCGAAGGTAGAATTAGTCGGCACTGACTTCCCAATGACGATTGTCTTAGGTGTCATGAAAACTGGGACCGACGGCTTAACATGCTCTCCAAAGCACGGTCATCTTCCATACTCCGGGCTGCTGTTAAAAGTACAGCAATTCGACCGAACCGAAATCGAACCCGAGACCTCTTGATCGGCAGTCGTTTAAAGGTATTAGGTACACGAAGCTGACACAAATGACACCCACACTCATAACGTCAATTTAGCATGTTTCTGTGGGACAAAATAAAGTTTTAATAAAAAAATACATGAATAGATGTAATTTTATTAGTTAACTAGCTGACCGACGCAACCTCGTTTGCGTCTTTTATTGCTCGTAGCGAAAAATTTTCCCCCGTATAGGGTTGATTTTTTACACCTTGTGTCCGAAAAACCCCAATATCTTACGGAACCCTATTTTTTTCCAAAATAAAATATAGCCTATGTTACTCGTGGATAATGTAGCCTTCGAATGGTGAAAGAATTTTTAAAATCGGTCCAGTAGTTTTAGAGCCTATTCATTACAAACAAACATACAAACAAAGTTTTCCTCTTTATAATATTAGTATAGATAACTTATTACGAATACTAATTACTGACGACACTTAAAGAATGCAGTGTTATAAATCCGATTAAAATTATCTGTATGCATAAAATACTGGTTATGGTAGGTATAAAACGGGAGGTTTAAATTATGTTATTATTATCATAGAAACAACTCTATTGTAAACTATTGGCAGTCACACATTATTTACGAAGACCTGAACCTACACCAGTATGTTTATACTCGACCACGACGAAACCAAAAAGGTGAATAATATTTTAGCAATCCATATAAGTTTGTGTGTGCTACTGAACCGATGTTGATAAACGAATTACACAAGTCAACACGATTTTTGAGTCTGAGTTCTGTGGTACTGATTTTGATTAATTATGTCTACTTAAACAAGGAAAAAATACTTTCATCTAATAAAGTTTGCTTTTGTAGCAACCAGAACGAAATTTCAAATTTTAAGAAAATCTAAATTTTTTAATTCATTAAAATACAAATGTAAGAAAAGGAACTCCAATTTATATGTTAATAACTTTTATTTAGAAAGGACAATAAAGGTAAATATCTAAATATGTAAAATAAACAGAAAAAAGGTTTTAAAATGAACATTTTTTTGTTTTTCTTTTGTGTGAGTAAGAACTTTCTCGTATTGAACTCCAAATGTAGTCACTCATCATGTTCTCATTGTGTTATCCTTGATAACGCTGTTCAAAGTTCATCACATCTTGATGAAAGCGTTCTCCTTTCACATCATTGCAATAACAAAGTCCGTCTTCCTTTGTAAAAAATCCAGAAAATATTTCATGACGCTTTCTTTGATCACTTATATTAACATCCTCCTTGAGCAAATTCCATTGTTTTAGCCGGGAAGCTAATATTTCTGCTTTAAGTTTAGGTAGGTTTAAGTCTCTTACTAAGTCATTAAACTCTTCTAAATTTATAAGATGTGGTTCAACAGATATTGATTCGAGTAAAAATTAGCTGGATTCGCTACAACTAGATTCTTGTGATAGCGGCAGCTGTTCTTTCGATTTTGAACGGGAAGGCACAGGAAAATGTTCACTGTGGGGTATTGGAGCGGTTGTTGATGGTAGATCTGGGTAATTAATCTTCTTGGCATTTTTGCCAACCCGACGCTTGCATGGATCAACTATACAAAAGTAGCAATCATTGATGTGATTACTGGGCTCCTTCCATATTCTTGGTACTGCGAACTTCATACATTTCTTTTCTCCTCGATACCAAGCTGAAAAAAATAACATATATATATATGAATATACACGTTACTTGTAAATTCGTTACATTTCGCAATTTTTTTTACAATTAGTATCCTTGAAAGTTATGATGAGTTTTTACAGTTACCGCACGAGAATTTAGGGGCCCATATTTTGTCTTGACTTCGAATAGTAAGATTAAAATAAGCTTTATAAGCTTCACAAAGTCTTATATTTGTCGAAAGACTAAATTTTTTAGCTCTTACTTTAATGAATTCGCCATAAATGTAACAAAAAGAGTTTGCGTTATTTTACACTTTCTGGAAGCCATTTTGGACTCCGTGCAACACAAATGGCGTCGTTTTTCGGCAATGCTCGTACGCATACTGCCCAGACTACCCGCCGCTCCCAGCTGCACGCCTGTAATCCCCCCGCAACCCCGCCTCTTGTGTGTTAAAATCGTTGTTCCTCAAACGTTCTGTCAAAATCTTAAAATATTTATTTTTCATTGTAAAATGTACAAAAGCAAACTTTATTTGTCATAAATGGAGCCTGTGGTTCCTTTTAGTTGTAGACAATCGGAAAATATTCATTTTATAACAAACCCAAAAAAAAGTTTTTTTTTTGTTGACTTGTGTTATCAATAGATTTGTAAGCTGTATAAATTTTATCAATAGTTCTTACCCGGCCCGGTTATAGTTTTAATTTTTTTTCTTGTTTTATGATAGGTATAGGGTTCGCAGGGAGCTGCGATCTAAAACTAAAGCCGCGGATGTAGGCAAGAAGACTGCCAGATTGAAATGGGATTGGGCCGGACACGTATGTTGGATGAATCCGGACCGGTGGGCCAAGGTCATCGAACGCTGGGTGCCTCAGGGTGGACGCCTACGACGAGGCAGACCCCGTAAAAGATGGCGCGACGATCTTGACGCCTATCGCAGAGACTGGCCGGAATTGGCTTTAAATAGAGAGAAGTGGCTTGTTGCAGGGGAGGCCTTTGCCCAGAAGCGGGACACAACGGGCTTATAAAAAAAAATACGGTTCACAGAATCATACACAGTTATTATCGTAGGGTAAAAAAAACAATAAAAAAATCTGTTTCGATTTTCTCTCAATCAGACTAATGTCATAAAATAAGTACTCAACTCAACGAAAACCGGTGTGAAATGGCGCTTGCGCTGTGTTTCACCGAGTGAGTGAGGATATCGGAGGCCCATACCACATCCCCTCCCCATCTCCCAAAGGCCGGCAACGCACTTGTGACGCCTTTGGTGTTGCGGGTGTCCATGTTTGGCGGTAATTGCTTGCCATCAGGCGATACGTCTGATCGATTGCCCCATATGTCGTAAATAAAAAACGAAAGTTGCACTTATGGCTAGTGTATTAGATGGTTCCAGGTTTGTAGAAGCATCCCATGATACTAATCATTGTTTTATAGTTAATATTAATACCACACATACATAATTATCAACGTAATTATAATGCGGTAAATTGACTGTTAATATTCGCATCACGATTTCACGGTCTCGGTCAACAGTAGTGGTGGATTTACCGGAGTAAGCTGGAGCCTACGGTGGCAAATTTTAGTACATATAGTTACATATATGATAAAAAATACGGATTAAAGTCTTAAAAAAATTACAATACTTAGTACCAAAGAGTGTGCTTACTGTTTACTGTCGAACGAACGAACGGACATAACCTTCTCCTTTTTAAAGTCAGTTAAAAACTACTAAACATTTCGTGAAACCATAAAAAAGATTTTTAAAATATTGCAATAGCTGTAAATAAGATTAACAGTAGTAATTTTTAATCACCACTCAGGGCGGCATGAGGCCTTGGAATCTGACTCCGCTATCCGGTTCGCCAAAGGATAATTGTGTCTCAGAGGAATCTTCCTTCCGAGCCGAAAGGGTAAAAAGAGCAGGTAAATATTAAATTGTAGGTTAGTAGAGGCTGCAAAACTTTAAATTCGCCACGGGTCACAACTAAAATGTTACTTTTCCTACATACCTTAAAGTGGTAGCAATTATCTAGCTTTTTATAATTTTCACATTTTAGTTCATAATACCTTCCCATACTATTAGGGGAGGTCTATGTCCAACGGCCTATTCATTAATATTTAATAAAAAATAATCCATTACTAAAAAATATTTTAAAATTACAAACACAGTGCGACATCTAGTAAAAAAACATTTTTAATATTTAAAAATAAAGCATAGCGACATCTAGCGGTAAATACTGTTATTATCAAGGTACCCATAAACCTTGAGTTGGTACTCTGAAAGAATGATGAACGTTGTAGTAATGTCTGTGTAGATGGCAGTAACATCAAGTTTAAGAATGTTGCTAAAATATAAGTACTTATAGTGGGAAAATGAAATAATATCCGAATTATCAACTCCACAACAATGAAGCATTGAAGAAATTATTATTAGATTTTTCAAAAGATGTCAAAAATTGCCAATTCAAAAAGCTTTCGATCTTCGTATTGCAGTATTTATTATGTAGGCGCTTGCAAACAACTAATTTGGCATCTTTAACTTGTTTCTGTAGGTATATCTGACTGTGTCAGAAGCAGGATAATTCATTTTGAGTGTGAAATGTATGTATTCAGGTTTATTAATTATTTTCTGAATCTTTGGCACGTTCTGTAGCCTCAATAGCTTGATAGTGTTTGAGGTGAGATCTGTTAATTGTGAAAGTAACAAGAATATGAAAACTGTCTGTATGTACAAATAGTTAAAATTGAAGTGTCTGTTTGTTATTTCAAAACAGCTAAATGCATATAAGAGTAATAATTTAAACAAAATGTATGTTTGTCGGTCTCTGGAAAAGATGGACCGATTTAAACGGAACTAATAGATAGCTGATGATGTAACAAGTAACTTAGGCTACTTTTTTAGACTTATTTTGCCTGCGTTTATTGCTGTACGGCAAGCGCCGCGGGATTCAGCTTGTAAAAATAAAACGCCAGTTTGTCAATTGTATTTACTTATATATAATTAATATTATATATTTTAACGTGATGGCTTTAAAAAAAAACCTACCTGCGATTTCGTAACCATACACTTCGTGGGGATTATATTTTATTAATAACTATTATAGGTCGGTTACTACATTTTTTTAATGTGTTGTGTTCTCACGTTTCGTTAGTGAGTGTGACCGGAGGCCCAAGAGTAGTGGTCATCATTCTCATGCGAATACAGACAATGCAACAATGCAACATGGTGATACGCAATATCGCCAATCTATTGAGATGCTTCTGTATCATTGGGCATTCAGTCTCGCACTCACCAACGAAGCACGACAACACGAATGCTGATATTTTAGGCATGCCTCCTGTGAGAAACCTTGCATTTTTAATGCATATATTTTCTGTTTTTAGTTTCCAAGTATTTGGGGTTTGCTTAGAAATTATTTAAGTAAAGTGCTTTCATATGTATTATTAACACTATTTTTACTGGATTCACTTTTCGCTGAGCAATTTTAGAAATTTACATATTTTAAGGTTATAAAATCGTGTCTCTTTTGTGTCGACAACGCATGCATTGAATTGAAAAAAACTTTTCGTTACCTATGGTATGAGTATACTTTTTTAAGTACGTCGTATGACTGACGTCACTTCAGAGGAAGAGAAAAAGTTATTTACACAAAATACTCTTGCAGGATCGGGTCTAATAAAGATGAACATTTTCGACAGAATATATCGCGTCATCATATAGTTATACCACTTAAATGTACTTCGATTAATTCATCATTTATTTACTAAAGGCCGACAGCGAGCGGTTTTCCATCGCATATTTCACATGAACTCACTGTGATGAAAATTTGTACTCGGCTATGTAAATACGAATAACACTTGATACAAATTATGTCGCCAAAGTTTACTGTTCCCATCGACTAGCACTCTACTGCTTGCGGCCGCTAATCAAATTAAGCTTTGGGATACTACGTTATAGAGGTGTGGAGTGGGCTTTAGTCCCACTAATATTATAAACGCGAAAGTTTGTAAGTATATAAGTGAGTATGTTTTTTGCTTTTTCACGCAAAAACTACTGAATGGATTTTGATGAAACTTTACAATAATATAACTTTTACATCGGAAAAACACATAGGCTAAAATTTATAAAGATACTTATTCGCTTCGCGGCGTGTTACGCGAGGATTCAGCTAGTAAATTATGTTTTTTCAATTCACTAACTGTAACTGACATGTTTTATTTAAAAAAGTCCTTCAGTGTTAGATATCTGCATAAACGGTCAAATCTTGAAAGTGTTCCCTTTAGAAAGTTCTAAACAAAAGTCCGGAACGGCATATGTCTATCTTTTAAAGTTGGTTCATTGAAAAATTTTATTGTAAACGCTGTCTGTTATAACATCACGCTACGAGCAAAAGTACGTAAGTTACGTGGCTCATATTGATATACATATATATAATTATAGTAGCTGACAAACGCAACTTCGTTTACGTTCCTTTTCAATCATGGTTTTAATAAAGAGTTTTCTATCTATGCACACGTTTAAAAAACATAAAAATCGGTTAATAGTTTCGGAGTTCATCGCAAGTTATACATATCTAATAGGTTTATACTATAATATTTAGATAACTTACTACAATAACTCTTTAGATACATTTGAATGCAGAACGTCCTGTACAAATTTGGTTTAAGTGATCGTGACAAGACATTTAAATTATTATGTTTTAATATCGAGCGCAAATAGTTTTAAGTCAATATTTTTCAAGATACTCGTAACACGAACTTGATAGCAGGTCGAATGATGTCAAATAGCCTACTCCACAAAAACTAACCTAAGGGATATGCAACCGATTTCAATGCTGCGGGATATCAACGAGAGTGCAAACAAAAATGGCCGTCCGTCCGTCCGCTTTGATTTCCCCACGTGAGAGCTCCCCACACAAAAATTATATGTGTTTTAGTTTAATTACCTGTTGTTTGTACTTTAACCTCTCATTTGTGGATTGTCATTTTGGTTTGCAATCATAACTACATAATTGTGTTGTTTGAATGACTGTAATGGACTCTGCTTTAAGTAAAACTGCAAAATAGAATCGTTCTGAGTCGTGTTGTAGTTCTTACATTCGTCTGTTTTAACAATAATAATCTGAATACAGAGATAAGTATAATACTTAATGATCATTGTTGAATTCGTTGATTCAACAAAGTGGTATTTATCAGTGAACGATAAAATATTGATGTAAAAAATATTACAAGAGCGTAAGCGTTGGTAACGTTTGAAAAGCCGAGATAAATAAAATATTTGAATAGGTTTTAATCGGGGGTGACTATGTAAAAAAATATTAATTTCTGCTTGAAACACAAGAATGACAGATTTCGTATAAATACTACCTACATATATTTTATTCTGTTTTTATGATCTCAAAAAAATATTCTAAGCTTAAAAAATTAAATATAAATTATGTTACACATTTGAAATAGTTTTATTTTTTCATTTGAATTCGGAACGCGGTCTTGTTTTTAAAAAAGTACGATCGACTTCCCGCCATTTCATTTAAAATTTATTTTAGAATTAATTTAATAATTTAGACATTTTAGACCTACAATTTGCCATATTATATTTAATTTTAGGAAAATAAACTATGTGTCCAGTCTTCATTTATCTCATTTTTGAAATAATTGGTATATTATTGTTTGTATGCAGTAAGATATAGCCGACTAAAATAGTAGTGACCTGGAGATCTGGATGACTGGGTGAAGCTTTATATGAGCTGCAGGGGTAAGGCAAAATTATTTAAATTTTCATTTTGCTCAATTATCGCACTGGCACGTATCAATGCTATAAGTAACTTAACATTTTCGTTTCGTGTCGTTTAAACAATACGCAAAGACGTGTTTATTACACATAGGTATAGATGTATTTTTACATTCATTTATCTTATTGTAAAAAGTGTAGGTACCTACTTACTAAACCAGCCTTGGAAGTCACCGCTTCAGAGTGGTAGACATACGTTCTCGTACTCATCGCTTCGGTTCTTCCTTCCTGTGCCGAGCAGTCACAACCTGGAACTCACTACCAGCGCACTTGTTTCTCTTCCACTACGGGCCCGGGTCCTTTAATCGCCATAGTGTGGGTCACCATGCTACATTGCCCTTATACGCATTGAGGATGGTGACCACCACTCTTGGTTGTCTGATGCTTTCTATCAGGCAAAGTCATTATGACAGCTAAAACATAAAAGATTTTAATAAATTTTACCTCACGTTAACTTAAATCAAATAAACCTTAGCTATAAATTTCAACGCAACATTTTATATCCTGAGTGTTATCTGAACGAGAAAAGGGAATAATAATAGACTAAATTAATTATTCCGCCCACAACGGGCACAATATCGGAGCTCTGAGGGCCTTAAATTTTCTAAACCCAGCTAAAATGAAATCGCCTTGAAGAAAAAGGGGTTTGTTTTAATACCCATCAGAAAATAAATGCCCGGAGACAATAATGTGGGATTCGAAGCGAGATATAAATTCCGAATAAAAATACACTCAATGTTGCCGTAGATGCTATAGTGTTGGGACTCAATATCGATATAAATATTTTTGTGTATTTCTTTCTGTATATTATTAAACAACAATTTTATGATTGTTTGTAAAATATTGAAGGGGCTAAAACATTAATGAAACCTACCTTTACCTTCATACCAAAAGTCCTAGGGTTCCTAGCTCATTAGTGAAAGTCTGACACAACATAAAGAATAAGAAGCTTTACGTTTATCTCACGCGACTATAAAGGATATCCTCTATGTTGTATCTACTCTAAAATATTGATACCGCTATATTAGGACATTGTATACTTAATCTTGCCATAAATATTGTATTTTTTTAATATTATATTCTATTTATCTTGAATCACTCTATCTATTGCTGAATAATGTATTAAAATCTGTTAAGTATTTAAAAAAATCTAAGCTAAACATGACACTTCAAAACCAACATCGCTAAAAGATATTAGTAAAAAAATCCTTAAAAGATCGTTAGTAACTTATTGTGGCACATCCCTAGAATACTAAGACCACGGGCTCGAAAGAGTTGCGACCAGTATAAACGTTGAGGCTGGATGAACAAATAAATGAGCCAGCGATCGATACGACCACCGAACTCCGCTAAAGACAAAGTAACCCCCTACAATAGCCACTCACACCACTTATTGGCATTGTGCGTTGTTTATAAAACGTGAGTATAAAACATTCATATTTTGTATTATTATTATTTCTAATTTTTTTAAATGCCTAACTTATAATATTATTTTAGTCGGATTTGATGATTATATCAAACCGCTGGTGTCTCTCTGTGGCTCACCATAATCAATCTTATTTATTTATTTTTAGTATTATTTATCTGTTTATGCTATTAATCGACTAAAATACCTGTCTCACTTTAAATGTACTCGTATTTTTTATATTTATTCTTGCGCATTAATTTCATGAAAACGGGAATGATCCAAAATTACGTTAAAGGTACTATTCGTTTTTGAATGGTGAGACAGCCTATTAAGTGCAACCTGGTCGAAGAGTAAGTTACCTACTACAGGAAGATCGTCAAATTTAGTTGCAAGTACTTTTTTAATTTATTAGGCAGGTAGTCACTCCCATATTGCCTTTTGTTTCTAAAATAACGATTTCATATTACACATGAAGTATGGTAATATCAAATTATTGAAAACAAAACAATTAAAAATGTTTGGTCTTTACTTTCAGGTGTTCATTACGTTCTTCGAGGTCTATTTCTTTTTACCACGCTTTTAATAGTTTCACCTCTATGTCTGTAACTAACATTTGTGAGCGTATTTTTAAAGTACCTATACATATTTATGTTTGTAACATTCCTGTTTACCTATAACTTTGCAGATATTCCTTCGTAAAAAAATTAGAAACTTTTACCAGTACTTATTTGAAATGGATTTAAAATACAAGTAGGTTTAACTTGCTCATTAAATGTATTAGATGATATCATTTTGTAGCCATTACCAATCGTATATCGAACTTTTATACTAAATCTACATAGATGTTTTCTCGTATGTATCGTATTATTGTAATTGCAAGTAATTAAGTGCATAAGAGGTTTAAGATGTACCTAAACACAAAAGAAACAGACGGCACGTGCCCAGCTTGTTGAAATGAAAAAAAATACTGATTCGCTCTAAAATTTGGAAACGTTGTTGACACAGCTAAGTAGCGGCAGCGACGCCTCGGTTCATTTGCATTTCTCTTAATCTTCGTTATGAATAAAGAAAAATTGTTGGTGACGTTTTTAAGCGTTTCCCGGGCCATAAGCGCCCGCGTAATGAAGAACAGGCGGTAGGATTAAGCGCCGCTCGCGCCGCGCACTTTCGCGACATTACACTTTTAATTTGAACGAATCTTATTATTTTCTTTTGTTGATTTAAGCCCCGAGTCGGGAGACGGGTCGAGACGTGACCTGCAGTGGAAAAATGCGATTGCCATCTAAAGCCAACCGTTTAAATGAACGAGATTGGAGCTTAAAAAGTATAATGGACGAGGGGTGGAGGGTGAGCGGGCGGCGATCTTCGGGGGCGCAAGATGGCCGATTTGCGATTGAGATGAGACACCCCCCTCCCTGCCCCGCGAAGATCAAGCAATATAATTAAGTCGTCGGTTACATAAGAATTCCTTTCTAAGTACATTTTCTATCTGTATTATAAATAGCACTCGTTGTACCCGCAGAAGGCGACCATTTGTGGCTCTTAAATGCCAACCTTTCCAGAACCATAATGTACAAGTCATTACTTTTGACTTTGTATGGGTAGTAGCAAAGTTAACTGTAGTGTCTGTGTTTGTAAGCTTCTTAATGCACCTTCTTTATTTATTTATTTAAATTTATTGTACACCAAATAATATAGTTTACATTTAGAAGTAGGTATTGTACGGGCCAATGACTATACAGGTATGTCAATTTAACAATCATGTACAAATGGCGGCCTTATTGCTAAAAGATTTTCTTACAGGCAACCTTTGGTTGGACAAATAGAATGTAACAAGACTAATTCAGGTAGCTTTGATGTTCGATGATAAATAAAGAAAGAAATTGGATTTATTCAGATAAAAGAAAACATAATAAAATATTAACAAGCACGTAATAAATTAAGAAGATAAGTAGTGCTCTTTGACCATAAATGTAGGCAGGTTTTTCGCACGCTTTATAGCCAATGGCAAAGCATTCCTTCAAATAAGGTGGAGTTAGAAATTAAGAGTTATAAAATAGATAACCATAAAGTAATTTATATTAAAACGGTTCTTTTTAAAGTTACGGATATTCTTCATGAATCATAACGTCCCACTGCTGGGCTCTGGTTTCTTCTCAGGATAGTGTTAAGGCCATACGTCCCCACGCTGGCCAAGTACATTTTTACGCTCACTTAAATAAATATTACAGTATAAATAAAACAATACAAAATAAATTTAAAGGGATGACTTTTGGCCGACGTTATTTTTACTAGAAAGTCATAGGAATTTCGTCTCACATATACCTAAATCTTATAACGATTCAAACATTAGTGTAATAACATGATAGTTCCCCTAATAAAAAATAAAGTTATTAGATCATATTACTTTCTTAAGAACCTTCTCATATATCAATACGATCTATTAATAAATAACCTCTAGTGCTACGAACTACCTACAACGTTTCGTAGAAACTCACTTAGTGAGCTTATAATCTTAACAAGAAATTGTTGCAGTAGAGAAAATAATATATAATGAAAACTTTGCTCCTAGAAATGGCTTTATCCAACGTTTATGTATTCATAGTAACAGTCCAAGTCTTACACAGGCACCACTCTTCATCTAACTTGAAGAGCTTTACTCAGTCACCCATTTTCATTAAAAAGGCACATCTGCACCTATTCTTAAAGAATTTACTGTCCTTTGAGTAACCAATAAAGTTTAGTTTCCAATGAGTGCGCTTGCTTTTAGTATTGGAATTTTCCGGTGCGCTGGCTAAAGGCTATACCGGTGGCGAGAGATCGGCGTCGTTTCAGATGACAAACCTGATCTGGTCACGTAATGAAAAATGACAAAACTGCACTCTGTCTCGCTTCACTGCTTCGAATCCAACGAATGAGAACGCTTCGAAATGTAGATACTTATTACTCTTTTAGTAATAGAAAATATTGTGTGCATTCGTTTCAAGTTTCTTGTTGATTAGGTTGCATGTTTGTGCAATTTCATATTTACAATAAATATACATAATTTAGTTATCAGTTTGTAAAATGTATACCTAAGGTACCCAAGGTACAGGTACAACCTACGAAACTGTGACATAACATGTGTTCTGATTTCGCAAACAGAGGAAAATTTTCGCGGGCAATAGAAGACGCAAACGAGGTTGCGTGGGTCAGCTAGTTATAAATAAAATTAATATATTTAGACATCAATTAGTGTCATTTTTCACATTGTGATTTAGTAATTGGACGACTATTTAACTACACAAAATGGAGTAAAATAGCTTAACTAGTAGTAGTAAAATAACTTAGAAACTACTAGAACGATTAAGTTGAAAGTGATAAGTAGCCTTGTAATTCATCCTATTTAAAACTATTATAAAGCGAAATACAAAGAGTACAGATAGTTGTTATTATATAGTTACGGAAAACCTATAAGAAATGGACATACGGCCTTAAAATAACATGGCGTGTCTCACTATACATATACGAGTACTTATCGAAGAGTAAGAAGTATTTAAGTACCTTTTCCCTTCATTCTCAAAATACAATAAAAATAATAGCTTCATGACAATATGTTATAATTATTGATTTTTTTGCATAATAGAAGTACTACAAACACAGTAAAAGTTATTAATAACTTCAGAAAATAATAGGAGCGGCTATACTTATCAAATGAAATGGAGTACGTACTTATTGACCTTGATATAGTAATTTAAAGGCGCCTGTTTCTTTTTATATCAGTAGGTACTTAGATTTCTTAAATTAGGGATGTTCTAGGTATTTCAAGACATGCGTCACAGATAACTTGTACCTCAAATTATGGCACTGTCTGTTAACTGACATTTAAGTTAATAACTTAAAGTGAAGTTTATATAAATCATTATTATGACCGCCTATATTGAGACCGCAGCTGATCCAAAAGAAGCACTACAGACGTCGATAGACAAAGACAAAACAAAATGTAATAAAGCCTTTCCTTTGAAGAGCTCTAGAATAAGGAAAAGTTACAAAGTATCTAAGGGGGGGTACGACCGCAACCCCACCTGCGGGCCCAAAAAATATGCCATAAATGAGTCGAAGGGGCCGCCTCTTCAGCCGCGAAATTTCAGTCATACTTGCAAACCTATAATCCCTCATAATCACCTTTACAAAGCAAAGATTAAAACCGATTCTCGCGCCCTCCGCCCTCCGCCCACGACAGTCGCCCCCGCGCCCAACGCTTTTATATGCGAGACAGCGAAAAGTAAGATTAAATCATTATTTTTCTTAAGCTCTTCTCGTTTTTTTTACTTTCTAGTGGAAGTTTTTTGCTTGGACTTTTGATGCGGACGATCAAAGACTTGTGTTCAAATTTACATAACATTCTTAAATAAATTGCGGGTTGTTAGGGTGGCTCGATTGAGCACGAATCGCCCGGTGCTCTGAATAAACTTATTAATGCGAATACCGGATTGATGCGTAATGTACTATTAATTTATTCCGCGGATTAGTCGAGTGCCATCGCATAATTTACTAACGAAGATGTTTTGTCTATCAGAACGTTGTAACGTACCTATATATTATGTACCTACCTACATGTACTTCAATTAGGAGAGGATTTTAACGTGAACATAATATTATGTAATGTTCTTATTAATCGTGTAGGTATCTAGTTCAAATGAACTACTTATAATTTAACTAATTTCATCCACAATATTGATTTCATTTTAGTATGAAAATTGTTACCTAAGTAAAATTGCTTCGGCGACTTAATCTGAAAACAATGTTTAGTGGTAAGACTTACGTAGAGAGCGTCTTACGCCCTGATTATCGATTAAGTTAATTCCCTTGGTTTAACTTTAATTTGAAGCGTTTGAATTTTAGAATACAATAAAAAATATATATAAAAGAGCTTACTTCTAGTACAAAGGCCGCCATGGCGCCGATGAGTTCTAAGTTGTGTGTGTTTTGATAATCTACGTTTCTACATTAAATATTTAATATCATTTTAAAAATAAAGTAAAATCGATTCAATCCTCTATGAGCTAAAATATGAAATTATACTTATAACATTCTTTTTAAGTCACAGGTTGAAATACAAATTTACAAATCTGAATATTATGTAGTATTTAAATTATGACTTGTTTAACTAGGATCATTATTTCCAGGTCATTAAAATACACCAAACCCAATCTTCTAAATCAATATTTCGTTAAAGTAATATAAGCTGACTGCCTCCTTGGCGCAATGGTAACGTATGCGTCTGCTATGGTTGAGGTTTGGGGTTTGATTTTCAGGTCGGACTATGTGTTTGTATGATCTGCAAATATTTGTTTCGGCGTTTAGGTGCTTTATATATAAGGCTTGAATAGTGTCGCTCACACCCCCATCACAAAAACATTTTGACTTCAAATACACAGCAAACACACACATACACTCACACGCATACACAAACATATCTATTTTAGAAAAAATGTGTCCACTATTGCATTGTAACAATTGTTTTTCGTGTCTTTAAAAAGTAAATGACTCCCAACACACAGCTAACGCTATATCGGGAGTTACACAGTGGCTACAGTACAGTTATGCAGTGTTTTGAAAACCTCTTTTGTTATGTTTATTGCATTGAATTATTATTATGTTTTTGTATCTTTTTTGGTCTCCCTTTTATTTTAAAGGCCAAGCTAAATCTAACCCATGGCGTTAGCCAAGTGTGCCAGGGAGGAATGATGTAAGATTAGGATGAGAACGATGCGAAATTTCGTGTGCTGCTTTGGCATTTCCAGTGTATTGAGGCTGGTTTAAAGACTCTTCGGAATAACACCCGATGTAAACATGACAATGAGTACAAATTGAACTCTATTTACTTGCCATTGTCTTCTGATTTCTATATGTTAAAAGCAAAACTGTGTGCGGTCGTAAGAAGATTGTGTGTGTTACATACTGCTATATCTACAATAAAAACTGTCTTGTTAACTTTATTTAGGAATGTTATGTCAGGTCTATAGTAGTGTATGGTTTTGTCGGTAATTACTGTCCTATCCCAATATACACTCATTTGCAAAAAAAACGGGCGGTTTCGATTTTCTTCCTGGCTGAAAAAAATAAAATACCAAAAAGGTTTTAATCATTTGAACATGTTACTGGCCAGTTATAAAAGTGCCATAATGTTTATGAGAGTACATTCCAAATTCAAATTTTTGACTGAGCCTGGTTTTCAAAGAAACCAACTTTTAACCAAATTTTGTGGCGCGAATTCCCTATAGTTAATATCGACTCTAATTAACTTTTTGTCAATTTTTATTAAATTATCTGATGTCCTTAACATTTAAAAGTATTGTTATTGCTGTTTAGCAATCTCGAAAATGGTAGATAAAGTGATAAAAGCGAGCAAAATTATTGCGCTGCTTGGAGAAGGTTGCAGCCAATGCTTCGTGGCTCAGAGGCTAAATGTGAGTCGGTCGACAGTTCAAAGGACCCGGCAGCGCTATCAAGAGACCGGTTCCGTCAAGAGAAGGCCTGGTTCTGGCAGAAAGACATGTACCGAACCACGGGATGATCGTTTTCTAGTTAGTCAAGCGTTGAGAAATCGCAAATCTTCTTATGTGGACCTCAAGAACAGCCTCGAAGAAGTAAGAAATGTGCAAATTAGTCTATGGACGGTCAGGAGGAGGCTTCTCGCTGCTAATATACACAGTCATCGCCCGGCACGCGGCCCTAAATTACTCCGTGGACATCGAGTTGCCAGGCTTAGCTTCGCTCGAAATTGTGTGTCATGGACTCATGAAGACTGGGATAGGATATTGTTCTCCGATGAAGCCAGGATATCTCTGCATGGTGAAGACCGATGTTGGCGAGTGCTACGTAGACGAGGAGAACGCTTTGCAGAGGCATGTTTTGAAGAAATCACACCTTATGGAGGGGGCTCTGTTATGTTTTGGGCAGGAATAAATTCCATGGATCGTACGGAGTTAGCCTTCATCGAAAACGGTACACTGACTGGACACCGATACATAACGGAAGTTCTAATTCCTTATGCACAACCCGCTTTAACCGCTCTTGGCGAAAACTCATTTTTTATGGACGACAACGCTCGCGCCCACCGGTCTGGCGATGTGGAAGCGTATATGCTAGAAGTCGGAATTCGTCGTTTGGACTGGCTAGCTAGAAGTCCGGACCTCAATCCCATAGAGCATGTCTGGGACGTTCTGAAGCGACGAGTGAGATCAGCGCAGCCAGCTCCGCAGACCATCAGAGAGCTAAAGAATGTAATTACCGCGGAGTGGGAACGTATTCCCCAAGAAACCATAAAAGATATACTCGCTAGCATGCCCAGACGAATGCAAGCCGTGATTTCAGCAAGAGGGGTTCTCACTCAATACTAAACTTTTATCTGCTTTTAATGTATTCAAGAAAAACAAAGAAATTAACGCGGTAAATTTTTATTTAGCGAGCAGGTACAATAATAGTGTTTTGATCTTAAACATTATTTCTCAATAATTTAATCAAAATGTTATGATAAAACTGATGATACCTATTCCTTCCTAATTAATTTATGAAATTCTGAGGATAACAATACCAAAAATTGACAAACAAACTAATAGTAACTATAAAATAGTTCTTTGCTTAAGTGCCCGTTTTTTTGCAAAATAGTGTATTTTAAACGATTTATTTTCAAGAATTGTATTGAGTTTATTAATAAAACTGCATATTTAAAATATGCAGTTTTATTGAGAAAGAATGAATATTTGCGATCCAGATTTTGGTGGATAATTGAGGCAAATTGGGTTTGCCTGTGTTTGTAATCAGTTTCTACAATAGAACAGTCTATACATGCCAGACTCCTCGCCGATCTCAGTCAAACATATGTCGACAGAAAAGCGTCAAACGATATAACGTGGGAGAGCTACACTTCGGCATGAATGGACCGGCTCGACTGGAGTGATACCACGGCCTCACAGAAAATCGTGAGGCCGTGGTAGTAGGTGTAGGTGTGTAGTGGAGTGAGTGAGGATACCGGAGGCCCATACCCCAACCCCTCCCTCCATCCCCCTCCCCATCATCCAAATGCCGTCAATGCATTTGTGATGCCTTTGTTTTTGCAGTTGTCCATGGGCAGCGGTAATCGTTTACCATCAGGCGATACGTCTGCTCGATAGCTTCTTATTTCATAAAAAAAATTTGTTCCAATTATATAAACTTATTAACATATCTAATTAAAACAAAACGCCTGTCTTTTACTTCAATAGTAAGTTTTATTATCAATAATATTACTTATATATGATTAATATAGAATAAGGTCGCTGTAAACATAACAAAGAATGACTTTCTTTATCCCAGAGGCTCTTCTCAATAGCAAGTAAAGGAATTACACTTGAAATTATAAATAGCATAATTAATAATTATAGATAAAGAAAACGTTCAGAACCTTCTTAACAAAGAAGTTTGTCTGTATATTAGCTAATTAAAATGTTTTAAGTTACTTGAATATTGAATTGTTAGAGATTCACTTTGACTTAACAATACGTTAATTAAGACATCTTACATTTATCAAAGACTACTATATACACTTATCTACACTAATATTATAAAGAGGAAAACTTTGTTTGTATGTTTGTTTGCTTGTAATGAATAGGCTCAAAAACTACTGGCCCGATTTTAAAAATTCTTTCACCATTCGAAAGCTACATTACCCACGAGTAACATAGGCTACATTTTATTTTGGAAAAAATAGGGTTCCGTAAGATATTTGGGTTTTTCGGACACAAAGTGTAAAAAATCAACCAGATAAGTTACTTATTTTGCGTACGCTGCCTAAACGGTAAAAGATAGAACCATAAAATGTTCCAATTAATCGTAGATCTTATAAATATCTACAAAAAAGTCCGCGACACACTATACCTATCTATGTCGAGTGAGGCACAACAACCATTTTTTTATTTAAAAATCTAGAATTTTGTTTGGACTACATTTAAACGCGTTTATTTTACTCATGCTATCAATCCTTATCAAAATAAATTATTTCATCACTAACTACAGTTTATGTAGATAATATTTGGTCTTTGAATGATAAAAATTGGACGTTTGGTTTTGAAGTTATGGCAAAATTAAAATATTACGATTTCTGCTGCACAGCCCGTTGCGAAGTGTTACTTGTGAGGGGAGGAGGGGAGTTTAGATCTATGAGTTAGGTACCCGCGCGGCTCAGACGCGAGGTCGGCTCACGCATCACGCTACTACTAATAGGAGCGGAGCACCAATGAAGACTGTTTCAAAAACGGGGATTTTTTTACGCTACAGGCAATATAATTAAAGTATTTTATATATTACCAGCTGATCCACGCAACCTCGTTTGCGTCTTCTATTGCCCGTAGCGTGAAAAAATTTCCCCCGTTCTTGAAACATTTTTCATTGTTGCTCCGCTCCTATTAGTATTAGCGTGATGATATATAGCCTATAGCCTTGCTCGATAAATGGACTATCCAATACTGAAATAAATTTTTAAATCGTACCCGCGGTTCCTGAGATTAGCGCGTTCAAACAAACAAACAAACTCTTCAGCTTTATAATATTATACGAGTAGTATAGATTGGTTAACAAAGTTATGTTATTTCGTGAATGCAGTGCCAGATTAAGGTAATTTGTTACTATAATCAATCTTTCCCTGTGGACCCTGAATATCATTTTCTTCTCAATAACAAAGAGTTATTCTAAAATTATTATTCTACCAAAGTGGACTTCTGAACTACTACAATCGCATATATCTATCTAACTCCTTGAGATACTCGTATCTCATATCTCACCGCTGCTGCCCTGTACCCAATCTACAAACACAATAGCAATAATCAACATCACTATATCGCAGTCCACTCCTAGGCCTCATTAATCTGTTTTGTCAAATTTCAAAACGAATATACACCTATCGCAAATCTATACTAATATTATAAAGCTGAAGAGTTTGTTTGTTGGTTTGAACTCGCTAATCTCAGGAACCGCTGGTCCGATTTGAAAAACTATTTCAGTGTTAGATAGCCCATTTGCCGAGGAAGGCTATAGGCTATATATCACGCTAAGACCAATAGGAGCAGAGTGTGGCGACTTCCACATATAACACAACAATAACCTACTACAGCGCCATCTACCAAAGATACACTGAACTACGAAGTAACGCACTACACGGAGTAACTACAAATCCTGAATCGCGCAATAAATAGTTCTCGCGCCGATTATCATATATACAACATTCCAACATCAACTGTTGGGCAGTGGCCCGCCAGGCATGATCACCAAGCCTGGTCGGAGAATCCTCCCTTTGTGTCGGACGAACATTACACCCGATCCCTCACACCATAAGAGCACCAATAAAAATGTTACAAAAACGAGAGAAGATTATTACGCTACGAGCAATAAGAGACGTAAACGAGGTTGCGTGGGTCAGCTAGTCCAACATATACTTGTGACAATCACAACTGACTGTTTTCAAAGGGCCACCTTTCAAAAAGAAAGGGCAAAAAAATCACAGTTATATTATCATGTACCTATAGTATTTTTTGCAGTTGTATGCATACTGTATTGTTCCGTTTCGGTTTTTTTATGATTTTATCCTTTATTATATGGCCCCCTAACAAGAGGTAGTTTAAACCCATTTTTGTACAACAAAATACGCAACAAACCATTTTGTTGGTACTAAATATTTATCCAATTTTTTTTATTTATTTGTAGGTACATAAACAAATTATAGGTTTGAACTTAACTACGGTTTCCGCACTAAGCTCGAGGCTTGTGTCGTGGCAACCAAGACCAGATTTTACATTATTCGTTGGTGTTAATCCTGTTGTTCTAAAATCTCTCCAAATAACACCAGAAATCGGCTAAATTAGTGTTTTGTCAAGTCAAACAACATTAAAAAAATTCGATAATATATATATATATATATATATATTTTTATATATATATATATATATATATAAAAAAAATATAAAATTCGATAATATATATATATATATATATATATATATAGCTTTTGGTTTTGACTGCACGGTTGGCCGAGTGGTTTCAGCGGTCGCCATGCCGCTTGCTACTGCGCCAAGTGTCTTGGGTTCAAATCCCACGCGGTACAACACTTTGTGTGATCCACGAATTATTGTCCCGAGTCTCGATGTTCTTTGTGTCCGTTTCATGTATGTTTGTAAAGTCCCCCACGACACAGGATGTTTATTCCTAATGTGGGAGTTGTCTTTTTAAAAAAATAAAAAAAGCTTATAAAGTATTTATACATAATGTTTAGGTATATAATTAAGTTGAAATTTAATTACGTAAAAAGAATGAGCTATTGAATAATTTCATCCAAAAGATAGCCGATTGTAATTAATACAATATCAATAATATATATATTTAGTGAAACATTTTCTTATTTTTCTTCAAAATCTTTATTAATATAGTTAATACCTAAACAATACGTACGTACGTAAATAATATATCATACAAAAAAATCTAAAAATATTAAATCTCTTATGTTATACGTGAGTTTCTGTTACTTATTTTCTATTGTCTAAATATTCTCAATTTAAGCGACGAACAAGTTGTGTAATGAGTGGATACACACCTTCTAACTTATCTTACTTGAGCCGAACTTGGTATTTAGTTAAACCTAAGCGGCGGCAACTTGTACGTGTTTGCTTTAGTGGTTGTTTGATTGTTTTAGGCGCAGGTACAGTTGAGCCTGTATGAAATATGTGGTTACTTATACCCGGTGTTAGTAAGCCAAGTTTACTTGCTAAACAGCTTAAGTTTTACAACTTAGACGCTATGTGTTCTACAATATATTGTGGAACTATGTTTGACAACCCAGAGATTAGTGTTTGAATTATTATTTCGTCAAGGTTTTTTATTTATTAAAATATCATGATAGATTTTTTGTCATAGCTTATATTAAATTATTTGCCAATTTAACGTCTCTCTGGCCTTTGTATAAAGTTGTTAATTTTAAAACTATCTAGTATAAAAATAATATTCTTATTTTAAACATAATTTACAATAGTAGAAAGGCTTTTCATCATCTTTATCAATCTACCGCAGTCCACTGTATATCAATAAAAGGCAGTAGAGCCACGCTGGTTTCAGCGCAGCTAGCCGTCTTGCGCAAGTGATCATTCCACCTTCGATGTATAAAGGTATGTAAGATCTATTAAAATGTAAAATAAAGTAATTCCTTTTATAACTCTCTTCAAAACATTCATCTAATCAAAGGCCTAGGACTAGATTAAGGAAACACATGGAGCTTTATAAGATTTAGTTACAGATTAAAAAAAATGTAAGAAAAGTTCCCGTGACTCGATAGATTTAAATATAAGTTATGATGAACAGTAAGTCTTAATATAAGAAGACCTTACAAATTATAAAGATTACTTACCATAAAACTTTGTTGTTAGCGTGAGTGAGTGAGATATCTGGGCTATATTTGTCAAAATATATTTTTTTGACAAAGCGAGATAGATGACGCTGTAAAGAATGGCAACTTTCGCGAATTGACTTGCTCAATACCTTATCTTATCTATACATTCATCAAATAGATACTTCAACTCGAATTTCTACATTCATTTTTGGATAAGACAATACATTGGTAACAGATTGCCATGTAAAAAATACCTGTAGATATTTTTAATAAAAAAAATAACAAAAATGTATGTAGGTTTTTTTTTTTTTTTTATTTCTTAGCTGCCAAAATGACTCTGCTCTGCCTGATGGAAAGCACGAGCAGAATCCAAGAGTGGTGGTCACCATCCTCAATGCTAATAGGGACATTGCAGCATGGCGACCCACACTATGGCGGCCTAATGAGATGCTTCTTCACGCTCCGCTTAAAGGACCCGGGTTCATAGCGGGAGGGAAACACGTACGCAGGTAGTGAGTTCCAGGTTTTGACCGCTCGGCACAGGAAGGAAGAACCGAAGCGGTGAGTACGAGAGCGTATGTCTACCACTCTGAAGCGGTGACATCCAAGACCGGCACGTGTTGTCCTGTAGAGGAAGGGAGAAGGGGGGACCAGTTGGAACAGCTCTTCGGAACACTCTCCATGATAAAGGCGATAGAGGACTGCCATAGAGGCGATATCTCTACGCAACTGCAGTGGCTCAAGGGACTCGGTGGTCTGGGGACTGCCGACAATGCGGATAGCTCGCCGCTGCAACCGGTCGAGAGCGTCGAACAGATACTGCGCGGCTCCATCGCAAAGATGAGAACAGTACTCTACGCACGAGCGAACCTGGGTCTTGTAAAGCAGACACCGATGCTCGGGCGAGAAGAACCGTCTCACCCTATTAAGGATACCTAGCTTCCGCGAGGCCGCCCTAGTGACACTCTCAACGTATTCGCGAGGGTTGAGATCGCGGCTGATATCCATGCCCAGGATATCGAGCCTGATATCCATGCCCAGGATATCGAGCCTACCTTGTAATGGCAGTCGAGTGCTCTGAAAAGTGGGAAGGGGAAGGAATGGAGACTTTTTGGCAGAGAACGCGCACACCTGTGTTTTCTTGGCGTTGAACTCGACCAGATTCTCAGAGCCCCATTGAGAAATGCGGTCCAAGTCATGGTCGAGTTGAGCGACAAGCTCCCGTCGTTTTTTATCAATATCTGCTAGCCCAGCTGTGGGATGTCCAAAATATCGCCCGTGAACTGTGCTGTCATCTGCATAGCAATGAATATTGGCAAGAGCCAGCATATCATTGATATGTTAAATTAAATATAATTCCTATTACAGCAATCAATGTATTTAGAAAGTTTTGAAAAGCCATGGGTGCTGTTGCCTACTCTGCCGGTAAGATATACCTGACTGATGTATTTTTTTTTAATTTAATTACGACTTACCGCGTTTTAAGCATCTCGAAACTTCGTTTATTTATGGTATGGGCTAGTTTACCTGTAAAATATTTATTTCAAAAAATACTGTGCAGTTTTGTGTTGCCGACAAAGCGGATTCCTTTGTACTTAAAACTGTATTGATTTCGCTTATGCTCCATCTCTAAATGAATGGCGAAAAACAAGGAAGTTAGCCGGCGTACTGTAAACCTTGGGGCACATTAGTCCCTACGGAGTTTTAATTTACGAAGTTATTGCGAACCACGTCGATTGCCAATAAGTAAACACTGCTCACAAAGTCGGAGTATTTAACTTAATTTTTGAGCTTCCAGCCGGGTTAATTGAGAGAGGCGCAGCGGAATGTCGTCACAAAAGAAGCACTTAAACGAATGACGAACAACGGCACTCAACCAGCTCAAAATAAACTTATCTCGGCCGGGCAAGGGTTAAAATCATTTGCAAGCAAGGTACCAAGTAATTGTGAGGTGGGCGCGCGAGGGTTGATGCGGCTGATTCAATAATGCGCTTCTGTACCGATAATAATATTAATTACTGAGTTTTTGTCGAAGAGGTAGTCTCGTGTATACCGCTTCTTCATGACAAGGCTCTGATGCAATTTCTTTTGTTTACCACCGTCCTCACATTATTAGTTATATACGAGTACTTTACACTAGCTAAGATCAATAAGCTGCACATAAATTAAAAAATAAATAGTGTGACATCATATATCTATTTCATAAATACTACTCTCGTAATTGTCGAATGGATATATCTAATAAATATTGTCTCCATATATCATTAGGTATATCATTGGCTACAGACTGCAACGTGCACATCTATCATGAACCATAATTAAAAGCAAATTGAATGCCATGGTATACCTAATTAGTAAAAAAATAACATTATTTAAATTTCGGTTATAAGAACACGCATTAGCTATTTAGGGAACTCACTAACTAAACACCTTCAGAAAAAAAGATTATCAGTTCGACGATATTTAGATATTTGTGCTGAAAGTTTAAATGTGATCATACATTTCAATTTGAAGTCATCATAATGATTTAGACGCAAAGAAGTGCGGTGAAAGGTTTCTAAAAGGTAACTACGGAGTTTTAAAAAAAGTTAAAACTAAAACTCAACTACAATAAAAAACGAGGCTGAAAAAGTTTGAAAAGCCGTAGTTGTTACGTTGTTAAAGTGTTATTGTACGTTTTTACGTTTTTTGTCGTAGTTGGGTTTTACTTTATCCTTTTTTTTATTTAAAATGTTTTGGGGCCGTAATAATTTTACTAATTAACAATTTTTTAATAAATACGGACAGAGTCACGAGAAAATGCTTATATAATAATTTTAACACAGTACTTTATGACCGCTAGAGGGCGCCACATTAGATTCAGTGACACGTCACATAGCCTATAACCTGCGGATCAAGATTCTTCTCACGATATCTCATTTGTTCATTTCTAATAAGTAGTTGAGGAGCTATGAGAGAACAGATGAACATACATATATATGTCCATAGCTTGTCAAAATCATAACCTTCCTATGGATTTGCCGTAGTCGGGTAATATTTATTCTACTTACCGACGCAATATTTTGATTCATATTCAAAACTAAAAATACCTAAGTATCTAAAATACATATTAGCTATCATTTCATTAGTCCCACTGTATAAACTTTAACTCTTATCTAATACAGAGCTTATTCTGTGTCTAACTATTGACACCATGATATGTAGGTGCCATTGTAGACCCGCTCGTCTCTTCCTTTTGTCATAGATTGGCGATAGGGATCCGACTTCAGTGTATTGAAGTAAAGGATGTAGAACAGTCAGGAAACCGGTCTATATGTGTCGAAGCATAACTCTGACACGGTTAGTTGCGTTATTTTTCAAAAGTTTTAATCTTTTCAACCTGCACAATAGTATCTCTGTCGCTATAAAGACGCAGGAGACAGAAGTGTGTACCGTTTCCACTAATAATCATCACCAGGGGTAACTTCAGACGTCCTACTCTGGGTAGAACCTGGATCATGTGAGTCCAGATGACAAAAAAAAACACTTATGGTGCAGTGTATTGTCTCGCGTATATTAACGCGAATTACCTATAGAAGAATAGACATAATGATAGCGATAAAATCCATTTTTTCATACAATTATTCAAAAGAACCTCATTAAGAAAGTTTTCTTATTGTGTTCGAATTACCATACTAAATCTGTGTCGTCATCAATCACTTCAGATGGCTGTTGCGAAGGGCTTCTTAAGCTCTCACTTTCATCTGGACTCACTTTGAATGGAGGAATACTATCATCATAATTATATTTTCCATTCATTAAATACTTTTTATACAAAATGAGAGTAATCCAAGATTGCATTTACTACTCAGGTTGTGTGTTGAGGTTATAATAGTATCTAGATACACTACATATGAAAAATAAAGTATTTGTGTTTTAAGTAATCACAACAGCCACCGATAAGCAAATGTAAAAAGGATAATAAGTATTTCTTTCAGGTGGCTCGTTGGTCTAGTGGTATGATTCTCGCTTTGGGTGCGAGAGGCCCCGGGTTCGAATCCCGGACGAGCCCTCTTTTGTAATTTCTCGCAGTTGTTTTCTAGTTATTTGTATGTGTTAGTACCATGACATAGAAATGTGCAGTATTTTCTTAAGTGTTTACTCAGAGATACTAGATAAGCAATGTTCACTTGTTTTTATGATTTTTTTATTATTTGCAGACATGTTGTATCTTGTATCGTCCAAAAAGACGTATTTGTATTTTTAGATATTTGCCAGAGTAAGTGCTTGGATAATCCAATTTTTTTGTATAAGGGGAGAGACCGTGAAAAAAAGGGGTTGAAAGTGTGGTTCTTTCGAGTGTTTAATTTTTCGGATAGCCCAAGATATTTTATGGAAAAGACGGAAAGTGGAAAACATAGGTGATGAAGTGAGGAGATGGTAGGGTTGGCAGCTCTTGATGATGATGACGACATCATTGTCAATGTGAGTAACATAGTGGTCTTTTATTTAAATGAAAAACTTACATCACACCCGTTTTTTGTTGTAACTGTGTCTTTAATATGTGTGTTGTTCACCTCCTAGCCGATAACGGCCACGGCGGCCAGTCTCAACTGAGACCAGCCAACTACACAGGAGATATTATAGTGCACAAGTGTGTAGGCAAACACAGGTGCACTCTCTGTTCCCTATCTTTCATAATACGATGGTACGGTAACCGATACGATCGGGGAGAGATCAGACGCAGGACCGACAGCTTTAGAAGCTCTCCGAGGCACGGGGGTTCAGACCCCAACTTTCAAACTCCGAGCTTGTAAATAAGTATTTCTATAATCAGAAAAACTCAATAACACTTTTAGGCCCGACTCGGGCTTCGAACTTCGTATTTAAATGAATAAATAAAATAAAACAAATAACTAACCAACACGAATATTTATCTATACCCATGCTTTAAATCCTCTATAATAGTTTTATTTTATTTTATTGCCAATATTAAAACATCCTGTGTCAAAGTCACCATAATATCATCCAAACGAGTGATATGATATTGTAATATTTTTTTATGCAACTTCTTTTTCAAAAAAAGACCATTGTCAGGCACGCGCCTTTCACTACCAAAACGCCGCAAAAAAGAACTATTATTCATATTCACGTCGTATCCCGCCATTTTTGTTTTACAACACTACACCACCTTATGGTTTCGTAACTTTCTATAGAGGATTCATGGATGTAGAAAAAGTCTTGTACGCAACTGTACATAATTAGGTATTAAAACATTCACATGTGATACTATTATAACCCACATTCGTATTTTAATACCCCTTATTATACAACAGTCGCATAAATAACTATTAGACATCTTATATATATGTTTTTATTTAGGTATAAGTGTCCATTTGACGACAAAAGGCTTACCCATTTTAAGTGCCTAAGTAGGATAAAAATTACAGTTGAAAATTGTAGACGGTTCATGAGCCTCTTATTCTTAAGTCTTTATTCCCAAAGGGGTAGTCCTCTTCGGGAATAAAGACTTGAGTGCGTGGTTGTATATATGTATGTGCGATATGTCCCACGGATAATTTCTAAAAGCTGATGTCTTCTGTCTTCAGCTCTACGATAACAACTGAGTTTGATAATAGAATGTATTGTAACAAGTTCAATCAAGTTCCGACAATCGAGAGTATTATGTAAACGTAAGAAAATCACCATATCAATTATAAAACTATAAAATATTTTTTCAATTATTGTTTTACATTAAAATATGTTTTGACTGCCTCGGTGGTGTAGTGGTAGCGTATGCGACTGCTAAGCTTGAGGTCTCGGGTTCGATTTCCGGGTCGTACCAAATGTGTGTATGATCTGCAAATATTTGTTTCGGAGTTTGGGTGTTTTATATGTATAATATGTATGTATTTACAAAAAAAAGTATATAAGGATTTATATCAGTTGTCTAGTACCCATAACACAAGCTCTGCTTAGCTTGGGACTAGAGGGCGTCGTGTGTTAGATGTCTGGAATATCTATTTATTTTATTTATTTATGTTTCCTAAAAATAAGTTGTTAAGTAAATATATAGTTAACTATTTTAACAGGATTAATTGTAATAAATGACGTACGAAATAAGTCAAGTGCTATGAAAGCCACGAACACGACTAAGACACAATTTGCGCTAGTTACTGTAAAATTTCCCATTTAAAACGGTGGCCGCTCATTTATGTACTTTTAATTCCTCCATTCCTTAGCTCCGAGCCAGGATCTTATTTCATTAGCTGGCCGCGAGAGAGAGCGCAGCCATTTAGCTTGCAAGCTACAGAACCGTTCTGGTGCGATCCTAGTACGATCACAAGCGGAATACCGATGAGCGTTAAGCGAACACAGATATGATTCTTCTTCTTTCATATCTGTTTAGTTCTTGTAAGCGATCGGTTTACTGACTGATTGTTATGTACTTTCGGTTGTCACTTTACAGCATTATAATTTACGAACGATTAGAGATTCTTTACTATTCGGTTAAATATATTATTAATCTGCAACATACTCATATTTTACTTACCCATTTTGATATTATACTATTCATAGTGTTTTATTTATAGAAACTATTCACCGAATTGAATACTACCTAATCTCAAGTTACTAAAATAAACTCGTGTGTTCTATAAGTATAGGTATGTACCCCTACTGGTACTAAAGCCCTTTATTTTGCTATTTTCAGTCTAAACAGTGGTTGCTAAGTTTTAAAAAAAATGAGCACATCGCGTCCAAATACTTAGAAAACTACTGTTTATTGAGATATCTACAGATCTCAGTCCTCACCCTTACAAAGCAAGTGCTTTAGTAAATATGGCGAAATTGTACATCTCATGCTAGATACTTGATCTGTTTATGTTGTTTCAGTTTGCTTCTTATAATTAAACGCGACAAAATAACGCTATTTCGTCATATAAAACAGAGTTAATAGTGTAGTTCTAGTAATGTTTCGTATAAACTTGTACCGTAAATCACTAGTACCTTATTTTTGGGTCCGGGTATGGTAAAATTGAGAATATGTACGTAACTATCTCAGATATTGTTGATTAGCAATGAATGTGTATGGTAATTATCATTTCTAATACTTCAACTAGATATCATACCTATATTTAGACGTACATTTAACAAAATGGTCCAACGTAACGTTCAGACTGTACGTAAAAATCCCACGGCATTAATTTAGTTAATGATAACTTTATTAAGACCGTTTTTTTATAATTTATAAAAATGGTAATTTTGAAAGAATTACAAGAGCTCAAATCCAACGTGAAATAAAGTCCTTATATTTATGAAATTCCATTACATATTTTATTTACATAAACACGACAATAGCTTGATGTCATTTCGGTTGACAGCCCGCACTTTTTTGTGAAGCTTTTCTTTCGCAAGCCACAAAAATTACGAGGCTTAGGAATCCATTGTGTTCTGCCTCCCGTCATCCTTGATTGATGTTATTTTTAATTACAATATTTAATGTCAACAATCTATAAATCTTAGCGCTTAAGCACTTAATGAAATATTCATACCGGGATTTTCTTCTTTCTTTGTATTGAATGAAATCGAAAAATGGACACAGGCAAAACAAAGAAAAGTTTTGCCGGTGTCCAGCTTATGATTTTAATATATTACACTCGTATTTATGTTAAATGGGTACCAAAGCATGAAAAACTTAAAATGTGATAGATAGGAGAGGATAGATCATGATCGGTAATGTATACAAACAAACATGGAAAAGGCGAACCTAATGGATTTTTACTAGAACAATATCTCATTTAACTTTTAAAACTAAATTCTATTGGCCTTCCCCTAGAAGCGGTAACTATTTCTGTCTTGTGGATATAATATAAGAATAATTTATTGGCCATACGAAAGAATAAAATGTATATTTCATTTCACTCATTTGAATCTGAGTTCTTAGTCGGATGAACATTTTGATAAATAAATTGTAAGTGGTAACGTTGGGTCGCTTGTTTTTGCAGAAGCTTGACTTCAAAATTTACGATTGTAAATAGGGCATTCCGTTTGTTTACTTATGACCGAGTAATTCGTAAAATCCGTATAATTACCAGCATTAAGATGATTCGAGTTCCCCCGAACAAAACGTAGTACCCCTTAAGTAATGTTAAAACATTCAAATGTCCGCAGTCTGCGAGTAACGTTTTAAAGTTGAGGTTATAAATTCTCGGACTGGCGTGAAGATTACAAAATTCTGGAAAGTAAATAGATTGCTTTTGGAACAAGACATGGTTCGCCCGGGATCTGAATCTAAAAGCTTTCGCACCCTAAGCTAGAGTTATATCATAAGCTTGGCATAGATTTATTTTTCTGTTAGTTAATTATGTTAAATCTTCCTGAAACTATTACTGTTTTAGTGATGGTTTGTTTAAATGCCAGTAGGTAACATATTCGTACAATAGAGACACGTCTCGTTATTGATTTTAAGCGGTAGGGTCACGTGTATTGAAAGACGGAAGTAGTCGGCTCGTTGGTCTAGAGGTATGATTCTCGCTTTGGGTGCGAGAGGCCCCGGGTTCGAATCCCGGACGAGCCCTGATGATTTATTTTGGGTATATAGAAATTATTTTCTTCGAATTGACAGTTTTACACTTTCTGTTGTCACTAAATGCTTCTAAAAGATGTAAATTATAACAGGTTTCATGGTAAGTAAGCCAAGGAGATATTTCAGTTTGAAAATATGTTTGAATAGTTTTTTTTTTTTATTGAATAGAGGGCAAACGAGCAGACGTATCACCTGATGGTAAGCGATTACCGCCGGCCATGGACACCCGCAACACCAAAGGCGTTACAAGTGCGTTGCCGACCTTAGGGGGATGGGAAAGGGGATGGGGGGAGGAGTTAGGGTATGGGCCTCCGGTATCCTCTCCGGTATCTCACTCACTCGGTGAAACACAGCGCAAACGCTATTTCATACCGGTTTTCTGTGAGGCCGTGGTATCACTCCGGTCGAGCCGACCCATAGCTATGCATCGGCATAGCTCTCCCACGGAAAAGTAAGTAGTAAAGTTAACTGAACTAAACTAAAAGTATTTTTAAAGAGTGTGTTCTACATGGACATAAAAATTATTGGTTCCATTTTTTTTTCTACAGTTTTTATTATTTGGTTTAATAAATTATAAATAAAATGAGTTGATAATTAAAGCTAAAATTAATTTGGTTACTTATGTACTTTCACTTTTACTTTTTACTTTTTTTTATAATACCTCTATTTTTATGTAGCTGCCAATAAATTATTATTTATTGTATTTGAGATCAAGTACAATATGCTTAAAACAATCATGCCAATTATTTCTTTGTTGTAACACAAATCTCGCGAAATTGTATAATACGATAAAATATTTCCACCTGAATCTGCCCACCTTAACGTATAATTTAAGAAAAGACCGTACATCTTATATTTTCTATTTGCAATACATTTTTCCTAATTCACTTTATTACGCTTCATTCGTCGTATCTCCCATACGAATGGCGTTTAAACGAAACTTTATTATTTTCCAAAGCGGTGCGGGCCACAGATGTTGGGACTGGAATAATTTCAGATACCACGTTATGAGTATGAACCGATACACTCGCAATAAGAATGTATCTACCTACCGTGTTTTACTTACTTGGAGAAAGATGGGAAGCACGCGACGTGGCTAAGGACATTTAGACGACACGACTATTACTGTCGCCTCGTCGAAACAATCTTAAATTAATTAATCGATATATCATTATCGATTTTCGAATACTCGGGTGATCCATATAATGAATTATTGAATGAGACATAAAATCAGTTTCACAAAATCTTTCCTTGTCGTAAAAAAGTTGCGATGAGTACTCAATCACGGCAATTTCGTGTTGCCGAGAGCGCATCCTTTTATCTGTTACTAGCTGACCCACGCAACCTCGTTTGCGACTTATATTGCCCGTCGTAGCGTGAAAATTTTCCCCGTTTTTGAAACATTTTTGATTGTTGCTCTGCTCCTATTAGTAGTAGTAGTGAACTATCCAACACCAAAATAATTTTTCAAATCGTACCAGCGGTACCTGAGATTGGCGCGTTCAAACAAACAAACAAACTCTTCAGCTTTATTATGTTAGTATAGATACATATATTTAATAGGCATATATATATATCTACTAACTTATCGTACGTGGCATTGCTTAAAAATATTTATATGAATAGTAAACAAATGAGTTCTCTCGAATAGGTGTTTTAGTGTAAAGTTTGTAAGGGCCTAGTTACGAAATACTATTGATATCTTAGCTCAAACTTCTTTAATATTACTTAATACATCTTAGGATTTAATCTGCAACCCACGATCTCTTTTCAGTAAAAGACACATTTACGAAAACTTATTCGGTTTCGTTGTGTGTTGATTATGTTACTCATAAAAATATGGAGGCAGTTTGGCATTCGAATCGTTACATGTAAATAGTGCACAAGCTTCCATACGTTTTATACGCAAATGAATTGAATAGGTCCTTTCCCAATGTTTATGATGATATTTTTCTGAATATTTATACTCGGCAGGATAATAATCAAATGAAATAACTGTTGGTAAAATATATCGGATGTATTTCTAAAAAATCTTTCTACGTGTTTTTAAATAGGATATGGAAGGAAATTTACTAAATTTAATACATACGTTCATTTTGCTTTGTACCTGTTTATTCATCGCTGGTAAAGTAGTAGGTTTTAATCTAATTTATCTTAAATCACAGGCTACCCTCATTAAAGAAATCCTCTTGCCGCTTTCTATTGAGGTCGTATGTGTTCTCTAAATTGAATTTACTGTATTTATTATTATTTCATTAAATTGACCAGCAGCAGCAGCACCAGAATTCCGCTTTTAGCCCATACCCCTTCCTGCTGATAATGGATACTGACATTGTACATACAGAAGGAGGCACCATGGTGCGGAGACGATATTGAGACGGTGTATTGGTTGGTGAAGACTCGTCCGAGGCTTAGCGCAAGTTAGAGATATGACTAGAGAATGTTGGCTTTCAAATCAGCTCAACTAAAACCAAACACAGCGATTACGGTCTGCACCGATTTTAAGAAGATAGGTATGTGCAGCATCGAATCAATGCAGGATGGACAAAATAGCGGCAGGTTACAGGAACTATTTGTGATCCCAAGTTCCCTTTAACGTTAAAGAGACAAATATATAAAACGATATAGAGTGTTGGCCAATAAGAAAACGGATGAGAGACGCCTGCATGTAGCTGAAATGCGAATGTTGAGATGTGATGTGGTGTGACTAGAATATTTAAGGTGAAGGATGAGTACATTAAAAGAAGCCTAAAAGTAGCACCAGTCAAGTCAAGTTGAGAAGCAATAGGTTAACCTGGTATGGACATAAGATGCGTAGAGATAAGCAAAATGTAGTTAAGAAAGCATGGAAGTCGACGGATCTAAGAGTAGAGGAAGACCAAAGAAAAAATGGATGGACTGCATAAAAGAAGATATGGCCAAGATGGGAGTAAGCAGTGAACTTACGAGTGATAGAGCAGAATGCAGGAGAAAATCTCATTGCACCTATCTCAAATAATGATGGGAAAAAGGTGGGGGCGATGATGTTGATTTTTTTGAAAATAAAAGTTCCGTCTATTCAAAACATTTTTAGGTCAATTTTAAAATTTTTTTACGTTTATGAATATATTAACTAAAGATATTGAAGCCCTAAAATATTTCCTTAGAGTCTTGTGAAATCAGAACTAACTCAAGCTCTTTACGTGCTCTTGAGGCACCACAGGTCGCAAAGGTTTGTTTGTTTGTTGTCAACATTGCTTAACCACACTGAGTACTTAATCCGTGTGGACGCTTTTGTGTCACGGGCCCTTCAATATAGTTCAATTGCAACAACAATGCCCTGACTGAAACTAGAATACCTAATTTAATATATTGTAAATTATGGTACAAGCACATAACTTGAAGAAATATTTAAAATATCCCAATAAATTCGTAATAAGAATGAAATTATTAACTTTCACGCTCATCATGAATGTTAGGTTATTTAATTTATGAATATCTCTAAGAAAAACTACAGTATTTAAATCAAAAGATTCTGAAGGCTCAACGTTGTTCTTCCATCACAACGCTCAATTAAAAATGTCGTCGTTGATTCCCCTCGATTGATCGACAAACGTAGCTCTCAAAGGAAATAATCTTTGCGCGGGGTGCATTAAAATATAAATATCGTCGTTAGCAAATCATTAGCCGGTACATTTTTCCTCTGAAGAAATGCTTCGTTTCCTATCAATCGTGTTTAAACATACCGCAGCGCTAAATTGATTTTAATATTTCTTATGTCAATAATCTGAAAGACTAAAGAGACAGAATTACAACATTTTATCTAAGTAAATTACAAGTTGAGTAAGACAAAACATAAAAGCATATAGGTACTTATGTGTATGATAAATCTGCGATATTTTCATTTTATATCTAAGGTGGTTTCCTGAAATAATGATAAACGCTCATTTTTTTAGTGCCATCAGTTATTTGCAATATAACTTAAAAGTTATGACGAAAATCTTTATTTTCACATGAAGTAATTTGTTAGACCGCTTAACTCAGTACAAGATAGTGACATGCTTATTGATAAGAAAAAAAATTGTGTAGGTGAGATCACAGATCTGTGAGGTGAGATGTAGGCAATCAGCGGCAGTAGGCGACGGTGATTACCTAAAAATAATATAAAACTAAGGCAGTCAACTGAAAGGAGTATGAACAAGAGCACACGATGCGTTGCGACAGCGATGCGGCGCCGGAACGATGTCGCTGCGTAATTTTACATAGAAATATCTGTCATTCCGTGGTTCTTCTCGTAGACCCGGTGGGGTCTCGGAGTAACTTTTCTAGATTTTCGGCCTGTTACAGTAATTTTCCACGCCGCCGCGCCGCCTGCAAATACAGGTGGGTCACTGGGTTGGGTCTGCGAGCCCGTTGGCAATCCCAGAGTGTTGATCCAGTGGGAGCGGCGTGACTAACTAGTTATCTGCTAGTAACGACCAAGTCTTGCCCAAGTATGGTGACCTGTGCTTAGCGAGGTCGAGCTCCTAAGGGTGTAGAACCGAAGGAGCGCCCGTCAGCAAGCACTAGATCGGGTAGAAATATCTGTGGCATGTCACACGAAGCGCTGCGGAGCCGCACCAGCTACGCAACGACCGAAAGGAGGCGGGGAGGGGTGAATGCATTGCGAAGTCGGAGTGGCAACGCTCATTTGTTTATGTGTCACAAGAAAGGGCACACGCTCGCTCGTTTCTTTTTATTATGCTTAGTTGTTTGTTTATTATGATTGAGGTTTTACTACCTCCAAGAAAAGGCAATTCTATGTGATAATTCCAATGTAGACTTAAACGAGCGAGCGCATAGTCTCGTCTCGGTAGTTACGAATCCGCTGCGTCGCCGCAGCGCATTGTGCGACATGCCACAGATATTTCTATGTAAAATGACGGTGCCGCACCGCCGCCGCCACGCATCGTGTGCTCTCGCTCTTAGTAGCACGACGCACTGAAGAGAAGCGGACGTGTGAACATTGCCATGTCGCTGTAATTTTATGTGTTGATAAAACCTAAAGTAAGTCTTGAATTTTTGTATCTTTATTTCTGCACTTGTGATATGTAGTAATCGTAATATGTTATATTAAACAATAAAATTAAAACTAAGATTAATAATATATTTTTTACTTTTTCATAATGTTTTTAAATCTCATTTTCCTCCATTTGGTCCAATTGAGGTCAAGTAGTACAAGATCTCGGTAACTCTATTTTAGATTTGATTGTTGTTGTAACTGTTGTGTAAGTTTCCGTACCAACAGCTGTTGTTGAGTAACAACAAGATAAACCCATTCCAAGTACATGTTTTATGTGTCCCATAATTTCTAACCTAGCAGTGCATAATCAAACAAACAAGTAATGCCATCAATATCTGGGATTTGACAACTATCCAAAATTTTATCAAGATGCCTGAGAAAGTTCCTGATTTGAAGAAAACACAAGGTTTATGAGGGCGACATAATCACTTCGTGACTAAGCCCTAATTAAATAAATAAAGAAAGAAAAGAAAACATAAGGAAGAAAAAAACAGCTCGCTACGATTTCAACTTCAACACTGGTCAAAGATACTCTAGTTGAGAAAGAAAACAAAAGGAAGGCTAAAATTGAGAAAAATAAAGGAAAAGAAGTGGCGAAGAAAAGCAAGTCACAGTAAAGCATAGCTAAGATCCCTAAGTACAAAATTGAAAAGGATTTGAATATAATTTTGACATAAGACGCGTAAATAGTTGAGTCGTCGTTGTGTAGTGAATTTAGACGAGACAACAGTGTCGCCAACTGTTTGAAAACTTTCCCTTTAAAGCAATTTCAAAAACCACTAAATTCAAAACAAAACTCCCCAACGACGGACCAAGTATTTATTCATTACAATATAAGTAAAGAAATAAATAAAAACAATAAATAATTAGTTAATAACAATAGTTATTTAGTATTTTTAAGTATTTTTCTTCTTCCCTTTGGCATTTTAAACCTGGTATTTTATATTTGGTATTTGTTTTTAAAAAAAGATAGTGCACAATGCAAAAACTAACAATTATAACTGACTGTTTTTAGCTGTCAGCTGTTAAGAGTATAATAAAAAATGCATACAGTGTCATCTATTAAAATTGGAAACATTCAATCGATTTTAATTTTTTTATTTTTGTTGATGTACGTTGAAAATTTAAAAAAAATACAAATAAAATTTTATCCCTAAAAATATCCCAAAAAAATTTCACCCCCTAAAAAAATCCCTGTATAGATTTTTTCCCCCTAAATTTGGGGGGAAAACCCCGGAGTTGGCATCACTGCGAGACAATAAAATTTAGTATCGGTGTGCTGGGTGGGGCTATGATTGCAATTGTGTGCGATAAGTATTGGTCACCATTGCCCACAAGCTGATCACCATCGCCAACTATGTTAACAATGATCTAAGCTATTTTTTTAATAAAATAAAATATATCAGCGTATAAAATGATTAAAAGTTATTATAGGAACTTAACAACCAATAAGTTATTAGATTTTGTTTCATTTCAGATCTGCCCTAATCGTTAGTAGGCTCATTACCTACATCTCCCTTACATTAGGTCCTTTGGGTCATACTCCATTTACATAGATACCTATCATAAATATATTTATATTAGTAGCCTATACAACTTTACCATTTATTTATACATTCAGTAATAAGTACGTTTAATGCCACGAAAAAATATAATATTTTATGTATATGTATATTTTTAAAACACTTAGGTGTGCGTGCGAAAACGTTGTGCCAGTATATTGTTTGACCCTGACAACAGTCTAAGCACTCACATTACAACAAAATCATAGGGATACTAGAAATTAATAACACTACAGCATCTAAATAAATAATTTGATATATCCATCAAATTTAAGTTCATATCAGATTCACAATATTTCACAATTTCGAGGTTCAATTTCTTCTCAAAAATTGGACAAGTGTTTTTCGTTTGGTTACCTAAGTTATTGTAATCCTTATATTTACGAGTTTATATGAAATTTTTAAAAAACCTAGAAATCAAAGGGAGAAATAGTGTACCAAAAGTGTATCTCGTTTTATCTTCCTGTGAACCTTATTGCAAGCGTTTATTCCAAGATTATTTGGAGTTACTAGTTCAATCTATTTTACTTAAATATCAGTTTTTCCACGGAGCGACTGGCATCGGACCTTTACAACTGGACTGAACCTGAGGGCGAACTGACTTTGAAGGTTTTTTTTTTTTTATCTTACTGTAAATATCGTATAGTTACATAACACAGAAAACACAGAAAATTAGCTTTAAGTCACTAGTTATTAAGTACTATTGAAATACAGAGAGTTGGCTCGTTGGTCTAGTGGTATGATTCTCGCTTTGGGTGCGAGAGGCCCCGGGTTCGAATCCCGGACGAGCCCTGTTTTGCTACAATAAACTTTTGATTCTAGCTTTCTTTATACTTTGTTACTGTTTTATGTTAAGTTATTTTTGTGTCAAATTTGACACATTTATTTACTTTTTTTTCTTTGATAGCTAAAATGAAACTGTAAGTTAGTATTTTGTCAGTGGTATAGTGAAAGGTGGCACAAAAGGTACATGTCTGGTTTTACTTTGTTATTGGGCCTGTAACAATTTTACACTAGATACAAATTCTTTTTTTTAAGTTTGTCACCTCATAACTTTCGACTGGGTGAACCGATTTTGATGATTCCTTTTTTATTTTCAATTTAAAACAAATTTGGTCCACTTCTTGAAGTCGGTTTCTTTGTTTTTGAAAATTGAGATTATGTATTATGTTTTTTTTAAATTTTGAGTATTTGCACTCTGGCAAAATTTTAAATGCTGGGTGTACACGTTTTTATTTTTACGCCTTTTCTACCGTATTAGCAGAAGTATAGAATGCTAATATATTTAAACAGTTCGTATATTCATATTTATACTATTATTATAAATTCGAAAGTGAGTCTCTGTTTGTCTGTTACGCTTTTGCTGCTGCGATTTGGTTGAATTTTGGTATAGATAGATTGGACCTTGGAGACCAACCTATGTTGTTGTTGTTGTAGATAGCCTATGCTATCTACAATTTACTGCGATATTCGACATGCACACGGTCGGAGCCCTGGCTAAAAGCTAATGTGTTATAAATTTGGGAATTATTTGTCATCAGCTATAGCTAGCAACACGTGTATTCGGCGGTTATATTATTATGTATTTTGACCTGTCTTGTACGTAAAATCTATGAAATGACAGTCTAATTATGATGCAAATTATCCATTCATTATTATACAAATAAATAAAACAAAAAAAAATAGTATAACAATAATAAAAATACTTAGAGTCGAATTATACGAGTGTCTATGCATCTCTCATGCAGTCTATTTCTAATAACGCTGTAAGAAACAATATAACTACATAAGTACGTAAGTAGGTAATTTAAGCGACTATCTTATACGAACACTGTTGAACTATAATAATTAAAGCAGGTAGATATTAACATTATTCGCACTATGGTAGGTTATTTGTTTAAATAAAAAAAATCGATGGGTCAGTAATAACAGACGCGGTAGACAAATAGCAAGTCATATTTGTGAAGACTTGTGTATGGATAGACGCGGCAGGTGTTGAATTGATTTCTGATGATGTTAGCCTTTTCTATATTCTAACTACTCGTGGTTAATCCTAGAACCTATATCTTGTCAGGTTTTATGTAGGTAATCGCTTCTTTTTAAATGTCAAGTATTATTTAAATGTATTTAAAATATAATTATGTAAATAAAAACTTGATTAAATATTCAAGTTTACAAATATTACAAATATAGGTGCAAGCGTGTAGAGAAATTACTCGTTTATAATTCAATTAAACTGCCTCGGTGGCACAGTGGTGGTGAATGCGACTGCAGTGCTTAAGGTCTTGGGTTCAAATCCTGGGTCGGACCAAATGTTTGTGTGATTTACAAATATTTGTTTCTGAATTTGGGTATTTTCTATGTATAATATGTATGTATTTACAAAACAAGAAAAAAACAACATATATGTATTTCTATCAGTTGTCTAGTACCCATGACATAAGCTCTGCTTAGCTTGGGACTAGATGGCGTTGAGTGTTAGATTTCTGGCATATTTATTTAATTAAGATTTAGATTTCAGCTAATTCCCTTTTTTTAAGACCTATATCCTGTGTCTCTGGGTAATTTAACAAACATATTATGTAGGTACATGAAACACAGAAAGAACACCGACTTTCTTTAATATAGAAATCATTCATCACTTTCTGCAACGATTTTGAATAGTAAGTACCTATTTGTTTTGTGTTGAAAGACAAATTCTTTCTTTACTCCTGATAATGTGTATGTACATTTTTTTTATATCATTACTAAGTGATGATAATACTCATTTTCCCCAAATAAAATTTAGCCTTCATCTAAAATTTACATTTCTTTTTAAAATTTATTAAAAATTTATATCTTCAATTTGTGCCACGTCTGTATATGTTTTATAGGCTACGTTACCTGTAAAAGCAAAGGTATTCACGCGGGCCGAATTTCCCGGAATCCGACGATGATCCGCCGCTTTGGTCCTTAGCTGAACCATGTCCACCCGATACTGCTATTGACAAAATATGCCTTGGCTTTTTACTATAAGGTCCCAAATAGGTTACACTGTTATTGAATGATTACGATCTTTTGATCTTGTGTTCCGTCATAGTTGACTCGATAAGATTGATCGAGTGGGGTAAGGCGACCAGATAATCTGTTGTGGAGATAAAAAATCGGTGACTTGTCAAATTCGTCGCATTCTATACTTAGTTTTTGAATGCAGTCGATCTTGGGATTGGTTTCGGATCTTGTTTGATGAATGTTACGTTTAAATTGGTTGAGAATATACATCTCGCTTTTTGGATTAAAGGCTTTTGATTGGTATGTAGTCTTTTTCGAGTTATAATAGATATATTGAATTAAAAGTTTCGAAGAGCTATTTTTACAAGCACTTTTGTTCTGGTTATCGTGATTTATAATATTGCGTCCTATTTTCAAAAGGAATTATCATTTAAACAAACATTATAGATTTTTCTATTTTTCATCAATCTTAGCCCTATTTTATCAAAATCTTTAACTATTAGCTATCATACGTTTGTCAGACGCTTTACCCAAAGCGCAAGGTAAACACAATATTGTCGATTAAGTACATATGTATAAAAATCTACCAATATTATATTAAGTTACCTTTTTTATTTTTTTGAGCTGTCGCCTGCGGTGTTCCCGGACCAATACGACCTTCAAACCTTCAAGAAAAGAGCGTACTCCTTCCTAAAATGCCGGCAACGCACTTGTAACGCCTCTGGTGTTGCGGGTGTCCATGGGCGGCGGTAATCGCTTACCATCAGGCGATACGTCTGCTCGCTTGCCCGCTGTATAATAAAAAAAAAACTTACCTATAGTTAACATGTGAAACAAAAACTTTGTACCACTTTTTTCGGATATTATTCAAATGGAGAAGTATGAAATTTGGCACAGTTAAAGTTTCTATGGAACGTGTTGTGCGAAAATTAAAAATAAATATGAAATCATGGTCGAATTTCGAACACTGGGCAACCACTAGTTTTCATTAATCTTTTTTTATGTAATAGGAGGCAAACGAGCAGACGTAGCACCTGATGGTAAGAAGGAAAGAGAGCCCATGGACACCCGACATACCAGAGGCGTCACAAGTACGTTGAAGGCCTTTGGGTAAGAGGGGGGGGGTTGGTCCTCCGATGTCCTCACTCACTCGGTGAAATACAGCGCAGGCAGTCCTGTCGGCCCATGCATGCCGAAGCATGGCTCTTAGCAATAGCTAGTTACATCAGCTTGCATACTGTTTACCATTCATGTAATACTAACACTATTGTGCCTGAATATCAGACTTTTAAAAAGAGTGACTATAAATTTCTTTACCAGTATTCTTCTCATAAGGCCTTACTCACTTTGGAAACTGGAAGTTATAGATCGACACAAGCGGGCAGTAGATTTTTGTGTTTTCACCTTGACAATCCAGTACATACTGTGGCGTCTGTTTGTGTAAATCTATGATTTTCAACTGTAGCTTCAATTTATTATTCATAAATGTAACTTAGTGTCTTAATTGAATAAATCATTTTGAATTTCAAATATTAGAATCTACTATTAATAGCCATAGGTATAATAAATATACTAAAATACTATAAGTTATTTGTATGTAGGAAGTAGCAAACAATAATTATATCTTGAACACTTGTTGTAAAGAATATAAACCTATTAGTCAAAAGGGCGGCGCATATCCATCAGATTCAGGTACGTAGAAGTCAAAAGTAAAGTGACATTTCATTAATAATAATCCCAAAATCTGTTTATATTTTTTATTCCATGCTGATCCCTGATTCGCAGCGGGTTGCAACATTTCTAATCATTAAAGATCAAAGCGAGCTTTAAGCTAACGTGTTAGAGTTGATAATTAAATGCGACGAGTGTGGGAGAATTGGTCATTGTGCTGTGATAGAAATCCGTTTCTTGCGATACCTTTTGTGTGACTTAAGGATTATTGATGATTATGCGATTACTTCGCGTTAAATGTTGGCGGTAGAGATGCAATCTGCTACCGCTGATGGTGAGTCCGCCAGACCAATAAAGTTACAGTAGAAATTTTAGAGCAGGTATGTTTTTTTACAATTAAAATTGGTAAACACTTTTTGCTTGAAGCAGGCCACTAAGGCCAGTGTCTAAACGTACTTGAAACACAAGCAGTGTCACTGTGCCTATGGAGAGGTGTAATCTCGTTGGATCAAATAATTATAGTGGTAGTAGTTTAAAACTGAAGTAATCAAGTGAATTGAGGCGATACTTAAGTTCAGATACACTGATTCGAATTCAAAAACCAAATTTATGGTTCATTAGGTCATTCATTCACCGAGAAAGCTTGACCATAGAAACCTATTTTTTGGTAATAATATTGATAGAATAGTGTTAAAAAATAATTGTTTATTGTACCTCTGTTTATTGTCGAAGCGTGCCATTTGTTTTCTTTTCTTTTTCTTTTCTTTTCTTTACAATGACCGCACTAGGAATATTCTTTAAATTAATGCCAGATGTGAGCGGCACATTTGAATGTTACAATTGATACTGATTCTCTATTACTGCAAGGATGACGGAGTGGTTTAAGCGTCGCCACGCCCCTTCCTACATCGCCTAGCATTGTGGGTTCAAATCCCACACTTTGTGTGATCCACAAATAAGAGAAAACCGTTTTTAAGATATATTTATTCTTTTATTACTTTTTACCAAGTGGATGAGGTTACGGGAGGTCCAAATTTTTCATAATTCTTCTTGTGCTTCAAGAGTTGCAACGTAAACGTCCATTGAGTTGGGGCTAACTATCACTATTTTCCTAATAATCTTATCTTAATCTGTATTATCTTATATTAAAAAGTGTAAAATAAAAAATCTTATTAAGTTGTGTGTGTGTGTGTGTGTGTGTGTGTGTGTGTGTGTGTGTGTGTGTGTGTGTGTGTGTGTGTGTGTGTGTGTGCGTGCGTGCGTGCGTGCATGCGTGCGTGTGTGTGCGTGTGTGTGTGTGTGTGGGTGGGGGTGTGTGTGTGTGTGTGTGTGTGTGTGTGTGTGTGTGTGTGTGTGTGTGTGTGTGTGTGTGTGTGTGTGTGTGTGTGTGTGTGTGTGTGTGTGTGTGTGTGTGTGTGTGTGGGTGTGGGTGTGGGTGTGGGTGTGTGTGGGTGTGTGTGTGTGTTAGTGTGTGTGTGTGTGTGTGTGTGATAAAAAATCCCAAGAAAACCCTTCACGAGTCAGTAGACTTAACAATTTTCCTAATGCGAGCTATGCGAGAGCTGTGGATTCTACATGAATAACATACAAGTTTTTGTTTAGGTTACGGGGATATTGTTTAGGTAGGTACTTCGTGTCTGTTAACTTTAATAGACGTATATACATATATATCGTGAAAACAAGGTAGGTATATCTTTAAAATTAGTAGATAAATATATTAAGCTTTAGATAAATATTTTTCACACTATTGCAATAACCTTTACCTCTACCGTGGGAGAGCCACGCTTCGGCATGAATGGGCTGGCTCGACCGGAGTGATACGGCCTCACAGAACACCGGTGTGAAATAGCGCTTGCGCTGTGTTTCACCGAGTGAGTGAGAATACCGGAGGCCCATAAAACAACCCCTCTCCCCATCCCCCTGCCTATCCCCTTCCTTATCCCCCAAAGGCCGGCAACACACTTGTGACGCCTCTGGTGTTACGGGTGTCCATGGGCGTTGATACGTCTGCTCGTTTGCCTCGTATTCCATAAAAAAAACTTAATATGATAAAGACTCTTATTGACTGCCTCATTAGTCATCAGAAAATATTAAATGACAAATAATATTTATATACTTTTTAAATATAGAGTATCGTTAACCTTTAAATATTTTTTCTACTTCTATTGTTTATTCAATAACTACAATAATATGAACAAAGGAATACCGACTAGTTGTACCTATCTGAGATTTGACCCTGAGCATGCAACAATCTGAGTCAATGAAAAATGGCACACGTTCATCAAGCCGCTAATAATTCATGATTGTTCTGTGTTCTTATTAAGATTCTCGACGACGAACGCTTCCTTATGCGCATATAGGCGGACAGCTATGTGTAGGTTGTCTAACATAGACGTACCTACTGCTAATGTCGCTAGTAATCTATACTAATATTATAAAGCTGAAGAGTTTGTTTGTTTGAACGCGTTAATCTCAGGAACCGCTGGTCCGATTTGAAAAATTCTTTCAGTATTAGATAGTCCATTTATCGAGGAAGGCTATAAGCTACATATTATCATGCTAAGATCAATAGGAGCGGAGCACTATTGAAGAATGTTACAAAAACCGGGGAAAAATATTACGCTACGGGCAATATGAAAGTAAACGAGGTTGCGTGGGTCAGCTAGTTTATTATAATAGAACGACATTAAACTAATATAATTTTGAGATAATACTTTTGTCGGTTTGTTCGTATTTATATAGAACTAGCTTATGTACGCGGTTCCGCCAGCGCGTATGTCGATTATCGCGCTCAAAAATCGAAGTATCTCTATGCCAAATTTCATTTAAATCAGTGCAGCGGTTTAAAAGCGTCTCTGTCTGTCGTTACTTTCTAATTTATAATATTAGTATGGATAAGCAATTTTCCAATGAACGAGCTTGAATTTATGATATATGAAATGAAGAATTTAGCTATTTGAATTGCACCCCTCGATAAAGATTGCCCGTTAAGTCCAAAACTACTTCATCTTTATTAATAGCGTACTTTCGGACATAGACCTCTCCTTGGTGGCTAGGTACTTTTAACTGGGGCTACGAGTACCTGAGTAAAACCTTTTATCTCTAAATATAAATTTAAAAACTCATATTAATCTAGTTGGAGTGTCGGAGTGTGTGTCACTCGCGTTTCAAATCTACATCTTCTTTTTAACAAAAATTAATGAGTTATGTGTTTAGAACTAACGTTACCTAATTTACAGTGATCTTGTGGCTACTGAATATACTTATAGCTTAAATAAGTTAATATACCTATCAAACCTAAAAACTTAGATGTTGTTTTAGACTCATTTCTTTGTTCATTTTGAAGTTTAATGCTGAAATACCTTCCAACATTAGTACCAAATCCTACTAATAGGTACGAGTATTATAAACGCGAACGTTTGTGAGTATGTAATTGAGTAGGTTGATTGCTCTTTCACGCAAAAACTACTAAATGGATTTTGATGAAACTGTACAATAATATAGCTTATACATCAGAATAACATTTAGGCTACAATGTATAACGATACTAGCTTCGCCTCGCGGCGTTGCCCGCGGGGTTCAGATAGTCTAATATCACGTCAGTTTCGACAGGTTAGTAGTAAGTGTTCAGAAATAGTTCAGTAATTTTTAACTCGCGTAATACCTATCTATATATGTGTGTACCTACGTCATATTAAAAATAAATAAGATTGTATTATCATACTGCAGTATGACGCAACATAATCTTTAATCACGCAAAACTGTGACGGTAATTCCCAGTACCGGGCTGCCTTACATCAGGGTGTTTATCATTATTTCGTTATCAAACTTGGTAATAAAGAATTTCTTAATAAGCTTAACGAATAGTGATGCGATTGGATATTATTATCAATGTAAGATTTGATTAGTGGTTTAGATTGAAACAAACTATCAAAAATACCCAGTTATACTCGTAAACAAATGAGTTTACTATAACAGTTTCTATTCCTCACTGTACAAGAACAACAACGGCGTATCGTGCATTTGACAGGCAGATCGGCAACAAACTCGGAACTAGTATAATAGACAGTCTGGTGTAACGTAACCAAGTTAGTGACGTCACAGCGCTAGATGCGAAAGCAGGCAGGTAGTGACGAATCGGTCACCGGCGCTTATCTGTGACGATGAGCGAGCTGCGTGTTGCGTCTCGGATAGATAACGGAACAATGAGTCGAGTCGTCGAGCGTGGTGGTGGGCGCCGCATCGACCGGTAGGCGTGGCGCGACCCCGCCCCGCTCCACACAGCGGACCTAATCTCACGGATAACGGATAAACCTAACCCGGACACACCCGTATTGGAGGAGGTTTTAGCGAATGTCAACGCCTAGTGAATGCTATTGGTATCTCGGATATAGGCGGATTAGGATATATGTTCAAAGGTTACCTAGTCACTGAAGTTTCAGGGCTGTAACGGGTTAGAGGGAGACAGGAGACATTTACTTCTTAGTCTATATAATTATGTATAGAATTAAAATATATATACGATTGATTTTAATTTAAATAAATCTCGATAGTACCTACATAAGATAAAAACACAAAAATACTTTAACCTCAGGCATTACATGTCTAAGTTTAATGCAAATAATAATCCTAAATTTGGTAATTAATCTAGTAAAACCCTCTATAAATAAACCGCTAGTGTTTAGCCACCCATTTATATATAACTAAGTATATTTGTTCACCTAAAATAAGGAAAAAAATTTAAAGCCACAGTGTATATAAATATTGTCAAAACATCTCGTAAGACTACTCCGCCTGGAGACAATTCTTAATTTATAAGTCAGTCTGTGGCAATGACACGAACGTAAGTATAAATAGGTTGGTTATGTCGTACATTTTAAAAATAGAACTCCGTTGTTTATGCAGAGACAACACGATTATATTTGTTACTCTGTCCATTTTTTAACATTCTTTTTGACAGATTGTAAAATGAGTACCTACTTAGAGATCACCTAACACGTTAATAAATTGAGTAAGTAAATATGTAAGGCTGTATTAACTTAATTAAAATGCATATGTTAAAAGTTAAAGTTAGCTAAAAGTAGATAGGTACTTAACGGTTTTTAAAATGTGTTCAGGAATTTTGTTGAATTGTGTTACTCAAGTAAAGAATGAAATATACAAAAGCCTGGGTAACTTTTGCATTTTTTTTTTTTGAACTTTAATTTAAAATTTTGCGTTTAAAAAACACATGCTCATAATTTAAAAAAAAATTAGGTTGGTAATTGGTTTATGATTATGAAGCGAAAATAATATCCCCACCACTACGTAGATAAATAACTATAGGATACACACTGATCATAGAAGGGTAGCTTATTACTGATCTACCTATCTGATTTATTATAAACAAGTAGGTACTCTGACCTGGCAGCGGTTCAAACCAACAAATAAACAAACTCTTCAGTTTTATAATATTAGTATAGATTAGTTGTAGTAGCACCTACCTGTGCTAGTAATTTTTTTTTCAATCATTGTTTACCTACAATAACTATAATTTGCAGTAGTTTTCTCGTAAAACTAACAACTTGAATATTACACTACTAATATTAAAAAAATACCCTAGCGAAACAATAAAAGCGTTTACCTTACATTAGGGATATACCTACCTTTGTCCATTAGACCGTGACCGTGAAAATATTGTACACACAGTTCTTGTGAAAGCCGCTAACATTCCACTTCATGTTGTACATACTTATGTAACAGGTAACAGCCTGTTTGGTATTCTGATCATGATTATTAGAAGAATTAGAAAGATAGTTCATTAGCTACCGACAGAGGAATTATTTAGAATATATGTACCTACCTATTCATGTATTATGTATACATTGCATGTAGGTATACATTTAGAGCCCTGCCGCTTGTACGTTTAAAAACCAAGTTTTTAATGAAATGATAAGCGATGTCGTGATTTAGATACATGTTTATTGACATAGAATTAGCTTCCAGGTAAAAGTGTGTTTTAAATGAATTTCGGTTGCATTTTTTTTAAATACAACTCCCGCATTAGTAATATACATCCTGTGTCGCGGGGGACTTTAAAATCATACATGTAACGGACACAAAGAACACCCAGACTCAGGACAACATTTTGTGGATCACACAAAGTGATGTCCCACGTGGGATTTGAACCCACGGCACTTGGCGCAGTAGGAAGCGGCGTAGTGACCGCTTAAACCACTAGGCCAACCGTGCAGTGCAGTGCAGTAGCATTCTTTTTGTGTTGGACGAGATATCTTACTCATTAAAGTAATGTCCTACGTAAGGTCCGGATAGGACGCAACACGACGCGACACAACATGATGTTACAATCGACAAACGGCAAGTGTCCTATGTGAGCGACCAATGCAATGCGACACAACAAGTAGACATCGATTTTGGTCATTACTTCGCAAATTATAGGGAAGTGCGTACAATAAATTTTTGTTTCAAATTTATAATCTAAGTATAGAGCTAATTAAACACAGAAAGAAGGCAAACATAATTTTTGAAGTGAAAACTTCTTTAGACGCGTTGACTACTTCTTAGAACAAAAAAAGCGTGAAGCGTTATTATTATTATTATTCTCTTTAGATATTACATTTATATATACATATTAATTACATCTTTAAATATACATATAAAAAAATACATTAAAAAAAGTAAAAACTATTATTACAAATGTACATAGATATACCTGCGTGCAACACAAAGTGTTTTCACTTCTATCGGCAGTCCTTAAATCATAAATGATATTTATTTTGTAAGTAAATCTTTACAGATATTTTACACGTCGGGCTTTATAGCTAGAAGAGGCATTTCCTAAGACTTCTGGGAATAAATGCCGAAACAAACCACAGAGGTAACATTTTTTTTAGTCCGTGAACATTGATAAATTATAAAAAAAAACCAGTGGCACTCGGGGACTGCAAAGCTATTGCATAGCATTTTTTATCAACTTATGCAATTATAATTATTTATTAATTTTTTATTTATGCAGTATTTTTTTGTCAGATATTAATTCAAGTTACACTTTTTGAACGTGGTGACCGATAAGAAGGTTTATTTTAATGAATAAATGAATTTATTATCTTACAATAGGTACATGTAGGTTATTCAGTAATTTTTATTACGATCTGTGCGAGCTTCGTACAGTCGTACCATATACATACACGTTAGGCGAACGGCCGAGCTACATGGTAAGTGGAGTGGGGGGTACTCAAAGCCCGCGATAAAAGCTATGCAATAGTTTAAAAAAGAACCACTAATACTACGAAGACTACGCCGTATTTTTTGTCGTATTCGTCGCTCACCTAGGATATCTCGTGAATAAAGTACGGTATGGAACACAATTATGGTATCTATACCACTGTATTGATCGAAAGTTTAAGACTTATTGTTTTCTTTGTGTAGTAGAGGAACAAAGTCATATTGCAGTAGGTATTCTGTACGAAAACATATTGTACACTAGAATATTCCAGATTTGAACGAATCTTTTCTTTCTTTCTTTTTCTCTTCTTTTGTTATATAGGGAGCAAACGAGCAGACGTATCGCCTGATGGTAAGCGATTACCATGGACACCCGCAACACCAGAGGCGTTACAAGTGCGTTGTTAGAAAAATACAATTATTTCACTTCAAATTTGCCAAGATGATATAATTATGTAATCTTTAAGTGATATTTCAGAAGTTAATTAAACATAAAGTAAATACTTCATTTCAATGTTATTAAATACAAAAAGATTATTTGATGACGATTTGTTATTTTTTAATTACTTTTGTCAGTCAACTAAAGTCAATGAGAATCAAAACATTTAAAATAAGATGTGTTTTGTTTGCCTACTTCCAAATATGATAAACATATGTAAGTAGACATAATATTATCAGCATCACAGCTTACTATGATAAAAGGTAATTAGGTAAAAATCCACACCTATAGCAATACTGGCTTTCACCCGCGGATTCGCTCACATTTAATAAAAAAGTATCTTAAGTTACTTCTTATACCCCCTAAGATGTATACAAAGTTTCATGATTAATGATGATGTATTTTTTGCATGAAAGCCTAACATACAAATTTACTTTCACATTTATAATATAGTTTTAGTAAGCAGAAACAGGTTTATTAAAAAAAAAGGAAATTAGAATAACTACAAGTGTGTAATCATTTAAATCTACACTAATATTATTAAGAGGAAAGATTTGTTTTTTTGTATGTAACGAATAAACTCAAAAAGTACTGGACCGATTTTAAAAATTCTTTCACCATTCGAAAGCTACATTATCCACGAGTAACATAGGCTATATTTTATATTGAAAAAAAATAGGGTTCCGTAAGATATTTGGGTTTTTCGGACACAAGGTGTAAAAAATCAACCAGAAAAGTTACTTATTTTGCGTACGCTGCCTATACTATAAACTAAAAAAAGTCCGCGACACACTATACGGGGGAAATTTTTTCGCTACGGGCAATAAAAGACGCAAACGAGGTTGCGTCGGTCAGCTAGTAATCAAATAAAAAAATGGTGGTAAATCAATTTGTTGGCACAAGCAAGATACGTCACGTCCTAACGCTGCGGAGGCCGGGACGAAAAGAGACCCACGTCTTGTTTTGACGCCTTTATATAGAGCTGTCGTCGCTGTCCCCTCAGTCGAGCCACTGACAGCTAACACGACCTCTTCTGACACCCTGACGTCCTCATCAGTATATGGGTTAGCCTTGATGAGAACCGAAACATCTTCAGCTCTTTCAATAGGCCGGTCTGGCCTCGTGGACAAACCAGGCTCAATTTCGTCATCATTAGGTCTCCATTGGTCCTCGTGATCGTCATCGTTCTTTCCTTAAAGTTAACAACATGTTGTAGCCATTTACAAACTATTTAGGTACCTACTACCTAAATATGGTCTAGTAAAAGTTATTTGAGAATGTATAAAATGCCAAATAAAATAGTACTGATCAAATTAAACAAAGAAAACAGAAATAAAGTGGACTATAAACCACATTGTATTGATTGAGTGCAGACGTTTGGGTTCCTCTTCTGTTTAGTCACATTCATAATGAGCTGTGGTTGCCAGAATTGGTCAGGCCACTCGCTTTTTCTGTGGTTCGCCTCTATCCGGAGCATGTTGAGCACTGTTCGGATATAGCGCTCCACCATTTACCACGCCATTAGCATGGTGCATCTTCGGAGTAACGTGATGGATTACCCTTAGTAATTGCATCCATGAAATGAAGCCTGATGCCTCAAAAATACGGCCCCTATCGCTTTGGGGCACGTGTTAATTCGTCTAAGGCCTGACGGGAAATTGGTATGGTTAAATAAAATTTGCTATAAGCATCAACAACTAACAATCTAACCGTGCTGTTGTGAACGCTGTTTCACGAAACATTTGCTAAAACCATGAACCGAATTTTTGCAACACACAATACTAAGCAAGATACGTCACATCCTAACGCTACAGAGGTCGGGACAAAAAGAAGGCCCATGTTGAATGTTGGCGCTTTTATACTCGTATATACCTACGGCTAACGTCACGCCACTGATAGCTAACAATAGGAAATTTTATTGACCACTCTCTTTATTTATTGCATGCAATTAAATTGGGATAATTGGGATCGCAATTGCTTATAACCAAAAAAATATTTAGTCCTTAGCAACAATTATAGAAGTACCGACGAATATCATAAGAATAGTTTTATGATATCCGTAGAAAAGTTTTCTAGAATAGATTGCCGGCAATAAGACCGCCTATTGTAATATTTATTTTGATCTCCATATATCTCGGTACAAATGTTTACTATAATGGTGTGTACCTACTATAAAAAATATTTCGTACGTAAACAACAATTACTTACATCAAAAAATATAATTTTACAAAAAAAATATTGTTTTGATGAATACATTTGAAAAGTCGACAACAATAGAATATAGGGTTAGTGAAAGCTTTCTCTTTATCCTTTTTCAGTCCTAAAGAAGTGAGCATTCATTAATTCAATGAATTTTCAAATTCATAAGAAAGGAATAGAACGCTTTATTAGTAGATAAATTGTAATTTTCCTTTAAAATATTTGCTTTATATGCTAGGTCTTATATTTTATTTTATTTTATTGTTCAAAATATTGAAAATAGTTTACAAGCACACCGATATAATTTATTATCATATTAACTGCCTCGGTAGCGCAGTGGTATCGTATGCGACTGCTGTGCTTGAGGTCCTGGATTCGATTCGCGGGTCGGACCAAATATTTGGAGTTTGGGTGTTTTCTATGTAAACATATATATATTGTAACATATATGTATACATGTATATATATTATTTGCCTCGTACCCATAACACAAGCTCTGCTAAGCTTGGGACTAGATGGCGTTGTGTATCAGATGTGTGAAATACTTATTTATTTAATATGGGGCAGTTCAGCACACACCTATTATATTAACCAGAGTGATAGAGAACTGGTACGAACAGGTACCTTACAGCAAACCGATTTTAGCTATAATTTTTCACAAAGTGAGTGAGTGGGGAGTGGAGCCCTCGATTGGATAGCAACACACGTGACTCTTAGGTTTCAAATATCAAGAAATTACCTGACTTCTTACGTACTATCATCTATTTTATAATAATTAATATATGGTGGAAATTAAACATACCCTCTTGGGCTTATCAGTCAGGATCACTAATAAAATATTATTACGTCTACATTTCAAAACTATATTAAGTTCATTTGAATCTATCTTCTAATACCCTATATAAAATTCCAGTGTCGTGGTGTTTGTTACCAAACTGTTTCGAAACGGCTGGAGCGAATTTTTGAAATTTTGTGTGACTTTTGGGTAGGTCTGGGAATCGGCCAATATCTATTTGCCAATCCTATAAATTTAAAAAAAAAAATTATGGATGGGCAACTTTTACCAGGCTAGCTAGTAAAAATATAAAAAAATATAACCCAAAAAAATATTGCATTCACTTTCTTAAACTTTATTACAAGTAATTCAAGAATGTGCACTATATTTTTTTTAAGTTTAAGTTTTATCCTCTAACAGAGAACGCGGTTCTTAATAGTCATCCCTTTACTGTACTATTTGTATGTGGGTATAGCCGCTCTACCTGAAAATTATGACTTGGACTTCTATGTTACGCTGGCCAGACGAGTAGGTATAGGGTATATTTTAAATATATAGCTACATATATTAATGAACGGCTATTGTAGGTGTAATTTGTCTATAATTTGAATGTATGTAGGTATGTATGTAAAATATATACCGGTTTTCTATGATACCACGGTCTCACAGAAAACCGGTGTGAAATAACACTTGCGCTGTGTTTCACCGAGTGACTGAGGATATAGGAGGAACCCATCCCCTTTCCCATTCTCCAAAGTCCGGCAAAGTCCTTTGATGCTTCTGGTGTTGCGGGTGTCCATGGGCGGCGGTAATCGCTTACCATCAGGTGTTTACCTCCACGTTTGCCATGCCATAAATAAAAAAACAAAAATATCGAAAACTGGTCGGGGAGGTTTGAGTTATCGGTTAATCTGACAAAGTGTCAAGCTACAGTAATTGGCAGCAACCATTCGATGGACAGAGTCGGTCTCGAGACGTTGCCGAAGATAATATTACCATCAGGCGATACGTATGCCGTACAACGAAACGCTATTGTATAATTGAATATGACATACACATATTGTCTTCGACATATTTTTTTTTTAAAAAACGCTCTCTCTCTTCATTGTTCTACGATCGCAAGATGGTGGTTTTTTTAATATCAATTTTCATTTTAGTTTTTTACACGTGGGACCCCGTATTCCGTAAAAAGATAGTTATCATACGTATTATTCACCCTTCCTTGGAGCATGCAGCAAACCGCGGGTAAGTTAACATAAATATAGCTCCCTGGCCAATTTGACATTCTACACGTAAAGATTAATAGAAAATTTACAAATGTGTGGGATGAAGTCATCTTAATGCTAAGTTACATGGTCAAAACAAAATATTAAACAATAATACAAGAGAATAGAAATTCGACGCAAAACACTTGCATCTTGGCTGAGGGGGAAGGTTCTCTCCGTCCTCCATAAGCGCGTGCCTGATGAAGGGTGACAGATGGCAGGCCCGTGTGGTGGCGCTAACGCTGCCGCTGATGCTAAGCAGTAACGGGTACATCGGGGTTCCTAAATTATAGGTAGCTCGAGGTACGTCGGGGTTCCAGGATTTTCCTTACTAGGGAGCACCTGGTTCTCCGGCTCCTAGTACCCAACACGGCGTGCGGTTTTAGTCGGTTCGAGTCCGATATGCCACCAGGAGTTGGTATCCGGGGGGGTTACAGCACGGAAAAAAAGAGGGGAAGTTTCTATCAGGAATTGTTACATTCGGACGATTAATTTAAAAAGTACTATGTTTGAAATCCTATCGACTGCATTATAAAATTTTCTTAATTATGATCGGATTAGTTTAAATTTGTGAAATTCTAAATTTTGCCCGCCGCATCATTGAAATCGTTGCAGCGGTTCAGCGGTAAAAGCGTAACAAGCAGACAGACAGAGTTAATTTTGAATTAATAATATTGATATGGAATAAAGGCATTGAATATTTGTGATTTTGGATTTCCTATTTACCGACATGCTTTTTTAATAATAAAGTAAAAATAGGTATAGAAAAATAGACACATAACTCATAGTAGCTCAAAATGGTTATCCCTATTCCACATTTAAAATTTAAATAGTCTCAAACGACGTGCAAAAGGCATCCAAAATTAAGAAAAATTAATGTAGCCGGAAGGTTATAATGGCCACGTACAAAATTACACGAAGCCGTGACATTTTTTTCCTACATCCCGCAAGAGGAAAGCTGGTGTGATTTATATAATGAATAAAAATGCTTCCTACCACACAGACACCACCATTTTACAAGGATATTGCAATTAACCAGACTGATAACTTTTCAAATTACTACATTATTATTGATGAGCCAATTATTTTGAACGCCTAATAAGCTAACAAAGGTGGTACTTTAGTTACAGAATTGCTGAACCAAAAGTACTCGTTTTCTTTTGTTATTAGAACATAGTGTACTTACTTTGAGCGTAGCAAGTAGTAAAAAATAATGTTTAGATTAGATTTAAGGATAGGTACCTATGCTTAAAACTTTGTGCTAACATTTTGCACATGAGTTAATCACAAAATAAGTTAATGGAGTCAATTAATAAGTGGTTTAAGATTCCTGTAAACGATGTGTATCTAAAGTATGCGTTATACGCCAATTAAATGTAATTATTTTAGTATTAGCGTAGTTAAGTATTAAATTAAAACTTATCGCAATATATAAGTAGAGTATGAGTGTGAATTAAAACTTAACAATAAGGTGAATAATATTGATTGACTGATTGTGACAAATCGGCTTTTATTCAACACATTTCTTAATACATAACAGAAGTGATAGATATACTCTATTAAATAAACTGTCGCATAGGCACGTGAGTGAAAAACAATAGTATAATTGGTGCGCTCAACACGAGTAGCTCTCAATACCGTTCTAATCTAATCGTGATAGCGGCAAACACCCCTCGACACAACAAATTAACCGTCACACCGTGGAAATCTGTGAATTACAAGTGTAAATAATCCAGAGGACGCCCAACCACCACCGTGGGCCGGGCTTGGGTAGAAAAAAAAAAGAAACTCGTTAAAATAGCGGCTTAAAAAAAGAAAATTGCTGAAAAGGGAAGGCTCGGTTTAGTATCGGTTTTTCACGACGCGGGCGGTTCGCTGGGCGGGGCCCGAGCGACAGTATCGCGCTGGCCGCCGGCCCGCTCGCATGTGTCTGACTCATAGCTCGACTGTATCGCACTGTGCGCATGTTGTGTGAAATTTCGGCATGTTGATGTCGTCGTGAATTAACAAGATGGACTTTCAAAGTGCTATGGAGACATTCGCTGAGGCATGGGCTGCGGCCCATACTGTCAAATCGGAGATACCCACAGATTTAGCGCAGGTTAGATTTTTATTTTTTATTTCATATGTAAGATAACATGTTTTTAATTAATTTTAATATACGAAACCCGTTTTAATGACATTTAAAAATTAACTAGAAAATAACAATGTGCTGTAAACCTAAGCAGATATTAAAAATAAAATACTTTTGAAGCTTGACAGAGTAATATAATTCAGGGTAGATATTAAAAAGTTTTATTTACTTTTAGTTAGGTATAGGGTATATTATAAGGAGTTCAGTAGAACATTGTGTTATTGTCGATCTTAGTAAACGATAAACAGATGATTTAGTCAATATAATTTGTAAATAAAGCACGGGAAAGTGTAATTTTTACATTTGAACACTATTTTTAATAATTGACGTCAGTGTCATTTTAAAAAATGTATATAGTGTCTATATATAATACACATTTCAGATGTGCTTGACAATATATATGTACGTAGTTTACAACCAAGTACCTATATATATAGTTATGTTGGGACATACTCATCTATACAAATAAATAAAATTCGAGTGTCTTTATGTAATATTAAAATTACCGCTTTTTACTAAATGCATATGTACATACATGGTACATACACCAAAATATATTATTTTTTTTAAATTGTCTGTCTGTCTGTCTGTTCCGGATAATCTCTGGAACAGCTGGACCAATTTTTTTAGACTAGTTCGTTCAGATAGTAATATATAAAAACAAAAGAATTGCTAAAGTCACATTCCGAAGTACTTAAATTAGTCGTAGACAATAAACCGGGTACGCAAAGATAACAAAAATAATTTGCATTAAAATTAATGCCCCTTCACTACTAATATAGCGCCTACTTAGGACAATAGGTAGTCTGTTGATATTTTCAGCAAGGTCGCCTTGTAAGCGGCCTATTACATATTTAAATTAGCACTTCAACTACGGGTGAGGTGAGGTGTATTCGATACTTAATCTGCAGGAATAGTTATTGTAAGGTTTTAAGCGTATTTGAATATGTATACGTACGCACAATCATGAAATATTATGCTCCGTGTTTATTACAACTAGCAATCATAAAAATATTTATAATGTGTAAAGTATGTAATGAAAATAAGTAAATTTAATCAATTAAAATAAGGCAAAAAATTATAAAATAGTTAAAAATTATTGATATTTTCAAAGTTAAAATTTTATATGACTTTTAAACAAAGCGGCAAGGTTTGTTAGTTTATCAAAGATCAGACTTTGCCCTTCTTTATTATCACTATTAGTTTTTTTTTATTTAAACAGTGGGCATTTATCTTTGAGTCCTGTCTTTTGAATTAAAGGGCATTTAAATTTGAGTTGTTTGAATATTACATGATATTTGTTTAAATTATATCAATTACTAGTTTTGTGCGTGCGTATCGCAGCAAATAGTAGCCTATGTCCTTCTTCAAAAATCATAGTATCTCCATGTCAAATTTCATTGAAATCGATGCAGCGGTTTGCCCGTGAAAGCAGGACAGATAGACAGAGTTATTTTCGCATTTATAATATAGATATGGATTGTATATTAGTGTAGGCTTATATCTAATATTATTATTACTTTTTGTTTAAGTATTTGACGTCACAATAGAAATTTAACCGATCGCCGATCGTAGTCACGAACAGACACAATTTTTAATTCAATATTCATTTTTTGCTTGGATAACTATGCAAACGGTAACAGCAGGCGCTTTTGTGGTCTTGTCACTAAAAATCAAATTGACCTTTCTACCTTTCTATGTGAAACGAGCGCGTGATTCATATAAAACCGTTTAATAAAAAGTGTTTTTTTTTATATTAAAATGTAGGGATTTCTTAAACCAAACGTAAAAGGTTATAACAGTTCTTAAACAAGAGTTCATATATAAAATAGATATATTTTTTATGCAACTGCTAGTAAAAAATGATTCCATTCATCGATTAAGGTATAATGTTAGTGTGTTTTAAGGTTAGGAGATACTTTTTCATCAAATGATTTAATATACCTTTCATTAAAGTTTTTATTTTTTATTATTTTTGTGTAGTATTAAATACTTATACAGCGTAAAGATAGGAAATAAAGTTGTTTGTGTATTGTTGTTACTCAGTTTGAGTCTTAGTTAAATAGAAAAAACTAAATAATTAAGAATTGATATTAGTCTAATTTTAATAGTTAATCATGAGAACCATTGCATTTTTTACGGTCTCAGAAAGTTCCACACAATGTCACGACGACAGGAAAGTGACATGTTATTATGTATTAAATTGGATTTTACTAACCGCAGGTGCCATTGACGGCAGTCCGGTTATATCTTGGAGAAAAATAAACTTAAGTCAGGTTTGACCGATTGTCATCAACACACTTATGAGTCCGATGATCATGTTGTAAAACTGGTGTTATTAGAAAACGAACTCGAACAATCAATCAATTTAACGGAAGTCGATAAAATTTCAAAACAATAATAAACAAATGAACAAGCATTAATTCTCAGATATTTAGGTATAGTAAAAATTATAACCATAAAATGCACTTGATGATTTTTCAAAGTGCTTTTTTTATATTTGGCCCTGCCAAAATGTCTACTGTGCCTGATGGAAAGCATAAGCAGAATCCAAGAGTGGGCGGTCACCATACTCATTGCGAATGCAGACAATGTAGCATGGTGACCCACACCATGGCGGCCTAGTGATGCTTATGCATCATTTTTATTATTGTATTGAAGTTTTAACATTAGAAAATTAGTATCTTATTCAAAAGATTTAATAGGTCATGAAGTATCTATATTGTAAGGACATATTTAAACCAGGTTTTCGGCCAATTTCATTCGTGATAATTTAATGATTCTAAGATTTGAATGAACGGGGTAACGCCTCTCTCATCGAAATCTGATGAAATATTTAATGAAACTAATACCTATAAAAGTACATATATACTGAAAATATTACACCAAATCCTCGTGCATTCATGTACATATTAAGATATATCTAGTTAACATTATTTCTTTAGAGAAAAAGTCTTTATACGCACGGAATTTTCCTGTCCGGTGACATACGTGAAATATCCACTCCTTTACCGGTACTGTGTGATTAGCACTTACAACTCGTGTTACATTGCCTACTTACATAGTTTTTAACATATTAGTATTTCGGGATATGAGTAAAAGTTACAAGTTTAAAACGTCATTTCTGTGCATTAATTTGGAACTTGAGACCAGTCTCGGCTTCATACTAGTGTAATTAATAGGCATTTCTCTATCAACTTTTTAACACATAAGTTTTATAATAGTTAGCCATGTAATTTTTGTTCGGAGATTTAGTGGCAAAATATTATTTTATTTATATTATTGTAACTTAGCGATGTGTGCAACAGTGATAACCGCATAAATATCAATTGCGTGGTTTAGAAGTTAACGAAAAAGATACAGAATGACACGTTAAGTGACTTTGTCTCATATTTTAGATAATCTTATGTGATTTATCTCTTCACGGCTGGGCATAGGCCTCTCTAAGGAGAGGCCTAAGGAGATTTCGGCCTACTACCTATATAACTCTAGCCGAACGGGTTGGTATAGGATTTATGCTATTATATACCTACACGCGATACGACAATAACCGCGAGTAACGCCGCAAGGCGAAGCTAGTACCTTTATAAATTGTAGCCTTTGTGTTATTCTGATGTATAAGCTATATTATTGTAAAGGTTCATCAAAATCCGTGCACTAGTTTTTACGTGAAAGAGCAACAAACATCCTTACATACATACCTACTCACAAACTTTCGCGTTTATAATATTAGTGGGATTTATTTGTACGCTCCTTTAGTTACCTCTTACGACACCCATAGGATAATTAGGGGTTTTTAACACTTCATATTCTTAATCAGTCAACAAACATCAAAAACATTATTGTACCGGTTTCTGTATTCTTAACTTGAGGTTTCCTCTCAAAAAATTAAAATCATATGTGGGAAGTAGGATTTTATCTCAGTTTTCCTTATCGTCCTACTGACATGACATCATCACTCCTTTGGAATATAATTATTTTCAGACGGCACAATAGAAACATTTTATGGGGTAAGGAAATACATATACAAAATAAAATAATTATCGTAGGGATGTGTAATGGCGTTCCCCATTCGATATTTTACACATCTCAATCAAAGAGGCTGGGCACGCCACCCTGGCCGTCCAGTCGTCCGTTTTGTGCTTAGTTATTCCTCTCGGGGCATTGATAAGGATTAAGGTTTTTCCTCTTTACCATAAACAAAAGCAAAACACTTTAGTGACATTGCCGGAGAACTCACTCTCTCTTTTATCGAAATATTCACCCACTAGTAACCCACTCCGGTTTCGCACGGGCTCTTTACGGAAAACACAACACTACTACTACTAACAACAACATGTTACCCCAGAGGATTTGTGACTTATATTTTTTCGACATTTTCGACAAATATCTTTTAATTTTAGCCAATATACTCATTTTTTTTATAAATTATATACTAACCCTTCCTCAAAAATCACTCTATAAATTGTTAAAAGCCGCATCAAAATTCGTGCAGAAGCTATTCAGTTTATCGCGAACAGATAGACGCAGCGGAGGACTTTGTTTTATAATAGATAGTGACCCAAGCAAAACTACGGTGGAGAATTGCGCACAAAGGGTGGCAATGCACTTGTTTCTTTTTAGTTGCTGGTATGCATGGGTTGCAGTAGTAATGTACCTACCACCGGGAAACCCGTCTGTTCGTTTGTCTCCCGTTTCCTAAGGGAAAATCAATGTGAATAAAAAAAAACATTAGCATAGAGCAAGCAATACAGCGTTAAGAGAACCGAAGGCCAGTAATTGTGTATAATTATCTTACTTGTAATTACTTACCACTAGCTGCAATCTTTCAAATCTTTTTCTAATCGCGGCTATTACAGGTATTTTAATCAGCCATACTTGTTTGACAAATTATCGTTAGTTTTTGTGGTATGAAGAAATTGAAACAAAAGTGAACAACGTTAATTAAGAAAACATTATATTAGCTTTGCAAGAAAACATAGCGGTAACCACAACTGTGGAAATCAATCAAATCAGCCAAGGTTTTATAGGTTTTAGTTCAAATAATGTTGTATTAAAAAAGTTTCAGATTGTAAAATCTCATTTATATACAGATCTTAAAATGCTACGGTTGCATACAAAAGATGGTTTTATTCAAGACCTCTGTGAACATAATATCTACCCGTTTATAGTACCTATAACTATGTTTACTATGATTCGGTACGCTCATGGGCCGGCGCGACCGGAGTGAAACCATGGCCTCACAGAAAACCGTTGTGAAACAGCGCCTGCGCTGTGTGAACTCGGTGAAACGAGTGAGTGAGGAAACCGGAGGCCAAAACCCAAACCCCTCACATCCCTCTTCCTATCCCCAACGGCCGGAAACGCACTTGTGATGCCTCTGGTGTTGCAGCTGTGCGTCTGCTCGTTTGCTCCATATAACAAAAGAAAAATAAATTCTAACTCCAGATGATTGCTTAAGCTTATGCAGGTAGTAGTAATATGTAGTGCTTTCTTGTATGTTTATGTTATGTATTGTGTCGTTGATAAGAAAATGTAACCAGGTTTACAAAATACATTAAAATATCCGTTTTCTAATCTGCTTTAGTTAGGTATTATAATATACGTGCAATATCAATAATAAAGAAACTGCAAAGTAATAGTGGAAGTGCTATGTAACAATATTGTTTATTATGTATGATAACGTAAAGGTACACGTATTTTTGTTTTTTTTTGTTTTATTAGGCTACCGGGTCTGCCGTTTGTGTGTTTCACGCTTATCAGTCTCTCTCGCTCGCTCTTGATCGTAACTACCGAGTGACGTTTTTATAATTGTGCTCACTATCAATAGGTTTTTTTTTATACCGTACTTATTCTAAAAGGTTTACAACTAGCTTAGTATGGAAATCGAAAATAAGATTGATGGTTCATTATACTTCTCACACATTGTCGTAGGTAAAAACTAAACATTTAACTACTTTACGAAATAGTACAACATAATTCTATGCACCTAAGGTTTGAAAAGTATTAAGTGTAAATATTTTTAGAGTAATCTTACAGAAAGCAAATAGAGAAAAAATGAACACGAACAAAGAACCTCCTTTTTTTAAGTCGATCAAAAATCAAAATTTTTGTTCAGACATTCTAATCAGCAAAAGTCTTGTTAAGTTGGCCTCTGAAAATCAATATCTGTAAAATCTTAAATATTTTAGCTACTTTTAAATAAATAAATATTTCGGACATTTAAAACAACGCCATCTGATCCGAAGCTAAACAGAGCTTGTATTATGGGTACTAGACAACTGATATAAATACAGTTTTTTCTGTAAATACATACATATTATAAAACACCCAAACTCCGAAACAAATATTTGCAGATCCTACAAACATTTGGTTCGACACGGGTATCGAACCCGCACAGCAGTCGCATACGCTACCACTGTGCCACTGAGGCAATCCTGCTAATATCATAAACGCGAAAGTTTGTGAGTATTAAGTGAGTAGGTATGTCTGTTGCTCTTTCACGCAAAAACTACTAAATGGATTTTGATGAAACTTTACAATAATATAGCTTATTCATCAGAATAATACATAGGCTACAATTTATAAAGATACTAGCTTCACCTAAAGGCGTTGCCCTTGGTTATTGTCGTACTGCGGGTAGTACCGCGGGATTCAGCTAGTATAACATAAATGCGTTATTAGTTTCAACTATGTATTGGTTTTTTTTTAACTTTTATTAGAACAGATTATAATGCTAAAAGATGTTTATTACTTTTTAAGTAGGATTAAAATTTAAATGACATGCAAATGTACTAAAATTACTGTTATCCGCATCTGCTGGCATACAAAATATAATTTATGATTCATTTAAGTTTGGTAAGATTCTACATTTTACCTTAGGTATATAAGTTAATAGCAATAAGGTCTGATATGATATTTTAGGTAACGATTCTATCATTACTTTGCAATTTAGGAATGAAACTTATTGTGTTACAGGTTTAAGTGCGGTTTTACTCGAAGCAAATTAGTGCAGAACCTGTACCTATATACGAGTATATATACTTAAAATAATGAAATTTTAATCTATTTATTAATCACTTAAAATCTTGTAGTAGTGTTTAATTTAAACTATTTCTGACTGCCTCTGTGGCGCAGTGGTAGCGTATGCGACTGCTGTTCTTGAGGTCTCGGGTTCGATGCCCGGGTCGGACCAAATGTTTGTATGATCTACAGATATTTGTTTCGGAGTTTGGGTGTTTTCTATGTATAATCAGTTGTCTTGGACCCATAACACAAGCTCTGGACTAGATGGCGTTGTGTGTAAGATGTCCGAAATATTTATTATTATTTCTACCTAATCTTTTGTAGTACAATAACATGGGCCTTGATTAAGTCTTTTCATAAATTCGAGTTATTTTAATTTTTTTAATCAACTTTTTCAATTATTGTTACTTTTGTATAGACTGTTAATGGTTTTTTCTTGTAATACTTAATTTATCGATGTCGTGTTGAATTTAATTTTGTTGCGAGGCGAACTCAAAGAAATCAATATGATGTATTGCACTTCGAACGGGGTAAGTACAATAAGATTATGAAACTATTGTAATTATATACAGGTGTAGGTGGTATGTCATGTAACGACAGATAAAACGTAACATGGTTGAGTAAAGCTACAAATCTAAATAAAACAAATCATAAAAAATGGCTACGTAACATTCATAGTTATTTAACCGTGTCTGTAATAATTATTGAAATATAGCTCCGATCTGACTTCTACCGAATAATGCGATAGAGGTGTTTATAAATATTCGCCGAGTGAGCTAATCCATTATCGCGGATTATTGTTTGAAGCGATAACCAGCTTATGTTACCTACGCATAGTGTTATCAAACTATATGGCTCCGTTCTGGCGAACTTTGATAATAGCGTGTGCTATGATTGATTTTTAAATTTGATTCTGATCATAAGGACGATTATATCGCAAAATGTATTGATTGCACGTTACAATCTTAGGTGAAAGTGATTATCATAATGAGAATAGCTAGAATAGCTAAAGGCAATGTACGTTAAAAAACCAAAGAATTTCACCGCACACCTCCTACCATTGTTGTATTTTTTTTTCTTGGATATAAAAAAAGCGTTTTTTATTAAGCTCGTGAAGTTGTTGAATAGATGGTAGATCGATAAATGATCTGATTGTTATAGTACCTTTTTGTTAAGTTGAAAGAGGGTAACATAGGAGTCAAACGGTCACTAAACGCGTTCAATTACCAGAAGGCTGTATATTTATCTCGCGACCTGCTATTTTGTTACTTTGGCTATAGCTCCTTTGATATATTTGTATTAAAATCTATGTTAATAGAAAATGCATTGCTTAGGTGCTGTGAGAGAAATTTGTTGTTGTTTGTACAATAGCGTACGACGGATTTAATGTGGATACGTCGATGAGACATCACTAGGCTGGATATTCTAGTCGTTGCCTATATACCATCGATCTAGTTTTCTATCGTTATGACCACACAATGATGCAGGCTGTGTCACTATGAATACTGCTTGCTTTTTTAAGATTGCTAAGAAAAAACCCTTCAAGATAAGGGGTACGGTCTGATCCGATGAATATATTTTTAAATTACATGTAAAAAAGTATTTATTTTTGATTAGTTTAAAAACATGTAGTAGTTTTTTCAGTGTCCATTTTCTAGCCATGCCAATTTGAACCCTATTTCCTACGACTGTGTGTGTGTGTGGAGAAACTCGCGAAGTAAAAGTTGATACGTGATACCTAACACAGTTTTCTTATAGTCTTTTTTATGTTTTGTTACAATTTGGATAGTGATTGCACTGACATATACTTAACACTAGAATCGTATAACAAAACGTTGCCATAGACCGTTATTGACACCCGATGATGACTTAGACGTTTTGAAATCGAAATAAAAAAGGGTATAAGCACAATTACATCTCTAGCTGGCTATATAGAAAGTGGGCGCGTGCCACAACTAATGACAAAAACTACTGAGAGGTTTTAGTAGATAAATAATCCGTGCAATTAGGCACGTACGGTGTGTCAGGTGAAATATTCCGTGGTTCAATTTGCGTTGAGGCCGACACAATGCTTTGATATAAACCTAATTACAGTAACACGCGCTACCGCTCTCTTTTTAATATCTATTTATTACACATCGACAAAGTTTCTACCGCAACTTGCTCTAATTTAAATACATTTTTGTTACACTATGAGTTCACTTATCTTTAATTTCGAAGTGATTAGACGGTTTTTGGATGGGTTATAAAATAATCTATGTGTATGGCTGACTATTCAACGAACGGACGGCACGCGCTGCGCTTGCGCCGGTAATAGGCTCCATCTCGCGGATAAAGCAACGACACCGTTACCTTTCTCAAATCACGTACACTATTGTAATATCCAATCGCTCAGAAATGAGATTGCGGCTAACAAGTTATTTACATTGACGTTTTAATATCGACACCGTCTGAAAAAACTATTTAAAAAGGTAATTATAATGTGGTGTCTGTAATAGCCACTGTACGCGCCGGCACGCCACCGCCTTTGTGACGTAGCTAAGCTACAAGATTAATTTTGGCAGCACAATGAACCAGTTTATAGTCAATAATACATGTCTTAATAAGTATCAGTTGCGATATTTGTTTGTCAATTTTGAAGTTTCGAAAGCGAGTGCGCGACGGCGACGTGTCGAGCTCCAGGGGTTGCCTTGATAGGATTTTTATTACGTATCGTTTTTTAAAGAAAAAAAAATAATTTAAGGGTACGGCGTGGATGGATAAGTAGTTGAGATTGACGGAATGACGCGAGGTCTGTGACCGGGTGAGGTTGCACGGCGAGGGGGTATGCGCGGAGGGAAAGAGAGCCGCGAAAAGCCGCGAGGCCGCATTGCGCAGGCGCAGCCAAAAACTAACCATAAATTACTGGCTACTTGCTGGACCGCTGCCTACGACACGCGCGATACTTTTTTACCCTGCCTTCGATCCTGTTACAAGGTAAAATTCTCACGGACATAAGATCATTATAGGAATATCTTTAAGAAATTACCTACTTCAAGTAATGACGTTTGAGAATTATGAGTTACTGTCTCTTTTATTTCATGGAAAATTTCGTATTAAGACATTTTAATCGTGACTCGAACGAGATGTCAAAGCCTGTTTCTGTTCATTACATTTCCTCCAACTACTTGTTACAGTTTTTTAAGCCCTAATTTCGTTTTGAATACGTACGCAAGAAATGACCGTTCCCTCATGCAAGAAACTAAATAAAGAGACGAGTACGTGCCCATAAACGAGGAATTTCGGTAGCCCAGGGCTTGACGGGAGTGAATTAGCAAATTGTTAATGCGATTGTATACTTAGGTACCTTCTTTGGCAGATAGTTCTTTATGTTCATGAGTTCATCGTATTATTGTTGTGTAGCCCCTGTCTATAAAAATATATTAATATAGACAGAAAAAAAATTATATCTAAAATGAATTTGCTATGTAAGTTCACTAAATTGCAGTGATTAGATTGGATTAACTTTTGAAAATGTTGTATAGTACCTGCACATAATCGCGTAAATGTCTATTTAATATATTATATTTAATTGAAAATACTCCTTTATAATTCTAGTGGCTTAGGAAATTAAAAAAGTCTAGTAAAAGAGAACGATAATATTCAAACATTATAACAGATTTTGTTTTTAAAAAAAAAACGTCATCACTCGTAATTTTTTTAATAAATTTAATTAAATAATAATTCGGCTCATCCCTCCTCTTCTTTATAAAAATAGAAATATAGAAATACGCTGCCCCTTAAATATTTATTAAACTCGAAAACATCAGACAAAGAGTGGTCGCTGTTAGCCTTTCTCTTGGGGAAGTCGACGTTCACTCTAGCGATTACGAAGTTTTTTTGCCCCCCTCATTATGCAGATTCTGGCGAAAAAGGAATAAATTTAATAACACGCGTTCGTGCGCTTGCGTTATCGGACGCACTTGCTACTGATAATCTGCGCGAGCGCTGCTTCGTGCAATTACAGGCGGCCAAACAGCGCGCTGCGCCCCGATCAACACGACGCAAACACTTTTTCATTTCAGTTTCATAATTGTTAATATACTAAATGTAGCACAGACTTAAGTTGCTTAATCCATTAACAATAAAATAAGTATTGCATTTGATTATTAGCTTACGGTAATTGAAATAACACGCTTGTTTCATTACAATGGATTGTACGTATTATTTACTTATCTTGCATGATTAACAACGTAAATGAGATTTTAATATATCTCAAACAAAATAAAACAACAAAGAGTTTCTTAGAATAGTTTTCTATGACAAAATGTTTCGACTGTTAAAGATTAGATCTAGTACCTAAATTAAGAATCTCAAATTCACAAGTTAAGCGATAAAGACATGCGTAGAAATGCACGTCTGCCTCCGTGTTTGTGGCAGCTTAAAAAGGATAATCACACACCTGAGAAGTGCAATTAATAATGGGTGAGAGAGCTCGTATCTCGTGGGATCTGTGTAAATTCTCCTAAAGATTGCTACTTATGCCTACTCACCGAGGGTGGAGAATTAATTCGGTAATCACTCAATTCCTAATGCAATCAGTTACTATAATTTATACACTTGGTGTATGTAGTAGATAAGCATGGAAACCAATTATTGCCTTTGAAAATTTGTTATTCGAATTATTGTTTATTGGTTGTTCAATTGGCGGCAATTATTGTTTTTGAATTAAGAATTTTAAAATGGAAAGAAATCGTTAATATTCTTGGTACTGACTCACTAACATATAAAAGAAATAAAAATATGAAACGTATTGTCTCCTTATCACGGATTGTTGAAGGAATGGCCGGTGAAGGATCGTTTGGGTGTCCAAGTGGCGGATCAAGTCGGAAACTGCCAAAAACTGGCCCTGCACCTTAGCCTTGAACGGTTTAGCCCTCTGGACACGAGCAAATAGCTGACGTGGCCCGCAGCAGTCGCGCCTTGCATACACAATGTGCAAGCACCCACATGCGACATACGTGGAGACGACCCGTCATTAATTTTTACGATGTTGCACTTCGGACTATCAAAATACTTTAGGTATAGTTATATTACAACAACCTCTTCTTTATGAACTTTAACATTTATGGAATAACAATACATATATCATTTTAACTATCTAGATATTTATATTCTAACGTAATACGCGTTATGATGTATGTGGAAATATTTGTTCAATCAATTATTCAATATATTTGTATAGCTATTATTCGTAATATCTTTAAGACTGTGTTTCTAAAAGAAATAAAATAAATGAAAAGCGGTAAATAGTATTTAGTCTAGATTTTATAGGTTCAAAGTTTTAAATCGAAAATGTTATCAACAATAGTATCTTATTTTTTCTACAATTTTATTTGCATGATGTCGTCTCAACGGTTGGCTGTGCGATGCCTGTAATGGAGTATTTCGTATTTGCTTCATTTTTTATTTTTTGCCGGTTCGATTACGCGAACGCGATCTCCTCATCATTCTCGGCGAAATTCGGGAGCGTCTCACCCGTCGAGCCTCAAGATATTAATTATTGATTGACGATAAAGTATGCGTAAATAATGTCTGCACGATATGTTTATAATCAGACTTTCTATATCATCCACGTCGATGAAATTTAATATCAGATCAAAATGAAAGAATATTTTCAAAAAAATTATTAGCTTAAAATAGCCACAATTATTTTTAGCCTATGCACATATTTAAACATTATTTGTACAGTTGTTAACAAAAGCTACTTAAGGAACAATATTGCAAAGATTCCATTGATAAGAATAAGTCCGATAAAGGACAAAGAGCTGCATAATGATTGTTTAAAAAGTAGTAGTCGGTCACACCAGCCGTAGCGTCAGCTGCCTTGCGCCGGCGCAGCCTGAAGAGCTCGTAACGAGCGCTCAAACACCCCACTTTTAATCCAAGCTTAGCGGTTCAGGATCGACCACTGCTACCATGAACTTAATCAAAATATATCTCACAGAACTATAAATTTAATAACATCTTTCAAAACTGTTTGGTTCAACTTGATATGAATCAAGTTAGCAAATTCTATTTTGAAATTGAACTAAGACAACATTTTTATTTAAGATTACGGTTTACAAAACTCACAACATTTTATCGACGATCCAAAACTCTATCCGTTCATTAAAAAGCTATTAATATTACAACTTCGTGAAAAATGTCACTGCGTTGTTACATATAATTATGGATGTCTATGGTTATCGTAGTCGCGACGTAAGTGCGTGTATTGTATTTAAAACAAAAGGGTCTAGCACCACTAGAGTTTAATTTTGAAGTGAGAGTTAGTATTTGAATTGAGTTTAATCGTGGGATAAACAATGGGGAGGGTTCAGTAGTGCATGAAGACACGCCCCGCACATGTGCGTTTCAACGTACAGGACTACGGGTACCGACGAGTCCTTAGTTTTGTGTTCCAATAATTGTTTTACTCTAATAGTAAAGTGTCATTGAGAAGTCGATGCGATTTTAATTATAGCTTTTATTTATTAATTAAAAATAAAGTTTTATAACGTAGGGATCCTTTTATTTTTTCTCTTTGAACTGGCTTGCCATAAGAACTACTTATTCTAAATTTACTATGTCTACTGTTTAGTACTTATTTGATTTACTACTAAGGCAAATACAGATTATTATATTTCGAGTTAAGTTATAAAGCATTATAATAGTTTGCCTTTTACAATAGCAATAGGATAGTTAATAGGTATTAATGTGGCATGTTGATTATTCACTCAATTAAGAATGTTGTCATATCATTAGATTATCAATTCTATGTTAAACAAAAAGCAACTGCATAATATATCGCATGTAAATTGTATGTGAACGAGTTATCCCTCCAAGGGTGAGTGATGCGAAACGCGTGAGCAATCATTACGATCGACGACTCCTGCGCAGGGAAATGACGGAAACACCCACACATGAAGTGCAATACGACACACATGAGGCACACACACACTTGTACTTAGTCACCCCACTATAACAACAGTGCAGGTAAAGTTAGTAATCCATTGTCTATGCAAATAAACATATATTAATACATATATGTTAAGTTAGCAAATACGTTTTTTTTTGTCATTTTTGCGAGAATGCAGGGCAAAAACACATGTCCATGACGTGTATTTTAATACTTCAAAGTAACGCATAATATCGTTAATGATGTATTAAGTAGAACTATCTATGCAGATAAGTTCAAGTAATGAATTTAACGCTTCTGATAATATCTGTAACTGTAACAAAGACATGCGTGCAGTAGAAATGTTATCGTGTGTGCGTTTGCTCACTTGTCGTGCGCTCCCACGCACACCAATACCATCATTTTTTTTTCGAGTGTAATAATTGTATCGGCGAGGAAGTTGCGGATACGAACGGAATGTAGTAACGAAGTTTTTGACCACACGCAATTGATACCATATTTTAAAGTGAAGCACCATTATTAAATATTAATAAGACCTTACGATTTTGATCTGGTACCTACCAATGTGGTTTTATGCGAAAGTGTAAACAACGTCACGTTTCATGAACACGAAGCGATAGATAAAGCTTTCAAAAAATTACTATCGTGGTGTAAACGAAAAAATTGTAATTACAGAGAATTGCGTTAGAAATTGCATACATTTACTCACGCATCGGTATTAAGTAATTAATGTGCCGCCCGCTTCGTCCTATCGGCCGACGATCTCCGCAAAACGCTCTCATCGAACGTACAACAATCAAAGCTCCATAGTCTACTGTGAAAACAGTAGCAGTGCGATTATAATTTGTGGGTAGTTGGGAAACTCGTCACAGTCGTGCGACTTGTTTATCGATTTATCGGCGGATGCGTTGTTGATTAATATCACTAGATCTGACCGTTAAACAGAATAAGTTTTTCGCGCGAAAAACAATTATAATAATGATCGTCCTGGTATGGGATGGTACCACTTGTTTATGCAAATGTGTTTACTAATTGAGAGGGAAATTATTTTCAATGTAGTTTGCATGTCGTTGAACTATGGAAAAAGTGTTAAGTTTATCCATGGGGTGCCGACCCGATCATTGTCACTGGCATATATAATGAGTATTGTAAAACTCACTGATCTAGTATATCAACGACCGGTCATTGATCGTACAACCCTTCGATAGATCGATATATTAGATGTTTATCGATATTTTTTATACCGGTCCCTTCTTCCGTGTTCGACCCTAATCTGAATCGATGCATTTCTTGGGAACAATTCTTAGTCCGTTACGCATTATAAGTCCCTTGTTTGTCAAACTCTACGTCTTTTTAAAGCGGCTTATATAAGTATAGAGGGCTGAGCAGCAAAGTATAGGGTTGAAGAGAATGCCGTTTATCGCGTACTTAATCTCAGCGAACAAATTAGGATTAATTGAACTTTTTCCTTTTAACTCTAAGCGTCTTTGTGTAGTGCGTAATTCGTTCAACGTGTCATTCAATGAAATTTATAGAGTAGATAATACACCCAAATAATAATAAGACCCTTGTTTTTAGGGTTATGAACATGAACCTTTAAAAATATTTATTTTCATATAAACTTATCGTAAAAGATATCCTATACGGTTAGGTACCTAATTAGTAACATTACCTAATCAAAGTTTTCCAATCAAATCTAATTGCACTCAAAACCAGTAATCATTTGATTTGATAATGATAGAAATTAATACTCATTTTGATACTTGTTCAGTATGTCACTAACGATTATGGTAATTTGTAATCTATAACGAGCATTTAGTATATCTAACTAACACTCATGTTGTGCAAAGTGAAATTAGATATAGTAAAATGTAAACAATATAGATATTATTAGCAGGGAAGAGTTTTCGTTCTATTCCATTACATAAATTTTACTTGCCGATATCGAATGAAAACCGTTTGAAATAAAACAAGTGATTTTTTTTAAGGACGGACGTATACCAATTTTTGAATTGAACTGAATTTCCATAAAATATTTTTCAAATAAATATCAGACTAATTTGAATTGTCAACTGCTGAATAAAGCCCAATAATGAGAAATAAATATATCACCCATTATTATGATGTCATTTTAATTGGAATTTAGGATTAAAAAGAAAATATTTGTGGAACGATAACATAATTTTTATGGTATATACCTACGTAAGCGAAAATTCTACCTGATTGCAATAACTTACCTAGGAAATTGGTAACGTTATAACTTGCGTATTTGTTTATTATGCTCGTCATAGACTGAGCGTTGTATAGCACTGTAGTTTCTTAATATACAATAATTGTGGTTCAGAATGAAGAGGTTAATCAGGTAATTTAAAAAAAAAAGCCTTGATAAGATTAAGCCAAAAATATTAAATCTAATTTTGAGCCTATCTTTGATAAGAGAACATAAGTCAAGCCAGTACAATAAGATAGAGAACTCATACTAACTTTTTAAGATATACTGTAATATATTTTGTATTGCTTATATTTCATCAAGTTTAGTTATATTTGCTTACATATGCAACATACTATTGGTTATTTTATTTGAGTTCTTTTTCATGTTTCATTTTCGATTACTTCTCTAAAAGCCAGTAAAATGTGATAAGTTTAAAAATAAATTAGCGATCGCCGCTCATAATAGTTCCACACAAGTGCGTTATTTAGAATTAAGGGGTGAGGGGTGTAGGTACGAGTATCTATAACTCGATGGCGGTTACGGGCTCTCAGGTGTGACGCGACGGAAGCCCGCTATCATTAACCTACCCACATGGAGTGCGTGCACACACTTGTGGGGAGATGTGAGGGTGTGTGTGTTTGTCCGTTTGCAAAGGGACGGATTAGGTAAGCTTTGAGCTTTCTGTGCTTTTTAAATTGCGTCTATTCCTTTTGAGCAATTGCGATGTTTGTATATAGCGATATCGATCAGCACTTCTGGCTTTGGATCATGTCTTAAAAAACTCTACGTAGTCTTTTTATGTATACAAATAAAGTACTTACTAAATGACGAATTTTCAAAATACCGTGTTATACAATAAGAATAATAGCCCTTTTCCTACTTGGATGGCAAAAACACCTTAAAAATAATCCTACTAATATTATAAACGCGAAAGTTTGTTGCTCTTTCACGCAAAAACTACTGAATGGATTTTGATGAAACTTTACAATAATATAGCTTATATATACGAGTAACACATAGGCTACTACTACGTCTCTCTTAGAGCCGCTTAAGAGACCATCGTCGCGGAGGCTCTCTTTCCTAGCCTCGATCCCGACCTGCCACAGAACACAGGTTACCTACGGCAACGATTAAAATTCAAATATTTTATTTTTAGGTCGCCAAGAAAGTGTGTGATACCTGTTTATACGCTATAGGAAAATAAAATATGCTATGTACTATTTATCTAAAAGAACAGAATTGTTACAGAAGCATATAAATAAAAAACTTGTAACTAATTAAATATATACGGTTTATTATACCCAAATAATATTAGGTTAGGTAACGAAAAAAATTAAGCAACATTTTACACAAACCGTAAATAAGTTCAACATAAACAAAACAATTTATATCCATGGACGTAATCCTTGCCTGTTCACATATCCGTGGATCCGGGCTGCGCGACACACGCCGATAGACACCCGCTGCCCAACTACACATTTAAATATGGACACCAATTCAAACATTTATTATGACAAATATAACTTTCAATCAAACTAGTTCTTAAAAATATTTAATTAAATCATTAGTTTAAACAGACCTAACTATGTACGTACTTAAAATAACCGATTTAGAAAAACGAAGTAATTGAATAGAACATTCTAAATACCTATGTTCTAAAGTTTTTGAATGAACGAAAACGGTTTAGTAAAAGAATATGATTAAATATAATGTATCTAATTGTATAATACGAGGATATTGAATATATACCTACCATGCTTCGCTGTCACACATGCTGATTACATCGATGAGAAAAGAGGAATAAATCTGATAGATGTTAAGTAAAAGCAGCTCACTAGTACTCACTACATATTTTTTATGATTCTTTGTGTAACTTCCGAAAGTGTATTAACTCACTCATTGACAACTAATTCAATGTTTAATTGAGCCACGTGATAAACTTTTTTTTAAGTTTTTTTTTTGTGTTTGTTAGTATTACTTCTAATTATGCAAGTGGAAGTTGTTGAGTTACTGTCGGGTAATCAGTAGTTTTGATTTCCATTCGTGAACTTAAACTCCTATATATTTAAATTCAATAGATTTTACATAGATTTCCTGTTATCATTTCTAATTTTTTTGTGCATGTTGTGTTTACTTGAAAGTGATTGTACATTAGCCTAAATTGTAGTAGATGTAACCTACAGTCAGTAATAATGTTACGACTGTAAGCAAACCATAAAAAGCTAGCTGCTTCACGATATCCGGTTCCTTTACAACATACTTTTTGTTGGACTCTTAATGAAACATGTATTAAATGTCTAAACGTAAACCTAAATGTACGTAAGAGGCGACTAGGCCGGACAAAATCACTGCAAAGAGAATGAAAAGATGAAACTAACTTTATACCTACCACCAAAACATGATTGATGTGCCTATGCCCTTCCTCAAGATTCAGAGTATCTCCATGCCAAACCTTCAAGAAAAGAGCGTACACCTTCCTAAAAGGCCGGCAACGCACTTGTAACGCCTCTGGTGTAGCGGGTGTGTATTGGCGGCGGTAATCGCTTACCATCAAGCGATACGTCTGCTCGTTTGCCCCTATATAATAAAAAAAACATTCTAATCGGTGCAGGGTTACGCTGTGAAAGTGTAACAGACAGACAGACAGAGTTTCTTTCGAATGTATAATATTAGTGTGTATTACCTCAATACACCTTCGTTGTAAACACAAGGTGTCCGTAATTATCTTGGTATATCGACTACCACATGTCATGTTATAACGTAGGTACTGCTTTCCTCATTATTCAATTGACTGCACGTTTGGGCTAGTGGTTAAGCGGTCGCCACGCCGTTCCCTACTTCGCCAAATGTTGTGGGTTCAAATCCCACATGGAATAACACTTTATGTGATCCACAAATTGTTTTTCTAAGTCAGGGTGTTCTTTGTGTCCGTTTCATGTATGTTTGTAAAGTCCCCCGCGACACAGAAATTATTCCTAGTGCGGGAGTTGTGTTTTTAAAAAAAAATAAAAATTAACCACATAATCACTATATTTATTATCAAATTCAATAGGTGGTAGAATATATGTATTTTTAAATTGAAGTGTTAATGGCTGTAAAGACGTTTTGATTACATTACCATTATTGAGTAGATGTGTAAACTAAAATAACCTATTTAAATTTAAATAGTAAATCTTAAAGTAAGTTACTTTCACGCAATGGGTAGAAACCCACATTTCTCTTTTAAATGGTAGGTTTCCTTGGACGGAGGTTATGACGACGACAACTGAAAATAGGTTAAAACTATTATAAAATATTGAATAGGCAGTTTTACTGGGAAGCCTCTAAAACAAATGAGTGAAACCTATCTAAAAAATACTTTTATTCTTTTAACTTTACCGGTTACTTCATGGTACCTACTGCCTAAAGGCTGTTAAACATAATTATATAGTAATAGCGATGAGCTTCATTTAACTTACTCGTACATTATCTATGACTACTTTCACCATTCAAGTTAGTAGTCGGAAGACAGACAGTTTTGTCCTTTTCGGCTGCGCAAATCCATTGTTTGTAAACATCATTGTTTGACAATAAGTTTTGTTTTAAAGAGAATTAGACAAAAACTTAATTGTTGTAAATAAGTTGAGGACGCGTAAAATTTCTCTTATTATTTATTATACATTTATATACCTACAATATATTTAAAAACGAGATGTTGAAATCGTTCGCATAAATCTTTGTTGTAATATATTTCATTGCACTATTTTTTTTTTATTTATTCATTTCATTGTTTATAGGTTTACTAAAAAATTTTCTCACATTGATATTTCTCCATGACCTAACTACCCTATTTTGTTCTGTTAATGCTTTACGCTTTAAAACAATTTCATTGGTTTATACTCTTTACGTGTTAATGTCCATAAATAAAAATATAGTATGCACTTTTAGTTATGTACCTTTTTCAATTTATTTTCACAGACAACCAACTCAATAGATAATGTAAAAACAAGCTGAACATCGACTCAACTTTTACTAAACTAACTCTTACATCTATCAAAGATTTCATAAGTCCTTGGCGGATAGGTGAACCTTCCGACACAATTCTGTGCTGACATCAGAAGTTCGGATTGTCGATAGCATAAGTGGCTATATTTAGAATCTGTGCTACTGATTAATGGACGTTTTAGTGGGGCGTGTGTCGGTTATGGCTAAGTCATCTCACTTCGACAATTGACATCTTAACCCCAGGCTTTAAGACGCTATCTTCCATCACCACCAATTTAGCAATTGTCGAAACGCACGAATCAATCGTCATGATTTGTGGTGTTTCAAGGATTAGTTCAAAGTGCTAGATACAATATAGTCAGTGAAATATTAGCTTTAAGTGCTCCTTTATACATACGTATTCCTAATATTCGATTATTGTTAGGTTTGTGTGCTAAGTGTGTGTAAGGTGTGCATATGAAAAACTAAGTTAAATGGTTAGTAATAGATATAATGGTAGTTAAGGTCCGCAGACTTATATAATTATAAAAATCTTAGATTATATTTTTCCAAATTTACATACTGTTCAATGGTTTTATCGTCAGAAAATAATAAAAAAGTAATTGTAGATACTATGTCATATAAAAATTCTGTGTCTACCTAACATTTTAAAGTTTTCTCGGGAACCTAATTAATTTATTTTTACTCCAAAGTGGTGGAGCATAGACAATTTTCGCGTCATGTTCTTGAGCACTCCAAAGTACTCCAATACCAACCCCTGTGTATTCAGCGGAGAGCGATTCGAATCGTTTTTTGTCAAAATATGTCAAAATAAATAAACCCTTTAGCATTGCATTGAGATGTAGATTCACTTTACATTCTTTATCTTGACGGGTCACAACATACACATATAAGACTAAAGATACATTACAATTTGTTTGTTAAGTTTCATTATTACCTGATTGTTGAGCCTAAGTTATTAAGTTGACTTCAAAAGAGAATCATTTATTAACATTACTGCAAACAAAATCTTTGTAGTATATTTTTTGAATTATAACTGTTACGGTCTTAACAAAATAAACCGTCGTAAACAGCCAACACAAAACTTTTATTTTTTAATTATGGTGCCTTGTAAAACAAGGATTTGTTTTGTACAAAAGATAAATGTAACCATAAAAAAGATAGTACAGGAACAGTAAAAAAACTGTTCAAAGGACAACAATTTCAAATATCTAACGATTGTATAAAAATGAATAATCTGAATATTTTGGTCTGAACGGGTCCCTTAAATACTCATTGGACACGTGGTGTCAAGACCTCATTGAACTACCGGCAATACTATCATAGTTAAGATATTGCATTAAATTAATATGTTTAGGTTAATGTTGGATCATTGTTGTAAATAAAACGGTTTATTTTTTATTTAAACTTAATATATAACATATATTACTAGCTGTTTTGCCCTTGGCTCCACACGTGTATTCCTGTGTAATCAGTGTAGCAGTTTAACTTTAAAAGCGTAACAAACTGACAGACAGATAAAGCTACTTTAGAATTTATAATATCAATGTGAAAGGATCTGGATGGACGTTAATAAATATTGATGTAGATCACATATTACTCAGTAGTCGCAAAAAAGGTTAATGAAATGGTTAAAGTTTATACTGCCGTTTAAAGTTAATAGGGCCTTCAATGTTAAAATTCAAATTAGCCAGACCGCTTGTCGCTACAAGCTTACACCAAACGCATTATCGGCTATTACTATTCGTCGCACGAACTCAATGCTAAACACGTTAGACACACAAGTTTAGTTTATAGTTTACGATCAATTTTTACTATTTAAAACAATATCACATGCTTTATAGAATATTTATAGTGAAAGTGAAATTTTATAGCACCTGTCCATAGTAATAATTTTAATAACGACTTATGTTATTTTAATAATATAAATTAAAGACGTTTCATATTTTGTACGTTTGTATTCAAAATATTGAATCAGATTGAAACTAGGAAAGGTGGAGAACTGTCAAAAACGCATGATTGCGCCACTGGGGATGCGTATCACACCTTTTTATAGGTACATTATTTCACATTTTATTTCATCGATTCTTATCAACAAAAAGGCTCAGCACTGGCTATACACTACCCAAGCCTGGCAGACCCAACACCAAGGCAAGTCTTAGTAGAAAAAAATAAATCAGAAGGCTTTGCTCTGAAAGCTATCTATTCACGCTTAAAAGATTTTAAACTATCAATTCACAAACTTGAGCTATTTTTAAAATATTATCTTGATAAACACGGTTAACAGTTTTTATCTCCAGCGGTCGTGGCGCCAACTAGTGGTCATTAGACTAAACAAAGCAAGTTACGGACACTTAATAGGTAAAACAATACTGGCATATTTTCCCTAGACTCCGATCACTGCTCATTGACTGCTCAAATCTATATACCTAGGTTTTGAAAAGTAGAATGTGATATCGAGATTTAATTAAGATCAAGATTGCATAGAAATAGCTTAGACGTCATTATCGCGTTAAAATAATGAACAATGTACACCTAAATAATTACTTTGAATGTGGAACAACGTTCAAAGGTACATTGTGTACGCATCATTTGTTGTTTTCGTAGAAACATCAGTGCTGAAGAACTTAAAGAGAAACTACTATTCAAGGACAATCAAATAACTGTTTGATGACACGACTGACATAGGAATTGCAGCAAGAGTACTGTCTGGGAACCGTCTCGGCGTTCGTGCAATAGATATATATTACCCATGTATATGCTGTGGAAAGAGTCGCACTCACAATTATACAGACAGAGAAGCCTTAAAAGAATTTAAAATAAAGACATGTTGACACTGATTAAACACTAATTAATTATTAAACACACGTGCTAAAGACGCTAATCAGTTGTCTGTCTGTTACTCTGTATTCATAGTTAAGAAAGACGGCAATGTATCTACGGTTTATTATATTTTACGTAGTAGTTTGTGAAATTCATAATTTATTTTCTTACTTAGTTTTATTTTATAAGTGGGCGATGCGTAGGTATAAATATTTCTATTTGCGGTTTAGAGTTAGAACAATAGATTATTGGTTGTGTTATACAATCGTCCAGTTATCTGTCCGGCAGCGGATGTGATAGTGGTAATAGTGGTTCGTATCGACAGATAGATTCGGCTCCTATCGGTCCTACATGGGAATTTATATTCGACGAACACGTACGTGCCACGGACGTAATATACACGTTTCGTTACTACAACTGCATTGTTTCGAGATAAGCTAAGTATGAGTTTATGATACCCTTCAACAGCATACATGTACTCAGATTAAATTGTAATATAAAATTGAAATGTTACAATATTATTATGCATTGTTGCCATAATATTATTGTATGCACTTATTGTTGTGATGATTTATTCATTGATAGTTCGGTTTCGATTACAAAAATACTTAATGTTATTTGATTAGGTTATCGCAAACTTTACACACGATTAACTAGTTATAAAAGAATACATGGAAAATTAACATCCCGTGCGCGAGTCAATAAACAAAAGCTTATCGCGTGCTTTGTTATAAATGATGCTCAATGCTTCAGTGTCGTATCAAAGCTGTGAGCGTATCACAGCTTCTAGTAAAGTTCAACGCACAATGTGCATAATCGTAGTAATCGACAGCCGGAGCCAAATGTCATCGACCCACTTATCTCATCCGCCATCCCTTTTACAATTACAACAACAAATGAGTAAGAGCCGTGCACCGATATGCGCACACGCATCGATACCGATGCAGAGGAATAAAATCCTGTGTGAACGAACTCTAATCTCTGTTTTGTGGCAGCTTCCAGACTCGAGATGCAAACGTGCTCACGCAGATAGTTTGTTACTCCATACTGCGACTTATAATAGATCTCATAATGTTTCCATTTGTGGGCCTTTCATTTCATTAATACGACTGATAAATATTTTTTACATATTTTATCGTCTACGTTTGTAAACCCATGATATGTAGCAAATATTTTTAACATTAGCAATTCAGATATCTGGAAACAGTACAACATATTTTTTTGTTCTCTATATATTATTTTTAAAATTTTTACTCTACTCATTAAAGTATAATAATTGTCACTTTAAACCTGTTAGTTTAACTTATTGTAAGTAAATTTCAATTGTTTCAATTTTAACTGACTATTTAGCTTTCTAAATTAACAGTTTTTCTGACTATATCGAATGTATAAATAGCCAAAAAATAAAACTTCTTTTTTTCTATTTTATAACTTAAAAACAATCGCAAAATGAGACTTTCAACATATTAAAAGCGCTCCGTCATCGTAGTCAGGTAGATTCTTTTGAGGCGGCGTCCTTGTTCTTAATATTACCGTTAAACTGGTCATCTTGTTTGTAAAAATGATGTTTATGGGGACTCAACTGACGTAATAGGATATACTGAATTGAAACAATTTACACAATAGGCCGAATTGTTTACGGATTTCTTAAAGGTGTTTGCATATCATAAAACACAGGTAAACGCTACCTCACTTGCAAGAAATACTAACAGGGTAAAACCGGTATAGATGCCCCAGTTTTTGAAATACCTTTATAGTTTAATTATTCTTTGTTTTTGCTGAGCACACAATTACAGATTTTGCAAAATGTAGATTTTCGTGGAACGCTTTTTTTTGGGATAGACGCCTACCTATATGGATATAGATAGTTTGCCCCACCATGAAAATAAAAAGGAGGATAAATGCCTGCAGTGCGGGATAGATGCCTTTCATACTGTGTAAAACGGCATTTCTCCAAGAAACATGGTTTGAATAACGAAAAGCATTTAATTTTAATATGACACAAACAAACATAAATAAATTTTAAAAACATTTGTTCAACAAAAATATTAAATCTTAATTTTTATTATAAAATATTAATTGTTAAGTTTCAACTAACATAATTGTACTTTTTTTAAAATGAAGTATTATGAACCCTTAATGAACCAGTGTAAAAAAAAATATTATATAATTTATTACTACTTACACTTACTTACTTACTTTAGCCTAACACCTTTAGTCAATCTTTGGATACATTAGGCTTTTGTAGCTTAAATTTGGAATGTCCTTTACGAAAGTTGTCAATTTTTTTCTTTAAAATGATATTATGATACGAAATATGACTTACTATATGCTGCTTACGGATAATTGAATCGATATTGGTGTGAATTTGTAAATAGAAGTTGTAGGTATATTAAAAGGTGACCCATAATTGTTTTTAGTTTTTTTTGCCGGCTTTTTAAGAGGAGTACGCTCTTTTTTGAAGGTTTGAAGGTCGTATTGGTCCGGGAATACCGCAGCCGACAGTACATTTCACAGTTTAGTTGTGCGAGCCATCTAAGTGATGGAGATGAAATTGCTGTCGCGTAGGACGATGGCGTAAAGAGGCGGCAGGAATCAGTCCGAACAATGCCGCGGAGCACATTCCGTAACAAGTTTTTATATAAGGTAGCTAAGGTACATGAGCTATCATCATATAGAAGATAAAGTTATATTTAATTATGAATAGCATTTCATTACTGTAATTTAATTTATTATGTGATCGGCTCTTTTATTTCATATGTGTGGCGATTTGGTTATTGTAATTAAATTCTGTATAAGGTATAGGCAATATTATTTTTATGGCAAAACGAAAACTTATTATGCAAGTCACTAAAAGGGCAGACACATACGTCATATCAACACAGTATTCAACCAGTATGCACTTTACTTAGAAACTGAACTGTCGAATAACAAGTGCATTGTGTGACCGTATACGTATCACTCGGATTAGTGAGGGGAATACGTAACATCGATAATTTGCACACCGAATTGATCAAAATGCGGGCAGTTGATTGTGTTGTTATCGACATATCAAAATTACATTTTGATTTGTCTAGTTGCATCATGCGTTGAATGGAAAACATAATATATTAATATTCTGTGCGGACTGTGCGGTACTATTTTAAACTATCCACCTACCTACGTGCTACGATAACTACCTACTACGTTTAAGAACAGAGACAATTTTTTTTTCGGCTTCTTAATCTACCCAATAACAGTTTATCAGATGCTTATTATCGAAGGTCCTGATCGAGGTTATTGACTCCATGTGAGCATATCGACACATCGACAGAGGCGGCGGAGCGGCGCGCGCCACGCACTTCCGACCCGACGGATTTGCCGGAATCGACGCGGGCGCATCAAAAGCGCTGCAAAATTCGGACGGAGGCGCGCGCGCGTGAATCGATTTGAATATTTTTTCGGTGCCGACATGAGAATGACTATCGTCCATCATGGGCATCGGTGCACACAATGTTAGCAATATTGTACAACGTTCGACTTAACTACAAACATTTTTTAATACAAAACATGAAAATGTTTATAGCGCATAATCTCTGCTTGTAGACGTTTATGAGATGACACAAATATTTTCGTTAACATTATACATTCATAAAACATTCAGATGTTCGTTGTTGAAATTAAGGCGCATATTATTAATTTCATTTATTCACAAGTAGCCATGTAAAAACCAACAATTCAATTATTAAAAAATGTCGTCGCTCAATTACTTTTTTCAAAAAGATTCAGTGAATCCGAATTTAGTCTCATTCGGAGCCCACACGGGATTTCTTGCTACCAACATCTCACGTTTTTGAGTAGCTGTAATATTTAAATTGCCAACATAGCTCCTGCGGGCATACCTTGCATGGGAATGTGCACTGGCGGTCGTCAAAACCCGCTTTTACCGAATGCGTTATGCGTTCGTTCTTCAAACGCTCTCTCGCCTTCCTTGTCTTACTTGTTACTGGCCAGTGTCAAGAACAAAGAAGTAATAGTGGAAAGTATGACTACTTTTACTGAACGTTTATTACGTTAGCAAACGCATCCCGCCTAAAATTTTGCATGAATGCGTCGCGCATGCGAAAATGTTCTGTGGGCGCAAGCCGGCGGCGAACGAGCACGTACAGAATATTACCTGCCGATGCATATTAATTGAGGAGGAAGTTTTGTCAACAATATCTAATGTGCTCCTCGAACCGCAGCGGTGTCATTGAAAGCTTTTTTGTTTCATATAGATTCGTTCCCAAAGTACTTTTATAGACGGCGCCATATTAAATATTGCAATATTGCATAATGTATGACACACACAGATATTGAAAACAATCGTAGTGATTGTTCACGATAGACAGTGCTCTACAATATCACTATTTGTCGGCAAGTGGTTTAACTGGGTTATTCCATTTAAATCGTTTGCTACTTGAGTATTAATTAGCGATAATCATGAGGGTAAATAATCTTCGTATCGATTATAAACAGCTTTATTCTTCAAGTGGAATTTGTCGATGTGTTTGTGGTTTACATGATTACATTGATATAATAAATTGTATGTTATCAATACTGTTGTTATAATATTGGAATTTAAATATTGTAAATATTTTAACCGCAACGTAATAATATTATATGGTTCGTTGCTTTTATCTGCACTTAAATAATTTTGTAAGTAACACATATTTAGATCTCACAATTTTATAAAATTATCATATTGATATGCATATAAATTTGTATTTAGGTATTCTTTATTTGTAGACACTCAACAAATACATATAAAAGTGACAAGGAAGTGTTATGTACAAAGATGTGCTTAACTTTAAATTGAGTTAAATTTAAAGAAAGAATGAATAGTGATTCGATATTTTACTAATTCAATTTCAAATTTAGAAACAGAATAGAATAGAATGGTATTTATGTTTAGAAATCGAATCAATTTAAATTATGCCATGGTTTCTTAGTACCATAGTAGTATTGCAATACATTTTTTCTTTATGGTTTATTTTCACCGAGTCATTGATATTAGGTAAGCGATAAGTTAAATTATCGATAGAAACATAGCCAGTGGCAGACCTACTTCTAGTGTTATTCCGCTCTCCATGATCTAATTTTTTAAATGTATACCTATTACGTTAAAGTATGATAGGGAGAAGGATATTATTTTTGAATTTAATCGATATGTAGTGCTGCATGTTATAATACTAGTATAGTAATTTTAATCATTAATAAGATACAATAATATGTACTCACTTTTTAATTTTCGAGTTACATGTCATAGCGACATACCTTTTAATTACCTGACGTTTTCATAAGGTTGCATCGGTTGTGTTTTGGAATGTAGATACTTATGTGTACTTTCAAAAGAATCTATAGCTATACATAAATATATATTTCAGGTTTAAGATCGTTTATTTCTCATAAAAATATAAATAAATACAATTAACAATTCAGGTAAAAACTTTGCTGCGATACAAAAAAAAAAATCACTTTATCAATAGAAAATAAAAATTACAACAATGCATTAAAGTAGAACCTACCACCCATTGTGAGAGTCCTACATTAAAAATAAACATGCATTTTGCACATTTGTAGAAACATGTAAATAGTGAGTACAAAGATACTCGTATGTATATTGTTAGATATTGCCGAAGTAAATTTTACACAATATGGAATTGAATCATATGAATAATATAAAGAAAAATTGTAATTCGTGAAATTTAAAACATTCTTAACTATATTAATCAAAACAATATTTTATATCATGATGATTTGTATAAATAAGTATGTTAGATACGGCACGCACGGATTATCCGTGCGATACGAGCAGCATTCAGCGATAACACGGCGAGTACGTGTGTTATCACTGTTAGTCGTGGATTATCGCACTGATTTATTTGTATTATCGCACTTTGTCGGAATTCACAAAAAGATTTTAGACAGATATCAGTACCTGTTTATGAGTAACAACATCCTAGGATTATTTTTATCGTGACAGATATACGTATTTGGGTTTTGCTTAATTACATTAATCTGGTAAATGTACTAATTAATAACACGTGATTTTTTTTACATGTAATAATTTGTCAAGGTTTCTAAAGTAGATTATTTTATGAAAGTAATACATAACTTAAAATTCGAATTCCCCGAAAACGTTTAACTATATTGTGCGTACGTCTAACCACATATTTTGAGATTTTATCTTTTAGCTGTATTCTTTTATTAGTTTTTTTTTTTGATCTTTGAACTCATTAATTACTCAAACGAGTTTCTTGAAAATTTTGTAAACTCTAAGAGGCCCAGAAAAGTACATACAAAATTCCTTATATTGATTAATTAACTAAATCTACTTAATACGAGCCAATCGTTAGACTGATGAACATTATCTAATGGTTAACTCCAAATCTACAGTGTCTTTTTAACTGTAATTCGTCCAATTTGGCTTGCCAGTGTGTAACGGTACAATGATAGAACCGAATCACACGTTCGAACGTGAAGTAATAATAAAACGTCTGTAGATCTGATTGCTCACACGTTAGCGAAAGCCGAACAAATTAAGTTAGCACTTGGATGCCTCGAAACCATTTGAAACAAATTGGCCCGTTCGACAATATCCCCTTCTGTGTTTATCCCATCCAAAAACAGTGCAAATGACACTAATTACGCCATTGTAGCGAAGCCGTGTTAATGGATTGTTCATACCGCTCTGAATTTAAACCGCATCTTGTACTGTAAGTTACCACACTATCTTACGAATGTTTTGAAAAGTTACTTTGTTCCGAGAGCTTAACAAATTTACATGTTACTTCCTTATTTATAAATCCTCTAAAGAGTGTGCTGATATTCGAAATCGATATTGTCTTAATTGTTATAAAATGTCCTGAATGCCTTCGAGAAAAGCGAGGATGTTTAGTTTTATACAACTTAGCGGGGTCACTGCCGTGCCGCTAAAATGAGCATAAATATAAACCTTAAAGGCCTGGAACAAATACTTTAATAACCTCGGTTTTTCTGATGACCTTCTTGATAATACAGCTAGCTAAGATTAAATATTACAAATTAGAGTGATTAATTGTGCAATGTAGTTGCTAAGCTGTTTTATATCTTATTCACTATAGTTAGAATGTACAAATTATATTACTTTTTTTTAGTCTAATTTCTAATCTTATTAAATACTTTCTTAGATCCTGTCATATAATGTACCTAATAGTCATGTAGGCTTTTTTTATGTAGAAGATTACTTTGCGCCTTAATTCTCAAGCTTTAAGTTTCCTAAAGACCCCATTTAATTTTTGTTAAATTTGGATTCTTTGTTCTCTACAAACGGTTTCAGTTTTGTTGTCGATTACAGAGGATTACTTAGTGCACTCATCAGTGATTTATCATGTTCTTATATTATCAACTATTTGATTTAAATTATTTTATAGGTCACTTAGATATAACTGTGAAAAGTAGAATTATCTTCAAAGTAAACTTCCGATGTGAATATTTATTTAGAAATGTAGGACGTGGGAGTCAGGAAATGGATAATTTAATATTTATTTCGATCAATTAATAATTACATTATAGCATGTATTTAATGTGATACGTAAATTATAATAAGTAAAATACACATATAACGTATAAATAGTTTACGCGATGTTCCTCTTGGAGATTATTTTCCAGCCATAAGGTCGAATTTCTCTTTGAGATGTAAAATATATTAGAAGTCTAACAATTGCGTTTAGTTTAAAAGTTCTGGATCTTTGGCTATCAGTTGTAGATGTTTACTTGAAATATTACGTTCTTTTTTGGCTTTGGGCTTATTAATGAATTATAAAAAAATAGAAATCTTCAAAAAACATATACGAGTATATCGCTGCTTTTAGGGCAAAAAAAGTCTACAACGCCAGTGTCGCGATCTGATGAAATTATAGGATAATCACACTGCCATGTAGTAATTGAGTGTGATGTTTACAAGTCAAGATGATGTCGTGACGTCAGAGGTGTGAAAATTATCGTGGAATCGTACAATTCATAGAAGTATTATTTTAACAGTATTGTTTTGTTTTGGAGTTAATCCTTATTATCATTTCCTTCTATGGTACAACTAGTTGCTGAGTTATTAGCTATTTTTTAAAAGAAACTACTTTTGCCCAAGTTTTCATTATGCCTATGTGCTATTTCAGATTCCAAACCATCTAGGTATGTGCAAAATTTCGTGCAAATCTTTTCAGATATTCTAGCGTACCTAATTAAATAAAATGTTCGATCAAACATTCGCATTTATAATAGCCTTTAAATTATTTGTTTCTGGAATTACTAGAATAAGATTAGTAGCATATATTAAACATTGACAAAGATCTCTATAAAGTATTTATTCTTAAAACATTGTTCAAATGTTGAGGTCACTGAATCTCATTCCACTAGATCATTTTCTCAACGCGTTCCAGTTTTTCAGGCGATACTTCTACTCGTGTGTCCACTACAACATATAAAAAAATAAATATAAAATAGAATTTGTATATTTTATTTGTAAAAAAATGCATAAATTACCACCTCACTTCACTCAATTTCTATTCTTAAGTCGTCTCACTGCAAAATTAGCGAAAAGTAAGAATTGCACATACAGACATGAACCATCACGCCGCAGTACAGCGGTGACATACGCGCACCACAAGCTCGCAAGTGAGGAATCCGACAAATCCCTAAATCGACATTACTAAATAAACCTTGGATAAGGGAGCGTTCCTGCTACTCGTAAGGATTAGGGCGCTTAAATCCGGCTCCCATGTGGCAGCTAGAACAAACACGGCCTAAGGGCGTCTATCACAGGTGTAGAACATTTTACACCTTAATCCAGCGGTTGAATGAATAGTACGTATTGGAACATGAATTTAGATATTTTAAAAAAAAAAGTGAAAATGGTAATGTTTGCCGCTTTTTGATAAATGTCAGTTCTTGCCTCTATTTTTAATTAATTAGTATTCATTACGTTCTTTCTTCGAGTCGTCGATCTCGCAATCACTGAAAGCCAAGGTTTTCAACCAGTGGAGCCGAGACGTGGACAGTCACCGTTGGACTGGTCCACAAGTTTAAAGTAGCTCAGCGTGCGATGGAGCGTGCGATGTTGGGTGTTTCTCTTGTCGATAGAATCCGCAATGAGACAATTCGAAAGAGAACTGGAGTAACCGATATCGCACGTAGGATAAGCACTCTGAAGTGGAAGTGGGCCGGTCATGTCTCCAGGCGGACTGATGGGCGCTGGAGCCTACAAGTATTAGAGTGGAGACCACGAGTGTAGGGCGCCCTGCGGCACGAAGGACCGACGAATTGAGGAAAGTGGCTGGCGGCGGGTGGATGCGGACTGCCCAGGACCGGGATGGTTGGCGCTCTTTGGGGGAGGCCTTCGTTCAGCAGTGGACGGCAATAGCTGACTAACTATTCATTACGTTATTTTCGTGTACTTGGAAGAGTTTTCCGAGTAGCTGTTTGTATTCATCTCGGTAGTTAATCCCAAGTCCAACTCTATACCCAAAAGTTTTTTACCGCCTTACAATCAATAAACAATTATAGTTTTATAATAACAGTGGTATGAGATAATATATCTTAACAATAAATTTTTACAAATAGTTTAAAAATAGTATCTTAAGTGTTTAGTATAAAGCTTTTATCTTAGCAACGTAATAATCATTGACAATTCACAATGTACGGAACTCACTACGATATATTTTGCTAATCACGCGGCGTGATCTTCTATATTCTCCAAAGGTCGGAGTTCACGTCCGTGGCACTGGACCACTGACGAAATTGGCTCAAGATGCGATAACTAGACGGGTGTAAAAATTCGAGACGAATAACAACATAAATCCCGATTAGCTCGATACACACGCCCAAATACGAATGATAACTTATAGTAGTAAATGTTGTGCAATATTTTAATTGTGAGTCTCGTTTCGCATTAATTTATTTGTGCAAAATAATTGCAGTGTGTGATGTGTCCAAGTTTTCTTAATAAGTCAACAAATAGAAATGTGTTTGGTAAAAACAAATATTACATCCCGATATATAATATGATTTCATTAGGTAATTCTGTTTCATAATACAGTTAGGTCCCACTAAATACATATTTTAATAATATGTAATCTGTCCTAACTAAACGAATGTAAAATATATTATGACGTTATACATGTTATACTCGTAAATACATATTACACATATTATCTATTTACATTAATACGTGAAACAAAAACTTTGTACCACTTTTTATTAAAATTATGCAAACAGAGGAGTATTAAATTTGACACAGTTAGAGTTTATAATACGAAGGGGGAATGAAAAAAGTTAAAAAAATAAAATAAAACGAATTATGGTTGAATTTCGACCCCTGGGCAACTACTAAACTAGACTAATTCATGATATGGTCAAATTAGTGATAGTGGGTAGTGCGATCACGTCTTCGTAAAACAGTTATATTTTCCATAGACATAAAAAGCCCCATAATATTTTTTTTTATGTGAAAGCCGATATGACTAGTCTTGGCACGAATCGTCATATATCAAATCACTGGGCCCAACCGTTAATCTAATAGCTTACAAAATTTAGCAAACATGATTTGTTATATAATTAATGAATTGATGACATAAAGATATATCCGTGTGTCACCGCTTCTGGAGCTGTCAACTAATTCGACCATTAGACCTCTTATCTGCGTCATTACATATCCCAATCATCTATTTTTTTTTGTTATTTGCCTGTTTTCGTACTTAAGGTTATAGAGCAAATATATATAATCACCGAGTAACGACTAAAGATTAATAGTGTAGTATCTAATTTAGTTTATAAAACAAACATTTTTGATTAAGCATGGAAAAATACTATGATATTATTTAAGTGGATTGTCGGTGTTATTTTAATACGTAATGGTGTTTTTATATTAGGCGTATTAATCTTATTTGTTTTGTGTTATATTATATAAATTAATACCACGCTTAAATGTACCGTAATTTATGATTTACGCCTTACTTGTAACCTGTACACGTGCGTGATGGCTTAGGCACGGCTTTCCTCAGAGCTTTAGACCTCAACTAGTCCAGTCCGTTAGGAATTAGATGATGCTCCTAAACAGGAGATAATAGAAATCAAACTACTCAAGTCTTTTATCCTATTATCATATGTAGGACTAGAACGCCTGTGAGGTGTTTAAGTGACTTGTTGTTTTTTGTGCTTAATACTTGTTCGTTTCAATAAGGTACGGTAAGGTTAGGTCACATCGAACGCGGGCAACATGTAACGGTTGGGTCAACAGGCAGGGGGAAGTCCAGACTTCCCCCAGGACAGAGTCTAACAGACGCGGTGTCGTTCCTGGGGAGGACCTGAAACAACTTGGTCCGGGTCATCCCCTGAGCAGGACCTGAGACATGCCACCGGGGTGGTTTATAGTGGACTCACCTCACCGAGGAGCTGGAGATCCGAAGGAATTTTCCATCTCGTCAACAAAAAAAAAAGGTCACATCGAATGATACATATAGTAAAAAGTACACTATAACTTGGTGTTAGTTTGAAGTGCTTAGACCAAAAAAGCACGTTTAAAAAATAGGTCAAGATTCGAAGTAATAGCTCATGACTATATCTGAAGGTGTTCAGGAAAAACCACTAGTACTGTTTTCGACGCACGTTGACAGTTGAAGAATTAAAAGATAAGCTCACATGATATACAAATATAAGACGTTTCTAAACGTTATCTTGAACAAATATATGGCACATAAATTATTCAGGGCTGTGCGCTATAGACAACAGAGGTAATGCCATAGCAAATGTTACTATCGTTAGTTAACTTGTATGTTTGAGTGTCACTCTCAGCTAGTCTGCCTCCGTATTCGTCAGATTAGAAGCGAGATAATGCTTGCATCATCTCTAGATAAACGTACTTTGAATCTGCTTTACTGAATTTTGTAATGAGTGAGAAGATGTATTTGTTATCTTATTTAGTTAATCTAAATCTTGATTTATATAGAACCAAGGTTTTAAACGAGGGCATGATATATATACATTAGTTAGCGTTGATTGAGGCATGTCATTACAAATACCTAACACAATTTGTCTACCTTAATCCTTATTACCGAAAGTCTACTTATGAGGTTCACTTCTAATCAAATTATCTTCGAGGAAATTTACCCTTATAAGTTAATACAAAAGAATAATAAATTGTACACATTGAAGTAATAAAAGGTAAACTATTAGACACAATGATATTTTAAAATAATACAACAACCTTTTTATATAAATATAATGTCATTGACACATATTTTAATAAAACTATTACATACACATTACCTACGATGACTAAAGCTTGAATGAAAAATAAAACGATAGATTAACTTACAATTACCTTCAAACCTTCAAGAAAAGAGCGTACTCCTTCCTAAAAGACCAGCAACGCACTTGTAACGCCTCTGGAGTTGCGGGTGTCCATGGGCTGCGTTTGCCCACTATAAAAAAAAATACGAAAGGACACTTTGATGTGTAACAGTGTCACATTAATGTATCATTTTTGTCATGTTTGTAGCATCATACCTTACCTAGCACGGGATCTCCGTGATCCTACCAATTTTATTATATTTAATGGACGATAATATCATGCAACAACTATGTACGATACAATAGTAAATAGCAAGTTTAATTAAACTTTAAAATAATCAACTGCGTTTATACTGTCTCTTTTTAAGAGACAACTCCCACATTAGGAATAAACTGTCCTCAAATTGTACTTCAGACAACGTAATAATGATTGCGACACACCTAACAAATTATTTCAAAAATCAGCGTCACATACATGTTTAACACTCCTAACAATAACCCGTGACTTGTAAGGGTATTAACGATGTAAACAGGCCAAGTACTAGTTGAATATCTATGGAAATAGTAGCTGACAAATGTTGAGCTCTCTTTGCACAGCAATTGTTATAATTATGATTTACATATTTACTGATCTTGTAATCTATATCTTTCATGTTACTGTCACATCTATGTACTTATGACGTACGTACAGTTACATAAATACTATACTTATTATGTATTTAATGTAATCTCTGTTCACTAATGTACGGATTTTTCTACAAAACTTAAATATAACAAACATTCTTGGAAATTATGTACATGTCTCATGACAATGAAACATTAAAAGAATTAGCGGGAACAAAAACAGATTTTAAGTAGTTGTGGACGTATCGTTGTATTTAATAATGTTAGGTATAAAATATGTATATTTGAAATATATTATAACTAGCTGACCCACGTAACCTCGTTTGCGTTTTCTATTGCCCGTAGCATGAAAATTTGCACCCGTTTTTGAAACATTCTTCATTGGTGCTCCGCTTCTAATAGCATTAGCGTAATGATATATAGCCTATAGCCTTCCTCGAGAAATGGACTATCAAACGCTGAAAGAATCTTTCAAATCAGATCAGCGGTTCCTAGATTAGCGCGTTCAAACAAACAAACAAAAATACAAACTCTTTAGCATTGTAATATAAGTATAGATGAAAATATGCTATAGGTATATTAGCAAGGTTAATTCATTTATTCAATTGTCACCGTATAGAAATAAATGTAAGCAGTTTAGGCAAAAGAAGCAAAGTTAAAATGTAAACTTTTAAGTTCTTTGCTATACCGGTTGTGTAATCAATATTGAATATCTTTGAATTGCCTGAAATATTGGTCAACATACATTAGTGTAATGTAATATGTTTAAAACAGCGTTTTGAATTTCGCTACTTTTATTTAGTATGGAACATTATTAGCGGAAATATTGTTATATACACAAAATCTATGAGATATTTGAAGGAAAACCACAATTTTGTGGGAGAGCTATGCTTCGGCATGAATGGGTCGGCTCGACCGGAGTGATACCACGGCCTCACAGAAAACCGGTGTGAAATAGCGTTTGCGCTGTGTTTCACCGAGTGAGTGAGGATACCGGAGGCTCATACCCCAACCCCTCCCCCCATCCCCTTTCCCATCCCCCAAAGGTCGGCAACGCACTTGTGACGCCTTTGGAGTTGCGAGTGTCCATGGGCGGCGGTAATCGCTTACCATCAGGTGATACGTCTGCTCGTTTGCCAACTATTCAATAAAAAAAAAAAAGATATCAGATAATTGAAATATGTATTTTTTTAAAAATCGTTATATTTAAGCGAAATGCTAAAACATAGTGATAGCATAGTTCATCGTTATGTTTGTTGTTTTGGTAAACCTACAATCCTTCTATGTTAAGGTCTCTACCTATAGTCTTGTCTTCGACTATAGCAACTGTCCAGGGTGTGCCAAACGTGTCAGATTTTTGATACGTTTAAAAAATAAATAAATATTTAGGACATCTAACACACAACGCCATCCAGTCCCAAGCTAAGCAGAGCTTGTGTTATGGGTACCTACTAGGCAACTGATATAAATACTTATATACTTTTTTTTTGTAAATACATACAAATTATACATAGAAAACACCCAAACTCCGAAACAAATATCTGCAGATCATACAAACATTTGGTCTCATCCGGGAATCGAACCCGAGACCTCATGCTTAGCAGTCGCATACGCCACCGAGGCAGTTAAATAGAATATCTTTACATATAAATGAAACTGAAGTGCCTGTTTGTAATTTAAAATCTCTCTAATTTAAAATGTATATATGTAGGGTACTTATATAAAAAAACTTTATTTTTTATTTTTGTCTGTTTTCACGGAACTTTCACCGTCAGATAGCTCATGATACAAGGGGTAACTCGGCTACTTTTAGTTAAGACTAGTAATAATATTACATCTCTTTTATCATACAACAACTTACAACTTTATTCTTCGATAGCCAAATGTCAATCATTTCCGACATGAGGTTCATTGATATCATTTGTAATAGAACGCATTTAACGGTAAATATTATTCGTCCAAATACACAACGTAGTACTTAATTTAACCTAAAATGTGTCGTGGGAATGCAAACAGAATTATTGCTGATTAATGGAACAAAACAAATGTATAGTTGATTATAGCTCATTTGTTAATTTATCGTTAAACTCTAATACATTTCTTGTTTATTGTGTACATCCATTACATTATTTGTAATATTAAGATAAATCAGCTTCCTCTAACATACGAGTAATATCTGTTGACTTTAACTCAACCACTTTTAGACTACTACACAAATTGGTAAACCAGCTTCGGCTGATTATGTAGGTATTCAAAGGCATTGTTTTTAGTATTGGCTAGGATATATTTTTCTGTAACCGGAACGACTACCTATGATAGTGTTTAGACAAAATAGATTAAGATAAAAACTCACGGAAGGGTAGCGTAGTGGTCATCGTTATAGGCAATCTGAAGATATACGAATGTATTTATTTGTCAAATCATTTTGACATTGCTTATAGTAGCTATTATCGTAGTAGTAATTGCTATAAAGTTTCGTCTTACTGACGACAATATATGCGCAAGTCATTGTTACACTCGTATTTTATTCGGTTCTACTTCAAGGAGCTTAATATTATAGCTATTTAGTTTAAGCTCTAGTTGTTTAAACAAGCTATTTAAACGTGTAAATATTAAAATATACAGTAATTTTCAGTGTGCTTTATATTATATTTTCAAATTTCAAAAGCTTGTAGTCTTTAAAAGCTGAAAGAAGCTCGACTCTTAAAAGTCAGAAGCCACAAATCGTTACAAACAAATTGTAAAGTTCGGCGAACATATCCATTGTAATTGTGGTACGTGCTAGCCGTGATTGCAGCAAGAGTTAACACATAATACATTACAGTTTGTGTCACAACACAATCAGGCTGCGCCGAGGACGAATCAGGCGACGACGAGCGTAATCTGGGTTAACAGGGGTCAAACGACATCACAAATTCCAATACGATATTAGACGTATCTGTGGCGCGAATCAACGATTCTATGGACGGACCAACTGTGCGTTCTATTGGTCAACGCGCCCCCGTGCCCATGCAATGTTTTGCACATGCACTTTGATTGTGGACATTGTGTGGGTAATTTTATGTTTTTAGTGCAGATGACTGCTCAACAGACACTTGTCGATTATATTTCCACTGATATTTGACATCCAAAAAAAATATGAAAACAGATCACGCGAGGTGAAATTCTTAGCTTTAGTATGTTTGATGTTGCAACATCAATCCAGATCTGAAGGGAAAACATTGTTTTAAAATATAATACAATATAATCTAACGTTGGCAATCGTAATCTACGGTGAAACGTAGAAATATGAAGTCGCTGAGGCAAACAAGATAAGTTTATATCTGAGTAGAACATACTTAGAAGACTAAATCCGCAATCTTCACATAGTCACTTCCTTAATTACGTTACGCTTTAGTAGTTCTAGAGTAAATTGGTGGCTAAATTGTGATCATTTTATCCTTAATCTGATTACTGAATTAAAATTGGAACAATTAATCGTGCGATACTCGCATATCATTATTATAATACATTGTCTTAAATTTGAATTCATTTTCCATTTCAAAAATAATAACATCGGTTTTTTTCAACTCACGATATTTTTATATTTTACCTACTCAATTCGTTATAAGAACACATCATATTTATGTTTGACATATTGTAAATTAAAATCAGGTCTTATTTCATTTCTTATAGAACCGTAAATGTAATGACCATTTTTATTATAAATAACAAGCTCTGTATCCTTAATATCAATTAAAATCGTTGTCATCTCATTTTGTTTTTCACCGACGATAATTTTTTCGTGTCAACTTTAACATTACACAATGAGATATGTCGTGTTTGCAACTCATTAACCTTATTAAAAGACTATCATTTGTTCTGAGATTCGCTGTTATGTGGTCAAACCGTTGTTCAGTAACAATATTCAATGAATGTAATCAGTGCGGCTCATGAACGTTTTGTATCGACTGACGCAATGGCCAAGTGTCCAATTTGAATCTCGATTCGCCTTAAGTGGTTCGACTTTTCTTAGATTAGAATACATAAACATGGCTACTTTATTTTTCTCTTCAAGTGAAATTTAAATTTAGTGCTTTTGACTTATCGGTGAAGACATTTCCTGTTCGTATTCGTTGTAATTAAGTCTTACGAACTGCGACTTATGGAGCTATTGAGCTTCAGTTTTAAGAATCCTCATACGGTTAGACAAAACTTAATAAGGTATTTTACTAACATTAATCCATTGGGTGCCCCAATTGAATCGGTTTTTTAATCTTGTCGCTACTAATTTTATCGCGTTATTTTCTATACATGTCGATAATTATCTAGTTCCTATATAGTACCTATATAGCGTCTATCTACTGCCGTTAGTAATAATGAGCTATAAACGGCAAAAAATACAATTGTATGACTGTTTTTAGTATTTGTTGTTACAGCATTAACAGAAATAATAAATAATAAAAATTACGTACATCTAACACACAACGCCATCTAGTCTCTGCCTAAGTAGAGCTAGTGTTATGGGTACTAGACAACTGATATAAATACATATATACTTTTTTTTGTAAATACATACATATTATACATGGAAAACACATCATCAATGAAACTTTCAACTGTATAGCTATCACAGTTCATGAGATACAGCCTTTTGACAGACAGTCGGACTGACGAACATACAGACAGACAATTAGTAAGAAGCTCGGTTGTCATAGTTTATTAAAGTTAAACCTTAATCAATCATACCTTTAAATGTTCATTGATGCCACAACCAGTTGGTTGTAAACCTAATTGTCACCTTTTGTTCGTGACTCGTTTAATCAGAACTGAAGTAAAAATAACCACAGTGTCTATTTCGAGTTGGTGCTAAAGAGACATGTATGACCAAATATGTTATCTGATGTCCGTTGAGACGTATGACGTTGAAATTATTCTATTCTATCTTGTTGTTCTTACGGTTTTAGGTAATATACTCACTTATGACGTGTCTATCTGTTGGAATATTTTGCACGATTGCAATGCTATTACGTATATATTAATCAAAAACCAATTCGGAACCTATTGTAGTGAGTAATTTTTGAAACAAAAACTATTGCAGAATTTATTACTAATCTACTTTGTGAATTGTCAATTGTACAAATACGTGTTTTTGATTGATTCGACATATACGTAGGTAGGTATGTAATAGAACCGTTCACTTATATTTTATAAAACAAATGAATGACATCATAAAGAGGGATCACCATTTTATCAAATTGCAACTCTAATATTATAGATTATGTTATATGCGTGATCAGTACAACCGGCACTGTCCGATTTGTTTGAATTAATGTAGACCACTAACAACCTATGAAGAAAAACTTAATTATTACAGTTTTTTGTGAAAAGATTAGGTACTGTACCTTAAAACTGCGTTTGTTGTCATATTTTTATAAAGTACAAACTACGCGAGCGAAGTAGGACTTATTAGGACAACCATTTTCGTGATCGTTGCTGTATGTTACAGGTTTGATTTCAACTCAAGAATACTTGAAAAAAATACAGTTATATATTAAAACAATGTAATGTAAGGCAACGGTTCCCTTCATTTTGTCTTCAAGTTCGTTTCAAATTAATCGCACGTCTGACTCAGTGGGACACCTTGCGCATACTCAACCATATTGCACCAATGCATGCAAGTGTACCAGCGCAAATTGTAGAATTATTCATTATTATTCGACCTTAATGGAAGGTATGGGTTCTCGTCTAGACAAGACGCCATAAATGAGTGGATAAGCTCATGTATTTTGTATTGAAATCATTCACCCCGTTTATTAATTGACAGTACGCAAATGAAATGTTAATAGTTAGATAAGTATCATATAATAACTAGTTGCATTACGAAATTGGTACATCCTTCTGAATCCTTGTTATAAATTTTATAGGTTAGGTAACTTAACATTATTAATGAAAAGCGTGCGGTATTGTTTATGATTTTTTACTTTATTGTTTTCATTTTTAACTCATATTAATAAATATGAACCTTCGTCTTAAACCCTAATGATTCACTATCGTGCACTGTTTTATCAAGGAAATCATTGTACAAACTGCAGGTCATTATTGATGTGCCTCTTTTTTTAAATATTTTTTTAAATTGACAAATATTCTATGTTTCATAAGTAATGTCTGTTTGTATTTTGTTTACTTCAGAGTATTGTTACACTTCATTTTGTTACTTTTTTAAAATTATTTCGAACAAAATCACGATCATCTACTTAAATTAGTACCACAAGTCACAACTTTACAACGTCATAAATACATACCGTTTGGTACAAGATGACTATACATCAAACAAATAATGTAAAACATAAATAATTATCACAAAAATCAGGGTTATTGCTCACAAGTTATACATCACCCGTATGAATTTGCTGAAGAAGAGCTTCGATTACATAAACGGCTTTTAAAGATTACGCTTGTGATTCTACAGGATAATCAAAGAATTAAAGTTTAGCCCGCGATAATCGATTGACTAATTATTTAATCCTTCGATAGCTTGAATTGTTTCACACCTCAACACTCTTATCTCTGATAGAATTAGATAGGCTATCAAAAAATGTTGATTAGTCTAGATTAAATAAGATTACTTTGAAATGGTTCTGATTTATTTTTTATCGTTTAGTACTAATCCAAGAGTGTGTGTCGAGATATGCAGAATGTTTGTGAGTAATTATTGAATTTGTATTAATTATGGTTTTTAAAACTATATTTAACAGTATTGCGTAGATTAATCATAGGTACAAAACGTTTAAAACATCTTTAGGTACGTTTATATTATTTTTTAGCGAGTTTTCCTTAAATTAAGATGGGTGAAATCGACCCCCAATATATCCCTGACAATTAGTTGTCAAGTTACAATCATAATTGATAATGTTAACCATTTACGCCTGTAAATTGTAAGTATAGTTTTATTTACCTTGAGCTTATGATGAAAGCATTAGGTGGATTCATAAATATCAATTCAACCATCATCAACTCTTAAATATACAACTAAAAGCTTAACTAATACAATCATGATTTGGGGTATTCCTACGGTCATGTTACTATTTTACAATTTTTCATATTGTCAACTTTAAACTTTAATTTCTTGAACAATAAAAATAATAATAAAATTAAATCTTATCCATATGTTTCTATTGCGCAGAACTTATCCTCGGAACTTCGGCGAAGTAAGACACCTCCGCGGCGCTCGCCAGAGGCGCGTGCGATCCCTCGCCCGCCCTCGGCTCCTGTACACCACGACAGAAACCCACATACTCCTCACCTTTCACCTAAAAAAGAGGCCTTTAACAACTTATTGAATAAAGGTATTGTTGGTGAGTACACCAGTATTTTTTAAATTAGTATTGATACGTGGGACATTATTGCATGCGTTACTACGATATTTGCATGTACTTTAGTCGAAGATAAATTGAGAGTGTGTTGGCCTAGTAAAAAAGCTGTGTTTCATACCCAAGAATGTTTTTATTTGTTTTTCATAACTTTTAACTCTTAAGCATGCAAGAAATGCAGCTAGTTTACTTACAGTCAAAGGTAAAATTACGAATATTTAAGGAAGAATTTTAAAAAATTGAGCCAGTAGCCTAATTCTTATTCGTTTTTAAATACATAGAGAAAGCCATGACGGAATAGCTTTTTAAAACAAGTACGGTTAACATTATTCGTAGTCACGCGCTTCATTCGGCCCCTTTGTGTTCAGATCATCTCGACGTTCCTAGTTAATCTGATCACTGATGCCATAATTGATTCACTGATATCTTTTAGTCGTTAAATCAAACGTTCAGTGTACTATATAATTCTGTTTTCAATATGAACGCTGTGCGCTGGTGAAAGCCGTAGAAAATATCTTTTGAAATGTAAAGTTGTGCATTGATTTTATATGTTGACGGTCCATATACTATATATACTAGAGTACTTGCCGAACTAGATATTTATTTATTAATCAGAATATGATTTCTTGATTTTTGCGATTCAGAAACAATACTTTATTTCATTGAAAACTTAAGCTCTTTAACATTACCTATACTCGTACATAGATGTCACAGTATGGATAAGTATTTTAATTTTACTTTTACACTATACATGAATGTCAGTAATATAGTATATAGTTCCATTTATGCTGACAATTTATCATCTAGTAAAAAAAATATTTGTTGACGCATAATTTCATGACGCAAGTAATAATCGAAACAAAATAATTGGCAAAAGATACGATAAAAATTGCTAATACAGTCGATAAATAATATCCGTATTTAATCGGCTATTATTTATTTGTGTTCTTCGGTTCAATTAATATCACATTACTTCTTGATCTACTTATTTGATTTGATAAAATTAATCACTTGCTTGCTACAAGAATCAAAAAGCAACGTCTTTGAGATTTAAATTATTTTTAAGATAAGTTCGACATATCCTTTTCTGTAAATCAACTTTCCCTATTATTTTTTTTTTCAATATAGCATTTTCAACTTCAACATCTTAAAGGTTCAATGTTACCTTTTTTAAAAACTATAACCTGATATGTATATCTGCAAAAAAAACTACTGGGTTTTGTAGATACACTAAGTATGAACCCCAACATTAGGTACAACTAATTTCACGACCAGTTTCACCGCGAAATGCTCTCGATAGAAACCGACACGGCTGTCAACTTCCCATACACTGGACTAATACCCTATGTTTATGCCCCATGCAATAATTTCTCATTCATTCTCCTTTATTAATCATAATCTTTAAATCTCTGAACGTCTGTCCTTTTCTTTCTAATAAAACCTCATTTGTACCGTCTCTTTCTTGTTCTTTTACCCCTTAAATCTAATCCGTAACATCCTGTCTGTTAAGCTTTCAAAGCATAAGCTCAAGCGCATACGCGAGATTCACAGAGGGCCATTTTAGGTATCTTTTCAATAGTGTTTCATATTTCAATATAGATTCACAATTATGTTTGTTGATTAAAAGCACTATGAAATAAAAAAAAACTAAAACATATCCGAATTCGTCTGCATTCCGTGCTTTAATTATTATAATTTAGTACTGTAATTAAAATAAGACTAAAATACATATAATTTCTTTTCAACTTTTTATGCCCATTACTACTCTTCAATAACTTTATTAGTAGTGGAATATATTACAAATAAAACTAGGAGATTAAAATAAAAGTTTAAAGTCATGCTTTAGTTTTAAAATCTTAAACTAACAAATTTCGGCGACTAATTATACTTCACACGAATAAAAATATTTTTTATAAGAAAAACTGGGCAAGTCATGTAAGTACCTTAATAATGTTACTCGATACGAAGACCCAGCATAACGCCAATCGTTCGGTAAGTTAATGTCTATGCCTCTAATCGGCTGTTATAAATCATTATTAATTTTGGATCGGCCCGCGCGCCGATCCGCGCCGATTAGCGATTGCACAATGGCCGACGGATTATGCCCGACGTCGAAGATTTATCTTTTTGTCAAATCGTACCTGTGTACCGATAGGCAATCGATCTAGTTTATTGTGAGTTTAATTTATTCGATATTTAATGTTTCTCCTCTCAACTGTGTAAGGAATTTCTTGAAAAGAGATGAAAGTGTGTTATATGAAGTCAAGAAAGGTTGCGCTAATTTGTTTGACCTATCGAGGTGCTAGTTGTCAGATGAACATATAATTTGCCACTACCGTAAGATACACTCTATTTCAACTGACCTTGAAGAGATAATTACCTACAATAAATGAAGGTCCGATAATGAATTGGCATTTCTTTTTTTTAAGATTATAATGTAGGGCATCTTTATTTATTGATCCAGTATCGATTAGTAATCCGTCAATTTAATTGTTGGCTGAAATAAAATATGTATGCACGCTGTACAGTCTGATTAAGATTATACATAATACGATATTTATATTACTCAAATTTCATGCTCTTCATTCAAACTTAAGTATCTATCTTGGTCGCTAAATTCTAAAATGATTTTTTTATTAATTAATAGCTTTTATGATCCTCAACTTTTTTCGTAATGAAATTATCGATTTACATTAGTAAACTGTTTAAACAACTTTATCCAAGTAAAACCAGTGCAATATTAGTACAATAGAAATTAAAGATTACGCGGAGTAAAACCAATAACCCGATAAAACGAGGTTTATAGAATCACGCAATCAGCTATTCAATATTCAATAAATATCATTTTTCTATTGGATATTGAAATTTAAAATTATTCAATTCAATATCGATTTAAAATGATTAAATCTCTTTGGTAATTTTTGCTATCCGTACTTTACACGAATAAGCAAGTTTTATATAGATAAGCCGATTCATATTTTTTATTATAATCTTTTATTTTGTATGTAAGACATAACGTATGTAGCTAAGCATGGTTTTATAGCTAAAATCAACGGTATTTCTAGTAATTTATATGTAAATATCCTATTAGGAATATGTTTATCTTATCGAATATCGCCTATTAAGTAATAATACTTGGATATCGTCTTAGAGCCTTGCTTGCAATATGCTTTATCTTGATTCAATATTTATTTTTATTTGTATAAGTAGTTTTAAAGATTAACTAAACGTCACAGCAGTTAATCTATGAATTTATTACAGTTGTATGAAAGAGTGTGAATAAAAGGTGAAAAGACAGTTAACGACTATTGTGTGTTAACTACTCACATGTAATAGAAAGAGACAGAGATGCTTCATCGGTTAGTTTCTTAAAAATGTACCTACACCCACATTTTTTTTTATTTTTTAATATACTTAAAAAGAATACACTTTCTGATGGTTAAAGTACAGACAATGATACACTTAAAATCCCTAAAACAGTTGAGTTATTTTTATCTGCATCGATAGGCAGCGTTATAAAATTCAATTACTAAAACGAACTAATTTTATTGTTTATTTTTAGTGAAGATACATTTAGTTCAGTATTTTGTTACTTTAAATAACGAATACCTATTGAGGATTATATGTTTTATCTATTGTTCTGTAGCGATTATCTTCTGTTAGAATTTAATGATAATAGTGTCGGACATTGATAGCTTAGGAACTACATTAACAGTTCCCTCGCATATTGTTAACTAATAATACGCGCGCGTGTGTGTGTGTGTGTGTGTGTGTGTGTATGTGTGCGTGTGCGTATGCATGTGCGTGTGCGTGTGCGTGTGCATGTGTGTTCGTGTGTGAGTGCTAGAGTGTGTATGCATTATGTATGTCATATATATATTATTAATTTCGTATAACTATGAATATAAAATTTCATATAAGAATGATCAAATACAATAACATTTAATACAAATTTTGTAGCATGGTTTCTTCTCTTTTAATTAGATGATTTAAATTATCTCACAGAGTATTACACTAACATCTATGTTATTTATCTATCTTATAAAATCTACGCCTTTTTTGTACTCTATATTGCATTTTTTTAACTGGGCATGAACAAATGACTTATTTATTAAGTGATTAATATGTGTATAATTTAACGTAAGCATACAAATGAAAATCTGTTTTATATCATATATTTTATGTTGAAGTTTAGTACTAGTATTAATTGTATTGCATCAAGTGATGTTAAATCTAGTCTCACTTATTACAATGATAATCCCGTGTGTTAGATATAAGTAATACTATTTCTCAGAAATGTTAAAGTGTAGCGGCAAACCACTAACTCTTATGTATCATCACGCTCTTGCCACATGAGGATAGCAGAATGCCAGACCGTATAGACAGGTCGGTTAGCTTAAAGTCACGTACCCACAGCAATAACATGTTGGCCCGACATTTATGTAATATGTAACAGCGCATTTGAGATATAGAGAAATGCCGTTATTGTTTTTTATTAGTAACTTTCAGGTGGCTAATGTTTTAAGTTATTGTTAAAGTACCACTAATTATTGCTTTTAAATAGTTTAAGTGTCTCTCTTGCATTAATATGACCTGTTTTAATGTTGCTTTTAAACAGTCGGCAAACGAATACCTTGATTTATGTCATGCTTTATCTCGATACGATCTTTTCAAGTAAATTAGTTGTTTAATAGTAGAATTAAAAAAAAACATATGTTGTGGTCATTACTTTCAATAAACAGGAATAGAATGTATCTTTTTGTTAATTTTTCTCTTCTTTATAGTCCACTAGCTGACCCACGCAACCTCGTTTGCGTCTTCAATTGCCCGTAGCGTGAAAATTTTCCCCGTTTTTGAAACATTCTTCATTGGTGCTCCGCTCCTATTAGTATTACCGTGATGATATATAGCCTATAGCCTTCCTCGATAAATGGACTATCCAACACTGAAAGAATTTTTAAAATCGGTTTAGTAGATCCCGAGATTACCCCCTACAATTTAACAAACACACAAACTTTACTTCTTTATAATATTAGTATAGATGAAAGTTAAAAAAAAGACTGACAATTGTCAATTGGAAAATTTTGGCATCACACAATTTATAATCAAGTTTATCAGAACATCATAGTGATAAAGCAATGCATTAACAATATTCATAAACGTCATCATGACGTCAATGCGGTACGACACGTATTATTAGGGCCGTTACACACAAGGGTAGCGGCTTTATCTCGGGGCGACACGAGGCTGATCCTCGCCCGGATGATCCGGATCAACGCGATCCCGTATCGCTGTGTGCGTGCGGTATCGATTTAGCGTTCTACATACGATGTTTTCTTTCGTTTATTTTATTTTTCATGCACCAGTTACACGTGCATTACTTTAAGATACAATTAAACCTTCTTCTTAGCCTATATTACTCCTAAGATTGTTTGGGGTCTACTACAAGATCTACTAGATTAACCAGTTTTATCTAACTGCCAGTTTTTACCAAGAGCCACTAGTTTCGGATCTCGATACCTAACCCTAAGGACGAGCTGAAGTCATTGCCATAGATGTTCATGACAATTAGAATTGTTGCCGACGGTATAACGTACCTTCTGAGGCAAGGGTATGAAACACCGCCAACTTCAATACTCCATGAAAGAAATTCTTAATGACCGACTTACATTACTCATAACAAATTTCATAAAAATTGTAGAATCACTTATAAATAAAGACTAGGCTACAAATAAAAAATATAAATTAGGTACAATTAAAATAAAATCATCAAGCCCTATCGAAACTACAATACAGCGATATTACCGAAAGGCTGAATGTTCTACTTCTCTCTTTAATTCTTTAACTGTAATCCATCAGAGCAAGGTAGACCATCTGCAGCCGATAGCCATGTTTGTACATGAAACAAAAACAAACCACATGATATGCTGCTATTAAGCAGTCGTGTTGTCGAAGGATTTTCCATCCATTTGAGTAAGAGGCACATAATACCCACTCTGATTTCTCTACACGTATAATTGTTCTTTGTAAGTTAGTATTTTAAATTAACAAAAGCTAGACATAATGAATCTTAAAAGTTGTAGTTTCACAACACTTTCTGCACCATAATTATAATAAAGAATAAGTCATAATATTCCTAATACGTTAATTTAATGCGAATGAAGTTTTACTATGATAATCTATCGTATAAGAAAAGTACGCGAGACAAATAAGTAAAAACGTATTTTAATTGCTTATACATCATAAAATATTCTTTATTGCCTGTTCTTAGATATTAATCTGGTATTATCTCGTTGGTAGTAAAATTGATACCAACTAACTGGGAATTTCACTTTTTTATTTTTATCCATTACGTTAGTACGACGTCTTGTGTAATAAATATCACATAGGTCACAGGGTCGGTCAGCCCGCGAATACAGACAGTACAAATCGATCGATCTAAAATCGAAACCTCAAGTAATTAATAGTTATACAAAAACTATTGATAGTCACAATGCCCGTAATTGTACTATTTCTCAAAAGTTACTATTCGTAGAATCTTCAATGTATAGAAAATCTGAAACGATATATTCAAAAGACTGTAAACGTAACATTTTCCATATTCAAAATCTATAACATCGTCGACCCCGAGGTAGCTCCGTACATCCAGATCTGGCGGTCGCGTAATCCGGCTTAGGACTGATCCGAGTATACGTACGTGTAGTTAAATTGTGTGTGCACAACCTATATATATAATGTTTAGTATGAAAACAGTAACAGAGCGATTTTAAAGTGCACTTTTATTTGTAAGATAGAGAACAGAAGGAAACAGGAACATATATTGCAAAATATACCAGGTATGTATGTGTATAAGGAGTGTGCAATATGGGATTTTGTGTACCTAATGGTTTGAGCTCCTCTAAGGTCGCAACATGTGTCTCGACTTTCGACTACCCGAATAGCAAAAGCTAGTATTACTGACAACGATGCTTTTGAAGAAGTAAGCAAGCTTAAAACATATTTTCTTAACTGATTCAAAGTTTATGATTTGTTGATTTAAGTAATAATGCAAATGATATGTAAACTACTGATGGTCGATGTTTGGCATTTACGACTAAAGATAAAAATTTATTTCGGGTCATAAAAAAATAAGCTTGACTGTTAACGCTACGTAGACTGGTATTCAATGGGAATTATATTAATGTTGTTAATTATATTACGATATTTATGAAAAATAGTTTGGAAGCTCGGTTAGTTTTATTCAACATTTTTTTTTAATTTAATCTATTTGTTAAACAACCAACAAATTGCGAAAGGTACACACTTAATACGATTATGTAGCAATCCAAATTATATCGATATAGAATTTGTCAAATGTGATCGTATTGATTAACGCTATTATATTAGTTACGAAAACATTTAGTACAAAACGCTTATTACTGTCCAAAACACATTAAGAAACTCTATTACACAGACATAATTTACGTCACAAATCCTTAGCAAGTTATTCAACGAAATCCGGATTTGAGTAATCCGGTCGGAGATGTATCCCGGACGGTGGGCAGCCGCTGCCACCTAATCCGGAGATCCGGATCAAGAACTATACTTAGTTCTACATATATGTATGTGCTTACTTAGCTCTAGCTGTCCGAGCTCCTCAGCTCTTTGTTATAAACTAGGTTTTTTCGTGAATATTAGTTCAGAACGTACTTACTAGATTTATTTTATGAAACCTGGTTAACTTTATTAGGAAAGATAAATAAGGAAAGTTTTCTTGATATTTATTAAGAATCTTTACAAATAAATAAAATTGGAATGTCTGTTTGTAATATTAAGATTATCACTTTTTACTTAATGTATAACATGTATGTATACACAGTACATATTCCAAAATAACATTTTTTTTTAACTTTTGTATGTCTGTCTGTCTGTTTGTTCCGGCTAATCAATGGAACGCTGGACCGACTTTGACTGGACTTTGATAGGTAGGTAGCTGATAATACAAGGAGTAACTTAGTAACTACTTTTTTAGACTAGCTTCGCCCCGCGGCGTCAGCCGCAGTACGTCAATAACCGCTGGCTTTAGCTGGATTTAAATGGGCATTTCTTTGAGAATGTGCATATTACGCGGCGGGTGATAAAGAATCTTCTACAGAGCAAATATTGTTCTTTTGATTATTAAAATAAATAATGAAATAATAATAAAATGAAAATAATAATAATTCTTTTGATAATTAAATACTACATTATGAATATAAGTTTTATAGATCTATTCTAGACTATTAGAAATTTGTTTTCAAGCATCGAGATTCTAATTACCATCCATGTCCCATTTTACATTTTCATTAACTTTTTATTCAATATAGCTAAATCTCTTTTGAAGAATGTAATTATAGTCCAATATTCTTAACAACGAATAGTTTCCTTAGCCCTATACACAAATTGTTTTACCTAAATAACATAAATTATTAAGAATAAATGCATTCTTTGAGTGAATTTTACATTGTTGCTAACATACCCCTAAAGAAACTCTACAAAGGAAATTAGTAAGTTTTTTTACTTTTTAACTGACAACCGTTCAAAATTTTGAGAGAATGGTAATAATATTTACAGTAAATGGTAATTAGAAAATGGTAAAGGTAATGAGAAATGGTAATTATAAATGTTTGTTTCAAAATATATCAAATAATAATTTCAAACAAACTAAATATAATGTACTTAACAGTCGTAACATTTTTTTTTATTGTCCCAAAAACTAAATTATCTACTCGTAGAAACAAAAATACAGGTAAACACATGTTTTTCTTTATATTTTAATCATTACACACAAACATTACATTAACAAACAAGAATTAATGTACTTCTTGGTAAGGAGTTGGAAGTAAGCGGTAAAAATAACTAAAAAATTACAAGTCAATGTGAAACTGAGAATTTTGCTCTAAGCAAAGGTTAAATCTGCAAACAAAATTATCTTACTTGTTACGTATCGATTAAAATAAATAAAAATCAATTTAAAAGAAAAAAAAACAAAACGTCTGGCGTAATGATTGGAAATAAACATCAGCTCAATATAAATAACGATTTATTAAGAAAAGTTGTTCAAAGAATTGCCCAAATATATGTAGAATTATTTGATATAAGATTATCATTTTAAGTATTTCAGTTATTATTTATATCTAAGTAACAGTAAGGGATGGTTCCCGAGAGGTAACTAAAGTAAAAAAACAAACTTTTATGTCACCAGGATCGAAATCACCCCCTAAGGTAGTAAAATAGGACAACAGTGTTCACAAACAATATTACTCTTGACCATATTTATGTTTGATTTATTTTTCTTCATTCTAAACACACAATCCCACACATCTCATCTGCATTCGTCATCCACACCATCAAATACCAATCACTTTGTTACGATTAACTTTTACCTAATTACACGGAGGATTACATTACCCAATCATATCAATGTACGGACTGGTTATCACGCGAAAGGGGGTGAAGTAAGGACCGAAGGGGCAGAGGGCCTCCTCCATCAATCATCTTGAGATAATCTGCTGTACTTCAGCCCAATTTGAGGCATGCACTCGGCTTAACGCACACAAACGTAACCTGAGGGACCAGTTTTACGATGAGCTAGCTATTAAACGCAATACGCGTTTGTATACGAAAGCGCACTCGTAAACAAGCCATCATCGCTTTTTGCGTCTTATTACTAGATGTTACTTATTTTTATAAACCAATGATTTTTTTCTTAGAAATTTAATTCGTTTTCGTATTCGATTTAAAAATTCAATGATAAGCAAATATTATGAATGTTACCACACACGTGTTTAACCATCAGTGTGTGTATATCATAATGCAAATCCTTTATGATTATTCTTTTGTGTCTGACTTTAATTTGGTTTTAAAGCCGTCAACCACATTGGTAAGTCCGTGTGTGCGCACATGAAGTTTACGTGTGTGAATTAATCCGGCGGTAACAACAGAGAGAGGCAATCAGCTGAGCCGCTGATCAATCGATAAAAAATGGTGGCGGTGCGGAGTCGTATGGACAAATAACTATGGCCGATGTACGCAATGGTAACGGATGATCCGGACCATTTGTCAAGATTAGGCTTACGAAGCGAAGCGCGTGGATTGCTACGGCTAGTAGCAGTTGCCACCCGTGCTCGATAGGTATACAGAAAATCTATAGTGGGAACCATTTAACTGGTTAACGTCATAAATGATGAATGATCGATGATTATTTCGAAATTAAATTTGATTCATTCGCATCAATAATATAATGATAAAAAGAAAATGATCAACTTAGGTGTATTTACCAGGTTGTATTTTTTACACACTTTTTAAGACACTATATATAATACATCTTAATTTGTGTTAACTATTTATGTAAAATGATTATTTGGAATTGTATATCACGAAATTAGGTGATTTTAAAGTTTAAATAAAATTGGAAAACTATTAGAAGACAAAAAACATCCTCGCTATTGCATTAAAGAAAAAAATCAGTATTTTGTAAGCCCCTTGATGCCCCTAAACTCCTTAATGTTTCGTACTAAAACGGCTCTAAAGCTACGTTATAAATTTAAAACAATCCTTTACTATTTAATACCGACACAATAATTTCATTAGCATCAGTAAATCTAAATTCGTTTTTGAGACAATTCCGCTCATTGTTAAGGGCATCATAAAAACCGTACAAGTGAACGGCAAAGGGCCCTGTTCACCCTAATCGCGGGACCTCGTCTGGCTGGTTTAGGGACGGGGCCCTTAACAAAATCTTAATCCCTATAAAGGGTTAGCAATATTATCTTATTACACTCGCAAGAAATAAACCTTTAATACAAGAGCTTCCTTTAAATTATGATTGCATTATTTTTTTTTTTAATAGAAGAATTCTAATCTATTTGATGTTGGTGTGTAACATAAGAAAATGGATTAAACTGGTAAAGAAATCATAGACATCTCGCTGTAGTAAAGAGTGAAATAAATGTGATTATCAAATATTAGCCGGCATACACTCATACGCAGTACTTACTTGAAATCATACATATTACTCAGTCATAAGTAAATGAATACTCTTATTTATGATTGTTCAATATATTTACTTGTCTATTGAATACTAATATAAGCACTAATATCCAGGATATCTAAATTAGAAAACCACTGGCTGGCTATTACGGGGATCGTTTGAGACAAATCAAAGCAGCTGCTGATATCCTCAGTGTGGTGTCGCGGTAATCTTGTGACGCAGTAGATACATAAATTTGACTTCAATCGCACATTCAAAGCCCATTAATCGCGGATTCAGTGTGGACGTGCCTTTAATGCATACTCGGACTTCAGGGATGTGCGCCGTTAAAACGTGTATTGTAATATTATTTTAATTATTACCTAATGCAATTTAATGCCAACCATTTTTGACAGAATTTTTCCTGGGGTCAAAGACAAAATATAAATAAATCTATCGCTTATAATTATATTTTTTTTTTTGGTAAATTTTCTAAAAATGAATTCTTAGCTAGATCGCCCCCAAAACCCTGTACATACTAAATTTCATTAAAACTGTTGAAACTGTTTCTGACACTCAGATTATATACGTACATATATACAAGAATAGCTCATTTAAACGTTTAGTTAAGACGATGTCGTACGACGGACAGCCGCACATTGTAAAACAATTAAAGTTCCTCGTTAGGACCACCAAGCCGATACACATTTTAAACCAAAGCAAATAATTCCACTGATTTAAAAGATTAGTAAGCTACTTATTCTTTGAAAGTATTCCACCTCAATTTTAGTAGGTACCGAGCAACCCTAAGGGCTAAACCCACATCTACACGCATACGAACTACGACCACTACCGGTGTATCTCCTGAGATCTGATAAGATTCAAATAAGGGATTAGAGAAGGACGCAGAGAGGATTTGCGCCCGCTACCTGCGTGTGGAAGAGGGATAGAGGACCGGATTATCCTCGACGGACCGCGGCAAGTGGTGCCTGTACGTAATATGTGCTATAGTTGCGCTAAGTATAAAGACTTAGCTTAGATTTTAAAGAATTTAAAGCTTAGGAATTAAAATTTGAGAATTATTTTATCTTAAAATTTTCACCTTTTCTTGTATGAAGTATGAAACACAATATTTGTGGATACGAGTACCTATTAAGGTTTAACCTTTCCATCCCGACCGGAGTTTATCATGATTATTACTGCTTAAATTGTAATCATTTATTTCATATTGTATGTCGACTTTCAGGTTAAAATAATATTAGTGTACACCATTGAACGTAGGAACATGCTTCTAGTCAATTATAATAGTGTAAGGTAGATGTATATAAAAACATCTGCTCACTACTATTTAATTTCCTAAACAATACATGTGTACATAAATAAACACATCTATTTTTTATATTTCCCGAGCGGATTAAGGTAAGGTACGAGTAGGATAGGCGAAATCCTGGTATCCGGGATTGCCACGTGTAAGCCTTTATCGGGATTTTCTCGCACCGTCCCTTTTACAATCACTTTTATTTACAATACAGCCTACACGTAACTGAACAGGTGTTAGTGCGTGCAAGGGCATGATCGTTGCGAGGTCACTAGTTTGACCTTATTTTGTAAAATTTTGGGAGTAATTTTAACCTGAAAATTAGATTGACTAAAAACAAATAAAGACATAGTGATGTTTAAAGAAAAGCCGTGATCGTATGCCTTGACTTAAGAATTTCATAGGTACCTACCATTGGCTAATGATATTGCAATTTCATAAAATGAATTGTTATGTAAGGTGACTGAGTAATGTATATTACTGTAGTCTTTATACTATAGATATTCTTTGCTTTTACCAAGTTTGGAGTTAATAAATTATTATATTAATGTTCCTAGTTCTTAAAAAAATAATACCTAAATTAGGTATACATACCTACCTAGTATATAAGTAGATTTCACAAAACGCAATAGATTATAACGACATAACAAAACAACTCATACAAACCTTCTTTCGGATAAAAAGCGGATTTATTTTATAGAATTAAATCTTAATCCACACATTGTAAAGTATATGTGCATCAGGGTTGTCAAATCCCATATATTAAAAAGAATTGAACTCAATCAGGGTTGAAGTTTATACTTTTTTATTCTTTTTTTCCGTTCCGCCGAACTAATCCGTCGGCTTATCTTCAGCTTGCAGTAGAAAGTTACCGACTTGGATTCTACATGTGAAAACGAACTTAAATGTTTAAGATATAGAGTTGATGTTTGTTTGAAGGTAAATTTACACAAGGGTTCTTCAATAGTCAATGAACTTCACAGGGCGAAACCGCGACCTACCATAGGGGCTGGAGCGTTGTCAAATGATTCTGAGTGTCTAAAGACAATGTAACTGGTTACAGCTATTACATTTTATTTCATTTCCATTTAGGACATTGTACATATTTAGGTATTCTTTCTTTTTTTTTAAAAGACAACTCCCGCATTAGGAATATACATCCCGTGTCGCGGGGGACTTTACAAACATACATGTAACGGACACAAAGAACACCCAGACTCAGGACAACATTTTGTGGATCACACAAAGTGATGTCCCACGTGGGATTTGAACCCACGGCACTTGGCGTAGTAGCAAGCGTTGTAGTGAACGCTTAAACCACTAGGCCAAACGTGCAGTTTTGGTTTTCGATATAGAAAAATATTGGTATGATTTCAATTAAAAGTTTGTTTAGCTCAGTAATATTGTTACCAAGGCTGTTGGCGTACGAATTGAGAGGAATAAATCAATTTTTATTTTCACTTGTCCCAATGGAGAAAACTATCCGGATATAGTGTAAAGTCCGTAGATTATCGGCAGAGGCAAAGAGTATTCTGTATCAAGTATTACAGAACTTTGATAGATCTTTTCACACAAATAAATGAATTTTACAGATTTATTTTCGTGACTTAGACTATTCAAGTTTCTACTCTGAACATTAATCATATAGATATCCTTAATCGTCAAAGACATATGTTTGTACGTATATATTTTAATAGTAAATTTAATATGTCGTACAAAGAAAGGGAGTTTGCATCGCTCCCAACATCTATGCATGGAGATTTTCTTGTACAAGGAGGGGATTATTGCAATTAGTTTGGATGTAGGAGTCGTCTACTCTATTGAATGTGGCATTTACCTAATTTTGTTTTTAAATAATATATTTTGCCAGGCAAAAACAATGTTTGTTCAATACACAAAATATAACCTCAAAGTTTAATGTGGAACTCCTCTTACTTTAATTAACAGTTAAAATTATTTATGGATTATATCTGAGTAAGATATTTCTAATGTATTTTCTGAAATTGCATGCATTGCTTGGGTATTTTCTGATTCGATTGATTCCGTAATCTATACTAATATTATAAAGAAGTAAAGTTTGTGTGTTTGTTAAATTGTAGGGGCTAATCTCGGGATCTACTACACCGATTTTAAAAATTCTTTCAGTGTTGGATAGTCCATTTATCGAGGAAGGCTATAGGCTATATATCATCACGGTAATACTAATAGGAGCGGAGCACCAATGAAGAATGTTTCAAAAACGGGGAAAATTTTCACGCTACGGGCAATTGAAGACGCAAACGAGGTTGCGTGGGTCAGCTAGTGATTAATAAATTCAAAACTCTCTAATATGTATTGTAAAAGGTGAGAAACGATTTTAGAATTACGAAAACGTATTCATCAAAACTGATTGTTTTGTTTTAAATATTATTGACAGCTTCAATGTCGTTCCGTTTGCGCGGCTGCTCGTTACGTACGGATATAAATATTTTATTCTCGGATAAAGCCGGACCCGACGAATAATCCTGGCTGGACGAGTACAAAAACAGATAAGCCTCTAGTACGATTAAGTGCTGAGTTTTTGTATGTTATTATTCACTCACTCCTCTCCCTTTCTATTTCTGTCTCATTTTAGTAATATTTTGCTATTAAAAGTTGGGGTTGTAATTTTATTTCAATACACAATGTTTTTTCAAACTACAGGTATATCGTTTGTGTTATTGAAACACAATTGTAAAGTTCATGCGATTGCTCCAGATTTTTTTTAAGTTTTTTTATTATCTGTATTTTTTCAGACTTCCATACATTATCATTCCCTAACTTTCACTTACAAAGACATTGTTTGTTTTTAATAAAACACTGACAACCTTAAAAGGTAAGCGTTACCAGAGATTCTGTAATACTCTTTTTGATCTATACTGCTATGTCCCCTCTCTTCGCCCTATTTGCCATCATCCTGTGATTTACTCACAAACAGTAACACCTTTATTTACGCCACGATACCGACTTTCATACAAACATCTTAAAGGAATATCTTATGAAATATCACAGTAATTACGTACAATATTTTCATCCGTCAATATGCCTAAGGTTTTGTTTACCGTTGGTGCGTGCCTTTGATGTTTTTGCGTTCGACTTATCCAATAACGTTAATGTGAATGTGTCTTTATGATACCACCGCAGGTTTCCTTTAGCACGCCACGAATATCAATTGATTAGTATAATGTAATAACAGAAAGACATGATTCATCACTGTTTTTTGGATGTGTTGCGAATTTCCTGTCAATACGATAGAATTAACACACGCTTGGAATAACAAGATTATATTTGCTATATCACATAAAATATCGGTAATACACCACGATACCGACAACAATACTCCATTTTATATAAGCATAACCGTTGGAACGATACCACGCATATTAAATACGGGGCTCTTACTGTTTCGATTAAGTAATTAAATGACACCATCGATTTATGTTTGTACTTATCTACAAAATTTAAAAAAAAAACGTTGTACTATTGGTGATTACGTATAACAGTTATAACAACAAAGGTCTACCATAATTGTCTTTAATTTTATATAGTTTCGAACTTACGGTCTTGATCTCTCTCTTTAGAAAGAAGGCTTTAGCGTGCCAGCTATACTTGGTTGCTACAAGGTGTGTTTCACTTCTCTTTATAGTACTTTGGTCCTGTATAGTTTACTCTTTAGTGACACTCCGTATTTTTACCATTACCATACAGAATATCTCTACAGCTTCTTCTGCTTCTAAAAGTTCTAGTAACAAATACAAGCATTATATAGTAATGTAGATTGAATATTTAAATCTGTCAGCAATAAACTTTGATATCTGGAATTAAAAATGTCATTATTGTATTCAAAACTCATAAGCAGGATGATGACAGACCAGGAAAATGAACAAGATTTACAAAGTGAGTCACTTCACGATTCTACTGACCAATTCTGTACTTGATTCTATAAACTCTGGTTTTGAATACACAATACAGTATCCATAACTTTTTATCAATAAATGAATTGCTTTTCAAATGGAAAATTAGTACATAGATACACTTCAGATCTCTCATATGAATGCTACGAGTATCATTGTATGAATGGTGGCTGTTCGCTCTCCGCGGTTCACGATCCGTTCCGTTCGTGCCCGCTTAAGCCAGATTTCAATAGAGTATAATCTCGCCCTAATGAATCTCCAATCCGGATTATCGAGGGGGCTCTATAATAGGTGAACGCCGTACACTGCAAACGAGTGAGATTTTGCTAAAGAAAAAATAATAGTGTTGCGCCACTGTTCAAATGTGATGATAGTGGCTCATCACTATTGTTTTTATCTAAATACATACTTTAATAATTTGAAAACAAATTACTTCTACATGAAATTATATATTGCGATAGTTCTACTGAAATGTAGTCATTACATTACTAAGGTCACACAGAAGCATCTGGATAGTTTGACGTTAAAACTATTAAAAAAAAACAGATATTAAGTTTTCAGAAATATTTAGAATGATATAATATGGGTTACCTTTATATATTATGAAACTATGTCTTAAATCAGATGTCTGATTCCGTCCAATAAATTGTAAAGGCCGCACGACACTTGGCTAATCCCATTGGCGAGCATTAGAACGGCTTTGTGCGGACAGATCTCGCTCGCACGCCGAAATTACCTAGCAATTGGTAGCCGCGCCGAATTGCCAACGGGCTCAGTCTAAATCGGCTGCAGACACTTTTATTGCCCAGCGAAATCCCGCTGACCCGAGCTCGAGCCGATCCCGGACTGCTCTTTATCCCGGCCCGCTTAATCCCGGATTTGACGTCGCTTAATCCGAACCCGTGTTGGGTATCGCGTCGACACAGGCCTCACCCACACTCTTGTTTCTACATTCTATATTCTCCTATATTGATTTCTGATTTTACGGCGCACCTTCATTGAACTCGCTCAAAGCACACGTAAACAAAACGATAGCTGACCCTTTAGGGATTATCTTGACGCGTTGTTATATTAATAAAGAATTAATTCATTTTTATTATAAATGTGATGAAATAATTCAATCGGGACGAAAGTAATCCATAACTGTCAAAGGACACGGGATTATGCATCATGAAATGCATCGTATTTCAGATATTTGAGCTCAATAATATAAAATTGTATGCAAAAAATGAGCAGATTAATTTGTGTTTTCATTGGACGGTGCGTTATGCGAAAAATTGGGCGGTCGGGAAGCAAATGAAAATGATCGCTCGTATAATTTTATTCTCGGTGGATTGTCGTTCGCAAAGTATACTAGTTACCAATATGTATGAATTGATATTTTGAATTCTTTATGCAATTTCTCTTTATTTATAGCAAATAGATTTTAAGTCCGCTATTGTTACCACTTTCAAATGTACTTTTAACCGGTACTTGCATAAATCATTACACAAATGCACGAACTAAAAGATGACGACATTAAACTGTAGTCCATTTATGTCGGCTGCACTTTGGATTTGGTAAAATACATAATTATATTTCGCGTTTAGAAGCCAAAATTATATTCGATGGCAAAGCGAATAGTCGAGTGTTTCCCATTTTAATGAGGATTATAGTTTCTAGTGCATTTAGAGCACTTCACGCGGTAAAATTAATTACTAAATCGAGTCTATACTGCGCTATAAATACGATTCGTTTGAAAGCCTACCGCGCGTGCAATTTTGGGGTAATCCGGCCTTTAGACAGTTGTTTTTAATTGTCTAGGGCTACCAATAGTTGTGAACGTGCACACACATTATGTATTTATAGTTTTATAAATAAATTGTTTTTTTCTAATGGAATCTGCCGTTCATGATACGTAGGTATAACTAAACACACAATTCAGAATTTTATTTTTTCAGTAGATCTTTATATATTGCGGTTCCTGTATCTACTTTGAAGCGCACAAGAAACGAAGTACGTAATTTAATAAATTATACGTATTAAAAATCAAAACTAAACTTTTGCCTTGAAATATAAGCATGTTTGTACATTGGGACATATATATAAAGCTATGAAAACATAGAAACATTTAATGAAATTGACATATTTTTAAAGCAATTCGCGAGTCGTAATATAACCATTTTGTATCTCACATCATAATGAACATTGAAGCCACAACCAAACATTAGTACAATTTAGGCGATAATGCCACTAAGTCCTCGTTCACACTAGCCGCGGTATTACTGCAGGACGTTAATTAGTCGGCGAGCGTGCCCGCAGCCTAAACAGGCTTTTAACTTTTCAAATGCTTTCATTAACTGTGTGGGATATTTGGTCGCTATTTCCACATCTATTGATTGGGAATAGTGCGTATTAATAGTAATGTTAATTTAGTTTATTTGAATGTTAAAAACGTTTTAGTGCATTAAACATATTTTGAGATATTAACTAAATAGCTCACGTACCTGGCACCTGGTAAACGTAGTCATTTGAGTTCGAAGATGTTTCCAAAACATATTCAATTATATTCTTAAGAGTTTGTCATTTTTTGATTCATACTATTATATTTGAAGGCTTTGTGAGGTTGTGAAGATTGCTGGCATAAATAAGGTATTTGTAATAAAAATAATAATAATACGTTTTTTGCCTACGCAGTATTTGAGTGTGACATTAGTATTAAACAATAACGCATAAAATGGAATTGAAAACTATTTTGTTGAACAACATCTTTATTCATAATGTAGTAATAATTTTTCTTTTTGGAAAAAGTGCTTTAAACTGTGTTTAATTCAGAGTTCTAGAAAAGTAGATCTTCTTTTAATTTCAAATTTTTGGGCCCAAACGTAAAAGCTATCGAAACACTTCATATAAAATATAGAATAGCGCGTCAATCGAAATACTTAATAGATATTTGATTATAATAATAGGTTTTAGTGCTCATATTGTCACACGTTAATCAGTTTCAAGTGTTTTAAAATATTATTTCTTAAAACCTAAAAACATTATTTGAGAAATACGATTACATGTACAGTGTCGGTTGAGGTGGCTAGTTGCGCGGGGAAAGCTGCCTTAATCCGTCCGCCACAAGACGTCGCTTGTTGCCCGCTTGTACGGATTCCCACTATGTCTACTGTTTGTGTATAATAACCGCTAAAATAATGAGATAATCACAGTTAGAACCTGTTGAAATTTTACTGTGAGTTTTACAACATTCTTAAATAATCGATTACGGCTTTGTAATCGATTACCTCCAATTTTAGTATGTTGTAAAACTCACAGTAAAATTGCAGCAGGTTCAATCTGAATTGTAATAAAACTCTTAACCTGGGATATATGTCAAAGCTGAGAGAATGCGCATATATTCGTCTAGTGTTTCTAGCTATGAGAGTATATACAAGAAACAATGTTTATTCTCGGCGCCGGCCAGTTTCCTAAACCGCCGCAAGATTTAGTTAACCGTCGGACGCACATCGGTGCAGATTAATTATTTATGGACGACCCCCTGCCCGGCGGGCAGGTTTAGCCACCCAGACGCTCTCCGATTCCTCTCTCATGCAAACTACTCGTCTTAACTCAAAACTGACGTGCAAACTTAAATATTTACAACTGGTATTTACCTACCAAATGTTAAGGTCGCTTTTGCTTTGACTAAATAATTTAAAGGTCCTTTGTCTTCATTGTCCGGCGTAAAGATCTGGGGGCTTGCGATGACCACCTTGTCATGGCAAGCTTTGCTGTAAATCTACATTGCATCTTTGCCGTGCCGTAATCGCTTAAGCCTGGCTCGACTAGCCCGCTGCTAAATGAATACCTATAAATTCGTAGACTTTATAGTATTCGTTGCTATATGATGATGTAAAATCGATACAAGAAGCGTACCTTTTCCCTCGGCACGTATCGAGTTATGCGTACATGTCGTTTTAATCCTTAAGACGAAGCAGAGCACGTAATATGTAGAAACCTTCTTAACCTAACAGGATTATCGTCGGAGGCAAGCATTTCACGGCCGGATCACGCCTTGCCTCGGCTAAGGCACAGATTTGATTACACAAATGAGATTAATACTTAAACGCATATTGTTACGCGTACGTCAAGCCGTAGACCTTCTTAGTCGCTACGTGCTATATGTCGTAGAGAGCAGAGAGGAAATATATATATCCGAAGATTTAGTAATGACTACCTCGTATTTTAAACTTGAGAATATGATGTATAGGAAACTAGGAAGTGACTCTTATAACTTAGGTACAATTAATCTTCATTACTTGAAGATGCAGGAGAAACTATTATTTATTTTAACTGCCTCGGTGGCGTAGTGGTAGCGTATGCGACTGCTAAGCTTGAGGTCTCGGGTTCGATTCCCGGGTCGGACTAAATGTTTGTATGATCTGCAAATATTTGTTTCGGAGTTTGGGTGTTTTCTATGTATAATATGAATGTATTTACAAAAAAAAGGATGTTTATATCAGTTGTCTAGTACCCATAACACAAGCTCTGCTTAGCTTGGGACTAGATGGCGTTGTGTATTAAATGTCCGGAATATTTATTTATTTATTTATTTATTGTGTCTTGTCTTGCTAAACTATTAGATATACTAATTTTGTGGAAGTCAAATGACATCCGACATCTATCTACTCGTATGTCTGTCGTCAGACTAGATTACCCTTCAAAACGAGTGAGTTATTGTTACCTTAACTATAATATATTAAATTAAATAAAATGTAAATACATACTGTTACGTAATTACATAAACCTATTTTTCTGATAATAACAAACAAAATTATGCACGATCAGATAATAACATTTGTAAATATGTGTGAATTGTTTTCTCTAAACAAAGATACACAAAGTCACACGGCTTCTCCACATACGTAGCGATGCGAATATTCCGTAGATATTTCACGACGTCAATTAAAACGGTAATAAACGAGACCTCAAAAAGGCCATTTGTAATGTGGAGACAATCACAGCTCCCGGAGTAAAGTGACAAACGACGCTCCGATAGCGAACGTCTAAACCGAGCTTTTGAACTTCTTTGACGCACGCCAGTCGATAAGCGAGACATCGCGACAGCTCATTGTATCTATAGCATTCTTAACAATGGTGTTCGTTTTGCAAGTTTTCACCCAGCCGTAAGTGGGTAAATGTGTTACCGATTGACGAGGGGTGGCACAAAAGCGCGAACGGCACACGACACTCATTCATGAAATGTTGCCTCAGCAACCGCTAAGATAATGATGACGTTTCCTTCTAGCCTCACCCTTATGTGAAATTCAATTAATTACCTACTTTGGGGAGTTCGTTAAAACGTATCACTTTAATATATACACGAAAGTTTTTGTGCTTTTCATACACATGTGTTCTCAGGTGACGAGTACCTTATGACATTGAAATGAATGAGAGTTAATTATACCCAAGCTCTTTACGGCTCAAGAGATAGATGTTTGATCAACATACTGTAACTTTCAAAACTTTTTAAACATATTTTATAAAGCCCTTGTATGTATTGACTCTCTCTAAGCTCGATTATTACAAATAATTTTACACACCGTGTTCTAAACAGTCAAGTACTAAGTCTAATCATGTTTTTATGTAAATTAAAAGTTAGATTAGAGTAAGTTTTGTTAAACAAAACAAACATGTACTAAAATTACTGAAGTCGGAGGTGTAAAGTCTTGCGAAACTCTCTCAAAATTCACTCATTTAAATTCATTAGTAAAACAGTGTCAAATATTTGGGCCATTGCTCTCGGAGGGGATGAACCGAGTTTCTTAATTAAACCCACAAACACGCCCTATGACAGCTGTAACGCCTTCATAATTGTTGTTAGCCTTATCTTGAGTCGTATTGTACAAGGTAGTATAGCTCAAGCACAATATCATTTTATTAAGTACAGCTGAAAATTGATTTACAAATACATGAACAATAAAGTAACAGTATTATTTTATACAAACATTTTAAACACTAGGAAATGTCAAGATATTTAGATACAATAATTATTAAAATTCGGTTTATATGTCAGTCTGTGCCTATAATATTTATGTATTTTTTTCAAGAACTTATACTAATTGCAACTGTTAAGATAAAGATCCCAAGATAGCAATATGCAATTGACAGGCAAAAGTGAGTATATTCTTAATTGATTGATTATATAATCATACTATTTATATTATACATTTTTATCTCTTAATAAGGATTATTACACAGTTTTGAGATACAGTGTAGATATTTCAAACTTAGGTTTTTTTTTTTTTTTTATTGAATAGTGGGCAAACGAGCAGACGTATCACCTGATGGTAAGCGATTACCGCCGCCCATAGACACCCGCAACACCAAAGTCACAAGTGCGTTGCCGACCTTTGGGGGATGGGAGAGGGGATGGGGGTAGGGGTTGGGGTATGGGCCTCCGGTATCCTCACTCACTCGGTGAAACACAGCGCAAACGCTATTTCACACCGGTTTTCTGTGAGGCCGTGGTATCACTCCGGTTGAGCCGACTCATTCATGCCGAAGTATAGCTCTCCCACGGTTACTTCTTCTTCTTAGGTACTTCAGACTGCAAACACAGATTTCCATATAATCAAAGTGACACACATACTAGTACCAGACAGATGATCTAGATATTTTTATATTTATATATATATATATTTATATCTATATATATATAACACTAAATACAGCCTAATTGATAAATTCAATCTGATTCACGCAACCTCATACCTTTTTTTTTTTTTTTTTTTTTTACGCGGGGATTGCTTTTCGCACCATACCCTTCATGGGGAGACGAAGGGCGTGTGTGGGACTCCCGGAAGACCGGTCTACCCACTAAACCCCGCGGCGGCCTACCTCGGCAGTCAAGGGGAGCTCCAGGAACGCATCGGCGGCTTCTGGAACGCAACCTCATACCTAATAATAAAAAAAAAACGCCTATAAAAAGATACAACAGTTTGTGTATCCCAGTCTCGTAATGAAATATAAATAACAAACCTAACACTACATTGTATGAAATAATTCATTGTCTTCCAATATAATGTATACCTACGTAGGTAGTTAAGAGTGCATGCAGTTAACAGGAAGTTGTACTAAAGTTAAATCTGAGTATTAAAGTAGAACATAATAAAGGCTACGGGGCTTAGACGTAAGCCCTGTGCGTCTTAGGCTAGGTCGTGTTACCTTCCTAGACGGAGCGGTCAGTTGATACACGCGGCTAAGCTTACTTATACTGTATACCTGCTTAAAACTGCCCCTCTGTGTTTCGAAATATGCGTGATAACAAGTACATAACCTATATGAGTATAACTTCTGGTGTAATGATTATACAAGAAGACTTCTGGGATAAAGATGTCCTATCATATCTAAGAACTGATGAGATTTGTGTATTGTTACATTTTTTCAAATTAATGAATGTCCAATAATTAGCTGGTTTGTTTTATACCGTCGGTTAACTACTTCAAATATGTTAATATAAAAAAAACTTTATTTCAGTCATTTCATAATGATGTTAACTTTATATCACGCTCCATACAGGTTATGTTTTTAAAAGGTGGTGTATAAAGTAGAATATTTATCTATAAGAACGATTGTCAAAAATGATTAATAGTCAGTATCACTCATTCAGTGTTAGAATTTCGACAATAATTAAAAACTTTTTTTAAATCTTAGTAAACTATTAAATTATTATTATTAATAACATGAATTTGATCACTCTACCTTATACGAACATTACATAGCAATTAAATAGAGGTTTGGAATTGGAAACTGGAACTTATAAATCAACACTAACAGGCAGTAAATATTGGTATTTCATCTAATTTACCTTGACAATTCAGCACATGCTGTGGCGTCTATTTGTGTCGATCTATGATTTTTAACTGTAACTTCAATTTAACATTCATAAATGTCACTTAGTGTCTTAATTGAATAAATGATTTTGAATTTGAATTAGTTAGTTTTTACGTTAATTTTAAAGGGATAGGTTTCATTAATGTTGAAAACAACCTATTCAAAGGTAAAAATAAATATGCTAAAAATAGACCTTTGATGTTTCCTCTAAAGTAAGTTTGATACAAGTTCACATTGAGGTGTGATAAAAATTATAAGGCTTTCCTTTTTTCTTTTTATTTTATTAGTTAAATAATTAATTTTATACATTTAAAATAACTATAAACTACTGAGAAATTATCTTTCCAATTTCAAAAGATTGCACTAGAAAAGTTAAAATAATTATATAAAAGGCATTAGATTAAAGTTAAACCATAGTTAATATAGATTTTTCTAATAAAATGTTGCTCAGTAATGTGCTTTTGCATTGTTTAATTCAGCATTAGACCGTCTGCCGTGGTCAGGTGAAAGTTAAGGGAGAGTCGTAAAGGAATTAACAGACTACCGTAGGTGTTACCTACATCGACCCGACAAGGAGACTCTCTAAATTAAACTCAAACAAACTTAATTTTTGAGTTACTGCTTAGACAATTGAATTGTCTAGGAGTTCCAAGAGAATGTGTGTGGGGGGTTAAGCTAAATTTGTATCTTTACTGAATGAACGATCTTTAGGGTATTCACGGCTATCTATATTAAAGTAGTCCACCTCCTTTATTTTGGCAAGTTCATCTACAAATACTATTTTGCTAAACTGTTATTGTATACCAAGATATGGTATACCATAATAACATACAAGGTCCTCTGATATTGTGACCTCTGATAAACAGATATGTTGTCTCTCTCTATCTTTGTAGAGTTATTTGATAATTCAATGATTGAACTTGAAAATGTAGTAAGTAATCTTTAAATTTGATTTCATTTTAAAAGAAGGATATCAAATTATAGAAAAAATAATGAAAACTGATATTTAACTATTGTAATTTTGTTATCAATCAGAGATCGAAGCTAAGAGCCCACTTTGATTGGTTTTATTACTATGAATTTTTGTCACAATTCCCTACAATTAGTTAAATGTGGAAAATGAAGGTAAACTAGGTATATACCTATTACTATTTCCTATATAGCGCAATAAATATGATGTAAATATATTGAAAACAAAAGGTAGCATTGAATGATAGCATGCCATGGTATTTGCTAGGTTTCAGCATCCGTCACGCCACGACTTACCGATCTAAATAGATCATCGCTCACGAACCTTATATGAACACGCAAATCCAATAGTACTGAATGTCCCTCGCCTTTCGAATATCTGTAGTATGATTTTTGATTCGCCTTTCATTAGCTTAATTATATTATTTGTGTACACTGCATCGGATTGCCCATTAATTAGAAGAAAACTCAAAATATAAATGTCAAAACCATCGTTTAAGGAAAAGTTTTTGAACTACTTCAAATTGACTTGAACCGCTACGGAATTCTTCTTTTCCTCTTGTTGCGAAATGAAAAGTTTCAACATGATGTGTATACCTAATGGCTCCTTGAGTATAGTAATATAGAAGGCTGGACAATCGCCGTAAAAATACCACAAATGTTTAGTTTTTAACAGAAAGATAATACAGAGATACCTACTTCAAACAATACCTTGATACCCAAAGAGTTCTATATCAACTAATCCTATCATTGTTCACCTTATTCGACATTATTTGGCACTCACGCCGAACTCAATTTTTTGAGCCTTTTTAAATAAATAATTAAATATTTAGGACATCAACACACAACGCCATCTAGTCCCAAGCTAAGCATAGTTTGTGTTATGGGTATTAGAACAACAGATATAAATACATTTATACCTTTTTTTTGTAAACACATACATTTTACACATAGAAAACATCCATACTCCGAAACCAATATGTGCAGATCATACAAAAATTTGGTCCGACCCGGGAATTGAAACCACCGAGGCAGTCAATCAAAAGTTAAAAAATCTTTTTACTTATGAACTTTGATTTATTAAAATTTTATATCAAATACTACTTTAACTTAATACTACACTACTTTCTCTTTTGAACATAATTGCGTATAAATTAATACGCTTACTTATAAGTTCGTACGTGTTTTCAAGGCAGACTTAATTAAAGCAGTGTTCTTAGGGGCGGGCTTCGGATGAGTCTTTTAGCGAATACTTACGTTAACTCCGAGTAAGTACGCGTGTCTCACGGCTCATTGTTAATGCTTTGTGATTTCTATATAACATACTGGAAGAGACACATGCTATGAAGTTTTCTTATTTTATTTTTCAATGCACTCAGTAATCAAATCTCTCTGATTCCATTGAAACTTGATTTTAAAAGTATTGGTGTATTTAGATTTACATTTTTAATTTCACCGTTTTCTATCTACTTCTTTTATATATCGACTTATATACAACTGCCTCGTTGGTCTGATTGGTTAGCGTAAGCGACTGCAGATCAAGAGGTCTCGGATCCGGTTCCCGGGTCGGACTGCTGTTGAATTTTTCTTACAACAAATTCCTAATAGCAGCTCAGAGTATGGGGCAGATGGCGGTCTTTCCGCCCGTGCATCGGAGAGCACGTTAGGCCGTCGGTCCCGATTGTCATGAACATCTACGGCAATCGTTATTGGGAAGTCAGTGCCCTCACATATACTGACAACTAGTTCAACCTTCGAATTCAGTTCGCCTTCAGTGTGTAAAAACTGATATTCAGGTAAAACCGGTTGAACTACGAGTAGTAGCCGATCCCAAATACTCTTGGGAATTTTTTTTTTTCAATATAGCTAAATTTTGTTCACAGAAAAGTGTCAGATAAGAATTGTAACTAAGTATAAGAAATAGCTTATCAACAACTATAGACGATGACGTTTCTAGACACCTCATATCTATGGTTCAAGTTAAGGGTACATTACGGAAAGAGGTAGAATTAGATTGTGAACATATCTGTTTAAGCCTTAACATGAACTGCGAGACGGGTTGGTGACGAATGAAATAAGTACCTATCACATACCTTATAGTAAAGATGTAAGAAGATAATACATTACGAGTATTATACTATTCTAGTTCCCTTTTGATAATAAAGATTTGTTCGATTAAGACTTCATTTTAAATATAGGATAAATTAAAATTTATCTAAGCTTCTCTTTTTTACTCAAAAATATTTCAAAAAAGCATTCTTTGCATGTTTTTTTATGGAATATGGGGGCAATGTATCTACATCTTTAGATAATGTTTATTTTTACTGTGACATATCTAATTATTACGCTATTTAATAATACAGATGACAGATGACTGTTGATTGATGACTATGATGATTGCTCATGTTTCTCAGTTCTCTTAAACTATATATTACTAGCGTTTGCGCGCGGCTTTGCCCGCTTGTTTGTCAGTTATCGCTGTTATCGCAGCAAAGGGTATGTCCTTCACCAATAATCGAAGTATCACCATGTCAAATTTTATTGAAATCGGTGCAGCGTGCGGCCGTGAAAGCAGGACAGACAGACTGAGTTACTTTCGCATTTATAATATAAGTATACGTCTTCGTTTCACAGTACTAAACCTATTTTAATGGTTGTTAGTTTATAGAGTTTTCGAACAACAGAATAACTATCATTGTATTACCATCGAAAAATGGTTTGGCTTAAATTTCTTTAAGTCGTACTCGAAATAAGCTTGTTGAAGCTATAGCTCTTCCTAGTACTATTTAAGCCAGACGTTCATGTCTGTTAGAACAAAGTTTTAATTCTGTACTTACCTACACTTAAACTGGGCGAACAAGGCACTCGTACAATAAAACTCTTTTCAAGTAATCGGTTGAACTCAAACTCAATAACTTGTATTGTTCTTTAGAAACGCTATAACGACTGGAAATTATTCTAGTTTGGTTAAAATAAATAAATAGTGTGATTTCATTCATGTTCGATATTTTTATAAGGGAGTATTTTTGTACATGCTTAAATTACAAATTCAAAAGTGACTCTGTCTACATGAAAATGAAATTTGACAAGTACGAGTAGATACTTTGATTCTTGAGGAAGGATAGAAGTTACTCATTATCGCGCTAACCGACATACATGTGGGCGGAGTCGAAAAAAGCTAATTTCGTATCATCATCAACAACCCATAATGTCCCACTCTGGGCTCGGGTCTTCTCTCAGGAGAGGGTTAAGACCATACGTCCCCACGCTGGCCAAGTGCGGGTTGGACACTGGCAAAACAACGTTGTGGCTACGTAATCTTGCCGTTGGATGTTTTTAAGCCGCCCAAAGGCCTCCAACTAAGCTTCACGACTGTTATCTTACGATAACAACTGGGACCGACTGCTTAACGTGACCTTCTAATCACAGAGACGCTCATGGTAACATGCTAGCAGCGGTCACCCATCCTGGTACTGACCGTGCCGTCGTTGCTTAATTTCTTATAAAAGAACTGAATTTATTAAGGTCTGTAGTAAAAGTAGCTTGTATATCTGAATAATTAAAATTATTTATATAATTTATTCGATTGAAGTTACCCATACCCATTTAGATACATAAATGCATAATCCCGAAAGTGGTTGACCGAAGTGTATTAAGCTTCCCCACTTTAAAGAAACGATTCGTAAATATTATACCATATCAATTACATAAGGGAATTGGTATTGATCATGCCAACAGATTGGAAGCATAAACAATAGGTTGAACAGTTTCATATCTATTATTCGAATTGTATGTTGGCGAAATGTGGCCCTTGGTTTTTGCTTTAAAAAAGAAAGATATAATTGAAAAATGGAAATTAAACAAATTTCTTCAACATCTATTATATCATTTCAAATTTCATTTCGTCTATTGTACGTTTAATAAACAACATCTAAAGTCTACACAAACTATAACCTCACCTATCTCATTTAATTAATATTCAATTCCGCGTATAGTTTCATAAAGCAAGGGTTTTAGCTGACCAAAGGACTGTCTCGGACAGTGGCCGACCCACAACTAAACCTCACCTAATCCAAGTCCGGTATTAAATCGTAGGCTAGGTGCTAACCTGCGACTACCCTCCAAACACCCAGGGTTGACCAAAGCCTTTATTACTGTTTATCAAATAATTTTGGGAACTCTTAGATTGGCAAAATATACAAAGCGTCTAATAAATAAATTAACATTTCTGTATGGTATTTAAAATGTATTTTTTTTCATTTGAAGTAGACCTATTCATTTCTTTTCAATTTGTATTCTATGTACATGTGCCAGCAATGCGACATTTTGATTATCAGAATGCGTATATGTAAATATTTTCGGACATTGAAATGTTACGAGTATTAAAATATCTTTTTCGGTTACCCTGATTGACATAAACTGTTTCGCTAAAGACCTTATCTAAAACTATTGAGAGTTAGAGCGAAACTGTAATTCCTATTTCAAAAGTACATACGTAACCCAAAAGCTAACACAGCTTAACCCACCTACACCCTATTATTAAAAGATTATTGCGGTGAAATTTATAATTTCACTATGTTTTGTAGAACCGAATTCCGGTATAGTAGGTATTATGTAAATTCAATAACTGCGGTCTTAGAGACATCTATTGTTTTCATCGGATACTCTAAATCACTTTGTTTGCGTTTATCATAGCGAACGTAGGGAAATTTTGGCACGTGTGTTCTATTAAATGAGACTTTGGGATCGTAGTTTAGGGTTTTGCCTTTTCCTCGTTAAGTTTTTATCTCTTGAAACGAGAATTTAAGTATTTATATGTTATTTATCGTCTTTTATAATTGTATGTTATTGTACGACAAAGTTAAAAGTGTTTTGTATTTGTCAAGGCAGTCTGTTTGTCGCTAACATTACCTTCAGTTATTACAATATTTAAACTAATCGCGAATCTAACATTTGCTTTTATTGATTCTTAAGTTTTTACATTCAAGACTTCTTAATTTCGTGTCTCACAAATTCCTTAGGGAGAAAAATATATTCGGTTTTAGTAACGTTAATAATTAGTTATAAAAATTGCTAGAAATGGGTAAAAACTATTTAATATCTTGCTAAGAAATCATTTACAAAGAAGGCCGGTGAAAGCATCGGTCGACACAAAGAGATGGGCAGCCGCTTCCCTGCTTCAAGGATTAATTATTATTTTAACATTTCAGTAGGTTTTTTGCCCCGTTCGCGAGCAAGTCAAAAGCATTGCTTTCTCGCTTGAAAAGTTACTAAATAATTAAGACGCCTTCTTAGCGACAGGCGTTTTGACGGCCAAGATACTAAGTACGTGAGTTTTAAGAAGCGTCTTCGAGAAAAGATTTTTTATTACTTTTCTTTCGCTTTAAAGCCCTAAGTTTTCAGTTCTATGATATCTATTAGTATGCTTTACAGTGTTAAATGGAGTAAATAATATATTGTCAGAACCAAAGATGGTGATAAATAAAAATAATCCAACTACAACCATTTTATGCCTTTATCGTAAACGTTAAATACGTTTAATTCACGAGGAACATAATATTTCCAAATGTTATTTTTAACGAATATTTTTTGTATAATAATATTATGTATTATTGTACCATCCAGATTTTATTTTCGCTAAACCAATATACTTAAGACACCTATTAATTAATACTTTTGGGTTCAGTTTCTTTTACATAACAAGTGTTCCAAATATCACATTCAAATTCGTAAGTTAAGAAAGGTTCCGAAAAAATATTTATACTGCAAAGCCTTTAATTGCCTACTGAAATAGTGTCGGTGCTGTAATACTGTTGGCAAATTATCTTTTATACTCAAACATATTTTTAATTTGCAGAGGTATCTAATTTTTGCTCTATTCGGTTACTTTGGTGATAATATATGTTTTTTTTTGTTGAAGGTAAAACTCTACCAGTCCACTGTGTGGTAGAAGCAGTATCGTCGCTGGAAGAAGGTACCTGGAGACGACGAGCTGTCGTCGAGACAGATAGCTACGTTATCATACCGGCAGCTACAGCCTTTCATGAGCTTGTTCCTGCAGCTATGATGCGGCTTGGCTATCCGAACGAATTAGCTGCTTCTGCTAAGGGTGAGTTGATGTTGATAAAGATCACATAATTACAATAGACTTATATCATATTATATTATAATCACATTAATCGTAACCACAAATATTTTCTTTGTTACCAGGTCATGTAATCATAAATAACTGGAAACCGTTACCTTTTGAAAGAATCTCTGATGGACCGATGGCTACTGTGGGTGAACTTCTTGGCGAACTGACCACTGTAGTGACGCTTCGCATCCAGCTCTTAAGACCCAGGCCGACTCCTTTACAGGACATCAAAGACAAGCTCTTGAGGCTTTTATTGGTGCAGAGTCGGCCTTTGTTGATGTCGACGGGCTGTCCTTTAGATGAGGTAAGAAAGGTACCTACATTAATAAAAAATATTGTAAAAAATGAAAATGAACAATTGCAGCACAGTTTTGTTTCTAATAAAACTATATGCCAGCAATTTGTCGAACTCAAAATCTTATTAATACATAATTTGAAGGTTATCCTCAAATTAAATCACATTTATAAGTTGCATTGTTTTCATAACATGCTAGTAAACTCAAGAAAGTATTAAATTTAAATTATTTATAAAAAAAATATGTACTTATTTTCAGTGTAAACAATAAAGGGAGAAAAAGAAATTGAATAGGGAAAGACGTATACCTATTATAACAGCTTCGGTAGCTAAAACTCTACGCCGATGATAACATTAGTACTTAATGCGACAGATTGGTTCTAAAACATCTGTCAAATGAAATTATACAAGGACCGTTTGGGGTGTTAAAATCATCCCGATTGCATGACAATGACTGTACGGTACAGTGAGCTAAACCAACATTTAGAGAATGACGTTATATACCGTGGTTGTCCCGACCTGACTCACAATACCCCCACTAAACCTTTACCCCTTATTACCGTGGAAATTCATTGTTTTCCATATTTTAAGCCCGCTTTGTAAACGCTTTCAATCGAGAACAGTTATCCTAGTAGCTGTTTGTATATTGTTTTGACGATTTAATTAAAGATTTTGTGCTTATAGCTCTTGATTTTCGTATCGATAATGTTTGTTTTGTACTATTTATACGCGTATAACAAATTCAATTTATTTTTAGCATTTATTACAGAACCATTAACTTTGTTAAAGTAAGCGTTATATTTTTGTGTTTGTTTAAATCTACTAATTACGTTTCGAGATGTTTACATCTTATTCAAAAAATAAATAAGTTCTATTAGTAGAGTAATCTATTTGATAATCATACCAATAAGTGCATTATTTATCATCGTTTTTAATAATAATAGGCCCAAGCTAAGCAGAGCTTGTGTTATGGGTAGATACTAGACAACTGATATGAATACATATATACTGTTTTTTTGTAAATACATGCATATTTTAATACCCTTGATGTTCATTCACTGTTGTCTCAAGACTTTTTTAAAATAAATTTATTGACTGCAAATTACCAACATTTAAGTTAACCTTAAAAGGAACATAAAGTTACCAATAGAAAACACACTAAATATAATAAATGAGAAATAACAAACGCTTAAATATATTCAATAGATGTTTCGTTAATACCAGCACGTTGATGTTTTGTTAACATTCTTATACTCAGTGCTGGAGGATCAACCTTGCAAAATGGCGAAAATACCTCCACACTAGAGCGCTCCTACTTATAAATTTTAACAAGAGAAAGCTCATCACATCTCGAAAGACAGATTATCAAACTCCATAAGTAGCTCGGTACAATTTGGTCGTTATAATTGCGAGGTTACTACTAAGACCCTGCTAATAGGGATCATCGCTGGGGGAAGAATTATGCAGCATTTGTTTTCATGTTCGCGGCTCTTAACGCTGACAATGAAATGTTTGAAGACTTGTTTGATGAGTTTAGCTGTTTCATATTTGTGTTCTCAATATTACATTGTTTTAATAATCACTTGGATACGTGCCTCTACAAGCTACTTATGTTCTATCAATGCTGTATTTGAGAATTACTTTAAATTCATTATTTATTAACCATACAATGAACTTTCAAGATAACGCGACGATGTTAGATTTAAAATAAATCTATGTATTTGGTAATAAATTCATAGTTACTAAGAATAATTTGGAACACGTGATTTAGATTTACTACGAGCAGACATTTCGTTTACAATTTATTTAATTATTTTAATAATATTATAGATACGAGTATATTGCAGCTCATGTATCTATAACATGTTATACATTTGGTTTGTCCTAGGAAGAGCAAATTACTACTTCAGGCTAAAGTAACCTATCGGTAGATAATATTTATCAGAAAGATACATTTAGGTACTTGTAAATTATATCATATATATAAAAAATTAGTTCAACGTTAAGTATTTCAGCTGTATTGTAAAGTATTAAGTATGTGCGTTAGGTGTAGAATTTAAGCTCTAGATGGCGCTACAACAATTTGTCGACGTGATGAGCACCTGCCTAACACGAGATCTCCATACATAATAAATTTAATTGAATCTCAGTCTCATCCACGCTTCGCATGGCCTTATTATATTTTCTAAATATTCACCTTGTTGCGAACGGGTTAGGGTGCGGGGTGCGGTACGCGGGAGTTGCCCTCGTCTTCTAACTTGAGGAACACCGAAAGAGGGTTAAAAGGAGTTTTAGATGTACGAAGGCTTTTGATCTTATTAATACCATAAAATAATGCTTTATAATCTCATTAAACGCGAGGTTAGCGCTTCGTAGTAGGCACCCTCCTTCAGCCATAACTGGCTCTGCGGATCTATATTTCAATTTAGCTTTTACAGTGGTACTGTAAAGAGGGCTAGTTAGTTTAGTATCTGGAGTCCATAGCACTGAGTTGTCGTAATATATCTAATCGAACATAAGATTCAACAACGATCATTCGTGCATGGCCTCGCACCGTTGGGTCAAGACACGTACGTTTGGTAAAGAAAACTACTAATTCCTTTCTATTCTCACAATAAAAGTGCCTTTGAGATACTTTGCATAGCAATTATATAATAAGCTGATATTACATCCATGTTTTTTATAATACATTTGGTTTCTGAAGAAGGCTTAATTCGTAAATTTCTTTCTTTCTTTCTTTGTATAGACTGCCTCGTTGTCGTAATGGTAGTTAAGCGACTGCTGTGCTTGATTGTTTTCCTGGGTTTAACTAATTGTTTGTATGCTCTGCAAATAGTTTTAAAATAGGAGAGCCACGTTTCGGCATGGATGGGCCGGCTCGACCGGAGTGATACCACGGCCTCACAGAAAACCGGTGTGAAATAGCGCTCGCGTTGTGTTTCACCGACTGAGTAAGGATACCGGAGGCCCGTAAACTCAATCCCTCCCCCCATCCCCCAAAGACCGGCAACGCACTTGTGACGCCTCTGTTGTTATGGGTATCCATGGGCGAAAGTAATAGCTTACCATCAGGTGATACGTCTGCTCGTTTGCCACCTATTATATATAAAAAAAATAGTTTGGGTGTTTTCTGATAGTACGGGTGCTAGCAACGTTTAGAATAACAATAATTCTATTTCTCGAGTCGTTCGGTGAGACTCTAACTGAAAGAGCAAGAAGGACAACATATAAAAAATCAGCTGACCTGAAATTATTGTTTTCTAAACGTTGGTAGCTACTATGAAGAGTTTATTTGCTTGAACCCGCTAATCGCAGGAACACGTTCGATTTGAAAAAATCTTACACTGTTAGATAGCCCATTCATTGAAAAAATCTATAGGCTATATCATCATATATAATCTCTCCAATAAAGTATTCTACAAAAATGGGAGAAAATTATTATGCATCAATAGAAGATGTAAACGAGTTTGCGTGTGTCAGCTAGTGTACCTACTTATAAAAAAAGATAAAAATATTTATATTAGTTGTCTAGTACCTACACTACAAGCTCCGCTTAGTTTGTGACTATATGGAGTTGTGTGTTAGATGTCCAAAATATTATAAAATATTAAATACCGAAAGCCCTAGTCGTTATACTGATGGAAACAAATTGATGTTCAACAAAGTTATACAAATGAACAAAAGGGAGTCGACCAAGCAAGATAATCAAACATTTGAAACAGTGAATTTGTAGCTAAACGCCAGATGAACTCGGCTCTATGATATTATGGTAATTTATCTCACGCCAATTTGCGCCACTTCGATTTTAACTCCGAGTGAACTTTCAGACGCTCAAGGAATATTTTATCGAAGGGTTCCTCGAATGCCACCTCGCTGGAGGATCTATTTTAACCCATAAATCTCCTTTAAGACTACTTTCTTACTTAATTTCAAAATCTCTTTGAAATTTCAAGGTTCTATAAAACGGGAACATTTTAATCACCCGTTCACGCGCTAAGAAGTATATATATGCGATGTACACACTACGAAAATAATGTTATACTGATAAAACTAAGCCTAGTATGTTTAAAGTTGTCCTTTTAACTACAAGTATATCAAGAAATGTTCGCAATCACACACCGAATTACGTACTTAGGCGGATTACACGTGACGCGAGTTATCACACGAAGGCGCCAGCTCTTGTAAATCTTCCATGAAACTGAAACGAAGTATATCTGAAAGCAAATATGGCCTCACTATTTAAAAATATAAAACAAAGAAGCAGATTAACGTATCACTGTAGCGCTCTGCTAATACCTCTGACATGATTTATAGGGACGTTCTCAATGTGTAATGCTTACAGTTTTAATGTCTGATTTAGCAACAGTGTAGCGGCCCGTTCGACTTGACAACTTGGTTGACGACGTAATCACTGGTATTGTTCTATGTAATCTAGTGATACGAGCAGATCTCACTTGCATAACTGTCAAGCTGTGTAAACTCTGCGACGGAGCTATAATCTGACAAGTTCTTTATGATTGACTACTTGCTGTGTGATTAATACCTCGCCAAACATGCACTGTTATCACTTTAAATAAATAAATGTGAAAATCGTTTGTAGTTATATGGTTTTTTTGAAAGTCAAATAGCGGCGTTGAATCGGTTGGAATAGAAGCACCTAGATCGTCGGGTTTGTTTAACAGACTGGATGCAACGCGATAGCTGTGCAAGCACTTAATGAACCGCGCGTTGTGCCGCTGCTAGTTGAAGGCGTAGTGGGTGGATGCTAATTGCCGAGACGCCCTTTCCGCTCATTGTTTTAGAGCAGACCATGATTGAAGTTTCGTCGGCGCGCGGAGTGATGCGCACTAACCAGCGAGTAAACACCTCTCGCGTCAGAACCCCACCGACCACTTGCGCATGACACATGCATTAACAACCGACCTAATATTTTCATAATCTAATGGCAAAGTTCTGTGAAACAATGCTGTGTTTGGACAAGCAATTATCTCTGTATCTGTTGCTGGTTAGACTGACCTCTTTAAAATCGTCTAAAATTGTTTGAAGTATCTGTCGGTTTATTTACTCCTAGCGCTACTTTATGTTACCTTCATTGTAAGATATATTTTTTTTGTTTTAGGTTACGCTGGCACAGATTTGCCGCGGTCAAGATCGAACGCCCGGTCCTCATAATTTTCACGAACCGTCGGAAGAAATGCGCCGTAAATTTGAATCTTGGTGGAGTGCCCAAGTATCACCTCGACCCCCACCATTTAGCCCACGTCGGTATCCATCTCCAAGTCCCAAAAATCGTTCCCCTTCTCTTAATACGATACCAGACCATTTACATCCCGCACTGCAGACTGTTCAAAGTCAATATCCTACACAAAAAACACGAATGAGGACGAGTTTTGATCCTGAATTAGAATTACCAAAATTACAGCGTTGGTTTTCTGAAAACCAACATCCAAGCCGACAACAGATACAACAGTATGTTCGAGAGTTAAACAATTTAGAATCACGCCGTGGTCGAAAGCCCCTCGATGTAAACAATGTTGTTTACTGGTTTAAAAATGCTCGTGCAGCGCAAAAGCGCGCTGAGCTCCGGAACATCGGTGGACTAAGTTGTCACCTCAGCGTAAATGGATACAACAGTAGAAGCCATAGTCCAACAAACGGGTCCTTAATACCTGGGGGAGATCATTACGGTTCTCAGGATCATAATTCCATGAAAAGCCCTATGCAGCTTTCAGGTAGCCCTGGTCGTTACCCTATGTCTGTAATGTCTGAGGATAATTTGTCTAATGGAGGCTCAGATTTAGATGATGATGGTGGTGATTTAAACCCAGATGATAGACCAGAAAGTCCCGATGCACCTTTGTCTTTGATCACGCCCAAGAAAAACAATGACAATGATACTGATGATAGACCTCATGAATCGCCAAAGTCACCAGACATAATGAAGGTAAGTCAATTTTATTTCATGTTTTCTGACCTTTCGTTTTTCTGTAACTGATATAATAATATTATTATAATTTCATTAGTAAGAAAATATTTTCATGATTTTTGTTTTTGTGTACAAAGACCGAATAAGAACTAGGAAATGATGTGCTAAAGAATAATACCATAAGTGGCCATCGCCGAACTATATAATGATTGAGTTTTATACGTATACAGAAAAATTTACAAAAATAAACAATAATAGGTTAATTTTTATTAATTTAAAGTAGCGTTTTAATAAACCTTTGTAAATTACACAAAGGCACGTGTGTGATCAAAAAAAACAGTTATCAGTTTGTATTTCATAATGGTTTTCTTAAATAAGTGACTTAACATTCACGATCTCCTAATGTTTTCCAAAACTGTTAAACATAAACTTGGATAAATTCCAATGTCCACTAAGTTTAAATGTCTCAGTAGAAAATATAGATACATTGAATTTAACATTAATTTAATATTTTCTGTGCAGGTTCATGACATCAAACAGGAACCGAAGGATTTAAGTAAACCTGAGAACACACACTCACCTCAAAGATCCCCAGAGAAAAACAGCGATGTAAGTTCACATAATAACAACTGCAATAATAACAACAATAATGACGATGAAAATGGAGTCGGGGAGGAGCATGATGGCTCAGACGAAGATGTTATTCAAGAAAGGCACTACACGCCTTCATCTCCACATCTTGACCGTCTTCCATTTCCTATGGTTCCAAACCACCCAATGTTTGGTCATGGAATCATGTACATGAGCCAATACATGAGTGGATTTCCTGGCGTTGGTGCCGTGCCGGGGGAAGGAGCAAGCGGTTTAAACCTAGCTCTTGCTGGAGCTTCAGATGAACGCCGCAAACGCAACAGGACATTCATAGACCCAGTGTCTGAAGTCCCGGTTCTTGAACAGTGGTTTTCTATGAACACGCATCCTTCACATAATTTGATCCTTAAATACACGGAAGAGTTGAACAGGATGCCGTACAGGCAGAAGTTCCCAAGGCTTGAGTCAAAGAACGTACAATTTTGGTTCAAGAACCGCCGGGCCAAGTGTAAGAGATTGAAAATGTCACTGTATGAACCGACTTCTCCAGGACATTATTCTCATCCGGGTCATCACCATGCCATGGCTGAAAGGAAACTGGTATGAACTGTTACTTCGAGTCGGTAATCATAATGGAAGTGCGAGAACTTAGTGTTTGTGGCATATACTCGAAAGACTGATAACGAATCGTTAAAAGGTGTGCAGTGCCATGTTTGTATTATAATGAATTCAAACCGTTTTAACTTTAAAACATATTGTTCGTATTATTCAGAGGACTTTATTAGTAACTGTGTAGACTAATATGATTTAAATTTCGCTTAAGGTAGATGCTATTTGGAGGCGATATCATTATAAGTATATGGTATAATAGTGTCAAGTTATCTGATAGAACGATCACATCGCACTGTTCACTGTGTAATTAGATATAGGGTGAAATAATTATTAGAGGACAAGTTAGAAACTATTAGCGAAGGAATCTCAATCCTGGTATTTACATTTGCAAATCAGAACTTAGTTTTATTTATTATACTTTACAGTGGCTGTATAGTTATATAATTAGAAGTTAAAATATCGATATTCTCATTAAAAGTTCAACTTAAATTAGTATAGATCAACGTATGGAATTGTATTTAATGTTATTCTAATTATGTACACTATTTGTATAATTAGTAATGAGTCATAATGTTAATAATAATGCACATAGTAGTTTATTGCAAATATAAATACTTATTCGGCTGGAGTTTGATAGCCGTTCTTACGCACATTCCTTTATAAGCATACTTTATTTTGTTATAGATGTAAATAATGCTTCCTAAATCCAAAGATCGGTTGTGGTGAGGGTCACAACACAATGTGTGAACTGATATTATACTATGTCGATGTCTTACTGGGTGAAGAGATTTTGCAAACGTGATGCGATTTAAAATTGCTACTTACTGCAGAAATGCCCAAATGTGGTATCCGTTTAGATTCAAACTGCAATCACTTTGTTTCAAATTATGCAGTTCTCATAAGCCTTGTAACCTGTTGTTTATACAGGATGAACCTATGTAGCTAATTTTTATTCTTAAACAAGCCTATGAAAGTAAAGTTGTTTAAAATAGAGTCACGAACACAAATCGACAGTTGGGAAATATCACAATATCACATACTCCTGACACCCCCTTTACTTCGTCCACATTCATCAATTACTGCATGTATTGCCGCTTGCCGGTTCTCGGTGTTTTTCACATGGCCTTTTTTAGAACATTACCAATTTGTATTTAAATATTTGCCGTGAATGACCTCTCAATACACACTACTGACATATTTTTATTGGTAACTGTCCCATTTTTAGTCCTAATTCAGAATCTTTCAAATCAATCAAATAACTGTCCATAAATAAGTTTAACAACCAAGGAGATTTATTGGTGACATTTGTGATAGCTGTTAATTGTACCTTTACTTTCCTGAAATTGTTTAAGCAGACAAGTACATTTTTGCTACTAAAATAATAATAATATCTAAAATATCTAAAATAAAATAATAAATCATTCGAAGAATTATTTTATAAGATTCCTTAATTCATTATGGTTAAGAGCATATTTATTTATTTACAACTTCAGGCACTTGTGTACATCGGCAAACTTAATGCCCAGGGCATTCTCTATTAGCCAACCTTTGGGGGGTACAGATTTGGTAAGGATAATGATGCACCTAGCATCGAGTTAAAGTTGTAATCAACAGGTACAACAGGTATAGATGCAATTGACTTAAACTAACCAACATAAAAATATAAATAAATATATACACATATACTTCAATGGATATCATTATCATCTCCGTACCCTTTTCCCCACTTTATTTGAGGTCGGTGCAACGCGTCACATGTCCACAGTAGGTTATCTGTTGCTTCTCAACTTTTCATCTACTAGTGCTACTTTCAGGCCTCCTCTAATATAGTCATTATTCATCTTAAACATTCTAGTAACACCACAAAGCATCTCAACATTCCCATTTCAGTTAGATGCGGTCGTCTCTGGTCCGTTTTCTTTATCGGTTAATACTCAGTCCCATGCAGGACGGCAGACGGCATCTGTTTTATATATTTGTTCCTTTAACGTTAAAGGGAACTTCGAATCGCAAATAGTTCTTGTTAACTGCCGCCCCTTCATCCATCCTGCATTGTTTCGATGCAGTACAGAATTATCCACTTCACTATTATCTTGTAACAGCGATCGAGATATCTTGAAATCTTGAAATCGTTGCAGACCGGAATCGCTATTTCATTCAGTGACACGGCAGCAAGACCGGAGAGACCCCTGAAATCTCAGAACATGATTTTCAAGCCAATATTCTCTAACCCGTGTTGCCATGTCTCTAGTCTGCGCTGGACCTTGGACGCGTCTTCACCGACCAACACAATATCGTCTGTAAATAGCATGCACCATAGTGCCTCCTCCTACTCGTATATGTCCGATTTCAAAGCATTCATTATGATATTCGATTGTCGAAGTGTGTTAATACCCTGTGTTACTGCACACAGGGTACTAACACACCCCTTTTCATCGTCATGAGTTTGATGTCGCTGGTCGGCATATGTATCGAGCCCATCAAACATATACACTTGATATTGACGATTGAAAAATAATTATATTATAAATATACTTATAACAATTTACTCTTGGTGTAATCACATGGTTGTAATCGCATCGTCTGTTACAGTATTGACGCATTTATCACTCGAGGCTGTTCAATCAGTTTGTTTTATAGTTTTAAATACATCATAGTTGTATAGACTCACAGATTGTTTTGTTGTTCCAATGTTATGCTTGTTTTCGTGAAGCTGTGATGAAATATCCAAATATTGTAAATATTTTATTATAGTTTCATAAGTTTTATTGAAAAACTATGTCACTAGGCTCACACGAACAATTTAGGCATTTATCGCTTAGCTAACGAAAATATTGACTAAATGTTTATTCGATTCAATTATATAAACAAGTTTAATTGAATATAATATAAATATGATTACGTTGTTTTATTTAAAATTACAACCGTTAAGTGCATACTTTTAGCATCTAAATACTGGCGACCAAACGACAAGCTGTTTATAAAAAGAGATGCCATCCTGCTTTATCAGATTGTAAGTCATGCTGAATCTTTTAGAATACTTTGTTTATTTATTTATAAGAATACTAAAGTGACTCTACTCTGCCTGATGGAAAGCATGAGTAGTATCCAAGAGTACTGGTTACCATACTCATTGTGAATTCTGACAAATTGTCTCAGACAATTTAGCATGCCCGCACTATGACGTCTCTCACTGGTCTCTCACTTACAAACGAAACACGAAAGCACAAATGCTATCATTTTAGGTTGGTCTTCTGTGAGAGAGCAGTGCCGTCACGGTCAAGCTGGCCCATTCGCGCTGTGATCAGCGTAGATGGGCTGGCTTGACTACTACTACCTTGTACATATATGTACACATTGTATATGACACATACACCTTTTAGAATTTTAATACTGAAATACATATTTTTCTTAGGATAAAAAGGGAAAGTCTGTTAATATTATATTTTATAATTTGAACCTAGTTATTGAAGTGAAAACTTCTTTAGCGGCGCTGTGTACTTTTTTGGAATGATTAAAAATGTATAAACTCGCGTCAGGTCACGTGACCATAAACTAGCGTCAGGTCACGTGTCCTGATCGAAAATTCGTAAGGATATTTATTGTTAACAGCGCCATCTACCGATATACTTTGGTAGCATTCGTTTTTCTAGATAGTGGTCCTTTCTCAATATGATTTTATATACTTAAAGTTAATATTTCAGTATCTTAAAGTGATTTACAATAAATTAAAATAACGATTTTCTACTTACACAAAACCTTTTGTAAATCAAAAAGATTGTTTACAATTTTTTAAAACAGCGACATCTATTGGAGTATCAAAGCTTTATTTTAGTTCTTTTTATTGCACACTATTAAAAAAAAGCATAGGTGTTCATTTCAGGTAAGTTAAAACAACCGTTTGTTTATAGTTATGAGTTTTCACTTCTGTCGGCAGTGCTTATGACTGCTTTGTGTTTTTTTATTAAAGTTTTAATACAAATGATTGCAAACACTTACATACGGTGTACATCGATATACAGCGGGTAAGAGTGGAGGAACAGTCTCCACTGGTCTAATGCTCTGGATGCCTGGGTTATGGAAGAAAAAGACAAAGGGGAGATATGTGGCCACTGCGCGGTGGAACCCATGAGCGCAGAAGCTGCCCGGGTCGCGTTTATTCCAGGCGTCCGAAGACGGAAGCGGACCATTGAAGGCCGCCATAGCGGTTTTTGATACAGATCTGGATGTCGAACAGTATCCAGAACTCACCACACACACGCTCAATTCCGCCGAATCCGCATCGCACCTGGCGGAAACCTCTTGTTAAGACTCTTGTTAAGCAAGAGGCTGACAACTTACAAATATTAAAAAAAATAACATACATGAAATGTATATAATGTAGGTAGGTATAGGTATATGACATTCAAGACTAGTTGGATTAATAGTTTAATCTATAAGTGATGTTTATCAACGATAATAAAATTGAATTGAAATCGCTCCAATTTGATAACAGAATTAGTTGTAATTGATGCAGTTATAACATTGCAATAAAATTAGTATTATATTTTTGATTTTTAATTAACCTCCATAAAACAAATCGATAATATTATTAAATAAAATTCACTATTATTAACTAAATAGTTAAAGGGCTCGCATTTCACCACAACAATTTAAGTTGTAGGTGTGCGAATTCTTATGAGTATACCAACTTTTGACATTTGACTGCCTCGGTGGCGTAGTGGTACGCGTATGCGACTGCTAAGCTTGAGGTCTCGGGTTCAAATCCTGGGTCGGACCAAATGTTTGTGGAATCTACAAATATTTGTTTCGGAGTTTGGGTGTTTTCTATGTATAATATGTATTTATTTACAAAAAAAAAGTATATATAAGTATTTATATCAGTTGTCTAGTACCCATAACACAAGCACTGCTTAGCTTGGGACTAGATGCCGTTGTGTGTTAGATGTCCGAAATATCTATTTATTATTTATTTATTTATTATTATTAACAATTTGTTTTTATAAATAATTATATATTACCTAGACTACACAACACTCTCACCCAGTACTCTATTAGCACAAAGACAAAAACGGCCTCAGCACGCTTTGGCTTGTTGCTATCCATATCAGTAATAATCTCGCAAATACAGATTAAATAGAATAATATAACAAACATTTCCTCCAGAATAACAAAATACACTATGGCATAACGTGTAATAGTAAAACTTTAGACCTTTAACTATATATATACGTATATCACTCCTTTTAACAAAACAAAACTATCTGCTCCCAATCAACCAATCTTTTCTTTCCTCATCTCAAAAATATGAAGGATGTTAATAAATTTTCACCAAACTATAGGTAGGTAATTCGAGCGGTGCGTTGGTAAGATAGAATTCGGAACGAGGTTATTCGACAGAGAACTAGAGTAACCGACATCGCGCGGAGAATCAGAACGCTGAAGTGGAAATGGGCCGGTCATATCTCTAGACGCACCGATGGTCGGTGGAGCCGAGCCAAGACCGGAATGGTTGGCGCTCCTTGAGGGAGACCTACGTTCAGCAGGCTATATTGGTTAGGAAGAAAAGGAAGATTATCTACTACAACGTAAAGGTACGTGTGGTGACGAATTAAGAACACAATGTCAGCAACCCTATGCAACTATGGGTATCGTATGGTGACTAAGGGAGCAAACTACGCAAGACAACATCACATGTAAAAAGGAGGAAAACTTGAAACAAACTTGTTGGTAAAGGACCAACCCGTCTGTGTAGCGTGGTTTAGTAGGCCAAAACCTCCTTCCTAAAGAGAGGCCTATGTCCAGCAGTGGACTGTTGGACTGTTAAAGGCTGTTGATTTGATTGATGACAATGATGGGTACCAAAAATATCGGATAAAAATACAGCCGCCTGAGCGCTTTCACTGTAATTTATTTTAAACGCAAATCGACGACGCTAAACCGACGAATAATATATATTCGACGCATTAATGTATTTTTCATATGCAGAAAATAATAATTGCAATTATTGTGTTATTAGTTTTTACTTGCTTTATAGGCTGAAGGCTCATTTTGTTTTGGTAGTACTAGATTGCTAATTTCATGACAAAATTAATTAACATATTAGACCGTTTAAGAGACTGTAACTCAGGGTACTAGTTTTGTCTGTAGTAACGTTATATAGATTGAAGAACAAGACAATCACGGATCAGTGCCGTGCGACCAGGTATTGCAAAACGTGAAGCTATGAAGCTTATCTAAGAAGCACATCCCGTAGTATCATCAACACATCAATCGCGTAGTTCTCTTTGTTAATACAACATGTGTCAATACTAATAGTTATCTGTTGGTTCGTCTGCGGAAACGGTCGGCGCAGGGACCCAAATCACCTGTCAAACTTTCAAGTCTTGGTGTAATCGGCAACGCTATCTGCAGACGTCTTTGTCAAGACTTCGATCTTTGGTGAATGACCGGCTGGCTCTGTTTTGGGGCCCATTTAGCATTAGTACATCTAAGTTCCAAACTTTGACATGATTAAGTTTGCCTGCAGGCATTTAAGAGCACATAAATATTTAGTTACGCTTCAAAGCGACTTAAGTCGAAGATTGTTATGCAAGTAAATTATGTTTAGGTTATTATACAAATAAATAAAATTTAAATTTCTGTTTCTAGCTTTAAATTAATGCAAACGAAAATATATAGGTACGAGATTCACATCAAAAAATTTTTTTTTGTGTGTCTGTCTTTTTGTCTCTCTGTTTTTGTGTTAGTCCCTGGAACGGCTGGACTGATTTTGGCGGGACCTCCACTGATAGGTGATGTAGTAACTTAACTACATTAGGCTACTTTTTAGACTACCTTCGCCCCGTGTCGTAACACGGGTAATATCGCGGGGTTCAGCTAGTATTAACTTAATTAAAGTACCTACAAGTAAAATAATTACTAACGTCACATTACTCCGTGACACATCAAATGTAAATTTGAAATAAAACTCCTTCAGTTTGACTTTAATTTTACTTGGTGAATATAATTGCTATATTGTTTAATTCAGGCGCTTCCTGGCTTATTTGGAATATGATCGTCTTTAAACCAATATTTACAATAAAACTGTTGCAATATCTAGAAAAAAAACAGGAGTAAAATTACATAACAAAATATCTAATGTCCTTAAAAAGTAATAAAAAAGTAATAAAAATTGAAAAAAAACATGCAATTGACATTTAAACATGATAAATGACTAAATATGTAACAATTTTAAAGCAAGTCTTCAGTGCAAAAGTGTTCCAAAACGTTCAAAAGTAGAGCGAAACGGATTATACCAATTAGAGCGATTTAAAGTTCGCGGAATGATTCTTTGATCGTGCGCACTTGCTCACGGTTCTTATCCATTCTTAAATATGCTTTTGAGCGCTATCTTCATTATTTCGATCTCATTAGGAAAATAATCAAATTTCTAAGTACGTAATAATGATTGGAATTTCACCATAGGTACTTAACGAACTTGTATCATTATATATTATTAATGATGGACAATAAAGTAGGATTAATTAATGAACACCGATATACTTTTAAGTTATTTAGTATGAAAATTTCAACAGGCGTTTTATGAGAGCATCTTCAACGCAGAAGTTCGTTACTTTAATTTTATTTTTTAAATAATTTTGTGAACAGATATATCGATACAAAGGCCCAAAGGCCGGCAACGCACTTGTGACGCCCCTGGTGTTGCAGGTGTCTATGGGCGGCGGTAATCGCTTATCATAAGGCGATACGTCTGCTTGTTTGTCCCTATTCAATAAAAAAAAATAAACCTGATAATGTTGGATTGTTTGCTCTTGTTCTACCTACGTAATCTTTAAATTTATACATACCTAGTTGTCTTTGTGAGTTTGAGTAAAAATACGATCAAAAATAAATTATTTATTTACCATATTTGCGCTAAATATTAATTTCTTAATATAGTTGACAAAGTATTTAGAAAGTAAAGCTCACTTTATGTTTTACACGAGACGGTAAAGTAAAAAATATGTTTGTTGTCACGTTATCATCTTGGTTATTAAGTTTTAATCTAAACAAATTGCCTGCGGTGAGGCTCCGCATTTATGTTAGTTAACCATGGATAATGATCTGGCTCGTAACAGGTACAGCTAGGTCTTTTTATAGTCACTGCTACCTATATACCGATTATAAAATTCACTGTATTGGTGTCTTGAAAAGGTAAAACTATTAAAGATAGATGCAAACGAAGATGCAAAAGGATAACGTGGGAGAGCCACGCTTCGGCATGCATGGGCCGACTCGACCGGAGTGATACTACGGCCTCACAGAAAACCGTTGTGAAACAACGCCTGCGCTGTTTCACCGAATGAATGAGAATACCTAAGGCCCAACACCTCCCCCCATCCTCCTTTCAACACAGCAAAACACTTGTGAGGCCTCTCGTGTTGGCGATACGTCTGCTCGTTTGCCCCTATTCCATAAAAAAAAGGATCGTAACATCGTTTTGCATATTGCAATGATTGAATGGAGTGCAGTAATCATCCTAAGCGAATATTGGACACTGCACCTACATGTGCAATTATGATTATCGAATAGATTTAGTTAATGTAATAAGACATTGGCAATAAATATACATAGGTAATTTCTTTTGTGGCAACACTGACTTTATGCCCTTGCACCCTACCTGTGAAAGGCGGTGGGGAAAGTCGTCGTGGTGCGCAGACATCACGTCTTGTGGGCTGTACTAGTCAGACAAATATTGAGTGTTTCATGTAAGTTACATATCAGCCGGTAAGTGATGATTTCTAATAAGAAGTACATCGTACAAGAAGTCATGTGAAAATGCTAAGCTAGTGTAGGGGTATTTAACTAAAGATGTTTTATTATGTAACAATTTCAAAATATATATGATATAAAAAAAAGGTAAATAAATGTTTTAGAATCAATTGTTGAGTTTTCCTACACACATTTCTATTTTTTTTTACAAAATATCTCTTCAGTCTCAGTCATATCATATCATTTATCCCTGCCTTATTCATTTTCTTACCGCAATTGACCTCCCATTATTGCACCGTCTGAAAAGGAACACATTTCCGAGAAGGGTTGGGGCCAGAATTGAGAAAACCATTTTGCAATGTCACAAATTACGTGACATTCAATTTAAGTTATTAAAAGATCATGTTCCTGTTTATTACATGCATAAGTGTAAAATCTGTTTGAATAGTGACAGTAGTATTTTACTAATTGTTTATTATAAATAATACTCGGATTACTCAATCAGTGCAGTGTCAGACGGTATGTCTAATATCGCCTCTGCGGCCCGATGCGAAACAATAAAACTTGTAAGCCTGTCTGGAACAAAAGATTTACTAGAGCTACGTAATACATCGCAATATCCTTGTCTGTTCTTGGCTTTGTTTGCGATTAATAGCAACATCTTTTATGAGTTACATAAACTTTCAATTAATAAAAGAGCATATTATAATTTGTCTATTAAAATGTACTGGAAGAAACTGAAATGTTAATTTTATTTATCCTGATTTCTAAGTCCTGACCAATGATGTAAAACTAACTTTCAAGTATTGGGTAAAGACCATATTGCTTCTAAATTTGCTTATTATGGATGTAACAATAATAAGTGCGCAGTAGTTAAGCAATGAAACAACAAGTTAACGCCTTTTTAATTTATTTTTTCTGTGAGCATCTATTGTAAAATTTTGTACTTCTTAGTTAATCAAAGGAATTCTATTGTTTTTAATTTATTAGCGAAAAGTTAAAAGTATAATACATAGTAAGCCTTAACAGTTATTAATTATATTAATTTTATGGTAAAGGAATTATATGTTTATGAGAAAAATAGCATTAGATAGACAAATGACCAAGTGATCGTGTTTTTTTGCTCCCGAAGGAATAGAATCTTATAAACAATTCGTATTTCATAAAGCTCTACATAAACATGAGATCAAAGCCTTATTCCACCTCCTTCCTCCCCCTTTGTCGTCTGCCGGTCAGGCTTTAGTTATGATATAACAAGGAGCCAGCTAAGCCACGGCTTACGGTAGATTTTATTAATTGACATGACATTTTTTGCCCTCGATGTTAACAAGAAATGTAGGAGTGCTTTCTTGGATTTGTGAAGGGCAACTAAAATGAGGACTTAAACTAAAATCTATGTTTTGTTAGGAGACACACAAAAAACTCTGAGTTGATACAATTGGTGTTTAATTTGTAAAGTTGTGATGATTTTTTTTCCATAGACGTTTATTGTTTTGTTCTGCATCGAACTTTAATATTGTTAATCGTAATTATCAAAATTATCAATAACGATTATTTTATCGATTTTTTTTAAATAGAATTAAAATGATGTCTATGATAAATGTTTACCTATAATTGTGTACAGAATGTGGCTCATATTGACCTGGCACTTAGACCTTGGCAACTTGATCACATCAAGTGCCAGGTTAATAAGACCCACATTATGTTAAACTTAGGTTTATTAGTCTGTAAATCTTTTTCATAAATAAAATAAATAGGTACTAATAATATATATCCTATCATTCGCACTATTGCATTGTCTAACCACAAAATTAAGATAGGTAACGGGACTCAAAAACTAGAATCTAAAAACTATTTTAATTATTATACGCCATGACTTGTCTCGACCAGATAGTACTAAATGTATTTTTGCTAATGGTCTTAAGTTGACGAACAACCTAAACTTACCGTGGTTAATAAACTAAGTATAAGATTGCTCGGCCATAACTCAGTTTGATCCTACATCTTAAGTCTAACCACCCCGGATATGTGGCACTCATTCTCTCAACCTCTCTAATAAATATGTGTGTTCATATTTGAACACATTTCATTCATAAACTACCGAATAAGTGTAATATATATATATCAATATATGTTTTAAAAGTTTTTAAAACTAGTTTCCATGTTAATTCGAGACATTCCTGTTTAATAGCAAAAAGTTTACTTTTCTAATAACAATCAGAACAAAAAGTATATAAGAAATTTCTTTAATAAACCTGCCGACATTTTTCATCGTTTTAAAAAATTAATGTACATGTCATAGGCATAAGGACAAAGAGAACGACATGGCGAAATTATCGGCATTCCTTGTTAGGATTACAATCTATTAATAACAAAAACACTCTATTATTAACAAAAACATTGTAAATTACAAATGATAAACTTATGAATTGCTATTTGAAGGTCAATTCATATGTGAGAACTGTTTGGACAAAAGTTCGTGTCCATTCCATGTGACGACAATTAAAGTGTAAAAGTGTATTAATTGAGTTAAAAATTTATTAATGAATACAAAGAATCAAGTGCCTATAAGCATTAATATGTTTACTTGATATAGCACTTCTAGAAACAAACCTCAGAGAAACAGTGGTGTGGTGTAAAATTTTCAGAGACACCTCGACAAACGTTTAAGGAATTCAAAATCTTGTCAAAGTGTGTACGTATCTCATTTTTTCTGAAGCTCGGGTCGGCCGTCGCGGTTGGTGTAATCTCAAATCTCCTGCCGCCAATTTATTTTCATTAGCGATCATCCTCGGTTAATTTTATTCCCTACTTACCCCGCCAAGGATTGGAGACTACGGCCAACTTAATGTGGAAAAGACTCTTTAGAAAAGACGACGTTCAGTATGTCCTTACTTTGATAATAAAAATCTTTGTTTGTACACGTATGTACGTGTAAATTTGACTCCTTAAGTATTTAACGTGTGAGTTGTTAAATGCTCAAAAGTTCGGTGTATTTATGGATTTATAATCGAAGAAAAGTATTCTTCATTATAAAATTAACGTATGCTTTCAGTTGGTCATATCATAACTTTACTACCATAAATGTAATTCGGTAATTCGTTATTAAAGTAAGTTTGGTTTCTTTATTATACCTAAGTATAACTATGTGTTGTGCTGTTTAGTTGTCTCATGGTCAATTTTCCAATTATTACAAAACTGCTTCTTAGCAGAATTAAACAAATGAACTTTGTATTATCTTTAATACAAAGTTCAATTTGTTTATTTCGGCATTAAAAACGATAATATGTTTTGTTTCAAATATGCTCATAGCATTCAAATGACTAAATATGTAATAGAGTAGTTTAAAGCTAAAATGTTTTGCTTAAATGATTGTTGCAAATATTTTCATTTATATTTAAGGTTGTATTTAAATGTCAGATTCATTCAGTCGAAGCTGATAAGAGTCGGTCTCCTTACTTTGTTACAATCCACTACAGTTGGTATCCAGAGCCAGTATCTGTGAGTTGCTTAATTCATTTCCACAGGATAATATTATTTTTTTACTCCCCCGTTTTTTTCGTGATGAGCCGTAGCTTATTTTTTATTCATTGGGGTGGATATTCATCTCAATTCATTTGCTGTTGAGTTAGATTGTGCTGTAATCAGGTTGACAGTCGCTTACTATCTTAACATTTTTGATAATAAGAAATTATATTTAATGACGGAATCATTTAATTACTAATTCTTGTTAAATTTTACTCCTAATTTTCGTATATGATATATATTTATATATATCGAAATAGAATCGGCTGAAATTATGCAATTTGCGTCGTTTCAATAGCCTCACAGTATTTCAAGATGCAAAACGAGCATTATTAAAATAATAGAACTTTTTTAATTTTATTAAAACGGGAAAATAAGTACATTAAATAAGGATAGGCATCGGCATTTTCAAGAGACGATTTTATAGGGATTTAAAATCAAGTTCAGAGGTATACTGACTTATATGTGTACGTGTATATAAACATAATTATAAATATATATAATAAATAAGTAATAATATTTCGAATACCTAAAACACTTAAATATATCATGAAATAGAAAAGTTATAAGATATTCTTTCATTAACAAGTAATCTTCGGGACGTAGGTAAACCTTGTGACCTAGATTATTTCTTTATTGTCTGCCTCCATTTTTACAGCATAATTAAAGTATACTGCGTGGGAAGTGGTGGGCAAGTACTTCAACTCTTATAACTTATAAACCACTTATAACTTTTAACTATTATTTTTCTTCAATTTTATTTTGGACTAGCCGACCCACGCAACCTCGTTTGCGTTTTCTATTGCCCGTAACGTGAAAATTTTCCCCCGGTTTTGAAACATTCATTGGTGCTCCGCTCCTATTAGTCTTAGCGTGATTATATATATATCAAGGAAGGCTATATATATTTATATATGTAGCCTTCCTATATATATAGTTGAAGAGTTTGTTGGTTTGTTTGAACGCGCTAATCTCAGGAACCACTAGACCGATTGGAAAAATTTCTTCAGTGTTGGATAGTCCATTTATCGAGGAAGGCTATATATATATATCCTTTCTTTAACTTTCTAATATTAGTATAGATACTGACAAATTGAGTTATCAAGTGGAGAGAGTGCTCACACTATAGATACTGAAGTATTACGGTTACGTTTCCCAGAAATTATCTCAATAAACAAATTCAAATGAAACTATGACAACTGTATTATATAATGTGATGAAAGGTTTATGTTAAACAATTGAAAATATTTTACAACAACTGTATTTTTAAACTAAATCAGCTGCATATATAATGCAGAAATAAAAAAATGAAAACATTTTATAGCAACGCGTCTTCTACAAACTAATCAAAATTATTATGTGTACTCGTATGTACACGAGAAGTCTAATCTCCAAATAATTAATCAGCTTATCTCTGTAACTTTGAAGGCTTAACGGAAGTCTTTCAAGTATGGCATAATGTTATATTTTAAATATAAGTCTTTTGGATGTTCTCCCTACATTATAAACACATTATTTTACTGTTGACTGTAAACCGATTTTATAAAGAAAAATTGATTATTTAAAATCTTATAGCCAATATTTTATTGTATTTGTTGTATTTATGTGTATTATTAGTCTTAGTTAGTATTACCTATTGAATTATTAGGGTATTAAGGGCTCCTTACATCTAAAAACCTTCTATTACTAGAAATAATAAATAAATAATAATAATAAACATTCCGGACATCTAACACACACCGCCATCTAGTCCCAAGCTAAGCAGAGCTTGTGTTATGGGTACTAGACAACTGATATACATATACTTTGTTTTTTGTAAATATATACATAGAAAACACCCAAACTCCGAAACAAATATTTGTAGATCATACAAACATTTGGTCCGACCCGGGAATCGTCCCCGAGACCTCAAGCTCAGCAGTCGCATACGCTACCACTACGCCACCGAGGCAGAAAGGAAAGATATTTGGAAATATTTAGAAATTTCCACAATTATAAGTATTGAGGGTTTACAAAATTATTCTTGTCTCACTTTGGGATGCCCATGAAACTTATTTAGATTATCTATTTCTTTGCCCTGGCCCTGCCAAAATGACTCCACTCTGCCTGATGGAAAACATAAGCAGAATCCAAGAGATAAGGGTGGTCACTATACTCATTGCGAATGCAGACAATGTAACAATGCAGCATGGTGACCCACACTATGGCGGCCTATATACTATATTATTCAGATATATACTCGTATACACACATAAAATAAGCTACATTTTCTATTGAAATTTTCTGAGATTAGTTTTAAAACCAAGAGCAATAGGAGAGAAATCGAAGTACGTCTACAATACGCTACAACGCCTACGCCGTAGATTCTCTACGTTTTATTTCATCATAGTTTCTCCTATAACATACTCGTATGTTTGAAACGCCATTTCATCGACATAATTACCACTTTTATAATAATAGGAATAACTTTATTTATTCCCTTGAAATATAAATATATTGACTGCCTCGTTGGTCTAGTGGTTAGCGTTAGCGACTGCAAATCAAGAGGTCTCGGGTTCAATTCCCGGGTCGGACTGCTGTTGGGTTTTTCCTACAAGAAATTCCTAATAGCAGCCCGGAGTATGGAAGATGGCGGTGTTTCCTGCCCGTGCTTCGGAGAGCACGTTAAGCCGTCGGTCCCGGTTGTCATGAACATCTATGGCAATCGTTATTGGGAAGTCAGTGCCCTCAAATATACTGACAACTAGTTCAACTTTCGAATTCAGTTCGCCCTCAGGGTTGCGGAGGTCAGATGCCAGTCGCTCTGTGTAAAAACTGATATTCAGGTAAAACCGGTTGAACTGGTAGCCGACCCCAAATATTGGGAATAATAAAGGCTAGGAAGATGATGATTCCCTTGAAATATAATTGCGTGCGCTGCAAAAGCGGTAAAAGTTTCACATAAACAAGTATTTAAAGAATTGTTCTCCTTCAGAAGTTATAAAAATGACAAACATCTTTTTTAAAATGTCGGTTCACTATAACCTTTTCATGGTAAATTAATTTGTTCACACTGTCGAATTTCTTAAACAATAAAGAACCTACTCTCCCTAGCTTTACAAATATGAATACAAAATAGTATTTTCATAATCACATATCACAAAGCATGTTGGAAACATTTTATTCGCAAATCTGTGCTTGAATTAATTTGTCGCGCAAAATTAACGCATGAGTAACGCCGCCCTCCCTGACATCTAGCTAAATCGCTGTTATGCACCGACACACGTTTGTCATGCAGAGCTGATGATACCCATAATACACGATAGTAAAATTACATTCATTAATATAAATAGGTGACAAATCTTTTAATTTCACGCAGAAACGATTCAATGGACAAACAAGATGGTTTCGATTGCTGTTCAAAATTGCCTGTTTTCATATTAAGAAAAGGCTTGTCTACTCGATTGTTAAGAATAAAAATAGTTTCTTATCATTGTAATACAATGGAGATTTTGTGAAAACATTATGACTATCGATGTTTTTAAAATTTTTATTCATTAATTTAAAATGTTTTGTTGATTCTACATTTTCTCAACAATATAAACTACAATTATCTACACATTTTATAAAAAAAATCATACGGCTATTAATAAACACTGACCGTGGTCAATAATTTTTAAAGTATGATTAGAATCCAAAAGTAGTGGTCACCATACTCATTGCGAATGCAGATAATACAACAATGCAGCACCTACACTACGGCGGCCTGTTGAGATGCACCAGCCCTTGAAATACTACGGTCGCGCACTCACTAACAAAAATACTTTAGGATGCTCTTCTGTGAGAGTGCTAAAACCAGCGTGGCTCTACTATCTTGTATAACGTAGATTACACCAGTTCCCATCGATGCAATTATGAAATATAACTTGTATCCACTGGAACGAGTGTAATTTCATCATCTTAGGTATCCCTGAAGTTTCAACTAATAATGAAAACCGCATGGGATCCCGTCATGTGGTTTAAGTTATTGGATACTTTTTGGAAAAACTACGACCTTTGGCCAGGTTCAGTAATAATTGCTTTAAAACTGCTGAAGTGAAAAAATACTACGCTAATGCTAGATACGCATTACTATTGTCGTTCTACCTATCAGGTAAAAGCATAGAAAGTACACATAAAACAACCTATGAGCTTGTAACTAACACTATATACTTATTATGTTGCTTTCAACACACAAAATAAATTCAAATAAATTCCCTGGTTACGGCAGCTCTACAAACACACAGTTAATTTCCCGCACACGATGCTTACCGCGTGCTCAGGTGAAAAGATCCCACGCTCGCCGTCTGCACGTCTGGCTTAACTGTTTACTGTTCTGCCGACCCCAACCTCGCCTGTCGTACAAATCACACTACAATACGAGGGATATACATAGTCTCATACTCAAATTGTCATGCATTGTCTTCATTATCTTTCCTTGCTATTTTAATTGCCATTACGTTATTTTAAATTATCAAAACTAAACGAAAATTTCGTTAAAGACATAAAATGGTAAGTGTAATCTAACCTTGAATATTTTAATTAGTATATTTAGTTTATTGAAAGTAAGGTTGCTTTTAGCTATACTTTATGTATACCAATCTTTATTTTATGAATAGCTACCAATCAACTATTTGTAACATTTTTGATCTCAAGTAATCATAAGTTATTTAGTAGCTAAATTCTTTATTCTGTGTTTTTTATTTATGATATATCAGTAGACTTTACGTCGTTTCAGATTCAAATGTACACTTAAATTTAAAAAAAAATTAAATGTGTTTGAATGAATGTCCACCATCAGTCCTTCATATGTGTGTAACACGAAAAAGAAATAAAAATGTCCGTTATGAAATACATGAAAATTTCGTATAAAAATTAGCAATAAAGAAATATACAAACGTTAACGCTTATTCCACCGTCCTTACTTTCAAAAACATTAAAAGATGGTAATTATTGAAAAGAATACAAAACCATCCGATTTAATTACGTCGGTAGAAACAAAACAAGTTAATTTTTAACGAGCACTCATCAAAATTGTTTAATTACATCCCTAAGGGACAGCTAAGCGTGAAACGTCTAATCAACCGTTTTAGAAAGCAAACGTTACTGCAACAATAAAGACAGTGGCCCCCTAAATGAAAATGGAATCAGGAAATTACCTCTTAAAAATACACCGTCTCCCTACTTGACAGTAATGAGCAGGATTATGTTCTCAATATTTTTCGCTATGAGTTGCACGACTATTGTGCAATGTCCACCACAATAGTGTGATTTTCATTGTTGATCTTTCATTTAGATAAACCACTTTCTTCAGGCACTAGTAATTGGTAAGAGTAATACACAAATCGATTAAAGTGGCGTGCAATGGGAGAAGTACTCGTATATGTCCAGCCGTGGATTGTGACAAGCTGATGATGATACCATTGCCTCAACCAAAATCAGCGTGAAGCGCTTATTTCAGTTTTTTTCTCAGTGAATGAGGTTACCGTAGCTCTAACCTCTTCAAAAGGTAGTAGAGCCACGCTTAGAACGGGCTGACTCGACCGGGGCGGCACTACCCTTGCATGGAGGATCAACGTAAAATGACAGCGAATGACTCGATGCTGAGTGCGAGGCCCAATAACGCAGAAGCATCAATAGGCCGCTATGGTGTGGGGTCACCATGCTGCATTATTGCACTGTCTGCATTCGCAATGAGTATGGTGACCACGACTCCCGGATTCTACTTATGCTTTCCATCAGGCAGAGTAGAGTTATTTTGGCAGGCCCATAAATAAAAAAAAGTTCTAGGTGTCAATCGGTTACCTTAAGGCAAACTAGCAAATGCGTCACATTTGCTCATTTGCCACCTTTTATTATCAAAAATCTTTTAGAAGTGAAACTTCTTTAGAACCGTTGTGATTTCAAACCGGATACAACGGGAAAAACGACAGGTAAGAGACACAAATACAAAAAGTCGCCTGTAATTAGTGTGCCAGAGCGAGAGAGTAAATGTCGGTCTCATTCTTTTGTCAATTTACTGAAGTTTCACTTCTATCGTGTGTGAATCGCACACACACCTTTTGTAAATATATTATATGTTAATTTACAAAAAATATAAATAATATACGAGAGAATTTCTAATCTTATGTATTTAATTTGTGCTTGTAGTTGAGTAAAACATTGCTACTGAATTTAAACAAACAGATCAGCAATTGGTTGTTATTAGATTCTAGGGGCACCCTCTGATTACTGCTACATATTTAAGTATCTGTCTTAAGTCGCTCAGAGGAACAGATAATTTTTTGCGAGTTCTTCATACTTTTAATTTGCTTTGTTAAAGCGTAGCGAAACGGCGTTTCCGCTGCACTCATATTTGGTAAGATTGTATTGTTTTTTTGATATCAGCTTTTCTTTATTTTTGCGCAATATCAATAAGGGGAGAAGTATTGTTTCATAACGAAATCAAATGTTATTAAAATGTGATGTAGGTATAATATTTTTTTTTATATAAGTAAATTCAAATAAAAATTGGTTTTGATGATTTTTTAAGGGAGCCTTTGTATTAGAACAATACCATGATCATTACGCTATGACCATACGCTGTGTGTAAAAGTTGAAAAAAAATAGAAAAGTACCATGCCTTGTGTCCTTCAATACCTAATATTAAAAGCTGTCAATGTCTTCTTATTCGCCTCTCAAACACAACATTTTACAAAAATCATTTTTATTATCTCCCTCTGAGATATATTTTATGTGATTCACAGAAACAGAACGGAAACTTAAGGAATAAAATGCTGAGATGCGTTAAGCGGAAATGTGCAGAGGTAGCTAATGCTCGCGGTTTATGCGATAGATAAGGCGTATATAATACTGCATACATTTGCGTGCAAAATGTATGCAGTATCTTTATATTGCGATGAAACAAATTCTGATGGGCGGTGATTGAGATTTTAACTTTGAAAGAAATAACATTGCTTGAAATAGGACTCTGGATAGATACGTATTAATGGCAAATTAAAACTATTCTTCTTTGTATACACATAAGTTACACAAATAGGTTTCAATAAACAATTGAATTTAGAAACCATAACTTGCATTTAAATCCTTAAAATTCAAATTTACTTTTAATTTCTATCATTAAGCTAGTTGCTGAAATATTGGCAAAGGATTGATTTCTCCTTTCGTTTTATAATATTAATATGCATTTGTATTACCAATGAATAGTAGTGAAAAAGCAACTAAAACATAATATCTATACTAATATTATAAAACTGAAGAGTTTATTTGTTTGTTTGAACGCGCTAATCTCAGGAACCGCTAGTCCGATTTGAAAAATTATTTCCATGTTGGATAGACCATTTATCAAGGAAGGCTATTTATCATCTTGCTAATACCAACAGGAGCGGAACACCAATGAAGACCGTTTCAAAAACGGAGGAAAATTTTCACGCTACGGGCAATTGAAGACGCAAACGAGGTTGCGTGGGTCAGCTAGTCAAGTATATTAAGGTTTGGTAAAAAAATGTGATGGCTATTACCTATTGTTAAGTAGCTCTTAAGTTGTCTAATAAACCAGTGGCGACTTACCAATTACTGATGAACCTTACATATGTTTTTGTGTTTAGGATAGGATATGTATTAATTAATTACATTTTTGTTTATTACAAAACTTTTGGAAAATGCATTTATAAATTAATAATGATAAATAACAATATTTATTTTGCTCTGGGAATATCATTAGCTGAAACTACAAATAAAATGAACTGTCCGGTCAAGTACAACATATAATAATACAGATAACAATAAATTGAGATCATCAATTCAGAAGTGCAACAGATCAATTTTAGTCGATTGACTTGAAGATTGCAATGACGTAGTGACAATCAAGGCAATTGGTCGATATTTAGTATCACTTAATGGGGTTTATGGTCAGGTTACCGGGACTTTCGTAAATTGAATACAACTGTGTTTAAGAGATCAAGAAACACATGGATTTGAATATCCTAAAAATATTCAAAAGAATTGGAACAAGATCATCCACTATCTATGCATATTGAAGAATATCAGTAAATCCTTCTCTTTTGCTCCCTAAACAATCATCATTATTATCATCATCAGCATATTGTAGTCCATTGCTAGAGATATGCATCTCCCATTGCATAACACTCTGATCGATATTGTGCTTTCGATCGTAAACAATAAAACTGCTAAATTAATTCTAGACACGATGGACTTGGTTTCTTTGTAATTCAATTTATGTCTGGAGTTTCTTTATTATCTACAAATAAGTACAAGTTGTAAAGTGCTACGTATAACATAGAAAATTCAATAAAAAGCTAAAAGCCAATCTTATCTCGGCGAGAGGAAATTAAGAAACAGCGGCGGGCATCTGACACGGTGGCTCTTTACAGATCTGTCACTAGTGATGGGCATCCAAGTAAATAATAGAATTATCGATGATTTTTAACACGTACCTAACTATTGACCAACTCCATTTATAACTAATTAATACATTTTAGTGTGATAAACTGCTGAGGGCTTTTGGGTTGCACGTGTTTTTGACGCACAGCATTTATCAATTTCTATAAAAAAGACCTCAACGTAAATTAAAGAAGAACGAATAACAAGAAGGAAATGTCTGCGTTGGATAAATTTTTAAGCTTATTTGTGTTTTAATGCAATTGAAGGTATTTTGTTAAAGTTCTTAGATTTTAAAGTAAAATGGCCAGTATCGACCTTGACATGTCCTTCATGTAATCGATGCATCGAGTACAACCCTAAACATTTTTAAAGATAGAGTGTTGAATGCGACAGCGATGCGACATCGGGTTTCGTCGAACCGCTAAAATAATTCCACCGCGGTACAGCGCGGCCGGGGGAGACGACGGAAACGCACCCTTATCTCGCGCGGAATACCCGCTTTTTAAACAACTCACTTCTTTATTTGTATTTATTCCACATCCCCCTGCCCCCGCCGCTGACACCGCTCTGACACCCCCTTCCGCGCCCGTGTTACCACATGAATAGACGCGCTACTTAATGGGACTTTCAGTTCCTAAGTCATCATGTTTTTTAACAATATACCAGCGATAAGTAAGGAGGTCGACTCGGATAATAAACGGAGAAAATATACGTGTTTGCTTCGGGGAAATTTGAAAGAAAATCTTGATATTGTGTCGTAAATAGGACGTACCTACGCTGGAAAAATCTTTGTGTGTTGCCTTATACATTTATTGTTGTTAATCTAATTAATCATAATAATATATAAACATTATATGTACTAACGATTTCAAGAAAGTGGCTGGCAGCAGTGGTTGGCGCTCTTTGGTCTCCAAACCTTCGTTTGACAGTAAATGACGATAGATTGATTTGAAATTATATGGTTTATAGCAAAATAAAAAAAGGATTTGAATATACATGTCCTGACTCCGTCATCAGACCATTGTTCAACGAAAGCCAAACCTCACGATTTTTTCAAAAATGAGTCAAAATGTTTTAATGGGAACTGAATGTGTATATTTTTCGTCATTGAAAATCACTTGCTACACCTGCCGTAAGCAGATTTACCAATATATTGCCATAAGAAACGTTATAAAATTCTTATTTCCACTTAATGCTATACAAAAATCTCAATAATTCTTAAAGCCAATCCTCAAAGCTATTTCACAGATAAAATCCCATAATCATAACTCATAGTGGGGCAGTATTTTCGTCTACTGGGTACAGTTTATCCGTTATCGCAGCACAATGCATTACAGGCAGTAACAATATCATTACGGGGGCTATTCAACATTTTTATTATTGCGTTACTATTGTCTTATGGCAGTACGGTACTAGATAACAAAGGTGATACACGGTCAGAAAGCTTGTACAACCAGTTTCAAACAATTAAACTTAAAGAACATATTTTTTAGCCGTAAATGTTAGTATTTCTGTTGATATTGTTTAAGGAAAGGTAAAGTAAGCGATACTGTACTAATTTGTTTTCATTATTCATTAAGTATTCCTTACGCATTAATTTCTTCTCTTCATTTGAACTGCTACTAGAGCAACTTACTCCTTCGTACAGTCATACCATAATCATGGGTGATTTCAATACCTGTCTCCTCAAAAACGATTCTCGGTCGTCTACTCTTCAATCTATAATTCAATCTAGTAATCTGTCTATACTTCCTTCCAATGCAACCCACAATTTCCCACATTGTACTCCATCCCTGTTAGACCTCATTCTTGTTTCTTCCCCTAACCTCGCAGTCAAACACGGACAGTGCTCTGCTGACGAGTTTTCCTACCACGACTTGTTGTATCTTTCCTATCGTCTCCGGCCTCCTAAATCTAAAACAAAGACTATCCTGCAGCGAAACTTCAAAGACATGGATGTGAATGCCTTGGTTAGAGATGCCAACAACATCGACTGGACTCCTCTTTACAGTGCTGATTCTATAGACGACAAAGTGGAACTCTTTGTTGATAAATTAACAACTATCTACGATGACCATGCGCCAATGCATGAAATGAGGGTCAAACGTCTTCCTTCACCGTGGCTGACTGAGGATATCAAATCCCTAATTAATAAAAAAGCAACAGCTAAGTCCAAATATAAAAAAAACCCCAGCAATAGGAACTGGGACAATTACGTAACTGTCAGGAATCATTGCGGCAAGGTGTGTAGGAATGCGCAACGCCGGTACATCCACACCTCTGTTGAAAACGGAAATCCAGCTAAAGTCTGGAAATTTTTAAAGTCACTGGGAGTAGGCAAATCTATTCATGATCCGTTTCCTAAAAATTTCAACTTAAATACACTAAATCAACATTTCTCTGCTTCGTCAAATTTTGATAAGATGACAAAAGACACTACACTAAAACTTCTCAATTCTGCCCCCACTCCTGACTGTACTCCATTTTTCTTTAGTCAATTTTCTGATTGTGATGTTAAGAAGAGCATATCATCTATAACTTCGAACGCAGTGGGTTCGGATTGTCTAAGCCGTAATATGATCCTCCCTATCCTTGACGAAATTCTTCCTGTTATCTGCCACATCCTCAATTATTCAATCTCATATAGTGTATTTCCTAAGGCTTGGAAGAATGCTGAAATTATACCCATTCCTAAAAAGAAAAATCCCGGATCCTTTTCTGATTACCGCCCTATCTCTATTCTTCCCTTTCTCTCCAAGGTCCTCGAACGTTTAATCCATACTCAGCTCTCGAATTTTCTATCCACAAACTCTTTACTGAATCCTTTACAGTCTGGCTTTCGACCCGGTCACAGCACCACTACTACCCTTGTACACATCACAGAGGACATGAGATCGGCTATGGAGAATGGCGAGCTGACAGTTTTAACACTCCTTGACTTCAGTAACGCGTTCAACACCGTTGACTTCGACGTTCTGCTGTGTATACTACGCTCTCTTAACATATCTCCAACTGCGATTGACTGGTTTCACAACTACCTATGTGGTCGCCGGCAGCGTATTAGTATTGAAAACACCGTTTCTTCTTGGTGCAGTACTACAGTCGGTGTACCACAAGGCGGCGTGCTCTCTCCCCTACTTTTCTGTGTTTTTATAAACACCATCACTACAGATCTGTCTTCTTCCTACCACCTATACGCGGATGATCTCCAAATTTATAGCAGGGCATCACTGATCAATCTGACTGACGCTGTTAACGCCACTAATGATGACCTGGACAGAATTTGCAAGTGGAGCAACACCTATGGCCTAAAAATTAACCCATCTAAAACTCAAGTAATTGTCATTGGAAGCTCGCGAATGATTTCTAAAATTGATTGGTCGAGACTGCCTCAAATCACTTGTAATGGCACACCGATACCGTACAGTGACAGGGTGAAGAACTTGGGGATTTTCATAGATAATACCTTATCCTGGCGTCCTCAGCTACAAGAACTGAGTCGCAAAATGTTTGCTGCTGCAGGGTCTTTGCGCAGATTACGCAATTTTCTGCCTATATCCACCAAGATTGCTCTTACACAATCCCTTCTTTTCCCCATCCTTGATTATGCTGATGCCAGTTATATAGATCTCACTGAAGACCAATTGAATAAGCTCGAGAGACTCCAAAATCTTTGTATAAGATTTATATTTGGATTACGCAAATATGATCATATCTCCGATTATCGAAAACAGCTTAAGTGGTTACCCATTCGCCTTCGCCGGAATGCTCATGTTCTTTCTCTTCTTTATAACATTCTATTTAATCCTCTTACTCCACGTTACCTTAAATCCCGGTTCACCTTTCTACATGACACACACTCTAAATTGTTGAGATCGTCAGAGAATCTGACATTGAAAATGCCTGGACATAGCACCAAATTCCTCGACCACTCCTTTACTGCCAAAGCAGTTCGGTTGTGGAACGCCTTACCAATAGAAACAAGACGTGCGCAGACATTAGCTGCGTTCAAGAGACTGGTGAAGGCATATTACATGGGAGACCTCAAAGACTCGTAACCGACCCTGCTCTGAATGAAGTCTCAAATTCCGCTGCAGTTTATATGGAGTATCTATCTATTAATACTTCTACGTACTTATTTATTAGTTTTAACATCCACTCTAGATGTTACTATTACTTATAATATGTATATGTAAATACTTATTTTTCTTATAAACTTTTTATACACCAGGCACTACCCTACACTTTCCACGTGTATCTTTCCATCCAATGGTTGCCTGTAAGAGATTGCCTTCGGGCGATAAGGCCGCCAATTGTACCTCTTAGCTTTAAGTTGTTACCTTTGTTAACTATCTGGTGTACAATAAAGCGATTATTATTATTATTATTATTATTAAGTAATTTATTCCCAATTAATGGATCTGTGTTATTCTCGTTTCACATTGTTGCTTACGATGAAACTTACTAATGTAGGGCGATAGGGTTACCAGTGCAGAAATTATAGACGTCTTTGTTGCTTTTGATCGTTTATTCTGGTTTCTGTGTAGTTCATACAAATATTTACAAACTTGTACTTATACATATAACCCTATGTTGGGAGTGATGAGGACTGCGGGGCTATCGCTCAACACTACCCTTCCTACGCTACGTGAGTGTCTTAAGAGGACTGCGGGGCTATCGCTCTAGAAGACCTCAATACTTAGCAGAACCTGATGACTGTGGGGCTATCGATCAGGTCAGCTATGCCTACTGGACGTCAGAGTGGACTGCGGGGCTATCGCACTCTGAGTCGTCTAGCTGTCGACTGTTTGAATGGAGGCTGCGCGGCTGTTTATAAAGGCCTTGTGCGACCCCCTCCACGGTGTGATGCGCGTCGATTGAGACAGATAGTCGTTGTGCGAGGGAGAAAGTATTCGGGTTCATTACGCACGTTGCTGTCTGCTACATTCTCCCCCTCTGGTGCTCTTTTTAACGTCCCGTGAGAGCACCAGCATCCTTGCGAGGTCTTCCTCTTCGACGAATTGGATTAACAGCGTTTGGCAGAACATCATCTCTTCTCTCGAACTTGGTCAAAGCAGACGTATGGTATCTGCCAATTGCTCTTTCAGGTGAATCTGGATGTGCCACCTCATATGTGGAAACTCCATGTTTCTTGAGTATAATGTAAGGACCATCTCGTGGTGGAGCAAATTTTGCGGAAAATTGTTTTTCAATATTACTGATTGGATGTGTCTCAACTAAGACTATGTCTCCAATTTTATATCCTGGATCAGGTCTTCTCCTAGTGTTTGCCTTAAGTCGGTTTGATTCTAGATTATCTTCAATGTTTTCTTTCGCAAGTGCCAAATCTTGAGCTAATTGTTTTAAAGTTGGAGTTATTCCTTTTATAAAGTTCTCAGATTCTATGGTACAACTTAAGTCATGTGTTAAATCATACGTGGTTCTTAATTCGCGACCAAATGTTAAGTATGATGGTGAATAGCCTGTTGTTTGACAAAATGACGTGTTCATAGCAAACCTAATTGCAGGTAATGTAGCCGGCCAATTGTGATGCTTGTCTTTAACCATCATTGCTATTTGTGATTTCATATCTCTATTCTTCCTTTCTACGGTGTTCGGTTCAGGATGATAAGCGGGTGTATAAACTTGTTCTATATCTAAACAAAATGTAAGTTTTTGCATTACTGCTGATATGAACTGAACTCCGTTATCACTCACAAGTTTCCTTGGTAAACCGTAACGCAGAAATACTTCATTTATTAGTGTCTGTGCACAATTTTCAGCAGTAGCTTCTTTTAAGGCAAAAATTTCAATCCATCTGGAGGCGGTATCTTCCACAATAAATATCCATTTCTCTCCAGAATTTCCTTTTGGTAATGGACCAAATAAATCAATGGATAGGATTTCAAATCTACAACAGTTCGGAGTAGCTTGAAATAATCCAGCTGGTTTTTGGTTTGAAGGTTTGTATTTTTGGCATTCAACACAAGTTTTAATATGACTTGTTATATATGTTCGCATTCCCTTCCAATAAAATTTCTTACTTATACGTTGTAATGTGCGTTCAATGCCCATATGTCCAGCAGTGGGTGCATCATGATAAGCTTTTAGTATATTAGGTATTTCGTGTTTTGGGATCAGCAGTTTTGCATTATCATCGTCTTGTTCTGGCGTATAACGATATACCACTCCTTTGTGTAACAGAAATCCTTTCTTAATGAATTCTGTATATTTTTCCGATTCTTCTTCCTTTTCTAAAGTTTCTATTACTAATTTCAAATCATTGTCCTTTAACTGTTCTTCTCGAATTTGTTTTTCATTAAGTTTTGGAAGCTCCATCTCTATTGTACAAATTGCACAGGTTTCGTTGTGATTTGAACATGGTGGTCGTGATAATGTGTCGGCTACAACATTAGTACGTCCTGGCGTATATAATATCTTAAATTCATATGGTTGTAATTGGAGTGCCCATCTCGCAAGACGTCCGGTTGGTGTTTTCAGATTCATTAACCACTTTAGAGGTTGGTGATCTGTTATTGTTATGAAACGTGTACCTTCTATGTAACCACGAAATTGTGATATAGCCCATACAATTGCTAAGGCTTCTTTTTCTGTTACTGTATAATTACATTCGGCTGGACTCAGCAATCTACTCGCGTATTCTACAGGATGTTCATGCTCGCCCTCCCCCTGCACTAAAACTGCGCCGATAGCATATTGACTTGCATCTGTTTTGATTGTAAATGTCAAATTTTCATTAGCTTGTTTCAGTACTGGTGCTGTAGTCAATGCAATTTTTAACTTGTTAAAGGCTTGTTGTTCTTCCCAATTCCATTGCTTTGAATTGTAGTTTACTCAATATATCGCTCAACTGCTGTATTGCGTCTGATGGCAAATCTTTAGATTCAGACATTATAATGCTTTTCAAATGCGGGTAGTTTTTCTCAAAAATTGTGGGTAGTTTACAATAAGTCAATTTATTTTCTTGACTTTAGTAGCTAACTTCATAAACTTTGGGCGCCAAATGTAGGGCGATAGGGTTACCAGTGCAGAAATTATAGACGTCTTTGTTACTTTTGATCGTTTATTCTGGTTTCTGTGTAGTTCATACAAATATTTACAAACTTGTACTTATACATATAACCCTATGTTGGGAGTGATGAGGACTGCGGGGCTATCGCTCAACACTACCCTTCCTACGCTACGTGAGTGTCTTAAGAGGACTGCGGGGCTATCGCTCTAGAAGACCTCAATACTTAGCAGAACCTGATGACTGCGGGGCTATCGATCAGGTCAGCTATGCCTACTGGACGTCAGAGTGGACTGCGGGGCTATCGCACTCTGAGTCGTCTAGCTGTCGACTGTTTGAATGGAGGCTGCGCGGCTGTTTATAAAGGCCTTGTGCGACCCCCTCCACGGTGTGATGCGCGTCGATTGAGACAGATAGTCGTTGTGCGAGGGAGAAAGTATTCGGGTTCATTACGCACGTTGCTGTCTGCTACACTAATCAATTTTCACATTTTTTGTTGTTCGTTTTGATGGTGTGCCTAAAATAGGATAGTTAACATCACGTTTAGACCAATAGGAGCTAAAGACATAGATGATGTTTATTATACAAGAGACTATCAAAGGTACGTACGATAGTACTACACTTTTTTTTCATGGAATAGGGGGCAAACGAGCAGACCTATCGCTTGAAGGTAAGCGATTACCGCCGCCCATGGACATCCGCAACACCAGAGGCATCACAAGTGTATTGCCGGGGATGCCCAGGGTAGGGGGATGGAGCGAAGGGTTAGGGTATGGGCCTCCGGTATCCTCACACACTCGGTGAAATACAGCGCAAGCACTATTTCAAATTGGTTTTCTGAGAGGCCGTGGTATCACTCCGGTCGAGCCGGCCTATTCATGTCGAAGCGTGGCTCTCCCACTTTTTGATATCATATAAACCTGAGAAATATAAAAAATATCCAATATCAAAATATCTGTACTAAATGAGACTGTTCGCCGCTCTTACAGCCTGTATGATACAGTTCTAACACCGTACCGAGATACGTTGCAGATTTATGTCTGTAATGTTTGTTGTTTCACCTTCCCGCGAATAATGCTCACCGAGATTTATGAATAAGCCTCGTTTGTCTTTAGGCTGATTGGCGCTGATAAAGGAACGGTAGGGAAATTCTCAACCCGTTTACGGAATACAGTGGTCTGTAAACGGATTGATGTAGGTACAGATTATGTGAGAGAATCTTAAAAGATATCAATTCATGATAAAGTGATATTGACTGACGTCATTATCGATTATTTATTAGTACATAATCGCAGTAGCAAATTTCTAGAGCCGTCTTAACTTCGAGAAGGTCTGTCTTTTTTACCTTTGGATTGCGTACATAATCAGTTAAAAATTTAATGAGGTGTAAAAAACTGTTTGTAGTAGCTAACTTTTGAATTACATTCATATTTCACAAACTTTAGATTTATCGCCACACACACACACACATTGGTGTCAAATATTACATTTCACGCAGTCGAAACTTTTTGTTCGGTTAATCGATACTCTAATCAAATCCATATTAACTAAACATTCAACACAGTCCAACTATAATACCCGAACTTCACAGAACCAGAAACTAAGCCTTCCAATAAAATAACAATACAACACCAACCACAAGAGACCGCAAAACTAAAACTACCCACCGTTCTCAATTATGCAAATACCTTCCCGAGGGAGCCTCCGCTATTAATCATTATCTAAATTAATTTCCAACGTTTTACAAAATCTCTAGTTTCTTAAAGTCACAATAAAGAGGATCACGGTGGGCCATAACTCATCTGTACCTAAGATTACTGATCTTTAATCCCCCTTCCAGCTTCACTTAAAGTTAAGATTTACGACCAAGAATTATATTGGTACCCCCGCGAAATAAGCTTACGCTAGGGTCTATGAAAAAAGTTTGCATACACGCCGAGCGTTTCAAATATCGCCGATGTTCTGAAACTTCTGTATCGTATGAAGAAAATATGGTTTGATAACAAAAGTAATTTTGGACTACCAAGTTATTTAACTTGTATGTACATTATATTTTCAATTACATGTTTATATTGATATAGTAATTTTGCAGTTATATTAAAGAAAGGTACATTCTAGGATCTTGATTCTAGTCGAGTTTATATGAAGTACAAAAAAATATATACAACGTAAGGCCGGCAATGTATTTGTGATTTCTGAGTTGGAGGCGTCTGTGGGTGGCGGTAGTTACTTTTCATTAAAATATGTGTATTCATTTGCCTCATAGTAAAACTGTTTTAAAAAAACAAGGAAAACTATTATGATGTAACAGGTGTGTGTTTGTTAAGGTGTAAATATATTACCATCCTTGAGAAAAATAGGACTCTTGGACAAAACTTTTAAAACATTAAAATTACAAACAACGTCAAAATGATTTATGTGAGCTTACGAAGGCCATATTTAATAAATCCATCCGCCGTAATACTTTTTACCTCGTTACGGTGTTAACTGAAGAAATATTTATTTATGGCTTTAACTTTATTTAATAACTTGGTAACCCCGCGATTCGCCCCTAAAACGTATTTTTAAGCTACATCAACTACTTGCATATTGTTTGCGTGTTACTTTTCTATATTAATATACAGTTTATAGAGTATAATAATATCTTCAGTAATTGAATTAATAATATTATTTCTACTCCACAGTAATTATGTTAGGAGATTTATTAAACTGTTTTTTGTGATACTTATACGATGTCTTTACTATTAGCACTTTTAACAAAAGGAATGATTTAAAAATATATATTACCAGTTCCATCCTCTTTTACGGGCTTATTTTTCTGATTAACGTGTGTGTATCAGATCATAGAAACATTTGGTCCGACTCAGGAATTGAACCCCCAAGCACAGCAGTCGCATACACTACCACTGCGCCACCGAGGCAGTTAAAGAGATAGAGTAGGGGCGAAGATACTGTATTCTTAATTCGTCACCTCACGTACCATGTTTTTATCCGGAGGTAACTCATTAATGGTTAGATATATTAGCTAATATTGATTGCTTAAATGGAACATCCAACGACTTCTTTTTATAGGTTATTTGAAATCCCTGGTTTTATGTCGATCGACCACGGACCATAGCACACCTCAAGAACAACATTCGCGACGCCATTGCCAACATACCGATTGATATACTGCAAAGAGTGGATACGAATTTCAAAAATCGACATCATCAGTGATGCGCAATGGGGGTCGCCATTTATTCGATGTCATTTTCAAGACTGCATGAAAAAAAATGGGATATTGTATTCTCAAATAAAAAAAAAATTAAAACAATAACTGAAATACTTCTGTTTTTATTGACCTTTCAAATAAGTAAGTTTCTCTGGCGCACCTGTTATTACTGCGGTTTTTAAATTCAATTTGATAGTAGTACCAATGCTGTATCCTGTATGAACGATTTCATTTTGTTGATATTACACACCGCAGAGCTCTCTTTGAAATGAAATGGGTCATAATATATAACAGCGCTTTCCAATACTTGTACGAAACGGACACAATATCTGAGACACCTTTGATATTTTGTCATTGTATTCGCGTTTGCGATTGCATAGAATTGACACCTGTACTACATTCTTTAATAACTGCGAATTTTTAGACAAGAATTCACAAAATTAAGAAATCCCTGAAAATATAGCCGTTTTATTTTAGAAATTACATACATACATTGATTAGTGAACATAGACAGACAGGCAGAAAAATTATCATCTGCTGCTGCTGCTGGTCAGAGGATCTGTAAAATTATAGAGACAGAAGGCTCTTCGGTATAAAGCTTGCTTGCTGCACAAGCCTGCCTGCTGTACAAAATGCTATTAGAAATATTATTGTAATCTCACTTCTATCATCTCTCGAACAACTACCGAATACTGCAAAAAAGAATTTATTATTCGAGCAGGTAGATTCGTTAATGACATGCATTTGAGCTTTTCAGATCCATACCTTCATATAATGTCAAATAAATACATGCTACAACATTTTTTAAACCCAATCCTAGGAGGGTAACATTATCTTAATCTAAGTTTTTTTTCTTTTTAGTCTAATTACTTTGTTTTAATTTTCTCTTATTTCTATCAGGTTCACCTTTCCTAAGTATCTTTCTTTTGATGTTGTTAAACTCTTTGTGTCATTGTTTTGATGTTTTCAATCTATTTGTGAGTACCTGTAAATAGCTTTGTTGTTACTTAACTATAATGTTTACCTTATAATATTTATGTTGTTGGTATTTTAAACAATATAAACTAAAAAATAAAAAATCTAGTTTTCGAAACAGTTGGGAGTCACATAAGCTTTTTTCGTAAGTAATTTCACGGATCAATTGAATTTTAGGCTAATCTGTAATTGTAACAACATCTCTTCATCACACCATTACGAGTACTTTACACTGTGTGTATTATGTGACTTTAGAACCGTAAATTTCAACATCTTTTATCTAACTTCGAAAACTTGGCACAAAGGTGTAATTGAAAGATCGGAAATTCCCAAGCAGGCACATATTTCAAAAGCGCTTCCACGGATAATGTAAGAAGATAGAGGACAGAGTCGGATATAAAATATGGCGTCCTTTCATGAATCTTATTAAGATATCCTTCGAAAACAGAAAGAGATGGTAGAGTAGAATACACTTATATGTGAGAACGAGACGAACAAGATACTCGGTTTACGTATATTAAAATAATACAGATATGGTTAAAGAGGTGTGCGAGCGTTGGCTGAGAATTTATCACCTCTATGAATATGATTTTCTTTTAAGAATGGATACAGCTCCCTTAAGAGGCGTTTAGTGTCAACCAGTTATTATGATAACAGAAGTTACTACTTTTATTGATCTAGGCATTCGTTGTCTCGAGGCAAAAGTAAAATAAAGAGTTGTTTAACAGTTTAACAACTTTTTCCCCCTGCATAACCATCCCTCTTCCCATTCCCCCAAAGGCCGGCACCGCACTTGTGACGCCTCTGGTGTTGCGGGTGTCCATGGGCGGTGGTAATCGCTTACCATCAGGCGTTACGTCTGCTCGTTTGCCTCCTATTCCATAAAAAAAACTTTAAGTAGATGCTGTTATTATGTTCGCGAACAAAATCATGAAATACCCTGTTTACTATTCTATTACAAAGTATTTTAAGGTAACTGTGTCCTAAATAAAAAGTACCTACATACAGGAAAGTTATTGATCAATATTTTAACCCTTGGCAGGTGAAGCAGGAAGTTTATTATCGGTTTTCGCTAACTGATGTATCCGAAAGTTATTTTGCATGTTAGCCACGATAGCGGGTGTGCTGCACTTGTTAAAGAAACTTATGAATTATGGGACATCTCGCCCATACTTACTTAGAGATACCGACATTGCTCAAGATATGCATGTTATGTTCAGTGATTATTACTTATTATGAATATAATCGGGATTTAGTCTACTTATGAGTCGACAACTTCCCAATGGTTCCCTTTAGGTTTTGTTTCTTAAATAGAATTGAGAAGAAAAAATATAAATTTTAGTTTTTTTTGGAAAAATTAAATGCCTGTAATAATTATTATGTTATTACTTTTGTTTTAATTTTCATTTTCGATTGTCTGTGCCCCATTTCCATGAACCGTTAAGTTCCAGTTATGCTAACTAATTATTTTACTATATTGTTATTGTCACATAAGCATACCTATTTAGATAAACTAGTTCCACCTGAAGGACAATTATTTTGAAATCTATACTAATCTATACTAATAATAAAGCTGAAGAGTTTGTTTGTTTGTTTATTTGAACGCGATAATCTCAGAAACGATTGGTCCGATTTTAAAAATTATTTCAATGTTGGATGGTCCATCTATATATCATCAGCTACTACTAATAAAAGCGGAGCACCAATGAAAAATGTTCCAAAAACGGGGGAAAATTTTCACGCTACGGGCAATATAAGACGCAAACGAGGTTGCGTGGGTCAGCTAGTATACTATAATTATACGCTAGCAAGTCTTGGAGGTTTTTAAATGTATCGCTTTGTATAGTAACGTATTACGAATTAATGCAATAGCATTTACGGCACGCACGGATTATCGAAGGTCAAAAATTATACGTAATAACGTATAATTTTTGACCTTCGATAATCCTTATTTTAATCAATTGAATATATATATATATATATATATATAATCATGAGAGAAGCAGATAATGGAAACTCAGTATGAGTAGGTTATGATAAACGAATAGGACTTTAACCAAAGCAATTGCTCCGTATTATATAAACATATATTATATACAACCTATCTCAATCGTATAGATTGTGAAGATAACTAAAGAGTTAATTAATTAGGGCGTGCAAAGTTCCGGGCAATATTAAAACTTCATTTATAGTAAATATAATAAATAAATATTTTTATAAATAATAATAATACATATTTCAGACATCTAACACACAATGCTATCTAGTCCCAAGCTAAGCTTGTGTTATGGGTACTAGATAACATATATTAATACATATATACCTTTATTTTCTAAAATACATACATACAAAGAAAACATGCAAATTCCGAAACAAATATTTTTGGATCATACAAACATTTGGTCTGGCCCGAGAATCGAACCCGAGACCTCAAGCGCAGCAGTCGCGTACGCTAGCACTAGCCTCCGAGGCAGTAAGTCCGATCCGTTCGAACTGCCTATAACTGCCTATAATCGTATGCTTACCAAAATTTATCTTACCTTCGATTACTTACTTTTGTTTTAATTTCTGTCCTACTTTTCCCTTTTAGATTGCCCTATTTCACATCCACATGGCAATAGGTTTGTCCTCTATTTATTATGTAATAAGATAATGCGACAAATTATAGTATGTAAAAATTATCGTATAAGAGATCTAATCATACTCGTATCAATCCTTTCGGTAAACAAGTATAAAAGTAAGTGTACGAAGTGATGCAACGATTAGTATTTCAGAACCACAATTTGAACAGCATACAAATCGAAGTTTACGAATTAAGCCTTTTGCCAAACCAAATATATTATAAAAAATATAGATATTTAATAAATAAAACTATGAATATGTGTATGTTTTGATACTTGATGGTCGACCTTCTAATTTACCCTTCTTAGACGTAAAAGTATCACGGATCTGCAAAGACGTATTTTTCTTGTCAAAACACCGCCAATGTCTCAGAACGTTATCATTCAATTTAGTGGCACAAGGGGGCGATATGCAAAAATTCCTCATAGCCGTTTATCCCCACATAAATAACATTAGCAATGGGTGAGATAGCGTGTGAGAGTGTTTTTGTAATTACCTTATAAATAATAATTTTGTGCGTCGTAGATTACGGTTATGCGGGGATGATTCACTGCGTTGGGTGAGTGTATCGCAGGCGTGATTGAATAGCTAAGGTGTTGCGATTTCCTGTCTAACGGTTTAATACACATACGGGAATTTAGAATTTATCAGGTTTTATGTAGTGAGCCTTTCCTATCTAATGATGGAAAGTGATTAGTGCATGATAATCACAATAGTCAGCCTAGTTCAATGAGATTATCCAAGATTTCTCCGATTCTTATTACTCACCTATTTCTATTTGAGCTCATATCTTAGTGAATAATTAACTTAACACTAATGAAAGTGTACCTTTAAACTTTTAAACCAATTTGTCGTTTTTGATATCGAACACAGTGATTTCAATTTGCGTATAAAATAACGGTTGAACGATTTATTCCCCTATTTTAGCGTTTGTAAAAATATTTTGACCTGAACAAGTATTCTTAAGGTCAAAACCTCCTTCCGAAGGAAAGGTCTATGTCCACCAGGGACCCATTAATAGCTGTTGAGGATGGAATATTTACATCTTTTTAGATCATAGTTTAATAACGTTGTGGAATTAATCACAATTCCCACCACAATTTCTATCCCCAAGTAAACTAAGTTAAAGTAAATGCAAGCGTCATAAATATTCATTAAAATTATGGCGATATCATATAAAGCGATCCTCGAGACGATGTAAGCCCAAATGTGGCATCTCAGGCAAAATTTCTATTCTTTATCCCCTTTGGCAATCACATACGATGAGATACGGTGAAATATGATAGTCATTATTCAACGGTGCTTTGTCAACATGCACTTGATAAATTTAAATTACCCGGGTTATAATAATAATGTTGCCAGTGTTGCCGGTTTAAACTGTGGGGGGAAAAGGGAGCAGGTTAAGTTCTTGTGCTTATGAAGTTCTTGAGAATTCTTTAATTTACAAGTAATAATGACATTCCTGTCCACATATTTCTTAGAACTGTTTCTATCTTTAAGAAATAAGTAATGAGACTAAATATAGTCAAAGTGGACCTTTATATTACTGCCTCGGTGGCGCAGTGGTAGCAAATGCGACAGCTGTGCTTGAGGTTCTTAGGTTCAAATCCTGGGTCGGATCAAGTCTTTGTGTGATCTGCAAATATTTGTTACGAAGTTTGGGTGTTTTCTATGAATAAAATGTATCTATTTACAAAAAAAGTAGATATGTATTTATATCATTTGTGTAGTACCCGTTGTATGTTAGATGTCCAAAATATTTATTTATTTAAAATACTTACCTTTATCTGAACTAAAAGAGAAAATGTCAGTACCGTTTGGTACATTCCTAAGATAATAATCTATTATGTTTCACTACTGAGAAAGACAAAATTTTGTTCCCGAGAACTCCAAATTTAATGTATGTATGCTCCATATGCACCTCCAAAGACGTTTTTTAATTCCTTTATTATAAAAAAAAGCAAAGTAAGTAATTAGAACCAACTTACATAAAAAAAACTGGTAATATCCTGTAAACAGGCACACGTACCGTTAATAGAGCCATAAAGATGTTAAACCATGCCATAAACCATGGTTCACATTAATCACGATTTAATACTCGCAATAATTAAAAATCTCATAGGTGGCGCTCGCTGCAACTCACTTAATCGTTACCCCATTTGATAGATGGCGTTACACATCCTACGTACATAGAACCTTTTCACAATATGATTCAGTATTACCTCAAACCATTTACGAACAAAGTTACCTAACATTTACTGTGAAAAGGTTCTAAGACGGAACGGTAGATAGGAGTATTAGGAAGCGTTTACACGGGCGGCACGTAGTGTAATAAATAATATAGTAATCAGTGCGATTCCTTACATCCCGCCTCTTATTAGGCGAGAACCTACATTCAACATTCGCTAATGCCTCGGCTTACTAACACATGTGGGACGGAAAGATTCTACCAGAATTTATTGTACTCCGGCTTATGAATCATAAATAAGGAGGGGCTAATTAGAATTGCTGTAGTACAGAATACGCATAGATTTCGAACGAAGCTGCGAACGAAAATTATTAATTGAGTAAAGTTAATCAAAAGGTTTGAAGATGGTATTTAAGATGCCAGTAATTTTACTAACATATTTGATAGGAAACATTAACTTTTATAATCGTGTATGTTCGCAGGATAAAGAAGATAGGTATCAGTTAGATAGGTAGGTATATACTTGTAGGTATCAACATCATACTTCCTTCGAATTTTTAGGTGTTGCTTTAAAAAATCTTGTAAAAACGATAATAGACTTAACAACTGTAAGGTTACTACTTTGGAAATAGCAATCTTATAGTTTTACAGTTATAACTAAGGTTGACACACTCGCTATACTGTAATGTATTTGCCTCGTTGATATATTCTAAACTGCCTCATTGGTCTAGCGGTTGACGTATGCGACTGCCAATCAAGAGGTCTCGGGTTCGAATCCCGGGTCGGGCCAAAAGTGTTATTGAGTTTTTCTGATTTTAGAAATACTTAATAACAGCTCGGAGTTTGGAAGTTAGGGTCTGAACCCCCGTGCCTCGGAGAGCACGTAAAGCTGTCGGTCCTGCAACTGATCTTTCCCCCGGTCGTGTCGGTTAACCGAACAGAGAGTGCACCTGTGTTTGCGTACACACTTGTGCACTATAATATCTCCTGCGAAGTTGGTTGGTCTCCGCTGAGACTGGCCGCCGTGGCTAGGAGAACATCGAACATATTCTAAGATCTATCATAACAAATTCTAATAACCATTCATCACTATTTCCAGGTCCTGATATATTTTATATGACAGGAGAACGAAACTGAATTTAATAATTATGACTTTTTTATTAAACTGTCACTGTTCTATAAGTCTATATCATATTAGTTTTTATTTTTAAACTCTAATAGCATTAGCTTCAAGTAGGTATACCTAATCTAGTTATGAGTTCTTAATAAAAATTGATCTGACTTCAAATAAATCATTTTTTTAATTCAGGTTCAATTTTATTGCTTTGATTTGTCTCACAATTACAAATAAGCTTCACTCTCAGTTAGGAAACAAAAATAACTTAAATAACAAACTTCTGTGTAAATTAAATCAAATTGTACAAGGTGTCTCAAAAGAAATTTCATATTTAGTGGATTGATTAAAAAAAAAGGAAGCGGTATATAGAAAAAATGTTTATTTATTGTTAAAATACACATTTTGGGAATTCATTTCTTAAAAATAATATCGTCTAAATGTAAACCCTCACGTTGTTGGCACTCATTTAATCGAACAGTAAAATTACTTATGACTGCTCGACAGGTGGAGTGAGGGATGGCTGCCATTTCGTGACGGATATTTTCTTTCAAATGCGCCAGTGAAGTTGGTTTATTGGCGTAAACTTTAGATTTAAGATAACCCCATAGGAAAAAGTCCATAGGGGTTAAATCTGGGCTGCGTGGAGGCCAATTTATGTCACCTCTCCGGGAGATGAATTTTCCTGAGAAAATTTCACGAACACGTGGCAGAGATATATTGGACGTGTGTGAAGTTGCTCCGTCCTGTTGAAACCATGTTCTTTGGTTATAGCCAGGAAAGTTTTGCAGTTCAGGTACCAAGAAGTTGTCTAACATCTCCACATAACGCTCTGAATTCACTGTAACTGTACGCCCCATTTCGTCTTCAAAAAAGTAAGGGCCGATAATTCCTCGCGCCGACATGGCAGCCCATACGGTCACTTTAGGCGAGTGTAGGGGTTTCTGATGTTTGCGTTTCGGATTGGCTGAACTCCAGTAGCGGCAGTTTTGCTTATTTACGTGGCCATTAAGATGAAAATGAGCTTCATCCGAAAACAAAATGTTGGTAAACGTTGAAAATCGCTCAATCATCTGATTTACGAAATTAAGCCTCTGACCGGCATCTTGGGGCTTTAATTCTTGCACCAATTGAATTTTGTAGGGGTGCAGCTTTAGATCTTTGTGCATAATGCGATGTAATGATGATCTATGCACATTTAGAGCACTCGCGCGCTTCCGAATTGAAAGGCTCGGGTCGTCACGTACAGATTGATTAACACTCTCCACGTTTTCTACCGTTCTTGATGACCTAGGTCGCCCGGATTTTGATTTATCCAGCGTTGATCCAGTCTCTTCAAACTTTTTAACCCAATGTCGAATGAGAGGAAGGCTTGGCGCATCATTTAAGTGGCGAAAACCTCGAATACTGCAGAATTTTCTACGCGCGACAGTTGTCGAATCACCGTTCTTGTAAAACTCTCGCACGCACAACGCGCGGTCTGCTCCCGAGAAACGCTCCATAGCGACTGAATCCCCAAGAGCCAAGCTACCAATTGACATAACCCCCGCACCCCTCAAGTACGCAGCGTTCACGCAGTAAGCTAAACAAATATAAAATTTCTTTTGAGACACCCTGTACTTGAACATCAATATTCTTCTTCTTTCTCAACAATTTTAACTTAAACATTAACATTCTTCTTATTAATCCCACTACCCTTCTTTATGCTCGTCCAAAATTGCGTGTATTTACACCGCTCCTTTGTCGTCTATATCCTCTTTGATGTCCTCCCGCAGTCCTTCTTCCTCGGGCCCTTCCACGTCCTCTTCCACTAACCAAAGATTCATAATTTTCATCTTCAGAACGTGAACTTTCGGTTTCATACTTTTCGTATTCAGGTGACTTTTCAGCTATGGATTGAAATTCTGGATCCCCAACATCTTTATCAGACGGTAAATAGTCCTCTATCTCAAAATAATTTAATAAATGTATATATATATATATATATATATCGCTATCCTTTAGAGCTGAAACAACAAACTAAGTCAATACTAGTACTTAAATCTCGCGACAAACTTTTATGTCATATAGATTGTATAATGACGATTGAAATCGATATTAAAAGCTTACATACATAAATACATTGTAAGTTAAATAAAAGCTTGTAATAGTAAAAACTCTATTTTTACCCAAATAACCAAACAGAAACGCCCGTTGTACAATATAATTTTTTTTAAGACAATTCAGAAACCTTAATTTCATTTACTGATTCAAAATAACACATATCCTGCAAATTTATTTTATAATCGTTGCATTTTTCGTATTTAGAAAACAAAACTCTCAAAGATTTAATTAAGGCAAAAATGGGGAATTTACTCTTTTTGTCTATGGAGAAGTTCCAAATGTCAGCTGTCATATTTGCTTCAAATAAATCCATCGATCGCAAAATTCCGTTAAAATTGCAATTGGCGCGAAAATTTCAAATAAAATCTAGATAACAATAACATCACCTTGTACATTGGGCGTTTATAGGACGAATTGTTTTTTAAGCCTGGGCTGAAATGTTATGTTGTATAATATAGTGTACATTGGGTGGTACGAGACTATATACTGTTTAGGGTACCATGTTTAACTTTCTCTAAACATCCTTGAAAATCAAAAATATTTATGTATTTATTTTATTACTCGCAACAATTTAAACGCAAAGCAACTCAAACAAACCACCCAGAAATCCACATCCAATAATGAAGAACTTCCAAAAGAACAACACGTGGGTATCTGATAAAGGTGTCTGGCACACACTGTGTGCCGATAATACGGGCAAATTATGAAGTTTTAACAAGTTCGCGAAATAAATCTCGCACCGCGGTTATCGTAGCGTAGGCGCGTCGTATCACACTTTACTGTGTTGCCAGATATTTATCAAAGTAATGATTTAGGGTAATTAATTGTGATACGACTCTTGGTTATCTAATAAATAGAACAAGAGTCATCATGATCGGTCTTTCTAAGGGTTTACTTTCTTGTTCAATTAGATAACTTTATAGCCAGCGTAAGGCAAAATCATCTACGAATTGAGTTCGTTTCTGGCCTGTCCACTTTCATAACATCCATTCTTATTTTCAGTGCTTCTGTTTTGTTCTTACTTTTGGATTAGTCAGGCATACTTTCTTATTTCATTCCAAAATAGATAAAACTAAATTTAAAATTTGATTGTTTAAACACATATTTTCGACAAAAATTCAATTATTCTACCCATTCAGTGACTAGTAGGTAGAACTGAATCCCGACAGGATATGGACGCATATTGTATTGACTTTCGGTCCTATGTCAGATTTAATAAGCTTCTACATATAGTCTAAGTAAAAAATTCATATTCCATTATGTAAAGTTGCTGAGAAAGGGGTATAAAAACCTATTTAGTTAAACATATAATACTTCATTTCGTACAGACTATTTTCTCCGAGAGTGCGAATAAATCACAATAAGCTGGCAACACGCTAACCCTCCGCCGCAGATGTATAAGTGGTAAGGTAAAGAATGGTAAAGTAAAGTAATAAATTAATTGGCGACTAAGTTGCGAGTAAGGCGCGCGTGGGTACAACTAAGTTTAGACTATTAATTTGGGTCTTAAAGGACGAACGTCGACAAATAACGACGATACGTGTACGTATGAGACGGAATTAATTAAACGTTACAAAAAATATTTGATAATGTTCTGAATGAAAACCAATTTTGTAAGAAATAAAACTTCAAATGAGATTTACATGTTATGTTATTTTAGGATAGATAAGATAACTATTATTTCATTATGGTAGAATTGTTAAGATAAAGTTTATATTTTATCTAAACAATGTATCTAAGGAAAAAACAGGAAAATCGATACTTTTTCCTGTTTGTTTCATACTTTAAAATTTACCAATTTTTTTAATATACCAATAGAAGCTAACCATCAATAAAAAAAATGCAATAACTGTGAATATTTATTCCTTTTGAGAGACGCAGACGCAGTTGCACGGGTAAATATAAAATAAATAAAAATTGGAGTGTCTGTTTGTAATATTAAAAATAAAGATTTTTACTAAATTAATATATATAGCTATACGATACATATACCAAAATAACATTTTTTATAATTTCTGTCTGTCTGTATGTTTGTTCCGGCTAATCTCTAGGAACGGCTGAATCGATTTTGACGGGACTTTCACTATAGCTGACGATATAAGGAGTAACTTAAGCTACTTTTTTAGACTAGTTTTGGACCGCGGCGTTATCCGGAGTTTCTGTTGTATCGTGGTAACGCCGCGGGGCTTAGCTAGTTTAGAATATTATTAATATACTATTACTTATTTGTTTAACCATCCAAAGTTTGACATGTTAGTTACAAACTTTAGAAGTAAAGAGTAATGCAAGAATCGCTGTCTAATAATCGTTATCATTTGTGAGCAAGACAGATGTAATTTTATGAAGTGAAACTTCTTTAGCATCATTGCGATTTCAAACCGGATGCAACGGAAAAAACGACAGGTAAGAGACACAAATACAAAAAGTCACTAAAACTCTAAGCATTTATCATAATAATGGTGTAGGTACGTATAGCTTACCTCCGTCACAATCGGACCTGCAACTCTGGTCCGACGGATGTGAGGTGACGGAAGGAGAGCTGGATCGAGCCGTACGACGGCTGGCTTCCCGTAACACCGCGCCTGGACCTGATGGAGTTCCAGGTCGGGCGTTGGTGATAGCTCTGTCGGTACTGGGAGAGAAACTGAGGCAGATTTTTACGGAGTGTCTCAGCCTTGGTATCTTCCCCCTCGCCTGGAAAGAAGCAAGATTGGTACTTCTAAAAAAGGAAGGAAGGACTGCAGATTCTCCATCTGCGTTCCGACCGATATGCCTGCTGAACGAGTCGGGGAAACTCTTAGAGAGAGTCATCTCTGACCGTATCAGCGGGCACCTGTCGCGAGTAGGCCCTGATCTGTCGGACTGCCAGTTTGGATTCCGACGGGGGCGTTCGACAGTGGACGCTATCAGATGTGTCCGTTCCCTGTCGGAGTCAGCAGTCCAGTCAGGGGGGGTGGCGTTGGCAGTTAGCCTGGATATTGTCAACGCTTTCGGCACCCTCCCCTGGCAAGCAATTAGGACGGCCCTTGAATACCACGAGGTGCCGCCCTACCTGCGGATCATCATAGGGGCCTATCTGCGCGACAGAACCGTGAAGTTTATCGATCGGAACGGGATGGAAAATCAAAGGGAAGTATGTTGCGGGGTTCCTCAGGGCTCTGTATTGGGCCCATTGTTATGGAACCTCGCATATGATGCAGTCCTTCGCACCAGTCTGCCCTCTGGCCTAAGTGTCGTTTGCTATGCGGACGATACTTTAATATTGGCTAGAGGGTCTAGTTTTGAGGAAGTGCTTCTGCTTGCCGAGCAGGGGGTGGCATGTGTCGTAGAAAAAATTCGTCAGCTGGGCTTGAGGGTAGCGCCTCAGAAAACTGAGGCGATATGGTTCCATGGCCTGCGTAAGCGCCAGGAACCACCCAGCTCACGCCTCCGGGTAGATGACACTGAAATCCAGGTGGGCCAGTACATGAAGTACCTAGGCCTCACCCTGGATAGTCGGTGGAGCTTCGAAGAGCATTTCGGGCGACTAGTCCCCCGAGTACGAGGGGTAGCAGGGGCGTTACATCGTCTGCTGCCCAATCTCGGGTGACCACGGGAAGAAGTTCGTTGCCTCTACATGGGCGTCGTGCGATCCATGGTCCTCTATGGGGCACCCGTCTGGTCTAAGGATCTGGCGGGTTCCCCCCGCTGTAAGGCTCAAATAGGGAGTCTGCAGCGGCTGATGGCCATACGGGTCGTACGGGGCTACCGTACGATATCATACGAGGCAGCGACGGTCCTGGCGCGATATCCACCCTTCGACATTCTGGCCGACATGGACACGATGGTCTACGACCAAATTCGTTCTGCCGGTCGGAGTGACGAAGAGACAGCGTCGGACCATGAGCCCGGAATGTTACGGCGGAACGCACATACGCAAGCTCTACGGGCTTGGCAGGCACGGCTCGACATACAGGGCTGTGCTAGCCAACGCGCTGTCGGGGCCGTTCTGCCGAGCTTCGAAGCTTGGATAGGAAGGACCGACTGTGTCACCTACCGATTGACTCAGATACTCACCGGGCACGGTTGCTTCGGTGAGTATCTGAATCGAATACGACGGGAGGCCACACCAAAATGCCACCACTGCGGGTCCGAACGGGACTCCGCCCAGCACACACTGGAGGACTGCCCTGCGTGGGAGTCCGAGCGTCGAGTCCTGGTCGGACAGATTGGACAAAACCTGTCGCCGCCAGCATTGATCGCGGCAATGCTGGCGAGTGGTGAGGGATGGGAAGCCGCGGTCTCCTTCTGTGAGGACGTTATGCTCCAGAAGGAGTCCGCAGAGCGTGATCGGGAAAGGGCCGATCCCGCTCGAAGGAGGCGACGAAGGGGACGTGGTAGAGGTCGCTAGCTCCCCAATCGTCGTCTAAGGGTCGCTGCGGCCACATGTAGGGGAAATGTGGCCGCTGCAAACGACCCGGGAAGGTGACACCGCATTGCGGCCGGGGGTGTCGTCGTGGGCGGGTCGTTGTTCCGCCTCTTACTGTCTAAAACGGTGTGAGGTGTGACAGCGTACCGCCCTGGGGGTGACTCTGGTCACCCTGGGATGTACCTCAGTCATGGGGTACGGCAGAGGGGACTCCAGAAGCCGCCGATGCGTTCCTGGAGCTCCCCTTGACTGCCGAGGTAGGCCGCCGCGGGGTTTAGTGGGTAGACCGGTCTTCCGGGAGTCTCACACCCGCCCTTCGTCTCCCCATGAAGGGTATGGTGCGAAAAGCATTGCCCGCGTAAAAAAAAAAAAAAAAAAAAAAGGTACGTATAGCTATACGTAAAAGTATCATTATCACCAAAACGATGTAATCAATACAAAACAAATATTTCATAACACCCATAATAAAAATAAATTGACCGCTTACGAAGTCTCAGAAAGAGCCTTAACAACACTAGTGATTACCATAAATAAGGAGGGCGTCATACTAACAACCATTTCCCATCCCTAACGTATTGAGTACGCCATTTTACCCTGATTGATTCGACTATAATGACTTTTGGCCAAAGTTTTCGTACTCAAAACGACTGCTTTCGTCAATTTTATGCATTAAATACTAAAGTGGAACAATAAATTGCGCTCCAGTGATTATTTTGGCTCACAATTTAGCAATATTAAACAGTTCTAGATTTATTTTAATTGTTTCGAAGAGTAAATCCTTTTTTATTTATTGAGGCGTTTCAAGTTCTTGATGACTGAACACAATCACTACTGATAGACTTTATTACTGCACTCATTTGTTGTCGTTTAATAACGTTCGATGTCGTTTAAATCAAAACTACGAGTTGAAGCGGGAAATTAATTTTTCCAGTTGCATTACAGAGTTCTTATGATGAATACACGTCATCTTCGGTTAGGTTATTCATCAAATTTAAGTTAAATTTCTACTATTACACTACAAAATAGAAACTTTTGATAAAATCTGTATACCTAGCCTGTTTTACCAAGAGCATCATTTATCAAATTCTATACTTTAGACGCTATAATGGAACATGCACATACATAGACTGTCAAAACTATAACCCTACATTTTAGCTTGGCCGTAGTTGGGTAAAAAGAGAATATATTATACTTAACAGTCGAGTACTAATGTGCTAAGCTTTATCGTATCATTTTTTTCGTTCATCATTGATGCCGTAGGAAGTCCACCGCTGAATATTGGCCTCCCCTATTGATTTCAATTTCAAAAGGTCGGATTTTACGTTACCTCCTACTAATAATTGAAAAACTTTAAAAAGAAAGAAACAGATCCAAAAATATATCCTGATACAAAAATACAATTTGATAGAATTACTGCATAACCGTAATATTTTTCATTACATCTGTATAGGTAATAATATTTTTATTTAATACTTAATAATTCCAAATTACCTCTTACAATATAAAACTTTCTAATGTCTCTACTCGAATTTTCAAAAGACAAAATGTTTAAGATTACCTTGTATAATGGAAGCCTTAAGATTAAGAATTTATAAACAGAGCTGTGTGCATAGAATACTGAACTGCGCTAAAGCAAAAGTTTTCCATAACATCAGTAAACAAAAACGAACATTCTAAATATAAAAACTGTCAGTAGCACGTGGTTTCAGTGGGCGGATACACGACCGGCTCATCCCCCACCTGTTGGTTATCCGGCTGATCCGCCCCCGTGGATATGCGCGGATATAGCTGTGTGCGCGGATATACGGATACGCTCATCCGTTGCCACGCCTAGCGACGCCCAACGAGTTAACTGGCTTATGTAACTGAAAAAATTAAACCCGCAAGCTCATCGTATGACAAGTTGTAAGTTGGTAGATTAGTATTTTAATTTTATATTTTTACTTTACTGCAAAAAGGTCCAATTTTAAATATGCGTAAAATTAAGGACGAATAATAATAATTGATTACAATTTTTGTTTTGATTTCGTCTAATCGTTACGTAGTTACTTTGACGTAATTTTAATGATGGTTCAAGCAACCATGCACTTGCAATTTGTGTAAGTGTTTCCTTTCGAATATCTTTCTACAATCGCAAACTTCTTTTCACTTGTATTATTAGCTGACATTTTGTATTGACCACGTGACTTAGCATTGAAATGACGTCATTTCTATACATTTGTTACTTTTCCAATAACGTTTACGTTTGTAGAATGTTAAGTAGGCTAGGAGGGCAGGTCCCTTACAGTTTATCAGGGTGTACTCTACGCCTTAATACTTAAATAATGCTGTATTAAAAACTTTATCATACTAGAGAGCTTGAAATTTTTACATGGGTACGAAGACTATAATAAAAATAAAAAACGAACACAAACCAATGGTAAAAATAATTGTATGTTTAAAACTTAGTGTCTCTCATCATAGTAATTAAAAGCCTCTAAATAACCTACTTATCTCGTCCGCTTCATAATGACAGTATGAGAGTAGTATCATCCCAAAGTAAGAATACATTTTTATTAACTTCTATTTTGCAACACACTTTATAAAAAAAGAATTATAAAATAAAAATAATTTTGACATTTCGAACTATAAAATTTTTAGTCATTCCGTTAACTCGAACCTATTTTCTTTACGCATCTAAATTCATAAAGTTAGGTTGTAAACATGAAACAGCACCTAATTCATAGATTGTGTTTTTAGGTAGAACCTAAGGGTTCTCATACAACAATGGATGACTTTTTTAGCTTTACATAACATATAACCTAACAAGTAGGTAGTTGTAAGGTTAGCTATGAGTGGAAACTTCTCAACGGTTGATGAATATTTAAATGTTACTAGTGATCGACTAGGGGTCGTAATTCGGAGTTGGGGTATGGGCCTCCTGCATCCTCACTCACTCGGTTTAACACAGCGCAAGCACTGTTTCACACCGGTTTTCTAGGAGGCCGTGATATTACTCCAGTTGAGCCGACCGATTCATGCCGAAGCATGGCTCTCCCATGGTAAAAACTCCTCAATTTTAACTTTAACTTTGGATAATTTCATAGTCCTCCGTTTGCATAATTTTCTTGAAAACGGGTACAAAGTTTTTGTTTCACGTATCTGTAGATATATAGTTTACTGTAATAATATTTTAAATGGAAGTATTCAAAGCCTGTTAAATAAATAAGTGAAAGAACATAGAATATTCCAAACAGTTTAAATTTCTGACATAGGTACAAGTGTATAGCTTTTAATGAAATAATTGCTCAATATGCCCTTGTCCAGACACCCCTCAAATCCACAAAGGTTGGGACAAATGGACGATACAACTAAATAACTAAATTCTGTCTTACCTCTAAGATAGTTCGACGACAACTAAACTTCTAATTGGCTCCAAATCGAATTACAAAACGGGGAATCGAACCCCGATCTTGCACTTAGCACCGATCCTTTTAACGGTTTAGTGAAGACGATCCCCTCTGCGAGACGATATTTGGCAATTAAGGGTTACTTGATTTCCAGTCCTTGATGTGCTTTCTCTGTCTTTAGACTAAGACAAATGTATTGTCTACACTAATATATGCCGGTTGTATATCATTGTCTTACAATGATTAATTAAATGGATAATGTTCTTTTTCAATTAAGGATATGTTTATTTATCTTTATTGTACACACATAACAGATATAAAAAAGAGGAGTTTTTTTTGAGTTTTTTTTTCTTGTAAATGTCAATTAAGGTTAGACATTTGTGACTTCAAAATAAACTTTGTGATAAATTAAAAATCTCATAATACTGGTAACATCTATAAAAAAAGAGTTACAATATACAAACATAACAATTGGCGGTCTTATCGCTCATGGTGTTCTCTCACAGACAAGATACAACCCACCGACATCGTGTTTTTTTTATCGATCAAAACTTGAATTCTAATTCATTACTAAACATTACTTAAATAAGCAACTAACAATATCTTGGCACATTTTATAAGGAATTAAATCATCTTAGCGGTAGTATTGTGCTTTCATAAAATTTAAAGCATTTTGTACTTTACATAATTGTAAAGACTTTTTGGGCTGAGCTTTCTATCTTCTGAGCTACACATTTACAAGACAAATGATTGCAGTAAAACGTTGACATAATTTATATTTAAGAACGAATGAATATAGAGGTAGTGAAGACGCCCTACGGCTTGAAGTAAATGACTGCAAGTCCGGGATGGCTAACTCACTTCGGGGGAGGTCTACGTTCAGCAGTGAAAGGCAGTAGGATGAAGTAGCTAAGCAGAATAAAGACAGTTCTCTTCAAATTCGAAGACCAGAAGATATTCATTCCGTAAATCGTCTATTATGCCTCCTACCCTATTTTCATTGAGACCTCTCAAACCAAAAAAAAACTGAAGATTTAACAAGCAGTCAGCACTTAGTAATACATAATATATAACAATCCGTCAATTATCGAATGTACATGATATAATACTAGATCATACATTACCATTACGGTCAAAGTTGTGACCCAGAATACTGGGGCCTAACTTGATGGCTGCTGTGGACAAGATGTTCTCTACCACTTTGACGCTCAATAGTTCTAAATTAGATAATGTTTGATTAAACCAGGTTAAACGTAGTTTAAAGGCGGCTTTCTAAGTTTTAATAAAAATAATAAATCTACTTATTGTTATTTATTACTATATCATATGGTAAAATGTGCATATTAAATACTATCACTAATCACTCGAGCTTTGGTCTCTTAGTTAATGAATCTGGCTGCTAAGCCATGTAGTTGAAGCCTGGTGATCGAAAATCCATCATGATTCACTTTGAAAATTTTACTTATGCCCAGTTAAAGTTAATCTGTCTATATGCAGACTTTCTGTGCTGCGGTGGATCAACATAAAACTTGTCACTTGTAAATTTTTGCTGTCGATTTCCCAAAAAATATTTTAATCTTGAGTATTCCAAATACCACCTTCTCACAAGCTCAAAATGTGTCTAAATTGGCGCGTGCAAAAAGTTAACTCCATGTCTTAATATAGATAATTTATCTTTCGGTATATTACTCCTTCATTTTGAAGTTAAAGAATAGAAAAAAATATTAAATATAACTCACAACTACAGTTAAGTAAATGTGCCAACCGACAATCTCTTTGGTCAACGTGCGCCAGCCGTCTTTAGAAGCATTACTGGGAAATGCACTAATGCTTCTTCTATACCATGGAAAACTGTTAAGGGGCTGGTTAGAGGCTTTCTAAGATACTGATATAATTAGTGCATTGTGCCTCTAACGGCCAATACTAAAGGACAATCTTACATTTTCGATCCAATAATGTATTTGCCATACAATTTTCAATCTTATAACGTTTGGTATACGGGAGGTAGCATGTATTTTGCAATGAAAAATAATTTTGATAAGGTATAGACAAGTTTGCTGAGTTACTGGCCACATGCAAGAGGTCATTATCATCTCAAAAGCGGTCTGGAAGCTTTTGAATTCGGAACAGTCGGAGCTTATTAATTCAATATGCCGGCAACATCTTGTGCATTAGGCCTTCTACAAACATTGTATGTAAACTATTTGTGTGTACCTATCGTATTAAGTTTGTTATTTTACGGTAACATTTGAATCACGAATGATGAATTGTTTGTTGGATAGGTTATTGGTGGGAATGACTTTCAAACTTTGAATGCTTGCTTAAAAACCATAACGAGGTAGGAACTTTATTGCGTAATCAGTGTAATCAGAACAGTGCAAAACGCTTACAAACGTAGGTACAGCTTGGCGAATAAATATGGATCTTTTAAAACGCGCCGCCTCCTAATTGCCTGCAGATGGACCGGCGCCAATTACGGGCGACATTTAGCTCGAGTTGAACTGGGCCGATAAATGGCGCAGATACCTTACTCACTTAGTGAATTGGCTTGAATGACTAATGACGTCATAAGCTTTGCTAGAGTATTCTATAAATTGATGATTCGATTTTAAAGACTGTACTGAACTTATTTAAACATGTTAAAATTGAACGTATCAATTTACTATTGTTAAGTAGTAAACTAAACTAAGGAAAAAGGGCAGAGGCCGCGAGAAGAATAATAAAATCCACGAATTAAGTAGCGAATTTTGAGGTTAATTACTAATTAAGACGGGGTAAGTTTCACAAGCATTTAGGAAAACTTGCGATATTTATTAAACATATCATCATATCTCTTATTCATTATCTCAAGATTTCTATAACCAATATAATACAATAACCTGAAACAAAAAAACAGAATATCTGTAAATTGGACTTAAAATAGAACTGCGTATGATCTAGTTGGATTATAAACTGACAAATGCATTGGTAATTATATTTTGTGGTGTAATCGTTGAAAATCATATTATGGTTGCGGTACATTAACGTGACGTAATAAAGCGACGTCTGTGAGTAATAACACTGAAACAGCAATGAAACTCGTAAGCTACGATCAGGGCACATTAGCCTTACGATAGCGCGCTCTTGATGGTATATTGAAAGACACACTGACGCAGAGAATGCAATGTTAAGGTTTTCACAACGTTTATATTAACTTGATTAATAGTTAACATACCAATCTACTACTTAAAATGTTTGTATGTCCATCTGTCTGCTTGTTCCGTCTAATCTCTGAAACGGCAGGACGACGAGAATTTTATAGCAGATTTATATATTATAGCAGAGATAGAGCACAGTTGATGTTAAAAGGAGTCACTTAAGTTATTTTGTAAATAGTGAACAATATTCAAAAGAAGCAAAAATCTCGGATATTCTCGGGTAATCCCGCGTCCACTAAAATTTCAGACATTGGACACACAACACCGTGAGAGCTGCAAGCTCCTGTCTTAATTGCTTACACCGGTTTTATATGTGGTCGTAGTATCAACTCAGTCGACTCAGCCCGAAGCACGACTCTCAAACATAAGAAGATATTTTTTTTGAATTTGTTATGTAGGGTGCAGTTGTACAAATACAGGGCAGTATTCTTTTACATAAGCTTTGAGTCACTATCATTATTTTTTCTGAATGTTTTAATACGAGTACCAGTGTGTCCCGTATCGGTAATGTGCGACGTAGTTTATGTCGCGCAAGATAGTCACCGCGACAGAGGTTATTCGTTGTGCTAATGTGCACTTGCATCTCGTTTGCATTGCGCATTGCAACCGTACCCTGTTTGCTTAAAATTCACATTGAATGTATTTTATACTTCATTTTTAAGCATACATATATGCATGATATTCTTAGATATTCGAATATTCAGCATAATCAATAGATTGAAAGCCTGGGAAATTTAAAGGACCATAGCATTTGAATTGCCTAAACTTTGGATGAATTTGATTTAGTCGTGGTCACAGATTGTTTGGCAGTCATGGCATGACAAGGAAAATTGTGATGCATGTATCACATTACCTCACACATTTTTAGAAGTCAATTAAGTATGTTGAAGTGAAAACATCTTTAGGCGCTTTGAGCACTTTTAAGGTGAACAAAAATTATGGAATTCGCGTCATCTTTACCGAACGCTTTCCATCTTCTATGATGATATGGTCTCCTAGACGATTACGGCCACAGCGGCCAGTCTCAACGGAGACCAGCCAACCTCGCAGAGATATTATAGTGCACAAGTGTGTGAGCAAACACAGGTGCACTCTCTGTTTTCTCTCTCTAATAATACGATGGGACGGTTAACCCGATAACTCTCCGATGCACGGGGGTTCAGACCCCAACTTACAAACTCTGAGCTGTTATTAAGTATTTCTATAATCAGAAAAACTTAACAACACTTTTGGCCAAACCCGGGATTCGAACCCGAAACCTATTGATTGGCTGTCACATACTTCAACCACTAGACCAATGAGGTAGTTAGGTTCTATCAGCTATATTTATAATGTCTATATATGTGTACTTTTTTAGTGAATAAAAAGCATGAAACATTCATCATCGTCACCGCACGCTTCCCATGATCTATAAATCTAGTAGCTTATAAATCTAATAGCTCGACGATACAATTCATAAGTTTGTGGGGGAACGGGTATCATGTTCCACCCAACACAAAGGGAGGATCCTCCGACCAGGCGAGGTGATCATGCCTGGCGGGCTACTGCCCAACAGTTGATGTTGGGATGTTGTATATATGATAATCGGCGCGGGAACTTTATTTGCGCGATTCAGGATTGGTAGTTACTCCGTGTAGTGTAGTTTGTAGGTACAGTGCGTTACTTCTTAGTTCAGTGTATCTTCGGTAGATGGCGCTGTATGTGGAGGTCGCCACAAGTTACTAAGTTTTCACTTCTATCGGCAGTCCCCTAAGACTGTTTTTTTTAATAACATAATTATCACTGATGACTTTACCGCTTGTTATTAAAATGAAACGTATCCATTAAATTTTGAGGTCAATTTACTAGCGACTTGTCTTTTAACTTTAATTTTCTTACTTTTTATTTCATTGTGAAAGTCTTTTAAAATTATAAATCTAAACTCACGTGTATGTAACTGTGTGGAATCAATCATGTCATGTCCGATAACCAACACGTTAATGAAGACAGATACGTAGATAAGTAATGTTTATGATTTAAAAAAAAACATACATGTAGTAACTTTCAATCACAAACAATTTGGTTTTTTTAATTTCAAGTCATATAACTAAAGATAACCTAAATTTACCGTGGGAGAGCCACGCTTCGGCATGAATGGGCTGGCTCGACCGGAGTAATACCACGGCCTCACAGAAAACCGGTGTGAAATAACGCTTGCGCTGTGTTTCACCGAGTGAGTGAGGATACCGGAGGCCCACACCCCATCCCCTTCCCCCATCCCCATCCCTATCTCCCAAAGGCCGGCAACGCATCTGTGACGCCTCTGGTGTTGCGATTACTGCCGCTCATGGACATGAGCGGCAGTAATCGTTTACCATCAGGCGATACGTCTACTCGTTTACCGGATATTCAATAAAAAAAAAAAAAAACTATCAAACAAACTCCCATTGCTTAAAATTCGTAACAAAAATAAGGCAAGGCGTGAGGCGCGAGTCTTCGGCGGAGTGAGAAACGTCACCCGCTCACACTATTTTCATTTCGTGTAGTGCCACATTTAATTTTGTTGAAATTCTAACGTAGCTTTGCAAAAATGTCAACTTTATTCCGCATCAGCCAGCGTCTACGTTTCACTCCGATGCTTTGCTTCTCCATTTTCTGAAATGTTCCTTAGTTTCGAGACGGGCTTTGAGTAAGTATAACTTTATGAAAACTTATACACAAGCTCTGAAGTAAAACGAGGCTTCTAACAAAAATTTATCAAAGTGTATTTAATTTTCGTTATGACTTCTATGTTTACTTTCTCGAAAGACAAATTAGGAAATGTGTATTAATGTACCGTATTTTGTAAAGATTGTAATATATAAGATATATTATATTTGTATTCAGAGTAAAGATCTTGGGTAGGATATAATTAGAACGTTAAAAAATAGTGACTACACCAAACGAGAGTACATATTGAAAATTACATAAATAACAAACACTTGAACTTTTGTTTGAGACTTCGCTAACAATTAAGTTAACTAAACCGGGATTTATAATAGTCATCAGTGTTGCCTCTCTAACTATAATATTATAACTTAGTTTGAATATGATGGATGAAAGTAAAACAGACAACCTTGATTGAGATACTTCTAATGGTTGGCGCTCTTTAAAGGGGCCTACGATTAGCAACGGAGGTTACTATTAGGCTAAATAAAATAAGGGACGCTTGATATTCTTCACGAGCTGTTGTTGGAAATGGACATGATATCGAAATATCAATTATATTTCCCTTGAAACGAGAACACAAATCAACCACAAATCGATGATTATTTTGTGTCGCTGCCGTTTGTATTGTGCATCCGTTCGTAATACACATAGCATAAACGTTGACAAAGATAAAGGATTACAATTAAGAAAGGTTGAGTGTCAATTTTATAACCATATTTAAATAGAACAACTGCAAAACTTAAATAACCACATCAAGCTTTGTTCGAGAAAATAAAATCAATACCGGTGAAAGATTAGAACAATAAACGACTTCGGCAATATATCAAAAATGCGAACTCGGAATGCTATTTATCAAATACGTTTGTAGTACAAAGCGTACAATCTCATAACCCATCTGAAATTCATATTGAAAGTCGATCGCATAAAGCCGGGTACACACTGTAAAAGGCTCAGCTCCCGCGGGAGGCGGGTCTAAAAGGCCAGGAGCGATAGCACTCATCGGACGAATAAGCCTGTTTCCCGACTGCCAGGTTTAGGGATGCTACATCGACTCAATGCTGTTTTATTCTGCTGCCATCAATACTTAAAGCGGTTGTGAACGGTTTAGTGATGTAGTTGTTGTCGACATTTTGTTCAGTTCTAAAGAATTACTCTACATTTAATAACAATATATTTATATTTGATAAAGAATCATTAGATATTGTATTCCAATTAATTACGGAGAGTAAATCCAGCGAAGAAGGAAACGTATGTGATGGGAGTGTAGAGAATTTTGATGACTTAAAAATGATGAGTTTTGTTAAACTTATGACAGTGTACCATAATCCTAATCCTATATTATAAAAGTGAATGCAGCTTTCACGCAAAAACTACTAAACCGTTCATCATGAAACTTTGTACACATATTCTTGGAGGTATTAGAAGTAACATAGGATACTTTTTAATAAATGCGAGCGAAACCGCGTGTGAAACCTAGTTTTAGATATATATGGACTAACAACTAAAATAGTTTAGCTCGGAATCAGGACAAAACTACTTGCTACTATCGTTTTTTTATTTTCTTAAATTGTTATAAATGATATTAGTAGTTTGGTAATTTCATTTCTTTGAGTAGTGATAAGATTATATTATTTTTGAGAGAAGCGGACGGTATTAGATACATAAATATTCAATTTCATATGTAATCTTGAAATTGAATAATATACATTTATTTATAGACCTATAGTGACATTTCTGATTTAAAGTGTAACTTTATCGACATACAACCGTTACCATGTTTCCCTTGCCTAATATAAAAGGATTGACGTTTGAGGTGGAGGACGGGCGAAGTAGCGGATTCAGACAGAAACAAAGTTGACTTCGAATAGGTACTCCTTTAATACTAGCAAATACTCAGATACCTTCTCAAATACAGTCTCTAATTTCTCATTTGTCGAAGCTATTTGAATAGTAAGGACGTTCAAAGGGGTAATTATTTCCCCATCTTTTGAATTCTAAAGTATTTTAGTTCTGAAGTGCATGGAAACTTGTTATCTTAATTGATGCGCACTAAATTGGCAATTGCTATTAGTTTTGGTTATTTTATTTATTATTTGAAAAATCGATAATGCTGAGCATTTCTAGAAATACTGATCTTACTGGGTTTTTTTTTTCTCAAGTTTCGAAACCTGAGCATGAACAGTTTTTATTCTAAACAATAAACTTTTTACTGCCATAGGTAAATATAAGACGGATTTCACCTGATTTTATAGAAAATGAAAAATAGTAATTTTATTATTTCTTTATCATCTGCTGTTGACTTATTCTATTACATATAAGCATAGTAATAATAAGAATTAAGTTAAAATAAATAAAAAAAATCTTCAAAAACTTTGATTTCGATTCGTCAACTTATTCATCAAATTTGAAAGAATGATTATCAATTAATGCTATTTGATGCCATCGATAGCTATATAAAACTGAGTACATTAAGTATCCAGAATAAAAGAAAAGTAAAGATCAGCTACTTTTATATGAGTTGTAAATCTTAGAAACTAAAACTTACAATAAAAATATATCAAGAAAAAGAAACAATTGGGAACAACAAAAATGTCGAGTATAAAATAATATCTTACAGATCAACAAGTCAATAAAGCAAATTGCCATCCCGTTTTGGGTCAGACGACTTATCGTAGAAGGGCAAATCCTTAGTGGGCACAAATAAATACGGTGCTCCGACCTATCATATTTCCCTGATCCCTTCGGGTTACGCGAAGGGTCAGCATTACATTGCCGGACCTTGTAATTCAACGGATTGATCCCCAATTGATATTAATGATGTTTTATTGTTTTCGATGTATATCTTTATATGTTTCCAGAGTTTTATCGTCCTTTTTATATTTTAAATATTACCTAATGTGATACCTTTTGTTACTTGACGACCATGTACTTAGTAGTCAAATAAATAGAGCACCAAAAAGCTCTCGGCTTTGGCAGTTATTAGACGAAATCGCGTAACTAGAGAGCTGCCAGAGTTACATTGCAGAATTGTGTATAATGGACCAAGTGACCACACTGATATTCAACTGTGTATATATGACTTTAACTATGTATAGTGCAGTAACGATTGTTCTTTTAATTGTCGCATAGTAATTAGGTAAAATAGTTACTGTTCATTGTTAGGGAAGGGAAAACGTTGTTTAGTTATGGATAAACTAAGGAAGTCAATACAATGTTTTCACTCTTCTACAAGTATTTTATAGAATTACAGAATTCACTGCTTTAACTATCGGTTACCAAAAATTATTTCACGTGAGTGTATGATATCTGCCTATTTTTTTTCTGTTGTAGATATGTCTTCCTTTGAGTCTGTAGAAATAACTAAAACAGTTTGAAAATGTATTTTTTACAAACATTTAAATATTTCTCCAATAGAATGTGGCCCGTACGTAGCAACTACCAGCTTAAACATAATACTGCTGATTCAGCCACTCCTCTTTCATATATAAGTTTAGATAATATATTATCACTACGATGAAAAACCCCTAAAAAGCAATTGTTGAAATAGGTGCAAAAATTTAATGCACCTACGTTATGAGGCCTTGATATGGTCATGAGAAAACAATGAGCTTTTTTAAAAACAAATACTGAAAAATTTAAATTTTATTTTATATCTTATAGGAGCAACTGTTGTATTAATAAAATCTAAATCTCGGAAAAGGCTCTAACGATTTTCATGAAATTTAATATGAAGGGGTTTCGGGAGCGATAAATCGATCTAGCTACGATTAAATTTTAGTAAATTGAACAAAAAAATACCGAGCAAAGCTCATCCGGTTACTTATAATACCTATATCAAACAAACAGTAAAATATTTACATACAAGTATCAAAATTTATTTAGAATGTATATAAATATTTTTATAAATTAAAATAAATCTTACAACTTTCCTGAACACGACAAATGTACGGGCAGATAAAATTACTTCGGTTAGTTGTTGTGAAACATATCTCAAAATAGACGTTGCAATCCCAAATCTTTAACAAAATAGCTCCCCGGTACACTTTAAGTCTAAGTAAGTGGCGTTCGGCGGTCGAAGATTTGCTGGACCGTCTCTAATGGGCTTTATCCTTATTTATTGAACTTGCCGCCCAAACGGAAGCGCTACCACTTTGATTACATTTTACACTAACTCAGATTTTAAGTTTTAAGAAATTTTAAAATTTATCTTATATAGTTTTTTTTTGAGTTGACTTTTCAGGAATTACTTTTACTTTAAAAAAAAAGAGACTGCTACTGATTTTTAACGTGTTTCATAGCTAGAAGAAACAAAGAAAAGAAATTTATTCTTAGCCCAGTTTGAGCCAAGTACCTACACTAAGAATATTATACAAATGTAGAAGTTCTTGTATCTATATTTAATTGAGGTATCCCTTAGTGTATTTCTAAACAAATCACTTTATAAAAATTACAAGAAATTGCTAATTGGGGGTCTTAAAGAAAGTTTTGTGAACGCTGTGTTTTCAACAAAGCCCACAAATATGTTAATTCGGTAATGAAGGATATAATTTTATAAAATATGGTTTTAAATACCTATAATCATGTCGTTTAAGCAGATTTTTTACACTCGCTCTGTGCAAATCCAAGTTTTCTGTCAAACATGTTTACATTGAGGCTTTTACTTAAATTAACGTAAGTAATGAATTCTTTTGAGATAGGTGAAGATTTCAGGTAAGTACATTTATGGGTTCGATGTGTCAGTTAAGATATCTGTATGTCGAACTGATTGATAAGGTTGTGTAATAATGCATATACTTGGCATAAAAATATTCAAAAACTCCATGTTCTATAACCACCACATCAACAAATTTTATTATACGTAGTTCCTTGCTTTACATACGTATAGGTCTCTTATTAGGAAGGAGATTTCCTAGGAAGGAAGAGGATGGAGAGGCTTCATTCCATCAGTGGACTGTTGAAAGTGTGGCGACTTCCACATAACATACTACAGCGCCATCTACCGAAGATACACTGAACTACGAAGTAACGCACTACACGGAGTAACTACAAATCCTGAATCGCGAAATAAATAGTTCTCACGCTGATTAGCATATATACAACATCCCAACATCAACTGTTGGGCAGTAACCCGCCAGGCATGATCACCTCGCCTGGATCCTCCCTTTGTGTTGAGTGGAACATGATACCCGTTCCCCCACAAAAGCTTTTGATGATGATGATGATATCTTATCATAACATGGTACAAATTCAGCTTAGTGCTGTGTAAATAGTAGTTTGTAACATGACTATAGCCATTTTTCCAAATGGGAACTAATGAGCTGAAAAACTAACAGGAAGGAAGGCTAACAGCTGATACAAATAATGAATGATATAATAACAGTTTTATTTAGATTCATTTATCCAAATATATACGGGACTAAAGGTTTTAGATGATAACAAGTTTCACTTAAGTGCTCCGTTTAATACTTTGACGTCAATAAAAACCATCTCGACTTAAAAATCATTCCATTGAGAGCCAATCTCAACGAGGCTTCTATGTACAGTGCAGAACATTCATTCTAATCGATGGGGCTTATCAGAGAACATCTCAACCTCCCTATTGAGAGCTAGAGGGGATGGGGCGGTAAACAGGTCACAAAGTGCAAACGAACTCAGACAGGCGTGACGAGTCGAACGTGTCGCGTATTTGCGAAACCCGGAGTCTCGACACCTGTTTGGTTTAATCCTGTGGCACTTAGGATTTTGAGACATGGCAGCTTAATGATTGTTTTATAGGTAAACACGTTTGTCGATCATCTCAGCGTGTTTGCAGTTTGAAGGGTTTTATGTCAAATTTAAAAGCTGTCAAATAATATTTGGTAGCTTCTGAGTCTTTTCTCGTGTTCATTGCTCACTGCATCTAAGTTTTTTGGCAAAGGTCGAGATGGGAATACAAGAAATACATCCTAAGGCTTGGTGTAACTAGTATGCATCATATAGTATCGAAGAAACCATCGCCTCATATCATAGTAAAAGACTTCCTATTTCCAAAAAAACTTCAACTTTAAGAAAATAAAGCCTAGATTTTTTTATGTGTGCATAATTTAAAATAATTCTTCATGATACTTTCTATATCGGGCCCTAAATTGTATTCCATTCAGTCTAAAAAATAAAAAAATAAAATACAGAAAACTTTTTCAATTTATATCCATGGCAAGGCAAAACAAATTTGTCCTGTTCTATTATGTAGTTTCCAGAATCATTTATTTGTCCAAGAATTAAATTAATCCTCATTGGCCGTGTAGAACGTTCTCGATTTCAACTTAAAGTAAATTCACCATAAATAAAACAAAATAGATCCGATGAATTTAAACACTTTTGATTTTACACATTATTTTTTTGTTTTCTTCGTGTGGAAATCCCCTAGGATACCACCTCCTGGTGTCAGTGTACACAGAAAATTGGTATTATCGGACACTAAAAATATACGAAAAATAACTTAAAAACTTTAAACAATTATTGGTCTAAAACTCCATGAAAAAAAACACTTAAAATGTAACGCCGTTAACTGCAGATGTTATTTTAACAAAAGTACCTACTTGGTGAACCGGTATTTTATTGAAAAATATTCGGATGTATTACTCCTGAAACTCCCTGCATACTAAATTTCATGAAAATCGTTGGAGCCGTTTCCAAGATTGAGATTAAATATATTTATACAAGAATTGTTCGTTTAAAGGTATTAGATTATACGCCATGACCATGACTGAACCCCGTGGTGTTACGCGCGGTTAATGTCGTATCGCGGGTAACGCCATGAGGCGAAGCTAGTCTAAAAAAAGTTGCCTTAGTTACTTCATATATCATCAGCTACCTATCGGTGAAAGTCCTGTCAAAATTGGTTCAGCCGTTCTAGAGATTAGCCGGAGCAAACAGACAGTCAGACAGACAAGAAAAAAAAAATTATATAATATTTTGTTATATGTATCGTGTATTACATTTAGCAGTTACGTTACATAATGCATTTAGCAAAAAGCGGTTATTTTAATATTACAAACAAACACTCCAATTTTATTCATTCGTATAGATTAGGATATTTCGATGTAACAGAATATTTTATATTATTTTTCTGTTATTACATAACCTTTAGAGATGTCGAAAATATATATCTGAAGTAACGACAAAAAGTCGTATTGACCAGTTTAATTTATATTACATGTCATCGACAGTTTACGATTTATATTTAATGCAATAGAATAATAACATTTATCGCTTAATATACATTGACAACCACGACCGATAGAATATAGCAAATTCTTCTCGTTTTTCTTTCGAAGCCATCATCGAATCTGAACAATAGAATTGCCTGCGTAAAATTTCCTTCTGAAAAAAAACTTTTTTAAAACCAAACCGTGGGAGAGCTATGCTTCGGCATGAATGGGTCGGCTCGACCGGAGTGATACCACGGCCTCACAGAAAACCGGTGTGAAATAGCGTTTGCGCTTTGTTTCACCGAGTGAGTGAGGATACCGGAGGCCCATACCCCAACCCCTCTCCCCATCCCCTTTCCCATCCCCTAAAGGTCGGCAACGCACTTGTGACGCCTTTGGTGTTGCGGGCGTCCATGGGCGGCGGTATCGCTTACCATCAGGTGATACTTCTGCTCGTTTGCCCACTATTCAATAATAAAAAAAAAAACAGACCATAAACAAAATAAACACCTTAACATTTTTCTTCTTTGAAGTTAATCATAAATATTTCTAGGGATATATTTAAAAAAAAGATATTTTAATGATAGATGTTTGAAGGGATTCCGTTTGCTCTTTTGATGTTGTTTATTGTTGCTAAATTGCTTTTACCACAAAAAAAAAAAAAGATTACCACCGGTCATTACCATTAATACTACTGTGATCTGAAGTTTTAGAAACGTTTCATTTCACGACTGCAATATCATATGACAATGGGACAGTACCTTCAATGAAGTTTAAAAAGGATCAATGACGTCCGAAAATTAATATTTTTATTCAATTTTGCATTCATGTTTAAGACCTGCGTTCATATAACGTGAATCATGTATTTCGAGGTGAAAATATATATTTCTTTGCGTTTGCGATAAGTCGATAACTAATCAGTGATAAGAAAACGTTGATAATAGGACGGAGATACAGGCTGGTCTTTGTTTAAAGTTGTTAAAACCTTTTTTAAAACTGACTAGGTACGCCTCGCGGTGTCACCTGCAGATTTTTTTTCATTTATTTATCACTTAAAAAATAATACAAGATATAAATATAAACCATAACACGATAAACCTCTAGGGTTTGTATTGTGTTACACAGTTATTCGGTATCGCATATTTACAATGTTTTTACACAATCTGTAAGCGTGTGTTGATATATCAACACGAGAGCCAGATACATGCCTCCCAAATGGGAAAATGCTAAGGCTAAGACAAATGCCTTAAATTTAATTCTAATATTATTCTGTGTAATTTTATTAATTAAATCCGGCGGTAGTTTGTTTATCAGGCGAGGGATTATGTAGGTAGAAGTTCTTTCGCCGTACGTGTTGTTCGCGCGCACTGTACACAACCGGTTTTGAGCCGCCGCGCCGCTTTAGTATACACAGCATGTTCCGTGTCAATTTTTAATTTGCTAAAAACTTTTTTTTTGGTAAACTTAAACTTAGTTTAGACAGATAATAAGTTACAATGCTTAAACAGGCCAATTTCGTCAATAATAATTTAATCTTTGGGGATACAATTGTCTTTAGTATTTTCAATTGTAACTGGTTGATTTTTTAATAAAACTATATGTTCGACTATAGCTACTAAGACCGTACTGGATATAAGATTATTTGAATTTTAAATGGAATTCTGTTTTTAAGGATAATAATGTTGGCTAAGAATTTCCGCAGTTTATTACAAAAATATTCAATATGTCTCTCTTAGTTGAATTGACTGTCTATTACTAGACCAAGGTAAGCATGTGTCGTGACAATCTATGGGTGGATAGTTACACGGCGAAAAGATTTCGGCTTTTATGCAAGCAGCTGTGAGTGTGTATTAATGTAACTTTACAAGAACATCCGCGAGCAACACCAAGCGGCGAAGCTAGTCTAAAATAAAAATAACTTAAGTTACTCCTTATATCATCAGCTATCTGTCCATGAATATCCCGTCAAAATATGCTAGATTATGCAAAATAATTAATAGCTGCAGCGACGTCATTGATTTGCACGTCGACTCCATACGTAGATTGAAAAGCATTATAATAAATAACCTCTCAGAATCTTGATTAATATCACACACATACGTTCTAATCTGTTGTCAAATGTAAATTGCATTTTATAGTAGATATTATCTACCACTTGAGTTTGTGTTTCTTCTCTGTAATTTTTCTGTTTTTTTTTGCTTGTTCCTTCATATTTATGTATTTAAATTAATAAACATAGGTTGTTAACTTTTAATGTAAATGCATGTTGTGTTTACCTATAAGTGTTTGTTACACATTATTGAGATCCTTGTGAATGTACTTTATATTAGTTTTAGTGTAAATAAATGTTGGTGAACATAAAAAAAAAAAAAAAAAAAATCAGTCCAAACGTCCAAACGTTCCAGAGATTAGCCGGAACCAACAGACAGATAAAAAGAAAAAACCTAAATTTCTTGGTGTAAGTACCTACCGTAGTAGGTAGGTACTTAAAAATTACAAACAGACTCATCAATTTTATTAATTTGTATAGATGTCCTCCTCAATCGTTTAACTTTTGGAAAAATTAAGCTTACCTACGAATTCCATAAATGCCCATGATCAATCTTTACCATAAAGTTATTTTTGGATAGTTTTCATCAGAATGATTAGAATAAATCTATATTGATTTTATAAAAGCTGAAGATTACTTTCTTTAAATAAATAGGTGTATGGTGATCTACCAAGCAGCTGCAGCAGCTAGAAGGGCAGAGATCGACAAGTTTCTATAATTATTTAATCATTATAGGCATTATTTTCATAGTTTTATTATAGATATAAATTGTATAGTACCTCTTACAAAAAAAAATGAGTGACGAATAAAAAAAGAACATCATATATGTTGTGAAGTCTCTTATGAATTGAAACCCACCTTGTGTCGCTGACTGTCACTATCTGCACCGTTACAAAAGCAATATCAACTCAAGGCATAATCTTTATCTGTAAAATATTGACGAATTCGAGTAACGCTCAACATGTGTCCATAAGTTTGACAGTACTACATGTATAGTGAGACCTTTCAGTGCAATGTGAAAGTGCCTATTATGTTTTTAAAATCTATATTCAATGGGATCTAGTAAGTATTTGTGTTTTATACTTTATAAAATAGCATATGGAACTTTTTATCTTATCATTGAAAGAGTTAGAGTTATTATCGATCGCTTATTTAGGTTTTAATGTACTTACTACGCAACCGAATGCCAGACTGTACTCATAATTATGGTTACGTTTTGTACAACTACATATTATTAGAGACGTACTAGTTTTTGTTTCTATAATAAATCTTTTATAAAAATAATATATATATATATATATATATATATATTTATATAGGTATTATAGATTATTTACAATTGTGCGTTTACCTATGTATCAATTGTTAAAATACTGTTGTACAAAATTGGTATAGGTAGTATCATGTGTCTCAATTTTATATTCCTAAGAATAATCTAATATCACTAAATCACTAAATCATCACCAGTTGATGAATTAATTTTCATGTAGGCTTTCTTTTCTTTTAATCATTTAACTGTATATACAATATGATGACTTGCAAGATCAAAAAATAATCGTTTAAATCGCCACGGAATTAGACAGAAAAATAAAAGGATTATTTAAGATAAACAATTCATTGATCTTTCAAATACATTTCTAATTTCTGTGCATCTACAGTGTTCTGTTCTGCATCGCCACAAGGTCGATTGTTAGGAAATGAATACGGCATTATTCATTTGTTTATAAAGACTAAATAAATTAAAAAATAAACTAAAAAATCTCTTATCGAATAACAATTAGATAGAGAGAAAATTGAATAATATAGATATCTTTAAAACCAAAAATTGAAGTGCACACTTTTAAATAAGATAAGATCGTTTGCTGTCAAGTTTAAGCTTGAAATGTTCTCATATAGCCATCATATCTATTTACATTGCAATTTCCTGTTACTCCGCAATACCTTTAAAACTAGCTCCGGTATACACATTGTTTGATAATGACAGTGTACCCAAAAACAAAAGTCGGTATTTCATGATTCTAATACAACTTCTTACGGATTTCCTTTCTTACTATAGCGTGTTATTACATGATTTATATCGTGTGCTAGGTGTGTCTATATTATGCAAGTGGTTATTCTTTTACGAATTGATAAACCACTCAACGATTGTGCCAAAATTATCTATAAATTGGCACGATAACTAGTTATTTTTATTACTGCACTGTGATTTTATTAAGTCCATATAAACATTTACGATTTAATTTGATTGAAAGTAATTTGAACATTTCTCATGCAAGAAGAGAAGATCTAAAAATTTAAAACAATGTCGGTAGTTAAATAATCAAAACCAAAAACGTGATATAGTTATTTGGACAAAATAATGTTTACAGTCATAGAATATCCCATCGTGAATATTTAACTCAAACTGACTCTAAGTTTATTTCTTTGTGCCATCTTAGAATGATTTCCTTGCCAAGAAAGATTAGTTTTAGGCAGGTAGCTGATCACAAAGAAGAAACAAAGGAAGGCTAAACTTTTTAAAACGAGTCTAGTAATATAGACGTGTTAAGTTGGTTTAAGCACGCTTTGAAAACTCAAAAAGTTCTGCAACAATTGAGTTCAAATATTGACACGATGTACAAATCGCCTCAAAGGTTGTTTCTATTTCATTTGTGGGTCAAGCTGATTTCTTGTTAGTACAGTCACAATGATCCACAAAGCGCGGTAGGGTGCAGCTAGTTTGAAAACAAAACTTGAAAATGTCTATAATCCATTTTCTTTATTTAAATGCACTTGGCTTGGAAAGGCTACTTGGACAGTTTTGTTATTTTCATTTTATTGTAAAATGTGTCGTAGAAGACTTTAAGAACTGACTAGACTGAGAACTACAATTTGTGAGGACCGAGCACACAACACTCAGCGCAGTAGAAGACCCGCTGAAGCCATTACAGCGATTAATATATCCAGCATATAAACCAAATTGCATGCAAATACAACTCTTTAAGATTTTTGAACTAATTTGTATAACATATAATAAATAATAATAAATATTCCGGACATCTAACAGACAATGCAATCTAGTCCCAAGCTAAGCAGAGCTTGTGTTATGGGTACTAGACAACTGATATAATTACTTATATACTTTTTTCGTAAATACATACATATTATACATAGAAAACACCCAAACTCCGAAACAAATATTTGCAGATCATACAAACATTTGGTCCGACCCGGGAATCGAACCCGAGACCACAAGCTTAGTAGTCGCATACGCTACCACTACGCCACAGAGGCAGTTAAAGGGTCAGTCAAAAAAATAGGGTTAGACTTGTAATAATACCATGGTTAATCATCTACTAAATAGTCATAATATGTATTTTCCAGATGTGGTACTCTCAACGTTATGGTTATGGCTGGTGCCTATGGTGTGGGCTGGAATGGTGCGAAGAGACGTTGCAATGGATATGGAGTTCCCACCCTGTACGACGTACACTTTAGGCGAAAAACGCACTTTAGACTGCAGGAACCGCGGCCTTAGCGAGTTACCTGATAACTTGGAAAATGATGTATGTATTCAATTATAACCACAGAGATTATAGCAATTTTATTTGCTCATATTCGGTTCAGGGTTTTAAAGTAGTGCTAATAATTATTTTAAGAGACGCATGTTAATTACTATAATTTGAGGTTCTATTTAATTTTCTAAGATCACATTTATATCTTTACTAGCTGACCCACGCAACCTCGTTTGCGTCTTATATTGTCCGTAATTTTTTTTTGAATCATTCTTCATTGGTGCTCCGCTCCTATCAGTAGTAACATATAGCCTTCCTCGATAAATGGACTAACAAACATCGAAATAATTTTTCTAATCGGACCAGCGGTTCTTGAGGTTAGCGCGTTCAAACAAACCAACTCTTCAGCTTTATATATATGTTAGTATAGATTAAAAAGACAGTCCCGTAATAGATTTTTTTCTGTGACTCGGGGAATTTTACAAACATACATGAATCAAAAAAGTATAATACATATTTTTCTTGAAATTCATTTCATTGTACTCTTCTAACGCAGATACTGCACCAGTTTAACCTGGTGCAATCAGTAGAATATGCTGTAAAAATTTAAATCAAATATAAATATACATAAACTTTACGTTTATACCACATGGTTAGCACTATTCATGTGTATGAGTTATTACATGTAATTACTAGCTTTTGTAATCGCCTACGCCCGCGTGTATATCGGTTATCGCGACAAATAATATTCTATGTCCTTTTACAAGGTTCAATCTATTTCTATGCCGAAATTCATCCCAATAAGTTCAGCAGTTTAGCCATGAAAGCGTAAAAGAGAGGCAGAGTTACTTTCGAATTTATAATATTATTGGTATTAGTATGTATAGTGTGTGAAATAGTACCATCGTCGATTTTACTACAAACATAGTTTTTGGCTTTGGAGTTTTCTTTAGTATAGTAAAATGAAGATCACTGAGAAACAAACAGGATTCTGTATTGAAGTTTTATGAAGCTACTTCATCTGTCATTGCACCCACAGACAGCCTTTTTTTCTTTTTTTTTGTGCGGAATTCCCCTCGGTTACCACCTGCTGGTGGCATTTCGGACTCGAACCGACTAAAACCACACGCCGTCTCGGATACTAGATTCCGGGGAACCAGGTGCACCCTAGAAAGGAAAACCCGACGTACCTCTGGCCACCTACGCTTTGTAGATGGCCCCACCTGTGTGGGAACCTCAATGTTCCCGTCACTGTCCCCCAGACCCACCTACGGCCCTCAGAGTTTATATATAGACAGAATCATTATTTACTAAAGAGTTCAATAAAAATCTGATAAGTTTCTATGGTTTCTTGTCACAGACATTATTAAAGATCGTAAACAATTCAGATTTCGAAAATAAAAATATCAAATCTGGTACCTAAAGATATTATAACAAGTACTGTACTAGAACTTTCACATTTTAACAAAGTAATTATAATTATTAATCATCATTATATTATACTTGTATCCTAATGAAAAAACTGATAATGGGGTAATAGAAACGAATAATATGGGCAAGGGCTGAGATCAGGCAAGAGCTTCCTCTAGTCTAAGGTACGAAAGAAGATTGAATCAAAAGTTTTTAAAATGCCAAATTAGATAAATGGAAAAGAAACTATGAATTACTCACGATGTTTTACATTTATTTGAATTTTGTCTACCATATTGAAGATAATAATATCACTTTTTGTTTTCTTTGAAGCAGAAAAAATATATTAAAAATAACATTACTTTATTTCAGGCCCAAGTTGTACTCCTATCGAACAACAACTTCAGAATGTTTCCGACGCAGTTAAACACTTTCACCCAAATCCAGACTCTAGATATATCAAGCAACTACCTGAACCTTCCTTTACCAAACTATTTAGAACAGTGGGAACACTTAACAACTATTAACATGTCTAATAACCTATACGAGTCATGGATCGGTAATGGCTTCACATCTACTGTAAAGAATCTAGATTTGTCTAGGAACAAGATAAACGTAATAGATGACAAAGCATTTACGACGATGCCGAACTTACGGTTTTTAGATTTAAGTGAAAACAGAATAAACGATTTGAAACCTGAAACTTTCTCCGAAACACGTAACATAGAGACTCTTGTTTTAGATAGAAATTATATTTCAACTATGCCTAATTTCCATTCATCTTCCTTGAGAATTTTACACTTAAGTAACTGTCAAATCGCAAATCTTAATGCCAATTCTCTAGTTGGAATGAGTTCAATTTTGGAAATTAACTTGTCTATGAACCAGCTTGAAGAAATTCCTGATAATTTAGCATCACAAACACTACAAGAATTAAATCTGAGCTATAATTCTATAAATTCTCTCACAGACCTAACCTTTTCGTCATTACCGCATCTGGCTGTACTTGACTTGAGAGGAAACGAGTTTCGAGAAGTATGGTCGACTTCACGCTTCGCTTCAAATCATTTTTTGAGGGAAGTTTATGTGAAAGGAAACCGATGGAATTGCGAAGGCTTTAACGTAAATCTACTACTTACTTATGAGTATTTGACCAAAGATCCACCAAAGATAGCAGACAAGGCGTCTCTAATATGCTACTCCCCTTCTAACGTGACCCAGATGAGTTGGCAGGAGGCTTACATACAGACGTGGCATGCGTCAGAATCATCATTTACTTCGTACACAACTATAGCGGTCATAGCTGGCATTGTAATCGGAGTACTAGTTACTTCGTGTGTATGTCGTTGTATAGTGAACAATTCAAATGAGTCTCAAAGACCACCGACCAGATCGACAGTATTGAGTGTCAACAGTCCGACCCTCCAGCCAAGAGCTGAGTCTGTTGTTTTGAGAATACCTCTCACTGAGGACCTTCCTCCATCATATGATGAAGCGTTACTGATGCCTCGTCTGAACTCGTCGTTTCATTCATTACCAGATTTCGTGGAAGTAGAAGAGGAAACATCGCGAAGAAACAACTATCGCAGGTCCAGATCTATCGGAGATCTTACAGAGTTCAGACCACGCTTGGGTGATAGGCGTTCAATGAGACGCCCAGTCGATGTACATAGTATTGCTAATGGAAGAATTGTTGAAAGAGATGAGTGATTTGTAATATACGACAATAATGTAATATATCAGTGTGTACTTAATGCTTTGAAAGGTTCTCATTTTATGTAAATGTATGATTAAGATTGATAGTCAGAAATCTGTTATACAATTACCAGCTTAGGTTATCAAGTCACTAGGATTCCGCGATTTCTAATCTGACACGATTTTGGAATAAAATCATTCTTAATGTAATATTTATTTACTTTTCTACAAACAATTGGTTTATAACTTACGTATGCTTTATGCTAAAAGCTATGGTTTTTATTCATTAGAGTATATTTATCAGTCATAGCTTATCTTCTGATGTGTGTGTCTTTCGTGTCTTTGTGTACTATTGTGACTTATTTACTATAAGTAAGGCTACATTACGATTTCTCTTAATATACTTTTATTTTTATTTATTTATTTATTCAAACTTGATGCACATTTTGCACAAAGGCGGACTTAATGCCATATGGCATTCTCTGCCAGTCAACCTTAGGATGATGTGAAAATATGATGTGGTAGGTGCGTAAGTAGTATATATATTACAAAATAGTAAATTTGACATATATTAATTAATTTTTATTCGTTTATGCTTTAATTTTAATTAGACATAGTAATTGGTATTAAAAATATTATTTCATTACCTCATTGTAAATATAATTTAAGCTAATTAAATGTTAAATATTAATTTAAATTGATGTTAATTCAACTTAATGTACAGATATTATTGTTCGAACGTAATTAATAATAATAGGGTTTAAATACGTATAAGTAAGACGGTTCACAAAAATATATATATAAAATAGAAACTGACCATTTTTTATTTTTTTTACACAAATAGTCTAAGATTATTCTATTAATAATAGCTATATGCCAGTAAAACTATTATGAAAATCAGTACAGCCATTTCCGTTGTGCCTAACAAACAAGGAGGTAGTAATTCAAATAGTTTTAGTGAAAGTAATTACCCGGGCAGTACCGCACCGTAACTACTATATTATTCTATTATCCCTACATATTATAAAACAAAGTCCTCCGCCGCGTCTGTCTGTCTGTCTGGCACGGAATTTATGCAGTTTTCACCAATAGATAGAGTGATTCTTGAAGAAGGTTTTCGTAGGTATATAATTTGTTAATTTTTGTATGTTTATAGCTTAAATATTACGATATTTGTTGAAGTCGTCGAAAAAAATTAGGCCGTACATCTTCGCAGAGTAACATAAGCTATTTATTATATATTATATTTATCGTAAAGTACTCGTGCGAAGCCGGGGCGGGTTGTTTTATAAAAAGTGTCAAAAAAGTTAATAGTACTAAAATGTTAATCCTACTGACATCTGTTGTACACAATTAGTACTTACACATAAAATAATAACATCTCCCCGTACAACACCGCTCACCCAATTCCCTCACGAGTTCCTCATGTAAATAATAGATGTCGCTACTACTAGGAAAAGAAAGACTGCAAGTAGTTTATATTAGAGTAGCTTTTGCCCGCGCCTCTGCCCGCATGTATGTCGCATATCGCGGTAATAATTTTCAGGTTATTATAACAGTAACAAATAATGTAGTTTTCGAATGGTAAAAATATTCAATTCCTACTCCTACAACCTTACGAGCTTGACATTTTAATAATATCAGGATAAAATAACAAAATTTTATATTCACACTAAAACAAAGCACTAACACACAATTTCTGCTCATCGTTATATCTTAAATTGTGTCTCCTTCTACGGTAAGATGTATGCCCAGTAGTGGACTATTAAATGCTATTGATGAAGATGATGAGCGAAAACTGTTTATATCGTTTCTGTCTTGTTTAAGTGTGAATATTACATTTTATTCTTCTACCCCATTTTTATGTAAAGGTAAAATGTATGTAGTGTTAGAAGTTAGTCTTTGGACCTACTAAACCGATTTGATTTGTTTTGTTTACTTACTGACCATGAAATAAGTATAAATAAGAAAGAGTGAGCAAATGCGCGGAGGTGTCACTTGACAAGAAATGCCGTCAGCCATGAACGGCTGCATTTTACGGCTGCATGTATGAATAAAACGTGACGTGAATAATTTTTATTCAAAACACACTAAATTTCTTAGTGCATTGCTAATGAGGAGCTCTGCAGACAAAAGCTTGTATGCGTACGTAAGTTGGCGATAATACAGAGTTACCTCTCTTTTCTCATCCACCTTGTGGAGACGAATTAAGAAAAAAGAGTACACCATTCCTATTCATCCTATAAGTGTCGTAAGAGTCGACTTAGGGAGCAAACTACGCCGGACAAAAGCCGTTACCCTACCGGTGTCTGCGGCAGGGCGGTGTGTTGGAATCGAACCGTCTAAAACCACACGGTGTGACACTCTGCGCCTGAGAAGGAAGGGATCCGGGAACTGCTGTTGTTAACACGTCCGATATCAACCCATGTCAACAGCCAATATATATAGTATAGTAGGCCAAAACCACCATCCTATGAAGAGGCCTATGTCATATGCAAACCGCCTGCAGATGGGGCTGCAATCAGAATTCAATTAAAATAAAGCTTTATTAAAGGTATAAAGCTAGCTAAATATATCATAATAATTCTATAGAAGATACAGTATATAACTTCCAGTATTTTTTTTTAATAATACGCAAGAAATGAAACTACAACTATATCTATTCCCAGCCTCTTTATGTTACAAATATCTCTAATAAAATCATTTAAATGTACTAACTTTGTTTTTAAGGTTTTGCACACATATACCTATTTAGGTTGGTTTGGTTTCAACTGTCCCGATGTTTATCTAATTAAATCTTGCAAGTTAATTTGATTGAATCCACTTCCCGATCTCATAATGAGCTGAAATTTTAAATATACCTGTAGTCTGATGACAATGCAATTACTTATAATCGGTATTATTATTAAATCAAAATGGCCTCCATAACAAAATGGCGGCGTACATATTTCTGAAAAACCTACCCTATCAATGAAAGGGCTTAAAGTTTTTGTTTTTATTAACAAGTAATCAAAGCTTGTCTTTATTTTTAAATTATTCCCTTGTTTAGTATTTATTCCGTCGGCAGGCCGTCGCGGCCTCCTCCGTAGGACCAGCTTCCCGCTTATTCAGCACTCAGGGAAGCGTCCAGACTCCAGTCTAGCGTCCAAAACCACCCTGAGGCGGTCCGAGGGCTCGGATTGGTGTTCTTGGAACGAATACTCAGAACAGCCGCCCCTACTTCTGATGTCCTAATGGGCGGAACATCGTCCTCTCTGGCCCCGTCGTCTCTGACCCACTGGGCCATCGACGGGCTTGTGTCTCCGCCCTCTGTGGGAAAAGGCCCTCAACCACTTCCTGCAGGAAGCTGGGCGGAAGAGTCTCCGTAAGGGGGGACAGTAGTGGACTATTAACAGCTGTTGATGATGGTACAAAGCCTGGTCTCTATTTCTGCTGCTTTCCGGTACAGATATTTTACCAAACTGTATTTTATATGATTACAAACAAATAATTTAAGAAAGGCCAACCCCGATTTACACCTAATTCGGGTCACAACATATCATAAACTTTTTATTAAATTTTTAAAAAATAGAAATTCACGAATTTTATTACATCAGTAGCAGCGTGATTACAGTGCTGACGCGGTAGCCGAAGTGTTACAGTTATGTGTGTTTGGGTGACATTGAGTTAAGGCGTCTTCATAGTGATCGAAAAATTGTTAGGTGCCTACCACGAAGGCCACTGTATAGAATAGTAACACAAACGTTATAGCACTAATTTACATTCGATAATTCGTATACCGTCATTATACAAGAATATATTGTGAATCTATTACAGGTTGCTAACACCTAAATAAATATTACGTTCGAATTACATAATTTAGTCTGAAATCCTGAGACAAGTCCAGATTATCGCGCCCCTATGCACACTTTTGCAATCCTTATCGTAGATAACACGTCACAACTTGACTCACACAATGATATCACATTGTAGGGACAACACGTCTCAATGAAAATTGTTTCGGAGACCAATTTAACTTTTGTGTAATTAAGTATGTAAGTGATAAGTAAAAGTAATAAGTGAAAAGAACATGATCAATAAGTATATATCATAGAAAATAACATCAAAGTTCATAGGTAATATAAGTTGGGAGCAATAATCACAGTGAGCCAGCATCGGACCACTTCTCAGGTAATTATATAAATATTTTGTTTTTCATGTTCCATCTTCAATCTAAAGTTAAAGCGTGCCTTATCTTAAAATTATCTAACAATAATTTTAAATGTGGAGGTCGTTATATTGATTTCTCGTCATTCAGGCACGCCCTGATTACTAAATGGGTTTTGATAAAAATTACCACATATTTGAAACATATAAATTATTACCAAAGGTAATAGGTATGTGAAATCGTAGTCTCAAAGAGCTGTGTTTAATATTTAGGTAAATTCAGGGTTTATTTTAAGGAACTTTTTCATATGTATTTGTTTTTATAAATGTATACTTCATTTATATTGCGGATAACAACTTACTTACGAATGAAGTTATTCATTCATAAGTGTATTTGCCATCGTACCTAGAAATGAGGTTAATCACTGACTATTTTGTTTACAAATGGTTCGTTGTCTCAATAATAAAAGCCTACTTTCAACATATTTCATCTTTAAATGTATATAAATATATCTCTCTATCTGCCAATCAACGAAACATGAAACCAGGCATTAGATTTAATTTAACGAAGGCTTCGGAAAAATAGATTCGTTACAAATACCACACGACCCAAATTATAGTATCCTAGTGTTTTATCAATTGCTGATAACAAAGATAAAATTGTTGTACGTACTAATACACCGGTATTCATGGTACGAATTGTTCTTTTTAATCTGTTTTTAGTTCATAACATTAGATTTTTGGTAGGTTTACGTGAGTGACGAGAAATTTTAGTCACCGGGTTTGTCAGTGAATCAAGTTTCCAACAATGTTGACTAAAGATAGTGGAAAATGGATTTTGTTTATTTTTAGTAAACAATTGCATTTAATGGATTATAAAATGGAGTAAGACTTGGTATTTATTTGATCGTACTACGAATGAATCTATACGATATAAGTCATCGTCTTCTTGACCTTTTCCTAAATATATTTGGAATCGTTGCTACGAGTTTTCCTTTTCTATTCTCCTCTGTTATTCATTAGCTCCCAGCTTAATCCCTTTTTAGCCATATACTCTTATATGTAGTGTATCTAGCTTTTCTTTAGTTGTCCTTTACTCATTTACCCGTTAACTTCGTCACATGAAACTATTTAACATATATTATTGCTTTTCTTCCCATATGTATGTATATATTATCAACGTAACCGACAACTTCTCAACTTTTCATCCGCTGCCATTATTATCTATCCCCACAAATTGCATTTAAAATATTAATAACAAATATATAAGCGTGTTTATCGTACACGAAAATTGTATTTCAATGTTCCACGTGATTTTTACATAACGTTATCTATGCCTTAATTGTGACAGGCACTCAATATGCTTATCACAAAGGGGAGTCCTATATATAACTTCTCTTCTGGTACATGTATCCCACGAATACGAATATAATGTAAAACATCGAAGTCTTCATAGTCAAAAAATCAAGAAAATAAACACAACTGCTCATATACTCGTACATGTTCTGAAGTCGATTATAATATCTTTACATGATACTATTCTACTAGGTAAATTATTATAAGATATGTTATTCATGGCTAGGCCATGAAATAAACTTATTCAATATTAGTAATTGAAAAAACTTCGAATGTGTATTCAATCCCATTAGGATTACACTGGTACCGGAAATCTAATAATTTTATTCACACACAAAATTCTTAATCAACGAAACTAATATCATGGACAAATATTAAACCTTTTTAATGTTTATGTTATATTTTTTATTATTTAATTCAAACGCTAAAAGCATGTTTTGGATTCAGATTTATTATTTGTATTGTTTTCAGGCCGTAATGCGAGCGAGACGTGATGGTTCGATTACTCACAGCAATATGCCTTCTGATCACGATCAAAGTAGCGTTAGGGGAGATTGGAGATTTTGACCAAGATCTCAATGACCTCTGTTACGTGTGTACATGTAGTATAGACAAAACAAACATCAACTGCTCAGGAAGAGGTCTTACTGAACTGCCAAATGGATTCGGCAGCCAGGTAATTCTGATATATATTACTTCAAAAACAACAGAGTGCAATTTAATTTAAAGAAATAGTTTAGTACTTTTCTAAGCGATTATTGTAAGAGAGATGACGATATATGGTTTTTACTTTCAACTCAGCCCATATTTTGTAGGCAGTATATAACTGTAAATTAAAAAATCCTAATCAAAAATAGTGATTGCACAGTAAAATAGTAAATGTGTCTGATATTACTGTATTATGTCAAATTTTTTCCCAGTGTTCAAATGACAAATATAATGACTACGCATTAACATATTTTTTTTCGATTTCCAGGTGCGGAACCTGAACATATCAAATAATGAATTCTCGGTTTTCCCTGATAAGTTGTACACCTTCGAAAATCTGGTCACTTTAGACATAAGTGCGAATCGATTAAGTGAATTGCCGGGAAATGCTCTCCAAAATCTTACAGCACTTGAATTACTAAATTTATCAAGAAATAATTTTGAGTCATGGCTCAGCTTAAATCCAAATAATGCTTTTAAATTAGCCACAAATTTAAGAATACTGGATTTATCTCACAACAGATTTAGAACTATGGGAAATTTAGCGAATCAGGAATTACTTCTGAGTGCATCAATTGAAACATTGATTCTGGAACATTGTGAAATTATTTCTATACATGGAAGATCTCCCCTAGCAGGTCTAACAAACATAAAAGAATTGAAACTGAACTTTAATCCCCTTTTAAGAATAAAAAGCCTTATGTCAGCTACACTAAGGAGTCTTGAGGTTAGCAACTGTGCCCTTAGTACGATCAATCACAATGAATTTATGTTTCTACCATCGTTGATACGTTTAATAATGTCTCATAACTATCGACTGGAGTTGTCTTCTTCTTCTTATCATTTATTTTCGGACTCCTTAAAGTTGTTAGACATATCATACTGTAATATTATGCAACCTAACTTACAAGGTTTTCCTAATCTACGAAAGGCCATACTCAATCATAACATGATCAGGTTCCTGAGAAGTAATGAATTTTTGAACAATACTAGATTAGAGCATTTAGATGTTTCATACAACAACATAGGATCTCTTAGAAGTGACACATTCCGAGGATTGAGTTTGCTCAAACATTTAGATTTATCTTGGAATGAACTTGCCAATATACCTGAAGAGACACTATTAGAAATGCCGTCACTAACCCAATTGAGACTTGTCCGTAATTTTCTAACTAGTGTTGGCCATTTGAAATCTATGTCATTGACTGTACTGGACATGAGTTTCTGTGAAATAAGCAACATTGGTAAAGGTTCACTAGAAGGTCTACAGAGTCTAATTGATTTAGATTTATCAAGGAACCTTCTGTCACATATTCCAGATAGCTTATCTTCGAACACCTTAAAATATTTGAATTTAAACTACAATAGATTAAGTTTTATAAATAACTACACATTTTTTATGCTACCACGATTAGTTGCCCTAAGTGTCATTGGAAATAGGTTTACAACTATATGGAAAAGATCATTTTTCGAATCGAATCGTTACTTGGAACGACTTGATTTAGGGGATAATATGTGGAGATGTGACTGTGCAGACTCAAATATGGTTGACTTTTTTGACTTTGTAACCTTGGAACCGAACAAGAAGGAGGAATCATATAACCTTGTTTGCAATAGCCCCATGAATTTATTTGGACAATCATGGCTACAGGCTTGTTATTTTGTCTGGAACCCTACTGAAAAAGCAGCTAATCCTGATGGCCTTATATTGTTTATAATTATCATGATCGCAGGATTAGCTGTTTGTTTATTACTAGTAAGCTGTGTAAAAAGATCTATGAAACGTCGTTTACAAGCGATCCAGGCTGAAAGAGAAAGACAAGTTGAAGAAGCACGAGACAGGCTCAGACAATTGAGGATTCAAGCAGAACAAGAATCATTAATTAATACACCTGATCCTCGTGATCTTATCCCACCGCCCTCTTACGATGACGCTCTCACAATGCCCAAGCTGTCTTCATCCAGTCGGTCTTTAAATGAATCAGGCACGGGTAAAACAAAGAGACGAAGAGGTCGTAGGAAAACTAAGTCAAGTGGAGATTTATTGGAGGAAACCGAAAGAAATGGAGACTTACCTGTTGTAGACGATATAGAACTTGCCGAAACTTCTGATGGGAATCGTCGAAGACGACGCAGAGATTTAAATAGATACGGTAGCCATGAGGTAGCAGAGTTAGAGCAATCTCCTGGTGCTCGACGAAGACAATTATCTGGATATAACGCAGACTATTCACCACCAATGAATGGCAGCGTAACTGTACAAGTCGAAGCACAACTTGAAAGACCTCTACGTAATAATGCACGAAGACATTCAGTCGATGACAACGAACTTAGAGAGAGTGACCTTTGATAGAAATTATTTAGAATATTTTCTTATTAAGTTTGTTTATTTTTAAAAACACCTTGTGGTACCTTAATAGTTAAGTTTCTATAAGAATAAAATATTATTTATGTTAAATGTACTTGTTTAATTATCAATCTAAGTGCAAAGTATCATAGTGTGCTATAGTAAATTATTAACCGACTTCAAAAAAGGAGGAGGTTTATCAATTGGACCGTATATATTTTTTTTAATGTGTGTGTTCGCCGATAATTTCATTGTTTATGAATCGATTTTGATGATCTTTTTTTTATTGGGAAAGAGATATACCAAGGGTGGTGCCACGATAGGGAAAACAGGATCTGATGATGATATCCCAGAGAAATCGAGGACAACCTTGAAAAATGGTAGAGGCGACTAGTGCATTTGTTAGATTTTTCATTAAGTCTTTTATATCACTATAGATTAATGAAGGTCTAGAGTCGATCTGATGATGGAGCCAACAGTCAGTCGAGGGAACTCTTCCCCGATTTACAGCAGTTGCCTTGTGTTTAGACTTTATTAATTTGTATTGATAAGAACTTTATACCTAAAAGGGTTGTGACTGTCATTAGGGGTTTGATAATGAAGATCAAGGGAACTCCTCAACGGTTTACAGTAGTTACCTTGTGTTTGGACTTAAATCCTTTCTATAGATGAGATCCTTGCACACATATGGGTTATAAGTGCCATTACAGGTCTGATGATGGAGACCTCAGATAGCCGAAAAAAAATCTAAATGATTTACAACAATAACGTTTTGTTGCGTTTACTTTATATGGTTGAAAATGTCAAAATGTTCAGTTCGTACAAAAATAGTACCTAATAAAATTTAAGTTTTACAAAGGACAGCCTCTACCTACTAATCACGCTGATGCGATAATTTGAGACTGAATTTAAGTTGAGTAATCGCGTCATCTCTAGTAATGCTCTTTCGTCGTGTAGCCTACTGAATAATTTAGCACATAATACTGTTTGATATTGGGAAATAATACTGTTACTTATATATTTCTTTAAATAACATATATATAAACTTTAGTCGTATTCTTTCAACTTATTTAGATAAGCTGATGATGAAACGTAAAACTCGTCAATTTCATACGTATGTATAAACCTTTAATTGTATACTTTCGAGCTGTTCAGGTGAGCTGATGATAAAAAGTAAAACTCATTAACAGTAATGGCATGAATAGAGTCTTTGTTGTATTCTTTCAAGTTGTTTAGGTTATCTAACCGGTAAGGTAAGGAGTCGTATCATGTAACTGCCGATCAAGTAACTTGTATTCTGTAGGATAGAAAATACATGCAAAGCTAAGATTTGGAAATTTCTGATGATTGATTCACTAGTAAGTACATTTTATTATTTTAATTTTATTCGAGGAGCTTACAGCTAAGCTTTACAACATACCTATAATTTTGCTTCTTTATGAGTTTGTTAGCATAGATTTTATTAGTTTGTAATTAATCAATAGTCACGGACTTAAAAAAAAAGATACCTTTGTGGTTTGCTTCGGCATTTCTTCCGGCCGGCCTCTTTCAGCTGTAAAGTCCGACGTGTAAAAATATCTGTGAAGATTTACTTACTATATAAATATCATTTATTATACCGATAATTACTGTGGCAAAGTGGTACATGGAGAAGGTTTTTGGAACGTAAATTTCTAGTAGGCACATTAAATTTAATTTTGCATTGTAAATCAGGACAACCTAGCTTGCTCAGCGCTATATTTTAAAAAAAGACAGATATCTGAGATCGTATTTTAGTACGATACAAAATAGGTAAAAAATGAAGGTAAATGCATTGTTTTTCATAACTTACAAGATAACCTACTCTTTATTTAAAGCCTAATATTGAATAAACCGTTTCTGAATTATTTCTATGTTATCACTGTAAACATTATAACTAGAATTCCAAATTGTTCGACTACAGAATTCAAAGTGGCTGCGTACATTGGTACAGTAAAGCATCTTTTTTTATTGTTTTCATATGCTTAAAAGGTCTAGTGACGCGAATTATGAAATCAAGTGCTTTATACGCTTTGTTAATAATAAGGTCGATGTGCTTTTCAAACATTAATTTACCATCATGCAAAACGCCTGTCGACTGAAGTTCATTATCCTTCAACTTTTAGGCAAAAGTGTAAATGTTACGTTGCCGAAGTTTAAAGGTGATGAAGAAACATTTGGATACATTTAGGTCCAATTTATAAGTTTCACAATAGATGTCTAGTCTATTCAAGTCTTCCTTAGTAACGCATCGAAAACATAATTAATAATGCGGGAAGTTTTCATGTCATCAGTAAACAATGAAAATTTAGAATTTAAACATTAATATGCTATGTTGATAAATAAGACAAAAAGGAGTCGTCCTAACAATGATCCCTACGGAACGCCCGACCGGATAGGTATCTATCCAGTTTGAAGTACAGCCATACAGAATGAGGAAATCTTATTCAACCTAAACCTGCCATTTTGCGTAATAAAAGCCCGTGATCTATGTCATCAAATGCTTTAGTATAGTCTATATAAATTTCGTCTATTTCATTATTATTATCCATATTACTAGTTAAATATTTTTACTTTGACCACGAAACATAACCAAGTTGGTGGTGGTTGATCTACCCTTGATAAAACCACGTTGCTCAAGAATGTTTGATCAAAGACTAACCGCTTAAAAACTTTAGTTGGATATCGGAGTTTAGAGGTGGGCCTGTAGTTCACAAACTCATGTTTTGAGCCTTTCTTATGTATTGGGGTAATAAAAGTAGCTTACCATATATTAGGCATTACTCCTTCGTTTATAGAACTCTGAAAAATTATGGAAACTGGCACTGTCTCCTTACTACATGTTGCTAAAAACAATGCAGAAAGAGTATCAGGCTCAGCTGACTTATTAAGATACAGGGACATCAGTAACTGATAAATACGCTGAGCGCTCACTCTAACAGTTGATATGTCATACCTAGTGTTTGATTCTTTAAGTTCATTGTAGCAATTTAATTTGTCACTAACCAAAAAGTTGGAACTGAAATAGGAACTAAATATCTGGCAGATACCCTGTCGAGCTGCTTGTGGCATACAGATAATTCGTAATAGACGAACAGGAGCTACAACTACGTACATTTTTTAGGTACGACCAAAAGTTTATAGGATTTTTTAAGATGGAGTTTTCAACAGATACTATGTATTCTTTATAACACTTGTGCTTAGCTTTTTTGATCCTGTCACGAAGTAGTCGAAAAGAATAATCTTCATATAGATTACCATAAGTTTTAAACTTTTTACAGACTAAATTTTTCTTTATTCATTTTAGAGTACAAAAGATAATATTATGAATTATTATGAATATATTCTGTAGAATAATTAAATACTCGTATATTTATTAATCGTATCAATAAATATACGAGTATTTCGCACAAGAAACAGAAAATTCGGGTTGCAAGTATCACAACACAAGTTCTAGTTTGTAGTTAACATCTGTTTCTGCGTTGTTGTCAACTTATGAATAGATTCTTGACAAATATAATACTGATTTGGTTCTCTTTTCTAATAGATTTTCAAATTTTATTGGTAGTTTTCGTGGTTAACATAATTTTTTGCTCCGTGTAAAGTAGTAAACAGATGTCATGCTCACGGCGTAAACTGTAATTAGCGTCATCTGTATTTCATAACACTAACAAAGTAAGTGTACGTAATGTAGAAGCATTGATCCCTGTTTTAGGTATTAAGTTATAATAGTATAATAAATTATTAACATTTAATTTAACAAAGAAATAAATAATTGAAAAATCTAATGACATCACAAAATATGATAACAGATGTACATACTACATACTATACACTACAGCTACCAAGTAGGTATAAAATAAATTTATCAATTAGAAATAACCAGGTGTGGAACACGTAAATTGACACCATATCCATGCTATTATATTAAATTTGAAATTGCAATTTCATAGATAATTGTTCGAATATAAAAAAATATTCTATGGGTTTATTTTCATCTTCCCATTTCATTTTTTGAATAAATGTTTGTTTAATTTTTTTTTCTTATTTAACTTTAAATAAAGATTCATGGTAAAATTCACTATTTTGTAAATCCATTTAATTATATGCTACAAAACGCCACGCATCTAATTAAACTAAAGAACAATAATATATCACTATAATGTATTCTATAAAGTGCATCTAGATGTTGGAAACCATTAATAGCCTTCAGTGCCGGATCCGCCTTCTCTTGTTCTCTGCTGCTGCTTCTTAGTGCTCATCACGTCTTCGTAGAATGAAATAAATTCCATACACTATCGATTTTAATCCTCTGTTCTTTCTAATTCTTGGATTCATACATGAAGGAAACTAAACACAGGGAGGGAGGGAAAAAGAAAATACCTGAACGAATTGGATACTGGTTTAAGAGATCTCCTCGCTATTTCTTACTAGGCTGAGCCTTGAAGTTCGATTCAGAAATAGGACAACAATACATTGTGCTATATACGAATTATTATTCCAAGTCTAAGTGTCCTTTATATACGTATCATAAATGTTACAAAATGGAAGATAAAAAAACTACTACAAAATTAATTTCTAGTAAATGCTTGTCGTTAGGTAGGTGTTAATGATATTTATACTATTCTATATCATACTAGCTTAAAGTACGACCTACTTTAAGCTAGTATTAAAAGCTTCACAACCTATCGACAGAACTATAGAGAACTAAATCGATATTTACTTCACTTTTAATTCATGTTTATTTAACTTAGAATTCCAAGAATCTAATTGGTCAGTTATGAATTTTTAACGGACGTGCTGTCATTGCAACTGGGTTATTTCTTTTATGAAGTTACTATTATTGATCTGCACCAATCTATATTAATATTTCTTTCTTCTTTTCTTCTTTTTTAAAAAGACAACTCCCGCATTAGGAATATACATCCTGTGTCGCGGGGGACTTTACAAACATACATGTAACGGACACAAAGAACACCCAGACTCAGGACAACATTTTGTGGATCACACAAAGTGATGTCCCACGTGAGATTTGAACCCACGGCACTTGGCGCAGTAGCAAGCGGCGTAGTGACCGCTTAAACCACTAGGCCAACCGTGCAGTCTTTCTAAAAAATATTATAAATTCAAAAGTAACTCTATCTGTCCATTACGCTTTTATGGCTAAACCGCTGCACCGATTTCAATGAAATTTGGCATAGATATATTCTTATTATTAAATAAGGATATAGGCAACTTTTTACAGCGCTATCTGACATACATGCGGGCGAACTTGTACGCATATACATACAGTCGTACATACAATTAAATCAATAATCGTAAGCCACTGTTGTAATCCTACCTGCTTCTACGAACCTATCAATTGCGAAATTTGTCTGTTTCCGTTTGTAGATTAGAGGTAATTAAAACAAAGAAAAACTTGATTCAACCATTTATATCGTAAAATAGTTTAAAATAAAAATACATTAAATTTATATCTGCTTAATTTATAATTCCTGAGCTATTTATTGTTTTGATTTGTTCATTATTCCTCTGAACGTCATTATGATGAGAGGTGACACAGTAAACTGTTGATGTATTTATTATTATAAGGTCAGTAAAAGCATTAAGATACAAAGTAATTAATATAAAAGCAGATTTTAATTACAAAATAAATTCAAATAAGATCTACGAAATATACAATAAAGAATTTGATTTATTAATGTATATACACGGAAAATGGATCAAATTACTAAAAACAAATGGTATCACATTCTTAAATACTACATTCAATAAAATTACAAAGGAACTTATGTTTAGCCAGACCATGAAAGAATGAATCTCTCCTCAGAAAATGAATAAAAAACTAACTAAACATAGCCAGATTTAGGTTTGTATAGTTATAGTTTAGATAAATATTCTCATGGTAGAGTAAGTACACAACCATCGAAAACAATTCAAGAATTGTACCCCATTACACTATTCACATAACATAGGATAGACCTACCAAACATAGACAGAACGAACATACTATATATGTTTGTACAACAACATGAGACGGTCGACACGATTGTAGATTCTTCATTTATATCATGTATACTAACAAGACTTTTATAACTATCATGAACATGGCAACACTTTTTACACGTATAAAAATATTTTTAATTACTTATTGCGCAATATATTTCCATAAATATATTATACCACTAACAAAGTTATAATAAAGGCACTGTCGACTACAAACACACTTTGGCAGCAAAGGTTCTAGACTTACGCACTTTCGTTTTAAACGGTTTTACTCCTTCAAACTAGATTTGTCCTAACTACGCACACAATATAATCACAGAATTTCGCCAATAGTGAAGTGTTTGTTGTTTGACACTGATTTGTATTACACGAAGTGTTATTGTCCACGTAACCGAGACCGCATTTCAAGTGGTAGACTTGAGAGCGTCTGCAGGAGTAATGATGATGTCGCCAGCATTTGATCTACTTCTGGTGACTAGTACTGGTGTTTTGGGTTTAGGCGTTTCTGACATCTTTATACGAACTCTTCCCATATCAGGGGAATATACTGGAACGTATTCACGAGAGGGTGATAAGAAATCGATATCAGCACTTTGGTCCCCATTTATTAGTGGCTGTGATACAACTGAATCACGAGTACCGTTTAGTTTAGGGGTTTCATCATCGTTGATAGGCACAAATATATCTTCACTAGATAATGAATTAGTATCCTTTCTGGAATCGGGTGATGTAGGTTCAGTATCAAATGAAGTCTCATGTTGCTGTGGTTTATCATCGACTAAATTATTGTCTCTTGAACTGTTCTTATTTTGATTAGTATCTCTCGGACTATCTGTTCTTACACCATGATTTACACCGTTAGCAACATCTCCGTTTTCGCTTTTCTTTTGAGGAGACTCATGTGTAGGAACTAATTCATATTTACCATTCACTTTCTTTTCTGCAGGAGATTCTAAGCCGCCAGCTGGTTTTCCAAGGAGAGACTTATTCATATCAACCATTTCTTTCGACGCCTTTTCAACATCTCTTTTTTGTTGGCGTAATAACCTTTTGTCCCGGCGTTTCCTCATTTGACCTTTAACTATAGCAAATCCTATTAATCCTACCAATAGAATAACAATAATCGCAATACAAACATATGTACCCGTCTTGTGAGGAGCTGGATTTTCACTTTCAGTGGTCAGTTGTCTCTGTACTTCAGAAGAAAGAGTGACTCGAATTTGTTGGGATACTGTAGTGTCACGAGGTGTCGAAGTTGGCACTGTTACTACCGGTTTTTCTGTGGATTCATCAACTACTTCTGGAACAGGCTCTATATTCCAATGAGGACCACCTTGATATACTACTGGAGGCTTGGGCGTTGGATATTCAGGACTAAAGTTGTCAGCGTCTGTAATCAGTCTATGAACTACACCAGGATTTAATTCTTCATAAATTGCAGTTGTTGTTTCTTCGTGATGTGCAAAAACCATCGGAAAGTAACCCGATCCCTCACCTGATCCTTCACTTGGGTCTCCGGTAGTCTGTTCAACATCAGCATTAATCATTTGTTCTGATTCTAATAACTCTGAATTAAGTTTGCGTTGCATTCTAGGTTCGATAAACATAACCATTGTCGTATGCTCATCATCACCACTACCTGAACCCTCGAAATTATTAAATAGTGAAGAGGACGTAGTATGTCTGACATTTAAAAATTGCAAATGATCGTCATCTTCTACATGAGCACCACTTTGTATAACATTACCATCTTCTAAATCATTTTTTCCTACTAACGGAAGCGATTTCAAAGCATCTGTTTCTTTGCCAACCTCTACTGCATCTATTGGTTGATCTCCCATCATCATATCCATGAAGTTTTCTGGCGGCGGAGGGGACTTACAAATGTCTTTTGTTTTTAGCTCTAACCAAGATCTTCCTCTAACTTTGTCAGGTGAAACACATTTGACATTATCTATGTATACGTTTGCTAGAAGCAAACGATCCCGTGCCAATAAGTTTTCACATGAACAATCGAAGGGGTTGCCTTCCATTTCTAAATGTTCCAGTCCAGTTAAAACTGTGTAATCCGAAGGTACATCCTTCATTAAATTGTTAGTTAAATCCAATGAACTAACACTGGAAGGTAAATATGACAGAGAAAGTTTCTGAATCCTGTTATTAGCTAGATTGAGATGTACCAATTTCTTAGCATTGTGGAAGAATTTGTTGATAGTCTGAATGCCATTAGTAGAGATATCCAGCGTGACGACTTCAGTAAGTCGGTCCAGCTCGTGATTCAGTTTCGTGATATTGTTATGTGAGAGATCCAGAATATTAATGTTGTGATGTTTCTGACGAAGGCTGAACTTGTACAACTCGGTAAGACTGCTACAAGTGGCACGATGAAGGCCGTCTCGTGTAGTACTGCAGAGGCATCCATCGGGGCAGACTGATGCTAAGATTGGCGCCACTAGTAATGACAGTGCCAGGAAGCACGATGATGCTCGAAACCACGTCATTTTGACTTTATATCAGCACCTGAAATAAAGAAAATAAATAGATTAAATATACGATTCGGGATTAATGACTTATTAACACTCTTTTAAAAAAAAATACTTTACACATCAATTAAAATCTTCAAGCATTTCTGGAGTTTTATTCTTCAGAATTCCTAAGCTTACATTTAAAATTTCTTTTTATTCTCTACATACAAAGATTACATCTGTTTCTCTTTATTACAAACTTGAATTTTTAATTAATAAAATTGACAGTGACCTGCACAATAGAGAAGTTTTTTTGGTAAGCTTTCGTTTCATTATTGCTTTCCATGATTTAATGCTTGAATTTTTAAAGAATTTCACTTAAAGAAATCCTTATGTCACAATTTTTATCAAAAATTATGTAGCAGCTCGATAAAGAATAATATAATCATAGAAAAAATTTGTAGGAGGATGCCAGATCAGAAAAGAATATTTATTTATATATCATATAATGCAATAAAATACTTTAAAAAGGTATAAAGGATATACAACGGTTTTAAAACTTGAACTGCCACTCATAAATATTGTGCATGTTTCACGAACGTGGGTTTGAGAGGCAGTCGGTCATTTTGGACTATTATATAAATCACAACATCCCTGTTCGCAAACTGCCGTCTAAATATAGGTAAGAATAACATACGGCCAAACGGTCCCCAGCGGTCCATTACGGCCTCCACCTCTTCAATTATTGCAACAATTGTTAGACGACAATTTGAATCTATGCACTTCCTACGATTTAAAAGTAAGTTCATATATATAACTCTGTTGATATCGAATAAATTATTTGGTAAACTTAAAGCGTTCATTTGATAATAATACAAGATATCTAAGACAAAAGCGTAAGGATAATATTATATGTAATTTTGATTTAAAAATTTTAAGATAAGAGAATGGGAACTTAAAATGGTACGTATAAAGTTGAACTAAATGTTTTCAGTTGGGATACTTACTATTTTTTGTTAATAGTTAATGTAAACGATTTTTTTTTTTTTATAATATAGGGGGCAAACGAGCAGACGTATCACCTGAGGGTAAGCGATTACCGCCGCCCATGGACACCCGCAACACCAGAGGCGTCACAAGTGCGTTGCCGGCCTTTTAGGAAGGAGTACGCTCTTTTCTTGAAGGTTTGAAGGACGTATTGATTTCAATTATTTCCAGAAGTCTGAACAGCGTTTATATATTATAACGTTATTATTAAAACGTCTTGTCATTATGTTAACTGACAAGAACGCGAGACAAAAACCTCGGCCTTATGATCTCTGACACGGCACGTGAATCGTTCTTATATACGAGTACCAAGTAGTAAATGATCCGCATTATATTTGCTGCAGAATGTTTGTCTCTTCGTATATTTTGTGAAAACGCTGTGCCGAAATTTCATTGTATCTATCTCCTTTTCATCAATTTTACTAAACTCTAATGAATATTCAACGTAATCAGTATTTAACTGAAATATTTGAAAGTGCTTTCAGGTCAAAAGTTAGTTAGTCATAAGACTCTACCTTTTAAAAGCGTGGAAAGAGCATCTTAAAACGATGCCAGCTTTAGAGATTCGAACGATTCGAATTATCCAGACTAACCTTTCCGAAATTAAAATAAATCGTAAATATTCTTTCCATGCATTAGGTATTAGAATTGTAAAACAGGTTATTTATACCCTAAATAAAACATTACCTCACACCTACAATCTAATGAAGTTGTGTTCTATTTGTGTTCATAGGTATAATATCCCCGGTGCACTTGGCCGCCGCTCGAAATGGTTCAATGTTATCCAGCCAGGAAGCGGACTGTTATCCATTTGTGCGAATGTGTCTAACGACGGAACTGTTTGCGGGGGAGCGTTGTTTGGGCCCAAAATGAATAACATTTTGCTTGATCTGAATATTTTTAGCTTCGACTACTGGGTGTGTTCGGTGCAATAAGTTCGAAATAGTAGATGTATCCTATTTGTAAATTTGAGAACATAAATGTAGAATTTAGTAAAATAATAAATAAAAGCTAAAACAGTTTATTTACCTTATAAATACAGTACTTTTTACACACTGCTTAATTAACTTGAGAGATGTTTTCCCCGGGCCAACCTTATCTTAATGTTTATTGTTACCGCTAATAAGGTCAGTTCTGTCATTATTTTGTCGTCTCAGTCATAACTATCATCTGCCTAGTCTTTATTATTCCCAAGACTATTTGGGCTCGGCTACTAGTTCAACCGTTATTACATGAATATCAGTTTTTCCATGGAGCGACTGGCATCAGACCTCCGCAACCCTTAGGGTGAACTGAATTCGAAGATTGAACTAGTCGTCAGTATATTTGAGGGCACTGACTTCTCAATAACGATTGCTACAGATGTTCATGACAATCGGGACTTAATGTGGTCTCCGAGGCACGGGCAGGAAATACCGTCATCTTCTTTACTTCGGGCTGCTATTAGGAATTTCTTGTAAGAAAAACCCAACAGTTCGACCCCGGAATCGAACCCGAGACCTTTGGATCGGAAGTTACTTACGTTAACCACTAGACTAATGAGGCAGTTGTCAAAACTATCAAATATATAAAAAAGTTAAGTATACTATTTTGCTTGCTTTTTCTTGTCAGTCTTAACAGATCAGGGTTGCCACTATCATTTTAGTTTTATTATATTTAAATGACAAGAGACATAATATGGGTCATGTCCACACTTTTCTTTTTTATAGAGCTTTTCTTAGCGTTATCTCAAAGAAACACTAGGCGTTACTGCGTCTTCTATCTTTACGAAGATCTGGATAAAGTTAATCAAAACGTCTTCTGTTCTAAGATTAGACGTTTATTTCATTGAAGCTAACTGGAAAAAATTATGCCACCAACGGAGCCCTCTGTGACAGATTGATTATAATTATGTTTTGTAATGAGTACCATTCTCACATAATATAGACATACCAAATAATAATGTTATAAAAGTTATGAAATTTAACTATTTGGAGTAGCAATTACGTTCATTTTAATAAATTATAAAACCTTAGTGTTATTACTTAGAAAAGTAGCTCGAACATGTCTATAAATGTTCTGTCAATATATTATATCAACACCATACATATCTACGTCAAAATGTGGGTTAACGACAAGTTTGCATTTTTTAATTATAAATATTAATTGAAGAATACCGACTGTGATGAGTGTAGTGCGGTGTATATTTATTTATATACACACTAGTTTTTGCCCGCAGCTACGTGCTACGTGCATGAATATCGGTTATCCCTATATATAAACAAAGTTTCAAATTTATGATATACCAGCGATGTTAGTCGCGGTTTTTTTGTACCTTTACAACCGTAGGTAAAGCTGGGGTGAAGCGAGTTGAAGAAAGTAACCTCAGTTACTCCTTATAACGTCAGCTATTTGACAGTGAAAGTCCTGAAAGTGTATTGGACATATATTTTTGTATTATTATTTAAATAAATCATTATTTTCATTAAAATTATTATTTCTTTGAAACCAATAAATGAAGTATATTCTTAAATATACAGAGATTGGGCAAATTTTACTTAAAACAAAAAAAAATACAAATAAAATACTAAGCTTGTTTTATTTTTACAACCAAATAATATTTGTTAATAGGAAAGCAGACGTTATAGTTCTGTTTCGTCAAAGACTGGTCGATTAATAAGCAACTAGACACCATTACCGGATATAATATTATCGTGAGAGAGCCACGCTTCGGTATGCATGAGCCGGCTCGACCGGAGTGATATCACGGCCTCACAGAATACCGTAGTGAGTGACGATACCGGAGGCCCTTAAACCCCCTCGGGCCCTCATCCCGCCGGGGTTTGCGGCGGGGCGTTGTGTCGGAATCGAACCGACTAAAACCACACGGTGTGCCAACTCTGCGCCTGAGAAGGGAGGGGTCCGGGTACTGCAGTTATTAAGACGACCGAACCCCTCCCAGAGCCTGCCCGCACTGAAGCGGGCACCTTCTGCTGGTTACTATCTCAATTTAGGAGACGCACGGCACACGCGTACGTCGCCCCTTCGCGGCTGGCCAATAAAGCGGATGGAGGGGAAAACCCATCCCGTTCATCCGCAGCCACACTCAGGGAGGATACCGGAGGCCCTACCCAAACTCCTTCCCCCATCCTCTTCCTCATCCCCCAAAGGCCTGTAACGCACTTGTAACGCCTATGGTGTTGCGGGTGTCCATGGGCGGCGGTAATCGCTTACCATCAGGTGATACGTCTGCTCGTTTGCACTTTATTCCATAAATATAATTAAACAAAAAACAATAACCATTACAGAACTCCATAGAATATATGTGATATTAGAAATGAACTCATTTAACTAATATCTAAACCAAAATATACATGATTCTTCTTTATTGCCAAATGCAAGTGCAAGTGATCTTTTAAGGATACAAACGCATGAAAATAATGAAAGGTTTATATGATAATGATGTAATGTTCGTGACTCAGCACATCAAGGTTCATATAGTGTCCACTGAGTCACACCTGGCGGCCGTGGCTCCAAAATGTCACACTGCATCACCGAATGCAATAACGCTTAAAGCGTGGTATAAGAAAGTGAATTAAGACAATGTACCAAGCTTATGCACATACAGGCACAAACATACTAGTTACGATCGGACCGTGCCTATGAACAAATTTACTAAAGTCTGAAAACTATTACAATTAGTAGATGAAAGTAATAGTAGAATCTACGTCTGATATACGCAAACGAAGTAATAGAAAAAAATAATATAATTATACAGCTTTTTTGTGTTCTTTTAAGTTAATAATAACAAGTTAAAATTTAAAAAGCCCCCTACGCAAGCACTTAATCGAGTAATCATATGCCAAAAATGCCTTTTTGAAAACAGCTGATACTCTTACACTGCTAGACCGATATTACCTACACATAGCTAAGAACCACCACAAGGAAACATAACACCCCTCTTTTTGTGTCGGGGGTTAAAAAGGTGATTAAGATGGAAAGAAGTCATAGTTGGTCATATAATTATAACTTTATAATTAGGAATAAATATGTATAACTTATACTTGTAATAAGAAAAAACACTATTTTAGTTAAAGGAATTAAAAAACATTTATAACATTTAGGCAAGGAGAATAATCTACCCTGAATGTCAAGTGTAAAACCTTTAAATAGTTCTTCCGAGTTCAAACCACATGACAATAGTATTTAAAAAAATAATTAATTTTATCGTCTCCTTGACAAGTACATTTATTTAAAGGTGAGAACTGTTTGTTTCAATAAACGTTACCTTTTACGAAGCGTGAATCAATTTTCATTGAAGTTTAACAGTGGAGATCTCAAGGCGCAGTTACGTCATCGATGTTGAACAACAAAAATCGAGATCGGATGGAAGCATTACTAATCATACCCAATAGAGAAATAGTAATTATAAACAAAAAAACCGGCCAAGTGCGAGTCGGATTTGCGGACCAAGGATTTCGTACAAGCCTGTGGGTATATTATATGATGTAACTTAAATTTATACTTTTCGCAATTTTTTCTTTATCTGTGCTATAAGACACTGCTTCGAATTGCTATAAGAAATATGGTTATATTTCAAGATTCTGAGGTCACGGGAAGTACCCTGTAAGTTTTGATTCCCTTGCGAATGTCGAAAATTTTCAGCATAAACGGCTGTATCTTTAGATTGCTTGATTAGCTTAGAAGTGTAATTTTTATCACAGCTCCAAGCAGCAGTAGACCTGAGTATTTGATATGAATTGACTTGATTTACACCTCCACACGTTTCTAAGAAAAAGGGGTCTTGAGAGACAGACAGATGAACAAGAAAGTGATCCTATAAGGGTTCTGTTTTTTCTATTTGAGGTACGGAACCCTAAAAACGGTAACTGAGATATGAATAATGCATAAGTTTATTAATCAGTTATTATGAGAGTAGCAACCACGCTTATATGTCGGCGAAACATACATTATTTTTCGCATCTGAACAAATTCAATCAGTAGTAATGTCTTTATTTGCTTCACTTTCACATTTGCAGACTTGTTGAACTAAATAGCAATGTATATAGTTTCAAAAATAGCGTAAAACAAATATGAAACCGCAGATCTTTCTGCGAATTTACTTGCTCTTATCTCAGTGACAAAAACACTTTTGACTAATCACTAGAAATATAAAAGATGTTGAAAAAATTGTAAGTTTTATGAACTAACTGCAGTAATTGTAAGTCATTTTCTTTGACATTAAGAATAATGAGTGCATAATGAATGGACAATCTGTATGCACTTAAAATTAAGCAATAAAGTCATTTTAAATGGTATGATTTATTTAGCCACTAAAAGCCACTGTTGCAACTACTCGTATTGTTTAAGAAAAATCTTTCTATGATAAAATAAGTCAATGAAATATGCAATTACAAAAACAGAATAAGGCAGAGCATATATTTGCTGCATCATATTATGGGCACATGAATAATGTAGCTACAAACATAATATTCAATAAACGCAACATGACACATTGATGTACGAAAGCGAATCCGAACACTAATAAAGTCACCGGTACCGAATTACCCCCAAATATAGCGCAGATGAACTTACAACGGACATTTTCACGAATACATTAATCATCATATCGGAAGGTAAAGGTGAATGAATATACCTTATAAAGCTATTGTACCTATACGGCAAGAGCTCATAAATAACAGGTATATTGGTCCTGAAAATTATATATTTATAGAATAAACAAACCACGGCCAGATTGTCTTGATTTATGAAACGGCCTCTTTACATGCGCTTATGTGCAATTTCATATATATGCAGTCAGACAACCTTGTGACAGTAATGTAAGCAATATGTACCAACTGACTGTGTAAGCAGTGTACCTACGTTACTGTAACTGTGTCCTACTTATAAGGACTGATTTGTGATACATACATAAGTAAAATAGGATTTCCGTCCAAACGATTTCTAAAATGTATTCTATAAATAACAATGCCACCACTTTAATGATCAATAAAAATCTTTAAGGGAATATTTCAAAGCGGTCCTAAAATAAATATGATTTTCTGATTAAAACAACTATTGAAAAAGTCTTAGATTTAGAAATAACGTTAACAATATAATCATTTTGAACATCGAATGATGGTGGTTAGGGTAATCAAAGATACCCTTTCCTACCATACCCTTCCCTTGTTTTCTACCTTTATTTCTATACACCTACTCTTAATCTTCCCATACAACCGATAAACTGCCCTCTGACTACAATAAGCTCATTATATAAATGGTACTTAAAAAAATTATAAACACAAAACTTACTAGAAAAAATACGTTAAAACATTTTTTTACTCCAATGTCAAAGCACTTATTACACTTACACTTATGCAAAAAAAATAATAAACCCAAAAATAAAAACAAAAGGTGTTCACCCTCCAACTCATGTCAACTGGTGGGTCAGCCTCAGGTTCAAGGTTATTTATAACGGTGCAAGGTGAAGGTCGTAGCAATTTATCAATTTGTACCACCAACTGACTATATTCAAATTGGCAATTTGTAACGGCCCATGGGAACCCGTCGTAGATATAGCTAACGAAACGACCATGGCCATTAAAATAAACAATTGAGGATATACAATTATATTTAATGTATGTACAAATGTATTTAATATTCATATTGATTTTTTATTTCCAATAATTATTCGAAATTGCTGTATTTAGTTGATATCAAGAAAAAGATTAGTATTAAAACGTTATTTTTTCAATGTTATTTCCTAATAACCATTGGGATAAATAAACGAAAAATATTTTCTTATTAATTATTTTTCCTTTCGTATTTTTCAGTAGCACCTCAAGATTTTGTTGAACTTGAAGCCTCGACCGCCCTAAAGATAGGAGAGATGAAAATTTGGTAACCACAATTTAGGGCCTTAAATTTCTATCCAAAATAAAATTAAAATACTACTGTACTATTATTTCTTACATTCAGATATTATAATATTATATTTTAGACAAAACTTTAGTACTCTTTTCACCACGAAGAAAATTGAGTTCTTTCAGTAATCTTTCAATGTCGTAATTTAGTATCTAATGTTGAGCGACTTTAGCTGATTATAGAAATATGTATCTACATATGATAGTTTGGCAACAATGTAATTTGCTGCTATGAATCGCCAATACAGCAACAGGTTGGCTGTACAACTCGCTAATAGAGGATTAAACTTGACACCATGAGCTCACTCGACTGCAAACATGAGAAACTGGATCTGCTCAATATGTACAATTCAGTACTTTGAATACGTATAAAATAGCAAATTGTGAGGGTTTAAGTTGAATAAAGGTTACTATGCAAATTGTTATTAACAAATCAAGTCGAAATGCAAAATATATAGGTACTATGAGAACTGTTTTTGTTGCAAAGAATTGTGTAGGTTCATTTAGAAATAAAATATGTAGGTATATACAAACTTATTACAACTGTTATATAAGATATTTTATAGAGTTTTGTGAAATACATTCGTTTATACATTTGAATGTTGTGTGGGCAGAATTGCACCGCTGCTTAACCGATTAAGGAGTGAGAGCATAAGATACAAGCTTACTTTCACATTTATAATATTAGTTCATATAGTATTTATTTAGATTTTTATAATTATGATACGAGCTTTAAAATAATAAGCCATTTTAGGCCGTCATTTGTCTAACCTTCTTGATTGCTATGCTAGAGGATCTTTTAGGTTTACGCGTAATGTTGAGAATCTTCATTCCGCTACAGAGGAAAAGTAGAAGACCATAGCAGTTCAAGTTGATTGGAAATAACTTAAATACTTTTCCTTACACGATGGTTTTAACTGACCAAACTAAGAACAGCTTTTAAGTACTATGTGTACTAGACCAGTGATATAAATATATACAAATATACTTTTTTTTGTAATTGCATACTTTTCATGCACAGAAAACATCCAATTACGCAAAACAAATTTGCCAGATCATACAAATATTTGAGACCTGAGACCTCGGGCTCATCAGTCGCAAACGCTATCACTTAGGACCGCAGAACCGTTTATGAAGATTAAATAATTTTAAATAGCGGTATTGCAAACAGCAATTGAAAAGTATAACAAATTTCTACAAATAGTTCTCTTAAAATACTCAATTTATGGAAATATGACTCGACACAAAAAAGTAGTCGGCATTTGTTTAAGAAAGTAAGAAATCCTTTTTACCTTGAATTAATTTGTTATGTGACACAGTAATAGAGGAGGTATATTTTTCACTTTACTTATACACTTTGCACAAGTATGAATTAACAAGTTTGCGGTGAGCTCAACTTGTCATGCTCAAATCAGTGGGCTGACGTGCTTTGTTCACTCAGCGCTTAAGTTTACACTCCACGTCATCCTGGGCAATTGAGTTATTATTAGTTTAACTTACTGAATTTAACTTACTGATAATTAATTCAGACGACTGGTAAATAAAGTAATTAAAGATTAATTAATCTTGAAAAGAAAACAATCCAAACGTTGGTCGTCCGAGGAGATAAAAATTACGCAATACACAGAGATATAACTTTTAGGCAAATATAAAATGTACTCGTATAATATAGGTAAATGAGCACTGTGCGACATTAATAGCACTGTATCATGTTGGATCAAATGTCACTATTTACTCAAATGATAGGTAATGACAGACTGAGTATACTTACCTATTTATATATTCCGTAAATACCTACAAAACCCAATGGAGAGAGGTTTACAATAGTATTTATATACATCAATGGGGATTTCTGGAATGATTCAATCGAACATGTAACCTTGCCACACATACAACGAACTTTTCATCGAATAACACTATAGAGTTTACAATAAGATACTCATACTTACTTGTATAAAAGCTACTAGTCGGATACGCACTGCCACGGTATGAACCCATTAGGTACATTCAGTTAAATCTCACGTTCCGTGTTCTTCTATAAATATGACCATTTCTATGCACTTGAACCTGAAGTATTTACGTTACAATTCAATCCATTAACCGAGGCGTGGGCTGGACAGCTAATAAAATTCAAGATAAATGCAATAAAGATTATACACGCGAATTTGCTGAACGTTACTACACATAGGTGCTCGAGGAAATGGATTTTAGATTAGAGTGATTTGTTTTGTAATACTACAAACACCGTCATAAAGTAACGAGTATCTTTCAGCTGAAGGCTAAATTTTTTAGCTGCTATTATAGGTTAAAAAAAGAATAAATATTATGTATTCCTATATCAACTTAAACAGTGAAATCACTTTACTTCACAGATAAACATTAGAGGCAGAAAAAATAATACACTCCTCTCCAAACAGTCCAAACTTAACGGAAAATATAATAACCTGTTTTATTAAATTATTTATTTATCTGAGTAATAAACAACTTTTTAAATCTAACTGGTAGCTAATTTTAAATAAACAGTGAAACATAATATTTTCATGTTTATTATATTGGTTAAGGCGTATTAATATAAGTGGGGCTAATCGGTAATAACAATAAAATAATGTTAGTTTTTACTACTCAGTGTTAGATCTACTTTTACAAAACCGTAAACTGTATGATTCGATTTGTTATTGCAAATATTTAAAGTAAATGGAACTTTTTAAATTGTTATAGATAGTGTAGAAACATAATTGGACTATAAATTTATCGATTTATATTTGCTATATTTTAGCAACACGAGTGTGTCTCATAATACATAATCGGAATATTTTTCAGTGTCGTATTGACTGGCTTGTCATTGATCGATAGTTTGTAAATAACTTGCCTTTGAAACAATACTGTTTGATGTGTTCTGTGAATCGTAAAGAAACCAAGTATTCAACATTGTGAAAACAATTATGTTAGAATCGGAAGCAATGTCGCATCGCGTCATAAATTGTTCTTGTAATAATAACGTGAGTGAGTGCTAGCATCAATTAGAATCTAAACCATCTTAATAAGGCATTCCAGCTATGAAAATCTAATATCAATAATTATTGTGTCACGCCAAGTCCCTAACCAATTTTCATGTTTCAGACCAATTTGCACGTTTTTTTTCTGGGTATTAAACATGACGTTTAGACAACAACTAAAACCGGACATAATTGAAAAGAGACGCAGACGAAGTTGCGTATTTCAGCCAGTTTTTGTTTAAGTTCCAAATTAAAACTATATTATTTGTAAAATTATTACTGTTCTTCAGTTATTGTTAAAGGATATTTAAAAATATCACACTGAATTGTGTAATTAAATAATATTTGATTTTCGTAGTCAGTAAAACCAAATGTTCTTCACAAACACAATATTATTACTTGGCAACCCTAATCCATCAAACGTATTTGCACGGAAACTATGGAGGGTAGAGAGAAGGAGTATCATCTGTGTACATGAAAAGTGTCCGTTGAAATGCATTAAATTAGGGTGGCGCCACATTAGCATCAGAGTAAACTTCTTAAAATCAATACACACACTTTTTCATAAAATTGAATGATAAAAAATCAATAAACGTACTATTCACAGTTCAGAAAATAAAATATATTTACTACATTATTTTGTAATACGCAAGTAGTGACAATAATGTTAAATTTTTTACCTCGGCGTACTTCAATTCGTTCACAATTGCTACATTCATACCATAACCTGTGTCTACACCAGCGCCATTCTGGAAGGTTTTTGAACTGTTACTTACAGCTTATGCTGGACACTTTTTTCAATTTTCTTCCATATAAGATAACACTCCTTGTCTCTACCCTCCATAACGGAAACGTATACTAATAGCGACACCATTTTAGGTCCGGTAATGATAAGTACTTTTCTTAATCGGGATAAATGTATGTATAAAAGTTTTTATATTCAGTATTATATTGACGATAAAATCATATGTTTAGGTACTTGTTAATCGAAGAAGAAAAATCTAATCTTACATTTCACCCTACTGCTGCGATCATTGTCACTTTTTACTCCAAGTTCTAAATGAAATATAATAAATAGAGTGAAAACTGTCACTAGTCCAAGAACAGAATATTAAAAGCATCTGAGAGAGTGCAATAATCCCGAGGATTTCTTTGAAGTAATAAACCAGCCAATCGGCTTGCTTTCCCGTGTTAATGGCAGACGTTTTATGCGTCCGTGCTTACAGTCGTAAAAAGCCCTTAGGGCTAGACTAATCGAACTGCCGTATCATTACTAACGCTTTATACATAGAATCGGCGAGGACTTGACATCTAGGTTGTTAATCGATTTAGTATGTTTTGGAAGTGGTAGTATCTCAGTTAACAAAACACAGAAATCACATGCATCTCAGTGGGGTGACGAATTAAAAATACTAATGAATCAAAACCTACACCAACCCGTCTGACTCGAGGGGTATAGTAGGCGAAAATCTCCTTGCTAAGAGAAGGCCCATGTCCGGGCAGTGGATTGTTAAAGAATGTAGATACATAATTTAAAAGTTATAGTTTTATGATTTACGAGTTATCAAACGATCAGTTGGGTTAAGTGACGTACTGACTACCACCACCCATGGATACCTGCCGATCAAGAGTCCAAAGTTATTTGCCAGTTTCAAGCCCGCTTTTGGGAATTTGGGATTTCCGCCCCGATAAACTCACTCAATCCATTGCGGATTTTCCGAAAACTAATTTAATGACAGTTTATTTTTTCCCCACACACTTCATTATTTACTAGTAAGATTAATATTAATAACGAGGACGAAATAATATTAAATTATTACTAAGAATAAAATAAAGAAAAATACTTGCCAATTCTTTGAAGTTGATGAGTGTAATTCCCTTGATACAAATTCATACTAAAATAACTGCGCAACCTGGCCGAATACACTGCAATATTTGCAAAGATTTATCGCTATCTGATAATATATTTATCTTATGCAGTAACCGTTTAGTTCTACACAATTATTTTCTTTGTACCTACGTTAGTGCATAAATTAATACAACTGTGTCAAATTGGCTTTATGTTTACCATTCGATTAATCTTGAACGTTTACCCACGTTACGTTACGTTTGAAATTGGTTCTAGTTAATTATGATATTCGAGAAGTCCCCAAGCTAAGCATAAAATTACTAAAAGAGAGTTTGGTCCTGTCAAACGACGTTCTACATGTTAATGATTGACTGAACACTAAAAATAAACGTTATCTAAATACATAATATAAAAACAGTTTTTCGCTAAAATAATGGAAAAGAAAATAACTTTAGAGATTTTAGTTTAGTGACTCAACTACAGAATTAGCACTACTGTCACTCATGTCCCGAACTAAGGCAGTAAAAATAAACTGAGTAGGTAAACAAACTGACATAAGATGCACTTTTAAATGAAGAAGATCAGAAGAATACGAGCGAAACCATTCACACGAGTACATTTGAAGTTTTTCATGCATTCGAGTAAAATGCTACATTAGCGTTATTTGCGTTCGTTGCCAATGTGAGGGCAGCAATAATGATGAACTCTGGCCAGTGTCCAAGTGCAGGTACGTAATTTAAAATTTCTAGTGGTTAATGACTTTGAAAATAACTGTGCCAAATACTACTTGTGTTGTGTATCGACGAGCAATGCAAGCTATACAGTACCTACTTCCTGAGATATTATTGATTTATCTAAACTAACTTACTATTGAATATTGTGCAGACATGTATATTGAGGTTTAGACATAAATGCAAAGAAATCTAATGATATGTATCTCTAGTACAGATAACGATTGATTTGAAATGATTTACACACGTACATATAACTATTGCAAACATTCATATCTGCACGATTATATTGATAACTATTAATACATTATTTCATTATTGAAGTGAAAACTTCTTTAGCGGCGCTGTGTACTTTTTTGGAATGGGTAAAAATGTATAAACTCGCGTCAGGTCACGTGACCTGATCGAAAATTCGTAAGACGGATGGAGAGAGGACGTATAAACTCGCGTCAGGTCACGTGACAGGACAGGCGGCGCAGGGCGCTTGCGCGAATGTTCGTGTGTGTATGTAATATAAATTGTCATGTTTGTGTACGATAGCGCAATAAATGAATATTGTATTCCACCACATAAATAATAGTACTTTTATACTGATAATGAAAGCAATTCGTACAAAATTATTCTCTAACCATTCCAAAATATCAAAAATGCACAACGTTAATAATGAAGTTTTCACTTCTGCCGGCACTCCCGGAGTGCAACCCGTCGTTTTTTTTTAAATCATAGTCTTCTATTAAAGTAATTTTAAAAAGTATATATGTATAATGTGTATATTCTTTGTGCTTGACTGTAGCATTTGTGGTTAAAGTATTCAGATAATGGAACAGTTACATTAATTGTTATCAGTAGGTATCCATTTCACTCTTAATACGACCATAGTAATCTAGATAATCCAAAATGGTTCACTGATGTTTCAACATCTACGTTTTTACTTAAGGTAGTTGGAAATATATCGGTGAGTTACTTAAGGCAAAGTCCTTATTTTTTATTAAAGAGCAGTTGTCACGTCACCGAAAGCGACGTTGAGTCTCATTTTGTCACTAAAATAAATGTTGACATAATATTTCACTGGAAGTTTCTCGAATAACAACGAGCTGCGACAAATTAGTGTGAAGTAAGCAATAAAGGCAATTTATAGCTTTAAAATATATTTCTAATTACCTTAAAAGTATTTTGAAAGACATGTTACCTACAACACATGTTATATTGCAGTTTCAAAGTTAAAATTAACCACATATTTTAAAAGCAACTTAAGCCATAGACAGGAATAAAGGTAGGAGAGTTTACGTTACGTTATTTCAAATAAGGCGAATAAGTATTCTCTGTGTAATTGACCTTGAAAACTCTAAAACATAATAGATTGACTCTGATAAAAACACAAAAGCAAACCATTAGGTACTTTTAAACAGCGTTAACAAGACTGAAAGGTGTACGATTAACACTAGAACACGGTTAATATCATTTGCTGCTACAAAAATCATTTTACAACATGCGGTATCAACAAAAACAAAATGATCTATATGACAACGGACGTATGCGTACTTGCATTTATAACATAGGTACAATATAAAATGCAGTACGACTAAAGTATATATTGAAGTTACAATGTCAGACAGAAAGTCAGAATGTCCTAATTGAGATGCTTGGGTGCGTGTTTATTAATATTTAATAAAACAAAAAATAACATCTTAGCTAAAACACTGGCGCAAATAAGTAGCATAGCATTAGCACATAACTATTTAAAATGGTTTTGGGAATGCGGACATTAGTACAGATTTATACAAAAACTAGCTGAATCCCGCGGTGTTATCCACGGTACGACTATAACCGCGGGCAACGCCATGAGGCGAAGCTAGTATCTTAATAAATTATAGCCTATGTGTTATTCTAATGTATAAGCTATATAATTGTAAAGTTGCATTAAAATCCATTCAATAGTTTTTGCGTGAAAGAGCAACAAACATACTCACATACTCACAAACTTTCGCGTTTAGGTATAATATTAGTAGGATATTTTTAGTTTGCTAGAAATAAACATAAAATGCGCAAGTAATATTTGCAATAAGCCACCATTATATAATAGTAGTAAAATCTTATTGACATATGCAAACTAACCAGGATTTTGCAAAACCTCCTCGCTATCGAAGGGTTTATCAACAATTAGGAACTTTTATCGCCTGCGTGATCTGTGCTTGTTATTTTATAAAACTTAGAAAAGTGAAACTAATAGACAAATCCAAAATTAAACAAACAATAAAGATAGATTTAACTGTAAACCAGTAACATGTTTAAAATTTGACAAACCCACTTAACGTTGCACATCACTATTAAATAATATGTCGGCAATTTGTAGCTCAAACCTTGGTTTTTGTTGTCAAATTACAGGTTACAATAAACCACGAAGATATAATAATTGCAAAAACAACATCGTATGTTTATGCCGACGAAAACAACAATCATATTGCTGAATTGAATATTTGAACTTTATATGTAACAGAAAAAACGCTTACATACAAAAACTAATACAATTAGCTGTAGTATCTTTTTTGTATGAAAGTGTTATTTAGACGTTTTTAATATTCAACATCACGTATCAGCTAAACACGATAGAGATGTATCAAATTCAGTGAAATTGTATGTAATGTACTGCATATTGTATGTAGAATAATTATATGAAAATTGAAACGTTTCAGTTACAAAGAAAATAAATAAATAAATATTCCGGACATCTAACACACAACACCATCTAGTCCCAAGCTAAGTAGAGCTTGTGTTATGGGTACTTCTAAACTGATATAAATACCCATATACTTTTTTTTTTGTAAATACATATACATAGAAAACACCCAAACTCCGAAACAAATATTTGCAGATCATACAAACATTTGGTTCGACCCGGCAATTGAACCCGAGACCTCAAGCTTAGCAGTCGCATACGCTACCACTACGCCACCGAGGCAGTCAAAATGTCACTGTAGTAATTAATATGTTTCTTCATCTAAGCGTTAAACCATAACAGATTTGTCCCATTTGCTTGTTTACTCTTCTTTACCATTAAAAACCTATTAGGATCTAGCGTATCTCCACTGAGAAGAACATTATCCTACAAATATTATAAACGCGAAAGTTTGTATGCTTGTTGCTCTTTCACGCAAAAACTACTGAATAGATTTTAAAGAAACTTTACAATAATATAGTTTATACATCAAAATAACACATACGCTACAATTTATAACGATACTAGCTTCGCCTCGCGGCTTTGTTCGCGGTTATTGTCGTACCACGGGCAGCACATCGGGGTTCAGCCAGTTGTAAATAAATGTACTAATTCTAATTACTGAATCATCAGATCATAAAATCTAGAACGAGGTCGACTATTTTACAAACTAAATCGCAAGGTAATTCTTCTTGGTCCACTACAAACAATACTTCTACGAATACTAACTTCATAGAAATTATTTCCAAATAAAACCTGCCTATAAAATAATAAAGGTTTTTTATCTTTAAAACACGGTAATTCCATCTTTCGTGTTTATACTCGTAGTTCGTGCTGATCTTAGCTTGTAACATAATTTATTATTTTGATCAAGAATTCAATTATGATGTAGAAAAATATTTCTTAGAATTAAATTTGAAGGTTCCGAAATCAGCGCGCACAGTCACACAAATAGACTGTTGCGCTTGAATATCTATTAATATGAAATTGTATATCGTAAATTGTGATGAAAAAAAGAAGAACTGATGAAAAGAACATAAATACATTTGCTGAATACACATCACCCTAATTCCCACTTCTCTAAAATAAATAAACACGATTTACACAAGGTTGATAAATAGATTTTTACTATATTTTATAATGGAATCTATACAAATAAATAAAATTGGAGTGTCTGTTTGTAGTATTAAAATAACCGCTTTCTACTACATGCATGTGAATAATATAAATACGGTACACATACCAAAATATATATTTTTAAAATTTTTGTCTGTCTGTCTGTCTGCCTGTTTGTTCCGGCTAATCTCAGGAACCACAGGTCCGATTTGAAAAAATCTTTCGGTGTTGGATAGTCTATTTATCGAGAAAGGCTATAGGCTATATATCATCACGCTTCTACTAATAGGAGTGGAGCACCAATGAAAAAATGTTTCAAAAACGGGGGAAAATTTTCACGCCACGGGCAATTTAAGACGCAAACGAGGTTGCGTGGGTCAGCTGGTGATAAATATAAATTATTAAATTTAACATACAATACAAGTATAAAAGGAAATAGGAAGTACTTGACCCGAAAGAGTTGAGTGTCTTCACAGATGGATCCAAAACAAGGTCAGGCACTGGCTCGGGAGTATTTTCCGAGGACCTAAACATACACATCTCAACGCCACTAGGAGCTCACAACACAGTCTTCCAGACAGAGTGTATGGGCATAATATTGCCTGCACATGCAATCACTTCCAGGAGAGTAACGGAGTACCCCATCCGCATACTTTCCGACAGCCGATCAGTCTTACAAGCCCTACAAAGTCACTCGACAACATCAGGGCTAATTTACGAATGCCACAAAGCCCTGACAGAGGTATGTACCACTAACAGTATAACTCTTCAGTCAGGATAAAGGGGCATAGTAACTCACGCGGGAACGATGCAGCCGACGCACTAGCAAGAGGTGGATCGGAAACAAGGGCAGTAGGCCCTGAACCAATACTGCCTCTGCCATCTGCTTGGCTGCGAAGGTCACTGCAACAAAACATCAAGGTGGAACACCAGACGTATTGGTCCAACCTTTGTACCTGCAGGCAGACCAAGGAGGTCCTCCCGACGATCAACCCCAGATTGTCACGGAAGCTGTTGCAACTTAAGAGGCCGCTGCTTCGACTTTTAATTGGAGCAATAACTGGTCATGCATTACTAAACAAACATCTTTTCACTCTAGGTGTAACAGACAGTCCTCTGTGCAGGGCATGCATGGAGGAAGAGGAGACGGCCGCCCATGTCATTATGACATGTCCTGAGGTGGCAGTATACCGGGCAAGACACCTCGGATCACCGAGGTCACTTCCTGAAGTCGTCGGCAACGTGAAAATGCATTTCTTTAAAAATATTATGTGAGTAGGTCACTATCACTGGGTCACTCACGTGAAAACTATCATTAGATATAATATAGTGTTGGGCATACACTTCACAACAATCTGGTCAATCTGTTGGCAGTAAGCCAGAACATACGTAGTAGTGTTTAGAGGACGCCTCAGTAAACTAGACCCACTGGTATTCGACAATGATCTAATTTTGTAAAAAAACAGCTTAAAATATTTTTCTAATGGCATAACAATACTCCTTAATTACTTTTAATTTTGTTGGAATTATAAATTAATTAAAGCTGGCAATCGACCAGCCGAATGATCAAATTGGATTTTTTGTATTCCACTCAAATTTATAGCAACTTATCTCACAAATGTTTTGTAATTTTTATAGAAGATACGTCAAATTATCTGTCACATTAGAGAAATTTAAACAGGGCAGATGAGTTCCCAACAAAAGACATTAAATAATGTAGTAACAATCCGAAACCTATATAACTATAGGTACTGTGAATTGCTTAACGTCTGGCAATCCGGATACTAGAAAAATTGGCTTCAGAGAAACTTATGCTTGGTTCAACACCGATATAAATTTTTCACTAAGCCGATTTACCTACTTACAAGATAGAAACTAGAAAACCTGATGTCTGTAACAATTCCAGACTCACAAACCACCGTGCGTTTAACGTGTGAGTGGGCTTTTTAGGTCATCAATCATCATCAACAGCCTCGTAACAGTTCACTGTTGAACATAGGCCCCTTATTAGCAAGTTGGTTTTGGCCTTTTAAACCTTGTTGGTCAGATGGCTGTTTGCAGTGATATTGTTCTGGATAGTTTGCTCCCTTAGACACAAATATTTAGTAATGATACTCCATATTCTTAACATGACACCACACGGAGAATTGAACACCACAAGGTCTCTAGTTGAAGGTTTTAGAATATTTTTGGTGCAAATTGGTTGTGGTCTAATATCTTGTATGTTAAGGTCTATCATATGTTTTGTATAATTATCCACGTATAACATACTTACGCGTTATTGCGTGGATTTATATAGCGTCGTAAAAAACAACGTTATAGCTAACAATTAGCGGCTAAAATACAGGTTATAAAATTTAAAAAAAAATGTGTACAACGTATAGCAACGTTTATCTTTTTGTTGATTTACATAAATTGAAGCTTGTTTATCAATGACGTGTTTGAATACTGACATTATACAGCGTCTTCATCTTATGGATTATAATTTGTCATTGTTCTTTCTGTAGGCACGATTATTGTTGATTAATGTAAGTCGTGTTTTATAGAGCACATAAGCAGACCTTGCCAATGCTATCTTTTGAGACTCGAAGAAATCGGTTTGAGCCCCAGATAACTCGGTGCAACACTCACTATCGGTGAAAAGCAACGACAATATTGCTTTTTGACACTGGTTTTCATGATGTTATAGTACCACTTCAGACGAGCCGATTCAGATGTGCCAAACTTTATTCCGCACATGAGTTGATGTCATCCGCCTTCAAATGTAGCACAAACTTGAGACACTCTACCATATATATATATATATGAGCCTGCTACTTTGCCTGATGGAAAGCATGAGTTGAATACAATCGACTAAGAATTAGTCTAAAAATAATAGTTATTAAAAAACTATTAGTCAAATATCATTGATAACCTTGCGATAAGTTCCATATTCGCCTTTTACCGTCTGTGAATCATCAAAAGTGAAGTAAGATGCTTCTTCCTTTTAAGATTTCTGTAAACACTATTTGTTTCCCCATTGAGCAATCGTTTCGCTGAAGTTTCTATTTGTATATATATTTTACGATTGTTTTCATACAAGGCATGACATTGACCAGTTCTGTGAAATAACAATGTGGTTTCAGAAATCGAGCCATTGGCATTTTAGTATACAGAACTCATATTCTTTTAAATTCGAGCAAATAAATAGGATTTGTATTATCTCTCTTTTTTGTCCTTTATCAAATGCTAAGCAATTTAATCAAATATCAAAAAGTTAAGTACATAATAACTATAACATCACATTACTGCCTCGGTGGCGCAGGGGTAGTGAATGCGACTGCTGTGCTTGAGGTCTCGGGTTCAAATCCTGGGTGGGACCAAGTGTTTGTGTAATCTACAAATATTTGTTTCAGAGTTTGGGTGTTTTCTATGTATAATAATTATATATTTACAAAAAAAAGTATATATGTATTCATGTCAGTTGTATAGTACCCATAACACAAGCTCTGCTTAGCTTCGGACTAGATGTTCGAAATATTTATTATTATTTATTAACAGACCTCTGCTGAAGATAGCTTGCTAAAAAGAAATATTTTACCTACTATACCACACGGATCAGACGGTCCTCGTGTGCAGGAGTATGGCCATTCCGCGACTTCTTATGGTTTACATCTGACATTATTATTGGCTTTATTAGTTGTACATTAAGAACTGTATCTTGGAAGTTTCAATTCAATAGCCGTGTCTACCAATGACGGAAGTATTTAATGAAACTAAATCTCTAAATTCAGTCAGTTGAAAACTAAATTAGATAACCATTCAACCGTAAAATAATTACAATCCATTGCATGGTCAAAAACAGTTACAATTAAATTTATTTCATTCCATTAGTTTTGTGTTATGAGGAAGCCTTCATAACACTAAAACACGGCCTTATCTTATGTAAGATATTCAATTTATGCGTAAAATTTACGTCACAGATTTTTAGTTGCCCGTCAAAATTTTATTATCTAAATGTAAGATTTATTAGTGTTGCATTTAAAAATAATGTAAGATTCTTCTTACTTAATAGAGTCCTGTTTTAAAATAAGTGAATACCAGTGCACTTATACACCTATAACTAGGAGTAAATGCATTCCCGCTTTGAGAGGGGATTTCCCCAAAATAATGCCGCACAAAAGCAACAGAGGAATTGTAAAACACCAATTATCTGTGACGTCGCACTCTGGTATCACTCCTGCCGAGCTATCAAAGCACGGCACTCAGAGATGGCAGTTTTCCGTTATCTATAAATTCGTTATGAAAAATTGCATATAAACGTTGCCAAGGAAGAACATATGATAATCAAGATCATCTTTAATGCAATCCGCTGAAATATTATATTAATTCTCATTTCACGTTGTTGCACACGATAATCTCTGAAAGTATCCAACCGATTTTCACGTTTCATCACACTTAGGCCAATAGGAGTTAAGCCTGTTTGATAAGAGACGCAGGCAAAGTTGCTTCAGTCAGACAGTATATTACATATTTGTTATGTATAAATGATTGTCACATTAGGTATAAAGTGTGGTTGGGAATATCCAATTTCTTTTTATCACGTCTGAAGGTTATCTTTGTGTCACACTGTATTGAACCAAGCTGTAGACAGATCACACCTTTTGTTTAATTAAATAAAGTTTACATTGAACTTATCGTACCTATGTTATCACTTTAATTAAATATTTCTCTGTACATTTTTATTTCACAAAGGAATTATTTTTGTAGTGATAATGCAAAATTTTATGCAAGCATGACACGCGATTCCAGAGATTATGCAACATCGGTTTTGTTTTGCAAACTATAATGTACATATACCTATACCTACACACATACATACCTATTTAAATGGGTTGAGTGATAAATTTATGAAAGATAGCTGTACCCCGCGGTTATTGTCGTAGATGGCGCGGGGCGAAGCTAGTCTAAAAAAGGTAGCCTAAGCCTTATTCCTTGTATCACCAGCTACATATCAGTGAAAGTATTGTCATCGGACCAGCCATTCCAGAGTTTAGGCGAAACAAACAGACAGATAAAAAAATAAAAAAAATACCACTTAATAATTTAGTAATTACACATTTAGTAAACAGCGGTTATTTTAATATTACAAAGAGACACTCCAATTTAATTTATTTGTATAGATAATTTTCTTAAAAATTATAGTTGTTTTACTTGCTATGTATTATACTATTTCAAATATTTTTTTCGTTATATTTTTTTCTCAACAAAAAAAAGTAAATACACTTTCGTAGTCTAAGCTTTGTAATAACAAAGTTATAGATTTCTTTTACGTACAATATTACAATACATATGAAAACGTTAATAGTCTTAGTTCAGTACGTATCTATAATTTACGTTTCATCTATGGCATATGCACATATTAAAATCACATTTGTTATTTGCAAGTTTATTTTATTCTAAAATAAATTCGACACTAATTAACCGAAGAAATCGAATTCAGAGGTTAGTTGATTTGCATTTATAGCCCATTATATTATGCATAAAATATATTATGCATGTTTGTATCTCAATACAGATAGTATAGTTATATTTTATATATAGTGAATAAATTCGCCGTAAAAGCTGGTACAAAACTAGGTATATTTTCTGAACTAGGTACATTCAATTCCAATTGAAAAGAATTGCTTAGTGTGGGTTATCGAACCACTCTGTAGTTATCACAAAGCGTGTGTATGTGTAGCGATAACTATGTTACAGGTGAGTACAGACAGTGGGTCATTGCGTTTTGATAAGAGTTTGCAAAGTCTCTATACATACCTACGTGACTGAAATAACTAACCTATTATCAATAAACAAAAGCATATTCAATTAATTAAAATAAGTATAGCAAAATATAGTTCAATTCATTTTTAAACGACCTAAAAAGGGAGATTCTGAATATGGTTGTATTTTTTAAAGTTAGGAGTACATACATACATATTTACTGTTCGATTCTATTCGAATATTCCCTAAGCACTAGACGGCAATAGTCTGATACTTGGGTTTAAAGTAAGCAAAGAAAAATAATAATAATTACAACTTACAACGATACACGTCATAATTATAAATTCTAGAACAGATAATTAAAAGAAAACAACTATTTTCTTAAAAAAAATAAACCTATAGAAAGGTAGAAATTAACATCATCAATAATAACCAATAACATCCAGTGTCCCTTCCATTACTGCATTAATTATTACTTTGTTATGTTATCCAGTTAAATTAAAACAACAAACCTTGATTATATAAATCAAATCTCTTATTAATACATACAGCAATATTATTGCTGTTAATAAATCTCTGGAGATATTGCCACATACCATTACCTTGTCAATATCAAAGCAATTGAACTACTAACCTTTCCTGATATCACTTATAAACAAGACGTCTGTTATGAAAAATCTCTGACTTTTATTTTATTATTTAACTTAGAGTTATTTCTTTACACAACGACAGGTTGAACTAATTACTAAGTCAAGGTCACGGTAAATGTGACGATTAGCTCGATTTTAAGATCATTATCTTAAGCTGACGCAATCATCACATTATATAATATGTATATGTACATATCATATTCATCCACTCATTATAAAGAATATATAGAAGGTACGTCATTAGCAGGTAATTATCAAACTCGAAAACTACTCATTACTTAAGTAAAAAGAATTATTCAAAATTTAATAGATGTAAATAAAATGGAGGCGTCTATTTGTAATGCCAGTAATGTCGAAAATTTAGTTTTTTGGTAAATATGGGATATTTATAATTATTCGATTGTTTATGTTATTTTCACCGACAGATGTTTTAAGATATAAGGAGTAAATAAGGGTAATTTTATTTTGGAAAAAGAATTGCGGTTCCACCCAAAAATGTTTATACATGTCAGGGAAGCCGTGGGCAGATACAGCCAGTACACAGAATTACTGTCTAAAGATTTTTTTTCAAATATGCGTCATTGAGATTCGGATAAAACTATCGTTTATCTAATATGGGCAATTAAATATTATCAAAATACGAGTACGTTTGTGATGAGTCTAGTTTTTCAACGGAAATGGCCAACATTTTTAACAGGTTTGATTCGTATAGAAATTATATTAATTTTATTATATTAATTATATTTATCGTTAGTCTACATATTTGTGAATTTTGTGAGTCATTTTAAGATTAACTTTTTATATTGAACCCGAATAGCAGGCACATAATGTTGATAGGGCACTTATAGTGAGCTTACGAAAGAACTGTGATTTCTAAGAGCGTCAACAAAGTAGAAAACAAAGTGTAATTACTAAGTGTACTAGTGATACTACGGCCTTACAGAAAACCGAGTGAGTGAGGATACCGGAGGCCCATACTTCCCCCTCCGCATCCCCCATAGGCCAAAGAATAAACAAAAATATAACAGTTTGTTTACAACTTGGAACCAAATTTAGACAATATGTGGCAACAATTTAAAGAAAGTATCAATTACAAAAAAACACACACAATATTATGTTTATTTTAGTAGGCGTGTGAAAAAGTGTTAATAAAAAAAAACCGAACAGATTTACCGTTATGTCATCATTCCTGTTGACGTTTAGAGTTTTTTGAAATGTATTTGTGTTTTTGCGCAGTTCTTCTTAGAAAACTTGCATAACATATGGAGCTTTAACCTAATTTCGTTAGTTTTTTTAGGGCTTATTTTATTAAAATATTTTAAAGTAACGATTATTGACCCATATATGTGAAGATACAGATACATAAATGACAATCTGATGCTTCGTTATTTTAAATTATTAACTCAGCAGTTTCAAACCACATGCAAAATCACGGAGTACATTTTCACATAAACTTGTATCGGTTGTAAGGGCTCCGACGCGTGGCATCAATTCATAGAAATTTATGATAAGACCTCTTTGCTGACTTAACTATTATTTCCCGTTGGTTCTAAATATGAAGATTGTAATCTGATACATAAATTAATATTAATTGCACAACTCTTGTCGTTTTAACCATAAATAACAAGGAAATCGTCTATTGAAGTGTTTTGCAGACGTGAGAGATAAAAAAAACAACTTGTATGCAGAAGATGTAATTTTTTTTCACTTTTCAGCAAGAGCTTGACACAAATGTGAAGAGAGCAATTCACAACTAGTGACTGTGGGTAGCACAAAAAACACTCAAAAGAGGCACATTTAGTGAAGTATTTTTTGCTGTCCTCGAGCATATTACACGTAATGTGAGAATACCAGTATTTCGTTCCACTTTGTTGAAGATTTTTTTTGCACGCACATTCCAGGAACAGTACGAAAGCACTGTTATCTGTATTAGATAAGATTCGTTAATCTATATGACGGCATCAAAATACTTCGTATATTATACTATGTCCTGTTTGAAATAAACGGTGCAAAAAACTACGAGTCGTTTTAAACCTTTTGCGTCATAGTTTTTTAAACTTTATTTGGCTTGAGTCACTATTTACAACATATTTATATTTTGACCTTCTTTCTGTTTAGCTACATTTACTTGGATTACAATGTTTTTTAATATCAAGTTTTATTTAAAGGTGGGCAAGATTGTCTATGTGATGAGCCTCAGGTCATAAATCCCATCATCATAAATAATTCATTTAGTAATTTAATTTAATAAATTATTATTTTTATTTATTTAGAATTGTAGTTCATATTTCAGATGTTACCTACCATAGTTATTAAACGAACATAAAAAGTACAGTCAAAGCGAGATGTTTGTTTATAAATGGCAATAAAACTATGTCGATGAAAAATCAAATAATCAACACGAATAGTATTTTAATTCCATACTAAATAGTAGAACTATTAATCTACTAAGTAAATATAATGAAATGTTTGTTAATTTTTACATAGACATAAAGTAGGTACATAAATTATTAAGCAGTGTACATAATGGGTAAGTATATTATGTCACAGAATTCGACATTTTTGCTCCCATTAATTTACTTAATTTTTTTGCATATTTCAAAACGGTTATATAACAATAAACTATTGTTATACTCTTTGATTTGTAACAATTATTTTAATCTCCATTGCTACCAAATAACAAAAACAAATGACCACAAAGTGTCTTGAGTCACCGCTTTACATCCCGATAATTTTTGTATTCTAAACATACAAACAGACATTATTAGAGTGCATAAACTGACTGAGTTAAGAATGTAGTACACGCATTTCAATGCTGTCACACAAAGAGCAATAACTTATTGTGTTCAATCTAGAAATAAATAATACATTATTATGGTTTTATACATAAACTGAAGGGTAAAAGTACAAAGGGTGAAACGGTTATAACAATAACAGTTTCTATTTACTCAATTCCGTTTAATGGTTGTCAATTGAAAACCGATTATGTACGCGCGTTTTAATTAAAAACAATTGGTGTATCTTTATAATTGCATTCTGATCACAATTCAAGTTTCGAAATTACTTTGAAGAATAAACCAACTGTATCTACCATTAACAACACGTGTGGTGATTAAAGATACGGAGTGTCACCGCCCCTATTCATCACATGGCTGTCCTATGAGGTGACTAAGGAAGCAAATTAAGCAGGACAACATGACTTTAAACAAACTCTATACTGTATTTATTCCGTGGGAGAGCCACGCTTCGGCATAAATGGGCCGGCTCGACCGGAGTGATACCACGGCCTCACAGAAAACCGGTGTGAAATAGCGCTTGCGCTGTGTTTCACCGAGTGAGTAAGGACCGGAGGCCCACACCCCAACCCTTCCTCCATCCCTCTTCCCATTTCCCCAAAGGCCGGCAACGCACTTGTGACGCCTCTGGTGTTGCGGGTGTCCATGGGCGGCGGTAATCGCTTACCATCAGGCGATATGCCTGCTCGTTTGCCTCCTATACCATAAAAAAAAAACTATACCCGACTGACCAACGAAGTAGTAGACCATAACTTCGTTCCTAAGACCTCTGCCTATGCCCAACAGTTAACTGTTAGAGGTTGTTGATGTAAGGGTAAGGTAATATAGGTAGTTAAGAATGAGTTGTAGAAAATAATATCATTCCATTCAAATCAAAACATTTATATAGGTGAAATTTAATTGTTATCGTGACAATAATTATAGGTATATCAATTACCTAATTGTGTCATTTATGTAGTCGACATTATTTATCAGTATCGATACAGAATGCCGACTACCGAATTGAATTTTAATCACAAGTCATATGACTTGAATTTTTTTATCATTTTACGTACAGTCACACCTATATTGCTGAAGGGTAGGTAAATTCAAACTCATTTGCCAACTCTAATTTTAGTCTCCATAACATAGTCCCTATTACTATTACCTTACTTCCAGTGCTTTAGAGACTAGATGGAAACATAGGAGATTAAGGGAAGGTAGACAATAGATTAGCATATTCTTTGGTATATGGTCAATAGATCAGAAAATGTAAACAATACCTCGGGCGAGTCACGGTCGCATAATCTACGTTGAGAAGTCGGAGTCATGTACTAAATTTTATCTATCAATGGCCCCTATCATTCTTTTGATACAGAACATAATCTTTACATCATTATAAAACAATTTTGTAAAGTATTTCTATAACCACATTAAAAGTTTTAAGTTTTACGAGAACCCAAAGACATGAGGGGTCTCTTTTTATTAGTTCTTGTAAACATTAGGTGTCATCCTTTGTATCACACATTAATCATCCAATAACAAACACGTGTACGCATGTACTTTGAACCACTGGCTATAGGTCATGGAACAGAAACTAGTAAAGATTTATCAGACAAATTGTAAACATGAGCAATTAATTGATTTTATAGCTATTTATAACACTTAAGTTTATAAAACATAATGAAAATCAAATGAAATTATGATTTAGTTATCGATTTAAAGACCAACTGGGCCCTGTTGCACTCGGTGATTAGTAACAATCTGCGAGGGCAAGCAACGACGGCGCGGTCAGTAAGTACCTGGATGGGTGACCGCTGGTGACATGTTACCATGAGTGTCTCCGTGATTCGGAGGTCACCTAAGCTGTCGGTCCCGGTTGTTATCATAACTGTCGTGAAGTATAGTTAGAGGCCTTCAGGCGGCTTTAAAATATCTAACGGCAAGATTACGGAGCCACAACGTAGTCTTGCCAGTCCCCAACCCACTTGGCCAGCGTGGAGACCTATGGCCTTAACCCTCTCCTGAGAGAGTTGTTGATGATTGATGATCGATATTAAAACGAGGAAAATACTCACATGTAAATTATTTTAAAATGGACCACGTTTCAGAGGAATGTAATTTAAATAGTATTTTCATTTATTTAAAAACAGGGAAAATGGCTACAAAATTGTTAAAGGTTCAGTAGAATAAATAGTGTAACTTATGCTAGAACTAAGCTAAAGAAATAAAAAGTACAAATTGCTAGAAGTTTTATCTTCTTCACTTTACCACCCTCTAAAGGTGACTGACCAAATGCAAACCAAATGCAAACTGCCACAACATTTTACATAACGCCTTAAGTGGATGAAAGTAGAGTTAGCAAAATAAATGAGCAACTTAAAAACATAAAACCAACTTAAAAAAAAAGAGATTGCAATCAACGTAGTCGAGTTTCTCATTTAACATTTTGAAAGAATAAAAAAATATATAAATTAAAAGCTAAATGTGAATGCAGAACTTCGTGGAACAGATAGACATCTTAAAGTTTTTACTAAACATCATTCATCTAAAGCTAATAAGAATTATTATTGAGACTCACGTTATAAGTTACTGAACTCTTTACTTTTAAATCTATATTTTAAATCTCCACTTCAACTACCTTTATTAAAAACGATATTCCTACACACTGTACAACATTTTCCAGCTGAAACATACCTCGTTCTAAAATTCGAAAACTCGTTGGCCGTTCTATACACAATACTGTGAATAAAACACCCAAAATGTTGTTAATAATCGTATTTATACATTAAGATATTTGCCCTGACGCGACTTTTGACGTTGCAGTAAACTGCAGCGCCGAATTAATAAATATCGTTTCATAAGTACCTAAAATGTATGCTCACCTTTGTTAAAAAGACGTCATCAGTGTTGAAACATCCCACGTCTTGCACTTCTGCAACAGAAAAAAAAACACGTACAAATTCATAACTAACATAAGAAAAAACAACCGTTTTATTGGCGAAGACGCGAATGTTAATAAAACACAGCTGTCTATAACGAGAAAATAATAGGGATATTCGCTTTGAACATGTTCAAAGATGCCGAATATAAAGTATCGTTCAATACACCGTGGTACAATGGCAATCCCCCAGCAGCTGTTTCATACCCCGAGGCCAACTATTATTATGAAGCTGGACAGGTAAATATCATACGATCTTTAATCGCCTTGATACCAACGGTCGTCTCAATTGACTAGCACTACTTTTACACGTTTGTACTGAATAATTTAATTTGCCTGTATTCATTTTCTTTCAAGTTTCAATTTATATTGGCAATCTTTAAATGTATTCATTCAAAAGGTATGAAGTTGAATTAAAAAAAGCTGCTTTAACTAAAAAAAACATCAAATCATTTGTTAAAATAAATCTATTTGTGGAAAATTCCGGTTCAAAAGCTGTTCTCAAGGGACACATCACTTTTTTGAGGTGAATTAGTGCCTTAGACTTTTTCTAAACTTTTTCTAACATAAGTACCTACCTAATGATTTATAATGATCGTAAGAGTTATTAAAATTGAAAACGTAACATAGAAACGAACTTTAGAATATTTAAAACTTGCCTACACATAATCACTTCGTGACTAAGTCCTCATTAAATAAAAAAAAATAAAAATTACATACTAAGTCTGTCAAATGGCAAATGCTTAGAAGAAGTCTTCCGACACTGTTACATAGCAACAACAAATCATTAGATTACAAAATTGTTTCTAAATTTAGTCAAAGGTATTCATTTATGTGAGCAAATTTATTTTATCGTTTCTTTCCGTTGCCAAGTTTTATCGGCTATCTATCTATCTAAATATACACACGTATATTTGCAATTGAGTTTCTTATGAATAAAAAATGTTTGCGTTTAGTCAGCATAAGGATATGCACCCCACGTTTTAAATCACTAGCAAAAAAATCTAAAATGTTATCTCAAGGAGTGGTGTCATATTATGTTAATCTTGTGTACTTCGCAAAAAAAACATTTGCGTCTTCTAAACTTGCTAATACCAATTCGCGTAACACAATGACGTAAATCTATAAGGTAAAGTCCACGTAATAAACATTCATGCTTAATGTGACAAGGTTACCGATATGATAAAACTTGTCTTTGATTTGACTCACTCACATAAGATAAGCGTGTATATTCTAATATATATTATACATATGTATTAAACATGCCTTCCTAAAATTTGATATAGATCTAATAATTTCTTTGCGGAATACTTAATCATCACAGCAAGATTAAACGTAGTCTATGATTCAAACTATGATTGAACTTGACAAATTACAATCTTCCTAGCCTTTATTATTCCTAATATTATTTGGGGTCGGCAACTAGTTTAACTGAATACCAGTTTTTTAACAAATAAATTGGTATTGGACCTCCACATCTCTGAGGGTAAACTGAATTCGGGGGTTGAACTAGTTTTCGGTATATTTGCCAATAATGATTTTCATATATGTTCATGACGGCTTAATTTTATGGTCACGCCCATAAAGTTCAACCATCAAATACATACTCATACGCCGGGCTGTTGTCAAGAATTTCTTGTTAGAAAAACCCAATAATACTTTTGGTCCGACACCGAAACAGAAGACTCTTTGATCGGCAGTCGCATACGCCAACCACTAGACCAACAAAACAAATTGTATGAAAGTATTTATCAGATTATAGACAATCTATAGATACCTTTCGCTGTGGCCCATTTTGATCACATTGATAAGCAGAAATGAGAAATAAAACTAACGTGAAATACAGCTCAAAGTAATATTTGCAAAAAGGACAAACACGCCTCATTGCCAAATAACGTGTTTTTTATACTGCAAGAATATTATTGTCTAAATTACTTCAGTTATGACAACGACCTTAACACGTCATCTTCACTGTCTACTTTATCCTTAAGTAACTATCTATTAGAGGCGCTGACTTCACCTGTGTTAAAGTAAACCACGAATACACCTTGTAACATAATACCTATTAACATAGAAATTAGTCCACATTAACCACGTATCGTAGCAGAAATAGATAAAAACATAATTGCATTACATAACTTTCTTAATGTTTTCATAGATTATCATAATAATGATATTATATTAAGCTCAGGTTGGTAGTTAAAATAACGGTGTACGCAAACCGCTGCAAATACCGTACGAAAATTTTCGTTGCAACAATCTCTTACTGCCGATTATAGACTTTCTTAAAACCCTTCTTAAATACGGCTGTATTTAACTATATTAACATCTGTGTTCTCGTTACCCAGATATGTGTTATCTACTAATTATCTTTTGAAGAAGTCAAATTATTTAAATGTGTGTATGTCTTTAAAACACTTTCGTGATAAGACCAAGAAGACAATAGCAAAAACTACTCGTACATCATCCGTTTCGTGACCACAGCTATTTCCCGTTTCGCATACCGTTATAATGCAAGTCTGTATCAAATTGGCAAACTAGACGCTGTAACAACTCGAACGAAATACTAGGAGGAAGTACTTAAGCACTAACAATTTGTAAATAACAAATTTTAAATAAACTGACGAGAAGTTACCTAATTTCTTATTAGATTCATGGTTAATGACACTATTACACAAGTAAAAAGCTTTATGAATGACCCTTCAATACATAATGCTTACAAACTCGTTTATGTCGCAATTCTAAACACTTCAAAAACATTAATAAAATTAAAACAACCTTCGGCGAATCAATACCGGTTATGTAGCCGGCCAGATCAAAAGAAGTAGAGATTTCATAGATTATAGGTTTCATATATTCAGTTGTTTTACGGAATCAATTGAAGTAAGTATTGGCTACTGACACGGTGAAAGTAACATAATAATAACAGACCATTTAACGTAGCAAAATATTAACAGCATCGTGACACAGATAAACAGATTATAACTCATTATTACTTTATTGAAATACTGTGATTCAGGAGCTCGGGCAGTGTGCTGAACACTCCACACAGTTTTCCTCTTAAGGGTATTCACATTCCGATCTGCATTCATTCTCTCGAGTATATAAGATAATACCAGTAATCTTTAAAATGCTACGTTAAATCATATATCATAAAATAATAAATATTCCGGACATCTAACACACAACGCCATCTAGTCCCAAACTAAGCAGAGCTTGTATTATGGGTACTATACAACTGGTATAAATACATAAATACTTTTTTGTAAATATATACATATTCTACTCAAACACCGAAACAAACATTTGCAGATCATACAAACATTTGATACAACGCAGGAATTGAACCCGAGACCTCAAGCACAGCAAACGCCTACACCACCACCGTGCCACCGAGGCAGTCTAAATAAAATAATAAAATCAATGTCATCGATAAAGATAGCCGTAATGAAAAATGTAGACATGTCTGGACACCAACCGATATTAGACTAAATAGCATACTAAATAGCATGTCACGTAGTTATGTAAATATTAACGCGTTGCGACAAACCAATAATAATTATTATGCTAATTGTAACCGACATTAAATTACATCGCATATCAAATGTATAATTGAACAAATCTTAGATTGGTTAGAATAAAAACTTAAGAAATTGTACTGGAACTAAGGAAATTACACGCTGCATATTGCTAATTATTGAACCAAGGAAGCAAATTACACTGAAGACTGGACAAAATCAACTACTACTTTATTCAAGCTATGGTGCCGGTTGTGCAAAATGAAACATATTTGCGGTTTTCTGTCGGTATGCATTAGTGCGTAAATTGCACAGCTGTACGTGTAATCCCACCAGTTGCTCATTAACCGGTTCATAGCTTGCCCCCTGGTAGTCGTGGGAATGTGCTTAGTAGCATCAACAAACGATGATATGAAGCGTGTCCTGAATCGGTCCATTTATAAGGGTAAAAACAAGATACGCTGTTTCTCATTTTTCGAACAAACAATTTACTGTCACTTAAGCGTTTTAATAGATATCGTAAGTTGCTACTTTTGTTTACAACAGATAAACTTATATTGTAAATTTACAGATTTCAAATGACAATTTTAATTCAAAAGTATCTGTTTCTTGCTGTTTCATTAAAATCGATGACGTTATAATAGCGTACTATTATCTAACGATAAAAGAATACGAAAATTATATGGACGGATTTTGTGAGTTAGTGTGTGTTTAGCAGACAAAACTTCTCGGTTTATGATACTACTATATTTTTTTATTGAGTAGTGAAGATCGAACTTATAAAAATGTATGCATATACATACTACTGCCATGCCTATATCCTAAAAGAATAGGCAGTTACAATTATAGACCTCTACTTAAAACAACCCCGACACACCTCTTTTGTTTCATCCACATACTTTAACATGTTTGTACCCATATAATGTTCTATACTTAATTTGATACGTTGTTGTTAACAGAGAAGTGATACTATGTTAGTCATATGTCAAGTGAATCAGCAACTCCGCACACAGAATTTTTAATGAAATTTAATATACGAATCACCGCGATTTCTAAGTAATTTTAGGGTAATACATATTTCTGTTTACATAATACAATAATCCGGCTCAACACAATCTGACTATCAATTTTCGTTTCCTAGTAACTAAGTTATTCACTATCTTAAATATTTTAAGATATCAAATTATCGGATTTGATAAAACTTCTTACTCCAGGATGTACGACAGCACTAAAGTAAAATAAAATAAATCCTTGTACCAGGTTACATCAGTAATGAATTGTTACGTATAGGTACACAACTTAAAGACTAAAATAAACGTTTGGTAATGTAATAGAAATAAATGGCGAATAGAATTGTGAATAATAAACAAAAAGGTTTCTCTCATTCCTCACCAAAATTACATCATATGCATTATATTAAAGACAATGTAGGTGTTTTGAGTCACTTCGTGTTAAGTTTTTAGTGACAATCGTCTGCATGATGTTGGCTTTAAGCCAAATTACCAAATCTGGCAGCATCTGTTCGTATGTTTTTATTTGCACCCTCTTGTTTTAGTTAACTTCTGGTTAGAAATCTTACACAGTGTATTGTGATGTTATTCTCGTAAAGACATGAATCGCTTACGATTACATAACCTGGGCCACGTCATTGACACACAAACAGATCTCTTGACGTTACCGTTTCATTTGTTAAAAATTTCAGCATTTCTTGTAATCCTACAAATCAAATTATTTGTACTAGATCAAAACCAATCACATTCGAGGCAAATTAATATATATCTACAATACATAGTCAAGGGTAAAGAAAGAAAGTGTGTAGTTATTTTACAAAAGATAAAAATTTATTCTAATTAAATTCTAATTATATAAATTACTTTTTAAAACACTGAGAAGGATCTCTGCATAGCTTAAGACTGCAATTATTTTAAATCTGTCCACCAAATGTCTTCTAATAAGCTCTAATCTCGCAAACTCAGAATAATTGTGGACAAACACGCGGACAAAAAAGGGTCGTAGGTAAGGCAGAGTGAGGGCAGCTACAAAAGGGACCCCAGTGTCGGAGGTCTTGTAAACAGAATGTAAAGGAAACGGTTTTTTGTATGGGATTCGGAACCGGGCGTCACCGAGTCCAGCGCAGGTAGTAATCAAAGAATTTCTCTAACAAAGCTCGCTTCGTACCGATATTATCTTGCTTACTTATAAGTACAAACGTTGCTATCTCGGAGCCAACTGTTTGCACAAATATGGATGACCTTCCCGCTTGCTTGCATACGTGACTGTGGTACGTGTACATAAACCATTATTACGTTTTCATGTTCTTCATTCGTTTATCTTAAAGTCATCGTTCTCTCAGCAGTTTTCTAAGTTGCTTTAGTCAGAATTTCGGGTCATAGCCGTTTCAAATGAACCGAATATATAATTTAATCAAAAAATTGTACTAAAAAGAATAGTACTGTAACTTTACTTATTCATACTTCCGTACTAATACATATTATAAATTCCAAAGTAAGTCTATCGGTCTATTACAAAAAATGAATTAGGCTACTTTTGTTCTTATAAACGATACAAACGCAGGCAGAGCTGTGAGTAAAAGATATCTACATTCATAACGGTGTGTTAAGTTAGTTTTATAATTAAAACATGTATGCCAACCATCAACGACAGCTATTATAAAAAGCTGTACTTGCAAATATATGTACATCGAGTAGCTTAAGCTCTTTGTTTTATTACTTACTGTAAACTTAAAAAAGATACAACTTAAAAGAGCCTGCTAAAGTAAAAAAACACGTAGATTGTGCGAGGTATTAACCATGTATCAAAAAATTCATATATGACAATTTGACGTCTATTTTAGATAGTTTAATATCATTTCACATTGCAATACTAATTATAGTTCGGACACCTCTAGACTTGTTGCTAAACAGGTAATATCTCATCATTTTAACTGTTACCAGTTGTCCTTGGTTAGAGTTCATACGAAATACGGTAGCTCAGTGTAAGCTGGTACTGTAAAACGTAGCAGTTAAGTCTTTGAATAACTTAAATGCGAGACGAGTCAAACGTATTCATGTGTACCCTCTTTAATATTAATTAAGTTCGAAAACACAATTTTTCATTTGGTTTATGTTAATATTTCAACTTTTTTGTTATGTATATTTTGATTAAAAAAACTACTTTGTCTATGAATAAACGTTACCATAGAGGATTTTTTTTAAAGAATTGGGCAACAACAATGACATTTTATTGACTGCATACAATTTAGAGTGAGTCAAGGATAAATTGTGAACAATTCGTTTGTCGTAGGTTCAAAACATGTATGTGTGACAGCCATTGTTCTCTAAGTGCACTTTCATTTTTGTCATCTGTTAATGTGGGATTGTAGGTAAAGTGATTAGCATGCAATCGTGAAAGTTGAGTCAAGTTTAATGATATATGTACTTTGGTATCAACGTTTTGTCTTTTATCATTACTTTAAATCAATGTTTCTAGTTCACTAACCTCAAGACTGCCCTCTACCTTTGTTTTTGTTCAAACATGGGTTAGAGTGTTTGTTTTTCGATTACATTTAATATATTTTCGTTTAATGGCGTATTTTCAATTTTAAATAGCTGTGAAATAACTCATCAACATTACGACAATCTTTGCATACACATTACAATTAGATGAAGCCATATGTATTTGTACTGAAACAATTGAATGCATACGGTGGCACAATTATGCCAATCACGTATTGGTTCTGCGATACTGTGCAATGGCGAACAATACAACCGAGCACCCAATAAGGTTACAACCTAATAATATGTAACTTGAATAATTATTTGAATAATAGACGGAAGTTCAGTCATGTCTTCCAAAAACCTGCCGGGCAGTATGCCAGGAGATAATTGATTACACAATATTATATTCATTTGGAATTCACATTTGTATGTGGGAGAGCTATGCTTCGGCATGAATGGGTCGGCTCGACCGGAGTGATACCACGGCCTCACAGAAAACCGGTGTGAAATAGCGTTTGCGCTGTGTTTCACCGAGTGAGTGAGGATACCGGAGACCCATACCCCAACCCGTCCCCCATCCCCTTTCCCATCCCACAAAGGTCGGCAACGCACTTGTGACGCCTTTGGTGTTGCGGGTGTCCATGGGCGGCGGTAATCGCTTACCATCAGGTGATACGTCTGCTCGTTTGCCCACTATTCAATAAAAAAAAAAAAAAAAAAAGTGGAAGAATTGTGGAGTGATACACACGGCCTACTGACACATTTACAATCAATGATAGTTGTCATGAAGGTTATCTTTACAGGTTGTTATCTCAGATTTGATTGCATTATACAAATTTGTTGACGATTATACTAATGTTCACACAATTGTATAATTGTAAGTACCTACCTACTTGTATTTCTTTAAATAGCCAACTTCTTTTGTAATTTACAATTGAAAAAGGCGAATCGAAGAAACAGTCAAATAAAAATATTGAACCTATTTCCTGTGCTTTAATTGACCTATTATGGTACTGTAATTATTTTTTAAAGTAGGTATATTATACGAGTATAAATTACTTATCGTATCGTAGTTACCCTGGAGACATTGCAGTATCGAAATGAACACATTTCACTAAACTTCGGTCTAGGTCTTTGAACTGAAAATTGACAGCACTGCGAGTTCATATTATGTCTATTTTAACACAAATAATATTATATTTACCAAAATGTTTCTTGGATAACTTCAGTTCGTCTAATAATAAAAGTTTAGTTATGTTTCGTATTCCGGCATTTTTAACGTCCATATCTGAATGTTTACAGACTGTCGACAAATTTGGACAGCATTTGTCCTACTTTCTAGGTGTAACGTTCAACAGTACAATATTTAAGAATTTCTAGCTATTGATGTAGCGTTGATGATATAGCAATGAAAAACGAATCATAATATTTTAGTACTCATGAGAACAGATTAATGACAATAGTGAATGACTGTCTTGATAAAATAAACAAATCCAGTGGCATTTACTGCATGACGAAGTTCTTTTTTACGTAAAAAGATAAGTCCTTAACTCATAACATAAAATAGTGCACATCGCTAATGTTGTTATTTCGTTTTCTTTGAGTTTTTTTTTCTTAAATAATAATTTAGGCATGCGTACGACCATACTGAATAAAAACGTGATGTTAGTTTATGGGATCACTAAACTTGCCTTAATGAGGTACATACGACTTCAGAAGTAATGGCGCGTATCACTCTTTCGTGCGGTTCTTTTTAACAACCCTAATTAGTAAAAGAGAAAACGCACCTTATTTTTTCACAAGAATGAGCTCAAGAATTCACGGTCGTACTTTGAATTGCAACCTTCTTTTTTCTGAATTGTTTCACAGTTGTGACCTTCTAAATAGTTACAGAATTTATCAGATACCAAGTCACTAATTTCGATGAATATTTAGTAATTATAGTACAGGTTTATATGTGTGCTGTAGATTTAGTAGATATGCGACAATTTTGATGATAACGGTACTGATTACGAATCACGATCACGAAAATTCTCCATAACATATTGATTCGATTGATATTGTTCAAAGAAAGAATTTAGAACTGTATAGTTTAGATTTATTGTTATTTTTATGTGCTCAGAAGCACAATGAAGTTAAATTGTTCGGTTTTAAAGTGTCAATTTCTAGATAACGCCAGTTCATGACATTATGTAGGTTATGACCTATAGTCGTTCCAATAGTTTATTTAACTTTTGACAGCTCTAATACTTAATCAAATAGTGATACCCTGACCCGTTACCTATTCGATTTCTTTCATCGATCGATTTTATGCATTAAGAAGTTTTAATCGATTTAACAAACTCATTATTTTATAGATAATTTCGTACTTCATATTTCTATGTGTTTCAATGTGCGACCTCCTTTGTCAAAATAAAGAAGAAATGGATTAAAAGAATGTTGTTCAAATATGACGGTTCTATGTCATAAAAAAATATATAAAAGGAACTGAATTTTCAAAATGTATTATTGTATTGTGTTGTAATTCAGTGGTTAATATTGTATTTGTTAAACTATTGATGATCTTTATTAAATCTCTCTATGTCTATTTTAAAATAATCTACAGTATTTCAATGAGTAACCTTCAATATAGTTGAGTATTTATATTCCTCCGTATTGATTTATTTGTGAATTCTCACGTTTGGTTGAGTTGAGCGTATCGTTCCTGCCTTCGTTACTGTCAAAATGCCAAAAAAGAAAGTACTCAAAGGACAAACAAGAGAGTTTGTCTTGCGACTTCGTGAATACTTTGAAAAGGAAAGCCGTAATGGTGGGCCTCTTATACCAGTGACTCAAGTTAGAGACCGTGTTGCAGCAGCATTAGGTATTAGTGCTCCAACAGTGGCAAAAATAACAAAAGAAGGCTACGGCAGCAGTGGCATGGAACAGAATAAGCTATCTACACCTAAGAAAAAACGTCCGCCTAGTAAAGTTACAGCCGTTGACAATTTTGACGCTGATGCTATTCGTCGTCATATATACGACTATTACCAAAGAAAAGAGATTCCAACATTAAAAAAACTAACACAATCTCTTCGAAATAGTGGTTTGTTCCGAGGTCAAAAATCTTCTCTGACAAAGGTATTGAAAGACATTGGAATGTTATTCCAAAAATGTGACAAACGAAAAATTTTAATGGAACGCAATGATATTGCTTTGTATAGATGCGATTTTTTAAGACAAGCAAAAAAAATAGAAGATTGGTCGAATGTTGTTTTCACAGATGAAACTTGGCTCAATGCGAATCATACGCTGTCAAAAACTTGGACTGACAACACCGTTGGCTCCACTTCTACAGTACCAATGGGAAAAGGCGAACGACTGATTATTTGTCATGCAGGAACAGTAAAAGGATTTGTGCTAGGCGCTCTATTAGCTTTTAAATCCCAGAAAACAGGAGATTATCATGAGGAGATGAATTCGAACGTGTATGAAAAGTGGTTCAGAGAAATGCTTACATCACTCGAAGAGCCATCAATAATATTTATTGATAATGCACCTTATCACTCTCGTCAAATTAATAAAATACCAACACAGGCCAACAAAAAACATGAAATTATAAACTGGCTCCGTGACAATGGCGAAGAGGTGAATGAGTCCCTACTAAAAGTAGAGTTAGTAAAGATATTAAAAACAAAGAAGCTGCCAAAACGATACGTCATAGATGAAATGGCAGCAGAGCATGGGCATACCGTCCTCAGAATTCCCCCATATCACTGCCAATATAATGCAATTGAAATGATCTGGGCACAAGTTAAAGGATATGCTGCGAGGAACAATACAACTCCTCCTTTCACCGCAAGAGAAATGCTGAATTTACTGAAAAATGCGTGTGAAAAAGTAACTCCAGAAAACTGGGCGAATGTTGTAGAAAAAACAAAGAAGGTGATAATGTCGGATTGGGATCGGGATGTTGCATTCGACAATTTATCTATCCAAGAAATGATAATCAATATTACTGAGAACTCAAGTGATGATGATTCCTGGTCATACGAAGAAGACGATTCTTTATAATTAAAATTAGTATTACAGTACCTCTTTTGGTTGTTTTATTTTTAATCCGTAAATTACTACGAATTTCAACATTTTGTACCTGTTCATTACAAGTAGGTACCGCAGGTAGTTTTTATTTGAACCAACTATAGTAAGTCTAAACAATTATTTTAGATTCATTAATTTGCGGCGAATACATTCGATCCCATTACTAGGTACGAGTACGATGGAACTGTTTTCATTACGCAAATTATTTATGCATTGAAACAGAGACATTTAGGGCATTTTAATGCAAAATAATAAAGTTTTTTACGTGATTTGATATAAAATATAATCACAATAATTTTATTGTATATTTTATTAATATAATCGATAATCGATTTATTTCATAACCGTTTTTATAGTCTGTGGTCATTAATTACGAATGACACATCCCTAAGTAGGCGGAGCCCGCCCATAAAGTACAGTATTATCTGTAGTACATTGTATCAAAAATTATTACAAAACTTTATGTGCGTGATCTGTCAAAAGTTAAATAAAGTATTGGAACGACTATAGTGTCTAAATTTCAATATTTTTTTTTGCATTAGGAAACTAGAATTCTCAAAGAAGGTTCTAGGCTACATAATATTAAATAAATACCTATAAGTGAAGCAGCACTGAACGGTAAATACATGTAAGTAAATTTTATTGAAGGCGGTTTACGTAACATATTCAGTGTTGACATTCCTTCTAAATCTGGACAAATATCAACAATTTTAGTTTACATCTGCACTGAGTAACTCCCAGTAACTAGGAATTGCCAACGCATACACAATATACATACATACACATACACACAGACTTATACAAACATATATTAACCATCACACATATATGTAATACGACGATAGAAAATTTAATATCATGTGACATGTTACTAGTATATTGTTATTTTGCTTATACTGTTATCAGAATTAAATTATCTCGATAGAATGTTATGAATGCGGTTTAAATTAAGCTATAAAACTTCAAGTGAAACAAACGGTACCACTAACAGAATAGCTATTAAATTTTATGTTTGTACTAAATGGCTGAAGGTAAGGCTTTGTAATACATCTTATTACGTGATTTTAATCAAATCAATCGACACTCTTTTTACGGTTACATTTTAAAATATTTCACTGGAACATTTAAATTCCACCTTTTACATAATTGGCCTATTGAGTAACAGTTGCTCATGCGCATCGTTAATTATAACATTAACCGCAATGAATACAGTCCAATACCAACTTACCACCGTGCAGTGAAACACGGTAAATATTTTTTGGTAATGACTTACCGCTATTGCAATTAAGGTATACCAATTCCTTCATTATTGTCAAAACGTGGAGATGGTTGGTTGTATTTTGTGTGAGTGTATATTTATTATGTGGACATACCTAACAGTGTTCAAATTTAAGCTCTCAACCTATGTCCGAGTACTCTAGATAACTTGTAAGATACGACAGTTATATTACTGCACTGTTTTTAAATTACTGATTGCAAATTAGTCACGTTTTCTATTGCACTGTCAGATAATGTTTTTGATAAATTTTAACAATTGTACACAAATACTTAGTCGTATTACTTTGATAACGTATTTTGTCTTATTTCACAACTACAGATATATTTTTACTGATAGGCGCTAAGAACCTTGTGTTGCTTTATTTATTCCTGCGATTGCAATACGACACATTTGTGATGATACTTGGAGTTCAATAACTTTGATAATCTAAATCAAATAACGGTTTACAACTTTACGAGAAACAATTTTTATGTTGGCAATTAATTTTACATTCCTCATCCAATATGTATTTCTAAATTATTAAATTTACCAGTGTTTTTATTCATGACAGTCATAAAAGGTATCGATTGATGAATCGTAAGTGAATGCCTTAGCACCATTAAACTTCCCGATACCTAATCGAATGACTACACTCTAATCGATTCTATGTTTATTGCAGTTTCTAGATTCATGCGAGCTGAAAGCGAGTATCGGTATGATTGGAGAACGGTTGTCGTGGGCGGTGAGACCTGTATTGTCATAGCAAGTTCTAGGGCTTAGAAACGACTTGAATGGAGTCAATGACCACTATAGGTGTCCATAGCATGGTCAACGACTCGGATGCTGGGAAATTAGTTATTTACTTCAATAGAGGACAGCGTCTACAAAAACAAAAACATTTTGACAAAATGAGTGTGAGCCATCGTTAGCGCCATAACAATCGTATAGATAGATCGATTGATAAGTTTTACATGTGTATTGATTACATCTTTGACGTCATATCTGCAAAACATAGTTGCGTCTCAATTTTTATCTTGTAACACCAGAAATAAAAATGCAGTAAATGCTAAGTATTATAAATAAGTAAAATAATGTTACAAAGGCTTCGTCGATACGCATTGAAATTTATATCTCACCTCTTTTAAATTTAGAGTTTTAAAGTATGTCAAAAGATCTCTTGTCTTCAAAAAATATGAAGAGTTTGAGTACGACATATCAGCAATTTTACTACCAACTAGTAATCAATTCTCACCCACACCAAGACGTAGAGCACGTAGGCGTCGTAGGCGTATTGTCGTTTACTCGCTATCCAAGCCCCAATGGGAAACTTCAATCTTTGTCACAGGTGTTTTATACAAATTGTTTATAAGCGTTTTATGTTTTACCTATATCTCTTGATACTACAGTAGAAAAGGAAGTTGTAAATAAATTTCACAATCCTTAATTGTTAATGTTGAATAGCATGTATCTATACAAAAACTTCTCAAAATAACTTCCGAATATTCAATTTTAAACTTCTAATAAGTAGTGGTTTATTTATTTATAATTTCAAAGGTATCAAAGTGGAATGTCAGCATGAGTCAGGAACGATGCTATTCTTGACTGACACTGACTTCGACAAGTATTAAAATTATCTAACAGAAAAAAACTCGACCTCAACCGTTACCTTCAACAAGTCAAGATTAAAAACTACAGTAGTATTACGTAAAAAAATAAACAAACTATAATAGCACAGTTCACTCGCTATTATATTGAGTGCGTAATATACGCAAGTTCATCTTTCATTAATGCGTGGGTACGAACGTTGCGAACGAAATGTTTATACATATGGCAAAATGTTATTTAACAGAGTATAAACAATAAGGCGAAGACGATTACCCGTAACCGCTAAGGAAGCTAAATATTACGAAAGTTGACCGATGTTTATAAAGCAACCGTACGTGTTCGGCACGCACTACAATACAGTCCTTGACACTTACACCTAAAACTATGTTTCATGTGTTTGACCAAAATATGAATAAAAATAGGCCCTCTTGGTAAGACGTAAATTAGACTTACTCGAAGTCTCCTATTTGAGGTTTTTACGAGACCTACATATCACAAATTTAAAACGAACTTGGTTTCATTTCATAATTTCATCAGCGGTCTTTTGTCCCTAATTTTAGTCCTGCTCGATTTGAAGAAGCATATACTTTGTTCTTTCTTGAGATGTTTGTTGATTGATCACCAAAAAGCAATGGCAAACTTTAAAGTTTAACAGCAAACCTGAAAAACCCTTTCAATATAACTTTGTTGAGATAGACTTTATGGTAAACAAAAAGTAACCAGTATGTTTTGACCTCTATTAATTAAATTATAAGACTACAGTTTTATAAAAGACGTAAACATTTAAGTTGTAGGTTAGTCTATTCTCTTTTCTAAGTCTCTATGCACACCGGTTCAATATTATTTATCCCTTTTGCACGTTTTATAGCTTTGACTACTCAAATCAATTGATTAACTATATAAGATCCAATATGAGCCGTAGGTAAAATAATTGCAGACAACCTTTAACCAAAACTCCTAAAATCCAAACGATGTCATAACATGTCGACTTGTGTCATTTATTCTTTAGTAATTGATTTAACCGTTGGAACAAGAATAGCAGCAAATAATATTCAACCCGCATTTCGGCTGACAGAATTTGACTATGGCCAATTGAAAGGGTTATTGATTAACATTATTTATCATTTTAGAATAGCTGGGTTAAAATTATAAGGTGTTAGTTTTTGCAATGTTATCATTAATATTATGTCTGGAATCTGAAACTTCTGCTCCATGACGTTCAATTTAAAAGTTGTAGTTGTCCATTTAACAACATAAATTATATCTGCCAACGTTCAGGACTGTATTTACTAGATCCTGCGATATTTTACCAATAAATCCTAATTACATCCTTGATCTAACTAGAAAATATTAGTCTGTGGTTACGATACGATTGCTCTCCGAATCGCCTACCAGTTGCTCTGTGCTTCCGCCATATCGAGAAAAACAGCGTTCTAGACATATTTTATCTATGTAAAGTTTGTGATTCTATTATCTATTAAAATGTATTTAAATGTGGAACTGTTTTTTGTCGGACGTATTTTTCAATTCAAATGAGGAATTTTAAGTCTAAAATGAGCATTTGACATTTACAAACACTTAAATTTAAAATTGGCCTTTATTCTTTCTAGCCTACACCGTTATGAGACGAGAATGCAAACGAAAAAGTTTAATAATAAGAGTCAATAACATTGGTATGTCACTTTTATTAATCCCTTTGAGAATACAAATTGATCAGTATTGCATGACAAGTTTGTGGTTAATAACTATCAATGGTTGAATAATTGTCATTCTTTAGAGGCAGTGTTTGTGGTTTGTGAATTAAATTATTGGTTAAGTGCAATACGAGAAAGTGTGAAATATTTGTTTAACTACATATTTATAGTATTTATATTTGAAAGTTAAACTATTATAAATGTTTATGTTGAGTAACAAATGTAACATTTTTAGTTTCGCTCTAGTTTTATCAATATTTCATAGTTTGTGAAAATGCGTATTTAAATGTTATTAGCAGCCCCCCAGCACGACCGGAGTTGAAGCCATTCTTTTGCCGATTTTTATCGAGTGAATGAGGTTATAAGATGAACAACCCCACAACCCACTAATTCTAGGACGGAGCTCAAAAAGCAGCATAATATTTTTGTTTCTTGATTTGCCAGTGTTTATATACCGTAGCCCGCTACTATCAAGTGACCCATTTGCTCTTGCCCCCATATTCCGTAAAACAGACAGATAACGGAGTTATAAATTTACAATTTAAGACCTCAATCTCACTGGTGTCCGTTAAAATTTCCAAGCTTAACAGCTATCTAGTGAAAATATTCCATTGTTGAATTTTGATGACATATCATTATGCGTTCGCTACATGACACTGAAATTCACATTACAAAACATTATGTAAACACAGTTGTTTTGCTGTTTTATTAACATCTACGTAATATGACAAAGTATTTAATACAGCGCTGTCGCCTTGACAATTTTATTTTACATTTCTTCGTGTTTTATAATATAGTTTAGGTAAAGATATTAATTGTATGATAGTTTTAATTTTACGTATTGGAATGAAACTAAAAGCACATTCTTTCAAAAGGGGGAATATGCGGTGAACAGTCTTGACGCTTTTCATGATTGTTGATTACATTAACTTCTGTAAAGGAAATTAAAGAAACTATCAAATCAACAATTGACCTATTATCAAAGAAAAACAATTCAACAGTTAATGTAACTAATAACAATAATCAAAAGTTATTTACGTGTTAATCTACGTTAATTTAAGTTACATTTAAAACAACGTTATTTTCAATGGGATAAGAGCATTAAATGACGAAAATTATAGGCAGGTGTAACATCAAGATATGACCTTACAAGCGGAACATCAATCATAAGCGCAGGTGAAACTGGAAAAGTACTCGTAATATTACTTTCAATACTAACTATTAAGCTAGTTGTATCTAGAGAATTGTTCAAACTGGTAGCCATAGAAGTTGCACTGTCTATACGGTGCCTTAACGGCCACGGAAGCAGTTTCATCCCAATATGGTCACTACTGAGATGCACGGTAGGTAATAAACGAGTCTCTAGGAACGATAATAGGCGTCGTAATACGCTGAAATAGCTATATGCGTGTTAGCAAACATTAGGGGGTCCCGGTGGGTTTCACTGTGCCACTCAAGAAACGTCGGATAATGTACGAAAAGGTTAAGCGTTAACTTAATTCGAAAATCTGCTAAAGAAATCAATTGATATTCGCATTCGCATGTACGTAGGAAAGTAATATAATAAAATAATTAAAAATAAGACCTCCCTGAATGTGCTTTTAGGTCCAAAGCTGAGTTCTCAAATGTATCGTCAGGTTTTATTCGAGGAGATTATCAAGAAGTCATTAAAAGAGTATGAAGTCTAGTTTTATATATATTTATATATATACTAGCTGACCCACGCAACCTCATTCGCGTCTTCAATTGCCCGTAGCTTGAAAATTTTCCCCCGTTTTTGAAACATTCTTCATTGGTGCTCCGCTTCTTTTAGTATTAGCGTGATGATATATAGCCTATAGCCTTTCTCGATAAATGGACTATCCTACACTGAAATAATTTTTCAAATCGGACGAGTGGTTTCTGAGATTAGCGCATTCAAACAAACAAACAAACTCTTCATCTTTATTATACATATTAGTATAGATATACTCGTATATAATCCTTACATAATGTTGCTAGAGGAATTTTACCTAAACTACGAAATCCAACAATGCGGGTGGGCTGTTAGGGATGGAAAGTTTTATTTTCAATTTGATTGGTTTAAACTGTGTTCGCAGTGAATCAAACTCCTTAGGCATTCATTTTTTTTTACCATAATATCCAAACCAGCACATGGTTTAGCACGTTTTTTAAAAATAACCATTTAAACCGTTGTAATTTCAAATTTCAATTGAAAATGAGGCCGATGATGACTTTGACCTGGTAAAGTAGGACTATGCATGGATACTATATGCATATAGTATATATGCATAGTAGTAGACTATGCATATTAAATCGTGGGAGAGCCACGCTTCGGCATGAATGGGCCGGCTCGACCGGAGTAACACGGCCTCACAAAAAACCGGTGTGAAATAGCGCTTGTGCTGCGTTTCATCGAGTGAGTGAGGATACCGAAGGCCCATACCCCAACCCCTCCCCCTATTCCCTCTCCTCATCCCCCAAATGTCGGTAATGGACATGTGACGCCTTTGGTGTTGCGGGTGTCCATGGGCGGCGGTAATCACTTGCCATCAGGTGATACGTCTGCTCGTTTACCCACTGTTCAATAAAAAAAAAAAAAAAAATACGTATGTTGTCCACAGTAGATCGTTTGAAACCAATTTTGGGACGATTCAGAAGGTGTTGAAAATAGTTGAACGAATTCACACTTTGGAGATGGAGGATTCAATTCAATACATTGACTATTATTAAGACTACAAAGCTTGCAACTTGGATTGTGTACAGTACATTTAAAACAACTGCTAGTTTAAAACAATTATTTCATTAACTGCCGTATGGAAATATTTTTGTAAATTTTAATTTAATTTACTAATGAACCGCGTCGTGGAGAAACGATTTAATTGACAAACTGCTCACGTTAATAATGCCCATGAAATGTTTAAATTCAGTTTTAATAAGCAAAAATAATAAGAGATTAGAACAATGACTTAATCCGTTAACTATTTCAAATGTTCCTGTTTACCACATGTGTTTATCGTGTAGGGTCAACTTTGATCTCTCTTATCAGCCGCCATTAAGTAAATAATCAGTCGTATCCTAAGTTTATATTGCTAACAAGTAGGTATAGTGCAAAGTCAACACGGAAGGAAAATACAGTTATATTTGCTATTAATTAAAAAATAACTATGTCAAAATCAATGTTTTACAGATTGAATGGGTAAAGTAATTAATTTTACAAAGGATTTTATAGTAACCTAATACGGTTGAGCAAAGACGAAATATTTTAGTATTTTTACAGTGATTGTCAATAGGATTGTTGTTTATCAAGTAGGACACGTTATGAGGACTTTTGAAGTTCATTTTAAACGTAGAACTATCTATTACTGCCTTATTTCATTTTAGAGGAATTTCGTTCTTAATTCTACCATAAACATTAAACAGTTAGACAAAAAACATCGGAAAAAAAATTAAGTTACGGCCCACTGAGTTATTGCTGCTAAGACCTGAGCCATCTGGCATCTGAAATCGTCTTTTACATTTTTTTTACTGATGGTACTTACTGCATACACATATTGAACTATCAAAGTCGCCTTTGTTAGTCAGCATGGGAAAGTTTATGAAACTAGATAAGTTGTCATAGAAGAAAGTAATAAAGCTATTGGTTGTTGTGTGGGTATTAGGTAGATGTGGATGTAGCAGCTGTAAAGTTGTTGAACTAGTCGATTTACGAATGCAATGTTAAAGAATGGTAGACAGCTAGTCTGAAAATTAATAAGACTGATAATCTCACTTTATTACGAGTTCTTTCAAGAATTAAATTGGATATTGAGAGACAATGTAAAATGTTCTCTAGTTCACAGATATATCCGTGTCCTTATGGTTATTTCGAAATTGAAACTGAAAGTCTTCACACCGCTGTACCCAGGAACATTCTTGAAGTTCTATATATAACCGGTAACATTTGGTTGCGATAAATTAACAAATATAGTTTGGTAGGTACACTGACGGAAAACATAACAAATATTTCCAGTATCATCATATCATATCAGCCGCAGGAAGTCCACTGCTGAACGTAGGCCTCCCCCAATGATCTCCACAAAGGACATTTCCAGTATAATTAAGATTAATAATTTTAATTAGAATTCAATTAATTTTATAGTTTCAATATTTCCCGCTGCAGTACACAAATGCCGGACAAAACATCTCGCTTGAGTGTCAATATTATCTTTCACGTTGTGCCTAATCAAGAATAATATAACTAAGCCCTCAAGGTTGAAATTAATGCAAAATGTAATTAGAACACAAGATATTATTACCATATAGATATCGTTATCAGTAATGATGTCAGCCCTGTCCTTTATAAATGATCAATATCGTTAGATTTTTTGGCATTTGGTTAGAACACCACCCTTTGACTTATTTAAAAAAAGAAAGTTTCTTGTAATGATATTATTCATTATTGTTATAATATCTGCATTTAGTCTCTAATTCACGAACTCTAAAAATATTAGCTTATCTAACGATAAATGATGAGACAAAAAAAGTTTGGTGGTTAGATAATGTGATAGCGCATCAGTCTCCCAAGGAGATGAGTATTTAATATAGGCATGTACTTTATTCTAACTTTAAAAAGAACTATTCTCGTAGTTATCATTTAACTATGATTTAGTTCACGTTACATTCAAAATCGATAATGTATTAGTAATATTTTCTAGAACTTTTGGAAGTAGTCGAAATTTCGTACATTTCGCATTGCACTAGTAGCTAAATGACTTGTCTCTGTAATATTTTTCAAAAGCTATAATATACGATACAAAACTGTGAAATGAAGTTATTACCAAGCCCTGTATTCACTAGGGAACATTTTGTCCTGCGGCCTTGTCAACCGTCATAATACGAGTAGTACGAGTATACTCGTATATGCGTATCAACATTTCAAAAGTCAACCTTCTGTGCCAACAATACACGCGATTTCCTTGTACCTCGACAGTCAACCGACAAGCTTTTGATAAATGAGGATGCGTGTTCCTTTATATTTTAGTTAATACAGTAGTTACTTCTGATTCGACATCTCTATAACTGGGTAATGTATTAAAGGCAATTTCTTAGGACTATGTCCTAAGATGTTGCATTTGTACCCGACAATAGGGTGATATGTCTACTCCATATAGGTGCCCAAGATTTTTTAGACAGTTCTAGTATAATTGCATAAAACATTTATAATAATCGCATTACTTCTTAAAATAAATAATTTATTTAAAACTTCAACGAGCAGTTATATTGATGAGGTATTTATCAAGGAACTGCCAACATTAAAATGATATCTGTCAAGATTGTTTAATCATCTAATTAATTAGCTTTGCCGTTCTCATAGATTTTATTAATTAAGTGATATTGACATACAATTATTTAATTAATCACTTGTCAAAGGTGTACAGTAGCTTGGTTTATCAATGGAACGTGATTTGCGATAAAAGAAGAAGAAGAAGTAATATAAAATCTTAAGTCTGAATAATGCAGTTTTCGCGAGTTTGTATATTAAACACCGTAGTTATGTGTACAAAGTAAAACCAACAAAAGAAAACAAATTATACAAGGAGCAGAATTGTAATAATTTTCCACGAGGAGTGAGGTATTTGAAAAAGTTTATTTCATTTACACTATATAGTCAAAAGTATCTAATTTAAGAATACATCGTTAACTAACAATTGTAATAGCTTCTACGTCAACCAGTTGTCGTATTTTATGACCCATACTGGCGCACCTTTACTAGAGATGTCCTATTTACGCACGTTCATGATCGAGTCCATATGAAGTCAGTCACGCATGTCCTACACGACACGTAGGGCTGTCAACTTTATTTGAGCAATTTAATTTTTACAAAATGTTAAAGAGAAAACAACACTCATTTAAAAATAAGTACCTGATTTTTATTTAATTTTTAATTATAATATCATGATAGTATATGTTATCAGATATGCTAAAGTTGACTTTTCGGACACCTTCCGTGTACATATATGCATGCGTAATACGACATAAATACTAAATATACACATCGAGTTAAAAAGTAATTATGTAAGAGAAAAATGGTGTTGTGTAATTCTTATTTAAGATTCCCTGTTTATATTCTACTTTATTTAAGTAAGTAAACGGTACTAACCGTTTACTTACGGATATTATAACAAAGATTTAAAATTACCTGCATTATCATTACATAAATTTGCTAACCTTGACAACATGATACTAATTTACCTACCAAATTGTACATTAGTATACATCACGGAGTATATTTTAATTGGTTTAGAACAAGTTGTCAACAAGCAATGTATGCGTGTATTAGGTTGTTCATTTCAAAACTATATGATTATTTTGAACAAGTCTTGTCTTGTTGAGTTAATGATTAGATGTTATTATATAAAATTACATAGCAGACGTCATTTAGTAATTTGGTAGTTTTTGTGCAGCTGGTTTACAAATAAAATGGTTTTGTCAAAACGATACTTCAATTGTTACATAATCGAAAAGCAGTTTCCTTACATTTTTTTTTAATTATTTTACATTACCATTAAGGTAATGTATAGTCAAGCAATGTCTGTGAGACAAGAACACATTAGAGTTAAGAATACCTGTATTAAGTACAAGTGTTTACTTACCGGATCTGAACTGACCTTAGACATTGAATATCTGATGCAGTCACTGATCTATTTATCTAATTACTCGTATTAAATAAAAAATAAACAAATCTCATGTTGACAACCCTGAGTTATATTAACATCACAGTGTAGTAGTTACAGCGAGGTACATTTTAATCGAAAAGTTTTAGGTATTTAATTACTTTTGTCTTAACAGTGACTATTAGAAGAGGAGACCAGCACAGTACAGTAGACCAAAACCTCGTTTCTAAGGAGAGGCTAATGTCAAACAGTAGACTATAAAAACTGTTGAAGTGATAATGATGAGCTGAGACCAACAAGGTATTATTTTTGTATAACTTAGGCTCGTAGTATTACAAACAGCTTCAGATACTAACCAATATTGATTTCTCTTCTTTATGACTGTTTCATTTCTACATCTTCGTATCGCACGAAATAGATACATTGAAATATTTAAAACCAGGATTTTTGACCTTATTTTTCACAATGAAATGTTTCACTTAATACTTTTTTATCGTCGGACAAACAATTTTACTGCCACATTAATATACATCAAAAATAGCCATGCATCAATTAATTAGGAATACAATCTTGTACAGTTTTTGTTAGCAAACATCTTAAAAAAGAAGTCCAAACATCACTATTTGAAAACAGCACAAAATGAAAATGAAAGACAAATTGAACTATACAAGTTTAAGTACACGGTTTGTATGTGTATTCATGTAATCAGACCACGTGTTTATTAAAAACATTGTTATTTTCCCGATCTTAAAAAACGACGGACTAATATCTACGGGACTTTCACCGATTTTGCCGAAATGGTAATTGCTTTTATCTATCGCATAATGCGTTAACTTACATGTACAAAGACACTAAATCTAATCTATTACAGTATCTTATTACTAAATACTTCCACAGTAAAGTTCAAAATATGTAACTTATATCATTAAAGAGCGGTAACTAATACACAGGTCAACTGAATGATATCAGTTAACTACATGCATACATAAAAAAAAATTTTTCCAAATAATATAACTCCGATCTTTACAACGATTTATTTATATACTCATTTAGTTAGTATTCATTATATTATACTAAAAAAAACACTACTTAATAAGAAAATAAAAAACAAAAACAAAAAGTTTTAGAACAGGTGCAAAGAATAATGATAATGAAAAAGTAACGGTCAATGCTCTCTTAAGTGCATAACAACATACCACATGACTGACTTTACATAAATAAATATAATTTTTACTATAAATACCTATGAGGGAAATATATTCGTTTAAGTAGGTCTCTGGGGTTAGACCCTTGCAGGGCTTAAGACGTAAAAGTATATATATGTATGTACTAGATGACCCACGCAACCTCATTTGCGTCTTCTATTACCCGTAGCGTGATAATTTTCCCTCGTTTTTGTAACTTTATTCATTAGTGCCCCGCTCCTATTGGTCTTAGCGTGATGATATATAGCCTATAGCCTTCCTCGATAAATGGGCTATTTAAAAGTGAAATAATTTTTCAAATCAGACTAGCGGTTACTGCGATTATCGCGTTCAAACCAACAAACAAACTCTTCAGCTTTATAATATTAGTATAGATGTACAAGGAAGAAATATTTAAAATGTCTTAGTATAATCTTTAGAGAGTTCAACAGGACAAAAACAGTACTAAGTCCTAGACATAAACTAGACACATTTGATAATAAACGTTACCAACTAAAGTATTAATGTAACGTTTCGAAAGTACCTGAAAAGTCCTGTTGGAAATAAAACTTTTTTTATTTTCTTTATGAAGATTTGTATAATAAGTATTTACTAATAGCCTGCCTGTAACGTTACAATAAACTTTTAGAAGACACGAAATCTCCTTTAGTCTTGTATAATCAAACTTATTTCTAATTCGAAAATCCTACCACAGTTTAAATAGGAGCTGTGTTTTTGTTGCTTTTATTATTTTATTTCCTTCAAATTTCGTCATCACCACCATCAAAGCTTCAGTTTTGATGATGCCGTTTTGTTACCAGATTCTTCGGCGTATCGTTAAAATGATATATGATTTTTTCTGTTTGTATTTATCAGAGTAGGTACTTGTCTCTTCTATAAATAACACGCTACAGCAGAGGAGCAGTGATCATAAACTGACAGCCTCGGTGGCGCAGTGGTAGTGAATGCGACTGCTGTGTCTGAGGTCTCGGGTTCAATTCCTGGGTTGGACCAAGTGTTTGTGTGATCTACAAATATTTGTTTCGGAGTTTGGGTATTTTCTATGTATAATGTGTATGTATTTACAAAAAAAAGTATAAATGTATTCATATCAGTTGTCTAGTACCCATAACACAAGCTCTGCTTTGCTTGGAACTACATGGCGTTGTGTTTGATGTCCGAAATATTAATTATTATTATTTATTAATAAACATGTTTGAAACTCCAGGGAATGGGTAGTTGCACGTAAAAATTGATCATATTTAATAAAGCAATACCTTTAGTGCTCCTTGTGCACTTATTCTTCACATATCATTAAATAATTTAATGTTTGTATTTCTACTGTAAATTTAAACAGATAATTATCTGAAGTCTGTTTAAGTGCAAAGAAATACGTATATTATTATTTTATTGCAAGTCTGACTACCTTTTTTGTACTCATAATCATTGTACCAACAATTAAGAAAGAAAAAAGTATTTCCTGAATAGTCGATAAACTTGTCACTAGTTTCTTGTGCAGATTTATTAATAGATAAGACTCAAGTTAATTTATTTTATAGTCGTAAATTAACTGCACATATGTTCATACCAGAAACCAAAAAATAAATGTAATTTTCCTTATTACTATCTTAAAACATGTTTTTTCAAATATATTATTAATTAAGTAAACAATGAATTTTAAGTAATCACGACCTGATAAAGATGATTCAAATAATGCCCTTATCTATATTAATATTATAAAGCTGAAGAGTTTGTTTGCTTGTTTGTTTGTTGGTTTGTTTGAACGCGCTAATCTCAGGAACCGCTTGTCCGATTTGAAAATTTCTACCAGTTTTGGATAGTTCGTTTACCAATAAAGAATGTTTAAAAAACGGGGGAAAATTTTCCCGTTACGAGCAATAGAAAACGCAAACGAGGTGGCGTGGGTCAGCTAGTACAAAATAAAATTGTTAGAAAAATAAATGTTATATTTTGAATAATTAAAAAGTTTCCAAAAAAAGAAAAAACTAAATTGAACGTAACGATTTACTTTGTTCAAGATTTTCTTAGTCGTGTTCATCGAGTTAGTAATAGACTACGGGCCCGTATCGAAAATTGATGGGTCATGTGAACCACCAGGAGACTTTTTTTGCCGTACAAAAATAGTGAGCCACAAAGTTGGATTTCTTTTTGATTTCCCGGCGATTGTCTCGCTCAATTTAGTCATTTAATTTTAGACGGCATCGGTCCCATTCAATTTCAATATCTCTTCTAATCCATTATCTCGCAACGCCGTACAAAAATTATGTGACAAGGGAGAAAAATCGACGGTTCCTACTCCCTCCCCTTTACCTATACTCAGTTGGACAGCTTCCAAGTGACAGCATAGTGCTAAATGTTATTGTTTTATGCCCCTGTATCTTTCAAAAAAGTCTCCTGGTGGTTCACATGACCCATCAATTTTCGATACGGGCCCGTAGTCTATAATGCTCTGTGAATAAGTTAGATTACCATTTAAAACTTAAAGAAAACAAAACCGATATTATAAATCATTAAATAGATCAAGCAATCGATGTGTGTTCACCAGGGACTTGAAGATAACAATACTATTACATATTTATATGTTAGACCTATTTCTTTATATTATTGTACTCTAGTCTATTTGTTATTCATTACTCATCTCATTGCAGTAATAACAGTACCATATTTCAAACTAAAGTTGATCTACTTTAAAGCTGATTGCTTTACCTGGCATTATTCTTCCGACAAAGACCTAATGACCCCATTTTTTTCTGCGCAAGCGCAATTGTTGTTACGAATTCGCAAACTACGTTATATCGAGATAGGGGTGAAAGTAGACAGGCTTTCACTGCGCTCAGTGTCCAGATAACTAATATTTGTAGTGTGACAGTAAGCTTTAAATAACGAGAACAAGTTGTTCTGCAAAATTTCAATTATTATCTGAGATTCAGTTGTTTACTAGCCAAAACAACCAACACATTATTATTTTTTGTAACTTACTATCAATTTGAGATTAATTTAATTAAGTGCATTTAGTATTCGTCATGCCATGCCATAGCGTGGAATAGGCTGATTATGATGATTATTTGTCAGCCAGCAACACAATATAAAATAGTTCTTTAAAGACATTGCTTAACAGTACTCTTCCAACTGAAGTCGATTAAACAGAAGGTGTGCAGACATGCTTATTAACTTGGTCGAAGGTTCGAAGCATATTAAATCATCTTGCTAAACATTAACCAAACTGAAAATTGCACAGTAATGAATAGGTTTCGCTCTAACACTTGCACATATTTGTATAATAATTCACTAATCACGATTTATCTCTCCTAAACGTCATACTCGACACGACTTTTTGAATTGTAAATAACAAAATTTAAAATGTCTTTCAGGGACACCTACTTCAGAGCTAAATTAAACCTTATGGAAAATGACATAAGCTGTGAAATTAAAATAATGACAGAATGCTGCTTGCTAAATATGTTAGCAAGCAGACATTACCGTCTGAAAAAAAAACGGAATTGAAGTTGCTCCTCCGCTATGAAACATTTTGACACCATTCTTTAAAACTAAAATATGAAAAATTTATTATTGCAAATAATCAAGTGTTACACGTTTTCAATGTCACTTATGACATTTTATAAATTTTTAATAGGATGTAGTGAACATTTTGATGTACCAAATCCTTCTACAGAATATATCTTAAGAATTACTGCCGGTGCTTGTCGGCGTTAACCGTGGAAAGCAATGCTACTGAATTTTACGACTAAAGCCATTCGTACTGTATGATATTTTATATTTCTGAATTAATTAAACCTTTAAGATTTTCCAATCTTTACTCATTATCTTTTCTTAATGTTATTACTACAACGTGTTGTTAAACAGACAATGAGTATTTTTAATGATATGTATAAACACAGCGTATCGGCAAACATAATAATGATATAGAAGAATCATCGCCTAGCAATCATAGCAATTCAAAATTTTATTACCAGTAATTTCATTTTCCGTTCTGAATAGCTTGAAATATTTTTTATCGTGCGTACATTGATTAGATAGCCGATTCTGTGACTAATAAATCTTAGGAGGTCAATTGAAATTTTGAGTTTTTAATAGCTTAAAGATTAATTCCATGTAGATCAAAACATGAACGCCGAAGCCGCAAAATGTAGATGCAGGTTTTTATGTTATGCCTTACCGAAATAAAATATAATAAATTGAATCAATATATCATACCAAATGTAGAAATAACAAGAAAATTAGAATAAAGATTAATTTATGTTGATGAAACAACATATGCACAGCACAAATTAACATAAGCAGTTAAGATATAAGTTCAGCCACACCGGGAGAAACTGCACAGATGTGGAGACTGGAGAGAGCGTTTTATTGTCACGTCAAATGTCACCGCCTCATTCGTTGACAACAATTACTTTACACACTATAATTAAAATAATTCCCACTCACATGGACAATGAGTACTAAACAAAATTACAAAAGATTGTGGAGGTCAACGTAATCTTACTAAGTTATTTTGTTTAAAAATTATCGTCGGTACGCTATTATTACGTGGCTCACTAACCGAAAATCAGAAGAAAAATCAAATCGACATAATGACATTTAATAAAGTAGTTTGTCAACGACATAATGATATTATGTATAGATTTTTTGTTTTACAATCAACATTTTATCACTGTAGTGATAACATATCAATTGCGACACGAAAAAACTCTCCTCATTGCGCTATGATGGACCTACTTGGCGCCAATCAACATTAGTAAAAAAGGTAATGATAATAGGTATGTAATTATAATAGGTATCTAGAAGCTGGAATAGAAGTTAAATTCAAAAGAAGGTGACGGTCACGTATAGAATACCTAGAAACACAAACGACATTTATTTTAATTGAGCGTTGAATAATTAAAGAAAATATCTTGAGATTATATTAAAATTATGTTGACCCCTGTATCATGCGAGAATTCATAAGTCCTAGTTTGCATGCTATTGGTACGTGAGCACTAACTATTGAATATAAAATAAATCTTAATAACTATTCAGTACCTACCTAACTATGTGATGGCCACACTAACCATAACGGGATAGTACCTAATCTTCAAAGCACCATTAAACATTAACAACAGGGGAGCAGACCCGAGAACTTTCATTTTTGTTTTTGTAAACATGGAAAACAATTATTTAATTATGTTATGTTGCCACTTCTGCTACTGCTTCTTCAAGAAATTTCAGCATAACGTCGGGCACTTCTAAGGTTAAATATTACTAAGTTGAAAACAAATCAAACCGAAGTGAATTATATCCATATTGGAGTAATCATTTGGTACATTTCGATCATTGTCGTGTCACTCAAGGCCATGTGAGACAAAAGTTACTTCAAATGTCACCTAATTTGCTCTGGTAAATGCATTGATGGAAAATTAAAAAAGACAAGAAATAACTTTAAACAACAACAATTATTCTAAAGGTTAACAGTTTAGGTTCGTTTCAAAAGTTTTTAAAAGTCGATAATTATGTTATGAGGCATCCATGACATCACTGTTAAGTTAAAGCCAATGAAAAAGTAAAATTGTAACATAATCACACAAGTTATGCGAATAATTATCTATTTAGCTTTTATTCGTATATTGGTATTTATTTACTTTTTCACAGGAAATAATTCTCACTTATAAGAAATGTAACTATTCCGAGTCTTCATATTTTTATACTGTAAACAGGTTTCAGTTTGCGTAAAACAAAGTTTTTAAAAACTAAACATTTGATATAAAATGAATCGATGCTAAATATTTTATTATCTGCACACCAGTTTACTAAGTACCTATCATTAAGCACAAAATCATCTAAGATAAGCATAGTTAAATTCTTGGAAACCGTTAAAATATAGTTTATAAAGTTAACGCATAGAGAACGAACGCTTAAATGAACAGATTATTCCAGAATCCCATCTTCAAGATTCGTGTAGAGCAAACGGTAACTAAAAATGAATATTAGGTTAACAGTAATAAGTTAGTAACTTACTAAAAAGTATTTAAAAATAATATAAAACAATTTAAAAGTAAAACTAATTGCTAAACTGTTAAACTGTTTCTTATTGCACCGAACTAGTTAGTCAAACGCAAGACCAATGAAAAAACTGAAAACCAATTACTAGAAAATAACATTTAGTTAGATACGTAACAGTTCAACAAATTTTCATTAAAATATTGAATAATGAATTTAAATAACAATTCAAGGTTAACGAATTTCATTAGTTAACTTTACATGAGTTAAAACTTGACAAAATATTACCAACCATTACTTAGACACTCGTACTAGTCAACCGATAAATACATTGTGCAGGTAGATTTAGAAAATTAATGGCTTACAAATTTCTGTTCCTGTGTTTTTAAAAACATAAATAAAATTATTGTACAAGTTTTTGATAAAACGAGCATAGAGAAATGTTCAAAAATACTTACCAAGGATATCGTGCAATTTGTCACAAACTATTCGTATCGTCGTTACTTCGATTCGATGTCGAATGCACGTTGCAATTCAAGTCCTCGGGAGAGATTTTTTCGGATCACTCAATTCTGCTCACTCTCGCACTATCACTTTTAAAGCACGACCGGCTTTTTTCTGAAGTTATCACGCCAAAGTGTGTGTGCGTCCGTGGGACTGGTGCGTGGTGTCGAGTCGGTAGTTCGGAGCGGACTGGCCGCCTGTCGACTTCGACAGTCGAGCGCACCGCACACCGAAACTCGACTTGTGTGTTCGCTAAACACAGTATAGAAGCATGCTGCACCGGTTGATTCGATAAATGAATTCAATGTTATATACTTATTTTCTTGTAGTTTTAGAATAAAATGAACTATTATAGCCTATTGATATGAAAGTATCAAACGAAATTTATATGGGTTGACTTTCTAACTATTAAAAGTTTATCCTATTCTATCTATAGTATTTCAAAGAATCTACAAATACAATTTCTATTAACACATATGCACGTGTTATCAATCAAGTACCCTAGACCTTCAGAAAACTTGTGTGCATCATAGAATATCTAACAGAGACACACTAACAGAGAACACTGTGTCTTAATGTTGGAAAACGTTTTAATGCACGCTCACGATCGCGATCGTACGACTATCGCACCACTCCACTTCTGCTATTTACACCCCACCACCTTTAATATTCATTACTTTTTTCTAACATCAAGATGCTGTAGCGAACCAAAAATGTGGTTTTTATGTTATTAACGACAGACTGTTTATTTAGATAGTTACAGTTCATATGCTATAATGCTTATCAGTTATATAATTATCAATTTGTGTTGTTAAATGTCATAGTAGACATTTCACAATCAGTGTACTTCTCGATAATAATAATAAAGTGGAGCTAACAATTCTAGCTAACATACTAAATGCATTAAAATTACACGGTTCATTACACGGCAGTTTCTTTACGTAGTAGATAATACAAACATGTATGTTGACGTGATAATCCCAGAATCACGAATCCGGGTTATATAACTAATATAAATCCAACTATAGAATTAAGAAGCGTTACATAAAATCCCAAGTTAATAAAAGGTGACCATGTGAGATACTAAGAGTCCATCTTGACTGAGATGGACTGCACGGTTGGCCGAGTGGTTTCAGCGGTCGCCACGCCGCTTGCTACTGCGCCAAGTGTCTTGGGTTCAAATCCCACGCGGTACAACACTTTGTGTGATCCACGAATTGTTGTCCCGAGTCTGGATGTTCTTTATGTCCGTTTCATGTATGTTTGTAAAGTTCCCCACGACACAGGATGTTTATTCCTAATGTGGGAGTTGTCTTTTTTAAAAAATCAAAAAAAAATCTTCTACAGTTATAAATATGTGTATTATGTGATGTATTATAATACTAGTTTAATTTAACCAGTTCCATCTAAGCTATGATTTAAAGATCTCATTACAATTTCGTCTCAACAGATGATTGTGTTTCCTAGTCAGGAAATCATTACTTTCATTACATTACATTGACTCAGATACAATAATATGTCTATATTCTAACAGCTGCTCCAATTATAAGACCAACATACGGATACGCACCTCGACCGGAGTTGTAGTAGTGATATAATTAAAGGATTACCAGCACTGCGTAAGCTACACAGGCAAAAACCCAGAGTCTATTAGAGGTAAAAATAATTAAAACAGCATGGAACAGATTTTCAATTTTCAAAAATAATTTTGATAGACGCAAATTGAAAGTGAAAAGCTCTTACTGGGTGAAGTGGCGACACTGGCGAGCTCATAGGTCATAAACTTGCATTCATAATATCTCTCCTGTGTAGTATGTATTAATATATATGTATTATATATAAGTATGTGTATTACTGTATGTATTTGCATTATTAGTTTAATTATATTGAGACCTCTGCTATTTATTATTCGCCCATGATGTGCACCTACTTCATGTTTTCTCTGCATTGCCCAGCCGGTCGACTGGCAGAAAATGCCTTAGGCATTAAGTCCGCCGATGCATGTGTTTGTGCATAAAGATGTAAATAAGTAAATAAATATCAAAAGCTTACACCGGGTACATAAAATGCTAGTTAAATTTCTGCTATGGTCGTGAAATAAACGTCTCGGTAATGCATTGCTCCTAACTTAGGTACTACTTAGATATCCTAACTAACTATTATCCCATCTGAATACAATTACATTCCCATGGAAAGGTAGATTTAGGCCCGGTGTAAAAAGAATCAGCTAAAACTCTTTGAGATTGGCAGGTCTTCTTGTGATCTTTGAGATCAGTCCAATGTGATAAAGAAAGAAATGGATAGGAAAACGATAATGACGGTGACGATAAGAGGTCTTACAGAAAATTTATGACGCATAAACCGTAAACTTAAGTCGAGAAATAGATGCTAAAAATGTTTACTACTTTCTCGCAATTAAGAGATTTATCCACCTCCTATAAAATCTATTTTTCATATACTCAATACCGTAATGAATAATATAGGTGCATAAATTAACTATAGTTAATGGATATGGGAAACAAAAATGTTTTTTTAATCATAATAATCTCAAACAAATGTGTATAATTAAGTTAATCCTTTAATATAAAGGAGAAACAGATACAACAACCAGATAAAACAGTTATATTACTAATGATTTACTCTTTAGAATTAGTTATTTTGCATAGTAAAAAGGAAAGAAAAGTTTATGTCTTGATTCTACGAGAAACATAATGACATGTCTATTAATGATATTCGATAAACGGTACAAACTCTCCTAAACGACTCAATATTTGTTTAATAAAATGATGTAATTACGCCGCGACTGTGGGAAAGTAAATAAAAAATGTCTTAAGTTGATACATTCTCACTACAATGGTACAGTTACGTGCGATATTAATTCATATCCTATGAGTCTGATCTCAGAAAGAACGATGATAGTTAGATTTATAATTTGTTTTCATTTGTGATTTCTTAACTTGATTTTTTACTTTTTATGTTTGTGTATGTGTTTATTTGTCTTTATATATTGTAATTATAAATTAAAAGAACGGTACACACCGCTATAATCAATGTAGTATAAATCAATAACAATTACTTCTTTAAATTGGTTTGGTTTTTATTTTAAAATTTATGTTACTATATTATAATTATAATATATTGTAATTCAAAGGCAATTCTTTCATTCCATTAGTAAACATAGCATTAGTTACTAAGGGGCCTGATAGAAATTACGTTACAAGTTGAGGGTGGAGAGGGTTAATGTTATGTACCAAGCCGCAAGGGATTGTAAGCTTCGTTATGTCACGTGTACCTAATTTAAACTTCAATACTTTACATTTTCCACCATTTATATGAACAGAAATATTCGGTTTGGTTTGCAGCTGTAAGTACGCGGGAAGTTTGGCAAGCATACGAATCTAGCATAAGATTATATCACCAGAAACGTCTAAATAAATAAAAAAATTGACTCATGTTTACCCTTTATTAAACTGAAAAAACTTCTGAATTGAATTTTAGCAATCCACTATTATCGTTTTTAAAATAACCTTATGCCATTTGTAAGCTGACAACGTATGACAAGTCTTCATAATGATATTAGTTAAAACGAGTACGCGTAACAAACAATGAAACCAAATTTCGTCATTATAATATTAGCACTAGGCAATCTTCCATCACAAGACGAAACCAGAGATAATTTCAATTAAATCACGCCATAGGTATGCCAGTATTTTGATTTTCATATTTAATCACTACCTACCAAACCTACCAAACAATGGAATTGAATGTCAATTTTTTTGATCTTGCAATTTTTAGTGTAGGTACTAGAGATCGCATGCATGCTCAAGGTTTGCCCATAATCCATTTTCGTTTGCCACTTCAAATTCTAGTGTGTACTTATATTGCTCTTTAAAAATACTAGCTTCCGCACTTCTACTAAGGACTTTATGCACGCTGTATTTTATTTGCCAGCATAAATGAGCATGTATTTTCTAAGTTAGATGTGTATTTTTTATCTTTGCAATTATATACAATCGCGTGCTGCAATATTCAGAGCCATGAACAATTTTGAATATTGAAACTTTTTATTATATTTAAATACATTTGGTAAATCTCATGACTTATGATGGTCCTATGTCCTCTATATGTGGCAGCAATCCGCCATCGCACTCGGTCGTGAACTTCGCATTTTATCTCGCTCCACGTCTTTCCGACCTTCTTCACCTCGTCTGCAACTGTGCGCCAAGTCTGTTCGGAACAGCACCGTTTTCATTTTCCTTGAGGATTTCCATCGAGCACCTAATTGGCGATATGAACGGAATTCCTACGGAGTGTGTGACCAATCCAATTCCACTGTTCAGGTGTTTTACAGCAATGCTCCATGAAGATCATGGGAAGTTCTCTCGGGCCAGTAAATATTGAGGATTCGATGAAGACAGAAGCTTACAATGACCTGATACCGGTGCGAGATGTCCTAGGTGTCCTTCCACGTTTCACACCAATATGGATGGAATATCTTTGCCTTTACTCTTAGCGTCAATTGCCATGACAACCACACGTGCCGTAATTATACGAAGGTTGCCCTAGCCTTGGCAATGCGCGAAGTAATATTCTCTTCAGTTTCTCCAGTCTCGGCCACCATGTTCCTGAGGTAGGTAAACCAGTGAGCGCGCTCCACATCCTCTGCACCAATCCCAGGTAACATACGTTTCTGATATTTAAAAAGATTGATATAAATAAAAACTGCCTTTTTAGTCACGAATCAGTTTTAGTTATAGGCATGTGACCTTGACTTGTCGAGCTTTCCATGCTAATATTCTTATTTTTGATTCTTGAGAAAATATTGAATATTATGTAGGCAACTCTTGACTGTATTAACACATGCGAGTGAAGCTGCGGTAAAAAATTAGCCATGTTCTTTCTTAAATACTGAAATGTTATATTGAGCCTAGTCTATAATGCCCACTACTAGTCGACCTATTTATTTTTGTTACCCTTTGGATACAAAAACTTTAGTGTAGATGTTTCTACGTCATCATCTTCCTAGCTTTCATTATTCCCAAGATTATTTGAGGTAGGCTACTGTTTGAACGTAATTCAGCTTATTTTATTTACTTGTACTTTGTGCTGTAGCTTGATATAAGACCACATCGAGTAATAAACCCGAAATTTCTTAAAAATTAAATATCAAAATCTAAATGAGTTAATATCAACGACTCGTTTCTACCAATGGATAAAAAATGCAAAAAGTGTCTCAATTTTATAGAAAACTATATACTTTTGGTAAAGAATGTTTCTTCGTTAGCTTTTTATTACTCTAATTTAAATAAACCATTTGGATTATAAATCTCATTGCAAATGAGTTTGTTTTGTCAAAACCACTAAAAATTGCATTAATAATGTGACATCACAATTTATTTCTAGCACAGAATCAATGTAATTAACTGGCAAAAATATTTCTTGCTTGAATAGCAATTTCACATGTGTGGTGCCACACAGATTAAGCAATGTTTTCAATTAAAGACATTCAGCATTGACTCCGGCCTTTATTGCTTACACGTAAGAAAAAAGCCCTATAATCTTATTATTTAAACTAGCTGTACTCCACGGTGTTACCCTCGGTTATTGTCGTACCGCGAGTAACGCCGCGGGGCGAAGCTAGTCTAAAAAAGTCACATAAGTTACTCCTTATATCATCAGCTACCTATCAGTCAAAGGCCCTTTAAAATCGGTCCAGCCGTTCCAGATATTAGCCGGAACAAACAGTAAGGCAAACAGACAGATACAAAAATTAAAAAAGAAAATTTTGGTACATGTACCGTTGGTACACGGTACATGTACCAAAATTTTCTTTGCATTTAGTAAAAAGCAGTTATTTTAATATTACAAACAGACACTCTAATTTTGTTTATTTGTATAGAGTAGTAGTATAGTATACATGCTTTATAATCTTCTATCTAACTTAGGAAGTTGCAATGTCGACAAACATCATAATATATGCAATCATGAATCAAGAATGATTACATTTCGAGAAATCAAAATATTTTTAAACGTGTTTTAAGAACTTAAAGAATTTCTAAGACAGCACAGGACATTGAATGTTTCATAACAATAATGATATCTTCTGGATATTGGACCATGATAAGCTTTAAACTATCATTGTCTAATCACTTTTATGGTCGGACCGTGCCTGACGCCAACCCTTAAGAATGTAGTTGTGTTGATACCAGACAAAGAAAGAAGATAAATTATGATAACTGACCGAATAGTCCCGGATGAGTAATAAGACTAAGATTTTAATTGTTTGAAGTGACCGTCCTATGTTGGGGACACCACTATAACAGAAACATATTATTTTAAATAGTACTACATAAATTCTGTCCCTATCACTTGGTAATTGACGCCCTGACAGTGCTACTTTAAAGAAATCTCTTGCCTTGCACAAGCAATTGGTGAAAGAAAATTGCCTACGGTATTTACGCACCAATACGAACTTCAAATCTTCAATATAAACCTTTTAAAAATAACGTACTTTTACCCAAAGCGCCGGGTTTTATTACAGCTACATGTATATACAGTTTTGCTCCATATAACACAAGAAAGTAATATTATGATTTATCTACTACATATGCTTGTCGTGTAACGTTGTGCCTACGATGAACTCCGAAACTATAGAAACGATTTTAATTTTTATATTAATTTGAGTTTTGTTGGTGTGCTTACGGCTATGGCTACGGCTCCTATCAGCCGAGCATGATTGAAAAGAGACGCAGAAAAATATAAGAAACAATCAACCCTATTACCATAAACGAAAGCCTCAAAAACTTAATTTAAGAATTTAACTAAATTTAAAGAAGAATCATTAGAATGTATTAAAAGACATATATACTCACGACATCAAAGAGAATGCTAATGAAAGGCTAATCAAGGCTAAGGGGGTCATTAAACAGAAATATTTTATAAAGAAAGAGAGAATTTTTAATGTTGGATTATTAATGATAACCTTTATTATATATAATTTACCGTTACTGTGATGCGAAAGGACCTATTCAAGCGTTACGAGTAATCAATGTGCTTTTAACGTTACTTAAGTAAGTACCTACCTTATTTTTTAGATTATGTTTTTAAAAAAATATTAATTTATTTGTGTAAGTTAATCCATAAATACGTTACCTACTAGTACAGAGCTGGCATAGCTCATTAATTCGCGAAAACTCTAATTAATGATCTACTTGTCTGATCTTATTAAATTGAATGGAAACGGAGGTTTATTAAGTGTATTTATCACATTTAGAGTGTGTAATTATTCATGTGAAAAACGTTTTAAGTTCAACACTTATATTAAAACCTCATAATGCAATCAGTCTTAAAGAAAAACAGATAGGTTTTATGTTATGTTCACACATATTAAAACTGATAGTAGCAAATGTCAAGTAGATCGAGAAAGTCGTAATACAAGGCTTTAAAAGGTTTATTCGATTTTTATACGGTCTTGATTAATAAAGCTTTCTCTAGTAACTGTAATATTCACTGATGTTTTGCAGGAGTTCTATAAATTCTTATACACATAACACGCCGGTATCGTGAAAAATATATGATAACTTTTAGAAACATTTTAATCAGTGACTATCCTTCTATCTTGAATACTATTTAATCACAGCCCTCTGAGAGTCTAGAAAGTTATTGCTTTAATGACCAACCTTAGCAGGATATTGAGAGATCACAATTTAATTACACGGGAAGGTAACAATTAGTCGACGATGCAATTTGTAATTTTGTCCATGAAGAAAATATGGGTTGATTAATTGTAAGAGTCGGTCCTCGCCCGCAGAGTTAGGAGAGAGTAGAGATTTATAGTTGTTACATGATCGCAAAACATGCACAAGGTTATGTATATATATGATAATGTCAACTTTTAGCGTCTTCGTTTTGTAGGTAATGTCTTTAAATCATACTAAAATCGTCTTAGGCCAGTCTAGAGATCTGAGCCTCGCGGTGTTACCCGCCGTATAACATCAACCGCAGGTAACGCCTCGGTTCGAAGTCGCCTAAGTTACTCCTTACATAGTAAAAAGCGGTTATTTTAATATTATAAACAGTAACCCCAATTTTATTTATTTGTATAGATAATTTACGGCAGATAAGTAGAAAAGTAATGAGAAGTCAGTTGTGCCCACTTCGCACTGCAAAGCAAAACTTGCCATCAACAATGTAATTTATACTCTCGATTGTCGGCACTTGATGTAACTTGCTGAAATACATTTTATTTTTCTGCCAACTTCTTCTTCATCCAACTCCCTTCTTCTAATTGCATTGTGCATCGTTGGGAGAAGTGAATAGAGCTCAAGAAGACTATATTGCAAACAAATAAGAAAAAAAAAAAATTATCATTTTTCCGGAAACTTTTCTGACCCCCACGTACATAGTGATAATAAGTTTTATCTGACCTGAAAAAAAAAAATAATAAATATCGCAACTTTTAAGATATTGTTTTAAAGTTACTTTTAATGATATTTCAAGAAGAAAATATGAGACTACGCTTCACGTGGGTCATCACGTCAAAGGTAACCTGAGAATTGAGAAATGCTAAGTGCGTTAGTTTAAAGTGTTTGGTAATTAGTTATGTGTTTAACGGTACATTGTAGATAATTTATTAACATAGGCCTTTTAATGAATATTTTTACGAAATTAATATTTACGTTAGTCTTTAGAATTGATAGACCTATGTGCTTAACATATAATTTGTAAAAGAGTAGAAGCTATTTTAACAAATTTATATACATTGCCTAAGTTTGGCTATTTATTTTAGCTCTTTGTTTTAATGTTACTACACAATGTTTACAATTCGACCGACATTTTATATAAATAGACTTAATTCCAATAATTTATTACATCAAGAAATTATCTCATCAAGAGAACGAATAATTGTTAGTTTATGCAACAAAAACAGTTTGTTTTAACTACATGCCATTGTACGATAACGCGGCAATTGTCCCGTTTGTAAGATAATGGAAGTAGCTTCAAGCGGATAATCTATCGCAGTATGCGACAGAAATACGTCTCTTGTGCGGACGATTGGCCTACTTCATACAAGTGGACGTCCGACTTATTTGTTGTCAGATGTCATATACAAATCCAAAGTAACTATAGTTATATTGTAGATATTCACTCACATCTATTCAACAGTATTTAATTGTTCACTTCTGTAAATATGTCTCACCTTCGAAATGAGCTTTAGGGTTACTATGGTGTCAAGGCCACAAGCTGCCAGCGAGTAGGAAAGAGACCTCAGGCAGCAGAATGAAATCCTTCTACCTTCTAGTTCGGTAATCTGATTTGTTAGTTTAAAATCTCTAAATTTCATCACACTTTTACATTTACGGCGTCTACTAGGTAAAGAGTCCTAACATATAATATGGCCTAGTATTTCCGCAACAATACTCTGAGCCCTAGGTTCTAGCACTTACTTCCTACGTGATCGAATCTATTTATTACCATTGATAAACCACATGACATTTGGCTCGCGGAACTAGATACAAGCAAAGTTATCAATGTACCTACTTATCTAACAACATGGTCTGGCCGTAACTAACGAGCACTTTTGCAATTGCAATTTAAAAACCCTTAACTTATCGTTCTTATTCACCTTGAAACATTTCCTTATGACTTTCCAATTTTTTATGGGATAGGGAGCAAACGAAGAGACCGATCGCCTCATCTGCATAACTGTTAGAAATAGGCCTCTACGTGAAATTATAAATTGATATACAACTGTGACACAATGAAAGTTAAAGGGAGCTTCTTAACCTAACAAGATGTAGGTTAGCTTGTGAAGTTTTCCATTCTCGCTATACTAGATTAGAGCACGTCTTACTGTTTTAAACCGACTTCTAAAAAGGAGGAGATTCTCAACTTGGCTGTATTTTTTTAATGTTCGTTACCTCAGAACTTGAGACTGGGTGAACCGATTTTGATGATTGTTTTTTATTTGAAAGCTGGTGCTTCCCTATCCTATTTCAATTTGGGCCAGATCGTATAGTCGTTTTTGTTTTTAATTATTTTGTTTTTTATGGTATAAGAAGGAAAGGAAGGTTCACCTAAAAAGAGACAGTAACGTACCTAGTTATAGGTGTCCATCAGTACTACAGTTAGGTACTTAACTACAAGCAGTCGAAGAGCCGCAGTGTTTACCGTGACCCACAACAGCTGGACAACTGCAATTCAAGAGTCACAAGTGCGTGCTCTTGGAGTCCGTTTCTAATAATCAAGGGAAGGAGGATTTTTTGCTCTAATCAAGTTTTTATTTTTTTGAAGACAACTTCTGCACTACTTATATTCCTGTGGATATCGTGGGGAACTTTACAAACATACATGAAACAGACGTGTGTCACATGTGGGGTTTTAACACACAGCGCAATAGAAAGTGACGAGGTGACCGCATCTGTGCATTTTTTATTAACCCTTTAGTGCCCAAGCACAGCTCTCCCACGCACGCACGTACGAGTACTTATTCGTTAAAAAATTAAAATTTTGAAAGAAATCTATTAAACAAGCTTGCTTAGTAGTCAGAGCCCTAGAAAAATCTTTTTTTTGTCACAGTTTTGTTTGCTGGATAAACATTTTATTAGGATAGTGCGTCAATGCGAATTTATCACACATACATGAATATTTTGTAATGATAATAATAATTTTATAATCTTGTAAGACAGTCGTAACGCAATATTGCACTTAAATAACCTTGAGCCGTCCACACTTTATGCCAATGCATCTGCTTAGTAAATGTAAATTAATAGGTAATTGGAGTGTGTGGATTACAAAATAAATGCTACCGTTGCAAACCACACAGCACATACCTAAACTGTGTTACTTAATGAGAAATTGCGGACGTGAAGTAGGGCAGTGTATTCGAATGAAAACCGCAGACAGGGTGACTGGTACACGGCATCGCTGTCTGTACCATTTTTTTTCATATTTTTAAGTATTAACTACCAAAATGACAACTCTGACTGATAAAAAGCATCATTCAAGAGTGGTGGTCACCATTCTCATTGCGAACGTGGACAATGCTCTATGGTGACCCAGATTATGACGGCCCAGTGAGATGCTTTTGACGTTCCGCTTTAAGGACCTGGGTTTATTTTTCCAAGTTCGAAGTTTTGTTAAAACTTTGTGTATTATAAATACATATATGATCTTGTTTACGTAAAGTCTTTCAAATATTGAGGTTATTGTCATCCGATTATAGATTTATTTACAATGTAACATTATTATCCATAAAAAAAAAATATGTACGAGTATTTTAATTAGTTTAGGACACTTGCTTGTCACCTCAATGGCATAAAAAGTGTATTAATTCACTTTGAATTTAAACAATGACTTCAAATGAAATGCGACTATTTAATTTTCTTTGGCATTTTTCATTCCTATATATACACAACGTTTCAAAGATGCTTAAACAATCCTCCAATACTGTAATAGTCCCGTAAGTTCATCGTGGGAGAGCCACGCATTGGTATGAATGGGCCGGCTCGACCGGAGTAATACCTCGGCCTCACAGAAAACCGGTGTGAAATAGCGCTTGCACTGTGTATCACCGAGTGAGTGAGGATACCGGAGGCCCATACCCCAAGGGTCCGGTTTGCGTTAATAACAGCGATCCCGGACCCCTCCCTTCTCAGGCGCAGAGTTGGCACACCGTGTGGTTTTAGTCGGTTCGATTACGACACACCGCCCCGCCGCAAACCCCGGCGGGGTGACGGCCCGAGGGGGTTTCCAAACGTAAAAAAAAAAAAAAAAAAAGGCCCATACCCCAACCCGTACCCCTATCCCCCTCCCCTTCCCCCAAAGGCCGGCGACGCACTTGTGACGCCTTTGGTGTTGCGGGTGTCCATGAGCGGCGGTAATCGCTTACCATCAGGCGATACGTCTGCTTGTGTGCCACCTATTTAATAAAAAAAAAAAGTTCACCGAGTTAGGATTTATTTCTTCTTAATTTCACTCTAGCTTTATAAACTGGTAATGCATCTTCTATGCATACACCTAACTCTCTCATAGAATCTAGCTTTCATAGGTTACCGAACTCAAAGTAATTGACCTACTCAAAATAAATGTTAAGGCTGTTTTGCGATAAACACCTTTTTCATAAACTAATTTAATTATCTAAATTAAGCCAATCCTCAGTGAGTGCTGCGGTTAACTGTAAAATACACATTTTAATAATGTGATGTTGCCCTTATATTCACCAGTTGTATCGTCATGTCATGATAATTGCAAAACAACTCGTGACTAAATATCTCCGGCTTAATTGGTCGTGCATTTTGATTTAATTATGGCGCTCAGCGATATTGTCATTTACTTTGCGTTTACGTAAACAATAACTAGACAAGTTGTGTTAGTTTTTAAGTTAATTTTATTTGAAATATGGATTTTGTACCTTCGCAAATTCTAGGTATTTCTGGGCTAGCTATACTACTCTTGTGATTCTTCAGTTCCTGGTGTCCATTTACGATAGAAGTCACTTACTTCCACATAGAGTGACCCGACTAATTGCTTGCCTCTTTTGGTAACCACTTTATTCGCGATAATGTTAGTTTTGTCCATATTTTTACGGATAAAATGTACTTTAGTATACAATTATTTCTAAACCGGAACAAGCAATTTTTTTTATCTGTTCGTTATCTGGGATCTATAAACTATTATTGTACAACACCTACTGAAACTTAAATTATCTTTTATATGTATGTGTATATATAGGAGCCTATAAAGTGCCTCTACTCTACCTGATGGAGTGAGCAGTATGTAAGTTGTGTGGGCACCATATCGATTGCAAATAATGCAGCATGGTGACCCATACTATGGTGGCCTAATGAGATGCTTCTGGATCTTTGCATATTTCCCTTACGAACTCTTAACATACCGACATACAAACGATTCGAGAGAAACTTTTTAGTTTCTCTAGTGTATAGCGGACAGGATACACATCAGTTGCACATAACAGTAAATTAAAATAGAAATCGAGTAATATACACACTGTTTTACGTAGCGATCGCAATCATTTTATCGACGGCTATAGAATGTAATCATAGTATTTTTATTGATTTTAATGAACAATAAATAAAATAATTGACAGAGCAAAGATGAGCTTTCTTAAATTATTCGCATATTGCGTACATACATACGGATTTACGGGTCTTTGAGGTCCATTTCATTTATTTACACTTAGCCTTTCACGAAACATTTTACTATTACGAACATTTAGAATCATTGATACGTTTTAGTTGGTAATAGTCGGTAAAATAAGGATTAATATAAAATAAATAGTAAAGAAAATGTCTCGCATGAACTGTTTGACAAAGCATATAAGTATAATATATAATGGAGTTAAATTGCATGCTATTGTGAGAAGGTATCCTATGACACTAGTAATACTACGATGCACAGTTCGCCTATTCAAGTATACCTTATGACGTAACAGCTGGTGATTATTAACGGATCAAACTTCCATCATTCCCGAAAGTCTCTTATGTATGCCTTGTCCAGCAAGTCTGTAAGCAACGGTCTGTAGGCAGTAGTCTGTATGTTTCCATCAAATTGTTGCAGAGTTGCTGTTATGGCGTTATTTTTATATTCGTAAAATTACATACTGCATGGACTGCCTCGATGGCGCAGTGGTAGTGAATGTGACTGCTGTGCATGAGGTCTCGAGTTCAATCCTGGGTAGGACTAAGTGTTTGTGTGAACTACAAATAATAGTTTCGAAGTTTGGGTGTTTTCTATGTATTATATGTACCTATTTATTTACAAAAATGTATATATGTATTAATATCAGTTGTCTACTAACCATAACACAAGCTCTGCTTGGCTTGAGACTAGATGGCGTTGCGTGTTAGATTTCTGAAATATTTATATCATATATTTTAATTTACTAGTGTGTGTCATAAGTCTATTATTCTAAACCTTGGTTGGCCATTCATTTTCATTTTGATGACTGTTTAGTTTTCTGTTCTTACAAAAGGAAATATAAACAACTCAATAAATACTACCGAACTGTAGATAAAATCACATACATATATGTATAAACAATACGATATTGTGCATTATCACGACACGATACGAAACGGTACATTAAAACTAGAGTGAGGAGATCACAATGACTGTAACAACAGAATACATTAGTTCGCCGTCCCCTAACAAATAAGTTTCCCTAAAACAATTTCCAAATTAGTGAAATCGTGGATGACATGTCGTATAAATCCTGTTCCCCCACGCACTGAGGCGAGAAGCCGTGAACTTGTTAAATAAATTGAAACAGTTAATGGCTGGAATTATTTCGGTTACAGATTACAGTTTTTGGGGTTAATTTTAACTTATCGATGTTTGCGTTTATCGAAACTTACACATAAAAATGCATTTTTTATAGAAATTTCTACAAGATCTATTTATATTCACATATTGAACAATAATATTCAACGTATAACATTATTTCTGTTTTAGTCAAATTTCTTGACAATAATAATTATGTGAGCAAAGGAAGGAGAACATTCGGATATCATGCATGACTAAACGTATGTGTAAACGAATATGTTAACAAGCTTTTATTCTTCTTTACTACAAATAAACATATATTCATTAAACGTATAATATGTGTATATATACTTATTATAATTTATTCAAATGACAATTAACAATGTATGACCAACACTGCTAGTAAGTTAAAGTAAAATAATTGTGACTGTATAAGTACATCAAATATCTATATATCAGTATTTGGAGGCAATACTATGTTTTAAATAATTATGGCTCATCAAAAGTATATTTGTAGAAGTGCAGAAAATCGAGGTTTTAAAATACTTAATTGGAAAAAGTTTATAAATATGTACAAACTATAGGGATCAAATAAAACTATAAAGGTTTATTTAACACAAAGTTTCTGATATTGTTTGTTTGTTGTTTGTTTTTTAAAAGACAGCTCTTGCACTAGGAATAATTCCTATGTCGCGTGGGACTTTACAAACATACATGAAACGGACACAAAGAACGCCCTGACTTAGAACAACAATTTGTGGATCGTACAAAGTGTTATTCCATGAGGGATTTGAACCCACAACATTCGAAGTAGGGAACGGCGTTGCGATCGCCTAACCACTGCGCCAAACATGCAGTTATATTACAGTGGATCCATATCTAGTAACTATAAAGTCAACCATAAATTACGAAAATTACTTTTTGTATCTACAACATATATAAGGTACTTATAATACAATGATTGTTACAAAAACATGCCTCAGTGTCGCACTTGACCACTTAGTTTTAATTTATAATTTATCAATATCGCACTTGACCATTTGGTTTGAATTTATTTATCAATTACATTTCACAGGCTTCCAGGCACTGTATTTATTGTAACATTATCCTTTACTACATTTAGCGTGAAATAGATCTCGTTCCACTAATTGTCAATTCTAATTCCCAACACATTATTTCAATTCCTCACCCTGCCCTTTAACGAAGTCCCTTGGTACTTGGTATGTTCATACGTTTGGGTTGTTCCCCTATGTGATCATTGGTGAAAGCAGTGACACTGGTAATTAAATGGTATAGTTTATTACTTATATTATACGATAGAACCGATAACCGTTGGGGTAAACGGGTTCTTGAGTGGAGACCGCGTCTCGCCAAACGTAGTGTAGGACGTCCACAGGCCAGGTGGAGTGATGATTTGCGCAAGACGGCTGGCAGTAGCTGGATGCGAGAAGCCGAGGATCGAACTAAGTGGCGTGCTATTGGAGAGGCCTATGTCCAGCAGTGGACTACGATAGGCTGATGATGATTATTTTATTACCAGGCCATTCATTATTAGGCTCTTATTTGTAATTATATCATCACTCTTTGAAGTCGTTTAAATAGAATGGACAGAATATTATTAGAATTATTATAAAAAAAACAATTTTTGATGTAATTTCAAACATATAATTATTTTTGAAAAATCAACAAAATGAACATAAATAAATTATTTGTTTTCAGCCAATGTTGGTAAACGTCTAATTTTTTTTTAGCTAGCTTTATTTTTTTTAATTGTGTTGAATTTCAAAGTAAGTCAGCTGTCAGTTTTATTTATATCTGGTAATTCTAGTACTGTCCCTTACTTTGATTATTAATATAGTAAAACTAGAAACTCGAAAAAGAACACATTTAATTAACATACAACATTGAATATAATTCATTTTTTAACGATTACTACATTCCCATGATTATCGTTTAACGTAATAAGGTGAAAGTGCTTTTAACAAATCAGTTAATTTTAGTACTTAGCCACTAATCCTGGCACAGTGAAAGTCTATAAAACAAAATTGATACGAGCATGTCGTTAACAGCTTTTGAGTAGTACGTTCCAAATTATTCTGATACGTATGTTTAATATAACTACTTATCGACTATATTATCAACGAGCTTCAAACAGTTTTATAGCATAATGATAAGTTTTAAATTAAGATTCGCCATGATTCGCTTAAATGAAACTATAAAAGATAATTGTATACTTTCTCTTAGTACATAAATACCTGTACATTTTGCATATATTATCAATCAAAATAGCTTTTAGCAATAAAGCTCGTCTACTTTCGTTAAACAAAGAGTAACATCTCTAAATTTTTTACAATGTTGAGTTGCTGAATGTTCCAACAAATATTTTTTCATGTAATTAGTTGATTAATTTTAATGTAATTTATAGGATCAATTTGATTTTCAGTTAATATGAGTCATTATTAATTTTAAACTCCAATTTTAAGTAGGAAAACTATTAGTATCTCACTGTCACGGTCACTGAATGAGAATCATCTCATAGGGGTTGAAGTCGTAACCATTTATATTTATATGTGGTCTAGTGGTTAGCGTAAGCGACTGCAGATCAAGAGGTCTCGGGTTCAATTCCCGGGTCGGACTGCTGTTGGGTTTTTCCTACAAGAAATTCTTAATAGCAGCCCGGAGTATGGAAGATGGCGGTGTTTCCCGCCCGTGCTTCGGAGAGCACGTTAAGCCGTCGGTCCCGGTTGTCATGAACAACTATGGCAATCGTTATTGGGAAGTCAGTGCCCTCAAATATACTGACAACTAGTTCAACCTTCGAATTCAGTTCGCCCTCAGGGTTGCGGAGGTCAGATGCCAGTCGCTCTGTGTAAAAACTGATATTCAGGTAAAATCGGTTGAACTGGTAACCGACCCCAAATAATATTGGGAATAATAAAGGCTAGGAAGATGATGATGTGAACGTATACCAGATAGAAAACCATAAAGTAATCTTTACATTGTGTTTCTGTCAATTTATAAACTAAGTGTGTTAGGAACAAAGGGTTTGAGGCATAACAAATTATCTAAGAAAGGTGACAGCGTATTAGTTTTAATAAGTGCATAACTCTACCAGCGCGTACAAACCAAGCAATTTACTTTTATTTAATTTTCTATGGAATATCGGGCAAACGAGTCGACGTATCGCCTGATGGTAAGCGAGCAACAAAAGAGGCGTCAAAAGTGCGTTGCCGGCTTGTGGAGGAAGGGAAGGGGGATGGGATAATCGGGTATCCTCACTCATACGGTGAAACACAGCGCAGGCGCTATTTTACACCGGCATTATGTGAGGCCGTGGTATCACTCCGGTCGAGCCGGCCCATTCATGCCGAAGCGTGGCTCTCCCACGCTTTTATATATATATTCAAGATATTTTTTATCAACTGAACCTAGGTTTTGTCAGATAAGAATAATACCTACATAATAATAAACTTCTTTAATCAAATTGGTTTGTATGTGTGCTGTGCCAAAATAAGATATCGACACTTTTTAAAACTTTACCATATTTGTTTAGAAATACGTGGATCACATTTAACAATATAGCTATGCTCGACTATGTTAGATATATCAGCTGAATCATGTTCAGCTTCTTACAGTGGACAGTAAATATTAACCGTAGGTATATTATATTTAGCTGACTAAACAGATAAGACTTATAGCCGGCTTTTGACGTTATCTTAAAGTGAATGGTTAATTATGATTGGTTATTATAACAGAAAATCAGCCAAACCATTTCAATCTGGGTAGGTTGCTCAATAAGTAGTTACCTATCGTCGAGGAAATTAACCAGATCGAAGGAAATCATTTAAGGTAAGTACCTACGTACTTAGTGCTCGCAACAGATAGTGGAACTCCTTTTAGCTGGTTTTTTAAAAAGGCCAAAGCTACTAGTAAAGTATAATATTTTCTAGAAGTAATTTATAGTTGAAATTAAAGCAATCTGACTAATAAATTAAACTATATCACGGCAGTGGAGAGAACGAAAAACATTTGTTCTGACATTTACAGTAGATACCTACTACATCATAGCACATCTAATCTAATATCGCTCGTATAAAGACGAGCATTTTTTGAGTATAATCTGAATCTCAAAAACAGCACCAACGATTTTCATGAAATTTAATATGCAGGGACGATAAATCGATCTGGCTAGGATTCATTTTTAGAAATTTTACCCCAAAGAAAATACTGAGCAATTAGGTACTAGTTATTAAAATGGGGTAATAATATAAGAGAGTAAGCGACAAACAATCATAAACTCTGAGCTATGTCAGAAAAGGCACCTATCTCAATTATTGCTCCAGCCTGGAAAATGGAAGCGTTGTTATTACGATTGGGCCCGTGCATATGTCATCGGTTAGTCCGTCTGCATGTATCGTATTTTTATAAATACGATACTTGTAGACGAACTAACCGATGACACACATATATATATATATATATATATACTAGCTGTCCCGGCAAACGTTGCTTTGCCATTAAAAGGGAATATATAAAAATACGGGTTGATCGTAGAGGGTTGAAAATCTAGGGTTGTATGTATTTTCTAATGCTGCATCATAAAAAAATAGAAATTAAAAATTTTGACAAAAAAAAAAAAAAAAAAATTTAGGGGTGGACTACCCCTAACATTTAGGGGGATGAAAAATAGATAAGAACCGATTCTCATAGATACCGGATAATCACAAAAAAATTCATCAAAATCGGTCGAGCCGTTTCGGAGGAGTTCGATTACGCACCAACACGACACGAGAATTTTATATAATAGATAAGCCTCTGTGATGTCACCTATATAGGTGACATCATATAGGTTTGGCCTGGAGGATTGGATACAAAATTTCATAAAAATCAGTCCAGCCATTTCGGAAGAGTTTGGTAACAAACACCGCTACACGATAATTTCATATATTTGATATAAATATGTATATATGAAACGCATAAGCCGAAATTAACAGATAATGCAACAATGCAGCATGGTGAACCTCACTATTACGGCCTATTGAAATGTTTCTGCATTTCTGGGCCTTCGGTCTCGCACTCATCGGTGAAATATTTTAAGTGAAGATTGAATTTTGTGTTTGGAAAACAAAAAAACAAATATCTACAGGTAAACAAAAAACTCGCAATGTAGATGAAGAAATGTTAAAAATTCACATTGTCTTGGGTCAAAGAGAACCTCGAGTAATTTGTGTCATTCTTTCTTCGTCGACATTAGTTTACCATTGTCAAATATACAGTTAAGTTTAAATAATCTTATCGTTAAAAGGTTGAGCTAATAGTTGCTTTTGAAGTAGTCAAAAAGTCTTATCTTTAACAAAGGACGGAAGGCGGCTACTATATAGCCTTAACAGAGGTTTTCGATAGTTAACTATCGCTAAGTTGCACTTTTACAAGCTTTGTACATTATCAACTCAAAGTTTTCGCCTGACGACATGAAACTGGAACACAATTTTACATTGAAAGTTTGTATTTATGTAATTAAATAATATAGTATATCATTCTTTGATTCAAGATTCTGCCTTATATACAAAACCAGTAAATAGACACATAATTCTCGTTTTTTGTCGTCATTGCAGTGCAAATTATATTCGACTGCAAAATTTGTCTACAGTAAGCGAACATAGTAAAATACATACTCGTATTTAGTGAATTTATTATACAGTCTATTGTTACCACGACTGAAAATCTCATAAATTTGTTGAATAGAATAATCTTTATTGTACACTAGATAAAAAGTTTACATAAAAAATAATGCATCAATTGACTGACCATGTACAAATGGCGGTGGAAGTCTGTTGCTACATACAATTTTTATGACTGCACGGTTGGCCGAGTGGTGTCAGCGGTCGCCATGCCGCTTGCTACTGAGCCAAGTGTCGTGGGTTCAAATCCCACGCGGTACCTACAACACTTTGTGTGATCCACGAATTGTTGTCCCGAGTCTGGATGTTCTTTGTGTCCGTTTCATGTATGTTTGTAAAGTCCCCCACGACACAGGATGTTTATTCCTAATGTGGGAGTTGTCTTCAAAAAAAAAAAAATAAAATAAAAAATTTGACTTTTCTATGTAGGTATATAATATTTTCATATGAAAATAATGTTTTCGAGACGTTTACTTAAAATCGTGAAACTTAATAAACATATTTATTACATTATTTAACATTATATGCATAAAGTAGCAATTTGTTTCTGAACACATTCATATCCTCAATATATTTATTTTAAACTTGTACAATAACACTCTTTTACAGGCATAAAATGTGCATAAAGCAAAAACATGGTGCTGTCAACGGCAATGAAACTCTGGTATCCATTGATAAGATCTAACTTGTGTTATGGGTACCAATGCTCTCTCGGTTTATACAATTTTACAGAGTGAATCGCCAATAAGGAAGAAAAGATATTACTTAAAACCTGAAGAAACTGTTAGCTATAGCTATGTAATAGATGTGTGAGTATATGTATTATATGAGTAAGTGTATATGTGTGTATGTGTAATAGTATGGACGTACATATGATTGGGCATTTTATTACAAAACGGAAACTTTAAGAAGATTTTCTTCTGCAGCATAGTTAAAGGATTAAAGTTGTTAAATGTGTATGACTTATAATAAACATAAGGGTTTTTGGTTGTAGCTAAGGTATATATTATTAAAACGTGTTTCCAAAAGTACTTCCTGAGTCGATTATAAAAAGATTTAATGTTTTGTCATGTCCTTACTCACCTTACTGTGTGATTTTACAAAGATGTAAAGCAGAATTTTATTATTTCATTTACTGTCCACATGTGGTTTTATACAATAATATATGTAAATGATACCATGGTGCGAACAGTTTTGGATTGCAGCAACAGCAATTCTCATTTGTTCATAAAATGCATTTAATTGTTTTTACACCTTTGATTTGTAAACCTACAATGAAGATGTTACAAGTAAGAACGTAGGTATGTGTATATATTGCTGCGGTCGGGATAGCGGCATTGCCGTGCAATTAGCCTACATTGCTGAGATCGAGGGGGGGGAAAATTTTCTCCCTGGACAGGTCCTGATAAGGCACGGCGTCATGTCGGGGAGGACCTGAAATAATATGGTCGGGGTCCTCCCAGAGTAGGGCGCCAGAGGCCGGTCGTCGGGGTGTTTTTTAGTGGAAACACCACACACTCCTGGCTCCTATGTCCCCGAGGAGCTGAAGATCCGAAGGGATTTTTCATCCCGTCAAAAAAAAAATAGGTATGTGTATATATAATTATGTATGTCAGTATGAGCTCATACTAGTAGAATTACCTCCATAAAAGGTCAATTGTTACTTGCATAATATTCGTAACTCACGTCCTATCCAGACAAACAGGTCTTCGAAAGCGGTTAACTTTATTCTCAGTGTTGCGAGATACATTTCCTTTAATCATTTTGTAACTTGTAGTTGACCTCAAGTAAGCACGTTTCATATCTACATATCTACGTAAAGAATATCACAAACATGTTGAAATATAGATGTAACATGGTAACAAACCGTTTAGTCTTCTAAATACCGACAACAGCAAGGATTCTTGAACGCAGTCGCATGCATGAGTAGGTATATAATAGAGTTAGTATATTATATATTAGTATTTATTTATTTAGTATTTTTTAAATCACATAGGCACATACACACATACCTAGCCTAAGTCCGCTAATTAAGGTTCTTATATTAATTACCTCCTAAACATGTAATAGGGTACAAAGCAATGAGATTTCCTGTCAAAGAGGGTAGGTATATGAAATGGTATATTTAAGTATCTAAGAAGATACTGTTAGGACAGGAATAGTGTTAACAAAGTGCATCCTCCTAGCTCATTTAGCTGTAAGTGGATTACAGCTAAACAAACTAGAATGTGTACCTACAACTTATGAAAATTAATATATTATTAGTTTTAATACGTTAGAGGTAGACTCCCTCACGATGACCAGTCACTACACTAGCAGTTGCAGCGCTCGGTGACTTACTTTCTTATGGTACTATACATACATTTGTAGTAGGTATATTACATAAACTCATTGGTTTTAAAAACAATAAATGAGCAAAAAATTAAAAAAATCAAACTATTCAAATTTTTCAAAAGATTTATATATCCTATGCCACCTGGGTCATTATAACGAATCTATTGACATATCATTAATTAAAATCGGCACAGTAGTTTAAGCGTTATGTTAGAACATAAAAACACACATAGCTGCAAAAACAATTACTTTCTTTTGGCTTTACCGTACTAAAAAACCAAAAATTAAGAAACACAATGTATCAATCAACACACCAATTTATCATGTTGTTTACATTTGTTTAGATGCTAGATATCAATAAAGCGTCAATTGAATAATGTCCTTAATTAAATATTCCTTATAACACGTTGGAAGGAAACAGGATAGGATGCCATTATGCTGAGCAGTAATTCAGCGGATGTCGGTGACAACAAATGCGGCGTACATTGTGAATTGTGACGAGTGGGCGAGAACCTTGGCACGACGAAACTTGAGGTCTACTATCGTCTTAGACAAACTTTACTTTTATTTTATTAATTACTTACACTTTACTTAAAACTAGTCTTGCTTACAAAATTTTCTACATTTTGATATATTCTTCTTTCGTTAAGGATGGTTTTTTTCATATTATTTGAATGAGACCAGATACAGAGACAGATATAAAAGAAGTATTATCAAAATTGATGAATAATAGCTCAGAAAAAAGAAAGTGTAGAATGAATAGTGTAATGAAAGATAAGAAGCATTATAACACTGTCAAATTGAAAACCACTTTCCCTCTTTTGAAGTCAGTTAAAAACTGACTTATATTTAAATTTTGTGTTTACAAATACACGAAGTACAATTTACCAAACAAAGAATTCTTCATTTAATTGCATTCTTAACAAATGTCTTTTCTCTTGTGAAACTACAGTAGTACAAGAAACATTATAATTATATACAGCATTACTGCACAGACAACGGAATTCACAATCAGATAATAGGCCTCATTCACAATCCTTTCAGATTCTATAACGCAGTCCGACAGATTGTAAATCGCAATCGTACCCTGTTCTGTGGGTGGAATAGTACTAAAGATCTTATAGGCTTACCTTACACACAGAATGTGTAGTACTAATTATATGACCTTTAATTTTTTTTTCAGACCACTCTCTTCTACTAATTGTGTACTCAAATAATGTAAAATTAAACATCATCACTTTAGAATTACACTCGTGTAATCTACTTTAACCTTGTCTAAAATAAAATTAAAATGTCCCATACTATAACGTATAGTTTGGTGAAATAAATAAATATTTTTATTATTTTATGGAAATTGATCGCGGCTACCCATAGACAGATGTGTATGGGCGGCCGCAGTTGCAGGTGAAACTCAGGGATCACATACACGTTGCCTGTTTTTGTCATACAGGGCATTGGTTCTTTGGTATTGTATAACTATATGCATTCATTACAAGGATAGGATGGTTATAATATTATGTGAACGGTGGTAGAGAGCAGTGGCTGGTATCAGATCCCTCGAATATTCAAAGTGAAGCTACATCTTCACGCAACGTCAAAGGTGAACTAACCAAGCCAATTATTTATTTATTTAGGTAAATAAACAATGACACAACATATAATTTTAAAATAGCCAGTGTCATTTACCACTTATAAACAAATAAATTTTTGTACTTGGGTCATATGAGAAACAGTGATTGCAAGCAACAAACGGTCATCTCACGTTATACATACTGAAATACATATTTGATTTGACTCTTCTTTGTTCAATACAGTCCAGAGGGAGAAGCTGGTAATGGGGTGCCCTTGTCAAGAGACGATAATCGTAAAAATCGTAATAGAATTCTATCAATGTCCACTGCTAAACTTAGGTTTCCCTCAAAGAGCGCCTTCTCAGCCCATTCTATTCTTCCGTTCCTCAATTTGTATGTTCAATGTCCTACTTACACTTTGTAAAAAAAAAACTTAAGATTAATCAAATTACAAAATATCACAGTAACTATGCGGTTGCCCCTGACTTAGTACGTGTAGGATTTGAAATCAATTTGTCCTGTACACAAAGAACTCGCTGTTATTCAATTTAGTTTGTATGCCCTTCGTAGTTATTTAACTCGTCGGGTCTTTAAATGAAAATACGAAAGTGGCAGTAAGCTGAAAGAAAGTTATTAATAATAAAATTTATAATTTTAAGAGCTTTTCTGGAAAAAAATGAGGAGCCACTTTATAAAACACTCGTATTGATTCGTATTATTGATATTTACTATCAAAACTAGTATCTTAGTTAATGGCTAAAGTAAAGTTGTGAAATACTTATTTTATTTCAGTAAACATCAATCATTTAAGATTAAAATCGAGTCCCACTTCTCATTAGAGTTTCTAGTTACAGATTGAGATAATATTATGTAAATGTGCAGAAAAGTTTGGTTATGGAAAAACAACGTTTTATAATAGTTCATTGACTACCCAGTCAAAGGAATATTTATATTTAACAAACAATCATTACTGTCTTTAATTCTCTGAATTAACACATAGACTGCCTCGGTGAGCGTTAATAGCGTTTGCGACTACTGTGCTTGAAGTCTCGGTTTCGATGCCCGGGTCAGACCAAATGTCTGTATGATCCACAAATGTCTGTTTCGGAGTTTGGTTATTTTCTTTGTATAATATGTATATATTTACACAAGAAAAGTATATATTTATATCAGTTGTCTAGTACCCATAATACAAGCTCTGCTTAGCTTGGGACTAGACAGCGTTGTGCGGTATACATATGTCCGAAATATTTAATAATATATTATTTAAATGTCCGAAATTTTTATTTACATTAAATCTTACGAGAGTAAATCACTATCATAGCATCAGAACTGTCTAGCCACTAGTCCTGATGTCTAGGTATTACGACTCATGTGTCAGTTATATCTCAGACGAAATTATCTTGTTTATGAAACAACGTACACAAACAAAAGAATAACAAATCTTCAGGTTCATTTTATGGCTCACTTATAACGTAGATAATAACTTTATAATGTTATAATGCTGTCAGTGTTCGAACCGCATTTTATCAATACTAATATTATAAAGCTGAAGAGTTTGCTTGTTTGTTTGAACGCGCTAATGTCAGGAACCGCGAAAAATTCAGTGTTGGATGATCCATATATCGTAAAAGACTATATATCATCACACTAAGACCAATAGAGGTGGAGCACTAATAAAGAATGTAACAAAAACCGGGGAAAAATATTACACTACGGGCAATAAGAGACGTAAACGAGGTTGCGTGGGTCAGCTAGTTAAAAATATATTTTTGGTGTATAAGCTCGAAATTAACTGTCTGTCTGGTACGCTTTCACGGCTAATCCGCTGAACAGATTTAAATAACATTTATTATAGAAATCCTTTGATTCTAGAGGAAGGACATAGGTTAGCATTTACCGCTACAACCGACACACACACGGGCGGAGCCAAAAGCTAGTCTTCTAGTAAAACTAATGAGTGCACGAATGGCGTAGTGGTCGAAGTATTGCGGGTCCGATCCCCAAATAGGACAGTACTTTGTGTATCAACAGATTTCTTTGCGTTCGTTTCATGTATGTTTGTAAAGTCCCCACGATACAGGATTTATTCCAAGAGCGGGAGTTATCTTTCAGAAAACAAAGACGGCACTTTCCACTTGACGTCATTATTGAAGATAATGTAACTGGTTTTTCCTAGCCTTTAATTTACCTAGCAATCACCTTAATGATATTTAAATTCTAAATTATCATCATATGCTATAAATAGGTTTTTAATATCTTTAGGTTGAGGTCACGTGCGAATTTTTTTGGTTAATCACAACTCCCACATGTGTACAAACACAAAATTGTAATGTCAGTTAGAGAGCTTTTTGATAAACATATATGTAAGTTTAGTTTAGTTTAGTTTAGTTACTTAGCTACAGCAACTAATTAATTTTCAAAATTTTTATCTGTCTGTCAGACTGTTTATAAGGGCTAATCTCTGGAATGGCTTGACTGATTTTGGCGGACCGTTCACTGGAATATAACTGATGATATAAAGAGTAACTTAGGCTACTTTTAATTTAGAGAAGCTTCCCTCCGTAGTAACCTGCAGTTATTGTTATAAAGGAACATCGAGAACCGGGAGTAACTCTGCAGAACGCTGCTAGCTAGTAATATATATGTCGAGCATGACTTCCCACACATACATTAAATTAACGTTAAGAACACTCAGACTCAGAACAATAATTCATGGATCACACAAAGTGTTGTACCCTTTAGTGACTGATCCATGTACTGATTAAAAAACACTTAGGGCAGTAGGAAACAGCACAACGAAATGACCCTTTAAACCAATGAGTTATCCGTGCAGACCATGTTTTAAATATTTACCGTGAAACGCGTCACCAATGACATATGTTTATCTTTTCTATTTTTTTATGGATGTACAGCTCTAAGGTCTAAATTGGTCTGGATGGCAGTACATCTACTTACATCACTATTATTTAAAGCATTAATCGTAATTGGAGAAAGTTGCGTTTGCCCTTTAATTTCACTTATATTCTCATTAAAGCAATTCTTCGATACTGACCTTTTCAATAATATCAATTATAGTGAAAATTGGTGGATAGCTTCTTACTTAAAAACGTTTAAATATGCGTACGTACTGTGTATGAATTACCCTAACTTTGTTACTTTTAAACATGTATTATTATTACGAAAACTATATAAACTTCGTAACTTAAAACTTTAATTTGGCATGATGATTGCAATCGTAAGACAGCCTCACACTAGGGTTGCCTGTACGGTGTTGAATTAAGTACCATTTGAATGTTCCATCACGTAAAATGTAACTGTAATTCTTGCAAATTTAGGTAACAAGCCAAATTGCCGGAGAACATAAAACAAAAATAAATTTATGTTTCGCACTGTTAGTCCACATTCTTCCAACTACACAAAAACCCTCAATAAAATAGAAGTACTTTTAGGTTTTGGTATAAATCAATAAACAGTAAGAACAGTAATTCCACAGTCTAAGGTGTATAAATAAACGATTCAAGACCAAAACATTGTTAGTCTAGCGATATACATCGAGATATGCCTCGTTCGACACAAAACTCGTACAATTTACACAGCTTTAAGGCCGCACTGAAAGCAGAAATGTAACGGTAAGCTCGCAAACTGTTCTTTGCGGCCCGCCTACACTAACATCGCTTTATTAGAACTACTTTCACTTAAAACTATATTCATTAGTATATCGTGATCAATTTAGTATTTATAAATACTGAAGCAATATCATAAAACTTAATCTAGCAACCCCTTCCAGAACATAAATCGATATAGCAAGATAAAAATTTAATTAAACTAGCTGACCCACGCAACCTCGTTTACGTCTCTTATTGCCCGTAGTATAATATTTTTCCCCGGTTTTTGTAACATTAGTGCTCCGCTCCTATTGGTCTTAGCATGATGATATATAGCCCATAGCCTTTCTCGATAAATGGACTATCCAACACTAAAAGAATTTTTCAAATCGGACCAGCGGCTCCTGAGATTGGCGCGTTCAAACAAACATACAAAGCAACTCTTCAGCTTTACAATATTAGTATAGATGATGATGCTAACGAAAAGGAAAGTCATGTAATCAACAATCATAAAAACGTCTGATACGAGATATTGTTTCCTTGTGAATTGGCAGGAGAATGAGGACGTCCTGGAGACGTCGAGTGCAGCGTCACCTCAGACAAGACCGTTTGTTGTGTAGACAAAATAATCCCAGGGTGGCCGCAATCAATCTTCATACCAGTGTAGCCAAATTAAACGGGGACTTCGTCTCTGTACCTACAGACAGCAAAAAAAAGACAGTTTTATATTTAAATATGATTATGATTTACATTAACGTTTTGACTGCCTCGGTGGCGTAGTGGTAGCGTATGCGACTGCTAAGCATGAGGTATTGGGTTCAACCAAATGTTTGTATGATCTGCAAATATTTGTTTCGGAGTTTGGGTGTTTTCTATGTACATATAATATGTATGTATTTACAAAAAAAAAGTATATAAGTATTAATATCAGTTGTCTAGTACCCATAACACAAGCTCTGCTTAGCTTGGGACTAGATGGCGTTGTGTGTTAGATGTCCGGAAAATTTATTTATTTTTGTATAAAAGTTAAACATTCTACTAACACTAATGAACATGAAATTTGTGATGTTTTTAAACTAAAATATAAACTTAGTTTGATTGTGTTTAAATATTCATACTAAGGTTATACATTTACTTAGGCGAATTATAATAAATAAACGACAGTAACACAGACCTTTAACAAATTCAAATAATTATTATTATCTACAATATATCCATTAAACTTAAATGACAAATGTACACGCCCATTTAACAGTTGACGACAAATATACGTTTATTCGCGAAAACAACTTAGCACTTCATGTTTCGCCGAATATCTTAATAACTGCCGAGCAACAGTAAACTAATTAAGACCTCACACTAAATTATTCTGCTTAATCTATGATTATATATAAAATCTCACAGCATGACTTCCCAACGGGATTTAATAGCATAGTTAATATTGTGTCGTAATGTTTCTTATCTAGAAAGCTTTTAATTCGAGCAACAGTCATGACTTAAACAGCTTAAGAATTTGTGTTTATAAAATAACACTAAAAGGTAAACAAAGTTGTTTTAAAACAATAATAATAACGGTAATAAGAGTAATGTGGTATTCAACGCCGATATAAAAACCATATTATTCATGTAAAAATATTCATGAGGTAAAAATATTGTTTAAAGCTAAAACTAGTGTGAATTCCCGGTAGGTATTAATTCACTACTCTCTGTACCAATCTAGGGCATTACTCAGACTAAATTAGAATTATGTGGAGGCTTGCTTTTAATTGTATTTTGTATTGACGGTATGTGTATTATTAGTTTGTAAGCCTTCTTCAAATTTTTTAAGTTCTTTTCATTAATTTTTTTTGCAGCCAGTACAAAGTGCGCACCCGTATTTCAACAGCAATCTTCGTATTGATACAGTTAGCGGTCGTCTGCGGCGACCTTGCGTCCAGGACACAATTAGAAGTGTTCCGTCAGCGCAGGAACACTGAACACGTGCCCACCTGTCGAGCAAGATCCTTGGCTGCATCCTTATCAACAGCAGCATTTAGTTTCACTAACAACTACTATTTTTATTCAGTGCTTAACAAGAAAAAAAAATTAGGATCACTTTTATGCATCATATTCTGGTGGGTGGTTCTATAAAATCTCGCTTATCAGTTAAACAGAAGCTCCTTTTAACGTATAAGAAATATTATAGTGGTTATTGTAACACAATAGTCGGTCTCTTTCAATTCTCTTTTTCAGTATTGTGGGTTTTCCCTGATAAAGCTATAAAACTCGCAAAAGTCTAACAGAGTCATGGACAACTTCTAGAGTGTCTAGAAGTTTCTACAGTTTTGGTATCAGGGTTTTAAATATTCAAAATACATTAAATAAGATATAAGTTGTAGAGTGGGCTATTATATACTCGTACACTACCATTTTTTGCGGAAACCTATTCTAGTAATAGTTCATAATTCAAATTATGACAAACGACATTTACCAATAAGATTGATTCATCTGTAAAAAAATCCGTAGTGTTAAAAATCATTATGTATTAATACTTTTGTTTGTTATTTACGTACTCAATGACTTATCTTGTAACTTTTTTTTATTTTTTTTTATATTTTTTTTTAACAATACACAATTAAAGGGAAAAGACGGCACAATCACTTAGAGGTCGCCGTTTAACCCATCCCGGATCGCCTCTGGTGGAAAGGTGACCGTCAAGCTAGCAGCATTGCCGCGTTGTATGGCAAAGGCCAGTCTCTGCACCAGGAACGAGCCGGAACGGGAATCCCCGTTTAGCAAGGCAAGCCTACGGCCCAGCTCACCCACAAACCTTAGTGTCGGCGGCCCAGCTGCCCATGGTCTCCACCGCTACCGGCACGAAATAATACTGCTGCTCTAAAGCCGCATATTTCTGCCTCTTCCTATAACAGGCATCCTCCCCTGCGGCCGACGGGGAGCAGATGGTACGACTCAGATGGCTGGCGGCAACAGTGCTGACACAAGTAGCGTCCCAGATTAAGCACCTACCGTTCCTCCAGGGCACCAGAGTCAATCCGTCCGGCCTTTTTCCGTCTAACTTAAAACAAATGATCGATATCAATACGCAAAAACAATTTTTTTACCGTGGGAGAGCCACGCTTCGGCATGCATGGGCCGACTCGACTGGAGTGATACCACGGGCTCACAGAAAACCGGTGTGAAATAGCGCTTGCGCTGTGTTTCACTGAGTGAGTAAGGATACAGGAGGCCCATATTCCAACCTCTCCCCCCATCCCCCAAAGGCCGGCAACGCGTTAATCGCTTACCATCAGTCCATACATCTGCTCGTTTGCCACCTACTCCATAAAAAACCACTTAAATTTTAAGACCTATTTTTATCTATTAACTTTAAATCATGAAGACGGTTTATTTCACTAAAATTTTAATGAAGAAAAACATACATCCTGATAAGTCCAGCTCCTCTCTTTCATACTTGAAGAACAATTAGTTTAGACAAAAAAAAATGTTATTTACAAATGACAAATGTATTTTGTAACAAACAAGTAGGTTGTAAAAAGTATTTCTTCGAATTTAGTACTGTTTCAATATAACCTAACTTGGCAACGCACATAGTATCTACACCTTTTAAAATTTTTGTTTTACCGGTCAATCATTTAACTCAACATCCATCCAATATCGATATATCGACATACTAACCCTGATTTCATCAATTTGACTAAGTACACTGATTAAAATTCATTTTAAAGCCAAGTATGCTCATATCAGTTTTAGTAAGAGAGCGATAAAAACTTGTAGGCGGCTTTAGTAAATGAGAAGTGTTCAAACACGTGTTCTTCAAGTTTTGCGTACGGCAATAAAACGCCCCTAGAGCCTCAAGCTTTAAAAAGGAAATTGGTTTTCTATCGTAAATGATAATTATAGCCATGAAACGAATTCCAAGTAACACGATTTCTAAACTGTGTCCTTGGTACAATAAGCTAAGTACACAAACAGTCAGAATTGAACTCAGGAATTCAGTTTCACTAATTATTGTAATCTTATTAAGTGTAGGATATCAGTTACAATACTTTTAAAGATTTAGATTAGATAGATTTAAAGATCCTATTTCAATTAATTCTCATTTCTAAAAAACTTATTCTGGTTCTATTAATTTCTCATTAAGATCTTTACTTACTGCAAGCTTGACAACATAAATAATACTCGTATATCACCTACATAACATATTGTATAAGTAACCCAGTAACCTATCATTTTCTTTAAGTAACAATAAATAAAAAAATAGTAAGCCTTTGGAAGCAGGCAATACAGGACTAGTAGTTGTGGAGCCTTGTGGGAGGACTTCGTCCAAAGATAATGATGATGAAGACGAAAAAAAACTAATCGATTCGTTAATCGAAACTGTAATTGTTTTACCATTTATGTCATCGCTGGGGTGGTATTCATGGGAAAGAGCTCAAATCTGCTTCCAAAAAGTATTTACTCATGTAAAAACATGTGTCCAAAATTAATTTCTATTCGGTTTATAAAAATAAGTTAAATTATAATTTGTAATTCGAATTCAAAGTTTTAGAAGAAATTTATAAATATTCAAAAACTCTTTAGAACATATTTTAAAGCTTCTTTATGGTTTGAAATAGTACTTTGTAGGTGAGATCGTGAATTTATCTTTATTTCGTGTGCTATGTGTAGACTGCTTAACAGTACCAATATACCTACTGAATTATTTACTGACCCAATGACCGTAGACTCCCGATGAAGTCATTGAACTCTCGTAAACAATTGTATTGCTATCATTCAACGTTAGTTAACACATACGATAAGTTAATTTAACCATTTTACAGTTAGTCTCGATTAGTACAAAAACTAGGTTTCGGTGTTTAGACAATGACGTGAGTGAGTATCAAAACTATAGATAAAATCATTAAGAATGCCCCCAAACAGGTACTAGCAATTTTTAGTGCCCCGATTTGCAAAGTAATATTTTAAATAAAGCGCTTTATCAAGCGATCAATTATTTATTAGTTTGACTTACTTTTACTTAGTCCTATTATTTGTGAGTGTTTTCGTGTAATATTTAGAATTAATTATGTACCTATGGATTTTATAGCATACCATCATCTGCCAATTATCCTCAATGATGTTAACGTTAATTTTATATTCTTTTTTATTCTGGAATTTATGAGTCTTCATCACCACATCAACAGTCTTTAATGGTCCACAGCTGGACATAGGCTTATCTGTTACTACTATTAATAATCACCGGTTTATCTTTCGGTCTATAAAAAAGAAAATATTAGAATAAGATAGGTATTTACTCCTAGATACATATAAATACATGTGCTTATATCTTAATATCTTTAAGACTCTGCAACTTATCAGGATCTTAAACCATTTAATACTTTTCGGTTTGTTCTTGAAAAATTTTGTACTATCAGTGATTTCTACAATTTTAAGAAGGTTTCATAAGAAATATAATTTCTTTAAAGATTGTTTCAAATAATCATTACTTTGTTTATCTTTTGGATTTTTTTTTAACGCTATTGATTGCCCGCTGCCAGCAACAGGCAGTTGTGACAAGGTTAGATCAATTACCATAAAAGCTATATTAACCATGACAAATCACCGACAGGTCTTGACCGTGTATTCTAGCAAGCTCTGTTCCTTTTCACGGGTAGCGTACAAGTCCTCTCTATTGTTGCTTTCTTACTTGTATTGTAAATTAATCAAGCAATCATGTCTGGTTAGCACCGCGGTCGAAAAGTATAAAATAAAGAAAATCGTCTGAAAGAAATCCATCAAAAGACTGCCAATTGTTACGCCTACAACTTTGTAACTCATCTTATGTTATGTTTTTTTATTTGTACAATAAAGACATACGAATAAATAAAAAAATACATTGAATATGTGATTATGACTATGGCTAGAAATCTAGATATAGTAGCGATACACATATAATATATGAGTGATCACACTTTAATGTCTTTAAAGTACCTATGCACACTTTAATGTCTTTAAAGTACTTATGAGGACGAATTTATAAAAAATTCACCACATCTAATAAGCTGTTATCAAGACGGTTGTTTTAATTTATTAATTTATCAATAATTTGTATTTGGTTGTCTGGCATTAAGTTCGCCTTTGTACGTCATGTGCAATAAGTTAATAAATAAATAATTTACTCTTAAATCTCTAGGTAATGCTGTCTCTAATATTCAAATTATTTATTTATTAACACTTCCTGCATTACAATTGCATGAGGCGGACTTAATGCCATATGGCATTTTCTATCAGTTAACCTTTGGATAGGTAATAAATTATCGTATACATTTCGTGAGTAATGGATTTCAGAATACTAGCCATAGCACGAGAGCAGGTATTTCATGAAGTTACCGTAATTTTGTAGATTCAGTAGGCTTTTGACGTAAGAAACAACCCACGTCGACAGAAAGCTTCATGATACTACTTTAGGTCGTTTGGAGTCCAGACGGAAGAGTCATGAGGTTAGAGTACTCGTTCTGTGTCTGATTGACAGTTATGACCAGAAGGCGGACCTACATTAATATAGCGCAGAGAATTAGCTTTTCATTCAACGGGGCAATGATATTATTTGATTTGAACTCTAGTAAACGTATATGAAAAGCTCCTTTGTAACTTGATAATAATTTAATAGTTTTAAATATTTTTTCAAATTTATTATTATTTCTTATTTTAATATTTTTTAAATTTGTTATTTTAAAATCACGTCGTTTTATAATCAGACTAGCTGTGCCCGCTACTTCGTACACGTGACATTTTGATTTTCAAGTTATTTTAAATTTTTCACGGTTTAGTGCTTCCATGTACTACGACAAACATTTCAAAACCACAATCAGCTAATTCGACCCAGCCGTTCTCGGGTTTTAACGAGACAAACGAATAGAGAGAATTGATTTTTATATTTAAAGAATGAGACGCATCTTATTTTTTATGTTAGTTGATTTTGATGGTTTTTACACTTTTTACTCTATTGATAGTACCTATCAGTGTGAATTAAGTTCGTATCCTAGTATCAATATTTTCATGTTACGACCAAATACGATAACACCTGTAAGGTTCTTGGAATATAACAAAAAATTCGGAAGTGATAAAAAACTACAGTAAAACCACTTCATTCACAACGTTCATACTTCAATAAGAATAGATATAGATAAGTACTTGGCAATCTAAATTATATTTGTTTTGTAAGTTATTATCTTTACAGATATTTTTATACGTCGAAATTTACAGCTAGAAGAGGCCGGCATTTTCTAAGACTCGCTCTGGGAAGAAATGCCGATACAAACTACAGAGGTTTCTTTTTTTTAAGTTCGTGAACATTGATTAATTACAAAACAATAAACACTATGAGAGTACAGTATAGGATCTGGGTTGGAGTTTTTTAAGAAAGGAGTATAGTATTTGGTCGGCTTGTCCATACAAACGGTATACGAGCAATAGCCATCGTGTTAGCTAACCGGTATCAGTCAAGATTAACGGCCCGAAGCGCGACACTACCGACAGCAGGACATTTGGGTTCAGGCCTGGGAAACATTCAAAACGACTAGAAATATACTAAATATGAACTTATATTAAACTATACTCGTATTTACATACACAAGTAAAATAAACTTCAATGAGACTACGACAATAATAATGAATATAATTCAATTGCTATTTTTGTTATATACGTAAAACGGCCCAATCAAGAGGCTAAGTGCGGAAATAGCCCTGAAAACAAACAAAACAATATGTGTCATAATATTTTTATTCTATTCAGCACGGTTGGCCTGGTGGTTTTGATCGGTCGGGTTCAAATCGCACATCGGACAACACTGTGATTCACGATTTGTTGTTCTGAGTCTGGGTGTTATTTGTCGTTTCATATTTAATTGTAAAGTCCCCCGCGACACAGTTCGTAAATTCCGAATGCGGAACTTATCTTTAAAAAAAAGTTGCCCGCGGTATAAACATTTTATGATGAGTCAAACCGAGCGGTAACTAAATAGAGAGGCGTTACGCGGCAGAGCTTTGTCATTAGTTATAACATCTAACAAAGTATTAAAATAAATAGTAAGCTTATTATTAACGATAGTTTTCTTGTAACCAAGATGACGAAAGCATCGAGGATTTCACGACACTTACGTGTTCATTGAAAGTAGTATTAGTGCGCAACATCTAAAAGAGTGTGTCGTGCCGAAAACTCTAGTCGTGTGTTCTCCAGCTGACACACACACTTTTTTCAGCTATAAACTTGGGATGACCAATAATGACCATGGTCACAGACCATGACGACCATTGGAACATATTTTTTTTTTTTTTTTGTGACGCCTTTGGTGTTGCGGGTGTCCATGGGCGGCGGTAATCGCTTACCATCAGGTGATACGTCTGCTCGTTTGCCCACTATTCAATAAAAAAAAAAAAAGTTATTTTGGAATCAAGGCCAACTACAGTACCTTGTTATCAAAACGAAGTATGTTGTACAGACTTAACGCGGTGATTTACATTTTTTTTTTCTTTTTTTTAAAAGACAACTCCCACATTAGGAATAAACATCCTGTGTCGTGGGGGACTTTACAAACATACATGAAACGGACACAAAGAACATCCAGACTCGGGACAACAATTCGTGGATCACACAAAGTGTTGTAGGTACCTCGTGGGATTTGAACCCACGACACTTGGCGCAGTAGCAAGCGGCATGGCGACTGCTGACACCACTCGGCCAACCGTGCAGTGAATTGTATCGTATCATATCGTTGTATCGTTAGAAAAAGTGGAAATGTAGTATTTTATAGCCAGGATTATACATATTTATTTTATGCCTTTACATAGGGTAGAATAAACCCGTTGCTTACTACTTTTTCTAATAAAAAGACTATATATGTGTTGACTTTTTATAGGACTATTAAAATAGAATATTTATACAGTACATTAAAATAATTTATGTTGATCTGTCAGAAAACTGTTAGCAACGCAATTAGTTATACGGGATACCTTTCAATTCACAGTTATAGCAATTTTTAAATGTCAACCGTATTACTATACGAAGCTCATTTCTTAAAATATGGAGTATTTCTAAGGAAATTTGCACAGAAACATGTCATTCTACCTATTACATTTATTTTAAGTAGTTTGTCTTAGTTTTTTAAATAAATTAAACCATAACAAGAAAAAGTTTAAAAGACTAAAACACGATTACCTACATGAAAACTTTTTATAAGATTGTCGCGCTGACCATAATTAAAAATAAACGCCTTATTTATTAAATTCGATTCAGTAATTGAGGCGCTACGGTGGTACATTCAAACATACATAGACTGCGACAACTATAACCCATCCTTTTAGCTTCGCCGTATTCTGGTAAAAAATGAGTAAAGTAAAATAATTATGGCTGGCATAATCATTCTTGATTAAAAGCCTCTACATTAATAATGTAAACAATAAAGATAATAAAAAATAAATTGCCTAAATACACCAATAATTATGGTAAAAGAAAATTGGGATATGTCATTCCATTTCTCATTAATGAATTACAAATGGCAGAGAAAGATCAACTAACTCCTAAAAATATTAAAATTAAATTGAAGCGGTACTTCTTGCAAAATATTTCAGGAAATCTATGATTTTGTCTTACGTTTATATGCATACATACTCACTCATACATTGCATTTATTTCGGAATTCTCAACTTGGATTTCACAGTCGTCTTTAGTGTTTAGTATATTTGTAACATCAAAAATTGCAACCATTATTGTTTTATTTTGCAGTAATGTAATCACTCTGTATAACGTATTAAAGATCTCTTATAAGAATATTGTGATCGGATCATCGAGCGCCGGTCGGCTGTGATCGGTTGTGGTCGGTGCGACTTGGTAGGGTAGTGGAATAATATAATTTGCAATGACTACCCGCTCTAATTTATAAGTGACTGTATATATTTTGGTTTGGTTCTTCAGTGATGTTTATTGTACTTTTCTTCTATTAAGTGTTACTAAAACGTAGTGTTTGAGAATGCTGGTTTATTCAATAACCATGAACATGTGTGAAGTTGGCAATAATCGTGTGTAAAGCAATTGTATTGTATGTAAGTAGAATTAAATATGATTTGGTGATGACACGGATGCACGGAAAAACTCAAATGAGTTTATGTGGCATCTTTTATTAAATTTCTTGTACCTCATTTTGAATAAATAAATAAAATAAAAAAAAAAAAAAAAAAACAAAAAAATACTGATTTCATTGAAATACAGTTAAATACTCTCGCATAACTCAAATTGTAAGCTATCTTTATGGGTAAAAAATACCATTCTACAATCTACATCATCTCATCATACATTCAAAATTACCAAATGAATATTTCGAGTCAGTAAATAATAATAACTCAATAAACTCGCCATGAATTCTATAGTAAAAGTTTGAATGCTTTAACTGACAAGTTATAAACTGATTGACATAGTTAAGATGTTGTTGAATAGGAGATCCAAGTGCACCATCGAAAAGAAATCCCCGACGTACCTCGAGCCCCCCACTGTTTGCAGGAGCCCCCATCCTGTGTAGGAACCCTAACACTCTTATTCTAATCAGAAAAGGGTGCTAGCACTTTATAGAACTCGCGCCGCCTTCCCGGCCTGCTTCTGCTATGGTGACTGGTGACCTCACCTGTCACACTTAGGCTTGCGCTTATGGAGGACAGAGATCGTTTTACAATATCCGGCGCCTGAGTCCTTTGCGGTACCTGGCTCGTTCCCGGGCATGGCGGACAGGGAGAGTTCTACACTTCTCCCGGTCCAGCTCCGCCATCTCCTTCGCAAGCATAAATTGCTCGCAGAAAGAGGCGGCAGAGTTTCGCGACGACGACGAGCGAACCCAGGTGTGATCTCGTAGTGGCCTTCGAAGTGGGAGTTCTCTCGCTCCGCAACATGGCTGCAAACATGTTAGAACCCCTACTTCGATGGTTATATTAATAGTTAAATTCAAAATAATAAAAATACTATTACATATTTAGAAAGGGCACTGACACGATTTGCTGTTTCATATTGTAATTACATTAATTTTAAATAATAAACAAAACAGATTAGATGAAAAATATATTATTGATAAATTTAAAAATAACTAAAAAACAAGCTAACGAAAGTCGGTTACGAGCAAACGAGTTAAAATGGATAAAAATGGATCTTTAAAATAGTTTGTAAATCATTTTAAAATTTGATTTAACATTTTATTTAATAAAATAATAAATAAAAAATAAAAAATTCATGTGTATTTCGAGCATACCTGACTAGTTTCGCATCTAATGGAAGTCCTTTTTTAATGCGCTTAAGACTCATTTCTGTCCAATAAAGGAACAATATATAACAATATAAGTTCAAGATAAAAGAAAAATCGTTAGGCCACACGTGAGAAATGAGTACGTTTTTTCATACCGTTACTAGCCCGAGTTATTTAGTTAATAATTGCAGTGTCCATTCTATAATAACAATCACGGTGAGCAGTTACAGTAACGGCCAAAAAAATGACATGACGCGAAACGTCTGCGAAAGTAGGCCTGTCATTGACTTCGACCAGACTAGACTGCTTGCAGACAACGCTCACAAAAGAAAAAACGTATCGATTATAACACACAAATAATAAGTTTCATACCTATCACAGTTTTAGTATGGCACAGAAATGTAATTGATCTTATTAAAACTGAAATGTATGTTATACTTGTAGAAATGACAGCACGATCACGTGGTAAGTTCTTAGAGTTGGTAGAAGGTTTGTTTTTGTTCGGTTACAAAAAGTTTTATCGTCCGATCAGTGAGGCATTACAATACATTATAATATTTGTAATTTAGCTCCACTCAGTGACATAGATAATATGTTATAGTCTACGAGATTACTAATTATTGTCCGTTTAGCGATCGAAACCTACATAAACAGAAATAATTTCTTCATTATCGTTACTGAACTATAATAATATGCTGACTTCCCCGTCGATTATAATAGGTCCATTCACAACACTTCTTATCTGAATGAAAGTAGGTAATAAGAACGTTTTGTTGCATAAAATTTATTTGGTACTTTCTTGATGTTAAGTTCTGAATCCCCGAAGAACCGAAGATCTGAAGGGATTTTTCATCCCGTCAACAAAAAAATTAGAATCTGTTATAATACAGGTCAGAATAATTATCATTTTAATGTAATATATTACTAAATCTATTAAAACTAAAGATATTTTATCTTTGAGAATCTTTAAAAAAGAATTTTCATGAATACAGATTTCTTTTTTTAAGATATATACTTATAAAAACAATATGCATAGCTTATTTAATGTTGAATTTGCAGAACAGTATCAGTAGATTTTAAAAACTACTATCAATCTTAATCACAATTAGGACCAAACCAGGGTTGTTACGGATGCCAAAATTTAGACATCCGTGGATGCAGATGCGGATTATTAGAAGTTCACATCCGCGGATGCGGATGCGATGCGGATGCGGATTTTGGGATTTTAAAAGGATAATTACTTAAATTTTAAGTTTATAAATAACTGAAAATCAATTTAATTTTAATTTTTTATATATTTAATCATATTTTTAGAACAAATTTTGTTCCACAAAATTACACAGGTTTTTAGTTGACTTTGTTGATGTGAATCTGCATCCGTAAAAACTCCGCATTGATTGATGCGAATGTGGATGCGGATGTCTGAATTAATGCGAATAATCCGCATTTACGGATACGGATGCGAATATTCATAACACCCCTGGACCAAACCACGTAAACTAAAATGGCAAGTAATTCTAAAATGCTTAGATCAAAAACCTAGAAATTAACTGTACATAATGTAAATAACGAAACTGATAGTATTCATTCATATTGAAAGCGATAAGCTTTGACGGTCGTGCGCACAGCATTTACCAAGTTAGCTCATGTGAAATGGGGCGGTACTTACTCAACACACGACACGCTTGTGCAACAGTGTTAGCGTAGATATAGATAAATATGATACAACTTTTAGTCAAGCAATGCTAATAATAATATTAATTTGCCACATTCCCATCAGAGGCATTTAAGTCCATACCTAATAGACAGAGCCTGTAGCCTAGTAGACCAAACCAGACCAGGTGAATTACTACTTACATTTTGCCAAACCTAATTTAATGTTAATGCTTGATTACTATGCATTCTATTACGGCTATTCACACTTTTTTTGTTTTTTACAATAGAAAAATTGGGGCAAAAAACATTTATCACATAAAAAGTTCATCTACGATTCAATGTTTACATATACGCCTTAAAGGTTATATACATTGTTAATTCATAGCTAGAAAACGGATATAAACATTACAAAGATCGTTTTTTTTTATTACATATTTCTAAATAATAAATTCTTCGGTTTGAAAAACTATTACAATTAATGATACTACATACTTCATATAAATCGCTAACACAAACAAAAAAACTATTAATATGTATGTTATTTATCACTTATGTAGACCTATCTGAATTTAAATTTACATAAGCAGTAAAAAATTAAATTGTCAAAAAAGCATCTTAATACTATTTTTTCTAAATTATAAAGAACTAGTTTTTGCCTGCGGCTCCACCCGCGTGTATGTTGGTTATCGAGGTAATTCGTAGCCTATTCAATGTCTTAAGAATCGTAGTCGAAGTAATGGATAAATTTTATCTACATTCAATACTTTAAGTGACAAATGTATAAATTTTGATAAGAGTTGCATTGTTAAAGAATATCCAATTTAATTATATTTATGGTTTACTACTTTGGTCACAGTAACTTCCACGTAAAAGGTAGATATACATATATCTGTCGGAGATTTTTATTTAGAAATATTTAAGAGCAATAATTCTACAGTAATTATTTTTGTGTAATTCCAACGGTTTGAGCAGCGCACGCCGAGATAGTTGAGAGCTATTTTTTTTCCGACTTACTTGACAGTTATCGTTATATTATTACCAAATTCTATAAATTTTAACTTATTATTTTATTCTGATATATAAGTTATATTACTGCAAAATGTCATGAAAATGCGTTCAGTAGTTTTTGCATGGAAGAGTTACCACACACACACACACACACATTCTTACATTACATTAGGTTCTAAAGAAAATAAAACTATGATAAATTATAGAAATCGGTGCCCTTTTAATTATTTTGTATCTGTAACATCTTTAAATACCATAAATGCATGTTTTCATAGGCGTACAAGCGATTCAAATTAAAAACTAATTATTAAAAACGAGCTGATTCATAAATCGACTGAACATTAAAATAAAAATTTTAAAGCAAAACTAGATGTATTGTAAACTTGCTTTTAAAACTCAATTAGATTACTAGTATTTATAGCTTTAGCCGTTTTTATAGCCAAGCTTTAGTCATGTGCTACAACCGTAAAAATATCAACGGTATTGCATCACATAGGAAAAGTGAACGCTCTCAAAAACTGGTGTGGCGATATTGATAAATGATTTTATAAATACGAGTACTTGAAACGAAATCACTTTGCACTTATTACACTTTAAGTGTGATAATTATAATTTTAATGAGCATGATTAAAACGAACAAGAAAATTCATTATTACTATTACTTTAATGTAGTGCTGTATTAGAGTAACAAAAGGAATAGTATATGTATATTGCGGAAACATTTCCGTCTCGAATGACAATGAGAACTCAAATGACAGTGTGTGGGTTTTTTACTTACAAAGAAGGATTGCCTTTAAAAGAAATCAAAATCGTCTTGCTTTTTTTGTGTCTCAAGGACGGAATCAGAGTTATGTATAATGAATAGATACCCGCCAATCACCGTTTATGAGATAAAGTCTAAAAACTACTTGTTCAACTTCAGACATAGACAATATTTATTAGATATTTTTGTTTTATTTATAGTAAAAGTTTTTACTTACATATTTTTTACTCATAGATAATGTAATTTTATATAATCAGAATAATTATAATATGAGTTCAGATAAAAAAAAGGAAAATTTCAGTACAAATAATAATAAATATTTTCGGACGTCTAACACACAACGCCATCTAGTCCCAAACTAAGCAGAGCTTGTACTATGGGTACTAGACAACTGATATCAATACATATATACTTTTTTTTGTAAATACATACATATTATACATAGAAAAAACCCAAACTCCGAAACAAATATTTGCAGATCATACAAACATTTAGTCCGACCCGGGATTTGAACCCGAGACCTCAAACACAGTAGTCGCATACGCTACCACTGCGCCACCGAGGCAGTATTGTAAGATATAATAGATGCATATAAGCGTCTATTAAACCTTTGGGGACGTATTCTACTAACCCTACCATATTAGAAATTAATTATAGTTTGCTTCAATAATGAAGGAAGACGGCTTGAACAGCGAGTCACGAATCACGACATCGTTTTCCGTTTAAGCCTGTTCGTCTTTGTGGAAATTAACGAACGAACGAAATTACATGCTTCACACTAACACAACTAGCGGTAGCTTTACACCATTTCATACTTACCATAATACATTTCCAAACTTTGTAAAGTTACAAAGAACAAATTATCGCTTGTGGTAGACCACCGATATGGCCTTCAAAATTTTAAGAGTAGAGACTAGTCCTCCTCAAAGACCAGTAACATGTGTTCCCGGAGTTACAGTCTTCCATAGGCAGCGGTAGTTACTTTACATAAGGTGACTAACCTCCTTGTTTGACCACTATATCAGAAAAAAGATCATTTCCGTGGGAGAGCCACGCTTCGGTATGAATGGGCCGGCTCGACCGGACTGATACCACGGCCTCACAGAAAACCGGTGTGAAATAGCGCTTGCGCTGTGTTTCAACGAGTGAGTGAGGATACCGGAGGCCCATACAACAACCCGTCCCCCCATTCCCCAAAGGACGGCAACGCACTTGTGACGCTTTTGGTGTTGCGGGTGTCCATGGGCGGCGGTAATCGCTTACCATCAGGTGATGCGTCTGCTCGTTTGCCTCTTATACAATAAAAAAATAAGAAAAAAAATTGATAAATAAATACATCTAATGATGCACCTTAATAGGCTGCTATAGTTTGGGTCACCATTCTGCATTGTCTGCAATGTCATGAGTATGGTGACCACAACACTTTAACTCTGCTCATGCTTTCCATCAGGAAGAGTAGAGTCACTTTGGCAGGCTCATATAAATAAAAAACAAGTAAAAATTAAAAAAACTAAATCGACTACGAAAAATTCCTGGTTTAGTATTTTAGGCGCTACGGTGAACGTACAAACATACATAGACTGCCAAAAGTAAATCAACTAAACAAAAAACACGCACACATAATCCTGGTACTATGTAAGTACCGTGTTAAAACATATTTCACTGTATTAAGAGCAAACTTTCTCTGCCAAACCAAATTATTAATCATAATACTAACATATGAAAGACACATTGATAAATAAATACAATTAATTAATATCGAATAAACATTACGATATATGTAATTGATGGTGATTTGATTGAAGCCGCGACCATGTCTATTTAAAAATCGATTCGTTACCACTTTCACGGTGAATTGTCTAAGTTGCCTATATAACTGAGGCGTGTTTGACGTTTCCTGAATTTAAAGATTGAACAACTGAACTTATGTTAAATTATTACGTGATTTATTGTTATTCGATGATTGTGACTATATTGAAATAGTTTTTTTACAAATACATAACAGGAGTAAATAAAAAACATGCTATAATTTTATACAAACACTTTTATATTACTAGCTATTACCCACACCTTCGCCCGCATGTGTGTCGTATATCATGGTTGTTTTGAGTAAAATAGGATATTCATAAATAACGTATATTAGTTTAGTAGATCCAGAGATTACCCCCTACAACCTCATAAACGTTATCTCCTTATAACATTAGTATAGACGAGGTAGGGTCCCAAATATACTCTATGATGAAAGGCTGTTAACTCGAGCTAACCTTAGGTATATCATAGCAGCATACTGGCAGTATACTGTTCGGTGTTTTGTCTACTGGCAAAAAAACTTTACAGCACAATTGTGTTCTCTTTCGACCTGGTAAATCTTATCACTTAATCACGACCACATCTAACCTTGCGGAAGTTCTAAGCAGTAGCTACATTCGACGCCAACAAATAAGTCAACAGCACGCTCATACATTTGAGACGGTAACGTAGTGTCAATGGATTCCAATTTCTTAAGTTAAACTCGATCTCTTCATTCCATTTAAAAGATAATGTTTGTTTTGACTTGTAACCTTCATTACTTAAGCAGTTGTTTCAAGAATTTTCAAAGAAAAATCGTCCTAATTCTCATTACCTTAGGGATGTAAAATACATGTAACGTTGGCTGCTTCGATTTCCAAGTGACAAATGACTCGGTGAACTACGCTGGTGGTCTGTATTATCGTATGATATTGCCATTTATCATACTAATTTCACTTTATATAGAAACTGCATCTTTTCTAAATCGTGACTACTTTGGTATATGTACATATATGATACCAAAATAATGTGGATGCATTAACCTTTCTCTCGAGGTTTACAAGGAATTAAATGTCACGTTGATGAATGTGTTTTATCGTGCACTAAGTCACGAACGCATAGTACTAAAATGTGAAAAATGTTTGTCTCGATAGATTATCTGAGACAAAGGCTTCAAATTGCAGTCACACTAATGCCTGAGTTACAGACTTTCAATTTTACTATGACCACTCTCCATCGGGTACTTGTTCTGGTTGCTTACCTACTATATCATTCACAGAACTCAGTTAAATAATCTTCTAAACAATTCTTAAACGGTCTTGAAAATATTTAATTAATATAAAATACAGATGTCAAGTTGAAAAGCAAAATTTTCTTCTGCACAATTTAAAACTTGGATTTTCAAAAATAAATACAGATTAAAACACGCTTAAAAAAGCCGGTTACAACATTTAAGTACATATACTTATGGGGGAACGGGTGTAATGTTCCACCCAACACAAAGGGAGGATCCTCCGACCAGGCGAGGTGATCATGCCTGGCGGGCTACTGCCCAACAGTTGATGTTGGGATGTTGTATATATGATAATCGGCGCGGGAACTTTATTTGCGCGATTCAGGATTGGTAGTTACTCCGTGTAGTGTAGTTTATAGGTACAGTGCGTTACTTCGTAGTTCAGTGTATCTTCGGTATATGGCGCTGTATGTGGAGGTCGCCACATACTTATATATTTAAAGTCAATAAAAAAGATTTCTGTTTTATTAAATTTACAAAATGATTTTCCGAAGTCGCAAAACAGTGATACGCAACGTGTACCTATGCAAAATCTATTATTTCACCAATCCACCATGTGTATTACAAATAATGAAATTCTTTTTCGTCAGCGTAACCTTGACCTAAAAACTATGTATACGAGTATAATACCTATCTGATAACAAAGTCCTCATTAGTGGAATCAATAGAGTGTGAGAATCAACAATGCTACACACTTGATATCAAAATGGCACTAGCCATAATGAATATAATGCCTCAGTTGCGAGGTGGTAGTGAATGCGACTGCTGTGCTTGAGGTCTCGGGTTCGATTCCCGGGTCGAACCAAATGTTTGTGTGATCTGCAAATAATAGGTCTTTACCTATGAAATTGCGTTTCTTCAGTACTGGTCATTTCAAATAAAAAAAAGTTTGTAATGGCTCTGTATTCTAAATTCAAATTAATTTTGTTTTAAAACCATGACATTCCATTTACAAACTCAGTCTTTTGTTTTTTGATTAGCGTTGTATTGTCATTACATTTCAACATTTTTCGTCATAATGGATACTTTAAAAATTCGTGTAATTATGGAATATGAGTTCCGTCGTGGCACCAACGCGACACAAACGGCACGTAACATCAAAATTGTTTACGGAGAGAACTGTACAAACGAACGCACAACCCTTTATTGGTTTTCCCGGTTCCGTTCTGGAAATTTTGACTTGAAAAATGAAGCTCGTGGTCGTCCGGAGACTTTGGTTAACAATAATGAATTAAAGGCGATTGTGGAAGCTGACGAAACTCAATCTACAGCTGAGCTAGCAGCAGCTTTTAATGTAAGCATCAAAACAATATTGATCCATTTGCGACAAATTGGCAAGGTAAAAAAGCTTGATAGATGGGTGTCCCACGACCTTAACGATCGCCAGCGCAACGTACGCGTCGAGACCTGCCTTTCGCTGCTCAACAGGCAAAGAAATGAAGGAATTTTGAAACGAGTAGTTACGTGCGACGAAAAATGGATTCTGTTCGACAATCGAAAGCGCTCAGCAAGTTGGTTAGACCCTGGTTCAGCACCAAAGCAATGCCCTAAACCAAAAATGACCCCTAAAAAGGTGATGGTCACTGTTTGGTGGTCTAGTGCGGGTGTGATTCACCACAGCTTTTTACAAAACGGCATGAGCATTAATGCAGATGTGTACTGTAAAGAACTGGAGAGAATGATGGAGAAGCTTGCACATCTGCAACCAGCTTTGGTCAATCGGTCGTCCCCACTGCTCCTTCACGACAACGCGTGACACCATACTGCGCAACAGACAGTGAGCTGGGGTTGGAAGCTCTCCCTCATCCGCCATACTCACCAGACCTTGCACCTACCGACTATATCTTTTTCCAAAATTTAGACAACTTTTTAGTGGGTAAAAAATTCAATTCCCGAGAGGCAGTACAAAATGCCTTTGAAGAGTTTGTTGCCTCCCGTCCAGCTGATTTTTACAAGAAGGGCATCAATAAACTGCCAATACGTTGGCAAAGATGCATCGATTGCATGGGTGATTACTTCGAATAACAGAAATAAAAAAGTTTGAAAAAATAAGTACTTTCACTTATTACATAAAAAACGGCAATTTCATAGGTAAAGACCTAATATTTGTTTCGGATTTTGGGTGTTTTCTACGTAGGTATTTACTAAAAAATATATATGTATTTATATCAGTAGTCTAGTATCCATAACTCAAGCTCTTCTTAGCTTGAGATTAGATGGCGTTGTGTGTTAGATATTTATAAAATAAAAATAATAGTATCATTTTTATAGATAATAATGCAATAAATATACGGTGGAGTAAATTATGTTGGGATAAAATGTTGTGGACATTTTATACATTAATTTTATTTATTGAGTTTTTGTGTGGGGGTTTGATATGTACACAAAAAAAAATCAACGAAGCATATAGTAGAAATAACTACATTCAATTCAGAATTTTCTTGCAGTCCTAAACGTTTAAGAACGACATGAATAAAACACCTACATTTTCCTACCATGACTTTTAGTCCCATTTTCATAATAGGAGACAAGCCTATTAAGGGCCATGCATATTACGCATTAGGTGAGAAAATTGAGAAAGAAAATTTATACAAAAAGGAAAGCAATTGTACACACAAATAAATTGGCGATACATGCATTAGCTCGAATAGAAGTACTACTAGTATTAATATCGTATACCTGAGATTAAAATTGTCTATTGCAGGAAAGACTTAGCCGACTAACTGAAGTCTATGTCCAATAGTCTAAAGAGTATTTTACAATAATAAAACAATGGTATCTAATTGTAGACCCCGACATTAATTACGAACTATCGACCACATTTCAGATTACCTAGGTAAAATAGATCTGGCGCGACGCCAACACAATCTTACTCTCACCAAACCTAGTTCTCCTACCAATTATACGTAACTAGCTTTTATAGTCTTTGATATAAGATTGTTTGTAGAACGGTTCAAGTGGACCAGGAATGCACAGATATGTTGGTGGTCGGTAACCCGATGACGGCGCGATCAACTACCGTATCGAGTAACGTTCCGGTCCGGCGAGCCTTCGTCGCGACCTGGCTGTGCGGTGTGAACAGAGCCTACGTCCTGGTTTATGTACTAAAATGAATAAAATATTAGATAATTGATTAAAAACAACCATAGTTTGCCAAGTATTGGGAAGAACGCGAAAAATGGACTGTTATTAACCGTTGTCCAGGTTAAATTTACCCGCGTTTTCCAATTTTGGTAGAGTAATAGATAAATATACAAATAAATATAAAAACTGCCTTTAAAAAATATTAAATATCTCTTTTTCACAGACTGATCTATTGACAAATATCGTCGGAAGCTTCCCAAGGTTCTGTACTATCGTCGCACTATTTATTTGCGTGTGCGTTTCTATTTGTTTTTGGCTGCGTAACGTACGTTCTACTCATTGCCAAGGTTCTTTCTATTTTGAATTTAGTATAGACACGAGTGCCGATAGATAGTTCCTTTAAAAAAAATAATGATCAAAGCTTTAGTTTGTAAAGAAATAGTAGCTTAAGCTAGCAGTAGCTTGAGCATTTTAGAAATGTTTTTTTGGAACGTTTGTGTTCAACAAACCTTTCGAATCTAAGAAGTAAATAAACACACACCTGCCACAAATAACTTCGCAACACCCAAAGGTTTGTCTGGAAGAAAATGCCTGTGGCATTAAGTCCGCCTTGTGCAACATGTTTGCAGGAAGTTTTAATAAATAAATAAATAAAAAGGAACAAAATCTAAAACGTGGATATCTTTCCCCAGACCGAAGAACAAAAGAGGGTGAAGTCAAAAAAAACGTGGTTTATGAAGAAATAAATGTGTTAGGCACATTATAATAATTATAATATCCTCACATCTTACACACAGTCATCAGCGACCGGCATCGGACCTCCGCAACCTTGAGGGTATAAAAATTAATTAGAAGGCTGAAATAGTTGTCAGTATATTTGAGAGCACTGACTGACCCGAGAAACGAACCAGAGATCTCTTGATTAGTAGCCGTTTATGCTAACCGCTAGACCAACGAGGCAGTATTATTCATGTTCTTATAATATGACCATTTTGCCCACACTCATGTACTTGAAACAGTAGAAATGACTTGAAGTCGAATCTGACATGACACTAATGGTTAACCACATAACATTTAACGTGCACCGTATTTATTAGTCCTTATTTAAACGATGCACACTCGTTGACCCTGTAAATCAACATCATTGATTGCTGTAACACATGCAGAAAATATTATATTGCATACAATATACAACACAAGAGTTCAAGTCTAAGGTTATAAAGTATCTTAACATTATTTAATTCACAGAGCTTGTATTCTTATGATAGCATATTCATTTAATATTACCGACATCTAACACACAACGCCATCTAGTCTCAAATTAAGCTGAGTTTGTACTATGGGTACTAGACCAGTGTTACAAGTACAGAATTCCTTCTTTTCGCAAAAACACATAAAACACCCAAACTCCGAAACAAACATTTGCAGATCATACAAATGTTTGATACGACCCGAAAATGGAACCCGAAATCTCAACAACAGTAACATACACTACCACTACGACACCGAGACTATTATTTTATTATGCCTAGAAAACACCCATACTCCAAAACAAATATTTGCAGATCATACAAACATTTGACCGACCAACCATTTTGATCCGACTCGGAAATGGAACCGGAAATCTCAACAACAGTCGCATACGCTGCCACTGCGACATCAAGGCCGTTAATTTATTACATGGGTGTCGTAGGATAACAACACTGCAAAGAGGAGGCCCAATAATGTAGAAGCATCACTAGGCCGTCATGGTGTGGTTCACATTGCTGCATTGTTGCACTGTCTGCATTCACAATAAGTATGGTGACCTCCACTCTTGGATTCTGCCTATGCTTTTCGTCAGGTAGAGTAGTCATTTTGGCAGGGCCTTACATAAAAAAAACGAAAACTTGAGACAAATACCTCCTTTCTAAGGAGAGGCTTATATCCAACAGTGTACTATCAAAGACTTCTGAATCTATACTAATCTAAACTAATAATAAAGCTGAAGAGTTTGTTTGTTTGAACGCGCTAATCTCAGGAACCGTTGGTCCGATTTGAAAAATTCTTTCGATGTTGGATAGTCCATTTATCGAGGAAGGCTATAGATTATATACCATTAGGCTACTACTAATCATAGGAGCGGAGCACCAATTAAAAATGTTTCAAAAACGTGGGCACATTTTCACGCTACGGGCAATATAAGATGCAAACGAGGTTGCGTGGGTCAGCTAGTAATTCATAAAAATAAAAGAATAAACAAAACGTAATCGTAATTTTAAGTTAAACTTAAAATGTAATACTTATTTAAAGTATACGTGTTAAAAATCACTTGTGAAATTTGTAATTCAAATTTCATTATTGTACTTCATACGTTCAGCATGTGTAAATTTATTACACTTGTCGCACAGTTCAAGGTAACAAAGGTTACTTCTTATTGAGTAATATTTTTGATTAGAACCATTAACTCCGAGTAATCAAAAGAAAAACTTTGAAAAAATATGAGCAAGTTCTTGATTGCTTAAATTAGTTCATTAAAATTTTATATTCGGAAGTGGTAACACTTTATAAGAAACTGGCAGCGTTTTCAAAAGTCAAAATCCCGTAGTAGAAAATAAATAATTACTTCATTTTCGTTTCTTAGCCTAGCTAATACTATTTTTATACATATTACTTATCAGGCTGTTAGTAAAGTTCACGGCCAAGGAGATGTGTAAAAATACATATAGCGTACTTTACGTTAAGCCGCTTACATGATAAACTGAATGACCTGGGGAAAACAATGAATGGTATTATTTTGCACGATCTCATTTAACTATTAAGCGAGGTGATTCATTCATTTTAGAAATTTTCCCCCGTCCCATATTCAAATCTACAGTAAAACGTATTTTGTTATGATTCTAGAAATATGTATGTGTAGTGTACACTAAGTACATAATAATTTATGCATATACATGAGGGCACAATCCCCGGTTTTATCGCGAGTAGACTGAATAAATTGGTACCAGAAAGCAGGGTAAGTAAAGGTACAGTTTAACGAGGAACTAGGTGCTAAGAGTATTCGACTGTCTTGGTGGCGTAGTGGTAGCGTATGCGATTGCTGAGCTTGAGTTCTCGGGTTCGATTCCGGGACGGACGAAATGTTTTTATGATCTGCAAATATTTGATTCCGAGTTTGGGTGTTTTCATACAAAACAAAAATAAAGTAAATATGTGCAATATTTACTTTATTTTTGTTTTGTATGTATGTATTTACAAAAAAAAACTAAATAAGTATTTTTATCAGTTGTCTAGTACCCATAACACAAGCTCTGCTTAGCTTAGAACTTGATGGCGTTGTGTGTTAGATGTCCGGCATATTTATTTATTTATTTACGTACCTTGAAAAAGGAGGAGACGGATGGCCTGCAGTGGGACATTATGGGTTGTTGATGATACCAAAAAGATAGGAAGCGGAGATCATCTGGCATCATAAATCTCAGTCTCACCGGACACTGACCTCTATAAACACTGTACGGGGACTTAAACATCGAGAATATCAGCTACCCTAGAGCAGTACGAGGATCGTCATCTTCAAAATTGGTTATATTGACTAAATCGCTCGAGAGATTTATCATTTCCATAACCGGGTTCCCTGCGGTAGACACACATGTAATGCAGCACTTGTGTACTTTAAAACGGTTTAATTCTACCATTATGACTTTTTAACCCGATTAAGCTGACCCTTGGGAGTTTTAAACACCGTAAAAGAGAGCTAGTCTTGGTCTGGAAAATAGAGAATTACGTTTTATACTCCGTGTAGATTGCAAATAAATAATCCGTTATCGTTTGCAGAAATAATTTTATGACAATTTAAAATCAGTTTATTCTAGGTTAATATCAAAGGTCAATTATAATACGTTGGTGTAGTTAAGGGGCGTAAGCAGATCGATATTAGGCGATTTGCATTATTACTCATGAGCAGTGTGCACTTTCCTGTTAAATGAGATCAGTCATAAAGATAAAACTGTAACGTGTAAAAACATATGCAGATTCCAAGAACAATCAATCTAAGAGCAGAGTTGTTCAATAAACGAATTGATTGTACAGATTTACTTTTACTTATTGTCACTGATAAGTGGAACGAAATTACCTATTAGAGAGGCTGTAATGAATTTTAAAAATATAAAATATTTGAATAATATGTGATTCTGCAAATAATTCAAAACTATTTATATTCTTCTTGACCAGAAATTAATAAGCTGGGTCCATTTCTCTATTGTAAATGTTTCTACTTGGTTCTTTCATTTCCAGCACCTGTGATAGGAAGATACGACAATAAAACAAAATGGACAATAAATCAAACAAAAGTTTTAAATTATATAACTCATACTTATTAATAAGGTGCTTACCATCAGACGATACGTCTACTCGTTTGCCCCCGATGTAATAAAAAAAAACTACTGTTTGAAAGACAATAAATTTACTTATAGTTTTGACGTGGACGTTTTAACTGCTAAACGTTATTCACGTTGGCGCAATTTCTGCATGTCTATTGGCAATCTGAACATACTATTAAAGTAGAAACATTTATAATCTGTTACATAATAACGTACTGGGCAGATTGTAAATAGACGTTATTTTATGCTACATAGCTGTTAACTTAGTTTTCTTTTTTTTTTAAATCTTTACTAATGCAAAGAGGTAAAGTTTTGAGTTTGTGAGGTTGTTGATGGTAATATCTGGATGTACTGAACCGATTTAAAAAAAACCATTTACCAATGAAAAAAGCCACATTATTTGTAAGTATACCCGAAAACAATTACCACGATATTCGACGTACATACGGACGGAGTCTCGGGCAAAAGCTAATCTACACTAATATTATAAAGAGGAAAGATTTGTATTTTTGTATGTAACGAATAAACTCAAAAAGTACTGGACCGATTTTAAAAATTCTTTCACCATTCGAAAGCTACATTATCCACGAGTAACATAGGCTATATTTTATTTTAGAAAAAAAATAGGGTTCCGTAAGATATTTGCGTTTTTCAAGAGACAAGGTGTAAAAAATCAACCAGAAAAGTTACTTATTTTACGATTTACAATAATATAGCTTATACATCAAAATAACACGTAGGCTATAATTTATAAAGATACTAGCTTCGCCTCGTGACGTTGCCTGTGATTGTTGTCGTACCGCGGGTAGCACCGCGGGGTTCAGCTAGTAATTAAATAAAGTAATAAATATGTTACTGAAAGTCACTGGTCACACACGAAACTATTGTCAAATTATTGTTCTCTCGAATACCCTTTAATGGCTGACAAAGTCGTTAGGAATATAATGCATGATAAATGACTTGTTTTATTCCAAACGAAGTTCCTCCTAAAAAGTGCCAAATATTTTTTTGCCATTTCCTAATGTGACACACAATCCTTCACAATGTGAAACTAACATAATGGATGGAACAAACACCGAGGGGGCGTCTAGAACAAACAATTGAATCATTTGAACATGACAGATAGTTTTACTACGAAGCACGTGCGTCACATATTATTTAGAAATAAGACAGAAAATTACACCAGTACAGTAAAATGTATTGACGATTTTTTCCCAACAATGTTCATACGATTTTGTTGAAAGAACAAAATTTATTATAGTATTTTAGCTATGTATGCATATATTTTTTTAATTTTTACTTACACAACACGCGTCTTTCTCTCATTACTTATCAAAATCCTCTTCTCTTTCATAAGTTTTGCTGCAAGAGATCTCAACTATGGATTGATTTCTCTTTTGTATGTACATCATCATCAGCCTATCGCAGTCCACTGCAGGACTTATGACTCTCCAATTGCACGCCACTGGATTCGATCGTCGACTTCTCATATCGAGCTCGTACGTACATAGATTATTACGAGTATAAAAGAAATAAACACTTTTGTTAAACAAAGACTCTTCTATTTTTTTTATTTGTTATCACTCATTTGATAGCTTTCTTCCGCCCTATACACAGAACAGTTAACTGTTCACTGGTTCTACGTACATAAACATATTGTAATCACAGTATTATTCATGTAATATAAACAATTTGTATTATTTTGTATTGTTAGCATATATGTCACCCAAATGTATATACTTTTAATTTCATGAAATTATAAAAACTACTCGATTGTCTCCGTATGCAGTACCAATTTGTAATAAAAGGTTAAAAACAGGCCTTTTTAATTTACGTAATTAATGTTACTTTTTACCCGACTACCAAGTCAAAGCCAATGGTAATATGTACAGTAATTTATTGTTGGCAGTCTGTGTATGTTTGTATATTCTACCGTAGTGCCGTAAACCACAGAGCCGATTTTTATGGACGAGGTGTCAATAGATTTAGAGGTTATATAAATATCATAAGTTTTTACGTAATCAGGTTATAGTTTTCACACTTCCGCTCAATTCGGGAATCGAACCCGAGACTTCTTGACTGGCACTTTTACCGTGGGAGAGCTATGCTTCGGCATGAATGGGTCGGACCGGAGTGATTGATACCACGGCCTCCCAGAAAACCGGTGTGAAATAGCGTTTGCGCTGTGTTTCACCGAGTGAGTGAGGATACCGGAGGCCTATACCCCAACCCCTGCTCCCATCCCCTTTCCCACCCCCAAAGATCGGCAACGCACTTGTGACGCCTTTGGTGTTGCGGGTGTCCATGGGCGTTGGTAATCGCTTACCATCAGGTGATACGTATGCTCGTTCGCCCACTATTCAAAAAAAAAAAAGTTAGTTGCATACGCTAACCACCAGGTCAACGAAGCAGTGAATTGTTCATTATTTCATTGGTTTTAATTTTGTTGTAAAATATATTTTTTCTATTATAAAAGTAATAGGTTACTTCATATAACATCAGATACCTGACAGTAAAAGTCCCGTGAAGGGCCAGAAATTACCCGAAACAAACAGACACCGACAATAAACTTATATATTGATTTATTGATGGGAGTACCGTACATATTTTCATCTGCAAAAAGAAATTGCTTGAATATTTTGAACGCTTTTAATGTTTGAAAGACATTAATCCGGGGAACTCATATCAACATGAGCGTAAATTTATAAGTAGGTATGCTGGTACAACAGTAATTTAATAACACAATCGCTTTCGTTGCCTTTCTCTGTTGACAGCCAACTAACGGGTAGTCGCATCAATCAATGGCTATGAAAAAGCAGTCGTCAGTTAAATGGACAACTTTCGCGTTCAGTTAATCGTTTGTATTCCGTACTAGCATCGATCTAATCACTCTTCTTTCTATAAACCCTCTGGGTGCTTCTGCTCGGTTTTCTGAGAATTTCAGACAGGGCTGTCAAAAGATTTCTACTACTCGTATAGAAACGATATATTGACATACACGGATATCTATTTTAGTTAATGTAAGATTTTGTAAAAATAATTATTTTTATTTCATTGTTATTTAGCCAATTACTTATAAAGTAGAGTACCTAGTTATTTTAGAAAAACCGGCCAAGTGCAAGTCGGACTCACGCACCGAGGGTTCCGTACAAACCTATAGGTATATAACTAAAAATTTATGCTTTTCGTAATTTTTCCTTTATCTATGCTATAAGACGTTGCTTTGCACCAAATTTCAGGATTCTAAGTTCACGAGAAGTACCCTATAGATATTGATAGAAACTTTCTGCCTCGCACAATAAAACTTTGGAATGAACTGTCGCCTGCGGTATTCCCGGACTAATACGACCTTTAAACCTTCAAGAAAAGAGCGTACCTACTCCTTTTTAAAGACCAGTAACGCACTTGTGATGCCTCTGGTGTTGCGGGTGTCCATGGGCGGCGAAAAGTGTGCTCGTTTGCCCTCTTTACAATAAAAAAAAACTAAAGACTTGGAAACCTCATTTTAATACCTTGCCATTATTATCAAGACAGTATCATTAAACTTCTTATGGTCATGACGATGAGTTGACAACCCTAATTGAGATACGATTTACAAAGCCACACCCACAATTGATACGTGATAATTTTTATTGATCGAAAGTTGTAGTCTATCATTTTGAACATAATTGTGTCGTACAACTATAAATAAAAGTCGGATATTTTTATTGACATTCAATATGGCAATGGCAAAAGCTAGCAGCTTTTTTTATGTTATGGACCTGCCAAATAGCTCTACTCTGCCTGATGGAAAGCCTAAGCAGAAACCAAGAGTCACTATACTCATGCGAATGCAAACAATGCAGCATGGTGACCCACACCATAGCGGCCTAGTGATGCTTCTGCATCGTTGGGCCTCCGGTCACGCACTCACCAACGAAACACGACAGCAGGAACGCTGCCATTTTACGTTGATTTTCTGTGCAAGGATAGTACCGCCCTTTTGGAGCCGGCCCGTTAATACTGAAATCAGCGTGATTCTACAACCTGAAAAGCATTTAAGTATACATATGTATAATTTTTGTTTTCACACTGCGAAAACATATGTAACATAAGTGCAATAACAATTATACATCTCACACGAGGTCACCTGATTCCGAACTTACCTAAGTTTTGTCTAATATCACCAAAAAAGTATAAGATGATGTTCTACAGAATATAACAGCCGCATATCTCGTAAGAGTGTTAACGACCAATGGAAATTGGTTCTAGGCTCAAGATAGATACAATAAATTTCCTTGTGATCCTGTTTTAACCGACTTCAAAAAAGGTCCCACTATAAGTATTTATTTTATTTTATGTATGTTCATTAACAAAACTCCGACATAAATTTCCAATTTGATTTGACGAAGAAGCTCATGCATTGCAATAACGCAAAATATAAAAAACATACTCTTTTGACCACATTTTTATATCTGACCGTCAACATGTCAGCAATTGGTAAACCACAAATTTGACACAATAATCGGTTCAGCCGCATCGGTTATATTGTCTGTTATAGAACCATGTGTTTGGGTATAATACAATATAATGCTCGATCACGTCAGACGCACTGTCCTGCTCACACCACAGAATAAATACGTAGAATACTACTCGCACGCTTGTCACACTACCCATGACAATCCAAGGTCACTTGTTACACACGTTGTCCTTCGATATTTGAAAATTAAAGTACAGCAATACGCATGTGGAACGCAGCGCGTTGTTCATTTGTTTTTTTTTGATAGACGGTCCCCATTTCGTGTCATCCGCAATTTATATATTTTTTATCATTGATTTTATCACGACGAAGACTTGATGACTATAAATACTTGACATTGGCATAAATAACTGATCCGAATGATCCGGCTGGTTGCCATTTCATCAAAAGAAGAAAGAACGCAGCGCGCGAAATTCAAATCAAATTAAGTTGACATAAAAAAAAGATGAATTAATTAATAGATCCATGCTACTGCATAGTTATAAAATGATAGCAAATATTTGGATATAATTACTAAATCTTTTTGTAAATAGTGTGTGTGAAATGAAACTATCACTAGCAATTCTTTCTGCTAGTAAATATGTTCTCTGGAATGGCTAAAATGGTATTAATGCCTATTTATTTTGCTTACACAGTATGACAGGAAGTAGATAATGAGTTGTATAACTCAAAACTTGTTTAATTAAAGCTAAAAATGTAATTTTGTTGTAAGAATAAACTTGTTGAATGTTTAATACATGTAATATTATTAATAAAGTATGATAAGAACATCCGCCAATATAAGGTCGTTAATCTCAAGACTAAAAAGCCCATAATCCGCTTCGATTACATATTTAAATAAAACATGATCGTAAAGGTAGGAATATCCTTAGACACAGATTTTTGATTTTAGAGAATATATGTTATTTACATTTATACTAATATATAAAGCTGAGTTTGTTTGCTTGTTTGAAAGCGCTAATGTCAAGAACTGCTGCTCCGATTTGAAAAATTCTTTCAGCGTTGGATAGTATATTTATCGAGGAAGGCTATATGCTATATATCATCACGCTAATACTATTAGGAGCAGAGCACCAATGAAGAATGTTTCACAAACGGGGGAAAATTTTCACGCTACGGGGAATAAAAGACGCAAACGAGGTTGCGTGGGTCAGCTAGTATTTGATATGGTTTAAAATCCAATATTATTGTTTTGAAACTATGATGGCATTACCTTAATTTTTAAATTAAATTACTTTCTAAATTCTTTTGTGCTTCAATCAGCCATAGGCAAAGTTGTTTAATTAATTCAATTGAAACAAAGGACGCAAGAGCAACTGGATGAAACGGAAGAGAAGTTTTATAGACCAAGAACTAATTTCTGGTTATCCACTGAGAAGGGAACTTGTAATTTTAAACTTTGGAAATTGATGAAGACTCGTGTTTTATACTCTTGGATTCTGTTGGTGCTTTCCATCAGGCAGAGCAGAGTCATTTTTAACCCCGACGCAAAAAGAAGAGTGTAATAAGTTTGATGTCAATGTCTGTCTGGCTGTGTATATGGCATCGTAGCTCTCAAATGGATGGACCGATTTCGATGCAGTTTTTTAATTTGAAAGGCAGTTTCCTTGCAGTGGTTCTTAGCTATGTTTGGTGAATATCGGTCCAGAAGTGTAAGAGTATCAGTTCTTTTCCAAAATGGTGTAAAGCAGTTTTGGCGTACGATTACTCGATTAAGTGCTTCACGCATGCCAGTATAATCGTTAAATGACAATTAATTGATAACTTAGATTTTTTATATTTTTAATTTATGATTATAGAATGATTATGTAAAATGCACAAAAAATAATAATTAAATTTGGAGAATCCAAATATTCAACTCAGTCAGAAGAGTCAGTTGTATAGTTTTCAGTCTAGACCAGTCCATATGTAAATATTCTTATAACTACATTTAAATAAACTAAATCATATTAAGCGTGTCATTAAAATGATCGAATTGACTTATAAATCATTCAAAAGTTAGTTATTTATAGTCACTACAAAAACTATGCCAAATTTTACAGCCGCAACGGTAATTAATTTAAATTCGCGGCCATTTTAAACACAATCTCTTGTCACATAACTAATGCAAATGGATGAAATCTATACAAATAAATAAAATTGGAGTGTCTGTTTGTAATATTACAATAACCACTTTCTACTACATGCATATGAATGTATATACGGTACACATACCAAAATATATATTTTTAAAATTTTTGTCTGTCAGTCTGTTTGTTCCGGCTAATCTCTGGAAAGGCTGGACCGATTTGGACGGGACTTTCACTGGTAGCTAGCTGATGGTACAAGGAGTAACTTAGGCTTACATTTTTTAGACTAGCTTCGCCCCGCGGCGTTACCCACGATACGACAATAACCGCGGGTAACACCGCGGGGTTCAGCTAGTCTAAAGTAAATTTCACCTATAGAGACAATTACGAATCTCTATTAACAGTAGTATAAATTTCTTGCGGCAATATCTTAGTTACTTAAGTGCTTTTACATATTATATAGTGTCATAAAATCGCGTTTTATTTACACGGGGCTTTATTCTTAAGAAAATTTTCAATTAATTAGTTGACCATGTAATTTAACTTTGACTGCACGTCTGGCCTAGTGGATTAAGCAGTCGCCACCCCGCTTTCTATTTAAAGAAAAAAATGAGGCATTGTAGCTATATATTATTACATGACATAAGCATATCTCTATTGGAAGCAAGACACTAAACTTGTCCTATTAAAATCCTGTCAGTAACAGGTACTGTCGATTACTTTGTTTTATATTTCCGGGATTATCAGATACATATTGTAAAAATACCTTTTTGCAAATCGTATTCTTGTCATACGATTCTATTTTTATGAATTGAACGTTAGTATAACTTATGTTTCGCGGCATTAAAAATTCAATTGTTTAGATACTAACTGTGATTAATCGAACTAAATTTGTCAATGCTTGTAGATACAATGCTATGTAATACAATGTACATCAAATAGTATTTATAAGAAATAATAATTTTGATTCTGTATATAAATTTACTCCTATAAAATAATAAATATGTTTATTTTTAATAATATTTATAGAGAACACAATTAAACCCTATAAAATCTCCATGCTTCACCCAGATGGAGAACCTAAGTGAAGCACGGGCCTGTCTTTAAAACTTTTGAAAAGGTGCGGATGGTCAACAGTCCCTGATAAGGTTACTATACTCGTTGCGCTGTAGGATGGTGCGGGTGACATTTGCCTGTACGACATTGACATCTATCAGTACCACATAACTAAGGGATGTGACGTTATGCAATTCATTTATATCGCTAACGATACTCGCACCATAAATCTAGTTCTCTTTAATATTGTTATGAAAATGAGTGTGTTATTCAGTTGTGCAGTGTAACTGTTATTTGTTTGTTGAGTTCGTTGTTATTACCATGTCTAAGCATACAAAAATAAACTATTTTGGGTAGTCAGGCCAGGGAGGTTGTTGTTCGTTAATAATATCCGTCACAGATTCAGATGATGAATTGAGTGACAATTCAGATGTTCCTGACTCTGATATGAGTTGGATGAATAAAATGTATTTTTTCTTAGCAACCTTTTAAGCAACTTTACCATATAAATGTTCTGTTGTATAATTATAGACCAATTTTAACAATAAAAAATGACCGTTTTTTATTATGAAAAATATCGACTATCCATCGTAGCAGTACATCCCATCACTAAATACTTCTATGGCGTTACGTCATACGCATAACACTGCTTAATTTTTCATTAAATTTGATTTTATTTGTAGATTAGAACATTCTGGTTTGGTTTAATTTAATTTACTACAGTTATTAATGATTTAATATATTGCGAATGTGGTACAGCTGAAATACTCAGTCATAATTTATAAATCGCGGCAACTTTCAAGAGTGAAACGAAGTGTTACTGAAACTGTCACCCGCACTAAGCTACAGCGCACAGAGTATAATCTCAAAATACTTTACAGTACGTCCTTTAGTATTTTATTTCTTTTTTATTTCTAATTCCACTAATTTTGTATCATATCCTTCGTTGCTTATAAGCTTTAAACGGCTCGATTCTATCATGCTCTAAATGATGTGATAAAAATAATATAAAAGTTAGGAAAATACACGAAATCTTCCTTTTATTTCACGCTTCTTAGATAAAACGTCAATTAAGATTTTTATACGTAAAACACCTCTTCTTCATTTTAACCACTAATCCTATAAGACGACAGATAGCCATCCTCTAACTATTGGAATGTTAATGGTAAATTTATCAAGGTCTTAATATGGAACATAAGACCAAAAAAACACTTTGCGTCCTGCTCTTGTCGGTAACTATCTCATATGAGTATGAAAGGTTCAAATCCTTGTGGTTAGAAAGGGATAGGGTAATAAAGTACGAGAGCCGAGGTTTACTTCATAAAATTGGTTTTAAGTACCGTCTTAAATCCTAACCTTTATGAATTATGTACAATTTATTTTTTTTGTTAAAGATTTTTGTTTATTTTAACGTATGATTCTGAAAACAATTGCACGGTCACTAGCATTTATATATAAATGTAAGCGCGAAAGATACTATAATTATATTGTAATCTGTTAACTTACACAAATATAACGCGGTGGCGCAGTGGTAGCGTTTGCGACTACTGTGCTTAAGGGTCTTGGGTTCGCTTACAGGGTGGGAGCAAATGTTTGTATGATCTGTAAATATTTGATTCGGAGTTTGGGTATTTGATATGTATAATATCTATGTATGTATTTATATCAGTTGTTTGGTACCCATAACATTAGCTCTGCTTAGCTTGGGACTAGATGGCATTGTGTGTTAGATGGACCTTTCTTTAGCGCAAGTGAATACTTGGAATCTAAAAATAAACAAATTGAACCTAATTACCTAATTTGCCAACAATACACAGCTTCAAAAAATTGGTCTATAATTTCTAAAACTACAATTTGTACACCCACATCAATGTAGGCAAACGTAGACCGATCAAGAGTCAAAATTTCAAAATTTATAAACATCATCGGGACCACTCCTTAAATGTACACTTTATGTCGATTTGAATGTTCACTTAGATTTATCGTCTAATAATTGAAAACTACTCTAAATTTTAACATCCAATATTTTAGCTTTCGTTTTATAGCTTACCTCAGTGACTTGAGTCCACATTTGATTAATACCAACCTTTTAACTCATAAATCTGTCTCCTACTTTCTATTACAACAATTTTGTTACAATAAGATCTATGTAAGACATGTCGAAGAAGACCGATGAGCTAACGGTCCCCTAGAGAATAAGATGACGTAGCACATGGCCACTTGTGACACTGTAGTTGCAACGTGCATAGGCGTGTATTATGCCGTTTTTATATGTATCTTTGTGTGTTTACTTTCAAATACCCCTTTTACCTTCGCGTAAAAGTTTGTTGTTGTAAATATTAATAACGTTTTGCCAGCCATATTTCACACCTTTAGCAAAAGTAGGTACGTGTAATGACGATAAATAACATGGCGGCGATAATCATTCTGACACCTGAGAACAGTTATGTTATGGCTTGAATCGCGTAAGTGAATCAAAGATCATTATAGTGTATGTAGCTTATAAGTGCAGACAACTGTCAGACAAATTGTCTCGACCACCTCGTAAGACCGCGTACACGAACGCAGAAGAGCATTGAAATATTACATCGTTACGAGAACGTTGTTTGTATTATTATTTTTTATATTTTTTCATTAATTTTTTAAATTTAGACATGTAATGCATAATAATACAATTGAAATTAATAATGCCAACAAGCTGTTTAAGTAAGTAGCCGTACAAGTATTCAGAATTAGGTTTTATCGTTTTTTTTTCTCCATAAGTGCTTTACACCAAGAAGCTACGTGGGAGTCGAGCGATTATAACATACTGTTTCTACCGTGATAATTATTTACTGTCGTTAAGAAATCAACCTTTAACAGAGTGAGGTCGAAGTGTATGGGTATGAGTGAATTAAGAGTATAAATATTGATAGAAACTACCGATAATATAGATACTGATCATCGATCACTTGCACTTGATAACTCATTTAATAAATGTGAATAGGTAACAAGCTTCATGCATTTTCAAATATTGTTAACTACATAGTTAATGTGCATTAGTAAATACAGACCTTTATATCAATCGTTATTTTTAGTCTATAAAGTATTAGCATGCGTATGTCGTTAAATTGCGACACCTCATATAGCTTAAAAACTTAAATTTCCCAAACCACATTATGTAAATAAAAATTCGCTCATATAAACTTACGCGTAATTCATTAATTATGTGTATGTTTTAGTAATTGAAAATAATTTAGACTTTGAACATCCTGATACAGTTTTATTATGAACCTAGTACTTGACAATGCAACGTCATTGGTAAAAAAAAAAATGTGTGATGTTGTGGTCAATTTCTTACTTTCGAACAATAGTGTCATAGGAACTGGATTGCAACCAGAGCGGTAGTATGTATAGTGATAACTGGCATCGAGTGGAGCTGCGATACGAGAACTTGAACGACTCTTTATTATGTAATTTACCCACACAACCCCATTCGTGTAGCACCCTGGGAGGTAAATATTCAGAACTATCTTAATGGTTTATATTTTGTTGCTAAATTACAATAATTAACTGAGAGTTCATAAGTTTTACTGATACTCTTTTTAGTAAAACAATCTGTTTTAGGTAAGGAATGTCTACATGACAATATAATTTTGTAATTTAATTTGACTGTGCCTCAAATAATTGCTTAAAGAAACAGTTTTGTAGAATCAACATGAACTGTTGAACTGAACTAAACTATTAACGTTTTGAGCAATTTTAGGTGTCTTCAAACAATTACGGAAATAACCTGTTGTGTCACTTTAATGATTTAACCTTGCTTATGAACAGAAAAGTAACAGTCCGTCAGAGAAGGTCTTTTTAACATACTTAAATAAATAAAACGAAGTAAGAAAACCTCCAACTCTCAGATTCGAATGTTTTGTAATCTGTGATTAAAACGAACTTATTAAAGGGACGTGTATTTAATCATAGTCATAGTTCTGACACCACGTTTAGAAAAACATGTTATGAGAATGAGAAGAGTCTCATTGGTACAGAAATCTAACACGTACACTGTGTCCATAAAAATTCAATCAATTCTTCATTATTTAATAGTACAATTACTAATCAAATCTAATTTTTTTAGCGCTCCAGTAACAAAATATGGAACAAGTATTGGTGTAAGTACCTTAGTAACCCTTACTCCTTAAGGTTCTTTTTTAATCTTAATAATCTTTATCATGGCGACATTTAATTAGTTTTGATTTTTTAATAATCAAGTTGATTAACGCATATTTAGACCTGTATTACTTAATTGAATCATCAGTTCAGTTAAGAACTATCGAGCTCTGCTCTAAAATCTTGTCCTAACTGTCAAATATTACTCGAATTTTCAATAAAGTTGAACTTATTCTTTTATTTGACACCGCTGTGCACTTGCCCAATCCTTAAGCTGAACAGTGTGTTGATCAACTTTTCAGTAACCAGATGTTACCACCAGTATCTGTTGCCGCATCACTTGCTCTATAAGCAACTGACAAGGACACAAGCTGGTTCAACTCTGGCAGAACTCTACAAATTGCATAATTTAAAACAGTATTTTAAAATAGAAATAAGGTACCACTAAGATCAACGACCTCCATGACGTAACGAGTAGCTCGAGACGGCTCGGCGACGCTTGTTGACTGATTGCCGAACCATGTCTTTCAAATGCAGTTACGTAAACGCAAAAAGTTGAGCAGCTTTTGTTTAGCTTGTATAGTTAGAGAGCTATATTTGAGGTCTGTATATACAGAGTGTTACAGTAGGTTTAGTTCAGAATTCACTCATAAGAGCTGATAAAAGATTTTCAGATTAGGTATAATTCGAAAGTTTCATTATCGTGTCAGTCCTAGATAAATAAATAAATACTTCAGACATCTAACACACAACACCATCTAGTCCCAAACTAAGCAGGTCTTGCATTAGGGGTACTAAACAACTGATAGTAAAATTTATATATTTTTTTTGTAAATACATACATAGAAAACCGCCAAAATCCGAAACAGATATTTCCAGATCATACAAACGTTTGGTTCGACCCGGAAATCGAACCCGAGACCTCAAGCCCAACAGTCGCATATGGTACCACTGCGCCACCGAGACAGTCAAAGATGCGAATGGCTTGCAGAGAATGAGGCCTATGTCCAGCGAAGAACTACAATAGGCTCACGATGATGATAATTATCTTGTATTTTCCTCTTTTAAGAGCGAGTAATAAAAAAATTACCTGTTAATATTTCCTATCAGAGAGGGATGACAGGAATGAAACTATTTATTAAACGCTAATGAAATGTTTTTGCAAATTAGTATTTACTGTATTAATACGAGTATTTGCAATATTTCACTGACACTAGGTAATACACATTTTGAAGAAAATAACTATAAAAACACACATTTATTTTCATGGATGTTATAGTCGGTTACAAATAATAAATTCCACTATCTTTATGTAACACCCTGCACATTACACACCAATCATCGTTACGCAATGCAATCTTATTGCAGTTTCAGTTGTATACCAATATAGTTTTTGTATCCTAAATATCACGGCAGTTACATTTTTGCCAGTTGATGTATATACATCAATCAAGCGGTTTAATATATACCTATGTGTTTACTAAACCATTTGTTTTATCTATATTATCTAATAACTTATAGTAAAGATAGAGCCCACTGACTTAGATACTTTCCTGTCTTCGTTTTCTCAAAGCCTTTGTCCTTTGTCCAGTCTGAAAAATATTGTATTCCCAAGAAAATTTACGTCAGGTAAACGACATTTAAACCCGTTCCAATATTATGCACTGCGCTTACTTTAAATACAATTTAGGTGTGATAATTTATTACACATATTAAACTTCATTACAAATAAGAGGAAAATAATATTACGTAGCTATAAATTCATTCAAACTAATTTAATAAAAATTAAATTTCAAATTTAATTGGTATTACCGAAAAAAAGCGTTATAATTATAATCAGCGTATTGCAGTCCACTGCTGTACATAATCCTCTCCAATCAGACATCAACCAGCTTTATAATGTGCCATTGCCATTTTTGAATCTAACTTAATATAGCGTGATTGGGTACATACTATTTTAAAATGATCTAGACAAGTTTGCCAATGTAGTCGTCAATATAAATATCAGAAATACCTAATTCTAAGCTTAAGTGGCAGGCGGTGATCAGGTGCTTAAAGTAAAGGAATGACTGGTTTTAAGTTTACCAGCTTTCTATCTAAGAGAAAACTAAAAGAAGCTTTTACTATGCTAAGAAGTAAAAAATGGGTACCTACACAAGTGTGTGTCTGTCTAGAAAGACCTTCTTGAAGAAAATGTCGGCTTCATTTAAATCTTTATTTTAAGCTTTAAATCGAATCGAATGAAAATTAAATTTCAAATTTAATTGGTATTACCGAAAAAAAGCGTTATAATTATAATCAGCGTATTGCAGTCCACTGCTGTACATAATCCTCTCCAATCAGACATCAACCAGCTTTATAATGTGCCATTGCCATTTTTGAATCTAACTTAATATAGCGTGATTGGGTACATACTATTTTAAAATGATCTAGACAAGTTTGCCAATGTAGTCGTCAATATAAATATCAGAAATACCTAATTCTAAGCTTAAGTGGCAGGCGGTGATCAGGTGCTTAAAGTAAAGGAATGACTGGTTTTAAGTTTACCAGCTTTCTATCTAAGAGAAAACTAAAAGAAGCTTTTACTATGCTAAGAAGTAAAAAATGGGTACCTACACAAGTGTGTGTCTGTCTAGAAAGACCTTCTTGAAGAAAATGTCGGCTTCATTTAAATCTTTATTTTAAGCTTTAAATCGAATAAAGCTATGTCTACTTTTAAAGGTTTGGTGTAAAACCTTAATTATGTACTTGCAATATTTTATTTAAGAATTCATGGGAAGTAATAATTAGGAGAAATATCAGCACACATCTTCACTTTTGCTTTAATATCCCAAAACTATACTTTTAAAGAGCCATCAAAACTAGAGTTAAATATAGAAAAATTAAAGTTTAAAGGTTCGTATGAAGATAAATAAAAATGCCTTAACCATGGCAGAAAAGAAAGAAAAAAAAAATAAAAAAATGAGACCCGACTACATAAAACGTCTGATAAAATTTGTCTAGCTTATGTCACCCGATCCGTTATTAAAAATATATTGACACCTCATTCTGTAAAATCGATTCAGCAGCTTATACGCTACGGTAGAACATATGAACATTGTAGAGACAGGCAAAACTTTTTCTTTTTCGCTTCGTAGTCGGGTTAAAAAGTACTGGCCGTATTTCTCACACTTTGGAAATCTGCCTTTTGATACAAATTTTATATGGCTGTTTGCAACACAATAATCACGATCCTTAAAATAAACAAAATCTTTAATTGGAAACAAAATCCAACAAATGAAATTAGCTGGTGCATTTATCTAGGTACTTCTGAAATCAGTCATATAGAAAAAAACACATCTATTAACCTTCAAACAAATTAGTCATTCATTCTAGTCATTTAGGTATTGTACATGAAGTGCGCTAACTCGAACCGCATCAAGCGGTCACTGTCCTCTTACTTTGTAAAGGGTACTTGTGATGAGGTTGAATACCAGCTAAATTCATAAGTGAGATTACTATCAGTTATTATCTAAACTTTGTAATGAATGTATGCATTACATGTTTTCTGCTCATTATGCACTTATTTTGAAACATATCTGCTTGAATAAAGATCAAAGTATGTGCTTATATATTTACGTGCAAATGTATTACGAGTTTATTTTACTATATTTATTACATAATATTAAGGGTTAAAGTATAAAGTTAACGATTTATACTGAAAAATAAGTCAGGAGAAGACAGATATATTGTTAATTTTCGATCACAATTATTACGATTAGATTTCGTATGTGTTCAAAAACATAATCACAAAAAAATTAAAGCTAATTTTCGTGTTATGTAATCTAATGTTATGTTTCGTATAAAGTTGAATTTAATGGTAGTACCACCAATACAGAGGATAAACTATGTAAATTACAAATATAAAAATGTTTTTCCTCGAAACACTAAGAACCAACTTTATCCAGGTTAATTTATTAAACTTACGAACATGTGAAATTGAGTATCGCTTTACGCTAAACTAGTCTAACAAGCCAATAATGGGAACGCACCCAATTTTAATAACCCAATTTTCTGACTTTTTATGTGTTATTAAAATAAAGGTTGGAAATGTCAAAACAACAAAACATTGTTATTTTATCTAAAAAACCGGCCAAGTGTGATTCCGACTCGCGCACCGAGGGTTCCGTACAAACCTGTAGGTATATTATATGGTGGAACTAAAAATGTATGCTTTTCGCAACCGTTCTTTTATCTGTGCTGTAAGACATTGCTTCGTACCAAATTTCAAGATTCTGAGTTCACGGGATTTTATTCCCTTGCGAGTGTCCAAAATTTGCAACATAAAAGGCTGTATCTTATCATTGCGTTGGCTTAAAAGTTTGATTTTTTTATTAGAAGCGACTTCCATCATGCTGCCGCAACCTTCTATCGAATCCACTAGACATTTTCGTTCGAAGTATTGTAGAAAAGCTGTTGTCGTTTTTTTCGTTTTCAACTACCCGTAAAGATTGTCAACCCGTAGGACAACTGGGATCAACAGTTTAACATCCTATCCGAGGCACTACTGAGATTGATACTTCCTATTTGTGTTGAAATTTCAATTTATGTTTGTGTGCATGGTTTTCAAGTGTAGTAGCATAAATAATAAAAACTATGACTGAAAGCTGCAAGTTTAAAGTGCAATGAACTGCAGTCGCGATCGTAGGCCGGATGTTACTCACGCGATAATGCTATCCTCTTCCCTGACGATAGTGTCGGAGACTTCCACGGATTACAACGGTTTTGTTACTTAACTATGACATAAATTATAACTTTACGTAATATTTATTTCCCATATTTTTGTACCAGTACCATTAGGTACAGCAATCAAAGCGCTCGTCGATTATCTTAAAAAATATTTTGTTGAATATACTTACTCAAACGATTTCCTTTTTATCTTCTTTTTCACGGAATGAGGGAACTCTATAAATACCAAGTGGGTTTCTTCTTGTCTCCGATGAGGAGGGCGGAATGACTATTGGGAATGCTGGACTCCTTATAGTAGTTGATTCGCGACTTACTGATGTGAATGCCTTTTTAAAACCTTATTTTTACTTCAATTAGCAACATATACTTCCTTCCTATTAAATAAGCGATGACGAAAATCACAGTAGCATATACTTGAAACTCACGGGCTGAGTCACCGCAACTCGACGACTTCATTACGCATATTTTGCGTGGACAGTAGCACGTGCAAGAAGAACGAAACACAACTGTGGAAGTTTTAGTGGAAAATTCTAATTGTGGAAAACTCTGGCTTATTTCATTTCTTTTTATGGTAGAGAATAAATGATACAATAGTGACGTCTTGGTGTTACTGATATTCGTCATTTAATTTTCGTCCCCACCATGTACCGTTTAAGTTAAAACAAAAATAACTAAACACTTAGCAATTAGCAATAGTACAGTGTGGGTTATAAACAAAGACTCCCATTACAATAAATGTAATGTGTCATATCGGATCTTTTAGCAAAGAGTCATCCCTTATCAACCGACTGATTATTTAGGTTCGCAGATGACGATAGCGCACAATACTGGTCCTTTGTTCATAATATTCAATTATATAAAATGACACAGAACAATTGGTTGAAAAATAACTCAATGTTTGGACAAATAGTGGCATGAGCTAACCATGCGTAACCACAAACGTTGGGCCACGAAACTGTAAAATTTCTTTTTAATTTAGCTTTTGGGATATCAAATTTGCTGATTCCATCTATGTATCAAAGTACACAAGTAAAAGTACACTTTATTGAATTATAAATTAAAATCTAAATAACGTAAAACAATTGCTAGTCGTTGTGAAACCACATTGGTATAAGTATAGACAAGAAATCAGCTGACTTGAGACAATGCAAAAGAGGAGGAGTAGGAGAAAAACCTTTAGACATATTTAAAAAAGATTTGCTTTGCAATATACCTTCAGATTCTTCTTTTTTCCTTTTTTTAAAAGATAACTCCCGCGTTCGAAATTTATATCCTGTATCGCGGAGGAAATTTCAAACCTAGAACAAATAAAGAACACCCAGGCTCATGACAAGTACAGTAATACATGGGACAACATATATCACGAATATGTAGTCCCATTTAGTACTTGAACCCACAACACTTGCGCAGTAGAAAGTGGCGAAGCAACCGCTTAAACAACCGTGCAATCAAAGTAGTGTTTTCATCATCAACCACAGCCATAACATCATCAGCAACACTACTGAATATTTATCGCTTTTTAGCTGTATTTAACAAGATTTTATTTTTAACTAATGGGTTGATACGAGTACCGCAAACTCTTGATAAACGTAAACGACACTTTCTAAAAACCTGAGAATATTATAAAAAGCGATCGCTGCTCTTCTGATTGCTGATTGCGAATAATTTCAAGAAATCTTTTTAATGTTAGTTTTATAACGTGGTTAAAGCACTGAGGAGATATTTAAAATAACACTTACCACTGAGCTTACTTACCGCTACAAGTTTTTGAAAAGGACACTCTCTTAACTTAAGAAAGTGCAATCATAAATATAATTTTTATAACTTTAATTTACTTGTTAAGCTTTATAATCTTGAATACTAAGTACAGTATTTTTTCACACGTATTATTAAAGCGAAAAAGCCGTGTCGCCTTGACAGTCTTATTTACTATTAACTATATGGGTTTGGTATACCTCGGTCAAGTAATTAAAATCCGATGTTACTTATATATCTAATTATATGCTTATACTAGCTGACCCCGACAAACGTTGCTTTGCCATAAAAAGGAATATTTATTTTAGAGGTGGGTAAATAAAAATCGCGATGGAAAAATAGGGGTTGATCGTAGAAAATTCAGGGTTGTATGTATTTTCTAATGCTCTATCATAAAAAAATAAAAACTTACCTAAAAATTAAAAAAATTAAAATTAGGGGTAGACTACTTTTAACATTTATGGGGATAAAAAATAGATGTTGGCCGATTCTCAGACCTACCTGATATGCACACAATATTTAATAAAAATCGGTCCAGCCGTTTCGGAGGAGTATGGTAACTAACATTGTGACACGAGAATTTTATATACGAGTATAAGACGAGAATTTTATATATATGATATATACGGGACCTTAATCGATCATATTACAAGTAAGACATACATTTGAAATGTGACCTTTCAACCAGTCCCTATGACAAAGTCGACGTTCGACAAATGTAAACGATAATAAAAAACCAACAAAAACATAGGAATGGGAAACAAAACAAACTATTAGCTAAACATTTTAAGAGAATAAACGCGTTGGAGATTGTAAAAAGGGGATTGATATGGAAAGAATTAAAATTAGGCCGCCATTGTGTGGGACACTATGCTGCATTTTTGCATTTTCTGCATTCGCAATGAGTATGGTAACCACCACTCTTGGATTCTGCTTATGATTTCCATCAGGCAGAGTAGAGTCATTTTGACAGGACTAGACATAAAAAAATGTGGTTGCAGGTTATTAACTCACCCAATCACTACAAACGTAAAATCTTAAATGTACTCATAACTTATTAATTTAGCTAAAGGTTGTAGAGTACTAGTGGTCTCTTTCTGAGAGGCTGTAATGCTTTAGAAAGAGACCGCTGAACGGGATCAGGAGAAGGCCGATTTCGAGCCCAGACGACGTCGTCGGCGACACAAACCGCCGAAAGGGCCGCAAGCTGCCAGAGAGTAGGGCATTCTGGTAGCAGATGAATTGAAGCTATCAGCGATAGGAGGGCGGCCTGGACTCTCACTACGATCAGGCCACAATATGTAGGCCAAGTTTTCTGCAAGATAGGGACCTGAAATAACATGACCCGGGTCCTTCTCAGAGCAGGGAGCCTCAGACCGGCTGACGGGGTGGTTTTTAGTGGAATCACCACATACATGGCTCCTCAGTTCTCGAGGAGCCAGAGATCCTAATCCGGAACTTATCTGAAACCGGTGCAGCAGGGCCTAAGAATTGTAAATGTACATTTAGGTATAGCAATAGCTTACATTGTTTAAAATATATTAACAACAAAGTTCGAAACTGTTCCAGTCACCCACAAAACATTTGGTCGCCAAAGGCATGGCCACAAGTTAAAAGATAAACAATAATTTATCTGTCAAAAAACTTGAGTATACGACAGGATGCCGCACGACAATGGGAAGGTTGTAAATGAATAATAAAGGGACGGAAGCGCGTCAACCTTTCTCATTGTTCAATTTGGACACAACAATATGGTTTTATGTCTCCATTTTTGTCTATCGCGATCACAGCGACAAACATTATTCATACATAATAATTGAATGACTCCTGGAAAGAATATAATATATGAACTTTAACTACAAAATAAACTCGTAAACAATTTAATAACTTTCAATTTCTCAATCCAATGTTTTATTTTAATTCTCTAACTGTGTGATATCTGTGGCGACTTCCACATACAACATAATATACTACAACGCCATCTACCGAAGATACACTGAACTACGAAGTAACGCACTACACGGAGTAACTACCAATCCTGAATCGCGCAATAAAAGTTTTCGCGTCGATTATCATATATACAACATCCCAACATCAACTGTTGGGCAGTGGCCCGCCAGGCATGATCATCTCGCCTGGTCGAAGGATCCTCCCTTTGTATTGGGTGGAACATGATACCCGTTCCTCCTCCGTCTGAAAGTCTAATGTCGTCTAAAGTCGTCTAATTTTTCACTTTTAAAATGTGAATGACATTCTTTTCAATAGCCCAGATCATATTCGACGAATATGGATTAGATCACTAAACCTACAGAGTACCCTAGTTATCGCAGTGAAGTCCAAAGATAACCTACATATGCTAAATATGTATGTACTCGTATAATAGGTTTTTTTTATGTTTATATAACTTACACAGATCAAACTATGTATGTCGTTAGTTACCGAGGAATACCCAGAATGACCTTGTAATCTAAACTACGCAAGTTGCACTATACAAAAAAGGTTCCTGTTCCTATTTATTTACGTACATAACATGTTCAACAAAAACGAATGTTAATCTAAACCTGAACAAACACTCGTAGATCCACGATGTAATCAATTACCGAGCAAATAAACACTTCTTAAAATTAAGAAAACAAGTTTGACGTTGCTTCTGAACACCGGTTAAGATTATAAAGTTTAACTTGATAATAATTAATTAATCACAATGCCAGACGAATATATATTAAACTCCAAAATATAATCAATCACTGTGTTTATACTCGTATACGAGAATATTAATATGATTAAAATTGTAAATCTTTAAGTTTACTCTTTAATTTGAATACTTCTGGATTGATTTGATCCGTTAATTGAGAAAAGCTATAAATTATCCAAGACCTTTGCTACCCTCCCCTGGTAAAGAGTGGTAAATATCCTTAGAAAACCTTATTTCAGCTTACTTAAACTTAGTCTATTAAAGCATATGCAAGGAACGATGTGGCAACACGTCCTGTGTCAACTAAAAAACAAAATAGGAATAACCTTATACATAGAGAATGCTCAAAATACGAGTATTTACGAAATGGATAACTATTTTAAAATGTTGCGACACTTACCTACCGTTAATCAGTAAATTGGTTTTTTTAATTTCAATATTAGGGAATTTATTTTCATTCATTTATTAACTTTATGCACTAAGTATGTACATGCCCAGGGCATTCTCTTCCAGTCAACCTTCAGGTGGTGTAGAAATCTTATAAGAAAGGTGCACAGAGGTTACATGCATATGAAGCCATCGACAAATTGTAACTGATTGATAATTGTAATTGTCGGACTTGTAGCTGGTTAAGTCGCCCTCTGGGTTGTGGAGGTCCAATATCAGTCAATCCAGGGAAAAAGTGATATTCAGGGAAAACTAATTAGGTCAGTAGTCGACCCATAACAATATTGAGATATAATAAAGAGTTTAAATAAAACCTAAATATAGATAAGGTGTAAGTATATCTGTATATACCTACAATTTGAATGATCATGACCATGTTAGGTCGTGATTCGTAACGCGGTGGCCGCAAAGTCAATTTACGTGGTGTATAGTTAAGAATGTCGGCAAGTAATCCGATCGTTGCGTTTCCTTCGAACTGCCATCGATACCGTTGAATTCTGTGTATTGACGTAATGCTTTCTCAAAACTAATATTTGTGTTCCATCACATACATACAATACTCTGTTTTGGTTATCGATGAATGCCTCTTTCTTATAATCGTGTCTTAAAATTAACGGTAAGAAAAGTACACGTACATTGTGCAGTACATAATCGGTTATCGCTTTTTGCGCGTTGTGTGGGCTAAATCACTATTTGACTATTATTTCTACGATTTGCTGACAAATTATCAAAACAAATGTTTTTGTGATAGTTCATTGCAATTGATTTTTTTTTAATCTTAGTAAGATTCCGTTCACTCGTCACCACCATCAAAACACCGAACTGAATGAAATTTGGTTGAAAAACATTTTAAAATAATATTAATAACACTCACATCACTATAATTATGAACGCTTGTCGACAATGTGATATTTAAGTAGTTACAAGTGTATTTTGTAAGGAGTCTATTCTTCACATAAAAATAATTTATGCTTATACATATGGTTAAGGAAGGGTATGTCTTACCGATCAGTATCATTATTATTATTAATTATATAAACTATCAGTCGCTATATAAAATAAACAAAATGGTGTTTGTGTGAGTAACGTTATGAATTAAAATGACGAGCAAATATTTTCATAAGCCCATCGTTCCCAGACATTGTATATGAGATCCTTGTAGGGAGTAGAGAAGGCAGCATTAGATTTATGATGTCTATAGAATTTGTGTCGGACCCTCATAATTGCTACTTCGATAATTGTGTTATATATTTTAAATCAAGCACACACAGGGCACAGGGTCTAAAGATTTCAGATTCAAATATAACCGTGCAATTCATCACCTTCTTAGCTTTCATTTTGCCCAACATTATTTGGGATCGGCCACTAGTTCAACCGGCTTTACCTGAATATCAGTTTTACCACAGAGCGACTGGCATCGAACCTCCACACACACACGCCGTCATCTTGTAAGAAAAACCCAACAACGCTATTGACCCGTTCCAGATATCGAACCAGAGACCTCTTGATCTTTAGTCGCATATATTAACCGCTAGATCAACGAACAATCAACTATAGTACCCGTGCAACTAGGAGAGCGAATCAAAATAATTAATGCAAGTTTTATGTGAAACACCTGATATTGTTATTGTTTATTCAAATTGACGACCCACTAAATTATTAATCACACAATAGTTTTAACTTTAAAGAAACACTTTTAATGACTAAATCTTTCTACTAAAAAGAATGGACTTTGTATATTTTAACAAGAAATGAATTAGTCATTTAAATGAATATATTTACTATACAAAACAAACAAAACTGACCAAAAAGGTAATCTGTTATCCGGGTGGTCTGCCCATTACCATAACAGAAGTAGCATTCACTTTTATACCCACACTAATCTGATTAACAATAAATAGTAAAATAAAACTATACACATTTCTTCGGTGACATAAAAATAACATACGTGTTCACGCATACAATATTATAATAGAATATGAAAAACATTTGACTTTGTAACTATAAATGCGTATTTATACACCTACTAACAAATTTTTAAAAAAATAAATGCTCCCCACTTTATTTGCTCGTTCTTTCCGTTCTTAGATATATTCAAAGTAACCAAAATATTATTATCTCGCCTAAATTATCATATATTCTACACTACTACTAAACAAACATTTTTTACAAAACCAAGACAAATGTGAGTCTACTTGTGTATCATTGCAAAAGTGTGAAATCCTACTAATATTATAAACGCTTATTCCCTTCCCCTAAAGGCCGGCAACGCATTTGTGACGCCTCTGGTGTTGCGGGTGTCTATGGGCGGCGGTAATCGCTTACCATCAGGCGATACGTCCGGCTCGTTTGCCCCCTATTCAATAAAAAAAAAAACGGGAAAGTTTGTGTGTATGTAAGCGAGTATGTTTGTAGCTCTTTTTTTTCAAACTATTGAATGGATTTTGATGAAAGTTTTCAATAAGATAGCATATACATTAGAATAATACATAGGTACAAGTTAAAAAGATACTAGCTTCGCCTCGCGGCGTTGCCTTCGGTTATTGTGGTGCCGCGAGTAGCACCGCGGCGTTCAGCTACTTAACTATGATTTTATATAAAACCTTAGGATTTAAGAATATGGCATGCAAAGAGATGGTAAACCAATTCACGTTAGTCAAATATTTAAATCATCTTTTTGTCACGGTCTCCGTATAGTAAAAAACTATTTAGTCTTCCTTTTGGCGTAGTCTGGTAAAAATACCACCAAGTTGTATTAGTACTCGGGATGACGTCATTTAAAGGGTTACGATACTTTTCACACCAGACGTTTCGAACAGATAATACCGATAGTAATGGGGTTTAACTACACTTGAAGTGCTCGCCTATAAAGTAGGAATTAGGAATGTAGCTAAAAATCATATCCGTCATTTTCATACGACTACAAAAATTTCTTAGCACCTTAAGTAAGTTTCGTGCATTTAGTGTATACTGATATTCAAGTTAGACTGGTCAATGATATGAAATTAAATATTTAACATTTAATGAATAATGATCTAAATTGAACCCTCGGGCGATCTCTATTAATTCATTGATACATATCTTTTTCGCTACGCGAGAGGATAGGATTGACGGCGAGTAAATATATTGACGATTTACCGTAAGTGAGAAATAAATCTTTTTAATAAATGGTAACGTGTCAACGTATAATTGTTTAATTAATTAAATTAAAAGTACTTTTTACAGGTCTGGTGGTGAGCTGTTTCTTAATTTATTTGTTTAGCGTTTTACAGTTGTATAAAAATATTTTAGAAACAATTCCCGCGTTAGAAATATTAATCCTGTGTCGCGGGGAACTTTATATACATACAGTTAACGGACACAAAGAACACCTACCTATAAGGTAGTAGAGCTATGCTGATTTCAGCATGAATGGGTCGGCTCGACCGGGGAGGTACTACCCTCGCACAGAAGACCAGCCTAAAATGACGGTTTTAGTACTGTCGTATTTCGCTGGTGAGTGCGAGACCGGAGGCCCAATGATGCAGGGGTGACAGTTATCGTGGTAAGTGTGTGAGCAGTGGAATGTTCGTAAAGTCATGTAGAGGGTGACGTGGATCGAACCGTCGGCCAGGGAGACCCGTAGAAACGGTGGTGCCGCTGGCCGCCCGCGGCATAGAGAGGGGCCCAACCACGGCTAACCACCCTGGGAGGCTGCCCCGTCAGGTCGCGCATAATCCACGGAGTGGCTCGTCGTGCCGGTTGGTGACCGGACGGTGGGACCAGGCGACCACTTCCGGGAGGGTACGGGGGCCCTTCCGCCCGACGGTTCGGTCACCGTCAGGCCTCACTATTGTATGGCGACACAGCATTCCGAGCCTCAGTATTACACTGCCACGATGACTGTCACGCCTTTTACGCTCCCACTTCTCCCCATCTCTTTTTATCATGGCAGTAAGGAAAAAAAAATATAAACGTTCAACAGCGGCACGCCATTCTCCCACCAACCCGCTTTTTGAGGTGGAGTTCACTAACATCCGTGGACTCCATGCAAACCTCAACGCCGTCCACCAACATCTTGAGACCGCTCGGCCGGCCATGCTTTTCCTAACGGAGACACAAATACGCCGCCCTGCCGACACGACATATCTTCTCTACCCCGGCTACGTGCTTGAGGAGCGCTTCCTCGCCAAGGCTGGAGTGTGTCTTTTCGTCAGGGCGGATGTTTGTTGTCGCCGATTACGTTGCCTTGAAGACCCATCCTTCTCCACTATATGGCTACACGTGGATACTGGCTCCTCGAGCCGAATCTATGTGTGCCTATATCGATCCCATTCTGGAGACTACGAGACAACTAAGCTCTTCGAACATCTCAGTCAGGCAGTGGATAAAGCGCAGGAACAGTTCCCGACCGCCGAACTGGTGTTTCTGGGAGACTTTAACGCCCACCATGAGTCCTGGTTGGGATCTTCCAGAACTGACCACGCGGGTCGGACTGTCCACGCATTCGCTCTCACGCATGACCTCACCCAGTTGGTACTCCAGCCCACCAGGATACCAGACATACTGAGTCAAGCGCCTTCCTTGCTGGACCTTCTGCTGACGAGTCACCCAGAGCAGTACAGTGTATCGGTGCTCGCCCCTCTGGGATCCTCCGATCACTGCCTGGTGTCCACCACTGTTCCTCTTGTTGCCCCCCCACGAGCAGTGGCAGCAAAAAGACGCTTATGGCACTACTCGTCTGCAGACTGGGATGGAATGCGGGACTACTTCGCATCTATCCCGTGGGCACAACGCTGCTTTAAATACAGTGATCTGTCGCAATGTGCGGCCGCTGTGGCCGGCGAGATCACTGTCGGAATGGAATACTACATTCCCTACAGTGAGGTCGCCGGCGCAACGACCCGTCGTTGGTTCAATCGCGAATGCGCCCATGCTGTTGCCCTAAAGCAATCAGCCTACCGCGCATGGACCAGGGCCCGCGCTCACGGCCACCCCGACGTGGATCGACTAAAAGCAGCGTTCAACAAAGCCACTAGGGAATGCAAGAAGGCTTACATCACAGCGGATGCCCAGCGCATCGCGCGGCTTGGCCACGAACTCGTCGCATACCCTACGGGTAGCCGAAAGTTCTGGCGATTGGCTAAAGCCGTGCAGTCCAACTTCTGCCAGCCCTCGCTACCACCGCTTAAATATCCCGACGGATCACTTGCCCATCAGCCGCAGGAGAAAGCGAAACTGCTTGTAGATCTCTTTGTGGCTAACTCCCGAGTCGAAGACCGCGGCATGCACCCACCTACCATTCCGGCCTGCGATGCAACAATGCGGGATATTCGCATCCGGCTGAGTGATGTCCGCTCAGAGCTTCGGTCTCTCGACGTTCGGAAAGCCAGTGGACCCGACGGTATCCCAGCGGTGGTTCTTAAGAACTGTGCACCAGAGTTGTCTCCGGTTTTGACGCGCCTGTATCGCCTGTCATATTCCTCGGGAACTGTTCCGGAGGCCTGGAGGGAGGCGAATGTTCAGCCCATTCCCAAAAAAGGCGACCGCTCCAACCCGGCCAACTACCGCCCAATAGCTGTCACCTCCATTATCTGCAAAGTGTTCGAACGGATCATAAACAAGCAATTGGTCCACTACCTGGAGGATCACACCCTACTTAACGATCGTCAATATGGTTTTAGGCCGAACCGATCCACGGGTGATCTTCTAGCGTATGTCACACACCTTTGGGGTGAGGCTATTGACAGGCACGGGGAATCTTTGGCTATTAGCCTCGACATGGCCAAGGCCTTTGATAGGGTTTGGCACCGTTCGCTTCTCTCCAAGCTACCGGCATTTGGCTTGCCCCCCAAACTCTGCAACTGGGTTGCCGGATTCCTGCACCAACGTCGCATCAGAGTACTTTGTGACGGCGCGGCCTCCGACGTTCAGTCGATTAACGCAGGAGTACCGCAGGGTTCCGTCCTGTCGCCCACGCTGTTTCTTCTGCATATCAATGACATGTTAGACCTTGGCAACATTCATTGCTATGCAGACGACAGCACAGTTCATGGACGATATTTTGGGCACCCTGCGGCAAAGCCGGTAGATGTAGAGGAAAAACGACAGGAGCTCGTCGCTGAGCTCGACCATGTTCTAGGCCGCATTTCACAATGGGGCTGCGAGAATCTGGTCGAGTTTAGCGCCAAGAAAACACAGGTGTGCGCGTTCTCTGCCAAAAGGTCTCCATTCCTTCCCCTTCCGAATTTTCAGAACACTCAACTACAATTACAAGGCAGGCTCGATGTCCTGGGCATGGCCATCTGCTGCGACCTCAACCCGCGCGAGTATGTTGAGAGCGTCACTAAGGCGGCCTCGCGGAAGTTAGGTGTTCTCAACAAGGTGAGACGGTTCTTCTCGCCCGGGCATCTGTGTCTCCTTTATAAGACTCAGGTTCGCTCGTGCGTGGAGTACTGTTCACACCTTTGCGATGGAGCCGCGCAGTATTTGTTTGACGCTCTCGACCGGTTGCAACGGCGAGCAATTCGCATTGTCGGCAGTCCCGAAGCCTCCGAGTCCCTTGAACCCCTGCAAATGCATAGAGAAATCGCCTCTATGGCAGTCCTCTATCGCCTATATCATGGGGAGTGTTCTGAAGAGCTCTTCCAACTGGTCCCCCCTTCTCCCTTCCTCTACAGGACGACACGTGCTGGTCTCCGAAGTCACCGCTTCAGAGTGGAAGACATACACTCTCGCACTCATCGATTTGGCTCTTCCTTCCTGTGCCGAGCGGTTAAGACCTGGAACTCACTACCAGCGCACGTGTTTCCGTCCCACTATGATAGAGTCATTTTGGTAGCTCAGGTATAAAAAAAAAAAAAAAAAAAAAAAAAAAAAAAAAACCTACACTAAGAAAAACAGTTTGTGGAGTACACAAAGTGTTGTCCCATGTGGAATTTGAAAATATTTGGCGCAGTAGAAAGCTGCGTGGCGATCGCTTAAACCACTAGGACAACTTTACAGTCATCTGTAAATAAAGTTATGAACCATTAATGTTTTATGTCAGTTTACAAGCTAGGAATACAGACAGTTCAATCAATTTGCCCTAAGACATGGGTCTTCCGGGAGGACCTGAAATAATATGGTCCGGGTCCTCCCAGAGTAGGGCGCCAGAGGCCGCTCGTCGGGGTGTTTTTTAGTGGAAACACCACATACTCCTGGCTCTTGTGTGAGTGGAGCTGGAGATCCGAAGGAATTTTTCATCCCGTCAAAAAAAAAAGAAAAAAAAAAGGACATAGGTCCTATTAAATTGGTTCATACATCTGCAGCGTAGGTACATGTGATGACTCATACATGAGTAGAACGAACATGACACAAGTAATGTGTTGTATTTTTTCCAAACCTGATTACACAAAATAATGATAGCAGGCAAACTTTAAAGATATCGGAGAACATAATTGATGTTGGAAAGAAAAAATATCCGCTTTAGACTGTAATGTTCGATGTTTCTCACAAGCAAACTATAATTTATTATAATTACCTACCATTATTTAGTTAGCAAAAATGTATACTACTAGTTACCATACTATTAACTATTAAATGACCTAACGGGAATAACTTTTTAATTTGTCTATGATATCATTACTCTCTACAGCTTCATTATTACTATTTTTGCCAGAGATCTATTTCTTACCCTTTTGTGTGTGTGTGTTTTTGTCTAAAAGGCGTTCATCATCAGCAACGATAAATAAAATCAACGCACATGTCAGATATTTCAGATGCGATAAGAACAGGCGATTCTATTCCAGTACCTTTTTTTTCTTTGCGGAAATCCCCTTGGATGCCACCTGGTTCTGGCAGACGTATGGCCTGATGGTAAGCGATTACCGCCGCCCATATGTACTAATACCAAAGGCGTCACAAGTGCGTTGCTGGCCTTTGGGGATGGGGAGGGGGATGGGAGAGGGATTAGGCCTTCGGTATCCTCACTTACTCGGTGAAACACAGCGCTGTTTCACACCGGTTTTCTGTGAGACCATGGTATCACTCCGGTCGAGCCGACCCATTCATGACGAAGAGTGGCTCTCCCACGGTTAGTAGATAGATAGATAGATAGAAAACTCTTTATTTGTACACCTTTTTACATATTATAAGATGACATATAGATATAATGTATGTAATATAGTACTTGGTATGTGTAATATTATTTAGGTGTATCCTTTGACGTGGCTGGTAAAAGAACATTGTATGTAAACAGTTCAACTCGGTATAAAATATTAGTTTGTTATATATATTGCTTTGCTTAAATCAATAGTAATGTTCTCTCATGACTCAACATGAAGTAATAACGTGATTACTGCAACATTAACATTGAACGGTTTCGACTAATTAATTGTTCGTTTGTTTCGTAATTTTATTATAGTCGTTCCAATACTTTATTTAACTTTTGACAGATCACGCACATAAAGTTTTGTAATAATTTTTGATACAATGTACTACAGATAATACTGTACTTTATGGGCGGGCTCCGCCTACTTAGGGATGTGTCATTCGTAATTAATGACCACAGACTATAAAAACGGTTTTGAAATAAATCGATTATCGATTATATTAATAAAACATACAATAAAATTATTGTGATTATATTTTATATCAAATCACGTAAAAAGCTTTATTATTTTGCATTAAAATGCCCTAAATGTCTCTGTTTCAATGCATAAATAATTTGCGTAATGAAAACAGTTCCATCGTACTCGTACCTAGTAATGGGATCGAATGTATTCGCCGCAAATTAATGAATCTAAAATAATTGTTTAGACTTACTATAGTTGGTTCAAATAAAAACTACCTGCGGTACCTACTTGTAATGAACAGGTACAAAATGTTGAAATTCGTAGTAATTTACGGATTAAAAATAAAACAACCAAAAGAGGTACTGTAATACTAATTTTAATTATAAAGAATCGTCTTCTTCGTATGACCAGGAATCATCATCACTTGACAGTTGTTTGTCCTTTGAGTACTTTCTTTTTTGGCATTTTGACAGTAACGAAGGCAGGAACGATACGCTCAACTCAACCAAACGTGAGAATTCACAAATAAATCAATACGGAGGAATATAAATACTCAACTATATTGAAGGTTACTCATTGAAATACTGTAGATTATTTTAAAATAGACATAGAGAGATTTAATAAAGATCATCAATAGTTTAACAAATACAATATTAACCACTGAATTACAACACAATACAATAATACATTTTGAAAATTCAGTTCCTTTTATTATATATTTTTTCATGACATAGAACCGTCATATTTGAACAACATTCTTTTAATCCATTTCTTCTTTATTTTGACAAAGGAGGTCGCACATTGAAACACATAGAAATATGAAGTACGAAATTATCTATAAAATAATGAGTTTGTTAAATCGATTAAAACTTCTTAATGCATAAAATCGATCGATGAAAGAAATCGAATAGGTAACGGGTCAGGGTATCACTATTTGATTAAGTATTAGAGCTGTCAAAAGTTAAATAAACTATTGGAACGACTATAGGTAACGGTAAGGATTTGAATCAATTTGATGTGCATTAGAATGTTGTGTATAATCAGCAGTTACGTCTGCTAGATATGATCAAAATTTTGCTAGGAACCTATTTAGCTACCACATCATACTTCCACATCACCTGATGTTTGACTGAGAGAGAATGCCTCATGGCATTAAGTCCACCTTTGTTTGTCATGTGCAATAAGACTTAAATAAATAAATATAGAAATATATTAAGTCCTGTAAAATAATTGTTGTAAAGTCCTAAATTTGAAATAATAGATTTATTCCAGACAAATACCACATTCTAACAATATTTATTCTTGTATATAACCAATGAATAAAGTTTAGCAAAGTTCATGGGTTCCTTATCATCTAAAATTGATTCATTAAATAATTTTGCAAATATATAACACCTCAATAAACTCCTATGTCCTAAACCATCTCTTTCAGCTTCAGTATTGATTCTAAAAAGTGAAAAATAAACGAATTAAATACGAGTAATATTACATGCTGGTTTTTGAATAGTCCATTAGATGTAATATTGAAGGATCTTCAAGCCATCGGTCAAAAGAATACAAGCAATGATTATAAAGTTTTACAAAACAAAACCCTTTAAAGTTCAACCACTTATTAAAGTGTAAACCAATGACTGTATTACTCCCGCAAAACCATATAACAGGAACTATGCATTTATATGCTCCGTTCATTACACGTGGGGTTTGCTCTAGGGTCATGGAGTTCATATGATATTTACCAAACATACCAGCAGGATGCGCGCGTGCCTAGCACAAGTACAGCAAAAACAAAAGTGTTTTCTTTTTAAAACAGATTTTTTCTGAAATTGATCCATGTTTTTAATTTGTTTGTAAACTTTACATGTATTGTTGCCAGTTTTAAGAGAGAAAAGATAAAATTTAAAACTGTTAATACCGTTTAACCCTCATCAGACGTAACAATGTACAACAGTACTATTCTATTATAAGAACATGTTACTGCTATATAGTAATACACAGTCATCAATTAGTTGACTATACAATATAGTAGTTGGCACTTTAGTCAAATTAGTTACTTTTAACATCTGTCAAAACTATGACTTTGCATGAAAAAATTACTAAATGCAAACTTGTGACGTCACTGTTTTAGACTATTTAATTGAGCAATTTGTTTCAATGTTTATTTGATTAAAATTTGTAATAGGAATGAAAAACTGTAATAATTTTATTATTATTTTTCGATATGTTTTTTAATATTCGTTTTAAGGAAGGAGACATAGGTATTTATTGACGATAAAGCCCTATTAATATATATAAACCTTATTAATTCAACAACTTTTGAAGAAACAGGTGCTTTGTATCGCTAAAGTTCAGTTACGTTCAGTTGCACTTACTTTCCAATTACGCTGACAGACGTGCACAGTTAGCACATACGCTATTAATGATACTTGTAGCACGATTGTGATCACATTATAAAAAATATATTTCTACTAATTGGCAACCCAGAACAAGAAAAAGTTGCTATAACAAAGCAAAGTTCGACCAAACCATACTATCCGAATATTATTTGACTGCAAAAACTAATAAGACTATTTTTTTAAGACATCCTTTGAAATTATAAGTTATTATCAGTGCATCTAGCGATAAAATTTGATTTTGCTATTGATTGTTTAAAAATAATTTATATTCATCTACATATTGTAGATAATAAGGAATTAGTGTTGACCTAATAGCTAATTATCAGCTTTCAATTGATGCATTTGGCGATGTAGATATACTGCATTTGGCATGAGCTTGAACTACTTTTCAAAATAAAAAGATTACTAAAAGTTAAAGTTACAAGCAAAAGAAACATAAGTAGAAATTTCAACCATTAGTCACAAGATAATAAAAAATATGTTGTTGTTATGTGATCGACTGTACTTGCGCCATTCATTGTACTCTGTACTGATTAGCATTTACGCTCTACCGGTTGCGGGGCATTTAGCTCTCGATATAAAAACAAATTATGGCATTAGACACTATGAGTGCATTCACACAATACCCCATATTATAAAACTATAACTTCTACAGAATATACAGACATGTATAAAGGCAACATGACAACATGGGTGTATTTTCTTTAGTCTAAAATGCAGTTTTAATTTATTAAGTAATATTATTGATAGAGGTAAAGTTTATGAGTGTGTGGGGTTTTAGAGTTAGTCTCTTGATCTACTGAACCAATTTTGTTTTTCTTTTACTAATGGCAAGCCATATTATTTGTGTCATATTCATACATTTCAATACAGTTGATGACAAATAGACGTCTGTTGAAATAGATGTTCAATGAATAAAATCTATACAAATAAATAAAATTGGAGTGTCTGTTTGTAATATTAAAATAAACGCGTTCTACTACATGCAGATGAATGTATATACGGTACACATACCAAAATATATATTTTTTAAAATTTTTGTCTGTCTGTCCGTTTGTTCCGGCTAATCTCAGGAAGCACTGGTCCGATTTGAAAAATTCTTTCGGTGTTGGATAGTCCATTTATCGAGGAAGGCTATAGGCTATATATCATCACGCTACTACCAATAGGAGCGGAGCACCAATGAAGAATGTTTCAAAAACGGGGGAAAATTTTCACGCCACGGGCAATATAAAACGCAAACGAGGTTGGTAAACAATCACCTATACAGAATAAATCTGTGATGTCTCTGGTTATTTACCTTTCCTAATTGGCTTCAAAAGGTTGCCGCATAATAGTTTAACATTTTTTGGGAACAACATATTAGTTGGCATGGGTGTAATAATTTATATTTCATGTATTTCTCTTTTACATCAGTTTCGTTTTATGTGCATCAATTTTATATCCACTTAATATCAATCAAGTATATTTTCAGCTACCAAGTCTCATTGTCCGCTGCTAATTGAATAGTTTTACGGGAATATGCTGTAATTTGAAAAACAGATTCATCCATTGGAAAAAAACTGCAACATTAAATCTCTTATATATGTATTTTAATTGCTTTATTTGTATCATTATTTCTTTTAGTATGTAGTATTATTTTGTAAATACCTACCATTTCTCATATTATACACAGATATTTTGTGAGAATTAAGAATATAACACAGAATTTAACCTTAATACAGACAATAGTTGCTTATTGACAAGAGACTAAATACAAGCAATACAAATAGCGAATACAAATCGAACTAACAAACTATTACAGATGTACATCATCATTTATGTCCTTCATGTATGGAATATTAACCAGAAACTAGAATCCTAACAGATAACAACTATTTACATAGCCTTAGGTTAGTAAAACCAACCAACAAAATGCGACAATTTTTTTATTTTTTTTTATTGCATTACGAGCAAACGAGCAGACGTATCGCCTGATAGTAAGCTATTACCGCTGCCCATGGACACCCGCAACCCCAGAGGCGTCACAGGTGCGTTGCAAGCGTTTGGGGAATGGGCCGGAAACTATAACAATAAGGAATATGCATGGTTTTTTTATTTCTTAATCTGATCATTTACGTCTCTATAACATAGAAAAAAATATAAATAGGCTTGAAAATATTGAACTTAATTTTTATAGTGAAATTTAAAACACTGACTAAATTTGAGCTATTCAAACGCCGCCATTTTGCGCGCGCTTTTGACACGGCCAATACCGTCATTGTCATTTCGTGTTTGTTTACTATTCAGTGTTTCTATATACTTATTTACAGTGTTAATTGTTATAAAAATCATGGAAGAAGTAAATTTTTCTCACAAACACTTCTAGCACAGATAATTTCACTGAAGTGACCATCGACGTCACATTTCGTTTCAACCAATAGTGACGCGTTTTGAAAGTTTGAATTTCCATCCCTTAATTTTCACTTTTTATTAAATATTTTCTAGCTTTAAATTAACAGTAAATAATAAAAAAACTCTTTTAAGTATATTGTAAAGACAATAAAGAATGTAAAAGAAAAATTTTAGAAATAAAAAGAAATTATGCGTACTCCCTATTAAAATTAATGCGAACTTCAAACACTCGATCATATATACCGACATAAAATTACCCATTTCTTTTATTGTTAACAACAGATATTACTTTTGGTAACTTTCATTTACCTTAAAACCTTGCATACACTTAATAACAACATTTGCAATTAAACGTTTATATAATTTTAACTTTCTCTCAATGAAATCAAGCTTAAATTCAGATCTGTATAAAAGTAAATTAGTGTTTTCGGCATCGTTAATTCGCAAGTCACCGGCAATCTGTATACATATGTGCGTACATACTCTACCTAGGTAATTAATACAATTTCTAGGTATATTTATTCCTAGGTATTGAAAACCAGTGTGAAACAGCGCTTGCGTTGTGCTTCACCTAGTGAGTGAGGAAGCCAAACCCCCCAAACCCCCATCCCCCAAAGGCCGGTAACACATTTGTGACGCCTCTGGTGTTGCGGGTGTTCATGGGCGGCGGTATTACCTTACCATCAGGTGGCACGTGTGCTAGTTAGCCCTCAATGCCATAAAAAAAAATCTATAGAGTACCCACTGGTCCAACAGCAATGTGTAAAATATATAGATTTAAACCAGAATCCTTACCTCAGTGGTTCGTTTCGGCATTTCTTCCCAGGGTGAGTCTTAGTTAATTCCGGCCTCTTCTAGCTGTAAAGGCCGACGTGTTAAAATATATGTAAAGATTTACTTACAAAATAAATATAATTTATCATTTACCAGTAACACATTTAAATAAGCAGAAATCAGATATGGCGGACAATTAGGCCAATAGCTGTAGGCTACTTGTGTCAAGTGAGAGAGAGTTTTAAACAACAGTTGTGTTTGTTCTAAAATATTAACCATTACTGTTTATATATAAGCCTATAGAGATAATGAGATAAAATGAGCAAGATTAATTTAAAGTTACCTTGTTTTGATGCTTCTAGCACAAACTTAATCTCATGTGTCAAAAAGCAGTACGAATGTTAACAAATTAGATCCAGATGTGCAAATGAGTGTATGTTAATTTTGAATTAGACTTAAAATCTACGGGTTCTGTATGATGATAATTCATATTTCACTGATTAAAATGGAAACAATAAAAAAACTATTCAGTTTGCATTCATTATCGTTGTATTCGATGCGTAAATATGCAACGTGGTTACGACATCATAAAAAAAATTCTCGCTGTTTCTTTTTATGTCGATTCCCAGTAGAAAACTTTTATTGCTTAGGAAGCTCTTGCTTTCTTTCTGTTACAAAAATGTTTAATGATAATGATATTGAATATTTTTGTTAAATTTAATCTATACTAATAATAAAGCTGAAGAGTTTGTTTGTTTGTTTGAACGCGCTAATCTCAGGAACCGCTGGACCGATTTCAAATATTCTTTCGGTGTTGGATAGTCCATTTATCGAGGAAGACTATAGGCTATATATCATCACGCTACTACCAATAGGAGCGGAGCACCAATGAAGAATGTTTCAAAAACGAGGTTGCGTAGGTCAGCTAGTATTAAATATAATAATAAGTAAAAGTTAACAAAACTAAAACCCAACTTCGCAAAAACTTTTCATAAAATTTATACAGCCATGTCACTCGAGTCATTTATTACCTACGAATCTATTGATAACTCATTCATTGAAATCGATTTACATTACGATGCACTAGTGTTCATTGTAGCATGTTTCTATGTTCCTTCCTAGCCGTCGGAACATACAAACATACATAGATTGCTAAAAATATTTTCATTCCTTTTGACTTACTACCCCTTCTCCCTTCCTCTACAGGACAACACGTGCTGGCCTCGGAAGTCACCACTTCAAAGTGGAAGACATACACTCTCGCACTCATCGATTCAGCTCTTCCTTCCTGTGCCGAGCGGAATTCAACTAAAAACAAAACCTGGAATTCACTACCAGCGCACGTGTTTCCGTCCTACTATGATCCCGGGTTCTTTAAGCGGGGCGTGAAAAAGCATCTCACTAGGCCGCCATAGTGCTGGTCACCATGCTGCACTGTCCTTGTTTGCATTGAGGATGGTGACCACCACTCTTGGATTCTGCTGGTACTTTCCATCAGGCAGGGCAGAGTCATTTTCGTAGATCATGTTTAAAAAAAAAGTAAAACGTATTATTTCCAGAGTAGTGTCCCAGAGATTTATTACTATAAGAAAATTGGAGCTTACTATATTTTTTGTTGAAATTAGATATTTTTAAAACATGATAATTTTAAATCGAAAAACATACAGCAGACCTGTAATTACTCCCCAAACTCGAAACGTCACCTACACAATGAGACTTACCAAAATAAAATATAAGTTGCATTTAATTTCCAGAATTTGGTATCACAAACTTGACTCAAATAATTACGCAGAACTGTTATCATGCGGTCACTGCAGCTGCCAGATAGTGATGCAAGTATATAGGCAATTAAGTCAGGGACATAAAGTGTACGCACATGATACGAATATTATTAATTAACCAATTTAACTGATTGTGAAAAAGAAAGAACTGTGTCGTTGGAGACCTTACAAACAACAGAACAACAATGTGTGGATCACACAAAGTGTTGTCATATGTAGGAATTAAATAATAAATAAATAAATAATAAATATTTCGGACATGACACACAACGACATCTAGTCCCAAGCTAAGCAGGGCTTGTGTTATGGGTACTAGACAACTGATATGAATACATATATACTTTTTTTGTAAATACATACATATTATACATAGAAAACACCCAAACTCCGAAACAAATATTTGTAGATTACACAAACATTTGGTCCGACCCAGGATTTGAACCCGAGACCTGAAGCACAGCAGTCGCATTCACCACCACTGCGCCACCGAGGCAGTCAAAATCTTCTAAGGAGGTTTTTAACTGACTTCAAAATAGGAGGAGGTTCTATGTTCCACTGTGTGTATTTAATTTTATACGTGTATTATTTTATTAATTTACATTCGTTTCGACGATGTCTTCACGAGGGCTTCGTCGTGTGTGTGTAATTACTCTTCATTTAAATTTAATTGGTTATAGTTAAGAGTTTAAGAAGTTTAAGTTTTAATTACAAATAAATATTCCTCCACTAAGACTAACATTTAATTGTGAAGGATAGAGTTTCTTATTGCAGTTCATTATGGTTTATACTTATAGGTACTAGCTGACCCACGCAACCTCGTTTGCGTCTTCTGTTGCCCGTAGCGTGAAAATTTTCCCCCGTTTTTTAAACATTCGTCATTTGTGCTCCACTCCTATAAGTTTTAGCGTGATGATATATAACCTATAGCCTTCCTCGGTAAATGGACTATCCAATACTGAAAGAATTTTTCAAATCGGATCAGCGGTTCTTGAGATTAGCGCGTTCAAACAATCAAACAAACTCTTAGCTTTATAATATTAGAATAGATAAGTAGGTATGTTTTTTTTGTTTGATTCAAAGGGTCGTATGAAACAAACTCACTTATTAAATCTTAAACAGTAAGGATATGTAGATTTAAAGATCAATGTTATCTATGTATATCTTTATATACATAGATAACATTGATTCTTTATTTACCTCTCTTTAGATATAATTAGGTATATAAAGAATGTAATCTTAGAGTGAATATTTATTAGTGTCTTAAACATACTCTTTAATATTAAATAATGTGAATCACGAATCTTATATATAAAATGAATTACTTTTCGTTTTCTTGCTAAAACTCGAGAACGGCTGGGCCGATTTAGCTGGTTTTGGTTTTGAAATGTTTATCATGGTCCAGGGAAGGTTTAAACGGTGAAAATTTTGAAATAACTTGAAAATTCAAATGACACGTGTATAAAGTAGCGGGCACAGATAGTAACCAATATTGGAATTGTGAATTAATCTAACTGTAATTCAGAGATGTATGATTCCAAAAATAACATAAAGACATTATACAGTGTAACAGTGTAGTATTTGAAAGTCAGTAGTAGGCACAAGACAAGTCTGATATCACTCTACAAATCATTTAGAAAAATGAAAGTCTATGAAATCCGGGTGAGTACTACGTTTAAAGTACTTGCTCTACCTACTGTCGTTAGTTACGAATACAATATAGTAAGGACTCTCTTTTGAAGTATTTATTAAGACTATTGACCAGTTCTTGCTATCTCATGTTAACTGCAGCTATTAGCAATATTTCTAAATAACAAACTCTTAACTTTAGATATACCTATGTCAAACCATTTCGCATCGTTTTTACAGTATTATTTCGTTTTGTAAGTGAGTAGTTCTTTGTTTTCTTTCTCTTTTTTTGAAGACAACTCCCGCATTACAGACATACACGAATCGGACACAAAGAACTCCCAGACTCCGAACAACAATTTGTGGTACACACACAATGGTGTTGTCTTAAGTGTTACTTATTTAGAACCCACAACATTTGGCGCAGTAGAAAACAGCGTGGCGACCACTTAAACCACTAGGCCAAACGTGCAGTCAAAATAATTATTAATTTAAATCTTTCGCGAATATACATATCTATATTTACATATGTCTAATGTATGTGGCATCTATAGTCGTTCCAATAGTTTATTTAACTTTTGACAGCTCTAATACTTAATCAAATAGTGATACCCTGACCCGTTACCTATTCGATTTCTTTCATCGATCGATTTTATGCATTAAGAAGTTTTAATCGATTTAACAAACTCATTATTTTATAGATAATTTCGTACTTCATATTTCTATGTGTTTCAATGTGCGACCTCCTTTGTCAAAATAAAGAAGAAATGGATTAAAAGAATGTTGTTCAAATATGACGGTTCATGTCATGAAAAAATATATAAAAGGAACTGAATTTTCAAAATGTATTATTGTATTGTGTTGTAATTCAGTGGTTAATATTGTATTTGTTAAACTATTGATGATCTTTATTAAATCTCTCTAGGTCTATTTTAAAATAATCTACAGTATTTCAATGAGTAACCTTCAATATAGTTGAGTATTTATATTCCTCCGTATTGATTTATTTGTGAATTCTCACGTTTGGTTGAGTTGAGCGTATCGTTCCTGCCTTCGTTACTGTCAAAATGCCAAAAAAGAAAGTACTCAAAGGACAAACAAGAGAGTTTGTCTTGCGACTTCGTGAATACTTTGAAAAGGAAAGCCGTAATGGTGGGCCTCTTATACCAGTGACTCAAGTTAGAGACCGTGTTGCAGCAGCATTAGGTATTAGTGCTCCAACAGTGGCAAAAATAACAAAAGAAGGCTACGGCAGCAGTGGCATGGAACAGAATAAGCTATCTACACCTAAGAAAAAACGTCCGCCTAGTAAAGTTACAGCCGTTGACAATTTTGACGCTGATGCTATTCGTCGTCATATATACGACTATTACCAAAGAAAAAAGATTCCAACATTAAAAAAACTAACACAATCTCTTCGAAATAGTGGTTTGTTCCGTGGTCAAAAATCTTCTCTGACAAAGGTATTGAAAGACATTGGAATGTTATTCCAAAAATGTGACAAACGAAAAATTTTAATGGAACGCAATGATATTGCTTTGTATAGATGCGATTTTTTAAGACAAGCAAAAAAAATAGAAGAATGGTCGAATGTTGTTTTCACAGATGAAACTTGGCTCAATGCGAATCATACGCTGTCAAAAACTTGGACTGACAACACCGTTGGCTCCACTTCTACAGTACCAATGGGAAAAGGCGAACGACTGATTATTTGTCATGCAGGAACAGTAAAAGGATTTGTGCCAGGCGCTCTATTAGCTTTTAAATCCCAGAAAACAGGAGATTATCATGAGGAGATGAATTCGAACGTGTATGAAAAGTGGTTCAGAGAAATGCTTACATCACTCGAAGATGACTGATGGCTATCAATAATATTTATTGATAATGCACCTTATCACTCTCGTCAAATTAATAAAATACCAACACAGGCCAACAAAAAACATGAAATTATAAACTGGCTCCGTGACAATGGCGAAGAGGTGAATGAGTCCCTACTAAAAGTAGAGTTAGTAAAGATATTAAAAACAAAGAAGCTGCCAAAACGATACGTCATAGATGAAATGGCAGCAGAGCATGGGCATACCGTCCTCAGAAAATTCCCCATATCACTGCCAATATAATGCAATTGAAATGATCTGGGCACAAGTTAAAGGATATGCTGCGAGGAACAATACAACTCCTCCTTTCACCGCAAGGAAAATGCTGAATTTACTGAAAAATGCGTGTGAAAAAGTAACTCCAGAAAACTGGGCGAATGTTGTAGAAAAAACAAAGAAGGTGATAATGTCGGATTGGGATCGGGATGTTGCATTCGACAATTTATCTATCCAAGAAATGATAATCAATATTACTGAGAACTCAAGTGATAATGATTCCTGGTCATACGAAGAAGACGATTCTTTATAATTAAAATTAGTATTACAGTACCTCTTTTGGTTGTTTTATTTTTAATCCGTAAATTACTACGAATTTCAACATTTTGTACCTGTTCATTACAAGTAGGTACCGCAGGTAGTTTTTATTTGAACCAACTATAGTAAGTCTAAACAATTATTTTAGATTCATTAATTTGCGGCGAATACATTCGATCCCATTACTAGGTACGAGTACGATGCAACTGTTTTCATTACGCAAATTATTTATGCATTGAAACAGAGACATTTAGGGCATTTTAATGCAAAATAATAAAGCTTTTTACGTGATTTGATATAAAATATAATCACAATAATTTTATTGTATGTTTTATTAATATAATCGATAATCGATTTATTTCAAAACCGTTTTTATAGTCTGTGGTCATTAATTACGAATGACACATCCCTAAGTAGGCGGAGCCCGCCCATAAAGTACAGTATTATCTGTAGTACATTGTATCAAAAATTATTACAAAACTTTATGTGCGTGATCTGTCAAAAGTTAAATAAAGTATTGGAACGACTATAGCAAAGAGAGACTTACATATTGATTTGATCGAACTGTACCGACTGACGTGATCTCAAGTGAAATATAAAAAGCAAAACATTTTTTTCTATAATAAAGTAATATTAAAAAGGAACATTTTATTCCTTGTAATTATATTAAAGAATATCTAATTACAAAAAAAACTGTTCCAGGAGAAAAATACGTAAAAAACAATTATGCTAAGAAAAGTATTTTAAAAACTGGCAGACATGAGGCAGAAAAACTGTAAACAAAAATGGACGTAGCCTAGTGATATATGAAGACATAGACCGAATGTTTAAAAAGAAAATAGAGCTTATTATTTAAATTGAAGGTCATAAGAAGATAGCCTATTCCGCTACCCGTCATTTAGTTGCTAAACGTTGTTTCGCAGGCGTTTCTCCGTCACCTTAAGAGAGAGCCTGGCAGCCCCTGGGACTTGTTTATAAGTATTTTGATCATTTGTTATTTTTGTAAGATCCCCCCTTGTTTTTCACCATCAAATGGTTAAAAAGATAAGTTTACCCAGTGGTGGATTTACCACTAGGCTGAGCAGGCTGGAGCGTAGAGCGGAAAATTGTAGGAGGCGGCAGATTGAGCCTAAAACGTTTTTTCTTACAAAAATAACAAATGATCAAAAATACTTATAAATAATAAATATTCCGGACATCTAACTCACAACGCCATCTAGTCCCAAGCTAAGCAGAGCTTGTGTTATGGGTACTAGACAACTGATATAAATACTTATATACTTTTTTTTTGTAAATACATACATATTATACATAGAAAACACCCAAACTCCGAAACAAATATTTGCAGATCATACAAACATTTGGTCCGACCCGGGAATTGAACCCTCTTGCTTAGCAGTCGCATACGCTACCACTACGCCACCGAGGCAGCCAAAGCTTATAAAAGAAGTTTTGAAAATGAAACAATTTTTAGGACTAAAGAGACCAAAAATTATACGCGCCGACCGTATAATCTTGATCCCCATTTAATCTTGTTCTTTTTAAAAAGTATAAAACACTTCGTGACACATATCTCCGTGGATCCATATGGATTTTTAAAATATTGCAATAGATGTAGACTATAAGCAGTATTTTTTCAGTTTTACTATCTTTTAATCACTACTCTGGGCAGCATGAGGCTCTGGAATCAGTGACTCCGCTATACGGTTCGCCAACGGCTAATTGTGTCTAAGTGGGAATCTTCTTTCCGAGACCTCTTCGCCACCTCCTTTCGCGAGATGTCAACTAAGCAGAAGGGTCTGATGACTGCAAGGAGGACCCTACGCTGTTAGTTCTAAACTGGGTAAATTACGTAAGTCCTCACTACAATCACAGTAAGAGTAAATTTGATGGGTGTTTCTGGGTCAACGAGTACGGAGCCACATTAGATACGGTGCGGAAACCGCGTATGGATAACCACTTATACCGCTATCTGAGAATTTCATATGCGCAAGTTTCTCTGTGCGGCCAGAGCCACCGTCAAAACCAGTGTACCAGCGACCAGATTTTAAGCAAACCAGTGGAAACACTCATCAAAGAGCCGTCTTGCGTTAAGGATTAGACACATATACGTACGAGGATCAAGGTAACATAAGTCGCCAGGGAATGAGCAAGGCTGGGGCCCATGAAATAAGAGGACCTTTGTGTTATACTTATGGGTAACCTGTCACCTGTAAGAGTTCAGCGCCTACCATTGCGGTACTTCTGGTAGCCAGTCGACGATGAACGACTGGAGAATTTTCATGGCAAGAAAGCCCGTACGTGAAGCCCTCAGCGACAACCAGCGCGTCATCGTGGCTAAACGAACGCACCTACCTCACAGAAGTGGCAGTCGATGCGGGTCGAGAGATATGTACAAGATATGTGTGAGAGAGGTGATTCGCAAATTTCTTAAGCTGGGTGATGGTTAAGCGTCCGATAAGTCATGACACGTCTAAATCAGTTCAAATCAGACTAATGCAACCACTTCCTACAAAACCTAGACATGAGAGAAAATAACACGAAGCAGTCATGAGGACTGCTGACAGAAGTGAACACTCAAAACCTCTTGGATCTTGAAATAAAATTCGCGAGAAAAAAAAAAACGACGCGAGTTCCATGATTTTGTTCACTCAATAGATGCTCAACGTGCCTAAGAAGTCTTCACTTCAAAAATAACATTAATTATTGTCTAACATCTGCTCCATTAATATTACACGTCTTTATCAATACGATAATGGAACAGACCTAAACATTAAACAGTCATACTACAAGGTTAGATACTGCTGCCTACAATTTTTAAGAGTACCTACCCAATAAAATATGTACAACTAGCTGCACCCCGCGGTACTACCCGCGATACGACAATAACCACGGACAACGCCGCGAGGCGAAGCTAATATCTTCATAAATTGTAGCCCATTTGTTATTCTGATGTATAAACTATATTATTGTAAAGTTTAATCAAAATCCATTCAGTACTTTTAGCGTGAAAGAGCCACAAACATACTCGCTTACATACTCACAAAGTTTCGCTTTTATAATATTCGTTGGATTAAAAGTAAGCGCAAATTCATACACAACTATCAATCGACTACCTACAAATGTATGACGAATCAAAAAGCTTAGTCAAGATCGCAATATTTAGTTAATTAAAGTGTTGAGTTGTTGACCGTACAATATCGTGACAGCAATAGTTACGGTTAAAATAATAAGCAGCACCGATTGTCGGTGAAAGCTCGCGGTGAGCTTTGAACTCATCGAGCTACGAAAACTAATGTGAAGAGATAACCCGTTAACACATTATATATAAAAACAGTAGAGTTTCTCTTATGTTTATTGGCTTAAATGTGGGTAATAAACGTAGCACAAATGAAAAAAGCTATTAGTTGCAGATCTAGTCCTAAATAAATGTATTATTTTTATGACGTTAACTAATATTATATATTTTAATAAATCTTTTTACGTACGTTTTATGTACTCATGTGTATTTCAGGGCTACCCCACTAGTTTCGGACTAGATCAAGTTTTTTTTAATGGGTAAATCATCGCCCTGTCACGAGGTTGCTCTGAATTTTTCACTGTGGTTTAAAAGAAAAATTAAGGAATCAAGGCAAGAACTATCGTACTACTAAAAAAATCCCACTTAAAATAAGGTAGATGCCTCTGCCAACACTGCTGTTAAATTTTCTAAATACAAATCAATATAGTTACAACACAGTTGACTTGAGCCACAGATTTCTCCCGATAATAGTTTTCCGAGCTCCTTGGCTCTGCGCAGAATGCTATATTTTATCATCGACCGGAGTAATGCACCTCGGGGTCTAGTGATCTATGGAGTCCCTCGTTTCCCTCCAATTTATTACATCTTAAATTAATGGTATATAATATGTAGTGTATATTTGAAAGTGAACACTAACTGTAGGCTTGAATTTATCACCGCCATACGTCCTGCCTGTCTAAGCGCTCTTGGTCCATTAGTCAAACTGGCGAAAGTTGTTCGCTAATGTCAATGAAAAAGATATTACTGTTCGGTAAACAAAAGTATTCAATTTAGCAATATACATAAAGAAAAAAAATTATTATTTATTTTATTTCTAAAAATATATATTATATTTCAAATGATAAATTGTCAAAAACTCGAAAAGCACTGCACCAATTGTGTTTAAACTTTGACACGATTTATAACACCGTTCGAAGATAGTTGTTATATTATATTTTTCTTTTCAGTTTTGTTCCTCGTTTCACATTAATGTAACCCCAATGTTATAAGAAAGGTATTCTGTTGTTAAATTGAAAGAAACAGTAAAGAATGCATGTCATAAAATTCGAACTAATAACGTAGAGAAAGACAAGAACCGAACACAGTGCTCTACCAGCTAACATGTTAAATTGAATTATGTGTCCTTATTCTACAGTCTAATCTATTCGCAACAATTGACTGTGTATAATCGTATGTGGAAGTACGCGATATACCTACCTTTACTGTAACTTATTCTGTGTATCATAATTTATACTGTGACGATGACAAGCAAGCCATCGCTACAGAGATCGCAGTTACAAGATCGGGTTTAATTTGTGAGGTAAAAGTCCACCCTAAAAAGTATTTTATTAATCCTTCTATAAACTTTTAATAACTTCGATATGATGGAATGGGTGAGCTTTGGTAACTGTACGCCAATCTTGCTGTAGTTTCATAACACATTACAGCAATATTTTTAAAAGGTGCCGAGAGTTGCTGTAGAACTAAATCGAATTGTTCTTTCCCTAAGATCTATTAAAAAATGGTTTTAGTAATGTAGGTGTTATATTTCTGGCTTCTTGTCTATTTTCACCTTTGGCAAACACATACAGTAACCTCCATACAGTAAAAACTTGTCGGTCATCCCATAAATAAGTTGAAGTAAAATTGAATAAACTCTGAAAGATCATATAGAAACCTGTAAGATATATATCAATATTATTTTGTTTTAATTCGATGAGAGAGGAAGAACGTATATTGAATACCATTAGCAGTATTACACTCAACATAATGAATTAATCCTCAATTTAATAGGTATACGTATTTGCTCTAATGTAATACTTTCTATTGACAACGCACGTTTGATTAAGAGGTTGCTAATTCAAGTCAGCTTTCACAATTCTATCATTCATCGTTAGTAGATAATTCTTATCGTAATTAATTAAACACATTAAAGTCCTGAGAACATATTTGTCTAGTAAAATACAACAAACATGGAACAGTTTCTCTGTTCCATGATCATTTTTTTTTATTGAATAGTGTCAAACGAGCAGACGCATCACCTGATGGTAAGCGATTACCGCCGCCCATGGACACCCGCAACACCAAAAGCGTCACAAGTGCGTTGCCGACCTTTGGGGGATGGGGAGAGGGAATAGGAATGGGACTCCGGTATCCTCACTCACTCGGTGAAACACAGCGCAAGCGCTATTTCACGCCGGTTTTCTGTGAGGCCGTGGTATCACTCCGGTCGAGCCGGCCCATTCATGCCAAAGCGTAAAGCGTGGCTCTCCCAAGGAAAAAAGGTTCTTATCTGTTCATTGCTACCTGTATCTCGTCTTCCATTTCTTTCTTATGTATGGCCCTGCCAAAATGACTCTACTCTGTCTGATGGAAAGATAAGTAGAATTCAGGAGTGGTGGTCACCATACTCATTGCGAATGTAGATAACGCAGCATGGTGACCCACACATTGGCAGCCTAGAGATGCTTCTGCACCAACCTCCGGTCTCGCACTCAGCAACCAATTGGTAGCAAAAACGAAAATAATGGGATTTGGTATCGTCTCAGATAAATTAGATGCACTTACTACTGCAGAATAATACATTGCATTCCATATGAATATACTTTATTTATTTAGAAAGATATAAAGTATGTTCATCAATAGTCTGGTTAATTTAGTACGAGTCCTGTCAAACTTGAGATTGGGCTCGTTTTTTCTTACAAAAAAAACAAATCCCGATATAAAAAAATTAAGTGACTGTATGAGATTAAGTTTTAATCTGAAGGAAAGGACTATTAAAGGCTTTCACTATTTATTATAAAAGGGGTAGGCAAAGACAATTGCTCTCTACTTACCACTGTCCTGACACACCTCTTTTGCTTCGTCCACATTCTTCAATCGCATGCATGCTCGTCGGTTCCTGGTCCTTTTCAGACGACCCTTTTTAGAACAACAGCTATTTGGTCAGTATAGGTTCACAGTGAACAACCTTTTCTGACTCTTGAACACATATTGGCTCTATAAATCCTTTCGTGAGTCTATTTCTATCATCCAACCCTTCTTAAGTGGCAGAGTAAGTTGGAGACTGATATATTAAATAAAAATATTTTATTTCTCTTCCTGCATAATAAGTGCATGCGATGAATGTCTATTTACATCTTCTCTACTTAGCCTTTTCCCTGGTAAAAGATTTAGTTGCAGTAACCGCCATCTACCAATTTTACAACATAACACACAGCATTAAAATATTCCACTTTCTTTGGTATGAGCACTGCCCAAAATGGCCTTCAACGATTACGTACAAACCACTAGATGGCAGCACCGCCGTTTCATAACTCTGATTCTGTACTGTTCAGAAAATAATAATTTTACAGTAATTACATGCGTTTGTAGTCCAATTTTCGGCTCTGTGGTTCATATGCCTGTTCATTATCTGAAAACCTATTTTTATGTTTGTATCATTTCGTTTTATATGAAAACATGAAACACGCAATACACTTTGGCTAACGATTTCGAACAAAAACCTTATCCCAAATTTTTTAATATGTACTCATATAGTGTAAATATTTTGCATAATTTTTCGAGACGAACGATCAAATATCAGACTTGACATTGTTGAGTTTATTCGACGGACCGGTGATGTAGGTTGCTGCACCATACGTGTAGAAGACGGCATTGTCTTCAATATAGTCGTCTCTTTCTATGCAAGTTACAATACACGAGATGGAAGAGGTATAAAACCTTCTACTTTGACGTCACTGTTCAAACAAGGCTTGTCTTCCTAGTCTGTGTGTGAGAGACTCGACAAACGAACGAACCGGCGACTCGGCGCCATTACCTCTCGACGTATCCGCACGAACGTGACTGTGCCTGCTTTTCGCTTGTTTTTCTTCATCGATCGTGTTAGAACATCTTAACTGCGCAGTGTATCAGGTAAGGAAGTTACATTTAAGTTTGTTTGGAAGCAGTGATTTTCCTTTCGCGAAGTGAGTGTACTAGAAACGTTAGTTCAATAAGCAGACTGGAAGAGCTTTCTCGTTTATTTATGCAAAGAATTTACTGGAGGCGGTGTGTGCATACAGGCGAGTCGGAGGCTCGGAGGCGAGGCGCGGTGAGCGGCCGTGCCTCCGCCGCCTGCGCACCCTGTTCTCATTATGCTTAAATGTGTCAATTCTGGTAAATCACGTGCTAATTTCGCACCGTGTTTAGTGTTTCTGTGACTTGTGTACCTACATTGTTTGTGTATTTAGTGTTTTATAGTGATACAACAACGGTTGACATCCGTTTGAGTACAATAAAGTTAGAGTTTCTTTGTGTTATGAAACCGGTGAGCACTCGTCTTCATTTCTTGCGACGGCGTCGACGCATGGAACTAAAACTTAAGTAATTCTCCTTGAGCTCAGCGCCTTATCTTGTTCTGTAGTACTGTTGCGATATACCTTTGCGTTAATAAATATTTATTAGGTTGACAATTCAACAAAATTATTGTAGGTTTACCGAATTCAATGACGAAATAAATAGGTTTACCTGAAGTTCCACGTCGTACTAAGTCAAGATAAATAATACTAATCTTTACAGCGTAATCAAATTCGTTTCATGAAAAATCACAAAAGTAAAAAGTCAATATCTGACGATACCGTCTATCATTGATAAAACTTATTGTATATTTAATGACTCAACAATGAGCAAGAAGTCCTGAAAATAGCATACTTTAAAGTGTAATGAAATGAAATTCGATTGTAAATTGCATCATGAGTAGCCAGAAAATTGCAGACCGGGAGCTTTCACTTGAACCGATATTTTACCATGCATTGCACGTCTCGCCGTTTTGTTAAACATTTTTGACCTTCACTTTACCACTTGTATGACGTACGTCTAACTTCCTAACTAGTGTGTCAAATAGAAAAAATGTCCAATATTCACTTGACTAAAGGCTTCAACGGTTCATGGTACATTACAAAACTCTGATGCAATATTCTCGTGTAATATTGGTGACGCATGAAGTCATCACCGAACATAAAAGACAGAAATTACAAGTCGTTTTATAAGGCCAAACTCGAAACGTCGAAGGAAGCAACGCTACGTGACAGGCCGAATGTACGTTCAGACCCACTGCCCACTCTCCTTTATCAATCCTTCATGATTGATGATTCGATTTACCTTATTAGAAAAGAACTCTTAATTTAATTGGAGCTCTTGTCTGTTTATGACGGCGGTCTGACCCGGATGACTCATTTAATTCAGTTGTGAGCGAAATAAAAATTCGTGTTTAGCTAATCTAACTGTATCCTTTACTGGGTAGTAACCAGTAATAGTCGACGCCAAATAAAACAAGTTATAGTAAGGATCGAATCTTCATTAAATGTAAGTTTAAATTTCCATATATTTAAATTTCAAAACCTTGCTTCGTATTATTTTTGTTAATAGAACGTGATAGGTAGAAACGTATACAAAATACAAATAATGTTTTTAAAACGCTAATTACTAATCGAATAATATTTTTAGAAAAAGAATAACCACAAAATGGGTCTGTGCCTCAATTAAAATTATATTTAGAGAATTATCGAACCTACAAACTGATACATCAGGTTTTATAGAAGTATGTCAAATTGCGTCACAATCGAATACCTACGCTTGATACTAATCAGTTTCAATTAGAAGCTCATACTAAAAAAGTTTTCTAATTTTGGTGTAAATTCTTAGTTCCGTTTAGTCAGATATCTTTTCTGAATCATGATGAGGTTGCCACATTTTTAGCAGCAAGTAAATCGTCTACTAAAACTTAAAGAACCTTTGCCAAAGATCATGTTATTTAAAAAGGAAATTTTATAATACCGAAGCCAAAAACAAAAGATAGATATAGATAAATAGAGAGTTGAAAATAAACGTTTTATTTTACAACTAGCTATTGTAACTTCTCAACCTCATAATTGTTCATAACTGATACGTTTGCCTCTAGTTAGGTACCTATAGTTATGCGACAAACAGTGCATTTCCAATAACCAATAAAATTTTCCATTGTTCTCCTTCGGTTAAACGAGCACAGTCGATATTTTTTAACTTAATTCTTTGTCAACAAAATGCGCAACAGTTTTTAATCAATCTTTCTTTATGGTCCCTAACAAAAACAATTATAACATCTATACATTTAAGTGCACTTTAAATCATATTTAAGTCATTCCTGTACAGTCGCCATAAAAGTGAAGCTTAATTAAACTCTTGAAGTGATCTCCCTTTATGTTTTCAATACATGTGGGCCGCTGGCTATGCACTGAAAATTATTTGTCTGTTTCCTGTCTGCATATTGTATTGAATCACGGCACGTATAGCATAAATGCGGTATGCATTCTTTCGGAATTTATTCCAAACATTATGTTATACATAGTATGTCACAATGAGTCGTTTCGATATGTTAAGCAAAATGATCGGCCTCATTAATACCATTAGATGTTGACAGACTTGAAATGAACGGACTTTTATAGTTATTGTAGATCGCAATAATCCATCAATCGGTACAATTGATCTAGCGACCGGTTGCGGTCTGTGGATAACGACAAGGCTATGCGCTCACACTGCGAGCGCTGATGTGACGGTCATGTGATCCTGGCTACTGACCGAGCGAAATGAAATGTATTCAACGTTCAATTAATCTTAATTTAGGTTATACACTGTGAGTTTAAAAATATTTTTCATTGTGTAAAATCTACATGTGACCTAATGTGGAGTTTTGTCGTTACCACAATCGTCAACCACAGTAATTAAGCAATACTCTATCTAATGAAGCCTTAACAGCATCGTCCATTTACAAGTACCTACTCGTCGGCTCTAATAAGAATTGCCTAGTACTTGTGTATAGGCTTTATTTCCTTCTTTGTAAACAAGTAGTTCATAGACCTGAGAATGTTATAGAATAAATAAGGCTTACAACAAACAGAAGGTCAGAGTGTGGTGTAGAAACACGGAAATGCAGACATATATGAACTCAACACACACAATGGGTAGGCGAGTGATAAATAATCGATTATCGTAAGCATCATGAAATAAATTTAAACATAAACACAATACAAAGTCATCCCTTTTGTCATACGTAAATATAGTTTTTTCTTCTTCATGTGGTATCATGTGTATGGTCAGAGTAAAGATGTTTCTTTTGGAAAGATTCAATCGTTTCTAGCCTTAAAAGTAATTTGTCTCACTATAAGTATACTAGTGTGGTGTTTCTTGGTTATAGTGAGTCAAATATATATGATAGTAGGCTAAAAAGCAGGTAATATTAGTTGTGCTAATTGTTTATGTGCATGCCACAGAACAATTACAACTGTACTTCAATACCAGCGTCCTTTATTTGTGTCGGCAAATACACTCTGGACCACAGTTAGAAGAGCACTTTTGAAACCAAGATTCTAAAACAAATCATTTAAAAAAAGTGACGTTATTCATGAGCGTTAAATTCATAGATCGACACAAACAGACGCCACAGTATGTACTGGATTGTCAAGTTAAATATGATGAAAACACCAAAATCAACTGCCCGCTTGTGTCGATCTATAACTTCCAGTTCCCAAAGTGCGTAGCGCCTTATGAGAAGAATAAATCTAGAATAATCTAATACATAAAGAAATATTTTTTGTCTTTTGGGACACCAGAAAAAGAACACTTTCTTTATAAAGACTTTATGTAGACGTTAACAGATCATAGCTTTTGAAACCTGCAAAAAATTCTGGTTATATAACTGGTAATAATGGTTTTAAGGCTAAAGGTAGCAGAGTTGAAGTAACTTCAATAACGAATGTCAAGTAAATACAATAATTACATACAATACATTTAGCAAGAAACAAGTTCGGTTTCTGTGACCAAGTTGGCAAATCAATTGTGCCTTAATTAATTCCAACACAAAAAAAAAGAATAAATGTCTCGTTTATGTTAATTGCCTTCTAGAAATATCTTTTTTACATAACTTTGTGTTTCATTAAAACATGTTTCCTAGCAAAAATGTCTAGTTGTTCGAAAACTGGTCAATCTTCTCTGATAACAACGTCAAAACAACTCCACTTTTGATCGTTAATATCCGTTGCGGAAGTTACGGTATTGAACACCCTTGAAAGTTTCCGGATAATTAATCGAAGTATGAAACATCTTTATCATTCGGGTACAGAAATACGATGTGTCGCCTTTACGTAGTAGTAAATCAATGGATTTTTATTCATTTATTCTATAATACAAGTTTAATATTCGAATTCAGGATGTCCACTAACCGTTACATATTTAAAAAGAGCGTGCACAATCACCTTCTGCAGATGACGCAGCGGAATAACTTATTGAACAGTACTCCTCCTTTTAGTCTACTTTCTAGAGTATACGATTATTAAGTATATGTATTATTATGTTTATTTTGGTTGGTATAAGTCAATTGCATCTATACCTGTTGCTGATTATAACTGTAACCTCGATACCTTACCAGATCTCTACACCCCCAAAGACTGGTAGAGAATGCCCTGTGTATTAAGTCCGGCTATTTACATAAGTGCATAAAATTGTAAAATAAAATAAAATCCTACTTTCTAAATAAATCAAGCTCTTCTAAACACGGTCGACCTAGGATTTGATCGTCACATTTCTGTTGAATAATATTTGGAATATATATTAAATATATAATATATTTTTGTGTCGCTATCGTCAATTTTTTTAATATACTTACTTAATGTCATTTTCTCACTGACTCTGATATAATAACTCATCATCAAACCCTTTAATTATGCGATTATGCGCAAGAAGACAGCGTTTGGTAGTAGCAATGTTATTTTGAAAACGATAGCTAAAAGAATGGACCCTGCCATACTCTGTCCTTTCACTGAACTACATGTTAAAAGAGGAAACTAATTGTGTCTGTGGTTTTGTTGCTACTGAAACCTATAATTTTTTTATTTTGATTTTGATCGGGTTTTTAATTTTGATTTAATTATAATATTTATATTTGATGCTGATGATTGATAGATAATATCTTTAATTTTGATTTTATTTTTGATTTTGACTCGAATTTTTATTTTACGTTTAAATTAATTTCATTTCAATTTGTAATTTTATGAATGCTTCAAATATGGATTTATATAGTCTGGAATGATATGACACAAGCCTCCCCCTAGAAAGAAGATTTTGGTGTAGGTTTTTTGTCAAGTTCTCTTTGCAGTATTGTCCTGTAGTTTATTCAAGGGAATAAACTACAGGACCATACAAAACTTTGGCGTCGTGAGTGTTAACTAAGGAGACAACACTCACGACGCCAATAAAAACATCTCAACTTATAGAAACAAAGAACTAATATTTCATAATATAACCCAGTTGGAGTATGAAATATTCAGTAGTTCAAGCAAAATTTCACAAAAAAGATAAAGCAATTTGCTACTAAAATTAAAACATCTTTAACTCTACTTAACAAACAGTACGCAGCTCATCATTACGTTTCGAGAAAAAAGCTAATGGGGCAAAACACATCTACCTAAGGGCAGGAATGAGGTTCAGTCTCGTTCTGAGAACTGCACGAGAAATACCACAGATTCTGCACAACACACATGCGCCGACAATCCTCTAGTCTGCTTTTATACCAGCCTTTAACCAACACCGTCTGTTTTTAAATTATTTATTTGCATTTTAAAGCAATTATTTCGATGATTACTGCTGCGGGTATTTTACATTTCATAGTCGTGTCCGCATACATAATACTATGTTATTTAATATTCGAATTCTTCTTGTTTACTTATTGTTCATAAATACACAGTACGTAAATATAATACAGTGAGATTTATCTCAGTATCGTGTTATTTTTTTCATATAGTCGTTCTTCGTTTGTTCGTTGTATATAATATATAGAAAATAATACAAATAGGAAGCACAGAATAATTAATATTAACGCAGATTTTTTGGTATTCTTAACATGTTATCAATATCGGTGGTGCAGTGATAGCATATGCGATTGCTGCGCTGGTGGTATGATCTACAAATTTTAATATTTGTTTCGGAGTTGTGGTGTTTCGTATGTATAATATGTATGTGTTTAAAAAAAAATGTGTATATGTATTTATATCAATTGTCTCGTACCCATAACACAAGCTCTGCTTAGCTGTGGCGCTGTGTTTTAGATGACTGAAATATCTACGGGCCTCCGGTATCCTCACTCACTCGGTGAAACACAGCGCAGGTGCTGTTTCACATCGGTTTCTGTGAGGCCGTGGTATCACTCCGATTGAGCCGAAACGTGGCTCTCCCGCGGCAAAGAATTTGGCTTTGTCTTACATCTGTAGGCCATGTTACTATTTGTAGGCACACTCTAGCAAATTACATCCACTAGAAATAAATATCTTTAGAAAGAAGAAATAATTTTCAAACAGGTACAAATTATTTGTTACAAATTATGCTACTAACTCAAAATTTCTTCAATTACCAATTAAAGAAAAGGTCATGAATCCATTGTTTTATTTTAACTTACAAACAAACAGTGGCCAAAAACGAATACATTATGACATTTGTTTTTATTAGTCTCAATTTATACATATTCTATTTATAAAAGCATAAACATCATGCGATAACGCCATACAAACGTTGAAACTGCCAAACCTCTTAACAAAAAGCCATGTTTTCGCGCGCAGACATGGCCACATTTCAACTGATATTTTTGTCGGGCATGCTATATTTAGACTTGATGTGCATATACATATCTAAGCATATTAATGTGAACATTACATAGCTAAATAACTACTTGACTGATTATGATAGCAAGAAATTGTAAATTTTGTACCGTATTTTTTACAATATTTAACTCTGTAATAATTAATTTAATTTACAATACTTACCAATCCGTCTATTTTTACTTTCAATATTTAATACCTTTATCTTCTACTTTCTCTTATCGCTTCTGTGAATAATTAATCATTTAATCATAATCCAATGGAAATAAAATTAATATAAATATACAATGATTAATGTTATTTAAAAATCATGAACGTACAAACCAATATCACTGAATATTGCATCAATGTATGCCGGTGAAAAAATAAGTGTGCAGCTATTTGGCTCTAAGCTATGTGATTGTCGACGTTCACAGACTGTGGCTACAATGACATCACGACACAATATAGACAATGAATTCAATAACGATGTACATCCGAATGAGAGGTTTAATTCATGTATCCTTTTTAAATAAAGCAACTTCAATTGTGCGCACTAGCACCATGTTCCTGCTACTATGTTCAGACGTAGGATATTAAAAGTGAAATCAAAATACGTAATTTAATAAACCCTACATATAAACAAGTATATAAATCAAGACAATGCAATCAACTTTGAGTTAAAAATCAGTTTGAAGGTGATATGCTGTCGTTTGATAGCATATGCATTATGCATATTTATACTATTATGTCATCGAGATAACCGCAGAATAGTAAATATGTACCTTTATAGATTTTTTTTTTAATCGTGACATTAACTTTGTACTATGACACATATTGTTAAAGAAACGGCCAACTGCGAGTCAGATTCGCACAAGAAGGGTTCAGTACCATTATTTATACAAGCGTCTACCTGTGGCCGTTCTCAATATCGAGCTAAAACGAGCAAAAAAACACGGTATGGGAGCCCCCTTAAATATTTATTTTATTCTGTTTTTTAGTCAATGTTGTCATAGTGGCAACAGAAATACATTACTTTTGAAAATTTTAACTGTCTAACTACGAGTATCACGGTTCATGAGATACAGCCTGGTGACAGACGGATTGACAGCGAAGTCTTAGTAATAGGGTCCGCTTTTATCCTTTGGGTATGGAACTCTAATAATGAATAAAAACGATTTATTACATTTTATTCGAATTGGCTATTATACTCAAACCGACATTATATAGATATTTCGTACTATGCCCAGTCAGAAACATAACTTTTTAATTTACAAACATTAAGACTTAAATTGATGGAGCCAACATGTGTTTATAAGAGTAGAGATCGCGATTAGACTAACGTTGTGTAGCGCACCCTTGATTGCCCAAGACTGGGATGGATGATGCTCTTTAGAAGAAGCCTTCGTTCAGCAATAGACAGCAATACACTGAAGCTAAAGTAAGATTAAACTTGTCGTATTCTAAATACGGCAATAAAATACAAAGTAATGATTCTTCTACCATGTTATCTCGTCTGTCAATAGTAATTAATTAACCTCCTTGTTCCACATTTTATTTAAACGTTTTCTTAATTTGTATTGAATGGCTCTACTATTATCTGACGTCAAAATGTTTTTTTTTAACTTATGTGGCAATATTAATTACGTAACCTTTGGAATCATGGCCAAACGATTACATTGCCATATATGTGATGGGTTTTTGTTACAGTATTCGTAATTGACAGTGATCATTTATTTATTGTTTGACTGCCTCAGCAGCGCAGTGGGTTCGATTCCTGGGTCGGATCAAATGTTTGTATAATCTGCAAATGTTTGTTTCGGAGTTTGGCTGTTTTCTATATATAATATGTATGTATATACAAAAAAGTATTTATGTATTTATATCAGTGGTCTAGTACCCATAACACAAGCTCTCTTTAGTTTGGGACTAGATGGCGTTGTGTGTCAGATGTCCGGAATATTTATTTACTTTATTTTATTTTTAAGGACTATAATACCTTCTAATAGATGTTTTAGAGCAATAGATCAGTAATCGTAATGTCAAGAAATAAATAAATCGAGTAGGTTGTATAAAAATAATGTAGGTACTTATGTACCTACTTCATTTCACGTATGTTTTATTCAATTGTTTCAACACGTTTTATAATAAAATCTATACATATGGTAGAAGACAATGAGTACAGAAAAAATATTCAAAGGTAGGTATGTATTCGATTTTTAAATGTATATTTTAGTTTTAAAAGGGAAACCTCACACATGTATAAAGTGTTGTAAAGCCAACGAATGTGATTAATATAAACTAAAAAAAGTATCAGTTTTATGATCGAATTTTACTTTTAATTATTCATAATACCACTCGTATTATTTATTTATCAAAAAATACGAACATCGCCGTAATAACTTTTAGTACCCACCAGTCTCGTTATTTGATTCGAAATTCGAATGAATGAATGATTTATTGACACGAGTTGTAACAACGGAACTGTATTTTACGACTCTTCCGTTTGTTTTAAAGACTAAAGTTACGTGTGTCGTAGCAGGAGTATCAATCGACTGTAGAGTTTGTTCCCTTACGTCTAAATTTATAAGTATTTTGACTATTGTCTTAGAGATGGTTTTGTTGTGCACGTTCTATTCACCTGTTATTAGTTATACAACTACTTTTTAGTTCAAAATGTATGTCTTTTGCAAGGAATTGTTGTAAATCTGTTGGTGAATCAAAATAAATCATAAAGAGCTTTATCCTTATCAGTCTACTCGGACATGAGGCATATGTCTTGATAAAAGAGATTTTGCCCTACCTACTATACTAAATTGAAATATTATTTCTTTTAATTACTTATTAAGTCAATGTGTTTTTTATGAAAACTAGAATCCGTCTGTTTGATTACATTTCAATAGAAATGTTGCTATTATGTAGCTGTTATGAAATTTACAAGCATCCAATTTTAGTTGTTCTGCAATGCGTTTATAAATGTTTATGCTATAATTATTTTATAATTTCAATCCTCTATGGACCATTTTGTTTTTAATAAACTAGTAAATAGGTATAAAACGGCATTATCGTTATAAATTTTAAGGAATCTAAATCATGTTTTTTTAGAATATAAAAAAACCGGCTAAGTGCAAGTCGGACTCGTGCGCCGCGGTTTCCGTACAAACCTGTGGGTATTTTATATGATATAACTAAAACAAATTGCTATTCGCAATTTTTACTTTATCTTTGCTATAAAACGTGGCTTTATACCAAATTTCAAGATTCTGAGTTCACGGGCAGTACTCTGTAGGTTTTGATTCCCTTGCGATTATCAAAAAATTTTATCATAAGCGGCTGTAGCTTTTGATTGCATTGCCTTTTATTTTTTTCACAGCTCCAAGTGACAATAGACCTGAGTATTTGATATGAATTTCAGCTTGATACCTCCACGCTTTTCTGAGAAAAAGAGTCTTGACAGACAGACGGATAACAAAGTGATACTATAAGGGTCACGTTTTTTACTTTTGAGGTACGGAACCCTAAAAATGACGTCATAGCTCCTGTAGGCTCTAGGCTTATATAATGAAACCGTGTTCTTCTTATCTTCGTTCCCTAACAAGCCCGAAAATTAAAACACATAGAGCATTGGCCGTATGTTGCGACCTTCACACATGCCGCACAGTTGATTCAACTGTGTCTGTAGCTAATGGGGTTGCCAACTATATTCGAGGTAATTACCAGTAGGAATATATTTAAAAAAATGTTAACGTGTATTATATTATATTAATGCTTGAGAATTGTATTAAATTCTTCTTTACATGGTATAGAATGAAGTAGAAACTGGGTGTGGACGCTATTTTTGTATAATACAATTCATAAAATATTTAACCTTATTATCTTCATAATCACTACACATAGTATAAAACAAAGTCGCCTTTTCTGTCCCTATATCCCTATGTGCGCTTAAATCTTTAAAACTACGCAACGGATTTTGATGCGGTTTTTTCCAATAGATAGAGTGATTCAAGAGGAAGGTTTATATATATAATACATGCATCATATACTAAGGCAACATTGCTAATTTTAGAGGTTTCTATTTTATGCCCGTGCAAAGTCGGAGCGGGCCGCTATGTTTTTATATACAACGTTCATAGTTTTACTGTAGTGTATTTAATTTAGTATCAGCATTGCACCCGTGCGAAGCCGGGGCGGGTCGCTAGTATATGTAATAAGAAACACCTTTTGCTAAAATTCTGACACTCGTATAGGTCTTTAATCTTTATTTCTACTTAAATCAATAATGAATACGACACAATAGACAATAAAAACAAAAATAGCAATCGTACCATAAACATAGTAGGATACTATATTATAATATAAGGTTAGCAACACTGGCCGCTATGCTTTTAGGACGGAAGTCTGCATTCACCTACATAATTAGTCATCCGTAGCATGATTCTGAGAAATTTTCACTTTTAAAATCCGGTCTGGACAAAACCAAACTAATTTTATTTTTGAATAAGGTTATTTGGTCCGTGTCTGACCTCAGGTTTTAAAGTCTGCTTCAATTTTTTTAATATCAATCGAAATGGTGTGCGTAAGCGTATATGATGATGTCGTTTAACTACCATTGGTACATTTATTTATATATACAAGTGGTCGAAATTATTTATTTAGTACAGTTAAAGTATGTAGGTATAATGTTTAACTCCTCCACCATCCCCCCTTATACGCGTCTGGTCACGTAATTAAAAAGTTTTTGCTTCTCGTATTAAAATATAGATCTGTAGATTCTGTAGCCTATTAAAACCTTACATAATTGTGATGATAATATAAAACTCAATAATTCAACAACAATCTCAAATATTATTTATGAATTCATTATCGAAAACTAAACTTGAAAAGTCTCTCAAATAATTTTAATCGTGGGAGATCGTTGTTTGTTTTGCCGAAAGTCGGTCCCCATTTCATGTCATCTGCATTTTATATATTTTTTATCATTAATTTCATCACGACGACGACTTGAAGACTCGAAGACTTGATAATTGAAGACGATAAATACTTGACATTGGCAGAAATAGCTGATCCGAGTGATCCGGCTGGTTGCCATTTCATCAAAAAAGAAGAAGAAGAAGAATTTTAATCGTGTGTCATAATGTGACACATGTTTATTGTACATTGATCTATTTGCTAACTCAATGTTGTAAAGTAACGTCATTAACAAAATTAAAATAAGCGTTAACATGAATAAATAAGCAAGAAGTAAAATATACATACAGTTTTTCTTATTCAAAAAATAAAAGTTAACCTTTCCATAACATGTACCTATTTACAATCATTATTTTGAAGTCTATTTTCTAAACATTAATTTGACGATATACTTTATAACTTTAGTAAGAAAATCGCAAAAATAGGTTGGCAAATATTAACAAACTTTTTTACTTATATTTTTATAAATTTATTTTCTTAAAAGGACGTCAACTTGTTCGTCCAATCTATATATCCAAATACGAGTAATCGTAACCAATTTTAACATAAAGAGAATTCAGTCCCTTTAAATTGTTCGTCAAAAACCACAGTAACCTTGGCCACAGGAGGTCAAAATTGCAAGTAGGTATTATTTTTATAATAACCGAATTGTAAATACCAGTTGCAAGCAACACGATGCCAGCAAATAGTTTTTCCGATTGCAATATTATCAAGACGTCAGCGGTAAAACAAATATTATTTCCGGAATCCATACAAGTTTTAGTAGATTTATTTATCTTTTTTCCTTGTAGAAGTTGTAATGTGTTGTGTATGTTGAGTAATTTAAAAATACACTTACTTTATGACATGTATTACGGAAATTAAAAATATTATACCATTATAGACTTCTCAGTAATAAAAGTTAAATTATTGGACAATAAGATAAACCTATCATTGGCCTTAACCCGTCGAATGTCAGCTGCACAGACGGGTGTGCATAAGAAATAGCGTCCCGACGCGCTTTATGCACAGACGGGTGTGCATAAGCAATACGCTCCTATTGGTTGTCGATTTTCTACGTTTCGATTCATCTATGCCACGAACCAAATTCATAACGCGTTAGCCTTGTTTTTAATCTATATTTTTTTCATACTTCTTACAACTTGCAATAACGGAACGAACACAAAAAAAATTAAAACTTAATAGTCACGCGTCAAATTGACAAAATCGCGCCATCTTTGGAAACATTGTGTTGTGTGCTATCTCCAAACAGTTAAAAAATATGTTTAACAGAAGGAAACGGTGAGTACTTTTATATGATACTTATACAGAATTACTGGGAAATCAATGAAGTTTATGTGTGAAGTGAGATTCATTTGAGAAATAGTGTAAACATGAAGTAAAATGTAAAAAACTTTTAGAGTATGTTTACTTTTATATAAGTTTCATAGATATTTTGTTACATTATTTATATAAATAAGCTTCTGAGTGTTCTGCATGCACATAAGTTTTTAGATTATTTATTCATAAATACATTAATAAAATTAGTCCTTTGCATTATTACATTTTTTAGGTGTAATCGTGTTTCAAATAATAATTCTCGCCAATTCTCCAAAATGGTGGGACGCCATGTTCAAAGTACAGTCAGGCACAAAAAAAAGTTACTTTTTTAAACAAGAAAGTTAGGTTGATTTAATTACTTACAAATAATAATATATTTTTAAACATATTAAATGTATATTTTAGATTGGCTAGACTTCGGTCTCTAAACCGGGATCCGTCAAGATCCCCGACTCCTGAACGGAGCCGTGGTCAGCCATCGATCGCACGTCGTGCACTTTTGTTGGGTCTCATAAACCAACAAGAGGCCAGAGATCCACAAATGGATATATCACCATCCAGGTATTTATACTATACTCGTACATTACCTACGATATATCGCACATTTTATAAATAACCATCATACGATACAAATTGGTTTTGATGTTGAAATCATATAATTTGATTAATATGTATCAAGAATATATATGTATATCATTAACACATACATATATATATATATATATATATATATATAGTAAATTATCCTGTTTTTTCTAGACCAAAATTCCATGCACCGCATGTGGATAATACGCCAGGTGGTTCTTTGAGAGTGACAGATAAATCGATAACTGTTCAAAGAACCCCTGGCGGTAGTCATCGAGCAGTCGCGGATGAAGTACCACTTTGGTGAGTTTCTTTTGTAACTTTTTCTTTTTTTTTTAAGATATAAAATTCTCGTGTCGCGGTGTGCGTAATTTAACTACTCCGAAACAGCTCGAGCGATTTTCGTGAATATTAGCGTGCATGTCGGCTAAGGTAAAGAATCGGACAACATCAATTTTTTTCATCCCCCTAAAGGTTAAGGGAACCACCCTTATTTTTTTTTACATTTTGGACTACATTTTTTGTTTTTATTTTTTTATGACAGCATACAAAAATACATACAACGCTAAATTTTCACCCCTCTACGATCAACCTCTATTTTTTATTAATAATTAAAGATTTTTTTTATGTTTTCCTACAAATACATGGCAAAACAACGTTAGCCGGGTCAACTAGTTTTTATATAAAATAGGTGGAATGTCAATTATATTTTTAGGAAATAAAAGTACAGAACTAGCTATAGAGTTACCTGCTCAGAAGGCAAAGTAGCAGAGTTTCAATTAATGTTTTCTTACAGCTCCAATGTATTGGAAAGAGTAGAAGCCATGGACGTGTCCGACGAGGAAGCGGCAGAGCTTATGCAAAAAGCGCCATGGCACGTCCAGAGGTGGGTGAAGGGCATGGAAGCTGCTAGCGGAACCAACATACCTTCTGCGGAGTGCAATATTGACGTTATCTCCGATGTTCATGTCATTCCATCGTCATCGGGGATAACGTCAATAAGGCAGAACAAACATGGTTGTGAAGGTAGTGATTTGGATAGCGAATTTGATGACGAGTTTGACGTCACTCCTATCGAAAACACTACCTTCACAGATTTTAGACGGGACGTACCAGATGTCGAAGAACTAGAGGGACCCATTCTAGATGTCATAAACAACCTTGAAAGGGGTATGGATGACGAAGCTGATCGTTTGCTTGGCACATCGGCAAATTTCAACTGGGTGGAGGGTTTTGAAACGTTTAGGGGAAAACCTGAACAGTTTTCGGGCCCTACACCTGGTCCCGTAAGGGATTACGATTCGGCGTATGAAGCCTTCATCGACATTTGGGATGAAGACATCATGCATCGAATCGCTTTTGAAACTAACCGGTATGCCAAGCAAACACTCGACAATTTAAAAGCGAAAGGGGAACTGAAACCATCTTCGCGTCTGCATGATTGGGCCGACACTAATGCAGACGAGTTGTTTGTCCTTTTCGGGGTGTTCATGTATATGGCAATAGATCCAAGAACAAGTCAGGCCGAATACTGGAAATCAGGCGTCCTGGGAATGCCAATTTTCAGGACCCTGATGACCTATAATCGTTATATTTTGTTGAGCAAATTTCTTCATTTTGTTGATAATTCTGATCTAAATCAGAATGTATCTCAAAATGAAGAGATTTCCTCAACAAAACTATCTAAACGATTATTTAAATTACAGCCCATACTTAAACACCTCGAAAACAAATTCAGTTCCCTTTATAATTTGGGGCGGAACATCAGTATTGATGAGTCTTTGACCTTATTTAAAGGACGCCTGTCTTGGGTCCAGACTATAAGGTCAAAGGCTGCGAGATTTGGAATCAAGTCGTATGAACTTTGCGAATCGCAAAGTGGCTATATGGCTCGATTCCAAATTTACACTGGAAAGTCGGAAGGATCGTACATTACGGATCCATCATTGAGTGTCGATCTGGGAGGTAAAAGTACCAAAGTGGTTCTTGAGCTTCTGCAAGGCCTTGAACGTCGGGGGCATTGTGTAACGATGGATAATTTTTACAATTGTCCATCATTAGCACGATACCTCAAGACTTCAGGCTTTGACTGCTTGGGGACTCTGCGGACTATTCGTCGTAATGTGCCTAGTGACATCTCGAAAGTGCCGAAAAACGTGCCAAAGGGGACTATAATCTCTCGCCAATGTGGAGATGTTTCCATCGTGTCCTGGAAAGACTCCAAATTGGTGAGTATTATATCCACCTATCACGACGACAGCACTGTCGTAGGATCGAAGGCCGGTAAGACCTTGATTAAGCCTGTGTGTGTAAATGACTACAACAGTACCATGGGGGGTATTGATCTCAAAGATCAAAAACTCTCCATGTACTTGTTAGAGCGAAAGAGAGGTGTGAAATGGTACATTAAAATGTTTAAAAGGTTTTTGAATGTAAGCATTCATAATGCTTTTATTATGTATGTGAAATCTTTGAGACGTCGCAACAAACTGTCGGTGACGCATCGTGAGTTCCGTTACGAACTTGCTCAATCTCTCGTTGAACAGCATCGCCCCTGTCAACTAAAGATTAGTGAGCCCGTAGCGCAACTCATGAGGCTGAGGCGGGATGTTGTTCACGTCCCAAAGTATGAGACTGGAAGAAATACAAGAAAAAGGTGTGTGATATGTTTTCGAGTGGGCACTAACAAAATGGTTCACTCACAATGTTCGACTTGTGACGTTTTTCTGTGTTTTGAGAAATGTTGGGAAGAGTGGCATTCCTCTAAACATCTCAAAGGACAAGAAAAACGTGGGCGAAAAAGAGAACGTAATGAGTAAACCATTTTGTGAATGTATGGTGAATGTGTGGTGAATGTATGGTGATGAATATAAGTGTAGCATTACGACGTTACCTCCCTTCCGGCTGACCCCGTCATTACTGATGTTTTTTTATCTCACTTTATTGATTAATTATTCTATAACTTATTTAACTTATTATTGACTTTATTTATTCAAAAAACAAAGGATAGAGGACGCGAAGAGAAACAAAAAAGGAAATCAGCTTGTATATATATATATTGTGACTTTGTGTTTTGGTTACCTTAACTTGCACATAGAAGTACTGTTGTCAAAAACAAACAAACTTTGTATGAATTATTTAAAAAGATGGTGCACACGAGTTTCTCATCAGCTCTTCTCATGAATGCAATACCCATCGGAGCTGGTACTTGGATTGATTTTAATTTAAACCTTTGAGTTGAATCGAAATCAATCTAAGCTCCGGTAACTCAAATCATTTCAGTGCATTTAGTATTAGTACCTTTTATCACTGAATCGATTACTCGAGTTTTGTTTTATATTTTGATGTTTGTATTTTTGATGTGTTCAAGTGCCTTTTGGGGCCTATGGAAATAAATGATTTGAGTTTGAGTTTGACCAAACAGTAAGAATATTGCTACTTAACGTTGTTTTTTCCTTTTCAAGGTTATTTATGACATCTCGATAGTCTTTACTAGCCCTTCGTTTGGGTTAGCTTAACTTCCGATTGGGAACCAATTTTGATGATTCTTTTTTATTTGAAAACTGGTGCCGATTCAATTTGGTTCAATTCTTGAAGTCGTTTTTTTATTATAGTAATTATTTAGGTAATTTTGTATTGTAATAATCATATTTATGATAATAAATAAACAAATATGTGAAGCATGTGTTTAATTTATTTTCCCTTAAAAGTAGGCAATAACGGTTTCAGCTGTATGCTACGTATAATAAGTACGTAAGTATAAAAAGTTGTGGTAATTATTTTTCGAAGAGTTGGCATTACACCTTACGGGACAGCCTTTTAGGCTTACTGACTCATAGAATTATACAGTTATTGGCATCTATAAACTATACCTATACCTAACTATGTATTTGGGACAAGAAGTATGTACTCGTACTTAGGAACATTTAATTTTGGCGATGATGTGTTTGGGTGTAGTTCATGGACTATTTAAAATATAAACATTAAATACGAATGGAGCAAAAAAATCCATCGAGATTATATTGTACGTACTACGTACCACGTAACATCTCTATGAAAAAAAACACAGTAAAGTCGGGAGCACAGGATTTTACTTTGGTCGAAATTTTTAACATAAAACACATACAGAAAGCTAAATCGTTAAATACGATAAATTACATCATTGCATCATTTCGAAAATAAAATCACAAGGAATTCACCTAAACTATATTACTGTTTCATAATAATTAAATTTCAAATTTTTTTGGAAGTAGATTTGAAAACCTAATAGACCGATTTACGTATTTAGAATATTATTTATTTATTTATTTATTTAGGTATACCAACAGCACACATACGATACACTTTTAAAAAACTTTTACAATAATATTTTCTAGTATGCATGGCTATTACAGGTACACTTAATACTCACCATATAAGATAAGGTTTATTTATCATCACTACATATTTTAGTTCGAAATAAAACAGAAAATCCTTTTCTATATTTTACGAAGTAGTTTTACTATAATAATATTTCAGATGCATACAATTGCCCACCTAGCTTATAAATAACACACTTTTGTAATTACTATTTTACGTAAAAAATTATTAGCAATAGAAATTATTGCATACTTCATCAACAACCGTCGTTGCTTACCCTCAGTAATTGTTTCTAATCACCGAGTGAGCTATGAGCCCCATTGCATACTTTTCTAGTATTAAATATTTTTTTTAACCAAAAATGCAATGATAAATAGCCAAATAATAATTTCACATTCGTATTTACGTTTGATTGCGACTGTACTTATAACCACTCATAAATTTGTATCGACCAATAGCAATAATTGCATTTGATTACGTCACGCGAACGCTAGCCGACGGGACAGGTCACGCGTGCATTCCGGCGAAATGGCGGACTTTTGTAATCGTTAAATGTAAATATTTGTTTTATTGTGATAGTTTTGTGTTTTGAAAGATAATAAGTTATGTTATAAGTGCTTAAATATATGTGTAACAGTTTATAAGTGATAGTGTATGTGTAGAAGTTATATATTTAATAATATGAATGAAAATTTTGTCAAAAATGTGCGAATGAATCGTGACATACAAAAATATCACATGATTTCTCCAATATGTAAGTAATTCTTGATAAATTATGTAGTTTAAGATATTGCAAATTTCATAACGATGACAATGATGTGCGTATAATGTATTATAATTACATTTTAATACCAAAAAAACTAATTTTTCGGTAACTCATACCAAAAAATTTTTCAAGGCCTCTGACGGTTGGCATTTGGGTAACTTTCTCCGTGAAACATTGCAACGTCCAAGAGGTTAAGAATGAACTATGAGGCGATATGACTATAAATCCTAATGTCTCGGACCAATTTGTGGTACAGAAAAAATATTATATTATACCGATTACTCGTCACTATTTTTTTACTCAAAATCAAAGTACAGACGATTGTCCACGTAAAAAAACTGTAATGGGTATATTGGTTCGTTACTACTACCTTTTTTTTATTTGATCTGAGACCAATCAAATAAAAAAAGTTAGATAACGCACGTAGAATAAGAAAGTGAAATGACTGAAGTGTTGCCACTTTAAAAAACTATCCCTGAACATTGCATTAAAATAGGCGATATATGCGAAAATAATTTTGTTTATTTCTTATAAATTACAATTAGATTTTACAAATATTTAACACTATAAAAGTAATACTTATGTCTCACTCCATTATTTTACTGAATTTACCTACAAATTATTTACCCACATTTTAAAATCGAACTCCTGACAACACTCTCTCAGTACGTCATTTGTTTGTATTAAGGTGTGAAATGTTATTATTTCTGACTTGTTGTTCACTTTTGTATAGTTCTTATACCATTTACATTTTGTAGGTAAACTTACTGCACGACAATTTGTACGAAACAAACGAAAAGTAGCCGTATTCAGTAAAGTAGAAGTTTGTTGCATGTGTGTGCGTTAAAGCGTGTGTTTACTTGGAAGTAACTGAGTTTTTCGGCTTCAGTAAGAACAAAGGCCGTGCGTTATCCACCTTTTTTATTTGATCTGAAGCAACTGTGTGAAATTCGTTTCGCATTAATTGTTTTAAGGTTTATTTCATGGTCAGAACTTGAACTGACATTGTAAAGACTTACATACCATGACAGGTCAACATACATATGTATTACGTATAATATGCTTGGATATTTTTAAATCACCATCCCAAAATACGAGTATCTAGACATTTTTGCTTTTTTTCAATTCTGCCATACGTAAACTCTAAGTAATTAACGTTCTTCTGTTTGCAATCATTTCAAAAAAGTGTAGGCAACTTTGAATTTTTTGAGAAATATGTAAGTACTTACTATTACCTATCTATTTATAATAACAGGCATATTACTACTTATGCTTATGATATATTACTATACAATTTTCCATGATGAAGAATTATTATAAGCCGGCTAACGGAGAGAATTAAATAATAATTTATGACACTCATTTTATAGTTTTGCTACAGGTATTATGAATGTGGGTGTAGCATAATGACGAATTTGTCATACTGTAAAGCCTCACTTATACGACGCGAACTTATTCTTAACGCAAATATAAAGTTTAGCTACAAATGTTGACAAGAATAACAGTTTAACATTATTTACTAGTAAATACTAGTACGAGAAGGAAAGCTTGAAAATAAACTCTATTCCAATCCCGTTTAAAGGCCAAGGCCAAAATCTACTTTCTACGGAGAGAAGTCTAGGACTGGCTTGTTAACGTTGTTGGGCCATTGTGGGACCTTAGTTCCTAGTAGAAAACTTTTCTCCTAAAAAATTAAAGAGTCTTACTAAATATCATTACGACGTCTAACATCTTACCAATCACGTCATTACACACTTCCGTTCACGTAATTAATAATCAGAAATATTATGTAGCATATAAAGAAGTATATAAATACTTAAAGACATGTGAGTGGGTGATTCATATCTGTCAATTACGATCTGCTCTATTGTAACTGCTGGCAAGCAACTTCATTTGTCCAATTAGTATCGTCCTACATGGAGCGAAATACTTTCTGGTCAACGCGTCTAGCTCGTTAAAGAGTAGTGGGTTAGTTCATTTAAAATTTAATATTTTGATCTCATATTGTAAAGTCTGCAACTGTATTCGAAAAAGTTGTTTATAATTATTTAATCCATTTTAGCAGCATTTCTGTTCACTTACTTCTATGTAAAAATAATAGCTGACCCGGCAAACGTTGTTTTGCCATTAAAAAAAATAATGGTGGGTCATCGTTATCATTAGGGGTATGAAAAATACACGTTGGCCGATTCTCAGACCTACCCGAAATACACACAAAATTTCGTAAAAATCGGTCGAGCCGTTTCAGAGGAGTATGGTAACTAACATGACACGAGAATTTTATACCTATACCTATTAGATTTATTCATAACAAGCAGTTTCATTCCCTTATGATTAAAGTACTCTCAGGCACAGTAAGGCCATTTAAAAAAGTAAAATCAGTGAACTGAGATCACGAGACCAGCTCTTTTGTGTGACAGTAGCCTAACTTATACCTACGTGTATCAAACATGGCGACGAACAAAGAGTATAGGTAAGTGTTTCTTGCCTCTTTTTTATAGGTTGTACTTATTATATCGGCATTGTCACCAAGTGGTCAAAGCCAATTCTTTCTTATTTTGACCCTCATGTTTTAATGATCTGGTTATGTTCAAACATTTTAATTTTAATACTAGCCGATCCACGCAACCTCGTTTGCGTCTTCTATTGCCCGTAGCGTGAAAATTTTCCCCCGTTTTTGAAACATTCTTCATTGGTGCTCCGCTCCTATTAGTATTAGCGTGATGATATGTAGCCTAAAGCGTTCCTCGATAAATGGACTATCCAGCACTGAAATATATAATAGTTTTTCAAATCGGAACAGCGGTTCCTGAGATGCGTTCAAACAAACAAACAAACTCTTCAGCTTTATAATATTAGTATAGATTGTTTTTTTAACAATACAAAAACTTGTCCGTAGAATATTTTTTAAACGACAAAGAAAATTATAATACACACACCGTAAGGTTATGTGTTGTTGTAACTTAAAAAACAGTGTTGTTAAGTGTAGACTTAATTGTTTGGTAAATTGTTTTAGTTATAAAGTAGCATAATTTTGCCCATTGGCATTAGCTTCTATCTTACTACTAGGTACATTAACTTTCCTTATAAAAGCTGTGTGTTATGGTACACATATTTAAATTCCCATATTTGTCATCGTCACTTTCAGTAAAAGTGTTTTTTTTGAAGGGACGTTTGATCTTCTAATTAAAGATCGAAATTTCTGAACCAGAAGTCGTCCGTGGGTTGTGTTATATATCAAAAGTTAAAAAGGAAAATAATACGTCAAATTTAAAAATAATTTGAACTGGGTTGGAAATAAATAAACCTTATGATACCATATTCTTGTGTGCATACTAATTCGATAATTAGTTCTTTACACTATATAACACAAAGAAATATCAAATTCTTCTTTGTGTTTATTGAACTTACAACTAGCGTATAAGGTATGTAGTTTCTAACTTAATGAACAACACTAATTAAGATGAATACCAAGAAAACGATAATTCAACATAATAATTTCAGACTGCTGGGTTTCGTTATCGCTTTGGAATTTTTTTGTTCAAACAGTGAAGCATTATTAAAACAAACATATTTTTGTCTTCACGCGTTTTATGGAGGACCCAGATAAGGCAGTCAAACATTAAGTTTATCATCACCCTTAATAGCTTAAGAACATTAAAGTAACAAAGTACAATAATACATACTGTCACGACTTCGTGAATATCTTGAAGGGATAGGCAGAGATACGAGTATTAAATACTCCCATTTCATTCTCACTAACGGGATAGAAGTAAAAATATTGCCGTAAACCAGCTGCTTCAGATCCCTCTAGGAAGAAATGCGTAAACAAAACAATGCGGTTTTCTAGGAACTTTTTGCCTCGTACAACGAAACTTTGGAATGAACTGTTGCCTGCGGTATTCCCGGACATTCAAACCTTCAAGAAAATTGGTTTGGAAAATATTAGCTCAAATAGGTCAAAGTTGCAAAACAGTAACTTGAATTGGCTATTGCCGTACAGTTCAAGTGCTCTAACCGAATTAATAAAATATTAGAAAACATAAACACACATTAATTAACGTAAGAAAAAGGTTCTCATGTAAACCATTGTCATGTGTATATAGTGTATGTTACACGACTATCTTTGTTATTTGTAAACCTATTTCAATAATTGTTTTTTAATAGGATTGAATTTGTCGTACCTACTCATGTTGTTCTCATTTAAATTTGCACTAAATATTCTATCTTAAAAAGTTTTATGAAATATTAAAGCAAATTATTTCGTTGAATAACGATGGGAAAACTTTGAGACTGCAATGGGTGCCTTCGCATATAGGGCTTCGTGGTAACGAGAGGGCTGATGAGTTAGCTAAACAAACAGCTAGAGAAGGTGTTGAATATAATATTAAATTACTGTACTCTGATCATCTTGGCAATGTAAAAAAAATGTGTTACGATAAATTTAAAGAATATTTTGATGAAAGAAGTAAAGAAAAAGGTATTTGGTTTAAAACAATTCAGCATCAGCCTTCTCGTGTACCCTGGTTTATTAATATTAAAGTGAACAAAACTATTATTGTTGTGGCGCATAGACTCCGCTCAGGACACTATCCGTCTAGGAAGTTTGGACATCTTATGAAAAAAGTAGATACACCGAACTGTGAGATATGCGGGACTCTTGATGATGTCCAACACTTGCTGACGGAGTGTGTCAAGTATCGAACACAAAGGGAGGCGTTGGTGCGTAAATACAATTTGAATACTTTCGATATTGGTATGTTTATCAACATTTTAGGAAACCCAACTTCAAATGCTGCACTTGACCTATTTAAAGTATTTACGCATCAAAAGCTTTGACCTGATATTGGATGGCGATATAACATAGGATAAGGTACGATGGGACTAACATATTACCATGTAATAAAAGTCTCTAATTTAAAAAAAAAGATTTAAAAAAAAAAAACTTAAAAAGTCGAAAGTCAATTAAAATACAATTCACTTATTACTTTTTGAAAACCTTAGACGTTGGTTACGTCTACGTCCTTATAAGCGATTGTTGTAATAATGTCATAAAAAAATTGGCGGTAGAATTAAACCTGCGGATATTCAGTGCATAACTTATTTCATCATTTTAAATGTAATTTATACCTAAACCTCGTTATCGTTACATTTGCTATTCATCTGAAATATTCTGTCAATTTACAGTTTACACTTCAGTAACCCGCAACAAGGCCGTTTCAAGGAACGCCTTGATGACATAATGACAATATCGGTCATGCTTCTAAGATTCTTCGAAGTATTGCGAATTTGTTTAATATTTGGTCCTCCGTATCTCCTTGTTTGGTAATAGCAACATTACACCTACAAAAGAAACTCCACACTCATTAAATTTACTTCCCAACTCAATAAAAATACTGCTCGGTAACGCCCATAACTTTAACGCATGTTTTTAGAAAGGTACTTGTTTCCGAATATTAAAAGCTTTATTCAACAAAGGAATTTAAAAATATCTCAACTTTTGTTAAATGTTATTACTACTCAGTTTCTCGATGTTTATGTTTTAAATGATTTTCTTTTGTCTCACATTACTCAACGAGTGCAAGCGGGACGAATCGTCCACCATTCATACACATTACGATTTAATTTTGTAACCACAAAGCTTAGGTACCTTCTCCCACTAGTTGCGTTCTATAACACGGTTATATTGAAAAGGTAGGTACCGAACTCGGTTCTTATTGAAGAATGCTTAAATTTAATGTTGTGGGTTATACCGTGGGTGTGTTTTTATTTCTGTAAGTAAGCGTCGGCGGTAATAAGCAATAAGGTAAACATTAAGCAAGTCAGGCTGCGACTCGACTAAAGCAAGTTTCTTATGCTCGTTATATTCGACATATCGTATCGACTAGGTATAACAATTTATTCAGAATAGAGAATTTAATCAAAGTAGGTCGTACTTATTGATTATATATATAAGGATTGTAGAGTTCTTTATTTGAAGTGCTATTATAAATAACCAAACACAGTCAACATACAATTGAAATGTATCACTTTCCACACTAAGTGTGACACTAATTAGTTTTGGTAATGCACTTGCTACTTAGCTTCAAAACATCAATAACAAGTTAGAGAAATCGTCTTGCTACCTACTAGGTAGGTTTCATTCTAGTTTCAATTTCAGAATTCGTAAGATCTAATGGAAAGTTTTATACTAAACTAGGAACCTGCCCCTGCTTCGCACGGGCTCTTTACGGAAAATATAATATTGCCTGTATTATCCCGAACAGATGTGCGGTTTAATTTTTTATAACGTCTTTATAATTTGGCCAATATGCTCAAAATTTTAATAAGTTATATACGAAAACCTTCCTCAAGAATCACTCTTTCTATTGGTAAAATCCGCATGAAAATCCGTGCTGTATAGCTTTTGAGTTTAACGCAAACAGACAGACAGATAGACGCCGTGGAGGACTTTGTTTTATAATATGCAGTGAAGTACTGAAACAAATGTAAAAAAAAACGTATTCTTACTAACTTTCTAAACCAACCAACCAACTAATACCAACTTGAATGCTTCAGATAAGAAATAACGGGAGACAAGGACCTGCATTTATCTTTTTACAACTCGACGAATCAAGTCAAAAAGAAAACAATTGCCTTTTGACTTGCCTCTACTAACTGAGGGGTTTTTACATTTGTTTTTCCTGGAAATGATTTATTTTTAACGCTACTCTGTTTTCTACAATTCCAAGAATGTGAATTAGGTGTAACTTGTAATACGTAGCTTACCATTAAACGATGGTATCCCCGCAATGTTTAAGAGCTTGCAGATAGGATTAAAGCCTTTTATTACAAGCTTTTATTTAGTTTCACCTGTCCCGATGTTTGTTTGTAATCAAATTTTGCAAGTTAAATTTGATCCACTTCCCGATTTCCGATTAAGCTGAAATTTGAAATCTAGCTCTGATGACAATTCAATTATATTAAACGGTATTATTATTAATCCAAAATGGCCGCTCACCGCACATATTTCTGAACAACCCGTTGTTTCTAACACGTAAAAAAACCTAGTTTTAAAAAAAAACTTTTTTAATTTATCACTTGTTTATATTAATACCTATTAGCTTTTAGTTCTTTTAGTCGTCAGCGCCGCCTACGTATATGTCGGTTATCGCAGTAAATAGTAGCCTACTAATCTAAGGTAGGCTATGTGTTATTCATATATATCTCATTTAAACTGCACTGTTGGCCTAGTGGTTTAAACGTTCACTACTGCGCCAAGTGCCGTGGGTTCAAATCCCACGTGGGACATCACTTTGTGTGATCCACAAAATGTTGTCCTGAGTCTGGGTGTTATTCGTGTCCGTTACATGTATGTTTGTAAAGTCCCCCGCGACACAGGATGTATATTCCTAATGCGGGAGTTGTCTTTTAAAAGAGAAAGAGAAGAGAAGGGTAATCATATATATAAACTTTGTTACTGTAAAATTTCATCTCAATCATTTCAGTAGTTTTTGCGAAAGAGTAATAAACTCACACCTATCCATCCTCACAAACTTTCGCATTTATATATTAGTAGGATTCGGTAGTTTCATAAAAGGTGATTCCGATAAGGAAACATTTGAGTACTTAACCTATAAATAATAAATAAATAAATGTTTCGGACATCTAACACACAACGCCATCTAGTCCCAAGCTAAGCAGAGCTTGTGTTATGGGTACTAGACAACTGATGTGAATACATATATACTTTTTTTGTAAATACACACATATCATACATAGAAAACACCCAAACTTCGAAACAAATATTTGTAGGTCACACAAATACTTGGTCTGACCCAGGATTTGAACCCGAGACCTCAAGCAAGCAGTCGCATTTACCACCACTGCGCCACCGAGGCAGTCAATACAAAGTTTAGATTTATACTAAGCAGCGTCACGGTTATCAATCAACCAAATTACTTTCTAGTGCGCCTCTGATACGCCTCTCCTTCGAAATTTTGAAGGGATCAGCCATAATTGGGACCAAAAGACCTTTATAGCATTAAGTCCCACACGAGGTTGACGAGCTAAAATCCACCGTTACGGTTTTTTTATTCGTGTGTAATAAATATTCTACACCCATGACAAATTTTACAGCTACGTTACGGTTTGAACACGATTTATTAATCGATTTTGAAAAGGAGGTTCTATATTCCATACATATATTCAGAAACACACACACACTGACACACACTCCCACTCTCTCTCTTTCACACACACACACACCCCCCCACACAAACACACATATAAATGCATATCTTTCCTAAACACGTATTCACACACTTCAACTACTATATATCTAACTTAAAATATTCTTTTTTTATATTAAGTAGATGACAATATGATTGTAAATTGTAACTAAGATTCGTCCAAGAGGTAGAGCCTGGTGATCTGTGACACAGGGTTTTCCTACTACAGGCACCAGCCTCTCACAAAGGAACGACAGTGAATCAAGCTGTATTGTGGCTTTAAATATTGTACTTACCTTTGTGTTTGAGAGAAATAAATAAACTATTATAGTTTGTAAGTATTTATTTACAATTGTTCACATACTGCTACTATACAGATAAAAGTCCTTATTTTTGTCAGTACTTTTGATTCTAGTGGTGACATTTTCCTCCTTCCCAATATTATTCTCTTCTTAGTGCTGGTGACTAGGTGCATTCCTCGAAAACCTTTATTCAGTTTTATGTACTTATTAAATTTTCATTCATGATCGAAATGCAAGTACATACATAGATTAATGATATGGCATCATCATCAGCCTATCGCAGTCCACTGCTGGACATAAAATAATATATAATCTCCAATTGCACCCCACTTAGTTCGATCCTCGGCTTCTCGCATCCAGCTCCTGCCAGCTGTCTTGCGCAAATCAGCACTCCACCTGGCCTGTGGACGTCCTACACTACGTTTGCCGAGACGCGGTCTCCACTCAAGAAGCCGTTTACCCCAACGGTTATCAGTTCTGCGGCAAATATGGCCAGCCCTCTGCCACTTCAGCTTGCTAATCCTGTGGGCTATGTCGATGATCTTGGTTCTCTGCCGGATCAATGATATGTATCTATGTGCAATTATCAACAGTTATATATTTGAAACTTCTGTGAAACTTTGGTGTTGTGAAAAGTTTTTAAGGTGTTTACTGCAGTATATTTATGGAATATCTTGTGCAGCTCAATTTTATCTTAGATATATTTCGCAGGGTTTCCTTCATTTAGCACAAAAAAGTGATTATCGCTAATTGCTCTACCTTTGCTGATAAAAATGACAAATGATGTTAGGTTATCTGTGACACACATTGTATAACATTATTCCGAAAATAAAGAGGTTATACCTTAAAATGAGAATATGAGTCAAATCTTATATCATATGCAAACTTTTTACTAACTCGATAATAAAACTAGACAACAATAACACTAAAAAAGTAAACATAATCACATTGGAACATCGACCATAGAGCAGCAACAACACATAATAACTTTTAGTGATAAGTAATAAAGATATTATCTGTTTATCACCTGTCTGTATTATTTTTCCCGCGTTTTATTTTGACAGCTCTGAACAATAGCCAATAAATGTTACTCGGGAAATACCATGTCTTGTAATGCAGTGGTATAATAGAAATTAAGGCTGGTAATAGGTAGATAATTGACCGTATCGATCGACATTATAACATCGTTTAACCTCACGAATCGCTCCTGACCCTTTAAATTACTGTAATTTACAGACGTAGTTTACATGCCATTGACGGGCATAGACTAATTCAAGTATTTGCTTTATTGTTTTATTTTTGGCATGAAATGTATAGTCATAAACGCTATTCTTAGTCTGTCTGCTCCACTTAGCCCTATCCTTCGTGTCGTCTTTGGAATCCTGACACTCTTTCATGTCCCACAGCACTACGCCTTCCCATCTTGTCTTCGGTCTGCCTCTGGATCTTCGACCGGGGTCTAATACTGATAGCTGTAGCGCCAAGTTGCCAATTTAATCAAGCATCCTCCTTTGTTTTATGTAACCGTACCATCGCAGCTTACTCTCCTGCATAAGTAGTCCATTAATTACAGATTATATGTTATTATGTATATGATATTACCAAAAAGCTAAGCATGTGTTCAACCATAAAATTCTACGTTTATCTCAATTATTATTATTAAAACTTGGTTGCGCCGCCTACTTCTGTCAATAGTCATTGCTGTACACGTGGGAATAAGTTGTATGGCAGTGGGTAAACCCTAAATCTGAATATAGTTAAAGCTAAGCATAGTGACTATTCTGTCTCATAAGACCACTGAAATACAATTATGAGTAACAACATTATAGCAGAGGTACCATAATATTCTTATACCAATGAACTAAGAAGATATATAAATAGTGTATGCTACAAACATATGTATATGTATGTATTAAGTAACTCAAGCCGTGACTTCATCGCGCTCAGAACTGAATACAAGTAAGGCGCCAGTAGAACAACAGAGGCTTGTTACTGCGGTGCAAATTACTGCTAACGTTTAACGTAAAATGAAGATAATAAATGATTAAGTTGTATTGCAAACAATAAAATACGCAACCGGGTTCTAGATTCAATATCAGCTATTAATTAAAAATTGTTAAAAGATCCCACCGACTTGAGTGTACATATTTATATTTTGTAATATAAGCAATAGGTAATTGAGGTGCATCAATTAGTTTTTATTTTAAATATTTAATATTTTTTCTTAAAATAATTATTCCTCAACTCAAAGGAAAGGTCGTTTCATTATTTTAACAGTGACATTGTTCAGAATCGATAATTTAATACAAACGACTTTAGTATTAAGTCAATTGACAAGGTCTTCGTGGTTCCGGACACCGGTACTTTTCTCTCATACAAGGAGCTCTTAATTATAAACAAAAAACAATGTTTCGTTGATTCTATAGTGAAGTGTTGCTCGATCAGATAAATGACAAAATATGTACATAGTTCAATTCGATGTTAATGTATACGGCGGATCGCATAGTCTCAAGGGGCTATTAAAGATGTAATGCTTAGTAATAAATCCAATGTCGACACGTATACCTCCAACGTCCAATTGATTTATTTATATAGATGACGTATCAGTGGTGCTAGATTAAGTGTAGGAGTTGTTTATTGGTTCAAGGACAGCCAATACACCTAAAATAGGTTATAAAGATAGCAACAGTACACCTATTAACAAGTCCCCACAGATACAGACTAAATATTTACAAAAGAAAACAAAAATAAATAACTATTTTTAAAATAATTGAAGTTAAGTCCGTTTTTTTAAATATTACCTGCCAATCAAGATGCCTGATATGAATCAAAATTCAATAAGATTTTAATTAAAAATATACATTTTAAAACGACGTTGAGTGCAGTCTGCTCCTCATAGTTGATATAATCATAGCAAAAATGTCAAGGTCATGCTTGCGTACTAAGTTTTTATAAATATGACACGAACAATAGCGAAAACGATAAAAACCTTCTTTTTGAATTACTCTATCTTTTACTAGAACTGCATTCAAATACGGTAAGTAGTTTAAAAGATCTAAGCAAACAGATTGACAGCGACTTCGCGAAAGAAGATTTAATGGAAGCGTTGTTGTGCGGAAATCCCCTCGGATACCACCTGCTGGTGGCTCGTCTCTTTGGCAAGCATAACTTGCTCGCAGAAAGAAACGGCGGAGTTCCACGCGCTCTCGCTCCGCAACATGGCCGCAATCATGTTACCGAGCGAGAGAACCACTACCCCGATGGCCGCCACGAGATCACGCCTTGGCTCGTCACACGCCGGACATTCTGCCAGCGTGTGAGCGCCGTGTCCACGGTCTGGCCGTCGCAGTGGTGTCACTCAGGCTTTGGCTCCTTGCGGATCAGACACAGGTGCTCTCCGAAGCCTCCTTTCCCTATGATCACCTATGTGAGCCTCTCGAGCCAATCCTCCATAACGATTCTTACCGTCGCAATAACAGCGTGCAGCAGCTGCCCAGTAATTGATGAACTGTTGCAATTATTTTATTGCTTGGTACTTTTCTCATTAGCTGCAGTATTGCATTGCAAATATAAACATCATAATTATTATTTTTATATTTTTAATTTCACTAATTAAATAAAGGTAAATAGTTTTTTGCACATTAGAAATTACTTATTATTTATTAAACTGATTTCGAGATAAAGGGATACACGTCCTTAGCAGATGAGACAATTGTCAGTAGTTAAAATGACTATATAAACCAAATTTTAATTCTTCTACTATTCATATCCATACTACATTAGTTTTTTCTCGAAGCTACATATGAGTAATCAAACGAACTAAATATTTAACAAGTACTGTACTCCATAAGCTATTATCTTGCTACCTTTTCGTTTTATCACAAGCAGAGTGATAATATAATGTCGCTTATCTTTTGTTCTATCAGACCCAATAAAAATAATTCTGATCGCTCATGTTTACCCAGCCACGCCTTTTGCACCTATTTGTTAAATTCATATAGTTCTAAGTGTGTTACATTGTGTAACTAATTTGTAAGACTGTTTTTTTTTTAAATGTATGCTGTTTCTTACCTGTATCTTTTTATCTCTCTCTGTCATCGAGTTCATAAGTTTCAGCATTTGCATAACATTGCATGCATCAGCATTTGTCAAAATGACACGTCCTTTAGTGGAAAACCAACTATAAGTCATGATAAAATGATATATGAACCAGAAAAATCAAACTTACATTAATATTTTAGTCGTGTAATTTGTGATTGAAATCAATTAGTCGGAACGCACACACATGGAAGACTATAAATACAAAGTGTTTTAAAAACTAAGGACAAGCGGTAAGGAGGCGTGTGGCCAACTCGAGACAGACATAAATCAATGAGAATTACGTATGTAGATTTACAATTCAACTCATGACCTCAGGAAGATATATGCTCTGAGTACCCGCGACGCCGAATTAGCTTATGAGTTTTGGCGCCTGCCTTTTGATTTACACACGACACGCAAGGAATCACGAATGTCCGATATAATATATTTATCCTTGAATAGTTTTATTTGCAGCTGAATTTAAATTTACACAGCAGCGTGGTGGAGGTAAAGTGAAAAACAAATAAATTTCCATTATGTTTATATCGGTCAATAACACGTTACCGTCGCTACTCAATTTTTACTTACTTGTAGTAATTTGAATATACGATAGTAAAATCACACAAATGTGCGGGTACTGCATAGCTTGGTGAAACACACGTTATATTAATTTGACAAATGTGGCTAGTTCTAGGCTAGTAGTAGTAGTAGTAAAAAACGTTTAAATGGTTTGAGTACGCTTTAAAAAATCTAAAAGTTTTGCACCGACTGACCTTCAATTTTGACACGAAGTTTAAAACGCTTTAAAAATTTCATGTGTTTTGTACGTGTATGCCTTTTTATGTATTATCTGCATGTACAATGTTCCACAGAGAAGCATGGCAGGGTGCAGCAGGTTATAGTGATTTATCCTAGTAACAAATTTTGTTAATAGCTGTTACCTGCGGCCACCCACGTTTTGTCAATCAAGTCAGGTACACGTACTTCGGCAACTGTTATTTTTGTCTGGACAAAAGATATTCTGTCCTTTTTTGGACCTCGGACGACTTGGTTGACAAATTTCATGGTGATCGGTTGATTATGGTTTTCAAACTTTTACATAGTTATTACCTAGAATTAAGAAGTTGAAAAAAAACGCATCCAGATTGCAGCGTACAAAGAGTAGATATCGAAGTATATTTCGACTAAGTTCGATTCGCAGTGATAATGTTTATTTATTTTTATCTTTTGACATCTCTACGAATTGTGTCGCATTTAACGATATCAAAAACAAAAAACATTATTTAAAGCAAATTTAATTGAAAATGTAACTTGCAAATCGATTGACTTATGACTTGATTGATCTCAATAAAGCATTTGTTGTATTACCTATTGAAGTAGTAATGCATTACTTAATCAGCCCGGCAAGTATAACTTAGGGCTTAAACAGCAATAATCGAAGTACAAACAGGAGATATCTCGGTATTATAGGAGTTCCGACGCGTGGGCAACATGCCGGATGCTATTGCACACATTTGGACATCATCCGCATTCATGAGTACAAGTTTATGGAATTAAATCAACTCAAGAATGCTATAGAATAAAAAAGAGACAAAGCTTTTGTTCATAAGAACTGCACCATTGCGATGATTAATAGCTTCGGCAGTTTTTTTCGATCACGTGCTCATTATCAAACAGAATACCGCGCAATATGTTGTTAATCGATTAAAACATGTTCTTAAATGCAGTTGAGATTCATTAAAAGACTAATAAACTTTAAAATCGATTATTATTACTGCAGTATTTTTCCATAGAACACCCTAATTAATATACTGGTTGCATCTTTTCAACTTTACTAGTAGGTACTACCTACTAGTAAATAGGTAAGGTAGATATGCCTGCGTCTTTTGGTTTTATAGGTACTTTGCTCGACGCGATCATCTTTATGTTATTATAATATATCATTATAGCTAACACAGAAGTAGGAATCTAATTTTCATATCACTGTAACAAACTTGAGATTAGGTTTTTTTATAATCCAGTTTTGATAGGATAGGTTACGATATTTTTTGTGCACTGCTGCCTCACACTGCTTTGCATTTGTTCAATACCCATTAGTACCCATTCAGTGAAACTTCGCACTTCGTTCAAAGTGCACGTATTTATATTCTCAAGCGTCTCGTGTGTCGCGTTTAACCTTAGTCAAGGGCGAAAGGAATTATATCGCTTAAAGGAAAAGGTGATCTCGTGAAATAGTGATACGGAGTAAAATAGCACTAGAAAGATTATTCTGCAAGCTACCTTTCATTCCGTGTACGGCTGTGTCGTCTCGTGTGATCTGTGAGTCGCCCTTCCGTAAATTATATAGTTATGTATGTATTTTCTTATAACTATAATTTTAATTGATATTTTATAGAATATTTATAAACATGGGCGTTATATAGTACCTACCTACATATCAGTAATTATAAAAAGATAAGAACATACATTTTATGTGTATTTTGTTATTTTGCGTACAGTTCAGTACTATACGAGTTATTTTATGAAAAAAAATGAAAAGAGTGGGCTGTAAAATTAATGAAAGCAATAAATAACGCGTCTCACTCGAATACTAAGACGCCTAAATATGATTTAAATTGCATTTATCAAGATCAACTGCTCTCCCAATGAAATAGGTATACCCGCAGTTCGAGCTCGCGTGGGTGTCAACTCTGAATCGATTGAACAACTATAGAAAACATATTAAATTTATATTAGAATCGTGAATAGGAACTTTATTACGATGAATAAATTGAATATGCAACAAAAGATACAATGTTTAAAGCTGTATTTGGTACGGTTATAATATAATAAATAAATTGAAGTTAAACTTGAGGGCTGAATACAGGATATTCAACTTGTAGCCCTGTATGGTGGTCTGACGATGTGTGACCGAACCCACATTATAATAAATATCTTTAGTGCCCGCTGCTAACATACTGACATATTATGGTTGCAAAGTTTTAACGGGATTCCAACTAGTTTAGTTCCAACGTTTGATGGTTTAATGATTTAACCACAGCTATTTTGTGAGTCATTAAAAATACATTCAACAAATATTACCTAGCTCTTTAAACAATTGAAAGACAAGCTGTGACGAGTTGAAAGAAGTTGTAGAGCTAAATATATTAGATAGATTTTGAACAAGTTCGAAGTGTGTTAACTATGTTAAAGGAAGTTCCAAGGAAATACCAGTGACAGAATGACAGATAAATTACTAAGTTAGCCTTTCACGCGATATGGTTAAAAGATGAAGTAGAATGAAAGTAACTATGTAAAAAGAATTCCAAGCACTATCTTGAAGTTTTCCAAGATAGCTTGTAATTCTTGATAGGATAGCGGATAACCCGATAAAAGATTTCAAAAAACTTCCTAGTACCTATTATGATATAAGTTACCTACGTAATGTGTACCTTCCCGAATGTAATAAAGAATAACAAATCTCTGAAACCTGAATGAAGCTGATAACTTAAAATCTTATTTGAGACATATCTAAACACTCTTCTTCTTCTTCTTCTTCTCTTCTTCTTAAAAAGACAACTCCCACATTAGGAATAAACATCCTGTGTCGTGGGGGACTTTACAAACATACATGAAACGGACACAAAGAACATCCAGACTCGGGATCCAACAATTCGTGGATCACACAAAGTGTTGTAGGTACCGCGTGGGATTTGAACCCACGACACTTGGCGCAGTAGCAAGCGGCATGGCGACCGCTTACACCACTCGGCCAACCGTGCAGTCACTATACCTTCTGTGTGAACGCCCTCACGAAAGCAAGTTATGCGTTCACACAGAAGTGTATTTCACGAAAGCGTGGTTCACTGTCGTGATTAACGCCTCGTGGGAACGCCGCTTATATTAGTTTTTCCACGAACCGACCAGCATCAGACCTCCGCAACGCTGAGGGTGAAATGTATTCGAAGGTGAAACTAGCGTCAGTATACTCGATTACCAAGTTTCGTTCATGGCAATCGGGACCGACGGCATAATGTGCACTCCGGTATCTATCCATACCAAATAAAACAATTAAGCCTAACCTTGGCAATCTTCTCTCATAGTTTCTTTCGCTTTACTTATTAGTAAATATTAAGGAAAGCTATACTGATATTTATTTCAGCAAAATATCCTTATTGACTATCAAACAACTAGAAGGATTCATAGCGATGACTTACTCGTAGTAAATTGAATTGTGAATAATATTAATGTGATTCACAGAAACCTTTATCCTTGTTTGCTCCAAATCAGTAATTTAGATTCATTAATTAGTACATTTATCCTTTATAATTTCGCAAATCTATTGAGGTCTCTCCAGTTGGCCCATAATGCAAAGAGATACCTTCTTTTGATATTGCCCATTTGAACCACTTTTCAGCCATATGAACTCCTTAGTCACTCATAATATAAGTAAGAGTATACGTAAGTTTATATAAGTTCTGTTCGCCTTTTTACTATTATTCCCCTTTTTTACTTTACTGCAATAAACAAATTTATTTCCTTTATGTCAGTCGCCGCAAATTAATTTTCATTTATGTTAGATGTTTTTAATTATTTAGAAATGTTGGAGATGGACAAATAAACCATAAACAAAAAATGAAAACTGTGTGTCAATAAAAAGTCACCGATCAAGTGTAGGTAGGTGTATACGGACGTAATAGCGCTATTACACAATGAAACAAGATCATTTCTCTCACTTTCGTATAGATTTAATATCTGATCGGATTAGGTATCTTATATCTATCTATATATAATAAGATATAAGTAACGTGACATCATGCAAAGGATCTGCATTTACTCGTACATAATGACAAGTTTCAAAGAGATCATAATTCTTTTATCGGGTTTTCGTCTCGTGTAGTCTTCCATGACACGATACTTTAACCTCCCCTACATTAGATTAATGTTCTATTGATATGTAAATGTATGTATTCATTTGTAATACAAAATATGTATATATCTTCATTTATCGTTGGAAGTTTTCCAACTTCAACCATAGAGTAACACGCGCCCCTTATACTAATTGATACCGTACCGTGTGTAAAAGTTCACAATTGCTTTGATACTCGTATTAAACTATTAATTTAGCAAAAAACGAGACCTTTTCCGTTACGAATTCATAGTTTATCTGGGTATGATTGGATGTTAATAATCTGAAAAGCGGCCAGCAGCAATGTGAAGCATGAATTTAGCGTAGGGGCTATAAACTCTAGAATAGAATAATCTTTATTGTACATTATATAAATAGTTTACATAAAATAATACATCAAATGAATGACCATGTACAAACTCTATCCTAAGATTATGTTGAAAGAGATAAATAACGTAGACGTTTTATTAGGTAACCGATGACTTTACATTTTTTTAAATAAATTAACATCTAAAAAAAATGTGTTTTTCTGCACAACGTTCGTTTCGTTCGTTTTTCATATTCCAACTATTTGTTTCTTGAAAAAAACAAGTATAAAGTGGACTCTCTCCCGAGTGATGAAGTATAATTATATCCCTTACTTTATAATGTGAGAATGGGATACTAATACACAATATTTCTGTATTATTCCACGCAATATTTTCTGCAGAGATGAGCATAGCTTGTCATAGGCCGAGAATGGAAGGAAATGTTGGAACATTAATAAACATAAGTGTTACCATAATTAACTTTTGCTCTGACCTTAATTAAACAAGTTTATATTGGTATCATTTTATACGGCAGCAATCACATTTGAGATGATATATTTTGTTGTTCTTTCTGTCTTTCGAAAAAACAAAAAACGATCTCTACAATTTATTTACAATCCTTTAAATTTTAAACGTCACATTCAAGTGACATTAAAATTTAAAGGTTTGTAAATAAATTATGCCTAATTAATGTATCTTCTAACCTTATCTGATATCATACAAATATTTCATTTTTATTTTATTTTATTCTAAATGAATACCTACCTCAGTCTGTTTCTTGACTAGTGAGTAGGCAGGAATATTCATTACAAAAATTCAAAATTCAAAAGTCTTCATATGAAATTATACAATGTATTGAGTACTGTAGACTTGAGACTCCCAAATAAAATAAAAAATCTATATTGGTTCACTAAAACGGAGTTCTGATATAAAAAAAAACAAAATAAATATAGCTGTAAACATAACCTGCCTCTTTTTTGAAGTTGCTTATAAAAGGAGTTAACAGTCTAACATAGAATTTATTGTTCGAAGAAAGTTCACAAACGTTTAATAGATAGCAACATGTCTATTGAGTAAGTCCGTGTGATCAGGCGAGGCGATAAAAGCGCGAATGCAAACACGACGGCCATCTTTACGACCAGTTACGACGTTAATTTCACACTGACATGGCAATGTGACCCACATAGTCACTAAATTGAAAAAAAAGCTTCGATCGCGTCTTTTAAATGGTCTGAGTTTGACTTTGATCAGAAATCTGAACTTAGATCACGGTTAGAACTAATTGATTGTAATTGGGTAGTCTTTAGGACACATAATTAGAAGTAGGTATATCTATTTCAGAGACAGAAACCACATGAACAATTATCGTCCAATAAGTTTAATGACAAATATCTATAAAGTCGAGAGAAATAAAATGACACGTCAAATGAAAACTATATGAGTCTACTATATTGCCATGTCTAATAATATACGGCTGCCAAATATAGGTAACGAGGAAAAAGGACAAAACATATATAGCTGTACAGCAAAGGAAGATAAAATACAAAACACTTTTATTAGAGGAAAAACAAAAAAAAATAACAGATATTATAAAAAATAATTCGCCATTAAAGTGGAAGCGGAGAGGCCAATAAATGACGACAAATAACAACGAATAAAAGACAACAGATAGACAAAAATATTGATGGAATGCACACCAAGGGAAGGGAGTCGAGGAAGAGGAATATCAAAAAGAAGATTGAGCAATATATTTAAAGAATACTTGGGAATAAAATATAATTAAATTTATAATAAAATATACTGTAATACATAACCACCAAAATATTAAACAAATTCAAAAACTTCTCAAAAACCTAAATAGTTTATAATAATGAACTATTTAACATTTTTCATCCATCTTTTTGCCAAAATACATTAAGAATAGCTTACTTACTCCTCCTCTTACATTTTTGTTCAGTCCAAAATTGTAATAAAATGATCTGACATTTTAATTATTTTCTTTTGGTGATTACTTACTTCGAAACTTCAATTAACTTTTCTATTAAACAATATTAATTTAGAAAATGTAAGCTTTTGTAAACATAGCCGTGTATAGTACCTATAAAGGAAGTACATGTTCCGATCCGACGTATTTCATTGTGTCTATAAATGCCATGGCATCATAAATCGTGCCCCATGAAGCGACATTGTACACCATAGAATAATCACGGCCACATAAAGTGCAAAACTAACGGGACATTGACCCATTTCATATAGGTTAAATGGTTGGGTCACACAGTTTTATGTAGATTACAAGCTTTTTCTTGATTTTATGGTTACGAATTATATAATAATAGCTTGCTTACATGTTTTAGGTTTAACCTAGTTTTGTGAACCAAAATAACCTTCAATAGCAATTTATACTTTGACGATTTGTAGTTAAATGTTACAGCGTAGACGCGAGCAATGGGCTACAATCCCGTTGAACGTATTTTGCAAAATAAAATTGCGCACCTTTGAAAGCTTATTGAATAAGGAACTCGAGTTTCCTAGCGACGATGTTTTCCGCTATAAAAGTGGAGCAAAACGTTTTGTAAATAAATTCTTAGACACGTAATATCCGTTTGCATTTACTCCAATAACCAATAATGTGTCATTGATTAACCTCATTTTAATTTATGGTAACATTTTGACACTTAAGAAACCGAAATTGCAAAAAATATTTCTATGTTTCAATAGAAGGGAAAATTATGTTTTAAATGAACATTGCTCTGATAGCATAAAACAGGTTAAGTAGGTAAATTCGCCATAATGTTATAAATAGTCTGTTGTAATTTACCTCACTGTTTTATTTATGTTTGGTTAGGCAGCAAAACTCTACCGTCATGACCGATTTCATTATAATTCACATTTGTTTATAATATGTATATTATTATAAAAGGTACTTTAAACAAATATGCATTTTGCAATCAAATCCCAACAGCAGTTACGTGTCTGCTCAAACAAAGTGACGCAGCATGATCACAAATTAGTACCGAGAACTGTTCCCCATATGTGTCGAACAGGAAATCGTAAGGGATTGAATTGCAACCCATTCGTGTCGGAATCGGTCTAAGCTTTTATATTTGTAGGTGCGCGAGAATTTCATTGTTTACGCGTACGTCACGATCCTGGGTGGCCAGATTTCTAGGCAATCGTTAACTGCCTCAGTTTGCAACTTCGAAGCAATGTATGTATTGGGATTACAGGCGGAATTGTGGTTCTACATAATTATGTTGTGTTGCGTATACTCGTAAGACGACTGTAAAATAATCTACTTATTTACTAACTATAGAAAGAGATGGTCTTTTTCCGCTTGTAAAAACCTAGGTGTTCCCTGCAGTTTATTGCGCATGGTCTTTTTATGTCAAGAATAGCGGTATCACTAGCGTCTGATTATGATAATAATTATGAATATATGAAACGTAAAAGATTTGTTTTTCCTACTAACAATTTTATTGCGGAATGTTAATCTTTACATGTACTTAACATGTTGAAACAGCAAATAAAAGTAGAATTAAATATGTACTCAGGAAAATCCGATTGCGTTGTTGCACTTTTTGCTCTTGAGGAAAAATACCCACCCTTCACTAGACGAATAATGAATAATGCCCTTGTCGCTTTACTGCTTAAACAGTCGTCACTGTTTGGTATTGGTTATGGTTTTAAATGATAATTCATCGGTCATTTTATGATATTTTCTAGCGTGCTTTTGTTTCTCTGTATAAGGATTAGGAACACGTAGTGTCGCCACCTCTATCTATCACGTAGGTCGCGAGAACACTCTTGATTATAGTTCTCTACTCAGACTTTATAGTTAGTAATGACAAATGTTTGACCACAAATATTTACTGGTGTCGCACATACTCATAGCTCCAGTGGTAATGAAACCAAATCGATTATAACTCCAGGCTTTACAAATACATATTTCCTATGCATACAGTCTTTCTAGCTTGTTTTAAGGTTTTGATTTTTTATGCTGAATAATAAATCTAGGTCATCTAGCTTATCAGCATATTTACTGTACTTAGAATTCCTTGTTGATGTAACCTGATCTCAAGACACGACACCAAAATTTCTCATGTTTACAAATTACATTGTGGTATGAACCACAACGCATACGCACCAAATATTTACCCTTCGTTCATAATACCTCTAAGGAAATCATAGGTAGGTTATAATAACCGTTTTACCTAGATCATGATCGCAATTACTAATGTGACAGAATTGTCAATAGATTTTCTGAAGGCCACAATTTTCCACTCAATGTTTATCGATTGTTAGCATAGATCGATTCCTTATTAGGACCTCAAACTAACGCAATAGTGTATATACATTTGAGTAAACTGAAATAGGAATAATAACCTTGTATTGCAAATGATCGGACACTTCGATAACTACCTACCAAAGAGACACTATTATAGACTTCTTTCCAAGTTTCCTTACAAGTTTTTATACGTTTCATTGGATATGTTTAACAATTATGAAATGAAAGTTTTTACTGTTGTGATTTTGACAATGTGATATGCCTGTTTGAATTATTTGTACAAAATGAAAAATCGCTTTAAAAATACCTCTCATGAGTAGACCTTTTACTTCGTTTTAGTACTAATACTGATGGTTGGCCTGAATATGACTCACCAATGGAAAACACAGTGATATTCCAAATTTGTAAAAAAAACTAACTAACTGACGTCATGAAACTATTAAAAGACTACATCTCGATTTAATTGTAAATATCGTGTCCAATCCTGTCACTATACAAACTACAAAAACTAGTTTTGGGAATACCTATCACAACCAAATAAATAATAAACAACTCGGTATAAATATCTAATTTATTGTCATGTCTGTCTGGCTAACGATTGCCCCCGTATCAAGTTATCCAACAGGTTTGGCGATTAATTCTGATATATACCTAAATACATTCTACTGTCAACCAACTATAATACTTTTTCATAGTTTTGCTGAACATCATGTATATCTATTAAACGCAAGGTCTTTTCATGTAGGTCGTGCAAACTTCCATTGACAATCTGATAATGACTGCAAATATTTACAATTATCGTCTTGAAATTTCTTAATATAAAATTATACATTTTGCAAGATGTGCATAGAATATTTTACTTTTAATGATATGCCGTATATTTTATTATAATAAACTTTTGCGCGTGCTATTTCTAAGGGGTCGTCCATTAACCACGTGAGCCTTGAAAAAGGGGGAGGGTGTTTGGTAAAAGTCACTAAATATCACAAGGGGGGGAGTAGGGAGTAGTAAGATATCACGTGTATTTAGTTTTTATATTTCTGCCCTGCATAGTGTACTAGATATGTACAAGTAGAGTTATTGTTTGTCGCATAAGACACCATTCCTTTAATATTATTTTTATAACAGTCAAAAACAGCCTACAAACCTTTCTGTCTGGACATTTTTATCATGGTTCTTATTTTCAGAATAAAATAAGATTATACTTTATACCTATATTTAAAGATAATATTCAATGAATTTACTAAAAATACACGTGATTTTAAGTGGCCAGGGTTAGGTTGTCTTAAACCTCACCACGGGGGAGTTTCACCAAGGGGGAGGTTTTAAAAAAATTTAAAAAAATCACGTGGTTAATGGACAGTCTTTAATTTCAGTTTTCAAGAGTTTGCAGCATCTCACATTAAGGTGATAGGAGGTCACTCCACCCCTTGATATAGTCAGGTTCGAATTGGATTGGACATATACGAGAGATATCTGTTTATGCTTAACTATTTACGTAACTCACTCAACACCCATTGCGTAACGTGCGATTATTGTCTCATTTGTTTACAAACTAAAATAAGCTCAAAAAATTGTATTTGAATTTAAGCAATTACCAAATTGTAATCACAACTCTATATTTTAAACTTGAAAACAGCACATATTAAACAGTTAAGGGAAAGCTGCATTAATACAAGAACATGTCAAATAACATTCAAATACAACAAACAAGCCGCTGATCAGTTAATTTGCATTATTTTTGACGATAATATATTTGATTTGCCCACCTGGCCGCCGATGTAATATGATCATGTTGAAATACTACTAATTCTGTAGTATATATTACCATTTTACCACAGGTGCTAAAAATCGTGTACATATATTCCAAACGTGTTAGCAGAAGTATGTAGGTATAACTAAATCAGTTCAAACATAAGGATCCGACAAACGTTGTTTGCCCATAAAAATTATATATTTAGGGGTGGGTCACCCTTGTCATTTAGGGGTATGAAAAATAGATGTTGGCCGATTCTCAGACCTACCCAGTATGCACACAAAATTTCATAAAAATCGGTTCAGCCGTTTCGGATGAGTTTGATAACAAACACACGACAAATTTTATATATTAGATTTTAAAACCAAATAGTCGCTTTGCAGAGACTGCATTTAATAATAATGATGCCGGTTTTAGATTATCGGTGCGTTTTATAGTTATGTGCAGTATGCTTGGTTTAATGACTTTTTATCTACGCATATATCTACAAAGATCACCGTACTAATTATAAATAAAAAACCGCTAGGAGGTTCATACCGGAAAGGTTGCACTTGCACGCCGTGCGGTTCGAACATTCTTTATCATATACGAGTATGTTGAAATCGTTGAAAAACTTTTTTGCGATGGTTAATATTGCCAACACAGGGCAATTTAAAAAGGATTTCTTAATTCTGGAAATACGCTAGTTTTATCGAGCCTCATCTTATATGAGCTAAATTAGCTTTTAATCATTAACCCAATGAAATAATTAAAATAGTTGTCTCCGGGAGCTGTAGTAAAATTTCTTCACCACGATAGAATTCATGGGCCAGATAACATACGAGACAATGAACTTTCTTTATCTGTACCTTATGGCATGTCAATTTTAAAGCCACTACTATTTCAAACTTGAAATCGTTACTTGATCTGATATAGAATAGTAACTAGTACTTTAGCATTTGTTTATAGCCATGTTGCCACGAACAATTGCATATAACATCCGCCACTGACATTAGTTGCAGATGTTATTCGTAACCTGATAGAAATCTTAATTAATGTTCTCAGATCTCTCGTGAGTATTTGTAACTAAAATGTAACCAAAGATTTGTTGCTGGTCTGGGCTATATCTTACCCAGTACTAAATTTCTTCAATAAGTTATTTGGATACTAAATTATACTGAATACTTGGCGTAAGAACTTCTTTTTAGTTGATAGTAAGTCCAAAAACAGAATTAGTATAATTGAAATGAAAATCCCAAGACTATCTTTATAAAATCTAAGCAAAAAGAAAATTGTTTAATCACAAAGAACATATGAAATTTTGATTCGAAACTAATGTGACTAAAAAGTATTTGATATAATGTAATTTAAATAGTCATTTTTATTACAGTTACAAGTCTAAGTGTGTAAAAGTAAGTTTTTATCAATATTTTTTTTGCACAATTGTATATAGAGATAGAGAGATAGTCTCTGGCAATAACTAAACCCTTATCGTGACAAGTAAAAGTGATAATTCTGATGAGGATTACCATGATATAAGTAGTCAAAATTGTTTCAAGTGTTCAAACACTACTTTTCCAACACCCAATTTGTCAATGTCCATATCTGGGTGTTGGAAAACTAGTAAGTAGATACTTGTAAGTAGATGCATTCCAAAGAGGCTGACGATGTTATATTAATTACATGGAATGTAAAGTAATTACTTAAAGTAAAGTACTTATCATGCAAAACACACATTACACGTAGTAGCTTATAGGTACTATTGTACTGAGGTTACTTATGCTATGATGATTTATGCACACTTAAATAAAATAATTTTTGGGAAATAAAATTTTATCGGGCTAGTCCAGTGAAGCAAATCCAGTCCATTCTTTTAAGAGCAACATGATACCACAAAAAACACGTTCAACTTCCAAGATACTCCTTTTTGCGTTTGGGGTTACAAACTTTACTAAAACCTGTTAATAAAAATTATATTATATTCTTATACCAAGGGCACACAAAAATGGAACAAAGAAAGAAAATTACAAAGTAATGACCTTCAAATACCTATAGAAATTTCTGAAACGCACATCGTTTAATATGCGATAAATGTTTCCTACTTTTCAAGGCTTTTCAAGTCTTTGACATGGTTATTCAAAATGGATAACAAAACAGCATTACAAGGTTGTTGCACTGTACTCCAGGTGTTGTTCAACGCGTATAGGGGCATGCTTTCAGCTGGTCCACCACACATGTCGTCTACTTTTAATAACGATTTCGAAGTACAGTCGGCATCAGAATTCCGTACCGTTTAATTCCAAATATCGTTTAATTACTTATCTAATTAATAGTAGTGTGTACTTGAAAAATAGAAATAATTATGCTTACAGACGACAAGTAACATGCGGCACCTGTGCTACCCATATTTAAATTTAAAAAGAAATGAGTTCGAATTGCTGTATATTAATGTTATAGTACCCAACCGCCGCTGTTGAAGATAATGTATTTAGTTTTACTTTATCACAAACATCATTTGTGAATTACTCATTTAATACATAATTACTAATAGTTGTTTGGTACCTACGTCACAACTTAAGTAGTAAATAAATGATTCAAATAGCATTTTAAGTAAAAACTAATGTTATCACAATAGCAATGAGTCAATACTATATTTACAACATTATTTTCAAAACACTTGCGTTTGTATAACATTTGTTATACATTGTAACACATCTCGAAATGCTCTGGAATATTCTTGAAGGTAAATTCCTCGAAATGTCCTGCATATTTGTTCTTGAATTTATAGCACAGTATAGCAAACAGTACTGTCAGAAACACAAGATTATGTTACACCTAAGAGAATTACTTGCAGTAGATAGGTAAATTTACATTTATTTGTAATGTTACTAGCTGTTGTAACAAAGGCACTTGATAAAAGCGTTATTGACAATATGAAGCACGTATTTTTTTACTTGCTTTGTCACAATGCGCCTGACCGCCTATCGTTTCCTTCACTATTCATAAACACAATAAAAATACACTACAAAAAACTCTTTCAAGAACTAGTACAAACTAGTTCCTTGTGACAGGCAGACAGAAACTTTCTTTATAACACTGACACCGCTATGTAAAAAGTTAGTCAAAAGGCACTGTAAGCGGCGCAGTGACTGCTTGGAGGCATAATAAGCACAACCTTATTTGTAAAAGACTAGGCCATCGTGCCATATTGGAAACTAATCAAAATAGTACGCTTATAGTCATACGGACTATGATATACAGCTCGACTGTACAACCATCTCTTTGTGACGTTAAAGTTTCATTTACCCAATGAAAACAATTGTATGGTAAAAATATTTTGTTTTTTATGTCAGCCGTAGTGTTGGAATATTAAAAAATAAATATTCAGATTTCTTTGGTGCAAAATTAATATACTTGAAAGTGCTGTTTTTCTCTACAATCTCTGACTGCACATATGGCGGAGTGGTTTAAGCGGTCGCCACACCGTTTTCAACTGCATCGAGAGCTAAAAACCCCACATAGGATGACACTGTGTGATCCACAATTTATTGTTCTGAGTTTTGTTAAGCTATTTTCTTTGTATACGTTTCATGAATGTTTGAAAAGTCCCCACGACACAGGAAGTACCTTGTATACCTTGTTGTATTTTGTGAAAAAATTAAAACTCTGAATTCACAAAAACACTTAGAATCATTACATATTTTACGTACAAGATATCCCGTTAAATCTGTAATGTATTTTAGCATATATTAGCAGTAACAATCAAAAAGGATATAGAGGAACTTCGTAAAACTATATATGAACACTAAAGTGTAGAATAATAGTTATATGTAGATACATATTAAACAATAGATGGACATCGTTTACAAAAGCATATTTCTGTATCGTTGTTCGGTTCAGCCCATTTTTGTACAATGTTAATAGTAAGCAAATGTAGGCATTATTAAAATTCATGTCGTGTCAAGATTTAACGACCTTATTCAACATTCAAGGCGATTCTACATTAATCGAACCACATACCGCGTCTCGATAAAGGCATTTGGACTTAACCTCCGAAATCTTCCGCTCGCAGAATACATGGCCATTGATACAAAGTAACTCCCACAGGTTTATGTACTTATTTCTAGGTACAGAACTGACGATTGCGAAATTAACTGTCCTGCCTCCTTGAGTTGACAGTCTACAAACCTAAACGTTAGTAGAAAACCATCAAATGTATGCTAATGACGTCATCTCTACAGTAAGTCACGTGGTAAAGCATTAGCCAATAACATAAGAGAATAGAGGCATTAGCTGTAATAGAAAGAAAATGTGAAACACTTCCATCTTGTCTAAGGCGGCTGAGTGAGAATTGTACCCGAGACATTGGTTTAGTAGTCACGATGTGACTAACATAAATAAATTGAAATAAAACCAACAAACGTGTTGTATGTTATGTTTTATTTGCGTATGTTTATTGATATAAAGAACTTACAAAGTGTCTTATGGATTCAAAATTAAGAGTTGGCTAGGTCGGAAATAATCCTATAAACATATATATACTTCTACCGAATTTGTCAAATAAGAAGATTATGTTAGCCATAATTCATTCTGTAAGTATTTAATTTCAGTATTTTTCAGAATAATAAAACAGTTTTGTTTAAATTTGTTGACTTAAAGACTTTGATGGCATAGCAACAATCTGCTCAAAATTGTATTTACTTTAATGAGCTGCTAGTTTATAGGACTGAAATTTCTACCACGCAGTCTTTGGAAAGCAAATAATGAACCTGTTTATATTTTTTCGAACTGTAAACTTTTTAGAGAACAAAAAGGTTCAAAGTACATGTTTAAATGGGTTAAGTTCTTGGTATCGCAACCACACGGCAGCCCCACAATCCATTACCTCAGGAACGCTAAACCACAACTTTCAACCGTATTTCCTTTACAGCGCAGTAGGTAGGACTTTCGAAAGGCAAACGTACATTAAAAACTATACATTACTTACTATTTAAAATTTTTCTTGTTTCCAAAAAAGTCGACGAAACATAATTTATTTGGGAAACGCGAATGAAAAAAATTAAGTGTCTGAATTCGGGTAAGCTCTAACGCCAAGTCGTAAAACTATTTAAAGGATTAAATTTACACGCAAATAGGACAGGTTAGTAGATTATTCGTTGACACGAAATATCTCATTTAAATCCTATTTCTTCACGATACAAATGACAATATTTCTATCCGAATTTTAATAAATTTTGTGTTGTTTCAAAATTTTCACAACAGCCCGGCTATCATCGAGTTCTGGTCTCAGTGCTTGAAGTATAGTTACGCATATCGTGAACTAGTATCTTAGGTCCTTCATGTAATTTACGAATGCCTATTCAATCCTTAATATAGGTTTGTTAAACTTTCACGCGAAATCTACTGAACCGATCATAATGAAACTTTGTACACATATTATTGAAGATATAAGCGATCGAAGCCGCGGGCGAAAGCTAGTATTATATAAATCGATACAGAAATCGAACATATCGTGAAGTTCATCAATGGGCCACTGACCCGTGCCATCTGTTCGTTAAAGCTTTTACTTTTGTTTTTCGGCGTGGGTTTACATTTTATTTTTACAAATGACTGCATATTACGTTTATACTGGTTTAGACACCGTTCGCGGCGTTCATCCAACTAATAACCCTCAATAAAGATCTACAGAATTCGACAATGGTGTGTTCGTTAAATATTGCTTGGTAATAAACCCTTTCTTTATGAGCGTTTAATGTCATGAATACGACTCGGATCTTCTATTTTATAAAATCACTCGTAATTCACCCTAACGATTTATATTAATATAATTCTAAAGGACCATCCATAAATTATGTGGCACAACTTTAAGTGATTTTTGAAGTCTTAGTCACAAGTAGTAACATTTGTAAGGCCCCCTCTCTGATGTGACGTCATATTTCGTATCCACAAGTAAATAAGCGAGAATGACAGTGTCAAGATCATTATTTCTTTTGAGTAAAGTTATAAATTTTAACAAAACAAAATTATTTAACAAAGGGTAATTAACGAATGATTAATGATCAACTGTAATAACGAAAGGTCTAGTAATGGTCAACTCAAAATATTTTTTTATTAGTTTCAGAATGTTTGTATTGGAATACTTTAGATTTTGCAATGTGACATTAGAAAAAGAAGGAATTTATGAAATCTCAACTCTAGTCACAATGAACGCATACTTCATCGACCATATCGTTTAATATGTAACGTATATTACGGATGATCCCTTACTACTTGTTAAGCTATTAAAACGTCCCCGGTTGAACTCCCCGTTAAATAACCATAGCAATCGTGCTCTCGAAGTACATTACGTTCGTTTTGTGTACGAGTCTGAATTGTAACAGTGACAATAATGTGGCTTTTTTATTGCAGATTTAACCAACGAGTCGTTGAACAGCTGAACGAGGCAATAAAGGTACGTGTAATCTGATAGACGAATGATATCAGTTCATTAGTTCAGTCACAAACGTCAGTCTGTTACATCAGGCAATTAATATATTATTGTAATTAAAGATGCTCTTATGGGATAATTTTCAAAGTTTGTATTTCTCTGTCATTCATCAGAAAGGCTTTATAAAGATTAATATTAATTGTCACAATATTAGTAATTTTCTCAATGTCTTTATGATATTAACGTTTGTATAACGGTAACGTTCGGATTGATCCCTGCCGCATCTTTCCGCCATTGTCTACGCGACAGAAATTTCATCCCCATCATCTAGCTAGATGGTTGGCAGTCCACAACTGTGCGATTTGCCACGCACAGCAAAACTGTGGAATGAGCTGTCGCCTGCGGTGTTCCCGGACCAATACGACCTTCAAGAAAGGAGCGTACTCCTTCCTAAAAGGCCGGCAATGCACTTGTGACGCCTCTGGTGTTGCGGGTGTAAATGGGTGGCGGTAATCGCTTACCATTGGACGATACGTCTGCTCGTTTGCCCCCTATATAATGAAAAAAACGTTATTAACAAAAGTTAGTCTATTTGAAACAAACGATGAATACCGTTGTCAATAAGACCACAAACAGGTTGACGGTGTTGCGAAATCAATATGTCGACTGTTTGATAAATAATGATAACAGTCTAAAAATAAAACAATGAGTAAAATTATGGGGTGAATCGATATTGTGTTTCACATAGCAGTATTTATATACCGAATGTTTTACACCCAGTTTGAGGAGTACCTAAGTAAAGATATTTATTTGAAATTCTTTAAGTTTTTGACAAAATATGATAGAAAATTTTTTTTTTGCGATTTTAAAGTAGCATATGTTATTGCAAATGAAGATTTCCATTTCTGAAAGACTTTAAAATCTGTTCAGTAATTTAGGCGTTAAAGCGTCATAAATGAACAAATAAACTCAGATTCACTTTTATAATAGTACTTTTTGTTCGCGAATCAAAGTATCTGCATGCCAAATTTTATTGGAGTCAGTGCAGCGGTTTAGCCCTGAAACCGTACCAGACTGATAGACAGAGTTACTTAATAATATAACTATAGAATATAGATTTAGCGTTTGATACAGTAGTAACTGCTTTTTTTACCCGAATTTTTTGTACTAGATAATTGTCACTGCTCCTCATATGACATTGAATTGTCCTTGTAACAGTAATGACCGCTTAAATATAGTCGATTACGAATTAACAAGATAACTTCTGGACAAAAAATATATAATTTTGTATCATCTATCGTCTGGCTCGTAGAAGTGGACAAGTTGGGGAAGGTGACCTAAAGTAAACACGGACATCTTGTGAGCGCTGAGTGTATCAGAAACATATTTGTTTAATGTCAAAAAACACATAAAATGCAGGAATCTCATTAAAAATGTAAAAAATTTATCAATCACATTCGTTTTATATAGACAACACAACCACGACGAAGGTACAGGCAGAAAATGATAACTATAGTATCAGTTAATTAACCTATTTTTAAACTCAATACTTACATACACACATAATATCATGCCTATTTCCCAGAGGGGTAAGCGAAGAAAATTGATCTCCACTTACTACGGTCAATCGTCAATCGTCTCATGCATGCTCGCCGGTTCTTGGTGCTTTTCACACGGCCCTTATTCGGAATATCACCTATTTGATCCGTTAATGATCACTGTGGATGATCTCTTTCGACAACTCCACAAACACTCGCTCTATACATTTCTAAATTATGTTTAGTATTTAGGATTTTGACACGGATTCTATAATTGCACAAGATAAATTGTTTTTAAAACAAGAGCAAATTCACTGAGTTCACCCTACCTTCCTCTTCATCATTTCATAAAATAATAACTCATTTTAGGATTTCGATAAAATAGTGTTAAAAAAATTAACAAAAAAAACCGACTTTGAGAACTGGACACGGGAAAAAAGGAATCATCAAAATCGGTTCACCTAGTCGAAAGTTCTGAGGTAACAAACATAAAAAATATACAGTCGAATTGAGAACCTCCTCCTTTTTTAAGTCGGTTAAAAAGATAAAAAGACCATCATGTCCCTGAGTTTATCCGCGTCAAGGGCCTAGAAAAATAACATGAAATAATTGCTGAACGTACTAAATTGAGGTTTTGTCCCGAACAAGGAGTTCAAAATGGACCATAAAGTTTGTGAACAAGTATAAGGAACCCAAGCAACGAAATCAGATTCTCCTCTACCTCGTTTATTTTCAACTGTCACAAATCACAATATAATTTAGTACATAATTATTGCCAGTCACGAACCCAACACTGACAATGGTTGTTTTATGATTTTGTATAGTAGTTTTGAAAGCATTATCAACATAATATTAAAGTTAGTTTTAGTTTCCTCTTATCTATACGGAAAGCATATTAGGTTCTTATCAATATCATGTATCAGCAACACACCCCATACTATTAGCAGCCATTACACAGGATACATGTTTGTTCCTACAATCTTTTATTTCTCTATATTATATACTAGCTGACCGACGCAACCTCGTTTGCGTCTTTTATTGCCCCGTATAGGGTTGATTTTTTACACCTTGTGTCCGAAAAACCCCAATATCTTACGGAACCCTATTTTTTTCCAAAATAAAATATAGCCTATGTTACTTGTGGATAATGTAGCCTTCGAATGGTGAAAGAATTTTTAAAATCGTTCCAGTAGTTTTAGAGCCTATTCATTACAAACAAACATACAAACAAAGTTTTCCTCTTTATAATCTTAGTATAGATTGTTACATCAAAAAATATACCCATGTCTAGATATATAATGAGTGTTTGTTAAAATTTGGGCATCCTTCATACTAATATTATAAATGTGAATGTAAGTTTGTTTGTTACGCTTTCACGCGAAAAATACTTAATCGATCATCATGAAACTTTGTACACACATTCTTGGAGGTATTAGAAGTAACATATGATACTTTTATTAAATGCGATTGAAGCCGCGTGCGAAAGGTACTAATATATAATTTCTAGATAGCATTTTACATCAAGAAAAAAGTATAGCTCACAAATTTCTACGCCTACTTATTTGAAATTCTAGAGTAAGCACTTTCATTACATATTTATTTTGCGTGATGTAAATAATAATTTATGTTTCGTAAAGTTTCCGACATATCAAAACATTGCATGAGTTTGCTTTAATAATAGTATAATAAAACCGTTAAACATGAACCTATTTTATAGGTTAATACTACAATTTTATAACCGGATATTTAGTCCTAGGTAGTTTGTAACCAAATATACCTACGATATGGCACTAATTTTTTATCAAGTTAATTATAAGAAACCAAGCGCTAAGCCGTTGATAGTAGAACTATGCCTACATCTTAGCACAATTGGTCTGTCGCCATTATTTGACGCAAGAAACGTCTATCTAAGATACAAAGATCAAATGCCTCGTCGCATTGTTTAGTGGGCTTATAAGTAGGATTAAAATTATAGTGGACAAAACGTTAAGTACCCGATATATCCTTTCATTGATATGGATTTTAAAATTTTATCCGTGCCTACTAATCGGTAGTCACGAAGTCGAACTGTGCTTGTCTTGTGTTTGTCTTTATTCTCAGAACAAAATGTAATCTAAATATCAACTTGACTCTAAAATCAAAATCTTTTATTTCACTTCGAAATGTTACGTTACTGACTTTAGTTGCGCGGTTCCAAAATGTCATTTTTATGGGGAAGTCCCGGCAAAAAAACTTCATAATATACTCTTTAAAAAATAGAGTTTTACAATATTGTGATGATTTACAAAGCACCAAAAATAAACATAAACAACTAAAAAGCAGATAACAGTTTAAAACAATAGAATAAAACTAAAAGTTTTACATACATAATGTCATATCGACCAATCACCGTCTACTGCTGAACGAAACTCTCCCTCAAGGAGCGTCATCTATCCCGCTCTAGGGCAATCCTCGTACTGCAGGGCGCCCTACACTACGTTTGCCTAATCTCCATTCAATCATATTTCGGCACCACCGGCCATCAGTTCGTCTGTACATAATATGTAGTCTTAACCAAATCTCTAACAGAAATGTCAATGCGTGTCAAAGGTTTAGGAAGAGTAAGGTAAATTTCCTTTAATTTAATGGTAACATATATGAAGTATAATTTAAATTTAGTCTCGATACCAATACACTAAGTGATAACCGTTACAAAATGAGTCATTTCATAATGTCAAGACATAAAAAAAAAATTAACACGACACCGTCTTAAACGGTATTGTGTTGTTTTTAACGCTGTTCCTCTCGTTACATCTTTGCTATGGTTTTTCAGTAGCTGAAACATTACCTACATAACTAATAATAAACATTCGATCTGCGGTCGGAAAATTTTAAACAGTTCACGTGTACAAGCAAAACATGTGTATTATGTACGAATGTAGCCCGGTACTGTCTGTGATTGGCAAGTTAGATCAACTTCTTGTTTGAAGATTTATTAATAAAATGGCAAAACGATATTAGTAACGATTTCTATAAAAAAAAAACGCCTAATTAACAACATTTAACGTTACTACCTTAACTATGGTCAAAAACTTAACTTAACTGCTAATAATTAAATGGTTGGTTCTGACAATAATTAATATTTTCTTACTTGCTTTTTTACTATAAACGTCCTTCGGATACTATCAGTTTTCACTTTAAAAGCAAAATAGTTTTAATGAATGTAACTTAAAGTTAACAAGTTAATTTGAGAGTTGATTCTAGAGTCAAGTGACATTTGTGAAGTCCCATTCATTAATTTTAATTATAAAATTGTTAGATGTTTACATAAATAAAATTTATAGATAGCCTTGCAGATACGACATCATATTCAGAGTCAAGATAATTTTATTATGTTGATAGTAGCTATACATATGTGTTGGAACAGGTTTACTTGCTGACAATTTCTAAAAATTGAGGTGAAATACAAAATTACATACACTGAGGCTTTTGATGTTTCTGTAGTGAATTCTAGTTTCTAGAATTCAATCAATGTTTAAGGAAAGGAATGCTTAGAGTACATACAGCATGCATTACTAAATGGTTAAATATGTTCAAACTTCAAAAGGGGAAAACCACTATACTGACTCATGGGTTAGAGTTTGATGGATCTGACGTCACAGTGCATTGATTTAGGTCATGTCTATAAAATATGTCAGTATCACGTCTTTCCGTCTGTAGGCTGACCAACTGCGCATTACTGCACGTGTCTCGACGTCAGCAAGGGGCCTCCAGCGACGATTGTATGCAAACTAATAATATAATCATTTATCTAACCAATGTTTAATATGCGGTGTCGCTTCTTACTCGCTATCTTTATTCGATATTGTTCGTAATATCTCATAAGGCGGTGTAGATAGACACGTTAAGCTAGATAGACTAGTAAATCGTCTTAAAATAGTCATGGCATCCGTTTTTTTTGCGATGGACTTCAAAAACTTCAAAGATCATATGACGCACACACCAGTACAGTAGTAAAAAACACGTTGACGTAGACATACAGACTACGCGTTATTTACTAAAACAAGTTTATTAAAACACGTCTGGTTTAACAAAAAATATGAGGACATTTAAATCTTATTGGGTTTTAAATGTACGTATACAACTGGAAAATACAATGCACTAAATTAGTATTTTTTTCCTCAGAGTTCTATTTATACATATATATATATATAAAGCAAATCAATAAACATATATCCATGTAACGATCCCTAAAACTTTAATAAACATTGATCTTTTTGGCCAACTTTGGCAGAAAATACTCTCCATGACATGACGGTCGTTAATAACACTGTCTATACTCATTTAATATTATAAAGCTAATAACTATTCGTCTATTACTGACTGATTCGTAATAAAATATCAATAGGGAGCATATAATGGCCAGTACTATAGAGAGATTATATTCAATCGCCTCCTATCCACCAGTCACTCAAATCAATATTTCAAGTTCTAATCTATTTTCCATCATATCGATATCAACTTGATTTTGTTTCGTTTATACCTCCTAACATCATAATGTATACACGTTCAAGCCTTAGAAAATAATATATGATACTGACAACTTGGAACACAATTTCAACTACCTCTCTTAGATATGACATAATCTTATCTGTAAAATTACGTGAGGACTTGAATATTTGATTGCCTCTTTATGTCGATAGTGTGTATCATCATTCATAGTTTCTGTCATACCAATATTTCTTTGTTGTAATTTAGTTTGAATACATCAATAATATATCACACGTTATTATACATATAAACTCAGTTTGCAACACAAAATACTTTTTTTTTCATTCGTTTCATTCGTTTTTCATTCATTTCATTCGCGGGGAATGTCACCATTCCCCGCGAATGAAAAAAAAAGTATTTTGTGTATTAACGAAATAAAGGTCACCCTTTATTTCGTTAATACCCCAAAAACAAAACGAATAAATCTATTTAAGTTTATAATTTAAAATTAACGGCTTTTACTAAAAATATATACTTACAGTACTTACATCAGAAAAATAATTTGTACAAATTTTGTCTGTCTATTTGTCTCTTTATTCCGGTTAATCTCTGGAACGGCTGGGTTGATTTTGACGGAACTTACACTAACAAAAAGCTAGTGATAAAAGGAGTGACTTAAGGACTACTTTTTTAGACTAGCTTTGCCACGCAGCACACCCCAGGTTGTTATATTGTGTGGCTGTTATAATTAAAAGTTTGTGGTAGAAATAACTTACAATTGTCTGTATTTATAACATAATATTTAAATAGAGATAAATGTTATGTTTGACTTTGAAGGGTGACATTTTATTTGACAGCAATAGAGATCGACTGTAGGCGGTCAAGATTTTAAAAGCACTGTTGTATTACTAAAATTCTTACACCTTCAAGTTATTTTTGTTATTTATTTATTAGTTAGTAGTTAGTAATTACAACAGGTAACAAACAAGGCACTATTTTTAGGATAAATATAGGTTCAGTACTGATTGGTACCTTTCCGTAATCACACAACATGATATTCAAAGTTTTTTAAAAAATAAAATTATTATACCCAATATGACTTCAAGTTATACCCAATATGAACCAAATCATATTGGGTATAACTTGAAGGTGTAACAATTTTCAATGTTGTTAGTCTGTTATTTTCAGTGAATCATTTCATAGACTCACAGCTGAACTAATATAGGGGTAATATAATATATGTATATAACTTTATTCACACAAAACACACTAAATACACCTTACATACATTGACATTGTTACAAACGAATGCAAAAATAATAAAAATTACATCATATGCAAGTTCCTAACTCCCAAACTACGTTTATCACCTGTGACTTAGGACCAAATATTAATATTACCCATTAACTTTTCCCTTCCACAAGAATCAAAGTATCTCTAAGCCAAATTTCATTGAAATCGGTGAAGCAGTTTAGCCGTGAAAACGTAATATACAGAGTTACTTTCGTATTTATAATAAACACTACTAGCTGACCCTCGCAACTTCGTTTACGTCTACTATTGCCCGTGGTGTAATAATTTTCCCCCGTTTTTTAAACATTCTTCTTTGTTGCTCCGCTCCTAGGGGTCTTAGCGTAATGATATATAGCCTTCAGCTTCCTCGAAAAATAGGCTATCCAACACTGAAAGAATTTTTCAAATCGGATTAGTGGTTCCTGAGATTAGCGCGTTCAAACTAATAAACTCTTCTTTTTATAATATTAGTATAGATTAGATATAGTATAGATATAGTCAAATAACTTAATAACACATGTCAACCACTATTAATACTTGTGGTTGAAATACCACAGATGGGTTTGACTTGAGAGACACATGGTCAGTATAAACGAAACATGCCTACCTACACCTACCTACAAAACCTACAACACATTACGCCAACTTCAAGTAAAATTGGAAAAAAGAAATGTATTTTATGTCACATTTACACTATTATATTTTATTCACCAGTCTTTTAATAATTTTCACACTAATATTATGAACGTGAATGTAAGTTTGTTTGTTACGCTTTCACGCGATTTATATTGCTTTTTTTCTTGTAATTTTTTTACAGTCGCTAGTTTAATGACACAATGAGCTGTTTGCTAAATTGTTGCTAAGCAATTATAGTCTGTATAAGTGAACAAAGATGGCACACACAAGTGATGTCACAATCTATTGTGTCCGATTGCCAGATGTCGCTTGATTGACACGTGTTGATCTATCATACATACGAGTATACCACCTATTCAGTGTTCATTCATTACATCCATTTCGATTCGGCAAACTCCAGAAATAATCAATTAATCTAAATTTTATTCGATTTAAGATTGCAATGTATTTGGATGGAAATTTTTAACATATCGTAGCTTAAACTTAAATATACTAATAATATTAAAAGAACCTATTAAAATTAATGTGATGTTAATAAATCGATTAAGAAAAGTGATGATGGCATTATTTAATGCTCTATAATTTTGTAATCGATTTTAAATAAACAAAAATAAATACAAGTTTGTTTTCACTCGTGTTGTGTGCTTCCGTTACTTTATCTGTTTACACTGTTCTCGACAGAATCAAAAATAACTTAGAAGTTCAGAAATTACTTACAGTCAACACAAAAAATATACTCGTTTTGTGAAATATGCTTGTAGAAATTGTAGAACTAACATATTTTTCTGTAGATATTTATAGAAGATGTTTAGATGTAATGAGTTTGACCTTTAACATAACAGCTTAATACAAAATGGGGCAAATGTCACCCATTGCCATTAAAACTTGGAAGGTTAGGAGCACGCTCACGTTATACCTACATTCTACTCGACGCTAGTAACCGTAGCTGGACGAATTATTTTATTTATAGAAAAACATTTGAACAGGTGAATGAAAGCTTTCTTCCAACTATTAAAATATTTTGCTGTAGAATATTGGCGTAAATTGGCTTTTCAACTAATTAAATCATTAATTTGAAAAAGTATTGGAGAACTAATTTATTGACAGTTGCTTATTACTGTACAAAACATTACATTGATATTCAGTAATTTATTATTTACTAGCGACCCGCCCCGGCTCGCTCGGGTGGATTTCAGATGCGCCCACCGACGACACGATTCATGTATTTTAAATCTGTAATATCTTTGAATATATTCATTTAAATTACATACTGTAAAGGGCCATTTGATCTATATTAGATGCACAAATGTATTCAAGGTACTTAATTGAATAGGGACTAATGCTGTATTGCTTTAAATCGCTACGTAAATAAGCCGTTATTTGTCGTAAAAATTAGTTATTGTGGGTAATCTCTAAGAGATAAACATGCACCATCGCTGACTTTTTAGTAGACCTTTATATGGACAGACAAACAGCGGTAGCGACTTTGTTTTGTATAAACTTTGTTACTATGTAGTGATAGATATATATTTTTGTTTTTATTTAAGTTATTTTTTTTGATCATGCATTTATTTATTATTCTTTAAACACAAACTAATGACACTATATATATTCTATTAAATTCACCGTCCTAGAGTACAGTCTGTATACAAATAATTTAAAGTTCATAAAAAGCTATTTTATTATATATGAAGTATGGAAATTCTGTAAAAGCCAGAACGATGGTAGAAATAGTTTCTTTAAGCACTACTAGAATCAATACTATCTCTACAGGCTACGGTTATTTACCTTATCGAGTTTCGAAAATTACTAAAACTAACCGCAAGCACTTATAGCATAATTAGGTTGACCGTGAACTTCTGTAGAGTATAGAAGTTAGTAGAAAAGTAGAAGTAGAGAGAATGGTAGATGAGGCTATTAAATACCGAATTTGTTCGTTCCAGAGTGAAGAGAATTCGAGAAAGCTATGATGTGATACAGAGAAGTTAATGTGCGTCGTGTATTGTTACTATTATATATATACCATGACAAATGATACTATTTATCAATCAACATCTCGTAGGACCAACTTTTCAAAGGTTACTTTTAGAAATTGAATGTTTTTAGAGACATTACCTTTATTATTTTGTAAAGTAGGTACGTAAATCTTACTGCAAAATTATTTCATAAAGCCGTGATCATAGTGACGATTTTCCCATTTACGGTATCGCTCTACATATGCCGTTTTTAGTTAAATAAACTTTTATCAAACTTTATTACAAGTCAACTTTTATTTTACACTGCTACTATTAGCGTACATAACCTTGTTCACACTTTGCCTCTAAAAACTAACTTCCTGACTGAGTAAATTAATTATCTAAGTCTTTGTATATTTCACAAAAGAATTTGTTTACGAATACTTGAATGTTGTTGATAATCACTTAGAAAACTAGCATGAATGTGGGCTGAACTGTTTCCTTTCTATACATTTATCAATCACTCAAGAGACATGTAAAGCTACATGAACTAACCGAGTGAACAAACAACAGCAAAGGTGATCTTCCATTGTTCTATGTTAGCTTGGCCAATGTGTACCCATGTAATCTTATCAGAGATTCTCTCGTCTCGTCGAACTGATATCGCAATCACGATTCGTTCACCTCGTCAACAAAACATTTATTAGATATTATTAATACGTAGATATACCATTTCTGATTACATATTGAACACTTATATTAGATAGGTACTACTTAAAAAGGAAAACTGTGTAATTCAGTGTTATTATAAGAACAATTGCATAATGCTCACTTAGAATAACTCGACCTATAATTACTATTGCATTAAGAACCTAACGTAAATTAGTTACAAATACGAAAATCTATTAACATCATTAAACTTTGTCATTTTTCTTTCTGCTAGTCACAGAGTGAAAAAGAATACGCAATGACATTAAATAGTTTAATTTCTTTGTTGATATGATGAATCTCAATACCTGCCAGCCGATTAAAAGCTTTATGCGTTTCAATCAAATCGATAAAAGCAAGAATTTAAACCAAATTTAAGTAAGGACACTGCAACACGGACACACCTCATTTTCTTTAAATAGAATACTTATACTTAAAAGCAATCTGCAATGTATATACCTACGTAAAACAAAACCTCGCTCATACTATTTAATGACTCTAAAAGGTTTGCAAGACCACCACTATAATGTGTCTTCTATACGTAATTTTGACTTACGATTTCGTTTCATATATATACATAATAACGCAAACATAATACAAAAAGTCGTATAAAGTTATTTATAGATTAATTGCTTATCACGAATCGTTATTTGTTGGCAGTCGCGGACAGAGTCTGAAGCAATTTTCTTCTAGTGCAAATCTATCGTTCTTATCGCCAACGTAATAGTTTTCAATGCGACCTCGGCTTTGTAAACAAACATCAAATTAATGTTTTAGCAACTCGTGAATCATCGTCATCGCCCCGAAATTCCAATTTGTTACTTACGTATATAAATTGAGCGAAGCGGAGTGAACGTAGTCTATAATCGGAAGAGCTGGGAGAAGGACGTGTTTCGCGTTGGACTGACACAATACCGTCTAGGGAAGTGTGTGCGAATAATCAGACGTTTATTGCGCTTCGGTCAAACAAACCGAACTAGAGTCAATATTGCTTTGTGACTGTGTTTTTAGTGTCGTGCTTAATGTGAAAGTGGTTGACTTTCTATTCGATAAGCGTGTTATCCTAACTTGATCTGTGCTACGATTTATCATGTAAGTGATAATACGAACTTATTAATTAAGTTTATTTTAAAACATACTTTATGATTTACTCTGCAACGATTAAAGTTATTTAATCATTTTTAAGACGCACTGATTTTTCAAACACAAGTTGATAAAATCTTAAATTATCATTTTATATACTATTAGTTTATTATTACCACATTTATGAGAATAAAAACTCAATATTTTCTTCAGTATTTCGTCCAAAAATCAGGAAAGGAAAAACTAAAAATTAATGTTAAATTACTACTAACTACATTCATAGGTGCTAAGTATATGTACATATAATATTATGTACCTATGTATATAGTGACTTAATAACTTTTCCAATAAAACAACTTGGCTACTGTTGATTTTATTATTTATTGGCGTTACTACGAACTACGATTAAATACTAATTATTTACGGTTTATGATAATAAATTCAAGTTTTTATTGCTACAAACATACGGTTTGAAGACAAAACTATACTATATATATATATATATTATAAATATATATGTGAAGATTAGAACTAGCGAAACTTTAATATAAGGTCTAGACTTCACGGTAGGTGTGACATTTTAGGGTTTTGTGTTAGGACTAGCTGAACCCCAAGGTGTTACCCGCGGTTATTCTCGTACCGCGGGTAACGCAAACAATAACCGCGGCTCAGACAGTTTATTATAAAAAGGTGAAGTTTATGACTTTGTAGGGGGTTAATTTCTGTACATACTGAACAGATTTTGAAAATTATATTACCACTCGAAAGCCTCACTATTTCTGAGTGTCATAGGCTGCATGTATATGAAGTTTGTCATTTTTAAAGTTAAATATTCCAAAAAAATACTTACCACACGTGATCGAAGCTGAAACTATAGCTAGTTTTATATATTCGCCATGTCCAAAAACAGTCCTTTTATGTAATTTATCTATCCATTTACCTTAAAACGAGCAATTCTTGTATATTATATATATAATCTGAATTTGGAAACGGCTTCAACGATTTGCATAAAATTTAGTATGCAGGCGGTTTTGGAGGCGAAAAATCGATCTAGCTAGGCTTCATATTTAGAAAACTTACCATAAAAATACCGGTTATCCACGTACTTTTGTTTAATATGACTACTTACCTATATGTTTTACCTTTTTTAGTGTTCAAATGTAATGCCTGCCTTAGTGCTTGTCATCATTAACAGCCTTATAGAGTACACTGATAGAAATAGGCCTCTCCTAAAAAGGAGGTTTCGGAGGTATTGGCCCAATACGTGAATATAGTACAAGGTGTCTCAAAAGAAATTTCATATTTAGTGGATTGATTAAAAAAAAAGGAAGCGGTATATAGAAAAAATGTTTATTAATTGTTAAAATACACTTTTTGGGAATTCATTTCTTAAAAATAATATCGTCTAAATGTAAACCCTCACGTTGTTGGCACTCATTTAATCGAACAGTAAAATTACTTATGACTGCTCGACAGGTGGAGTGAGGGATGGCTGCCATTTCGTGACGGATATTTTCTTTCAAATGCGCCAGTGAAGTTGGTTTATTGGCGTAAACTTTAGATTTAAGATAACCCCATAGGAAAAAGTCCATAGGGGTTAAATCTGGGCTACGTGGAGGCCAATTTATGTCACCTCTCCGGGAGATCAATTTTCCTGAGAAAATTTCACGAACACGTGGCAGAGATATATTGGACGTGTGTGAAGTTGCTCCGTCCTGTTGAAACCATGTTCTTTGGTTATAGCCAGGAAAGTTTTGCAGTTCAGGTACCAAGAAGTTGTCTAACATCTCCACATAACGCTCTGAATTCACTGTAACTGTACGCCCCATTTCGTCTTCAAAAAAGTAAGGGCCGATAATTCCTCGCGCCGACATGGCAGCCCATACGGTCACTTTAGGCGAGTGTAGGGGTTTCTGATGTTTGCGTTTCGGATTGGCTGAACTCCAGTAGCGGCAGTTTTGCTTATTTACGTGGCCATTAAGATGAAAATGAGCTTCATCTGAAAACAAAATGTTGGTAAACGTTGAAAATCGCTCAATCATCTGATTTACGAAATTAAGCCTCTGACCGGCATCTTGGGGCTTTAATTCTTGCACCAATTGAATTTTGTAGGGGTGCAGCTTTAAATCTTTGTGCATAATGCGATATAATGATGATCTATGCACATTTAAAGCACTCGCGCGCTTCCGAATTGAAAGGCTCGGGTCGTCACGTACAGATTGATTAACACTCTCCACGTTTTCTACCGTTCTTGATGACCTAGGTCGCCCGGATTTTGATTTATCCAGCGTTGATCCAGTCTCTTCAAACTTTTTAACCCAATGTCGAATGAGACGAAGGCTTGGCGCATCATTTAAGTGGCGAAAACCTCGAATACTGCAGAATTTTCTACGCGCGACAGTTGTCGAATCACCGTTCTTGTAAAACTCTCGCACGCACAACGCGCGGTCTGCTCCCGAGAAACGCTCCATAGCGACTGAATCCCCAAGAGCCAAGCTACCAATTGACATAACCCCCGCACCCCTCAAGTACGCAGCGTTCACGCAGTAAGCTAAACAAATATAAAATTTCTTTTGAGACACCCTGTATAATAAACTAATTTAAATTTATGTATATTGGCGTTACAGCAGATTCGGAGCAAATTGAATTTGATAGACAGACAAACACCATAGTACCTAATTCTATAAAGATTATATTTTGTCATTCAATTGAAGGAAGGCAAAAAAGAGAAAAAATAATCTACTCGATGATCTCCGAGTTTTGTCATACGGTAGATGAAGCTCTTTAATACGTCTTCCAAATGTTAAAGACGTATTAACAAACTGTTTTTATCTCCAAAAATTACAATGTAGTCTGATACAAAGTAATACGACAAAGAACAACCTTGTATTACCCACATGTGTGAAGTCATGACGCCAGGCTTACAGATGGACAAAGCGAAGATAAGATTTCACTAAAACAATGCATGTACATCTGTGCCACGTATGGAGGAGTTAGCTACAAAATAACTACATATAAACATTTATCATTAAACCACTATTTGACTCTCAAACGAAAGACTATTAAATAAGATTGTCTATAGATACCTAAATAGATAAACATTCTGCTATTATGCAGATTATTAGTAACATATTTCAAACTTTGAGCTAGCTCGTTACTGTCTGTCCGTTTAAATTTAGGTAGGCAGTTATAACTGAACTCACACATACCTACACCAAACTGTACAAATCTATGGAGTTCAAACAACTGTAAAAATCATTATTTTCACCTGTTTGTTCATTGTTCTGGTCACAACAATGTTATGTTAGCACATTGTTAGGTTACTAAAAGCATTTCAATAAAGAAATTTTTCAAAACCATTGTTTTCCATCACCTACTGTTATTTTGTAAACGTGATCGGCCTCGTGTTTCGAGAAAATTTCATAATTGATGTAATAATATCCCTTTTGAGCTTGAGAAATAACATGTTTCGTTTCTTTTTTTCCAGAGTTCGCTACGAGATGGGGGCGAGGTCCCGGGAGTTGGTACTGCTCCTGGCAGTGTGTGCATTGGCACTCAGTGAGCCTGTCAAAAAAGCAGCCGAGAGTAAGAAAGAAGATGCTGATGCCTTAATGTTCTCGTACGATGACTTCGATGCTGGTGATGATCAGGAAGTTCTCTACAATGAGAATAGACCGTGTCCGAGAGACTGCATCTGCACCGTATCTCAAGGATATAGAACAGCAAAGTGTGATCGTCTTGAAATCGGAACACAAAAGTTCGGTGATGACATCACAGATCTAGTTATCGAAAATGCTGATCCCAAGTATCCTATTCAGTTAACAGATTTTATTTTCAAGAAACTCGGTCTTCACCAAGTAACTACTGTGAAGATTGTCAACAGCTCTATCGATTTTATTGGACCTAATGCTTTTCATGGTCTTCCTAACTTATACGCCGTCAATTTATCTAATGATAAACTTAAGATCTTGCATCCTGAAACGTTCGCTCATAACAAAAAATTGTTACTGCTTACTCTTGCAAACAATCCTTTGAAGTTCCCCGCATCTAATTCAAAAGATTACTTCTTAAACACCTCCTCCGTTCAAGAACTTGACATTTCTTATTGTAACATGAAATACATTACATCTAATACTTTCGTCAACATGCCCGGTCTGATGTACCTAAACTTGGCTGGCAACAACCTTTCAAATATGGATCCCGATACATTCAAAAAGCTACTGGATTTGGAAGAGCTTGACCTAAGTGACAATAATATCAAATCTTTACCCGATGACATTTTCTCAGAAAACAACGAACTCGCTACTCTTCATATTTCAAGAAATCCAGTAGATACAGTGTACGGATTACAGATTTCAGATTTGTTAACACTAAACGCTGGACAAACTAACATTAAATTTGTTGGTCCATCCATGTTCAATGGCATGACATATATTGCAAATCTGAACCTGAGCGGAAACAACATTGAGAAAATCCACAACCAGGCTTTCCACCGCCTTGTCGAACTGAACTACCTTGATCTTTCTTACAATGACTTGGACTTCATCTCTAACATTCTCATCAAAGAAAATATTGAACTAGATATTTTCAAAATCTCAAATAATCCAAAACTAAAACACTTACCAGCGGAAGGATTCCAGTGCTCCGTGGACCAATTTAATATCTATCTATTCGATGCCTCCAACTGCGGTTTGGAAGAAATTTACGATGATTCATTAAAAACTTTTTCAGCTCTATCGGTTGTCAATTTATCGAATAATGAAATTAAAACCATCGGGACCAAGGTATTTACTGTGTGCCCCAAGCTCGTCGAAATCAATTTGTCGTATAATCAGTTGACAACGTTAGACGCTAAAGTTTTTGAAAAGAATAAGGAATTGGGTAAATTATACCTTCAAGGCAATCCCCTTAAAGTGCTAACAGCTGAAGTATTTTTGCATACACCCATGATCACTTATTTGGACATGAGTCATGCCGAACTGACATCACTATGGCAGGCAGATAAAAACCGCTCGGCAACTCTGCTCAGTAATCTCACATTCCTTAATGTTTCACACAACCGTATTACTGAGATCAAACAAACCGAACTTGATCACTTAGTCAAACTTAACACACTGGATATCAGCAATAATCCACTGGCATGCAGTCGTGACTTTGAAAATCTTATGACCTGGTTGAGTAAACGCAAAGTATCACCAAATGCTGGCGGAAGCAACAACATTGCTAATCTAGCATGGGATAAAAAGGATGATGACATTCCAACTTACAGTTGGGACTTTTTGACTCGCAAGACTTGTGGAACTGCGTTGCCACATGCAGTTGAACCTTTATCACCCGTATCGGATGAAGAGATCTGGGAAAGAATCGATAAGGATATAGACGGTAATTTCGACCTGAAAAATACTTTGGACGATGGAAAAATTGCTACATTCTTGGATGACACACCAGACGAGGGTGACGCACAAGGTGATATTGATGATGATAACCAAGATGAAGAAGATGATGAGGACGATGATAGCGAAGAATACGACGATGAAGAAGATGACGTCGATCTGAAAGTGAAACTCGTTGAGAAACAAACGACCGCTGCACCGAAAATCAATAAAACTGTTAATCCAAGCGAAAATTCTATTAAGATTAATATCCAGTTACTGGAAGACGAGGACGTTAATGAGGAAGCATCAAATACCTTGTACATGCAAGAATCTATTGAAAGTGAAGAGCACGACCGATATGAATATTTATGGCCAATTGCTATTGCTGTCTTAGGAACATTACTACTCCTCATCGTGATCGCAAAGGTAGTAATGATGTTATGCACAAAGAGAACAAAGCAAATCAGATACAACAGTGCCATTATCGCCGCCATGAGCCATCCCGGCCGCACGAAGAAGGACTGTGGTCTGGTGTACCAGCAGCTAACAGAAGACCTGACAAGCCCGGCGACGCCAAAGCTTAGCCGCTACACGCCTCTGCACACCGTATCCGTGAACGCGTCTAACATGTCCTACGAAAGTAGTCCATTCCATCACAACAATATCGTGCCAGAAGCGGTCTGAATCGCAGAACAAACCGTACAAGTCAGAGTAAAAAACTCTATACTAACAAATGCGTTAATTCTTACATACACTGTAAGTGATAGTTGTAAGCGCTAGTCACAGCAAAATACATATCTAACAAACATTTCTTAGTACAGTGCCTTTATGTCCACTCGAACAATCGCGACCAATGTTTTTCAATCTAGCGCTTTTGAATATTAAGTAACAAATGGAAGTCAAATTACAACAAATTAATTTAAGATTATACATATTATTATATATTATACAAATTAGTTGATAGGTTTATTTTATGTACTTAAAATTATTAAAAATTAAACACTATGTTTTGTAGTTTCCTTTTTCCTAGGTACTACTTTATTACTATAGGTACTACTTTATTGAACTTTCAATACGCTCTCCTGAAATCATGTCTGATTCACTCATCATTCTGTAAGTAACTATAGAGATACTCTTCGAATCGAATTTTCTAAATATAAGTAGTTAAATATACACAAAAACATACCTATAATAAATATAACTAATATTGTTCATTGAAGTGATGTATGTAAGAGAGTGAATAAATATCTCTAGGAGGAAGAACGAGTCTCAAATCAAGAACAAGAGATATTCAATTTTCTTTCGATGAGGACAAAGAAATAGTATTACAAGCCTTAATTCAGGTGTCTTAACTATTGTTTTGTAATAATAATGAAAATATAATTGATAAACACGATCTTGAAGGCATATTGTAGGAAACAAATTGCCGTCTTCGAGGTCACCATTGTTTTGTGCAGAATTTCTAGAATGAATTCCAGATAGTAATTCTACTTTTCAACGATCATGGATTTTTAAGACTGATGCAAAAAACGAGTGTTAGAAGTTTGAGAATATCTATTGCCTTCAGCGATTATGATGGCAATGTGCAGTTATATGAGAAACCTCATAAAAAGTATCAGAACAGGCGCCAGACTCTTTATTAAAGTCAACAAAATAAAAATCCACCGAACACTAACAGATGGCGCTCGTTTAGTAATATTATTATTGAAGAGAAAATTTACAGTTCGATTTGAGAGAGCGCAAACTCGGAACTCAGTTAGGAAGTACCTAGTAACTAGCATTTAAGAATAATATAATCTTTAAAATATTAAAATCTAGAAGTGACTAGGTAGGTAGATAGATTACGGGCCCGTGTCGAAAATTGATAAGTCATGTGAACCGCCAGGACACCTTTTCAGAAAGATACAGGGGCATAAAACTAACATTCAGCACTATGCTGCCGTATAATCAAGTACGCATAAAAAAGTATTTTTATGAATACTTGATTTTAGCTTTTAGAGAAGAATTAGTAAGAACTGTTACTGATTTACTTAATATTTGTATTACGTACAATTACCTACATATATTACTATATAGATACTAATTCGTTTTCGAAAACCTATTTTAAAAAACATAACCTTGATTACATTTTTTTTTCAAAAAGTCAATAATTTTTTTAAAAGATAACCTTTAGTTATATTGTTCAACCCTAGTCCTACTTATATTTTTGTTTGGAAAGTTTGTGATAACGCCTACTGCTTTGCCCATTAATTAAAAAAAATATTATCATTCCACTAGCATTCATTTTACAGCCAGTGAATAAGCACGGTTTGCCGTACATACGGATTTTTTTTTACTAAATCAGTAATTTATTTATTGCAATATTCCGCTGAAGAGAAGAAGCTAAGATTTAGGGGGCAATAGACTACACCTAGAATAACAACAGCAACTGACTTATAATGATAAGTAGATCTTATATTCTATAGGCCGACCGTTTATCTCATTCCCCCGCGCCCCTGTTACCGCGCAGGCGGGGTCGCAGATAAACGGTCGGTCTATACCTATGAAATTTATTACACCACGATAAAACTTATGCGTTTGCGGGTGCTTACATTGTGGTATGTGTAATGAATTGTAATAAGTGGTAAAAAAAACCCAATTCATCAATGTACCACCTTAAAGGGTAATTTTTTTAATTTGGATGTGATTAAACAGGTTATATTCTACCATGTAAAAAAAGATTTATTCAAATATATGTACAAATATTGAGGCACAATTTTAGGGTTAAATAACACAAACAGGACTTTGTCATTTGTGATATATAACTCTTTGTCTGTATATACAATGAGTATGGTGACCACTACCTCGGGATTCTGCTCATCGAATCAATAATATTTATTTATTCACACTGTTTAATTGTACTGTTACGAAACACGTGTTCTAAATATAAAAATAATTACAAATATAATAAAAATACTAGAATATACAACTTGAACATAGTTATCGATTTTCACGCCACCTAGAACCAACTTCACGATGTAGAATTCAGGTGTCGGTGTGCGCGCGCTAAGTAAAAATTCACTCTCATCATTTTTCTCCATCGCGCCATAAGAAGTATAACTTCAAAAATGAAAAAAACACAGTAAATAATAATTTTAGTTTTTTGTATATCATTACTACAATAACACTATTCACTGGCTATATTTATTATCAAATTAATAAACAGTGAGTGAATCTTCATATATTTTGGATATATCCTCTTCAGACTGCTGGATAGGCGACAACCCCAATAGTCGTTGCTGGAATAAACATTGTGGTGGGTCAATAATTTAAAGTATCAGCACTAGTTAGTACAGTTGAGGATCAAGAATATATTTATATATATATATATATATATATATATATACATTCTCAAATAAATTATATATTATAATTATTCAAGATCAAGTCGCCTTTTAATACAAAAAACTTTATGCTACCTATTCTTTGAAATATCAAATGCCATCAATCTCTCAAACATACCTCTGTTTATCTCTCTCTATCACCAACCCTTAATGTCCTACCGCAGGGCTTGGGTCTCGTCTCAGGAGAGGGTTAAGGCCATACGTCCCCACGCTTGCCAAGTGCGGGTTGGAGACTGGCAAGACAACGTTGTGGCTACGTAAACTTGCCGTTGGATGCTTTTAAATCGCCTAAAGGCCTTCAACTAATCTTTACGACCGGGATCGACTGCTTAACATGACCTCCGTATCACGGTGACGCTCATGGTATCGTGCCACCAGCGGTCACCTATCCAGGTACTGACCGCGTCTTATTGCTTACCTTCGGTGATTGTTTCTAAATAGAGATTGCAACTGGGCTATGTGCGCCTCTCCTATTTCCTATTTCTCTAAGTTTTTATATAATACTGTTGCGCCATAACCAGATGGATCTCATTTGTACGAGAACAATCGAGAACTATTGAGGACAACGCCATCTAGTGTCGGAAAGCGCGCAACTGTGGGCATTATGACGATTACTCGACGCTAGATGTCGCTACAAGTAGCTCTAGAGTAATCTATTTAGCCTAGAAACATCGATCGAATATTTTCGTACATTCGAGTTATTTCCACGGCCATATAAAAGCGGAACGTGTTGGCCATAGGGGCAGTATTGTTTCAAGATACAGCGAATAAACATCGAAGAGATCTTCTAGTGCGACTAACGAGTGATTTAGTGATTTCTAATTTTAAAAAGTGTTGTTAATAAATATTGTGTTATTTTTGGTAATTAATCGACTACTTTAATTTATTTAATACCCAGCTCGTAACAATACATACCACAATACTGATATAATACATAGCCATAATACGTTTTTTGTTTTAGAGTAATTAACACAACGATCCATCTAGCTAGATAAAATCCAATCAACAACCTGTCACCCAAAATAGATAGGCTAAATAAAATAAACGATTTTCAGCAACATCAACAAAGTTGTATAATTAAATTCTGGCCGTGGGAATAGACAACATGATCCACGACTGTTCCGTTTTTAATATGCACGGATTTTCTATTTCATTTTGCGAATTTTAAAAATGAATCAGAACTAATTTATCAATTGCATATTTCACACTAGTTTTTTTGGATCCAAAACTATCCATCCGCTTTGTATTAGTAGCGTATTTGGCAGCAGTAACAACATAAGCCGAAACGAATTCAGTATCATGGTTAATTGACTCTATCACCTTCCACTGCTGAACAAAGAGTATCCCCCAAGGAGCGCAAACTATCCCGGTCTGGTATAGTTACCATAATGAATATAAAATACTAAAGAAAATACTAAACAACAATCAATACAAACATACAGTCACGCCTGTGATGATGTGACGCAAGAGATAGGCAGAGGCAATCGATCTCCACTTACTATGGTCTTGACACACCTATTTTACTTCGTACATGCATGCTCGTCGGTTCTTGGTACTTTTGACATTACCCCTTTTCAGAACATCACAATTTTGGTCGGTAAATGTTCGCCGTCTACGACCTCTTTCGACACTTCCACACACATTGGCGCTATAAATTCCTTTCGTGGTTCTTCTATCATCCAACAATCAACTAATGGATTAATGATACCATCAAATTATTTTACAACCTACCTGTGGCAAAGCTCCTTTAACCAAGTCTGGTATATCTCCTGTGTTATAACCAAGAGCTTTAAGTCCATTATCTATCTTCATCGTGTCCATATACTTGATAATTGTATCAGCTAGCACTTTTCCGGCGTCGGCTTGCTTCACTCGTGAGACATCGGTCCCCAACAGGCTGGCTGCTTCGAGGTGTTTGTCAGGGTCGCTCGGTGCTGTGAACCGAAACACTGCAGGTGCCGTCATCACAACAGACAGGCCGTGGGGAACGATTGGTGATGAGCTATGGAATAGTAATTATCAGTAAATTTATTTATCAGAAAATTAAGTATGATTGGACGCCGACGACGAGGCAGATTCTGTAAAAGATGGCCGGAACTGGCTTTGATTAGAGAAAAGTTTTACCGTGGGAGAGCCACGCTTCGGTAAGCATGGGCCGGCACTTCCGGAGTACCGGAGGCCCATACCCCTCCCCAAAGGCCGGCAACGCATTTGTGACGCCTCTGGTGAGGGTGTCCATGGGCGGCGGTAATCGCTTACCATCAGGCGATATGTCCCCTATTCCATACAAAAAATTATTGAAGTGAAAACTTCTTTAAGCGCGTTGACCACTTTTTAGGTGAACAAAAATCATGGATGGATAGTGTTAATTTTAATTACTAATTTTTATATTGAAGTGATCCGCTCTATAATCAACATACCCATATACATCATTAGCAGGCTTGAAGTCCCTTACTTTCCCAGCTATGGAATAAGCGAGACCATGACATAGATGTACACCAGCGCTGCCTATACCAACACCAGCCATGCTCGACGCTAAATGCATTTTGGATCGAGCCTCAAAATCGTCTGAATTGTATACTGCACGATTGAAGTATTTCTTGATCGTCTAGAAGAATACAGTAGGTAATATAAAATACTTGTACTTATTCCACTATTTTAATTATGTTTACACCTGACCGGTTTCGCCTTATGAGTATAATTTACAAGTAATATAAAAGTGGATACTACTCGTCTAAAAGCAATCCAGAAAAAACTGGTTGTATGTAAAATTGTAATGTCAGTTTGCGGACGATAATAATTTTACGTGATAACTTCATAAGAAAATATTGATGACAAATTGTATACTTTTATGAAAGCCGAACGCTTAGGCCGAACGTGCCTCTCTATCGCTTGTTCCGCGCTCTCGCTTCCACGCTCTGCTCAGGGGAAACGTGACAATGAGAACAGTCATGTTTTTTCGTGCGTTCAGCCGGCGTTCATCGATTTATAAGGCTTTATCACTTCAAAAAACTCGAATAGAAATCGAATGATGTTCAAGGTGAGACTTTTAGATTATAGCTAAACCCTCGTAATAGACCTGTGAAAACTATATGAACTCAAACATTTCACTTTAGATAAAGTGGACTTCAAATTGACTTGTGATTGCCTTACACCTGCTATTGTCATATAATAATAAATAGGTACGGAAATTAACGCGATAATGTAATACGTATTACATTCATAGCTCTAAATTATCTGAGGTTTGACCAGTATGCACTTCATATGTGACCACGGCCAGAACCTGGCCAGGTAGTACAGTATGTAATTCCTATTACGAAACAAGTTTGATTTCACACTTTAAAGACTGACGAAATCTTTTACACTTAGGTAAATAATGATCTCAAAATAAAATTATTTTCTATGTTTTTTAAAACTACTTATCTAGTTTTACTGTTTGTTTGTTTGTAACTGACTTTCGTAAGCATGCATTTAAAACTATTCTTTTCTTGTTCTTTCATTTGCTGTATATGTTTTCTTACAAATAATAGACTTACATCAAGACAGAAACGAGCCCACACGTCAGATATTGGGTTGCTGCCCTGGTACACCGGTCTGAGCGCTGGGTTGGTGGGTGCAGGTCCTCTCTCATTATAAGGTATCGCAGTAAAACTCTCTAGTGCGTGGCAGAATACGTCAAAACCTGAGTAGTTGGTTACCTATAATAAATAAATATTTCGGACATCTAACACACAACGCCATCTAGTCCCAAGCTAAGCAGAGCTTGTGTTATGGGTACTAGACAACTGATATGAATACAATATACTTTTTTTTTGTAAATACATACATATTATACATAGAAAACACCCAAACTCCGAAATAAATAGTATTTGTAGATTACACAAACATTTGGTCCGACCCAGGATTTGAACCCGAGACCACAAGCACAGCAGTCGCATTCACTACTACTGCGCCACCGAGGCAGTTAAATATTAATACGTTGTTTTAGTAATACAGGAATCACCCTCAAACGATACATTTATTTAAATGATGTAGCTTGTAACATACCATTTCGGGCATAGTAAGAGTGTGGAGAGGGTCCACAACGGCAAGTGTGGGTCTTAGAGCATCATGCGAAATTCCTGTCTTAGCATGTAACTCTTCATAGTCGAAAATAATAGTGCCGGTCGCCTCGCTCCCTGTTCCGCTTGTCGTTGGTACTAAAAAATCTTTTTTTTTTAATTTAATACCTATAAATGATTATGGGCCGGCAATGCGATTAAACGAATATCTATCTATGATGGCAAGTCTCTTGATTTCGTTGTGTGTCAGTGTAGTTAGCAACAATGATTGTTAAGCTAGAATATAGGTCCTAGGTTCGATTCCCATAAATCGATCGACAAAGGATAGATCGATAAACAAGGTCATTTCTTCTGTGTATAGATGTAATATGTGTGTCGATATTTAAAAATATATATAAGTATATTAAGTATGTTTATCTACACAGACTCAGCCCAGTATGAGATAAGATGGCCAATCTATAGCATTCGTTCAAACATTAATACCTCATAATGTCCCACTGCTGGGCTCGGGTCTCCTATCATGAGAGGGTTTAAGGCCATACGTCCCCACGCTGGCCTCATGAGGGTTGGGAACTGGCAAGAGAACTTATTGGCTAAGTAATCTTACTGTTGGATGTTTTAAGCCGCCCAAAGGCCTCCAACTAAGCTTCACGACTGTTATCCTATGATAAACAACCGAGATCAACTGCTTAACATGACCTCCGAATCACGGAGACGCTCATGGTATCGTGCCACCAGCGGTCACCCATCCAGATACTTACCGCGCCGTCGTTGCTTACCCTCGGTTATGGTTTCTAATCACCGAGTGCAACTGGGGTATGAGCGCATTCGTTCAAACAAATAATCGAAATACCAAACACGAGGGTATCAATAGCAGATACTAACGAGTTCCATTAACCACCTCCTGAGACATAATGAAAGAAGCAATACAAAGAAGTATTTTTTTATTGAATAGTGGGCAAACGAGCAGACGTATCACCTGATGGTAAGCGATTACCGCCGCCCATGGACACCCGCAACACCAAAGGTGTCACAAGTGCTTTGCTTTTTTTTTTATTTTTTAAATATATTATATTAAGTATTTAGTAAAATAATAAAATATTTAGCACATCTGACACATAACGCTATTTAGTCCCAAACTAAACAGAGCTTGTATTGTGAGCAATACAATTGATATAAATACGTGTATACTTTTATTTTTTAAATGTATACATAGAGTAGAGTAGGGCATCGAACCCGATACTCAAGCAAAGTAGTCGCATACACACCACTGCGCCACCGAAGCAGTTAAAGAATATAAAGGCAGTATGGAACTTACACGCAATCATTGGCTTCACTTTTAGTTTGAGAGGTTTCCCTTTGCCAATAGGTGCATTAACGTAATCCAGGAAATCAGCATCTCGATCAGAGGAATATAAATTAGCTGCCTTAAGTGTGTCCATGACGGAACCACCACCAACGGCAACGAAACTATCGAAGTCATTAGCCCTTGCGAACGTTATGGCTTCTTTTAAACTAAAAAAATATTTTCAGTAAGACAATACTATACTATCTATTATAATGTAAAATATTCGTGTCATGTTGTTGCTCAGGATGAATTTCAAAACCATCTAACAGATTTTTACTTTTTTTTAATGTGTGTTTAACAAAATGCCAGCAAGGGTGCCTAAGATATTGAAATTAATTATACTAATAAGAGATGCAGATGAAGTCATGTGTGTAAGCTAGTACCTAGTTATGCTCCATAAAACATTAAAGCAAACTCTTGGGAAATAATTAAACAGTTTTCTTCCAAATAATCTATAATATAAAAATGAATCGCTCAATGTGTTGGTAAGCGCATAACTCAACAACGCCTGGACCAATTTGGCCAATTCTTTTTTTTAAATGTTCGTTGAAGTTTAAGGATAGTTTTTACGGCGAGAATAAATCGAATAATGGCCGGAAAAGCCCTAAAAAGATCCCTTTTCTTTTTCCCATACAAACTTTTTCTAACTATAACGTAAAGTCAATTTGAGCTTTATTGCTATTGCATAAAGTTCATACATTACAAGCACTTACTGTTGTCTAAGCAATGTAGGTGTGTTCCTAACGTCAATGAGTCAATTTGCACTTTATTACAGCTCCACAAAGTTCAAATTCAATCATATCTATCAAAACAGTGTGCGTATGTGCGTTGGAGTAGATAATCGTTGGATAGTCCATTTATCGAGAAAGGCTATAGGCTATATGTCATCACGCTAATACTAATAGGAGCGGAGCACCAATGAAGAATGTTTCAAAAACGGGAGAAATTTAATAGAAGACGCAAACGAGGTTGCGTGGGTCAGCTAGTTAACAATAAATTATGATCAATGAAATTGCTTTGAATTGATTGATTTGATTTGAAAATTGATTGATTAGGCAATTTTCAAATCAAATCAAATTAACTGTCAATTTTTTGTATTTTTTTTTGTAAAATAGGGCGAAAAAAGGGTCAAAAAAAGTAACTTAGGAAACTATAATAGTCTGAATAAAGAATAAATGTACAACTACATAGAAATAATAAGCTACATATGTACCTAGTGTCTGTGGGTTCTACCCGTACTTTGTCAAAAACACTGTAAGTGACACCATTCTTCGTTAATGAATCGACTGTTGTTTTAAAAGCAGGTAATTTAACGACATTGGGGTCAGTCACTACGCACACATTTTTTGCGTTCATATTCACCAAGTCTTGACCAACTTCACGCGTCACTCCTATCCCATATCGGAGACAGGAGTTTTTTATCTGAAAAACACACCGAAAATTATAATATCGTTATTAAAAATGTACATAAGTGCTGAAACGTAATGTATATGAGTTCTATTGAAACAAATAGAGATGTAAGATAAACCACATAGAAAAACTGGGAGAACAAGTCAAGTCAAACAATTACGACATTTCCTCATCGCTCTGCTGAAAATTAGAAACAATAACCCGCCGATATTATTATTTAAAACAGGAACGATAATGTGTTTAAAATTACTGAAGTTTTTATAAAATATAATGAAGTACCAAATATCATTTTTAAAGACTCTGTAAAGCTTTCATGAAACCAAACCATATCGAGGTTTGTTAATCTTACAAAGGCGTCAGATGAACATTTGATTCTTCAGATTACTACGTATGACCATCACATCACAGAGATATAAATGTGCATGTTAGATTAAGAACATTAAAAAGTAAAATTAAACACTACATTTTAATTTCTAGTGTATGAGCAAATGAAACAAGCATATATAACCAGATAGATACATTAATCAATATTTTTTTTAGAATATTTATACATTTATTTTATTTATGAAATCAAAGTAAAGATATTTTTTGTTATTTTTTCGATTTTTGACGTGACAACGTCTAATAAATCGATGAATGCCGACTGCACACATGAAAAAGGATGACTCATTGTTCCGTTACGCTCATTGTATGCTTGCGCCGCATCTATCTCTCTTCCACTCGATTGGCCTATTAGTCGTTATAATAAATAAATATTTCGGACATCTAACACACAACGTCATCTAGTCCTAAGCTAAGCAGAGCTTGTGTTATGGGTATCTACTAGACAACTGATATGAACACATATATACTTTTTTTATAAATACATACATATTATACATAGAAAACACCCAAACTCTGAAACAAATATTTGTAGATCACACAAACACTTGGTCCGACCCAGGATTTGAACCCGAGACCTCAAGCACAGCAGTCGCATTCACTGCCACTGCGCCACCGAGGCAGGCATAATTCTTTGATACTTAGGAGTGAAATTAAATGATTTATATGTAAATGTATCTAACATTTACATATAAAATAGTGATAATTCAATAAAAATTATTCAATTTTATTCATAATAATATGTAATCATTTCATCAACGTTTTGTTATGACGTTGTACGTTAAACTATCGTCCGTAAACCGAATTATACAGACAACCAATTTTCTATTTTAAATGTAACATCACGCTTATACCCTCAGCAACAGGGCTGTGCTTTACTAAGGCTGAACAGCGCGGCGGCGTTACTCCTGCTAATTTCAAAATGAAAACGGATGTACCCGATGCTTATTTGCCAATGTTCGTGATTGATAAAGTGACAGTGGACTTCGCATTTCGGACACTCGCTTAACACTTTTATGCCCAGTTCCTATATTTAACGAATCGTCATCGTGTAAAAATTTTCTACAACCGACTAAAAGCAACACGTTTGTTACTAGGTCCATTCTCAAGCTAGCTTATCGCTCAATTATTTTCAGTTTTAGAAGTGTATTTTGTAGGTAGGTTTTGTAGAAAGAGAAAAAATAAATAAACAAGCTTGTTGCATTACCTTTCGTTTCGCCTTGACGTGATTGGTTTTATATATTTCTTTTGCAAAATGATGTTTTATAAATACCTAACCATAATATACATAAACCTGTATGTATATTATGGTTAGGTAAAATTCTAAAAAGGTACTTATATCTAGTAAGGAGTAGGAGTAGTAGTATTTCAATTTCTACTCTTAATGCAACAACTTCTATACTATTACTCATTTGAATCAAACATAATTATGTACTTTTTAAACTTACCTCAAAGGCATAATCTTTTTGTGGAGTAGCGTTTGAAAGTTGCGTGTTACATCTGTATCCATGAGCTGGACATTGACATCTAAAAATTATGCAGTTATTACTAGTATTAAATAAATAAACGTTTCAATTATGTGAGCTTTGAGAGGTAGTAGAGCCATGCTGATTTCCCATTTAAAAAAGGTACATAAAGAGTACCCACTAAAGGTACATAAAGAGTACCCACTAAAGGTACATAAAGAGTACCCACTAAAGGTACATAAAGAGTACCCACTAAAGGTACATAAAGAGTACCTACTAAAGGTACATAAAGAGTACCCACTAAAGGTACATAAAGAGTACCTACTAAAGGTACATAAAGGTACCTTTCTCTAATAAAGTATTCCGAAATTGCATAAAGATGCCTAATAATAGTTTAAAACATAAAACTCAAGAAATACTTACGAGGCAACGTTAATTGTCCTTAGCAAATCAATCACTCTTTTACGATTACCCATTTTAAATTATAATTCGTACTTTACTATAAACTCGACCAACCACGGGTCGTAACTGGCGTAAGTATATAAATTAAGTAATGAAAAACAAAATATTCTTATTCTCTATTATCTCTCTTGATACGAGTACATCGTGTTATCGCGGTTACATGAATATTATCAACGCGAACCTAGCGAGTAGATTGGCACAATTTCTTAATATGGAACATTAATTTTGCCAAGAAAAACTTAATTGATATTTAATACTTCGTACAATTTTATTTCTGCTTAGTAACCAAATATCTAACACGCTAATATATAATCCACAGTTTTGTCTCCTCCCCTTCTTCTTTATAGACTAGCTGAACCCCACGGTGCTACCTGCGGCGCGAGGAGAAGCTATATCTTTATAAATTGTAGCTTATGTGTTATTCTGCTGTGTATTTAGTAGCTATATTATTGTAGTTTCATCAAAATCCATTCAGTAGATTTGCGTGAAAGAGTAACAAACATCCATCCATCCATACTTACAAACTTTCGCGTTTATAATATTAGTAGGATTAGCGTATTTACTAGTATCTATCTAGTAGGTATGTTTTTGAACATTAATAATAGATAATGTCATCTTTATCAGTAAAGGCATAAGGCGAAGGCCACGATAACCGATGTAAACAGTAAATCTTAAGTAACATAATTTTTTTTTTATGGAATAGGTGGTAAACGAGCAGACGTATTATCTGATGGTAAGTTATTACCGCCGCCCATGGACACCGGCAACGCACTTGCAACACCAGAAGTGGTGTCACAAGTGCGTTGCCGGCCTTTGAGGGATGGGAAGGGGTTGTGTTATGAACCTCCTGTGTCCTCACTCACTCGGTAAAACACAGCGCAGGCGCTGTTTCACACCGGTTTTCTGTAAGGCAGTGGAATCACTCCGGTCGAGCAGTTGCCATACAAAATATTACTTTATTTTGTATGGCAAACAGTGCAAATATAAGGAGCGCTGTCGGATGACAGCTCGTATGCTCGTCGAATAAAGCACTGGATAGGGCACAGTAAATAATATATAGTACCTGTGAATACCTGTAAATGTTGGACCTGGTGTTTAAATGGGAATTCAATTGAAGCGAAGTGTACAAGTGTGTTGGCGCGGCTGGTCACCAAATAACCTGGTATCAAGTACGTTTCAATAAACTTAAAACTAACTATTAGAGTGCCCTTTCAATTGTGAAAGGAAACATGTTTATCAAATGGTGTTGATTTGATCTCAAACCCTGAATAAGTGAAATACTCTTCATGGTGTAGACGTTTGGATGGAAAACCCTTATCAACTTTCTGATATAAAAAGAGTTCTTAACGACTTTTTCTTTTAAAAAGAAACCCCACAGGGTGTGAACTTTGCACAGTGCCGATAACGTGACCAAGAATGAGATAATTATTATCATTGCTGATAAGAAGCATATGTTGAAAGATGTTTTTTTAATACTGATAGTGACCACCGACTTGTACAAGGCAGACATGATTTGAACATTGTGTCCAGAGTAAAAGTAGTTCTACACTCTGCCTTAGAAAATCGGATCTTAAAAACGGTTTTGCAAAGGCGTCAGTTGTGAAAGATAAAGAGTTTACAGGAAAATAAGTATTTTTTTTTAATTGGGGGCAAACGAGCAGACGTTTCGACGGATAGTAAACGATTACCGCCGGCCATGGACACCCGCAACACCAGAGACGTTACAAGTGCGTTGCCGGCCTTTGGGGGATGAGGAGGGGGATGGGGAGGGGGTTGGATTCTCACTCACTCGGTGAAACATAGTGCAGGCGTTGTTTCACACCGGTTCTCTGTAAGGCCGTGGTATCACTCCGGTCGAGCCGACCCATGCATACCGAAGCGTGGCACTCCCACGGTAAATATAAAAATGAGTAAAATAAAACAACCAAAATTTGCTAATAAACATTTATAAATTACTAAAACCGTATTTAAAATATGTGTAGTATAAAAATAGTAGAAACATTAATTAAATTTACCTACACTTACAGTTATTGAGTAACCCTTATACCAAATACCATATTATAGTATGTATATCAATAGTTATAAAACATAAATATTTAGTTCTACAAGGCACAGGCTAAAGTTCAAAAAGGCACTTACAATTATTTGTATAAGAAACCGACATTAACAATAGTCCCCAACCATTTCGCCTTATACTTAGTAAATCGTGAGCGAATCTTCCAAAAGTTTCGCTAAATCTTCTTGAGATTGCTTAAGCCGCGACATTTCCAACAATCGTCTCTAAAACAGTCAAAAAATAAATACTCTCTTCTATCTGCACAGACGAAAATTGTACATCTTTTGATATTAATATTTTCCGTATTTTGATTACATGTACTATTTATTAGCTGACCCGGCAAACGTTGTTTTGCCATAAAAATAAAATATTTAAGGGTGCGTCACCATTACCATTTAGGGGTATGAAAAATACCCGATATGCACACAAAATTTCATAAAAATCGATCCAGCCGTTTCGAAGGAGTTTGCTAACAAGCATCGCGACACGACAATTTTATTTATTGGAAGTAATAAAATAAGGTAAGGCAATAGATATCGAACTGAATGTGAATAAATGAGTATATTCATATAAACATGTTTTATCATTTCACAACATCTTTAATTCCATTCAAAGAATCTTGGAGGAATTTCGGCAAAAGGAATCTGACGCATTTCCCATTTTAGCTAAGATAGGAAATCTTAGTTAAAAAAAAAAATACAGTTAAGATGAATGAAAGCTAATGAACATAATTCAGAATTATTATTTATTTTTTTTGAAAAGACAACTCCCGCCTTAGGACTAAACATCCTGTGTCGCGGGGGACTTTACAAACATACGTGTAACGATCACAAAGAACACCCAGACTCAGAACAACATTTCGTGGATTACACAAAGTGATGTCCCACGTGGGATTTGAGCCCCCGGCACTTGGCGCAGTAGCAAGCTGCGTAGTGACCGCTTAAACCACTAGGCCAACCGAGCAGTCGTTATTACTTTTACTTTACTATTATTACTCGTACTATTCCCTACCACGTGATACATACGTATAAAATGTATCAGTAATTATTTAAATCACTGTGTCCCAATATCAACTTTCCTAAATCGAGAAAAATCCAAAGGCTTGGATATTTTTGCAAGCAATCAAAAATTTTACCTGAGGTAAAGCTCCTTTAACCAAATCCGGTATATCTCCTGTGTTATAACCAAGAGCTTTAAGTCCATTATCTATCTTCATCGTGTCCATATACTTGATAATTGTATCAGCTAGCACTTTTCCAGCGTCGGCTTGCTTCACTCGTGAGACATCAGTCCCCAACAGGCTGGCTGCTTCGAGGTGTTTGTCAGGGTCGCTCGGTGCTGTGAACCGAAACACTGCAGGTGCCGTCATCACAACAGACAGGCCGTGGGGGATGATTGGTGTTTTGCTGTGTAATAGACGTGTCAAGATGTTTGTGAAGAAATATTTTATGTAACTTAATAATAATTTAAATAAGTAATTTTCAAAACATAAGAAAGAGGTAGTTCCAAAGATATTTCGTAGTATTTGTTTGTCAATAGAACCAAAACTTGTCAATATAAATAAATGTTGAAAAGTTTTGTTATTGAATTGGAAACTACACGAGACTAGTAGGTAAAACGTTATAATAGCAATCATTCCAGCTCTAGAATTGATCACCCATTTTGAACAATTTAAAAAGATTATTTAGGTATTATAGTCTGGCCGCTGAGAGAATGCGTTTCTGACAGGTCGTGATCGAATGGGCGATGTAACTTTGAACTGGCGTACAATTTATGGCAAAATTTTAAATATCTTTTATTAACCTTAATAATGAGTAATAACATTAAAAATTTAATAATCATGCCAACGTACAATAAACGTTTTATTTTGGGCTAAAGTTATTAATTAATTAATTTAAGAACAATAATTTTTAAAAGTCTAACGACGTCAAACTGCCCTGTTTCAAGGTTATGTCAACCGTTTGTTTTTGTAGTAATGAGACCAAATAATAGGTAATTATAACTGAGTATTTTTGTAATCGTAATGTATTCTGTCGGTCGATATATTGTTAAATAAAACGTTCTAATTTTATAATATGTAAATTTATTTTTTTATTTATTTATCTTTATTGAATACACAAAAAAAATAGTATAACAAAATGAGTTACAAAGTATATAAGGATGTCGTACAGTCGAATGTTGTCACCATTTCAGGGAAATGTGATGATGTGATGAAGATTTCAATATAAGAAAACCGACAAAAGGAAAATTCTTTTAGCAAGAAATGACGTTTAAAAAATAATTACTTTTCTAAGAGAAGCAAAAAAAAATGATAATTGGGACAATGTCGTTTTCATTGACGAGACATGGCTGAACACCAATCACGCGCTTTCTCGTTCTTGGACAGATGACACTCAAGCGTCGACGTCGAAAGTGCCAATTGGTAAAGGAGCACGTCTCATAATATGCCACGCTGGTTGTGCGAAGTATGGTTTTGTGGAAAATGGTTTATTGGCATTTGAGTCAAAAACTACTAGTGAATACCACGAAGAAATGAATGCGGCTGCATTCAAGGAGCTCCAGGATGTGTTGCTACCTGGCCTTCCAGAGCCTTTAATTATAATAATGGATAACGCCCATTATCATTCGGTGCAAATAAATAAAGCACCTACTCAAGCTAATAGAAAAGAGGAATTGGTGGCTTGGCTGCAAAGAAGTGGCATTGACGCAAATATGTCAATGCTAAAAGCGGAGGTGATGAAATTAGTCAACGACCATAAGCTAGCAAATGTTCGATACGAAATAGATGAGCTGGCTCTGGAGTACGGTCATCGCCTTCTCCGAATTCCTCCATATCACTGCCAGTACAATGCCATAGAGCTAATCTGGGCTCAAGTTAAAGGTTATGCAGTCCGCCATAATACTTCTCCACCATATGGCATAAAAAAGATGAAGACGCTTTTAAAAGAAGCATGCGAAAAAGTCACAAGAGATGACTGGATAAAGGTGATTGAAAAAACTAAAAAAAATATATTTGATAACTTTGACCGCGATATTCGTATAGATACTATGATTGACAATAACATAATAATACATGTTGGTGAAGATGACGGCGAGTCCTCAAGAGAATCGGAGTCGGATTCAATTTTGATTTGACATTATTGAAATCTTAAAACTATGTATTTCATAATATATATTTTCCAATAAATACAGTATTTTTATTTTCTTTTCCTTGGTTTCATTCAGAAATTACAATTAAATTTAATTCATCCATCAACAATTTTGTTAATATTGTGTTTGAAATATAATAAAATATACATAAATTGAATAATTATGCATAATGAATGCTATAAATACTGTTAAAAAATATTAATAATGTTATTCATGGTACATCACTACTCATGACGAATTTACAAGTGTCAGAAACGCATTCTCTGAGCGGCCGGACTATAGTTACTTTCGACTGTGAGATTTAGCTAACATTAAGGATTTGATGGATTGTAAATATTAATAACTATTGCTATAATTTAAACACACAAACGCGTTTTGAGTAACATACCCGTAAACATCATTTTCTGGTCTAAAGGTTTTAACTTTGCCGGCTATAGGATAAGCCAGACCATGGCAGAGATGAACGCCTGCGTTACCAAAGCCAATACCCGCCATGCTTGACGCTAAATGCATGTTGGATCGAGCTTCAAGATCATCCGGATTGAATACTGCTCGGCTAAAGTATTTCTTGATTGACTAGAAAATATTATTTAAAATAATATAGATTACAATTTTAAAACATCCCGTATCAATTTATATATTTTTATCAGTGGACCTTTAAAGGGTAGCTGAAAACTTTGCTAAAGCTAGCGAGTAAAATGAAATAAGGCATTTTTTTTCATTTTGTTCTTTTCTATACAAGACAACTCCCGCATTCATGAAATGGACACAGAAAACTCAGACTCAGAACAACAATTTGTGAATTACACAAAGTGTGGGGTTTGAACTCACAACACTCAGCGCAGCAGAAGACGGAGTGGCAACCCCTTAAACCACTAAGCCATACGTTCAGTCAAATTATTCTGGGTATAACAAGTGTTTTAACAGCATATCTCCTTAACCAGCTCAATGATACAAAAACGTGGGTTATCCCAAATAGATTTATAAAATCATACTCAACAGAGAAGATCAATATCTCTGCAAATATAAGTGCTTAATAGTATCTACCATTGCATTTATTAATGAAATGACAAATAAATAAATCGATAGACATACCTGTAAAGCGAAACGAGCCCACACGTCAGATATTGGGTTGCTGCCCTGGTAGGACGGTCGGAGCGCCGGGTTGGTGGGTGCAGGCCCTCTCTCATTATAGGGTATCGCAGTAAAACTCTCTAATGCGTGACAGAATATATCAAAGCCACAGTAATTTGTCACCTATAGGTAAATTAATTTTCGTATAAATCTACTGGTGACGTAAATAACTAGAAAAATTCTGATGACCGGCGTAAATGAAAAATGCTAAATCCACCTCACAATAAGAGTATTATCCAATAGCTTTTGATAGTTTTATTTTTGAAGTGATATCTTCATATGGGACAGTAAACCGTTTCGTTACGTAACGCGTTACGGCGCCAGTCTGTCTGGCTTCCCTTTCTCTCACGCATACAGCAGCGATAGGCAGGCTCCTCCTCTCTCACTCTAACCCACAGCGCTAACCGTATTTCTGACAGACCTTCGTTGCGACTATTTTTTTAATTTTAAATAAATAGTTTGACTTAGATTAGTTTAAGTTATTACTTCTGTCGCGAAAAAACGAGAGGAAATTGTTAGTCGGAGAAGTGATTGTTGACTATAACTAAAGCAATGTAGGTATCATTTTATGTCCAGTTGAAGTAAAACTTCTATATCCACGCTTGACTTGCGGAGTAAGCTAGTGAATGCATGACGAGAGCATTACGAAAAGTGTGACCGGGCGAGGCAAACGGAAATTAAGAGGGAGATATAAGTTAGTGAAGATGGAAAGAGAGAGAGTTACGGGTGCGAGCACACATTTCCTTTCTCTCTTTCTTTCAAAGAAGTTTTACTTCAGTCGTGTGATCTAAAGCACACTCCTTTTTTTTAACTTACCTTCTCAGGCATAGTAAGAGTATGTAGAGGATCCACGATTGCAAGAGTAGGTTTCAACGCATTATGAGAGATCCCCGTCTTAGCGTGTATGGATTTATAGTCGAATATACTAACACCTGTTGCCTCGCTCCCCGTCCCACTTGTAGTTGGTACTGAATGTAACAAAAATCCCTTTAAAAGTGATTTAAACTTAGAACATTAAACTAAACGTGTGACTTAACTTACTTGCAATCATTGGCTTCAAATTCTCTTCAATGGGTTTTCCTTTGCCTACAGGCGCATTGACGTAGTCTAGGAAATCTGCATCAGGATCGCAGGAGTACAAGTTGGCTGCCTTAAGTGTATCAATAACAGAACCGCCACCAACAGCAATGTAACTATCAAAGTCGTTCGCCTTTGTAAAGGATATAGCTTCTTTGAAACTGGGAACAATATAGATGCATGTGAGTTCTCTTTTATAAGAGGAAATAAAGCTATATTTATGTAAGTATGTAATGTAAGTGCATGTACCTAGTATCTGTGGGCTCAACCCGTACTTTATCAAAAACTTTATAATTGACCCCGTTTTTGGTCAATGAGTCGAGAGTGGTCTTCAAAGGCGGCAATTTGACAACATTAGGATCAGTCATTACACATACATTTTTTGCATTCATATTCACTAGATCTTGACCAACTTCCCGCGTCACACCTATCCCACATCGCAGAGTCGAGGATTTTATCTGAAAGTCGACATTCAAGAGGATACGAGTAGCATTCGCGATTACTCTAAAACAAATACCAAAATAGTTGCAATTTTTTTTTTCCTTTCCTCTTGCGTTCGGCTTCACAAGAATTTAGCACTTTTTTTGAGGAAGATGCAATGGCGGAATACATTTTTCCTCCAATGAGAAAAATATCTCCTATTAATTAGGGTTTACTAATGAAGTCCCATATGTGTAGTCTTTTTAGCCTTCTACCACTCATCTGTTCACATAACACCGTTGCTAGGTTGTTAGTATGAGCTCCCGGGCGGTCCCTCTATGCTCGTGCTCTGTGTTCCACCTCCTCTTTGACAGTTTTCATTTCTGTGTACTCATGCAATTCGCAGATTTTAATGTTGCAAATGATACAATTAATATGTTGACAAAAATAAAATTAAGGGTGCTGGCTGAATTTAAATAACTGTTCTATTGTACAAGCATAAACCAATAGCTTTGTAAAAGCGTCACTTACCTCGAAAGCATAATCCTTAAGTGGAGTAGCGTTTGAGACTTGAAAATTACCTCTGTAGCCGTGAGCTGGGCATTGGCACCTAAAAAAGAAAATACCTATTGGCAATACTACGTTTTGCTCCACCCACATCTGTTGGTTATCGCCGTTGCGGTATTATTTTCATGTCTAATACCTTTAAACAACAATTCTTGTACATTTATATTATTTGTATCTCAGAAATGGCCCCAACGATTTCCTGTAATTGAGTATGCAGGGAGTTTTGGGTTGCGATAAATCTCTATCAAATCATCTAGCTAGGATTCATTTTTAGAAAATTTGTTAAAACAAAACCGAACATAGCTGATCCAGGTACTGACTGTAAAGTTTGACATAAATCCATTCAGCAGTTTTTGTGTGAAAGAGTAACAAACATCCATAAATTCATCCTCCTGAACTTTCGCATTCATAATATCTATAGGATAGGATTTTTCTACCTCTAAACTAAGTAAAACTATTAAAATAAATATTGAATGTGCTTAATGAATAATGAAGATTAGTAAAATATGTAATGTTTATTTAAATTTAAAGCCTTCTAAAACAAACTAAAATGCACTTTTATTAAAATGATCAAGACTTATTCCGAGCCCTGTACCCAAGGGTAATGACCTTCATGCCGACTTTCTTTTTTTATGTAGAATAACCGTCATAAGACCTCCAATATCTAAGTACTAAGTGATATCAAAGTTCTCTAGTAAGACTATTGTCATTGTTGACTGTTGATCAAGACTACATTAAAATTCTTCATTCATACTAATAAAAGTTATGATCACTCCAGTAGCTCAATATATCAACCAATAGCAGTGGATGTATGTGGACTGCCCAAAACTGGCATAATCGGCACTCTTCGGAGAACACCTTGGTTCAGCAGCTCAGTAGCTGCTAAAATTAAAACAATTGTTCAATGGTGCTAACTTCTAATCCACAAGCTTTGAAATTCTGAATTTAATAATTCAATAAATTTCCTTGGTTATGTTATTAATATTTTTAAAAGATTTTACTTAAGTACTTTCTTTCAAAACTTTTGCTAAATGTAAGCAAAATTTTTAAAAGAAAGTATAAAATCTTTTTTATCAGACACTGACTGTCAAAGACAAGCAAAATAATTGATGGAAAAGAAAAAAATAAGAGTTAATTGAATAACTAATTAGAGCTTAAATATTTTTTTTCGATAATTCAGTCAATTTAAAATGGGAAAAAATACTATAACAATTACCAAAGCAAAAATAATAGCTATGATAAACAAGAAATCAATGAGTCAATAATATTTATCAACAGTATCTGCCACCACGTTAACTATGTAATGTATACATACATATACATCGAGCTTTCATATCTTAAATATTCAACATACAGATAAAAGTACTGTTCCTGAGAACAAGAATCTATAAACTTCTTCAGTACTTACGATGCAGCATTTATAGTCCTTAAAATATCGAAAATTCTTTTGCGATTTCCCATTTTAGCAGCGTTTCACTGATATACTGCTATAAGATCGTTACTGTTATTACAATAACAGATTATTCTAAACAGTATTTGTTATCTTCGTTAAAACTGTCTGTCTGTCTACTCTGTTATCCCTGATGTTTTTATTTATCGTCTTCAATTATCAAGTCTTCAAGTCGTCGTCGTGATGAAATTAATGATAAAAAATATATAAAATGTGGATGACATGAAATGGGCCGTCTTTCGAAAAAACAAAAAACGATATTCTATTTTTATTTTGATTTAATTGATAAATGACACTTAACGTCACTTGTCTTGGCTTAGCGCGTTAGCCAAATGTTTACCATTTTGTTAAACTGTAGGGTTGGGCAAATAATATTTATATCCTATTTGAAGTATTTGATATAAATATCTATACAAATAAATAAAATTGGAGTATCTGTTTGTAATATTAAAATAATTGCTTTTCACTAAATGCGTTGTATGTATACATGTATACACGATACATGTACCAAAATATCATTTTTTTAAATTTTTGTCAAGCTGTCTATCTGTTTGTTTTTTCCGGCTAATCTCTGGAACAGCTGGACCGATTTTGTCGGGACTTCCACTACACTACGACGATAGCTGATGATAAAAGGAGTTACTTGGGCTACTTTTTTAGACTAACTTTGTCTCGCGGCGTTACCCGCTTGTCGCTTGTTTTTATTGTACCGTGGGTAACACCGCGGGGCTCAGCTAGTTATTATATAATATGTGTTGTGTAGTGTAAGATAAGCATTTACTTACGTAATGTTTGACTCGATCTGTCTGTATGTACCTACTCTAAAATATATATGACCAGACCATGTAAAATCAGGTAAAATACCGATGTTTCAGGTAGCTTCTTATTATTATTTATTTAATTATCTTTCTTGTGTACATCATTAATAACCCGTAACGTCCCACTGGCAAGCCAACGCTGTGGCTACGTAATCTTGACGTTGGATGTTTTTAAATCCACCCAAGGGGCCTTCATGATGATTGAATTGGCGAAATCCGCACACGCACGTACACAATAATAAAAATTAGTTGTTTATTTTTTTTCGTAAAATAACTAAAATTGATCAATTGTTAACTGTGTAAAACCACGATTAACAACTAATTAATTGTTAGTTTTATTTTTTCACAATTACAATTGATCAATTGTTAGTTGTTATGGTGTCGTTTTACAATTAATCAATTGTTAGTCATTAATTGTAATTGCAATTAAAATTTGCCCAACACTGGTAGATAGTCATTAATATTTAAATGTCTTTTCTTTCTTTTTCTTGTAGAATGGCAAATTGTGCCGATGTCGACAATTCTGCCAGTGTCAAGTGCAATGGAAATACGTGTGGTGAAAAATTATAAAATAAACTTGCAATTGTCCAAAAATTTTCTCTAATTCATAGTGGACTATTTAAATGTCATTGGATTCCATTTTGAGTGTTTCATGTCAGTAGTTTCTTTTTTATTTCATTCAAGTTATATCTTGAGTACATTTGTTATGTAAATAGCTACTATATGTCAAGTTGTATTCAGTGTTCTTTCATAATTTGTTTTCATTTACTAGTAGTTTGTAAGCCAGTACTGAGGTACAAAATATTTAAAAAGTTACTATGATAGTTAGTAGGTACCGATTCATATGTTTTTCTAATACTGTTATTGTTTTGTAATTGCTTTGATATATTTAATAATATTGTGTACTTATAATAGTGATTTGATATTGTAGTAAGGCTGTTGTAGCATTTACTTGGCACCGACTTCAAAATTATAAAATAATTATTTAATCATTTCAATTTAACTAAATGAATATACGTATTACTTTGTACAACGTACATTTTTTTTGCTTTTTAGTTTACTGTTTGAAATCGGTTTTTGTTAAAAAATATTTTATTAGACGATTTTGAGCGATGGGTAGACTGCGCAAGGATGCTTCTTGAATGAGGAGACGACGGTTATTTGAGATGGGAAATGATAGACGGAAACGATTAGACAAAATAGCCAATAAAAAGAGAAAAAATGAAACATCAGAGAAGCGCAAAAATTGACTATCGGCTATGAGAGCTTATATCACAGAGTACTATGTATATATTATAGAGCTTATATATCAAATAGATTAACTAACGAAACTTGAAAAGACCCTGACCATTGCTTTTTTTCGATTCGTGAGCTATTATCAAATAAATCCGAATAAGCCCGTGCTCACCGGCTCAGTTTGATTCACGAGCGTCGATCAAATGAATCTGCTACACAGCAATCTCAACGATTAAGTTAACAAATTATTCAGTAGGCCACACGACGAAAGAGCATTAGGCAAGCTCAAACACAAGGTAGCTGCTGTGAATCGTTGAGGAGTTCCCTCGACTGTCTCTCGTCTCCATCATCAGATCTCCTCCATACTCCAGACTTTTATTAAATTGTAGTGCTTTAATGAAATACTTAATGAAAAACTTACAAACTCACTAGTCGCTCCTACGATTTTTGAAAGTTCCCCCCTTATTTCTCTGGTCTGCCATCATCAAATCTTGATTTCCTTATCATGGGACCACCTTGAACCCGAAACATCTTCTTTCCAACAAAAAAAGAATCATCAAAATCGGTTCATAAACGACGAAGGTATCCGCGAACAAACATAAAAAAAGCATATTTACGATCGAATTGAGGAATCTTCCTCCTTTTTTGAAGTCGGTTAAAAAGTGACTTTCGACGGTCTCCAGCAAAACGGTTTAAGACGTTTTTCATGAAAGAATCGCCCATAACGTTAACAAATTTTCTATGTATACTGAGTATAAAAGATTATTGTTAACCGACTTCGAAAAAGGAGAGAAGGTTCATCTTCCACTGTATGTACTTTTTATGTATGTTCACTGAATTCTCCGTTAATTGTCGAACGATTTTGAAAATTCTTTTTGTATTTGAAAGAACTAATCAAATACCTATTGGGCTTGGCACCGACTTCGAACAGATTTTAGGTACCTAGCACACGTTATAATACTACTATTTTAATGAATCAAGACTTGGGTATAGACAATAATTGTCACACAGCAATTTATGAAGAGCCAGTTTATTTTACGCTTTTTAGTGTGTCTAGGCAGGGAGTTTTCGTTCGATGCTTTTTGAAGTCGGTTTGATGTTTTTTTTAAACTTGGTCCAATGTCGATCTTAGCCACGGTTTTATGCGTCTGTGTTTGCTGAATGAACTTTTAATTGTGTCAGTAAAAGTTATTTTTCTTAACTTTTATTGACAAAAGAAGATGTTAGGAACGTAAACAAAATCCAGAGAGACGGCAGCTGCCCTCCCCTGCCCGGGCCATGGGTATAACAATATACTTCGCCTTTTTTTCCTAGACCATGGATACGATATGACCATCATTATGACCAAAAGTAACGGCCGAAACATGTGAGTTGCGGCTTCGTGTGTTACAGCCCCGTCGTGATAATCTATCAATCCTAGTCCGAATTGTCAAAATCGAAGACCCTATCCTTAATTTCTTTGCGATATTAATTAGCACAGCATAGTATGTTCTATTTATCAGAGAAGTAGAAACCAAACTTATAGCTGTTATGGTAGAAAAAGGCTGACTGAATTTATGTAGGTTTTTACAAAATACTGAGGCCGCTTCCTTTGACAAGAAAAATCCATAGACTAGAACGGTTCTACGAGTATATTTTGTAGATAAATATGCTTGCAGTCTTAAATAAATAAAATAAATTGTAGACATCCAAGTGATGTATTTAATAAATTCATACAGATTTCGTTCACATGATACGTAATAGAAAAAAAACTATATAAATTTCAGCTACAACTTCATGAAGGATAAAACATCTTAAACACTATTAGCATCATTTGGTTACATAACTTTCAATAAGTAACATACTGACAGGCTAAAATGGCATTAAAATACTTCCATCACATTTAGATTACACAATATATTAAGAAATAAATACAATTTTTACGATAGAGTTCCAAATTAAAATATAAAACAATTTTCAGCTTTTCCTTATCGAAATAATTAAATAACATCTACATACGAACTAATAGGTAAAATATCTATTTACACAACTGCTGTATTACTACACTACACGCAATATCATTCATGGCAACGATTATATGAATCACATTTTTACAAAGTATTTTGAAGTAAACGTAGTGCCTTACTTTGTATGAAATGGGATGTGTAAAGAAATAACAGCCACACAACATACTTCAAGGATTTATAATTAATGCTACATTGCTACCATGGGTAAGGTGTGGTTTGTATCACTCACTTTCAGTTAATACTAGTGTATGGCAACGCGCGCGGTTATATGGGTAACTTTACTATTATTAGCGGTTCATTCTTACTATCTAATATACAGAACTTAATATACACAAAAAAAGATTATAAATATGGGAATGTGTGTTACGAGTTTGTATCTAACAAGGGAGAAATAGTGTAGATAAGACATTTCATAAAATTATGTTCATTTTATATGCACGAATTCCTACAGCTATTATAATATGAGTCTATTAAAATGTGAAAACTGTTAAAATTTAACATGTAACAACAATTTTCTGTATAATGCATCACTCGAGAGACCATAGACAAATAATTTATTTTTAATAGCAGTTATTTTTCTTTGGTCCATATTGAAAAACTAAAAGCTTCTTTTTTGTTTTTCTACAGCATCTGATTTCAAATGTATGTACATAACTAATTAAAACCTGAAGCCTATAGTCTCGCAGTAAAACATGACCTCTATAGATGCATGCACCAACAATCTAAGACACCTCAATATTATCTACGAAAACGTACGTTACAACAAACAGTCACTGGTCCGATAGTTTGTGGAATAAAACTACGTCCACTATTCATCACAATACATATTTGGCAAATCTAACTGAGCTGCAAACACAGGTTATGTTTTATTAATTAATATCGTATTACGAGGAGAATAAAAACTGAGAATGTAGAATAGGAATGTAGAATGATTAATTTTGAAATACTGTTTTATGATATTTGGAAGTATTTCCTACCGTCAAAAGTATTAGGAGGAGAACAGTAAAGTGAATGTCGATTTACATCCAAACAAAATGACGTTTACAGAAACTACGTGGGAGAGCTATGCTTCGGCATGAATGGGTCGGCTCGACCGGAGTGATACCACGGCCCCACAGAAAACCGGTGTGAAATAGCGTTGACGCTGTGTTTCACCGAGTGAGTGAGGAAACCGGAGGCCCATACCCCAAACCCTCCCCCCATCCTCTTTCCCATCCCCCAAAGGTCGGCAACGCACTTGTGACGCCTTTGGTGTTGCGGGTGTCCATGGGCGGCGGTAATCGCTTACCATCAGGTGATAGGTCTGCTCGTTTGCCCACTATTCCAAAAAAAAAAACGTGACGTAAAGCGCTGTGATTGGCATTCAACTTAATATAGCGGATTGCTGCATTTCAATAGAAAAATACATAATTTTAGTGTTCGTGGTTACTTTTATCATGCCTATTCTACATAGTGATATAAATAAGGAAGATAACGCGTTTAAAAATTTGCTTCACACTGTAATTGTTGCTATTGCGTATACAAAAGTAAAAATTATATGCATATTGCATACAATTTTTGCTTTTTTATTCACTTTTCGTTATACATCATTCTTTTTTGATACAGTGAATTTTAAGCACGAATAGCCAAAATAGCAATTTCCATCTATTTCAATTCACATCACAGTTTCTATTCTCCTTGTATTACTAATAAATACATCACCACAAAACATAAGTGTTTGAATGACAAACAACTGCTAAATAGGAGAAAGCTAACATTTATATAAAAATTAACATTGACCTTATTAATAGTTTCATCTGGATCCACATCATTTATCACAATTATGAAACACAGTTACCGTTATCACCTCTAGAGATGTATTTAAAGATTTTTTGCAATATCAATTTAAAGTAGTCAGGAAAACTAAATTAAATTGACGAGAGAATATACATTGTCCTGTTTCATTCGGATTAATTTTTAAAGGTGAAAACTAAATTTATGTTGATTAAATTGACTAAGTTCTGACGAATCTGATAACGTTTTAATATATAAATATTACTTACAATGACGTCACTCTGTGGAATAGTTTAACACTTGTTTATTAGCATAAGTTATATTTGAACAAGACGAATGACTATACAACAAACATTTACTTACAAATATTATTCATCCATAACTAACTTGTGAGCATCTCAAGTTGTTTATACAAATTTTCATTTTGGAAATTTATACATGATCTAATTTGAAGAATCAATAATGTTGATAAATGTAAGTAAAAAAATCCCCCTTCAGGACGGACTGTCTACTGGCAAAACTTTCAATATTGGTGTTATAAATTCGTAGCGACGCTGAAGCTGCAAAAGTTCACTTCTACACCGGTACTATAAGACCAGATATAGAAGACCCAAATGGAATGGTTAAAATTACTGAGTATTAAAACTGTATACATACAAAGTCATACAATCTTTGAAACAGATGTAAACCATTAAAATATTTAAGATGAAATCTATTATTTAGCAGCGTTGTATGTAGTATGTGACGATTTCTTGTACCTTTAGAGGTTCTATTTGTTTTGAATTAGAAAGATTCAGTTTTATAATAAAAAAAACCTTGTAGACGTGATCTCTAACTGTACAAATAACTAGAGTAAATAAGCTCGTAGCCTGTACAAAGGAAAGATAAGCCTTAGGCCGAATATTTAAAGTAAAGTAGTTTCATATGAAATTCGCTCAAACAAACGCTGGCCTTTTACAGTAACATTGAACACAGAATACATACCTTTGACTCATCGGTATAATTCAACACTAAATTCACATATTTTTTTGGTTTCCATTACATTTTCATTATTATTTATTAGTCATCATGTTATTTTCTGCTCATACAGAGCTATCTTTTAAAATATTTCCTCCTGATTTGAACCTATCAGTTTTATGGCCTCAAATTTCACATTTGTAGGAATACAATTGTAAGCACGCATTACTGCTGTCAATGTAATATTCGTACTTACAAAGTCACAGTATCGATACAGATTAAGACGGGTCTACGAACATTGGTGTCGATCTACATTCCATAATTATCTCTTTCTGGCATTAGTCCGGTAACATGTGTACGAAAGAGACGGGGAACATGCCGCGTCGGCCGGTCCCTTCTACTTGTCCCTCCATCCAGTTGTCGTCTTCTGTACGTTCGTTGATGACTACTATTACTTCTCCCTCGCGAAATGACAGTTCATCTTCGTTGTCGGCTGAGCAATCGTAGAGAGCGCGACACCGTCTCAGTCCTCCCATCTGGAAGATCAAACACGAAATTCATAATATAGAATTAGCGCAATAAATTAAATAGTACAGTACAGTATCCTAGCAGAAATACTCAGTCTTAAATTTAAGAGTAATAAAATAGAAAAAACAAGAACCCAGATCGTAAATTCATTAGTAATAGTAAGGCATCATACACCCACAGGACAGGCTTGCCTAGTGTGGGGCCACTGGGTACAACAATTACTGTATGTTTCATTTGGTAATAAATTATTTTTATTTTTTTTTTTATATAATAATATAGCATTACGTAAAAAAAAAATTCAGACTATAAAATCAGTAACAATAGTCATACATCACATACACATACAAATTAAAAATACAGATAAGAGAAATCCAGATTCCAACCCGAAGTATGAAAGAAAGAATGAAAGAAGAAAATCAATAAGATATTTTAGCTTTAAATAAAAATAAAGAAGAACCAGAATGAAAGGACCAGATAGCAACAGGCTCCGATCATGTTGGAGGTGGTAGAATGTCTGCGTAAAAACGAAGACGCAAATTAAAAAAAAAATAAAGACCTTAACAAGCTAGCGCGCAATAACTGCAAGCAGCTTGATTTTATTTTGTAATCATTTGTAAGATGGTCCGAGAGCTGGCACCAATTTTTGGGTAGGTATTTGAGGCAAGCTGAAAACTTGTCAGATACCTCTCCTATTATATCCCAACTCGGGACTGCAGACCTGGCTGGTGAGTAGCGGGGCTAAATCAATCCCTACATTTTTAAAAGTTTTTTTTTTCTTCCCCAAAAATATATTTGATGCACTACGCAATTTATACATGTTGCAGTGTAATACTTAATGAATACGAAAAAAAATGAGCCAGATAATTTAATCGGGGTTTTAACATTACCAGACACGTGCAAAAATATTTTGCAAAAAAATATAAAAAATGTTTTTGAGGCAGCTTGAAATTTTAATGGAGTGTTATTTATAACTAAAAAATAAGATTCCCAAAAAGACAGATCATTTCGGTGGGGCTTTCTACCTGCCAGGTGATCAAACAAATAATGAATTGGTACGAGCCTGTAGTGCAGGCAAGCCTTGCCGCGTTACTATTGGCTCTGGCGTGGTCACGTGACTTATTTTAATTATTGCTTTTTTTAATACCCTAACCCTTATTAATTTTAAGATAAAAAAAAAAAAAAAATCCGTATAAATTTTAGTTTAGAATACTTCCAGACAAAAAAAAACAATTTCTAGTTTTGAATGTAATAATATGAATCCTGTACAAAAATTTTTGGAACAAAAATTGTTGAAAAAATTATTATTTTTTTAAATTCTCTTCAAAAAATAAATGTTTCTACGGAAATATCACATATTTAAACAGTTTGTTACGTTCAAATTCGCATTTTTTATAATTTTTTGCAAAATATTTTTGCACGCGTCGGGCAATGTTAAAACCCCGATTAAATTATCTGGCTTATTTTTTTTCGTATTCATTAAGTATTACACTGCAACATATATAAATTGCGTAATGCCTCAAATATATTTTTGGGGAAGAAAAAAATTTTTTTTTTTTAAATGTGGGGTTTGATTTAGCCCCGCTACTCACCAGCCAGGTCTGCAGTCCCGAGTTGGGATATAATAGGAGAGGTATCTGACAAGTTTTCAGCTTGCCTCAAATACCTACCCAAAAATTGGTGCCAGCTCTCCTACTAAGAGTACAAAAATTCAATGAAAGTTTCTTCTTAATGAATTTACCAATTTTTAAAAGTACAACTTTTTCTTCTTCAAATAAAAACACCTGATTTTCTGTTATTCATTGTACACATTACTTTTCGTTTACCTGTGCAACGTTTCTTTCTATCTCTCTCTGTATACTATTCATATGTATATCTACTTAAATCCTTCATGTATTTTTAAGGTTAACAAAAGATGGTATCCATTTATTTATTCCATACATATAAATGCCATACGGATTTCAACCCTTTAGCGTTAGCGGCATAGCAACCGCTTAAGTCACTATGCCATATCCGTGCATTTGAAATTAGTAAGAGGATACGATATAACACATACCATAGTGATGGAAGCGGAGGGTGACCTCGAGTGAACGCTGCTGGTGTCGGACACGTCGAGCGAGCGACTGTCGCAGCGCCGCGACCGCTCCCGGGAGCTGTCGCACGACATCGCCGACCCGAGCCGACTGTCGTCCAAGCAAGCGTCCGTTATGTCGCACAACTCCAGCGAAGAGTCTTGACTAGAATATTCCTGCAATAACAACCTGACCGTTACAATCTGTACCTCTGATGTCGTCAACAATATGTGTTTTTGTAAAAATAAATTTCATTTACAGTCGCATAATTGTCTTAAACAATGATTATAAAAAATACAGTTTTCAAATTAGTATGTAATGTTTATAGGGGTATATATCTATTGTAATAAGTTATTTATTCAGTTTGACAAATGCTTAAGAAGCAAAAGATTGTAAAATATTAATTTACTGTAATATTATTCATTTGGGTACTGTTATTTGTGTTTTAAATATCGTGTTTCAATCGAAGAAAATTCATGCAACAATTTGAATGGTTAGTCTCACACTGAGTTAGAAACAAGAATAAAATAACAGCGTTATTTGTTTTAAATGGGACATTATATGAATTCAATAATATATCTTTGTGTATTAATATATCTGTAAGACTTATATAATAAACATATCTACTTATAAGTACATACATCTATAATCTATAGAAGACTCATCTAAAAAGGGATTGTTTATTTAAAAATCAAAAAAGCCGTAAGCTGTTTAAAACGCATGCAGTGTGATTAAAAATTGTATGTTAATAAAATATACATAGTTTATTAACAAAGTGTATATTAGTATGCATAGATTATGGCATTGTACGGGCACCAGCATTTGTCAAGAAAATGTATTTCCAGCTGGACCATACTCCAATATAACACATACAGCCGTTGCACAAAACAGTGTAGGCTATTAAAGCGACGAATTGTCATTTGAATTTAAAAGCTATAATAGCGTGCACGATTTTGAGTATTACAAATTCATGGTATAAATTAGGCAATTGTAAATTTCGGCGCTGTCTTGACAATAAAATTAAAACAATATTAATATAAGGGCGTAAATCAAACAAGGGTAAGCAAGTAAGTACACTAAGTTTTTTTCAGACGATTGTTACCCTTTTGAGTTTCGCTTTCACAGCCTTTTCCAGGTGCAATCTATTTTTCTTCTGTAGCAAAAACAAATATAACCCTGTACTAGTCAACATTATGTTAGTTGCTAATTTCAACTCGTACTAACAATCGTTTATAAATCTGTGAGTTGATAATATTATAATATTATTCATATTTACATATGTACCGCATTAACTGATTTGTGACACTTTTTCATTGATATGTATTTATAATAATATAAGGAGTATTGAGCATTCAAATTTACTTGTATACTCGTTTGTCAATAACAGATAAACTTAATCTTGAACCAAAAGTGTCACAATCATTTAACGTTCGACTTTTCAGAACATAAACTAAAAGGATTACTTTAAAAACACTTTTTATATCTATATATATATGCATTGAATTGTTGGAATAATACAGTTCAAAGTTGTCAGTCAAAACTGTAGATTTTCTCGACGACTCAATTTCAAAGAATGATTTTTTTTTTGGTAATGTGGAACATTGGTTCCTATTATGATTTAGACACATTAAACAGTTTTTTTTAAGTTTTATGTAACAATATCATTGATCTTCTAAATTGTGAACGAAACAGTTGGTTGAGCTTAGACATCAACAATCATTGCCAGAAATAGTATTACTATATCATTGCATCAAACCATAATAAAACTCAGTGTTGACTCAGAACTGGCTTAGTCTGTCCTTTTTGCTTATGTCCTATGTTTATAACAAAAGTGAGTATAAGAAAGAGTAACGTTTACCTTTCTAGGAGGAGGCGTGGGTTCATCTCTGTGGTGAGCCCCGTTGTGTAGAGAGGCGGGTGGAGGCGTCGGCGGCGGTTGTTGTGGCCGGTGCTTAACTCCTCCACTCGCCACTGAGGACAATGGACAATTCATGAAATCAATAAAAATATATTGACTGCCTCGGTGGCGTAGTGGTAGCGTTTGCGACTGCTAAGCTTAAGGTCTCGGGTTCGATTCGCGGGTCGGACCAAATGTTTGTATGATCTGCAAATATTTGTTTCGATGTTTGGGTGTTTTCTATGTATAATATGTATGTATTTACTCATTATATCAGTTGTCTAGTACCCATAACACAAGCTCTGCTTAGCTTGGGACTAGATGCCGTTGTGTGTTAGATGTCCGAAATATTTATTATTATTTATTATTATTATTATTTATTATTATTATTATTATTTATTATATGTCAAATACTAGCTGAGCCCCGCGGTATTAGCCACGGCACAACATCAACCGCGGCTAACGTCGTGGGGCGAAGCTCATTCTAAATAAATACTGATATACTTATTCGAAATAGGCCAATATATTTAGTCTAGCAGTTGGCAATCTTGACTTCTAAACCGGAGGTCACGGGCTTCACTCCCACGAGAATATAAATGTCTAGTAAACATGATCATTTTTCGTGTACTTTATTAGAAATAAAGTTTATATATCAGCAGTTTAATTACCATAACAAGACGGCCGTGTGAGAAAGGTCTGTAGTTACTATCATTTACCTGTAACCGTGTATCAAAACAGTATACAAAACAGTCATGTAAAATATTTGTTTACCGTGTAGCGATCGAGCACTGTCCGCAGAGGGCGATGGAGTCGATCGAGGATGAGGAGGCGGGTGTTGTATGTGCCCAGGGTGTGTGGACAATCCTACGTGTGACAATCCCACTGCTGGGGGTAAAGGAGCTACACGTTTCTTTAGGCTGCCGATATTGTCTGAAATATAAAATGATTCGTTAAAATAAACTACTGCCAACTATGTTAGTAATTACACTGGTTTCCGAAATACATGCTAAATCCGGACTTCGTTCGGACTGATCCCTGCCGCCTGTTTCCACCATCTTCCCAACGCGACAGAAGTTTCATCTCCATCATCTGGATGGTTGGTAGTCCACAACTGAGCGCTTTTTCAAAAATTTTCTGCCTCGCACAACAAAATAATATTTGGTCTGTTCGTTTGCCCCCCATTCCATAAAAATAAAACTTCCTGTCTAAGTGTTCAAATAGATCAGTAAGTTCAAACATATATGAAACGGACACATAGGACACCAAGACTCAAAACAACAGTTTGTGTCTTGTCTCCATATAGAATTGGAACCCACAACACTTGGCGCTGTAGAAAGCGGCGTGACGACTACTTAAACCAGTAGACCGTCGTCGTCGTGCAGATGATGGTAAGGTAACTCACAGACGTTAGGCTTGCGGGGTAGAGTGGTGGGAGTCGGTGGAGCGTGGTGCAGCGAGTCGCACGTGGACGAGCGAGAGCGGAGCACGGGCGAGTCTCCGCCCGGGGCGGCACTCACTGCACTCACTGCACTCACTGCACGCTCTGGCACGTTACCCGCACCTGCATTAGCCACACCCCCCACGTTAGCAACACTAGCCACGCTCATGCCAGCGTACGACGGTGGCCGGGACCGAGGACACTTCTTCTCGGGAGTCAGGCTGCCGTTTTGCTGTAACAACAAGATATAAATGAATAAAATGGTTCGATTTAATTATTCAAAAATGGGTAATTGACTAAGCGTACTGTCGACCACAGCGCCATCTATGCATACGATAAATATGTAATAATAAACTATAAAAATAATGTGTGATAATATTTTTTCTTTAAATAATACTATATACTAATACAGACAAATAATATAATGCTTATCTAAAGTTGTCAGCTGAATTTAGTTTTACAAGATTTAATTAGACTATTAAACAATAATTTTTTAAATAATAAAGAATGTATAAACAATATACTTACTCTCTCGTCAATAACAGTATCATCATCAGAGAAATCAGTTGAGCCGTCATCGTGAGACAAATTCCAGTCTATATTAATGTTCTCAAATATACTCTTCTCGCGTTTATCAACACTTTCCAACTGAAAACAACATTACAATAAATAATAAAGCAAATGTTAGGGTTTCAAAAATAATGATGTTATCCAAAAATATATGATTTTATTAAATACTAGCTTTCGCCCACAGCTTCACTCGCATTTAATAAAAAGTATCCTATGTTAAATAAATAATTATTTATCCTATTAAATGGGACATCGTCGCCCGTGAGACAAGCGTCCTGGAGAAAACACGCTAGAACCATTCACATACTGCAAAAAACCAGAAGCAGGAACGGAGAAAAGTTAAAGTTGGAGGAGGCCTTTGCCGATTGGCAAACAGACCTACAAAAATAATTAACTATTAGAATAGATTAAGATTAGTTTAGCCACAAAAATAGATTTATATAATTTCTCTCAACTCTCAAAATAACTCATAGTTAATATTTCTTAATACTTTGTAAATAGCAACTAAGTTGGTCTGAATAAAGGGCTTTATTATTATTATTATTATTATTATTATTATCCTATGTTACGTCTAAAACCTCCAAAAATATGTGTACAAAGTATCATGATGATCGGTTAAGTAGTTTTTGCGTGAAAGCGTAACAAATGAACTTTCACATTTATAATTTACTAGGTGAACCCCACGGTGCTACCCGCGGTACGACAATAAACACGGGCAACGCCGCGAGGCGAAGCTAGTATCTTTATAATTTATAGCCTATGTGTTATTCTGATGTATAAGCTATATTATGTAAAGTTTCATCAAAACCCATTCAGTAGTTTTTGCGTGAAATAGCAACAAACATGGTCACTCACAAACTTTCACGTTTATAATAATATATTATTAAGATATATATAAAATTCTCGTGTCACAATGTTAGTTACCATACTCCTCCGAAACGGCTAGAACGATTTTCATGAAATTTTGTGTGCATATTGGGTAGGTCTGACATCGGACAACATCTATTTTTGATCCCCCTAAATGTTAAGGGTAGTCCACCCCTAATTTTTTTTTTAATTTTTATATAAATATTGTTTTACATTTTTTTATGATACAGCATTAGAAAATACATACAACCCTCAATTTTCAATCCTCTACGATCAACCCCTATTTTTCCATCGCGTTTTTTTTTTTAATAATTTCCTTCAATTATGATTTTAATCTCAGAAACAACGTTTGCCAATATAATTATAAATGATAATAAATAAGATGTAAACAAATTTAAATTCAGTTAAATTAAAACAATATCCCAAACTATTAAGAAGTAAAATACACACCAATTCTTGACAAGCATGATGGCCGTACTGTCTCGCGATCTGTAAGGGTGTTCGTCCACTGCCATCCTTGATCGTGGAGTCAGCCCCAGCCTTGAGCAACAGTTTCATAGGTTCGCTTCGGTCGGTGGCGGCGCATAGATGCAAAGCAGTCATACCCGTTGAGGTCTGTTTATCTAACACTTGCGAGCCACCGTTTTGGACTAGAAAATCGACTATGTGTAACGCGGAACCGTCACCGAGTTCCCTTGATATGGCTAAGTGAAGAGGTGTTTCTCCGCAATCCTGCAACCGATTCAATCTTCGTTTAACTGCTTATTTAATAAAATCAAATTGTTCTTAATTCGTTCGTGTTTGATTATCTAGATTAATATAATTATAGTTTGTTATAGATTAGCTTGCTTGAGGCTTAACAGTGAGGAAAACAGTAATTTTTCTCGACGCAAAGTACTCATGTATTTCTTTGTACTTAGCAATCTTATCTATATACGAGTATTAATACGAGAAGCAAAAACTTTGTAGCCTTTTTACGAAAATTTTGTGAACAAAATATGGAGTATGAAATTTGGCACAGTTAAAGTTTAGGTATACCGAAGAGAAGTGCAGAAAGCTAAAAGATAATAAGATATGGTCGTATTTCGACTGTCGGGTGACTACACGTATACACGTAATTTCTTGATCGTTAATGAACGGTCTCACGACGAACTCAATAGATAAAATAAACAAAAGGCCATATGATAATTTGTATTTTCAGTCTCAGTTTTCAGTTTGTTTTTGTCGATTTCAGATTCTAACTATTGTAATTATGCTTTTGCTATTGTTTTATATTTGCATGGCAGTTGCAATATTTTGGTCACATTACGAGAAGGGCAGGTGATAACCTCGAAAGGTTGATGGTAACGGGCAAGATCTAGTGGACCCAGAGGTCGAAGCGCTGCGCTGGGCAGACCAAATCTCTACTGTCAACAGTACGATCCATGCTGCCCTGCACACTGCTCAAGATAGGTACAGGTGATGAGCTGTCGCTCGCAGAATACTTCCAAATAGAAGTTACGACCATCGAAGTTGAGGATAGCTACACAAAGAAAGAAGAAAAAGAGCAGGAGGAGTTAAGAGAATGTTTATTCTTAAAACATACCGAGCCAGGTAAAGGAGCAGCCAGGTCGGCGCCTTCAGCATACGCCTGTAACAAGTTTTGCAGGTGTCCGTTGTTCACTGCATGTTCTACTTCGGACAAGCGCTCAGCGGCGTCACAACAAGTACGCGCCGCCCACGCTCGATATACATATTTCTCACGAATAAACCGGAGACGTTCTTCCCTGAAATAAAACGATTGAGAGGTTCTTATGAGGTGAGTGTTTTATAACACTGTCAACATTATTTTTTACTAAGTTTTTATCACTTTTATGATCACGATTGTATGTATAATATGGTATAATATGTAGGTATACGGTGTCTGTTTAAAAATCAAGTGTAGTTCCTCGTTTGCTGATCAACTTCACCAACCGACTTTTGCTGCGTTTAAATTACTATCCATACATTGTACTTCTATGTACTTGAGCACAAAATCAAGCTACATTGGCTACGATATTATAGAATAATCTATGTCAAAAGTTCTTACATAGTACTTTCCGGTGTCAACTTGTCCCTTTCATCAAGCGTGTTTTCCATAACCTCGTTGAACATCTGATTCCCCATATGCCTTGCAAGTAACAATTGCGAAGTGCTCAATCGATCTAATGTCAAAGATTGTATGCGCGATATGTGCACTCCTAGTTCTCGGTGACTACCAGAACACTCTATGCACACAATTATTCCGAAATTTGTTGATAGCCATGTGGGATCTGAAATATGATTATATAGTATGTACTTATGTAGTTAGAATGTACGACTTTTTCTGTCAGTTTTTAAATCCATGCCGCTAGCCACCGAAAAAAAGGTAATTAATAATGTTGTTCAAAGTAATTTGAAACAACTTTTTACTTGATGAAATGGATGGACTTCAAGGTAGTAGAGATACGCTGATTTCAGCACGAACGGCGAGCTCGACCGAAAATGACAGCGTTAGTGCCTTCGTGTTTCACTGCATTGTTGCATTGTCTGTATTCGCAATAATTAGGTATGGTGACCACCACTCTAGGATTCTGCTTATGCTTTCTATCAGTCAGAGTAGTCTTTTTGGCATTAATAAAAAATATATACGTTATATAGATAGGTTGCATTGGTAATTTAAAAAACCAGTGCCTGGAACCCATCTCTCCCTAATTTTGGCAAGAAGGAATCTCAAAGGGCGATTATGCATTTGTGACTCTTGATTTGTAGTTCATAAGCGTAGGTAGTCACTTATCACCAATGACTCGTCTGCTCATTTGCTCCCTAAACCGTAAAAAAATGATTTATTTGTGATTTGAAACATTAACTTTTGTAATCAAATAATTAGTGACTAGTTTAGATCGGTCCACATTAGCGCCGTACTTGTCAATGTGGAACTACGAGTATTACATTAATGCCATTGTTATTTGTGATACATTGAATAATTGTGAAGTTTATGTTTCTGCACGATATGTATAAATAATTTACACATTAATGACTTTTTAATTGTACTTTAGGTAAATTACTCAACAATAATAAATAAATATCATGTTTTCTGCCAATCGCACACAGTAAAGTACGAAAGGAAGTACTGATTACAAAAAACATCATAAAACTCGTGAACATTTCAAGGACAACAGTGTCCATATAGGATATGCGTGGTTTCTGCTTATTGAACGCTGATAAATTCTAATGTAATTGAATGGTTATTGTACAATAACATTCTGCAATGTTGACATATTAACACAAATCACCTTTTTGAAATGTATGTCGTGTCTGGAATGCCGAAGATAGCTGATGAACGCGGTAATGCATTCCTATAGTCTAAGAGCTACCGATGGATCAAAACATTATGTACATATTATGAAAATAGTACTCTGATTGATCGATGTACAACATTATATAATCAATAATACCAGTAATACTGAAACCATTTTTTTCTGTGTTTTCCTTGACTTATTAATAGAACAAACGCGAACGTCCGTGTATCTAATTAATAAAGTAATGTATTGTTTTATCTTTAAAGCTGGCTTCGACTACAGGAACCATACATGTTTTATAATATTTGAGGTATTACGGAACTTACCATTAGTGGAGCCACAGTCAGCACAGACTTGATTCCCAGGCAGAGATCGTACGGCTCTTATGATCGAGCGTTGCAAGTCCAATAGGGAATGTCCAGAGTCGTTATTCGAATTGTCGCCAGCCTGTTGGTGAAACGCCCTCAATAGAGCACCTTCTTTGCAGTTAACCAGCACAGACGTCCACGCACGTTGTTCGTTCTCGTCCTCAGCTTGGAAATGGTATGTTCTATTATCTACAAACAAAAGCGATTTAAATTATCATTTTCACAATTCACAAACTTTAACTACGAACACAAAGCGGTTTATAATTGTTTCTGTGAATACTCACAAGAGACTAGATCAAATGCCCTTTTGTCTTCAGCGGCAACTTTAATTTGGCACGTTAGGAGGTTGACTCTTGCTGGAGTTTTATTTTCGTCTGCATGAAATATGTCTAAAAAGCCTTCGGCGGTGACTCGGCAGCGACGCTTCTGCCACACTCGGCGAACTTTCCCTTCAGATTTCTTGAGCAAATAACCACTTCGACTCACTCCATGCTGCTTATCACCCTGCATTTGGTGAAGAGAGTAGCCGCCTACTTGAGCCGCTATCTAAAATAGAAATAAAATTTAAAATAGTGAAATCACAGTCAAAAAGCTTCAATAGGGAGAACAAATATGCTACTTATGACTTCGTAATAGCTTTACCTCTCTGTCTTGTGGTGCAGCTGCTCTTAGCATACTTCTGAGTTCTAGAAGCCTCCGCCGTTCGTCGTCCTGCTGTTGCCTAATTTTCTGTAATTGGACGCTTAAATCAGCCACATAAACACCAAAGTGTTCAATCGTCTTTAATCCATCTTGAAAGTAATTCGTCTGTGCGTGATAGTACTCCACCAAGTGTTGGAGCAGTTCGATTCCCTTCTTTGTTTTTATTTCGTTGAACTTTATCAGGTACTGCAAGAACAGGAAATACAAGTAAATAATCTGCTACTGTAAGAGACACATTTCAAAACAATGTTAAAGAATGGAATGGAGCCAGTTTGTAGACAGACCGTGCGACGCCGAATACACTGCGTGGGCACGATCATGCATATTACTTCATCAGCGACTACGTCTAATGGTACGCGAGACTGACAAGAACAGCACCCGGGACTGTGGAAACGCACGGAAATTACTACGTGCCCTTCCGCGAGTTTAAAATTATATTTGATGACGCACGCGCACGCGTATTAGCAGAGTAATGGATCTAGATTCGTATTACACGGTTGTGTAATAATATATTTAAATTCAGAGCAACCTTGTAAAACTTCTTGGTTTCTAAGTGGCTTTACTGATGTATCTTTGTAAGATCCAGTGTTTAATAAATTTCTTGTTTGCAGACGCAGCAGTTTCTATACGAAGTTGTATGTAAGGCAACAACACAGCTTAATGCGTGGGTTAGTATTTTGTGGCAGAGTTGGTATTCGCAGTGAGTGAGACGTGGAACAAAGCAAGGGTCAGAGCGTCGTAGTCGGCCCTGCGCCGCGCAAGGCCGGTCGTCGACCTGACGCGCGCCACCTCGGTACCGCAGCGGCTCAACAGTATAGGGCTTCTAGGTTTATTATTTAGTACTTAACAATGAGGTTATTGATGACTAATTATTTCGAATCACGAAAAAGCTATTTAATTATGACATCATTCGTTTTTTTTTATTGAGACTAGACGATAACAAGGCCAAAATAGTGTATAATAAAATTGGTAAGCATGTTGAACGGAATTCTGTATAAATAAATATAAACTATTTCATATTCAATAACTTTAAGACTTTATATAGGTCTGATACTATTACACAATACATGTCTTTTTATTAAAATTTTACAATATTATTTTAGTTTGATAAATATAAATAAATGAAATGTTGTATTATAAGATAGTACTTTATTAATCTGATTTTTTATGTAAACCATTTTACCACACAAATAATTTCCTTGGATTAAATTTTGATCAGGCTTATTTTTAGTGTATACTGTACAATTAAAATACTAATAAATAATCTGGTTTATTGGAATTTTCTCGTTTCATTGAACATCCGATGTTTGACGTTACGGGGAAAAATAAACGGTACGAAAAATAAAGCTAAATCGAATGAAGCCGCGTTCATTGTACTACATAATATGGTAGAGGTAATCATCTGTTAATAATTAGATTGAAGCCTAACGACCTATATGGCTACATACGTATACACTGCGTAAGTACACGTACAAAATCAAATGTTTCCGATGTTTTGAACAGTTACAAAGAGTCCTCTTAGAATGAACAAAAGTAATTGGAAAATTATTTAGTTGGCCAAATGTAGGAAAGTACCTAGAGAATACTTCATGTCATTATAAATGTTACATTTCAAACTTCAACCTAGTTGAAGCTACTGTAGAATCTCGATAATAATAGCAGTGGTCTGAACTAGGTATTCCAAATCGCTATTAACCATTGATGTTCAGAAAAAAAAATAAGTTTGACTAACTTCAAAGAGCATGGAAGTAGAGTTACTAAACTTGTATTTATTTCGATATATTTTTCAATAAAAAAATTTGAACTAATAAGATTTTTGCTGTTACATTGTCATACTAATTTCTTCATGACTTATTAGTTAAAAAAAATTGAAAGCAAATAAGTGTGAATAGAAAGTCATAAAAACCTAGATATAAAAATACCCACACACTACTATATATGTATATAGAGTTTATTTTAGTCCTATCAAGTACTCTTGTCCTCGTCCAAAGTTACCACATAGATAGTGGTTTATAAACGTGCCCGTGAACTCTCTTACATTTGGCAAGGTTTCCATTCGGCTAAAGATAAACTCAACAAGGTTTGGCATTGCATTCTACTCTACAAAACAAACAATAAATTAAAACAAACAATTGGCAATAGCACTCAAATGATTTGGTGTTAGTACCAAAACGATTGTTGTTATGAATACGAGTCCGTTTGTTGCAGTTTTACATCTCAAATACTTAACCGATTTCGTGACATTTTACATATCAGTTATCAGGAATACATTGAAGTTATAGTGAACCTTTCAATAAAAACAGTACAATTTAAAAAAAAAACAACATTCCTTGAAGTTTTGTGCAACCTTAGATTGACAAGAAATACTTTAAACAAACTACAACCCGACTACATAAAAATTTAATCATTAAAACCAGTTCAGCCATTTTTCAGCCAGTTCAGCCAGTTCATACATAGACTACCAAAACTCTACTTCTACTAGTCGGGTGAAAAGTCTGCATTTTATTTCAGGAATCAAAGTTCTATAATACTCTTTTATGTTTAATAATGAGTCATATGATTACTGCTTCATTATCTCTTATTCAATTCCGGATTTGTTTTCCGAATTCTTCTGAAAGTTGATGAGTTCCTTATTTTTGTTAATTTATTTGTAATATTCTGATGCAACGCGTAACAAAACATTCGTAAGCCGATATTGACATCGATTGTTGATGATAGCATTTTAATTGTGTATATGAATTGATGATGTTATTTCGCGAATTATAACAATGATTATTTATGTAGGCATTTCTATACTTCCGTATATCCATCACTATTTATCATTTCACTGCATATTATTATGGTGATCATTCTTAAGTGTGTATTATTGAATTTTTTTGCTGGTTATGTTGCTTCACTGTGCGTCATATTGTGAATAATATATAATATTATACTAATGCCAATACCTATTGTGTAATACAGAATTGCATTGACAAGATGATATTAAGAAGCTAGATAAGCAAGTAAATCTCTACTGTCTGTATTTTTATAATAAACTGGCTGACCCACGCAACCTCGTTTGCGTCTTATATTGCCCTTAGCGTGAAAATTTTCCCCCGTTTTTGAAATGCTCCTATTAGTAGTAGCGTGATGATATATAGCCTATAGCCTTCCTCGATAAATGGACTATCCAACACTGAAAGAATTTTTCAAATCTGTTCCTGAGATTAGCGCTTTCAAACAAACAAACAAACTCTTCAGCTTTATTATTAGTATAGATATAGATATTATCGATCCAAACTTTAGTTATATCAAATCATAATCGGTCAGACCATTTAATTAGTAAGCAATTTCAATCAAGAATCTGATGAAACAGTTTCATGGTAGGCGGGTCCCGGTACCTAAACACACAATATAGATGTATTTAAAACAATCAGCAATAACTTATAGAATAATAATATGTGGTCGAATAAAAGGAAATCCCGAGTAAACTACCTACATAGCTTATGTAAATAAGCTTATTTAAAAGACACAAGCTACGCCCCGCGGTGTATATGCGAGTAACACCAGTAACTCTTCATCGTCAACATATCATCAGCTATCTGCCAGTGAAAGTCTCGTCAAAATCATTTCAGTCTTTCCAGAGATTAGCAGGAAGAAACAGACTAGACAAAAAAAAATGATTTTTTGATAAAAGTAGGTACTGTAGGTATATACTTGTATATGTATTTACTGAAAAGCTGTTAATTTGAAATTACAAACAGACACTTCAATTGAATTCATAAGTATACATTTATTTATAAACTTTATTGCACACCACTACAGTAAACATTTGAACAGAGATAGATATACGGACACCAACATCAGGTATCACAATAGGCGGTCTTATCGCTCACGGCGATCTCTTCCAGACATATAGTAATAGGTACCTAGTAAAAATAATATTAATATTTATCGACAAGTTAGAATACACTTATGATCTACAAGCTCGAAGTTCTCCTGTTATAAGTTATATTACTTTGTTGTCAATTGAAGTAATGATTTTTTTATTTACTAAGTACGTGGCAAATTAACGGACAGTTCAACTGATTTTGAGCGGTAATACAATTTAGGAAAAAAATATTCAAAACATATAGGCCTCTACTAAAACCTATATACTATACCTATCTTGAAGTATTCCTTACTTTAGACGCATGTATTTCATACCTTTTTACAGTAATATATGTAATATGTAAATTATAAACAGATGTGTTAATTTAAGTCATAACATCCGAATCGACTACAGCTATTATGCGAGAACAGTAGCATTGCGTAGGTAAACGGCTGTCATGGACAGCATGAATATATTGCTAAACAAGCATATTTATTACATACTAGTACAACGCGCCTGTTATGCTATATATACCTACTTACTACAGTAAGGCTTTCTTTCACCGGTTACTAATAAGTTCCGGAGAGCCATCTGACATATGGTTTGGCACAATTTATATGGAAGATACGTCAAATTATCTGTCAGATAAGCTTTCCGAAACTTATATGTAACCGGTGAAACAGGACCTAATTCTTTCAGTCATTAATCCTCGTTGTTACAAACAAAAGCCACCTGTTTGGAACTTTATCTTAGCTAAATAACTTATTCAGTGGCTTCAGAAAGAGGATTATAACTTATTTACAACATTACTTTTCGTAATAGCTTTACTTAATAAGGACACGACATTTTCATTAAAAAAATCCACTAAGTACGTAAGTACGTACAAGGCTTTTCAGAGATATGGTAAAGATATTAAGGAATCTAAAACGGAAATAGCGAAAGCATTGTGCCTTAAAACAACTGAACTAAAATTGATTTTGTCACAATAGTGATATATAAAATTAGGGTTGCCATCCGTCCGGGTTTCCCCGGATTTGTCCTAGCTTAGAGAGCATCCGGGGAGCGTCCGGAGAAGGTTTCATTTGTAGACCGAGTTTTAAAAAATAAATAAATAAAAAAAATCTAAACCCAAACTTGGTTGGTGTAGGTTGCTCTGGACATGTCAATAACAACGCAGTGCACCACGGATGTGATTTACTGGCAGTAGACATAGAATCCATCATTTTAAAAATTTATAATTTTTTTTCCACTTACACAGTACGAACCGAAGCTCTTAAAGAATTCTGCGTAACGGCTGCGGTCGAATATAAACAGCTTCTGTATCATTCCAAAACGCGTTGGCTAAGCCTGTTTCCAGCTATCGAGCGAATTCTGAAGCTCTACCGTCCTTTACGTAATTATTTTGAAAGCATAGAAAGGCCACCTATTTTAATTAAACAGTTTTTCGAAAATCCTCTTTCGGAAGCATACCTGTTCCTTATACACTCAATTATGCCCACCATTCACACAAAAATACAGACATTAGAGAAAGGCGATAATTCAATTCTTGAAACAGAAAGCATACTTGCTTCTATAACAAAAAGTTTAGATCACCGAATTAAGGAAAATTTTGTGCCGCTGAACGTTCAGAGTATTATAAATAAAGAAGATGAAAACAGGAAACAAGAGTTTAAAAAATGCATACATGATTTCTACAATGAAATTAAAAGATATATTGAAGAATGGATGAAACCTTTAAAACAATTTGAGAAATTTGATTGGATGTTTTTGCCGAAAATTAATAACAACACAGAGTGGACTCTTATTGAAGACACTGTCCTCTATTTGAAAGATAAAAACATAGACATTGACGACTCAAAATTAATTGACGAGTGGGTGAATTTAAAGGCTTTTTGCCAAAACTTAACTGAACAAGATAAGCTTTTAAATTCCAATCAACTTTGGGTACAATTTTTTAAAACGCCAAATGCGAATTTATATTCGGAATTGCTGAAAATTGCGCAATATATTTTTTGCATGCCGGCGCATAATGCCAACGTGGAGAGGGTATTCTCATTAATTACACAACAATGGACTAAAGAAAGAAATTTACTAAGCGTAGAAACAATTTCTTCAATAATTAAAATTAAATTAAATTTCCAAGAATACAGCTGCACTGATTTTTATAAATTACTTTTAAAAAGGGAAGATATTCTAAAAGCTATCGGAAATAATGATAAATACAAAAAAACTGAGAAGTAAAAAGGCAAGAGGCTGAGGAAAACGCTTCAATAGCTAGATAGACAAATCATGTACCTAATTTTGAGTGCAATAATTGCTTTTTATTTTTGTAGTTGAAGTTATGATTGTTTTCATTGAGTAAAAACTACGAGTATTTAAAATATGGTTGTTGATCAAAACTTTAAGTTGATGAAAATGAGTATAGGATTGATTATTTTGTTTTAAAATTTTAATAATGTAACTTACATTGCTGTAGGTCTAAACTTTAAAAAAATTCTGTTTTGTTGTTTAATATTTAAGAAGACTGAATTTAGTTTATTTTCTGCTAAAATAGGTACATTTTGTTATGTAAATGACTGTTGATAAAAAGTACAGCAGATAATAATTATAGAACTATAGCTAAAAGAGTTACCTCGAAAATTGTAAGACTGAATACTAGATTGATCTAAGTAGGTACTTTTAAAATTTTAATTCACTAAATATATGTTTTTGTTTAATATTTTAATACGGTTTTGTTTTCTTATTTCAAGAATTTAAAAAGCTGATTTATATAAACAATTTGTAGCAAATTGTAATATGATTCTGTTTTGTTAAAATAATGAAAGAATAAAAAAGGTGATTTATGACATTTTCAACTGTTTTTTAATACATTGAATATGTTTAAAAGATCTTGTTGACATGTCCGGCTTTCGGACTCTAAAATCCGGGGTTTTCACGCGTCTTGTCCTGTTTTTCAAATTTTAGAGATGGCAACCCTATATAAAATGCATATGACCCAGTAAAATTAAAAGCTTTATTCGAATATGAAAAATATGACTTTCAAATGAAACACTAATAAGCAAAGTAAATATTTTTAAACAAAGCCAATACACAACCGTGACGAAAAACAATACTCTCGTTATAATTGGGGCAACACGTGTTACTGACATGGTAATTTGACGAAGCTACTCAATCGATATTTATTTATTTATTTATTTATTAAAACTTCCTGCAAACATGTTGCACATGGCGGACTTAATGCCACAGGCATTTTCTGTGATATTTTTTTAATACTGAGCTATCTTTTAAAATAAAAAAATATTATTATCATGGTAATTTTATAATAAGGTTTGGCAGTACAGTTGAAATTTTCGTCATGGTATTTGGTATTTATTTTTACAAAAATTTGTTCAAAAAGGTTAACTGTTAATACGAGAAATAATCATTATAGTTAAACGTCTTATAATATAGCCAATCAAACAAAAAGAAAACACAATAGGTGTTTTATTTTTGACCTATTTTTTATCTGCCTGACAATGGCATGGATTTCCCCAGTTACATCGGTTTCAAACGTCATCTCTGCATGGTGAACTTGTATATTTAAGATACATCAAAAATCTTTCAAAATACAGTTTGAAAAGACAATAAATATTACTGCCTTATTTAAAGTTAACAATATAATTGAAGTGCTAAAAGACATGTGTACGAATGTACGTCTATGAAAAACAAAAAAATAAAATATATCAAATTAACACATGTACGTACATACCCCTGTTATTGTAAATATGTACAAAATTACTTATTAAAATGGTTGGTGCTCAACAAGTGCCCTGTTCATGAAGCGTGTGAAACGAAGCCACAAATTGCTCTCTACCGATTAATTTATCAACGTTTTCGTCTTTACTTGGCTACCGGTCCAATGTCAGTGTCAATTACACCAGCTTACTAAATCGAAAATATTGATGTGATTTTCCACGTGAAAACAGTTATGCTAGTAAATATTAAACTTGTAATCAAATACATCAAAGACATTTTACTATTAATTTACTTAGGTAATCGCCAAGGTAATATTGTAAGAAGATTAAATGTTGATTAACCATTTGTATTAGCATATAAAGGATGGTTCTTATTTATTAATAGGCTAACATTCGTATCATAAAAACTATTTAAGTATTTACTCATTAGAAATTAGTATTATCCGTAAAATGCTAATCTAATCTAATTCTAATCAAACTAATACTAAGGCTAATCAAACACTAAAATAACTAAGAGGCTAGCTAATAGTAAACGATTTATTTACATAACTACCAACTACTTCATTTGTTAAGTCCTTGAAGAAATTTTAAGTAGGTACTTAATTTTATATTTATTATTAAAAAAAAAACAAAAAAAACAATGAATCTTTTTAAAAGAGGTTTTACCATATTTTGGACATACTCGTATTATATTTAGCGTTATTTTACTTACCTCACACATTTGCAACTGGAACAATCTCCTCTCTTTTTCCATTTCATCGGCTATTTCCGCCGGTGTTACTTCACTCCGAATCAAACCAGCTTCCTTAGCTTGCGATTTCTTTTCTTTTTCAATTTTTAGATATTTGGATTCATAGTCTTTCGACGCTTTGTCAAACGGCCTCTTCAAATCCCCTTTTACACCTCGAAGGTCGCCTTTTAAAAGACTATCGACTGGAAACATGACGATGTTGTTTATGTTTTGCATCTGTGAACAAATTCATTGGTTTTAAAATAACAATCTTGGTATAAAAAATACAATGATGTGTCATCTGTATACATCAGTTAAATTTTACTGTACAGGATGGCTTAAAGTGGTCTCCTTGTTGATCTTTAATGCGTTGTGTGCTGTGAATTCAAATCACGCACGGGACAACACTTAGTGTTATCTACAAATTCCTATGTAGTTGGTCGAATCTGTGTTTTCTTCGCGTCCGTTTCAAAGATTTCCCGTGGCACGGGAATATTATTAGTTTTTGAATTGTCTTTTCAAAGAAAATATTATATTTTTTTCGTAATTTTATGATTTTATATTTTTTATATAATTAACATAACGATAAATTGTCTATTATTATATTTTTGTATAATTTACGATTGGGATTTCATTTTTCTACCTGCTAGTATTACCTACTTATATGCAATCACATTTTAGTTAAAGAGTTCTATAACAATAATTTCGAATTTACTAGGACACATATGCATGGCGCAAATAGGCGACGAACGACGCGTCCTGATCTGAATAATAACGCTAGATTGAGAAATACTAATATGCATTTAAGTATGAGTAAGCATCGTTGGCAAAAGTGTATTAAAATAAAAGAAAACCTTGACCGCAAATCTCAAAACATAATTGCTGTATTCATAGTTACCGAATCGATATACGAGTATTACGGTATAAAGAATAGCATCGTTAAAATTGTTAATAGTATGAGTACGATAAGAAAAAACATACGTGCGTGCCTCGTTAAAAACGTCAGTTACAATAATGGGTTTAATAGATAAAGTAATTAAACATGAGTGAGTACAAAAAGTCAACACGCTACATGGAAACCCCATTCATGGCGCGTCGATTATGGATTCAATAAAGCGAATACGCCTGTGACAGACGGGACTCGGGAGGGAATTAGGAACAAAGGCTAGAAGTATATAATAAAACCCTTGTAACGACACAGATCATTGAATATTGTGCGAATTAGAAGCCACACAAGAACGTAAAATAATATTGTGTTTGTTTACAATTACTTTAATAAGGAGATTACATGATGAATATTTAAATATTTACTGCTATATCAAAGTTACTCTTAAAACTTGATTTTTTTTGACAGTGTTGACATAGATAGGTAGGTATTTTCTTTTTGACACGAAATGTGTGAAGCGGACGGACAAATTTGCTAATTTGAAAAGTTGAAAAAACCTAGAAAATATAGACGGAGATTTTTTTTTTTACTATTTACATTGAAGTTTTACATTTAGGTTAATTTCCGAGATACGATACTTCTGCTTTCAGCCTCGAAATAGAAAGACAACTTTAGGCGATAATATATTTTGTATGTTACTTCCTCTATACGCCACTTTTAACTAAGAAATAGATTCTACAAGAAAGCCGTATTCACTTTTTACTTTCTTGCGATTTTGTTAAAAGGTCTTGAATGGTTTACTAACAACATGTAACGCTTATTAACGGTATAAACGTATTACGGAACATATCAGTAACTATGGAATGTGATAACCAGAGTCATCAAAAATCGATAACAGCGATAAAATGAATTTCCAAAAAATAGTAGTCCAATCTGTGGCGATCAAAAGCTTTTCCGTATTTGATACTCTCATCGCAGAACGTCACATACACGCTCGATTAATCGTGAACGGCTTATCAAAACGCAGAATTAAATTTCAAACGAACATTTTTGTCCAATGTCCACGTTCTAATTCTACTGAAGTTACGTGATCCCAGCAGGCATTAAATTACCTATAGGGATTCTCTTCAGTTATACTGTGAAGCAGAAGTTTAAGCATTTGTTCGAATTTGGAACTTTAAATAGCTCTTGAACATAAGGTAATTTGATTCTATTCACCAGACACTACATGTAATATGTATAAAAGGACTAACGTGTAACATTGATAAGATACCGCAGTTTATTACCATTCCGATGCAATTTATGTCAACACCCAAACTATTATCGCGGTGATAATACACAAAAAAATTACTGAATGTTACAGCACAATGTCATAAAAGCATTACCTTCGAGATAGACAAAACACTGCAATTATTATAGTACAAAATAGGCGCAAAAAGAACTGTTTATTGGTTCACGGTACATTAACGAAACAATTATCATTGTTTGAAACAAGAGCACGTGCGATCTGTACCTACGCTTAACTATATTGTATGTTAATTGTTAGTCACACGCGTATAAGTCGGTAAAACACATAGTAAGCGTTGTGTAAAATATTTAATAATGATGGAATTTTTATTGGCTTCATAGAAAAAGAAAATCGTATTAAGTACATGACATAAAATTAAATAAACTGACTTAAGCACGTATGTAACAACGAAACCTAAGTTTAATGGGATGGGGGTTAAGGGGTTAAATTATGAAATTGCCGTTTTGTGGTAATATATACTTTGAATTGACATAAAATCTTCATGGTGCGAGATTTTCGAGTGAATCTTTTTCCACATGATGCCTATGAGGTTCTTATTTTAAATGTGCAACATTCGACTGTCAATTCTTTTTTTTATTCAGTTTACGACAGGAAAGACGGACATTTCAAAAATCTGAGTAATCTTTGAATACGAGTTCAGATGCGGAACAAACGCGGCAGAAACAATATCAATGCTAGGTTTGGAAAGGAGACTGCTAATGAACGACCTGTTCGTTCTTGGTTTAAAGTTTTAAACGATTTTGTAATGGAAACTTCGACTTGAAGAACGAACCACGTGGAAGACCGCCTGCACACGTGAATAACGCTGAATTGAAGGAGATGGTGGAAGACGATCCAAGTCAAACTACCCAGAAATTATCTGCATAGTTTAACGTTTTACTTACCAACAAATATTGATATATTTGCATCTAATCAATAAGAAAAAATGTAAGATGAGAAATAGGTGCCTCATGATTTGACTGAAATAAAGGAATATTGGGTCGAATCGTGACATGTGACGAAAAGTGGCAAAGAAACGAAGTCTTTACAATAACCAAAAGCGAAAAATGCAATGGCTGACTCCAGGTCAAACACCGCAACAGTGTCATATAGCAACGCTTACTGATAAAAAGGTAATGGTAACTGTTTGGTGGTCTATTCATGGTGTTATTCACTAGTGGGGGTGTGTCAGTGTGTCATTCGCAATGAGTATGGAGATCTCTACTTTTGGTTTCTGCTCATGCTTTCCATTAGGCAAAGTAGTCACAAAAAATATGTAGCCTCGTATATACCGGCCCATTATTACGAATCGGTCATTAAAATCGGTGCAGTAGGTAGTTTAGACTCTACAGGGACCATACAAACATACATTGACTGCTAAAATTATTACCCTTCCCGTCCGCAAGGCTGTGTGCTATCGTCTACTTTTTTTCTCCTCCGGGTCAACGACATGCTGAAAATTAGCGGCATTCATTGTTATGCGGATGACAGCACGGGCGATGCTTTTTACACCGAACGCGCTAATATTTCTCGGGAAAACATCATTGATAGTCGAAATAAACTTGTGTATGAAATTGAGACCTCTTTGAAAAACTTCTCAGATTGGGGTAGACTTAATTTAGTGCAATTTAATCCTACAAAGACACAAATTTACGCAATTCAATTAAATCGGGTAAAAAAGAAACATAAATGTAAGTAATAACTTCAACGCCATCACCAATTTATGAATTAATAAAGTCATTAATTCTGATTTTCATAAACGTTTCATAATTATTTTATGACTTGTAGACAATTCTATTTAAAATTACATCCCTTGTCGAGGATCAAACGTACTTTTATTTCAGATGCTCACCACCAACACTCACTATGTATCGTGTCGTGTTACGTTGTTAAAAGTGATAGCAAGATGACTTAAACATTATCCCTTTTAATACTTTGTACGTGTATATATGTGTTTATAATACGGAATGTCTTTAAAATAGTATGACTAATACTAATGATAAATACGCTTAAGCTGACTTAAAAGTAAAAAACTTTCTCTTCTGAAAATAAGAAGTGGAAGGCAATTATTATAATTATTCATTGGAGAAAATAATACACCCGTACGTAACAGGAAAAAGGATCATTACTGGTCAGTCAGTACAATTTATATTCATGATAAGATATGGACCTATCTTTGTCATTTTTATAATCTAATCAATTAGTAGGTACACATCAAACTGTTTGTTGTTAATAAAACAGTGAAAATAATATTAATTTGCACTGTGAAAAGGGTCACGTTTAGACATAGGTACTCGTATATTCTGATTATTATTTGTATATGTTGTGTGCTGCCATCAGACGTCCACAACCCGATTCGAAATTAAGCGATATCACAGTTCTGTAGAAAGACAGGATTATTTGGGTACAAACTAATCGTAACGATTGCCACAGATGTTCGTATGACAACCGGGATTGGCATTAACATGCTCTCTGAGACTTGTCTCCGACTGGGTATTAATGTGTTAAGAAAGGTCACCCATCCATAGACTGACCTGACTAAGATTGCTTAATTTTGAAATGTATTAACCTACTCGGTTACCACCCTGCTTTAAACCCTGCTTTTAACTTATAGTTAAAATACAATTATGTTAAATTTAACGAAATAATTGATTAATAGCTACCTAAATATAACTGGGCGTAAAATTTGAGGGTCTTGATAAAATGTTGGCATTTAAATTAAAAATGTAAGAGCGTCGAGCCATTACTCAATATTTAAAGCTCGGTGATAGGTCAAATGAATAAAACGAAATTGAGCGGTCGATTTTATAATTGTAAACAAATATTTGTCATTAGCTGGAAAAAGATAACACGAGATTATATTTTTTTAGAGCAGGTACATTGAGTTCACAATGTTGCAAAGTAGACAAAAACTCGAACTGTAATATTTTAGTAAAAAATCAAGGTCATTGTTCGACCTTGCCAAATACGTTTGTGATGTAAGTCGACATACATTCTTAAACCTTTCTTTTTTCTATGATGAAACCTTAGGGATTGAACATAGCCCATATATTAAGGTGAGCGATAATAACTGGCAATCGAGTACCTGCCAAGGAGATGCCTGTCTACCTCAAATACCTCGCTATTTCAAATCTATCTATTTCAAATACCACGATAATGCTTAAAACATTCAACATGGTTATATTCGGACACTATCGTCGATTGCGCAGTCAAGTACGCGAAGAGAACACAAATAGCACAACTAAGGTGAATTAAGTCATACATTATATTTATTATCATTACAGTAACAGACACAATTCGGAATAAGCGGAGCGAAGAGCGGTGACACCTCATGCGAAACGCGACAAGTTGTCGACTCATCGTTAAGTACCTAAATCCCAACAAGTTTTGAACGATGTGCTTTCATACTAAACATAAAAAATCTTCCATCAGAAAAAAACATACTTAGTAAGTCAAACAAACGAAGCGTCGTATTTAACCCGGTATTGTGTGTAGCCGTATATGGGTATAGCGCATGACGCCACTATAAGTACACAATATTATTACAGTAATCAATTATTATGCCATTGTCTACAAACAGAATCGGTGCCGTTTCGTATTTGCGCGATCAATACATACACTTCGTAATGTTATTGTCCTAAACCTTGGATACACGAATCATAAAATAAAAAATCTGTAAGAATAAAACGACAGTTAAGGAATTAAAATCAATAAGAACATTTTGTTTATTCATCTAGAAAAACTGTAGCCATAGAACAATTGCGAAATCTCTGATCGCATACATAAATGTCAACTAATAGTTAGTGATTTTACGAACATGACCCGGGAGGAAGGACAAAGAAGGATCGTGTCAAGGACAGGTCGAGGATTCTGCGCAGTAAAAGATCAGAAATTCGACTTACAGTGTAGAATAGAGCGAGGTTAACTTCTCGTGATATGTGTCAAAAACTGAAAAAAACATTCTCTAAAAATGTTCAAACTTCTAGACTTTTCTAATTCCGTTAGAAAATTTGAAAAGTATTTCTGTGCTGCCCTACATTTTCAAACATACTTAATGTGGCTATTAAATTTATATAGTTGGTCTAGAATTTTGTACGCGCTCAAGTAATCCTGCAAAGTGCGTACTAAAATGTTATGTACGTCAGTTACTAAGTCTTAAAGATAAGTGATATATACCTAGTATACGCTGCACTGCATGTACTAACAGATTGTATTTTACAAAATGTTAAAGGTAGTTACTAGCTTCTGCAGAAAGAATACATTTGAATAGTACTCGAATATGATATTATGCATTGAAACATTTTTCTTTTGAAAAAAAAAACTGTAACCAAATTAGTCTACTTCAAACGTTTAATTAAATAGTATTTTAGTTTACGATCTAACATTAAACTATGTATTGCATGCAGATAGCAACTTTAGCCAGGTCGTATCATCACCCTGACCTATTTACAAGAAAATCTGCGCTAGCCGTTGCGCCTACGCAATGTTACCAAGTCAAACGCCTGTTATCGTTTGAAATTGAATATCTAATATATATAATAGGTTATCTAATATATAATTACATTGAATACTTTTGCAATACAAATATGTATAAAATAAATATGCATTGCCCTGGTCTTAGTTCTGTGAAATGACTAATTAAAGTCATAATGCTTGTATGTTATTGACGTTCCTAATACAACAATGATATGTGCATGTGGATTAAATGACTTCAGAATTAGCGCGTAACGCTTTTATCGTATTTCAACAGAAAATAGGATCAATTTAATCATGTCAAATGTGCATGCAGTCGCGATTTATAATTGGTAAGCCGAATGGAAACTCGCTTATTCATATTAAAAAATGTGTTTATTATAAATGTATACAACAACGCTTTCCTTCTGTATCAGGTTTTTAATTACGAGAAGCTGTCTGATGCGAGCCTCTAAAGGACTAGGTCAAGGATCTCTGATATGAAAATCGGCACAATGAGTGCCGAATCAACATCCCACAAGTCGACTAACTCGTGGGTCAAATCAAAACCTATGTAATATGAACGGGATGTTTGTATTTCATTTGTTCTGATTGTGGTCATAACGATAGGTTTTTTGTTATTTCCAATACCCATATGCTTATAGTTACAATGTTGAAGAACTGCATCACGAAGACTTCGCAGAGTCTATCTGAGTAACAGTGATGTCAACCATAATTCCTTGTCGCTCTAATAGGTCTATTACCACCGTATCAGGCTTATTGAACATAATAGTTCTATAAGTGATAACAGGCCAATCTCTGCACAATGTTACACGACCATTGACAAAAATTGAGTCGAGTACACACCTGTATTATGGCAAGTTCATTGAGAACCTTGTATCGTTAGAGATGCCATATTCAAGGCAGTTCATAGGAAGTGTTGATGAATCGTCCGGGTCGCTTGATGATGAGTATTGTATATCATTATTGGTATGAATTTTATTATATAGGTACTAGGCGACTACCATAGAAGTGCATACAACTGCACTGGAATAACCTGAGATTCGTAGAATATTTGATCTAGTGAAATTTTGTTGGTCACAAATGGTAAAATAAAATACATAGTCTTAAAGCAAGTTAAGTTCGGGATTGCACAATACTAACAATATTGCAAAAAAAACACCTCTGAGGTTTGTTTCGGCATTTCTTCCTAGAGTGAATCTTAGGAAATGCCAGTCTCTTCTGGCTGTAAACTTCCACGTGTAAAAATATCTGTAAAGATTTATTTATTTATTTAAAACTTCATGCACACATGTACAACGGCGGGCTTAATGCCCAAGGCATTCTCTACCAGCCAACCTTTGGGAGATGTGGAAATTTTGTGAGGTAGGTGCATTGTGGTGGAAATAGAGGTTGTGATTGCTATCAATATATGGGCTAACATAGACTAACATAATTCATAATACACATATACATAAAATATATATATATGGATATACATACACACTAATACATAAACCTTACATATGTACACCGTGAGTAGGATTTACTTATAAAGTAAATATCATTTATCATACCGCATAGTATTTAGTTATTAAAACCGTTTAATTAATTAACCATCTTGAAAAACAGTCTAACAGTTCGTCTTATCCTAACGTAAAACTATTAAAACTTATGTTGCAGCTACTTCCTAATATTCCTTTTAAAGCCATTATATTATAACACACTGTCAGCGGAAGGAACAAATATAGGCACGCAAAGTAATTAATGTTCTTATCTTTTGTGACACTTCCTTAGCAGGGTAGCCTAATTAAAAGGGCAATGCCGATGCACCTCTTGAAGCGTACATATATAATAAGTCTTTTAAAAGGAAGAAAAAAAAACTTTAATAAAATAGGGATCACAACTTTTCAAGGTAATTACCGGAAGAAGAGGTACCTAGGTATATTTATTTCCGGATATCTTTGTGACGGACATTAGTCTGTCAGGCTAACTATAAATCGAAGTAGTAGATAAATCTACATCTTTATACTAATAATAAAGCTGAAGAGCTTGTTTGTTTGTTTGTTTGAACGCGCTAATCTCAGGAACCGCTGGTCCGATTTGAAAAATGATTTCAGTGTTGGATAGTTCATTTATCGAGGAAGGCTATAGGCTATATATCATCACGCTACTACTAATAGGAGCGGAGCACCAATGAAGGATGTTTCAAAAACGGGGGAAAATTTTCCTCTGTATCAGGTTTTTACTACTACGGCTACGGGCAATATAAGACGCAAACGAGGTTGCGTGGGTCAGCTGGTATTTAATATTGCTGCCCATAGTTTATAAATAAAACAGTTACATAATAATGAGGAAGAATAAAACATTTATTACATAACTATAGCATTTATATTGCATAATCAAGAACTTGAACTTTAAAAAGGTAAATGTATATAAGTAAATCAATCAAGTACGAACGTTATAGAAAGGTGATAAAGCGGAGGCGAAAATGTTACCGTATTTATTTCAATTAATTTGCAATTTACGATGTAGAAATTAGGTTATTTCGTGCGATGTCAAATTATCATATTTGAGCCGACATAGTCGTTCCCTCTTCGCAATGAGATGCTGGCGAGCGAGACATCCGCTGCAGGCTCCCTCAATGTTAGATATAATATCCGCTTTCTTCTGCGACTGATTGTGATTACGTTGAGATCGAGGGTTGATGGGTTAGTACTTGGTGCTTACGTATAGTTGAAATGTTTATCGTGAAATTATTATTTAACACCCTCATTGCAAGTGCTATATTAACACTAGGGCAATAGAAACTGTATCTTTAATCAAAGTAATTAGAAGAACAAGACTTACTACCAGCTCGTTAGAAACTCCAAATGACACTATATTTATTTATTTATTTAAATTGAATTAGGTAACGTACTAAGATTTTATACCTATTAAAACAGCAGACGTTCCAACAACAACAACTCGATATAATAATATATAAGTGGTTTTATGTTTAGGTACTAGTGGGTTTTCTAGTGCATCATAATTTTCTTAACTTCAATGCTCAATATCATGTGTGTACTTTCGCGTATAGATCGTAATTTAAGACCTGTGTTTGTATTTATTTGCATATAAACTGATTATTGAACTTTTTTAATTCGATTGTAATAATTACGAGTATTATCTGTAAACAAGGTGTAATGAGTGCATTTTTTATAAATAAATAATAATTATTATTATTTATACTACTCACTACAGAAAAGTAATATAATAAAATATATAGCTTTCACTTTTAACTTTTTTTAAATAGTAGAAATTGAAAACGAAAAGGTCGATTCTCATTGTAATAAAAGCTTATTTAGGCCATTTCACTTTGAGCTTCATGTTAAAAGAACCAAAGCTATGAACTTAAGTCACGTAAGGTTAAACGGTTATTTAGGTCTTAAAATGTAAAAATGTACCACCACCAGCATAGAGTCAATATTTAACGAACTCGAGACTTTATGTTTGCGGTTTTAATGTTAGGTTTATACCCGTTTTGTACGTTTTGTAACTACTATGTGTAATATTGATTGCACTGTAACTCGTAAATATGTATTCTGCTGCGAACAACTATGAACTAGGACACACGCTAGTGACATTAAAATGTTTTAAGATAAATTCGGGTAACACTGCTTGTAAGAGAGATAGAACACAGCAAGACCAATGCCCTAATCAGTTCCACCTGGCTGAATAAGTGTTTTTATTCGTATTACGAGTAGAAGTGGCAGTCAATATTAATTAAATAAGAAATAAGTTTTAATTAACGATTTAATCTTATTAAACCAGTAAATATAAACACGTCATTTTTAATTATGAGCTTCGTAGTGAGTCAAGCAGATTATAGGTGAGAAGAGATAATGTTTTCGTTTTTCAATAAAATTACATTAAAATCTAACATCTATCAACAACAAAGATTCACTAGGCTGCTGATATTATGGTATGAACAAACTTACCAAGGTTTTCATGAGTGCAGACAGTTCTTTGGTGACAACAGCAAACTTGAAGAATGCTGCACCGATATCTGGCTCGGAGTCTTTACTGAGCGCATTTCCTCCAAGCCTTTCCAGCGCCCGAGATAGGTACATCTCATTGTCCACGTGTGCTGTACAGAAAACAAAGTAACAATTTTAATATAATACTGTTGCGCCATAACCAGATGGAACTCAATTATACGAGAACGATCGAGAACTATCGAGGACAACGCCATCTAGCGTCGAAAAGCGCGCAACTGTGGGCATTATGACAATTACTCGACGCTAGATGGCGCTACAAGAAGCTCTAGAGTAATCTATTTAGCCTAGAAACATCGATCGAATACTTTCGTACTTTCGAGTAATTTCCACGGCCATATAAAAGCGAAACGTGTTGGCCGTAGGGGCAGTATTGTTTCACGATACAGCGGATAAACATCGAAGAGATCTTCTAGTGCGACTAACGAGTGATTTAGTGATTTCTTATTGTAAAAAGTGTTCTTAATAAATATTGTGTTATTTTTGGTAATTAATCGAGTACTTTAATTTATTTAATACCCAGCTCGTAACAATACTAAGGACGAGATAAGTGCACTGTCTGATGACGTTTGCAATGCAATTTTATCAGGAAGTGTTGACATTTATCAAGAACTGATACCTATGGACGATAAACATAGAAACATTCACTTACTAGAACTGTACTTTCCTTAAAGTATATTTATGTATGTATACATTATAGGAAAATATACGTAATACTCGTAATATTAATTGACCGAAAGATTTACATACCAAAAGTAAAACTTTTAAATAAGATTGTATCACTAAATATATAAGTTCGTATTATATATAGTAAGTAAATTACATCAACGTGTATGTCATTATTGATTCAGTACCAATATATAAAAAGAGAAGTACCTATGTATATAAAAACCCTATTGTATAAGTTCATTTAATAGGACATACAGTGAAATTTTACTGGCAAAATACAATTTTGCAGTTTCTCGGTTGTTCCATAAAGGCTAGTTTTATTTTACTTTAGCTGTCGGACATTTAATTAGTTTTCCAGGCGGATTTAATCTGTAAAAGAGAACCGTCGGCAGTTTGTTGCGCTTAAGATTAATCAATACATTTCTACGTAATTATATGTATAGGTAGTGGAGTATGGCTCTCGTTATATTATTTTTTATTCGAGTAAAACATCGGTAAAACAAAAGGCGAGCGTCGTAGCCCTGTTTAGGTATATTATTTTTTTTTATAAATTCAGACATCATTTAACTTGGTGTTGCATAAAGTAGATAATAGCTCTGACACTTTTGCAAGTTTTAATGTTGAAGTATTTAAAAAAAACTTATATTGAATGGGGTTCGTGGTTTACTGGTAACCGAATAGGTTAACACATTGCAAAGTTAAATAATCCTAGCCATATCGGTCTATGTCTGGATTACCATTTATTAATAGATTGAGACACCTTCCCTTCTCGAATAGCGCGTTAGGTCGTCTGTTCCGGTTGTCATACGAACATCTTTGGCAATCGTTAAGGGTAGTTGGAGCCCCCAAAAGTCCGAGAAGTCTTTCTATAGATTTTGATGTCTTGGTTTAAATAAAAAAAAAACAAGTCGTGTCGTAGGAGATTTAAGCCGACCTCAATTGAGTTTCGGAAACAAGGTATATTAAGTATGGGTAAAAATTTCAGGTGAAAACTGATAATTTTGAGGTAATTTAACTTTCATGTTCTCAAAGAACTATAAAAAGTGTTTTTGACTAGAAAGGAAGACCATAAATAGCAATAGCTCTTTTATTAAAAAAATAAGACAGTACAGATAACATTTTTTTTTTTATTTGATTAAAAATTCGACTGTTTAAAATTTATTTATTAACGCTGCATATTTATACTATTTCTTAAAATTTGTAACAGTACATCGAAAAAGTGTAAGAGATCCGTGTCGTGGTCGTGGCCCACATTTGTCTAGCTCAATCCCACCGACGCTTTCTGAATATTAAATGGCAAAGCACAGAACCTTACGCTTTTCAATTTCTCCGTGGAATACTGTTTTAACCTTCACTTAGAATGGGTTACATCGTCCATGGCCTGTCATTTAATTGGCCTAGTAAATTATGTATTATTAAAGATATAAATTTTAGTATAAGGGCGGACGTCGAATGTCATTATTCTACATCAACGGAAAGTAGTAAGCAGGTTTTGATTTACCTTAAAAAAAATCTATGGTTTAAATATAATAGAAAATTAGAAATCACTTAGAAACATGTAAGGACTGAATATATAATGGTCTGGTCATAAATATTTGATTTCAACTTCATTATTAACTCTGTGTTCCTGAAAAATAGGATATTGACGGAGAGTCCATACGATGAAAAACAGTGAACGGTAGGCGAATACACTTTAGTTTCCAGATCAATTTAGAATGGTCCCATAACTCTCGATTTTATTTTTTTGAAACATAATATTTTGATCGAAGATCTAAGTAAGTGGCGTGCAATTGGAGAGGCCTATATCCAGCAGTGGACTGCGATAGGCTGATGATGATGATTTACATCGGTGCCCAATTTCTAAAGATTTGACAGACACAAAAACAATTCAAAACGGTAAGCTCAAGCTTATTTTAACGCTACCCTTCTAAAAACATTAAAGTAATTTAAGTAAGTCACTTACACACACTGTATTGTATTTAAATTTAGAAATTTTTATAACGTAGGTTTGTAAAAAGTTTTGAAGTATTACACAGTATTACATAAAGATTTTTTGAATATGTAACTCCATTCCTAAAAATACATCTTTTCTTTTTGGATATTGCTGATTATGATAGATAACATGTGTCTATTGTGGCTGTATGTGTATTTTGCATTATTTTACTCCTTTCAAACATAAATTAATTACATAGGAATACAAGGGATAACATTCGCGTTTGTTTTTGTGAGTGTGAAAAATCCAGGACTTGTTACATTATTGATTGACCTTATCAAATTATACGATTACTAGACGATTACTTCACGTAAATTTGTTTTAATATTTATTTGCACAATTTTAAAAGTCCCCCCAATAAAACGTTTCCCAAATACCATCGTCTTCGAATCCTGGCACGATTCCAAGAACGGTTGTATCATTTAGTTACATCGATACTTAACAATTTGCGCTCATCGATGTAGAAAAAATCTTCATAATTTACATCTAGGAAACACTATAAATATTGAACGGCGTTCTTCCCTAAACACTGCATCATCATTATATAGGAATGCTTGTGTTTTTGTTTCGTTGTTTTTGCAGGCGCGTGCTGGCAGAGCGCGCGACCTTGCCAGCTGCGCCGGCCCGTAATCCGAACTCGCACGACCTGTTCCGAGCGAAAACTTGTGCTTGACGCTGCAAGGCGTCTAATTCAACAAAATAAACAGAATTTAGCACGGGATGCAATTTTAAAAGGACCTGTGATTCAAGCAGAAAATATGTGACTGATGACATTTGTTTGCAAAATGCCTATGCGCATTAAATAGAGTAATCCACTGTTTAATTAGTCATATACGTTATATACATAATTATGCAGAGTTCGAATGTGGCACAGTTAAATAATGTCATATTTAGACATTGCATATGTGTCTACACTCTAATATGAGGTAAGACGGTCACCTGTTATCTTATCATTCAGGTAACATTTAAATAAGACTTTTGAAGGCGACTAAGAAAGTAAAACGTTTCTAATTTTCACAGTTACAGCAGATATACTGCACATGAATTATAATTATGTATTTTATAGTTATGTTATTATTCTCTATTATAAATAGAAAGAATTTGCAGGTGTGAGCTGTATTGCCAAAATACATCTGGGCTCTTGAATATTAATTTAAACTGTCTAGTACACAATTCTGTAGCGAGCAAAACCAGACATTCGACCTACTTTCCTTGACAAGTCGCATATGAAGGGAAATTCATTCGTGACCGACTACCGCCACTCGAATAATTTGATATTTATTTCAAGTTTACTCATGTTTGATCAGATGAACTAAAGCGTTAATTATAAAATCACAAAAAAATACTTGAATAATCCTTTTTACTAATATTGTAAACGCAAAAGCTTGTGAGTATGTAAGTGAGTATGTTTGTTGCTCTTTCACGCAAAAACTACTGAATGGATTTTGATGAAACTTTACAATAATATAGCTTATACATCAGAATAACGCATAGGCTACAATTATAAAGATACTAGCTTTGCCTCACGGTGTTGCCCGCGGTTATTGTCGTACCGCGGGTAACATCGCGGGGTTCAGCTAGTATAGAAATATAATTAAAATTGTTGAATTTTATTGTACATGTAAATAAGTTTGCAAAGTTTTCTAATTCTAAAAGCAATTCCTCGTAAAAGTAAAACAACGGTCATTTAATTTAGAGGTGATTTAACATGCAAACTTCACTGAGTCCTCATAAACAAAAAAAAAAAGATATTTCGTAAAAAATCGACTTCGACAACCACATTTTGATGAGATTAAGTAAAGCTATTCAAGTAGTTAGTAATATATGTGATTCATGTACAAATGCAAAAAAAAATGCAAAGAAGTATGGCAGTAATTTGTCTGCTTTTTGTACAAGTTATAAATTACGGAATTTGTTTATGATTAAGTTAATTAACAAGAATTAACGCTTATAATACTGGATATAAGCTTGAAGCTTTGACCTTCGTGAGGTTACATTTTGCTGCACTTGCTTTTAATTCTAACGTAATTATTACTGTACGTACTAATGTATACCCTAATTCCCAATACGTATTTCCTATACCAATCCGTAGACCAATACTTCCTTTCTAAGTTAAAGTTTGTTAGGGATAACGGTATAGTCAAATAGTTTTTATTAAAAATGTAAAAATGTTATATACAACTAGCTGTTGCCCGCGGCTCCGCCCGCGTTTATGTCGGTTTTTTCGTGTTTATTCGCGGTCGCGGATATGTGACTGATACAAAAATTAGATAAAAACAATCCTTGATGCGGATTATAAATCATTCTAAAATTTCAGCTCGATCGGTGCAGAAATTTTTGAGTTTTTGAAGCGTACACAAACCAACATAACATTTTTATATATATAGATATATTACTTACTTAAATAGGCATATAAGACAACATAATGTTGTACACTTCGTACACTAACATTGTAACAAATCATATCGTTGATATTCGTCGTCAATGTTTTAACTATAACAGGATGCGGTTTACTGTCATTGTAATCAATATAGCTATATTATTGCTTATTCAAATAAGAAGTGAGTGGAGTGTCTATTAATTATGTGTTATTATATCTCTACAGGTACTATTTGTTGCGATATTTGGGTCATTCTAGTTCACCGAGTTGAACAGCCTTTCGTCCTAGGAAGCCGGTTTTGGTCGTTGAGACCATAAGCTGTTTTTGTATATACTTACTACATATAGTGTTTATTTTGCGAGTAGATACGATGCAAATATATTGAACGTACATTTAAAAAATAGTTTTAAGCATGTAAGATATTCTGCAATTTTTTTTAACCTATGTAATGTATTGTTTCTATACGCATTACGATCTCAAAATGTAATTATTTATCTGACATATACATATATGAAGGTTTCCTTCTTTTTCGTAACATGGATATGGTATGAGACGGATATCAGCGAGAATTCTTATTTTCGACAAAATCAAAAACCGACTCATAAACTTTGTTAAATTTAATTGTTAACTTGTAGTTCCATTAGCAATAATTTTGAATACTATGTCCACTATGACTTATAATATTTTCCATAGCCAGTGATTTAACAATCAAAAATAAAATAAATAAAATCAAAAACCGACTCATAAACTTTGTTTTAAATTTAATTGTTAATTTGTAGTTCCATTAGCAATAATTTTGAATAGTATGTCCACTATGACTTATAATATTTTCCATCGCCAGTGATTTAACAATTGAAACTATTTGAAACGAAGTAATTAGTAAAAAAAATCTGTAAGTTAGTTCCACATATTTTACAAAAAACATAACTTTTAAAGGACTTTCGTTATTATTCATATAATGTAGCTGTTATGTTACAACATACATTTGGTATACTAACATGTACCTAATATATTGTTTCCAGATACAGATTAAATACCAGCTTACCTAAGAATCTTTGTCTAACTAGATGAGGAAATTATGTATATTATTCACATCTATTTGCCCAGGAAAAAAAATGTAAAATGTTAATATACAGTTCAAGGTTTAACGATATTTTTATAAAGTGACATAGGTCCATGTTTTGTCATACACATTTGTAACATATAAATGAAGACACTCTATGAAGATCGTGAACTCTTTAACTCCGAAAATCCATAAAACTTTACTACTACTAGTTACGTGTTGTGTTTCACAAACAATTCTTAGGTTCGATGATTTACGACGGAGACCGTAAAGAATTTGTGAGTATGTTATTTTACTCATAACGTCTCTAAGTATGTCTTTAATAATAATCACTTTCCATTATTTTATTATGCTTTCACTCAAGCTAGTACAGCTATCGACAGAATGGCTCTATTGGTAAGTAACACATGTATGATGTTCACCGTCCTACATAAATTTAGTAATATGTAATTTATGCGCTTAAGATGAGTTGTAGCTTTTCAAGTACCAAAATGGAATTTATTTTTATAAACATTCGAACGGTGCATCGGATATGCGGTCTATTCTAGTCTGATCTATTCATACCATATAACTTCCTCTATTTCTATTTTTAATCAAGTTTCGTTCTCCTGTCGCACGTATACATGCCACTAGAGAGTGGCATACAAATAAAATGCCTCACAACGAATATTGTCCGCATGAACTTATAGGGGAATTTTTAAGTTATTAGTTTTATTTATTGCCTTCTACTTTGTTGTTGGTCCTGTACTCTAATTGATTGTACTGTGATTGTTTTTTTGTGAAACAACTTACAATAAGATTAAAGATGAGAGTGAGACACGTAGGTTTCGCATAATAAAAATACGGAAACACGACTATAAAAATCCTTCAAAAAGATTCATCAATCATCGACATAATTTCCAACATTTTGTTTGTATTATATTTTACCTTGCTAACAAGCAGTTTTATTTCATGACTCACTACTTACCATTACCGGAGTTATGAATTGCTTTTATGGCTTTTTTTAATTTCGTTAGGCCATCTCGGTCGAAATCCAATGTCTGAAACAAACAGAAAAAGTATTTTAAAACATGTCGATGAAGAAACAAGCTATACAAGAAAAATGTGCCACTTTTAATTGGCAATAGGGTCAGATGTTGCGAACAGAGATTTGCTCTAAACTTTTGAATATTGACAATGTGCCACCAGTATAAATACTTGTCCACAATAGCAGCCACGAGCCATTCAACTCTGTTTGGAAGCACATCGAACATCTGTCGCCCCAGCCGGCGATTAGTCAATGGTCCCCTTGAATTGTAAAATCGGCCCCGTACAAAAATAAAACTCGCAACGAATTCATGGTGCACCTTGATTCCATTTTTTTTAATGAAATGTTAACTCACCCTTTAGGGTATTTGAAAGTTTTACTTTGATAGGTCCCTACGGAGTGAAACAAAAGGAATGTTTGTTTCCAAACGATAAACACGCTAAATTCTACTGTGATAAAATACTATATTCTTTAACAGTAATAAACTGCAATAGGTAATTAATGCGCAGTTAGATTTACTAGGAACAGCAACCCAAACGCTTTTCGTCACAACTCGAATTATGTATTTTAGTGGTATCTTAATAGGGATATTGTTGCTCGTATATCACTTTGAAAGACTGATAATTATGTAATAGCGTAGTATATAAGTATGACAGTAATCTATATAGAAAGCGGAATCGCATTGATATTTGAAGATTATTATGTGCTTGCAGTTATGCAGTTTCAATATGTCATGTGAGATTAATTAAATGAGTACTTATAAAAGTTTGTTCTTAGTAAATTCAATGTGTGTTAACTTTGAAATCCAACAGCAGTAAGTCACAGACCTGTTAGGGGTAGCAGCATGTACCATTAGGTATTACTAATTCAATTCGTTTAAACCTGCGGGGGCATACTGAAGTAAGATTTCAATATACGCCACTCGGTCACGGTCCAAATCAGTTTAATGATCACTTTAATTGATGTTGATAATAAGTGGTACGAGCAGTAAGTGTCAATGACCTCAACTAGTGAACATTGCCTGCACTTCTAATAAAACTGATATGTATACAGTTTAAATGATATGTGATGATACATAATATGAATGAAGTAATAATTGAGTTACATATTTACGGTTTGTACATATTGTATCACATGAGTCACCTATAAACTTATATCAGGCGATATGATGGGAAGTAATTACCGTCGCCCATGGACACCCGCAACACCTTTCAAGAAGCAGTACGCTCTTTTCTTGAAGGTTTGTTTCTTTTCTTGTATGCAAAACGAACATGTTGTCAAACAACACATTATCTTCAAATCATATCTCTCTCCCATGGAAAACAAAATTACTTTTAGTGACTTAAGAAACTTTGCTTTACAGGTTGTACCTAATTGTAAATTAGAAATTTAAATCTCCTCCAGGAAATGTAAGATCAATGCAAAGCCGTGTTTGACGAAACCATGTTATTAAATTAAAAAAATCACAATTATACGTTCAGATTTTTATTAATTTAATTAAACTCCACAAGTTTATTAATAGAGACTATAATCTGCCATCGCCGGTTATTTTTAAGATTCTCCAATATCCATCTCTAAATTACACGTGATTGGAAAAGCTACAAAACAAATGAAAGTTATTTGCTGTCGATGTTAGTTCTCCCGGATAGATCTCGCTGCTCGCGTATATAAAACGTATACAAGAACTGTAAATGAAAGTTATTGAGGAGACAAACGTCATAGAAAACTCAATTTTGCAGCTGATGTCCGAACTACACACATACACATATTAGGTTTGCAGAAACAGAAATTTATGAATTGATTTAAATATACAATTAAACTTAGCTGTCTTACTTGAGACGAATCCCTACGGGGCCTTGTATTGCACATATAAACCCCCGCCTCCACTCTCCTCTGTGTCAGTTATCGCGGTGAAGAGTAGCAAATTTTATAAAAATCGGTGCAGCCGTTTAGCCGTTCAGACAGAGTTATCAGACAGTATAGATGTCTATAATAACGAAAAAAAAATAAAAGATACATTTTACTCAGCTAAAATGTTAGATGTTCATCTTTTTATTGCAAGTGGTTGACTTGTTATCCGTTACAAAGCTTTTTCAATAAGAATATTATTAAAGTAGACTGTAGTATGTACACTATGTACTACAGAAAGGTACTATTTTGGCTATTTCATTCAAATTGATCTGGCTGGTTGCGCCTAAAAAGCACGGTGCGGTGGCTTTAATATTATATTAATCCGGAGATAGTGCAGATCCACCTTCCTAGTGGATCTGAAATTCCAGCAACATGTTTATGCCGAAAAATTCAATCAGAACTAAGGAGTGATTTATTGCGTTATAATAATGAAACAGAAAATAATTTATCCGATATTTTTCCTTAGTTCGTCTCGCAAATATGGCAACGAATAACGTAATGCCCATTTTGCACTTTTTTTGTGCTGAGTCATTATTACAATTATTTGAGTAAGCTTCGTAGGTATGAAATAAAACTAGATGGGGCTTGAAGCGCTAATAACGTTGTTTCTTTGTTTCATTTAATGACAGCAATCTGCCCTTTTTCCTTCTTCATACGATGGTCCATAGACTATCACTTCTTTCTAGACTTACTCATACTAACTTATAAGACTTTCTTGTTCTATGATATTTTAATTTTAAATGGATTTAGGAATGTTTTAATAGATATTATTAATTACCTGATGTTTAGACCAGGTTTTACGGGTCACGATCCCATAACTGATACACGTACTCTCTTATTCTAGATCCTCATAGATACTAAACCCATGTACCTACCCTTAATACCTTTTATGATGATCTATCCATACATCTATATCTACACAAATAAATAAAATTGGAGTATCTGTTGGTTTGTTGATTTTTTTTTCCATTTTTGGCTGTCTGTCTGTTCATGCCGTCTAATCTGTGGAACGGCTGGGCCGATTTTGACGGCACTTTCACTAGATAGCTGATGATATAAGGAGTATAAGTTACTCCTTTGCTACTTGGCTTGGCTACTTTTTAGACTAGCTTCGCCCCGCGTTTTTACTTGCGATTGTTGTACCGCGGGTAGCACCGTGGGCCTCAGCTATTTAAATAAGACACCAATTCTTAATATTGTTTAAAATCTTTTGACTTATCCAAAATGTATGTGCCTAATACATTTAAGCAGTTTTATGAAAAAGATGTCTAAGAGACATTGTAAAACGCTTTGTTTGGCTTGTAATTACAGGACGTTGATTGCTAAAGTATGATACCGTTTTCAGAACAATGATGTTGAATGTGACTCAATAGTTTGTATGTATTGTTACTCAATGATTTTTCTTCTGACATCGTATTATGCGTCATATGCGGATGTTCTATTACTTAATTATATAAATAAATCATTTTGCACTTTGCCTATAAATTTTCATGTTTGTTTAATTTTTCACCCTTTTACCTCTACTTATATTTTTCGTGTCCATGACATTTTTTTTTAATTTTCATATAAGTCACTTGTAGTTTACGCGTTCTTCTATTACATATTTTAATCAGTTTAATAATCTCCTTTCTTCGCATTGTTATTTCGATAATAACATAGATGTTCGTGTTGTGAATGATTGTCATGTAAAAAAAACTTGAAACACCAAATTCAAACTTTAAAACTACAATTAATTCAATAAAATATATTTAAAAAAGGGCTTAAATTAACTATTACCACTAAGTATAGGTTTTCTTCTTTGATGAAATGGCAACCAGCCGGATCACTCGGATCAGCTATTTCTGCCAATGTCAAGTATTTATCGTCTTCAATTATCAAGTCTTCGAGTCTTCAAGTCGTCGTCGTGATGAAATTAATAATAAAAAATATATAAAATGTGGATGACATGAAATGGGGACCGTCTTTCGAAAAAACAAAAAACGATCTCCTAGGTATTGGTTGCTGATTGAATATACCGACCACATCAATTCCGTCATTAACGGATAAACAAGCTGACAGCTGTCAATTGGTATCATCCCACACTTACTTAAAATACTACTGGAACATTGTCAGTTTATTGGTTAATGACGTAATAAAGTATCTGCGGCGTGTTAAGGAAAAATAGTTTTTATAGATTATTAATGACCGATTATGAAGAATTAGCCAGTTTCAGCTGCAGCAGTAGCAGCTGGTCATAAATCTTCGACGCTACATGTATTTTTATTTCCTATTTCATTAAGCGCCGTCTCAATTCATTAACTCTACTTATAATTTTTCCTTTCTACCTATATATTATTCCCAACATCCAAAAAAGTTTAATAATAACCAAAATACACATAGCACATTTCCAAAAAAACCATACTCAAAATGTTTTAGCTATGCAATAGACATCTGTGTTACCATGTAGTTACTTATACTACCTACTTGCATTTAATGAAGAAATACTTTCTAAACAAATGACTTTGTAAGGTATAAAGTAGGATTACACGTTTATTTATTTGCATACTTGAAATATACTTTGAAATTCATGCACACGATCTTAAACACATAGATAATGTATTTAAGTATTAAGATCCTGTTTATGCTACTGGTTAACCATAACAGGAGGTCTTCTAACGTGTTAGTTTATTTTGGTTAGCTAGTTTGTAAACACAATGTGTCTGATTCAAATTAACGCATAAACACGTTCGTTACTGTTTACTGGTTCATTATGAGATGTTGATGAGTGTATACAACGAAAAACTTAAAGCTTCGGTGAGCCAGTGATTTGAAAACTTAATATTTTTATTTCTACTATCTTTTGCTCGCGGCCTCGCCCGCGTGTATGTCGGTTATCGCGGTAAAGAATAACCTGTGTTCTTTCTCAAGAATCAAAGTATCTCACTGACAAATGTCATTGAAATCGGTGCAGTCGTTTACCCTTGAAAACGTAACAGAAAGACAGATATACTTTCGAATTTATATTATTAGTTAGAAATGAAGATATAAGTATTCATTGGTATTCATAGAAAAGAAATGGAAGACTTTATATTTCCGTATATTGTTATATTGACCGATAAAGTTACAATCAAATAAATTAACACCGATTTATCGTCATGCAAAAATATTTGTAAGCTAAGAACTTAATACGCAGAATATAAAAACTATTCAATGTTGTTTCTTGGTTTCGTATGACTAATAGCAATTATATTATCAAACATCTGATTACCAGGTATGCAGTCAAACCACTGTCCGTTTCAACTCTACATGTTAATGTCACTTAAAATAACGATGTATGATAATAAAAAAACTAAATTCTTGCATAAAATTACTAATTTAAAAAAATGCTCTGTATAGCCAACAGTCTAGTTTAAAAACGTATCCATTATGTTATGCTTTGCAAGTTCACACCAATAAATAATATTTGAAACTGTAATCTAGGTTTTTATACGTGTATTAATAAAAACTTGTACTTGAGTAGGTCAAAAAATGTGGTCACAATACAATTTTTCTTAATGCTATGGTAGATTCCATACTGTTAATATACTTGTTCCTCAATGTCAAGCTTCGCGTAAATTTATTTTTGTACGAATCTCATGTATCAAAAGTAGTATTTGCTTATGAAAATAAAAACACTGTAAATTGGACGCTGAAATTTTCTATTTTAAGAATTTCTTTTAGCTATTTCCATCATCTTTTATTCATTTTCACAGCCGATGTTTCGTAAGCGATTAAATATGGATCTTTTGTAAAATTAGAAATTGTTTATCAAATGACGAGTAAATAAATGGACTAAAAACTTAATTATTTGGGTAAAATTTCGAACAATTAAGAAATCCATGTTTAAACTTTGTAATATAAAAAGATTTCGACTTGCTCAATATTGTGATAATAGAATTTCCACAAACAATACCGACATCTATTTTCTACAATACTATATGAAAGGCATTAATTTTGTATCAGTTTACTGTCCCCTGGAAACTGTACTTTCATTCCTGTTCAAATTTATTTTTTATTATTATAATACTTCTCCAATCTAGTTTAGTTTCGTCTATCTCTCTCTCTCTCTCATTAATCTCGATAAGGCAACAGACAGACAGTTACTTTCTCGTTTATAATACGACGATAGTGATATTTACCTGTTTTGCAATTGCCCATTTTATTTCTTTTGGGATTGGACATATTGGAATAAAGTCGTCCATAGACTTTCGACAAAAATAACAGATAAGAAATGTAGATAAACATATTACTAAGTATAATTCAAAATATAAACATGTTATCGTGTTAGGTAATCATACGCACACATTTATGATATTTTTAGCAGTCTGGATTGCTAGCCACTAGACTAGACAGGCTCAGACGTAATTATAAATTTATAATATTTAGCACAAAAAATATCTATCTGGGAAAAGTGTTACCTGATTTATCTTCGTTTCAGTATTTTTTCCGTTTTTTATCATATTTACGAGTATAATTGCATTTCAATGGAAGCGATAATGAATCATTGGCATGTTTTTAAAAATCATATATTTTAAAATAATACCCTTATCAAATTACCTGAAGCGAAAGTGTATCTGTATACTAGCGATCGGTACGTACGTTGGTATGTAATAAACTTTCTCTTTAATAAGAGTGTGATGTACCTATTACACAAAAATATAGTTTATGGTCGATTACAGTGATCAGTGCGTAAGTAATATATTTAAGTAAGTTTATTTCCATGATTCTATCTAAGTATTAGAAATAAGCTCTTGGAGACATGATTATTAGATTATTTAATTTACCTACTTACTTTTATGAATTGAGCAAAATAATTGTTTTACTCCCACTCCCATTGGAGTTCACATATCTACCTATATGTAATATGATACTAATTTACCACAATTTTTCTTATTTATTATGCCATTTTTTGTAATAAAATATTTTTTTTATTGGAAAAAGATAAAATAAGAATATAATTTTTGAGTAAAGAAAACTGAAGCTTGAAGTTTCAATATTGAAATACAAATTATGTGTAGTATACCTATGTATTATAGGCACATAATTATTCCTATTGATTTTACATAGTATATCTTTTAAATTCAGTTTGGAACAAAAGGACTCATTCGAACAAACATTGGGAGTTAAAAAAAATTAAAATCAATTTGGTGATGAAATTTAGCTCTCAATTAGTTTTGCTTGACGCATTTTGAAAACAGTATGAGCTTTTGTTTTCTAGGTGTTGTTTGGTAGCGCAGAGAACAATTTCGTCCAACTTTTGTTATCTCTTAGGGCCCCCGCAGACTGCAGACTTTTTATCGGCCGATAGTTTAGTCGGGTTGGGCTGAAAGTGCGCACACCGAGCCAACTAAACAGTTTGGTTGGTGAACAGGGCGCAGACTATCCAACAGCCGGCCGACTATTCTCGAACTAGTTTGTAACTGACTGTTGAAGCAGTCGCACAATGAGAATATTGTCCAGAAAAGTTATTGCTCTCATCATACTCCGGAGGAGGAAAATCAAGAAGAGATTCCGAGAGTATTGGGTGCATCCCATTCTCAGTGATAGATTAGTTAGTGGAAAATTTTACACTATGCATTCCAAATTACTTGATTACCCGAAAAAATTTTTCGCCTATTATCGAATGAGCATTACCAGCTTCAATGAACTTTTTATAAAGCGCAGGTCTTTTCTCGACTTCTTCAATCAACTTTTCGACGGAACTTTCTACAATCAACAATTGTGATTTGGGCGACGCCATATTCAAAATATACGCACATGACGCCAAATCACAGAGCGAACTGAACTATCGGCCGACTAAACAATCGTCATGTATGCGCAGGCGTGTATGCGCCAATACTGATTAAACAGTCGGCCGATAGTTGGCCGACAGATTAGTTTGAATGTAATCGGGTAGCCCATCAAACTTTTTTATCGGCCAATACTGAATCGCTGTAGTGTGCGCATATGCATTCCTCTCCATACTGATTAAGAAGCCGACCAAACTATCGGCCGATAAAAAGTCTGCAGTCTGCGGGGGCCCTTACTATTATTCCGGAGGGAACCACTGGTCATATTTTGTATTGTATTGCACTGAATAGGTGTTCATTGTGAGGTGAACGAACATCTTGAATGTCTGATAAGGTTATTTTTTTCTTTCATTGTTTCGTTACATTGAGTTATATTATTTAGTCGTGTTAAGAACCTAAAATGTATCGGAAATACTAGGATTTCAATTTGGATGTTTTAGTAAGCTACTGAAGGTAAACAATCAAAGATATATACAGCAAATATTTGTTTTCGATAATAGGTAGCGAATCACCAACCTATCACAGAGATACGTGGAGATAAGAATGCATATCGTTTTCAAGCGAGTTATAAATCAGTGAATTTGATTAAGTAGAGCAAGTTCTTTACATCGTTTTATAACAGGTTTAATCTCGAATACAAATATCCCAAAATATAGGCTTTAATTCCGAGAAGCCTTGCAGTTTTCCCTGGGCTCTATTGGTCTAGGTTAGAATAGACAACATATAAATAAATATGCTACAGTACCTACACTCACAGTGTCCAATTACACCTAGACACTTAGTAACCCGATCTGAACATAAGTCCTTACTTAGTGCTCTTATTAACATATGCTGATATAAATGCTGAACCACTTAGGTCCAGGGGCTAGAAGTACTACCTTTAAGTTCGTTTAAGTAACCTGTCGTGCTCAAGTGCGCGTAACTCTATCGTGAAGTACGAAGGGGACAAATTTAATGCATGGAGCCTTAGCCTTGTGTTAAGTCGCGTAGTCTGCATCGTCTGAATTAATCAACATTCAGCGATATGACAAAGAATGAACGACCTCGTGGGAGTTAGCGAATATTACCAAAAGTGTTTATTATTATCCTTTGTATGTACTTATATATAACTTTCAAAAAAGTTCCAACGTCTCTAGTGCTTTTATCGTGTTAAATTGAGATAAACTATTGTTTTCATCTTTTTTCTGAAATTCAAGGTCATAGTGTATTTAAGTACCAAATAAACATATTTAAAAAAATATTATCGGAATCCAATCAGTAATGGCGTTGATAAAGAAATCAAAGAAAAAAAATCTAAAAATAAAAACCTTTCTAAAATAATTAAAAAATATTTTCAATGCATAGATTATTTACCATTAAACGGATTAAGCCTACAGTACAAATATGGTAAAGAGGGTTATGATAGGAGGCAAATTTGTTGGTTAATTGGGAAATTACCTTAAATGGTAATGGTAACGTTTATGGAATTAGTCTAGAACTAATGTCAAGTTGTTTTTCAAGGACTATATTAGGTACTTTAGTAAAACTGGTAAAACAGCTACGTGAGACTGCATATACCTGCTACAGTGACTGCACAGTGGGGTCACACGTTAAAAACGCCCTAGTGACACATACCTATGGGTACTGTTAACGGTTTACCATATGTGCATCATAGGTGCTTTACAATGTTGTGTTAAAATAATATTTACTTTATCACTTTCTAACCGCCAAACACTTTTATAAAATTTCTCCTTAAATATGAAGTTGCAGCAACAGTTGTATCTCAAAATCACCGCGATGCAGAGATAGTCACATAAATGATGAGTCATTGGTTGTTGACCTTTTAAAGCCTATCCACACAACGGCTTGTAAGAACGGTGCCATACCGTACAGTAACTACGACCATAATGTTTTAAATACGTAACTGTTTTTTGAATTTCCGCAACATATACTATCTTCGTATCTACATCGTATATATTTTTGTTATTGTGTTAGGTGTGTATAGGTATGAATTTCATTTGAACAATCGCCAACATTTCTTTTCTACTTTCATTAAATTTTTGACTTAGAGAAAAAAAACTAGCTCATCTCGATAAAAACGAAAGCTATTCATTTCAATTAACATAATTAACTAGACGTGTCTACATATTTTAACATAGATACTTAGCGTATATGTACTTATACATTTATTTTACGAGCATACATTACGTACATAGATATGTGCTTTTAATGGTGAGTTCCCTTTTCTCAGAACTCATTATCTCTCATCAGTGATTAAGCACAGATTCTTGACCTAACGCCAACTCTTATACATAGTTAAAACTGTATTCTAGATTCCCTAAATGAGTTGTTACTGAAAGCCATTTAGTAATTTTGTTTGCCATTTGATGGACGATAAAAATTTCAGCAATCATGACTTTGTTAGGCGACTATTTAAAGAATGATTAACCCAATGAAAATTGGTAAACTTTATAACAAATCTCAGTGTTTTAGGTAAGGATGTTTTAAAGTGACACACTTTTCAACAAAAATATACCCTTTGCCAATTATAAAAACGAAGATTCAGAAATAATTTACCTTATTTTTGTAATGCTTGATTCACTATAATACCAAAATAATCATTTCAACTACCTAAATGGCTGTCTAAGCATCCACGTCATCAAAAAGACATCAACATTCAATCTACAATTATCCTACGCATTGAGCAACGAATTAGTTGATACCTTTTGTGTGTACAACACCTGTAATATTATGTACATAGGTATACATTACACACATTACAATTTTAAACCAAACAAGGTCTACAGTCTAAATTGGTAGATTACGATTGTTTATTAGGTAATGTCATTTTTAAAGACGTACCTATACGGGTGTTGCTATTATCAAAAGTCGAAATATCACATCTTTACCGATTCCTTTTTGTGATATTTTAAAGTAAAATGAGCTGATATGTAGGTAGGTAGTCTTTCTGATCCTGAAATAACGAATGGGGTCCGTACGGTTTTTTGCCATTCCTCTATTCTTTCATGTAGGTACTTATCTATACTAATAATAAAGCTAAGAGTTTGTTTGTTTGAACGCGCTAATCTCAGGCACCGCTGGTCCGATTTGAAAAATTCTTTCGATGTTGGATAGTCCATTTATTGAGGAAGGCTATAGGCTATAAATCATTACGCTACTACTAATAGGAGCGGAGCACCAATGAAGAATGTTTCAAAAACGGAGAAAAATTTTCACGCTGCGTGCAATATAAAACGCAAACGAGGTTGCGTGGGTCAGCTAGTATACAATACAAACGCCTCCAGTGACAATCCGTGAAACATAGCAGCAATTCCATTTTCAAGATGATGCAATATGACATAGATGCAAATCGTGATCGCCACAATTATTGCTTACTAATGACCCACGCAACCTCGTTTGCGTCTTTTATTGGCCGTAGTATTTTCCCCCGTTTTTGCAACATTCTTTATTGGTGCTCCGCTCCTATTAGTATTAGCGTAATGATATATAGCCTATAGCCTTCCTCGATAAATGGACTATCCAACACTGAAAGAATTTTTTAAATCGGATCAGCGGTTCCTGAGATTAGCGTGTTCAAACAAACAAACAAATAAACAAACTCTTCAGCTTTATAATATTAGTATAGATTCATTTTAGTTGATTATATTTATTTCTATTATCATTTTTTCTTCATTTTGTATTGTCAAAAGTTATATCGTTTTGTTGGCATATTTTTGGTTATTGTATAGATTGTAATTATATAGATATTCAACTTTTTTTACTTTTTTGTATAGGGGGCAAACAAGCAGACGTATAGCGATTACCGCCGCCCATGAACAACCGCAACACCAGAGGCGTCACAAGGTGCGTTGCCGGCCTTTTAAGAAGGTGTACGCTCTTTTCTTGAAGGTTTGAAGGTCGTATTGGTCCGGGAACACCGCAGGCGACAGTTCATTCCACACTTTTGTTGTACGAGGCAGAAAGTTTCGGGCAAAGCGCACAGTTGTGATGTTTCTCGATCACTCTCTTTCTCCAAAAAAGTAACGCTATGGTGATTATGTTCATATACACGTCAACGTGTATTAATGTTAATAGCACTACTTTCCAAAGTATAATGACTTTTAAATTGAATATTTCCATAAATATAAACGCTCCTAGTCGACCTAGTGACCCGTACGTGTCCATAAAGCAACCACCTTTCTATCTCAGTTTGTTTTAAGTGTTAGCGGAAACCGGCTGATACACAAACTTTCGCAGGGAATAGAAAACTAGTAATTTATTAAGCGCTTCAACACATAATGAACCTTTAATAGTCAAGTATAATTCCGTTCGTCAAGAATCAAGCGAGAGGAGGCTGGCATTTCCTTTGAGTTTGCTCTTCTTTAATTATGTCGACGGGTTTGAAACCTAATTAGTATTTAGTGTTTTCAGAAGTACTAGTAGTGATTTTACAGGTATTAAAAAGATAAATTTTAATTAAATTTATTATTAAAGTACATTTGCAAATACACATATTATCTCGGGAAGAGTACAAAGAATGTTTATAAAAATATTTACTTTTTACACTAATTATACTTGTTAAAATAAGATTTTTATTTGAATGATGATGAAAGCAAATTAAATTAATTCAAGATTCATCAAAGTCGTGTAAAACGTAGCGTGTATTTCATTGAATCACACTAGCTTCCTCAACGTGAAACTTGTTTGGTGATCAGTTGTTCAACCGGTCAAGGTTTCGTTTTGCACTAGGTAAATAGCCGACGATATTAATGTCTAACTTTCACTGACCACATAAATCCAGTTTTGCTGCTTAGTCGGCCAAGATTAGATAACAATAATCCGTTACTTTGGTTTAGCTAATTGGATGACCAATAATATCAGTGATATATACAATGCACTTATACTGTAGATGTAGACATTAATGTTAGGGATAATTAATATTTTATTTAATGTATTCATGAAACAATTGTTGAAGCTATTGTTTTCAAATTAATTGATACTACATCACAATTAATACTTTTAGTCACTATTTCCTTATTCGCGTTTAATACGTTTACTGAAAGCAGCCCAAAACGTCTTTTTTTGAGAAGCCGAACAGTAACACAAAGCATTCGGGTTTAATTTGTGGGTCAGCAATTTTTGAGATGATACTCACTGCTTTGTTCTAAGGCATCTGTGAAGATTGTTTTATAAAACTAGAATACGTGACAGATCGCTAAACCCTCCACGAGTGTTTGGAAAAATGAAAGAAATACAAGTTCTAGTAGCTTCTTCGTGCTGTATCTGCATGCGATTGAAAAATCTTAACTAAAGAACAAATACCTACTATTTTTATGTGAGTGGTTCTGGATTGATTTATTCCTATTTTAAATTCACTACAAAGATGTCTCTAGAATTCCTTGTTTATATTTCCACAACTTATCACAATTACGTATAATTGAATGAATCTAAATTAGAATCATATGTTCTACTTCCTTAAAATGCTTTAGACTACCTTTAACTAAACTGCAGTTTCCGTCTTTCATTTAACTTTGCGTTTGTAGACACGCGTTTACTGGCATTCAAGCTAGCTATTAAAGCCTCAAGAAGTTACAGATATATTACTCACGAAGACTATGCAGAAAAATTCAAAAAGTTAATCTGGCTTTGGATCGTAACTACTTAAAATTTTCAATCCTAGGTAACACGAGTATCCGAAACTCTAGAACAGCTGCGACAACACAGACAGATTAACTACTTTTGGGCCTGCACAAGACCAAGTACAATACCCCCGTTGGATATACGTCCTCATTATATTATTTGTTGTCTGTATAGATTCCATAACCCTTGATTAAAAGAGTAACGTATAGCTCTTTGTATTAACACCACAAAGAGCATTGTCGAGACATCTTGAATGTGAAGTGACAATCGATAGCGTCTCCTTGTCTCGCAGATCGAGTCGAATTCCTAAACTCTGACTCGATATTTCTATGAAACGCTATGTTACGAGTACCACAAGGTTGTTTAATCTGGTCTGTAGTCACAATATTGTATCGCTCCGCAGACTTCTAATGCTCTTTAATAATAGTTAGTAATGTATCTTGGTTTACTTGCAGTGTCTAAAAACTACTTGATTGCAAATTTAAAATAATATGTTTTTCATCTTAACCTTAATAATTGAATGATCTTGTAACCATACCAATCGTAACACTAGATATCATTTCAGTTCTAACGAGCACAACCTACCTATACCAGCAGTTAAATATATAATATAAGAAAGAAATCTTTTTCGACATAAATGTTAAATATCGCTCACAGTTATTTACAGTTCAAGACTAGTTGTTCCGATCATACAATACATGACCGCTATACTACATAAGGTAAAAGTACTTGATATGGCGCAAACTTATGAGTTGCAAAACATATGATTAAAAAAGCGAGATTCCATTTAAATCAAGTTCTTTATCCGTCTCTAACTTGCAACATAAAAGATCAAAGCAGAGATCGCCTTTAAATTAAGTTATTTACCCGTCTCTAGTAGGAATTTTATGATATGTACGAAATTCTCGAATTTTGAAATAAAGAGCAGTATTTTAGTCTGTAAAAGCAACATATATATTTTTTCATAAAATTTTGATTCGAAGGGCGTTTTGGCTCAGCTGCGGTTCACACTAAATGTGTGGGGGAACTGGGCCGTATACTTACAGAAGTTAATGGTGAGTCCCGTTCCTGTTCGTTCTAACCTTTACCTAGAGGTTGGCCATTGCCATACAATGTAGTAATGCCGCAAGTGTAATGGGCACTTTCCACCGGAAACGATTAGGGTAGGGTTGGTTTAACCGTGATTGGGTTTTAATCAATTTAGTGTTTTGATAACTATGTGACATAAAAAAATAAGTCAGATTTTTTTAATGAGGAAATATGTAAGTAGTAATATTAAGAAACCGTCTGATTATTAAATAGCATAAGCAATAGGTACCTTGTTACTTAGAATAGGTGTTATCAGAATCGTAATCCTATAAATTAAATCAATTTTGGATTGTTCATATTTTAGGCGTTGTCGTCATGTCCCGAAATTTTGTATACAAATTGACAAGAATGCTTTCAGCAATGGGTATCTTTCATCTAGCGAAAGAAAACGTTCCGCGGGAATTGAAAAAATGCTTTTGAGCGAACGAAGCAGCTAGCAACAGCTAATGTTATACTTTTTTGTGTTACTAGATTGCAGACTGACTACTCCCTAGTCTCCGCATAAATTTATCTTTCCCGTGTAAAATAAAAAAAGACCGACATTAAGTTCAACAAAGTAAATGTTTATTAAAAAATTATGCACCCACACGAAATCTGAAACTTATTATAATACCGAAATCTATCACAGATTGACTTTGTTGTATAATTTGCAAGACAGCTATTATTTATATACCTGATATAACGTAAAATTTATCTCTAACTCATGCATACGTTTTGCTCCTTAAATATTTTTTACTTACGAAAGATCGAAAGTTTATCATCCATTTTGATTAGTTATCCTTTGTTTATAGTTTTTTTAGGGATTCGCGCAAATAAATTAAATAGAGCGCTTTTAGGAACTCTTGTTTTTGTCTAACGGTCTGTGTGTCTTCGAATGTATCGGACGATTTAGTTGAAATTGAGTACACATACCAATTTACTTATTCAATCAATATAAATAAAAATATTTAGATCTATCCTCGAAACAACGGAGCTTATAAACAAAAAATACAGCAAATAGCACTTATCTTAGAATATGAATACCACTAATAAGATTGTCTGCTTTAATAAAACCTTAAACAAATTATGTTTACAAATTTACATTTGCAAATTCATTGTACTTAACCAACTACTCTCGTCTGTTGCTTTTAATGATTAGATCGTTGTTGTTTTTAAGAATTGAAAACAATAAACGTATTAATAAATATTTCACGTAAACATTACCTCCTCTAATGCACTGATGGTCTGGCGACATTGTGGCATACGAGAGACAAAAGTTGAGGTTGTGGGTGAACTGTAATCCTCTCGAGTTTCCTCGATGAATTCACCAATACCAATAAGACCCGGCATGGTGGCCAAAACACGAAGCTTCACTGGTTAAAGTCCCAAACTTCACATTCGACTATTGTTAAGAAATCACACAACAATAATGAACAACAAAATACAAATCGAACACATTGTCACCCGCAAAACACTTCTGCGCAAATAAAAACAATATCGAATCTTGGTACGTCAACTCACGAGCCACCCATTCTTAACAAAGTGAATGAAGTTACTAAATTGATTGGAGACTGGAGACCAATGAACGAAGGGGAATTTTAAATTCAGAAGCAAAAAGAATGAGTGAATGAACTAGTCTTGTAAGAACTTTGTATCCGGTAAGACGAGTTTTTAAATGTTGTGTTCGGATTGTCGCATTTCGTTAAGATAATAAACACACAATAAACACTTTACTCACATTATGCAAGTTTATGAATTGAAATCATATAAACTAATTACATTCGTTTGGGTTTGTAGATGTGATGACATGATGACAGACTTAAATTTCAATAGATTCCTTTTATTTAGAAAGTTACTGCTCAGTATTTTTATATCGTATTAAAAGTTTCACCAGCCTTTAGGAGTTCTGTTGTAATTCCGTCTTTACCAGGAGCTTTATTATTGTGTAGTTGTCCAAGTGCCATTCTAATCTTACCCAGCTTGGGGGTAACCTACGTTCAGCAGTGGACGGCAAATGGTTGAAATGATTAACAGTGCTTTTCTGAAAATTCATAATTGGCTTGTAGATATTGACATCATCATCTTCATCTCAGCGGAAAGACGTCCACTGCTCAACATACCTCCACCCAATGGCTTTCCACAACAAATGATCCTGTTGTTTAAAGACGTGCGATGAAAGTGGCCTACGATATTGACATGATCATATTTTAGTTTTGGAATGCAAACAAATAGTAATGACAGCTATAGTTAAGGAGTTTTAAATGTATTAATGCATTTTCTCAAATTCTTGTTTTGTTTTAGGGTATATAGGTATTGTGTTGTTTCTTGGTAATGAAGTGTGAACTAATGAATGAAGAGATTGTGTATATACCTGGTTACAATAGATAACCAAAGCCATAGCTAGGTTAGCCAGGTTAGTCTTTGGATAAGCGACCATTCTTAATAACTAATTGAGATCACTCCGTGTCTCGCACAGCACGTTAAGCTATCGGTAGATTACATACGAACATCTGCAGTAATGAATAAACTTATGAGTAGTTAGAGACCTATAAATTCCGACGACCATCTTTTTTGTAGAGGTCTGATAACCTTCGTGAAAAATCGAAAGTTCAGCTATCGTAATAGACTAAAAACCGAACCAAACATAGTTTAGGAAAAAGACTCGGTGGAAAAGAGTAGTGGAATTTTATACACCATTAACTTTATTAACTGTTAGTTTAAAATAAATATATTTATCTTAAACTTTAAACTAAGAATTTGGGTGCATTTGTTTTGCCTTAATTATGAATTTGTGACATACTAAGTGTCTATTTTAATTATTACTAAATATTTAGATATATAAATGTATCTAAGTGTCGATGACGTTCTCCTGGCTGATATCGAGCATGGCAGATTTTAAAGTACATCAATGTGTGCACAAATACAGGTGCGCTCTCTGGTCCTTCACTTATTCGATGAGACGGCTAATATACCTACCTCGTGTCTGGTATAGTAGCTGTATTTTTTTTATGTGTTATAGTGGGTGTATAAGTAATGTAGCACTATAAGTTGGTTAACTTGTCTAAATATTGTATAAGGTTTATTGCAATATTCCTTAAAAAAATAACATAAGCTTTAGTAGCAATAGTCCATTCAGTTCAGTATCTTGTACATTTAGGCTACAAAATCAGTTAAAATTTTAAATATTTTTAAATAATTTAGTAAATTACTTAGTAGGTTTTAATACTTACAGTAGATTCTTATAATTCCACAAGTCTTTTTAGACTCTTTACTATGGAGGGTAGAGATAAGGAGTATCATCTGTGTACATGAAAAGTGTCCGTTGAAATGCATTAAATTAGGGTGGCGCCACATTAGCATCAGAGTAAACTTCTTAAAATCAATACACACACTTTTTCATAAAATTGAATGATAAAAAATCAATAAACGTACTATTCACAGTTCAGAAAATAACATATATTTACTACATTATTTTGTAATACGCAAGTAGTGACAATAATGTTAAATTTTTTAACTCGGCGTACTTCAATTCGTTCACAATTGCTACATTCATACCATACCCTGTGTCTACACCAGCGCCATTCTGGAAGGTTTTTGAACTGTTATTTACAGCTTATGCTGGACACTTTTTTCAATTTTCTTCCATATAAGATAACACTCCTTGTCTCTACCCTCCATACTCTTTACTTTAAAATTAATAATTAGGTCTTTCATGAATATCCAAACGTAAAACGGAAGTCATACGTGTTCAAATGTCAAAAATAAGGAATGAAAGGTTTTGAAGAACGAACAAGTTGAACTACTAAATTCATAATGACGGAGCTGTCACGAGGTGTGTATTTAGTTGATTCTGGAATTTAGCTAATAGATCAATTTAATAAGTTTATTTAGCGAATTGTACGTTTATATATTTTTTTTAATAGAAGCCACAAAAATATAGTATACCTATACCTACCTTGCAATTATATTTACTGTATTTAAAATTTTATAAACCTATTTTGTTTTGCACCATAATCTTTTTTAATTTTTTTATTGGATTCTAGTGTCATTTATTTTTATTTCTACTGTAATCCTGACTTAATATATGTAAATATTTACTGCAGAGATAGGAGAAATCTGGTCAAGGCTTTTCGACCACCGACCATTCTTAAATGGAGAAATAAAGTTTATGTTAAAAGAGTTCGAGGTGAGTCTTTTATTTAATGTAGATGTTAAGGGATTCTGAAACAATACACTAAATTTGACCTCTTATGCTAGTTATAATATATTGTTTATTTTATCTCCTCAAATTACATCATGCTCACCATGCCAATTGAAACGAAAATTTACATTAAATTCATAATTTGTGGGAGATCTGGAGTCTAAACTAAGCCGAGGCCTATATAGGTCCAGGCCCACAATACATAACATCATGTCTCATATTTGTATTATCCTGTGGCTTCCCTTATGTTAGGACAATTTATTGACATAATGAATTTATCATGATCGGATCAGTAGTCCCCCTGCAAGATGGTCCGACGACCTGGTTATGGTCGCAGGAGACTGTTGGATGCGAGCAGCACAGGACCGGTTGTTATGGGCAGCCTTGGGGGAGGCCTATGTCCAGCAGTGGACGTCTTTCGGCTGACATGATGATGATGATGATGGATCAGTAGTGGCCGAAAAATTACAAATTGTTTTCATCGTTATCCAATTTTCACTTTATATTAATTCATAAAGATTTTAAAAGTATTGGGAGTTATATAGAAAAATTGTTGATTTAATAATTGTTTTTTTTAATATTTTCAGGAGAAACGCGGTGACAGAGAAGTTGAAAATCTATTTGCTATTCTTGAAAAATTAACAGACATAAAAGATAGTCAAGTAGAGAAAATAAAAAAGAGTGGAGAAACAGGTCTGCCAATTCTAGCAGAGAAGCTGGAACAAGCATTACAACTCTGTGAAGAAGTTGAAAAAGGATATCTTGACCACCACCAGGTTTTGAACTTCTTTGTAAATCCATGTCCTGGCATTATTTATTATCCATTAGTTCTGTCTTTACTGGCTACCTTTATAATCATAGTTGTATTACCAATCAATTGGAAAAAATTCATGACTGTCTATACTTTCACACTTGGTAACTGCTCAACTCATCACAATGAAATTATGTTATATTATGAAGTGATAGAAAAATATGAAGAGAAACAAACCTTTATTAATACAACCTAAACCATATATTTATACATACTAAATGCCTGGAGCTTGTATACTATCTGTATGGACAGGCTTGCTCAAAACTATGGTTCTTTCTTTTAAGAATACCCAGACCCTATACTGTATTCACATACCCTTAATTTAATCCCAACAAATAAAAAAAAAAAGCCACCTCTGGTTTGTCTCTGCAATTTTTCCCAGAATGAATCTTAGGAAAATCTGGTGCCTTCTAGCTGTGAAGTTTGATGTGTATAAATATATGTAAGGCACAAGCATAGGCACAATCTAGTTGTAGATAATGCTTTAAGATTCACTTTCACTGCTGTTTAAGCTCTATTGATTGATATACAAGTTCTATAAACCATTCATCACCATCAGCTTATCAACATACCATTGCTTTACCCAAATAGTTTAATCATTCAAGTCGAAATATCTATGGCCATCATAATTTTAATATTTTCTTAATATTGTTTAGGGTTGATGCAACGTGGTAGCCAAAGACTGTCTGGATTACAACCCCACTTTAAAGTTATAATTTTTAAAGGAGTCCATAGACATACCATTAATCATTATGCCATTAAAGTAAGAAATTGTTTCAGGTGAATGAGAAGAAGCGTCAAGAAAATCATCACAAAAGACAGAAGGAATGGGACCAGTTTATTGATGATATGAATTTTAAATGTCAAAGAATTGACAACACATTTGAAGAAAAAGAAGAAGAACTTAGAGATTTGTATGCTGACCTTAACCATAAACTGAGTATAACTAATAAGTAAACAATGGATCTACAAGGATCACTCGTCAATACAAACCTTAGAATATACCCATCTAACAATTTCTTAAATTACATTAAAACATTACATATCGATGAAAATGTTCCTGAGAACATAGTTAAACTTGTTAAAGGAAAAAATTATGAAGTGAATCATAAAGTTATTAATGATGATGCCAAGACAATTCCCTTATATCTGGATAGTAAAGATATTGAGAATCTACAAAAAATAAAATCAGTAGTTACTAAAGATGAAGAAATTGTAATACAGGAATTTGTAAATTTAACAGAAGTGGATCAGAAGGTTAAAGACAAAGATAGTAAGACTACACCTGAAATAGATTCCAATGAAGTTAAAGCTAATTCAAAGAATACTTTAAATAGTAAATCAACGTCAAAAAAGGATGATTGCAACGAAAAAACAAAGAAATCCAAAAATAATGATGAGGAACTTGAAAATAATAATGAAGAAGATAAATTGCATTTAATAACTTCTGATATTGACTGGTTATACGCACATCTTCAGAAGCTAAAAAGTAAAGGTGAAAAGAATGTTCCATACTTATATACACTGTTAGAAGGCGCTAGGATTGAAACACCACAGAATGAAGTTTTGAAAAGAAATCCTGTACTAGAAGCTCGGTGTGTAAAACTTAGAGCTCAACAAGAAGCAAGAGACTATAGGAAAATGACGAAGGGTGTGGATAATGTTAGAATGAGATTTCCAGAAGACAGTATTTCCTATCAGTGTAAGTGTAGCCCTGTATATTGTTATGATACAGTGTGCTTAAAATCCACATTGTTTTAGTTATCATGCATTTGAAATTTTTTATTTCAAGTAGGCCTTTTCAGGTACTTTCAAAATGTTACGTTAATAACCAGTATATCTCTCTATTAGTAAAGAACTACATAAGATTTAAAAATTTCAAAATTGCAGTATATCGATGCCAGAAATAGATTTTTTCGTACCTTCAAATATACAATTATATATACCAATGACAAAGGAAATATAAAATATGTTCATCATAGGAACACAAAATATAGACTATTAATTTTTATTTTACCAGGTTTCAAGAAGCTAAATATAAATGCTAGTAGATAGAATTACATTTTTCAATTCATCTTTTCTTTAGTAGAATCTCTTTAATTTTATGTGTGTGATTCCAAATAATTACATTATATGTATTTATTCAATATTGTTTTTTTTTTCAGTAAAACAAGTTAACCGTCAGTTAATTGCAATTGGTCAGTTTATAATTTCAATATTTGCTGGATTCCTCTTCGGATTCACAGGAGTGGAGTTGATGGTTGGGCGTCTAGATTTCGGATTCAGATTACTGCTAGGCGTTATGTGTGCCTTGATTATCGCCCTAGCCGAAATATACTTCCTAGCAAAGAAGCTAAATGAAGAATTGAATATTCCAGAAACTGTTCAACTAGGCGGTCCTCCAAAATTTGCAGATGAAGAAAAGTATGGACCAAATGTCTCAAAAAAGGCAATTGAAAAAGAACATCAAGAATAATGTTTATTTAAGTACAATACTTATATTATATTGAGTACTTTAGGTATTAGCATTAAAGTTATTACTGTTAAATTACTTTGTTTTCGTCGTAATCAAAAGCTTAATATCATCATTCTAGATGTGACACATTTTAACATTAAAATAATATTTCTTTAATGGTGAAATTAGGTGACTGTTAATCGAACATGTATTTTAATTATTATATATATTACTAGCTGACCCGACACGTTGTTTTGTCATAAAAAGGAATATATATTTAGGGTTGGTCACCCTTATCATTTACGAGTCTATAAAATAAATGTTTGTTGATTCTGAGACCTACCCAATATACACACAAAATTTCATAATGATCGGTCCAGCAACGCAACACTACAATTTTATATTAGACTAGCTGAACCCCGCGGTGCTACCCGCGGTACGACAATAATCAAGCTAGTATCTTTATAAATTTTAGCCTACGTGTTATTCTGATGTATAAGCTATATTATTGTAAATCGTAAAATAAGTAACTTTTCTGGTTGATTTTTTACACCTTGTTTCTTGAAAAACGCAAATATCTTACGGAACCCTATTTTTTTCCAAAATAAAATATAGCCTATGTTACTCGTGGATAATGCAGCTTTCGAATGGTGAAAGAATTTTTAAAATCGGTCCAGTACTTTTTGAGTTTATTCGTTACATACAAAAATACAAATCTTTCCTCTTTATAATATTAGTGTAGATGTAAACTAAACCACTAATATGACAATTATAAATAGGCACTTAAGGGAGCGAACTTGTAATAATGACTTCGTTATCGAACAATACCTGTAGTGTAGAGTAGCTGCTGAGTCATTATTTGTTTTTTGTAACGCAGTTGTTGATAGGTCTATTTCAATAAAATATTTATTATTGCAATTTATAAAGTTTTATCACTAATGCGCCAAGTATATTATATTAACTATTTAAAAATGGGGTGGATTCAATTCCCACCTAACTCATACGTAGAATATAATTAAATATGGTCATCAAAAGTTTGATTACCACAGTAGAGGTACTAGGTAACTAGGCAGTGGCCTAGTTTGGGATCATAGTGCCGAGTGTGACGTTATTTACATCTTTTTATGGTCCACTCCTTCGAAACGAGGTTTCGGCCTACTAAGTAATCATGCTGGCCAGACGGAAATCCTCGAGTGGCAGATGGTGGTGGAGGGCAGTATGGGACCCTTTCTTCCGACTGACGCATGTCGTTTCTGGGCACGGTTGCTTTGGGCAGTACCGGTACTCGGTCGTTAGGAAGGAATTGAGTCCCACCACTGCCACTGCAGTGAAGACTAGGCCCAGCGTACGCTGGCAGTTTGCCCCACGCATACACTCACATTGCGTGGTGCTACTAATTAATTGTTAATTTAGAGATTTTGATAGATATTAAAACCATGAATTTTAATCAAAGCCAACAAAGTTAATTAAAAAACAAATGATTTAAAATTTCCTTAAATAACTAATTCTAAATTTATGTATTTTGTTGCTAATATTTCAGTTATAAATAATACTAGGATGGCGATGGAATGATGTCATCGTGATTTGCTATTTTGATTCTATATAAATGTAAGTAAGGATTTTAATTTTTATATTTATTTCATCATTCAATATTACGGGATATAGCATGGAATGAAACGTTAAACTGTAGTGTTCAATTAATAAGCATTTAGATTCGTTCAAAACAAGGACAGGAATATATATTCGCTTCTGCCAAAAAGAGCGCAAGGAAAATACGATGCTAAATTTCAACGAATATTTTTCTGGTATTGGAACCATGTTCTTTGATGACTTTTAATTTTGACAATAATGACTGATAATGATACACCGATTGCACAACATAAATGTCTTGGTTTGTTATTCTACAACGTTCTACTGACTGATGAATCATAATATTTTGAAATCCTATTTAAATAGAACGCATTTGTCGACAACATTCAGTAAGGAAATTATTTCTTAGTGCGACGCACCGCTGTGACAGTTTAATAATATATTATTGAGGAAATAACATTTTCGTAGTCGGTAAGTTTTATTAATTATTAATTTTATTTTGCGAAGCCTATTTGAAAGTTGTCTGCCGGGTTTGTTTTTAAGTGCAGCATTATTTCCAATAACAAAGGCAACTGTTAGTAAAACAAAATGGCCTCTGGATTTGACGAATATACAGTTGAAGTATCAAGTTTCTTCTAATTTCGCCCAATTTCTGATGATACTTATTGTTTTTTCTAGAAATAGTAAGTATTATGACTTACGTACTTATTTATTGGAGAACATCACAGTGAACTGTTGTTTGTTTATATTAATTAAACATGACATTTCTTAATTTTTATTGTATGCATTCTTTTAAAATTAATACTTTCATGGTGATTCTTTATGTCTTTATGTATTTTTTTACATTGGCATTATATTTCAATTTGAGCATATCCAACAAATTTTAATATTGCATCATATCTGCCAGCCATGCACTCTTCTTTCCTGGTAATCTATTAGTTATTAAAAAAATTTTAAATATAAATTCATTAAAAAGGGTCTTAACTTTTGTTAATAAATTATGATCTTACTTATCTATCATTTTTTTTAGATATCATTATTGGAATCTATATTTATTTATCAAGTTTGAACTCAAAACAGACAACAGTACATTAAGATTGATATGATTAAAAATAAAAAGTTCTAAATAAAGTATGTCCCTATGTCCCAGAGGGTTGTTGTTTGTTTATGGAATAAGGGGGACAAAAGAAATAACTAAAAGATAAAAGAGAGGTTTATGGACCACAATTAGCCTTAATGAATATCTTAGTTAGAATAGCCCAATGACTGTCAACAACCTTTAATATTTCACTGCTGGACTAAAACTCCTTTGAAAGGTGGTTTTTGTGATAGCTTTATTCATGTATTAGATGATAAAACTGAGTTTAGAAAGAAGTTAGGCAAGTGCGTTGCCTGCCTTTTAGGAAGGAGTACGCTCTTTTCTTGAAGGTTTGAAGGTCGTATTGGTTCGGGAACACCGCAGGTGACAGCTCATTCCACAGTTTTGCTGTGCGCGGCAGAAAGTTTCGGGAAAATTGCACAGTTGTGGACTGCCAACCATCTAGATGATGGGGATGAAATTTCTGTCGCATAGGACGATGGCGGAATTTATTTTTCCCTATTTTTCCTAAACAACTAGTGATTTCAAACCTATCTTACACATTTATTTGTTAGTTTTAATAGTATCTATCAGTTAAGTTACTTTCTTCCTTTTTGTATAGTATCTTTACATCACTTCAGAAACCAGATCAATTGGAATATTATCATGGATACTGTAAAGGAAATACCCATTAAAGTGTATACTTTTTGGAATGAAAAAGACAAGCCTGAAGTCAGGAGATTTGGAGTTGCAGATAATAGCATTGACAGCTTCTTTCTACTGAGTCAAAAACTTTTGGATGTGTACCCTGGACTTAAGGACAAGACCTATATTGTTTCTTGGAAAGGTAACTTGTTTCATATTACTATTATAAATTCTAAAGTAACTGTCTGTCTATTACCCTTTTATAGCTCAACCATTGAACTGATTTGGATGAATTTTGGTGTAGAGATAAAGCGAATGTTGGAGAAAGAATTATGTTACTTTTCGACATGATGACTGACATATATCCGGGTGAAGCCGGTGGCAAAATCTAGTTATATATATTTAAATTAAGTTAACTTCTTATAACAAAAGACTTTGAAAATCAGAAATATTGTAGAAAATGATCATAATAAAATATAAAACACATACATAGGTATATTACCCACAAAAAGTCACTAAAACAACAAACAGTTTTTTATGTAAGTACATTTATGTGACTGACTGCCTCTGTGGTGTAGTGTAGCATATCCTATTTAGACCAGTGTAGAAGCCTTTAAAAATAATGAAAAGTGAAATAAAATTATAATAGAATGAAACCCATTAGAAAAGGAGGGAAATATGATAAAAATGAAAGGAAAAATAATTTACGGGCGATCTGAGGTTGGGAAGGGGATGGGGGTGAGTTTTTAAGGGTAAAAAACGGTTTTTCTCTATTTCCGGCAAAAATAAAAGTCCTATCGAAAAAAGTCAAATGGAAAAGTTGTGGATAATAAAAAGATCTAAAACTTTTGTATTTACACTTTTTTCACATAACCTCAAAATTTATGTGAAAAATTCAAAAAACCAAGTTTTTGGTTTTTTATTTGTATCTTTTACAAAAATTTTTTTTTTTTAACGAAATTTTGTTAAAACTTACCTTTTTATGTCCCAAATACGCTGTAATTTATTTGATTAAAAATATTTATTTTTTCACCTTATTTTGAATTAATATCGGAAAAACACCCTAATTTTCAATCGAAAATTCACCCGTCAAAATATCAGCTTTTTTCAAAAAGTTGGTATGGTTTCTGTTCGTTGAAATCTCTACTTTCCGATGGCGAAAAAAAAAAAATATGTTACTATGGTAAATCTTCTCAGAAAACGCAAAAATTTAAAAAAATCTTGAATTCGAAAATTTTTTTTTAATTATTATAAATAATTTTGAGGTATTTATTAAAATTTAGACTTTAATTACTCGAAAAACGTTAGATTACATGTGACGTTGATAACAAAAAAATTTGGCAAAAAATGATACGGTAGAAGAGATAATGAATAAATATTTGCGCTATGTTGAAAAACATTACGCAGTAAGCAGCTATATTGTCTTTGATGGGTATCCCGAAATTAAAAAATCAGTTAGTGTCACAACAGTACCAGCAGCTACATCAACTAAAAAAGGAGAACGTAGTCGTAGAAAAACCTCAGACAATATTCCAGAGTTCGATTATCAAAATCATACAAAAATACCTTTTTTGCAAGAATTTTTTTTATCTAACGAGAAAAATAAGGATAAAATAATAAAAACTTTGATGAAAAGATTACAGTCACGAGGATTTTCCTGTAACCAAGTAGAAGAAGATGCTGATGCTGACATAATTGAAAACGCGATAAAAGTTGCAATAAGTACTAATAAAACTGTAATTGTTGTGGGCCAAGATATTGATCTTTTGGTCCTTTTAAATCAGTTAAATTCATATAATCATGACATTTATTTTCTCAAACCAGGTTCTGGAAATGTAAAAGACCTATTTTTCACGTCTAATAGTTTCAAACATGAATCCTTAAGAAACATTGTTGCATTTCTGCATCGTTTTTCTGGTTGCGATACAACATCTGGATTTGCCGGAAAAGGAAAGAAAAGTATCGTCAATTCATTATTAGACGCTAAAAATTTGTCAAATTTGGCCAATGTTTTTTATAAGAAAGATGTAAGTAACGAAGAAATAAAAAAAAATGGGTTACAACTAATCAAATCTATTTATAAATGTAAAAATGAAAAAATTACACTGAATCAATTAAGGTTTAAAAAATATCAATTGGCAAAAATTAAATCATCTTTCGTTTTGGCAAACCTCCCACCCACAGAAGGAGCAGCAGAACAACATTGTTACAGGGCATATTATCAGCTTCAAACTTGGTTGGGTAACGAACTAACAGCAACAGATTGGGGCTGGAAGCAATTTCAACGTGGAATTATGCCCAAATTTACACAAAAAGAATTAATTCCGGAAATATTGCTCAAAACAATTTGCTGCAGCTGTGAAACTGGATGTAACAGTTTAAAATGTGGTTGCCGAAAACATGGTTTAAAATGCACAAATTTGTGTTCAAACTGTCATGGTTCTGAAAATTGCTCCAATATTGAAAAAGAAACCTATGAGGAAGTTAATGATTCAGAAGATATTGTGGATGAAGAACCAACGCAGTCTGGAAATAATGTTGGAGAGGAAGAAGGTGATAATCATGAAGATTTCGAAGATCTACTAGAATCGGAGATGTTTGACGAATCTAACGATGAAGAAATGCCATCAAAAAGACAAAAACTTATGGATAAGTGATTAGAATTGAAGATAAGGTATTTATGAATGATGAGATTAATGTGTTTAAAAATATTGTAATGAATAACGTAATGAGAATAAAGCATCTACATTTAATAGTACGATTTACATTTATATTTATCTATAATGAGATTTTCTATGACATAAATGTAATTAGAATTAAATAAATCAACAACAACGTCACATGTAATCTAACGTTTTTCGAGTAATTAAAGTCTAAATTTTAATAAATACCTCAAAATTATTTACATAAATTAAAAAAAATTTTGCGAATTCAAGATTTTTTTAAATTTTTGCGTTTTCTGAGAAGATTTACCATAGTAACATTTTTTTTTTTTCACCATCGGAAAGTAGAGACTTCAACGAACAGAAACCATACCAACTTTTTGAAAAAAGCTGATATTTTGACGGGTGAATTTTCGATTAAAATTAGGGTGTTTATTTCGATATTAATTCAAAATAAGGTGAAAAAATAAATATTTTTAATCAAATAAATTATAGCGTATTTGGGACATAAAAAGGTAAGTTTTCACAAAATTTCGTTAAAAAAAAAAAAATTTTGTAAAAGATACAAATAAAAAACCAAAAACTTGGTTTTTTGAAATTTTCACATAAATTTTGAGGTTATGTGAAAAAAGTGTAAATACAAAAGTTTTAGATCTTCTTATTATCTACAACTTTTCCATTTGACTTTTTTCGATAGGACTTTTATTTTTGCCGGAAATAGAGAAAAACCGTTTTTTACCCTTAAAAACTCACCCCCATCCCCTTCCCAACCTCAGATCGCCCGTAAATTATTTTTCCTTTCATTTTTATCATATTTCCCTCCTTTTCTAATGGGTTTCATCCTATTATGATTTTTTTTGGTTTTAAAAATTATCGACCCTGGACTAATTGCTGTGCTTGAGGTCTCCAGTCAGTCAAATTCCAAGGTCGGACCAAATGTTTTATATGTATTTACATCAGTTGTCTAGTAATCTGCTTAGTTTGATACTAGATGGCATTGTGTGTTAGAATGTCTGAAATTTATTATAGTTATTAGGGGCCATCCATAAAGTACGTCACAGGAATTTCATGATTTTTGAGCCCCCCCCCCGTCCTTGTCACAGGTGGTCACATTTCTGAGACCTCCCTAGTGTGACGTCACATGTTTTGCAATTTCACATCGAAAAATTATTAAATTAAAACAGCAGTTCCGACATTAGTTTTATTTCCATTGAAATTAAGTACTTTTTTTATTAAATCAACACTTATAAATTCGGATCGAATACTGAATACGCAAAAAATCAGAACTACATCAGACCTTGTATGAAAAAGATTAAATACTGATTATCAAAAAAACAATTGAAACCGTATTGTCCTAAAGATAGAGTTGGAAATATTTTTTAGTTAATTTAATATTTCTAATTACGCAATTAGTACCTCTAGATACGAGTATATTAGATTTTGAAATGTGATGTCACGAAACTTAGGACCCCTCCCACCCCTTGTCACACTTTGTCGAACCCCCCCCCCTTTACGTGTGACGTACTTTATGGATGGCCCCTTATCAGGAAATGTCTCAAGCGATATTTGAAAGTTGTTCTCACACACATAAATACTACAAAGTACACTGATACTCATAACAACTATTATCTATACTTTTTTTTACTGTGACATGTCCTGCAGTCTGTCTCTGCAACATTGAGCTGGACTTTGATGTATTTAGTAAATAGGCGTGTAATATAATGCTTAATGTTAAATCTTGAGGAGCATGTCTGTTCAGCTTGATATAGGTAGAATTAGGCTCCATGCTCAGCAGCCCTTTTGGGTTGTAATTCAATCTTTGAGAGTGTTTAGGTAGGGGTTTTTTTTTTATCTATACTTATCTATAGAAATTATTATCTTTGAAACTACATTACAGATTTTTTTCACTTATAAGATATTCATAAACATTTAACTTCAGATGACGACGATGATGATGTTGTCATCTCTTCGGACTTGGAGTTGAAGACTGCTCTGCAATATACGAAGTACAATGACCTTAAACTTTATATCTACTGCAAGGGAGAGGTTAAGAAACCTGAGGCCCATATTTTCTTTAGTGCTCCCAACATCCCAAGATGTCCTGCCCAGATGCCTTCAGGTAATTCATTTATGTGTGTTGTGTTTTGCTTTAAATATAATATGATATGTGATGTAAGTAAATCTACTTTTAAAATGAGAATAAACAGTTAAAAAGATATACAAATTGATGTCCGATTTTTTTCGCTATTAAGCAAATTGTGTGCTTGTTTGGCAAGTTAGTTAGGCAAATAGTGTGGCAATTACTTATGAAATTTAATTATTATTAATTAATTTTATGCTCAGGTATTCCTGGAAACATACATTTAGGCGTTGTCTGCGATTCATGTGACAACACGATCGTCGGCTTTCGTTACAAGTGCACTGTTTGTGATGACTTTGATTTGTGCTCGAAATGTGAAGCCGCGGGCTGTCATCCAGAACATTGCATGGTGCGAGTGCCTACTGCAACTATGCCGGTAAGTGCCTTTAACTTAATGTACGTAGTATACCAGGATGCACAGTATCCATTTTATTGACTGATTAGGTTATGCACTACATACATTTTTGAGGACATTGTAGTAAGTAATTGCATTAAAAAATTAACAAGTATGAGCTGTTCAATACCTTTGTATAATGTAAATGAAGAGTAATCATGAGTTCCCAATTAAATAACAAGACAATCATTTTATATTTATTTTAATATAGGTATATACTTATTTCTTTTTATCGATTTTAATACAATTTATTTCTATAGCGGGCTTTGGTTAAAGCAGCGATCAAGAGGTCTCGTCAGTTCCTTAAGTCCGTTTCTAGCAATGTTAGCGAAGAGTGCGCCTTCATGAAGCGCCGTCGCGACCGAAGTGGCGAGAGGAAGCACCGCGGTCACCACGGAGGACATCACGGTCCTCACGGTCCCCACGGAGGTGAACACCGTGACCGTCGTCCTCGCTCCAGTTGGCTGGAAACATTCGCAACTTACATGAACGAATTCGCTAATCTCGCTGGCGATATTGATCTTACTGATGACAAGGCGAAGGCGCCTGAAACAAAATCAGATGAACAGAAGCCGCAAGGAACTCGAGAGGAAGTCAAAAAGAGTGGTAACGAAACCGCCGAGACTCCGAAACAACCGGAGCCTACTACTTCTTCAAATATGGAGACTGATTGCCCTGTCATTCCACCAATTCTTAATGTCGAAAACGTCAAGGGTTTGCTACAGATGTTCTTGCAAGATATGCAATCTTCTGCAGCACAAAAGGACAATGATGTGGAGATGGGACAAGGTGACAGGAAGATTCCCGAGGCTGATAATGTCACTGTGAATTCAGAGATTTCAATGAAATCAGCCAGATCTGGGTCGAAGTCAGGATCAGTTGTTTCAGAATCAACTGCCGATTCGAGTATCAATACTGATTTCTATAAAGAAGGTTCTGCTGAAAAAGCTGATGACTGGACTTTGATAAATAAGGAAAAAGGTAAATACAATTTATTCATTGGGTTATATATAAAAATATGTAGGTACTTTTTGTTAAGTTGTTTACGACCTGTATATAATTTAACAAAAAGTACATATTTTTAACTTGGCACAATAGAAAATTATATACAAAAAACAAAATAATTAAGAACACCAAGGAGCTTCTTTTTTTTTTAATGGTGTGTATAGTCTCCAGCACTCAATTTGAATATGTGCCATATGATTATTTGACTATTTAATTTTGGTAGAAAATGTTGATAGAGCTCTATCAACATTTTTATCAATTGTTCTGAATTCCCTATTTATCATTAAATCCATTTCATCTCTATGCTATATCCAGCAGTGTTTTAATGATGTTGATGTCTATCCTATTAAATATTTGTTCAGGGGATTCCCCTAAATCTTTGCCAAATTTAAAAGCGACATAAATCTATCATTTTTATCATTATTTGCGCACTTTTTATCGATATTTTGTGTCAAATGACTCATTATTCACTATCGTCTTATATCTTATCGTTTCTGTCAATAACTTGGATAGACCAATTTTATCGATCAAAGCCATAGATGTTCATCTCCACCCGTATTTCTTGTTATACGTATTGAGTTAACAATATCGATTTGCAATTAAGTCATGTAAAAGCCAATTGTGTTTTTAGATTTGATCGATATGGGTACTACTACCACCCAAACTGAAGATGTCCCTCCTATTGGTTTCAATTTGCCTGAAGAGTTCCAAGAACGCGTCAGAATCAACGAGGCAGCCAGTATTTACCCACCATTGAATTCATCTACTGCTGGTAATTATATGTGACTTTCATACATTTTTACATAATCATTTTCATCATGCGTTCATGTTTTAACATGTTAATCTTTTAAATTCAAGTGGGTTCGCGATTAAGTGAGGTTGTAACTTAGAATCGTTATTTAGTCTCATTTTATTCAAAGTGTAATAGTTTTATAACTACCCGTAAATAAAAAAAGAACTTTTTACCCAATGCTTAGGATATTTTTTTTTTTAAATTTATATTTTTTATTGCATACATATAATACCAGAAAACACAAAATGAATTACAAATAGTATAAATGTAACAATCGGTCTTATCGCTCACGGCGATTTCTGCCAGACGACCTGAATATTTTAAATTAAAATTATCTCCAAAGTTACCATAGACTATATCAGTCAGAAAACTTAACATCATCGTGATGCTTAAATTGTCAGTAGTACAACAATGTGTGTTCATATTCCATCGTTATTGACCAAAGCTGAACATCTAGTGCTGAATCCTCAAGTACCGGAGGTACGTCCTGGAGCTACTCCCTCTGCCCCCGTGGCTGAGGGCGCTGCTGCTGCGCCTGTGCAAGAGGAGCGTGCTAAACCCACTCCGCGGCCTCAACAGCCCACGGCACAGCCCCAGCCGCAACAGCCCACGGCACAGCCCCAGCCGCAACAGCCCACGGCACAGCCCCGACCCCAACCCAGGAAGCGCCACCCAAGTAAGTATTCACAACATTGAAGTAGCAGCAGGCAGGTGCAATGGTGGTAATCCTGTTGTTGTCATCACTAAACTAAAATTCACTAAAATTTGTCGTTAGATTAATACTACATGTGAGATACCGGAAAATGGTCTGTAAGCAGATGAGATTGAAGTATATAATCGTAATATTAATGATATTATAAATGATATTTGACTGCCTCGGTGGCGTAGTGGTACGCGTATGCGACTGCTAAGCTTGAGGTCTCGGGTTCAAATCCTGGGTCGGACCAAATGTTTGTGGAATCTACAAATATTTGTTTCGGAGTTTGGGTGTTTTCTATGTATAGTATGTATGTATTTACAAAAAAAAAGGTATATATAAGTATTTATATCAGTTGTCTAGTACCCATAACACAAGCACTGCTTAGCTTGGGACTAGATGGCGTTGTGTGTTAAATAGATGTCCGAAATATTTATTTATTTATTTATTATTTATTGAAAATATTTTTCAGAAAATCCAAATTTCAACTGATTCTTGGCAAAAGAACGTTAATAATCATCCATTCGTAGTTTTCCTTAAAATATATATTTATATAAAAAAACATATTTCATGAAATCACTAGGTATTGTAAGAATCTGAGAACTAGTTCTGTAGATAATGTACTTTAGATAGACGCTCAGTGAGTCATAGACTGTATGTAAGGATTATTATATAATCTAAATACATAAAATTCTCCGTTTGTAATCGAACTTCTAAATGACATAACCGATTTTTATAATTTATGGTGTTTCGATAGGTCTGAGAAAAGGTCGTAAATTAATTTTAGAATTGGTGGCCCACCTGAAATTTTTTCTTTGTTGATAGTTTTTTTAAAGATTAGGCATTTAAAATACCTTCCTTAATTTTTACCCTTCTAACACCAACCTATATTTTTTAATAGAGGCATTATGACAATGTATGCCTGGTCAGCTAGTTGTTAATATATAAAAGACGATAACGCCAGTCAGATTATCTGGTCGATGGACCTAGTTATACAAAATTTGTTTCACATCGATATCAAGCTTAGTCATAACAAATAGGATATATAAATAATTGCTATCGTTATTATCATATAACCTTCAGTTTATCGCATCGTTTTGTTATCATGTTGTTAAAAAAATGTGTCACCAATGTTTTCTTATTATAGAAAGTATAAAACACTGTGATGACCCTATTTTCAACATAAATAATAATAAGTGCGTTGGATGATTTATTAAAAGCACAAACACATTCCTACGTGTTCTAAACACGTCTTGCTTAAAGTCTACTTAATCTAATTTGAAAACTAAATGGCGTTGTGTGTCAGATTGCCAGAAATATTTTACTCTATTTTAAAATATATATTACATAACAACGATTAAATATTTTAAATTACATATATGAATGAGCTTACTGGTGAATTTCGTAAAACAGCAACATTTTATAGACGAGTCAAAAAAATCCAAGGCAAATGATTTTAATTTAAAAAATATTTTAATATGAATAATGACAACAAAAACAAAATTATCTTTATAACGCAATGTTGTAAAAATCTGGGATTTTAAATTGTTGTTGTCTTTTATTAATGTTGCAGTTATGACCCTGGCCTTCTGAGGTCGTAGGTTCGATTACTATCCAGGACAAATAATTATGTCATTTAATCCTTTGTTCTGTCTGTGTATGTTTATTCCGATTTGAAAAAATAAAAGTGCTTTCCGAAATAACACGTTACAATTTTAAAAACTTATTACTAAAACTTTAAAATAATTGCTGAGACTGCTTGAAACTTCGAAGAATTTTGGTCAAGAATGGGCACCTTTTTTTCTTTGGGGTTTTGTAATGTCTCGGCTTTATCCGAGCTCAAATCCGAGATCGAGATATTTTTTAATATATACACATAAATTACACCCAGAAACAGATCGTGTTCATCACACAAAAATTGGTCCTGGATGGGAATAGAAACCACGATCTCTGGTATAACAGTCATGACCACTAACCTCTAGGCTAACAGGTCGTAATGTATGTAATGTTTGTTTAATAGTATGATGTTTAACGAATTATCTTTATTTTCTCAGAGCCTCATATTGATGCAGCAATTGAGCAAATGATGAAAATGGGCTTCTCAAACGACGGTGAATGGCTGACTCAACTTCTCGAACACACAGATGGCAATATTGCCTCTGTACTGGACCTCCTTACTCCAGTTAATCCCAAGAAGTAGAACATTATACTTACGTCGCTTTTTCTTGCCATAAGGCCTATGCTATTATTAAATATATGGGGAAATATAATACGTAGAAATTCCCTTAAATATTCCTTAGTGTTATGATTAATTATGGGATTGTAGTGAGATAACTTAATTTGCTTTTAAATTCAAGATCTTATTATTTTTTTCTCAAAGAAGTGCATTATAATGATTTTATTTTATGACTACAGTTAGTCGTTAATTGTTAAGTCACTGCGAAGTTTGATTTTTTTGTTTATTTGTAGTCCAAGTATAACGTAGGTGTTGGGTAGGTACATAGTACCTAAATATATCACTTGTACCGCAATTCAATTTAGATTTTGTCCAACAATCGGTATTACTTATGTTTGAAATATTTTATTTTTATTATAGTTATAAATATATGCAGTTATAACAAATTGTGCTTGTCTTTAATATTTTATACCTATCGACAGGGAAGTGTCAATTCTCGCGAGATTCACTTTTTAGTGTTTGAATTACATTCCTTCGTTAGCATACAAAAAGCAACAATTGTCAACGAACGGAGTAGCCGTGGATTTTTCTGATACAAATCAGTATCATTTTTGCAAGGGAAATCTTCAAACATATTTTAGACGCATACAAAAATAATAGCCTGTGGCGACCTCCACATACAACATAACATACTACAGCGCCATCTACCGAAGTTACACTGAACTACGGAGTAACCTACAATACGAAGAAACTACCAATCCCGAATCGCGCAATAAATAGTTCTCGCGCCGAGTAGCATATATACAACATCCCAACATCAACTGTTGGGCAGTGGCCCGCCAGGCATGATCACCTCGCCTGGTCGGAGGATCCTCCCTTTGTGTTGGCGGAACATGATACTCGTTCCCCCACAAGCCTGTCACTACGAACCGACACATATAAGATAAAACAAAACATGGAGATCGTCTTTTGTTTCTTAGAAAGACTTAATTTCATCATGACGAAGACTTAAGATTTAAAGACTTTAAATACTTGACATTGGTAGAAATAACTGGTTGCCATCTCATCAAAAGAAAAACAAAACATTCACGCACACAAATAGATTCTGTAGAACGCGTAGGCCCATTTGGGCTAATACTTTGACACTCTATGTTCGCATATGTTTTGGTAAAGCCTTTTACGAAACTCCTACCTACAGTAACACACCTAACACAAATTTCACGCTACACTTTACTACTATATATTTGACACTGTTCTTCGGGATTATTGGCATTTCACTGTTGTATATCACGTAAGCAAATAAACTGCGTCTATCAAAAGTCTTTTTAGTATACTAAACTGAACTGCAATCTTATTTTACATTCCTAAAAATACATTTATTTTTAAATGTTTAACGGCACTAAAAATAAGTTCTAAAATTTGAATTTAATTCACGAAATGATAAGATACATATATAATGTAGTTGCTTTAGTATTTACTGCTATGAATGTCTATTTCAGTACATATGTTATAATGTTATATCAATAAAGCTTATATGCAAAATTAATGTTTTATTTACAAAACAAATACATGTTTTTATTTCAAAAATCCATAGGAATGCTTTTTTAGTGTAATATTTTCTTGTCTTTCCCGTAGAAGAGCTTTTCCTAAAGCTTTGTCGAGTAATTTGGCTGCAATTCTGCAAAAAAATAAAATATTTTAGTTAATACTTATTTGTGATAGAAAATATTGGTAGTTAACTAGATATTAAAGACAGAATTTTTTTACCATGAAATATAAATAAATATTCCGGACATCTATAACGCACAACGCCATCTAGTCCCAAGCTAAGCAGAGCTTGTGTTATGGGTACTAGACAACTGATATAAATACTTATATACTTTTTGTAAATACATGCATATTATACATAGAAAACACCCAAACTCCGAAACAAATATTTGCAGATCATACGAACATTTGGTCCGACCCGGGAATCAAACCCAGACCTCAAGCTTAGCAGTCGCATACGCTACCACTACGCCACCGAGGCAGTCAAACCATAAAAGATATTTAGCATTATTTTAAGTTCAATATGTAATAATATACAGAAGGAACAATCTTAGGTCATGTTTTTCGATCAATGCTAAAGCTAAAAGCTTCCACCTTAAAGAACAACCTTGAAATCTATACTAATATTAACTGAAGAGTTTGTTTTTTTTTTGTTTGGTTGAACTAATCTCAGGACGTACTGGTCCGATTTGGATTTTTCTTTTATTCTTAGATAACCCAGTTATCGAGGACGGCTATATATCATCACGCTACGACTACGAGCGGACTAGCGATAAAGAAAAGTTGCCTAAACGATGAAATTTATTCCTTTTAAAAAATCTAAAGAAGTTCGCGAATGTCCATATCCTTTTTTAAGGTAAACAAATTTGTACACGCTGTTTTAACATCACACTGTGGGCAATAGGGATACGCTGACGAGATTGTGTGTTAATGATATAAATGATTAATTTTACCTTTCTCATTATGTACTTTTAAGTACCCGTAAATGTAGTAACCCAGTAATTTATGTTTCCAATGTAATTATGATAGTTTTTTCGTCATTTTATTGGTACATATAAATTTATTTCCTTTTTTATTTTTCAAGTTTTATGAATCCTCATTGTAATGACGCAATAAGAGAAACTTAATTGTGTATGCAATAAGCCTCTTACTGTTTTAATACTCACATTCCTTGACTGATGGCATTCTTCAAAGTCTTGGTCGCCAAGCTCCCAGGACCACTCATATCAATAGTTGTAAATTTACCCTCTGTTTCTTCCTTAGTGTCACCTCCATCACAATAGCAACTAGGAACGCCTGTGATCCCAACTATAACTGATATTACACTACAACTTTCTTCTTCAGCAGATGGGTCTACTACACATTTCTCACCAATTTTACATAATGTAACCTGAAATTGGGTAATATGGTTAAAAAAACTATATAAGGGACCTTTGTAGCTGTTATTAGGCTGATCTTTATACGAGTATTATCTTTTAATATACATCTATTCTAACTTAATAACCTAATCTAACTCCTCTTAAACAGGTGCACGGGCGCAGCCAGGATTCAGTTTCTTGGCAGGGTTTCAAAATTAGTTCGGACCGGTCAAGCGCGAGTCGGACTCGCACACTGATAGTTTCGTGCAAAGTTTTAGTGAAGTAGGGACGAATTTAATTTTGACATTGGAAAAATATTGTACTCATTCATCGCCATGGTCAGTTTTCCCAACTGTAAAGAAGTTTATAATCGCATCTTTTGTGTGTGTGATGCAACTACAAATTCACGGCTTTCGAATTTCTGCCATGCCATGTTAAATTTTATAGGACTTTTACGGGAATTACCATATAGGTTTTGATTCCTCTGCAAGTGTCAAAATATGCAGGAAAAATAGGCCGTAAAGCGGTCTTTTGATCGCGTAGACTTCAAAGTTTGATGTTTTTACTTCTGCATACCAACACAGATCTGAGTATTTGATATTAATTTCAACTGGCTTATGCCCAAAGGCCACCAGTAAAACTGCCACCACTGGTGATCTATAAGAGATTTGGTCTTGGTACGGAGAATGGTACTCTAAAAATGACTAAAAGGGAACTATATACCCTTTTATAGTGTTAATATTAAAGAGACACGAGGTGTAAAGAACATAAGGTTCCATTACAGAATCAATCTTGATTTTTTTTTTAATATATCCTCTACTTTTCGGTATCTTTTTCGGTTTCGAATACCTAGAGAATCTGATCATACCGATGATGATGACCGTGGATGAAATATGCAAAATGATTTCGCAGTATCCAGACGATGCGTTCAAATGCCGGAAGCCCAATAGACAACTCATAATAGAAAGAAGATTTAAGTCAATTTAATATCACGTGTGTTAAAGAGGCTATAAATTGAAACAAAGCACGCAATTCGCAAGAGCTTAGTCTATTGGGCAAAGCCAGTTGACGAAACTGAAGGCAGACTTTCGTCGAATTGTCGAAACCTAAGCTCCTGAGTGAAATTGGGAAGTTTCATTCCACAACACAAGACCCTGGCTCTGACTTGACGAAAGATCCAAGGGCCAAGTTAATCCGATACTAAGCCGAAGATGTACCAGACGCCAGCTTCTACGAGATTAGTATAGCTCTCAAACAGCTCAAGAAGTAAACACCGAGTGAAGACGGAATCACGCCAAAGCTCCTAAAGAAAGGTGGAAAGATGTCATAAAAGTTCTTCAGAAAACAGTTAATTCCGTCATACTCAATAGGTAGCAGTTTTGGTTCGGAAATATGGTGGCCTTTTTTTCCAAAAGAGCAATATTCCTGCTTAACAATTATAGACCCATTTCTTTTTTGAGTCATGTCTATAAGCTATTCTCGAGAGTCATTACAAATTATCTGGAACGCAGATTTGACGACTTCCAGCTTCCTGAACAAACTAGTTTCTGAAAAGGCATCAGTTCCATATGTCACATAAGGGCTAAAATATAAAAAACAAAACTTACCAATAAAGGTGCAGATTCTACATCGAGGAGTTTACTGTCATATGGGTCATCAGATAATTGCAAATCCACATTGCCTCCATCCATAAGAGCAGCTTTCACAAATGGTATCCTTGTGTTGAACAGAGCCGCTTTGACAGCTAGGGATACTGCATCACAGAGGTTGCCTCCACACTCCAGTATCTTGAATTACAGGGTTTTTTATTAAAGTTTGGCTTGACTATAAATAACAATATATAAACTTCTTATCTTCATTAAAAAAGAAAAAGCACTTGGAATAAATTCTATGTCCCAGGGGACCTTACACATTTACGAAACAGACACAAGGACCTCCAAGCCTAAGAGTAACCATATGTAGATTACACAATGTTGTCATATGAGCGGTTCAAACCCAGATGGCAGAGGCCTAAACCATAATGTCATTCATGCAGTCCAATGAAATAAAATATATTGTCATAGGCAAGGTGATAAGGCAATTAACAAAATAAAATAATTTATTGTTGACTGCCTCGGTGGCGTAGTGGTAGCGTATGCGACTACTAAGCATGAGGTCTCGGGTTCGATTCCCGGGTCGGACCAAATGTTTGTATGATCTGCAAATATTTGTTTCAGAGTTTGGGTGTTTTCTATGTATAATATGTATGTATGTATTTACAAAAAAAAAAGTATATAAGTATTTATATCAGTTGTCTAGTACCCATAACACAAGCTCCGCTTAGCCTGGGACTGTGTGTTAGATGTCCGGAATATTTATATTAGTTGGTTTATTCTTACCAATATGTCAACATAAAGTTTCCAGCACTGTTTACCCTCAAATATACATAACTGCTTTAGGTTCAAGGCCTGTGAAGAATGGTATGCTCTTTGCATTAAGTTTGAAATCCCTATGGCTAACTGTTCACCACCTCTTCCTTCAAACTCGGGAGTAGCATTGGCCGAACTGAAATGTAATAAAAATTTTATATTATTTTCTTTGCTTTGATGTTAATGAACCCTTAAAAAAGTCACCCTTAAACAATGGTTTAAGGGTGACTTTGTTCCCTTTAATTTGCCTCCATCAAAAAATTACTTGTAAAATTACAAGTGTTTTTTTTAGTACATAATATGTACTATTATTATAATTATGGGTTTTTTATACAGACACATTAAAGCATAAATTTTCTCTACTTTAATATGCATGTATTTACACATTCTTATTCATATAAGTAGAAACTTAAGTAAAAATAAACTTGTAATTTTAATTCTTTGGATAGATATAATACCAAGCAAAAATAAAATTAAGGAGTAAAGGTAAAGACTATTACCAATCAACAAAGAACTCTATTTTTCCTTCATTTGACTTATCAGGACTAGGTATATCAATTTCTGTTTTGACTCCAACGAGTACATCTGTATTAGCAAGTCTGAGGCGGGCTGATCCGCTAGCATGACTCACGACGTCTGTTTCCAGCTCCATAGGCCGATAATCAATGTTCGACCTTCCATCTGAGCGGTAATCATCCTATAAGTATAAAAAAGTGAGTTTAAGTTTATAATTATAATAAGATAAGTAGTATAAAGGATAAGAAAACTACGCAAACGAACTGGGTTAAATACTACTGGTTAATACACTGCGATTCATGTATTAAAACATGTAAATTGCGACTGTTATAAAAAGGCATAAATAATCTCGGAACGAACTGTTATGGTACATTAGTTGCTTCTCGTCAGTTCTCGCAAGTAGTAGGCTATAGTAAGTAAAGTAGTAAGGCTACAAGTGTAAGGAGAGTACTAGTTTATAGCACTTGTAATAAAAGTTTTAAAAGTAAGATCTATTAATGTAAATATGCGGTTTAAAGGTTATAATTCCATACTTGTATGCCGTGGACTATAAATATCTTCTCTGTAGGACTAAGTAACAGCCCAGCCATTATAAAAGTTAAGTGCCTATTTATATTTTATGTAAACTGTATAATTAGTTGATCCTGATATGCAAGAACTTCGATATTTTTTAAATTACTGTCAGCAGTTTACACAATAAATACATTAACGTTTTGACATATGACAGATTTGACATACAGGCACAAAGATAAGTAATAACTATAGACTATAAACATGTGGCATAGCATAGACTATACAATAATTTGTTCCGTATAAAGCGCCATCATACCAATTAATCACGAACTAAAATAAACTCCATTGATCTGGAACCGCTTATGGATGTCACTGTGTGGACTCGAATTATTATTTCGAAGTTCACTTGAAATGTCAATAGATGTCACTGTTCTTCTCCGAACTAAAATAGTTTTTTATTTATTTAAGTTACCTCTTAAGAAAAATAAAGTTTTTATTTTGCTGTGAAGTGATTTTTGACCAGAATCTGAGTTCTTTTATGATAAAGGTGCAAATGAGCAAACAGGCACGCAAATCCCAAGAGCGTTTTAACATTTACCTACTAAAGATTTTGACTGCCTCGTTGGCGCAGTGGTAGCGTATGCGATTGCTATGCTTGAGGTCTTGGGTTCGATTCAGGTTTCCGGGTCGGAGCAGATCTTTGTATGACCTGCAAATATTTTTTTCGGAAATTGCGTGTTTTCTATGTATAATATGTATGTTTTTACAAAAAAATCAGTATATATGTATTTATATCAGTTGTCTAGTACCCATAACACAAGCTCTGCTTAGCTTGGGAATAGATGGCGTTGTGTGTTAGATGTCTGAAATATTTATTATTATTATTAATGGGTTAAGGTTTTACTCGGCTAAACAGTTTTTTCCATAGATACGAATACCACTATGACTACTATCAAATGTTTGTTATTGTAGTGAAACTATTTGGTACAATAAAAATGTAAACCTATTAGGTAATTTAAATAAGTTTAATCTTTGTCGAAGACCTAAATAACTTTGAAAGTGGCATTCATGTTTAAGAAGATGTTTATATACCTATGTTTGTGAGACTAGGTCGTAGGAGTAGATCCTACTTGTATTCATATTTTATTTCGTAAAAAAATCGTATCGTATCTAAACATCAAATACCACCACTACTGTTTACCCGTAATTAGATATCAAATAAACCTACTTTTGACTTAACTTTCCTGAAAGCTGTAAAAAAAAACATCTTCTAATTCAACTTGTAGGTATACAAATTGATAAGTTAATGAATCTCATATACAGGTGTGGTAGAACATAAATAAATAAAAACTGATAGTCTTTATGTATGTTCATTAATTTATATTTCATATTTAATACATTACGTTAAAAACTTATAATGAATTGGAAATTGACTGCGACGTACATCGATGAATATGAGAGCATCATTAAAACTGTAAAGTTAAGTTCCTTCAGCAAAAACATAAAAAAATCTCGATTCCTAAGACTATTCTGACTATTATTATCTTGATCTATACGTAAATTTATTTGCTAGAGACAAAATCCTATGTAGAGGTTCAAACCTCTTCTGTCTCTAATTAAAACATTATTGCTGTTCATATTTTAAATGAGTTATTATCCGTATTCCGGATTAAATTCATTACTTTTCTTCGATCTTTGAACCCATATGTTTTATAATATTATTTGGCACCTACTGGCACAACGGGTTCATTTTTAGCGAGTACGCTTCGCCCCCGAGATAATAATACTGCATTCAATTCAAAAAACTTGCTTCAATTGTGACGACGCCCGTGGATTCAGAGGTAAGTGGATCTCGTATTATCCATCAACCTTTTATTAGTTGAGGGACACCTCAAATCAAAGCCGCCGAATCCAGAGAGGCACTCAATAGTACCTACTCTCAGATTTACAACGTTCGCCGTTACAATAAGTTTGATCGCATCTAAGTATCTTGCGTTGCTAAGCTGTATCTTACTTTGCCAGTTAATTTAACCAGTAAACTAAGCTCATAATTTCACCAATGTTGTATGAGCACTATAGGTTCATTTCTCCACCTGTCACTTTTCACCGTGGCACATTCTAATTGCAGTGATGAGAAATGAGAACTTGATTCTAGGAAAAGTTATAGGCAGCAATCCTGTTATCAACCGAGGACATTGTTAAAGGTAAGGTAAGGTAAGGAAATGTAGTTAGAAAGGACAGGCAATCAAAGAAGAGTTATATTACTTGAGGAGAGATAACAAACTAAAAACGTAAATTGAACTGATTGTTGGCTAAACTACCTAAATAAGATAATTATTTAGGTAGTTTACAGCAACAGTCGTAGAATGTAAGTAAGGTAAATGTATACGTATTATACTTGTCGTAAATGGCAATCTTAAAGTTGGACAACCTACACACATTTTAGATTTAGTTCCCAATTCGGTCCTGCATTGACGTTAGGGGGCCGATCTCGCAACATCCTCTTTTAAATTGCGAGTTATCGTAATTGTTTCATTGTACCTCACAGATTAAACTCGCGTCTCGACGGACTCATACATTTGAATATTGGTTGCCTTTGACGCTACGCATATTGATATGGTACTAGCTGTCTTACCTCATTTTTAGCTCTATGGGTAACTAGAGGAATTAGCTTTTAAAAAAGTAGCCGTTGATTCTTTGTTATGATACTGTAATAAGATAAAATATTTAACTAAAATGGGAGATATTAATGGGGATGTAACGGAGATGACACGCTTGATGCAAAGATTCTCATGGATAGATTATGTGGTGTTCGTGTTTATGTTGGCCATCAGTGCCGTGGTAGGAGTCTACTGGGGGTTTATGAAGAAACAAACTACGCAGAGTGACTATCTCCTTGGAGGAAGAAATATGAAAGTGATTCCCGTTTCCATGTCCTTAGTAGCAAGGTGAGTTTGAACATTTTGAAGCGTGCTCTTCAGATAAAAGGAGAATTAAGATTTACAAGAATTAAATTTTTCTATATCCTCTGCTGTTTAACATTTTACTGTTTATTTTATATTCTCCGAAAAGTAGAATTATGGAAGGTGTGTTTTCAGCAAAGATAATGGGGCATATAAATTTTTTATTGTCTTTACAAAATACTTATAAGGTATTTTTTTACTTATTGATAATTTAAATCCAGAAAATATTAAATAAAAAGTAAAAGTTAGGGGAGGGAAATTCAAACTTACAAAACGCGTCACTATTGGTCGAAATGAAATGTGATGTTGATGGTCGTTTCATCAATTCATTGAAATTATCGGCGTTAAAATTCACATTATGTTAATAGTGTTTGTGAGAAAAATTTACTTCTTCCATGATTTTTATAGCAATTAAAACTGTAAATAAGTATGAAGTAACACGAAATGACAATGACGTCATTGACCGTGTCAAAAGCGCGCGCAAAATGGCGGCGTTTGAAAGCTCCATAGATACAATCGGTGTTTTAAATTTCACTTTGATAATTAGTGTGACTATTTTCAAGCTTATTTATACTTTTTTCTATGTTTAAGAGACGTAAATGATCAGATTAAGAAATAAAATAAAACATGCATGTTCTCTTTTAGCAAAACCATGACTTAGCTCATCAATCTGAATAACTTCCCAAAAGAAATCGCGTTTCTAGATGAACTCGCAAATCCGACTTTACATACAAACACTGGTAATTTTTAAGAAAAGTTTAATTTTGAAAATCTTGAAATTAATTTTCTTTGGGAAAATAGTGTGAAGGGACTGAAGTCATGGTTTCGCTAATTGTTTTCTAGTGATAACCTTCTACGTTACTCCTTAATACGTTAGTGGTGTATGCTATAGCGTTGAGCCAGCAAAAGTAACAAACGATAATTTACTAAGAAAACTCGTCAGTATTTCACTTTTGCATTTGTGATGATGAATAGGTACAATGTATTTATTAGGAATCTCAGAAAACTCAAATCTTTGTCCATTACAGAAATATAATTGGTATTCTTGTTTTATTGTTGTCTCGTACAAACTACTTGTTTCACAAGAAAAAAATTGTAAAAATATATTTCAATAAAAAAATATTTAATAATGTCGGTTTAATTATTGCTAATTACTGATTCTGACTAAGTACCTATTGCCTTCAAGTCCATCATAAGGTTTACTATGCTTCGGCATGAATGGGTCAGCTCGACCGGAGTGATACCACGGCCTCACAGAAAACCGGTGTGAAATAGCGTTTGCGCTGTGTTTCACCGAGTGAGTGAGGATACCGGAGGCCCATACCCCAACCCCTCCCCCCATCCCCTTTCCCATCCTCCAAAGGTCGGCAACGCACTTGTGACGCCTTTGATGTTGCGAGTGTCCATGGGCGGCGGTAATCGCTTACCATCAGGTGATACGTCTGCTCGTTTGCCAATTATTCAATAAAAAAAAAAAAAAAAAACAGTTGTTTGAGCCTATTTTTATCATTTCCAGTTTCGTTTCGGGAATAACTCTGCTTGGATCACCGACTGAAGTCTACATGCACGGTACGCAGTACGCATACATCATCATAGCCATATTTCTGATGTCTATGATCTTAACTCAAGTTTATCTCCCTGTATTTCACCAACTGAAGATTACGTCTAACTACGAGGTGAGGCATATATAATTATTTTTCCAAAAGAGTTCTCTATTCCTCAAATTATTAGTTGATCAATCGTCTCGCCAAAGCAGTCAGAAGGTTAAAGAACTCTTATATATTGACCGTCATTTACATTTTCTTTTGAAAATCTCGTCTTACAAAATTAAAAAAATATTGCTCATTTTGTATAAATACTCGTATTAGGTTCTTGTAAGTAGGGTTTCTAACTGTTTTATGCGATCCGAGTATAAACATGTTGAAAATTTTAAATATACATGATAGCACTTTTTTTCTTTACGGTTTTGGAGGTGAACAAATGAACTGTTAACTTGTTACCAGACATGTTATAATCGGTTATCAGTCTCAACTTATTGTTTTTATATTTCTTTCAGTACCTTTCAAAACGATTCGACAACAGAGTAAGGTTATTTGGATCACTGCTGTTTACCTTTACCTTGGTAACTAAGAATTTATTACCTAAATTTGATTGTATCATATTTTAAATCATGTAGGTACAAAATAAAACATGATCGATTTCGATTTTCAGATAGGTTGGCTTCCGATCGTAATATATGTTCCAGCATTGGCATTTAATCAAGGTAATAAGCATTATTTATGAAACTTTTTTTTCAAATATATAATATACATATATAAATATACTAAGAGCAAAGGCTACTTTTAAGAGAAACATAATTACAGGAAAAATAGGTATAAAGTTTATTGATGAGGGTGAAATAGGCCGCCTTAATGTGGATTCTCTCTGCATTTGCAATGAGTATGGCGCCCACAACTCTTGACTCTGCTCAGTCACTTTGGCAAGCTCATATAAATATATAAAAATATAAGTATCTACGTTTAAACGTAAAAATATATAACGTTATTTTATTATAAGTAAGCAAGGACAGGCTATGCTAGTTATTATTATACACCTGAACCTGATGGTTGTGCACAATGTCTTATCAAAATACGGACTTACGAGTTGAGAACCGCTCGACCAATTTGTTTTTTTTAAATTATTTGTAAAGGCACAAGGAAGTTTCCTATAGAGGGAACATATGTAAATACTAGCTGAACCGGAAAACGATGTTTTGCCGTAAAAAAAAGGGGTGGGTCACCCTCGTCATTTAGTGGTATGAAAATTAGATGTTGGCTGATTCTCAGACCTACCCGATATTCACACAAAATTTAATAAAGATCGGTACAGCCGTTACATAGGAGTTTGGTAACAAACAACGCGACACGAGAATTGTATAGATATATTAGATTGCAAGGAATATATATTAAGCAATAGTAAAAAAACACTTATTTATTTTTTCTATTGGACTGCGAAAATCCAAAAGCTTTTGATAGATATAATATACATTTTATTTGTTTCAGTTACTGGTGTTAATATTCACGTTATTACACCCATCGTCTGTTTAGTGTGCATATTTTATACAAGTGCTGTAAGTATTACAATCAACACGAAGTTTTAGAAAACATGAACCGGTTTTAACATTAAATTGCACTTTTGGCCTAGTGGTTAAGCGGTGTTGTGGGTAAGGGTGTTCTTTGTGTCCGTTTCATGTATGTTTGTAAAGTCCCCCGCGACACAGGAATTATTCCTAGTGCGGGAGTCGTATAAAAAAATTAGTATACAATAAAATTATAGTGATAATACGTACAGGTATTTTAAGATTAACTCACGTGTTGATGTTAGTTATGCCATGAGGTGATGAAAATACGGAGTATCATTATTCGTCCCATGGGTGTCGTAAGAACTGACTAAGGAAGCCAAATACGGCGGACAAAACTCCAAGGGAAAGGAAAACTTAGAAGAAACCAAATACCAGACTTGGGCGGTACAGTTGGTCAACACCTTCTTTTTAAGGAGAGGCTAATGTCCAACAGTGCGACAACCTATTCAGGGGCGTATATATATTTTTTTTTTTTTTTATTTTTTTTTTTTATTGAATAGTGGGCAAACCAGCAGACGTATCACCTGATGGTAAGCGATTACCGCCGCCCATGGACACCCGCAACACCAAAGGCGTCACAAGTGCGTTGCCGACCTTTGGGGGATGGGAAAGGGGATGGGGGAAGGGGTTGGGGTATGGGCCTCCGGTATCCTCACTCACTCGGTGAAACACAGCGCAAACGCTATTTCACACCGGTTTTCTGTGAGGCCGTGGTATCACTCCGGTCGAGCCGACCCATTCATGCCGAAGCATAGCTCTCCCACGGTATATATAGTGCAGGGCGTGCGGTGCGCTCACTGATGGGTGTTACGCTTACTAAAGGGCGCTAGACGAATGATTGCACACGGGCGCTTCACGGGCTAGAGACATTTCTAGACGTATGAAGGCTGTTAGTTAATGATAACGTTGATGTCAGGATTAAATGGCATTATGGCTAATTTTTAATGGGGCATTTTAGGGTGGATTACAAGCCGTGGTGTGGACAGATGTAATACAAATTACGGCGATGTTTGGCGCAATGGCTTTGGTAGCAATAAAAGGAACGATCGATGTCGGTGGTATAGGCGTTGTCTGGCAGAGAAATATGGACAGTGGGAGAATTGAAATGCCAAAGTATGTATAGAAATCATTTATCACATAAATAGTTTCACTACTATACAAGTTGTGGTATAGCATGCCAAAATCTAGTTTCTAAGAATAGGCTTATTATTAGCTGTGGACCTTTGAAGGCTGTTGATGATAATGAAAATAGGTTCGATTCCCGGGTTGAACTAAATGTTTGTTTGATCTGCAAATATTTGTTTCGGAGTTTGGGTGTTTTATATATATAATATGCATGAATATACAAAAAATATGTATGTATTCATATCAGTTGTCTAGTACCTATTTAGAAGCTCTGCTTGATTTGGGACTAGATGGCGTTGTGTGTTAGATGTCCGAATGGCGATGACGATACAATTTGAGATTACTTAAGATTACAGAGTCCAATACTCTGAACTGCAACTAAAATGTCAATATCATTCAATACATAGTTAAAAATATTCGTTTAAAATTAGACCAGGATATTTTCAATGAATTAGCTATGAACATAGGTATCGTCGATAGTTTGACACACACACACACACACACACACACACACACACACACACACACAACACTTCTCTATCTATTAAAACAATTACAACAAGGGCTGAAGAATAAATAGATTTAAATAAGAAATTCTGTGAAAAATGTTACGATATTAAGACTCAATAAGACTGATCAACGTTAATCAGCATAATTTTGAAGCTAACCTATTTAACCGTAATTTTTTGGGCGTACAACCTTTAGAACTAATTTGACTACAAATTGTCTTTGCAAATACAGACGTATTTCATTATTAAGATTCACTTGTCCGGAGTTGTCCGTGTTGTGACGGCTTAACTCACCACCCTTATTCATTTCATGGATGTCGTAAGAGGTGTGTTAAGGGTATAACATACGCAAATCACTGCAAAGAGAAGGAGACCCTATACCATTTCGTCTGGCCACTGTTATATTGCCTGCTTCGGTGGCGTAGTAGTAGCGTATGCGACTGCTAAGCTTGAGGTCTCGGTTCGATTCCCGGGTCGGACCAAATGTTTGTACGATCTGCAAATATTTGTTTCGGAGTTTGGGTGTTTTTTATGTATAATATGTATGTATTTACAAAAAAAAAAGTATATAAGTATTTATATCAGGTGTCTAGTACCCATAACACAAGCTCTGCTTAGCTTGGGACTAGATGGCGTTGTGTGTTAGATGTCCGAAATATTTATTTATTATTAAGGTTCACTGTGTTGTGACGGCTTAAGAGTATGGAATGTCACCAAATCTTATTCATTTCATGGATGTCGTAAGTGGTGTATTAAAGGTGTGTAAACTACGCAAATCACTGCAAAAAGAAGGAGACCCTGTACTATTTCGTCTGGCCATTGTTATATATATATATATATAGGCTAATACCTTCTTTCTAAGTAGAGGCCCACGTCTTGCAATGGACTATTTAAGGTTGTTGATGTATTAGTTTCCAAGTTCCAGTTTCCAATACTATTTTACTTTTACTCAAGTCGCTATATATAAGTATAGGATATTTTTACTCATAAGAATATGACCAATGAAACTGTGTTAACAATATGTATAATTAACTTGATTTTAGTTGGGATCCAAATCCTCTGACCAGGCACACATTTTGGAATCTAGTAATTGGTGGAACAATTTACTGGGTTCAGGCAAATGCTGTAAGTCAGACAATGATTCAAAGATATCTTGCTTTACCAACTCTACGTGGTGCAAAATGGTAAGTAGTTAAAGTTCGATTTATTAGTTTCTGGTTCAACTTACGACACTGTTAAATGATTTTAGCTCAATTCATACGACTGATTTCTGTATTTGAGATTCATTTATGATAGTGTTGTGTTTTGATGAGTAAATTAGAAGTAGAAAATTAATGATTCTCTAATCATAGAGACATCCTTAATATTTGATGAACTACAACGACAATAACGACAAAGAACACCCAAACTATAATTTTGGATGGCACAAGTTTTTGTCTAGTATTCGATTAAGCTTTCAGCACTTGGCTACATAAGAGTCAGTCGCAAACCTTATCACATTAACCACCGGCAATCTATCCATTCTATTTAACAACAACATTTTTGTAATAGTTTTTTCTCCGTTTTCAGGGCTGTATTCCTATTCTGTATTGGAATATCATTCCTGTATTGCTTCTGTTTGTATTGTGGATTGTTAATATTTGCGAGATTTCACGACTGCGATCCCTTACAGACTCAGGTAAGTATCTTCTATAATATTATTTTTTAATATGCATTCAAAAATTGTTATCTTATTCAGATTTATAAAACTCTAATTTTGTAGAAGTATTAGTTTTGTAGTGTTATTTTATATGAGCAGTGAAAGTAGACTCAACAGATTTTGTAGGCATTATAAATTTTATCCTAAATCTTATTTAGTATTTCACCACTAGACATCAGTACTATTGTTACACAGTTACTATTTTCTTATGAAAATATAACTTTTGAAATATAATTAGTCTCTTTTTAAAAATGTTCTTGGTCTAAACCCCCTGTTGCTTCATTGCTTCCTACTTTGATCTGAATGAGTTGACAGCATTGAATGTGTTTAAACTTGTTGTTTTGTTAATGTTATTAAGTGGGTTTCTAGCTGACTGGTTGATTGATTGATTGATTCTAGCTGGCAAAAGCAAAGGATCAACTTCTTCCTCTACTCGTGACGGACGTCCTCGGTGGAATTCCTGGCTTACCAGGAATTTTCGTAGCCGGGATCTTCAGTGCCGCATTGAGGTGAATTTACAATCTATTTTTCATAGTAGTTATATTTGCATATATATTTATATATGTACGTACATGTTTATAACATCGGAAAAGAGGTTTCACTGAAATATGTTTATTTTGTTGGTATTGGTGTTGTATCATACAATTACTGTTTTAATAGACGATAATGTTAGAAATATTATATGTAATAATAATATCCATATTTTAATCACACCATTTTTCATACTACAAACAATAATACGCTGTCCAATCTAATGCTTCACAAATTCAGTACGCAAGGTTTTTTGAATGCATGTTCAGTTATACCTTCTACCATTCAGGAAGTGAAGAGTCCTATCGCTATTGATTCTGCATGTTTTCCTTTTATAATAACACCTTTAAATCATTTGAAACTTTAAAACTATATATCGATATAATATGGTTCAGATAAAACAAATAAGATGAATGATATGATAGTACAGTCCTACAAAATTTTAACAGTTAGACAAAATCAGAATTCTGGGAGGACAACGTAAAATAAAGCTTTTTAAAAGAACAGGTTTTTATTGTGATTACAAAAATAAAGTTAAAAGTAAGAAACTATGCGAAGTATAGAGTGAGTATTACTAATATAAATAATAGTAAAGGTACATAGAAACAAAAATATACTAGGGATAAGACGATGTATTTAGATCAATCAATTTAGTGATTATAAGTAAATATTTAATCGAATTATCACTTAATCAACTAATCTCTTAATCAGTTTAATCAACTTTATTATATAGAACATATTTTTATCTTAAACTTAAGCCCCACAGGGTGTCAATCATCAATCATATTTGTAAATTCTTGATAAAGTATTTAACTTTCAAATCTGAATGTTTTGGTATAAATTGTTTCTAGTTCGATCTTTGACTTTTTGTCTGTTATATTTCTAGGGTACCATTCTTCTAAAGGAAAAACCGAACTGTCTGTCGATCTGTCAAGAATCTGTATATCTACTACTTATGTATCTTCTACTTTATTTATTACGAACGTGTGAAAGTACACCAGATGCCCCGAGAGACTTTGTCATGTCAAAACTGATTGGCCTGTGACAGTCCAATCTAAAAAATAAATAAGTGTTGTTTTGACTATTTTCCTCGCAATTATTGTTTTTCCTCTTCATAAGATCCTTCCTTGTGTCTTAACAAAATGTTTTTATAAGAAAATTAACCAAGTTGGTCGAGAGGTTCTCGAGTTTTATGCCTAGCAATATATGAAAAGAAAATTAACCAAGTTGTTCGAGAGGTTCTCGAGTTTTATTAAATTTTATTAATACTGATTAAATTAAGCTGCAGTTCTTCTAAACTGAAAAAAATATAGTAAATGCTATACGCGTTATTACAGATCAAAAGTAAATAAATTTGATTTACATGATCTTCATTCCCACGACTTTTTCCGTGGGAGAGCTACGCTTCGGCATGAATGGGCCGGCTCGACCGGAGTGACACCACGGCCTCACAGAAAACCGGTGTGAAATAGCGCTTGCGCTGTGTTTCACCGAGTGAGTGAGGATACCGGAGGCCCATATCCCAACCCCTCCCCTCATTCCCTCTCCCCATCCCTCAAAGGTCGGCAACGCACTTGTGACGCTTTTGGTATTGCGGGTGTCCATGGGCGGCGGTAATCGCTTACCATCAGGTGATGCGTCTGCTCGTTTGCCCCCTATTCAATAAAAAAAAAAGACAGATACTGAAAAATACCTAATTGTTTAAAAAGAAAAACACAAACATACATATTTTTTGTAAAGGCAAATTTTACTATTAATGTTTTCAAATATTCTTAATATATAGAAATCCTTAAGAAAATTTGGTGTATTGTTGTTGCAGTTCCTTGTCGACTAGTTTAAACTCAATGTCAGCGGTAGTTTTAGAGGATTTCTACAAGCCCTACTACAACAAACCGCTGTCGGACAGACAGTCCGCTTGGCTGATGAGGGGAGTCGTTATACTTCTAGGATGTCTTTGTGTAGGTAAATATTTATTTATCCAATTACAATAATAATCCAGGAAATTATTATAAAGCATGATTTGTGAACTGACCTTCTTCCTATACTCAGTGATCGCCATCTTATGTGTATTGATTACTGCATTCTCCGTTTCGTATATACCATCTACTGTCTACTCAGAGCTTTGTATATATACCAGATTTTGCTCGCGTCTATGGTCGTGTTTATGTCGGTTATCAAGGTAAAAAGTCAAGTCTTCTTCAAGAATCAACTAAATTATTTCCATGCCAAAATTACTTTCAATTTTATGGTCGGGCGGAGTGACGAGGCTAGACAACATTCGAAACAGATATGTCCGAGGTAGCTTCAAAGTGACTCCAGTTCAAGAAAAGCTTACTGAAACACGCCTAAGGTGGTACGGCTACGTCATGCGTAGAGCCAACGAGCATGTCGTTCAGAAGGCATTGGCACTTCCTGAAGTCAAGGAAGGAAGAGGACGGCCGCCCTTGACGTGGTGGACAAGTATGGCCAATCTCATAAAGAAGACCCAATTATCTGATCTGACAACCCAGGACAAACTATCCTGGCGCCAAAAGATAAGGAGAGCCGACCCCACCTAATAGGTTATTCCTGTCCAAAACATGTATCCTACAATATTAATAATTTCAGGTCTAGTTTTCGTCGTCGAAAAGATGGGAACAATCTTACAGCTGACTATGACTTTAGAATCAATGACCATGGGTCCGCAATTGGGTGTATTTACAATGGGCATTCTCCTACCCGGGGTTGATGCAACGGTGAGCTGAAATCTTTTCCTGTATACTATTTATTAGGTCTGATTTATTCTAAGAAAAAGTACATAAGTCAATCTAGTTATCATAGTCGTACAAGCTCTGCATCGTTTGAAACTAGATGGTGTTGTGAGCCTGATGTCCCAACCCATCATTGGGTTTCCTTTCTTCGTTCTTTTGACTCATAGCGTTATTATAATTAAATTAAACAAATTTTATATTTCAGTTAGTAAGATAGTAGAAGTCAGTTCCAAATTATATTGAGATCACAAAAATCCACTTCGTGTTGAATTATTTCTAATGTATCAATTTGTAGGGCGCACTAGTTGGTGGTGTAAGCGGCCTGGCAGTGATGTCTTGGTGGTGTCTCACGTCCCAATTGGCTATAGCCCGTGGGCAAATCATTCATCATCACAAAACTCTCACGACTGCTGGCTGCCAGTACAATTATACTATAGTAGAAAATACTATTGATCATTCCGTATTGAGGTAAGCTTTTCTATGACTATTTAAAGTTATAGTGTATAAATTCATTACGTGTCTCCTAAATCCTTTTTTTTAAAGTCTCTTGCTCTATTAGGATTGCTTATTGAATTTTGCATTCAATATTTTTTAAGTGAAACTTCTTTATCGGGGTTGTCAAAAAATTTAGTGTGTTACACTAAATTTTTTGACATTCTGATTTTGTCTAACTGTTAAATTTTTTCGTTACGCGTAACATTTATCCGTTACGTTGCGCGTCACATTTATCCGTTACGCTATCTTTTTGAAGTGAAACTTTTTTATCGGGGTTAAAATAAAATGTTTTATCATTATTGAGAGTAGTTATATACAATCCTTCAAAAAAAAATTATAAAATAAAACAAAAAACATTTTCAAACACAAACAGGACCAAATTAATACTACAATGAAATATCACATTACAAACAATATTATTTTATTTAGTCCACAATGTAAATAACTACACACATCACATTCCACAAACTTCATTCACACCACAGATCGCGAAATATTTACTCAGGTCTCGCTCCTTAACTTTTATTGCACTTGAAATAAGAATTGTCACGAATATTGCTGGTTTATAAGTCTTTTGTCGTTATACCTTACGTCGACATATGATATTTATTTTTTGAAAAATAACGTCATAAAGAAGTTTCACTTCTTACGAGTGTACGCTAGTACACGCAACTTTTTTTTTAAAAAGCGCATTTTATTTTATAGGTATCGTACAGTGCTCATGTACTTTCTACACCCGGTTTTTATATCTTTTCTTCGCTATTTCATTTCACTTTAGAACAACTAAAAAGGCTCAGTAAGATTGCATTTTTGAATTTTAAAATAAAAACACGGATTTTCTAGAGTTGTATATTTATTAATTAGATTGTAAAGAAGACATGTTCCGATTAAGTATCGAATAAAATATACGTCAAATGACCCACGGCTCTGAAGAGGAGCCTTTACACTATTCAAAAAAAGTGTGTGCATACAAAGTACACTTGTCAGAAGTGAAACTTCTTTGGCAAACAAATTTTTAAGTCTTGTTTATATTTATATATATCATATGTATACAAACCTAAAACTTTAGATTTCCGAGACTTGGAGGGAAAAAGGAAGATATGTTAGGAATTTAATGAATTTAATTGTCATTAAAATATTAAGTGTCGAAAAAACAAATTACAAAATTTATTTTTTCAATGTTTTAATAAAAATAATTAAAGAGAATATATTGTTTAAAAATAATATAGTAAGATCACAGATGATGAATATTGAATTAAAATTCTCCCTTACTCACTCTCTCTCAATCGATCTCAATCGCTCTCTCCCTCTTCTACGACAAAAACGCTGCACATCTTTGTGACGCTAATATTATTATTATTGCGTTTCATTCGTAAAAATTTTACCCTCATGCGCCTAAAGAAGAAGAAGAAGAAGAAGTAAGCATGAAAAATACTTCAAAAATTTTTCATGACTTTTATAGTTGCTCAGAAGTTGATTCTGGTTAATTTGCTATAAACCCGAGATTTCACAGAACCCCGAATAAAATAAGGTGCACTTTCTCGACTGAAAATTCTTCGAAGTTTGCTAGTGGTCTCAGCATAACTTTCCAAATTTTTGTACTAAGTTTTCAGAATTATAACTATTTATAACACTATTTTTAAAAATCCGTATGAACATATGTGATGTCTGCAAAATTTCAGAATTGCCACATGCACAAGAAAAAAATGACACTAAATTTTAAAACTGCACTCATACTGAGACATCTTATAGTAAGTGTCACCACTATTTCCTGGTGAAAATATCGTATTATCTTTTACAGAGATGAAGTCAATCCAGTCCTTCGCGTATCCTACATGTGGTATACACTAGCGGGAATGTTAGTAACAATTTGTGTTGGTGCAATAGTATCGAGGGTAAACCGAGCACGAGGGGTACCTTTTGTGCCTCCATCACCAATGTTACTGGCGCCGCAGCTAAGGAGGTTATACAAAGAACCTCCACATCCCAGTGAAGAGCTATTTATAAGAGCTTATGGACCAAATAAGGTTAGTTTCTTAAATCACGAACCTTTTTACGAATATAAAGCATTCATGTTTTTTATGAACTGTATGTAAATTGTAGTGTTTGTAATGGGTTATTGCTACGAAACTGGGATTATTGTAAACTACTAACTTTTCTTGCTAATATTTAAATCTGCCTTTTCTGCTTTAAAATCATTATTTTGTGTTCGAAAGAGAATCCGATGATTTTAATGTTAATGTAATTACTTTAATATTTAGGATTCCGACTGCTGAGAATCCTTCTGGTAACTTAGAAACACTCTTCTCTCGAAGAGTCTTTGCGGAAAACAGTCCTGTCGACGTCTCGTTTCTCATTTTTAGGGAGATCAATCCCGAGCAGTGAACAGATTTAAGGAACAGATTTAGATAATTGTGGCAAGGTTGTGGTTGTTAGAACAAAACTTTGTCTAAGTTCTGTCTGAACTGCCATGAATAGTGGTTTTATTTTATGATGTTCACCGTCATATTATGTAAGTATACTTACACTAGCTTTTATAGCAACATGAGTAATTTCCGAGCTGTCTCAAGATTTGATGGTTTGATATCGACATAATTGCTAATAATGTCATGTCTAATCCGCAGGCTTACAAATTAACACTATCTACGTACAAAGTATTATGACGTATAATAAAGTATAAAAAACAGGTTTACATTAGGTTAAAGACTCATTAATTTTAAATTGCTTTCATTTTAAGATAATATTTATAAACAAATGAATATCACATGTGTTGCCCATTAATTACGATATAAAATGATTGATTGAAGAATTTTATTGTTGCAGGAAGCCTGTCAACTGAATCCTATCTCAACGAGCATGAAGCTTAACACCGAAAGTGAAAGAGATATGAGTTGAGTTCGATTTTGTAGATAGTAAAGCCAATTTATATAATAAATTCTTGAATTTTTATTGTTTTTTTGAATTTTTCTTTGTCTGAAACTTGTGTATTTGACAAAGTAAAATTATTTTCTGAGTCTGAGTGCTCTTTGTTCTATGTATATTATTATAACCCTCAGGAGGGCCGTTCGCACATCGGCCAAAAATTGCCTTATGCTTCTGTTAAATGAGAGAGACGTTGCCATTTTTGTTGTCCAGGTTGCACCATGCAGAGGTTCCGAACCTAGCATCCCTTGTAAAATCCACACAGGAATATTCCTAGTGCGGGATTGTCTTTCTACACCGCTTTAAATGGCTGTGAAATAAAATTTATATGGGTTATTATATTATCAATCGTAATTAAAATCACTCAGTCAGTACTTTGAGGCATTTCTTAGGTTACGTGTTTATATGACTTGTATTTATAAAGATAAAGATGTTGACATTGATAGAAGTGTAATAGGCTGATTAAATTAATCATTTTATTTGTTTGTTGGGTACATTTACGAAAGCTTAGAGAGGAGTTTGAGCGTACTAATACACACGATATAATAATAACAAACGATAAACAACGCTTTTGGTTACTCCTGAATGTAGGAACCTACCTCCATTCTAGACTTTCTGAGAATCACGAATTGTTACCCTTGTGTGAATACTTCTTTCACTCTTTTAACTGAGAAGATGTTAGTTATTATCCCACAGAGATAAACGTATCAAGTTTCGACTTCCACTAAAATAAAAATACACTTAATTTTCCAAGTTACTTAGTTTATCTGCTTTAAACACCAAAAGCGGTAATATTATTTGAAGAAAAATGATTTTAATGTAAATAATAGAGTAGCAAATAATTAACTATATCATGCCACGGCATAGGTATTACATTACACAATAATTGCGTTAGTTGCATTGTTGAGAAATACGTAACAAAACAGTCCTGGGAAAAAAGTAGTGTTTAAAAACCATACTACGAGTAGGTTATAATAAACTCAAAAGTACCGCTGCACTCAATGAAATTTGACATGGAGAAATTTTGATTTTCGATATAGGCTACTCTTTAAAGCGATAAATGACATACAGTCAAAATAGGTGTGTATTGAACTGAAAATGACCCTAAATAGCGCTAGTTGAATGTGTAATTGCATTCTGTATTTGATGATGATGGTACTATCAAAACAAGAATCATTGAATTAGAAAGAACCTAATTCTCGATTGATCGAAATTTATTTCTTATTTACCCTACAGATTAAACAAGTACATCCTATTAGTAAGGAAACCTATATTCAATGTACAAAACATGATTTTTTATCAGGTCAGGCAGGTCATTTGTAGAATAATGCAAATTTATATATTTTTAATAGATAGAAAGTGATTGATTAATTAATGTTAAAGAGACATTACATCACCTTAGATTATGACGATGTTGATGGATGTTATAATTATTGTATATCTATATTTATCTATATTTTTAAATGTATATTAACTTTCGTATTCTTATCATTGTGGTAAATAGTCTACCGTATTTAATATTTCACAAAAAACCACCTTAGTCCGGGATCCCCGGAACCAATTTCACAAGTTATTACTATCAAGCTATTTTTTCGTAAGTGGCTTCATTTTGATGAGATCCCCCTTTTTCCTGTTACAAAAATTCTCGATTATGGTAGCTAACAGGGGTAGCAGGAAAAGAAAAGTTTTGGGCGTTGGACCGGGATAACGTACCACTTAATTTGTAGGACAATGTGATTGTTAAATTATATAAATGTTAACTAACATTATTACTTGTTGGAAAAAAAATATTTGTCCTACAAAATGCATGGTTTAATTCTTCCAACATGTATCGATAACCAGGTCATCAAAAATGATACTAACTGGTTTTTTAACTGTTGCTTAGTTAATTTTTATATAATTTAACAGCCACATTGTCCTACAAATTGCGTGGTACGTTATTCCTGTCTTACGTTCAAAAGTTTTTTGTCCCTGCTACCCCTGTTCTCTACCACAATCGAGAATTTTTGAAACAAGTAAAAGTGGGGTTTCATTAAAATGAAGCCACTCACGAAAAATTTGCTTGATAGTAATAACTTATAAAATTGGTTCCGGGGATCCCGGACTACCTGTTTTGAAGACAATATAAAGAAACAATATAGTATTAATTCCTTTATTTTTTGTTGTACTCACAAAAAAAATTCAACATTTGATTATGATTATTTTTTAAAATGAGTAATGGTAATAATAATTATTAAGGGGAACGGCTTGACCAATACCTTACTTGGCTTTAATCATCAAATATTTTAAACTAAACAAATTGCAAGGAAATCTAAAAATTAATTCTCCTTTTTCTGTCAAACATTTGTTGACGATCAAAACAAAACAAAGGCGTGTTAGGATTATAATTATCTTTAGCTTTACGCCTTTAAGTTGATAAGGCTTCATGTATAGTAATCTAAGGTGAAAATTAAGTTATAAGAAAAATTATAATAATAATAATAATACCTCTGAATTAACGTTTATTTTCTATTAGCTTTGGACAAAATGAAGTCTGTCGGGACAGTTGGTGACTTGACATGTATTATCATCGGGCAGACGTCCTTCTCTGTTCCAACCCGTAAATTTGTTTAGTTAGTTATATAATTTCATTTGTACTAATTCTAATAACTCTGTCAACAAGTCACCATAGGGTTAATCTAGTTAAAGCTCATAAGTGAATCGGTTGTTTGAAATTCTGATTTTTAATTTCGTTAGTTAGGTACTGTTCAGGAGTATTTGACGGCCGTCTTCGCGAAAACAGTAAAAGGTAATCATAAATGTTTGTTGTGTTAATATTTTAATATTTGAGGACATCGAAAGTTGGTTCAAAGAGCGACGACACACTGAAGTCACACACCATTAATGACTCATCAGTATGTAGGTTCTGTGTTATACAAAAATCATGGTTATTAGCAACAAAAATAATGATGAGTAAAAGAAAGAATACTGGTAAATTAAATAGGTATGTACATAATCCATAACTATATAAGTATAGAAATACGGTAAGGAGACCCTAAAATACCAACGTTGCAATGTCATAGGCAGCAGCATGATACACTGTAACGCTGATATTTGTCCTGACTCAGGCTGCAGCAATATGATGATGGCGATGGATGTTAGGCACCGGTTTTGACACCGCGCAGGGCACTATAATTACTTTTGGCTCACTCCTTTTCTTGTATTTTACAATGTGTTGTCTTTGTCTGTCAAATGTCAAAATGAAAGTGTTTTCTTTCTTTCTTCAAAAATATAAATCAAATAAACAGTAGAACAACTCGTAAATAGAATGCAAATTTGAAAGAAGTAGTAATCTGAGCGGCATGCATCTTACTCGTAGAATTGGTACCATTAATGAAACATATATATACATATCTAAATATTTGAAAGTTATCTCAAATAGGTTACGTTCACAAAAGATTTCTGTGGTTAAGAAAAAAAATGCTACAATAAATAAAAATGTAAAAAGAAAATAAAAAACAAATCAGTGGTTTTAGTGAAAACATGGACTGATTAAAATATGCATAATAATCGTGGATTATTTTACTGTGTTTATTGTAGTGAAATACCAAAGAGAATTAAGACAAAGCTATTGGCAGATAAAAAAAATGTATAAAAATAGAAAGGTTTTCCAGCACATGAGACACAGCATCGGTACACACCATGAAGCTCGTACTGGTATTCTGCGGTTTAATAGCGCGTTAGTAACTTATATAAATCCAGTAATTTTATAAAATTAAATTAAATTAATTAATTAACATCTCATCTCATCTTGCCTTGTATAATTACATCCTTATGCAATTTTCTTCAACCATACAAGAAGGTTTTGTTCACACAGTGAACTAAGAGTGACTTTTAAAAGTATGGTCATGAGTTTCTTTGCCAGTATTCTCCTCATAAGTAATGGATCAACACAAGCAGGCGGTCGATTTTGGTATTTTCACCTAATTTACTTTGACAATCCAGTACATGCTGTCGCATCTGTTTGTGTCGATCTATGATTTTTAACTGTAGCTCCAATTTATCATTCCTAAATGTCACTTAGTGTCTTAATTGAAAAAATGATTTTTGAATTTGAATTATGTTTGCAGTTTGCGCGAGTGACGTCATTCCCAGCGTCCCAGGGGACAACAGCCACTATGTAGAGGGTGAAAGCCGCTACATTTGGATGCCTGATGGAGAAGGAAAACCAATACTGGTAGACCTGCAAGAGCCCGTCGATGAAATGTTTTTAAACAGTAGAAACGGTGCCAACAATCAGTACTGGCTTTTCACCAGGTAAGCGACGTATAACAAGCACAACTAACAATCAATGTTTTTAAATTGAGCTTTGTAAATGTGAACCCTACTCATTTTAAGACATGTACAAAACAAGTGTTTTAGCTTTGCATAAACGTACACTGAATATAGGACTTTGAATTTGGAAATGTAAACAGCTAACTTTTTTGATAGAGTTAATATATCTATCATATTAATGAATTGGATAATTCTTAGCATATTCTAAATTTATTTTTCAATACTTTTTTTTGCAGGAGGAATCGTACCAATCGTCAAGTTATAGTTAACGGTAACGCTAACTCTGTCCGAAACTCTAACTATATGGGCAATCGTCCTTTGAAAGTTATAGTTCACGGATGGAACAATAATGGCAATTCTCCAATGAATCCCCAAATCACATCAGCGTTCTTAAACAATCAAGACTGCAACGTAATTGTTGTTGATTGGAGTGCACTTGCGAGACAGGGCTACAACACGGCTGTCAATGGCGTCCCTAGCGTAGGCCAGCACCTCGGTAACTTCCTCGTATGGCTCATCAACACTGGGGGCGGTAACTGGAACAGCGTGCACTTGGTTGGATTCAGTTTAGGTGCTCACGTAGTCGGTGTTGCTGGTCGTCAGGCCGGTGGTCGGCCCTCTCGTGTAACTGGTGAGTAAATTATATTAATATAACTAGCTGACCCTCGCAACCTCGTTTACGTCTACTATTGCCCGTAGCGTAATAATTTTCCCCCGTTTTTTAAACATTCTTTATTGGGGCTCCGCTCCTGTTGGTCTTAGCGTGATGATATATAGCCTCCCTCGATAAATGAACGATCTAACACTAAAATAATTTTTCAGCCGTTCCTGAGATTAGCGTGTTCAAACAAACATACTTTATAATATTAGTATAGATATGATCAAATATTTTGAAATTTTTGGCACTTAGTAAAATATATGAAATATTTAATTAAGAAGAAGAAATTTGTATCCTCACTGTAAAATATGACCATCACAATAACACGTTGCGGTAACATAACGTAATTTGAAAAATCTTTGTAACACGGCACGAAAATGCAGCATACATTTTGTTTTACAGCTACATTGTATTGGGATTTTTTTTTTATATTCTACTAACTGAACCCCACGATCCTTAGAAAGGAGGTTTCAGCTCGAATTATGAATGATATCCTATTCTTAATATTTCGTTTCTAGGTCTAGATCCAGCTGGTCCACAATGGGGTAACAATAACAACGCCCTTAACCGTAACGCTGGTCGCTACGTGGAGGCTATCCACACTGATGGTCGTAAGTTAGGTATCATGAACCCAATCGCCAATGCTGATTTTTACCCTAATGGAGGACGACACCCTCAGCCTGGCTGTAGCGCAAGCACTTGCTCTCACGGACGTGCGCCTGAACTGTTCGCATCTACCGTGGGCTACAACCGTCACGTTGGCAGACGTTGCACCAATTTGGCCCAAGCAGAGCTCTCTGGGTGCACTGGAGCGAACTTAAACATGGGTAACGGCATTATCAACAAGAATGGGTAAGTTCCGTAGAATTGTTATACACAAGTGTGATATTACAAAACCTTAACTAAGTGTAAATTAAAATTTAAATTATCTTGTTGCAGAAACGGTATCTTCGGTCTCCGAACAGCCAATCGCTGGCCTTTCTAAGGAACTTCTAATGTTTTTCTTTTCCACGTAAATATATTTTGTATCATAAAACGTTTGTCTTTTATTTTGCTTAAAAGTAAATATTTTATTAAGGTACTTACTTCCATGTTTGAGTCTATTTTTACGAGTAAATAATTAAAATTAATTTTTAAGAGAATAAATGTATAAATAAAAATACTGTATGACACAAAATAATTAGTGAGGAACTAAAATAATGACAGACACTTGCGGCAATAGAAATCAGTAGATGGGTTGTTGTACAGTAATCTAAGGTGAAAATAAAGTTATAAGAAAAATTATAATAATAATAATACGTCTGAATTAACGTTTATTTTCTATTAGCTTTGGACAAAATGAAGTCTGTCGGGACAGTTGGTGACTTGACATGTATTATCATCGGGCAGACTTCCTTCTCTGTTCCAACCCGTAAATTTGTTTACTATATAATTTTAATTGTACTAATTCTGATAACTCAACAAGTAACCATAGCTACTTGAAGCTTATAAGTAAATCGGTTGTTTGACATTCAGATTTTTAATTTCGTTAGTTAGGTACTGTTCAGGAGTATTTGAGTGATCCTTTTCTAAATAAGTATGTATGTAAGTAAGTAAGTAAGTAGGTAGGGAGGTAGAAGACAAGAGTGGTGGTCACCATACTCATGGTGAATGCAGACAATGCCACAATGCAGCATGATGACCCATACTATGTCGGCATAGTTATCCTTCTGCATCATTGGTCTCGCACTCACCAATGAAACACGACAGCACGAATGTTGTTGAAAACAGCATGACTCTACTACTTTATTTTCCTTTTTTACTACCTTCTCTTTCAAGGGATTTAAGCTAAAAGTACTTAATTAGTTAGTTTCTAGTTTACCATATTAAATAACTGTATGCAGGTTGCACCTCATAGATTATTTCTGAACTGAAACGGGATACGATCAATCATCTTTACGAGAATTACAGGCGACAATAGTAAAATTACTTGTAAGTGTATAGAAATTGGCGCTGCGCTGTTGGCTCACGTCATGTAATGATGTTATAAACTATTTATTTAACTTACTGACACCTGATAACTAACCGTCACCACTTATACACGTGAAAAAAGAATAAGAAATATTTACAGAGCTACTCAATTTAATAAGGGTTAAGGATTTTAAGGAACGTAAAATGCGATTCAATAAAAACCGATTGAGGACTGTCAAGGGACATAGGACTAACTGACACCACGAGGCGGCGACGATCCTGGCACGATCTACGACCATCGACCGATCGCGGCAATGCTGGCGAGTAGTGAGGGATGGGAGGCCGCGGTCCCCGTCTGTGAAGACGTTATGCCTCAGAAGGAGTTCGCAGAGCGGGATCGGCTCTTTCCCGATTCCTTCTGCGGCCGGGGGGTGTCGTCTAAGGCGGGTCGGTGTTGCAACTCCTACTGTGTAGGAGGCGCGACAGCGTCCCGCCCCAGGTATGACTATTGGTTATTGGGGGATGGGGGAGGGGGTTGAATAAAATCTCACGACATCTCACCAAGGGGGCAGTTACAGAAAATTTAAGAAAACACCTCATGTAATTTATGGACGCCCCCTTACCGTATTTAAAGTAGATATATGAAGGTTATTCTGTATTGAATAACATAGCACATGCTATGTACATTTATTTTATAGCTATGTACAATAACATTACTGTACATAGTAACAAATTGTCAGTGCCATTTTTGTAGAAGATCGAAGCGTTTAGGGTTTCTCTCAATAAAATCCTATTACGAATGACAATGGCAGGACTTTAAACCTATGTTTTTCTACGACACCTCTGTAAGTAAGTAGAAGCGATGACCTCCCACTCTGTGCACTGTGATTCGTTATTGACGTCTTCCTCTCCTCACCACTAGTGAGAGTAAACCCATCGTGACACAGCTATCATAGGGCTAATCATGGTGAACTTAATAAATATCTGGACAAGGTTTGTCAGTTGATAACGCAGTTGATGTTTTTTATAAAGAATTACAATGTGGGGTGTAGTGTTTCATTCCACTAAAAAACGCAATTTACGGTATTTTGAAAAGACTTTTAATGTGTGGATCACGTAATCCTGCTTGAGCAACTGCAAAAACTAGGCGTACATGGGAATTTACTTAAATGAATGAGAAAACATTTATCAAACTGGTCACCGGCTGTAGTTTTGGGTGGTTTTAGATCCGTCTTTGAGAATAATTCCTTGAGAGTCCCTTAGGAATACTTATTCTGATCTCTTTTTACTGTGCTTATTTACACGATATCCATTCATGTTTCAAATCTGCAGAACGTCACTTTTACGTGGATAACATGTTAATATACATGCGTATTTGGTAGACCACACTTTGGGAGACACTAGAGTCAGGAAGGAGGTTGTAAACTCATTGAGCAGGACCTTCACAAACTATTACAGTAGGCATTATTAGAAGAATAATATAACAATTCATACAATTGGCTACATTCGCTTTTAAATCTATGTCTGTGAGTCTATTTGTCTGTTTGTCTATTACACTTTTACCGATAGAGCACTGCACCATTAATGCAATAACAATGTCGTGGAAAGAATTGAAAGATTCCAAACTGCTGTTTTCCACATAGAGCACATTGATAGTATTATCAAAAATGCATCTTGAAATCTTGGGTTTCTGTCTCTATCTGGTTCACAGGTCAAATCCTGAAGAACCTGTGAACCAGATAGACCATTATAGACACAGTTTAAAAATTGTATATATAATACACAATTTTTAAACTGTGTCAAATCCTGAAGATTGTGTATTATATACATAATTTTAAAACTGTGTCAATAATGTGTGTGTATATAATAAACAATTTTTAAACTGTGTGAAATGCCTATGTCGACAACATTTTTATATTGCTGTCCTGTCTGCATGCATGGAACAAAAGCGTAGCAAAAGTTTCATATAGAGCTAACTATATACTAGATAAAATCCTAACCTCCTCGTCGACTGCCAAGAATTTTCAATTTGGCTAGGCTCTTGGAATGAACTGTCGCCTGCGGTATTCCCGGAACAATACGATTTTCAAACCTTCGAGAAAAGAGCATACTCCTTCATAAAAGGTCGGCAATGCACTTGTGACGCCTCTGGTGTTGCGGGTGTCCATGGGTGGCGGTAATCATTTACCATCAGGCGATACGTCTGCTCCTTCCTTAAATTTAAATGCAAGAAGCGACAAGTTTTCTAACTTTCCCTGCTTTTTCTCAAGGATAGACGTAGCATGCTGAATAAATTGTTATTGTTCGCTATTTTGCGTGGAGGGTTTATCAGTTATGATTGTGATGTCCTTTCAACTATAGAATTTTATAAAATTTGTTTCTTTTTCATACTAATTATGACACGACTATTTCGTACCCACACTGAAAAGTTTGAGGGTATTGACATATTTTACTCATCAAAGAAGTCCCTTCGCGATGAAATCGTTAGGCTCTCAATCTCATCAGATCGAGACTCATCAATAATTACTTCAGTCAGTGATTTGTTAAATGGTCTCTTTTCTATTGCTTTTTTTGTGGGAATTACTTTATTGTAGCCTTTATCTTTTGCTTTCCCCAAATTCTCAATGAATAACTTACTCAACTTTATTTTTATTAATGCTGTCTAGTTTTAGAACATACTATTCCTGGGTACAATGGTGAAGTGTGGTATAGCTAAGAGTGATCTTTTTAATTTATGGCAGTAGGATACGAACATGCTATCAAAGCTCCAAATACCGGTGCGAGCTTCATGGCATCTTTCGCAGATATGTCTCATGTGCTGTAAAAATCCATATTTATTCAATGTCATTATCTATTTATAGTTTTATCTTAACTCTTTATCATTTCACTGTAATCAGAGCATTAAAATAATCCGCATTAATTATCATATGAACATATTTAGAGGACTGCAAAATAAGTCTCTATAAATAGACTAGCTGACCCAAGCAACTTCGGTTGGCGGTCCGACCCAGGAATCGAACCCGAGACCTCAAGCTTAGCAGTCGCATACGCTACCACTACGCCACCATGGCAATATATTGGTATATAGATTTGTATTTCATATCTTTTGTAACATACTACATTTCATTTAAAGAATTAAATGAATGATACTAAAATGAACTTCTTCCTTTTCTACGAATCCATGTCCATCCATAACATTCTTCTAAATATTTCAAGATTCTCTCATGTCCATGAAATTATCGTAAAAAGGCTAAGTTTGTCAACTAAATTCATTAAAACAGCTTTCAAATTGTCCTTTCACTTACGTTGACTTTACGGACGTTTCTGACGATTTTGAGTCTAAACAGTTCTTTGATCAAGATTTCTTAAAGTCTTTACGACTATAAAACGGTCATTTAAGGAGCTGGTTCAAAGTTACATTCCTCTTAGTAATCATTGTTTGCCGTGGATTGTTTACTTTTGCCAAGAAACGTAACTTACAATATTTTATTTCAAGAATGTTACACTTTGTCAGTGTTATTTATAATTAATAAAATAAATAACGGTTTCAATACCAACACATTTTTTTGTTGATGCAATTTAAATAATTATTGAAGTTTAATCTCGATTGATTAGTATTTAATTTCATGTAGTAGTAATTTTTATATGTTTTTATTTAACCGGGCTTAAATTTCTTTAATTTTTCATCATATAAGGCATACTACATACTACTATCTATGAACGTTTTTTGCTAGCAAAATAAACTCATAGTTGTATTGACTATAAGTCTAAACGCATGTTAAAAAAATAGTCAATAATATTCCGCAAATTATTTAGTTAATTTAAAACAGCTCAGTACCAAATATGGCAAGAAAGTCAATCAGTAAGGAAAAACATGGTAAGTCTGATTGAAATATGCATGACACAAGTATCGCCGATTATTTTAATGCGCTGATTGTACTGAAATCGCAAAAATAATTAAGATAAAGTCATTTTCAGATAACAGGATATTATAAAATAGAAAGTTTTCACAGCACATGAAACATATCTTGGGAAGACGTCATGAAGCTCGCACTGGTATTCTGCGGTTTAATAGCGCGTTAGTAACCTATATAATTAAATAATTTGTTTTTAATAAAATCACATCTCATCATCTCGTAATGTATTAATTACACCCAGCATACAAGTAACTAGTGTTCACGAAGTGAACTAAAAGTTTTATGTTTGCAGTTTGCGCGTGTGACGTCGTTCCCAGCGTCCCAGGGGATAACAGCCACTATGTAGAGGGTGAAAGTCGCTACATTTGGATGCCAGATGGAGAGGGAAAGCCAGTGCTGGTAGACCTGCAAGAGCCCGTCGATGAAATGTTTTTTAACAGTAGAAACGGTGCCAACAATCAGTACTGGCTTTTCACCAGGTAAGTGACATTATTTATTAATTTGCTCAAGTAAACATTACGCATTTGGTGACATGTAATACACAAGAAACGAACGTTATCGTATGGTACATTAAGCGTATTAGAGTCCACATGATATCGTGCTTGATTTACTGCAGTTTATTACCTTTACTTTGATGAGATCTTTCCCGTAATATTTTAATGAATTCTAAATTAACATTAATTAACATATTCTAAATTTATTTTTAATATTTCATTTTTTTTTCGCAGGAATAATCGTAACAACCGTCAAGTTATCGTTAACGGTAACGCTAACTCTGTCCGAAATTCTAATTATAATGGCAATCGTCCATTGAAAGTCATAGTTCACGGATGGAACAATAATGGAAATTCTCCAATGAATCCCCAAATCACATCAGCGTTCTTAAATAATCAAGACTGCAACGTAATTGTTGTTGATTGGAGTGCACTTGCGAGACAGGGCTACAACACGGCTGTCAATGGCGTCCCTAGCGTAGGCCAGCACCTCGGTAACTTCCTCGTATGGCTCATCAACACTGGGGGCGGTAACTGGAACAGCGTGCACTTGGTTGGATTCAGTTTAGGTGCTCACGTAGTCGGTGTTGCTGGTCGTCAAGCTGGTGGTCGGCCCTCTCGTGTAACTGGTGAGTAAATTATATTAATATATCTAGCTGACCCTCGCAACCTCGTTTACGTCTACTATTGCCCGTAGCGTAATAATTTTCCCCCGTTTTTAAACATTCTTTATTGGGGCTCCGCTCCTGTTGGTCTTAGCGTGATGATATATAGCCTCCCTCGATAAATGAATGATCTAACACTGAAAGAATTTTTCAGCGGTTCCTTAGATTAGCGTGTTTAAACAAACAAACTCTTCAGCTTAATAATATTAGTATAGATATGATCAAATATTTTGAAATTTTTGGCTCTTAGTAAAATATATGAAATATTTAATTAAGAAGAAGAATTTTGTATTCTTACTGTAAAAATGACCATCACAATAACGCGTTGCGGTAACAAAATGTAATTTGAAAAATCTTTGTAACACGGCACGAAAATGCAGCACACATTTGGTTTTACAGCTACATTATATAGGGAAATATATTTGTTTTATTTTATTTTAATATTATACTAGCTGAACCCCACGATCCTAGTATAATATCAAATTAAAGAAAACTTACTTTCCTTAGAAAGGAGGTTTCAGCTCGAACTATGAATAATATCCTATTCTTAATATTTCGTTTCTAGGTCTAGATCCAGCTGGTCCACAATGGGGTGGCAATAGCAACGCCCTTAACCGTAACGCTGGTCGCTACGTGGAGGCTATCCACACTGATGGTCGTAAGTTAGGAATCATGAATCCAATCGCCAATGCTGATTTTTACCCTAATGGAGGTAGACACCCTCAGCCTGGCTGTAGCGGAAGCACTTGCTCTCACGGACGTGCGCCTGAACTGTTCGCATCTACCGTGGGCTACAACCGTCACGTTGGCAGACGTTGCACCAATTTGGCCCAAGCAGAGATCTCTGGGTGCACTGGAGCGAACTTAAACATGGGTAACGGCATTATCAACAAGAATGGGTAAGTGCCATAGAATTGTTATACACAAGTGTGATATTACAAAACCTTAGCTAAGTGTAAATTAAAATTTAAATTATCTTGTTGCAGAAACGGTATCTTCGGTCTCCGAACAGCCAATCGCTGGCCTTTCTAAGGAACGTCTAATGTTTTTCTTTTCCACGTAAATATATTTTGTATCACAAAACGTTTGTCTTTTATTTTGCTTAAAAGTAAATATTTTATTATTTACTTTTGGTTAATATTTTATTAAGGTACTTCCATGTTTGAGTTTATTTTTACTGGTAAATAAATAAAATTAATTTTAAGAGAATAAATGTAAAAATTAAAATACTGTATGCCACAAAATAATTAGTGAGGAACTAAAGTAATGACAGACACTTGCGGCAATAGAAATCAGTAGATGGGTTGTTGTATAGTAATCTAAGGTGAAAATAAAGTTATAAGAAAAATTATAATAATAATAATACCTCTGAATTAACGTTTATTTTCTATAAGCTTTGGACAAAATGAAGTCTGTCGGGACAGTTGGTGACTTGACATGTATTATAATCGGGCAGACTTCCTTCTCTGTTCCAACCCGTAAATTTGTTTACTATATAATTTCATTTGTACTAATTCTGATAACTCTGTCAACAAGTCACCATAGGGTTAATCTAGTTAAAGCTTATAAGTGAATCGGTTGTTTGAAATTCTGATTTTTAATTTCGTTAGTTAGGTACTGTTCAGGAGTATTTGACGGCCGTCTTCTCATATTTATATTAATAAACGTAGAACCTTGTTAGGCATATGGAAAACCTAAAAGGAAAAGCGTACTAAAGAAATAGAATTGTTCTTATTAAGTGTTTTTAGGAAGAGACTGACTAGATTAGGGCACTAGGAGTGAAGTAAACTGTCTCGGCGAAGTCAGGTGCTATACTTTTAATAAACACAAACATACGAGTATAATTAGTTTTATTTATATATTGGCCTACCAAAGTGATCCTATTCTAAATAAGTATGTAAGTAAGTAAGTAAGTAGGGAGGTAGAAGACAAGAGTGGTGGTCACCATACTCATGGTGAATGCAGACAAAGCCGCAATGCAGCATGATGACCCATACTATATCGGCATAGTTATGCTTCTGCATCATTGGTCCCCCGGTCTCGCACTCACCAATGAAACACGACAGCACGAATGTTGTCATTTTAGGTTGATCTTCTGTGCGAGCCTGCCGATTCATACTGAATTCAGCATGACTCTACTACCTTATATTCCTTCTTTACTAACTTCTCTTTCAAGGGATTAAAGTTAAAAGTACTTTATTAGTTAGTTAGTTTCTAGTATGTTATATTAAATAACTGTATGCAGGTTGCACCTTATAGATTATTTCTGAATTGAAACGGAATACGATCAATCATCTTATTAAAATTGCTTGTAACTTATTCATGGAAATTACAGGCGACAATTGTAAAATTACTTGTAAGTGTATAGAAATTGGCGCTGTGCTGTTGGCTCGAGTCATGTAATGATGTTATAAACTATTTATTTAACTTACTGACACCTGATAACTATCCGGCACCCCTTATACACGTGGAAAAAGAATAAGAACTATTTACAGAGCTACTCAATTTAATAAAGGTTAAGGATTTTAAGGAATGTATAATGCGCTTCAATAAAGAACGATTGAGGACTGTCAAGGGACATAGGTCTAACTGACATTAAATAAAGTTTTAGATAATGACTTGAAATTTCATTTAGTTTAGTTATTAATTTTTTATTTTATTTATTATTTTACTGCACATGAAGTACAAAGGCGGACTTAGCGTTGAGACTGTATTGCCAATTCACTAAAAAGTCTTACTGGTCATTCTATCCCGTCTTGTGATCTCCTCAGAATCCCTGGAATGGTTCTCATACTGTCTTCAGGAACGACAACAGTGTTTTCGCATTGATGACTTATCGTCGAGTTGGTGTGATGATTGCACTGGCGTCTCTCAAGGCGGTATATTATCTCCATTATTATTTTCAATTTTCATAAATCTCGTAACCCAACATCTTCAGGGTTCGTATCACCTATACACTGACCATCTACAAGTGTACACACAGTCAAGGGTTGAGGACATCTCACACGCAATTGATAAAGTCAACAATAACTTAGACTTCATAAGGAGCTGGTCAGCGAGGTTTGGGTTGTCGGTAAATACAACTAAATGTCAAGTTATCATCGTAGGGAGCAGGCTGATGCTAAGTAGGTTGGATACGGCGTTCTTCCCACCAATAGTCTACAACTATGTGGTCCTCTGAGCGCAGTAGTAAAGAACCCTTGATTGGCGGGCACAGGTTACTCACGTCAGTCAGAAAGTCACCTATTGTCTCCGAGCCTTATATCGTCTTAAGAACTTTCTTCCCGTTAAAACCAAGGCCACACTTATGCAGTCTTTAATCATTCCCTTGATCGACTATGGTGATGTGTGTTATTTTGACCTGAATGCAGACCTCCTCAATAAACTAGACCTTCTTCTCAATAACTGCATTCGATTCATTTTTCATCTTCGCAAGTATGAGCATGTGTCTGCTTTACATTCCCAGTTGCAATGGCTACCAATTCGTCAGTCTGCGTGCTCTGACTTCTCTTTTTTCTTTTCTGAACTTCTCATCATTGCCCGAATATTTTATTTTATTTAATGTCAGTTAGACCTATGTCCCTTGACAGTCCTCAATCGTTCTTTATTGAAGCGCATTATACATTCCTTAAAATCCTTAACCTTTATTCTAATTCCCATGAATCAGTTAAAAGCAATTTTAATAAGATGATTGATCGTATTCCGTTTCAATTCAGAAATAATCTATAAGGTGCAACCTGCATACAGTTATTTAATATAACATACTAGAAACTAACTAACTAATAAAGTACTTTTAACTTTAATCCCGTGAAAGAGAAGGTAGTAAAGAAGGAATATAAGGTAGTAGAGTCATGCTGAATTCAGTATGAATCGGCAGGCTCGCACAGAAGATCAACCTAAAATGACAACATTCGTGCTGTCGTGTTTCATTGGTGAGTGCGAGACCGGTTGACCAATGATGCAGAAGCATAACTATGCCGATATAGTATGGGTCATCATGCTGCATTGCGGCTTTGTCTGCATTCACCATGAGTATGGTGACCACCACTCTTGTCTTCTACCTCCCTACTTACTTACTTACTTACGTACTTATTTAGAATAGGATCACTTAGGTAGGGCAATATATAAAAAAAACTAATTATACTCGTATGTTTGTGTTTATTAAAAGTATAGCACCTGACTTCGCCGAGACAGTTTACTTCACTCCTAGTGCCCTAATCTAGTCAGTATCTTCCTAAAAACACTTAATAAGAACAATTCTATTTCTTTAGTACGCTTTTCCTTTTAGGTTTTCCATATGCCTAACAAGGTTCTACGTTTATTAATATAAATATGAGAAGACGGCCGTCAAATACTCCTGAACAGTACCTAACTAACGAAATTAAAAAGCAGAATTTCAAACAACCGATTCACTTATAAGCTTTAACTAGATTAACCCTATGGTGACTTGTTGACAGAGTTATCAGAATTAGTACAAATGAAATTATATAGTAAACAAATTTACGGGTTGGAACAGAGAAGGAAGTCTGCCCGATTATACATGTCAAGTCACCACCTGTCCCGACAGACTTCATTTTGTCCAAAGCTAATAGAAAATAAACGTTAATTCAGAGGTATTATTATTATTATAATTTTTCTTATAACTTTATTTTCACCTTAGATTACTATACAACAACCCATCTACTGATTTCTATTGCCGCAAGTGTCTGTCATTATTTTAGTTCCTCACTAATTATTTTGTGTCATACAGTATTTTAATTTTTACATTTATTCTCTTATTTAAATTTAAATTAATTTTATTTATTTACTAGTAAAAATAGATTTAAACATGGAAGTAAGTACCTTAATAAAATATTAACCAAAAGTAAATAATAAAATATTTACTTTTAAGCAAAATAAAAGACAAACGTTTTGTGATACAAAATATATTTACGTGGAAAAGAAAAACATTAGACGTTCCTTAGAAAGGCCAGCGATTGGCTGTTCGGAGACCGAAGATACCGTTTCTGCAACAAGATAATTTAAATTTTAATTTACACTTAGCTAAGGTTTTGTAATATCACACTTGTGTATAACAATTCTATGGCACTTACCCATTCTTGTTGATAATGCCGTTACCCATGTTTAAGTTCGCTCCAGTGCACCCAGAGATCTCTGCTTGGGCCAAATTGGTGCAACGTCTGCCAACGTGACGGTTGTAGCCCACGGTAGATGCGAACAGTTCAGGCGCACGTCCGTGAGAGCAAGTGCTTCCGCTACAGCCAGGCTGAGGGTGTCTACCTCCATTAGGGTAAAAATCAGCATTGGCGATTGGATTCATGATTCCTAACTTACGACCATCAGTGTGGATAGCCTCCACGTAGCGACCAGCGTTACGGTTAAGGGCGTTGCTATTGCCACCCCATTGTGGACCAGCTGGATCTAGACCTAGAAACGAAATATTAAGAATAGGATATTATTCATAGTTCGAGCTGAAACCTCCTTTCTAAGGAAAGTAAGTTTTCTTTAATTTGATATTATACTAGGATCGTGGGGTTCAGCTAGTATAATATTAAAATAAAATAAAACAAATATATTTCCCTATATAATGTAGCTGTAAAACCAAATGTGTGCTGCATTTTCGTGCCGTGTTACAAAGATTTTTCAAATTACATTTTGTTACCGCAACGCGTTATTGTGATGGTCATTTTTACAGTAAGAATACAAAATTCTTCTTCTTAATTAAATATTTCATATATTTTACTAAGAGCCAAAAATTTCAAAATATTTGATCATATCTATACTAATATTATTAAGCTGAAGAGTTTGTTTGTTTAAACACGCTAATCTAAGGAACCGCTGAAAAATTCTTTCAGTGTTAGATCATTCATTTATCGAGGGAGGCTATATATCATCACGCTAAGACCAACAGGAGCGGAGCCCCAATAAAGAATGTTTAAAAACGGGGGAAAATTATTACGCTACGGGCAATAGTAGACGTAAACGAGGTTGCGAGGGTCAGCTAGTTATATTAATATAATTTACTCACCAGTTACACGAGAGGGCCGACCACCAGCTTGACGACCAGCAACACCGACTACGTGAGCACCTAAACTGAATCCAACCAAGTGCACGCTGTTCCAGTTACCGCCCCCAGTGTTGATGAGCCATACGAGGAAGTTACCGAGGTGCTGGCCTACGCTAGGGACGCCATTGACAGCCGTGTTGTAGCCCTGTCTCGCAAGTGCACTCCAATCAACAACAATTACGTTGCAGTCTTGATTATTTAAGAACGCTGATGTGATTTGGGGATTCATTGGAGAATTTCCATTATTGTTCCATCCGTGAACTATGACTTTCAATGGACGATTGCCATTATAATTAGAATTTCGGACAGAGTTAGCGTTACCGTTAACGATAACTTGACGGTTGTTACGATTATTCCTGCGAAAAAAAAATGAAATATTAAAAATAAATTTAGAATATGTTAATTAATGTTAATTTAGAATTCATTAAAATATTACGGGAAAGATCTCATCAAAGTAAAGGTAATAAACTGCAGTAAATCAAGCACGATATCATGTGGACTCTAATACGCTTAATGTACCATACGATAACGTTCGTTTCTTGTGTATTACATGTCACCAAATGCGTAATGTTTACTTGAGCAAATTAATAAATAATGTCACTTACCTGGTGAAAAGCCAGTACTGATTGTTGGCACCGTTTCTACTGTTAAAAAACATTTCATCGACGGGCTCTTGCAGGTCTACCAGCACTGGCTTTCCCTCTCCATCTGGCATCCAAATGTAGCGACTTTCACCCTCTACATAGTGGCTGTTATCCCCTGGGACGCTGGGAACGACGTCACACGCGCAAACTGCAAACATAAAACTTTTAGTTCACTTCGTGAACACTAGTTACTTGTATGCTGGGTGTAATTAATACATTACGAGATGATGAGATGTGATTTTATTAAAAACAAATTATTTAATTATATAGGTTACTAACGCGCTATTAAACCGCAGAATACCAGTGCGAGCTTCATGACGTCTTCCCAAGATATGTTTCATGTGCTGTGAAAACTTTCTATTTTATAATATCCTGTTATCTGAAAATGACTTTATCTTAAATCTTTTTGCGATTTCAGTACAATCAGCGCATTAAAATAATCCGCGATACTTGTGTCATGCATATTTCAATCAGACTTACCATGTTTTTCCTTACTGATTGACTTTTTTGCCATATTTGGTACTGAGCTGTTTTAAATTAACTAAATAATTTGCGGAATATTATTAACTATCTATTTAACATGCGTTTAGACTTATAGTTAATACAACTATGAGTTTATTTTGCTAGCAAAAAAAGTTCATAGATAGTAGTATGTAGTATGCCTTATATGATAAAAAATTAAAGAAATTTAAGCCCGGTTAAATAAAAACATATAAAAATTACTACTACATGAAATTAAATACTAATCAATCGAGATTAAACTTCAATAATTATTTAAATTGCATGAACAAAAATTATTATGTTATTAATTGTAAATAACACTGACAAAGTGTAACATTCTTGAAATAAAATATTGTAAGTTACGTTTCTTGGCAAAAGTAAACAATCCACGGCAAACAACGATTACTAAGAGGAATGTAACTTTGAACCAGCTCCTTAAATGACCGTTTTATAGTCGTATAGACTTTACGAAATCTTTATCAAACAACTGTTTAGGCTCAAAATCGTCAGAAACGTCCGTAAAGTCAACGTAAGTGAAAGGACAATTTAAAAGCTATTTTAATGAATTTAGTTGACCAACTTAGCCTTTTTACGATAATTTCATGGACATGAGAGAATGTTGAAATATTTAGAAGAATGTTATCATTATCACTTAGCAAAACTGAATAAAACTATACATGGGTTCGTAGAAAAGGCAGAAGTTCATTTTTGTATCATTTACTTTAATATTTTTTTTTTCGCAGGAATAAACGTAACAACCCTCAAGTTATCGTTAACGGTAACGCTAACTCTGTCCGAAATTCTAATTATAATGGCAATCATCCATTGAAAGTCATAGTTCACGGATGGAACAATAATGGAAATTCTCCAATGAATCCTCAAATCACATCAGCGTTCTTAAACAATCAAGATTGCAACGTAATTGTTGTTGATTGGAGTGCACTTGCAAGACAGGGCTACAACACGGCTGTCAATGGCGTCCCTAGCGTAGGCCAGCACCTCGGTAACTTCCTCGTATGGCTCATCAACACTGGGGGCGGTAACTGGAATAACGTGCACTTAATTGGATTCAGTTTAGGTGCTCACGTAGTCGGTGTTGCTGGTCGTCAGGCCGGTGGTCGGCCCTCTCGTGTTACCGGTTAGTAAAGTTTTGTAAATAAACAAATCCTATTACACGTGATATTTATTGTTAAGATTCACAGCTATTGACTCGAATTCTTAGTTAAATTTAAAGTAAATTAGTCCTTACATGAATTTAATAAAAAGACTTTTCATCTTTGATATTTTAAGTTTACCCATTTCAGTGACGAATAAAAATTAAGGATATATCATTGTAATAAAATTACGTTGAAGTATTAGTTCAATAGCATACGTGGTAAAATTATTAATTTACTGTTGTTATTAATGTGTATTTGGGGCTTATCCTTAACAAATTGTTAGACTAACCATAAGAATTGTTAGCATTGGTGCTTCCAATTGTTGATAGGCCAATAAATTAAGTAAAATACAAATATTATTATCGAAAATCTTGTTTAGGTCTAGATCCAGCTGGTGGTCCCAGAATGGGGTGGCAATAACAACGCCCTTAACCGTAACGCTGGTCGCTACGTGGAGGCTACCCACACTTATGGTCGTAAGTTAGGAATCATGAATCCAATCGCACATGCTGATTTTTACCCTAATGGAGGTAGACACCCTCAGCCTGGCTGTAGCGGAAGTACTTGCTCTCACGGACGTGCGCCTGAACTGTTCGCATCTACCGTGGGCTACAACCGTCACGTTGGCAGACGTTGCACCAATTTGGCCCAAGCAGAGATCTCTGGGTGCACTGGAGCGAACTTAAACATGGGTAACGGCATTATCAACAAGAATGGGTAAGTGCCATAGAATTGTTATACACAAGTGTGATATTACAAAACCTTAGCTAAGTGTAAATTAAAATTTAAATTATCTTGTTGCAGAAACGGTATCTTCGGTCTCCGAACAGCCAATCGCTGGCCTTTCTAAGGAACGTCTAATATTTATATCGTTTTCACATAAATATATTTAAAAAAAAGAAACTATTTTTATTTCCTTCAAAAAATTAAGTACATTTCACCTTAGCTATTTATTTTGTTTATATATTTACACATCATGCACATTTGGTGCATTGGCGGACTTAATGCCTAAGGCATTCTCTACCAGTCAACCAATGGGTGATGCAGAGAAGGCAGTAAGTAGGTGCATTTTGGTTGTTATGTTTGTGAGAATAGGAAACTAAATAATATATCGAACGAATATAATAATATATATAGATATATACATAGACATCATATACTTAAACCTATACACATAGCCAAATATATATATTTACTTAAATAAATACATACACATACATATACATTAATTTTATTGGTAGATGATAATCATGGGGCAGTTGATTCTGCCAATTGTTTTAAATTATACTGCTTTACTTTTGCTTTGAACGTGAAAGTAAATGTTAAAGAGTGATTCTACCTATCAATCGGTGGCTTCCAACTGCAATAGCTTGACATTTTGTCGGTTTTACTGATAAGCCGAACCTACTGGACCACTCATTAATTGTTTGCGGGTCTCTGTTGATCATGTTTATTGCTAACGAGATATCTTCAACCTTACATTGCGAATAGAGTTGTAGGTCATCAGCATAAATCAGGTCTCGCGCCACTTCAAAGTCTGGAACGTTTATTTTATTGTATGCTTGCAAAACTATTTTGCAAATAAATACGAGTACAACAAATATGTTTGAGGCAACTTAAAATTTTTACAGGGTATTATTTAATGTTGAAAATAAATATTCTAAAATGACCATTTTAGTGAAATTTTCTACCTGTCAGGTGATCAACACATTGCACGTTGTTAAATGACCGCTACCAGCCAGGTACACATTTTTGTATTACTGTACTACTACTGTATTATTACTACGAATTTTCCAAATGTCTCCAACACCTACACCAAAATGTCTACTAGCTCTCTTACTATAAAGTAGCCAAACTCAAGTGGCACTGGGGCGGGTATATTTGTCGCATGTCAATATTTCGATGGGCAAAAAATAGTATAATTTTGGTCCTCAAGAATCTAAATGGCAAGGATCTAAGGTGTAAAGTTAAACCGATGCTGGTGGGATGATCTAGACGGCTTCTAAAAAGACATAAAAGGGAAACTGTAGAAGAGTGGTAGTGGAGGTGGTGGAGGAATGGTAGTGGGATACACTACAGAGGGAACACCTCTCATTTCTCTTACAAAGTTACGAAGACTAAAAATAAATGAAATAGTATACCTATTTCATTTATTAGGTATATAGTAGATTTTCCACTCCACCTGGTCTTTTAAATATTGTGTAACATATATTAATAATAAATGTTACTTATAAAAAGATTTGTTGACGAACATGATTTTACTTACCAGTTACACGAGAGGGCCGACCACCAGCCTGACGACCAGCATTACCGACTACGTGAGCACCTAAACTGAATCCAACCAAGTGCACGTTATTCCAGTTACCGCCCCCAGTGTTGATGAGCCATACGAGGAAGTTACCGAGGTGCTGGCCTACGCTAGGGACGCCATTGACAGCCGTGTTGTAGCCCTGATTCGCTAGTCCACTTCAGTCAACAACAATGACGTTGCAATCTTGATTATTTAAGAACGCCGATGTAATTTGAGGATTCATTGGAGAATTTCCAATGTTGTTCCATCCATGAACTATAACTTTCAAGGGACGATTGCCATTATAATTGGAGTTTATAACAGAGTTAACGTTACCGTTAACGATAACTTGACGATTGTGGTGGTTATTCCTGCAAAGAAGAATGTAAATTTATAAATAAAAAAAAAGGTATTTACACTGTTCGATTATTTCTATAAAAATAAGTTCTATTTTTATATAACTCCAAACACAGTATAAAGCAAAACTATGAATGGTTGTAATATATAGATAGTAATTACTGAATATTTATTTTCAGTCTTTACATTTACTATTCATATAGTAATAGTAATATAGTAATAGGTTAAAATATTATATAAAAGTTCAATTGACATCTATATTGGTTAATTTTTTGTATAACAAGGTAAATGTTACTAACCTAGTAAAAAGCTAGTATTGGTTGTTGGCACCGTTTCTACTGTTTAAGAAATTTTCATCGACGGGCTCTTGTAGATCTACTAGAATTGGTTGTACTTCTCCATCTGGCATCCAAATGTAGCGACTTTCACCCTCTACATAGTGGCTGTTGTCCCCTGGGACGCTGGGAATGACGTCACACGCGCAAACTGCAAACACAATAAAAGCGGAACTTAACCACGTAAACTTTTTTTTTCTTTTTTTTTTTTTTTGCCGTGGGTAATGCATTTACGCACTTTGCTCGCCCACCGCGGGGGCGATGGGTTCGCTTCGTGTGGGACTCCTAGCCTCCGGGAGAGGGGGCCAGACTACCCACTAAACCCCGAGGTGTTCCTCCTCACCTAGTACTGAGCCACGGGATAGGATGCTCACCGCGACTCGGCTAGGGATGCCCTTTCGGGCCCGCCTCGGGGGGAGGGGCCAGATCGCTCCGGCCCCCCACTCCCACGTTGGTATGCGCCCCGGAGAAACAAAAGAGGGGGCGCATTCCACCACGCCGCCAAGGGCGGCAGGTCCCCCGACCCGCCGCCCATGGTCACTCTCGTTCGGGGCCGCGGGCGACTCCCTGTCGCCGACGACCCCTCGCTGGGGGCCCGCAGGGCGGGAGAGCGAGGCCAGCTCAATCCCGGTCCCGCAGGCCTCTCCTTGACCGTCACCACCTCGACCTCGCCACTCCTAGCAAGTGAACGAGGCGATGACGACCCAGCTGCTTTCCCTTAGTCGCCTTTTACGACACCCACGGGAGGAGATGGGGTGGAGCTATTCTATGCCGGCTCCACACGGCGGAACCACGTGAACGTTACACTTGCTACGCTAGTTCGCTAGTTATATGTTATATATTCTTGTTGGTAAACATAAAAAGATGATGAGGCATGAATTTGGCGATTTTTTTTTGAAGTGAAAACTTCTTTAGCGGCGCTGTGTACTTTTTTGGAATGGGTAAAAATGTATAAACTCGCGTCAGGTCACGTGTCCTGATCGAAAATTCGTAAGGATATTTATTGTTAACAGCGCCATCTACCGATATACTTTGGTAGCATTCGTTTTTCTAGATAGTGGTCCTTTCTCAATATGATTTTATATACTTAAAGTTAATATTTCAGTATCTTAAAGTGATTTACAATAAATTAAAATAACGATTTTCTACTTACACAAAACCTTTTGTAAATCAAAAAGATTGTTAACAATTTTTTTGAAAACAGCGACATCTATTGGAGTATCAAATCTTTACTTCAATTTACTACTTACAATCATAATAATTTTTAGTTCTTTTTATTGCACACTATTAAAAAAAGCATAGGTGTTCATTTCAGGTAAGTTAAAACAACCGTTTGTTTATAGTTATGAGTTTTCACTTCTGTCGGCAGTGCTTATGACTGCTTTGTGTTTTTTTTTTGTAAGTACATACATATTATGCATAGAAAACACCCAAACTCCGAAACAAATATTTGTAGATCACACAAACATTTGGTCCGACCCAGGATTTGAACCCGAGACCTCATGCACAGCAGTCGCATTCGCTACCACTGCGCCACCGAGGCAGTCAAATTATTGCAATTATTTAGTCTATGTACCATGGGTAACTTACGCGCTATTAAACCACAGAACACTAGTGCGAGCTTCATGGCGTCTCAAGATGTGTCTCATGTGCTGTAAAACATTTCTATTATATGTAGTATTTTTTGGGTGCAGATGTAGTATTGTTATCTATCACTAACTTTATCTTAATCCCCTTTGCTATTTCACTATAATCAGCTTATTCTAATAATCTATGCCACTGTCTACTACGCTACTATCTTACAATAATTTGTTGTTGTCAAAGTTTATGTTTTGTAAACTGTTGATCTTGATGCTGTTGAAGCTGCCTAATATTTTACCGTACGATTACGACATTGTGTTTAACAGTTAGTGTAGTCAGTGATAACCTATGGTATAGGAACGATGTTGATCATAATAGGTCTCATAGGAAGACTCAACATCAAAGAGCAATGGAGAGGGCAATGCTCAGAGTTTTCCTGCGCAATCGTATAATTATGGGGAGATTCGCAGCTGAACCAACATTTATGAATATTGTCAGGAAAACTGCCAAACTTCTCACGTACCGGAAGATGGAACGTGGGCAAGCACCTATAAGGTGGTCCGACAGCCTAGTGAGAGTCGCGGGAAGACGTTGGGCAAGTGAAACAATCGGTTTTTGTTGTTGTAGAAATTCTTGGAGGACAGAGGAGACGATAGACGGTCACTGCTAAGTCAGAAACATAAACAAAAGTGAAAAATCATACGCATATTAAGAAACTAATCATATTTTTTATTGGAATTCACAATAATTCTCCATTCTTCTAATCACTTTTGAAATTCTAACGCAGTAAATTATTATTTTTTTTTATTTTACAGAAAAGCGAATAATGGCATTTTTTTTAAATTTTAGCTAATAATTGTAAGGCAATTAATTTTTTAAGGCATTATAAGTCTTGTTGGCTTGTATTTGACTCTTTTCCAGTCTGAATTTCAGTAGGTAGCAGATATTTGACGATGTTTGATCAAAGAGCTACTATGTTGCTTTTTGCGATGTCACCTTTCTTTTATTTACGGATTGAACGTTTACATCACTTTGTTGTTTATTTATATCGTCTATGTCAGACTCACGACTAGAACACTGAATGGCTTCTTGTGAACAATTGTTTTAGCTATATTTTTTTATTTTGCACTAGAGAGGAGAAGAACTAATTAATCAATCAATCTTTGAATTCATGCTCCTCAGGGTTGCGGAGGTCCGATGCCAATTGCTCTGTAGAAAAACTGATATGCAGATAAAACCGGCTGAACTAGTAGCCAACTCCATCAATCTTGGGAATAATAAAGGCTAGGAAGATCATGAGGAGAAGAACTAATTAATTTTCCTCATCCAATCTGTCCTGCTCTGGAATGCTCTTCCCCAAGAAATCAGAATGACACCAAGTCGTAATTCATTCAAGATCAAGGTACGTGCTCTCCTTGCCCGAAATGCAGCGGATTCTTCGCGGATTTGATACTGTATTTATTGTGGTATGAATATGTTATTTATAATATTAATGTCGCGTAATAGTACTTTTATGTTTAATTCTCACATATGATTCAATAATACACCTGCTATACACAGCTCTGCACCAAAGATTGACTGGAAGATAATGCCTATGGCATTAAGTCCGCCTTGCGCAATGTAATGCAGGAAGCTTAAATAAATAAATAAATAAATAAATATGTGTATGAATATGTATGTATATGCGTGTGTGTACAACAGTAATATAATAAAATATGAGATTGAAGAACGATTGTTTGTGAGCAAACTAATGTTTTAGTAATTTATTTCAAATAATGACGAGTCTAACCCGTTAACATCCGCTATTATATTTAAATTATAATATTGTGAGCTTAATGACAGTAGTTCTAATTATTGAATCAAGGATCATGTCATTAGAATAAGCAGTAACACATCTAATTGTTTTTTAAAGTTAATACAAAACCAACGACATTTGTGAGGTAAAAACCCTAACTACCGCCATTAAAATTTCATATCCGTTGGTTTCGTAGTGGCGAGAAAAATAGAATTACTCGTAAGATATCACTTTCGTTCGATTATTGTACGAGGAAGGACAAGCTGTAAATAAGTGAAGTGTACCTGTAGATGATTGTTATACTTAACTATTAAACATTTGCAACTAATGAATTCTGTTATTTTGTTGTGTAAATAAATTCTAGTGTGTCAAAATATGTCACCCTTTCTAAAAATCTTCATTCACTTCATCCTCCAATATATATGTATCACATATTTTTTAAATCAATAAATTTGTTGATGAATGACCTGATTGTTTAATTGTGTTTCTAGGGTTTCGGTGCCAAAATACTGAACTTAAAGTTTCGCTGTGCCCGTCCGTCCGTTTGCATGTTCACATTATATCTCACAGGCTGTAGCGACAAGTTCTACAATCCAATTATTTTACATGAATGCACATAGTCATCAAGCCGATATCTTTCTTTAGGGTATCTTTAGTATATTTAAAATGGGGATCTTGGCTTTTAAAATTCTCAACGCCATGATGTGGGGATTATCTATTTTTGAGATATTCAGCCTTAGAGCGCTAATTGTAATTTTTCTTAGAGTCCAGCAGTCAGAGTCCCCTTTCCGGCAATATCTGTGGTATGGAGAGCTGAAATTTAGAAAACTTTCACGGCTAAGGTTAATCAACTAGTTCCACGATATTTGATCGTTGATAGGCCGCCTGAACTGCTAATGTAATTTTTTTTCCATTTTGAAATAACAAAACATCTTTGTTTTATTTGTATTTGAGTAACGCATTAGTTCCCAATGCTAGGGAAACCTGAATCGGGCGTGGCTCCACATACACTTGACCGTTGGTTTTTTATAATTTAGTATCTACAGGGCACTTTAAGGTATAGGTACAGAGGGTAAAGGAATACCACGACAATCACCTCTACTCTCAGTTGCCGTCAGTTGTCAGAGTTGCCCTCGGTCAGAATTAGTTAGGAGCAAGACGCTACTCCCTTACTTACTACTACAGTCTTCAATGATCTCACATATTGGGTTAAAAGCAATGAAATATTTGCGTAGCACAACTAGTGTTATGCAACAATACTGTGTGTTATCACCCCGATCTAGATACGAGTCTCCTACTAAAAAGCCTGAATGTATATTTTATCTTAAAAGGATCACACGCAAAGTATTCTTATTTACCCATTTTTTGTACAATATATTTTTAAAGACCATAAAAAGATTTGTTAGAGTGATATGCGTTATAAAAATATTTAATACAAATGATGAGGTACAGACTCAATCTCACATTTTGGCACTTCATTATAATGGGCCACGATTGCATTCATTAATTGCCCACGAAACATTGAAGTATGCAAATAATTAAAATGATATATTTTGGTTGCGCCTACGAAATTAAATCCGCAACTTGAATTTCTTCATTTAACTAAAAAGATGCATCCGTTACCATAATATGTTGAGGACAGTAGAGAGAGAGAGAGCGCCATCGGAAGTTAAAAAATAATTGGTATAATAATTATCCGTAAATTGCTAACTTCACAATTAGTTTTAATTCCAACATATTTTACAATGATAACGATTCATCCAAAATTTCAAATTGTTCAAAGTTTTCATTGAATGAAACGAGACGTTACTATCGATTATGTTATGTCTATTGTGGATTCAGTGATGCAACATGCATATTTGGTTGTAGACCGTTGACCATATCTTTTATTTCAATAATAAGGTTCATTTTAGAATGCTTGCTATAAGGATTGGTGCAGAACGCTGATTCTTCGACGTGGATAGTATGGGTAATGACGGTTTGTTATGAGTTCCAGGTTCTAAACCCAATTTCTATGGTCTTCTATTTTTTAAATATATTACTTAATTCATTACTTTAAATAAAAGAACCCTAGGAAGGTCATTAACCATTCTTATATGGGAGTTGGGTCAAGTTCTGCGCAGAATGAATACATAGTACGATATGAAATCAAATGTGATGTGTGAAATTAAACCGGTAGTTTTAATTTCCATTCGTAGGCTCTTATATATTTGAATTCAATTGATTTCACATATTTTTCCTGTTTTCATTGCTATATTTTTTGTGCATGCTGTGTTAGCTTGAAAGTGGTTGTACATTAGCCTAAATTGTAGTAGATGTAACCTAAAGTAAGTAATAATGTTATGACTGTAAGCAAACCATAAATAAATAAATAAATAAATCCAAATCTATCCCAGGAGCTTCAAGAAAAAACATTTTTTTTAAGATTTTGTTATTGTTTTTACACTTTAATGCAGTAGTTATTTTAAAGAATTACTCTCTCTATTATTACAATGTGATTACCTTGTGGAAACAGTTTTCGAGTACGCGACTGCTCTGCATGAGGTCTCGGATTCGATTGCCGGGTCGGACTAAATGTTTGTATAATCTGCAAATATTGTTTCGGAGTATGGCTGCTCTTTATATATAATAGGTAAGTATTTTCATTGAAAAAAAAAGTATTTATATTAGTGGTCTAGTACCCATAATACAAGCTCTGCTTAGTTTGGGACTAGATGGCGTTGTGTGTTAGATGTTCGAAAATATTCATTCATATTAAACACTCTATTTCATGATTTTATTGGTGGATCAATATGTAGCAGTGGTAGATTTTTTAAGAAATGTCTGCTCTTTATGTGTGCTCGTATAAGTTGAACGTCATTGGATGGTAATGTAAATGCTGACTGATCGTTAAGATATGTTCGTTATATATATATTGGGGCAGAAACAATTCACTGCTGCTGCACTCGGTGCGAGTTTCATTTGGTTATATGCCAACAGCAAAAGGGTCAATTTCATTAATATTTTGGAAATTGGCGCTATTTCGGTTAAACTCTTGTCGTCAACATAATCTACTATGTTATTGGCAATATTCAGTCGCTGTCTCGCTATGTTTATAAAATCATTTACATAGAGACTGTCTATTATATTGATGTGAAAAGCATTCGTCCAAGCTGCAGCTATTTTAAGGTCTTCAAAAAAGTGGCTCATGTCTACATTACAATATTCATGACGAAAAATCTTGAAATTGCGTATCAACCTCCCATTTGCTACCCCAACAGATCATCGACAAATGGTGCTCATTGTTAATTATTTCATCTGTATTGTACTTGGTTGATTGGCCTAATGACAATTAATTAAAATAATAGTTTCCTAAAAGCACCCCGAAAAACAAAAAAAAAACAAAGAAATCCTGGGCTGGGTAGGATTTCTTTAAAAAGGTTTTAGATTTTACTTATTCGTATAATTGTATTTTAAATTTGAAGCTTCTATGTCTGCTAGAAGTGCGTTGGAGCTTTGAGGATCGGTCAGCCAGTCAGCGAATGAGAGACAAAATTAAGAAATTTGACTAGTTATAATTCTTAAAGTATGCCGGCTTGGTTACTGAAAAATCGGGCTTCTAGTTTTATCCACAACGAAGTTGTAGGGGATCAATAGTGGGCTAAACTGCATCGAGAAACTGATGGTACGGCCTTGCCGTTTTTTGCTCGAGTTGGCGGATTCGCTGTCGTGCTTCCAGATCTATAAATCGGAACGAGACGCTACGATCGATTACTCTTTAGAATTGCAAATGATTAGCTGTCATTTGCAATTCTATCTATATTAAATTGTATCAATATTTTTCGATTGTCTGAAGTAAAAGTGAGTCAATCGTTAAGTTTATAGTTGCCTGTTTAAAAAAGTAGATCCTATGGCGAAGAACAGGCAAAAATTTCGAGGACAGTCTTTATCAATATATTTTTTACAGTTTTTGACCCAATGTCCATATTTATTTTGACTAATCAGACACAATAAGATCCGATAGTCTTATTAACGGGCTTAGAGCTATATAACCCAAGGTGTCTTTTAAAGTTAGGCAGTGATTAAATTGATGTTCAGCAGAATAATTTGCCATACCTGGAAAAAATTTAAAGCTTTTTTTAATAACTAGACGAATAATGTAATGCAAAGCATATGCTATATGTAGCTATATGAATTTTATTTATTTAGGAATCATAAATGTTTATAAATTGTAAAAAATCACACCAAATTATTATTAATTATCTCGAGTTAACTGTTGCCTCCAAATCCTTGTCAATATTAATTTTTTTTTTTTTTTTTTTTAATTTTAAAAAGACAACTCCCACATTAGGAATAAACATCCTGTGTCGTGGGGGACTTTACAAACATACATGAAACGGACACAAAGAACATCCAGACTCGGGACAACAATTCGTGGATCACACAAAGTGTTGTACCGCGTGGGATTTGAACCCAAGACACTTGGCGCAGTAGCAAGCGGCATGGCGACCGCTGAAACCACTCGGCCAACCGTGCAGTCAACTTACCTTAATATCTTTTTAATGAAATGCTCGCTTTTAAGTAATATATTGTTTACATATTTATTCTAACTTTGAGAAAAGATGTGATTCTAATACTACTTGAGATTAGGAATAAATGTTCAGTCTATATAATACAGATGTTCTATATACTATTATAGAATACACAGGTTGAGAATACGTAAAATGTTAATTGTTCACGATGATTATGATAATTTTATTATTGCTCTTCATCCACGTGGTAAATACACATAGCCACGATAAGTTTCATCTTTTTAGAACGTCTGGAAGGTAAACCGAGGAAAGACGATCATGACGAAACTATATGGGTTCCTAGACATGAACTACGGAATCCTAAAAAACCGTATATATTTTGGTTCATTATTCTAAAAGTATTATTTGTAACTCCAATATGATTATTAGTTAGTTACAACGTAGATCGGTCTATTTTTATTAAGCGTATTATACTGCCGGGAGTACAGACGGTATCCTTTCTACCCCCTAGGAAGAAAAACTATGGAAATTCTTCGTTCGTAGACAAAAGAAGGGTTGTACCTAGATTCAGATGAGCCTGGCAGCGACAAACAAGTCGGACCAGTGGATAAAGGGGCATAGTAACTCACGCGGGAACGATGCAGCCGATGCACTGGCAAGGGGTGGATCGCAAACAAGGGCAGTGAAGTCACGGAAGCTGATGCAACTCAAGAGGCCGCTGCTTCGACTCTTAATAAGAGCAATAACAGGTCATGTACTACTAAACAAACATCTTTTCACTCTAGGTGTAACAGACAGTCCTCTGTGCAGGGCATGAATGGAGGAAGAAGAAACGGCTGCCCATGTCATCATGACATGTCCCGAGGTGGCAGAATACCGGGCGAGACACCTCGGATCACCGAGGTCACTTCCAGAAGTCGTCGGCAACGTGAAGGGTCTGCTAGGCTTCTTAGAAGAATTGGGCTGGCATGAATAATGCCAACCCATCACGCAAAATAGGCGCACTAAGGTCGTCGAGTTGCGAGACCCAGCCCGCGAGTTTTAGTTCACGTTCAAGTAAACAAGTGGGAATATGGTATCCCTTTTTAAACCGAGATTACTGGCTCGGTTAGACTCAATTACTGCTTATTGCTGCAGGAATATTCACAGTAAAAACGGTGAAGAATATTTCTAATCACGTTAGGGCTACCAATCCCAATAGAAAGACCCTCGGTATGTTTAGGCAGGTCAACTATATTGGTTTAATTTAGTTAATGTGCCCAAAAATATGATTTATTTTAGCGATTCCGTTTTCCTTCATCAGAAATGAAGTAGTGGGGTTTAAATCTCTTAATCTACCTTAACAGTGTATTAACAATTATAATTCCTATCAGAAACGTTTAATCACAAAGATAATACCTCGAATGATTTATACGTCATCGAAATCATCATATTAGTTGAGATATAAAAACAGGCGATGATGCCGTCGATATAGCAACATCGCGTGTTCCTATAATCTTCCCATAGTAACTACACGTAATTAAGTAAATAATTATTATCGATGGCCATTAATCGATCGTTCTGATTGTCAGCTTTTTAATTTATCAAAAGACGACTGTGACATGTTGTCGTGTGAAATCTATTAAAAATTAAGAAAAGGTTTTACATTGTCAAATTGGGCCATGAAAATGAAGGTGAAAAGTTTTTTAAGTACCATCATTTATAAACTAGCACATCTGAGGAAGATTCAAAGTTGCGCCAATAGCAGAAACACTAACCGAATATAAATTAATTATAAAAAATACGATGGTTCGCTCATGTCATAAGACGTCCTAAAGATCATATTGTAAAACTGCCCCCCTAGCCAAGTTTGATTGGCTAATAGATTGTCTAAGATTAGCCAATGACACACGAGAATTTACGCATTAACGATTGCAGAAAGAAGAACGCTTATAACTTGGCTAGGGAAGCAGGTCCTAGTACTGCCAAATAATAGGAAAGGTAGATAACACCCACTAGTCAACATTGAGCCGACAAAAATTCTCATTCAAAATTCATTGCAAAATACAGGGTGTCTCAAAAGAAATTTTATATTTGTTTAGCTTACTGCGTGAACGCTGCGTACTTGAGGGGTGCGGGGGTTATGTCAATTGGTAGCTTGGCTCTTGGGGATTCAGTCGCTATGGAGCGTTTCTCGGGAGCAGACCGCGCGTTGTGCGTGCGAGAGTTTTACAAGAACGGTGATTCGACAACTGTCGCGCGTAGAAAATTCTGCAGTATTCGAGGTTTTCGCCACTTAAATGATGCGCCAAGCCTTCCTCTCATTCGACATTGGGTTAAAAAGTTTGAAGATACTGGATCAACGCTGGATAAATCAAAATCCGGGCGACCTAGGTCATCAAGAACGGTAGAAAACGTGGAGAGTGTTAATCAATCTGTACGTGACGACCCGAGCCTTTCAATTCGGAAGCGCGCGAGTGCTTTAAATGTGCATAGATCATCATTACATCGCATTATGCACAAAGATCTAAAGCTGCACCCCTACAAAATTCAATTGGTGCAAGAATTAAAGCCCCAAGATGCCGGTCAGAGGCTTAATTTCGTAAATCAGATGATTGAGCGATTTTCAACGTTTACCAACATTTTGTTTTCGGATGAAGCTCATTTTCATCTTAATGGCCACGTAAATAAGCAAAACTGCCGCTACTGGAGTTCAGCCAATCCGAAACGCAAACATCAGAAACCCCTACACTCGCCTAAAGTGACCGTATGGGCTGCCATGTCGGCGCGAGGAATTATCGGCCCTTACTTTTTTGAAGACGAAATGGGGCGTACAGTTACAGTGAATTCAGAGCGTTATGTGGAGATGTTAGACAACTTCTTGGTACCTGAACTGCAAAACTTTCCTGGCTATAACCAAAGAACATGGTTTCAACAGGACGGAGCAACTTCACACACGTCCAATATATCTCTGCCACGTGTTCGTGAAATTTTCTCAGGAAAATATCTCCCGGAGAGGTGACATAAATTGGCCTCCACGTAGCCCAGATTTAACCCCTATGGACTTTTTCCTATGGGGTTATCTTAAATCTAAAGTTTACGCCAATAAACCAACTTCACTGGCGCATTTGAAAGAAAATATCCGTCACGAAATGGCAGCCATCCCTCACTCCACCTGTCGAGCAGTCATAAGTAATTTTACTGTTCGATTAAATGAGTGCCAACAACGTGAGGGTTTACATTTAGACGATATTATTTTTAAGAAATGAATTCCCAAAAAGTGTATTTTAACAATAAATAAACATTTTTTCTATATACCGCTTCCTTTTTTTTTAATCAATCCACTAAATATGAAATTTCTTTTGAGACACCTTGTACTTGCATTGTGTTGTTTTATAAATTCCATAACGATTGGAATAGTCGTTATGGAATTTATTATTTCAGTTCAATCTTATATAAATGTTGTTAAACATAAATAACATGTACCTAACCTAATTATTACGACTGAAAGTTATTTGATAAATTATTATTAATTAGATTGATTGAGTTGACAGTTCATGTCGCGCTACAAAGATCATAAGTAGCTGTTGAAACTTGAACAATGATAATAACAGCTGATGTCATGTGTTCTAGAAATGTATACCTAACAAAGTACATTATTACTGAAGAATAAATAAATGTGTAAATCTGAGAGAGTAATGTAGGAAAGCGGAGACTGTGAAATAAGTTCTATTTGTATAATAAATCACTGATTACATTGCTCTTCTGAGATACTAAAGTGATTTTAAGAATAAAAAGAGCTTTTAAAGTCTTTGAGCATAAAAGTTTCAATTATAGTAAAATCTGCTGTTTTAGGAATTAGGAGTTCACCGAATGTATTAGTCCACTGATCATAGGCCTTAGAAAGAAGATGGTCGGTATGTAGTTTGTTTGCTCCCTTAGTTGACTTTTACGACACTCATGGAATCCACAGTGGTATTGATACTTTGTACTGAGAATGCAATACATATTTTTCTAGGAATGGTTCTGCTAAAATGACTCTTACCATGGGAGAGCCATGCTACGGCATGAATGGGCTGGCTCGACCGGAGTGAAACCACGGCCTCACAGAAAACCGGTGTAAAACAGCACTTGCGCTATATTTCACCAAGTGAGTGAGGCTACCGGAGGCCCAAACCCCAACCCCTTCCCTCAGCCGCCTAACCATCCTCCAAAGGCCGACAACGCAGTTGTGACGCATCTGGTGTTACGGGTGTCCATGGGCGGCGGTAATCGCTTACCATCAGGCGATACGTCGGCTTGTTTGCCCGATATTCCATAAAAAAAAAACTCGACTCTGCCTGATGGAAAGCATAAACAAAATTCAAGAGTGGTGGTCACCATACTCATTGTGAATGTAGACAATGGAACAATGCAGCTTGGTGACCCACATTATGGCGGCCTAGTGATGCTTCTGTAACATTGGGCCTCCTCATTTATCAATAATAAATCACAAAATGGACGAGATGCGTCATTTTAAATATAAAGTTCAGCACAAAAAGGGAGGATACAACTCATTTTGCATTATTCTGTATTAAGTTATCATGTCTTGGTGATAAATAAATTTATAAAAAGGGATTAAAAATAATAATACAGATTAATATTAGAAGGTAAGTATATTATCCAACCTACCTACATAAATGATTAATTAAGAACACACATTACACACAATTAAGTTACTTATTATACGAGTATCTTACGTTACTTATAACTTAAAACAATTAAGATAATTGCTGGGTTTGCCCAATTTCACGTAGCTTAACTTTACTCAATTTAGATTATTTGCCACAGCCACTGTGTCAAAAGGATGGAGGAGGAAATTCAATTATTCTTATTCTAAAAAAATAACCTTGAGTTTAATATTATATATGAGCCAAAGGTAATATAAATCTTAATCGGTCTCAAACTTCGCGCCACATTTAACTCCACGTCTCTATTACGTTTTAGTTTGGTTGTTGGTTTACAAAAGAAACAAAAAAAATAAATAAAGAATATCGTGTAGTAGTAAGGACTCATTTGAATTCGATCTAAGTACGTACTTCGTACACTTAGCGGTGAAAAGCTTTTCAATGTCGTGATTCAGTCACACTTATCACTTAAAATAAGCTAAGATTAGTTCACGTCATCACCGTTGTCATTATCGTACCTAGACACGAGTACCTATTGTTTGTTTCAAGTGTACGTGTTCTTATTACGCATTTTAACATCTTTACCACAGTAGTAAATACAATTAAGATTCACAAATTTTCAATTGTAGATAAACATTATTTCTCTACGTACTCTCTAGGTCTATAGTTCAATAAGTTATTGTGCTATTTTATTGTAGAGGGCGTTTACATCCCTATTGACCATATGATGAAGTACTCGGGACTCGTCCTCGATAGCCGATGGAATTTTGGGCTGTACTTTCGGCAGTTGGTTCCTAGGCTTTTAAGTACCACTTCGTTACACTAACTTTTGCCAAACTGATATACCCAATACATCCTGCCGAAAGCTGTATATGGGAATCGTACGGTCGCTGGCACTATTATGGCCGTATATGGCCCAAATAGTATATTACGTACGTACGTATATTACTACCAAAAACGATTATTTAACATTGAAAAAACGAATTAAATATACCTACTATGTTTGTACGGGCTTGTATCGCAGCCATCGTGTTACATGTATAAAGTCTAAAAGTCTTTATATGAAACTAATTCGAAAGAAAGGTTTACATTTCTTTGTAAACATTTACTTACAACAGTTAACTTTTTGGGTTCCTACTCAAAAAATAGTACGACGACTTGGTGAAGGTCGCGGGAAATCGCTGGATGCGGGCTGCACAACACCGGTTGTTGTGGGAAGCCTTGGGGAAAGCCTATGTTCAGCAATGGACTTCTTTTGGCTCAGATTATGATGATGATGACTGCTAACCTAATATTGCGATACACACAAATAATCTTACTTAAGATGCTTTTTAGATACTTATTTTTTATTTTCACACTATCTGCTTTATTGATTCTATGCTACTGAATATATCTAGCCGTTTTTATCTCCATTTATACAGTAAATTTTAATCACATTGAAACCAGTGTATTAAAATTACATGGTAATTAAATCTAGAAAAGAAATTGCGCACTAATTGTTACAAAAATGCATTACGTACATGTACGGGTTTTATTAAGAGTTATGAAAAAAATATCTATGTCGCAAAAAGCACGTTAATGCACTAAGTCTATGTTTATTACATTCAGTAAGATAACGAAAGTCAGTACATAATTTGTATTCATAACCAATTATTTTTTAGGTCCGGTATTTTTAGATTGGATATAAATAACATATTAGAAAAAAAGTTATCGAAAGTGTTACCAAAATCTATGCAGATAAACGTTGAGTCTCGAAGAACTTTAAATATTTTGGCTCTGACTCATGTTTTTGATCAGCTAAGTGCGTAGATCATGATACTCAGGGATGAAACAAAATCCCCAAAAAAATGAGTTTAAATTTTAAATTCTACATTTAAAAAAGTTAAGTAATAAATGAGGGATCAGACATAATTTTATTGTTAGTCTATTGGCAGTAATAAAATAAATTTTCAATAAATAAGTTTCCTAGATTTATGAAACGTTTCATTAACTTGAAAGTGTACAGGTATTAAATATTAGAAAATTTTGTGAAGTTCAACCCAGAGCTGAGTGTATTTCTACAGTACCATATAATTTGATTAATACTTAAACGTATATAAATTACAGATGCCTGTATTATTGAAGGCAACGGCAGTAATTAACAGTATATTAAGCACGAAATATTAGAAATACCATTACAGCGCATCAACGTAACGTCACCACTACAATAGCTGGTCTGGAACTCTGCATTCGATGTTACACATCAATAATAGTAATTAATATTACTTTCATACGTCTTAGTCTTTGTCTGATTAGTCAAAACATGTATATGCGATATTACATTGTGAATTGTACAAAACTAGTAAAAGATATGACGCGACCGTTGCGAAGACAATGAACTGCGTGTTTGAACCGCGCAGGACACTGTACCCCGGCCTGGTGGCCAATGTCATGTTTGGTATCGGAAGTATACGTAATATCTGAAGCTGGATATATACGATAATGTATCTTATCCAGTGATTAGCGTATTTATTCCTAAAAAACAAACTCATCAGAATTAGTACCTATAATTTAGTATTTATTGATAACGACAGAAAATATTATTGATGAGTTGTCAATACAAATCCAACGTTGCATTTTATCTCTTTAACAATTTTATTCATTTTGCAACAACAATAACAAATTAATGGAGACGATAAATATATATTTTATTATTTCTTTATAGGCGCTTTATAAGGGAAAGTAGTTTTAAAACTTCGATTAAAACGAAGTTTCCGAAGATTATTTTAGGAGTGTCAATTTTTTTTTGCGATTACTGTCTAGATCACAGATTGGGCATTTAATTTTCTCCTGAAGTATGAGATTTTTTTTAATAAAAGTCCCAAAAACCTCATCATCCTTCCTCCCTTTTCTTTATCATCATTTAAGTAACTTATTAATATTTAACATTTTCAATTCTTGAATGTTATAAAGTGTGTTAATAAGCTTAAATTTGCATACTAGCTGTGTTTGGAATCAGCGCTTCTAAAAAATAAAATACTTTACGAAAATTGTATAATAATACAATTATAAACTTTCCATCTAGTCACACACACACACCTCCATCTAGTCCTAATATACTTTTTTTTAAATACATTCATGTTATACATAGAAAACACCCAAACTCCGTAACAAATATTTGCAGATCATACCAACAAATGGTCCGACCCGGGCATCGAATAGTAGTATATGACCGCTGCGCCACCGAGGCAGTAATCCAATTGTTTTTATGGTAGGTTCGGCCAACCATAAAAACATTATGACGCTTCTAATATTTCATCACTTTATTCTTTTCTTTTTCTCTTTTTTTCTTTTTTTTGTTCTTCCACTGTTGGACTAAGCCTCTTCTTTCGAGAGGTTTAAGCCTACTGAATATTTGCCAAATATTTGTTTATAGTCGTGTAATCTTTAATTTATTGGTTCAAGTTATTTAGATAGATAATCCATAGGTCTTTATTGTAATAAATTTTGTGAACATTAAATCAGTGTAGTTTATACTTTTACAAGTCAAATCTTTCTATTTCTTATATTTTATTACTATTGCTGTCTTAACAGTATATAAGTGATTAAATTTCAATAAAACTTATTATATTAATATTTTTATGACCGTTAGTCTGATATTTATGTTTGTATTTTATGAGTGGCGTAAAATTGGAACGAAATGATTGACGGGATTAACATATCTTTTTCTTTGTTAAACTGGCCTTTTTTGTGATAGATAACTTGTCCAGTAATTCCATCGGTATCGTAGTATATTCATTCTAACTTCTCTTTCGAAACGGACTTCTTCTTTTTCTTTCCTTTGCCCTTTCCCACGTTAGGTGGGGTGGGCTCTGCGTATCTAAAAAACGAACTTCTTGCTAACAATCAAATAACTCAATGACTCTTCAACAACTTTTATTTTATTTTTCAGTTTGAGCAGAACTTTTAGTGCAGTTTGTTCGGTCGTGGCTAAATGGTATTCGAGAAGGTTACAACAATGGAAAGTAAAGCAATCCAAAGGGGGTTATTTAAGACGAGAGTAGTTGGAACCTTTCCCATTGCACGCCACTTTGATCGATATCGGGCTCATTTGAGAGTTGTATGTTACTAAAATAATAAAGAAAAAGGTAGAAGTTAAATGAAAAAAACACTTCTTATAGCAATCTTGCAGATTATTATGTAATTATTTAATACTTAACACTTATTTTCTCAATATTGATAAGTAATCCCTGGGGTTTTGATAATTTAATAAACACATAATTTAGATAATCATGTGCATATTATTACCCATGTCACGATTAACTGTTTGATATTGTCATCAATCATGGATTATTTTGTTTAAGAAAATAATTTCATTTTAATTTAATGGATTATAATGTAATCCATTAAAATTACTTTTATATTAATGTCACATTAATACAAAAGGAATTCATACGTGATAGGACTAGCGAGTCGAAAAAGCATCATCAACCCTTCAAAATGTTGCTTACATATATTTGAAGAATTTCTAAATATGTGACCCAAATGCAAAATAGAACCTGGGCGGATTAAATACTCAGCAATATGCAGGGAGATGAATTCATTACACTCTTTGAAACAGACGTAATGTACAGTACAGTACGAATTTACATGCTATACTCATTTCTGAAACGTGGCTTAAACCCTGCTTACCTTCTTCTGCATATTCTTTACCAGGATTCAACCTTATCAGGAATGATCGAGCCATGGGTGGTGGCGGTGGAGTTGCTATCTATTTAAGATCTTATATACCCTACTCCATTGTTAGTTTCTCTCCGCAGCCCCCTCCAACTGATGCGGGTGAACATCTTTTCATCGAAGTTGAACTCCTTCATTCTAAAATCCTTCTTGGTGTGTTTTACTGCCCTTTCTTACGCATTAATTTCTTCTCTTCATTTGAACTGCTACTAGAGCAACTCACTCCTTCGTACAGTCATACCATAATCATGGGTGATTTCAATACCTGTCTCCTCAAAAACGATTCTCGGTCGTCTCTCTCGTGGTTCTTCTTGTAGACCCCGTAGGGTCTCGGGGTAACTTTTCCAGGTTTACGGCCTGTTAAAGTAGTTGTCCGCGCCACCTGCAACTACAGGTGGGTCACGGGGTTGAGCCCGATGGGCCTTTGGTAGTCCCGGGGTGTTGGTCCGGTGGGAGGGGCGTCACTAACATAGTAACGTCCAGGTCTTGTTCCGTGTGATAACCTGTGCTTAGCGAGGTCGAGCTCCTTGAGGTTTAAACCCTTAGGAGCGCCCGTCAGCCAGCACTAGGTCGGGTGTTCGAGATGGTTAAAAAGTGGTTGCCACGGAGACGAGATCTCGTGGCAGTCCATACCTGTCCGGCGGTCGTCGATGATAGGGCGCGATCTCCCGCAGGTGGCGGGCTTGCGATCCGTCGGCACGCACGAACAGGTTGGTGCTCAGGCGTCCCACGAAGTCGTCCAGGCTCTCCACGCGCAGATCTCTGGAGATCGTACTATTCCGCACAAAGCGAGGGGCGTTGGTGAGAGTGCGCAGTGCGAGCGACTGTTGCGCACGACGGCGATTCGTTTCGGAAACGAGCGCGAACCAGGCCGGGGCACCATATGTTATTCGGGTGCGAATGTACGCCTTGTACACGCCGAGCTTTGCGCGGAGCGGCAGTCGGGATGATAGTACGGGCCGCAGAAGAGAACGTGCGGCACGAACCTGGACAACGACATTGTTGACGTGGGGCTTCATGGAGAGGGTGCGGTCGATGGTCACGCCGAGGTATTTTACCGTCGTGGACCACTCAACATTCTGCCCCATGAGCTTCAGCTGTGGGAGTGTCACAGTCCCTATGGATATCGCCTGAGTCTTCGCCACATTGACCGTCAGTCTCCAGTCCTTCAGCCAGCCGGGAAGTGCATCTAGGGTGCTGGTAACAGCGTTGGCACCATATTTTGACGTTGTGATGTAGGCCGCGTCGTCGGCGTACAGTGCAAGTTGCACACCGTCGGTGACGGGGATATCGTCTGTGTACCAAGAGTAGCACACTGGGGACAAGCAACTTCCTTGTGGTACACCGGCAGAGATGTGTCGTTCTGTGGACAAGGCGCTTTCAACCGCCACTTGAAAGCGTCTGTCTTGCAAGAAGGTGGCCACAATCTTCACTACTCGACGAGGAGTAGTAGATGTGGACAGCTTGTACAGCAGGCCGGTGTGCCAGACGCGATCGAACGCTTTCTCCATTTCGAGGAAGAGTGCAACGACTCGCTCGCGCTTGTTGCGCGCAACCGCGATGTCGTGAAGTACCCTCGCGAGCTGGTGTGTCGTGGAGTGTTCAGCGCGGAATCCAAATTGTTCGTCGCGAGGCTGAAGGTGTGGCGTTATGTGCAGCAGTAGCAGTTTCTCGAACAACTTCGACGTCGTCGAGAGGAGCGTAATGGGGCGATAGCTTCCCGGTTGGAGAATGTTTTTCCCCGGCTTAGGCAGCATGATGACTCTGCCAAGTCGCCATGTGGTGGGAAAGTGTCCGGTACGGAGAATGCCATTGAAGAGACGCGTCACCGTTGCGATTGCTCGTGGAGGAAGGTGACGCAAGGCTTCATTAGTAACCCGGTCGGGTCCAGGGGCTTTCCGGAGAGGCATTCGGCAAATCATTCGCTGGATTTGGCCAGGGGAGAAGATGATGGGGTCCTCGGTCGGAGCTATAGGCTGCTCAAAGTAAAGCTGTAGCTTCCTCTCAACCTCTGCTACGTGCTGCACATTGTGGACAGGATTCGGTCGGAACTGCGCTTCCAGGAAGTCAGCGAATATCTCCGCTTGGTCCTCGGCACGGTAACGTGGGGTTCCGTCACCGGCCAGCAGGGGCCTAATCGGAGCAGGCTTCCCGGACAGTTGTCGACATAGGCGGTGTATGCCCGACCAGTCCTCACTTGCTCGCTCGATGGTGCGTTGCCACGATTCCGTCGCGTTTGTTGCCAACGCGGCAGAGATCTGTGCAGCCAGAGCATTGAGCTGGGACTTCATGGTCGGGCATCGGGTGTTCTGCCACTGCCGGCACAGTTTCCTCTTCTTCTCGATCATCGCCAGGACATGGGCGGGGAGCTGGTAAGGCTTCCTTGCTTTAGCGACGTCGAGCCTCGACTTTTGGAGCGCGGACTGTAGGGCCGCACTGAAATCCGTTGTAAGTTTCTCGACGTCATCAGCTGTCTTAACTGGGAAGGAGGATGAGAGCTCTGACATGTGCTCTGCAAAGACCCGCCAGTCCTGGCGTGTTCGGGATGGTAATTGGAACGTTTGCGGGATGTCACCCAGATTCAGGCACACCGCCTGGTGGTCTGAGATGAGGTGGTCGTCCAGGACGTCAAGATACACAGCCGTCTCGATGCCGCGGGTGACAGCTAGATCTATGACGTCCGGTGTGTGGGCTGCGCAGTACGGGTAATGCGTTGGAACCTCTGGTCCTAGTACCTGATACTCGTTGCGGTCTGCATCATCTAGAAGGCGTCGGCCTTCCGGGCATATGATGTTGGAGTTCCACGCCGTGTGCTTAGCATTAAAGTCACCAGCGATTATAGTGGGCAATGGCGATTCCAGCAGGGCGTGTATATCAGCCACTGCAAGGCGCTGTCCCGGTGACCTGTAGAACGCAAACACGCGGGTGGGCTGGCTTCCGATGCAGACCTCTACGCCCAGGGCGTACGCAGACTGCAATGTCGGTACTGGCAGCGCTTGGTGGACGACTTTCCTCTTGACCAGGACTGCTAAGCCCCTATAAGCGGTCCCTCTTGGCGAACGCTGATCCTCCCGGTAAACGTGGTATCCACCCATTCTAAATTGGTCTACTGGTCTGAGGTGAGTCTCGCTGAGCAGGGCTATGTCCACTTGCTGTTTTGCCAACAGCAGTTTCAATAGCCTGGTCTTCTCTGATGACATCCCGTCGGCGTTCCAGAATAGAATATGTAGCCTACGCGAATCCAGACTTACACAGTTCTGTTAGGCATTCGAGGATCAACGGGATTGGGTCCCGTTTTTCCAATAGCGCCATCAGAACCTTCTGTAAGGTATCGATGACGCTGGTAAATCTGGGGTCCAGGTTTACCGAGGCCTGCTTAGAGGCCGTCTCCGGTTGACCAGTCCGCTTCGCCTTCGTCCCCTCTGGTGGGGCAGCGACCACGGCGTCCTCCTGGACATCGTTGTGTGGCACGTTTGCCTGCTCGGCTTGTGTCTTGGTTGTCTTCCTGCGTCGCCTCTTGCGACGTGCGCGCTCCTCCTTTGACGGGTTGGCAGCTGCCATGAGTGAAGCGGGAGCATTACCATCCTCGACTGATATTGGCATCTTTTTGTGCGGTGCGGCTGCTGATGTTCGTGCAATAGTGCCAGCCTTCCGATTCCGACTTTCCTGTTTAAATACAGGACAGGCGGCACTGTTTGCGGTGTGCGCTCCTCCGCAGTTCGCACATGTAGGAGGCTGTTCCAGAGGGCGTGGGCAGTCACGGGCGGCATGAGCTCCACCGCATCGCACACATGAGAGCGTCCTGTGGCAATTGTGTGAAGAATGCCGAAACTGTTGGCACCTGTGACACTGCGCGGGCCCTTTTTTCCCGCGCCATGCTTCTATGTGTACGCCGGGCATGCACAAAAGTTCTGTTACTTCATAAATGTCTCGGTCGTCTACTCTTCAATCTATAATACAATCTAGTAATCTGTCTTTACTTCCTTCCAATGCAACCCATTATTTTCCACATTGTACTCCGTCCCTGTTAGACCTCATACTTGTTTCTTCCCCTAATCTCGCAGTCAAGCACGGACAGTGCTCGGCTGACGAGTTTTCCTACCACGACTTGTTGTATCTATCCTATCGCCTCCGGCCTCCTAAATCTAAAACAAAAACTATCCTGCAGCGAAACTTCAAAGACATGGATGTAGATGCCTTGGTTAGAGATGCCAACAACATCGACTGGACTCCTCTTTACAGTGCTGATTTTATAGACGACAAAGTGGAACTCTTTGTTGCTAAATTAACTACTCTGTATGATGATCATGCGCCGATGCAAGAAATGAGGGTCAAACGTCTTCCTTCACCGTGGCTGACTGAGGATATCAAATCCCTAATTAATAAAAAAGCAACAGCTAAGTCAAAGTTTAAAAAAAACCCCAGCAATAGGAACTGGGACAATTATGTAACTGTCAGGAATCATTGCGGTAAGGTGTGTAGGAATGCGCAACGCCGATACATCCACACCTCCGTTGAAAACGGAAGTCCAGCTAAAGTCTGGAAATTTTTAAAGTCAATGGGAGTAGGCAAATCTATTCATGATTCATTTCCTAAAAATGTCAACTTAAATACATTAAATCAACATTTCTATGCTTCGTCAAATTTTGATAAAATGACAAAAGACACTACACTAAAACTTCTTAATTCTGCCCCGACTCCTGACTGTACTCCATTTTTCTTTAGTCAATTTTCTGATTGTGATGTTAAGAAGAGCATATCATCTATAACTTCAAACGCAATGGGTTCGGATTGTCTAAGCCGTAATATGATCCTCCCTATCCTTGACGAAATTCTTCCTGTTATCTCCCATATGATCAATTATTCAATCTCATTTAGTGTATTTCCTAAGGCTTGGAAGGATGCTGAAATTATACCCATTCCCAAAAAGAAAAATCCCGGGTCCTTTTCTGATTACCGCCCTATCTCTATACTTCCCTTCCTCTCCAAGGTCCTCGAACGTTTAATACATACTTAGCTCTCGAATTTTCTGTCCACAAACTTTCTACTGAATCCTTTCCAGTCTGGCTTTCGACCCGGTCACAGCACCACTACCACCCTTGTACACATCACAGAGGACGTGAGATCGGCTATGGAGAATGGCGAGCTGACAGTTTTAACACTTCTTGACTTCAGTAACGCGTTCAACACCGTTGACTTCGACGTTCTGCTGTGTATACTACGCTCTCTTAACATATCTCCAACTGCGATTGACTGGTTTCACAACTACCTGTGTGGTCGCCGGCAGCGCATTAGTATTGAAAACACCATTTCTTCTTGGTGCAGTACTACAGTCGGTGTACCACAAGGCGGCGTGCTCTCTCCCCTACTTTTCTGTGTTTTCATAAACACCATCACTGCGGATCTGTCTTCTTCCTACCACCTATACGCGGATGATATCCAAATTTATAGCAGGGCATCACTGATTAATCTGACTGACGCCGTTAACACCACTAATGATGACCTGGACAAAATTTGCAAATGGAGCAACACCTATGGCCTAAAAATTAACCCATCTAAAACTCAGGTCATTGTCATTGGAAGCTCGCGAATGATTTCCAAAATTGATTGGTCGAGACTGCCTCGAATCACTTGTAATGGCACACCGATACCGTACAGTGACAGGGTGAAGAACTTGGGGATTTTCATTGATAATACCTTATCCTGGCGTCCTCAGCTACAAGAACTGAGTCGCAAAATGTTTGCTGCTGCAGGGTCTTTGCGCAGATTACGCAATTTTCTGCCTATATTCACCAAGATTGCCATTACACAATCCCTTCTTTTCCCCATCCTTGATTATGCTGATGCCAGTTATATAGATCTCACTGAAGACCAATTGAATAAGCTTGAAAGACTCCAAAATCTCTGTATAAGATTTATATTTAGATTACGCAAATATGATCATATCTCCGATTATCGTAAACAGCTTAAGTGGTTACCCATTCGCCTTCGCCGGAATGCTCATGTAGGTACTTTCTCTTCTTTTTAATATTCTATTCAATCCTCTTACTCCGCGTTACCTTAAATCCCGGTTCACCTTTCTACATGAAACACACTCTAAATTGTTGAGATCGTCAGAGAATCTGACATTGAAAATGCCCGGACATAGTACCAAATTCCTCGACTACTCCTTCACTGCCAAAGCAGTTCAGTTGTGGAACGCTTTACCAATTAATATAAGACGTGCGCAGACATCAGCTGCGTTCAAGAGACTAGTGAAGGCATATTACATGGGAGACCTCAAAGACTCGTAACCGACCTCGCTCTGAATGAAGTCTCAAATGCCACTGCAGTTTATATGGAATATCTATTAATTAATATTTCTACGTACTTATTTATTTATTTTAACATCCACACTAGATGTTACTATTATCTTATATAATATGTATATGTAAATACTTCTTTTTCTTATCAACTTTTTATACACTAGGCACTACCCTAAACTTTCCACTTCTATCTTTCCATCCAATGGTTGCCTGTAAGAGATTGCCTTCGGGCGATAAGGCCGCCAATTGTACCTCTTAGCTTTAAGTTACCTTTGTACTAACTATCTGGTGTACAATAAAGCGATTATTATTATTATTATTATTATTAATGCAAAAAGGGAACTAGCTAGATTAATAGTTTGATTTTATTTACGACTAGCTGAGCTTCGAGGCGTTACCCGCGGAGCTCGGAATCGGTTAAGTCGTTCCAGAGATTAGTCGTAACAAACAGATAGACAGATAGACAAAAATTTGAAAAAAATATTTTTTGGCATAAGTATCGTGTAAACATACATATGCATTTGGTAAAAAGCGGTTATTTTAATATAAATGTTATTTATTTGGGTAGATGTTTAAATAAATCTAAAATAACTGTTCGCGGTACAAGACAATTCTAAATTAAAATGTGGTCAATTACTTTTAAAAAATGATACCTTGCACCCGCTTTAACAAACTTGACAACAGTTAGTTAGTTAGTTAGCCAAAAGCAAACCTGTATGGCGGCCTCCACATACAACATAACATACTGCAGCGCCATCTACCGAAAATACACTGAACTACGAAGTAACGCACTACACGGAGTAACTACAAATCCTGAATCGCGCAATAAATAGTTCTCGCGCCGATTATCATATATACAACATCCCAACATCAACTGTTGGGCAGTAGCCCGCCAGGCATGATCAGCTCGCCTGGTCGGAGGGTCCTCCCTTTGTGTTGGAGGGACATGACTCCCGTGTCTCCACACATGCAACTTATATCTACAGGTTGCCTGCAGTAGGCTCCTGAGGAACCTACTATATGCATCCTCTTGAAAAAAGCATATGACATGGTTTTGAAAAGGATGATAGACTGTCTAAGGAAAAGTACAGTTAACGAAACAGTTCTACGGCGCAGATAGCTTCCAGGAAATTGTAAGGTCAGTCTGGCAATAATTGAGCTTTGTATAGGTCTATTGTATAGGCCCATCAGTGTACAGAGGAGATTCTTTCTGGACTATTGAGTTTTATAGCTTATTGCATTTTTATGGTTTCTCAGTTTAATAACATTAACAAGAAGGTCTAGATCCAGTCGATAATCCGAAGGTTTATAATCGAAGATTACTACGGCTGTGATTGTGAAGTCACATACATTGTGTAAATAATTTAAAAGCAGGGGTGTTGACACAGTGGTCATGTTAAAGTATAACGCGTACGTTGACGACCAGCGACAACTATTATATTAAAAGTTACTAGCTACTCTTGGTTGTTCCTGTACATTGTTCATCCTACGAAAATACTACGTTTTTCATTATAAAAAGTAGCCAATGTGCTATTTCAGACTATAATAATCTATCTCAGTGCAATGTTAATTTAATTTAGATACGTTTAGGCCTTTTACGTGAAAGATTAACAAAGATCTATACATTTTCACAAACTATAATACCATCTTTTGCCCGCGGCTCGTCCCGCTTGTATGTAGGTTTTCTTTGTAAATCATTGCAGCGATTTAGACGTTAAAGCATAACCGACAGAAAGTAGTTAGAGTATTTTTAGATGTTATAGTATTAGTATGGATTATTAGGATTTAATGGCCAGGTTGTTTTAGTCCAGGGAAATTACAAATTATAATTAGTGCCACAGATTGGCTGTGCGAGGTGAAAAGTTTATTGAAATTGCAACTAAGAAGTGCCTTTTTTTTTATTTTTTTTTATTTACGTGTGGAAACCCCCTCGGGCCGTCACCCCGCCGGGGTTTGCGGCGGGGCGGTGTGTCGGAATCGAACCGACTAAAACCACACGGTGTGCCAACTCTGCGCCTGAGAAGGGAGGGGTCCGGGAATTGCAGATATTACACTACCGGACCCAACTAAGGAGTGCCTAACCCAAGGAATCAAGTTGATCGAAAATACGATCAATCGACAATTTCCTTCTCTCTTTGTTGAATGTGATCCAGAAGGAGAAGCTGGTACTCGAAAGCTCACACTTTAGTTGCTATGCCACTATGTACTATGACATGAAACTATAAAACTCATTTTGGGGCGATTGTCATAAAACATAGTAGTTCTTAGTAAAATGTAGTATACGTGACATCGATTATCTCCATTTAAATATTTTTAACAAAATTACTTATGCCAATTGTTATCAAAACAACATTGATTATTATAATCACGAATTCATTGATATTCACTGAAGTAATCAAATAGTATTACTTATTCTAAATGTATTTTATCTCTTTGATTTGCGTTCACATCATACAATTGTCTTCGCATAGTTTGGTCGCAAATATTTAATAATGACATAGTAAATTCTGTATGGATCAGCTTTTTTTGTCCTAAGTACAGTATAGTATTATATATTTTTTGGATTTATTACTCTTTAGAGCATTAATTCTGGTTGTACCACAAAACCAGCCTATTGTATTGAAGAGGTCACTTCGATACAGGCGTTGTCTATTGTAGTGCTACAACAAGAAGCTGCATCAGTGGCGTTACTGATATGAAAGGTTCTTTGTCTTTTTTCATTATCCTTTAACAGTTCACGGCGGGACAAAAGCCTACTCTTAAAAAGGAGGTTTTGGTCTACTAAACCACTACTCGACGGGTTGGTTTAGGATTTGTGTCAAGTGCCTGCTTCAGTGCGGGCAGGCGCTGGGAGGGGTCCTATCGTGTTAATAACAGCAGTTCCCGGACCCCTTGGGCGCAGAGTGGCACACCGTGTGGTTTTAGTCGGTTCGATTCCGACACACTGCCCCGCCGTAAACCCCGGTGGGGTGACGGCCCGTGGGGGTTTCCACACGTATAAAAAGGGTGTCAAGTGTTCCTTCTTGAACTCACTCACACTCAGTATTCTTGTTCTGTCTTTATAGAGAAAGGGAAAAACAAAACTGATGAAATAATATTGATTCTTTATTGAGATGTAAGTAACCAAATATATACTTAATGCTTACAACTAAGGAGTGTGACACTTATATCTACCACAGTTTTTTATGCTACAGACTTCTAGCTTAATGAGGTCAATCTTAATAAGAAACAAATGAATTAAATACTAAATGCTACATTGTGCATCAGTTGAAATGAGTATATTTCCAATGAAAATAACAGTTTTAAATTTAACATTTATATTAATTTGTATTCAGGAACTCATGGAAAAAATACTTGTAGTTTCCGAAAATGCGGTTAGAAGGGGTAGTATCGGCCAGTGTTCACTCTGAATATACCAGGTCTGGAAAATATAAGAGAAAACAATAGGTTACATTAGTAGAAAATAAAATTTATATTTTTTTTTGGTACGTGTTCATAGGCAAAGTTACTTAATTGAATGCGTAATAGGTATAATTAGTTTTGTTTAAGTAACGTCAGTGAATTGTTCATAAAAGCTATTTCTAAAAATTTATTCAGAAATTGTATGTGACTTATGTACAAGATTTTTTACCTTGATTTATTGAGATCACTGTTGCCCATTGGAGTGGGAGGAGTACCATGGCAATTGTTGCGCCTTGCATCTCTCAGTGAATTACACTCTTTTGCAAGAAAATGGTTATGTCTTATAGAACTAGCCATATATTTGTATGCACGATCGTGAGAACATTTATTGTCAAGAAAGCATCCAGGCATGAAGGCACCTCCATTGGGGTAAAAGTCCGCATCACCAATGGGATCAGCCCAACCAAGTAGGTTAATGTCTGTATGAATGACTTCTACATATTGAGCGTCATTGGGGTTCAAACGTTCATTGTCCCATCCCCAGAAAGGTGCAGCGGGGTCCAGCGCTGCAAAACAAACATTGAAACATTAACATGATATAAAGGTTTGTAATTTACATATAGAACCTAGTACACTATAATACTATAACATAAAAACTTTCTTTAAAGAAATTTTAAAATGGTAATATTTCATCATGCATTAAAAATACCTGTAATTCGGGCGACTGCCGAACCGGTTACCCTTGCAGCATTGCCAACCAAATGGGCACCGAGACTAAAACCAACTAAATGGATTCTGGAATACGATAAAAATCCTGCTTTAACCATCCAGCTAATAAATTGACCCAGTCCCCTGCCCACTGCAGCAGTACCACGTCTTGCTGTAATGTAGTTCCTTGTTGCAACACTGCTCCAATCAATGATGATAACGTTTACATCACCATCTTCAAGAAAAGCTGTAATTGAAAGGTAAAAACATAAAATCGATCAATGGTCTACCAACCGATATTAAATTTAACAGTAAGAAAAATGGTGTACGAATTTTATATACGAGAAAAATCACAACTATATACCATGATATAAATTTGTTTGTTATTGGTCCAATGTCATAATTATTTTATATATGTACAACATAATAGCTGTACTTACATTAATTACTTCAGTATGAGCACAAGTATCTCAAACTCAACCGATCTCAGGTTGACTCACTTAGCCAATCTAGTGATACTGATTTCTTCGTGTATAATAGTTCCACTTGGTTAATTAATATAATACAGTAATATACTATTCTATCCTTCTTACCTTCAGTTAACATTTTGTTCATTCGATGATTTCCATGTCCATTCCAACCATGAGCAATCACTACTGTGATTTTCGAAGTATCAAAGTTGGAGTTTATTATAGAGGCTTGGTTCCCTAAATACAGATATTGTGCAGTTGTGGGGTTCGCCCTGAAATGTGTCATGTGTTAATTCTTAAATCTTTAATTTTGCTTTCTAGTTTTATATTTCAAGTCCTTATTATTATAAAGGCTTAAGGTACAAACGAACGAAAATCAAATCGACGAATCAAGTCATTTTAAACTAATGTCTTGTTTTAGTATCTATCACTTTACTAGATTGTTTCTTCAATACATGTCAGTACATAACGAGATTACCATTAATGTTATAAAGTTAAAGTAAATTTATTAGTTCAGACTATAATTGTGATTTAAATTAGGTTGTTTAATGCAGTCAAAAAGTAAAGTTTTTTGATTATTGGAGTTTGAAATATGTACAGGACATCTGATAGCAGTATATTTTCTATAATGATATATAGATAAACGATAAACGAACAGACGTATGGCCTGATGGTAAGCTATCAACACCAGAGGCGTCATAAGTGCGTAGCCAGCCTTTGTTTACTTACTTTTTATGTAAAAGCAAATACGTACCTAGTGTACAGCCAGTAGCCGTTATTCATAGCGTTCCTCACAAGGCCATTTACGAAATTCGTATCTACTGGTTCTTCACTATCAACTAGTGTTAAGGTTCCGTCATCGTTTGGTAAATAAAAGTATCGGTCACCTTCCTTATATGTTCTGTATTCTCCCAACTCAGGGTATGTATCTAACCCCGAGTACTTTATTACGTTTGCAGCACAGGCTACAAAGAAAAACCGTTTTTATTTTTAAATTTATTAATTTTCAAATGAAAACACAATATTCTAAATTGTTTTTTGGTAAATACATGTTTTTGCCTTCATTATTGTATTGGCTATTACGTACATTTAAGATTGGCCATTATATTTTTTTGTATGGCTTTAGGGTATGAAGATGGGATCAAGTAGTTACTGATTCAAAAGGAATATTTACCCAAAATAACAGGGTGTGTTACAAACGATAACATAGTAAGAGCTACCCACACCACCAATGATATTTTTGATACGAACCTATGTTACTTATCACAGAAAATAATAGGAATCTAAAAACAAAAATATTATGATATGGTTACAGAAGTCAGAGGGTCCCATATACCGCTCTTTAACTTAAAATATATCATATAATTGTGGAAAAACTCTTGAAAAATTTGTTACAGCTTTTATTTAGATAAAGCATTAAATTCAGTAGATTTTAATTTAATATAAGTGCACTTATATGAATATGTAAACAATCAAGAGCTCTTCGAAATTATGCCGTATTGAAGTAACACAAAAACAGTATAGAGCTAATAAGTAAGTAACAACTCGGCTTACCAGAAACTTTTGAGAACCTTGAAATTCGAATTATTATCTATTGATGGGAAGTCTAAGATCTTGAAATATTTGTGGGCAATTTTATTATTATTGTAGATAGTGTACTTATGTTGACAGCAAATTAACCTCAATTGTAAATTTAGGTTTATGCGTAAATCGCTATGAATGAGTTGTAATTATTTACCTGCTATAACGACGGAGAACACCAATAAACACTTCATAGCGCTAGACGATGTAACTATCGAATTTAATGAAACAATTGTATTTATATTACACATGTATGGGAGATCAATATCAGCAAATTGATTACTTGTTTAGTTATCGGGATATTCTCATTAACGTTAATAATTTACAATTAAATATATGTTATCAATATTGATACGTTCCTACATAATTTACGTGAAATACGCCATTTCTTTGAATCCCTAAAAGATAATTGTCTAATACTTAATCATTTATTTATGATGTAATGATAGTGAAAGTTATAAATAATGCAAGAGTGCAACAGATAAATACATGGAAATATGAAATTTATCGATATACGGCTAATTACGAATTACAAGAGTAAAAGACAATAATAATATAATAGTAACATAAGATCTTAAAAAAAACTTGTATAAACAGTGAAAACAGTTTATCAGTCTATTTTTACTTTATTCTGAGAATATCATTTTTTCGACTTTAAGCCCTTTAGACCTAATCAAACATTGTTCTGGTGGATGCTGTATTAGCTATTGTTACTCCTGCATAACTTAATATCAAGTTGCACCAAGATCGACTTACATCAAAAATAGCCTTTACTTTTCTGGCAAGCCATCCTTTAAAGTACTTGAGGATCGTCAACGGTTTTCTATGTGGTCTTTTTCCATGCCGTTTTGTGGAAATATACTTTTATCGAATCTGTAAATTAATTATTGATAGGTATGTACATTATTTCTAGAATGCCTTGAAAGCCGGCTGAGTCACAGACATTAATGGGCAGAGGTAGTCATTTATCGTTGGGCTACATGCTCATTTACATAATATATGGGGGAAATCTTACTGAAATTCGCTTTAATAGTTTCTCCAAGATTACAAGATGACAAGATGTAGAAACAGCTAGATTAGTATATTTTAATTATTTTCATAGAGTAATGTCATATGGCATTTTTTGGTGGGGGAATGCTACTGACATTTTTTTGTGTTGCAGAAGAGGGCTATTCGTGCAATTTATAACCTTGGTTATACGCAGTCACTGAGGGATAAATTTAAAAAAATTGGTGTCATGACATTTGCATCTAAATTCATATATAAAATTTAGTTTATGTCAAAAAAAAAAACACAAAGTTTACCGACGTTCATGATATCAACACTAGAAATAAAGATAAACTCGTGTTGCCATCCACTACATTGCAAAGAGTAAGCATGACTTTCTGATTTCAGGGTGTGCGATTCTACAATAAAATTTCAAGCAAATATCAAGAATGAAATTTAACCCAATTTAAGACCTTAATAAAACAAAAACTAGATGAAAAGGCTTATTATGCAGTTTTAGATTATTTAGACGACACATGTCATTTTTATAATTGTATGTTGTTTTGTTAATACGAACTGAATTCTTTTAAGTATGTAAATGTGACTATAACCATTTTTTTTTGTGCGGATATCCCCTCGGATACCACCTTCTGGTGGCATGTCGGACTTGAAACGACCAAAACCGCACGCCGTCTCGGTTACCAGGTGCCGTGGAACCAGGTGCCGTGGAACCAGGTGCACCCTAGAAAGGAAACACCCTGGAACCCCGACGTACCTCGGGCCACCTACGCTTTGTAGATAGCCCTCTCCGGTGTGTGTGTGTGTGAGAATCCTAATACTCCAGCCAGTGTTCCCCAGGGCGCGCACGCTCCGCAGCGTCCGCGCCGCCACCCGAGCCAGCTTCTGGTAGGGTGACAGATGGCCTCACCTGTCACCCTCAGGCTAGCGCTTATGGAGGACGGAGATCGTTCTGCAATCTCTGGCGCCTGAGTCGCCTGCGGTGCCTGGCCTGTTCCCGGGCCCGGCGCGCCGGGAGAGTTCTAAACCTCTCCCGGTTCCGCTCCGCCGTCTCTTTGGCAGGCATAACTTGCTCGCAGAAATAAACGGCGGAGTTCCACGCGCTCTATCTCCGCGACATGGCCGCAATCATGTTACCGAGCGAGAGAACCCCCACCCCGATAGCCACCACGAGATCACGCCTCGGCTCCCCCCTAGCCGGACATTCTGCTAGCGTAATGTGAGTATAACCTAGGCTTGTTATATAACCTCATATTTAGTATCTTTCTGGTGGTTTTGAGTGTTTCCCCGGCCTACCCAAATACCCTGTTGGCGGTAGCGTCGCGCTTCAGGTCGTTAATCTTGACTTATACCGTTTAGGTAACACGATGGCTGTTGTTCGTATGCCGTCTGTATGGACAGACAGACTCGATACTATGGTCCTTTCTTCATAAGGCCAACCCAGATCATATACTGTTCTCGCATGGATTTTTATTATTTTGTAATTAATCAAAGTTCAGCAGCATAACATAATGGCACCCCCTATCACGCTAGTCGTGGACTTTTGCAACATCAGGGATTATATAGTAATCTTGATGCTGTCCATCACCACCTCTAGCACAGCAGCAGCAGCAACAGCAAAGCCAGTCATCGAGGCGCAGACATCATCTCAAGTGGACATATCCTATCTCACTTGGCCTAGGTACGGACTGGAACATTGCTGTATGTCTAAGGCCGGAGTGTGCGTGTATAATGCTTGAAGGGACCTCTCGAAAACTATTTACACACCAGATGAATGGTACAACACATTGGTTCACTGGGCTAAACAAAATAGTCCACTTTGTACAGTCGTAGAAGTAAATCAAGACATAGTCTTGGATTTCAAAGCTTGTCTACACACAAAAAACTGGATTAAAGATACAAATTCAAAAAAATCTTTATAGAATATGGTAAGAGAAGTATAAGTGCAACCTGATAATTTAGATATATTTAAAGAAAATATGGTATACTGATTTGTAACAATAATTTGAAACTGGCTAGAAGGAGGAAAAAGATTGAACAAGATTTATTTGTTTACATTACAAAAACTATAGTCCTATCACGACAAATGAAACCGAATATAAAGCGATATGTCTCCATTGATCTATTTTTACATCCATAAGTGACGATCTTACAATTTTTAACGTATCGGTTTGAAAACAATAATAAAATCGTATATTTTATTTAAGTTCTATTTCAGACACTATTTTCTTTTTTCCTGCGAACAAAAAGCTATCAAATTATAAATGATAAAATATGTATAAATAGCACTATAATGTTATAGAAAAAGAGTATTTATTATTGTTCATAGAATTATTTCTAGAGTGTTTCGAAAATGAATTAAGCTCTCCTGTAAACCTGAGTTTTTGACATGTAGGTACCGACGATATGTTTACTACAAAAATTACAATTTTTAATCACTTGGAGTGCATGCATTGTTTTCTTTCAACATCATCACTATCATGTAAAATTTAATAAAAACTCCCGCATTAGAAATACCTACATATCCTGTGTCGCAGGGGATTTTACAAACATACATGAGACGGACACAAAGAACACCCAAACTCAGTACAACAATTTGTGGATCACACACTAGAGTGTTGTCCGTGTGGAAATTTAACCCACGACACTTGGCGCAATAGAAAGTGGGCGTGGCAACAGCTTAAGTCACTAGGCCGACCGTGCAGTCTACTGTTGAATGAAGGTCTCTCAAAAGGAGCGTCAACTATTGAGTGTTTATTAACATTCATACTAATATTATAGATTTGATTCGATAACTCTTTTTATTTGCTGCACTTTCATGGCGAAACTACTGCACCGAATTCAATGAAAGGCATGAAGATATTTTAATTCTTGAGGACGGACATAGTCTACTTTATATTTTATTTATCTATTTAGTTCTCAGATATTTAAATATTTCTTGATTTGCATCGCACAATAATGTACTTTGGAGAATCACTGTCACGATTGTGATATGCACTTTATTGTTAAATAATATAGCAACTACCGCCTAAAAATACGATATGGGTAAATTGGGATTATTATCTTGTAAAAGGGTCACGCCACTGTATTTTGTTTCATTGATAACTTATCACCATAATTGTTATAAACATGCCATGACATTATTTTATCAAAAGTGATTGAATAAAATGATAACACATAACTTTGCCTACTACTGTCTAATCGGGTTTTTCCAGTCCTTTGTTAAAATTATTATCTCATTAGTGACAATATAATCTAAGATTATGTAGATGATTTATTTAAGTGAAGGTTATGATCGGATATATTGAAAAGGGGGATGGATATGATAAATAAAGGTTATCGTAGGTCAACCCGATGACTTCGTCGTTTTCCACACGTACTGACGACTGATGATAAGCGATTACCGCCGCCCATAGACACTCGCAACACCAGAGGCACACTCACAAGTGCGATGGATGGGGGAGATGAGGGGATGAGGAAGGAGATGGGATATGGGCCTCCGGTATCCTCACTCACTCGGTTAAACACAGCGCAAGTGCTATTTCACACCGGTTTTCTGTGAGATCGTGGTATCACTTCGGTCGAGCCGGCCCATTCGTGCCGAAGCGTGGCTCTCCCACGGTTAAAATATAGAATATATAATAATAATATAATATACTAATGATATGCTTTATTCTCATTAAATGTTTTACAGTTTCTCTTAACCTATTTACATTTGTTGTAGTTTTATAAATTTTATATAAATAAATAAATAATCATCATCATCATTCATCTAACACACAACGCCATCTAGTCCCAAGCTAAGCAGAGCTTGTGTTATCTAGACAACTGATATAAATACTTAAATACTTTTTATTTTGTAAATACATACATATTATACATAGAAAACACCCAAACTCCGAAACAAATATTTGCAGATCATACAAACATTTGGTCCGGCCTGGGAATCGAACCCGAGACCTCAAGCTTAGCAGTCGCACACGCTACCACTACGCCACCGAGGCAGTCAAATATCTTTTTTTTTTTCCTAAAAAAAAAAACAACTCCTGCATTAGGAATATACATCCTGTGTCGCGGGGGACTTTACAAACATACATATAACGGACACAAAGAACACCCAGACTTAAAACAACATTTTGTGGATCACACAAAGTGATGTTCCACGTGGGATTTGAACCCACGGCACTTGACGCAATAGCAAGCGACGTAGTGACCGCTTAAACCACTAGGCTAACCGTGCTGTCAAATATATCTATTAAGTATGTGTGTTTATTATGTATATCTATAAGAGTAATGTCAGGTCTGTTATTGTGCATAGTTTTATCAGTTAATATGGCTTTAAGGAAGTATAGTAGACCTTGGTTCTCCAACACCGGACTTCTTGTGGACGACATTAGCAATTTGATTGTGTTAATGGGTATAGTCGTTTCAGCTAGGGTTGGACATGCACTTGTGATGTGTTGAATGGTTCCTGCGGATCGGTGACATTTTCTGAAGCGGAAGTGATAAGTTCTTTAATTGAATTAACTGTGTGGCGGTGTACCGGGTGCGGGTGACCTGTAACACAGGTATCTAATACGTATCACAGGCACCAGTCTCTCGTAAAACGTGGTTGAAATTAATTGAACTGAACTAAAATCCCATTGTAATAACCATTTTTTGAAGAGAACGCTTGGATCGGCTAGAGTGTCATACCAGTGCTGGTCTTCATCAAGTGTCGCGCTCGACCGGCATCAAAAAACATTAAGTGGATACAATTTGGCATAGTGAGTAATCAATTTTTTACTTTAAAATTCATACAACAATAGTTGTTCGGTTCTAGGAATCGAACACAGTACTATAATAGTTGTGAAAAAGGGACTCGTTATCATTGGTTAATGGTCTTAATTACCCTTTTACAATATCTGCTAGTGATAATCGGCCCAGCGGTTTCGGAGATGAGCCGGATCAAACAGACAGACAAAAATTAACAAAAACGATTTTGTGGTATAAGTACGATATATGTATACTTTCATATGCGATTAGTAAAAAGCTGATTCAAATTACTTACATACACTTCAATTTTATTTAATTATATGGATGATACGGGCAATATCAGTACTTGATTAGGTGCATAAGTTCTATAATAACCTGTTTAAGTAATTAAGTATCTTAAATGTAGGCCAGGCATATAAAGTACGACTATATAATTTCATTTAAATCTGTTGAAAGACGCCTGCTACACACTGTTTTTGTAATGTTTTGCTATCCCACGGGAGCCCGTCACTTTTATGGGATTAATAAATTTTATAACCTACATTTTTTAACCGGCATACAAAGCTGTTTAATTAATTACAGTTTTTAAACTATTCCACGAAAACTCTTTAATTTACCGGGATAAAAAGTATCCTATATGTTGACCAGGGATTTAAGCTGTATGGTATTTAAAGTGGTATGCAAAACTTAATTTAAATCGGTCCAATAGTTTCGGAGAATAGCCCGTACAAACGGACCGACAATCAGAGAAGAGATTATAATGATGTTTACGAAGGTGCCAAAATAGCTTTGATCTTGGTGAAACGAGGTGATGGGCGTCCTCTACCGTTCCTAATATCCAGTAGCGTTAGGGCCTGTTTCACGACTTGGCCTTCAGGGCGTTTCATGATATGACTGAACCATCATAGGCCGCTTTCGGTGAGTTTTTCTGCTATGGGCGCGATCTTGAAACTTCCTCTGATGTGTCCGTTTCGCACTTTATCGAGTCGAGTTACACCTGCTGCCCATCTTAGCGTCTTCATCTCCTTAACGTGCATTTTCTGTTCATGGACTTTCTTTAAATATATATAATAGGTCTTTACCTATGAAATTGCGTTTCTTCAGTACTGGTCATTTCAAATAAAAAAAAGTTTGTAATGGCTCTGTATTCTAAATTCAAATTAATTTTGTTTTAAAACCATGACATTCTATTTACAAACTCAGTCTTTTGTTTTTTGATTAGCGTTGTATTTTCATTACATTTGAACATTTTTCGTCATAATGGATTCTTTAAAAATTCGTGTAATTATGGAATATGAGTTCCGTTGTGGCACCAACGCGACACAAACGGCACGTAACATCAAAAACGTTTACGGAGAGAACTGTACAAACGAACGCACAACCCTTTATTGGTTTTCCCGGTTCCGTTCTGGAAATTTTGACTTGAAAAATGAAGCTCGTGGTCGTCCGGAGACTTTGGTTAACAATAATGAATTAAAGGCGATTGTGGAAGCTGGCGAAACTCAATCTACAGCTGAGCTAGCAGCAGCTTTTAATGTAAGCATCAAAACAATATTGAACCATTTGCGACAAATTGACAAGGTAAAAAAGCTTGATAGATGGGTGCCCCACGACCTTAACGATCGCCAGCGCAACGTACGCGTCGAGACCTGCCTTTCGCTGCTCAACAGGCAAAGAAATGAAGGAATTTTGAAACGAATAGTTACGTGCGACGAAAAATGGATTCTGTTCGACAATCGAAAGCGCTCAGCAAGTTGGTTAGACCCTGGTTCAGCACCAAAGCAATGCCCTAAACCAAAAATGACCCCTAAAAAGTGATGGTCACTGTTTGGTGGTCTAGTGCGGGTGTGATTCACCACAGCTTTTTACAAAACGGCATGAGCATTAATGCAGATGTGTACTGTGAAGAACTGGAGAGAATGATGGAGAAGCTTGCACATCTGCAACCAGCTTTGGTCAATCGGTCGTCCCCACTGCTCCTTCACGACAACGCGCGACCCCATACTGCGCAACAGACAGTCTCCAAGCTGCAAGAGCTGGGGTTGGAAGCTCTCCCTCATCCGCCATACTCACCAGACCTTGCACCTACCGACTATTACTTTTTCCAAAATTTAGACAACTTTTTAGTGGGTAAAAAATTCAATTCCCGAGAGGCAGTACAAAATGCCTTTGAAGAGTTTGTTGCCTCCCGTCCAGCTGATTTTTACAAGAAGGGCATCAATAAACTGCCAATGCGTTGGCAAAGATGCGTCGATTGCATGGGTGATTACTTCGAATAACAGAAATAAAAAAGTTTGAAAAAATAAGTACTTTCACTTATTGCATACAAAACGGCAATTTCATAGGTAAAGACCTAATATATAAAGAAAGTATCATAAAGTAGATGATTTTTTTCATCAGAAACATAAAAATAATATAGGTACTTCTCAAAATTCGTGGCTTGTTATTATAGTGGTTCTTTAATTATTATTATTATTACAAGAAACTTAAGCATCCGTGTTATTGCCAAATACTCACAATAAAAACAAACACAATAATGTTTTTGCGTATTTGGTTTAGCGATTGGGATTAAAAGATTATCATAGGAGCGCTTAACGTGTCAACGGTTTATGATAAATATTTAATATAAATAGCGCATTTCAAGTCTAATTATGTATTCAGTGTAGAGACTTCATATATTTTAAAACTGTATCTCTAAAGCCATGAAACTTTTAGTAGTGTTGGCTGCCGTAACGGCTCGTAAGTACACAATATTTTTTATATTATTTGTTTTATAAAATACTAGATTTCACCCACCCCAATACAGATAGTGGCTTCGCTCGCATTTATTTAAAAGTATTCTATGTTACTTCTAATACCTCCAAAAATACGTGTACAAAGTTATCATGATTATCGGTTAAGTAGTTTTCGCCTGAAAGCGTAACAAACAAACTTTCATTCACATATAATAATTAGGATATGATTGTTGTTTTAAGAAAAGAAACAGTGTACAAAGTTCTATTTTATTTTACAGTATGCGCTGGTAGCGCAATTCCCGTCGTTCCGGGAGATAACAGTAATTATGTGGAGGGTGAAAGCCGCTACATTTGGATGCCTGATGGTGAGGGCAATCCTCACTTAGTAGACTTGCATGAGCCTGTTGAAGAAGATTTCATTCAGGCTAGGAATGGTGCCAACAACGCCTACTGGCTTTTTACAAGGTAACCGTCTTACCACACAGAAATATTCGAGATGTGTATCATTTTCATAAACTGGACATCCCTACCTAGCGATTTGAAATATTAAAGGTTCTGATCTCTACCGTTTCAAACTCATCGAAATATGTTTAATTCTTAACAAAAAAACTACTTACATATATAATTTATTTTTACAGACAAAATCGCAACAACCACCAGCTTCTTGTCAACGGAAACATAAACTCTGTAAGGAATTCCAATTACAATGGAAATCGTCCTCTGAAAGTTATTGTTCACGGATGGAACAGCAATGGAAACTCAGCAGTTAACCCTCAAGTCACTTCTGCTTTCCTCGACACTCAAGACTGCAACGTGATTGTTGTGGATTGGAGAGGGACTGCTAATGGGGGATACTCAAGTGCTGTGAGAGGTGTACCGAGTGTAGGACAGCATCTTGGAAATTTCCTCGTATGGTTGATTAACAATGCTGGTGGTAACTGGAACAACGTCCACTTGATTGGCTTCAGTTTGGGTGCTCACGTTGTCGGCAATGCCGGCCGTACCGCAGGCCGTCGTCCTTCCCGTATTACAGGTTATTTCATTATTTCTTTCATTCCACTATCTTATTTCTTTCGAGTTTTGATACTATTATGTCTATGATATTAAAATCAATGTAACAATGTTTTGTATTTACAGGACTGGATCCCGCTGGACCTCAATGGGGTGGAAATTCAAATGCTCTAAACCGAAATGATGGTCAATATGTTGAGACAATTCATACTGATGGTGGCCTTCTTGGTATCTTCGACCGTATTGCCGACGCTGACTTCTACCCTAATGGAGGAAGAAACCCACAGCCAGGCTGTTGGGTAAGCACCTGCTCCCATAGCCGCGCGTACGAACTGTTCGCTGCAACTGTTCGTAACAACCATCTGAACGGTAGAGGCTGTTCTAACATCAATCAAGTTTCAAATCCAAACCAATGCACCGGTGCCACTCTGAGGATGGGTAACGGCGTTGTGAACAAAAGAGGGTAAGTACTATGCTGGTAGTGTGCAGCAATAAAACGTTTTACCTAAATTTAACTTTACTAGTAGTGATCTTAAATAACTTTTTAGTTTATTTAATTTATTACGTAACATAATAAGCACGTATAAATATTTCTTAGTAGTTAATGTGATAATGAAAATCTATTGTTTTCCTTTTTACAGATCTGGTATCTTCGCCCTTACGACCGGCAGATCTTCTCCGTTTTAATAAACTTTGTATTATCTGAATTATAAAATGCGTATAAGTTGCGATAAAAATATATTTATTTTATTTACTTAATCCATAAATTAAACTTGCATCGAAGAATCATAATATGCACAGAGATTTATAAAAGGTAACATTTAAAATCTCACGCAAATTGAGCTATATTAGTCCATTGGACTGACATGAAACAAACTATTTCTATTTTCAAACCAGGTATGTTCACGGAGAGTCTGGCTATTTCTGAAGTTAAAACTTTTGAAAAAAGTTCGAACTTCTTCGAACGAACATATTTAACAAAAAAAAATCCTTATAGTGGATATGAAAATTCGTTTCATGTTGTTCGAAAACCTGCATCTGTCAAACAATAAAATGCGCCTTTGTTCTATATTATGACGTTACTACTATTTTAATCCGCTTGGTTTGAAATAATTTCTTTTCAGGATAAATTTCAAACTAATAACAATACTCTGCATGTAAATGCGCAATTTATTATACATTTTTTTTAATATTGTATTTACATATATGCACATATCTAGAATCATAATAAAATAAATCAGTTTGAAGTGTCTGTGTATAATTTACAATTAACAGCTGTTAACTAAATGCATACGAAAGTATATACCTACATCCCTACATCAAAAAAAAATCAGAATATTTGTCTGTCGGTTTTATCCGGCTGATCTTTGAAATGGTATGACCGATTTTGACGTGACTTTTACCGGCAGATAGCTGATGATATGAGGACGAACTTAAGATTTTTCGCCTAGCTGCGCCCCGTAGCGTGACCTGCGGTTGTTGTTGTACTTTTACTATTATAAACGCGGGGGTCAGTTCGTCATATAATCAACTACATGAGGCATATGTAACTGATTTGCTTGAACAATAGAATTTAAATTAAATTTATTTATTGTGGTTGTATACTTTGTTGAGTTTGAATTGGTTTGAACTAGAACATCTATATCATAATAATAATATTATTTATCTATGGCAACATCCACAAAATTCAGAAGGATAAGTTTTCTCATTGACTAGTTTTTGGTCTTGAGATATATATCAAACTTCTGCGAACCAGTCTTAGCACCCTAGCCTAGCCAATTTTTTTAAAATAGGAGTCTGTTCTCGAAATCATCAAACCAAAAAAAAACAAATTTCGTAAAACAAATAAAATACAAAATCAAAATTTAACTAAAGTTTCTCTAGTGCACATGTAAGTCATGATTATGGCATAGATATGAGTGAAACTAAACTTAAGCTCATTTTTTTACCTATAACTTTATTTTTATAAATCGGGTTGGACGCTAGTTGACTTAGACTTATAGTCCTATGTCCCCTAAATGGGGCAGATGGCGAGTTGACACAGACATTTACAAAAATTAAGTGAAATATCTTTGCATTGGGTGATAGATCCATATTTGAAAATAGTTAATTGGTTTTTTAACACTAACCTAAAAAATTACTTAATTTTTACCTTCCTACTTTTAATTTAGTTCATGTTGATAAACAAAGAGGAGGTTCAATGATGCAGAAGCATCTCAATGAATCAAAATCATGTTAGTATAGTTTATGTAGGTTGAATATGTTAGAAATATTATTATAAATATTCAGATTATTTAATTTTGAAGTGGGTAAAAACCTTTTTAACTTCTGACAATATGAATTACACAGAAAAAGTATAGTTTAATTTATTTCAGCCGAATGATCCTTATAGTCAATTTATTGTATATATATAAAGTTCAGAATTCTCTGCCCTCGCAACGCAAATCTGCATCTCCTTGCCCGTAGCGTGATGAAGCATGAACATATTTACTTGTCATAAAAAAGATTAAGTGATTCAACCTTAGAAGACATGTGTTAACTTTATTATTTTTTTTAAAGGGAAACAACTATACTTTCATATACCTATTGCTTTTGTGAAACTTTAACCGTTTATGCAGCGCACTCTCAAAAGGAATAACTTTCCCCCATTTTTGCAACATACTCGTATTTCATTGATACTCCGCTCTTTTCGGTTGTAGCGTAAATAAATATCTGTTGCGGAAACATTTTATAGACACATTTTCGGATCCACCACAATCTTAGCCTCTCCCCTTCAAAATTGTATAGTGTGTAGTTATGCTTATTAAAATAATTTAATTTACTAAATTATTTATGTATATGTACATATGCATATATATATGTATTGTATGTGTTATATAGTAGTAGTTTATTGTATATTTGTATATTGTATATTTAAGCATTTTTTAGTAAATACATTTTATTAAATATCATTATCGTATCGTAGGAATCTACCTTATTAAGCCTATCTACATCGCCCTAAGGTCGACTGAGCATAAAGTTTAAATAAGTAAAATAAATAAATTATATCAGACGATTGACCAAAGTATTTACCTAATATTTAGCTTACCAAAGAGATATCTAAATATTTTGTGTTTTTTTAGTGAAAAATACGAGTAACAAAGATCACAAATTAGGTAGCAGTAGTTTTGTTCCGTTCAGCTGAGTTAAATACTTGTGTCAGTAATCAGTTTACGTTGACAGTGTACTGCGCGCGGCTTAATACCGAAACCACCTTTATGCAAGTGCGCTATCTAACTAAGCTATAGCGCTATTAAATTAGTTGTTTCAAAATAAGATTTTTACACTCATACTTACAAAATCATAGAAATTGAACGAAACATTAACGACCTACGACGACGAATGTTGACAAGAAACGCCAGTGTTTTCTACGAGCCCAGTAATGTTTATATATATAATGCCCATACAAACTTATTATTACTAATCAATGTTTTTGCAGAACTTTACTTTAATTTATGATTAGTTTTTCTTTCACTTTTGTTTCATTATAGGTCAATGTCTTCCGACTAAAGTTTGGCTAAGGTATACCGATAAAACGAGAAGGCAAAGCTGACCCGGGCGACCAAGCACTTACAATGTTAGGGACGTATACACGTACTTATCAAAATTTAAATATATGTCTCACATTTCGAGTAATGCTGCTGCTTTTTCTATTAATTTTGGTCTCTTGCATGACACAAATTCGATGTTGTCATGCGCTCAGATGCACTAAGTGTTCATGTCATAACTCACAAGTTATTCTAGCAGCCAAGACTTTTATAATCTTCATGGCCTATGAATATACAATTTTAGAATATGTAGAGTCGCTGAAATGGAACCGTATTCAGACTCATAATGTGTTATTTATAGTTGATATTTATCATAAATCCTTGACACTTAAAGCTCATGATAATCCTAAATTAATTATAAATAATCCCAATCTATGTAACTCTTATGAGTTCTGTATGTATTTATAGTTTTGTTTCAAAAGTATAACATCACATCAAGGACATTTAATAGTCCATTACTGAACATAAACTCTCCTTAGAAAATAGCTTTTGGCTTACTATACTGTGCTGACCAGACGGATTATTAAATAATATAAAATTATCAATCATATTACTTAAAAATAATAAAACAATCACAATCAATAATAATTAATGTGTAGTTAAATTAAGAATCTATTGGCGTGTCATAGTTACGCGTTTAACCTTAAACATACAACAACTCAATATTCAGACGGATTCTGATCTTTTTAATGTTTCTGTTTCCTTCAATTGATTTTATTCAATTCAAACTTCTGAAGTCAAGTCGTTCCCTTAACATTGTTGCTTTATGAAGCATTCATCTCAGCACTGTAGATATTGCCAAGCAAATTTTCGCTTAAATAAAGACGTGAGAGGATGCATATTTTTTCAAATATCTGAATTCATTATAACTTACTGAATATCACAAACACAATAGCTGCACACAGAACTCTTAAAATAATATTAATACGGGATTAAAAGATTATTACACGAGCGATTTACGTGACAACGATTTGTGATAAATGTTGTTATAAATAGCGCATTAGAAGACTAAATATGTATTCAGTGTAGCAACTTCACAAGTTCTGAAACTGTATCCCAAAGGCCATGAAGCTTTTAATAGTGTTGGCTGCCGTAACGGCTTGTGAGTACCATAATATATTTTGTCATAACTATAATTTTCGGGCTAACAAACAGTACAGCTTAAAACTATTGTTTTAAATTTGACAGTATGCGCTGGTAGCGCAATCCCCGTCGTTCCTGGAGATAACAGTCACTATGTGGAGGGTGAAAGCCGCTACATTTGGATGCCTGATGGTGAGGGCAATCCTCACCTAGTAGACTTGCATGAGCCTGTTGAAGAAGATTTCATTCAGGCTAGGAATGGTGCCAACAACGCCTACTGGCTTTTTACAAGGTAACCGTCTTACCACACAGAAATATTCGAGATGTGTATCATTTTCATAAACTGGACATCCCTACCTAGCGATTTGAAATATTAAAGGTTCTGATCTCTACCGTTTCAAACTCATCGAAATATGTTTAATTCTTAACAAAAAAACTACTTACATATATAATTTATTTTTACAGACAAAATCGCAACAACCACCAGCTTCTTGTCAACGGAAACATAAACTCTGTAAGGAATTCCAATTACAATGGAAATCGTCCTCTGAAAGTTATTGTTCACGGATGGAACAGCAATGGAAACTCAGCAGTTAACCCTCAAGTCACTTCTGCTTTCCTCGACACTCAAGACTGCAACGTGATTGTTGTGGATTGGAGAGGGACTGCTAATGGGGGATACTCAAGTGCTGTGAGAGGTGTACCGAGTGTAGGACAGCATCTTGGAAATTTCCTCGTATGGTTGATTAACAATGCTGGTGGTAACTGGAACAACGTCCACTTGATTGGCTTTAGTTTGGGTGCTCACGTTGTCGGCAATGCCGGCCGTACCGCAGGCCGTCGGCCTTCCCGTATTACAGGTTATTTCATTATTTCTTTCACTCCACTATCTTATTTCTTTCGAGTTTTTGATACTATGATGTCCATGATATTAAAATCAATGTAACAATGTTTTGTATTTACAGGACTGGATCCCGCTGGACCTCAATGGGGTGGAAATTCAAATGCTTTAAACCGAAATGATGGTCAATATGTTGAGACAATTCATACTGATGGTGGCCTTCTTGGTATCTTCGACCGTATTGCCGACGCTGACTTCTACCCTAATGGAGGAAGAAACCCACAGCCAGGCTGTTGGGTAAGCACCTGCTCCCATAGCCGCGCGTACGAACTGTTCGCTGCAACTGTTCGTAACAACCATCTGAACGGTAGAGGTTGTTCTAACATCAATCAAGTTTCAAATCCAAACCAATGCACCGGTGCCACTCTGAGGATGGGTAACGGCGTTGTGAACAAAAGAGGGTAAGTACATTTTTACCGCTTAAAATTTAAAATGTTAATTTTAAGTACACTAGAATGATAATAAAAAAACATACTTTCGTTTAGTAATTTAACAAATAATTATCTTTTGAGTTGGTAATTAATATAATTAAAAATCAATAATTCTTCTTTTACAGATCTGGTATCTTCGCCCTTACGACCGGCAGATCTTCTCCATTTTAAAGTATTGTATATACGCTAAATTGTGAAATGCAAATCATTTGAAGCAATATCATATTACTGTTTGTTTTATTTTATTAACCCCTTTGTATCAATTAATAGATAAATGCATTAGTAGTAGGTGTTGTGCATACCTGTACAGGTATGCACAACACCTACTACTACACACCTACTACTACACAAAGAACAGTAAATTATAGAACACTCACTTCTGTACACTACTTTATAGACCGAATCTAGTCCGGTCAGAGAGGAAAGGTTAAAAGTAAATAATATTATTCCTATTATATATCTTATATATATACTCTTTTCAATTTACTACAAAATTTGAAAAATTACCAGTAATGTCAAAAATACGTTTACTGATGTGAAGTTGTATTTTAAGGAGAAGATAATATAGGCAATTTTTATTGCAAAATCTTTTTTGAAAATATTGAAAGTAGATTGACTGATTTACTCAGTATATTTAAAAAATAGGTTTTTGTCTCAATGTGGTCTCAATCATAATTACGTCCATACAAACCATCATAACGAATTTATTGAGACCCTCGATATTAGATTTAAACGACATACACTGCCAAAAAAATATTACACTTTGGCTTCACCATAGTCGGGTAAAAAGTAGACTATATAATCTATATATATATATATAAAATGGAGCTCACCAGTAAACATAGAAAGAAAAATAAGAAATATAATACTTTAACTGAATACTTTATATATATATATATAATAAGTGCAATCGTTGATAATTACTTTATCAAGTAATTTGGCCAAAAGTGTTGTTGGGTTTTTCTTACGAGAAGTTCGTAATAACAGCTCGGAGTATAAAAGATTGGCGGCGTCTCACGCCCGTGCTTAGGAGAGCACGTTAAGCGTTCATTCTCGATTGTTATGAATTTTTTATGAAATTTTGTTGTTGGGATGTTGTATATATGATAATCGGCGCGAGAACTTCTACTGCGCGATTCAGGATTGGTAGTTTATTCGTGTTGTACGTTGCTACATAGTTCAGTGTGTCTGCGGTAGATGGTACTATAGTATGTCGCTGTTGCGCTGTATGTGGAAGTTGCCACAATGTTATGTGATTTCTAATCAAGTGATTAATTTTCGAATGTTGTCTACAAAGCAGTTATGCAAATTGAAAAATATTGAAGTTAAAATTAAAGTTAAAATAAATTAACCATCCATGATAAAATTATGATTTGGTTTATTTAATCCAAAATAAAGTTTAAAAACTATATTACGACTCTACTATAAACATTTTTTCACCCGTGCATTTCTGGATTTCTGTCTTAATTATTTATTTTCTTTCGGCCTTTTTAAGCCCTTTTTACCTACTCGGATAAAAACTTTTTAAACTTTTTTTTATGAATTAATTAAACAAGTCATGATTTTTAGAAATACTAAAGATTCATGCTACATTACATTACACTCACAGTATACTTCTTTAATAGATATAGTATAATTTTTTATTAAATACTTTTCTGCTTCTAAAAAATAATTTACAGGTTACGATATCTTCTATGTCAAATTTATTTATGTTATAATTGTTTGAGACTTCCTCCTTCCCCTCCACGTCACCCGTCACCATTAGTCTTTAAAGGTTATCGCTTACTCTGGGTTGGGTTATTATATATAGTATCTTTGTATTACTATGTTCACCCTTTCCTAAGTGGAGACCCGAGCCCAGCAGTGGGATGTTATAGGTTGTTAATGATAATGACAACGGGATATAAGACTTCAATGTACATGAAGTCGCCAAACTGAACCCATTCTCAGTACTGCAGCCCATTATTTGAAATAAATATTTATCATAAAACGTTGACACATCATGTGATATTGTTCTTATCCCGTCTTTATCACTCTGAAATGTGTTCCGCACATATTTGTTTTGTTTAGCAGGTTTGTATTATTTAGGAAATGAGGTAGGCCTCATTTCCTAAATCCTAAAAATAAAAAAGTTAGAAAAAATTTAGATGATTAGATAGTGGTGTCAATGAATAGTATTTAATGTGATCAGTGAAGATATTTTAAAAGTGAATACAAAGGTTGTGAAGCACATTTCTAAAGAAATTGGCAAAAATTTCCATAGAGTTGATATTGCAGTGATATTTTACGGTATAAATTACTCAAAAATATATTAACAGTATAATAATAAGGTACTTTAATCCAGACGTAAATCCTGTGCTACGGATTTTAATCCTAAGTCTCAAGAAAATATTATGAATCTAAATAATATGTGATAAGTAGAAATTAAATATGAGTAGGTTTAACTTCTATATGTCAACAATTTTTAGCCAATTATATAAAATTAGTCTTTGCGTTCATTTCTGTATTGAGTATAATTCCAGAGAAATGTTTATTTTAATTTTAAAGATATCCTTCAAGAAAGCAATATTTTTGTGAAAATCTGGTGTGAAAGAAGCCAGTCGGACAGATATTGCAATTGCTACGTTTATTCATATTGAGATTTGGTTCGTATTGCAGCTGCGTATTCGCTTTAAGAATTACTGACAAAATAAAGATCTATCTGATTGTAAGGACATCCTAATGTTTGTATAGCTCAGTGGTTAGAAAATCAAACCACTATCAGCTACCTTAAGTACAACTCTTTGAGTTCTTTCAACTTCCAGAAAGTGTACCTTATTCACCACACTGTTGATTGACAGAGAGCAGAGAAGAATATTTGGACAGCTCTAGCTTCCGCCACTTGTCTCAAGATTTTAAAAATGTTAATGGTTTTGCTAATTGTGGTCACAAGAATATCAGCGTGGGCCATATAAGTTAGTGTCTTGGTAATGTATACGCCAAAATACCTTATGTCTAGAACGACAATAGTTGACATAAACTTAAAATTACTTTAAGAATATACATACACATGGGCATACACACACAGTAGATAATATAGACTATATTAAGATGTAAACTGTTGGTTAGGTGACTCTGCCATCTCAAGAAGGTGCACATTCTTTTTAGTGACCTTTTTGAATATTTAATATTCTTTTATGTGTATTTGTTAATTGGCATCCTGACTTAAAGTGGGAGCGCTGGGTGGCTGGAACGAAGCACTCTGCCTTAATTGCACTAAGAACAAATCCCTAAGAAAAATATACATGAAACCAACACGTTACCCAGCCACAGAACACCAATTTTCGGATAAAGCGATAATTTAAACCACTACGCAATCCATGTAGGTAATTGAATTAGATTGTTTTTTCTATAAAATTCTTTATTGTATCGAATCAAACAATCATCGTATTAAACGCTTTGAAAAACAATTAAACTGATACGAAATCAAAAGATTTATATCGTTGGAGCGGCTTACGTGTCAACGTCTTGTGATGATAAATATTCACTATAAATAAGGCAGAAAACAATTTGTGTATTAATTGTAGTAACTTCACTTGTTTTGAACCTGTATCTCAAAGGCCATGAAACTTTTAGTAGTGTTGGCTGCCGTAACATCTTGTGAGTATATTGTACATATTGTGTTAAGTTTTAATTAAAAAGTATTAATTATTTAGAGAAAGAAACAATATAATTTAGATTTATTATCAATCCTACAGTATGTGCTGGTAGCGCAATTCCCGTAGTACCTGGAGATAACATTTACTACGTGGAGGGTGAAAACCGCTACATCTGGATGCCCGATCATGCCGCGATTTTTCATGTAGAATATTTGCAACCACGTGCTCTAGAAGATTTTATTCAGCCTAGGCATGGTGCAAACAATGCATACTGGCTGTTTACAAGGTAACCTCTTTCCTACCCTGGTGTATTCGCTATATGTAATCCTACTACTATTATAAAGGCGAAAGTTTGTAAGTATGGATGTATGTATGTATGGATGTTTGTTACTCTTTCACGTAAAAACTACTGAATGGATTTGAATGAAACTTTACCACAATATAGCTTATACATCAGAATAACACATAGGCTACTATTTATAAAGATATAGCTTCGCCTCGCAGCGTTGCCCGCAGTTATCATCGTACCGCGGGTAGCACCGCGGGGTTCAGCTAGTATCTTCATATACCAATCATACCCGTCAAGTCTGGATACTGAAAAAAATGGAAATTTTAAGCAAGGAAATTTTTAACTTTGGCCATCGTATTCTAAATAATTACAACTAAACCAACGTTTTATTAAGAATAGTTTATTTTTATGTGATTTTTTCCGAACGCCAAGTATGTTAATAAATATCTTAATGCGGTAAAATAAATTTTCTTGGGATTTATACAAGACTTACAAGTATGTCGTCAGACTTTTGGCAACCAAATATTTGTGAGTCGCAGATGTCAATAGGCGGTAGTCTCTCGCTACGCGGTTACACGACTACTCATTTGTCGCCGTTACCATAAATATTTTTGTATATAGTAATTAGTCCATTAATAAAGTATAATATTTTTTTTCCAGGCAAAATCGTTACACCCACCAGGTCCTTATCAATGGAGACATAAACTCTGTAAGACAATCTAATTACGATGGTAATCGCCCTTTGAAAGTTATAGTTCACGGATTTAACAGCAATGGGAACTCAGTTCTTAATCCAGCGATCACTTTTGCTTTCCTGGATACCGAAGACTGTAATGTCATTGTGGTAGATTGGAGTAGGGGCGCTAGGCTCTTACGTACATACAGCTCTGCCGTCAGAACTGTTCCAAGTGTAGGACAATTTCTTGGAAATTTTCTACAGTGGTTAATTGATAACGCTGGTGGTAGCTGGGACGACGTTCACTTGGTAGGCTTCAGCTTGGGTGCTCACGTTGTCGGTAATGCTGGCCGTACCGCAAAGCAACGGCCTGCCCGTATAACAGGTAATTTTATTATTATCTATCTTTCATCTTAAACTAGGGAACAAGAAAGACGATTATTATAATGGTGCTAGGTCTGTTGTTGTCTTATTAAACTAAAATTACCTTCTATTTTCTTATTTTAGTAAAGCGCATTCCAAAATGCTATTTTTGTATATATGTATTAAGGCCAAGTAAATTTAGAAATTTAGAGCTTTGTTTGATAATACTCACTTTCAGTTATTTTTAAATAGTTTACGAACAATCTGTCTGGTACTCTGAAACAATCGGTCTGTTTTTTCCGAGTTTACTGTCAAATGTCGTTGATAATACTATTATTTTGTCACGTTTATTTTCTGTCAGGATTGGACCCTGCAAGTTTTCAATGGGGCGGCAACCCGCTAGCTCTGAATAGAAATGATGCCCAATATTTTGAGGTGATTCACACAAATGGTGGATTTTTTGGGATCTTTGACCGGATCGGTGACGCGGACTTCTACCCTAATGGAGGAAGAAGACAGCCTGGATGCTGGACTAACGTCTGTTCCCACAGGCGTGCACATCAACTGTTTGCGGCAACTGTTCGTAACGACCACTTCAATGGCAGGGCCTGTGCCAACATCAACCAAGTGTCGAATCCTAATCAATGCACCGGTGTTACTCTGAAAATGGGTAACGGAATTGTAAACAAGAAAGGGTATGCAATATTTTAGCAACGAATACTAATGAACTGCTTTTACGTAAATATCCTATACACTCAAATAACTGCAATTTAACCATTAATTTTCAATATAATGGGTTCGTATAATTTTTGGAACGAAGTTCCTTATCGCGCGATATGAACGAAAAAACGAAGGGGGCTAGACGGAAATTGTCGCGACATAATTTGTTGTCACGACACTTTTTGCTATTTTAATTTTATTTTTTATTAGTTTATTTTTCATTGCTTGAAGCAACCCAGATACTATATATATATCTATATATATATATGCTATATATATATATATATATAATAGATAAGATTTCGAACTTTTATATATACATATCATCATTATCATCATTATCATCACTATTATCATAATCATCATTTCATCATTTTCATCAATTCATCATTTTCATCACTTTCATCATTTTCATCATCTTCATCGTTTTCATCATTTTCATCATTTTCATCACTTTCATCATTTTCATCATTTTCATCATCTTCATCATTTTCATCATTTTCATCATTTTCATCATTTTCATCAATTCACCATCTTCATCACTTTCATCATTTTCATCATCTTCATCATTTTCATCATTTTCATCACTTTCATCATTTTCACCATTTTCATCATCATCATTTTCATCATTTTCATAATTTTCATCACTTTCATCATTTTCATCATTTTCATCATCTTCATCACTTTCATCATTTTCATTGTTTTCATCATTTTCATCAATTCATCATCTTCATCACTTTCATCATTTTCATCATCATCATTTTCACCATTATCATCATTATCATTATTATTATTATTAATATTATTGTGTACACATATATCATAAAACTAGAAATTACGTAAAATATTGAAGTAAATATAATATTTGTATCGTCTTTCTATTTCGAACTTCGTTCCATCCGGGTGTCCCTTGACACCTCTCAAGTTTTTTTGTAATTGTAAAACAATATTCTATTCTCTTTTCCAGATCGGGTATCTTCGTCTTAACGACCGGCAGCTCATTTCCATTTTAAAGAACTCTATACATTTAAATTTATGAAATTTGTATGTTGTTAAAGCAAGTGAATAAATTAAAAATAATGTTAAAAATGTTACATAATTATTGTCATTTTTGTACTTAAATTTTATGTTAATTGATACTTGTTAAGTATCAATTAACATAAAATTTACATTAACATAAAGTAGCTGTGGTTTACTCCACTGCTACTTTATGTTAAGTGTCAATTATAATATATATAATAAGTTAAGAATAAGTTAATTCATTTGCATGAGTGACCTATGATATTTTAAGATATTCGTAATTAAATACTACATAGTGTTTGTGAACATGCAACTTTTTACATTATTACTGTTATCGTTTGAATCTGTGTCATTGTAATGTATTCGAGATACACATTTAACAAGAATCTTGGTTTAATATCGTCGGTATATATACGGTATATATTTCTCCCCTAATAGGAGTTTGAACGATTTTGAGGTCTTCCTTAACATCCTGGAGACCTCGAGTCCTGGAGTCCTTGTGCTGGGGGACTTCAATGCGAAATCCAATGCGTGGGGTTCCCCCAAGACGGACGCCAGGAGAGAGACCGTAGAGGAGTGGGCGTCCTCGGTGAGCCTCTGTCTACTTAACAGAGGCTCCAACAACCCGTGCGTGCGATAGCAGGGGGGTCAATAGTGGATTTTGCGTTCGCTATTCCTGCTGTTACCGCACGAGTAAGGAACTGGCGTATCCTGGAAGAGGTTGAGACGTCCTCGGATCACCTGTATATCCGATTTCAGCTCTCCCTGACCCAGGGACCTAGTAGGGGTCACGTGGCGTGGCTTTCTTTCCGCTTTCCGCGGTGGGCTGTTTCCAAGGTCAACATGGACCTACTAGAGGAGGCAGCCATCAATCACTCTTGGCTGTCTCCCGACCAAGGAGGTCGACTTGAGGGCTGACCGCTGTGATGTGACCATGCCCGGAGGCCCTACCTGCCATCTCCGGGCATGGTCGCATCGCAAATCACGGGGTCAGGCCGCATGTCCTTCCGTAATTTGTTACACCGATGACACTTTAGTCACAGCTCAGTTAGGGGCGAACTGTCAGGAGACGGCGCGCCTGTCGACCAGAGGTTTCTCTTTGGTGGTTGGGCGCATTGAGGCGCGGGTATTACGTGTGGCCGTGGACAAGACGGAGGTCTTGTAGTTCCATGGGCCCGTCGTGGTCCGCCCCCGGTGCCTTCATCGAGGTCCATTCGGTACTCATACTGGTTCTTGCCCAGATTAAGTATTTGGACCTGATCCACGACGATAGGTGGCTCTTCGACGAGCAGTATCGACAGTTTACTCCGAAGCTGGTCGACGCTGCCGTCCCCAGAAGGTATTGGGGGTCAGAGCTATACGCAGTTACCGCACGGTACCGAGACGGCGTGAGCCTTGGCCGAAACTCCCCCATGGGATTTGGAGGCGGAAGTTGATCGACTCGATCGATTTGGGGGCTGAATTCCGGGCAGGGAACGACTGTCGCGCTCTGCCCAAAGAGGTATGTGAGTGACGTGAAGCGGCTCGTGAAGCCGACCAACGATGGCGATGTACTCTATGTTTATCAGGGATAATACAGAATTCTAATCTAAGGAGTATAAAAGTTTTTCAAATCGTTCCAGTACTTTTGGAGCCTATTTAATTCAATGAAACAAATAAACAATTACTCTTTAAAATTTTACAAATTGTTAATAATAATGTTTCTTTCTATGAATAGTACAACATTACATATTGTCGAAGTAAACACAATAGGCAGAAAGAAATTTACATAAAACGAAAACTAACAATATGTTTGAACATGCACATAGTTGAGTGCCTCGTTGGCGTAGTGGTAACGTATGCGACTGCTGTGCTGCTTATGGTCTCGCGTTCGATTCCCGGTTCGCATCAAATGTTTGTATGACTTGCAAATATTTGTTTCGTAGTTTGAGTGTTTTCTTTCTTCCTTATGTACATATTTACAAAAAAAATATACATAAATATTTATATCAGTTGTCTAGTACCCATAACATAAGCTCTGCTTAGCCTGGGACTAGATGGCGTTTTTATTTTTTTTATAATTATAGGCAAACATACATTAAATTGAAGTTCCTCCGGTCGTCCCACAGGGCTCGCATTGCGTTCCGCTTTTCTACAACGCATACATACTCGAAATCTACCAATGTATCAACAAGGCATCTCACCTTTGGTATGCAGATGACAAAAAAATATTTTGAAAAATCTATAATAATTCTGATTGTGTATACCTACAAAAAGATCTTGATAATTTATTATAGAACAAACAAAATAACTGTTAATATTTCTAAATGCCAGTGTATTAGCTTTAGTCGTAAAAAATATATTATAAAATATAACTATAACTTCAATGACGTGCCAATAAAAAGGGTTGACTTGGTGCGAGACTTGGGGTCACACTTGACTCAAAGATGAGAATGACTGATCATATAGACAATATAACCCACAAATCATATAAAAATCTTGGATTTGTAATGCGAGCCTGTTAGCCTTTTAAAAGTTTATTGTGTTATAAAGCAGTATATTACGCCTACGTCAGATACACTCTGGAATATCTCTGTCAAATCTGGTCACCTTATTATGCAATACATAGTAAAAAATAGAACATATTCCAAAGAAATTTATAAATTATCTGAACTATAAATTTAACAAACCTTATTTAGACTACGTAGAGAATTGCCGAATGTATAACTTGCTAACTTTCGAGAGCAGACGATCGTTGATGGATATGGGGCTGCTGTGTGATATAATACGTGATCGCATAGACTGTACCACACTGCTCGGAAAAGTGGGATTTAATACTCCTAGTTATCGTATCCGGCACACACAGTTACTAAATGTCCCATCGCATTCTACATCATATGGGCAAATTGCTGTGATGACCAGAATCGCACGTTCGTATAACACCACATTTAATTCCGTAGACCATTCATTATGACTAAAATCACATTTATGTCTTATATAAAAAATATATAATCAGCGATAAATAACAGTTCACACGCACACATGTACTAACATTACTGAATAAAAAAAATGCCAGAGTACCTATACTTCAAGAATTTTTTAACCTTAAGGCTACGAGTATCTACTGAGAGAGAGAAATCAGAAATTTCTCTGGTGTCAATTTTCTATAAATAATATCTATGTTGGCACTAACTTGCCATTGTGCCACCCACAAACCGGTCTCGAACTCCGATCGAGCGGTGAGTCGGTGATGCGCCGGAAAAATTCAGAAATCGATAGGTACAATCGTGTACGTGTTTGCATTGAAAATGACGGTGGACATTTCGAGCAACAATTAAAGTACTTGTAGTGGTTTGTATTAAATACTTAAATTAAATTCTGTAGTAGCTGCCAGTTAATTACTTCAATTTAAAAGCAATCAATAGTAACCCTAAAATTAAAAATCGAAATCTGATCACAACGAAAACGCCTTAGTACGGATTCGTAAAATAAAAATTTATTGATAGATTGAGAAAGTATGTTAAGTAGGTAGATATCTACTTTATTACTCAGTTCACCCAAACTTTGCCTAATTACTTAAGAACCAAACTAGACATTTTAACTATTTATTTGTGTAAATTAGTTTCACCTTAAAGTCGCTGCAATAATAATATTAGTCGCCCACGCCCGCCGTTGCGTCACATGATGAGCGAGAGAGACGATAAAGTGTCCAAAAATTATGGGAATACTTTGTGATTTTAAAAACGTTAATAACTTTTTATTTTGTTTGTTAGATATTTCTAATATTGGGGTTTATATAAATAAACATATTCTGTATCTGCCCCTATTTTTTCTCTAGTAATTAAAAAGTATTGGTGTATAAATTTTATCAATAATCTTTACGAAGTCGGGTTGTAGTATCTTTTAAATTTACCTGGTTACGTAGTTTGGTTATGGTTCATACAAAAAAATATTAAATAAATACAAGTTTATGTCATAACAACATACATTATAATATTAAATGATTACATAATTCAATCTTAAATAAGTTGTTTAAAATGGGGCTGATCTACCGGTCGTAAGCGCAAAGATACCAGATCTGTAACTAGAACAATTTTATGCCTTAATGAATCCACAATTTGGAAATATAATAAATAAATGTGAAATTATGTAATAAATTGAAAGAAATAGATATTGCTTTAGTTATAGATATATACTAGACCTTTAAAGATTATTAAGCAATTTTTGTTTTGTTTTTAAAGTGTAACACTTTACACTACATTGTTAGCTCTCTACACTTATTCTACTTGCTAACATTTTGTATTCCAAATATGGTAAGCCTTCCTGAGGTACAATTGTTTAAATATCCATTTTTCGTAAAAATATACAAACGTTTTTTGATTAAGAAATAAACTTTTACTTACCCTCTCTTATTTACAATTCCGTTACCCATTCTCAAAGTGCCACCGGTACATTGGTTTGGATTTGAAACTTGATTGGTGTTTGAGCAACCTCTACCGGTGAGATGGTTATTACGAATAGTTGCCGCAAATAGTTCATGTGCGCGACTGTGGGAACAGGTGCTGATCCAGCAACCAGGCTGGGGATTTCTGCCTCCATTAGGGTAGAAGTCAGCGTCGGCAATTCGGTCGAAGATGCCAAGAAGTCCACCGTCAGTGTGGATTGTTTCAACGTATTGACCATCATTTCTGTTCAGAGCACGCGAGTTCCCACCCCATTGTGGACCAGCGGGGTCAAGTCCTTAAAGTAAAAAAAAAAGTCAAAACGGGAACATTATCAATACTTTAGTATCCAATACTCGAAAAAATATCAGGTAAAATAGTAAAAGTAAGTTCAAAATTACCTGTTATACGAGAAGGCCGACGGCCTGCGGTACGGCCAGCATTACCTACAATGTGAGCACCCAAACTAAATCCAACTAAATGCACGTTGTTCCAGTTACCACCAGCATTATTGATTAGCCATACGAGGAATCTTCCAAGATGTTCACCTACACTGGGAACACCCCTGACGGATGTTGAGTACAACCCACTAGCGACGCTTCTCCAATCCACAACAATAACGTTACAGTCTTGAGTATCGAGGAAAGCAGCAGTGATCAGAGGGTTCATTCCTGAGCTTCCTTTACTGTTCCATCCATGAACGATAACTTTTATAGGGCGATTGCCATTGTAATTGGAATTCCTTATAGAGTTTATATTTCCATCGATAAGGACCTGGTGGTTGTTGCGATTTTGTCTGCAAAACAAGAAGCAAAACATTTTGAATTGCAAAACTATGTAGGAAGCCAATACTTTAATTTTTTACAGAACACCTACTATTTAAACGTAATAATTGACTGCGCGTAGTAATTTAACTGTTAAATGCTAATAACAATTATTCTCGCATTTCTATTAATACGAAAAATTAATGTTACTGATTTTAAAACGGTGAAAAAACATTGCTTTTTTAATTTCGACTTTACCTAACACGAACGACATCACTGTGACGAACATCACATCTGTTTGGTAAATAATTCACCTCGTAAATAGCCAGTATGCGTTTTGAGCACCACTTCTAGGATCTGCCAAGTTTTCTTCAGCTTGCAAGTCTACAAGATGAGGAGTTCCTTTACCATCAGGCATCCAGATGTACTATCGATATCGACTTTCACCCTCCACATAGTGACTGTTATCCCCAGGAACGACGGGAATGGCACTACCAGCGCACACTGTTAAATTTAAAAAGAACGTTAATATATTCTGTTACTATTCACGAAACAATGAATTAATATAATTTTATTAATATTTTTTTTAATTATGTAGACAGTATTCATAGATACAGATGCACTTACGAGCCGTTCACTACTAAAAGTTTCATGGCACAAGGAATACAGTTTTTCAGTACACGTGAAGTCACTAAACTGAATGCGTTATTAGTATTTTAACATGTTATTTATAGTTAATATTTATCATTAAATCTTGAAATTCAAGGCGTTTAGGTGATAATCGTTTAATCCCGTATTAATCTGGCTCTTATTTGTTTCATGCGTATGTTTGTTATTTATCAGTATATTGGTATTTCCTAAATTGAAACAGGTTTATTAAAATCTACGACTATAAAAATATAAAATTTGTAAGAAGAATAGGTGCATGTTTTAATGTGTAGATTAGATATTTTTTAAGTCCCGCTCCAAGGGAGCGGGTTGCGAGTAAAAAAAACACTTGCTACTTGAGTCTTAGTCAAGTAGCAAGTGACTTTTTTTTACAGTCGGCTACAGCTAATGATGGCTATCTTGTGAACGAGAACAGATCACATTAAGCGGTTTTAAGGGGGAGAGAAGATAACGGTTTGAGAAATTTCTACCGCTGGTAACGGCCTAACGTGTTCCGGAGAACCAGGGAGAATACCAGGGTCAACGGCCCCTTATTGTCATCAACATCCATGACGATCGCTATTGAGAAGTTAGTGGTCTCGAATATACTCAACTTTTTTTTTTTTTTTTTTTTTACGTGTGGAAACCCCCTCGTGCCGTCACCCCGCCGGGGTTTGCGGCGGGGCGGTGTGTCGGAATCGAACCGACTAAAACCACACGGTGTGCCAACTCTGCGCCTGAGAAGGGAGGGGTCCGGGAATTGCAGGTATTACACTACCGGGACCCACACTACCGGGCCCCCGAATATACTCAACTAGTTCAACCTTCGAATTCCGTTCTCTGTCAAGATTACAGAGATTTGATACTAGTAGCTTCGTAAAATAACTGATATTTAGGAAAAATCTAGTTAAAATAGTAGCCAGCACCAAATAATTTTGATATTAATGGACTTGGACTGCCTTGGTGCCGTAGTAGTAGCGTATGCGACTGCTAAGCTTGAGGTTTCGGGTTCAATTCCCGGGTCGGACCAAATGTTTGTATGATCTGCAAATATTTGTTTGGGAGTTTGTGTGTTTTCTATGTATAATATGTATGTATTTACAAAAAAAAAGTATATAAGTATTTATATCAGTTGTTTAGTACTCATAACACAAGCTCTGCTTAGCTTGGGACCAGATGGCGTTGTGTGTTAGATGTCCGGAATATTTATTTATTTGTTATTTACAATAATGCAGGTTGGGCAGGAGAAGAGCTAATTTTTACTCTATTCTCTTGTATTACTGGTTATTTAGTTTTTATTGGCTAACTTTTATGTTTGGAACGCAACTTGTCTAGAAAGACTGGATACAATTGACTATTGTATATAACTTATCATAATAATTCAGTAATAATATTTTGTTGGTTTGACTCAACTAGTTAAAATCAGCAGTATATTTTATCAGACCTTTTTTACATTGTCAGTTCGTAGAAATTCAATATTTCATGGTACTAGAAAGTATTTTATATGATGTTTTTCAAAGAAATGTCATATTTTATAATCCTTTGTGATGATATTTAATAAATTAATAGCTGTATATTTAGATTAAAAGAATTAAGAATTATAATGTACACAAAACGTAGTAAACTTGGTATTATTCCACCTGGCTAAGACATTACTCTGAGCTTCAACTGATAGCAACAATGACTATTCGATTAAGATACGATTTAAATTTGAAAACAAGAGCATAGTAATAATATTACATCATTTCAGTCATAACATTGCGATATATACTTACCTATGTACCACTTAAACTTGAACATCTTTTAAAAGTATTTATTTACTAGCTGAACCCCGCGGTGCTACCCGCGGTACGATGATAACTGCGGGCAACGCCGCGAGGCGAAGCTATATCTTTATAAATAGTAGCCTATGTGTTATTCTGATGTATAAGCTATATTGTGGTAAAGTTTCATTCAAATCCATTCAGTAGTTTTTACGTGAAAGAGTAACAAACATCCATACATACATACATCCATACTTACAAACTTTCGCCTTTATAATAGTAGTAGGATTTTCTCAAACGTAATAGTAGATAGTTTTGTTATAGTAAAATCTTTAAAGATGTATAGTATACATCACGCATAGATGTTGATCTGGTATGATGTTGCCATATACCTATGTATATCGTCACACCTGGCGACCAATAAAATAACAATACAGATTAAATGAAATCTCGATGGATTATTATCACAAATGAAATTAATTTGTTATTACTTACGAATGAAACAATTTTCAATGGATCTGTTCTCAGTAACTTCTGTTTTAATCGTGTATTTTCCCATGTTGGACCCTTATTTTAACCAGGAACGTAGTACTAAACACATTTTAATAGCAGAGTTCTAATAGCTGCTTACGTTTTTAGACAATTATTTAAACCGTTGAGAAGTATAATATTCCCTAATTCATTTCAACTATAACATATAAATAATCATTATCATATCCGTACCTACAAAATATGATGGTCCAACTTCGTTTGCACTACAACGACATCGTAACCATCTTTCTAATCCAATTCAAATACAAACGGAATGCTAGTGACAGTATTGTAGTATCTACATACTACAATTCATTTATTTATGTTTTACTCATAAATGATACACGTTATAAAAACCCCTAATGATAAATTAAAAAATATCAATATTTATAGGAGTGCACAATATACTCTATATTTAACAATGAACTGTTAAAGGCTGTTGACGATAACAAAGAAGCCAAATACGACAATTGAATTACTATAATAATATAAATGCGAAACATAGTATGTTGCATATCAATTATCCTGAAATTTTGCACATAGCGGGTCACTTAACAGAACTAACGGACTTTTTGATAAAGGCACGCTTGGGTGTAAAAGTGTTGGCTTATAATAGGTCTTTACCTATGAAATTGCGTTTCTTCAGTACTGGTCATTTCAATTAAAAATAGTTTGTAATGGCTCTGTATTCTAAATTCAAATTAATTTTGTTTTAAAACCATGACATTCTATTTATAAACTTAGTCTTTTTTTTTTTGATTAGCGTTGTATTTTCACTACATTTGAACATTTTTCGTCATAATGGATTCTTTAAAAATTCGTGTAATTATGGAATATGAGTTCCGTCGTGGCACCAACGCGACACAAACGGCACGTAACATCAAAAACGTTTACGGAGAGAACTGTACAAACGAACGCACAACCCTTTATTGGTTTTCCCGGTTCCGTTCTGGAAATTTTGACTTGAAAAATGAAGCTCGTGGTCGTCCGGAGACTTTGGTTAACAATAATGAATTAAAGGCGATAGTGGAAGCTGACGAAACTCAATCTACAGCTGAGCTAGCAGCAGTTTTTAATGTATGCATCAAAACAATATTGATCCATTTGCGACAAATTGGCAAGGTAAAAAAGCTTGATAGATGGGTGCCCCACGACCTTAACGATCGCCAGCGCAACGTACGCGTCGAGACCTGCCTTTCGCTGCTCAACAGGCAAAGAAATGAAGGAATTTTGAAACGAATAGTTACGTGCGACGAAAAATGGATTCTGTTCGACAATCGAAAGCGCTCAGCAAGTTGGTTAGACCCTGGTTCAGCACCAAAGCAATGCCCTAAACCAAAAATGACCCCTAAAAAGGTGATGGTCACTGTTTGGTGGTCTAGTGCGGGTGTGATTCACCACAGCTTTTTACAAAACGGCATGAGCATTAATGCAGATGTGTACTGTGAAGAACTGGAGAGAATGATGGAGAAGCTTGCACATCTGCAACCAGCTTTGGTCAATCGGTCGTCCCCACTGCTCCTTCACGACAACGCGCAACCCCATACTGCGCAACAGACAGTCTCCAAGCTGCAAAAGCTGGGGTTGGAAGCTCTCCCTCATCCGCCATACTCACCAGACCTTGCACCTACCGACTATTACTTTTTCCAAAATTTAGACAACTTTTTAGTGGGTAAAAAATTCAATTCCCGAGAGGCAGTACAAAATGCCTTTGAAGAGTTTGTTGCCTCCCGTCCAGCTGATTTTTACAAGAAGGGCATCAATAAACTGCCAATGCGTTGGCAAAGATGCGTCGATTGCATGGGTGATTACTTCGAATAACAGAAATAAAAAAGTTTGAAAAAATAAATACTTTCGAAAATACTTTGAAATTGCCGTTTTGTATGCAATAAGCATACAAAACGGCAATTTCATAGGTAAAGACCTAATATTAATAATCTTTATTGATACAATGGTTTGTTCACAAAATAATGTACATAATTTATCAGTAAATATAACTATTGAACCAAAAATATCTTTGGTCCTCACACTACGATTCCCTGTGTCGTGGGGTCCAATCCCTTACGTAAGTTTCAAAAGTTTACAATAAAAATGCATGCATTTATCTAAACGCAACCGAATCTATAGTAATGCAAAAAAAATTTTGGTGCGACTTATCTTAAATACCAGTGTACCAAGTTTATAATTGCGTTATTTATTTAAAATAATTTGCGATGTAGATAGGGACCTTTATATATAAAAGATTGTTGAACAAAAGCAGAACGGGCTCTCGGTATGTTCCACTAAAGCATTCTGTGAGACGCTCGCGCTTTTGTTTTCGCAACTTTATGAAAGCGGAGAAGTACCGAGATAATGTAAAGTTGTCTTACACGAAGGACGTAGCATTCTGAGTACAGTGTGTTGGTGGGATATCTCCATGGTTTTTTGAATGCTATTTTTAAAATAGCTCGCTGGCTGCGTTCAAGTTTGAGGAGATATGTTTTCTACCATGCTCCCCAAGCAACAATGCAGTAAACTAGGATAGATTGACAGAGAGAGAAGTATACTGCTCGAATAAGTCACGGATCTGCTATAGACCTGATTTTTTAAACAAATGTGAGCTAGCTTCCTTACTCGTTCCGTAACTGCATCTATATGTGAATTCCATGATATATCATGTTGGCTCATCAATCATTATGCCCAAGTATTTTATTTAATATTCGTGCAATTGGATTGCATTGAAGTAGAATGCTTGCAATGGCACGTGAGTATTTTAATATTTAATACTTCCTTCGGAGCAGACCTATTTGTTATGCTTATGGCTATGGCTCTTGTTTTGCTTGCATTGAAAGTAAGTAAACTATTTGACGATTTATAGCTTGACCAGAGTGAAACCACGGTCATACAGAAAAGCAGTCTAGAGCAATTTCTTAGTTACATTTCATCGAGTGAATGATGTTTCCCGAACCCAACCTCGTTTCCTCCCCTTTTTCTCCGGGTAGACTTTCCAGCCACCATAGGAATAAAAGTCGGTGTCGCCCAAGGGATATTAAGTAAGACAATCTCAAATTGTGAGGGTTGTAAGTCCACCTCAATAGAGCAGGATCGAGAGCTGAAACATTAAATCTTCATTTAATTTTAAATGGTTCTGATTTCAAGCAATAATTGTGAATGAAGAATATGAATTTAAAATTTGCACTTAAAGTAATATGTCGTCATACACAGGACGACATCCGGATGGAACAAGTGGCGTACGCCAACCGGAGTTCTTTGCGATAGCAAATGCTTATTAAGATCAACATATACTTCTAAGTTCCAGGTGTCCATGGGCGGCGCTAGTTCCTTGCGGTCAAGTAATCAGTCGGCTCGTTTACACGTACATAAATACTTACTTACCATATATAAATTACTACTACATACCTTTGATAATAAAAGCGTTAAAGTTTCCAGTTACTGTTTCGCCGTCACTGTGGATGGTCACAATAGTAGGTTGAAGTGGTGAAATATTCGCTAACTTTGTGGATAAATCCGGCTGTAAAGTATTAAATTATGTTTATTAAATTATTACACTATTGACAAAGTTCTAATTTATTGAAAAGTTGATATTATTTTTGTGATATGTATTTTACATTAAATATTAAACTAATGATAACTGCTCAATAATTTTATAAACCGGTTTCAGTATGTCACTGGTGCTGTTGGACATCGGATTAAGTAAGACTAAAGGATCATTTCATAACAAATCATTAAAATCAATAAAAATAAAACCTACATGATTAAAAGGAAAACATAGATAATTATAAAGTAAGAAAGAAGAAAATATTTCAGGCAGTAATTAGGCTTAAACGCAGCTCCACAATTTTGCTAAATTACATGTTTTGTGAGTGTCCAGAAAGTGAGTACTAAGGACGACAAGTGAAACAAGCTTAGGTCCACACTTGTTGTTAGTATACGTTTTGCATGCACACTGACCTGATGACTGATGACCTGAAATATTTGTTTCGTAGTTTGTGTGTTTTCTATGAATAATATGTATGTATTTATCAAAAAATATATGTCTAGTACCCATAACACAAGCTCTGCTTAGCTTTTATAAATTTTATCAAAAGTTTTACGTAGTGGGGTTATAGTGTTTTTTAACTTTACCTGGTTACGTAGTTTGGTTATAGTTTTTAAACTTTTTATTTATTAAATAAATAAGAATTTATGTGATAACAACATATATTATAATATTAAATGATTACATAATTCAATCTTAAGCAAGTTGTCTAAAATGGGGCTGATCTGCCGGTCGTAAGCGCGAAGATACCAGATCTGTAACAAGAATAATTTTGTACCTCAATTAATCCACATTTATAAACGAAATACACGTTAAATTATGCAATAAATAGATGTTATTTTAGTGATAGATATATACTAGGCTAGCTTTTATAGCGGGCTTTGAGCGCGGTGACTGAATCAAGAAATTCCGTAACGAAAATAAAACCTAACACCCCACTCCACCTACCATGCAGCTCGGCCGAGCGTTCACTTAACGTGTATCTATGTATATGGTACGACTGTATGAAGCTCGTACGATCGAGACGAGCTGCTCCGAAATCGGACTAATACGTAAGCAGCTGTTTGTGAGAAAGTATATAGGAGTATGTAGCTATCTATCACATCTTTATAATGCCACACTCTTTTCTAGATATTTAAAGGATACCAAGTCTCAAACTTATGTTTCCTATTTCAGTTACCATAAACCTTTCAATGATAAAAAATCCTGAATAACCTACATTTATTGTAAGATAAATGTTTTAAACGATATTAACTTCTCATTTATTCAATAAAAGAAAAAAAAATTTTTACTTATCGGTGACCACGCTCAAAAAGTGTAATTTGAATAAATATCAAAGAAAAAATTTGAATTCATATCAAAAAAAAATACTGCATAAATAAAAATAAATCAATAATTATAATTGCATAAGTTGATAAAAAATGCTATGCAATAGCTTTACCGCGATAGTCCCCGAATGCCATATGTTTTTTTTTTTAATTATAATACTTTACACTACATTGTTAGCTTTCTACACTTATTCTACTTGCTAACATTTTATATACCAAATATGGTAAGCGTTCTTGAGGTACAATTGTTTAAATATTCATTTTTAGTAAAAATATACAAACGGTTTTTAATTAAAATATAAACTTTTACTTACCCTCTTTTATTTACAATTCCGTTACCCATTCTCAAAGTGCCACCGGTACATTGGTTTGGATTTGAAACTTGATTGGTGTTTGAGCAACCTCTGCCGTTGAGATGGTTATTACGAATAGTTGCCGCAAATAGTTCATACGCGCGACTGTGAGAACAGGTGCTGACCCAGCAGCCAGGCTGGGGATTTCTTCCTCCATTAGGGTAGAAGTCAGCGTCGGCAATTCGGTCGAAGATGCCGAGAAGTCCACCGTCAGTGTGGATTGTCTCAACGTGTTGACCATCATTTCTGTTCAGCGCACGCGAGTTTCCTCCCCATTGTGGACCAGCGGGGTCAAGTCCTTAAAGTATAAAATTCAGTCAAAATGGGAACATTATCAATACGCTAGTATTCAGAACAAGAAAAGAAATCAGGTAAAATAATAAAAGTAAGTTCATAATCACCTGTTACACGAGAAGGCCGACGGCCTGCGGTACGGCCAGCATTACCAACAACGTGAGCACCCAAACTAAAGCCAACTAAATGCACGTTGTTCCAGTTACCACCAGCATTATTGATTAGCCATACGAGGAATCTTCCAAGATGTTCACCTACACTGGGAACACCCCTGACTGATGTTGAGTACACCCCACTAGCGACCCTTCTCCAATCCACAACAATAACGTTACAGTCTTGAGTATCGAGGAAAGCAGCAGTGATCAGAGGGTTCATTCCTGAGCTTCCTTTACTGTTCCATCCATGAACGATAACTTTTATAGGACGATTGCCATTGTAATTGGAATTCCTTACAGAGTTTATATTTCCATCGATAAGGACCTGGTGGTTGTTGCGATTTTGTCTGCAAAACAAGAAACAAAACATTTTGAATTGCAAAACTATGTAGGAAGCCAATACTTACTTTTTTACAGAACTACTATTAAAACGTAAAAATTGACTGTCCGTGGTAGTTTAACTGTTACATGTTAATAATAACTGTTCTTGCATTTCTATTCATACAATGGTCAAATGTTACTGTTACTGATCTTAAAACTGAGAAAAACAATGCTTCTTTAGTTTCGCGATTTTACGTAATACACTATAACGAACATATCTGTTTGGTAAAGAATTCACCTTGTAAATAGCCAGTATGCGTTTTGAGCACCATTTCTAGGCTCAACCAAGTTTTCTTCTGCTTGTAAGTCTACAAGATGAGGAGTTCCCTCACCATCAGGCATCCAGATGTAGCGACTTTCACCCTCCACATAGTGACTGTTATCCCCAGGAATGACGGGAATGGCACTACCAGCGCACACTGTTAAATTTAAAAAGAACGTTAATATATTCTGTTACTAGTCACGAAATCATTAATTAATATAATTATAATTATAAAATTTAGAATTATGTAGACAGTATTCAAAGACACAGATGCACTTACGAGCCGTGACGGCAGCCAACACTACTAAAAGTTTCATGGCACAAGAAATACAGTTTTTCAGTACACGTGAAGTCACTTAACCGAATGCAGTATTCGTCTTTTAACATGTTATTTATAGTTAATATTTATCATTAAATGTTGACATTTAAGTCGTTCAGGTGATAATCGTTTAATCCCGTTTTAATCTGGCTCTTATTTGTTTCATGTGTACATTTGTTATTTATCAGCATATTGGTATTCACTAAATTAAAACAGGTTTATTAAAATCCACGACTATAAAAATAAAAAAAATGTAAGAAAGTATATCCACATAAAACTTATCTACACATTGTTAGAATAGGTGCATTTGGTGATGTGTAGTTTAGATATTATTTAAGTCCCGCGCAAGAGACGAGCGAATGTTGCGAGTGAAAATTCACTTGCTACTTGAGTCCTTATTCAAATAGCAAGTAAGTTTTTTTATACAATCGGTTACAGCTGTATTATACCGTGCCTCGGAGAACACGTTAGGCTGCCGATCCCGGTTGTCATCTACATCTATGACGATGGCTATTGGGAAGTCAGTTGTCTAGAATATACTGTCAACTAGATTAACCTTCGAATTCAGTTCTCTGTCAGGGTTACAGAGACTTGATGCCAGTAGCTTTGCACTGGTAACTGATATTCAGGTAAATCTAGTTAAACGTAGGTTGGGTAAGAGAAGAGCTAACTTGTATTTATTATTGGCTAATATTTTGTTTGACCTCGTGACTTTTATGTTTGGAACGCAACTTGTCCAGATAGGCTGGATACAATTGACTTTTGTGAATATAACTTATCATAATAATTCAGTAGTAATATTTACAGGTTTGACTTGGCTAGGTAGAATCTGCAGTATATTTTACTAGACCTTTTTCACGTTGTCGTGTGGTAGTCAGTTCGTGGAAATTCAACATTTCATGGTACAAGAAAGTAATGGTATATTGTTTAGACTATTTTTCAAAGAATTATCATATTATATAATCCTGTGTGATGACATTTAATTAATTAAAAGCTGTATATCTAGATTAAAACGGATTATGATGTACACAAAAGTAGTGAACCTGGTATTTTTCCACCTGGCTAAGCCATAACTCTGAGCTTCAACTGATAGCAACGGTGACTATTCGATTAGGTTACGATTTGAATTTGAAAGCAAGAGCATATCAACAATATTGTTACGAGCTGGGTATTAAATAAATTAAAGTAGTCGATTAATTACCAAAAATAATCATCATCATTTCTGTATTACATAACATTGCGAAATGTACCTTCCTATGTACCACTTAAACTTGGACATATTTTAATAGCGTATTTTTCGATGATGGACCCTTTTTTATACGGGAAAGTAGTATTAAAACATATTTTAATAGCAGAGTTCTAATACCTGCGTATGTTTTTAGAAAATTATTAAAATCATTAATGGGTAGAGTAGTCACTATTAAGTTTTCAACTATTACATATAATCATTATCATTTCCGTACCTATAAAGTATAATAGTTAAAAATATTTTGCACTACACGACATTGTAACAGTCCTTCTAATCCAATTCTGATACAAACACAATGCTAGTGTCAGGTAGATACTACAATTAATTTATTTATGTTTTACTCATAAATGATACACGTTATAAAAATAACACATTACAAATATTTATAGGAGTGCAAAAAAAAACTATATGTAACTATGTCTAACAGTGAACTGTTACAGGCTGTTGCCGACAACAACGAAGCCAAATATGTACTATAATTGAATTACTAAAATAATACCAATGCAAAACCAACATAGCATGTTGCATCTCAAACATCCTAAAACTTTACAGGCAAAGGCACGCTTGGGTATAAATGTGTTGATGTTACCCGAACCATTTTCATCTCCTCTCTCTGATTCTCAGGGTGTCTACCCTAAGAATCAATATTCATTCATTCTTACTCTGAGTTAGATTGGTTTTCATAATCTGCTGTGGAAATTTACTATCAGGACTTTTCGTCCCATCTGCTTGGAAACCAAAAGCTAGTACTTAAGCTAGATTATCTGTCATTATCGATAATTACGTACATATTAAGATCTATAGGTAAGATATGTCATTTTATTAACATAGTATCAGGCTTTGTGATTCGATAACAATGATACTTCCACCTCTAAGGGTAAATAAAGAGATAAAGAACACAGGTTATTATATTTTATCATAATTTAGGCAACTTAAAATTCCTTTCACTTTTTTTAATCAGGAATAGTACATAATGTAGTTAGTGTAATCAATTGAAGTACTCATATTTACGATGATAATGAAAATTGTAATTTTACAAAATTTACATACTATTATTTAACCCTCGGATGGTAGATTATTACAAAATTCTGTCACCTTATTTGCCTACATCTAATTCATAAAGTTCTCGTGTCACACACAAATAAAAACATGTTATCGAACTTCCTCGAAAAAGTCTGATTAAATTTTAAGTTTTTTTTTGTATTTGGTAGGTCTGAGAATATAGATCAAAAGCTATTTTTATAACCCGAGGTGATAAAGGTGACCCTTTCCAGTTTTTATTCTTTTATGTTTAGTCATCAAAAATACTTACGCAATTTTCACACTTCAACCAACCACCATTTTAGAAATATATGATTAGTCACACAGAAGAAATGTATGGATTTTTTTTTATGAGTGTGACTATTAAATTAGCTTTAGTCTGCCTGATGGAAAGCATAAGTGGAGTCCAAGGCCTAATGAGATGCTTCTGCATCATTGGGTCTCGGGTCTCGCACTCACTAACGAAACACGTCAGCACGCATGCTATCAATTTACGCTGATCTTCTGTGCGAGGGTACAGTCCCGGTTGAGCCGGCACGTTCGTGCTAAGATCAGTGTGGCTCTACTACCTTTTCCCGGGTCACTTAGTATATTTCTGAAACAAAATCTTAATCATTTCATTTACTTACGGTGAAACAGATATATTTCTTCTTCTCGCCTACCACTAACGAAGGTGCTGTTTGCCAGCTATGTAAACCATGTTTAAATTCAGTTCTGATAATTTTTGTTTAGTTTGTTACATACATTACATTTAATATTCATACCGGAATACTGATGTCGAAATGTATTACATTAGCATTATTAATACTATTTTTGATTCTCTATGAGTAAGAAGGAACTTAAGACAAAAATGTAATCTTAATTTTTTTCATGAAAGTTGTAGAATTTGTTTTATACGGTAGACAGTAAAATACATATAGATTAGGGAGCGCTAACAAATCATGAAAATGACTAATAGTTTTTAAACCAAAATATTCACGTTATTTTTGACTGCCTCGTTGGTCTAGTGGTTAGCGTAAGCGACTGCAGATCAAAAGGTCTCGGGTTCAATTCCCGGGTCGGACTGCTGTTGGGTTTTTCCTACAAGAAATTCCTAATAGCAGCCCGGAGTATGGAAGATGGCGGTGTTTCCTGCCCGTGCTTCGGAGAGCACGTTAAGCCGTCGGTCCCGGTTGTCATGAACATCTATGGCAATCGTTATTGGGAAGTCAGTACCCACAAATATACTGACAACTAGTTCAACCTTCGAATTCAGTTCACCCTCAGGGTTGCGGAGGTCAGATGCCAGTCGCTCTGTGTAAAAACTGATATTCAGGTAAAACCGGTTGAACTGGTAGCCGACCCCAAATATTGGGAATAATAAAGGCTAGGAAGATGATGATTCACGTTATTTAAGCATTACTGGAAATCTAAACAAACTAGAATATTATAGAAACGTACTTATAACACCGTTATCTTAACATTAATTTAAATGAAATATCAAGAAAATTAAATTACTCAATAACTCTGAAACAGGTGATAAAATTAATTGAATTATTAAAACGTCATTGTAAGATAACAATCTAATAATTAATTATTGAACTATAATCATATTTATTAGTTTATCATAGTCATGTAGATACTCTTTCATTGAATAGTAAACCTTATCAACTAAATAATCAGATACTGTTTTCTAATACATTTGTAGGTACTTTTTTATCGACAACGTGGACATTTTATTGAAGAGACTTACATGAAGGAGAGCAGTTTCACGTTCTTTAAATGTACTTTGTCATTTTGAAGTTAGCTACTATTTCTATTAATGATATGAAATGTACATGAATTTATCCTTATCAATGCTATGCTATACAATATTTAATGATGGAAGAATGAAAAATTCGTATACCTTCACTGCATCGCAAGATTAGATTCCGTTGACCTCACTCACTCGGTGAAAAACAACGAAATAATTGTTTGACCGAAGAGGCCGCAGTACCAGAACCTTCGAATTTCTGTTTTTTCTTTAAACATTTACTATGTTTAATATTGGACATCTCTAAAGGACAGCGCGTTGATTGAGCTATGTGATCACGATTATAACATTTCGGTTTGCCAATCCGTGTATCGTTGAATACTTTCGGCCCGTGGCTCCACCTGCGTGCATATCGTAGGATACGTCCTTCCTTAAGAATCAAACTATTTCCTTGCCAAATTTTATTGAAATTAGTGCTACGGTTTAGCCTTAAAAGCGTAACAGACAGACAGAGCCACTTTCGAATTTAGAATATTAGTATAGATTTTATATATTATCAGAACATGTAGTACATAAGCTTATGCTCCAGTAGTAAATAAATGCATATCCATAATTTAGTTTTATTGCAAGAACACCATGGTGCGACACTAACAAGAGACTGGGTATGAAAAGAGTTAAAGAAGATACAAAGAACAAAGTCAAAACATATTATGAAAGATTGAAGCTGCATCGAAATATCCTTGCGCACAATCTTATAGATTATATTTCTAAGTACTCCGAGATTAAAGAGGAGTAGGTACCTCAGAAATTACTCTACTAACAGTAATTCTATGGTATGTCAAAGGGTTTGATACCTCGCAAGCCGCTAGAATCAACATTGTGAAAATATTGGTAAGTGTAGTTGTTTTTTAACAACATGTTGTTTACAGTATCTAAGCCATTATATTTATTTTACTGTTCTAAAAAAACAACAACTCTGTAATTTAGAATATGTAGCAAATTCACATTAGATAATAACATATTGTACCTTACTCGGAAAAACACAGAACATCAGTTTTTATGTGTCGAATAAAACTCATGTCTTTGTGTACGCTATTCGCTTTAGATTTTTTTCATTATATCAAGTATCTCGAAGTTTGAATCAATGGATGTGGAAATGGAAAAAAATAATGAAAACGAAATTAAAAAGAACATACAAATATATAGTATTAACTAGAGACAAGTTATTGAGGGCGTAGGTCATCTCTGACGGCCGTAGGTCATACTTTATACCTACCGTCATTTAACACATGTATTTCATTCTAGTATTTTTGATAGTCTTTCCTAAGATACAGACGCTCCCACCTGCCTAGTTTGGGACAGGGTGTCTAATTGCCAAGTCTAAAATGTCATAGTGTGCATTATGTCATTTATATGTGTCCTGTACAAATACTTTTTGAAATAAATTTATTAATATATATTACTAGCTATTGCTCGCGGCTCCGCCCGCGTTTATATCGGTGTTTTCGTGTTTTTTCGCAGTCGCAGATATGTGACTGATTCAAAAATTAGATAAAAACAATCCTTGATGCGGATTATATATCATACTAAAATTACAGCTCGATCGGTGCAGAACTTTTTGAGTTTTTGAAGCGTACACAAACCAACATAACATTTTTATATAAATAGATTATTTAGTATTCACTAACTTTATTTGTTTATTAATAGTTTGTAGATTTTTATTTATTTGGACTGTCTCGGTGGCGCAGTGGTAGCGTATGCGACTACTGTGCTTGAGGTATCCATTCTGATTTCCGAGTCGAATCAAATGTTTGATCCGACTCGGAATTCGGAAATATTTGTTTCGGAATTTGTAAAAAAAGTATATATGTATTGATGTCAGTTGTTTAGTACCCATAACACAAGCTATGTTAAGCTTGGGACTAGATAGCGTTGTGTGTTAGATGTCCGAAATATTTATTTAGGATACCTACATCAGATGTTGTTTCATATGTTGAAGGGTTGTGTGCCTGTAATAGATATGCATATCGAATATAAGTACCTAATCATTACTAATTTCCTGAAGAATGCAGTGCTAAATACTGCCAAATAAATAAGTAAGTGTCACCTGTAAAATTGATTGTCGTTTAATTATATTAGTTATTACATTTTTAAGAAGCTTAACTTGATATGAAATTGGTAACCCCACGTCAAGTATTATTTTTATAATTACGATTAAGTTGATTCGTGATAACAAATATAAGCAGGACTACAATATTCAGTAATGTTTTACATTTGAAACGAGCGACAATTAGAAAGACCTGTAATTGATAAAAACGAAATAGTTATTAATGAAAAAAATATGATAATATGGATGGACTGTGTGAAAGAGGATATGTTTAGGAAGGAAGCAAACAGATAACTGATGAATGATAAACGTGATTGTTAGAAAAAAACTTGCACCGATCCTAAATAAAGTTAAGACCAAGATAGAAAAGTTATTACAATAGTTGTTAATTAAAAATACCCTTTTTTGAGTTCCGTAGTTTAGTAGGAACCTTGAAATTTTCGTCATATCCGTCCGTCCATCCATCCTTGGCTTACTTTGTTAGGTGTTAGAGAGATATAAAAATCACAGATATGTGTAATTACGAGTACCTCATAGACAAATTGCTAAAATCCAATAACAAAAATAAACTTCTTTGGGGTATGTTCCCAGTTCCAGTTCCGATAATTTTAGTTTCGTTTGTGCACATTTAATATTCATACCGGAATACTGATGTCGAAACGTATTACATTAGTATTATTAATACTACGAGTATTTTTGATTCTCAATGAGTAACAAAAATTGTGTTATTTACATCCATAGTATGAGGTATCATTAGATAGATCTTTTAAAATATTGCGTTTTTTTTTGTTTTAGGAATCCGTATCCGGGATATTCAACCTTTTGTGTTGAAATAGGGCGTTCCCCCATTTAAACGCCAAACAGCTGGCTCGAAAAATCTGAAAAAAATGGTGGTAGTCCATGTCATGAACTTTGAAGGAAAATCATAACGGCTCAGATAACTTTGTTACTTCAGGAGTTATTAAATGATTATTTTATTAAATTGTTAGTTATTAGATAGATTACTTAGTTAATTGTTTAGTTATTAAATTAAATAAAAATTTAAAATATTAAAAATAAAATAATAAAAAATGGGTGACTACGAACCCTATTTTATGAGTGGCCTGACACGCACTTGGCCGGTTTTTATTTATGTAAGTATCTGGGTCCACTCTTATATAGAATTCACCGTGTGGGTGTCGTAAAAGGCGACTAAGGGAAGTAGCTGGGCCGCCATCTCGTGCTCGTTCACTAGCGAGGGCGAGGTGATGACGGACAAAAGAGAGGCCCTGCGGGACCGGGATCGAGCTGGGCGCTCTCCCGCCTCGCGGGCCCCCAGCGAGGGGTTGACGGCCACAGGGAGTCGCCCGCGGCCCCGAACGAGAGTGGCCATTGGCGGCGGGTCGGGGGACCTGCCGCCCTTAGCCGTGTGGTGGAATGCGCCCCTGTTGTTCCGCATACCAACGTGGAATGGGGGGCCTGAGCGATCTGGCCCCCCGAGGCGGGCCCGAAAGGGCATCCCTAGATGAGTCGCGGTGAGCAAACCATCCCGTGGCTCGGTCTAGGTGAGGAGGAACACCGTGGGGTTTAGTGGGTAGTCTGGCCCCCTCTCTCGGAGGCCAGGACACGAAGCGAACCCACCGCCCCCGCGGTGGGCGAGCGAAGTGCGTAAATGCAGTACCCACGGAAAAAAATAAAAAAATAAACACTTTTATATAGAATGTAACATCATGGCAATTAAAACCGCACAGTGTGTCCGACACCAAACTGATTATAGGGAACGTCCACAACGACGTTGCTGCCAACTGGTGTCGCCAATTCGAATCTTGTACTCTATTAATACTTGACATTGACATTTACAACAAGTAAACAAAATTAATTTTATTAGTGAAAATTGATTTTCTAGCTAATCATAATACATTGTTGCATTTTATAATGTATCAATAATATAATTAGTGTTTCAATGGTGTTGTAATTATTTTTATAGTCTGGTAAAGCAGAAGAAAAGTACTGCACGAAATTTGGAAAAGATTTTATTATTTTCAAGAATACATTTTAGCAAAACATTAACCTCGGGCGAAGGGCTGCGCAGAGTTCGTCGCAAAGTAATAGATGCCGGATGGTCTGTAAAAAAAGAAGAAAACACTGCTGTAGTTAACGTAAAACGTCGATTTATCCTACGAATATTATAAACGCGCAAGTTTGTGAGTATGTAAGTATGTTTGTTGCTCTTTCACGCAAAAACTACTGAATGGATTTTGATGAAACTTTACGATAATATAGCTTTTGCATCAGAATAACACATAGGCTACAATTTATAAAGATTCGCCTCGCGGCGTTGACCGCGGTTATTGTCGTACTGTGGGTAGCACTGCGAGATTCAACTAGTTGTACCAATAAAATGATTATTACAAGTTTGCCTAATCAGTGATTTTATACTACTACACGACGTGTGTTATTTCAATGATCGATATTGCACACCACATAAAAAATATGTTGTTGGTCTATATATCAAATATAGACTAACAACATATTTTCGGTGCGAAGTCATTAAATCAAATACGAGTTATAACGAGTTCATACATAGGTTTGCCTCAAACAGGTGCCTACTGTTTTGATACAAAGCGGATATAGTTTCTAAAGGGTCAGGCAACTTGTATTAGTCCCACATATGCGCGAAAAACCCCTTAGTCACTTTTTACTGGAAATTGGGCCGATTTATCTTCATTGGTTTCGTGAAATAGTTTCGATTCCTTATCCATTAAAAATGTTAATGATAATGGAAAGTAATAATTAAATAGTTTTCTGTAGTTAATTTTTTAAATTTTCAATTCATTTTTCATCTTTCAATATTGTGCATACAATCTTACACTGACAATTAACAGTAAGGCACTGTAACCACGAGAGTTCCATTTGTTATTCGAAATTTCCTTATACAAAAAAAACAACTGTTATAGTCAATTTTAAGTAAATGCCGCCAAAGAATAGGTTACAATCATGTTATTAATATATCCCTAAGGTTATAACTTTATATTTTAATCAAATCATCATTTTTATTAGATACTTTTATTAAAGTTATTGTTAATAAGCGTAGTAATTACTTGGTAAGAGTAGTAAATAAGAAGATAATCATAGAGTCTATTTGTCTTCTTTAAATTTAATTTAAATTAATTTAATGATCGACTATATTCAACTGGTGTTTTGAAGCTTAAAATAAAAGTGAAAATATAGCCATGTCTCCTAAATTCATTTACAGCTGAAGCGGCTGGATTCCTCAAACTATTATCTTCTCTCCCTCCTTAAACCGCTTAATGTGATCTCTTTGCGCTGACAGCATAGCCAACATTAGTTGCTATACATTTTTGTTCTTATACGAGTAAAATAATCAACTTACTTCTTTTGGATATCGTTGCCACCGAAGACGGCATTTCTTTCACCATTGCAATCGCCAATTATTGCTTTTTCGTAAGACTCGCACCTTGTGCCGATGAACCGGTTACCTTCAGTTACTTCTCGATCTATTGATTCAGCGTAGAAGACATAAGAAAGCTGATGAGAGCATGGAACGAGTTCTCCACAACCGTTTTGTCTCGAGCCACCATTGGGGTAAAAGTCGATATCTCCCAAGGGATAATCGTAGCCTAGAATACCAGCAGTGGTGTGAATAACCTCAACAATGTTGGCATCAGACGATCTCAAATTATGAGGGTTGTAAGTCCATCCGAATAGAGCAGGGTCGAGAGCTGAAACATTAAATCTTCATTTAATTTAAATTGTTCTGATTTCAAGCAATAATTGAAGAATATGAATTTAAAATTTGCACTCAAAGTAATATGTCTATTTACGTGTCTATTTACAATACAAAGAGCTCAAGCAAACTATTTAAAATGTAAAGCCAGTGAGTGGAGGTCCAAAATCAACCACCGGTTCATTTCTATGAAATTTATATATTACATTAGTATTAGTGTGTGTATTGTTATGGTGTATCTCAGAAAATCATCATCATATACAGGACGACATCGGATGGAGCAAGTGGCGTACGCTAACCGGAGTTCTTTGCGGTAGCAAAATGCCTATTACAGTTACATATAGCGGGAATGCGTATGTTGCGCTGGTCGGGAGGGGATACCCTTAAAGACAGAGTGTGAAATGTACATATACGGTGAGTTTCAGAGTGGCTCCATAACCCATAAAATTGCGGAGGCTAGACTATGCTGGTATGGTCACGTTATGAAAAGACCAGATGATTACATGATTAAAAAGTGTCTTTTCATCGCCACAAAAAGGAGGGCAAGAGGAAGGCTTCAAATGTCCTGGATGACGAATGTCCAAAAGGACATGAAAGTATTAATATTCCACGAACAAGACGTTTGAGATAGAGATAAATGTCGTCGCATGATTGGGAAAACCGACTCCGCGTAACGGGATAAGGCGAGGCAGAAGAAGAAGATTGTTATCGTGTAGATCATAAGAATAAAAAAAATATACGTGTATATATATTATGTATGTATAATAAAACAAAATGTTTTTAGTCGATAGCTATCGTTAGTTGTTAGACTAAGATGAAATTTAAATGTGGTGAGAGGTGAGAGGTGATCTTAAGTCCCTTACCACGTGACCCCTCTACTATCTGACATTTCAATCAGGTGGAATGGCTGTAACTTGTCTCTAGTTCTATGCGTATACATAGTTATAAGCATAAATATACATACACATTTAAGCTCTCAACCTACCAACTATATGAGGTACAGTTCCCATAACGTTTCTGGCAGCTATACCAGCGACTTGGGCGCCAAGACCTACGCCAACGAAACGCATAAGGCTGACATCCTGCAATCGACTGGCGATAAAGAAATTGATGAAGTTTGCTATTACTGCACCGCACGCAGGTGCATTTCCCAGACCCTGGGTATACATGCGGGATCCAGCACTCCAGTCAATAGCAATTACATTCACATTTGCTGCTTCTACGTGAGCTGAAATGATAAATGTTAATTAGAGTAAAACATACTTATTATCAAAATATTTGTTTAATATGCTGAGCGAATAAGTAGATGGGTCTTGCAACAAGTCACTACAATCGTTAATGAAAATCTACAAGTTAAGAGTCATAGAATACGTGTTCCTACATAAGTAAGGAAAATGTTAAGTAGGTTGTATCCCTACAATGCGTTTCCACCCTCTGAGTCCCCGGAATATAGAGAGTTCCTGTAACCTCGTTCATACGATTTTTTTTAAGGTGTGGTTAGTTTTGTTGAATCTTCTTGTTGCTATCAACGGAAAAATTCCTTAACATTAGTTTTTTGTAGGTAAGGCCGCCCCTGACTCTAGGAGGAAGGATTCTTAGAATGGCAATGTACTTGATACTTCTTAGTTCTAGGTGTCCATGGGCAGCAGTAGTTTCTGGCGGTCAAGTAATTACTCGGCTCGTTTACACGTTCATATATACTTACTTACCATATTTATACACTATACATTACCACTACATACCTTTGACAATAAAGGCGTTAAAGTTTCCAGTTACTGTTTCGCCGTGACTGTGGACGGTCACAATAGTAGGTTGGAGTGGATGAAAATCGCTGTTCATGATGCTTTGTATATTTGGAAATATCCGCTGACTTTGTGGATAAATCCGGCTGTAAAGATTTAAATTATGTTTATTAAATTATAATACTATTGACAAAGTTCTAATTTATTATAATGTTGATATTATTTTAGTTATGTATTATACATTAAATATTAAACTAATGATAACTGCTCAATAATTTTATAAAACTGTTTCAGTGTATGTCACCAGTACATCGAATTAAGTAAGACTATATGATCTTTTCATACCAAATGAATACATGATTAAAAAGGAAAACATACATAATTATAAAGTAAGAAAGAAGAAAAATATTTCAGACAGTAATTATGCTTTAACGCAACTGTATAATTTTGCTAATTGACATGTTTTGTGAGTATCCAGAAAATAGGCACTAGGACGACAAGTGAAACAAGCTCAGGTCCACACTTGTAACAACAAGTTACAACAAATAAAATAAAATCACTAAATAAAGTCGCCATGAAGCTCTTTGCTTTTGAATACTTCCTAGCAGACACTAACACTAAGCACACGTTTGCGTTGTACCAGAGTCTTAAGGTTACCGATGGGTCACGGTGTACATCTTGTCTTATTCACAGCTGATAATATTTATTCAGAGATAGAGAAATAGTCAATTTCTTATAAAACTGTATTGCAATTCATAACTTTAGAATATAAACTTCGAATAAAAATATTCAAATCGGTCAAGACCTTTTTGATGTTTTGAAAATTTTAGACGCTATTCAACAGCAATAGATTTTTATATACCTAATTGATTGTAACAACTTCACAAGATTGTTACTCGGATTTCTACTTCATTAAACAATGAATGAAGAATGTACTGTACGATGTATTTATTAAATTTATTGTGTAGTTATGTTTCTATTACTAACCTAGTAAACAAATGGAAGGCGACATCTTGGGCAGCCAAGTCTATCGCTGTCACTGAAAATGAAAATACGTCTATATTACACAGAAAGTAAAATAGCAACCTTCTTTTCCTTATAAATGTTTTAAATATAAGTAGCTTTATTAAAATTTATGCACACTGTGAGATAAAATAATATACCTATACAGTTTTGACGTAATATTTCTACTTAAACATCCTTTCCATGTCTCTCCTTAAGTACAGTAGCTGGATATTGAAGTATGCTAAAACTGTTGAAGTATGATATCATATTTGTACTGTATCGGGAAAATTTCGTTCTCAATCTTAATTTTTATTTATCAGAAATAATTGTACTTTTTTGTGTAATTTCTCAAAAATCTACTTTTGTGGCATCATTTACTAGTCTAGTCAAAGAAGCTCTCTGTTTTGTGTTTAAAATATATTTAGGTATATTATAAAAAGAAAATATTGAAATTTAGGTATATTATATTTGGTAATTTAAAATGCAACAATCGCAACAAATTGTTTATGCTGATAAGTTACCTTACCATAATTATTATCGCTATTGATAATTAAATATAAGATAAGTACTGATTAGCAAAGTGACCCAAAGCTGATGAGTATATTAGATAAAATACAAGCAGACAAGGATACTGCCGATTCTTCATCCTTCAATGCAATGACGATTATGATACAAGTAGATTAAGGAGGTAACAAGGCTTCCCTAAATGGTCAAAATAATGTAAAATTCAATACTATATTTACAAGATGTTTCGGCACAGGATTGTTATAAGTTAGTTAAATATAATTGATTTTCAGTATTTATTCTTTACGTGCCCACTTTTCTTTCTTATGGTATATTACTCGATAACTAGTTCATTTACAAGTATCTATTATTACATTATGTATGAATTTGTTTGTTATTAAATATATTTCTGATAAAGGAATCATACTTCTTATGTGTCTGTTTTAATAAGGTTAAGGACACTAATGAGCAGAATATTAACTTTGCATTGCTTTAGTATATACACTTTAAAAACTAAGCACCAGTTATCTAAAAATTTGCTAGTAAACTGCAAAAAGTTCCTAATAGATTAATTCACTTACCGAAGGACGTTGCGCACAGAATTAAAGCACACTTCAGTCCTAACATTTTTAAAAACTAATTAGGTTAATTATAACAATAACAAATTTATAGGTACTTTTATCAATAAAGAAATCTTATCAAAAATAAATTATATCTCGTTAAAGTAGTGGTTAATTATTTTACAATAAAACTGAAAATATATTTATGTACATATCAATTTGATTGCTATATCTGATCTGATAAATGTTTCAATTGAGAAATTATTTCTTTTATTAATACCGGTATTTCCTGTCAAAATTTACTTATCTTATTGAAACTGAAATTCTTTTTAGTTGCTATTAACACTGCGTCACTTCCTATTGAATGTTCTAAGTTTCATAGATAAAAGATAAAAAAAAAAAAAAAATGCACACAAACAATATCGACAACGTGTACATAATCACATAGTAAGTGACTCCAAATCTTTTTGGAATTATATAAATTCCAAAACAGGCAGTAGGACTAAGGTTAGAATTTTAAAAGACGGACTGGCCATGATGGATTGACCAAGCGGCTGATGACTTTGCTAAGTATTTCTACTCTGTCTATAGCAAGGAAATGCCCAGGTTGGATATGATAGTGCGATAATGGAGGCAGGAAGTGAAAATGGAGCGGCGCGAATTCATCTAGACAAACTACAATTACAAGAGGTACTGAGCGCGCTTCGACGACTTAATCCGAAAAAATCTTCGAGTCCTGATAGTATATCCGCCATACATATTTACGAATTGTCTTAGGGTCCTAGCGAAACCACTATTGCACATCTTCAATATTAGCCTTGCATCTGCAGTGTTCCCAGAGAGGTGGAAGACGACCCGAGTTATCCGGTACCGAAAGGAGGTTCGGGTAAAGGAGTATAGACCGGTTGCTGTACTGTCAACACCGTCAAAGGTGTTGGAAAAATAAATATCTACCAGTGCGCTCACAACTTGCTGGCTTGCAACACAGATTTCGATAATAATAGTTTTGGCAGTCTATGTATGTTTTATGTTCCCCGGTAACGTCTAAACTATTGAATTGATATTGGGTGTCCATAGGTTCGTAATAAATATGTATGGCGTATACAGTGACATAGAATATACTACAAATATGAAAAAAAATACGCAGTTAGATTATAGTATGTTGAACTTTTTCTTGTTGGTATAAAAATATCATTTATTTTTGTCCAGCACTGTTAAGATTGCATACGTGATACTAATTACAGCTAGTAAAAAAAATAAGTACTAAATATTTTTACCATGTTAATACTCAGTAGTTGTATTTGGTAGCTGCACAGTGTTTTGAAGTTAGTACACAGCTATTTATTTAATTAAAGTTGTGCATCTAGAGATACTTTGTATATGATATAAAAACGTACATATAAATTAAATTGGTTCTCAGGTCAAGCCTTAAGGGTGCCGGGAGCTACTTCTTACACAGCCATATTCTCAACTGTGATGCCTCAAGTAATTCTTGAGTGAGGAGTTCCTACGTCACTTTCTAAAGCTCAGAACATAGTTATAGTCCTGGAACCAGTACTAAACTTAAATATTAAGCTTCTTTTGAACTTCCAGACATTTTTTTACGTTTGATAGCCTTGCCGTAATTTTAACGATTATTTAATCCAAATTAAAAGGGTTATTGACTCCATCCACACCCCTAAAAAACGCCTAATACGAAACAACAATCGTTCACATATATTCGAACGGCCATTTTATTAAGGACGCGTACGACGGTGAGTATTTTATTCCTTTTAAATATAATTTAATACAAATATTGAAACCTAAAACAAAAATCAAAATGCATATTACAATAATATTATGTCTTATTTTATCAGGAAATGTAAATTTGAATTAATTATTGTCAGAGATGTACAAAATGGTTTTAAAAAAGCATTTAAATACAAAATGCAAAATACTTTTCAGATTTACTATTTAAAATGCAAAATATCAAATAGTTTTGGTTTTTGTATTTCAAATGCTAAATGCAAAATACTTTTTCAAAATAAAATACCTTTTGACCAAATCTCTGATATTTTTATATATTTTAGGTATTTATCATGAGAAATAGAGACACAATGCCGAGCCGAACAAAAACATTTAATAACATGGCACCTTATGCATGACATTTTGGTCATATTTATCATATTATCACTTCACCAGCACCAGCAAACAATAAATCCGTGAAATCCGTCCGAAGCGTTGCATTTCATAGTCATAGATAATGTTCATCGTTTTCGTTTGACATTGACACTAGCGATGAGTCGTATATACTACAACAGGTTTTAAAACTAGGTTTCATCAAAGACGTATGAGGGTTGAGTTCCTATTTTGCGTACAAACGCGTTTCGAGTATTTAGAAGTACCAATAGTCACCAGTCACCAACAAACAAAACGTTTTGAAACTTGTTAGATTCACATAAGGCATCACTACTAAACCCAGACGCGTTCGCGTACGCGTTCGACGAAATAAAAAAAAACAATCTTAAGATGTGATCATTAGGACACTTTGTAAATTCACTAACCTTGTAAATCATAATACTTCTAAATGCCGAAACGCGTTCAACAAACATGTGTGAGTGAAGTGCTTACAAAGGGCAAAGGAAAATCAACCTTAAGTTGTGTACCTTAGAGCATTTTGACGTGAAAACGTCTTATAAATTGGTTTGCCGGGTGACACTTCAAGAAACTGCGTTACGCTCCGCTCACGTTATGCGCTCACAATGAGAGCGAGTGAGAGGCACGCGTCCCTTCCACTCGGGCATGGTTAGCCCGCCTAAGAGCGAGAGAGACAGACATAAAAAGTGAAAGGCACGCGTCGAATTATATTTAAAACGTTAAAATTAATGTTTTAAATATAATTCTTTGTATAAATAAATGTTTTAAATTGTTACTATTATTTCATCCTTCTTCCTACTATACGAATGAATATTCACATTAAAATTATTTTACCACTCAAAGTCGTTGTCACGTAAAACTTTCGCCCGTATACCGACTTTACAGGCAACCAATTTTTTTGAATTCACTGAACTCGTAATACTGTCTCGGCAAGACGCGGTCGACGAATACATGTGTGAGTGAAATAAATCTCGATATCCAGTGACAATATTATAAAAAGTTATAGACATTAAGTTAATGATTGGAACGGGATAGATAGTCATATTTTCTATTGATTAAAACGAGACAGGTTAGAGCCAAAATAAGTTTTATCTACGGTTTGATGAATACGTTTTTTTTTACTCGTTGGTGGTTTGGATAAACAGCTTAAATATAAATAAGTAATAAATTTGTATAAATGATGGTGATGGAGGTGTATAAGACATTGTTAATAATGATCATTTTATTGTAGCCTTATTTAATTTATAATTTAGTTAATTTGATTTTAACTGAAATCATTCACTATAGGTAATCATTTAAAAATATTCACTGTAAAAAGCTGGCAGTCCGAAGCCTGTAAAAGTATGAAGGGAAGTTTTCAACAAAATAATTTTCGATTAAACTTATACAGGCTATATGTTGATTGATCCTTTTTACAAAAGCTCGATAGCTCCCATAGTAACAACTTTCATTTTGCGACATTTGGACTCGTACTTCAAAATATTAGGAGCTAGTCTTTGGAGCCAGTATTTACACGTACTCGTACTGGTAAAACTCAGTACCTACCCTTTTTAACGAATATGACCTACCTCTAATTGACACTAGTCAGACATAAGGCACTCACTCTGACCAAAGAAGGAAAAAAGGGCGCGCATGGCTAGCTCTATCGGTCAAATTCGGCAATAGAAGCGTCATTCGTTCATTTAATTTTGTTGACTGGTAATGTTGGCTAAACTTATTCACAAAGTATTTTACATTTTCTTAATCTTAAAGGGGGCCTCCTTAAACCTACATCCAGGTCGTGAGTCCTGGGAACTGCTTTGAGTTTCTCCCTCTGCCACACGATGGACCCGGCACCCGCACGGTGAATCCATGGAGTGCTAAGAAGTTTGTCTCTGAATATTAAAATGCAAAATACATCTCGAAAGGTATTTCAAATAAAATACTAAATGCTTTTTACTAAAAGGCATTTTAATGCAAAATACGAAATAGGTATTTTGTATTTGCATTCTATGATTTTCCAGTATTATTCTATTTTGTCAACTACTGGTGATTAAACTATTTGATACGTTTTTCATTTTTTCCTTTACATTTACATTCCCTTACCATAAACTCTTTAATAATTCACTTCGGTCCAGTATTTGACCAATTGATTACTATCGGTAATTTCTATATTACTAGTTGATTCCAGTAACTAACCACCTAATCATTTTGTACGGTTACAATGCTGCCGAAAACAACTTTTCTGAAATATAAGGAGGCAGATGACCTAAAAGCGATGGACGATATAAGTAAAGGTGCGAAAATCCTCTGATTTCTCCTACCTTTACTTATCGTGCTGAAATTATATTATAATCCTTACAACTAGGCTGATGTAAGGTTGTAATCATTACTGAGTACAAAACTTATTACTATAAATAAAATTAAAATAAAAAGCCTTGTATTTCTAGAACACATTAGGTTTAACTTTATTTTTACTTATTTATATTTTACAAAAAACCCTTTCTCAAAGGTGAAGGCCTCCTTCGAAGGATTTCCATTTGCTTCTGTCTTGTGTCTTGTGCCTTATATTCAAGCAGCATTATTTTATGTTGCTTAGTGCTTCTGTCAGCTCTAACAAGCGACTATACTTTATAATGACAATGTTCTAACATTATATGTACAACGTAGAGCTTATTGCTATTTACAAGTTATTAGGAGAATTAATATAATTAATACTAATAAGTTTTGTACTAAGTAATCAGTATTTTAAAATTAAAAAGATTTTTCATTCAAAAGTATTCGTTTGATTTACTGGTTCACTATTGACCTATTACTGATACAATCTGGTCCACCTTAGGCACATTGCGTCTAGCCAAATTAATTTTTAAAATATAAATAAATGCAATTATCATCATTTTTACTTACATTTCCATCCCAGAGTGGTTTTACAAGTGTATGATAGGTCCACAATGGCATATTTTACGCCGAAATTATTTTATTTATGAAAAGTGATTTTCAAGCTTGTGGTTGTATATAACGTAAAGATAAAATTTAATTTAACCATAATACGTTTGATTTTAATTACATGAAAATAATATTATATTCAATCAATTATTTAACAAAATATTGTTAGCACAATAATATAACTAACTCAAAACTCACTGTATGTTTAGATCTCAAATTATAACTATATACCTGTCCTTTATCTACTAGAAATAACTATTATTTTTACAACAAAATTTCCAATAGTACATGAACAACTTAATAGCGTAGCTCACTTGTAATGCGATGAAGAGAAAGGAGGAAGATACGACATTTTTCCGACTTCAAAAAAATACTTCTGAATTTGATTGTTGTTTTTAAGAAAAAATATTGCCATCAACAAACTCTCTCTCTCTCTCTCTCTCTCTCTTGTATCTTCAAGTGTATTTAAGGCCTTTAGCAGCTTCATAAATATTGGTTTGGCTATCAATTCACATTTCAAATCAATTATCATTGCAATATTAGATATTTATAGGTTAGAACTGACACAAGAAAAGTCAAAGTTTATCACAGTGCCTGACAAAATCAACTTTGCAATACATGCATATCACAACAGAAACGTAGCGCCTGATACACTTATGAAAGTAAAATGTCGCTTCAAAATTTAGTTAAATCTATACTATAATATTATAAAGAGGAAACTTCGTTTGTATGTTTGTTTGTAATGAATAGGCTCTAAAACTACTGGACCGATTTTAAAAATTCTTTCACCATTCGAAGGCTACATTATCCACGAGTAACATAGGCTATATTTTATTTTGTAAAAAAATAGGGTTCCGTTAGATATTGGGGTTTTTCGGACACAAGGTGTAAAAAATCAATCCTATACGGGGGAAAATTTTTCGCTACGGGCAATAAAAGACGCAAACGAGGTTGCGTCGGTCAGCTAGTCTTTTATAAATTCGAACCTAGTAGGGCTTTTCCGAATTGAATAAAATCATATTCCTTTATGTAATACCGTACGAGACGAGTTAATTTTTTTTTTTTTTTTTTTTATTGAATTGAAGGCCAACGAGCAGACGCATCACCTGATGGTAAGCGATTACCGCCGCCCATAGGCACCTGCAACACCAAAAGCGTCACAAGTGCGTTGCCGACCTTTGGGGAATGGGGAGAGGGAATGGGGGAGGGGTTGGGGTATGGGCCTCCGGTATCCTCACTCACTCGGTGAAACACAGTGCAAGCGCTATTTCACACCGGTTTTCTGTGAGGCCGTGGTATCACTCCGGTCGAGCCAGCCCATTTATGCCGAAGCGCGGCTCTCCCACGGTAATATGATATGATCTTCACTAGTCCATCTGAGTTGCTCTTGTAGATTGTGTATGTAGGTAGAATATGTTATTGTGTCTTTAAAAACACGGGCGTGATAGATATATACAAATATGATAAGAATATTACTTTTATCATCACCTTACCTATTTCACTCAATGCTGTAAAATCTGACTAAAAAACGAATTCATTTATAATTGCCATTTAATCTAATAAAGTAAAAAAAATATATATTAACGAATGCACAAATATACGCTCATCAACTTCAATTCTTTAATTTAAATTTACTAAAAAATAAAGATTTCTATGAAACCTTATTACTTTTATAGCATTTTGGACTAGTTCATACTAAGTGATATTTATGATCGTTAAATTGAAGCTACAGTTAAAAATAATAGATCGACTCAGACGCCACAGCATGTACTGGATTGTCAAGGTAAATATGGTCAAAACACCAAAATCTAGCATCTCCGGCCTGTTGGTCCGCGGGAGGTATTTTATTTCCGTCTTACCCGGCATATCTGCCGAACGTTCCCCTATCCGCCACTTAGGGACGCGTTCTCTAGAGGTGAGACTCCCCCGAGAACAATTTTTACAAGAATTTACACTATAATGTTTAAGTTTAAGAAAAAGCGTGTTATGTTCTGCACAATTAAAAACTTTTGAGAGATCGTTACATACACCTATCGCATCCTGCGAATTCTCCTATGCATTAAATGTATGTCTTTAAAGAGTTGCAATAGCAACAATTGTTGAACGACCCTTTGTAAAGCTTTATTGTTCTTTGTGAAATAAATTATTTAGATTAAAATGGCTTTCAAGTTGTTTCAAAATAACTTGTTCAAGAATTTTACTAATAGCCGGTAAGATTGAGATTGACCTAAAGTTTCTTAGTTCAGTTGTACAACCCTTCTTGAATGGAGGTATTACTTTGCTATAATTCATCAGGTTAGGAAAAATACTAGAATCAACACATCGATTGAATGTTACAGCTAGAAATAGTGCTATTTCAATTATAATAGTTTCTATTACTTAAACGGAGAACCCACCTTTTCATAATGTCAGTGGGGTTTATTTTCATTCATTTTGAAATAAATTTAAATTTTTTAAATTTACATTGGCCCTTAACAACAATTCAGACCTGGACGCAAATGAATTCAAGGTACTAGTTGTACTTACTGGTATGTTTGTGAAAAAGGTATTAAAAGATTCAGCTATGTCTAAGTTGTTTGTTAAAAACCTATTATTAATATTTAATTTTAAATCATTATGTCGAGGCTTACTACGTCCAGTTTCATTGTTAATAATGTTCCCTGTAACTGTTATTTTATTATTGGAAGATTTAACCTTATTACTTATGTGTAAAAACTTCGCCATAGTACATGTTTTCCTAAAAATTTTGAGTAATTCTTAACGTATTCATTAAATTCAAGGGTCAAAATTACTTAGCTTCATAGCATGTAATTTATACATTCTTTTTCTACTCTTGTATATTCCTGTTGTCGCCCAATCATTTTTTGCTTTTGCATAATTGTTTTTAACTTAAATATACTGTTAAATTCAATAGGGTATGGGCCTCTGGTATGAATGAGGATCATTCACTCGGTGAAACACAGCGCAAGTGCTATTTCACACCGGTTTTCTGTGAGGCCGTGGTATCACTCCGGTCATTGCCGGTATTCATGCCGAAGCGTAGATCTCCCACGAAATAATTTACATTGCGCTCAGTAGACAAATTCACAACATTTTGCCGTACTTTAGACTTAATACTAGGTACATATTACGAACAAATATTAAATTCCCGCCATGGATTAACTTCTTTCATACATACACACTTCCAGCAGAATAAAGTTAATTATCAGGAATTAACTGGTGGCCCTGTAGCAAGTGCTCTGTGATACAGAGCACATAAACATAGTTATGATTGTTAAATTGAAGCTACAGTTAAAAATAATAGATCGACTCAGACGCCACAGCATGTACTGGATTGTCAAGGTAAATATGGTCAAAACACCAAAATCTACCATCTCCGGCGAATATTTTGATGAACTATGTTTATGGTCATCGACCTTTTTACTGTATTACTAAATTTTTTATTTATTTTTATATTTCTACCATAAATGTCACCATTGAGTAAATTATGTGATCTGCAAGAGATGGGCTCTGGAGATCGTTTTTTGTTTTTTCGAAAGACAGTCCCCATTTCGTGACATCCACATTATATATATTTTTATCATTAATTTCATCACGACGACGACTTGAAGACTCGAAGACTTGATAAATGAAGACGATAAATACTTGACATTGGCAGAAATAGCTGATCCGAGTGACCCAGCTGGTTGCCATTTCATCAAAAAAAGAAAAGATATGAGTTCTTATTATCTTGGCAGTTAATTTAAAGAATTAATGTTAATAAGGTTATTATTAATCAGCTCAGAAGGAACACTATGTGAAGCCAAATGTTTGACTATGTATTGTGATACGAGGTGGGCTCCATGTAATTAAAGCTTACAAATATTGGTTGCCTTGTTAGATTGAAACAATAGTCTAAATGCAATGACTACACGTGCGGATGTCAAAAAGGTCTTCTAATAAAAAAAAAGGACGGGCAACGCTAATAAACAATTTGAGTTATAGAGCATAAATTAGGAACAAAACACTAATGCCTCTTAAAGCGAACTTTGCCGAGAGAATCTTTCAACATCTGGATGCCATAAAGTAGAAATTCTAAGTGAACGTAATAAAAATGGGACGCCACTTGGCCAAAAGGCGATAGAAAGGTTGATGATAGGAAGCGAGGAAAGGCACTTGGTCTTGGGCAGCGCGAGAGAGAGGGCCTCGAGTCAGTGGCATAGGGAGCCGGGTGAATCGTCGTTATATTAAGTAAGTTAAAATATATCACATTGGATAAACCCAGATGAGTTCCTACCGTATATCGTACTCGTATCTTATAGGATAATAAGGTTGATAGGCATTTGTGACCCGGGTCTGAGTATCGTGATAATCGTTAGATAATTATATATAGTCTTACAGTTATATTACTAAGCATTACAACTGGTTTTATCGGTACGCTGTGTACCTACGTGCTGGGAGTTTTAACGGTTGGATACTCGGCCTTTCTGTAGGCTAATTCGGTGCTATTGCAGGGTGTGTCACTAGGAGAAGTCGGGCTCAGACCCCGGAGCGTGATGGTGTTCAGATAGTGCCGCTTATGATATTTCTGTATCGGGTAGCGTATAGCATATGGTAATGCGCTCGGATGTAAACCGCAACTAATATAGTATTTGATCTGCGGCGCAGATCGCCAAAAGTAAAAGAGCGTTAATCCATCTTAATCTTGGGTACACAATGGGATAAAGCGTGATCAGAACAAACCAATTGTAATGTGTTTAATTGTCCATAATCTTTCTCTTTGATCCGCGTGAGGTGTTTAAACCAGTGGGAAACGCGAGTCAGGTGTCGTTTTCACAGAGTTAGGCGAGGATGGAGCCTATTTTCAACCCTCTAATGAGGGTTGCTGATGATGTTTTAACGAAAACGCCTTGTCCGATAGCCGATTTATTACGTTACTCAGACTTGGCGCAAAGAGGCATCATTACAGTATGTACCTCAAGCGCAGAGTGGCACACCGTGCTTTAGTTGGTACGATTTCGTCACACCACTCCGCCGCAAAACCCACAAATAAAACAAGATAATTCAACCATTAGCCGATCTCGAGTAACATTGAATGCTATGATTGTCAACATTATAGTCGTTCCAATACTTTATTTAACTTTTGACAGATCACGCACATAAAGTTTTGTAATAATTTTTGATACAATGTACTACAGATAATACTGTACTTTATGGGCGGGCTCCGCCTACTTAGGGATGTGTCATTCGTAATTAATGACCACAGACTATAAAAACGGTTTTGAAATAAATCGATTATCGATTATATTAATAAAACACACAATAAAATTATTGTGATTATATTTTATATCAAATCACGTAAAAAGCTTTATTATTTTGCATTAAAATGCCCTAAATGTCTCTGTTTCAATGCATAAATAATTTGCGTAATGAAAACAGTTCCATCGTACTCGTACCTAGTAATGGGATCGAATGTATTCGCCGCAAATTAATGAATCTAAAATAATTGTTTAGACTTACTATAGTTGGTTCAAATAAAAACTACCTGCGGTACCTACTTGTAATGAACAGGTACAAAATGTTGAAATTCGTAGTAATTTACGGATTAAAAATAAAACAACCAAAAGAGGTACTGTAATACTAATTTTAATTATAAAGAATCGTCTTCTTCGTATGACCAGGAATCATCATCACTTGAGTTCTCAGTAATATTGATTATCATTTCTTGGATAGATAAATTGTCGAATGCAACATCCCGATCCCAATCCGACATTATCACCTTCTTTGTTTTTTCTACAACATTCGCCCAGTTTTCTGGAGTTACTTTTTCACACGCATTTTTCAGTAAATTCAGCATTTTTCTTGCGGTGAAAGGAGGAGTTGTATTGTTCCTCGCAGCATATCCTTTAACTTGTGCCCAGATCATTTCAATTGCATTATATTGGCAGTGATATGGGGGAATTCTGAGGACGGTATGCCCATGCTCTGCTGCCATTTCATCTATGACGTATCGTTTTGGCAGCTTCTGTGTTTTTAATATCTTTACTAACTCTACTTTTAGTAGGGACTCATTCACCTCTTCGCCATTGTCACGGAGCCAGTTTATAATTTCATGTTTTTTGTTGGCCTGTGTTGGTATTTTATTAATTTGACGAGAGTGATAACACATTTTTGGAATAACATTCCAATGTCTTTCAATACCTTTGTCAGAGAAGATTTTTGACCTCGGAACAAACCACTATTTCGAAGAGATTGTGTTAGTTTTTTTAATGTTGGAATCTCTTTTCTTTGGTAATAGTCGTATATATGACGACGAATAGCATCAGCGTCAAAATTGTCAACGGCTGTAACTTTACTAGGCGGACGTTTTTTCTTAGGTGTAGATAGCTTATTCTGTTCCATGCCACTGCTGCCGTAGCCTTCTTTTGTTATTTTTGCCACTGTTGGAGCACTAATACCTAATGCTGCTGCAACACGGTCTCTAACTTGAGTCACTGGTATAAGAGGCCCACCATTACGGCTTTCCTTTTCAAAGTATTCACGAAGTCGCAAGACAAACTCTCTTGTTTGTCCTTTGAGTACTTTCTTTTTTTGCATTTTGACAGTAACGAAGGCAGGAACGATACGCTCAACTCAACCAAACGTGAGAATTCACAAATAAATCAGGAGGAATATAAATACTCAACTATATTGAAGGTTACTCATTGAAATACTGTAGATTATTTTAAAATAGACATAGAGAGATTTAATAAAGATCATCAATAGTTTAATAAATACAATATTAACCACTGAATTACAACACAATACAATAATACATTTTGAAAATTCAGTTCCTTTTATATATTTTTTCATGACATAGAACCGTCATATTTGAACAACATTCTTTTAATCCATTTCTTCTTTATTTTGACAAAGGAGGTCGCACATTGAAACACATAGAAATATGAAGTACGAAATTATCTATAAAATAATGAGTTTGTTAAATCGATTAAAACTTCTTAATGCATAAAATCGATCGATGAAAGAAATCGAATAGGTAACGGGTCAGGGTATCACTATTTGATTAAGTATTAGAGCTGTCAAAAGTTAAATAAACTATTGGAACGACTATAACAGCCATGATTGTTTTTTATTACTATTACTAGTTAGTAAATGAGGAAGTTGATAAATAAAATAAGTTTATTGTTATATAAATAATTTATACCTAAATATACAGTTTAACTTTTACCAAGTTAAAATGGATAGGAGTTGCCGGTTCTCATTGCAAATATACCGGATCTGTAATAAGAAAAGAGTGATATTTTATGACTGCATTATTTTCTCAAGAATAATTATTAAAGGCAGTAGCTACTTTCGTTGTGTAAATCTGACTGCAGTGGCATATTACAGTTTAATATTTTCTACAAAGTATACTTTGAAATTGTCACAAGTTGTACAAAAATTACTTACCCTCTCTTGCTCACAATTGCGTTACCCATCCTGAGAGTACTGCCATTGCATTGGTTTGGATTTGAAACTTGATTGATATTGGAACATGCTCTACCGATGATATGGTTGGAACGAATAGTAGCCTCAAAAAATAGAACCGCGCGATCGTGAGAGCAGGTGTTAAACAACCAGCATCCAGGTTGAGGATGTATTCCTCCGTTGGGGTAGAAGTCAGCGTCGCCGATCGGGTAAAAGATCCCTAGCCTTCTACCATCAGTATGGATGACCTCAACATATTGACCATCATTTTTATTCAGAGCATACGGATTGTCATTCCATCCAGGACCAGCGGGATCCAATCCTAACAACATTAAACAAAATCAAATTAATATCAATATCGTTCATGATATGTAATCAATACAAAAAACAATTGGTGAATTGAAACTTATTAAGATAAAATATCACCTGTTAAGCGAGAAGGCCGACCAAATACTGTACGACCGGCATTTCCAATCACGTGAGCACCCAAACTGAAGCCAACCATGTGCACCTTGTTCCAGTCACCACCAGTGACGTTAATTAACCACAGGAGGAAATATCCCAGAGACCGTCCAACTGATGGTAGTGCATTGATAGTAATCTCATAATCATCATTAGCGACTGTTCTCCAATCCACAACAATGACGTTACAATCTTGATTCTCAAGGAAAGCAGCAGTGATACGGGTGTTAACCAATGAGTTTCCATTACTGTTCCATCCATGCACGATGACTTTTAGTGGTCGACTACCGAGAAAATTTGAGTTACTTACAGATTTAACGTTTCCATGAACGAGGATCTGAGGTTGGGTGGGATTTTTCCTGAAAAAAGTAAGTCAGTTAATAAATATCAATGTTTGGACGTGTACTATAAGACAATTGTGTAGAATCAGTGAAGTTACAAGCCCTTTAAGGCGTAAGTTACAAAATACACATCAAGAAAAATCAACTTCTGGCGTAATGTCTTAAACACATTGTTTAAACATAAACGTAATTATATACTAAGAAAGATAGAAACCTTGTAAAAAGCCAATATTCGTTGCTGCCAACATTTCTAGCCTGAAAGGATTTTTCTTGAGAAATCTTGTGCAAATCTACTAGATGAGGAATACCGTTGCCATCGGGCATCCATATGTAGCGGCTTTCACCTTCTACATAATGACTGTTATCTCCGGGAACTACGGGGATTGCGCTGCCAGTAGTAGCTAGAAATCAAAAATATTGTAAATATCACCACAGTTCCCTGAATTAACAAACTAAAAGCAATAAAAGTAAATGAGGTGACTCGGACTTTTCAATTACAGGCATGCAACTCTCACCAGTACAAGCCATAGCGTACATTCCCCAAATGATACTCGTTATAAACAATATTACAGTAAAAACCATTGTTGTCTCTCTTTATCTAAATTTGCCTAACATAAACTCTCCATTTTTAGGGTTCTTCTTTGATATCTAAAGTACACGGTTCATGTCAACAGATTTGTCCCTGAAAAATAAGTAGGACTTACACTTCAGTAAGATATTGTGACCATTTAATACACCTATTCACTAACCCTTCCTGGGGTATTTTCAAAAATTTATATGAGATAATACATGTCATGCATGAAAGAGTAGTATGAAATATATTCTGTTTAAAACTATCAGAATACTCACTAGCCAAAACTGCAGCCTATACGATAAAAAACTTCATGGCTTGTGCTATACAATTTCAGCAAAGTAACAAATTGTAATGCCTATATACAATTTCAGCAAAGTAACAAATTGTAATGACTAATTAGTATTGTAACGCTTTATTTATATGAAAAATATTTATCACATAAATTTTGTACTTTTTACTTTTTAGTACGATTGAGAGATTATCTTTAATGCTAGTAATAATATTTTTAGCCATTTTTCCTGTTAGTAACACATTTGTTTAAGTTTTTTCAATATTTTTATTAAATTTTAATAGATTAAAAGTGCAAAGATTACAAAAAAAGATTGCGATAGTCTGACCAACCATAAAATAACAAGTCAGATATCAAATATCTGGCCTAAGACACATTTGAATAAAAGCTTAATTGACCACTTATACTCTGATTTAGTAACTCAATGAGTTGTCGTTCTAAGTCAACTATTAAAACATTAAAAAAATGATTTGACACGTAACAATCGATATTTTTGCTTAAAGTCCTTGAAATTAAGTGTTGTGCCCCAGTCTTGCATACCACAGGTTAATTGCCGAAGAGGGGCGTATGGTTTGTCAGCGATTGGCACATGCAAAAAAATGGATGTAGCTCAGAATGAAACCTGCATTAACATTACAGGATGTCTAAAACCGATGGCGGTAGAGGTGCTTTAACGACTAACGGGCTTGCCTTTCGAGCAGTCCGTAGAGAAGTAACCTCTGCCATAGGAAACTGGAAGCAATAAAAAATTGGAACAGCATCAGCGCACTTGTTTCCCTCCCCCTATGATCCTGGGTCCTTAAGGTGGAGTCTGAAAAAGCATCTCACTTGACCGCCGTTGCGTGTGTCGCTATGCTGAATTGTTTGCATTCGTAATGGGTATGGTGACCTGACTCCTAGATTCTATTCATGCTTTTTTTGGGAACTTTTCACGGCAAATGCTAGACAGCATTTGTCGTGAAAAGTTCCCTCGTTAAATTTTTATCCCCTAGGCAGAAAAATTACCTACAGGAGGTGAGCTCCCCTAACTAACCTAGAAGGTGTTCAATATATTGTATACTCAGGTTAAAGGATGCAAGGACAATTTGACGCTTTGGAGATTTATCTGACACCAATTGTGACGTGTCTATACAGACAATGGGCCACTTGCTGTGCACGCCTGACCACTCATACATACCAAGCAAGCCCAAACACCATTCGCGTTGGAGAGTACTGGACCAAAACCGTATAAGTGTTGCCATTGATACAATAAGAAGAAGAATTGAATCAGTTAACAGAGATATCAGATTCTTATCTATTCTTCTTGTCTTTCTTCTTACCTATTATTTACATTGCATTCTTGCATTCATAACAAAATATCTGCTTTCATTCATTCACATTCATTTTTATCGGTATCGGTAAATATCCGGTATGCTTCCAGCTGTAGCTAGGAGGAAAAATGTACAGGGCCAGTTTCCGATATTGTGGAAGACGGGGAAACTAGTCCTCGTCCGCAAGGCCTCCCTACCTCCGCCGTATAGTTGGAGCATATCTGTCGGAGAGAGCCGTTATCTACCCGAGTAGGACCGGTCTCGGTCGACGTGAAATGTCTTGCGGTGTCCCGCAGGGGTCGGCCTTAGGTCCGCTCCTGCGGAACATTGGCTAGGACTGGGTGCTCCGCGGTGCATTCTTAGATAGTGTCGCTGTCGCGTGTTATGTGGGTGACACGCTTGTGACGGCGAGTAGCGAGTCCAACATAATCACAAATGGTATCCGACGGGATTTCCGCACAAAAAAATATGGGGAAAAATCTACATTATTAAAACACGCCATTTTTTTTTTCTTATATAGGTACACTGTTAATTACATAAAATATCAATATATATATATATAAATAATCTAGATTAGGCTATAGTAGAGTGCAGATTAAAAAGTAGAATCGTGTACAGTTGTATCGATAATAAAATTTCCAATATTAGATAAACAACTTAATAACGTAGCTTCCTTGTAATGCGATGAAGAGAAAGAAGGAAGATAACACGACATTTTTCGGACTTCAAAAAAAGACTTTTTTGTTGTTTTTAAAAATAAACTTATTGCTATTGTTGCCTATCTCTTGCATCTTCAAGTGTATTAAGTACAGTACAGTACAGTAGCAGTATAATACTATAAAATTAGCTATTTCTAGGTTAGACCTGACACAAGAAAAATCGAAGTTTATCACAGTGCCTGACAAAATCAGCTTAGCAATACATGCATATCACAACAGAAAAGTAGCACCTGATACACTTCTAAACAAAAAAAGGTCGCTTCGGAATTTTGTTTAAAATTTCTATAGATTCGAATCTATATGATTTTATTCAATTCGGAAAAACTTTGGGTTTTTCTGGATTGAATAAAATCATTTTCCTTTCTATACTACCGTACAGGACGAGTTAATATGAAATGAACTCCAATAGTCCATCTGAGTTGCTCATGTAAACTTCACGTCATTTATAGCTGTAAAATCTGACTAAAATGAAATTCATTTATAACTGTCGAATCGTGGCGGCTCCAATCTACACCATGGGCCGACACAGCCAGGGCTGTGTAGGGCACTAAATACCCCCAAAAAGGTATACCGCAACTTGCAAGGGCAAGCAAGCTGCGAGTGAACATCTCCTCTCCTAATAGAAAATGACAGCACAAAACAATACAGGGTGTAAAAAGACGACTACCGAAAACGAAAGAGGCTGATCCAGTGCCCGAAAACTTATAAAAAAAACAAACAGTCGTTGTCCGGTCCTGTCCTGTTGTCCTTAAAAAAAATTGTAGCCGGAAAAAACAATGTGTCAAGATTTTTATTAATTTCCGAAGCCAGCAATGTATTATTGCGCGCACCGCGTAGCTACTTGAATGCCTATTTATAACTATTTAATGTAACTACCTACGCGTCGGTAAAGTTGCTAATGCCTACTAACGAAAATAGGTAGTGACTTTGTACTCTACGTACCTAATTCTGTGGTAGCCTCGGTCGACTCAGAAATGGCTCAAACTGAGCTCCTTCTCGGTCATAGCACAGCTGAGCTCGTCTGGATGTAGACCGATGAACGCGATCCAGGAATGTAGAGTCCTCAGCACTTCTTGAGTTCAGGTCTGAGAATACTGAGATGATACGGCTTCTCATTTCTTCAGCCGTATCGCACTCCCGATCGAAGACGCGTTCCTTGACATGACCCCATAGAAAAAAATCCAATGGATTCAAGTCAGGTGACCAAGGAGACCATCCACGAGGTCCAAATCGTCCAATCCACTGGTTTGGGAACTCTTGATTAAGCTGTTCCCGCACTGACCGGATTGTGTGCGGTGGTGCGCCATCGTGCTGGAACCACATGTGTCTTCGCTGGGCTAGTGGAATGTCGTCCAGATATGAGGTCACTGGACCTTTTATTAGGTCGAGGTATGCCATCCCGTTCATTCTCGAGGGCAAGAACACGGGCCCTAGAATCGTCATCTGATGGATACCTGCCCAAACGTTTACAGACCACCGTACCTGATGTCCTGTGTCTTGAAACGCACGAGGATTAGTATGCGACCAATAGTGAGAATTCCGTCGGATCCACATACCATTTCGCGTGAAGGTTGATTCGTCTGTCCATAAAACATTTTAGGATTATCTTTGCCCAGTATCACGGTAAATACGCAAGGCCCGTGATGCATTTCCTCGAGCTTTACCATAGCACATAATCATTTGCCCATATTCCCTCGCACTAAACGTTATGAAAAAAGCACTATCACTGTTATAACGAAAAAGTACTTAATTAACTTACTATACCTACTAAAAAAAAGGAAAATTACAACACTAATTTACTCAACACAAATTTACTTTCGCGAAAGGCAAGTACCTAATTGCAAATTATAATGCACCACGCAAGCGTTCAGCCAGTACGAACATTGAGGACCAACTAGCCATGGTCAATAAATAACCAATAAATTTATAATTAGAGACACGAAAAAAGTATCGATACTTTATGAGTACGATACATTTTAACACGCTTTTATTAGCTTGACCTGTATGTATTTATGTAACGGAATCTTAATCGTAAAAAGTAGAAAATAAATTGTAGTTTAAAAAACTAAAAACATGCTTTGAGACAAACTTCTTAGCACTCCATGGATTCACCGTGCGGGTGCCGGGTCCATCGTGTGGCAAAGGGAGAAACTCAAAGCAGTTCCCAGGACTTACGACCCAGGTGTAGGTTTAAGGAGGCCCCCTTTAAGATGCGCATCAACGCTCACCTTCACTCTCGAGTTTCCCACCCTACCTAGCCAAATTTGATAGGAACCTGTAAGTGCAGACTTGGATACTCTTTCTAAAATAGAACTTACTGCAGATCTCGACAGGCCAAGGTTTTTCAGAAGGTTACAGAGAGATTTAGCTGGTATACCTCTCGCTCCTACTTCTACCGCGTATAAATTAACCACATAGCCATTTTTGTTTGGTTCAGTTGTTAGATCGTAATACGAGTATTTATTTAATTTTATTGTATGGTCTTTAGGAATATTAGTTTCCCACGGAACAGTAAGCTCTACTAATATAATATTATGTGTTTAATTTGTCTAGAGAAGAGGAATATGTCCGGTCTGGATGACGAAACACCAACATCCTCTGGGATTTTATAGTGCTTATCATACGTATCCATCAAAATAGTACAGTCAGGTGCAGTACCTAGGATTGAGAACGGCTTGCTTTTAGATTTGGTAGTTGAGCCATCCTTTATAAAGTTAATTGGTCGTTTATTTGTAGTCAATCCTTTTTGGGCTCTAGCTACTGAAAGACTTACTGCTTAGCGAAACTCATCTGGCTGACAGCGGCATGCTTTGCGAGTCTCTTGGCGGGTACACATACTTCTGGTCGGGGAGGCCCACATCAGAGCGCGCTGCTAGTGGCGTTGGGTTAGCGATTAGGAACAATATCGCACGCACTCTGTTGGAGCCGCCCAAGGGCCTCACGCCAGATGGTGTCGGCTACGCTGCACTCGCCGCAGTAGAGAGAAAGTTATATTTAACACTCAAAGTCACTTGTACTGTGGTCTAGAGCAAAAGCATCGACGCCCCACGCAGCGCGCCTCAGGATCAATCCAAAATTTTCATAGATGAATTGGGATGCAACATCATTATTAAGTTATGATACAAATTTCTTTAAATTTATGCCTCAGTGACTGCCTATAACCAAGATTATAAATTGCACGAATAGCCCTCTTCTGCAACACAAAGATAGTTTGAATGTCAGTAGCATGCCTCCGCAACAAAATACCATATGACATTACACCGTGAAAATAACTAAAAGATACTAATCAAGCTGTTTCTACATTGGAGAATTAACCAGCTCATTCATTGCCAGCATGTGCTCCCTCATTTGCTTCTCAAAACTATTATATTTGTTTGTCACAGACACAATTTTCTCACCAAGACAGTCTAAATGAGATTTTATGTTTCATTGTTTATGTGACAACTTTTTAATTGTTCTGAGTACATGTCCAATTTTTCAAGTAATAATAATGTCTCTCTACTTAATTTTACGTTCTTAATAAAAATCCTTTACCTATGTATCAACTTCTGGTTTTTCTAATATATTTATTGATTTTAATATATTTTTTGAGTTTATTTTTACTATATTTAACATTCCTACCAGACTTATTTATGGCAACATTGTAGTAGGGTTATGGTAACTGACAGCGACCATACTCGGGCCTTGACAACCAGCTCATCAAAGAGACTTTGGTTCAGCTCAGTAGTGGTGCTAAGTTGAGTCATTTCTAACTGTACATTCTTAATGTTGTATGCGGTCAAGAGCAAGTTCATACTCAGCACTGTTGAACCCATCATCTGATTTCGAAAACGTAGCCAGAGCATGGCCGTGGATGGATGCTACATCCGCGTGTGCCTAAACAAAGAGTTTAGTACGTAGACTGTGCCCGCTTCGGTACGAGTAGGTGCTGTCTGGGAGGGGTCCATATTTTTTTTATTTTTTTTTATTTGTGTCTGGATGTACTGGATTGTCAAGGTAAATAAGGTGAAAACAACAAAATCTAGTGCCCGCTTGTGTCGATCTATAACTTCCAGTTTCCAAAGTGCGTAGGACCTTACGAAAAGAATATTCAGGTATAATAGTGTCAGTATTGCATGAATGGTAAAGAGTATGTAAGCTGATGTCGCCTGAATTAATTTTTTGAAATGCTCCAAAAGAAAATGTAAAAATCACTCGGTGATATCGTTGAAGGTTTGAGACTATTAAACATAGAAATCATTCAAGGTGCACATCTACTTGAATTCAGTTGCAAAATCTACTGCTAAAAATAATTCGTGACTGGATTATAAATTATATTTTTTTTCTAAGTAAATCTTTACAGATATTTTCACACGTCGGATTTTATAATTAGAAGAGGCCGGCATTTTCTAAGACTCACTCTGGGAAGAATAGTATAGGTTAAAGCATCGTTGACTATTCGTATCTTCTAAGCGAAGATGATGCATGGACCAGCCATCGTCTCCTTCGCTTCGAAAGAAACGACCCGCCTCAAGACGACACCGCAAGCGATGACATTTTAGTGAGCATGATGAACTATAGTCGAGATACTGATAAAAATTACCATAATAATCGTTACGCATTACTTTCAACAAACAATGGTTTGTTAATAATTCAGCCCAATCACAATACAAAGGAGTTCATGTGTATATTAGGTCTTTACCTATGAAATTGCCGTTTTGTATGCAATAAGTAGTAGAAGAAAGTACTTATTTTTTCAAACTTTTTTATTTCTGTTATTCGAAGTAATCACCCATGCAATCGACGCATCTTTGCCAACGCATTGGCAGTTTATTGATGCCTTTCTTGTAAAAATCAGCTGGACGGGAGGCAACAAACTCTTCAAAGGCATTTTGTACTGCCTCTCGGGAATTGAATTTTTTACCCACTAAAAAGTTGTCTAAATTTTGTAAAAAGTAATAGTCGGTAGGTGCAAGGTCTGGTGAGTATGGCGGATGAGGGAGAGCTTCCAATCCCAGCTCTTGCAGCTTGGAGACTGTCTGTTGCGCAGTATGGGGTCGCGCGTTGTCGTGAAGGAGCAGTGGGGACGACCGATTGACCAAAGCTGGTTGCAGATGTGCAAGCTTCTCCATCATTCTCTCCAGTTCTTCACAGTACACATCTGCATTAATGCTCATGCCGTTTTGTAAAAAGCTGTGGTGAATCACACCCGCACTAGACCACCAAACAGTGACCATCACCTTTTTAGGGGTCATTTTTGGTTTAGGGCATTGCTTTGGTGCTGAACCAGGGTCTAACCAACTTGCTGAGCGCTTTCGATTATCGAACAGAATCCATTTTTAGTCGCACGCAACTATTCGTTTCAAAATTCCTTCATTTCTTTGCCTGTTGAGCAGCGAAAGGCAGGTCTCGACGCGTACGTTGCGCTGGCGATCGTTAAGGTCGTGGGGCACCCATCTATCAAGCTTTTTTACCTTGCCAATTTGTCGTAAATGGATCAATATTGTTTTGATGCTTACATTAAAAGCTGCTGCTAGCTCAGCTGTAGATTGAGTTTCGTCAGCTTCCACAATCGCCTTTAATTCATTATTGTTAACCAAAGTCTCCGGACGACCACGAGCTTCATTTTTCAAGTCAAAATTTCCAGAACGGAACCGGGAAAACCTATAAAGGGTTGTGCGTTCGTTTGTACAGTTCTCTCCGTAAACGTTTTTGATGTTACGTGCCGTTTGTGTCGCGTTGGTGCCACGACGGAACTCATATTCCATAATTACACGAATTTTTAAAGTATCCATTATGACGAAAAATGTTCAAATGTAATAAAAATACAACGCTAATCAAAAAACAAAAGACTGAGTTTGTAAATAGAATGTCATGGTTTTAAAACAAAATTAATTTGAATTTAGAATACAGAGCCATTACAAACTTTTTTTTATTTGAAATGACCAGTACTGAAGAAACGCAATTTCATAGGTAAAGACCTATTATAATAACACCTTAAGACCATGACTGTCTGTCATTTGTTTAATATTGTGTACATCACTGTTTTTCTCATAGGATACACGAAAATTCAAGGTACTAGTTGTACTAACTGGTTTGTTTATGAAAAAGGTATTTAAAGATTCAGCTATGTCTAAGTTGTTTGTTAAAAACCTATTATTAATATATATTGGCACTATTATAAAACTTCGTGTAATTCTTAATGTCTTCATAAAATTTTGGGTCAAAATTTAATGAATACAATAAGATTGATGATGATGGTTTTGGATAATATACTCATAATTTACTCAATGATGATATACCATCATTGAGTAAATTATGTGATCTGCAAGAGACAGTCTCTATTATCTTAGTAGTTAATTTAAAGAATTAATATTAATAAGGTCATTATTAATCAGCTCGGAAGGAGCAACCCGCCACAAAACTCACAAATGAAACAAGATAATTTAACCGTTAGCCGATCTCGAATAAAATTGAATGCTATGATTGTCAACCGTAACAGCCATGATTGTTTTTTGTTACTATTACTAATTAGTAAGTGAGAAAGTTGATAAATAAAACAAGTTTATCGTTATATAAATAATTTATACCTAAACTTACAGTTTAACTTTTGCCAAGTTGAAATGGATAGGAGTTGTCGGTTCTCATTGCAAATATACCGAATCTGTAATAATGAGAAAAAGTGATATTTTATGACTGCATTATTTTCTCAAAAATAAATTTTCAAAGTAGCTACTTTCGATGTGTATAGTAAATCTGACTGCAGCGGCATATTAAAGTTTAGTATTTTCTACAAAGTATACTTTGACATTGTCACAAGTTGTACATAAATTACTTACCCTCTCTTGCTCACAATTGCGTTACCCATCCTGAGAGTACTGCCATTGCATTGGTTTGGATTTGAAACTTGATTGATATTGGAACATGCTCTACCGATGATATGGTTGTAACGAATAGTAGCCTCAAAAAATAGAATCGCGCGATTATGGGAGCACGTGCTAAACAACTGACATCCAGGTTGAGGATGTGTTCCTCCATTGGGGTAGAAGTCAGCGTCACCAATCGGGTTAAAGATGCCTAGAAATCTACCATCGGTATGGATAACCTCAACGTATTGACCATCATTTTTATTCAGAGTATACGGATTGTCATTCCATCCAGGACCAGCGGGATCCAATCCTGATGACATTAAACAAAATCAAATTAATATCAATATCGTTAATGATATGTAATCGATACAAAAAAAATGGGCGGATTGAAACTTATTAAGATAAAATATCACCTGTTAAGCGAGAAGGCCGACCAAATACTGTACGACCGGCGTTTCCAATCACGTGAGCACCCAAACTGAAGCCAACCATGTGTACCTTGTTCCAGTCACCACCAGTGACGTTAATTAACCACAGGAGGAAATATCCCAGAGACCGTCCCACTGACGGTAGTGTATTCATAATATTGTCATAATCATCATTAGCGACTGTTCTCCAATCCACAACAATGACGTTACAATCTTGATTCTCAAGGAAAGCAGCAGTGATACGGGTGTTAACCATTGAGTTCCCATTACTGTTCCATCCATGCACGATGACTTTTAGTGGTCGACTACCGTGAAAATTTGAGTTACTTACAGAGTTAACGTTTCCATAAACGAGGACCTGACGTTGGGTGAGATTTTGCCTGAAAAAAATAATAATCAGATAATAAATATCAATGTTTGGACGTGTACTATAAGAAAATTGTATAGAATCAGTGAAGTTACAAGCCCTTTAAGGCGTAACTTACAAAATACACATCAAGAAAAATCAAGTACTGGCGTAAGGTCTTAAACATATTGTTTAAACATAACCGTAATTATGTACTAAGAAAGATAGATACCTCGTAAAAAGCCAATATTCGTTGCTGCCAACATTTCTATCCTGAAAGGATTTTTCTTGAAAAGTCTTGTGCAAATCTACTAGATGAGGAATACCGTTGCCATCGGGCATCCATATGTAGCGGCTTTCACCTTCTACATAGTGACTGTTATCTCCGGGAACTACGGGGATTGCGCTGCCAGAAGTAGCTGGAAATCAAAAATATTCTAATATCACCATAGTTCCCTGAATTAACAAATTAAAAGCAATAAAAGTAAATGAGATGACTCGGATTTTTAAACTACAGGCATGCAACTCTCACCAGTTCAAGCTATAGCTTAGATTCCCCAATTTTTTTTAATTTTATCTAAATTTGTCTTCCATAAACTCTAAATTTTTAGGGTTTTTCTTTGATATCTAAAGTACGCGGTTCATGTCAACATATGTGTCCCTTTTAAATAAGTATGACTTACACTATATTGTGACCATTTAATACACCTATTCACTAACCTTTCCTGGGGTATTGCCAAAAATTTATATAATGTAATACATGTAATGCGTGAAAGAGTAGTATAATATATATTCTGTTTAAATCTATCAAAATACTCACTAGCCAAAACTGCAGCCAATACTACAAAAAACTTCATGGCTTGTGCTATACAATTTCAGCAAAGTAGCAAATTTTAATGACTAATTAGTTTTGTAACGCTTTATTTATATGATAAATATTTATCATATAAATTTTGTACTTAAGGTGATTGAGAGATAACCTTTTTATGCCAGTAATAATATTTTTAGCCATTTTTTTATTAGTAACACATTTATTTAAGTATTTTTTTTATTAAATTTTAATGGATTAAAAGTGCAAAGATTATTAAAAAAAAAATTTTCAAAAGACTGACCAATTATAAAATAACAAGTCAGATATCAAATATCTGGGCTAAGGCACATTTGAATAAAAGCTTAATTGACCACTAATACTCTGATTTAGTAACTACACTTGACGTTCAAAGCCAACTATTAAAACATAAAACAAAAAGGATTTGACACGTAACAATCGACATTTTTGCTTAAAGTCCTTGAAATGTATGCCTGTCTTGTGTTCCGCAGGTTTGTCAGCGATCGGATAAATTACAGGATGTCTGAAACCGACGGCGGTAGAGATGCTTTAACGACTAACGGGCTTGCCTTTCCAGCAGTCCATAGAAAAGTTGCCTCTGCCATAAGAAACTGGAAACAGTAAAAAAGCGGCACATCATCAACGTACTTGTTTCCCTCCCTCTATGATCCCGGATCCCTTAGGTGGGGCGTGAAAAAGCATCTCACTTGATCGCCATTGCGTGGGTCACTAAATGCGCCATGCTAAATTGTTTGCATTCGTAATGGGAATGGTAACCTTACTCCTAGATTCTATTCATGCTTTCTATCGAGTCTAGTAGAGTCACTTTGGCAACTTTTGAAATACAAAAAATACAAAAAACTAATATTCTGAAAGTCTAATCAGTTTCCTCAATATCATCCCTGTCGAAAATATTAACGCTTCCAAGGTCAGAGAAAGCATTTGCCGTGTAAAATTTAAACTTTTATCCCCTAGGTAGAAAAATTACCTAAAGGAGGTGAGCTTCCCTTACTAACCTAGAAGGTGCTCAAGGTGTGTAGTCAGGTTAAAGGATGCAAGGACAATTTGACACTTTAGAGATTTATCTGACACCAATTGTGACGTGTCTATACAGACAATGGGCCACTTACTGTGCACGCCTGACCACTCATACATACCAAGCAAGCCCAAACACCATTCGCGTCGGAGAGCACTAGACCAAAACCGTCTAAGTGTTGCCATTGACACGATAAGAAGAAGAATTGAATCAGTTAACAGAGACATCAGATTCTTATCTAATTTTCTTGTCTTTCTTCTTACCTATTATTTACATTTCATTCTTGCATTCATAACAAAATATCTGCTTCCTCATTCACATTCATTTTTATCGGTCTCACCATTATTGAAGTGAAAACTTCTTTAGCGGCGCTGTGTACTTTTTTGGAATGGGTAAAAATGTATAAACTCGCGTCAGGTCACGTGACCATAAACTCGCGTCAGGTCACGTGTCCTGATCGAAAAAATTCGTAAGACGGATGTTTATTGTTAACAGCGCCATCTACCGATATACTTTGGTAGCATTCGTTTTTCTAGATAGTGGTCCTTTCTCAATATGATTTTATATACTCAAAGTTAATATTTCAGTATCTTAAAGTGATTTACAATAAATTAAAATAACGATTTTCTACTTTCACAAAACTTTTGTAAATCGAAAAGATTGTTTACAATTTTTTTGAAAACAGCGACATCTATTGGAGTATCAAAGCTTTACTTCCATTTACTACTTACAATCATAATAATTTTTAGTTCTTTTTATTGCACACTATTAAAAAAAGCATAGGTGTTCATTTCAGGTAAGTTAAAACAAACGTTTGTTTATAGTTATGAGTTTTCACTTCTGTCGGCAGTGCTTATGACTGCTTTGTGTTTTTTATTTTTTTTACTTATCTACACTGTTAATCATATAACGTATCAATACATATATAATCTAGATTAGGCTATAGTGGATTGCAGATTGAGAAGGAGAATCGCGTACAGTTGTATCGATAATAATCTCGAATTCAATCTACTAAGAAACATTAGTACAGATTTTATTTAAGTATTTACATCGTTTGTAGTTGCTGTTAGTATAGTTGTTTATAACCACACTAGATGTCAGCCAGCCATCGTTTCTGCTAGTAACGCATACACCATCTAATGTCTTGTTTCTTATCCGACTGTCGCCTGCGGTGTCTGCGGTGTTCCCGGACCAATACGACCTTCAAACCTTCAAGAAAAGACCGTACTCCTTCCTAAAAGGCTGGCAACGCACTTGTAACGCCTCTGGTGTTGCGGGTGTCCATGGGCGGCGGTAATCACTTGCCATCAGGCGACAAGTCTGTTTGTTTGCCTTCTATATAATAAAAAAAACCCTGTGCCTAAATTGCTCTTAGTGTAACCAATTGTTATTTTATCAATTTGTTTTAAATTGAATTCATGTCCGTTTAATTTTTATTTTCAGTATTTAATAATTGGCTTTATTTTAAATTAACTATATTAGTAATTGAAATTTTCGTCTGTAGGTAAATAACTTAACCCCTTTATAGAAATTAAGGATTTCAGTCAGTGCTCGCCTTCACCGGTTTTACAACATTTCGGATCCAGCCAAAATATAGTTATAGTTCTAGCGATAGTTTTAATGAGTTTAAATATTTGAGTCGATTAATAAACACCACCTTACTTTTTTTTAAATTAATTTATTTTTTTATGTTGTAGTAATTTAATTACTTTCCACACTTCTAAACTGAACTTGTTCTTTTCTTTTTAGTTTTTGGATTAAGTTTTCAGTAATTTTTTTGTTTCATACTAGGTCGTCAATAGCACGACTGATCATATTCATATTATTGGCATGTCGAACGTACACAGCGCATCTCTGCTACGGCATTTTATCTATTTTTATAATTCTTTGAAGTATATATTGTTCTAAATAAAGGTTTTAATAATTATTCGAAGTCGACTTAAATTATATATTTCTATTAGCACCTAATCTTATATATAATTATTCCGAATTTCTCATTAAAAATGACATGAAACATATTAGATTAGATTAAATGGATTGATTTGAATCATGTTTTGACCTTGACTGGCATTGGTTGTATCTTGAACAGCATATATTACGTAATTGTGTATATTCTTGTAGTATATATAGTTATATCTTATTAATGCAGGAACAAAAGACGAGAATGAAAAAAACACTAATGCTAAAATACTCGATTGCGAGAAAAATATAATTTCAAACATTTTACTGCAGGCGTTTGTTAATTTATTTCAATATAGAAGGTTCTGAAAATAGAAAAATACATAAATATGTACATTGAATACTGAAAGATTACTTCACAACCTAAAAGCTCTTTATGTGTGGTCTTGGAATTGTATTGATGTTTTTAAAATAATAAAAATAACACCAAATTACTTTTAATGACGCTTTTTTATAACCACTTCGATACCGACAAAGAATGCTGTTCACACAATAAACAATTCAGTTTCGTGTATAGGTAGTTGTTTCTAGCTGTGAGTCATGAACTATTTTTTTTTTCTATATCTGCCAACAATAGGCAGATATATAAAATTATTATCATAGTCTTATGATAATCATCTATTTTTAATAATATTTTACAGACGTCGCTATTGAATTTATATCTACTGATTATCTCACTAATTAATTGTATTAACGTAATCAGCGGTGATATTTATAATTTAAGGGAATTCCAGTTAGTGGTAAATTAATCAATTAAAGAAAACAAACTACTAGTCGATTAATAGTTTCATTGCGTTTATTGTTCCGGCAGCAACTGTGCATCGAAGTGCGAGTCTTTATATAATGTCTTGAAACTATTGTAAAGCTACAAAAGATTTTGTTGAGTACACTAAAATAAGCAGTTTAAGGATTCTGTCTGTCTCTCAAGAGAACTGAGGTCAGAAAATTGTTCCGTGTAATAGTAGTATTTTTGAAAGACGCGACAGTAAATTTCATGTAACCTGAGTACTAATTTAAGTGTATTGTAAGAAGTATTCCGTAGTAACTTGAATCCTTGAAAAGTTAAACATTACAATACGTGAATCAATTACTAGTCAATGGGTAAAATTATTATTTTTGTTTTCAGGACAATGTTGACATTCGCTCCGTCCGTGAATCCGTCCTGAACGCTCTTCTTTAGTATAGTTATGTTTGACAAACGACGCCAATATTTACGTTACTTTTAAAAAGAAAGTTAATACACTTGTCTAAACCTGCCGGAGTTGGGTTTTAAATAATAAATAAACTTTGATGGGAGATTTTAAATTATTTATTACGACTAACCATTTGCACAACAAATTTTAAAGCAATACGTAGGACACATAAAAACTAAATCTATTATTTAATAAAAATGCATTTTGTTTGCATATGCTGAACTTTATATCTATCACAGCTGATTGGGATGTTTCAAGTTTTTAGGTGCTCTTTTCTGTGTTGACTCTGTTATTTTCTCTTCGGGCGTCGTTGAACTGCTGGTTTCAGATGAGCTTGCCGGTTTTGTTGAGTTACTTGGTACTTCTAAAATACTACTTAGTAAAGCGATACTCTGTTGGGCAGTCTGATAGACACCAGCAAAGAACTTGTTAGGATCAAAATCAATGTCGGTTTCGCTGGCGTCATCCTCATTAGTATTTTCTTCAGTATTTTCCTGTTCACTTTCAAATCTGTAAAAAAATGATATGTTTGAAATTGTACTTCTTATCTTAATTTTTTTTTTTTATTGTTGTCACAATATAAGACCACTTTTGGGCACGTCCAGAGCAACATCGTGTAAATTTCGGGCGATTCGAAGGTATCTAGTATTAGGTAGTATAAGTAGTGCCTATTAGTTGATTTCATATTCACTCATACATGTACTTAATTATAACTAATGAACCGCATAAGTTTGATGATAAACGATTGTAAGAGGTTTCCATTTTTTAAGTACATCATTGTAATATATGAATTGATTTTTACTATGAGAAGCTTGAGCTATAATTTACTTAAGTTGAAAGTTAGTCTTTGTCAAATTGACTATGACATACACAATGATGTGTTGTCTCTGTAGTTTTTTGTAGATATAATACATTATAATACTCGGAATGATTATCTCAAATAACGTATGACGCGTAGTTAATTCCAATCAAGATAATTCTAGTACAAATTTAGTAGAATATAAGTGATAAAGCTGGTGTGATTTAAAATGATTTTTATCATTTTTGGTCTTATCTAGGTACTTCTTGTTATTGATTATTTTTTTGTGATTGATTGTCACATTAATTATACAAATTAGGTATTTATACTATTTTGTTTTTCTTCTTCCTAGCCTTTATTATTCCCTTTATTATTTGGGGTCAGCTTCAAGTTCAACCAGTTTTTCCTGAATGTCAGTTTTTCTACAGAGTGCTTATACTATTTCGTTAATATTGTAAATTGAATTTTAATGCTGAAGTCGTGTAAAAATGTGTGGGCAAGTGAGTTTTTGCCTGCAAACTTACAAATCACTAGGTGGTTCTGCCATTTCCATTCCTGCATCATTGGCTTTGAAGCAACCTAGAGGAATTTTGTTCTGGGACAAGAATATGGTGCCCGGTTCAAGATGAACGCATCCTCGGAGGCCGTCAGCAGTGGGAGCCATTCGAGTGAAGACTGCACACATTTGGAATAACATACTCATTACCAAGCATATAGGGCCTGGACTGGTCACTGTAATTCAAAAATTTATATTTTATTTTCATGTTATTACTTATTACCTACACATATTACATTAACTACGAACTGCCAAACAATCAGTAATTTCGGTATACGTCATATGTTCCCATTTCGACCCGAAAACTTATGTAATGTAATTTTTTGTCTAGTTCTAAGTAGGTAATTTTCCTCCATATATGTTAGAAGATTAAATAAAAAAATATTTCTCATTCATTGTCAGTGTATGACATACATAAATTGAGGCAAAAATTACTAGAAAATTATTTTGATAACATTAAATAATAGTAATAATTAAATTTATTGCACAAAAACATATAGGTACAATTTATTTAACTAAAGCTAGGTTAATTTACAAATCGAACATGAGGTAGTCTCCCTTGCCAAACTCAACTTAACTAGTGTTAACAAACTACGTAAGCTATAAAATTAAGTACAATAATTCTATAGTATGACTACTGATCAAAAAAATATCTAAATGAAAAGTGCAATTGAACTTTTCTTTGTGTGTATGTGGGTATGGTACGTAGGTGTGTGCGCGTGTGTTGTATTATATCCAAAACTTTGAAACCAATTAGTAACTTTAATCTTTGACTGTGATTATTTATCACACATACATATTTTTACCTATATTTACGCATTTTTATTATATCTGATAAGAGTTGAAAATAAGTAGTGATTCATAGTCCACTCAATTTTATTAAATTTCATTATTTGTTTTTCTCGGTGTCTTTATAGCAGTAAACACATATATACCAAAAAAAAAGCAATTCATCAACGGTCTTTTTTTTATTAGTCTACTTCTGAACATTAGCCAAAATTTCGTTTCTCCTTAGAAACGAAATTTTGGCTTACTCTACCATGCAGACCAGGTAGAATTGATATAGCTTTGGTTTCGAGTTTTCCTTCTCGTTGCAGTACTATTATCCTACGTATTTTACTCCGTTATTCGGCTTTTACAGCACCTACAGGTGAATAGAGATGATGACATTATTCCTAATCCGTTACTCCACAGAGTGTTACAAACGTTCTTGCTTTCAATACTGAACATATCATTTAAAGTTACCTTGTTCGTGCCTAAACTTATTTCATATCAGTTCAACAATTTGATTTATATTTCTAAAACAAATATTTCATTTGTTTTAATATTAATCTTTTCATAAGTGACTAAATAAACTGAATTGTGTCAAAAAGATAAACTATAGCAATCACTTCTAATACAAGTGAGATTATTTAATATACACGCGGTACACGGTAGCCAAAGTTGATGATGATTAAGTGGCTTGAAAGTCTAAAAACTCGTACTCTCGAAATGTAATATCGATTACATCCGACTTTCACGTTGTTCGAGAAACTTCTAGATGCAAATAACAGGCTATTGCAACCGCCATATTAGCGGAACCACTTTCTTTAGAAATTCAGTTGCCCTTATTGACTCTTACGTTTGCAAACTATATTATTAAACTGCTTATATTGAAGATGTGTGTAATTTATTAGTTATGAAATGAATTTATCAACTAGTATGTTTATAAATGTTTTCCTATAGGTCTTTAAAATAGTAAATATGCTGGTAATGTACTCGTAATTTAAAATGATACATACTTTGTACTTTCTCATATTCAATTTTCTTCCCATGGGAGACCTGTACGAAGTATCCTTCTTCTTTAGACATGTACCTCATGTGAATACACTCTGAAATTGAACAAAAAAAATTAAGTGTGATTTGTTTTGTATATATTTTATTCTAAAATATTAAAAACGAAAACATTCGCATGAACTAGTGAATGATACAAAATTCTAACAGGCTGGAAGCCTATTTATAATTTATTGAAATTGTTGATGATTTATATTATTGCTTTTCATCCAAATGAGTCGTCATTTAAGATTAAATATAAAAATATTTATCAGTAACTTATTTTCCCAATTGCCTATAAAATTTAAGCTTCTAATAAATGTCTAAAACTTTGTCATGCCTATTTTTGCAATTTTCCATTTAAGCTTAAATTTAGTGAACTTTAAAGCACTTGTAAGATTAAGGGATTGCACTAACTACGCCTAAACATTTAATGATATATAAATTAGTTTAAGTGGTAAATCTGCTTAAATTAACAACTTTTTGTATTTTTTATCACCATATCTTAAAACAAAATCAACTTAAATACTTAATTTTGGACTGGATTTTATTTAACTTGTTTTAAGTTTTTTCTGTTTATTTCAAACGTGAATAAATGTACGTATGCGATATGTACTTACTTGCTCCTTCCGGATCATAGCTCGTGATGTTGGTATCGATACAGCAGACACAAGCTGGACCCTTACACTTCCACTTGCAGTTAATGTCATTGCGAATCTCTGGCGCTGCCTGTGGCTGTGTAACTTCTAACAACTTCTTACTGTCCTCCCAGTTGAATATATCTAGACCAACAAAATTTAGCATTGTATTTTGTATCATTCTTATTAATGCTCAGTGACTATTTTAACCATGGCTTCAAATTCCAAAAAACATAAGTTTACTGAAGAAAAAAAAAACAAAAAAAAAACATTTGCATTCGGCTTTGTTACTTTCCTGATGCCTAAAATCTTTCTTACTTGAGCTACATAGTACACGTAAACGTAAAAAAATATAATTGCACGAATGATTTATATCTGATATTGAAAGTTTCTCATTTTTTGTTTTAAAATCCATCAAACTTTGTTGTGGGTTTATAATGTAATAATTAAGTAATTTATTATATATTTATACATATAGTAATTAATATATTTATTCATTTGATTGAATAGAGAATTAACAAAGAACAGAGTAAACTTTAAGAAATAAAAATGATAATGCATCCTATAAACATATAAATTGCTAGACATCAATGTATAGGACATTGATGTCTATGTCTTATTTTTCAGCAGTTACATTTTGTAAGTGCGTGTATGAAATTAGTCGAAATTGATTTGTGTTTAAGCTAATAACATTGTTGAATAATTAATCAAATACATTATGCATTACACTATACCACAGGTTATTAAGTACGCATTACTGTCGGCAGTTTTAATATCACGACATGCAATAAAATAAAATGTTCAATTAAAGTGAACAATTTTCACTTGAACTATGCTTAGTAAAAACGTTTCGTCATTCCTTTAAAAGCTATAGAAATTCAGTTATTATTATGAACTTTTAATATTTGTTTCACTTAGTTAGTTTTGACGGCACTCAAGCTTATTCAATTGGTGTTCGGTGAGATCAAGATAACTGGCATCAGCATAACCGACAATGCGGAAAAAAAGGGATTGCATTAGAGCAATCGTGGTTGATGTAGAAAATTGCGTAGTCTGCGCAAGGACCCTGCAGCAGTAAACATTTTATGACTCAGCTCTTGTAGCTGAGGATCCCTACAAAAAGTATTATAGATGTTAATCCCCAAGTTTTACACCTTGGCACTTGATACGTACGGTATTGGTTTGCTATTGCAAGTGATTCGAAAATATAATACGAACTTAATTTTCATATTAAGTCTTTACATTTTATTGATTATTATCATAACTCATCATCATGACTTTAGACGCCAAAAGGGAAGAACTATTCGGCTAACAATTCGTCACGTAATACCAAAATTGGTATAACTTCCTTGTGTGTATTTTTCAAATGTTTAAAGTTTTATTTCGTAATACATCATTGTCTCAAAGTCATTTTACATAGCTTATTATATTGTTACGCTCTCTAGTTACAAATGAAAGTAGGCCAAATGGAACACATCGTTTTAAGATCTTTTCAAACACACACAAGATTCCAACAAACGTAGAAACAAATGAAAAATTCATTATCAATCAAATATGATCCAATTACTGTCTCTTTAACTTATATATAAGGCAAGTACCGTATAAGTTTATTTTTAATCGACTTTATCTACTTAATTTACTTCATAAATATAAAATACCTAATTTAGGTACACAAAGAACTTTTACAAGTCATATACAAATATTAAAGTCACTTTCACACCACTTTTAACTTTCACTAAAGCCTTATTCTCCTGAGTTACTGATGCGGTAATATAAATAAACAATGGGTACTTATATAAAGTTACACACATACGTAAAACCTGTTTGTTTTTGCTTTTTACCAGACTACACAATGCCAAAAGAAAGAGTAATAATTTTGGCAGTCTTTGTACCAAGGAGCAGTCAGCCTTAATAGTACCTGACCATTTTAATGTTTTAAAAATTCATACACAAGCGTAGCATACATAAATAGCTAACTAAGCTTAGCGCCAGAATTGAATGTGATCTTAAAAGTTCAAAATTAAGCAATATTATTCATATTATGACATTAAAACGCTTTGCACCCTACGTCGCTCTGATACATGCAGCAAAGATTGACGTATAAAATATTAAGTTTTTGCAATATATTATTTTCTCTACAATTAAGGTCAATTAAATTTTAAGGTAAAAAAAAAAATTACTAAAGTATACATTGTTAAAATCATTGAATAGTATACTCATATAAGCTTGTTTTTGTTTAAGCTATAAAATGGAAGGACCAGACCATTTGATTAATTTTATATTAAAGGCTAGCCTATATTCACTTGTCCGTGTGGTGATGCATTAAGAATATGTTGAATGTGCTGTTGATGATGAAATTACGTAAACGGGCAATTTATTGACCGAGTTAAAATCGAGTATTACGGTGCTTTTTCTCAAAAGAGGCTTCGTTTCAAAGCAAAATCCAATTATTTTATCTCATTGAAATACTTGCATTTATACTCTTTTTCTTATCAAATATTTAGAATACTACACTTTATTTCTTTTCTTCAAAAACTATACGAAACAAAAGACATGTCAGTTACGACATGCAAGAATTTAATGGGATGGGTATTCAAGGAAAAAAGGGAATGAAAACATTTAATAACAACTACTAAACACCAAAGTAAACTCTAAATACGGGTATTAAAATCGATTTTTCTTTATGCTTAAGACGTTTTTGACATGTGCAGTGGCGTTCAGTTGTTTTGACTGTAATGATGATCATTCAATTCTGGCGCTAAACTTCGTAAGCGATTTACGTGCGCTAAGTTGTATATCAGTTTTGGAAATTTAGACATTGTCAGTTACTTTTGAGGCTGACTGTATATTTATATATGATGCACTGTAGCGCCTAAACTAACCTTGATTAATTGAATGACCTGAATATTTTCGTAATAATGGACTGGTTGACATAGGCTATGTAAATTTTTACTAAATGTTTTTACTGAGCTGGGTTATAATTTTTTAGTGTAGTCTGTAGTGAAAGTTTTGCCATGTTCGTTTGTCTAGTCGGTTTTTACTTCGCTTACTTTAATGTACCTTTACTTACTGTTATAAATCGTCTTTTTGTTGTGAATTGCAATAAATATTTTCCTTGTCAGGTTTAGTGTCTGCCTGTTGTACTGCCAACGTGTGCAACAGACGAACAACAAACGACAAAAACGTGACAAATATAGAATCATTTTAAATCAAATATCATAAATATAAAAACCATTCAAAATGCCATTAAATCTACGTTATACCATTGCAGAATATCTTAAAAAATTAAACCGCCTGAAGTGGAGCTGCCCATTCTGCATATGCTGTCTATTTTCAATGTTTAAATTAATTTCATATTTTGATGTGATAATAATTTATAATTTGATACAAATTCATCCGTAAACATGGCTGTTTTATTATTTTTTCCATATTGTGATGGTTTTAACCCAAATTATAATTATCACTTTTTTCTATTTACTGATAAAATTTCCTTTGCTTTTTAAAAGTGACGATGTACCCTAAATTTGGTTCGTCTTTTCTTTTCGAGGCTAGTCCAGTTATAGTCCACGGGCCCACGTACAAGGGATTTCAGTGATTAATAACAGGCTGAAAGTTTATACACAGCTTCGTTTAGACGAGACCCCCAACTTTTATTATTGGACCAAATTCTGATAGTGGCAGGAAAAAGAGGGATAGGGAGCGAAACACGTCGATTTGATGAGTGTCCCAAATTAATAAATAAGTTTCTAAAAATCAATACTTCGAGAAAATACGATGGAAAACTGAGAAAAACTTGTGGCATACAAAGTGAATGGTACCTTCCCGAGTGACCCCCAGCTCTAACATGTCAGAATGGTGACTTGAAAATTTTTATTTATTTTCATTAATAACAAACTGATTTTTGTTTTGGGGCTTGAAAAATATATATTTTACATAAAAAATACATCGGCATACAAATTCGATGGTAATTTTTTTGAGACCCACATAATCACTGAAATCCCTTGTACGTGGGCCCGTGGACTATTATGAAATGCCGAACTCATCTGTGCAAAAAAGTTAAACTTGCAAAAGTGTTTATGTAACATAATTGCAGAACTAACTGTATTTATTGTATTCAATAGAAAAACGTAGGTTTTCGATAGTATTTGATGAAAAAGCACTAGTCACTGTAAGTATCGTACACACTAATTATTCACAAATGCACGAACTAATTATGTAGATATTTTGCACAGTCTGATAGTTTTAAGTGTAAATCATCTACCGTTATTATAATCTCCTATAACTCAAACCAAATATTATTTCAGTATTATATTATATATTGTATTTCAGTTTGTGTAAATGTAGAAATTAATAAATTTGGTTAAAAATACTTTGATGCAATGCAATGTTGTCTGTTATTGACCCTGAATTTGCCGATGTTTTAGATGCCAAAAAATATCAAGTAATAAACATACATTTTAGCAATTCGAGTTGTTCACGATTGGAATAAATTGCGTCAGTAAAAAAATACAACTGAACAGTAAAAAATGAATTGCATGAATTGTTAGGATCTAAACACACTTTAGTACCTACATAATTCGATCAAATTTAATCGTATTTTTTACTATCTTTATTTGTTTTTATAATTGACTACCTCATTTCTCATGTTTTTTTGTAATCTAGAGTAAGGATAATATCTAGAGCTTTATGTACGACTTCCGTTCACATATTATTTTAAAAGCCCAAAATTCATTTTGTAATCACTAACATCACAAAATTTATTATATTTTTCATAATTAATTTCATCATTCTGAGAGCTTGCTTAAAATATCGCTAAAAAGTGTAACCTTTTTATAAAGAAACTACTAAGAAAACAAGTTGTACATTTATCATTTAAGATAATTTCTTCAGTTTGATCTACTACCAAACAATAGTAAAAAATGGGGAAATTAATAAATAGACATAAATATTCCAATTCCTATTCATGTTGCATTGTATCAATACAAATAAAAAAATCTAATGTTCATTCATATTGCGTCGGTGTTTATTCATTAGACGCAGTATTAATAGCTTCCTGACGTCGCACGCGACATTCAGTCATGCTTAAATTAATCACATAAAATCAATTGTAATCCTAATACGCAAGTACTTTCTAATTCAATCAATCAAATTTCGACACAAACTTAAAGTACTCACCTAAAATGCTTCCACCATGAGCTATGGCAACTACCGCGAGGAACAAAGAAAGTGTGAGTTTGACCGACATGTCGATCAGCTGTCACTGTTACGGATGCAGACAACACGTACAAAAAATTGAATTATTTTAACGTTTATTAAGGAGCTAGGCTCGCACGAGGTGTAAGCTTGGAGGAGGTGATCGTCGCAACCGCCGGGCGTACACTGCTCCTTTCCTCAGATCTCGCTCTGGCCGTTTCACTTCGCTCACAATAGAAGGTGAAATTTAAATAAAGCATAACACAGTAATATAAAGACATGCATCGACGAGATGCATCGAGAAAGCGGACCGCTAACGCACCTGTAATTGAGGTTAACTAATGTTTGTTTCTGATATTAGAGAAAAAGTGTTGGCAATAAGCTATGTTTGGTCTTTTTCGGTTTATCAACATTGTCTCTTTGTAGAAGGATATAAAACCTGTTGTCGCTTTCTCCATCGTTGTAAATATAGCTATGTAGGTGGGTATTACTATAAAAAATATGTTACAGAGAAATTGATTACTAATTTTATAAAAATAAAATAAAATTGAAAACTAAACAGTTCAAGACTTACTTAAATTTATTAGGTATTTTTGTTAAGATTAATAAGTAGAGAAATAATAAAAGAAAAAATAAAAATTATTACTTAGATGCTTACATATACGCAGATTAGCATAAAAAAAGAAAAAAAAATGTCTGTCTGGTTTATTAAAATTATTGTTTTTACGAGCGTGCATTTCGTAATGTTTTAAGAATTTTAAATAGATTAATTCTGATTATGAAATATAATCTTTTATTATCACGTGATTGTCAGTTTTAAATAATTTTTCGTGCCACGTTGAACGTTAAATCGAGAGTGTAAAATCAATACTAGTTATGAAAATTATTGGGGTTATATTATTTTCGGTGTTTTCTCACTCAACAAAATGTATAAATGAATATTAAACAAACATTTGGTCCGACCCGCGAATGGAACCTGAGACCTCGAGCACAGCAAACGCAAACACTACCACTGCACTACTGAGGCAGTTCTTAATTCTGGTCAGACGGATCTATATAGGCTTTGTTTCAATCTTTCCTTCTCCTGTCATTTGGTCCTGCGCAGATGTGCCAGATGATATGCGATTACTGCCGCCCATGGACAGGACTTGCTCCCTTTGTTACCATTTACTACACGCATGGTATTGAAAGGGGTGATGACATGTCGTATTCTTACTTCCTCACCACAGAGACAATAGGTATTTATTTATACAAATTATCAATGCTTGTGTTAATTTTTCCACTCAAAATCTCGATGATTGCTACTTTTCTAACATAAAAGTTAGAAAAGTCAAGATTTTGAGCAATCAGCTGAAGAAGAAAAAATCTTATCTTGTTTAGTAAATATAGCACCGCTATCTTGATCGTAGTTTTTTCAGTAGGTAGGACTACAAAAGATAAAGGAAAAAAATTAAGAATAGCTAAGACCTTACTTACTCTTTAAAATATTTATTCAAAATTAGTTTAACTATAAAAATATGAGATGATAAGTAATAATTTTCTTTTAGATCAAATATATTTAAAAAGATGGTGGCTATTATAGGCAAAATAAAATCATCCACTATCTAGAATAAGGACCCTAATCTTTCATAAAGAACGCTAGAGCGTTCTTTTATGAAAGGTTAGGGTTCTTAATAATATACCCTATAATATCACAAGAATTACCTGTGGCTTATGAAAAAAGTAATTCTAATCTACCTTTTATTAGGCAGAGGTGTTTTACACACTATAAGAGTTGATTGAAGTCAAAGTTAATGCATAGATACTAATATTATAAATTCACAAGCAACTCTGTATGTCTGTCTATCTATCTGTCTGTTTATCACGCTTTCATGGCTAAACCGATTTCAATTAAATTTATCATGGAGATGTTTTGATTCTTGAGGAGGGACATACTCTTTACCGCGATAACGGTATACACCCGGGCGGAGCTGCGGGCAATAGCAAGTAAGATATAATTTGAAATTAATGAATAGGTGGAAAATCTTTTAAACAAAGATATGTACCTACATACAAACTTACTCGTACATGATCGCAAAGGTGGATAGAGGCATGTTGTACATTAACTTCAAACTAGTTGTGACTGAGAAACCGAGCTTATTAACAGAAAAACGATACATTTGAAATATATATGCATTTAGAAATAAATATTATTATATACTTATTTTAATAGAACATAATTTCCTGTGTACACACAGAAACTGTTATTATTATTCACAAGATTTCTAAAGTCAAATTGATAAATGTAAATCATGTAAAGAGAATATTTCTTTACTGATTGTAAAGAATGTACAGACCTTACGAATATTACAAATTGTTCTAATTACTTATTATTTACAGCATTGTACTGTAAACAGCTATTGATAATGATGATTTTAATTTTTAGTACTATTCATCATTCTATAGATTTTTAATATTAACATTCTCTAGAAACAGTACAAAACATTGCCTTTACATATTGTATCAGATTTTATCAAAACTAATTATTATATATTTGCTATCCGTCTGACGTCACGCCAGCTTTAATAAATGTGTTAATAGAAAGCTGATCAATCCCGTTTGTCTGCACGTCTGTCTGAGCAGTAAGCAGTCAAGTGCACACTGTGCCACTGACCCACATAAAGTTCATTGAATCTATAATACTTGTAGATCAACATGCGTGCTGGAACTACTAATACTCATAATGTGCTGAAACTAGTTAAATGAAGGAAACATTTTCTAGCTAAAATAACAAGTTTTCTCGACGATCGATTTCTAGTCTACTATAAATAATCCAGTACATCCTCTACAAATTAATTATAAACGACAAGAAATTATTTAAAATGTAAAAGAAATAATTAAGTAATAATAATTCGATCAAAAACATAAATGTAAAATGAGAGCCAAGTTCAATATTATAATATGTCTTGATTGTTCCCTTCAACGAAAAGCTGTTGTTACTATGGGAGAGCCACGCTTCGGCATGAATGGGCGGGCTTGACCGGAGTGATACCATGGCGTCATAGAAAACCGGTGTGAAACCACGTTTACGCTGTGTTTCACCGAATGAGTGAGGATACCGAAGGCCCATACCCCAACTCCTCCTCCACCCCCCTCCCCATGTCACAAAGGCCGGCCACGTACTTGTAACGCCTCTGGTGTTGCAGGTGTCCATGGGCGGCGGTAATCGCTTACCATCAGGTGATTCCTCTGCTCGTTTGTCCCGTATTGCATAAAAAAAAGAAGTGATATCGAAATGATTATTAAATGTTTTATAACAACTTAAAATAGCATTTCTTCTAAAACTTAGGGTAATATATTGAAGCCTATTAGCCTGACTTGGCCAGTTTTCATATGCAAATTATTATTAAGTACCTACTAACATAGGCATGGAAGAGCTCTATGTCTGATGTCTAGTTTCTACCAGCAAATAACATATGATTCGTATTTGAAAACTAGCAAAGTCAGGTTAAATAAATAAATTTCAGGACTGACCATTGAACTTGGCACCCATTTAGATCTCACTTCTTTTGTCGTTAAAGGGACCAAAACATATATCATAATATTGAACTTAACTCTCATTTTACATTTGTTTTTGATGGGATATCATGAATTTTTGTACGTAAATTATTGGTATGTACTTGTTCGTATTAAATTTTCTTTTCATAAGTAATGACCTTACACTATTGATGGGCGCTAAATATTGAAATAATAGTTATTATTGAATCCCAGTTATTAACGTAATAAATACGAAAGTCAAATATAGTCTTAGTTATAAGTACTGAAGCTGATAAATTAAGGGTCATATTCTACTCGTTATATAAGCACGTGAAGAAATCCATATAAGGACAGACTATGATCAATTTTAAATGCTTTTTATATTACAGGCACTATTACCGGCACTATGAGCTAGTATTTCTAATAAAATCAATTAACTCATATTTTAAAAAAAGAAGATAAATACTAGTTTCTGATTTATTCCTATTGATTTACACAACTGTCTATCTGATTGCTAAATTTTAACTTTCTAGGTAATCTGGAACTGGGTTAGCATTTTGAAATATAGGTATGTCAGTGATAAAAATGAAATTTTTTGGACCTTAATATATAAATAGCCGTATGAGGTGCGTTTATAACATTTAGAAGACGTATCTTGCAAATATAAATAAATGAGCCAAATCCGATATGTCTATGTAAAATAGATTTTGAGTTATAAAGGTGTCAAAAGTGGCTCCGAATGCTTCGTATAATATACACACACGACCCTCGCCAGTTCTGTTAGCTAGAACTTGGCTTGACATGCTTCCGCGTGTCCTGATATGTTGGCAGCTGGATTACAATAAAATGGTATGCGGAGCTGCCTGTTTCAATATTATCATCATCAACAGCCTTTAACAGTCTATTACTACACAAAGCCTCTTTTTACAAGTTTTTATTTAGTTTCACCTGTTTCGATGTTTGTTTGTAATCAAATCTTGCAAGTTAAATTCCTTAAGAAATAAAAAAAAGACCAGGCAAAGTAGAAAAGAAAGAGAAGGAAAGCAGACCCCGGGTGACCAACCAACCGAAAAGAACGTTAAAATGATAATGATAAGTAACAAATATTTGTATAATCTGCATTTCTCAGGCCAATGACATTACAGATCATTTTTATTAGCTTCTAATAAATCAGTATTTATATCACTTTATTCTGAATGCATTACATAGCTCATACCTATATACGGCATTCAGCTATTCCGGATTGAACAATGCAGTTTGTTTGAACGTACTACGTACCTAAATGTTTGATAAAAATGTGTATAAGTTATTTATACATTTTTTATCAAACGTACGTATCAAAATGTACGAATTATAAAACTCAATTGCTGTTAAATGCACTGAAAACTTGCATTCAAGTCGGCGCCGATATTAATAAACAAATCATTCACTATGGAACTTTCGTGTCATTCTATAATGGTTTTTACTATTTTTTCTAGTATTTTAATGGTAAATACACATGTTAAATAAATATCAATAAAAGGGACATTCGACTTCACTAACGAATCAAAACACATTAGTTAGACAAATATTAAAAATAAATTAAGGAAGTAAAATATAAATGCGAACGGATAACTTTTCTCTCTAATTAATTAAACTAATAGACACATCCACTACTACACGTAATCTCTCTTAAACTATGCCACATTACCTGTTCTTCCAATTTTAAGGTCACAAAACTTATAAACTATTTGAAATACTGACCGAATTATCAGGAAAACTTTTAATCGACACGGACACACGAAAAAATAATAATAATAATGCTTAATTTCTGTGCCGCACTTCTTTACTCTGCAACAGGTTACTTGTGTTAGTAGTAAATAGTCATTAGTGTTAAACCTTTTTGAGCCATGACGGTTAGAAATTAGAAACAAATTTCATACTTCAAAAAAAATTTCAAATATATATACAATGATTAGACTTGTAGAAATAGTTATATTCATTTCTCTGTAATTAACTTTAAGTCTTTAGTCTCTTGATACAGAGAGACCTATATATCCAGTAGAGGACCGTTAAAGAATATTGACGGTATAGTTTTATGTGTTAAATATATAAAAAATCGGTAAACATAAATGATTTATATAAAACATTACCTAACAAAATAAAAATCAAAAAATAATCATGTTTTAATTCACATCATCGGTCGTCTTCTTGTAAAATTAATGTATCAAGTACAAAAAATCAGTGTAAATATATACAACAATTGGGATTGCGCTATAAAATATTGTAACAATACATAATACATCTAACAAAAGTAGTGTAACGTCATCGGTGAAGAGCCACTAACGACCAACAATTGGTGTGTTAGCATACCGGTATGAATGTTATGTTGTTATAATACAACAAGACCAGAATTCGATGCCGACCACTTTCACCTCGGGAAAGTGACCACTTATGAACAAGGTATTGGTGAATGACCCGACAAGGTTGTAGAAGGATCAACGTAAAGTTACCATTTGTATTATACGTATTTATATTTCCATTTGTGAGGTTTGATTTTCACACAAACAAGACCATAAGCAATAAATAAATAATAATACTTATAGTCACAATTATTAAATTATGAAAGCAGTTTTTATTTACGTTTCTATTATACTAGTAATATAAAAATAACTCCCAGCAATTTTTTCCATTACTGTATTTAAATAAACTACTAATAAGTAAATTAAAAATTAAAATCTAAACTTATTTAACATGACAAATAGTGTGTTTAAAAGTATACTAGAAATCGTCTCTTTTTGATCCGTTCAGTGATATATTACAAGCAAATTACAGTATTACCTTGCATGAGGTTAAAATGAAAACCCAAAAGTACTTTATAGGACTTTTCTTCTTTTGTAATTGCATTCTTTCTTCTTTTTGCAGAATATTTGAAACCTTCAATTAATTACATTAATTACAAAAATCTTCATAAAGTACAAGTGTCAAAAGTTTTTTTTAAACTTTGTTTTAAACAATAATAATTGATTTTCACTTGTTGCGTACCAATACGTTGTTTCTGCATCATACTCAAGAGAACCTATACATGTTTCTAGAATTTACTAAAAAAAGAAGCGTTTCGAAGAAATCATTTCTGGTGTTCTGGTTGTTGGTTACATAATCTAGTGAAGTCTCTTTGCTTATAAAATGTAAAATTATGATGAAATGCATATGGTTACTTGAAATAAATAACGCTTAATTTTTTTCACTTGTTGTTTACCGATACGCTATCATTGCATCATACTCAAGAGAACCTAAATACATATTATTATGTTTCTAGAAGTTACTAAGAAAAGAAATAAATTTCGATGAAATAATTTTCTAGTATTCGTTAAAGGCCTTCTGTTTTTATTGGTTATGTACGTAGGGCGGTCTCTTTATTTTTGTAAAAACCAAGTTACAATAAAATGCATGTTATAATAACGATATAAAATTGGTCAATATAATAAAAAAGTATTATGTTCACGTATTCTAAATACGGCAAACTCTAATTCTTGTAATTTAAATCTCTGGAATACCTATTTAAAATTTACATTGCTGAACTGTAATTTTGTTGCCTCATTTCCAAGGTTTTATAGAAAACCTTTATCTTTTATTTAAGCAAAGTTACGTTTCTCTTAAAGAATTGTTTCCAAGTCCAATAAATAACCGAGTTCATGTTTAATATTTAACATATTTTAACCCATATTGGAGATTTTTTATAAATTTTATTTCATAGAACATATTATATGAATTGTGCAACAAAGTAGATGCATCAAATCATATAAAACTAATTAATTCCATTTACAGTAAATTTACAGACGATCTACATTTATAAACTGTGTCATTGATTTGTATTGGCCTCCTCTCAGATTTGATACACTTTATAAGCCTCTTAAATCATCATGTACAACTTTTAAATATACAGGTTTAATTACGGTATTTTTATTCACCGTTAATTTAAATGATAATTAATTTTAATACACACATTAACTTATAAATGACAGTGGTAAGTGATCGGGAATCGAACTCAAACCGCGAGCGTGAGACGCAAATGACTCCCATTCGCCGTTTCACATAGAGACGGTCATTTCACACCTTAAAAAGGCGACATTTAGTACCAATCATTTCCTTAAGACAAAACTGTTCAAGATTTTTAATATAGAGTCGACTTGACACTGAATTCTACATAGCCGACCAACTGCGTCTCTGTGCTTTCACCTATCCTTAGTGGTTTGTCAGCGTGTGAAAGAGACGTCCGACAGTCAGTTTTCCTTTCTCACCCACTGTTATACGTCACTGCACATTTCTCCCAGTGCGACTCAATGCTTATGAGTGTACAACAAACCAGTATAGCTGTTACTACGGTGTGGTCTGCGTTTTTAAATTCGTTCAGTGTGAACCTCGATTAATTGTTTTTAAAAAAACGCGGGCGAGGTGTTTATTTAAAAAATAAAATCATTGAAGTGTTTGTTTATATATTCTGAAGTACTGAAGCTTTACGCTAAAAGGTAATTTTACATTATATGACAATATTTCTTATAGTTCTAGTTAGTGAAATTAATACGGGAATTCCAAAATAGGTTATTTTGTAATTTGAATTTAATACAATTAGAATACTTACTATCGTATACATAGCTCGTATGTTCACGCTTATGCATGTAAATAGATATTTACAAGTTCATAACGTGCGTTTTCAATGCGCAGTACAAAAGACACCAACGCGCATGTAAAAGCAATTTGTGTTTAATCAACTAGTAAAGACAAATTATAATTTTCATGTCTCATGATTGTATAAAAAATGAATATTTTATGTAAGTTCCTAATTATATGAACTAATAATATCACGTGCGTATTATGTGAAGACATTTAGTTTCGGTGAAGTAATCTACCAATTCATTGGAAATTAGTACTGAGGTGGTAGGTCGCTTCATTTCATGATAAGGGCTCCCATCAAGCCCTTAAAACTACTAACTAAATCTTATATATTCTAGTTAACTCGCAATTTAAAAACTAATGATATTTATGTGTTTACAGGCAGGGAGCCAGCCTTCAAGATGAAGCTCTCCCTGGTATTTGAGTTGCTTCTAATATTCATACTCTTAGCATTTGCTGCTTCAAAAAGTATTAGTGAGTATCGGTTTCGCATATTTTCTAAGACAATAACTAGCTTGTGCTCGTCACTACAAATGACGAGCACATAAACATAATGAATTACTAACAGTTCAGTCGATAGTTAAAAAACCGTGAAAGTTGACAAATCGTAGTTCGTAATCTAGTTTTTTGCTTTGAATAACTTTAGTGGTGGCATGTAACATGATGAACTATTATATTTTTTACTTTTATTAATGTTGACAATAATTATTCCTGAAAATTGTTTTCGTATTTCCTTTTCCTTTATTTTGAATGCGCGGTGGCGCAGTGGTAGCGTATGCGACTGCTGTACTTGAGGTCTCGGTTTTGATTCCCGGGTCAAGTCAATTATATTTTGCAGATCATACAAATATTTGTACAGAATTTGGGTATTTTTGTGTATATAACATGTAACAAAAAAAAATATCTCAGTAGTCTAGTACCCATAATACAAGCTATGCTCAGTTTGGGACTAGATGGCGTTGGGTGTTATGTCAGAAATATTAATTTATGGTTTTATGAATGTTTTCATCACTTTATTTATTTTGTGGTTACATAAGTCATGAGTTTACTATTGACTGACTGACTCAAATCTAACTGGTATGTTGGTTTGGTGTCAAAGACGCAATAAGTTAAAAGACAATTGCAATAAATTTATCTAAATGACCTCTATTTTCATTATACTCACTGCCTCATGAAATCACTATATGTTTAATTATGTTTTGATTGTTGTGTAATATTTGATAAAGATCAAGGCATTAGTTAAATATGAACTTTTAATTTTAGAACATCAAAAACACCATGTCAAGAAACTAATTCAAAACCGTAACAATATTAGCGCAGGAGACAAAGTCGAAGAAAACAACATCAACAAGTACTGCAAGTGCGTAGAAGCCTACTGCAACTGCTGCAGAGACTTTCGACTGCCTGTTGTCGAATTAAATGGACCAGGTAATGTTATACCTTCATCACACATCATATAACGAAACCATATTGATTATTTATAACAAGAGGTAAATATTAAAAGGAGTTATTTGAATAGAATGACAATGATTCTAATCCTGCATTACGCAATAAAAGATCTCGAACTGAAATATACAATACATAAAATATTCTCTAAAGGTTTTTCGATATGAGTGATAGTAGGTCGTGCAATAAGGACATTGTTTATTCTGACTCAACAACTTTGGTAATGGCATCCGCTTTAAATATGCTTATTTTGGAACAACACACATATCAACGGTTCTTTTTCTGTCTTATCTAGCACATCGTTGCTTAATACTCCATGATAGAAAGCAGTATCGCTTAAGTAGTACCTCTTTAAGCGTTTATCACCAATCAAATTTGGTCAAAATATTAAAGTTTCGAAAAAAAAATATCTTAAGAAAACTGGCATAGTTAGTCTCAATAATCATGGTAGTAGTAGGTTTTTAAAACGATTCTTATAAACGAGTCACTTTTAGATTTATTAAAAAGATCTTACAATTTTATGAGCAGTGAAAACTGTCCCTTTGGTAACGGCAACAAGTTGCCTTTTTACCAAGAAAAAATAATGTAAAGAAATAATAAGATTTCATTAAGATCATAGAAATACTTTTTTTATTTCATATTTAAATATATTTTCAGGATGTGCTTCGCTGATGTATCTCAATGGAGACAAAATGTCTGTATCGTTAAGCTTTGGAAAGAAGGTTATTACCAATCGAACTCTTTCAAGTATGTTTTACTTTATCAATTATTTTTGAACTAACTCGAACTTAGTGCTAAAGTTTTGATTTGTGTATTACAGGCCGTAAACCTAGTCCAGTATGTATGCCGTTACCAGGTGGACTTTCCAAATTCTGTGGCAGAGTTTATAATATAGCAAGAGCTGGCGAAGAATTTAGAGCTTGTCTTGGCTTAGAACTTCAATCAAAGAAAACTGTAGAAGCTGCTGTCAGAGTGTCCTGCTTTAAGTTTGGCCCCCGTGGCGTAACATCCGAACCAGCTGATCCTTTACCATTAGTTCCAAAAGACGAGAAGAATGACGATGATGACGACGACGACGATTATGATGACGATGATGATGCTTTTGGGCTAGCTGCTGGAGTCGACGATGATGATGATGACGACGATGACGACGACGATGATGACGACGATGACGGTGAGTCATTGTTAGTATTCTAATATTTTTTTCTATTTCTACTTATAGGGTTTATCAAATATTACTTATACTTATTTTTTTTAATAATATCATACTCTCGAATGAATGTTTTTAACTTTTGACTTCATTTCACTTTCAATTTTGTTCTTTTAAAATGTATGAGTTTTAATATGTAATATTTCAGGGACAATTGATGCTGTGAATGATATTGGTAGTACGGATTACACTGGTTTTAGTCTTCTGGGAGAAGATTTATTGGGAGACCTGTTTGGTTCAACATCTCCTAAGAAAACTAATAAAAAAAAGAACATTAAAAAACAGGCACCTACATCATCAACGACGACCACTAAGAAACCAAGATCGACACGACGACCTGCTAGAAGACCTACTAAGAGTACTACCATACGTTCAACCACAACACGTTCGACTACTACACGTCCAACACGTTCCACTACAACTAGAAAGCCTCGACCATCCGGAAATAGGCGACCTACTCGCAGACCGTCACCTAACCGAAGACGAAAACCAACAACAGAAAATACATTAACATTGGTCTTAACTACTACTACTACAAAACCCGTAGTGAGTACTCTATCAGCTGCAGTTCCAACCACGGAGCTTACCTCTCTAATGAACACAATACAAACAGCAAATTTGGCTGCACCCTCAGTGGTTGATGATCCGTATCCTGTATCAGTATTGCCAGCCACTACACCCAAAATTGTGTCAGAGTTTGGAGATCCAGGCCTAGAAATGTCATTGGCTCACATTACAGGACAATTATCTGTAATGCCTACAGGCATCACTCCAATGATTGCAGACGAAAGTAAACAATCAGCAGTAATAAATAACGCAGAAGAAACAATATATGAAAAAGTTCAAACCATTACTCCTAAAACTTCATCGACTAGACCTTTTGCTTCTTTTTCTGAGGAGGATTTTGTTACAGAAGATATCATCCCAGTCGGGCAAAATATGGAATCGCAAGATATGATGTCGGAAAGTGAAGATCATAAAAACTACGCTGGTTCGTTAATCAGTGATTTTTATGCAGGAAGTAACTCACCAAAAAAGACCAAAGGCAAACAATTTAACATAGATGATTTGGATGTTCTTGATTTAAGCAAAATTGGAGAGAGTTTGGGTGATGAGTTAGGCATATTTGGAAAAAATAAAAAGCACAAAGATAACAAAAATCCGGAAAGTCGCCCAGGAAAGGATCACAAAGACGATTATGATGACCTTGTTGATGCAATTGGACATACGTTAATGATGAACAAATCCGATAAAGGTAATAAAAATAAAAAAGATAGGAGAAGACAGAATAAAATGATGCGTGGCGAGTGGTCAATTCAACCTGTAACGTCATAGTCAACGTGATTTAAAGTAGCTTTACTAAGTAATTATTATTTCATTCTTAATTTATTCTAAATTATTAATTAATTATTAATTGTGTGTGTTGTAAATAGCAAACTGTATGAGATTATTTATTTGCATGAGTGATTAGTAAATAATTTTATAAATGTATTTTTTTTTTTATTTAATTTTCAGTCATTTTCATCCCTGTCGAAATATGTTTTGCAACTAACCGAATCATAAGCGGAATTATTTTAATGGCATTGAGAGGCTTGTTTGAGATTTAAAAATAATATTAAATATTATAAGTATAGAATAACGAAGAGTATTATGAATATAAATTCGTGTCTAAACTCTTCAGAGCTTATTAAAAGAAATTATTTTCAGACGCAGTATTGTGAATTTTTTGTGTATTCTCTGATCTGTGAACTAGTATAAACTGTATTTCAGGGATTTTATGGAGTGAACTACGTTAGGCTGATAATGATGGTTACTTACAATGTTACTTACAAAATTTCGTGTGGTGTCACCAACTCTATTCATGGGTGTCGTAAGAGGCGACTAAGGGAGAAAACTATGCTGCACAACATCACTGCAAAGGGAAGGACAGGACTTTTGTACTGCGAGAGAGTCACGCTTCGGCATGCATGGGCCGGCTCGACTGGAGTGATACCATTGCCACATAGAAAACCGGTGTGAAACCACGTCTGCGCTGTAATACACCGAGTGAGTGAGGTTAACGAAAGTCCATACCCCAACCCCTTCCCCACCCCTCTCCTCATTCCCCAAAGGCTAGCAACGAACTTGTGACGCCTTTGGTGTTGTCCATGGGCGGTGGTAATCGCTTACCATCAGGCGATACGTCTGCTCGTTTGCCCCCTATTCCATAAAAAGGACAAATTGAAACAAACCCTTTACTAACCCTTCTGATCAGCGTGGAATAGAAACCAAAGCCTTTTTTCTAAGGTGAGGCCAATGTCTAGCAGTGGACTGTTATAGTCCACGGGCCCACGTACAAGGGATTTCAGTGATTAAGAACAGGCTAAAAGTTTATACACAGCATCGTTTTGACGAGACCCCCAACTTTTATTATTGGACCAAATTCTGATAGTGGCAGGAAAAAGCGGGATAGGGAGCGAAACACGTCGATTTGATGAGTGTCCCAAACTAATAAATAACAGTTTCTAAAAATCAATACTTCGAGAAAATACGATGGAAAACTGAGAAAAACTTGTGGCATACAAAGTGAATGGTACCTTCCCGAGTGACCCCCAGCTCTAACATGTCAGAATGGTGACTTGAAAATTTTTATTCATTTTCATTAATATCAAACTGATTTTTGTTTTGGGGCTTGCAAAATATATATTTTACATAAAAAATGCATCGGCATACAAATTCGATAGTAATTTTTTTGAGACCTACACTCGAAAGTTGTCAAGATTATGTTAATATTTTTTCGAGTGTGGGTCTCAAATCGACGTGTTTCGCTCCCTATCCCGCTTTTTCCTGCCACTATCAGAATTTGGTCCAATAATAAAAGTTGGGGGTATCGTCAAAACGAAGCTGAGTATAAACTTTCAGCCTGTTATTAATCACTGAAATCCCTTGTACGTGGGCCCGTGGACTATAAAGGCTGTTGATGATTATGACTATACAATGATATTACAAATAGTACAATATTTTCAATTGAAATAAGAAGAAAATTAATTAAAATAACAGACTTTATTTACAATATAAAAACTTTTACACCTTTGTCCATGCGTGTAGCTTTACGATAGTGAAAGATTTGTAAATCGGCTCAATGTATTAGGCGCAAAAGTGTAAGAAACAAACAAGTAAACTCACATTCACATTACAATATTAGTTAAAATATTTAAAAAGACAGTCTACGCAATACCGGCTAAATGATAATTACGGGTTTTCAGTTATATTGTTTATAACTCCGTATAACTAAATATAACCGCTTATTAAAACACTCTAAATTGAACATTTCCTGCGCTGGGGACATAGCTCAGGTAAATACTAAAGGCGTTTATCTAGATAAGTCAAAGAAAAGTGCTATGAAAGTCAAAATACAAATTGTATTCAACTTCATCCAACCTCCTTAAAATTACAAGCAATAATATAATACTTAGATTCAATGTAATGCGTTATATTGATTATGTTATATTAAATATTTACCTAACATTACGCCGCGAAGCAGAATGATAAAGGTTTGCTATCTCCAGATTCTTTACCTTCTTCTCTTTCTCTTTCTAAAGTCTTTCATAGCCAATAAGTCTGTACAAAAATGTATTAATTTTAAGATGTATACGGCTCTTTATACAGTACTGTGGGGGAACGGGTATCATGTTCCACCCAACACAAAGGGAGGATCCTCCGACCAAGCGAGGTGATCATGCCTGGCGGGCTACTGCCCAACAGTTGATGTTGGGATGTTGTATATGAGCTAATCGGCGCGAGAACTTTATTTGTGCGATTCAGGATTGGTAGTTACTCCGTGTAGTGTAGTTTGTAGGTACAGTGCGTTACTTCGTAGTTCAGTGTATCTTCGGTAGATGGCGCTGTATGTGGAGGTCGCCACAGTACTATACAGTAGTGTACTATACAGACTGATGGTCGTGATAGCCAACATACGTTTAGACTGGTAGTGGTAGAGATCGTGATTGGGCAAACGCTGTGTAGTGCGCCCTGCGGCACAATGATTTGACGAAAATGCCTGGCCGCAGATTAATGTAGACTGCCTAAAACTGGGATGGTTGGCGATCTTTGGACGAGCCATCGTTTAGTAGTGAATGGCAGTTCGTTGAAGTGATGGCTCTTTGTAGGTTAGGAGCTTCTTTCCTTCCCGGTGTTGGTTTACTCTCTTAGTAAACCAACACCGGGAAGGAAAGAAGCTCCTAACCGCAATAGCAATAATGTCTCAGAATCCGTGGGAGAGCTATGCTTCGGCATGAATGGGTCGGCTCGACCGGAGTGATACCACGGCCTCACAGAAAACCGGTGTGAAATAGCGTTTGCGCTGTGTTTCACCGAGTGAGTGAGGATACCGGAGGCCCATACCCCAACCCCTCCCCCCATCCCCTTTCCCATCCCCCAAAGGTCGGCAACGCACTTGTGACGCCTTTGGTGTTGCGAGTGTCCATGGGCGGCGGTAATCGCTTACCATCAGGTGATAGGTCTGCTCGTTTGCCAACTATTCAATAAAAAAAAAAAAAAAAAAAAAAGAATATGTTATTATTACTATATGCACTAAAACGTACAGTGGCGGACTAAATTGACATAGGCATTTTTATTATTTATTTAAATAATAATATTTATTGCAATTATTGTACAAAAGGCGGACTTAATGCCACGAGGCATTCTCTCCTAGTCAACCTTCAGGTGATGTAGAAATAAGATATAGTAAGGGCGAAGATAAAATTTTACATGGTATTAATGTTTTTTTTTAATAAAATATATCCCAAGTCAAATAGAACCAATTAAAATAAATGTACTATTATATTAATTAAAAAATATCAAATACATATAAACATACATACACACACATGAATTTTACATTATACTTGTACACAGTCGGGTACTAGGGTTGTGACTGTATTGCCAACTCATTTTGAAGAAGTTCACGTAGGTACTTCAAATTTAAACGTAAGGCAGTTTGTGGATATCCTGATCTCTTTAGGGAGTGCATTCCAGAAAAGAACAGACTGCACGTAGAAGTAAGAATAGAGGTGTGAGGACTTGAAATCTATACAAATCTATAAATTATAAAGCTGAAGAGTTTGTTTGTTTGTTTGAACGAGCTAATCTCAGGAACCGCTAGTCTGATTTCAAAAATTATTTTAGTCTTGGATAGTCCATTTATCGAGGAACGCTTTAAGCTATATATCATCACGCTAAGACCAATAAGAGCGGAGTTCCAATGAAGAATGATTAAAAAACACGATAAAATCATTATGCTACGGGCAATAGTAGACGTAAACGAGGTTACGAGGGTCAGCTAGTTATTAATATAGCGTAAGGTAAACAAAAATTCATTTGCAAACGAAATAAAAAAGGGGTATGAAATGTGGGAACGTTAAAATATTCCATTCTCTAAATAGGCACTTACGTTTCTTTGTACTTTGAAAGTATATGATTTATTTACATAAAAAAATAAAGATATAAGTGAAATAGGGTAATTATATTATTTCTATAAGATACATTCTTTAATTATTCACACTCATGTATACACACAAATAGTTACATAAATTTATTAATTTTCTGAAGATACTCTCTTATTGCGTCTGAGAAGACCCCATAATATTGCGTGATTAAAACAAAATGCATTTCTCAAATCTAAACGTTTACTTAAAATACGAGTATATTTAGTTTTTATCTCACACTTACAAGCAACTGCTTTTTTCCATGTTTATTTTATTTTTAATGAATAATAGTAATTTCTTTTCAATCAAATTTACGTGCAAAAGCAATGTTCATAGACTATTGAGATTCAATATTAATGTTTTAAAATTATGATACTAAGGAAATAATTATTTATAACACAAAACACGCGTATTGAAAGTCAGCTACATAATAGCTGTGAATTTCAACTTTCTCTCGTAGTGGCATTAAAATTTAAAACTTGTTCCTATCAATGACTGTACGACTAAAATAAACATGGGATGGTAGTGTCGACATTTAAATACTCTTGTAGAACTGATAAAGTAACAATTCGTAATGAGGAGTCAGGCATAACCGGTCACAAGTATATTTATTTAAAAAAATGAGTCATTATTTATTTTTCTCATTACTATTGGCAATAACCACTTATTCTATTGGATACGGTTAGTAATTTCATAGAAATTTTAAACAAATAAAAATAAATTTAAGGTGATTTATTACTTTGCGCGTCTTTTACAGGTCACAAACCGTACGAAGTCATAAAGTTTAAAATACCTCAAGATATTTGGCAAAAAGCGCTGCATCCGACTCCTGTGCTTAAATCATCTGTTACTGTCACTATTCCTATAGACGTGCAAGACAACAGTAATGAAGAAGAGGATGAAGAAGACGATACAGTAGACAATGAAGCCCCGGAATTAGATGTGGATACTGTGGATACTGAAGTTACGCCTACTTTAGATGATCCCGTTCCTGTTGTAAGCAGTCCCACTCCACCTGTTTCAGTAACACAAAGTCCTGTGTTGCAAGATGAAATAATATCGGAAGCACCACCAGTTCCTGGACAAGTAACAAGATTACCATGTCAGTGCCGGAATAGACAATGTGGCTGCTGTACTGGAGCTTTGATGGACAGATTTAGAATGAAAACGTGTGGCAATATTACTTTTATTCCAGAAGATTTTGTATTTGATGTGAAATTGAATGTAAACAATAGAACTGTTGTACGAAGACGAGTTTCAGGTGAGATTATGTATACATCTCCATATGAAAGTGTCTAGCATATTGTTTTACAATGTTACTCTTACTGAATACACAATAAGGCTTAGTTAGGAATTCTTAAGTAATTTATATTCAATAGTCCGTGACAAAGGTAGTAATGGAAAGCTATTTCAGCCAGCGACCCGCCGCCGATATGCTTCAACCCTAGAAGAGCTCCATTTGTGCAAGTGTGTGCGGAAATTTCAAATATACAGATGAGAAATAGAAATTTACACGCTTGTTTTGACATCAATGCAAATATCGCAGATTTTCCTATTTTCTCAGCCCCGTTTCGTTGTTTTAGGTAAGCTTATTATATATCTCATTATTATTGCATAAAAAATATATATTTTTTACAGCATGTGGTTATTTATAAAGCAATAGATGTAATATTAGAAGTATAAATTAACCTCTGTATCGCAGTGACAGTGTAGGTGATGTACATGTAAATAAGTAAATAATTTACATAGAATATTTTGATACTATATACTGATTTTATTGTATATATGTATTGTACTGCATGTTGACACTATACGTCTGTCTTTCAAATTTTTTTTTAAGAATACTAACTATCATAAGTTTATATCATGTTAAATACTAAAGAAAAACCTTTTTTAGCCTTGGATCATCAGGTGTAAAAAGAGGGGGAAAACCCAGACCAGTATCTTCTTCTGGCCCAAAGCCTGTGAATCTCTTCGGTAGTAGTGACAAAGCTGACGATGATGAAGGAGGCTTCATAGAAAATACGGTGGGCACAGTTTTTGGAGACGGAGGCTTATTTGGAGGAGGAGGGGGCAGTTCTAGCAATGACGACGGACCTTTTGGCGGGTTTGGTGATGCAATAGGAGACTTTTTGGATTTTGAATAGTAAACGTCTGTGATGTATCTAGTACCTGATTGTATTTTACACTAACAAATAAAATTTATTTATTTTGAAATTTTTGACTGCGTATTTTTTATATTGAAGTCCAAGGTGACGTGAAAGTTGCGGATAATAAGATAAAGAAATCTTTCTCTGCCCCTGTTGAACCGGTTCACTGATGTTCAAGTGAATTGGAGTGTTGGGCCTGTTCAGACGGTCAGCGTGGACAGGCGCAACGCAAACTAGTCTAAGAAAATGTGTGCAGTGATTTGGTTGTTTACAATTTTGTGTCTCACTCATATATGTGTGGAAGGAGGTAAGATAGTAATACACTGAGAATATAATTAACATAATTACATTGTATTATGTCTACAGTTTAATAAATCATATTTCAGCATTTATTCAACATGGTATAAATAAAACTATAGAACAAAGAAATATCGAGGTTCCAGACGGTTTCTTATTAATGATGCAAGAATTAAGAGGAAATGCATCTTTAGTTCGTTCACTACCTTTGACGCGACAGAATCAAGGTAATGTGAGTTCGACAAGCAGTTCATCCAATAACAGAAGATGTATATGTCAAATGGGGGTTTGTAAGTGCTGCACGGGTTACGTTATGGACTTGTTAAATCAAAAAGCTTGTATGAGGATTACATATCACCCTGGAGATTTTGCTTTCGACGTGGCTATGTCTTTAAATAATAGAGTACTCTATGAAAATTCTTTGTCAGGTAAGTGCATGTTTGTTTATAATCAAGATTATAAAGATAATCGTGGGTCTTCAACTACTGTCTTAGACTGAAAGTTTTCAAGGTTTTAACATTACAATTACTTTTCCGTATGATTTGATGTAATAACAAAGTTATTTATTTAAAGTAAATAAAAATGTTCTTTCAAATGAATCTATTTAAAGAAGTAATACAAATTAAATTGATTTTCAGGTAAGAACCCACGACCAATTTGTATAAGCCCACCCAGGATAGAAAATTTGAAAGTTTGCGCAAAATTTTATAATGTATTCTTCCCTGGCAGAAACTTTCACTTTTGTTTGGCAATGAGTGGCACTTGGCGATCATTTGAACTCTTTCATTTTGCATTTGATTGCCTTCGGTACGTATTTTTAGAAGTTTTATTTCTAAAACATTTAAAATATATAGTATGTTTGACATTCGGTACATATATTATTATTAATCACTTCTACACTTGAAATATTGACAACCGTGATAAAAAATAACCATTGAAAAGATGTTAAAAATGTGTTTGACGGTTAAATTGTTATACACAGCGTTATACAATCTATGAAATAAATAAGTAGATAATTTTTTTTGAGAAATATCGGACCCAAACATTATACCTATTAAGTAGAAAAAATTATTAAATATCGGTTTTCCATTTAAAAACATTTAGATAGAGGTAACTTTATAGAACGAACATTTTATAGATTCTAACTCTTAGTAATTTTTTTAACATTGCAGTATTTATTGATAACATTTTAGGGTTTTTTAGTTACAAAATTCAGACGACGACGAATATTTGTACAAAAAAATATTTGATACTCCTTATTGACTAACGTATTTCGATTACATCAATCATCAGCATCATCATCTTTAACAGTTCACGGCCGAATATAGGCCTCGTCTTAGAAAGGTTTGAATTTATATTTCTATTAAAATAAAATAAATGTAATGCAGAGATGGGTAGCTGCTTTTAAAAGAAAATTAATTCATTCGAAAACCGAAAACAAAAAGGTTTTTGAAAATTATTTCAAAAGTGGTTGAAAGTTTCATAAAAAATATTAACAAAGATATTTTAGATGTCTAATTTCTTTATTATGTTATATTTATTGCTGGCAACGCGCCGTGGCTTCGCACCGATTCATTACGAAAAATATTATATAGCCTATGTTACTCTGAGAAGATGTGTGGCTTCATTTTGCCCGACATCTTCAACATATATTTTAGTCAACATACTCAAAAGTTTAACTAATTATATACGAAAACTTACTACTTTTACATAATACAATATAACTCTATCTATTGGTAAAAACCGCATAAAAAATCGTGCAGTAGTTTTTGAGTTCATCGCGAACGGATAGACAGACAGACTCGGCGGTTACTTTGTTTAATGATATGTAGTAACATTTTAAGTTGACCTTACTTTAAAAATGTTACAGGTTGGGTGCAAACGGCTTAGCTATGGTGAAGCCACAAGACAATGGAGGACTTCCTATAGCAAATCCTCAAGGAGGGGTAGACGCAGTTGTCGATACTGGAGAAGACTACATAGAAGATTATGATGAAAATGTTGTTAAATCACTTTTCGGAGATTTGTTTGACGATCGTTAATCTAGTTCAAACATCATCGGACAGCTACTACACTTTGATGTTGCAATGTAGCTTGCAGGTGCAAACTTCACAATATTATTACTTCTGTATTTGTTAAATTACATTTATTAGCTAGTATTACTAGTATTTATTGATTAATTTATTAGCTAGTCAGCGTTTTTAGCCACTATCGTTGCGTAGGTCTACGTACTTGCTTTGTGTTCAAAGAACAAGGGAAATCTTAATACCTATATTACTACTTTGTTTCTTTGAATATTTAGTTTACATGACGTTATCCTTTCGTTGGTTAACTTTACAATACAATTTTCAACAAGTTTAGAATGGATTGTAGATTGGTATTATAAATAAAATATTGTAATTATTGTACATCTGTCAAATGTTGTACGTAGGTAAATATTGTTTTTATTTTAGTTTACATTTCAAATTAGGCAATTAGTTTCTACTAGATGAATTAAGTGCCAATATTGTTTCATAATAATAAAGTAGGCACCCAGTGAACTTGATATTGTAAATCCTACATAAGTGTAACGTATTGCTAATCTTCAAAGAACCTTGTTTAAACATTGTGCAGTAGGTATTTAAGACTGTACTACTACTAAGACTGTATATAAATATATATATATATATATATGTGTGTGTGTGTGTATACATTCGTAAATTTATTTCTTTAGAAAGCGTAACGTCAGAGCTCCGATAAGAAAACGTTATTTTTAGTATTTAAATTAGTTTATTGAAATGAAATTGTTGGTGTTTTATTTATAGCCGACTACATTAATAAAACTACTCGGTGGATTTGGTATATTCACTTACACACCCAACCGTTATCACAGATGTTCTAGTTTGGGATATATCCAGACTATGTGAAGTTCTATTTTCGTGGGTATCTAAGAAGGTGAACTTTCAAAAAAGCCTCAACCGTGCCAATAGGCGAATTTGGTTGAAAAAAATCAAAATTATAAATCATTTTCTAGTTTATGAGATGAGAAATAAGAAATACATAAGTATCTAAAGTCAAATATGTTATTTTAGATACTTATGTATTTAAATTAACGCAAGATATGAACTCGATTTGAACATAAAATATTTTTATGTTCATATTAAACGATATAATATGGTTTATATGCGAAGGTTTTCGCAACGTTAAATCTAAAATGTAATAAAAATAACGTACTACCGCAACAAATTTTTACAGGAAATTATAATTTTTATTATTGTTGTAAGAAAAAGTAACTAAAACTATCCCTAGGATCACCCATTAATATAAAGAAAGTGTAATGCAGAGTACCAACATACGAAGGTATATGCACAATATATAGTAACGATTAATTGACCAGAACTGCCAGAAGTATATATGTTGTATGTTTCTAAAAACTACTTTTTACTGAACAATCGATATCTTAGTTCGATCTTCATTAAAATATTACAAAAAAAATATAGCAAGCACTACTTATAGCGTGTTAGTATCAAGGAAATGAAGTTGTAATAAAATATTTCAAATAAAGACGTGTGTTTGAAAATGTACCTGACATTTTCAAACACACGTCTTTGTTCTTAGACGTCCGTTTGTGTGTGTGTCCGTTTACATCTGTTTTGCTTATTTAAAAATTTGAAAATATCTGACAAAAGATTTAACTACTGTGTTAAATACTTAGCTTATTAGCCGAATAGTGGTGGTATCGTATCGATCCGATGCGCAGGAGTTTCTCTCTAGAAAGTACCGCAAGTCAGTTGCGCTCGAGCATTACATACCTTGCATACAAATATTTTGTTACCTTTGGAAGTAGACATAGGGTATCGGAAAACGATCATTTCAATTTTGTCCCTAGAGGCGGCAGTCCACGTGTTGAACGAACTCGATTTAAATGAAAATGAAAACGTTAGTGTTTTTTTCTCTGTTGTGTTTATTTGCACACTTTAAGTGCGGTAAGTGATTCATTTTACAACGTGACTTAATATATAATAATGACTACTTTTTATTTACGAATTAATAGCTAGCTTATCATAAATTAATTTTGCTGTTGAGATTTTTTATAACGACTAAGAAATGCTATTTATTTTAGTTATTGATTGTGAGATATTGAATATTGTTTGTGATTACATTATAATATTTTAGGCTTTGCCGGCCGGCGTCAAATGCCAAACAACATTGAGGACAATAGTATGGACGTAACAGATTTTTCAGTATATTATGATCTCAATACAAATGCAGTAAGTAAAATAATCATAAAGATTAATAAATTATAGTTCTTATTAAATGTCTTCGCATCTATAAATAGACAACTGCACATATTTGTATTCTCCTGTTTACAGATAGGTACTATTTAACTTATAATTATTTAGTCACTATTTACATATACAATAATTGCTCGTTTAAAGGTAGGTATTACATAAATAGAATGATAAATATCATTGCGTATCAAATCCGACTTAAGCCATTTTTACATGCGCTAATATACTCATAAACCACCCGATGGGGTCACTACAACTAGATTATAATAATTACGGTTACGACTATACCACGTATGCTAACGTAATGTTAATTTATATAAAAATAGTTTATATTAGAACTTATGTATATACTTATATATATATGCACATAAACGTTCACTTAACTCCTTTATTATTGCTTCAAAACATTGGGGCCTTATTTACTATACATGAGTTACCCTTAATTAGTAGATTTGTGTATAATTATACCATATTTAAATATTTCATTTCCGACTAGTTTCCAAATCAGCTCCTAGAGTTTAAAATATGTATTAAGAATAAAAATGTTAAGCCATTTTTAGGCACTTAAATTTTTAGTTTCACTTTCACATTATATACAATAATGGATACACGTTAATAGCATGCAAATTATAATTATAAAAAGCAATTGCCGAAATCCGCGAGTACTGCGTACAACAAAAAAGATTGTTATCCATACTATATTATATATTCGAAAGTAACTCAATATATCTGTTTATTAAGCTTTCAGAGCTAATCTATTCACTTACTTCAATGAAATTTGGTATGGTGATACTTTGCTTCTTGAGGAAGAACATAGGCAGTACCCTATTTCCTGTGAAGAGTACTTTACCAATATAACTGACATACATCGGGCGGAGTCTCGGACAATAGCTAGTTTTGCATATTTTAGATTCAATTTAATTAGTGTATACTAATCTTATCTTATTGTAATTTTAGACTATAAAGAAAATGCTGCCTCGTCCATGGTACCAGCCAGGCTGGCGACTGCGTCTACCTTTCAAAGGAGGCAGCTGTAGCTGTGATACCTACAAATGTAACTGTTGTTCCGGCATGCGCGTTTCTAAGTTGGGATTCAATAAAGAGAGTTAGTAAAGCGTTTTGTAATATATTTTCCTACAATTCTTGTGCCACGCAATTTTAGCGGAATAAATCTCGCTGAACGTAAGGATGATGCGCGTAACATTAACTGGTCTGCTTTATCAAATTCGCAATGTGTGAATGAAAAAGTAGAAATATTTACATCCAATAAGATACAACTATACAACGTTAACGCACCCCTGTGCTCGATAAAAAAACATGTACCGCCTCTTTGGTTTACTGAGGAGATGAAACAGATTATGTCCAAAAAAGGTGTTTAGCGAGAAACAAATACAAGAATCGACCAACAGATGCTAGTCTTAAAAAATATGTATATTTGAGATATATCTGCAAAAAAAATGTGTAGAAATACGCCAATATCTAATCCGCTCTTCCGTAGAAAACGGAGATCCAACAATAGTTTGGAAATTTCTAAGAACATTGGGTGTTGGAAAGTCTTGTCATGACTCTACTCCTAATAGTTTAGGTTAGGCTTAGGTGCGTTCAGAAATTTGTCTCCATACTTTACACTAATATAAGGTGATAGTTCATTGAGTCATCTAGTTTGTCAAGCTAGATTTGAAGTTACTAAAACATGACACTAGTTACTGAAAGAGATCCTTATAAAAGACACAGACGAAGTTAGCTAGCCATATTTATAGCTTAAATACTCAGTTGTTTTAATACTTAACACTACTTTGTTTATTTTTAAAACATCGTATTTTAAATTAACAGATAAAACACTATTTCTTTTGATACAAAGATATCTATGCGTGACTGTTGGTTCTAAAACATTTCCTTTAATATTTTGCAGCTTGTGCGGCACTGACTTTTGATCAAACTGAAGGAATTTTGGGCTTGGAAGTAAAAATGAGCAACGCGACTATATTGAATAAAACATATTCAGGTAAAAAAAATATCGTGTATGAATATGTGTATATATAGATACGAGTACATAAATGATACAGGTGGTTCCAACATATTGTTTATGACAACCTCAGTTTATAAATATACGTTGTTAGTAATATATTCTAGTAAACTAACGTGATTTTTTTATGTTTTGCTAAGTTATAGAGGGCAGACTTGTTTTGAATGATCCTGACACTACCTTAAGTAGTTATAGGTACTTATTAGCTAATGATAAGTACCTATCCAAACAAATAAATAAAAATTGTTATTAAAAGTATCTGTTAGTAGTTTTAAATAAACAGCTTTTAACTAAATGCACATGAAAATACATATTATTAAGATAAAATCAATTTCTTAAATTTGTGTATGTCTGTCTGTCCCCGCTAATCTCTAGAATGGCTTGACCGATTTCACACTATAACACTGCGGGGCTCAGCTAGCTCTCAACTATAATTATGTTTTAATTTTTAGCGGCCAATCCTCCGCCAGTTTGTATACCTATTCCAATTCCATCAGTGCCTATCCCTCTTCTCGACATGTGTATCAGATTGTTCGACATTACTCTTAATTGGAACAAGATGCATGTCTGCATGGACTGGGATACAAGAATTGATAAAGCTCCAGTGGTGGTACGTATAACCATCGATTTCGTTTTTTTTTTTTGTTTATAACACGCACATATGAAATACATATTCTGTGTCGCGGCGGACTTAACCATCATCCATGAAACGGACACAAAGAACATACAGACTCAGAACAACAATTTGTGGATCACACATAGTGTTATTTTAATGTAGAATTTGTACCCACAACACTTGGCGCAGTAGAAAGCGGCGTGGGTCAACGCGTAGAACAATAACCGACCATGCAATCAAAAGTGCATTGTTAAGGTTTCAACAAAAATTATGGGTAAAATTCTCAAAAAAATAAAATAAAGTGCGATAGTGTGGTGCTGTGCTGTGGTGGCCAAGGTTTGTTAGTTGGTTCTAAATCAATTCCCGGTGCTCTGTAATCACAATACCTAAAGTTTTGTAGGTAGGTACCTAATTTGTTAGCAGTGCATCATCTTAATATCAGAAGTTTTATAGAAATTATTTATAGAAAAAATCTTTAAAAATATCGTACGATCATATAATTACCTACTCATAGGTACCTACTTATATAAATCAATGAACAGCAGCAGACAGCAGTAGGCTAAACGTGAATTTAAATATGAAACAATGATATATTTCTTATTCATATCTTGTTCACTCTTAAAGAAAAAAGTTTTGTCCGAAAATTTTAACAAGAAACGAGTTAAGACCATTACGTATTTAGGTACTATATTCGTACCACTGTTTTACCATTTTTGTTTATTTTACCATTCTCATGTATACTTACAGATCTTGCATTTCGACTGCATGGACATGGGAACTGGTGGAATAAGCTTCTCAAAACCTGGTAGTTCTAGTCAATCCCCCTCTGACGTGGGCAACCAGTCAGAATCACCTCAAATTAATGCTGATGTCTATGATCCAGTTACAGAAAATGATATAACGTCGACCAAGTCTCCAATATTTAAAAATAGTATTAAATATATATAATTTATTTATATTAAATCCTGAGTTTTCTTTTCTGGTCTTCATAATACCTATATGTGTATAGGCACTAGTTATTTAACTCAATTTTGTATTTTATGTTATTTTACTAGATTTACAGAATCTTATAAATGCATTTAATATAAAATACAAAAGTAAAGTCTGGATCACGACTAATTTTAGTATTAATAGTGATTAGAAAATAATAGAAACAAAAAAAAGTCTAAGAAGTAGTACTAAATATATAACTAGACCTTCTAGTTTAAGTGGGATAATGATATCCGTGAGTGGTATTCCTAGTTATTTAATATGAGATGCTATTGAGACTGTATTGTGACTTAGTTTTAAATCCTATTCTATATAAGCCGGACATATCCAATGTGATGTTTTGATGTAATTTGCTGTTCAATTATTCGTCTTTGTAATAGGTTAATTTGATGTAGGTGGCGCCGCTTATCCTATTAAATAATTATATTTTTCCTAGCTTTTGCACGTAGCTTCGTCTGCGTGTATATAGGTTATCGCGATAAAGAGTAGCCACATAGGCTACTCTTTATCCTTTTTTAAGAATTAAAGTATCTCCATAAGTCCGGATGGTATCATAATTTTATCAATATTCAGGTTCAACTATATGATAAAATGGTTGTATTTTATGATTTACATATCCTATTTTACCAGACTTCAACGAAGTCAAAAGGAAGGGTAAAATTTGTACTGTCCATTAATGTTTGTATGTTTCAACGTAGCGCTTAAACTACAGAACCGAGTTGAATTAATGAGGTGTCAACAGATTCCTAATAATAGCCCAGGTTACTAAGGCTAAAGGTTCATAAGGCTTTTTTTTTTTCTCTTATTTCTTAATTTTAAGCTTTTAATGTCCATTCTAGAATCCCTAACCGAGTGTAGTGCACCTTCTAATTCATTTCCGCACCACCCGACAGTAGGCTGGTAGAGAATGCCTGTGGCATTAAGTCCGCCATTGTACATTTGTGCATAAAGTTTTTAAAAACTTTTTCTTATTCAACTATTTGCTATACTATTTAGACTAAAAAGATGGCAAAGAAATAATTGTGCTTTTTGAGTTGCAAGTTTAAATAGATGGAGGTAGTCACTCAAGATTAGGTCTGCACGTTGACTCACCTCTTATTTTCAAAAATAACAATACACAATTGATTAATTATTTTACACAGGGGCCAATACATGTCAGAAGTGGCGCCATCTATGAATTATGTTCCCTTTTTGGAATATTTTAGATATAAGTTAAATCTCTTGTGCTAAAGTTACCCTCTTATAAGGAATTGTAAATGTATGTATACTTATGTACTGTGATCCTTAATACATAATTGTCAAAGATTCCTACGCAACATATATCAATTAAAAATGTATTGTAGTTTTGCTTGCTTGAAATAGGTTGAAATAGGGCGTAGTGAAGCATTTCTCCCTGTGGAATTAAAACGACATGATTATTACACATTCTTCTTCGGAAGACGCAAGAACAGAAAAGAAGAAGATGGCGGAAACAGGTTGTATGCAAAAGTAAGATGTTAATTAACTACTTTATCATAGTGAGTCTCATAAAAATGCATTTGCGATATGTAAAAGACTAATTTTAGACAAAAAAGTCTACATTTTAATAAAATCAAGTGAATAAAGTAAAAAAATAGTTGAAAATTTATTTTAAAAGACCTTAAAATTAACATGCATTAAAACTACAAGTAAGAAATAATAAATAAATAATTCGCATTTGTGTTTGAGAAACGCTAAATAGGTATACGTAAATATCTGCATACATTATGAATAAATTAAATTATTTTTCTAGTTACCGTTTGATGAATTTTAGTAGATATTTGAAAAAAAAGAGAATATTTGTAACACCCAAATGTAAGTTTAAAAACTATAGCGTATTGGCGTGCTGTTATTTATTTGGCGAAATACCTGTTCAACTAGAAAATATTAGATGCTTACCTACCAGATAACACATTCATGTACTTACGATATTTATTAGTCGCAATAGATTATTTTTAAATTAAAACTTATTGAAATTGAAATTTACATGGAAATATCTGTACAACTACAATGTTCAATTTTAATTAAAAATACTCCTTTGCGATGTAAAATGTAGCGATAGTATTTTGTTAATCAAATTTTAAAAATATTAAACACTAATATATTTTTGCTAAGTCTAAAAGATGCAAGACAAAATTCATGTGAAAAGAAGCCTAATTATAGCGTGCTGTTAATACCCCTTAGTAGAATAAGCTGAAGGAAAATGCACAACGCATCGAAAATATAGTTATAGGAAAGATTTAGTTGTGAGAAGAGAGGTATATTCAAATCCATGTTGTACCTAAATCCCAGGATCGGCCCCATGTGTTATTCTTATAGCTTCCTTGAAAAGTTCTAACTGGTCTGATTCTAGTAGCACCTCGACGCACCCCTTGAAGTAATATGTCGTAAAACAGTCTTTCCTGTGGCCCAACAAGGAATAATACACTTTATTATTTGTTTATTGTTTTTAAAATTGTGTGTGGAAAATGTTAGTTTTAAATTGAGGATTTTCTCATATAAAAAAGAGACTTAATGTATAAATTATTTTTTATTTGCTTCTATTCTTTAATCGCCTAAATCCGCAATTTAAAACCGCCAAAGTTTAATCAAATTGTTTTTTTTTTAATAATAGTTCTTTCTAATGACATTTCAGAACCAAGTTAAAACTGCAAAACGTCACAAATAATCAAATAATTTGAAAATGGAACATACCTGCACAGAGTATACTGCTGTGGTTCTCTAAAGAGTTTATAGCAGTCGTCACAGATCCTATCGAGGTAAGCGAAGATGACGGCATCGAAGACGCCCTTGCATTCTAGCGTGAAGAACGACTGGCGCGCCACGTGTTGCAAGGTCGAGGGGGGGGCGGCTGCTCCCAGCGCCACCGCGATCAGTGCCGCGCACGCCAACTGGATCGAGCTTAGATGCATCTGGAACCAATTAACAGTCTCCCTTTAATACAAGGATATTTCGTCTAGACATGACTCGGTTATACATCGCTTGAGTAGAAACCAACAAGAGTTTAATTCAAACAAAAATAGATTAAAGTTCTTATTATTCTGTATCACTGAACGACTTTCAGTGTATTTTTTTCTGATCCCAGTCAAATCAGTTCTAGTCAATGTAGACTTAATACTGACGCATACTAAGCAAACGTTTCTGGCTTTCTTAATCTCAATAAGTTCCGAATGCTGATGTTCTCCGACCAATATAGTTCATAAAAGAAAGTTGAATCATCAAAATTTTAACTCATAAAGCTCAATATTATAGTTCTTAATGCTACCAATTATGATTAAAAGCTAATAGCCCCGCCCTAAGTTATATCCGTTGATACATTAAAGTGAACGGGCGATTACCCCAAAGTAGACTGGGTAAATATACCACCTTCGTGTCCAGATTATTGGACAATTATCGCCAAGTACCGCAATCACGGTGTAGTAACTTAAAAGTGTTTAAAGTGCACCGCGTAAGGCATCTGTACACGGAGCAACTTTTGGTTGCGCAACTTAGTGTTGTAACTGTTGCAATATAGTTGCTACATCAGATATAGGTTCGCGATATGTACTTGTTTTTTAAACTACTAGTAGCAATCTAAACCAATCTTGTTGAAATCTGAATAACACATACCATGCCCACCATGCCCAATGCCGAGATTATATTTAAAATTAACTCCATTAACTTTTGAATATTCCGTTGCGATTTTCATAATTATCATCGTAAGAACGAGTCAGTAGTAGACAATCATCTACAATTCACATTATTCTTACGGTTATATGCTCATATTCAGGTAAAGGTTTCTTTAAACTCGAATTAGTTTCAAACAATGACTAAACACAAGTAAATATATTTAATATCGAATAAATTGACCACACAAAGTGTTGTCCCTGTGTTGGTTTCACATAAATATAAATAGTTCCTGAATATCCTGTACATTAAGCTTTTATTTATAATTTTAAACACTCTTCAAATAAAGCTCAAAATTCAGTAACAAATTAAAACTATTCCTCTTCCTCTGCTTTAAGGAAGTCAATCATCACATCCTATTTATTTAGTTAAGTTTTTAATTTTAAACAAGTCTGTTTCAATGATGTGTATGACAGGCTTAATTATATTTGAATAATGTGTAAATTGCATAACATTAGACACTTATAAAGCGTTTTATAACATATGTGTCGCGCAGAGGATGAAATTCAACCATAATTCATATATTCTATACTTTACTTTTACTGTACCAAATTTTACCAAATGAAAACTGTGCGAACGAAGGCTTCATAAAAAGGGGTACACAGTTTTTGCTTTACGTATATGATACATACATATGATACATGTATAAATCATTTTCACACATATAAATGTAAAATTACTTGCTTTGAGTAACTAATACAACGTAGAAGAAAAAGGGATTTCCTATAAATTTTACCCTTAAAACGGTAAAATAAGTTGTGTACAGTCAGCTTCAAAAGTAGCTGGCCATGTCCAAATTGACTGCACGGTTGGCCGAGTGGTGTCAGCGGTCGCCATGCCGCTTGCTACTGCGCCAAGTGTCGTGGGTTCAAATCCCACGCGGTACCTACAACACTTTGTGTGATCCACGAATTGTTGTCCCGAGTCTGGATGTTCTTTGTGTCCGTTTCATGTATGTTTGTAAAGTCCCCCACGACACAGGATGTTTATTCCTAATGTGGGAGTTGTCTTTTAAAAAAAAAAAAAAAAATTTACAAAAGTGATATGCAACGTAGCGCACATAAATCGGCTACGAAGTCTAGCGGCAAAAAATGATCATCATTAAAAGTTATATTTTGCTGAATAACTTAATGCCATAAGTACCTGAACAACACACTGCCAAAAGTAGCTGAACATGTCAAAATGTCTTTATCATAAAGAAAAATCAAAGTTAATACCCGTAGTTGAAGTATACTTTGGTGTTTAATACTAATTTATAAAGGTTTTCTTTCCCTTTTTTCCTTGAATAGGTAGCCATCCTGTTCAGTTCTTGCATGACGTAACTGACATGTCTTTTGTTTCGAATAGTTTTGTAGAAAAGAAATAAAGTGTAGTATTCTAAATATTTAATGAGATAAAATCATTTAAGTTTGCTTTGAAACGAAATCTCTTTTGAGGAAAATAACCGTAATGCTTGATTTATTTTGGTCAATAAATTGCCTGTTTGCCTCATTTTCATCATCAACAGCACACTAAATATATTCTTAAAGCATCACCGCACGGACAAGTGAATATATGCTAGCCTTTAATATGAAATTAATGAAATATTATTTTTTCTACAATTACGATCAATTGAATTTTAAATTCGGTAGGTAATTATCGTTTTTTCTTTTTAATACTTAACAAACATGTTAATAATCTTAATATTTTGAACGTCAATCTTTGCTGCATGTCATAATATGAATAATATTGTTTATTTAATTTTGAAATAGCGTTCAGCTACTTTTGGTGTTATACTAATTTTGAATTATTATATTATGATCATTCCATTTTTGGAACATTAAAATGGTCAGCTACTTTCGAGGCTAACTGTACGTGTCTATGGAAGTTTCTTCATCTAAGTTAGAACATAAAGAAATAATCACGCCCGCAAATCCGACAACAGCTATTAAATTATATGTGTAATGTGTACGTGTGTAGTGAATGGCCTCTCAAAATGTGACCGCTATTTTATAATTGAAGGCCCCAGTTTTGAATGATTCACGGGCTTCCTAAACTATGTTATTGGTGTACTCTCGGCCTGATTTTTTTTTAGTATGGTGGCCTGATCTGCGAAAGCTTAGACGGTAACTATTACAAATTCCAGTGTGACATTTACGACTGCGAATTTCACTTTCATAGGCTGTGGTTTCGTAATGATTATTACATTTGGTAAATAATTTTTCAGAGTCTTAGTAAATAAAAGTAAATGCGGAAAATAGATGTCGTGATTTCTCTGTTGAATGTGTTGGTTATAACTTTTACTCACCTCAACTCGTAAAAAGATTGGACGAAAATATTTTTTTTAGATATCCGCAATTACATTTGATTTTAATAATAAAATAGTTATTAAAAACACTTTATCAATGGTTAAATACTTGTGTCCCCATTTTTGTTTAGAGATTGTGAGATAGAGATTTGATTCACGGACGGTAAAAGTACTCCGATAAAGTATACTTTTATTAAAGTACTGTTTGATGAGTGGAATAACATACAAGAAACTGCATATATAACGTGCCACCTCTGCCTATGCTTTAGAGAGAGCTAGCTGATACGAAATATATTTCGATAACGGGGAAAATTTATCCCTTTTTTAGAGCCGCAGTCGCGAAGTTGTGCGTGGCAGCAAGTTATCAATATTATTGCAAATACAGTTAAAACTTTATTCAATATGCAAATGCATCAAATCAACACAGACAGTATTTACTGTCAAGATCATAACCGGTTGTGTGCCGGCTTCGTCTGAAATGGAGGCATTGCATTGAGCCTTTAAGGTAAAGATGTCTGCTACGACGGAGGTCCCAACCATCGTGATTCATGGTTGGATTCATTTTTCTTGTTAATAAATAGAGGCTTTAATCTGGTGGTCTTGCACCTTATGTTTTAACGGAGACTATTTCAATCTCTACAGATTAACTCCGAAACTAATTTCAAGTAAGATCATAGATGTTCATTCTATTTTCACATTTGACAATACATACTTAAACATGGCAACATCTATTTAAAAAAAAAACACAAAGCAGTCATAAGCACTGCCGACAGAAGTGAAAACTCATAACTATAAACAAACGGTTGTTTTAACTTACCTGAAATGAACACCTATGCTTTTTTTAATAGTGTGCAATAAAAAGAGAGTGATTGTAATTTTTTCACAGAATACATTTTGTAAATAGATCATGAAATATTTAATTATATATTTTCATGACTAGCCAAGTCAAAATTCCTAATAATATTATGAATATTAGTTTATTTCGTTTTTCCCTATATTTTAAGGCCCTAAAGCACTAAACAGATTTTTAAAAGTCATTTGCCAATAGAAAGATACACTATAAGTATACATTATTAGTTATTTTATTATTTTACATTATTAGTTACACTATACTTTAAAGTACACAGCGCCGCTAAAGAAGTTTTCACTTCAATAAAGTACCAATTATTATGATTGTAAGTAGTAAATGGAAGTAAAGCTTTGATACTCCAATAGATGTCGCTGTTTTCAAAAAAATTGTAAACAATCTTTTTGATTTACAAAAGTTTTGTGAAAGTAGAAAATCGTTATTTTAATTTATTGTAAATCACTTTAAGATACTGAAATATTAACTTTGAGTATATAAAATCATATTGAGAAAGGACCACTATCTAGAAAAACGAATGCTACCAAAGTATATGTATATGACGCGAGTTTATACATTTTTACCCATTCCAAAAAAGTACACTGCGCCGCGAAAGAAGTTTTCACTTCAAAAAATAACTAAAATGCAGTAGTGATTAACGATAAATATTAAAATTAATCAAAAAGATTTTATTTAAATAAATAATATTTATTTATTCACACTGTTTAATTGTACTGTTACGAAACACGTGTTCTAAATATAAAAATACTAGAATATACAACTTGAACATAGTAATCGATTTTCATGCCACCTAGAACTAACTTCACGATGTAGAATTCAGGTGTCGGTGTGCGCGCGCATCGTAAAAATTCACTCTCATCATTTTTCTCCATTACGCCAAAAGAAGTATAACTTCAAAAATTATTAAACTTACCGCGATAAAAAAAGAAGATTGACGACTGAATCAAACGTTTTTGAATGCACAGTCTGTCATAAACAGTTCTGTATTTAAATTTTCTTTTTAATAAATAATTTCACACATAGATACACACATACACGATTATATATATTGTATATAGATGTCAGTTTTATTTTATAGACTTGTTTTTATAAAGTCTAATAACAATATAGAAATAAGGAAATTGAACGTATTTTCAATAACATTTATATGACACAAGTACACAGCCGTCTGGTACGCAATGAAATAACTAATGTTTTGAGTTGTTTATTGTAAAATATTATGCAGAAAGATCTCGTGTCTCGTCATTGAGTAAAGTCTTCGCAATATATAAGTATAGATATTTCTAATATAGGTAGGTATGACTGGCGCTTTTTCCATGAGTTTCGGTTATGTTACCGTTAAACATTAAACTTTAATTCCTAGTGTTATTACTAAAAATTTATTACGAGACAAAATAGAATTGAAAGTCCCATTAATTGTACAATAAAAGATTTATTTTATTACTTTTTATTAAACAGTTTCTATAAATATAATAATTACCTATGTCGTTTGGTCATAAACAGATACTTTTTAATCTAAATATAGCAAAACAGGTTGATTTTACCTAATTTTAGATGTTTATTTTTTACTAGCGGTCGCCCGCGGATCCGCCCGCGTGGATGTCGGTTACCGCTGCAAAAAGCATATCCAAGAAAGACACGGTCAACAAAATGATTCCCAGGTCAATTCACAAACACCGACACTAACATCGACGACGCAGTCATTATCCGCAGGCTGCACAGATAGTCTTTCTGTGGATGTTAAAGTTGTTAATGAGGAAAATATTTAAATGTAATTAATACCAAGAGTTCACTTCTGCCGGCAGTCCCCAAGTGCAACCCGTTGTTTTAGGATAGATAACTAAAGCGATTCTTCTCTATAAACAACATTTGACGTTAAAGTATTCAGGTAACAAAATATACTGATGGTCGGGAGCCCCGACCGTTGCCCATGCGTAAAACATATTTTAATTTTGCCATAACTTCAAAACCAAAGGTCCAATTTTTATCATTCGAAGACCAAATATTATCTACATAAACTGTAATTAGTGATGAAATTATTTATTTTGATAAGGATTGATAGCATGAGTGAATTAAACGCGTTTAAATGTAGTCAAAAAAAAATTCAAGATTTTTAAATAAAAAAATGTTTGTTGTGCCTCACTCGACATAGATAGGTATAGTGTGTCGCGGACTTTTTTGTAGATATTTATAAGATCTACGATTAATTAGATAATTTTATGGTTCTATCTTTTATAATTTAGGCAGCGTACGCAAAATAAGTATCTTTCCTGGTTGATTTTTTACACCTTGTGTCCAAAAAACCCAAATATCTTACGGAACCCTATTTTTTTCCAAAATAAAGTATAGCCTATGTTACTCAGTGATAATGTAGCTTTTTAATGAAAAAAGAATTATTAAAATCTGTTCAGTACTTTTTGAGTTTATTTGTTACATACAAAATACAAAAATACAAATCTTTCCTCTTGATAATATTAGTGTAGATTTATAACGTTCGGAAAACCCCGATGGGAATTCATAAGTGTATGACGTATAAGAAACTGTTGATTAAAACCCGGGTGGAGATTCGGGTTTTTGATCTCTGTGTTGTTAGGCATTGGTTTTTCTTTTGACTTAGAGTCTAATTTAAGAATTCTTTTTCTATAGGTACAGAGATTGAGATTTTCGGTTTCTTGAAATTTTAAGCGTAAAACTTTTTTTAGGATACAGCCGTGTATAAGATACTAAAAAGATTAAATTAACCGTTTTGGTAAAAAAACGATGCCGAAAGCACTTGGAAAGTTTTGGAGCTTTTTAGGGGACTAGCGTCTTTGTTCTTATCCAGGTCTTACCAGCTGATCTAGCTGAAATAAAATAGAACTATCTATATCTTGTGTTTCAAAATGATGCTTAAATATTTTCATTACTAGTTGTGACGCAATTTAAGAGATATAATGTTTCTCGAATGGCATTCAAAACGGTTTTATTACAATATGTACGGATTAAAAAGCCACATGTGTTTCTTACGCAAGGGAGCAGCATGTCCTGGTCGCAATTCGCCCCGCGTTCCGAGTGCATGGTAGGTAATTACTGCGATGAAGACTAGACTAGACTGGCCGGCTACCACCCAGGCAGACCATCAGCTTGATTTTTAACCGACTTCAAATAGGAGGAGGCTCTGAACTTGATTGCTCCGTCAATTGTGTACCGATTTTGAAAATTATTTTTGTATTCAAAAGGGTATGCTCCCGAGGTGGTCACATTGCCACCATATTAAGGTAGTAGAGTCATGCTGATTTCAGCACGAATGGGCCGGACTCGACCGGGGCGGTACTACCCTCGCACAGAAGACCAACCCAAAATGACAGGCTTCGTACTGTCGTGTTTCGTTGGTGAGTGCGAGACCGGAGGCCCAATGATGCAGGGGTGACAGTTGTCGTGGTTAGTGTGAGAGCAGTGTAATGCTTGTGGAGTCATGTTGAGGGTGGCTTGGATCGAGCCGTCGGCCAGGGAGACCCGTAGAAACGGTGGTGCCGCTGGCCGCCCGCGGCATAGAGAGGGGCCCAACTGCGGCTAACCACCCTGGGAGGCTGCCCCGTCAGGTCGCGCATAATCTACGGAGTGGCTCGTCGTGCCGGTTGGTGACCGGACGGTGGGACCAGGCGACCACTTCCGGGAGGGTACGGGGGCCCTTCCGTCCGACGGTTCGGTCACCGTCATGCCTCACGTTGTATGAGGACACAGCACTACGAGTCTCAGTATTACACAGCCACGACAACTGTCGCGCCTTTTACGCTCCCCTTCCCCTACCCCCTTTTCTTTTTTCATGGCAGCACAAACAAAGCATAAGAGTTCAACAGCGGCACTCCATCCTCCCACCAACGCGCTTTTTGAGGTGGAGTTCACAAACATCCGTGGACTCCATGCAAACCTCAACGCCGTCTACCAGCATCTTGAGACGGCACGGCACGGCCGGCCATGCTTTTTCTAACGGAGACACAAATACGCCGCCCTGCCGACACGACATATCTACACTATCCCGGCTACGTTCTTGAGGAGTGCTTCCTCGCGAAGGCTGGCGTATGTCTTTTCGTTAGGGCGGATGTTTGTTGTCGCCGTTTCCGCTGCCTTGAGGACCCATCCTTCTCCATCCTGTGGTTGCACGTGGATATTGGCTCTGTGAGCCGATTCTACGTGTGCCTATATCGATCCCACTCCGGAGACTCTGAGACAACTCGACTATTTGGATATCTCAGTCAGGCGGTGGACAAAGCGCAGGAGCAGTTTCCCACCGCCGAACTGGTGTTTCTGGGAGACTTCAACGCCCACCATGAGTCCTGGTTGGGATCTTCCAGAACTGACCACGCGGGTCGGACTGTTCACGCATTCGCTCTCACGCATGACCTCACCCAGATGGTACTCCAGCCCACCAGGATACCAGACATACAGAGTCAAGCGTCCTGTCCTTGCTGGACCTTCTGCTGACGAGTCACCCAGCGCAGTACAATGTATCGGTGCTCGCCCCTCTAGGATCATCCGATCACTGCCTGGTGTCTACCACGGTGTCTTTAGTTGCCGCCTCACGACCAGTGGCAGCGAAAAGACGACTATGGCACTACTCGTCAGCGGACTGGGATGGAATGCGGGATTATTTTGCATCCATCCCATGGGCTCAACGCTGCTTTAAAGACAAAGATGTGTCGCAAACTGCGGCCGCCGTGGCTGGCGAGATCACTGTTGGAATGGAATACTATATTCCCCACAGTGAGGTCGCCAGCGCAACGACCCGTCCCTGGTTTAATCGCGAGTGCGCCCATGCCGTTGCGCAAAAACGATCGGCTTACCGCGCATGGACCAGGGCTCACGCTCGCGGCTGCCCTGACGTTGGTCAACTAAAAGCAGCGTTCAACAAAGCCACAAGGGAATGCAAGAAGGCTTACATTAGAGCGGATGCCCAGCGCATTGCGCGGCTTGGTCAAGAACTCGTCGCACACCCTACGGGTAGCCGAAAGTTCTGGCGATTGGCTAAAGCCGTGCAGTCCAACTTCTGCCAGCCCTCGCTACCACCGCTGAAATGCCCCGACGGATCACTCGCCCATCAGTCGCAGGAGAAAGCAAACCTGCTTGTTGATCTCTTTGCGGCTAACTCCCGAATCGACGACCGTGGCAAGCACCCGCCTACCATTCCGACCTGTGACACTACGATGCGGGATATTCGCATCCGATTGAATGATGTCCGTCCGGTCACTCGACGTCCGGAAAGCCAGTGGACCCGATGGCATTCCAGCGGTGGTTCTTAAGAAATGTGCACCAGAGTTGTCTCCGGTATTGACGCGCTTGTATTGCCTGTCGTATTCGTTCCGATGGCCTGGAGAGAGGCGAATGTTCAACCCATCCCCAAAAAAGGCGACCGTTCAAACCCGGCAAACTACCGTCCGATAGCCGTCACCTCAATTCTCTGCAAGGTATTTGAAAAGATAATAAACAAACAACTGATTTACTACCTGGAGGATCACTCTTTACTAAACGATCGTCAATATGGTTTTAGACCGAACCGATCCACGGGTGATCTTCTAGCGTATGTTACACACCTTTGGGGTGAAGCTATTGACAGGCATGGGGAATCCTTGGCCATCAGCCTTGACATGGCCAAAGCCTTTGATAGGGTTTGGCACCGTTCGCTTCTCTCCAAGCTACCGGCATACGGCTTACCCCCCAAACTCTGCAGCTGGGTTGCCGCATTTCTGCACCAGCGCCGCATTAGAGTTCTTTGCGACGGTGCGGCCTCCGAGTTTCAGCTGATCAACGCTGGAGTACCTCAGAGGTCCGTCCTATCACCCACGCTGTTTCTTCTGCATATCAATGACATGCTAGCCCTTGGCAGCATTCATTGCTATGCAGACGACAGCACAGTTCACGGGCGATATTTTGGACATCCCACAGCTGGGCTAGCAGATAATGAGAAAAAACGACGAGCACTTGTCGCTCAACTTGACCATGACTTGGACCGCATTTCTCAATGGGGCTCTGAGAATCTGGTCGAGTTCAACGCCAAGAAAACACAGGTGTGCGCGTTCTCTGCCAAAAAGTCTCCATTCCTTCCCCTTCCTACTTTTCAGAGCACTCAACTGCAATTACAAGGTAGGCTCGATATCCTGGGCATGGATATCAGCCGCGATCTCAACCCTCGCGAATATGTTGAGAGTGTCACTAGGGCGGCCTCGCGGAAGCTAGGTATCCTTAATAGGGTGAGACGGTTCTTCTCGCCCGAGCATCGGTGTCTGCTTTACAAGACCCAGGTTCGCTCGTGCGTGGAGTAATAATAATAATAATAAATCTCTTTATTGTACACCAGCTTATATGATTACATAGTAAACTTAGAACTATTTATGAAGTATGTACAAGTGGCGGCCTTATCGCTCCATGGCAATATCTTACAGGCAACCATGGGATGGTAAGAAGAGTAGGGATGAAAAAGTAAATGGTAGTTGCTGGTGTATTATTGCTGTAAAGGAAATTAAGATACTGTTTACACATAATATAAAATAAAAGCAACACGTTGTGTGAAGGATTATACATACATACAAATAGTAGAGTGAAACATACAGACACTCCATGCAGTATAGCAAACTATGGGACATTGACATCTCTCAAGTAATATTGCTTTACCAGTCTCTTAAAGACAGTTAAAGTTTTCGCATGTCTTATTGCGACTGGTAGGGCGTTCCATAAGCGAACTGCTTGTACAGAGAAGGAATGGTCAAGGAATTTGGTTGTATGTCCTGGCATTTTCAATATCAAATTCTCTGACGATCTCAACGGCTTAGAATGTGAGGCAAGTAGGAAGTTAAACCGTGATTTCAGGTAATGTGGAGTAAGTGGATTGAAGAGAATATTGTACAGAAGATAAAGAATGTGTGCATTCCGGCGAAGGCGGATGGGTAACCACTTAAGCTGTTTACGATAATCGGAGACATGGTCATATTTGCGTAATCCAAATATGAATCTTATGCAGAGATTTTGGAGTCTTTCAAGCTTATTTAATTGGTCTTCAGTGAGATCAAGATAACTGGCATCTGCATAATCAAGGATGGGGAAAAGAAGGGACTGTGAAAGAGCTACCTTCGTAGATATGGGCAAGAAATTGCGCAATCTACGCAAAGACCCTGCAGCGGCAAACATTTTGCGACTCAGCTCCTGCAGCTGAGGACCCCAGGATAAGGTACTATCAATATAGATCCCCAAGTTCTTTACCTTGTCACTGTAAGGGATAGGTGTGCTATTGCAAGTAACCTGAGGCAATTTTGTCCAATCAATTTTGGAGACCAAACGCGAACTTCCAACGACAATGACCTGAGTCTTGGATGGATTTATTTTCAAGCCATAGGTGTTACTCCACTCACAAATTTTTCCCAGGTCAGCATTAATGGTGTTAACAGCATCAGCCAGATTAATCAGTGATGCCCTGGTGTAAATCTGGAGATCATCAGCATATAGGTGGTAGGAGGAAGAAAGATCATTAGTGATTGTGTTAATAAAAACGGAGAAAAGTAGGGGAGAGAGCACGCCGCCCTGTGGTACGCCAGCTGTAGTACTACACCAAGAAGAAACAGTGTTCTCAATACTAATGCGCTGCCGGCGACCAAACAGGTAGTTGTGAAACCAGTCAATCGCCGTTGGAGATATGTTGCAAGAGTGTAGTATACACAGCAAGATGTCAAAATCAACGGTGTTGAATGCATTGCTGAAGTCGAGAAGGGTCAGAACTGTAAGCTGGCCATTCTCCATAGCAGATCTGATGTCGTCAGTGATATGAACTAGGGTGGTAGTGGTGCTGTGACCGGATCGAAAGCCAGACTGGAGAGGGTTTAGTAGCAGGTTTCGGGATAGGAAATTTGAAAGCTGAGATTGGATAAGGCGTTCTAGGACCTTGGAGAGAAACGGAAGAATAGAAATTGGGCGGTAATCGGAGAAGGAGCCGGGATTTTTCTTTTTGGGGATAGGGATTATTTCAGCATCCTTCCAAGCATTTGGGAACACGCTATAGGAAATTGAATAGTTTAGGATGTGACATATGACAGGAAGAATTTCATCAAGGATTGGGATTATCATACTACGGCTAAGACAATCAGAACCCACTGCATTTGAAGTAATTGATACTATGCTCTTCCTAACATCACAATCAGAAAATTGACTAAAGAAAAAGGGAGAACAGTCAGGAGCTGGGGCAGAAGTAAGAAGTTTTATTGTAGCATCTTTTGTCATTTTATCAAAATTTGACGAAGCAGAGAAATGTTGATTAAGAGAGTCTAGGTTTACATTTTTAGGAAACGAATCGTGAATAGGTTTGCCTACTCCCAGTGACTTTAAAAATTTCCAGACTTTAGCTGGATCTTCGTTTTCAACGGAGCTGTGGATGTATCGGCGTTGAGCACTCCTACACACCTTACTGCAATGATTCCTTATGGTTATATATTTGTCCCGGTTATTATCGGTAGGATTATTTTTATATTTCGACTTAGCAATCACCTTTTTCCTTATTAGGACTTTAATATCCCCAGTTATCCACGGTGACGGAAGACGTTTGACCCTTATCTCTTGAATTGGCGCATGTTCGTTGTAAAGAGTCGTTAGTTTGTCGATCAAAAGTTCAACTTTATTATCAATACAATCAACACTTAGGAGAGGTGCCCAGTCGATGTTCCTGGCATCCCCCACCAAGGCAGTCATATCCATACCCTTGAAATTACGCTGCAGGATGGTCTTTGCTTTAGGTTTAGGAGGTCGGAGGCGATAGGATAGGTAAAGCAAGTCGTGATAGGAAAACTCGTCAGCTGAGCACTGGCCGTGTTTAACTGCGAGGCTGGGAGAGGAAACAAGGGAAAGGTCTAATAGAGACGGAGCAGAGTGTGGGAAATAATGAGTAGCATCGGAAGGAAGAATGGTCAGGTTGCTAGACTTAATAATAGACTGAAGAGTAGACGACCGAGAATCATTCTTAAGGAGGCAGGTATTGAAATCACCCATGATTATGGTCTGACTGTACGAAGGGGTATGTTGTTCCAAGAGAAGTTCTAACGATGAGAAGTAGTTAATGCGTAGGGAAGGGCAATAAAATACACCAAGAAGGATTTTAGAGTGGAGGAGTTCCACTTCCAGAAAAAGATGTTCTCCCGCATTAGTTGGAGGGGGCTGCGGCGACAAGCTAATAACGTTGTATGGAATTTGGGACCGCAGGTAGATAGCTACACCCCCACCAACACCAACAGCTCGATCATTCCTGATGAGGCTGAAACCTGGTATGGAGTATGCAGAAGAGGGTAAGCAGGGCTTCAACCACGATTCAGAGATGAGTATACCGTGTAAATTTGTACAGTCAAAAGATGCCAGCATATCGGGGAAATGAGCCGGAACACTTTGGGCATTAATGTGTACTAGGTTGAGATTTTTGGGAACGTCAGAGAACTGGGACAAAAGAGTCTCAGCGATTGTTGGGTGACTTTGGGAACCACTACTACTACATGGAGTCAAATATTCACCACTGTCATCACTGCAGTCAGGTGAAGACATTTCAAGCTATGAAACAAATAAATATTCCTCTAAATATACATATAGGTATATGGATTCTAAAAGATGTGTATATGATTAAGTACGTGAGCGAGTACCAAAATAGAATAAATGTTAGTAAATTAAAATTGAAAATATACGTACTCTAACTCCACCTGCCGGTTGCCAGTACAAGAAACAAAAAATAAAAACAACAGTATAAGCAATATGAAAAATAAACAAAGGTTAACAACAGTCAGAACAAAACACAATATATATATATGCAGAAAAATGAAACAAAAAAAAAACAAAAAAAAAAAATAAAATCAATTAATGTTAAACGGTTAAAACGCTACCAATACAACCAATCGCTAGGCCAACCGTCTGCCGGTTCGGTGTTAAACGCTAACAACACATAAACACAGTACTATAGTAAAATTAAATAATGTACATACAAAAAAAAGAGAAAAGAAAATATGTACTGTTCTCATCTTTGCGATGGAGCCGCGCAGTATCTGTTCGACGCTCTCGACCGGTTGCAGCGGCGAGCCATCCGCATTGTCGGCAGTCCCCAGACCACCGAGTCCCTTGAGCCTCTGCAGTTGCGTAGAGATATCGCCTCTATGGCAGTCCTCTATCGCCTTTATCATGGAGAGTGTTCTGAAGAGCTGTTCCAACTGGTCCCCCCTTCCCCCTTCCTCTACAGGACAACACGTACCGGTCTTGGAAGTCACCGCTTCAGAGTGGTAGACATACACTCTCGTACTCACCGCTTCGGTTCTTCCTTCCTGTGCCGAGCGGTCAAAACCTGGAACTCACTACCTGCGTACGTGTTTCCCTCCCAGTATGAACCTGGGTCCTTTAAGCGGAGCGTGAAGAAGCATCTCACTAGGCCGCCATAGTGTGGGTCGCCATGCTGCACTGTCCCTATTAGCAGTGAGGATGGTGACCACCACTCCTGGATTCTGCTAGTGCTTTCCATCAGGCAGAGCAGAGTCATTTTGGCAGCTAAGACATAAAAAAAAAAAATAAAAAAAATATCAGGATCTGATGATGAGATCTCAAGGAAATTGAAGGAAACCCTCAAATTTGTTAGACACGTACTATATTTTTCATATATTTTCGAAAGCTATTACCGTTTTTACATCTGGTCGTCATGTCATGATGATGACCAGAAGATGACTTAAGGGTTAGGAGTTGGAAAATAATTCTTTCAATTTCATACGTATATATAGTTGTATACTTTCAAGTTATTCAGGCGAGCTGATGATAGAAGATTTCAATATAATATGTACGCACCGACATTAATTTGTTTATCATTCAGTAATTCTCATGAGCTGATGATAGAAAGTAAAACGATTAGGGATGAGAGAGTTCTTTAAATACCAAATACACGAATAGGGCCTTAGTAGTATTCTTTCAAGTTGGTTACGTGATCTGACAGGTAAGGTTAGGAGATAGATGAAACTTTTAGATACCGATCTAGCAACTAGTAGTCTATAGATGGGAAAGAAACGGCATGCAAAGCTAATGTTTGGAATAGGTACCTACACCATATTTATACACCTAGTATTAGTGGGTTTATATAAATATTTACAATTAGTCTCAATTGTTGTATTTCGTGTAACGCTTTCTCGTCATGCGGGTTATTAGGCATTTTTTTGGCTCTAAGTCGTAAAGAGCAACACCACCTAGGGTGGTTAAGGGAACCAGCGCAACTTTTTTTTCGTATTGAATTAGTTCTAATCAGAAAAATGTTCCAAAATAAAGGTGTGTGTGCGATTCACACACGATAGAAGTGAAACTTCAGTAAATCGACAAAAGAATGAGATTTGCTCTCTCGCTCTGGCTCACTAGTTACAGGCGACTTTCTGTATTTGTGTCTCTTACCTGTCGTTTTTTCCGTTGCATCCGGTTTGAAATCACAACGATTCTAAAGAAGTTTCACTTCAAAAATATTATCGATGTGTTATAGTGTTGCTACCTAGAACACATTTTAATACTGCTTTATTTATATGAATATATAATAGACAAGAATTGTCATACAGTAATTTAAACAGTCCTTTTTTTACTCTTTTTAGTGTTTCTAGGCAGGAAGTTTTATTTTGATGTTTTTTTTAAATTTCCAGATTGGTTTTTACCATCAGGAGGCAAGCAGCTATGTGGTATGTGGTAGGTAGTATTTATGTAGAGGTGGGAAAATCATGTTAGTTAGATAGTATTTTTATTGCAGTAACTATTTCTAAAAATAATCTATTAGACTCATAATTTCGTGGTTTTCTTTTTCCCCAACTATGTAAATATCATATTTAATAACGATTACCATATACAGTGTTAGTTTAGTGTTGTTTTCCTATATTTACTATTTTTCGACAGTTTTTTTGAGCGAATTTAAGATGAAAATAGTTATGTGAATTTGTGTGTATCTGTGACTGGCGTCCTTCAGTTGAGATGGTGATAATGAATTAATTAAGTACTCCTTGCTCGATTAAAAGCATTGAAGTATTTGTATTGTACTTATATTTCACTATTTGCGAACTAACCCAGTTCAATCAAATGCCAACAATCTAGAGTTTAAATTACATTGCAAGAAGATTTGGTAAGCAATTTACCATCGATACGGTCGATACCTATGATGTGTATAGACGTGTATATATGAGCATAATTTTACCGCAGGCGATTCATATGCTAGAAATCATTGAAAAACATAAATACATTCTCTATAAGCGCAGGCCTAGAAGTTAAGAGTGGCAGGGCGACGAGTTTAAAAGCTCGCCTTTAGAACGTAAAATCGGCTTTAGAAATAAAATAACACCCTGGATTCACACATGAAGGGGTAATCCTAACTTATCTGTAAGCCTAGGATGGCACGGGTCCGTCGGGTATTGGTTATACCTGTTTTCTCGGTACCCGAAACTTTTTTTATCGATCAATCTCAGTTTTTATTCAATTCAAGTCCCATGTAACTATCCAACCACATGAAAAGAAGAAGCACCATGTTCCTGGTACAGAACAAGGTGATGGTTCATCATTGATTGAATCAAATAGCGCGCCCTTGCCCGTCTTGCTCTCAATCTTGCCACCTGTCAATCTCTACTGCAGATTTTAGGAAATGTAGAGGAAAATTTATTTTCATAAAAGTAATAATATTAAAAATTATGTATTCCTGTTAGAGTCTGGCAAACGAAAGCGTGACCTGAGAAAACGCGGCAAATTCAAAAAATATACATGTGGTATTACTAACTATAGTAGGGGAAAAATGTTTTGATACTTGATTTTTTTTAAGTTATGAGAATCATTTTATTGTATAATAGTTGAATTTCTAATTTGAGGAACACACTACATCCTTAAAAATATTAACCTGTAGTTAACAACACACCTTAAAAAGTCATTTGTTTTTAAAGGCTCCGTTTGGTGTGACCTAAGGCGTGACGAAGCCTTGACTGACATTGATGTGAGTAAAAAAAACGAGTGTGTTGATTTATTTATTAGAATTTACATAATATTTACCTACTAAACATTTACTTTATTAAATTTCTTCAACAATATGGTTAATCTAGTGCAGGCTGATGATAATTATGTCTATTGGTTAATCATCATATCATACATATATCATACATCATACTCAAAATCAGAGTCCAAAAATTCAACCTCTAAGGATTCATCTGTATCAGAGGAGTCATCATCACCTATCGTGGGAGAGCTATGCTTCGGCATGAATGGGTCAGCTCGACCGGAGTGATACCACGGCCTCACAGAAAACCGGTGTGAAATAGCGTTTGCGCTGTGTTTCACCGAGTGAGTGAGGATACCGGAGGCCCATACCCCAACCCCTCCCATCATCCCCTTTCCCATCCCCCAAAGGTCGGCAACGCACTTGTGACGCCTTTGATGTTGCGAGTGTCCATGGGCGGCGGTAATCGCTTACCATCAGGTGATACGTCTGCTCGTTTGCCAACTATTCAATAAAAAAAAAAAAAAAAAAACCTACACTTATTATGAATTTTTCCAATACTTCTTCTGTTATGTTATCTCTTTTCTTGTATTTATTTTCTACATTTATTACATGGTCCGTCATTGTTTTCCAATCTTCTGCAGTTATTCGGCCAAATGAAGTTTTTATCAGTGCTTCTGTTTCTTTTGCTGGCAGATTAATGTTTTTTTTTGCCACCATACGCTTAGCTGAGCTCCATATTAGCTCGATCGGGTTGAGATCGCAGTGGTAAGGTGGCAGTCTCAGTACCTCATGGCCGTATTGTTTCAGAAGCTCGTCAGCTACGTATAGGGGTTCGGGTTTATGTTTGTTAACTAAACACAATAATTCTGCTTTTGTTAGGTAATCTTCGTAATTTATTCCGTTGGAATCAAACCACTCTTGTATTTCAGCTTTTCTACTTTGTGTTGTAGGAACTTTATTCTGTTGTACAGTGTGGTAGCTCGCATTATCCATCACAATTACACTGGGCTCATTCAAATTAGGTATTAATTTTTCTTTTAACCATTTATCAAAATTTTCGGCATTCATGTCATGGTGATAGTCCGCTAACCTTGATTTTGTACTAAAAACTAACAGTGCATTTGGCACAAACCCTGTTTCAGAACCGGCATGAACTATAATATATCTTTTCCCTGAAGAGATATGTTCCAGTGGGCTTGGTTGCGGGGCACCACTTGTTGTTGGACCTTGCCATGACATTTTAGGCTTATAATTTTTATGCACATACGTTTCATCTAAATAGACGATTGATTTGCCTTCCGCTCGTTTTGCTGCAATTTCACGTAGATACCGATGTCTCCAAGCAGCAATATCATAACGTTCGACAAGAACCGTTCGTTCATTTTTATTTTTCTTGAACTCGTACCCATTTGCTATTAATATTTTACGCAGAGTTTCTCTGCTTCCACTAAAGCCAATGCTGGAACGCAATTCTTCTAATAATGATCGTAATGTGGGTACCTCCTTTCTCACAACATAAAATTCATTGATTTTATTTCTTATTGCATCAATATCAAAACTGTCTAAATCCGACACTGTGCTTTTGTGGGGGCGTTTTCTTCCTGGAGTGCTCCACATCCCTTCATTCATAGACCCTTCTTTTTTAATTTTTTTTAGTGTCGTGACACCAACATCTGCAAAACAAAGTATAAAATGCATGTTTATTGATGTAGTACCCAAACAGTTTGACGACATAAAAAAGGAAAAAAAGAAAAACGGAATAGAAAATGGTAAAAAAAAGTAAGTCTTTTTAGTTCAGTAAGAGGTTTTGAAATCGGTTCATTGTTTTAAGAACCACCTTTTTTTGGAAGTCGGTTAAAAATAACAGAACTTTGTCAAATGGAACAAACACATAAAAACATTCTAAACCGATGCAGGTACATACCAGTTAGTGAAGATATTTCTTCTAAGAACTTAGTCTAAGTTTCTATTAATTTTTTTTTTTCAAAATTCCTTAACCTTTCAACAATGTTTTTCATTTCGCAGATTCTTTGAATACCTTCAAGATTATCTGTAAACATAAGAAAGCGTAATCAATCGTCAATATATCAAATAATCAGCCAACAAGGATTAAGATTACAAAGTCATACTAACCTAAAAAATCCGACATTGCATCTAAACATTCTTGTTTCTCTTAGAAAACAACTTCTTTCTCCTCTTGTTTTTGCTTGAACTTACTGATCATAGTATGTAGCAGCTTTCGCACGTTACTTTTTATTGTTTTACCCATATTACGGCAATTATTTTAGAAAAATATATGAGTTCACAAAATACTGACAATTCTAACCAAATACTTTGACGTGCCTTTGACGGATTAATAATGTTGCCATATTAAAACTTTAAAAAAAGTCCAGGTCACGCTTTCGTTTGCCAGACTCTATTACTGAAATCAATTCTACGAACATGAGACTTACTACGGACGCATGGGTTAAAAAAATATTTAATTTAAGCAATGGTATACCATTGCTTACATTGTACATATATGTACAGAAGATTCCAATAATTCATATGGCAAAAAATGTGACAAAATGGTGATTGATAATTAAAACAAATAATAAACATTTATTATTTATTTATTTATTATACAGGGTCTGTCGTAAATAATGGATAAGTCGTAAACTGGAGTTGGTCCGGCTATGAGACTATTAGAAAATCGTATCTTTTTGCCAGGGTTTCTAACCGTATGGAAATGGCGTAGATTTTTAAGGTTTTTTTAAATTTCGCTACTCTTTGCATTCATTCCGTTGCCATTTCGTTAAATTTAGGTATTTCTGTGTCATTTTTTTTGTATTATAGTCTTGAAGATGTGTATTATTTAGTTTTAGTACTGTTTTAGGCGTTTTTAACGTTGGTCATTTTCAAAATTGTCATTTTAAGATTTTTTATGTTTTTGTTTTACTTAGGGTCAACTTTTGATCATTTACTGTGTAAAAAAAAAGTACGGCGCTATAGCTGCCCATGATCTTAATAAATTATCTAGTATGTGTAGATTCTAAAAAGGTATAACAATGCATACTTCACAAGTAATATTAAGCTACATGAGCGAGATCAATATCAAGGTGAGAAAATATTTTTTTCATGTAATGTTGTAAATGGTTATAAAACTTCGTCATAATGATTTATTTCTGCCAAGATTCTTTACACAAACACTATGGGGTCACTATTAAGGATATTCAAAAGAAAACTAGGTTGTTTTAGTACGTAAAAATATTTATTCAACAACTTAAACTAAATGTTCGAAGTGTCCTCCGCCGGCAGCTATGCACGCTCTACATCGCCTAATAAACGATCGCTTAATCCGGCGCACATAACCGGCTTCTTCAATTTTTCTCGCTGCTACTTGAATGCGCGCACGCAACTCTTCTACAGAACTTATTGTTTCACTGTATACTTTTTCTTTTATACAGCCCCAGTAAAAGAAGTCCAAGGGGTTCAGGTCTGGCGAACGTGGAGGCCATAAAATTGGCCCCAATCGCCCTATCCATCTATCTGGATAAGTATTATTTAAATGTTCCCTGACACGAACAGCGTAATGTGCTGGACACCCATCATTTTGTAGCCACATCTCATTTCTTATCTCTTGTGGGACGTCTTGCAGTAAACTAGGTAAAGTATTTGCTAAAAAATTCAAATACATATCCGCATTTAATATTGCCGGCAATTCGAATGGACCAATGATTTTGCCATTAATAATGCCAGTCCATAAATTAATTTTAAATTGATATTGCGATCGGTCTTCTCGGATAAGTCTTGGGTTTTCGAGTTGCCAGCTGTGTATGTTGTGAAGATTCAAAAAACCATCTTTTCGACACGTTGACTCGTCACTCCATAAAATTTTATTAAAAAAACTTTGGTCTTCCCTCATCTTTCGCAGCATTATGCGACAAAATGTTATTCTCGCAGCAGCGTCCCTTGGCATTAATGTTTGGACCCTTTGATAATGATAGGGATATAATTCATGCCTTTTTAAAATCCTGTGTACAGATTTTTGAGGTATACCGGTGCGCCTTGAAATTACACTTATGGACGTACCAGGGTCTTCTGCAACTATTTCCAGTACTTCGGCTGCACTGTGGCGTTGTGGTCGTCCTTCACTCGCCCCGCCTACGCCGGTCCCAGGAAATCGTCCTTCCAAAAATGTGTTGTGCACTCTTATGAAGACACGATAGTCAGGATGCCGGGCATTTGGATATTTTTCCCGATAAACTCTAGCAGCTCTATTGGCGTTGCCATCACATAAACCATAAATGTAATGCATGTTTACGTATTCGGCCGGCGTGTATTGTTGAGGCATGATATACAAAATTTTCCAAAATAACACGTGCAATCGATAGCACAACACGATGCCCATAAATGAGAGCTGAGTTGTCAATATCACCAGGTTAACAAGTCCAAATCACAAAGAAAATCTAAGTCCGATATTAGAAAGCAGTAACAAATTGACGACAGTAATGAAAACGAGAGCACATGCGATGGTCAAAATCACACTGAGAGATGTATCAGGAGTGCGCCCTAGCTAAACGCATGCTAACCTTTTCACACATCGTGAGTGTGAAAGGGACGGTGCATCATGCAGTGTGCCTAGTAACAATGTCCTTTTCACGCGGGGAGACCCTTTGTATTGCTGTCTTTGTTCATTTTTTTACCTGATGATCCTTTTTACGAATAAACTTGTAACATGTTTGTCGCATGTAACTATTAGAGCACATCAATTTTAAAATTAAACACCTTTATGAAATGAGGAGGCATGAAATTTTTTTGACAAAAAACTACCTAGTTTTCTTTGAATATCCTTAATAGTGGCCCCATAGTGTTTGTGTAAAGAATCTTGGCAGAAATAAATCATTCTGACGAAGTTTTATAACCATTTACAACATTACATGAAAAAAATTTTTTCTCACCTTGATATTGATCTCGCTCATGTAGCTTAATATTACTTGTGAAGTATGCATTGTTATACCTTTTTAGAATCTACACATACTAGATAATTTATTAAGATCATGGGCAGCTATAGCGCCGTACTTTTTTTTTACATAGTAAATGATCAAAAGTTGACCCTAAGTAAAACAAAAACATAAAAAATCTTAAAATGACAATTTTGAAAATGACCAACGTTAAAAACGCCTAAAACAGTACTAAAACTAAATAATACACATCTTCAAGACTATAATACAAAAAAAATGACACAGAAATACCTAAATTTAACGAAATGGCAACGGAATGAATGCAAAGAGTAGCGAAATTTATAAAAAAACATAAAAGTCTACGCCATTTCCATACGGTTAGAAACCCTGGCAAAAAGATACGATTTTCTAATAGTCTCATAGCCGGACCAACTCCAGTTTACGACTTATCCATTATTTACGACAGACCCTGTATATCGAAACCTTCGATTATAAAAGAAAGCCGGATGTACTGTATAGAACACGAAAGTGAAGCTACCAAAGCAAATACAAATCAGAAAGCGAATACGATCTTGCGGTAGTGTTTAACAATCCGCCATACTGTTTTCACATCACGAGTGATTTAATTTTCAATGCCGTATTGCGTTTTTAAACTTTTTTAAATTAGTTCCTTATAACAAATCAAGAAGATGGAATATTCTTACATACGTAAAGATAGATTAATAGCTTTATAAATTGTAGCCTATGTGTTATTCTGATGTATAAGCTATATTATTGTAAAGTTTCATCAAAATCCATTCTTCATTTATTTTATACTACGTGTAATATGATTTATTAAAAACTATAGCTTGAAAGTCCTAGTAGCCAGATCATGAAATTTCGAAACATGCGAACTGAAATGAATAGTTGACAGTAGACAGATGTCACAGTAACAGATGATGCCAAAAAAAATTGAAAGATAGATGGTGTAGGCGGTGTGAAGAATTTACACTTCTTGTGAAATTACTGTACTAAATCTATTATTTATAGTAAGAAGTCTACCATCAAAATTAATGGTAATTTAATTTCTCTTCCATAAAGATTTTAAACTGCAATTTAGAATGGGCGATAATGACGATTATTATGATGGTGACGGGTTAGTATAGTTTGCATGTTGCATAGTGTTTTGGCAGTAATTTTGTGTACATTTGGTGATTTAAGGTGGTTTATTGTAATTTATTTTATCAAGCTTTAATTATGCATTGTGCTACGTAAGTAAATACTGTAAATTATCGTATATCACCGACTACTCTTAGGCATATTTTGTCTACCTTCAACCAAGTATATTCTGTCTATTACTTTTCTTTACATTTAATGTCACTTGAATTACAAGGTACAGTGAAATTCTATTGAACACATTTTTTTTATAAACTAGGCTGATGAATCTATATTGATGTAGAACTGAACAAAATCTAGTCAATTACATTTTTTTGCATAGATAATATATCCAATATTAATCTGAATTCTAACTAGACAACAGTTTTTATTGACAGCTTAGCGAAGAAAATATTGAGAATAGTATAAATGATTTACTACTCTACTTGTACCCTAAATCACATGTAAGAATATCTGTATAATATTTGTCTGGTTATGAATGATAGTTTGCTTATGTATCATATGTATTACGCCTTATATTATTCCTGGTATTTATGCAAAAATATTGTGTGTGTGTAATATGTACAAAATATTCTTCTGTAAAAATCAACATCTATAATTACTTTTTTTGTTCTATTTGTTTATTTTCTTATTCCTAAGTAGGAAGCGAATAGGAATATCAATAAATAAATAATTATAATAATAAGTCACAAGCTAAATAGAGCTTGTGTTATGGGTATTAGACAACTGATATGAATACATATATACATTTTTTTTGAGAGAGAAAGAGAGAAAACGCCCAAACTCTGAAACAAATATTTGTAGATCACACAAACACTAGTCCTACCCAGGATTGGAACACAGTTGAACACAAGACCTTAAGTACAGCAGTTGCAAATACTACCACTGCGCCATTTTTAAAATACTGCAAATACTGCGGCAGTTTTTATTTGTCAATGACCTCTATCTGTGAAATGCCTCTTCAAAAAACATTATCAAACACCTTGTCCCTTGAATTTTTCATTAAACACCTTTAAAAACCTTGAAAAAGCATTATTGATCGGCAAATAAGGTTTCGTTACAGACTACTTTTTAAAGAACATTTGACGATAGAGGTCAGTGACGTTCCTATTCTTATTAGAGTCGCTTAGTATGAATACAAATAATCAACAAAGCTAGCTATATTGCAATATTTTCTGGATTAATATTTGTCCATTAATTAGCTTTTGCGTGCGAGTTTGTTGGTTATCGCAGTAAAGACTAGTCTGTCCTTCGTCATGAATTGAAGTATCTCCATGCCAAATTTCATTGAAATTGGTCCAGCGGTTTGGCTGTGAAAGCAGGACAGACAGATAGTTATTTTCGCATTTTTAATATAAGTATGGATTTATATCTACAACCCGTCGGAAATATCTGCGCACCCGACTGGAATGTGCTTCACATCTCACTTCCCCACACATCAATTTGATTCGATTTTGTCTTTGTATACTGTCTTCTTTCTATTGCATGCAGCTTATTATGTACATCTTTCCAGTACAAGTAGTAGAATTGATTGGTATAGTCTTAAAATTGTTTGTACTTGTCAAGCGGTTGTTTTATCACCCTTTTATTTTGTTTATCAAATACTTAAGTTTAGTTTCATTAAAGCATGTGAAAATTCGAATTGGACAAGTCTATGGAAAGTACTAACTAGTTACTTATCTTGGAAAGGTTTTGCTTTTAATATATTCCAATGACAGTGTTGGAAAACTTGGACTATATATTTGTTGAATCAAAATAATCAAAACATATTAACATTTGATAGATTATTATTATTACTCCCAAAAACTGATAAAAAAAGGAATGAGTTGATGAGTTGTAACAATTTTCCGACTTGGCCAATTATATCATAAATTGTAGAATTATATACTCTGATACCATTCATTGTTCATAAACAAAGTGTCTTGGATTTTTATAATTAACAGGACAATGGATTCTTTGGGGAACACAACAGAAGTCACCTACAACTGGGTGGACATAACTCAAGATTTTTTTAAACACATTCAAGGTAAGCATTGTATAATAAGTTAAATTGGTGGAATTTTATTAAGCATGTGATATTTAATAGGTAGATTTTCACAAGAGCAGTTTCAGCAGTGAATGATGAGAGACTGATTATGGTGATAGGCACATTTGGAATTCCTCTTGTAGAGCCTTTTTACATGATTTACTAAAATTAAATATCACACTAAAAAAATTAACAAGCAACTATATAACTAAATTTATTTAAGATGCATGTTTTTCTTTGGTCAAAGCAAATACTACTTTTACGCGACTGCGGCAGAAGGAGGGTAATGTTTTCATGCGTTTGTGTATGTACCCACATACCACAGCGGCCAGATTGTTTTTGACCCATATGTAAATTTTGCCGGCTATATAAAGTTTGGAAAAAAAGTTATTTTTCCCTCTTACCTTAGCAATATGGCTATCAAATGAAAGATCGTAAAAAATCCATTTAAAAATAAAAGTATCATATCACATTTGTGATACTATTTTAACACAAATTGACAATTAGCCAACAAAACCCAAAAAGTTATTAGATTGGCCACATAACCGAAACTGTTTTAAAGAGTTGCAACAATTATAAGGTTTGAACCTTACAAATTAATATTTGAAGAACTTGTGGGGTAATTAAACTAAAAAGTTTGAATAAAAATAATGAACTGAAAAGAGAAAAACAAGTATTATACAAATAATGTACATTGCGACTCAAATAAGAATAGGAACATCAATTACCTCTATGTTTCAAATGTCTCTTGAAAAGTATGGTCTGCAATGAAACCTTATTTGCATATCAATAATGTTTTTCAAGGTTTTTAAAGGTGTTTAATAATGTTTTTCAAGGTTTTTAAAGGTGTTTAATAATGTTTTTGACGTGACAACGTCTTATAAATTGGTTTGCCGGGTGACACTTCAAGAAACTGCGTTACGCTCCGCTCACGTTATGAGCTCACAATGAGAGCGAGTGAGAGGCACGCGTCCCTTCCACTCGGGCATGGTTAGCCCGCCTAAGAGCGAGAGAGACAGACATAAAAAGTGAAAGGCACGCGTCGAATTATATTTAAAACGTTAAAATTAATGTTTTAAATATAATTCTTTGTATAAATAAATGTTTTAAATTGTTACTATTATTTCATCCTTCTTCCTACTATACGAATGAATATTCACATTAAAATTATTTTACCACTCAAAGTCGTTGTCACGTAAAACTTTCGCCCGTATACCGACTTTACAGGCAACCAATTTTTCAAGGGACATTTGACAAATTTGAGTTTGAGTATTTGAGTCACATTGTATATTTTAATTAGTTAAATTAAATACTTTATGGTGATGCTGGTGGGGATAGTAATTTGTTACCTATAGGCAGAGAAGATTACCAAAACTATGTTTGTCACCACATGCGGCACCATGAAGTATTTAGTTTATTAAATGAACATGTTACGTACACAATCGTCTATCATTTGTAAATTTTATAAATCAATTATTAAATTGCACATTTATTTTATTATTAAACAAAACAGATATACCAAAAGAATTTCAATATCAGAACAAAATAACAAAATAAGTAAACAAATACTGTTATAAAATATTCTGTATTTATTATTTCAGACCTTAAAATAGGAGAGTTGTTACATGATGGTCTTTTGTTTGGTCTATTTGAGGCCATGTCAGCCATTGAAATGATGGATCCCAAGATGGATGCGGGGATGGTCTGCAACCGTGGAAACCCAAAACCTTTAAACTTCCAACAAGCTATTGATGTAAGTGTTTCAGTTGAATACATAAACTTCTTACTTCTTGTTTTCTTTGCATTATCCAATGCGCTAAATGTGCATAATGTATAGATAGATAAATAAATAAGGTAAACAAAGAAAACAAAAAAAAAATTCTAAATCATTTTCTTTGGCATCCTACACACTATGCCGATGGCACAGGCGTCTGAGTATCATTTCATGTATGAATAGCCCTACGACCATGCAGACGACAAGGTTGTTAGGTATGTCTTTGGTTGAAAATAACTTATTTATTTTCATACAACTGGATTGGATTAAAATTTAATTGAAATTAAAAAAAAAAAAAAATCAAAACCAATAATTTCATCAAGAATGAGATTGTTATTTTTCCATCCAGCCATTTCCCAATATTTTGTTTGTTGTTCTGTATGTAAATGCTCTTCTAAGAGAAGACATTTGCAAAGAATGCAGTTCAAGCTATCAATATATGAGTATTGGCTCATAGTCCAATACTCTCTAAATTTTGTTTTTAGACAATTATGTTATTAATTACAGGCTGGAAAATTAAAAATAGATGATTTGGAACCCGCAGAGCTGATAGGTATCATAGATGCCACAATGGCTTGTATAGTATCCTGGCTGGAGGGACATTCACTTGCCCAGACAGTATTCACAAACATATATCTACATCAACCACACTCCATCATTAATAAAACGTTGAAAGCATATTGTATTGCTGTATATAAACTTTTGGATTGTATCAGGGATTGTATTAACAAGTAAGTTGTAATATTATCTATACTAATTAAAGCTAAAGAGTTTGCAAGTTTGTTTGTTTTGTTTGAACGCGCTAATGTCAGGAACCGCTAGTCCGATTTGAAAAATTATTTCTTCAGTGTTGGATAGTCCATTTTTCGAGGAAGGTTATAGGCTATATATCATCACGCTAAGGCCAATAGGAGCGGAGCACCAATGAAGAATGTTTCAAAAACGGGGAAAAATTTTCACGCTGCGGGCAATGATGCAATGGCAGGTTGCGTGTGTCAGCTAGTATGCATATATATCTTTTAATTTCAAATTATACAAGAACTCTGCCCCCTACTATTCTTACTACTCTCTCCTTACTTAAATGATTTAAATTATGTAATTATTGAAATACATGGTCTGAAGGTTTATGTCTGACATGTCTAGTAGAACAGTTAAGATATAGACATTGTGTTGGTTTAATTTGGTTGTATTAGAAGTACAATAGTAATTCAGTTTACTTCCACAGGGCCCAAGTGTTTGAAGAAGAAGATTTCCAACCTATGAGCTATGGTTATCGTCTTGGTTCGAACCCACAAGGAGGTGAAAGTTATGACGCAAACCATAAAGTCAGTGAACAAAAGTGTATTGCAATGCTCCGAGAACAAGAAGAGGAACTTAACAAGAAGGCTAGAAGTACGGAGGAAGAGGTACGTATGTGTATGTTGGACAACAAATTTAATCTTGTGCCATAAATGTGATCATTTGTTCTGTCTCTGGGTGTAATTTAGCTGAAATATATAGGCTTTGTATACTTAGTTTGAGATTGGACAGCCGTTTGTGAAACGTGTGAGAGTTAGGGTGTTTAATTTTTTTCATTTTCGATTTTCATCTGATTGCTCGAATTCTTATTAATCCATAGGTAAATATCTAGAGGTTGCGCAACGCCAATTAAATTTTCTCGTTCAGATGATAATAATGTTCTCCTAGTCGATAACGGCCACGGCAATCAGTCTCAAGCTCAGTCTCGAAGACCAGCCAACTACGCAGGAGATATTATAGTGCACAACCGTGTGCGCAAACAAAGGTGCACTCTCTGTTTCCTCTTTCTCATAATCTCTCCATTTGACAATAAATTCTAGGTATTAGTGACTTCGTTATCAGTAAAATAAAAATTTCTTCGAGGTGTTCGGTATTCACAACAAAACCGAATGTTCTAGCACTTCATTTGAGACACCTTCAACGGTCTCAAGATAGTCGATGTAAATAAATAATAATATTAAATATTACGGACATTTTACACACAACGCATCTCATATCTCGTCCCAAGCTAAGCAGAGTTTGTGTTATGGGTACTAGACAACAGATATAAATGCAAAGAAACTTTTTTTTTAAATACATACATTTTTTTAAGTACTTTTTATACATAGAAACCACCCAAACTCCGAAACAAATATTTGTAGACCATACAAACATTTGATCCGACCCAGGAATCGAACCTAGGACCTTAAGAACAGCTTTCGCATACGCTACCACTGCGTCACACAGGTATTCAAAATTTGCTGTAGAAAGGAACATAACTTATTAAAAAAAAACAACGATTCCATCAAAGAATAGAACAAAAATTCTTGGTAACAGTCGTCGAGCATCGCAGAAGAGACGTCGCCATTGGTAAATAAAAGAAGCAGCTAATATCGTTAATTAATTAAATGCAAAATTAAGAAAAAAAAATACATATTGAATATTTATATTGTATATTGTTATTGTTATGCAAATTTGTGTCTTTTTAATTAAGATTGACATATTTTTATCATACCGTGTTATTTTGAAAAAAAGGTAAAATTAAAATTCAAATTTTTCTCACTCATACCTTTCATTTGCGCAACCTCTCAATGTCTAATCGTTGTTGTAAAAATGTTATTGATTTCTATTTTTTATCTGTTTGTTTCCTTAATAAACTTAAATTTTATCAGTACAAAAAGGGCATACCTTTATTAATAATTTAATAAATAGATATTGAACTATGACTATTTATAATTAACATACTTATAAATTACCTTATTATTAAAATAATTGGAAGCGTCATCACGCAAAATTTACATTTGCAGGACAAAGACAATTTGTGGTCAGCACTTGCAGCGCGTATCCGTTTCACGAGAATGTACTATCAAGCACTTCTGTTGATTACCAAGAAAGATTCGCAGTCGGGAGCAGATTGCGTCGCTTTACTGAATGGCTGCTCTGAAATGATGAAGGTCATTATAAGAACTTCGGGGAAAGGAACACAACCAGTAGAAAATTGTAAGTTTTTTGTATGATTTATATTGATAACAAGTAACAGCAATGATTAAGAAACACAAAAACTCAGTCTAATTTCAAAATAAACATGAAATTGAAAACTTAACATAAGCCTACTATTGTCGCCATCCGACGCCGTATCTATTTCTCTTTTTAATTATACTCGGCTCTTATAGGTCTTAGTGTGTTAATTGACACGTTTAAAAAAGTACCTTGAAAATCGGTAAGACAGTTTCGAAATTCATCGTAAGCAACAATGTGCAACGCCACTTGTTTATGATATGTACGTATTAAAAGCTCAGCTTAGTGTGCGTCAGATGTCCGAATTATTATTATTATTGACGGAATACGATTATACCATAGTAAAGTAATGAAATTTTAAACTGAACTCTTTTGTTAATTCAGCTGACTCCCCGAATCCAATGGGATTTGAACCGATGATAAACCAGCGGTTACTCCCGCCGACCTTTCCGCGGTACACTCGCATCAAACCTCGGCCCGAGGCGCTGCAGTACTTCGACGAGCAGGTGGCCAGGCTGAGACACGCCTGGAAGATCACGTCCTGCGCCAGTTTTCATACAGCTCTGGTATTCACAACTATAAAAGTATTCTGAACTTCATTCCAAAAATAAATGTTCAAATAATTATTTGAAGTACACATTTTTTCATGTAGGTACAGCTTCGAGGGGCACACAAGTAGCAAGTGGCCCGTGGCTCGTAACCCTATAATAAGTTAATAATGCGACTTTCATGTAGAACTTCACAACTTACACCTTTGTGCCATTTAACCTTCTTTTCTAAACGAAGGATCACTCTCGTCTGCGTTGAACGGTCGTCACGACCACGCTAGTTACTAGTAATCATATTATAGTTCTGACTATTGTAAAATTTTATTTTATTGTAAAACTAGTGTCAAAAAAATCTTAAACTATCGTCGTGATATAGACTTTCGTAAGTACAAATTCATTCAATTGCGTCTTGCAATGTAAGTAATTTTTATAATGGCAGGATTTCTTTATGGAGTTCAGTCGTCAGCGAGCTTGCATACTGTCGAGGTCTGCTCTGCAACTGCTGTACCTCAGTCCGTCGCCGGCGACCACCGCGTCCATGGCTCAGAGCGCGATGAACACCCCTCCGGGACAACCGCGACCGCAGCATCCTTTCGTTGAGATACTGCGGGAGTCGGTCAAAAACTTCGTCAACCCACCCGCCTTGACACCTAAATCGCCCATAATCTCTACGCCGCAAGTAAGTTGTTATTAAATCACATCAACTGCATTCAATAGTCCACTACTGGAAATAGACCTGTCCTTAGAAAGGCGGTTTTGGCCACTAGGCCAAAATGGCTTGACGGGTTGGCCTTGATAATAATAATAATAATAATAAATATTTTGGACAATTTAACACACAACGCCATCTAGTCCCAAGCTAAGCAGAGCTTGTGTTATGGGTACTAGACAACTGATATAAATACATATATACTTTTTTTTTTGTAAATACATACATATTATACATAGAAAACACCCAAACTTCGAAACAAATATTTGCAGATCATACAAACATTTGGACCGACCCGGGAATCGAACCCGAGACCTCAAGCACAGCAGTCGCTTACGCTACCACTCGCGCCACCGAGGCAGTCAAAATAATATCATTACGTGTTATAAAACAAAGTCCTCCGCCGCGTCAGGCTATCTGTCTGTTCCCGATTTTTGATGCGATTTCTACCAATAAATAGAGTGATTCTTGAGGATGGTTTCGTGTATCATTTGTGTTGAGCATATTGGCTTTAAATATAACAATGTTTCTTTAAGACGGCGAAAAAAATTGTCCGCGTTGTCGCTGGGGACTTTACCACCATCACTAGGCCAACCGTCCAGACGACATTATATTTTATCATTTATATATGTGCTTTTAAACTGTTGTAGGCTCGTGAGTTCGTTGAGAACTTCCTAGCTCGTTGCGTACGTCCGTTTGCGGTACTGCTGCAGGTGTGCGGACACAACCGCGCCCGACAGCGGGACAAGCTCGCGCTATTGTTGGATGAATTTGCTGCTCTCCAAGAAGAGGTACTGCTTGCAACTAACATCCACAAACTAATTCAAAAGAACTAAAATATTTTTAGATAACAAGTCTGTAACTTTATAAGTCTTTTTTTATTAAAAGTGATAGTTTCTACCATAACAGCTGTTATACGTGTAAACTACCACTGAATTCTTAATTAATTTTTTAGTTAAAAGTTTGCTGGTTAAATATACCTATACATAAACCAAGTGGATTATTTAATAGCCTACTAGATTTTATTTATATTCTCTATTTATAGTCAAAAGCTAACCTGTAAGAATGTATATCAATTCTGTTTTACGAGCTTTTTTTGTATGTAAGGCCCTACCAAAATGACTACTCTCCCTGACGGAAAGCATAATAAGCAGAAGCCAAGAGTGGTGGTCACCATACTCATTGCCAATGCAGACAATGTAACAATAAATATCAGTCATATAATAAATTAAAATCTGAATATAAATTTAATATTAAAAATTTCCCGCCAATACGCTTCTTAACTTCTGTCATGGGGTCACTGTGACGTAACGTACCTCTAAATACTATCATTGTTAGTGTACGGACGTCATTCAATGTTTTATTACATCTTGTTAAAGGTGGATTTATATTTGTCTGATGTGTCGTGACGTGACGCGTCAGAACGGTATCGGTTCATACATTTAGTATAGTAACGTTCATACTAGTAATGCGTATTGTGTTGTGATGGCTTGTGTTGTGTCTCATCAGAAACGATCGCGATTGAGTCAGAGCGGAGAATGTACTTGTTCAAACTGTGGTTTCGACAATCTGAAATACTGATGAAATTTCACGACACGTCACGACACATCAGACAAATATAAATCCACCTTAAGCGAGGCGTTCGTCACCCGCCGTAATAAATATGTTGCGATACTTTGCAGGCAGAGAGTGTGGACGCGGTAGTGAGTGGCGCAGCGGGAACTGGTCCGAGGGCTTGCTTCGGCACTTGGGTGTTGTACCACGTGCTCAGGATCATGATCGCGTACCTACTGTCCGGGCTAGAACTCGAGCTCTACAGTGTCCACGAGTATCATTATATATTTTGGTGAGTTGTTTACTGACCATCTGCAGTAATTACAATGACGCTATTTTTGTTGTTGCAACACTAAAAAACTTTTTGTATGTATGTGTATTTAGATAATACAAAAGTTAAGCGTGAAATTACCTTTTTTTAGTTAATAGTTTAGTATGTTATTTAACAGGATAAATGATTGTTTAGACAGTTGTTGTATCCTGTTATTTCTATATCCAGTGACATATAACATCTGACCTTCAGACTTTGAATCTGAAACAAAAGATCTGAAAGCTTTTACGGTGCGTGGTGTTGTTTTCGCCAAGTGATCCATAACTATTTTGTTATTGTTAATTTGTTTCTCATAAAAAAACATCGAGACTTTAATTTAGTGTTGTGTTGAATGTTACTCGATGCGTTATTTCTTCAGTACTAAATTAATGTAATTATAATATATTCTAATTGTAGGTATCTATACGAATTCTTGTATGGGTGGTTAGTATCAGCACTGGGCAGGGCTGAGAGCTTAGCGAATGACGCGACACGACGAGACAGTCGCGACTCTCGGAAGCGCAAGCCCAAGAAGAGAGTGCGACCCTACGCCAGAGAAGGGCTGCTGTGTCAGGTTATGCAGAACATGTGTGGAGGATACTACAGGGTCTGTACTTCTATATTGTAGTTGTTGATAACAAGACAGTGAAACTGTCTTTCGAGTATCCTATTATGTATCTATTTATTTATGAAATACGATAATATTATAAAACATAATTAATGTTTTTTTTGTTCGTTAATAAATTATGTTACTATTGGGCGCCGACACCCGCTTCTATTGGTGATGACCAGTAGCCAGGACTAACTTACTTGAAAAAGCATCCCTTGTGTGAATTATCCATCCAGTTATTGTCGAAGTTCAAAAAGAACTGGATATTTTTTCTTGTCAATTGAGCGTGCTCGCAGTGTGTTTTAAATATAATTTGTTACAAAACTTAAAAGAGTTGAAAAATTTTGTTTTATATTTTAGTTTTAATTCTACGATGGATTGTTATTTATGCTGAGTTTTTAATTTCGTTATTGTATGTGTTTCTTTGTGAACTTGTAAAGCAATGTAATAATATAAGTATAAAGCGGCGTTCCCACGAGGCGTTAATCACGACAGTGAACCACGCTTTCGTGAAATACACTTCTGTGTGAACGCATAACTTGCTTTCGTGAGGGCGTTCACACAGAAGTGTATTTCACGAAAGCGTGGTTCACTGTCGTGATTAAGGCCTCGTGGGAACGCCGCTTAAGTTAGCCTCTCTATCGCAGTAGGTTAACCTGTTACGATAGTGAAGGCAATGTAACATATATATACTAATATTATAAAGAGGAAAGATTTGTACCTATTTTTGTATGTTTGTATGTTTGTAATGAATAGGCTCAAAAACTACTGGACCGATTTTAAAAATTCTTTCACTATTCGAAAGCTACATTATCCACGAGTAACATAGGCTATACTTTATTTTGGAAAAAAATAGGGTTCCGTAAGATATTTGGGTTTTTCGGACACAAGGTGTAAAAATCAACCAGAAAAGTTACTTATTTTGCGAAAATTTTCATGCTACGGGCTATATAAGACGCAAACGAGGTTGCGTGGGTCAGCTATGTTTTATATACAACGTGTATTTAGTATCATCATTGCACCCGTGCGAAGCCGGGGCGGGTCGCTATATATAATAAAAAAAAAGGTGTCGAATACATAATCGGTTAAGTTAATATGATGAGTGTATGTTGTGGTGTGGTCAGGCGCTGGTGGCGTTCCGGCTGCAGGGCAAGATCCGCCAGCCGGGCGCGGAGTTCGACAGCGAGGCGGTGCGCTACAAGCACCGCTTCGCTCCGCTCGCCGTGCTTACGCCTCCGCAAGTGCACTACCACGAGTTTGCAGAGATGACTCAGCCGCTGCAGTACGGACACTTTCACTTATTTATTATTTTTTAAGTTATAACTTCTTATGGGAGAGTAAACCGCTTCGTTACGTAACGCGTTACGTAATCTGGCTTCCCTTTCTCTCAAGCATACGGCAGCAGTAGGCAGGCTCCTCCTCTCTCGATATAACCCACAGTGAATCAAGACAATATACTTTAAAATAAATAAAAGATTTTATTAATAAATACCCTTTCGTTACATTATCATGTTAATATACATAAAATTTAAGTAACCTAAGCTCATTTTAAATTATTGCAATATTAAATAGTTTAAGTTATCACTTTTGTCGGGCGTCCCGAGATGTACAAGTTTTTTTTATTAAGCTCTGCCAAAATTACTCTATCTTATTTTTGAAGTAAAACTTCTACAAACGCTTGACTTGGGGAACAAGCTAGTGAATGCGTGACGAGAGCGTTACGAAAAGTGTGGTCGGGCGAGGCGAACGGAGATTGAAGAGATAGGAAGAGAGAGAGTTACGTTTCGTATTTACAGTATGAGCACACATTATGTTTTTCTTAAAAAAGTTGTTTTTTTATTAAAGTTTGCAAAAATGACTCTCTTAACATTTCAATCAGTTTTTATCTTTGATTATTTGATTGTTAAGACAGCTCTCGCATTAGGAATATATCCTGTATCGCGGGGGACTATACAAACACACTTGAAACAGACACAATACAGGGTTTGAACAGTAGACTATTTAACTAAGGATGTGAGTGTTGATAGTTTCTAACTTGCCAGAATATGGTAGAAGCAGTATTGTCATTAGATTTCCTATAAATGACGCTAATAAATGGCTTGATTGACATATTCAATTATGAAATCTGTTTCAGATATGAAAATCCTGTCATATTGTATCTCGGTGGATGTAAACACTTCCAACAGGCTCGGTCTCTACTCGAAACAGTAACCACACCAGATCAGGAAGTAAGTACACTAGGGTATCTACCTATAAACTTAACGGAAAAATCGACTAATAATGGGAGCGTTCAAGAATAACACAATTTTTGGAGACTTTTGACTCCTCTTTCCCACTTTGTGACGCGCCGTAACATTTTTCTATATGCTTATGTTCAAATACACGACATCGCGAAATGTGCCAACTGTTCTTCTATTAATATATTCGAAAGTAACTCTGTTGCGCTTTCACGGCTAAACCACTGCTCCGATTTCAATGAAGTTACTTAGATTCTTGAGAAAGGACATTGGCTAATCTTAACCGCGATAACCGAAAAATATGCACGAGCTCTTTGACTCCCGTTATTGGCTAGATGAATAATAATACCTAATGACCTAAAAGTAATGAATAAACGGATGAAAATTAATTCCAACGTATATTTCTTTCAGGTACAAGATCTTCTGAAGGTAGCCAAAACGAATTTCATAGTATTAAAGTTATTAGCTGGAGGACATAAACGAGATTCGACGACGCCCCCGGAATTCGACTTTTCAGTACACAGACACTTTCCCATTATCAAATTAGTTTAGATTTAAGATGTTTTGTATGTAGCAGAATAGAATATCATAGTGGTTCAACGTATGGTATGTGTACATTTTATACATAATAATGAAATATTATGTTTAAAATATGTATATTAATATAAAAGTGCTGAAATGGTTTATATATTTTATAACAATTTAGTATCAGATTAATCGAATTGATGAATGATGAAATCCAAAGCAATCTAAGAACGGCATCGGTTTAGTTCGACGTACACCATAATTACATACATGTCTATTTTATAGCCGCCTGCATACATATATATTAGTACAAGAGTCAGTCACTTCTATGATGGCTTGCCTGTATATAATAATATACCTAGGTAGATTTGCTATGCTTACTTATTTCTATATAGTTACCCGGCCACAGGTAAATTAATATAGGTAACTACACCGAGCTGATAACCAATCAAAATAAAGCTTATTTATTAGGAATCATATTGGTTAATAGAGTAATTATAATTATTTTTAAAAAAATAGTCGTGAGGACCTTTGCTATATGCAAGCTATCATAGGTGTGATAATTCGTAAATAAAAAAAAAAAAAAATTATTAGATGGATGTAAATAAATCTTTAACGGCTCTTAGACTTTATGAGACAACTTTCACCGCTGTATTCATAAATTTGACGGATGGTGTAACAATTTGAAAAATATTACTTTCCAATCAATCGTAAAGTTCAGTCAGGCACAAGAAAACACATTTTTAAATTCCATTACAACTGACTGTCTCGGCGGTGAAGTGGTATTGTATGCGACTGTTGTGCTATAGTTCTCAGGTTCGATTCCCGCTTCGGACCAAACGTTTGTATGATCTGCAAATTTTTTTCGGAGTTTGAGTGTTTTCTATGTTTTTACAAAAAAAAGTAAATATGTATTTATATCAGTTGTCTAGTACCTATAGTACAAGCTCTGCTTCTTTTAAGACTAGATGACAGATGTCCAAAATATTGTTATTTTAAAACATTTTTCTTACTTATGGTCTGTTACGTTATGATTAATATACGAAGGTAGTAAAATGGTCCCCAATTTTATTTATGACGAAAAGGCTAAACGTTCTTTGAATGTTAAATTTATGAAGTAGGTACAGTTTGTTAAAAGAAAATCTTGTAATGTATTATCTTTTCTATTGTAGGTATATTTTTAAATGACTATGTGAAATAAAGTGTTAATTCGTAATGTGAAATGTAGAATAAATCCTTTTTAAATTATAACTGAAATTAAACCTGTTATTTTTTTCCATCTATCCGATGGAAGGCGTGATTTAAGTTGCCACACTTTAATTGCATTTAAGTACGACGCTTTTAAATTCCCTAACGCATTCATTTTTTAAATGCCTATTAGTAGGTACATACAGTCTCCAATAGAGCTCTAATTTTGAGTTTGAGTTGGTTTCTGTTCCGTAATCGACGAGGGGTTCAATCACTGTCCTGTGATTAAGTCTGTTTAAAACCAAACAAGTTTATTGGGCTGAAATTGACCAGCTTATATTCCCACTGAGTATATAAAGCAGTTCGATTGATCGAGGCAAAAGAACCAGAAGGGGCTATTGCTATTCTCATCTAATCTATTGTGGCGACTTCCACATATAACACAACAATAACCTACTACAGCGCCATCTACCGAAGATACGTTGAACTACGAAGTAACGCACTACACGGAGTAACTACAAATCCTGAATCGCGCAATAAATAGTTCTCGCGCTGATTATCATATATACAACATCCCAACATCAACTGTTGGGCAGTGGCCCGCCAGGCATGATCACCTCGCCTGGTCGGAGGATCCTCCCTTTGTGTTGGAGGGACATGACACTCTGTCCTCCACATCTATCTTATATCTTTAAACAAGCAATTCTTGTCTATTTATAATCTGAATTTCGGAAAGGGCTCCATCGATTTTCATTAAATTTAGTATGCAGGGGGCTTCAGGGGCGACAAATCTTTCTTTCTTTAAAAGACAACTCCCACATTAGGAATAAACATCCTGTGTCGTGGGGGACTTTACAAACATACATGAAACGGACACAAAGAACATCCAGACTCGGGACAACAATTCGTGGATCACACAAAGTGTTGTACCGCGTGGGATTTGAACCCAAGACACTTGGCGCAGTAGCAAGCGGCATGGCGTCCGCTGAAACCACTCGGCCAACCGTGCAGTCAAATCAAATCGATCCAGCAATGATTAATTGAAAAAAAAAATATAAAAAAAGAAGGTACTAAATGCTACCATGATAAGGTTTAAAATAAATTCAAAGGATATCAAAGGCTTTTAATATATTTTGAAGCCCTATTGCACAAATTCTTAACTTATTACATCAAATATAACTTATAATTTGCATTGAACAATAAATATAATGTGTTGAGTAGTTTTATTCTTCATTGGCTTCTTCATCGGTGTCTGCCTCCGAAACATCCGTGTAGCAATCGTTCTCTACAGCGTTTACTCTCAGAAAGTCCGAAGTTTGTGGACCTGTAAGCAATTAAAAAAAAGTTGCGTGTACTAGCGTACACTCGTAAGAAGTGAAACTTCTTTATGACGTTATTTTTCAAAAAATAAATATCATATGTCGACGTAAGGTATAACGACAAAAGACCTGTAAACCAGCAATATTCGTGACAATTCTTATTTCAAGTGCAATAAAAGTTAAGGAGCGAGACCTGAGTAAATATTTCGCGATCTGTGGTGTGAATGAAGTAAGTTTGTGGAATGTGATGTGTGTAGTTATTTACATTGTGGACTAAATAAAATAATATTGTTTGTAATGTGATATTTCATTGTAGTATTAATTTGGTCCTGTTTGTGTTTGAAAATGTTTTTTGTTTTATTTTATAAATTTTTTTTGAAGGGTTGTATATAACTACTCTCAATAATGATAAAACATTTTATCATGGCCGAAAAACGTCAACGTCCACCATCGATTTACAAGCAGAATTTAAACGATTGTCTCTGAATAAAGTAGAGACTATAAATTAACAATTGTTTCAGTTTATAAATAACAGGAAAAAAACTCAACGTAACTACTCAAAACGGGCCGCAAAATACATTGGAGACATTTACCAATCCCTACTCCGCTGGAGAAAGTATACTTCGAATCACGCGTGGTAGGGATAAAAAAAGGATGGCGCGTAACGGATAAATGTGACGCGTAACGAAAAAATGTTACACAAAATTTTTTGACAACCCCGATAAAGAAGTTTCACTTCAACAATGCATCACTAAATAAATTATCTTTATTTAATTTGAAATGTCCACTACTCAACATATGACCCTTTCTAATCTGAAAGTCATAAACGAAATGAACATTTTCTTATTAGGTAATAGGATTACAACATCTACCAGGCACCCTAGTCGAGTTACATTTAAATTAAATTATTTATACAATTTAGTTTCCATGACTTACTCTAACTTAAGTTGATACATAATATGTTAATTGAAGCCATACCTTAAAGAAATTTGATTACGTTGTCAAATTTATGTATGATATTTAGACCTATAAGTAATCTCAGGACTATTTACCTACATACCCGGTATGTTCATGATTGGGGCCCTTTCTCACACCGCGGGGTTTAAATAGTTTCTAATAAACTTAAATTAATTTGAAAAATAAATGTGAGAAAAGCCTAAAACCCAATTACGACAAAAAAGACGCTGAAAAGGTAAGAAACAAGTTAGAAAAGCCGTAGTCACGCATTGTTAAAGTGTTATGGTACGTTTCTATGTAACGTATTTGTGTTTCATTTCAGTAGGTTTTAGTTATTTATTTAAAAATGTTTTGGTGCCGTTATCATATTAATTTGTTTTCAAAGTGTATTTTAAATACCATAGAAATATCACAATTATCGAATAAATACGGACAAAGTCACGAGCAAATGCTAATAATATGCTTTTAAAAATATACAAGTAAAACACACTCTTTTCAATTATACCAAATACGGCATATTTATCTCAAATTTATTTTTTAACACCGCTAGACGGCGCCACATTAGATTCAGTAACACTTCAAGTAGCCTATAATCAACGGACGATCAAGATGCTTCTAACGATACCCCATTTGTCCAGTTCTAATAAGTAGTTGAGGAGCTATGAGGGAACAGATGAATATACATACAAAGCGTGTCAAAACATAACCCTCCTTTGGCTTTGCCGTAGTTGGGTAACGAATTTCTCGTTTCGTTAGGTACAAAACGAACTAGGTTGTGAAATATTTCTATTGCGGAAAGCGAGATAGTCTTATTAACTGGTAGATACAATAATACGAGTAAGTTAGAGTTACCTTCAGTGTAAACAACATTAGCAGCAAAATCATGTATGGGTGTCGGTGTGAACGGACGACTAGCTGAGGACGCCTCGCCTGGGTCATCTGCATCCTCTTCTTCACTATCTATTATTATTTCCACTTCTTCGCATTCCTCCACCTTCAAAGAATTATATATCGATCAATAGGTGCAATTTTGGCACATCATTATTGAACCTTTTAATGGACTATAAAAAATGTAGATTTTATAAGGATTACAGTACATTTTGCTTTTAGATTAATAATAACTTAGACATATCTTAAAATTGGTATTTAATGAAAAATAAAATTATGAAGGATCTAGCCAATGGACGTCTGAGATTGTACGCATAAAAATTACTCAATGGATACATTTCTTGAAATTAGGATCTAACGAGAAAAAATAGTCTCATTAGGTTCATCGTGGATCTGCCAATGGATCTTCTGGGAATAAACTGTAATGACCTACAGTTGAGTAGGTGAACCTACTAATAAAATGAGTTTGTAACTTGGGTACGTAAAAGAATTTTATTTATTATAAACATAGAAATGAGATAAGTTTACTCATCATCGTCATCATCTCAGCTGAAAGACATCGGTCCTTTGCGGCTCGCATCCAACGGCCCGTGACCTTAAAGTCCATTATTCTATGTCTATTAATAACAAACTCAAAGTCACCTGTATGTCAAAAGACTGTTGCTTATTCTTGAAGTCCAGAAGAGCGGAGGATGAATTCTTCTGTTTGGTATTGACCAAACGTTTTATACAGCTTGGCGAAGGGGTCCCATAGTCAGGATCACCCTCACTGATCATGTATTCTACGTCGAGGTGGAGAGGTAGATTAGGGTTTGCTGACGTTCGTCGTCGACGCAATTGAAATTCTGGTTCATCAGTCATTATGATAGATTTTCTGAAAATACATTGGAGTTATGTCTTATTTGTACTGCTACTAATGTAATGCCAATATGGATTATTAAATAAAAATAATTTTATTACATGGCAGCTCAGACAAGAGTTACACAAGGGTACGTTGCCCAAATAAAAAAAAATACTTACTGAATATACTGATGAAATTCTTTGGATAAGTGTTCAGAATATTTTATATAACAGTCTAAATTTTGAAATTTACGAGGTATACATTAGAATTATGAGTAGACACTGCGGCGGGCGAAGGCTAAGTAGCTTGCGGCTCTAAAACGAAGCCTTACACAATAATCTGCACTGTTGTACTCCAGTTGACCGCAACCTTTTGGAGTTTACTTCTCATAAAATGACTTGTTTTTTACGTTAGGATATCTATTTGAAAAATGTTTTTCATTGAGAAATATACCTAAATTGTTATTTTATAACTGTAGGAAAACTTACTGGTAAATTATTACAGTAAGCAAACTTAGTATGAAGACAGGACAAGCGCGATTATAAATTGAATAAAATTTGCTTTTGTAAAACATACAGATGTTAAAAAACAATTGATATCAAGCTGGTCGGACTATGCATAAGTAGGTAGCAGGCAATAGGCAGAGTCACAGTAAAAGTAGTTTTATTAATGTATTCTCTTAAATGCACAATTATATAGTCCTATAGAACGAGATAAAATATAATTGCTTAAAAATTGATGCTTGTGGTGTTAAAAGATGTTCTTGAGATGGAAATAAAGTTTATATGTACAAACTTATAAATTGACTGCCTCGGTGGCGCGAGTGGTAGCGTAAGCGACTGCTGTGCTTGAGGTCTCGGGTTCGATTCCCGGGTCGGTCCAAATGTTTGTATGATCTGCAAATATTTGTTTCGAAGTTTGGGTGTTTTCTATGTATAATATGTATGTATTTACAAAAAAAGAAAAGTATATATGTATTTATATCAGTTGTCTAGTACCCATAACACAAGCTCTGCTTAGCTTGGGACTAGATGGCGTTGTGTGTTAAATTGTCCGAAATATTTATTTATTATTTATTATTATTACAAATACACACGATATTAAGTAGGTACTTAGTATTCAAATAATAATATATATTGTTGGTGACATCTGGTAGTTGTAAGGATTCAATACTTTAGAGATATATTTAGTCGCTATATACTGAACTTTGAAGGTGTATTCAAATATTAAGTACAATATCTGCTGAGTAACAGTTTCAGACAAAAAAAAAAAATTTCGAAATTAAAATAATACAAGCAAATAACAAGACACAATATTAGTAACATATTTCGTCAGTGGCAAATAATCTTTATATCTGTATTTCAGGTGCTGACTAAAAAATTAATAATGACAAACATCACAAATGAAATTAGTATAGGATATGATTTATCGGAAGACTATATTATTATACGGTAGACATTTTAGATTCTGATTCTCGGAAAAAACAACAGAGGGCCCAATAATGTGCCCTGAGGCACGCTTCTCCGAAAAGTTGCACGTTAAAGTTCATACAATTCATGCGTGATTTTCAGTTCTGCCAGTGAGTGACAATCTTAGACCAGATCTAGCGATATATTTATTATTTTTTTTTAAGTAAGGGCTGCCAAAGTTACTCTATTCAGCCTAATGGAAAGCATGAGCAGAATCCAAGTATAGTGGAATGATGCAGCATGGTGACCCATACTATGGCGGTCTATGGAGAAGCTTCTGCATCATTGTATCTCCGGTCTCACACTCACTAATGAAACACGACAGCATTTTCCAAATAGCTATAAATATTGAATACATATTTAGATGTAGGTATAAAGGGTTTATTTAAAAAATCGGACAGGTTAGTTAAGCATTGATTTTGTAACTATACATTTTATGAGACCTTGCTTTTTCGAAAATCACGCATACAAATACATACAGATAATAGACACAAATACATGAAAGGGGAAGAATAAATAAATTTACATTAGTTTCTAATAGTGCAAAATAAGTATTTTGTTATGACAATATTTATTATTAAATTAAAAAATCCTACAACATAAACATTAAAAACATATCAAGCAAAGTATTAGGTAAGTATAACTTAATGAAATATTCGGTGTCAATTTTTCATTGTTTCGTTTAATCTTCATTATCGTTCAATGTAATTATCATTTTCATGGTTTCAGTCATACGTGTTCGCTATTATATAGCCTCCTTCAATCTGAATTTCAGATTCAATAAGATCGCTAGATAGCAGCCTGCATCTACCTATGGCCCATAATTTATTAGAAATTCAATCTACATTATTGATAGGTGTCATTAGGCCCTTTTTTATATCTCCGACCTTTTGATGCCACTGATTTGTTATTTCTCCAACAACTATTTTATCATTAGTTTCTTATAACAACATTTTAACAGTTAAACTGACTGATTGAAACAGCTATTAATCAGCAACGAGTTTCTTTAACATCAGTACTATCCCATTCATCAGATGTATAATTACCATCGTCTGAAGACGTGGATATTCTAGGTTCAATTCCGTAGCTAATAGTATCTTCACTTCTTAAAGAAGAATTCCGTACAACTGGTGTAACTATATTATTAAATAATTTATTGTCAGTAGATGGGTTTTCGTTTATTTCTTTAGATATTTTATGTTCAGTATTAAAACTGTTGGTTCCAAGACTGTTTATAGACAATTTATTTCCAGTTCCAGTTACTTTCCTTATTTGTGAAATAGACCTCGTAGTATCTTCACTCCCTGTAGATGTTTTCCTTTCAGATGGCGTCACTGTACCAGTTTCACTAATATAACTATAAGTGCCAACGCTGTCGTAAGACATTTTCCTAATCTCGTATAAATTTTCATCGTACATGCTATTTCTAATGCTAAAATATCGAGCTCTATCCTCAACCCTGTAATAGTTCATGCTGTTTTCTTTCATAATCAGGTTAAAGTTTTCATCGAGTGGTACAAAATAGGTTTTTATGTAGCCTGCTCCTTTTACAAAAGTTTCGCCTCTACACGTGGTCAAGATATCACATTCATCTAAGATAATGGCAGTATTTTCTGTAACCTGTAATCACAAGTTACTAAATTGATATCTACTTGCACTCAGAAAGGTTTATTCTGATTGAAAATATATATTTACCTGTATTTTACCACTATCTCCTGTAGAATCCATCCTAGATGCCATATTAACTGCGTGTCCCCAAATATCATATAGGGGTTTTTGTGATCCCACAACACCGGCTGCCACTTCGCCGTTGGAAATACCTTAACAAATAATGGAGTCAGTTTGTAGTTAATAAAAAAAAAATAATTTAATGTACCATTAAGATTTAAACATTCTATTATTTACCAATTCTTAAATTTAACCCCTCGAAGTTTTGAAATGATCCTCGATTAAAATTTTGTAATTGCATCATCATAGCGGCTGCAAACTCTACCATGGTTAATACTATAGCTCTATTATACGGAGTACTGTTTTTACGCATAGTTGGGTATTGTAAAGACACTGAATCTATAGATTCTCTTCTACTCGGATCTAAACCACACGCGGCCATGTAAGTCCAACCAGCCATTTTTATCTTTTCCACTTTGTAATTTGATGCGCCAGTGAGTAGTAGCTAGAATTAAGCAATAGTTTATTAGTAGGTAATGTTCAAATGTCTCAATATCTTAGGTTTAATGTGTTATACATACTCTATCAAAGTCCGATATGATTTCATCCAAAATACTTAGAAGAAATTTATCGCTCATGTCAGCGTCTCCTCCTACTCCCAGTTTATAGTTAGTCAGCGATGCAAACATTACTGCCACATTATCATATTTCTCATAATAAAGCTCATCCACAGATCGATTGAGGTTTAGGTAAACTTGAACTAGAAAACGAATATTTGGTTACAAATAATTTCACACAGAAATTTACATTTTTGGTTAGTTTGAATCTTGATACTGACCTACATGAGCTGGAAGAATATTTTCTAAGAGCATATTATTAACTTTCAACATAGTTTCTGCTTCTTTTTGTTCTCCACTTAATTGCAATTGCCATAAATGGTCTAATCTATTTCTGTATTCAGTAGTTCTGTCTATCCAGTATAAGGTAATAGTAATGATAAGAACTGAGAGTGTATGTGCTATCCTTGGATCCAGTCCAACATTCCAGGAAGTATCAATACTGAAAAATGCTGTTCTCCTTTCCCAGACAACCCATAAATAGAATATGGTCATACCTCCAGCGACAATCCACTTGAAAATAAAAAATACTCTGCTAAACAAAAAGTTTAACAATAACGCTAAGCTCCAACACTGTGTCACATGCTGAAAATAAGGAAATAGTTTCAACGTTTGATAAAATACCAAAAAATTAAAATTAAAATTAAAAAAAAAAATGTTTACCCACGACGAAATGCAGTTCGATAGAACAGTTTCAGCTTCTGGTACATGTACTTCTGAACATTCTATAATGTTGACTACTGACGTAGCAGCTAGACCTAAGCTGATCAGCAGATAAATTACGGTTCTTATTTTAGCTGACCTTATAATTTTCGCAGAAACATCATAAATGTACCTTAGAAACGTATTTCTCGGTTCTTCAAAACCTTTATATTTAGTCCATAGAAATTGAAACCACGTGAGCGGTTGCATAATGATAAGGGCAAAAACAAAAAGCCCAAATAAAAACCAGGTATACCATTTATAACTTTGTAACCTGAAATAAGAAGTAGCAAGTAATATGAATGTTGAACTAATATAATATGAATATAACTAAATAAGAAAGTATATTGTCTCATATTAGTGAAATATCTAGAGTATTTAATTTAAGTATAAACAATACTTAATTATATAGTTTAAACAATTTTATTGATATATTTAAAAAATAATAGTTTCCAAACTCATAGTACGAACTGGCCAGATAAATGAATGAGCGCTTGATGAAATAAATATGATGACGATTATGTTGTAAAATAGTTAGATTATAGACACAGATGTCGTTTAATTTTATAATGAATCATGGTGGCTTAAAAATATTCTATTTTTTGTTTTGTTTGCTATTTTGATGGCAAACAAAACAGAAATATTAATAATTTAAAACTTTTCTATCCTCAATCATCAGTGTTGCGGTAAAACTTGTTTTGACATTTTATTAATAAATTTTATGAAATATTGATATTAATAAATGCGATCAGTTTTATCAACAACACAACACACAATCAACATTAGGTCAGGTGAAACACCGTATTCTGCCTCCCCCTCCCCCGCCCTTCACACGGATAACGGTCAGTTTTAGTAGTTGGAAATATCGACTAAAATGTAAATGAATGAATGCTATAGAAAGTCTTACCAATTTGTTGTCAATCCATTGATTAATAATATCAATATTAACGTTATAAGACAACATGTTATATAATATTTAAATAGCGGGTCTGGTAGTAATAAAAAAGTTTTCTCCAAAGTAAAATTTCTGTACATCAATGTAAACCTGTTCAGTTTCGATTCGTTGCGGAAATGTTCCCTGAAATCATTTTAAGATAGTTCAAATTTACTTTTTAAATAGTTATCATAAAATTTTGACTTATAAAATAAGCTACCCGAAAAAAACTTAAACGGCTGTAACAAAACTTTAATCAGAAGTAAATTATTAAGTATATATACATACAATATTAATTGAAGTAGGTATTTGTTAAAACCTTTTAATTTATTTCACAGGGCCTGCTCTCATCTTCATTAAATAATGTCATAATATTATGTATTTTAATAAGTGTTATTAAGTAATATTGAAATTGTAACTTACTTGCCATTAGTCATATCTTCAATTTCTTTAGCCATTTGCGCATCTGCGGCTTTGAGCATTTGTTGGTATTCCACCAAATTGTCATCCATAAACGTGGTCGTCCTCCGAACTTGGCTGGAGCTTCTTGCTTTCGATCGCTACTAGAAACACACAAATAATATAGCAATTCATTATCTTCCATTTTGTGAGACAATCATTTCATTGATTCAAGATGACCGACAGAAATATGCATAGAGCAATCTGACCCAAATCAATCGTTTGGAGTAAATCTAACTAGACTTATACGTATAAAATAGAAGCATTTGCCCATACTTAATTTTCATGTTCACATATCGAAAAAAATGTAAAAATGTCTAATCAGTTATAGTTTATTATGACAAACCAAACACCTTGTAAAACTTTAAGTTTACCTATCGGTAATTACTTAAAATATTCGTGGCCTAAATTAAGCAGTATATTAATTTCAAATTAGTATTAGTAAAACTATCTATGGCTATGTAATAGAATACAAATTCGCACTTACTCTATTAGATGTATTACTTTTGGTTATGATTTTCGTCATTCCAACGGATGCCCTTCGAAACGGTTTATAATCAACATTCTGAAAGTGTTATATAAGTATATATGTAAAATATATCATTACAAATGTAAGAAATCTTTTTCCTTATTCCAATGAATATTTTATTACCCGTGCCGGTCTCGATAGCAGATACGTCTCTAACTTATTTTTCATTAAGAAGGCATCATTTTGAGATTCATAGTTCGGTTCAATTATATAATCCCTCGCATAATCCAAAAGTAATTCCAGGGTTTGTTTAGTTATATGAACCTTCCTAAAATGTGAGAAGAAATTAAATGTTAGGAAATTAGTAACGATATTAAGGTCATGAGAAGTCCCGTATTGATCTATTGGGATCTAGTAATCTTATAATATGTAAAAAGGTGTACAAATAAAGAGTTTTCTATTGTATTGTGGGCAAACGAGCAGACGTATCACCTGATGGTAAGCGATTACCGCCGCCCATGGACACCCGCAACACCAGAGGCGTCACAAGTGCGTTGCCGACCTTTGGGGATGGAAAGGGGGAGTGGGGAGGGGTTGGGGTATGGGCCGGTATCCTCACTCACTCGGTGAAATCTATCTATCTATCTATCTAGTATACAGTGTATGCCTAAAAAAAGTTCTTTGATAACAAAGTAAATTTGGTTACCCCGCTTTACCCGAAGACTCCATTTTGTTTGCTATTGTAACGTCCTTGGACCAAATATCAAATTGCCATTTTCTAATGCCAATTACTCCACTTAGGATCTTGCCGGAATGGACGCCTATTCTCATGTCCATGTTTAAAGAGCGTTTTTCTCTGTGAATGAAATATTAAAATATAAAAGTAAGTACATTAAGTAAGTAAGGTTTACCCCTTCACAATTTCAATTGAACTGTTAATAGTAGGCTGTCAAATATCTCCCTTCCGCCTTTTTATGGCTATGTACAAAGCGCTACAGAGCTTGTATCTGGTAATACTATACATCATATAAAAGGTCTTGACATGACCTACAAAACGACGCTATGCATTATTAGTTTGGATATTGCGTTCAACAGTTATAGACGTGTAAATATGGAGTTCTCTAACGCCGAAATTCGCGCTATTTTAAAGTTTTCTTTCGTTAAAGGCAAATCTGCTAGAGAAACGTTCCTTGAGATTAATGGTGTTTTTGGATCTCTATCATTTCGAACTGCGGAGGAATGGTTTCGACGATTCAGAGCCGGAGAAACGGACACCAACTGGATAAGCCAGCCGGCGGAAGACCTGTGACGACGAATACCGATGAAATCATGGAAAACATCGATTTAGACTGGCATGTGGCATGTCGTGACATCGCCCAGGAGATGGGAGTTAGTCACCAAACCATTTTAAACCATTTGCAGAAGAGTGGATATAAAAAAGAACTTGATGTTTGGGTGTCGCATGATTTCACGCAAAAAAACCTTCTGGACCGAATCAACGCCTGCGATATGCTGCTGAAACGGAACGAACTCGACCCATTTTTGAAGCGGATGGCGACTGGCGACGAAAAATGGATCACATACGACAATATCAAGCGAAAACGGTCGTGGTCGAAGGCTGGTGAATCGCCCCAAACAGTCGCCAAGCCGGGATTGACGGCCAGGAAGGTTTTGCTGTGTGTTTGGTGGGATTGGAAGGGAATCATCCACTATGAGCTGCTTCCATATGGCCAGACGCTTAATTCTATCATCTACTGCGAACAACTGGACCGCTTCAAGCAGGCGATCGACCAGCGTCCAGAATTGGCCAACAGGAAGGGTGTTCCACCAGGACAACGCCAGACCACACAGTTCGTTGATGACTCGTCAGAAGCTACGGGAGCTCGAATGGGAGGTTTTATTGCATCCACCATATAGCCCGGACATAGCGCCAAGTGATTACCACCTGTTCCTGTCCATGTTACCTAAATAAACATAAAAAACTTAGCAACGTAGAAAGAGGAAAGAGATAGATCTAAAAAAACTTTTTCAATCTTAATATATATATAAATCTCGAGTCACAATGTTTGTCCTCAATGGACTCCTAAACCACTTAACCGATTATAATAAAATTCGCACACCATGTGCAGTTTGATCCAACTTGAGAGATAGGATAGTTTAAATCTCAAATTATAGTCGCAATTTTAATTTATTGCTAATTATTTGTCTGTTATTATTTGACAGTCACAATTATCTGTTAACTCCAAATGATTCTAACAGATGTCGATACCTTTCGACTGGGTTGAGTAAGCAATCAATAGATGGCGCTGCTATGGTAAATCTATAGGCTATATTTTATTTTGGAAAAAAATAGGGTTCCGTAAGATATTGGGGTTTTTCGGACACAAGGTGTAAAAAATCAACCCTATACGGGGGAAAATTTTTCGCTACGGGCAATAAAAGACGCAAACGAGGTTGCGTCGGTCAGCTAGTTTAATTATAAAAACCATTGTGCAAGTATATAATTTAAGCATACCTCACATCTTTAATAATATGTATCATCTCCAGGCCTAGATCCACGCAGTTTTTAGCATGTTGGTCGGTAGGCTTCGGTATACCACTTACACAGTAGTAGCAGTCTCCAAGAAACTTGATTCTTAGCACATCGTATTCCTAAAATATTAAATGTGAGTGAATATCACAGAAAAGAAAAGGCTACTTGTGAAAATCATGTTGCTACGATTGTTATCATATCTATTTGAAAAAGTTTTTAACAAAAATGATTCGAGTTTAGTTCTAGCTATTCCAGTCACATACCTACTTCATTTAAAGCTTACATTGGTTATATAACGTATAAAAATACTACAGGACATATAAGGCTAAGTTAGCCTTGCGTTTTGCAAGTATACACTTTTCACGAATCTCAGAAAAAAATATATGTAACTGATAACGAAGTGGTTTTAAACGACGCTGAAGTTTTGGCTTACACCGCTTAACTCAATGATGTTTACAAATAATAGAGATGCAATAGAAAAATAGTACTTGTGCTATGTGCATGTTTTAGTGTTTAATTATATCAATCGTATACTGTTAACACTAAAGAGACAGTAATATATTAGCTAGGCTAAAAAGTAGTACAGACCTCAGAAGCTTCATCGAATCTCCCAAATAATTCGTTAAGTAGTTCTACCATTCTCATGGGCGACAACGTAGTCGATATCATAGTATAGTTTACCACATCTGCATATAATATGCTTACGTTATCATGTTCTTCAACGTACAACTGGCTGAAAACAAAATATTGATAAAATCATAACATAGAAATACTGGAACTAAGATTTTAAAAGTAAGTTTTTAATCATTTTAGTTACTGTACATTTTAGGTCCTTTCTGTTCATTCACAGACAAGGTATCTTAATTAAAAAATAATTGATTATATTAAGAAGAGTTTAACAAGAAGTGGAGTTTTCTTCTCAAAAGTTTAATCATTAAAACAACCAGCGAATACCTTATGAAGCAAGTTTGTTTATACTTTTGTTAATGCCTAAACAAAACTACAGTATATGGTAAATATACACTTAAATATATAATACATTCGTCATGCACACCGGGACATGAACGTCAGATATCACTAGTGACTAATTACTATAAATATGTATGTATGTGACACAATCATTCGTTTTATTGATAACATCTACTACGATAAACATTAGTTATCATGTTCTACATTAACTCTCATAAAAAATACAGCTGATATAAATATATTAGATTTATTTAGATATATTTAATTAATGTATTAAAACGTAGTTTTTGACGAAAATTATTGATAACAGCACAGTGCATAGCTACTAGACTTATTGTGTTAAAAATACCTCTTCTCTTACGTCATAATTAACTTTTTTTAATTACAAAGTTTTGTTAATATTGACTGTGTATCTTTTGTTTTACATGGAAAAAAATAAAATAAAGTTTTAAAATTTCGAACACTGCAAAATGTATCGCACAATTAGAAATCAACCGTCGCCGCGTCGTAAACTTTAAATGCAATAGGTAGGTACGTAATTGAAAATACCAAAAACCATAGATAACTTATCGTTTCTTGTATAAGAAGAAAATTCAAGGTGTAAATCAAGGATATCACAGCGATAATGATATCCAAAGTTCGTCGTATTCTTTGAATTCCAAGGTTATACCATAGCTCTGACAACATAATAATTTTAGTATTTACGTAGATCCATGAAATCATAATGTCAATTTCAAAGATGTTGTTCTTCATAATTCTGACTTAATTAACTGATTAAATAGTTTGTGAAGGTTGTGGTATAAGTTTAAAAAAGTTCTAAATGATAACTTACTTGAAAGATTTCATATTATTTCTAATAGGATGTTCGTTAAGTCCCAAGAACATAGTTCTTATATCCTGTCGCACTTTGGACACAATGTGTTCTGGCAATATACTTATCATAAGACGTTCCTGGTTATGAATAAAACTGTTAATAAAATTTGATGAAAAAAATAGAAATAGAAATAAACACAACTAAAGAAAAGAAGAGGCACAAGCGCCAAAGGAAAAGACCATTAGAATAGGCGACGACCTAGCTCGAAGTAGGGTTTACGTCATGAGTTCATAACCTGGCTTAATTTCCTTCCTTTTTCGGGGCCTCTTTAATAAATAAATAATAAATATTTCGGACATCTAACACACAACGCCATCTAGTCCCAAGCTAAGCAGAGCTTGTGTTATGGGTACTAGACAACTGATATAAATACATATATCTCTTTTTTTTTGTAAATACATATATTGATAGATAGAAAACTTCGAAACAAATATTTGCAGTTCATACAAAGATTTGGTCTGACCCAGTAATCGAACCCGAGACCTGAAGCTCAGCAGTCGCATACTCTTTCAATGTTATTGATATCCATCAAATGAGGAAATGGAAGTAACGGTCATCAATTGTAGGATGGCACAATACCAAAACTGATTTGGGTATTGTGCCATCCTGGTATGTATTATCAGTAGATTATGTTAAAGATTACAATGCACTCTTATCTCACACAAGGGAAAAAACCTATAGCATTGTTTTAATAATAACATTAGCCTCACCTCTTGTTCTTTGACAAACTTCAATCTGAGGGTGCTTTCTACACAAGCTCGCCTATCTAAGAATGATCGTCTAGTTACTATTTCATTCATAAGTCTAAAATATATGCCCATGAGATTCACCCCGATCAAGTAAATGATTTCTGATGCAACCTGGAGAAAAAGAATATTATTTGAAAACTAATAACTACTAGTATGACCCAAAATATGAAAAATAACAAACGGATATACATATATTTAGGCGAAACTTTTAGAAAAAGGAAATCCAGAATTACTTATTTTGATATGTGTATACGACAAAAATTAAAACTACATAACAAAATACTTACTATAGCACCAAGATATTGAGTTTCCTCGTATGAAAAGAATCCGTAAATTAATACATAGATGGTACTGACTAAAACACCTAGAAAAATAACTAAGAAGTTGTTTCTCATTGGAAGGAATATGTAGCTAGAGAGCAGTGCCATCGTTGCGTATGCAGGTCTTAGAGCAATACCCTCAAAATAACTGAAGATACTAACGATGACATCTGTAAATAAATTAATGAAATAAATTACTGTCAATAATTATTGCAAATGGCTGAGATTTATTATTGAGCACTCAGTGACCAACTGTTAATTTAAAACTGTGTGTGTTTAGAAATCCTATACCACGTGTAGGATACCCACAGGCCAGGTGGACTGATGACTTGCCCAAGATTTAAGCAGGAGCTGGATGCCCAAAATTGATTAAAGTGACGTGCGATGGGAGAGACCTATGTGTATGAAGTCGAGGATAAGAACGGTTTGGTTTTTGGTAATTTGAAATATATTTTGAGAGCCTAGTGTGAATTTATTTCACATCTAGTGCCTCAATCGTTGTGTTTCGATATTTTGTAATTTTGTTTTAATCCAAGAGCTGGTTAGCCGGTGTTGAATACCTTATTAATTTTATTTTGATCATATTACATTATACAAACATAGAACATATAAACATTAAAACGATCCAATCCTTGGAATAATAACGGTAAGGAAGAATATATAAAATAGTGAAAACTTAATTTAACGTAATTAGTTTCTTACCTGTGATGACCAGGTTTATAGTGATAATAAACGTGACAAATATCGGCATCCAGAAACATTTTGTCTTTAGAGGATAATAAATTCGCTTCCAGAGGCATATTATCGGCACTGCTATCCTTAAAACGTACATCCCCATTGTTAGAAATGTAGACACTGATTGAATTTGCTGAAAATTTAACCACGTTTAGTCTTAAAACTTAACAGTACAACTTTATAACATTTAAAAGAAAACTTACACCTTACTCAATAAGTAAAGGTGTCGTTAACAGCAAATAAAGGGGGTTTCTTTTTTTTTTTAATTCTTGTGTGTCTCCTATGTGTGGTGATACTCTAGCTAGATAAACTATATAATAATAGACTAGCCGATACGACATTAAAATATTTTAAAATACTATGAAATAAAATGACCTACGAGTGTGAAACAAAATCTTTGGCTCAATTTTTGAGTGCACTTTATATTATTTCTGTAAATCTACAGACACCTATATTAAATTTAGGTAGTAAAGTTAGGTAAATCCTAAGCAACGACTAGTATAGTATAGTATAAAATGCCTACGTTTTATGTGAAGTCGTTTATTTTGTTATGGTACCTGTAGGTACGACTATCATTGTGGAACGCGGGAAGTTTTAAATAAATTGACAGACAAACAGTTAAATGAAAATTATATAAGTGTGGATTTATATGAAAAAAAATACCTCTGTTATTGTACCAACAACAATAAATATTATGTGCACGGTGGTAAATAATATTAATAGACTCAAATAAATATAAATTAATGTTTCACGTAATTTGTCATCGTATCTTCTGTACAATCCTTCCAAGTCTTTTTGGTCAAATTGGTCCTGTAACAGAAAAAGTATAATAAGTAGAGTCAAGCTGATTTCAGCACGAACGGGCAGACTCGGGCAGTTCTGCAATTTTTTTTTTCTTGGGGTAATCCCCTCCTATACCACCTCCTGGTGGCATGTCGGACCCGAACCGACTAAAACCGCACGCTGTCTCAGATACTAGGAGCCGGGGAACTAAGTGTACCCTAGTAAGGAAAACCCTGGAACCCCGACGTATTTCGTGCCACCTACAATTTGTGTTACTGTCCCGTTACTGTCCCTCGAAGCGTGCACGCTCCGCAGCGTCAGCGCTGCCACCTGAGCCTACTTCTGCTAGTGTGGCAGATGGCCTCATCTGTCATCCCCAGGCTTGCGCTTATGGAGGACGGAGATCGTCCGGCGATCTGCGTCGCCTGAGTCGCCTGCGGTACGATCCCATGACGCCTCTCGAGCTAATCCTCCATAACGTGGCTTACCGCCGCAATAACGGCGTGCCCAACCCTCGGTTGCCTAAGTCGTTCTTTCCATTCCTCCACGAGGACCTGGCGGAGTTGGGATTTCGGATCATCGACTTCTCGAGTCTCAGGACTCAAACCCAACTCCTATGCCTCTTTGCGCCACTGGTAAAGAGCCACAAGGGCTCTCGCCTCCAGGTGGAGGTGCCTACGGTGGAGTACCGACCAGGAAACTCACTGCCTCAAAGGAGATCGTGCGGTACCCCTTACGATCTTGATGGCCAGCACTCGTTACGGTTGTCGCAATAGCGCAATATTGCCGGCCTTCAGGATCTCCGCACATACTGGGGCCCCATAAAGGGCCATGGACCGCACGACCCCCGTGTAGAGTCTCCTGCAGGAGTGATCTGGCTGCCTTAGGTATGTTTGGCAGCAACAGGAGGTTTAATGATGCAGAAGCATTACTACCGCCATGGTGTAGGTCATCATGCTGCATTGTCTGCATTCGCAATGAGTCTGGTGACCACCACTCTTGGATTCTGCTCATGATTTGCATCAAGCAGAGAAGAATCACTTTGGCAGGCTCTTACTAAATAAAATGGAATAAGCCGATCGTCACAATTCCACCTACATTTATGGTCTCCGTTTCGCATCCAAGAATCATAGGGTCATGTAAAAAGATTTATTATTCCGACAACTTACCCTTAAATATTTCCAATTCCATTGTTTTCCACCAGCCATCTCTACCTCTTGTACTCTGAATTCATGCAGTGACGATAATACACTTGTAGCTCTTCCTGAATTCATGGAATACCTTGCTAGAAGTTCGAGCGCACCCACTTGGAGTACCACAGAACCCATGGCTTTGGTCAAGTTTTGGTCTTGATTCGAGTTCTACGAACGAACAAGAGACTTAATGATTCTTATTGTTCATATAACAATCACATACCAATTTTTTTTGGTTGTGAATGGTTGATAATCTTAACTGCTGAGTGACAGAGAGGATTTTCGTCCAGAACAGAGAGTTGCACAGTAAGTATGATCAATTATTCTATCCCTGGATATACTTTATCTTTTGTTTTTGTAGGTATAGAAATATACACGTAACTATGTAAATAAGCAGTTTGGTAACTACAGCATTGGGTCTGCTTAATTTGGTATTAGATGGGCAGAAAAAATGAAAGAAAATATTTTGATTAGTGATGAAAAATAAACATGAAAAAGAAAAAAAATAAACCATTTAACAAGACTAAACAACAAGGAAAACATGGCTTTGCTATGGAGGGTAGAGGTAAGGAGAGTTATCTCATATGGTAGAAAATTGAAAAAAGTGTCCAGCTGTAAGCTGTAAATAACAGTTCAAAAACCTTCCAGAATGGCGTTGGTGTAGACACAGGGTATGGTATGAATGTAGCAATTGTGAACGAATTGAAGTACGCCGAGTTAAAAAAAATTTAATAATTAACTTATCATTGAAAATGTTAATATTATAATATGTCTTTATTTATTGTGATTAATTTATGTTATTTAATACGTGTTTAGTCCATTCTATGACTGCTTTCGCATATCAAAATATGCTAATTTATGGAAATAAATTATTTTTTATAGCGAATAACAATGTTTTAATACGTTCATTAATTAAAGGTTTCTATTCTATGATCTAGTTTAAAATGTTTTTAGATGCAAAAATTAATTACTTAATGAAAAAAATTTTTATTATCGTTTTGTTCTTGATGAACTTTTTTACTATAATTTAAAAATAAATAAGTGAATAAAAATGAAGAAATGAATGTGTTTAATTCATTTCTTCATTTTTATTCACTTATTTATTTTGTATAGCATATGATTCTTTCTTTTTATTCATACATTTTTTTTTAATATTCACTACGTCGACCTTAAAAAATCATCATATGTTTTTTTTTACTTTATGAGAATTTTAAAAAGCGCGCTATAACTTAGCGGAAGTTTTTATTTCCTTGTTTATTTCTCTATCCTACTCTAATATATTTGGCGCTTCCTTTAAAGTTTACTCTGATGCTAATGTGGCGCCACACATGTGTTTAATGCATTTCAACGGACACTTTTTCATGTACACAGATGATTCTCCTTACCTCTACCCTCCATAGGCTTTGCGTAACTTATTGTTATTGCAAATGGTTATATTGGTAGTAATATAAGGTAATAGAAACAATCACTTGCCTCATTTCGCTATTACTCAATTCTTTATATTTAAGTATTTACTAAATTCTTGGTAGGTACAGAGCCTGTGTTATGGGTACTAACCCATAACACAAGCTCTGCTTAGTTTGGGACTAGATGGCGTTGTTTGTTGAATGTCCAAAATATTTATTTATTTATTTAATACATAGACTGTCAAAACTACACGGACAAACACACACAAAAATATGAAAAAAGTAAGTTAAAAAACGGTTTTATTAAAAAGGGGAACAATTCGAGATAGTTATCTGTCACTTTTTTCTTATTCATATTTATATAGATAAAGTCAGATAGAAAAAAAAATATTTTTGATGATAACCAGCCTATGTTATCAATACATGTAACTCTAGCGTTCGAGAAAGTTCGATACACGATATAAACGAGTATTTATCATCAAGCCCTAACTTGCTGATGATGACCTTAGAATTATACTTACATGAAGACAATATCTTAGGAGCTAAAAGAGATAAACAAACTCAGTATTTGGATTTGTTCTATGAAGTTTTCGACGTGTCAAATGTGCATTCGACAAAAATTGTAACGAGAGTCAGTAATTACTTCACGGAGCAAATACAAAGCATTTGCTCCGTGGATAAATTAGCCTCGATCAGCATTTTCAGAGGCCCGTGTTAGCAAGCTGAAATAAGGGTCTGATGTAGAAAGTAGTATTTCTCGATACCCTATAACTATATATTTTATCTGAAATTGAAAGTGCCTAACGTGATTTTGTTTATATTTTAAATTTGGCAAAGTTAAAAGCGTCTGTTACTAATTCAATAACTGGCTTATGCTTATAATATCTAAACTTTCAATATTCTTTTAAGCGTACGCGGTTGCATCAAAAATATTATTGCCTTTTCCAAAATGGTTATCTACTGTCCAGAGATCTATAGCATACTTACTCTCAAATTCATGTATTCCCATTGTGTTCTATCTATTAGGTCATATCTCCCCTCTATGACAACTCTGAGATTGTATATCCATAGCTTGTGTTGCTTTATGCTATAACCTAAGTATGTCGTGTTTTCAAGAAAACTAATTACAAAACATTGATATTACTGGTATTCTTATTACCCCAGGACTCGATTTACAAAAGGCACGCAACCGAAATAACTAGAGCGGCAAAAATGATGACGAAAAACGAGGGCTTTGGTCTTATGTAGTCTTTAATTCTTCCCCGAGAAAAAATCATAAATATGACCATGCTCAACAAGCTATATATTTAATAAAGATTTTCCTTTAAAACACTGTTTGGAGGAGGAGTTGTAAATCCTTAAAAATGCTTTCATATTTCAAAATACTATGTTAAGCATATTTTAATTTACTTAACATTATTTTAAGAAAGTTAAAAAGTTACAAAAATCAAGCCGAGTAAAGAAAGTACCGAACCAGTACAGAAACCAATGAATTAATATATATTGATGTTTTAATTGATAATGAATAGAATAGACTCTACTTCTTCTACCTAGCCTACTTCTCAATAAAGATTACCATAGATGTTCATGATAACTGGGACCGGCGGCTTATCGTGTTCTCCAAAGCACGTGTGTAAAGAACATACAACTTTCATGCTCCGGGCTGTTTAACAACACTTTTTGAACATCCGAAATCGAACCCGAGGTTTTTTATTGAACTAATGAACTATTTATTTCGTTTTCAAGGCAGTTTCTTAATAAACCTTGAGGTAATAAATGCTTTCAATTGTTTTATTACCATAATATTTTTCAGGGAATACCCTGATAAACTACATTCTTACTACGTGACAGTTTTATAGTGAAAAGTATCGTCGAAATTGGTGACTCATTAATTCCATTCACTAGTTTCTAAGAAATTGTGTAAGACAGATACAAATAATAATATTAAAATGTAATTTCATATAATAGGCATGTTAAGCTCAATACTTATATGGTATTGATACTGAAAATGGTTGCGAATATTATTTTAGTCTGGAGAAGCTAAATAGCTAGATCGTGCCCTGGTTAAAAGAAGCTTGACAAGCATTCATAACTTTGTGCCAGGTAAATATGATCTTATAATGTCTTTTAATGAAACTCTCTTTGGTTGTAGATATTTCGCTGGTGGGCATAAAAAATATTAAAAAGTAATAAATGGGCATACCTACTGAAGTAAGATCTAAAGAAACAAATAAACTTGATGTGTCTTTTTGTAATTTCAAATTAACAGCTTTTCAATACTTAAGCTATTATATTATTGCATGATCTCCAATATACTTTGATTCAACATTGTAAAGGCCTTTTTTTGCATTGGCCGGGGGCGCCTGACTGTCGCCATTCTTCCTCGGCATTGTAATTGTTTTCAGATAGAACAATGAAAGAAATCATATTGGGGTAAAGAAAACAAATGGAACAAGAAAGTTAATGGGACTGCAGTATCCCAAATAGTACTGATTCGCTTGCCTTATGTCCATTCTGTTACTGAAGGGACCGGTACGACAGTGACGTAAATACATATTTTAACTAATTATCTATTATAAGTTTTAATAGAATACAATATTGTTAAAATTTATTTGTTTTTATTTAAACAATAGATATTTCCACAATAATTATGGAATAATACAATATTGTGAAGAAGGAAGGTTTTACGAAATTGAAATATCTTTTCTCAGATTCAATTAAAAAATGGCGAGCATGACCAAAAATTTTGCAGCAGACAGTTTAAAAAGATAGTCTGAGGATGAAGAGATGGGTCGATGTAGGAAAGTCAATTTTTAGTAGAGTATACTGTAAATTTAGTCTGTTACATTAGATTTGTAATATAGAAATAAGTGATCGATAAAAGTTAAATGACAATACGTATTGTTAGATAACCAACAAAAAGTAATCTTTGTTTTCATAGATCAAATAGAAATGACATATTTTTACATCAACATCAGCACAATGAACAAGATAAAAAATAATAACGGAAAATACATTTCAACACTTACCATTCTTATATCATTAATAACATTACAGAAATATAAAAAAACACAACATACGTTATTGTTTGCAATCGATCAACTGACTGCCTATAAATTATCAGTAAAACAATGATTAATTGATAAGCGCCACTATTCCAACACGCGTATTACTAGATTGTGATAATCGAATTTAATCGTTACATTAGTGAATCAAACAAGTGACGAAATTGGCTGACAATGATGATAATAGATTATATTAAGCATTTGAACAGAGATTTTCTTTTTTATAACTTTTGTATTAAAACTAAATCTATGACAATAATAAAATACTATAGAAGACTACGGACTTAAAGAATAAAGATAAGTTTCAGTGTTTTACTTTCACGATCTGTAGTAGCAAAATGCCTTAATTTTAAAAGATTTCAATGATTATAGAGTTGAACTTGTACTATGTTCAATTATTTTAAGAAAATATTTCAATAGAAACTTTTGTCCGATCATCTTTCCTAAGTACTAAACCTATAAATGAGGCAAAAGTTATTTAATCACACAAAACTTTTTTTATGAAATTTAATTAGTTAGAAAAATTATTTTAACTAAAAAATATTACATCACCATCACCGTTCTCCTCCAACTTGAAGATAATTTGAACCATTTTACACTTTAGGCTTCCTTGAAAACTGAGGTGCTACTGAGCAATAATACACGCAAAACCTTATTTAGTTACCAATTTCTTAAATTATGCTATGCATTACATAATATAACAATACCGTGTTAAAGTGTGATTTTAGTAAGTTGTGCCTGAGCCCATCGCAGATGGATGTTTTAGTCCTTGATAAATATCTAAAACTGTTTAAAAGCTTATTTCTTATGATCTAAAATTTGTCAGAGATCCTTGTAAATACACATGCACTTAATACCGTATACCTTTAACAGGTTAATAAGAAAAGATAAGATAAACCAATACTAATGGTAGCGCTATGTATTCCATTCCCCAATGCGCTTGAATCTGGGGAAGGGTGGAGGATGGCTGTTAGACTTAATCCACCGTGATTTCATCGCGGAGTGATCCCGTATCCATCTATCATAAATATAGATATAATTCTAAGCATACAATTTTTATTTATTTCGACTGTGTGATGTACATTTATATGTAAAATTAAACACTGAATATCTTTGACATTCAACTTAGTTCGTAACTGATCTGTTAGTTTAAAATCATTGAGTAAACAATAAATGAAATCAGAGGCATTGCCACAGTCAATGCACGATGGTATGTTTAGCCTTATATCATAACTGGGTCCAAGCATCTTCAAACATACCATGGTGACAAGCGACATAATACCGTAAGATCCAAAATGAGAGCGGAAATAGTAATCGTATGGTCCAATAAATATAATAGCTGTATACCCGTGAGAAAAACTTATGATTTACACATTATATAGCTGGCTCTAATTGGCTGCTTGTTCGTTTACTTCGTTAAGTTCGTTATTTGCATTATATAAGAATATTCAAGATATGATATATTGTACTCCAATATGCTAATTTGGAGGCCCAATTTCGTATATTACATAATATTATGTTTGTATATATAGACCTAAAAGCTACACCATGTTATCTTAAACTATATTGTTGGCATGTTATGTGATACTACTTCATTATCATAAATAACTAGGTTAAACAAAAATGTCAAATAATGTAATTTGTGTCATCGCGTGTATATACCCTGTAGAAATAAAACAGAGGGAAAGAGTTAGAATGGCAAAATAGGAAAAAAAGAACCAATAAAACATTAAAATATTTTTATTTATACCGTGGGAGAGCCACACTTCGGCATGCATGGGCCGGCTCGACCGGAGTGATACTACGACCTGGCAGAAAACCGGTGTGAAATCTCTATTTCACACTGGTTTTCTGCCAATTCTGCATCTGCCAGGTAACACAGCTCTCTGTGTTTCACCAAATGAGTGAGGATACCTGGGGTCCATACCCCAACTCCACCATCTCTCTTCTTATCCCCCAAAGGCCGGCAACGCATTTGTGACGCCTCTTGTATTGCGGGTGTCCATGGGCGGCGCTAGTCGCTTATCATCAGGCGATACGTCTGTTCGTTTGCTCCCTATTACTTATAGAAAATACCAATATGCGTAAGCCTTTATCTTTTCTTCTTTCTTTACGTTTCCGTTATTTATTATCACATCAGATCAGACTATCAGAAAGTGATAATAAATAACGGAAACGTAAAGAAAGTGTAAGACATCTTCGTAAAATGATAATCATTAAACGATCTTTGCAATAGAGTATTTTTAATGTATTTATAAATTTTAATATGCTGCAGTGACCATTGTTATAACGCCCTCTAATGTTACTAATTTAAAGCATCTTTCGTTTTGCTTGAATGACATTGATAAAGCTTTTAAAGTTATACTATAGATGGCGCTATATTATGTCCTACAGAATTATTTCATAATCTCTGATTCTACTATTGAGACAAGAAAAGAAGGACAAATAACTATAAAACTAGGATATCATTAAAAAATATGTGAATAAGATCATACATAAAGACTTACTACATTTCAAAATTAAATTTCCATAAAGTAATACAAGACTACTTCAATCAGATCGAATATGATACTTTCACTATAAGTAACATTGGCCATCCGGTGGATTTCAGATGACATTGTAACAGATCAAGGTTCCACGATATATAACCTTAATGGTTATGTTATACCTAATATCGTGGAAACATAAAATACTATGATTGCCATTTGCCATTAGTAGAAACACTCTTTTATTTAAGGTTACATGATCGTATCGGTCCGGAAATACCGCAGGTGACAAATAGTTTCTCGAAATGCACACAGCGGTCTAGTTCCAATTATCTAAGTGATGGGAGTGAAAGTTTTGCTGGGATAGCAAAAAGTTACTGGCCATTATAAGACCGAATAATTCTTAGGAATAAACTCTCTGATGGTCTGGCCATACAGAATGTAGGTTGATGCCACAGAGGTTCAGCTGATTACAAATCCTCTAGCTATTGACAATTCAAGTTACTCTTTGTTGAATGTTCTAAGCGAAAAGCTGGTATTGGATGACCCCTGTTTAGAAATGAAAACAGTGTTCTATATGCGGCCGAACTTACGTTTCTGCAAAGAGATATTTTCAGTGAGAAAGTATTTATTCCTACATATATTTTTTGCGTTGACAAAAGGGTTAACCTTAGCCTTTTTAGTACACATATAACTAAACTTGGGATGCCAGTGGTTGACAGTAAGTTCAAATAGTAATAGTCAAAGTTCAACAATACCACGTTGTTTAGCCCTTAAAGAAGTTTACTTTAACACTAACAACGTATATATTTAAATGAACTTGGGATAATAGCTTTAAATTAAAAAAAATAACGACATTCCTAACTAAAAAATACAAAGAAGAGCCCAATTTTTTGTTTACCTATCTAAGAACTATTAACATTCTGATTACATTGTGTAAAATAATTATGATAATGTTAAAATGTTTCTTATTTTTACAGGATTAGTAAGTATGAACGTAATTAGAAGATCCTTAACATTTACTTTATTAAAACAATATTATTTAAGTTCAAGTATTCTGTATTACATTATTGTGTAGATTTTTAAAAATTGTGAACAAGAAGAAGCAGAAGTAGAAAAACATATTCTAAAACCATGCAAAACAACCACCTGGAATCACCTTGAACTACAATAGAAGAGTTTGATGGTATGTAGTTGTAAAACTGTAAAACGATTTAAGCAATTCCTTCAAGAATTCCCACTAAAATGTTGTGGCGTTTCCGGTAAATTCACTAGAATCCAAATCACATCTTCATCTTCGTAGCCTTTGTTATTCCCAATATTATTTGGGGTCGGCTACTAGTTCAACCGGTTTTACCTGAATATCAGTTTTTACACTTGAAACTGAACTTAATTATCAAAGGTAAACTTAAAAGAATGAAATTTTCATGAACTGACCAATTGGAGAAGCCATTTCTCATTAATAAGTATTTTAGAACTATGTTATATGTTCTGTATGTACCTTTACATATCGAAATGGTCTTGTAACGTATGTTTGATATACTTTATAAATTTCTACTTATTATATTGTTCATGTTTGTCCTAAGTAATATGCAAATACTTTAAATTACGGTTATGTATAGTAATTGTCATCTAAAAGGAGATTCTTGAAAAAACGGCTTTATTATGTGTTTTGGGGGTAAATATCTTGCACCAGTTGAACCACGCAACCTCGTTTGCGTCTTCTATCTGCCCGTGGCGTGAAAATTTTCCCCCGTTTTTGAATCATTTATCATTGGTGCTCCGCTTCTATTAGGAGTAGCGTGATGATATATAACCTATAGCCTTCCTCGATAAATGGACTATCCAACACCGAAATAGTTGTTCAAATCGGACCAGCGGTTCCTGAGATTAGCGCGTTCAAACAAACAAACTCTTCAGCTTTATTATTAGTATAGATACTATTTAGTATGGTAAATGCTTTAGTAAGCCAATTTCAGTCATTCTTTTGTAATTGAATTGACCGTACCTACTCAAGGTTGGCCGCTTTCACAGTTAAGAGAAAATATTCCATCTCTAAGAAATGATATTAAGAAAAAATAATACGGCAAATTAAAAATTATTACGATACAGGTACACTAGAGTTGTTCTTACTGTTTTTCAATGTAAATTGTCTCACTTTTTTTTTATCGTATTTTCTCAATATTAGTTTACAACTTCCATATTTGGTTCTATTACAATATATTAGAATTTCAATTTAGTCTATGCTACTTTAAAAGTACGTGGACTGTTCTAAAAATAGTTTGAGTTGAAAAATAGTTAGACTATAAAACAAGTTAATTACACCTTTTCAAAATATTCCTCTCCAATCCCAATACACTTATGCATGCGGGTGAACCAGCTTTCAAAAACACATTTTTAACGTGGGTAATAAAATAAACCCACATGGAGCTAAATCTGGGCTGTACGGAAGATAGGGTAACATTTGAACCCCCTAAGTTCTCAAATAGTCCATAGTTTTAGCAGTTGTGAGCGAGCACATTACCTTGGTGAAAAAGAATGCCACAGACGCCGGTCCTTGGGCGCTCGCTATCTAACTCCCCGGAAGGTTAAGGTTAAGGAATTACTACTACTGATCCACAGCGACGAAAAGCGGAGTAGTTTGCGGAGTTCCTCTTTCAACTTTTTTAATATAAATTTGCACCAATCAACACGACGGCATTTTGCTCATCGGTGAGAGAATGAGGTATCCATCGCGAAGCATGCTTACTCACTTTAAGGGGATCATGCAGGATGATAGAAACTGGAAAAAAAACTGTCTGTGATCCAATTTTTGTTCAGCCTGTATCTCTCGATGTGTATTATGTCTATTCTCTAGCAGAAGCCACTCTACCCTGATGACGTTTTCATGAGTTACTGCAGTTGACGATCGGCCGAGTCTGGGGTCATCGCTTAAATTGTCTCAACCACGTTTAAATTCACGAAATGAATAAGTAATTATTGCTAACGCAAGAGCAGACTCCCCAAAAGCAGCTTGTAAATTTTCTCAAGATTCCTTGAAGTTTAACTTTTGTTTATAATCATGAAAAATCATAGCATAAACGGCATCCCGCGAGTTGTTCATTGTTGCAAACAATAGAAGATTGACAGATAATCGTTAAATATATTAAAAAAAACATATATACGGTCGAATTGTGCAACCTCCTCCTTTTTTGAAGTCCGTTAAAAATAAACGAAACATAGGTGGGCAGTGATTTTCACAAAGGAGGTTTGCGTTGAAATTAGCCGTTAATCCAAAATAGTTTTATGAAAGAAGAGATTGTATTTATTTTGCGGATATAAATTTTCGGAACAACCTAGGTATAGCAATAACAGATTTTTGAGCAACAAGCAAAAATATATTAATCGAAAAGATAGCCTTATTATTTATAAGTCTTTTGAAAATAATGTTATAGAAAAATTAAAGCGGTTGTTTAGTTTACGGCTAATCTTGGTGACTTGAAAATATTCCACATAAATAGCATCTTATACATGTATATATTTTTTTGACATTTAATCGGGCATGGATTATTATTTTATGGTGCCAAATACAATTTTGTTTTTTTGTTGTTGTTAGGTTAGCACTGTTTTCCATTTTGGTGCGGAGTTTGAGTTCCATCTATTATTTATATTAACAGCGCTGCTTTAAGTTATCGCACATCTAGTGTGTATTGCAAATTTCATAATTGACAAAAACATCAAACAAAGAGCTTGTCTTAAATTTTGCATCGCCATAAAACCAAATTTAAAAAAAAAACATGAAATTTGGTTAAATTGTTTTGAAGGTCATCATGAGCAATAACGTGACATAAGAATCATGTATAATAGATAAATGGAGATCGTTTTTTGTTTTTTCGAAAGACGGTCCCCATTTCATGTCATCCACATTTTATATATTTGTGATCATTAATTTCATCACGACGACGACTTGAAGACTCGAAAACTTGATAATTGAAGATTATAAATACTTGACATTGGCAGAAATAGCTGATCCGAGTGATACGGCTGGTTGCCATTTCATCAAAAAAGAAGAATAATAGATAAATTGATTAAATATGACGGTACTGTATTTTTACTACAGTCATTGCTTAATTCTACCATAAATCGCAGAAGCAGAATAGCAGGATTTCCTTTTAAACTGTGATATATTGTCCTATCTTTATTTTTATTTTAGTTAAATAAAGGCTATTATTATTATGCTGTTCCATTTTAATATAAATTTACTGAAGCTGCTAGGAGTAATGAACAAAAGAATATATAGGTACACTTTTAAATTTACGTTGACACATACATTATAATACATTAATTAAAATTTAATTACGATTTTACTGCTGATCCCAGAATTTGCTCCAGACAAACTAAATACTCAGCGCTCAACACCGAAAGAACGAAATAAATGTTTGTGTGATCTACAAATAGTTTGTTCGAAGTCAAGGTGTTCTTTGTGCTCGCTATTTAAATATTTGCAAAGTGTCCCGATGTCTTTCATGTATGTAAATAAATCTCGAAACAAATAATTCTAAATAAACACTTATATATTTTTTCATTTTAAATTTATGATCCTACCTACAATCTTACTTAGATACGATTACGATAAACTTACGGATTTTAAGACTTAGAAATTTAGTACTTCTTGGGAAATTATTGAGTACTAAACGCCTACGTGTTAATATAAATAAAAAAAAATCCATGCAACAGGCTTAGATCAGTCCCATTAATTCTTTTTCAGCTTACACATTTTATTAATCAACTTACAATGGTAATGGTACACTATGCTCTTGCAGACTTAATACTCAGTTACGGGCTTAACGTATATGGAAGGACATTTATAACTCCGGCCCACTGCCTCCGGTTTTATAAGGCGCTCAAAATTTAAAAGAAGTACTATTAAAATTTTAAATTAAGTTATTCAGGTTTGAAGGTCGTATTGGTCCGACAACTTTCTGTCGATTGCTAGGAACTTCCAATTCGGCTATACTCTCTGGCGCTGCGTAGAGATGTGGCTTCGCTGTGCATCTTCTACCGCATTTACTATGGGGAGTGCCTCGAAAGGAATTGTTATGATTGATCCCTGCCGCATCTTTCCGCCATCGTCCTAGGCGACAGAAATTTCATCCCCATCATCTCGATGGTTCGCTGTCCACAACTGTGCGATTTTCCCGAAACTTTCTGCCGCGCACAGCAAATCTGTGGAATGGGCTATCGTCTGCGGTGTTCCCGGACCAATACGACGTTCAAACCTTCAAGAAAAAGAGCGTACTCCTTCCTAAAAGGTAACGCACTTGTAACGCCTCTGGTATTGCGAGTGTCCATGGGCGGCGGTAATCGCTTACCATCAGGCGATACGTCTGCTCGTTTGCCCCCTATAACATAAAAAAAACATATAAGAGAAATTAAGTGTATATAGACAAGGCTTATAAAATATTTAGTCAATAAAAGTGTTAAAACCACGTGCAATAATAACTACGAATTACTGTATTCCATCTGTAAAATATTGCCAGTAGATGCCACAGATTGCTCCATAGCTATTAAATTAGATACTAAGATTTTCTATTTCAAGTAAATATACTTTTAAATATAATTTAAGTTGTTAAAAATATTTAGTTGTAAGTTAACGAGCGTATCTCGCCAACAAGCTGTGGAACTTGGCGAGGAATTTGTTTGTTTAATGATTTTATAATTTTATGAATAAATGATTTAAAAAAAAGATATTGAATATATTTAACATGATTCGCAATTTAAAAAAAATCCAGTTGTATATATTTCAGGTCTACAATTACAATATACCTTTAAGTCAATGTTCAGTTTACGAATAAATAGCTAAATTATTACACTAAAATTATTTGCATGACACATTAATTTGTACTTTAGCGACGTTAGGTAGCATGAGGCTGTTCGTTCAATGTATTTCCATTTCCTAGGATCGTCACTAACTAAATTATATTCTTTAGCAAAGCTGTTACAAGTTCGTTTCCAATTTAACTTTTCGTTTATCGTGCCATCCATTATTTTTGTTTAAGAATGCGAAAATTTGTAAATTACGTAAGTACGGTTGGTGTAATTGTAAAAGTTACTTCATTTTATGAATATCAACTTCATTTATGAAAAAATAGACGTATTATAAATAATTATACCGAGGCAGTCATTGGTAGGTAGGTAGGTAATAATAAGTTTAGATTTAAAGTTAGATTAGTCTCATTCATATTTAAATGCTTTGCGAAGAATACCAGATAAGTGTTTTAAAGATGAGTTAAGTATACGAGCTCTGCAAAGCAGATAAGAGAACAACTTTCAATTCTACTAATTCATAGTATATTATTGAACTGCCTGGGTGGCGCAGTGGCAGTGTATGCTACTACTGTACTCGAGGTCTCAGGTTCGATTCCCGGGTCAGACTAAATGTTTGTATGAACTACAAATACTTAGTTTGGGTGTTCTCTATGTATAATATGAATGTATTTACTAAAAAAAAATTCTATGTATTTGTATCAGTTGTCTAGTACCCATAACATAAGCTCTGCTTAGCTTGGGAACTAGATGGCGTTGTGTGTTAGTTGTCCGAAATAAAATTCAGAAGTAACTATATCTGTCTGTTACACTTTCACAGTTAAACCGCTTCATAAATTTCAATGAAATTTGTCAAGGAGATCTGTTCACCCTCAGGGTTGCAGAGATCTAATGATAGAATCCCTGAAAATCTGATAAAATTAAGGGGATATGTAAGATGATGATTGTAGTCATATATTCAAATTTCGTATTAATAGGTTGGATAATATAGTAAAGAGCGTATTAAAACGGTATATCTGCATTATTTGCCAAACTTTTTGTAAGCCTTTTTATTCTAGATAGAGCCTTACCGTGGGAGAGCTATGCCTCGACATGAATGGGTCGGCTTGACCGGAGTGATACCACGGCCTCACAGAAAACCGGTGTGAAATAGCGTTTGCGCTGTGTTTCACCGAGTGAGTGAGGATACCGGAGGCCCATACCCCAACCCCTCCCCCATCCCCTTTCCCATCCCCCAAAGGTCGGCAACGCACTTGTGACGCCTTTAGTGTTGCAGGTGTTCATGGGCGGCGGTAATCGCTTTCCATCAGGTGATACGTCTGCTCGTTTGCCCACTATTCAATAAAAAAAAAAAAAAGATTTTTTATTAATGTTCGTGAGTCTCGCTCATGTTAAATTTCTACTAAAAATAACTTTAAGTCTAACAACTTTCAGGTATATTTTGTTCTGTCCTTCAGTGCTGATCTCAGTTTTCACCTTGATATCTATTAACTTTATTCTGCTTTATGTATTTAAGGTCATTTATTAAATTTTTTCTTGAATAATCTCACAGACAGTCGCTTAACTGTCGCACCACACGATATGGGCGACCCCAGGGGTCAGTTGTCTAGTACCCATAACACAAGCTCTGCTTAGTTTCGGACTAGATGGCGTTGTGTATACGATGTCTAAAAATATTTATTTAAATAAATCAAGAGATGATGGAATTTTGCTTCGAATTTGTATGTATACCACTTAGGCCAGGCTATTTTCAATGAGGATTTTATCGATCTGATATATCGATTGTTTACTATGAATCCTTTTATGAACAGTATGGTAAAATATTTCATGTAAATAGTCATTTGTATTATCTAGTATTATATTATATAGAGATGTTTTAAATAAAGGAGCAAAACAGCGAAACAAAACTCATTTCTTGTTATGGAGACGTTTTTCGTTCTAGAACATATTTTCTGCATTGCCCTCTTGAAGACAATTACAACACAAAAAAATATAAAGGAGAGTAACTATTATTTACCAAACGATAGTGTTAGCAATATATGTAAGTAATAAACACCGGTGCTAGCCACGATTTGTTACTGACAACTTTGGGACGGACAGCTGCATTGGATTTGTGTAAGTTGGCTGACAGGTGCACGAAAACAGCTTATGGAATTTTTAAGAAATCAGTAGAAAGTGAAAATGAAATAACAGTTTTATAAATATATGTAAGTATTTAATTAAACAAGTATTGTTATCCAACTAAGCAAATACTATGTATATATGTGAAATAAAAAATCTAATACTTTTTACGAAAATTTTGTGTTTATGGAGGAGACAGAAATTTAAAAAAAAGTGAATTACTACTTAATTTCGACCACTACACTACTACACTAGTATTAAGATACTAGAAGACAATACAAAATATGCAAATGAAAGTGAATAAGAATTTGTATAAAAAAATGATCAAACGCTTTTTGTTGGTTCGAAGAATTCACCCCAAAAGTGAGAAGAATGAGTTGTATAAGATTTAAGAAGAAACTTGTGAAATGTACATGTGGAATCATATTGTTGGACCATGATTCCGTTGTGGTAAAGCCTTTTAGATATTGCTATTGCGTACATTACATTAAATTTTGGTAAATGTATCAATAATAGCAATTTCGCAAATTCGTTTACTAGATATCATATCCTATTTCATCTCGTTGTGGATTTCATAAATACCAAGAAAAACAAAATTCCTTTTATATCTACATAACAATCCTATTGTAAATCTTAACATCATTAATTTCTCAGTCGTCTGACATGTAGTTGATATATTTATTTCTTTATAGTCGATGTCAACCACGTTCGTTTTATCTTAACAAACTATTTCACAACTTGAAATTAAATACATTTAGGAAGTCAGAATATTTCTCAATGAGACGGATAAAAAAATTGTACTGTATATTGTACAATTACAACACAATAAAAAAATGATATTTAGCGTCTCTTAGAATTTTTTAAGAAATTGACAAAGCTACGAAAAAGTGTCCTGTGCCGCGGGCCATGATATTGGCTCGAATAATGTAGCAATTCACCAGCACCAAATTAACGGTCATTACCATAATTTAAAGCTTAAAGCAAGTAATATTTCATTCAAAATACCTTTAATGTCAACTGATTTTCCTGAAACGGTTAATTTAAAACCTAATATCATTTAATGTTTAGCGATTTCAAAGAAGATATAAATTTGGTACACATTAACATAATAAGCAGGCTTCAACTGAGTTTACTATCAAAATTCATTTTATGATTCAATTAAAGCGCATACGAAGCGTTAAGGGGTAAGTTCCAACAAAAACAGCTTTTGACAGCGCGGCTTCGGAGCTTATGCGAAAATTTATAGAAAATTGCATGATACACGCGTTGCGCCCATAGGGTGCGCGGGAACCGTTCGGGGGGTGTATATTTAGAAATGCTTCTTGCCTCTATTCGACAGTCCACGCTTGGCGCGCGAACTGAGCGCGCGTGTCCCTGTCTTCCTTGTAGCCATTGCATCGTACCCGATTCCGTAATTAACATAAATTGAAATTAATTAATTAAGTATTTCTCATGTGTTATGTGCCTCGAACTGGATTTGATCGTGTCCTGTGCTACTTTGTGCATTTTGACTTTCAGTGACTGATTATTTAATAGCGGTTAGCATTTAATGTGCATTGACTGTTATATAAATAATAAGACTTTTCCGAGATTATAAGGTAGGTGAAGTTATTAATGTGTTTTTTTATGTACACTGATAGAAATATTATTTCAAACTGTAATTAAGTTGTATGTTGTTATGAACTGGGCTAGCGACATTAACAATGCGATAATTATAGTCATTAAAGGCATTGTTATTAAACTTCCTGGCAGCATATTTAGACCTTAGATTTATATATTGTTTGCCATAATACTTAAGTTAATAAATAAAATAAATAAATAAATATACTAGACAACTGATATAAATACGTATATACTATTTTTTTGTTGTAAATACATACATGTTATACATAAAAAACACCCAGACTCCGAAACAAATATTTGTAGATCACCCAAACATTTGGTCCGACCCAGGATTTGAACCATAAATAATTATGAACTCTTTAGTTTATAAGTAGTGTAAATTTCATAATTGCTGAATATTTCCCCAGAAAATATAACAGTTTACGAAAACTAGTTTGTTGAACTATGAACATAAATAGTAAAGAAAGTCTGACATAATATCAAGCATGAATCTCATAAAGGTTTTTTATGACACATTTGTAAATACGGCAATGTTAGTATTAAAGATTTGACAAATGATTACATTCAAAGAGAACACACAGATTGCAGAAAAACAAAAGATTATCTCATTGTTTTGAAATGAATAATTGTTTATTAAAGCCAACCTAGTTAGGTAACGCTATGTTGTAACTTTGTTATTTAAATTTTATCGAGTAAATAACGACTTATTTACAATTCATGACGATAACAAACGATATAGATGCAACATTTTACGTTCTTGTAAGTAGTTCAAACATCAAATATTAATGAGTTATTAGCTTTGATAAGAGAATAATTGTAAGCTATTTATTATGCTTTATCAAGTCCGTGATCCGGCGGTATAGGCAAGTGGCACACTTCGTATTTTAGTTGGTTTGTATTATCGTGCTTTGTGTGATTAATTTGATTCGAGTTTTATGTGAAAGAGAGGACATCAAAAGCGAAGCAAGTCCCAGTAAGACTTATTTGTAGATGGCAAGTGTGTCAATATTGACGACAAGCTATCTCAAAGGTCAGTAAAAATCGGTGTTCCACAGGGTTCTACTCTTGGGTAATGTTTGTTATTGAAACATTAATGTTTGGCATTCTTAAAAATAAACTATGATATTATTTGGTCAAACAGCACCAAATAGTATTTTAGTTTATAGGGTGACATCTTACATTTATGCAACAAAATCGTACCTACTATCATTTTGTTCAGCCAGGTTAGAATATTTTAAATATGCACTTATACTCGTAATACCTATATTACTTGTTTTCATAAGAGTTTTCTAGTGACAAGAAAGCCCACGTTATTTGAACTATCTTTGCCTTCCTAAAGAGGGTTACTTGGGCAATAAGCAGGTAATTGAAATATATCTACAACATATTATCTTTGTTCACTGAGACATAAACTTGTCAGAAACGATACATTTTAGTCATCTTCAACAAAAGCCTTTAATGCTCCTCTGCTGAATATTGGCCACTCCTTAGAAACACAGTATTCTAAACTACCGCGTTTGAAAGGAGGTTTTGGATGATATCATGCTGACCAGTCTGGACGGTGTTGGGTTTATTTCTATTTCCAGTGCAAAGTCTTCGCACGACGATAGCGTCCTGTCCTAGTTTGCTGAATAAGACGACTCTCGATTCACGAGATAAATAAGGGTTGTGAGAATATATAATCGTAGTTTTAATCCGGCACTACAAAAACAAAACAAAATTTTAGTATCGTTATTTAAAAATAATCCCTTCTTATATACGTAATAACACATAAACTTGCACCTTTTTCGGGCTTTGCTATTTTATAACGAAGTCCCGAATGGGTTATGTATCAATTTCAAGCCTAAACCATTTTAGATATTTAGGAAGCTATAACTAAGTCTGAAGGGCCATTCCATAATATAGAGAAAATATAAAAAACGGCGGACTAAAATTATTTCACATACAGGTAGGGGCTATTTTGAACTCTTAATAGGAATAAATATTTCTTATTTTGATCAGGTAGATATGTCGTTTGTGTTTCTTCTTCCTCTTCATATTTATCTTATTCGAAGTTCCTATCTACATCTGTTTTGAAAGTTTAATTTTGGTTTATTTACACTAAATCTAACTTAATAATTAAGATTTAGTGTATCTTAGAATTTATTATAAGCAATCGAGACGGTGAACAATTTAGTTATTTTGTTATTTTTTATTCCCCAACAGATACGAAATAACTATCGACATAAGAATTGGACTAGATATGAACATTAACTCTACAAGAATTCAAAATTGTCATAAGTAACATTGTAACTACTATGTGTTCTTTTTGCCTGTAAATAGGAACTGACTCCCAACACACAGCTAGCGCTACTTTGGGAGTCAAGGCTGTACAGTGTCCTGTAATAAATTGTTGTTTATTATTATTTATTATTATGTTGTAAAAGTGGTATTTTATTGATAGACTGTTGGTGCAGATATAGAAAATGATTATTTTTATTATGGGTAAATTACTAAGCATACGGCTTCATTATTTGAAAATCGGTTATAGATCGACGCTGATCGATAGCAAACCACTGTACTATATGGCATTATTTGTTATCCATTGTTTCATAAATTCTATTTTTTATTGTTGCTGTGACATTGCGTGTCGATTCACAGTTATATTTGTAGCACTAACTGTTTACGTTAACGCAGGACAGAAGGACGGACATGACGAAACTATAAGGGTACCGAAACGAACTATGGACCCATAAAAAACGGTCCGTTATATTTCATCTATGCACATTTAATAGATATACAATTATTTGTTTATACTGCGTTCTTTATAATTTCGTTTATACATGCAAAACTGCCTTCGTGAAGATTCACCATGGTGTATTGAAGTACATTTTTTTTTCAATATAAACATGAAAAGCGTCTGAAATGATCTCAAAGAGAAAGTGTGTATGTGTGTTGGCCATTTATTTAATAGCGAATCTTTTACATGTAAAACGTGAGAGGTCACGGGAGTTTCCAGGTAGACGCCAGGAATTTTGACTTTGTGAAAACGTGTGTCGGGGCACATATTACGGCTCTTTGACTCCAGCTTAGATAACTGTTAGATTACGACAGGCTTTAGCATTGCTTCCTGGAGTATTTTGATTCCTTGTAGTGATGCAGACGTTAGTGTACTTTATTAAATTAAAAATGTATCTATGCTTTCAGCCTGGTTAACTGTGATTTCTCACTTATAGCGTTTCTAATTCCGAATAAGTGTAGATATATGACGTTATTCATATTATCCTGTTCTAAAGTTTACTAAAATAATTTGAATTTAGTCTACATTTATTTTATAATTAACTACTTTTAAGTAGGTACAAATCACATAAACGATGGATTTAATTAAGTATTAAATTAAACTGTAACGTAAAATGTTATTAATTTGTAAATCGTAATACGTTTTGGCAAAATTAAAATTAGACCACAAATTATTCGTATATTTGATTGTAACCGCACGGTTTCGATACATATAACTTTGATCCCTAGTGATAATATCGAATAAACTTGTAAATGAATACATTATATTATATCTATTATAATTCAGAGTTCATTGTAGTAGAAAAAAACTTGGTAACGAACTATGCTCTGCTTTTGAAGGTACTTTATTGCTATAAACCGTTTTCATATTCGCCACAAAACTTCGGTAATCGTTTGATGTAACGTTAAATACTATGTCAATATCAATATACTGTGAAATTGTGAAATATATTATTTCTTATTATTTACTCACCTTGTGTTAAAATTTTCAGTAAACCTCTACTATTTTACTCATGTTTATGTATTTACAAATTAACCTTATGCCAATGTTTATACTTATCTATGAAAAGATTCAATATTTATTTTATGGGGTTTTTTTTAAATGAAGCCTAACTAGATCGATTTATCGCCCCCGAAACCCCCTGCGTACCAAATAGTTGGAGCCGTTTTCGAGATTCAGATTACCTATATATACATCTATATAAATATAAGAATTGCTCGATCGGAGAACCAACGCGTTATTATTTAATCAAATAAAAAACTTCAGTTACCATGTTTGGCATTCATTGCCTCATTAGGTTTGTCAGATCATTTGGTGGTGAAGAATCAAACTACAACATCTGCAATATCCTAAATTTATCACTGAAATCAAACATCAATGTGGACCAAATGTGTAAGGATTTTGGTCTAGATTGATATTTGATTTCAACCATAAATCTCATAAAAGATTCCGAAGAATCCCTGTTATGCTGACTTTTTACTACGTTATGGTCGATTACCGTTATTGTAAGCTATTTTCTATTACTTTTGTAACTACTATATGTAAGACATTTTTGATAATTTATAGGCAAGTCCATTTATTTGATCGACTGAGAATAGTCTACAGACGCAAATTGGGCCTCTTTGGTCAGATTTATTAAATTTTAGTCGCATGAAAAGGCAGGGTAAATTTTTTTTATTTAAATTGCGTACCATTTGTTGATAGTACTCGTAGTTTGGAGGCGCTCTTACGTGTTTATAATCTGATGGACTGCTAGTTTATTTATTTTCTCAAGAATAAAAAAAATCTATGGAAAAAGTTAACGAATGGAGACAAATGGCTTTTATTATCTTTATCTTTCTAGCCTTTATTATTCCCAAGATAATTTGGGGTCGGCTACTAGTTACTGGTAACCAAGACTACAACAATAGAGTACACTAGGACTACTCTAAAGTTATTTGACGTGTATAATCTTTCAAAGAACTTCTATCCAACACAAAACAGAACCTGCATATTGAAGTCAAATCTCTACTAAATCCAGACATGCGCTTATAGTTAGTTCGGCAAAGAAGACTTATAAACATTAGTTACCAAGATTACGTTTTGGACTTATTAAATTGCGGTAAAATTTTATTTATACATTTTTAACGAGTCTATTATTGTTTCTTTATAGTTATAAATATTCAATATAGATAATTGAATTAAAAAAATATTGAATAACGTTATAAATTCTAGTTTAAATTTTCCAAAATTCATTCAGAAATTACACTCATATATTAAATTAAATGAGTACGGGATATCTTGTTGAGAAAGTTTCATAGTTTAACTATATTGAGAACAGGAATATTTAAATTTAGATATTTCAATTATCTTTATTACATTCCAGCAAACCAGATATAAATCGAATCCCTTAAATAGTTGTATGTTTAGAGAGCAACGAAATATTTGATTGCTATGAAATTACTTACTATTCTGTGGCACTTACTCGGGGTGCGTGTTGTGGTTAACTAATGTTTAATTAACAAGTCATGTTACTATCGCTAGCTTTTATCTCAAATAGAACCTCAGATGTGGCTTCTAGCCCAATAATGTGCTCGGGTTTAATATCGTTATTAGATACTAACGATTACTTATTCAGAATATTACACACACGTTTTATTTTGAGCTTTTTATTTAATAAGTTGATATATATTAGGTCTTTACCTATGAAATTGCCGTTTTGTATGCAATAAGTGAAAGTACTTATTTTTTCAAACTTTTTTATTTCTGTTATTCGAAGTAATCACCCATGCAATCGACGCATCTTTGCCAACGCATTGGCAGTTTATTGATGCCCTTCTTGTAAAAATCAGCTGGACGGGAGGCAACAAACTCTTCAAAGGCATTTTGTACTGCCTCTCGGGAATTGAATTTTTTACCCACTAAAAAGTTGTCTAAATTTTGGAAAAAGTAATAGTCGGTAGGTGCAAGGTCTGGTGAGTATGGCGGATGAGGGAGAGCTTCCAACCCCAGCTCTTGCAGCTTGGAGACTGTCTGTTGCGCAGTATGGGGTCGCGCGTTGTCGTGAAGGAGCAGTGGGGACGACCGATTGACCAAAGCTGGTTGCAGATGTGCAAGCTTCTCCATCATTCTCTCCAGTTCTTCACAGTACACATCTGCATTAATGTTCATGCCGTTTTGTAAAAAGCTGTGGTGAATCACACCCGCACTAGACCACCAAACAGTGACCATCACCTTTTTAGGGGTCATTTTTGGTTTAGGGCATTGCTTTGGTGCTAAACCAGGGTCTAACCAACTTGCTGAGCGCTTTCGATTGTCGAACAGAATCCATTTTTCGTCGCACGTAACTATTCGTTTCAAAATTCCTTCATTTCTTTGCCTGTTGAGCAGCGAAAGGCAGGTCTCGACGCGTACGTTGCACTGGCGATCGTTAAGGTCGTGGGGCACCCATCTATCAAGCTTTTTTACCTTGCCAATTTGTCGCAAATGGATCAATATTATTTTGATATTTACATTAAAAGCTGCTGCTAGCTCAGCTGTAGATTGAGTTTCGTCAGCTTCCACAATCGCCTTTAATTCATTATTGTTAACCAAAGTCTCCGGACGACCACGAGCTTCATTTTTCAAGTCAAAATTTCCAGAACGGAACCGGGAAAACCAATAAAGGGTTGTGCGTTCGTTTGTACAGTTCTCTCCGTAAACGTTTTTGATGTTACGTGCCGTTTGTGTCGCGTTGGTGCCACGACGGAACTCATATTCCATAATTACACGAATTTTTAAAGTATCCATTATGACGAAAAATGTTCAAATGTAATGAAAATACAACGCTAATCAAAAAACAAAAGACTGAGTTTGTAAATAGAATGTCATGGTTTTAAAACAAAATTAATTTGAATTTAGAATACAGAGCCATTACAAACTTTTTTTTATTTGAAATGACCAGTACTGAAGAAACGCAATTTCATAGGTAAAGACCTATTATATATATATATTAAGAACTTTTCTATGAGGAAGAGGAGGTACAGCTACTGCACCTACAAAACTTAACTTGCTTTTAAAACTATGTCATTAGTATATTGTAAGAGGCCACAATCGGCTAAAAGTAGAGTCGTCACTCTGCCAGACTATTGTGTCATACGGTATATCTTTTTGGGGTGTGCTGCTAAAACGATCTTACTGCCGCTTAAAAGGGTACAAAGTGCAGTACTAAAAGTAACTTTACTTATAAACCTTTTAGATACCCAACCACTCGGTTAAACAACGAATGTAAACTTCTCACCGTTTGCAAAATCTTTGTTCTTTGCCGGACGATAATATTCGTAATTATGCGTATTTGGTAGGCAGCCTAACACGTGTAAGTTTTACGCTACTAAGGTCCCCTACAAATTACGGGCTGCTAGCGAGGCATCGTTTCTTCTCATCCCGCCTCCTACTAGAACGTGCCATCCGGTGCACAAACTACCGATCTCCTACGGTTGTCTAACGTGGCATTTTTTAACACTAATATTACTTACAGCATCTACCTATAAGGAATGTTATACTTCTATCGAGAGCAAAAAGTAAGAAATTACTTACTTATAACTTTAAAGTTAAATTAGAATAAGAATTAGCGACAGCATTTAACCAAACAATGTGGTCATGATACTTGAATAGAACGGATAGGAATTGAACGCAGCTCAGTTATTTATGATATTTAATATGTTTACTATGTAAAAAGTTTTTCTTTAAGAGATACACGAAGGGTCAAAGAGCAGTACCTGGCGTACGCTGAACGTTAGTTAGGGATTACTTCACAGCGGTATGGATTATGGAGCCGCCACCTCTCGATTGCTTAACCGAAGCCGTCCCCATTACGCTACCGCCGCTTTATTGCCACCATAAATATTCGAGACGAACTATACACACCAACAAGTGTAACAAAAAATCTAATTTAAATGCTAAAAGGAACTACCATTTCGTCCTAATTAACTTAAATACTTGTGTATAAAAAGTGAAATTTTCGATGGTTGTAAACCAGCCAAGTTGGTTTATATGTGTACTATTACCGTCAATTAGTACTGCCGACGGTTTTCTTTGATGGCAGTCGATTGTAAACAGAAAATTGATCCGACCGCCCCGAAGTAAACGGACGTGTAGTTTTATTTGAACGCTCAAAGATTTTTAGAATAGTGGTCATCAATCCAGTTCAATTTCGTCAGTTTCCATAGATTATTTATTGGTAGTTTAGTCGGGAATGGAAGACAAACTAGGTATAAATGGGGCCTTAATTGGTTTCGTTTACGTCCAAATGTGAACCAAATATTTGATACGATAATAAAAAGTTTTATTTATAGGATTCTAAGTTTAAATGGACTAATGTTAAACAATAAACATAATCGATATTTATCTGATATTTGTTTTTGTAAATATTGTTTTCTTTTTGTAGTATAGTTACAATAGACTTACGTGCATAAAACAATTGCAAGTACAGTATTTACAGGACTGTTTATAAACAATCTTAGAATTCTGCGTATGCTTAAATCTAACTTTGTGTTAAGTTCTGAAACTAATAGTAAAATAGATTTTAACTTTTAACGTTTTTTGTCTTTGCTATATACAAACTAATAAAAATGGCGTGTCTACCTACTTAAAATAACAAAATTAAGCATTGACTTTTTGCTGGCATCCAGCATTTAAAATTTTATACGATTTCTGAGTACAAAACCACAAACAGCTTTAGGGATAAAATTAAAACTGAACGAATTGTATAGAACAATAATCAACTCTTATAAGAAGGTAAAACTTTCCACGAGCGCATACCTCGTACTAAAATATTAAACTTTACACAGCTAGGCGAACAATATTCGTTCATTATTTACCAGAAGAATGGCTTTTCTGAATTCGAGCGGTCTAAGCATGCCCGCCGGTTATAAACACCAGGTGTGGTTAAAATAAATAGCGCCATACATCCCAGTACATACCTACGTTCACTAGCAATTATTACGATTAATTGGGAACTAGTCAGTGCCTTTATTCTTGTTTCGGATCGTTATAACTGTAGGAAATAGTCTAATATATGAGACGTCGTCGCCTCAGGGTCTCTTACGACCCACGGAATATTTATATATGTACGTACGTCATTTTTTTGAGAGCAAATTATACGGTTCGATGGTTAATAGCGTAGTTTTAAACAGAAGTGCGCTCAACGGTGGCACGGACGGAAGTATCTACGAATTCCAGACTAGAATTATACGTTTAAGAAGGGGTGCTGTGGTAATAAAACACGAAGTATCTATTAAACTTCTTCTTTTTAACCTCACAATAATAATTTACTATATAATAGTTAAATACCTTTGAGATATACATAAATACTCGGTTTGCTTTAGATATACATCGCCTGGGATGCTTCAAAGGAAATTTTCTAGAAATGAATTTTCTATTCTTATGATTTATGTTTCTTTTGGTCTAATTTTCTGCTAACTTACTCTGAAGAACACAGCAAATATTTGATTTTTGTGCTTAGTTTGTTTCGTGATGTTGTGATGTTATTTTACGGTAGATGACATAAAGAATGTTAAATTAAAATTTTTGAATGATTATAAAGAACACTTTATCAATTTAACATTATTTAAAAAATTATCAGTTGATGCTAAATAATATATCATGGACTCATATAGCCATTGCCATGAAAGAGATAACATTTATTTTCAGTATTATAGCATTAAATCATACTTTGTATAAATCAATTATTAATTTGCGAATAAAGTAACAGATAAAGATAATTTGAACTATCTGTATTAAATTCGATCTTAAATATCTATGAAACTTAAGAAGTCTATCTCCCAGAGGTTTCTAACTTAGCAATGTCACATATCGATAGTGAACAAGTAAGGTCAGAGTTTGTTGACTCGGAGATTATTCTGTGTTCTGAATTAATGCGGTGTGAAAGTTCACAATTTTATTCCATTATTGAACGGTGAGCGAGTGGTTGACCTAACGCAGTTCCCGTGTAATCCCAACTCTATGCGAAGCTTTAAAAGTTTGCCACCGAACAAACTTTCTTCTTACATTCATAAACATTTTACTTTTCGAGTTGGGAGTGTCGTGGTTACGGTAACACCTGCTGTTTTACATTCAAAACGCCGCTTTTCGAATATTGAGTACAAATGTTGACTGTTTTGTAAACGGTTAATTTTAATAAATTACGACTTGGAAACTTTGATGAAGTAGGTATTAGACTTTCAGAATATAATGCATATCATTTTAAATTTTAGTTTCTATTATTATTTTTTATTTCAGGACTTTTTTATGTTTATGCGTTTCACTTTGGTTAAGTGTGTTTCAGTTTTTGCTGCTGCTCTTAATGAAGATAAGTATCTTTGTGTCTGACTCAGTAATGATTTGTCATTAATGTCTTGAAGCCATTTATAGAATTTCATTCGTTTTTATTTTCGAACTCTCAACATTAAAATATGTGATTTTTTATATTAAATCAAATAGAGCAGAAGAGTAACCATGACGCCTCAGGGTGACATAAATATGAAATCGTGAATCCAGTCAGGACAGGACTAAATATTCTGAACAATCAAACAATCGACTAAGTTGGTTGCAAGAGCTAAGAAACCTGTTAGTTGTTAGTAACACTTAGTTAAAGATATACTATATATATGTACTATTATGACAACTTAATGTATATCTATCTTATAACCTAATCAAGTTAGACTGTAGTGTATATGCCTAGTTACACGTAGAAGTTTCACGATCTCTAGTTGGTAAAAAAAGAACAATAAAGTAGAGAAGAGCAACACGGCACACAACTTGTCGCACTTATATTACGTCATTCATACTCAACTCACGTTCATAGGGGCATGAACACGCTCGATATGAATAAGTTAAACGTACACAAGCCTAGCCTAGGCCGTTGTGGCCTCACTACCAGCTAAATTTTAATAGTTTATTGCGCGTTGCAAAAGCTGAAACTGTAACACGTTTTCAGCTTAAATGGGATTTTGATCTAAAAGTTCCTTTATGCAGCTGGTTTGATATTTCATATTCAAATCCTAAATAATTAAAATTAAACCTTACGAACGCACTAAACTCTTACAGATATAGTTTTTGTTATGCTCGTTTTTTTTTAATTTTAAGTATACAATAAAGATTTTATATCTTTCTTGTATACTTAAAATCTATCTATCTTTATCAAAATAAATATTAATGTGTCATCGGATATACAGTTGTTCAGTGAAATGCCCACCGATACCACTTCGTTATCTGTATAATCATCAACAACTCATAACGTCCCACTGATGGGCTCGGATCTCCTCTCAGGAGAGGGTTAAGGCCATACGTCATCTACGTTATCTGTATGGTCAAAGTCATTCTTGGAGAGCAAGTAAACTCATTCTATGTATGATTTACGATAGGTAGCATCGCCTGTAATAATTAATAGATCCGTTACGTTGCACAGGTCGGATAGCAGACGTTCTATAGAAGGCTGCTAGACTAAACTAGAATGGTATAATTGCTTCATTTATTGACGAATATGTTTTAAAGTCCCCTTGTATTACTTTAAACTCTTAGAGTAAATTGTTTTGAATTTGTGCTATTTTTCAATATTAGCTATCACATATTCTAAACGGTTTTGGGCACAAAGTTCTACGAAATGTGTTTTCTGAATAACCTCCTATGCTGATGATATTGCTCAATTTGGGTAACGCCATATACTGGCAGATATGCATAAATCACATAACAAATTATTAAAATAATCATAGTACGTTAGTTCATAAGAAACGTTGTGGATTCACAGTATGTTATAGTTTTGTTTTATTACTTACATTTTATACTAAGTTATTAAAAACAAGATCTACTTTAGTTTGTCGTCAATAAAATGTGGAACGTTAGAAGTTTAGTTTCTTACAAATACTTACACGTAATGTTCAACACAAAGATTAATATAGGCTGTTTATTTGTCACATCTCGTTAAAAATATCATTAATCATTAAAATATTAGGTTTATTTATTAGTGTCGTGTTATGAAGTTACATATTAACAGCAAATGTTTTACGACAGTATTCTACATTTCTTGGTCAGAGGACTTCGCTTAGTGAGTTTGGCTATAAAATTGACACGAAATATCGAATGTCGTAGCTGCATTTGTCATCTTGAGCCGTAGGAGTTTAAATAAATAAAATGTTTTATTATCTTTAAAGTGAGTAGGTGTTAAACTTTTACTTCCATGAAAGTTAACGACATAAGAGAAAATGTTTTTTGGTGAAATATAAGGCATTTACATACTTTACATATACTCACACCTACATTGCTGAAAGGGTGAGCATATTAAGTACTAGCTGAACCCCACGGTGCTACCCGTGGTACGACAATAACCGCGGACAACGCCACGAGGCGCAGCTATATCTTTATAAATTGTAACCTATGTGTTATTCTGATGTATAAGCTATATTATCGTAAAGTGTAATCAGAATCCATTCAGTAGATTTTGTGTGAAAGAGTTACAAACATCCATCCATCCATCCACACTTACACACTTTCGCGTTTAAAATATTAGTAAGATGTAAGTGTAAAAAAGTTAATGAAACTTGGTGGAGTATATATTTACACTCCTTTGCGTTTTGTTGAATTTAATAAATTAATAGACATATTTACTTATTATCAAGCCAACATTACAGACTGCAGGCAAAAACAAATAAATCTTAATTTTATGACAGTTTGGAAACATAATTACGAATTTCTCCGAATAACTTACATAAGATTTTATGACATCTTATACCTAAGAAACAGACTGCCTAATACGAGATCCTATAGGTAATACGAGCTTGTGTAAAATATTGTAACAAATTCTTGTATATTATTATAGACTCATCCTAACCCTTACACAGAGTGTAAGAGGCTTAAAGAGGTATAGATGTAGGTATGTAAGTTTAATTATAGACCTCGCTGGGATGTTATACGTAAGGCCAAGCCTATAAATATATGAGTTGTACAGCTTATTAATTTACTACCTGCATTTCGTTGTCTTTTTATTATTTAGGTCAGATTTTATAAAATATAGACGTCAAAGTAGACATAGATGTAATGTTAAGAAAACTTTATAATAATCCTTTGGTAGTAGTACTTTTTTCCAAATGACAAGTATCAGTTATTTATACTCCTGGATAAGTAATTTTATACTTTTATGGCTGTTGATTTAGTAGTCTTACCTATTCAATTGTTAATCACGAAAGTTTTACAAATGTAATCACGAAGACGTGATACCAAAAAAAAGAAATAAAAATGACTTTCGTAATCTATAATATTAGTTACGAGTTAGTTACACCTACTATCATTACATAGTATTTTATTTACGATTAGGGAATATTTATTTCAAAATGTAAGTTTCAATTAAATTTAATAAAGTTTCAACAAACTTTCTCTCTCTCTCCTTTACTATTTAAAAGTATGTTATAATATTATTATACGGTATCGAGTCTCAAAAACACAGTCGATAACATTTTACAAAGTCTAATATTTAATTGTTTTGCATAAATAAGTGAGCTACAACCCTAATCATTAGTTCTATTATAGTATTTTTATCACACAATTGAATAATAGCCAAATATCCCTTTATCGTTTTCGAGGGCCGGCAATACATCAGGGTTAAGGGTGTACGATCAATATTCAATATCCGGGCAGAATTCGCCTCTTCCGATCGCCGGATATTCCGGATGTATCGACTAGTTACACAGAGCGATTTATCAGTACTGTAAAATTAAGTGAAAATGAGGATACGCTTCGCGTGTGAGTGATACGGTGCTAAAAGAATACTGGGTTACAGTTAACTAATATAACATAGTAGCTGAACCGACAAACGTTGTTTTCCTATAAAAATAAAATAAAATTAGGGATGAGTCACGCTTATCATTAAGGGGTATGAAAAATAAATGTTGGCCGATTCTCAGACCTATCCGACATCCACATAAAAATTCATCAAAATCGGTCCAGCCGTTTCGGAGGAGTTTGGTAAGAAACACCGTGACACAAAAAAAATATATATCAGAAGAGTAATTCATGTTTTATAAACATACAAGTATTGCTACTTCTGTAAACTATATGCAAACAGCGACATAATTGATTTTAGATTTTAACTTATATCTATTACCAAGACAGTAACTAGAAAAGATTCTTTAAGAAATATCTTGAAATTATAAATACCGTACCACACAACAGTTGATACAAATCCAGTTTGCTGTTCTCTTAAACTTTCACGGAAATTAATCTTAGTGTTATTTCAAAAATAATAAAACGATTTCCTTAACTATTCTCAACAAATAATGTATCTAAAAGTAATATGTGAGTGGCCTTCTTGATAACATACTATATATGGAACGCAAGTATTCCATTAACTAATCAGGCTTTCCTAACGTACAGAGAGATAACTAAACCGTAATTATTATTCGTAGAAACGTTTTCTGTTTCTGGACTGCATAAAATCAAAAGCGAAGTAATGTTTATGTAACATCACATAATCATAAATCAAATCATATTTATTTAAGTTAATCTACACATTTGTAGACAACTCACATATAAAGAAGTCTGTTTGTTATAAATGTCTGGCAACCTGACGGAGTGAATATAACTGCTAAGGATAAATTAAATATTATACGAGTATTAAGCCAAATATGTTTTCAAGGAAGAGAGCCAGAATAGCAATATTATTATACTAACAATGCAATGATCAGCATGCAGAGATTATTGTAAAGAAAGGACGGTTTAGAATATAATTTATGAAGTAGAGTTAAGTAAAAGATGACGAATGTTCATAAACCCGCATGAGTAAGAATTATTTTTAGTTTAACGACGATGTTATCGGCGGTTTAATTATTATTGAAGAGCGTTGGAATGAATGAATGTATGCAGTAACTATGGAGACAAAGTTATATGGATTCCAAATAAACAAAATGTTCTACTTAATTGAAAATGTGCAGTTTAATATGTTAATTTATAAATCTATGAAATTTCAAAGGCAATGTGTAAGTTGGGGGAAAATCCACAACGTCTAAAACCAATTAGGATCGCATACTTTTAACATGAACTAGCCTTGCTCAAGAAGATATAAAGTGACTCTATAAAGAAGATCCTTTTGGGTGGTAAAATATTTACTTTAAAAAATGGCGTTGAATATCGCTTTGATTCTAAAATTTTCTATTTTCAATATAAACTTGTAACAGTAAACTATGTTATCTCTAGAAACTAATAGAACGTGATTTCAATCTTAAAACAGGTTACTTTGTTTTGCGTGGTCTGAAACGTTCGTGTAGGATGACACTGACTGCAGTTCTTCAATAGCCAATGCTTCAACAACGGCCTATAAAGTCCCACTGCTGAGTTCGGTTCTCCTCTCAGGAGAGGGTTTTTTTGTGAAGATGGGCAAACGAGCAGACGTATCGCCTGATGGTAAGCGATTACCGTCGCCCATGGACACCTGTAACACTAGATATGTCACAAGCGTGTTGTCGGCCTTTGGGGGATGGGGTATCGGCCTCCGGTATCCTCAATCACTCGGTGAAACACAGCGCAAACGCTGTTTCACACCAATCTTCTGTGAGGCTGTGGTTTGGAATAAAACGTGCGTTAACTTAAGATAGACCTAAATGTTATGTATAAATTATTTCTAACGACAATATATTTCATTTCAGGTTAACCGACTACCTTTTAAACATCTTTGAGGAAAATCACAATAATTTTGGTAAGTTTATAAAATATTTTTACTTATTATCAGCATTTCTTTTTAAATTTTACCCCTTTTTTGTCCAACTTCGGCGAAGCGAAAAGTGGGGTAATATTTTTGGCAGTCTATAGGCATATGTCGGAATGTTACTTATAAGTCGGGTTATAGTTTTTAAACTTTTTCTTGTTCTTAAACAGTTTGTAAATATAAAATTAAGGAACATGAAAATTTTCAAATTGTGACCAGGTTTGACAATCATAATTTTCTTTAAATATTTTATTTTAATTCAATGTTGATTAGCACCAGGTCTATGGACCGGATGCCAATAATGCAGGTCATGAGACTGCTATGAAGAGACGATAAATGTAAATTATTTCTTCTACTTACTCTTAAACGATTTAAATAATATAGCAATTTTTTTCTTTACTCTATTTACAAAATACTATTTAGCACCTTGTTGTTTATTTGCTTGTAGTATTAGTTCGTGATCTAACGTAAACAGTATTCCAGATTTTATGATCAAGCTTGCCAATCGATTGCGCTTTTCGACTAACACAGAATCGACATCTCAGTTATCTACAAATATGGCCTGACACTAACGATTTTGCATCTCGTTGCGCAGCCTCCACAAATAGAATTATCACAAACGGAGATCTATCATTGGTAAACTAGTTGAAGTTGTTATCGAGCTCGTTTCTTCACTACGTATCATTAGTTAATTTATGTTGCTTTCTGTACGGAATTATGTGGCCGGTGTTATCTATGTTGAGATACTCGTCCGAGTGGCAACGGGCGGGTCGACGTCCCTGCGATCACATCTCGCTCGACCGCGCCGCAGGTGTACGCGATGCACCTGCCCGGCCCGCCAACTTACCATAAAATGCGATTCTAACCAACCCCGTTGAAACAAAGCTTCATCTCGCTCACACTCACGGATAAAAGGAGCGTCCGCACGAATCACGACCGATATTAACTCAATATACGATGGACGGAACGCGGCTGAACGGAATATCACTTTTTACTGGCGCAAAAACTATCGGAATTTGAAGTCTGGGTTAGCTGCCGACCGTAATCACTCGCCCGGGACTTACTTTTAAAACAATATCTTTGCTTTATATTTCATCGAAGCAGGTGTAATTTATGGGATATTCTTATCCTTTTTTTTAGTTTTGATTTTTCACTCGGCATTCGTTGCTCGGTAGCGACGGTGGCATTGATCTTGTTCTTAGAGTTTTATTTTTCTTCTGTCTACGGTTCGTCTCGGGCATCTTTCGCGGTGTTTACTTTGGAGTTTAGATTGGATTTCGCCGTCTTTTTTTAACATTCTTTCTTGCTGCGCTCGTAGCTAATCGTACAATCTCTCTACGAATAAAAAATCAATTACAAACAACAATATAGAGTGCGAGATGGAGAACATGGCGCTGTTTGGGGCTTAGTCATTGTTGTATAGAAATAATAAGATATCCCAACGGGTCGCAATATCAAAACATCAAATCAATAAACAAGTCGTCAGTACTATTAAAAAATGTTACTGTATATGTATTTTTTCATTTGTAACTTTTATTGTTAAGTCATGGTTAAAGTGTGCACTTTACTCTAAAACACTGGCCTCATATATATTGTAATATAATTATTGAAAAAATGTGAATGATAATACACCATAAAGACTCATTCACCATTAAAAAGTTGCAAAAATACTTTACCAATTACGACTTCCTTATTTACCTCAGGTTATTTAGAAAGCTTCACTCAAACATTTAGTTTAACTGATGTACTAATTACGTAGGCTTTAAGCTTACAAAACGTGTTACGAAGTAGATAGCAACATTATATAAATAACGGAGGGTTTCACCTTTACCTACGCAAGTTTAATGGGGTGATGTGAAATGCGGCGGGTCGGTCTTTTTAAAAGCTAAGTCACGCCTCGGCTTGATGAACAATATGTCTTAATTAAATTGTAACTACAGCGTTAGAAGTTACCGGTGTACACACACCCACATACACTCATATCACACACACACACAAACCATATAATTATTTAATTACAAATGTTCCCGCAAGACAATCAATAATTTAAAGCCAAGTCTACGTTTGCTTTGTGATCGAAATAGTGAAAATTAGAACTTGGCACGTGCTCATTCATAAATAAATAATGAGCAAAGGCTTAACTTACAAATTCGATGAAGTAAGAATTCACAAATGCTACCAGAATGGATGCAACTAATAATTTATTTTTCGTTCAGTATTGCAATGTTATACCCTAAAAAACTAATATAGAGTAGTTAACTGTAAAATGTGAATATTGATCTAATATGATTTTTATCTTTAAGATTCACGAGCTTTATAATATGACATTCCTATTACACTTTTTGATACTGAGGCTTAGAGTTTAGAACCTTCTAACAACTAGGTTGAGTAATTATGTCATAAGTATAATTTGGTATACTTGAACTGTATAAATTATGCTGAAAGTTACGAAACATATTTTAATAAAATTTGTCATAATTAATAAGTTTTATGACGTGAGGATTTAAGTGCTTTTCCCAAAACCACAAATTAATATTAATATCCTCGTTTCATTAGTTCTCGAGAGCCAGCACTGTTTATGGCATAATTGTATTAAGTAATTATGGTATATTAGAGGAGGCGATGGTTGAGATTTACAGCGGCACATCACGCTAACAATGGGCCGGCCAGAGTTGCATAGTCCAGGCCATCTCGCGTTTTACTGTTTCTAAGTTCCTGCAGTCTAGACAAAATATTTCTAAACATACTGCGGACCATATCCTATATGTTTCTACAGTTCATTATTGACCAACTCAAGGACCACTTCCCACTCTATCGTCTTACACAATACACGGTATGTGGTATGCTAATGTGTTATGCAGCGCTTTGAAATTCGATATGATAATGGTTAATATTGGTTCACGTCAACATAAAAAAACATGTCTTAATGCAGTATTTTTATAGCTTTATTCATAAATATAACAATTGTGAACTTAGAAATCAAACCCCTGAAAATTTACTTTTAGTAAGTCACAAAGTTAATGCAGGCTCTAATATTTCTAACTGGAATTTGTACGTTACGGGAAAATAAATCAAATAAAAGGCTCTCGCTTTGTAGAGAATATGTGAGTTTATTAAAACAAAACATCAAGCGCACTCATTTCCAATTCCAGTGAGTGCGGCGCCGCTCCTTAACATTCACAGAGCGGCCGCGCGCGGTAGGTGTATTTAATCTGAATTATACCAAACTGACTGACAGAATGTCTAAGCGACAGTTACAAAAAAACAATAAGTTGTCGACCTAAAGGGGAAAAGTTTCGAATAAAGAAGACTCCGCAGGACCAAGAATAATAAAATAGCAGGATGTCTTCAGAGTCATGCCGAGTCGCAGCCAGTTCGCGAATATTAACCGCCCGACTCGCTTCTGATTAAAGAGAAGCGATTTTGGACAGGATGACTGATGCGCACGTGATTTTAAGGAATAATGTTGTTTATTAAAATATGGACGGAAATTTTTACTTCGTGATAGGAAGAGCTCGGTTTGTTTCGTGCATACCAATCAGGGTACGCGCTTAACATCGAATAAACGGGGTGTTTAGTCGGGATTTTATAGCTCACTACTGATTTATGGAATCTTGTTACTGAATGTAAACTATATATACTCAGTCAGTTTGAGTAACTGCAACATGGAAGTTCGGTCCCGGCGACTGGTCTCAATAAATTTACCTAGCCCACGTTTGCGTTTGCTGGAAGCGTAATTATCTCGAATTAAGCGAGTCATTACAGGAGCGCCGCTAACGAAGGCTGCTCGTCTCAGGAACCGAGCGTCGCCGAGCGTTGCCGCCACATAACCGGAAGGTTCAGTTTCGCCCCCAAATACGTCGACGCTTTGCGATCATTAATGGGGTACAGTTGTACACAGAGCAGTCAGTCCCCGTATTTTAATTGCATTTTCTTAATGTCCATCATTAATATGTATTTTAGATTAAGCTATATTCGTTTAAATGTTCAGATAAAATTATTAATACGTATAATATTGTTTACAAAGAACATGCTAACTTACGACAATTGTGACATACATAAAATGTGTCGCGCATGAGCCTCTACGAAATAGAACTTGCACTTTGCACGTTATTTTATTCAAGATTGGGTGTACATTTAAGTATGGAAGGCGTATCGTCATGATTGTACCTTAAAAGAAAAAAAGAACCTGTGCGGTTTGTTCGGCTTTTTTGCGGTTGCACGTTTTTGTTCACACCTTTGGTAACCTCCAAGTTATGAGATCCGACCGGTCCAAAACCTCCAAACGCGATATTAAAATTACTCTGAATGTTTAGTAGCTCGTGTGTATTTTTTTAGACTAAGTGTTGCTAAGGTTAAAGACTGTCGCCTAACCATTGTGACTTTATAATGGCTCTATTTATTTTTCACGGGCCAACACAAAGACGACGAAACATTTATCTTTCTCAGCATTAATGCGTTAAAATCGTGTCGTGCTACTGTCGCCATAAATCATTATCATCAGGCAGTATTCCGGACGACGACGTCGGCTTTCATCGGACGCTTTCAATCTGGCCCTCCTTTATTTCATTACAATAAGTAATTCACTCGCCTACCATTCACTCACTTTTCGGTAAACATTTTCTGAAATTGGCAATAAATTCCCTTTTCTAAAATATCGTTCCGTCGACTAGAGCTCAACGTATCGTAACAATAGAGCGACTGAGATGTCGTCTTATAAAGATGTTCACTTGGTTTTATTTGGTGCAACAATAGTTTTATTTAGCTTCGTGCCCTCTGCCCACACGCCTCAACTAATGGTCAGGATTGTATGAAGATGTAAAAATGAATGGCCTGTCTTATAAAGACCTAATAATAAGTTCTCATGCGGCTGCGATCGAATACCATTGTTCGGTTATTTTTTTGTGTGCGTACGTAGATCGTGCTATAATGGGGTAGGTGTCAATCGCGGCTGAGGCGAGCGGGCAACGGGCAGGTGCACCGTGTGAGTACGACAGCGGCCGCATCGGAAAATAAAAATGCTCATAATTTCATTCTGCAGCTGCCTGTCAAGTGAGCATCGATTCGAACCGGACCGTATCGTTCTTTTATAATACCAAATTCCACGAAATGTTGCTAGCCCATCATTATTTTTAATTTGTTCATATTCAACTACATTTTATACTACGAGTTTCATTATAATTTTAGTTTTATTGTATCTTTTATCTATCTGCTTGCAAAATTTGTGTGGAACTCAAAGTTTCGTTTTTCGTCTTTAAAATTGATTCTGCATCCAAAAATAAGAATTCACATACAATTCCATTAAAATAGATACAACTCGAAAATTAATGTATATAAGCACAGCGTAGGTAGGTATTTTACAGTTACAAATACAACTTGCAAAATGGCTACTAAAAAAAACCACATTAATTACTTATTACATTAATACCTACATTTTATTACCTTCCAAGATTTTGAACTTATGTTTACTTAACTGATTTATAATTATATATTTTTAATAAATTTATTATTACAAAGGTTACCTACCGTAAAATTAATAACAGTTTTCAAATCGTATCTGTTATATTTCACAAATAATTTAAACTAACTAAAGTCGAGCTCGAAAGGGCTTCTGAAATCAATTCTACAATTAATTAATCAACATCAACCACTTTATCTAATAATTTTGTTTCAACAGTGAAGCATGAAGAAGATGGCGGTATCCCCGCTGTGCTCAATATGAGTTGATTTTCATATTGAAGTAGGTACTGTAGAGACTATTAACGTTAAGAAAAATATTTGTAGGTATGTGTACGCCCTCCGCTAATATCTACTGAATAAAACATAATATTCACCGTAACCTACATTAGAACTAAGGCACATTTAATATGTATTTCTATTAGAGCTCAATGTGGAACGAGTTAAGAGTAAATATTGTGGTATCGTACATAATCGTACGTACGAACAAAACACCCCTTTAACGAATGCTTAATTAAATCTCAATAAAAATACGCGAACGCTGTGTGCTCATAGCAGAAGGGGAATAACTTAATGTTTTGATAAAGGAAATAAAGCGTCTTAATGTTATATTTTATGGTTGTTACAAAGTTGAGGGGAAAACGCTTTCGGCTACGTCCTGATGGACTAATATGTAGAAAAGATGTAATGAAATAAATTGGGCTCAACTACATATTGTCCAGGATATTTAAATATAAATAGAACTAAGAATTTTTTTTTATAATATTTATCGCTGTACTACAATATGTACTGCTCGAATGCGATAGTGTTTCGAATTTCTTATCAATTAACAGTTTCATATAGGTAGATCTCACTGCGTTTTTAAATTGGATTGATTTGACAGCTGTAATTTGTTTTAATTTGTTCAATAAATTATATCTCATAGTATGTATTTGCTGAATTGAATTTGATCAACTAGTTTAAGAAGTACGGATTTTGTAAAAATGCATACAGCGGCATCTTCGGTGACAAGATTTATTACCAGAGGTTCAAATGTTTTTTACATAATAACATATATACTTTGATTGTGGTCGTTACACAAAGGCTTATCTGTATAATTATGTATTAGACCTCTAAACAGGGACATTAAATATTAATTTATGTACGGCGTCGTTCGCACAATCTCACGGTATCAATTAAATCCGCCCACTTATCTCGTAAACTCACCAAAACTCTACTCTCTATTCCCCGATCAATTTGTTTTATCTCTGGATAGCTGTTATCGTCAAATAAAATATTAACAGCACAATAAAAGCGTCCTCCTTGCAATAATAAAACTAATAACTACGATAGTGAAATTTATGGACGCCAAGTGGGCAACCATTTTTCTTTGAAAATGAAACTGAATGGTTACTTTTTTAAGCATATCAATAACAAATTCTTTCTTAGTTTATTAATGCTGATATAGTTCATTTTATAACATTTATACCGTGTTTTAACAGTTATTGCGATAGTTTTACGGGAAACAATAACATTTCGAACGATATTAGTAATTGATAGTGAAACAACGGAAGGCAAGCAATTCTGTTGCACGGTATTTCATTTTAGTTTGCGCCTCTTATTGATATTCCCAGCACATAGACAAGATATCAGCGGGTGGGTATAAAACTTTACGTGAGTATGAGTTGAGTCGCGACTGACAGCGATTTGCTCCAGGCAAGTCGCGAAAGTAACTAAAGGGACGTGATTGCAAACAAGTGAATTGCGGAGGCGGTATGTTTGCTCACGGTAATATAAGTTCACAATTGACTTAAATTATGTCCGTAAGTTTGTTCTCTGTTTTACATTCTCCATGTTCTCATAGATTATTTATGAATTAGATTCTCATTTTATTACCTACTAAATTTTATTGAAAACTGCTAAGTTAATGTCGATGTTTGATAAAAACAAGATCTAATGTTAAGATAAACGGTATAAAATTTGTAAATAGATTTTATTTTACTACTAATCAATGTTTCGTTTATAGTCATTACAGTTTTAGAAAATTTACATTTGGGCTATCTACAATACGCTTATATGAGTATAAACCGTGTGAAGTAATCAAGCAAACTAAACTGATGATGTTTGACTATTTTATGGCTGAAGTTATCCGTACATTTTACATGTATAATATATTATTGTGTATATTATATAAAAAAAGTTACCATTTTTTCATGTTCATCATCTTCCTAGCCTTTATTATTCCCAATATTTGGGGTCGGCTACCAGTTCAACCGGTTTTACCTGAATATCAGTTTTTACACAGAGCGACTGGCATCTGACCTCCGCAACCCTGAGGGCGAACTGAATTCGAAAGTTGAACTAGTTGTCAGTATATTTGAGGGCACTGACTTCCCAATAACGATTGCCATAGATGTTCATGACAACCGGGACCGACGGCTTAACGTGCTCTCCGAAGCACGGGCGGGAAACACCGCCATCTTCCATACTCCGTGCTGCTATTAGGAATTTCTTGTAGGAAAAACCCAACAGCAGTCCGACCCGGGAATTGAACCCGAGACCTCTTGATTTGCAGTCGCTTACGCTAACCACTAGACCGACGAGGCAGTCACCATTTTTTCATGTTAATATGATTTAATTATTCTAGGTACATAATGTTACATATCGGGTTAGTTTATTTATTTCTAAGCTACTCGCTATTACTTGGACTGTAACTTTACTCGATGCAGTAGGCAGTTACCGTCACGATCGCTGGCGGGCGCGGCTCGTCTGAGGGTGGCCCACAATTCATTGTGCTTTGTTTGCCTAACATTTCCTGTTACGAGGTTCACTTCAACGATTAGTGATGTTTATGCAAATCGGATATTGCTGGAGAGAAAATAATATTTGTCGAATATAAGAGAGACACCATTGAAATAGTATTTATTTTAATTAAAAACGATACGATCGTCATATACCTAAAAATGAATGGAAAATAAAACATAAATATTTTATAAATTTATTAAAAAGAATGGCGACAGATCTCAACCTTCTGTAGAACGTTTCTTGTTTGAGTATTAATATTAATATTAAAAATCTAACAGCTCGTTTTTAGCCCACTTATCACAGAAGTACTGGCAAAAAGGAATAAAACATTCATCAATATGTACGTACAATGCGTGTATTTGAATAAAAAGACGGGAATAATAAATGATCATTTTAGATTTTTACGAAGTGGTCTTAATATATGAGTACGAACGTCAATGTATTCGAGTATACGTTGTCGTCTGCATATAGAGACAATTTATTTTAAGTACTAGCTTTTGTCTGCTCTTTGAACGTGGCATTATGGAAATGTATTATGCTGCCTAAAATGCTACGTTACTTATTTATATAATTTTGAAACAATTTGTTTTATTTTTGTTGTTGTTAGGAGAGAATGTGAAGTATTTTATTTTTGCCATAAATATGAAGACTTCTTAGTATACTACTCTAGTTTCAATTATGATACATAGAAAAGAGCTTAATAGTCAGGTTTACAAAACACGAAAGCAACATCCACCTAAAATATAAAAAAAACTAATAATTTTGTACTGTAGTGTATTACTATGTTAAATATAAGTAAAGCTTTTAAGTATCGTAACTTTCATAAATTTAAATTTCCAATACGAATGAACTTAGGTTATTTTGAAATTACCATTTATTTCTTCTATCGTATATCTTTCGACCGCTTTTTATTCATTAATATGAAGCTACTCAATCTTGATGTAATATAAATAAACGTATATAAAAATAATACGTTTAGAACTATTTTTAAATATATCTCGTAAACATAAAACTGGGAACTGATCACACCGGATCTAATGCTAAATAGTATTTTATCGTATGTACGCTGTAAATTGTATGTAAATACGTGGACACCTGCTGAATATATTTGGTTAAGCGTTAGTCCGCAAGGCGTGTTTGAGAATGCTCAATAGTGTGCATTTGACTGTGTAAACCTATTAATATGGGCAGTCCAGTATGATGCAGCTGGGTGTTATGTAAATCGTGAGGGATAATATGACCACTCCTGAGACTCGTGACTCGTTATTGTGATGCATTTTGTATATCTGAGTAGGGGGTGAAGGATAAGAAGGAAGCTTGTCCTCCTGCATTAGTTTGATAGACATCAATTGCTATCTACATCTGATTTTGATTTTATTTTAACATATAGGTAATATAATTTGCAAGTGTTAGTATTTTAGTCCAGGATACATAAAAATTGATAAAGAATAGGCCAAAACATAATAGGTAATGGGTTATTGCATGTCATTCACACGAAATGTCACTCCACATTTCGAAATATTATAAAGTTAAGGAATAAGTTCAAGGCAGCCTTTATTGATAACAAAAGTTCAGTAAGAATGCAGAATTCTGATATTCAATTATGTAGGTACTCAATATCGGCATTACCGATTGTATCTACATACATATATATTTTTTGCAGCAAAGGTTTCAATCAATAACATTTCAATGTCACATTCATATATCATCTGAAAATAATCGAAAACTTTATGCCGATCCAAACTGAAACTATTCCAATATCGCTATTAAACAGATATCAGTGATTAAATGAAGTTTAAAAATAAAGTTTAAGCGTGTGCTAAAATTATAAAGCTAATATTTGTTTTATTGGTGTACCCTAAAGTTTGGTGTGTACAATAGAATAATGACTCGGCTTGAAAACATGTTTTTTGCTAACATGTAAAATGCGACCGTCCCGAAACTTTCAATGGTCTATTTTATTTATGAATAGGGGATGACTGTATACAATTGAATAACATCCAATTGATGCCAAATAGGTTAAATGCTTGTAATAAATTTATCATTCTGGATAAATGTTGTAATTTTGTAATGGAATAAATTTATATAAACAATTTTAATGTCAACGACAAATTCGACATGTAGTTACTGATGAGACTACAGAGCAGAACAACTGTCTATAGAATAATCTAATCAATAAAATACGAGGTGTAGTCGTGTAAGATATATAGAACTAATAAAACCAAACTATTATCATACACGAACCTACAATCTTGTTAAGTAAATCCATGTTCGAACAAGTACATTGACATGACTTTTTTTATCTTTCGCTCCCATCAACGCTATACCACTAACTGATGCGATTATCTTAATATAAGAAAAAAGTTTTTAAACTTATCGCCACTGTCAGTACCAGCGATCTCACATCTCATGGAATGTCCATGGTGATGTTTCGAAATCGTCAATAGACGAATATTAGCCGTTAATGCACTGTCGTAACGTTTTACTGGTTTATAACCGCTTAGGACCAAAGCTCAAATTACCTGGCCCTTATTGTATTATACCGGTATTTTGTCTTCTATGGGAATACTTCTTATCATTCTTTGAAATCGACATATATATGTTCAATAAATAAATATTTCATAGATTTCATAAGTATGTTACTATTCGAAAAAATAAAAAAATGTATAAAGTAAAATTTATTCATAACAATAATTTTCATATCTCACACACGACTCTCACGACGAACGACGAACTCTAAACTAGACTAAGCAATTACTATTGAAGCCAGACGTAAAAATAGGTATTTTATTATGAATGTATTACTTTAGATAAATTCAGTGAAAACATAATAAAATTATAATTAATATCTATATTTGTCCTCAGTGGAAATTGAAACCAATGACCTCTGGCTCAATAGCCAGGATCAGACAGTTAAACCAAGAGACCAGTTAGAATCCCATTAGAAATTAATGCAAAGATAAAACATTCCCTGTAGATAGACAAAGTAACATTTAACATTAGTCATCTTTTGGCTAGTTAATATACAGTCACTCGTCTAAAAGTCAACATTTGTTATTCACCAACAACACGACCGCTCCACATGTCATTACTCTGTGTAGCAATGACAATGAGTAATAATTTGTTATCGATAGGAAAGCAACCGACAAAATTACCGGGTTTATTATTACCGTTACGAGATTCAGTTGATGACCAGATAGAAATCTATTAATAACATTCGGCTAGTGCCGACGGTCAGATCTATAAATGATGAGTTTCATTTCAGATAAGATCATATCCGATATCTCAGATGATTGATGGAGAGCCGCTTGATATGACTTAGGAATTCTATTAAGTGCATATTCGAATACACATTGTTTTCCAGTCTATTATAGTCGCATTAGCATAGTTTCTTGCTTGTAACTTGAACTGTTCTATTCAATTTGAGATTACTAGTGTCGTGTGTAATCATTCTAATTAATTTTCAATGAAGGGATTGTTCGTAGGACTCTGGGAGTTATACTATGCTTATAAAGTTTGTTGTAAAATTAGTTCACGAATAATGTTCTGAATGAATAAATTAGTTTTCTGAGCATTAAAATTATCATCATGAGCCAATCGGAATTTGCAGCTGAACGAGGATCTACACCAAGGAAAAATTCTAATCTCCATTAAAAATCTGTGTTATTATCTAGATGTATAAAAAGCTCCGGAAAAGATATAAAATAATTTAAAAAAAATGTATTTCTGACACTAAGTAAGTTGAATAACTAAATTCCAGAGATATTGAAAACGTTACTTATTCTATTTGTGTTAGACGTCCGCTTGATTCCTCCGAGTCATCACGTTATATTGTACTAAGCTTTATTGTTAACATGCTTCAAAGAAAAACAAATGAATTTAAATCACTAGGTAACATTAAGTGAGAGGAAATGCGAAGGCGTTGTTACGAACAAAACTTTCAGAGTATTTTGTATCGCTATCTCTGTCGTACTTACTAATAAACATGAAATAAAAGAGAAAAAGAACGAGGACAAGAAAATTCATGAATGCTTGATGTAGCTAGTAATTTTTGCTAATTTCTCAGCGTCGAAATACTTTACAAGATACATGCTCCTCGTATTTCATTTCGTTATTCGTTTGTTTAGTCCTAAGAATGTATTGTAGATCTGACATCATGCCACTGTTTATTTAAACCTTATTAAGGAAATACAGAAACAAAAACTTAAACAAACATTGAGTTTCATTCGACTTCAATTTGAAAGTCATTGCGAAATTAATAACTTTAGGAATGAATCTTAAATGAAATTATCGTATTATAATACCATTTGGGTTAGACACGCCTGTCCTCCAACAATCTGGATAATAACTATCATTTAGTTGATAGCTATTAATTAATTAAAGTCAGCGAACCGAATTTGAAGCCTTTCTCTAACGACTCTAATGACTTAAATGTTCCACACGTCGGGGTGTATTATACCATTGATATTATACGAATAAGTAAAATGTTTATGAATGAAAAAAGGAAGAGTCTACGTAGAATATGTTATAGACCACACACTTGGTCGTATTTCTTGTTGCTCTAATGATATGCACATTTATTTAAAAGTTAATGTAATACATTTTATACATAGGTGTTGATACTTTACAACATGTTGATTTTATTGATAGGATTAAACCTTTAGTAAATAATTAACATTTGTTTTTATTTTTGATGCCCATAACTTTTGCTTTTTTATTAGCCAATAAAACGTAAAATAAACATATAAATAAAATTTTACGGAATATGTAGATAATATTACACTATTTATGCTTTTGTTCCATAATTTACAGTTTGGTGGTGCTCTTTCCAAACCATTGCTATTTACATATTTATTTGGCACTCGCAGTTTTAAAGTAAAAATTTCATTTGAATCTGGCATAGTGCCAGCGATAAAAATCTTGTTCAACTTGTTTATACTGTTGGGTTTATTACACACTTTACATAAGCGTACTTGCTTAGTATTACTCTGTTTATTTTTGTCAATTTATGAGTTAGTTTCTTGCATCTCGTCTATTGTGGTGAAATGGTGCAAATGTGGGATCAAGTTCTCTGAGAGCCTTCCGTTTTTTTTATGAAATTTTAAATAATAATCCATGAAACTGTTTTTCTTAAATGTTGTTCTTTTGTGAGTTTTTTTTTGTAACTAGGAGTATCAAATTAAGACTTTATTCAACCGTATTTTATTTTCAACGGATATATTTTCTGCTGGTATTTATCTATAGACTTTATAACTTCATGCACATCGGCGAATTTAATTACCAGGACATTCTCTACTAGTTATCCTTTGAAAAATATCAATATGTAATCAATTATCAACACATTATAAATATCATATTCAACTATACCATTTTTAATGTATTGCTATTTTATTGTACCTACTTAAATATTTGGCCTCATAATACAACATATTTGACAAACATCTAAAAATATCCAAAGTTGTGTATACTAATCAGAGAATCCGACTACAGCCAGTTTTGGGTATGGCCATTTATACTTACAATTAAAGTAAAATCGAAAAAATGTCCAGATTTTCAAATAGAAGTAAACTTTCGGGTACACTCATTCATTCAGCATGTTCTAGAGAAGTGCCCCTTCTCACAAGCTTGTGTTTGGTTCCATGTAGCTGAGGACAAACCAATCAGGCACTATTCCAAGTTTTAGGATATAGAGGACTGAAAAGTAGATATATGTTGGCTGAGAAAGCCGATACGCTCGACCTAATAATGAAACTCAGTCTCTTAGCATTACTATGGTATAACCACAGAACTATCAAAGAACTTTACTATCCTCGATCCTTTAACTATTTATAAAATGAATGACAATATTAACAAATAATAATTTATTTAATGACATACCATAAAAAAACTGCATCAATTTCTAAATTGTTCTTTTTATTTGACGTCCATTGAAATTAATAAACCTATTGCTTGTACTTTTCAATTTATGCGATGTAAATCTTTATGTTAATAAAGCAAATGTTTGCTTCGGTTTATCCCTTGTACAGTGATCTCGCTCAAGTAACGTACAAGCTAAACAATGATAATTTCAACAAGGCCCACGTATGTTGTATGGAACGAAACTTGGATGGTGTGTATAACTATCCATTCACTAATCTCCATATTCGGCCATCAAACATTACGATCACGTCAATTTATCAAACGATTTTGAACTCTATTTATAATTAAATTTACTAATAATCTTTATTTATATGTACTTGATGAAATTTTATTATTAATTAACTCGTTGACTGATTTTGAATCAGTGGATATTTGATGGAGTCCACAATATATTATCATATTATACTTACTACTAACAGAACACGCGAATATGAAAAAGTTTTTTTTTTTTATTAAATAGGGGGCAAACGAGCAGTCGTATCGCCTGGTGGTAAGTTACCATATTTAATTTAAGAATAAAGTTAAACACCTTGACAGCGTTCTTATTTTATTGAAAAAAAACTGACAAGTCAATTCTATTAATTTTTATCTACAATGTTTGCAAATAAAGACTTCCAGCCTACGTTTCGTGGGGAGATGTTTATTCCTGGAAGGATAATAAAATGGATAATAATTTCTCATTATTATCGTGTGATGGATGGTTCACCCGGCCAGGTAGACGTGACGATTATTATTATACCTTTTTCTTTACTAAAAAAACTACCCAAACATAAACAGTTGTATTATTTCGAACACAATAGCGGGTTGAACCGCGCCGAATTCCGATCGGTTACGCTAACTTAACACAGTTAATCGTTACTTTTTACTTTATGCCCATAGTCGTTATTAACAATTTAATCTCATTAATAAGCAGTGGAGCGAAAGAGAATACATTTGAGAGCGGCACACTCGTATTACACTCAATGGTAACGTTCGCATTAATAATGGCTTAATGTTTTATTCAGATCATATGCCGCTATTGCATCAGTACTAACGATATAAAATTTCTAATTGATACGATGATTGTCATTACTGCGGTTATTAACCTTGCGTTTTTATCTTATGTTTCCTCCACGATTTCTCATATTATTAAAAGTAATAGTCAATTATGACTTTCAGGCTCCATTTTTTATATATTATATAAAAACTCTAGTCTGCTGGTAATTGTTTGGCAGTATAATAATAGCACCCTATATTCGCTAACCACAAAACCACTCAAATCCAATTCACGGCACCGCTTCCTATACTATGTTTAACTTAACAATAGATATCTAACGCTAATTTATTTCGACATTGAGTATCGTAGGGTTCAAATCCAATATATAAAAATTAAGTAATTTATTCTGGTTGAAAGAGTAAATGTTTGCATCTGACGTAAAAAAAGTTACTACAAAGCCGTGTGTGCGCCTGGCTGCTTCCCCACAGGCGGGCATCAATCACTCTTCCTTCCTAAACATTATCATTGTGATGTTTAGATAAACATTAATAAGCTACTAAAACATTCCCTACCCTATTCCATATGCATCTCAAGCAGCAGTTGGCAAGTTATATTATTTCCGGAAAACCAGTTATATACTCAAGTCAAACCACGTAAAAGAATGTTAATTTAATTATACGTATGTTTTGTTAAGTTACACATCAAATTAGGGCGCATTTGTATGTATAATGCACTGTTTATCTGCTTTAATGGTGGTAAGGTAATTTATACACGCAAGAAGCCATCTATTCAATAGTGACATCAAAATTCTAGTAGCGTTAAAAATGAAGGAATGGTAATGAGAGTTCCCAGCCAGAGCTTATTCGAGCGGCAACCCAAAGTGTTGAGCAAGCATAGGCCCGAGATACACCAGCTAATGAAGATATGCGAGTACACTCGACCGTGTAAATAAGCGAACCCAGAGGCGCTTTTTCTGTTTGCCCTCGCGGGATTAGTAATTTAAAAGTCAATGCGGACACTCGAAAGGGTCAATCGCATCGTTCGCCCAGTGTATTGAAAACAGATACCCTTTTCTGTATTCCGGTGGTAGTCCATGAAAGTTATAAGGGCTGAGTTGTTGAACTATGTAATTGACTTGGTTCTGCGGTCGCAAGCTTTGTTCTCCGGAGGGCAGATAATCGAAAACGCCTCTGGTTAGTCCCGAATGATGGGAGAGAAACAATGCGAAGTTGATATGTGGATTCGGCAGACGGCCCCTTGTTTGATTTGCAAAGAGCTATTTGCTCAACGAAGACTGTAGCACCAGCAGGAAATTAGACCTCCATGCCCGGTTTTGACTACGCTAACACTTGTTCAATTACTCTTTAACAGTAAAACTTTTTAAAGACCAGCACTCAATTTAATAAAGGGCGGCGCTCGTTTGATCGTAAACATGTGTGACAAAGTAATTTCCGTCCAATATGTATAGTTGTCGGTAAAACTAATACACTTCACTAAACTAAAATGAAAACATGAATGTGATGCAAATTCAGTTATAAAATATACAAAGCAGTTTAGTTTAAGCACAAATAGCGATCTATTTGTGGTAGTCGTGCGACATTATTTTTATTTTCTCGTACAGAACTTGTCGGCTGTCGTTTTGCGTTATGTCGGAGCGCCACACATTTGACGGTGTTTTATTTTAGTAAATGTGGACGTTCTAATGATTGACTTATCCGGGGGTAACTTGAGAGGCTCTCGCGAGGCGCTCAATGCTAGCGGGCCGGACCGTACGATTCATCGTGTCCCTGTATAGCGGTAAGTGCAGTAACCCTACACCATCAGCTGAACGACAAACACAACTCAAACACTGACAGGTATCTTATAGGTGAAAAGAAGCTGAAAGGTTGAATAAATTTCTTAAATTTAATGTATGGCAACGAATATGATCCACTATACCAATAAATTCCCTCGGACCTGGTAGAAATGTCATTTCATTAAATTTATACACATCACACTCGTACGTATATATTCCCACTTGTACATTAGTTAAAAACTAGTAAATATAATAAATCTTCGGCATGGGCTAAGTCATTCGTGTTGTGTCTCGCCGTCCATAGCGACTTACACTAATCTATCTTTGTTTAGAGCCGGACCGCTTCAGACAAATACCTTTGTTTTACTAAGGGAAGGAAATATTGACGGTCTCGTGTGATTTAAATGTCTCCCGTTTAAGAGAAAGCTAATACGGATGTAGATACCATCTGTTTGTTGTCTTTTTCAAATGGTTGGGACTAGTGGAAGTCGTAACTCGATACGTGACTGTTTGAGTTCGGTGAGTGTGTAGCCAAATAAACTTATTGCATCGATTGAACAAAGCGAATTCAAAGAATATGAATATAATGACACAAATGCGGAGAGCAGAGCTTAGCGCGAAATGAAAAAAAAAACATTGGATTCCAGTCGAGTTTGCTGGCTTAACGCATCACCATAATTCAATCGTGCCTCGTTCCTTTGCTACCAAAAAGAGCATCGAATTTATTACAAAGCTCTTTGGTTCGGGAACCCCTACCTATTATTTATGGCACTCGGTTGGTCTGTCACAAAAAACGGACGGGTGCCTCGAATATCTCAGCGGGCGACTACGAAACATAAGCTGCAATAACACGCACTTCCTACAGTCTGTAAGTAAGGTACTGAAGCGCGGTTGCACATTTGTTACGACTTTTATTGTATTATAAACCTTGTCACACAGAAATATAAAACATTTTCAAATAGCTATTAGCCACTTTTCATGTCTGTATGTGCTTAAATAAATGATAATCCGGATTTATTGAAAGTTGACTGCAGTACAGAAGATATGTTTCAATGCGAACCATGTGGTGGTAAATGTGGGAACCCCGCCAAGACGTTGTCCTACTAACAATTTTGTTACTTCATTGTTGTCTTGTTATAAAATAGTTTGCTTTTAAAATAGACTTGTGATACATATACTTCGTTAAATAAAAATATAATAGCTTTGTTTAAACGTTGACATGTGTTTCCCGCTGGATATTTAATTTCATTGAATGTATTTTATCTATCAAGTGCCTCTATTTTTTCTATCTTACGCTTCATGTGTATTTCTATTTAATTTTTTGCCGTTATATCTTTTAAAAAGCTCTTAAGTAGAACCGGATACGAGTTTAGAAAACATTTACGTTCCACAGAGGCATTAACGTTTAAGATGTCATTGCCTTTAGAATTAAGTAAAGATCCCTCTTTGCAGGCTGTTATAAGACCTTTTGTCATTCGAGAACACTCCAATAGTAGAGCCATTTTGAACCATCTCTAATTATACAAGATGTTCGTACGAAAGGCGCGTAAACCAACCCATGATGTTTATTGTTAAGACAGATTGAACAAACAGCAGGCGTTACTGTTCAATACCGATCACTTTTAATCCCCGAAATGAGACAAATATCACGAACCGGGTCACCGGCTATCTTCTCACGTTTGTTGACGACTTAAAGTGTGATAATATTTATTAAACGGTTCACTCCAAACGACTGCCGACGATAAATAAACCCCTTAAGATTATTACGCGTCACGCGAGATTTACTATGTATGGTAACGACTGCGTTTTTTACCGTTACCGCATTATAATGTTGAAAAATTCGGTCGCGATGTTATCGTTTGTTACTTTACTAGTAATTAGTATTTATTACCCAGCGGTTCTCGTGAGTCTCGCTTTAGAGCGATCTTTTGGTGTGAAGACGATTTAAAGTGAATTATGTGGTTACGGAACGGATGAGTTAAGCAATTAAAGCTCTTTTTATGTGAACAACCTCGACTACTAGATACGACTTAAGATAATAACGAAATTTATGGCATATAACAAGTGTTGAAGATCAGTATCGCAATGTTTACATTACTTAGAACTCCAACGAATATGGGTATTTACTAATACGACCGCATTTTTAAATTGAATTATTCGCAAAATTGACATCCGTTTTTTGTTGCTCACAGCCCACACAAACAGATAGCGTGTAAAGTTTAAAAAAAATCAACTACTGTGTTACTATACTTACCATCTGTCCCGGGGACGTGATCCTTTGCTCAAATTAATGCGATAGTTAACGCTTAAATACACCGCCAAACCTGCTCACTCTTCGCGACAACGAGTCGCGACCCTTCGCTCCGAATAAATCATATGATAATTGAATCATATGCTGCGTGTCAAAAGTAATTAACAGACGCTGCGATACGTATCTCGGGCCACATGTGCTTTTTTAATAACGTCGCCTCTCAGTTTCCTCTCGCACACGCGACTCACGCTTGGGATAACATCGACATAGAATGTCTTTAATACTCACATGAAAATTATTACCCTCCATTCAATGCTCGGAGATGACTTTATATTAAGGTCATTGTTAGAGTAAATTGATCTGTGCGCCTCTGATCCGGGCGCTGGCGCGGTTGCAATTATACTTTGATGGAATGACAGTACTTTTCTCAAACTCAAGCTCGGTCTCATTTTAGTACTTGAGCTGCATAGTAAAAAGTTATCAATTATCATATTATTTTATTATGATAATTACAAAATTAGTTCTTTTAGGGTTCCGTACCTAAAAAGGAAAAAATAGTACCCTTATAAGTCTATCCGTCTATCTGTCTGTCAAGACCCTTTTTCTCAAAAACGCGTGGAAGATCCTTAGATCTGTGAAAAAATCAAACTTCTAAGCTAAACAATCACAAAACTTGACAAAACACAGCCGTTTATGGTGCAAACTTTGTAGGGTACTTTCCGTGAACTCAGAATCTTGAAATTTCGTACGAAGTAACATCTTATAGCACAGTATATATACATAATGTAAAAATTGCGAAAAGCATAAGTTTTAGTTTGTACGGAACCCTCCGTTTTTCTTGTTAAAATAATCGTAAGAACAAAGGTAAGCACTTCTCATGCTTTCCATCAGACACAGTAGAGTCACTTTGGCGGGGCCTTGTTCAAAAGAAGTGTGAAAATGAAATCTATTTTATTATTATAGTATCCCGTACTTGATAATTCCAATGCACAACGAATATTAACAGTGATTTAGTTACTAGGTATAAACACAAAGAATATAAACGACAGGCACGTTACGTTGTAAAATGTTTCGCAGCAGTACACCAATTACCTTAATGTAGTTACATCATCAAAATAACATTTTCAGAAAATGGTACTGCGCTTACCCTTACAAAATGATTTCTTCCTCTTCTCTTAATGAAATTAAGAGTAAATACGTATAAAAATCCAAGCAACATTAAGTACCACTGCCTATTTTATGAAGATGAGAAACTCAAGATAGGTAACGTTTTAGAAAAAGCTGTTTCGCCAAGTAGCGACACCGCGGTCCTTGCTAAGGATGAAATATTAGAGGTGTTGGGCCCCGCCCGGCCTATAATGAGACCCGCAGGAATACCAAGCAATATCTTAATACCCACCTCGGCCGGGGTGACAAATACATGGCGTTTGCGAGGGAACAGTAAATAATTTATAACCGTCCCGTCTTACGATGTTTCTAAGAGGCTCGATGACAATCTTGGCCGATGTGGCGGTATTGCTCCAAATACATCGCTTAGTGGAATTATTGCTGACGTGTACCTACCGAAAGCTTTCGGAATTTCCAATCTTGGCGATTTTGATACCGATACTCGAGGATTACATGTAATCTATTTTCGTATTAGGGAAGTAATATTAATACCTAAATAAATATAATACTCGTACACATGAGACGGTTAAGGTCGTTTGATCTGGTGTCTACAAATATAATTAAAACCTGTAAAAAGTGTTAGTAACCTCTGTAATGCATTTAGCCTATTATCAGGCAAACTCTGCGTAAAGTGAAAGATCAAACAAGAGCAATTTTGCAAACTTTAGTTTTATTATGTACCTTCACACGCACGCTTACACACACCGCATTATATCTGCTTGTACAATCTATCTCTGTAGCAGATAAAGTATCGAATCACAGAAACACCTTGGGAGAGTTATTCTATTCGTGTGACTCTGAGAACTGTTAAAGGTTGTTTTTGAATCAATAAATTATAATTATTTTCTATTTTACCTTTTTAGATGTATATTATTTTTATTTTTGAATATTTCAAAAGGAAAAAAACATATTTAAAAATAAAAAATAATAGACCAAATACTTAAGGTATAAGTACCAACAGTAAACAGTAACAGTGGTTTAAGGCTCGAGAGATTGAAACCTTTTTACTAATAGGCCGTGGCAAGAAGGACTGTCTTATAATAATAAATAGTTTATACCATGATGGATCTTAAAAATAAATAATGTAAAAGTTCGGCTCCTGACTTCAAAGAACAATAGTATAGACAGGGCGTAAAATAAACGCGTTTACGAGTGGCTCGTACTAATTTATTTTGTCGTAGAAACAATCGCACTCCCGCCCTCACTTAAGAACGTTGCGACTGAAAGTTGAATATGAAAGGGCTCATAAAACGGTCGTAAACTCTATGAGGAGTGACAGTCGTGCTTTTTGAGTGTTTGGGTGTAGGCACTTTGATTTGTGTGGAGCAGCTGGCTGGAAGAGCGTTAATAACTTAATTCGTCAGAGTCCACTAGACGGGAAGAGGGTTTTAAAAGACATGTGCAGGCGCCGAGGAAACGTGCTGTTAATGCGCCGAGCGAGGATGAAGTTGTGACAGCTTCTCGCCACTTTCAAAGTGCGCTTGTTGAGCGATTTGTGTTCATCGGCAACTACTTGACTGGAGAGTCCATGGCTAATTGACTGCTAACCACGATAACCATTAATCAATCCGTCTAAATGTACGTTATGGAGATCATCGACATTTGTGAAGAAAAGTATTTTGCGTAATTAAAACTAGACACCAATAACACCATATTTTTATTTTTTAGGAAACTGAATGATTAAAAATTTAGTGCCAACGTCAATTCGAATGTAAGGTCGTGTAAATACCATATTTCGATTAAGTTAACAAGGTAAGGTAAGAAAAAAAAGGATTTAATTAGATACTAATATGTGTTTGCATTTAGATACATAATATATTTTCTATTTATGCATATAGGTATATAGTGTAATATATAACTACAAATAAAACTAAAACAAATGACTACTGTGTTGTTAAAATTATTTGAGACCTAAATTATGAAAGCTATAGCTATATATATAACAGCAAAAAGACATAATGCTTACAACTTTTGGTAAATAGTAGTAATGTACATTTTGTTAATTATAATTAGTTTCTATTTGAAGGTAGTAAGTCCCCAAATCGGAATGTGTACCGAGATGTAGTGAGCACCAACGACAATTTACATTAAACTCTGTTTAATTTTTAAATGGGTACACATAACCAGGAATACAAAAGTAACCAATTTTATTCAAAAATTCCAACGGGAAAAAAATTTTAAAATAATTTACACCACAACAATTAACAATCATAAAATTTCGCTCTCGTATTTGATGAACCGTAGTCATCAATTATACATTAATAACTTATATAAATTCCGGTATATCGCATCTCATTATAGAGTCTATAAATTCCTAAGCCCTCGACAGGTGCTTCAAGCGCCATTCCTATGAGAACTCATAATTATTTGTACACACTTGTTGTGGGGCGACGAGATGTACTTCGAAGCACTACTTCAAGTTTAGATAGTCGCCTCCTCATAATAATTCATATATCGCCGTGTCTCTTCGATGAAAGCTACTTCAAATATTGTTAAGTGTCAGTGGGACTTACCTACTAGTATCTCTGCCTTATTTTTATAAGACTCCCAATGGTTTGACAAGGTTTTTTCTGTTAATATTTTTGGACCGATATTAGACTCCTCAAGAAGCTGTATATAGAAGTAGGTATATCTTATGCTTGTGGCTGACAAACAAACAGTAGATTATTTTTATAACTTGTTCGTTATTCTTATGGATACAAAACTTTATTTTGTAAAAGCAAAATTGGTTTTTAGTGACAGATCTATATGTAATTTTTTTTTCAATAAATAAGTGTCTATTAGTAATACAAATATAATGAATACATTATATCAGCCATCACTAACATAAAATGATCGTGTTCTATTTATATATAAAGACAACCTTTTAGTTCTGCAATCAATATCTTTGATAGAGGAATAACAACAATTTTACTATGTACCGCACATCAATTGATAGTTTGCTATACATTTGATTAATTAACAAAATTTGTGTCGTGTATATTCCTGTGTAGTCTGGACGTTGCTCACAGCTAGGAGACTGTAATTATGCTCTGATAGCTGTACTAACTGCCTGGTGAGTAGGTAATGATTAGATGTATGATATACGTTGCCTCAAGTACACTGTGGTAATTAAATTTTAGATGCTATTATATACTAATACTATTTTCAGAGTTTTAAAGTGTTTATTTTTTTGAAGTTGTAATCGATATAAATGAACAGCAAAATGTTTTAATGAATATAAATACAACGGGATCTTAGTGTACTCTCAACTCATCAAAGCGGTGTCAGAAGTCGGAACTTACTTCCAGAACCATGTTTAAGGGTCAACGAATTGTAACTCCATTAAAAGTTTCCTTGTTTTCGAAGTAAACACAGCACCACTCAAAGGAAGTCCTTAAAAATTAATGGAGACATCCTGATTACTCTAAAGATCGGAGGTATGAGTTGTATTTAGACCGGTGACTCTATTTTTATTGACACGGACATCTTTACGATTTAATCTTCTGTGTAACTTTGCATTTCCTTTCAGACATAAAGTCAAATTCTTGTTTGTGTTTTTTTAATCCAGTGAAACCTAAAATACATTTACTTCGATACGTGACAGACACTAAAGATTTGGATAAATATAACCTGCATGCGGGTAATATTGTGACTGTTGCCGACACGGAGCAGTTAATATCTGAATTCCACAAAGGAAATATAGTCTTGATACCAAACACGAATAAAAGTTGAACAGAGTGCACAGTGCGTCAGATTATAGGCATAAATTATTAGACACTTTTGTTCAAGTCAAAGAGCTACTCGCGGCCCATTCAATTACGGATCAGCCGTACAAGGAGTGCCGAGTCTTTTTCAGATGTTTGTGTAAGGGATTAGTCGGAATATCTGTGCCGGTATCTCCGTGAGATAAGTACGAATATACGTCAACGTCGGACGGCTAAGCCGATTATTTTAAATGTATTCACTTCCTTAATGGACGTCGTTTTTCACGTTGCGCACCGTGAGCTCTCTTACTGACTTACTGAAGATTTTCGGTTATGATCCGGTCATTGACTGTCGAGTATTAATGCTTACTTATCCCGCATTTATTAAATTGTCGTAAAGGGAGCATTCTCAAGTGGATGAAAATATCAACTTTGGTAATTGATGTATCTACTTGTCTAAATCTTCATTTATTTTTAACTAATTCAAAATAAAACTAATTTTATTTCATAGGTAGTTATTTTTTTGAAGGGTAGAAGTAGAAATAAAATAATTACTATAAATTGAGACCACACAAGAAACTCTGTAGCATCGAATACAAGATCGTGATCATTCGTGAGTATAAGTAGTTGTGTAGGATATCGAAATGGTTCAAAAAATAAAGGAATAACAGAATCTGGCGCAGCCCACCTAGGTGGGCATTGACAAATGCTGCTGTTACCTCGTGTTCCCTCGACGCCCAAATAATATACATATCATTATTTCGCCTCGTGCCCTCATAAATTTTACTTACAAATTCGCCCATCCACCGGCAGCGAGCTACGCCGGTGGCAATTTTTCAAGGAAATATCGCTTGAGACCCGACAACCGCTGGGAATAGGCGACAACATGCAATGATGCATTGTTTTATTTGTGTAAAAGTAAGAGGGCTGTAAGTTCAGTAAATTGGAACTCAATCCTTTTCCTTTACTTGTAAATGTCGATTCAGGCGGCTCAAGCTATCAGTCTTTGAAATTGCGAAAGTAATTGTTATTAATATATGACGAATAGATTTATTTGTCCTAAACTTTAAGTAAAATGCTTAACAATTAAGTTTAAATAAACAAATACCAACCCAATAACAGTCGGCTAATAGATTTTTCGGTTGCCACTAACCACAAATACAGGGTGTTTTACAGCAGGTGGGCATCTAATTAATTAATAGGGGCTGCTTTCCCCACGAGGGTCGAAATTAAATGTATATTTTGCATTTTTTTACCAGCCATGAACGCCGCATGCCGTCACTGACTGTAATTAATAATATTTTTAAGTAATGGTGGGTACATATATCGTTACTTGTACACCATTAAAATATTTTTTCATGCAAAATAGAGGCTGAATCAAAATATTGATTACTTTTCTTTAAAAGCATCACTTTTACTTCGACAATTTAGATTTTTTATTACGTGTGTATTGGTTTTGTGAAGCAACATATCGCAAGCGTGATGTTTCACACATGTTCGAAGCAATAATATAAATCATGGCTATTAAGACTATCATGTATCTTTGTCACATTAAAACAAAAACTTGTGTCAGTTATAGGTACTTTAGTAGATATTACACATACTATAAGGTAACATTATACATTTGTTGGTTGTCAGTTATGTTATTAAGCTGTCTCTCTTTTTTAACATTGGCATAGTCAATAAATAATTGTATCCAGCAGTAGAATACATCAATAAGGGGTATAAAAATAACTTGTGCACTCGCCAGTACTCTGTCGCTTTGCGTGTATGCTAGTGGGGGAGCGGTATAACGCTTGTCTACATAATATTACTTAGTTATTACAACTTACAGGCGGCGGCTGCATGTCACCTCACCGCTTCGGGGTGAATAACTGCTGATAAATATGCTTTATGTTTTAATCATTTTCACTGTGTATACACTTTTATATATAATAATAACTACTAGCCTATTAAGTTATAAAAGAAAAAAATGTTTTATGAAACAGCGCCAATACACCTATTTATATTCAATACTAGCTGACCCACGCAACCTCGTTTGCGTCTTCAATTGCCCGTAGCGTGAAAATTTTCCCCGTTTTTGAAACATTCTTCATTGGTGCTCCGCTCCTATTAGTATTACCGTGATGATATATAGCCTATAGCCTTCCTCGATAAATGGACTATCCAACACTGAAAGAATTTTTAAAATCGGTTTAGTAGATCCCGAGATTACCCCCTACAATTTAACAAACACACAAACTTTACTTCTTTATAATATTAGTATAGATGACTGCCTCGGTGGCGTAGTGGTAGCGTATGCGACTGCTAAGCTTGAGGTCTCGGTTTCGATTCCCGGGTCGGACCAAATGTATGTATGATCTGCAAACATTTGTTTTGGAGTTTGGGTGTTTTCTATGTATAATAAGTATGTATTTACAAAAAAAAGTATATAAGTATTCATAACAGTTGTCTAGTACCCATAACACAAGCTCTGCTTAGCTTGGGACTAGAGGGCGTTGTGTGTTAGATGTCCGGAATATTTATTGTCCGGAATATATTGGGCAACTAAGCACAGATTTACATAACTATTCAAATTGAAAGGACGCATACGGGTAATTAAAAGAGGTTTATTATGTTCTCACGCCAATTTCAACGGTCAGCATATGCTAGTAGGCCGGTCTATCTGTGCCTGGCACCTATCCAGCTATTCACTACAATTCAATTTTGGTCCAAATTTCCAATTACTATTTTGACCCAATAAACATCCATAAGTGGCTTTGCGAATTGAAAGTGGTAGCCGAAATAAAAAATAAGTTATATTAAGTAAATAAAATTGCTTAAAAGCTTATTTTTTCACAATAGCTTAAAGCATAGTTTTTTACAAAATCCGTATGATACTTATATAAATGAATTTTTATTATTTTTTGTCTTAAACCATGAAGTTCTATGCAAAAATGTTCACAAAAAATTTCTAACACACTGTCACCTTAGACTACTCGGACTTGCCTGTTCTAATTTAAAAACGTAAAATAAATTTGTATAACCGGGAATCTCACAATAAATTTTGTTGATAAGCATAATTCTCACTGAAACTTTTGTTTCAGAAACTCCGTAATGGATGACCTTGTTTTCTGGGGTTGTAAAATTAAAATTAATGACAAATATTATGTCTGTTGCAATTTTGTAAGTTTCCTGTTATGGTTGATATTGATACTGTAATTATACAATAATTTAATCTGAGATATTTAAAAAATAGATAGCTATTAGATTTGATTATAACTTAATGTTTGTGGAAATACCAGTGACACAAAATATTTCACCTTAATTACTGAACTGATTATTGTTAAGCTTTGCATACACGTTGTCGGGAGCACATGAACCTTTTTCACATAAGTATTATATTACTGTAAAAGAATAAAAAAAAGTTGAGGGAAGTAAAAATCGGTACTTACGACTTTTAACAAAATTTTAAAATTCTCAAAACTGAATGTGTTATTGTTTTATTATATAATTATAACCAATTCCTATTATTTTGCCCAACCTTTTATTAACGTGTTAGCCATTTGACTTATGAACGTAAAGCTCGGGTTAGGTACTGTTGAACACGTAATAAATGAGGGCACAGTGTTATTTTATAAACATTTACCTTTTATGCTTTCTTGTGCCGTGATCGGTGAATATGTAATAAAACGTAATCAATAGATATTTAAGATTTTGACCGGATTGCACTGACAACTCATTAATAGTCAAAATCAGGTTATGATCAGGCTCATGTTTGTAACTTTTAAAAATATATGACTACAACTCCTTTTTTTATCAAAATAATTTCAATTAAGTGCTTGACGATAACTACTTAAAACCATATTATTTTCAATATCAAATACAACAAATAAATTCATGGTCAACGACAACTTAACAAAATGCTTCAAAATAAAAAAAACATCGAGATGTAATCACTGTATACAGTTCATTCGACATGAACTTAAAGATGGCAACTATTAAGTTTTTAATAACCTATAATATATGAGTTTTAAAAAAAAACTTATAAAGACTGAATGTTTATTTAGGTATGTAAGTAGGTAAAATTTAACTCTTAACTAATTAGCGATAAGTACCTAAGTATAGGGTTTAATTAGTTATATATTTCAATTTGGCACTAATATATAATTAATGAGTCTATTTGGTAGTAAACGTGCCTTATTAAGTGGGTACATTCCTCAAAATAAACTATTTTATTCAGTATATGAAACGCAAGTAAACAACTCCGTTTTAAAAGTATGTATTTTCTACTCAGTAAAATAGAATAAAGTTGTAATTTATGATTTCTTGTGCCGGCATGATATAAATAAGGAATGTGATAAAACGAGCTACTGGAATGCTCTACAAAAAGACACAGATCACAATAAATAATGACATCTTAGAATAGGCGGTAGACATTTATATTTACTAAACTATAGGAATTTAAACAAACTACTTGTGCCTTGATATAATCAATGAAAAACTGCCTGGTCTCTATAGAAAACTGTCTTTACGTACTACAAAAGGGTACCACACAATGCACGTGAATATATATAAACTGCCCACGCAAAGTTAACAGCCTCCTACGCACACAAAACACTTAATACAGCGATGGGATCAATCTATAAAATATACAAGGCAGTAAAAATGTTCTGCTACAATCGTGTACAATGCGTTAACCGACCATAAAAGTTAGTGATATTAATGTTTGAAGATTATTTGCGTATAAGAAACGGGCAAAGGGACTTGATAAGCTTTCTCTACACAATATTTATTTATGTCCCTATAATCTAACTATGTACTTTATCAGGAATAAAGGCTCGAGTAAAAGTGTTTTACAATGTTGTACAACCATTTTTCCAACTATCTGAATGATAACTATATATTTTGTTATTGTGATGTGATGAATTATTTACGAGTACTTCAAGTAGTAGTAAAAAAATGTTTTGCTGTCGAATCGGGACTTTGCAAAAACTGATTTTGAGAGATAATTAAAGTACTGAATTTTCTGTATTTTATCTAAAGTACAGTACATCAGATACTCGTATGTAAAAAATTACTTCGGAAATTTACGTAACGAAAGTAATGATATTAATATTAACCTTATATCTATATATTCACATTCTAAAGAAAACGTATCTTAACACATAGATAGACACATGGACGTTGACGATGATCAACGAAGATGAGAGTTCATTTTTTATTTCAAATAATAGAACCTTAAAAAGTACATAAATATCTTTCGTAATATCAAAAAAATAGTTTCAGTTTAAGTGACTGAGTCTCAGCACTTTTAAAATCAATACAACATTCACGGAGTTTCATAGCAAACTTGTAGATTGCTTGTATTAAGGTTTACAAAGTGCTACTGCATCCCTTTGCTAAATGTTAGGTATATCTTATACTCTCTCTCTTTTTAACAAAAAAAAAATACTTCCTTCCGTACTTTTCGTCTAAACTGTTTTTATTATTTATTAGAGTGACTTAGTGCAAAATTACTAATGTTAACCAAATTTATATAGAAATTATTACTCAATGGGTCTATATATTTAAAGAAATAACCATACAAAATTCAAACTAAATATAAATTCAAAGCAATCGAAGTAGAAACGTTTGATATCGTGTTGACCATGAATTTATAATAATATAATTTATTTACTGTTCAATCTAACGAGCCAAGAACTGATAAGGGTATGTCAGTTTAGAATCTGAATGGAAAAATTATGTTATTTATAGTCGTGATATTTCAATTTTAACCCACGTCTATCAGTCAAAGTATCCCCGCAGTGCGATTTATACAGTTGTTATTGAGTAATAAAGACATAAAGCCTCGTAGTTGGTCCCCCAAACAAGGTGTGCTTATCTTACTATCGATTGGAGCAGCTGTAACGGGCGGAACATATTACCCCGATTCTATTAGCCGCTTGAATATGGGTGGTCTCCGAAAAATGTGTCTATTCTCTTGTGCAGTCCGAGAATTTTTCATAACGTTTACTTCATTATTAATTCATTCATTTGTCTCCATAAACAAGTTAAAATGTCTCTATTTGAGTAGACACTTGTAGTAATAAATGACGGAATAAAATAATTTATTCATGTATAACTTTGCTAGCAACGTTTTGCATCACAATGCGTCGCGGAACAAAGTCTGCTGGGAAATGTATCCGAACGTGTTTGAGCGACGAAATTGAAACGCTCACTTTTGGTTCAAAACTTTTAAAAACTTTCTTTTGAAGTCTTTGAACTCGTCTTTTGAAACCAAACTTACTTACTTATAATTTTGTTTAAAATACGAGGGAGTAGTGTTAACTTTCATCATTCCAACATTTCCATTCGTCGTCGTAAACGTTATAAATAATAATTACACTAATCCTCCTATATTATAAATGTGAATATAAGTTGGTTTGTAACGCGTTCACGCGGAAACTACTTAACCGATCATCATGAAGCTTTGTACATATATTCTTGATGGTATTAAAAGTAACATAGGATACTTTTTATTAAAAAGTAATGCAGAAAATTTGTATAGTACCAATCCTTAGGTATTGTCAAGGATTCATCTACACTAATGTTATAACGAGATAAAGTTTGCGAAGTTGTAGGGGATCTCTAGATCTACAGAACCGTTTTCGAAAATTATTTTACTATCAGAAAGCCACATTATTTGTGAGTGGCATAGGCTAAATACATATTAACCCGAAAAATTAAAAAGCTTTTCGTAGCAGTCGGATTTGTTTGAAAAATGTTTACACCCCAACGAAGTGGGCACGGGTCAGCAAGTAAATTATTATACTCTACCACATTCGCATAAGACCATCTAGTTCCAAACTAAGCATAACGTTCACTATGGATAATAGACAACTGACATTTTTTTTGTAAATTTATTTGTAAGCACATAAAATGTGAAATTTTTGAGCACACACATTGATATGCGACACAATAACAAAAAAATTAGTGGGAATGGAACCCGCAACCTTTGCGTCAAAAGTAATTTGTATTGCTTCTATTAAAATTGCGAACCATTTCTATACCATTTTGTATTATCTGACCTAGATACTGATACTCCATTCATTTACCCACATATACCTTTCGGGAAATATTAAAATATCCTGCAAAGATGTAATAAAATTTTTGATTAAGATCACGCTCAAAATTTTGTTAACTAAAACAAAATATTGTTACGCTACCCTCATCGAAACGAGAAACAGAAATAGCTCCATCTACCATCGTTTAGTACACGGTATTTCCGATAGAAACAATGAAGCAACTTGACATTTTAAAATGCAATGAAGTATTTTTGTACACAACTGTAGAGGTATAGGGTGTAGGTACCTACATAAAATATTTCATTTTAGTAACTTTATACTTACAGTACGGATACATCCCTAGAGATTGATGCATGATGCAGGCAGTCACACAGATAGCTGACAACCGGCTTTCACTCAGATAAGCGGCAACTTCGCTTTTTGTCTGACAACATTAATTTAAGCTTCTGATATAAACCCGTTTGGGATTGTTAAATTGATTGTATTCACTCCGTTATCGAAGAACCTTTTTATTACCGCACGCAGTGCTTTCACCCGTCTAAGTAATTAAAAGACGTGAAAGCATTTGTAGTGCCTTCAAAAACTAAATAGAAAAATACTTTAAATGGAATTCAGATTTTCAGATTCAGACAGACAGGCCAACCAAATATGAACTCGATTCAAATTCTGCTAAGGCACGATATCGTAGTATTCAGGTGTAACGCCGGCCGACGCCCGGCTAGACAGGTCAGGCGGTCGCTTGGTCCGGTCCGTACACCATCCGAGCACACATTTCCGCTTGATTAGAGGACGTGCGAGTCGCTGAGAACACCTGCGCCATCTGTATGCCGACTTTTCGGTGCGCTTTGTTTTGGAATTCGGAACGCCACCCAGACGAAGTTTTATCGCTGAGAACGGGTGATGCGGGCATCGTTTGACTTTTACCCGTCAGAAACGAAATTTCACTGCGATATATTTCCTTTTATTCCATCAGCCATTTCCTCTTTCAATATAAAGTACACGAGGGTTTTCGAAGTTATTAGTCGTTATTAGTTCATTTTTGTTTAACCTTCACTACCAATATAAGTTTTCAAAATATTTTAAATGTATTTTATCATACTTACAAGAAAGGAAAAAGAAAACGAATAAAAAAATATTGCTTGTTTATGGAGGTCTGTTTTATAGGGCCCCAAGGGAGATACTTCTTTATTGATGCTTATAATGTAAGGGTTATCCAAAAAGATAATAAAGTTTAAGTGCATTACAGATGTAAATGACGGTCTTATTTTAACATATTTTTCTTTTGTTTCAGGATTTTTGTTTATTCTTCGAGCTCATGATCCCGATTACTGGAGCATCAAGCTAACCTACCCTCGGTTAGGTAAGCTATCACTATACTACTCCGTGTATATTGAATAACCAAATAAATTTAAGCCTTAATTTTAATATGCGGTATTTTTGTAGTGATTGTAAGTCATAACTTATAAAAGAAAATAAAGAATAGAAAATAATGTACCGTGGCCTTAACCCTCTCCTGAGAGGAGACCCGAGACCAGCAGTGGAACATTATCGGTCGTTGATGAGTATAATAATGTCAACAAACTTGTTGTTGACTTGTACTTATATTACATACGAAAAATAAAAAATGTGATCACAACGATTACTGAACGTTTATATTCTTCTTTAAACTATTTTTTTCACGCTAATACTAAGTTAGTCTATTTTATAAACAAATTGAAATGATACCATATAATTTATTTTTGGTTATTGATGACAAACAAAAAATTTAAAAAGAAAAATCTTATAGTGATTTGCAAACTTTTGACAACAAATATTTATGCAAAAACCAGTTTAGGTACATCAACAAAGAAAGGAAAAAGACAAACAAGAAACAATCTGCGTAACGTTCACCCAACTTCTCGTTGTAAACGGCATCAATCCGCCATCAAATCACGCAGAAAGGGGTAATTTGTATCTTTTTTTCAATAAAGCAACACCTGTGCCCGACCATTTGTGCTCCCTCTAAGCTTAAAGCTTTGTAAATGTTATGTTATTTGTAGCGGAATTGAAAAACTGTTTCGTTCCTCAGTCGCAACAGTTTGTCGTATAGTGTGCCACTAGTAGCTAGGTTATTTGTCACCGTGTACGTTTTGTACAGAGTATGTGTGTAAAAAATACATCATTCTCTTCGTTACTTCACTTAAGGGCATTAATACTTAATCTTTATTTAACGAAAGACTCTATATATGTAAATGAAAGCGTAAACCGACTCAAAGTCTGTATGGAATATTGACAGTTATAAAATCTTTAAAACTCGTTTTGCATTAAGTATTGATTACTCTATACGTTCTTCAGTGGCAGATATTAAGTTAATTAAATACAAAATCAGACAGGCTAAGACGAACACAGATTGAAAATATATTCAGGCAAACACAGTTTCTATAATACAGATAATATAATAATTAATTCTAATTAATAGTATATACCATCAAAATGACTAAAACATCTTGTTCTTAACATGTTTAATAGATTAGATGAACTTACTGCACTACTAAATGTTACGGTGCATTTTTATAAAGTCAATAATATCAACCTCATATTTTTCTGAATCTTTTTCAGAATAATAATTAGACTGACAATGTTAGAAAGATCTGGTGATGTTAGTAAGTTATCGCCAAAGTTTCACTTCCAAATGTTCTTGAATAGACGACTATATCAAGAAATATACTTGTAACTAACTCTACATACAAACATTTACTTTTGTTACCATTCATACTTATAAAAGTCTTTATTCCAAAAACAAAACATACAATACAACACAGAATATTTAAGGCATTCACACACCTTGACTCAGCAATGCAGCTGAGCAACAACAATATACTCAATTGGGCCTAATAAATTACCATCACTTAGATGAGTATAAAACAAGTATTACTCTTTTTATACAAATCTGTAGGCCCATATATACGTCACTCAAAACATATGGCCAACCATTTTTCAAAAGAGCCTTAGACTGATTTAAGGCTTTATATTTTGCTGACGTGAGTATTTCCAATGCGTCAATCACACGAATGAACAGTGGCCCCTATATGAACAGTGACGGACACCGTTAGAGATTTGTTGAAATTTTGCTTTGCGCAGTAAGAGGGACTTTAAAACTTTGAAGCGAGTTGTTAATCATTTCTACGCAATATGTATACTCAGTTCCCGAACATAGATAATTATGAATATAGATAAATTAAATATTTTGTAAAATATGATGTAGTAGTATTTTAATGTTGTAGGTTCTATAATATAATAATAATAATTCTATAATACCATCACAGTCGTAACTTAAAAGATTTATAGTTTCAATTTTTTTATGCAAAATACTGTTATTCTTCCTTCTAATAACCGGCCACAAGTATTTAGAAAACAGTTTTTTTCATTTAGCGTCTTTCAAAGATTCGTTATTAAATACTGTTTTTAAAATTCGCATTCATCTCATTCTGATTGTAATGCATCACTTAAAATTACGAGCACTGAGTAAACTCAGCGTGGTGGAGGAGAAAACTCCAAACCCCTTCATTACCATACAAATTTTAGTTGGGCTCTATTACTTAGCAATTTCCCTGATTAAAGACCCTGCATACCTATACGGTGGCGACAGACCGGCAAATAGCCCGATCGTGTACTCCTCAATGAATATTTATGTGCACACGAATCTAATTCGGGATGAGGTATGTTCCCTGAAATTGGACAAGTTTTATGCCTTCCCTGAGTCAACCCCGATAAAATAAGCATTTTAAAAGACAAGCGTAGGCTTAGTCCAAATATGTTACACGTTTACAACTGATATAAACTAGAATATATTATTAAAACTCTTGTCTAAACTTGTTAACCAAACTTAGGACACAAATTTTCCGTCTTGTAACGGCACTGGAGTGAAAATGTTTTTAGTTTTTATTAAGTACTGTAGCTTGCATCGCCGTTTTTACTAATATAACGTAATTTAAATAACTTTATTTATTGCACTAGTTTCAGTTCAGCTTAAATGTCAAAATGGGAGTTCGCAGATGATAATCTAAATAAGCTTTAACATAAATTACAAGAAATCCGTTTCGACCTAGGCTTACAAGGGGTATTTTAATTACAGGATGTTTGAAATATAGCTTTGTGCCGATTGTATCTTTAAATAAATGTTAAAGCTCAGGTTACGTCGACCTGTTACGGGGGTTATTGTATCTCAAAGCGGCAAATTAACTATCTCCAATTACTAGCGCAGTTTACGAACTTGTGTTTTAACAAAGGTTAAAAGCACTTGTCTATTTCGAATCAGAGTTTCGGGATAAAATGTTATCATCTAGCGTTTATCTTAATAGGTTTAACACTTGTGTTGTATGTAAACTATTGGTAGGTGTAATCTTTTAGTATGTAGATTTCAGGCCTTGCTTCGTCGTTTCATGTGATCTCTAGATTCTATATAGGTCCATGCGAGGACTAAATTGAGGCTTCGACGACCGGTCGGACATTACGTTCTTGCATCGACATGCTTTTGTCAGAGCGATTCAAAGGTGGCATAAGTGGGTCAGCTGGGATTTGCTTGTGGTGTATTCAGTTATACGTGCCTTGTAGTCATTGTGAAGTCCTCTTTGTGAGGCCTTTTGGCTGGTTTCAGGATAGTTATTTATTATATATGTAAATGTTAGTTATATCTCGACACATTTTGATGAACGTGATACTTTTAATAGACCTATAATTATTAAATTAACGCTGACCTTAATTTCTTAAGTTCAAAAATTAAATAGATACATTAAAAATCAAAAGTTAAGGTCATTATAATGTATGTATAAATAAACATGAAAGCGGACAAAATAACTCTGAAACGGCCACGATCTACCCATCGTAACGTATTTTGGACGTTTCAAAAACCTTCATGTTTTAGAAATGGGCCGTCAAAACAAATGGCGGGTGAAAAATACAAGCGAATATAAACAAAGGCTTGTTTGGTCGTAGGTTGCCGGTACGCGGGGGTTGTGAGCGCCTCATTTCGACAGGCGGATAAGTGCGGCCGTAATCTGTGCCGGAGCTCGTGTAAATGCAAATTGTCCCATAAAGCCATCGCTCTTGCCTCGTCCCGCGGTCCGCCCCTCGCTGTTAATGAAGAGAAGCATCTCGGACGAAAGCCGACGTCATCTCCACAGTGGTTTGCGTGGACTGTAGATACATGATGATATTAGATTTTGCTCGAAATTGGTTTGCATACATGTTACAATATTGTCATTTGGAGGAAGTCGGAAATTGTAATTTAATTAAATTTATAACATATTTTTATCAATTCAATTTCTTAAACATTTTTAACTATATAAGTTTTAACATCAAAATAACTACAAAAACTTAACTCTCTTAGATGTCTATCTCTAAGCTTACTTTACCTGCAATGATCTATTAGATAAAAGAGTTATTAGGAGTATTGGTTACATGCAATATAAGAAGCTTAATCACAAGGCTTATAAGTATATAGGAGTATATAACACAAGTATTATTATAAGGCTTATTGATAACGTTCTCAATGAGTAATAGAATGCCTATTTGACTAAAGCATTTGTTTTCCTATAATAAGAAAGAACTCTCGTAAACCACATGAGTACGAAACAAAAAATCACAATAAATGGTGGGTACTAGTATTGCTCAAATGAATAAACTTTGATTAAACTAATCAACAGGCGGAATGATAACATAATGTTTATGAACAGTACATTTAGTTCAGTAGTAAAGGAACCAAAGTTTATTTACCTTAACAACTTCAGCTTGCAAACAATTTTTACCCTTTTAACTCAGTTTTATGCAACGGTGCATTACATTTATTATTCACTACTGTTACGTGTTCTACGCATAGTGTGTGAGCACATTAAACTTTAACATAAAAGTGCAATGAAAGCCACTGGCTGATCATAAAGTGTGAATGTGCAGAGTGATGTATTGGTTGGTGGGTAGGAAACAGCCGCGCTTATATGGTGTGTTCTAAAAGCATATGAATGCGAATTCACTACTTTTATGCTAGTTAAAAACCAACCGAGATTTACAATTTCACCGGAGGTACATTAATATCTCTTAACCTGTCTTATGTTTATTACATAATGAATGGACAAAAAGTTTCCAAGTCAGACATGCATCACCGCCTTCAAAGGAAGAAATAATTTTCCACCAAAACCTTTATCACTATAGTATTGTTATGGGTATATAATATTAGGTAAAGGAAAAGTTAAAAATATTTTGTTTAGAATTTATTTCTTTGTTTTCGAATAACTTATAATATTTATAAATTATACATTTACAAATATTTTCTGAAAACATTACGTTAAGTGCTAAATTAAATGTTGTTGTTCTCTCAAAGACATTTCTAAAAAACTAAATTACTTTTCCTACATTTCACATCGATGACTTTTGTATTCTTATTATATATATTATATTTTATAAAAGATAACGCGATTTATAAAACTTTTCGGTTTTCGGTCGTTGTTCGTGATTGTTATACTAGACAGTGTCGCACTTGTTCTAGGAATCCGACCCTTATTTACTCTCATAGGGTAGGGTAGGGTAGGGTACATTCAATCAGTTATTAACATAATAACATTTTTTACTTTACAGTACACTTACAATTTAAAAGTTACATATACATTTTATAAAGAGCTTGTAAGCAATTTATAAGAAAAACTAAGCTTTCAGCTATTTTCTGACTCATTTTTATAGCTTCTAGTTAAGTTTAAGGCTACCTTCTCGAGCCAATAGCAGTTCACGTTATACAAAATTAACAGTTCAGTACCGTAGTTAGTAGAAATAGAGAGAGACTGTAATCAAAGTGGGTACTCACAGTGTAGTAGGTTCGGCACTATTATTGCCCATTATCCTAACGATTACGTTTATTTTAATTGCTCTGATTGGAGTCTATAACGAACGATATGGATCGGTTATGATTCCTTTATTTTATCGTTTTTATATTTGTGTAGGAATAGGTACTTTTGATATCTACTCGTATGTCTTATTATTCTAGGCTCGGCGGGAGCATCGTTTAAATAATCGTATTTTCCTTCTCAATTTTGTTTCCCAGTAGGTTTTGCATTTCGATGATTATAAGCCCTAATAGAAATATATAAAAGTTACAAACATACTTCTTATATGTACTATTATTCGACTTGCTTTTTTCAATTCTCTTTCGTGTATGTTACGCGATGTCTTTTGATGATTTTGTAAAAGATTTATCCGGATACTCTTAATGTTAAACATTTGTACATAATATAATAAACACATAAAACATTTAAAACAGCCGGTGTATTGTCAGAAGAGAGTTAAATATGACAAACGAACACCAAGATGTTATTTATGATAATGTATAGATGGGAGTTACAATCAACCCGAACATCAAAGCTCAAATTAATTTGTAACTACCAATCGTTACGTACAATGTCTTCTATCAATAAACGTGAACTTCGCCTTAAGTAGTACCGGCTGAAACAATACGTACTGCCGGGACCCCGCGTTGAATTACAAATACGAAGACTTGACGTGAATTTCGAATAGGGAGGACTGAACGACTGAAGGCACCGATATGTTGTACGTATATCAGAATATCAGTTTAGCTGATGCCTTATAAAGTAAATGTACTGTTGAATTTTCCAGGCACGTAATTGCTGCGCTATCCTGTTTACTCTTAACCAAGTGTTGTTGTCTCCTAAGGGAGTCTTGTCTAGTTTCTGGCCAGGTGAGCAACTTGTGTGATTGAATTATTGTGCAGGCCTGAAATCTGCAAGTATTGTAGTTTACACTTCAGTACATGTTTGTTGGAAGTAATTATTAAAAAATATTCATTATGAGATTTATTAATACATTTGTTTTTAAAAATTTAGGTTTATTTATATTTTCTTTAAAATATTTGGCCTTATTTCAACGAAAATCTGCTACTAACATTTTCATTAGCTAATTATATTGATAGCTTCAACGTTACTTAAAGCGTAATTATTAACTGTCAAATACATTTGAGGCTCTACACTAAGGCTCTGCGAGTTTCATCAAAGTCTGTGTTATGTTCATATTACAACGTGACCTACATGCATTGGTAATGTTTAATTAGGTCAAAGCAGTCACAGAAACTTTTATATCGTTTGACTTTCACTACTATTCCCACCCATTTTATAACCGTATAAAATTCAATTCTCTGATAAAATGGCAATTCTCTATGGATATATATATATATATATATATATATATATCACGAGTATTCATAATAATTAATGGCGAGTATTTTTTAAACGCAAACTAACAACCAAGTATGACTTTCCCAAAATCTTGTTTTTATTTTACACCGAATCGAACTGAATTTAAACTGTTGTGAACAATTATACAGAATTTGTAATAGTTTTTACTGCTTGTAATATATAGGATCAATTTACACAGGTCGTGTCGAATTGAATAATTGTTGTATTGGTTCACTAGAAAAATAATTATGGAAGCTTTGAAGACGTTATATTCACGGGCAGTGGACCGAGACTGTGAGAACTTTTCAAGTTTTGGTAAAATACATTTGATACTGAACGGAACACGTTCGTGGTTTTTTTACCGCAACATTGGGTTATTTGACTGTCTTTGAATAACATTTAGGTGTCAATGTTTTACGTGAAACTTTGACTTTTTATTTTGACGTTTAACAATTTGTCCTATTTCTGGAATAGTTAAGTATATCAGTCTGATGATTTAATTGAATTTTTCCATTTTTTTCGCCGTTATATTTTTTTTTGTGCATGTGACGGTTTATATTATGCCCAGTTCCTATATTTAACGAATCGTCATCGTGTAAAAAATTTCTACAACCGACTACGAGTTGTAAATACCGTTCCTCAATTTATTTTTGAAGTGAAAACTTCTTTATCGGCGCTGTGTACTTTTTTGGAATGGGTAAAAATGTATAAACTCGCGTCAGGTCACATGACCTGATCGAAAATTCGTAAGACGGATGGAGAGAGGACAGGCGGCGCAGGGCGCTAGCGCGAATGTTCGTGTGTGTATGTAATATAAATTGTCATGTTTGTGTTCGATAGCGCAATAAATGAATATTGTATTCCACCACATAAATAATAGTACTTTTATACTGATAATGAAAGCAATTCGTACAAAATTATTCTCTAACCATTCCAAAATATCAAAAATGCACAACGTTAATATTCAAGTTTTCACTTCTGCCGGCACTCCCGGAGTGCAACCCGTCGTTTTTTTTTTTATAGGAACGATTTTAGCTTACGCCCCGTATAATATACTACTATTCGTACCTAGAAGGGATCGTTTTTCAAATATAGGAACTGGGCATAAGACAGCAATTCTGCATTACTACTTTCTTTCGTGTAAAAATAAATATTTTTTACTTGTGATCAAAACTATTGTAGTAGTTGTTATAATGTTTAAGGAATTTAAAATCCATTCCTCAAAATACTTAATTGAGAAGCACAATTTAACAGAATGGATTTGTACGTTTCTTCAATATGTCTCTTTGTAAGTACGATCTGTATCCGTTAACGATCCGTATTTCTAAAATAATCATAAATTGTATATTCACAAAGAATTTGAATATTCGCTGCATCACAACTCTCGTTCTTCATCTTCAATTAAAACTTGTACAAGATATTGAACAATATTTCCTCGTCATCTTTTATGTTTTTTTTTTTCATTTAATGTATACCTACTATTTGGAATGGGATCTTCACAAAGACCGAAAAACCGCAGTTTCATGGTCCATAAGCTCACGTCAGTGTACATTTCTGAGCACGCAAGTTGGTCACAGCGATATTCGATACACCACTGTATTGTATCACGATAGATATAGATAGATACCGAATAACGGCCAACAGCGCCACTGAGGTAGACCTATAACATCTCTTGACAGACCATTTAAAATGACTTTATGCATGCCAGTTTGACGTTTAATATCATACCATGGGAACAAAGTTCTGATTTTACACGCTGCATAAATCTAATCGTTGGAAAAACTTTTACAGTATGTAGTCACGTAGCCTTGTTGTGTTTATTGATATTGTTGATAGAGGTCAATGAAATATTTACAAGTATATCTTTTTAGATCGTATTCTCACTTTTACATATAACTTTTAAATTTATTGTGATCTTGTAGTACTATAATGATCTTAATTTGTGATTAGAAATAATATACTGAATATATATGAATTGCCTTAAAAATCAAATAAATTTTCTTTGAACGATGGATTCGATTTCCATAAAATAACAATGTAATTCGATGTAGCCACTACTAAACTGTAGCGATGAAGAATAAATAGATACTGAGTAAAATTTATGACCCTAAACAAATAAATACAAAAATATAGAGCTTAGCAGGAATCCCACATGGTAAAATGATGAAAGGCTGAGTGAAAGAAAGAAACGGTATGAAGAATGAAAGTACGAGCAGTAGTAAAAGTGAAAACTGTTAAACGCTTAAATATTTACGATTTTCAGTAATTCTATAATCAACCAGTAAAACAATTTTTTTCTGTCTTCCCGTAAATAAATAAATAAAGTATGAAACATTTGAATAAAGAAAAAAAGTATATTCAGACATTAGAGCTACGTTAGACTTTATTTCGAAAACATATATTTATTTTAAGGTACATTTGATCGGCAGTATTTTAGTTAGAAGTTTTAAAGTATTTCTAACATCTTGTCCATCAGTAACTAAATGGAAAGGAAGCAGCTGTCACACGGACAGGTTTTTAGCATTCTATAGCTGACTTGTGTTAGGGCTGCCCTTTTCACTAATAAACAACAAGTTATAGTGATAAAAGTATTAGCGTTTCTGACTTGCTATCATAAATATGTAAGTATCATTACACTCATGTTAACGCTTAAGTATACGAATGTTTTCATATCAATTTCGATGATGATTCTATAAGATAACGACTTTAGTATTAAACTCTTCCTCAGGATTTCTTTAAGCGATATGCTCCTGTCGTTTTTAGCATAAATCTATAGCTTTCTATTAATTGTAACAACTAAAGAGACAATGGCAGCACTTGCATAAAATTGTATATGCGTTTGCGCACCTGGGTTTTAAGTCGTCACTTGTTCGGATTTGTTTTAGGATTTTTTCATAAAATCCTTCTTGGATATTTTGCTCTTATTCTCCTTCCATTATAATCTAGTCAATAAATATATATCATCATCTCAGATAAACGATGTCCACTGGTGGACGTAGGCCTCTGCAATATCTCCCCACTGCAACTAGTTCAGTGCGCGCGACCACGCGACCTGGTGAAATAACATAAATTAACATTTATTTTTATTACAATAATAGAAAAACACTAAACTAAACTAACTAAACTGTAAACACACAAATAAGAACAAACTCGATTCATCAACATAAACCCAAAACGTCCCACTGCTGGGCTCGATTAGTTTATCTAATTAAATTAGGACGTTCCTATAGCCGTTTCGCGGTTCCATCATCAGAACAGCTCCATGGTATCAATAATGCAATATTTTTTGTATATTCCTTCCTATCTTCAAGAAAATATAATTTTACTTCTAAGCATAACACAACCACATGTTCAGCGTGTTGCTTTTACAAGATATATTAAGATTTATTTGCCAGTACTTGTACTATATCGGACACGATGACTGGTTGTCAGTCACCAACTCCTCTTATATCAACGAGACATTCATCACAAGTCACCGACCTCAATGCAAACTGCCACTTATGCAAAACATTAAACAGTTTATTCAAGTTATCGATTGAAGATGTCACTGCTTTTATGTCAAGAATTCTGTATTTTTATTATGACCGTTGAATTTACAATCGTATGATTTCCACTACTTAACTAGTGACCAGTCATTCGTGAAAACAGATACTTTTATAGATTTTTGAAATAATATGTGCTGGCCTTTAATATCTCTTCTAATCCCGATGTGTTCATTTCAAACTAAAAAACAATGTTTTTATGGTATACCTAATGTAAAATGACTAATAAATAAATGTAAATAGCTAGCTGACCCGCACCATTTTGTCTGCATCACTCCAAAAGATTTTTTTTTCCCATTGTTCCAACAATGTTGGTCTATACCTGGCTCCTATTGGTCGTAACGTGATATTATAAAACCTATAACCTTATACAACCATCTGTTCGAATCATATGGAACTACTAGATAATTTTACCTATCAGATATCTAATAAATGAATAATTGACAATAAAATAATTTTATAAATTGAGATATAATCCTATGTTTCAAGTTGAATCAAACTGTACACGGTGCGCAAATTTGAATTAAATAGGTTTAGGAGTCCATGGCGGACAAACAACGTGACACGTAATTTATATATATATATTAAGATTTAGTACATAATAGTCAGTTCTGTATGTTATTTACTTCAAAAGAATTATGATTGTGATGAAATAACATATTTTAATACGGTTAAATACTTATATTGAGAAACAGAGTCGGTTGTTTCTTCTTCACAAAGGGAGGATATATTTGTTATGAATTTGTGTACCTACTGTTAATTAGCGTGAATATTTCATTGCGCTGAGTAAGATTAGCAATCGAAGCAATTCGGCTGGTGTTCGAAATAGAGCCGGAGTATTCTACTGTTACGTATATCAATGTTTAGTATAGACATATGGACTGAAAAATAGCTGATCCTATATACAGGCTAAACAAGCGATGTATCTTCATACAAGAGAAAGTAAATCAAAAAAACAATGAACACTCATAGGTTAGACATAAAATGTCTTTAAATAAGTAAAACTGTTTATCTTATGACACAAAAATGTTCTACCTCATAACCCCGCAGACAATGAGGTACTGCGTACTAAATTGATTCGGTACAGATAGCCCGTAGAATTGAAATGCTCTGATTGTCATAAAAAAGTAATACGATTCAAATTACATATAGAATAGATATTTATATTTTAATATCAGCATTGGAATCGTTACATTATCGGGTAAGAGCATGTTGGATTAATACAGTAATTGATAAATTATAGGTTGATTGAGTAGTTTCAACCTTTACACCTTGTAAAATTACAGCCGGGTAAAGTGTAATATCTGGTAGAAGTTTCTTTATAATATATAAACGTAGGTATATGTAGCATGCACGCTGACACAAAAAATGCTATAAATACATATACATATAACGTATAAAGAACATATAGACGTATAATACAGTATTAGGTCATGTTGCAGTTGCAATCAAAGCGCTCAGTTGGAAAATTGAATTAATCGACTCATCTGCCCTTTGAGTGTCGCCAACTGTTTTGCTGGGACACTGATTAATAAATGTTTCACTCAACCTAGAATTATCAGTGCCGCTTCGTGAATACTTAGATAAAAATTCACACTTCATTTTACAACGATTTTTAATTTACTTGGGTTGTAGTGTAGCTGACAAAATCTAATATAAATCTACCCACTTACATGAAAGCACGTTGAAAATTTTCTGAGATGAAAAATGGTTTCATTTTGACAAACTTTTGAATGCTAATGGAAAACTTTTTCTTATGGCTGTTTTATTCTTGTGGGTGAAGATAAGTCTCGTCATAAAATATTTAGTACCTCAAGTTACTGTCTAGGACTCAAGTTATATAATATAGAAACGTTTAAGGCTATTGTACTATTTGATTGAATTCATTTTGTAAGAGATTTTAATGTGAACTTTCATGAATGTATGCGCATTGCACATCTAATATGTGAATACTTCCCTCCTATAACCTCTAAACTCATTTGATAAATACCCATTCACCTAAATGCGACTTGCAGTTTTTCCGGGATTCACTCATCCCCAACTATATGCACTATGTACCCATAATTAACTGCTACATTGCCTCGAAATATCTATCTGTAACCAATATTTGTTCAAGGATGCAATGCACTCGTTGAAGCTTTACCATCCTTAACAAAAAGTTTTACCAGGTGCAATGCGTCAGATGCGCTTTTGCTTAAACCAACGGTTAGTTGGAAGTGAAATCCCTCCATTCACTCGTTCATTCATTCATAAAATGCATTACCGTCGTCGCCGCGCACCCTAAGCCTGCTGTCTCAGTTGCAAACGTGGAATACGTTAAAGGCGAGTACCTGTACTGTGCAATACGAGATAGAAACGGGAACGGGGGATTTTGTTGCAAGTTACACTTGCGGAGTACCGGGTGAGTTTAGCTCCTGGGTTTGCATCTGGCTTTGTGCTGCCCGCGCGTTTTATATTCGCCTTTAATAAAACCGAAGGGAAGAAATTTATATTTCAGTTTAGGAATTGTGAAAGAGGAAAACATTAAAATGGCTATTGAATTTGTTTTATGTTTTATATTTTAACCTTTGACCATATAATTTATCTAAGCTACGTCATTCAAAGCGATGCCTTAGTTACATTTAAAGATACAAATTTGCAAGCAATGGTTTAACATTTTTAAAGTTCAAGCCAAAACACTAATATATTTAGCATCATGCTTGTTTTCATGCATGCATAATAGATATGAATGCTATAACAAATTCTAAAACTATAAAGTAATATAAAATAATAACTTTTATTTCTGATTTTATTATATTAGATATGAAGTATCACCGTCACATCATCTAACTGATAGCAGCTGATTTCAATCTTCCCTATACCTTGAACTAAAATTAGAACCTATCTAATACGCAAACTTTTGTATTGAATTACGCATATTGTAATGACCCAGCAAATATATCGTTACGAACACAACAGTGTTATATAGGGTGTTTTTTTAAGCTAGATAGAACTTTAAATTGTAAAAAGTAACACAAAAAATTAAATTTTGATGAAACTTTTTTTTTTATTTGTTTCAGTATACTCTGACAAATCATCATGAATAGACTCACGCTTGAACAACGCTACGAAATTATCCAAATTTACTTTGAAAATCAGCTCATTTTTGAAGAAATAAGGTCCGATGATGCCACCAGCGTGAAAACCGCACCATACGGTGCATTTTTCTGGATGTAATGGAGTCTGTAGGGTCTGTTGTGGATTGGTCTCACTCCATATGCGGCAATTTTGCTTATTAACAAACCCGTTAAGCCAAAAATGCGCCTCATCGCTGAACACAATTTTGCGATAAAACAGTCGTCTATAAGTTGCGCGAATCGACGACTGATTTTCAAAGTAAATTTGGATAATTTCGTAGCGTTGTTCAAGCGTGAGTCTATTCATGATGATTTGTCAGAGTATACTGAAACAAATAAAAAAAAAAGTTTCATCAAAATTTAATTTTTTGTGTTACTTTTTACAATTTAAAGTTCTATCTAGCTTAAAAAAACACCCGTTAGTTTTGTTTACATACGCAAAGTTATCCATTAACGGGTATAAACGAAGAGCAACGGTTTTACCAGTGATAACAGTTCTACTTCCATTTTCTTTATTGGCAATCCGGCCCGTAAGAGCGCAGATTTTTGTGTCGGATATGCTTTCACCGCACCGCGCCCGCCTCGATGAAGACAATATACGAGCCTGTCTAATTTATTTCATGGGCATTATTTATTTACGGAGAACACAGATTTTTCCATTTCAAGAGAGAGTAGATTTATTTACCGCCTCATTTCCCTAAAACCCACTTCACTTAATAACCCTAAAAGAGGAGCCAAATATCTCACACGGAATCCGTTGGATTTTCGCTTCTACTCGGTCGCGCGACCGCTTTCCGATGGGCCACAATGTCGATATCGCCTATCCACCGTCTCAGCGAGCTATTTCATTATTCAGTCTCACCGGGTCTGTTAAAGATGGCAGCGATAGGATTGACTAATTTCGTAGTATACTTTAGATGATCGTCGCGTGGCATCTTCATTTAGGCTACGACCATTTTGCGGGCTTAGTGAGAGATCCACTCGATATCTTCCACCTAAGCACCTCATTAGTTACTCCCTTTTAAATTTAAAGTCAGTGAAGCTTCTTAACCTTCTCTATATAAATAAAACGGTATAAAAATGAAGCTCTGAATAATTTTGACGAAATTTTCTTAAAGTAAAAGTTTTACAACAGTGAAACAATTCATGACTTTTGTTTTTAATTTTTGTTTACGTAACTTATGTTGGGAGTTGCAAATCTGTATTGCGGCATGAAAATTCTGCAAGCGCCGTGATAACCTACTGATAAATAATAATAAATATGCCAGACATCTAACACACAACGCCATCTAGTCCCAAGCTAAGCAGAGCTTGTGTTATGGGTACTAGACAACAGACAACTGATATAAATACTTTTTTTTTTTGTAAATACTTACATATTTAACATAGAAAACACCCAAACTCCGAAACAAATATTTGCAGATCATACAAACATTTGGTCCGACCCGGGAATCGAACCCGAGACCTCAAGCTTAGCAGTTGCATACGCTACCACTAAGCCACCGAGGCAGTCGCTTCAATACAAACTTCTATTCTTAAACAATATCTGCAACAATTTCCTTATAGTAACTAATAATAAAATAAAATTTAATCCGTTTCATTGAATTATTTTCTCAGTTTATTGACGATAACGAATCGGGATACTATTTTTAAACAAAGTTAAATGTCATCAACCACATTTTAATTTGCACCAGCGGTGCTTGGCCTAAATTCATTGACTATTCATTCGTGGGCCGCATCCAATCGCGAAAGGTTGTGCTTACGCCTAATCCTCGCTCAGCGATGAAAGTCAAAGTAAAAGCAAGTTGGTTTTCGCTAAAAGCCCTTTGGCGAGGCGTCGAGGCGGCGGCAGAGGCACGTGCAGTGGCCATAGTCGCCTGCTATTATAGCCCAAGTGGTAAGTTTTGTACTCGGCTCATGGGCGATTCATCGGCGTCTCTCGTTAGGGTGCACGGCTGAATACCGCCTTAGCACTTCTCATTATTGCGTTTATAAAGGCGCCCATACAGGAGCCTGATTCACTAAGGCTCGCTTTGTTGGTGAAAGAGTAAATGGAATTGTGTAGACGTTTTGTTCGACAAAGTTCCTTTTTTATTCTTTGGTGTAAACGATCTGAAGAAAGGTATTTGTGGCAACATTATAACATTTCCCTAAATTAATGCTGATAAAAAGAAAAAACACAGTTGTAAATAACCAAATTGTTGATTTCGACATAGTTCTTTATTTAACTGATTCTTTATTCGAAGTGTTGGTTAAGCGTACTGAGATATATTTTTATAAAAAAATCCTAGTTAAATGTTTGATTTGCAGTGTAAGTAAAAAAAGGTGTCTTATTCAGATTTATGTATGTCTATATATATTCTATACTGAAAAGTATGAAATCTGTAATAAATATGCCAATAATTGCCGGAAGGTAGTGTAGGTCTAACAGGGCTTTGATTGCAAAATCAATAGCGTTGTGGCGTGCAACTATTTACTATTATTACTCCTGAGTACTGACCAGTGTCAGTAATATTAAAATTTGTTAAGTACAGTCGATTAGGGCGCGGGTGGGGGTGTTCTGCTAACTCGATTTCTCTTTATTGCAACGTTTAGCTATTTTGCTTAGCGTCAATCTGTTCAATTGCGGGTTCAAGGTTGTTTTCTGTTTAGTTTTAGCTTTTAAAGGGTAAAAATATTTGCCCTTTTTGACTCATTTCTGTATTTCTATACTAATTAGTTATAAACTAAGACTAATAGTTTAAGGCTAGATATTTCTATATAATTATTATTATGTAGCTATACATCAATATACCTTATTGATAAAATTGGTGAATAAAGTTATATTCACACATTAAAAATATGTAGATCATACAAACATTTCGTCTAATCCGGTAATCGAACCCGAGACCATAAGCACAGCAATCGACATTCCCTACCTTTGCGCCACAGAGGTAGTTGCACGATGTATAGACACGACGTCCACCACCCGTAAGGTCGCGTGCAATGCTGATGTATACCAAGCGTGTGGATTCATCATAAATTGTTTGCCAAGCAGCCTTCGATTTGTGAAGAAAAACTGACACCGACTCCGAACAGTGGCGAACACAAACAAGGATAGGCAAACACAATATGCAAACACCAATCCACATGTTCCTGTTTGCTGTTTGTTGTTTGCCATTGTTTGCCAAGCGTATGGACGGGGCTTAAGACTCTGTGTCTTAAGTCCCGTCGCCCCGTCGATTTATCTGACGCCTCAGGATTAAAATAAATTACTATAATCGTGTTCATGACAGGAAAATATGCTTCAAAGCATAGACTGGCTTAAATAAGAACTCGATAATCAAGACTTGTAGCATTTTTTTTATTAAATTTTTTGTAGCACCCATGTTCACGACTTTTTATATATGGTACTGGTCCTGGCAACTTCGTCTGTGTCTCTTTCAAGTCATGCTCGGCTCGCACTAAATAATAATCAAACTAAAATTAACTTATCCGATTAAGCAATAATTAGTAAGCAACTGTGTTAATCTGTCAAGAATAAAAGCATTTTATATGCCACTAGCTGACTCGGCAAACGTTGCTTTGCCATAAAAGGGAATATATGTTGTAGAGGTGGGTCAATAAAAATCGCGATGGAAAAATAGGGGTTGATCTTAGAGGGTTGAAAATTTAGGTTTGTATGTATTTACTAAAGCTGTATCATAAAAAAATAGAAATTAAAAACTTTGTCTAAAAAATAAAAAAAAAAATTTAGGGGTGGACTACCCCTAATATTTAGGGGGATAAAAAATAGATGTTGGCCGATTCTCATAGATACCGGATAAGCAGAAAAAATTTCATCAAAATCGGTCAAGCCGTTTCGGAGTAGTTCGATTACGCACCCCGTGACACGAGAATTTTATATATTAGAAGATGACGATCTCTTCAAATATTATTTACTATTAAAAAGTGAAAAAATACATACGGCTGTGATAGTATAAGTATGTATTTAACCAGTTCCAGATTTAATAAACATGGTATATTTATTATGAGTATTAACCACGACTTCATATCTTATTTATAAAATAAATATCCTTTAGAGCTCCCAGCTTGTTTACAGATGCATTTGCAAAATGTTATATAATATATACCTATCTAATAAGAAATGCTTTTAAGTGACTAAGACACTTTCGCGTCAAGAACGTTTGACTTCCAGCATCAAATTAAAAGTTTTATTCAACACCTTAACGTTTTGCATTCGTCAGATTTTAATTTAAATAGTAATTAATGAGAATGTACATTCACTTCGTATCAACCAAGTCTTTAAGATTTTTAATTAATAGTTCACTTCATATTAATCCATTTGTATATTAGCATATCTCTTAATTAGTTATACGGCTTAGAGTTTAATCGTTTTTGAGACTTTTTATCTAAATTTGTAAATTGAAAGCATCCACTTAGAATATAGTTATGAAAATTTTGGAGCCTAGCGGTCAAAACAAGCTATTAAAAAATATAAATTTTATCTTTAAATGTTTGGTTCTATGGGTGTTCATTATTTCCAAAGTTAGAAACGCTAAATACGCCTACTTTTGATAGTGTGTGTATGTGTATTGCGTTTTGCAATTTATTGGAGTAAATTAATTAGAATCTGTAAGTTTACACAAGATATTCGTCATTTGCAAAGTTAGAGCCAGGAAATATTGCATTTCTAAGTACTTTTAATTACAAATAAATACCTAAATATGTGGACCAGAATTTTGTAAAAATTAACTACGCAATACAATCATTGAAAAATATATATCGGGTAGTTTTATGAAAAATTCATTTGAGTATCATGTTAGTGTTATTCATCTGTTTTAATTGAAATTCCTATAAGCAACAAGAATTGAACATGCGCAAGACGCCTCTGGATTTCGCCCATTAAGTACCGGCTGCATTCTCCTCAGCGCCGGCCAAGTTTTCTCATTATGGCCGTCAGCGCCTCCCGCTACTTACACTTACGACCGACAAACATGGCGTCACGTATACGCACTCCAAACGAACTCAAAATGCAACACACATTTAATTGCAAGAAATGGTCTAGGCAACAGATACGCTCAAACTAGCGTCTTCTATTTCAATACGTCGAGCGTAAAATTTTTAGACTTAAGCCCAGAAGACTTTTTTAAAAACGGCAAAGCATGACTTAAGCAACTCATAAAAGTGAAGAGGGCTAAGATATTTCTCGGGGTGGGCGAGAGGAGCGGTTAGCCGACTTTTACACTGGTTTTATTGTCTCGGCGCCCCTCGTAAACCGTCCTTTGTGTTAGTAACGTCTCAAGTTGTATTAACACCGTGATAACTTTAGTGGGGACCGTTTGCTTCAGCGAGTCCGATTGGCTCATCGCCACCATTAGGGCGAGGTAAGCCGATAGTTTTGATTATAATTTAAGTGGTAGGTTCAATATCATTAATACGCGAGAGATTTTAGACCCTTTGATATTGAATTTCGTGGACCAACGGAAACTGTACCATAAATTAGAGGCATCCCTTAGAGGCGTCTCCTAAACGGTGTTTAGATGTTATGGTGTAATTAGGAAGGTCGTCAGATCGGTCGGGTCGAGTGCCAGCCCGTGTAGAAACTGTTTCACAAAGTTCATTGCGTATTAAATATTTCCTACATGCTAAAATTACTCATAGATGTTAGAACAAGACCCCAATCTCAATAGCAATTAATCATATCTCAATTTAAGATACTTTACTTTATAAAGCATTTTTTTTGTAATACATATACTATCCTGACTTGATATTTATTTTATAAACGAGTTGAATTAGTGTACTACTCGTATATATAGTTTAACAAGCGACTATGTAATAAACTATAGCACATGACGTATTATTAAGATCACGGCTTTTTTTATTAACGATTGATTTCCAAACATGTTTCACAAAGAAAAATCTGTAAAAGCTCATTATAATATCCTTATTTAAAGTCAGTCGGAAAAGAAGAAAACCCTGTTACAATTATTAAAATCCCGCATCTAAATGCTACAACATTCCAACTTTTTAATAAGGAAGTATTTAATTTCCATTTCAGGAGTTTTGACAGAGCGAAAACAAAACAAAAACTTAAAAACATACTGTATTTATAAAAGGAAAATGAGAATTGAGTTGATGTTCATACTGTTTCTTGGGGAAGAATTTTGCGACAAGAATTTTCCAATGAATTTAGTGGTTTCAATCGATTATGCCGATAATGGAAAAGTTTAATAGACAACAACAAAGGTCGATATAAGTTAACGAAGCTCACGAAAGCGAAATTCACGATGGGAGCACTCTGGCGGACAGGAAATTAAAAGACAAAAGAGTGGCGGTCAGGGCAGTTTAGACTCGGAAATGGAGGGCGTGCCTTACCCTCTGCGTTTTTTCATAGGCATCAAACCGCAACCACCTTCGCATGAATATTAAAAAGCAGCATCTATCGTATATTAAGTTGATATATCTGACTATGCCCGCTTTTATTCGAAATGTTGTAGGGACATTTAGATATTATACTACCCATATACTACCAAACTTCGCTTCACAGTGACATATTGTGGTTGCATTGATTAGAAATAAAAACAAATGTGCCCCGAAACATAAATGTAAACAATATTGTTATAAGAAAGTTCTAACTCCTAAATTTGCGCACGATTGGTGCAGAACTGTTTAAATCTTTGAAGAACCAGCTTCACTGTATATGTATGTATGTTTGTATGGTTGTGGTATATATATATATATATATATATATATATATATATATTGTTTCAATAATCCTTTATTGTGCTACTAAGTCTGGCATTGTTGCATACGTTTAAACTTAAATAGGTTCTTATTATTTGAATTATAAATAATTATAACATATATATACATCATTAATTTTTAATATTAAAGCCTTTTTATAAGGCAAAATTTTCTCAATATTGAACCGTTAAGCATCCAATCTTTTAGGTTCACGTGACGTCAAATACATTTGGAATGTAACAGAATTAATCCTTCCTAATACGGCGATCCCTAATGTATCAAGTATACATATGGTTTCTGTAATTCAGGCGGGCTGCCGTAATCCATTCGCATCGGGTGATATCGAGTTTCTGGGGGAGCCTAGATGCCGTTTCTCGCATCTTTATAAGGACTTTAACTACCCCATTGGATTGAACAATTCAGTTTCGTATTCGAAATACCATTGAGATGTTTTAGATTTATTATTTCTTCAGTTTAGTTACTTTATTTTGAGTGTTATGAAGTTATACAATAAATATATGACATATTTGATTAGTTGTAAGAACATCACACAAAAGTTCTGTTTACCGAATATATTTTTCGTTTTATTAATTAACAAAATGTATTATCGTAATACGACTACAGTCGATGATGACACAACGGAAGTTCAAAACTTTATTTCCTAATTTAATTTACATTTAGAATCAAAAACTTTCCGTGACACTGTTTTGCATTATTAATACTTCAGCATGGCGTGATCTCTCGGGAGGCGCACTAGAAACCATAAATTGAATTCCAACCTTCGCAATTAGTTATTCCCGCGCGTGAAAACTTTCTAGATCGTTCGCCTTCGTTAACAGATGTTACGGTGCTATTCATTATACATTCCGTCGAATTGTAATGCCGAACATTTAATTTAAAGTACCTACTGAACGCGCCTTTGTTAAATAGCCAAGTATTTTGGGTGGGTTGAGGAAGCGCTCGAGAAACTGAGGATTAGCGGTAAGAGCGGTGTTCGCTAGTTTTCAGTTTACGGAGAACACTCATCTGTTAGAAAATGTAGGACGATAAATAAAGGTGTTGAATGTGGAATTACGGGCGAGCAAGCCGGTCCAGGGTATGTGCCACTGGTCAACTTCGGCGTGATATACATTAACCTTTGTCAAGTGCCCTTACGTTCCACTAGCGGCACAAATGACAAGTCTTTCTTGTAACGCTATTTTGAACAACAAATCACGAACATAAATATTGCTGGTGCAATATGGTTAAAACCGGGCATCCTCCGGTCTATGCGACAGCGTACCGTTGGATACGAGTAATAAAAAACTTTTTGTGGCGAGATTACCATTTCGCCTCCACGGCACGTCTCTTATCGGCCTAATTTTGATCAAACAATTCCATTCCCCCATACAAATTGCGGAAAGGCACATTTGTTATCTGCAGTTTTAAGCAGAAATTATATTAAGATTTTGTCGAGCGATAATGCTGTATACTTTAACTCTCCTATCTGGTGTCTAGGGTGATAAATCTAGAGAAAGATCTTTATTTTACTAAAATAATAAACTATTATAAACAAATTGAATTAGTTTTTATCCACAGAAAATAGTTTTTCTTTACACATAGATAGAGTAATTGACAGTAAAATATAAAAGCACTAAATATGTCTATTGGTTTACATATTATTAAGTATTTATAACTATTAATTAACAAAGTAAATTATAAGTATTTCATATAAATGTTTTTTTTATTGTTCCAGGTAACCCGTAGCGTATACATGAGATGTTATGGGCTCCTGCGTAGCGAAGTGGCGCTGGTGGGTGGTAGTAGTAGCATGGACGTGGGGAGCGTCAGCGCGAACTTTATGCCCTGCGCGATGCGCGTGCGACGACGCCCTGCGTGCCGCCTCGTGCGCCAACGCGAACCTCGAAATCGTGCCTATACAACTCAACCCAGAAGCAACTCACATCAATCTCACACACAATGCCATCGACAATCTGCTTTACACGTTTGGATTCTACACTCAACTAACTGTTCTCGACATTTCTTACAACAAAGTCGTGGATTTAGGTAGTAAAAATTTTGAGAATAATATTGAGATGACACATCTCAATTTGAGTAATAACTTTCTAAAGCGTTTGGATAAAGAAACGTTTAGAGGATTGAAGAGTCTACTTGACTTAAATTTAGCAGATAACGAAATATCAAGTATACATGTGCAGACGTTCAAAGATTTATCTGCGCTAGAAAGACTCGATTTGTCAAACAACAGACTAGTGAAGTTTGAACCAGAAACTTTTAAGCCGCTGATGTCATTGAAGATATTATCGCTCAAAAATAATTCAATATTAGATATACCTTCTCCTAACCTTGGTTTTGTTATAAATTTGGAGGTTTTAGATCTTTCAGAAAATTTAATTGAGCGAGTAAACAAACTTGGTATTCCACACTTACAGGAATTGAAGCATTTAGATTTAAATAGTAACCTAATTGAAAATGTGGATCAATTGGGATTTCACAACTTACCATCACTGCGGCATTTAGATTTAAGTGACAATAATATGACATCGATTCCAACGTCAGCGTTATCGAAACTATCAAACTTGTCTCATTTGTATCTAAGTGGAAATTTTTTTCAAAACATAACAGCGCTTTCCTTCCAAAGTCTCTTTCATTTAAAACATCTACATTTGAGCAGACTTTACGAACTCGAGAAAATTGATTCAAGAGCTTTTGTGGACAATATAAATTTACAAAAAATATGGATGAATGAAAACCTCAAAGTGAACGAAGTTCCTCCGAGACTGTTTCACGGTAACCCAAAGTTGACCCACATATACATGCGAAATAATGCACTAGTGGCTCTGGAGGCTGCTAATTTCCCTATAGATAGGTTGCAAGAGCTAGAGATTTCTGGAAACCCGTTTGTTTGTAATTGTTCTATATTGTGGTTATGGAAACTGGGAAGAGAGAGTGAAATAAGTAATAAAAAGTCTGGAAATGCAAGCTCTATATTAAAAATAGACTATGAAAATATTAAATGTGCAGCTCCAGCACATTTGAATGGTGTCCTGTTTGTACAAATTCCAGAGTCAGAATTCGGATGTTCAAATGGTTGGGTAATAGTAGCGGTTGTGGTACTTACAGTTAGTATCATAATAAGCGTTGTTGGTGGTGTATTGTACTTCATGGGACCCTTGAAGAAGTGCAAAGGTGATAAATCAAAGCAAGTAATGACAAGTGTCATGTTGAATGGTGACGTGTCCAAATTAGGGAATGGGCTGGGGTATTCAACACGAGGAAGAGAGCAAGAAAATAAAAGAGATGTCGATCGATATCTCATGATCGGCTCATCAGTGAGTAATAACTTCCATTCATTGAACCCTCCTTGGCATAGCGTGGACAAGAATCCATATTATCAGGAGGATAGCGAAGAGCATATTTACCAACAATTTGCTTACGAGACAATTCCGCACCACAGAACACCTGAAAAACCACACATAGTGTACGTCTAACATAAGTTGTGCGCAAAGGACAATATCATGGGTATATTTTCTTTGCTAAGTTATATGAACGAAGTTGTGTATTGTCGTCAAAATGACGAAGAACATTAAATTCGCAATAATGTATATAGTGATATGAATAAAATGTAATATGTGATAGCTTTGTATATAGTCGTGTAAATATATTACTCAGTGCAGATAAAGACATTACTTTTTAGGTATTATCGATTTTGTACTTACTCATTTAGTCATGTTTTTAAACCTATTATTGATTGTCATTTCTCCTGTACGTAGACTTGACATTCACTTGTTTTGTTGCCTAGATCCTCAATCCTATGGGTATTACAATGTTTTAGTGCTTGTATAATTCTCTAAGATACTCAATAATAAATGAATATTATAAAATAATATACTATACATGATATATTTTTCAGATTTGAAACACCAATACTTGATGAAAACTTTGTACAAATAAGAGCAATATAGAATAATTTGAGATGTTATGTCGTTAATTTTTATTCGGTATTGTTATAGTATACTTATTAGTTATATTTAGAGATGAAACATTTTAACAGTAAATAACATGCTTAGAACATTTATCTGTCTACATTCATAAATATAATTATATACAACCAGTTGCTCTGATGCTAAGGGGTACAAATACACTATTATTGGCTAACAAGATGATTTCAATGAAAATTATTTTAATAAAATTTTGTTGATAGATATTCTGAAATTAATATTTTTGTACTTAGAGAATACATGATTATTGGGCCTAAAAGTTTTCAGATAAAACTATAGAGTTAGCATCCTAGTTTGAAATTTACCAAAATAGATTTTACCAATTAGCAATGTTGGAATCTAAATGTAAATAAATCTGAAAGAATATAATAAGCAAAATACCACTCACAAGTGCTTATATTATTATACTCTTTGAATACAATAATTCTCTTTAGAAACTTAGTCTTTTCGGAAAATATATGTAAAGGACCGAAATTATTTGATATAAATTAATGTTTTTACGAAAACTTTTAGGTCAATTTTTAAAGAATCATAGCTAAAGTAATCATTGTGGTTATAATAATTTTTATACATGTAAAGAATCCCTAATGAAACATTATAAAAATAATACCTGCTTCATAACCGATCACTAACCTACTCAGTCGATACCTACAGTCATATTGATAGTGTAAGGCTATTTATACATATGTACTATTTAAAGAAAAAACTTTTGTTATGAAAACTTATTTAAATATATAATGCATTAAAACAAACGACAAATAAACCATTAAAAATATCAATTGTATTTTAATTAAAAGGACAGGGCGGCCCAACTATATGAGATTCATTATTGGAGCGAGTTATACAATGACTGTTGTTGACCTCACATACCTCTGTTGTGAGATTAGCTAGAAAAGAAATGATTATTAAACTAAAATTAATTAACTACAGCAAAACAATATTCTACAATGTACTCTACTCGCATGAGTATTAAGCAGTCCTGCTATGAAATAGACTAAAAAAAAATATAATAGAAGTAGTACACACATACAGTATTATATTTTATGCATTTATTCTCAATAAATAGTCCATGAAGTTTTATAGGTTAATTCTAATTTTGATAACCATTTTAAGGAAAAGATTACTAGATGCAATACAGAAAAGCCATTGCGGCTTTACTATTTTGTTATTGTAAAAAAAAAACATATTTAACCCAAAAGGGCTTGGTTATCGGTATAACATTATTTGTTATTTTGTGTATATTACATATATTTTAAATATACATCATCACCTTCCTAGACTTTATTATTCCTAAAATTATTTGGGGTCGGCTACTAGTTCAACCGTTTTCACCTAAATATTAGTTTTCCACGGAGCGACTGGCATCGGACCTCCGCAACCCTGAGGGTGATCTGAATTCGAAGATTGAACTAGTTGTCAGTTTATTTGAAAGCACTGACTTCGCATTAACAATTGTCATAGATGGTAATCACAAACGGGACTGACAGCTTAACGTGCTCACCGAGTCACGGGTGGGAAATATCGCCATATTTCACACTCCGGGCTGCTATTAAAATTTCTTGTAAGAAAACCCCACAGCAGTCCGACTCGGGAATTAAACCCGAGACCACTTGATCGGCAGTTGCTTACGCTAACCACTAGACCAACAGTTGCTTACGCTAACCAGTAGACCAACGAGGCAGTCATATTTATATATGAAATTTAGAAAAAAAAACCTTTTTTTATGCTAGGTACTTCAACGATCTGATGCAGCATGCATTAGATGCGAGCAGTAGGTACAAAACTGACTTTTGTGGCAAATTTTGAAAGAGACGTTTTACAGTGGACGTCTTTCGGCTAAGACAATGATAATGGTGATGCCATATTTTCTGGATCTAGTTATTTTCTGGTATTGGTTTTATCGGTATTGGTTAATAGTCCGTCAATCAATTAGAATACCGTTGGAATAAAAAAAAATGTGGACACATCTACAGGCCTTTTAAATGTATCAAAATTACTTGTGTAATTGCTGTTAAGAAATATTACCGAGGGAATTGGAATTGCTAATGAAGACTAAACATGGCTACCGAAAGTATTCAATTATAAGTATATAATAGGTTAGTGTGGTATAATAGGCCAAAAGTTTCATTCCAGTTCTAAATCAATCAGTGGATGTATTAAAGTATTGCCACTCTCACACATATCATCACGTAAGTGATGATATCAAAGATCGAGAGTGGCAATACTAAGGTAGCTAATTTCCACTTCTGTATGGGGAAAGCCTAATATATTATATCCCGGCCGTGTACTAGGAAAAGCAATATTAAAAAATAGTGTCAAACTCTCAGTAAATAAATAAATCAAGTAACATTAAAACGAGAGAAATTGAAGTTATTATAATTTATTAAATTTTTAGATATTACGCTGTCCGGCTCGACCGGGTGTCATAGAAGATCAACCTAAACTGACAGTATATGTGCTGTCGTGTTTCGTTGGTGAGCACGACACCGAAGGCCCAATGATGTAGAAGCATCGGCTGCTATAGTGTGGGTCATCATACTGCATTATTACGTAATCTGCATTCGCAATGTATGGTGGTATTTCAATGCCAATGAAATTTACTGGAGCCTACGCTGAATTTATTTATTTTTATTTATTTATTTATATCTTTATTGAATACATACAAAATTACATAACAAAAAACAAAATTACAAAATTTCAAACAAATGAGTTACAAAATATGCAAAATATGTAACAATAGGCGGTCTTATCGCTCACGGCGATCTCTTCCAGACAACCATGATACGGATTTTTGTTTTCCAAAAATTTTGGGTAGCTTACATACAAGTAACACACACATACATATACATACATATATATCAATATACCTAAACATATATACATACAATATAACTACTTATATTTATATACAATACATACACAGATTGAATATAATGCTAAAGAGAGTTAAAAAGAAAAGAAATCATAATGTCAAATAATGGTCCTTCACCAGCTTTTTAAAAGCAGACAAATTTTTGGCTTGTCGAATTATCTCAGGCAAGTTGTTCCATAATCTAACAGCTTGCACAGTAAAAGACTTATCCGCAAACAGAGTTGAGTGTTTTGGCATTTTCAATATTAAATTCTCTGATGACCTCAGGTCCTTGCAATGTGTGTTTTTTAAGAACTGAAAACGTTCTTTGAGATAAGGAGGTGAGTGAGGAAGAAACAGAACACTGTATAGAAGAGAGAGAATATGTAGATTCCGACGAAAGCGTATTGGTAGCCACTTGAGCTTAGAACGAAATTCAGAAATATGATCATATTTGCGTAATCCAAATATGAATCTAATGCAAAGATTTTGAAGTCGCTCAAGTTTATTCAGTTGGTCTTCGGTGATGTCCAGATAGCTAACATCGGCATAGTCAAGGATGGGAAGTAGAAGAGATTGTGCGAGCGCAATTTTAGTGTTAGTTGGAAGAAAATTCCGTAGCCTTCGCATAGATCCTACTGCTGCAAATAATTTACGGCTGACTTCCCCAATCTGAGGACCCCAGGATAGATCCCTAAGTTTTTAACTTTATCACTGTATGCAATAACCGAGCCGTTGCAACAAACATCTGGTATCTGCTTAAAGTTTATTGTACAGAGTAACCTTGAGCTGCCCACTATCATTACTTGGGTTTTGTTTGGGTTTACACTAATTCCGTATTCCGTGCTCCAGTTGCATATCTGCTGTAAGTCTCTATTAATGACATCCACTGCTTGCGTTAAATTGCCTGGAGTAGTTCGTGTGTAGATTTGTAGATCATCTGCATAAAGATGGTAGGAAGAAAGTAATTGTTTAGTGATTGAGTTTATGAAAATTGCAAAAAGTAATGGTGATAGCACGCCGCCCTGAGGTACACCCGCAGATGTTGTACGCCAAGAGGAGCAAACATTATCGATACAAGCACGTTGCTGGCGACCGTACAGGTAACTACGAAACCAGTCAATTGCCGATGGAGATATGTTAAGTGAACACAATATACCTAGTAAGATATCGAAGTCAACTGTGTTAAAGGCATTGCTGAAGTCCAGCAAAGTGAGAACCGTTAGCTCACCCTGGTCCATGCCTGACCTAACATCATCCGCAATGTGGACTAGCGCTGTGGTAGTGCTATGGCCTGGACGAAAACCAGATTGGAAAGGATTAAGGAAACAATTTCTTGTAAGAAATGAGCTAAGCTGTGTGTAAATGAGACGCTCGAGGACTTTGGAGAAAAAAGGAAGGATAGATATGGGGCGATAATCAGAGATGGAAGACGGATTGCATTTCTTGGGGAGAGGAATAATTTGGGCCATTTTCCATGCAGATGGAAACGTGTTGATGGATATGGAATAATTAAAAATATGGCAAATTATGGGAAGGATTTCATCCAGGATAGGAATAACCATATTACGGCTGATGCCATCGACCCCCACAGCATTAGAGGTTATTGATATTATGCTCCTCCTAACATCACATGCAGCAAATTGACTTAAAAGAAATTCGGAACAGCTAGGAGTCGGCAGAGAAGAAAGATAATTTAGCGTTGTAGTCTTGATAGCTCCTCCGTAGTTGGAGGAAGCAGAAAAATATGAAATAAGAGATTCGATATCAACATCTTTTGAAGCACAAGTAGGACGTGACTTGCCAATCCCCAGTGACTTAAGAAACTTCCAGACCTTAATTGGGTCACCGTTTTCAACAGATTTATGAATATGTCGGCGTTGAGCATTCCTACACATCTTGTTGCAGTGATTTCTAATGAATATAAATTTTTCCCAGTTTAATGCTGTCGGGTTTTTCTTATACTTCGACTGAGCCCTTGCCTTTTTTCTCTGAACCTCTTTTATTTCCTCTGTAAGCCAGGGTGCAGGGAGATGTTTTACCTTTATTTGTCGCATCGGCGCATGTTTGTCATACAGGCTTATCAGATTTTTCGTGAACAAGTCAAGTTTTTCATTGACACATTGAGAATTAAAAACATGAGTCCAGTCGATGTTTTCGACGTCTCTGCAAAGATTTTTAACATTCATATCACGAAAATTACGCTGCGAAATTATTTTAGATCTAGGTTTAGGAGTGCGAGTGAGATAGGAAAGAAAGAGAAGGTCGTGGTAGGAAAATGAATCTGCAGAGCACTGACCATGTTTGGCAACGTGCCCCACAGAGGAAACAAGGATAAGGTCTAAGAGAGATGGATTATGGTTTGGTAGATTATGTGTAGGATTTAATGGAAGAATGGAGAGATTACTGGACTCGGTAACAGATCTAAGGTGGACAGAACGAGAATCATTTTTTAGTAAGCAAGTGTTAAAGTCACCCATGACTATACTTAATTTGAAAGTATAACAAATACTTATAATAGCATGAACGTATTAAATTAAAAGAAATCACAAAATCTGTTAGCAAAACAAGGATAATAACGAAGTATGAAACCGAAATCACTTAAAAGATTGATAATATCTATAAACAGTTATTGTTTTACTTGGCACCGACTTCAAAATTATTAAATAATTATTAAATCTTTTCTATTTAATTAAATGAAAATACGTATTACTTTGTGCGAAGTAATTTTCTCTTTTTCTTTTTAGTTTACTGTTTGATGTCGGTTTTGTTTTTGTTAAAAAATATTTTTATTGGCACCCCATTGAAGCACTTATAATGGAGGTCTCTCCTTGGAATGGAAGGTTGCGTATGTCCAGCAGTGGACTGATAAAAATTGTAATGGAACTATCGAAATCATGAAAGTGAATTGCAAAGGTGTGTAAATGGAAAAAAATGGCTGTCGTCCGATTGTATTCGTAAGTAAATTTAGTCGTTTAGGTACTGTCACTGTTTGCAGTGTTACGATGTTGCTTTCCATTATTGATTTATGTAAAAGCGCGAACTTTTATTTCCTACAGACTTTTGAATACTGCAGTATCATTCTGAACTCAAAAATAAATAATATTGACTGATTGATCGTTTGAGACTTTCATATTTAGCCCTTCTCGAGAGTTATTTACTATAGGGGGTAAGAAAAGTACCTAAACTTTGAATTCAAATCCAACAAAATCTTCTGAGAAATAATTTCTGTAAGAATTATTATGTCAGTTTTAATCTCAAGAATGTTTTATTATATATACTGTAGGGGTAGCATAATTATTAAGCTTAAGACCGATGTGGATCGGTCTTGAACTTAATAATATGGTAGTCAATATAGTCAAACAGACATATGGTGTGTTACGGCCAACACTGCTGGCAAGGTGTAGAAATCTGAACTGTGGTCCTTTTGGAGGTCATATTTCTAGAGCCTCAGGTCTCTCTTATTCTTCGTTTTTTATGAGTAAAACTTTTTATATAAAAATAAATTTCTCAGAGATAATAATGCCCATTCGGTAATTATGTACAAATTTAAGTTTGAACAATAGAAATAAATAAGTTACACGAACTTAAAATATAATATAAGAATGCACCCAGTGGCAGAAACAGTTACAATTATTTTGATCATTCATTGCAATTGAGGTGCAAAGAAAATACTTATCATTTTGATACTAGTAAATAAGTAGGAACAACTTTTAACAGATTCAATTATGTAAGTTTAAAAATAGGAAGAATAGAGACAGAGAACTATCAGAATCTATTAAAAGCTAAATAGTCTACACAGCTATTTTAGTTACTCATCAATTTACCGTAAACTGATGTAAATGTACCTTATAACCAATTAATCAGTAGATCATTAACAAAATAAATCACAAAATATTCACGTACGTACGTTAAAACTTAAAATTAACAGGAAATGTGCGGCACTAATGAATTTAGTTCATTGGCAGCAATTTGATTATGATAAAATCGTTTCGGTCAATATCGGACGGATGACATTCATTTGACGGCTAACAAGGGGTGCGTGAAAGAATGCTATTGAGAGCCTTTTCAACATGCACAATTGCCTATCAGTAGTGTGTTAAACGGCCCAATACGAATTTCATGTAAATTTTTGTGGAACATTGGAACATAATTTGCATTACCGGATGTAAGGGTCGATGGTTTTGATATATCATAAGTTTAACTCTTGTTTAATGTATGTTCCAATTATTATTCTATTAGTTAAATTTTGTACATCTAATTGAAATAGATTTATCTTCTGGATATTCATTTAGCAGTGACTTAACTGAGAAATAGACAACGCACAAAATGAGTTCACCTTATTGAAAATATATTTTCACTTTTTGTGTATACATTTATTTTTGAAGTGAAAACTTCTTTAGCGGCGCTGTGTACTTTTTTGGAATGGGTAAAAATGTATAAACTCGCATCAGGACACGTGACCTGATCGAAAATTCGTAAGACGGATGGAGAGAGGACGTATAAACTCGCGTCAGGTCACGTGACAGGACAGGCGGCGCAGGGCGCTTGCGCGAATGTTCGTGTGTGTATGTAATATAAATTGTCATGTTTGTGTACGATAGCGCAATAAATGAATATTGTATTCCACCACATATAACAGTACTTTTATACTGATAATGAAAACAATTCGTACAAAATTATTCTCTAACCATTCCAAAATATCAAAAATGCACAACGTTAATATTCAAGTTTTCACTTCTGCCGGCACTCCCGGAGTGCAACCCGTCGATTTTTATTATTTGATAAATAAAGGCTCAAACGACATGGAATACAATTGGGTATAGTTTAACAAAAAAAATAAATCCAATATTTCAGAGAACGTCCTAAAAGTTATTTTATATAAGTATATTAAATTATGTCCTATTAAAAAAATGGTAATACTATTTAATATTGTTAAGACTGATAATATAGGTGATACAAAATAATAAAGCTTGTTCAAAATTACTTCTTCGATTTCGTACGCTATCTTTCACAGCGATCAAGCTATATTTTAAGGTCTTATTATTGTAGGTTTAAAATAAAAAAATATGTAAAAAGCATTTTTACTCGTAATTTAAACGGTTTTATTGAAAATAGTGTACTAAAAGCAAAAAAAATATTCGGTAGGTCCCAGGTTCCAGTCATTACACCACTCTCTCTCATCAATCTAAGGCATTCATTGATCAGACAAATAATGAAATTGTTGGGCGTAGTGTAAACTGAGTGAACTGAATGGAAACACGGGATTTAATACAATTATAGTGGTAATCATGACTAAATGTATACCACCATTTTTTAGCGGCGGCCATCTTAGAATTGAATTTTTCATAGTAAACTTCTACTAGTCAAGCCCTTTCATTTGATACCCACATTAAGGTAGTCGTGACAAAATTTGTAAACCACCATTTTGTAGCGGCGGCTATTTTGAATTTACATTGAAACATAATATATTTTATTGTATTGTGTATACCAAATATCAGATCAATCTGTCACCAGGAAGGTGGTCAAGTTTCAATTACTAGATTTGACCCAAACAATCAGGGCAAGCTAAATAAAACCGTTCAAAGATAAGAAAGGAAAGTCGATATACCAACTTATTAAGAATGTATTTTTTTTTTTTTTTTTAAAAAGACAACTCCCACATTAGGAATAACATCCTGTGTCGTGGGGGACTTTACAAACATACATGAAACGGACACAAAGAACATCCAGACTCGGGACAACAATTCGTGGATCACACAAAGTGTTGTAGGTACCGCGTGGGATTTGAACCCACGACACTTGGCGCAGTAGCAAGCGGCATGGCGACCGCTGACAACACTCGGCCAACCGTGCAGTATAAAATTAATTACAAATAGTAATTCAAATTATAAAGAAGTCAAATTATATGTTGCCAGATTTTAGCCCGTGGCTCCACCCGCGTGTACGAGTATGTTGGTAATCGTGGTAAGGAGAAATTATATCTGTCTGCCAAATTTAATTAAAATTGGTGCAGCAGTTTGAAGCAGCAGAAACCGTGAAAGCGTAACAGACATACAGATAGACAGTGTAGTAGAGTTCCTCATGAATTAATAATAATAGTTTAAACTTTCTAAACATAGTTTACATTTTAGTCCAATACTTGCTTAAAACTAAAATTTTCTACATAAATACAGCACATTAAGCTCACTGTCCAAGTTGGATCATCTCATTGTATCCAGTAAGGGAGTACGCCACAGGGACTCGTTACATAGCCGGTAACATCCACAGATCTATAATGGAGATAAATGAATGTCAAAGCACTCAAATAACAACTCAGCTACCCTCAAACGTTAAAATAGCACGGGTTACTTCCATATAATGGAGTAAGCGTGTTGGACATTTGTTTCTCAATTAGTTCATGTTTAAACGTACCTTCATTTGGCTGTTATTAAATGAGGCCTTGGCAAAAGTCTAAATTTTTGTGAGGAAGAGTTTAGGTAGAGATAAAAATTTATAAATGGAATGACAGATATAATGTTTTTGTTTTGAAATGGTAGAAAGTTACACAGTTTTGCATATTAATCTCTATATATGCATGCATATTATATGCTAAATGTACGATGCGTTATTGTTACTGGTAACAAAATCAAAAGTTAACAGGAAATCATGAGGGAGTTGATATAAAATTAACTTAAATAGTGATATAAGATAAATAAAGGTTTTTGCGATTTATTTAAAAAAAAACAAGATATGAAAATATAAAACTATTTTGTCACGTAATATACTGTACTGCACTGCACTGCACATAATATTTGTTTATAGTCATCATCAGCCTACCGCAGTCCACTGCTGGACATAGACCTCTCTCTCTGCACGCAACTTGGTTCGATATTCGGCTTCTCCCGTCCAGCTCCTGTCAGTCGTCTTGCGCATATCATCAGTACACCTGACCTGTGGACGTCCTACACTACATTTGCAAGACGCGATTACCACTAAAGAATCTTCAAGATGTTTATAGTACTTATCATTTATTCATTAACGACCTACTTTTAAATTAATAATTAGTGAAACTTTCAACAGGTAATATAAAAGTACTGAATAATTATATACGAGTATTATATTATATTTATGGCTATATTTATGTATTGTGTGTTGATCTATGTACAAAATACAGTATTGATTTGTGTATATTAGTTTTATCCAATAACATCGTATCAAATATATTATTATATGTTAAATTATATTATTTTCTTTACGCACCTATTACATTATATTTTCACATCACCTTAAGGTTGACTGGCAGAGAATGCCCCATGGCATTAAGTCCGCCTTTGTGTAAAATGTGCATTAAGTTCAAATAAATAAAATTAGAAACATATTAATATTCTTTACATGATGTTAATCCTTATCTATATAAAATATTAATTACGTATACGTAAACTACACGGCTACGTATGGGACTAAACTAACTAAACTTAACGTAACTTCGGTAAAATTAAAAATGTACCCATTCGGTTAAAAAAAAACAAGAATGGAACTATAGTTTGTAATTTCATTAAAGTCGCTGCAGTATATCGCGAATGCCGTGACGCTGCCGCTCCATCAGCCTTGCGATATGTATGTACTAATTTATCCCTCTCTCTATCTACCCCTACAAAGGCTTGGCGGGTCAAAAAAAAAAGATATATAGTGTAAAAATAAACTAATTTAATATTTTTTTCACTATTAAAAAGCTACTTTATTCAGGAGTAACAACGGCACACTGTCACTATAGATGTAATCCTTTAGAGCAATCACTGGGTTTTTTTTATTAAACGTGACTAAGTCAAAGGAAAAAAAACTAGTTATATGTAAAAAAAATATTTTATAATAAATTTAAAACTTATAGTCCATGGGCCAGGGCCTGTTTTTCATAATGATTACTAACAATCTGAATATTTGTGAGAAGCTTCATTTTGACGAGACGCCCAACTTTTTCCTCCGTGAAAATTCTCGATAGTGAGGGCTAATACAGTATGGAGGCGTCAAAAGTGTTAAATGGGTGAATGTTAAAATTTTATTACTAACAGCTACTTTATTAATTAAATCTTGAAACAATTTTATAACAAATTGAAAACAATAATTGTCCTACAAAAATTATGATTCTATCAAAGTGTCCCCCACTCACAACATGTATCAACAACTAGGTCTAAAAAAATTATTACTAGCCGGCTGATTTTTCCATTGTGGCTTAGCAAATATTTCCTTTATGAACTGGTCACATTGTCCTACAAATTGAGTGATACGTTTTTCCAGTCCTACGCTCGGAAGTTGTACCACAGAACCCACAATTAAAATGATTACTAACAATGTGAATATTTGTGAGTAACTTCATTTCGACGAGACGACCAACTTTTTCCTCTAAGAAAAATCGCTATAGTAAGAACAAATACAGTACGGAGGCGTCAAAAGTGTTAAATGGGTGAATGTTCAAATTTTATTACTAACAGCTACTTTATTAATTAAATCTTGAAATAATTGTATAACAAATTGAAAACAATAATTGTCCTACAAAAATTATGACTCTATCAAAGTGTCCCCCACTCCCAATATGTACCAACAACTAGGTATTATAAAAAAATTATTACTAACCGGCTGATTTTTTTACTGTTGCTTAGTAAATATTTCCGTTATGAAATGGCTACATAGTCCTAAAAATTGAGTGGTATGTTTTTCCTGTCCTACTTTCGGAAGTTACCAATAATTCCTACTTAGACATGATATTTTTATAACTGTCCATTTGGTGAAGACGATACTCAATATGACAACATACGGAAAGAAAATAGACGTCCCACAGAGTTCTGTAAATTATTGAGAAGTTCTAATTTTAAAGAAAAATTGTTCAATTATAATTGAAGATTGGACAAAAGATGAGTTTGTGATATTAATGACAGGAAAGACTGTAAAGGTTAATTATGATCAGTGCTATGTTTATGAGGTATCCAGCGAAAATAAAATCAAAAGAGTGATTGATTATAACCTTTCTTGTTATCATGAAGAAGGTGACACCAAAATTGTGTCCCATATTTGCCAATTTAACACTAACTATCGTGTGCTGGTTCATTGTACAGATTCTGATATACCTGTGATAATGTTGGCAAATTTCAAATACTTAAAAGATGAAATTGAAATAATAATTAATTTAAGTACAGGTAAGAAAAAATTGTACCTGAACATAAATGAAATCTTTGCCAAGCTTGGAGAACAATTATCTCGTTCACTTGCTGTATGTCATATTTTTACGGGGAATGATTACAATCCTGCTTTTTACCGAAAAGGAAAAAAGGCCATTCAATATTTAAAAAAAAAATACAAAATTTCAAACAGCTTTTCTACAACTTCAACGATATATATTTACGGAATTAACAACATCCACTGAAATTTTTAAAATTATAGAAGAATATGTATGTAGAATTTATTCATTAAAAACAAAAAATGACATTAATAAAGGGCGATATGAATTATTTGAAAAAAGTTATAAATGCAAAAATGAAAACGAAAAAATTTAAAAAAAGAATATTATAGGATATGATCCCTCAAGTTTGCCACCAACAAAAGAAGAACTGTTACAGCAAGTAAAAAGAACTCTGTACATTAGCAGTGTATGGTGTAATGCACACATGCGAAGTCCCATAGAAAAAACGCCATAAAATTATGGGTGGACAGTAATTGAAGGCAAATACGAATACTATTGGTTCGATGCCCCACAAAGTCCGTCACTTGAAGAAATATCTTCTAATTTACAAGGTAATTTATAAATATTATTATTGTTTATTATTATCCAATTTATTAACTATTTTAATTATTTTATTAAAGAATCCGATAATATAGACGAAAATGATAGTAGGCAAGAAGATGATGATGTAGAAAGTGAAATTAGTAGCGAAGAAGAAACATCGAGTGAATCTGATGAAGATTAATTTAATAATTGTATATGTATATATTTTTGTATTTTATTCATTAAAAAAATATTAAAATTTAAAAAAGATCATATTTTTTATTTATTAAACAGTTGTCGTGCTACACCTTTTCATGGAATTTGTTTTACAACGGCTGCAGTTGCACTATTTAATTTTGAATAATTCTTGTCGGACTAGCGATAGATATGAATTTTTTTAGTAGGACACTGTTTTATTTGGGTAAGAAATACGCTAACCTATCATATATATTTATGTCCTACAGTTAGTAATAAAAAAAGTAGTATCGTAAAATTGTCAATTTACGAGCGTAGGACTGCAAAAATGTATCACTCAATTTGTAGGACAATGTGACCAGTTCATAAAGGAAATATTTGCTAAGCAACAGTGGAAAAATCAGCCGGCTAGTAATAATATTTCTAGACCTAGTTGTTGATACATGTTGTGAGTGGGGGACACTTTGATAGAATCATAATTTTTGTAGGACAATTATTGTTTTCAATTTGTTATAAAATTGTTTCAAGATTTAATTAATAAGTAGCTGTTAGTATTAAAATTTGAACATTCACCTATTTAACACTTTTGACGCCTCCATACTGTATTAGCCCTCACTATCGAGAATTTTCATAGAGGAAAAAGTTGGGCGTCTCGTCAAAATGAAGCTACTCACAAATATTCAGATTGTTAGTAATCATTATGAAAAACAGGCCCTGGCCCATGGACTATTAATTGAAACACGTCTGCGAAGATGGATGATTGGGTACTGGGTCCATATTTCCAGCGATGAAAGTCCAACCAAATAACAATAATAATTATTTATTAGATGGCAACTAGACCTAATGTGTTAGTAACAATTTCTTCCATCTAATATTAGTAACATAAAATATAAAGATTACAGTTTTTTTTACCTGGCTTCACTAGGACTGTCATTCCATGACGTTGCCATCTGAGCGCTTAAAACATAAGCATAAACTCGCTAATCTCACGAAGCGACAGTGGTGGTAATTCCGTTGTTGTCTTCACTAAACTAAATTTCATTAAAATTTGTTGTTGCATTATATACTTTAATCTCATCTGCTTACAGTTTATTTTGTGGATATCTCTAATCTCAGCTGTCACTGTATTTAGTTCAATACCAAATAAACGTTAATCAGAGGCACACGCCTGTTTATTACCTACTTGAAAAAGTAAAATTTTGCTTTGGCATAACCAAAACTAGTTAAATTTGATGGCCATAATGAAGATGAAATTAAAGTATATCCAACAACAAATTTTAGTGAATTTAAGTTTATTGATGACAATGGAATTACCACCAGTTTCTATTTACACTTAAATTGTTATCCACATAACAGCGCCGTTAACCAATAAAGTTCGTTCAGCTATACTCAACAACATTCAATAAAAAACACACCGGGAATATGTTCCTTGCCCAAAGGCCGCAGCGGAAAATTGAGAGTGATAAATGTTTTTTAGATATGTGACACCCGAACGTTTGGTTTAAATTTGCCAATGGATGGACTGACAGTTTTAATGGGCTTTGTAAGGGAGTGTGCTGGAGCATGCATTTTCAGACGTATATATATATGGGTAGGTACATACAGACCTATCTTTTGTATGGCGCTCCCAATTTTTCGTACATAGCCTACCCGATGCCCAGTCTATTGGCTTTTAATTTATTTCTCTGAAACGGTTTGCTTCGTTTGCCGCTAAATTAATATGGCTTTAGCAATGAAACTGGGTTTTATAATTGAACCGATATTTTCGGGCTGTTTTATAATAAAACAAGGTTTTATTATGCTTTTCAATTGTTGTGCAAAATATAATTCACCTTTCATAAATAACGTTAAAAATTCAGACTGAAATAGAATTCTAGTTGAAGGCGATATATACTTGGAAAGAACCTCGCAGGAAAAGTTTAGTTAGATGAAGGAATTTGTGATAACAAAAGAAAAAAATAGGAAAGCACCATTATTCTTCAGTTGATAACTCTTAAAATAACTTGGTACTCTTGATCTGAGTTCTGTTAGGAACAGAATTTCTAGATTTTTGAAGACATGAGATAGTGTTGCTGAATTGCTTAAATTGACAATATTATTTCTACTAAGTCCAGGATTCCGTTCGAGTGTTAAGCATTACATTTCTTAGACTAGCAATTTATTTTTCTGTTATACATATGAATATATGATGAAACTATTTTTTTTATTGTTACTATAATTCTTAAGAAAACTCTTAATAGTAAAAATGGGAGCGAAAGCCGCCATAGTGCCAAAATTAAAGCAATTTTTCGACACTAATAATTATATTATACTCGTATAAATATTAGGTTTATTTGCTTAAACTCTTTATACACACGACTCACCTGTAACACCGAAGATTTTAAAAAACTTTGTTCTTCAAAACTTAATTTCCATTTCTATCCTTCCAAAAATATCTTTGTTCAAAATCAACAATTAAAGTCCTGGAACTTAACCAATATAATTTCCTCCTATCGTAAATCAAAGACCTCCGACAATAATAAATCACAAGTAACAAGTAAATTAGAGAATTGATAGAAGTATTATCTTGGAGCCAATCGATTTCTATAAAATGGAACCAATCAAAACATGGAACATAAAAGGGCATCAATGAGAAAAAATAAAGACCTTTTATCCCCATTCTGAAAGCGGCTGAAACGGCAACGTTACAGCTAGGGTGGCACGATTTATTTCACGACAGTACTCGTTATGGCACCAAAGGGACAGTAGGAGAATGCAGCCTGCAACATTGTGGGCGCAGAGCCGGATCTACAACGCGCCGTCTTGACTATGTTTTAACAATAGAAGAAACGATGTTGAAGTAAGACTGTTTCACAGAATCTGGTCGCTGTTATCGGTATAATTTCAAACAACTTAAGTCTTGTTGTTGAAAGCACCATTTTCATTCCACTGCCAATAAAAACAGGAAACAATTTTAAACAATAATTTCAGAGGTGATTAAAAAATACAGAAGCCCTGGCAAATTAAACATTGTTTGTTATGTCCATAACCAAAACTCACAAAAAAGAAGTAATCTAGGTAATCTAAATAAATGAGAATCCTAAGCAGACTTATAAGTCAGTAATGTTGAAAACATTTCACCATGCTATTAATATAGCAGCATTTGTTGAGTCGACCTAGTCACTGCAAATATTTTTACAACCTTCAATATAAAATTTCCGTCCCCAATAATCCCAGTAGTCGTCGGTCCGGCCCTGAAGAGGGGACTGTACAATTCCCGTATTATATGACCACAGATCGGAAGATCAGAAGCGTATTCTGTGGATTGTGTGTGGGAATTGGGACATTTGAGTTTCGTGCTATTCTTGTTAATTAAATTTGATGTTATAAAGTTGTAAAATAGGAGATTTTGAGAGTAGATTTTTCTATTATACCGATAAACAATTATAGATTTACTGTTAGTGTACTTACGCAATTCTGAAGCCAGCGTGTCTACTTTAAAACTGGTAAATCTGATTCTATTCTATAAGATTTTAGTGAAACTTCTTAGTTCAAATTTAGATTCAGTCAGATTCAGACACAATTATGGATCTTTCTCTCCTTGACCTTAACATACACATTCATGAAAGCATAATTCAGAGTCAGCCATAGATAATATTTAAATAAAAATGCTTCACATTATAAAAGTTTTTAATCGAAATGCGATAAGTGAGCTGTTTTTACTATTAAAACGTGGATGATCCCTCCCATCAGGTTACATCTGACTCTTTCCACTCTGAACTGCCCCCAAGTGAAGTGTCTCAACGTTCTAAGACCGACTCTCCTACTTTTTGGTGACCGGATCATCCACTTACTGGTATACGAGACTAATCCCTCAAACCACGTTAAACTTTTGTTTAAAAACACATTATTATACAAGCACTCTTTGTATTCTAATAATCTCAACATAAGTCTCATATTTTTGCTTGTACTAAGCTAACTTGTAATAAAATTAGTTGAAAAACTTGAAATAGATACATACACTTTTATGTTACTATATATTATGCCATAAAAAACATGACACATTCGAAACATAAGATTGTTTTAAAATTATTACAAACTTTTATACATTTCAATATGTTTGATATTCCTTTGTAATACTTTGTAATACTAAAGTTATAAGAGCTGTGTCGCCCTTTCAGTCCCTTCATTACAGATCAAAGGGAGGTTTAGGGTTTAAGTTTCGGTCACTCGGTGAAAAGTAACAAAAGAACTGCTCAAAATCGGTTTTCAGTGAAGCAGGCCGGTGTATCAGTCCGCTCGAGCCTGGCCTTCTGTGGCGTTGGATAACTCTGCGGCAGGCGGCGATAAATAGTATTAGATGGATGGTAATGAATCGATTGATTTCATGACATACAATATGATAATTTTCATTTCAAATACAAAACAGTGATAAATACGTATATAACGTATTTATCACGAGTATATATTAAAAAGTGGAGCAACAACTTTGTACTCCTTTTTGCAAAAATTACTCCTCCAGAATATGAGTTTTGCTCACTTAAACTTTACGTGGAAGGGGAGTCCAGAAAGTTACAAAAAATAATTAAGTGAATTATGGTCGAATTTTTACCATTGGCCGACCAGTAACTAATAATTAATGACACTATCTGTATTTAGACTTAAGACTAAGTCTTTTACACATAGACTACTTGATAGTAAATAAAAAGTTATTTTTACAATGTTTAAAATAACGTTCAAATGATTAAGTATTGGCAAATATCTGTTTTGAATGTTTTGTAAACGCTTTGTGTTCAGGTTCAGAATTTTAGGTTAGATATTCTGCGGTGCGAATGCTTTGGCGGATGCTCAAATTGTGGGACAACCTCAATTTCTATCATGATATTAAAAATAAATATCAGGCTCGAGCGGACTGATACACCGGCCTGCTTCACTGAAAACCGATTTTGAGCAGTTCTTTTGTTACTTTTCACCGAGTGACCGAAACTTTAACCCTAAACCTCCCTTTGATCTGTAATGAAGGGACTGAAAGGGCGACACAGCTCTTATAACTCTTGGGTTCCTGCCGTCCATTGGCGTTAGTTGCCACTTACCATCAGGAGAATCGACTGCTCGTTTGGTGCCCATACCATAAAAAATAATACAATTCAACTCCCGTTAAAGTATCGTTAATTTAATTTGTGATCCCATGATTAACAAGTGATAGTAACAAATAATGATTTTCAGTGCTCATCACTAGAAGCCAATAATACAAGTCAATATATTTTATTGTTGAAGATAAAATCAACTAGGGATGTTTTACGATTACCACTCCCCTAATAATATAAAAGTTATATATGACACTGTCGTCTATTCTTCTAAGATAAGATTCTTCTTCTAATATAGAAATTATTGTAGTGGTAGTTCAACGGGTGTATTAGATCATTGGTTTCTATTTCTCTAACATTTTTTTTATTTTTCTGTATTAGGAACGTTTTTGAAAACGTCCTTCGTTTGGTTTCTCATGTACGTTTATTTTATTTTCAAATGAGAATACGTAAAAATGCTTAAATATGTTCTTAGATGGAATTGTCTTAAAATTTATGCATCGAACCGCCACAGGAACCAGATAGGAAACCTCTTACCTACTACTTCGATTATATAATTTTTTAACGGTTCGATATAACACAACACAACTGAATCATTAAAACTCTTTAATCCACAACACCTGGATTAAAGAGTTTTAATGATTCAGTTCCAGAAGTTTTATCTAGCAAAACCATTTATAAATGTACACCATAAAGTATGCATCCTATAAAGTATTTAGGAATTTGTAGTTTGAAATATAAAGGTTGTCTGGAAGAGATCGCAGACTGCGATAAGGGCGCCTATTGTATCATTATTTTTATTATTTGTTTATATTCTGCATTACTTGTTTTATATGGTGCACATAAAAAACACTAATACATGGATTTTAAAAAATAGCGAAAGTTTTTCCAAAAGAATAAGCGAAACTTAGGTTAGGTAATATATATATGAAAACATTGAAATCGAACTTTGTAACGTTTAATTTTATTCCTGAATTTGATAGCCTCCTTGTTTGACAACATACATGACAGCAGCAGTAGCTATTTTTATATATTAAATACTTTTAAAATAACAGTTATTGACCGTAGAATAATTAATAGTTGTGCAATACATATTTATAGTGACCCGTTTTTTTGTTTACCAATTAGTTATTCAGAGACGTAATGTACACAATCTAAATATTTAATGGACACCTGGCACGACCATCTGCACATTTCAACGTTTTGAAACATGTTCGAGAAGCACACCTGCCACACGTTGAAAACTATTCTTATATTTATATTATATGCGTATAACTTGAAAACACAGCCAAGCTAATAACATAACACACACATATTTTAGCTTGGGATGTAACTCATTTTAGGGCTAGTTTCATCATTTACTGGTAAAGTCCCTGATGGACTAAAGTGAGCTGATCTGCGCGATAACTACAGCTTTCTCGTTTTACAAGTGTACAAGTGTGTTACAAGTGTATATATATATATATATGTATATATATGTGTGTGTGTGTTATATATATATATAACAAAGGTTATTAATATATATGTATTAGTAACCTTTGTCTGTTTTATATAAAATTTATATATCGTATATAACTCTATGAACCTTTACCAGGAACTGGTGAAAGTGGCCCTAAATCTACTAAATATTGTTTATTATGTTAAATAGTAAAACAATAATCATGAAAATTTTATGGATCGTTAATTTATAGATTCTTATGCATTAAGTAAATACTAAAATAGCTCCTGTACATCTAGCGATAAAAGTGTAGCTACTAAACGATAAAATGGTACGAAGAGCAATGATCATTATACTATAAAATAATACTTACTCTAGAGCTCAAATGTAGATCTAAACTTCAACCAGTGCAGCGGATAAATTATTATAAATAAGTATTTACAGTGAGTAAGTAAATTAATTCACAGATTGAATGTAAATTGGTAAGCCCTACAAACGATATTCGTACATATCGTTTGTAGCGTTTACCAATTTACCCCAACACATAATTTAACAAGAGTAAATCAACACAGCATTCACAATATTATTGTAATATTTTTAGCGTATTATGTATGTTGTACAGCTAAAGGGTTCCATATTTGGCTAGGAACGGTAAACACAGCCGGAAAGTCGATGTAATTTTATGGTTTATGAATAAATTTACTCCCCAGGGAGTGCAATAATTGAGACTCGAACAGCAAGTTAAACGGTCAGTCTGTCTGTGTGTACAGACTGTTTGTTAGTAGAATATGATATACTGATGTATTATTTGTGCAACTCCATTTCGATAAACATAATATTGTTGTTACGTACATTTGTTAGTATTTAGATAGAAAAGTGTTTGCGAACATAATAGAGAAAAAGGATGAGTAAAATGAGAGAATTAATGTAATTCACAACAATTCTTTAAGGATACGAGTAAGATAACTTTAGTAAATTACGAACTGTTTAGTGCATAAATATTTTCGCAGTTTTTCACTTTACATTAGTAGACCTAATATTCTGACTGTTATACATTATACACCACCATTTTTCAATTTGAATACATTAATACTGTGTTTTGAAATAAACACTAAATATAACTTTAAAAAAGTGATATTTTGTTGTTAGACGAGACAGAGACAAACTTCTTAGCACTCCATGGATTCACCGTGCGGGTGCCGGGTCCATCGTGTGGCAGAGGGAGAAACTCAAAGCAGTTCCCAGGACTTACGACCTGGATGTAGGTTTAAGGAGGCCCCCTTTAAGATGCGCATCAACGCTCACCTTCACTGCTCGAGTTTCCCGCCCTACCTAGCCAAATTTGGTAGGAACCTGTTAGTGCAGCCTTGGATACTCGTTCTAAAATAGAACTTACTGCAGATCTCGACAGGCCAAGGTCTTTCAGAAGGTTATAGAGAGATTTAGCTGGTATACCTCTCGCTCCTACTTCTACCGCGTATAAATTAACCACATAGCCATTTTTGTTAAGTTCAGTTGTTAGATCGTAATATTTATTTAATTTTATTCTATGGTCTTTAGGAATATTAGTTTCCCACGGAACAGTAAGCTCTACTAATATTATGTGTTTAATTTGTCTAGAGAAAAGGAATATGTCCGGTCTGGATGACGAAACACCAACATCCTCTGGGATTTTATAATGCTTATCATACGTATCCATCAAAATAGTCCAGTCAGGTGCAGTACCTAGGATTGAGAAAGGCTTGCTTTTAGATTTGGTAGTTGAGCCATCCTTTATAAAGTTAATTTCTCGTTTATTTGTAGTCAATCCTTTTTGGGCTCTAGCTACTGAAAGACTTACTGCTTCACGTATGATTTCTAGTACTCTATCATGTCGGCGTGAGTAATAACCCCTATCAAGCAGCACCCTGCAACCTACCAGTAAGTGCCTAGCAGTACCTACTGCCTCACCACACGTATAGCAAGATTTTTCAGATGCTTTCCCCCATCTCACTAGGTTACTTTGGTCTGGGAGGGTCATTTGGAAGGCATTCAGATAGAATTTTAACAGGGCAGGAGACCAATTATATAGCAAGGTGCGCCATTTCAGGGCTAACGGGATGCAGAACTCACCTATAGTTAACCACTCACTTTGCATTTCTAGATTCATTGCATGCACTTTATAGATATCATTTTCATCTTGTTGTATAAAGGATTTTATTATTTCTCGGTCTCCCTTCTTCTTTGCGAAACCCAGCCCGACTCTATTAAACTGTGCACCAGCCATAAATTGTTTATGGAACTGAAGTCTTGACTCAAGCTCTGTAACATATTTATCTTTTGGGAGTGATGAGACTATTTCATCCTGGGATTGTCCCAAGACATGCATTTTGGTAACTCTGAGGTGTTTATAGAGTTCCGATGGCTTCTTTAACTTCATCCCAAAATTGTTTTGATCCCTAAATAGAGTTGAGGGGTCAGCTGAGTGTGCAATTCCGAGCCATAACTTCGATATCTTTTTGACATTTGCATCTAGTTTTGCCAGGAGGCTTTTACCGATGTCATATACAAGGAAAGACCAAGTCAGACGCGACGTAAGATAATTGTCGTATATCCAAACTTTTTTAATATTGTTTAATGGTTGTTGGTCTACCTTATTTAAGTCATTAAGAAAATTTTCGACAGTTATCTCTAAGGATGGTGTACGTCCTTTGTAATCAATTTTTCTACCAAGAAATTTGAAAGGCACTGCTTCAGCAATCGTGGTTACACATTGTCCTCCTATTGAGAGTCCCGGATCATATGAGGTATATTTGGTATTCCGTCTACCCAGACATAAACAGTGGCATTTACTTGGCTTTGCCCTCAGTCCGTCAGTCCATGTACAAAACTCATCCACTTCAATTAATAACTTCTGACATTGTTTTGGATTACGTGTCAGTATTGCAAGGTCGTCTGCAAAGGCTAAGATGGACTCTGTGTATTTGTTGTTTATTTTAAACCGATAGCCCCATTTTTTCTCATGACTTATTAACTTATCTATAAGAATATTTATAATTATATTAAAAGCTATTGGTGACAAGCAGCAGCCTTGGAACAACCCTACATTATAATGCAATGGTTCTGTGTGTTCCTTGTTTGCTGCTATGGTAAATTGTAATTTAGAATAATAAGATGTGATTATGTCGATAACCACAGTAGGAAAGTTATACCACTTCAGGGCGAAAATCATCAGTTCATGCTGTACAGAACCAAATGCGTTTTCAAGGTCTATCCAACAGACCGTTATTTGCCTCTCATGCATTCTGGCATCTTTCAAACTTTCCGCTAATAATGTGTTATGTTCCAGGCAGCCAGAAATACCGGGCAAGAACCCTTTCTGGTGGTTTGGCCTGAAATACCTATTGCTGATCATGAACTTTGTCATTTTTGTTTGTAGTACGCTAAAGAAAATTTTGGAAATTGTATTGGTTAGTGCTATCGGTCTAGTATCTTTTGGGTGAATTACTTCGTCTTTTTTTGGAATGAGGACAAAAATTGCTTTGCCAAATGATGTTGGTATTTGCTTCTTTGACCAGATTTTACAAAATACGTTTAAGATTTAGGAAGGAAGACGTAGGAAGTAAAATGTAAACGTTTTTAAGCTTTCAGCGTGGGATCAAACCAGGCTTCAATCAAATGCTTGGCTATATTGATAGAGCTTCGAAGAATTGTAAGGATTTCAGTAAGCGCTGTGCTTTAGAGATACAATCATTTATTTTAAAGCTAGCTTTTGTTTACAACTTTACTTACTATGTAATTGAAGCAGTATTTTAAAGACTTTTAATCATTAGACAATTATCTAATAGTTAAAAACCTTAGTTTTTGTAGGTTATCTAGAATTTGACTGCCTCGGTGGTGCGAGTGGTAGCGTAAGCGACTGCTGTGCTTGAGGTCTCGGGTTCGATTCCCGGGCCAGACCAAATTTTTGTATGATCTGCAAATATTTGTTTCGAAGTTTGGGTGTTTTCTATGTATTATATGTATGTATTTACAAAAAAGTATATATGTATTTATATCAGTTGTCTAGTACCCATAACACAAGCTCTGCTTAGCGTGGGTCTAGTCGGCGTTGTGTGTTAAATTACTCGATATTTATTTTTTTATAATCTTTCCTTTTTTTATACAGTTTATATATTTTTTTCTTTTATTACATAGGGGGCAAACGAGCAGATGTATCGCCTGATGGTAAGCGATTACCGCCGCCCATGGACACCCGTAACACCAGAGGCGTTACAAGTGCGTTGCCGGCCTTTTAAGAAGGAGTACGCTCTTTTCTTGAAGGCTTGAAGGTCGTATTGGTCCGGGAACACCGCAGGCGACATTACGAACAATATTCATTTACTTTTGGTATGCATTTAAAATCATTGAAGGGTACAAGCCTTAATGGTCTTAGATCACCACATGTCCTGTTTTGGATGTTAATATTTTATTAGATAAGGTTATAACAGAATGATATTATTATAGTCCAAAGTAAGTATTTATGACTTGACGTTGTTGTCAAGTTTGACTTTGTGCCGAGGTTGAGATATGATAAACAAAACTAACAAAGGAAATAATTTAATTTTTTGAAAAAAAACTGTAACTAAAATAATGCAGACTTTGTTGAGTTTCAGTTTTTAAACTGCTTAATTTCAAAACTTTTTACATTGAGAGATCTAAACAGATGAACGAACAAAAATTGCCATAACGATTTATGTAATAAAATATTATATTACATTATACCCAATAATATACTCCAAACAGACAGTCTAACAAAAAAATGCTGTGTTTATTTATTTTTTTGCTTATAAAGTAAGGCACTTTTAAAATATACAACGTTTACAACCCCAATATTGTAACAATCAAAAGAACGGGTTTTGCTACTACGATGTGAACGTGTACAAACTTTATAAAAACATATAAAAAAGTTAATAAGAACAACAGTTATGTGCACTCTCATAGCTTTTAAAAACAAACATTTGGAAGTTTTAATTTAAAATCTTGTTTGGAAACTAGTATAACTACCTACCCAATTAAAAATTTGATAATTAGCTCAAGTTGGCATTGTTTGCTTAGGATTTAAAATATGAATTAATCTAGATTTTTATCCGCTAATATAGCAGAAAGAGGGTTTATTAAGAATTACAGCACAGTTTGTTATTAACCACATATTCGGTAATTTACTCCTTTGAATACAGTAGCATATTTCTCTTTGTTCAACCTAAATGAGAAGGTAAATTTACAGCTTGTATGCCGATACACACGATAGAATGTAGATAATTAATGTTTTCAGTTTTATTACTTATTACTTCTATAGCCTTGATTTTATTAGTGAAGTTTATAGGTCCTGGTAGAGATTAATAAAAGTAGAAGTACGTAAATACATGAGTTGGCTTCAACGAAAAATAATAAAATTTGTACAAAACGGAGCCATTCCAGTTAATATGAATCTAATAATACTAATGTTATAAAGCTGAAGAGTTAGTTTTATTGTTCTTTTATTTGGTTGATCGCGTTAATTTCAGAAAGCACTTTTCCGTTACGAAATATTCGACCACACTACGAACGAAAGCAGAGAAAATTTGTCATTGATACTCCTTCAATGACTAATTTTACAAAAACGAGCGAAAATTATTCCTTTTAAGAGCTCTCATTGCGTGCGCTACGTAAACTGTTAACATTTCACAAAAACAATGTATGAAATTATTATTTCCCTTTGAAAGTTAAAAGAAAACAATGATAGCATATGATTATCTTTTATGGTTGGCTCACTATAACGTTTTTATGGTAAACAAAATGGTTCCCGCTGTTATAAGATCACGCTACGGGCAATAGGAGCCGCAAACAAGGTTGCACGAGTCAACTAGTCTAATAATATAAAATTAAGTATTCACGATAATGATATGTATGTGTTAGTACTACAATACCCGACAAAACCCAAATCCATACACCAAAACACTCATATACATTTAAAAAAAATTTTGCATCTTAAAAGATAAAGTCAATAACAAAAACAAGTTTATTATACTAAAAATATTATGTATAATGATATCGTCATCCGCATAATCCACAAGAAAAATGAACAACCACATTTAGTTGTAATTTTTTTGCGTAACTGTAAGTGGATTACAATGTTAATTTTATTGATGGCAAGACCGAAGGATAGACGTCGGCGTCCGTCCGACCCCCGATATTAGTATGCCGATGGTGGGAAAAGATAAATTTGTTGGTGGAACATTTAATTTATGCGATTTTCTAGGGAGGAGTGCGGCCACTGTAAATGTATTTTTACTTAGTGTTTTAGAAATTAATGTGTCTCATAGCTATTTACGAAGCTTTGAACTACGAACCTTTTGAAATGCACATATTTACTATATTCTTATTTTGTTTATTCTAGAGATAAGTAAATGTGGTTATTTCATTTTACCCGTGGGATAGCCTTCTTATCATTTCTGCCGGGCGTCCCGAGACGCACACATTTTTTTATTAATTTAAGTGAAGTATAATAATGTTACAATATATGCTGGTGGCCCAAACTAAGCCACGCCTGTATTTTGGCCTGCCACAAAATACAAAAATATTTATTTATTTATTTAATCTGAACCTCCGACAAGGAATAACAAGGATAACAATTTTCATTCTAGATTTATTACAAAGAACTTCATGTCTTGTGTTTTCTCAGTTATGGAAGACCACAATATGAAAGTAACAAAAATAAAATTTACTACAAGTAATGAAAAGTGAAAAAAAATAATGGACCAAAAATTACAAAAACTACATAAATCATAAAACAAACACACGTATATTAATTTTTATCTACTTATGTATTTATATTTTTTATTATATTTTAAGAGCAGGTAGGTACCTTGAAATATAAATAAAAAATAATATGCTAATATAATTTTAGCTAATATGCCGGGCGCTGTTTAGTTGTTCGCGTAGGTATACGTATTATCTTGAGATGCGTCAACTCAATCTAGAATGTACAACAGTGGAATTAAATATCTGTTAGAAAATATATTATAATAGCTAAAATACATGAAACAATATTATTTTTAGTATTGGTAGTCGTATAATATTTCTAACTTGCCAAGTATAAATTTATCTAATCTTACAACAATAAATTTTTTAATACAACTATACCAAAACTATTTCAAACCTAAAACTATCAATTTCTTGGAAGGTAATATTACAAATGTCATCTTTATTAAGCGTTTTCTATAAACTCCGTAGACATCTTCTTTGAGACGAATTTAGGGCTTCATTTCATTACTGAAATCAGAGTTTGGGGAGTGTCGCAAAATTTTAATTACCCAATTAGGATTCAATAATCAAAAACTGTCGTAAACTGTTCAACTGTTTCCAAACTTTTTAACGATCGGTACCTGCAAATGTAAAATCAGCTTTCAGCATAGATTTTTGTAAACGAATATTTTACCCCACCATACAATTACGGAACTTTTAACTAAAACAAATTTAAGTCTGAGATGGACCATAAACTTTTTTATGTTACTAATTTCATGGATCTGACAAAGTCTGTCAAAAAACATAAATACATACAATCACTATGAAACTAAAGTTGGAGAACATTAAATTCTGTATGTTTAAAGTTAATAGATGTTGACCGTCAATTATTGGTTTTACATTAAATATTTTTAGGGAATTTGACATTAGTATTGAATTAAAACTCTGCGTATCCCTTATTGCGTACAAATATGCATATACATACTACATAAATTAATGGAATTTGTAGATTAATTAGAGTGATAATATGCTTCTATATTATTATTACATTTCAACCTCCTAATTAAATGGTAAATAATTGAAACTAAAACCACCGTAGCCATTAATCTAAGTAGACGTCAAATCGCATTCTCTTATATTCAGGTTTTATTACAATTCAGTTATATAGAGCAGAAGATTGTGGGAGAGCCGCGCTTCGGCATGAATGGGCCGGCTCGACTGGAGTGATACCACGGTCTCACAGAAGACCGGTGTGAAATAGCGCTAGCGCTGTGTTTCACCGAGTGAGTGAGGATACCGGAGGCCCATACCCCATCCCCTGCCCCCCACCACCCTTCCCCTCATCCCCCTTCCCATCCCCAAAAGGCCGGCAACGCACTTGTAACGCCTCTGGTGTTCCGGGTGTCCATGGGCGGCGGTAATCGCTTACCATCAGGAGATACGTCTGCTCGTTTACCCCCTATTTCATAAATATATATATATATATATATATTTTTCACGTAAGTTGGTTTGCTTAATCTTACAATATGACATGTGTCACTTTGTAAGAGAGCAAACATGCAATTTACAGGTGGGTGAGCACTAAAATAAAAGGGTACTAATTTACAGCCAGTTAAAGATTTTTTTACCATCATGTTGGTCTAGTGATTAATGATCCGGACTGCTAAGCTGGTAAAATTTCCGACTTAAGTTATACTCTTGGTTTTTGTGTAATTTTATGTTTTCTTCGAAAACGAACGGTATCTTACATAAAAAGGCGCTTCGTCAAGCGCAGTTCAGTTTGAACTACAGTGCAACAGTGAGTAATATAAATAAGTGATTCTGGCAATCACTAGGGACTAGGATTCTGTGGGTTTAAGAGTGTTTATAATTAAGTCTTTTTACACTTGAGAAGCCTTCTTTTCGAATTGTTAGAACTCAAATACGTAACAACTAGTACTGTATATGTATTTATATCAGTAGTTTGGTGACCATGGCACAAGCCCTATCTAGTTTGTGATCAGAGAGCCATATATGACATTAGTGAAGTAAAAAAGAAGGAAGAAGTCATAATATGTACGTTACGTACGTTTCTTAAAACTATTTAAATAAATCTGTTGATGACATCTTAATATTTTGTAGGAAATTCTATGTCTCAAATATTGAATACTAGGTATGTTTATGCAGTGATTTTTGAACAGTACTTGACTTTGTAGCGTTGGGGAAGAGAAGAGATACCTATCAATTTGCATGCACTCAAATGGAGGGCGCTTCGAGTGTTGTCCCTTTGAAACAATGGCTTTGCCTCTTGCCATCACTTTGCGAATTTAAATAAGATTTGTCCATCAAATTAAATGGCCGGAATAGGAAAAAAACAGTTTTAAGGGGAGAAAATGAGCTTTTCTCTTCTTTTCTTTTAAATATTTGCTTGTCAAAATAAAAGATGAATTTATCTAATTATGAATAACTTTGATTAATCATTATCATTGACATGTCACTCAGCAATCAAAATGTTTTATAAACAGAGTTAGTTCCAGATTCTATCGTTCCTATTTCGCATTACTTAAATAATGCGATAAAGTAGAGAGAAGCGTAGGTACGTAAGTTGTTCTACAGTTACAAATACTAAAACAGTAATGGAAATTAAATTAATACAAAAAATAACAACTTGACCCTTTAATTTTTTTTTGAAAATTATAGTTAAATGCAGAAGCATACTTATACTTTGCAAGTACGGTCTTTTACGGTAATAGTTTGATCGTAATCGATAGCTCAAAGTCGCGTAGCGTGCGTGCCATGGAAAGAATAGCTGGAAGTCTTTCTGAAGGACAAAATTTGTAGCGAAGTAATTCATCTGAGAAGCAAAGTGTCCGACATAGCTCTGAAAGTTGGTAAGTTGAATTGGCAATGTGACCAGCCGGTCACATATGTCGCAGAACTGACAACCGCTGGATTAAGTGTGTTCTAGTGCGGAGACCACGTCTTGGCAAACTTAGTGTGGGTGGTGGTTGTCCCGCCCTCAGGCCAGATGGCGGGACAACTTATGTTAGAAGGCTGACAGCGGATGGATGCAGAAAGCAACAGATCGGGCTCTATGGTGTTCCTTGGGAGAAGCATGTGTCCAGCAGTGGACTGCAGCGGGATGATCATGAATCGTTGTCGATGATACCGATGTCATTAAAAGTAGAGTTGCGCAGGTATAGTTTCTCTAGTAATACTGATTTAATGCATTTTCTATATATAAGGTATTCCTTCCTCCTATGGATCAAACTCACCTAAGAAACTACGAAAGCCGTGGGCTCTTATACACTTCTAACGCCCCTTCTGGAATTACGACGAAAGTTTTTAACTCCCGACCCAAAAAGTGGGGTGTTATAAGTTTGACATCGATGTCTGCCTGTCTATCTGTGGCATCATAGCTTTCTAACGGATGGACCGATTTCGATGTTGTTCTTTTCATTTGATAGCTAGTTTCCTTGCGGTGGTTCTCCCCTCCCTGGTATTTAGTACCCAAGACAGCGTGCGGTTTTAGTCGATTCGAGTCCGACATGCTACCAGGAGAAGGTATCCGAGGGAATTTCCACACGAGGGTAAAAAAAGGGTAGCAGCTCTTTTCAAAAATTATGTAAGATATTTTTGGCGTAATCGAGTAATCAACTCAATTAAATGCTCGCGTAGACGGTTTTTAATTTTTTTTATTAAATTTTAATACGTATACATAGGAACGTATCAAATAACCCTCTTGTGTGTTCAGTAAAACTAATTTTATAAAGTGTAATACTTTATCATGACCAAGCACTGTTCATAACTTTACTATATATAAGCTCGAACATAAGTTTTAAAGTATTTGTAATGTTCATTTACGGTCAATGTAAAAACCTTTAATACCAGCCAACACTGTTCCCATCTCACCGTTATGAATTTTATTAAATTGTTAATTTTTTCTCGCAGTACCAAGGATTGTCAGTGAAATTCAAATCTCCTGAATAAAAATAGAAAGGTATTTTCATTTGAGAACTTTGAGTTTTTTAATTTATCAATCCGTTTGACCTCTTTCTGGTTCACATTTATTGAATTTTTGGAACATGAAAACTGAATATTTTTTCATTTTAAAGTTAATTTAAATAGGTACTACATACTAGCTAGTGTTTTGATTACAATTGAAACACAATGAAAACATGTAATTAAAATGACGTATTTAATAATTCTATCAAAATGTCATATTTAATAATCTAATCAAAATATATACATAAAGAAAAATATGAAAAAAAAAATATGATGAATATATTAATTAAAAGTTTTAAATAAGATACTTAGTTAATACTAGATTCAGTATCCTTGACAATTGTAATAACATTCAATATATAGATCCAGTTACAGAGTTATTTGCTTCGATATGAAGGTACAGAAAAACTAAAAGACATATAGACCCAAATACTTTACATTAGGTGGAGATAATGAAACAGTATTTACGTGTAGCTTATGATTCAGGTTGGAAAAAATGTATAGGAAATATGTATAAATTATCACCTTAAACTTTAAATATATTTATCAAAGGGAACGGGAATAATATTGAGTGCAATAATGAATTAATACACTTTATAGATTTATAGAAGAAGTGGTAAAGCCAGTTTATAAACAGTAAATAAAAACCCATAGTAAATAAATAGGTATACAAAATAACAGTCTAGTTAAGAAACTTCTCCTTTCTAAAGTCGTTTCAAATTATCTATCTCATGCTCCTTTTGACCTAATTGAACATTCACTTACGAAGAGCAATATTTAAAAACGTAAAATATTACAAGAGCTTGATATCATCAGTGTTTGCGGTTATGTTAACTAGGTTTTCAAGCAAGTGCTGTTCGTAATATGACGGCAAAGGCTATTCTCACATAATAAAATGGCCTTTAGTGGTAATGAGATAAATTTAAACGTTTGCTTATTAAAGCATAATGCTGATGGAGTTTTGATGTCAGTGACCTTAAAATACTGTTAGAAAACAGGTGACTTACGATAAGTGATCTTTATGCAGCTGGTTAAAAAATAAATGACTTTTCAGAAAATAGTTTGGACTGAGCACCGACAGTAGCTGTCCAAATTAAAGATAGCATCGAAACCACAAACTATGATGCGACAGTTGGTCAGAGAGTTGAGATATGTGACAACTGGTATCTGTTTCTTTTCAATAACCACTGTTGCTTAGGGGATATGATTTTCTATCTATCTAACACCTTTGAACGAGCTATTCTTATATATAAATATATATATAATTTTTATTTCGGAAACAGCTGCAACGATTTTCGATTAGTAAACTAGGGGTTTTGGGTTGATAAATCGACCTAGTTAGGATTCATTTTTAGAAATTTTCTAAAGAAAATATTATCATAGAAATAAGATGCTATCCTTTTTTGTTACTGCTTATGTGTAGTTTTATGTAATAAATACAAAATATAAATAATTGGTTCTTAGAATTTTTCAAACTAAAACTAGATCTGTCTCCATTCATCGCCTGAAGCATCTCTAAAACTTAAAATTTTAGTCTTCTGTGTCAGATCAGTTTGCATTTCATCTTTTACCTATTATCCAAATTGATAGGATATATTCCAAAAAACGTTCAAAAATTCTAAGATGTAAATTCTAAGTCTAAACAGTGAATAGAGAAAAACGTTAAAATTATATATTCATTATTCTGAAACGGGTAAACGACCATATCTAGTTAAGTTAAACAAATTAACTATGTAATTATAAAAATACATACTCGATATTTGTTAAAAATACTCAATATTACATGAAAATAAATTTGGAATAGTCCGTTTATGAATTTTAAATATCAACAGCAAACATAAGCTATAAAGTCATTAAGTAGAACTGTGGCCAACAAAAATAACGAGCTTATGGCTGCACAAAAGTTTGTAAATGCTGGCCAAAACACATTAGCAAAATATATTGTTTTTAGTGTAGTGTTGCTTTGTAAATATTACAACGTTGGGGAGGAGTTAAATTGTATCTCATGGTTGGAGGATATTAACTACAAATTGTAAATCTCTCGATGTTCAACCGTTACCGCTATTTTGACGTGCGGCGACGTGTGCCGTACATAATATTATATGCACGAATAGGTCGTTGAAAACTTTTGAAATTGCTTATTACATCTCAATTTTTTTTTTACATTTTAGAAAATTTACAAATGCTGGACGTTGGCCTTTGTTTATAAAGAAGGTTAGTAATTTTGTATATGGTTTATGTCAAGTTTTAAGTCAAGTCAGTGTTTTTGTTCTACACAGTCTGCTCCTTCAGCAGTCATTTCATTTATCAGCAGAAAAGGAGGTGAGGAGGATAGGACACTCTGTATTCTTAATCCGCTGTCACATGGTTAGCAATGACAATATTTTGACTAATCAGTGATAAAATATGCATGCGTGGTATGTTATGTCATGGTGATATTGTATCGCCTATTAATTTGTTGTTACTGCAATATTGACATCTTCAAAATTCAAGATAACGGCATTATTCCTACAATTACATACCGCTTGCTCGCGCGTATACAAATCTTAGCGTGAATGTAACTTATTTAACAAAGGCAATAGTGTAAGCCACGAATCTAAAAATACGCAAAAAAGGTTCAATAAAACCTCTGGAGCCACGCACCGTTGAATGAACTTGATAAATTTCCTTCTATAATGGAAAATGTAATAAGAAATCGTAATTTATTTCTTATTGAAATGAGGATAATAGACGCCCAGCCGCCCTAAGAAGTACCTACCAAAATTGTTCCCCGTAGCGAGAGCACCCCGAAATCATGATATTAACATTATAATCCAATTTGCGGTATGAACCGAGGTGAAACTCATTAACGAACTTCCTGCATTATTGCGTCTAGCATAAGAACTGCCAACGTCTAATTTCTATCTCTCAAATGCATTTTATATCATATAACCGTCAGTTAAACAGCTCCAATTCGCCGGGGGAAGGATAATAAGATTTTGTGCTTCGTGTTACTGTCGGGGCTAAATTGAATAACTTTTGCAATTGAAAATTAGACTAAAAATAATCGTTGAATATGTATGAAAGAGGCCTTAGTTTAAAATATAACCCCGACCTTTGCCAAAGTTTCCTTACTTTTTTGTAATATTGTATAAAAATCCTTCGGTCTTACAGCTATAATGGCTTGTGAACGGAGTTGAGCACTTTTATTTTTTTCTGAGCCAGCCTTTTTAAGGTAACTTAAGTCTTTCATTTCCTCGTCCATGTCGGCAAGTAGATAAGAATTGGTTGGTTAAATTTTGTCACCAATCTAAATTTTCTTGTTTTATTATAAATGAATTGATGTTATTAACACTGTAAGATACGAGAAATATTAAGCAAGTTATATATGTTGGCAGTCGTGTATATAAATAATATTATTATAAATCCTGGATAACGCCTGAATTTCAAAATTATTCTTTAACTTTATATTTAATATGTCTTAAAGTTTTTTTTTTTTTTTTTTTTTTTTTTTTTTTTTTTTTTTTTTTTTTTTTCCGGTTTCCGGTGTCAAAGCGTAAACACCTGCTGTTGTTACTCCTCATAAAATAATTTCAAATCATTGTGAATACTATCGGAAACAACTTAAAATCACTACTAATTTGATAAACAGTGGCTAACATACGTGGTGAATACACAGCGGTAAACAGTGAAGTGCAAGAAAAGAGTATAAAACACAATAACTTCGTCATCGTCGCCATTTCAAAGGTTAGAAAAACAACTATTTCATCCTAAACTGACAGTTTGAGATACCCACATATCGAACACAACTCGACCATAGACTAAGGTGAGCACACTCGAATGGTGTTGCCAACGTAAAACCGGTGCTACCAACAATAAACAAGGGTTACCAACAACCAACGAGTGTTGCCAACTAAAATCGAGTGTTACCAACTAAAAACAAGTGCTGCCAAAAAATACTACGTTAGGAAATTACTCATCATGGATAAACAAATGGAAGTATTTTGGCAAAAACTGAAGGAAGAAATGTCAGCACAGACACGGGAGATAACCGAAGCCGTCACTAAAAAAGTATCGGAGAGTATCGACGAAAAACTATCTGCTCTTATGAAGGAAAATGATAACCTGAAGATTGAAGTCAAAGTATTACAAGAAAAAATTAAGTTAGCGGATGATCACAAAAGGAAAAATAACATCATTTTCTTTGGGATGAAAGAAGAACCAAACGAGTCCATAATGGAATCTATTACAAAATTACTGCGAAAAAACATGGACATTCATATCACCTCCCAAGAAATAAATAATGCTTATAGACTTGGTGCCAAGAAAGACCGCAAACCACGCCCTATCCTTGTGACTTTTACTACAAACTGGAGAAAGAACGAAATACTTAAGAATAAAAAGAAACTAGATTCAGGAATTTTCATCAAGGAAGATATCAGCAAGGAAATCCTGGAGAAGAGGAAGGAGCTTATGCCTCAGTTAAAAGAAGAAAGGGCAAAGGGTAAAATTTGCTACTTCGTTAGGGACAAAATCGTTATTAAGGAGCCGAAAGATGATAAAAGAGATAAGAGGAAAAGAGACTGCACCGACTCGCCAAATAAATCACCCAACAAAGAATGCACGTCGGCCCCAAAAAAGATTAATAAAACTAACATCCTAGACTACGTCGCACGAGGCAGACCGGCATCACTATCTCTACCCACAACCTCAAAAAACGACCAATAGACACCGACAATAGGAAACCGAAAACAACCAACAAAAACCATCAACCCAACAAAACTACCCATACACTCACCCCAAGACGGCTGGTCACCGCGGGGGAAGACGACCACTACCCTCCAAATACTACCCCTTCACCCGAAAAGAATGCTTTCGGATACAAAAAACAACAAATTGAAAAACACATACATATAGCTACATACAACACACTATCACTCAGGACCGAAGAAAGCCTACAAGAACTTCTACATTCTTTACGAAATATAAAATGGGACATAATCGGCTTAAGCGAAGTTAGAAGATATGGCGAAGCTATTGAGGAACATGATCACTTCATATTATACTATAAAGGTGAAACACCAGGACGTCATGGAGTAGGATTCCTGATAAAGAAAACACTCAAAACCTCAATTTCAGAAATAATTGGCATATCAGAAAGAATTGCCATTTTGAACATAAAAATACCCCCTGGCAAAGAAATATGGTCTATAGTGCAAGTATACTCACCAACCGAACAATCGACGAAATCAGAAATTGAGTCATTCTACTTCTCCCTAAATACTGCCATTAAAGACCACGCACACAAGAACTTTATAGTAATGGGTGATTTTAATGCTCAAATAGGTCCACCAAGGAATGGAGAAGATATCGTCCTGGGACCCTACAGTAGCGGCAAAAGAACAAGAAACGGACAAAAATTAATGGAAATGGCGTTCGAGAATCACATGAAAATACTAAACAGTCAATTTAAGAAGAGAGTATCCAGAAAATGGACTTGGGTATCACCAGATGGCAGATACAAAAATGAAATAGACTACGTGCTAACAAACAGACCAAAATCATTTGATGACTGCGCCACTATCGCAAACCTAAATTTCAATAGTAACCACAGAATGCTTAGAGCATGCCTGAACACATCATCTGTCCTAAAATCAAGTCGACCTTTCAAAGCGAAAACCACAATACCGGGCAGCAATGCAGAAATAGCCACTATACAAGAGAATCTCCGCTCGGTGACACAATCGGGTCTTGAACACTTGAACACTCAAGAGAAGTATAATACAATACACGAAATATTAACAGCCAAACCTAAAACTAACATCGAAAGCGAATCAAAGAATAAAAGCCACATATCAGAAAAAACTCACGAACTCCTACAAAAAAGATCAAAACTAATTAGCACAACGAACAAAACAAAAACTATTAGAGAGCAAATTGGAAAATTGAGTAAAGAAATAAAAATACAAATAAGAAAAGATAGAGAACATTCCAGACTTAACACTTTTGAAAAACATATCAAAAGGACTGGCGGTATAAAGAAGGCTCTTAAAGTCCTAACAGATAAAACTAATTGGATACCTGACATGAAAGACCAACACTGTAAAACAAAAACTAAAAGATCAGAAATTTTATCAATAGCCACAAATTTCTACAAAAACCTATACTCCAGCAAGAGCCATATAATAAATACAGACTTAAACAACCATGACAATGTACCATCCATATTAGTCGAAGAAATACACAAGGCAATCATTACACAGAAGAACGACAAAGCTCCAGGTCCCGATGGTATTACAAACGAACTGTTTTAGGATGTAGAAATTGTATTGCACCGGTACTAAAATACGTTTTCAACGATATTATAGACAAAGAAACAATACCGACGCAGTGGACTACTTCAACAATTATTCTCCTTCATAAAAAGGGTGAAAAGTCAGATATAAATAACTACAGACCCATTAGTCTAATGTCTAATATTTATAAAATTTTTTCTAAAGTAATTTTAGGACGGTTAACAAAAACTTTGGACGACAACCAACCTCGGGAACAAGCTGGATTTAGGGCAGGCTATTCAACACTGGACCATATACATGCTGTGAGACAAATTTTCGAGAAGAACAAGGAATTCAAAGTACCGTTCTACTGTTGTTTCATCGACTATAACAAGGCATTTGATTCAATCGAACACGAGTACATCTGGACTTGTCTCAAGAACCAAGGAGTCGAACAAAAGTACATCAGAATCATAAAAAACATATACGCAAACAGTACAGCAAATATAAAATTAGAAAAAGAAGGAAAAGAAATAAAAATAAATAGAGGGGTAAGACAAGGAGATCCGTTATCGCCAAAATTATTTACAGCTGTTTTAGAGGGCATATTTCGAAAACTAAATTGGAATCAGTACGGCTTAAACATAAACGGAGAAAAACTGTCCCACTTACGATTTGCTGACGATATTATATTATTCGCTGAAACAAAAGACCATATACAAGAAATGCTCATAGATTTGGAAAAAGAAAGCCGCGCGGTAGGTCTGACAATGAACACATCCAAAACCAAAGCACTAACAAATGCACTAGAAGACCCGATCATCATAAATGGAAAACTGATTGAGTATGTGACAGAATACACCTATCTAGGCCAACAAATTTCTAACACCGAAATAATGACGAAGGAAATAGACACAAGAATCGGAAAAGCATGGAATTGCTACTGGCGACTAAAAGAAGTTATGAAGAACAAAGAAATTAAGATGTCCATTAAATCAAAACTCTACAACACCTGCGTCCTACCAGTTCTAACATATGGTTGTCAAACCTGGGCTCTCACCAAAGCGCAAAACAAAAAATTAGAAACTTGCCAGTCAGCAATGGAACGAAGCATGTTGAATATACGCATATCTGACAAAATACGCAACCAAACCATCAGAAATCGCACTAAAATAGAAAACGTAACGACCAGAATTCGAAAACTTAAGTGGCAATGGACTGGTCATACAATAAGAGGCTTCGAAAAATGGAACAAAAACCTAGTGTTTTGGTATCCTAGAAATAGGAAGAGAAAACCAGGCAGACAGTTTCGAAGATGGGAAGACGATATAAAGGCAATAGCAGGAAAGACATGGAGTAGGACAGCGCTAAACCGAGCAGAGTGGAAAGAGATGGAGGAGGCCTTTGCCAAAGCTGGGCAAACAGACGAAGTTGTCGGTGTCAACGACTCATCATAGTCACTCATTTAAATTTTTGTAACTATTTTTGTCTGAATAAAGGCTTATATTATTATTATTATTATTATTAAAGTTTTTCACATCATCAATCCAATCACATTTCAATATTCCTAAAAAGAGTTCCATAGGAAAATGAAATATATTGTAATACAATATTACACGACACTTTGGCACAAAGGGCACAAGTCGTCATATTTTTCAAAGAAAAATTTAAATTTGATTTTGATATTAATGTGGTCCATAAGGTAAAGGTGTCGATAAGGCCTATTCCTACATCCTATCTTTTAACTGTTATCCTTTCATCAATAGAAATATTTCGGATTTTGTGTTTAGTGAGAATAGGGATAGCGTCAATGTCAATTGCTTTTATTAAGTTTTTGCCAGCTAAATTACTTTGACGTAAAACATGTACCCTATGCTTTTACTCGTCTTTTAAAGCTATTTTTAATTTACTGTCGTCCATTTCTTTTGATCGCTGGTATCCTAATTATTTTGTATAAAGCTCATTCGGCTCCATAGCTGAAATTGTTTCATCGCAAGATACTGCGTAATCGCCTGACTGGATCTTATCTTTTAAATTTTCAAGTTTTGTATGTCTGTCTGTTCAGTGGGCTGGGCTCAATTAGCATATAATTTGTGTATTTAAAGTATAACTGACCTAATGAAGTAAGTAATATTTCGTTAGATCTCTTCCTTCAGATTATTAGTAAGACCTTGCCCACTGTCTGAAAGAACTATACAGATAGTGTGAAAATAAAATATGTTTAGTCATAACTTTAAGAAATATTGAACGTTCTCGGCAAACACAATCATAATTCAGTTATTATAAGACGCGCTAGCTTTGTAGCCACGTAATCATAAGCAGTGTTTATTATTTTGTTTCTCCTTTATTTACAATGTCTATGTTTTCACAGAATGTGTGGTTATAAAGTCTATTAACCTATATTTTACAGTAACAAATAAGCAGAATAATAACATTTAATTGCACTGCAATTCAACATACAATACACGTTCATGTTTATGTCTCGTCAAATTTTAATCTCGGTACATAATTAATAGGTTTCAGTGCTCGAGGCAGGCACAGGTGTGTTGTAATAGGTTTATGTTTACTAAATGTATGAATGTATTAAACAAATATTTTACTTATATCGTGCATGACGTGATATACGGCACCACCAGGTTTCACTGCCAATAAACATTTTTTTATGGAACGGCGGCCAGCATACAGGTAAATAAGCATCTACTCGTAGAGGTGAGTGACTGCCATTGCCAATAACACCTGCAACTACGTCACAAGTACGTCACCGTGCTTTTAATGCCATCCTCCAAAATTATGGGCACTCTCAATTTATCTCCGAGCTTTTTTCCAAACTAGATTGGGGTCAGCTTTAATTCCCACTACGACATGGATGAACTTTGATTTTAGGGCTTCAAGTACCCCTTTCAATTGGCAACCGGGACCAACAGTTTAGTGGAATGGTTCACCCACTCGAAAGTTATGATGTAACAAAGTTAAAAAAATACAGTCGAATTGAGAACATCCTCCTTTTTTAAGTCTGTTAATTAAGAATTGTTCATTTATCTATATACTGACCTATAGAATTCTCACTATGTCAAATTACACCAATGTATACATTTACAACTTCATTCGTCAGTCGATCCTCAGATCATCTCCTTAGAGAAGTCGTAGCCACAGGAAGGATTCTCTCAAATAAGGCGATACGGTAACAGCACGAAAGTTTTAACAGAAACCAATATCATCAAAAACGTAATGATTTACGGCGTGCTTTCACTTAATTTTATCGTATTTCGTGAAATTAATTATACAACGGGCTACTAAATTGCTATCTAATTCTACTTTTGAAATGGAACAAAGGATTAGGTATATGAGAATAATGCGACAGAAATAAGAGGCTAACGCAAGTCTGGGGTGGGAAATGTGATTGACATGACAGCGGCAGTAGCTCGATCTCTTGTTCGCATATCTCATTCTAGAGGCCAATAGGATATTTACAGTATTTACGAAATATATTACATCGCATACATACATCGTATTTCTCTGTCGAGTCATTGCAGATATTGTGTGTCTATGTTCGGCTAAAGAATGTTGCAGATTCATTCAGTTCTCTGTACACAGTATTCGGGCAAATAACAGTTTCCGTCAAAATATTTAGGGTAGTGCTTTAATGACAGCGGGACGGAGGACCGGTACGTAATTATTATTTTAATCAAGAGATGAGAACAAATAGGCAAATACCTGAGTTAAGTGTAAGGGTGCTAACAGTAATCATGTGAATTACTGAAATTCACTATCTTGTCTACCATAGTTTGCTTGGGTGTTTGTGTTTTAGTTTTAATATTTTTAATAGAAGTGGTTGCTTTTCTGATACTCTCATTTCTATTCACCTCTATATAGACCTCGGTGTAAGAGGTGTAATAGAATGTGTTGAGCGATCTCAAGCACATTCATAAAGAGGTCGTTAACGCAGGTATGTGAAATTGATTCCTGTTCTACGAAGAACCTGTGAAAAATTTTGTATTTAACTGTAAAGTTGAATTTGTTTTAATGAGTAAAATAAAAAATTGAGCATATTGTTACAAATATCAATTCAAAAATATTCTCTATTCATTAATAATAAATAATGTACATTTACAAAACATACACCTACCTGAAAAGAAAATGTTAAATTTGTCTGGCACGATAGTTTGAATCCCCGCAAGTTTATTCGAATAAAATCAACCAATGTTTTTTTCATGACAGTAACAAGTACGATATGTAGTCATGCAATATAGTATAACGTCCATATATTGGTGATGTTTTTTTTTATGGGAAAGGGTGGCAAACGAGCAAACGTTTTTATTACGTTCCAGATTCATTTGTGGGTAGAAAAGTAAATGAAATAGGATATTCAGTCAGGTATATTATATAGGTATGCTTATATATTTATTATCATCTACTAAAAATCTATAGTACAATAGTTAATTATTAAGGTTTTCACTCATATCTCGGCGATTTTCGCTATATAGTTTTTTCTTTTAATGTCACAGATTAAAAAAGCATATTTCTTTTAACTTAATATTTCGTATTAAATTTATTATGTAAAATTAAATAATAGAGGTAGTCTTTTGAAATACTATAAATTAAGTGAAAAACATTGAAATGAAAACAAAAAGCCATAGTTATCTAAGATTTTAGGGAATATTAATACACCAAATATCATTTTAACGCACAAGGTATATGATGTACAAAAATGAAATAACGGGAACACTTAAAGTTCTATCAGCGGGCGTCAAGTGTGAGCGGTGGCATAGTCGGGAAAGGAATGCAATCTGCGGCGGAATGCTCCCTCGTAGAATTAAATTTTAGCTATCCGCGCACCCGGTAGTGCATCCGTCAAGTTCTTCAAAATTATATTGCGCTGCATGAGTTTTATGGCAATTGAATGTTCAGTCTTTTAATATTCATTCCTACAGTTGCTTATTTTTAGTTTCCTTGCTTTCAATTTTGTAAAATTTTGTTCAAATTCTTTGAATATTGTTCTGTACATTAATAAGGTGTCTGCGATATTTTAACCTTTAAATAAAATTTCAGACTAAGCTTTTTTATTTACTAAGTTTTTTGGTTATATACACTTGAAATAGTAAACTTACTAGTAAAAGTTTTAAGATTAGTAATTAATAAAAAACACCAGCCCACTGAATAATATTTAACAATAGTTACCAGCACGATTTTTTGCACCGACATTTATACTTTACATTATTTTTAAAATATTTTAATAATCACAGGTTTTTAAGGACTTGGCGCTACTCGCACCTGAACAATTTTAGCAAGATTAAATAAGCGACGAGTCATGTTTATAATTAAATCCACCTATTCGTAATCTCTGTCCTTTATATTTGTTTGACAATGTTGAATGAACCTATAAACATATTTTACATGTTCTAGAAGGTTCATGTTTTGACACTAAACACTGAAGCGGTGTGCTTGTGGTAAGCTAGCGAAGTTAATGAAAAAACTTCGATACCTGAGATGATTGGCAAAATGCACAAAATATTTTTTGTTAAATAAGCCTCTAGCAAAATAAATACAACAGTACCTACAGGCTACTAAGGGTTAAATGTAGAGAGATGGGTTAGTATAATATAGCCCATAAAAATGACATAAATAATGTGAGGATTGTGACTATTTAAACTTATATAACTGTCACATATTAGCATTTTACATGCCAATTTTTTATATGGTTGTGATCTAAATTAGAATAGAAATCACTATATGTTCTGTCATGTAGAATTACCAGGGACATCCAGTATACACAAATGTACAGTTTGATAACGTTTTGTGAAAAATACAAGAAATTTTAAAATTGGATTATAAATCACGGATTTATAAGGTATTAAACATTTAAAAGACCAAATAAACTGTGTACGTCTTTCGTTTGAGATTAGGAATAGCTTAAAAATGATGGTGTTTGATTACTATATTTCAGTAACTTATTTTTTTTTTAAATAGTTATCAAATTATGTGTCATTTATTCTCATCTCTCTCTCGTCTTGAACATTTGTATGTCTGAGAAACAAACAATATTGATTAGTCTAAACTAGACTAATAATTACAAAATATTCTTAACAATAATACGTAAACCCTTTCGTATACGTGAGTGTCTAATTTACAAGTTAGCTTCTTGCTTTGATCACTAAATAAATTCATTAAAGTACTCCACTGTTATTAACGATGATTATAACGCCGGAAGAGGTCTGAGGGTGGCAGCGCAGTCGACCAAGGCAGCGGCGGTTTCATTTCCCCATTTGCAATTCAAAAATTCACTCTGCCTTCTAGTTCATTCGTCTAACTTTATCTAACTTTTCTCTTTCACGCATATGTTTAAAAGCTATTTGCATCCTTTTCTAACATCAATGATTTTAACAACCAGATACTTTTTGCATCTTCTGTGCGTAGATCTAAAATGGACAATGCTTGGTGCAGTTACTTCAACAGAATTAGCCATAAATAGTTCTCTCTTATTACATTTTCATGAAGGCTCCTACTAGTTTTGAAATTTATGCTAAGAAAAGTTTGAGGTTTAGTGAATAAAACATATCTTTATGGGATTGGCATAGAGCCAGGCGACACTTCTCGTTTCAGTTGAACTTATTAGATGAGATATGGGTCAGTTGAAATCTAAGCTATATAAAAGAACTCGAAAATACTACAGAGATTTTGGCACCACAGTTGGCTGCAGGAATCTTATGGATCTTATTACATATATGTATTTCAGAGGTCACCAATACATCTGAGAAAGCCTACCGTTATCGGGTTAAAGGAATACTGAGATAAAAAACAATGGGAGAAACCTAGGGGATAAAAATACCGTAATTTTCAATAAACAATATCTATATCACATCACACCACTAACCTCTATTAGTTCACTGCTGCACATAGACGTCTCTTTAAAAAGGAGGTTTAGGACTCTAGTAGTTCCAGTAGAGAGTATTTTCAGTGACGATGTCCTGCTAATTTTTCCTATAGTTAATTTCTTACGACACCCGTGGGGTGAATAACGATGATGAAACTCTGTATTTATAATCCGTCACCAAATGGAAATCAATACTCGTAAAAACATAAACGTAAATAAAGCCAATAAAGATAAAATTTATAATATTTTGTTGTAAGATTTGATATTGGCGATGATACTGAGGCAACTTTATGCAACATGTTACAAATAGTTTTAACTCTGTACATCTTAATAATCTTAATAATAATATATATAAATCTCGTGTCACAATGTTCGTCCCCAATGGACTCCTAAACCACTTAACCGATTATAATAAAATTCGCACACCATGTGCAGTTCGATCCAACTTGAGAGATAGGATAGTTTATATCACAATTTACTAATTGGGAAAAAAATATTTCTTTTGAAGAGAAGCAGACGAAGTTGCATAAGTCAGCTAGTTATTTTATAAAAATAAAAAAGGGATACGGTGTCATTCCGATATTTTTGTGTAAATATGTATTAAGTCAAAAATCTATGTTACGTAGCCTAAAATATGTACGAGTAAACTGGAGAGAATTATCATATTCTGTGTTATGCTTTTGTACATATGTAAGTATTAGATATGTCATATATATGATAAGCACCTATATCGCAACTGTGACCGCGCCGCAGGGCCTTACCCATCTCGGGGTTTTGACATCAGTTTAGGTAGGTACTCCACAAATACAAATGCTTATCTTATTTACAATAAATTCAGTGTGAACATAGTCCTTTGGGTATTCTTTGAAAATTTAAATGTATATTTGAAATTATAATAGTCTAGTTTTGTTTTATTTTTACCCGACTGCGAAAAAAGGAGGCTGATAATGTGATGAGTATACTAAGTGTCTTATGTGAGTATACAAGAGATATATCTATACTAATAAGAAAGCTGAATAGTTTGTTTGTTTGTTTGTTTGTTTGAACTCGCTAATCTCAGGAACCGCTGGTCCGATTTGAAAAATTCTTTCAGTATTGCATAGTCCATTTATCGAGAAAGGCTATAGGCTATATATCATCACGCTAATACTAATAGAAGCGGAGCACCAACGAAGAATGTTTCAAGATTCGGGGGAAAATTTAACGCTAGGGGCAATTGAAGACGCAAACGAGGTTGCGTGGGTCAGCTAGTTTGATATAAGAATATTTGTAAACTATATAAACAAGTATAACTATTCTTTTTATACATGTAGTTTCTCCACACCTATGACTTACAGTGCAAAATGCAAATTGAGTATAATGTATAATAACATGTAAATCAATAAAGGGGAGCTAGGTCACTTGGGACTACTCCCCATACAATGGAACCGCATGTAATGTATTCGGTCAAATTATACGAGTACGTTTTCGTTGTTGTAATGTGTGGTATTCGGGTTTTTATCAGTTCACTGCTTTTATATGTTAAGTAGGATAATGAAATTTAACTTGAATGAGTCAATTTGAAATTCAGAATAACTCGTGTCAAATGTAATGCTATGTAATTGTGATATGTAACAGACTAATTTCTTATAAGAGGCATAATGTTAAGTTCAGATTTTATTGTACAGTAAATTGTGCACTAAAACTGCATCATTACAATAATAATAATAAATTACAGACAGGACTATTGTTGGCCAATAAGCCTGATATTGTGGTGATAGATAGATTAGAGCGCCGCGCAATGATTATCGATATCGCCGTTCCTCATGACAAGAATCTCGTGAAAGTCAAAAAAGAAAAACAAATAAAATATTTGAATCTATCTCACAAGATTGTCGATATGTCGAATGTGGATTCGGTAATAATTGTTCCGATAGTCGGATCTGCTCACGGATTGATAGCGAATAGCCTCGACCAACACCTTAAGAGGCTCACGTTAGAAGGCTGGATCAAGGGTCTGATACAGAAGGCAGTCCTTCTTGACACGGCACGTATAGTGAGGAGGTACCTGTCTTTGGAGCCCTAACCACCGATTTCTTGGTCTCTGTACCCGAAGTCGGTGGTCTACTATTTTTATATTTTTAAATATATGTTATTGTTTATCTTTTTTATGTATTTAAAAATGTAAATAATATGTATTTATAGTGAAACAAAGAGAATAATAATAATAATAAATAATAAATATTCCGGACATCTAACACACAACGCCATCTAGTCCCAAGCTAAGCAGAGCTTGTGTTAACCAAGATTGTAACCAATATTGTTGTAGATTGTAACCAATATTGTACTAGACAACTGATATAAATACTTTTATACTTTTTTTTTGTAAATACATACATATTATACATAGAAAACACCCAAACTCCGAAACAAATATTTGCAGATCATACCACATATAAACGCTCTACGGGTTAATACAAAAGTGCGTACCGGGCGTTGTTGGGGCTGCCTCATTTCTACAGTACATCAGGAATGTTTGCCGAGGCCGGGGTGGATTGCTTTTACTCCACGATTCGAAAGCGATGTGCATGTGCACTCTGCAGAGTGCGAGCCAGCCCCAATCAAATTTTGGCTATGATAGCTGTCAGGCTCGACTCCACCTATGATTGTGTATGATACCACTGTTGTATGATTCTTATAGAAAAGTAAGTTACATATTTTTATTCTTATTTTATTTTGGTTTTCTGTGTAAACTGCAATGATACTCGTATATTTTAGAAATGTGTTTTTAATGTTTATTTAATATTCATTATTAGAATCTTTAACTAAATCTTTATGTAAGTATGTATTTATGTTTTGGACTGAATTAATTTATATTTGATTTTATTATTCTTATTACTCTGTTAATTTGTTATATATGTAATAATTATTATGTGCCTAAGATACCTGGAAATAAGGAGACTTTAATTTAATTAACATAGTTTGAGTTGTATTTGAACATATCTGTTTTGTTTATAATTGCCTTATCGATACTAACTCATTTTGAACGCTGTGTTAAAATTTTTTTATTACGTGCATTACTATATTTTAGATATTTACAGATTTTTAGACCCGATTTAAAAAATATGTGTAATGGCGTAAATAATAATGTTGCAAGAGTCTCATGAATATTGATTTTGAATGAAATGAACATGAACAGGTTTTGAATATTATATATAGAGTTTATTTTTGTTCATGGTTTCTTTAGTAGCAGTAGCAGTCAGAATCCAAATATTAACTACTAATGTCGTAATTCTAAATACTACCATAACCTTATTAAGATTTTAAAGTAAAGTTTAAAAAGCCACAGTAGGTATAGAAAAATACTCTTACTGTATGTAATTACAAAAAAAAATGCAAACGTTGAAAAAAATTGCTTTCAACAATATTCGTGGCAAATGAAGCATTTTTAAATTATAAAACCATTTAAAATTCACATTTTCGAAACCAAATTATATCTTGATATTTTTTTTGTTTTTGAAATTGAAATAATATCAAAAGTAGGATTTTCACAAAAAATAACTTCGTAAAACCTTTAACTTTGGAGAGTAAATTATCTGCATTCTCATCTCCATAAGAGTGGAAGCCATCATGCATTTAAACTTTAATTGTTTTTTTTTAATATTTTTTATAGATAAGAATTTAGAAAGTCAAAGAAGCAGTGCTTTCGACTGAAGGTAGCCTTGCGCAATTTCTCAGCCTTCATGTATTGGCGAATACTTTAGTGCGTTGAATCGGATTATTGGTAGGTATCTATTTATGTAGTCACACTTTTATATTTTTGTTATTATTCTTTAAAATATTTTGACAACTATCGCAAAACAAAACGCTAAATATTTTATTGATGTAATGAAACCCTAACGCTTATAACCATAAACCAACTTTTGAATATCAAATAGCAAACTTCGAAATAATTAAAGTAAAATTTTAATTATTTCGGTGGAGTGGAGCTTGTGTTATCCCCATGGCGGTGTCGGGATGAAAGAAAAGATAGCAAACTTTATCCAGTCTTAATTTAATTAATTGTCCCCTCGCTTCTTGCGTCTATATTGAGAGACATCTTGTATTTATATACCAACTCAAAATTTTCTATGCCTTAGTTAGATATATATATATATATATAATAATATGCGAACATTGTTCTCCATGCTAGTATTGATAGTGTTAGTATTGAGTTATCTACTAGTAAAAGTGCTTTTCCAAAATAATTATTTGCCTAATAATTAACTTTTAAAAAGAGATCATGGCTTCAATGCGCTTACATCACTATGGATTGTTACATATTCTAAATTCTATTGTTTTCTTAATTCCTTAATTTTCCGCTAAGGTGTGGTATTATTTTAATTTAAAAATTACGATTAAAAGAATAACTATTACCAAATCAAGTCTAATATAATTTTTGTTAGTTTAAAGTAGTAGTAATAGGTTCATAGAATTTTCATTAGGAAATAATCTAATTTTCGCAGTTACCTTCTAATGTCCAAAATTATTATCACATTTTTCGTTTCCTGTGAAATAACAGGTGTAATAATATTACTGTCTTTTCAAACAGATTTGAAAAACACGACGTAAATTTGAAAATGAAAGTAATTTATTTCCAAGTGACGGCATTAATAGAAAACCCTTCAATTTTATAATTTTAATAAGACTGGAGGGATGTTATTGAAAGGCCTTTATTGAATAAAATACGCAGAAAATCATGGTAACCGCTTTGAGGAAAAAATATCAACCTATACATTCATAAATGCACTGTCATGAATTATAAGCTGTTTATTTACAGATTTTTTTACACTATCATTAAGCTTTAAAATATTGAACTTAACATACAAAATATTCACAATTTACCCTTTATGTATATTTGATGCATAGTAAATAAAATAATTAGTCTGGCCATAAATACTGAATACGATAACAAAAAAAAAGCTTTTGAAATTAGAACCTCGTCATTTCTAACTGATAATTTAAGAAGAATAAGGGTGGTACAATCAAAACAACTATTTAGGCGGTAAGTAAAGGGAGGTCACAGAAAAAATTTGTTTACGGATGAGATTTTTTTCACAAATATATAATTTAATACAAAATATTTCAACTAACAAAATGACCGTGTTTATTCTGAAAGTTCTAAAGCAGCTTCCCAGTTAGTCAACAGTACAACGTGGGCATTATCCGTCAGTAGTAATGGTTTGGTGGAGTGTTATGAAGGAGTGACTTAGCCATATTTTTGTGAAGGTATCAAAACATCAACACAAGTGTTGATAGACTATTGAGAAGGTAGTTAAGCATCTTAATGACGCCATGTTCAATAACCAAGAATGGTCCTTTCAACGAGACTCGGCGCCGGGTCATAAAGCACGATCCACCCAATCTTGGTTAGAAACGAACGTTCCGGACTTCATCAGAACTGAAGACTGGCCGTCATCTAATTCTGGCCTTAATCCACTGGATTATGATTTATGGTCTGTTTTAGAGAGTAAGACTCGCCTTTACAATTCATACGTTTGGCGGTGAAGAATTTTCCCATAGAAAGAGTGCGTATTGCTGTTGATAGTCTCAACATTTAAAGGACTGTATTGCAGCCAAAATATATATAAAGCTTACTTAAAGTGGTATCTTTGAATAAGAATTTGTATATTTTTAATAGTTTTTTAATAATTAATAACAAAACCACTGTAAAATTAATAAATTTTAAACACAAAAAAAAATATTTTCTTTGTAACAATGTTTATGGCAAAACTCAGTATACTAGTGTGTATTAATGTCAGTAAGTTATTTAAAATATATTATAAGTTTATTAGACACAGTAACAACAAGTATCGATATTACATTTCTAAGGTTTACTTATCCGTCACCAAAAAAACCAAATAAACATAAAAACTAATAAGTATGCGTACAGAGTTCAGATTTTTTATATGCTACTAGCTAAACCACGCAAATTTTTATGCGCCTCTTTTTATCGATACGCGGCTCCTATTGCTCGTAGCGTGATATTATAGAGCCTATAACCTTCTTCTATAAATAAGCTATCTAACACTATGGTCTAGCCGTCAATGCGTGTTGTCGTGGCCATAGGAAATAGGGATTGATTTTTGTACACGGAGAGGTTTCAATGTGTTAGAGATGAACCAACTGAACTGAACCGCACCCTGGCAACGGTCTACTGCATAACTTTGCAAAATATTAGCTACTACTATTCTTCTTTATTATCAAGTCCTTTGGTGATTATTAGGTAAAATAAAATTATATTTGAATCAGTATTGAACTTCATAATTCATCATCATCATGTCAGCCGAAAGACGTCCACTGCTGGACATAGGCCTCCCCCAAGGCTGCCCACAACAACCGGTCCTGTGCTGCTCGCATCCAACAGTCTCCCGCGACCTTAACCAGGTCGTCGGACCATCTTGCAGGGGGCCTACCCACGCTCCGTCTTCCAGTACGTGGTCGCCACTCCAGAACCTTTTTGCCCCATCGGCCGTCCTGTCTACGAGCAATGTGCCCTGCCCACTGCCACTTAAGTCTGGCAATTCTACGGGCAATGTCGGTGACCTTTGTTCGTTTGCGGATCTCCTCATTCCTGATTCGATCACGCAGAGAAACCCCGAGCATTGATCTCTCCATTGCTCTTTGCACAACTTTCAACCTTCGTATCAGGCCCATTGTGAGTTACCACGTCTCTGTACCATAGGTCATCACTGGCAACACACACTGGTCAAAAACTTTCGTCTTGAGACACTGTGGTTATTGGGACGAGAAAATGTCACGCATTTTTCCGAACGCCGCCCAGCCGAGTTGAATTCGACGATTGACCTCTTTCTCAAAGTTGGACCTACCTAGCTGAATAACCTGTCCTAGGTATATATAATCCTCGACAACTTCGAGCGTAGAGTCTCCAATTTTCACTGGAGTGGGTGCGACATGGACGTTTGACATAATTTTCGTCTTGTCCATATTCATTTTAAGACCCACCCGCTTAGAGAAACTACTGAGGCCATCGAGCATTGCGCTAAGGTCGTCCATGGTTTCAGCCATGATCACTATATCATCAGCAAATCGAAGGTGGGTGATGTACTCGCCATTTATGTTGATGCCAAGTCCGTTCCAGTCAAGAAGCCTAAAAATGTCTTCCAGTGCCGTATTAAATAGTTTTGGAGATATTATGTCTCCCTGTCTCACTCCTCGCTGCAGCTGTATATGCTTCGAGTACTGATTCTGTAGACGGACCGACATTGTGGCGTTTTCGTACAAACACTTCAATACTTCGATGTACCGGTAGTCGATTTGGCACCGCTGGAGAGACTGAAGCACAGCCCATGTTTCAATCGAATCAAAAGCTTTCTCATAGTCTACAAACGCCAAGCACAGTGGTAGGTTATACTCCTCGGACTTTTGTATTACCTGCCGCAGCGTAAATATATGGTCTATGGTGCTAAAGCCTTTTCGGAAACCGGCTTGTTCGGGAGGCTGGAAGTCGTCAAATCTGCGTTCGAGACGATTCGTAATGACTCTCGAGAACAGCTTATAGACATGACTCAGAAGAGAGATGGGTCTATAATTCTTCAACAGGGTATTATCACCCTTTTTGAAGAACAGCACCACCACACTCCCGAACCATGCCTCAGGCGGTTTTCCACCGAATAGGACGGAACTAAATATCCTTTGTAGGACCTTTAAGAGCGGTTTCCCGCCCGCCTTCAAAAGCTCTGCTGTAATTCCGTCCTCACCTGGTGCTTTGTTGTTTTTGAGCTGTTTGAGAGCCATACTAATCTCGCACAAGCTGACGTCCGGAATATCTTCGGTATAGTGTCGGGTTAACTTAGCCCTTGGTTCTTTATGCAACTCAGTGACAGGGTCTAGTGTTGCCGTGTATAGCTGTCTATAGAACTTCTCTATTTCACTCAAAAGTTCAGGGTTCGACGATAACAGTCTGCCATCATCGGTCTTCAACTTTGTCAACTTCATAATTATTTCGTAAATAACATGATGACGTTCAAAACAGGAGTTAGAAATCCATTAATGCAGTTTGCAATCCTCCACTGCAAAACCGTAGGCAAAAGCAAATATATACTAATACCTATTGTATTAAAAAACCGAAGATCTTGTTTGTTGGTTGAACGCTCTAATCTCAGGAAATACAGGTCGGATTTAAAAAAAAATTCAGTGTTAGATAGCCCAATTATGCAGAACGGCTATATATATATAAACCTATCATCAGGCTACGACGAATAGGCGCGGCGTATTAATACAAAATGTTGCAAAAATGGGCGAAAATAATTCCCTTTCAGTACTTTCATTGTGTGCGCTGAGTAAACAAAAACAATTACGAAAGAATTGTTCCCTTTCAAAATTAAAAAAAAAAAGTCAGCGACAGCATATCTATCTTTTAAGGTTGGGTCACTATAACCTTTTTAATGGTAAACACATTTGTTCACGCTGTTATAACATCACGCTGTGAGCAATAGAAGACGCAGACGAGATTGTGTGGGTACGAGACGTAAAACGAATAATTATGTAGTTTAGGTATTTAAAACATTTAATTATTTTTTGATAAGACAAAATATTGTGAGTAATTCACACTCCGATGATGTCAGTGTGAAAACTTATATATTTTATATGTATACTTTCCATAGATTACATAACATATAAATAAGTATATAACAGGAAACTAGAGCAACAAAATTAAATGAAAGTAGTTAACGAGATTACGAGTGAAACAGCTGTCTTGATGTGATCGTTAACTTGAACTAGTAATTTGCATGAACATTGTTTTGACTAAATAATCGTAGAACGGAAAACTATAAACAGAAAACTATGTTACTTCCTGAACTAGAACTCGATTTTGTAGAAAAAATTATCAATGAAATGAAGTTGTATAACATCTAGCAAAAACTTTGTACCTCTTTTAACGAAAATTATGCGAACTGAGAAGTGTGAAATACAAAATAAATCAATTTTTTTAGTTAAAAGTCCGAAATCAAACAAACAGACCGAATTTTTAGCTTCGTGATCAAACCGTCATTACAAAACCTAGTTTATTGACTAGTCAAAATGGTTAATACGGATCTCTTCAGTGGTTTTTAAACCTCTTGAGTTCAATACTCGTGTATATTTACGTTACGGTTACAGTACTCTATGGTCAACGAGAGAGCGCAGTCACTTTGGCCCATATACAAAAAAAACGACTTCAAAAGTCAGAATTAAAAATAGGTTCTCGCAAAATAATGAAATTGCTGATCGTAGACAGTCTTGTGAAATTGCAAAAACTGAAACTGCTTTTGAAAAATGGGAAAAAGTTATGAAGAAAATAAATTTCTTATAGTACCACAGTTAATTTAGTGGTTTAATAGCACAATAAGTTATGGAAAGTATTACCTATCAGTAACCTATCAAAAACGTACCTACATTAAATACTCTGAAGCAGATGTTATTTGTCTAAAATAGGTAACAACAGTCATGAAAACAGCACATGGCTCGTATTTTAATCATTTTCCTTATACTTTAAAATGTTGTAGTGGTAGCGGACTGATATGTTCCAATTATACCTTTACTTGTATATATGTATATATATCTCAATGAATGAACTTAAAGTAAGGCATTTTTAAACTACAAAGTACAAAATACATTTATAAAGACATGCCATCTTATGCCAAATTTATTTTGTGTAGAATCTTTTACAGATTCTACATAAAATAAATAAATAAATAAATAATAAATAAATAAATATTCCGGACATCTAACACACAACGCCATCTAGTCCCAAGCTAAGTCGAGCTTGTGTTATGGGTACTAAACAACTGATATAAATACATAGGTATATACTTTTTTTTTGTAAATATAAATAATATAATAAATATGCGCCACCGAGGCAGTTATAAAATAGATATGACAATAATACATTAAGACTTTAAATTCTTATCTGATCAAATGAAAAACTATAAGAGTTAGGCAGTATTTTGACACTTATTCGCTTTTATGCGAGATGTGCCGACACTTGAAAATGAAAATACTAACGAAGGAGATGAAAACAGCTAAATCTGTATTTACTCTTGTATCCTATATCAACAAAAATCCCACTATTCGGTATGATCATATTTATTTAACAATCAAAAAACGAAGTCCAACCGATAGACGTCCCCAATAGCAATCGTCTACATAATATTTACTCGACCTTTATGTATTTTTCTTACCACCGGTTATAAAGGAAACGTATAGCGGACCAATAGCAACATAACCGCGAACAGATATATAAGAACCGCATATAAACAATCAACCCGTCGCCGCCTGAATAATGCGACCATTAGCGGGTACTACACGTGGGAAGTTCATCAAGGCCTCAGTGAATTAACGCCGTCTTAAGTACGAACGCACACTGATGTTTTATACGACGCTTTTAATTAAATTACATCGCGTGGTTCAAAAGCCGCAAACGGCGAGTGAACGTGTAACGTGCGCTGTTCGTGTTTTTATGAGTACTAAGAAAATATTAAAATATCACAGATTATGTTTTTAATGCCCTGAGGAAATTAAAATAATTTATTTTTATGTTGTGTTCTTTAGGCCCTTTAAAAGCATTAAAAAAATATTTCTAAAGGGTTACCTTTTCACTTTTACATTTAGTGGCTTTATTCTGAACTTGAATTTTAAACATTTCTTTGTTTAAGATTAGATAGTTAAATATTACAATTGCAAAGAACATGCAGTATAACTTACAAAATAGAACAGTTTTAAATAATAATATCAGAATTGAGTCGTCGTTGTGCCATAAAAAAAGGAATTTCCTTTGAAGTTTTCGTATAAAAAGACGAAACAGTAAAGACGGAATGTAACAAGACCGTTTAGTGCGGTGACCGTGCAGATTCAACCCCTACTATAGAGTCACCCCCGACCCAAATCGCTAAATAATGGACACCATAGCAAGCGATCACGTCGCAAATAGCTCACGCACAATCGAATTAATTAATCATGAGAAGGGAGTTCCACTGGAGTTAAAAAACTTGTCGAAGTCACCGTCCAAGTTTTAAGGAGAAGCTAACGAGGAATAGAACCGTAGACGAGAGATGAAAGTTCAGATCCAACTCGAGAGAGAGAGGAACGAGCGCGGTAGACAAGAATAGCGTCAATTTAAAACTCGATTAGAATTCGAATATTGAACGGTCTCGGTTATTAAAAACGGTGTCGTGGTACTGAGTACGTTGATTTCATGAAACCGTGGTAAAAGTTCTGCTGCAATCGTTTATTTTTTATGTTTCAAAACTTTATAACTTATTTATTAAATCAAATTATTGGCAAAAAACAAGGCAACATTCACAGGGATTACGAAGGCTGTATTGTATTTATTCAAACACAAACCCATAAAAAGATTACGTCGCTTTCGTTCTCAGCGGAACAGAATAGCTAGATTCGGAGAAATCAACATTTATATTGTCTGTAGAGCAATTTTAGTTCAAGTACAATGCTGTTTATGGTTCCTATCATTTGCATGTAAAGAGAAAATGCTATAGAGGAGGAGGTATTGGAAATTGGCGTTATCGTAAAATCTTATTTACCATAAACTGCCAACGAGAGATGCAGAAGTTGGCAGCATTGTTTACGAGCTATTAAATAAATCGCACAAAACTGTGACTTTGGTAGTCCACAATGCTCACAAGGAGTGTAGTTAAATAATCTCACGCACCCGCCTATGGCTGAATTGATTACTCGTACGTTTCATCCATGAAATCCTTTCAATCTTTTGTTAAATTGTAAAACAAAAACTTGTTGTGCCTACTTTAACTGTCATTTTTTTATGCTTATTATAAACATATTTTCTGCCATAGAATACATTTTTGTTTTTTTTGTTTTACTAAGCTACCTACTTTGTTCAGTGCTGAACATATTTTTACCCAATGGCGATGCAATATGGCGGTATGTAAAAGATATTAAACTACTAAACCGATTTTAATGAATACGGTGTCAATAGATTCGTTATAATGGTCCTGTTGACGTAAGCTATTTAAATTTTATCAAAAGTTTTTAATTTTAGTTAAAGTTAGACGAGTTCTAGTTTTTAAACTTTTTCTTACAAGAATAAAAGTTGTAATTGAATAATTCTTGATTTGTGTTTTATTATATTATATACAGGCGTCAATCTCTTCCTTTTCTGTTAAATAACACTGTTCTCATTGCACTTATTCGATACCTACGATACCGATACTTCATAAAATTTTAGATTGCTACAAACAAACATCAGCAATTCAACCCATTAAACTTAATCTACATCTCTTTTCATTGATACTCGGCTCCTTCTGGTCTAAGTGTGATGTTAACTATCCTATCTTAGCCACGCCAGCAAAATTCACATTTTAAATAAACGTGAAAATCGGGTACATAGTTCTGGAGTTCATTGTGAGCAACAACGTGACACGAGAATTATATACGTACTTGAAATATGTGCTACATAATAGAAACAATACATGCATTATAATAATTCCCTAACATGAACATAACTAGCCCATTCCACGCTAATAACATTATTAAAAACCATGTGCATAAAATGCTGTTTCCATTGAAATACAGGTCTATTAAATTATAATTTACCAATCAGCACTAACAGTCGCGTAAAACACAGATGGAACTGTAGAATGCCAATCAAAATTGCAAATTTGAGCAACATTGCTTCGTTAACTATGCGAGTTCGTATTAACAAGATTGTCGTTACATGGCATGGATAAAAACATAAGTATTGATGTATTCTGTCAGTACTCAGCAGTTTTATAATATTTAAAATAAAAAGGAATAAGACTTTAATAAAAACAAGTAATAAATAACAAAGTAAATAACAAAGTAAATAACTGTTAAAAAAGAAAGTATTAAACATTGAAATATTTTTGTTTCGGCTCCATATTATTATGATATTTTGATTTCTTCAAAAAAGCGTAAAGCGCTTTTTAAATTATTATATACAACTAGCTGACCCGCAATATCTCTAAGGCTCTTAGTAAAAGTAATGTGAGGTTATAACAGTGTGACAAATTTGTTTATAAAAAAGGTTATAGTGAGCCTTTCTTAAAAGGTAGATAAATACTGTCGCGGACTTTTAGAACTTACAACTCTTTCTTACATTGTTTTTGTGTAAAATTAATAGACTAAGCAACGCCCGCAATAAAAGGTCTCGAAAGGAATGAATTTCCCACATTTTGTTAATTCTAGTACTTCACTCCTTTTGGTCGTAGCCTTGATGATATTTAGCCTACTAACTGAACCCCACGGTACGACATTAACCGCTGGCAACGCCGCGACGCGAAGCTATATCTTTATAAATTGTAGCCTATGTGTTATTCTGATGTACACGCTATTTTTTTATAAAGTTTCATCAAAATCCTTTCTGTAGTTTTTGCGTGAAAGAGCAACAAACATACTCACTTATATCCTCACAAACTTTCTCGTTTATAATATTAGTAGGATAGTCTTTCTGCATAACTCGGATCGGTACTTCCTGAAACAAACTCTTAAGCTTTATGATATGTATTATATGGTATAGATAACAACTTTACATTTATATGTACTTAAACTATAATTTATTTTAATAAAAAAAACACGTTTATGTTACACGATGTCCAAAAAGTATTACATGCATAGTATAGATAGATGTTGGTATCATTATCAGCATTCATCTATATTAAAGCCTGGTTACTAATGCTATTGTTAGAAAACTATACCAATATGGTATTGTGTGTCGAATATTGGATTTTCTTCTTTTTTTTTTAATATTCCTGACATCTAACACACAACGCCATCTAGTCCCAAGCTAAGCAGAGCTTGTGCTATGGGTACTAGACAACTGATATAAATACATATATACTGTTTTTTTTTGTAAATACATACATATTATACATAGAAAACACCCAAACTCCGAAACAAATATTTGTAGATCATACAAACATTTGGTTCGACCCAGGATTTGAACCCGAGACCTCGTCGTATACGCTACCACTGCGCCACAGTGGCAGATTTTATTTTTATAGTTTGTCTTTTTCTAAAATGTTGATAGAAAGATTCAAGATATTATCCTAATTTTAACTGAATTGTGTTAACATTAATATATGCGACTGTTTTTGACATTAAGAGTTTTCACTTAAAGCATGTCTGTAATGTTTTAAGCATTGGAGATTATCTTTAAATTTATTGTTAAAGTTATAATAATTCATATCAGAACTGAAAAATATATTGTAATAAAACTCTCATCACTTTGTGAAATGATCAATGTCTCATCATTATTTATTATTATTATTTTGTATATAAAATATTCTATTAATGTTAATAATGTAAACTTTCAGTATTAAATATATCTTACTCCGATGCTTCATCAACGACCTATAATGTCCCACTGCTATGCTCGGGTCTCCTCTCAGGAGAGGGTTAAGGCCATACGTTCCCTCGCTGGCCGAGTGCGGGTTGGGGACTGATGGCAAGACAAGGTTGTGGCTACGTAATTTTGCAGTTGGATGTTTTTAAGCCGCCCAAAGGCCTCCAACTAAGCTTCACGACTGTTATCATATGATAACAACCGGGCCAGACTGCTTAACGTGACCTCCGAATCACCAGGACTCCGATGTTTAGCTGAGAAAATTATAAAATAGTGATTTCCTCGAATTAACCTTTTTTTTTTTTTTTTTTTTTATTTATACTTTATGCACATTATAGTAACAAAGGTGAACTTAATGCCGTAGGCATTTTCTACCAGTCGACCTTAGGGCGATGCAGAGCCAAACAAGGTAGATGCACAAACTAAAAATTTATACCGACTTCTCAACAAGGAATTCACCAATTAATAATAAATTTCTCATCGAGAAATCAACAAGATTAAGAATAATAAATTAAACAATAATTAGTAATAATTTATATAGATACACATAACATATACGTATTAAATACTTATACATACATAGGTACTAATATATATATATATACATGTATACACACAAACATATAATACATACATAATATAAATTCTAAAAGGGGAGAGAGTATGATGAAATCAGCGTGGATCCGATAGGGTGCTCAAGAAATGTCTCTGCAACAAGTGTTTAAAATTTTGTTTAGTTTTAGCCATCCTGATCGTGAGAGGGAGCTCGTTCCATAGTAGGACAGCTTGTATGAAGAAGGTTGAGTGTAAAAAATCAGAGCGGTGAGTGGGACATTGTAGAAGCAAGTTGTTGGAAGACCTAAGGTTCCTATCGTGGTTTGAACCTAGATAATGATATTGAGTAGTTAGGTAGGAAGGAGAGCTTGAAGAGAAGAGTAAAGAATAAAGGGTAGTTAATGCCCGTATATGTCTACGTTGGCGAATTGGAAGCCACTTCAAATAAGACCCATACTCGGACACGTGATCATATTTCCGTAAGTTGAAAACGAATCGAATGCAATTGTTGAGAAGACGGTCGAGCTTATTGAGCAGATCTGCATTCAGGTCAAAGTAGCACACGTCACCATAGTCGATTATTGGGAATATTAGGGTCTGGACAAGCATTTTTTTTTTTTTTTTTTTTTTTTTTTATGTAATATGTGGCAAACGAGCAGGCGTATCACCTGATGGTAAGCAATTACCGCCGCCCATGGACACCCGCAGCACCAGAGGTGTCACAAGTGCGTTGCCGACCTTTGGGGGATGGGGAGGGGGAATGAGGGAGGGGTTGGGGTATGGGCCTCCGGTATCCTCACTCACTCGGTGAAACACAGCGCAAGCGCTATTTCACACCGGTTTTCTGTGAGGCCGTGGTATCACTCCGGTCGAGCCGGCCCATTCATGCCGAAGCGCGGCTCTCCCACGCAAAGCATTACCTTAGTTTTCATTGGCAGAAAGTTTTTAAGCCTATAGAGAGTTCGTAACGAGCCCGTGACCTTCCGGCACACAGATGCAACTTGTTTTTGCCAGCTGAGTGTTGTATCGATGTACAATCCGAAGTCCTTCACATTTTCACAGTATGGGATAACCATACCATCGTAGGTAAGTGGTGGAAGCGAAGCAAAGTCTAACTGGCTCATGCGACGGTTACTTCCGATGATGATACCCTGACATTTATTTGGATTTACCGAAACGCCAAACATATCGGACCAGTGTTTAATGGCTCCCAGGTCACTGTTTACGATCGAGATCGCGGACGATACATCGCACAAATCAGTTTGATAATATAATTGCAAGTCATCAGCATACAGATGATAGGAACACCGAAGTCTTAACGTGATGAGATTAATGAATATTGAAAAGAGAAGAGGTGAAAGAATACCGCCTTGGGGGACGCCAGCATGGAGATGGCACCAGCTAGAGGAACAATCTTCCATCTTCACTGACTGCTGACGATCCCGAAGGTAAGAGGAGAACCAGTCCAGCGCTTCTTGAGAGACTGAGAAATTGGATAGGACAGCGAGAAGGAGTTCATGACTGACAGTGTTGAAGGCATTGGAGAAATCAATCAGTACCACGGTGGTAACCTTGGCATTCTCCATTCCCGCCTTAACATCACCAGTCACTTTAAGAAGGGCAGAAACTGTGCTGTGGCCTGGTCGAAATCCAGACTGAAGAGGATTGAGTAAGTTGTTACAATATATGAAGCGAGAGAACTGTTTGTGGACACAGGCTTCTAGCACTTTGGAGAGAAAAGGAAGAATAGAAATAGGACGAAAATGACTGGGAAGAGACGGATTAGGAATTTTAGGCAATGGGCGTACATATTTCTTAAGGAATAAGGATTAAACATAGTGTAGGAGATTTTGCCTACTCTAGTCGTTATAATAATAATAGTACTTATTGTAGGTGTATCGTAAAATATTTATTTTACAGTTTAAGATTTTGTAAGTCTATTAAAAAGTGTTGTTATTAAGTGAACGTAAACTAATACTCAAAAACAACAAAATAATTATTATTTTAGATTTTGATATAATTTAAAAAGTACTTGGTAGTCATTTCGATATCATATTTTCCTGCTAGTTGTATTTCTTTTTATATTTGTATACCTTTTCGAATCAATGTTTTCACATACACACGACCTGTCCTGCACACTATAACTCTGTATGGAATATTAAAACATTCGATTTTTCAAGCCATAAACCCTTTTAATAACTTAATACAACATGCAACGACCAGTAACGTCGGCGTTTATAATGAATAATGATCAATAAAATCCTACCAAATGCGATCGCGTATAATCCCGAACAGCTTTTAATAACCAACAACGCTTGGAAACCATATGATATAATTTCATTTTGCTTTCTTCGTTAAAACATCATGACGTGAGTTATGTTAGGACATTCGTTTGATCTTAGTTGTTCAAACCTTTTAACTTGAAAATAATGTATAGCGAAATGGACCAACGCGATGTGAGGGATCGTAATTAATTAAATTAAGTTCCGAATACGTTAGAAACAAAGTTGAATGTGGCTACCGGCGACTTGTTAATAGCTAAGGGAGATCATCCCTCGGTCCGAGCGGCCTCACGGTCCCCTGGTCCCTCGAGTGCCAGTAGGGCCTCAACACCCTGCATGCTAATAGCCAATCATATTCTGTTTACATTCCATCACCGAGTATGAATAATTTGTTATTGTCTACGCAAACATGGTGCGGCGCGGCGTCACGACTAGCATTGTCTGCTGGATTAATTTACTGTCCGGTACCAGCGCAATCGAGCTGCCGGTTCAATACCACCGATATCAAAGAACAATTGGTCGGCCCACTATGAGTGTAGCAGATTAATAGAATTCGAAAATTGGATTTTATTACGGAATGAGTTTTATAACTTTAGCATTTTATGACGTCAGCATTATTCATATAGAATTAAAACGTTTATAATAGGTAATTGTCAATGTATGAGCGATTAGTGTCACGAGTTTCAAATTCTAACTACAATATATTATACCTATACTTAATTTCTCGCACGTTGTTGTGCTTAACTTTCGCCAAGTAATCAAACAAGCGCTTACGGTGGATATCGTACACTATCTACTTATAAATACACATAATGTTCGTAATTTCAAATTAAAGCAACAAAACCCGCGGGTAGCACCGCGGCGCGCAGCTTTTAGTTTATATAAATAGCGTTCAATACATGTTTTAACATCTTGCATGCTATGAGCTACATTCGCATTGTAAGTAAGCCTTCAGGGCTTGCCAGTGAACCATGTTACATCTTAAATCTCGCAAAGTGCTTATCGAAGCTGACCGAGTGCTTGCAAATTGCCAATCTTTTGATAGGAAGTACTCATAGTCTTTCTCTTTCTTCAGATTTTATTTTTCTTTTTATAATTAATAAACAATAAATACTAGGTATTCCTTAATTCTAATTACTTGGTTATTTAATTAGAGAAAATAATAACAATAATTTGTTACACTTTTGTTGTCTAAGTATTTTTTAATACTTGGATTTAATGTTCGTAAAACGTAGCTATGTTATCCTTGTTGCCAAGCCCTACACAACTTTAGGATGAACCAAATGAAATATTATGTATAATAATTGTTCGCGGACCACTGTAACAATGTATCGACCGTTTATTCTAAGTAATATATAGTGCAAATTCCTCGCAGCGTTGTAAAGCTTACATGTAGACATTTACGGGCCTTATATTAACTACATATAATTTATTGAGCACGATTTCGAGCGGTATTAATTCAATCAGTTACAGTAACTTAGTGCATAGTCTTGTTTATTATGTAAATTCAAAGCTCTGCGGTGCAACTACTTTTTAGCCGAAGCTTCCGCATCTACTTTGTGATATTTCGTTATTTTCTTTAAAACTTCACTTATTTCTTTGTGTTGATGTGATTAATCTTCTTAGTAAATAAAATGCATGACTTATGGGAGTAGCACTATTTAAGCGGTGGTCCGGCTTAATGTCTAGTGACCCTTACTGGTGAGTCAGAGGTAGTGGGCTCGATTTTCACTCAATTTAGTGAAAATTACAATCATGTGCTTTGTACCTGGATGTATTTTTTTTGTATATATCAGTAGTTCAGTACCATACTTGCGCTTTAAGATGAAAATTTCGATGAAATTTATTAGATGTTGTTTTTGTAGATAATACTAGATATTATTTACAATATTGAACAATCACTTTGTGAATTCGATACTCTTTAGATTGGTTGTATTGTACAACGAATCCAACACACTTACAACTTTTAAAAAAAACTCAATCCCAATGATCTAACAACCTCTAAACTTTGATTAAAAAGGGCAATTGGATCAGCCCAAGAGGCTTAGGTTAGGTTGATGTGGTACATGTATACAATAAATACAAATATTAAAACACAGAATAAATATACATCTAATAGAACATGGATGTTCGATTATTTTTTTCAGTTCTCTTTTCATTTCTAAGGTCTCAAATTTCAGGCAGATTTATATTAATAATATCTCGAATATAATAAAAAAACAATTTGTTTCCAACTCTCAAAGACCTTACGGAATATTAACAATTTCCCAATAATGATCTAAACGAAATTCATTATCAAATACGTGACGTGTTTTCTTAGAAAATCTTTTGTTAACAATGTTTGCTGTTCATAATTTGGTTTCTCCAACTTGTTACTTCACAATAAACGTAGATTACGCTGGTCTATCGAGCGTGGTTTCTGGTAATCAATTTTGGTTAGACAATATTGGATTTTAATTAACAGTATCGCAGGTCGCAGCCGCGTCGGCTAATCGATGAACTATGCCGTCGATGTCAACGGTTATTGTGGTAACTGCTATTAGATTTATTATTATCATCTCCTTTGCGATTATTACTTTGTATTTGATGTTGTATTTTGTAGGTATAATCTTTACAGCTTGGTTGTCTAACAAACACTCTTCATTATGCTACTTAGGCACTCATACAACTATACGTAATTAATGTGTAATAGATAATTTAAATCATTATGTTTGAGATCTATTTACGCACTAAATTACATTGTATATACAATTTTTTACTAATAGATTCAAAATTTTAACGACATTACCAAGACTTACATGTACCTACTATAAAGGTTACATGTACAATAAATGTTTTTATAAGATAAGATTGTTTAGAGATCTTACAAATTCTTTGCCAACGTTAGATCAAAACTCTACATACATCTTATATATGTCTAGGGAGGGCCCTTGAAAATTTTGTTTTTACAATATTTATCATTAGTCAAGATATAACTTGTTACAATTAAATGGAAGCCTTATATGTAAACAATGGATGTTTATTTTTTCCCCTTTGTGTTGTTTTTAACCATATAAAAAAGGTATAGACTTTCATAAAAAATATTGGCGCATGAATGGAATAGTGTTATGAAAAGCAAAACGATGACAGGCAATCGTGTATCGACAATAAAATTTAAGTGGCTTGTTCGTTTGACAGCAAAGCTGGAGTATAGTTAAACTTGCAAAACGTTCAGTTGATAGCGGTTTCCATTGTTATAAAAATATAACAAATTGTTTTTATTTATCTTGCTTTTTACCCTATAGAGACGATAGATACAGCTGTATGAGTAAGGAGTACTTATAAAACAAGATGTTATATCTTGAAAAACACGTCCATAGTAATATACAAGCAAACGTATTTTTACTACTCTGAAAGTAATCACCCATGCAATCGATGCAGTACATGTATTGCCAACGCAGTGGCAGTTTATTGATTAACCTATTGAAGAAATCAGCTGGACGAGAGGTCAAAAATTCTTCAAAGGCCTGTTGTACGCCTACTAAATTCTGTAAAAAGTAGAAATCTGTAGGTAATAGGCCTGATAAGTATGACCGATGATGGAGAGCTATCTTCACCAGCTCTTGTAACTTGGGAAACATCTGCTGTGCTATATGTCACGCCGTCACGCGTTGTTGTGCAGAAGTAGTAGAGAACAGCTATTGACAAAAACTAGTTAGAGGTGTGCGAGCTTTTTGATCATTATGTTCAGTCTTTTACAATACATATCAACATAAATGCTCATTCCGTTTGTAAAAAGCTGTTATGGATCACACCGGCGCTAGACCACCAAACAATGGCCATTTCTTTTCCAGAGGTAAGCTTTCGTATAAGGCATTATTTAGGTCCATCTTTTAACATTTAATGAGTTTAATTGATTGATTTTGAAATGCGAAAATAATAATAGTAAAATAATTATTAAAATAAAAATCAATGTGTAATTTAAATAACATCTAATAAATCTATCTATCTATCTATCTATCTAATCATCTATAGCATTTTAATTTGAAATTACATTTTTTCTGAATTTTCAGATATAAGGATCATGCCAGCCTTAATATAAAATTACATCGAATACATAAGTCGACGACTTATTATACATACTGTGATAGAAACCCCATGAAGTAGATATGTTTCAAATCACAAAAAAATGATTTTACGATTCCATCAAAGCCATTCCAGTTTTATAATAAAATGTACATGAATCTGTTTGTAAAGTGCCATGTTGGGCATTTCGTGGATTTACAAAAATTGAAAAAAAAAATTGTTTTGGTAGTAAATACTATTTTAACAATGAAAAAAAAATCATTTAAAAATAGATTACCAGTTTAGGGTTGCTAAAAATATTGCAAATATGGTATTTTTACATTAAAATACCATTTTAATATATAGTTTCATAATTACTGTATATTGATCTTTGATTTAGTCATTTTTGATTTATTTCTATTGCGTTAGTTCACCGAGTGAGGATACCAGAGGCCCATATCCCAACACCTCCCCATCCCCTAAAGGCCGGCAACGCACCTGTGACGCCCCCATCGTAATCGCTTACCATCAAGCGATACATCTACTCGTTTACCACCTACACCATAAAAAAAATCATTTAAGCATATTTGAAAAAATATTATTTTTCAACGACAAAATTTTGTTTAGCGATAAAATAAACAAATTATCGCAATTTATACATGGTTTGCTATAGTAACTGCAAAAGTGCTGGATGTCCCATGTTAAAAAAGATTTGATTGATTAAGAATAAGTTTCGTAGACCTCGGAAATTTGTTAATTCTGGACAGTTATCGAAGACCATGACATTAGCTATTTACTCGTAATTAGAACAGTTCTTTTCTCACTTTTTATTGCTCTTAGTAAACTTTCAGTCTCTTCATACTAGCATGTAAGTACTTACTATATTACAACCCGCAGTACTGCCTTATCCATAAGGTAATTAATAAAAATATTTACACAATAAAAATATGACATATGCAAATATGAAATCCTTTAATAACTCAACAACAAACATAAAAATTACTGCAGCAGTTTCGTTCTCCATGCAAATTTTAAAACATGTATGATTAGTCACAGAGTACGGAAGCCGTTGAACAGCAATTATTTTTTATTAAATATAACAAGCAAATTTCTCTGAGGCATATTTATTTTCACAGTGCTCTCAATTATATTTATAATTTTAAGTCAACTCCAATACGATAGAAAATTGCCAGAGAAATTCCTCAGATTATTAAGTCTTTAAGTGATATATAAGTCTTTTTGCTATCTAATTAATGAAATACTTTGGTGAATAATCAAATATGTTTAAGTATAAATATTTGCAATTTATAATATTTTTATTAATATATATATTATATAGACCACGTAACGTTCATCGTAACCCTACTTTCACACTACGTGCAGAATTAAATAAGAAAAGAGACAAAAATGGCTTAAATATGAACAGTAACATGAATATTAGGTTGACAACGACTAGATGCGATTTGGCGTGTTCGTGAAGAGACCAATATCCAAAAAGTGGTGACTAAACGCTGAAGTAGAAGAGACTTTGAAAAGACTTAATACGATTTTTTTTTTAACATTAATCACCTTTTTACTTTTTTGTTAACAGGGTGGAAATTCCCTTTGTATCTCCAGCTCTACAAGGTTTACAAATCCAGTGTTTCCTTTAAACTTCGATCTGATGCCGTTTTAGGTGATCTACTCTGAGAGGGACACAGATCATGTTATGTTTGGTCGTCATCAGGATCGACGACACGTCTAGACAGACCCTATCCTTTGCGAATGCAGCAATTAATCTGCCACCAGAGGTCCTCACTCTCTGGCCGCTTGTGGCTGAATTCAACGAATGGTCGGACCGCTTGATTGATTAAATTAGTCACCTAAATATCCTTTTTTTTGGGCTAGTAAGTTAATGAGTTGCCAATATTTCAATGGGCTACATTTAAAACGTTTTGTATCTATATAACTATTGAAACATGTTAAATCTGAATCAAACTTTTTGTATCAGAACAACAAAACAGTGATAGTTTTCTTTGAATTTTTCGTGAGCACATATGGAGCAGGTACACGCAAACAGTAGCAATCGAAATTGCAAATTTGTGCAGGGGCCGTTCGGTTCGTTAGCGACTTGTGTTTACGCGCCGCCAACAACTAGGGCTGCTGGCCACTAATTGCGTCAAGTTTGCATTTAGTTTGATTTAATATGCGAGTAATGTTATTATAATTTACTGTACGATTTGTTTTAACGTTTACCGATTATTATATGTAAAATTTTTGCTTTCTAATATCCATAAATACAGGCAAAGTATTTCTGTAGACAAATTGTGCATAATTTATGTTGTTAAAGTATTTATAAATTCTTGTTAAGAGTATAGTCGTTGTCTATTTTATGGAGTAAGGGGGACAAACGAGCAGACGGATCCTCGAGATCGTAAGTATCGCCGCATATGGACAGCTGCAACTCTCGAGTCACAAGTGCGTGGTCGTCTTAGGAGTCCCTTCCCGTAGAATCAGGGAAGGGACTTTGGTATTCACTTAGTGAAAAGCATTTCTGTCAGGACGAGGTATTACTTTGGTCGAGCCGTCTCAATTCTCCGCCCGAGACACAGATTTAATCTAGTTCGGGCAAATAACAATTAACGTACTATATTTATAAATTTAAGAATTTAATCGTAAATTATTGTACCTTTTTAACTTAATAAAAAAAAAAATGTGCTGAACCATGACTTTCAAAAATACATATTTAATTTATATTTAAGCATATAATAATAATATATACTTGTAGATTTTATGTCACAATTTTGTTTTTATTAATTTAAACAACTTCAACATTTTATATTCTAGCAAAATTATTTAGGGCAACCCTACAGTCAACATTTTGAAATAATCGCCTTTCTTTTACGGAATATTGTAATAAATGGAAAATTTCTGATTTGCATATTTGCACACTAATCTATTACCTGTATAAGGCGCCATTTGTGCACCATGTCCGCTACTATGTTATTTGCATAAAAGTTTAATTAAGTGCTTATTTTTCAAGTAATTGCTTTATAAAGTACCTACTTGGATAAAATTTAATTTCAGTCTCGAAACTAAGAGTAGTTCGATTTACATCTAAGTCTGAAATACTACTGTAGGCCTTTGGATAGGATGTGGCGATTTCCACATCAAATGATATCTTGATATATTAAGGTCTAGCAATTGTTGCTTTGATAGTTTTGCCATTTCGTTGAGAAGGAGATCACGTACCTTCTTTTGAACGTAAAACGGCTCGTTGATATTCTGGTTTCGAGAAGAATCGCATTCCAGAGTAGTACTGCCTGAACGAAAAGTTCACTAAGACAAGTTTGTGGAAGGGATACAAGAGAAGCAGATTATTTTTGAACGAAGTTTTCTGTCATGATTAGTTGATGGATAACGGACATATAGAGCAAGGTACGAGTATGTACGTGAAAATAATGAGTTGAGAAATGAGAAAAGGACCATGCCCATGGACGCCCGCAACACCAGAGGCATCGCAAGTGCGTTGCTGACTTTCTAAGAAGGAGTACGGAGTAAGGAGTTTCTTTTCTTGAAGGTTTGAAGGTCGTATTGGTCCGGGAATACCGCAGGCGACAGTTAATTCCACAGTTGTGGACTGCCAGCCATCCAAGTGATGGGGATGAAATTGCTGTCGCGTAGGACGATGGCGAAAAGAGGCGGCAGGAATCAGTCCGAACAATTCCTCGGAGCACTCCCCATGGTAGATGCGGTAGAAGATGCACAACGAAGCCATGTCTCTATGCAGCATCCAAAGAGAACAGCCGAATTGAAAACTCCTGGCAGCCGACAGTTCCAGCCGCTCTCTGTTGAATGCGGTCCAGAGGGAGGAGCTGGTACTGGGATGCCCGGCCCAAAGATGGGGACAGTATACCATATGAGACCGAACCTGCGCCTTATAGAGTCGAAGACGGTGGGCCGGAGTAAAATACTGTCTCGATTGTATATAGGTTACACCTCCTTTCATATATATAAATGGTAAAAAGTTATTCAAATTGTATCGAACTTGCAGCAAATTATTTATTTATATTTACTGTCGACGTATTTTTAAATTACAAACGGAATATTTATATACATTTCGAATTCATTTTCCGAAAATACGAGTATTTGTAAAGTATTTGAGACTTGTAAGCAAAACAAGCTTTTGTTGGAAACCTTAAGTACTTAGTATAAAAATGCGATACGTATATAAGCCGTTTTGCAGACTTTACGAATTTAAAATAAATTTTATATTTTTTTACTTTGATAACTAATGAGTGAAAGCGTCATTGTAAAATGTACTTAGGCATATTTAAAAAGGTTTATTGATATTTAAAATATACAATAAATTTGAATCTTAAGATTTATTGTAAACTTTGTACATACAATATCTTTTATGATACTAATATTTGTTATAACATAACCTTATTTCAATGTAATTATCACCATATAGTTAGTATATTTTTTTTCTATCAACACTAAAAAAGTTTCGGTCGATTCATTTTCAATCTGTACTAGTTAATTAATATTATTGCGTGTAATAATTCTCTCTTTATATTTTTTTTGACAGAACATGACATTGAAGTTTGTATATGCAGTATACTGATAAAGTTACGTTGAATATGTTTTAAATAGAAAATCGGATGATAACTTACTAATTAAAATAAGGTATTAATAACTATACGAACCGCATTATGTAAAAAGATCCAATAGATACTCGTAACGAAACATCTCCATACAATGTGAATAAATATATTTATTTTTACAAACATCCTAAAAATAATTTAATACTAGTTATCATACTAATATTAAAAATGTGAATGTAAGTTAATTTGTTAAGTTTTCATAAAACTGGTCGGTTCTCCTTATCTTTTGGCGCTAGAATAGTCTATCTATGGCAGTCGGGTCAGGTAATTAGGTATCCTTCATGAGATTGGCCATACTAGTCCACCAGGTCTAGGCCAGCCGTCCTCTTCCGTAAATGCCAGTGCCTTCTTAACGACATGCTCACTCTATGCATGACGTGGGCGTAACACCTTAGGCATGTTTCGGAGAGCTTTTCTCGGACTGGAGTCACTTTGAAGCTACCTCGGACAGGTTTGTTTCAGATTTTGTGTAGCCTCGCCCCTCCACCCGACCATTTGAGTATCTTCATTATTATTTCTCACTTCTTGTACACTTTCCCTTTAGTGCGTATGGGCATGCACGGGTCAGTGAGTGTTCGTCATTTTTGTCACGCGACATTTATTTTGTGCGATGCATCTGCGTCGACACTTCCGTCTCGCGTTACTATGGAGCCTAGGTACCGGAATTGGTTGACTTTTGGTACTTGCATGCCGTCCGGGTAGGTAAGTTAAGTTTTCTGTTGCTGAATTCGCATTCGAGGTATCAGCTTTGCCGCCTGGAATTTGGAATTGTGACGCTTCTCATTATTGTATTGAATAGTTTTGTGAGCCATACTACTGCGATGGGGCCCAGAGCTTTGTAAAGATCTGCTGGAATCTCGTCGGGGCCAAGTACTATATGCTTCTTCATTTTCCGAACGACATGCTATACTTTGTATATAGTAATCTCATGAATTGGACCTTGAGCTGATGCCGAGGGAATGCTTGGTTGGGTAATTCCTCATTGAGCAGCTTCTTATAGTACTCGTGGCATCTCTTATTAATATCCTCATATGTAGTGAGCAGCGTGTTATCTTTGCTCTTTATAAACTTATTGGCTGTATGCGTTATCGCATTTAGTGTAAAGGCTTTCCCGTGTTTAGCCCTGAATTGCGCTACGCATCTTTTGGCTTTCCTCTTGGCTTCTTTGTACAGCTTGCGGTCGTTTTCTAGTTTGAACTTTGCCAAGTCTTAAAAAGATCTATTTTATTATTTACGGCCTCTTTAACTTCTTTGTTTCACCACGTTAGGGTTTCCCTGTATTGATACCTGCTCTTGAAACGCCCAGTGTGGCACTAGTCACACTTCTGCAGTGTGCTTCAAGTTTAGACCACATTAGATCTGCTTCTTGGTAATGTATTTCCAGGTCTTGCGCCAGGTACTCGCGCATACAAGTAATGAGAAGTTATCTTTTATAATCTCAGATTGTATGATTAAGCGTGGAATTTTGGAGCCGTTCTGAAATAAATGACTCCTAAATAAACCACATCTTGTATTAGCAACACGAAAACGGTCAAGCCCATCCTGAACTGAACACCCTCTCTCTTAAACAAGAATAGGTTACTCTACAAAGCGAAAGAAAACTAATAAAGTAACTAGTCTAAGGATAACTATTTACTACTTGCAAACTATTTGAGTTAAACGTTAAATACGTTTTGCAAACTTTTTTCATTTCTTTTCCACCACAGTCATTTGTCTGACTATTCTAATAAGTGTTAAGTAAACTAGTTAAAGATGAGTCTAAACAAATATTTCTACTTTTGTATTAAATTTGTACAAGTGATTGTGTATTTAAAAATAATAAAACTTGAGTTGAATTATTTAATTTAATCGTTATACAATAGCATCATCACTACATATTATAAAACAAAGTTCGTCGACGCGTTTGTCCATCTGTCTGTTCGCGATAAACGCAAATACTACTGCACGTATTTTGATGCGGTTTTTACAAATAGATAGAGTGACTCTTGAGGAAAGTTTACGTATATAATTTGTTAAATATTTGAGTATATTGACTAAAATATAACGAAATTTGTGGAAGACGACAGAAAAAATTAAACCGCACATCTTCTCGGGGTAACGTCTCATCAACTTCAGCCGTTGCGAAGACGGGCAAGTTTCTAGTAAAATTTATAAGGCACTTTGAAAACTCATAAGAATCAATGAGTGTTTTTTAATATAATTATACCTACCATTCGCTTTGTTATCTCAGGGAAGGAGGCATACGATATAAAACATTTATTTCACCTATTTTTTTTTTTCGCCCTTTCGGAATCCATGCTAAGGATCGCATAGAGTATATCGAGTGGAATTCAATATCAAATTATATCATATCAACTTTCAGGCGCAGGCATAAGAATTTATACTTGTGAAATTTCTAAATTAACTAAATCAAAAGTTGGTTCATTGAACTGAGATCTTAATCGATTTTTAAATGTATGTTAATTCAAACCAATAGGGTTTCCCAATAAGGTTTAAAAATATGTTAAAAGACTGCAGTAAAAAGAAAGTTGGGTAAATATTTTTACAGTTCATAAATATGTGCATGTAATTTTTTAATTTACTACAAATGAATGCAAGCTAAAGCGCACGTAAAAGTTTAACTTCACGAGCCACCGAACGTTGATCTCTACAATTGAATATGCAAGTCAGTGATGGTGGTAAGTTACCGACCAGACCAACTTTGATACATAGCGAGTGTTCCACACTTACATTGAATAAATTTAACATTGTATGTGTGACTGGAATACGTTACCGCCCTCTGCTTTGTACTGCCCACATGATACTGATACTAAACTTATTGTCTACCAACAATATTCTTGTTTATCGCTTTGGGGTTTGCCAGTAGTGTAGTATTTTGTTGCAGTATTTTTCATTTCATCATATCTTGTTACTGACATTACCTCTCGCATACCCGGATACCGTACATTTTGTAAGGCACTGACACTAACCGAACATGTGTGTGTGCTGTGAGTAGGTGTATAGCATAACTTGAAATAGATTTTGAAATGTACATAATAAACAAATTTCAATATCTGCACTATATACAATAAAATGGTTTTTTTATAGTAATTAACTAATTATTATGTGCACTATTAATGGTTGTTGATAATAATGAAGATTTATCATCTACCGCTAACTAAAATTTTATCGAAGAAACTGACTGTAAACGATTTCAGCACAATCATCGCATACATACTATCTAGTTTACACATAAAAATATAGTATTTTTATGTCATAGGGGATAAACGAGCAGATCAATTGCCTGATGGTAAGCGATTACTGCCGCCCATAGGCACCTGCAACACCAGAGGCGTCACAAGTGCTTTGTTTCACACCGGTTTTCTGTGAGTCCGTGGTATCACTCCGGTTGTGCCGACCGATGCATGCGAAACGCGGCTCACTCACGGTAGTCAGTTAATTTTTTACTTTGTGCCAAAATGAATCATGAGACTAGAAATATTTTGCAGTTTTTTTTTAATGTGTGTGCTACTAACCAACTCCAAAATACGGTAATTAACTATAAAACAGCTGGTTTTTAGACCTTTTTAAACCATGCAGGTAAAATGTAGACAGCTAAATAGTAATTACCATTTAGTTTTTCAACACGTTTTTGTTAGCTCCACCTGTATGTTTGTTTGTTTGGAACCAATTTTGTAGTTTTTTATTCTATAGTTATTTTTATTAAAGTATGAAATAAAAAATGGAGCTTGTGTTGTATCTTAGATACATATATGAATAAACCTAATGCGAATTATATCATCAATCTACCGGGTTCAGATTATTGCAGGTATGATTCATTTAATTAACAACGCATCTTAAAAATTTAACACATTACGACATACATTCCAATAATGGTACGCAAGTTGTCATCCACGTACCGATATACGTCCTATCTACACACTTATAGCAATAGTATAGTACAATAGTTTAATAAGCAACTAAACTTTGAGACAACTGTGATTTTACTGTGAGGAAATTACTCAGATACAAACCGCAATAACGTTGCTTAATACCGTAGCAGTCACCTATTTTCAGATTAACGCCGTACATTACTATTCAACAGCTTGTTAGGTTTATCATTACTCTAGAGACAAGAACATGAAATACTGCATTGTTCCGTCAACCAGATATTGAGTTAGTATTACAACGGTGACATGGTTCCTGTACGAAATATGGAATGTAATTTTGAGTTAGAAAATGAGAACTTCAAATGTATTGCTTAGACTTAAAATCTGAACCATTTCACACAGGCGACGCACTTTATTTATTGAGCCCGATATCATACTTGTACTCGTTATGTTTTAATTTGTATTTTTTACTGCACTACCTTACAACTGTCCTGCGTACTTTGATTCTTCATTAGAATCTTACGAAACCAATGTTCTGAATATGGAAGGGGATAATCTTTATTCTTAATCCATCACTGTACGGAGAAAAACGACTAGAAATTGAAGGAAACCTTAAAACAAAACATATACCAACCCGGGCATGGTATAGTAGGCCAAAGAATTCTTTCCACGGAGTGATCTATGTCCATAATTGGAATGTTAGTGGCTGTTGATGATAACTACTTTTATTTACTAGGGGATCAATGAGTTGTACATTTATAAGGATTACATACATTATTATGTACATAACTTTGAATTGCCTGACGTTTCCAACCTGGCCGTGGTTCCAGGCTGATGGTTCAGCCGTACTCACCTTATGCCATTAAGCGCATGAATCAAAAGTATATTAACTCTCTCGCATTTCTTTGATATTATTTATATTTTGTTGTAGGGGATAGGGTAAGGGTTGGAATATGGGTATCCGGTATCCTCACTCACTCAGTGAAACATAGCGCAAGCGCATATTTCACACTGGTTTTCTGTGAGGCCGTGGTATCACTTCGGTCGATCCTGCCCATTCATGTCGAAGCGCGGCTCTCTTACGGTTTTTCTTAGTAAACTGTTTCTTTCCTTTTACTTCCGCTTTAGGAATATTATACTGTATCATGGGCAAAGTTTACACTCGGAAAAGAAACGGACACAAAGAACACATAGACTCAGAACAACAATTTGTGAATTACATGTAATATTAACCCATATGAGAATTGAACTCACAACTCTCAGCACAGTGGGAAACGCCGAGGTGACCGCTTAACCCAATATACTATTTCTTTAGTCAATTGAAAATGATGATGATTGAAAATACACCCAGTATTAAAGTCAGGGCTGTGTTTTTTATAAGTTTGTTTTATATTTAGTAATGAGCTATATTGTGTGATAGAACGTGGTGAACACGTTGTATAGTGCATACATTTTGGAATTAAAATATCTCCATTCACCATCCAAGTTAATTTTTTTTTAAATAAATTTATTTTGCAGTAATACGAAAAGTGCCTTTCTATTGCTTAAATAGTTTTTGTGTTAAAAAGCTAGACGATAAAGCGACAGGGCGTCAGGAAAAGATCTAAAAGTCACACTTCTTATAAAAATGTGATATTTATCTTTAGTCTAATAAACCAGTTAATTTTGCACAATACAAGGGCGAGTGACAGACTGCACCTAAGGCGCCGGGGGCTCTGATCTAATACAAACACAAATAAGCTGACGTGATCCGCTTACTACCATAGATTAAGAACGTAGAAAATATTTCTGCACTACAGCGCTCGGTGTCAGAATAATTCATGATTTCTGCGAACAATATTATCTTATCGGCATGAGAAATTGTTTACATGTAGAAGCGGGCGCAGACGCCTTTCGTTCTATTTTACTGATTCTGTGTAGACTTACTCGAGCAGTAAACTGGAATGGTGTCTCCGCTCCTTGTATTGAGTTTTGTCGCTTTATTTGCAAGTTCAATACACACTTATTTTAGTTCGACATTATTGTCACATATTTTATGTAACTTCTTCCACTAAGGGACGTTTATTTAGACTTTGTTTCAAACTTTCGTTTTGTGTAGTTGTTAATTAGTCAGTGTGACTGTTAAAGACTGTTCAGGCGCAGGGTTCAATCGTTGGATCTAGCAAAATATAGTTTTTGATATAAGAAAATAATAAACAGTAAGTAATTTTCTTTAAACTATTAATTGTGTCTAATAGCTACAAAATGCAAGTTCGATTCGATTTCGGTTTGGCATTTAATGTAAGAAAAATATCGTTATCTAATGTTTCCTTATCCAATGGCAGCCTGTAAGAGATTACCACTATGCGATGAGGCCGCCAATTGTATTAGCCCCATTACATTACTTTATTCTTACCCCTTACAATCTTTTGATGAAAAATAATTTATACTATGTGATCGTTTTGGTTAGCAGTGGTTTCATAAGAGAATTATGTAGGTATATTAACTGCCGCTGTGGTGTTTTATATTTGACATTACTATTTAACTGTATGTTCAGTGGCAGTACAAATATATATATTTTGATCGAGGTGTAACTAAAAACAATATTCATAAAGTACTCAATGTGTTAGAACATAGTACCGTCGTATTTTTTCTGTAAAATGTAATACTTTTAAGTGAAACTACAAGCGAAATTACGTCCTTTGTATCCATTCCAACGTCAGCGCAGAAAAATAAAGTTTTCAATACCAATATTTCATTTCAAATTCATGCAAAATTAAAAAAAATATCGAAATCAGAAATGTCGGTTAATAGTTAGGCATTATGTCAATTGTAGGCTTTAATCCTCTTACACCGTTTGAAATATGTACTTGACAATAGCATTTCCTCATTTTGCATTTAGTTCATTTGTTTCATGTTCACTCGTTCCTTTGACATGTTGATTACGATGTAAATTAACTGTACCAACTAGTTAAGGTAAGTCTCTCTGAGTTTCCAATAGATTCTCTAAATTGTACAAAGTAGGTCTCTGAAATCGTAAATTAGTTTCAAATACATGAGAACCAAAGTTGGAATTGAATTGTTATATTTTATAAAATCATCAACAACAACCCTTAACAGCCCACTGTTGATCATAATAAACAACGCCAAAAAAAAGCAATTAAGTGATAGATTCAATACATCTACATCATGTTGTATTGATCTTTTATGTGCCTAGCCTAGTGTAGTATCGCAATGTGTGTTTTTAATTGAAATAGTAATTGTAAAAGTAAAACTTCAATGCGAATACAAAGGAAATAAAAAGATCTTAGTTATTTATCATAACAAAACATTTGTGTTACCCCTTGCGTCCTTCTCAATCCAAAACTTAAAACTAGTCACAATCACATTTTCCAATATTTACCTAACTCACCTTGTACTAACTTTACTTCCAATACTTGCTTCAGCACTACGGATACACGAACGGATACCGAGATCCAACTGAGTAGAAATTATCGAATAAAACCTTTAAATAACACTATTTTAAGTTTCAAAATCATTTGTAACAATTGAAATGTTTTGATGTGTAAAAAACAACGTCACGTAATAAAAATTCACTTAGTCCTTTAATTTTTTTTACGCATTAATTTTCATTTTATTTAAATGAAATTTTGGAAGGAGTTTTATCGCCAATTTTTTGATTATGGCTTGTAGCTTGGTATTAACGTGCCGTTGTTGGCACATTTTGTTAACATGTATCCAAATTTTGAAAATCTTGTGTCGATTAGTTGATTTAACGCGTCAGCTTTATATAGTTTGTATTTTTTAAACCCAGTTTCAAAAAAATACTTTGCTGTCATGAGTATATGATATATAACCAAAAATTTTTAAAAGTAATTGCCAGTCTTATAATTTATTATTATTATTTTCTTTAGTATAATCATTATTACACATTATTAACATTTTTAAATATACATACAACAACAAATATCTACATTAAAAAAATATAAAAAATTGTTGACACCTTACAGTTTATTGTTAGAATTATTACTATTATCTGATGATATAAGAGCCGTAAATTTAAATTAATTTTTTTTTTCATTAATAAAAGTTATTAAATATTGTACCTGAAGGACAACTCACTGAAACTTGATTTGAAAGAATTGAAACGCCGGTACCGACCAAAAAAATGACTGATTAGCATCTTTGAATAACTCCGTATCTCCAAGCCAATAACAATCATTGAAATTCAGTTCGTCGGGATGAAATACCAGATTATCGAAATTTAATAAATTTTGTAAAATGAATTCGCCAACCGCAGACTGTTGCGGCGATCGGTTGTTTTTCATCCACCTTCAATTGAAGGGTCATTTTATATGGTTGTAGATTGCTCTTGAATAGGGATTTATTTGTGTTTTGTTTATTTGATTATTTTTAACGAAATTCATGATTTCTAAGTACTTCAAATAGTAGATTGGAGGTATTCTTGACATATGTAACGTATTAATAGTTGGCTAAACTAATAAAAGTATTGGTAGTAGAATGGTTTAATGTAAAATTTTCCCAGTAGTCCCGTCTTGTTATTTGACCCAGCGTATTATGTAATAATAAAATAATAAAAATATTTCGGACATCCAACACACAACACCATCTAGCCCCAAACTAAGCAGAGCTTGTATGATGAGTACTAGATAACTGATATAAATACAAATATACATTTTTTATCCTAAATACATAGAAAACACCCCAACTCCGAAACAAAAACTTGCAAATCATACAAACATTTAGTCCGACCCGGGAATCGAACTCGAGACCGAATCGAAATAATTGTGCATTTAAAAACTAACAATATAACCTTTTTTTAGTATGAAGTAGCCATACCTGAAGCTGGAAAGCAATAAATTTCATGGTTTGTTTCACAAAAAAAAATTGCCCGTCGCCCATCGGACGTCCATTTACGGTCCACTGCTACACTACTTTTCTGCGTTTCTATAATCTATGCGCTGTAGCATGGTGCGGGTGACAGTTTCAGTAACACTTCGTTTCACTCTTGAAAGTTGCCGCGATTTATAAATTATGACTGAGTATTTCAGCTGTACCACATTCGCAATATATTAAATCATTAATAACTGTAGTAAATTAAATTAAACCAAACCAGAATGTTCTAATCTACAAATAAAATCAAATTTAATGAAAAATTAAGCAGTGTTATGCGTATGACGTAACGCCATAGAAGTATTTAGTGATGGGATGTGCTGCTACGATGGATAGTCGATATTTTTCATAATAAAAAACGGTAATTTTTTATTGTTAAAATTGGTCTATAATTATAGTAGTATATATTATAGTAAGGTTGCTTAAAAGGTTGTTAAGTAAAAATACATTTTATTCGTCCAAATTCATTTCAAAATCGTCATATCAGAGTCAGGAACATCTGAATTGTCACTCAATTCATCATCTGAGTCTGTGACGGATATTATTAACGAACAACAACCTCCCTGGCCTGACTACCCGGCTGGCCACTGGCCTTATTTTTGTATGCTTAGACATGGTAATAACAACGAACTCAACAAACAAATAACAGTTACACTGCACAACTGAATAACACACTCATTTTCATAACAATAATAAAGAGAACTAGATTTATGCGTCGAGTATCGTATGCGATAAAAATTAATTGCATAACGTCACATCCCTTAGTTATGTGATACTGATAGATGTCAACGTCGTACAGGCAAATGTCACCTGCACCATGCTACAGCGCAACGAGTATAGTGGTATGGTGCTCCCACACAGCAGTTATATAACGTTAGAGAATGTTGCTTAATATATGTTCTCCAACTTTTTTTTTGAAATTATAATAAATGTTATAAATTGTTAATGATGTTATAATAATAATAATAAATCTCTTTATTGTACAACAGCTTATATGATTACATAGTAAACTTAAAACTATTATGAAGTATGCACAAGTGGCGGCCTTATCGCTCCATCGCAATATCTTACAGGCAACCATTATACAACATTATGTAACAAAATAAAAGTAATAAATTATGTATAAATTTGCATTGCCATATACATGTACTACGAAGAACATAATTTTGTTATTTATAAGTAGTTCTATGATAAAATTAGTAATAGTAATATGAACATCTTATACACAACGTCATAGGTACTAAACAAGTGATATAAATACTAATATACTTTTTTTCAAAATGCATGCATATTAGACATCTAAAACACCCAAGTTTTAAAACAAAAATTTTGGCAGATCATACAAAACATTTGATGCCGAAAATCGAACAAGAGACCTCACATACGCATACCACTAATCTATCGAGGCAGTAGAACCAGTTTAAAAATTAATTTAAAGCAGAATATTAGTATTTAATTGATTGGCGCTGTATAAGCACTATAATGTAATAAAAACTTCCTCGCTCATTTCGAATACTTCTGCGCCAATCTTAACATCGCTCATCAATGTGACGCTTGGGGATAAATATGATTTCCCCATTTGTCAAAATTGCGTCACTGTAGTAAAAGTCTTTAACTTTTTTTAACACTGATGACCTAGCTAAATAAGCTTTCCATGTTAGAACGCGAAGAATATACAATAGATAGCGTTTTGTTTAACATCACAAGCCAACAAGGTTTTTGTTGGCTTTCGCCTATGGTTACCTATATATACAGGTATTACAGTTTACGAAATGATGTGATTATGGTACGTAATTACGATGCATAAAAATCAACAGTACAAATTCTATTTCGGATGTATTTAGTTAAATTAAAATGTATATAAAGCTGACGAAAATCTATTCAGGGGTGTAGAGCCTCATTAAATTTGTTTTATATGTGGTTTGTAAATATGATTTCTTTTTAGACGAAGTACAATAACAAGTAAAATTTTAATAAAAAACCGACTTCAAGATCTGGATCAAATCGAAATGGGACCACATGGGAACCACCAGCTTTCAAACAAAAACGAATCCACAGAATCGGTTCACCCAGTCGAAAGTTGAAGTAATAAACATAAAAAATACAGTCGAATTGAGAACCTCCTCCATTTTTCAAGTCGGTCAAAAAATAAGCTTATTACAGTATATGATTACCCTGTGTACCAATAAGTAATACAAGGCGGTTCATTTTAAAAGCCCTTTTAGTTTAATTATGAATATTTGTAATATGTTTGATTATAGTTTAGGTCAAAGTTAGTATTTGGGTTAAAGTACGGTTAAAGTATTTGCTTTTACGAAGTTGAAATACACAAATATGGACTCTAGTTCATAATTACAAAAAAATGCTCACTACCGTATACAGAATTAATTTTCTGCTCTATAACTACCACCACATTTGCTGCAGTTCAAGACTTTTATAATCATAAAACAGTTTCTTTCCATATTCTACAATTACCCCAACTATTGTTTCGAAATATTTCTTACTTGAAAAATAAACCTAGTAGTTTATTTCCAAATATATCTCTCTGACAACTACGAAAAATAAGTATTTGTCGCTTTACGGATACGGAATCTAATATTACGTATTTGGTCGGACTCCTCGAGGCTATAAAAAAACAATTGTCTTTTAGATTACCGTTTCATTGAGGGCATTACCAAAAGATAACTACATCCAAACAATTTAAATATTGAGTACTATGTACGGAAATTATTTTATTTCCAGATTTATAGTTTTTTAATATGTTATGTATGTTAACATAATGTGATCATATTGATTGTTTGCAGTTAAGGCTGGTAAGCTACATAGACGAACTTATTTCGCGAGTTAATTATAACTTGGAATGTCCAGCAAACAAATACACTTTCTGAAACGAAAAAAAACTAATTACATCCACTTCATCGTACAAACTGGCCCAAAATATTTTCATTTTAAAAACATCAAGTCATTTAATTGCTTTTAAATCTAATTTTCTGCTTCCATATTTCGTGCTTTATCATTCTACAGTTTGTTTTATGGAAAATTGGCAGTCTTTGGGCCATTATAATGATTACAGGTGACTTGTAAAAATGTTAACCGTCCTGTTAATAACTTTTTCAACTACATTATCACATTTTATTCAGATTTCATAAGCGATAGTACTGTGACCATACAATATAAATCCAGGAAGAAAGCAAACTCGTTAGGTCTTTAATGGTTAGAAGTACAAAACACCAATACGTTTAATACACATATATTTTTTTTATGAAACTCAAACATTAAAAACCTTACTTTTAAAACCGACAATGATCTGACTGCTTCTTATTAATAAAAATAGAAATATTAATATTTTATCTTTCTCTTCATGTACTCTCTCTACTGCTGAAAATTGCATTTAAATCCTTTACATTGTATGAAAGATCTAAGTGTAATGGAACGAAACCCGACTTCATTTTGTACTATGTAACGATGTACTCGTATATGCCATTATTCGTTGCATGTGGTCATCCGAATGCAACAAAAATATATTGAGCACACCTAATGAGCTATCAATGAATATGTGCATTGCGTGAGAATAGACTTTAACTTACTGTGTAATGGTTTCGTAGCTAGTATAAATACTCTTGGGACCTCACGAACAATGGAATAGGAATAATTTAGATATAAAACCATTATTGTTTAAATTAGCTGATTAAGTAGGGTGATATTAACTGTCTAGTAGATTACTATAGTAATACATTATTTTCAATGTATATCAAAAATAACGCTAAATAAATTAACTGTTTACTTCAAATTACCAGTTCCTTAAATTAGTAGCAATATATAAATTTGACAGAAAAAACAAAGAGCACTAAAATATAAGATAGAAAATCGGTAGATACGAATGAGAAAGTGCCAGATAACAGGAAAATGTAAAATGTGAGAAGTGATAAAAATGTAATTTCCTCGTATAGGTACAGAAAACACCAGTTTTTATTCGGAAATAATATTTTGCTTCAGGCCAGCCTCCCCATTGTACGGCTGTCACGAAAACCGACAATCGTCTGAGGGCACATTCAAATGATAATCTGGCCATACGCTTGCTGAATTAAGCTGCGAACACATTTAGCATACGCGGCTTAAGCAACAACGTTTGTGACGTCAATGTAACATTAGCTGTAATTTGTTTACTGTAAAATGTATGCCTTGTAGCACTTGTCTGTTGAAGTCGACTACGCGTTGAAAATTTATTTTGAGTAATGAAATATGTGTTTAACAGATGTTTCTACTAAGTCATTTAACTCGTATTCTTAGCTGTCATCCACGTCATATGTAGTAGACGTTACGATTAAGTAATATAATATTAATGATTTTATTTTTATCTTAATAAGAATGTATCTTTAACACGTTTCTACTGCATGGGAACTTTTAATATATTTTTTCAGTCCTCTTCGGGTACGTACGGGTCAAAGAAAATCTGTCGGCCGCACTGTATTGTCAAACAATTGGAGTACCTTTTTGTCGGACTTGTTAAGTTTTATAAGATTTTTTAAACATCTGCGATTGAAACTTGACTATCGACTGCACGGTTGGCCTAGTGGTTTAAGCGGTCACTACACCGCTTGCTACTGGGCCAAGTGCCGTGGGTTCGAATCCCACGTGGGACATCACTTTATGTGATCCACAACATTTTGTTATTTGTGGCCGTTGGTTTAATTGCCTAATACAAAACACTATTTCTTTTACTGCGATACCACGACAGATCGATAGAATAAGTAGCCATGACCATGCAAACGTTTAAATTGTATGTCTAAGCAACCATAATACCTTTATCCTTCCATATCATTCTTTCTCCCGAAGAGAGTTGTAACGTAAATATGTATTTTACGAGTCGGGCAATTCGGGTCTACGCCAGAAACGTCACATTAGCTTGATTTAAACGTGTTACCTGTCATTCTGTTATGTAGGTGAATGTGCACATTTAATCTTCAAGATACACACATACTTCTGAGCTGTTATATTTCTAAGGCCTAATATGTCTAGGAATATAATTTTTAAACATAAAACCTTTGGCAAAGAATTTATGAGAGAAATTTCTGTACCTATATCAATCACTTAATTATAATGATTGTAATCTTAATTGTACATCGCCATAGAATTATTTATTTATACAAACTTCCTGCAAACATATTGCACAAGGCGGACTTAATGCCACAGGTATTTTCTTCCAGTCAAACCTTTGGGTGTTGCATAACTGTGTGTGGCAGGCGTATTTTAATAAGCAGAAGAATTACTTGTTATTAATATTGTAAATATACATACTAAATGACGTTTTATCACTAACAACAACCTTATACAGCCAATTTTAAATTGATATTTTAATCACAAATATTTTAATTTTTGACCAGTGGCGCCAAACATCTGTAGGCATTTATTCCAATGTACCTACATGTACATAAAATGTTAAGATTACATCATAAAATGATTCCAGTTATTTACATTGTACAACTTCACGAGTGTAGTAATTTATCTTATCTAAACATTTAAACGCATAGAAATAACATAAAACCGCCGTATTTTCATAACCAAACACAAACATGCACCCTTATCGCATTATACTTGCACACAGGAATCGCAAAACATTGATGAAAAATAATTTTCGCGACGCCACCTCCCCACAGAGATACGCGAGGTTCAAGTACAGCGAGTACGGCCCCATTAGAGCTTCTATGGGTACGCGCCGTACGCCATTAAATAAACATCTCAGGGAACCTTCCCTGCTAGTTATTAGCGCGACCCCATCCACTCTAAGCGTGGCGATACGGCACGCAGACGGAAGCGAGGGTAAAATCAATTTCATTTTTCGACACGTGTATTAACGTTATAGCGATTGAAACCGCAATTCCTTGGTGCCTATTCATGATGGTTATTTATGTTTAGTAGTTTGTAAATGTGCAATAAACACTAAGTACATATTGATGACTTTTAGGTCTCGTTGAAGGCGCGGAAAGATATGATCCATTCGTATAAAAGGTCACAAAATAAATTCTGCTTAGAGAAATGTATCTAAATATTATCTCTCGAATCTCTTGAAAACTTAGTCTGGCTATAAATATTGTTACAATAAAAATAAACAAAATATTACTTTTGAACTTGGAATATTTTTATACGATTGTTCATTGTGTTTTCCTTTTTTCGCGCCAATATATTGTTAAATATTTTGTGATATTAAAATGGAGTGGGGTGATAAAGAGAACCGAATCGTTGTGATTGCATTATACAAAGTAGGTATGGAGCAAATTACAATTTTTAAAATCCTCTATACGCTTGGTATTAGTTAAATGTTTGTGTACCGAGGTATTGATAGGTACAATAAAACCTCCTTTGTTTGTGATAGAAAAAGATCTGGTCGTCCACGTAGTATTCGAACGAAATAGGCGATCAAAGCAGTAAGGGAAAGAATTCGAAGAAATCCTGTCCGAAATCAAAAGGTTTTATCTTGGGAGTTGAAGATAGCACCTAGAAGCATATCACGTATTTTGAAAGAAGCCTTGCAGCCTATAAGAGACGCATTGCCCATTCCTAATTGGTAATTTAAAAAATATTAGGGTGGTAAATGAAAACAACTATTTAAGCAGTATGCAACAAAAGACCGTATTTATGCTGAAAGCACTAAAGAAGCTTTCCAATTAGTCTACAGAGTATATCGTGGGCTACAGCTATGGAGGAGTGACTGAGCCATATTTTTGGTAAAAAGGTATCAAAACATCGACACAAGTGTATCAAAATACCATTCTTGAGAAGGTAATTACATCTTCCTGGTCCTTACAGCAAAACTCGGTGCCGGGTCATAAAGCTCAATTCACACAATCTTGGTTAGAAACGAACATTCCGGACTTCATCACCGCTGAAGACTGGCAGTCATCTTGTCCTGATCTTAATCTACTGGATTATGATTTATGGTCAGTTTTAGAGAATAAGGCTTGCTCTAAACGCCATGATAATTTGCAGTCGTCGAGAAAGAGTGCGTGTTGCAATTGATAACTAGCCTCAATATTTAAAGAACTGTATTGCAGACAATGGAGACCACTTCGAATTAAATTTATGTATTTTTAATGTTTTATTAATGTATTAAACTAACACTCTTTTTTAGGAATAAATGTTACGTACAATGAAAAAAATGTTTTACTTTGTAACAATATTTATGGTAATACTAATTAATAAACCGCCTCATTGGTCTAGTGCGACTGCCAATCAAGAGGTTTCGTGTTCGAATCCCGGATCAGGCCAAAAGTGTTCTTGAGTTTTTCTGATTATAGAAATGCTTAATAACTGCCCGGAGTTTGGGAGTTGGGGTCTGAACCCCCGTGACTCGGAGAGCACGTAAAGCTGTCGGTCCTGCACCTGATCTCTCCCCGGTCGTGTCGGTTAACCGTCCCATCGGATTACGAGAGAGAGGGAACAGAGAGTTCACCTGTGTTTGCACACACACTTGTGCACTATAATAACTACTGTGTAGTTAGTTGGTCTCCGTTGAGACTGGCCGCCGTGACCGTAATCGACCAGGAGTACATCAATACTAATTGAAAGATAAATTATTTTCCATGTTTATCTACTCGTAGAGATAGTGGCTGCCAAAAAGTAACTAAATAAATTTCAAATAATTTTGAAATAGAAAATATATTAAAATTCCTTGCAAATTAATTGATTGATTGAAAGAAAAAAAAAATATTTTGGAACATGATAACGAATTAACATTGATTAGTTAACTAACGCAATCTTGTCTGCATTCACAAAAGGACAAATTTTGCCCAGTTTTTGCAACAAACTTAGTGTATTTCGGCCCTAATTGATCATATCGGGATATTATATAGCTATAGACTATTCAACACTAAAATAATTATTTGGGACGGTAAGTCTTGAGATTAGCGCATTCAACAAAACCAGCAAACAAACTTTCAGCTTTATATGTTAGTATATTTATGATAATATTTAATACATAGGGTCGGTTATTCCTTGGAGCCCTGTAGTCAAGGATCTGGACCTGACCATCGACTCAACGCTCGATTGGCGAGCTCCGGTCACTCAGGTGAGTCAAAAAGTCTATGGAAGCCTACGTACATTATACCGTCTAAAGAGTTTCCTACCTCTTAAACCCAAAAATCTCTCTCATGCAGTCCCTAATTATCCCAATAATTGACTATAGTGATGTGTGTTATTTCGATCTGAATGCAGACCTCCTCAATAAACTAGATCGTCTTTTCTAAATAACTGCATTCGATTCTTATTTAATCTCCGCAAGTATGACCACGTGTCTGCTTTGCGCTCCCAATTAAAATGGTTACCAATCCGTTTGCGCGCAATCAACGAGCTTTGACCTCCCTCTTTTCTTTCCTTAACTCCCCCTTTTCACCCAGTTACCTCAATCCCTACTTGCGTTTCCTGTCTTCAAATGACAACAGAAATCTCCGCTAAACCGATCTGCTTCTTTTGTGTCCTTCTCACAACTCCGACTTCGTGAACACTTCGTTCTTCGTGCAGGCGGTTCTGCTCTGGAATACGCTCCCACTTGAAGTCAGGATGTCCACTAACTGGTACATATTTAAAAAGAATGTGCATGATTATCTTCTGGAGATGACAGAGTCACCTCACCAATAGTGGTACCTCTTTAAATAGTGTTCCATCCAAAGTATGCTATTTGTGTATTTGTGTTTATGCCTATATGTATTTGTGTATATGTTTGTGTATGTATGTAAATGTGCATATGCAATAACTCTTAGCTTATGTCAATTTTGCGTCATTCTTGACAATTCTAATCTCGATGCACCTACCTTCCTATATCTCCACACCCCCTTTTTTTTTACGTGTGGAAACCCCCTCAGGCCGTCACCCCGCCGGGGTTTGCGGCAGGGCGGTATGTGTCGGAATCGAACCGACTAAAACCACACGGTGTGCCAACTCTGCGCCTGAGAAGGGAGGGGTCCGGGAACTGCTGTTATTAACACTACCGGACCCCTCCCAGCGCCTGCCCTCACTGAAGCGGGCACCGTCTGCTGGTAAATCTCTCAAATTAGGCGACGCACATCTCTCCACACCCCCTAAAGGTTGGCTGGTGGCAGTGGTGTCCTTTTATTCTGTGGGTATTACTTACTTTATTGTATCCTTTACATATAAATTTTATGAAAAGGATACAATAAAGTACAAACTTTTAGGCGTAGTTTTAGTATGTTCTTGGAATTCAACCGACGTCACTTATACTCTGTTTAATTATTATTGTGAAAACAGCTTGAGAATGAACTCTACACGAGTGTATAGGTTTTAAGACGTTTCTACCAAATAACCACATAAACAGTAGGTAGTAGTACTTGTTCCCGAATAATGGTGTACATATTTAATTAAATGCAAAATTCATATTATATTTACATATTTTCTATGGAATAATTTAATTAAATTAAACTGATAATAACATTGACTGACTGTATTTATTGATCGACTGTAGCTCTAAGAAACTATAAAGTTGTTTTAGTATTTATTTTGGATCTGTTACTTCCTTTTAATTTGTGTTATGTGGATCGAATTAACTTACAAGCGTTTGCCTTATAAAATATTTTATGAACATTTTATAATATCTGAGATGTATTCGATTTGGTAGTCTCTTTAGTAGATTTTGTAAGCCATTCTGAAATCCCGTTTGGTTCAAAGTCTACTTATTTACTCTTATTATAGAAAAGCGAACTGATGTCACATATAAGACAACGTTTTTCTTTTCGTTTCTCCAAGTATTTTTATATTTTAAACCTTAAGCTTTAAAGTTGAAAGTGCAATGAGCCTTATTTTATAAAAGTAACATTCTCCGTCTCTCAATACCATGTTTTACTGCGATTGATTCCGTCCGCAAGACGGACCGTACCGGATCGGGTTATCCTGTACTTATCTAATTTTATTGTCACTCGTCGACATCCGTCGAACCCTCTGCTACAGGGAATGTTTCGAAGAAAACTAGAAAATTCTTTCCTCCCATTGGATATTTTTATCTTAGAAGGACATCTTTATTCGCAAGCAGTTAAACTTAATTCAACGTCTTGGTTGTAAGATAAACTGTCTGGCTGGATTCATGCCTTAAAAAGATCTAAAAAATAGGGGCATTACGAAATCGGGTTACCAGCAGCCTTCGACTTACACGGTCACCTATATTGTGAACACGATATAAACTAGATAACAGAGCTTAGCGTTCAAATATTTATGGAACCAAAAGGTTCGAACACTTTTTTGTAAGGCGTGGGTACATTTTTAGGTATAGGCAACAACTAGAATTTTTCAATTTATTTTAAAGCTGTAACATTTATCTTAATACTCGTGGGAGTAATAAGGCTATAACATTACATCTTAGAATAATTGTGTTACCAAATAATTAATATTAATGAAATTTCAAATTATCTGCCGAACTTGAATTTGTCAGCTTAATAAATATTAATTAAATGTGCTCTACAGTTGCATATTTTATTTATTTAGAGAAAGTACGTTAAATTAACTCAATAGTCAATTGGATCGGACAAATAATTCAGTAACAATTTGAACTAGTACAAGTTTGTATTACTGTACCATCTGATAGTAAATTTTCATGCGCATGAGCTCATTTTTAACCAACTTCAAAAAGGAGGAAGTTCTCAATTTGACTGTATTTGTTTTATGTTTGTTACCTCAGAATTTTCGACTAGGTGAACCGATTTTGATGATTCTTTTTTATTTGTAAGGTGGTGCTACCCACTTAGCCATGTGGTCTTAATGTGGTATATCTCTTGAAGTCGTTTTTTTTGTGTGTTCATACTTTTATTTCTTTGAATTTTTTGGACTCTCTTGACAGGAATATCTGTCAAAGTCATGACATTTCTTTTGACGTGATAGCAGATTCTCATGGATTTGCTCTTATGTTGTGTGGCTGCTATGTAGCAAAATTCAGTTACAGATCAAATAAGTATTAGTTCAAATAATTATTATTATAAGAAGATCATTGAAGTAAATTACGTAATTTGAAATAAGCCAAGATTTATAGCAATCGTTTCTTAACCATTGTAATCTTATCTTGGCAAATTCCATATGTAATTTCGGCACAAAACACACGAGAAGCGCATTAACAAAAAGCCGTAGGAATATGTTAAAGACGGTTGTATCCTTGCGGGCGCGCTGTTCGCCATCTCTTCGGCACATTAGATATGATAATTGGAACATTTGCTTTGCGAATGGAATGACGTCACACTGTAATAATAATGCGAATACAGAGCGGTTTACGCCACTACGTGTTTATGGTTCTGAATGTAATTTAGCGCATGTTTAAATGTCCCGCTATGATTTTGTGGTTTATTGTAATGTTAATTTGGTGACAGTATGATAAAGCGGCTTTCGTGTTTGTTTTTTTTGGAGTGAATGACTTCATTTATGGCTTTATAACTGGGCTATGTACAGAATGTATTAAATATTATGGTATAGTAAGTAGACCACTAAATTGAAGTATCGTAGTGAAGATTGCTGGAATAGCAAGCTTCGTGATTTTGATATAGAATTATTTTTTCTTTTCGAAATTACTTGCATAAAAATAAAACAATTGAAATTGATTTGTAACATTTTAGTATGTTATAAATTACTTAATAACACAGAACAAAAAAAATAAAATTGTGATCCGGTGAACTTTGTATTACCACAAAAATATATAGTTGGGGGTGGGTCACCTTTATCATTAAATGTTGGCCGATTCTCAGACCTACCCGATATGCACACAAAATTTCATAAGAATCGGTCCAGCCGTTTCAGAGGAGTTTGGTAACAAACACCGAGACACGAGAATTTGATATATTAGAAAACATACTCGTATATCAGCCTGTATAAAACGTATAAAATATTTGACTGTCACATTCCATAGTATTAAGTATTGTGGAGCACGAAGCGGCGATGACCTACTGGAAGTTTATAAGCTCAGATAGTGCTAGCAAAATAAACTTTTCCCTTAATTATAAACTATAACAACAGTCTTATAATAACAATGTATTTACTGTTTTGACGCTTTTCACGCTCACTGACCCACGCAATCTCGCCTGCGTCTCCTATTGCCCGTATCGTGATGTTAGGTATAGCGTGAATTAATTTGTTTACCATTAAAACTGTTATAGAGATCCAATATTCGAATATAGACATATGCTGACTTCTTTATTTTAAAAAGTAACAATTCTATAATGCATTGTTTTTGAAAAACTTTAACAGCCTACGCAGTGCACGCAATGAAATCTCTCAAAAAAAAGATTTTTTTCCCTTTTTTGCAACTTTTATATTAATACTCTGATCCTTTCGGTCGTAGCGTGCTGATATATAACTTTTTTCGATAACTCGACTATCTAACATAGAATTTTTTTTTTAATTGTACCAGTACTTCCTGAGAATAGTGTGTTCAACCAAATAAATAAACAAATTCTTCTTTTTTATTTAACATATGTTCTTTTATGTTAATAATGGGGCACTATTTGTGTGATTTACACAGTTTGTAACTTGTATTGTAGCTAAGTACTGACGACCTAGTGCTGTGATAATAAAATTAGTTTAAAAAAGATATAAATCTTCTACACATTCGTTATCTTTTTAATAAAAATTAGTATACGCTACAGTTGTTGATTTCATAGAATTATTATTCCTTATAAGAATAATTTAAAATTAATTATATTTGAAACTAACTTCGTACCGCTATTTTTTCTGAGTATTCAGTGTACAGTCGTGGACTAAGAAAAATCTAACACTGTTTTCTTTATATTTTCTTGTAAACAAACTTTGTCCTGACAATAATAAACACATAAAAAAATAATTATCCAATTTGGTGCGGATACGATCGGAAGTTATGCGCGTACATACATTTCGGCGATTAATTTTAATTGAAATAGATAAATACAATTTAAAGTCTTCGTTACTTGAAGGTAAGGTTACATTCAAAATTCCAATAACAATGTTTTCCCAACTTTATAAGTCTTAAGCTATCATTCCGCACTATTAAACTACAATATATTGAGGAACAAAACTTAAAATGAAACTGTGTAGTGTAATAAAGAAAATCATATCTCACAAGACCGCACGGGACTGCAGTGAAATGAATTTCGCCATCTCTTTGTCAACGCGACGGAGCGTGAGCACTTTACTTGACTGATGATCCGGACTTGAAGTTCTGGTGTTCTTACGGTCAAGATTCAAGTCTCAGAAAAATATTATTTGACATTATATATTTTCCCCACGACAAAAATTTCATTATATTTCCCATCTCATAAGCCCGTTTGCTGATTTAAGGACTAAAAAGCTCTTCAGTGCAAACATTGATGTCGAAGTTCGACAGCTTAAGACACTTCATCACGGACGGACTGTAATTGAAATGTTTTCATTAATTATTATTATTACTCTACGAAATATAAATATCGCATTTGATTGAGCTTCAATAATTATGCACGTCAAAAAAATACAATTTTTATTATCACATATTTGCAAAATAATAAGCATAACACCATTGAGTTGCAAAGTGATATTGTAATAAATAAAATAATCGGATATTAAGTGCTAAATATTGTTTTTCTTTTATTGATTTTTTTTTTTATTGAATGGGGTATCGCCTGATGGTAAGCGATTACTGCCGCCCATGGACACCCGCAACTCCAGAAGCGTCACCAATGCGTTGCCGGCCTTTGGGGATGGGGAGGGGAATGGGAAATAGGTCTCCGGTATCCTCACTCACTCGGTGAAACACAGCGCTAGCGCTATTTCACACCGGTTTTCTGTGAGGCTGTGGTATCACTCCGGTTGTTCCGGCCCATTCATGCTGAAGCATAGCTCTCTCACGGTTATTCACATTTACATATAATACTGTGAACAAGTAAACTTAACAGCTTCAAAATACCTAATCTCCACCATCAGATAGTCCTTTTTAAGTTTAGACGGGATCATTTGATCCCTTAATTTAGATTTTATAAAAACTCTGTTCCTTCTCATTTTAAATATTTACCTCTAACTAAATATTGGTAGGAAGTTTTTCGTTTGACCACTAAATATTCAATGCAATATGTTTAAAAAAATGCTGGTTTGCCTAGCAATCTCTATCGAGTTCAATTGAACTCTGTATGACTAACGAGGAAGATAAATTCATAAAATAAAAGTGCATTAAAGGCCACTTGCATGTGCAGTCTAAATAGCCACTCTGTGTGATTGATGATCTACGGTTTTCAGAAGTAATACGATTGCTCTCTGGACTAGGTACACAAAAAGTTTACCAGCATTGGAATTCAGAAGTTGGAACTTTAAGCTTTTAACTTCGTGATTTTGTTCGAACAGCTGAGCTTTGTTCAGTTGTTATAGATTGCAGTAACTTGTCTATGAATAACTTAGAAATTAGGTATTCAGCTTTGGAGAGCATTATTTAAATTTATATCTGAGAGGGAAATCTTTGAGAAGAGGTACTTAAATGAGGTCTGTGTTGCAAGATGACTGCGATGATAATATTTAATAAAAGATCGTTTATTCAGCTAAAAGTTAATGTTAACAAAAATATAAATTACCTTATTTGAAATTTATACTTTTTTCATATTAATAACAACCAGAGCATGGTTGTCGGAATGTCAAGCAAATTAGAAGAATTAAAAAAAATAAATAATATGATATAAATTGTACAGTATTGGTATTACATAAAATAATAATAATATCAAAAACAGCTAGCTAGGAATAAAATAGCCAGTACTAGCTTATTTCTTTGATCGTTTTTTTTATATTTATTAGCAAAATCTTTAAACAAAACTATTTTTTTTCTGATAATTCAAATGTCATATTATTACCAGCGATGAAATTGGACATTACTCAAATAGATACATTAAAGTGTTTATGAACTATTAACACACTAGCTGATCCGGCGAACTTCGTACCGCCATTTTTATTTTCGTGGAAATTTTCAAAATTACACACAAAAAAATAATTATCCAATTTGGTGCAGTTGATCGAAAGTTATGGGCGTACATACATTTATGTAGTTCATTTTTACATGTACGTATATTAATTATATGTATAGGTTCGCGTGTGTAAGTAGGCAACGTTCACTTACGGTAAGGTTGCAAATAAAAGTTCACTATGAAAGTTGATAGTAAATAGTTGTAATCAATTTGCACAGTTCACATATTCGTGATCTCCTGACCTCAGTTGACAGCGTTTTAACCTGTTCCGTGAGCGCCGCTATTTGTCGCTCCATGTTGGCCACTATACTGTCCGGTGGCGCTTGGGATGTGGAAGCTACGTGGTGGTAAGATGGGACGACATCGTGTACGCGGTCAGCCAACTCTGCCAGCTCTTCCAACGAAGCTTTTAGCTGGGAAGCGATTATTGTTTGCGTCCCTTGTGGTAAACGGCTTGACCAAATGGTTTTTAAAAATTCCTCTGGTACACCGGGACCTGCTAAATTCTGTAAATGTCGTAAAAATTGCGACGGCTTCCTATCCCCAAGCTCCTCATGGGTCAGCAGCTGCTTAACTTTCTTTTCGCGGCTCGCTGAAAGTCGCTTAATGAGCTCAGACTTTAGCTTGTCATATTTTCCGCTAGTTGGTGGTGAGGTGATAATGTCTTCCACCTCAACAGCATATTGTGGTTCCAATTGGGCGATGGTGTGGTAAAACTTTGTCGAATCGCTCGAAATATTCGCTAAAACGAATTGTCCTTCTAGTTGCGCAAACCATAACGCCGGTTTCTCCGGGTAAAAAGGAGGTACCCGCACGCCGACGCGACATGATTCTGCGAACTCTTGGTCTTCTTTCGGCATTTTTCACACTAGTACTTTTCCTCGTGTACAGTTCGGGGTCACCAGTTATAGGTTCGCGTGTGTAAGTAGGCAACGTTCACTTACGGTAAGGTTGCAAATAAAAGTTCACTATGAAAGTTGATAGTAAATAGTTGTAATCAATTTGCACAGTTCACATAAAAAGTACACAAACACGAACATATATAGAAATAATATAGAAGGCGAGAAAATACTAAAATATATGAAAAGATAAAAATTAACAATTTAAATAACACGGTAGTTATGTTTTACTATCGAGCGCAATATTCTCAGTCTCTTAGCGGCGTGACGTATAAGAAAGGAATGTTTGTCGCCGCTCGCGCGGGGATGCTCCCGCACCACCGGCCACTGTGATGTTGCGCTCGACAAAATGTATATATAAAAACTATTGACCCGTGTCTGTTTGTCAGATACATAATATATTTTACTTTTACAATATTATTGTATGAAATAGATTAATTGAATATAAGACTATATAATTACATATATTATTAGAATATTAAATATTGAAAATATTTCAAAGTATAAACAAACGTATTATATATAAACAAACGATAATTATTTACATTATAAGTAAACACAGTAGGGTCCGCTACAATATGTACGTAAAGAATTTTGTCACTCGAGTGTACCATAGTGGAATTGGTTTAGTCATGAACAGAACTACACCAATATTGTTCATTTGGTCCTCCCAAATAAATGGTGCAACAAGCATGACTGCACGGTTGGCCGAGTGGTTTCAGCGGTCGCCATGCCGCTTGCTACTGCGCCAAGTGTCTTGGGTTCAAATCCCACGCGGTACAACACTTTGTGTGATCCACGAATTGGTGTCCCGAGTCTGGATGTTCTTTGTGTCCGTTTCATGTATGTTTGTAAAGTCCCCCACGACACAGGATGTTTATTCCTAATGTGGGAGTTGTCTTTTTAAAAAAGAAATAAACCTAGGTTTTTTGTAATTTCACCTGGATAAAATAGCTACACCCACCAGCATTGTTTTAATCAGTACCATCGAGCAATACTTACTAATTATAAATAGATCATCGCGTGTGAGAAACTATTTTGCCTTGGAAGAGAGAACATATGAAAGAAAATTTAATATTTTTTTTTAATTCGTAGTCCACTGTTTTAATTGAAATCTTGTTCAGAAAATTAAAATTTGTAGTAATTCAATTTTGACTCCCATGAGTTTATTATGGGATGAACTGCATTTACTCAGAATATTCATTTACACCACACTGATTTATAAATATTTTAAATAATTCAATGCTTGAAAACTTTATGTTATGGAATCTAAGTGAAAAAATCCCATTGTTATTGAATGACTGGTTATTTGGACTGCATTAAATGCAGAAATGTGATTGCTAGATCTATGATTCATCAACCTCTCTATATATAAATACTACTCTAACTTCTTAGAAGTTTCTGACTCATGCAATTTTTGAACTTAAGTACTTTTATATAACAAAGTCATTATCATTAAAGGATGATTGACATATAATGAGTGTATGTTTAGTTACATTTAACCGTGTGCTGATTTAAAAGCAATATTTTTATTAAAAAATCTTTTTAATCAAATCGATGTGTGTGTAAAGAAAATTATATTTTTGAGTTCCAAATGTATCTTGCACAATATAAATAACCGTAGAGGTTTAGAATTTCTATTAAAAATTAAATTTAGTAATATTATGAATACTTGACACCGTTCAGTAGGTAGTATATTGTGCATTTACTCAAGTTCCAAGTACAGTCTGGCACGTCCTTCCAAAAGGATAGCCATAAAAACAGATAAGCACAACAACTTGGTCGTAAAGTTGACACTGTATACAATGTAGCTATAAATACAAAAGTAGTCGTGAACGAATAAAGCTATAGATAAACATATTGTTATACAAATTTTTCATTAAACAGTAATATGTTGAAAAAAATTTTTTTAAAGATTTACTTCCTACATAATAATTAGATTTAAAGTACAATTACTGATTCTATAGCATGATACTGGATACTGTTCACTCAATGAGAATTAGGTTATCGGGACTTAAACCTCCCCTTCCCCAGATTGCAGACACTTGAGACCATTGCAATCGAGAAAAGAGGAAACACATAAGAAGGTTAAGAAGAAAAGAAGAAAGAAAAGAAATTAGAGAAAAATATAAACATCTAAGATAGAAATGATCGCCAGCACTTTTAAAAAAGACAATGCTTATTATTATATGAAATGTGGCAGAAATATTTTTTTTTCGCACAACAGTAATATATTACTCAAAATTCATGTTTATTAAGCAAGCAAAAGCACATTTGTTTGATCAAACAAGTCACATTCATATAAAGACTCTTGATTGTTTGCCATAACAACAGAAAATTTTTGCAAAGTATTCATACTACTAAGTGCGCATTGAACTTCTCAACAGTCTTTTACAGTTGAAAAACTTTCTTTGCTACGAGTACACAATAGCTGAGACGTTTTTATTAGCATTATTCAGTACTTGAATCGTACCAATCATACATGTTAAAATTTGTAACAATAGCTAGAAATACTAACTTATTTTATATATTAAAAATAAGCAAGCCACATTACACATTATTTATCATTTTGACAGTACTAAAAGAGTTCAGTTTGTTACACAAACTTTAAGATTCAAGTTGGTTTACATTTCACTTTAGGAACCTTCATTGCAGATGCAAAAGTTGTGAGCATTTATTAAGAAGATGTCACACCCAGTCTGTAATCAACCAAGTAAAGTTCCAAGTTATAGAGTTGATAAATACAAAAGGTGTATTTATGTAGTCAAAATCAACCGTAGTTAAGTCGTTTTGATTGTGTGACCAGTTTAACGTCGGGAGTGGTTCGTCAGTCATGCTTATACGATTTTATGGTAGTGACATGCAAGTCTGAAGCGGTAGTAGGAGCCGCAACATGGTAATAATTTGATCAGGCGCCCGGCACACGCAACTTTATGCCAATTGAAAAGTTTTACTTCAGTGAAATATGTTGTTACAGTAGGACTGACAGACGTGAGCCAGCCGCACTTACAGATACTTTGTAATTGAATTTTACTTCTGTAAAAGCTTTTATTTTGTAAATTATGATATTACATTTATTTTTAAATAGTTTAGTCAGCGGTAATGCTGATGTATTTTTACGGTTTACTAGTAATATACTTGGTTTTAATGATCAAATATTATTATGTAAACGTTTCGTAATTGATACAGTATCTTTAAACAGTGTTGTGAGACACAAGACTGTTAAAAAAATCTAGTGAGCATCTGATATTAAGCAAATGGAGGCAGTTGAAACTTCTGGTAGAGCCCACAATGCATTAGGCCGCGTACACTAACTCAACGGGAGCGGAGCGGCCAGCATCGGCGCCGTCATGGCCGGTCGGACGACTGCTCTGTATACTGGTCCCTTTGTGCGCTCGGGCATTTGGCTGTCGCATAACACGCCGGATGGTTCTCTCCATTCCAAAACAATTTAATCATCTTTATTACTTGTAATTTTGTTCGCTTGGTTGATGTTATTTTTTAAAATTGTGTTTTCTGTGATCTTTTATAAATGAATAAATATAGCAACCTAATTTATTAATTATAGCAACTGTGTTTGAAATTACGACCTATAAACATTTTTGTGATGCTATTACATAAGTAGCTCCCTTGTTAAAAAAATATTATCAAACATTGATCGATTTCAATAATTATTTGAAATCACTACTTATTTTTGGAAAATCTGTAATCCGTAGCAAGCAATAATTTACGAGGTATAATTATATGAGAAATTTCTCATAACACAACACTAAACCGCTCCCGCAGCCGCCGCCGCTCCGCTCGCCGCTGACTTCAAAAACGCGGACTTCTTAAAGCAAAGCAAGTAGCCTGAACATTAGTGAAATAAATTATTTCAAATTCAAAGTCTATTTCAGTAACAAGTCGAACCATTTCTTTATATCGTAAGTTAACTTCTTAACTGGAATTTATTTTTGATAAATGTGTGTACGATTAGAATCAACACACGAAGTCACCACACTACATTGTCAAATATATATTTAAAAACATACTGTATACATAATGTTACATAAATGTCAAACAGTTATACACATTCATTTGTATAGGCCCAGAGAAGAAAAAAAAATTGTATAGTCTAATATTTGTTCATAGTATCTAATAAATTAACAACACTAGATTCAAAGAAAGTAATTTCTAAGAATTTCCTCTCTGAATAATAAGTGTATCAAACGATGCAGACTTTTTGGGTCAAAGAACAATAGTTGGCAACGATCTCAGCCCCATAAAATGTGAACAGAATTTATAAAGATTGTTACTTACCATTTTGTATACGTTTTGTTCTTAGTTTTGTTATAGTTCCATATATTTGTTTTATCGTAGATGAATACAGTAGCAACATTTATTTCATAGTCTGATGGAATTGGAACGCTTAACAATTTCAGTAGATATGAAGATAACTCACCTTATGACGTAACTTAACTTAGGATATAGTTCTATACTAGCTTCCACAATTAGCTTCAAGGCTTTTATTTTAGTCTATGATCAGTTTATGTAGTGGTCATGATATACACTGAGCCTCAGCTAATTTAGGCTCCCGTGTAGTATGTCTATGTCTCGAATAACACTACTTGCCTAGCTACGTCTCTCTATTTATTTTCCATTTCCACCCCTACTTATTTTTTTCCTCAACCTGTCAGGACCTGAATTAACCGGCATTCGGGGTAGTGGTTTTAGTGGAAAAAACCACATTCTTTCTTCTTCCAGGTTCTTGAGTTCAAGAGGAGCCAGAAACCTAAAGGAATTTCCCACCTCGTCAAAAAAGGAACTTGTGACCGAAGAAATCTTACCAAAGACGTTACTTTTAAAAAGTTTTTAAGAGTAAAACGAAAGTTTAAACGGTGAGAAAATATTTAAAAAATAGTGAAAACACAGGTAATGAGGGCAAGAATTTAAGGTTAGAAAAGAAAATTTGAAGTGAAAAAGTTAAAATCAAGAAAAGTAAAGAAAGGAAGGCAATGATAAAAACAAAATATCTATTCTGTTAATCACATTAGCTATTTTTAGTTTCAAAGAGACAACACAGTGACCGAGTGAATGGTGAACTCAGAACAACAATATGTGGATCACACAAAGTGTATGTGAAATTCGAACCCACAACACTCAGCACAAAAGAGAGCTGAGTGGCTACTGCTTTAACCGATACTGACGGAAAGTCCGAGTACCTTTCGTAATATACTAGTACATATCCTAATGTAATGTCAAGTCTCATTAATAATAAATAATTTACCGATATCTATATGTATTTCTCCTGTTGTAATAAAAATCTAGTATTCGTCATTTCTCAGGCTGTCACAAAATGACTACCTAGTTTTGCCTACCATTATTATATAATGAAAACATTGGTAGTATTCAAATGAAGTGGGTGGCAGACGGCTCCGAGCTAGAGACGAGTTTCGTTGTAGCCCCTCAGGCAATAATGTCTGCGTGCCTTATTACAACTACTGTTGTGTTCCTACTACACATTTTTATTCAGATAACTGTAGGTAAATTTACGACTTATTTTCTGTTATCTTTATAATATAATTAAGAAATAACATAACAAGTTATGTTATTTCTTAATTATAAAAAAAAATAAAAATAAAAAAATTAAAAAAAAATGTAAATAATATACAAGTATATTATTTGCATTTTTTTTTTATTTTCGTGAATTTTTTATAGCAACTGCCATATGTATAGTTTAATTTGATTTATTTGAATTGATAGTTAAGACATTACAGTAAAATATATTAATATTAATGTTTGTATTAAAATTTAGCAAGAAAACTAGTATCAAAAATTTCAAGTTATATTTTTCCTGGTATATATCAAGAATCTTAACCATGACTTATTTTTATAGGTTTTCTATGTACGGTGCCTATATCTATTTTCTTTTAGGATATATATAGGATATATATGTAAGGTTAATAAGCCAAGATCTTTGTAAAATACTGTCAAGAATTCAAATTTGGAACCAGACTAACATTTTGATATTTACTAATTTTAATTTGGTGGCATTAAATTAAATAATATTAAAACACTAGTTACTAAAAATATTATAGCTAAATATTTAATCGATTACTGAATTGTATCGAATCAGTGTCAATTATTTTGATGAGAACACTTGGTATAATGTTTTTTTCAATGTTTGAGAACGAAGTAAAAGTGATTCATTCATTATTCGACGGTAGAATAAAATAGTTGTGGCAAAAATAAATCGGTTTAAATCTAATTAATCATCGTTTAATTTGAGAGATAAAGACCTCGTTTTACTTAGTAGTAGCAAACAGCCTAGTGTTGGTCTGAACTAAAACATCTGGGTAGCATGTTATGTATGCCTACTTTTAAAAGTACAGACTCATGAAAAATAAACAGTCGAAGTTTATCAACTGCAATTTGGTCCAAGTACCTAATATGGCTAAGCCTATTGCCACCAAGTGGGTAGTTAGAAGTTATAGATGTGGCCGTTAAATTTATACTGTAAAAATAGCCAAGAACCAGTTTGAGATAAGCAAGCAAATCCTAAAATGAAATAATATAGGTTTGTCAGCGTTAATCTATACTAATATTATAAAGAGGAAAACTTTGTTTGTATGTTTGTTTGTAATGAATAGGCTCTAAAACTACTGGACCGATTTTAAAAATTCTTTCACCATTCGAAGGCTACATTATCCACGAGTAACATAGGCTATATTTTATTTTGGAAAAAAATAGGGTTCCGTAAGATATTGGGGTTTTTCGGACACAAGGTGTAAAAAATCAACCCTATATGGGGGAAATTTTTCGCTACGGGCAATAAAAGACGCAAACGAGGTTGCGTCGGTCAGCTCAGCTATCATTAATACGAGTATGTCACAAAAACGGATTGTTTTACATTTAATATTTTCTTTTCACAAGACTTTGTGCTACTGCATATAGTGCGGTTGGACTTATGCCAGTATTCTTTTGACACTTGTACCAAAGGAAATTGTGGTAATTTATAGCTTTTAATAACATGTAATATCTTCTGCCTTTGAAAATGAGGTGTTATAAAAAACTCCAAGATTAAAAGTTACATATAGGTTTTTAAAAGGATTTAATAAGGTACTATACCTGTATAGTGTTGATAACTGTTATATGAAAAGAACTACTAATCATAGTCTTATTTTATTTTATGCCTCGGAGAGCACGTTAAGCCGTTGGTCCCGGTTGCCATGAAACTTGGTAATCAAGTCAGAGCCCTCAAATATACTGACGCTAGTTTCAACCTTCGAATACAGTTCACCCTCAGGGTTGCGAAGGTCTGATGCCGGTCGCTTAGTGGAAAAACTGATATTAAGGTAAAACAGGTAGAACTATTAGTCGACCCCTAATAATCTTGGGAATAATAAAGGCTAGGAAGAAGAAGTTATTATCTATAGTCTAAGACGTTTTGAACAAAAATATTTTTGATATAGTCCTGCTTACCTTGTCCTTATTTCAGTAACCTATCGTTATACAATATATATATACATCTATCTTTTTTATATAAATCGCTACTAATATAGTTGTAGCAGAAGAATTATAGCTGTATCTTCAGCCCTTTGTAGTGATATATGTTACAATGGTACAATTCATTATGCTCGTTCTGATTTCGAACCTAAAAGAAATCTCAGGCGCAAAGATTTAACGAAGTGTTAAGTTGCTTGTACCTATTTAGTAACAAAAGGTACGTGCGCATAAGATCGTTAACATCATCATCCTTTTATTACTGCTTGACGATGTACGTCAACTTGGAAGGTACTCTACTTGGAAAAGTGGTTTAAAATCAATTTAACACTCTATTAAAATAGTTAAAATATTTAATAAACTTATTAATATCATTATGGACAGATACATTGATGTCTGGAGTAATTAGGTTCAAAGTTTTACTAATAGCAAAGTACTAAAAGACAATAAAGAAAAGTAGATCTAGTGTTTCAATCTTGTTTTATGTTTAATATTGACAACGAGTATTTGAAAATATACGAGTATAACTCTCGATTTAGAAACACAAAACTACCAACTGAATAAGAATTTAAACTAACGATGGTTTGGCATATTCACTGTTTTGAAGATCAACTACTAAATTGATACCTGTGAATCTGTTACACAAATATGCTCGCCTTGAATCCGAGTCTATGGTATTCGCTGGAGAAACTTGCATTCTAAGTGAAGGGAATTGGTTTAACTTTGACTCGAGAGCCCTTTGTCTGTTGGTTGTTAGCTAACAAGATTATATCTTGTCTAAGTTATTAACAGGTCCGAATACAAAGACTGCAGTCTCCATGGTGATCTTGATCCGTTGAATTTATTAATCCGTTCTGGATTCATTTGGTTTTTAAATTATTTACCATACTAGCTGACCCGTGCCCACTTCGTTGGGCATAATGTTAATAATTCTTTAGTGTCTTATGTTTTAATTTCTTACTGCAGCGTTCGTAAGAAACGCTTTCATTCGACCGTTTTTTCTCCGATTCACTTTGCAAAACCGACTACCACGTAAAAGCCTTTTTATTTTTCGGTTTTTTATATAACCTATGACACTCAGCAATAATGTGGCTTTCTATTGGTGAAAGAATTTTTAAAATCGGTTTAGTAGATCCCGAGATTACCCCTTACAATTTAACAAATATACAAACACACAAACTTTACTTCTTTGTAATATTAGTATAGAATAGATGTCGAAAGTGTACTAATTACGTTTAGAAAAAATTCAATTTCGGAGACGTAAGCTGCGTAAGAAGCCGACCACGTGCCTGAGCCGCGCGGGTACCTACCTCTCAGATATAAAAGGCCACGCCTCCTTCTCCCGAAGCTAGCACGAACGCGAACCGAATTTAGCCCGAAGCCATCGCGCGCCGTCCGCTGCTTTGGCCTTTCGTTGAAATTTCTCCGAGTCACTTTGCAAAACCGACTACCACGTAAAACCCTTATTATTTTTCGGTTTTTTATACAGCCTATGACACTCAGCAATAATGTGCCTTTCTATGGGTGAAAGAATTTTTAAAATCGGTTTAGTAGATCCTGAGATTACCCCCTACAATTTAACAAACACACAAACTTTACTTCTTTATAATATTAGTATAGATTACAAAAAAATTAAAAGCACTTTGAAAAGCATCTTGAAACTATCGGAATCTATACAATTTACATCATTTATTTCACGAAATATAAATAGTTCGTCAGTCAGTTTCTAAACAATACTTTTTCATAAGTTAGTTAGTTAGAGTTCGTTATACAAATATAGCGAAATATTTTACTTACATTGGCGAATTTACTTCTAGTATTGTCGGTCCCAGATGCGGACAAAGTAGTGTTCTACAGTTTCTGGAGTCAACGATTCTACAAAGCCAACGTACACGTTTTGTGTAAATCTAGCGCTGCATGCCAATAGTATCTTTATCCCGAAAAAAATCTAAAGGAGACGTAAATTTTATGTCTCCATGGCCTCCTCTTCCGGACGTCAGTATAGTATGACGATTTTGTAGCCAGGCAGGCTCTGACTCGCATCAGTACTTGAAACCTAGCTTATTGACATTTTTAGACATTTGATTTGAATTTGTTTATCATACATACCTCAAGGTAAGGTAAGCAGTAGTAGTAAGTTAAAAAAAGGATTTTATCTATAAAAAGAAGAAAATATAGCCATTGTACAGAAAAATCTGTAGTTTTGAACATATTTACACAATTTTTTTTCTCGATTCTCTATTTCACCCCAAAATTGAATAACTTTTAATGTAGTTTACGCAATGTCTACATGTTCAACGAGATTTGTATTAATATTCTCTGGGTAAATATTTACTGCTTCAGCTTTCACTTGAACTAATTAAACCAGGTATAATACGTTAACTGAAGATATTTTAGCCAATAGTTGTGCTTAGTCGTCAATTATTTTCATTAAAATTTTCGGGCTACTAATTATTTTTGTTTTTTTTTTTTTTTTTTTATTGAATAGTTGGCAAACGAGCAGACGTATCACCTGATGGTAAGCGATTACCGCCGCCCATGGACACTCGCAACACCAAAGGCGTCACAAGTGCGTTGCCGACCTTTGGGGGATGGGAAAGGGGATGGGGGGAGGGGTTGGGGTATGGGCCTCCGGTATCCTTACTCACTCGGTGAAACACAGCGCAAACGCTATTTCACACCGGTTTTCTGTGAGGCCGTGGTATCACTCCGGTCGATCCGACCCATTCATGCCGAAGCATAGCTCTCCCACGGATAACTGTTGTGTTTAATTTGGAGCATGTTTTACTAAGAAGTTTTGACCCTTGAAAAATCGAGAACACAAAAAATTTGAATATCGTTAAAATTAGCTGTAGCTAACATTATTTTAATATTAAGTAAGGGTTGAAAATAGGTTGCGATTATTTTAGAAATAAGCAACTGCCGCGCTTAGAACATTGAAAAATAAGACCATAAATGATATATAGTCCTTTTTTCATCACTATCGTACAAGATTACATACTATGTAACTATCTCGTTTTAATACTTTAAAAAAATAATGAAGAGAGCCTCTGTCAAAATATTTGTAGCAAAAAATTTTTTGACATCGAATTTCCAGCGTTTTATAACCTGCAATGAACCGGTGATCGATTTTCACAATTTTAATGACAACAAGACAGCGTTTTGGCCTAATACTGCGGATGTGCCTGATGCTTTATACTAGAAATTTTTCAATTGGCAATTTTATATAAATCACAGATTTGTTTATAGGTATATCGAACCCGTAAAGATAATGTTTGACTTTTTTTACATAAGTTTTTAATGAATTTATCATTGTGTTTAAAAAATATATAGCTTTTTTTTGTATGTCGGTGTATAATTATTTAAGCAACTTCATATATCATACTTTTACTATTCCAAAGGTCGAACATCGATTTACAATAATATTAACATTGTTATCTGAAACAAAGCTGAAACATAACTCTCAATAAGTAACTCTATAGGTACTTAATTCAAAACTCTGATGAAGTTTTTTTTTTATTACATAGGGGGCAAACGAGCAGACGTATCGCCTGGTGGTAAGCGATTACCGCCGCCCATGGACACCCGCAACACCGGAGGCGTCACAAGTGCGTTGCCTGCCTTTTAGGAAGGAGTACGATCTTTTCTTGAAGGTTTGAAGGTCGTATTGGTCCGGGAACACCGCAGGCGAAAGATCATTCCACAGTTTTGCTGTGCGCGGCAGAAAATTTCGGGAAAATCGCACAGTTGTGGACTGCCAACCATCTAGATGATGGGGATGAAATTGAAAGTGATCAGAACGTCTGTATACAGTGTTAATTTGATTAGAGCAATGCTATCAAAGTTCGTGCTGAATGGAGTCAGGACGTAATGCGACAAAATAGTCGCAGAAAGAGAACTTACCTGCACTCACAATTTAGCTATAATTTTTTTTTGAAGTTAAACACACGAGGTACATCTTGCTGTCAGTTTAACCATTGGCTGAGGTCGTTTACACAAAAAAATATAAATCACAAAAACGTCGTATCAAATTCTTTAAATAAAAATTACACCCGTACCTACCGTTGATCATTATAAATACCTAGGTAGGCAGGATCATCAGCAATGATGCGTAAATTAAATGATACAAAGGGAACTACACAGGTAATAATGTGCATCACGCTACACTTTCACGGCTAAACCGCTGCACAGATTTGAATGAAATATGACATAGAGATACTTTGATTCCTAAAGAAGGACATAGGCTACTCTTTCCCGCAGGCACTGTTTCACACCGGTTTTCTGTTAGGCCGTGGTATCACTCCGGTCGAGCCGACCCATTCATGCCGAAGCGTGGCTCTCGCACGGTACGATGGGTGATTTCCCATTTACGGCATAATAAGGATTTAGTATCATTTATATGTTCTACAAAGAAATAAAATTTCAAAGCAAACAATTTACGAACAGAAAATCGTTTTAATATATTTCTTGCCTGTTAAATGAGGCATTTTGAGGAATTGAGAGCATAAATGCGACAAGGTGGATAATAACTTTGTTCTACAAAGAAAATATTAACGTACGTAACGTAGGTACGGTTTATACTTTAATATGGAATCTGTACAAAAGTGCAAGGAATCGATGTAACCAGGTGATACGCAATGCCAAACGCCGTTATATTCTTGACAACCTTACTTGTTCCTCCCCTGCCGATACCTGGAAATTTCTTGGAAGTCTGGGTATTGGTAAACAGACACCTAATCACCAAACCGAGACGGTTGGGTTGGATAACATTAACCGTCATTTCTCCACGTGCACCTATTTGGACCCCCAAACAAAACATCTTACTGTCAATTACTTGATGGGTCTACATTCTCCTAATGTAACTTCCTTTCAATTTGTTCCAGTTGAAGATTGTGAGATCAAAAAGATAATCCTCTCTATTAAATCCAACGCTGTGGGCTTTGATCAGATCAGCAGACGCATGATCATAACCATACTTGATCAACTTTTACCTGCCATCTCCCACATCATAAACTATTCCTTATACTCCAGAACGTTCCCTTCACTTTGGCGTAAAGCCTATATTATTCCTTTACCGAAAATCACAAACCCCACTCTTCCTATGCACTTTCGACCTATATCCATCCTTCCATTCCTTTCCAAAATTCTTGAAGCCTGTGTCCATAAACAGCTCTCTGGTTTTATTTATAAAAATGACTTATTAAGCCCTTATCAATCTGGTTTTAGGCCTGGCCATAGCACTACTACTGCTCTCCTCAAAGTGACTGGTGACATCAGGGCGGCTTTGGAAGATACAAAAGTAACAGTCTTAGTTCTGGTGGACTTTTCAAATGCATTTAACACCGTCAATCACGATATTCTCCTGTCCATCCTCTCCTATCTCATGATCTCACCTGAAGCACTGGAATGGTTCTCATCTTATCTTCAGGGACGCCAGCAGTCCGTACGGGTTGATGACCTCTCCTCGACCTGGTGTGATCTCGACTCTGGTGTCCCTCAGGGCGGTATACTGCTTACTACTTACTGCTTTTCTCTTTGTTTATTAATCTATTAACTCCTGAACTTCGCAGTGCGTATCATCTGTATGCTGACGACCTGCAACTGTACGCTCATGCCAACGTTGAAGATATAGCAACAGCAATCGACAAGATTAACATAGATCTTAAGGCTATCGAAAGCTGGTCGGGGAGGTTTGGGTTATCGGTTAATCCGACAAAGTGCCAAGCTACTATAATCGGCAGCCACCGTTCGATGAACAGAGTCGGTATCGAGACGTTGCCGAAGATAATCTTAAATGGTACCACTATCCCTATTTGTTCAACAGTGAAAGACCTAGGCTTACAACTCGACTGCAGTTTGACCTGGCGTGGTCAAGTTACATATGTATGTCAGAGGGTTACCAACATCCTGAGGACATTATATCGTCTAAAAAACTTCCTCCCTGTGAAAACTAAGGCAGCGCTTGTGCAGTCTCTAGTCATCCCTTTAATCGACTATGGTGACGTGTGCTACTATGACCTGAATGCAGATCTCCTCAACAAGTTAGATCGTCTTCTCAACAACTGCATTCGATTCATTTTTAATCTTCGTAAGTATGATCATATTTCAAGTTTTCGTTCCGAGCTCAAATGGTTACCTATTCGTCAACGCAGGAAATTGCGCGCTCTCACTTGCCTGTATACTATCCTCAACTCCCCATCCCGTCCTACTTATTTAACATCACAAATTCAACTATTATGCAATAACCACAACAGAGACCTTCGTTCTTGTAACAATCTCCTACTACTTTGTCCCTCTCACACCACTGCGTTTGTGGGCTCTTCTTTCATCGTACAGTCTATTCTTTTGTGGAATGCGCTGCCTGTCGAGGTCAGAATGGCCGGAAGTCTCTTCTCATTCAGGATGAGGGTGAAGGAGCTCTTATTGGGTGAATTGGCGAAACTGGCGAGCTCTTAGATCATCTCCTAGTACCCACAGCGGTTTATGTATTCGTGGATATATTTATAATGTGTCTCTGTGAGTGTGTATGTATGTATGTATGTATGTATGTATGTATGTATATATGTATGTATTTATGTATATATGCGTATTATTGGATATATTTATTAAATGTCAAATAGTTTATAATTTAATACATAACCATTAAGTGCACCTACTTCATCTTTTCTCTGCATCGCCCAATCGGTCGACTGGCAGAAAATGCCTTTGGCATTAAGTCCGCCGATGCATGTATTTGTGCATAAAGTTATAAATAAATAAATAAATAAAAAAAAATATCGAAATACATCAAGTATATCGAAACCAAAAAATATTTTAGAAAAGCAAATTTAACAATACCTTTTTGAGGTATTATAACACAGTAGTAAGGTAATTAAAACACAGTTTAAGATCCTATACTTAATTTCGGGCATCATTTCACAACTTGAGCGTTTGGATGCAATACAAATTTTGTAGTTTGATCAAGATTATACTATTTATGACAAACCTTCTACCAGTGATTATAAGTAGATAAGTCTAATGGTATAAATAGAGTAAGTCTGTTTATAACCTACACTTAATTTAAAAATTAAATAGTTCAATCAAAATAAATGAAAGGACAAAAGCTAATATTTGTTATTTAGGAAATTAGTTCTAAGTCAGACTTGGTACCAGAATTTGTTGATGGGTATAGTCTGTTAAGTACAGAGATGCTGCTTTAAGGATTGGAGGGAATAATAGTTTAATGGATTGCCGAGGATAATTACGAGGGATATTAAAATTTCATTGCTATTAATTGCCTTTTGTGCCAAGAATAAATGTGTGTACGTAAATCATTAAGGCGCAAAACATTCTTTCTTTAATAATAGCTTAGCTTAAGTCGTGCCTATACAAACATGTCCCAAGTAAATTTCATATCTGCACCGTATTTTGTTGTTCTAGGATATATGGCGCATAATGTGCTTAACTTTACTTATATCATTAACTTGTTATGTATTGATCATTTGCTTTCAGGAACTTTTTTACTATTATCTGGAAAGTATAAATTTAGATGTGTTATGTTATGTGTGTATGTATATATATTATGAAATACAGTAACAAAGTAGCAATCGTATCACACATCAAATCATTAAATTAGTGAACAATTTTATCTTAAGTCATATTTTTGATATAACACATTCCTAATATTAATTGAGAAACGAGCTTGTTGACTTGCCAATCGGCATCAGTGTGATGCTGACAAGCAGAAAACTCAATTTACACGCATGAACAAGTCGGACTAAATCGCTAAATGTCACAAACACTTGGTGTGCTGCATTCAACGGACTAACCAAGCAGTCAATCTCGTAACATTAATGTTAGTGAACTGGTAATCAAAATATGAAGCATGATTTGTTATTATTTAAACTATTTTCTGTATCTGAAAGTAAACAATAAATCTAAGAATGAGATTAGAGATATCATTTATATTTTTAATTTACTTTTTAACTAATATTCGGAACACTTTTATATTACATTAAAGTTATATGTCATGTTTGGTTTTCTTTATAAGAAATTGAGAGACTATATAACAATATTTATTTAGGAATCTCTTAAACATATCAAAAATTGTCATTGTGAGATATCGTAAAAAACCAAATGTCGATTGTTTATCATGTACTCCATGATAATAATAATTATGTATGAATAATCGTATAAGCCTATCCCTCACAATCCATTAGCCGCGTAAGGAAATTGTCCATCCCTGCCAAATATCAGATTTCACGTTGATCTGTCTAACGCTGATATGTTCTGACCGGCGACAATCGAATTAATGCCGTCTGGTCTCATAGCAATTTTTGTCATATTTCCGCCTCGTTCCACCCCAGTGTAGAGACAAATTATAGCGAGATATACGCTTAATTGGTTTGGCGTTGCGGTCGCTCGACATGTTCGGTGCATTGCCTTTGTCATCGGTTTAAAAATTTCCCCGGCCGTTTTTGAGAATTAAATAACGAATTAATGAAACAATAAAAACGAGTTAAAAGCGACACGGGCAATGGTAATTTATTTCTGAATTAAATGCAATATTTGTATAAATCGGTGAATCATTCGAGGTGATAACTCAAGAAGGAGATCAGATATGGCAAAGTCACGTTGTTGTGCTACAATGAATATTAACAGAGGAATAACGCGGCGCGTCGCAATAGTCCTCGCGAAGATAAATTTATCCGCGCGTCGGGAAATGGACCATTTTTCACGGCACCTAACGCTAGGTGTCACATGCTCCGTGCGAAGATGCCGTTACTTACGTAGTACGTGAGAGGAATATACCACGTGTGACGTTGTATTAGCTCCACCCTGTATTCTTTTAGCGGCTTGTTGTTTGCACTTTCATTACATTACATGTTAGGTATATCAAATCATCAGATAATTTACCACGAGGTGTGGGTAGGAGCTGTGTGAAAATAATGCACTATGTGTTCGTCCTTTTTCTTTTTAGAAATATCTCCAATTACATCTTGGATATTTGAAATGGATTTTTTCAAGTGAAAGTTAATAAAGGATGTACGATATATTCAAAATTTGTAGAAAACATGTGTTATTTTAATGATATGAGAAATGTATACTAGCTGCGGTCAAACACACCACCTTCTAGCCACGGTGATACGGAGGTCTCTATTATTGCTACTATGAAATAAGTAAATACTTATACGTTAAATTTAAAAAAGAAGGAATTTTATTACATTTAAGAAATAAAATTTAAATTTATGAATTTTATTACATTTAAGAAATAAAATTTAAACAATACCTCTAAAATAAAATAATATTACGAAAAATAAATATAAAAATGATTAAAAAAAACGTTAAGTTAAGTATTTACTGAGTTATTGATGTATGTTATAATTTACAAAAAAACATATATGTCAGCAGTGCCTTCCTTTCTTCTCTTACATCTTTTATAGTCGTCATATTTCAGATGGAGTCCATATTTGATCATATAAAATTAATTTATTATTAATTGTATAACCACAGCAACTTGTATTGCAAATGGAAAGTATTGGAGAGCAATATGGAATTGAATTGAACATATTTATAATTCGCTTTTCGTCAACTAATTTAAATATTATATTGTAGCATTGTTTACTGTAAAATCCTATAAAAGCCACTACCGTCTAAATTTATAATATCCCTTAAACTCGATGAGAAGTAATTATTCACATATATGCAACATGGAAATGCTCTAGTGATACGAGACAGAAAGCAAACAAAATGAGTGGGTTTTGCCTGATATCGCTAAACTGTTGTTTCAGCCACCACTTAAAATAATATGCATTGTACAACGATACACGGGAGTGATGTTTTCGTTCTGCGATGGAGTTTATGGCCGCTCTGGGATAGCTGGATATTAATTACAGCCTCTTTTTACGTAAACGTGTACTGTGTTTCTACAAGAAATTTATTACAACATGTCCTGAACAAAATGTGGGAAGGCGGCACGTGTTTTTTAAATATAAACGTGAAAAAATACTACATAAGTTTCACATTCATTTAAGTATATTTTATTTAATGTATGTAGCTTTAGTCTCGTCATCGTTTATCACACTAATACGAGTATTATAAAGGTGAAAGTAAGTTTGTTTGTTACGCTTTCACGTGAAAACTACTTAATCGATCATCACGAATGAATCCTCACATTAAATGTGCAAAAAAGCATTAATACTAATTATATATTTATTATTCATTAATTAAAAAATAACATTATTTTAATGTTTCTATTTTGGTCGAATTCGATTGCCAAACATCATCATCATCGTCTTAGATTTTGAAATCAATAAAAAACACATAAAAAAGGTCAAAATGAAAATTATACTTTTATTCGATTTTTATTTTAAATCTTTTGGGGGCTAAATTGTTGGAACTTAATATATCAATCATTTATGCTTTGTTTAAAATTATACCCTTTCTGGATACGATACTATCACCATATAATACCATCTGGCTTTTATATGTCACATTAAAACTCCTAGGCTGTCACACGAGATCCGCCAATATACAAAACTACATCCCTCTCTAAGCCCTCCGAGGATTATTGACGTGACAGATGTACACTTTATTTATAAAGTTACCCAGAAAAGTATTACTGAACATAGTGAACATACATTCAACACGTAGACTGTCTTTAAATGGCATTTCGTGGTGTAATTATAAATATTGTCACGAAGACCACAAGGCACGTTTAGAAGCTTTGTGGATTCTGACTATGGAAAGAATGTGAATTCCCGTGGGTGTCAGGGAATACAAGGTATGTAAAAGAGCTTTGTTCCGCTGTAAATTTATGAGAAATATCAAGCGCTTAAAGCGATAGAAATGTTTATGAAGATGGCCTTTTAGGGAATTTGCTCCAAAGAACACGATGTACTTATTCATAATCACCTAAGGAGCTAGTTCGCTAACGTTCTAAACATTAGCATAATCTTCCTTATTCCTTTTTTGAAAAAATAAATTTTGTATAACGGATATTGTTATAGTGCTAAGCCCTGTCTATGGTACCCTAAATAGGACGTAGTTCGATACGCACTTGGGCAGTTTTTTTAAGCATCTAATCGTATTGAGTAGAAGTATTGGTAATGTCGTTTCAACCTTAAGTTTTCTCATCTTCTGTACTTTTATATTAAATAGTAGGGATTTTCCCTTTATCATGACCTGATGGGAAGTAACTGCCGTCACCAAATGGACACCTATTACTCAAGAGTCACATATTATATGATTCCCAGTGCATATAAATACTGATGAAACGCGTGTTAATGATGAATTGAACTAATGATGTTTATCGCCAAAAAAATAGACTAAAGCCTCCGAAATTCGAAAACTTTATGAGTACTTGACATAGTTTTTCGTTTGTGTTGAGTTATAATTGTAAATGAAAATATTTAAAAGGAAAGAGTTCTACTACTAATATGAATATATATTGTAAATCGATAAGCTACAAACATTAAAATTAATCGTTCTATAGTATGTACCGATATGAATATTCGAGTCACTTCACCCAATAGATTCCTCAAGAAATAGGAATTACATATGTTGGTAAAACCTAGACATGAAATATTCTTTCCAAACTCTGTTGAATGTCGATGTACCTACCGCAGATTCGACTATTCCTTCACCGCGAAAGAATTTAATTTATCCTATACGTACCTTGCAAACGTCTGTAAAGTTTTATCTTACCGCAGTCTGATAAGAGACCAAGGAAGAAACGTGATTTGTTTCAAAAGAAAATTTATGTATATTAAAAATAGAATCGCAATGTCAGTATTTATACACGTATTTAATGCGATATTTCTTAGGTTACATTTACTGATTAATTTAATGAAATGAAAAAATAAAGTACTTACATATATTTAGGTGATCGATATATAAGTAACGAACATTTAATTTATAATATAATTTAATATTGATGTATAGGTTTCGTAACTGCCTCGTTGGTCTAGTGGTTAGCGTAAGCGACTGCAGATCAAGAGGTCTCGGGTTCTATTCCCGAGTCGGACTGCTGTTGGGTTTTTCCTACAAGAAATTCCTAATAGCAGCCCGGAGTGTGGAAGATGGCGGTGTTTCCTGCCCGTGCTTCGGAGAGCACGTTAAGCCGTCGGTCCCGGTTGTCATGAACATCTATGGCAATCGTTATTGGGAAGTCAGTGCCCTCAAATATACTGACAACTAGTTCAACCTTCGAATTAAGTTCGCCCTCAGGGTTGCGGGGGTCAGATGCCAGTCGCTCTGTGTAAAAACTGATATTCAGGTAAAACCGGTTGAACTGGTAGCCGACCCCAAATATTGGGAATAATAAAGGCTAGGAAGATGATGATGATGTATAGGTTTCGTAAACTTTTTATTAAAAGACAAAGCAAGTTTGCTACTCTAAAATAGTAGCCCTCAGTATATTTCATCTCCCTAACTATGCAAACATCTCTCACATTCCCAGACAACCTGTAATTAATATTAATTGTGAACGTCTATTCCTCACTTTGAGGCAAGCTTTGTGGTCAAGTTGTTGTTACTTATAATAATATAACTTGTATTATTATTAAAATTTAAATATTATGTCTCCCTGTGATTGTATGATATGATGTAACATGACTCTCAATTCATAATTGTCTCTCGTCACCTCGTACTTGTGATCACAATCCTCGTCAGCTCGTCCGATTTTTATAATCTTTTTTCATATAATTTGTAGGTATGAGATCAGGTCATAAAATATTTTTCTTTCTCCTACCCCTACCTCCTGAAACCCAAAAAAAGTTGCGAAGGTTAACTAGCATCAATATAATGTCCTTCATACAATATTTATTTTTTTCGGACAACACACAACGCCAACTAGTTCCAAGCTAAGCAGAGCTTCTGTTATCAGTACTAAACAACTGACATAAATACAAATATTTTTTTGTAAATACATACATAATATACATAGTGGGCACCCAAACACCGAAACACATGTTTGCAGATCTACACACATTTGGTCCGACCTAGGAATCGCACCCGAGACCTGAAGTACAGCAGTCGCATACACTACCAATGCGCCACAGAGGCATACATCGTGTGAAAATTTAAGTTAATTATTAAACTAGCATTTCAGTTACTTTTGAAAAATAATCTCATATATTTGATGATAATAAGTTGGACATGTTAGCTTTAACAATGGTTTTAGATAACTTGATGGCCTCATAGAAAACTGGTATTAAGCTATTCGTTAGTTGCACCGAGTGGCCGAAGTGACCAACAAAAATCATACTTGTTGCCGTATTTCACGATATAATAATTTATGAGAAACAATGGGCCTGCTGCTAATTACAAATCTTTTTTTTTAATTTATTTCGTCAAGATTTGCATCATACATTTTACATACTCTGTAAAACCGTTTGTTATTCTTTTGTTGTTATTTTTATATGTTATTATGATAATAAATGCATACACAATCAAGTTTGTACATTAAGAATAATCATTACGTACATAGAGAACTTCATTTTGGAAATTTGCGCAAAGCTCCTGTCAGTTTAAAAGCTGACATTAACTTTGTTAGGAAATAGATACGAACAGTCACATTAGCTTATAACCATAAATTGTACCGTACAATAATTTTGCCAAGTCCCATATATTTACATAACAGACATATCGCAAACAAGAAAGCTGCTTATTTTAGTATACTGATAAGGAACTTGTCACAGAAAGTCGTCCGTATGACAAATGTCAAGTTTGCCTACGGCTTCACCAAAACTACGCTATCACGGTACTGAAATTATTAGCAATTGTGTACGAACTCCAGATATTCACTCGGGCATTTTAATTTATTTTAATTCTATATACAGAATCTAGTTGACTTACTCACACAACTTATTGTCTCTTTAAAATCATGCTTGGCTCTTTTTGGTCTTAGCATGATGTTGACCAACCTATTTTAGGCAGTGAGACAAACTTCTTAGCACTCCATGGATTAACCGTGCGGGTGCCGGGTCCATCGTATGGCAGAGGGAGAAACTCAAAGCAGTTCCCAGGACTTAAGGAGACCCCCTTTAAGATGCGCATCAACGCTCACCTTCACTGCTCGAGTTTCCCGCCCTACCTAGCCAAATTCGATAGGAACCTGTTAGTGCAGCCTTGGGTATTCGTTCCAAAATAGAACTTACTGCAGATCTCGACAGGCAAAGGTCTTTCAGAAGGTTATAGAGAGATTTAGCTGGTATACCTCTCGCTCCTACTTCTACCGCGGATAAATTGCCCACATAGCCATTTTTGTTTAGTTCTGTTGTTAGATCGTAATATTAGGTCTTTACCTATGAAATTGCCGTGTTGTATGCAATAAGTGAAAGTACTTATTTTTTCAAACTTTTTTATTTCCGTTATTCGAAGTAATCACCCATGCAATCAACGCATCTTTGCCAACGCATTGGCAGTTTATTGATGCCCTTCTTGTAAAAATCAGCTGGACGGGAGGCAACAAACTCTTCAAAGGCATTTTGTACTGCCTCTCGGGAATTGAATTTTTTACCTACTAAAAAGTTGTCTAAATTTTGGAAAAAGTAATAGTCGGTAGGTGCAATGTCTGGTGAGTATAGCGGATGAGGGAGAGCTTCCAACCCCAGCTCTTGCAGCTTGGAGACTGTCTGTTGCGCAGTATCCCCATACTCGCGCGTTGTCGTGAAAGAGCAGTGGGGACGACCGATTGACCAAAGCTGGTTGCAGATGTGCAAGCTTCTCCATCATTCTCTCCAGTTCTTCACAGTACACATCTGCATTAATGCTCATGCCGTTTTGTAAAAAGCTGTGGTGAATCACACCCGCACTAGACCACCAAACAGTGACCATCACCTTTTTAGGGGTCACTTTTGGTTTAGGGCATTGCTTTGGTGCTGAACCAGGGTCTAACCAACTTGCTGAGCGCTTTTGATTGTCGAACAGAATCCATTTTTCGTCGCACGTAACTATTCGTTTCAAAATTCCTTCATTTCTTAGCCTGTAGAGCAGCGAAAGGCAGGTCTCGACGCGTACGTTGCGCTGGCGATCGTTAAGGTCGTGGGGCACCCATCTATCAAGCTTTTTTACCTTGCCAATTTGTCGCAAATGGATCAATATTGTTTTGATGCTTACATTAAAAGCTGCTGCTAGCTCAGCTGTAGATTGAGTTTCGTCAGCTTCCACAATCGCCTTTAATTCATTATTGTTAACCAAAGGTCCGGACGACCACGAGCTTCATTTTTCAAGTCAAAATTTCCAGAACGGAACCGGGAAAACCAATAAAGGGTTGTGCGTTCGTTTGTACAGTTCTCTCCGTAAACGTTTTTGATGTTACGTGCCATTTGTGTCGCGTTGGTGCCACGACGGAACTCATATTCCATAATTACACGAATTTTTAAAGTATCCATTATGACGAAAAATGTTCAAATGTTAATGAAAATACAACGCTAATCAAAAAACAAAAGACTGAGTTTGTAAATAGAATGTAATGGTTTTAAAACAAAATTAATTTGAACTTAGAATACAGAGCCATTACAAACTTTTTTTATTTGAAATGACCAGTACTGAAGAAACGCAATTTCATAGGTAAAGACCTATTATTTATTTAATTTTATTGTATGGTCTTTAGGAATATTAGTTTCCCACGGAACAGTATGCTCTACTAATATTATGTGTTTAATTTGTCTAGAGAAGAGGAATATGTCCGGTCTGGATGACGAAACACCAACATCCTCTGGGATTTTATAGTGCTAAAACGTAAAAATTGGTTAGATAGTTTCAGAGTCCATCGTGAACAACAACGTGACACGAGAATTACATATAATAGATAATCAAAAAAAGCTATCATAAATGACTTACCTAAGTGTAAGTTGTGAATAATATTCTAGTAAATAATAGGCCCGATATAAATGTATGTACATATAGTTGGTCAAATTCAATAGCTACTTTATGGACGCTTCTATTTATCTTATTTATATAAAAAACATATTGTAGTTTGTTAATGCATAATATTTTAAATACACTCAAGACACATCCACAGTCTCGTCTACTCGTCAGATACTATTTAAATTATTTTTATACAAAACTGTAATTATACTACCAAAGACAATATATGATTGACTATTAATAGTCCAACCATTTTGTGAATCTATTTTAGTAGATCTAAATATGTATAAACGTATAAACTAATAACGCAATCTCTTACACAGTAATTACGAAAGGGGGACTTTATTTATATTTGCACCGGTTACGAGTAGTAGCTATAGTTTAAATTTTAATATTTTGTACAGTAACAAGAAATTCAATCACGGCTTTTGGGGCTGTGGCGCACTGATAACACACTCGTGACACCTGCACGTCATTTGTCATGTCACAACCCTACTGTTCTTTCCACGATATTGAACTTGTTTGCTTTGTCCCATAGACCTGTCGTCTCCTGCCTCTGTTTCACGCTAAATTGGTTTACAATTTTGTGAAGGGTATGCAAAGAGCTAGAACAGTGCACTTTTCAATGCCTTAAGATTAATGTTCTCAGCGGAGCCCTATTGTGTTATGGTGATAGCTGCGTCTTCAGCTGTAATTATAACAAAGTACTACATTCTACGGGCTCTATTCATTGTGGATGATAATAAAAAGGGGGATTCTTATATTATAATCAATTAAAAGTTTTCATATTTACTTTGTTACTTAAAAGTAGTGTTACTTAATTTTATAAGTATTCATTTTTGGATAGTGTTTCAGTTTCGTAAGTGTTCACGTTATTTTATCTAAAGAGTTATCGGTTTATATAACTTTGCCATGAATGCAGTTAAAACAAGACTCCAAAATGAGTTACATGATCTTTAAAAAAATTGTAAAAAGGTATATATTTGTTTCTTTTTCACGACCCAGTAAACAACTGAGATATTCATAAATTGTATTATAAACAATAAGTCAACACGTCAAAAGACCGTTATAGATACAACAAATGGATTGCTATAAACAGAATTGACTGGTATGTTCGTGACGTTCCCCTCGTCACGCCACTTCTGTCTCTTCGTCCGTCTGTCTGTCCCCGACGGACGATATGTTATGCCCGCCTGAGCTCTGACGCCCGCTGCCATTTAAATTGATTGAAGGTTGCATAGAACAAATCATGTTTTTGTTGTAGTGTAGATATTACCATGCTGTTACAAATAAGACTAATAAGATTAAAATCTGTGATTACAACTATTTATTAAGAAGTTTGTTGGTTATAAAAATAATTCACACTCACATATGTAAAAAAGTTAATCAGCTAAGATGACCTCATATGTATATTTTTAGCTGTAGTACACCATCTGACACTATGGGTAGTTTATAAACAATATACATATATAAATACAAAAAAAATATCTATCAATTTACAATAGGTAAACCAAAGGTATTCTTCGTTATACTAATATATAAAAACTGTATTTTCATTTATTCACCAAAGAAAAAGTGAAGCTTGCAAAGCACATGATCCGTGTAATTTGCAGATAACTTAATAAAACCCGAAAAGTATAACTCTACAAAGAATATAACACAATTTTTAAATCTTTGAAATGCAGTTGTGTTGAGAATTTAAAATAATAATATTATTCATCGATCTATCCCGTTAACTTAATTTTTGTAAAAATTTGTTAGCTATTTTGAAACTAAATTAGAATTAAAAAGTTACAATAAAATATAAGGTACTTAATTAAGCGATTTATTATTGGTCAGCCGTCAGCCATAAGCAATAACCTCGGTTTCCATTACACACTATATATGTATTTAAATTACAGTTGTATCTAAACGTAACCATGTTCTAAACGTAGTACTTATTACATTATGGTACGAAGTAACAAAGTTTTCAGATACGTTGTTTAAACTGCTTTGTTACTAAATTTAATTAAATAAACAATATTGCAAGTGCAAATGTCTTGTTTATTATTGGTTATTCGTGGGTTTCTGTGTATGTGGCACGTATGGCCTTAACCCTCTCCTGAGAGGAGACCCGAGCCCTGCAGTAAGACATTATGGTTTGTTGATGTATGTATGTGGTTATGTATGTATATCCATTTCTTTGGCACGCTCTACAGCCCAAACTGCTGAACGGTTTTTGACATATGAGGTGTCGTTGAATTCATCAGAATCGTGGTAATGACTTATTGGATGTGTAAGACTTTATTGCCAATATTTAGCTATCTGTATCTATCTAATAAATCTATTATTAATGTTTAATCCCATTTTACATATAAACTAAACTGACATCTTTATGATTATTAAAATATAGCAATAATTAATTAACTACAACGTTGCTGCGAAAACAATAACCTACTACAATGCATTCTCTCAATATTCCAAATATATTATCTTTGGCGCTTAAATGCAAGGCATTAAGTTGGATGCGACACATAGCCTCAAGTTTTACAAGTTTCCCCGGGAGCTAAGCTATCGACAATGCTCCAACCGATCCAACTACCTACAAAGGAACGCTAGAACTTCTCTAATGAGATGAATAATTAAACAGGTTTCTATATAGTGAACTAAATTAACGTGTGTGAACGTCACATTGTTCTTTCCTTTGTTGTTGATAAAAAACTCGCGGTGAGTCTGAGGTTCTTTAGATACGAGTATGTAAAACGGTTGAATTTGTTTATATGTTTTGAATACAATAAAGATAATAATAATAACACAATAATAAAATGCTATTCCCATAACTTCTATATCAGTTGAGAGTTAACCATCTATATCATAAATAAATTCCAAAAGTTTTCCAAATAGTTCTTATTTCTTATTATTGTACAAACTATAGCAGGTTACGAAAACACTTATGTTAAATACATAAAACTTATGTGTATAGTTAAAGTTAGCCGATTTATATAACAAGTACTTGCAACCTAAGCGTCATAGCGGTTTTAGTATATTAGTCTTTTCATTTAAACAAAAATGCGTTGAGCAAACGAGGTACTTACGATCAATACTTGGGAAAAAAAATTCGTGAGCATTTGTCAAGCTTATTTTTTAAATGTGCAGATTATTATACCACTAAGTACACTTTGTAACAACAATTTCAGTCATCTAACGACCAATGTTTAATTAGGTTTACAGATTATTTTTATTTTATGCTGGAAAAAGTTACTTTATTTTATAGAATTGCAAAAAAAAATTAATGTTATCTAATCGGATACATTGCATGTGAAAAGGGCAAGTCTGATGGTTAAAGCCGACATTGACAGAAGAAATTCCGCTACATCCTTCAGCAAGCAAGGTCGGTGGGCCAGGCCCGTCAAATGTTCCTGAAATGCAGGCCTCACCTGCTGGCCGGAAGCAGGCTGCCGCAACGTGCTGCGATGTGCGGGTGCCTTTAGGGGCAAGTAGGCAACACTGAAGTTCCTATACATGAGAGAACCATCCATAAACTGTAGGAGGTTCGGTGTACATCAAGGTACAAACAAATCCTGTCTAGGTTGTTTGGGGGTTTATGACGGTTCGGTGGGTATCCACACGAAAAATGAGTCGACGTACTTATTTGTTTTTTTATCCTGCAAAAGTCACTCTACCTCTGCTTAATGGAAAGCATAAACAGAAACAAGAGTGGTGGTCACATACTTTTGCGAATGCAGAAAATGCAACAACGGCGGCCGAGTGATGCTTCTGCGTCATTAGGCCGCCGTTGCTGTCCGGTCTCGCACTCATCAATGATGCACGACAGAACAAATGCTGTCATTTTAGGTTGATCTTCTACGCGAGGGTATTACCACAACATTTGAGCCGGCACGTTCGTGCTGAAACCAACGTGGGTTTTCTACCTTTAATTTTTTATTGAATGATTGACTTGATTACAGGTTGCTTTCCACACATATCATGTAAAACATACGTCTCGAAAAGATGAAGATTCAAAAATGTTGAAATACCTTGAATCCTTTAAGCGTATTTTGCTAGATGCAGAGTTGGCTCCCATACTAAACTCATACGATACCAACTGCATGAATAGAGGTGGTGATATTCCGTACTACTTAAATTAATTTTAATTTAATAAATAATAAAATTTTGGCTTTGAGTAATCATGTTTCCGTTTTTCATTTTAATAAATCGGGAAAAAACTTTCAGTTATACAAACATTTGATACAACCCGGGAAATGAACCGGAGACCTCAAACACAGCACTCAGATCCGCTAACACTGTGACACTGAGGGAGTCAATTGAAAAGTTTATAACCAGAGTACAAGTATCGTCAGTCGGTAAACACGTGCAATATTATCTCGGGGGCATATTCACTTCTTTTCGTATTCACTAAAATATTCATGAGTTAGTGCAAGCGAAGGGTCCTACAAATTCACCTTTGTATAAGACACCTTTTCAAGGGGTGGTATATCTAATGCATTCACTTTTTTTCTATTGCTACAAATAAACATCACAGAGATTTCAACTTTGTATAGTAATTCAATATTTTCCTTTTCATCTTTTATTTTTGAGTAAATAATTTTGAATTTACGCTGAGGTCAAAGAAACTCCATGTTTACTTTGAGAGGTTCTTGGATTCTTTGTTTCACATTTTTTTACTATTTGAGTAAATAATTTTTTTTAGAAGGAAAAATACAAGAAGAACGCTGGAAAATACAGCGGTAAATAAAATTGAGATCATGACAATCTCTCATTATTTTTGTTCCATTGAGTTTGTCTACAAGAGTCACGTCAAGTTTTAATTTTACTGAAAAACAATGATGAAGTGATTCTTTCCGCGGGCAAAAAGTTTTATTCGTAGTTCCATCAGTTGAATGAATCCAAAACAATTTATACCAATAAATAAAATTAAAGTGCCTGTTTATAATTTCAAATTGACATACATTTACTAAATGCATAATAAGAATAGACAGTACTTACATAAATAAACCTTTTTTAAACTGTGTGTTTGTTTGTTCTAATCTAACTAACTAATCTCTGGAATGGCTGAACCGAATTTGATGGGACTTCCACTAGTAAATAACTGACGATGTAAGGTGTAGCTTGAGCTATTTTTTATAGAACTAATACAATGTTTAAGGTACATTCAAAAGAACTGGGACACGTAAATTATTGTTGTACTATTGGTAATATTATTTATCCATTTGATAGAACCATGGACAATAAAAATCCTGGTGGGATTACCAATAGGACTAAAGGTGTGTTGGTTTAACTGCTAAAACTATGAACTAAATTATTTGCCGTATTACTTCCAGTATGCAATAGGAGCACGTAAGTAAAGTAAAGGCTCGGTAAAGTTTAGAAGGTAATTACATTATTTTTATATTAGTTTTAATTTAATTAAAAAAAGTAATCTTTGAACGAAAATGTTTGTACCCATTAGAGGAGTAAAATAGGAAGATAGACACAATTGATCTGTCCCGTTGCCTTTATCCATACCCGCTGATTTAAGTTATGGTGTGATACGTTATATTAAAGCTCCTAGGCGAGTTCTATTTCTATGTCCATTAAAATTATGCTCGGTGTATCTCTAGACATTAATCTCAAACCGAACATCCAAAATATACACCACCTGCATTGCTTAAAGCCGTGTCCCAACACTCAACAATTGTATTTAAAATGGACGATAATTCAACTGGCGTGATTACATGAACAGTGTGAACTAAGTCCCAGCTTACCCCGGATTTGCAGCCACATCTGTGTCGGTCCCGATGCAGGTCATTAAAACCTCACTTGGCCCATTTACCATTGAATGATGCTGATAAATATCAGTTTCGGAAGTGTTTGGTATTGTTTACGATTTTGATTTCCGCACGCAGAAAATAAGAGAAAATTGTGTCTATTTGATATATATCTACAAAATAAAAGATAATGTTCATGTACGTATAAAAATTGGTATTATAAAATCAGTCCAAAATGTACTTAATTTGGAAAAACAAAGTGAATTTAAAATGTCCTAAACTTATAATAATAATAATTATTATAATCATAATTAGAGATATAGCTATGTCCAGTAGCGGATTGTTAAAATTAATAATGACTTGATTATAATATTTTTTTATTGAAAAATAGGTGTTTCCTGCCACGCTTCACTTACGCACATTGCGGTTGGATTTATGAGAAACGATAAACAAAACTGACAAAAACCACTCCGGAGCGCAGCTTCTCTAAACTAAGATAGACTTAGTTACTCCTTATAACATCAGCAGTCTACCAGTAAAAATCGTGTCAAAATCGGTCTAGTCTTTCTAGAAAATAACTAACACAAGCAGACAGCCAGACGGATAAAATAAAAAATAATTCATGATGTACCATTTGACTTTCAAGGGAATTTAGCGCAAATATAGATGATAACGTCAAAAATTTTCTTTACCAGCCTGAATCGATCTATTCAGGATTGTGAGCTTTCAACATACCTAAAAATAAAAACATTTTTGTTTCTTATTCCTCATTCAGTGCGGGATTTTAAACGCTTTTCAATGCACTATCGGTGCGAATTTGCTCACATTCATTTCACTCGCAGAATTCGTGGGATTGCATTGCAACAGCAAATGGTTGCAAACAGATAATAAATTCGGGATTACCGCGGATTTCAGAGCGCCATCTGGTGGCCGCACACTATGCTCCTGTTGAAAAGTGATCGGGACGCTACATTGTCATTTGCGTGTAAATTATGTTATTCATTCGCCTACTCTAATCGCCCATTTAAAACCCTTTCTCCATTTTTTATGTTTTTTCAGTATGGTTTATCACTAGGTTACATTTTGATAATTCTAACTGCAGTAAAGTATTATGAGGCTAAAGCCCTTCTTTTTTTATTAGTAAAGTTAACTAACTAAAACTTTCTTATATTGTGCAAAAATCCACTGAGTGCTTCCCCAGCCTGCTTCTACTGTAGTGACAGATAGCTTCGCTTGTGCTTATTTACAACGGAGGTTGTTAAGCTACCTCCTGCGCCTATATTGTCTGCGGCAACTGGCCCGTTCCCTGACCTGGCTGATCGGAAGAGTGCTAAACCTCTTCGGGTCCCGCTCCGCCATCTCTTTCCTGAGGATAACTTGCTTTGCAGGCAGAGACAGCTCTCGATATAGTAAATACCGCTTTAAATAAAGCAGAAAGTTACTGTAGGCTAAAAACATTATTAATACCATGATAAAGACTCAGTTGTAAAGCTACTGTGTAACGTGATAAATAACGTGAGAACAAAACTCGATTTTATGTGGTAAACTTACTACACTTTGCTGTCGCAAATTGTGGTGAGCATAAATGTTGCATTGATGAGATATTAGGAACAAACTTTACATGAAAAGAAGATAAGAACAATCATTGAGGCGCATTGTATTATATATTATGTTTAAATTGGAGCTATATCAGTCCAGATTTTATTTAAACTACAAAATAAAGTCAAAAAAAAATAACATAACATATTCAAATAAGAATAGTAATAAATAATTATTCCTTGATTTAAGTTAAACTAAATGTTTAACTTTTCATTAACACAGATTAACATGACCACATTTCCATGATAATATTCTCGTGTTTCAAAGACTTTCCTTAAGTCCCAAACTCATATTGTAGAAAGTGCAATCGTAAAAGTTCCTTTGTGGAGCTAAATGGGACGTTTTAAGTGAGTGGCGCTTTAAGAACTATTGTCTCTATGCAGAGCGTTTCACTGGATGAAAATAGGCTATCGAGCTAAAAGTCGTCATATTCTTAGTTTGTAAGTCTGATAAAATTTAATACTTAATTTACTTGGAACCATCTCTAATCTTGAATATTTATTTAGTTTTTAGCCTCCTTTTATATTTTCCAAATAAGTTAAACATTTTTAAAACACATTATTATTTATATTAGTCCATTAGTCCAGTAGAAATAATTTTATTAATAAATACTTAACTAAGATTTTCTATCATTTTAAATTGATTAAATTTATATAAAACTACCCAAACTTGAAGATAAATAGGCGGGTCCACACACCAGATGATCCAAAATGGATCAGCGATCGTGGATCGCGGGATCAAGATCGTTATTCGTGGAGCGTAGATCTTGCTAGGCCGATACAGTTTGTTGAAACTTTTAACTCTGCGTAAAGCTGAGTCCTAGATTTCAAGCGATATTGTATATTGTTTTTACCCAGAACCTTCTTTTTCTTTTTTGTGATTTAAATAAAAATAATACTTAAGCAAAATAAAGGTTGCTGCTGCCACGGCAATTCGACGATGCCGCTGTATGCACATGTAATTCCATCTCCAGCAAGAGTTTGACTGAACAACGGATCACCTATGGATCACTTGAAGTTTAGCTTAGGACCGCAATTTTGAACAAACTGGATCGACCTATTACGATGCACGCTCCACGAATCACGATGCTGGATCGTGGATCGTTGGATCGCCGATCCATTTTGGATCATCTGGTGTGGACCCGCCTATTTGGATCACGACCGGGGCGTGATGGATCGTCCGGTGTACACCCACCTGTGCTGCGGCCGGTGCCACGGCATCCACAACACCGCAGCACCTGTTTGCACCGCACACCCTACATTATAAGTAAATACGCCTCTGATTGATTTAAAACTTTACACGTTGTTAAACTGACAATATCCTAAAAAACATATGAGCATAACAATTTAAAAATGTTTGGTTAAAGCACCTTTGTACTACTTACGTAGCATTTCATTAGTTCCGAAGTAAAATAGAATATATTATTGTAGCCATGTCTAATTTCAAATAATACTTAATGTTACGATACAAATAAAATCGAAACACAATCATTCCCTTAAGAGAAATAAAGACACGTGGTTCTGCATTTCAACCGACACGCAAATACGGGGTCTATAATTTAGTGTGAGTATTCTTGGTAGTTTATCACGTCTATGTGTCGGTGTCCCCCCACTCCCCCCGACATCATGATACGTCGGCCACTGACGTAAACATCAAATAAAGTTGTTTTACTTACTTATCTGTATGTGGGGTTGCCGTAGAGGGTGCATTAATGACCTTGCTTCTTTCGCCCGCTACAATTCCAAGTACATACTTAGACAATCTTTTTTTCTTTTTTTTGTGAGTGCCTAACAAGTTTTGCTTGTAATGTGTTTGTTATGAAAGCTCGGGGCTTCTATCTTGAAATAAAATACATTTTGCTTGAAATGTGCGAATGATTACGATAATATTGTTTGGGTGTGGATGACACCTGTTTTTCTTGAATAAAGTACTGCTTTTATGTGAGTATATTACAAAACCATTCTAGTTGTGCGTATCTCTCTATTTCGTTTAAGTTGCTTTATTATAAAATAAAATAAAATAGTGACTACATTTTTCAAAGCAGTGTTTAAGATTATTTATCAATAAACCGAAACGTTTGTTCTAAAGCTACAGCATCATACATAGATAATAATTTTCTATACATGCACAAATATTATCTGACTTTTGATGAACCTTTAATGACCACCTATCTCTGAGATTTGATTTTGAAAACTAACAGCTTCAAGATACGATCTTCTAACATGCATATAAGGTATACGTCTATTATAATAGACAAGGTATTTATTATATATTTGTATCGTTTTGTATGTATTTATAGAAAAATACAAGCCTGTTAACTAGAAGGTTAGCTTGGGTCGAGGTGATAGAAACTTTCTCTCGTTAAGACTCTCTCCTTAGTCGTTCACTCTTGTCGGAGTGGTCGTGATTGACGATGTTGCATTTTCGTTGGCCAATGAGGCTCTCGTGATGTGTCTCCGCTTGTTACGGACCATGGCGTCTCGGGGACTCGGGATGATGGAGTATTGTGTGTGCTCTGCAGCTCTTATGAGCTCTGTCCAACGCGTAGGTGAGCGCCTGCATGACCGCATTCTCCATTTGTCCCTGGACAACGAGTTGTTCCATGGAGTGTTCATTGCGAATAACGTCACTGAATTATTTAAAGATACATACTTGCACAGTCAAAGATAACCTCTGTTTAATTTTTAGCTACCCCAGGATCGAAATGTTGGCTTCGACATTCGCAGCCAACACTACATTTCAAGTGCATCGATTTTGCGTTGGTGTTTAAGTTGAACCAATCACATTTATCGATCAGGATAGAAACTTATCAATTATTATCCACATTATGATGTCTCAGAACAAAGAACGTTTTAAGTTTGCTATAGTTTAGTTTAATTTTAGTTCTACAAAGTGAAAAAGAAAAATATAGCAAGAATGCCTTTTAGTTTTAAATGTAAAAGTAGCTAGTTTTCTAGTGAAATGTATACTCTATCATTAAAAATAACAACCTCCTTTTAAAATGAATTCTACACATTTAAAGTTAAAGGAGACACGTTGTCAATTAGGTGATCAATTAATTTAAGCATACACTCATTTTTTGTGACATAGAAATGCTAACAACTCTAGTGAACATAGCCTCTAAATAAACTTGTATCATGCATATATAGTATAATTAGACGATGTGTTACTGTTCCTATACTGAACTCAAAATAGCATTAAGTAGGAACACGTAATTCAATGAAATCGTACTAAATTTCAGTACGCGACGTTTACAATCTGAAATTCTAAGGACAACACCGTAACAACCACTTGTAAAATGACTGCGGTGTTGGGGCTGACCGCAGCCTGCCTTGTGCCAACATTCTCAGTTATGCGAGTGGCATGGCTTAACTACCAACAGCCATGACTATAAATATTTAAATATCATATAATCTTAGAGCTAATACTAGTCTATTTTATAGACTTAGTGACTTACAATTGAGATAACGCAATTGTATAGACATGATAGAGCGATAGTTAGATAAAACTTTGTGTTAGACTATATACTAGGAGAATACAAAATACATTGAGACTTTAAAGTTTATTTTCATACTTGGAGGATCCTCCATGTATGAAAAGGTGGCCAGTGGTTTTCACAACGGAGGTTTGTGTTGAAATTAGCCGTCAATACAAAATAGTTTCATAAAAGAAGAGATTGTATTTATTCTGTCGCTGTCAATTTTTGGAATAACCTAGGTATTATGATGATCAGTTTACGACAAGAACTACGTGATTTCACATCCCTATACTCTTTTTTTTAAAATAACCCTTCCTTTTAAAAATCTTCAGCAATATATTTAACTTCTTCGAACTTTTATAAAGAAAACGCAATAATAACCTCCTTATTGGTTGTCCTCCCCATATGTCTGCTGTTACTTTGATGACACTTTCAATAGTTGATTATAGCATTATAGTCGTTCCAATAGTTTATTTAACTTTTGACAGCTCTAATACTTAATCAAATAGTGATACCCTGACCCGTTACCTATTCGATTTCTTTCATCGATCGATTTTATGCATTAAGAAGTTTTAATCGATTTAACAAACTCATTATTTTATAGATAATTTCGTACTTCATATTTCTATGTGTTTCAATGTGCGACCTCCTTTGTCAAAATAAAGAAGAAATGGATTAAAAGAATGTTGTTCAAATATGACGGTTCTATGTCATGAAAAAATATATAATAAAAGGAACTGAATTTTCAAAATGTATTATTGTATTGTGTTGTAATTCAGTGGTTAATATTGTATTTGTTAAACTATTGATGATCTTTATTAAATCTCTCTATGTCTATTTTAAAATAATCTACAGTATTTCAATGAGTAACCTTCAATATAGTTGAGTATTTATATTCCTCCGTATTGATTTATTTGTGAATTCTCACGTTTGGTTGAGTTGAGCGTATCGTTCCTGCCTTCGTTACTGTCGAAATGCCAAAAAAGAAAGTACTCAAAGGACAAGCAACTGTCAAGTGATGATGATTCCTGGTCATACGAAGAAGACGATTCTTTATAAGTCTAAACAATTATTTTAGATTCATTAATTTGCGGCGAATACATTCGATCCCATTACTAGGTACGAGTACGATGGAACTGTTTTCATTACGCAAATTATTTATGCATTGAAACAGAGACATTTAGGGCATTTTAATGCAAAATAATAAAGCTTTTTACGTGATTTGATATAAAATATAATCACAATAATTTTATTGTATGTTTTATTAATATAATCGATAATCGATTTATTTCAAAACCGTTTTTATAGTCTGTGGTCATTAATTACGAATGACACATCCCTAAGTAGGCGGAGCCCGCCCATAAAGTACAGTATTATCTGTAGTACATTGTATCAAAAATTATTACAAAACTTTATGTGCGTGATCTGTCAAAAGTTAAATAAAGTATTGGAACGACTATAGTAGTTGAATTTTTTCTGGCATATACCACTATACCAAAACGACTAAAAACCGCAAACGTATGTACGTTTAAAACGTCGTAAAGTTTTTAAGCGATAAATATACAAATGTTTACACCTCTAAACACCACAGCAAGTTTTATATAATTTTATTCTAAAGTTGTAAAAAAGTATACAATAGTTCTTTCTCGTGTCTTATTTTAAGTAAAAGCAGTCAAAAAAGTTTTACGACGATTCATTACTATTTTGATAAGTCGAACGACAATATCAAGTGAAACATGACATGGAGGAGTTGCGGAATTTATTGGTAACTTTTTATAGCATTCTACGCAGCTTCATATTGGGCACAGATAATTCACTGGTCTAATATGAAATATTTCAGATTGAGTTAACAGTTTATTCAGATTATTAAATACTCAATACTAAATTTAAATTTGGCGATAATAGTAGTCACAGTTTGCATTGTGTAGTCAAACGTTATAGTGGTTGTCATACGGCAAACTTATATCTCTCCCAATACCACAAGTGTTCCAACGCACCCGCGGCTTGTTTACCCTCAGTTGCAGAGGCCATTAGGTGTACGAGCAAATTTATAATGTAAATACGATTACATGCCCGCGTCGCGCTGCGGCAGCTAATGCACTCGACGCCCGTCTATGAATTGCAAACTGCAACGGAATTTCTTTCAATAGATAGAAATAAGCAATGAACGTTCCTTACCTAAATATTTATTTTAAATGTATTCCCACTTTTATACTCGGGGGATTTGGAAGTAAAATCACCTGTATGTTAGTTTATTTTAAAAATCTACGTTACACCTGCAAAAGGATTTTGTTTATTTTATTCGTGGTTTTAGATTGTTTTACCACAAAACGTTGACTGTTATTTGAATACAAACTTTTGTGAGATGTTTTGATTTATTTATAGTTTTAATTTTGAAATTAGGAAAAAGCTTGCAAATGATATAGCATTAAAAGATTTACACACACGGAATTGAAATCCGAAATAATAGTGTAGTACGAGTAAAACAAGTTCACTAGAAGCTTTCAAAGAGTCTCCTCAACAGGATATTTTTTGATATTCATTTTAAGAGACTGCTTTTCAATAATAATTTTTCAATGTGGCCAAAGGACTAGTAACAAACTTTAAAAAAAATATCGCGCCTAAATAGTAGGCATACGTCACGGTAAATTGTAATAAACTGTATTCCTCGTTGCTTAATTATCAACCATCAACAATTAGTGATTTCTCTTTTAATCAAACAATCAAAAGAGAATTTATAAAATTTCATAAATATAAAAAATATTACCTCTTTTTTTTAAGTTTGTTTTACAAAAAATACTTGATATTTATTAATTGCACCTATTTGTTTTTTTTTTATTTCTATAAACGTAGATTTACTGGTTGATTTATAAGTTCTTGTAGGCTTGAGCAGCCGCAGAATGTACGCCAACGCGTAATTAATTCCGTTCTGCCTAGCCTCGAAGCTTGGGTGAGTGGGGTCATGTCACCTACCGACTGACGCAGATACTCACCGGGCATGGTTGATTCGGTGAGTATCCCACGCGAGGAGACGACACAACGCCACCACTGCGCAGCTGACTTGGATTCCGTCTAGCATACATTGGAGGACTGCCCCGTGTGTTCGTCTATGCGTGAAGTCCAAGTCGGCCGAATCGCATGAGACGTATCCCCGCCAGCAATCATTGCTGCCATGCTGGCGGGTGAGGAGAGCTGAGGCGCAGTGGTCTATTTCTGTGAGGTTATAATGCTCCAGAGAGAGACTGCTGAACGGGATCGGGAGAGGGCCGATGCCGAACGTAGACGACGTCGGTGGCGACACCAGCCGTCTATAGGGCTGCAGGCTACCAGAGAGTGGGGACGTCTGGTGGCATATTAATTGATGCGGTCAGCGGAGAGGGGTGGTTTAGTAGCAATAGGATAGAGTCTGGATAGACGCGGCGTCGTTCCTTGGGGCAGGGTGCCTAAGACCGGCTACCTGGGTGGTTTGTAGTGGAATCATCACACACCTGTCTCCTGAGTCACCGAGGAGCCGGAGGTCCAGAGGGATTTTCTAATTTTTCCACACCGTTAACAAAAAAGAAAGATTGATAAGTTCTAACAGAAATATGGTTTTGACAAGATAAGGAAAGTACAATTTAATAAAACATTGAGAAACAGTCATGTTTTCTAGAACCCTTTACTTTCAGAAGCCTAAAAGCGCATCCATTTTGTATTTTTTTTAACAATTTAATCAACCTGACAGATAATAGAAAACATTGACCTCCATCAGGACTAATATAGCATTTATTGGCTTTGGAAAGAACAAAATAATCTGATTTTAATATTTTCAAGCTTTCAGTTTTAAAAGGCTTGCATGAATAGACTCTAATCGGGCTAACAATGCCCGGCTACCAAACTGAATGCGGACAACAGGGTAACTACCTGAAGTATTATTTTATCTTTTTGTGAAAAACATATAGAAATGTTTGGGTTTCTCTCTTTCATTGTTTTTGTTAACGCATGCAGAAAATGTTTATGTTTTTGGGTACTGTAAGCTTTGATGCGGAAATATTAAATTGGTTTATTGTTTCAGCAATATTTCATAATATTATTAATAAAACGCCAAAATAATTTTAAAGGTAAAAATTTGGACTTGTATTTTATTATAAGTAGGTACACACAATTAGTGTAACAAGGTATAATTATTATTTAAATGGCAAGTGAATTAAGACTTCGTTTTTATTTTTTTTCTTTTGGAAATAATACCCTAATTATTAAAAGGTAATTCCTTTTTACATCTGCTTACCTTTATACCGACCTGTAATTATTCTGTAGAACGGTTGCCGTAAATAAAGCGGGATGAGCGTGGCTTGTATAAATCATTCGGCGCGTCGTGGATCCAGCTTAATTCGCGGATAGAAGAACAAAGCCCACGGAAATAAATACACACCGCTACAATGTTGAAAATTAGATGGTTCAGCACCGAAACAGTTATTTTCTATTTAAGGCTGTAAATTATAGAATTCTTGATTGGAAAGTAGCTTAGCGAGTCTATTTAATTACGATTGTTTCCTTTGAAAATGATTGTTGTTACCGAAAGCTATAATGATAACACCATGACTAACGAATTTTTTTTTTTAATAAATATGTCAAAAAAGCTTTATTTACTTAATGAGACTATTCAGAAATGTAATTAGCAATATTTCGGTAATTAAAAAATATAAAAAATAAATATGTATTTCCAAACTTCGATTTTATTCTCATTTTTATTTACCTAATAGTCCGGGATCCCCGGAACTAAGTTTACAAATCTATCAAGCTAATTTTTTGTGAGTGGCTTCACTTTAAGGAGGAGGTCTCCTTAAAGTTAATATTTATATAATTTAACCACTACATTGTCCTACTAATTGCATGGTACGTTATTCCGGTCTTACGCTCAAAAGTTTTTTGCCCCTGCTATTCCTGTTAGCTACCACCATCGGTTTTTTTTTTATAAAATATTTAATTATAAATATTATTTAATTATTAATATTTATTAAGAAAATTTTCACCTCACCTCTCATCAAAATGAAGCCACTCAGAAAAAATTGCTTGATAGTAATAATTTGTAAAATTAGTTCCGGAATTCCCGGACATTAAGCAAAGGGTTGAAAAACTAGTACTATTCATAATAGTAACAAGTACATTGCTTGTTTATAACTGTCTTAGTAACATATATATGAATAAAAAGTTGTTTCCTTAGCATGTCTATGTTCTTTTTTAATTCTAGGAGTGGGGGCAAATGAGCAGACTGATCACCTGTTGGTAAGCGATAATACCAAAGGCATCACAAGTGCGCTGCCGGCCTATCAAAAAAGGGTAGGTACGCTCTTTTCTTGAAGGTCGTATTGGTCCAGGAATACAGCAGGCGACAGTTAATTTCACAGTTTTTCATGTCTAAAACTTGTAATATTTGAGATGTTGAGCTCGCGTTTCGGAGCTGTTTCTACTAAACGTGACATTAAATAAATAAATATTCCGGACATCTAACACACAACGACATCTACTCCCAAGCTAAGCAGAGCTTATGTTATGGGTACTAGACAACTGGTATAAATACTTATATCCTTTTTTTTGTAAATACTTACATTTTATACATTGAAAAGTCCCAAACTCCGAAACAAATATTTGCAGTTCATACACCGAGCCGACCCGGGAATCGAACCCGAGACCTCAAGCTTAGCAGTCGCATACGCTACCACTAGGCCACCGAGGCAGTCGAAAAAAAATCGTATTATTTTGTACACACATTAAAATATGTAAGTGGCGGTAAACATTGTTCAGTGAATTTGCCAGAATCAAGGATTTTTTAACAAAAAAAGGCTCAATCAGCACACTGTCTGAGCACCCCGTTTGATATTCTCCAATCGTAGGCATCGGCACAAAAGAAAATTGGTCAAGCGTTATATGTCCACTAGGCTGAACCGGCCCATTGTTCAATTGAAGTGGGGGTTTTATTCAAAGATATCTACAGTTGGCTACGCGGTAGGATTTCTTAGGAAGTACCCTTACCCACACAAAAGTTCCAATTGTCAGTACTGATTGAATTAGACCCGTATCTTTTGTTTGGCCAATACCGGTGGTCCTGGTATGTATAATTTATTAATTTAAGATGGAATCCCAAATTAGTAAAGTAAAATTGATTTATTGTAATCAGTACCTATTTGGAATTATTCAGTTTATTACGACTCTGATCTCCCTTCATCTATGACTAAATTTATTTAATATATTACTATTTCATAATATTCACGCAATATAATTTAAGTTTAGTTATATTGTAGTAGGCTTAAAGCCGATCCCAATATAAAAAAACTCTGCAGAAAAATATTTATCAATTATGAAATTATATTTCACACACACATTATATTATCAGAGTAACAAAAAAAAATTAGAAAATTACTACATTCCTTATATGCTGTCAACACTCAATTGCATACATTTCTATATTTAGAAAGTCTTATTTACAATAACAAACCCAAAATACAAAAACAAACGTAACCATACTGAAAATATTTAGTGTCCTCATAGTCATACAGATGGTAAGAACAATCTTGATACTTGAAACATATCGTAAGTATCGACTTATTTTATATAATGAGACTGCTTATAGTAAATGCATACAAATTATAACATTGACATTTAAATGGAAAAAACCAATACTTAAAGTATAGAAGAACTACTTAGAAATTCTCAGTTTTACAAAAAATGAGATTTGATTAATCGAATTATATTTAATTTTTTTTATGTATAAACCTGCCAAAGTGACTCTGTCAGATGGAATCTAAAAAATCAAAAATCACTATACTTATTTCGAACGCAGACAATACAACAAAGCAGCATGGTGGCCCACATTATGGCATCCTAGTTATGCTTCTGCATCTGCAAACACAACAGCACGAATGCTGTCATTTTAGGTTGATCATCTGTTCGAAAATTCTCGTAGCACCACCCAGGTCGAGCCGGCACGTTTGTGCTAAAATCGGCATGGCTCTACTACGTTTTAAAACAAGTAATGTAATCTTTATTTCGATCTAGATAATGTAACATTAAATAACAAAATCTCTTCATTCAAGTATCAATACTATACAATCGAATGAAGATGTGGTGCAAGTATATCCTGACAGGGGATTTCATTAGATGCAGCTTAACCACCAAGAGCAAACATTGGGGACGGAATCTTGGATGTTTTCTCACTCCAGATTTTTTCGTCATGTGCAATGAATTTTTATCACGTCCGTAGCGGATAATATATCTTATACACCTATGTACCACAGGATTATATGTGGTTTTATTATATGTTATCAGAGCATTTATATTATTATGCATCTACCTCTTTATATTTTAATGTTTTTTAAATCATTAGGTACAGTTTTGTTAAATAAATTATAGCAACGTATACAATAAAACTCAGATTTAAGTCCAGAAGTATTCCTAGGCCAAGCGATGTTTAAACCTAAAATATCCTGTATTTTTTTTTTTTTTTTTTGAATAGTGGGCAAACGAGCAGACGTATCACCTGATAGTAAGCGATTACCGCCGCCCATGGACACCCGCAACACCAAAGGCGTCACAAGTGCGTTGCCGACCTTTGGGGGATGGGAAAGGGGATGGGGGAGGGGTTGGGGTATGGGTCTCCGGTATCCTCACTCACTCGGTGAAACACAGCGCAAACGCTATTTCACACCGGTATTCTGTGAGGCCGTGGTATCACTCCGGTCGAGCCGACCCATTCATGCCGAAGCATAGCTCTCCCACGCCACGGTTATATTCAGGGTTAGTGGTAAATACTGGTAAAGGCGACGTAGATCTAGGAGGATCTAGGTCACCTTTTGATTCTATCAGCTACTTGTTCAGCTAGTATATTATAAATGCTATAAGCTGTTGGTACGGCAATTTAATATAAATAAAAGTAGGCTTTAAACTGTTTCATGTTTTGTAAAAAAATATGATGGTAGGAACATGTCTACTACCATTTGTTATTTAATTTTTCTTAAAAGCAGACAACTCCTCAAAACTATTTATAATTACTCAGGCTAAAATTTATTTAACTGTATAGTTACATAAACTTTTATTTGATGACTAAATTTGAGTATACCAATCAGTATGATTAAATTCTGCAAAGTTTGAAATGTGCATATTGCTTCAAAATTCTAAAGAGTCTACAAACAGGTTGATCCCTAGAATATTGCAGAAGTCCGTATAAAGACAAGAGACATTCGGGCTATACGTTTGTTTATCACTACAGTAATGTCAAGATAAAAGAAAACACTTTAATATTATCGTTCGGATAAAATTGTTAAGCTTCGGGTAAACAATAATCTGAAAACGTTTAAGTACGTACTTTCAAACACATCCGTTTTCCAAGAGACGTTACAAATACACACAAGTAACAATAGATTTGTGAAATATTAGAAACGAGAATCGATCTTTAATGGAAAACACTTTCGTCCCCTCGCACTCCAGTTATATGTACGACTTTGAATAATGACGTGTGGCCGTAGAACAATAACTTTAGGTGCAAAAGAGTAAAACCAATCTCACTAAAGCTTAGGAGGGGTCTAACAATGGAGTCAGATATGACAAACTGCTTGAATCACACGAACTTTGCTTCCTCGTGTCAAATAAAAGTAACACAGTCTCACTTTCAAAGTCTTATTTAAGATATATTATCCCTTTTTCGCATCAGCTCTTACACTTTGTGCAATTAATTTACACGTTTGTAATCATTAATGTGCTCTTAGAAATGTGTTTATGTTAAATTATTAAATAACGATACAAAATTATAAGAGCTATGCATATACATACGTATTTTGTTGTTATTACTTGTTCCAAATGTTCTCATAATGACAGTTTTTCCAGTTTTGAGAAAGATAAAGTATTTTACTTCTCTTTCAGCGGTATGCCTATGTTTAGGAGATGAGAATCTGTCTTCCAAACTTAATTAAAATGCATTAAAGGTAACCATTTTGTTATTCTCGAATTGCCAACATTCAAAGCAACTTATTCGGTATCGCGTTTAAATCGCATTTAAAATTTGCTGTCGCAACTATTTATACTAACATTTTCTTTGACAATAGATAAAGGTTAAAACTTTTTAATCATAAACCTTAATTTTATAAGTTGCTAAGTCAGTGCTTTATATATATATGATAAAGCTCAGACTTAGCAATCATACAAAGATTATTTGTTAGAAAATATTCTGCAATATTTAAGAAATTCAATAAACGTCTTTATACTCTTTGATCTTTCGTAGTGCAATAAAGTAAATTTATTTATCGGATTGGGCATAATGTTAACAAAGTATGTTTTCTTTGTTCATATTTATTTCTCAGAACTTCGAGGTGATCAGATCTTACTGTGTGTAAGGTTAATATGGACTTAAATAAAGAACTCTATACGTTCAGATAAATGTCAAAAGATAATTTAGACAGAAAAACTTAGTTAACTGTTTCATAACTTCATAAATTGTAACTAGTTTTATTAAGTCGTAGCTGGAAGTCGACAACTTATTATTCATGCACCTAGCATAATACGTATACGATACGAAGCCATTACGTGCGAGATAACTTCTTTAATGATTCTTTCTAAGATGTTTCTGATGGTTGATTCGTGGTGCTACATATTAGTCTTATGATGGTGCTGATGATGTACTCTTAGCCGATTTTGGTCATGACAGCCAGTTTCAACGGAAACCAGTCAACTACGAAAAGGTATTATTGCAGTGCACAAGTGCAGTGTTCTCCCTATGAAGAAGTCAATAAATATGTTTTTCAAAATTATAAATTAAGAATTTGGTATTTGCTAATTCCACATGTTCCTGTTAGATGTTCAGAGTAGTAATTAATATTCACTAATTATTTTAAACCTAGGTATACGCAATCAATGAAGTTAGACCGTATTGGTATAATTTATTATTAGATAATGTTAGCTATAATAGGGAAAAGCGATTATTTTAATAATATGAATAATAAGAAATCGCTTTATTGTACATCAGATTAATTAAAACGGTAACTGAAAACTAGTAGGTATGTGGCATCCTTATCTCTCTCATATATAAGGTAATCTTTTGCAGGTAATAATGATTAGAGATTTTTTAGGTTTTGGAGATATCATTTATACAAGTAAAATTTTAACAAAAATAAAACCCACTTCAAGATGGAAGCCAGGACGCTCATGGTATTATGCCATTAGCGGTCACCCATCCAGATAGTGACCACGCCGTGATTGCTTACCCTCGGTGATTGTTTTTAGAAACCGGTGATTAGTCAACGAGTGCTACTGGGCTATGAGCGACTCAGCAATTGATATAGTTATTTTTTTCATTAGTATGTGTTCAGAAAATTTTAGTATACAAGGTCTATACTGTACCAGCTATTCCAATTAAATATACAGTGAATTGTGTATTTGTTTGGCAGAACAAGGGAATATTAGCTATAGCTGTCGGCAACCAGGCGCCCCTTCCCCTAACAATGATTACTTGGGGAGGAAATAAAAGAAACGGATGCAGAGCCTCTTCTCATATTGTCTTACGAATTTGCTGATGTCATTTATTAGCCACTAACATAAAACATTTTTATGTGAAGTGATATGCGACGGACGTATCACAATAGTTGGAAGCTCTTTGTGGGAATAAGAACAAACGATTTATAGACAAACATAAAATTGTATTGCTAAAATGTTTATTGTGTTGTATGTTGTGCTGCCTCTTATTACTGTACTTGATTATTGTGATTGATACGAAGCAAAATGGATATTGTTTTTCTTTACCATTAAGTGCTTAGTTCCGAAGGCAGAACAGCCTAAACAAACTCATTAATACAGTTTTTGCTTAAAGTGAAATTTCAAATATTATTTTACTTGTAGACAAAGTAAGGATTAAGCACGTATTAAAGTTCTTGTAATAAACATCTTTATTTACGAATATTCTTAAATAGTATAGTCTATTCTCTCTCTATTCTCAATTAAGCTAATTAATGTGTCCATTATAACCAATAAGTTTATCACATATATTTGTCCAATTAGTTTTAGTAGACGTTTTGAATAGCTGCCAGGAAAACCCCTATAGGGTTTCAGTATCGCAATACTGAGAGGGCGACGTGGCGTGCGACAAGTGACAAGTCTCGCGACGTGTACGGATAAGCAACCACCAGTTTGAAGAACTGTGATTCTGTAGTTTTGATCGTTTTATGCTAATGTATTTAGAGAACACTATTGAAATCCAACATTAAAAAATTAATATTTTATAGAAAAACATTTATACATAGTTACAGTGTGTATAGCATTTATAAAAATACAATGCTACTTTTATATATTTAATGATGTATAAATAAATTAAATAATCAATAATCACAAATTTTAACAAAAAAACCGTTATCAAGAACTGGATCAAATTGAAATGGGACTACACGTGATGCTTCAGCTTTCAAATAAATAAAGAAGCATCAAAATCGGTTCACCCAGTCGTAAGTTATGAGGTAACAAATATAAAAAACAAGACAGTCGAATTGAGAACCTCATCCTTTTTTGAAGTCGGTTAAAAATGAAAGGAACAAATGCAGCTCTTAGAAATTGGAAACTGGACAGTCACTGGTATTGTCTTACTATAATTAATATGCATGTTATCTTAACTTATAAACATTACCAATTATAAACATTAACATATAAGTAACAACTTATCTTAATGCATAAACCCATACAACATGAAATTATAAACCATTATTATCATAAAGTTTAGTGGGTGGAGCGGCTGCAATTGCATGTCTATAGAGAATTATGCATTACGTAAATACGTGTTACATGCTCATAAATGAAGCTTCATTAAATAAATTTGATTGTGTTACCTGTAACGCTTTAATATTCTGTAAATAACATTCATGTTCTACTTTTGTTACAAACTATTCAGATTGAAAGTGGTATTGATATTGTATGTAATTGTTGTCAAACAGACGTCTGTTTGGATTTTGATACCAATGCAGTATCGAATTAAGTTAAGAATTAAATAATAATATAACAGAATGAAGTGCCAAGACGGTTTATACGGCGATGACTAGACATTTTTACTTGTTCCGTCGTCGTTTGACGCCCCGCGACAGTGCGTTTTCATTATATGCAGCTTAGTGGCTACGGGTAAATAAAGCAGCCCATATTGCCGACTCGGCTTATTCTCACGAATTCTATCCACCACGCAAGCTCACCGACTATAATCCGCTTTTTACGATTCCAGTTTCCGTACGTAGAATTTGAAATGAGAAAAATAACCTCAAATTCTTTTTGAGTTGCAGCTTTCGAGGTATGAATGAATTCTATATAAAGAATATTTTTCAAAAGAATGTGTACAGTTTGAAAGTGATGTGTCTATTTGACAAAATTATTAAATCAATCAACTAACGGGTTGAAATATAGTTTAACTATCTTTTCTCACCTTCTCTCTCTCTCTTTACAAGATAATTATTTCGACCGCATTAATTTTTCCTCTTAATCCTAGTTGATCTAATGATATACAAAAAATTAAATTGTTTGTCTTATTAAATATAGATCTTGCAGACGTTAGCTCTGTTAACTCATTAAATGCAAAAACCGAGAAACAAAAGCTTCTGCATCAATTTTTTCATAATCATATAAAGATGCTTAACGTAAATAATGCTCAATTATTTGCAACTAATGATTCAAGTTGTATGATTCATTTAAATGAATACCAAAGACATCAATAATATTTAACATATTTACCTATACATTTCAATTATTTTTGCTATAAATTTACGCCCATCGTTATGTACAACGGGCGTAAACTTATAGCGAAAATAATACATAGTAATAATACAAAACAAATTAAATAATACATAGTAGTGAAATAGGTTTTTTACTACTCATATATTACGTGTGATTTGTTTCAGTTACTGAGAAATAAATTATCATATTTAATGACGTATTTGTTAAACTCTCAAATAATCCTCATTACACTTAGAAATCGCCTGGTGATTGTAATATCATCTTTTATCAGCGGTGACCGTGATGTTGGTTTTCGAGGATTGAACTCGATTGATTGATCGAACTTTATCTAACGTTAGTAGCTCTTAAGTATTTATCCATAATATCAGGTTTTACAGTAATCCACTTACTTGCCAAACAAATACTTACAGTAAAGAAAACCAGAAAAAAAATTAAGTAAGACAAAAAAAGTATAGAAAAAAACCAGAATATTGAAACAACAATAACGGGACGCATAATTTGATCACGTGAAATAATAGGATAATAATAAAACGAAGAGTGTTAAGGGACCTTGAGATCAGGCACCTCAGACATGTCTTATTTCCTGTGGGACACGATGTTATGGTACTAGAGACGCACCTATCATGAACCTGAAATTCAAGACTGAGATCAACAAGGCCGATAGTTTGCCGATAATTGTATGCTATTATTAATCAAATATTTCAGATCTTTTGGCAAGAAATATCTAAATTGAATGAACAGTAAAAACTTACTTATTATATTTATATTCTTCATAGTTCTTTATTTATTAGGATTTTGATAAAATTTGCTAAAGAAGAATGAACAGTATTGATGGTCGTGATTTATGTAGGTACTAATAATATGTTATATCTTTAAATATACTTTCAGTATTAACCGTACCGTTATGTAACTAGTTCAAGGAGAAGTTTGCTTTTAAGGTACACATAAAGATATATTTAGTTTTAAAAGTTTTAAATTTAACATTCGTAAAAATGGTAAATTCTACTATCCAAGTTTGCTACAAATCTTTTGCCAAATCAGAATAAAACTTTGAAAGAAACCGATTTCTGTTATATCCCGCAAACTCAATTCCATTCTTTCCCTTTCGCCAATGTCTATAAAACACGGTCTCTACTAGGCAACAAAGCTAGCAAATAATGTTGATCTCATATCAGACGGGAAGCGCTGATGGCGTATTTCATTTAATATATGATACTATTGTTTTAGTTTCTTTGTTTGGGTGCAAAAGTTTTGATTTTGTTAAGCTTAGTTCTTGTAAACGAATTCAAGAAATACCTATTATAGGAATAGGTATATCTATGTTAACATTGACTGTAGTTAATGTTACATTAAATTGGAAATAAGGCGAATTTCACTTGTTTACTTTCGTTACACTCAAGTTTGCGTCTAGACGGGGCGTAGGGGTCCATTCAAGAAGTAAAACGTAGGGCCAGAAATGTTACGCAGCATACGCAACTGAAGCTTTGAAAGGATTTATTTTTTTTAGTTCTTGCAACATTTTTTGTTGACACTTCGCTCTTTTTTGGTTTCAATATATTGCCTAAGGCCTAACTCGACAATTGGGCTATCTAACACTAAAACTATTTTTTCAAATCGGATCAGTTTTCCTGAGGTTAGTGCGTTCAATCACACACGATTATTAAATTTTTCAGCTTTATAATTTTAGCACAAATTTAGAATGTTCGTTTTTAATTGGACTGTTTGTAGTTTTGTCAATGCCATAATCTCCATGAAGTTTTGTAACTACAAGTGTCAGTTTGTGTACATTTAAAAAGCTATTTCTGAGATGGTTTATACATATTATAATATTTTATTACAACACACAATAAAGCTTTCAAATATATGTAATATCACTGTAAAACGTATTAGAAAAAAGATATCATAATTACAATTTATATTTACTCTAATCTTTTGTATAGCAGCTGCATAGTAAAACTAGTAACAATATCTAATATAGTGATATTCTAAAATTGCAGAGAGCTTTAACTAAATTCATTGACTCCCTATTGATCGTAAGAACACACAAACCATTTTTAAAACCATAACTGGCATTGGCGCGTAAAACGAAACAACAATGAACATAAAATTTAGTATAACAGAGTGAAAATAATATCATATGTGAAAAGTACACAAGACAAAAATAAGAAATCTAAAGAAAATTCCAATCACGTTCTTCACATGTAGTTCTAATCAAATATACGTAGCGTACCTGTAGCGTTCTTGAAACTTTCAGCTCATCAATCAAACCGCACGTGTATTTTGTAAAGCGACACCTTGTGTGGGTAGTTTGTAGATATTAAAACTTGCTACGTCGCTAAGTTTGTTATTAACTAGGTATTTGAAAAATGAAATACGTGTACATTAGTACATATCTATCAGCTCAATATAGTTTGTCTTTATAAATTAGAATCGAAACGATCGGGTCGCTTTAATGTTTGTGTGGCTTTAAAAGCGCTCGTTTCAATTAGCTAGGGGTGTTTGAGAAAAGATTACCTTCCAATATTGAAAAGTCGATATACCTACTCGATTTTTCATTATTCATTTTCATTCATTCACTAGAAAGCGTTGTGACTATAAAATACAATGTAATTTTAATTTAATAATCTGTTTAAAAGTTTTATGTAAATTATTGTTAGCTGCCAAATAATTTTACTTCAAAAGTTATTTAAAATAATATCGTTACCATACCGCATAACGATATCTACTTATACCGTATATAACCGTTACTACATAACTACTATATATAATAACGTATATATCCGTTACAGAACGATATAGGTTGTAGGTATCGGTGATATTCAATAAAAAATATAGTGCAATTCTAATGAACCAGTATTAAAAGACATGAGTATAACTTTATGGTTTAAGGTAAGAAATTTAAGTTAAGAGTTTCATTTTAAGATAAAATATTTTAAGTGTGTTAGATAATCTTAAAGAGTGTTAAAGTACTTTAGCCATGATTTGGCATGAATTTTCCATAACAGAACATAGTGGGAGGGACATACATGCACTAGTAGTGAGTTTCAGGCTTCAACCACTCGGCAGAGGAAGGATGAACTGAAACATCGATTTGAGTTCGATAACTCCGGTACCTTTAAACGGGCCATGAAAAAGCATCACACATCGATTTTGGCAGATGAAACTTAATAAAAAAATTACATTTTAAACAATTCTAAGCACGAAACCTTTTGAAAAATTAAATAATAACGTATTTGTTATAAGTTATACTGTATCGAATCAAAGTTTCATCTGTACAATAATAATAGAACGGAAATCGTGGCATTCCGATAAACTAGCGGGACAATAAGACGGGGAATCTGAGGAATTTAGGGGAATAAACACATTTATTTTGGGTCAGTCACATTGGGTAAGTGGTTTGTATAAATAGACTAGATTACTTCTCTGCTAATATTCATTGTCTCTATGTGTGCTTTACGACGTTGACTGTTATTAATAAAACGAAATAATTTTCAACACCTCACGTGGAGTGGACGTTGTTGTCCACTTATACTAGAAATAATATTATTACAGCATATTACACATACTAAGATTATATTCCATTCCATTCTTCTTTGAGTTTATCACTATAAATATTATTTTCTTTCTAATTGTTTGAATTTGAAAGTCTACAAAATTATATTAGTAAATCACTTATTAATATTATAATGAAGACTACATTACTCTGTTTCTGTTTACAACTTAAATATTACTGTATTGTCTAATGAAAATCACCCTAACGTGATACCCTTTAGAAAATAAATGCAGCATGGGCTTACTATCAGGTTCGCTTGACTAGTGGCTCGTGAAGCTATGTTTTGTATCGTGGCTTTCATGTTACGCGCTGACTGTAACAAATGATCAGAGGAAGCTGACACAGCTCAATGTGACTTTTCACTTTTGTAATTTGTATTTATTTTGTGTGACATTATTGTTTAGAATGAAAAAATAATGGAAATAGGTACTTGAGTAACATAACATTCATGCGAGTATAGAATGTATTATGATATTACACTAAATCTAAATCTTAAGCTTTCTGAAAGAGAAAAAAAAAAAAAATTCGCTTGCCTTTAGAGAGGATTCGTTATCATTATTATAAATTAAAAAAGTTTTCAAAAGGCATGTGTGTTAAAGACCAATATGCTGAGGTACCTATAGCGCTTTTTTAGTATTTCTTGTATTTAATTTCAAACTCTAGTTTTTTTATGGAATAGCAGGCAAACGAGCAGACCTATCGCCTGATGGTAAGCGATTACCGCCGCCCATGGACACCCGCAACGTTACAAGTGTGTTGCCGGCCTTTGGGGGATGGGGAATGGGCTTCCGGTATCATCACTCATTCGGTGAAACACAGTCCAGGCGCTGTTTCACACCGGTTTTATGTGAGGCCGTGGTATCTAAGCATGACTCTCCCACGGTATGAGTTTCACTCGAGCCTGAAACTTTTATTTGTAGATAAGTGAACGGCAACAACAACAATATATCTTAGTTGAAAATATCCCCATTGTCCTCTGTCTCTTAGCTAAAGTAAACTGAAGAACACTAAACAATGACTTTAAGATCAGGAAATACATTATCCGGAACCCGTATCTAAAAGGTTCTTTAAATTACTCCCTTATTGACTGTTGCAATTTGTGCTCTCTCAAACGCAGCTGAGACTTTTTGGTAGGTACATATTTTTAATCAGTTTCGATTTTACTTTACGTTGTTTTTCTCTGACGTGGAATACAATTTTAGTATGCGAAGACTCGTTTTGTTTTAACGTATAAACGCCACTAAACTTATTAGGATACGATTATTTTTTCCAGAATGATTAACTAAAAGTTAACCTTGGTATGTGGTTGCGTAGGGGTAGGATATAGTTTCCATCGTGATATTTCTATTTATGTATCCCAAGCCTATATATTCTGGAAGTATGTATGTTCGTAAAAACGAACCCTGCACTGTTTCCCCGATTGGCAGACGTAGTCAAGTGTAACAGGCGTGATGACAGTAAGCTCTGTATGCAGACCGCTAAAACTGTTTTAATGGGCAATAGTCTCTTTAGCATGGCACCTAAATTTTTTAACAAAATACCAGCACCATTTAAAGACCTCAACAAAAATAAATTCAAACACAAGCTTAAAGAAATATTCATACAGAAAGCCTACTATAGTATTGAAGAGTTTTTGGCAGATACAATCAATTAAGTCTCATAATTGTCATAATGTTTCGTGCATATGTTTAATTTTTTTTGACTGTTTTATTTACTTCATTTTTGATTATTGTTTTTTTTTTCATTTAATATTTGACATTTATGTGACATGACATTTTTACTATTATAAAAAAATTTTGTACGCCAGCTATGGCAAAACATGTTTTTAAGTACTGTACCTACTGTATTTATACTATGACATCCTAATAACACATGTTTTATGCAAATGAATTATTATTATTATTATTATTATTATTATTATTATTATTATGTAACATATTAATATTACTTTCTTCATCAGTTACAAAATGTTCAAGTAAGCATATAAAGCGGTTCGACCATGTGAAATAATATTTGGAAACCCGAAAAATAACCATAAAAGTTCCTTATTTCTCCCAAATGCCCTAATCTGAGATATTCTTGAAGATAAAGTTCATTTTGATACGTTACGGGTCTGGGGGTATTTTACGGACCATGCACCCCTCCACGATTCAATTTAGATCTTTGAATCTGATAAAGCAAGACTATTTAAACAACATGGCTGGATACTTCCAAGTAGGATATCCAAGTGACATTAAATAATTTGATAGTTTGATTCGTTAGAGTATCCTCGTATTTTGTACCTACCTACCTTTTTATACAGAATCTCTACCTGAAATCAAACCCAAAAGTATTTTGGCATAATTTTGAAATTATATTTCCACTGACAAACTAAATGTATCTGTGTTTTTATTTATCCTGTCATTTCTTACTTTAGTGATTATTACCTTTTTAAAATACCCGACTGCGTCAGAAGGAGGGTTATGTTGTTCGAGCGTTTGTATTTATGTCCATTTCTTTAGCACGCCGCGCTCTACAGTCGTTTATGACTAAACGATTTTTGACATGATGTGTCGTGGAATTCGTATTACTTTTATATTATCGTTTTGACACAAATTGTCAATTAGTAAACTCAAACCCAAAAAGTTGTTAGATTAGCCACAGGACAAAATTCTTTGAAACAGGTGCAACGATAGGGGATTTAAGTTCTAGAAGTTGAAATATTGAAGAACATGTCGGTTAATTAAATTAAAAATCTGATTAAATATATTTTATACGTTACATATACATACAATACTATGTTACGGGCTAAGAAATGTATACCAAAACAATTTTTGTCAATGCATGCGGCACCATAAAGTTTTAGTTTCACTAATTTGAATATATATACATACTAGCTGAACCCCGCGGTGCTACCCGCGGTACGATGATAACTGCGGGCAACGCCGCGAGGCGAAGCTATATCTTTATAAATAGTAGCCTATGTGTTATTCTGATGTATAAGCTATATTGTGGTAAAGTTTCATTCAAATCCATTCAGTAGTTTTTACGTGAAAGAGTAACAAACATCCATACATACATACATCCATACTTACAAACTTTCGCCTTTATAATAGTAGTAGGATGGAGTCATGAACTATTTTTTTTTACTATTATTTTATAAAAGCTAACGAAATAATGCACTAGTCATTCGAATTTCATATAGGTATTGTGATACTTGTTTTCAAATTTCAGTTTATTATTTTTCAGCAGTCGTTTTTTTTTGTCGATTTCATACCAATATATTTTACATGAGTGTTGATAAAGATAAGGATCATGTATCTAAGTAAAGAAAGGTACGGTAAGCTCTTTCACGCGAATTCATGGAAATAACTGACATGATCTCTGAAAACAATGTGTTGTTATTTAGATTAAGATATACAGATAAATAAGGTGATTCAAAACTACGGTAATATTATGAAGTTCTCGTATTACCGATAAAACAAATCTTTTCTTTCGTTTTAGTGCGATAAGTTTCTTACTATGCCAGCTAAGCGACAGCAACATTGAAACATATTGCCTTCCATACAGCTTCGGGGTACCATAAACAGTTACTTAGTTTTCTCTACGCGCAGTAAAAATAAAATGTTATCTTAGAAATACAATCATAATATGATTTATGTGAATAAGTGTACTTTACTTGCAGTATAATATTTCTCGAAAACTCTTTACACTTAAAGTTATAACCAATACCATATTTTCTAAGAGACTTTCTAGTAATACAAGATTTGCATGTAAATATTTTTATGTTATTTCCAGTGAATAATATGAAAACAAATACGGTGAAATACTCAGAGGTCTTAGCAGCAGTGAGTACGAGTCTGAGTACACTTTATACTATAGTCTTTCAGACCCGTGGGCGGAAATATTGCTATAGCTTGCTGCCAAATTGTATAAACTTAAGGTTTAATTTCTAGATTTCATATAAAGTAAAATGAAACAATTTAAAAAATTTAATAGTAACAAAACGTAACTCTACGAAGTCTCAATCACAAGATATTTCTGATAAATTGTCTGGTAACCGGCGCCAGTGTATAATACGATTATCAAGAAAGCGCTTGTGCGAGCGTTCTGCCAACGGCGACGGGCGTAAATGCCGAATCTATGATCGATATCGTACACATTAATGGCATTCTAAAATCAAACAGCACTTTGCTTCGTCATATATATGTACGCCATTGTACAGAGATTATCTCAAATATTCCTGAATCAAGGTGAGAGATGAGATCAATGGGTTGAAGGTGATATATTTTACCAAATACGAAGTTTAAATAAAGTACACAATTAAAATAATACATTTAGATAAATTTTATAAACTATGCATATATTATAGAGGATGTCTAGAGTTAGAATATTTACTACAATTAATAATATAAATTAAACGAAGGTATTTATTGGCCCACTGGTTGATCTAAACTTCTACTAAATAATTATACAAGTATATATGTACAGGGTGTTTTTTTAAGCTAGATAGAACTTTAAATTGTAAAAAGTAACACAAAAAATTAAATTTTGATGAAACTTTTTTTTTTATTTGTTTCAGTATACTCTGACAAATCATCATGAATAGACTCACGCTTGAACAACGCTACGAAATTATCCAAATTTACTTTGAAAATCAGCTCATTTTTGAAGAAATAAGGTCCGATGATGCCACCAGCGTGAAAACCGCACCATACGGTGCATTTTTCTGGATGTAATGGAGTCTGTAGGGTCTGTTGTGGATTGGTCTCACTCCATATGCGGCAATTTTGCTTATTAACAAACCCGTTAAGCCAAAAATGCGCCTCATCGCTGAACACAATTTTGCGATAAAACAGTCGTCTATAAGTTGCGCGAATCGACGACTGATTTTCAAAGTAAATTTGGATAATTTCGTAGCGTTGTTCAAGCGTGAGTCTATTCATGATGATTTGTCAGAGTATACTGAAACAAATAAAAAAAAAAGTTTCATCAAAATTTAATTTTTTGTGTTACTTTATACAATTTAAAGTTCTATCTAGCTTAAAAAAACACCCGTTACGTATTTCAGTTGCTTAGTACCCATAACACAAGCTCTACTTAGCTTGGGACTAGATGGCATTGTGCATAAGATGTCCGAAATATTTATTTATTATTATTTATATTTGTTGGAATATCCTCGTTAAAATGTATTAATTTTAAGAGGACATTTCCTGACAAAAGGTTCTCAAAATACGGTGAGTAAATACCTGACAAAGAGTACCTTTCTTCATAATTAAATACTGTTCGGTATTCAAAATATTAATTATTTTCGGTAAAAAATTACCGACTGAACTTACAAAAATTATATTACGCATGTGAATGTACTTTAATAATGTAATATTAACATATCCAAACAAGATCAGATATCATCTTACGCCAGAACTAGTGAACAAAGAAAGAAATATTATGAAATGAAATTATTCTAAGAGTACGTAACAAATCCCTTGAGTACACACGGCGTACTTTACCACTTTTAGAACAAAGGTCTGAGGTTTCGATATCATGTTATTTTCCTATAATAAGAGTACCTGCTATTGTTTCTTAACTAAATAATTTGACAAAATATATTAATGCAAATCTTAACACTCACTGACTCAATTATTGTGTCATGAATGCAGTATATGAGTATGCTGCATTCATGCCCTATGAATATTCTCGAACAGACATTCAGAACGTTAATTTTATTTCAAAAATTAGTTATCGAATCATTTTATACCAAAAAAATAGTTAAAGTAGGCAATGTGTATGTATATTATGAAATGTATATATACATTATCATATTAAAGTATATATATATATACATTTTTTTTTATAATCAATCCTCGTACACTATAATAGTGTGCGTAAAGCGCAGTGGTTTAAAAGGTCACCTAGCGGCGTTTTACTGCTCGGAGTGTTATGTGTTCGAAGCACACATCGAACAAATCGAAAAAAAATGTTGTGTCCGTTATCCAGGACGATTTCTAGTGCGACAGTTGTCTTCAAAAATATATACATGATGTTACTTTAATTAGGAAATGTAGACTATTACATTTATCTTTTACTGATAAGAATTTATTTAGGACCTAGAATAACCCTAAATTTAAACAGTCCTAACTAGGTACATTCCATTTTAGTCAATATCTAGACGATATATGTTTTTTATCAGTCAGTTTACATGAAGTAAATCGGTAGATACCAACCTAAGCGCTCAGGCGGCCGCGTTGTGGTCCATTCTATTATCCTAACTGCTCAATATTACGTTTACCCAAAAATGTTTATAGCACATAGAACCATTTCCAACCCGACCTAATCAAGCGGTGTTGCTCTACTCTGTAACTTTTTCTATACACGCCAACTTACATGGGATAATGTGTTTGGCGAGGGTAGATAACATTATTTACAGCTCAAATAACGATGCTGTAGTAATTACGCGTTAAGCACGTGCATTCATTTTGACGGACGGGCATTAAGAAAGATTTTTGATACTTGAAATTGATTCTTCAATAACTTTCTATAAAAAAATGCGAAATCCTATTTAAGCAACTAGTACTTTGGATCTGTAAGTAGTTTATTTTCAGTTTCATATATTTAATTTGTTAAGTTTCATAAAAATCTTTAAATAAGTAAATAAATATTATCGTACAACTAACTCACAACGCCATTTATTTCCAAACTAAGCAGAGCTTGTATTATGGGTACTAGACCAGTGACATATTTATGCATAGAAAACACGTTTTTTTTTTTAACGTGTGGAAACCCCCCCGGGCCGTCACCCCACCGGGGTTTGCGGCGGGGTGGTGTGTCGGAATCGAACCGACTAAAACCACACGGTGTGCCAACTCTGCGCATGAGAAGGGAGGGGTCCGGGGACTGCTGATATTAACACGACCGGACCCACGTAACCTAACACCTTAATCCAACCTTGATTGTTTACATGCAATTGTAACATTTTTTTGAGGATTATAATTATATGACCATCTATTTCGTTTTTACAGTAGGCTATTAGCATCTACATCTACATTTAATAGAAATGATGTATAACTTTTCATTGTATTAATGTACCGACTTCGAACACTACTGTTATATTTATGATTTACGTGCGGATTCTCATCCGTTTCCTTAGGTGTTGAACTTTATTACTGATGATCACTAAGAACAAATCTAGTAGCATAATTTGTCACTAGTTCCTAGCAATTTATTTAACACTATAGACATTACCTGATATCTTTATTTATATTAAGTTAGGGTAATGTAATATATGTCAGTTGGTACACTTGTCAGAGAATTTATTTACACCCCAACACTTCAGTTCAAATTCATGACGAAGGCATTTTAAACTAGTGAATCTGATGCAAATTATGTGCAGAACATTTATTAAGAAAATATGACATGATATTAAATAATATAAGTTATATTAGGATTAAAATACGTATACCTCTCTTATACTTATTTATTACTAGCTTTAGCGCGCGGCTTCGCACACTTATTTATTAGTTATTACAGCAAAGAGTAGCCTGTGTACTTCCTCAAGAATCAAAGTATCTTCATGCCAAATTTCATTGAAATTAGTGCAGCGGTTTTACTGTGAAAGCAGGACAGACAGAACTACTTTGACATTTATAATATACTAGCTGAACTCCGCGGTACTGCCCGCGGTACGACAATAACCACGGGCAACGCTACGAGGCGAAACTAGTATCTTTATAAATTGTAGTCAATGTGTTATTCTGATGTATAAGCTATATTATTATAAAGTTTCAACAAAATCCATTCAGTAGTTTTTGAATGAAAGAGCAACAAACATACTCACTTACTTACAAACTTTTGCGTTTATAATATTAGTAGGAAGTATGGATTATGCAAACTTACGACACCCACGGGATATGTAGCGGTGGTGACGATATTTAACAGCAGTATGAGTCCATTAAAGCGATTGAGGCGCTCATAGCCCAGTTGCCCTTAGTGGTTAGAAACAACACTGTGGGTAATCTACGACTGCGCGATCAGTACCTGGATGAGTGACCGCTAGTGGCATGATACTATGAGCGTCTACGTGATTCAGAGGTCACGAGACGCTGATAGCAGTCGGTCCCAGTCGTGATAACAGAGTGAAGGCTTTCAGGTGGCTTAAAAACATGTAACGGCAAAATTATGTAGCCTGAGAGGAGTTTCGAGCCCAGCAGTATTATTTTACGTAATTATTTTAAACTAATCGTTTTACTTTCAATTGTTGTGGTTGTTGTGTGTAATTTTACTTTCACTTACGTGTCCGAAAGGAAAGTAGGTATATGTAAAATGTACACCTCAGTAAAATATATTTATTAAACAAATAATAATTTCATCGTATAATATTAGAAGATATCATAGTGCACATGACGGCGAAAATTAATCATGAAAAGCGCGTGCACGTGCACTGTTCAAAAATCACCTAAAAACCCTCGTAAATATACTTAACAAACTCACAGCAACGCAGACCGCCGACATTCAAGCGGTATGACGCTTTTACATCATATTACTCCCACATTCAACGAGATTGATGTGTGAAAAAAGCTCTTGAAATTGGTAAAAAGGGAAAGCTAAGTGTTAGGGGTGAGAGTGATCGAAAAATGAAGGTTTAGCTACAATTTTGTCACACGTTTCACTGAACAAATGTTCCCTCAAGATTCGACTTAACGTATGTATGTGCGGCACGTTTTATTAGTGGTTGAATTCAGGGCTTTCGTACTGGTACATCGAGTGTTATGTCTGAACTACGTTGTAAACGGTAAATGGTTTATATACCTGACTTCAGGTATTTGTTATTTTACTATAATAATGTTCCAATTTTAACACACTTTGTTGGTTTGATAAGTATATAACGGAAACTTTAAACGAACTCACTAACTCACTGTATGAAGATGATAATACAATAATTTAGTAAGTTAATCAGATTATCCTGATCAAGATCTTCAGGATTAATGGCCTTTCTAATTTGAAAATACTGTAGTATCTTATGCCACGTACTAAGACGTGTAGTGAAGTATGAATTACCTACGTTGTACTTTTTTGGTCATAATAAAAACAGAGTCACTATCAATTACAAAAACATCTAAAATAAATTATAATTTAAGTACTTACCGAAGAAAAACACGCTTATATAACTATCCGAACTAAAAAGTAGAAAATAATAAAAAAAAAACCGGTAAGAATAGTGGAGTGCCCTTCAAGATATTTTTACTATAACAACTTTACTTTTACGAACTTCTGTCAGTTTAATATTTACAATAATTGTCATCTAACATCCCTATGGAATATTTTTAATTTAAAAAATATTTTCCAATTTTAGATCGTATAGTTACAAAAACGTGTTTTTTATAGTTATTCTATTATCATTTCTACAGAAAAACTGTTTACACAGAACAGAATTATAGACATTATTAATAATAGTAATCAAGGAATTCAAGCATTTTATTAATTTGGAGTGTTTATATACATTTACTAATACTGACGATGACAATATCTGCTGTATTATTTTTTATTACAACTAGCTTTACCCGCGGTTACATCCGTGTGTATTTACCGTATTATGTATAGTTAACTATGTCCTTTTCCAAGAATTAAAGCATCTTCATTTCGTTGCAACAGTTTTAGTCGTGAAAGCGTAACAAACAGAAAAAAAACAAACATACACACACTCACACATTGTATTTGTAATATTCGTTAAGGTGAATTGACTAAAAAAATATTTCTTGAAAAAATATATAAAACATGAAAAAAAATTGAAAGTTAAAATACTTAATAGCCAGTTTTCTCAAGACTAGAGATCTATAAGCTTTGATAACCAATTTGTTTTTATAGAGTAGGTTATACATTGTTTTTAGCAAATTTGTTTTTATCACAAATATACAGCTTCAATCACTTTAATCAAAAAAAAATGTAGCAAGTGAAAGTTATCAAGGCATTTTTTCTTCGTACTTTATGCTCTCAATTGTCGGCACTGGATGGAATTTGTTGCAATGCATACTAGAATTAAACTCACTTGTACTTCTTCCACTATTTTATTAAGTTTACACCATAAATAGGAGTATAAAACTTCTATTTATCTTCAATAGTAAATGTTTTCGTTATTAGTATCAATAAACATGAATATGAATAGAAGCAAACATGCATTCTAGAATCAAACTTTAAAAACTCCTTAAAGTAAAAATGAGGAGTAAACCTAATAAAAACTGGAATAAGTACAATTGAGATTTTTTTATGGAACCTATTCCATTGCCCTCTTGGGAAAACGTACGCCGTATCGCCTGATGGTAAGCGATTACCGCCGCTCATGGACACCCGCAACACCAAAAGCAGCACAAGCGGCCTTGATTGCGGTTGATTTTAGAATGCATTTTTGTTTCTCTTCATTTTCATGTTTATTGATACTAACAACGAAATCATTTTATATTGTAGATATACAGAAGTTAATACAAAATATATCGTATACATTACTACTTTTATATAAACTTAAAGTATTAACTATGTGTATCTGTATAAAATGACATAGACGTTAAGAAAGGTTCAAATGTGGCAATTACACCTATTGAAGGATATAGGAGAGCATCACACGACAGATAGATCCCATAAAGATGTGGTAACAGACATTTTCTTTCTTACCTTTTACTTATTTTAAGGTTTGTGAGCTGGGATTAAATTGTTGGTTTAAGCACTTTTTTATTAACTACTTCAACTTGAAATAATTATATATTTACACTATATCATAGGCATGTTTTACACGTAAACGATTAAAAATTTCATTCTTCAGATTCTTCATCTCAGCCGATAAATGTTTGCTGTTAGACATAGGTCTCTCTCATGTTCTGGCAGAAAAAAGCGGCTTCGTGTTGTTCTCACCAAGATCCTCGATTTTCAGTCCCTCAAAAAATATAAACATCAAAAGCTGAATAATAAATTTGTTCCTCAGAGTAGTGTAAGGCAAAAATATTAATTACCTTGGAGTTTAGGTTCAATGAGCTATTATTTTGGAGTTACGAATATTTGTTTTATTACACATAGATTTATATAAACAGACTAGCTGACCGACGCAACCTCGTTTGCGTCTTTTATTGCCCGTAGCGAAAAATTTTCCCCCGTATAGGGTTGATTTTTTACACCTTGTGTCCGAAAAACCCCAATATCTTACGGAACCCTATTTTTTTCCTAAATAAAATATAGCCTATAGATTTACCATAGCAGCGCCATCTATTGATTACTTACTCAACCCAGTCGAAAGGTATCGACATCGGTTAGAATCATTTGGAGTTAACAGATAATTGTGACTGTCAAATAATAACAGACAAATAATTAGCAATAAATTAAAATTGCGACTATAATTTGAGATTTAAACTATCCTATCTCTCAAGTTGGATCGAACTGCACATGGTGTGCTAATTTTATTATAATCGGGTTAAGTGGTTTAGGAGTCCATTGAGGACAAACATTGTGACACGAGATTTATATATATTAAGATTAAGATATTGAAATAAACAAATTAAATTTAAAAAAAACGAAGTTTAAACATACGTGATTCTGTCTAACTATATTTTTACTAATGTATATGAATTTTTGCATGTTATTTTTTAAAGTTAGAATAGTTACACTACGAATATTGTAAAAACAGTCATAATACTCGTAATATACACAGTCATATATATCAATGTGATTTCGAAAAACTCTGTTACTTGGGGTAAAGATAGATTCAATTAGGAATTGTTTGAAATCATCTACCAAGTTTTACCCAGTGACAGACTGAATGGCCTGTACGTGCAGTTTCATTATTACCTCCCCTGGACCAATGGGGTTATTGAATAGGACGATAAGGTGCCACAGTAATTTCCTGCCATTTACTATCATTACTCTTCCCCATGATCACAGTTGACTAATCTCATAGGGTGTCTCAACCGCAAAAAGCGTAGGTCCGCAATATTTTCAAAGAATTTTGGGTAAACTGTTTCCGGCTGGCACTATTATTGAAAAGTCAGGGGGTGTTGTACTTAGATAGATCTATTTAGCTGGAGTCCGCTTTAGAAATTGTATATATTAATAATACTTTTGTTGCTAGCTTATCGAGTTTCAAAATGCATTTTTATTTAAAACTAAAAGTACTTATTTGTTACTTTAAAAAAGTTTTTTGTTTTTTTTATCTTTATTTATAAAACTTTTAGAATATAATACAATGATATGGCATGGAGTAGAACGTAATGGAGCGGAACGGGATGTAATAGAATAAAATAAACTTATTGTTCCAAAAATATATGAATATAATGATTGAATAAAAAAATAAGATTAACTATATTTAATTTATATGTCTATTAATTATACATTATTAAAACGGATAAGGAGGATGGAACATCCCCCTCAGCCAAGTTGCAAGTGTTTGGCGTCGATTCTGTTTCTACAATCGCTATCGGCTCTATTCTCTTGTACGAGTATTATTGATAAAAAGAAAAAACTAGTACCTATTATATTTTATTCACTAAGACTAGACGGAGTAATTCATTTATTTATTCCAAAATTGATGGTGAATGCGAATGAATTAAATGTGATTTTACCAACTTAAAAGTTATTTTTTTGTATATGCCATACTACGAATAATACAGCAAGACATTGCTATTACAATCTAGTCTATTGACTAATGAGTAATTTTACTTAGACCTAAATTATTAAAACAAAACTATAATAAGATTGTGTCCATTAACACTTTTCTTATTGTCTCTAATAAATTGAGGACATTCTGTTCGTATGTTATTTTAATACACTACATTAAATGGTAGTATTTTGTTTATTTCGCACTGTCACTTAACTGACTCAAAGGGTTTTATCATTTTAATTCTTCTTGTATCGTCTGTATTGTCAAGAAGCTGGGATAGCCTCAACGTTTACGTGGTGATGAAGTCAGCGTTCATGAGCTTCGGCGTAATTCGATATAATGTCTGCGACGAATTCAACTTTAAGGTCCCAATGGAGGTCGAAAACGTTGTATCATCAGTGTATTGGATTGTTTGGTACATCCCTATAACTGGATACCGTAAGTCCATGTCCAGTCTTATACCTGATAAGGACTTGTTTATAGAATAGTATCTTGTTATCTACGGATATTTTAGAGTATTTTTTCCAGAAGCCAGTTCCCTTTATTTGTAGCGAAGATCCACCTCGTCGCGTTTCTTTTTGACAAAGTCTTGGCTTCCTTTTGTGTAGACCCAATGGCAATAATAGTTGTATCATCCGTAAAGGTCACAATGATATTTTCTTCTAATTCTGGCATGTCTGAAGTGTATAACAGGTACAAGACCAGGCCTAGTACACCAGCCTTAATAGGTTTCAAATCAGAGTATACTCCTCCTTCTCTTACTCTGAACATTCTATTAGATATATAGGATATTAAGATGTCTGCAAAGGGTTTTGGTAGCACTTTTCTTAATTTGTTCACAAGTCCTTTATGCCATACTTTTTTTTAAAAAGCTTGTGCTAGGAAGACTGACGAACACACTTTCTTATCTTCTAAAGTTTTTTCTATGATATTAGTGATTCTGTGAACTTGGTTTATGGTAGAATGCTTGTCGGGTATTGATGCTTTGATTTTACTATTAGTTTCAATATTTTTAATAATAGCTTTTCACAGCAACTTAAAAGTAGTTCAGTAGTTTTTTTTATGAGTCCGTTTTGTCCCACAGCATTTACCCAAGTTACTAGTTAACTTGAAATATTTTGAATTGTTAATTATTTTATCATATACTGAAAATTCACTAATCAGTAGGCAAAACTAGACAAAAAACTCTTATTTTAGTTAGATAACTACTTTATTATTTAATCAAATTTAGCAAACAGTGGGAAAATTTTGACGATACATTAAAAAATATCACAAAAGTAATCCTAGTGAACAAATGGTCGTCTGTAAAGTAAATAAAGACTTCTACTGACAGACAGCTCTGAATTAATCTCGTACTTTAATTAAACCATGTTATTTTCTAAAAGTAAAACCATAAATTTAATAAAAGAATTCGAGAGAAATAGAAACTATATCGAAATATGAACTAAATTAATCCTTAAACTCGTCCTATAAGTTAAGAAATTACTGCGCCAATATAATTTAAGTCTAGAATTCCTACGTCATACAAACTTATAACCATACACTCGTAACAAGAGTAGAGAGTCACATAATATTAGAACAATATAACAAACTAATTTGTCGCTCAGAAGAGAACCAGGCACTAACAAAGAGGGAAGTGGTCGAGACTATGCAAGATCGATTAATGGCCTCTAATTACGCAATTTCTGGTGATCTCTAATTGTTGTACGGGCCAGTATATTCCGCGTGACAGTAGGTTATTTCCCTCGAGGGCGGTAAAGATAGCGGGCCAAATGATAGTGAAAAATTTACTGGATGTGCTGAATTTTTCACATATCTTTACATTGTTTTGACAAAAAGGATTAAGTCAGTTAAGAAATAGGTGTGTTTATGTAAAAAAGTCTAAATCAACTGAAGGTTTTGCAAGAAGAAAGGAATATTAAAATTTTGTTACAAAATACTAAAGAACCTACTACGCACTCTACGATTATGCTATAATTTTACTGAATAAGTAAAAATTATAACAATTACTGCAAATGACTCATCAATAGATGTTATCTATTATAACACTACCAACCACTTCTATATATTTTACATCAGTGAGAGCAGCAGTCGCGCCGCGCCGATGGAACTGCGAGCTAAAATTATTCACTGAGTCGTCGAGCATTGTTCTCTCATACTTTATTTGTCCCCGCCGACAGTCTACCACATTTTAATGGCCTTTTTGTGCTGTTGCGTGTCGCTTACAAGGCTAATCCCTCCCGTTCAGTAATTTGTGATCACAAATAAAGATTCATCAAAGCAAAATCTCGAGTGTAAAGCAAAACCAATTGTGAAGGAGATTGTTTTATTTTTTTATGTTGCTTGGCCCTTTTAATTTCATTGTTCATTTTTATAACAAGACAATTTTTTTATAATATGGTATTAAATTATAACACTTAATTTTATCTCTTTTCCATTTACAATCAATCATACATCCTAACCTGGTAATTTGTCATTTCAACCATTTGCCATTCACTGCTGAACGTAGGTCTCCCCCAAGGAGCGCCAACCATCTCGGTCTTGGGCAGTCCGCATCCATCCATCCACCTGGTAATTTGTACCCACGTAATATTGAATGTATTGGTAAGCACAGCTATATTAGTAGTTAAAAAATTAATTTACACTCTTGTTCTCAACTAAAACTGTAGGTAAAGATTGTAAAATCTTTCTCAATACACCGTTGTATTCTCTATAGATAATTTTAAATCAGATATGACCAGTCTGTGTAAACAAATGTTACTAATCACGGTTCCTATAAATAATTGATTCCCGGTTTCAATTAAGACTCCAAAAGTACTTTTTTTTACTTTTTATTATGGACACTCAAATTTTCTTACTTAGCAATCTGAAAAACAAAAAAATTCTGAAGAAGGCTGACATACACAAATGTTATTTTTAAGATCTCTGATATTTTGTTTCACATCATACAGTTTAAAATAGTCGTTTTTGGACACAAATTTTGAATTTATCTTTCAAAGTTTGTAATGGGGCAATAAACTAAAACAGACAGACATTAAGCGTCTTATTTCTAAAATTACTTTATAAAGTTATTTTACTCTTTTTAATAGACATTAAAACTTGTTTTCAATCAATTGCATCAATGGGAATAATTTTGATTCAATTTTATTCTTAGTGTAAAGCAGATTACAGTGTACGTTCTACATAAGTACAAACTTTTAAATATCAAGAATGTTCCCGATTTTTTTTAAATAAGTACCTAAATTAATTGTAGTAATTGAAGCGTTTATTACTATATCACTCAGTACGTGCATTTTGATGAAGGCTTTTAGTAATTCAAACATATATAAATATATAAATAAAGCGCACTAAGAATTGTATGCAGAATGATAATTAAGACATTTTTTGCATTGTACATAATTTAAAAAAAAGAAATAGGGTCAAAAATGAACTTGTAGATAGAGTAGATCTTTATTATCTTAAATTTACACAAATTGTAAACAATTTAAATTTGTGAAACTCCTTTGTTTAATTCTTAAAATTGTTTACTACTATCGTCGAACGATTGCATAAAATAAAATTAAACCATGTAGGGAAACTGAGATAGATAGAAATATTGAAAAAAATAACTACTAGGTTTTGACAAAGAAAAACTTCGAACGACCAAGGAATACTTAGTTGCCACAATCGTGAAAACTAACCACATACGCCTACAAAACTAGAATACTTTTATCGCAAGACGCGTAAATTTTGGGATCAGCCAGGACTGCAATAAATAGTTAAAATCCTGAACTTCGAACACAGATTCACTGACATCGACAGGGCTGATAGGACTCGGACATAGCTCCTTTCTTACGTCTCGCGTACCTAATTCTTACTTAATCGGATCCAAGAAAGTTTTTTCTTAAATTTAAATTAAGATTACGTCATTGGTATTTAATTTCGCAAGTTATGTTATCCTGTAACATAATTTACATAATATTTTGACTTACGAATAGGTAGGTAGGTAGGTAATTTATTACATACCAAAAACTGGTTTAATAGTCTTTTTTTTAATTGTACCTTTGAATATATACAATATACATCAAACCCGCCGACTAAATCTAAAATGACAGTATTCGTGCTGTCGTGTTTTGTTGGTGAGTGCGGGTCTGGAGGTTCAATGATGCAGAAGCTTCAATGTTGCATTATCTGCATTTGCAATAAATACCGTGATAACTTTTCGATTCTGCTTATGCTTTCAATCAGGTAGAGTTAAGTCACTTTGATGGGCCTATACTTTAAAAAAAACACGGTGTAAAAACTCTAACCTAATCGCAAAACAACTTTAAGACATATAAAAGTAACCGTAACGCTATGTTTGTACAAGGGTCAATGCTACGTGTAACAATCAATCAAGACAATTCAATTGAAGCAGAGTCCAATGCACTTGGGACAACACAGTTCAGGTTGATATATAGCGCTCTGCTGCAAGATTTGCAACAATTTAACTGTTAGTAAATTGAGAACGTGTTAGTGAATGATATATGCTAAAGGTAACATTAATTACGTAAATATTATCTCAAAATAAAAACAAATATATTCAAAAAGTAAGGCTTAATATACAAAAGTAATGTAGAGAGAGATAGAGAGAGTAAATTTATCTTAAATTTCAAGTTAATTTTAAAAAGTATTTTGTATAATCATGAACACCACCGACGAGATCCCTTAAATAAGAGGTTATCTCATTAAGAGGGATAAACAGGAATATTTAATAGTAATGTATGACCCACGTTGGGTACTGTATATAGATGAAATATAGAAGATAGGAATTATTTTTAATTTAAAGTGTATTACCTACAGCGTTCAGTAGAGGACATTAATTATAGGATTGGCAATATATTATTATATGTAGTTAAACCTTAAATGTGAACATATCTTGAGAAGTAAATATAAAGGGGATATTTTAAACGTATGTTTTCGGAAATTAGTTTCTTATATTTTGGTACTGTTCCAAGCTTAGTGACTACGGATGAAGTGAATCTACAACCCGAAAAGAATATCCTGATAATAATAACTTTTATAGCGGTAGTTGAAAGCAATAAAATTATGTGAAGATACTTAAATTCCTTGCACTTCTTAAAATTCATATTATGACACAAGTCATCACATCACATCAAAAGCCTATAACAGTCCACTGCTGGACACACCTCGTTTCACAAGGACTGAGTTTTACTTCTCTTTGCAGTAGTGTTATCCTGTGCAGTGTGCTCCCTAAGTCTCTTCTTACGATACCCAAAGAATGGAGGTGGTGATACTCTGTATTCATAATCTGTCAAACACGTCCACTTGTTAGGCTAGTTAATGAAAATTATGCCTTATATCCATAAACTAATACATATAATTACTGAAAAACATTCGAGAAAAAATAGACTTAAATGGAGAGATGAGACATATTAGATACATCAAGTCTTTGTGTTTTAGCTCATATATTTTTGCTCACTGTACATTACAGTAGTACAATATAGTACTAAAAACCTGTGCCTTAAGTTGATACGAAAAATACATGAGATTATCAGTAAAATATCTACTATATAAACACCATAAAATATCATAAAATCTTTTCTACAAAGGTACGAATGAGAAATTTTTTTTTTCTTATATTTGTTTATTTTGTGAGTTAAGATTACGATTAGATTTGAATTGATATAAAAAAAATAATTAGAATTACTTACTTTGTAGCATAGCACTAGCAAGCTTGCTTTGTTTTAGCCAAAGTTAGGATTTGCCACTCCATGTTTGTGTACAGTTCAATATAATCACAAATAACTAAAACAGTCGCTGAACTCAAAACATAAGTTAACACACTTTGTCTATGTGACTTTCTCTTAGCTAGTTTGTTCTTCTATTTCACACACAGTATTAAAAAGTTTAAAACAGCAGTTCTATAACTTAAGAATGTTATAGAAATGGGTATAGGATTTGGGTAAGCATTTGGCTATATTTTTCAGGCTGCCATTTAGTTCAGTTGTTTGAAAGGATTGACTTGAACTGTGAATAAGGATGTTATATTCAAATCAACACAACTAAAAACTTGATACACTATAAGAATGTAATACTTTATATTTATTATTTATTTCTTTACTAAAAAAGTATACAATATGTTAATTTTATCATTGTTAAGGTAGCATAATATTTAAAAACACTTTTATTGAGTAGCAAAATAACCAAAGAAACCCATGTATAAATAAACTTGAGAGCCAGTACTAATTGTTAAATATTTTTGTATGGATCCCACCTTACGTCCGCGCTAAACATCTAGCCAAGTGGGGGGCGGATATGCATACTATTGAAACATATGTAGCTAACAAGGCAAGAGTAACCCTTATAAATGGAGATGTGAATAAAAGAGTATATAATTTGAGGTCACTGCCCGGAGGTCGTCGGGGTGCATCTGGAGGCGATGCTAGATTTTCCAGCATGCGAACCATCGGCGGTGCGGAGTTGAACAGGCAAGCTCCCACCGACAAACATACTACAGTCCATGTCATTTCTCATCACATTTCATCACCTACACATTCATCACACACAAGAAGCCTTTTTCCATCAACCGTTTCATCCCCGCTCTCATTTCAAATTTAACATATGACTGTAGATGTTGTAGGACTCACTACTGCCAAATCACGCTCAAGAAGAAAATGGACTACTTAAATAATTATGTTTATATGGTGCACCTATCTCATCACTCTTGCTCGTTTGCCCCTATTCTATGAAAAAAAAAAACCTTTGTTGATTAGAAACACCGACTCGAGGATACTTGGACCCATTGCACAAGGCTTTCACAGAAGAAATACCCAACAATGAATACATACAAACAGAGTGTAGGAGACTAGCGTAGGGCCTTAATCAATTAGAAATTACCCCCCATAAACACATTTAACGCAATTAGATTAGCGCTAAACAGCTTTCTTACACAAAACGCAGAACCAATACTCACACTAATACAGGCATCAGCTAGAATGAGATGGTCTAGAGATATTAATGAATAAACAATACTTCGCATCTTACGAAATAACCAGAACTTGAAACCAACATGACAGCGCATTGCCTCTGTGGCGTAGTGGTAGCGTATACGACTGCTGTGCTTTGAGGTCTCGGGTTCGATTCCCAGGTCGGACCAAATGTTTGCAATGATCTGCAAATATTTGTTTCGAAGTTTGAGTGTCTTCTATGTATAATACGTATGTATTAACAAAAAAAACGTAAATAATAATAATAATAATAATAAATATTTCGGACATCTATTTAACACACAACGCCATCTAGTCCCAAGCTAAGCAGTGCTTGTGTTATGGGTACTAGACAACTGATATAAATACTTATATATACTTTTTTTTTTGTAAATACATACATACTATACATAGAAAACACCCAAACTCCGAAACAAATATTTGTAGATTCCACAAACATTTGGTCCGACCCAGGATTTGAACCCGAGACCTCAAGCTTAGCAGTCGCATACGCGTACCACTACGCCACCGAGGCAGTCAGATGTATTTATATCAAATGTCTAGTACTCATAACACAAGCCGGATACCGGAGGCCCATACCCTAACCCCTTCCTCATCCCCCAAAGGCCGGCAACGCACTTGTGACGCCTCTGGTGTTGCAGGTGTGCATGGGCGGCGATAATCGCTTACCATCAGGCGATATGTCTGCTCGTTTGCCTATAATTCCACAAAAAAAATGCCGATCGTAATCAGACGTGCCCAATCACTGACCGTTTTTAAGCGAATGGTAATGGAACATTACTTGGGAGACATATTCCATAATTAAGTGTTACTGTTGTCAATTAAGTGACAGTATTAAATTCAGTGTGTATAACATTTAAGAATTTCGCTTTTTATATTTATTTTATATGTATTTGTATTACCTTACCTTAGTACCTTTCGTTATTTATGTATATTTGCGCTGCTTCATTTTCACTCCTTTTACTACTCTCGATTACACCAGACACCGGTTGCCTGGAAGAGATTGCATGTTAAGCGATAAGGCCACCATTTGTACTCACCTAGCATTAAACAATTTATTTAGTTATTTGGTGTACAATAAATAGTTATTATTATTATAACAATCCACCAGATTACTTACAAAAGTTATTTAAAAGGTACAATTTGCGACCTTAAGGCCCGAAGGCAATCTCCTACAGGCAACCGTATTATATATAAGTTATTAGGAAAATTTAAATCTGCGAAATAAATAAAATTAGTCTGTATTCCCTTCTTTAAAATATTGCCTTTCAAGTTTCGCAACAGTTGCAGTTTCATTTAACATAACAATATATTATGTCTGTGTCCAGTCACACTAATAATATGAAATTTCACAAATCACTAGTGCAGTGATGAAAAAAGTACGTCTAGACTTTAACTTTAAGGATAGCAACATAATCTTTAAAACTTACCGACAGACTTCAACCCTTGTCAGACCTTTGTTGAATTCCAAACATTTAGCTTTGACCTTGTTCGACCTAAGCTCTTTTATTATACAACTTCGTAGCCGACATAACTATCTATTAAATGATTAAATGTAGTTACATCCATGCCTACATCTTTATTTACGAATTATCTAAGAAGAATCGTAATGCCATTATCAATTTTAATTATTTTAATAATTAAACTTAAACTAAAAAACTTGAAAAAAAAACTTTTATTTGGGGGTGTAGATAACATTCAGCGCAGTAGAAAGCATCGTGACAACTACTTAAATTACTCCACTATCCTAACAATTTATGAAGTTATAAACGGTACTTCATGTTTTGTTTAAATTGAAAGCTAGAACATAATTAATTAAGAATTATTAATTTCAAATGTATATTTTCACAGATAATCATGTCAGTGTGAACTGATTGGTCAGTTTTGGGAAGGAAATTATGTTATGATTGCGTTTTTTTTCCTTACGATTTTAATCTTTCGAATGCGGGAACGGGTACTTCCGGTTCCATGCACCGTGCGGCGAAAGTGCAAAATTTTGCAACACGGTGCATGGTGTACGAAAATGATCAAATATTTTCAAAAACAATACTCGGTGGTTATAAAAGTGACTATTTTTCTATAGATGGATAACAAGCGTACATGGTTATGCCATATTTTATTACTAAACTAATGTCATCGCTTTATTATTTACTCACAATTGAGCCAAGTGTCAATTTACGCACCTATTGTGTTAATAAACATTATTTTAATATTTTATGTGTTTTATTATTCATTTTACTTATTATCCTCATAAAGTTCGATAACTAAGCTATCTACTGATATAAAAAACACTATAACTGCAGTAAAAATTCATTGAGAAACATATTTGTAAAAATCACATTTCGCTGTCGAGATATTCGCCATTTTGTCACTTTACAATCAAACTATTATTTGCGCCGAACACCAAATTACGTAGTATTTATATGAAGAAATAGTGCTTTTTAGTTAAATAATTTATTTTTTTAGTTAACTAGTGCAAAAGACAGGAACAATACATAAAAAAAACAACCTATTTATCAAGTTATTTAAAAAAAGAACTCGTTTGCTAGACCAGTTTTCATTTATTATTTTTAAGTTCTGAAAATTCTCTAAACTCTATGGAAATGACTGAATGCTAAAGAGAACAACTGAGCGTTCCATTATGTGACACACAAAGTCTATGGTCAATACAAAATAATTTAGTAAAACATAAACAAAGATCAGTTTACGTCTTGTTCATTGTCCGTCACTACTGTGTATGTGTGGGTGTTAATAGTTCCGGGACTTCCCGCTAGGCTGCGTGCAAACACGAATCAACGGCGATATACAATTTTAAGTGGCGTGCTATTGGAGAGGCCTATGTCCAGCAGTGGACTGCGATAGGCTGATGATGATGTAGAACAGTAATGGCGTGGGAGCCCTGTGTATGTGTGCGTCTAATTTCGCTCGTCAGGCAAAAAATTAGTGTTTATTTAAATATTTAGCTTTTCTAACACATTTTTGTTGCTATTTTATATTCTATATAAGATTCTCATCGCAATTATATCACTTTATCAATAATAACATAAGAATAAATGCGTAAAAACCTTCAAATGAGTAAGCCCTTTTCAATAGGTAATAGACTCGGTAACTTTTTGAGTAACACTATTCAAAATTACGCATGATTTATGCCTCAATTCGTATTGATAGTGGTTCCTAAAATAAGTATAATAAGTAAAATATAATAACAAACTACCTTCAAAACCACCTTATAGGCAAAAAATCAGTTTTAAGAGGCACTTGACAGATCGCGTTGCGTCATCGTCAACTTTGAAATTGGAACTCGTTTTTTTTACGGCTCTTGAAGCGCACTTGACAAACGAATGTTTTAAAATGTTGTTCGTATAAAGCAAATGCATAACAAACCTTTCTAGACTTCATTATAATAACTTTAATACCCAAAATTAATTAAAATGCAAGTTAACTGCGGTTATCGCGGATCCGCGATGCCGCACCGACGGGACAATCGCGGATCCGCGATGCCGCACCCCAGAGGATGCAAAGAAAAGTATATAATCATCATCATTCCGTACATTGCTAAAGTGTCTGATTTTCATTAAACAAGTCGTATCACTGTATATTACAAGATAATAGAACTATATTAGCGTAAAGTGACATGACCTCTGTATGTGGTATAGCTCATAATAATTGTTACTGGGACTAGTGGAAGTATTGTCATATAATTTTATTCCAAACATTACTCCCAATAAAAAATGAATCTTAATCACTTCAGTAGTATAATATTGTAATAAAAAAATATTTTTTACTCTTCGAGAGAACATAACGAGGTGGAATCACGATGCGCTCGATATAACATTGCAACAGCTATTACCTGACGGAGTTTGCGGAAAATCGTTATTGCTCACTGCTTTAGACCGTGGTCACAGTGCACGTATGAAGTGTAATTTCGCTTATTGGGAAGTAGAAAAAGCTCCGCGAGCATTTTTATTGCTTGCGGAGGTTTATCTTCAACTAATTTTTTTTTTTTTTTGTTGTCTTGATGTAATTAGAATGAGACATCAGTCTGCTAGATAACCAGCCATGAAACAGAATAGATTTTTTTCGTCCACAGTGGACAATATGCAGAAGACAATAATATGAGCTATAATTTATATCAAACGTTTTCAGCAGGACATTAGGTACCCGTGAAGTAAATAGAGGTACAAAAACTTAGATTTTGTCATAAGAGAAAATGATCGACGTGCTCACACAAATCGTAATTTTTTTTATAGTTTTCTATTATCTTGTAATATAAAAAACTGACTAATTCTAATCACACTAATATTATATAGATGAAAGTACGTTTGTTTGTTACGCTTTCGCGCTTTGTACACATATTTTTAGAGGTATTAGAAGTAACATAGGATACTTTTTATTAGATCCTCCCTAAGTGTTGGAGGGACATGACTTTTTTTTTTTTTTTATTGAATAGTGGGCAAACGAGCAGACGTATCACCTGATGGTAAGCGATTACCGCCGCCCATGGACACCCGCAACACCAAAGGCGTCACAAGTGCGTTGCCGACCTTTGGGGGATAGGAAAGGGGATGGGGGGAGGGGTTGGGGTATGGGCCTCTGGTATCCTGACTCACTCGGTGAAACACAGCGCAAACGCTATTTCACACTGGTTTTCTGTGAGGCCGTGGTATCACTCCGGTCGAGCCGACCCATTCATGCCGAAGCATAGCTCTCCCACGGTAAGACTCTCGTTCGCTTACAAAAACTAAATTTCATAGAAATCGGTGCTGCGGTTTAGTCACGAAAGCGTAACAGGTAGACACACAGAGTTATTATCTAATTTATAAAATTAGTATGGGTGTGATCGCTCGCCTTTGCAACATAGGATCATCCTTGGTATTTCAAGTGCACAACTGCTGAGCGTGCAATATAATACTTTCCATTGAAGGTGGAACTGGTCACTTTGAGCACGACTTCACTTTTGCAAAAACAATGTTTATGTAAAGTGAAAAAACATTGGGACGTCTCCGATAGAAAACTGAAAGTACATTTTACAGTTTTGCGTTTCCATTGACTATTATTTTTTTTAAAAATAAAGAACTTGAAATTGAACCTGAGTCCTCGTGATTGGTCGTCGCATCCGCTAACCGCAAATTTTTTAGACGGCTAGTGAGACATATTCTCGTCATCAAAACATAACATTCATTTTTTTAAAGTTTTAAATTTTTACACTTAAATTTTAAGTTATAAAATATTAATAATATCCTGATCAATAATATACTTTAGCTGAATGCGATTAAATTGTTTAAATTTAAAAAATATATTACATTACAGATTGTATACATATTTTGAAGTGCCTTTTTTGTCGGATATATGCTATTGGATCTAGGATTAAAAAAAATATTCAGACTGTTTATAAAGGTTTTATTTTTAAATATTACAATTCTCCAGGAACTACTATATAAAGAATGCCGTAAATTTAAGGAGATACAACATTTTAAAAACACTAAGTGTGACGGAGTTTAACTTTTCGTAATTTATGTTTTACTAAAATTGAAAAACCCAATAAAAACAAGAATTTCCATTGACTTCTAAGAAAATGTGAAATTTTACAACGAGACAGCTGCTTAACTATTGAGATACACGGCGAACACGGACACTTTGGGCGACACTTCAAAATAACATATCGTTTTAAATACCGACTGACAGATGACACATTTCGACATTCTTCAACTTGTCGTTTCTGAAATACGCACCACTTCTCCCTTTTATATTTATTTTGGCTTGTCACCGTTTGAATCATCTGTTTCTACGATACTGCGTTTCAATTTTATTTCTTATTGTTTTGGACTTTAAATTTAAATTACCGTGTCGCTAATTAATCGAACTATATATTTCTCCAAATACAATACACGGTAATAAGAATAGACAAAAACCTCGTTTAAATCTGTTTAATTCTTAAACACGTTGATGTGATACGAGTTACTGCACTTATTTGTTTAAAATAATGTTACTGTATTTTAGAATTTAATTTTAATTATTAGTAAAGAACAAAAAAGCCACACGAGACTATTTAAAACTGTATCAGAACAATGGGTAGCTGAATCAAGAATGTAAAATTTATTGAGGTCGTTATTTCTGTCCTAGTGTCACGGCAAGAACATAAATATGTTGTCAGTTTATTAATACCACTGTTACATGAGTTAGTAAAGACTTGCACATGTTAAACGAATGGTTAATTTTAATTATTTTAGTAGTTGATTAACATCTTTATAATTATCGCTAATCTTGTGACGCGCAATGAAAAGGGTAACCATGAAGTAGTGTTCATATTTTACTTATGTTGATAATTTACACTTAGCGGCAACATCGTCAAAATTCGTCAAAGTACGTATCAAGGCTGCAAAATAATTGAGCCATCTATAAGGCTCCTGATAGCGGGCTGGAGCCCATCTCAGTACAATGACTAATAAGAAGTTAATCCGCAAATAAAAGTGGAATTGAAACAGAAGTGGAACGCCTTTGCGCGCCGTGTGGGTAGGCTAGCGTCGATTTGTCTTTGTCGGCGTCACTGAACTCGTCAGAAATAGATTAAGCTCTCTCACTCCATCTAATGGCGCCTCATTTGTTTGGCTTTAAGAGAAAAATTGTTCTTAAACTCAGCCCGATAGGATCTTGTCGATGAGTTGCGTTCGTTTGACTCAATTGAAGCACCCGGTAGCTGCGATGCTTATCCTCGAGTCCTAAGATTTTCGAATTCACTTAACACTACCAAGTGTCACTTTCAGCAAATTGTTCTAAGCACTTTATGTTGCTGTTCAGCGTATCTTAAAAATGTTGCTGTTTTCCGTAATCTTATATATCTACTTGCTTTTATGTTCCTTCCACATAGAATTATTTTTTTTGTAATATCGTTTATTTTTATTCCCTTAATTGAATTTAATCTATATAAACACTTATTTTAACCGACTTCAAAAAAGAGGAGGTTCTCAATTCGATTCTTTTTTTTTATCAATTACGATATATAAGTTTTCGCGCCAATTGGCATATATACAATATCCCAACATCAACCGTTGGGCCGCGGCCCGCCAGATATGATCACCTCGCCTGATCAGAGAATCCACAAGGAATTTAATTTATTCTTAATCAAATTTACAATTCCAAATAATGTTCTCTTCTGAGCTTTTGTGATAAAAATGGTGCAGCAAACTTATGAAATCACGAACGATATAACCCGTGTTACGTATTCCCAAAGACGAGCATTTAAAATTTAAAAAAGAGATAATAAATACAAAAATTGCAATTTTAGAATGAACCGGTGCGACTGCCGCTTACAGTAGATGGAGACGGGGTTTTTAGGTATGCTCTTTAAATTCTTGTCAAGAATACTTGAGTATCTCTGGAAGACTTGGTATTTATTATTCATTTATTTCTATTAATACACTTTTAGTTTTATCTACAGTTGTACAAAAATGTTCAACGTTTTTTTAGGACAAATCAAGGACATTTGAGCTAATAAACAAAAAAACATTATATGGATTCAGATACATAGGATGTAGTTTTAGTTTAAATGGAAAAAAAAACTGTAATTTTTGCTGTAAGGCCGAAGAAAAAGTGCTCTTCAATTTGTAAACAAAAAATTTTCTTAAAATATTCTCTTAAATTATTAAATATTTAGGACACCTTTCCATTATCGTACAATTGTAGTCTCTATCTAAATAAATATTTTGATTCATAATTATAACAGTATAAATGCTTCCAAACACTTGACAGATTTAATGTTGAGTTACTATAAATAAACACATTTATGCATATGGTACACGCGATATTAAACCATTTATCTGTTAAAATCCTGTTACTCGGATGTGTAACCAATCTTTGAGCTTTACACAGACATAATTATGTTGGCACTAGAAGCGTCTTCCTTATCAAACAATCCCATAGCCTTGCATAATTCATGAATCATTTTGTGTATGCCATACATATTGTACTCAAAAAAACTTAATAAACAAAATGCAATGCTACATCAACCGTCTTAAATGGTCTACATCAGCGATTCTAACTGCTAAACGATGGTCATGAGTCCGATGTGGAAATATATTGCCCAATTGTCGACAATAGGGCTTTCTCGTGAGGATAACCGGCGGCGAAGAGGTGATAATGGTCACGATGACCGCTGCTCCAACAGGGTAAACACCGTACGTCATCTCAGTAGCCAGGCCGTCAGGTGTAACCAGGGAAATATTTGATACCCCGATGGATTCTGGTATATCTGAAGTTTACAAATGCTTCCCTTTTGTGGGTAACACGCTGAATCCATGTCCTACTAAAGGGCGTGTATGCTAATTACGTTGGTGGAATTAAATTTATAATTGACAAAATGTGGTCGTTTTAACACACCTCGGTTAATTCATTCAAGGATAAAAGAAGTACGTATATGCATAAATAAGAAATACTAATACACAATAATAACCACACATTGAAACATTAATAGTTACTTAGAACTAGACCAGCAGAGCTAACGTTGTCCCCTTACACATTTTCAGGACACTTAAATTTATTTTCACTCTTCACGCATAATACACATTAACTGCAAACCTAGTTCTCTTTTAGTACCAGTATTTCCGTGTCGAAGTTTGATTTTATTTGTACCACACGGTGGTGTGAAATAAGCGTAAAGGCGTCTGCTTGCCGACCACCCAGCGAGACGATGACTGCCTAACGCCGCTCACCGTCACTTCTTCTGATTTATTGAAACGCAAAGGGTTTTATACTTAAATCGACGAAACGTATGTAGTGTGCAAAACGGTGCTAATTATGATTAACAGTGCGAGTAGGACATCCTACTTGTCAAGTATTGTAAAATTATAAAAGTATACTTGTAGAATTTAAATACAATTACATAATTGTATTTAAATTCTTAGATACTTATGATTGTAGATTGATTTCACTATATTTATTAAATTAACTTTTTTGAACCTTCTTATTTTCATCTAATCGAATTCCGATGTATTTTTTTGTCTTCAGAAGAACTTTTGAGTGGACGTAGGCTACTTTTATTTTAGACTAGCTGTTGCCCGGCGGTGTTACCCGAGGTTGTTGTTGCCCCTGTACAAAAACAACCGAAGGAACACGGGGCAATATAACTAGTATTCCATAAGTATAATAATTATAAATGAAAATTATTTTATAACTTCTGTGATTGAAATATATTATTATCAATGTTTTCTATTAAAAATATATTTATCATACATATGATTATCACAGTCCAGGCGTCGTGAGATGTAAATATATAAAAAAACATAGTTTGAACAGTTTTTTTAATATATGTATATATATATATATATATATATATACTACACTATAGTGCGTTGTTTAATTAAAATACGGTAATAAATTTAATGTATTAAAATAATATATTATATAATATTATAAGACAATCGTTAAACAAATAAACACAATTTTGGCTTTGTCACTTTTAGCTATAATAAGAGTAATAAAATAATAGGTAGATCATTCCATGTGGCTAAACGTATTCAAGAAAATTAATAACGCCCGCTGTCTTAAATTAATATTAAAGTGCTCTGAACTGTATATTCTCACGCGGCCTAATCCCACCAGCCAGCCCTATTAAAAGCCATCTAACTGCTTACAAAATGGAATAATAATTATTAAATATTCATAAATAACGAGTCATTGAAATATATTTTTCTTATTTATGGCTAATAGATATCGAATTTGAATTTTGTTTTCATAACCATCAAGTTATGTATCACCTTTGTTTATTAATACCTACCGGTAACTCTGTTTTATTTATGGCTACAAAGAATTTGAGAAATCAAGGTATTTTAATTTAGTTCATAGAGATGTAGACATTTATTATCTGTGGTAAAGTCTTCAGGAATTTTTACCGAAAAACTAGCTATTACTTCCATTATGACACTTCGTATTAGTATAATACATATTTGCTGGTATTAAATTATGTTTATAGTTGAAATATGGAAATGTAGTATTAGGAACCGAACCGCAGTAGTACATAGAAAGAACTTGAAGTTAAATTACTCATGTAGATATTAACATTAGTATAACGAGCCATGTGTATCACCCATATATGACAAAAAGGGTATCACTCATATATTATTTGAGGAACTTTACTTTATAGTATTTTACTACATAATTCTAAATCTTATTATTTAGATTTATTTTTTCGAGTTACATTTTGATGTTGAAGTATTTTTGAAGTGAAAACTTCTTTAGAGGCGCTGTGTACTTTTTTGGAATGGGTAAAAATGTATAAACTCGCGTCAGGTCACGTAACCAGATCGAAAATTCGTAAGACGGATGGAGAGAGGACGTATAAACTAGCGTCAGGTCACATGACCTGATCGAAAATTCGTAAGACGGATAGAGAGAGGACAGGCGGCGCAGGGCGCTTGCGCGAATGTTCGTGTGTGTATGTAATATAAATTGTCATGTTTGTGTACGATAGCGCAATAAATGAATATTGTATTCCACCACATAAATAATAGTACTTTTATACTGATAATGAAAGCAATTCGTACAAAATTATTCTCTAACCATTCCAAAATATAAAAAATGCACAACGTTAAAATTCAAGTTTTCACTTCTGCCGGCACTCCCGGAGTGCAACCCGTAGATTTTTTGTTACACAACAACAGTTGCAGAAGTATAACATATTTATAATTAAAAGTTCATTAGCATCATGGGTAAGGCAATTCAAGATGCATTCTGTATTAAAAGAAAACGAGTATTTGTCTAGGAATTGAATATGTGTGTGAATAATGTGAAAACATGAATCCTCGGGAATCGAGAGATTATTTTAGAATAAAAGTTCCACATGTTTTCTATTAATACCTGTACCAGCATCGTCTAGGTAGAAGCTTACTCAAAAAAATCGAGTTTGGAAATCAATTTGCTTTTGTTAATCTTATGTTGTTTATCGCAGTACACTTCTGGAAATAGGTCTTTTCGACTGTAAATGTTGTTCAGAATTGTTTAATTGCCCATCAAAAATGTTACCTTGCTACATAATTCCTTTTAAACGTAGCACAAAGATAATTCACCAAGTATTGGTTAAAAACAATATCTAACGTTTAACTTTTTCAAAGTCAATCAATAGTTTCACAAAGGTACTACAAGTAGCACAATTACTTATATAGTTTTTTGGATTTTCGTCTCTTACAGTGATCATCTATGATATAAAAGTTGATTTCACTGTTTTGAAGTCGATCAAAAATATAGTTAATTCAATATGTACGATAAATGTTCACATTCATGTTCACACTCAAGTATTAAAATTCACAGTGCTGCACTGTTACGGATGTTGACTAAAAACTGTTGACTTAAAAAGGTAGAAATTATGCTATTTTAAGTCAGTCAGTTTTTTTATCGTGTTTATCTGGATTCTGTTACTTGTAGAAAGGGTTGTAAAATACAAACCATATTAATATTATTTTTTTATGGAATAGGGGGCAAACGAGCAGACTTATCGCCTGATGGTAAGCGATTACCGCCGCTCAAGGACACCCGCAACACCAGAGGCGTCACCGGCACAAGTGCCTTGACGGCCATTTGGGGATGGGGAGGGGATGGGGGAGGGATTGGGGTATGGACATCCTCACTCACTCGGTGTAACACAGCGCTGGCGCTGTTTCACACCGGTTTTCTGTGAGGCCGTGGTATGACTTCGGTTGAGCCGGCCCATGCATGCCGAAGCGAGGCTCTCCCACGATAATTGGCTTTGTATGTTTAATTGGCTTTAAGTGAAATTGTACTTTTCTCAGGCAAAGTAAAATTTTTATGTGTTTTTTTCACGTTGCAGTATGGAGCTGCGTTGTATGGAGTTATAAGAAAAAAAACACAAAGCAGTTATAAGCACTGCCGACAGAAGTGAAAACTCATAACTATAAACAAACGGTTGTTTTAACTTACCTGAAATGAACACCTGAAATGAACACCTATGCTTTTTTAATAGTGTGCAATAAAAAGAACTAAAAATTATTATGATTGTAAGTAGTAAATGGAAGTAAAGCTTTGATACTCCAATAGATGTCGCTGTTTTCAAAAAAATTGTAAACAATCTTTTTGATTTACAAAAGGTTGTGTGTAAGTAGAAAATCGTTATTTTAATTTATTGTAAATCACTTTAAGATACTGAAATATTAACTTTAAGTATATAAAATCATATTGAGATAGGACCACTATCTAGAAAAACGAATGCTACCAAAGTAAATCGGTAGATGGCGCTGTTAACAATAAACATCCGTCTTACGAATTTTTTCGATCAGGACACGTGACCTGACGCGAGTTTATGGTCACGTGACCTGACGCCCTGACGCGAGTTTATACATTTTTACCCATTCCAAAAAAGTACCCAGCGCCGCTTAAGAAATTTTCACTTCAAAAATCAATATGAATGGCCATCGAATACCAATATGGTATTTTTAAGCTAAAATAATCATCATTGCTATCCAGCTAAAGGGCCCTTTATCATCAATAAAGACGGAATGTTAAATTATAGTGATTAAATTTATGTGCAACTGTAGGTGTTCATATTATTTCAAAAGACATTATAATGGTTTGGATTTGAATCGGAAATGCAGGATATACGATTCACTTAGTTTTTTTTAAATACCTAACTAAAATGATCAAGAAATTTAAAGAACACGCAAAGAATATATTGTCTAGTACCATGGGCGTACCCAGGTTCTGGGTCACGGGGGGGCAAATCGGGATTTTTTAAAAGCACCTCGTCAAATAAATGGATATGAAAAAGGCATTGGCATGGAATCAGGTGCACCCTCGAAAGGAAATCCCTAGAACCCCAACGTACCTCGGGCCACCTATGGTTTGTAGATGGCCCCCTCCTGTGTAGGAACCCTGATGCTCCTTTTCTATTTTACAAAGGGGCGCGAGCACTTTGTTGAGGTTGCGCCGCTACCCCGGCTTGCTTCTGCTAGGGTGATCCTCACCTTTGGCCGGAACACCCCCGTGGGATTTGGAGGCGGAAGTGCTCGCCGAAGTTTAACGACGAGCGGCTGAAGATCGGGCGGAGAACGGATTTCGTCCTCTGCCCGAAGAGATACGCGAGTGGCGTGAAGCCGCTCGTCGAGCCACCATGGCTAGTTGGTCGTCCCGGCTGGAGGCTCCACGCGCTGATTTTGCCACCGTGGAGGCGCTTCAGCCGGTCATCCTCGAGTGGGCAGGGCGGCAGCACGGGACTCTTTCCTTCCGACTGACGCAGGTGCTTTCCGGGCACGGTTGCTTCGGGAAGTATCTGCACTCGGTCGCTAGGAGAGAACTGAGTCCCGCCTGCCACCACTGCGACTGCAGTGAGGACTCGGCCCAGCACACGCTGGCGATCTGCCCCGCTTGGGTGTCGCAGCGTCCGGCCCTCACTGCAGTCATAGGAGGAGATCTCTCGCTACCGGCCATCATACGATCCATGGCCGGTAGCGATTGCAGTTTAACCGCGGTCGCATCCTTCTGCGAAGACGTAATTTCGCAGAAAGAGGCGGCAGAGAAGGCCCGAGAGGACGACGTTCATTCGGACCCGATCCGCCGCCGGCGAACCGGGCGGCGGAGGCGCGCATACCAGCGCCTCATGCCGCCCTAAGTGTGGCCACGAATGGACGGGACGGGTTTTCCCCATACAGGCCAACCGCGAGGAGACGACGTACGCGTGTGCCGTGCGTCGCCTAAATTGAGATTTGAACAGCAGACAGTGCCCGCTTCAGTGCGGGCAGGCGCTGGGAGGGGTCCGGTCGTGTTAATAACTGCAGTTCCCAAACCCCTCCCTTCTCAGGCGCAGAGTTGGCACACCGTATGGTTTTAGTCGGTTCGATTCCGACACACCACCCCGCCGCAAACCCCAGTGGGGCGACGGCCCGAGGGGGTTTCCACACGTTAAAAAAAAAGGGTGATCCTCACCTGTCACCCCCAAGCTTGCGCTTGTGGAAGACGATGATCGTTTGGCGATCTCCGGCGCCCGAGTCGTCTGCGGTACCTGGCCCGTTCCCGGGCCTGGCGGACTGTGGAATGCCGTGTCTACGGTTTGGTCATCGTAGTGGTGGCACTCAGACGTTGGCTCCTTGCGGATCAGACACAGGTGCTCTCCTAAGCATCCTTTCCCAGTGATCACCTGTGTCAGCCGTGATGCCTCTCGAGCCAATCCTACATAACGGGTCTTACCGCCGCAATAACGGCGTGCCCAGCACTCGGTTGCCCAAGTTGTTCCTTCCATTCCTCCACAAGAACCTGGTGGAATTGAAATTTCTGGTCTTCGATTTCTCGAGTCTTAGGTCTCCTACCTGAAGGTCAGCACTTGTTGCGGACGTCGTAATAACCCGATATTGCTGGCCTTCAGGACCTCAGCCCATACTGGGGACCGTACAACGCCCGCGTATAGTCTCCTGCAGGAGTTATCGGGCCCCCTCATATTTGGCAGCAACCGAGCCAAGCACGCGCTGCGCCAGCTTGGGAATCAGACTTCGGAAATGGTGTCCCATCGGCCTTCGAGTGCGAGCCAATGAGGGCTTACATATAGACCGGTGGAAAAACCATATCAAAGCAAAATAAGGTGATAATAGGTCTTTACCTATGAAATTGCGTTTCTTCAGTACTGGTCATTTCAAATAAAAAAAAGTTTGTAATGGCTCTGTATTCTAAATTCAAATTAATTTTGTTTTAAAACCATGACATTCTATTTACAAACTCAGTCTTTTGTTTTTTGATTAGCGTTGTATTTTCATTACATTTAAATATTTTTCGTCATAATGGATACTTTAAAAATTCGTGTAATTATGGAATATGAGTTCCGTCGTGGCACCAACGCGACACAAACGGCACGTAACATCAAAAACGTTTACGGAGAGAACTGTACAAACGAACGCACAACCCTTTATTGGTTTTCCCGGTTCCGTTCTGGAAATTTTGACTTGAAAAATGAAGCTCGTGGTCGTCCGGAGACTTTGGTTAACAATAATGAATTAAAGGCGATTGTGGAAGCTGACGAAACTCAATCTACAGCTGAGCTAGCAGCAGCTTTTAATGTAAGTATCAAAACAATATTCATCCATTTGCGACAAATTGGCAAGGTAAAAAAGCTTGATAGATGGGTGCCCCACCACCTCAACGATCGCCAGCGCAACGTACGCGTCGAGACCTGCCTTTCGCTGCTCAACAGGCAAAGAAATGAAGGAATTTTGAAACGAATAGTTACGTGCGACGAAACATGGATTTTGTTCGACAATCGAAAGCGCTCAGCAAGTTGATTAGACTCTGGTTCAGCACCAAAGCAATGCCCTAAACCAAAAATGACCCCTAAAAAGGTGATGGTCACTGTTTGGTGGTCTATAGTCGTTCCAATAGTTTATTTAACTTTTGACAGCTCTAATACTTAATCAAATAGTGATACCCTGACCCGTTACCTATTCGATTTCTTTCATCGATCGATTTTATGCATTAAGAAGTTTTAATCGATTTAACAAACTCATTATTTTATAGATAATTTCGTACTTCATATTTCTATGTGTTTCAATGTGCGACCTCCTTTGTCAAAATAAAGAAGAAATGGATTAAAAGAATGTTGTTCAAATATGACGGTTCTATGTCATGAAAAAATATATAAAAGGAACTGAATTTTCAAAATGTATTATTGTATTGTGTTGTAATTCAGTGGTTAATATTGTATTTGTTAAACTATTGATGATCTTTATTAAATCTCTCTATGTCTATTTTAAAATAATCTACAGTATTTCAATGAGTAACCTTCAATATAGTTGAGTATTTATATTCCTCCGTATTGATTTATTTGTGAATTCTCACGTTTGGTTGAGTTGAGCGTATCGTTCCTGCCTTCGTTACTGTCAAAATGCCAAAAAAGAAAGTACTCAAAGGACAAACAAGAGAGTTTGTCTTGCGACTTCGTGAATACTTTGAAAAGGAAAGCCGTAATGGTGGGCCTCTTATACCAGTGACTCAAGTTAGAGACCGTGTTGCAGCAGCATTAGGTATTAGTGCTCCAACAGTGGCAAAAATAACAAAAGAAGGCTACGGCAGCAGTGGCATGGAACAGAATAAGCTATCTACACCTAAGAAAAAACGTCCGCCTAGTAAAGTTACAGCCGTTGACAATTTTGACGCTGATGCTATTCGTCGTCATATATACGACTATTACCAAAGAAAAGAGATTCCAACATTAAAAAAAATAACACAATCTCTTCGAAATAGTGGTTTGTTCCGTGGTCAAAAATCTTCTCTGACAAAGGTATTGAAAGACATTGGAATGTTATTCCAAAAATGTGACAAACGAAAAATTTTAATGGAACGCAATGATATTGCTTTGTATAGATGCGATTTTTTAAGACAAGCAAAAAAAATAGAAGATTGGTCGAATGTTGTTTTCACAGATGAAACTTGGCTCAATGCGAATCATACGCTGTCAAAAACTTGGACTGACAACACCGTTGGCTCCACTTCTACAGTACCAATGGGAAAAGGCGAACGACTGATTATTTGTCATGCAGGAACAGTAAAAGGATTTGTGCCAGGCGATCTATTAGCTTTTAAATCCCAGAAAACAGGAGATTATCATGAGGAGATGAATTCGAACGTGTATGAAAAGTGGTTCAGAGAAATGCTTACATCACTCGAAGAGCCATCAATAATATTTATTGATAATGCACCTTATCACTCTCGTCAAATTAATAAAATACCAACACAGGCCAACAAAAAACATGAAATTATAAACTGGCTCCGTGACAATGGCGAAGAGGTGAATGAGTCCCTACTAAAAGTAGAGTTAGTAAAGATATTAAAAACAAAGAAGCTGCCAAAACGATACGTCATAGATGAAATGGCAGCAGAGCATGGGCATACCGTCCTCAGAATTCCCCCATATCACTGCCAATATAATGCAATTGAAATGATCTGGGCACAAGTTAAAGGATATGCTGCGAGGAACAATACAACTCCTCCTTTCACCGCAAGAAAAATGCTGAATTTACTGAAAAATGCGTGTGAAAAAGTAACTCCAGAAAACTGGGCGAATGTTGTAGAAAAAACAAAGAAGGTGATAATGTCGGATTGGGATCGGGATGTTGCATTCGACAATTTATCTATCCAAGAAATGATAATCAATATTACTGAGAACTCAAGTGATGATGATTCCTGATCATACGAAGAAGACGATTCTTTATAATTAAAATTAGTATTACAGTACCTCTTTTGGTTGTTTTATTTTTAATCCGTAAATTACTACGAATTTCAACATTTTATACCTGTTCATTACAAGTAGGTACCGCAGGTAGTTTTTATTTGAACCAACTATAGTAAGTCTAAACAATTATTTTAGATTCATTAATTTGCGGCGAATACATTCGATCCCATTACTAGGTACGAGTACGATGGAACTGTTTTCATTACGCAAATTATTTATGCATTGAAACAGAGACATTTAGGGCATTTTAATGCAAAATAATAAAGCTTTTTACGTGATTTGATATAAAATATAATCACAATAATTTTATTGTATGTTTTATTAATATAATCGATAATCGATTTATTTCAAAACCGTTTTTATAGTCTGTGGTCATTAATTACGAATGACACATCCCTAAGTAGGCGGAGCCCGCCCATAAAGTACAGTATTATCTGTAGTACATTGTATCAAAAATTATTACAAAACTTTATGTGCGTGATCTGTCAAAAGTTAAATAAAGTATTGGAACGACTATAGTGCGGGTGTGATTCACCACAGCTGTTTACAAAACGGCATGAGCATTAATGCAGATGTGTGCTGTGAAGAACTGGAGAGAATGATGGAGAAGCTTGCACATCTGCAACCAGCTTTGGTCAATCAGTCGTCCCCACTGCTCTTTCACGACAACGCGCGCCCCCATACTGCGCAACAGACAGTCTCCAAGCTGCAAGAGCTGGGGTTGGAAGCTCTCCCTCATCCGCCATACCCACCAGACCTTGCACCTACCGACTATTACTTTTTCCAAAATTTAGACAACTTTTTAGTGGGTAAAAAATTCAATTCCCGAGAAGCAGTACAAAATGCCTTTGAAGAGTTTGTTGCCTCCCGTTCAGCTGATTTTTACAAGAAGGGCATCAATAAACTGCCAATGCATTGGCAAAGATGCGTCGATTGCATGGGTGATTACTTCGAATAACAGAAATAAAAAAGTTTGAAAAAATAAGTACTTTCACTAATTGCATACAAATCGGCAATTTCATAGGTAAATACCTAATATATCTAGGCGGCAGAAAAAACCTGTACTGGATGCTAGGACAAAACTACAAATTATTACTGGACAACAAATTTCTGATATATCAGACGATAATACTCGTATTTTGCTTCCGAGAATTATTTGTAGTGACTAAAATACATTCCAAATGAATGGGCATGTCAGCTGTCCATAAAAACTACATAAACCGACTCGAAAGATTTGATATCTTAGGACTATGATGAGTAGTTCTCCTCGCTAAAGAGCATGATGTCTGATCGTCACTACGCTCGAACATCGCATAGCCCTACGACTGATTCCGATTCCGATGCCGTTTGACGATCTTACAACAACACAGAAAATAAATCTGTCTTTGTCCATAGTCGATCTTAGTCACGTTTTTACGCGTCTGAGTGTGATTTATATATAATCGAGAGTAGAAAATAGTAGGAACGTCAACATCTAGGGGGGGGCAGCTGCCCTCCCCTGCCCTACCCTGGGTACGCCCATGTCTGGTACTATTTAAAATCTTCAAAATGTAATTATTTCTAACACACATCTTTATAAGCATTATCACGTCGATTGGCTAGATAGTAGATGGTAGAAGTAACACTAACAGTCACGTCATTTACAGTGCCGTCTAGGGAGCGAATGGGTTGTCAGCATTTGTTTTATTTGTTCCACTGTAATAAAAGTGTTTATAAGGACTGTAATGAGCTGAAGTTTGGTCCCACTTTAAACTAAAAGTACTCGGAACATAAACGTTGCCGTACATAACGACTTTAGTTCTCTTCTTTCAGTGTTTTGCTATTTTGTGTGTATTTTTTTCTTAAGTTTTATTTAATGAGTTGAGTAAATGTTAAATTACATAATTTTGAAAATTACAGCAGTAAAATAATTCGTAAATATTTGGAACTAAGCCGCTATTTAAATATTCTAAAAAAACACAATGGAAGGTAGTTCCATAATCCATGCACTTTCCTATATATTTGATAGTATACATATATATTTAGGTTAAGGTAGGTAATACCTATACATAGGTTACGTAAAATAAAAATGTATTAATTTAAACTTTCATTGTCTTTGAGTTGCTGATATGTTACTCTAGGTTTTAGAGTGGTAATACGAGTATGTTGTTAATCAGTGTGAGAACTTTTCATTTTGCATACAGGATTAGGAATTATTTAAAGTTTATTACGTTTTTTTAGATGACACTGAAGTATGTTTTTGTTTTATGGTGTGTGGAAGTTGAAACAGACTCACTCTTGACAGCTCCTTATTGTATTACTATCAACCCTACTTCTTCCGTCGTCTATATTGGCCTGATTAGTAATGCTAAATAGAAAGTATTAATTTATAAAATGTATAATCATTCATCTATGTAGGAATTATTGAAATGAATAAAACTTACTTATTAATCAGATTTTGGTATTAGCTGTCTTGTACACCCGATCACTAACAAAATTTGTATATTTACACTTTGCTAAAGTATAGACAAGGACAAAAACAGGCACTTTTCATCCAAAAAAAAATATTCCCAACTCTTTTAAACCGTAAATATAAATCGAAAAAAAATACTAATTCCTTAAATATTTTAGTTAATAAAGTAAATAAGAGTGGCACAACTTGAGTAAAACTAATTTTCGAATTCATTTAGTACTGGGTCATGTGCAAGGCTATAAAGTAGGTAAGTACGTCAGTAAAGTCTCCCAGCCAGATGGCAGGTTTATAACGCCGCCATTTTAAAAGAACTAACTTTTATTCCGATATAAACGTGAATACATTTTAGTTTGAGTTGTACACGTAGGATTTAAATCAATTGCGATATTCCATGTCCTTTTTATTTTAAAATGTTCAATTTATTTCTTGTTTCAATTGAAATGCAATGTACGTACAACATACTTTGACCTATCACAATGAAACAGTTATGGTTTAAAACAATTTACGTTTATATGGAAACAAAGTAAATAGTCACCCCTTTGACTGATGGTTTTCTTTAGACTGCTAAGTTTGTTAAATAGTTATTTTGCATTTCTTTCTTGTTCTTGATTGTGTGAGTATTTTAAAATAAACTTAAAACGTATGTGACTACTATGAATAAGTATACATATTTATATTAATATTAGTAGTTATTTCAAAATCATTTAACAAAACTATAACTTATTCATTTCCTTTACCAAAGTACGTAAAAACTTGGTAACCCCTCCATTCTCCTCCTTATCCTAGAGTTTATTATTTGACTGATTGATTGGTCCACGATATACATACTTGTATTTGTTATTGCAGTTGTAAACGGACAAAATAACTTGGTTCTACATATTATTTTAAAGGGCGCAGACCGAGAAAATTTTTTTTTGGATTCAACAAGTATAAATCAGTAATATTATAGGTTACAATAAGAAAGATCGAAGATATATTAAGTCAGCGTGTATTTAAAAGGTATTATTTGTGAAATTGACATCTTAATTAAGACCTGCTCACATCAATACAACGTCTAATGTGAATTGTATAGATAAATTTCATTATGGAAAATGATGAAGATATACACCTTGTCAATTTGTAGTAATTTCTGTTTCAGCAGTTATAAATCGCCCTTAATCTGTTTATTTACAGTGCTACTACTAAACGGACTTGTAATTAAAGACCGTTTTATATGTTTGAGCGAAATGAGCACATATGGCTTTACAAAAATCTAATCTTCTTAAGTTCAGTATATCACACACACGCATACACACACATTTACTCACAAACTGAGGTCTGAGAGTAACGACGAATCTACGAAGAACAATATTAAATTATTTAAAAATAATACGTTACATTAATTAAGTAACTTACTTAAACTATTGTTTAGATGATAAACATTAGAGCTTTGGACTTGTCGATCAGTATATCAGCTCTGACAACTTAAATTCTAGAGCACTAAGTTAAGCAAAATCGGTGCCAAGCTATATAAAAGTTTTGGCGCTTGTTTGTTTTAGTACTTTAAAATCACTTGTGAATTTTAGATTACCACATTTCTGTTTTTAGTAATAAGTATTTAAAATTCGTTATGTTGTTGGACTTAGGAAAATCAGTTGAAGAAAGGTATTTACTAAATACGACACGCAACTTTTAAACCCAAAAAGGGGATTCCTTACCGAATACATATTTTTTTCAGTTTCCATAAGTCACTTGTTATAAAAACTTGTGACAGTACTGCCTTTTTAGGCGGTTCGATTTCGGTATATAAGTTCTCTTGTACGCCTTCCTCTTTTTGCATGACTGGAATCATAGAAGGTGAACCACTATACTCATGCAATATCATACCCACACTATGACGGCCTAGTGAGATACTTTTTGACGCCATGCTTATAGGACTCGGGATCATAGTCCCGGAAAATACGTGCACTAGTAATGAAAAACAATTTTGGTAGGAAGAGCTGTACTGTTTAGTTCGAAACCGTATTTCTACCACTCTGAAACTGTGACACCCAAGGTCAGCAAGTGTTGTCCTGTAGAGGAAGAGAGATGTGAGATAGGACTTATGACTATTAAGTGCATAAACTATCACGATGTATCGTGAACATATTTCATACTAACTATAGCATCAGCTCCGCCACCGCATAAATATGCCGATCATCGTCTTGCTTCTTGAGACTGATTTAATTTTTTTTTTATTCAGGGGATTGAAATAAAACACATACTTAATGTAAAGTCAATTGTACCATAATACGTAAGAGAAAACAGTATCAAAATCGTTTGAGCCACTTTTGAGATTGGCGTGCACAAAACACACACAGACAAACATACAAAAATTCTAAAAACCGTTGCTTTGAGTTTTTTTTCTTTAGTAAGCCCGCTTCATTAGTCTTTTTCAATAATCAATTATCTTTAATGTACAGTCATCGAACCGTTACAACTTCGTTAGACTAGCAGTCCTGAAAATATAATCTAACCTATGATACCCCGAGGAGATATGCGGCTTAATTATTTTTGACAAATATCGTTATATTTTTAACAATGTACTCAAAAAATTAACAAATTATATACGAAAACCGGATCAAAACTCGTGCAGTAGTTCTTAAGTTTATCGCGAACAGACAGATAGACAGACGCGGCGGAGGACTTTGTTTCATAATATAAAGTGATGTAGATATTTATTTACAGATTAAATATAGATACATTATCTTATAGGTAATAAATTTTTGTATTGAATTTTATTATATCATGAAAAAATATTAAGAGAACCTAATAATTATTCTGCGATTTTCTTCAAATTACTAACGCCTTATTAAAACCGCATAGCGACATACGTAATAATAAAAATAGGTACATGAATACATAGTGGCGTTCATTATTCGCTACATGAGCTGAGCTGCTTTATTTTAAAGAATCAAGTTATTTGAAAAAAGGAAAAGCTATTCTAAGATTAATGGGATTTTTCCTTGTAAATTTTCTGTTTGTGTTTTAATAAATAATTGTAAAAATTGAACATGAAGTTTATTGTATACCTAATATATAACTCAGCAACAGACAGGGCTCTGTAGTGTACATTGGGAGAGGTTTTACTTTGATATATTATAATCTAAATAAAAATCATACGTTAAATTGTAACCAGTGTGTTACAGTTCCCAATTTTTCGACAGTTTACAATCTCGCGAGATATATAACAATCTAACGGTTTTGACAATCTGACAAGTGACAGATATAATCAAGGGCTCTGTAGTGTACATTGGGAGAGGTTTTACTTTGATATATTATAATCTAAATAAAAATCATACGTTAAATTGTAACCAGTGTGTTACAGTTCCCAATTTTTCGACAGTTTACAATCTCGCGAGATATATTACAATCTAATGGTTTTGACAATCTGACAAGTGACAGATATAATCAAAAATATTTTTTTTTATAATATTGCTATCAGTTTGTGGGTGAAGTTATTAAAAATGAACACGACTAAACTATTTAATTTAAGATAAAACGGTTATCTTAAATTAAATAGTTTAGTCGTGTTAGATTTACAACCAAACTAAAACTAGACTAGGAAAATGCTCGTAGGATGATGAAGGATGAGTCACCTATCCTTCACATACATATTTTTCAGAAGACCTTTCAAATCCTTATAAATTGTGAGTCTTACAAATTATAGAGAAGATAATAGACCCAAAAAAGATAAATAAAGTAAGCCGTGATAAGTGATCTAAGGCCACTGACTTATTTATATAATTTAACTATTGTATTTGGTCTAATAGGATATAATAATATACGCAAACTCGACACATGTTTAGTTTTGACAGTAGTCGCAAATGATTCAGAAAAATATGCCTCATTTTCTTGTAGATTTAGTTTCAAGTAACTGCTGAAAAAGACTCATTCATCAAATTAGTCATAAAAAATGTTATCTCACACTAGTGACCTTATTTTTCACACGACCTTCTCACATGCCTTATAATGAGCATCATATTTAGTTTTATCACTTTTTATTTAAATATAGCACATTATCATAGTGGGTAAACTACAATTATACAGGTTGTTCCAAAATTGTAGCTACATAATATATAAAATAGTTTTTTTTCTTCTACTGTTATAACTGGCTAGTTTGAATATAAATATATAAATTTATATATATTTATTATTTATATTTATTATTTGAATGCTAAAAATCACCACCTATAAGCAGTCTTCCTTCCGTGGGAGAGCCACGCTTCGGCATGAATGGGCCGGCTCGACCGGAGTGATACCACGGCCTCACAGAAAACCGGTGTGAAATAGCGCTTGCGCTGTGTTTCACCGAGTGAGTGAGGATACCGGAGGCCCATACGCCAACCCCTCCCCCATTCCCTCTCCCCATCCCCCAAAGGTCGGCAACGCACTTGTGACGCTTTTGGTGTTGCAGGTGTCCATGGGCGGCGGTAATCGCTTACCATCAGGTGATGCGACTGCTCGTTTGCCTCCTATTTAATAAAAAAAAAAATGTCTTATTAAGTGTTTTTAAAAATGGTTTCGTGTATTTGAACGTGGTGAAAAAAAGGTAAATGAGCCATCCCAGACACGGCTGACCTGCAACTGTAGTTGTACTTATGAAGATCTCATCAGAGTAGAGTAGCTGACAGCTGCTGTAGAAGAATATACATATCAAACTTCTAGAGATCCGCATCTGAACTAAAGCTTGGACCATAAGCATCCTACATCCTTGCATTACAACTACCGAAATTAGATCTATAGCTTCAATGAACTCCTGAAGCCACAGTTCATCTTCATTGTCAGTAGTTCGCGTCGGAATGTTGATAAAACAACAATACAGCAGTTTAATTTCGATGATGATGCGTTGAACCAGCAACAATAATCTCTACTAGTGGTAGGGTATTGCGAAAACTGTCCTGTTGATTGAATCGAGAACTCTGGAGATCGTCAATTAGCAATTAAGGCCACTAACCAACCACTAGCACTAGACCAAAAGGCCAGTCATGGTTGCCTCGTAGTGGTAATAATTTTTGGTAGAAATTTTAGTTAAAGTACTAATAGTATTATTTCATTAAAAAAATAGTTACATAGTAAAAAAACTTAACAAACAAATGTACTTAAAATACTTTTAATGGAACTAGCGCCTTGCCAAAAACAAACTGCAACAACTACTAACAAACATTGCCCAGTCTTTACCAGCTTGGTATTTCTGGTAATAGTTAGAGTTTAGGCGCCATTTCATAATACCAGCTTACAGCTAGCAAAATACATGTCGACATTCAGTTGTACAGTTACAGTTGGTTGTTTTAGCTTTAGTTTTATAAAATATTAAATACGCGAATGAAAAAAATAATAAATAACTTGTTTTATACTTTTTTTCATAAAACACTATCGGAATTTACAAATAATGAATGAAATATATAGGTAAGTTAACAATGTTCATAAAGAAATGTTAATAGTCGCTTGCTTTGTTTTTGCCATGTTCTACCCTCGGGGCAGTATTGTTTTTTGGCATAAAATTATGTATAATGCATTATTACCTACCAAAATTCACTGTTGAACAGTTAACATTCATAATGAACAAATAAATTTATTTTTGCATTTACATTAAATAAATTTCTATAATATACTTGTGGTAATTTTATGTTATCTAGGTAAAGGCATAGTGCTAGAACAACATCCCCCTTCTAGTAATTCTAAGCTGATAGAATTTTAGAGTAGGACTTATAAGAAAATAACTATATTATTATTAAAAAGTGCATAAGTATGGGTTAAATATTTAAAGAATAATGTCATAATGTTATAAATCATTATTTATCATCAAAATAATATCAAATTATTACAGTTTTATTTTGATAAAAATATTAACAAAATAAATGACTTCAAGAACTAAATCAAATTGAAATACACACGGGAAGCACTAGCTTTGAAATAAAAAAAGTATCATCAAAATAGGTTCACCTAGTCGGAAGCTAGGTAACAAAGGTAACAAACATAAAAAAACACTCGAATTGAGAACCTCCTCTTTTTTTTGAAGTCGGTTAAAAAGCAGATTTATGATAGTTTTGTAACCAAAATACTACATGACGAAAGTCGAATCTATTTGCGTTTTTTTCTTTAGTTAATCTTTCGTATCGTGGACAAACAACCATTTTATCATTTAGATTTTTGAACCTCATTTGTTTTCTATTGGAAAGTTCTCTACCAGTTTAGATTGTAAGTAGAACATTTTTCTATATCTTTAACTGGTCAGTGGTAATAAAGTTATTAACTTTCTTGCAACTCAAGAAGTACGGAGTAATATTGTTAATTCAGGATTAACATTCAAAAGTATATTTGAGACGAAAAATATTAACTATCAAAACAATAACTTTTTACTACACATTTTCTCGTGGTTGCATCAAAGTGAAGCCTCCACACGATAAGAGCTTGCGCTAACAAACTTGTCACTTGCTGGAAGCTAGTTAACAAAGGCTTGCGTTCGTTAATACTCAACCCTTGATGCACTTCACAGACAAGGGCACTTACGTTTCACACATAGGTAGGTAGTTGTTATATTTTGATTGGCAAAATATAACAACTTCAACCGATTTTGATGAGTCTTTTTTTTATTAAAAGCTAGTGTTCTTAGCTTCTCGTGTGGTCCCATTTCAATTTGATCCAGTTCTTAAAGTTGGTATATTTTTTGTTAAAAATTTTATCATAATAAAATTGTATTATTTTGATATTATATTGGACGCAAGTATTTCATATCACGCTTTTAATATAGTGGGATTCGAATTCATATTACTTTTTTTTGGAATAATCCCACCCACATCTCCACCACTGTAACTCCTGTAACACCAGGATCAACAATAATGGGCAGTTCCAGAAAAAAAAATCCTTTGAACCCGTAATGAAATTAATCAGAAGAAAACTGGAAAAGTTGGAAACGTAATAGTCGAAATATGAAGTAAAATAGGCAGTAAAATTATTGAAAGCGCAAAACATCACGGGCATAATGTATTATGTGTCTTAAGTGAGATATGTTTGATTTCCATAATATATATGGCAGAATCGCCTAAATGCACGGCAATTCACCTCAGTTGACACAAGATTCCCTAATAAAACACCGCAGATGTCATTTATAGGCTATTCAGCAATACGTAGTATATTGCTGAATAGTTCAGTGTACCAGAGACTGTGATGAGCGAGCAGACTGTTCAAGTGGGAGTCAAGTGTTAATTATTGACACAATGGTGACTGGACTAATTTAAATGAGTAGTTTGCTCTTAAATTTGCCGTGGTCTGTAAGAAATTGAAGGCACATAGTGATCCATCTCAAACCATGAACCCGAAAACCGTTCGCGGACAGATGGAAAAAAAAATATAAAAGTTGTGCCCCTTAGATGATTTGTCCCAAATTGAAATGATATCATGTCTGTCAGTCATGTACGAAATTTTACTTTGACTTCTTTTATTATACCCTCCCGTACTATTTGAAATAGATGTTTAGTTAATTACTTAGCCCCTTATTTATAAACGTATTATAACTTTGAGCAATGGATATGTATTATTTTTAACTTACTACTTGTAAAATTTAGTTACTATAAATAAAATTGTAAAATTGAATTGTGTGTCAGGAATTCATTTATTTGTAAAAAAAAATGTTGCATTGGTTTGTGTAAGATTACAAAAATACTAGCTGTGAGTATGCATGAGTACATACTCGTATAATAGTATAATAGTACAGTTTATTTTGAATTAATAGGTGCAGAGGAAGTGTAGTTAAATATTTACAAACCAAAATCGCGAAAAATGAGAACTTTAAACTTTTCCTCTATTCAAGGTGTCCTTATCCTTTAATTTGGTTTTAGTGTTATTAAATATGTAACAGTATTAGTTGACAGAGAAAGGTCGGACACTTCTGTTTGAGTTGACAGAATGTGACCCTTTTCTCGTTCGTAGTATCCACTACCGACCACAGTTTCACCCCACAGTCGTTTGTCATTTCTTGCACCGCACTCATATAAATACAAACAGCCGAGGCGGAAGCCGTGAAATTTAGAAATTCCTTTGTCGACGCGTCGGCGCCACTTTGCCTTTATGCCTTTAGATCTACAAATTTTCAGATTTATTCTTTGAATAAATTTTGTGGTAGACGTTGTCGGCTTTGAAATTCAATTGGTTCCCAGTCGACACATTGCTGATGAGTTTCTTCCCTTTTTATTAAAAAAATATCTAGTGTTTGTTTAACATTGAAATTTATATTGAGGAAAACATAAATTTGGAAATTCCAAGCGTTTGTGCTTTGACAATGTGTCAAGTATTAATTGCAAGCTCATTACTATGTATCGGATGTGATTGTTCCGACGTTTCCTCTTTCTAGCATTGATTATTTGGAACATATAACCTGATATACTTAACAGATTGTTAAGTTGATGTATACATGTGTGATTTGCATAAACTACGCATTAATCTAAAAAAAAATGCCTCTAAGAAAACCTTGTGACAAAACGATAGAGTACAATATATCGTAGAGCAACATGCACTTTACGTTAAATAAGTTATAAAGGTATATCTACTAAGTTTTTATTTTTTTTCAGTTCATACATGGAAAGTTAGGCAAAGGACAATGTCAGATTTTGTTTAGATCCTCCAACAGATATGGTTAACAAACTGATATGCATCCCGCATGTCAGTTTCTTTATTCCTGCATACAAAAAAATAAAACAACTGACATCGTCTTTTCATCAAAAACAACTGTTTTTGGCCCCTTTGTAAGTACCATTATTATTTACTAGCTGAACCCCGCGGTGCTACCCGCGGTACGATGATAACTGCGGGCAACGCCGCGAGGCGAAGCTATATCTTTATAAATAGTAGCCTATGTGTTATTCTGATGTATAAGCTATATTGTGGTAAAGTTTCATTCAAATCCATTCAGTAGTTTTTACGTGAAAGAGTAACAAACATCCATACATACATACATCCATACTTACAAACTTTCGCCTTTAGAATAGTAGTAGGATATTCATATTTGTTTACTTTCTCCTTTTCTATTGCATACAAAGTAAAAATGTAAGTAAATAATTATATTTTGTTTTACAAAACTTAAATCCCATAAATTTTGAGGTATGTCGCCGTAATAAAAAATTCTCTATTACACTAGACGTTTCGAAATAAATGTGTAATTCTTTTAGAATATTAGTAATAAATTATACCGCGTACTAAAAAATACTAAGTGTATAGTGTCGGATAGCCTTGTGAGCCAGAGATGAAGCTGTAAAGTTGTGGTAGAGTACTTTGACATGTTTCGTTTGAGATAATGATGGTGTATTATGATACACGTTGTTTTAATATATGGACCTACCAAAATGACTCTACTCTGGCTGATGGAAAGCACTAGCAAAATCTAAGAGTGGTGATCACCATACTCATCGCAGAGAATGCAACAAGGCAGCATGGTGACACACACCATGGCGGACTTGTGATGTTTTTGCATCGTTGGGCCTCCGGTCTCGCACTCACCAATGAAACACGACAGCACAAAAACATGATCTTCTGTGCGAGGGTAGTACCACTCCGGTCGAGCCAGCCCACTCGTGCTGAAATCAGCGTGGCTCTAGTACCTTGGTGTATTACGTATGATGATGGTATATTATTATAAGAGACCTAAATATATGAATGATTGCTTGTAGAAAAGATTTCCTACCGAGCTCCGGAAAAATTAAATATTAGCAAGAATTTTAATTTCTAACGTAGACGAAGCCTTTAAAACACTTTACAATTTTGATACCTCGAAGTAAACAATTAGCCACTTGGCAAAAAACTCGTAAACAAATTCTTCAGTTCAGCATCATCTTGTTAAATCTATGTAATTCTTCAGTTCCTTCGTTTTCTTTTTAATTAATTTTGACAAATTGCCCTACCTACTCAGTTTCTCTTTTGCGTTTCGTTTAATTAAATGTTAAAGTGACACTCGAAGGCATGTCCAAAAAGTGGCCGAACAGACCTTGTTGTGTACTCACTGTTAATTAATTATGCTAGATGCTTTACTTTTATCTATATAAATATATATTAGTATACACTGAGGTATACTCGTACTTCACACTTTTAATAGAGTGTAGTGAAGGAATAAAATAAACATGAAATATAGGAAAAATAATTGCTTGATGAACATTATCATTTGTTCTGTGCCTCGGTGTAGTCTGATTATAATTATGTATGTATTTAGTAACATATAAGTTTGCTTACCAGAAGTTTTGTTACCATAATGCAAGCCATGCCTAGTTTGTGATCGGATAAAATGAGTAGTAATTTTGCTGAACTGCATGATGACTTTTGAGACAGGCAAAAACTAGAAGCTAAATTTGTCTAGAAAATATCATTCTAAGCCCGTCAAAAGTAAGTTAAATTTTATCAAAAAATTTATGCCTCAATTTGTCGTGGAGCAGATCCAGATATGAATTGGCTGTATTAATTTGCCTTCAGTTCTCTTGGTAAACTATTGGCTATCTAAATCCATATGCTTACACAATGGTATATTGAAAATCGAATATATATAATTCTCGTATCACGTTGTTGCTCGCAATCAACTCCGGGACTAACCGATTACATTTTAAAATTAGTTTTCAGATTCAATTGTTAATTTTTTACATCCTTTAGTTACAATAAGTAATAAGTTACGGATATTCGCGTTCAGTTACATTAATTAAGAACATTATTCAGGACAGTTTTGTCATCAGATCTTCTGCATTCTCGTTGAATATTTTTACATTATTTTTCTCTACATAGATCTTACTCATTTTTCAAAAATATAAGTAAATATGACACCACTATCTAGGTTACAACTAAGGAGAGTTTCTACTACGATAGCTGCATTGCCTGATAAAATTAAATTTTACTATTTTTGGTTGGAACTTTCACATTATACACTGAAAACATCTAAACTCCGAAAAAAATATTTACAAGTCACACAAACATTTTATGTTTTCATAGTCATATTAACGTAACACTACTAGAATAAAGAGAATGGATTTTTTAACAGTCCTTATTACGAATAAACATATACAACTCTTTAATCCAAAAAGTACAAAGTTAAAAAAAAGTTTTTATATCAATGAAGACCACCCAATATTGTGTACTACAATTCACCCCAATTTCAATGATTTATGATATATAATAAACGACGTGCGACAAAAGCCCTGCTTTATTGTATCTCGGTAGGTACATTTTATCTTTAGTGACATGCATCCATATATTGTCCCCAATATAAACAAAACGAAACGCAATTTTCATGTTCAAGTCAATAGCTTAGAATAATAAGCTATAGTAAGTAATATTGGGGAAATCCACATAAGAGTCCCTTATATTCTCTACCGTTACTAATGTTTCTCATCACTTATTCGCCCTACTAAACAAAATGCGTAAGTTAATAACATTTTTTTTAGTTTGCAAATAAACCATCACCCTTACTTTAAGAGTATTCAATTCTGAATAACATTGATGGTTGAAAAAAAATTATCGCTGTTTAAATAGTGTGCCAGATCCAAAAGTTAAAGAAAAAAAGAGTGTTAGTATAATATATACCTAATTTGATTCAATTAATGGGTCAGAATCACCGGAAATAATTAGAACATAAATACTTTTTTATTGTTAGACTACGGTAGGCATAAAATACCTATTCTTTTTTTTAGATCGGACAGGGGCCAGAGTCGATCACCATAACTAAGTATATATAATAGAGTGTTTATGGTTAAATTGTCTATATATTAGTGATGTTCTGTGTTAATAATTTTTGGTTATTTTATTTAGGTACTCCTGATTTCTTATATACTAACTCACTAGTACGAGTTCTTGTGTACTTAATAACTAATCAATATTTCAATTTCACAATACTCATAAAAGAAATGTGTAGCGAAAATTTAAATTACTCATTTTCAAATTAACATTTTCGATACGAATTTTGTTATCATGGAGTAAACTAACTTGTCTTAGTAAATTTACAGATTTAGGGATACAAAGAATAGAAGATTTAGATAATGAAAACAGTTCGAGTATAAAGTAAGTAAATGTATCGTAACTAGTAGTAGTAGTCGCAAGTAGAACATGGAAGGCAATTCCGGAGTGCTCTGCGTAGCTGGTTTACTTCACGAACCATTAAATTTTCCTGTTTGCATTTTTTAGCATATGTTACTCCCGAAATGAGAATACTACGACGTTTTACGATTGTAGTTTTAGGGGAACAGTTTCCTTGAACACCACTCTACTTTGAATTTATTGAATTTTATACTTATTGTCGAGACTCTTAAGTAAATTACGGATGAATTTTAAGTACCTCAGGGTGGACGTAGTTTTGAATATTTAATAAAGTTCTCTTTGATTTTAACCTAATTATAGAGCTAATATCGTAGGAGAATGTATAAATAAGTATTACATGAGCTACGTTGCAACAAGAGCCTTAAAAAAATTAGATTTACATGACGTACCTACTTATATTAATGGAATTTACTTTAACAAATAATCATACTCAATTAACGTTTTTAACAATTTACGAGTACAATAATTCAATAGATGTAAATTTCATCGGTGAATCGTCTTTAATTTATACTATACTAGCTGTTGCCCGCGGCTCCGCCCGCGTTTATGTCGGTTTTTTCATGTTTTTTCGCGGTCGTGGATATGTGACTGATGCAAAAATTAGATAAAAACAATCCTTGATGCGGATTATATATCATTCTAAAATTTCAGCTCGATCGGTGCAGAACTTTTTGAGTTTTTGAAGCGTACAAAACCAACATACCATTTTTATATATATAGATTTGGATATGCAAAAAAAAATATACAAACTTAAATTACCTATAATTTCTCTCTAATACTTTCTCATTTTTTAATTGAATACATGGTACTTACACTAATGTTTCGAAAACGCGTTTTATGTATTAAAACCACGAACTAAATCAATCGCAAATAGTCAAACAAGTATTTAAAATAAAAAATTGAAACTGATACGCGATGGCTAGCTAATGGCTTTTAAAAATACAGTATCCTCTTTAAAGAGAGCTTTATTATTCAACATATTTTAATGGACAGTTTTCGGTACCTCACACCTGGGTATCTATATAGAAAACCACTTTAAATGCTGCCCAATTCAGAGTTTTTATCACCAAAATATAGATGAATATTTTTTGTTAAGAACCAGATAAATAACGTAGGAAAAATACAGGAATATAGTGCATTAATATCATTTATATTAATGCACTATATTCCTGTATTTTAAAAAAAAATGAGATAGTTGTTTATTGGCACACATTTTAGGTACATAAATCGGTATAATAGTACACTAGAACAATCACTGTTTCTGTAGTAACAGATTAAAAATATGAAGTGACACTTATATTCATCCCATGACCGCATTACCATTGTAACGTAAGAGCCAATTGAAGTAATAAACTACGCGGGACAACGCATCACTGCAGAGAGTAAGAAAACTTTAAACAAGGTATGTACCAACCCGTCTAGTCAGCGTAGTATAATTGGCGAAAACCTCCTTTCTTCCTTTCTAAGTGGAGGCATATGTCTTGCAGTTTTCAAACACTTTCGAAGGAACAAAAACCGGCTAAGTGCGAGCCGAATAGGCGCACGAAGGGTTACGTACAATTATTTAACTAACAAAACGAGCAAAAAAATCAGGTGTTTGTACGGGAGCCCCCTTAAATATGTGTACATCATTGTTTACTTTTTAAGGAAATATATATCATTCTATAAATATTTTAAGCATCTACTTATCCGTTTTCAGTATCGAGCAAAAACGAGCACGAACCGACTAAAACCGCACACCGTCTCGGATACTAGATGCCGGGGAACCAGGTGCACCTTAGAAAGGAAATCCCTGGAACCCCGACGTACGTCGATCCACCTACGGGTTAGCGCTTATAGAGGACGGAATCGTTCTGAGATCTCCGACACCCGAGTCGCCTGCGGTACCTGGCCCGTTCCCGGGTCTAGCGGGCCGGTAGAGGTCTAAACCTCTCCCGGTCCCGCTCCTCCATCTCCTTGGCAAGTATTACTTGCTCGCAAGTGTATAATCTTTATTTGGCAAGGTTATATGGAATTCCAGCTAACCTTGATCTAGAAGTAAGCAACATTTTCAGATTTGTGAGAGAACCCCATTTATTTCCGAATAATTGTAGGCAATAACAATGAAAGATCGTTTTTAAACTAATGTTATTAGGCAGTTCACACTGAAAACCATAAATAAATATGTGTTGTAACATATTTTATTGCAAAAAAAAAAACTTTTTCCTAAATCCTAATGTTAAAAAAGAACAAAGGAGTGGAGATGAACTGCGCTAGATCGAAGCAAGTGGAGGGAATTAGAGGAGGCCTATGTCAGAAGACAAAATGTTTTTTTTTTTTTATTGAATAGTGGGCAAACGAGTAGACGTTTCACCTGATGGTAAGCGATTACCGCCCATGGACACCCGCAACACCAAAGGCGTCACAAGTGCGTTAACGACCTTTGGGGGATGGGAAAGGGGATGGGGGAGGGGTTGGGGTGTGTTCCTCCGGTATCCTCACTCACTCGGTGAAACACAGCGCAAACGCTATTTCACACCGGTTTTCTGTGAGGCCGTGGTATCACACCGGTCGAGCCGACCCATTCATGCCGAAGCATAGCTCTCCCACGGTTATTTGGTTAGTGATAGTGGTAATTCAACTAAAAAAAAACTGTTTTACAGATTACAGGAAATAAACGCTATTTTTGTTTATTTTATTTAATGTTAAAAAACTATAAATCTACTAGGATCCTGATTTTTTGTGTACCTATTGATTTTTTTGAATATCCTTATCTATAATCATAAATGTGAATATAAGTTTGTTTGTTACACTTTCACGCAAAAACTACTTAACCGATCATCATGAAACTTTGTACACATATTCTTGGAGGTATTAGAAGTAACATAGGATACTTTTTATTTAACGCAAGCGAAGCCGCGGGCGAAAGCAGCAGCTGCTGTGTGAGCGGGCGCGTTGTCTTGGTGAAAAAGAATGGTACGGATGCCGTTCCTTGGATGCTCGCTATCCGTCTCTCCGAAAGCTTGAAGCAGACAAACTTCACTATTCCGTTCACTAGTAACTATTCTACGGTCTTCCAGCGGAATTATTGCTACTGGTCCACTGCGTTGAAAAAAACAGCAATATTTTTTTTTTAATCACGCTCCGACTTTGATCAACTTTTGTGAGCAAATTGTCCTCTTCGAACACCCATTGCGTGGATTGCTGCTTCTTGAGAGGATCGTAGCTATATTATATATCCATGATTCAACAGTTGTAAGAATGTACTCGTAGGATACGTTTTTCGAAGTTCGAACTTTACTAACATAAATTTGCACCAATAAACACGACGGCATTTTTGCGCCCACCATCGCAAAGCAAGCTGCCTGTGATTCAATGTTTAGTTAAATATCTCTCGATGTGTGATATGTCTATTCTCTCGCAATAGTAAAATTGAAAATTGTGATTATTGATTTTTTTCAAACTAGCTTTGCCGTTCGGTGTTACTCGCGGTTGTTGCTGTAAAACTACAACGACAACCGCGGATAGTACCACTGGACTCAGCTGGATTTATTTACAACTTGTTTGCGTTTTATAAAACTTTTTATCTAAAAATACCTTGGAATATATAATATAACTTCTTCGTATTAATTTTATTATTTCAAATACTTCTGTTTCTTTTAACTTTCAATTAAATTATAATACAAGTCAATTATAAACTTGTACTGACTTTTAAAATTACCCTTAAAACTTTAAATATCGGGAATAAGAATGTAAATTGATACATGAAAAGGTGTTTATAATAATAAAGGAATACCTTTAAAAGTACCAATGAAAGTAATATTTATTTTATCTCATTTTCTTAGTAATATACCTATTAAGTGTCATCAAAATTAAGATTTTATCTCGAAACCAAATATATTAAATACTACATCTTAAGTATTTGCGATACATTCATTCGCTCCAAAAAAGGTACGTGAAAACAAAATAACGGCATGTATACAAATGAGATTGTTTTGTTAAATATTCCGTACCTTGGTGTGATTTCCGAATTTAGCCATAGACGCGTTCTCAGTTAGGTACCGTCAAGTTATTATATTACTTTATTAAATGAAATCAATCAAAAACTGACATAAAAATCTATAATTGGCCTTTTTTTGAACTCCTTTTTTGTTTGCATTTTTCATGATTTAGTTCGATCTAAAATAAAAAACTTTCTTTCGGGAATCTCCACATAGTATAAAATGAAGTGCCGCTGTCAGTCGGCTTAGATCTTTTAAACTGCTCAAAGGATTTTAATGTAGTTTTCTGCAATAAATAATAAATAAATATTTCGGACATCTAACACACAACGCCGTCTAGTCCCAAGCTAAGCAGAACTTGTGTTATGGGTACTAGACAACTGATATAAATACTTATATACTTTTTTTTTGTAAATACATACATATTATACATAGAAAACACCCAAACTTCGAAACAAATATTTGCAGATCATACAAACATTTGGTTCGACCTGGGAATCGAACCCGAGACCTCATGCTTAGCAGTCGCATACGCTACCACTACGCCACCGAGGCAGTTAAACAGAGTGATTAAAGAGGAAGGTTTATATGTGTTATTATAAGAGGAAATTCGAGAATTTCAAAGACTCCGTTCGAAGCCGGGCTGGCATAAACAATCATAGATAACCCTACACCTTTCTACATTACTTTTAAATATATCAAAATCTGATAAAATATCGGCTAAAACAAACCATCCATTAAATTTAAATCACTAAGTAATTGCGTACTGAAGCGTATTTCAAATAACTTTTAAAGTCCTACAGAAGATAATAATAATAATATTAATTAAAATACAAATATATTATTAAACTAAATACTATTAGATCACATGTAAAGACTTTTGTCTACAATAGTCACGAAAAAAGAAAAACTAGGTCTCAACTTTGTAATAATCACCTACAAATTCAATCCGTTACCAATAAAACTGTAGAAATAGCCAGCGATTCCGGAACTGAGTAGTTGACCAAAAACCTACTTACACACTATCTAGAAAAAACCTACTTTGAACTTTATTCAATTGGGAGAAGATTCAAACAAAACGCAGTGATAAAGTTCGCTTCTCAATGTTGGCCCAAGCGGATGTTCACGACAGTCACCTTATTTGGCTTCAGTCCAGCATCACCCGGCAAACTTTTATGTTATTTCAATGTGGTTTAACTGAAAGAATTGCATTTGCAAACCGATAAACTCTTATTTTGTTATAAAACTCATTTTTGGACAAATCCCAAAGAATAACTCGTTCATTATGCAAATATGTATAAACTTTATAGCAGTAATATTATTATGACTGAGGAAATAAATTTTGTGGACCAAATAATTTGTAGTTGTAGTTTCATGGCTAATTTCATAGTAGATAAAACATTATCATATTTACAATCATTTAAAAAAATACATTAAAATTCTGAGGGACACGTAGCTGTTATAAATAATAGCTTTGTAACGACTTTAATATTGAATTTTTCCATTTTAAGACGATGTGCTCATACAAAAGTTGCCTGTAAGAAATCGATTTGTTAACGACAAGAGCTTATTATTGTTTAACAAAAAGAAAGATTAGATCTTTTGTAAGTAATTCCTACCGGATCCATGTTACATTAAATTTACTACCTAAAAGGGATCTGGATTACATAAACTAGTATATTTTGATCACTTGACAAGCCTTAGTATACTCGTAGATCTAGGCGGAAGACATAAAGCTATTTTATAAATGACATTTGAAATTTATTGTTCTTACGCAGGCGTTGAAATATTTAGCATTTTTATTAAATATGTGTGAAATTTTGTTTCTCAGTATTCAGGCCTTGACACAACATAGACCGTGTGGTCCAGTTGTTTACTTAATCTTTTAAACCAATGTTACAATAGAACCAGTTTACTAATTAAAAAGGTGAGATAAAATAATGAATTTGTTGTTCCTAAGTTGAAAAAAAATAAGTTTTACGGTTATTTTAGCATTATAAAAGAGTAATGTCAAATGTATAGCGGGTAAACATTTAATCTTCCTAAGAGTTTCTACTTTCAGAATAGGGTTCCGTAGTCATTTGTTATGGTTATTTTTTTTATATTTCCTACTAATATTATAACCGCGAAAGTTTGTGAGTATGTATGCGAGGATGTTTTTTGCTCTTTTACAAAAATATAGCTATACATCAGAATACACATAGGTACTAGCTTCGCCTCGCGGCGTTGGCCGCGGTTATTGTACTTAATATTTCGCTATTTTTGTACGAAGTTTTTCAAGTGAGCGCATTTTACAAGTTAGACCTTTATATCTCCTGAACTAACAAATTATCTAAGCCGTTATAGTTTTCCTTCAAAGTTCATCACATGGATTATCATCATGAACTTTTTCAGATTTTTCAATCCAGCCGTTTAGCATTTAGAGGGCGTCCTTTTATAAAAAAAAATACACTTTAAAGTCGAATATTGCGAAAAGAGATACCTAACCGTCTTAATGCAAAGTGTCCTTAAAATACCAATATATCGATACCCTCTACCCCCTTTGGTATAGACAGGAGAAAAAAAATCATCCCCACTTTACGAGTAGTAGAGGTACCCAAAAAAAATTCTGTGACTTTATTCTAGCACTTTGTAGACTCGATAAATACACATATCCGTGCAAAATTTCAACTTTCTAGCACTTACCGTTTGGAAAGAAAGCGACGGCGTACGTACATAACGAAATATAAATATTTTTCATATATTTTTGATTTTCTAACTTACCATACACACTCGAAAAAACTGTAAAAAAGTCAGTATCAAAGACAAACGACTGTATATTTGCCCGGTCCGATCTAACATAACAGGTAAGTTAGACCACCTGCTCTTGCGATAAGATTGCACTATAGTTAATCGGCAAAACGAAGGCTCGGCTCTAAACGTATTTGGTAAACATCTATTAGTCGAATCGAATAATAGTTATCACTTAAAGGTGAACATGAATATTAGCAGTGGACGGCAATAGGGTGAACGATCTTTAAGATAGGGTAATTAGAAATTTATGGTGACGTGAAATAACTAGAACGTACACAGATACTCGTATTATGGTTATAAGGATATCGTTAAATCCACTACGCAACCGAGTGTGATCGATAATTTTAACACCTATAGTAAATGAGGGGATCTGAGACGCTAATTTTTTTCAATGGCGGCTTGATGATGTCGATGCTAATTTTTTTCAATTGGTTACATTGGTCTGGGTCGCTGTTGTAATGAGCCAGGCCAATGTAACAACTTGAGTTTCCTTGTACCCAAACATGAGCACGAGGGTCAACTAAAAAAATTAAAAAAAAACGAAGAAATTAGTTTTTGATTGGTAAGATGTGGACTAGACTTTAGATTTTCACTTTAAGCATTGTTGATAGACAAGGAAGAGGAATTTTTTTTTGTTATATATCTACATGGCTTATATACTTACGACAATTAAACCTATAAATGAATAAGTTTTTTTAAAATATGATTTAAATCAGTTTACTGTAGATTGTTCTCATACAGCATTATATATATTGTATTGTAAATGCCAGTCTTTATTTGTATTGTACTTCTATCGAATTTCACAAATTCATAGTCTTAGAGATTAACTCGTATACACAAGCATACAACCAAACATAAGCCCTTCAGCTTTATTATATTAAATTCAATACATATGTGCATTAATGTATAATGATCACTTATTGAAGTTAAGGCTACCCAGTTCCAAATTGGTTTGCAGCGCCTACGCTAAACACAAAATTGACAGATTTATAGGAATACGTTTAAGTTTTAATGTCACTTGACTCTCACACCTTTATAATATAATATGTAACGTTACATGTTCACCTCTAAGTGATCGTATTTAAATTACCCAAAGACTAAATTTGGACAAAATGTCCAAAGTTCATTGTTGTTTTTTAAAGTGATTTTAAATTAGCTCAGTAGTTGGACCCGACACATTGTTATAACAATTCTAAAAACAAGTATAAATTAATATATACTATCATCATACTATAATAGTTACATAGCTTAATATATATGTAATATATGTTATATATATATATACCAATACTACTGCCTGAAGGAAAGCATGAGCTCAATCCAAGAGTGAGAGAAATAATGCAACTTTTCACGCCTCGGTTGAAAGACCCAGGGTCTGAGAGAGAGAAACACGTGCGCTGGTAGTGAGTTCCAAGTTTGTTTCAAGATATCAAAAGGTAAAGTTTATTTGATTTTCTGCCTGTAGTAAATATTTTCTTATTTTATATCATTTAACATTTTAAATGACGAAGAACATATAACATTTTAAACGTGTAAGTCAACTTGATCAAGTCAACAGGAATATGTTTATCCGAATCACGTGCTAATTTAATCTTATATTTTATGACCTATTCTTTTTTTTTCGCTTTGGGCAGATGTTTTTTATTGCAAATTTTAATGATTATAGAGTAAAAATTAATGGACTTGAAAATTTAATGTATCTTTAATAATTTGAATCAATAAAAATAATGTAGGTACTTGACTTGTTTAACAATTAAAGTCTAAATAAATAAATAAATTGTTTTTGAGATACACGAGAATCAATAAATAAACTCCACTTTCCAAAGTGCTAAATTTAGTAAGCTTTTTAAATACATACATTTACGCGGCTGAAATCTACCACAACTTCTTACTATTTGCCATTGACTACAAGCTACAAATTAATTTAATTCATAATGAAAAATGATGTTCTTCGACATAGTACTTTTATGTATAAAGTAAAATAAACATAAGGACAACTTCAAATGGACCTCTCAAAGAAATAAATTTCCCCCTGGAAATTTATTTGCAACATTTTTAAAGCTCGACTCCAATTGCCATGACGTTTTGTAGCCCTACTAATACCTAAATAACTTTTCTATTCATCAGTGCTTTTGTTTCATAATCAGTTGTTCCTGTGATTATTACGTTTAACCAAACAAAAAAAAATAGTTTTATAGTATTAGTATAGGTGTGCATCTGTTTAATACAAAAGATAAGTAAAGTAATATGTAAACAACAACACAATTATGGCAATAGACTCGTTTAGGTTAAATAACTTTCAAGAGACAATATTTGTTTTATTTAAAAAGACCACTCCCACATTAGGAATAAACATCCTGTGTCGTGGAGGACTTTACAAACATACATGAAACGGACACAAAGAACATCCAGACTCGGGACAACAATTCGTGGATCACACAAAGTGTTATACCGCGTGGGATTTGAACCCAAGACACTTGGCGCAGTAGCAAGCGGCATGGCGACCGCTGAAACCACTCGGCCAACCGTATTGTGTCCATATTGCGTATTGCCGTTAGTCAATAGGGGCATAGCTATTAAAAGGCTTAGTGGCTTAGGCTCATTTAATATATTTTTAAAGTCAATCGATATGATCGAACTGGGCACAAACCAATTAAATTGAAAATATTTTCAGCCAAATTGCCTTTAGACTTTAAAGTGAATACTTTTGTAGTGCAAGTCACTCCTAAATGTCATTCTCAAAATTGCCAAGGCGTTTACCTTAATAAATCTTAGGTTTTTAACATATCAGCTTCAGCTAATAAATGTTAAGTCTCTCAGTTATAACAAGAACAATATTACTAAACGTTTATAGTAAAGGACATAAAAGCAACGAGCTGTGTAAAGAAAAATATTATATAAAACTAGCTGACTCTCGCAACCTCGTTTACGTCTACTATTACCCGTAGCGTAATAATTTTCTCCTGTTTTTAAACATTCTTCATTGGGGCTTCGCTGCTATTGATCTTAACGTGATGATATATAAATGTATCCATATGTTTATTATGAAACATAAATAATAATCACAAATTTTAACAACAAAAAAAAACGACTTTAAGAACTGGACCAAATTGAAATGGGACCACACGGGAAGAACCTACTTTCAAAATAAAATAAGAATCATCAAAATCGGTTCACCCAGTCGAAAGTTATGAGGTAACAAACATAAAAAAATGCGGAGGAATTGAGAACCTGCTCCTTTTTTCAAAGTCGGTTAAAAAATGGCCATCAGCAATCAGAATACCATTATACCGGTTCTGAGTAGTTTGGAATCAAAATATCGTGTATTATATGTGTCAAATTTATTTATATCTATACATTGTATATAAATAAATATGTATATGTACGTCCATAACTTTCGATCAACTGCACCAAATTGAATAATTCTTTTTAATAAGGTTTGTATAGAAGAAAAAAAGGAGGTGTTATATTCGCTTAGTCCGCTTATTTCTTTCTAATACACTGCAACTTTTTCATTAAATAAGGCGATATGAAGTTCGCCGGGTCATCTAGTTTTATATAATTAAACTAGCTGAATCCCGTGGTACTACCCGGGGTTATTGTTGTACATTTAAAACCACGGGATATTCCGCAAAACTGTTATCGTACATATATATATCGTATGTTAATCTAAACCAATCTCGAATCCTCAAGAATAGACACTTTTTTTTTTATTAAAATCGGTGTAGCAGTTTAGGTGGAGTTTAATCACATACACACGCAGAGAAGATTCATATATATAAAGATTGATAGCTTAAAATCTTCTTTAATTATGAAGCAGTTACAGTGAAAAACTTTGCAACACAGTACTTCGTTGCCTTTTAATCAAATCGTACTCGAATCACGGGGGTTTTTGGCTAGTTGGTTTGGTTCCAATAAGACCAGGAAGCGCCAGCATAACGGTTTCCGCGGAACCACCGAACTGTTGAAGTTATCTTTATTAAATTCAATTTGTTACACAACTCAGTGATTTATTGTATTAACATTTTTTTTGTTTTTACTTGTGAAATCTTCTTCTTTTTAAAAGACAACTCCCGCACTAGGAATAATTCCTGTGTCGCGGGGGACTTTACAAACATACATGAAACAGACACAAAGAACAGCCTGACTTAGAACAACAATTTGTGGATCACACAAAGTGTTATTCCATGTGGGATTTGAACCCACAACACTTGGTGAAGTAGGGAACGGCGTGGCGACCGCTTCACCACTAGGCCAACGTGCAGTCAAACTTATAGGCTTAGTACCTTAGCTTACAATATACCTGAAATATTAAACCAGTATTATTCATTGGATTCATATATTATTCTCTATCACGCGCTCCTTTTTTAGTTAATTCTCTCTTTTTTGAAAACTAACGTCCTTATTGTTCAAGTGACAAAATCATTTTATTATGACATAAAATTCGTATTTATTTTATAGAAAAATCACATTTATAATTGTTTGGAATTAAGTTTAGGTAATACTTAATGCACTAGTGGTGCTTGTTGTGGATTATCAGAATGCACTAATTAGGCTGTGTAATATAAACTGCATAGAACTGAGACGTTACAACATTATATTACTATGCACATCATGTGATACCTGTTAGTTAAGTGTGATTATTATCTGATTATAAATTCTATCTCAACCATTTACCGCTGCGTGCCATTTAACGCTGCGTAACAAAGTAGCAGGAACGCCTGTACAAGACATGTAATCGGATTTTATTGAAAGATAATTCGAACAAGGCTGCTTTTATACTCGTTTTCCTTGGGATGTCCTTCGGCAGCATATTAAAAAGGACATTGCCCTTTAATGCAATGCTGCAAATCCTTTATCTGGTTGTTTTAATGTGAAACACAGATATCCCCGACATGGACCTATTTGGCAGTGTATTTTAAATTATTTCGAAAAGGAAGCATGGTGAAGATAAGGCAGTGCGCAGTGCAGCATCCGCGGGTTCGCAGTGCGTCGGGCAGAGCGGCGCCGGCCACTTGGCACAGCTCTCGGTCAACGTCCTCTGTCTCCATAAAAGCCTCCACAAGCTTGAGCCAAAACAATTTCGCCAAATTTCTTGCCAGTGCCCTAACACGCATGATTTTACGATCCTTCCGCTCCTCTCTCCATGAGATGGGACTCGTTTATTTTTGGGCCAACGGTTCGTGATATTTTTATTGAAATTCGAGATGCTTCGGTATTCACATGTTACGTTATCAGATCAAACATTCCACCACACTTCAGTGTGTATTGGCGAAATTGTTGTCTTAGAGACTAGTATACCTACAGTAATAATACTGTTTTTAAATTTAATTGTTGAGTTAATAAATAATTGTAAAAATTTATTATTACTTTATTTAATAATATGGTTATTATAATTCTTACCAAATATAATGCAAGAGTAACTCTGTCCGTTCATCGCGGTTTCACACCAAAGCTACTGAACCGATTCAAGTAGTTAAGTCTATGTCCTTTGCATAGATTACTTTTTTATGCGAAAAAAGGATTGTAAGGAGAGGTTGAAAAGTTGTATAAATGTTACCCATAATCACTATTCCACGCAGACTAAGTCTAGCTAGAAGCTACTTTAAAATAATATACATTACTACATTATTATATATTTTATAGTAACATTATAATAAATAAGGAGTTCTACGTAGTTTTGTTAATGATGTTTCTGAAACATTATTGAAGCTGTTTATGACATTAATCGTTAGTACATACTCGTATTTAAACTCAAATGAGCATCTTAGTACACTTCATTCCACTAATAGGATATTTGGCTTTGGCAAACGTCAAAAGAAAATGTAAATATATTTTAATAGTAGTAGTAGTATTAGTAAAACTAATAGAGCTTTTTATTTTCATGTACACTTTAACAAAATAATTAATTTACACAATAATCACATTTATGTTAGATACAACTTCTTCATCAAAACTTTTTCCCAATGGCTCCATCTCAAATCTACTACCGAACTTCGATGATTTACGTGAAACGACAGACATCAGACTTCCACAACCCAAGTACTAAGTCATATCGAAGTTGTGTAAAAAGACTTGTCGGATTTTTTAGGACTCCAATTACCCATAACGATTGTCAAAGATGTTTGTATGGCAAACCGGGAATGGCGGATTAATATGCTCTCCGAGACACCAAGATACGGATATGTTAAGAAATGGTCATCCATAGGCTGACCCGGGTAGAATTGCTAACTTTATAATGTTTTATCTTAAGGTGTTTTATTGTTGGTCGGTTATTTACTTGCCACGAAACCCACTTTTTTATAAAACCATATTATTATGTTAAAATAAACTAATAAGTGGTTGATGTATAAACCTTCCAAATTACGATTTATTCAAAACGTTTGTTGACTAGTACTAAAAGTAAAAATAAAACATAAATAACTAAAACCGGCCTGACTACGTAATAACTGAAATGACTGGACCGCGCGAACTGTACGATGTGGTGGAACAGTTTAAACATATTTTTTTATTTAAACAATATGATAAATATAAATATTTGCAATGTAGGTACTCGGCTAGATGTTTTTCTTGATAGCAGAGCTAGCCTTTGTCACCGCTGTTACCACGAATTTAGGAAAACCACATGCAGTAAAATCGGTTCAGTAGGTGCTACAGTGAAACACAATATACACACATATACATGCATAGTCTGCATTAAAAAAGTTTTCAACGTATAACCCGACTGTGTAAAAGCTTATGATAAAATTTATATAGGTTAATAATTAATAAATTAAATATTTCGGACATCCAACTCACAACGCCATCTAGTCCCAAGTTAAGCAGTGCTTGTGTTATGGGTAATAGACAACAGATATAAATACACAAACACCTTTTTTTTTTGTTTATACATACATATATTATACATAGAAAACACCTAAACTCCGAAACAATAAATATTTGCAGATCATACAATGCGACCCGGGAGTCGAACCCGTGACCACAGCCGACCGTATACACAGCAGTCGCATACACTACCACTAGGCCACCGAGGCAATCAAAATCGGTTCAGTAGTTTGGACGCTACAATGGAACGTACAAACATACATAGACTGCTAAACAGATTACCCTAGGATGTCGTTTCGCCATAGTCGGGTAGAAAGTCAAATGAAACTACAAACCTTAACGTGGAATCGTCTCTTCATTTAACTTTTAACATTCCTGTGCCTGTCTGCGCAAAGATGAAATGTGAATCTTATAAATTTTAAGCTTAAATCAGAATGTATAACTGAATGTATACGTTATTGTATCTTTAAATGAACTTACAAAAATATGAGATCGACTCAATATTACGATGCCCGTTGTATATTTAGAATGCAGGTTTATTTTTTTGTATTGCTTTTGGGAACTCAATAACATGAGGTCAAATTCTTGTAACTGTCTAATGCCCTCGCCAACTTGTGCGCTATTGTACCTAACTACCTACACAACCTTCTGTGCGGTGATAAACATGCCATAACCTCCTTGTGAGGACAATTCTCGATAATGTGTGAGAATATGCACGTTATAAAAATAATAAACTGCTATTACTTATATCTATATTGTTGCTTATATATTTTGGTTTGAATGATTGAAATTATTCAAATACCATTAATAAAATATGATATCTATTATTTTAAAGTTTTTGACCATAAATTATATGGTCGTTTCGACACTATAACTTTTAAGATATTATAATTAAATATTATAAATATTCTTATTATATCCAGTTCAGCTAAAAGTTACCATTTGTATCATTACTATATAATAATATGTATAGTACACTTACTAATGTATTACTTACTGATAACAGTAAAATGTCACTGGAAGATCATAAGTATAACATCTATCTATAAATAATATTACATCTTAAAGTTATTAGTCCGTATTTCCACTGCATATGCTACTATTAAACAAACAACAATTTTCAAAAAAAAATACAAAATATACTCATGAACATTAAGTATACTATGAAAATCATAGTCTAATTGTATTTACTGGTGTCTACAACAGTATTTATATTCCTTTCTGTTCATATTACACAGTTAGATTACCATTATAACTTAAAATACTACTGGATTTGGCCCGCATATATGTCGGTTTTAGCATTCAAAATCAGCCTATGTTGTTTGTCAAGAATAAAAATGTCTCTATGCCAAATTTCATTAAAATGGTTTCAACAGCTTAGCCGTAAAAGCGTGATATAGACAGACAGAGTTACTTCTAAATTAATTTATTAAGTATAGATAAAACTGCCAACTTTAAAAAAATAAGTTTAGTACTTCCCTGATTGAATAGTACTGAATCATCATACTACAATAAGTTACTTACTTGTTAATATTCCTTTTTAAGAAGTAAAGCAGTATTTATTGTATGGGTGTGTAAGCATTAAACTTCCAGTAAAAAAAATCTAATAGACATGCTCATTGAGTTTTCATAACATATCTCGAGCATAATTTGTAACCCTAAAACATTTATAAGGTTCTAAATGTTTGTTTTTATTGTAATGCAGATAAGAAGTTTTAAATAATAAACTTAAATGTCGCAATATTAATTTATTATCACATTTCATAAATAGTTATCTTAATTTTAAATAATGTAACTAAGTTGTTAAACCTAAAATATAAATTACATTTAACTAAGCAGACAAAGCATTCTTTGAAGAGACTTTTGTACTTCAAAAACATCTAAAAAATTACACAATTACAAATGGAGGTATCAAGGTTGATCTGCGTGTCATAATGCTTCAATGATAATTTTGCTAAGTTAAATTGAAATGTCATATTCGTGAACCATATTAAATCGTGACCCAAATGAAGATGGTCGTTAAATAAATTGCAGTCAGTCGGAAGATGAATAAGGTGAACAAGGAAATCGCCTACTTATTTCAATACTGATTGAAAGAATTGTGGGGTATGAAGTATTCAAAAGTTTAGTTAACTTTTTCATATATCCATTTGCCAGAGTAAGGAGTTTCTAGCCTCTTGACTGATGGCCGGAATCCTTTTTCATCAGCGGTATAGTCAACTCTGTACATGAAACCGTCTGGGCCGATGTACTCGTAGAAGCCCTTAGATGCGATCCCCTCATCGACAGTGTTTGGGTTCTTGATGATAGCTTTTTCTTCAGCACGAATCTTGTTCTCGGTTTCAAAACTGCAAAAGAGAAAAAAATAAATTGTAGATTTTCTAGAAAGCTTTCATGTCCTATCTGTATAAACAATTATAATCTTATTATTATCAAAATTACCTGACTTTTATTATTGTCACATTTTAAGTGTTATAGTGTGATAACATTACATAAGTATATTAATACCGATAAGCGAATTCATGATCTTTTATAAATTTAAATAGTAATGAACTATGACCTGTAAATACCACCGACAGCAGTCAAAGTGTAGGTTTACGGTGGTTGATTAGTCTGTTTTATGTCAATTGTGATAGCAAGGACTACATCAATACTTTGATAAAACATAATACTCCAGTAATTTTAGGCCTTGCTTGAAGTAACGATACAAAGTTTCGAAATTACTAGAACAATCTACTATTTCAGCTACGTTCTCTAGTATACTCGTAATTATTGACGTTTCTAAGCAAAATCCACTTATTTACTTAAAACTATTATATTGCTATTGCTTTCCGCAAGATTAATTTATGAATAATAGCAAAATGTCATCATCATACTTGGAACCCATTCAAAACAATTTTGTAAAGAATTCCATATGTAAATAACAACGATAAGCTTGACATTCAGCAATGCAAGGCTGAATTTTATTTAGAAGGCGGGGAGCTAATAAATATATATCTAGATATAACGCGCCTGGTATATTAATACTTCATTAACATAAGATGGCGCCTCTAATACGTTGTAAATCAAACAGAATTAATAGCAATGCTACGCTAGTATTAATGTTAATATAAAGTTCTTCTAGGGATGTGAAATACATTAGGGTTATTGGGTATAATTAATTGGAAAAAGTATATCTTAGTTTTCTAAATTCTCATTTTCAGCAAGTTTTGAGCTTAATGTTACTTGAAAGTTAAGGAGAAAATACTATTGGTTTGAATTTCAAGCGTCCATGTGTTGTAGTCGAGTATCCAATATTCAATATGTCCTTATTTTCGGCAATGAATCATTTAATTTTGAATACAATGTGTATTCAAAATTAAATGTAAAATCACGTAAATAATTAATAATAAGAATAGAGGAGTTACATTATAAGTCAAAATTATTATTACATAATATCACATCACTCTAATATAAAAATGATTCGTAGCATTTCTAAATTTAAAATAAAATACTTACTCGAAATCATATTTGTCCTCTTTGTAGTTATGGTTTTGTTTGATTATTTTGATACCGTTGTTTTTGTAGTATCCGTCCTTGTAGTACGGAATGTCTTTAGGAGGGATTTGAATCAATCTGTAGTGATCCACTGATGCCTCTGGTACGTACGGTTCGTAGTCATGTGCATAAGGTCCATAACCGCCATCATATGGATTATCTATATGAATGTATGGGTTCGGAACATGAACATATTTACCCTCATTTGTGGGAATATATCTGGAAATAAAATATCCATTGATTATTTGGTAATTTTAAATGTTTAAGGTATCCTATTTAATAGATTGTTGCAGTTTTAAAGGCCTACTAGATGTATTAGATAAGTTTCCTTTATTATAAATATTTCAGTGTTTAACTCCTTGTTTTTTTATGTTAGTGAATATTTATTACAGTTATTATGTTATATTTTATGAAAAATATAAAATATGAGTGTTCGCTTTCTATTAAATATGATTACCTACAGCTTTTCTATTTAAGAACAAGTACTTATTATTACTTTACTTTATACACTGCTCAAGATATGGACAGATGGCAAGCTATCACTCGAAAAAAAGCTCCAATTAATCTCATCGGCCAATAGAACAGAGAAGATAGTACTTTATAAGTCGAAATGATTATTAAATCTTATCACATCACTCTAACATTAAAATTATTTATAGCAAGAACAAAAATTATTTGTATTTAAATTTTTTTTCGTGTATTTTACATACACCAAGAAATATACTGTATTGTCGGCTATAAAAAAATACATTTACTTACTTTCCACTATTTCCGTATTCATAAGGATTCCAGGAGCCATCTTCTAGTGGTGAACTTAGTACTGCTACAATGCAGAAACAGATAACCAGCACAAACTGAAAAAGTAAAATAAATTTTCAGAAATCTAAACATGCCTCTTACCTTACATGCTTTTATAGAATATAATCGAAATTTTATATTGTAAGTATATTAAATATCACAATTTAAATAAATAAATACATACCTCTAAAGAAAACATCCTGTATCACTTCACGAAAGTTGTTGTCAAATATTTCCACCACTTGTGCACTGCAACTGAACGCGATATCACAATGCGGAAATTTAATTCACGGTCACACTTCTGTCCGTGTGTACACTCCTTAGAGAATTTCAAATCGTTGTGTTGATTTCGAAATCGACGCTTCGCTTTTATACATTTGCAACATCAACTCATCTCTTCTGCAGGGGCACAAACACATAAGCACGTGTGTGCGTTACACGTAATCACCACACATAGACTTGACACGTTTTTTTATCGCCTTTGCAGGCAATTGTTGATGAGTGTTACTTTATTCGGGTATCGCTATCAATTATACAAATATCTGGGGTCGCAATTTCTCTAAGAGCACTTTAATCGAATGTCAGTTATGTATATCTGTCAAAACATGTGAGATATTTTTTTTTAAAGTGTACGAAGTAGAAAACGTTTAAAAAAATATAATTTACGTCCATTGTGATGTTTTTTGGAGTTCTTTCGCATTTTTACCTTTTTTTATTTTACGTTTGACATTTACAGTTGTTATTGCAACTAAAAACATAAGTACGTTTTTGTCAGCGACATTAATCTCAGTGTTATTTTATCATTTATAATACATTAATTACTTAAATGATGATGGTTTTAGCATGTAGTTTATAAGTGAGGATACCGGAGGCCCATACCTCAACCCGTTCCCCATCCCTCTCCTCATCCCCCAAAGGCCGACAACGCACTTGTGACGGCTCTGGGGATGCGGGTGTCCAAGTGTAATCGCTGGTAAGGGGCAAACGAGCAGAAGTATCGCCTGATGGTAATCAGGCGATACTTCTGCTCGTTTGCCCCTATTTCCATTTTGTTTTTTTTAGCAGTTAATTATTTAAAATAATATGATATTGCATGTAAACTTTGCATTGCTATGAGCTATTTTTATGTACAATATTAACATTATGTAGAACTATTAATGAAACTCTTGAGTTGCAGAAAGTAATTTGGTTATACTACTGATGTAAAGCATGCAATGTCCAACAAGATTGATTTATTACTTGCAGAAGGAATAAAACTGCAAGATACATTAATTTTAATTTTGTACCTAAATATTGTCAATGCGCATATTGGTGAAATATCCTGCCATGAGAACTCATGGCAGGATATTTTTAATCGACTTTAAAAAAGAAGGAGGACCGCCTCCTACCTCAAAACTTTGGACTGGGAGAACCGATTTTGATGATTCTTTTTTTATTTGAAAGCTGGTTGTTCCTGTGTGGTATTTCAATTTGGTCGTTCTCAAAGTCGTTTGTTTTTGTATTAATGTTCAACCAAATGCTTTTATTGAATAAAAATATGTAAAGTGTTAAGAACATATAGATTATATATTTAAGATAAAGATTTCTGTCATAAAACTAATTGAATTTTTGAAAAATAATTAGATTGCTGTTATGACACACAGCTACTTTATGAACAAAACTTTAAAATTTTAATTTGTACAATAAAAAAATGGATGAATGCCTTTGTAATAATCTGCTAACAACAATGTTACCTACTTCGTTATTTTTACGGCTTTAACAGGCAGGTACAGGCAACTGATTCCACTGCTGTTTTAGGTGTAAATGTTTGTAGTTTTTTTTAAGTCATCCTTTAACCCTATTTGCTTATTTTTGAGCCATTGATCTTTACAACTTCGCTGAACATCATACGAATAATCACATTGTATTTTGGATACTACTCGTATTAATCTGATGACTTCTTAAATTAAAAAATCCGTCTTTGTACTACCGCATTCAGTTTTTTTCCCGATCCGAGACGTGTGCTTATCCCTTACCCTAAACTCCCACATTGTCCGTTATGCTTATCCCAAGTTCCTCTCTTCCTATGTACCGTGCGAAATGATTACAGTCCTAAAAAGGCTTATTTAAGGTGGGTCTTAAAAAGTCATAGGAAAATACATACAAAACAATTATGTTGCTTGTGATTTATCTATAGTAAGCAATATTTTTCTGACGTTGAGTAAAATTTGAACCGGTGATCACTTTTAAAGTGAAAACTTCTATACGTGCATTGAGCACTTTTTGCGCGAACAAGAAGGGTGAAACTCGCATCATCGGCACCGCACTCTTTCCATGAGCTGTGTGTGCTGTGTATATATTTACATAGATATATTGATGTGAGTTATTAGTATACATTATATACACAAAGAGTATATCTCTCTACATATATAGTTTTCCCTTCTATCGGCAGAGCCCAAAGATTGTCCCGCATTTTTATGAGTTAGGTATAGCTAAAATTAATTATTTTTAGACAATTTGAGCATATCGAAAACAGTATATTTAATACCATAAGACTTGGAATGATATCGAAGTGTGCTGTAAAAATTCTTACAAAAGATTGATTAACATTTTTCGACAATATAATTCCGAAGAAATGCTATTTTGATTAATTGTAAATATTTTGACTAGAATACAATTATTTAGACCGAATGTAAATATAACTATGTCTGCATTCCAGTGCTTATAAAATTTCACATTATATTTTAGTGTCACTATTTGCATATTACAACCACGAATGTAAATTCGGATTTACCCATGGCTACATTTCCTATAAGTAAAAGTTAAGTATCAGTAGAATATTAAAATAAGTGTATTTCTAGTGTATGATATATGATAACCATTAGCGAAACACGTTGAATGATGTTATCTGTCATTCCCTTATTTAGTTATTTTTCATTTTTTAAGATTCATCATAAACTTCTAATAACGTATTGTTGCATATAATAAGTTTGAGTATATAAAAATAAAATAGTTATGTTTAAATCAAAGCAGGCTTTGATTATTAAATTGATTTGAGATAACGCGTAATGGTTTCTTTTAATATTGGATTGGTTACTTTTAACAGACTTATTTAAAAAATAAAGACCAAGCACACTTTTTATTGCGATACCGTTTCTTTTGAGGACATTCACTAATCACAAAAGGAAGCGACGGCGCTCCATGTACTCTCGCACCCTACCATGGACAAAACCAGTTGTCTGTGTAGCCGAAGTGTTCCTTAGTTGAGTCCCTTACCAAACAATGTTATTTCAAGTTTGTTTTTTACTTTTTATTTGATAATTAACTTTCAAGCCGAATTCATTAGATAATTCTTTTATATCTTCATATCCATCTATCTATTTCAATAAAAATAATCGCCGAAAATTATGTAGGTACGCTAGGACTTTTTTCGACTACACCAAATTGGATTTTTTTTTATGATTGTTATTATGAGGACTTGGTTTGTTTAAAAGAAAATGAAATGATAACCAGAAAAGTTACTTTTTAAGTCCGCGACTCTGCACTACCTGTGGGAAGCCGAGACAGGTATAATTATTAAAACAGCTTTTTCAGAAATTTTTAAAATAATACAATACAGTACAATGTTCTCCTGATCAGCTAGTTCGTAATATTTTATAAACGTATCAATGAGAAAACATATAAACTTAATAAGAAATAAGTTGTGTTACCCATAAAACAATCATCATAATTATAATAATTCTCTCTCATTAGTTGTATTATAATACTTTCTAAAACTAGAAAGTGTTTAATAAGTATTTTTTGAAAAAAATATACGTTAAAAAAAAGCTTTTTTGTCAATCATTGCTAAAATTAGAATACATGTGAAAATTTAGCTTAATTGTCTCATAGCATTCAATTTCTCAATTCCATTATCACCTTTTCTGCGAGTTGTACAGTATTATTTTACTACTCGAAAACACAATAGCTAACTCCTTTCTCTACACCTCTCGCTACTAAAAATGTGCTACACGCCATAAATATGAATGGAATTTAGTAACTCTACGGATTTCTAAATAAACAGTTTTATGTAGGTACTTTGGTAAGTTTAGAATGATACATACAGAAGTCAAATTTGATGTTATCAATTCATTTTCTTTATCAAGAGAACCTTCAACTATATTAATAGCTGACCGACGCAACCTCGTTTGCGTCTTTTATTGCCCGTAGCGAAAAATTTTCCCCCGTATAGGGTTGATTTTTACACCTTGTGTCCGAAAAACCCCAATATCTTATGAAACCCTATTTTTTTCCAAAATAAAATATAGCCTATGTTACTCGTGGATAATGTAGCCTTCGAATGGTGAAAGAATTTTTAAAATCGATCCAGTAGTTTTAGAGCCTATTCATTACAAACAAACATACAAACAAAGTTTTCCTCTTTATAATATTATATTATAGTATAGATATAGTAATAACCTAAAACATATTCAACTGATAGATTACATTGTGACAGCCAGTTCTGTCGATGTGTGGTTCATGAAGACCATTATAATGGATAGAAGTAAGCGGGCTTTTGATATTTTATTGAAATATGTTCGATAATCCTACTAATATTATAAACGCGAAAGTTTGTGAGTATGTAAGTGAGTATGTTAGTTGCTCTTTCACGCTAAACTATTGAATGGATTTTGATGAAACATTACAGTAATATATCATCGTCAGAATGAAACATAGGCTACATTTTATAAAAATACTAGCTTCGCCTCTCAGCGTTGCTCGCGGTTATCGTCGTATTGCGGATAACATCGCGGGGTTCAGCTAGTATTAAATATAATTAAAACATGGCCTAACAAATTAGTGTAAGATAGCATTTTCTTATACCAGGCACAAATAACATTGTTTCATGATTTCCTCGTACGTTATCACATAGTGGAAGGAAGAAACAATAATCGTATTTAAATGGAATACAGAAATATATTTACAAACAAATTCAAGAATGATTCAATATTCGGTATTTTATCAACGGGTCAAAGTTGAAATAACTTCTGTTTAAGAACGACGTCACTTCGTTTCATTCAAACATTAATTTGACACGTCATATGATTATATGGAACAGGTTCATTAATATAAATGTGTCCGGCTTAATACAAATACAAATGATTTTTCTTCGAAGCTGCTTTGTTTGTTTATGTCACCAAATGTTAAGTTGATTGTGTAGCATTCCTGGGAAAATTTTATCACTCGGCGCCAATGACGTAGTGACTTGGGCGCCATCGAATCCTATAGATATACATAATTTATTTACTTATTTTTTATTCGTTAATGGCGGTGGTATATGTAATATCTGTTAAGTGACTATTTGTAAAAATATGTGTGTGTGATCGACAAGTTTTACGCGATAAATATAATCGTTAGTTATTGAGGTCACTAAATAATACATGTGGTATTACTTTTATTTAGAATAATGTTTTTAATACAACCTATTAATGATAAAATCTTTACACTTTATTGCGTTTACTTTATTTTAACATCCAACAAACAGTTCCTTATACAGTTCCACCAAAGAGCATTTTTTTATAGAAATAACCTAAGCTTGCAACTTATCAGAGTTGTTATTAAGTGTAGGTATGTTCAAAAATTCATTTATAAGAATTGTATATTCAGACACACAGAAAAGCAATGCAAATATTAGTATTTAAATATAAGTACATTGATTTTCATGATCATATTAATTGTATTAAAACAATGAAACCGTTTATAATGGAATAGTAGTATTCCAAGAAAAATACCTTTGTAGTATATATTACTAGCTGAACCCCGCGGTGCTACCCGCGGTACGATGATAACTGCGGGCAACGCCGCGAGGCGAAGCTATATATTTATAAATAGTAGCCTATGTGTTATTCTGATGTATAAGCTATATTGTGGTAAAGTTTCATTCAAATCCATTCAGTAGTTTTTACGTGAAAGAGTAACAAACATCCATACATACATACATCCATACTTACAAACTTTCGCCTTTATAATAGTAGTAGGATGTCATTCAAAGTCATGACAGATTGAATCTCATATTACTGAAACTAACTACATTATTAAAATATAATCTTGACTAAGAAAGGTTTCTTTACTCAGTAGAAATTAAAAAATTGTGTAAAGGGTTACCAACTAGCAAAGTACTTGCGTAAAGCTCAATCAATCAATCTTAGCTGTCACAAGTGTCGATAACAATTTATATAGAGGGGTTCTCTCAAATAGCTTTGAAATCCTTAAATCTGTAAAAAGACAGTATAATTATTAACTTCTTTAATTTTATTTCCTACCATTTGCTCTGAGGCTAATGAAAGAAAAATATATTTATTCTACTATTTTTCTTTAAAACTATCAAGACTTCCACTTTTTTTATGCCTAGCTGAATATTTTTCATCAACATTTTTTTTTGTCTTGTACAGTATTTGATGTGAATTGAAGACAGTACTCGTGTCATGATTTTCAACTTATGTTCTAACAATTAACTTAATTATTTATTAACACATTTAAAATTAAATAAAAATATATAATAATTACTTAATTTCATATTGTTTTTTTAATTAAATGCTTATGATATAGCAGTGTTATTTTATACATACGATTATTATATTTTAACTTTCGGAATAGGTGATAAAAAAATCTTTATTTTTATAATGGATTACGGCCACTAAAATACTTCATGTTTGAAGTTTCGACTGTTTGTACAAGTTTAAACTCTTGCAATTTTAGTGTAATCAAGTTACATTTTATTTATTTTATACCTACCTTACTTTATAGAGGCCATTGGATATTTTATGTATGTATCTGATTGCAATTCCATAGGTCACCGACCCAGTACACTTAATTTGTTATTAATTCTTTATAACATCGTAAACGTTATTGATCATTGACCGTCCCGAAACTCTAAAGCTGTCGTCAACCTTAGCTTATGACTCATCACTTCTTGCCATCTGTAACTGTTAAGTTATTGCAATATAGTACCAGTAACCATCGATACCTATGTAGTATACATGTAGTAACACTCTACAATCATTCGTCAGGCAAGGAAAGGTGATTAGTTATTAAATATCATTTCAGACATATTCATTTAACAGGGCTGAAGAAATTGGCATTATTACCTATACCTACTTGCCATTTTTTTCATACAATAAATACACTAAAAACAATCTTAGCCAGCGATGTCTTTAACACTCACAGTCGTTACGAGTCCAGACGTAACAAATACAAGAAATTATTTTGATAAATAATACTGCGTCTTACTCTAGAAATGCCAAAATAATCACATATTTTTCAATATTAATTAACTCTAAATCGCTTCATTAATATAAAAATACTATTTATACATGATAATATTTTGGTATTTATAAGTAGGTTTGACGTCAATGAACCGGAAATCCGCAAGTATTAACTTTAATACTGTGAAAAGTATGGAAAACTCATAGAGGATTTTTTTTTCACTTTCGATACTATCGAGTAATTCATTGATGAATTTTAAAATGGATTTTTGCGCGTCTTTGCATAGTTGGAGGATACCAGATTTTGGAGGTAGGTATCCATGAACATTATTTGACTTTGTTTCAACAAAATTGTATACTATGTGTACCTAGTAAAACTTTGGATTTGAATAATTGAATTTACCTGTTACTCACCGCCCAGGCATTCGATCACAACAGTTTATGCAAACATTTTATTAAAATTAAATTCTGCGATTTTGTGTGACGAATTTTGATGGTTTCCTCCTAACTCTGAATAATATTTTATTCTTTGAAAATGGTATTGGTTTTCAATTAGGCAATAATATAAAAGTTCAAAATCACTATGTCACCGATGACAATGAAACCTTCGCCGAATTAATTACAAATTGATTTTGGTCAATCCTCTGCAAATTGTTTCCTTAAGAAATTGTAAAAATTGGCAATTTAAAAGAGTTTATTATTTCCTTTGTTAGTTGAATATAGTTTTTTTTAAATAACAATGTATTCGAGGGTTTAACTAAAAACTATTTATTGAACATTTTTTATGTAATCATAAACTTTGTTTTTGGAAAGCAAAAAGATGTGGATAAAAGAAGCTTAAAGAAATACGTTCATGATGTCATTTTATTGCAACCGATTTTATTACTCGTAGCTTGATTTTGATTTTATATGTCTGTTCTTATAAATAAATAAATATTCTGGACATCTAACACACAACGCCATCTAGTCCCAAGCTAAGCAGAGTTTGTGTTATGTACTAGACAACTAATATAAATACTTATATACTATTTTTTTTGTAAATAGTTACATATTATACATAGAAAACACCCAAACTCCGAAACAAAGTCTTAGATATGTAATTGAGGTTACCTAATACGTCGCTTTAATTTTAAGTAAATCCATACTTTCTAATAGATTCTTGAACAGTATGCGGGTTAATTAAAAATGCATTTAACGGTTTTGATGTACCGAACTGTGTTATCATCATCATCATCAGCCTATTGCAGATCACAGCTGGTCATAAGCCTCTAACTATGTAACTGTTTACTAATAATTAATGTTCTTTACGAGTAACATCTCGAAATGCTTAAAAATATGTAAACTGTGAGGTTAACGTGATAAGCTCTAAAACATACTCGTATTTTAACTCATTCTAACTTTACTTATTTTATTGAGGCTACTACGCTACCTACAAATAAATGTTACGTGCGTCCACAAAAGTTAATTTCTTAATGAAAATCATTATTTATGCTTCACTATGTTTATGTATGGAAAACTTCACAGTGATTGGTTAATGTATATTATTTATTTATTTTTATTGAAAAAGACAACTCCTGTGCCTGCAAATAAATTCTGTGTCGCGGAAGACTATAAACATAAATGAAATGAACACGAAGAACACCCAAACTAAGAACAATATGGCCCGCATATAAAATTTTGCCAGATAGATATTTATTCTAAATTAGATTTTTATACCTACATGTTTCTAGCCCTCGATAACTTATTATAATTATTAAATATAATCAGTTATTTAAGGCTTAAAATCTATTGATCAGAACGTATTATTATTTCTTTTTAATTACTGTTTATTAGAGGTGATGTTATATATACTTATATAAAATGTATAAACATTACAAGCATTGGAGTCTCGTGACCTGCCGTTGGAACAGTTATATTTATGATATCTAAATTGACGCCATAACGATTATGTGACGCCCTCAGCAACATGTTATTTTTTAACCATTTCCGTCTTGTGATAAAATCTAATAGTCCAAAAAAATTAATTCTTTTTTTTTAGCAAAACAAAGAAGATGGTTAATATACGACAGTAAATAACCTCCTTCTGTAAATTTTATTTTTATATTTAATTAATTAGGGGATAATAGAGAGGCGTAACGGCATCATAAATATGAAATTTGTAGATTTATCGTTAAAGTACACTTCGAAAGGACAAAAATAAAACGCACCACATTCTGTTTATAAATTATTATTTAATATTACTTAAACTTCAATATGAAAAGCTACAACTCATGTTACTGATAATTATTATTGTTGAAACATAATCTACGTTGTAATCTACGATATACGAATTGTATAAACATGTGTATAATTTTTTTCACTTAAAAAAAAAATTAATTCAGTATCACATCTATTGAGAAAACACATAAACATATATAACATTGAATTCTAAAACGTATACATAATCACAAAGCAACATACATTCAGATCTCAAGATAAATATCCTGTTAAACTTTCTAAAAGGAGGAGTTTTCATAACAATAAGTATATAATAAAGATCTCACATCTGTGAAACACAATAAAGTGCCGTATAGATGATGCACCAGGTTAATAATTAGATTCAATAAATTACACCTACCATAAATCGAATTCTCTTAGCGCCTTTACTAAAATATATACGTAAGTTCAATAAAAAATTAAGTGCCTCTTTCTGAGTGAAATGAATGAGTTCATGTTTAGAAATATGTAAAGTTAGTGTGACTATGTATATAAACCAAAATGAATCACCGAAATGCACCATATTACATAATTTATTATTTTATTATGTTTGTTATTGTCAGGATAAGGTTTGTATAGAAGAAAATTAAAAGAGCAGTTGAAGTATAATATTTTCTTAGTTCGCTACATTACACTTCCCGTGGGACGCTCAGGCAAGCATAAATGCTAAATCAAGATTTTCGGAAAATTAGACAATATTCCCGAAAAAATATATATTAGAATGAAGTTCGTCGGTTCAACTAGTAGAAGATAAACTAATTCTACTATTTCATAGTTTTAATAGTGGCTTACAAATTGTAAAAGGGTAAATCAATGAAACAGCTAAATTTTATCATAACATGTATGTGTAGTCCATTTCTTCAAATAGTGTCACTGTACCCACACGCAATTGTGAATATTGTTGTAAAAACGAATATACTAATTCATACAACGGCGTAAACTGACAAATCATAGTTGCTTGTGGATGTACTCGTATACCGCAGGTGGCCCGTAAATTTTGTGGCGGCTTGCCGCACGGCCCGCACGTAGGACGGCGGGTGCCCAAGGTGACCTATATCTAATATATCTATCTATTTCTAATCGAATAAACTATAAATGTGTATAGTCAACGATAAAACATCTAAATTCAGAATTGAAAATATAATTAAGTAATTAATCATGCATGTAAATCATCTGTAACATAAATAGTGATTTATAAATAAAACCAAAACAGTATCTTCCTGCGCTTGTTACAGCTTCCGGCAAACACGATGTCTACTTTGGCTTATATGTTTTGTTTCTATGGCTAGAAAAACATGACACTGACAATTTTAAAGTGACTTTTTTTAAATTTATTACTATAAATAAATATTGACACAATATATAATTTTAAAATAGTTAACATAATTAAATTAGTAATTGTGACACCAGCGACATTTACCACATATTAACAAATACATTTTTATAGTTGGGTCATATGAGAAACAGTGAGTGCAAGCAACAAACAGTCATATCTAAATACTTAGTTGTTCGTGTGTAACTGAGATTTAAAAAGACTAATCTGCTATTTTCGTTAAATTTTAAGCAACGCATATGCTTAAAAAACAACACAGAAGTTATCTATATGTTAATATTTATTGTAATAAACTATTATGACTAAAATAGATGCGAACACATTATTTATAACCGAAACAAGGACGCTATTATGATATAATTTTCATACTTCCAACTAATTTGCATTTGGCAAAGAAATGTTTAAAGAACTAACAATTCAAATAGAGGTGGTTATTCTGTTGTTGTCATCAATAAACTAAAATTCGCTATAATTTGTTGTTGGATTACTATATATACTTTAATCTCATCTGCTTACACTCCATTTTTCGATATCTCACATATCAGCTGTCACTGTGTTTTATCAGTACCAAATAAACGTTAACAAGAGACACAAATTTACTTTGATAGAACCAAAATTAGTTAAATTACTCAACTTAAGCTATATTTTTTTCTTTTGCCATTCCTGTGTTAAACGTTTAAAATATGTGACGTAAAATTTTACATGTCGCACAAAATTTAGACATAGTCTAAATACGTGCCGACTAAATGACTAACGTAATTATTACTTATAATTTTTACATTTAGAGTTTAGTTTTATTACTAAAAACAAACTTTTACCTATGATCAAATTTTAGTTGGTACTGAACTAATGTACCTAGTAAAAGCTGGTCTGATATATGATATTGAAAGTTTGACTGTAACCGGATGAGATTAAACAATATAATACAACCACAAATTTTAGTGAATTTTAAATTAGTGATGACAACAACAGAATCACCACCAGTGAGTAACACTCTAACTATACGATAGATAGGAGTGTGCAGATAAATCCAAAAATAGATTAAAGAGAAAATATAAAAGAAATTTAACTAATGTTAGTAAGTAAATCCCCTCGAAGGTGATCCGACGACCTAGCGAAGGTCGCAGGAAGCCGCTGAATGCAGGCAGCACGAAACCGGTTGCTGTGGACAGCTTTGGAGAGGAGGTCTATGTACAGTAGTCGACGTCCTTCAGCAGAGATAATGATGATAAAAGAAGAAGAGAAAAGCATATGCTTTATGGTAAATTTGATAATTATTCTAATGTATATTCTAAAATAAAACCTACGGTATAATTTTCTCATAAATATTTCTTTGTTTCATATTATTTTTATTTGTATTATTTAATGCGCTTTTTAACTGATATTTTCATTGGCAGTATTTTTATAGTTTTCAGTATTTTATAGAACAGTTTAATGTATAGGTTAAACAACAACATAATTATAAACATGCAAATTAATCTTAAGTGTTTGCGTATTTGAATGACTACTCTTTATTACAAATTCTAACACGAAGTAGGTTGTTTGCGAAGAATGTGAAGTATTTTGTATTTACATAAACATTTTTCTGATTTTAGAACTACTTAACCTTACCCACTCGACCTTGTTATATTTAATATTTAAATATCTAAATCGGTTTTAATAAGACTTGTGATAAAACCAGAAGTCACGACACAACAAATCTTATCGGGTCATCATATATATACTAAAAAGCCATCAAAACTCGATATCGTCCAATAAAAATAACTAATGCGAATTTGATAAATTTTATAATATTAAATGAACAACCGGGCTAATCGAATCCATGAAATGGTTACAAATTTAATTTAAAGTACGCTACTAGACAATTTATTGAACCATTATTTAGGATATCGCGGAAGTGATGGACTAAACTAGCAATCTTTGACTTGGAGCTTTACTGGAATAATTACTATTGTAGGCCTAGATGTATGGGCCAAATAATTTGGATACTGCCAAATAAATTCAGCCAATAAATCCATCCAGGTTAATTAGGTAATTAATTATTTTGTTTTTTTTTATGAAATAGGGGGCAAGGACGAGCAGAGTTATAGCCTGATGGTAAGCGATTACTGCCGCCCATGGACACCCGCAACAACAGAGGCGTTACAAGAGCGTTGCTGGCCTTTAGGGGATGAGGAAGGGGTTGGGGTCCTCACTCACATGGTGTAACACTTCGCAGGCGCTGTTTCACACCGGTTTTCTGTGAGGCCGTGGTAAATAATTAAGCACATGGAATATCAGTCGTTTTTAATTTTGTTAAAGAATGCTGGTAAGAATCTTTTTTTAAATAGCAGTTTACATATCGTTAAATGACTAATATGTTCCGTTGCCTAAGGAAATTTATTTATAATATCTGACAACTGTTTTCCTAAAATGAATAATAATTCTGCACGTTTGTTTGCGTAAATGCAACAATCGACTACAATTTAATGCTGGTATAAAAGTAGTTTAATTTGATTATTAGTGTCTCATTATTTCAATTTTGTGAGTGTTTATTTAAATAAAATTGAGAAAAGTAAGTGTAAAAATATAATATATTAAAAATAAACTGTATTTCAAGTTTGAAAATTAGTACAAGGAAAAACTAATTCGAAAAAATCCTTAAATGAAAAGGCAAAAAAATATTACGTGGACACAAGTGATCTGTTCATGTTGTTATAAAGAAGTCCCGAGAACTAAGGGACAGTTCAGTACGCTATATTACTAACATAATCAATGTTTCAAAACCAATGAATGAATTTCATGTTTAAGTACGTACACAGTTAAATTATAAAATAAAATAAAAGCAATAAGCTTTATAAGTATTAAAGTAATACCTATATATAGCTATTCTTGTATATTATTATCTTATCATGAAACAATTATTTACTCATAAACAGGAGTAAAGAAATTGCACTTGTCTTTTTCCTTCAAAAACTTTAAATTTTCTAAACGACAGAGGAATGGTAAATGTAAAAAATAACGTTTTAATTGTTTATCACAATTTCAAGACTCAAATAGCACTACGCATTATGTCATTGGCTGATCGATAAATGACATGCCAGAGCCGATCATGATCTTGTCATTTCGTTACTCGTGCTATTTTAATGGAGACAAGATGTATTTCAAACAAACAAAAACATAATATTATTATAAATGTCACATGGCTAAAAAAAAATAAGTTATAACATCACTGTAGAAATAATGAAATATTTCATTATAAGTGAGAATAATATTATTGTCTTTTGAATTTTTAATCAAGCATTTAAATTTAAAAAGAATATCCCCACCTTCAATGTGTGTATAACATTATTGATTCATATCTATACTAATATACTCGTAATAAAGCTGAAGAGTTTGTTTGTTTGAACGCGATAATCTCAGGAAGTGTTGAATAGTCCATTTATCGAGGAAGGCTATAGGCTATATATAATCACGCTACTGCTAATAGGAGTGGAACAGTGATGAATAATGTTTTAAAAACGGGGGATAATTTTCACGCTACGGGCAATATAAGACGCAAACGAGGTTGCGTGGGTCAGCTAAGTAATATATAAATCAAACTAAAATAAAAACTGTTGTAACAAACAAAAATAACGTTCAGTCATTTCACAATGTCCTCCTGTCTTATATAATTAAAGTTTTACAAATTTATTATTCTATAATATAGAAGTTCTGTTTCAGATTCATTAAAAAATATCAGAGACGAACACCGGTACAGATATTTTTTCCCTTGGATACGTATGAGTATATGGATATTGAAGACATCGTCGTCTGTATATTTATTATCTATATATATATAAAAATTAAACCCGTTTTCCGTTATCACGACATAGCATGAAAACGGCTTGACCGATTTGGCTGATTTTTTTTTGTAGTTTTCTAATACTCTGTACAAGGTTCTTACGGAAAAAAATATTAAGAAAATCTCTCAGAAAGATTGAAAAATATACATTTAATTTTGCATTTGCATATTTTAATAAAAGCGCGTTACGAATGTCAACGTCATTCAATTTAAAACAAAAAACTCTGTGGTGATCTATGACACCACAGACATAACCGCGCAGGATATTATCGATTCTAGTTCAAATTGAATAGGTACGCATACATAAGATAGGTCAGCTATACAAAATAAAGTAGTGCATCAAATTTACGCTAAGGCGGTACGAAGTTCGCCGGGTCAGCTAGTTTATATTAAAAGGGTAGCTATTCATAATGACGTTATATCACAACTGTGCAGTAACATACATATTTCCCTAGTAGCAGGATGAACATGTGTAAGTAGATGGTGAAAAAAGATCTTTACATACTTATTCAATAAGTTATACTAAGTTAAGATTCCGATAAATTTAAGTGGCAGTTTGAATGTGTAACTGGTTATAGTCAGTTTCGTTTCGCACTCATACTCATCTCATCACTCATATTGCCCGTTTATTAAAGTATTAAGTCACTAAATCTTTATATAATCTCAGTCTGCTATCGGAAATACATATAATTTTTTTAAGATATTTATGAATTAATAACATTTAATATTCATTAAATATTATAATATGTTTGGTTTGGTTAATATTTCCAGCCTTGTCACACTCCATTAATTATATTATAATTACAGAATTTTGATAAATTATTATGTATTCAATAAATTGAATATGTCAATATTATTTCTATGTCATTGATTTAACTCTTTTAGGACTTTTGCTTTTATAGAATACTAGCTTTCGCCCGCGGCTTCGCTCGCATTTGATAAAAATATCCTAGGTTACTTCTAAGAAACCTCTAAGAATATGTGTACAAAGTTTCATGATCGGTTAAGTAGTTTTCGTGTGAAAGCATAATAAACAAACTTACTTTCATCTTTATAATATTAGTGTAATTTTTTTGGTACGTCATCAGTAGATCAGTAAGCTCCTATTATAAAGTGCAACATCTTGCCATTACCGTGCATGTATATCAGGGAACTGTGCCTATTTGTGCGACAACACCCAGAGTGCTTTGCCAAAGATGAAGAAGTTTCCAAACGAATTGTAGCATTTAGAGATAAGTTTAAACTGTATTTCCTTCCGGACTATATAATAAAAAAATAAAATAAAATAATATAATAAACCGTTGACGTCTGTGAACGTTTTAGAACAATAACGTTGTATGTAAGACGTCCGAAATATTTATTATTTATTTATTATTATTTAATAGACTTTAAATTATGATATACTTAGTTGTTTACGGGTTATCGTGATAATTCGTAGCCTATGCAAAGTTTTAAGAATCAAAGCATCGCCATGGCAAATTTCATTAAAACCGGTGCAGCCGTTTAGACGTAAAAGTGTAATAAAGAGACTTAATTACTTTCGCATCTATACTAACACTTAACATTGGCAATGCATTGACTACCCCTCCGACCCCGCGCCCTCTTCACCACTTTTTGATGTTTTTTTTTCCGATGTTTAATCTATATCACTGGAAAGATTCATGAAAATCCGTTCATTAGTTTTTTCGTGAAAGAGTAACTAACACACACACACACACACACACACACACACACACACACACACACACACACATCCTTACAAACTGCTGCGTTTATTTTTTAAACTATTTTTTATGAAGAGTATTAAACTAAACCAACAAACAAATAACTATTATATAGTTTGTTGAGGTTACACTTAATGTAATACTTTGTTAATTTGAATATTTCAAATTCCTGAAATGTTTAATTTAACCCCTTTGTTAAAGAAAAACAATATTGATGATAGGCAATGGCGGCCATGCGGAGAATGGACTAGGAATCTGTATAATTTGATAATATGAAAAAAAAGGGTTTGTGAACTTGTAAAATATATTATGGTGTTTGATTTAATGTATCATGATTTAAATGGAAAAAAACTATTTCCGAATACAAAAAGTGCAACATACAGACGACTTTTTTCAATCTTTTAATTATAATTTTTTATATCACTTAAACCAGTACCATAAATAACACCTTTTTTGCCGCTACAGTAACTCTAAGAAAGTTTAACATTAGTAATTTGTGAACATGTAAAATATAATTTCAGTATAATACATTTACAACCCAAATACGTTCTTTAATAACTACTTGATGAATTTTAAAATCTCGTGAGGTTGAGTATAAATTGCAATGATCATTTTTAACAATATGAGCAGAGCGTACATCGACCTTAAAGGGTCAATATTCGAAAAATGGAGGCATCGAACGGTTATAATCATGAAACATAATATACGCGTATAAAGAAACCATTATGTACCGTTTCTGATTGCAAGCTTTTCACAAAAACAACTGGATCGTTTGAATATTTCTGAACCTTTGCATTCCACTTGTTACAATTTTTTATTGAAATTTACTAGTACCCGTCTACTACTGCTACTATCCGCTGGATGCGTGTAGCAAAGAACCAGTTGTTGTGAGGCATGTTTATTTATTTATATCTTTATTGTATACATACAAAAATCCAGAAAAAAACGGCTGTCTTATCGCTCACGGCGATCTCTTCCAGACAAACATGATGTTTAGGCATATGTAAAACAGTGGCAGTCTTTCGGCTGAGATGATGATGATAATGTATACTGCAGTAGGTACACAGAGAGACTAGTTTGCACATTCATACTTAATATGAAGAGAAGAATAGTCTTGTCTAAAAGTAAAAGTGTAAACGAGCAATTAAGAAATAAAAAGCCAGTTGCCATTCTTATCAGTGAAATTTTTCACTATCGTTTGTATTTTACTGATAAAAGCATATTTTTAGTGCATGGCTTAGTTCACCAAATTACTAATTAAGCCAAATTTCAAAAAGTGTTAATGCACTTTTATTCCATTTCGTGATAATAAAATAAAAATAAATAAATATTCCGGACATCTAACACACAACGCCATCTATTCCCGAGCTAAGCAGAGCTTGTGTTATGAGTCCTAGACAACTGATATAAATACTTGGATACTTTTTTTTGTAAATACATACATATTATATATAGAAAACACCCAAACTCCGAAACAAATATTTGCAGATCATACAAACATTTGGTCCGACCCGGGAATCGAACCCGAGACCTCAAGCTTAGCAGTCGCATACGCTACCACTACGCCACCGAGGCAGTCTATATGTTAAAACAACATATATTCCGGGATCCCCGGAACCAATTTTACAAATGATTACTATCAACCTAATTTTTCGTGAGTGGCTTCACCTTGATGAGATCCCCCCTTTCCCTGTTACAAAAATTCTCGATTGCGGTAGGTAACAGGGGCAGCAGGGACAAAAAACTTTTGAGCGTAGGACCGGGATAACGTGTACCACGCCATTTGTAGGACAATGTGGCTGTTAAATTATACAAATACGAACTAAGCAACTGTTAAAAAACATGCTAATTGAAAATAATTTTTGATGACCTCGTTATCGACACATGTTGAAAAGATTAAACCATACATTTGGTAGAACAAATATTTTTTTCCAATAAGCAACAATGTCAATTAATATTTATATAATTTAACAGCCACATTGTCCTACAAATTATATTATTACAAATAAGAACAGTGTTCTTATCTATACTAATAATAAAGCTAAAGAGTTTGTTTGTTTGAACGCGCTAATATCAGGAACCGCTGGTCTGATTTGAAAAATTATTTCAATGTTGGATAGTCCATTTATCGAAAAAGGCTATACGCTATATATCATCACGCTAATACTAATAGGAGCGGAGCACCAAGGAATAATGTTTCAATGAAGGGGGATTTTTTTACGCTACGGGCAATTGAAGACGCAAACGAGGTTGCGTGGGTCAGCTAGTTTCTAGTAAAATGTCTTAATATATTTAAATTTTTTTTTTTTAAATAGAATGATTATTAATCTAAATTCTAAACTATGGAATAAAAGTGCTGCATGAGATTCGAACGTGCAAAGAAGATTCTTTGATTCTTTCACAGTCATAGATTCACTTCAATTCACTTCACAGCTAAGTACAGTATGATAAGCGAGCGCTTTGGCCATTAAATGGCGAAGATCACCATTTAACATAACTTAAGCAGTCATTATTCATAGAATTGAATAAATTTCAATACTGTTTTTTTTAATTGTTACATTAAACTCCAATCCAATGCTCTGAATATTGGGAGGAGAATTATTAAAGGTACATTTGAAATGCTTGTGATGGGTGGTAACCCATGACAGACAGATAGGTACTCTTTAAGACGCCATTAATAGTGAACATACAATAATGAATATAAATTAATAAAATTTCTATCGCAGTCTTTGATTTCTTCCAGGCAACCTTTAGAAGAACTGCTGTATATTGGACTGGATAGTAGTGTAAAGATTCAAGGGCGCATTTATAATTTAGATCTAAAGATAGATTATTTTTACACATGTAAAAAATTTGCATAGCATAATAAATACATTTGATGACCCAGTTAATTTAGTAATTAGTGACTCTGACTGCCAATACCACGGTCGTGGATTCGATTATGTGATAAATACGATCGATTGTTCTGAGTCTTATAAACCTCCTTTAATAGTACACTGCTGAACATAAGCCTCTTCTTAAAATTTATCTGTAATATGTATTAAAAATATATAAGCATGCTTATCAGTAGTTTGGTTAGCAGAGTCCAGACTTTACCAACTTTGGGATTAGACAATTGTGCATAAGATGTGTAATGATATTAAGTAGAAAAATATCTTTGAGAAGCTTAAGTAACCAAATTATATTGTATTCACTGTTATATAAAAATCTGTAAAAGATTTAGAAACAGTTTTGCAGGTAGGAGTTGCCTGGACAGGTTCTGATCAACATCTTGGAGTGAAAGATCGACCAGTGAACTCGGCTTTTTATTAGGGTGCATTCTTTGTTACAACAAAAAAACAGGAAGACGCAGCGGAATGTGACCTTGCCGCAATTCTCAATTGAAATTTTTGCGTCGTGTGTGCACCAACCATGACATTTATTTTAATCTGCTTCTTTTCACTCTAAGTGGATACTTAAAATAAAGAAAGAACTTGTAATTTTGTTTAGTTAAACGGTATAGATATTTGTGATAAGTTTGATACATCATTTTTTATAATTTAATTTACACAAGAAGTTATTTGTGCCAAAACAAAATTGATAATAATACACATAATGAAAAGACTGAAAAAGCCAAAGATTATTATTAAAACTAAAAGGTTTTATATCGTTAATGGAAAATATTTGTGTAGGACACATACAAACATTTTTAATCTTGCTATCAAATACTTTTGAAACTTTTTTTTAAACTTATTTTAATTAAGAGACCTTAATAATTTTTTGGATATATTTTTTTTCTATTTTAATACCCTACTCAATAGATTCGTTTGTTCTTCTTTGTAAATCTATTCTTTTTTATGTCTACAACTATCTTAGAACTTTTGAATTTTGAAGACAAGGGTAGTGATAAATAAATTTACAAACACAAGCTACGCGTAAAAAGATAAGAAGAGTTTCCTTGCCAATCGGATTATGAAGTCTTAACAAAAATATCTTCCGCCACTTGATTAACATTAAATTAAATTCTAATCACATCTGATCACATTAGTAACGAAGCAATTAAATTTAATATTTACATAATATGTATTAACTTTGACAACATATCTATTTTTTTGTAAAAATCACTTAGTTTTCGTTAAAGTTACTTAAAGATGAGCAAAGATTACGGCAAACCGAATACAAAAACTCGTAATCAGTTTAATCCTAACGTAAAATGAACTGGAGTTTCAATGAATGGTATAATGGGTTTCCCCGTTACCGATTAACTTGTTAGTTGTTGAGGTTTGAATGCAAAGGCCTATTTATGTTTAGAATTATAGTATACTTGGTATAAATGTTTCAATTTTGTTTTGCTTCTTTTCTTTTCTTTATTGTCTTGTTTTTTTTTAATTAGAGTTAGTAATTCGATAGCGACATCACATACACACATACACATACATGTATTCAAATTTAAGTACGTGCTGCGAACCCTGGCAAGTTTCTCTACAGTGGTAACAGAACTTACTAAAGTACGCAGTACAAAATAATCTTCTGCATTAACATAGAATTCGATTAATAAGTTTAATTTATTTCCATTTGTTGTTAATAGCTCTTATTAATATAATTTAAACAAACAGTTCCTAATTAAGCAGAGCATCATAAAATTAATCAGTTTTAAACAAAATCTTCAAAGATTTTGCCTGATAATCTATGCCGTAACCAGTTTTCTTAATATTATATTTTAATACATATTAAAAAATCCACTTTAATGGAATTCTTTTCCTTTTAAAAATACTCGACCATTTATGTTATTTAATATTTAAGTTATAAATATTCTTGTTTGTGTTAAAAATATAAATAATCATTTCATTTAACAAATCTAAATTAGATTAGTAAAACTTGTTATCTATCATATAAAAATAAAATGAACAAGTTAAACTAAAAGATAATATCATTCATCATTTATGTTTTATTTTTTCATATTTTGATATAATTAAACCAACTATAGGTCAAATAAACAAATTTTTTAAAAATAAAAAAATACAAATTATGAAATTCAATGACGTTTACACTTATCGGAAATTAATTTTTTGTCAAATTAAGTAAAATAGGTGCTAAAATATTAACCTTTCCAGGTTTAAAGCCTGTCCAAGTAGTTTTCAGCGCCGCCTACAACTACAGGGATAGGTCCAATGGGCCTGTTAGCAGTCCCGGGGTGATGGTCCGGCTGAATGGGCGTAACTAACGCGGTCGTGTCTTACTGGATAGGCCCCACAGGGTGAGTGTTGTCCCATGTAGGAATCGAACCACCATCACCTTTCTTAGTAGGATTCGACAACTGCACGATCCGTGCAGTGAATTTTGTATTCATCGAAATAAGATACGGAGATGGATGGGGATTTTAGGTTAGGTTATCTTTGTGTATTAGTTTGATTCTTTTAACGGTATTCTATAATCTTTATTACTTTATTTTTCGTCTTTCCTACTCTTACACCGGACACTACCTAACACTTTCTCTTACTCATGTTTTCTCTCCATCCAATGGTTGCCTGTAAGTGATTGCCTCCGGGCGATAAGGCCGCCAATTGTACTTCCTTAATTTTAAGCTTACCTTGTAATGCATCTGGTGTACAATGAAGTGATATATTATTATTATAATTTTAATACTACATAATTCTATTTCACTTCATTCTGACAAAATAAGTTGATCAAGTGTACCTCTAGTAAAGCTTGACGCTAAAAGTAAAACAGGATTATTATTATCATTTTTTATTATACTGCAATAAGTAACCTAAATATTATATGCTTTTGTATACAACACTCAATCATACATCACATCACACTTTAACTGACAGGCAAACATTGTGCACCACTTCTTTTGTAAAATAATATAAGGTTACAACGTGTTATTGATTCCTATCAAAAATGCGAGAGGTAAAGGTTTCTTCGAATTAAAACCATTTATCCCGATAAACCGAGGTCAACTTCTATAAAGAATTGTTTACGAACGTCTTCCTGATTCAACTTGCTAAGTTCTCAATGTTACTCAAGTAAATTCCGAGAACTTACTAACAATAAACGACCTTTCCAAAGAACGTACTACTTACTGTTCGTTTATTTTTTAACTTAATTGGATTAATAACATCGTTAAAATCGCTTACAAATCAATCTATCCACAAAACACGTCAATAATTGTGAAAGACTATTTATTATTTTACGATGTACTTAGCCTTTTTTGTATGAATTGTGTAGCAATTTATATATAGTTTAATAAATTATGTCATATTTATTATTAACCATGTCCAAGCATTGATTATGCAGTGATTACAAAATAGTTAAAATTGAGATCATCTTTTGATATAACTTTACATTGTTATTATACTAAGAGAGAGCTATTAAAAATCAGTTACGTAAGCCCTGGGATAGAGATCTAATTTGATAAATCTAGATCAATATTTGTTTTATTTATATCAATTAGTGAAACCTGCTTTAGTTAATGTTAACTACGTTCCAAAAATAGTAAAGACTAAGACCACAAAATATCTACAAAAATATATAAACATTTCTGAATTAATGCGATTAAAATTAACAAACCAGTTCGGCTGTGACGGAATGTGGAAAATTTTAATATATTTATCAAATAAAAATGGTCCGTCTACGGCATCGATTTAATTTTGTTTACTCTTTGAGAGGGGTGCAGTAATAAGATAGCGATATTTATGCGCAAGCGGCGCGTCGCGGTTTCCGCTGGCGCCTGCGCGTGTCGCCAGTCGCGGCCGACATTTTCGCGATGTACACCCGTGAAACAAAATTAATGGCTGGTTCATTCAAAACCTTCTTACAGATACCTTTCAACATTGGTCCAAGACTCAAAAGTTCTCAGAATTATTATTACACAACTTGCTGTTTCTAATAACTTTGTAAACTTTGTATGGTTAAGTTTCATTCAAAACAGGAATTGAATACTGAAGAGTTAAAAACTGCAAGAAGTCGATATAACTTATTTGATATGTGAAGTTGATATAACTTATTTGGGGTACCTGACATGGTGGAAAATTCAGCAGTAATGTTTAAGTCAAAAATAATTTCCGATATTGAATAAAAAAGTGTTATCTGGGGTTTCATTAACAATCGTTAACGGTGTAACACTTTATATTATAATTCAAATATAGTAGTGACCTTAACAATCCTAACGGTAAGCCTCTTTATCATCCATGCCTAAAGAACAATAGTGATTTTTTGCTAAAATTTTTTTGCAATGTTAGATAGACTAATCAGTTATTGTCGTTAAAAACTTAATGTTATCTTGTTGTATGAAATATGATGAATTTTAGCACTTACAGTGATTGGGTGCTTTAGGTCAATGCATTCGATGAACAGTTATACGTCCAAAATTAAAATATCAATCACAGGTATCAGTAATTTATTGTGTTTGAATGAGCGATAATTATAAGTTTTGGACCTTTGATAATAACAGTAAACATTGATTAACGCACATTCGTTTTGAAGTGCGGTAAAATGTGATTCTTAAGGCATGAACTGGCCGTTTGTAAGTGAGATATCAATCATCGATTGTGTGTCAGTTGTGAAAAAAATTAATGGTTGTGTTGTTTGTGGAATTGAATTTTTAGAGGTTGTGACATCGAAATACCTGCACACAGTTCCTAATGCCGTTATGTGTTAATATTCTAAATTGAGTGTAGCTTTTTAAGATATCGTTGCAAAAAGAAAGTTAAAAATTAGATGCAACGATTGACAGAGACAAAACGTTTGAATTTTAAATAAAAATGCTGTTGATTAAGCACTTAAACTCTACATTAACCATATTTAATAAGAGAGGGGTAAATTTTATTGAGTCCTATAAAAATTCAAGTACATACAATATCAATACTAAAAATATTTTTCGCAATATTAATTTTAGATTAATCAAATAATTTAACATCGTTTCATACACTTTATTTCTATTGACTCAGGTATATATTTTTTATATTTACTGCTGTGGTTGTTTATTGTATGTTTTTTCAAACATGCACCCACCATCGCAGGGTGTGACTGCCTTTTCCTAATTCCTCCAACTTAATTGGAGGCTTTTTATATCAAGGACTTTTTATTATTTCCGAAATTGGTTAATGTATCTACAACTATTCCAATAAACTATTACTACTGTATTATCAGGGTATGGCTTGGAGCATGCAAAATTTATTTTTAATATAAAAACTTACAACAGAAACAATTTATATGCTACTTACATGGGCCTTAGTTAGCTAATTATTGTATGTTTATGTTTCACTATTGACATAATTATATCAAACTTATGTCAATAAATAAATGTTAATTCCAATATTTATGAGGAATGACTTGGGAAAAGCAAAAATTAATCATATGTACCTTTGCGAGGTCATTTTCACGACAATAGTGTCGTCTCATAGGAGCATAACGATGATCTAATTATTTGCTGGGTATATTCTCTTAATAGTTCTAATTTCAAATCAAACGCTAAACATCTACAATGCTTTACAGGTTTTAATTAACCATTTACTGAATTAATTTATAAGCAGTAATTTCGTTTATCACCGAAAACTTGCATCGGAACTAATATTGATATTCATTGATTTACCTATTATGCTTAGCATTTTTTTAAATCAAGACTCTTTCTCGTATCTTCTTCATCGTGTTATAACACACGAAGAAAGTTTATTATATTGTGTATATAAACAGAAGAATATTTTTTATTTAAGATTCATTTTTAAATGCCTGTATATTTTATTTAAAAACTTATGACTACCACAACATGACGTATATAAAAAACGCGCCTCACTTAATTTAGAGTATAGTGATTTTTTTATTAATCGGAAACGGCAGAAATGGATCTCATAAAAAAACTATAGGTACAGTGATTTATAAGAACGTAGAGTACAATTATTCCATGCAACGATTATAATCTAATAGTTTCCCGTGATTAAAATAATTAGTTTGACAGACATCTTTACCCGAATTTACTAAATTTATATGTTAAACAAACCAATTGCGTACAAAACATATTATTTGGAGAATAATCAAGATGATCTTATTTGATAGTCTAGTAGAATAGGAAGGAAAAACTTAAAAGTTATTACAATAAATCGTTATCATTCCATGCGATAATGTCAATGTCAATAAGTAAATAGGTATACTTGGTTAATTAATCTGATGCGTAGTCTACTGGTGCTTATCGAACTAGCGAAGATGGAATGTTACTTACATTTGTTTATTTTAGGGTGTCATAGCTAACTCTACCTAATGCTAAAGTAGTTACTATTTACAATCGAGTTTAAAACAATATCCGTAAGAAAGTCATGGCACATAATCATAAATAAATATTTTACCAAAAGAAGGCCATAGGTGAGTAACCTACTACAAGTAACTGTCAATGTAGTCGGTTTACGACTAAAAACTATACTTATCTATTTGAATTGTCATCGAGACACATAGGTATTATTGTTATACTCTAAGTGACTGTCTGTATATTCCTTAGTGTATAAAGATCACTTAAAATTTTGAGTTTGAGTGTATGTTAACTTAATTCTATAACAAAGAATAGTAACAATGCTTGTATTACGACATTATGTTGTAGTATTTTAATAGCTTTCCAACTAACTTCAATAATAAAGGTTTTTCGCATTTGTGTAAAATAATAATATTTTTTTTATGGAATAGAGGCTAAACGAACAGACTTATCACCTGATGGTTAGTGATTATCGCCGCCCATGGCACCCACAACACCAGAGGCATCACAAGTGCGCTGTATTCTTTGTGATATAGGAAGGGCAGCGGGGTATAGGGTATGAGCCTCCGGTATCCTCACTCAATTGGTGAAACACAGCGCAAGCGCTATTTCACACCGGTTTTCTGTGAGGCCGTAATATCACTCCGGTCGAGCCGACCCATTTATGACGAAACGTGAAGCTCACAATATTTAGGGATTTGTGGAGGAGGAGCTGTGCGGCATCTACAGCGACTCGAGGGCAGCGCTGGTGACGGTGACGAACCTCGGAACCCTGCATCCTCTCGCGGCCAGTGCCGCCGAAACCTCAGTGAGGCTTTGACCCGTGGCAAAGATATAGGTTTGTACTGGATCAAGGCCCACGCCAGTATCGATGGCGCCGACCAGATGGCTAAGGAAGTGGCACTTCGTGCCGAAGGAAGTCTGACTACGACCTGTGTCCGGTTTCATTCGTCAAGCGCCAGATTCGATGCGAATCGCCCGACGAGTAAAACCGTCTATATCAGTCGCGCCACACCGCCTCCGTCACGAAAGTGTTCTTCCGGATAATAAAAAGAACGAACACTAAACTGAAACAAGACCAAAAAGAGAAAAATGAAAACAAAGACTTGTCATGCAAGAGGTAGACAGTTTAAAGAAAAAAAAAATTAGGGTTTTAGAGAAAAAAACATGTGTACAACGCAATGTGAAATGTTAATTTAAGCCCTTTTTCGGGCAATATTAATCATATTAATACCATTTTAATTGTCGGTTACGTTTAAATTATCTTGGCAGTAAATAAGGTTTCATTACTTCTGTATAATAGTCGCTTATAGTAACAAGTATCTCCTTAGAAAGGAAGTGTTAGCCACCTGCCTCGGTGGCACAGTGGTAGCGTAAGCAACTGCTGTGCATGAGGTCTTGGGTTCGAATCCTAGGTCGGACCAAATGTTTGTATGGTCTGCAAATAATTGTTTCGGAGTTTGGGTATTTTCATGTATAACGTGTATGCATTTACGAAAAAAAGTCTATAGTGTATATATTTGTATCAGTTGTCAATATAAACTCGGATTAGTTTGGGACTAGATGCCATTGTGAGTTAGATGTCGAAAAATTTATTTAATTTATTTTAACAATGCTAGCCAGGGTTGGAATAGAGTCAGTTCAAGTTTTCTTTTTGTTTGATGTACTTAGTCAGTTGTTGTTGGAATAGATTTAGCTTAAGTTTTTTTCTTGTTTATAGTCATTAGTCGGTTGTTACGACACCCACTGGATGAGTGAATGACTTTGGCTGGTGACGCTTAGCTGGTTTTTATTTAGATTCTAATAGGTATATATTCTATAGGTAACTTAATCTTAACTTAATAAAGCTTTAAAACTTTTATAGTATATTGATTTTTTCGAAAATGTAAGTTTAACTACTTCCACTGTATTGTTGCAGTTGTAGTGTAACAGTATGAAGTAGAGTGGTCAGAGAGAGACGAGAATGGAATAAGTAGGAGGAGGCCATTGCCAACTGGCAAACGGTCTTACAACGCGTTAAAAAGTACCAAATACGCGAATAATGTTAACTATATAAAGATAAAATAGTTCAGTAGTTTAAGTAACGTGTATTTTAAATCCGATTAAAATGCTTCAATATTTTAAATTACGAGTGTTATTATATTGATTTTTATAAACAACTGACTTTGTTTTAAAGCGGTAAAGAGTTACCTATGTCCGTCCGTCCGTCCTCATGAATCAAAATATCCCATGAACAATGACATACAGGTTGACAGAGTTACTTTCAAGTTTATATAATTAGTATGCATATGGAAGGATGGATAGTGTAGATTTCTGTGTGTACTTCATTAAAAGTAATTAAATTTATTTTTCATTGTCATCTTAAAATATAAGAAGAACATATTTTTAACAACTACAATTTATTATACCAAACCATAGCTCGCTGCCTTAGTAAGCTCGTAAACACCCACGAAATACATAATGGCGGTGACAAAATGCATTGTTAATCTGTCACCATACGAACCTTAGTCTTTTATACGATTCCAAATATATTCCTATTATATATTTTCAATTTTCAGCTGTAGGAACGAAATTGTAGGCAGGATTCGCATCGCAGGTGCATCGTTAAATCTTGTCTAATAAATAATGAAAATACATGCCAACTAACAAGGAATGAAATGAACTACGAGTATTATTTACCTTGATGTATTTTCCTTTTTGCAAAACCTCGCCATAATTAACACTTTAATTAGTTTGTAATAAAAAAGGAACTATGGTCCGCAGGCGTCTCACTTCTCCCGTTATGGAGGATTGGCTCGAGACGCGTCATGCTCTTGCAACTCTCTCATACCTGGTGACTCTGGAAAAGGATGCTTCGGAGTGAACCTGCGTCTGATCCGCAAGGAGCCAATGCCTGAGTGCCACCACTGCGATGGCCAGACCGTGGACACGGCGCTCCACACGCTGGCAGAATATCCGGCGTTATATTATCTCGCTCGTTAACGTGATTGCGGCCATGTTGCGGAGCGAGAGCGCGTGAAACTCTGCCGTTTCTTTCTGCGAGCAAGTTATGCTTGCCAAAGAGACGGCGGAGTGGAACCGGGAGAGGTTTAGAACTCTCCCGGCGCGCTCGGCGACTCAGGCGTCGGAGATCGCAGAACGATCTCCGTCTTCCATAAGCGCAAGCCTGAGGGTGGCAGATGAGGTCATCTGTCACCTACAAAGCGTAGGCGGCCCGAGGTACGTCGGGTTTCCAGGTTCCCCGGCATCTAGTACCCGAGACGGCGTGCGGTTTTAGTCGGTTCGAGTCCGACATGCCACCAGGAGGTGGTATCCGAGGAGACTGCCGCACAAAAAAAGAAAAGAAAAAAGGCGTCTCACCTCTAGATCAAGTGCCAAATGTATACATCAGAGCAAGTTTCAAAATGATACCAATACCGGAGAAGCTCAAAGAGATGCGCTTGAGGTGGTACGGTCACGTCATGCGTCGACTTGACGAACACATGATCAAAACAGAGAGAGATCGGGGAAGAGAAAGTGGACCTCACGACGACCTAGGATAAGAAGAGCCGACCCCGATTAGAAACGGAAAAAGGCCAGAAGAAGAAGTAAAAAAACAATAATAAATTATTTATTAAAAAAAAATTCAGGTTGTTTTTTGAATGATTTTTTTATTTGTTTTTTATTTTGAAGTACCCAGTGTCACTCTCATGACTAAGACAAATCTATTGACACTACTCACATAAAAATACGACAAGCCGTTTAGGCTTTAGGGCGTGCCAAAGAAATATACATACATACACTCGAAAAACATAACCCTCCTTTCGCCGGAGCGTGGCGGGTAAAAAAGCACTCACTTTTGTAATGTAAAGTAAGCCTGACACTAGGTTTTTGTTTACTCATCTATTATACTCTAAAAATTTGCCATTCCTATATATCACTTAAATCGTGATAATTTAGCTCTTATCATCAAGGACGTTATTGGTCCTCATTAATCACCACTTCTTTAAAATAACAGATAATTTCTATGGATACGGAATGTTGTTTACCTGTCTTACCTGTATTTTAATGTAACGCGTTTCTCTTAACCCAAATTTTGAACTACGGCATTAGCTTAGTTAGCTAAGATAAGCATTAGAAGAATTATTACATTACCAATGTTAAAAAACTGATTGTTAAATAAAAAAAAATTCTAATCTTTTAGATTTTTATATTTTTAAATAATATTTATAAAATATTTATTCATCCAAACAAATATTTACACTGCTATATTTTTCTAAGTCGTAGGGAAAAACACACATAAACCATAAAATATAAGATAAAATAAAACACAAAATATCTTGTTTACAATAACAAAAACCTCCGCTCTATTTTTTTTACAAATGTTTATGAACCAAAAACAAGAAAATATTGATCCAATTTGGATTGTTTGCTTTATTGTGGTTTAATATTAAGCACATCTCATTATATCCACGTTTTAAGACTCTAGATCCTTATATCCATTTGAAATTATATCTTAAGCAGTGGGGTCAAATTATCATATCGGTTGAATGTTTTAAATTCGTAACATACAAACGAGATGTGAGCCGTGGCATCGTAAATGTCGTGGGTCGTACCGGCGCAGTACCGGTGTCATTGTTGGTCGGCGACCACACAAGGCCGCCTAAAAGCGATGACCTCAGACCTGACTCAATCCCAGATTAAAAAAATGTAAGTTACTATCACAAAAAATGCAGCAATTAATTTGAAAACATTTCGCTTCTTTGTTAGAAAATCATCACGCCTCTAAAGAAGTAGCATTACGGTTGTATTTACTGAATCCTATATATAGATTATCATAAATCGTTAGCCGCGACCAATATTTTAATTGGTTATGATAACATTGCAAAATTATTCTCAGTATGCGGAAACTAAATTTAATGGTCAAATGTGTAGTGTGACGTGCTATTCAGTAAAATTCTTTGGAATGCTTGATCAATTAGGACATCAGTTGTCGACCGGATTATCAATATAGATATAATGTCATTGCTAAGTATTTCACTTAAGAATTTTAACGGAATTAATATGACACCAACATCAATTAATCAGAAGAGTATTTTATGATATTAAGTTTTAATTTGCGAGACTCCCCAGAATCAAGTTTTTGGTGAAGAATTTTGTTAAATATTCACCAAAACCTAATTATATTGAGAAAAATTACAAAAGCATAAATTTTATTATCAAAATGACCGTTCAAATTTAAAAAAACAAATAAGTTCTTAAAAGGAATACGTAAAACTGGAGCAGATTTCAAAACAATCGCCTTTTTGCGTAGGCGTTTAAATATTGCCAACATTCCGATGAGTTTACTTAATATTTTATGTCTATTTGTTTGTGTTCAATCTTAAAAATCTTATTTTGAATCCCTCCCACATCAGTTGTCACATTGTTGCGAAAAATTGATGAATCGCAACTTAACCCCTAAATACTGATTGGTCATTTCAATGCAGTAAATACCGCTTGGAATTCTTGACATTGGATGATTAGTGGGTTGTTGAAGGTTCAGCACCAAATATACTCCTAAGAAAATAAAACTTGATTTTCATTTATATAATCCCTGTCCTGTTGATAAAGAACGTTTGAGAAACAGTAAGCGAAAATTTGCAGATCGAAAATTGAGTTACAGTTTTTCTAATAGCAATTAGCAAATAGCAACACTTTGCATCAGGAACTTCATCTTTCATTTATTCTGCTAGATAATGGTACTTAATTGATTTATGCTGATCTCATTGTATAATTTTAAAATAACATGTAAAAAAATTTTGCATTTTGCAACAAATCATTTTGAGGAATGTCGCGATAAAATAAGGTAAATTTTAGATTGAGATACTATAAGGATATTTTAAGGTTACAGTTTTACATATACAGTTGTAGAATTTTATAAGTTTCAAAGTTAAGCCAGAGTTTGTAACTAAATCTTTACAGATATTTTTGCACGTTAGATTTTACAGCTAGAAGAGGCCGGCAATGCCTAAGACTCATGCTGGGAAATATGCCGAAACAGACGGCATACGAGCCCCAGCTATCGTGTTTCCTAACCGGTATAAGTCAAAATTAACGACCCGAAGCGCGACACTACCGCCAGCAGGACATTTGGGTAGGCTGGGGAACCACTTAAAATCAACAGAAAGATACTAAATATGAACAATTACTTCAAATCTAGACTATACTCACATTTACATATACAAAATAATTCAGTTGGTATTAACAAATTGAAAAACAACATACAATGATAAAAAATAAACATTAAAATGTCTATCACTTTCACACAAAATACGTAGATAAATATTGGAGTGAGCATTATCAATCCCAAGTAAATTTGTCATCTAAATAATCCAAAACTGTGTAATAAGCCTTTTTACATAGTTTTTGTTTTGTTAAAGTCTTATATTTTGTAATATTTAATTCTTGATATTTGCTTGGAATTTTATTGTAGAATCGCACACGCTAACATCGGAAAGACTTGCTTACTCTTTGCAATCTAGTGGTTGGCAACACGAGTTTATCTTTAAGTCTAGTGTCGATATCATAAACGTAGCTAAACTTTGTGTATAAATGAATATTTTTCTTAACATAAACTAAATTTTAATAGATGAATTAAGATGAAACTGTCATGATACCAATTTCTTTAAATTTATCCCTCAGGGACTGCCATATAACCAAGATTATAAATTGCACGAATGCAAAACAGATATTTTGAATGAAAAAAAATGAAAATCCCCCATAGGAAAATACATTATGACATTACATTATGAAAATAACTAAAGTATACTATTGTAGCTGTTTCTACATCAATTCATTGTCTTATTTTATAAACTGCGTATGCTGCAGAGCTGAGTCTATGCAACAATCCATTAATGTGTCGGCCCCACTGCAATTTAGAGTCCAGAGTAATACCCAAAAATTTCGTGGTGTTCAAAAGGCTCAACTCATTTCCATTTATCTAAATACTGGTTTTTATTTACTTATCATTAGTAATAAAAATTTAATACATTTAATGGACTCACTAGACATTATTATCCCTAGTATATATGTAGAATTATACTTATGTTATTGATAATGGTGTGGATTTGAGTTCTCATAAGATCTTTAAAGTATATAAGATTCATTTATAACAAAGTCCGAAACTTCTGTCCATGCTTGGGAAGTAAAACTGAATATTTAGTGCTTCATATTAAAATGATAGTACCTATAGGAGAAACATTGAATGTTATAGCTACTTATTCATAAACATTGACGTAACCTCTGTTATTGCGTATGATGTATTAAATTTGTAAAAAAATGTCTCTTGATACCAATTTAGACCAAAAACAAAACTTTACAGGAGTTATGTGCATTTGTAGTGTAACACAAGAAAAATTCATATTTTTACTTTAACGCTGAACATTGGCAACGTCCCTTGTCCAAGTCAGTCTTTATGAGTCAAGTTATTATTTTTATAACCTCTCAAAAAATACAGACATGTCATCCATACAGTTCAATGTAACCTTTTATATCAACACATTTTTACCACCTTGTTCCACACGGTCGGCCTTATGATTTGAATTTATTAAATTTTACTTAAAAGTAATAAAATGTTTGTATCTTATATCACATTTTATTTTTATTTCGTAAGTGGTCACTGTATCTTATGGGCGCTTACATCACCGACCCTACCAACCTTTAAAAGCAGGCTAACTACATGTCAGGCCACGCGCAATATAAGGTTCCGTACAACAACTTGACAACTTAAACTAAATAAGTTTCAGTAGGATCTAAAACTATTTTCTTTTTTTTTAACATAATTTTTTAACTTGTTCATTATAAATAACTAGCTGCAACCCGTGGAGCTACTCGCGGACTATAATAACAGCATGCAATGCCGCGAGGCGAAGCTAGTATCTTTATAAATTGTAGCCTATTTGTTATTCTGATGTATAAGCTATATTATTGTAATATTTCATCAAGATCCATTCGTAGTTTTAGCGTGAAAGAGCAACAAACATACTCACTTACATACTCACAAACTTTCGCGTTTATAATATTAATAGGATGTATGACATATTACTCTTTAACTGAATTACTCGTTGGGAAGCTAACTTAACTATGTTATGGTATAAATCAGGACTCTAATCTCTCTCTTAACGTTAATTTGTTATCTAAATTCAATGCTTGAAATTCTAAGTAAAAATATTTGACATGATATTTAAAAAATGTGATTAATTTACGATACTAGTATCTGAAATACAAATTCATGATATAAAATCTGGATTTTCATCTTGCATTTAAAACGGTTGTATAAACAATGATTTTATGTCTTATACTTGGATAAATTATTTAAACAAGTGAAATACTTTTAATAAGTATTGTCCATTATTGATATGCTGTTGTAATTGCCAATTGCTGTAGTCGCTAACATCGCAACACTCACTCGTTACCAAGTTATCTTAATTGAAATCTTAATTTAATTATTTTATAATTGTGGGATCAATGCAATTTATTAACTCAATAAAAACCAAGATTTTTCGTTCAAAGAGATGCTTATCCTGTTTAATTAAAGTATTTTAGATACCATTTCTAAAAGTCTCCATATGATAATATAAAATAAATTAATTAATTAAATTAATTACTTGTATTTTGTATTGTAAATATTTTTATAAGATTATTTGTACTACTCTGCAGCTTAGTTAATTTCAACCTATAAATAGACGAACTTCTATTAATATGTCTCATTTTCTAATATCTAATATCAAGAACTTTTTGACAAGTATTAAATAAATTGATGGTCTTGACTTTTGTTGGCTTATACAGGTAAAAGCCATCTCGATCACGTCAGTTATCAAAAACAAAATCTCATCAATATGGGTCCATTCATTTGGAAGGTACAAGGCCACAGACAGTCAAAGTAGAGACACACAAACAGACACATCCAATTTAAATCACCCCATTTGGCGTCGGAGGACTAAAGTTAATCGACACTTTTTCATATACCTTTGACTTACAAATTATCTCATCAGGGCGTCTGAATGTGACTCATAAATGATATACATAATTTGAAGGTGGCATTTATTTTGAAATATCTTGTGCATATTGTTATGACCTATCTGAATAATGACTTTGCACAGAAATTCTTGAGCCAAGCTCGCGAATATGTTTTGTTGTGAAATCTAATCTTGATCCTTATCGTTATCCGTATTATTATGGATCTAGGTTAAAGCAGTTGGTTCTCATTTTATATGCCGGTTTTATAAGCTTCTATGATTTCATATAAATTCTTATTTGGATAATTGTTTAATCAATTTATGCTTCTATTTTCTTTAATCGATTTCATATTGAGCAAATGTTCGCTATAATTTAAACACAGCAAATTAAATAGTATAAAAGTTTTGTCGTTTATAAAAACTATTATATTATACTAGCTGACCCACGCAACCTCGTTTGCGTCTTCTATTGCCCGTAGCGTGAAAATTTTCCCCCGTTTTTGAAACATTCTTCATTGGTGCTCCGCTCCGTATAGCATTTCTCGATAAATGGATTATCCAACGATTATCTACTCCAACGCACATATGCACACTGTTTTGATAGATATGATTCAATTTGAACTTTATACAGCGGTATTAAAGTGCAAATTGACTAATTGACGTTAGGATCACACCTACATTGCTTAGACAACAGTGAGTGCTTGTAATATATGAACATTATACAATAACAATAAAGCTCAAATTGACTTTACGTTTTAGTTAGAAAACGTTTGTATGGGAAAAAGAAAGAGGCTGTTTTTTGGGCTTTTCCGGCCATTATTCGAATTTTTCTCGACCTAAAAAACATTCTTGAACTTCAACGAATATTTAAAAGAAAGAATTAGCCATATTGGTCCAGGCGTCGTTGAGTTATGCGCTTACCAACACATTGAGCGATTCATTTTTATATTATAGAAGATATGTATTTATATCGGATCCAAGAGTGGTGATTACGATACCCATTGAGAATGCAAACAATGTAATAGTGCAACCTGGTGTGTGTGTGTGTGTGTGTGAACGCTGTCATTTTACTTTGATTTTCTTTTCGAGGATAGTACCTACCGCCCCGTTCGTGCTGAAATCAGCGTTGCTCCTATTACCAGAAAAAACTCAATAATATCTTTCTTGGCCTGCCCGAAAACTGACCACAAGACTTCTTAATCGGTAGTCGCGTACGATAACCGACAGTCAAACAAAAAAAAAAGTATAATTTGAAAAACTGTAATAAATTCTATTAATATTATAAACGCGAAAGCTTGTGAGTATGTAAGTATGTTTGTTGCTCTTTCACGCATAAACTACTGAATGGATTCTTACGAGTTTTTTCAATAATATAGCTTATACATCAGAATAATACGTAGGCTACAATTTATAAAGATACTAGCTTCGTCACGCGTTGTTGCCCGCGGTTATTGTCGTACCGCGGGTACAACAAGACGTGAGGTTCAGCTAGTCCATCATAAATATTTCTTGGAAAAACAACCCATGAATATGCATGCAGCGAATGATATAGCAGAAGAAGTGTGTCAGGACCCTTATTATGTAGAGATCAATTGTATCTGGCTACCACTCTGGGAAATAGGCGTAACTTTATGTATTATATACTCGTATAACTCTCGTGTCACGTTGTTGGTCACGATGAACTCCAAAACTATCTAACCAGATTTACAGGATTTTTTAAATGTGTCTTTTTCTGGCGTGCCTAAGATAGGACAGTTAACATCACACTTAGACCAATAGGAACCGAGCATCATTGCAAAGAGACTAAAAGGGAATATGTATGACAGTCCTGACAGATTTAAAAATAATGTCAAAGCATTATGGAATACGATTACTACAATAACCGATTCTAGATATAATTTCCCTTTTTAATGGAAATAGCGGGCAAACGAGCAGATATTTCACCTGATGGATAGCGATAAATGATGGACACCTCCAACACCAGAGGTCACAAGTGCGTTGCCGGCCTTTGGAAATGTGGAGAGGGGGGAGGATCATACTGAAGCGTGGCTCTCTCACGGTAGGTCACTACCTATGATTCTATCCACGATCATCTGATCGTTACTAGGACCCTGATCCTTTGTCCCTACATTTACAAATCCGTTTAAATTTTACGGACCAATGTAGGTACTAGACATGATTCATCAATTAGATAAACTATAGTAGATAGACATTAGATATCATTAAATTAGATATACTGCAGTAGATAGCCATTACATACCGTTAAAATAAGTAAATATAATTCCCGCTCGTTAAAATCCTCTTTAATGTAGAATCATCATCTTCCTAGCCTTTATTATTCCCAATATTTGGGGTCGGCTACCAGTTCAACCGGTTTTACCCGAATATCAGTTTTTACACAGAGCGACTGGCATCTGACCTCCGCAACCCTGAGGGCGAACTGAATTCGAAGGTTGAACTAGTTGTCAGTATATTTGAGAGCACTGACTTCCCAATAACGATTGCCATAGATGTTCATGACAACCGGGACCGACGGCTTAACGTGCTCTCCGAAGCACGGGCAGGAAACACCGCCATCTTCCATACTCCGGGCTGCTATTAGGAATTTCTTGTAGGAAAAACCCAACAGCAGTACGACCCGGGAATTGAACCCGAGACCTCTTGATTTGCAGTCGCTTACGCTAACCACCAATAATAAAATAAACATATCTTCATTATGCGTTTTCATTGCCTGTCGTATATGAGTAGTAATTTCTGTATATTTAAATACTATAAACCGTTTGGTTATTACTATAAAACGAATTGTTATGACTATTGTGTTCGATTAATAATACATTTTAAGGATTAATTAAAACACAAATAATTTGAAAGGTCGTATCACTACGGTAAAGGATCTAACAGTAAATGTATGTAAAACGTATTGTGTATAATATATACCTCTTTTTGGTTTGTTTGGAAGATAAATATTTTAATTTAGTTTTAAAAATAAATATACATCTCGTAGCCAATTCCCATAGTTTTATGAAAAAGTTAAAAGGTGAGATTGTGTTAGTTAAGTTTAAGAAACGTCAAACGGTATTTTTTAGATTAGATGGACTATGATTATGTCAATTTTAATCTAATATCTTTAAACGAGCCATTCTTGTACATATGATCTGAATCTTGGAAATGGCTTCAACTATTTTCATTAAATGCAGTAAGCAGGGAGTTTCGGATGAATTGATCTAGCTAGGATGTATTTTTAGAAAAAAAAATCCGATCTAAACTCGGTCATACAGATATAATTATGATATGATAGATGAGTATTAAGCATGATTGATAATTATAATCTAAGTTCAAAAGGATAAACTATAAAAATAACCACTGTGAATCTTCAATGTTATTTTCAATTTTTTTAACACTATCAATCTTTCTGTACTGCAATAGTAGTGCAGATAATGAAAACTAGACTATTTTAGTAAAGAAAATTCGTGCATCAATCCCTGTTTATCAAGGAAATAAACTTATGTAACAAATTTCACTCAATGTTTTTGTGAATGCCTATAAATACGCAAACTGTTTTTTTTTGCAAATATATATAGGTACTTTGTATATATGCTTTAACGTGGGAGAGCTATGCTTCGGCATGAATGGGTCGGCTCGACCGGAGTGATACCACGGCCTCACAGAAAACCGGTGTGAAATAGCGTTTGCGCTGTGTTTCACCGAGTGAGTGAGGATACCGGAGGCCCATACCCTAACCCCTCCCCCATCCCCTTCCCCATCCCCCAAAGGTCGGCAACGCACTTGTGACGCCTTTGGTGTTGCGGGTGTCCATGGGCGGCGGTAATCGCTTACCATCAGGTGATACGTCTGCTCGTTTGCCCACTATTCAATAAAAAAAAATATATATATAAAGTACCTAAACTTTATAAAATACATATTTTAAAAAGCGCTTAAAATAATTGTGTGCCAGGAAGATGTGTTTATCATTCTTGTTTGGGTCCCTCTGGCTTAAAAATTAACAACCATAAATTATAGGAAACCACCACAATAACGAGACAGAACCATAAAATAAAATTTATGTAGGCTATTACAAAGTCGTGTTAGTTCACAAAGATTAGAGGAATTATGAATTTTTATGCTCCAAATATCACATTTCAATGTCAGTCTTTTTTAACATTGAATTTGTTAAATTTATCAAACGAACAAGAACAAGTAATGTAAAGCGACAAGCGTCAACCATCAAATAAAAATTGCAGTTGAAATGAGTTACAATAGGTATTTAAATATATTTTTTAAATATAGTAAATACCTATATTAATAATGCTCTAAGGAAGAGGGACGAACAATGTTGTTACCGTTATTAGTACGGAGTTCGCCTCTATATACATAACATGTTTCTAAAATATGAAATAAATAAAATTGAGAAAACACAAATTATATACTTTTAAAATATTATTAATAAACAACAATTGAAACGGATTGTATGGTTGGCTACAAACTGAACAGTTTACACATTTGATGGATTAGTACAGACACCTACATAGATTTTGCTAACCATCCTATCGTAAAATGATTAGGATACATATTTATGTGTACATGATATATGTAGATACAATTTAATTTTGAGCATAAGCTTCAAGTTTCTAATTGATTTGGATAAGCTATTAAGCCTCGTTGATGGATGCGTTTACCGTGCGATGTGTTTACCGAACTGCTATAAGCTCCTTGTGTTTGAACATTTCTAACGCATATGATATGTATATAATCATATTATTGAATCAAAACATATCATTCAAATCAATAACAATATGTAACTGAAACTGAACCATATGTTGCTTGTCATTTCTCAAGAGAGGCCTATATCCAGCAGTACTATTAAAGAAATTTCTATTAGCGGGCAAGCCACATTACCTACCTATTTAGTTGAAAGTTTATGGTTTGAGAACTAATTATTATATATTTGATTACATAATAAAATATATATATAATTTTTTTTTTTTCGGTTTCTGGGTTTTTATACCAATTGCCACTTTTAAAACTTCAAGGAAGAGGAGGTTCAGATTCTCTTATAGTATATTTATTTCTCTCGATAAGGTAGACAATCTTAATATAATACATAATAGCTGCATAAGTTAACACCTTTATGAGAGCTGTATGGTATAATATAGTACATAGCTATATAGTATGGTAGTATATACCGTGTTGTACAGTATGATCTAGTCGTAGTTAAATATTGAACAAAAAATAATTCTTTGGTATTAGATAATTATATATCATGTCAGTAAATATCAAATAAAAGAGGAGCAAACAGTCGTGTGCATTACTTTATACGACCTTCACATCTGAAAACGTAAATAGTTATTTATCTTAAATTTAGTGAATTGAAACATAATGATAAACTGAGCCCTTTATTCAGTGCTATCCTTCAAAATAATAATTTTTTGAAAAGAACGTTATAATATGTCATATTTTTATTTCCAGTTGAGACTTATATGAGACAGTTAAGATTGATATCTTAAAAAAAAAGCTTGATAAGAGTAATAAGTGTAACCCATCCAAAGACTTGAATACTTTCCAAGTATTATTAGTTCATTTAACATAGTCACAAAATTCGCAAAATATAACACTAAATAAATAAATATTTCGGACATCTAACACACAATGCCATCTAGCCCCAAGCTAAGCAGAGCTTGTGTTATAAGTACTAGACAACGAACATAAATATATATTTTCTTTTTTTGTAAATACATACATATTATACATAGAATACACCCAAACTCCGAAACAAATATTTGTAGATCATACAAACATTTCATCCGACCCGGGAATCGAACACGAGACCTCAAACACAGCAGTCGCATACGCTAACCACCGCGCCACCGAGGTAGTCATAAATGTGTATATATTGAAATAAAAAAATAATAATACTTAATTAAAAGAAACTTACTAATCTAGTTATGAAAAGTTCAACTTCCATTTTAAGAAATACGTTGTATCCTGTTTACGTCTTTTTAATTTTTATTTTGTTTTTGTTATGTGTTATTGAGCAGCTAAAATTTATTTGTTCCATAAGGTTCTGGAAAATTTCAATTGAATTTTCACAAATAACAGCATTTATGTAGTAATAGTGTCGGCAACGATAGTTACTAATAGTGATTACCGATGCCCGTTAATTCGGCCGATTAAGCAATAATTTGCTTTGGCTGTACCACACTTAGGCTTAGATTTACTGTATCGATCAGACAATCGACAAACTAGTACCTATTATATCTAGCACACCCCAATATTTATCAACATGTTTGTGAAAACCGCTAGTACCGGCGTTGCGTTCTCGCTGCAAATAACAGATAAGCACGTCCAATAGCCGCAACGCTCCGTGCTTCACGAAATAAATGCGTGATTTATGATTTTAGTGTACAAAACCCACGCGTCCAAAGCCTGAATGCTTCTCTGATTGGGGAATTCGCATCCGGGTACGAGGTCGTAAGATTACAGTTCTTTTTTTTTTGGTTTGATACTTAATTCGACGACCGACGAAAGCGTAAAATTTCTTATATTTAAAATAACAAATGAGAATTTCAGTTTTAGTGTATATCATATTTTTTTGTTAATAAAGTAGCGTTGAATACATACAAAGAACCATCAATTAGAAAAACAATGAATCCATTTAATTGTAGGTACTGTAGACTGGTAAATAGTTTCGTATGTTAATGCTATTTACATAGATATTACTTATTCTGCCTAGCCTTTATTTTCCTTAAGATTAACTGGGGTCTATTATTATTTCAGCTGGTTTTACACGAATATCGATAGCCATATATAACGATTGCCATAGGTGATCATGATCACCGCGATCGATGGCTTAACGTGCTGACCGAGTCAATTGTTGAAACATCGCCATCTTCTATACTCCGGGCTGCTACTAAGAGTTGAACTCGAGACCTCTTGATCGACAGTCGCATACGCTAACCGCTAACGATGCAGTTCATACCACATTACTATTTAATAAAACTATAGATATCACAATTATTATATTTTTCGATTGATTTATTTTACTCAAATATATTAAAACAGAGAATAAAGAAACAACAGAGAGTGGCAACTAGGTTTAACTTATTTATTAATAGACTCGTTGTGGAAATTTAATTATTAGTTATTGAAAAAAACAAGGATTTTATCTTAATTTCACTTTTTTATTAGTTGTGGAGTTGTTTAAAATTAATGAACTAAATTCAAGAACTGCCTGCGAACAGACAGAATTTTATGTTACTTCTTAGTTACGCAATACAACCGAGAATAACAAGTAGTACTAGTTTGTCTAGAATGTAGAAACACAAAGCATTAGCAATGTGCTAACTGCATTAATATCGCATTTAGAACTTGGATGATGCACAGCCTGCGGGTGTTTCAATGACTTTAATTTCTAACAGCTAGCTTTTCGCATTCATATTATCCTTAGGTTTTACGGTGACTATGTAGGTAAAGAATTTATACATTATATCACATGGTAAAACGAGTTGTGAATTGGCTAATAGAAAACAACAATAACTTAAAAAATAAGAATTCGTAAATTAAGGCCGTATGTCAATACAAGAACAGAAATAGATATTCTCTTTGTGATCCAGTTTTTTTTTACTTAGTGGATATAATAATATATCAGGTATATCAATACATTCGTAAGATTTCAGACGTCTATGGTTATAAATTACTTATTTTGTGTAGTATTGTGTGTGTGTATGTAATAACTATCTTAAATCTGTTACAGTACAAAATCACTACCAAAATCTTTTCGTATTAGTTTTTGCAAATGTATTTTTGACGCACTGAAACAGTTGCACTTAAAATAAAAAAAGTTTAGTCATAGAAAGTTTAATCTACTTATAAGTGTATATTGTGTACAAAAACATTTCTTTATTTAGCACTATGCTTTTTTTACAATTACTGCATATATTTATTAATACTAGATTTTCACAGCTGATAATGTATGATTAGGTTAGTAACGAATCGCCAGTTATGAAGTGCATACTACACTAGAAAGGCATAATGTACATTTTATAAGAATGAACCTAAATCAGCACACATTAAGAGATACTTCTTACAAGGAGCAAAAATGTGGTTTTGTACCTATATTATTGAGTGGTGTATGTGAGTGAATGTAGACAATGGTGTTTATAGTGTGTATGAGTTATTCTTAATGAGGCGCTGACAGGCGCGCCTCCACCGCCCGGTTCGCCGGCGGCGGATCGGGTCCGAGTGGAGATCGTCCTCCCGGGCCTTCTCCGCCGCCTCCTTCTGCGAAATTACGTCTTCGCAGAAGGATGCGACCGCGGTAAAACTGCTGTCGCTACCGGCCATGGACAGTACGACGCCCGGCAGCGACAGATCTCCTCCGATGACTGCAGTGAGGGCCCAGCGCTGCGACGCCCAAGCGGGGCAGATCGCCAGCGTATGCTAGGCCGAGTCCTCACTGCAGTCGCAGTGGTGGCAGGCGGGACTCAATTCCCTCCTAGCGACCGAGTGCAGGTACTTTCCGAAGCAACCATGCCCGGAAAGCACCTGCGTCAGCCGGAAGGAAAGAGTCCCGTGCTGCCGCCCTGCCCACTCGAGGATGACCGGCTGGAGCGCCTCCACGGTGGCAAAGCCAGCGCGTGGAGCCTCCAGCCGGGAAGACCAACGAGCCATCGTGGCTCGGCGAGCGGCTTCAAGCCATTCGCGTACCTCTTCGGGCAGAGGACGATACCCGTTCTCCGCCCGATATTCAGCCGCTCGCCGATAAACTTCGCCGAGCACTTCCGCCTCCAAATCCCACGGGGGTGTTCCGGCCCGGCAGCGCCGACCAGCTTCGGAGAAAGCTGTCGGAAGTGCTCGTCGAAGAGCCACCTACCGTCGAGGATCAGGCCCAGATACCTCATCTGGGCCCGAACCGGTACGAGGACCGAGTTGACTTCGATAGAGGCGCCGGGGGGTGGACCACGACGGGGCCCATGGAAAAGCAGGGCCTCCGTCTTGTCAAGGGCCACCCGTAATCCCAGCGCCTCAATGCGCCCAACCACCAGAGAGACACCCCTGGTGGCCAGGCGCGCCGCCTTTTGGAAATTCGCCCCCCGAGCCGTGACCAATGTGTCATCGGCGTAACAAATTACGCCCAGCCCGGGGGGAAGACGACTTCGAAGGACCCAGTCGTACCCCACGTTCCACAGGAGTGGTCTGAGGACAGACCCCTGCGGAACGCCGCACGACATGGGTCGCCGTCTCAAGACGCCCTCTCGGTCCTCGTACACGACGGTACGCTCCTCTAAATAGTCTGCCACCAGCCGCCTCAGGTACTCTGGCACCCCGTGGTAATGGAGTGCTTCCCTGATGCAGCTGAATGGCAGATTATTAAAGGCGTTGGCGATGTCCAAAGACGCCGCCAACACCACGCCGCCAAAGCTCATTGCCTCTTCGGTCACGGCCCTAAGGCGCATTACGGCATCGACCGTCGAACGCCCCTCTCGGAACCCGAATTGGGCGTCCGAAAGGTCGGGCCCCACCTCGCTGAGATGCCGAACGATGCGGGCAGAGAGAATCCTCTCAAACAATTTGCCCGCCTCGCCCAGCAACACGATGGGCCTCCCTCCCCCATCCCTACCCCAATCCCTCTCCACATCCCCTCTTGGCTGGCAACGCACGCAGGCGATACGTCTGCTCGTTCGTCCCCTATTACATAAAAAAAACATATTAATGTATTTTTACAACCGCGGGGAACACTGCTGGCCAAAGCTTTTCTAACAAACATAAGCTATCTGCCAGTGAAAGTCCCGTCAAAATCGGTACAGCCGTTTCAGGGATAAGCAGGAACAAACAAACAGTCAGACCGACAGACAGACCGAAAACTTGTAAAAAGTATAATTTTGGTATATGTATCATATTTATGTATTTATTAAAACTCGACATTGGCTGAATGCACAAATCGTGGGAAGCCAGATATGAAAAAAACCAAGCCACCATTGTTTAAACTAGTTTAAACAAGATACCTTTCTAAAGCTTGTTTTGGATGCAAATCATACAATATTTTTCTTTAATTTTAATCAATTAATAAACTATATTAGCTATCTATAAATATGCAATAGCTTTATTTTTGAATATTAATCATCACCAAAACACGTGGTGTCAGTGCCCCGAATCGTATCATGTTATTTTTATAAATTGCGATGTATTTACCGATACGCTTATTGAACGCTATTAGCCTATATCTTCTAAGCCCGTTATACACATATGTAACGGATTTTTAATTCTGTTTGTATCAATTCTCTTGTTTAAAGTAAACGGTTTAATGAAATTATTCATAAATTTCTGATTATAAAGAGTTTTATCGAGATATGTGTACTAGGAAAACAGATGCACAACGAGGTGAAGAATTCGATTTTATGTTTATAATGGTATCACAGTATCATTAGTTATCAAAAATCAATGCTAAATTTTCTTCTAATTATACTATACTTGTCAGATGTCCTAACAAACCAAATAAAAATAACTACCTGTCTATTTTAATTCTATTATCTAATGCGTGAGCCCCGCGGTGTTACCCGCGTTTGTTGTTGTAGCCACGGGTAACGCCGCAGGGCGAAGCTAGTCAAAAAAAGTAACCTAAGTTACTCCTAATATCAGCAGTTACCTATCAGTGAAAGTCCCGTAAAAATCAGTACAGTCGTTCCAGAGATTAGCTGGAGCACTGTCTGTTTGCTCATTTTGATTAGCTGGAGCAAACAGACAGACAGACAGACAAACAAAAATGGTAAATAATGTTATTTTGGTATATGTACCGTGTACATACATACATTTGCATTTAGTAAAATAAATATTACGAACAGACATTCAAATTTTATTTATTACTAGCTGACCCACGCAACCTCGTTTGCGTCTAATATTGCCCATGGCGTGAAAATTTTCCCCCGTTTTAGAAACATTCTTCATTGGTGCTCCGCTCCTACTAGTAGTAGCGTGATGATATATAGCCTATAGCCTCTTCGATAAATGGACTATCCAACACCGAAAGAATTTTTCAAATCGGACCAGTGGTTCCTGAGATTAGCCGGAACAAACAGGCAGACAGACAGACAGACAAAAATTTTAAAAATATATATTTTGGTATGTGTACCGTATATATACATTCATATGCGTGTAGAAGAAAGCGGTTATTTTAATATTACAAACAGACACTCCAATTTTATTTATTTGTATAGATAGCAATATAATTTACCATACTATCAGTATGCCTATTGAACTGTCATATTGCTTGAAAATATATGCTACAATGCTATTTTTAATGACTTTAGAAAGTTCATTTCTTACCAGAACTTTTCACGGCACACAGCGTACGTTAAGTTTCTGTGGAAGACTTTAGTAATGTTTATTAATAATAATATTCTAACAAATTCACAAGTAAAAAGCTAACTTACAAAGCTTGTATGTAATATGGCAACTAGATAACTGATTTAATTATTGATTTAATTAATTTATGCAATAAATATGTATTTATTATCATTTTACAATAACATTTACATACCTCAATATTGTTATCTCGATTTTCATTTTCGAAAGCACTAGAAATCAACTGAGTTTTGGCTAGTCTTGGTATTTTTTTAAATGTCCACTCAATAACACAAGATCCCGTAAAATGTGTGAAGTAAAAAAAAATAACAACAACAAACACATTATTAAAAAATCGCTTTTGTCACAAATGTAAGCCAAAAAAGAGTTTAAAATAAGAAAGCACGCGCGCCAAATAAATGACAGTCGCGCATTCTTTTTTTAAATGTATTTTTTTTATTATTATTTTATATGATGTACCTTCTTGGAACACGATGAAGGTAAATATAGTTTATCATAATTTAATTTATTATTTATAATTGTTTTTTTTGTAGTAATAAGCTAATTTGCAACAACTTTCTAATATTTTATATTTTATTAAAATTTTTATTCTAATATTTTCTGATATGTCTAGTAATGTTATAAAGTCAAATAGGTATTTTGTTGTAACTTCAAGTGTAAGTTTTATATTTTACAATCCCAGATTGTCAATAGTTTAGCTAATAGGCTTGTAATATTTTTGGATTTGCTTACCTTTATTTTGATAACTATTCTTAAAAAGCAAAGAAATAATAATTTACTTAAAATCATACTTAGAAGGTAAGGTAAAGTTTAACCTTTTTTCGCACATCTGATACCTAACATTATCCAGTTCGAAATTGAAAAGAGCTTACACTACGCTACTATACGACTAACACAGATTATAAATACTTTTTTGAAAATACATACACATTTTACATAGAGAACACTTAAGCTCCGAGACTAACATTTACAGATCATACAAATATTTGACCCGATCCGGCAATCAAACCCGAGACCTCAACTCAGTGCAGCACTCACATAAGCTGCCATTGCGCCACCGACACATTATCGTAGTTTTAGTTACAGTTTGTCTTCTTTACTAACAATCAATGTGACTGAGTATTGACATTTCATCTTACTAATCATTTTTCTAAGGAAGTTTTTTATTACTACCCATTATTCGGAGAATAAAAAAATTCTTAGAAAAATAACATAACATCATTATTTGAGTAGTGGCAGAGACCTGTCTATATCATGAAGTATCCATATTTTTGTATTCCAGTTTCATATTTATTTATTTAAAACTTTATGCACTTTTGCACATTTGAGAACTTAATGCCCAAGTCATTATCTTCCAGTCAAACGAGTCAAATAGGGTGATGTAGGAATCTTGTAAAGTAGGTGGTGCACAGAGTTTACAAAAAATAACTAAGTACAAACACTACACACAAAAAAATCTTAAGCATACATAAACACACATGGAATACATATTATGTTGTAAATACACATAAATTATCATACACTTAATCTTGCCATAAATATTGTTACAAAAAAAAACAACATTTTTTATTGTATGAAACATTTATTACTATTACAGTGCGTTAGTCTAATACATTAATATAAAACCATTAAAAATACTTAAAGCTTATTCGAAGTGGTCTCCGTTGACTGCAGTACAGTCCTTTAAACGTTAAGGTCAGTTTTCAACAGCACGCAGTCTTTCTATGGGAAAATTTCGCACTACTTATCGTATGGATCGTTTCAGGGACTGCAAATCATCATGGCGTTTAGAGAATAAGTGGATTAAGATCAGGAGCAGAAGAACATGCCTCGTCTCACCGCTGGATCTGCCAGCGTGTAGAGCGCTGTGTCTACGACCTGGCCATCACAGTGGTGGCACACAGGCGTTGGCTCCTTGCGTATCAGACACAGGTGATCTCCGAAGCACCCTTTTCAATGATTACCTGCGTCGGCCGGTATGAGAGGGTCCCGTGACGCCTCTCTAGCCAATCCTCCATGTACTGTATGTATCTAATTAATGTGTAAATAAATGTATGTCTAAATAAACTTCTATCAAAGCGCTACCTGCCGTTGGAATGCCGAGAATAGTCTACATCTTCTATGATGCTAGCCTTAGAATATTTAGGACCTAACTTAGGGTTATTGTCAAGTGTATCTCTCTTTACCACGCTTCCTTCTTGTATATATCAGAGTTTCTTACAGTAGACTCATATGTAACAGAACACCGTATAGATTTAGTCGTTAGGATATACACCTTTGCCACTTCATCGTGAGCTGACATACTACCACACCCGGTAAGGTGATGACCCCTGGGGATTTCCATAAAAAAAGGTTGAAGCAGCAGCGTGACGTGTTTTAACAACTAGTAATGAATAATGTTGCCAATAATTTTAGATAAATAGAAAGTTTTTAAAACAGTATGGGACGCGGAACTTAGATTACAATCCAAAAATATTGTATGGAAGAAGAATGCAAATGATCAGTCAACAAAGATTGGAAATCTGTACTAAAAGTAATCTATACTAATATTATAAAGAGGAAAACTTTGTTTGTATGTTTGTTTGTTTGTAATGAATAGGCTCTAAAACTACTGGATCGATTTTAAAAATTCTTTCACCATTCGAAGGCTACATTATCCACGAGTAACATAGGCTATATTTTATTTTGGAAAAAAAAAAAATAGGGTTCCGTAAGATATTGGGGTTTTTCAGACACAAGGTGTAAAAAATCAACCCAATACGGAGGAAAATTTTTCGCTACGGGCAATAAAAGACGCAAACGAGGTTGCGTGGATCAGCTAGTAATATTATAAAGCTGAAGAGTTTGTTTGATTGAACGAGCTAATTTCAGGGCCTACTGGTCCGATTTGAAATCTTATCATCCAATTTAGCGTTAGATGGCCGGTTTATCGAGGAAGGCTATAAGCTATATATCATTACGCTACGACTAAAAGGAGCAGAGTATAGATAAATAATGTTACAAAAAACGGGTAGGTATATAAAAATATCATTTGAGAACTTGAAGTTTTACAAGTATATTATAATGTAGATAAGTAAAATTATACAAATAAACTTGACTGCGTCAATATCGGACATCTTTATTAAATTCAGTTTTTTTTTTTTTTTTTTAAAGATTGAAGTGTCACTCTCTCAGACGTCGTCGAGTCGAGGCTCTATACATACACTCGAAAAAACATAACCTTTCTCTCACTCTTTCTTTCGAAAACGGGTAAAAAGACGACAGCATATGTTTATCTTTTATGGTTGGCTCACTATAACATTTTTAATGGGAATTAAATTTAGTTTATGTTACACGAAATGATGCAGAAGCATCTTAATAGGCTGCCATCTTAATTGTAGCTACCATACTTACCCCTGATATTTTATATTGACCTTGTGAGCTCTCCTGCGTCCCGTGGGAGAATTTAGACCTGAAAAATAAAGAATTTTTTTTTATTTTGCACTTAGGATTTTTTAATCCTGAATTTTCGTAAATTTTTAGAGGTTTCTGTCGAATTACTCTTCAACCCCTCATCCTAAAATCCCCTTTCTTACAGATTTAGACGGCTCTCATCTAGACCCGTCTAATAACACCTCCTTTTTTGAATTCCGGCAAATAATAACATAGATTTTTGATATTTAGATCAATTTTTTTCTAAATTTTTGACAATATATAAGGTTTTTGTCGAATTTTTCGTCAACCCTTATTTTCGAAGTAACTTATTATACATTTTTAGTTAGATCTCATCTAGATCTACCTAATATATAGCTTTCTACATAAGTCCGGTGAATAGATTTCGAAATTTTTGACATTTAAACTCATTTTTTGGCACTCTTTGAGGTTTTTGTCGAATAAGTCGACCACCCTTAGGCCTAAAATTATTATTTTTGCAGTTTTGGAAAGGTCTCACCGAGACCCGTCGAACGACACCCCATTTGTCCAGATCGGGCGAGTGGCACTGCAAAAAATCGACCACCCACCCTCCCCGTTTTTACTACATATATAGGCTAGCCTGCCAGGGGTCACCAACTGTTGGTAAATTTTTGAAAAATTTTATTTTTATTTTTAAATTTCTGTTTTTCTTTTCTTTTAGATTCTTTAAATCGAAAATATTTCGTTAGCTTTAAGTTAGAATTTAGTTGACAGAGGCATTTTACACCTCTCATATTAGTCTTACATTATTTTCTTTGTTTTTGATTTTGACATATCTTGTCAAATTATTATTGACGCTCACCTCCAGCATGTCTAGCCCCCTAACCCCCATCCAGAGGAAGACCGCCTCACCCTCTTATTTTTTACCACCTCCTCCTATCGACACCTTCAGCCCAATGTCAGACGAACTAACTCCAGAGGAACAGACCTCAGCGGCACCAGCCAGGCGAACCCTATGGCCTCTGAACGTTGCCTCCCAACCCCCAAACTGCAGCTCCGTCGCAACCAGATGTTGCGAGGTCATCAGGGAGCAGCTGTCTATCTCCAGAAATATCAAGAGGGAGATCAAAAAAGAGATCGAAAACCGTGTTGATATACTGGAGAAGATAGTGGGAGCCTACGAGGAGGAAAGGAAAAGGAAAACAACAAAATTGCAAAACACAAGGCAACCTCAAGATGACACAGAAAACAACATACAAATACTGAAGAAAATAGAGGAAAACGAGAGGTTGTTGAGGGAAAATGGGAAAATTATAAGGGAGTTAAAGGAAAAGATGGAAAAGCAGGATGAAAGAGAGAAAGAAAGGGAAAAGAAGGGACTGACGACATATAGTGATGCGGTGGCGGGCCACTCTGGTGCTCCGCTCCCGATGCGTACGACCTTGCACTCGATTGTCGTCACGTCCAAAGACGAACAGGATACAGGAGAGCAAGTCATAGAGAAGTTGAGAAAGACTGCAAATGAGGATGAGGGCTGGATAAAGGTGGAAAAAATAAGGAAGGGCAAGGACAGAAAAATTATAATAGGATACAAAACAGAAGAGGATAGGAAAAGGGCCCACAATAGACTCAAAGAAAAGGGAGGGGACCTCACGGTAGAGATAATAAAAAACAAAGATCCCTTACTAGTGCTGTACAGTGTCCTAAAAAGCCAAAAGGACGAGGACATACTAAACGCTGTGAGGTCTAGGAATACTGAGATATTCCGCGACCTCACACCGGACCAAGACAGACTGTCAGTACTTTACAGAAGAACTGCGAGGAACCCCCACACATGCCATGTGGTGCTCAGAGTCTCCCCGGCGGTTTGGTCCCGTGCCTTGGACATGGGGAGACTGCATCTGGACCTGCAACCAATCAGGGTAGCGGACCAGTCCCCTCTGGTGCAGTGCTCCCTATGCCTAGGTTACGGCCACGTCAAGAGGTTCTGTACCAATACGGAACCCAGATGTAGTCACTGCGGCGGGCCCCATTTGAGGACCGAGTGCCCGGACTACGCTATTGGTACGGAGCCAAACTGCTGTAACTGCCAGGGGTAGAAGCTGAGCAGCACAGGGCATAACGCCTTCAGCGACCTGTGCCCGATAAGGGCAAAGTGGGATAGCATCGCAAGATCAACGATACAATACCGATGCTAAGGGCTCCTCGGCGACTGTGATTCCCTACGTGCAAAGCAAATTAAACAGAACAATCAGCAACAATAATAAAAATGGCACTAAGAAACAGTATATACAAAAAAGCAAATTAGAAAGTATAAATAGGTAATTAAACATATGATTCCAAAATAATAAGTATTTTAGTAAATCATATGTAAAAAATCAGAATAGTAACAAAAATCAGCAAGTATAGCACAGTTCTCAGCATAAATTTCATTTTTATAATTTGGGTTAGTAATAGTTTAATTCGGTTAAAAAGGATGTGGGTATGCAGTATTGAAACAAGGATAAGGATTGGATCGGATGGAGAATGGAAGGACGAATGTAAGAACACAACAACAGAAAGGTAAAAGATAGCACAAGATAACATAAACACAATAAATAGAAAGATAAGTAAAATAAGTAAAAAAAAAAAAAAAAAAGTATACAGTAAATAGATAACATAATGGATAGAAATAAGTATACAATAAATGGAATATGAAAGGTCGAACGAAGAAATGGAATGGCGAAACAAAGGGAGAATCGACAAGAATGAAAGGACCAAGAATTATAAAAGTCTCCGATCATGTTGGAGGTGTGAGAAGCCTGCTAAAGCAGGCATAATTAAAAAAAAAAAAAAAAAATATAGGCTGCCATACTGTGGGTCACCATGCTACCTAGTGCATGAGAGTCTCTGGTTCAATTCCCGGGTTGGATCAAATGTTTGTATGATCCGCATATATTTGATTCGGAGTTTTCTTTATACATAAGAATTAAAATATACATATAAGTATGTATTTATCGGGGGGCACGGCAGTGCCCCCGCCAAGTCGAGCGCGAAGCAAACACTGCCGTACCATCCTTTACTGGAACCATTTCGCCGCATTTTCAGGCCCCTATTTGAGAACCTCTGGGTAAGACCAGAACGCTGAAATTTTCGTCATCGAGTAAGCTATAAAATCACATTCTTAATAAAAAATTTCAAGCCTGTAGGTTATTTAGTTCAGAAGTTAAGCAAAAGCAAAGTTTCGCATTTATGACACTCACTCACTCATGATCATCAAAATAGAACTAGTACTTCCCATAAACTCAGAGAGCTGAAATTTGGTACAGAGTTAGGGTTTAATGGCTACATAAAGGAAAAACTATAAAAACTAGGATAATCGAAGATCTGGAGTACCTGGTGACCCTTATTTGAAAACATAAGAGCCCAACCAAACTATTAAAGATCGACATAACAAATTAACAAAAAATATTTAAATATGTTTGCCTATTCATTTGATGTCGAAAATCGAAGGTCTGAAGTACCTGATGAAGAACCCTCAGCTTGTCTCAGCTGTATTAGAGATATGGTATTGCTCCCTTCTACTATTGGTACATAAAAAATCGACTATAATTGCAAAAATCCAGCGTAGTGGGACACATCTAATTTAATCTAGCCTATTCCTTCCCACTGCTGGGCTTCTGCTATTATTAATTTTTATTGAGGTTTTGGTGTGTGGCTTGAAGCATTAATTTATGTAGGCATGTACAGTGGACCAAATGGATTCTTGACCCCCCTTAACCCATTTAGACCCAAATAAAACTGAGCCGTGGAAAAAAAGAAATTTCTTTATTAATTAGTAGAATCTAATACAATTATTAAAAAAACATTAAAAAAAACGATTTTTTTAAATTTTTTATATAAAAAAGAATGCCGTCCTCATATGGGGCCACTGGGCTTAAATGGTATGAAAATTTTCGAAACATTATTTTTCGATGCACAGTGTTTTCACACATTTCTTACATTGCCACCGAGCTTTTTTATGACATACCGCACATCGTAATTGTTGGGAAAGTTTGCCAGGGTAGTGACCCACACCATCATGCTGCAGACTTGGCACTACAGACGCTGCTGGACGCAGAGTGACCCAGCGTTTGTGTGTCTCAAGTAATGACGAGCAATATACCGCCGAAATTGAAGTTGATCCATCTGGTTTTCATTAGTTAAAAGGTGCAGCCACCATGCGTTTGACACTGCTACATCCAGCATGTACGTAAATAGGACCCACCACCATTTTTTGCCACGTACGAGTATAGCAGTGCGGTACAGCCCATACCCTTGTTATAACTTTGATAAACATGTGGGATGCCAACGTCCACCTTCTTCTTCTCTACGGTACTCCATCTCTTTACTTTTCCCAGAGGAAAAACGCTGTCGTAGTTTGACCCCATTGTACAGACACTGTTGTCCAGCCAACGAACGAACAAAATCTGATTTACTTGTAATCACTTGTAATAAGTAATAAGTACACTTGTAATAAACGGTAATCGAACTCGGCGCGGTTTTTCTTCTTCATATCCTTTACGGATACTAGAGGACACTTATTTGTCCTGCCTTCGCGAACAGTACCAGTTGCACGATAGTCGGCCTGCCGAAGGTCTCGGAGCAATGAAAAACTGGTAAAAAAATATCAAAGTATGATATGGTCTTGAGGACTGGTTCCTAGTTTGTCTAGCAGCAGCTTCACTACTCTGGTTCCTAACGGCTCTGTTGGATTGGCCCCTGGAGACTTTCCACAGTATAAGTCGAACGCGTAACAGTATCTGTCAGAGCTTGCAATCATCCAATTTTTGTAGCCAAAACGCACTGGTGAAAACACACTTAGATTTACGCCAACGAGGCTCCTCAAAATCAGTTCTTCGTTTCTTGGTTACAGCTAGTGTTTCGTCATCGCTACTGTCCCAATCCCCTTCATCTGCAGTCGTAAATACTTCAACTCTCCCTGGTATGTTTCGCGGCACAGTATTAGTTTCTATATTGTCTTCGTCACCTTCTTCTTCATCGGTAAGCACACTCGGTTCCGGAGGAATTGCGACTAACTCAATCTCTGCACCGACATCTTCATCCATCACAGCTTCAAGAGCTTCATTACAGCCATAGAATACCCTTCGGGTCATTGTTTATGCGAAATTGACCTGTGGATAAAAAATCGAATAATTTACTTCCAATGTACCCACTGGCCTCAATTAGGGACACTGGTATAAAACTACTCCTTATCAAATCAATATTGAAGCTTTTCACAGCAATATAATTTTATTTTATAGGTTATAGTACATTTAGTACTTTCAAGTAAATAAAATATAATATATAAATGAAAAAGTTAAAAATAAAAAATACTTACTTTGCGTTATCTCCGATGTTCAAGTCAGCTTCAGAAAAAGCACTATAAAATACAACTAGATATATTTTTACAGTTTGTATCAACTAAAAACACAAACATGCACTATCACTTATTCAAAACTCACAATTAAAACAAGCAGAAACATAAATGTCAAAAAAATAAGGTACTTTGACAAGTGTCCTCGTTTGGGCACGGCGGGTATATATGGGTTAAAGTCATTTTCCTACAATTATTCTATACCATTAGGTTGAAATTAGCTTGAACATACATTTCATAAGTAACGAACCGTTATCATTCTACTAGACACTGACAAAGCTATGACATAGACATAGACGTATACTATGGACTATGATAAGTATTGCACGAAAAAGTTTGTTAGCCAGTGAACGTCCTTATCTATAGATATATTAGGAAAGATTTGATTGTCTGTTTGTTTGAGACATAGGATTTACTTTATTTCGAATAATGGGTAGACTTGAGGTAGGAGGGTAGAGGTACCGTAAAGGTAGCGTAGGGTAGGTGTAGAACAAAAATAGAAAAGCATTTATTGACAGAACGAAGTCTGTCAAGACAGCTAGTCATACATATTAATAAAATAAAACAGTAAAATTAGAGACCTTTGTTTATTTCATTGTATTAAATTTTAAAAAATGGCATTCACTTCTTAAAGCGAATAAAAAAGAAAATTTATTACTATTAATTAATTTATTAGATTAGACGACTGCAAATGTCACTTCCCCTCATGAAATTCCAGATTTCGTTACAATGCAGCTCGATTGCTTCTTTAGTCCTCTCGTTCCTGTTATCCCACATTTGAACCATCAAACCCCATAAAGTTTCTATTGGGTTAAGATCTGGTGACCTAGACGGCCATGGAATGAGAGTAAATTCATCTTCATGCTACGTAAACCAATTTGAGACAATTCTGGCAGTATGCACTCGACAGTTATCATGAACATAGGAGAATACTGGCTGACTTCACGGGGGTAAACTGTTCGCAAAGTCGGTAACATTGATTCTTCCAATAAATCGACATAGTTGATAGCGTTATGACGAGGAGAAATAGGAACAAGTTCGCCTATGTTTCCAGCATCCATCCATGCCCACATGTTAGCTGAAATACGGTCAAATGATTGGTTGGGCACTACGTGGTCCTCTGTGTATCGCGTGTTATCGTAACGCCACAAAGTTAAGCGACCATGTTGAGAAGAGCGAAATGATTTTTCGTATGTAAAGATGGTGTTTGTCCAGTCGAAATCTAAATAATTACATGCCAAATTCAATCTCGCAGTTTTGTGTGCATCCGTTAAATGAACTTTCTTAGCATGATGTCTGTAATGCAGCCCAGTGCGGTGCAAATTATTTCTAATTGTTTCTAGACAAACGTCGTAACGTGCTGCAAAATAGCGGGTACGAGTAAAAGGATGTTCTTCGTAATGGTGTTGCATATCCGTTCTCTGTTGGTTTGTGATTCGCCGAACCCCATGATTATGTCGTCGTCGGTCTTTGAGGATACCCTCTTCAATGTGCCGTCTGATCCAGATTCTGACCGTGTTACGACTTATATTTAACTCACGTGATATTTCTCTAACACCGCAACCTTGCTCATTGAGAACTACAATCCGAGCACTTTGTTCTACCAAATTGGCCATTATACGATTCGTTTATAGATATAAATATATTCTTAGATTTTTATTTTAATATTTTCAGATTGACTACTGCTTGACATCTCACACATAATGTCATTTCATTTTAAAAATTATAATACTTTTTCTCCGCAATGAAAAGAGTTTGGATTATAAACGATTATATTATTTGAAATTCAAATAAGACTGCTGTATTAAAAATATATCTTGTTCAGTGATGACAAAGGTTTAAATTGCATTGACATCCAACCCGTAATGACGCATTTATGTTTATATCTAAAACGTACTATGTGCAAATAGCGAAGAAAACCTAACTAAATTTATGATTACAAAGGAATAATTGTCAAAGTGGATCATGTTTCAATTTGGTCGTCCGTAGATTCTAGTATGCTTAACAGTTTACGACAACGGGCGGAGTTGTGAGACAGAAGATCAGTATTAAAGTCGCCCATGATGATGTCATGTTCGTACTCGGACCGTAGAGAATCTAAAACCGATTCGAATGCGGTGAAGTAATCTATGGCCAGGGGACAGTATACGATACCTAGGATAAGTTTAGCTCCTCTGACACAAACCTTCAAGAATAGATAATCAGCAGCTGAGTCAGGGGGTGACATAGGGGAGTGAAACGTTGTAGGTAAAGTCGGCACGTAGATATATCGCAACGCCACCGCCTCTTTTGTTTAATCTGTAGTTTCTAATGAGAATAAAGCCGGAAAGAGGGTAAGATGTGGAAGAAAGTTGAGGTTTGAGCCATGTCTCAGACTCCAAATCGGCATCCACATTTGAGTCATTGAAGGTTTCCCATATGTCGCTGTAGTGACTGGGTATGCTTTTAGCATTTATGTGACAGACATTAAGCATATCAAGACACTTTTCACGAGGCTTTCTGTAAAGGATGTGAAACTTTCATTTGTTAATGAGTCAACAGAGTCGTTAGCGGACTAAAAAGAGTCAATGTCAGACATAATTCTAAATATTAAGAAATATGGCTATTTAAAAAAAAAATATAAAAATTGAATAACACGAAACAATCAAATCTTTAAGGCATAATTAAGAATTCAGTACTCACGTCAATTCACCACCCGGCGGCTTACACTAGTGTTTGAGGAAAAATGCCAAGAACAATACAAGTTAGTATTTATACAGTCATCACAGTGTGAAAAATCACAGAGTGACAAAAAAAAGTGCTACAATTATCAAAATAAGTTAGTTTTAAAATGTAAATAAGGTAATAAATAATTTTACAGAGGCATCGATGGTTAATACGAGAGTATGCGTAAACGCAAAACGAATCAACCACGAAGCTCTCCTCGTAAACGTCAACTGTCAGTTTGACGTTTTGATTAAATGATAGTCCTTATGATGCTATTGTTATTGTAGTAGGTCCATAAACAACTAAAAACAATAATAATAATAGTAGTAGGTATGGTAATATTGCAAATAATGTCGGTAGAGGTTAATAAGAGTAAATTTATAATGGATGACTGATAAGAATACACATGAGAACCACTGAGAACGCGGAAATTAGTTTTTACAGGTGGCATTCCTGGTAATATTGGTCATTCCGCTGGCACCAGAAGTAATGCTTAGGAGAAACATTGATGTTAGTTTAGGTTTAGTGAATGGGTCGATAGGCGTTGTACAAAAAGTGAGGTGGGACCCGGAAGACCAAACAAAGCCTAAACAATTGGTAGTAAAATTCGCTAATAAACTGATTCACGAATTATTGCCTATTAAGTCAAAATTTGAGATCACACCCCGGGCATACGTGTACAGAGAACAATTCCCCATCTGTGTGGCGTATGCCTTAAAAATTCACAAAAGCCAAGGTCTAAGTTTAAAAAATGCCCTCATGGACATTGGCATCTCCATATTCTCTTGTGGCCAAGCCTACGAGGCGCTTTCACGAGTAACCAATCTTCATGGGGTGCACCTCATAAATGTTGACTTCAAGAGTATAAAAGCTCAAGCTTCAGCGATCACCGAATACAACCGGCTTAGGCGTAAATACCGCGCCGATCTTTCAGAAATTAAACCGTCTAAAAGAATAAATAATGAACGCGAATGGGCAATACGAAACACTGTTGCTACTGTACAAGAATCCAATCCGGAAAAAAAGAAAAGAAAGATTTGTAATAATAAAAAAACTACTCCTAGAAAGAAAAAAAATGTGTCAAATAAGAAAATCTAATAAAATAAATCAATATGCCCACGTTTCTACAAAAAGAAGTGAAAACCAACCAAAAACATTCTGTAAAAACTAGCCAAGTCTCCATGGAGCTGCTTGTTTATGTTTATCTCTAAAAAGTAATGAAATCTAGACAAAGTCGTGCCGAGTCTGAGGTTCCTTACTGAGATTTTTTTATTATTATAGTTAATGTTGTGTGACTTGGCCGTTGAAGGGTACACAAGGGTACAAAACCAGGTGCTCCATGATGCCATTGCACCAATCAGTCGCCAGAACCGCTATCCATTGACGATGGAAAATTGCCATTTGGAAAACGTTGATTCAATAACCAGTCAATTGTAGGCTTGATAAAGCTGCGTATTTCAATAATACTTATGTGTAGGCGAGCCTGAAACAAACAGTATAAAAAACTATTTCCAGTACAGAAGGACTAATCATTGATAGAAGCACGTCTATTTTATGTTAGATTTGACGCTTCAAAAAGAAGAGAGCAGAAGTCAGCATTGTCTATGCTGTATGCATATGTTGCACAATCAACAACAGCCTAAAATGAGACACTAGCGTCCAATTACCAATACCAGTATGGGCTATTATCTCGCTTAACAAACATAGTTAGTTACAACAGATATAACATTACGTGTAAATTGACTTGTACCCACTAACATATAAAGAATGTTCAACGGCCAAGTCACACAACATTAACTATAATTATAAAGAAATCTCAGTAAGGAACCTCAGACTCGGCACGACTTTGTCTAGATTTCATTACTTTTTAGAGATAAACATAAACAAGCAGCTCCATGGAGACTTGGCTAGTTTTTTACAGAATGTTTTTGGTTGGATATAAGTTGTCTAGTATCCATAACATAAGCTCTGTTTAGTTTGAGACTAGATGGCGTTGTGTGTTAGATATCCTAAATATTTATTTAATTATTTCCATCAGGTAGAGTAGAGTCACTTTCGCCGGCTCATTCATAAAAATGAAAATTTTCTGCTAAAGGATTGTATTCAAAAAGAAGTACTATTGTAGAGGGTAAGGATAGTATAATATATATGCTATCACCACTTGATTTTTTTTGGTGCAAATAATTTGCCACCAAGGTGTAAACTGTAAAAGGCGACTATAAGTCCAAGACGAGGATATAGATCCGTCACATAGGGTGTCCCTAGTATGAACTCCAGTCTCTCACAAAGGATCATAAATTTGTAATTTGTTTGTATTTTTCACATTTACTTTTAAGCTCTCGATGTAAGTGAACCTTTGTGATAAGAAAAATAAATCATTATTATTATATAATAATGATTTATTTTTTTAATAATGATATATATAAAAAAAACAACGTTGTGTGGTTATGCAATAAAAATACGTTCATCGGGGCGTGTGCATCAAATAAGGTTTTGTGGATTAGTCACAAACTTTGACAAACAACGAGATCTTAAACACTACTTGTGTAAAAATAATATTGTGAAAGAATATCTTGAAGCTAGAGGATTTTTAATTAAACCGTACTTAAAGCTAACACATAAACGTCAGTTTGAGACTTGATCACATTAAAAATCACACCTTTGCACTTCAAATAACGACTTTTATACTAAACTGAATGAAAGAATCGAAAAATTGTAACAAAAATAACAAAGTTAAATCTGTGTAAAGTAAAACATTCCCTCGATTTCGTTTCAAGTTTCGCATTTGGAGACCAAGTGAATTTGTCGGTTACTCAGCCATCAATCAATCTTGTCAGTCACAACTCTTAAGCGGCGGAATTACTTTTAGGTATATCACGAGATCGTTTCCCAAGATATGCGCTGAAATATTACTTTAGAACAGTCTGCTTAGTTCAAGTCTTCGTTCTTTAAAGACGTTTACATGAAATTTCGTAATGTTGATTTCCTTTTCGATATAATCGAAAATGTGCTTGAAGAGAAATAAGTTACAAGCAAGTCATTCGCTGCGATTCTTTGTTTGAACTGAATGTAATCTTGCGTTGTAATCGACGTTCATATTCATGTTTATTCTTTTTTTAATTTGCCTGCAGAATGATATTCTATCTGAAAGAGATTTTTTGTTACGTCTAATTGACCAATAAATCTTTTTATGACATTTATAAATTAATAAAACGAGAATCGATTGTAATCGGCCAATATTTTTTGTGTTGTGAGTCAAGTTCAAGATTCAAGCAAGTATATCGGTATCGTTGCCCACTATAAAAGTAATGTGGGTCAAAGATCATAACTGTGTATCGACAGCTAGCTATTGTATTTTTACATTAGCATCAGATAAGTGCCATCAACAGAGCAAGCACACTAGTTAATCATCACAATCAACGGTTTCCAAGTGTTATTATAATCTTTGTGACCTAAGTGACTCGTCAATATTTTACAAGAGTTCAACAAAAAATAATTCTCGCTTAACAAACATACATGTAAAAAGTTTTCAAGAGTAATATTGTAAGGGCGCATACACGAACTCAGCAGGAGCAGAGCGAGCGCGGAAACGGAGTCGTAGCAGAGCGGGCACGTTCAGATGCTACTTATATGGGAATTTTCATGTACACAGAGAGAAGGAAGTGTGCGACGAGCGGGTGACGGGCGGCGTACGAGCGGTGCGCATCATTGTAGCGGTGTCAGATAGGGATGGAATAAAATAGCAATCACCTGTGATTAATGATTTTTAATATTGTCAATGTTGTTTAATAATTAATATTTTATACTTTATTTATTTGTTGTATTAAAACATTTAATCATCTTTATTACTTGTAATTTTGATCGCTTAGTTGATGTTTTTTTTTCAATATGCCTTCTGTGACCTACTGTAAGCGAATGGAATATAGTAACCTAATACCCCCTAATTTGTCAATTATAGTAAATTATTGTGTTTACAATTACGACTTATCTAGATTTTTAAGAATGCACGAATTCAATTTTTTTGGCTTGAGTTGCACGATTTTAGAAAAATACATTTAAATACTTATTTACGATGCTATTACATAAATAGATATTGATAAATATTAATCGCTTTCACTAATTATTTGAAATCACCAATATTTTTTTATGAAATCTGTCATCCGTATATATCCTCGTAAAATATAGCTTATATTTTACGAGGTATTGTTTCGTATAACACATTACCAAACCGCTCTAGCACCCGCTGCCTAGTCGGCTGGTTTCGAAAACGGTGCCGCTCCGATCCCCGCTGACTTCGAAAACACGGCCTAAAAGAAAACATTTATTTTTATTTCATCGACGTTATTTAAAGACTGACATTTAAAACTTATTAAATATTTAGAAATGCCAACACTTTTCTGAAACCTTAAATAATACAAATAGATGTGAAATCAATCAGTATCAAAATACCTAAACAGACAACGATACGATAACCTTAAATACCTTACAGAATTACTTATCAGATAGTGTTCCATGTTGTTACTGAAATGGTGCTCCCACATAGCAGTTATATAATGTTAGAGAATGTTGCTTTACATTTGTTGTCTAACTTTTTTAACAAATTGTAATAAAAGGTCTAAATTGTTAATGATGTTATACATCAACTTGTGATGTAACAAAATTTTACAAATAATTACAACATTATATAACAAATTATAAATTTTGTTCTATAACATCATTCGAGCCTCAGCAGGTCATTAGCGGAAGGGCGCGAGGAGGAGGTGCAATTCTCTTTTCGATTAGATTCAGGAGATATTCAAATTCTAAGCTGCTCATTCTTAAAAAATCGTTCAAACAGCCATCAATACTCAAAACCAAAATCCTCCAAATATTCTGTGGCATTGTATTTTCCCTCGCTTCAGAGTTCGATGCATCCAGTAAGAGCGCCGTTTCCTTTTTTTTGTGATACAAAAAATAAAAGCCAACCCAATTAGCACTTCGTCTATTGAGCCACTACCAGCTTCCTCGAAAAGCAGATGCAAAATGATTGTTACAGAATGTTATATGACGTTATACAACGAGTTTAATCAGTGTAGGAGAGTTTGCAACATATGACATTCTTAACATGTAGTAGCGTATGTTAATTTTTTTTTATAAAATGTTATAGTGCTACACAATGTTTTATAACTTTGTATAACTGCTGTGTGGGAGCACATAAAGGTAGCGAATGTGGTCATGCGGTCATTGGTATTAATTTAATAAATGCATTAGAATAATTACATATCTTCAGTACACAATTAATGAGCAATTTTCAAGTAAATAGGCGCGAAATTACGATGGAACTAAAATGTGTGTACTAAAATAATGGAACTTGTCTTCTTGAAAGTCGAAACTTGTATTTTATGTTATTTTCTGAAAAACAAATGTTCTATAATAAATATGGGTTTGCGTATTGCTAACTGCTATACCTACTACTATTGTTTGAATACATTTGTTCTCCCCTTCTTCTTCCTTTCTTATAGCTACGAGTTAGGCTACTAATTTCATCGGTTTAAGGTTCAGCTTCAGCCGATGCCAGTCACTCCGTGATAAAACTTTTTTTATAAAACAGTTTTATCACGGAGTGACTGGCATCGGACCTCCACAACCCTGAGGGTAAACTTAATTTGAAGGTTGAACTAGTTTTTACTATATTTGATGGCGCTGTGTAGTACTCGTATATTTGAGAGAATGTATATTTTCTTCTCCATATTTTTTTTTATTGAATAGGGGGCAAACTAGCAGACGCATCACCTGATGGTAAGCGATTACCGCCGCCCATGGACACCCGCAACACCAAAAGCGTCACAAGTGCGTTGCCGACCTTCGGGGGATGGGGAGAGGGAATGAGGGGAGGGGTTGGGGTATGGGCCTCCGGTATCCTCACTCACTCAGTGAAACACAGCGCAAGCGCTATTTCACACCGGTTTTCTGTGAGGCCGTGGTATCACTCCGGTCGAGCCAGCCCATTCATGCCGAAGCGTGGCTCTCTCACGGCAAATTAATCGTAGAATCACGTGGATTGCAATGATTTCACGCATTCCATTTAACATGTATGCAATTTTAATGTTCACATAATATGTGAATCCGTGTACCGCGTACTGACAGCATAGAGACGAGTTTCTAATAATTAATGTCTTGTAAGCACAACTCGGGAAACTATCTCGGGGCGTGAAAGCCAGTGGCATCTGACATATCCAATTAACACGGCATCCTGTTCCGGCGGGGATCTGGCGTGCCAACTGTGAACATGTGCTATTATGTTGGCACTACCGTTTTGATTTTTTCGGTGAATATGCTGGCTGGGACCGATTATCATTATCGATATACATATCACAAGAACCTGCGGGTAGCAACTTACTATCATAACTTTTAACATTAATCGGAAATTAAACCCAAAAAAAGTAGATTGGACTGATGGGATCCTGAAATAAAAAAAGTACTATGAAATGTCTAAATTTAAGCTTGTACAGAATTCGGTCGTACCGAATTTAAAGTCAGGTAAAGAAAGTTAAAGTCGCACTTATCCGATTTTTAGGGTTCCGCACTTCAAAAGGAAAATCCAAAACGCTTTGATGAACGGATCACTTTGTTGTATGTCTGTATTTCTGTCTCAGCCCCTTTTTCTCAGGAACGCGAGGAGGTGTCAAGCGGAAATTCATATCAAATACTCAAGTCTACTGTCTCTTTAGAATATGTTTTTGGGAAGACTAACATGACGATTTTGATAAAAAAACTTTATTTATGTATTATCTAATTCACAAATTATCGATTAACGAGACTGAAAGTGCTTCAAAAGCTCATTTAGTTAAAACAATCTTTTTTTTCTGTATATTATTATTGTCTAAAACGGTCTCGATATTGTGCTATTAAATAAGTTTTTATGTCACGTTATCTTTTAAAAATAGAAACATATAAGCTGGTTTTCAAAACGATTTTATGAAAGTATATTAGCTAATTGGTTGACTACGTTTAATAAATAATCGATGTCTAATGTCAAGGCTGGCAGAATTCTTGTTATATCCTTGTTATTTAACCTGACGGGAGTTGGAAACAATTAGTGAACAATTGTTCGGGACGTTTGGGACAACCGCCTACGGCTGTCTAAGTCCGCAGACACTGGTCTAAGTCCTCTTATCTCGGTGTACCGTACAATCCATGAATAGTTCAGTAATACTGAATATCAATTATTCACATTTATATTGCTATAGAACCAGTAATGAGATGACGTGTCCGCCCTACTAAATTCGTGCAATCTTTGAGTGCAGTTAGTGAGATAGATACGGCTATTAGTGGTATGCGTTTAAACTATTTGTTAGTTCAAATAACTGGTAACCATTAGTCCTAACGTTATACAAAATTTCACTTGAACATTCAGTATATAAAATATGGCGAGAGTCAACAAAAATATTGAAAAGCGATGTTGCAATACTTTTTTCTATACACTGTCATGAACAAAAATCATTCAGAAAATATAAAAAAAATTTTTGAGTGTATATATTTTTACATTTTTATCATGTTGCTGTATTTTAGTATTCAATTAATGGTTTTAGTTGAATTAGTGACGGCGGAATACTCGACTTTATTTTGGTTATTAAAATATTTCAAAAAAAATTGATTAAGTTTAAAAAGACTATCAAAAACCTTGTGTATCACAAACATTTACATAAATCGGTTCTACTCTGATTGAACGTAAATGAATGGTGTATTATTTCAAGAAGTAGTTCTGCCCAACACTAAGACCATAACGAAAAACAGTTTATTGCCAATTTAAATGTACGGTTATTACACATGCGTCATACACGGATGCGGCATTTTCTGCAAAATGACATTACACAAATGCAAATTTTAAATGTCAGTGCGAAGTAATCCACTAAAACTATAAATTATAATAGGACAATATATTTGCCAAATAATTTAGAGCAAAATACGTGTTTTAGATATTTTTAAATCAATAATTAATTTTAATTATTTAAACTATTACTATTTATACATTTTATACTAACAGTTTAACTTAATTTGTTGGACTATTAGTATCAAATGTATATTAATGTAGTATAAGATTTTATTTTGATATTTATGTTGTTTTTGTACACAAATCATAAATGTTTCGAATTAAACAGGGGACAGTCTGTCAGAATTATTAGCTGTAATTTAAACACGGTAGTAGGAGATAGAGTCCGACGTGTGTATGTACTTAACTGAACTAGTTCTTGTAGATTAATACGGATTATCCCACCTTTCCTGTATTCAAAAGAATCTGAAATGGTGAGAAATTATTTAAATAAAATACCACATTTTCTTCAGCAGTGGACGACGATAGGTTCATTTGAGAAATACCTGTATATTTTTAATACAATGTAATATAATACAATACAATAAATATATTTGCATGAATATGGTACAAAGTTCTTCAAACATACATCAGGAATCACAGTATATTCTGCCAAAAGTAGCGTACAAATCTTAAAAAAAAACTAAATTTAAGAAAAACAACAAATAATCTGAACTCAAATTGTTTAAAATTATAGAGATAGTCATCTAAATAACCATTGAAATCGTAAAAAACTAAAAAACGTAAAAAGCGATTTTAAGAAGCTAATAAATAAAAATTTTTTTTAGCTTCTTAAAATCGCTTTGTTTAATTGTTTATATTCTTCAGGTAATTTGTTATAATTTTTGAGTCGTTTTTGCATGAGAGATGGGTGAGATCAGCATGAAACTGTAGAGAATTATTTAATATTACATAGGTTTTAGCGACTCACTGCTATATAGACCCTTCGAGTTCTTCGTGGTGCAGTATTCATTATTGTGTCTGTAAATGTACCTATATATGTTAGAAATTCTACTTATGTTATCTGCTGATATTTATTTCATAACTAAAATTATTTTATATACTAATAAGTTACCGCATCAAACATATTTATTTGTTTGAATAATGAGAATGAGTTTTAACTCATGGTAAAAGCAGAAAAAAGTTTACGAATTTAGATTCTTATAGAATATTAAAATAATTTTATTTTTGGAAATCAAATCACACTCTATTCAGCAAGGATTGTTATTCGAAACATCTCAGTAGGTGATTAGTATTAATAAAAATAATATAAGTAATAAAATGTTACGTGAAAAAAAAGGATCCTCTACGATAATTAAATCACTTGCCTTGTTTAATTGAAAAGGCAGACTTTAATTTTATTGAGTAACAGATGAGGGAGTTTAAAAGTAAAAGTTAATCTGAAAAATAGAGTTTATCTTAAAAATACAGGTTACTAATTTCTCACGGAAACAGCAAAAAAGTTATCAGAGATTTAGTATAATATACTAAGAGTTGTATTAACTAAAATGTCATATTTAGTCATTTTAGTTAATACCACTCTCACTCATGCCGTACAGTAACGTAAGGTCATCGAAATAGAACTCATCCACATTTTTCTATATTTCGTGATTTTATGAGTTATCTTTGATTTGTTCCGTAGCCTCGTGATTATACTTTGCAAAGGCAAGGATTTGTGATAAAAAATTAACAAGTGGTAAAAACATCTAACCAAATGAACAATAAACTTGTAATAGGTGTGTCATATTTTTAATTACCACAATCACCATTTTTGTTCTGCTATAAATCACTTTATGCACTGATTGCTTCTACGTAATTCAAAATGTCAATATTTTGGTAGATACATCCTTGACAGGGGCAAACGCCTCGTCAAGGACTATTACTAAATAGGTTTATATTCTCACTCACTTAATACGAAGCAAGTAACCATATTGTCTCTCCTTCAGGCACATTGCAAGTTAAGAATGAAAATATCCGGAATATGCTAAGGGGGAAAGTATAAATAGAACGGAAAGAAATATTACTATACATTAATACGTGAAAGAAAAACTTAGTACCAGCTGCGTCGGCGGTAATCGCTTACTATTAGGCGATACGTCTGCCCGTTTACTACTCTAGAAATAAAACTTCTAAACGAGATAAAGACGGTGAACAGCATCAAAAACTTAAAATCAGTTAAAAGTATGAATGGCACAACAAATGAAATATTAAAACACGGAGTATCAAGAATGAGTTATCCATTATGGCTTTAATTTAATCATATACTAAATACCGCTACAGGTGTGGTCACATCACAATGGTGTAACTTGAATATAATACTAATATACAAGAAGGGTAACCCTAAAAACATCTCAAACTACAGACCTACAAGTTTATTATCAAGACTCTATAAATTATTCGCAGCGGCACTTGAAAAGCTAATTAGCACTACCGTACAAACTCTACAACCGGTGGCGCAAGCAGGCTTTCGTACGAGATTTTCTACAGTGTACCATATACACATTTTAGAGCTATTTATAGAAAAATAAGCAGAACAGCAAGTTCCACTGTATATCACCTTTACTACATACTCTACTGCACTCGAGCATCTGGAAAGTGCTAAGCGTATAAAACGTAGAAAAACAATATATAGAAGTTCTTAGAAGTTCTGAAAAACATCTAGGAAGAAGTACGAGCAAAGTAAAACTTGAAGTGTCAAGACCACAAATACAAAGAGGGATAAGACAAGGTGACCCGTTGCTGTGAGAGACTGGAGTAGTTGTGGTATGTTTATAAAAGGCACCTACTTCAACCACCTAAGGTTCGCAGATGAGATAGCAATAGTGTCTTAAAGCTCAGCAAACTAAGCTACACGATACTCGCTCTACTCGTCTAGCAAACATATAGGCCTCGAAATGACCAGTTCGGTCAAAAAGCAAAATTATTATTGTGTGTACCAACACTGTCAAAAAATCACTTCATGTCAGAGGGCCATAGAGCGCAGTATGTTGAACATAAAAAATCAGCATAGAGTTTGCCACTCAAAAATAGAATCATCTTCCAAAGTAATTGATGCCTTTACACAAGCACAAAAACTTAAATGAAAATGGGCAGGCCATGTTGCAAGACTACAAAACATGAGATGGGCATAAAAATCTGACCTGCTGGGAAGAACCACTCGGGAAACACAAACGCGAAAGACCACACACTCGTTCGGAAGACGAAATCTCGCTTTTAGCTGGATCAAATTGGCTAGAAATAGCGAAAAATATCTGGCAATCTCTGGAGGAGGCCTTTACCTCAGACGTTCTCTAAAACTATAATATTTATTTTTTTCTTTCATTTTAAAAATGTAAACATATTTTAGAGATATATAAGGTTTTTTATTTTATTTTTTATTTATTTAATTACTAGTAGAAACAGTAGGCCGAAAGTTCCTTTCTTAAAATTAAATAGGCCTTATACCAGTAGTGGATTATTAAAGGCTGTTAATGATGAAAATAATGATTATGATGACACTAGCAGTGGACGTTTTTCGACAAGATAATGATGATTCACTATAAACAATATTCAACAATTAAAAATTCTCAAAACGATTAAGACCCATGTTGTTTACATTGATTGTCTTTTATAACAATGAACTACTTCCTTCGTCATTTGCATTTCCTTTAAAACTCTAGAAATAAAGACTACGCAAACAGGAACTTAATATTCACATATATAAGGAAAATATAGTAATTAAATATAGATTGTATTATCATGTAAATGGAAAGATGGCCACGACGCGGAGCTATAATTCCGTAGAAGCCCATTCTTATGACGCAATACTATAAATAACGACTTAACTTAGTCGGTGAATAAATGACTTAATTGGCAACTAAAATGTTGTTTAATAAATTCGCAATTAATTTAATTGTATATTTTGATAATTAGTTTAAATGTTTTGTTAATTAGTTAATCAATCATTTAATAGTGTCTTGAATGGTTTATTATATGAATTCAGAAGAGTTCCTGATATACTTGATTTTAACATATTACTTAAATGTGAGATACTTACGTAAGTATATGTCGTCAGAGGTTGATGTTAAGTGTTGTACAGAAATGTTTTAAACCATGTAGTTTAATCTTCCGTTTCTTCCTACTAAGACAGTAATAACATACAAAATGTTTTAAACTCAACATTTTATAGATAATTTGAAAGTGACAAACCTGAATTTAGGCATTTTTTTTTTTAAAAGAAATGGTCTAGTTTATTGTTGTATACATAACTAAAAAGATACATAAAACTTATAAATTTAGGTTGTGGAGCTTAACTTTCAGCTTACCCGTAGGTTTGCTGTCAGAAAAATTAAAAAGCTATGAATATCGTCAACCCGCAATGAAAACGGTTTTTTAATGGCACTAATCAGTTAATATTAACCCTGATTACGCTTCCCGTTTGAGGCCACTAAAAAAGAAACCCATGTTTTTTGTTAATCGCCAAGGTAGTTGACGAAAGTTTTAGGAAAAACCTCCCTGCCCTTACAATTTCTCAATAACAAAGGTTTTTAGGGTTTCGTAGTCAACTCAGTCACTCTCAGAACCTTTATAGTTTCCACAGCTCCGGCCGTCCATACTTGGCTTACCTTCCAAACGGTTAGTGCTAGAAATATAAAACTGTGCATGGATATGTGTATTTACGTCCGTGGGAGAGCTATGCTTCGGCATGAATGGGTCGGCTCGACCGGAGTGATACCACGGCCTCACAGAAAACCGGTGTGAAATAGCGTTTGCGCTGTGTTTCACCGAGTGAGTGAGGATACCGGAGGCCCATACCCCAACCCCTCCCCCATCCCCTTTCCCATCCCCCAAAGGTCGACAACGCACTTGTGACGCCTTTGGTGTTGCGGGTGTCCATGGGCGGCGGTAATCGCTTACCATCAGGTGATACGTCTGCTCGTTTGCCCACTATTCAATAAAAAAAAAAAAAAAATTACCATGTTGACAAAATGCTAACATAAACAAGAAACAGTTATTTTTGGGGTATCTCCTCTTCTATTTTTGTGCGGAAATCCCTTCGAATGCCACCGACTGGTGGCTATTTCGGACTTGAACTGACTAAATACCGCACACCGTCTCAGGTACTAGAAGCCCGGGTACCTCCCCTACACGTAAAGTGAGGTTGATTTTCTTTTCTTATCTACCCCATAGTGTGGGATATCATTTAATAGGTTTTTTTTAAACATTTAGAGGCTACTAAAACGATTTTTTGTATCGGTATCTGTTTGCGCAACATTCAACTTTACAGCGTATTTTTTGTTAAAATAAAGCGGCCCTTCTCCTCTAGAAGCCTCGAAAGATCTAAAAAAACATGATGTTAGTCCATGTAATGAACTTTCAAAGAAAACTATAACGGTTTAGATAAGTTTGCTAATTCTTATATAGGTCTAACTTGTAAAGTGCACTTACTTGGATTGCAAAAATAACAAAATAATATGTAAACATTATTGATAGAAAAAAATTCCAACCCTGCCTTCTAAATCCACATTATTTTATGGGTGACTACGGAACCCTATTCTATGCCTGGCCAAACACGCTCTTGGCCGGCTTTTTCTTAAAGAGTCAACACTAAAAATGTTAGCTAAATATTAAAATGATTCACCACTGCTAATTAGTTTCTAGTTTTAAGTAGGTATGTTCCAATTTGTTAAATCAACAAACACCTTTTTATTTAAAATCCTTTAACATGTTAACATAAATATGAAATCTTTTACCTTTTTTATCCAAGATTTTTCTTTTTTGTCTTTTAACCTTCATGGTTTGGAATACAAAAATGCGGTTCTTTTTTTCAACAACTATTTTGTCTTTTTTCTATCATAATGTTTCATATTAATGTGTTCAAAAGATGACAATTTCAACTCCTTAGGTATGACTTTTTTGGCGGTAACTCCGTCCAGTGCTGGCCATCGGGATCATAAGCGGTACCACACGATCTCCTTTGAGGCGGCAAGTCTCCTGGCCGGAACTTCATCCTGGGACCTGGAGGCGAGAGCCCTAGCGGCTCTATGCAGTGGCGCGTGGGCTTTGCAGTGGGAGGTGGAGGTTCACTCGCTCGGTAATATGATTACGGTGGCCTTGTTGTGGAGCGAGAGCGCGTGAAACTCCGGCGTTTCTTTCTGCGAACCAATTATGCGAAGGAGACGGCAGAACTGAACGATCTCTGTCCTCCATAAGTGCAAGTCTAGGGGTGATAAGTAAGGCCATCTGTCACCTTAGCCGAAGTAGACCGCGGTGACAGCGCAAACGTTACAAAGCGCGCGCGCCCTTTCACCTGAGCCGGAAGGGAACAATGGGGTTCTTGCACAGGCGGGGACGATTTCCAAACCGTCGGTGGCTTGAAGTTACTTTGGGGTTCCAGAATTTCCTTTCGAGGGTGCATCTGGTTCCCCGGTTCCTAATACACGAGACAGCGCGGCATGCGGTTTTAGTCGGTTCGAGTCCGACATTGCCATCTGTCGGTGGTATGCAGGTGGAATTCCGCACATTAAAAATAGGGTAATTTAATCGAATTGGAAATAGAACACGCATTCATTTTTGTTATTTACTTAAGAATGCGGATATGAATATAAGTAGCAGAAGAATATTTCTATAATCAATAAATGTAATAAAAAAAATTTAATTATATTTTGATTTCCTACATTTAAATTAGCCTGGTGGTTCAATTAGTATGTTCATTCTTCATTTTCATTTCATACTCATACACCACGTCCTTGATAATGGGTCGGAGGCTTTCAGGACTGGGACCGCGGTTTCGAATTCCCCTATTTCACTTTAAGTAGTGTAACGAGACCACTAATACAAAAACTATTTATTTATTTTATTTATTTATTTATAAACTTTATTGCACACCACTATAGTAAACATTTGAACAGAGATACATTTACGGACACCAACATCAAGTATCACAATAGGCGGTCTTATCGCTCACGGCGATCTCTTCCAGACAACCTTATTGTACGATCAGTAAGGTCAGCAAAAGCGAAGTGAAAGCGTAAGCAAAGTATTCGGTAAATAAAAAACTGATTAAAATTATTCAAAACTAAGTATTTTTGAAAACCCGACCGTCTATATGTTTGATCTTTTATTAATTTGTGTGTGTTTATTTCTAAGTAATCTTACTTTTGACTAAGATCAGTTCAGTCGTCACATAAAAACGGATTTATATTTGAATTCTAAGTCAGTGCGACGTCTTTGTCATATTTTCCTCATTCCAGGGGCTTCACATCGACCTGTATTGTAGTCATAATCTTGAATTATAATTCTGTTTAAATCCTTGTTGACTTATCTCCTCTTAATTATGTTACATCTTCATTGTGACATTCTTGTTACAGTGGAATATTCTTAATATTATTAAATCATTCTAGAATAAATTAAATTGATTTAATTTTCACTTGATTTAATTTTTTAAAATGAGCCACAAAGGTAGTTAGCAAAGCTCATAAGCGTAGATCAAAAACAAAAATAATATAACAACATGCTCTTAGAAATATTTGACACTAGCGACCCGCCCCGGCTTCGCACGGGTGCAATGCTGATACTAAATACACGTTGTATATAAAACATAGCTGACCCACGCAACCTCGTTTGCGTCTTATATAGCCCGTAGCATGAAAATTTTCGCAAAATAAGTAACTTTTCTGGTTGATTTTTACACCTTGTGTCCGAAAAACCCAAATATCTTACGGAACCCTATTTTTTTCCAAAATAAAATATAGCCTATGTTACTCGTGGATAATGTAGCTTTCGAATGGTGAAAGAATTTTTAAAATCGGTCCAGTAGTTTTTGAGCCTATTCATTACAAACATACAAAAATACAAAAATAGGTATAAATCTTTCCTCTTTATAATATTAGTATAGATGTACTTACTTGACAATATGCTTTGGTATTTGATAGTTAGTCTATTTCAAATCTAAATCATAAAGATTCATATTGCCTAAAAATTTCAACATGCAACAGACAAAAACTGCAGACTGGCCAATGACGAATATCGCAGATTCATTGAACTTCACTTCAAATTGATCTGAACCACAAAGTATTGGAGATGTTTTCTGAGATGGTGAACATATGCATAATTAATTTTATTTTAACACAATGTTTGAAAATATAACTCTTATAGATGATGCAAGTTGTCAAAAGTGCCATAACTATACATAGTTTGTAAGTTATTTAAATACATATGTTTGACTATCCGTTGCAATTGAAAAACGACAGTACAAACATAGTTTTGTTGAGTTGTTGATTAGAATGCATCAGTTTTTTCACTACTTTTGAGATTAGACTACACCCTTGTCTTGAAGTTAAATATTTTACTTATTTTAAGTTTAAAGTTTGTAGAAATTAATAACATAATGGTAATGCATGCTCTTCATATTAATAGAGAATAAATAATAAATACGATTGACGAATGTGTATCATCTGCATCTATATAAAACAAGTTAAGATTATTTGTATAAAAATCTCAAGGTGAGGACCATAAATAGATCTGAATAAAACATAATTGTTAAAGAAAAACCTGCAGAATCATCGCATAATTACATAGGAATGACAGAGACAGACGTAACAAGCAAAACATTTTAGTATACTTTTTTTTTAAACTATCTTAAAAACCTAAGAACTAGTTTAAATTACATAATTCTAGGAAACCGCCTCTAACTTACTACTTCACACTAATATTAAAAAAGTGAAGTGTGAGTGTGTTTGTTACTTCTTCACGCACAAACGACAGGACTAATTTTGTCAAAATTTCATATGCCCGAAGCTAGCACCCTGGATTAACATATTGGCTACTTTTTATATTTACTACTAAGAGAATAACACATATACTACTATTTGCCGCGAAGACCTATATACAATGGGGCGGAGACGCGGGTAACAGCTAGTTAATATTAAATTTGAGACTATCTTCGTAACTTAGAATTTGGGGGTAAGGTAGTGTCCGTGACAAGATAAGCAAAAAAAGTCTAGTGCAAGTTTAATGTTTAACAATTCCACTACTATTATAGCTTTTGACTTCTTTGTAGAAGTCAGAATCTCAAAAGATGTGGATTCGATACCTAAACCAATATCTAAGATCAAATATTATATTATGTAGTTATGTCTGGTTAGGCCGCGAGAATCCATTTTGTGCAGGCTGTACAGGACCGGTTTTTGTGGTGAGCTTTAAAGGAGACCTATGCCCAACAGTGGTCGTCTTTCAAGTGAGATGATGATAATAATGTCTGGATGTAATTTATTTACAGTATATTATATTATGAAATTAAATTTTATTTAGAAATGTATGTGTCCAGCTAATTTGGACGGACGGAACCTACGGATTACGGTACGGTAATTATTTATTCAATTGTCTTACCAAAGTGCAACAAAAATTTTTATGGACAAACCTTAGATTTATTCCGTTATCTACCTCTTTCTAAACATTATAGTCGAACCCATGAAAGTAAACAGTTTTCAAGTAGCATTTCCAATGTTTTATTTTGCAATCAAATAAAAATATTCGCTCACATTATAATGGAAACAAGTGTTTAGTGATTTCTAGTTTTTTTTAGATTCTTGATGTTTGTTTACTGTCTTTTTTTTAATGTACTAATTAAGTACTTAAAACTTATAAAAGATTAAGCAGCTTATAGTGATTTTTTCTTTCGCTGCTAGTCTAGAGACAAAAGAACTTCACATGTTTTATTTCTGGTAACGTTTTTAATCGGCCTTTAACCCTTAAAAGTGAGCTTTATTAAGAGGACGGGACGGTAGATAATTATAAAAACTTTGCATTGAACTATATTATTACTGTGGTTGAATCTTCATGGCCCAACCACACCATAGTCGTTCCAATAGTTTATTTAACTTTTGACAGCTCTAATACTTAATCAAATAGTGATACCCTGACCCGTTACCTATTCGATTTCTTTCATCGATCGATTTTATGCATTAAGAAGTTTTAATCGATTTAACAAACTCATTATTTTACAGATAATTTCGTACTTCATATTTCTATGTGTTTCAATGTGCGACCTCCTTTGTCAAAATAAAGAAAAAATGGATTAAAAGAATGTTGTTCAAATATGACGGTTCTATGTCATGAAAAAATATATAAAAGGAACTGAATTTTCAAAATGTATTATTGTATTGTGTTGTAATTCAGTGGTTAATATGGCATTTGTTAAACTATTGATGATCTTTATTAAATCTCTCTATGTCTATTTTAAAATAATCTACAGTATTTCAATGAGTAACCTTCAATATAGTTGAGTATTTATATTCCTCCGTATTGATTTATTTGTGAATTCTCACGTTTGGTTGAGTTGAGCGTATCGTTCCTGCCTTCGTTACTGTCAAAATGCCAAAAGAAAGTACTCAAAGGACAAACAAGAGAGTTTGTCTTGCGACTTCGTGAATACTTTGAAAAGGAAAGCCGTAATGGTGGGCCTCTTATACCAGTGACTCAAGTTAGAGACCGTGTTGCAGCAGCATTAGGTATTAGTGCTCCAACAGTGGCAAAAATAACAAAAGAAGGCTACGGCAGCAGTGGCATGGAACAGAATAAGCTATCTACACCTAAGAAAAAACGTCCGCCTAGTAAAGTTACAGCCGTTGACAATTTTGACGCTGATGCTATTCGTCGTCATATATACGACTATTACCAAAGAAAAGAGATTCCAACATTAAAAAAACTAACACAATCTCTTCGAAATAGTGGTTTGTTCCGTGGTCAAAAATCTTCTCTGACAAAGGTATTGAAAGACATTGGAATGTTATTCCAAAAATGTGACAAACGAAAAATTTTAATGGAACGCAATGATATTGCTTTGTATAGATGCGATTTTTTAAGACAAGCAAAAAAAATAGAAGATTGGTCGAATGTTGTTTTCACAGATGAAACTTGGCTCAATGCGAATCATACGCTGTCAAAAACTTGGACTGACAACACCGTTGGCTCCACTTCTACAGTACCAATGGGAAAAGGCGAACGACTGATTATTTGTCATGCAGGAACAGTAAAAGGATTTGTGCCAGGCGCTCTATTAGCTTTTAAATCCCAGAAAACAGGAGATTATCATGAGGAGATGAATTCGAACGTGTATGAAAAGTGGTTCAGAGAAATGCTTACATCACTCGAAGAGCCATCAATAATATTTATTGATAATGCACCTTATCACTCTCGTCAAATTAATAAAATACCAACACAGGCCAACAAAAAACATGAAATTATAAACTGGCTCCGTGACAATGGCGAAGAGTTGAATGAGTCCCTACTAAAAGTAGAGTTAGTAAAGATATTAAGAACAAAGAAGCTGCCAAAACGATACGTCATAGATGAAATGGCAGCAGAGCATGGGCATACCGTCCTCAGAATTCCCCCATATCACTGCCAATATAATGCAATTGAAATGATCTGGGCACAAGTTAAAGGATATGCTGCGAGGAACAATACAACTCCTCCTTTCACCGCAAGAAAAATGCTGAATTTACTGAAAAATGCGTGTGAAAAAGTAACTCCAGAAAACTGGGCGAATGTTGTAGAAAAAACAAAGAAGGTGATAATGTCGGATTGGGATCGGGATGTTGCATTCGACAATTTATCTATCCAAGAAATGATAATCAATATTACTGAGAACTCAAGTGATGATGATTCCTGGTCATACGAAGAAGACGATTCTTTATAATTAAAATTAGTATTACAGTACCTCTTTTGGTTGTTTTATTTTTAATCCGTAAATTACTACGAATTTCAACATTTTGTACCTGTTCATTACAAGTAGGTACCGCAGGTAGTTTTTATTTGAACCAACTATAGTAAGTCTAAACAATTATTTTAGATTCATTAATTTGCGGCGAATACATTCGATCCCATTACTAGGTACGAGTACGATGGAACTGTTTTCATTACGCAAATTATTTATGCATTGAAACAGAGACATTTAGGGCATTTTAATGCAAAATAATAAAGCTTTTTACGTGATTTGATATAAAATATAATCACAATAATTTTATTGTATGTTTTATTAATATAATCGATAATCGATTTATTTCAAAACCGTTTTTATAGTCTGTGGTCATTAATTACGAATGACACATCCCTAAGTAGGCGGAGCCCGCCCATAAAGTACAGTATTATCTGTAGTACATTGTATCAAAAATTATTACAAAACTTTATGTGCGTGATCTGTCAAAAGTTAAATAAAGTATTGGAACGACTATAGTACACTTCAAATCATATAAATACTCATTCAAAACACTATTGTGTTTCTATCTATTGATAGGTATCAATAATATCAAGATTATTTTTAATTACAAAAATACTATAAATATTTTTGAAAACTAGTCAGCACGGTGGATTGCACCTGAGCAATGAACCTTATATATAAACATTTGGCTGAATGCGATAGAATGTTATTATTGTATTAATTCTGTTGGTAATAATTACAGTTTGGACTATTACTTACTTCATATGAAAGGCCAAAATTATGTTATTGAATAGATCTCCACTCAATTTTTAAAACAAGCATAAAAATCAGATTTTTAGGTTAAAGTTAATAATGATAATATGTGACTCATGATTTATATATTTTTTACAGAGCAGCCAACTTTTTATGTCATGCTTGGCACGTGAGAGCAGACCAGCTAACAAAGCAATAACATTAAGAAATATGGTATTAAATACAGGTTTTTATGGTGTAAAATGAAATGAACATGATCAAGACATCAGAAATATGTTATTCCATCAGCGGCATTTCCAAAGAGTATTCAAATATTTTGCAATGAATAAATATGCATTTATATACTGTTCTTTGTTTTCAATCAACATATTTCTGTGTGGATATAGCTAAAACGTTAGAGGATGATAGAAGCTAATTTTCAAGGACTTTCCAAATGAGTGGAGCCGTGGAAATAAGCTAGTAGTAAATATTTTGCCATGAGCATAGATAAACTATTAGCTTTATCATACATTGTGAAAAAAATTTGTTGTCGGATTTTTTTTTTAAACCTTTATAACGTTGTTCACGATCTGCTATGATGCTCACCTTGATATAGGCTTAACTCAAAGAGTTAAATGTAAGATATTACTGACAGTTGTTTTTTTTTTACGGACTAGAAGTCAAACGAGCTGACATATCGCCTGGTAGTAAGTGATTACCGCCGTCCAAGGCCACCACGGCACTCCCACGGAAAAACGGTTTTTGTGGAATGCTTGAATATTTTTGGATCTTATGGTGGCCCTCGAGTGTTGCATCTGACATCGATGCGAATGGTATCTGTTACTTCTGGAGTAAATGTGTCCATCGGATTCGTAATACCTTCCTTACTACCGTACATAAGTAGTAGAATACCTTACACCTTATTTCTTATTAAGCTATATAGCTGAATTGCAATAGCGCTGATTAAGATAAATGAGATACGTAATACAGAAATATAATTAAAGTAAAAGTTGTTTTGAGGAGGTTTTTCCTTTGTGGGTATATCAGGCGTATTACAAAAGAATTAAGTGATTGGTTAGGTAAACAATAAGGTATTTAAATCTTTAAAAGTAATAACATCAGTCTTAGTTTCAATAAGATTTATTGGCCATCACAAAATAAAGATTAATATGGGCTATATGTAACAAAAGTACGAACGTTTGTAAAACATACAAACGTTATGCCATCATCAACCCCCATTTCCCTTGTTCAGCCTCAAACGAAAAACGTAATTGCTTACATATCTTATGTGATATAATCTGGGACTGGTAACAAGAAGAACTCCCTACCGCATTGTAAACGTATTCTACATCACTGCAATATTTTCGTTTTGCCAAATCGCTACTCTGTTTACAAAGCGTCGAGGGAGAGTTTGATTTGGTGCGATTCGCATCGCAGTTTATCGCACTCACGGTCCGGAACAACCGTGGTTCTCTTGAAAAGATAACAAAAGTCAGTAAACAAAGGTCTTATGAGATAAATTTATCTGTGTTACAAATAGGGGTGCAAAATAATTACGTCACAAATAATTTTATATTTAATTAAATAGCATGCCTGGTTGCCCATTTTTCTGATTATTGTGTTTCATACAAATAAATTCACTGCATAACATAAGAGGTCCTTTATTTGTTCATTTTGATTAAGATAATGAAACAATATATTATCGTTATTAATGTATTCATTTTATTTATATGTTATTATCCTGTGTATAAACATACATATGTAAAGAGGATACAATCGGGAACAAATTTAACCGACTCCCTAAATGAACCTCTGAATCATATTAAAATATTAGACTCTCCCTCAGCACAAAAAGATTTCGCAAAAAGTAAGTGGTAAAGTTTAATTACTTCTTTACTAAAATATTTTCAAGAAAGATTTAGTAAGTAACAATACTCAACATACTTGTTACGATAATGTTAGTAATTTTTATTTCGCAATCTGTTTCGTTGAAACATATTTATATAAGGTTTTTTTAAGGAATATTGGGCAAACGAGCATACGTATCACCTGGTGGTAAGCGATTACCGCCGCCCATGGACACCCGCAACACCAGAGGCGTCACAAATGCGTTGCCGGCCTTTGGGGTATGAGGAGAGGGATACCGGGATACCGGAGGCCCATAGACAGTCTTATTGATTTAATTAATTGCTCAAAACTGATTGTAGAAAGTTAATTTAATATTATGACAATACCAGCTATTGCTCACGGGTCCGCCCGCATGTTTGTCGGTTATCGTGGTAATTCGTAGTCTATGCCCTGTCTTAAGAACAAAGTATGTTAATGGCAAAATTAATTAAAAGCGGTGCAGCCGTCTCACCGTAAAAGTGTAACAAAGAGACCTAATTACTTTCGCATCAATACTAACATTTAACACTGCCAGTGGATTGACTATCTTTCCGCCCCCGCGCTCCCCGCGCCTTTCTCCCATATGGGTAGGCGCTTTATGACGCTTCATTCAGTTCAATCTTATCGATATAACTTTTGAATTATTCCTTCAAATTACTTAGTGTGAAAGGCAAGTTTATTTACATTCAATACTTAAAGTGACAAATGTATAAATTTGATAAGAGTTCGATATATATTCCAAAATAGGATTTGTTAAAAATATCCAATTTAATTGTATTTGTGGTTCACTATTTTGGTCATAGTGACTTCCACATAAGAGGTAGATATGTTGTCGTGGACTTTTATTTAGAACTACTTAAAACAAACCATGGTATAGTTAATATTTTTGTGTAACTCCAACGGTTTGGGCAGCACACGCCAAGATAGCTGTCAGAGGGCTGATTTTTTGCCAAATTATGACCAAATTATAAAAAATATCTATCAATTTTAACTTATGTTATTCCGATGGCTAAGCTATATTAATAATAATAATGATAAATAACAATAACAAATTTATTTCAAAAAGTATTTGTAACGGACACATTTAAATGACTTAATACACTATGACATTTTACAATTAGGCAATTGGACACCCTGTCCTAAACTAGGCAGGTGGGAAAAATATATTACTGCAAAGTGTCATGAAAATTCAATTTTTGCGTAAAACAACAAACTCACACATCCTTACAGATTTTTGCATTTGTAATATAAATAGGATTTATAATAATAGTAGGATGAGGTGCAAAATAAAATAATAACTTTAATAAGTTATGTTGATTCATTTAACCTGTGTATTTAAAGAACTATAAAAGTCATGTGCAATGCATGTGCAAATGCAATCATAAAGAGTTTTAAACGTTCAAAATTCGACAGTGAGGTGATATCTACTTTATTATAACTTAGCTACATATCTTGTATTGAAAGTAACAACTTGTTGAAATACAGTAAAAGTTGTTTAAAGAGGTAAGTGAATCGACTCTAGAGCAGAGAAAACTAATATACCTACACTGTGTTAAAACAGCTCGAAACTTACATCAAATCATTTGAAATTTTGAAGGCTGTAACTAAGCTCTTATCTGCACAGTTCTTATAAAAAAGTTCTGCATTTATTACATTTTTTACGATGCCTTGCATTGTTCTTTCACAACCCCTATTCATTTAAAGATCATTCACTGCTCCCTCTTCATTCAAACATCAGACATTCTTACAAAACCTTATTTGTTTTTTTACACTTTAGTCAATACTTTAATCTTTACAAAAGTTGATGAGTCGGTGGAAAATGTTACCTCACTGTCAGCTATTGTGACTTCAAAATACACGAGTCTTTTCACGAAATGTCCCTATCAAAAAAAAATATTAAAAGAAAAATTCATAGTGGTTACAATTTTACACAACTCTTACTGCTCTAGATCGTAATGGATACTAAAGCTAAATTTAAATAGATATAGTTTGCAAAGATTTTCAACTTTTCATAGTACTAATCAAGTGCTTTTCCCCACGACACCAAACACAATAGGATTCTAGTTGAAAACTTTGTTAGCGGAAGACCAAGATTGCAGATTTCCCATAGGGCCTACGCCAGTTTCAACTTGCCAGACTATATCGATAACTCCCTCTGACACTCTGTTAGTTATTAATATCATTAGTATAACAGTACTGCGACTATAAACTATTTATGCAAATTGATTAAAATTATTTTTCAAAACGATGAAGTTAAAAAACCTCTTTGGTTGCTTAGCACACCTTAGACTGTTCTTTATGTGGTATTTGTATGGACTACTTTGTATGGATTTCATCATCACTTTGTAGAAGTAGTAGAAGGGAACCAAGGTATTTAAAATCGAAGCAGACCTGTATAGCTGGATAAATGGATTCAAATCTATTAAGAACGCCGCGATCACAGAACATATAATTTTTTAGGAATCGATTGAAACCAAAATTCTTCAGTATTTGTTGTCCATTTCCAGCATGCTTTACACGTATTCAAATAGCATGGAGAGGCCTCTTCTCTTTCAATCTTGAGTGCCTTCTTCTGTAAGTCTAATATTAGAGCAACGTTTATTAGTTGTAAGTGATACGGATCTGATTATTTGTACAAGTATAACTAACTAACTACGTTGGATTTTCTGATTACACTGTGAATTAATACTAATTACTTGACAAGTATATATTCATTTTTTTATTCAAGGCTTAGGGCATAGTATTTGGGTAACGTATCTTACTTCCTGCCATTCTTAGATTACATAACATCTGAAAGTCAGTCAATATTAGACCGGCAACGACAAATGAAAAGGTACGAATTTCAATTTCTAAAGTACCAATTAATTGAAAATACGAAATTTGAACTTTAATTGTTCATTTTCAATAAAAAAGTTTCTTTTAAAACTTTTAAAATAAAAGAATTTGAGTTATGAGCTTATCCAACGACTCAAATTAGAAATGCTAATGTGAGTTTTTACTGTTTATTTACTTTCAAGTCCCTAACAAAACATACTGAAGTATGTTTCAGTCGGTTGAAAAAACATAGGATTAGATTTCATGCAGAGGAAAGTTGTTGCAATTTAAATTTACTTATGAAAACAACATTATCACAAACAAAGCCGCAGACAAAAGCTAGTTAATACATTGTATTAAATAGTTATAAAATACTTACAGGGTTCCGTAGTGGATATGCTAAACCTAAGTATACATGGAATTCTTAGACATATAGTTTCGCCTTGTCCGTTTGTGTATCTGCCAACCTTTCCCATACAATTTTTGGAATCATTATATTTTTTTCCAAAATCTTATCATCAAATTCTGAAATGGCTATGGGGTCAATCGAAAACTTTCAACATACAAGAATTTACAGAAAAATATACTTTATCATTTATTATACCAAATAAACTTTCTATAGAATCGTTGAAAAAGTATGGCCTTGGCATAAATGGCCCCGTTTCTAATTAATAGAAACATTCCCAAAACCGTCATAAATCAACATAAAAATCATAAAACAGGAGTTTATTTTGTTGAATGTAAGCATCAACAAGGGTAGGCAAATAATTTTGCCACAAGCTTTATTATAAAAAAAAAATATTAATCTAAAAGAATTCAGAGCAAGAGGAAAGTAAAAACGGCGAGAAGCAAACATAAAATTGAATATTACAAGCAAATCACGAAATTCACTTCAGTAATTTAAACAAAGCCGTAGATGTAGGGGCAGAGGACTTAATTTCGGTACGAGACAGAGAAAAACGTTATGCAAATTTGTACAGCGTATTTTTTCTTCCATTAACCTTCCGGACGGGATTGTACAGAGCGCCGCGGAAAGGACGACCCGACAGAACAAAAACACGCTTTTATTTTGAAACTGTAATTAGGAAATTAACGACTTGGACTTAGAAAAACAAATGGTGTTTTCTGCGGTTCATGTGGGAATTTCGTCGCTATTGTGAGAATTTAAATAAAAAATAGCGACGATAAAATGTGTATAGCCGCGCAATCAGGGTTTGTTTTATCTCGCTTTTTGTCATTTTAATTTAACTTTTGCTTTATAACTCTTAATCCTTAGCGATATGCTACATGTAAAAGTTTTAAATCCAAATTTTAATAACATCAAGTCAGGGTGGACTTTAATATCACAAATATACCTGCACAGTAGGTACATAAAGCTGGTCTAATCATATTATGAAACACAAAATGTATCTACTATAACTTTTCTGGTCCACACTTAGGTACGTTAAAAATATTTCATACAATCATCATATAAATAGAAAGTGTGAAGTTGCATAATAGACTCGTTTCGTTAGGTATAAAAAATATTTCAGTATATTAAAACAATGAGCCGAGCCTCAGAATTTGCTAATAGCCATTTTAGACTTCCACTATCTATATACTTATTCTAGCATCGTTTAAGTATCATGTTTTTTCTTATATTTCATAATTACATAAACTATGTGTTTGAAAAGTTCCAAATAGGTTCAAATAGGTTGGCAAATAATAATGAATTATACACGATCTATTTTCAAGATTTATGTACCTACTTACATGGTTAGTTTGTTACTCAATTAGGTACATATGAAGATAATAAATTTTGAAAGAAGTATACATTTCTTATTTTACTATATAGTGTTCAAACAAATTATATAGAAATAAACAAGACAAATCGCACTGTCAATATACCTATAATTATCTTAATTAATTTCATAAAACAGCCATATGTTAGGCAGTCAAAACAGCTTGTAACAATATGTTCTCTACGAAAACCATAATGATTTTACTTTGGTTATTTACTATGTATATTTCATTGCTTTCAAAAGAAAATAGTCTTCACAATATTTAAATTATCATCTAGTTTCCATTCACAGTAGGAAATAGTTTCAATGGCACCTGCTGAAAAGCGAGCCGCAAAATCAACGTGCCTCAGTTCTGTTTATTTATAAGTAGGCGCGTATCGTACTAATTAATGCAGCCTGCGGATTTTGATTCAGTATTCCTTAATGATTGCGACCGTCAATCAACGCTTAAGGTTGTTTAAATTGTTATTACCTATATAGTTATGGGATTAATTAAACAAATTGCTTGTTTGTTTGCGTATTTGATTGTACTATACTATGTTTCCCTTCTCTTGCATACTCTATTTTTGAAACCCTATTTTAAATGTCTTAACACTTGCACGAAGAAAAGTTACAGATTATGTAATATTATATTAAAATCAGGATCTTTATTTCAAAACCAATATTTAAAGAGACATTTACACATCATGCTCTTGGTATATGGAGGGTAGAGACAAGGAGTGTTATCTTATATGGAAGAAAATTGAAAAAAGTGTCTAGCATAAGCTGTAAATAACAGTTCAAAAACCTTCCAGAATGGCGCTGGTGTAGACATAGGTTATGGTATGAATGTAGCAATTGTGAACGAATTGAAGTACGCGAATTAAAAAATTTAACATTATTGTCACTACTTGCGTATTACAAAATAATGTAGTAAATATATTTTATTTTCTGAACTGTGAATAGTACGTTTATTGATTTTTTATCATTCAATTTTATGAAAAAGTGTGTGTATTGACTTTAAGAAGTTTACCCTGATGCTAATGTGGCGCCACCCTAATTTAATGCATTTCAACGGACACTTTTCATGTACACAGATGATACTCCTTATCTCTACCCTCCATATCTTGGTATCATACTCGTACATGAATTTGATCTGATTAATTAGTTAATAACTGCCATAAAAAAAAATAAGAGCGTCATGCCATACTTTTAAATTTACGTTAAAGTTCTATAGTTAAGCACAAAGGACTGAAATAAATAATCAGATATTGAAACCAAAACTTTCAAGAACAGTAACATCGCATTTGTTATTCGAAAACGGCAGAACGCTATCTAATCTGTAGCAGAAGTTTACAATAGAAGACAGTGGTGCCAACGTGATGGATGGCCAGTGGGAATGAGTCTGACGTCAGGAGGGAACATCTTATTGTGTTTATTTCTTATCTACATTTAATTCCTTAAAACTTTAAGCGTTGGATTAGCGGTTAAGTGATTACAGTCATCTAACAATGAATTCGTTAAAAAATAATTTGGTATATTTTTAAATAAAATTGATTTTTAAAGGCGATTGACGAAATAAACTATTTGTGCTTTACAAGAATATGATGAATGCCTCTAAATTTTTTTTCAAACATTTGTATTCATTACCAAACCGTTTTTATTAAACTTAGGCAAGTAACATTGTAACCGAAAATCACACTTCTAGAGTCACAGAGGTTCAAGCAGCAAGTGTTTTCTATTTTTATATTTGTTTTCTGCCTATGAGACAGAACAAAGCGATCCTTTGTCGATTATTAAATAAAAACTACGCTTCTTATGAAGATAAGTAGCACTGTTCCTATTCCATTTCGTCTTTTGTAGGACAGAGGTAGTCACGAAGGCATCCATTCAAGTAGAAAACTGCTGCGTAGCAAAGTTATGTAGGTACTAATGTAAAATAATACCATCGCTTACCATCAGGTAATACGTATGCTCGTTTGCCAACTATTCCATTAAAATAAAACAAAAAAAAAATTACAAAATTTTAACAAAAAAAAACCGACTTCAAGAACTGGGTCTCAAAATCAGTTTTTTCAGTCGAAAGTCATGAGGTAGCAAAAACACAAAAAATCTGTTGAATTGAGAACCTCCTCCTTTTTTTTAAGTCAGCTAAAATAGTATAGACAGTGGACTGTGGTTAGTTGATACATATATTATTATAATTTAACATATTGTTCTTGATTTTAATATTTTTAAATTACCTATTTTAAATGGATGTCAAAAGACTCATTACTAGTTAATCGTTAAATATTACATTTTATTAAAGTGCTAGATTAACATATTGACATAAGTTATTTCCTCATAACGAAACTCTACAGTTTTCTTTTCTTATATCATCTTCAGCCTATTGGGAGCCGCTACTAGACATATCTAGTACTTATTTAATGTCTGATTTTTTATACTTACATTATATGCTTATGCAGATAGCAGAGATTTACGACAATTTTGTTGGCAGTTAACAAAGATAAATTAGAAGATAACGTATTTTTCATACAGTACATACATATACTTCTATCCTTAAAAATAATCAATAAACTAGTTCGTTAAATTTAATGTTTAAGAGTTACTAAAATGTAAGATTAACGATAATAAATTATGAACCTGAATTGAATGATTTTATAGTCAGTCATTTAGTCGTTTCCGAGATCCTTGAAGGAGTTCTTGTAGATTAGATACATTCGAATAAATACAAAGGAGATGCTCATAAAATTTAAACAGATTTTTATCAAAAAATATTTTTAAATATGCTGTTATTTAGACATTACAAATAATATGTGTTATTTATAGTATCTATAGTAAGGTAAAAATAGTAATCTATGTGTAGGGTAATGACTGGCAGAGAAATAAGGACGTACGCAAAGACAGATAACAACAAGATAGCCAGGATGGGCTCCGTTTGCCATTTATCTTCGGAACGATTAAATGGTTAGGAAGGTATATTATCTATATATGTTTACAAAGTAATTAATATTTTATCGTTTTGAAATATTTGACAGTAATAATTGTAGCGAATTGTCACTATGCTAAGGAAACTTCAATTAATATCGATAAATATAATCACAAATTTTATCAAAAAAAACAACTGACTTCAAGAACTGGACCACACAAAAAGCACAGCTTTTAAAAAAAACATCAAAATCGGTTCACCCATTTGAAAGTTATAAGGTAAAAAACATTAAAAAAATACAGTCGAATAGATAACCTCCTTCTTTTTTGAAGTCGGTTAAAAATAGATGTTCGTGAAAACTACCTTTCAACAAATACGTACACATCAGTGATTTTTACTGACGTCTGCCTCTGTGGTGCAGTGGTAGCGTATGCGACTGCTGTTCTTGAGGTCTCGGCTTCGATTCCCAGATGATGATGTTTGTATGATATACAAATATTTGTTTCGGAGTTTGGATGTTTTCTATGTATAATATGTATGTATTTACAAAAAAAATTATATATGTATTTTTATCAGTTGTCTAGTACCCATAACACAAGCTCAGCTTAGCTTGGGACTAGATGGCGTTGTGTATAAGGTGTCAGAAATATTTATATTTATTTATTTACTGTTCTATTATTGACTAATTCGTCGTGGACTTTGTATAATTCGGTAAGAAATTCTGAAGTCAAATCTTCAGGGAATACTTAAAGAACATAATTAATAATACGTTTTTGTGCATACCATAACTATATTCTAAATGTAACAACTGCTCCCGCACGCTATTGAAAGATCTGTTTTCCCCAAGCCACAAGGAAAACAATACAACGTATATTTACGTATACAAGCGGACATTACCTCAAATGATCGTTCAATCTCTGTCTCATGCTTCTTATTTAAACCGATAACGATACACATTCACCACATTGTACCGCCCATTGCGTATACAGCCTATAATTAATTAGACTTCATTAATGTTGACTTCATTCTTTCCCGATTAACATTTGTTTCGTCGTACTTAGCCCTTGTATTTGTCTTCGTCGGTTTTACGAAGGACGATAATTAATAAAAGTACCCTTTGTGTTCTATACGATTCAGTGTTATAACTCTATTAGGGTTTTATCTATTTGCTTAAATCGCTATTTTGTATGTTTGGTAAGATAAAGGCAATTTATTGTTCGTAATTGCTAAATAAGTTCTTCGAATTGTTCTTGTTATGAAATTGTTCTCGTTTGTGTTGCGTACTTCGCAATTAATTATGTTCAGAATTTTGTAAACTGGTGTCTATCGAGAAGGTTCTCGAAAATGATAGTAATGTTTCGATACATAGTTCGAATTCAGATTTTCATGCCTAAAACTGATTAATTCCATTAGTTATAATTATACTCGAATCGTTTGCTTTCTGTCACGGGTGGTTGTAACAATGACCCTAGACGAAATCCAGTACAGGGTAAAAATTAACACCAACATTCGATCTTGCTCATTCAAATCATACAATTGACATGCAGAATAATAATTTGGCTGCAATCGGTCCACATTCCGTACTCCAGTACCTCGACACATATCTCAAGAGGCTGGCGTTAGCGGTGAGCACGCGATTCTAACAGATATATTCCTTGATCTAGATACATGTATTTAAATGTATATGATAAAAGTGTAGCCGTTTCAGGGTTCTAGTTACTGATAACTTTATCCCTGCTCTTAAAATTGTAGAACTTTTTTTTTTAAATTACAGATAAAGACAATAAAAACCTTTTCCGAGTTGAACAATGACAGAGTAAGTGGAAAAAGACAGGAGGGAGGGTAACACGATTTATTACTTTCAAATATTTTCTTGTTAATGTTGCCCGCACCGTTAATACCCTAATGGGTTTAGAAACATTATACAGTGCAAATGGGAATAATATTCAGTTCTAAATGATTTGTAAGTAGTTTCAATGTAACAAAACAAGATCATAAGATGACATGCGGGTAGTTTTAATTACAAGCGATTAGCCATGAATAAAATTAATCATTCAAGACGCAAGAGTTTTTATTCTGATAATTATTGATATTAATTATAAACCAGACCAGCGTAATGAAATCCTATGATACGTATAAGACAAAGGAAGCTGCAGCTACATAATCCGCTTTGCTTAAGTTGAATGATCACTGAAACGGTATTGTATGTGCCTTGCAATGGACATCGCTCAGCTTAGTTTAGCCATCGACGAGCGATCGGTGCTTCACTGTTTATTGGCAGGGATTATATTACAGCTATAATTTATGTATCTTTAGGTGTTGCTAAGTATTATTTTCATGATTTATGCTTTTGTTACGTGAAGTTTTTGGAAATATACCACGACTGGTAACTCACTCTTTAATATAATTATGAAACACGACTTAACAAAAACATATATACACAAAAAAAAACTAAGCAATTCTTAAATAATCGTAACATCTGCCTATTGTTAAACAAATCATTTATGCCTACAAACACAATATGACTAAATAATTTTGTGACTCACTTCAGATACAAAGATAGGAATTATATCTATAGACTCCTGTAAAGAAAGGCACTCGATTTCTTGTGAATTTATTTAAATGTGATGTGAATAATATTAAAAAAGTTCCTAATATCCAAGATATTTCCAAGATGAACTAGCTGCATACCACTCTAGACACAAGCGAATTATGGTTCTATTATAAATGAATACTAACTGTTTTCAGCTACATTATCATGACAAGTATCAGACATCCATCCATTGTTTTAAACTTAGGTAAAGCTAGGGTGTGGTTAAATATATATTTTATTTTTTTAAATAAAAAGTATGCACTTAATTTTATACAGTAAAATAACAGGTGTATGAAAAACTAATCGATAAATTATGATATTATTACAATATTTATATTTTAAATATTATTTGTGCAACCTGCTGTTTAGTAAAATTAAACAAAAAAAACTTGAGAGGTGTCAAGGGACACCCGGATGGAACGAAGTTCGAAATAGAAAGACGAAACGAAAATATCTGTGTGTGTCGTCGTCGTGTCGTGACAACAAATTGTGTCGTGACAACAAATTGTGTCGTGTCAACAAATTGTGTCGTGACAATTTTTCCGTCTAGCCCCCTTACACAACGCGCCATAAGGAACTTCGTTCCAAAAATTGTAATAACAAAAAATATATAAATAAGTGCAACGTCTTAATTTGCAATAAAGACCATGTATAATATTAATTGTTAAAATTTAGATTTTTCTCGCCATAGCGATATAATATGTCTTACCACAGACTGAGTTGAGCACTTGATCATAAGCAACTCTCCAAGTATTTATATTGGTATCATAAATTTATAAGAAGTCAGTGGATACCCGCACGCAAGAGCATCCTCCAAGTATTATTAATGAGACGAAATACTTCGGATTCCTAAACAACTTGACAAGGAAAGTTCACGTTATCGACTTACGTAATTATGATAAAATACCTACTTTCTACCTCGTGTTGTTGGGAGAAATATGGGTATCGTTCCTTGTACATTAATTATCCATTTATAGCCTTATTCCATCGATGTATTTTTTTTTTGAAACTGATTTTCATTTTTACACGATGTATGCGAATCAAGACCCAGTAATTGTGTTATCATTGATTATTTTTCTGTAATAACAACACGGAAATAAAAATAAAACGATTACTTATAAATACAGGTTTCTATGGTTAAGGGTAGAAAACGATTTTTGATTCCTTAAAATGTTGTTGTAAAATGTTTTATGTTTTGGTCATCATTCTCAATGAGAATAAGGACAATGCAATATGGTGGCCCTCACTATAGCGGCCTAGTGAGATGCCTTTTCACGCTCCTCTTAAAGGACCCTGGATCATAGTGAGGGATAGGGAACAACTAGTAGCTAATACCTATATATATTATTATATACTATTATTTAGTATACTATGCGCAGACACTGTAGGCTCATACACACATCATCCATATATACTCATATATATACTTCCACTACAGAGTTTCAAGTGGTTGTATAAAAACTGTATCATTTCATTGTGTCTTCATATAATTGTTAACAGCAGTCATTTAGCGGGCATTTATAGCTTTTCAAGGTTAAAATGGTAATAGACCGTAATTAAAATTACAATATTTAAATCACAGGCCTGTTAGTCACTGATATAAAATTGCTAATTTTTTGTGAATATTTAACCAATTAGTTTATTGGTCATGTTCCAGTTAGTTTTAACTATACAGCATAAACTTACTTCTCAGTTCATTAAACTATTTGGCTGCCATATTTTGTTATCTGATTCAAGTTTGAACTTGGGGGACATAATCACTTCGTGACTAAGCCCTCATTAAATAAAGAAAAAAAAATCTTACTTTAGCACAAGTTTAAACTTATTACTAATACATAATATATGCGTTTTCGAGTTACGCAGTACAATAATATACATATTTGACTAAAGATATTCCATATTAAATTTATTGAAATTTACTCACTACAAAATGTAACTGGATAAATTATTTTAAACGAGTACCGTCGATTATAAACGAGTATAATAGGATATTGACCAAAACACTCAGCGAGATATCACTCAGTTGAATCCTTAAATCAAGAGGCAGCGCCGTGAACGCAGTAAACTTGATAAAAGATTTAAAGAACTGTAATAAATTAGATACAAAAATGTCCCTAATAAACTCTAGAATAAGCTAGCTAACAAGAAAATCTTGTGCTAATAAAAGATAATTCAACAAGGGTCGACTATTTACCTAATCTAGAGCAATTGAAAGCGCGACCATGTCGAAACGGCTTGCTTCCTCTGTGTAGTCTTGAGTGCGACTGACCTATTTAATTTGATGCCGTAGTTTCCCCGTCTGTTGCCGACTCTGATTAACTTCCTGTTTCAAATTTATATTAAATAATCCCTTTTGTTTATAGAATGGAACGTGTTAATAACGTCCCGGATACGCCGTAAATTTGAAGTCAATTTATTTGGTGTCGAAGTTATTGTAAATTTCTGATTTGTTCTCAAATTGTAAAGATAATGTAGTTAATATTGCCCTAATGTAAATATTTAACAAATAAATCAGAAACTTTTTTATTCATGAGAAATTTATCAATTAGGTACTGCATTTCGTTACTTTTGTTCAAATCGAAGTAGTTGAAAATGTATGTAAGAAGCTGAACTTATATCATATCTAAGATACGAGGCCTTAGAGGCATATAGCTTTTATTTCATAAATTTGAAGTAGAAAGCAAAGGAAGTAGAAAACAATTAATCGTAAGAGATAATTAATGGAGGTGAGTTCGATTCCTAACCAGGACAAATATTTATGTGATGAACACGATCATTCGTTCTGTGCCTTTGTGTAATTTATCCATAATATGATATATCTGGACGTGTAGCCAATATCTTTATAAATTGTTGCCTATGAGTTATTTTGATGCTATATTATTGTAAAGTTTCATAAATATCTATTCAGTAGTAAAAGCAACAAACATTCTCACTTACATGCTCACAAACTTTCGCGGTTATAATATTAGTAGGATTATACGACTATCATGTACTCAATACTAGACTAATCACATATTCATGTCAAATGTGACATTTTTTTTATAAAGTTAGGCCATTCCATTTTATTAATTTCCAACTAAAAATATGATACGCCCTTTCGTTCCTTTTTGTTAATGACAGCAATTAGCAATAAATGTATAAATTTAAAAGTATATCTTAGTATATTGCAACAAATAGGATATCACGCGATTGTTAAAAGAATAAGTCACGTTCCTCGCTAGTTACGCATCTACGTAGATACTTGCGAACTTGACGTGTTCGGACCTTCTCAAGCGAAAGTGAATGATCTAAAAAGTTTTTACAAACATATTGGCCCTCATTGCCGTTTCGGGCAACTCTGTAACGAGTTCACTTCCCTGATTGATGAATGTGACTACCCGACAGGAACCCAAACACGTACTGATAGCGTAACACATTAATTTCACGATCCTAATGGACAATAAATATTGTTGAGTTTTACTTATTTTTGGTTTTTGTTTGATGTTGCCATTGCGGACGCATGTTTTATGAGTGGAAACTGTGTCAGTGGTGACTCACGTAGGCTAATCGTAACATACAGCTGGATGGAACATGGAACACGTGTTTGGTCGAGCGCGTATCGAACAGGTATAATGCTTTTGACTTTTATAGTCAAGCATAGAAACCGTTTTTGTTCGGAAAATCTGATCTACTATTCGTGACATATTTCTCTTAAATGCTAACAAAATTGTGATGTGTGAATTTACTTTATTTATTTTAGTACATGTTATCTCTCTATGAAATTATCTAGCAAACACTACTGCGTATGTCATAGATATTTCATTAACTTTCAGTTTTTCTTGCATGTTCAGTTAAAAGCTTGGAGTGACGACAACAATATAGTTCAATTAAGTTACGAGTATTGTATTGTTATATGGAACATAATAGATGAAGTTATTATAAAATATATTGCATTTTTCCTAAAAGAGTAGTCTTTTTTTCTTTTAAAATCCATTTTTTTATTTCAGATTACAGAGAATAGATTTTTTTGAAAATTTTGCTCATTTTTAAAATAGGGACATTTCATTGTACAATTCGTATTTTGTGCATATAAACTTTAAAGATGGGTCCTATAGCCCGGTCAATTTAGACATTTGATGTTACATAAATTCCCAACAAGCTGAAAATTAGTAAAATTGTTCAAAACATAATTATAAACAATCCCCGAAAGTTCCCCATTATTCCCGTGTGAGGAAAAAAATTATTCAAGGTCAAAGGTCAAAAAAATGATATTTTCATGATTTTCAGCAAAACGGTAGGTTTTATCATAAAAGTACCTTGGACAAAATTATAGATCATAAAATTATCTATAAGAAATGGATCAATACATTTTCGTACGAGTCACCGTTTTTGAGATATAACGATTCAAAAAGTTATAAAAGTTGTTATTGTCATAATATGCATGAGTACGCCGCGTACATACATCTCTAGAGTTGTAATATATATTTTTTTTTTTTTACTCGAGTTTTTTCTCAGTTTTTATCCCTATATATGATTCCCGCTCTGTAACCTTCAGAGAAGAGGAGGTTAGGATTCCCTGGAATTTAAGAATACAGTGTCCCCTAAAACTTTTGTGAGTATTGTGCATGAGGCAGCAGCAGTTTTCCATCGTCCTCCTCATGTCCTGATCACAACTGACCCGTGGAATAGGAGGAGTAGACCTACTGGGGAAACCACGTTACAAAAAGCGGTAAGTACACTAGCTCATAGGTGGAGTGGAAACGTGTGCACATTATGACAATAACAGCATTTATAACTTTTTGAATCGTCATGTCTCAGAAACGGTGGCTCGTAGGAAATAAATATTGATCAATTTCTTATAGATAATTTTATGATCTACAATTTTGTCTAAGGTACTTTTATAATAAAACTTACCGTTTTGCTGAAAATCGCGAAAAACTATTTTTTTTTTCCTTTGACCTTGAATATTTTTTTTTCCTCACACGGGAATGATGGGGAACTTTCAGGTATTGTTTATAATTATGTTTTGAACAATTTTATAAATTTTCAGCTTATTGGGAATTTATGTAGCTTCACTATCATTTTTTGGTCTAAATTGACCGGACTACTACAGTCACATCAAAGTTCATGATAAAATTATATTTGTAGTAGTAGAGGAAATTATATAAGTAGGTTGTGTATTCAATTAATATTTCTTTGGTATTTCCCAATATAGTAAAGTCACGCTGATTTCAACACGAATGAGCCGGTTAGACCTGGGCGATACTACACTTCCACGGAAGATCTACCTAAAATACCAATTTGTGCTTTCGTGTTTCGTTGATGAGTGCGAGACCGGAGGCCCAATAAATAAATAAATAAATCTTTTGGACATCTAACACACAACGCCATCTAGTCCCAAGCTAAGCAGAGCTTGTGTTATGGGTACTAAACAACTGATATAAATACATATATACTTTTTATTTTAAATACATACATATTATACATAGAAAACACCCAAACTCCGAAACAAATATTTGCAGGTCATACAAACATTTGGTCCGACCCGGGAATCGAACCTGAGACCTCAAGAGCAGCAGTCGCATACGCTACCACTGCGCCACAGAGGCAGTGATAAAGAGGCATTCAATAGGCCGCCATAGTGTGGGTCACCATGCTCATTATTACAGTGTCTGCTATCGCAATAAGTATGGTGACCACCACTCTTGGCTTCTGCTCATGCTTTCCATCAGGTAGAGTAGAGTCCTTTAGCATTCTCATACATGCAACAAAAGTACTAATGAAACTCTTAAACAATAATGTATATCAATTTCAACAACAAAAATGAGATTTTTTTTATGTGACCCATATTTTTGGGCCAACTAAAAGCATTTTGAACAGTTGACAATAAAAGGAACTACGACGTCATGTCCCGCGTAGCTCTTAAACACCGAGCCGATTCACCCGCTTTCAATAGAATCGAAACGCCAGCGCCACCGTGAAATTCAATGCACAAACTGATCGCCCTTCTAATTAATTAGTCATGAAAAGGTCTTTTTTCTTTAAACTGGCTTTCTTGATTTTCTATTGCCTTGCTGATAAATTAATGCAAGAAGGCAGTACCCCAACATTATTTTTACATTTTAAATACAAAATGTGTTATTAAGCTTTTTTGCATTGCGTTTGGTTGCCTGTTTTCTATTGCAGACTGATAGGAAACGTGTACATTAAATATTATTTTAACCCTTAACAACCCACAAGTGTCTTGCGGACACAATTTTGCGTTTATGTTTTCATAAAAACTAAAGTATTTATTTTTATGAATCGGCCTTTTATCTAATTTATCGCCAATGTTTTACGAATCTAAACGTGCAATGAAAATATTTGTAACATGAATAATTTATTATTTTTGGTTAATAAACGAAAATAGTACTTCATCAATCCAGAAGTGTCCAACAGACACAATAACATTTTGTTTGATTAGAGTGTGAAGGTAGATTGTTTTTATTTACATTTACTTATAATCTTATGGTATCGGGAGGGCAATAGCGGCTGCTAGACCTTTGTTTGTGTTATAATCGTAGTCTTTGTAATCGTATCACGTATCAGTGAAAAACGATGATGAACAATTATGGAGTGAGAGTGATGATGTACCATTACAAGAATACGTCTCAATTGACAATTATAAAGGAAAAGATGGAACAACTTGGAAATCAGAACCTGACAGGCAAAGCCGAACGCCTCGACACAACATAATTCGCGGTGGTATTCATAAGGTGATTCTTCCTCCAGGGCAAGCTATAATAGATCCGAGAGACAGTTTTAACCTTTTTTTTCGACGATAAAGTATTAGAAATAATAGTAAAATATACCAATACTGAAGGGCTTAGAGTTTTACAAAATCGATGGAAATCAATAGACAAAATCAAAATGCAAGCATTTCTAGGTCTTTTATTGACTATAGGCGTCAATAAACAGGGAGGTGTGGATTTTAGAGAATACTGGGACCCTATCTTTGGCAATCTAATACATCGAGCTACAATGGGAAAAATTAGATTTGCTTCTTTATTACGATTCTTAAGATTCGATGATAAAAATACTAGTTTCCTGAGAAAGTCAAAAGATAAACTTGCACCTATTAGAGAATTATGGGAATACGTAAATCAAAACCTGAAAAAGTTTTATTTGCCTGGAGATAATCTCACTATTGACGAGCAGCTTGTAGCTTTTCGAGGACGCGTATCATTCAAACAGTACCTACCCAGCAAACCTGATAAGTATGGTATGAAAATTTGGTGGATCTGTGACTGCAAAACTAGTTACCCCCTATTTGGTATATCATATCTCGGAAAAGAAGGACTAAACAGGGCGGAAAATTTAGCGTACAATGTAGTCAACCAGTTATGTGAACCATACTTCCGAAGTAACAGAAATGTTACTTTTGATAATTATTTCATGAGTATTGATGTCGCAAAATCTTTGGCACAAAATAGTCTTACAATAGTTGGAACATTGAGAAAAAACAAGACGTGTATACCTCCTAATTTTCAACCCAAGAAAACCAGCGATATTGAGTCTTATGTATTTGGATTTTATAAAAATATGACATTGGTCTCTTATGTACCAAAAAAGAATCGTGCTGTAATTTTTTTGTCTACGATGCATCATGGAAAGGAAGAAGATGTGAACAAAAACAACAAATCTGAAATAAACTTGTACTATAACTCCACCAAGGGAGGTGTCGATATGCTGGACCAGATGGTTCATGAGTATACAGTTCGGCGTAAAACAAATAGGTGGCCAATTGCATTTCTTCAAAATATTATAGATGTTGTTAGCATTGCATCGCTTATTATATGGAAAAATATACATCCTGATTGGAACTCACGTGAAAAAAATACACTTTGAAAACTATTTTTACGTGAAATCGCAACCGAGTTGGTAACACCTCATATACGGAGACGAAGCACGAAAGGACTAACAAGTTACCAGCAAGTAAGCAGCCATGCAAGACGTGGCAGGGTCAAATCAGGAAGCTACTCAATCATCTGAACCGGCTGCGAAAAGGAAGAAGCGTTGTTATATTTGCCCTTCGAAATTATCAAGGGCTTCTAAACAGTATTGTGATAAATGCAATCGCAATGTCTGCTCTGAACATTCTGAAAAAAAGGTATTTGTAATATCTGTAAGTAAATAGGTGTAAATATACATTACTGAATACATTATACTGTCTTTTTCATTCAAAATATCTTTCTTTTCTTTCATCACACCTTACATTTATAAAATGAGTCTGTTGGACACTTCTGGTCAGTTACGTCACAAAAGCATTCTGGATAGTTAAGGGTTAAAGGTTCTTCGACAGATTTGTTTTTGTGGGAATATATTTCGTTACTTTATGAGTTAGAAGATAAACGTTTGCGATTATTTTGTTAGTGGTGCGATAGCGGTAGGTTGGCTCACGGTCTGGCGCCCTGTAAATCAACCACCCCTTGTTCTGATAACGAGAACAAAATTTTGCTGTGTATCATATATTTATTTTCGTAGTGTAAGACTATGAAAAGAACCAAACTGTATATTGTACTAACCTGTAAAACCTTCTATTAAATATAGCTTAGTTTTTTTTTACTTTTCCCGAAACTTTCTGCCACGCACAACAAAACTGTGGTATAAGTGTTCCTGGACCAATACCACCTTCAAACCTTCAAGAAAAGAGCGTACTCCTTCTTAAAAAACAGGCAACGCACTTGCGCCTCGGGTGTTGTGTGTCCATGGGCGACGGTAATCGCATACCATCAGGCGATACGTCTGATCGTTTGCCCTCTACACAATAAAAAAAGTAAAAAAATGCACACCATGCTAAATTAAAAAGCAGAAGCACCTTAATAACAAATGATAAACAGAGATGAATAACGTAAATATATCTCTACTAGGTGAACCCCGCGGTACTACCCGCGTTACGACAATAACTGCGGGCAACGCCGCGAGGCGAAGCTAGTATCTTTATAAATTGTATAAGCTCGTAAAGCTTCATCAAAATCCATTCAGTACTTTTTACGTCTTACTTATTTGAAAAATAGCTTTGGATATGGGAAAACGCAAAAGACAGGCTGAAGTCTATTCTGATCAAGAACGTGTTAGACATAAAACACAAGAAATTAAGTAAACAAAACCTATCTGTATATCTGACTGAAGCAGATAGACAGATAGGTGTTGTTTGGTTGGCAATAAATCAACAATAATCCCTTTTGTTTCTGTAAAAGAGAAACACAGTAACGTTTTTTATTTATTTCATCCTACTAATATTAAAAACGCGCAAGTTTGTGACTATGTCAGTGAGTATGTTTGTTGCTCCTTCACGAAAAAACTACAGAATGGATTGTGATGAAACTTTACAATAATGTTACTTATACCTACATCAGAATAACACATAGGCTGCAATTTATAAAGATACTAGCTTTGGCTCACGGCTTTGCCCGCGGTTATTGTCTTGCCGCGGGTAGCACCGTAGGATCAGCTAGCAAGAAATATTTATATAATATTATTTTTTGACCGTGTACGTGTAAACGGTCAAAAATTTAGCTACTGCTTATGAACACCAATACCATAGATGTTCTTTACTTGAATGTCGTATTGATTCCAGAACATTCCCAACGGCAATGACAGACACGGTGGGAGTCACTTTCCATGTAGCTCGTCTATTCCTTTGCTGCTATCCAAGTACTGGGTTTGGAAATTCTGTGTTACATATATCATCTGTGTTTTTCGAGCCAGAATTCGACTTTAGTAAGAACTGGAAAACAAGTATGAATACGTTTTTATTACTGTTTCTTAGGTAACATAATTCTGAAATCAAAGCTGGTCACAGTTTAATCGAAAATATTTTTATTCACCAGACTGTGAATAATTTAAAAAAGATCTGTATAATAGCTCGATTTATAATATCTCGCAATTAACGGTAATATCAGTGGTATGTTACCCACAACTCGATTTAGATATGTTGTATCCGAATTTGATAACTTATTGTTATTTGAAACCATTACATACTAAACGCCAATTAATAAATTATATATTTTCTTTTAATTTTATTTTTGTTTATTTATATGTATAATAAATTATTTTTGGGGTTCACTATCTAATGAAGATGAATACCAATAAAATAATTTGTTACAGAATAGTGCTTAAAAACGCGTGTTACTTTCGGACTTTTGGACCGCGATCGGAGTTTGCGTGAGAGAGTGAGTAGCAATTCATTTGTGTTTCGCGTGTTACAAGTATCCACTCGGAGGCAGCGCAGAGGGGACGCGGTAAAAGTCGCTAGCTACCCAATGGTCGCCTAAGGGTTACTTCGGCAACATCTTGGGGAGATGTGACCGATGCAAACGACCCGGGACAGGTGCCACCGCGGTGCAGCCGGGGCATGTCTGTGTGCGGCCTCTAACTGTATAGAACGATGTGAGGCGGGACAGCATCCTGCCCCAATGGCGACTCAGTTCACCCCGATAATTACTGCCCCGACTTCTGAAGTAGGACGCTGCAGGAGTTTAGTGGATAGAGCAGTCCTCCGTGAGTCCCACACACGCCCTTTGTCTCCCCACGGAATGTAAGGTGCGAATAACATTCCCCTCGTAAAAAAAAATTGACGGGTTGCACTCCGCGAGTGCCGGCAGAAGTAAAAAATTGAATATTAACGTTGTGCATTGTTGATATTTTGGAATGGTTAGAGAATAATTTTGTACGAATTGCTTTCATTATCAGTATAAAAGTACTATTATTTATGTGGTGGAATACAATATTCATTTATTGCGCTATCGTACACAAACATGACAATTTATATTATATACACACACGAACATTCGCGCAAGCGCCCTGCGCCGCCTGTCCTCTCTCCATCCGTCTTACGAATTTTCGATCAGGTTACGTGACCTGACGCGAGTTTATACATTTCTACCCATTCCAAAAAAGTACACAGCGCCGCTAAAGAAGTTTTCACTTCAAAATGGTATCCATAGGCGGCCCCGAAAATTTAAGGTAACATAATAACAGACAGCTTAGTTACATATTGTAACCAAAGGACCAAAACGAAGGTGGATCACCAAGTACCTACCTACATCACCTAGTAGTTTTATTATTTTCATCTTGGAAATACTAATAATAAACAAGGTTATCATAGTTAATCTGATAATATTTGAGGAACCCTCTTAGACTTTGGTCGTCGAACTATTAAGGTGCGGCGCTGGTATTTAAAATGTTAATTTGATTATAATTCAATTAATTATCAATTCATTTGACTATTGACAGGCTGAATTGAATATAATTTGGGTTAATGGCCAAGCATTTAGTATACTTGTTTAAATCCTATCTTAGAGAGAAAGTTATCTGCTGACTCACCTTTTTCACATGCAGTGATAGTTTGCTGTATCTTTTTTCTTGCTAAAGAATACTATTCTTGAAAAATTATTTCTTTCTCCAAATATAAATCTGATACATGACACCATCTAGATGCAAACTAAGCAGAGTTTATACTACGAAAGCTAAATTAACGAATAGAAATCATTTTTGTTTTTGAAAACACATTCATATTATGCATAGCAAAAACCCAAACTCCGATACAAATATTTACAGGTCATAAAAACATTTGGTCCAACTCGAGAATACAAGACCTAGGTACAGCAGTCGCATACACTATCATTGTCCAGTGGACCAACCGAGCCAGTCAAATAAACACCTTGATTGTTGACCTTGTAATGTGACTTCTCGAAAATGATAATAGTTTTTTCGACTCTCAAACATTTCCTAATTGCTCCAAGATTCATGACACGAAAATGTATGTTTAGAACATTGTATAGTTCAAACAGCCATCCATCACAGAAACTGCGGTAAGGAAAGCCGATATCTCACATTAACATTGATATGAAAAATTCATTAGTTCAGTATATCGCAGCGTCATTATCGTGCAGACGAGGCATCTTCATCCATCATTCACTCGCTCTTCGTCTTAGCATGCATTTTATGTCTATGTTCTATGGATGGTAGCATTTCGTACATGTCAATATGTGGGGAAATGGCGATAAATCTCGACAACTTAAGTGATAGGTAGTAGAATGCAGGTTAGAATATACCTATATATTTTACACTTTCATGTATCATGCTGTATGAAATAACATAATTTTAAGGTATGACGGTTAAAAACATATGTTAATCTTAAAAGAATACTTTGATTTACAATATATTTCTATAAATATAAATAAGCATTACGATCATTTGTCTCGCTACAACTCGGAAATGTCAGAACCGATTTGGGTAATTTTGGTCTTGAGACATTTGTAGAAATCTAGGCAAGATTTAAATGGTAAGAAAAGTTAAAAAATTAGAGTAAATAGCCGTTTATATATTTCTTTAATTGTTTTCAATATGAGATGCAGGACGTTGTTTTTTCTTTTTATTGAAAAGTTTTACTATTCAAAAAAGAACAAAATATTAGGCCTTTACCTATGAAATTGCCGTTTCGTATGCAATAAGTGAAAGTACTTATTATTTCAAACTTTTTTATTTCTGTTATTCGAAGTAATCACCCATGCAATCGACGCATCTTTGCCAACGCATTGGCAGTTTATTGATGCCCTTCTTGTAAAAATCAGCTGGACGGGAGGCAACAAACTCTTCAAAGGCATTTTGTACTGCCTCTCGGGAATTGAATTTTTTACCCACTAAAAAGTTGTCTAAATTTTGGAAAAAGTAATAGTCGGTAGGTGCAAGGTCTGGTGAGTATGGCGTATGAGGGAGAGCTTCCAACCCCAGCTCTTGCAGCTTGGAGACTGTCTGTTGCGCAGTATGGGGTCGCGCGTTGTCGTGAAGGAGCAGTGGGGACGACCGATTGACCAAAGCTGGTTGCAGATGTGCAAGCTTCTCCATCATTCTCTCCAGTTCTTCACAGTACACATCTGCATTAATGCTCATGCCGTTTTGTAAAAAGCTGTGGTGAATCACACCCGCACTAGACCACCAAACAGTGACCATCACCTTATTAGGGGTCATTTTTGGTTTAGGGCATTGCTTTGGTGCTGAACCAGGGTCTAACCAACTTGCTGAGCGCTTTCGATTGTCGAACAGAATCCATTTTTCGTCGCACGTAACTATTCGTTTCAAAATTCCTTCATTTCTTTGCCTGTTGAGCAGCGAAAGGCAGGTCTCGACGCGTACGTTGCGCTGGCGATCGCTAAGGTCGTGGGGCACCCATCTATCAAGCTTTTTTACCTTGCCAATTTGTCGCAAATGGATCAATATTGTTTTGATGCTTACATTAAAAGCTGCTGCTAGCTCAGCTGTAGATAGAGTTTCGTCAGCTTCCACAATCGCCTTTAATTCATTATTGTTAACCAAAGTCTCCGGACGACCACGAGCTTCATTTTTCAAGTCAAAATTTCCAGAACGGAACCGGGAAAACCAATAAAAGGTTGTGCGTTCGTTTGTACAGTTCTCTCCGTAAACGTTTTTGATGTTACGTGCCGTTTGTTTCGCGGTGGTGCCACGACGGAACTCATATTCCATAATTACACGAATTTTGAAAGTATCCATTATGACGAAAAATGTTAAAATGTAATGAAAATACGACGCTAATCAAAAAACAAAAGACTGAGTTTGTAAATAGAATGTCATGGTTTTAAAACAAAATTAATTTGAATTTAGAATACAGAGCCATTACAAACTTTTTTTTATTTGAAATGACCAGTACTGAAGAAACGCAATTTCATAGGTAAAGACCTATTATACTATTTTAAGTTAAAATCAGAGCGTTTTAACAACCTATATCTGGTTATAACTGGATATAGGTTACTGAAAATGGTCGTGAGTATATAAATGTGTTCCATTTAATATGGATAAAAATTGTATTACGTTTTAACCACATTTTACCCAAACACATGTAGATGATACAGTTTACCAGGTCATCTAGTATCTAAATAAATACTTATTTGTAACATGATATAGGTACGACAAATACTCGGAATGGGTTTTTAGTTCCGAAATACTAATATTGAAATTATTTCATGTATTTCAGAACCATTATCACTATCATATTTGTTTTTTTTTTTTTTTTTCTTTATTTATTTAGTGAGGGCTTAGTCACAAAGTGATTATATCGCCCTCCATATTTGTTTGTATCTACGTAACGTGATTGACATTGTTATTTGAATTGCTGTCTCCCTATTTTGATGTATTTAAATTTCATAAATATAACTATATCTTATTTCGTATTGTTCGATTTTATTATTCTTGGTCAATATATATATACTCGTATATTTAAGGGAGGCTTATGAAGTGAGCTACAGTACAGTGATTGAAGTATGACGCAATGAGTGAAATGTCCTTAATAACCATATAATATCTTTTTAAAAATTGCTAATATGTATTAAAATTTAAATCAATTTGAATATTTACCAAATGAATTTTAATTTAAGTTCTTTATCCATACTGTAAATTATTTTAATTAAGTCAATGTTAAACAATCTTATAAATTTTGATGTATTCAGAGGATAACTTAATACAGAGCTTGAGATACCTACTTTTATCAACTCACTTGTGGTGCGAACTAGTTTCCTTGTTCGTTTCAACTTTATTTTCTTGGCAAATCGTGAAAGCGATCATGTGGCAAAACACTCTTATAGATTTGGCCCGAGGGAACTTTGACTTGAAGTTGGCTAGTGGAGACGGCGTTGAGTCGCGATACGATGTGTTTGAGAGCAAAACGATGTTCTGATGGTAAGATGCGGATGTGAATGCTATAGCCGAGGGCCGTTCTAGGTTCGTACTCAATGCTTTATGCTAAAGGACGTGTTATATGTATAGTAAGAAACTTTGCAAAAATAAAAACGACAAAAAGGTTTGTAATAACATCATATTAGTCTACAATAATATCTTAAAGCTTCTGACCTTAGATTTTTTTCGAACCCTTATACTAAAAATCATGTAATTATATAAGTAAGTTTTTATATAGGTAATTGAGCTATAGACCCAATTCAACCTTTCCCGACCTGATCACCGTGGCTGTTGTTTTTGCATTGGAAATTGGTGTCAGGCTCGAAGGTCATGGTCTTGGTGGATACATTTATCGCGCTAAGTGGCTTAAATAAATATATACAGCTGAAAGTGAATCACGTTAGAGTTCCAAGATACAATAAGAACTAACACTACTATGCAGAGAATACTCTACAGGTATGACAGAGCACGGAAGGTTACCCTGGTAGATAAAAACAGCTACTTCAGACACGTATATGTATACAGAAGCAAAATGGCCAAAAAGGAAATTTGTTAAATAGTGAAAAACAAATTAAAGAAGACAAAAATGTCTATTAAAAAGTTTTAGATAATTTTCCTGCCCTAACGGTATAAACTTATGTCACTTATATTGTTGCGTATTCATTAAACATCGCGTTGCGTAATTCCAAAGTTAATTGAAGTCAAAACTTTAGGTGTTTAACTTCTTCGAATAAAATTAAACTTTGTAAAAACGCACGAGAAAGGCCGTAGCAAAGTCGAAATTATAACAAAAATGCTCACTCTGCAATATGTGAGTGAGGCACTTAACGACGTCAGCATAAAGATAATAGGAAAAAGTTAAATTATGTCGATGTGCCGTCTCAGAAGTCAGGACGATCCCGACTTACCGCAGGAACGTCCGCTGTTATAAAAGTTGAATTTATAGCTTAAATTATTTCATTCTCCTCCCTAATTCTACTTTCCCATTCTAGTGTCCAGGTGCATGATATGAAAATAACTTTTTGAGTATATCTAGACATTAACCTCGGTTGCTTTCATTTTATTGGCTATTTAACTGTGATTTGTTAGGATAGGGGAAATTATTTTTTAAAGTTTCTTTTACTGTCACGATACATCGTTTTATATGATTATGTAAATAATCTCGTAGGAAAAGACAACCTTTTAATGTCCAGCCTTTATCAGACTGTGATGACAGTCGACTAACTTCATTTCTATTGGTTTTTCGTTATTTTTGCCTGAAATTTTTCAATATAATTATTTTTTTTTTAGTCAAATATGCCTATTATTTGTATGGAAGCTAGATCACAAACTCATGTCATGACAAAATCATAGCAACTTTTATTTATGCTTCTATAGAAGAGAAATTAATATACATACCTACATTTTGTTTTAATTAACTAAAGAGAATAATAAATTATACCTACTCACCAAAAACTAAAAAGATGATGTCAAGAAGAGCGACAGGCAGATAAATAAGTAGAAACACCTCTTGAAATTAGTATAGCAGACAAGTCTCGTTGAAAATTTGATGCATTAAGGATTTCGAAGAGTGTTGGGTCGGTGGGCAAATATTCGACCTCTCCATTACTTACGGTCGGCGAGTGGATGCGATGCGCAACGTTCTCCCGCACCAACGAATTCTTATAAACAAATTGTTTTATTTCATGTCACACTTGCTTAGATATGTACAAAACCCTGTGCCGACCTTTTAAAAAAAAATGTTCAAAATGAAATGAAATAAATAACCATATTTTGTATTAAAAACATAAGTATACGGGCACCATTTCGTGGTCACGCGAGCCTGGTTATAATTGTGATTGTGTCAATCAATCACATTCATAAAATGCTGTATAATAGGTGGTTAGTTGGGCACCTAAATAATAGTACCTTTTAAAACTGTTTTCTTATGTATCTTGTAGAACAGCAAAAGAACTTTCTTTAATTATTGTGAATGTGTGTGTACGCGATATTATACTGATATTACCTTCAGCATTTGTGTTTATGAAACACTAACTGATCCACGCAACCTCGTCTGCGGCTCCTATTACTTGTAGCGTAATGTTACAGCAGCATGAAAAAAATAGTTTAACATAAAAAGGCTATAGTGATCCAACCTTAAACGTTAGATATATTGTTTTGCTGTCACAGACTTTTTTAGAATATTTAAAGGGAACAATTCTTCAGTACAATATTGTTGCAAAATTAACCGCTAACGTAGTACACGGAAGAGAAACATTAAATATGATTTTTTTTCGCCTTTTTTGCAATAGTATAATTTCGTCTATAATCCGCTCCTATTAGTCATAGCATTAACGATACCCGTATATAGCTTATGACCTTCCTCAATAAATGGGCTATCGAAAACCTAAATCATTTTTACATCGATCTAGTAGGTATTTCTTGAGAATAGCACCTTCAAACAAACATATAAACCAACAAAGTCTTCAGCTTTGTAATATTAAAGTATAGATAGATGAGTACATAATAGGACATTATACCTACGGAGTAAACTCGTAACTATTCATCACTAGCTTTTGCACTCGCATGTTTTTTGGTTATCGCAGTAAACCAATAGCAGTATTTTCATGTCAAATTTCATAGAAATCAGTGCAGCGGCTTGGACTCACGTCCAAGACAGACAGACAGAGTACTATCTCATTTATAATATAGGTATGGTTTTCTTGCGTGACGCCTTACTGGAATATAAACCTTCAATTTCTTTAGAAAAACTTATTAAACGACCACATTATTTAATGATTACTTGAATAATTACCCTTTCTTCACCCTTTGTTTATTATATACTTCTATTATTATTATGTAGGTATTAATAAGTAGTACAGTAAAAAAATCTCTAAAATGTATTTAAGTAAAATATTCCGGATATTATACATTTAACCCGAACATGTGTCCATTAATCCTATTGGTCATTGGGTGGCGATGGCTGGTCAGTCGACGTTGACTAAGGAGCGGGCCAGGATTACAGTACCCGATGCCCGAACCCGACCGATTCGCCTTTATTAAGACAAATAGACAAACATTTTTAACACGAACATATATGTGAGATTTAAGATGGCCTGAAATGAAATAGTCTATCAATTTGACCGATGTGGATGGGATATTGAATTTCGAATTTTTCGACGTAATCGTCACCGGCAATTATTTTTGTAAATATTTTTTAAATTTCCGAAATACTTGTTTTAGTATTTATGCCTTTTTTTTTTTAACGTGTGGAAACCCCCTCGGGCCCTCACCCCACCGGGGTTTGCGGCGGCGTGGTGTGTCGGAATTGAACCGACTAAAACCACACGGTGTGCCAACTCTGCGCCTGAGAAGGGAAAGGTCCGGGAACTGCAGTTATTAACACAACCGGACCCTTAGTATTTATGCCTGCCTCAGCTTCCCACGGACAGTGTAGAGTCACAAAACAATAAATATCCAATTTGGTGCAGTCGATCGGAAGTTACATTTCGATGATTCAATTTTATCAACATAAACGTTGCGTAAACTTATATCTTCAAAAATAAAGTTGATAATTACTTAGGCTGAAACTTTTCCTCCTCCGTGCCCTTTTTCCCAAACTAGTTTGAACTTCCCAACTAGGCTTTCAGTATACTGTATAACGGCTGCTCTTTTAACTTGGTTCAATAGCCATCGTACCGCGATAGCGTTGTTTTGTAGAAATACTGTTATTGTACTTTTTAGAGCACCAACTTAACGTAACGATTGCCACAAAGGTTCGTATGACATCTAGGACCTACCACTTAATGTGCTATTCAAGGGTCAAAAGGGTCTGAATGTGTTTAAAATGGTCAACTATCCATGGACTTTAAAAGACTAGCATTGTTAAACCTGGCAATGGGTCCACATACTCATTTAACACATAAGACACAGAAATACCGAACACGAAAGAAAAATCGAGGCAGCACAAATCATCAAAAGCTGTTCGACACCATTAAAACTTAAAACAGGATTTGTATAAAATTGGGATTAAGACAAACGCTTGTTAAGAATTAACACCGGACCTTTTGTTTGGGCCGAGGATTAAGCTCCGGTTTAGGTCGTAACCACACACCCTGTGTACTTAAATTCGAACATGTTTGTTAATCCCAAATAGGTGGCATCGAAGGCTGGACAGTGACGAAGTGTGGGTCGTGGCAGATTACTTTATCGGCACAGTCCGTCTTTTACCCTACTATGTAACTTTATTAAGATAAATGGCGGGTATTTTAAGGGAGCAATACTATTTTTTAATTTGATCTCGCCATTCTATTGATAAAATAATGTTTCAATTTTCTAGGTACAGCGCATTGTGGGATGAACTGGATATTGAACCTTAAAAATGTGTTATCGAGATCGATGATTAGTGATGCTACCCAGCACTGGATAAAGTGATGGGTTATTTAAAAAAAAGTAAAATAATGATAAGTACCCTATGTGAACGTTCAAGCTGACGGTGCAAAAAACAATCTACAGACAATCATACAATTATATACAGTAGAATGTGAAACCTTCTCATTTTCGAAGTCGATAAAAAGCCCGAATTACTTACATTTGAGTTTCAAATCGTTGTCTTATAAATTTCAGCATGTGATCTTGTCCACAGTCATTTTAACAGGATCATCTATGAATGTTTAAAAGAAAATTTAAATCACTAACAAAGTTGAAATTTTTTGACGAAATTGTCTTATTCTATAACACTTGTTAAAGTCTTAATTGCTTTCGTTGGTAATCCGCAAACATTCATCTCGTTACGAGATGTAGGCTTCATTATTTACTCGTGCTCACACGTTGCTTCTCTCTCTGCAAATATTTACCTCTTAACGAGAAACCTGACTTCACCCGCGGGTACTGTAATAAACTTTTCTATTGTACGTTGTGGTTTGTATTTGTACCGTCGGATAATCGTTACATTGTCTACACGGTTTTCATTTCGTCTTTAATTAACATTCGAAATAAATATCAACTTCGTTTGTTACTGTACTAAGACTAAAAATTTAGACATAGATCATAATCTGAGTATATTATAACAAAAACATTTCGCACGAGTTTATTGAAAAGGAAAGTTACGAATACCAGGTGCGCTGCGCCATCTGTACTGCGAGTGGGTCATGCGACGCTTGACTCAACAAACTGAATTTAGCTTTCATTTTCTCTGAAAATTTAAAAAAATATGTGGTGGTATTCAAAGAATCTGTCTTTGTGCAAGTTTTCATTTTTATTGTCTCAAATGGAGTGCACATAAACCGGGCTGGTCTAGTTGGCATTAAATTCAAAGTGGGAGTAATGCTTGATCCAGCACTCGCTCTCTGTCCGTCCATTACCGGTAGTAGCATCACTCTTTTGTGGCTTTACGAGGAGTTTCGAGTGGTGGAGCGGTAATGAGCGTCGCTCAACCGTCCGTTTGTATTTATCGCTTACATTCAAAGTGATAAAATTAAACTGTGCTGCTGACTATAGTGTAATATTTTGAGTCTTGCACGTTTAGTATTTTTAGATGGTAAGGTGCTATTATAATATTTTTCTCTCTTTTTCGCTAAAAATAAGAGAGATACACAAAAAAGGTATTATCTTCATAATTCATACAGTTGTTTGTAATTTAATACCTCATATTACTCCAGATATGTAACCGTTCTTTCAACAGTCAATCATTTGGCAAAGTTTTACAGGATATTTATCATATGAAGTATATGATCTTTTAAAATAATTATTTTTGTTTTTATACCCGACAGTAGGTAACAAATAGCTGGATTCTTAGAATCAATTGGTGTGATATTTTAAGATTTTTTTTCTATATTAGTACATTTATATTCAATGCATGTATTGTATCAATACAAAAATACTATCCTTAAAATTTTATATTTGGAATAATATCGAACATGTTACATAAAACAATTCATCAGAAATTCAAAGTTATGAGCTCTATAACAACTTCACCTCTTATTTTTCAAAGATGTAATGACTGCAATAATTTGAATCGATATTCATAAATCTTAAGGAAAAGCAGGGTACACGAGTAGGGGTTACTCAGAGCCATGAGCGATGACCTTTAATGGTAGACGTTGACAAAGCGCTCGCTGGTTCCCATGAAAACGTTCAAATACATCATCGGACTTGACAGCACAGTTCTGCGGACTACGAATTGCCATATTTTATTTCTGCTACGCTTCCCTGATAACTGATTAATGATTTAGACTATAGATGTTGAACTCATTTAGATATATAAGCATTTAGTGTGTGCTAAACTACAAATAAAGCATATAGCTGTGTGCTTACTATATTTTAAATAGGTAATTCTGATCTTGTACCTTTATCTATGGCGTGAAATATTGTTAATACTAACATTTTTATTTTTATGGTATAGGGACCAAACGCTAAACATAGATTAAAATAGATAAAAATAGCTTACCATCAGGCGATACATCTGTTACGTATCGCCTGATGGTAAGCTATTACTGCCGCCCATGGACACCTGCAAAACCAAATTCACAAGTATGGTGCCAGTCATTAAGAAGGAGTACACTCTTTTCCTTCTTATTTCTTTATGTCTTTAGTTCTGGGTACCGAACTGGCCTTTTACAAACTGATTTGAATCTACATACATATTATTCAATCTAAAGTGACAAATATGTCGTGGTTCCTGTAGATACTTAAATATATTTATTTAGGTACTCAAACATGACTAAATATATTTTACCGTCAATCTGTGTAATCCGATATTCTATACAATACCTAAGAAATGTGTACAATCTCTAAAAAGGGTATGTAATGTGCGAAATGTGATTTATTTTATACTTTGCCTAAATATTCTATACAATGCCTAATGCGCTGCCGTTGCCGGTAATGTTCTATCTACGGGAACAGGTAAGAACAATCCACTCCAACTGCACTGCATGGTTAGCTTAGTGGTTTACGTGTATATTCCTAATGCGGGAGTTGTATATTTAAAGAGAAAAAAAACTCAACTAATCCAAATGATTCAACAACAACAGAGTGGATCTGGGATCCTAAACCTAACCTAAACCTATATAATTCTGAATAAAGTAAATTTAATCAAACAGTACACGTTTTTAGGTAGTAGTACGTAGCTAGGTAGTAACATAAAATTAAAAATGCAGACCAAAATCTATTTATTTTCCAATTCCTAGGGATTATATAAAATACTTAGGTAAAATATGTAATGGACAATATTCATAATATTTCATACGTTGCCTGTGTACAGAATACCTGAATTATACAGATAACCGATAACATATATATATATATATATATATATATATATATATATATATATATATATATTATTATATTTTATGTATGTCCCTGCCAAAATTACTCTATTCTGCTTGATGGAAAGCATAAGCCGAATCCAATAGTGGTTGTCACTATACTCATTGCGAATGCAGGCAATGCAACAATGCAGCATGGTGACCCACACCCATGGCGGCCTAGAGATGCTCCTGCATCGTTGGGCCTCCGGTCTTGCACTCACCAACGAAGCACGATCGCTGTCATTTTACGTTGATTTTTTGTGCAAGGGTAGTACCGCCCCGGTCGTGTCAGCCCGTTCGTGCTGAAATCAGCGTAGCTCTACTACCTTGTGAAATATATATAAACAATAATTAAATAAACCTTTTCATTTTATTTACGTGTGGAAACCCTTTCGGGCCGCCACGCCCAATGATTTGCAGCGGGTGTTGTGCGAAACTCTGTTCCACTTTGCACCTGAGATGGACCTAAAAAGCTGTTAGTATAACATTCGGACCCTTCGCAGCAACGGTCCGCTGACGCGGGCACCATTTACTGAAAAAACTGCATATTTGGGTGACGTACTGCACACGCGGTCGGCGCTTCCTAGCGGCTAGCTACTGGAGGGAAAACCCGTCCTGACTACTAGCGAGGGCTCTCAGGATGGCATGAGGCACTTTCCTCCGCTCTACTTTCGCTTCGAAATCCCATGAAATTCCGACCAAGGTGCAAGCACCTAGCGCCTCTGTCGACACGGTGCGGTAACCGCGTAGGCTCTAACCGAGGGCACAAGAGATGTGTCCTATTTTGGATGGCCAGAGCCGCCGCCCATAACAGTGCTCCACACAGTGCAGTACTTTATCTTAGTTTTAGTAGCAGTTATTCTTCACTTTGTATTTGGTTTCCATGTTCACGTATATATTTTAATGAAATATTGGCTTCGACTAGATTTTAGGATAATTATTATTATTTGTTATTTTACGATATTTGTAAATATTTTTTTTGTCTTTGTTAAGGTTCAAAAGCTGTATTTCCACTGACGTATTAACGAAAAGTTTTAACAAAAAGTAAACAGTAGCTAGTTGGTGATCGCGAGTCAAAGCGACGGCGTGTTTACTGACAATAGAAATTATTCCCCCTAGTATCGTGAGCATGTAAAAATACACGTCGAGCTGTGACGTTGAGTGATGCGTTCCCGCGCGTATCTCATTGTCTAGCGCCTGAAAGAGATTGCACAATATGAAATACTTCAGTTTGAATCGCGACTGCTTCATTGAATACAGACGCAGCCAGGGACTATTCTCATACCAAATATTCATATGTTGGATGCATTTTTATTAAAATGAGGCAGTAACAATGGTAGTGCAAATTGAACAGACAATTTTCCATAACGCTATTATATCTATATATTATATTTAAAATATATATATAATATATTATATAAATTATAAAAAAAAATACCATTAGTAAATAAATATTTAAGACATCTAACATACAAGACCATCTAGTCTCAAGCTAAGCAGTGCTTGTATTATGGATACTAGACAACTGATACAAATACATATATGTTTTTTTGTAAATACATACATATTATACATAAAAAACCCTAAAACAAATATATGTAGATCAAACCAACATTTGGTCCGACCCGGGAATCGAACCAGTCACGTCAATCACAGCAGTCACATACACTACCACTGCGCCACCGAGGTAGTTATTAAGATTATTCTATTTTTACGTTTAATAAATGCATTTTGCAAACCCAGAAAGTATAAATCTGGGTAAAGCGTAAAAATATATTTGAAATAACTTTACTAAAATTTATTACGCAAAATGTAAAGAAACTAGCTGAACCCCGCGATGCTACCCGCGGTACGACAATAACCGCGGGCAACGCTGCGAGGCGAAGCTAGTATCTTTATAAATTGAGGCCTATGTGTTATTCTGATGTATAAGCTATATTATTGTAAACTTTCATCAAAACACTTACAAACTATCGCGTTTATAATATTAGTAGGATATGTTACTTACATGAATCCAGATTACAGAAATCTCGTCAACTCCATAAATTTGCTCTATCAGAATAATCCTGTGTGTATGCCGGAGCAGCATTCACTATTATGATACCGTTCTGTAACAAATATGCAAATTAAAACCACATGGAACAGAGAAGCAACTCGGTTTGGTTTGTTATTTATGTGAAAAATATACCTTTTCCTGAATATTCGGTTTTTATTGAGTTGATAATTTTCTGGCTCTTGCATGGCTTCTTATTTGGAGTAAAGGTATAAATAGGAAGAGACAGCCGCCCATGTCATCATGACATGTCCTGAGGTGGCAGTATACCGGGCGAGACACCTCGGATCACTGAGGTCACTTCCAGAAGTCGTCGGCAAAGTGAAGGGTCTGCTAAGCTTCTTGGAGGAACTGGGTTGGCATGAATAATGTCGACCTACCACGCAAAATAGGCGCACTGAAGTCGTCGAGTTGCGGAGATCCAGTCCGCGAGTTTCAAGTTTAAGGTTTAAATAATTTGAAATCTTGTCAATTTGTAATGAAAGCCACAGTCTATTTACTCGTAACGTTAACCGCTTCAAAACAAATATTAAAGTTTGCTAGTTTTTGTTTTTATTTGGTGTATTATCGCTGTAAAGAGTAGCCTATATCCTTCCTCAAGGATCAAAGTAGGTACTCGTATCTCTATGCGAAGTTTCATGAAAACTTAAAACCCGTGCTGCAGTTGAAAACGTAATAGAGAGAGTTACCTACTATCGAATTTATAATATTAGTATCGATAGTATGACCTAATATAATAAATAAGAGACAAACTTCTTAGCACTCCATGGATTCACCGTGCGGGTGCCGGGTCCATCGTGTGGCAGAGGGAGAAACTCAAAGCAGTTCCCAGGACTTACGACCTGGATGTAGGTTTAAGGAGGCCCCCTTTAAGATGCGCATCAACGCTCACCTTCACTGCTCGAGTTTCCCGCCCTACCTATAATAATAAATAAATATTCCGGACAACTAACACAACGTCATCTAGTCCCAAGCTAAGCCGAGCTTGTGTTATGGGTACTAGACAACTGAGATAAATACTTATATACTTTTTTTTGTAAATACATACATATTATACATAGAAAACACGCAAACTCCGAAACAAATATTTGCAAATCATACAAACATTTGGTCCGACCCGGGAATCGAACCCGAGACCTCAAAAGCTTAGCAGTCGCATACGCTACGACTACGCCACCGAGGCAGTCTCTCAGAATCTCTCAGAATATGGTAGTAGTAAGTAATAATATACATAACTATTATTTTATTTAATGATATGGTATTATTACTCGAGGTCGTGTTATTATATGCCCACACAATTGACTGACAAATGTTCGGATTTCAATAAACATGTTGTCCTATTGTTCCCCGTTCCGCCTACTATGCTTCAAACAGGACATGTTAATTATAGCCTAAATGATGTCCTGCTAGTGTCACGACCATTGCACCTCATTAATTATGTCACCCTTTCGATGCCTCGATTTAAGCCACTTTGATTTATAGCTAAGGTGATTTCATATACAAGTAGCACGAAAGAATACAGAATAATATGTTGTGAAAAAAGTATTTTAATTTTTGTATGTAAGTAATTCAACATAAACTCATAATTATACTTTTTGTGTGTGGTTGATTATTTCAATAAATCCATAAGGATTTAATATTAATAATAATATTATAAAGCCAAACAGTTTGTTTGTTTATTTCTTTGATTCAACGCACTAATATCAGGAAATATTGAAACGATTTGAAAAATTTCAAGGTTAAATGGCCCAGTTATTGAGAAAAGAGAGAGAGTTTCAATTGCGTGCCCTACAAAAAAGTTAAAGTTTCACAAAAATAATGGATTAAAGAATTGTTTCCCTTAAATAGTCCTAGAAAAAATCGGCGACAGCAAATGTCTATATATATATTAATTTTGGTTGGTTCACTATAACCGTTTTACGGGAAAAGAATTTGTTCACGCTATTATGACATCACGCTATGGGTAACAGGACACGCAGACGAGTTTGCGTGGGCCAGCTAGTATAAGATCAAGAGCAAGAAAAAAAACTCTCTTGTCATTTTTCAATTTGTTATTGTTGTTCCACCAGATTAAGATAAGCGAATGAACGACGGGATTCCACATCATCTGCAGTTTTATCACAATATACACCAAAATACAAACGATTTTTAACCTAATGCAATGTTATTAAGAGTGCCATAAACGTTTTCAGTCCAAGAACTTCGGTCATGAATCAAAGATAAATCTCGCTGTGGTCGCTCTCATACGAAAAAACTCGATGCATTTTAAAAACATAGATCAATAGCTTCTTCCTTTCTTCTCGTTCAACTATCTTGCTGTGCCTGACAGATTCCATAATAAATTAATGTATGTAATATTATGATAAGCAATCAAGAATAACTTGGATAAAAACATAAGGTGACGGTTGAAAACCCAACAGCAGTCCGACTCAAAAATCGGACTCGAGACCTCTTGATCGGCATTCGCTTACGCAAACCACTAGACCAACAGCAGTTACCAAATATTAGTTCTAAGCCTCTTTTCTAAGGAAAGGCCTATGGACAGCAGCTTATTATTATAATTATTGAAGGCTTTTGAAGTGGCGTGATTAAAAATTTTGAAGTCAAGCTTGATAGACAGTACTTGATGAAACTCGGATTAGTATACAAAAAAAATATTATGGAATTGAAAGTGCATCGTGGGCATTATGAACTTTTAATGCTGTCGGATTTCATGAATTAGTAATAATGAAATCCTTTACTTTCTTATGTATTAATCATTTAATGTAACTGCAAAAAAAGGAGAAATAATATAGTTGTTAGTCATAGTACTCGTAGTTAAACCTTCTGCCAATTTCTTGATGATTTAGGAATATGTATCTACGTTATTCCAAAGGAATGCGTTCAGTAGATGGATGGTTGTGTGTGTCAGAATTAATAATCACGATTATTTTATGAGTATTCCCTATAAAGAGAAATACTAAAAAAACAAAAAATACGCACTAAAACTTATTAGTCTACAAACTTAATATAGAATAATGTATTTTTAACTGAACAAAGTGATGTGTCAAATGGATGGTTATTTGTCGACTCGAATTGACTGTGGAGGGTATGCTTTTGTGCCTGTGTGTAATTTTAATGAGTTTTGCGCTAGGCCGGCGACATCGCCTCGAGTGAGGATAGCTATATTAGCGACCCACCCGTGAGCCGGAAATCCCCCGCCGACTACGCCCTAGAACGTATATAAAGAACGTTTAGGGATGGAGTTTCTTGTTGAAATATTTGTTATCGAAAACCATATATTTTGCTTACTGTATATATAATTGTAACATAGAGAATATATTGATATAAATAAACACTAATTAAAATTAGATAATTTAGAAGTAACTTTTTGTAATTTCAAGATGACAAAAAAATACAGTATTCAGACCATGGAGATCCTTTTTGAGATTAATAATGTTAAATAACCCATGGAGTTATTTTTATTGTATAATTGATTAGTACATGACATAAACATCACTATAAAACTGAAAACAGACATATAACAAAACTTTATGAGAAAGTGTAAAATGTGTTTTTAAAATATCGAGAATGATACAGACATCACTATTAGCGCTATTAATTTCTACAGCAGCCATAAGCGAGGCAGTTGGCGTTATTAGCCTACCCTTTAATGCGTAATAATTTACTGCACTTTATATTAAACAAAACAGAATTAAAACTTTACTAACTAAGAGAGGGGTTGCGACCGTATAGTTAATAACCTTTTCTCGTACCTTTTATTTCAACTACCTAATTTAATTACAGCCATGTTTAATAACTGATGGTCATTATACACAAATTGTTATGAGCTAAAGTTTGGTCTTGATATTTTCAGTTTTATTACTTGAGGAAAGCCAACTGCTGCCATGATTTAAGATTTACAATAATCGGTTATAGAATAATTATAATTTCAGTAGGAACATTATAGATTGTACTCAGGAATAGGCACAGGGCCTGACAAATGGATACTAATTATAGTTACCCTCTATTGAATGTTTGAAAAGAATTAAGTTACTTAGGGAGTAGAAAGTTTTTAATAACTTACATACGAGTATAACTCCACACACACCACGAGTTTAGTCAACAGAGTAAATGACATTGTAGAAGGCATGTGGATGACAAATATACAATCTTTGTAAAAAAATCACAAACGGGTAATAATGCGGGATGACCTCGACAAACTCCTCGTGTACAATGGCGCTGCACTTAGAACAGTTAACGTTCATTAATCATACCGGATGTATATGGGCTTGAAATGATTCAGGAAAAAAGTCTAAGGTACCACGGTTCATAGTTTACCATAATCATACTCTAAGAGCTCTAGGTACATAATATTAATTGCTTTTCCCCTAATCTACACGCTGCTATAAATAATCCATAAAAATAAATAAAATGAATGTCTGTTTGTAATTTCAAATTAACAGCTTTTCTATAAATGCATATGAAAGCAAACATATTACTTATATTATAATATTACTATACTATTTTATGTGCTGGATAGCTGATGTTATATGAAATAACTTGGTACTTGTTGTTATCCGCATGTTTTATTATAAATGCACAACAATAACCGAGGTTACCAACTCATGCTATCTACTATTTATTTATTATTACTATAATATAGTAATTTTGTCTGTAAACAGCATAAGGCGAGCGATGCTGGTTATTTCGCACTGTAAAGAGCAGAACCAACGCCCTAGTTTGCCCGCCTCTGAGAGACGTTTTAGACAATTATAATACGCACTTTTTTAAATCACAGGTTTTAGTATTTTTGTAAGAATAAATAATTTTTTAAAGTGTAAATCATAAGCAGTTGAACGATAATAGGAATAGCAAAGTTAATTTCATTCACATAATTAATTAATTTCAGGACGTTTTGTGGATAGTCTTAAGCTACATGGCCTGTAGTGACAGTTGTTTTACTGCTGTCTCATCCATCTGTGAAGACGTCATCTCGTAGAAAGAAGCTAAAGGATAAAGATTTTGAATGTATTATTGGAATATTATATGTAAACTTTATTAAATAAACTCCTTTGTGCCGTCGTATAATTAAATATTTTTATTACACCACGGGAGTTTCAAAGAAAAATCGTGAGCAAGCAAGCGAAAACTTAAACAATATAAAGGGGAAGTGAATTGCCTGAAAAGGTGAAGGGCGGTCAATCGAAACACTGAGACGACTCATTACATCCTCTACCCGAACAAAACGGGACCAACCTGATGTTATCTACTTGATAAGGCACTGTAATCTTAACTTGTTGTTGAAAAAGAAAATAAGTCTTTATATCATACTAGCTGCCCCGACGATCTTCGTTCCGCAATATTATTCTTTCGTAAATCATTTATAAATTTTTGAAAAACTTGTTTTGGTATCAGCTTCCCACGGTGCAGTCGTGGAAAAATCCCGTTAACTTTTGATTTGCTTCTATACAAACGTTGTCCTAATAATAACAAACGTATAGAAAAAAGAATTATCCAATTTTGTATAGTCAATCGAAAGTTATGCGCGTAAATACATTTCGGCGATTCATTTCAATTTATATAGATAACCGACGTAAAACTAAAATAAAGATCATGTTTGTATAAAGATGTTTCTTTTTGATGTTGATTAACGAAAAGTGTAATTTTTTTTAGAAAATAAATTATAAAATATTACTTTCTCATATGTAGTATTTTCATTAAAACAAGCATTTAGGGTCACAAAAGACATTTATTTATTTAAATACCCAAATAGATAATATTACTTCAACATTTAAAAATTAATGCGTTATAACTTGGCGCATGATTGTCTTTTCTCTACGTCGGTACATGATTATCTATCTAAGGTTTAATAAGAATATTGGATTATTGAGCGAAATTTAAAAATGTAGTTAAATATATTCTCGAGTGTTTCATTAAAATTTGGGATTACTCTTACGCACAATAAACTTAACTTTGTTCAGTTTTGGAATATTACATGATAGTTAGTTTAAATATCGTGGTATAGTCCTTTCGTATTTATTAAAAATTCGTACCGACATATTTATTTCATTTTATTATCTAAATTACTGAAATAGTTATTTTAGTATTTAAGCCCGCCTCAAGTTCCCGCAGGGCCGCCGTGTATAGGACAAAGCGGACTAAGAAAATATAACACCTCAAATTTTCAATCAATTTTGTTCTATTCAAAACTAGTCCTGTCAATAACAAACACATTTAAAAATAATTATCTATATAGGTGCAGACGATCGAAAGTTATACGCGTACATACATCTTTGTCATTCATTTTTATAGACTAATAAAGCATTGCAATTTTTAAATAAACAATTTAGCAGCACTAATTTCACTAATTGAATTCATTGCGAACTAAAAGAAAAATTGCAGAACGTAACAGCGAGATATGAAGTCGGTAACTATTCTATAAATTTGACGTTCGACTCGTTAACGTAAAGAAAAGTTTAATAAGCGTTCGTAGCAACCATACTAGTTTCAAGTTTTCGATAAGAAGCGACTCCGCTTGAATTCGACCACTTTTCCTCGGCTCACTTTTCTTACGCTTCGTCGACACTTTTAATGACTTATCCGTTTTTTCTTATACTTTCTAAGGAGAAGAAATTCATTTTGTAAAACAAAGTCATTGCTATAATATTTCACGTGGATATTATTTTCTTCGGAATTCAGATAACTTGTTCTACCTTCAAGAAAATTAAATATCTATTCAAAGGGTACAGAAATAATATTTTTTTCGTGAAATATAATCAAAGGAATCTCTGAACGGTTATTGAATCAGACTCGTACGTATACAGAGTTATAAAAAAGTTCTTTTGGTGAAATCCAATCAAAATTGCTATACTTTGAATATCCCTTCTATGAATACCATGAATTAATAACGGGAGCAAACAAAACAAGTGAGTGTACGTTTCCATTATGGCAACACAAATACGTGATGTGTTATTTTATGAAATTGGCTGAGACCGGCCACGGAAAGGAGCGGTGAATCGCCCAGATTAATTTTGTCGTTTTATTTGATTATGGGATGCATGAATAACATACCTTCATTTTGCGTTTGAATTGCCTGCTTAAAATAAAATGTTACAAAACCGAATAAGCCATTTAAATGTTATATAAGTAATTGTAGGGCGAGCAGAAGTAGGTATGAAATAAATCAAATGTAATATAAATTAAAAAGCTGCTTTTAGCTTAATTAATTTACAGGATTACCGGATTAAGATTTAATTATTTATAGGAATTATTTTATAACAAACATTAAGGTTGATTGGTTTAGAAACTGTAGGATGAGCGCAGCACAAGAGTGGTTGTTGTGGTAAGCTTTGAGGGAAGCCTATGTCCAACAAGTGTCGTCTTTCGGCTGAGATGATGATGATGATTGAGGTGTATTTTGTATATTTAAACATTAAGGAATAATAAACATATATCTAAAATAAGAATTAGATCATAATGAAATTTTGTTTCTCGGACTATTTCCGCACTTAGCCTCTTGATTGAGCCGTTGTACGTAGTTCTGAATGGGTTTAAGGAGTATTTAAAAGCAACTGTTTGTAAAAGATTTATTTCTGTAGTAAACTTGTCGTCTCTCTCTGGTTTTAAAAATTATAACCGTCTAAATAAAGTATACGAGTATAATAAATCTTAATAAATAATGATAGTCGATATACACACACTTTAAAGTTTATTTATTTACTTTCCCTCCTTACCTTGTTCAAAAACAGTAAAGTATGTATATTCTGTAAAAAGAGTTGTTGTAAGAAGAGCTCTTGAGTAATAATTGAAAAATCTATCTATATGCAACTTTTTTCATGTATGGGCCTGCCAAAATAACTTTACTTTGCCTGATGGAAAGCATAAGCAGAATCCAAAAGTGATGGTCATCATACTCATTTGTTTGTCATGTTGTCATTTTACATTGATCTTCTGTGCGAGGGTAGTCTAAGCGTAGTACCGCCCCGGTATTGTACTTTCTATTTTAATTTAAACGTTTCTACACAATAATTTTGCCGGCAATATAGTACAGTAAATATAGAAGGAACAATACAATTTCCACTAAAAAAGTATAATTCATCCATCACTGACAGAACGGTAATGAAATTGTACCTTCAATTCAATTGCCTATGAGCCAAGTTCGAGACACAATAAAAGATATCTTCATTTAACCCTCATTTCTCATAATAGTAGCCTTCTGGCACTTTCCCAAATTAAATAAGGTTCCATTTGCTACTTGACTTTGACTACACATTACGAGAAAAAAATTATTGTAACCTAATTGACAAGGATGATGTCTAAAATCATTGTCTTGAAGGTAAACAGTTTTCGGTTGTGCGAGGCCAGGTGTTGATAGGATACAATTTTACTGATTCAAATGAACAAGAAGGAGCAAGTTTTCTTACACTCTCTTGGTTACAGATCAATGAGAAAATTATTTCTGAAGCAGAAACAGACATAATATTTTAAGTCTTTGGTATTTTTTCAAAAATCTGTATAGCTTTTCCTCTAAGAGACGGCATTTCTTAGAACCTTAATTTAAATAATAAATCCTATTTGTTTACATAACAATTCAAGCAATCAATCGAATTGGATATTTATTCATGTGCTATTTTGTTTTATGAAAACCCTGGAAAGCTGGTTAATGCGTTTAACGTGTCAACAATAATGCTCTTTAGATTAATTTTGTCAGTTGTTTGGGTTGAAATAATCGGCTTACAAACTGTTTCGCATCGGTCTAAGTAATACGATCTACTGATTTTTGGCCATTGGAAGAATTTGATGAAATATTTATATATTAAATTGCGAAATAATAATTTATTTTCAAGTTTTAATTATTATTATACATTTTAAAGGTCAAAGCCAGAGTTCTATTATTTATTCTCAAGTCGAATTTGCAAAAATGTGATATCATTCTTTACATACTTAGTAAATATTTTCAAGAAATCGCTTAGTGACAACAATATTTCAAATCTGAAGAGTTTATTTCTTTGTTTGAACGCGCTAATCTCAGAAACCGCTGGTTCGATTTGAAAAATTCTTTCAGTGTTGGATAGTTCATTTACTGAGGAAGACTATAGGCTATAAATTATCACACTACTACTAATAGAAGCGGAGCACCAATGAACAATGTTTCAAAAACGGGGGAAATTTTCGCACTACGGGCAATATAAGACGCAAACGTAGTTGCGTGGGTCAGCTAGTGTAATATAAGTTCAGTTAAAAACGCAAGATACTATTAACATGAGAGTAATGACAATTATGTATATTCTTTATTATTTAAACTTCCCATATAAAAATTAAAAAAGAAAATGTGTTAATACAACATACATCATCAATGCCACATCATATACTCATCATATACTCTACAAATGTTATTATTATTTATAATTTTTTTGATTTTGCATTTTCGTTTCTGTATTGCGTTTACCAAATAAAGTTTTATTAACATCATAAATATAAAACTAAACATTAAATAATGTTAAAAACATTTAAAACGTCGTGAAAAATATGTATCTATTAAATACCTTTTAGCCGACATTAATTGTGATTGCTCGACCAATCTAATCCTTTAAAACATATAAAAAATATTTAAAATTATTAACTTAAGCAAAAGTTGCATAACATTACAATATGTAAGCAATCAACTACCAAAATCGTATTAACTTGTTTTATATAATTTCCACAAAACCAGAATAACTTAATTATGTTGTCTCAAAGCAGGAGCGTTGATAGGCGGCATATTTTAAAAATAATGTGCGTCCAATTTCACGGCTCGCGACCACTGCCTGTAGCCGCCAACAAGCTTGAAATGAATTATTGCTCACAATCACTAATTCCTTCTTGGGCTTAATACGAATTTCTCGGCCGAATGATATTAGACCAAAACTTTTACGACGAATGGATATTTTAAGTAATACTGTTATTTCTAGGTTTGAAATTACTTTAAATTTTGGAAGAATTTATCCTTTCAAATTTTAACGTCAGTATAATAATAGAGGATGTTGAAGAAAACCAACATATTTTTAGATTTTTGAAATATTTTTCGTCCTATACTCTTATATCCGTCGACTTTCATACTTAAAACTTCTCTTGAAACCTATTAGCTAAAAGTCACGTCACAAATAAATGTTACACAAAATACGTTTTTATAGGTAGTTAGATAACGTTGCCCTACCTATGGCTATTACATTATGACCCCTCTCACAACACCCTTGGGAAGTGTTAGATTGGTCTACCGGTAAGCCTCTGTCAGCCCCTAACTAAACCGACCCCAAAAACTATAGATTGAATTTTATCAGACATCATCTGACAGGAGATAATTATCAAATTATATCGTAAATTTTAATTAAAAACACAAATTAGGTACACACATACAACATTCTACCTAATATTATGAGTAGGAAACTGGTCTACCTATATGAGTTGTGTGACCACGGTGGTACTTACCATCAGACGTCTGCGTAACATGGAGATGGCATGGTTAGCATCCACACTAATATTAAAAATTTCAAAGTAACTTTATCTGTCAGTCTGTAACGCTTTCACGATTAAGCCGCGTCACCAAATTCAATGTAATTTGGCATGGAGATAGTTTGGTTGTTGAAAAAGGATATGATAAACAAGAGCGGAGCAGCGGGCAAAAGCTAGTAGCATTATTAAAATTATAGATATATAGTAATAGATCTATAGGTTTAAAAATAATAATTATAATAATTTAATCTCATGATAATCTGTTACTTTAAACCCTACTTTTTACTATCAAAATAAACCATTTAATAAAAATAAACTTTTATCTCATTTATTAAGAAGAAAATAGCTTATGAAATAATACCATAAGCATATTGTTCATTGTAATTTATGATTATAACCAACAAACACAACTTGAATTTCCAAGGAATGGTTTTCTACCGAAATAAAATAAATCCGGGGAGGATAACTAGCATCGTCTCAAGCTCTCAGTTTTATATGAAAACCACTTTCCCGGTAATATGAAAACTTAACGTAAATATGCACTAGTCATTGTAGCAGAAAATGAATCTAGACTACCTCTGTAATGTTAAACAAGGGTTGTTAACCCCGTCCTGTAGGGCGGGAACGCCCTCTAACTTTACTCTATTATTAATGACAAGACCCGCCCTACCTTGGGCAAGTGTAATGCAAATTATTGCGTTTTGCAATATTTTGTTTGTATCACGGAAAGTTAACGCTGTTACACGAGAGGGAGCTGTTACACGCGATGTACACTCACGCACATATATGTGACGACAGTTACAATCATTGTAATGGTAAAATATAATATATTTTCAACATACATTTATTATTTAACGACCGGTTTTACGAAGATTTTTTATGAAAATCTGCCTCTTCTTTGTATTTTGTGATGTGATGCACTATTCATTATTTTCACTTGTACTATATTTTATTATTTTAATTATTTTTTTGCCATACTTCGGCAATGAAATTAAATAAGTTATGTTTATGAGATTTCGATGGGATAATCTCTGAAGCTATGTTGTAGTTAAGACACAAGCTAGTTCATTTAGTACATCTCCACAACAATTTGTTCAACTAGTATTGTTACATATTTTGAACCAAATTAAATAATTAGATTGTCCTAAAACTTAAACTACTCAGTCCAAGTATAGAAATGCATAAAAAAAGGATATCAGTTGCAATTGAAACTTGTTTAAACCCTTGTTGTTGTATCAGTTACTTGAAATAAACCCAATACCAGCCCGTTTAGTCAGCGTGATATATTATATTAGTTCAAAGCCTCCTTTGTCCCATAAGGCTTGTGCCCAGCAGTGAAAGGTTAAAGGTTGTTGACTTTTAAACTAAAACAAGACCATAACAAGTCTAAAAACCTTTTTTATTACCTCTTAATTGAAATTGTATGTGCATGATTGGCAGAGATGGGTGGCGCATTTTGGGGGAGATCTTTGTTCAGCAGTGGACGGTGATAGATTGATACAAATTAAAACTAGGTATTTATGTAGCCGCCTGTACTACTGTGTAAACTACACTGTACTGTACATTGTTTGGGAATGAAGTGATTTCCATACGTATTAAATAATTATATGTTTTCATCCACCTGCTCATTATTGTACATGTTGACTGGCATCAGCAGCACTTGCTACTTAAATACCCTTAATATTTCGTAACATGAACCAATTACGTGCATTTATCAAAATATGAATAATGTATAAGGAAACAGGTGTAGAAATTATGTTATTGTTAGTATATACATATATTTTTGTTGTATAGTTATAGGATAGAAGAAGTTCTATTTGTATCTACAGACTCTTACACTCTATCTACAGTCTTCATTACAAAATAAATAAAACAATAGAAAAGCGTATAAAATAATGATAATCAAGTTTGTAATACTGATTACAACCTATAGGTTGTAATACTATTTATCTTTTAATACTATATAAATAGTTAATTTTATTTTTACCAATATACAATATTTTTTAAATTAAAATGTAATTACATAGACCTAAAATTAAAAAAAACATCATTACAAAACGTTTACTGGCACCATAACTAATTATATTCAACACATAAAGGAACATATCACAACAACTTCTGGATCACTCAAAATTTTGTACCATTTGGAACACACAACACTTGACGCAGTAGGAAGCGGTGTAGTGACCACTACAGCCACCAGGGCATATGTGAAGTCAGTCATGACTTTATTTACAATGATATCAAATGGAAAATAAGTATTAAAGTATATATATATATATTATATATATATATATATATATATATATATATATATATATATATATATATATATATATATATATATATATATTGTATATATATATATGTTGTATATATATATATATATATATTATATATTAATAAATTATAAATAATAAAGATTTTTTAATCAACAAGGCATCAAAGGAAAGTAAATCTTTCTTCAATATTAAATTTGTTTAAAAATAAAACAATAAATTCATTCTATCATCATCTATCAAAAACGTGTACCTACGATACCGAGGTCGAGACTTGGCTAATAAATAAAGTTTCATTTTATTTAATTTAATTTAGTCTTCGCAAAGGATATCGCGTTTTACTCGTATATTTCTTTCGTCAAGTTTATTTCAGTCATTTGAACACTGTCTTTACTGTTTATCTCTCTTCTAATACCTATATAAAATTCTCGTGTCGCGGTGTTCGTTACCAAACTTTTCGAAACGGCTGGACCGATTTTTATCAAATTTTGTATGGATATCGGGTAGATCTGAAAATCGGCCATCATCTATTTTTAATGTCCTTTAATGATAAGAATGACCTAATCAGCGATTATTATTCGAATAAAATCATGTCAAATTAAGAAATCATTGTCATAAATTTTTGTTTTTATTTTCAACTGTTCGTTCTTTAAACTGATAACGGAACTTTATTCTTTGTAAACCTATTGTAATAAAACAAACACTAAATGTTAAAAGATTGGCGCGCATAAACACGCAGATAAACAGACATTAATTAGATAAAATGTTGTTATGAGTAGGTACTGTCACTTTAAAAAAATATGAAGAGGAAAATATTAACTATTTCGAGTAGTATTTATTAGTTTTTCTTTAATATCTTTAATCTACAGACATAGGCCTTACAGTTAGATAAATGCATAGATGTTTATGAACCTAATAATAAAATTATAATATATAAAATTCACAAAACATTGTTTGATAGTTGTAAAACTTTCTGAAACGAAGAAAATATTATTATTTTACAGAACAGTGACATGTTGACGGGTTGCGTGTATGTTTTGAGGGTTTCTTATACTGTGGGGTGCATTCACCTCTATTATTTTTCAATTAAATATGATTACCACGATAACACCAATTTTCTGATGCATTTTTTTTTCATTTAACAAAAGACATGGGGTTATAAATATAAAATGGAAATAAATGGCCAATGGGTTCTAAATGGGACAAAACTTTGTGTGATCTATAAAAATATACTTATTATTAAAAAATGCTCACTTCAAACAATTCAGTTAAGTGCAATTTAAAATTATAATTTATTGGGAGTTAGGGTTGACAACTAAAATGATGATAAATAATTTGTTATTTCCTTTTAATGAAACTTTGGTTATTGAATAATATTTTGTCTAGCATCGAAGTTTTTTTTAAAACTAGTTAGTTTTATAACCAATTTTCAACTAAATATTTACAAGTTTTTCTCTTTCTCATATTAAATCTTGCTCCTAAATGATTTTTGCACCACAGTCAAGTAACTAAAATAACTACAATAACATGACATTAGGCATCGAGTCGAGCCAATTAAAGACAGCTATATATTTCCAAAAGTAAGAATTGATATATTCTGTTCATTTAATTTAACTACCTTGGTGGCGCAATGCTACCTTATCCAACTGCTGTGCTTTAGGTCTCGGGTTCGATTCCCGGGTAGGACTTACGGACGGTTAATATGATCTGCAAAAATTTGTTTCGGTGTTTGTGTGCTTTCTATATATAATATGTAAGTATTTACAAAAAAAGTATATATGTATTTATATCAGTTGTCTAGTACCCATAACACAAGCTCTGCTTAGCTTGGGACTAGATGTCATTGTGTGTTAGATGTTATTAAAATATTTTATTTTTCTTTATGTTAAATTTATTTTTAATAAAACCTATATTTTAATCATTATTAGCATTATACCTAACCAGTCTCTTTAAATAAGAAGTTAGTTTTATCTCCCATTAATAACTCATTTCGTTCCTCTGATAGTAAGAAGTTCTAAAAGCGTACCTTTATCAGCAGAGTTCAGATCTAAATTACTTCTATTTAGATCTTAATGTGTATTAATAATATAGACCATCCATCCATCCATAGTAGTAGTCCATAAACTCGTTAGTTCCAAATAAGTCATAATGCATTAGTATTAATAATTAATACAAAGCAGTAAACATAATTTAAAAAATGTTAGTATTCTTAATATATAATATGTGTTTAAGTGCAAGGAATCTGGTGTGTTTTACTTCTTTTAATTACAAAGCTTTTGAATTTAAGTATTTGTTATCAAGAGAGAATAAGTTGTAATAAAAAACAAAATCGTGTTTCTAAAAATATAGACAGATGCATGTCTATTTTTTTAAATTTACAATAAATGTAATATATTTGATGACTCGTATACATATTCTCCGAGTAAAGCAAGTAGTTAATGTCCAGTTCGACATTTATATTTGTTTAACAAAGTTAAAGAACCACATATACCTACATATTATATTATTATTTACTTAAAAAAGGAAAGAAAATACCGTTCAATTTGTAACTATAAAATTTCCACTTTTGTAGAAAATTACAAAGTTTTATACTAATATCATAGCCTCAAATAAAGCAAAGTAAAGTTCAAAATTCCCACAAAAAGAATTTAACAATCTATCAAGCAGTTGGAACAGGATTTACGAGTCGAGAGCGTACAACTGGGGGCCTTTATTACATTTTCAATACCGCAGCAGATGATGCGAGTGCAGACCAATGCCTGGTTGGTGTCTTATTGTGCACCCGTTTTCGTTTCAGCTCGAAATTGATGTTGTTTTGCTGTTACTACTATATAGTTCCTAACAGTTCTGGAAAATAGTAATCTGGTAAAAATTTAAAAGAAAATTAATTATTTACTAACAAATGTTAAAAGTGAAAGTAAAAAAATACAAGAGTTAAGGTAAATCATAACAATACATGCGCATCCAAGGGAGCGTAACCTACCCTTGACCGCCTGCAAATAAAAATCATTGACACGTTCTCGATTTCTCGGCCTTTGAGGTGGGTGTATTTTTTTTTTTTAACTCTTTTCTTAATCGCATGCAACAGTTTTTTTCTCAGAACAGATACGCGAAATATAAACTTTTTTGACGCGCTATGAAGCGCACGCGTCCATTGAACATCAGAGTTCCAACATACGGAGGGGTCAACTGCAGCAGTATATGTCCCGAAGTATGTCGGTTTCCAGGGTTTTCCTTTCTAGGGACACTTGTTTCCCCGGTCACTACCTTGAGATAACGTGAGGTGGTATCCGAGAGGAAATTCAAACAAATGGCGGTTAAACTTTGTTTTCTATAGAGTAGCAGGTTTGGCTTTTTTTGTGAGTTTTCGGATTCACGAATAAGGTCATTATTTTTTCTTAGTCAGAATTTCAAATTTTTCATAAAAATTTCGTATATAGATGGCTCGAGTAAGTCTTGCCATAAATATTGTTACAAAGAAAAACCAAGTTTATATAACATTTATTACCGTTGCACTGTGTTATGTCTTGTTATTTGTAACAGTATTTAAGGCTAAGTATAAATGTGATTCTATTTTATCAGAATATATGGAACTAGTTTTAAGCACATAACGTACTCCTCTACAAGCTTATAAAAACGTATACCGAACTTTACCAATCACAAGTAATTAACCAACTTTTTAACAAAGTAGTTGAATGTAACGAGATCACGCGCGGTATTTAAGTAAACTTGAAGTAAATAGGCACATTTAATTATAAATTTATAAATCGATTAATTCACGAAACTAAAATGTTATAATTGATTAAAACTTATTCAAAAATTAATACTTTCTAATTTGGGTAGGTTTAATGTTTTTTCTTATCAACAGATTCAGATCTAATATAACTAGAGGTAATCGAACCTAGAACTTATTTAAGACACTATTCATGATTTTTTTTTTTTAAATAAAAATAGTAGTAACTAAAACTTATTAAATTTTACATACCTTTATTTATGACCCGAAATATCTAAGTTTTGCGGTGGAAACGCCCGTGCATTGACGAGCACATTAAGTTATCGGTACTGGTCGTCATGCACATCTATGTCAATTGTTCTTGGCTAGTCAGTGCCCTCAAATATACTAACAACTAATTCAACCCCTAAAGTCTCCCGCTTTACTAAGTAGGGAAGTGGACTTATTATATTTCCAACTCCTCCAGTTTTCTTCTGATTAATTTCGTTGTGGGTTCCAAGACAGGTTATTTTTTTCTGGTACTTTCCGTGTGTCATACTCGGTATGTTCGTGTATCACTGCTGTTGATCCTGGTGTACAGGAGTTACAGTGGTGGGCTTGTGGGTGGGATTAGTCCCATTTAAAAAAAACTAATTCAACCATTGAATTCAGTTTGCCCTCCGTGGAAAAACCGTTATTCAGGTTAAACCGATTGAAATAGTAGCCACCCCAAATAATATTGGGAATAATAAAGGCTAGGAAGGTTAATTATACACTTTTATTTAATAAATAACATTTATGATTTATTCTTAAGCAATTACATTTTAATCTCGGATAACTTTATCAGTGTTTACAATTTAGCATAAAGATTTATTTTTGATACAGTTGAAGAAATGATAATTTTTAATATTGTTTTAGATACAACTGTGATACATGTACAAAATATCATCCTAGTCAAATCAAACAACACAAATACATTGCACAAGTATTTGTAAAATATGGTAATGAAAATAGAGAAATCAAATCGGTAATTTAACTCGTAGGTATTGTACTGTGTTTACATATTATTATTACAAATTTATAAACTAATGACGAATCAACATCATCGTGATTAAAAATAAACGTTGCCGGTAAGCGGGCGTACCAAAAACCTAGCGTTTAGATCACAAATTTGCGATTAGTGCTAGGGTAAGTAAATGTATTCATTGACTTTAACTCAACGTTTCATGCCCGCAATAACCAAGAAATATTAAACATTAATGAATGTATTTCAAGGAATTAAAAACATGTAGTTGGTTTATATGCATAACGGATTCAAAAAGAAAAAGTACTAAGGTTACTGACATTGTCCGGAAAAAATGACAATGGAGGAGAGCACAGGACCCGTTGTTGTAGAGAGCCTTGAGCAGACGCATGTTCAGTAGAGGATGTCTTTCGCATAAGGTAATGATACTTTAATATAATAATTACCATTTTTAAGTAATCTGATCTATCCTAAAATACAATTATATTCGGTAGTCAATTCTGCCTATCTACATATTTGACACAACGTGCATAAAAGTGCATAAAGAAATAAGTATCACTACATAGTATAAAATAAAGTCTTCGTTGTCTGTCCGTCCTTGTGTATGATTAAATCTTTAAAACTACGCAACGGATTTTGAAGCGGTTTTTTCTAATAGATAGAGTAATTCAAGAGGAAGGTTTATATGTATAATATTATGGAGAAACAATGATAAATTTAGAGGTTTCTAATGTAATGTCGTTAATTAACACATTTTTTGCGCTTACATTGCAAACGCTGGCTGCACCCTACGGGATAGACCTAAATAATGTACAACAGTATTGTACCCCTTAAAAGGGTCTACAAAAAAGTCCGCGATGGCATATGTCTATCCATAATATCTATCCCACAATAACCATTTTTTATTCCTTTCTTTTTACGAGAAATAATGGATTATTTACGAAGTGATTTTAAGCAATACAGCATTAATCCTTATCCAATTAAGTACCTTAAATACATTGAGAATTTAATATAGATCAATATAGCCCCTTACAGTATCTAATTTTAATGAATATTTTGAAGATATTAGAGATTTAAAATGCACGTGTCGTGTCGTTGCTGGGTGCATCTGACATCCACCTGTGCGAGCCGGAGCGGGTCGCTAGTTGGGATTAAAATCTTTCAGAATCTCCAGACGTAGGTAGACAACGAGGTCATCTAGGTTCTTCCGTAAAAACGTACCTTCTAGACAGTAAAATGAATTTGAATAAAGGATAAATGATCAGGAAAATGCTATAGCCTGTACAACCCTATACGTAGGTTTAATTTATCACTCGGTGAGCATCCTCGTGATTAATACCTACCTACAGAAACATCGTACTATGGTCGGTTCGCATACGGGTCTCTTGATAGCTTTGTGCCATGGTAGTGTGTTTGGAAACCGAAAGAGATCAATATTGCATATATTGCTGTGTCATAATCTTTTTTTTTTTTTATATAGCGGCAAATGAGCAGACGTATCGCCTGATGGTAAGCGATTACCGCCGCCCTTGGACACCCGCAACACCAGAGGCGTCACAAGTGCGTTGCCGGCCTTTTAGGAAGGAGTACGCTCTTATATATTTGTCTCTACTAAATGTTTCTTTTCAATAACACGTGTGATATTTTTTCAACGTATTTTTTATATAATAGTTACACCATCGTTTCCAAAATTATTTCTGAAACTAACCTGTTTTTTGAATTTATCCTATTTACCTACCGTGTCTGTTTACTACACACATTTTGTTATCTACATTACACTGTATAACGTAGAAAATACCGTAAAAGATTTGTAAAGCTTTGTTCTCACACCAAGTTTACATTAGCCTTCTATGAAAACGCTGCCTGCATTACTGTTTTTTTTTAGCAATAAGTAATAACAGGTCCCACATCTAAGGTCTTAATCTAGCTACGTTTTATCTTAACTGCAATGTAAAATTGCGTACTATTCTCGTCTGATTTTGTTTAGGCACCCTTCGCCAGAGAAATAATTAAAAATTAACATGAAAATTTTAGCTGGGAATCTGACTGAGTTTTACTTTTACAAGATTTTTTATTTTAGGAAGGCATAAGCTCATTGCTGCTCTGAAACATATAAGTGCAATGAAACTAATTCAAATACTAATCTAAGTTACGTTAAGTTATAGTTTAAATAAGGAATCTATTAAACAAATTTCTTCTAGTAACCATTTTGAAAGATCTACGTATGCCACTATATTTTATGACAACATTATCTGTTTAGACCACGATTTGTCTACTCTCTATTATGGATGTACTAACATAGTGGTGAACGGCCAAGATTGTATTTGGTCAAACTAATGCTCAACTTGATTACATACTGTTGATAAAAGGAAAAGTCATTCCGTGATGTATAGACATCGTAATGCGAATAGACAACTACTCATGAATAAAACATGTATACGTCAGCAATAATCTGCCAAAATCTCTCAGTTCTGTTTTCTTTTATGGAAGGTTTATGGATGTTCTGGACCGAGAAAATTAGGTTTTTACATAAGTTTATTTATGTTTAGGTATGTGTGACGACCGCTTACACCACTAGGCCAAACGTACAGTCAAAATCTACTATTCTCAATCGTTGTAGAGTGGTGCTCTTTTATAAATTGGTTGACGATTTGAAGACGTTAAGCTAGACTGGATTATCGATAAAAAAATTTACACCATTCAAATGTCAGTCTTAAGTGTATTAAACGAAGATACACCTGTGTTTGCTTAATTATTGAGTAGATTATAATCAAACGGTGAAGACAGAACAGAATATTTAATTCAATTTGAAATTACGTTATTTTGAAAACGTCATAACCAAATTTAAATAAAACCTATAATAATGCAATCATCGACGCGCAGTAATCGTGTAAATATCGGTTATGTTGCTGTTGAGTTTCTGCATGTGAGCTCTAGTGGACAGGAGGTAATCGCGTGCATTCGCCACCCTTGCATTCAACTACAATTGTTTGGATGAGGATATTTAATATTATTTATTAAACCCTAACTAATATTTTAGCCCGAATGTTAGTGCAGCATTTCATATTAGTTTGAACTACTACGTACATACTTCAACGTTTTTGGGGTAGTGCAGCATTTTGCAATTTAGAAAAATGTTACAGTTCAAAAAGCATAGAAAAATAAGTTAGCAACTGCATTTAAAAGTTATTTTAAATCATTGTTATATTGTTATATTACACATTATATCAGATCTTCGTGAGATATTACAAAAAGTTAAAATCAGTGAGACCATAACGAGTAACGAGAGAGAAGCATAACGTTTAGTTAAATAATTTATTTTAAAATTAGTTCCCGCGCTCCGTGCAAGAAAACTTGGCAGGATAGTCATCTAAAAACTGCTCACCAGCAGCCTGGTTATTGAGAAATAGCCTTTCTTGAAAAATAATTATGTACCTATTTTTATAATCTATTGTCTAATCTCTGCTATAAGTATGTTGTTTATATATAAATTACGAAAATTTGGTAGATGCTCGAAGAGGTGAAAGGGGATCCTCCGACCAGGTGAGGTCATGCCATGCCTGACGGGCCACGGCCCAACGGTTGATGATGACGGGATGTTGTACTTATTTATGCTAATCGGTGCGAGAACTTGTATATCGCGATGCAGGATTGGTATTTTCTTCGTACAGTACGTTACTCCGTCGTTTGGTGTATATCCAATAGATGGCCCTATAGTGTGTTTTCTTGTTGCACTGTCTGTGGAAGTCGCCACAAATGCAAAAATTAATACTGTTTCAAAACGTCTTTTAACTAATACCATTAACTATTGATTTGCATTTGACGCCAAAGTATTTGTTAATTACGGTCCTAGTTATATCTATATATATAAAACAAAGACGGGTTTGTTAGAGCACTTATAACTCGAGATCTGCTGAACCAATTTTCATGGTTATTGATTCGTTGGATTTGTCTCCACCCCGAATAGCATAATACATCTTAAAAACAGTGAAAAATAGATATGTGTAACGAATACTTAATCATTTCAATAAATGCTGATTTGCTTATTACATGTCAAACGTTGTATGTCAAAATGTCTTTTTATAGGTTGTCTATGATTTTTCTTGATTAGCTATTCATAAGTAGTAGGTATATACTCTTTGAGCTATTGTCTATATCTCGAAAGTTCAGACATTTATTACATGTCAAACATTTGTTGTCCAATCCTGTCAAATACTGTAACAACTATTCATGTGTACCTCACCAAATTGTGAGATGTGTAATATTGTGGACGATGTTCAACATTTGTTGATGGAATGTGTCAAGAATCAATCAAAAAGGAATGCAGTGATGAAGAAGTTACATCTGAATCGTTTGGATGTCGGTATAGTTCAAAGTGTTTTGGCTACACCGACATCAAAAAAAGCTAGAAAATTGTATAGTCTAGCATTTAATATATAAATTGATATTTGTTTAACTTAAGGCCTTATGGGGCTGGCATACCCTAATAGGGTAAAAGCCCCTTAAAATAAAGAAAAAAAAAAAAAAAAAAAACTATTCATGTGTGCGTTCAGAAATATTAATATTAATAACAATGCCGCGTCCTAGAAGATCTAATCTTTTCCAGCGGAGACGTAATGCAATTAGGCAACGGAATATCGCGAGTCAATTATCTGATGAAGAACGAGAAATTGCACGAGAAGAGCGCCGCGTTAGTATGGAGCAAAGAAGGGCCTTAATTCGTGCTTATCAAACACAAGAGCAAAGAGAGACAGCCCGTGAAACGGCTAGGTTAGAAACGAGAAATAGTCGAGCTTATAGTACAGATGAACAGAGGAATAATCTTCGAAGTGCAAGAAGAAATGGTTCAAGTATTGATTTGAATCGAGCAGCGTTTCTATATGATTGCACCATCGACTAAAGCTTGCATCGTTTAGTTTGCATTGGTAGTATGGACGTTGTTTGCCAGCATTGTGGAGCATTGAAGTTTGCTGGTGAAACGCCTGGTTTGTGCTGCCTTAGTGGTAATGTGAAATTGCCATTATTGGTCCCGCCACCAGAGCCATTGTGCTCCCTGCTTTACGGCGAAACACTAGAATCACGACATTTTCTAGCGAACACTCAAAAATTCAATGTCTGTTTCCAAATGACTTCATTTGGGGTGGATATTATCGAAGAACGCGGATATAATCCGACATTTAAGGTAATTTACGTTGAAAAAATTATTTTCTATTATTGCAAAAAAAATCTAGAATGTAGTTTGTTAAATTTCTGTATTTGTCTCTGAAATAAAAATGGCATGTTATTTTTTAAAAAAAAAGTAATATGGCTTCGACTTTACAGATTCAAAGCCAGATTTCCATCGCATTGGATCATTGCAACCTATAGAAGATGCACAGCATAAATTCTTGCAAATATAATTCATGGGCAATATAGAAGAAAAACTTGACCGGCGTCAAGGAATCAATACAGCTACGAAAAGAGCAATTCTCCAAGATCTGCAGCAAATGCTTCATGAACATCATGCATTGGTCAGGCTGTTCAAGACTGCTTTAGAGCGCATGATAAGTGATGACTATAAATTTGTGACCAGAGCAGATAAAGGCCATCTGGAACACATGGACGGACATTTAATGCTCCAACAATCGATGAAGTGGCAATCCTGATTGTTGGTAAAAACACGGAAACACGTGATATTGTACTTAAACGACGCAATAATGGGCAACTACAAAGAATATATGAAACACACCGTTCATATGACGCGTTACAATAACAGCTGATGTTTTGGCAAGGAGACGATGGATATCACTTTAATATCAAAATGATTAATCCATTGAATCCCACGACACAGGATGTTTATTCCTAATGTGGGAGTTGTATTTAAAAAAAAAAAAAAAAAAAATTGAATGGTAAGATCAATATTGTTGTTTTCATTTAAACTTGATATACATTTTACTCTGTTTGCTTTTAGTACCCAAAAAAAGTTGTAAATTCTAATTTAGTACAGAGTAGCTGTAAGAGTCGTTAACCTAATAGGGGTTCTAAAATACAATTTTTACTGCATTTGTTTCAGGTGAGGAAACTACCAAGAAGGTTAGTTCGATGAATTATTACGCATATCGTTTGATGATTCGTGAAAATTCTGACAATTATTTGTTGCGATTTCGTCGACTGCTTCAACAATATTGCGTTGACATGTACGTTAAAATCGAAACGGAGGGCCTGACTTTCATTCGGTTGAATCAAGCTAAATTGCGTTCGGAAGAGTATATTCATTTACGCGATGCAATTAGCAAAGAAGGAGATTCAGAAAATGTTGGTCGATTGACTATTTTACCGGCGACACACACAGGTAGCCCGCGTCATTTGCATGAATTTGAGCAAGATGCAATGACATATGTTCGTCATTATGGTCGGCCATATCTATTCAATACATTTACATGTAATCCGAAATGGATAGAAATTATTCAATTGCTGCTTACCGGACAAACATCAAGTGATCGACACGACATCACCGCACGAGTTTTCAGGCAAAAAATTCGGTCACTAATGAATTACATTGTTAAGCAACACGTCTATGGGAATACTAGATGCTGGATGTATTAAATCGAATGGCAAAAACGAGGCCTACCGCATACTCACATTCTAATTTGGTTAGTCGAAAGAATTCGGACAGATCAAATAGATGACATCATATGTGCGGAGATTCCTGCTCCTGAAACCGATCCAGACCTACATGATGTTGTAATCACGAATATGATTCATGGACTGTGTTGCACTATCAACCGCCAATCACCGTGCATGGTCGACGGCAAGTGTTCCAAACGGTATCCACGAAAATTGACGGCAGAGACCATTACAGGCAACGATGGTTATCCATTATATCGGCGTCGATCGCCCGATGATAATGGTAGAACTATCACAACTAAAGTGAAAGGAAACGATTTCGTAGTTGACCACAGTTGGATTGTTCCATATTCGCCACTTCTTTCCAAAACATTCAAGGCACATTGTAATGTTGAGTATTGCAATTCGATCAAGTCAATTAAATACATTTGCAAATATGTCACGAAAGGGAGCGACATGGCGGTTTTTGGTATCCAAACATCCAATATCAACGATGTAATCACGCGCTATTAAGTTGGTAGATATGTGAACTGCAATGAAGCAATTTGGCGTATATGTTATTCATTTGGGTGTGCATCTAGAGAACGGTCAGAGAGTATATTTCACAGCGTCGACATGCTGCTCAAAGTGCCGAAACACCTCCAGCGACAACACTGACCAGTTTCTTTGCGATTTGTCAAAGCGATCCGTTCGCACGAACTTTGCTTTACTCAGAAATGCCATGTTATTACACTTGGAACGCTACATCGAAGAAATTCCAACGTCGGAAGCAAGATGATGCAGTTCCTGGTCATCCAGATATGCGTTCTACTGATGCTCTTGGTCGTATTTACACAGTTCATCCGAAGAATAATGAATGTCTCTATTTGCGGTTGTTACTGGTACATGTTCGAGGGTTAACATCATTTGAATCACTACGAAATCATTGTTTTACGTTCATCAAAGCCTCAATTAGTTCAGCTAAAAGGTAACACGACATTCATTGACTGTTAGGCGGTACGAAGTTCGCCGGGTCAGCTAGTCCTTAAATAGAAAAAACGTGACTATTTAAAGCAGATTTTGAACTAATAAATAATAACACTTGCACTCGACGTTTGTACTGTTTGATTCGACCATTGTATTATCGATTATATGTCCATCTAATCTATATTAAAATGGTGTTACTTTACTTTGTCAATAAATACTTGCTATAAAAATAGAAACTCCGAACTCCCTTAATCACTTCACAATTCAGAAAAATACGTGATCTACCTGTAAATTTATTTATTGGTTTATATTTAAGTATATAGTATACCTTTAACCGCTCCAAGATACTGTTGAATATAAACAACCAATTAATGCCCCCGTGCATTCCTAAGACGAAGGATATTTACAAAGGGACAGACGAACAAGAACATTATCCTATGAGGATCCGTATTCCTTTTAAGTCAAGGAAATCTAAAAAATACCTTTTGTGTAGAATGTAAGGTTTGAATGTGAAGTCTTTGAGCGATCATCGAGTACTTTCAAGATCAAATTTTATCACACAATATTCCCTACCACACCTACCTTATGTTAATTATGTTATTTTCTGGGACCGACACATAATGAAAATGTTTTGAAGAAATATTTACAACATTCTTTCTTTAATTTTTTCAATCTTAAAACTAAATGTAAAACGAAATTGTAGATAGGTACAAATTTCATTCATGAATTTAAGAAAATGAATTAATAATTTATGTAATTGGACTGTAACACTTGTCACTTGTCTTGTTTAGGCTTCACATTTCACAAATAAAAGTTCTCTAAAATTATCTTGGAGCACAATGCTTTTTTCAGGGTAATAATAACATAATACATTGTAACGCCTACGTATATTGTAACAGCATATAATAACATGATGGTGTCATAATGCAAGAGCCATTTCTTCTGAGATTATGAAGCATTTTTAAGAGCAAAATTGTTTCAGATACGACGTTTTAGCGTAGCAGTTCATTACATTGGAGGTATAGTATATTAATATTTATTTCTCTGCGTTTGCAATGAGCATGGTGACTGCCACTCTTGGATTTTGCTTATGCTTTCCACCAGAGTAGAGTAATTTTGACCATACAGTGAAAAATGTGATTAATTTACAGACATGGGCTTAACTTATTTATTGTGAGTATAGTATACATAATAAGCACTGCGGCGCTTTATTAGCTCGGCAAGAGAGCACCGATGTGTCACAAATTCTGCGACAGGCGCGCTTCGCATCAAACACGGTTCGCTTTGTTGAGTGAAATCAAAAACAAACTGCACTGACAATCGCAACATCGATGCCCTATTTGTGCGACTAGCGTATTTCTATCATCCTGGAGATAATAATTATAAATGTTTATTTTGACAGTTTACGAGTATATTACTTTTTTCTTGCATTCATATAAATAAAAAAAATTAAATGGTCTGTTTGGAATTTTAAATTAACAGTTTTTCACTGAATACACAAATTTCATTAAAAAACTTGTTTTTGTCTGTTTGTTCCTTATTTTATATTATACCTACTTATCTCAGAAATGGTTGGACCGATTTTGATAGGACTTCACTGGCAGAAAGGTTGCGCTTGCGATGGGAACTGTGCGTGCGTCGCCTAATTTGAGATAGTTTTCCAGCAGACGGTGCCCGCTTCAGTGCGGGCAGGCACTGGGAGGGGTCCGGTCGTGTTAATAACTGCAGTTTCCGGACCCCTCCCTTCTCAGGCGCAGAGTGGCACACCGTGTGGTTTCAGTCGGTTCGATTCCGACACACCGCCCCGCCGCAAACCCCGACGGGGTGACGGCCCGAGAGGGTTTCCAAACGTAAACAAATTAAAAAAAAACGGTGTGACCTGTGGTATGGTAAGATTCTGGTACAGTAGGCTAATACTTCTTTCCTAAGGAGAGAATATTTATCTAGCAGTGGTCTGTTTAAGGTTTTTATTGAAGTTAAGATTACTAAATAATAAGTATAAATATACTTGTTGTTGTTTATATATGTTGTATATATATATATATGTATATTGACTATCGATAACTATCTGCCTTGTTTTAGTTTGTTGTGCCTTGTTTTGATCTCTTTTTATAATTTGATAGGTCTATGATTCTATAGTATTAACTAATTCATAATTTAAACTAGGACTTGACCTTAAATAGTAACTGATTTAAAAATTTACAATTTATACACTAAGACGCATACATAATTTTATGCCCGAGAAATAATTTTGTAAATACACTGACAGGAAATATTTTTTTTTTATAAATAACCTAAATAAAATTATGTCAACAAAATAATATCATAATTTAAAAAATAAATAAATATATTTTAAAGACGTGTAAGAATAAACGACTTAATTTAAAAAGATAGAATCACACAAAATTATTAATGAAAGTATGTCATTTTACTAAATATTATTATTATTTATTAATAATGTGTCCGCATTTACACTAATTCTTTCTTATAAGTCATTTACCATTACTTACTAGTTTTTAAAACACGCTAAAATGATGGGTACGCGAGCAGTCGGTGTTGTCTCCCACCACAACTACGCACTTAGTTGTCAGGTACAAAAAGATGTAGGAACGAAGGAATTTTCATTTATTTTTTTATAATACGTAATAATAATAACTTATAAGCATATACATACTTCCATCTAAGCTTTAGACTATCCAAGCCAATCATTCTATACTTGATTGCCTCTGTGGCGCAGTGGTAGCATATGCGACTGCTGTTCTTTAGGTCTCGGGTTCGATTCCCGGGACGGACCAAATGTTTGTATGATCTACAAATAATTGTTTTGGAGTTTGGGTGTTTTCTAAGTATAACATGTATTTATTTACAAAAAAGAAGTATATATGTATTTAAATCAGTAGTCTAGTACCCATGACACAAGCTCAGCTTAGCTTGGCGTTGTGTGTAAGATGTCTGAAATATTTATTTATAAATAATATTTATTCTAGAAATAAAATTGATTGAATTGGTGGTTTCTAATGGTAATACGGCATACTCCTAGTTTCTGCATATCTAAAGAGAGAGATTAGATGAAATAAAAAAAAATATTAGTATAATATTCATATATATAACGTTCAGAATAAAAAGTTGGTAAGGCTTATTTATTGCATTATTTCGCATCATTGGTTCTAATAATCTCCAATCTATTGTAATTTTTCTGACGTTTTCATTAACTACGAACACTGTTCTAAAATATATTTTAGTTATAAATTTAAATGGGAATTGAAAACAATCCTGTATGAACCCAGAATGTTTTCCTATGTATATTATATAAGATTTATTGGTACAATTACAAGCCATAAAACTGTTCCCAACTTTTACTCAAGAGTGAGCAGTCACTCTAAATCTTACTTAACGGGGGTACAATAAAAATGCCTACAGATTATGTTTTAAAGAAAGGCGAGTGTTGGCACGCGAGCCTATAGGAGGCGGCAAACGGACCTCAAGTAACAATTACTTGGTCATGCGAGCAGGCCATCCATCACCCACTTGCCCTGTGCCACTGGCAATGGCCACTCGGTTCCTACTCTAAGGCAATTTCCGGAGCCCTTATCTACCTCAACTTGCTAGCATTGACTTGGCGGGGTTTGTTTAACAGAATTAATCCAGTTGACAAGGATCTTGGCAAGGCTGTGCCTTGTTTGTTTTCTTGCTGTTTTAGTTTCACATCGACGTTGTCGTGGCCTGTCTTGGCGCACGTTCGTTTACTGTACATCGAAATTGGATCACTTAAATGAGCAAACAATTTCCGAAAGCGTCGCCAGAATAAACATTTTGTAATCAGTATTACCTACGTAATTCAATAGAAATATTTTAAAGCCAGGTCAATAAAATATACACAAGTATGAATTTCACCTTAATTTAAAGCCAACGGTTTTGCGGATATAAAATTGCAACAATATTATGAAATTCTTTTCATAGGCAAGGTCTTAAGCCACGTAAAGCTACCACACTGTACATAATTCTTTAATAAGTAATAGCCTTTTGATATACTGCGACACCGTTCATATTTTCAGTAGAATTTATAGGAAGTGAGCAGCGCTCGGCAGTCGCGACGGCTCGTTTAATTATTTTCTCTTGTTTACACAAGATTGAGATTACACCCTGAGTAATATAGTGCTAATGAAAAAGTATGCGGCTCACACGCGCACTTTATTTAAAAGAAGGTGTTTATTGTTATATTATTACTTTAGCTTACATACTAATTATTGACTCAGGGTAGGGTTAACAAGTCAATTACGTCGCACAGAGTTAAAATCATGTTTAATATAATCTAGTATTTTTATAAAACATATTATTGTCTTTATATCTGTAAATTTGGTTTTACTTTAAAAATGATGGTATACTGTTATTAGACGCCTGTATTGATTGGCTCAATAAATGGATACCAATATTATTAATGGAAGAAGTACTTAAATCATAAAGATTTTTTTAGATACCTACCTACATGAGACCATACATACATACCTAAACATAGTGAAAATCTTTAAAAAATGATCTACTGGCAAGCATTGATGTTGTCACTAAATTGTTAAGCACAAAATCTTACAAATGCATGGAGCATAAATTAACTCATATTTAAGTAAAAATTAAATTGATAGTGATTCTACTTTAATTAGCTATCAAGTTTGCTTTGGCAAGTTTTGATAGATAAGATGTGCAATTAGAGACTACTAATGGTGGGTTACAGTTTCATTCTCGGTTATGATATAATGTATAAACGAGTAGATGTTCCATCTGATGGTCAGACACAACCAACACCCGTAAAATCCGTGTACCTCAACAGTTACAAGCGCGCTGCTGACCTTTGACCGTCTTTACTCCGATATAAGTGAAATATAATCATTCTGTCTGTCATTTACAAAGTCTATGATATGTACTCGGCATCCATTACCAATTTAACAAATAGGAGTAACATCGATTATTAGATTAACATTTTGACTGATCGCCTACCTGATTTCAATTTTTGGAACTGTCTAAGAAGGTAAGTTGTAGTATGAAAATTGGTTTGTTCGAGGTACTGAGAAGAAACAAGACTGTCTTAAGGGTATATGTCTGCAGAACAGAACACTTAGGAACTTCATTGTCATATTAATCTTATGATCCATACTGATTTTTACAAATTCCAACGTAACTCTGTATGTCTGGTACACTATCACCTTGGCTAAGCCGCTGAACCAATTTTGAATAATTTCGGTATTGAGATAAATTAGACCTTGGAGAAAGGAAACAAGCTATATGTCGCCATAACCGACACACGCATGGGAAAAGCTAGTATAAAAAGTGAACCAGCTTTTATTTATTTATTTTATTTATTTATACATCATGCACATTTGGTGCATTGGCGGACTTAATGCCTAAGACATTCTCTACCAGTCAACCAATGGGTGATGCAGAGAAGGCAGGAAGTAGGTGCATTTTGGTTGTTATGTTTGTGAGAATAATATACTTTTACTAACATGCTAAAGGTGTAGAGGTTATTTGTTTTCTTATTTTTGATTACACATCTATCAGGAGCTATCAGTCAAATATAAATAATTATTTTTATTTTAATTAATAAGTTTATTGTTGGGCCTAGGCTTAATAGGATAATGACTCTAATGGGTTTAGAATATGATAAGATAATCATAATTAAAATATAAGTAGAATATTTACATAAAGTTTTCATCTTACCATGTTATGGTAACTGAAGAAACTCTATAATAAAAGAAGGAAATCAAACTCGAATGTTGAAATCGTTATTGTTCCATTTACAAGTGAACTTCGGCAATCGAAAACAATAACAGACTGAAAAGATTCCAGAACATTCATTGAAAAGAAAAGTTTTATAAAAGCAATCGCCGATAACAGTAAGTGCAATTTTAAGGTCGGTCTGGGCATAGCTTCTTTCTTTATAAGTTTCTCTTTTCATTTTATTGTCTTTTGACTTTGTTTAGTGAAATACTTTAATCTTTTACTTTTTGTTTTCACGTCATATTAAAGTAAGGCTCTGGTAGAAATTATGTGGGTAATAAAATACGGAATCAACATAAGCCCTACGTTCATAACATTGGTTGTAAACATCGATAAGTAGTTTGACAGACACCTCGAGAGTTTCAAACTCTTTTCTTATGTTAACAAAGGCTTCCTGAACGCTTTTTCCTAATCCCTTGGTAGATCGTCCAGCAGCACATTTCGTTTTGAAATTGTGGGCAACGTGTGGAAACGAGCAGACGTATCACCTGATGGTAAGTGGATTACCGCCGCCCATGGACACCCGCAACGCACTTGTAATACCTCTGGTATTACAAGTGCGTTGCCAGCCTTTGGGGGTGCGGAGTAGAAGTACGGAAATGAGTTGGGGGTATGGATCTCCGGTATCCTCGCTCACTCGGTGAAACACAGCGCAAGCGCTATTTGACACCGTTTTTCTTTGAGGCCGTGGCACTCCCACGCATTCTAAGCAATTGTGGAGAGTGGTTGTATCGTCATCATAAGAGCGAAACTTCATCGAGTTCACAAGCGTTTCTAATCTTTGATAGTTGCTAGAATCTGATGATTCAAATTAATATTGTTAATACCTAAATGTAAATTATTAAGGTCCCCTAAAGAGTTTCATACTGCCGTTTTAAAGTTTTTCCTACTTAGTAAATAAATGTCTAAACTGCAATATGTAATTTTACGTATACTTTAACTAGCACACCGAGTTAATGAATTATTAACAATAGGTAAAAATATGTTTGTTTAAGATTTAAAAAATCTATTTGTTAGTAAAACTATGACTATAACTAGCACATCACATATCGATTCTTATGTTACTACTATATCATGTTGGTATTCAAAAGTTAAATAAATATATTTAACGGTCATGGAAATTATAAATGTTAGGGTGATGGTAACGTCGTTCATGTTAAGCTAAATTATCCTTGTAAAACGAATCTTAATGAAACTTTTCACGCCGAAACTCTTTGTGATTTCAAACAAGAGGCACTTTGTAACGGTTGAACGTCTTGTGCCTTATCGCGCCAAACGTAGAATATTATAAAACGTCGCAATAAAGTATATAAAGAGACAAATGTACATACTCAAAGAATGAAACAATCATTTTTGAATCTTATGAGTAGAAAATAAAGTTCAGTGTTGTCGGAGCATGCAACACATAATGCTGAAGCAGCTCCTGTGAGAAATATTATGAAAACAAATTCGCGTTGAGCACGTTCAGTGTGCAAGTAATAAATAAGAGAGCAAAAGTAGCTGGTAGACGAAGGAAGCGGGCCACGAAATGGCATTGTTTAAATTGTATTAGGCAGTTAGCCAGCAGGAAAGACAAAACATAAGTTTTTGACATGAGACCTAAATTAGATAGAATAGTCCAACGCAGTGTGACTAGATAAAACTATACACTAACCTAATCCGTTAGCTTTGAATGCTCTGAATTTTAGTGGCTTAAGTTTAGCATAATTTACGTGATCACTACGATGAATAATCGCCTTGAATATATATATTATGTATGTACTTCGTCATACACTTACGTATTTTATATGAAGGCTTTGTAAGCTTAATTTACATGTCCTATAATGTTTGGCTATTTAATTACTAAAATCCCCATAAATTGGTTCATTTATAAGACCTGTAGTAAATAAATGTGTCGAATATCTAACACACAACGCCATCTAGTCCCAAGCTAAGCAGATCTTGTGTTATGGGTACTAGACAACTGATATAAATAGATATTTTTGTAAATACACACATATTATACATACAAAACACCCAACCTCCGAAACAAATATTTGGTCCGACCAGGAAATTGAACCCAAGACCTCAAGCACAACAGTCACATACACTACTATTACGCCACCATGGCATTTAAACCGTAGTATGTCATTACATAGTGTCGTCTAGTTAGAAAGTGATTCATTAGACTTACACTTATTTTTTTATTTTCTGGCATTTACTACTTGTATTTTAGCATCTTAATAGGTACAGTGCTACAGGTAGCTACAGTGGCTGTAGCTTAAACAGCCCGAGGTCATATATCAACTATGAAACTTGAAACTTAACCTACCTTTTATTCTTCAGCACCAAATAATATACGATAGACACCTATGTCCTTGACCTATCCTTTGCTAAATAATATATGTGGGTTATACCTTTAAAACAACGAAACGTCCCACCATCCATCCATCATCATGATCTTGCTTTACATAGAGATTAGTAAGCCTAAGGTTAAGCCTAAGGTTAATGAACGTTTTGATTTAGCTTTAAAACTTTCAAATATAAGGCTTAACTTTTTCTTTAGATTGCGTTAACATAGAAGCTCAACTTTGTGTAGCTTCAAGGAATTTTTTATTTTAACTTTTAACTTGATATCTTTATGAGTTCCTGAGACAGTTTAACCTAAATATTTACAGATAGCTAATAAAGAAATGATTTTAGAAGTATTAAATTTTCTAAATGTTCGCTAAAACTTTTAATAGATATTTACAGAAGATTTTACTAAACGCTTCGAAAATAATATACTGAATGAAAATTAGGAAAATTAACTGTAATTTAATGTTGCATTGAGTCATAAAATAAGGTAAATATTACATGTGACTGAGTTTTATAAGGTAAACGAAATAATAAAAAATAAGGCATTACGGCGCTAAGCACAAACAGTATTACAATGTAACGCTGCTGTCACAGTATTTTATAGCATTTGGCGTAAAAGTTGATAGGCACTCTTATTTAAGTCACGCACTGTGAATGTCACCTCCGTGGTATACATTTAAACAAAACCAAACCAACAAAACCATGAACCCAGATACTGGATAGATCTCCTCAGAGATTGTGCTGTCCGTCGGTAGTATTGCCCTGCAAAAGTGACAGGTATAGATTAATATTATATAAACATTTTCAGATCACATTCTGATGGTTTACCTTAATAAGAACCTTTGAAGTCAAATTTGAAGAAAAAAAAAATAACACATTCATTATTCATTTGTCGGCATTCAACAGTCTTGTTAGCAGAAAATGTACGTTGATTAGAACGTAACGAGTGATGTCACAGAACACGTTGTTATAAAAAGAGCACAATCTCAATAGGCCTACTTCCAATTCAAATACATGTCATAACGTGTGCGAAGTCGTTACGCTAAACGTAAACGAGACAGAAACGAAGAAATATGTTAAACAAGCAATTCTTGGGAAAACGGGCGAGAACTGACGATGCGTGACAGTCTATTTGAGCAGCGTTCGATAATCGTGCGCGTGTGTTATTGTTTAATATGACTGGTGATCTGGATATCTGTATCTGTATTTAAGTAGGTCTTAGATGTTTTTTTTTTTATTTTTTTACATTTTATCAAGTTTATAAAATTTTAAACAAACCGCCAGAAAATATCTATTAATAATATTGAGTACTAAGTAATATTACTAAATATTTATTTCTACTTTTATTCTAATGAGTTAGTTACCAGTAGAATAATTAATGTTTATAAGGTATCAAACTTCAAAGCTTTTGAATAGTTATAAAATAACGTATTTAACTACATGTTGTTACAAAATACCTCTAACTAAATAATTATATTCTTGTTCACCGATATAGACACAAATAATAATCCGTGTTCATATATGTACACACTAATTGTATATTCTGAAATATCCAATTAGTGTGTAGGTATTTTTTTCGGTATTGCCGGTATTGTCTTTTCATCATCTTGGTGGTCAGTAAAAAAATAAGGTAGTGTAATGTATTTGATAAAAGAATTTAGATGATTGATACAATATACTAAATTTGAAGTTGTAAAGGTAAATAAGAAACATAAAACAATAAAATGAAAATACGTAAATTGAAATTACGCAAAACATTACCTAATATTGAGAAAACTCACTTGTACAAATAATAATAAAAACCGGTACCAAGCGGTATTAAATACAATATATTGATTTTTATTTATATTCTTTTTAAAACAATTTTATCACATAAAATATACGAACTACATATTCGTAATAGTATGGCACTAGTATTAGTATACTTACGTACAGATCTATATCTCGATATATATCTCGATGAAAGTCCCCGCGACATCATAACACGTACGCCAGATATCGTCGACCTATATGGTTTTTGTGAAATTCTGAACGCCAAAGATGATAGGGGTAGGGATCAAAAGATATTGTTTCAAGTCGTCAAACATTGCTCGATATTACCTTTATTTGGTCTCAGAATTGTACGGTCTCCAATTAGGTGGTTAAATTACTGTAATGAAGATAAAGCAAAGCTTGTAAAAGTCCGACACTTATATTTTTTATATTAATCTTTGAGTTAGATTTTAAATAAGGTATTTTAATTGTCATGACATTTTGATATCTCTTGCCTCTGCAGCTTGCATATACACCGATATATACGGCTAATACACTACATTACTTGACTGGTAGTGAATGCCTCATGGCAAAAGTCCACCTTTGTACTTCATGTGCATTAATTTAATAAATAAATAATATCATATTCGCACTGGCAACTAAATAGAAAACGAAATACCCCTGGTTGTAATGTAATGCCTGGCTATCAGTGAAAGCTTTAACTATATAAATAGTGGTTATAGTATAGCTGAGGCCACTGCTCTGCAACATTATTTACACACTCCGTTTATTTACGTGTCTTAGAAATGTTTTCCATGCACAGATGTAATAGATATTAGAAGTTTTAAGTGACGTTGTAAAACTTGTAAACATTCTAATGTAAAATGATTTGTGATAGATCTTATATAAATGTATAAACTGATTTTAATTTGTGGAAAACCCGTTCCCCCACTACTGAGAATCGTGACTCCTTAGAAAATCAGTTGCTCTTCTTCAACTGACAGAGTCCGTCGCTTGATGGAGAACTTCACAGACAGGTTTACCCGGCTGTTCGGCGATCTGGTCCGACCACCTTGATCGATTTTAGACAAAGTGATCCACGCTATTTTGTTTGTTTTTGTTAGTGTTTAATGTAAATGTTGTTATTTATTAAAGTGAATCTTTTATTTGCTTTTAAACTGTGAAACTCATGATGAAGATGAAATTGATAATAGAATGATTGAAAATAATTGAAAAACAGATCAAAATGACTCAACGATAATAAAATATTGTTTTCAGTTTTTTAATATGTGTATATAATCTAAATAATTGTTAAGTATTATGTATATCGTACTCTAAGGCACAGTGTTCAATAAAAATATAAGTTGGAGATTTAGTCTACTTTTATCATTTCCCATTTTCATTCCAATTTTCCAAGTGTAATATTAAGATTGATAAAGCGATTTTTATACCCTCAATGGAATAGTATTTCAAAAACTTTTAGTTAAATGTCTATAATGTAAAAAAAGTTTCACTTTTACCGTGGTTTCATAAAACCACACATTTTTTTTTATTTAAGAAAAAACTAATTGTCGAGAGCAGTTACTTGTGAGCACTTCATGTTTAATTAGAAAGTAGCAGTCGAAAATTATATATTTGATTTAAAAAATAAAGACACTGTACAAAGCATTCTTTCAGTTAGCTACGTCTGGAAGCTTACCATTAAAATCGCCGAAAAAAAGCTACCCGTCATTTGCAACACGTAAGGGAGGGTCTGCAATTTGGGTAGACAGCTGTCTTACAACGGCATGATGACCCGAGGCTCCTAATTAATAGTTGTTGGGAATGACTGCTCCGGACGCTGAAGCCTTGGTACCGCGATCCATATTAAAGAAGACGTTTACAGTCTATATTATTGATGGGGTATTTAGTTTATTATGAGCCTACGTAATTAATACTGCAGTAACATTGTATAATATAGATATCAGTGCAGATTTATAAGAATTTTCTTATAATTGTAGAGTGCTAACTGTGAAAACTCATATCTTCTTTTGTAATTAAAGACATCCTTCTTATTATCTCTGACTGCCTCGGTGGCGTAGTGGTACGCATATGCGACTGCTAAGCTTGAGGTCTCGGGTTCAAATCCTGGGTCGGACCAAATGTTTGTGGAATCTACAAATAGTTGTTTCGGAGTTTGGGTGTTTTCTATGTATAATATGTATGTATTTACAAAAAAAAAAAAGTATATATAAGTATTTATATCAGTTGTCTAGTACCCATAACACAAGCACTGCTTAGCTTGGGACTAGATGGCGTTGTGTTAGATGTCCGAAATATTTATTTATTATTTATTTATTTATTATTATCCCAAATATTATTTTCTTAATTACCGAAATATTTATTTATTTTTGTAAAAGTATTCGTCTCATTACATCATTATTTATACATCAAGATATTTCTTTATTCTCTTTAAGTAAATACAGCTCACTTTAAGAATTTAAATGGGAATATTATAGGCCAAATAAGCAATAGGCAAAATAAAAGTTTTTTTACAAGCTTTTATTTCACCTATCGCGATGTTTGTCTGTAATCAAATCTTGCAAGTTAAATTTGACATTCTTTCCGATTTCCGATTGAGCTGAAGTTTGAAATGTACCCTTAGTTCTGATGACAATGCAATTATGGACAATGGGTACTATTATCAATTCAAAATAAATAAAATAAACGGCTTAAAGTTATTTTTTTAATAACAAGTAATAAAAGGATGTTTCTTTTAAAAACAAATTTTTAATCAATCACTTGTTGATAATACCATACATTTGTTTACCACAAATATAACTTTTGAAAATCGACTTTTGCACTGTTCAGGACCTATCCTAAATTAGCTTACTGAAAATAGAAATGGACTCTTAGTTGTTTATTATCCATTTACTTCCGCGCATCTCGTTTCAAAGTATTTATTTGGTTAGCTGATATTACACTCGACATCATTATCGCTTCTCAGTAAATTATAATCAAACGACGTAGTGATAGATATACCCTATGGGCAATCATCGTTGGCTATAAAATGTATAAGAGAGCTCCGTAATATTGGATAGTGCAACGCGTGCGTTAAACGAGATTTGTTCCCGCAAAATGACTTTCTGAAACGATTTATTTGACCCCGTTTCAAATATTTATAACTTAAAAATTATACAATATTCTACCTCTTTTAATAGTTACTCTTCTATGATGAGTAGTTATTAACGTTTTCTCGGATAAAGAAATCTTATAATCTAGTTACATGAAAGATAAAATACAAATCCAGTAGGTACGTTCAAGTTTACAAACAATCGCTAAACCAGCAATAGCCGTGAGATATTTAGATTTGATGTATGATTTAAAACTCTGAGGGATGTTTAATATCTGTCTCAATCCATCTCGAACTACAGGGTCGTAGCCTAGCTCACCAACAGTTCGAAAACTTTCCCCTTCTTGCACCTTTCAAATTAATTGGCTCTCTAGTTTGGTCACTTTATATTTGTTGCCGTATTCAAATACGCAATACTACCTATAGCTGTTATAATTGAAAACAGATGACGTCACGTGATAAGGGATCAGTCAGACTGAAGCTAACAAATTAGAAGGGACGATGTCGCTCACACCTGGTGCCTGCATTTCTAAATATTGAACAACATCCATAGATAAACTTAGTACTGGTTACAGATTGAGTTTACTGTGGGTTTAATTAATTAATTTTAAATACAAGCCCTAAGGGATGAGTGTTGTATAACTGATATTTTGTTTGTAAATACCGCGGCTTCAAACATTTATTTTACCGTACTAATGTTTTGTAAACTAGTTATGTTCCAAATCAGCCCGCACATTTTAAATTTCCTACAAACCTATCTGTTTGCCAAATTAATGCTGAGTCTGGCACCTAATATTGAACCGCCTTTAAAATCACTATTAAATTGAATATAATATGTTATATAAAATGCACGAGACATCTAATATTTTAGGAAATTTTAGGTAAATACTTATAAACAAATGAGTATACACTAAGTATGGTTCTGATGTGTATGAAGTAATTTTGATGCTAAAGAAGGTTCTACTTGATAAATTAATCCTATTTAATAACATAATAAGCTTACTATTTAAAATCTTCTAGTTATAGCAACGTATTAACTGTTCAACCTAAATTATGTTGTAAATATTATTCTAAAAACAAAATTTCATTTAAACAATCTAAATTTAAATTTTAACTTAATTAATAACTATGACTCCAAAACTAATAAATTACAAGGAAGAGGACATAACACTAATCGAAAGTTGCTTATTGCCATACCCTTCACCATACGGTGTTAAACCCATCGACCGCGAGCACCCGGTAACCCTGTCGCCCTAATGTGCCATTAGACTGATGCAGGTGTACCCTTCTCCAGCGCACATATTTGTGAAGTTTGTTTAAAAAATTGGACGCAGAACACACCCAACCAGGGTTAGGTGTACCATGTGCTATACGCTGGTTTGTAAATGGTTATTTTGTAAGGGATAAACACATAAATTTTACGATTTTATTTGTTATAAAAGGACCAAGAATCAGACCTCTTTATATTACTTGCATATTATTTTACGAGGGACTCAATCTAAAAATAAAAAGAATACAAACAGTTGTAAGTATCAGAAATATATTGTTGTAAAGAGATCTTTGTTCAGCAGTGGACGACGATAGGTTGATATTCTTTATGGAAGTGCAGGCAAACGAGCAGACGTATCGCCTGATGGTAAGCGCTTACCGCCGCCCATGGACACCCGTAACACCAAAGGCGTCACAAGTGCGTTACCAGCCTTTGGAAGATGGGCAGGAGGATGGGGGAAGGGGTTGGGGCCTCCGGTATTCTCACTCACTCGGTGAAACACAGCGCGGGCGCTGTTTCACACCGGTTTTTTGTAAGGCCGTTGTATCACTCCGGTCGAGCCGGCCCATTCATGACAAAGCCTGGCTCTCCCACGGTTATATATGTAGGTAGGTAAAAGGAAACACTGATAGTTGTACTGCTATTTATTCAACATTTGCCACCGTTTGCGAATGTGAAATTAAGATTTTACACACATAATCAAAAAATAACAAAGAAGTGCCATGCAACACACACACACGCAAACCAGTTATAAACAAATGCTCTAAATAAAGAAAACGTTGCTTTCATACTCTAATAAGTTGTTCATGTCCACCTTTACTCCCGTGAGTGCTGTATGAGGCGACTAAGGGTGCAAGCTACACAGAATAACAAACTGGAAAAAAAAACTTGAAGAAAACCTTATACCAACCCATTTGGCCACCGTGGTATAGCTGGCCAACACCTCCTTTTTAAGGATATGCTCTGTTTAAGATAATATGTTCAAGTGCAACTCTCACTATGCACTTACTATCAGAATACAGTTAATGACGTTTATTCAAATGCCTAAAATTCAGTTATATTTTCGAAGTGCTTAAGCCGTTCATTGTCATATCAAATTAATAAAAATTAAAAGTACATCGCAACTTGATATCTATATCTGTGTTTTCAATATTAATATCTATTCAGTAATATTATAAAACAATCTTACTCTTAATGATGATTCCATGACGAGGTTCAAAGGTACTTTCTGTATGGTATTACTTACAAACTCGTATTATTATGGTACATACCTATCTAAGGGAGTAACAGCCACGAAGCGATAGAGTTTGCTCAGCGACGTATGATTCGTTAATTGCAAAGACCTCATCGTGTCCTGATTGGTTTGTAACTAATATCAAGTTCCAACTTAGTACAATAAACCCTATTCAATCAATATTGAGGTTTCAATGTGTATCGGGTGAGTATAATATTATACACTATTGTTTTTAGACACTTATTCTCTTTTAAGCATAAACAAACAAAAAAAATGGCTTTTGAGTATTCTAATTTTTATGATTTATAAAGTAACAGATTTTCAAAGTCATTTTTAAACTATGACTGACTGAATGAAAGAAACACGAAATAATCTTCATACTAGCTTCACTATAGTTGCTATTGATTACATAAGGTGGTATAGAAATATTTAGTTAATAGTTTACTTTGTGATGGTCATCATGTCTTTAACATCTGTGCATCGACAAGACAAACGTTATTATTAGATAACGTGATAAATTATTGTCAACAGAGAGATACGCCACGACAGTACAACGATCTGTTTCAAATAAGTTTCTACATTAATCATTTTGTATCTACGTTAAAATTATTTTACACGAGCAACTCGCCCCGGCTTCGCACCGGATTTTTAACAAAAAATATCGTTATATTTTAGCTAATATACTGAAAAAAATTACAAATTATATACAAAAACCTTCCTCAAGAATCACTTTATTTATTGGTAGAAATCTCATCAAAATCCGCAGTAGCTTTTGAGTTTATCGCGAACAGAAAAGAAAGATAGACGTAACGGAGTACCTTGTTTTATAATATATAGTGATGATATACATCTTTGAAGTATATGTATAAGTCTAGCGCTTTTAAGTGATTTTATCAAAGAGCTTTCGTAATGAGTTGTTATTAATATTTAGGATTCACAAACTCAAATTCATAATTAGTCGTCGCTAGGCAAAACATTCATCAGTCTTAATGAACTAGATTAAAGTGATGTTGTTAGCTTAAATATAAATTGAATATAAGAGTACATTTTATGTAATACTTATTTGACTAACGGCCTTTTTATACTGACATCATTGAACCCATCACGACACTAAACATAAAATTCTTCTAGAGATTAAGAAGTATTGTTTTAGTAACATGTCACATATTTTCATCATCAAAAGGGCTTTTGCATACTGTACTTGCCACCTGTCTTTAATTCCCATATCACATTGTTGTTCACGATTAACTCAACTAACCCATTTACACATTTTTTTCAATTTGTGTTTTTCTGTCTTGCCTTATATAGAATAGTTAACATAGCGCTTAGTCCAATAGGAGTCAAGCATGATTCAAAAGAGATGAAGACGAAGTTGTCTGGGTCAGCTAGTAAATAAATAATAACATGTCTAACAAGTCATGTATTTCGTTTAGTTTAATTATACTACTATGCATATTAAAAATAAATGAGATTACTTATTTATTATAACAAAATGCGAAAGAATAAAATAGCTAATCAATGTACCTAATTATTTATTTTCATTTAGATTCGTATGCTAGTAAGTATATAGTGAAAGCCTACGGCAATATGCGTAGGCTCTCTCCCAGTCAAGCGAAGAACGTACAACCGCATAAAGTTCCTTCATCTATTGATAGCGAAACCACTATTAGCGACTAATTACCCAATCATTTATACCAATTAAAGGTCAAGGACATTGGTTCGTTTTTATACAGTATACAAAAAGGACCAAATACCTGCTTAAAAACGAAGTTTTAAACATAATTTACGATCACACGTTATAACATTTTTACCACTACCCAGCAACCGCCACTTACTTTATGTCACCGAGTTAATATAATATATGAAAAGTTTTACTCACAAGAAACAAATAGCACATAAAAAAATATATATATGTAAGAAAACCTGCCTGCTATAGCTATTTTACATATATACATAAAATAGTTACAGCAGGAAGGTTTTCTTATAGTATACAGGGTAAAAGACCATGCAGGCAACCTGAATGACGAAGTTCCCCCTCCAAGGAATAAGAAGAGATAGAGTTTTGTCCCAACCCTAGCCATTCGGTAGAAAGATAGAACGTATTGCTTAAAACCGATTTTAATAATTTAACTGCGCAAAAAACATCTTTTCATTTCATTTTTCAACTGTGTTAAACTTAAAGATATATTTCTCAAATTGTATTCAGTACGATGAAACACTATATGATATTAAGTCAGTAGACCTCCATCGAATCAATCAGTCCTCGTAAAACTGTTACAGAATCAATCGTTAAGGCGAACGCACAACTCATCGAATGGCTATCTACAGAATGCAATGATATCACGAACATCAATATTTGGACACCAACCGTTACAAGACCTCTATTGAATTGAGAACCGATATTTATTGGCCGGCAAATACTTCGAACATTAGAAATAATCGTTACCTATTAAATTTAATGACAAATGGATAAATTTTATCACTTCTAATTTCTTGAAAACTGTTCGCATTATGCGAATCATTAAACTTTTGTTCAACGCAACCTGGGCAAAGTTCGAATAATAAAATACCTGGTTGTAGGTACTCATAACTTACGTCATCCCCCATACTATTAATAATCTAATTACTTGACTGCATAGGTGGCCTAGTGGTTTAAGCGCCAAGCCGTTTTCTACTGCGCTAAATGTTGTATTTTAGTTTAAAACTTTAAAAAAAATAGGTGAAAACTAGAGGCTACGTTTTTCTTTGGCCATTTAATCAAACCTATAAAATATTTTGCAATTAATCCAAAATCAATGTAAATTAAAACAAAACTAATTTGAAAATATATCTACGATATTTAGGTACAAATGGGGTTTTTAGTAATTGACTTGTGGAGTTTAGCGAACAAAGTACTTACATCAAGATAACACTTCGCTGGAACATTGTGTTCTTGAAAAATCTCTTTGCGCCCATTTGTGTTCACAACAAAAAGAAGAATACAAAAGAAAATCATGATATTTCTACAAACACATAGTATTTTAGACACAAAAGTAATGTGATAAATTATCTGTAAAAAAGTTGTAATTGTTTTCTTTGTTCGATGTTGGATAACATTGTTTCAGGAGGCCGAACTTAGCACCGATGCCTTTGCTTTGTTAAGATAATCTTAGCCTGGCCTCGGGAGACGTCAACAAAGAAAATTAGATGGGCAGTTGGCCAATAGCTTTTAATCCTCTATTCTTTTGGACCCCCTTATCTGTTTATACCTTGTGATCCCATTATTCTAATAGACATGTGTAAATGGACTTAATTATCTTTTGACCAAACGATTGAACTCTAATAGATTTTATTAATATGGACATTTAGCAAATTTCTCAAATTAATTCTTAAATGTGTCGTGTGGTGAGGTATAAATAATTCACTTTAGTATTCACGTTTACATTTTTAAAATATTTTTTTATAAAATTATTGTAACTAAAAGGATGGATGGATTTTTTATATGAATTTTGTAATTTTTTACATCCAGAATCATGACCAATAGGAGGGATAGGAATAGGATATACTCGTATTACGATGCAATAGTGTTGATATATGTTTAAATAGCTAACTTATGTGTGGTATATTTAATTGTTTACCTTCTTTTGTTGGTAACTAGTTCTTAAATCACCTTATACTATATTAAATATTATTTATCAAACAAATTCATCTAATAATAGGTACTTAGAAGTTTAAATACAAGTGTTACCTAAACTTAATTGGAGGTTAACTTCCACGCTTACAATAATGTTTCACACGCAACTCAAATCGTGAAGCATTTGCGTTTCATTACCGATTTAAGTATAATGATTGTTAAACTTGGTGCGTGAAGGTTAAATATTAAAAGTGGTATGTCGAACCAAATTTGTATCGTTTTACGATAACGAACACGAAATTTTTCCATTCGGCTTAGTAAGCAGTTTTATAAAGTCATTGGCATTTGTTTTGCATTTAGAGGAGAATGTCTAGTGACTGTTAAATAGGTTCATTTTACACCTACACTTATTTGATTTATAAACATCTGCCAATGATCACTGATTTGTCTTTGTCAGTAAGGTATAATTTATTCGGCAAATAAAGAAATTTTATTCTAGGATGAAAGTTGAAAGTTGGAATTCTAGGATAAATTAAACCATAAAATTTTTGCTTATTAGATTACAGACTTCATTTAAAAAGATTTAAGAGTCAGAAGTATGATTTTAGGTTCACAGGTTTGAAATTAAATCAATATTAATTATTCATAATTACACAATTGCAAATTATAGAAATCAATCAATTATCTTACAAATAGTTTTAATGTTAAAATAGATTATCTCTCTAGATTTCGAGGCAAGATACTTATTTTAAACGTTACGGTATAGGAGCACGGGTTGGAAACCGAGTAGGCGGATCACCTGATGGTAAACCATCACCACCGTCCATAGACACCCGCAACATCAGAGTCGTCACAAGTGTGTTGCCATCATTTTAAGAAGTAGTAGGATTTTTTCTTAGAGGTTTTAAGGTCGTATTGGTCCGGAAATGCCGGTGACAACATATTTCTTTGTTGTGCAAACAATTCTCAGACCACTCCCCATAGAGGAGAGGTCCAGCAGTGTACTGCGGTAGGTTGATGATGATGATGATGATGATGGCTCCCCATAGAAGAAGCGATTGAAGATGCATAGCATATATAGCATAAGTAGTGCCAGAGAGTCTAGACGATTAGATATATCTTGACAGTCGACGATTCGAGTCGTTCTCCCTTGGCTGCGGTAAAGAACAAGGAGCTGGTACTGGGGTGATCCTGCCCAAAGATGTGAACAGTATTCCATATGAGTCCGAAGCTGTGCCCTATAAAGCGGAGCTCGTTCTATTGAGTACGCCAACATACGCTACTTCGAAGCCAATTTGGCTTTACCCTTCAAATAGCCACGAAACTGGACTTCACTCAATATTTCGATACCAAGTAATCTAATATTGGCTGAAGTAGATGAGGGAGTGCCTTCAAAACGAGGACATACGAACAACGGCAGTTTTCTAGCGGTGAACGCGCAAATTTGTGTCTTTGTGGGGATTAAATTTGACTAAATTAAGTTTACCCCAATCTGAGACCTTTTCTAAAAAGGTCTGAATTTCAGACACAAGTATGTTTCGACTCTCAATGACGTATCCCGAGAAATATTAGCGCGGCCGGTATAGAGAGCATTGCCCGTGCTGTGAATGAATATATATATATATATATATATATTATATTTCATTATTTTATTAGGTACAAAATTATATATATACAACTTATATGTATATATACAATAATTTCACTGAAAGCCCATATGAAGGGAGCTTTGAAAGAAGCGCTTTATGCCAGACCCGATCGCAGGCCTTCGCAATGTCCAAACTTACAGCCGATACGATTTAAACTAAAAAGGCAGATCACCAGCTGATCGATCCTTACTCAAGACGTACTGCCGTAGTGCGTTTTAAAATGCTCATCAGGGATACATTAACTTAAATTAGCGTTGTAAGCAATGGTACCTTGTCTCCTCCCTTTCAGAAAAAGAAGAACAAGAGGTTCATGTACTTATCTATAGCATAGGACTCAGAAAGTAGCTTAATTTTAGCACTAACTAGTTAAGCGGCAATTGAATCGATGTGCCAAACTGGCGTTACATTAGAGGGTAATAACTGTCGCCGGATCGTGAGTGCACGTCTTATCTCTGCGTCGCTTCGAATTGATGCGTTTAATAACGGAAGCGCTCGTTAAATAGATCAAGGGACACTGGATGTGACAAGACATATAGCTTTTTGTAATTGGATGTTTAGGATTTTATTGTTAGCCTGATTAGTAATCTGTTGTGTTTTGCTTATGGATACATTTTGATGTAACAATTCCTTAAAAACAATACAAAAATAAAACAATAGCTATTGTAACAACTAATTAAGATATAAAATAATAGTATGTTAGAAATAAAGTTCTTGAAATTAGCTGTTCTTGTTTCTTTATAACAGTCTAGGCATATCAGCGAACGAATCCAGCAGCTGGGTCTCGAGGTAGCTCTGCACAAATCCGAGGCTTTGTTTTTTCACAGGCCTCGGAGAAAGCCACCTGATCGACTCAGCCTCATAGTAGGAGGCACTCGTATCGGCATCGAGCCCTCTATGAGGTATTGCTAGTTGGCGCAGCGAATGCATTGGCACGGTTGCTGCCAAACATGAGGGGACCCGATGGCTCCTGCAGGAGACTTTACACGGGGGTTGTGCGGTCCATGGCCCTTTATGGGGCCCCAGTGTGGGCAGAGGCCCTGGGGGCCAGTACTATCGCGCTATTGCAATGACCGCAACGGGTGCTGGCCATCAAGATCAAAAGGGAGTACCGCACGATCACTTTTGAGGCAGCAATTCTCCTGGCCGGAACTCCATTATGGGACCTGGAGGCGAGAGCCCTTGCGGCTCTTTATCAGTGGCGCAAGGAGGCGCAGAAGTTGGGTAGGAGTCCTGAGACTCGAGAAATCGGAGATCAGAAATCCCAACTCCGCCAAGTCCTCGTGGAGGAATAGAAGGAACGACTTGGGCAACCGAGCGCTGGGCATGCCGTTATTGCGGCGGTAAGATCCGTTATGGAGGATTGGCTCGAGAGGCGTCACGGGACCCTCTCATACCGGCTGACGCAGGTAATCACTGGAAAAGGATGTTTTAGAGATCACCTGTGTCTGATTCGCAAGGAGCCAACGCCTGTGTGCCACCATTGCGATGGTCAGACCGTGGACACGGCCCTCCACACGACGGCAGAATGTCCAGCGTGGGGAGAGCCGAGACGTGATCTAGTGGTGGCCATCGGGGTGAGGGTTCTCCCGCTCAGTAACATGATTGCGGGCATGTTGCGGAGTGGACACAAGAATTTAGGTCCTCTGAAGCTACCAAACATTATTATGCATGAGTGAAAAACTATTATTTAATGGCCATCAGGTATAATAGATAATTTCATAAACGCAATGTCCATGATACTCCATACCATATTTATTAGCATAGACTTAGAAATTAAATAACGAAACCTTTAACTACTAAAAAGTAGCAACTGAAATAGTAATAATACCTATTGCATCAAACGTATGGCCTGGTAAAATAATAGAAAAACTATTATTCGAAGATATTAAACTAAAGTACAAAAACTTGTTATCTTTCAATTCTGTTTCATGTTACCAATCACTTTAAAAATACAATCGTGAGTCGTATTCAGATAGATGCTACATCAATATTCTGGCAGTAGCGAGCTCTATTAGAATGCCTGCGGGGACGTAACAGTCTACGAGCGATTCTTTAATGTCCCCAACAATCGACAATACGACGTCGTTTGCCAACGTTCCCGATCTAATTTCAAAAATCAAAAGTTATTACCCACCAAAATATGTCCGTTCCTATCGCGTATTACTGCCGTTTACGTTCTTAAGTGTTAGCCTACAAATTGTAAATAGCTTAATTTTGATTATTGTTTTGTTATATAATTTAGCATTACATAAACATTTAGTAATTTAAGTTAGTATTTTCAATATCCATTAGAACATTTGGTGTTATTAAAAGTTCTAACTTTCATCATTATTTAATAACGCAACGACAGATGACATTCTCTAAATGTTTAGTTGAAATTGATTAACACAAGATCAATAGCACATAATTAGTTGATAGCACATTGATAGTTATACATATTTTATTACAATATTTTTTTATATCTGCTTTTAGCTATTAACTAGAAAACAGTCTTACAAAAGTCTGTTAGACGCAAACAAACAAATATACAAAGGAAGTTAATAAAATCGTTTTAATTCTACTTATGCTTTCCATCAAGCCGACTCACTATGACAGATACATAAGTAAAAAGGTAAAAAAACTTAATTTCTTTTTAAATTGTACAGATAACTTCAATGGAGCAATCTAAACTGACATGTGTAACTTAAAAAATATAGGTAACAATTATCATCTAGTAATATATCGTCGAATGAAACTATGTTAAACTACTTACATTAAAAACTTGTATATTTATATGCTTATAAAATAACCGCTCGCCTAGTTTATTGTAGACTAAGATCCCAGTCATCCCAGACTTACGTCATTTTAGGAAAAATGAAATTTTAGGATCGGTAGTCTAACATAAACTCAGAAAGGAAGGATATTTTGCCTATCAGATTTGTCTGGCACATTGGAAAATATTTTAAAATATTATACGTAAAATACAGCCTTCCTAAAATGACGTAAATTAGCATGCTTTTTTTCCACTTTTGATATCTCCATTCTTTTCTGAGTATATGTCCTACTGATCCTCAAAATTTCATATTTCCTAAAATTATGTAAGTCTGTGGTGACTGGGATCTTGGACTATAACGGTAATGTTCACTTTTATGAGGCATTAAATCATTAAGATGAAAGTTGAAATTTTAAGTTTTATGTTGATCAAGAAATAAAGAAAGTTATGTTCCAAAATGCTGCATAAATTTAACAAATATTTACCTGCATATTATTTTGTATTAAATAGACAGAAAGAAAAATTAAAAAACGATTTGTTAGCAGACATAGTTCCTTGTTTCATTAATACTATTTTTAATATAATTTGTATAACTTCTTATCTTTTACACGAAAATCTATCAAAATACACACACTTTTTTTACATGAGACCTATTATTATTACATGCATGCAAATATCCTCAGGCACTCTATTAAAATTACGGCCCTAAATATCAATTGGCATTTAATTTAATTTAATTAAGGGTGTTTTTATTATTTAGACCCGAACTTTCAACAATAAAAAATAGATTTTCCAGTAAGCAAAGAAAGTAAAACTTGTTAATGTCGATTGGATTTAATATTAACTAATAACTTTCAAGTATTACGAGTAATTATCTTCACTAAAATTGAAAACTATTAAAAAAAAAAAATTTCAAACTTGTGTTAATTTATAAATTCATCAAATTTTTAATACACTCAAGAGCGAATTTATTAATACACAATACCAGGTATAATATAATATGTTTAAGATAAAAACTTTAATGTCTTGCATTAATAGTCAGTCTAAATCTTTTTAGATCAAGCAGCCGAAGCATTATTCATCCTGAATTGGTTCAGAGCCCTTTAGTTAAAACCAGGTCAGTTAAATATTTATTATTACACAAATACGTCTTGATAAAGATTTAAAACACTAAACGCTGCAGTCTCAAAAATCATGCAACAAATTCTGCCAACAAAAGGCTCCTAACAAAAAAACATTTGCGAAAAACAAAAGATTTTTCAATGAGCTATTTCTCAGCGACTGAACACTTAGTGAGGTGATATTTAGTGGTTCATTTCGATTCGACTTCCCGACCTTTGTTCGGTGGCTCTTTTTTCCTAAAGGATGTTCGGTGAATTGCAAATCTGTTCGGTTCAGTCAACTTCAAGAGAATGGTTGCCTCGGGCTGTGTAAATATTTAATGCATGTTTCATGGAGACCCGACGTTTACTTTGTAAGAGATCGGATAAAACAACCTCTCTAGTGTAAAGTCAGCACTTAAGTGCTTCATTCATTTGAAATTAGGTAACTGCTATTCAGGAGTTGGCTAATATGTTAATAAACTGATTTTTTGCAACATAAAAATGATTAGAATAACTTACGCTTTTATTTCACTTATTATTTAATAAGAGTTTACATAATCAAATCATATCAAAATCGTTTATTCAATTAAGACACCAAGTGATATTTATAGACGTTAAACTGAAGCTACACTCAAAAATCATAGATTGACACAAACAGACGCCACAGTATGTATTGAATTATCAAGGTAAATATGATGAAAACACTAAAATCTATAATAATATTATATCACTATAATATTGCCCGCTCGGCATGGCCACTCTTTTTTTTTATTATATTTTTTTATAGTCAATAGTGTTGGTAAACAGTGTGCAAGCTGTTGTCACCTGTATTTAATTTTTGTAAATGCTCCAAAAGGTAACGGTCATAAATAATGCATGGCCATGTGAAAACGCCGCACGGACATACGTCTGATTTTCTTTGAGGAACCACCTTTACCTTCAATCCTACTCCTAACAGACGAACCAAATATTTAATATGAGAGAAAATTACTTTACAGAATATCATTTAACTTTTTAAACAGCCTACAGATAAACTTACTTATTCATTTCAAAATACTCGTACATACATATTTTTGTAGATGAAATGACAATTCTCAGCATACATTGCTTGTCCTGCGTGAGAATCAAATCCTGGTAGTCGAGGCATAACAGTCAAGGTCATCAACCACTAGACGAACAGACTCGTCATCAAAGTAAAAATTAAAAAATAAACTTTAAGGTTTAGTCAACAAGGAAAAACAGATTTCTGAGAGGGTATTATGAATCACATAAAGCTGAGCACTATATTTCCAATGTTGGGTGACGATGTAAGGTGCATTCTTATTAGACTGCAATCGTGGCATGCATATAAATTTACTGACAGTGAATTAAATTTTTCTCATAGCCACGTGATGGTACCGAAGACTCCCGAGGGCACTGTATCCCCGAGATAGGGTAGTTTTCCATATACGTTTTTTTTCATATTTCTACTAATATTATAAACGCGAAAGTTTGTAAGTATGGATGGATGGATGGATGGATGGATGTTTGTTACTCGTTCACGCGAAAACTACTGAATGAATTCTGATGAAACTTTACAATAATACAGCTTGTATATCGGAATAACACATAGGCTATAATTTATAAAGATACTAGCTTCTTTTCGCGGCGTAGCCCGCGGTTATTGTCATAATTAAAAGGCCGGCAACGCACTTGTAACGCCTCTGGTGTTGCGGTTGTCCATGGCCGGCGGTAATCGCTTACTATCAGGCGATACATCTGCTTGTTTGCTCCCTATATAATAAAAAAATTAAAATAGCGCAGGTAGCACCGCGTGGTTCAGCTAGTAATGTAATAGTTGTTTATTTGTAAAAATTAATTGTTTTAACATTTCATTCAACAAATATCTAAGCAAACCATTTACTGCTACTATAAAATCAAAAGCGACACTTAAAATTGAATTCAAAACATCAGAGTTTACGAAACTTTAAACTTTGCAACGAATATTTATTGTTGCGTCTATATTTTTAACTTAATTACTTTCAGCTTTCCAGCTCTACGCAAACAACGTTTACATAATAAGTGCCTATTTCACCCAGCCGTGCATTAACGTGAAAAATTACTCGCGCTTCAGAGAAAAAAATGCTCGTTTTAATCAACCCGTTAAAAATCGTATTCTCGAAAATAATCGCGTAGCCCGTTGCTGTGGGAAAAAGTTAACGAGTGTTATTTAAACTGGGCGGGCCAGTTCGCTTCGTGGAAAAATTGTTTCGCTTTGAAAAATTCGCCCAAATGACGTAAAACTCATATGTGAGTAAACGGTTTGAATGAGGAATAACTACAAGCAGACCCCTGGATGTATTAAACCCCTTAGGCAGTCTGTAAATCTGAATAATTGTAGCTTATTACACATTATCGACATGAATCTGAAAGCTTTTTTAAGAGAATAATCTCTGAAATTGTTTCAAAATAGATCATTACGTGTAAACAGATGAAAGTATATATTCTAATATTTTATAGTTAGGTATATTGTTAATAACATATATATGTACATCATTTTATAAGTATATTAAAATATTCAATGTAATGATACTAAAGTAGCAGTATATTTTTAATTCTCTTAATACTGTGTATCATACACAGACCTAATAAAGTAATTATAGAAACTTAATCTCACTTTTCTTATACATACGTTTCCACCTGCTAGATGACAAAGTACTGAAGGTTTCGGAGTACAAGGGGTATTGGCAGTGCCACTCTATAATCGGCGGAGCTCGATTACCCGACACACCAAGTTACAAAATGTTTACCATTTCACTGTAATTAAATACCTGAATTAGAGTGTAACACAAATTGAAACTGGACGGTATTCAAGTGTTATAAAGTTTAATTATTTTAGTAATTCCATAAAAATATTTGTGACAAATTATAATGTTCTATTTAGCTCCCAACTTGTTTACTTTCTATTCACTTCGTTTGTTTATATGAGGTATTAATAATTACTGACCCCTAATCCATTTTTCTATTACTTGAAAAACCCTCAGTGGTGGCTTGAATTATAGGTAAACATAACACTAAATCTAAATTTGGACAGAAGTGTGGGATATAAATCTATGAGATGTTATGCGTGACCCGCGTGCGTTGCCTTTATGTACAATTTATTGTGGGGGAAAAGGAATATAAGCGCATGGCTAGGCATCGCCTGACTGTAAACCAATTTCGTTATTTTATTCAATACAATAAATATTTTATTTGACAGAACGAAAAATTGCACGACACAGGCATAACTAGATATACCTCGTGACCCCGTTCGATATGGAAACTATAGTGTAAAATCAACAGATTTAACTTCCATAGCTCGCATTTGTCAAGTACATTATTTAAAAAAATATTGATATAATAAAATTTCAGTATTGGAAAAAAGCAAATTCCAACTATTTAATAATTCAATTTGCAGTTTTACCAGAATTGTATGTTTGGTGTACTAAAAAATCAGGAATATTGGATATCAAAATTAATGTGTTGATAAAACGACCGATATGAGGATTAAACCAGTCTTCGACATTATAGTATTACATAAAACAAGTGCAAATAAAAGTATGCGAACTTGACCTAATTGAGTAATTGACATCTAATTTCCATCTGTAACTCCCAAAGTGCCTGGTTAACGTTATACATTATAACCCTATATCATATGAGAGTGCCCAAATAATATTATATACCGTTGTCAATTATTTGTGTTAGTAGCCTCGCTGTCCGAATACACAATACTACAAAATTACATTATTCCTCATGTCAATTTCCAATTATTTTAGTAAAGTGATCAGAGAGAAGTGTAGTCCATGTTAGGCAGTTTAATTCTGGTAAATAAGTTGAGGTGAGCACTTCAATTCAGTCTGTGGTCGATACTTTACCTTTGACAAGAGTTAAACCTCTGTATTGGACAGCCTGGGAAGTCTGTAATTTCCCAGATTTCGTTTGTTGGTGAACATTACCATTTCAGTCTTCCTTGGGTTAACTGAAAGTTCGTTGTCCACGCACCAGCGTTCCACTGTTGCCAGTGCTGAGCGTGTGAATAGACGAGTAGTAAAAGAAACATTGAATAGTTTACATCACATTTTCAATCCAGGCAAATTTACACCGCACGCGCGAATAAATACACAAATTGTATTCAGTTTTATTCAGACTGATCCAATCTAATTAACCTATAAGCGCTTCAAATAAATCACTAACTAAAACAGAAATTGTTTTCCTAACAAATTAGTTTTGCTGCATTTCCAAACTAGTAATAATAGAATAGGCTAAATGAAACGTGTTGTGATTACTGCAACTCGAATTATTTGCGTGTTAACATACCAAATCAATTCACATCTATGTACTTAATAGTCAATGGTTGAAATAATAATTACCGTAGTCTTTGATTTTTAAGCGACTTGAAGTAAGCGCTTAAAAATCTAATATAAAATTTAAGCGACTTCAAAACGAGGTGATCCTCAATTTGACTGTTTTTTTTGTGGATTTATTATGATCACAGGATCGATGTGAATCTATTCGGTTTGTGTCGGGTTACAGAGACCATGTATGTATGTATGTACATATGCCTACTTAATCTACTTATCTTAACTCACTTTTAGTAGGTTATAATAACTATGCAACTATCAATCTTGACTAATACCATAAATTCAAAAGTAATTCCATCTGTCTGTTTGTTATGCTTCCACGGCTAAATTGCTGCACTGATTTCAATGAAATTTGGCAGGGAGTTAATTTATTTGTAATAAAAGTTGTTGTGTTTTTGATTATTAATTACGTGTATGTTTCCAATACGTCTGACCAGCCTTATAGTAGAACAAAACCTCTTTTCACAGGAGAAGCCCATATCCGTGGACTGCTGAAATGAAAGCAGCAGAAGCATTTTTTTTAAACATTTTATAAAAAGTGTTACGTGACAATCATAATTAATACTAGTTTAGTGATCCATGACTTAGACATTTATTTATGCAGTTAACTAATGGGTAAAAGTATAGAATTTTTGTTTTTTTTTTTTCACAATTCTCGAATGTTATATGTGCTCCACGTTTCCTACGTAGATAGCAATCTATAGCCATCGTCGTTAATACCACTCATTGATGACACCCTCTGTTAATACAACACCCTCTTAGATCACGTCGTTTGGATCTTACATATCTACATATTTTTTATTTTATCCAACTAATGCTCGTATATTTCAGACCGTGATTAAATATGGTTATATTGAAATTTCTTTTCTAATTGTATTTAAACAAAGAGCACATAAACAGTTCTGACACTACAAAAGCACCCTTAATTATCGAAAACAAATTGTGCCCTCCTCGCTAAGAGCTGAGTACAAAACATAGAATTCTAATTTTAAAAAGAATAACATTTTCATATTTGAAAGAATAAGTCTCCCTTTTGTTAAAGAAAGTAACGAAGAAAAAGGCGCGAGATCAGGTGCGCTTGGAAACAATCGCGTTTCATTAGAGCAAACTCTTTTCGTTCGTGTTGCTGGTATATTTAGTCGCACGATTTCTTGAGGCGTGGAAACTATTCGGCACGCTCTTTTAGCTATATAGCTATATAGAAATTCTGTAAAACCTAATTTTACTAGATCAATAATCATGAAACTTGATGCTTCAAAGTTACACACTTAAAAATAATAGGATTAATAAACTATCTACATATGTTCTGATTTCTTCGAAACTTCGATTTGGCAAGTCAACCCACACGTCTTGTATACTCTTTTTATATATAATCTCGGATCAAATAAAAAAGGTATTTAACGCACGTAGAATAAGAAAGTGAAGTAATTTTTATAAATATGTGTAAGTGACTGAAGTGTTGCCACTTTTAAAAAAATGTCGCTGTGTTTACTTGGAAGAAGCTGAGTTTTTTGGCTATAATAAGAACAAAGGTCATGCGTTATCTATTTTTTTTATTTGATCATAGAGCATAATATATCATTAGCAATATTAATTATATTACCTTGAACCTTATATAGACTGATAAATTTGTTAGGCAATTCTACCCTACGTTTACTACTTCTTTTGTATTCTACTTCGCAGTCATAGCTATTAAAACTATAATGTAATAAACATACTATAAAATTATGAGGTACACAGTACAACTGCACTACAGAAAACTTGATTACAATAATATTACAAAGAAAAGTCAATTAAACGTAATTCTAACATGAATTAGTGATATTTAGGTTTATTTTTTATTAATTAAATTTCTACTACAACGCCGCTTAAACTATTTGCTAATCAATACAAAATGATATAATACTGGAACGTTTCTCAACCCATTGATATACATATGTTAACATTTTATTGCTAACATCGATATAAAATAACAACGATGGTAATAACTGATTATTCAAAACATTTACTTTTTCATTTTATTTAATGAATAAGTACTATAATCAAAAACTGCTGAATATCATACAAAAGCCATAAATTTCATTTTCACAATGCAATAACTTAAAGCACTGATATAAAATCATATCCTCCTGGAGTATTATTTTTCTTACCGTCTTGAGATCGAATATTTCTGGACTTGGCTACTCAGTGGCGTGATGAATCACTCTCTTGGGTGTTGCCAGTCGTATTTATATACTGAAAAAGGCGGATTCACAGGTCAACTAACCCGAGGGTAGGTTTTTTATCGATAAAAAAGCACTAGCGGCTATTCCTTTAAACATGAACAAGGGGAGTGTGGAAAAATGATCCACCATTAAAATAATAGAGAGCTTTTAGTTTTTATTTATATAGCAGTGGAAATTAAGCTGGCTCTCTGGAGTCGGATGTCGGACATTTATTTTTTTCCTGATAAACGTAATTAGAATATTTAAAAAGCGATAACAATATCGACGACATCAACCAGAACGTATTGTGTATTTTAAACTACTTGAAACTAACTTTTTCCCGCAGCTCCGGCCGCGTATTTATCGGTTATCCTGGTAAATAGCCGATGTGTTATTCTAATGTATAAGCTATATTACTATAAATTTAATCTGTTTTACCTAAATCCATTGAGTAGTTTCTGATAGAAAGAATAACCAACATGCATAAATACTCACAAGCTTTTGCATTTATAATATTAATAATATTATTTCATCTCACAACAAATCTCTCTGGCGTGCCATCTTACTAATATGTACCTACCTACTATAACAGTCATTGTTATTATGACTGCCTCGGTGGCGCAGTGGTAGCGTATGCGAGTGCTGTGCTTGAGGTCTCGGGTTTGATTCCCGGGTCGGATTAAGTGTTTGTATGATCTGCAAATGTTTTTTTCGGAATTTGGGGGTTTTCTATATATAATATGTATGTATTTTCAAAAAAAAGTATATATGTTTTTATATCAGTTATTCTAGTAGCCATAACACAAGCTCTACTTGGTTTGGGACTGAACGGCGTTGGGCGCGTTAGATGTCTGTAAGATTTATTCACAGATTTTTTTGTGATTCCTGGTAGACATTGAGTCCGCGAAATATGTACTTATTATGACCACAATAATACAATAACTTAAAACTATAGATTGTATTTCTAATACCAGAATTTAGAGGCATGTTGTTTGAAATGAATCCAAAACGGAAAAAAAATGTTCAGGATAAAAATGACGTGCTGTTGCAATTTTAGTCCTTATTAGATCCAATTTCGTTGGCTGCTTATGCTTATAGCCCAATACATACGACTGACTGACTGCATACGCTGTACAGTGGCTTTAGCGATAAACTAGCTATTCTATATGGTGTGAATTGTCATACTATATTTTGTTTTGTTTAAAGTTGCCGTTGTCTATATATATGAGGTTAAAACTAGCTTACCTGGAAATAAAGAACTATCTCTCTGTGCATCCATATCACTCCTTTTAGTTATTAACATTTCGATACTTAAAAAAATATAGTAAGCTTTTTTGTCAATATAGTTAAACATCAACAAAAGACAAAAAGCCGGCCATAACAACATAATTCAGCGGATTGTCTGTTAATAAATAAATCATAAGCTGGCCTTTAAAATAATTTCATTAGACGGCTAGTCGTCTTTCGAAATATAAATGAAAGTCACGGCTATAAGAAAAGTAAATGCTGTAACACTGTCACGGAAAGGAGATTTCCTCACACTAAATTAATTGTGAGCACAAAGCCGAACCGGGACAGACGAAATGGACTCTTAACTGGAAGAAATTAAACTTGCAATTTTCGTGCAAATTAAGTTGACCTGAAATATTTGGAATTTCGACCCTTTTATTTCATCTGTAGTTACGTCGTGAATGCTAATAATGTGAGGGGTGTCCGTTTGAATTTATGGAATAATTAAAGTTAATTTTCGAGCCTAAATTATACAAAGACATAATTTGTTTATTATTATTGGCATTTTAGATGTTCGTTAATCGCTTTTTGGGTGTTTGTAACCTAGTCTGAACGTTATCTGAATATTAATATAATAATAGTAACTCTAGTTTCATATATTAACTTTAAATATTTAATGGTGAAACCGGACCCAAATATTTTCAACTTCTTAAGGTTGTTTTTTATCTAAAAGCCTCCAATTAAACTTTTTAGAATGTGCCTAATATTCTAAAAAGTCTCGCTCAGGTATACTTTTTAACTTTTACTAATTCAGTTGTGTTATTAAAAACTTAACATGAGTACTAACAAGAACAGAACAATTTATGTAATACCATATTTCAAGAAATAAAATAAGTCTTAAGATGTGAACACAATATAGCTATTGAGGTCAAAACAATCGATTTAATGCATTGCACAAAGACTCCCGCACTGAAAGTAGAACCCTGTATGTCGAACCACAAAGTGTTTGAACTGTTGTTCAAAACTTTTAGTTGAACGGATCAACGCAAAGCTTTTCTTTCACAGAACATACCATAGCATCGTCTTTAAAACATTGAATAAATGGACTTATTCAATGGCTTTGCGGCAATATGTTGAACTTTGTAACTTTTACCTACTGATTTGTTAAGAATTATATATTTTTGTAAAAAGAAACTAGGAAATAAACTAAACTAGAAATAGGAAATAAACTAAACTAGATATTGATAAAGAGTTATGAAAAAGTATTAGAATTTTAAAAACTTCTTCATATCAAAGGAAATTTAATGTACTCTTTTGAGTTTTTTTTTATTTAAGACTCATTGATTATCGGAATTCTTAAGATATTAAAGTGATTTCTGAGACTTTATCACTATTCGTACTTTTAATTTAGACCGATTACAGTAAGTATCTATCAAGCATTGCCGCAACTAACTAACGGACTGAGCTTGGTTGACTCTTTAGATAAATAGAAAACTCATTCCCTTCAACTGAACTGGCCTGCGATCACTGGACCCGATAAATGAGATCGAAGAGGATAAAGTTACTAGAAGGAAAAAAGTATTTGTATGCCAAATTATTTTCGCCATATTTTATGCCTCTGATGACGTAAAAGGGTTACATTGAAACTTTGAATGATGATAATATTTTTTCCTAAATAAAATATTTAAATAAGTACAGACATGTTCCTTATCCTAGAGAAAAATATAATAGCATAGTTGCTGCACATAAAAATGTCTTAAATCCCTCTAGCCATATCCTATATCTCTTGAAAATATAAATAATTTTAATACATATGATTATGAACGTCAAGACATAATAAGAAATACTCGTAGTGGACAAGTCAAAATCTTTACTCGTAGCATAATATTATGAAAGTGTAAACGAATTTCTTTATCAAAAAAAGGTTATAGTGAGCCAACCTTAAGAGATAAACGTAATGTTGTCGCGGATGTCTTTTTGAGAACTTGTGAACTATTCTTTTATAAATTTTCTAATATTAGTATAGATAATAGCAATGCTAATAAATTTGCCATAAGCAAAATACACTTCGAGCATTTAAATGTAATTAGCCAATTTCATATTAAAATTAAAAGTAGGTACTTTCAAATCGTACAGTTCCATGTTCGCTAGCTAACGCAGTGCAACTGCTCGCAGCATTCAACCGCAGTCGCCACCCACTACTAATCAGTGTTTGCACATGACGACAGACTCTACGACTCAGTTAAGCCTACCACTCTACTCACTGGTCTAATGTTTGTCTCTATTGTGGAAAAAGATTAAAATTAGGCAGCTATAGAACAATTGTTATCATTAATTCTGTATTTAAAATATTGTGGATTAATCCACGTTGGATTAAAATATTTTACACTTTACAAAGAAAAATAGTGAATCTGACCTGAATAACGAAAGGAAATTTAATATTGTGTATAAGGCTTTTCACACAAGCGTTTAAGCTTTACGAAGCTTGTCGGTTAATTTATTTTTTATGGCCTCATCTATTACTAAAATCGATAAATTATCATTCAATGGCGTCGTATACCTATGAGCGCGGCTATCGTCCCTATCTTTAACTGCAAAGCAGAAAGCTATAAAAAAGAATACATGTTATGCTGCATGTGAATCGCATATAGTTTTAAGAAACCCCGTATTAAAATGCCATAAGCACTAGAAATTTCAAACCAAACACGAAACTACTAATAACGTATTATTTGCCTGAAATACTAAATGCTTACTGAAAGTTGTAAGAAAGTTTTACGAGAATCTCTATAAAAGTAAAGTAACAGCGCCTGAAACAGATACGGATTTGCCGTCAACGGCGAGGCCTCGTGTCGCCAATGTTGGTTCCGAAGAAATACCCGACGTGACTATTGAAGAGTTACGTTTAGCACTGAAACAACTTAAGAATAGGCGATCTCCTGGACGGGATGACATTGTGCCGGAGATGCTGAAAATGGGACCAGACCCTCTATGGAGAGCACTTGCATTACTGTTCACAGAGTGCATATTGACAGCGTCCGTGCCTAACGACTGGCACAGTGCAGTAATTATTCTCCTACACAAAAAGGGAGACACCCGGAAATTAGATAATTACCGCCCCATTAGCCTTCTGTCACACGTGTACAAACTGTTTAGTAGAGTTATCTTGAATAGATTGAGTAAGAAGCTAGACGAGTATCAACCTAGAGAGCAGGCGGGCTTCCGATCCGGCTTCAGTACCAGCGACCATCTACAGACGTTAAAGACTACCATCGAAAAATGCCACGAATATAGAAAGCCACTAATAATCACCTTCGTCGACTATGAAAAAGCCTTCGACTCGGTTGAAAACTGGGCAGTTGAAAAAGCCCTCGTGGACTGCCGAATAGACGAAAGGTACATACAACTAATTAAGCACCTACAGCTGCATAACACGTCTTCGGTTAGTCTCCATAAACTGACAGAGCCATTCAAACTTGAGAGAGGAGTGCGGCAAGGAGATACAATATCGCCTAAACTATTTAATGCCGCCCTCGAGAATATCTTCAAGAGAATGGAATGGCACAATAAGGGTATAGTGATCGACGGAGAGAGACTCAACAACTTGAGATTCGCGGATGACATCGCATTGGTGGCTGATAGCGTCGATGATATGCTTTCCATGATAGAAGACCTACGGAGAGAATCAACAAAGATTGGTCTGAAAATGAACGAGCGAAAAACTAAAATCCTCACAAATATCCCTGAGGCAGATAGGCACCATCTGCCAGTTGAAAGAGTCGACCACTACATCTATCTTGGCCATAAGATAGCTTTGGATTTGGAAGACCAGGTGGCCGAAGTGGAAAGAAGGATCGCACAAGCTTGGTCAGCTTTCGGAGCGAATAGCCAAATTTTTCGCTCTAAGAGAATCGCGCAGCACCTAAAAACCAGTGTATTTAACCAATGTGTCCTGCCTGTGTTCACATATGGCATGGAAACTACGACTTTAACCGAAAAGTCTGCTGAGAAACTACGAGTAGCGCAGAGGGCAATGGAGAGGTCGATGCTGGGCATAACTCTGATGCACAGAAAGAGAAACGAGTGGATCAGAGAAAAGACTAAAGTCGTAGATGTCGTACAAGAAATAGAACGCAGGAAATGGAGATGGGCAGGACACATTGCTAGACTGGAGTACAGCCGGTGGGCTCGAAGAGTGCTTGAGTGGAGACCGCGAGCAAACACCCGAGGCAGGGGGAGACCGCCAAAAAGATGGGTCGACGATATACGGGAACGAGCGGGAGTGAACTGGATGGCGATGGCACGGGATCGCGAAAAGTGGAAATTGGGAGAGGAGGCCTACGTCCGAAGACGGACAAACAAGAGGCTGTGATGATGACTAAATGCTGTAGTTTTAGTAAGAAACTTGTACCTACGTAACATGCACAGGTAAACCTGAATTAAACTTCTAATAGTCTATAGGTAACTTTAGGAAACCAGCCAAGCGTGTTTTGCCAATTCAAATCGTACGAACAAGAAAATATATTATGTTTAAATACTTTCAAAGTCCATAATTGGTCAGTAGGAAGTACAATTCTATAGAGAACCTTAGTTGCTATTTATCCAAACCGTTTCGTTTATCCGATTTTAAAGTGCAACTAATTAACATTTTACATTGTAGGGTAAGTTAAATAAATATATATATATATATATTTAATAAAATATAAAATGGAATAAAATAAATAAAAAATAACAAGTTTCACTATATTATTATAATAAATTAGGTAAATAGCGTTATTATAGGTAAAAACAAGTTATTGGGACACTTTACTTTATGTCTCTCTGTATATTTATTTGTAAATGGGTTTTACTAAATATAATAATTCTTTAATTATTACTTCATTATAAGACACTATGTTCGGGCAATTGCTTTTGATAAATCGTCTAAGAGCTTATTTGTAAGGTTAGTGAAATAGATTGATGGATATTATCTATCTGAGGTTTTAATAAACATAGTGAGCTAATGTATCAGATTAATGAAAAGAAAGAAAAACAGAAGACAAAAGTAAAATCACCACAATTAAAATAAATACAGACCTTACGTAATTTCTAACATAAACAAGTAAAAAATTGAATTTATGAACAATGTTTTTTCTTAATTAGCCACAGTACGTAGATTAATTTTGAAAGCGAGCTTAATGCGTGCAAGTTCGCTAGTCTAATTTGCTCGGCTTTAGAGCAAAGACGTGTTTCCATACAGGGAGTGAAGATTCCCGGGGAGTTATTTAACTAATTTTACATGCGGAGCAAGTTTTAACCCCACTACCATATATTTGCGTTGCCGCTGTCTTGGGTACATCTTGTGAAGCAAGCTCTAACATTTCGACTTGGCAAGACAAACTGATACGTACGCCCTTCAGAATTAGCTCGACAAATTCAAACATCGAACTCGTGCACTTCCTCAGCTGACAAATAGCAAAGATAGCTGTTGTCAGAACTTTGAACTGACGTATAGTTTTGATTAAACGACACAGTTTCTAAAGAAATGTAACTGTATTTGAAGAGAAAATTATATAGTGAAACTGGTTTATGTCTACTTTAACCAAATTTTAAAAGAAGTGTTTTCAAAATTTTAAGAACCAAAACATATTTCTTCAAGAGCTGATGTGGATACTAAACTTTTACATTACTTTGTAAACTTACACTCAATTTATTTGTTTAGTATGTGGCACTCCTTTAGAGATTGAAGGTATGTTATTATTATTTGTACTTTATCAGTATTTAGCGTAGGTATAGAAGGAGAAAACGCAGAAATGGTGCTACACTATATTTTTGTCATCATATGCATGACAACATTTAAGAATATTCATGTGAGTATTCCCATAATACGTTATTTGAGCACTTAAGCAAAACATAATAAAGTCAAAGGATTTATGGCTCAACGAATTTCTTACAAAAAGTATACAGAGAATGTCATAAATAATCCCAGAGTAATAAAATCCGAAATAAGAGAGAACTCCGCAAAGAATAGTCGCAACAAGGAGCGTATTATTCAGTGTCACCGTCGGGACGTGTCCTGTAATATATGTTTTAATAAAAGGGTTTCAATTCTCACCCGAACATACATCACACGGAGATACCCAAAGTATCAATAATATCGAAAAAGATCTTCAATTTATTATTCATTGAAGTCGCTGGGCGGGGTGGGCTGCTCTATAAATCTAGGGATCGCCACTAAATCATCGTTTGCAGGCAGCTTGGCGGCGGAAGGACGTCTGCGGGTGCAATTTTATCCATTTTTCATCGATGAAAACAAATGGATACAATAAAAATGCTTTTATAATTAGTATTATAGCAAATTGTACAACCTAAAATTCAATAACAATCAACATTTACCGTGTGTGAATTAATATTTTTATACGCATCACACTACAAGTCTTAAGCACCGAGAACCAGGTAAAAGTAGGTTGCTATATCTACCCATAAAAAGAATTCGTAAAAACTGTAATGGTACCCTCGTCACGTCTGGACATCTTATTTATCTAGTCACGAGCAAAATCATTGTTTCCTTTTTCGTTGTCTGTTGGGCAAAAACACACCTTATTACCGCCACGGGCTAACAGATGAACTGCTGAATGGGACTATTGTCCTCGGTTCTTGTGTGTGACGTTTGTTCCTTGCAGACACCAAGAAAAAAATGTCCATACTTCTCCGTCGAGGAACTACTATTTATTCATGTGCTCTCTTTATTTATTTTATCACTGGCTGTGAAAACGACTAACTACGACATAGCTATAAGAATCTGTATTGCGAACATGAAAAATAAACATCACATTTCTATATTAGTTAAAGTTTTAGTAGTGTACATTGTTAAACGAATTTATCTTTTCTTCAGAAGATGTGAAACAGTAGAGGTGTATTAGGAGAGTCAAAGGCGTATTATTTATTTTTTGAATTTCATTTATTACTCTACAAAATAAAATAATCCCTAATGGAATGTTCGGATAAATAACATTAAATTTTATCACTTGCACATATTGAAGCGATTGAAACAGAAGTAACAACTAACGAGATTGCATATGACGTAGCAAAGTAAAAATTGAGTAAGCTGAATTCATTATCTGAAACAAAAATACTTTTATATACCTGCCTTGTGTGTACAGTGGGTTGGGATATTGAGAGGAGGTACGTTGTTCTTAGATGATTTGTAAAATATAAACAGAAATACTAAATTTATTATTTAACATGCGGAAAAATTAATTTTAAATATTAGTTAATGTATTCATTATTATAAATAAAAATTAAAAATTGTGTCAAATATCATTTCTCAGGACCCCTTTTAAATATTACAGTACATTTATTTGTACATCCTATCTTTATATTCTAATTATGTAGTCCTGTAGTTGAGCCATTGTTGGTCTCACTCACATATTTTGCCAATTCAAACCGTCTGAAGATTTTTTAATAAATGTTTTTTAATTGGGATATAAGGCAGCACTAGCAGCGGACGTTTTTGTCTAAGAAGATGATTAGAATGGCTAAATCTTCTAAGAATAACGAAGATAGGTATATTATTTAAGTTAGAACTTTCTAGAATGATGTCTAATCGCTTTGTAATCGCTGAAAATGCAGAAAGACTAACCAAACAGAAAACAGGATTTACAGAATAATTGTATGGTCATTAAACTGACTATATAGTGGTTGAAACACTTACTGCAGTAAAAGTTCTAAGAGAGAGCAGAAACATTTTCCCACCAGTAATTGTGAGAGGTTTGTTAGTTCTTTCAACAAATAATCGCATATTGCTTTTGAACCTGCGGCATCTTCCCGTCCAGTTACAACCGTACACCGAAAAAGAAATTTGAGTACTCTATAAAGAAAAAATATGTAACAATACTCCGTTATTGTAGTTCACTACGTTAGTATCGAGTCGTTCTAGCAGCATAGCTCCAACAACAGTGATCAAACTAAAGTACTTTTTAGGATTCCCTACCTAAAGGGTAATAACGTTACCCTATTACTACTGTCCGTCTGCCTGTCATCAGGCTGTATCATGGACCATGAGAGTAAGACAGTTAAAATTTTCACAGATGATGTATTTTGGTTGCTGTTATAACAACTTTTTTTTAAATAGAATCAAATAACTATTTAAGGCGGCTCCCATACAAAAAACGTGATTTTGATGCCGTTTTTGCTCGATATTAATAACGGCAACAGGTAGACGCTTGAAATGTTTAAATAATGGTACGTAACCCCTCCGGCGCGAGTACGACTCACACTTGGCCGAGACACAAGAGACAGTTTTTAGCGTTAAAATATTTTCTAAAAAATCTTATTTCTTTTTTATTTTTCTTGTATTTCCATAGTTTTACAGAAGTTAAAAGATGAGTTACAGCATAGATGGAACATTTGATTTATCTTACCCTTTGAATAAGCTGAGATCCAAACCAACATGGAATTATTATTTGAAGAATCATGACGACAATATATAAAGATAGAAATACTAAAAATTGAAATGTTGCTGGCTGGAACATAATAAATTATACTTTTAATCATGATGTAAAATAAAAATGGTCTTAGAATTCGTAACATTTGCTGTGTATCAAAATTCAGTCACCAAAGTAAATCGAAACATGCAGACACATATCTTGAGGGAACCCGTACTGAATTGTACAAATAACGTCTCACTGAATGCATCTTGTATAAGTTTGCAAAACCTTTAAAAAAAGTTAATATCATTAAACAGAAAATATAACTAATGAATAAAACTTTTGGTAAACTTGTGAATGTATTCTTACTTGTATACTTCATCGTAATGCTTGATACACTTATTAATTTCCTGAACAGCATATCTCTCGGCTATAGACTTATTTCGTATTTGAACTCCATGAGCACATTGAGGAATATCAGCCACACGTCTCAACTTTTTATCCAGAATATCTAACTGTGCTATAGCGAGAAACATTATCCCCAGAAGAAAAGTATCAAAATTTACATTGTACAACATATGAGAAGTCATACCAATACATTGATATATGTATGCTGGATACAAGAAAAATGATTTATATTTTTCCGGTATAAAGGAATATCTACAAATCGGAAACTCTAATTCAACGGGCAACATTAAGTGCATTATTAAAGGAGTTACAAGATTAACTCCATTAGCAATAAAAGATATTCCGGCTGTGATCTTCCAGTATAATAAAGTATCCTGCTTGGCATTTTCAATAATTGTCGCTTCTTCCTGACTATTTGATTGGAATATTTCACTCTCCAGTGTGTCAAGAATTTTCCTAATTTTGTCGCGCATAAAAAGGAATGCCAGTACTTTCGAGACAACCGCTATATCCATGAAATAAAATATCATTTCTTCGGCAAAAATTTCCAATTGTTGAGGCAAAAAATAAAAATTTATGGTGTACAATGTAATAAATATAAAAACGAAGATGAAAACGTACAATTTAGAATAATAAACATAAAATTTACTGGGATTGTCAGAAGGCCAAATGGCTAAAATTCTTAGAATCGTTAGATGTACATTAAAGCAACCTCTTTGATGGTATCCCATTTGTAAATGTTAATTGTATTTTGACACTGAATTACACGTTCACAGTTAGATGCGCTAGAACGAGAATGCGTATATACTACTACCATTTGTTATTTGACTGGACCTTATATCCTACTACTATTATAAAGGCGAAAGTTTGTAAGTATGGATGTATGTATGTATGGATGTTTGTTACTCTTTCACGTAAAAACTACTGAATGGATTTGAATGAAACTTTACCACAATATAGCTTATACATCAGAATAACACATAGGCTACTATTTATAAAGATATAGCTTCGCCTCGCGGCGTTGCCCGCAGTTATCATCGTACCGCGGGTAGCACCGCGGGGTTCAGCTAGTATTTAATAAGTCAAAGACAAACCGTGTCTTGTAATTAAGCTGATACATTTATATACGAAAATTGAGATAATTAATAGGGAAAGATGATTAAAATGCACTACATGTTCCACTTCCACTAGAAATGTCTAATTTTACTGTAATTTTGTTCAAAGTAAATTAACAGTGTCAAACTAATTCGCAGGTACATTTCAAAGACTATTTAAATATTTACGTACGTGTAGAATCCACGAAAGCTCTAACGAATGTAGGTTAATTGCAAGCTAAGTAGTTTTTTTATAATGAGACGCAATTAGAGAAGTTGAGGATCGTTGAGCCACAAAATTATCCAGGAAACCGTTCTTTAATGAGTAATAACAAGCTGTAGTTCCTCATTTATTCAATGATGAAATAAATAATTTCAAATAAACATAAATACAGAAAATAAATAATTTCTAAACTATAGTGGTATATTCGAATTATAACCTATATTGATATTATAAACTCGAAATGCTTTCACGGCTAAACCACTGATCCGATTTGGATAAATTTTGATAGTGAGATAGATTAGACCTTGGAGAAGGACATGACTATTTTTTGTCGCGAAATCCGACATATACGCGGGCGAAGCCGTAGTAGGACATAAATGTCACCTACGATTATCTCAAATTATACAAGTGTTTATAAAAAAATTAAAATTTTAATTATTTTAATACATATTCTTATTCCTCTCCAAGATTAACCTGATTTTATCCGTCTGGTGAATTTACTGCCGATCTTTCAGGTAGATTATCTACGTCTTCAAGCGGCGGTAGTTAAGATTTTTCGAATTTGACTTTTCATAATAAACGTTAAAAACATTATTACACGCAAATATTGTACTACTGAGTTTTAATAAATCATTCTTTGTCGTGTTAAAAAACTTTATTTACCTACAATGATAAAGATCATAGGTTTTGTTTGAGGATGCATTTTTTTTAAACTTTAGTTAATAAAAAAATAACTTTACGCTCTTTTATTTGATACCCATAGGGTGACTTGTTCAGAAATATGTACGCCGTCATTGTGTTACGGCGGCCATTTTGGATTACTAATGATACCGATTATTTATATATATATAGGCATTGTCATCAGAACTAAAGGTATATTTCAAATTTCAGCTCAATCGGAAATGGGTCAGTGAATCAAATTGAATTTACAAGATTTGATTACAGACAAACATCTGGACCAAGTGGAACAAAATAAAGCTTGTTACGTTCTCTATTTACTAATGCCACTAATTATCTACAATGAGATTAAGAAATCACGACAAGTCATAATTCTAAGATTGTTACTTTAAATTTTGTCTTAAAATTATTTATCTTCATAAGTTTAATTTAAATAATATTAATTATTATGCATTAAGTTAACAAAGTAGCAAGTAATTTACTTCAAATAGTAACGACGCCTAAGAAAGTCGATACCTGAATAATTTATTGAAAAAAAAACACAGGATTGAAAAGTAAATAGTTAGTGTAAGTATTAAAATATTTTCGAGTTACAAAGCCTTCGTCTGTGCACACGTGGTCTAGAAAAACTGAAAATAGTACAAGACTTTTTTTTCTACATATTCTTGAACTCTACCCAATTCTCTTAGCAATGCACAGTTATGTGAAAGAGTATGAGTGCTGCTATCTTTACGTTGAGGTCGAAACATTTCAGAACACCTAATATGTAGGTAATAATTATATTTTATAAATGAGCAAGGACAGCCGAACTATCTCTTAAATAATAAAACTATTTTACGCTTTTTTCATGCCTGCACATTCATCCATTCGTTTAATTGATTCGATTTTTCTTCACCAGAGGTTGTAAACATAAATGAAACTTTTCACTTGTTCTAACTGCCCAGCTGTAGTTTTAACTTACTTTATCTGATGTAGTATAAGAAGAGTAAACACGTAATGATTATAGCAGCATAAGTACACAATAATAACTTAATATAATTTATATGACTGCCTCGGTGGCGTAGTGGTAGCGTATGCGACTGCCAAGCTTGAGGTCTCGGGTTCGGTTCCCGGGTCGGACCAAATGTTTGTATGATCTGCAAAAATTTGTTTCGGAGTTTGGGTGTTTTCTATGTATAATTTGTACGTATTTACAAAAAAAAAGTATATATGTATTAATATCAGTTGTCTAGTACCCATATTACAAGCTCTGCTTAGTTTGGGACTAGATGGCGTTGTGTGTTAAATGTTCGAAATTATTTATTTATTACAATCAGAAATACGATTTTGAACATAAGTAAAAAGAAGTAATCTCAAGACAAAAAAACATTTTGCTTGATAATAGATTTATTTTGAAAATTTTAATACAAAAAAGGATTTCAGACGTAAGCAAGTTGCTTTGTTGAGTAAGATAATAACAAAAGTCCTAATATTTATCGACGCTTATGATGTAAAACGTAGACGTAGCAGAATCCTTATTATCTATTTTGTTCAACGATAAACTTCGTTATAGCAGATACAACAAAACGTAATATGACTAGTTCAAGCCTTTGTGCTATTGGTTAAATTGGATAAAATAAAAACGTACCCCAGGATTTTAGTTTTAAAATCGATCCTTTATTTATTACGGGAAAACAGGTAAGCTTTAACAACGGTAATGAATCTGAAAGTCGATGACTACAATTGAAGTATAATTTAAACATAACAGTAAAATTCCTACCGGGCCACGGATTAATCACTAGCTACTTAAAAATTCAAATAATCTGTTCAACGTTCCATCTACTGTTGAAATTTAGTCGGAAACGTGAATTAATATTTCAAATTTCAAATCACTAAGGTCGGATGAAAATATACAGGTATTTAAACATCCTAAGGATAATTGTAAGCCGTTTTATTATTGTGGACTTTAAATCTGAATGGATATAAATTAACGGATTTCTATCCTTAACTACAAAACAATGTAACAACTGGTAACAACTTTATATAATCAGTTACAAAACACCTGTATTTATTAAAACTGTACATAAAAATATATGGTAGTAAACCTCATAAATGTTATACATATTTACCTAATGAAACATTTTGGATAAGACATTCAGGAAAAAATATTAAACATCAAAAGAAACCTGCCTAGAAACACTGAAGAACTTAAATTACTAAGTACCTAAAACCTGTTACAACAAAACCAATGCAAGAACAGTTTTTTTTAAATCAGTTCATGTTCGTCGAAATATTGACGAACATGCAAAAAAAAAGATGGCGACGAATAACGTTCTCCTTTTTTGAAGTCGTTTATTAAATTTACTATTCTTATAACCACAAAAAAATACAAAAGAATATATTTTTACAGAATATAGTAATATGATTTAATTAATGCTTATACTATTATTATTATACGTGCAGTATATTATACTAATAATTTACTGCACGGTTGGCCGAGTGGTGTCAGCGGTCGCCATGCCGCTTGCTACCGCGCCAAGTGTCGTGGGTTCAAATCCCACGCGGTACCTACAACACTTTGTGTGATCCACGAAATGTTGTCCCGAGTCTGGATGTTCTTTGTGTCCGTTTCATGTATGTTTGTAAAGTCCCCCACGACACAGGATGTTTATTCCTAATGTGGGAGTTGTCTTTTAAAAAAGAAAAAAAAAAAAGAATGTGACAATATTTTATTTTAAACTAACAGTACATCTTATTGATATAAATTACATTAGTGAATATCTGACTACATATTATATTTATGTCCTAGAAGATTTATCAGTGTACGAATATAACGGCGACTTTCTACCTAACAGAACCATTTATTAGGGGTTTATTATATTTGGTCGGAGGTTGTTATTGTATTAGGAGGGCAAAAGGAAAGCGGATGCTTTATTTGCGAATATTGAACCACAATCTCATTACACTGTGTACTGTATTGATTGGAAGTTAAATTGATGTTAGGATTATTTGGTCTTGGAGTATATTAGATTGCTTGTTTTAACTTGTTATTGACCATTGTTAATATGTTATACAAAAACGTCGTTCAGCAATCGTAACAAAAATTATCTCTCGATTTTTCAAAAAGTTAATACACACTAAGCAATGGGATAGTAAAAAGTTTGCTGACATCGTTAAATGTGGATAAGTCTTTCTTTTCACTCGATTGATGAGCAAATTTTAATTTTACTAGCTCGTTAATTAATGCGACTGTAACCCTAGGAAATAAAAAATGCTATCATAACATTGTTCTCACTTCAGAACACCCCTACACCCTAACAAAACAATAGCGCCTTATAGAAGGTAAAGAGCTTTCGGGAGTGAGTGAGTGAGTGTACAAACGCGCGTAACGAACCCTTCGAAGCATAGTATATCTGTTGAATAAAAATAGCACACAGTATGCAATCAGTGGTTGCTACCTGTATACGTTTGTCTTGAGGCGATTCACTGTTTAGTTTTTAATTTGACAGATGATGTGGAAGGCATAATAAGATTTTAAATATATAACATATAACTTACAATGAAATCAAGAACATACCTATACTTATTATTTCTTTATTATGGTTTTGAATTTATCATTATCATTTTTAAATCCTTTCAGCATTAGTTAAGACAAATTTGAAGTACCAAGGGCTAAACCTTAAATAATAGTGGACATACATAACGATTAATGATTGTCTTGACACCGGTAACTTATTATAATATCCATGACTTGACTAATATAGAGATTCCAACACTAAAACTTTTGATTTCCGTGATGTACATATAAATTATTGCACCTATATCGTCATTGTTAGCAGCCTCGGTTACGATAGTGTCTTGTTCAGGAAGCTCGCAGGCCGCTAGTGTTATGGTTAGTTTTTTCCGTGGGAGAGCCATGCTTCGGCATGAATGGGCCGGCTCGACCGGAGTGATGCCACGGCCTCACAGAAAACCGGTGTGAAATAGCGCTTACGCTGTGTTTCACCGAGTGAGTGAGGATACCGGAGGCCCATACCCCAACTTCTCCCCCCATTCCCTCTCCCCATCCCCCAAAGGTCGGCAACGCACTTGTGACGCTATTGGTGTTGCGGGTGTCCATGGGCGGCCATCGCAAAAAAAAGTACCGATGGTGTAACCGTTTATATTAGAATATTACAGTAATGTATTTTTGTGCATTATCAGAAAAAACAACTATACTAGACGAGGAATGAGTGGTGTGAAAGTCCAACTTTCATATAAAATACTATTCAAAACCAGGCAATGCAACAAGAAGCCAGAGATTCGAAAGAATTTTCTACCCAGTCATCAAAAAATATGCTTGTGATGTCTTCTCTAGTTTAACGTGTATTTCATTCCTGTTGATCTTCCTGTTTATACCAAAAGGCGTTTTTTGATTATTGAAGTCGTTTAAGTTTCCTTCCTGGAACCTGTTTCCGTAGCATGCACGCTCTGTAATGACCAAGCTCATTAGCACTAACTGAAGTATCCTTGTCTAGCCTGTGTATTATACATACCTACCCACAATTTAACTAAAGTTTTTCCTGTTGTTTTAATTTAAAAGTGTAATAGGTATGTATAAATGGTAAAGTGATGCATAAATATTTCCTAAGGAAACTTTTGTTTATTAGAAACGTTTCTGACTTCCTAGGTAAAACACATACATACTTTGCCTTATCAATTTATTTAAAATTTTAATCTTTATTAATGATTCTATTTATCAAAGGGAATAAATAAAGGTTAGTTATAATAACAGTAAACGATTCATTATACTAAATTTTAAGTTGCATCGTTTGTAAAGTACAAACGTTGCAACTTAAAACTTAAATTAATAAAAACGGTTACTGTTGATACACGCATTATTTCATTTTTGCTTCCGCAGTACCTACAATTTTTAAATGCAGAAATATTTTGAGGCATTATCTTGAAACTTTTTAATGGTTTACAAAATAACCTATTTGAAATACTTTTTCTCATGCAATGTAGGCTGCGGCGTGTAATGAGCTGAGCCATTAGCACTACGTCTCGGTGACAATGCGCCAACTCTACATGATAACTATGTAAATACACAACCTTTACACATTGTTTCCAGCCTATTGTGTCTTTATGGGCTTACAAATGTCGAACTCCCAAGAAACAAACAAGTGTGTTTGTTAAAAAATGTGCACAACTTTAAATTAAATAAGGGGCAAATAAATTCAAACAATACACTGTTTTAGAAATCGATTGAACACATGAGTAGCAAGTGTGTTGCCCATCTTTTTCTGCCAAGACTTTATTATTCCCTTGATTATTTAGCCTCGACTACCAATTCAACCTGATTATATATATCAGTATTTCCACGAAGCGACTGGCATCAGACCTCAACAACCCTGAGGAAGAACTGAATTCGAAGGATGACTAGTTGTAACTATATCAAAGAGATGCCATTACAACCGAGACCGACAGCCTAACGTGCTCTCCAAGGCACGGGCGTGAAACACCGTCAAACTTTCATACTCCGCGTTGTTATTAAGAATTTCTTGTGTAACAATATTTTGGCCCAATCTGAAATTTCTCCGGAATCGAAACCAGAGGAAACTTCACTTATTCGGTGAGTAATAATAAATGAATTGCTTAACACTGGTTTCTGTGAGACTGTGGTATTATTTCGGTTGAGTCAAGCCATTTGTGGCAAAGCGTAGCTCTCCCACGCTCTAACAGCAGCAGGGATATCATTTGTTACATTTGCTTCAATGCTTTAAACACCACCTTTATCACGTTATATTAAATTGATGTTATGATTCGAAGTTTCCTTACTAATTGATATTTGGGGCAAGTGACACCCCCCATTAGTAATACGTGAAATCTTATTCCGCGATCGTAACTGACTAAGCGTTTCTTAATTACAAATATTCGACGTGTCAACCATACGAACAAAACTTGTGCAAAGTGCCTATATAAAGTTATTTGAAGTTTTGAACCAAGGAAAATTAGCATTTCCGTTGAAATTATAGATATTATATCGCTAGTCACTTTAATGTTTTTTTGCAAATAGAAGCGAGGTGAATAACCTCAGTTACAATACATTTACAATAGTTCTATAAAATCATTTACTTCAACCATTTTCTATAGAGCTCAGGACAGAATCATACGCAGAGTAGGTACACCAGTATCGCTTCGCAGAAATTAGTAAACTGAAGTACAATCACGAGATGTTATTTTTTGAACAAAAATATTATTCGATATTTATACCTCTTTCAAGTTGCATATTTTTAAAAACAAACGTATATAGTTTATTATAAATTATAAGAATAGGTACGCATAAAAAGTTGTTGTACAAGACGGTTTATTGAAACTAACATGAGAACTATTTCTCCGGCTTTGAACTAAAGCAAACTGAGATAGGTTGATCCTTCTTCTGACGATCTAAGTCTACGTAATGGCTACATGGTGAGAGTGAGATGCTAAATTGCTTACTTTGAAATTCTTGCATCAATTATATTCCCACAATGTTCAATCGCGAAACTAACCTATAAAATCACAAGCATATTTCTTTCTAACGTTTCGTTCAGAACAAAATTTTTAACATTTTGTTCTGAACGAAACGTAAAAATTTTGTCTAAAGGAATACAAGCAGAACCTGAAACTGGTTACATAAATGAAAAAAAAATCAAACAATTTAAAGTTCTATGAGTGTAACTTTTATTTCTGTTGGGGATTAATAATACTAATATAGGTTTCGGTTCCTACTTCTAACATTAAATTCTAATTAACATCAGTGCATAAAAGTGAAACGAAGATATTTCTAAGGTTTTATTTAGTTTTCTTGAAAGTTTCTAACCAACGTAAATAACGAATAAGCAGTTTTCATAATCTGTGAACAAAAAATCATTAAAATAGTCGAGTGATAAGGGATCTCGGCAGCTGACAAGAAGTTGTCGGTCCATCTAAGACAAATGATTGTGTGAAGAGCATATTCTATTTTTAGGGATATTTTCTTCATAATACATTAAGCATCATCAACGGTGAAATAATTTTGAATATTATAAAAAAAAAGTACTACTTACCGAAGTGAAAGTGGTAAGCGACAGTGAGAACATTTTAAGGCCTGTAATCATGATAGGAGTTTTAGAACGTTCCATAAAAAGTTTTAAGCTTCTCTTAAATGATTCTGACCGAGGAATCCATTCGCTGTCGTATGCCGCAAATATTAGTTCTTGACTCTAAAATTTTATTTTGGTATTACTTTTACATTAATACGTTATAAGCTGTAACTTAAATTTGAAAAAGTAAAATGCAGAAATAAGAAAATTTATTTATTGTTCTAAACATTCGGTTATTTGAATATTACAAACAGATACTCCAATTCCATTTTTTTGTATAGATTTGGGATGAAAACGGAATGTGTAAAATTTTTACCTCATAAAGCAGCTGGGTTCCTAAAAATCCGGGCATAAAAATTTGAGAAGTCACAACGAAAAAGTACATTACTAAAAACACTAGGGTTTCAGTAGATGACGGCTGAAAGTAATAAATTTCGTTAGGCAAATTTATAATTAAAAATATTTATTACTATTGTCAAACTATTATTTAATACAAAGCTATTTATTTATAGAATATTGTACTCACCAAAAGCAATCCGCACATAACCACGCATATTATAATGGATCCCACACCTAATTGAACAAACATTGTAACACTTAAAATATCTTGAATGACCTTATGGTATCTAAAAAAAAACAAGAAAAAAATTAATATCTTCAAAGTGTTTGGTTCAATCAGCTTCAAACATTTTAACTTACTTCAAAATAACATCGTAGTGCCTGAAGTGACCGCCAAGCCTAGCGTAAGAAATTATTTCTTGTAGTTGTTTCGATAATTTATTTTCTTCTTTAGATAATTTCAAATTTCTTATTTTAATATTTAAAAGTCTTAATTGAGATATAGCTATGAACAAAAGTCCCGCAATAAACGAATCTATACTGACATTATAAATCATATGCCCGTACATACCGAACGATTGATATATAAACCAAAACAGATAATAAGACCGACGATTTTCATCGCTTAAGAAATAATATTTGCATATCGGTAATTCTGATTCAGTACCACGTATCATATTTAAAAATATCGGAACAAACACTTGACTTGAAAACGCAATGTTTGAAAAGTAAAAATATATCTTAAAATAAAATCTATAGGTCTTATGAACTTTATACAAAAGACCGTTACTGTTTTCATAGTCGCCCATAAATTCATCGCTGTCAATTATATCTAACGCTTCCATAATTTTATTGCGCATTAAAAGGATCGTAAGAAGTTTGGAAGCAACGGATAATTCAGTAAAATAAAATATAACTTCACGGATCATTGTATCAATTTTTCGAGGCGTGTAAATTAAGTTTACAGTTAACAGGGCGTTATAACACAAGAAGGTAAGCAGCAGATAGAAAATAGAAAAGTAGTTGTAATATTTTGATGGGTTCCTTCCTCCCCAGATTCCAAAAACCATCCAACATTTATAATTATTTTCAAACATTTTCGACTGATCGGACGGCATGATCAAGACGTAATGAAATACTCCTACAAATTAAGTTTAACACAACTTAACGTCTAATATTAAAAGAGCAAATAATTTTTCTTCAATTGAAAAAAATAATCGTGCTGCGGAGATGTATCATTATGTATTTTACACCTATTATAACGCCCTGCCTATTACTCAATTCTATTCTATCATGCATGAAGTAATAACTAGCTACTTGTACTTATTAGAAAACGTGCCATACATAATGATGTACAATACGTTCTCTGGTAAGTACATTATATACATAGCAATAGCTATGTAATATTATTAAGAACCGTCTTTAGTACTATTTCATTATTTATTTATTTCATTTTTATCAGTGAACACTGGTAAAATTATTAAATAATATTATTTATATAACTTCTGTCAATTTCCTATAAATATAAACTAACCAGCTAAATTAGAGACACTCTCTCGGGACTCTAAGTAGAAGTTGAAATTGAGAGGTCACAATAATGTTGTAGTTCTTAATTCAGTGTTATATCCTGGATTGTAAAAGAGAAGTAGATTGAAGAAACAATGGACGTGTTCGCAATTTGGAAGCGGTGCAACCCTTCGGGTGCGTTTTAATTGCAGGGGTTGTTCGGTGGGGACGATTCATTCATACGAAAATCCTCAGCGCTTAATTCCTAAGAGCATCGAATGCCGCGCACGGTTCATTTAATGCATACTGATATTGTAACTTTGGATAGGCTCTTAGACTTGATGGATATCAATTCCACCACAGGGAATGTTCATTTAATTCATTTGTGTAACAAAATGAAGCAAGACGTATATACAGAATAATATTTAGTTATTTTAGCCTAAAAGAGTTTCTCTGGAGTTTAGGAGACAAAAAATATTCGATAATATTAGATACAATGGGCTTGTGTTAAATTTCTGAAATGTGTACCCTTACAATAAGCTGTCTTGTGTGTACTTTGTATCTGATAAAAGAAAGATACGAGTATAAACAACTACTGCTGATATAGCTCATATTTTTTTACATAGCCATACTTTACAATACTCTACATTACAGTTACTTACATGGGCTTTTCTATATCTAAATTATTCTCAGGTAGAATAAAATATCTATATAAAATAAAAGAATAAGATACGAGTAGCATATGAAATAAAAATACGCTTCAACTTTTTTACTAAAAACTGTTCCATTTTTATCAAAATAAACTCAAACTAGTAGTAATTCTAATCTTTTCGCAAATTCTAAATCTGTTTCAGAGTTTCACAGTCTATTAATTGCAATTAAATAAATAATAATGTAAAAATTATTAAAACAGATAAGATAGTTTCACATTGAAACCAGTGCACTTGATCAAACCAATCAATATCCCACCCACCTACATATACCCAAGCGAATTTTATCCAATTTTCACAAATAAACGAGTTACCTATTGGAAAAGCGATGACTCATTTTTATTATATCTTCTTCGGCGGTACTTTATTTGTGACGATAGACATTACATTAGAGTAGGCCTCGTTATCTGTCATTTATAGTAATTACTCACTTTTAGTTTATACCACGACTATACCATTACATAGTCGTCTTAAGCATAAACAGATACTAATAAAGCCTGTTGGCTTTCAAGCAAATGAAGTTGATTTCAATTTCATTTCTCCGCTTTATTCGCATCGTTCCTAAGATTCATTTACTCGTTCTGCAATAACAATAAAAGGGAACGCGGTCTTTCTGCAAATATACTCGAAAGCTTCTACCGCGGCCTCTCTTTAATTACACAACAGTAAACATACCGTTCAAAAATTAGCTTACTCTGAGCTAACAGGGTAGAAACTGCGTCTTCATTTATCTGCCTGAGCAGCACTAATTTTTGATAGACAAACACATTACGAATGAAGGAATTATTATTCACAATTCAAATAAACAATTGAATATTGAATACAAAAGTTTAAATACTGTTTTCATATAATTTTTGTACCTTACATTCTCAGTACAAAGTAGTAGACACTCCATAAAATAATTATATTTCAGTTTTATATACTAATGTGTTAGGTCAAATACTTCATTTACTTTATACAACTTAGATCTGGTAGTTTCAGGATATAAAACTGATTACTTATTCATCGGACATTAAAAAAAAATTCTGTGTCAAATATGACTCAGAATATTATTCATTGATACTTTTGTTTGTGAATTTCAGATTAAATAACAAAGGTAGATAACGCCGGCCGGCCTCTGTCCTTGCTGAAGGCAAAATACTCAGCTACTTCCGAATAAACACACGCGTTAACGCACACACATGCAACAAACTACGCTAGTTTTCGTTAGTATCTATCGTACAAGTTGTCGTGCAGTAAGTTTACCTACAAAATGCCGCTTGTGCAATTAAATGGTGTAAAAACTACACAAAAATAAAATAAAAAGTTGCGTGTACTACCGTACACTCGTAAGAAGTGAAACTTCTTTATGACGTTATTTTTCAAAAAATAAATATCATATATCGACGTAAGGTATAACGACATAATACTTATAAACCAGCAATATTCGTGACAATTCTTATTTCAAGTGCAATAAAAGTTAAGGAGCGAGACCTGAGTAAATATTTCGCGATCTGTGGTGTGAATGAAGTAAGTTTGTGGAATGTGATGTGTGTAGCTATTTACATTGTGGACTAAATAAAATAATATTGTTTGTAATGTGATATTTCATTGTAGTATTAATTTGGTCCTGTTTGTGTTTGAAAATGTTTTTTGTTTTATTTTATAAATTTTTTTTGAAGGATTGTATATAACTACTCTCAATAATGATAAAACATTTTATCTTAACCCCGATAAAGAAGTTTTACTTCAAAAAGATAGCGTTACGGATAAATGTGACGCGTAACGTAACGGATAAATGTTACGCGTAACGAAAAAATGTTGCACTAAATTTTTTGACAACCCCGATAAAGAAGTTTCACTTCAAAAAAGTCTGAAACATTAAAATTTCACACGTGCATACAAAAGACGTAGGTACTGAGGGAGTGTTGTCAGGAGTTCGTATTCGTAATAGCCAAGAAATGTGGGAACAAACATATTTATTTTGGCATAGTACCTATTTCAATTCACCTCCCAGGGTATTTAAAAAAAAAGTAAAACACTTCAGTCTCTCACACATGTTTTAAAAAATGGCTTCACTTTCTTATTCTACGTGTGTTATCTACCTTTATTTGATCTAAGTTTTGAATAATAATTCGCCGCTATGTACTGCTAACTTTATATGGCAGGAATGCATTTAAATGTATGATAAATTTGTCATAATACAATCAGCAGTATCATTTATTTATTGCCTATAGACGTTGTTTATGTCTTAAATAATAATAATCGTTCAACTATAGACCTAAAGTTAAAGTTTACCTTAAAAACTGTTCATGCTTATTTAGTTTGTCGTTGTCTATGCATATAGAGGAGCTGACGACGTATCGGTCCTTTGTGGTCTAAACTGAAAGTTTATTCCGGACATACAGAAACTTTTGCGGTTTGTATGTATATTCATGTTTAAAATACTTTATTTGTCTATTCAACTCTATTATTTGAAATTATTTCAATGTTCTAGTACAAGGTTTAAGAACTTAAGCAATGATTTTCTATTTTGGTACTAGTAACTTTAAATCACATAAATGCAAAACATTAATATTCAGTCACCAGATCCGTTAATCAATAAGTAAAATTTGAATTAGGTATAATATTTTTCTCACTAACAATAAAACATTAAAATATTGTATTTTGTTATTTCGATGAAGCACATTACAAATCAATTTTATTTAATGTGTGTAGAATATATTTACTTAAAATTTTGTTTTGTATACAAAAAATAAATGTTAACATTATTATTTTTTATTTAACACATCATGCACTTTTGGTGCATTGGCGGACATTGTAGAGGATGCCTTTGTTTGAATGCCTTGAATCGTATTAAAATAAACTGATCAGCCATTACATCAACCACACATAACATATATAAACCTATCATACATACTAGAACTAATAGATAATAAATATTTTTATGAGTGGGAGAGACATGTTTCGAGACATGAGTATCGAATTGATGGGAATGATACCATACCACTGTCTGAGAGGTAATCCATGTTATATCTATCGTTACCTTTTAGTCAGTGAGTGGTATTACTAGAGACTCAAATCTCGCCTCTCCTAAGCTTGGAAGAGGGGTAAAAATAGCAGCAACTTACTGATAACTCCACGGGCGATGGTAGTTACTTCATTAACAGTCTACTGCTGAAAATAAACATGTCCTTAGAAAGGAGGTTTTGATCTACTATGGTCTACAACGATATAAATTGTCACTTACTATCAGTTATTAGTTTTTCCCTATCTTACAAAAAAAAGTTACTCCAAATATACACATTTCTATTAATTAGTTTGTGTTAAACCCAAAAAGTCATATTGTAAAACATGTCTGAAAATTTTATGAAGCATATTTCCAATAACATTTTGTAAGGATCACATTTTTATCTTATTGATTATTAGTATTGTTCTTCTGTTTCTGAGGTGCAGATATCAGTGCATTTTTTCTAACGTTAAAATTATTGTTGAGTAGTTTTTATATCTGTTGTTCAAAAATTATTCAATAAATGTATGTAGAACAGCATGTCTAATTTGAGTTTTAACCAAAAACAAAATATTATGACTAAATGAAATGCCTATGTTAGTACTAGTACAATGTTGGTAGCCCCGTAAAATATTAATCGTTAACTTAAATTTTATAGTTAAATATATATTCACAATTATTTTCAGCAAAACTTATATATTTACAGCAGGTCTTTCAGTTGCAAGCAAATCTACAACTCGCTAATGTTAATGACTGAAATATAAAGTCCCTTTGGCTTGACTTTAATTAAAAATATTAATTGCCCGTCTTGCTAAAATCTAGGTCAGGAAATACTGAATCACTCTGTAGTTATTCGTAGTTTGAATAAAGGCTTTCGAGTCATATTCAAGACTTTATTATTAATAAACTCAGTTTTACATTTACGTCCAGTTATTGTTTGCGTTTTTAAACTCTATAAGGAGGTTATTTTGTAATTAAACTATGTCATATAAGTGCTTTACTAGTTTTTTAAAATAATCGTAATTCAAATCAATTTAAAGACCACAATTATTTGGTAAGAAACATGCACTTTCATTTCTCCTTTAAAACTAGCAAACTTGCTAAGAATGAAATTGCCATAACTTTGACTTTCCTTTAAACCAAACCTCTTGACTAGTTCTTTTATCTATAATATGTACATCGTACGAATTAACTAGTATGAAATAAAATACTATTTCACTCATTAATTTATTTATTCAGCAATCAACGGACCCCGGCTTGTTACATGAAACTTTTTCGTCAAGGAAACTGTAGAACAAACTCGACTCTTGAACACATCTACTGAATCAATATACTCGTAATTAAGAACTTAAATGGAAAGGCTTTTACGTGTCTACACTTCAACTTCACTTAGTACAATCACTTTACAATATATGAGAAAAACGAACTAACTTTGTAATATTAAGATTATGAAATTTAGCACAGTTAAAGTTTAAATGGAGAATTGCAGAGAGGTAAAAAAATATAGTCGAATTTCGATCACTGCTTATAACACAGAATAACAAGTTATTGTGCGTTATTAAGTGAATATTAATTTCGTTGCATAGCTAGCAATTGAGACAATTAAAATCTTACTTTCTTAAATACATTTTGTTTTGTAATGTAAGTATGTTTATGCACTATTATAATGCAGCGAAAAGTTCGCGAAACGGAGATACAGTTGAAAGAAGTCGCGAGAATAGCGCACACACACCTTAATGATGGCCGCGGGCGACGGCTCATTGTACTGAGCTCTGCTTATGGACTCCGGAAAATTATAGTTATAAAACTTGCTAGAGTTTCACGCGCATATCCTCAACTGGCTATGAGTAATTTAGTTTTTCACGCCCTGCGTAAACTTCAAATTAGTGGGCTTTTCCCGTGGCAACAAAATAATAAGTAAATATTAAAGATAAATTACTATACTTTTATTTGTTGTTAAAATATTATATATTTTTGTTTAATACGTGAAAGTATGGTCGAAGATATGTCGAATGTTTTGTCCACTTATGACTAATAAAATATAATATGTTTTTTTGTTCTATTTCGTTGATCAGAATAATATGATAAATGTTCATGGGCATAGTCGTTTAACGTGGTATGGAGAAGGCTATGTTCGGCGTTCCTCAAAGGGATTATTTCAGAAACGAGGTAATCCGTCAGAAAACCAGGGTCATTGACATAGGTCACGGGATTAGCAAACGGAAGTGGCAGTGGGCTGGCCATATTTGCCGTAGAACCGATAATGTTATAATCGTTGGGGTAAACGGGTTCCTGAGTGGAGACCTCGACAAACGTTGAGTGTGGTCCATATGCCAGGTGGAGTGATAATTTGCGCAAGAAGGCGGCCAGGAGCTGGATGCAAGTAGCCGAGGATTGAACCAAGTGGTGTGCAATTGGAGATGCCTATTTCCAACAGTGGACTGCGGTAGGCTGATGATGATGGCTGACGGATAAAAACAATACGTTTTTTAAGGAAAATAATATTTTGAGGTAACATACTTAAAAAGCATTAAATACTACAAAAGATTATTTAAAATGGTAATTTAAATGTTGATTAATGTTTAGTTTTAACGATTTGTAGTATTTGTGATGATTATTACATTTACATTTATTTGATCACAATGATTTGGAAAGGATTTGTATGCGACTAACTGTAATACCTTAACACAAACTTTAGATCTGCAATAATAGAACTTTTTTGTGAAGTAATGAATTCAAACCACGTAATTGGTTTCTCTTTCGTGAATAAAACCATCTAGTGACTGTCTCGCGAGGTCACAAACACTCACCAGACAACTGTGTTGTTTTCTAGCAATTTTTCTCTGCCGCACACCGACTTCCTCTTTTTTAATTAAGTGAAACTAAGAGGCCCTTTTGTTTTCTTGGCCTGCCCAGTCTCGCTAATTGCCCGCCAGTCAGTCACTTGTCATCAAATAAAGCTTTGCTTTATTTGCCTATTTTTTCCGTCACTTGTGCTTATGAAATCTAAAAACAAAACTTTGAGCTTCCATTTAATTTCTTAAAGAATGTTATAAGTAATATTTAAAAAATAATTAGTATAAATTATTTTAAAAGCCTTGTAGTTTTAATCCTATGTAAGTTACTCAAATCTTTCCGATTGTAAATTACCTTCTTGTATTTATGAAACGAACGAAATCAAATGTACGACGAGTCTTCGTACCTATATTCTTTTTTAAAATGTTGGTGTAACATACGTGAGATAAGTTTTAAGGAAATAAAAATTTTGAAGAAGATTTTTTTTTAATGTTTTGAAGGACAATCAATCAAACAGTTCACCCGATGGTTCAAGCACTTAGGGCTCTTATGCATTTGTACTTTGAGTACCCTGCCACAGTAAGAAAATTCTGCTCTTATTATTATTATTTCCATTTTTAAATAAACATATGAAACAAATACATCTAATAAGAAAAAAAAATAGTAGAAATAAGATTGCAAGTTGACAGAAATTTATTTCTGCTCATCACAGAAAGCAGAAATTTCCATATTTGTCTTTTATGAACGATTGGCTTTACCTTTATTATAATGTTGCAGTCCCATAACTTTATTCGAAAAGAGTACTACATATATAGCCTGTTCAAAATAGACATTAACCCGTGCATTAATTCCCAATAAGCTGAATATTTGCAGGAACGTAAGAGAAACACTAATGAAATCCTTAAAAGTCCCCGTTTCTTTTTCAAGATCAAAGGTCGTATAAATGGGTTTCTGAATTTTTTAAACAATCGGTTAGTTTTTCGATAAAGGTAGTTTAGACAAAATTGTAGATCAGGTAATTATCAACTAAAATTATATCATTATACATTTTCTCAAAGATTATCATAATACATATATATCATATCTGAGAAAAAGTCATTCCAAAGTTAGCTGTATTCTCCAAAAAATGTACACACCGCCTGTGACATAGTGTACGAGTCGCATTTTTACAAATTTATATTATTTTTCTTCAAGTGTTCAATATAAAAACATTCGAAACAGTTGACAACATTTTTTACAATTTACCATAAAAGCAAACCACATCGACTTATTTTAGTGAAATTACCGCAACTTTACTCTCATAATCAAAGTTTTCGGCTTTGATTCTACTGTAATCTACTACACAATTATGTTCATAAACCTAAATAGGAACATGAGTTGTACGTTTTTGTTGCTCTTATAATAAAACTAAAGTTGTCGGGTTAATAAATTGAAAGATATCCATTATGTGAAGTGTATTATCACCGTCGAGTGTATTTACATTGATATCATCATTCTGCAGCATATTAAATGAATGTTCCAGTATTTGGTGATAAGACAAGAGGCTGACGACGAAGAAATATTGCCTATATAGGTCTTTTTTACAGGCTAATTTGATATGTGCTGTTGGCCGAGTGGTTTCAGCGGTCGCCATGCCGCTTGCTACTGCGCCAAGTGTCGTGGGTTCAAATCCCACGCGGTACCTACAACACTTTGTGTGATCCACGAATTTTTGTCCCGAGTCTGGATGTTCTTTGTGTCCGTTTCATGTATGTCTGTAAAGTCCCCCACGACACAGGATGTTTATTCCTAATGTGGGAGTTGTCTTTAAAAAAAAAAAAAAATCTTTTTACAATCTATTCCTTATCGAACAGATTACATACGTAATTTTTATTGTTTGTTTGCTCATAACTGTGCTACACACCGGGTAGTAGGTAGCCATTAATTCTCTACGACTCAGTTTTACAACATCGCTACAGACGAAGTATAGTGCTAAGGATGACTTGTACGACATATGTCAAACCTTATAGTCGTTCCAATAGTTTATTTAACTTTTGACAGCTCTAATACTTAATCAAATAGTGATACCCTGACCCGTTACCTATTCGATTTCTTTCATCGATCGATTTTATGCATTAAGAAGTTTTAATCGATTTAACAAACTCATTATTTTATAGATAATTTCGTACTTCATATTTCTATGTGTTTCAATGTGCGACCTCCTTTGTCAAAATAAAGAAGAAATGGATTAAAAGAATGTTGTTCAAATATGACGGTTCTATGTCATGAAAAAATATATAAAAGGAACTGAATTTTCAAAATGTATTATTGTATTGTGTTGTAATTCAGTGGTTAATATTGTATTTGTTAAACTATTGATGATCTTTATTAAATCTCTCTATGTCTATTTTAAAATAATGTACAGTATTTCAATGAGTAACCTTCAATATAGTTGAGTATTTATATTCCTCCGTATTGATTTATTTGTGAATTCTCACGTTTGGTTGAGTTGAGCGTATCGTTCCTGCCTTCGTTACTGTCAAAATGCCAAAAAAGAAAGTACTCAAAGGACAAACAAGAGAGTTTGTCTTGCGACTTCGTGAATACTTTGAAAAGGAAAGCCGTAATGGTGGGCCTCTTATACCAGTGACTCAAGTTAGAGACCGTGTTGCAGCAGCATTAGGTATTAGTGCTCCAACAGTGGCAAAAATAACAAAAGAAGGCTACGGCAGCAGTGGCATGGAACAGAATAAGCTATCTACACCTAAGAAAAAACGTCCGCCTAGTAAAGTTACAGCCGTTGATAATTTTGACGCTGATGCTATTCGTCGTCATATATACGACTATTACCAAAGAAAAGAGATTCCAACATTAAAAAAACTAACACAATCTCTTCGAAATAGTGGTTTGTTCCGTGGTCAAAAATCTTCTCTGACAAAGGTATTGAAAGACATTGGAATGTTATTCCAAAAATGTGACAAACGAAAAATTTTAATGGAACGCAATGATATTGCTTTGTATAGATGCGATTTTTTAAGACAAGCAAAAAAAATAGAAGATTGGTCGAATGTTGTTTTCACAGATGAAACTTGGCTCAATGCGAATCATACGCTGTCAAAAACTTGGACTGACAACACCGTTGGCTCCACTTCTACAGTACCAATGGGAAAAGGCGAACGACTGATTATTTGTCATGCAGGAACAGTAAAAGGATTTGTGCCAGGCGCTCTATTAGCTTTTAAATCCCAGAAAACAGGAGATTATCATGAGGAGATGAATTCGAACGTGTATGAAAAGTGGTTCAGAGAAATGCTTACATCACTCGAAGAGCCATCAATAATATTTATTGATAATGCACCTTATCACTCTCGTCAAATTAATAAAATACCAACACAGGCCAACAAAAAACATGAAATTATAAACTGGCTCCGTGACAATGGCGAAGAGGTGAATGAGTCCCTACTAAAAGTAGAGTTAGTAAAGATATTAAAAACAAAGAAGCTGCCAAAACGATACGTCATAGATGAAATGGCAGCAGAGCATGGGCATACCGTCCTCATAATTCCCCCATATCACTGCCAATATAATGCAATTGAAATGATCTGGGCACAAGTTAAAGGATATGCTGCGAGGAACAATACAACTCCTCCTTTCACCGCAAGAAAAATGCTGAATTTACTGAAAAATGCGTGTGAAAAAGTAACTCCAGAAAACTGGGCGAATGTTGTAGAAAAAACAAAGAAGGTGATAATGTCGGATTGGGATCGGGATGTTGCATTCGACAATTTATCTATCCAAGAAATGATAATCAATATTACTGAGAACTCAAGTGATGATGATTCCTGGTCATACGAAGAAGACGATTCTTTATAATTAAAATTAGTATTACAGTACCTCTTTTGGTTGTTTTATTTTTAATCCATAAATTACTACGAATTTCAACATTTTGTACCTGTTCATTACAAGTAGGTACCGCAGGTAGTTTTTATTTGAACCAACTATAGTAAGTCTAAACAATTATTTTAGATTCATTAATTTGCGGCGAATACATTCGATCACATTACTAGGTACGAGTACGATGGAACTGTTTTCATTACGCAAATTATTTATGCATTGAAACAGAGACATTTAGGGCGTTTTAATGCAAAATAATAAAGCTTTTTACGTGATTTGATATAAAATATAATCACAATAATTTTATTGTATGTTTTATTAATATAATCGATAATCGATTTATTTCAAAACCGTTTTTATAGTCTGTGGTCATTAATTACGAATGACACATCCCTAAGTAGGCGGAGCCCGCCCATAAAGTACAGTATTATCTGTAGTACATTGTATTAAAAATTATTACAAAACTTTATGTGCGTGATCTGTCAAAAGTTAAATAAAGTATTGGAACGACTATAGTTTGATCGTTTTGTATTGCCCATAATGGCATAACCAGGCCTAACCGAGTGCAGCTCTCATTGTTTGGTTGTATAGAAAATGAACGAAACAAGAGACATTAACCCTGTCGTATTACATATGTATATATATAAATCATAAAAAACACTTTCAAATATGATACTTAAAATTAAAGTTTCTTTCATACTCCTATAGTAAATTGAAAAACTTTAAATTCGAACCACGAAAGACGATAATATTGGAAAGTAAATTATCTGGAAATCGTCTGTGTGTGTCCTATTTAGTATGCATTAATCACAAGCTCTTGGCCAACGGCGTGATTGAAACTAAATCCCTTCGGACGGCGCTTACTGCCGACTGATTACTGCCCGCTGCGCCACTATAACGCGGATTAGGATATTTAAATTGAACAACCAGTACATAGGCTTCCTCTAATAGAATGAATCTAGTAACTCTTTGGACAACACATGGACGCACACATCAATATCTATCTTCAATTAAATCTACGCCGTAAAAGTTGTTAGATTAATCAGATGTTAGAAAAAGTGAAAGCGAGTTTGTTGTTAATTAAAATGTGTGGACTTAAAAGAAATAAGTACCACAGCAAAGTCTCAGAAGTGCTTTTAGTAGTATAAAATATTGACTTTGTGGTAACAAGCTGATGAAAACATTTTTTGTTAGAAAACTAAACTTTTTAAAAAGTTAACCTTCTTGATTAAGTTACTTAAATTATAATTATTAATAGAAACATTTCAAGTTTTTTTACAATATTTTCTGGCTATAATGGCTAGACACGTATCATTGACGAACAATGTGATTAAATATTTAGTGAACTTCGTAAATACGAACATAAAATAGCAGAGTAATAAGAATAATAATATGGTAAATAATTATCATGACCGTAGAAAATTACTCTATAAAATGACAAATATCTAAAAACTCAAATTATATACTACGTTAATTATTTTTTTATGTAATTGGGAAAAAACGCGTATACGTATCGCCTGATAGTTAGTGATTACCGCTGCCCATGGACAACCGCACCCGTATCCTCACCCACTCGGTGAAACACAGTGCAAGCGCTATTTCACACCTGTTATCTGTGAGGCCTTATCTCTCCAGTTGCCAGCCGGCCCAATAATAAACAAACAAACTGGAACTCACAGGTTTGCTTGGCCTTGAGTTGGTGGAGTTTTGGAGACGAATATGTATGGCTAAGAGTACAATGTCTGACCTGGATAGGATATTGAAGGACCGCAACGAATTCAAATTCAATATTACGAATACCAACGCATACGTCCTAAAGGAACTTGCAATTCGTGAGCGCCTTTTGACCCTGTGCCTCCGTAGAATCCTTTAATACTTTGCCCACATTGAGAGGAGAGGGTAACATAGAGCGTAGCTCGTTGCGCTGGGCGGACCAAGTTCGCACTACTCTCGGCACTACGATCCATGCTGCCCTACACACTGCTCAAGATAGAAACAGGTGGCTAGCTATCACTCGCACAAGAGAACCCTCAGAATTGAAGATAACGACACAAGGAGAAGAAAAATTTTTTATCGAAATAAAATTTATATTAAAATTTAATTTAAACCATATTTAATTTATTTACAACATTCGGTTTCCTAGAGCTATGAAGACCCCGAGTCGCATGGAATCAAATTCTGTAATCAATGAAGACGGTTCGCTAGGCATTAATTACTGCTGAAGAACTTATTGTTTTCTTTAACTCTAATGTCAGATAATAACCAAAAATAGAAATGAACTATAGCAACTCTATTGAAAATAATAATAGTGATGCTAGCAAAGTAGATGCTGGTTATTTTAGCCACTTTTTCTTCTTAAAAAGCCTAACTACATTAGGTATAAATCCTGAGTCGCGATGCCTCGCGACTGAGGATTTATCACTACAAACATACATGAACAGCAAGCACACACTACTCTATCTATATAATATATATATATTATTTTTGTCTGTTTAAATATTCAACCAGTATCCATATTACATCTAGATTACGTGTAACTTTAATAAACGATTTGCTGCAGCAATGTATCAAAGATCGGCGAGTAATGCACATATGTTTGCAATTTTCCAACGGGAAACAATTAACAGTCTAGTTGTGCACAATAAGAGTAATTACAAACACCTGAAACGGTGCACAGTAATAAATCCATTTAGTGTTGAAGGGGCTGCTGATTCCTCCGACAAAAACCGAAGCTGCAATGGTCGTGCGCCAATTTAAACTTCTCACTCGCATGCAGCTGTCGGTAAACTCATTAACGTTTAAGTTTGACTACACAACCCTTTAATTAGTGACCTGTTTTGTTTTATTATGCACAATAAACAAATTGATATATACTAATACCGATGCTTAGTATTTTTTTTGTATTTACGAAATAGCAAAATTACGCTACTACTCGTACAGTATATACCTACTTACAGTATATACCTTAATGCTATACTGGAATACAATATATTATATATCAGTAAATATATAAATTTAGCGTGGTTTTATTGTAGTGAAAGACGCTTTTGATTAGTCGGGCTACGAATATTTGTGCATATGCTATAGCTATTCATTTTACATTGAAAGATATATTGAAAAATTGCCCTGAATATAAATTTTAACGACAACAAAAATGACTAGTTTCAAATATAGAAAATTTGAAATATATTTGTTATACTGTATTCTTGATACACATATGTAAATGCTGTTTTGTATTGTTGTAGCCACAAGGGTCGTAAAAATGATAGTAAATACGATCATAAACATAAACAACCCATCAGAGGCAAACGCCCACAACCACTCAGCCTCTATAATCAGTGTCCGACGTTCGTAACATATTAAACTTTTTTCTACTCACCGCTCTGACAGAAAAAACGAAGAGTTCTTTTTGTGCTTCTGAAAAAGTGGTGTAATTTATTTTCTCTTGGTGCAATATTTAGTGCTGTCCATTACTACAGTTCGCGACCGAACATTATTCACAGACATCCATCTTTTTTTCTCGGTCGCAGGCGCGTGCGGTCGTCCATATTAACTTTTTCATTCATATTCTTCCCAATCTTTCCGATATTACTAGAGGTTTTGCTACAAAACGATATTAATTTGACTGCCTCTTTGACGCGGTGGTAATGTATGCAACTTGTTTCATACTTTTACAGCTGAAAAAATATGAACCTGAGACTTCAAGCACAGCTGTGCTTGAGGTCTCAGGCTCGATTCCCGGGTCGGACTAAATCTTTGTAATATTACTTACGGAGTTTAAGTGTTTTTTTTTGTATAATATGTACTTATTTACAAAAAAAAGTATACATGTATTTATATTACTTGTCTAGTACCCATAACACAAGCTTGGGACTAGAAGGTGAGATTTATTTAATTATGTCACTCTTGTTTTTGCCTTAAAGTCCCCGCAGGCTACAAACTTTTAGTCGGCCGATAGTTTGATCGGGTTGGCTTTTGGCTTATTTATCGACCAATACCAAATCGTTGTAATGTGTGCACTGTCAACAACAACAACACTGATTAACAGCACGAATTAACTATGGGCCCATTAAAAGTCTCTTATACCGATATGTTGACATGTTGACATTAAAAAATTAACAAAAATTTTAATGACTTCTACATATCTTTACGAAAAAGGATACGAGTGTCTTATGAAATATATGGGTATTACTCATGCAGCATAATTTTATTAAAGTGGTTACGAGGAAATACTAATTACTATTATAATAATAATGAGTTTGTTACATTAAATACATTGTAATGTTTAACATACAATTTTGTGGTTCTGTTCATGACTTTATTTGGTGAAGAATTTTACATTTTAATTACTTTTATAAGCATCTTAGTAAGAGGCTAATGGACACCAGATTTACATTTTAAGAAACTAATATGGACTATTTTAGTTTCCTAGTTTAATTTATACTACAATTCATTACTATTATTGAAAACTGATGATTTACTGCATAGTATTGAGGAGGGAGACATTTTGCCAGTACTTTTCACATGCCTTTGCTTCATTTACTTCAACCAAACTATTCCAACATTAAAACTAGTTTGTAATGTGTACATGTTTACTTATCAAGCTGTTAGGAGATGTGTCGCTACTCGCGGTTGCAGACAGACTTCCGCCGGCGTCGTCGCATGGCTAATGCGATTTGCACTTAGCTCAATCACCACCTAATGCACTCCTTAACGTGGCCGATATACAAGTTGTTCCAAAAATTTATAGCCACAGAATAAATACAATCTCTTCTGTCATGAAACTGTTTTGGATTGACGGCCAATTTCAACACAAACATCCTTTGTAAAAATCATTGACCACCTATTTGTATTTTTTTAATACGTTTAAAGATTAATCTATCACTCTTCTTTTGTTTGCAACAATGGACATCTCCTGGCAAGCTTTTCATGCTATGATTTTCTATGATTGTAAACGAGGGTTAAACTTCAAGGAATCTCAAGAAAATTTACAAGCTGCTTTCGGAGACTCTGCTCCTTTGTTAGCAACAATTACTTATAGGTTTCGTGAATTTAAACGTGGTTGAGAGAACTTAAACGAGGACCCTTAGACCCGGCCGACCACCAACTGCAGTAACTCATGAAAACGTCATCACGGTAGAGAGGTTATTGTGAGAGAATAGACATATTACACATCGAGAGATACTGGCTGAACTAAACATTAGATCACAGACAGTTTCCACCATCTTGCATGGACACCTTAAAGTCAGGAAGAAAGGTATTCGCTATGGATACCTCATTCTCCCACCGATGAGCAGAAACACCGTCGTGTTGATTAGTGCAAATTTATGTTAGAAGAAAGGAGGAGCTTCGCAAAACGTATCGTACATAACTGATGAATCATGAAAATAATCATGAACATAATATATACCTACGATCCTCTCACGAAGCAGTAATCCACACAGTTTGAACGGTGCGAGTGTTTGAAGTGGACGACTTGCCCACAAAAAATTGTTCGCGGTCGGAGCGTTAATATAAAAAATAATAGCGGTTTTCTTTCGACGCAGTGGACCAGTAGCAGTAATTCCGCTAGAAGACCATGGAACAGTTACTAATGAATGGTATAGCGAAGTTTGTGGGTGTGCCTCAAGCTTTCGGGGAGTTGAATAGCAAGCGCCCAAGGAGCGGCGTCCGTAGCATTCTTTTTCACCAGGATTACGCGCCTGCTCCCACAGCTGCTAGAACTATGGGCTATTTGACAGGTTCGGGGGTACAAATGTTACCTCATCCCCCTTTTTTTAATTCCCACGGGAAAAAAAAATGCTTCGTGGGCGAAAATTTAGCACTGCGTTCACTGCAGGCGAGGTCATCGAGAAATTTCTACAGTTATGTTTCGATCCTCAAGACACGTTTTTTAAATGTTTTGAAAGCAGATTCACCCAAATACATAAGTGCATTGGGATTGGAGGAAGATATTTTAAAAAGTAAATAAAATCTTTTATATTCGAACCGTTTTTCATTTCACTAACTATTTTCAGAGCAGCCCACGTATAGCATACAGTAGTCAGCGAAGAAGTGAACCGTCCTTAGTGTCTTTCATATTCTTTTTTTTTTATGTACCGGGCAAACGAGCAGACCTATCGCCTGATGGTAAGCGATTACCGCCGCCCATGAACACCCGCAACACCAAAGGCATTACAAGTGCGTTGACGGCCTTTTAGGAAGGAGTACGCTCTTTTCTTTTTCAATTCAATAAAAAATTCAAAGTATTCAAAGAACTATCATTTGATATTCAAATATATCTAATGCCTTATTTTCTAGACATTTTGACTTTACTGTAACTACTGCAATTATTTCGAAATTTTTTTTGGTATGATTTCAACACTTCCACAATCAAATCTAATCCGCTCAAAGCTCACTGGGATGTTGTTTATATGTCAATACATTTCAATTAAATTGAGTATTTCTTTTTTTTAATCTAAACTGCTTTTTAATCTTTAAATATAGGTATTACAACAAAAAAGAAATGTTAACAGTAACAGTCTCATTTGTCAAGTACATATTTTTTGGTTTGTAAAAGTGATAGTGGAGGTGGAGGAGGATAATAATAACATTATGTACCCTATTTACACTTTTATTACATTTGAAATTTATTGTATTCCTATTTTTATATTTGTGTGAACTTGCTTGTGAATGATGTGGTCTCCCATAAGTGAGGAAGCACATAACTTGTTATTCTACTAATTACATTTGTTTTGTTTTTGCGTATTCCTCGTTGTGAGATCCTTAAATAAATAAACACGACGGCTTCTTACTTGACGACGATTAAGTTGTTTTAGCGGTCTACCTATGTATGTTTTCATGTTACAGTTACGATGAAGCTCCTAAACTACTGAACCGATTTTCAATAGTCAATAGATTTTTAATAATGGCCGGAGAGTCATAGGCTGTATTGATTTTAATAAGATTAATAGACGTTCTACATATTCGGCAAAGGCTCACTAATCGGTTTTCTAGTCAGGAAATCAGAAGACTAAGGCTCTGAAATCTATAGGTTTAATGTTGTGATGTATTCAGAAGTCGTTAAAACAACCCAGAGATTGTTGTTTTTAAAAAAAATGAAATGTGGCTGTATATAAAAGAAAAAATATAATAATAATCTTATTTTCTAAAACTCAATTTATCAGAACCATCATCACAATTTCGCCATTATACATTTGAAATGTAGATTATAGATGCAACTTTATTAATAAACAAATATGTGCTGTTTTCTATTTAAAATATTATAGCTAAATTAAATAGAGGTGTGTCATTATGATAACACAAATTAGGTCACAGTTAGTGATGATTAATGTGGTAACGTGAGCTATAAATTTCACGTGGGATGTAATCGAGTACTTTCACATTGACGGATGGGCCGGATATGACCTCTTGGTTGGCCTGTCGTGTCGTAGAAGCTGTTCATCATGACGAGCCGACAATCGACCATTATTAATTTATTGCTAGGATATATCTGAAACTTTGATAATACCCGTGCATAACAAATGAACGTGTCATAGCTTTTGGAACGCGTACTCTGATAGATTTTTTAGTTTGAACAGAGCTTTCAATACTAAAAAATAACATTAACTATAATGAAATACCATGTCGTACATTTTCTACATATAGTTGATTTATTCTTAGCTATGTTAACGCCTATGTTTTCCTTTGCAAATGAGACGTGACCCATCTCATTCAGAGCGGTAATGTCGACACACATTACCGTCCAATCTAGATTTATTCACATATCCCGACCTACTTCCAAAACCGCCTTTTACCTTTTATATCGGGAGCGGTCGTTAAGGACATTATCTCTTTGATTTTCGATAGCTAATAGTCAATAGTAGTTTTTTTTTCTTTAATGGTGTCATAAATCTGATCATGGACTATTTTGTCCAAATGGGCGATGCTTGGAAAAGCTGCTGCTATAATTCGTCATTGGTAGGATTTATATTCTTCTATCTTGTAGGGATTTTGTATTACTGGTATTTGCTGCATGGTTTTCATCAAAGAAGTAAATTGAAGTAGGTGATTGTCGTATCGGTGTGTTAATATTTCCCAACATGAGATGTAGTTTTCCACACTGATAGTAAGATGCTGTACCAAGCGTTCAGATCCAACCTTCACTTTGGTTTTCAATCATTGCATTTTTTGATAGTTTGAAATGGCAGGGTTGTTGTGTACTGTTTCAGTAAATATATCTTTAAACGATAGCCATCGATAGTAATCTCAAGAGAATTCAGGTATTTGTATCTTTAGAGCATTACTGACAGTGGATATTAGACAAATTGTTGCTGTTAAAAATTCTTCGTAAGTTGTCATATTTTTGTTCAAGGCCTTCGAACCTATTCTCGTAATCTGTCTTTAAACTTTGAGCCTTTTAAATCTGTTGCTAATTGCCAGTGCTGTTTGTCGACAGTTTCCCATTTTGTCTGATCCAAGTGTTCTTCGAATTCCCATTTCTCTTTTAGAAATTCGATGTTAACCTCTGGTCTAAGAAACGCCTTAAAATTAGTCTCCTGCGTGTTTAATAATTCTTTGAGTTTGTTTCATGAGTGAACTCATTTAATATCTCCTAGACAACCATACTCGTTTTCTACAAGTAATATTAAATATAATTATAATAAGTTTTTAGTCTCAAATATAGTTAATAAATACAATACACCTACATACATTATTAATAAATACAATTTTCGTTTTCTTAGTTTGATTTCAAAGAAACTCGTAGTAAGAAAAGACATTTGGCACATTTTCTAAGCATATGAAATGAGTGGCACATAAAGTATATTGGGTTTGTACTCGTATTCGATGCCAACCTCTTAGAGAAATTGGCTGCCATTGTGCGTACTAGAGGGTAATCCGTAATTTAACGTATTTCTTTGTTGATTCAGATTAGATCTTATTTTTATTTAGTATTTATCAGTTATTAAATAATTGTACGTACTTTATTCTTTCCAGTAAGAGACTTATAATGGTAGGGACGTATGGAATCAGTGAAATTTTAAAAGATATCGATTATAGGAATATATTCTTACCTACGTGTTGCAAGGAAATAAGAAGAATTTTGTATGTCCAGGAACGGCTGGACCGGTTTTTAATGGACTTTCACTGGCAGATAGCTGATACGTAGGAGTACCGAACTAAGACTACTACTTTTTTGCTAAGGCTCTGCCAAAATAACTACTCTGCCTGATGAAAAGCATAAAGCAGAATTCAAGAGTGGTGGTCACCATACTCATTGCGAATGCAGACAAAGCAACAATGCAGCATGGTGATCAATACCATAGCGGCCTAGTGATGCTTTTGCATTATTGGACCACCGGTCTCGCACTCAACAACGAAACACGACGGTACGAAAGCTGTCATTTTACATTGATTTTCTGTACGAACTACCTAGTCGAACCAACCGGGTCGTGCTGAAATCGGCTTGGCTCTACTACCTTGTGTACTATGCGTATGTAGTATGTAGTATGTGTACTAGCTTTGCCCCAGGCGTTACTCGCGGTTTTTGTACTGCAAGGCTCAGTTAGTTCTTAATAAAATTTGTAATTCCATGGCTATACCTACCTAGTAGTTCTCTACTTTCTTCGAAATAAAAGGTTTTTCTCTATACTTTCTGTGTGAATATACACATTGTACGTGGCAATTTTATGTGAAGATAATAATTCAAACGTCAAAATCTACTTACTTTATCCTTTATAAGTAGGTAGAGTTTTTAAATTATTTATATGATTTTCTTATAATAGTAACGACACAAAGATAGAACATTGTTGTTCTGCGTACGTAGGTGTAGCTAAATTATGTAAATGTAATATAGGTGTACTTTGAGCTTTATATCTAAATATAGACCAAGATCAATCTTAGTTTTGAGATAAATATAATGCGTAAAGATAAATATTTTAAATTAACATAATAATATGTAGAAACAACCCTAGGAAGGCAAAACAAGTAGAAGCACAGTCTTTTAAAAGTTTTGCAAAATAACTGGATCGTAAAACCAAGTTTACAGGACGATATTTACATGAATGCGGTGAAAAGTAGACTATGTCGGTTAACCTTAAGAAATTACAAGATGTGAGGGCGCATTAAGTGAAATTTTCCCTCTTAACCTCAGTTAAATGTAATCCGGCTTTAAGAGAAGTAGTTAAAATATTTCATTTATGACAGCCTCGTGGGAAACGTTGAATATTACATTTGTAAATAACATGTTCATAAAGTTACATATTTGCCTTAGGGGAATGTAGTCTAACTTAACTGAATGGCATATCAAGCAATGTTTGTTTTGAAGTGAATTAAATCAGATTAGTCAATATATTTAGAAGGGGCACGTAGGACAACATAGACACACGACCTGAAGAATATTGTGCCTATCGCGTAGGACACCACCTTATTATGCAAAGCTGAGGTATATTAAAGTGTAAAGGTGTCCTCAGGGAGGGGGCTTTGTTCGTCATTGTGTACCTAAACAAATATGGCCGACACGGACATCGTACAATAATGTAATCATTTAATATTTTACGTAGACAGGTTACTGTGTTAGCTTAGTCAATAAAGTAAAATTTTCTATATGTTATAAGCTAATTCTTGTTGTCTAATGTTAAAAGAATGAAACAATAAAGCCTATAACGGTAATAATAACACTCGTCCCTTAAATAAACATATTAATTTCTAATTAATTTATTTTATAATATAACAAAACTCCTACAAATGCAATGTCAACAACGTATTCACTAAGTGAGACTATTTCAATAAATTCAAATAGCTATGTCCCCACTAATTTCAGATCCATTTTACCATGTTTTTGTAGTGTCATTAAACTAACGGGATAAACCTCAAATTAATCAAACCAACAGTTTCTTAAAAAGTATTTCGTTTAATACCTATGATACAATAGGCAAATACGTTTGCTAGCTTTGAGTTTAAAAAAATTATGTTAGGGTCGTTTTAACCGATAAAACGACCTAACATATTCGCATATTTGCCAAACGAGTGTAAATATAAAGAAAACATATACACATAGCGTAAGTGGTCCTAGATTTCTAGCACCGCACAAAGCTTTCAGACTTTTAACCACCAGCTGCCGATAGACTAACTGCTAAGAATTTGTACAGATGCGACAGATTATATTACTCAAATTTCAGCTCTTTAATAACTGAAAGGTATTTTAATGGGCTAGGAGGCCATAGTATCACTCCGGTCGAGCCTGCCCATGCATGCCAAAGCGTGGCTCTCCCACAGTATACAGTAAATAAAGACACAAGTTGATGGTTTTCTGTGAGGCTGTAGTAACACTTCTATCAAAGCGCCCCTTATGTGTCAAAGCAAGGCTCTCTACTGTTTATAAATTCTGACGACGTTCCTTTATTGATCTCTTTTTTGTTTCAAGATTATAATTCACACACACCACTTTATTCAAACACACAACAGCTGGTTATATTTTTCAACAGTCTGACACTTAATATAATTATGGTCCACGCTTACTCTTTGAAATATGTACTCGTTACGGGCACGAGTGAGCTGCATGCAAGCTTGCATTAAGTTATAAGGCATTAATGCACCAACACGTGGAGGTGCATGACCAGGCTTGCGAGACTTTTTTTACCTAACTGCCGTAAACTAGGTTTTTCTACTCTCGCTCACATTAAAACATGAGGGGTGACTCAAAAAAATTAGCCGGAGTATTAATATAAGGGTTGCATGAAAATTCACATGACGCGATGAACGTGAAAGGAATTACTTCTGCTTCATAAAAAAAACAGAAAACAACAACATGAAACTTAATTTCGTTGTTTACATGATCTCTTTGAAGAGATTTGTAAATATCCAAGTTTAAAAAAGTTTTCATCCTCATTAAAGTGACTCCTTAATATCTTCACTGTATCTATTTACTATTAAACATGACCTTAAAACGAAATCTTAAGTATAAATAAAACTCAAAAAGTGAATAGGTACAGCTAAAGTTGAAAATTAATAATCGGACACCGACTCATTATTATTGCTTTGATATGAATACCTTAAAGGTTTTGAGTTAGTATTTTTTCTTCGTAATGATACTGCCAAGCGAGCAAGTAACTTGGCTAGTTTTTTTTTTTATATATACATTTACGAAAAATTCAAAAGTTACTATTAACCTTAAGTTAACATGGCCCTCATTGTGGAAATATCCAGTATGTCGGCAAGAGTAACGGAACTCATGTTCAAACTGTCCAAGAGATATTCTCTCATGGTCGTACCGACCACCGACCGATGCGCCGACCACCTCACACTCGGATGATGATGTGGAAGCTGTTGACGAATATATTGATAAAGCTCTGCACAACACCTCGAAGGCGCATGACCACCGTTTAAGGTGGTGTTCTACACCACCTTAAACGGTGGTAGCCAGAGATCATTTCGGAGATGGAAGATTTGAAAGGTTTCTATGGCCAGATGAATTCCTCACAAATCTTTGCTACCTGAACGTGTCCCCTGCGATCCCCGAGCTAGTTTAGTCCGACACTACGAACTTCCCGACATTGATTTGGGCCTAAAACAACTAAAAAATGGATAATTTCATTGTGAGGACGAAGTAACAACAAGCAACAAGCGCCTAAGCGCTGGGGGAACTTCTGTCCTTAAGCAACTGCAGTGTAATTTAAATCGGTTCTCCACGTAGGGAGATCTCCGAGAGCGTATGAGCTTGAGAGAGGCCTATATCTAGCTGTGAACTGCAAAGAGCTGACGATGATGAACCTTAAAAAATATGAAACAGTAGGTATTATTTCCATGAGCTTCGGTTATCGTACCACAACATGTTTTTCATAAGAAAATAACAAATAGCAAATAACTGTAAAGTTATCGATTATAAAAACATTTATAGATTGTTAAAAAAATGGAATAATCATTCTTTTGAAAATCGTTTGAGAGGGTTTTTTTGTGTTCAACTAGAAACTCAGATGCAGCTTTACTTCACTGGCTAAGTAACCTCTATTGTATGATAAACATTAAAATAATTTATGAAGTATGATTAAATTATGACCACTGTGATACCTATTTATTGAAAGTTGTTTTAAATGTCAGATATTTATTACATATTTTGGACATTGACAAATAACAGATATTCTAACTTTGGAGTCACAATCATCTCTCTATTAAAATGTATATCCATCCAATCAGAATTCAGATCCAGTCCGATTCGACGTGACATCTGACAGGATTTGAAAATTTGAGGTTATGTTATGGTGTGTCGAATAACTTCAAATTTATTTGATTAAATTTGTCTGCACTTTCTTTCCCATAATTTGAATCATTTTTATTTTATCTGCAATGCGTTTTACAATTAAACAAGCTACTAGCGGTAGTGAACGCGTCGGTGCTTTTACAGGATTTTTTAAATCGCCGGGTGCTGTTGTTGATACTCCGACATCCGCTTTATTTACTCAGGTATTTTTTCCAGTTTGAATTTTTTCTCATAGTTGATGTGTTTAAATGTTTTTGAACACAAATATTATTTATTTAAAACATATTTAAATTAGAATATTAGTATGCTTTGAAAGTTATTAAAATATTTACCTGTAAATTTTCAGGGTGGCAGTGTCACACACATAACAAGTGAAGTTTTATCAAAAATATTCACTACACCTAAACTGCTATGGGTGCCCCTCTCAAATTCTTATCAAATGGCAACAGGTTTAAAAGCCCAAGGTCAGGGTATAGCAAAGTTTGCAGGCCTTACAGAACATATTACTTGTATAACACCACATAGTGCAAGTGAAGTAACTCCTCTGGGACATTTTGAACATGGCAAAGTGCCTCTATGGACTAAAAATGGAAAAAAGATGCTTACAGCAGACAGGTATTTATGAATTTGTACCACAAGTTTACGTTATTATTTGCATTTTGTCTTTGTTGTGATGTCTAGATTTTGAATCAACTTTCAAATAATAACTATCTATTACTGCTACTGAATATTATATATTTATTCTATCTTGTATGTTTAATTATAATATACAAGTATTAACAAAAACATTTAAATTTGAAAGTGGCATTTTTAGGGTTTTGATTTGTACTAAATATATTGCATTGGTTACAATAAGAAAGCACTTAGAACATTAAATGACTGTATCTTGATCTAGGAAACAACTAATTATTATTGTCTAATTCACAAAATTTCAGCTATATGGATCTTATGGAAGTTTACCAACCAGACATAATTTTGGCGATTGCAGATAGCCGAACATCTCTAGGCAAAGGATATAAAAGAATATTAAAGTCAGTGGATAGAAGCTGCAGCTTATTAGATAAATGTGTGGATGGATATAAAGGTTCGGAGCAACTTCAAAATAGTTCCCTTATTGGTATGTTTTCTTTTTTTGAGAAACAATTTTAATTGACGAACTGATATTTTTTGGTTTATTTTACTGCCAGTATGATTTGAACTCATATTATGGCTTTTCCTTTTTTAATTTTAAGGTTTCATATTACCAGAAAACTAAAATTTAAATATTGCAAATGTAAATACATATACTTACACTTAAAAAGTTAAAACAAAGTTTTTGAAGTGAAACTTCTTTATCGGGGTTGTCAAAAAATTTAGTGTAACATTTTTTCGTTACGCGTCACATTTATCCGTTACGCGCCATCTTTTTTTTATCCCTACCACGCGTGATTCGAAGTATACTTTCTCCAGCGGAGTAGGGATTGGTAAATGTCTCCAATGTATTTTGCGGCCCGTTTTGAGTAGTTACGTTTGAGTTTTTTTCCTGTTATTTATAAACTGAAACAATTGTTCATTTATAGTCTCTACTTTATTCAGAGACAATCGTTTAAATTCTGCTTGTAAATCGATGGTGGACGTTGACGTTTTTCGGCCATGATAAAATGTTTTATCATTATTGAGAGTAGTTATATACAATCCTTCAAAAAAAAATTATAAAATAAAACAAAAAACATTTTCAAACACAAACAGGACCAAATTAATACTACAATGAAATATCACATTACAAACAATATTATTTTATTTAGTCCACAGTGTAAATAACTACACACATCACATTCCACAAACTTAATTCATTCACACCACAGATCGCGAAATATTTACTCAGTTCTTGCTCCTTAACTTTTATTGCACTTGAAATAAGAATTGTCACGAATATTGCTGGTTTATAAGTTATTTGTCGTTATACCTTACGTCGACATATGATATTTATTTTTTGAAAAATAACGTCATAAAGAAGTTTCACTTCTTACGAGTGTACGCTAGTACACGCAACTTTTTTTAACGTAAATCCTATATATAATAATCCTATTAACTTGAAATTACAAACACACACTTCAATTTTATTTAGTTGTATAGATATTTATAGATCATCTATGTATAAATATATTTTTTCTGGATCTAAAAATCATTTTAAGATAGGTAAGGAATAATGCAATGTGTGCGATCAAAATCCTAAAAAGAAGTTTTCAATATAAGGATCCATAAGTTGTATGTAGCCCATTTGAATGAAAATCATTAGGTAGAAGTCACTTCTTCACTGTCCCACTCATCGCTCGGATTTTATACATTCTTCTTTCCTGGTTCAATCTGTCTTGTTATGGAATGCGCTCCCTCTCGAGATCAGAATGGCAAAAACTCGTCAAACTTTTAAGCACATGTTGCGGAAACATTTCACAACAATATTAACACCTCAATCCTAATTTTATCCTCTCCACAACAAAATATATAATATTTAGTGTATGTATGTATGTGTAAGTATGTATGTATGTGTGTATATGTATGTATATATGTCTATATGTATGTATACGTGTGTGTGTATGTGTGTGTATGTAAATACTTAATTATTATGTAATTTAATATACATTTCTGATCAATGTGCATCTACCATTCTTGGCTCTGCATCACCCTAAGGTCGACTGGGAGAAAATGCCTACGGCATTAAGTCCGCCTGTGCACCAATTATGCAAGAAGTCTTAAATAAAAAAAAAAAAAATAGAAGCTGATTTCAGCACATTTAGGCCGCCTCGACTGGGGTAGTACTACCTTTGCACAGAAAGTCAACCTAAAATGACAGCAGTTGTGCTGTCATGTTTCATTGGTGAGTGTGAGACTGGAGGCCCAATATTGCACCAGTAGGCTACCATGGTGTAGGTCACCACACTGCGTTGTTTCCATTTGCAATGGGTTTGGTAACCATCACTCTTGAATTCCGCTTACACTGACGCTGACCATTAGTCAGAGTAGTCATTTTGGAAGACAAATTGTTTATAAGAATAGAAAATTAGTTTTTAGTGAAAATACTAAACTTCTTTAAATTATTTTTTTATTGTAGGAATTGTCTTTCATATCTCTTAAGGTTTAACTTTAACATTAGAGTTCATGTATTCAAAATTTAGAGATTTAATATAAACCAATACAGATATGTTTGAGGTTAAATAAATTTATACAAACAAACCTTTAATTGAATAAATACTTGCGTGATCGTTTCTAGTGAAAAGATGACAAGAATGAATCAGAGCAGGAGTCATTATTTACTTCTATGATGTTGCTGTGACTAGTTTGATGTTTTATTTTGCAAATTGAACTCGAAAGTTCATTTCTGAATTCAATCAAGATATTCTTTTCTCGTTGCGGTGCGGTGCGTTGAATGAATTCTTCTCGTTACTTCAAATAATAAAAAGTATTAATTGATTTGCCTTATTTCAAAAAGAAGGTTTGTTTAAATCATAATGTAGCTAGATTAATACGAAGTATATACGTTTGAACTAAACCAAATTTTTCATATTACTCCAGTCATGATCAGGATTATAATTAATACCTCTAAGAATTAAAAAAAGCTCCTTCCTTTCCTGCTTTCCTTCAGGCAGAGTAGTCACTTTGGCACACTCCAAAAAAAGTTAGTTATGACTATGACAGAACCTTTTTATGAATTACCTCACCAAACATGACCTTATAAATTGAACTCGAGCAGTTGTATACTGTATGCTTACATAGATAGTTCTATTTTAATGCAATCCTAATCTTCTTGCAGGTGTAATAGTTGCAGCTGGTGTACCAAATAAATGTGATGAATGTATAACGCATATATTAAAATATAAAGATTCCCTGAGTGGTGTTGCTTTAACTGGACTTACAGATGGTACTGAGGATTCCTTAAAACTTGTTAATGATAAGATAGAGGAAATTTTTACAAGAGTTAATGTGAGTATGTTGGGTTTCTTATTAAATTCTTATTACATACTTACTTCCTGTGTAATACCGATAGTAGGAAACTCATTAAGTATTGTAGCTTGCTAAAGAATTTCATCTAGTTGTTTTTTTTTGCTTTTATTGTATTTATATAACTACTTACAAGACATGAAGTGACTAACAGAGAAAAGTATTTATATTTAGGTATTTTATACAAAAAATAATGTTTCTAAAATTATTAAAGTTTTGAACTAATTACGTACCTAAAGCTTTTACGTAAATTTTCTGTTTTCAAATTTCTTTTTTGACATTTTAAAATCGCTGGATGAAATTACAAACAGAATTCATACTAATGTTAGTTCAGAGTATTTTCTTCTCATTATCTAGTGCAGTCCACTTTTACATAGGTCTCATCCATTTTGTGATACTTGCATCCAGCTCCTGTCAGACATCTTGCGCAAATCGTCACTCCAGCTGGCCTTGTTCTTTACACTGAAAGCAATGCTGCTCTCTAGTTCCTACTAAAGAGCAGTATTGCCTACAGTGAAAATGAAATTTAGAAAACAGTATGTAATCCTTTACCTACTGTTTTCTAATTTTCATTTAACCATTATGCTTAGGATTCAGGTTAACTTAGAAATACGATGATATCATTCTACAACATTCCAAACTGGTGACACGATGGTTTGAAATTCAAATTTTCGTCATTAGTCACGGTGACGAATTTTACGTTGGCAGATCGAGCATGTGCTTATTTGAATAGAGATAAGATGTAAATATAATATTTTATGACCGTTCTAAATCGCGGTTATCTGCAGGACTGTGTCGAACAGTCATGGTTTAATATCGTTGGAGATTTGAGCGAATTCGAATGCAAATTTTACAATAATAATAATTACTATTCACATTAAATACTTGTTTACAACTGTAGTGATTGAGTTTCGATTTAATGCTATAAGTTTAGTTATCACACAGTATTTGGTAATTTCAAGCATCAGAATATGATTTAACTAGCTAAACCCCGCGGTGCTACCCGCGTTACGACAATAGCCGCGTGCAACGCCGCGAGGCGAAGCTATATCTTTATAAATTGTAGCCTATGTGCTATTCTGATGTATAAGCTATATTATTGTAAAGTTTTATCAAAATCCATATAGTAGTTTTTGCGTGAAACAGTACCAAAAGCGTTTATAATATTAGTAGGATTTACATTTTCGGCATTAAATAACTGAATTGTCTGTCGGAGTATTTATCTCGAGGGTATAAGAATTTTTTTTTGTTGCAATTACTTATGTTTCACGCTATGACTGATGCTCACATATAATTATTATATGTTAAATCTGGAATTACCATCGCGCTGATGCACTATAAATTATATTATTTATTTCAGACGAAACTTCCCAAAAATCTCTTGCGCATAGTTGAAGGCTGTTGGAATCCAGCTATAGTACTATCTGCCATAGAAAACGGCTTCGACGTATTCGATGGCTCATACCCATTAAAACTGAGTAATTCTGGTCACGCATTGACATTAACCTTTGACCTCAACCAAAATGATAGTGAGCCGTGTGTTTTAGATCTGAATGATGACAGGTAAGATTTTTTATTTAGTCGCAATTATATTACGCGGCTAAACTTCTAAAGGCCCTGTGTGAGTTTATTTCATACTAAGTTTTGTCTACGGCTCCGCCCCCGTGTATTTTGAACATGATCTACCACTCACCATAATTAAGCTTTCTATCGTTAAAATAATTTTCAAAATCGGTTCAGTGCATCCTAAGATTACTACTCACTACAAGCTCACAAACTTTATCTTTCTAATATATAAAATTCTCGTGTCACGGGGTGCGTAATCGAACTACTCCGAAACGGCTTGGCCGATTTTGATGAAATATTTTGTGCTTATCCGGTATCTATGAGAATCGGCCAACATCTATTTTTCATCCCCCTAAATGTTAGGGGTAGTCCACCCCTAATTTTTTTTTTATTTTTTAGACAAAATTTTTAATTTCTATTTTTTTATGATACAGCATTAGTAAATACATACAACCCTAAATTTTCAACCCTCTAAGATCAACCCCTATTTTTCCATCGCGATTTTTATTACCCACCTCTACAACATATATTCCCTTTTATGGCAAAGCAACGTTTGTCCGGTCAGCTAGTCTCTTTATAATATTAGTATATATCAACTCAATCATCATAGACATCGTGATTGGCCAGCACTGAAATCTTGATCAATCGCGAATTCCGAAGGTTTTCATTATCGAAAGTTGATGTGAAATAAACTCACACAAGGTCCTATGATCATAATTTAGAAAACACTTTTATATAAGAAAGAAAACACTGGATTATCAACTTACCTGGACATTTTCACTGAAGATTCTCCCGATTTGCCAACTAAACCCACTAAACTCCGCGACAGTTTGGAGAAGCTCCAGGAACGCATCAGCGGCTTCTGGAGTTCTCCCTGTTTCACCTCAAAAATGAGGTACATACCGGGATGACCCACGGTAGGACACCATCACACCTCTCACCGTTCTTCACAGCAAGAGGCGACGCACCGTCCTGCCCCATACGAAACCCCCCGGGTCGCACCGTGTCCGCGTCCTCTGTCACGGGTCGTTTGCAGCGGTCACATCGCCCCAAGATGTGTCTGCAGCGACCCTTCGGCGGTGATTAGGGAGATAGCGACCTCTGCCGCGTCCCCTTTGCCGCCTCCTTCGAGCGGGATCAACCCTTTCCCGATCCTGCTCGACAGTTTGTGAAGCCTGGTAGCACCTTTATTGCTACTCAGAATATTAATTATGCTATAACCATAACAATAATGTTTTATGTCTGGATATAATCACCTAACGTACCTACTTGTGTTAAGTAATATAGATAAAGTACGTTTAACAGTAATCTAGCTATCACAGCAAAAGCTCTGTCTGGTTTGGAGTCTGATAGCTTTTTATATGAGCATCAAGTTATTGCTTGCTTAAGTTTTTTGTGGCCCTCGACAACCGTTTTTTTATTCTCTGTTTGCTGTATCAGTAAGTTTTCAAATCTTAAATACTTTTAAAATGAAGGCCCAATATGATAGCACGACCGATACCGATCACGTTCAGGATTTTAGCAAATGGCAGTATTTATGGCACAATACTGATAGCCTTATGCTATTTGTTTAATTCTCCCATTACTTCGACGAAACCTCCTTTTTTTTTTTTTTTACACAACGTCATCCAGTCCCAAGCCAAACAGAGCTTGTGTTATGGGTACTAGACAACTGCTATAAATACTTATATACTTTTTTTTTGTAAATACATACATATTATACATAGAAAACACCCAAACTTCGAAACAAACATTTGTAGATCACACAAATACTTGGTCCGACCCAGGATTTGATCCCGAGACCTCAAGCACAGCAGTCGCATTCACTACCACTGCGTCACCGAGGCAGCCTTAAGTATTATTTGTGCTGGATAGAGATGTAGCCAATATTTGTTCACTGTCACAACGAAACCAAAGAAAAACATTAGGTTATGTTTAATAGGGAGACATGTTCTACCATAAAAAAGAATACAATGAACATTTTCCATTAGGCGACCCTTGGGCTTGCTTGCCCCCTATACCACAAAAAAGGAATACACGACCCGAACAAGAAGTATCTCCCACCTAGACAAATAGTCAGTAGGTCTCTGCGACCTTTAAAAAAATTTGCTATTATTTTTAATGCCTTTATTGCATCCCAAATTATAAAATATATTTGTTTTGAGACTTATTGATGACTCATTAAGCGAGTGTTTAGATTTGCAAGTCATTTGTGTTACTAGAAGGATGTCCGGGAACATATTTTCATTAAAGAATTGCTTAGTAGGTACTTACTTTTTCTTACTTACTTACTTTTTACTCTTTTTTTGAAGACAAACAATTAATCGCTATATATGACTATACACATTTTTTGTTTGGAACAACTTACAACAATAGCCTTTTAAGCTTATCGTAGATATGATTGTGCTTATCATACAATTTAATAACCTGATCGCGTAATCGTATTCTATTTTTGGAAATCAATAGTATTATTTCCTTTTATTATATATTTTGAGCGTGAGAGTGGTGGTCAATATCCTCATTGCGAATGCAGACAATGCAGCTTAGTGACCCACACTATAGCGCCTTAGTGGGATGATTTTTAAAGCCTGCTGTTTGTAAAAAGTCCGTAATTAAAATGGGACGGACACACGTGCTCTAGTAATGAATTCCAGATTTTTACTGATCGGGACAGGAAGGAAGACTACTTGTCTTGTTTTTTTTTATAATGTTGGTGTATGTCTTTATTGGAATCCTGACGACTGTTAGAGCGTTATCAGATTATCCGATCCAATTTCGACAATCTGAAAACGCTCTTAGTGTCACGAATATTTTTGCAATATATTAATGCACAACAAATGTGTATCGTTTCGATACGCACTTTATTTTATTTCTCAATTACCAAGGGAAGGGATCTCTACGGTTATTCATCATCATATTAACAGTCCTTTGCTAAACACAGGCCTCTCCTTAGCTAGCAGGTTTTGGCATTATCACGATGGCCAGACAGTTTGTTTCAAGGTTTTCTTTTTGTTACAGTAATGTTTCTCGCTTTGTTTGCTCCCTTAGCGGTGAATATACATATAGGTACGGTTATTTATGTTAATAAAGCATGCGTATGTTTACAGGTATAAAGAAGACTTCAGGCCAATATTAGCGGGGTGTGAATGCTTAGCGTGCAAGAAACACACGCGTGCATATATTCGCCACCTCTTAAACACACGTGAAATGTTATCCTCAGTACTATTGAGCATGTAAGTTCACATTATTTATGGGTTCTCAATACTGATTAAAAAAAGACATTGTCTCCTCGATCAAACCCTGCTTCATATTCTTATGATTTCTAAATGGTTTTTTTTACGAGAAATACACAAAGGAGTAAATAAAAAACGCAAAGTAATCGTAAGGACTGCCGACAGAAGTGAAACCTTATATATTATATATAGTCAGGTGTCGTCGGTAGTCACTTTCCATCAGGTGATTACCCTCGTCCTTAATACATAAATATCGTTTTGACCTACTATTCCACGCTGGCCCGACGAGTTGGTATAGGATTTGTTTCAAGTTTTCATTCTCTTTAAAATGGTGTTTGCCCCTTTACTTTCTTTTTATCACACCCATTTGATGAATATAGATGTTGACACTCCGCAATCTTCATTCGTCGCCACACCGAAAAAAAAATATCAAAAAGTTTATAATAATACTTTAGTACGTAATCGGAGATTAGTCTATCCCTAAAGTACCACAAGAAAATAAATAAAAACATATGTTTTATAGGAAACAAACGAACAGACAGGTCACCTGAACCGTCCAAGTTTCATTGCTCCAATTTTATGTATTACTAGCTGACCGACGCAACCTCGTTTGCGTCTTTTATTGCCCGTAGCGATAAATTTTCCCCCGTATAGTGTGTCGCAGACTTTTTGTAGATATTTATAAGATCTACGATTAATTAGAACATTTTATGGTTCTATCTTTTATAGTTTACGCAGCGTACGCAAAATAAGTAACTTTCTGGTTGATTTTTTACACCTTGTGTCTGAAAAACCCCAATATCTTACGGAACCCTATTTTTTTCCAAAATAAAATATAGCCTATGATACTCGTGGATAATGTAGCCTTCGAATGGTGAAAGAATTTTTAAAATCGGTCCAGTAGTTTTTGAGCCTATTCATTACAAACAAACATACAAACAAAGTTTTCCTCTTTATAACATTATTAGTGTAGATGAAATGATAACAACAAAATCAATTGACCTTGGCCTTCGCAGTAATCAAAGTAGGTAAAATTAAACACATTATTCACAAATAAAACCGCAATTAGTCATCGTTTTACGCGACTGTAGTAAGATAATGCGTAAACTAAATACTGATAATACAATAAATAATAATAAACAAGTAGATGTGGTTCGCTAGGTATGTCATGCTCGATGCAACGGCTTATCGCCACCAGTTTCCTGCTTTCGATGCGATAAAACTGAGAACCAGTGTCTCACGTTTATTTATCTTATAGGTAATCACTTCTATGATACAAAAAGCTAAGTATTATAAAAAAGATAATGATCAAAAAAGCTTACGCAATTATCCTCATGTTTTTGTAAGGACTGCAATTATTCAAACTATGGTCAAGTAAATAATTTGTGTTTGTTACAGTCACAACCTTCATCACTTCGACCAATTTTTCAAGCATGCGCGTCATCACATCGCGTCAAACACATTCCAGCTATATAAACAACATATCACAAAACAGTACGAAGCTTACACTTACAATGTACCAGCAAACAACGGCGTGAATGAACACAAAGAGAAGACCGCATCACCTCAAGTTACTAAGAAAATAAAAGTGAGTGATGAAGAAATGCATTGTAGCTAATTATGTAGTTAAAGAAGATAGTGCAATAGAATAAATATTAGACTTAAATTTGTGATGATTGTAAAGAGTAGAGTAATTTTAGCAGCTATTTATAAAAATAAAAACAATGACTAAATGATACGTTTTTCCCATGGAACTGTTGTTTTTAATTGTGATTAATCGGTGTCTGTAAATTAGTTAGCAAAATTTATTCTACCTAATAGGTTCTTGCATTCCAAATCATGAAAATCTCTGATGTATATTCCTCTCTTGAAAATAATTAGTTATTGAGTAGATATTTGTACCTTTTTCGGCAGGTAATGTGTGTACTTTCATCATCCTATACTTTATTTAGGTAATTTTAAGATTTTAAACTAATAAAAGTATGTCTTTCGTTCAGCCTCCTTTTTATAACCGGTCTTGTAAAGAAACGATTACGAGCTGAAAGTAAATATAGACTATAGGAGTAGATAGCCTTGGTTTGGGATGTTTTATTTTTTTAAATTTTGATTTAGAAATGATTCTTAAAGTAGTACTTTAAGCGTGATTCAAGTATGATTAATTTATATTTGAATCATTGGTTAATACTATTTGAATCTCGAACACAAATGTAAATGCAATAACGACTATTGGTTGTACACGGAACGTTTATTCCAAATTGAACGCACTTTGAAGATGCTAACTAATAAAAGTTCAAGGTTCATCGCCAACAATTACTTATTTTATTAAAAATTGAAAGGGAAATTCATAGGATATGATAGCTTAGCCAGTGCACGTTGAATCACACGCGGAAATGCACGAATTGTCTTTTATGGATATTTATTAATATTTTAAATTAATCTCGTGTTTAATACAAACGTTCTTACTTGTGCAAATCACTCTACGCATGAATTAACCTTGAGTTGATTATTTGTACATAGCGGTAAATAATGGAAGTAAAAAATAAATTATACTCGTATATAGGTAGTTACGAGTTTAAGGCAGTTGTAAGAAGTTGTAGCATTTATTTTATTTAGTTAGTTTTTACATTAGTTACTTAATAAGTAGAATAAGTACGTACGCAAGTGTTTATTTATAACTACTATACATAGCACAAACATGGTTACTATTTTTTCAAATTTGTTGTTTTTACGACACATCCGTGTTAGGAAAACTATACTATCAATATGTTGTAACAAGTAATGTACACGTCAAAGTTTGAATACTATTTTTAAACCAATGTAGTTAATTACACAACTGTTACAATATAATTACCCAGATAAGATCTAGACCGCTGAATATTCTGATGACCTGCTAAATATGCTGCTTTAATATAGTCGCCTAACAAAATATGTTAAATCTAAAGAAGTTATTCCAAGTCCGAAATCCTTTTGAGTTTATCAAAACCTTGTCATTTTGCATCTTATGCTATACTTAAAACGAAGTTCCAATATTGTATGTTTATGTCGTTAAATAATGCTTGGAATGAAGTAGAGGCAATTGTTGATTGATTCAACAAATATCTACTTGTAGTAATTTTGCTTACTTATATAAAGAAGTCTTGCCCTTATATTGGTTACAACGTGGGAAACCCTGGTCTCACATGAAATAAAGGTCCAACTTTTAGCCTGTTAACTGTTAAACCGTGATGCATAATGTTCGTGATTAAGTTATTTGCAACAGATAGCCAAATTTCGCTGTAAGTTTTCTAAAATACGGTACCAAATAAATGTGTGTGACATACTAATTAGTGCACCTGTATTGTATATTAGTGTAAAACGGGTTTTATTCTAAACACCGACTTTTGTGATAATTAAACCTAATACGTTTTCAAAATATATCACCAAATGTAGTTAGTAAGGATAATTTTACAAGGTTTTATCGTTAGATTTAAGACACTATGTTTGTTATAGGCTTAAGTTTTGCTGTAAATTCTGAAAACTAATAAACCCTAAAATCATTCAGATAGTGTCAATAATTTAGGTCTAATACACCTTTACTGCCTGCAAATGAAATTCAGATTGTAATATTCAATCTTTAGATTCATATAGCCTATTTGATTCAGAGAAAAATGTTGTATGTTTAAATTAGTACACATTTTTATCAAATAGTTTCCATAGAATTTTGAATGTTTGCCCAGTGTCGCATTACACATGTGCACATAATTTCTGTATATCCATACAAATCTTGTGTAGTTGTATACCTATGTGTACCTTCTCTAATGTTTAATGATTGTTGTCTTTTCTATGCATTTTAGTGTTAGCATAGTTTGGTCTTATATGTGCGTGCTTTCTAAAACATCAACAGTAGTTCCGTAATAGCTAAAATAGTTTTGTTTTTTATTTGAAACTGAATTGATCGAGTTATATGCAATGATGATATTAACTTAGATTACTTATTAAGTTAGAAAGTATGATCATCGGAGTAATCTATACTACATCGATTAAATCAAAATAATAACATAAATTTTAATTTACTCACTAACACAAAGTAGGAAACCTTGTGACTTAAGCATAATTTAAAATTAATAGAAAATAATGGTAGGAGGTGTAAAATGTTAAATACTTGAGCATATTTTAATTTTGTATGTGATAAATCTATAGCTAAAGATAGTTATGGCGTGGGCAGAAAGCGGAGGGTTCGTCCACACATGAAATGCATGAGCACGTTGTAACTGTATGGAAGTAATTTATGCCTCTGTCTGCCCCAACTTTTATGCTCATAATAATTGTATTAAATATACGATTCGTCCGCCTTTGTGTAGTAGTGTACCTAATAGGATAATAATAAACACAATGACCAAGCTATCTTTTCTTTTCGTTGTTAAGTTACTCGTATTACCTGTGTTGAAGGTTCATTGTTATGGTAACCTTTCTATCCTTTCAAAGGCCCAACCAAGCATTGTGTAAATTGGTACTGCTCCTAAATAGCATCCTTATTTCGTGCCTTGAGATGAAGGTATGTTCATACTTAACCATAATAAAAACCAATCACTGTAAGACATACTATCGCTAACTACGGAATCTTCCAAAGTCTAAGTCGAGCTCTTCTCTTGGGTGAGGCAAGTGATTAATCTATACCTTATCAGTGACATTAATTTACTCATTTACGATAACTAAATATTTTGCACATAAAACTTGCATACCGTCTTATCATACCATTTCAAGCAGTTCTTCCTGTTGCACCAAAAACATTGTCATTGTTGAAAATGATATCGGCTAATTTTTGTCGCGATAACCGACATACGCGCGATCGGAGCCGCGGACAAAAGCTACTTTTACTAAACATAAGATTGAGTTTGAAAAAATAAAAGACCATATTAACACCTTTTACATATATTTTACTGACAATATTTACACAATAATTTATTTTAGTGACCACACTTATTGAGCTAGGCATATTGTATGAAATGTGCATCAAGTATGTATGAATCAATGTAATTGAATTACATTATAAGTGGAATAATAATTTATACTTAGAGGATTTGGCAGGATTTTGCTTGACAAAGTCATTTTCCAGATACTAATGCGTTCATTGCTACCACATATAAATACATACATAAAAATGTTGGATGGTAAAAATTAACTAAGATATATAAAATATAAAAGCATTGAACCTGCACTATGCATAGCAATAACAATTTCATATAATACAAATAAATTACAGGCGCAACAAACATATCGTATAAGAAGTTAACGACATCAAGTATTATACAATAAAATTTGGCGAAGATTGTAAATTTTACTAATCATTGGCACATTGTAACGTAATTGCTAGCCTAAATTGTCTAGTGTTTTCGTATTCACAATAAACAAACCAATCGATATTTTAAAAATCTATGTCATCCTGGATATATTTCATTAAAATTCAATCAGTTCAATATTTTAAATATTATGAAAATATGACAAATTACTAAGTACATTTTATTGTGAAACATGAGCTTTTATTCCCTCTGTATGTGATAAAATATAAAAATTAGTACATTTAGCGGTCGTACGTGTAAATATAAACATTATTTTCTATACTGGAATAAAATTTGTAAACTATATAAATAATTAGAATGCTCCAGGCATTTGATAAAGCAATATTAAGAATGTTTATACTATTCACAGATAAAGAGAAAATTAGAGCAAACATGTCCCTTCTTTTAATGTGATACAAATAGTAGAAAAGCGTTACTAAAGATCTCATGTATCATGTGTCTATAAAGTATAGGAGAGCCCAAAATTTGTGATATGACAGCTATAGAAAATATTCGTAATTTTGAGATCCATTCCGTCGCGAAGCTCATCAGCAAACAGAACGTTCCAAAAAGCTTCACTTCACTGCACTAACGCTAACTATTTGTAAGTGTTTACTACAAAAATGTTAGCTTAAGTCCCATTCACTGGATAACACTATTTTAAGTATCACATGTCCTTCTCTTTCTTTTTACGTTTAATGACATTATACTGTATTTACTTCCAGCTTGTGCACTATACAAATTCATTTGTACCCGGCGTATTGAGAGGTTCTTGGGCCTGAAAAGAGAAAATATCAATTATTATATAGTATATTATGATTATAAAAAAAATCTATTGTTTCCTACATTCTAAATGCAAATTAATTTACAGTCTGGCGTAAAATTTAAAGAATAAACGGCTGCGTCTACGTCAAACTTACCATTAGTAATGCCCTCGCATGTTATCGCATGAAAAATAAATATATCGGCAGTAAAATTGTATTAGTGAAGTCTATGTTAAGCATTAGGCAGATTACAAAATCATATTATGCTATTTAAAAGGGACTATTTACAGCATTATACACCTACCACTTAGAGCCAATAATTTGGCAACTATAATTTAATACTGATGCGGTAAAAATGTTGGCACATTATAAATTGCCACAATCTTTAAATCTAAACGAAAATATTTTCTATAAATCCTTAAAACAATTTCTAGTAAATATAACTCTAAATACATCAAGTTTAAAATGTCTTAGGCAGACCTTATTACCTATAGTAAAATAATGCTAGTTTCAGTTTGATATTTACATCTTTATCCTTTGGCTAAGTTGTACATACACAATTAATTATAATTAATTGTATATAAGATTGTAGTTATATCTTTGGAAAATAAAGTCTTAATTTACAGTAAAAATATATGAAAATTAAGTTAATGTCGGTGATTTTTTGCACCGACTTGGTAATTGGCTTTACTTAGGGCAGCACATATTCGTGTGACTTATCTCAGACTGTTTTGTATGTTAAGCGTACACTCCATAGCAGTTAGAGCTCTCACCTCTTCGCCCACGGTGCTGGGGTACAGCTTGCTGCCCGGTGCATAGCCATTCTTCTCGAGGGCAAATTGGTCTTCCGTAGTCTTGCGGTATACGGGATTGTCAAAGTTCATTGAGGTAACATTACGATGCACGTAATGTCTGTACATAACCACTGCGATCTGAAAGGAGTAGTTATCATTAATTTTACACGTGGCACTCGCTAAACGTTTTAAACACCAAAGAAATTAAAACAATTTTTGGTGTAACTCCTTAGGTGTTGGTGTGGATGATAGTTTATTTTAAAACCTATATGTCAAGACATGCACTATAACCTGTTTAAATACACTAAAAACAATGAAGCGATTAATTGAAATCTTTACATGCGCGCGCTCGCTACACACCTCTGAATACGATTTATTATAAAAACGTTGTATGATTAATCGAGAACATATTCTTCAGGAACTTACGGGATTTCACGGACTTCTACTACCACTTTACAGTTGGCTCTAATATATAGTTAATTAATTGCGTTAGCTTCAATTAACGGCGAACGGCGTATAAAGAACTAGCCAGTACTTTATTGGTTGCTTACCAGTGCTGCCAATATCACTACACCAGAGATTACTGCCACTACAACGCCTGCGACCATGCCGGCATCGCGGCCGCTGCTTGAGATTCCTGTGCCTGTTTTAGGTGTTTCTGGTACACCTAGAATAAAAAGAAAACGTATTAACACATTGTCAAATGAGTCGTTGGATCGAACTAAACTTTGCAACGTATCCATAAATATGCAGTGTCAGACAAAACTCAATCGATTTATTGCAAGAATTTAATCCTAATTCCTTAATATTCAATTATTATTTTTTTCAATATAGCTAGCGAAATAAAATTATTTAATTGAAAATACGTTGCAAAGTACCTGGAATTTAGTAAGGAAATATGTAATTAATTAACGCTTGTAGCGTTTTATTTGTGAGTTGTGAAACCTCCACCAAATTAATCTATTTAGAAAGGTGATGTTAAGTTATAATTAGTTAAATCAAAGCACACTCAAATATACAAAACGAGTGAAAACAAAATGAAATTTGTTATATGGATGACATATAGTTATTACATAACTCATTTATGTGATTTGAGAATTATGACGAATACGCTTGGCTTGTCAAACATTCACAGCTAGAAACCTATCAAGCTGTAACAGTGTTTCAATATTTCACCACCAATGCAGCAGCAACGTGAAGACACGCCTTATTACAGTGACGTACTTTTCCACGTAACAAATGCTTAGGTAAATCACTGTGCGGGTTAACTCAATTTTCTTACAGCTAATTGTCAATTATATGTTTGCGTTGGCATATAACCGAATCGCTCTAGGTGTTCTATTTTAAACTAGTGTCAATGAAACGTGCCAACGAATCATATATACTTAACCGAAATATCTTAACCTACTTTCACATAGCATATTGATAAATTCTTTAAGTTAGAAAAGACATAAGTTAAATTATTTCATCGTCATTCTATAAAAACTTAACAAAAGCCATTAAAAAATTACAAGATTCATAACAATAGCGATCATTAAGTTTATCTTTGGGTGAATTAAGCGGAATGCTTGCCAATAGTGTTTACAATTTCATAGATCAACTATCAGTTCAGTTTACCTTCAAGGAAGCTTCAAACTGTTGGCAGCCCTTATTTCCTTAATTATAATTAATATTTAAACTATATTAAATAAGAAAATATGTTGGTATGTTAGCAAGTTGATATATTGTGTTATGTTCTTATTAGTTACAAATAGCGTTATGCACCATGCACCCAGCTCTTAATGAATCTGTGTGTCTTCCCGTCGGTTAACGATATTATTTCCGAAATTAAAAGAAAAACACGTAGCTATATAAAATTATAATACGTTACCCTCAAAATTTAAATGTTTCAGGGTTTCAGGTAAATGAGCCAAACTGAGTTTTTCAAACTGATAATGAGATTCTTTGACGGGTGTCTCAGTCGCGTCTGGTATTCTCTCCAGAGCTCCCGATCCTTTCAGGAACAGATCTATAAACTGCTGATTGTTATTGCCTAGGTCACGTTTGTCAGTTTCCCAATACACCTTCATTGGTTCAGCTTGAGGGTCCACGGATGGAGAATCTTCAGAAGCCTCTTCTTCCTGAGGTTTTTCAGTAGTATCTTCGTTCTTCACACTCTGACGAATTACTTTCAAGAGAAGGCCGAACCCTTCTCTTTTTAAATCCACCATAAGTCTCAAGCAATCCCGTTAGTTACTATCTTTCAAAATAGCAATACATCTGTTTGTGATCTAGCAGATTGACATGCCCTGCAAATCAGTCAAGGAATCCCATGTTGAAGACACACAGATATTGTTTGTACATTCATAGTGAACTGTTAGTATAATGATATGATGAGTTAGTAATGATCGATACCCATGGCCAACTTTTATATGAGTATTCTATGGGCGATAGCTAAATCTTATCGGGCGATATGATGAAATGATCAGACCATACCAGGAAACAATCTCTTTATCAACATTGTGGCGTTTTTATTCAATAAACTGATACGTAACCGAGAGTTCATGCACAATTTGCAACTCTATCACTGACAGCGAGGTTAGTTTCACGTTCACTTTTATTCCGGCAGATTAGAGAAACACCACAAAATTGATTTATTTATTGATCCTTTATTTAATCTGTGAGAAATTTTAAGGGATGGTAAACATTTATATGTAGGCACCAAAATACTCACTGGTTACAGGTTTTTCTTCGTTTATAATTGGACCAATGGTCGGTTTATTATGCACCTCCACATCTGGTTTTATTGCATCTGTAGATTTTATTAAATACAACTTAAAATGCTTCCAATCCAACAAATTTTTAAATTTAGTTTTCCTTTAGAAGTTCTGTATATTATTTCACAGCGTAACTGTTTAGACGCGAACACGACACACGCGACACGTATAAAGTTCCGAAACCGAATGAGACAGCTCGAAAAATTCGGTCGCGTGTAACCGCCATTGACGTTCCACCACTTAGCTCTGTCTGTCAGTTTAACTGAGCGCGATCCGGCTTGCGCTTAGTAAATAAGAATAATTTCACTCGATATATGAATTTACAGTACATCATACATTTTAAGGAATGGTATGATGTTGGTTTAAGTCAATACTTTGTATAAATTTCTTTATTAGTTGTATTGAGAAGTAAAGTACATATTTTATTTTATTGCTAACATTACACAAATTTATTGAAATTGTCATAAGCTATTCAGTTAAAAATAAATTTTACATTCGTAGTTCAAATCTGTCATTTAACACAATCCCAACTTTAAAAGTACAATTATACAGTTTATAATTTAAGCAATCCAGTATGCGGTAACATTCAAGCGCATGCGGCGTGCCGGATCGCGTCGGGCCATTCTAAACAAAAGGTGGCGTGATGCTGACGTCACGTCGCCTTACTCTCGATCTGGTTGACTATTGGGTGTGCGTTTTCATCACTACGATTTACCAACACTACTGTATCATATGGGGCCTCGAGTGCATCAGCACCCGTGAGTGAGGTCGTACTCGCAGGTAAATAAAAAAAATGTTTAGTGAATCAATAACCGTTGATTAAGTTAATAAGAGTTCCTTACCCACTGCGATGGTGATATAATATATGCAACAGAGTTATATTTATTATAAGTCTGCTTGTCAGTAATCAAACCAAAATTATCGATAAAGGTACTTTAAGTACGAGATTTATGTATACAAGTAAGCTAAAATCCAAGATTATTCGATATTTACCATTTAATCACTATTTTATAGTAAGATCAGTACGTTGCACAATCGATGTGTAAAAATCGATAACAGGTCGTATTTTTAGCGATAATGATGTTATACGTATAAAAAAGTATTAATCGTATCCAGTCATACGAAAAACTAACGCATGACAAACCCATCGTACGATATGTCGTCATCGTCATTGAATGACGTGATGGTATTTGACGGCAGCGGGGCGACCGCGCGACCATGTATTTTTAAAATTCATGCCGGTGCTCGAATGGCCTTGCCTTGCCTCAGCAAAATTATTACGAAAAATTACCGCATCAAGGATTGTTGTTTTAGAAGTTTCCATGTTTTCTTGGTTGTCGCGTTTAGGTGATGTAATAGTACGAATACTATCGCGAGTGGAGATTTTAATGCCGACAATCCATAAAAATACATTTTCTTGAACGTCACTTAAAAGTTTCTTGTAGCCACTGTACATAACATTGTCTATACCTTAAACTTTAAACATCATCATTACACATAAGTACACATCATATATCTTGAATGTGTATGTGTACCTACTTATATAGTTGTACAACTTTACTTCAATATTAATACTGATTTACAAGAAATCATTGAGGTTTATATTTACGACACTTGTCAATAGTCTTCACCGATTAAGAAAGTTACAAGTAAACGTCTTATGCCTACAGCTATGGTAGAAGATAATTATTATTATTTTATTTGTCATTCATTTTGGTACAATATTTTAAATATATATAATATAAATTTATTCCCTAGAAGTTGTTGGTTTAGGCAATAACTAAAATGACCAACCAAGTAACAAATACAGGGCAAAATCATATGCCTTTTAAATGTTTAAAATTTACCTAAATTACGTTTTTTGAATTCCATCTTTTTAAACAGTATTGTACGTCGAGGTTAAAGTCTTAAAAATGCCGCTTCCGCATTGCTACCAAGTTTAATGATATTTTATATTATGAGCAATTTTATAACAACATATGATAGCTTTTACCAAACTTTTTTGTAATGGTGTGGATGGAAAAATGTCAATGCTTTGACATTTTTCCATCTATCTTCTAGAACTCTTCGCTACATTTTGCTCCATATCTTGTTTCCATTGTACGATAATTTCACTAACCTAAATAAACTAATCTATCTTAACTTTACATATACCTGCACTAATATCAGAATTCCTGTAATGTTCACATTATCTTTTCTGACGATCCTATGCCCTAATGAATCATTGATCTTACCGACAACATTTAACCATAAAAATCCGGATTTTAATTTTCTATAGATAACATTTTAATTATAATGATTTCGATAACCAGACATGTATAATTAATACCATATCTTTGATAAAAACATCATTAAATATTTTACCCCAATACCAGTCAATGATAATTTTTTATCCGACATTAATAGCTAGGAACTTAAGTCTTCATAAGCTTCTTCTGCGAAATACCTCATGCGTGCAATTCAACAATTTGTCGGTTTCTTTTGCATTTTTATTAGATAATATCTAACGTGAATGAATAAACATTTTATTCTTACTGATTTATACATATAAGATGGCTATATTGCCCCGAGTCCCAATAGAAGTTTTAGGTACATGATGTAACTGCGCGTTCATTGTTCATATCAGTTTAATCAATCATTACTCGCTATAGTTGCTACCAATCGTACTAAATGTCTTGTTTATTGACCCATTCAATTGTGCTTTAATCAACCTCAGAATGCATCCAATAAACGACGCTCGAGTCTATAAGGAAGTTGTAGAACGATATATCAATGTACATTGAATAATACTTTTAATTTTGAATCTTTTAAATTTGTTTCATATTGCGTAGGTCGCAAATAAATTAAGAATTATGAAAATTTATTCAAACACTGTTAAATAATTTATGAAATTCTCTTCGGTCTCGTGTGGAAAGTACCTACTAAATCACTTTGAACTGATAATTTTCCAATGATATTATTTCTTGTTTATTTATTAAATGGGACAATATTTAGTTCTTCAAACTGCTTAAAATCAAATGTTATTATTAAAAGCACGTGAAATATCTTCAGTAAACAATAATGCGTTCGCAAGCAAGACATACCTATCATAAATTAAATTTATCTAGTTATTTCATTGTAAGTTAACATAAGGTGATGTTTTAAATTGAATGATTTAAATTATTTCTCATTATTTACTACTATTTATAATTGAAATCCAGTTGTAAGAAATTTTATCGTTATTGCTACGTCACTTAGGTACAATTAGTTGTGGCTGAACTATTGTATATTTATATTGCATAAAGCGAACGTAGATTCATGATGTTGATTTTTAAAACTGTGGCACGTACTTGCATTGAACGTGCCTTTTTTACATTTTTTAAATATTTTAATTGCACTCGTACGTAGTTATTATTCGTTTACCAACTTTTATATAATTTATATATATTTCTTTTTTTTCAATCCATCAGAATGAACAAAAAAATGTAAAAGTAGTTTTATATCAGTCAAATAGCCTCATTTTCAATATATCAAGGTCTTATCTTTCAAAAACTTAATTTAATACTTAGGTACAACACTAGCTTTTTTTTACTAAAACGACAGTTAACATATTTTCTTCGTTCTATATGAGAATGTAAGATATACATGAAACAATAAATACTGTAGGTATGTATTATAGAAACGTAAATATTTTATGGAATTTCTTTACCTTGTCAGCCTGTGTTTATACGTTTTATATTATTTTATTTTACCTGTAGTATATCACATATGAACATTCTCATAGATTTATTATTTTAGTAATTCCAATTAATAAAAATACAATTGTTTATATTGTATCTGTGTTTCCACTTGGGACACGCAATATAGACCGGGCATAAATATGTGTATATATATAAAGCATGCCATGCAATCTTTCATTCAGACAATTTAGTTCATTATACCATCAAAAACATCATTTACAATTTGACAAACAACATGTTTGACGTCTATCATACTCAGTACAATTGAAAAACATCAATGCTGTTAACCATCTAGATTGAATAATACTGTAGATAGATTGTAACACCATTGTGTACATAATGTATTACATATTAACTATCCGAAATCAGGATTTATGTTCAGGTAATCGTATTAACTCTTATTATCTTAAAATGATAAAGAACACGAGACAAACTGCTTTAAGCCTGCATAGCGTTTTATCAAAATAATTAATCTTATATCTAGACACAATGTTTGGTTTTATTTAGAGATCACGATAAGTCATATGTCAATGGACGTGACTCAGACACTTGGATTGCAATCAATTCATATAAATAACTAGAATTTACAATGCTGGTAAATACTGCTATATAGATTGCTGTTAATATAGTCGTATAGAAAGGTTAAGAAAGTTTTCTATGCAATTACACAGTCCAGATTATGATGTCATAAAAAGTTGATGACCTTAAATTTAGTAAGTATATTTTTCAGACTTCTAAAAAATATACTTAGTGCTAGTAGATTACTTCCTTAGTACCAAATTTTTCCATTAAATCTATACAAGGCACTTAACAGCAAATGTTTGTGTAATAACTCTTTTAAGACCTTGAGATGTCGTTACGTTTCATTATCATTATTATAGCTGTACCTACAACGGAGCTCTGTGTTTCGGTTGTACTTAATTTAGCCCATTAGAATAAGACTCGTATCTGTGCTCCTTTTGTATCAAGACATGATACAAAAGGAGCACAGATACGAGTATAATAATATATTAGCATTAATTTATAGCACAGAATGTTTCGATTTCCTCCGTTCCTCTATGTGAAGTAGTACATAAAGTAAACTAGAATTTAAAAAACTGAGAAAATAACATTTCATTTACAACTTTTGTAAAAAGTAAACAGTAAGGGTCTAATAAAATGAACACGTACCAACATTTTCCAGAATCTACTGATTAAAAATATAGGTTTCATCGAGTTGGAGGCCAAATAAGCGGACGGGTGGGTTTGTCATTCATAATCATACGCGATGTGCGTAGAATTGTGCCTATTTTATACATGAATTTCTATGGGAGCAATATTTATATACACTTCTAATAAACTTACATAAAAGGTTATCGTAATTTTATAATACTAAAACCTAGAAAAGACCGCTGAAATAAATTGCTTAAATAATTTATAGAAAATAATTACATTTGTATTCGAAATACCCATGACCTCGGATAGCTATTAGTACAGTCATCAGTTGAAACGTAATGAAATTATACTTACTGTCTTCGACACACATCTGGTTGTCGGGTAAAAGTCGCAACCCATTGGGGCACGCGCACGACACGCGAGGCGAATTTTGCCCAATGCGCGGTGCCGGCAGGCAGAGATGAGAACAGTGGCCGTTGACTGCTGCGCAGTGGTTCACACCGTCGGGTTGACGGTACGGGTGATAGACATGGATAACCATCGGATTTTGGAGCTGGTGACAAATTACAAAGAGCAAGGACTCTGTATTGACGACATACGAAACTTGTTCTTGCTTAGGTACACATTGCCTAACGTTGTATATTTATACGAAATACATACCTGCGTCGGTGATCTGAAAAGTTACCAACCTAACTGTGATACAAGATTTCTTTTTTCTTATTTTTCCGTATAGTTTCCTTGAACTCTACGTACTTCTCCCAGTGATGCACATTGCAAATGCAAAGATGTACTACTTCATTCAATACTTTTTATTAACGAGTACTTATGTTGAGATAACGTGTCTTTATGTTGAGATCAGAAACTTCAGACCCTAAGTGGTCTGAAAAGTTTCCGAGCTCAAAATAAATTACAGTGTTGTTTTCAAAATCATCTAGACCAATTTGAAAACATTTATTCAGAGTGAATGCATATACCTACTCGTAGTCTTTGTACTGATTTAAAAATATGAGGTCGATGTCAAGAAGTTCAAGAGTTGTTTGTGTGTATTCGTACCAGACGTAAAAACGATGTTATTTCTACTCAAATCACAAAAATCTGAAAATATATTTTCTTCGTATTATAATGAAGTTCTTCCATAAATCTTTTTAATTTCATGGTATACTTACATTGTGAGTTGGTGTGATTGCTTCTATATCTTTGCCGTTGAATTTATTAGCACGGTAGACCGCAGCTTTATCCCAATCAGTCCAGTATACCCAGTCTTCAAAGGTGGTGATGGAGAATGGGTGACGAAGGACGTCCGTTGAATATAGAATAACTCGACGGCCTGTACCGTCGTAATTACACGATGATATCATGTTCATTTTAGCATCAACCTACGAAAATAACGAATCATTAACTTACATTTTTCCAAGAAATGATTCAACAGGCACATCTAATATTGCAAATGAACTAAGACATTAATAACTTCATGATATGTTACACAGATTCGCCCGTAGACCTAAAGTTTTCGAAGTTGTATACGTAAAAGGTTTTTATTCAAGTTTATATTTTTGTAAAAGAAAAATTAAGTATACTCAGTACAGGAACTCCTTTCAGTTAGAATCAGAATTCAATTTAACTATGTGGGTAATATTGCTATATTTTTTTTACCTGTCAAGTCTAAATCTGTTGCTCCGTAATTACATAAGATGTTGAAACTGGGAACTTTTTAAAATCTACGGTTATTAATTCAAATTTACGAGTGATACTTACTTTTTATTATGTTACTATTTTGCATTTATTATAACAATATTAAAAACACAGGTCTATGTCGGTATTAACAAAAAGAACGGAAAATTTTAAACGTTTTTCGTTGTAATTTTTTGATATCTGATAAATAAATGTTGATCGATGTCTTTTCCGTTTGAAAGAAAACATGTTTGCCTAGAAGGTTATTAACAAATTGACATAACACACTTAACAAGTGAATAAACAAATTCAAACTTTGGATAACAGATTAACGATGATGGTATAAATACTCCGAAAGCAAATGTTTACTTATTCTAATAAAAAATCTTCCATTACCGGTTATGGTATAACCGGAGCAAAAACAATATGTTTTGATAAAATTTTATTAATTTTTCAACTCACCCAATAGACGCGTTTGCGCACAAGGTCCAGAGTTAGGCCATTCGGCCATTTGACGTCATACGAAACTATGGTTTGTCGGTGAGAACCGTCCATTCCAGCTCGCTCAATCTTCGAAACTTGACCCCAATCAGTCCAGTACATCCACCTACATGGAACGAAACGGTATTATTAAAATTTATCCTACTAATGTTATAAACGCGAAAGTTTGTGAATATGTATGTGAGGATTTTTGTTGCCCTTTCACGCAAAAACTACTGAATAGATTTTGATGAAACTTTACAATAATATAGCGTGTACATCAGAATAACACATAGGCTGCTATTTATAAAGATACTAGCTTCGCCTAGCGGCGTTACCGGCAGTTATTGTCGTACCACGAGCGGCACCGCGTGGTTCAGCTAGTTATTAACTAAATTAAATTTACAAATGTCGCTAAGTAGAAGTGTAAACTGTGAAAATAGTTGACGATTAGTTGTTATGCTCTACATCTACTGAAAGCTCGAAATAATGTAACGTTCCATGTCTAATTTATCGCATTTGCGTCTGTTAATGAATATTTTATTGAAAGAAACGAAATATCAATCAGTATTAACAATGTAAATTAGGTAAAGCTAACGGTTTTTGTGCTGTAATTGAATCGTTAATAGGAAACATTATTAAGTTACTTCTTTTAAGCGCTCAATCGAAGTTGTAATTACGTAATAGTTGCAAGTCATTGACACTAAAAAGCTTGCTGTCCATCTTATTTATCACTAGAGTTAAAAAAATACTGTAACATTTTTGTGATAGAATATTAAAAATGTATTCCTTATAAACTTAACTAAATTTCTAGTTTAGACTTTCTAAAAATGCTGGAAAGCGATTCCGTTTTCAATTTATATTTGAGTTACATATGTTTTTTGTTTTATATTAGGACTTATTCGCAATTAAACTATTAAAAAAAATACAATAATAATAGGTAATTTTATCGTTTTGAACGGGTTACATTCCTCCTCCTCGCTCGTGGTCAGGTGGACACCAAAATCCATGTGTAAACGTGTCACGACAGTAGAAAAATAGTTATTGATTTACTTAGTTTCATTGGGTTGATGACCTTTACACCCTAAACCTACTCGTATCTAAATTCCTCATAATATACGCCAATTTATGGGACAATACCGCTAAATTATGTTATATGGTCTCGACCATGTTTGTTTTTTTTTTTTTTTTTTTATTGAATAGTGGGCAAACGAGCAGACGTATCACCTGATGGTAAGCGACTACCGCCGCCCATGGACACCCGCAACACCAAAGGCGTCACAAGTGCGTTGCCGACCTTTGGGGGATGAGAAAGGGGATGGGGATGGGGATGGGGGAGGGGTTGGGGTATGAGCCTCCGGTATCCTCACTCACTCGGTGAAACATAGCGCAAACGCTATTTCACACCGGTTTTCTGTGAGGCCGTGGTATCACTCCGGTCGAGCCGACCCATTCATGCCGAAGCATAGCTCTCCCACGGTATATTGTAAATATAGAAAGTTTTTCTATGAAAAATACAAAATCTCTTTTTTTCTGACAAATCAGATTTACTCTCTCTAAATATTAGTTTACTATTTATTAAAATTACCATTCATATTGTTGTAAATAAACACAATCAAATTTATCTTAGCTTTAATAAACTTAGTATATAGGAAATACCTAGCCAGAAATTTTACCACCATCCAGGCCAGCCTAGAAAATTTTGGTCTTGATAGTTGCCAAGTTGTTTTTTAATTATGGCTCTGCTAAAATGATTCTACTCTGCCTGATGGAAAGCATAAGCAGAGTCCAAGAGTGGTGATCACCATACTCGTTGCGAATGCAGACAATACAACATGGCAGCTAAGTGATGCTTCTGCATCATTGGGCTCCGGTCTCGCACTCACCAACGAAACACGACAGCACGAATGCTGTAATTTTACGTTGATTTTCTGTGCGAGGGTAGGACTGCTCCGTTCGAGCCAGCCCGTTCGTGCTGAAATCAGCGCGGCTACACATACTTTTAAATATCTGTTTTGTCACTAATCTTATTTACCTAATTTGAATACACATACGTAAATGAAAGTTTGCTAAAAAAACTAGAAGCTCCTTTTACGAGTTACCATAAAAAATATAATTAATAAGCGATCACTATAACGTTTACTGATCGCATAATACTTTACCTTGGCTATTAATAAAATAATCTAATTTTAAACATACAGGAACTAATTTTCTTATTTGCTGACCTTAGAATCTAATGCTTTAAATAACCAGCATAGATATTTGTCTTTATAGCGCAACAAGGACGCCAAAGATTTTAAATACCGACAAAATTTGAATTTTAATTACGCCCTTGTAATTAAATGTATATGGCAATTAAGGATTGCACTGTCCACGTTCACGTACACATTCATCGAGAATAGTATATCAAAATGCACATTTGTTCAGTGTGGATCAGGCGCTTATGTGTGTATTCTATAATTTACATACAATATGTACTTTTACAATTACACATATTATGCAGAAACTCAAGGAGATGAATCTAATACGTATGTAATAGTGACCGTTAGGATCACAATTCTATCATTTCAATTCATTATCGTTGACTAGCTTGGCTTGTTTTTTAAAGTGTGTAATGAGGATATACGTAAGCATTCACTGCAAGGATCACCTGCCCAGTTTTAGATCAAAATACCCACAAAACATTATTTTTTAAAATAACGTAATTAAAGTATTGTCACGATTATCCCACATGGGATATTTGTTGGTATCATTTGAAGGTAGTTGATTTATTTTTAACAGTCTTGGGGATAATGGAATAATTAATATGTATGTTAATTATTCCCAAGCTGGTTAAAGTCTAGTCATCGTTTAAAAAAGCCAAAAGAATAAAAGTAGGTATACATAGAGTCCTTAAAATATCACTTGATCTCTGTAACAGTTGTCAGAGTAAACATATAGTTGATACAGTATAAAATTGTAAATATGAAGCTTGTTCAAAATTATTTCATCTGTTTCTTAGCCATCTGTCACAGGTATCAAGTTATATTTTTTTAAACTGTTAAATAGACACATGCCATCTATTGTAAAGAAACTAGACTAACCAGCATAGATATTTGTCTACATATAGCGCAACAAGGACACCAATGATTTGAAATACCGACAAAATTTTGAATTTTAATTACGCCCTTGTAATTAAATGTATATGGCAATTAAGGATTGTACGGTCCACGTTCACGTACACATTCATCGAGAATAGTATATCAAAATGCGTATTTGTTCAGTGTGGATCACTCAAAAAAATTTAATGGAATTATGTGTGTATTCTATAATTAACATACAATAAGTACTTTTACAATTACACATATTATGCAGAAACTCAAGGAGATGAATCTAATATGTGACCGTTAGGATCACAATTCTATCATTTCAATTCATTATCGTTGACTAGCTTGGCTTGTTTTTTAAAGTTTGTAATGAGGATATACTCGTACGTAAGCATTCACTGCAAGGATCACCTGCCCAGTTTTAGATCAAAATACCCACAAAACATTATTTTTTAAAATAACGTAATTAAAGTATTGTCACGATTATCCCACATGGGATATTTGTTGGTATCATTTGAAGGTAGTTGATTTATTTTTAACAGTCTTGGGAATAATGGAATAATTAATATGTATGTTAATTATTCCCAAGCTGGTTAAAGTCTAGTCATCGTTTAAAAAAGCCAAAAGAATAAAAGTAGGTATACATAGAGTCCTTAAAATATCACTTGATCTCTGTAACAGTTGTCAGAGTAAACATATAGTTGATACGGTATAAAATTGTAAATATGAAGCTTGTTCAAAATTATTTCATCTGTTTCTTAGCCATCTGTCACAGGTATCAAGTTATATTTTTTTAAACTGTAATATAGACACATGCCATCTATTGTAAAGAAAGTAAACTAACCCGTCAATAGGATTTAGTGCTATTGCCCTCGGTTCCTCAAGTTGATCTCTGATTAAAATCTTCCTCATGTTGCCCTGCAAGTCTGAGAGCTCGATGTGGTTCTTGCCGGTGTCTGTCCAGTACAAGTGATTATATATCCAGTCGACTGCAAGGCCATCTGATGTGATGAGCTGATCACCAATCACCACCGTACGTTGAGTACCTTCATCTATCGGCGCCCTATGTAACAAAATAATGTTATGTTATATAACACATACATATATAAAAGATAGAAAAGTGACTACATAAAAACAAAAGCGTAAGTAACTTTCCTTTAAAAAATGAGGAACATGGAAACGAAAATTAAAATAATATTTTTTTTATCTCATTTCTTAAACAAAACTAACTAATAAATCTCGTGTTGGGGAGGACTTTAAAAACATATATCTAACAAATTAAAAAAACCTGGACTAATAAAAACAATCGGACATAAAACTCTTCGGCACAGTAGGAGGCGTCGAGGCTTCCGCTTATATATATATATATATATTTATGTCAGCTACAGCTTTGTATTTCATGTATAGTGACAAAGAACCTCCTCCTTTTTTGAAATCGGCACACAACTTCTGTTGCCTACTTATATGAACGTGCCTTTACTACTTTTAATAAGGATAAGGTTTTTTGAGCATCGACGTACATTTGAAGAAAGCCTTTATAATTATTATGTCTCTCACGTTATCCTCTTGTTTCTTTCTATTAGACGTTTATAAAACAATGTTAATGACAATAACATTCAACGTTTTTAAACCTAATATACTAAATTGTTCCGATGCATAAAAGTTACGTCGAACGTTCTATGTAACTTTATAAAATAATAAAAAAACTAGTAATGAATTTTAACACTAACTTGTAAATTTTTTCATCAGTCACATCACTCCAGAAAATCATTCCAGTTCTAAATACATAATCCAATGCAGTAGCTGACTTTGTGTCATTAACAATCGCAACCATTTCATGGTGATCTAGACTAATTTTGCGAATATCAAAACGTCTTGCAAAGAGTAACGATGGGTGTCCCTCAGTAGCTTTGCACCTCGTGCGGTCCCGAGGATCACGAGCATATCCTGCGTGACATTCGCACTTGAAAGTTCCTTTCTCGTTGATACACATTTGAGAACAAGCGCCTGGATCTGAGCATTCATCGACATCTGCAAGAAAGATTACATAACAGTTTAAATTTATATTATTAGACGGTTTTCTAGTTTCATCCACTATACAGAAACAGGAAGCCAGACACACCACAGAAAGAGTAATAAGTGCATCCTGGCATGCTTCTCTGCGACACATTTAAATTGGATTAATGAGAAACAAAATAAATGAAACCAAACGATCGTTTCAATTGAAGCTCAATCGGATCCTGCAAAAAGAACTTTCTGAGTTTCTGAAGCGTACTCAAACTCACTTATCATTTTATAATAGTTTCACTAGTAGTTCATCAGCATCTCAAAAGACGTCTGCTGTAGCTTAGACGTCCGCTGTAGCTTTGTTACGTTTTATTTTTGATATAATTTAAACGTTTTATTAAAAAAAAATCGTATGTTTGTTACATTCGGGCTGTGACTAAACAACAAAATAAAAACAGTTCTAACTAAACGTATTAAAGTTGTCTTTAAAACGGATGTTTATGAATTGTAGTGCTGCTACATCTGACAAATAAATGGATGAGTTGTTTTACCTTCGCAAGTGCTGTTGTCAACGAGCTTGTATCCTTTATCACAATCGCAGTAGAATCCGACAGGAGTATCTACGCATTTTTGGGTGCATCCACCATTGTTCTTAGCACACTCATTCTCGCCACACCGATCTCTAGGTTCATCTTCGAAGTTTGGACAGTCTGGATGCTTGTCACAAACCTTTGAAAGAGGAATGCACATGCCGCCACCACAGTCGAACTGAGTCTTTTTATCGCAAATGGTTTTCAGCACAGCTGTAATAGAAGTACAAGTTTTTGGTAATCCCATGATGTGCATTGTGGAATAAAAGTTATTCTCAATCCGGATGTGTTTACTGTTAACAGGTAGGAAAAGATGACTGGAAATCACCAATTTGAAAATACTGAATCTCTGAATATGGCTAAGTCTTTTTATGATAAAGAACGGAAAAAGGCCAGACGGGTCATATGATGGGAAGCAACCTCTGCAATTTAATGATTCAGCTTATGCCGCCCCAGCTCCGTTTCCGGTCACTCACTTTATGAGGCCATTGTATCACCATTTGTGCGGAAGCGCGGTACGGAGTAGTAACAGATTTTAAATTTTAGGTGTTCCATCATAATTAATCAAATAGTATCTTAATCACTTAATTTAATTTGTATCAGCCAGCTTAATATTGTTCGTCTATAAAAATCATAAGTGATTATTTTTATCTAAATACTATAATCTTAAGTGGGTTTTGTTTTGACTCTGAAATGAGTTGAAAATTTGGTTTGTCGCTATATCATTTGTCGAATATTGGAAACGACTCTTAACGATTTTCATTAAATTTAGTAAACAAGGAATTTCGCGGGCGATAAATCGATCTAGCTCGGTCATCTAGGTACTAGTAACATATTAAGTTACAAGTTTTGCTCTATTCTATGTATAAATACGTCATTCCATCATAATTTTTATTTGTCATAAATATAGTTTGTCTATTTTTATTTGACTAAGTATATAATATAGTAATAAGTAATCCAGAAGTTACTATCATAAAAAAACTCACTGCAATTTTGCTCATCGCTGCCATCTGGACAATCAATATCTCCGTTGCAGTACAATGCTCCTGGAATACAGCTGTGGTCTTTACACTGAAACTGATCGAGCCTGCATGTAATGTTGCCACGGCACCTTTGGGGGTCTTCATCGCCACCATCAGGACAATCGCGGTCACCGTCGCATACCCACGCCTTGTGGACACACGTCATTCTATCTTTGCACTCGAATTCTGATGATATGCACGGTGATCTAACTTTTGGAGTAACCGCGCAGCCCTGAAAAGGTAATTGGTATTTCTCTTTAATTAAAATATGCATCATATTTTGATTATGAAATTGAATATATTCCTGAAATAAGCTAACTAATTTGACTACTCGACGTTTCTGTTTTGTAAAGCACTTGATAGGACTAAATAGTTAGACAGATTTATAACTGTTGCTTGAATATTATTTGAAATGAGTTTAATTAAAGAATTACTTTTGTAATATTTCAATCAGATCAAGAAGCAAATTTTTAATAATCATCATCAGTCCATTGCTGGACATGGGCGTATCCCAAGGAATACTTTTTATTATGAGGAATTCGATCAACCTAAAGTGACAGCTGCAGTGATGTCGTGTTTCGTTGGTGAGTGCGAGACTGGAGGCTCAATGATGCAAAGCATCACTAGGCCGCCATAGTGTGAGTCACCATGCTGCATTATTGTATTATCTTCATTGGAAATGAGTGTAGTGAACACCACTTTGGGGACTAATGCCGCCCATACGCCCACCACTGTAGCTCCTATACAACAGCAGGGACCCACGAACACACCGATCTATGACACTCGGGAAGCTCCAGGCAAAATTAAACTGTCTTGGAACCCGCAACGAAATTAATTAGAAGAAAACTGGAGGAGTTGGAAATATAATGTCCACTTGCCTCCTTAGCAAACATTTTTCAAAGCGGGAAGCACCACGGATAAAACATTATGGGTCCTAAGTTATATTTGATTTCTATAGTATTGTATGTGAGCGTGTGAGTGAACACCACTCTTGGATTCTGCTTATACTTTCCATCAGTCAGAGTAGAGTAATTTTGGCAGGCCCATACATAAAAAAAATACTACAAAACCCAGTTTGCTTTATACATCTAGACGCCGACGGACCTTTCACGCAAGTGGCTATTAATAGAATGGTATTTATATAAGTTTATTTCTTCTATCAAAAAATATTATTATGCTAGCTTCTTTTTTAATTTAAGTACACTGCATTATCAGCTACCTTGCAAAACTTTATCTATGATGAATCATACACAGAATCGGTTACATGACATTGTGTAAAATCCCACACGCTACACAGGTTATTCCTAGTGTGTGAGTTAAATTAAAAAAGAAAAAATTTTACCACTTCATCGGTGCCATCAGGACAGTCCTCGGTTCCATCGCAGCGCCACCAAGCAGATATACAATGTCCGTTTGCACAAGAGAAATGCGTATTTGGTTGGCAGGTTGGCGCGGGACACTTAGTTTCATCGCTGTCATCCCCGCAGTCATCGTCTCCATCGCACACCCATCGCTGTTGGATGCACTTGCCATTGCCACAAGTAAACTCATCGGAGCGGCAGGTTTCATCTACAGTTGGTAAAATGTTTCAGAAGAGGATTTGTACCACTTGTTGGTATATAGCAATAGCAAATGAAAGATTGTTACAGGTTAGAAAATTAAGAAACAAACAAAATAAGTATTTTTATTGTAATATATTACTACTGAAAATAATACTAATAGAGAAATTGAAGAACTTCAATTAAATATAGATAGACGTAAGAAATATCTTAATATACTGATTCATACAGACATAAATGAAATTCAAAATTAATTATAAAATCTGAGAAATATTAAGAGTACAAAAAGCACATTATTCTAAAATAAACGATAAAATGCGACAGAACAATCTTAAGTTACCTTATTTAAAAAAGTTTTTAAACTGTACGTGCATATGTTTCTAAGCAAATAATACAATTTTCGTGACATTTTACAACAGTCACCTGATGATGATGATATTTTAACCAAATTCACTATAAACTCATTAAATCAGGTAAGATAAGTATTGATCAAGTAAGATTTGGTAGGCGCATTTAATACTGAATCTCGACCATCTCGGTATTTCGACACAATGAACAAAATAATATAACGATGACATAATCGTGTTGAGGCTTTCGCTGACCGTACGAAAAGCTCCACTCTACACACGCAACGTCATCGCCTCGTCGCTCAGGCTCGGGGTGGGTTCTGGTATGGCTGAATGAAAATTTATAGATATTTAAGCCAAGCTTTGAAATAATATGCAGAAGTTCTCAGGTCGATGATTGATACATCAGTAGGGAATACCTGAAATCTGACGCATTAACGTCGACATCTGATTTCAATATGTTGATCAATTATTCACGATAATATTATAACATAATTAAATAATAACATTGTCGGCAAATAATTAGGTGATCGTGACTACGGAGATATCTCCAAACGTAAGGAAGCAACTGAATCGTGCTCTTTGTACTCTACATTATCTTAGCTTAAAGTGTTACTTGAGATAACGCATTTAGGTCGACATCATGCAATTTCCACAGCATATGTTCAAATGTCTGTTACGCAATTGTCGCGTATAAATGTGTGATAAACCAATGAGGGAGTTGCTTTAAATAAACATGGTTGAAAATACTAACCCAGTTATAAAGTGAAGTGTTAACGTGACAATTAAAACTGCAAAGGTAATTGTATAATCAAATGTAAAATTGAAAAGTTACCTACTGCAAAATGATTCATTATATAACGAATGTAATCTGATTATGCTTGCGTTTTGAGGGTTAAAAGAATTTATCTGTTTAACTAGCCCTTCGGACTATGATCTAATGATCTTAAAAGGTGATTGTTACTCGTATGACTATTGTAAGGTAAACTTTTATTGTACCTACATTTGATTTACATAATTACACGATAAGTGCAAGAAGTCGGTTAAAAATAAGATAAGCTTACTGCATGCTTTTTCGTCAGATCCATCTGAGCAGTCAGCATTATCGTCGCACATCCATGTGAGCGGCACGCACTCTCCTTCTCTTCCTCTGCACGTGAACTCTTCGGGACCGCACGACTTTCCCTCTGCCAACCCAATTCATGCACATGCTAAGTACGATGCGAATGTAAAGATACGGGGTAATGTGAAACTGTTTATATTATATTACTTCCACAAATGTTTCCGCCTAAATATCAAGAATTTTGCTTCGTACCTTCAAGACAGCTTAATGTTTATCCTCTATATCATATAAAACCTACCTTTAATGTCCATGCGGACAGAAATATTATTTGATTTATTATATAGTTCTTTAGATCTTGGGTTTATTCGCAATTTCTTGTTTCTTTTTGTTTAATTGTTTCTCTGTCGACCCTATCTCAATTTACTCGAGGTATAATTAAAAGATTGAAGTAACACGCTTAGGAATATAAGGAAAGGTAACCGTTGACAGAAAAAAATATAAATATCATGGAAAGAAGATCTTTGTAGCCCTTGAAAGCATGCCTCTACTTTTGCATGCCCCGGTTTGATGACTTAGATTAATTCACGTGTTTGATAGTTGGTGACGTATCCTTAAAATACAGAAACGTATATCCGACATGCCAATTTTGTTACCGTTCATGCTCTTTATGGTAACGACGAGTATGCCCTTACCGCATTGATGTTCGTCAGAGCCGTCTACACAATCGGCCACATCATCACAATGCCACGAGAGTGGTATGCACTGCCCAGTTGTGCACACGAATTTGTGCTCCGGACAACGCCTTTGTATAGCTGTATGTAAAATTTAGATTGATATCCGAGTATTTCTTAAAATAATATTATGTTTAAAGACAAATTTAATTTCGCTTATTTAGCTTTGCGAAAAACTTAAAAATCAATAAAAATAACGTAATGTAACAAATTAGCGGTGGCCTTGGAATTATTATATTTGAGAACTATTGTCCCTCTACTGAAGATGATTTATTGACAAAATCGATTTGGCACCAATACGAGACATGTCAGGGTAGATAGTTTACATTTGATAATTAATCTTGGCAAACGTGACTGACTTGTAGTAAGGCTATCAGTAGTAACTTAAGTTGACACAGCAAACTCGTTTAAAATGCTATTAGAGAGTGCCTTGGCTAAATAATAAACAGGAATGTTGAGCACGAGTCGGCTTAAACGTAATTAATGATTCTAAACAGTCCCCTTATTAGAGTGTAATGTTGTTTTGCGACGGTGCTAACGAAATTCAGACTGAAGACGCTCAAGACTAAGTAGCTTTGTTGGTCCTCGTTAAAACTTTTTAGTGTGAATGTGATAGTTACGCCTAAGCCCAAACTAAGACTCATTAAAATTGGGTCTTATATTAAGTGATAATTTTAATATTCTGACAATTTTAACATTTCATACCTCAGTTTTCCTATCGAACGTTTAGTGTGCAGAAGTTTCATTATATCTAGCCATCGTGAAAACTATGAATATGATAAACTGCTACTGAACACTTTTATAGCTTAGATAAACAGTTTAAAACAGATTAAACTACAGTTGAAAACAATAATAACCTAGAAGTTTTCTTTTAAATTAAATAATATAATAACAACACTTTAGGTGCAACATAATATTTCTCCTGACCGAGTTGCATTATAACAGCCAAGTTCCACAAATATCTTTAGCAGAGGGTATGATAGCGATCATTAAGTTAACTTTACCCGAAAAAATACCGGCACAGCTGAATTCTGTGTAATAAATACGTTTGTCAACAAGGACACAAAATCACCTATATAAAATTGATACGTATAAGTAACCTCTAGCGTTGTCGCCTACAAAACATTGCATGCCCCTGGCAAATAAAAAAGAATTTTCTATTATGAGGGTCGCCTTACTGTGGATCCAACTATACAAAGTTACGTGCTTGCGGTTCCCATAACCCTACCTCCTCAAAAAACCTTGGTAACTTACGGAAGCTAAAAACCTTTTATTTACTCTGTTGCAGTTTGTTAAAAATAAGAATTACATCTCTTGACTTTTGACGAACTGTGCTCCTTATGCATTTAAGTTTGCCTAGGCTGCATAAAATTAGTTATGATTTAAACCTTTATAGCATAAACAGAGACACTTTTGAAGAAAAATCACATTATTTAAATTAAATTATTTTAATCCGTTTACATGAACCATTCAAACTGTCGTCAGATTATTTATTTAAATGAAATTGGCGTAATCTGCTTCAAATGTAGAAAATTCAAAAATAAACATTTAAAATGCACATTATGTGGGATTTTTAATTTAATTTTAAAGAGTTCGCAATATACTTAAAAACGCGTTAATTTATCACGTATACTCGTATATATTAAAAAGGGTCGACGATAAAAATCACGATTTATGACGTGAACTGCCTTTGAGCCGAAAAAAATGCAAAATACGCATTTTAGTACTCGATTCACACTTGACTAATGAGGTGTCTAGAACCATCATAGCTATCTATATTATATGTGTATGTTTTTTGGCTAGACTGGACCGCTTCACTTTTGGACTAAGCCTCCATTCAGTTCGAAAACAGTACCTAGTAGTATCCACAAAAAAGTTTTACCGAGGACAAATATGACGTGTTACAAAATCTCGTTTAAAACTACGTTTTCTACATTTGGACACAACAAAATATACCACTGACCCCCGGTTTCCCTTAAGTTAATGATAATTCATTCGACTATCTCTCGCAAACAGTACTTTCTTTGTATGGGAGGTACCTTATGTCCGTCCCTGTATTCCATAAACAGTTCATGAATATCAGTTAAGTGGGCCTGAATGCACAACAAAGTAACTAAATGTGGCATGTATAATATTAGTCAGAATATACCACTTAAGCTTTAGTGATTTATTTATTTTTCACCATGATGTGGACTGTCGCAACTGTCGCGAGTCGAATTCCCATTTAGAGAAAAGTTTGTATTCGTATTTTGTTTGAACTTTTGTTGTCTGTGATAGGTACTAATGTACGTTATGCACTTTCGTTATCTTAGCCACTCAATGATAGAAGAATATAACGATGCCAGCTAGTATACATAAGTTTGACAGTCACAGTATTCAAAGACATGTATAAAATTATGAAATAGAAATGTTTCAAAAGTTTTTTAAACCCGATATATACTCGACATTGGCAAATAATTGTAAAATCTTTTTTGTCGCTTATAATAGTGTTAGTCACACATAACACTATTTATATATATATATTTGGTATATTATGTCAAGCGACATGATTGATGCCATGGAACTATGTTACCTAATATAACCGGTATTCAATATATTTTTAGAATTGATCTGAAAAACTACATTTGGAAATAGTCAGCTGAAAAAAGTATGTCCAAATTCATTTTTATTTTAAAACTGCCAAAGCTGACAGTAATAACATTGATAAAAAAGTTAAATTAGAAGTTCGCTAGACACGAATAAATCCAATTTACTTTCGTTTCCATTATTTCATTTCATCCATAAATAAATTAACGCGAGCCTTTACACGTTTCATGCAATGTTTAAAATTCGTATTACGTGTTTTATTTAAATACCACAGGCTCTCGGTAAAAATTCATTCGTGAAGACCCTCTTTTTGAATATTCGCATTTTTACATTACCTTTACGAAATTACTTCTATCCTAAATTTTCATTTCTGTAATGACCTCTAATATATATATTTATGTCTGGTATATGTATTTTTATTAATATTCTAATGCATTTTTGGGCTTTGACCAGTTGGGAACTAAGTATTTACCAGAAATTTAATCTATAAAATTTAAGCAAGTTATTTTAATGTAAAGGAAAAGAAAAGGAAATCGATCGCCGAATCGATAACGCCTATAAGAGCAACTGGTCCATGAAACATAACATATATATGATATAAAGGGAAATCTTCCCCTTTCCTTGAAACGCCGACTCTTTGACGTGTGTCTCCTGCCCATCCTTACATATGGCGCCCAATGTTGGTCTTTAACAGAGGGTCAGAAGTCCAGACAGGTCCAGGTCAAGGTTTGCCAAAGAGCAATAGAACGTAGCATGTTGGGTGTGAAGCGACAGGATCGTATTAGAAACACAGAGCTGCGATCCAAAACTAAAGTCGTGGATGTGGGCAAGAAGACTGCCAGATTGAAATAGGATTGGGCCGGAGACGTATGTCGGATGAATCCGGACGTCGAACGCTGGGTGCCTCAGGGTGGACGCCGACGACGAGGCAGACCCCGTAAAAGCATGGCGCGACAATCTTGACGCCTGCCGCAGAGGCTGGCCGGAACTGGCATTAAATATAAAAAAGGGGTTGGTGCAGGGGAGGCCTTTGCCTAAATTCTCGTGTAATAATCTAATCTTAAACATTATTTATTTAATATTAAAATATAATAAATAGCTTCAAACTAAATTTCATTATAATATTACTCGCAAAAACTTTTTGTAATTAAGATCTTAATCTACATCGGAAGCCCGGTAAGGACAAAATACTCTTATTTCAAAAGTTTTTTCATAAATTGCTAGATAATTATTTTTTACGATTTTAGCTTTGGAATTGATACGGTGACATTCTTTCAACCACAAGGGGCTTAGTATTATTATTATTCAGTAACTTGATATTATTTTTTCTAAGTTTTCATCATTATATCGATTTGTAAAGTTGCATAGATTTTGAAGAATTCAAAAAGTTCGGCAGCACTGCTTGTGTATAATCAATGGTACATAAAATAATTTATTCGTACTTTTCCTAGTCCATCAATGGCAGAAAATTGATAAGTAAAAATTGGAGTGATTTTTATTTCAAGGTTTATTTTTTAAAAAATAATAATAATATTGTTAAAAAATAATAAGGGCCTAGGCACCAACCAGTAATCATACCAATCTCGTTATCAATCTAAGGCGTTGATCAGGCTCAAAAATGAAATCGTTGGGGTGTGAAATTTTTATCAATTGCTCATATTTATAATTCCAAACGCTATTTACATATTTACTCAGGTACACACTACGTCATAATAGTACTTTTTACCAAGTCCGTTTGCTTTAACCCAAAGAAAATAAATCAAGTTTATGTTTCGGCTACCACAGAAAGTCTGTCTAAATCAAAATTGCGGTTTGATAAAAACTTTTTCGGTTTCTAATAACAAGGGATAACTCTCGGGTTGGGGTTATAGGATCGTCCAGTTTTCATACCCTTACTGGCTTTGTCATTTAGCGACCTTGTTTTTTCATTGTTCTCCATTTAAACAATAGGCGACTCGACCCTAAAGTAAATTTGCCAAATAAACAGTGTTTACTTATTTTTGACAAACAATTTGGTAAGTATGCGGCCAAACAACAGCCTTGTTTCAATTTCATTTAGAATAAGTAAGAAAACTTTTTATTAATTCTTGGAACTTCCAAACACCCTAGTGAAAAAATATCTACATCAATTTGACATTGAATTTCAAAACTCAAACTGCTTAAAATTGAAAAAACTGAATATGAAATATTTATGTAAAACAATTTTCGATATGAACATTTAAGTTGCTATTAGCCGATGATTCCATTTTTTGAAAATAATTAAATCAAGGGATTATACTAACTGCAGGTGCCAGGCTCTTCGTCCGAACCATCAGGGCAGTCTTTTTCATTGTCGCAATGCCAGGAACGCGGTATACATCTTCCTGTTTTGCAGCGAAACTCTGATTCTGTACAAGTGCGGCTCTCTGTAATAAAAAAAAAATAATTGAATGACGGCTCGGGGTTACAAGATACATAAGTAAATAGATGACAAAATAAAAATTCTCGGCAATATCGTTAGGGGTTTTAGTTACACAGGTCGCGTCAAGGGTGAATTTTTCATTACATCTCGACCAACCACAATTTTGCTGATAAATATTTTCTGTGAATGTTTGTAGTTAAACTGAAATGAACCTTAAGTATAAACCTGTAGATGTTAATATTTAATATGGCAACACTTTTACCGAACATCTTACTCCTTTTTAATTTATTTGGAAGATATGACGGGGAACATGTTGACTTTTCCGAGGGTCTTTAATCTCCACTTATATGTATAGAACTAAACAGTACACTATGTAGGTGCTATGTTGTTAATGTGTTTTTACACCCAGCTTTAAGACCAAATTTAAGGTTAAACAAATTTAACCTTAAATTTGGTCTTAAAGATTATCGTATTCGTATTCAGATGATGATGATCAATGGTTTTAATAACCTAGCATTTTTTTCGTCAATTGGAGACTTATAGCCATACTTCAGATCATGTCAGCTCAATCGCTAGCAGTTAAGAGCTATAATATTCATTCGAGTTACGCAAGTTACACAGACTTATGTACAAGTCAAGTATTATATTAGATTTTTCAAACTAAAAAAGGACAATCAAAGGCAAAAGTTGTTTGATGACAGTTGATGGATTTTAGGGGGATTCAGGAAGTTAAATAAACTATATATTTAAAGAAAGTGATGACATTTACTGTTATACCGGACGCTTGTACTCATTAACAGTTATAGCATTAACATTTACCTATACTTACTAGACCTATAGATGCATAGCATACGATAATTTAATTTCCTAACGTATTCTATTTACAATGTATTCCCAAATTTCATAGTACATATAATCTCAATCTTTTAATCAACTAATTTAACAACAAGTCGTCAATAAGTACTGGCTGTCAATAACAACCGCCAACTTTCATATTAAACTATAATTTATAGGGTAAAATGAAAAGAATTAATAACATGTTACTAAAGAAAACTAATTTTGAAAAACAAGTAACGAATTATTTAAAAAATACAACCTGCATCAATACCTGCCATCTAAATTAAATCCATTGAAGAGCTGAAAATAAAAGATTTTATCCTTTTTTGTTCTTTTTTATTTTGATGTACCTAGTGTCACTCTCATGACTAAGACGAATCTATTGACACCACTCACACAAAAATACGACAAGCCGTTTAGGCTCTAGCATACACTCGATAAACATAACCCTTCTTCTTTCGCAGTCGGGTAAAAAGTAGTAAAACTTGATTTATTACATTGCACGTCATATAATTTTGCTTCAATTTGTCTGAAACAGAGGGTCGTAAACTGGATCAATCCATTTACAGCTGAAATCACCGTTCAACGTGGATATAAAACAAGGTTGCAGAAAATTATCGCCGTATAGCGGCAGTCGCTATTTCTAGACGAGCCGAGAGAAGGCACGCGCCGCTAACTAATTTGTAAACAAAACATAGCTCCAACGAATAACATCGGCCCGCAGTCGACGAGTACGTAGGTCTTTTACTGTAAACTGTAAACCCACGCTGTAAACTCAAGTACCATCACAGATTGCTCAACGTATAAATAAAGCTCCTATGTTGCAGCTATCGATCAAATTCACTCACACGCAATAGATATTCGTTTCTGTTGTAGGTTCACTGATTTACCTAAGAATTAAGTGTGACGCGCAAGTGTTATAACCTCAATAATGTTAGATAGTAACATTTGTATGCCATATATAGTGTGACATGATTTTTTTAGTCCTAATTATCATTCGGTGTAGTTATACTGTATTTTCATAGCATTTGTGCTTTTTGATGTAATTTTACGAAGTATAAGGAGCCATTTTGTGATGTACGCTATAGAGTAACTATACAGTATGTTAGGAGACTAATTTGTATAAAACCGTAACAAGTAACGGGCCCATACCTTTTTTCTTAGAATACACTACATACTCGTATCTATGTTTTATCTTTGGCTGTTTTATTATTAGTTTTGAAGCGAGAGCTTTTATTTATGAAAGTGAATACCCCTCGCTATTCAAGGCAAAATAAATAAAATTCAAAGAGAAGCATAGGTACTCACTATATTTTGTGGTTTTGGAAATACTGTTTTCAACATGTACCTACGCACTCAGGCAGCTTAAGCGCCAACGATAGCGGTAAGCGAAGCGAATTCGTAACAGAATATCCATATTCCAGGGGCGCGCGGCCATTTGCTCAAATGAAACGTTCACCGTGTAACACCCACATTATTGCCTCCTCCACGTTGGAATGTTAATGTGCGCGGCTTCTCAACGGTCCTGCTTCAATCCTCGTTTGAAGGTTTCTTATCTCGCAAACTTTCTCATTAATGTTTTACGTGAGATTTCCTAGTGCACTTGTTACAATGTTAATGACAGCCCGTTTAGAGTTAAGTCACGACATCTTATTTAATTTTTATAGAGTACACGTTCTGACATACATACACTGACATACATATATATATAATATACATGTAATAGATCCAGTATGAAACGCTCGCACTATTATTAAACCCAAACCGAACACTTAAAATAGATGTTCAAATATTAAATAGCCAATTATTACGTATAGCAGTAATTTTGATGATTAACCTTTGTTTCGCATTCTGGTAGCATTTGGAAAAAAAGATATTTCGACAGACTAGATAGCGAGATTTACATGACCTGTAGTCATCATTAGCTCAGCTAACCCATTAGCTTAACAATTCTGTAAGTCGCAAAAGCATACAGTGACTATGCGACTGATAGAGATGTAAATTACTAATAAGGGTCGCAAGAAAGGGCTATAAATGTCACTGCTATTGAGCTCGTAACTAGTGGAGTGGGTAAATCGAAGATACATCGAGCTGTGCCCGTCCGATAAGCTAGTTCGGCGGCTGTCGTGGAATGAAATCACTAACACAAAATGGCGAAAAAAATTGCCTTCAACTAAATTGTCTCTGAGGCTATCCTTATCTCAATTCTCATTCACATTATGATGTACCGTTAGAACATCTCACAAATTTAGTACTTATTGTTCTTACCTACTTACAAAATCATACTGTAGAACTAATATTAATGTAGCCCATCTAATCTAAAAAGTTCTGTACTTTCATACTTTTCAACACGAAACTTTGTATAGGCGTAGCCCAGGTAAAGTCATTTAATTAAGAAGCAATTTATATTTTGTCAAAATATGTACAACTTCATATAACTCATTTTAAATTTAAATAAAAAACCAACACATAAACAATAGATGTCTTATTCAAAGGTCATTTCAAAGTCACGTAGTTGGGTCCATTAAAGTTGTGTTGAGACTTTTTAAATTAGCAATTATGTTAATAAATAGTTGAAATTTACATATAATCGGATCTATAACTGACCAGCCGTTTTCAATGTAAGCGTTTTTTAGTATTTTTTATTATTTACACGATTTGTAAATAAAAATATAAAATTTCGAGAATCGGATAATAATATGCCATTTCATTGATACCCTACGTATTCTTTAAGCCACAGAATTGTCATACCGTATTTTTTGGATTACATAGACCATAATAAAAACAACTTATCGACGTGACTTAAGAGTATTAAATGTGGGACTTAGGAGTTTTCTGTCTGGAAGACAGACCGTGGGTAGGCCTAAAAGGTGGTCCGATGAACTGATCGCTTGGATACATATGAATTTGAATGAAAGATACTACATAAGTGTAGTATAATTTTAGTCTATAAAGAACTTGCTGTAACTACAAGATACAAGATAAAACCCGTTTTTAAGATCGTATTAGATGCACCACCGTTAAACTAAATTGTCCCCAAGATGGCAACAGTATAAGAGTACCGGGAAAGTGTATTACCGTACGTCACTTGCAACGACGATGAGTGCATTTGTTGTTAACGGAACTAGTAGTTTTAAAGCGCAGTTACATATGGTATATGTTTAGGCGCTTAACATCCAGCGTATTAATTTAACAATAAAGCCACGTTTGATATTGACATTTCCTTGACCTATCCAAGATGAAATTGAGTTTGTGCTAGTAATCGTCAAGTTGTATGGAAGTTTGAGATTGGTTTTCAACTTGCGTAGCGCTACGACGCTAACGTAGCATTTCCTTAGCGCTACGAAGTAATTTAGTAACATGTATGAACTACCCTAACAGATGGCAGCAGTTAAACTAGTTACTTCCATTTTAGAAAAAAAGTTTTTTAGATACTTTAAATATTTTATACAAAATTACCTCCGGGCGATGCGCCTTATAAACAAGAGAATATCGCCAACAACGAAAATATCACTCTTTTATTCGGGACTTTAGTACCGATTCAGGACTTAAAAACTATTTCATTCGCCATTCCTAGTAAATCGAATCCACTTGACGTCATTCCATCGTATCTAATTTGCTACCACTTTGCTCGAGACCATGTCCTTCCCTAGCTTGTGACCCCAGTAAAATAAATGTCGCAACCAAAAAACGATATCTGGCGGTAAGGCTTTCTGCCATGCAGCACAGACAACTTTCCATGACAGTTGCACTGGTAATAGACGCGTCTGAATTAACTCTACACGAGCGAGTGTTGATAATTATAATGTATTCACCGTTCCTGGAAGGTCTAATGCCTTTACCAGTAGGACAAGACCACTTGACTTCGTCCAACTGAAGGGCCTTCACGAAGGCAAAGATGCTTTACCTAACTTAAGTAGGTACCTTTTTAAAGAAATGACCAAGTTTTATTCCTATTTTGTCGTCAAAGACATACTAAGAAGTACTTCTTTTAGTTCCTTGTATGGTATCGATATCAAAGTGAATGTAATCACTATAATAATATAAGTGGTTTCTAGTCCCTTCCAAATAAAATATAAATCGCTTGAATTTTTACAAACTACGTCTGCATCGTCACCAGATGGATTCTACCCATGCTTTACCATCAGGAAGAGTAGTCATTTTAGCACCTAATACGTAAAAAAATAGGTTAAAATCTAACACGATCTGATAAATTTTTAAAATATAAAAAAAATTGTAAAAGCAATACAGTAGATTTGTTCAAAAATCATGTTTAATATATAAAAAACTAAATTTGAATATTTCATTGTTCAAATCTATTCCCTTGGGCTGTTGCGAAAATCAACTTAGGCGCTTTGACGACTATTGCCTTTAAGGCTTCGTTACAAAACTCAATTTGAAAGGACGATATTCGGTTCTCTAGTAAGACATAACTGAGAAAATAAAGTTATGTAAAACATTGAGATCACATACGAGTATATTGACAGTATTGTTAGACTATGTAAATAAAACGTAAAAATATCAGCTTTAACTTCTAATGTCCAAATTCCATTTCGGTATTTAGCTCGAGGTATCAGTAAAAACAGAACTCAGGTTCTGTTTTACGAGAAAATAGAAAACAAAAAACACAAATATGTTGGAATTACCTGCATTCCTGTAGTCGTAGGCCTTTGTATATGTGTCATAGTCATCGTCATAAAGGGATGCTTCAACTATCACAGCTAACACGACGAACCAAATTATCCGAGAAAACGCCATATTCTCGTACCTTCTACTCTTCGGTCTTTATTATACTAAAAATAAAATATCAACAAATGAAGGAAAATGATACTACTACTAGGTACTACTACTACAAAACACTTGCCTAGTGCAAGTGGTTTGTAGTCTATTAAAAGTTGTGACTTTACGATTCCTCATTTTAAACGAAAATGCACTTCTTTAAAATAACTTTTAATTTGAACCTTTTTCAATGGCTATTTTATATTTAAGTGGTAAAATATAATGGCGGTGGTTTTTTAATTATACTGAATAAAAACAGGAGTCTTTATTTAATCATTCCTTGACAACAAAAATTAAAACATTCTAGTGTTCTAAGCCACTGTGGTCATTTCTTAATACATTATGTTGTCTATATTGTTGTAAAACTAACAACTACAAACTAAATTTTAATCTAACTCATACACTGCTTCATAGTTAAAGTACCTATACTTTATCCACCAGTGTTCATGGAACACAAGGTTTGGTATTTGAGATTTTTATTTATTATGCAGATAAAGTACAAAATTAAGCGGCACTTGAAGTATCATACATAGTACGTTTATATTACTTATTGTTCGACTAATAAATTTCAGAAAATAAGATTACACTTGTGCCTACAGTAAATAAAATGTCAATGAAGTACACAAGAATTATATGAAACAAATCATGAGTTCGTTTTAATTTTTTTACTTATTTGATGTATGTAACCAATATTACGTGGTATCAAGTATCTACATACCAAAGGCTTTAATAAATAACCTATCTATATGGACTGGACGTGGATTACTTACATAAAAAGACACATTTATTTGTCCTTCTAAATGCAATAAATTTCTACATTAACGTCGTGATTCTACGAACCACGTGATATCAAATAATTTACGATTCGAAAGATTCTCCAAAATGGGTCAGTGATCAACTATGAAATTGTTTATTTAATGTTACAATAAATTCTTGCTTTTAGACATTCGTAGGATGCTATTTCATTTAGTTTAGATATAAAATCAGTATTATGCGGCACAATGTAATGAGCCAACCAGGACTCATTTTTTTGGGTTTAGAGATTTTTGATAACGGTTATGAATTGCTTTTTTATCTATCGTTCTCATAAAAAGGGGTTATAAAGGTTCGTTGTAATTACGAAGCTCGTTTCTACCTGAATGACTGAATGACCTCACAAGAGCTGATCGATATCTAAGTACTAATATTTTGTAATATGAAAAGTATCTTCTTAAGGCGACGCAAATAAATATTCTCTTTGAAATAGAAAAATTAAATTTCACTTTTCCAATTATTTATCAGTATGATAATACACTCGTTTTACAGCATGGTTTTGGTGCAATATAAAGTTGATTTCTAGTTATTTTTGTTAGTACATGCACTTCGCATTCTTGGCCTTTAGTTGCCTACACGTTTTAGAACGAGTTTATTTTGAATTTTTGACCAAACAGTTGAATAATCGTTCGTACCGCAAAACATTTTCAGAAAAACAAGTACAACAAAAATTGTTTTGGGCCTATATCGACGCTAATGTGACTATTTACCTAAGTTTTAACAATGTGCGTTGTTTGGTTCAAGAGAAAATCGCTTTCTTTCATAACGATTAAAAAGTTAAAGTTGCTAGAATACCATAATTACTTTAAGGTATTCAATGGTTAGCCAGTTCTTTAGTATTGTTATAATACTCGTAGTTAAATAGCAATTTCTAGTCATGAATAACTCACAAGAACTAGTTGCTAGGGTACTTATGATCTGTTAAAATATATGGGCTCCAACCTTTATCTACATATATCAAGTAAAATATTAAATAGGATAAATGAAAATCTTCGTAGCAAAGTTTTATTGGCCTTAAGTTTGATAAATAAAATGAATTCGTTTATTTTACCTCCATTAGTGCAAGACAATAAAAGAGAATTGAAAAAAAAAAACAAACAGTTTGGACCAATAACCACTTTTATGTTTTTAAGTCGCTATAAATATCTTGAAGGTATTCTCGATTTTATATAGTATCTACAAAGCCATTTCAATGAATGGGAAAAAGGAAAATCAATGATACCGAAAAAATGACGAGAATAGCTCTATACTTTTTGTTGAAACAGTAATTAAATGATATTTTGTTGCCCTGAATTTGATGTATTACTCGTCTATGAAATGTAACTTAGCTCATAAAAGCTTTATTTCATATTTACATAATATCAAATGATTTTATTAATCCCCTGCTGGATAGGTATAAGACTCTCTTTCGAAAAAAGGTTTTTACTTATTTACACGATGCTGGTGGATTTGATATAGGGTTTGGTACAAGGCTTCCTTAATTTTATTTTCCTTAATTCGTCACCACGATGAATTAATTTCATACTACCTTACTCATTTGTTACATTAATAATACTCTTCTTTAATTCTCCTTCACTTTTTTGAAAATGGTATTAAAAAGTTAATCATAACCTTAATACTATCAGTTCTAATTCTTTACCAATACGGTTCAATGGTTTTAATCTACGAAGTTTTGCATAACAATTTAAGGGTATCGGGAGACATCTCGACTAGCCACCGAAACCACATTTAAAGTACGGCTGTCTAAAAAGGCACGCCTATCTCCAATTTCTAATCCTTATAAATTCCATGTAAACTCTGATAGATCGGAGCGAGTCCAAAATTAATTACCACGAACTTCAGGGACCCGTCAATTACACCGCGCCATTATTCTATTCGGACTCTCCCCACATTGTTGGGGGAGGATGTCTAAACGAGTTTGATAGGTACGGATAATGATTAACTGCCATCCATGTTATAGGTCGTTAAACAACCATAGTTAAATAATCACTTTCATAGCATAAGACTATGTTAATAAAAGCAGTATGATTGTAATTCTAGTTCACTGCTCAATGTACATAGCGTAGGTTGATCGCTACGCTTCCTACTGCGCTAAGTGTTACGGGTTCAAATCACACATGGGACAACATTGTGTGATTCACAAATTGTTGTTCTGAGTCTAGGTGTTGTTTATGTCCGTTTCACGTATGTTTGTAAAGTCCGTCGCGACACTAGGTATCTTCCTAGTACGGGAATTTTCGTTTTAAAAAACGAAAACAAAAAAAAAAATCTACAACGAAGATTAAGCATTACCAATTTATTTGTGATACAATAGAAAAAAATGTAGACAATGAACTAGCACTGTATTTTATACACGAGTATATGGCGAGATCGAGAAAAAATAAAAACCATCACAAACCGCTTTAGGAACTTTTTAATTCAAAGTTTCGTATAAAATTGTGTAAGTTTCTAGACATGGCACTTTTTGTTCGGATGCTTGAAAACTGAACCTAACGTTTACCTACTTAAATGTACTTTTATTATTATTCAATTAATCTGAAAGAAGGAAATTATCTAAATGTTCATTTATTTATTTGGTTTACCAACATTTGTTAACACTATTACATGAATGATAAATTAATTAATTCAAGTGTAACAAACAATTACAGGTAAACACCACATACCTAATATTAGGTAATTGTGTAGGAAAAAAAAATAAGCATAATAAATAACACTTTGCATTTACAGAAGTGAATGAAATCACTAGGTAACAAATAAGGAACAATAAAGCTACACTACAACGATCAAATATATAAACTAGCTGACCCGACAAACGTTGTTTTGCCATAAAAATAAAATAATTAGGGGTGGGTCATCGTTATCACCCAGGGGTACGAACAATAGATGTTGGCCGATTCTCAGACCCACCCGACATGCACACAAAATTTCTCAAAAATCGGTCTAACCGTTTCGGAGGAGTATAGTGACAAACACCGCGACAGGCGAGTATCAGATATAAAGGACATCAAATAGAAGCTAACAAAATACAACGAGCAGGAATAGTGTCTAGTAGAAAAAAAATCTACACTGTGATTCTACTGCGTAGTATTCCCATGTGGAAGAAGATTATAGATAGTTCGCTTCATTTTGGGTTGCGGGTCATTGTTTAGGTCTATACAGTCACTACAAGCATGTATGATTTTGCACATTCTTAGTGGCGGGTAGAGAGGAGTGATACAACTGCGTGGTATTCTTGATGGGACCCGAAAGTTAAACAAAGCTAGTAAAAGCGAAGAGTATTTTACTTTTAAGGACTTTTATTGGTAACATTGCATCGTTTAGGCGTCCACGCTTATCAAGTGAGTTTAATGTTTCAACCTATCGTGGTATTGATTTAACTTTTTTAGCGATCCCTTTTGAAATTAAGTAATGTACAACAGTATATTTGTTATTTAATATTTACTATTTTAAAGGGTTCTTAAGTCAATTTGTTCGTATTCTATCTTTCTATCCTAATAATCTCATAATGTTGTCTGCAGTAGCAGTCTTTAATATTTACCTTCACATTTGATTGAATATTCATTTTCTACAACAGAAAACCATAATAATAAATCCGACATTAAGTCAAAAAAAAATCAAGTTGCTAAAGATCTAGATATTAATGTTATTTAGGTAAAATGATACTTAGTAACTTAATAGAGCTTCACGATAGTTCGGTCATAAAGTGCAGTACATTGTATGATGCATTTGTCTACAAAATTAAGTACATATTTACTGGGGAAATTTAGGAGAAAACGGAAATCTACCGGAGTCTTAAATTTATTTTTTACGACTTCGTGAAACTGTGCGAATGTTAAACGAATCGTAATTTTGTTCGAGACCGCAAGAAGTACGCGATCGACACTGACGACTGTACAATTAACAACCTCTGTCAAATTCACACCCATCCATCACCCTCAAGCTATGCCCCTCTAAGATGTAACTAAAAAGAAAATATTATCAACCTATTCTAATATAAATTCAAGCCGATTCAATTCAAGTGATTAAGTGTTCGAATTTCATTTCGTTTGCTATTTGTATAAATTTTATTTTCTGATTTCATGAATATTGAATTATTACAAGCCTGTTAAATTAAAGATTAGATAGAACTTGCCGTAGAATACATAGACTAAGTTGTTCGATAAGTACGTAAACATTAGGAAAATATTCATAAAGAAATATTTAATATACCTAGGTGATGTGAGAATGAATTGAGTTAATCATAATTTATAAAATGTTTGACTACAGACGGTAATTAGGATTTAATGGTAAGGACCACACAATAAATACTTGAAGCAAATCCTATGAAAAATATTTCAGTCTTCAATTTTTAAGATTTCATTTATAGAATTAAAGCTTTAAATTTGTCTTTTGACTTGGATATTACTTTTATCATTACTTAAACTTCCATTCACGACTTCTTTCATAGTGAACCACAAATGTTAAATGTCAGTTTATACTGCAGTTCAAGCTATGCGTTCATTCAATTTACCTAATGAATATTTCATTGATTATTAAAAACTGTTAGATACATTGTTATGTACCCAACACACATGTACATGAAACTTAAATACCGATTGACTGATCCAATATTCCTTTGTAATCGCGCTAAGATCAAAATACGAAAGAAATTACAGTCATTATTTTTCCTACAACGTATGCGATGTTCAGAAAAGGTTTTATATCTGAAAACCTATTCAATATCGTATTATCTCGGTTGAAATCGTCATCACATATGGTAACTGTCCCAGAATCTGTTACAGCGCTCATAAAATCGCTTAACGGTCTTTTTTTTCCAATATGTATAAGAAAAACCTTCGTATATCACATATATGTATATATGTTGCTAGATAGAGTTTGTTGCTCGGCACAACATACAATAAGTTTCCTTACAAATGTTTTCATTAAACTCATAACGACGAATAATGCTTAAGGAAAAAACAATGACATTTTCCTTTACGCGGGGCGTGAAAAGGTATCTCACTAGATCGCCATATTGTGGGTCACCATGCTGCACTATCCACGTTCGCTTTGAGGATGGTGACCACCTCTCTTAGATTCAACTCATGCTTTCCATCAGGCAGAGTAAATTCATTTTGGCAGCTTGAACATACGCAGAGTATAAAAAAAATGTTGTAAAAACTAGGCCAAAATTTAACAATAACAATATATACCTAGCACATTTTTTATTGATACTCCGCTTATTTTGGTCGTAGCGTGATGATTTACAGCCTTCCTCGACAACTGAGCTAAACTTTTAAAGGGTAACATTTTACGTATTACTCTCTAAAAGTTTCAAAAAATGGTACGCGTCAGCATATGTCTATCTCATAAGGTTGGCTTTAAAAACTTTTTTTTGGTAAATAAATTTGTTCATGCTGTTATAACATCACACCGCGGGCAATAGGAGACGCAGACGAGTTTGCGTGGATAAGCTAGTGTGTTTTGGAAAATGGTCTTTGTTATAAAAATAATCATAGACTAGACAACTACGTATTTACCTTCGAACTCAGAACAATTCTATCGCAGTGATCACTTGTTACGTAAAATTTACACCCTTGAAGAAATTACAAGCGAAGTTATTGAACTGACTATAATGTCTCTTTATTTATTAGAAAGATTAAAATTTTTATGTAGTCCTAAACATGAATGCAACATATTGTGTAAGTACCAGTATGCTAAGTAAACAATGTTTTCTTGTTTATTTAGTTAACAGTTCCATGTGAGAGGTCAGTTGGTCACCATTCAAAACGTTATACAATATGCAAATCCCTCAAGCAATTGTGTAAAATTTGCATCCGAAATTTAATTGAGCGTACATATCATTTGTGCCTTTATTCATTGTTTTTTTTTTTTAAATTTTACAAAGTATATGTTTATAAAGTATAAGTTTTTATAAATATCTAACTAAATAAGATTACATAAATATTTTCACACGTATTCAACATATATTTCTGTAACAAGACCTACAAAAACACTGTTTAGAAGTCAAACGAAGATTCCTAAAATTTCAGCTACTCTGGGCCAATGTCAAAAGTTGAAAATACGCTTATACTCGCGACCTATCTCGAACATTTAGGACATTGAGACATATAATTAAACATTAAATAACTTTACTCATTACTGCTTAGCCACGGTATTAAACATCTTTTATCTTTACAATATTAAAGCATTTGTTAAGGCATGTATTTTGAAAAAAAAAAATAGGAAAAGGTGTACTTATTATTATTATTATTTTTTTTGCTTTCTACTCTCATTCTCCATATAAACTTTAACTGTAAGTTTCATACTCATCAACAACCCATAATGTTGCACTGCTGGTCTCAGGTCTCCTCTCAGGAGAAGGTTAAGGCCATACGTCCCCACGCTGGACGAGTGCGGGCTTTTTATTTTTTTTTTTTTTTTTACTCTGTCACCTCCAACATAATCGGAGCCTTTTAATCACTAATCCTTTCAATCCCGTTCATTCTCATGCTAATTCTTCCATTCATCCTTTCGCACTAGTCCTTATTTTTTCCGTATTTTGTATACACGGCCGAGTGCGGGTTGGCGACTGGCCAGACAACGTTGTGGCTACGAATCTTGCCGTTGTATTTTTTTAAGCCGTTTATCCTATGATAACAACCGGGACCGACTGCTTAACGTGACCTCCGAATCACGGAGACGCTTATGGTATCATGCCTCCAGCGGTCACCCGCCCATCCAGGTACTCCGTTCGCATCATTTTTAGTAAGAAAGGGTACAAAGATTTTGGTTCACGTCGTAATTTATAGATATAAGTCCGTACTCCGGACTTTAATCAAGCGTCATGTCAGTAGGTTCGTACTTCAAAACATCAAGTCATACTGTCAGTCCCAAAATGTCAAGATAAAACAAAGCTGTGGCGTGTTATCATCATTTAATTTCTGAAAGTCATATCGTATTCCCAAGTTCAACTGCGTACATTTTCAGCGTCAAAGCCTAATTTTAAATACAGTGTGTACTAAGAATGAATTTATATTAATATCGCCTATTTACGTTTAGGTGAAGTGCATATTAATGCGATATACTAGTATGTACGTATATATGTATATTTAAGTGTCTTAATATGTTATCTGTGGATAGACTAGTAACCATTTGTGTTTTACGTAGTATTAATGGTTACACCTATTAATAATATAAAAGTTTGAAAGTAATGAAACAGCTGAAAACAAATAAACATAATTACCTAAATATACTTAAAAATATTGATCTAATAATAGAACAGTATCTAAAATAATTCAAGTTGTAATGATTTAAACTATATTATGAATATAAACTATACATGTATTTATATCTATACTAATATTATAAAGAGGAAAACTTTGTTTGTATGTTTGTTTGTTTGTAATGAATAGGCTCAAAAACTACTGGACCGATTTTAAAAATTCTTTCACCATTCAAAGCTACATTATCCACGAGTAACATAGGCTATATTTTATTTTGGAAAAAAATAGGGTTCCGTAAGATACTTGGGTTTTTCGGACACAAGGTGTAAAAATCAACAAGAAAAGTTACTTATTTTGCGGAAATTTTCATGCTACGGGCTATATAAGACGCAAACGAGGTTGCGTGGATCAGCTAGTACTATATAAACACATTTTAAAGATTTTAAAGCAAAAACAAGCTAGTTAGGAAAAGGTAGTTAAATAGTCATGTATTATAATTAAATAAAATAGTAAAGTGTATATGTTATTGAGGTGGTAGCTGTATCCACCTCTTCTATGTCTAAAATCCTACACGCATTGTATTCTCTTAACTCAATGTATTCTCAAGGGCAGCAAAGTTAAGGAAAACCCAATCCAATTATAAAATTCAGAACCTTACCAGAAATTTTGAACGGCGTCAAAGTATTTTTAGTGATCCAATTTACTATGAGGCACCTTATTAATCTTATTATTATTAAAGACTATCTTTCCTATAAGTAATTTAATATAGACGAATACGAACATCAAGTAGCTGTACTTAGTATTCGGGTTAACAGTAAGTAGAGCAAAAGATCCCCAAAGAAGTTTTATATCTCTGAAAACTCTCACTTTATTAACCCAGAGACGAATTCAAAGATATTTTGAAACTAAATATTGCCTACAATTATATTTTAAGACTCCATCTGTATATTACAAGATTTCTAAAACGTTTCTAGACCTCGTACCAGTTGATCTACTCAGAACCTACTAAAAGAAAAACACGCCACGGGCTTCGTAGCCTAATATTGCAAGCAAATATATGGACTAACTTTTCCCACTAATAATAACTGTGTTATATTTTTCTTTTAGTTAGAAAAAGTAATTAAGACTTAAAGAGATTTAGTAAGTATGAAACTAGTGCTTGGCGCGTCAGCGATCCTAACCACTGTTTATTACAATGTAGAAATTAAGAGTCGGTTGTCCACTGCTAACCCTAGAAAGGTAACTCAAGTGAACTTGCTTTGTGCTTGATATTATTTAACTGTATAATTTTAACACATTTGTTATCAAATTGGAGTTGACCGACTTTCTAATCGGCCTGCCTCGAATTCAGTAGAAAATTTTATGCTCAATATTTTTCATGCTACCTCTTATATTATTAATCAAAAACTCAGTTATGAAAAGGTAAGAATATCTCAACAAGTACCAGGTTATTAGCCAACATGAGTATAATCTATAATTGGTTTTTACTTAAGTGGTTAGACTAGACGTCACGAGTGGTACTTACTGCGTTAAGAAAGTAGTCGAGAGCTAGGTTAGGACTGTAATCGTACTTGATACAGGTTCTTTATCTGGTTTTACGTATATTATTGTTATTAGTAACTTTACCTTGGTAACATTGGTGTAGTACACCATAATGTCCTTTCTGAGGAGAGACATATGTCCAGCAGTGGAGTTGTATGATTATAGTAATATTATGCCAAAACTATTGTGGTGCAAAAGATTTTAGATGACAACAAAATTAAATAAGGTGTGAGATATAAATTTGTAAAATTAAATATTAATGTTCAGATTGATCTAACTTTAACATTTTATGCTATTAACAATTAGGTTGGCCAGTTTTAGTAATTTGACCGCAACAGCATCTGTCTTCTTTTTAAGAGTTACTCACTATGACTTTTTCTGTGGTAATCAAATTTGTTTTAAAATAATCATTATTTGCGAAGATATTTATTGTAATCTAAATAAATATAATATTCATTTTAAAGTACCACCCTTGCCGACAATAGCGTGACGTATTGGTTGACTACCAAAAGATGGTCTAATAATAAAGCAAATTAGGATAATACGAATATAACCAATTATTTTTAGAAATCTTGTAAATAATGAATATTAAAATGATTTCGGTAACCTCACTCACTCGGCGAAAAGCTGGGTGATTGCAAAGTACGGTTGATACAGTTGACGGAACGGTTGGCCTAGTGGTTTGAGTGGTCGCCACGCCGCTTTCTACAGCGCTAAGTGTTGTGGGTTCAAATACTACATAGAACAACACTTTGTGTGATCTGCAAATTGTTGTTCTGAGTCTGGGTGTTATTTGTGTCCGTTTCATGTATGTTTGTAAAGTCCCCCGCGACACAGGATGTATATTCCTAAAGCGGGAGTTGTCTTGTAAAAAAAACGAGTACCGATTTTCTGTGAGGCCCAAGTATATCTCCGAAAGAGCTAGCTATTTGTACTTAAGCATATCTTTCCCTTAAATAACTATGTATATATTACTAGCTTTTGACCAAGACTCCGCCCGGGTGTATTTAGGTTACTGTGGTGAAGAATAACCTTTGTCCTTCCCCAAGAATCAAACTATAACCATGTCAAATTTTATTGAAATCAGTGCAGCGGTTTAGCCGTGGAAACGCTGTTGCGTTGTGCGGCAGACAGACAGAGATACTTTCGATTTTATAATATTAGTATGGATTAGTTATGCCCAACTACGATATTTCACTTTAGATTTTAATTTGTAAGATAAAATCGCGTTAAACAAATATACCTTAAATAGGTACTATTTTTTTATGACATTTCGATACAAAATATATTATAACTGGAAAAGTGAAATTAAAGTATAATTCAATTCTTCTTAAGTAAACAGTGTTTTGAATTTTTAAGTAAGATAGTTCTATGAAAAAACTAAAAAATACAAAAACTTGGGTTTTTAAACACGCATAATAAAACATCAAAAGTTAATTACACTATTTTCGTGAGGATTTATATAAAGGCCAGTCGTATAGCTTAATGTTCGAAAGGGATGTTAAAAATATAAAACGATGTTTGAATAAACTGCGCACTCAATTAAGATTTGCTGACATAAAGGGCCGTTGGGTTTCGCTTGCGAGCGTACTTGGTTATCATCCCAGATAGAAACTCGTTCGGGTCCGGATCGAAAGCGCGTTTTTATCGTTTTATTCTGCGTGTGAGCCACATTGCCCGAGTTCTCGTCAAGTGGAGTAGGACGAGAGCATAGGATTCACTTCCCATAAAACTCGTTCTACTTTACATCATACTCGGTATTTGTTTTAGAAATCTTATTTTGTTTACAATGTTGACATCTATAGCGATCGTTTTTGGATGCGCAGAATGAATTTGAAATAATACATACGTACTCGTATATAATTACACTTAGATAATTTACCATATTAATACAGAATGGGTTCCATTTTACAATTACATAAATTATAGCAAGTAATAGTAATTTGAAGTATTTATGTTTTCTTTTTTTAAGGTAAGTATTAAAGAGCAAACGGACAAACGAGTCACCTGATGGTAAATGGTTGTCGTTACCCAGTGACACATGTATCTCAAGAGCTGCTTTGAAAATCTTTATCGCCCTTTGAGTGCAGAATCAAGGTTTCGGAAATAATATTATTTTTCTTAAAAATCGATTTCATTAAATATTTAATTCGGAATAATATTTTGGTTTCAAAACATTTGACCGAATGTTTCAAAGTTATTATTTACTAATAACACCATTCTCGAGGTAGGTATGTTTAATCAATGGAATCTATTTCATTAATTAGCCTGAACCCTTGTATTCATTTGAATGGGCAATTCTATTGTTCTGCTATCATTGCTTAGTTATCTTTAATTTGATATTTGTATTTTCGACTTTTGAAATAAATAAAACCCACATCTATTACGAATTTCAGGCTTGAACTCAACATAGATACTCGTAGCTTACGTGGTACAGCAGTCTATTAGGACTATTGATAGATATTAATTGATTACTTTATTTTGGTTTAAATATTTTGTATTCCCATTAATTAGCCCCGTATTCATTAGTAGTCTAGCAGATTATACTGTAACACGAGTTACTCGACATACATGAACAATCAATTAAATGTATATCAGTAGAAATATTATAAATCAATTAAGGTTACAACAATATTCAATAAATTATTTGTGTCTGAGTATTTAATAATAAACGGTTATGATACAGTATATTCAGAATATATATACAATTAAACGTAATCCCCTAAGAATATTAAAGATGCGCAAGAAAAGGAACCGTAAAATCACACTGTCACTTGGAAGAGTCAAAACGAACCTCCTTCACAATGGATATAAAGGGTGTACAAACGCTGTGAAGTAAATAAAAATAAAAACGAACGCGTGAACGATAATAAGTAACTGTCGCGAAACAAGAGCGCGAGCAAGCGCGCCGAGCGCCGGGACTTGAATGCGGGGGCGCGAGTACACCACCAGCATCCAGCTTTCCCCTCCGCCCCTTCGCCCCGCACACCACTCCTTCTACCCCCACGTCTGATAACCTGCTACTTCGGAAGTCACTAAACTCCGTCATGAATGTTACTTAGGCACCAACAGCCGACTTCTGAAAGAAAATGTGAATTTTATTGAAAAGGGGTCGCTGTAGCGCCACTAACCTGTTTTTATGTGAAAATCGATTCTTTATCGCCTATTACGTGTTATAAAATCAATTTGTGTCATGATATAGCAACGGTATAAAATGTTTAAATAATTTAGTTAAAATCATTTATTGAAACTGCATTGGTGTTAAAATGTTGTGTTTTAATTGCATACATCATACAACATCAAATTATTCTGAACAATACTGCCCTAATTATTAATAGCCATAAAATGGTATCTACTATTTTAATTAAATTTATGTGATTTATGTGGTTTAAATGATATTAACACAGTCTAAATTTACTTTAATATATTATTATGAATTATTGTAATTAAGGGGCAATAGGTAAAGGTTAATAAATAGTCGGCATTTTATAACTAATATCTCTAACCTACGCTACTTGGGAGACATGTAATAGCAAAATGCCATTTTCTTTATACAACAGAATAGTTATCCTTACAGTGTCTGTTTCTGATCCTAAGAGCGTAAATAATCAAGTAACTAATTCTAGTTTTTCTTCTTACCATAGAGTAGAGAAGCAGGTTTATTATCGAGCCTTGGGACTCCTCTTTTTACAACAAAAGTTAACAAAAAAAGAACCTGAGGTTGTATAATATTGTGTGCTATTAAGAGTGTTTAATAAATAATATTTTATTAATCTTACTGTAACTATTGATTAGTTCCTAATTGTTTTTAGACTTTCGCGACTTTTACACATAGTTTTTGTTGAATATGCTTATTCGCTATAAACTTAATTGAAAGGTTACGATACCTTCTATATCTGGATGTTTCGATGTAGTCACATCTCGAGTAGACTCGACAGTCTACCCGAGACCACGTTTTATCGCGAATAAGTCCCGCTATACAACAAAAACTATACATTGTTTTATTACCTACTCTCTTCGGAAAACACCAATCTCTCATTAAAATTTAAAGATCCAAGATATTACTAATATTCTCTTTACTTTAACGTGTACGGTGATCATGACTTTCATGATTAATAATACTTTGCACAGTCACGATAATAATCAAATACGTGGAATATGAAAAGGCTTATTTGTCAAATAAATCAAGATCTGGTGATATGGTAACAAAACTGATTAATAAAATGACTACTTTAAATCAATTCGTTACATACAATAAATACTCGTAACTAAAATAATGTATCGGCATAATACATAAAGTGTGTTCTGTTTTATTTCTGTTTCAATTATTTCAATACTGTATTTTGAAGTATCACTTAATACCTAGGGTTTTCCGAAAATGATAGTCACAGAATAAATACAATCTCTTCTTTTAGTAGTTTTTTAAATTTCTAAGGTAAAAAATGCTTCGTGGGCGATAATTCACATCCTATTAAACTTAACTCTGTACAGAACCATGCATTTTCCTGTGTTTGTCAGAATAAACGTTTTTTCTTTCTTTCTTCTAATTTAGCATTGCAGAAGTACGTCGAAAAATTACGGCGGTTATTTTTCGCAAGACACGTTTTTAATTTTTTTGAATGCTGGTTCCCCCGAATGCATAATTGCATTGGGATTGGAGGGGTATATTTTGAAAAGCTGTAAGTAAACTTTTATATTCTGACTATTTTTCATTTCACTAAATATTTTTGGAACAGCCCACGTATTTAAAGATATACTTACTTAGTTTCAACTTCGATTATAAGCTGATTTTTTAGGTATAGTAAATTTTATCGTAACACATTTTGTAAAATTCAATTACGAAACAACCACAACACATATTAGTGGGAATTATAGTCCGGCCGCTCAGAGAATGCGTTTCTGACACTTGTAAATTCGTTATGAGTAGTGATGTACAATAAACATTAATAATATTTGGTAACAGTATTTATAGCATTCATTATGCATAATTATTCTACTTATATGTATTTTATTATATTTCAAACACAATGTTAACAAAATTGTTGATGGATGAATTAAATTTAATCATAATTTTTGAATGAAACGGAGGGAAAGAAAAGACCGCCAATTGTTATACATCCTTACATACCTTGTAACTCATTTTGTAATACTGTTTTTTTATGTATACAATCAAGATATATTATAAATAAAATTATATAATATAAAATTAGAACGTTTTATTTAACAATATACCGACCGACAGAATACATTACGATTACAAAAATATTCAGTTACAATTGCCTCGTTATTTTGTCTCATCACTACAAAAACAAACTGTTAACATAACCTTGAAACAGCGCAGTTGACGTCGTTAGACTTTTAAAAAATTATTGTTCTTAAATTAATTTATTAATTAATTGTTAATAACTTTAGCCCTCAAAATTGATTATTGTAAGTTGGAGTGATTATTAAATTTTTAATGTTGTTACTCATTATTAAGGTTAATCAAAGATATTTAAAATTTGCCATAAATTGTACGCCAGTTCAAAGTTACATCGCCCATTCGATCACGAACTGTCAGAAACGCAATCTATCAGCGGCCAGATAATAATATAAAATTACAAAACTGGTAGTGGCTAACCGGCCAACCCTATATTTTCCTTCAATAGCTCATGCGAGCATTTTTAACACGAAAAAAAACAGGAGTCGTTGTCTTCGCTATCTACCCGTTGTGTTGTATAAGTACATCCACAGTACTGCCCCAAGTCGAGTGGCTATAATGCCAGCTGATATCTCCTGTGGTATAATAAAAGTAAATGATAAATAATAAAATTTAATGGCTTTTGTGTTCAGGATTCGTGACGGCAGAAATACTTAAATAAAGGTTGACCGTTTGTACACTTCATGTTTGTCTGCTATAGTAAATACAGGTACATGTTTTATAACAAAATTCTGCGAAAGTTGTTAAAGCAATATTTAAGTTTTTACTTAGTTCTTACTTATAGTTTTATAATGATTAATAATACAACATTTACCTATATTGATGTTTATTCCTGATTATCATTTACTAAATCATTGTTATTTTATATGGAAACTTTTTTCAAAACGTCTTTTCTCGTAACTTTTCATGTGCATGAAAAACAAATATGTCTAATAACAATAATAACTTCACTTGTCACACACGAAAAGAATATTCCTAACATAGTTTTTTGTACCTTAATAAAAAGTGTTGTATCACACACATGACAAACATACATTTTAAACGATTCAGATCAATAAATTTTAACGGAAAGCCAATGGGAAACTTTTATACCACTAGTGTCAATCAATATCATCCCTAACTTTGTCTCGATCTCCGGAGAACATCGTACCCGTTTATACTTAACAAGAAAACATTACGAATGTGGTGTTACCGTGATTATTCAAAGACTTTATGAGAGAACAGTATTCCCTGGAGGCGCACGATACCATCGAGCGTTCGTGAACCGTGTCTGTGGCAAACACTTCTATTTGCAACGCTAAATAAGTTTAGCTAATAAATAACTGGGTTTGTTTTAGTTCAATTATCATATTTTAATATTATTTATCAACAAGTTTAAATACTTTCTGAAGTGGATACCGACTATTACCATTTCATTAACTTATATTTATTTTCCTAGGTATGGAGTTGTTTATGACCTGGTCAACAAAATACAGGCTTAGAGTCGTTTAAAGGTTAGTAGCAAGGAAGTGAACGCACTTGACTTGTAGATTACTCTGAACCGTTCATGCAGTCTTTTCAACTGAAATATTACCTCAGTACCTATTATATAGAGCAAACGTATCTATTTCTATGAAGACTTATACGTACATTGAATGTTTCACAAATATATAGATAAAGCATACTACCTAAATATGATGGAATATTTCGAGTAAGCTAAAAGCATAAATATATCAGTTGCTAGACCCTTATTAGAATGCTTTCTTAAGTATCTTTTTTCCCTGCATGATGCAATTTTAGCTTTAAAACAAACCATACACTGATTCAACACTATTAAATATTACATCAGGTATACATTCCTTTTTACCGTAATTATGGTATCCGCGCGCAAATGTCTCTTTCGCTTCATACTCCAATGATACTCGTACCTGAATTGCATCAGACATCCTGCAACCGGTCAATAATTTAACTTTTTTCAATGTATTTTATTTTATGACGAGCTGTTATCATTTCTATCAAAACTATTATTTTATGTCGGATGTGATATAAAATTCCTCTTAGTCTTTTACTGAAAGTATTATTGTTTCTAAAATAAAAATTCTTGTATGGAACTTCGTGGAGCGCTACAGACAGTTATTTTTATAGGTTTCTTCATGCCATGGTATTCATTTCCAAAAAGGTTTAATGAAGGCTAATCACTTCTTTACTTATCAGATGTAGTCCTATTACATGCATATGCATAGTAACCTATATAGTTTTTTTCATAATTATTGTCAAATTAAAACATATCTTACTATAGTAGTTACCAAAGAATAGGTATCAGACTGATAAAGATATATAATAATATGCATTGTATCATAATTTATATCATAAGTATAATAAATCGTTTATTCATTTAGGTACAGGAAATGTATATATATAAATATTATATATAGGTATCGAACCCGCTACCCCTGATCTTTTTCACTCATCAGGATCGCATGGATCCCTCTGAATCACCGGCAATCAGCAAGCAGAAAACATATTACACTATAATCCTGCTGTCTACTATGTAAAGCCTTAACCTTACAAATTGTATGACCTCAAATATTTTCAATCAAGTTTTTTTTATAAGGCTTCATCAGTTTCCCGAGAAAAGTTATTTCACACGTCATTTATCAAAGCCGATCATGCCGCTACAGATATTGCGATTTCAGCATAGTTTACACTCACTTGACCTATTCTAAAGGTAGTTACAAAACTGAATTCGCCTTTTATTATTTATTGTGTGTACACAATCTATCGATAATTTTTTTTTAATGATAATTATTGATTCTAGAAGATTATATTGCTTATTTATTTTTATTATTTTCAATACCAAGTTATTAATTTACCACTTTCTCATTTATTTTATATTGCTATTATGTTTATATACACATTTGACTTGATAGATTGTGTACACACAATAAATAATAAAAGGCGAATTCAGTTTTGTAACTACCTTTAGAATAGGTGAAGTGAGTGTAAACTCAGCATAGTTTACACTCACCTAACCTATTCTAAAGGTAGTAAAACATGTAAACATAATAGCTATATAAAATAAATGAGAAAGTAGTAAATTAATAACTTGGTAATGAAAATAATAAAAATAAATAAGCAATATAATCTTCTAGAAGCAGTAATTACCTTTTTTTTATTAAATGCGATCGAAGCCATAGACGAAATATAGTACTTATATATATGTACATGTATTGTCATACATATTAATAAGTGATGCGTAAAACAAAAATCTTATCGATATTCTAAATCATGACATAATATTTTGTTTTGTCGTAGGTCATTTATGTATCACTCGTGTAGATACGCACTTCCTCTGAGCATAGATATGTAAATATTCGTAGTTTATCATCACAGTTAAATGTTGCTCATGTAGGCACGTGTTCTACTCTATTAGCGAACACAGCACAATCAATAAAGTTTTTAAGAATAAAATAATCTTAGGTTTAGAATAATAACCCTTTAGTGCACAGATTTTCAAAAGTTTTTTCTTGGATCATAAACATGTATCATCTTTCTGTGACTGCTTTATTTAAGTACAATGTGCCAACTTACATGAGTCATTTAAGCCTAGCTTCACCCCGTAAACACAGTTATAATTGGAAAGTACAAATTGATTGATTGTACAATTTAGTAAGACAGTTAAAGGTGCGTTACATATTACACGGTCAATAGTTAAAATGAACATAACGGAAATATTACTAAAAACAATAATATTATGAACGAATGATAATCGATGATAAACAAATAATATAATGTAACAAAAACTGGTATTTTACAATAAATGATAACAAATACGTCGGCAATATAAAACAACGTCTGTAATAAATATAAACATCACGAGGAACATCTGTCTCTACTGCGTCTAAATTATAACCGGTATCTTATCGATGTCGGCGGAAAATTGCATCAGGGAAATAAACCGCCATACGATATGCTACTAGCATTTATGATTTTGTAAATAAATGCACAATACATTGTACTATACGTGTAAGTGCAAACTAATATCTTTAAACAAACATTTCTGCACTAATATTATAAAGAGAAAAGATTTGTATTTTTGTATGTAACGAATAAACTCAAAAAGTACTGGACCGATTTTAATAATTCTTTTTTCATTAGAAAGCTACATTATCACTGAGTAACATAGGCTATATTTTATTTTGGAAAAAAATAGGGTTCCGTAAGATATTGGGGTTTTTCTGACACAAGGTGTAAAAAATCAACCAGAAAAGTTACTTATTTTGCGTACGCTGCGTAAACTATAAAAGATAGAACCATAAAATGTTCTAATTAATCGTAGATCTTATAAATATCTACAAAAAAGTCCGCGACACACTATACGGGGGAAAAGTTTTCGCTACGGGCAATAAAAGACGCAAACGAGGTTGCGTCGGTCAGCTAGTCTTGTATATATTTATATAATCGGAATCTCGGAAACGGCTCCAACGATTTTCTTGAAATTTAGTATGCAGGGGGTCTTAGAGGCGATAAATCGATCTAGTTAATATTCATTGTTTTCTTAAATGCCAAAAAAACTTCTCAGCATGCTATGATATGATCTGTAAATATTCGTTTCGGAGTTTGGGTGTATTTCTATGTTTAATATGTATTTACAAAAAAAAAGCATATACGAGTATGTATTAATATCAGTTGTCTAGTACCCATAGTACAAGCTCTGCTTAGTTTGGGACTAGTTGGCTTTGGGTGTTAAATGTCCGAAAATATTTATTTATTTTATTTATTATCCAGGTACTGATATCTGATAGTAAAACATGATCTAAATAAATACGGGTATTAATGTACAATGAGCATTTTCATATGTTTATGTCACAGACAGGTTATAAGGCTCAAACACTCCGGTATCAGAAAGTTCTCGTTATATGAATACCTACGCGATTTCATCGATAACTTCGGTGAAATAAGCAGCAATATGTAGTGTTGAAACTTTTGACATTTAAATTCTCCGTGGGGTGACGAATTAAAATACGAACCCATCCTTATCCATCCCGTGTCTACGAGAGAGCTAAAAAGCGAGTAATGGAGCATACTACCCAGGACAACATCACTGCAAAAGACAAGAAAAAACCTATAGAAACCCATCTGACTAGTAGTATAGTATGCTGAAACCTCCTAGCTATCGAGATGTCTGTACCAAGGAGCATGCGTTTAAACGTCGACTTCACCCTGTGCTTAACAAATACAACTGTCTTTATTAGCTGGTAGTGGCAATAAAAACAATAGCGCCTTTAAGTCAATTATATCTCACGTTGTTGAAAACTTAAGCTATCAAATATTGTAGCGTATATTTCTTAAGTGTTAGCAGGTATTTAAACACTGTTATAATAAATGAAGTTTGGTAAAATTTTCGATAAAGTTTAATAGGTAACTTGGGCATTAAAGTAAATTAGGCGTAATACATGTATTCAAAGATAACAGATACATATATAAGTATAAGGCTATGGCATTGGTTACTCAGAGATGTCGCCGACATATGTACCTATGTAGGTTAAACTCATCAAAAATGTGGCTATCACTTAACTCTGTTGTGCAATACATGAAATCAAATTACCTAAATTTTTATGTATCGTGTTTATAATATTCTTTAAACTATCTATGTTCCATCTTTATTGATATCTAAGCCATTTCTCAATATTTTAATATACTACGCTTCTTATTTTCCTTAATTTAGTTCAAGAAATTTTAGTACGATATATTTATATAAAGCGAATGTGGTTTTTATAGGTATCAAACTGAGAGTAAGCGTCAGCCGCATACGTGTTATGTCACTCCGAGCAATGAGGCTCAACGACATGACACTTGACTGACTCCCTCGTTAATTTGTAACAGAAATTCTATATCAACCGTAAGCAAATATAAACTACGAACCGCGATCGAAGTAGCAGACAAGAAACGAAATTGCGACGCACAGTACCTACACTGTAAATTGGGTGTAGAACTTACACAGTTTACGTTTAATATTAAAATGTTCAGAATGATGGCAACGCCGATTTACACTAACTAGACATGTTAGCCGAAAGTTATATTACAAATTTTTACTTTTTTGTAGATGTAACTTTCTCGTTACTTCAGAAAAACAATTTCAGTTATAGGCTGCTACTTAAACTTTTTACCGAAACAACAACGTTAACGTTAATAGAACTCGCTATAAAGCTGGTTCTGTAACAATTGTTTTGTTATTTAAATTTGATACTCTTTGTAATTTGAAGTGTCTGCAACAAATGAAATGCCTGTTATGAACTAGTTTTAAAGTTAATTAATCTCATATTTCTGTTCGGCTTTACCAATCCAAAATGCGGCCTACCGTTTTCATTACGTTCATGAACTTTTTAAACTTTAATATGGTTTTAAATTTTAATCGTAAACACCAGCAGTAAAATTAATTTTCTTTTCTTGGTTTGTAATTACAATTCTTTTGCATCTCAAACAAAGAAATTTAAACAGACAATGTTATTCCAACAATTACTTAGGAAATACACTGCTAAGATGCTGCTTTGATTTATGAGACACTTATCTATACTAATATTATAAAGACGTAAAGTTTGTGTGTTTGTATATTTGTTAAATTGTAAGGGGTAATCTCGGGATCTACTAAACCGATTTTAAAAATTCTTTTACCAATAGAAAGCCACATTATTGCTGAGTGTCATAGGTTATTTAAAAAACCGAAAAATAAAAAGGCTTTTACGTGGTAGTCGGTTTTGCAAAGTGAATCGGAGAAATTTCAATGGAAGGCCAAAGCAGCGGACGGCGCGCGATGGCTTCGGGTTTAATTCGGTTCGCGTTCGTGCTCGCTTCGGGAGAAGGAGGCGTGGCCTTTTACATCTGAGAGGTAGGTTCCCGCGCGGCTCAGTCGCGTGGTCGGCCCCTTACGCAGCGGACGTCCCCAAAATTGAATTTTTCGAAACGTAATTAGTACACTTTCGACATTGTTTAAATGAAAGGTTCTTATCCGAACTACTTTCTATCTTATTCTTGGCAGTTAGAAATTAAAACATAACACTCTGTACTAAAAAAAAGATTATTAACATTATGCCCAACGAAGTGGGCACGGGTCAGCTAGTTTCTTATAAGTAACTTGTTGCATTAAGCCAGGGTGAGATAGAAAGGTTCGCACATATAAAAGTGCATAAAAGAATGTTCGTTTGTATTAACGCCTCTATTCAGGGATCTATATAAAGTCGTTGAGCTATCATATCCACATGAATCATTAATGAATGCGTTCAATGGACGACGGGGCCGGCCCTGTCACAACGCTGATATTTTAAGGACAGCCCGCTGTCGACGGTCCCACTCGCTCCCCGAAGATTTTTTCAAACCTGCAAATAGAAGATTTAGAACTATTAAACCTCCTTAGCTTTTCACGACGGCGAGTTTTACGATCCTTTAAAGTACAATGTTAGAAGTTCAATCTTTAACTGTTACAAATAATTTTATTCTTCGCATTCTGTTGGCTATTTTATATTTTTTTTTAGTTCATAACAAAAAATATTCATTGTAAGTGTACATTAATAAGCGATTAAAATAAATGTAGATATAGGTTATGTTGCGTTATGTTTTCGTATTATTTTATAAGATCGGTATAAATATCGACCTAATTAAGCAAAGTTTTATCCAGATATATGAAGTTTTAATATTGTTCAGTAAAAACATTTTAAGTAGATTACTTTCAATATTACATCCTCAGTTCAAATTCAATAAAAAAACAATAGGTATCTACAAGAACGCTATATGTTAATAAAGGTTTTCTAACAGCGTTAGAGTGTAATAAAAGTAACAGTTTAATGCATTAATAGCGACAATATCTACTGATAGCGGCCCCTCCGGATACGCATGAGTCTGTACGACCTATTTACGGAATGTATCTATATGTCTACATATCTATCAAATACGATGGCAATAGTCCGACACTTATTCAATGATGCTACGGGTGGACGTTTTATCTAGATTGTAATCTAAACTATGTGAAATAGGTTCAACTACTGAAAATAGTTCAAAAATAATGAAATAATTATTTGAGACCTCAATCAGAAAGCGTCGGTACGTCGGTACCTACCTCAGATTTGTACTCTAATGTAGATATCGCCATTCGTAACATACATAATGTAACAAAACTATTCAAAAGACTACAACTAGGCAATGAGAGGTCTTAAAGAACCGATGAGAGCAAGCCAAATGATTAGGTAACATTGATTTTACAATATTTCGCTTTTATATATCACCAAGTCAAGTATCAATTTTATAAAATACTTTTTGCATTTATAAAGTCGCTTTCACCACTTATTGAATTTGAAACACCCAACATACATTTATAACGTGATAATATCCTTCTATATCGTGAAAAATTGAAAAAAACAATTTTAACGGAATACACCATTTTCTACCTATAAAATAATTGTTAAGAACATTGTCACTAAACGACTTCCGACGTCCGCACACGGAAAAAGTGGCCAAGATATATGTTAGCGAGGTCTCTAGACAGTTCATGACACCGTCGCGAATACAAAAGTTAACTTGTGACAGTTAATAGCTAATGAAAAGCGATGCGCCACTAACTAAGACAAAACGCGAACACAATTAAACTATTTCCGGAAAGATTATCTCTGTATGTTTTGCGAAATAAGTTTAAAAAACTTTGTGTCACTGCATGAAATATCGTCTGTTTGTTGACGTCACACGGAATCGGAGAAGTTGACAGACGAATAAAAATATTGGAAAAGTTTCCAAAGCGAGCTCTTCAAATGAAACCTATAATGTTTAAGGAGTTTTAGAGATTCGTAAGTGTTTAGAAGCCTATCTAGTGCATGGTAGGCTACTTGTAATAAGTATTTAAAAATATTTTGCGGCAAACACAAAATTTAATTACGTAGATTAAGTCTACTTGGGCTAATAATACTATTAAGTTACATTTGTTTCTGATATTTATATAGGATACGAAATTTTATGAATTCATTGCTATTTTGTTTTCACAGTTACCAACTTGCTATATTATTTATTAACCCTTACTTGTATACCTTCACAGATATATATTTTAAAATACATACAACTACATTAACCAGTGAAGGTTAGTTAAAAGTACTTAAGCTGAGAACCTAGTCTTTTTGAAAACAAAGGGTTTATTTAAAAAGAATCACCAAAGCTAACATTATACTATTGCTGTTATTAATACTTTCTTAGACCTTGTATAAGTTAACATATAACTTTCCTTAGAAAATTAAAATGAAAATACTAAAAGATTTTAAATAGTGTCTCAACGAAATGGCCTTGTTAGCAAGATTTTTAAAGACTTCAACAAGCCCGCTGGGTTATACTAGACAAAAGAAGGTTCACTTAGTGCTTCATAATGGTGCTCATGGACGAGCCACTGAAAGAAAATTAATTTATACGTTAGCCCGCTTAGTAGAAAAATTACAAAAGGTAATTAAACAAGACGTCCTTCTTCATTAGCCAAGCTTGGACGCCTTTTGTTAGCGCAAATGAATTTATTTGTCTCAGCCTGTATTCGGTAAGTAAGTGTTTGCTTATTTTAATAATGACAAACACTTCTAAAACATGCCGTTGGCCTCACACTGTAATATACGAGTATATACACCGTTGTACCACCATGGTTATAATTGTAATTTTCAAAAAGCTATACAAACAGACGGGAGCCTAAACCACACCAACTGAAATAATTGAAAGTTGATTTAAAAATAATTAAGGCCTAGTTATAGGAGTACTGTTTGTTTGCTTGATTAAATTAACAGTCTTATAACTTGAAGTTAAACCCAGTAGCAACTATGTATAATTGTTTATTATCATAACGAGATAAGAGCGCAACAATTTAACGGTAACACATATTAAAATATTAATTTACAGCGCCGTTACGTTGAATATACTCATTTGCAAACCCATTATAGCTGATTTATTAAAACTTTTATTTTTAATTACAGTATTAATGCATCGATTTTAATTAGATTTATGCACACAACTCATAACATACTGAAGTTCATCGATAAACAGTTCCTTTTTGCTTCGTAATATCGCTGGAATTATGAGTCTTATGATAATTTTATCTCATTTTGGAAAATAAAGTGTTACTAATTGTAATAAATCAAGACAATGGGCCATTGAGAACTATCGTTTATGTGTACTGATGTGTCAATATACTCATTTTCTTTTGACTTGAAAAGGAGGCGTCTTACAATTCGACTGTTTTGTGATCTTCACTTTCACTGACTTACTAACCGATTATATTGATTGTTATTTTATTTATTTTTTTGTATATAAGCCTGCCAAAATGACTGCTCTACCTGATGGCAAGCAGATGAGCAGAATGCAAGAGTAGTAGACAAAATTGAACTTGTTGTTCTATTTACATTTAATAAATATTTAAATAAATGAACATTATTTTTTTGATTGTGTGGTTGAAGAATGGTTAACTAAAAATGTTTATCTATACAAATAAATAAAATTGGAGTGTCTGTTTGTAATATTAAAATAACCGCTTTCTACTACATGCATATGAATGTATATACGCTACACATATCAAAATATATATTTTTAAAATTTTTGTCTGTCTGTCTGTCTGTCTGTCTGTTTGTTCCGGCTAATCTCAGGAACCACTTGTCCGATTTGAAAAATTCTTTTGGTGTTGGATAGTCCATTTATCGAGGAAGGCTATAGGCTATATATCATCACGCTACTACAAATAGGAGCGGAGCACCAATGAAGAATGTTTGAAAAACTTGGGAAAATTTTCACGCCACGGGCAATATAAGACGCAAACGAGGTTGCGTGGGTCAGCTAGTAAAGACAGAAAGTTATTAAAATAATTTAGAGTACCCACCACATCATATCGTATTTCATTCTGTCATAGGTTTATGAGTATCTTCGTTTGTAATATTAATGTACTTTTGCTTTTTACTAAATTCGTTTGTATTTTTTGTCTGTCTGTCTGTCTATTTGTTTGTCTGTTTGTTCCGGCTTATCTCTGGGACGTCTAGACCGATTTTGACGGGACTTTCACTGGCCGATAGCTGATGTAATAAAGAGTAACTTAGGCTACTTTGTTTTGGACTAGAGTTGTCCCGCGGTGCTACCCGCGGATGTAAAGGTACAACAATATTCGCGGGTAACACCGCGGGACTCAGCTAGTAATACATACATAATACATAAATATACTTATAAATACATTTAATATTAATATAAAAGTACCTACTCGGTCGGTTTAGTATCGTTGTGAATGTTCTGTCAATTCATTTTGTTAACATAATTTTATTGCAAAATCAACTTTAAGAGAAATAAAAGTATCTAAGGTATTCTTTCAGGTGTTACTCGTACATATAATAATAGGTACGGCAACCTGCACGTTGAACAACTCCCTCAACCCCACTTCATTCAAGTGGAAATTCGTGTTCAACCTTTAGGCAAGGTTGACGATGATAGATGGAATCCAGCAGTAATCTATTAAATGTAAAAAGTATTATGTTCAAGATCCCTACTAAGTAAACATCATTAGTCAAACTCTTCATCTGTAGAAGTTCAAGTAAAAAAGCAAACAAACGACTAAACATTTTGTATTAAACATTTCTGTTTTCTTCGGTGATGTAAGTAATGGGCGTTTGCATGCACACCACTGGTTTCTCTGACACTAACAATTTTGTTCAAGCTATTGTCGCAAACTACAGACATGTGAATTGAACAAGATCCTTATATACAGTTGGTAATACGAATAAAAGCGGAATTGTCGTATAAAGACCCCATTTAGAAAAGGCGTGCAGAGTATAGCGTTCTAGTACCTAGTGACAGTTCGCTAAGCACATTGCTGAAGGCACAATAGCGGTATGGCAATATTTTGCTTTCACGAGATTTATACGAGTAACATCACTTGTAAGTTAAGAAGATAAATTGAAGGTGGATATTCCTTTATGAAGAGGATTAATGTTTTATATCACGATTTGCTTTTAAACTTTAGCTACAAAATTTTTGAAAGAAAAATAAATGTACTTATGGCATTTAGACTCTGTCATTACCAGGGGCTTACGTGTACATAAATTATTTAAAAATAACTATATCAATTTACTGAATTCAATAAATGAACTTAGTTATTTTTTAGATATTTTAATAATTATTTTATTTACAAGCTTTTATTTAAAATACACGAAGACAAAGAAATAGTTATAGTATATATATAGTAAATATACTGCCAATTCCCCTGATAGAGACTAGCACGTTAAAAAAACAAGTTATTCATTTTCTTGATATAACGCAATATTATGACATGGTTTAAATACTTTTATAAAAATCTATATATAAGAATTTCCAGCGAGTGTAACTGGCATACATGTATAAGAAAATTAATATCATTTTCTTATACATGTATGTATAGCACTAACTCCTAAGTCACAGGACAACCTAATTTGGGAGTTAGGGTTAGTCTAATTGTGTGGCATTTACCTTAAACCTTAATAATCTTTAGCTCTAAACCAAAAATGCCTGTGCTTAACTACCAAAAACGAGTTAAATATCGCCCCCGGAAAAAGGACTATCAAAGAGAAGAGAAAATCAATTGCAAAAATTAATAAATTCTTCCAAGCCAGTTGGTCACCGAGGAAGATTATGACCAAAATCCTCCAAAGAATCAAATAAAACTAGCAACAAAATATCTGTTCCAACTAATACCATCACTACTATAACTACATTAAAAAACCTTAATATATTAATATACGAGTACTCGTACAATATTAAAACACTCTCAACAAAGGATTGCTTGAGAAAACTAAATGGTCTTTTTGAAACCAGGCGTATGGGAGATAGAATCAAAGAAGCAAAACAATATTTTATTATACTACATGAAACAAACGCCTGGCTTGTATGGTGCAGGATTTGTAGTAAAAATCATTGGAGAAGGCCTTCACCTGCAGAGGGGTTCTTACAGACCGATAAACAATTAATTACAATATATAATTAACTTAGCATTTAGGTAAAATCAAAAACTAACCAATTTTAGAAACAAACTTAAATACAAACAAAAAAATCTAAATATGTATACTGACTTTAAAAAACCGTTTAATAATTTAACTTTTTCTTTTTCTGTAATCTGCAAGAAATAAAAGGCTTTTTATTTATTATACATGTGTGACGTAAACATATTTATTTTAGGCGTGGAACTTTCGGAGGCTTTCATAAACATCTAAACAATGAACAGAAATGACACTTAGGACTCGGGACAAATATTTGTGAAATAGCACAAATATTTGTACGTGGAAAGTGAACCCCTAAAACTGACGAGACGACCATTTGTTTGGAGTCACACATTCATACTGTTAACAGACTAGTATGCTGATTGTAGCCGAAAATAAACTAACAAATAATTTCAACTCTATAGTATAATAGCAGTAGGGTTTCAATCAGCCTCCAAGATTGAACTAACAAATATTGAAAGTTAAATAAAAGCTTTCAGAAACGAGATTCAACAAATATTTAATACCAACCGCTGATTAAATATAAAACAAAAGTTAACGAACAAATTAACATTATTATCTGAAAGAGAATTGTATAAAATTGTTGAAAAACTTAAACAGAAACAAAAAAGCATCTTTTTTTATTTGCGTAGAGCCGACTTAGATGGATTCTGAATTTAAAATTGTTTCTTGAGAATATACCTTCTACGATTTTAAAACACTTGGGCCTTGTTTCATCGGTTACAGGTAAGTTTCAGATAGTTAATCTGATAGATAATTGAACGTATTTTTCATATAAATTGCGTCAAACCAATTATCTGGAACTTATCTGTAAAAGGTTAAACAGGGCCTTGATTTTATTTCACGAAGTTACAACAAAGGGCTCTTTTGTTTTTATTTTATTTTATAGGGGGCAAACGAGCAGACGTATCGCTTGATGGTAAGCGATTACCGCCACCCATAGACACCCGCAACACCAGAGGCGTTACAAGTGCGTTGCCGGCCTTTTAAGAAGGAGTACGCTCTTTTCTTGAATTGTTAGAGAGGATCGGGGTTAGTGATGTGTGAAGAAGTAGACATTTTATATTGTAGTAAAGAAGTAAGAGATATTTATATGTATATTTAGATAAGAGCGCGTTTCGCCAACAAGCTTAACAGCTTGGCGAGTATTCAATTTATTGTCAAGTTTATTATGTCGTTGTTTAAATAAATAAATTCAAAAAGTACGAGCTATGTTTCTTCATCTCAAATTTTTATCACATATTTAATGAACTTTAAATGAATGTACCGTTTTATTAAGCGGTATTTGAAACTGCTTTTGTATAACTTTGATCTGCCTAATGTGTGAGTTAAACACAAGTTAAAACCATTCTGCTTAACATACAGTTAAGTGGCATGTCTCCGTCCAAAATACCTAATAAATATTTCAATGTATTAAACGAACTTATAACAGTGAAATTCTCTGTAAATAAATAATATTATCGAAACTTATTTATAAAATTAAAATGACAAAATATTAATAAGTTATATTACAATGAGCAAAGGCTACAGACAAATTTAACTTGAGAAACGTGGTTGTAACCTGAAACTAAATCTGTTGGAAAAACAAACAAAGACTTTCAATTAAATATCGAATTATATTTCATATTTCTTAGAAACTTGGAAAGTCGTTTTCTACTATTGCTTATATAAACCAAGATAAATATGGCTACTTATACTCTTTTCAATAGACTGCTATAGCTTTTTGTACATTTCAATTTCATTTAAAGTTAGAAAACATATATCTCACTTTTATACTTCATTAGGCCATGTTTTTACACGGTGAGTTTAAAGTTAAATACCATCATTACTACTACAATAAAATATAAACACACCTTCAAATACACATGTAATTCATGTAGTTTTAAGTAATGATAAGGCAGATGACGTGTTTTCACTTGATAAATTAAGGATATTTTAATTAAAGCGAATACGAACTAAATTACTAAATACTATTGTTACGTTATTTTTATCCATGCACTGTTTAATGTCTATCAAACTATGAAGTTTGTGTAGATATATGTACTTTCTAAAACATTTATCCTATCAACACAACACCACATATAGCTAGATATGCCGTTCAGCATTCGGAACCAAAACTGACTTTCGACACGAACCAGTGATAATATACATTGGTATTGGACAATCCCTTAGTAATATCCTCACGCCCCAACTAACAAGCAAAACTTTTAATCGTAACTCCAATGCACAATCTTGAAACTCCACTACAATGTACCCATATAAATTCTAATATCGCTAATGTAAAATACAAGTATAATGAAAACGAGGGCAAAGAAAAGTTTCATTAGCGGTGGGAGGGTGGCGTGACGGGAGAAATATGAAATAAATGTTCATAGAGCGTGGAATAAGAGATGTGACGAAATGGGTGATTAGATATAGGCACCATCAGATTGTCTTTATCGCTGTGTTTGTGGAAAATGTTTAATTGTGCAACAGAACTTATTCTGTCTATGCACGTCCCAGAAACTGCCTCATTGGTCTAGCGGTTTACGTATGCGACTGCCAATCAATAGGTCTCGGGTTCGAAACCCGGGTCGAGCCAAAAGTGTTATTGAGTTTTTCTGATTATAGAAATACTGAATAACAGCTCGGCGTTTGGAAGTTGGGGACTGAACCTCCGTGCCTCGAAGAGCACATAAAGCTGTCGCTCCTGCGCCTGATCTCTCCATGCTTGTCCCATCGGATTATGAGAGAGAGTGCACCTGTGTTTGCACACATACTTGTGCACTATATAATCTCCTGCGTAGTTGGCTGGTCTCTGTTGAGACTGACCGCCGTAATCGGCTTGAAGAATATTATCCCAGAAAACACTATGTACCCAACAAATCAGTTGATAACTCAGTTATTTAGACTTGGAATACAATGAATTTTCCGCGGTCTACTCGGCTTTTTAATGAAGTTGAAGTACTTTATCCTGCTAATGTAAGAATGTAAAGAAAAAAGAAAGGATGTACCATCGTACTATTTCATCAAATATAAAGTCATGACTTTATACACTAATTTGCAAAAAAAACGGGCGGTTTCCTTTTTTTTTTCTAGCTGAAAAAAATAAAATACCAAAAATGTTTTAATCATTTGAACATGTTACTGGCCAGTTATAAAAGTGCCATAGTGTTTATAAGAGTACATTCCAATTTCAAATTTTTGACTGAGCCTGGTTTTCAAAGAAAACAACTTTTAACTACATTTTGTGGCGCGAATTCCCTATAGTTAATATCGACTCTTAATTAACTTTTTGTCAATTTTATTAAATTATCTGATGTCCTTGACATTTAAAAGTATTGTTATTGCTGTTTAGCAATATCGAAAATGGTAGATAAAGTGATAAAAGCGAGCAAAATTATTGCGCTGCTTGAAGAAGGTTGCAGCCAATGCTTCGTGGCTCAGAGGCTAAATGTGAGTCGGTCCACAGTTCAAAGGACCTGGCAGCGCTATCAAGAGACCGGTTCCGTCAAGAGAAGGCCTGGTTCTGGCAGAAAGACATGTACCGAACCACGGGATAATCGTTTTCTAGTTAGTCAAGCGTTGAGAAATCGCAAATCTTCTTATGTGGACCTCAAGAACAGCCTCGAAGAAGTAAGAAATATGCAAATTAGTCTATGGACGGTCAGGAAGAGGCTTCTCGCTGCTAATATACACAGTCATCGCCCGGCACGCGGCCCTAAATTACTCCGTGGACATCGAGTTGCCAGGCTTAGCTTCGCTCGAAATTGTGTGTCATGGACTCATGAAGACTGGGATAGGATATTGTTCTCCGATGAATCCAGGATATCTCTGCATGGCGAAGACCGACGTCGGCGAGTGCTACGTAGACGAGGAGAACGCTTTGCAGAGGCATGTTTTGAAGAAATCACACCTTATGGAGAGGGCTCTGTTATGTTTTGGGCAGGAATAAATTCCATGGATCGTACGGAGTTAGTCTTCATCGAAAACGGTACACTGACTGGACACCGATACATAACGGAAGTTCTAATTCCTTATTCACAACCCGCTTTAACCGCTCTTGGCGAAAACTCATTTTTTATGGACGACAACGCTCGCGCCCACCGGTCCGGCGATGTGGAAGCGTATATGCTAGAAGTCGGAATTCGTCGTTTGGACTGGCCAGCTAGAAGTCCGGACCTCAATCCCATAGAGCATGTCTGGGACGTTCTGAAGCGACGAGTGAGATCAGTGCAGCCGGCTCCGCAGACCATCAGAGAGCTAAAGAATGTGATTACCGCGGAGTGGGAACGTATTCCCCAAGAAACCATAAAATATATACTCGCTAGCATGCCCAGACGAATGCAAGCCGTGATTTCAGCAAGAGGGGGTCACACTCAATACTAAACTTTTATCTGCTTTTAATGTATTCAAGAAAAACAAAGAAATTAACGCGTTTCATTTTTATTTAGCGAGCAGGTACAATAATAGTGTTTTAAGCTTAAACATTATTATTATTATTACATCTCTGCTCTAACCATGACAGGAATCTTCGGTCTTCTAATAATCTTCTCCTTCTTTGTCCTGCACACATTTCCAGCACAGTCCATTCCTCTTTCCTTGTTCGAGCTGTTACTCTGTGGAACGCACTCCCACTAGAAATCAGGACGGCTACTAGCCGATTATCTTTTAAATTCAAAGTACGTAAGCACTTTAGGGACCTGCTGACGGAGGCATCAGAATAACACTTAAAAGTGTCTATTATATATGTAATATATATATTATATATATATTTACTTTTATTTATTTTTTATATTTATATTGTATATGTATAAATTATATTCAATGTATGTATATCTAGCACCTATTTATCTGTACGAATCATTGTATTTCATAAAATAATTTTATTTAGTCTCTCGTGTCGTATAAACACACACCTGCCACAAATAACTTCGCAACACCCAAAGGTTTGTCTGGAAGAAAATGCCTGTGGCATTAAGTCCGCCTTGTGCAACATGTTTGCAGGAAGTTTTAATAATTAAATAAATAAATTATTTCTCAATAATTTAATCAAAATGTTATGATAAAACTGATGATACCTATTTGTGGCGAGGGGAGTGATGTGGCGACCTCCACATACAACATAACATACTACGGAGTAACCTACAATACGAAGAAACTACCAATCCTGAATCGCGCAAATAAAGTTCTCGCGCCGATTATCATATATACAACATCCCAACATATTCCTTCCTAATTAATTTATGAAATTCTGAGGATAACAATACCTAAAATTGACAAACAAACTAATAGTAACTATAAAATAGTTCTTTGCTTAAGTGCCCGTTTTTTTTGCAAAAGAGTGTATTTCATCTTTTTGACGGAACTTCGATTGTATGACATCAATCAAGTCTTATCTTTAATTATTGCAACAAGAGCTGAGTTCAATATTCTCATAAATTTAAAACTAGAATTATTTATAGATTTCTGACGGGTAGCACGAGTATAAGTAATTAAAAGTGTATTTACGCATTATTTGGTGTTGGTTCTCTCGTTTACATATCATGTGTATGATAAAATCAGTCGTGCATGCGATGATCCTTTATCTATTGTCACTTCAACATAAAACTTTTTGGGTCTATTATAAAATAAATATAAAGCTATGAGGACCTCACTACTTGTTTATTTCATTAGACGTTATATTAATATCAGATAATTTATTCAATTAGTATTCACTATATATGTATGTGGTTTTTTTTTTATATTATTTCTATGAGGAATATTTTGAACGCACGACTTAGAAAACATTTGTTAAGTACTGCATATCTATTATAATATATATGCAATACTTAAAAAACGCTAATAATTGTAATTTTAAAACTATGAAGAACCATTCAAGTTCATAATCAAAAAAAAAATTCGTAGGTGCAGAACCATGTCGTCAATACATTGTTTATTACGATATTAATAGTCTCATATTTCATGTATCCGACCACGCATATTTTAGAGCGATTACTTACATTAAACTTAACGATCTTTACTTTGTTTATTTATCAAGCAATAATGTAAATGGTTATGTATAGTCTGTGAGAAAGATATGTTCTATACGAAAAAAACAAAGCTAATAAAAATACTAAATGGGTGTAAAATTAGTGACTAAACAGGTGCATATTTATTTTAACAACGCTAATTTCACTCAAACAAATAAACTTTTATTAGCATTTGTGTAATTTCATCAGTAGATCTCTGCGCTAGGGGCACAGCACCCGCCCGGTCGAGACCTGTTCCCGCTTCATTTGTCTCCAATCCCGTTCGTAACTAGCTATCTCTGAATTCTTTGCCAGATGTTTTATGTTAATTGGATTGAATTTTCCAATGTAGCCCAGCTTTTGTGTAGTAACTGATTACACGTAATACTATTCCAGGATTCGAAATTCTACTATTTCTACTCAGTAATTGTTTGGTCTGGTCTGAAAATATACTATTCAAAGAATCTTATTTTTTTATAAATGACGCCGAAAACTACTCGAACAAGTCAGTGTTATTCATAAAATTTAGAAAATTAAGAACCATTGACGTAATAAAAAGAATGTCTTTCTAAATAATTATGTTTACTCAACATCTGTCGACCTAACACATAATGTTGAATACAGTTTAACTGATAATAAAACTTATTTTGTGAATTACAAGCCATTTTGTTCAAAACCTTCAAACCTCGGTTAAATGTTGTTGTTGTACGTACATAGTGGATTTCCAATTAGGATCCAAAAACTTGTCGCGTATTTCATATAGCTGAGAGTCATTTACAAAATGTCGTGGGCCCCTAACGGTCCAAACTTAAACTAATTAATGAATTCTGTACAATAAAGAGAACCAAATAAAAGTTAATATTTACTTGGCAAAATTCCGTGTTTATTATAACAAGCAACATCAATTACTGTAAAAGACAGTTTAGTTATGATTTAATTTATTTAGTAAATAAATACTTTGAGGGACCAACAAATTACATCAATTTGGATACCGAAGTTACTTTAGCGGTGAAATAACATCCGATACAATGGTTACCTATTATTAGATTTCCGTTTCAAAGAGATACTTAGAACGGGGAATACGGACACGTCTCAGTTACTTACGTAAGTTTGTCCCGACTTGCACAGAATATACTCTTTATGCGAGTTCCTGACGGGTAGTTCGAAATGGGAAGCAGTCCACATTGATTAGTCATCTAGAGCAATTTGACGTCCTAAAGATTCCCATGGGTGTGAATATATGGCAGACCTTCGAATCCAATGTAGGTAAAAGTAAAGTGTACTTCCAAACACCGCCAGTTATTAGGATTTGCAAATTGTGCCCTCACGTGCCATTAGGCAACGTGAAAAATTGCTTATTTGAATAATATTTCGTTGAGTGTTAAGAATTGGCTTACGTAAAGCTGCTTGGAATAAATGAGTAAGTAATACAAAAATGATTTGTGTAGATTTTTTTTTTACTTAGGAGTATAAGCACATTCATATTTTGAATACATTAACATTAGGTATATTTCATAATATTAGTAAAATAGTGACCATATTGGATATTTGACAAAACCAACATGGAATTTAAAACTAACAAATATACAAAATTATTTAGTAAATAAAAACAGTAGGCACACACACACACACACACACACACACACACACACACACACACACACACACACACACCGAGGTACATGAATAGTATTAAAAAGGGATATAATATAATTTTCCTTATATTATAACTACGTATAATTTTAAATAGTATGTTTAATTTTAGGTAGTTTATTTCGGAAATTTTTCTTTAGTAATTTTAATAGGTAACGTAAGAAAATCGAAAACAAATTATAGTACTACAAGCGGAGTTCCACGGTTCGAAGCTTTAACAGTTCCCATTTTAAAAGTCTTTCGTGCGTTTTATAGCTGTTTTTTTTCACCGTTGAGCTTTGTTTTTAAGGCTGTTCTAAAATGTGAATGTGAATTTTAGTTTTACGTAATTTATATTGTTCTCAAATATATTGAAATTCAACTTTTACTCAAACATATCTCACTTGTACATTGAATTGATACATTGAGAGATAAAGTGGGAGTTTGCCAATTGCAAGTTTCAAATTGTATTAAACTATATGCAAATATAGTCAATACAACCTTTGTAAATAATGGAAAAAGTAAATATAAGGTTCTAATATCAAATAGGGTTTGGCTAAGTATTGACTTTTAATAAACAACAGTTGCAAGATACACAAACAAGACAAACCTTAGTTATAAACCTATCTATTGAAACTGGTTGTGGCTAGGTAATGTAAGCGGTGAAATGGGCTCAAAGTTTAGCTTAATCTATGTAGTATACCCCGTGCACCGAGTGGCCAAAATATCACTTCACAACTTTAATACTGCACACGGTGGGCAAATTATAAAACAGGGTAGATATTAATTATAAAGTTTGAGACACAAAGTTTGCGATGCAGTGTAATGTTGTCTTGTTAACGTGCCGGTGCATAAATACGAGTACCAACGTTAACACCGGCTATTAACGCTTTTCGTACCCCTTGTTTTTATAACGAAAAGGCAGTAAGAAGATACACTTATTTTAAATTAATGTCGATAACTTGTTCCGGGATGTTCTTTTTTCTTTGTTTTATAATTACTTATTTTGCTGCGATAAAAGCAAAAATTTTAATTATTTGTTGTGTTATATCTGCTTATTTCATACTACACTCATTTATTCGATCGATTTTAATAATCTTTTTAGGGAGAGGAATGCACCTTTATCTTGCAAAAAGAAGACATTTTCGATTGTAGCTATACATTATTACATGATGGGATTCTATTTATTTTTTTATCAAAGCGAATAAAAGTATTACACGTGCTAGTATTTTTTAAACGTCATAAATAATAACATTCACACATTTCTCTATTAGAGTTGTTTGGTGCCCTGACCGTGACGAAGTCGTAAATGAAGTAATCGACGGCAACCTCTAGGCGCACTTTGTTTTAACAAACTTACAATATCTTTAACGAGCCCTGTTGTTCGTAATTGTTGCCTTGTTTACTTTTATTGAACTTTCACAACCGCTTGTAATTGTTTACCAAAACGGCTCATTGGTTGCTTCGTCAAAATAATTAAAATGTACTCTTCAATAACTTATTAGCTAATTACATTTTTGGTGTTGCCTAATACAATTTATTAATTGAATCTGAAAGCATGGGTACCCTGACTAGTTATTATATTTTCATTTGAAAATGTCGACCGTAAACAAACATGTTTCGATCTCAGTGGCTTAAGTTTACGCGCTCCCATAAAAATGTCATAAAAGTGTATATTGCAGCGACAAATAGAGCGTAATACTTGGTTTTTATTATCACATCACGGGACAAATCTAAGCACCAACGTCTAACACAAAGCGTCCACAGGTTCGACAATAAACTACAAACTTAGGAAATAAATAGTAGACAACCTTTGTCGGTGTAAGCACGGACCATTTGAGAAATTTATTGTGTGCACTTAACCACAAATAAATTGGCCAGCACTACGTAAAAAGCGTAATTCCAGTCCCGTCTCTTTCTATGTGCAACATTTATAAAAATAACGTTTTTACTAAAAGCTTTCATAACAATTATTTAAGTTTTATTATTACTTGAACAAATTACATTACCATATTACAGGTTTTGCCTAGTTTGGATTAGACTACCGTGTGTGATTTAAGTCCAGTTATTAGTATTATTAATTTTAGAAAAAGTATTTTGAAAAATATTAAATAATAAACTTTAACAAGATAATACCTAAAAATGATTGAATGACTTGATTAGAATTTGTGGCGGATCTCTTGATCACAATCTTTGTAATGTGCATCTTTCCCGTGGGATGTAATTTAATTATGTAATTTGGTAGAGCTGGTTTTATTGATACCAAATTCTAAAAATAATAGAGCATGATAGCGTTCTTTATGTTTAACGATACTAAGTACGCAACGCCGCGTGCACTTGATGAAAGTGCCGTGTGATTTGTATGAAACTAGTCTATTGGAAAATATATGAATTAATTAAATTTGGGGACTCATCATAGATTTAGTAACGTGTGTGACGTAGATTTCAAAAAAACTTTATAGCACGCTGACGTGATAACAGTCCATGGTTTATTCTTCATTTGCTTACCTTTTCAGCGCGTCCTCCATAAGTTATGATCAGTGTAATCTAGATAACCTAGAAGTACCCGACTAACATTCATTGTTGAGGTCAAAAGAAACTTTGGCTACGTTGTGCCATCTTTCATCTACCTTGTTTTTTTAATTTTACACAATTACTCTAAGAACTTACCAAAAAACGATTGTTGTACACCACAATATACTTATATTACGTTTCGCAAAGAACCCTATTAAGGTTTATGTTTTTTACCAATGTGTAGATACATGGGTCAACATAAATGATTGAAATTTGCTAATAGTTAATGAGATAAATCCAAAATCAAATTAAGAAAGCAAGTAGTACATGCAGTGATTTACATTGGTAAAGGAGAAGTGCTTGGTCGAACGTCTATTACGCTAATTGTTAGGCTCGGTGGGTACGAACATTTCCTAAAGCATTGTGCCCCCCTGCGGTATACCGCAGCCTCGCTAGCAATCTGTAAATGCTTTGTGTAGGTCACGTTATGGGCTTACGTGGTCAGAACCACTATTGTGTAGATATAAGCTTTGATAAGCTGCACAATGCAACCATAAGTACTCTGTCATATGAGTACAAAGTAAAATATGAATAACGTATGCAGCTGTAAAACAAAATGCTAGAGTAACGTAACTATAGATGGAACACTGAATTAGTTTCTCGATGTCTCTCAACTACACTAAGCATTTAGATCAGACCTGTCATATGCCGTAGATATATTGCAACTCACTATTACTATAATTATATTAGTATATTATTGTACCTAAGATGTTGCTTTACATTATTAAATCATGATATCCAAAATTAATGACATTACTGGAGTCGAAATACAAGTATTATACGTACCTACTAGACAAGATAGGTAAATTGTCACAAGCCTGAAACTGAAGGTAAATGTTTATAATACTTACGTTGAGAGTGTAACACAGACAACACCCACAGACAGCTACATTTTAAGAATTACAAGTGTATTACCGCCCTTTGAGTCCAACTTTTTCGCATGGCCATGGTCTTACTTAGGTAAAAAACAGAGGAGTCTCTAAAGATAGTTCAATGTAATTAGTTAATACTCATTAAAACAATATTGTGTTACCACAGTAAAGAGGTAATAACCAAATGAATGAAGAGATAAGGTACATAAACGTCGTTCAATCACTCTAACAAAGAGATTCGGGACATTGTAAAGTGTATAGCCGTGCCATTCGTGAACTGCTCACCGCGACTAATCCTGGGAGATTCGGACAAACCCCTATTACTATGATTGATTCTCGACGCTCCGACCCTGGTTACAAATACAAAGGTCTGCTGCAATTTGAGAGCGCTTTCAATTTACACTGAGCCGATCGCTCTCTCAATTTGCGGGCAGGTACCTAACACTGGAATCTCGCAAGAGCGGTTCTGTCCAACGAATTTCTCATACATACCATTTCTAAATAAAAAATGTCTAACAAACATTAAAAATAATTTAGATATAAATAACTTAAGCTCCAAATAAGCTAAGCTCTGATAGAGCTTATATCGAGAAATTAGATTAAATTGTCGTGTAACCATACTTTTATACTATTATTATAGATTCGAAAGTAACTGTATCTGTCTGTCTGTTAGGTTTTCAACGATCTTATGAAATTCAAGCCTTCGCTTTGTTTCATCGAGTGAGTGAAGATACCGGAGGCCCATACTCAAACCGCTTCCCCCATCCCCCAAAGGCCGGCAACGCACTTGTGACACCTCTCGTGTTGCGGGTGTCCATGGGCAGTGGTAATCGATTATCATCAAGCTATCCTCTGCTCGTTTTCCCCCTATTCCATAAAACAAAAATTTGAAGATCATACAAACATTTGCTCCGACTCGGGAATCGAACCTGTGACGGTGACACACCTGTGACAGCAGTCGCATACGCTACCACTGCACCACAGAGACAGTCAAATAATAGTAAAAAAAAATAGGATTTCTGCAGTCCTGTTTAAGTCTTTATGTCCATGGGCGGTGGTAATCGCTTACCATCACACGATCGTCTGCTCGTTTTCCTCCTATTCCATAAAACAAAATCAAATATTTGAAAATCATACAAAGATTTGCTGTTCTATTTAAGTCATTATGTTTATTCAGTACGTTTTATACTTAATTTTTTCACACACACACTTTTTCTTGAACTTCCGTCTAATACGTATATTTATCAAACATAAAAAACAGTCCTACCTAAAACTCAAAAATTTTGATATTTGATATTAACTTAAAAATGTTAGTGCGTAACTAAAATTTATAAAAAATGTACAAAAATTCCGAAGAAGTTTTTAAATGCGAAAATATTGAAATACATGTAGGTGTATCATTTCCTATATTCGCGCGTGTACCCATAGTAACAGATGAGGGTGAATATAACACAACCTCTATGTAATTCATGACATGTACCGGGGCTTCTGACTGATTGAACCAGTATGTGTGTTGACTGCCGCCTCTACAAATTTGAAGGAGACTTTCATACTTTTTGATTGATATTTTATCTCGAAATAAGTAAAAAAAAAATATTTTTATAAAATATGTATCTTGTCAAAAGTTTCAACTTGAAACAAAAATTTAAGCAACGCAAAGACTATGAATATATGAATGAATTATTAGCTTATAGAGAGTCAATGTGAGCAGCCAGGTGCCAGACAGTTCGAAGCAAATCTCCCTAATTTTCACGTTGAATGAAAATTAAAGAAGTCCCACGCGAATCCAATTTCACGGGAGCGGTAATCTCATTAGAGACGTCTGACTTTCATTAACATTTATACGATTTCCGCGAAAGAAAACTTTGAGAGACGGTTTGCCTTTCCACGAATACGCCAACTTGTGATGCACTAATCTAAATTCTCAGATCTTGGACGCAGGTGGTCTGATAGAGTTGCCGTTTGCGCGGCCCTATTTCCGAAACTTTCAATTTATGCTGAAACTTCTATTATTTAAAGTTTCTCAGCAAGCTTTCGTCTTCACGTGTTAATGAAACGAGTATTACTTTATCACAAATAGCGAACGCTTCGAGTTTTTATAAATCATTTATAAATTTATACGCGAAAAAATGGTTTGTACTTCTTTTAAAACAAATATCATTCAATGAACCATACACCACAAAAATTATAAGAATTCAAAATAAATCTAATAATGATAGCTAATTATGATCGAAATAGATTTATCATAGGATATCAATTGATCTTTTACAATATCGTAGTCGTATGTGTATAAGTTACGCTTGATATTTGAAAAAATCTTCTACATTAGTTACAACATCATTATTGTACCTAAACAATACTAACACTAAGAACCAACTATAATTAATTAAGTTTATATTGATTCACATCTAATGCAGTAGTGATCAAAATGTCTATTTTCATGAGATCGTTGATTAAAACGTGGGCCTGGAATGAACTACGCCAAGTACGCCGCTTAGGCTAAAACAAAGGCGACGGGAAATAAGTTTCCTCATTTATAGTAGTGAAGATCCCACAGGATACTGGAAGCGCAATCTCCTGAATACATGATCGAGAAAAATCTATTAGAATCTCATACATTTCGTTAAATGCTACACTTCTAATACCAGCGAAATGTATAATATGAATTAAATAAACACTACGGGATGAATCTCGCCTAGTACTACAGCATAAGAACTACATATTTGATACGCACTGGATACCATGCGGCTCATTTGTCTATATATCATAAAATTAATCTTAACGAATTTTTTTATCGATTTATGTTAATAATTAAAAAAAAAATTTTCCTTTGGAAAAACGAATTAGAAATACATCACAATAACTAATGCAATGTATGTAAAACTAACTATGTACTGGTCATTTTACTCAAAAATCTTTAATAAAAATCCCTGTAAAATTATTTAGGTGAAAGCATTCTTAATTTATTAATTAAATCTCTTTTACCCTATAAGAATATTCCACGACTTCAGATATGCTTGAATAATAACTGAGGTACGTGTTTGGTATAAGATGTGACGTCGCAATATAACGCGTGCTGGGTTATCAGCTCATCTCTGACCAGACTGACCCTCGTCTGACCCAATTAGTTATCGTTATGATATGACACCCGACTCTTTGTTTTGTTAATAAACCAATTATTGTTTTGGGGAAAACATAACCTTAGCATCAATAACATTTAATATATATTCCAAGCTTTACTTTTCTAGATCCTTACTAATAGACAATAGACAATAATAAACTTTTAATACAATTAATATAGCCTATGTCACCCGTGCCTTAATTAAGAACCTATTGATACCTTGTTCAGTAAAATCATTTCAATGGCTTAAGTGCTACGCTGGAACATACACACATATATATAGACTACCAAAACTATTCCGTTTTGACTTCGCCGGAGTCGAATAAACAAACACATGAATGGCTAACGTGACGTAGTTGTAACTTTATTCTTTAGTATATGTGGAATAGTGTGTCATACTGGCATATTTATCAACGCTCTATTATTATCGGTTATGTAAATGTGCTTTGTATTTTGAGAATGCAAAACGCGTCAACATCCCAAAAACAGTGATCATATACATGAAACATATGTATATGTAATTCAAATCTATCTCTACGGTATAGTTACGCTTGCGATCCAGTAGTCCATCCAGAGTTTGGATCTGGATGTTCTGTAAACCAGGTGAAATGTAATCGAAAAAAAAGGCGTTTCTCGAAAGCGCTAGTTAAATGTCAGTTCAGTTTGAGCTACAGTGCGATAAATATCGAAGTGATATCAGTGATCAACCTAGCGACCTGGGCGACCATTAAGTAATGTTATTTGGAGCGATATTGTGAATGTTAGAGTGTTGTTAACGAAGTCTATTTTACACCTCAGAAGGTTTATTTCCCAAACCCATCGACCCTAACACGTCAATATACTTGCTATAGTTAAACTCATAGCATAGTTACGAACTCTTGTAATTGTAGACACTTACCCGATTTAGTATAAACAGCCTACTGTGTTCAAGCGAACGTACCTGAAACAAACGTAAATATATAAATTAAAAACTTCCTCAACAATCAAATAATTTTCGAAAATTAAAGCGCAACATTCAGACTGAGTTATTTTCGACTACATATTATTAGTATGGACTAGTATGTAATTGATCAAATTCTGTAATTTATGTAATTTTTAAATAAGAATTACAAAATTAGTTTTGACAGACAGTTAACTTTCCAGACCACGGCAATGCGAACAAGCTACACTGAAATTGCATTCATATTTAAGTCAGCTGCAAAACAAATATTGTTCATTATACGAATGCGTCTCAATTTATTTAATTGTAATGGATGATATGGATTGTAACACAACAATGACCAGAGCGTAATCAATGGTGACATTTCAACCCCATGCATTGAAAATTACTTTCGTATAGTACTTATTATGTTTATGTGTATTTTTAACATTTCGAGTTGTAAGGTCGGTCTCCCTGAAGCCATTATTCACGTGGAAAACCACCCACCTTGCCGTTCGTGGGCAGCTACCGCTAATTTATGACCCTTTAAGTGCCTCCGACATGGAGCACCGCAGCAATTTGGACGAAAGCTAGAAACAAGCCGAAGCCTCACGTCAAAATGATATCTCGCGAGCGTTCTGCTTACATAACGCCTAATATATTTTTTTATCTCCATGTACAACAAATAATTTAAATAACAATACACATATTTTGTTCATAATAATAAAACATCAGTATATTAAGAAAATAGTATGCAATACAAGAAACTGAAAGCGTTAATGGTAATTTTGAAAATAAAAGGTTTATTTAGTTTCAAAATGTATCTTGCGTAGACGCAGTATTAATACTGTAAGTCACTTTTAAAATTATGTATGCGGATATGTTCAACGAAAATGTCAACTAAAACTTTATAGCTCCCAAATTTAAGAAAATATGATAAGTAAATTCCTGTTGCATATCAGTTGTATGTAGTAATAATAAAGGTGTAATTATGTTTAAGCGGCCCATTTATTATTTAATTCTGGTTAACAATTAGAAAATAACTTGCTAAAAAATGGAGACGACTCGAATACCCTTGGTGGACTGCTTTAGATCCATTATTCACGTGAAAGCCCACCTCGCTCGCTTGCGGCCAACCAACGTTAATTTATGACTTTTTAAGTGCCATGAACACGATGTTCCGATCTCATTCATGAAAGAAGAAAAATCTGTTCTGAATTTGTAGAGGTATACGAATATAAAATAAGAAATTTGTAACTACTAAACATTTAAAAAGAAATTTTAAAATTATAATGTAAATCAATGCCGTTAATTTAAATCAGAGTTTAATATATAAGATCGCAGAACGATCTCCGTCCGCAAGCCTGGGGGTGACACAATGAGTGAGGTCATCTGTCACCCTAGCAGAAGTAGGCGGGGGTGGAAGTTAAGGAACATCAGGGTTCCTGCACAGGACGGGGCCATCTACAAATCGCAAGTGGTCCGAGGGACGTCAGCGTTCCAGGGATTTCCTTTTGAGGGTACACAGAATCCGGGGAAATTTCCACACAAAGAAAGAAAAAAAGGTTAAATGTAAGAGTATTAAGTGATATACTCATATAATCAATGGAATGGAAAGTAATCAAAAATTTCAGTCAGGTCGACGGACGATTCTGGACAGAATTCTAAAGTTCATTTCTACATACCTACTCAATGACAACATCGTTTTTGGCTCGCCTGTCAACAGTAAAAAAATAACTCTAAGCAAAATCACTAAAACTTAAGAGTAGCATGGATGAAGAGAATTAAGTAACAAATCTATTGGATCTAAGTTAAAAAGCCCCGTTCAATTACGTCAGTGGTCCGTATTCGGGACACGATTTTTTCCTTTTCTTATCCAACTTAAAAAGTACAAACACTAACTATACTTGATTATCTTTCCAATGCGAAGAGCATTATAGGTATCAGCAATTTAAGTCAGTGACATTTACTAAGGACAAATTTGGTCAGTGCAAATCATGAGTAAGTTTGTACTTTTTGTATAATATTCAGTTCACATATTACGTCGTATACACTCGTATAACTTAATTAATATTTATTTATTTATTTAACATGTTATTGATAAAAACTATGTTCAGTAAGTACTTGGTGGCTACCATAGGGAAATTTAAAAGGAAAACGGGCTCAGATAAAAAGGACGTTTATTATATATATATATATATATATTAAAGGTTATTAACGATTTATCTATCAACATAACGTAACAAAATAAAAGTGATTCATCTCTAAATTGTTCTAGGATATAAGGAAGTGTACGCGTTACTTGTCTACTGTCAGTAGACAAAATTTACTCTCCAAGAAGGCTCTTAGATATGCTAGCTTTCTCAAGAAGCGTTCCCATGCCGCTGAAGCAATTAATTTATATGTACACAAGCGTTTACAAGTATACGTACGGTAATAAGTACAAACGTATTTCCTTATTCAGAGCAAGAATACCCCGAAAAAAATACACGCCAAATTGAATTGTTTCACAGTGCCTGCATATTGGTATTTGAATTGCGTTCTCTAAACCATACAGTTCAAAGAGGGTTAGGCAGTCTAGTTAGTTTATTCTGACTCGTGACAGGATTTAATATCGAGTTTCGGTCTTCGAATTTTTAGTACAGTTTTGATGATCCATAGACATTTATGTTTGGCTTATCAAAACAGAACACATATTCGTGACAAAATAATAGCTTTATTTCAAAATAAAATAATATTTTGATGTTTGAGCAAGACACATCATGTGTGCATAAAGTTTTTACAACTGGACAGTGTGTATGCTCAGAACACATGACTGGAACCAGCAGCCGGACAACTTTGAGTGTGTTATGTGATTTTATAGTATTATGTCGAATTCGAAGTGATGAATTCATTGTATCCATAAATCAAACAATGTGTTTAAATGTGCATTCGAAGGGACCGATTAGGATTTAAACGTTTACTTTGCACGAAATAACAACATACGTTATGTATCTTGTATGGTACATATGTCGGCATTGAGTAACAAAAAGTAATAAATATGTTGATATGTTACCAAAGAATGGTGAATATCTAAAAATGAAAAAGATTCACTTTGTCATACTCATTATAGATTATCTTCTCTCAAGCCTCAAGATTTAGCATCAAAAAGTAACAATGGATTCTAAACAAAAAATAACAGTCCGGTTTTATACTAGAATATACCAATTCCAACGACGAATATTTTATTCTTTATGCATTCAAAAGTAGTTTTCACCGAATAATAATTCTCTCTTCACAATATTTTATTTTTTTCTATAAAAAGTTGCTATTCAACGTCCGAACCAAACACGATTTCCACGAGAATTACCAGACGTGCTTACATTTGCCTGAGCCAGAATATCTTTTGTTTTGCATGTGATTCACATGAACTAAATAAAAATGAGAACGCAATCGTTTTGTTTTTCTTATCATAACTAAAGTAAGTGCTATTTTTACCAGCGGTAGCGTGTGTGACTTCTGTATTGAAGTCTCGGGTTCGATTCACAGGTAGGATTTTTTTTTTATTATATAGGGGCATACAAGCAGACGTATCGCCTGATAGTAAGCGATTACCGCCGTCCCGGACACCCGCAACACCAGAGGCGTTACAAGTGCGTTGCCGGGTTGGGTTGGTCCAAATGTTTGTACAATCTATTGTTATTAATACGTTACGGAGTTACGTACATGATATCGGAAATATCTATTTATTTACGTCTTAACGTTATTCCGTAGAACTGCGATGTTCAATACTATCTTGTCACGTGTATGACCTTTATCTTATAATAATAGTTAGCTGTGTAACAAGCAGCATTTACACTTATAAGTTATTTAATCTTGGCCGGTCTTCTTTATTCAAGTTAAATATTATGAGAAAATACTTCTGTAATTGATAATTTTTATCTAAGATTTCATATGCATTTTAATGTCTAGTTAATACATAACATTTCCTGCAATGTAAATAATCTCATGCGTCTCTCATTAAATATTGTAAAATTATAGCAAATATTTTACTAATTTGAATATGAACAGTTAAAGTAAATAATGTAATTAATAGTTTCAATAAGTGTATTTTAGATAATACTTTAATGTAACGATTGACATTAGTAATTTATTTTATTAGAATCGGCTATGGTCATAACGCGTAATATTCGACTAGTAAAAAATAGTATAAAATTTGAGAAACGAATATCAAAATGTCAAATCTAGAATTTAAAACAGAAGTTTCATATTAAAAAATGAATTTCTAATGTACATTTCTAATATGACTGAATGATAAATATTTATTATTATTCTCAACACTATTTTCTAAATGTATGATAGATCGTTGTATATTATTTACAATGCGTTTGGAGAAAAGAATGAAATATAAACGAAGCTCAAGTATTTTACTACTTTTATTTCATAACTGAGATCGCATTTACAATGCATTTGTGATGCTTCCAAAACCACCTTTATCCCGTTTTCTCCTAGTTCAAGCAAAGCTGTACAATACATATTCAACACATATCGTGTTTGTGTTAAATATATTGTCTTACACATTTCTAGGCAGACGATAAATAAGCCTCTCCCGGCCCATGTCTAACAATGAACTGCAATAGACTGATGATGATAACATCATTAGTGTTTGAACAGAATATGAAAACATTCAATGTTACTTCTTTTATTGACGATCTTAATAACATTAAAGTTTATCCAATACTTTTAATTATTCCCTATTTCGATTCCCATCACAAAGGAGAATGTACTATTTATTTTTTCTTCTTCTTTTCCTCCTTTTAATCAGAGCTTTTTTAAGTGCGTGTAAGTATGATTCAACGCGAAACACTTGTATCTTGGCTAAGTGGCTGGTAACCGAAAACTAATATTCATCTGTCGTTTGAATACATATTTGGAGACTGTAACTAGCGCGATAGAAGCGAGGTGGTATATGTAATATATTTGTAAGTTAAATATTTTTTCAAGTGTAGTGTTTTTTAAAGAGTAATGTTCCTCGTCGTACTTCTTCAGGGAGTAATCATATGTATGTATGTAATACTCTCATTAAAAGTAGAACGTAAATGTATTTATTATATTATAACACTATTGCGTACCGGCCCGGCTTCAGAAGTTTTTGAAATTCTCTTATTCTCTCTACTAAACGTAGTGTAGAACATATAAAGCTTTCTCTTGAATTACTCTATCTATTGCTTAAAACTGCATTAAAATACATGGAATAAAAATATTTAAGCGAATAGACAGCGGAAGCATCTACATTTCATGCTATATGAAGATAAAGATGTAATGAGAGATAAATAGCGTTATTAGTGCGTATTTTTTTTTGTATAATTGATAACATACCTTACCAGAAATAAACCGACTAACATCAATTTATCTAGTTATCGCACTATTCGGGTTACGAACATTAAGTTATTACTACATTTGAAGTTTTATTATAAAATTTTATATTTATCGCATTTAAATGCGTATAAATCTTTAGTTAGTTATGCATAAGCACTAATCAAGCAGCTAACAAAAAATCTTTACTCAAATATTAATACTATAACAAATATTAAAACAATGTCATTCTCATCCATCAAATTATTATTATTGTAAAAAAGAATTGATTGTTTATTTATTGTCAGGTAACAAATTAAGTCTTAAATCCGGTAATAGTTATGTAAATACGATATTTTAGTTAGTTCAATTAATATTTAGACTTTGTTTTATGGTTCTAGATATGCGAGTATAAGAGTTACTACCGATTTCCTACTTCCTATACTTTAAGATATTTTCGTAGAACAGTTCAAAAATAATATATTATAACTAATTGCTAATATTTGAAGTATATATATCATATACACAATGACGTTATACTTTTTAAAACCGTTTGATAAAAAAATTAACCCATAATACATTTTTTCTTGATTATTCACTTTATTGATTTAAACCAATTATTGGTTTTCCAATACCCATATACCACTACAACATTTTCTTTGTTGTCTTTAACGTAGCCCATCAGTCTTAATGAATGTCGTGAGAGATGGCTCGATGTTCGTGTGAACAAAATGAACGATACCATCCATCTTATACCCGCACATCTTTTTAATCATTACAGAGTTGTTGACAACATTAGTACCTAATTTTGTCTCTGTCGTTAAATAAAAAACTATAGATATATTAGCGTAATTTTCTCTCAGTCTGTCTGTCTCTCTTTTGTTTATGTAGGTACATCCACGAATAGATTTCAACAAAGCAGTCCTATCTCGATAATTCCTTATTATTGAATTACTGTCTGTGGCGACCTCCACATACAGCGCTATCTACCGAAGATACACTGTCTATCAAATATAATGTACTTAGCCTAACAAAATTTACTTTTACATCTTTCGCTTTTAACTTTTTTTATTCTATTGTCGGATTAATTTACTAGCAAAATTATTATGTTAGCTGCGTTTAAGTACGGCCGGACATAAAAAAATCGTTTTACCATAAAATTTAATAATAAAAAATAGCACTTGTTAGCATTACTGATTTAACTACAATGTGGTAAGAGGTAGTTGTGATAGCAAAATAATCGTTACTTTTGGCTCATTCCCTTTGGTTCATTTCACCACGCTTCTGCACGCATGGGCCGGCTCGACCACCGGAGTGATACCACGGCCTCACAGAAAACCGGTGTGAAACAGCGCCTGCGCTGTGTTTCACCGAGTAAGTGACGATACCGGAGGTCTTACCCCAACTCCTTCCCCCATCCCCTTCCTCGTCCCCCAAAGGTCGGCAACGCACTTGTAACGCCTCTGGTGTTACGGGTGTCCATGGGCGGCGGTAATCGCTTACTATCAGGCGATACGTCTGCTCGTTTGCCCCCTATTCTATAAAAAAATCCCAAATTATAATCATTAGATAACAATGTTCTAGATAAAGTTTTAAAGCATGAATTAAATAATTAATGATACAAACTAATTCATGCAGAAACTGATTTAATATCGCATAAGAATTCCGACCAAAATAACATAATATAGCTTTTCGTTGGTTGTTTAATCTTTGCATGGATTGTAGATTGTAGTAGCATATGTTATTTGAAGAAAATTAATTAGTTATTACGTGATATAATATTTTTCGCACATTTAGACTTATTTTCAAGTGAGGTAATTGTTTGCTTTATACACGTGGGTTTACAGAGATTTACAGTACCTACATTCACTGAAAAATATATAAAACATCAATAAAATACGCACATGCGAAATAAAATATAACAGTTATTAAGAAAATTGAAATAATAATCCGACGCAAATAGTGGTCAGTAAAATAATAATCATTGATGCAATTGTCAACTGCGTAAAGAAAATCGTAAACAAATGCAAATCTCAATAGCGGTACCCTATAAAATACCTAGACATCCAATAATAAAGCAATATCATATTCAGCCCTGTAAAACAAATATAGGAGTAAACTCGCCATTAAACAGAGTATGCAGAGAAATGAACACTTTCTTGAGGGAGGTACCAACTATTGACATACACCATGACTCGATTACTTTGCTTAGATCCAAGATCCTGGAGTCTCAATAGGGTAACAAATAAGTCCCACGAAATTGTCGTGGAGTTTTACTCATGTGGTGAAATGCCTTATTTTGATTGTACTGGACCAAGTGCTGTATTGTGTAATGTTCCTTGATGTCTCTCATTTCCATTGCTTAATTTTAATTTTATTTCGTTGTTTCTGTTTTTATTTTATCTTTTGCCTATTAGTTGCAATATAGTGTGACTGAGTAGTTTATTATTAAATATTGAATTTATATGTAACGATTTGGTGAATGTTGGTTGGCCCGTAATTGGCAAGTGTGTAAGGCCTTATTACATTTATCACTTCACACGATATATTTTGTACACACGAGCTGTGGGAAAACCTATAAATAAATAAATAAATAAATAAACACATTCATGTCTTCATTATCCTTATAATGTTCTTCATCTCATGAGAAATGAATATGTTTTAAATTCAGAATAATGGCTAATGGCAGAAAAAACAAAATGAGCCTTAACTCGTTATGTTTAAAATTCTATATTTGTTGTTGGGTTTGTTCTATAATTGCTTTATTTGATGTTTATTTTTGTTCACCCGCCGTTAGGTGTAGGTGTAATTTTGGTAGACCTCTACCTGTGTATTTACACCTGGTAGACATACATATATCTATATTGTTTTGCAAATAAAGTGTGAGATAATACTTACTGTAAATTATAATATTTATGGCTTAAAGCGTCATTGAAAACTTATTGTGAATATTTTTGCATTAAAATATTAATACGCATGCTTGAGTTGAAAATCTTAATGTAGGTAAAACATTACTTATATTTCATTTCAGGCGATTCGAAATACAAAATAGGCACTAAGTAAATAATAAAAGTAGGTACTTTCTTATTCATTCAGTGAACATAGTAAACATTTTAACCTAAGCTTTGTCAAATAAAATTTGTCACATATCAACCAAATTTTTCGGGACTTTGAAAAACTTTCTTTAGCGCAATAATACTTAATGCGATTGATACAGATTCGAACTACGAGAGAATGAAAAACAATTCCACAACACAAAACTATATAGGTAATGTGAATCAAAGGGAATGGTTGTCGGAAGCAATTTCGGTCGCTCTAGAGCAAAGGTTGGTTACTTGACATCCTATATCCGGCGAACATTTCCAGGTTGTCAGACGAGGCTAAATCTCCCGGGAAAGAGCAGCGGTCAGAGCGGCCTATAGACAGGAAATTGTATGTCGACCTACGTCACGATTGCACGCACGCCTACACCTAACGGCAGGCGTACAAAATAAACATCATACAAAATTATTTTTAGAACAAAACCAAATTTAAACATAATGTAGGCTATAGAAGGCTTGATTTGGTTGAAACGCTTTTTAACCTAATTGTGTTTGAGTTTTCAACTTCTACGCTCGAAATCTCTAACAGCTTGAGTCTTTTTAAATTAAAACCTCACAATGGTTAAACAAAATAAAATTTGATAAGAAAGTCCATGAATTTAAACAAAACAAAATTTAATCTTCATTTTGGTCAACCAGTAACCGTGGAATTTCGTTCGGCTATAATTTATTAAACCTAGATGACAATACGAGTACATAATAAAAATCATACTTTTCTCTATATAAGAACCCTAAAGATCTCTAATAGTTATAGATGTTAGTAGAATAGTTAATTAACAACATTCAAGTGTGATCAACCGTCATATCTGACGGCCATAAATCTCTCCTTTGGAAAAAGTTATGGTCCACTATACTGCGCTGGTCAAACTGGTTAGTATCGGATCTATTTGAAGTTCTCCTTCTCTTTTTCCTATATGTAAGCCTTATAAACTGACTCAGATCTGCCTGATGGAAAGAATGAATAGAATCTGAGAGTGGTGGTCACCGTTCTCAACGGGAATGCAGATAATGCGGTATAGCGACCCACTACTATGAGAGCTTAGATAAATACTTTTTCACACCCACTTAAAAGACCTTTGCAGTGCTGGTGTCCCATAGACGATTCTTACGAAACCCATTTCAACCCGCGACCACAATGTTAGTGTGATAAATTATGCATATAAACACAACTTTTAATATGATGTAAGTATTCCTATAGATACATGCTTGTGCTTTGATAAATTACAGTTGTTCAAGTACCTAAAATCGTCCTCACAATTAATATCTATAATGGCTCAATAGCTCAAATTAAGCCAATATTATTCTTAACGTAACAGACGGCACTGGGTGAAAATGAGGAATTTAATTCTCAAAGGGATCAATTTTAGTAATTCAGTCTTCAGAGGCAACTGGCTTGCGATAAGAAATATTTTCTCTCAAAATAAGCTTACAATAACAGGTATATCAATTTAGTTAGCCCGTCACAAGTATTACGTGCCTAAGGCAATACAGTTACTTTTAGGGGCTTTTCGAGCCTGCTTCTGAGTGATTATATTTTATTATATTTACTTTTAAAACTTTCAATATTAGAGTCAACTATAATGTTTTTCCTACTATAAACGTTAACAGATAATTCGTATAAAAGAATACTATAAAGTGTGGCCAATTTTAAAAAGTTTAAATTGTTATATACTTTTAAATGTCATAAATTAAAACAGATACAGAAACACTGATAATAATGAGAATACCGGTGAGATGCCTCGGTGGTGCAGTGGTAGTGTATGCGACTGCCGTGCTTGAGGTCTCGGGTTCGATTCTCGATGATCTACAAATATTTTTTTCGGAGTTTGGGTGATTTCCATGTTAAATATGTATGTTTTACAAAAAACAAAAAAAAGATTTTATTTCAGTTGTCTAGTACCCACAACACAAGTTCTGCTTAACTTGGGACTAGATGGCGTTATGTTAGATGTCTGAAGTATATTGCCAAAATATTATTTTATTTAATATATAATGATACATAATAATATTTTTTATGGCTTACGAGAATATAAAGATGTTAAAAGTTTACTATAATATAATATTCATACCTGTAAAGAAGTGATGACTATCCAACAATACTCGCTGTTGGATGGTGACACAAATTTTACTCTAAGACTAAACCCTTAAAAATCATTAGAATAAAATAAGAATATAAAGTGATCGTAAATATATTTCAGTTATTCCATGGTGTATATAGGTTTTCAAAACAAGTTAACTATCTATAATAAAAAATAAATTATAGGTTCGATCGATCGATTTTCTTGAAATTATTGATATGAGTGCAATAAATAGGGATGTTACATGCCTGAAGTACTTGAAGCACAAAGAGCGTGTGTTAAACATCGTAGTTTTTTATAGATACGTATGTACGCGTGGCCACTAAACTGTTTTTCTGGCGAAGCGCCAACGCAAGCCGACTATTTCCCACCGAGGGTGACGGTTTATTACACAGGAGCCTACATAAGTTTGCGATTGCGAGCCTCTGTTTGTTATTCGTGTTCTCCTTGAATATTGTAAGTTTTATTTCTTATATTGCTGTTTCTTTACCTGAAGATTCCTTCATATTTCCATATCCTCAACGCGGCCAACTTTCGAATATTTCCTAATATATGTTTGCTTACATTTTAGTACTCATACTTTTTTGTTTTTTAGTCCTATCCTGACATTATTTATTTTTGAAAGGTATCTATGCAAGCTTATATTTGTAAAATAACCTTACTATGTGCAAAAACTAAACAGCATACCTAGCAAAATTAAAATTATGCAAATAACTCTCAGCAAGCGGTAGTGAGCGGGTTTATATGTACAGTTACCGACGAAAAGCGTCGTAATAAGCAAACAATATTACCTTAGGTTCGTAAAATTTATGAGGCGGTAATTTACCATGCCATAAACACTTTTGCATGTAGTTTGAACGAAATTTGACAGTGCATGAGTTTTTTTTTATAATAAACCGTCCACAAATTTTATGCAATGGTAAATAACAGTAATATTTTGATAATTAATGCTTGCATTATTGACTTGCAGGTGTTTATTGGTAGTGGTGTCACCATTATCCAGAGACCCGTCTGTTTGTTAACTTATTGTGGCACAGTATTTTTATCTAATACTAGCTGACCGACGCAACCTCGTTTGCGTCTTTTATTGCCCGTAGCGAAAAATTTTCCCCCGTATAGTGTGTCGCAGACTTTTTGTAGATATTTATAAGATCTACGATTAATTAGAACATTTTATGGTTCTATCTTTTATAGTTTACGCAGCGTACGCAAAATAAGTAACTTTTCTGGTTAATTTTTTACACCTTGTGTCCGAAAAACCCCAATATCTTACGGAATCCTATTTTTTTTCCAAAATAAAATATAGCCTATGTTACTCGTGGATAATGTAGCCTTCGAATGGTGAAAGAATTTTTAAAATAGGTCCAGTACTTTTTGAGTTTATTCGTTACATACAAAAATACAAATCTTTCCTCTTTATAATATTAGTGTAGATTGTGTAGATGACTACATTTATATGGTATAACTATGGTAAAAAGGATATCTATTTAAAATTATAATACTTAAACCACCACGACTTTTTATTTGATTACACTAAAAGTTCAAGAATAGTAATAACGGTGCACAAATTCTAAATTATTCTGTTGCAGTTGAACCAACAGTTGAAATACGAAACGCACCACCACAATTATTTCTGAAACGAAGCTCAGTCAACAACTCAAACTGGAAGTGGAACACGTTTAATTGCACAAAAATGATTTGCCATCTGTAGTACCCACTGCAATTAGGAAGCTTAGTTCTTAAGAGTGTAAAACTTTAAAACTAATCGGAATCATTGCTTTTAAAAAATTTATTCACTATAAATTTTCTCCCTTTATTGTTTAATTCATACAATGTAACAATATCTACATTTTATTAAATGTATCTTTACGCATTTTGTTAGGTAGATATTCATATTGGGTATTTACATTTATAAGATATATATGCAAACAAAAATACAGTTTTTTTCGAAGCGAATAGTGGAAATATAAACAGGAGTTAAGCTCCAATATTTAGAGTTGTGATTTATATGTATAGGATATCAGCATACATTTAAATTGTCGCATTGATATTCCACGCACGCGTAAACGTTTTCATTCACGGCAAATAAAATCAACATGTAAATGAAAATTCGAGAACCGAACACTACGATACAAGTGAAGTATTTCATTTCTTTGGAGGAACGATATATCTCCCGCATGACATGTGAAAACAATAACTTCTCAAACGCTCCTCGAGCCGACACATGAAAACAAAGCACCTCTACCCTGCGTGCGTATAAATTTTAGATGCCGGCATTTCAGACGACATGACCTTTTTTGTGCATACCTAGAGTAACCACCCTGAGGATTATTTATCTCCAGAGGTGCTCCCCAGAATATATAACTAAACAAAACTTTTATTTTACTATTCGTTAAAAAGACTACAAAATTAGAGAAGACAATGCGTCATATATATATATATATATATATATATATATATATTATATATATACCTTCGTAGAAACTAGATTTAGATGATATTTCAGATATTTCAGAAGTAAGCGCCTCTCGTGTTATTAAATGTGAGCTTCTAGTATTACAGTAGGATCGAAAACAGGATTTTATCAACGTTTTTACAAGTCATTATCATTTTCAAATTTCAAAAATTGATAGGAGTAGCGCTTCTATAACAACAATGAAATACATATAAGTAATCAACAAATTAAAGGCATTTAATCTGGTCATACCAACTTATTTTTCCTGTTTGGCTATGGTTCTCGGAATTCTACTCGTATAAGGATACTGAGGAAAATTCTCAAAACAACAATTTGATCGATTTACAAAACAACATTATCAAAAAAATTAAAAGAAAACCACGCAACAGTATAATTTTTAAGTTTTAAACGTTAAAAACCCTTTAATGCATATACGAGGACATGCCAAGGTCTTGTAAAATTCAATTGTATAACGTATTTATCGAAGTAACAAAACAACTTAGTATAACCTTGTGTATGTAAATTTAAATTATTTATATCTTTGGAGACATACTATTTGTCTTTGGATAATACATCTAAAATAAGAAATTTTAAAACGTGCCAAATATCTTTCGCTTATATTTAAAACTGTTAAGAAAGCTATTGCTGGTTAACACATTTACAACTCATTAACATTTTTGAACATCATTTAATATTTTTGAACAAACAGATTTGATAATCCTGAAGCTTATTTTTGTAACATTGTGTAGATGTCTAAAGATTGAATAGAACAGATTCTTGCTATTACTGAAGATTGCCTGAAATGCACGACGCGGAAGCAGAGGCGGTTTCAGTAAATGGGATAGTGAAAGAAGAAGCTAACTGTTAATTTAACAGGTTGGTTTAAGGAATCCCAAAACCTTAGCCTTCTGAATCTATCTACCTACCTTCTGAATCTATATATCTATCTAAAATGTAATTTGAGTAATAATGAGTATTAAGAAATAGAATAATTAAAATGTTATTTGAGGGCAAAGCCCGCAGTTTCTCTTCATCCTAATCACACTAATATTATAATTTGTGTGTTACGCTTTCACGCGAAAAGTACTTAACCGATCATGAAACTTCGTACGTCGTATGTTGGAGGTATTAGAAGTTACATAGAATACTTTTTATTAAATAAGAACGAAGCCACGGGCGAAAGCTAGTTAGTTATATTTATATATATTTATCTTGCATAGTAACAAAAACTTTTCTTGAGTTAAAGATGTTCCATGTCTTATAAAAAGTATCACATATCTTTTATAAGTTAATAATCTAATTAGTTAATTATACTACAATTAGCCAAATCGCATGGTGGCCCTTGAAACCATACCCTGAAATCTTCTCTCTCTCCCTCTCTTATGAGACGGAGCAAATAAAAAAAAACCTACTAAATGAAATGAAATTAAAAATATTTACAGGTCTTGAAATATTTAGTAAAATGAACACTAAGTTTTTGAGTTTGTTTGAATTAATATATTTTGCAAATGACCATAAAATCGTCGTATAAAAAAATGTAAAAGGCACATATTGTGAAAATAATCCTCGTTTGTGACATTTTGTGACTGCTTAATATGAACAGTATAGTAAATGTAGATGGCCTTTGTGAGTGGTGGCGCGATAAGATGTCTGTGAAATTTACGACAAGCTAGTGGAAATTTCATCATTTCGCAGATTATGTTAATTTAAAGGTCGACATTAACATAATGCTGGACAGAGAAAAAAACTAATCTTAGTCGAGTTTGATGTTCACTGAAGGATGATAAAAAGGAATGCGGTTTTCGTTTTATTATTTACACAAATTACTTCTTAAAAATTGTAGTATGATAAGCTATATCATTTATTCCTTGAATTGCTTACCTCTAGAGATCCCAAATTTGTTTTAAATTTGAAGGGGAAACTGAATATAATCTAATCAACTATGAAATAAAGAATTAATAAATTAAGCAATCAATCGATTGATCGTTATGAACTGAGCGTAGATCTTGCTTAATGTACCTACACACTAGTTTGTTTGTTTGTTACGCTGTCACTACCAAACTGCTCAATCGATTTTAAGGAAAATCGGCATGGAGATTTGATTCTTGAGAGAGGACATAGGCTATTTTTACATCAATAACCGACATGTACGCGGGCAGAGTCACAGGCAAATGTTAATTTTCATTTCTATCAAAACCGATAGACATCACTTGCTTAAACATCGATCATTCCTCCTACTTCGTATAATGTAGTTTATAGACTCTTCGGATTTTTTGGCATATGAGTTCAATTTATTTCTGAATCTTAATCTTGCAGCAAACCAAGTCTCATTGTAAGTATTAATATTTTTTTCCAATTTATTTCTGTGTAATGAACCCAAACCGTTAAAGCCAAATTCAACAAATATTTTGAATTCATATTATTTTATTAAAATATAAACCATAATAATAATGATAAAGCTTTCAGTGGTTGAGTAAATATTTACCTTGTTAATATAAAACAAGCGCTTTATACGAAACATGTTGAACAGACAATTCGAACCGCTCGCTACTTCTACTTTATCATCAACAACTCTTAATTAACGAGGCATAAAAGTTCTCGCTTCGTAAATTCGCAAAATTCACAAAAAAGGAAGGAAGGAAAGAAAGGAGTAAAACTCGGGACTATTATGAGTTGACTATGTATGAAACTCTACTTTGAGAATTCTTATTTTATGTATATTACAAAGAACATGCTTAAATATCTTTTGGTAATAAATAATCTCTTACGTAAGCCATTACTTCATTTAGATTTTCTTTATTTAAGATTGCTATTTTGATATACTGTTAGTAAAGTAATACAGGTATACACGTTACTTCATTAATAAATAAATAATTTATTTAAATATCTCATAGGGCTCATGTAGTTATTAATAAAAAAAAATCTAACAAACGATGTTAGTTTAAAATCTATTACAATCGTGTATGTGTGGGAATCCCTACCACTACTTCACAAACGAGGTAGGAAACCTGCAGGAATGGTTCACATACACATAGTCGAGCTTCCTAGCAATGCCGCGTATAAAGCTATTGCTATTAAGACATGTTAGGTAAAAAGATAGATAGTCTTACATATTTTCTTACTATTTATTTATTCAACTAAGCAATAAAATAGAGCAAGTTGTAACAGGTATTATTATTATTACGATTACCACTGATCAGTTGGATCTTTCCAAATTAAAACCTCTGAAAACTTAATAGTTAATCAGAAGATGAAGCTTTATTTAACTTACACCGTAAGGATAATAAAAATAACCGTCTATTCTCTTCTATATTCTATTTTGACCACCTGATCGAAAGTTGAGATGGCATCTTTGCAATACATATAATTACTTTTCTGATACCGTTTACGTTTAAAAAATTTCAACTTGGCTTGGGTGGCTGTCTCGGTACTGAAGGTCTTAATACTAATAATGTTAAAAAAATTTCTACTTATACTAGAATGTCATTTAATTTCCTTCTTCGAAATTTAATAAACTTAGAAATTTTAACGTACTAGACAATTTCTGATTTGAATATTTTTTCTAATCACGACTATTTCATGTGTGTGTCAACACCCAAAAACTGAAAATCATTGAAATGCATAAGTCTGTGTTTACATTAGAAACATCACAAATATAAGCATATCAGAGTCGCAATCATTTCCAGGGCAGTGAAGCAGGAATTCTACTGAGAAATATTTATTGCCCTCACCTTCCGTGTCCGCACATGAGTTATGATATTTTTTGTGGATACGCAGAGCTGTTTAATGTAACCTACCGGTACATTAATATTGTGTATATAGGGCTATTTGCGAGTCGCTGTAGCATTATTTCATAAGCCTTTAGCTAGCAGTGCGGTGTGCCCTGTGAGGCTCATGTTTTTACATGAAGCTCCCGATTGAAATGTAAATTGGATTCGAATTGGTCGGCAAAGCCAATGTACGAGTATTTCAAAAAAATAAAGTTAGGGAAAACCGCTCGATGCTTTTATATATTTTGATGTGACTTGTAAAACTTATCGCAATGCATATTTTTACATAATTGTGTTTACATATAAATCTATTAGTTTTATTTTAAATTACATTATTTAATTAATATTTTACGTTGATGGTTTTGCGCTGACAAAAGTCAGTTTAACGAAACGTAATCAGGATTTTACTTTTTAGACCAACAAGTTCAAATAAAATAATAAACAACCTAACTTTTAAGATGTTAAGAGTGTAAGTGAGAGAAAGTAAAGAATGTAAGAAATTACATGTTTTGAACCTGAAATAAGATGTTTAAACGTAATAAGACAGAATGCCGTAGACAAACATGGAACCTAACGAGACATGAAATCGAATTGAGTTAAGACGCACGTTTGCTCGAAGATTAAGCGACTCGATGCAGAATGTTTTGTAGGTGTGCCACCATAAATATATCGGTGATGTTACGTTACTTCTCAGCTACTACGAGGACAATCTCGTAACAATATTGTTATGCTCCTGGCGAAGATCCAGTTTCTACAAAAAGCCAAGTGGTTGCCGGACTTTACAGTAGTAATTTTTTTACTATATTTTTTTAACTATTTACAGTGAGTATCTAACGAATAGACCAAGTTGTCAACTATTTCTTTCTTGAGACAAAATAACCTTATTAATTCTTGATGGTAATATTAATGTACGGCGGATAACAGAAAATAAAAGTTATTAGTAAGCAAAGCATAGGTAATTATTATTTATTTTTTGTGTTGACGAATAATAATTATAATTGGTGTAATAAAAAGTATCTCTCTTGCTAAAGAAACTAGAACGAATTGGCATTAGGGGTCTACCTCTCAATATTTTTGAGAGCTACTTAACAAATCGAACCCAGAGCGTTACTATCGGTGGTTATACAAGTGGACTGGAACATCTTAACTACGGCGTCCCTCAAGGTAGTGTCCTCGGACCTACCCTGTTTCTTATTTACATTAACGATTTGTGTAGGCTGTCCCTTCCTAACGTTAAAATCATTTCCTATGCAGACGATACAGTGTTACTGATTCGAGGTGTGAGTTGGGAGGAGGCTCGTTCTTTTGCGGTATCTGCACTTCAAACCACTATGAACTGGTTAACCAATAACCTGCTCACACTTAATTTAGACAAAATAAAATTTATTACTTTTTCTCCAAGAACTTCATCACAGCCATCCTCTTCTTTTGCTCTTATTGCCCACCGGTGTAACCGGGATCAAAACTGCGATTGTATTAGTATTAAGCGCACAGATTTTATAAAATACCTTGGGGTGTTCGTAGATAGTACGTTGTCCTGGAGGGAGCAAATTAGGTTATTGGTACCGAGGGTTCGAAAATTGATATTTGTATTTAGACACCTACGGACATCTGCCGACCTGCAAACACTGAAAATGGTTTACTTTGCTCTCGCTCATTCTGTTCTAACATATTGCATTGTTGCCTGGGGTGGCTCTGGGAGGTCCTTAACATTGCCTTTGGAGCGGTCACAGCGGGCTTTGCTGAAGGTTATGTCACGTAAACCTATTCGTTTCCCAACTGTACAGCTATATGCTTTATGTAAGGTGCCCACGGTTAGACACACGTATTTGCTGAACACTATGCTGCGTAAGCATTCGGAATTACCATTTGACGCGGTATCTGTTTCCCGGGTACGGAGGTCAGACCGAGTGTGCCATATTAAATTAGCTTTAATATGGCACACTCACACGCATGCACGCATACACACTCACACACACACATACACAAACATACAATTGACACACACCTCTCTCTGTGTCTAACACATACTCATAATACACATACTAATTTAGTTTTAGTAAAGTTTGTATCCAAATCATCTGTAGTCAGCAATTTTAGTTAAACTTCATTTAATTTGTATTATTTATATATTATATTTTCGATGTAACTCTGACGGCCACGGACCGGAGGAGGCGTTAATGGCTGCGACACAGTTTTTAACTAATGCAGGCATTCTCGCACATAATGTTACTGTTTTCCTTTTCTTTTAGTTTCAAATAAAGATTATTATTATCTTTCCTTAATATGAATCAATGTAGAAGTTAAATTCATAATTTGGAAAGTTCAAATGAAATTTATTTTCCATCCTTGAAATTAAATACACAATTCTTAGAAAAAAAAACGCATTTGTTTTCTGTGTTGTTTATTTAGAAGTGGGCGGGAAGTCGTAACGAAGTTATTGTTCGTCAGTACTTGCGGTCGCCATTCCTCTGTGCTAAGGCTCGCTCGCTCCGTTTCGCGCCGTAATTGGCTCATTGAATGATGTCGTTATTATCTAATTATATGTTCTTAAAATCATTTCCGCATTCTGTGCTTCCACATCGATAGCAAAATTTCATTATTAAATTAGGTATTCAACGTTATGAGCCTTTGTGCTACACTCAAGTAATGTTCCCGTTTTCAATCTTGTTAAATAAATCTTAAAGTAAGAGGCAATCTCCGGATACTTGTATATTACCATAAGAGAGCTACAGAAATCAGGATAAACACGCTCTTAGAGACTTAGACGAACGCTTAGGAAATAAACATTCTTGAAAACAAGAAAAGCGTTCACATATTGAAGTTACTTTTATATCATTCTCTAAGTGTGTTTATTTATACCCTGTTTTTAATGATTGTTAATTCTAACGAAGCTCTTTTTATTAAGTGAGCACAGTGAATAATAAGCGAGTACCTAACGTTTGTTTGTGTCATGTTTAGATTAGTTTCCTCATTATGTAACTCTTCATAACTCGTTGTTTCAGACATGTCACAATATTTGTTTTTTAAACATTCTGGTTGCCAAACTATAATTTTCAAATAAATTTTGAGTTACTTCATTCATTTAAAAATTATGTTTAGATAACCAAACGAATATGATAAGTGTTTTAAAAAATGAGTCTTCCTACCATTTTCACAATTTTATTTGGGATTAGTGCAATGATTTTTATTATTTTCATGCATTCCTTCATGTCATAACAAAAATGATTATGTTTTTTTTATGTCCATTCGGCTGCCTACTTAACACCAACCCTTATAACATAACAAAACCTCTTTTTATGAGATCGATTAAAAAGTATAGTGATTTTGCAACAAATTGTAATAAACTAAAAGTATGTCAAGCTTCTTTAATATTTGGCAAAAGGTTTGTGCAATCAACGTATAAAGTCAAAATTCAATAACACATGCTGTCTAAACTCACGTAACGTCTGAAGCTAGACACTTTGCAGTCATTGCCTATACTATGTATACACTCAGCCCACGAATTTTGTTTAACAAATTCAAACAGCTGCTGGTAAAGCTTGTTAATGATAACTTACGGCTTTTCATATTTAGTTTTTGTTTACATCGTGAGGAACCCAAGCTTTGGGACAAAGGCCGGCTCGACCTAAGTGATACCTAGATGGACATCACAGAAAATCAGCGTCTTCTTCTTCTTCTTTATTGGGAATGGTTTCCGCACTTAGTCCTTAGAGTGGACCATTGTACGTGGGCCATGGCGGCCGTCACTCTAACCAGCCCACTTCCTTCCAGAAGCAAATCAGACTTCCCAGTCCTCTCAGGGCATCCGCGAGAGACCTTGGTGATCCAAGGGTTCTATCGCGGATCTGCGCGACGCCCGTGCACTCGAGTAGCACGTGTGCCACTGTTTCCTCAGCCTCCATGCACGCTCTGCATAGAGGGCTGTCTGTGATGCCTATTGTGTGATAGTGTTGGTTTAATGAGCAGTGTCCGGTGATGGTCCCCACCACCAGGCGCAGACTTCCTCTGTCCAGACCCAGTAGGCGTCTAGTCAGTTTGCTGTTTAGAGTAGGCATGGCCTCTTTAGCTTGTCTGCAGCCTGGTGCTGCAGTCCACCAGTTCTCGGCCTGTGTGCGAGTAGAGTCTTGCAACCATCTGCGGAGCTGGTTGAACGGGATTGGCACAATTGGCTCAGGTCCGTAGATCACTGTGCCAGATCCTCTCCTAGCCAGTTCATCAGCCGCATCGTTACCAAGTGATCCACTATGTCCCTTTATCCACTGCAGTGTCACTGTGTTCCGGTTGAGTACCGAGACGCGTTCCAGTGCATTATGGCATTCAAGTATTAGTCCCGAGGTGATGTAGTTTCTGTTTAAGGGTTGGAGGACTGAAGCACTATCAGAAAGTATACGGATGTGTGTCCGTTATCTTCCTGGCTTCTAGTGCCGTTGCCGCTTGGATAATCCCCACACATTCTGTTTGATAGACAGTGTTGAGTTTGCCCAGCGGCTTGGATATTCTTATGTTGAGCTCGTTCGAGAAGACACCGACTCCTGTTCCACTGTTGGTTTTAGAGCCATCGGTGTAGATCCTCAGTTCCTTCTGCCCTGAGTGATCACCAGAATCTTCTGTGAGCTGTACTATGTAGTGTTTTGTAAAGTAGTGTGTTTTGGGGATTTTGTCACTTGGGGATGCCAACATGGGCTGTTGCTTGATGGCATCCTCTTTTATGCGTATGTGTTTTATACTTGAGTCTTTTCCAAGTGTTCCTGCAGCACTGAGTCTGAGTGCAGATAGGGCTGCTTCCTCCCGCACGATAAGGTGTAGGGGCGGCAGCCCCAGCACTGCTTGCAGGGCAGCAGTGGGTGCAGTTTTCATGCTGCTGGTAATTGCGACGCAAGCAAAGCGCTGCAGCTTTTCGAGGTCTTTTTTGGCCGTGCTCAGGTCAGTTCTGGGCCACCAGACCAGTGCGCCATAGGTGATTATTGGCCGAATGACTGTTGTGTATAGCCAGTGGGTGATCTTGGGGCTAATGCCCCAGTTTTTGCCGAGCAGTCGCTTGCACTGCCATAGGGATATGCTGGCTTTGTTGATAATGTAGGCTGTGTGTTTCGCCCAATTCAGTTGCTTATCTAAGTAAACACCCAGATACTTGACTTCGCTTGCAAGGCTTAGTGTGGTGCCAAAGAAAATAGGTAGCTGGAGTTTCATTAGCTTCTTTTTCTTTGTAAAAAGGACAAGTTCAGTTTTAGAGGGGTTTACTGTTAGGCAGTATTCCCTGCACCAGTCCTCTACTATTTTCAAGGCTTGGCGCATCAGATTGCAGAGTGTATTTTCGTGAGTGCCGTTTATTATTATGGTTATGTCGTCAGCGTAGGCAACACTAAAGTAGCCCTTGTCGTTGAGCCTCCTGATGAGGCTGTCAACCACAAGGTTAATCAGCGTCTTTATTGACACTGTTTTTTATTCGTAATGTGACGCACGTAACGTGAAGCAAATAATCATAAATATTCGTACAAAATATTTATGATTATTTGCTTCCTCACATAATAGCAATTGGTACACTGCCTCGGTGGCGTAGTGGTGGCGTATGCGACTGCTAAGCTTGATGTCTCGTTTTTGATTCCCGGGTCGGACCAAATGTGTGTATGATCTGCAAATATTTGTTTCGGAGTTTGGGTGTTTTCTATGTATAATATGTAAGTATTTATATCAGTTGTCTAGTACCCATAACACAAGCTCTGCTTAACTTGGGACTAGATGGCGTTGTGTGTTAGATGTTCGGAATATTATTTATTATTATTATTTATATAGCAATGCATTAATATTGTTAGTATAGGCGGTGATAACATGTAACCAAACGCAAATCCAAATGGCTTTTTTTTTTTCAATATATCATAAATTTATTTTTATCCATTTCAAACTGCACTATTTTGGTTTTCAAATTATGCTTTAAGTTCAAAGAATTCATTTCATTAACATAATTTTGCATTGGCATTTAGAAATATAATTTTAATAACATTTAAAAACGGTTAGGAATAATTAAAGTTTTTGAAGTGAAAACTTCTTTAGCAGCGCTGTGTACTTTCTTGGAATGGGTAAAAATGTATAAACTCGCGTCAGGTCACGTGACCTGATCGAAAATTCGTAATACGGATGGAGAGGACAGGCGGCGCAGGGCGCTTGCGCGAATGTTCGTGTGTGTATGTAATATAAATTGTCATGTTTGTGTACGATAGCGCAATAAATTAATATTGTATTCCACCACATAAATAATAGTACTTTTATACTGATAATGAAAGCAATTCGTACAAAATTATTCTCTAACCATTCCAAAGTATCAAAAATGCACAACGTTAATATTCAAGTTTTCACTTCTGCCGGCACTCCCGGAGTGCAACCCGTCGATTTTTTCAATATAGCACATTTTTTTAAGCTGGATAAATTTTATTCTTTATCTATATTATCCATTTAAATATCAACGTTCCAAATTATCTTACCAACATATTTAATACATTCTTTATTATAGAATGCATGCAAAATCATCAGTACTGTAAAATTAAATAAACAATTGGCAATCGCAATATATCACGTAATTACATTCTGATAATAGAAACCCAAAACAACACTTAACATATGTATAGATATATAATTATCATACGTGTTTAACTACACGGTTGTCGGCACGTTAATTCTCGGGGTAGGATACGGGTAGTTTAAAGTTACACAACATAAATTACAAGTTCCTACGAGTTACTGTAATGGACTCGATCCGCGAGCTTATTATTGCGTTTATCATCGCTTTAAACTTTTGAGCTCCGGCCCGAATGTGTGGCTGAAAATGTCACGCAACATTTTACAGCGAATATATTACAGATATAGCTTTTGGTTTTATCTCTTTGACGCTTAACACGTTTTAGAATATATTGTTAATAAATATTTAATAAACGCATGTATAATATTCGTAAAGAACAAGTAAAAGTTAATTCTGACTTCTCAAGTGACCTAGTTTCATGCTGTTTCGTCTTCTACAGGTTTTCATAAAATCCCTTCATGATTTATCAGTCGGTCTGAAACTTGTCTTTATTATAATTTATAATAAAAACGTTAAATGTAATATTTCAACAAAAAATATGATCGAAAACTTAATACCACAATTTTGACACCCTACGATAGGTAGGTTTCGAGACAAGTTTTATAGTGTCAAAATAAAGATTTACGCAAGTTTTCAGCCGACTATCTCTCATTCCGAGATTCTTACCTTCATTTGACTAATACTCGTACGCCTGGGTTAGTAGGTACCGTTTATTAATAACTAAATCAATTATTATTTTTAGAAGGGATGATGATAGTTCCTATCAAATTTTAAACACTCAAAATGATTTGAATGTAACAGTTATATCTATAAATATATTTTTCGAAAATAGGAATGGTATTTCGTACAATATTAAATAATGTTGGCAGTCTGCAAAGCTGCACTAAGCCGTCTTTGGTCCGTTCTCGCAAAAGCTTAAACCTAAACGTTCACGATAATAATAGCCTTTTGCCAATAGACGCGCCATCAGTGAATACGACTTAGTCCGAAATGTTCCATTTATAGAATAATAAATACAGTATCTAACAGAAACAAGGTATGTTGTTTCAATATTATAGTTCTACTGTAATATAAGGCAAATATTATGAACACATTTAGAATTGTAGAATGTGGTAGATTGTAAATTCACACAAACACTTTTTATAAATGTTTTTATTAATTCCTGATATTCATTAAGTTTAACATAATTTTTTAACAACTTGCAATAAAGATTCGGTCCCAGTACGATTCAAAAACTCAAAAAGTTTTACACCGATTGAACTCAAATTTTGGCATAATACATAAATAACACACTTCTTATAGGTGGCATATTTTCACTTTCAATTTATGTAGCTGTTACCTACACTAAACTGCCTCATTGGTCTAGTGTTAGTAGTTAGCGACTGCTGATGTCATCATGACCCAAAAGTGTTATGGGTTTTTGTTTAAGAAATTCAGAAAACCAAAATCAGACAGCCCAAAGTTGGCAGAGCTACACGACTTTACCACAATGTCACGAAGATGACAATCTTTATTGGGAAGTCAGGGCCCTCAAATATACTGACAGCTAGTTCAATCTTCGAATTCAGTTCGTTCTCAGACTTGTGGAGGTCCGATGCCAGTCACACAATGGAAAAGCTGATATGCAGCTAAATGAGTTTGAATTAAAAATCGTCTTCAAATGATCTTGGGTATAATAAAAGCTAGGAACAAGAAAAGGTGTAATACTAATATTATAAAATAATTGCGAATATAGAACAACTGTGTGAGTGAATTTATACAATTATATAGTTTCATAGAAAACTATATTTTCCACAGGAAGATTGCAGTCTAGATAAATTAGTTTATTCTAAATACCTAATACATTAGGTAGTCTCTGTACTAACACACTTAGGAAATCAAAGGAAACTCAAAGAGCATACACGTTTACTTAAGTTATATTATGTACAAACAACTTATAGAATGGTTTTTAGGTATATATATACATAAGAAACAAAAGCAATTATTAAGTAGGTATATCAATGGTAACTGCTGTGAACACTATTTATATGTACCTACTTGTACATATTAATCTTTCGACAACAAAATATTGTTTCAAGAAAACACCAGCAAATATGTACCCAGATGTGAAAACGAAATCACTATTCTATTACTTCAAGTAATATCAGCAAAAATACGTTAGCCTATACACAATAGACACACTGTTACAAACCGCTTAGTAATACCTAATAATGTAAACAAATGTTATATATTGTGTGGCAGTATTAATATCATAGCTCCCTATCAGTATTAGGTATATAATTACTACTAACTGAGCTGCGCGGTGTTTACCGCCCGCTAAGAACCGCGGGTAACGTCCCGGAGCAAAGCTTGTCCAAAAAAGCCAGCATGTCAGATAAAGTTCCATCCCTATTTCAGGAACAAACTAGCAGACAGACAAAAAGAATTAAAAATTGATATGTTCATGTTAATACCGTATACATTTTCAATTGCATTTAGTGAAGAGCTGTTGATAAAAAAATACAGACTATTTAATTTTAATTATTTGTGTACATAAAAAACGTATTGTACCTATGTGTACAATAGGTACACATAATATGTACAATATAAAAAATCACGTCTCGTTATTACAAAGTTTGTGGTGATTACAAACAAGAGTAACAACATCGCAATGCAAACTCACGACTGCTCTATAAACGCCTGCAGTTTGTACTGAGCTTGGCTGTTTTCTTGCTTAAAGTAAATAGCACTAGCAGGCGCTTTACAAAGCACCCAGCACTTTCTGTTTGCCGCTATGAATTTAATAGCAAAACAGAAAAGCTATTAAATTAATTTCACCGAAGCGGCAGTGTGTTGCTGTACTTGCCTCTATTCTAATAAATCCTACTACTATTATAAAGGCGAAAGTTTGTAAGTATGGATGTATGTATGTATGGATGTTTGTTACTCTTTCACGTAAAAACTACTGAATGGATTTGAATGAAACTTTACCACAATATAGCTTATACATCAGAATAACACATAGGCTACTATTTATAAAGATATAGCTTCGCCTCGCGGCGTTGCCCGCAGTTATCATCGTACCGCGGGTAGCACCGCGGGGTTCAGCTAGTAAGTTCATAATTTTCCTAAGAAGAATAAACAAAACGGCATTATGGTTTATATGCTTTATCAAGACTCGAGTGTATTTCAGTCTACCAATTTTAAATTAAATACTTTCAGGGATTTCTTATAAGAGAAATTGATTTACCAGGTTTACACTATCATCTAAAATTTCCTTGCGAATTAACTTCTGATTATTCACTTGATCTTGATTCTTATTTTAAAATGTGGAGTCGAAAAAGATATATTTGTTTTAGACAAAACAAATTGAATTTATCTGCAGAGCTATTAGACGTGAAGCTATTGGTAAGTTCGTTAGCTTTCGATCAATAGACAAACATTCGAGCCACGTTTGGATGCTATGTTTGCCCGGCTCTCGGGCGCCGTAGGAATCTGCACAGATTGTCGACGTATATCGATTTCTAAAATATGCAGGAGCCATGCTGTTCCGTTCTAGGGACGACACTGTACATCCTTTGTTAAGAAATATGCATAAACTAACTAGCATAGTGAAGATCCATCGTGGTCATAAAAATTTATGAATATCACGTATTTACAATACGTAATTGATTCTATTAAATTGAATTATCGTCCTGTTACAAACGAACACTTAGGCTTTGTAGAAGCAACTAAATAATGATATCCACTTTACAATAAAGGTATGATTGATTCTGAGAAGCAACATTGGGCGTGTTACAAAACGCCCAATGCCAACGCAAGAGCGATAGAAACTAAAAGCGAAGAGAATAAAGATAGATCTTATGGCTTATGTTTACGGTCGGTGATACACATATATTTAGATATTTTGGTTTGAAACGAATTGCGTAGTTTACCTTTCCACATGACGTGTCCTCCATAAATCATAATTATTCTATTATTACGACTCTGACTACCACCCGAGATATTTGAATAAAATATAGAGTTACCTTTGTACAGTAACAAAATTTATATCATTGTTTTTTTATTGTTTTATGTGCCTACTTTACTAAATGTGGTTGGGTCTTGGAAAGTATTATTTTTGTTGAGGTTTTCCAAATACTTCATCATCAGCCTATCGCAGTCCACTGCTGGACATAGACATTTCTAATTGCATGCCACTTAGTTCGATCCTAGGCTTCTCGCATTCAGCTCCTGCCAGCCGTCCAACACTACGTTTGCCGAGACGCGGCCTCCACTCAAGAACCCGTTTACCCCAACGATTATTGGTTATAAGACAAATATGGCCACTGCCACTTCAGCTTGCTAATCCTGTGGGCTATGTCGATGACCCTGGTTCTCTGCCGGATCAACTCGTTTCTGATACGGTTCCTTAGAGAAACGCCGAGCGTAGCCCTTTCCATAGCACGACAAGCGACTTTGAACTTGAGGACTAGCCGTAAATACTTGATCCCGTGAAATTCCAAACACGCTAAGCACGAAGTTTGACTTATGGGGACGCCAGAGGATACCCGCGGCAACCCTTTCTAAAATTAACTTAATCGATCAGTGAATACGAGTATACTCTTTGGTTTTGACTTAGGAGCGATTATGGAAAATTCTACTTATTCTTTATATGTAAATAATTGTATTTATTGTCTTGATAGAGCCGTGAGACCATTTAGGGTTATAATTTTATACTTATGTATGTACAAATTTCGTTCTTTTCGTTCGTTTGCCAATCTGTGATTTCTTAGACAAATTTTAATACATATTTTGGCGTAATTATCAGTTTATTTACTTTTAAGATTTAAAAATTATGCTTTAATAATAGACTCGTATATATTGTAAGAATTTTTTTGTTAAATAGCGTGTCCTCACCTCACTCCCATTTTCTCTAATCCAATATTTATTTGGACAATGATGTGGGTTTTACAATAAACAAACTAATTAAATAGTTGTTTAGTGTAAGTACCTTTGTCCTAAATAAATAAAATTAATATTTGTAAAAGTACTATAGACATAAATTGTCTTTAGAGGCATGTGATGGTGGGTTGTCATAGGAACTTTGCCTAACTTTTTGTTTGATATTGTTATATTACGCCATAATGAAATGGAGTAAAGTTCATGTTTTATAGTGTAATACGGTTTCGATACGCTGTTACGGAGTTATTTTGACGAAAATAGAATAATACTTTTTCATGTGATGTATAAAGGTTTCTCATAAACGAAATAACATAATTTATCTAGCCCTAAACTTTAGTAAATGGTAGAATTTTAAAAGAATTCAAACACGATATGAGACCGTACACGAGGTGTTATTGGCTTTTATTGCAGAAGAGAAAAAAGCATTCGTTACGGATGGTTTTCTTAATTCTACGTACAAATCATTTTATACTAAATATATTCTCATACAACAACCTTGGTAAAATTTTATAGCTACAACAATACAAACGAGCAGTTCGCCTCTTGTCAATAAATCAATATAGTCTATTACTCTTCATTGTTCTCTATTAATGCTCTAATAAAAACACTAAGTTTATAATGTTCGTATGGCAAAAATATAAAATTTATATGCTTACTCCCTGTTTGATACAAAACAAAATACCTTATACGAGTACTATTTTCGTTTATTTACTACTTAATATATTTAATTAAATATTTATGCTTTCGTAGTTTAACTTTTCTTATCCTTAAAACTTAATTGATGCCTATCATCAATTATATAGAACATGTAAATGTACATCTCAATTCCAAAAGTAGTAGTAAAAGGAAATAATTAATTATTCATGTTATTTGTACAAAATTGAATTCAATTCAAAAGCAATTTTACATGAAAAACAACGTTATTACCTGAACCATATCAACTTATTTAGGGTTGATTTCACGTATCGAAAAAATATATTGAACCGTCTGCATGTTTTTTTGCCAATCATTAAAACGTCTTAGGCCCCTAAAGCTTCCATCGTACAGATTTGTGAAGACTACAAAAAATATATGTCTACTAAGTAACCGCTTTCTGTAGTCGACCCGTAGAAATAAACAAGAGTAGCAGTGATATACTGATTAAATTCTACGAAACCACAACGACAAGATGAAACAGTAAATTTAAACTTGAAGAGGCTTGTTGTTGTATTATTCTGGAAGGTCTTAACAACAGTAGGAATATAGGACTATGGTTAACGAAGCCACATAAGTTTTAAGTGGCCTCTGGGGCTCCTAAGTTCCCGCTGTCCGTTTATCCTCCACAACAAAGTTATTTGTTAGACCAACTACCTAAAACGTTGTTGATGCTTACTCAACTTTAACATAAGTTGTGAAGTGAATAGATTTGGCAAAAGGTAAAAACATCAAATGGTTCTAATTCATTTTAGTTTTAAGTGTTCATTATCGTGTACAGTGCACACTGATCTCAGTATTCTATTCTGAATATAATTAAAAGATGATACCATAATGCTATGCTAAATTTAATATTTTTACCATACCTACCTGCTTGAGACAGCAAATTGAGAATAGGCAAGTGTCAACTACATCACTAAAGCTGTAGGTTACTCACCCACGTATCTAGAAATCTCAGATGAAAGGCCTCTACATTTGATAAGCACACAAGATCTCAGAAGCACAAATAGTTTACGCAAAAGTGGTATAAAATATTTAATACACTATGAATATATGTAGTTCAGTGAATTTCGTATAGAAATTGCTGAATAATATTCAGAGGCTTAGAAGTCTCAAGGTTTCTAGGCTCAAAACAAATGACTGCAGGCTACTGTAAAACTTTGCTGAAATTTTATCCTTAAACCGTATCTTTCAATCATAATTGTATTGTACACGTTATTTTAACGAGAGTGTATCAACTGCGAACATAAAACCTTCTGGCGGAATTGAATAAGCTAAATCGATCCAACAAAATAAAGGCTGCTGAGACCTAAAATACTGCGCAGACTTCTATCGATTCTAGCACAAATAGCACGTAGTACTTTTCAAGTACATTTCGTACTTCAACTATTGGCGGAAAACCTTCTTTATCTTCTTAAGTGGCAATCGTCTACTACCTTGTAAGCCATGGAAATGTAATGTTATAAATATGTGAACAGTTACTCCTGTTATTTTACTTTTTAACTAAGTAATATTTAACCTTTTTAGACGTTAGTTACCATTTCTGAATTATTAGAATAAGTTACCTATTTACTGCAAATAATAGTAGTGCACTGTAACTGTATTAGCGTAGGAGAGCACAACTAAATTTACTTTTTTACCCGACTACGGCAAAGCCAGGTTATGATTTTGACAAGCTACGTATGTATGTGTGTTCATCTGTTCCCCCATAGCTCCTCAACTACTTATTAGAATTAAACAAATGAAATATCATTAGAAGCGTCTTGATCGTCTGCTGGTTGTAAGGCTATATGACGTATCACTGAATCTAATGTGGAGCCCTCTAGCGGTCATAAAGTACTGTGTTAAAAAATAAATTTGATATAAATATACCGTGTTTGGTATCATTGGAAAAGGCTTAACTTGTACATTTCATATATAATTAGCATTTGCTCGTGACTTTGTCCGTATTTATTCGATAATTGTGATATTTAAATGGTATATAAAATATGCTTTGCAATAAAATTAATATTATAACGGCACCAAAACATTTTAATTAAAAAAAAAACAAAGCAGTCATAAGCACTGCCGACAGAAGTGAAAACTCATAACTATAAACAAACGGTTGTTTTAACTTACCTGAAATGAACACCTATGGTTTTTTTAATAGTGTGCAATAAAAAGAGAGTGATTGTAATTTTTTCACAGAATACATTTTGTAAATAGATCATGAAATATTTAATTATATATTTTCATGACTAGCCAAGTCAAAATTCTTAATAATATTATGAATATTAGTTTATTTCGTTTTTCCCTATATTTTAAGGCCCTAAACCACTGAACAGATTTTTAAAAGTCATTTGCCAATAGAAAGTTACACTATAAGTATACATTAGTTATTTTATTATTTTACATTATTAGTTACACTATACTTTAAAGTACACAGCGCCGCTAAAGAAGTTTTCACTTCAATAAAGTACCAATTATTATGATTGTAAGTAGTAAATGGAAGTAAAGCTTTGATACTCCAATAGATGTCGCTGTTTTCAAAAAAATTGTAAACAATATTTTTGATTTACAAAAGGTTTTGTGTGTGTAGAAAATCGTTATTTTATTTTTTTAATTTATTGTAAATCACTTTAAGATACTGAAATATTAACTTTAAGTATATAAAATCATATTGAGAAAGGACCACTATCTAGAAAAACGAATGCTACCAAAGCATATCGGTAGATGGCGCTGTTAACAATAAACATCCGTCTTACGATTTTTTTCGATCAGGACACGTGACCCTGACGCGAGTTTATGGTCACGTGACCTGACGCGAGTTTATACATTTTTACCCATTCCAAAAACGTACACAGCGCCGCTAAAGAAGTTTTCACTTCAAAAAAACTAAAATTCAACTACGACTAAAAACGACGCTGAAAAAGTATGCAACAAGTTTGAAAAGCCGTAGTCACACGTTACATAGAAACGTACTCGTACCATAACACTGTAACAACGTGTGACTTCATACTTTTTCAGCCTCGTCTTTTGTCGTAGTTGGGTTTTAGATGAAGTTTTTTTTATTTACTTACGAATAACCTCAGAAAGCATTTAGCGACAAAATGTACGTGCCAATTTCTAGACTTATGCATAGAATTTGTTACATATAACAATAACAATGATAAAAGTAGCTCCATTCAAATATTAATGAATGGCCCACCACAAACGTTGCGTGTATTACATAAACGTCTGAGGCGGATACAGACTCATTAATTATGAACCTTTCTGCTCAACATTTGGTTTTATTTTTGTGGTTATGATTAATATCATATATTCTTGTAGCGGCAGGGAGCCAGGTAGTAGTAGTCTTTAATATTTAAAAATACAATCTATTTGTTTTAAAAGTTTTACAACACATTTAATATATCTTAAATAATATATTCTAGAATGAAAATCACTTGTGCTTATTCTACTATTATAATTATGTTTACACCTGACTGGTTTCGCCTTATGGCATTTTCAACAGGTTAACCTTTGTATGTTTTATAACAAGTTCCGGCAGTAGAGAGTATAAACTATATCTTATTTAATTGAATGATTATGGATATTTAAACATTTTACAAATATGATACATGTTTTGAAAGTAAAAAGATAAATCGGCATTTAGTTAACAAATGTCTTTTTGCATAAACACATAGAAAAGATATAAAGATATTTGCTTGTTCTATAGGAGATACAAAACGAATATTCTAGGATAATTGAGTTCGAAATATACTGGCTAAGTTTGTAAGTTACTTAACTGTCTTCATCTCTTAATATAGTTTTATCTTAGTTATGTGCTATGCTATGAATATCAAAACAAACTATACAATAGACGATAAAAGATTTATATGGTTAAATGTGATTAAATTAAGTAGTATTCGTTGTGGACCTACACTACGTCCAGCAGTGAACGTATTTCGGTTGAGATGATGATTATGAAGTTAAGCAAATAACGAATTTATAAAGAGATATTTTTCTTCTAAACATATGTTGTCGATGTGGAGAGGTTCAGGTACAGCAGCAGACTGCTATGATGATGGTTGTGAAAACAGTTTTAAAGAACAGTCTACTTGAACAAATATTGTAACACTTATCGATAGTTTTACATTATTTTATCTTAAAATTATTGAATGATATAAATTGGTTTAAATACTGACATGAGAATAAAATACTTTATTACGTCAAATAAAAGACGACCTCCATCGCTTGTTGTCATTTCTAACCCTTCTCAAGATGGCTGAAGCTCTTATAATGTAAAACTATTTATAGATGGCATTCAGGGCCATAGATAATTTTAATAATATTTTGTTTCACAATATTACTCACTCCAGTCCTTGTTTACTTTAATGTGCCGACTTTAATGTTTTTGTTATTGAAATTAATTCTTAATAAAAGCTTTTTGTAATAAACCTTATTGTTTATTATTTTACTTCAAAAATATTAAATTTATTTGCTAAAGTTAATAATAGAAAGTCGCTCGCAACTCCTTTAAATAAAAGTGACGATAAAAATTGTGAACGGATTTCCTAAATAATTCACTATAAACAATGTATTGACAGCAGAAATAATTAAATAGACAAAAGTAATCTTCATTAAATATTCTCAAAACTTACATATTACATTATCTCGTGGCTGTGTCGCTTACCTGTAAATAATAACAAGAAACATTAGTTACATGGAAAAACAAAAACAACATGAAAATTAAAACATTTTGGTTATCTCCAATAGGTTTACAGTCCCTTTGCTATTTTTACTAATCACTATCTTACTATTACCATCTGTAATAATTTGTAATATAATTTGACAACTCAGTAAGAGACAAATAATTTAAAAATATTATGTTGACGGGTATTAATGCAACCACATATTTACTAGTGGTTCGAATATATACATAATTGTTGTAGTTCAGCATTTTATAACTTTTGCTTCACTTATTCCTAATGTATGTGTTAAGAGCATTGCTCACGCACCTACAACACACTGTCTAATTGGCTTCAGCAAATTCTAATAACAGTGTGTGCGAATGTCTATGCTTGCCAGGGTGAATGAACGAATAGTAGCAATCTATTGGCGTAGAACTCGTAGACGGTGAGTTTACTGCTCTATCGCAAAGATTTGCGATGGGTAGTCACTAGGTAGTCACCTCTATGAAGAAGGGGAGCTATCATCCTATAAGTGAGCTATAACTTTTACTAGGATCTAGCCATCACTTGTAGTAATATAGATACGGACATGATTATTATGTTAGCATAAGTATTGTTTAGGTTTGTGAAGGAAGATTCCGTATTTTGAGTTGACATAACAACAAATTTACAACCAAATAGGCAGCAGGCAGTAAACAGTTGGCGAGTGAAAGTAATACAGTAAGTGTCGGCTTCCCCATCTTGTCCTACTAAGTACTAATTTACTATGCAAATTTATTAAGATGGAAGAGATTCAGAAAATATATTTAGAAATACTAAAGAACACATAACGCAGGTTTCTTTTCGAATATTTCTTAGTGAGAAATAAAGATCTTACGCGGAAATATTCTCACGCGGAATTTTGAATTATGTACCGAGCCTCCATAGGATCTATCGACCATGTCTATATGTCAGCTTTATGGATCTTGGTAAGCTTTGTACACGGGTGAAATGTCAGTTATTCGATACCAAACAAGCGACGTGCTGTACCTACGGAGTTTGTCAGGTGTCATAAATATCAAATTATGTATGATGTAAAGTACTTTCTTAAAAATTCAAGTATAAACTCATTTGAAAGTATAAGATGTTACATATGATAATTGTTACATCTTATACCTACTATATATAGGTTGAGTTTTATATCGCGATTGTTTTTGAATTACTGAAAGAAGTGTAAATAGGCGTTTTGATACATGTTTTAAAATTTTCATTTCTGGAAACTTATAAAACGCCATCACACATAAAAAGTTAATGCATTTGAAAGTCAACCAAATTTAAGAATGAAATTACCAGTTATCTAAAATGCCTCAGTCATTCTAAAACAGTGAACGTGTACAATTTCACGTTTTCATTGAAGAATATTAAATATGAAATTAATTACAACAGAACATCGAATACTCGTTGCAATTAAACCAAGCGGAAAATTGATTTCCTGCAACACATATAATTTTCATTCATAAAGATTAATAAAGTCAGAAAAAGCTTTCAGCTCAGATTGAATTTAAAAGCGAAGGATTACAGTGATATACTTCAATTTACGTAAATCTATAGATATAAAAATGTTATGTTGGTTTGTGTACGCTTCAAAAACTCAAAAAGTTCTGCACCGATCGAGCTGAAATTTTAGAATGCTATATAATCCGCATCAAGGATTGTTTTTATCTAATTTTTGCATCAGTCACATATCCCTGACCGCGAAAAACACGAAAAAACCGACATTAACGCGGTCGGAGCCGCGGGCAACAGCTAGTTAAATATAATTTTTTGGTTACGCTTAATAAAACAATGCTTCAAAATTTGAGTAACACTAGTAGTAATAAAATTTCTATTTGAAAACGTATTGTGAAGCCTGACTTTTCAGTAACGAGTAATAGATTAAAGGCGAGAAAACTGAAAAAAATGTGTTCTGTATTAAGTTATATATATATATATATATATATATATATATATATTTCACGATTTTAAGGATATAATAAATGCATTGGAGCTTCCTCTATAAGGCGGACTCCATCCCGTAGACATTTTCTTCTAGTAGACCTCTGGGTGATACAGATAAATCTTTTGTCGCAATGTAATTTTATTAATTTGCTAAATTAATAACAAACTAATCTAAATGGTTTGATAATATAACATGCCTATATGGCTAAGTTCGGGTTAGCTTCGTCAAAACCTTTCATGTGAAGGGGTTGATTCAGTCATGTTTTAGACAAATGGGGTAAGTTGGCTCGTCCAAGCGGCTGTTCAAGATGTCCAATCTTACCCGCGCTGTAATCGATTAATCCAAAACTTGGTGACTTGTCAACATAACAGATTGAAGGTCTATTCATTAATGACTTTAAACTGACGTCACTTTCCTTATTATTTAGATTTGACAGATTTTAGACTTATAAATTGAATAAATTGGTTTATTTTAGTTCACTATTGGACACAGTGTCTCCACCTTCTCCAATCAGTTTATTCACCTAATTTTATCAATACTTCGATCCAATTTCACGACGTTAGTAAACTCAGAACATTGTTCGTGACAGTGAATTCTGAATTAATAGCTATACTCATTTCACGTTACTATTTCACGTTCCTTATTATCACTTTTATAATATAGGTATACCTACGATAGATAGGTATGACAACACATTAAATATGTAGATCAAGGGAGCATGTAAACCATCCGTCGGGATGGATAGTGACAGGCTCAAGGACATGTTTAGTAAGACAAGTTGTATTTGCTATCGATTTACTGGGTGATATCCATGAAATACAAAACATTTGTATACCTTCTGGAAATATATTTTTTACATTTACTTCTATAGATAGTTGAGCAATAATATGATCATTTATGGCACTCTCTTTTTTAGTTTAACAAATACGCTTTCGCGTTCATATCTATATTTATAAAAATGTTATGTTAGTTTATGTATGCTTCAAAACCTCAAAAAGTTCTGCACCGATCGAGCTGAAATTTTAGAATGATATATAATCCGCATCAAGGATTGCTTTTATCTAATTTTTGCATCAGTCACATATCCGCGACCGCGAAAAAACACGAAAAAACCGACATAAACGCGGGTGGAGCCACGGGCAACAGCTAGTAATTAAATATATTTACAGTAGGCTTTGTTACTCGCAATTGCTATGATCGTTTATGATTTCTTAAGGAGAAACTAATAGTCCACGGGCCCACGTACAAGGGATTTCAGTGATTAATAACAGGCTGAAAGTTTATACACAGCTTCGTTTTGACGAGACACCCAACTTTTATCATTGGACCAAATTCTGATAGTGGCAGGAAAAAGCGGGATAGGGAGCGAAACACGTCGATTTGATGAGTGTCCCAAATTAAATAATAACAGTTTCTAAAAATCAATACTTCGAGAAAATACGATGGAAAACTGAGAAAAACTTGTGGCATACAAAGTGAATGGTACCTTCCCGAGTGACCCCCAGCTCTAACATGTCAGAATGGTGACTTGAAATTTTTTATTCATTTTCATTAATAACAAACTGATTTTTGTTTTGGGGCTTGCAAATAAAAAATGCATCGGCATACAAATTTGATGGTAATTTTTTTGAGACCTACACTCGAAAGTTGTCAAGATTATGTTAATATTTTTTCTCTTATTATTTAATTTGGGACACTCATCAAATCGACGTGTTTCGCTTCCTATCCCGCTTTTTCCTGCCACTATCAGAATTTGGTCCAATGATAAAAGTTGGGTGTCTCGTCAAAACGAAGCTGTGTATAAACATATCTTTAATAAAACGAAATTTATTGAAATGTACGCGTGAATGAAATTGCACGAAAAGATAGAAAGCAAAAAACCTCTCATTTGACAGCAACATTCATTTGACCAGAAAATTGAATCCTCGTTGTTATTCGTAGAGAGAGATTAATTAAAACTGCTATGACTAACGTTTTACACGATATACAGCCGCATATCAATTTTAAAAAATCGTTTATGTAATAACGGGGTGTACTTTTGTGTGTTATGTTGTTTCAAAGAAGAAATAGAATCAATGAAGATTGGTTGATATAAATAAATACTTCATAATATATCTTTCTTCCGACTAAACTTCATTTTAAGTAGTGCTGTGATATAATGTAATGGTAAAAATAAAACTACACTAAAAGCTATTATGAGGCCGGGGACAATATTAGTTAAAGTATTGAGCTCGCGTCACAAAACAAAAGTCATCTGCCGAAGTGAGTTTTACCAGTAAGTAACATAACAAGGACAAGGAATTTTAATAAAAGCCTTATTACCTATTCACAGCGGTAGTAACCTTCTTTTACGAGCTAAACGGCACCAAAGAAGTTGGGTTGCGGGATCACATCTCGCTATTTCAGTTACAACTTTACTAATATCTTAAAGAACATTAAGAAGCGACTCAATGGTTATCTTATAATACAAGAACAAAATCTTTGTTTAATGTAAATAACCTTATATCCAAGTATTACGTGGGTAATTAACTACAACTTTCCTAAATCAAACGCCTCCATTTTTGTGATAAATAGACATGAAAATTGGCACAATTAAAGTTCATGTGTAGAAGAATTCTACTAAATAGTGTAGTAGTAAATTTGACTTAGCAATATGCATAACATGACAAAATTCATATCACTATATGTGGGCAAACGAGCAGACGTATCACCTGATGGTAAACGATTACCGCCACCCATGGACACCCGCAACATCAGAGGAGTCACAAGTGCGTTGCCTACCTTTGGGGATGGGAAGAGGGATGGGGAAGGGGTTGGGGTATGGGCCTCCGGTATACTCACTCACGCTATTTCACACTGGTTTTCTGTGAGGCCGTGGTATCACTCCGGTCAAGCCGACCCATTCATGCCGAAGCATAGCTCTCCCACGATAAATCGATCGTTACAGTTATTGTTTACCAGTATTGTATTAATCTCTTTATAATAGGCATATTTGAAATAGCAACAATTTACTACAATACCATTTCTAAACCTTTCACCTTTGGGAGATTATGAAGGGTACATTTGTGTAATCTCGGCACATGTCAAACGACCCGCGTGATTGGATCATTTTCTTAAACTACGTATGTAAGATGTATATCTACAGAATACATAGCGTTGTTCAAATTACTTGAACAGTAAAACTTTCTACAATTTTAATTTTCGCTTAACTACATTAAAGAATGACAAATTTTAGCGTCTACCTTAGTCATAAAACTCAAGAAAACATTTTTAAAACTAAATATAACCCATGTTATAAGTATGTTTAAAAATTTAGTAATGCTCAAATACATTGATAGCAATCTCTTGCGTTCGGTTACAATAGAGTACCTGATTTGTAAAAGTCACGCAGTCATAGTTAGAAAGTCAGGTCATTAAAGACTAAGGTATAATGGTTTTATCGCGGCAGTAAATTATAATGTTTTGCATTCAACATATACACTGTAATACATGTAAGTACGACGTAGCTGCATGCTCTCTAATAAAACGCTAGTTAAAAAGTCAGTGTGCAAGTTAAAAGAAGCAATTTATTTTTATATAGCTTCATTCAAATGCAGAGAAAAATTCATGATGAAGGTGTGTAATGTGTGTATGGTATATACCAACTTTGATCACCGTATCGTTGAAATACATTTTATCCTTGAGTTCATTGATATTCTTAGAAGAGAGAACCGATACGACCTTCACGTAGGATCTGCACTTAGTAGTAATTTACAGTTTAATTACTGGTTTTGCTTGGGGAGCAAGCGGGCCTACCCTAAATTTATACGGCACTCAACATCACATAGTTAACAAGTTGTAGTAGTCATATCCTTTCATTAGGTTCGGTCGATAGCATTTATCTGCAATTTGCTTATATTAATGGCCTGATAGAATGAGGCGCTTTGAAACATATTGTGCTATTTACACTCATATGTTTCCTTCCAACTGAACGCATTTTAGTTTTCAAAGACTTTTTATTTTTTTTACTTTTTAATATATTAGAGCTAGCATTTACACTCGGCTCTGCCCACATGTTTGTCCGTTATCGCAGCCTATGTCCTCTCTCAAGAATCAAAGTATCTCCATGCCAAATTTTATTAAAATCGGTGCTGCAGTTTGGCCGTGAAAGCAGGACAGACAGAGACAGATAGATAGAGTTACTTTCGTATTTATAACATAAGTATGGATAAATTACAATTCCATCAACTATAAATAAAATCTACTAAACCCTTCTAACAATTTTGTTGATGTATAACATAATTTAAATAAACATTAAAACTAAATTACCTAAAGTAATATTTAAGGAGTAAACAGTCCAAGAAAAGTTATTCGAACAAGATGGCGTATAATAGGCCTGTTCGAATTCTGAAGGGGTTAATGCAATAAGTAGTGGCCCCAACCGTTTCAAAGGGCCCTTAAGCCATGAGTAAAAACTCAAGCCATTTGTTCAGTTCCTTACCCGAGATCTTTCCTCTTTTTAATTTATTATATCGTAAACACTAATGAACGCTGTATGCTTAATTACATGTTGATTTTAATCTAAGCATATAATATTTGTCATTATATATACTGTATAAACTATTATTATTGAAAATTACTGAACCAAATTTTTGCTTTAACTTAAACAGGCGTAAATTTAAATCATATTTTTAGGAATGATAAAAATGTTTGCAAATTATTCAGTAATCGCCAAAAATGTTTATTATTTATAGTATTTACTATATATTACCCTCCAAAAGATTAGTTTTTATTGTTGCTTTTTAAATTGCATTATGCAGATACTAAATACTTCAGCATATTAAAGGAATAATATTTTCTTCTACAGTCCTTAAAATATAGCCTAATCTCTATGACAAGATGGCTAGGAAACCAAGAAAGTAACTATAAAGAAGCTATTTTATTTTGTATTACCTATATTAAATTATAATTATTAACTTTATGTACCTCATAAGCTTTAAAATGATACTAGTGATCACTATATATATGTATATACAACACTAGCTGTGTAGCGTGAAAATTTTGCCCCGTTTTTGAAACATTCTTCATTGGTGCTCCACTCCTATTAGTAGTAGCCTTCCTCGATAAATAGACTCTCGGACCAGCGGTTCCTGAGATTAGCGCGTTCAAACAAACAAACAAATAAATTCTTCGGCTTTATTATTAGTATAGATTTTAAGGACTATACAGACATCCATTCTTTTTTTATTTATGTTACATGTGTGTTAAAAGGCTTAGTTATGTTATTTAATTTTATGTTAGTTATATTTTTCATTTTTGATTAAAACAACAAATGCATTTACAAGACAAAACGTTTTCATTTCATTTTTAAACTGGCAACTTTGCTTAATTATACCAGTCAACTCCAAGAGTATATCAAAATTAAAATGAAAAGTAGAAACTATCATTTGAAAATCTTTTTTTGTTTTTTCGAAAGACGGCCATTTCATGTCATCCACATTTTATATATTTTTTATCATTATTTCATTACGACGACGACTTCAAGACTCGAAAACTTGATAATTGAAGACGATAAATACTTGACATTGGCTGAAATAGCTGATCCGAGTGATCCGGCTGGTTGCCATTTCATCAAAAAAGAAAAAGAAGAAACTATCATATATTTTAATCTCATATTGTAAACAAAAATGTACGTAATACTTCTTTTTAAATGATTTACTTTTGTCCTCATTATAAATGGAATGTAAGTCCCTTAAAATATGATAATGATATTACTGCGTTTCTTTCCTGTAAGAAAACCGTTTTATAAAAAGATCGTACACTCTCTTATTCATACTTATTGCGCGTTTTAAGATACATATGTATCTAATCATAATGACTTGTTCGAGTAACTTTATCCCTGAGTAACAATAATGAGATATTAAGGTAGAAAAACATAATACTTGAAACATTCGTAATAATTATATTATGACGAAGACGCTAATGGCATAACATTTTTTCCCACAGCATAAATATTTTTGTTGACTTTATTAGAAATAATCACCGTTTATTTTTACAATTTATAAGTTTATATTAAATATATAATTATGAAATGCATTGAAATTTAATGAGAATCAATTAATTAGCAGATAATTAATATGTTAATGTATCAACATTTAAGACAATATTGTACAAATATCCTTTTGTAGTAATATGATGAAATATGTCAATATTTTTTCAGGTTATCTGGGGTCGCCGGTGATGCTCCTAAAAAAATCCAGCAATAGTACGGTGATAAAAAGTTTAGGAGACGAAGATAAACATCACATAGTGGTCCTGGTTATTAAATAAAATAGGCCTACTAAACAGTACCAGAGTAGTGTCGAGCATTGACACCATTGTGACACGACTAATTTAAATTATTGTTGTTTGCTCTGAAAGAGACTATTCCAATTTCGTGATTTTATCAGAATCTCATACACCCGAAAAAATACACGCATATAGGTTATGTATATGTTTTGACATCTCCAGATCGATTGCAAGCACGTCAATCTAATCTAGTGGAATGAAGAACAGTTTAGAAAAATGTTCCAGTGTGTAAAAATTACAAATTCATTAAAAAGTTATTTTATGAATAAATAAGAAAATCTATTGAAATGCAGAACAGTTTATAACAATCAATCGTCATCGAATCTAGAGTATACGAGACCCATTTATATCTATGGCGCAACATTATGCTGTTCGGCGCGAGAACTTTTATTGCGCGATTCAGGATTAGTATAGTATTGTGTACTCAGTGTAGTAACGTCACTCCGTAATACAATGTGTCTTTGGTACATGGCGCTGCGGTATGTTACATTGTTGAACCGTATGTAGAAGTTCCCACAATATATTACCTCATCATGTCATTAACAAATACTATTTAGTTTCGTAGTTTAATAATGCTAAGAATGTTTTAGTCAATAACATAACTGAATGGCGAACATTAATTATACATAAACAACATGCTTCTATACTTATCCAATTAATCACAATTCAATATTAATGTAGTGGTGAATATAATTCAAGCACACATAATTCTACTATGAATTTCTTCGCGTAATGCCGCCATATTCATACGTTTGTACAATGTACAATGTAAATCTATACATCAAACACAAGTATTAGAAACATTACAGTTAATTTAATTTCTCTAGCATACAGAACGAGGATAGGCTCTCGAATATACATAAAGATAAAACTCACTTCCATGGGTTATTTTATAAAGTAACACGTTTGACTTGTCTTCAACGTTTATTACTTTACTAAGACTATCATATTACGTATGAATTAATTATTTATAAAAAAGGAATATAGATTATAATACAGTATTTTGTAAAATATACGTACATAAAAAAATGGAGATTGTAGCAGTTGTGCCGAAAAACGAAAACACAAACAGTGAAATAGCATAATAACATTCGCCACCAAAAAATTGGATGGTAAAACGTAATCCCCGACACAGGATAATGGTATATTCGGTAAACTCAAACCCTGTTTTAACGTACATTCCTATTTACATAGTTTGTTCCTATGTATGTAATATAAAAATAGTTACCTGCATTCTTGGTGTTTTAAACGAAAAGCTAATGGATGTTTTTTTTTGTCTTTGCCAAAATTATATTTCTGTCGTCAAACATCGTTGAATACATTTTATTCAACAGATAATCAATAAATACACCTAATAAGTCATAAGATTGTATATTAAAAAGGTATAAAACATAAAATAATTTATTTGCTGTGAATATTTTTTTACTGTAAAAGAATTTTTTTCGGCCAAAGGTAAGAAAGTAAATAATTGCTTAAATATAGTTTTTTTTTAAATACTAAAATGTCTTTCACGTATAACACAGATAAATTCATTCCAAATCAATACCGTGATCATTTTTTCTTCATCCTTGACTGGGTATGTGATTTTCATTTCACGATACCTACAGTTTGCGCAAACAAAAGGAGCTCGTTAGAGAACCTTAGCCAACATTGATTCAGAAAATGCAAAAAGAATACAGATGACAAGATAACTAATGAAAACAAATAGTTTTAAGAATAAACGTTAATAAAAAGATATGGCCCAAGTCTCAATAACGCACTATAATTTTATTTTTTTTTTTTATTGAATATTGGGCAAACGAGCAGACGTATCACCTGATGGTAAGCGATTACCGCCGCCCATGGACACCCGCAACACCAAAGGCGTCACACGTGCGTTGCCGACTTTTGGGGGGATGGGAAAGGGGATGGGGGGATGGGGGGATGGGGGGATGGGGGGAGGGGTTGGGGTATGGGCCTCCGGTATCCTCACTCACTCGGTGAAACACAGCGCAAGCGCTATTTCACACCGGTTTTCTGTGAGACCGTGGTATCACTCCGGTCGAGCCGACCCATTCACGCCGAAGCATAGCTCTCCCACGGTAAGCATTTCAATAAAGCAATACGCATTTTCATTTATATTCAATAAATTAATAAATATTTCAGTCAATTTAACAAAGCTAAGCAGAGCTTGTACTATGGATATTAGACAACTGATATAAATACATATATACTTTTTTGTAAATACATACATATTATACATAGAAAACACCCAAACTTCGAAACAAATATTAGAAGATAATACAAACATTTGGTCCTACCCGGGAATCGAATCCGAGACCTTAAGCACAGCAGTTGCTTACGCTACCACTTTTGCCACTGAGGCAGTCCAGATTGTCTAAATTAAGAGTGTATTGTTTAAGTTAAGAATTGTCGGATTGACATTATAAAAATTTCCTAGTTAATAATCATTTGCCATAAAAAGGTATAACAGTTTACAAAACATATTGAAATATTTAAAATAATGATCAATTATAATTTGTATGTAGCTTTACTAGTGTAAAATCGTTCAAGGCGGTTGAAAACGGGACAATAAGCAGAGACGACTCTCAGGTTTTGTCCGCTATCTTACCTAAACTGACAGTAATAGGATGGTACCTTTGACGTTCTTAGTAAGTGGGTACTCAATGTTAGATTGACTGACTAATGACTATTAAATTCCTTTGAGTATGATATATATGTCACCGTAAGGACTATCGAAAGTTTGACAACTGCGACATACTGCTTACAATTTATCGTACCATTTTTCGGCAGATAATTGAACTTAAACTTAAAACTCGCGGGCAGGGTCTCCGCAACTCGACGACCTTAGTGCGCTTATTTTGCGTGATGGGTTGGCATTATTTGTGCTAGCCCAGTTCTTCCAAGAAGCCTAGCAGACCCTTCACGTTCACTACTGGAAGTGACCTCGGCGATCCGAGGTGTCTCGCTCGGTATATATCGGCAGATAATTATTAACAAATGAGTTAGAAAATAGAGATAATATTCTTAAATAATGTTTTTTTATTATATTGGTTTGCGCAGGTGAACTCATCTCGTTCTCAGATTCGTGTTAGTTTGGACAAACAAGTGAATGTGACTAAGAAGTCATGAATATAGTTAAACCAAGTTAGCTTCAGTGCTTAGACTTGCATTGAGTAGGTATTCGGTGACTTTGAAAAATTGTCGCCAATAAGTCTCGTTTCGCACTTGGCGTGATCGTCCGTCAATGTCGGTGCTCGGTCGTCGGGTTCGCATGTTCTGGCCAATAAATGTCGGCGTGTCGTGCGGCTCGACGAATACGCCAGCTGTCCTCACTATTCCTCCTATTAAATGTCTAGTTTTAATTTTTTTTACCCTCAATGTTGCTTTCTATTTTAAAGATACTTTTTGATTAATCGGTATGATTATCGATTAATTAAATCATCCATACTAACATCATACATTAATTTTAATACAACATTCTTGACGTAGGTTAAATACCTACGTCAAGAATGTAGTATCAAATTATTATATTAGGTCTTTACCTATGAAATTGCCGTTTTGTATGCAATAAGTGAAAGTACTTATTTTTCAAACTTTTTTATTTCTGTTATTCGAAGTAATCACCCATGCAATCGACGCATCTTTGCCAACGCATTGGCAGTTTATTGATGCCCTTCTTGTAAAAATCAGCTGGACGGGAGGCAACAAACTCATCAAAGGCATTTTGTACTGCCTCTCGGGAATTGAATTTTTTACCCACTGAAAAGTTGTCTAAATTTTGGAAAAAGTAATAGTCGGTAGGTGCAAGGTCTGGTGAGTATGGCGGATGAGGGAGAGCTTCCAACCCCAGCTCTGCAGCTTGGAGACTTTCTGTTGCGCAGTATGGGGTCGCGCGTTGTCGTGAAGGAGCAGTGGGGACGACCGATTGACCAAAGCTGGTTGCAGATGTGCAAGCTTCTCCATCATTCTCTCCAGTTCTTCACAGTACACATATGCATTAATGCTCATGCCGTTTTGTAAAAAGCTGTGGTGAATCACACCCGCACTAGGCCACCAAACAGTGACCATCATCACCTTTTTAGGGGTCATTTTTGGTTTAGGGCATTGCTTTGGTGCTGAACCAGGGTCTAACCAACTTGCTGAGCGCTTTCGATTGTCGAACAGAATCCATTTATCGTCGCACGTAACTATTCGTTTCAAAATTCCTTCATTTCTTTGCCTGTTGAGCAGCGAAAGGCAGGTCTCGACGCGTACGTTGCGCTGGCGATCGTTAAGGTCGTGGGGCACCCATGTATCAAGCTTTTTTACCTTGCCAATTTGTCGCAAATGGATCAATATTGTTTTGATGCTTACATTAAAAACTGCTGCTAGCTCAGCTGTAGATTGAGTTTCGTCAGCTTCCACAATCGCCTTTAATTCATTATTGTTAACCTCCGGACGACCACGAGCTCGACCACGAGCTTCATTTTTCAAGTCAAAATTTCCAGAACGGAACCGGGAAAACCAATAAAGGGTTGTGCGTTCGTTTGTACAGTTCTCTCCGTAAACGTTTTTGATGTTACGTGCCGTTTGTGTCGCGTTGGTGCCACGACGGAACTCATATTCCATAATTACACGAATTTTTAAAGTATCCATTATGACGAAAAATGTTCAAATGTAATGAAAATACAACGCTAATCAAAAAATAAAAGACTGAGTGTGTAAATAGAATGTCATGGTTTCAAAACAAAATTAATTTGAATTTAGAATACAGAGCCATTACAAACTTTTTTTTATTTGAAATGACCAGTACTGAAGAAACGCAATTTCATAGGTAAAGACCTATTATTTTTTCACTATTTTGATTATGTTCGAATAGTGTACGTGTGTTCATTTATTCTTGCTGTTAAATTGTTATTATTAATCTGTTTAAGTATAAAACATTTCTCAGATGCCACATTTATAATTATTTTCGTGTAAGCATCCTTATAATAGATAAGTAATAAAAATCCACTTGAATGTTTCAAGCACCTCCTCATCTTTTGAAGCTCTAGCTCTTAACGATATTTTCATTTAAGAGGATGATAATTACCAGTTCAGTAATAGATTTAGTACTTATGATATAAGCGATGAGTAAAAAGTTACTAGTCAGTCATCGTATGAACAGGAAAGTTTGTTAAGCCTGATACATTTTAATGTATGATGCAAGTTTTATTTGGAGCAGTTCATAATTTCTCGTATAAAATATAGTAGTTGTCTATAAACTAACATTGAATAACTTTTGTTCTTATCGAAAAATATTTTTAAAGTGAAAAAGGAGTGGCAGTGGACTTATTATATTTCCAACTCCTCAAGTTTTTCTTCTGTTTAATTTTGTTAAGGGGTCCGAGACAGTTATTTTTTTCCTGGGACTTCCTGAGTACCATTACTCGGTGTGTTCGTGGGTTACTGCTGTTGCCCACCACTGAACTCCTACACGCCCACCACTGTAACTCCAGTATAACTGCATCTATAATCCTGTTGTGGTGAGCGTGTGGATAAGTCCCAATAAAAAAATTATAAAAACTTCCTCCGAAGAAAAACTGAAGTAGAAACAAATAATCTTGAGAATAATGAAGGCTAGCTTGATGAATTATTTAGAAATATTTATTTGTAAACAATAGAAAATGAAGGCTATATGTCACAGCTGAAATTCAAGACAATATATTTCGTCTAAGGCTCGCTTATATTCCTTGTTTCAGAGACAATGACACCGCAATGTTCAGTTCAGCACGTAAAGGAATGGCCGACGTTAGCATACATAATACCTTGTACAAAGCAAGATTTATTTGATATGTCTCGCTACAAAATTTACCTTGCTACATGTAGCTCAAAAGCAAAGGCGCTCATACGTGCATTTGTTGCATTTCTGTTGACACAAAACCGGAATATACCGTCAACGTTAATCATATAAGATCACCATTACCTTACCTAATAGGATTTTAGCGTGCTCGTTAACACGAATCAGTGTTATGACGACTAGTGATAATGTACTATACTCCTAGCTAACTTTGGTCACGGCGGCCAATGTCAACGGAGAACAGCCAACTACGAAGGAGATAGGGGGTGCACTCTTTGTTCCTTCACTCCGATGGGACTACTGTGCGACACGTTCAGGGAGAGATGTGGCATTTTTGCATAACATTAATAAGTATTTCTCATGTAATATCATGAAGCGTATATAGATTTTGACCTGGCTTTTCACTACTTTCTATAGTTACCTCTCAAGATATCCTTTTGGGAGATGGTTCCGCGACTGAGTTCAATCCACACGTGCCTTCAGCGTAGTCATTAATATTTATTATTAAAACAATGTATTTTTACTATTAAAATGTATATAGTTAAACATTTAATAATAAGCTAAAGTAAATACCTGTTTTATTTTCAATTACTTAAATTTGTGAAATTTAATCTATAAAATTATAACTACATGGGAATTCTTCATTTTTTTATAAAAAACCTCATTTAGACTGTTACTGACATTCAAAAGAAAATAATTCGTTCCAGACATTTTCAAATTATGCGCTTACCAACGAATAGCAATTCAGTTTTATTTATGTAGATGATTAAACGGATGTCTTTACTCCCTAAGAAAGTGATTCAACAAAAAATATACCAGCTACCCTGGTTGAAAGCTAAAACCACTTTACTTAGAATATTATCAAAGTGTAATAACAAAAAAATACATTTTGACATAAAATGGAGTTTCGTTTTTATCCCAAAATGAAATTAAAATACGAACTGCTTGCCCGAGGGTGGGAAAGTATCAAATTTCTTTTTTATTATTTTCTAAACAGGAGTTACCGTTTCTAACTCGCAATCTTAAGGAAGTCGCTGCTTTCTCAACTTTTGATTTATAGACTGTACCATTTCTCACACATTCTTTAGCCTTCGCTAACGTCCACCGTTAGGCCAAAATGGCAAGATGATATCACAGGCTTAGAAGTTTGATCGCTATCCATGTATTTACAGATTTACACTAATCTAAGTTCACTGGGTATTATATAAATGCTTTTACAGTTTAATGAAATATTCCGGACAATTCCGGACATCTAACACACAACGCCATCTAATCTCATCTCTAAGCAGAGCTTGTGTTATGGATACTAGACAACTGATATAAATACACATACTTTTTTATTGTAAATACATACATACTATAGAGAATAGTTGGCTTAAAAAAAGTCGTAGTAAGAACAGAAGAAATGAATGTTTTGAGATTTGAATACTTTGAAATAAAAAATAAGTAGGTATATTATGACGAACATAACTGAGAAGTTACGTAGAAGGGGCAATACGGAGAGTGTGAAAGATATAATGTAAGGGTAAGGATTATATAGGTTTTATAATTATGAATTAAAAATACTATTTTTTTTATTTTTAAAAACATTAATACTCGATAACATTTTTGTAGCTCTTGTAAATTTTTCTGCTGGTAATTTTTACGTGATATTTTCATAAGCTGTAGTTCCAAAGGGACCATCCATTTCAGTTCAAAAAGGTGTAAATTCCAACTCTTACAGTAGAAAATTAAGAAACGTGAAGAGCAATTCAATTGATCATAATTTATCCTTATTAAAGTATTGAAGTCCGTGATACTTATATTATAACATAGATATTATCACCTGTTATAGAATGAACCGATGAGCTTTTGTCTTTAGCATTATTATAAATCTTTGAGCCTTCGTAGTTTTTTAAGGGCAATTTTTAAACAAGAAAATATTAAAATAATTATTTACTTTATATTATTTACTAACTATAAAACAAACTAATATAACTGAATTGAAGAACCAAACATACAGAAATAACAAATAATAACCTACTTAAACGACCAATTTCAGTAAGTTTATACCGCCATTACAGGGGGATAATCTAAACAAATGCGAAGTATATTCCATTGGAAGACGTTCAATCAGACTTTAAGGCGATGTAACTCAATTTGGTGTCGTAACTTTATATTCGCTGAGGAGGTAATTCACTGAATTTACGTATTATGCATGCAAAGGGATATAGTAGGGTCCAGAGAGCTCTTATATAAACCCTAAAGCGAACGATTTACTAAATGTCAGAATCAAAATACCGTAGCGGAGTTTGTAGACGAATCGTCTGATTTATACTACGAGTATAATATTGTTTACAAGGCAAGCAAAAAAGGCAAAGCAAGTTGATTTTATGTCTGGCCGATTTGGATTGGCCTCTCTAAAGATTGTACTGTTTAATTATTTTAGGTAATATTCAGTTTTCAAGTTAATTGGTATCATTTAGGCGTGACCGATTCATCATTAAAGGATAAATATAAAAAAAAAAACTGCCTAGCCATTCTTTGTCTTGTTATCAAAACAAGGTCTATTTTAATGGGAAGACAGAAGTAAACATGTTTAATTGGAGGTTATTAGTAAATAGTATTAAACTTTGATCATACACCTTACCAATACGCTTTCGCCGGAATCTGCATATTCTTACTGTTTTATACAGTGTTTTTTTTTCATCTTCACACATCCCCTCATCTCAAAGAACGTTTATAGTCCTTAAAAAATACACATTGCACTGAGGTTCTGAGGTCATCGGAGAATTTAAAACTAAAAATGTCAACACATTCCACTTAGTTTGCAGACAAATCTTTTAATGTGCAAGCTGTAAGGCTTTGGAACAACTTTCCTGCGACAATCCGAAGAGCGAAAACCTTGACTATGTTTAAAAGCTGGTTAGGATTACTACTTGTCATGCTTTTGGTTTGTTTATAAGTGTGTATACGAATATGTTATTAGCAATCTGTATAATCTAGTATTCTAGACAATGTATACAATACATAAAACATGTAGGTAATGTGTAAAATATTTTTTGTTTCATACTTTACCTAGGTATTCTATACAATGCCTAATGCGCAGCCGATATTTTGCTATCTATGGGAACAGGTCAAAAGCAATACATTCCATCTCATCTAATGCAACTGATTCAACAACAACGCAAGAGGTTTGGAGTGGTCACTGTTCTAACCTAAGACCAAATAATTTTGAATTAAGTTCTTTTAAAGAAAACAGAACACGTTTTCTTTGCTCGCCATTTTATAAGTATGTAGGTAACTACATAAAAGTAATAAATGCAGAGCAAAATCTATTATGTATATACATTGCCGGTGATGTACTATATACAATCCCTAGAAATTGTAAAGAATACATAGGCAAAGTATGTTATGGACAAGAATATTCGTAATATTTCATACAATGCATTTTATACGTTGCCTAGATATTGTATAGAATTGTACATATTGGTAACATACCTATATATTATATGTATTTATGTACGTGTATACATGTATGTGTAAAATGTATGTAATGTGTATATTTGTATTTGGATATCTACTGGTATTTTTAAATATTATTCTTATAATACGTGACCGTGGGAGAGCTATGCTTCGGCATGAATGGGTCGGCTCGACCGGAGTGATACCACGGCCTCACAGAAAACCGGTGTGAAATAGCGTTTGCGCTGTGTTTCACCGAGTGAGCGAGGATACCGGAGGCCCATACCCCAACCCCTCCCCCATCCCCTTTCCCATCCCCCAAAGGTCGGCAACGCACTTGTGACGCCTTTGGTGTTGCGAGTGTCCATGGGCGGCGGTAATCGCTTACCATCAGGTGATACGTCTGCTCGTTTGCCAACTATTCAATAAAAAAAAAAACAAAAAAAAAAAAAACGTGTATGTAAACTACCCTAAACTTTTAAACACCTAATGTACACTGATGTTATGGTTGTCTGGAAGAAATCGCCATGAGCTAAGACCGCCGATTGTTATACTTCCATACTTTGTCACTTATCTTTTGAACTGTTTTGCTTCGTGTATACAATGTAGATAGATAAATAAATAAAAAAAAATGTACCTCTCTTTTGCACGAAACTTTCATGATTGCTAAATCTTAATAGATCAAGAAAGGTTAACTATAACGGCAGTATGCTTACATAATATTATATCATAATCGTTTTTGATTATTGAAGAGCCACCATTAGTTCTTAAAATTTAAAGTTTTAAATTAATTTTCATAAAACCTATTCGTAGTAAGTTATAGTTGTCGTTTACCTTTTTGAAATTCACCTAAAGTTATTTTTAAAGAAAATCTTTAATTGGGTTTTTTACTGTCGAATATTTTCAAACAAAATTCAAATTATATTAGTATTTTTTTGCCAATATAATATTTTGATTTTTAACACTTGATTATTACTATTAAAAAAACTATCTAAAAAGTTAATGAGTAAATGCATTGAGTTTTGGAATTAATTTCATTACGACAGAGATTTAATAAATCTATCGACACTATCAATGATGAAGATGAACCACTCGAAACCAGTAACTAACATCGCGAAGTATGTACTAATGAATTACAAATGTATTCATTTTAACATATAATTTCTTATTTGACTCATATCTTGACAGAATTAAGAATAAGAAATAAATGTTCTATTCGTTTAATATCCACATGAAACTCATTTCTTTGTTTTTCCTCAATAGCATTTTCGCATAAACATAATCTGTTAATGACATCAGACTATTTCTGCAAACTGCTACATCTGGTCTTCCTCAAATATATTTGAGGAAATAATCAATTTTAATTTCCTTATTTAATTATGTATAAAAAGACAGAATTTTCATAAGTTCCAACATATTGTTCATGAATTGTTATATAGGGTTTAAATGCAAAAAAAAAATTAGTACCTACCTATTTTATTTTAGATTTTTGGGTAAATGTTTAGAGAGATTCATTCGTATGCTGATTTCAAAAGTCACAGTTTTTCCTTGAAGAAAATTAACAATTAAACAAAACAAAAAAGCTCAACGTATCAGTCAGTGACACTTTTTAAGTTAAATAATCGAAAAAAAACTATTAGGCAGCATTTAGCCCGTACTGTTTGTCTTAATTAATTATCTGCCAAGAATAGAAATAAAATACTTGATCTTAACATATAAGATGTTTAGATCAAGTATTGGGATTCAATTAGTTCACAAGTACAAACCTGATCTTGGTTTGGAGAGGTATTGCAATAGTAGCTCATGTTACACGGTAGGGGAATGATTTTTATGAAATAAATAGAAAACGTAAAAAGATCCTATATTCGTTTTTTTTTTCATAAATATTAACACACAAACCACTATTAACATATTATTGAAGCAATTGCCTTTCTAGTAAAAAATCTCTCTTTGTAGAAGTTTAATCGAAGCGATCTTCCAACACGTGTAGGCTTTTATGTAACTTAGCGATTTCTTTTGAATGAATATTTATACTCATATAAATATCCACGCTAGAGCAATAAATATTGGATTGCTGTAAATAAATATTTTAGTAGGTATCTTTCTTTATAGTTTCCAATAAAATAAAATTGGACTTGAACTTATAAATACACTAGATTTTGCCCGCGGTTTCGTTCGCATTTATTAAAAAGTATCCTATGTTACTTCTAATACCGCCAAGAATATGTGTGCAAAGTTTCATGATGATAAGTTAAGCAGTATTCGCGTGAAAGCGTAACAAACTTACTTTCACCTTTATAATATTAGTGTAATATATGCCTATCCATATATATACCAATAACGCTGCCCAATGATTCAGCAGCATCACTAGTCCGCCATACTGCATTGTTGCATTGTTCGCATTCGCACTGAGTAACCACCACTCTTGGATACTGCTCATGCTTTCCATCAGGCAGAGTGGAATTATTATGGCAAGGCTATGCATAAAAAAATAAAAATAGTTACCAAATACTAAGAGAGAAAAGTTTTTGCTGTCAAATAGTATTGGAAGATTCCTCGCCATTTTGATACAATATCGTGTAATATTCAAAATTATATTAAAAAAAAACAAAATGTACCTCATGTAATATTTTTTCCTTTGCTTGCTAAAATTAATTTTATTATTATTACTAGTTGTTTATGGACTCACGTGTAGAGTGAAAGCAGAGATTCCGCCAATATCAAGTGTTTCGAGAGACACGTTCACAAATTGATTGGCCGGTGGTGATTAAAATTCTAAGACATATTTTATTTCCACTTAAATTAATTTTATAGGTTTATCAACAATATTAAAATGACAATGGACCTATTTTGGATACAGAATCAAAAGTGACAACCAAAAAAAAAACAAAAATACTGTAAAAAAAATCGGAAGTTTTATGCTTACCGAAAAGAGCATTATTCCCACATGTTTTTTTGTATTCCAAAAGCATTTGCATTCTAATAGTTTGTACTCGTATTCTCCGTACCTCTCTACTGAACGATTTAGAAAATCAATAGGAAGCCACATTATTTGTGAGTATATGATACTAGAGCTATATACACTAGAGATATATACTAGAGTATAGGCTACGAAAACTAAAAGAATTAAATAGATTTTTTTTTTAAAAGATATGATAGAAAGAAATTTATAAACTTTACTGTTAAATCATCATAGAAGTTTACGCAAATAAAGACATATAATTTTCTTTCTTATTTGCAATTATTAATGTGCAAGAAAGTTTGCCTTTAAATTATAACTAATGTTTCTTTTTAACAACTTGAACTCAGTTTCATGGGTACCTGTTTTTCATAAAAATACACCTAGAAACACATTACGCCCAAGTTAAAGAGTTCTTTTAACATCTTTTTTTTAATATTACTCTGTTACACTTGCTCGGAAGTTTTTTTTTTCAAGAGACACGGAGGGTAAAAGCTATTTCACACCGAAATAGTTGTAACAACAGCCTCGTAACAACGTAAACTTATTCAAACAAAAACAACATTCGGGACGCTCATCTCTATTCGGTGCTATAAGGCACCAGATGTTGTTTAATTTACACCGAATATGTGATGAGATACACAACTTATGCTGCATGATACATTTTTTCCTAATATGATATGCTTAAACTTTAACTCCTATTGTTTATAACTTACTTTAATTAAAACAGACACTACGTTTTAGTAATTGTTAAATAAAAAGTATCCTTGTTAGTTGAAGTGAGCCGTATCACAAATGTTTTTACAATATTTTAATTACTGTGCACTTTCTTCGCATTAATAAATTATTTAGTATTAATTGTATTAATGATGATTATTATTATGCAATGATTTTTATCACGGGTTTTAGATTGAATAAATTTCAAATGAGTCTGTCATGCGATTCCAAAGTAGTGAGCCATTTTTGTTCATTCTTCCCAATATTTTTGTTCTTTTTCTTGCTTTTTTAATTTATATAACAAACTTGCCTATGCCTGGGACTTCCCACGCTTGCATATCAGTTATCGGAGTAAAAGAAGCCTATGTTTTTCATCAAGGATAAAAATATTTCCATTAAAAATTTCATTGAAATCGGTGCAGCGGTTGGCCGTGAAATCGTAGCAGTGTGGTGATAAGTGTATTAAGGGATTATTCTTAAAGGTTTTGACGCTATCTATTAAGGAAAGATAACATAACAAAATAGTCAATTGTTATATATACTAAAATATTATGATATTTTCGAAATACGTTTAAAATGGAGACTTCAACATCACTATAGAACGCTAACTTAAGATTATACTTAGAGGCGTTGCCTCACTACGCCCTGTAACGACTTACCTATACGCGGAATATAACAGAATTGAATTTCGTAGTCATGTTCTCAGCTACATTACATTGAAAGCTTGCCTCGCGCCTACACTTTTTTCGCTGAGCCCCGAGAATTTACATGAAACACAATAAGATTAGTAAAATGCCACGAAATATGAAGAATGAATTGCTAAGGCTATTGATAGTACACCATATAGTGTTCTTGATACTTTATTCACGTTTCGAGCGAAAACCAGTTTAAAATATTATTTGCAAAGATAGTCAAATCAAGGTAACATCTTTAAAATTCTGTTGGTATAACATTGAAGAGAAAACTGGAGAACGAAAAACACCCATTTCGTAAAACTGACAGAGTTCATCCCGGTCAGAAGCAGCAGCAACCATTTAATAATAATAATAAATCTCTTTATTGTACACCAGCTTATATAATTACATGGTAAACTTTAAAGTATTTTAAAGTATGTACAAGTGGCAGCCTTATCGCTCCATGGCAATGTCTTACAGGCAACCATGACAACTATTCACTGTTTTAAATTTGTTTTGAGTTTTCTATTTTAATTCATGGTTTAATTAACGAAAACTAAGTTAACGAGTCAATGATTTCTAATAAATCAGTAATCATATATTTCTTTCTTTATTCCGACATGTAAATATGCCTGTAAAGACACAAAAAATAAATTCATTTATTCTAAATGACAACTGTTTTTATTTCAAAAATATTTGCGGTAAATATATTGTGGTGTCAACTTTAGTTACATGTGTGACTTTCCATTATCAGCAGCAAATAGTACTGTTTATTTCTAGCCCCTTTACAAATATTCGTCTTTAGGGCGTTCGTTCTTCGTACCCGTTGGCGTGTGTTCAATAGAAAATATCAAAACGACAAAATAATCAATTTATAACCAAACGGGTTGTGGACACGGTTTAAGTTCGAAAAACAGATAACACAGCATTACCCTATAAAATATCTTCGCCTAGTAAAAAAATATATTCGATTTAGCATAAAATATTATTAAGTATGTTTGGGTCAGAGTCCTTTGTGAGCAAAAGCGACAAATTGAGCCATAATGACTTCCGTGTCATTTATTCCAACATCCGAACGTATGCGAGTCTGTATCGGTGTTTGGCAAATTTTTGTTATTTTATTTTCATAAGTGTGGTCTGTTTCGGTGTTTGGGCAATATATTTACCCATAGATTTAAAATTCTATTAAATGTCATAACAGCCATACCTACACTGTTTTCGCTCATGTCGTTCACTTGCTAACGTGCATTTTGATAACAAAAAACACTTAATGCATGGCATTTGTCCAGCCACCTATTATTGAACTGTGATAGTTTATGATAGATAAGTAAACAAACTGACTAGATTGGATATAAGCAATGTGTGGAAATTTGATCGGAATTGGTGGTTTTATTTGTTGTGTAGCTTGTAGTTTTGTTAGTTACTTCGAATATAAGTATGAAAGTAAACATGTACGAGTAAGTCAGAGGTAATATAAGAAGCATCATGCTAGTATTTGATTTTTATGTTTCTATGGATTGAATGAATGTATGAGTGAGAAAGGCACTCTGTTAATATAAATTATGATTATTTCGTATCTAGTAGCAAGGTTTATTACACAAAATGGAAAAACCATTAACTTTTATCGTGACTCGCCGGGGCTCCCACTTTGTTTTGATTAAACGTGCCAGACCGAAACATATTTGAAGATTTGTTCCTCAAAATGGCCTCGCTATAATAAAGATTAGAATAAAGCTACCTTTAAGTGTATTGTACATTTGAATGACAACAGTATTATTCCGAGTATAATAAATTTCCATTACTCAGAATTTAATAACGTCTTGAGGTACTTGTGCGAATTTATCTACACTCTTGGGTATAATTTAAACAGATAAATACTATTCTAAGAGAAATATTACACGAAATAAAGAGACTTATTTAGACACGTTTTAGGCCTTACTACTTCTTACTTTTACTACCATTTCCTATTACCTACACTGGCAAACACATATTGCAAAAGCTCCTTTCGAAAAAGAGGCCATTTCCAGTAGCAGAACATTAAAGCTGTTTATGTAAGATATATTGTAACACAGTTCAATATCCAGACAGATGTATAGACTTTCAAAATATTTTTAAACTACTGAACATCAAAATGAATGTATCTCTTTTTGTTAATTTTATTAAAAGCTGGTAATTTACGTTTTTATTATCATATACGAGCTTTTTTGTCTCGACATTATCTGGATATGTCCCTGGTGTCCACTCATTTTGCGATGTGTACTTTGTTTTAGCGTTTGCACATAATTTCTAAGCTCGGTTTGTGATTTGGTATAATTATGTTTTGTTTTATAACTATGATTTTATGATGAATTTTAAGTTGAACAAAAGTATTAGATATATTGATGTAGAATCAAGATGTTAGAACAGAATATTACTCCTTTATTACTGGTTAGTGGAAAGACTCATTCTTAACCTAATAGGAAAGAAATAGGGTTGACTATGGCATATAAAGATTTCTAAATCAAACTTTACATCATCTTTTCTTCGCAGCACTTACCTGAAATGAAAATCAAAATCATATAAATACAAAAAATTAATATACAAAAACTTTTGTCATTAAAAATAAAACAGCCCAAACACACAAAAAAGCTTTAGCGTTCCAATACGGGATAGAATATAATATCGATGAAAAGTTGCTGAAGATACACAAAAGATCAGGAAAGAATCCTTAAATGATTGAGACTAAAAATAACAGTGTTTACGCTAAAATCAGTCAAAAACCTCAAAAATTATGCCAACAAATAATTATACACTGAAATTCAAACGGCAGATTTGGAATAGAGTGGCTTGCAAACTGTGGAACAAATGAAACATTTATCACTGTCGGGCTTAAAACCGCGCCCGCCCCGCCCGTATCAACGGGTTGGAACAATAACCCTCATCTGTGCAGATGCAAACGCATTTGAAATGAAAGGAAATCTGTCTTTTGATTCGAATAAACATTTCACAATGAATTCAATTCGATTGTTGATTTGTTTCAAAATCATATAACGATACAAGCAACATATATTCGTTATTATGACATACAGAATGAACAAATTAAGCATTATTAATATGCATCTGAAGGTCATACCTTCCAGTTTCATTACTAACGAAACTTCTTTGGTTGTAATAGAACGTGCAGGCGTTAGTTTAGTTATTAGACTCAGACATATTCTACGTGCGAACACCTCGGTCCCTTTATGAACTTTAGTTGCCGTGTCACGTAGCTTCGAAAACACTAGCGAGGGACGAAAAAAATACATGTGAGTAGTTTTAATCATTTCTAGGTATCGACTTCATTAGAAACTTTATTTATTGTTTTATATCTCACGAACATGCTACCAATATTATAAACGTGAAAGTTAGTATATTTGTTGCTCTTTCACGCAAACATACATCAGAATAACACATAGGCCACAATTTATAAAGATACTAGCTTCGCCTTGCGGCGTTGCCCGCGGTTATTGTCGTACCGCGGGTAGTACCGCGGGGTTTAGTTACTAGTTGGACTATAAAACGCATTGACAATAGATATTTAAATATATAAAACTATAGGTAATGTTCGTAATGTATGTATGTATATGTATTTAAAAAAGTATAATATTTAAATAACTAGATTTTTTCTACAAACTAGGCGAGTATGTTCGGTTTTATTGTAATCCCAAGTTGTAATATAACAAGTTTCTGGGACCTACAGGAATCATTAATTAATTTAATATTTAATAAAACTACTTCAGCTGCCAAAAAAAAAGATATATGAACGCTCAAAACACCAAAAATCCACACCACGAATCGAATTACAATACTTGAGTAACAAAGCCCTAGAGCGAAGAGTTGTAAAAGTATTGAAATGTATTCATAGTGAAGCACCATGGTAAGTAATCAGGGTATTTGAAATAAAATCCACGGAAACCTTTCCGAAAAAGTTTCTCTTTGTCCCAGGAGAGAAAAACGCGGATCGTAAGCAGGTTAAAATAAACTTTTGCGATAGCTCTTATTGTAACATTGACTTGTTTTTCCAAGAAAAATATGTTACTGCTGGATTACTGGTCGTTATATGTGAAGAGAATAGAAAACAATTGACATCAATGTGCATTTATTAATATATCTATTTTGGTTATTTTATTGGGAAAAACTTCGTTTTTATTATGATACTGCATAATGTCTAGTATACTTAGAAACATGACATGAAATAACATAATTAGCTAAACCTAATCCATCCATTAGTTTGCCATCAATTTCATCGACGTTAAGTCTTTCCTATAACAGATCCAAAATATTGTAGAACAATATGAATTAGTATAGGTGAATATTGAATAGTTGATAAAATTTAATACTAACCGACAAGGTATGAATTAATCACCAACTTAGAAGAATATATGCCTAAAATACAAAATGTTAATACCATGACTAACGCAATCGATATATGTACCTACTCGTATACCCCACTTATATTACCTTTTGAGCACTCAATGAAATCTTACTTCAGATTGTGTATAGATAAACTTACTTGGAGGAGGAAACAATAGGCAGGGAAAGACAGGCTTTTGATTAAGGATGCTCTATATCTATCAGGAGATTACTAAAGCCGTATAATCAACAAAGCTGCTAGCCCAACATAGATGGGGTATTGATTCTAATTTATTATGCAGGCGACAGTCGTCTATTCCTAGCCGATAACATCGTTTGTTTGTTCCGTAAACGGATTTAAACAGCGCCTTAAAGTAATTACGATAAACCTAAACACATCACCCAATTTCTCTGTAAGAAACAATCAATCGTAATATTATATAATGCAGGTATATATAAAATGTAATGGAATAATAATAATTTCAACTCACAAACCGACAATTTGTAATGCAAGTTAAACAAGAGCCCAGTTCGCAAGAAATGTTAAAAGTCGGAAACTCATTTCTTGTTTGCAGGAGGGTGAAACAAGCCCGTAAATTCAGGTTTCCGAGTCGTTCGCCATAACAATGTCAAACTCTCGTTAAGAATACAACATTAATTTGTGTGAAAAGAAAGTGCTATTTGAATACTAACGTCTCAAGTAAAGTGCATAACTTTTGCTGTGTGGAGAAATATTAAATGATTTCCAATACTGTCTTTCTAATAATGATAAAGTAACATCTGACAATACTCAGGTAACACTATTTTAAGCTAGTTTTTGCCTGCAACTTTAGTGAAGGTAAATTGGAAACAATAATTTAAGTATCCCTAGCAACAATACCTTGCTTTTTTTACCTCTATCAATGTGTCAACAAAAACAAGACGGGGAAAGCAAAGCGTGAAAAACAATTTCACATAGTTAAAAAACCGTTTGAATTTTGTTATCCGAACGAATTTTTGTATTTACTATTTAAAAATAATAGTCTTAAACAACGGGGAATACTGACAAAACTAATAAATGAATTGTTGTAACCTTTTTCGTTTTTCTTTTTTTTTTGTGCGGACATTCCCTCGGATACCATCTGCTGGTGGTATTTCGGACTCGAACCGACTAAAACCGCACGCCGTCTCGGGTACTAGATGCCAGGGAATCAGGCGCACCCTAGAAAGGAAAACCCTGGAACCCCGACATACCTCGGGCCACCTACACTTTGTAGATGGCCCGCTCCTGTAAGGGAACCCCAATGTCGGGAACATTGTGGTTCCCTCACAGGTTACTGTCCCCAGAGCGCGTACGCTCCGCAGCGTCTGGTTCTGCTTGCTTCTGCTAGGGTGACACATGGCCGCATTTGTCACCCTCAGGCTTGCGCTAATGGAGGACGGAGATCGTTCTGCGATCTCCGGCGCCTGAGTCGCCTGCGGTGCCTGGCCCGTTCGCTCCGGTCCCGCTCCGCCGTCTCCTTGGCAAGCATAACTTGCTCGCAGAAAGAAACGGCGGAGTTCCACGCGCTCGCTCCGCAACATGGCCGCAATCATGTTATCGAGCGAGAGAACCACCACCCCGATGGCCATGAGATCGCGTCTCGGCTCCCCACACGCCGGACATTCTGCCAGCGTGAATTGTTGTAACCCCTAATCTATATGTATAACATTAATCGCCAAATTTGTTGCTAATCACAAAACTTGAGAACCATTCGACCGATGCGGTTATTCATTTATTTTTTATTTTTGTTGAGGCACAAGAAAGGTGCTTATGGCGAGAAAAAAACGTCAAAATTGCAAAGAAAATAGTGAAAACAGCACTTTTCTTTTCTCATACAAATCACAGAGTAAATAAAAACATCTGTCGATAATGTCAACAGAAATAAGTCTGTCGGAGCAGCTAGTGGTTAATACAAATCTACAATACCTACTACTTAATTATAAACGTCTTAAATATACGGCACAGCATATTTATGTGATAAGAGAATATCCCAGTATACCAGCTGGAGTAAAACCAAGCGTAAACGAACCTTTTCTTTACAACGTCACTAAAACATTACTGCCGCAGTACATTTTCGCATTTCACGAACGTCACGTTTTCCCTACTATTTGAAATATTCTTTTGAGAGCAAAGAAAACAACGCACGTGTTTTTCTCGGTTGCGTGACATATAACTTTGTAATTAGGGCACAAATATTTTGTGTAGCTATTGTATTCTGGTAAGGCACCTTTAGTAAGGTACAATGGAGCATCATTTGTATGCATATAAATATTATGTAATTTAAATAAAACTGAAAAAATACAGTCTATTTTATGATGACACTATTTTATGATAACTGCCTCGGTGGCGTAGTGGTAGCGTATGCGACTGCTAAACTTGAGGTCTCGGGTTCGATTCCTGGGTCGGACCAAATGTTTGTATGATCTGCAAATATTTGTTTCGGAGTTTGGGTGTTTTCTATACATGATATGTATGTATTTACAAAAAAAAAAGTATATAAGTATTTATATCAGTTGTCTAGTACCCATAACACAAGCTCTGCTTAGCTTGGGACTAGACGGCGTTGTGTGTTAGATGTCCGAAATATTTATTTATTATTATTATTATGACAATCGGAACTTAAGAATATATTGTAATGACAATTATGAGATACTGAAACATAACATAAAATGTTTTTTCGTGACATATGAAGGTATGCGTTCTAAATATTTCCAATCGCTACTAGCTGTGCTGAGCGACCCATCAATCATATCTGCAATTCCCAAGGGAAATATTTTCGGACCGTCCCTCTCTTTCGCTGCCACGGGAATTTTTTACTTCAGCTTTTGACTGGGTCTAAAGTTTGAATTAATCAACTCAACAAATATTAATTTTGCGTGCGGTGATTGCAATTGAATGAATTTGTATTAAAATCCTTCTTTCCTTATTGAAGTCTAAGGCTCAAAATATTCAAGGTTAATCGTGAAATTAGTTTTCAACTTATATTCACACGTTCAAATAAGTACCCATTACGTGATAACAAAACAAAAACCTTGTAATCTCTTTGTATGTGGCTTGTCTCATCGGCTTTTCTGTAACTTAGATTAGTATGAAAGCAAATTTCCTATGTAATATAGGGTGTTTTTTTAAGCTAGATAGAACTTTAAATTGTAAAAAGTAACACAAAAAATTAAATTTTGATGAAACTTTTTTTTTTATTTGTTTCAGTATACTCTGACAAATCATCATGAATAGACTCACGCTTGAACAACGCTACGAAATTATCCAAATTTACTTTGAAAATCAGTCGTCGATTCGCGCAACTTATTCTTCGTCATTTGTATGGCGTATAACACGAACAATGCTGGCCTCCAAGGCGTCAATTGTTGCTGGTTTATCAGCATAAACCAGTGACTTCACGTAGCCCCACAGGAAATAATCGAGAGGTGTCAAATCGCACGACCTTGGAGGCCAATTGACAGGTACATTTCTCGAAATCAACTTATCGCCAAATTTTGATTTCAATAAGTCGATGGTTGCGTTCGCCGTATGGCACGTAGCGCCATCCTGTTGAAACCACATCTCCTCCGGATCAATGTCATCCATATTTTCAAACAAAAAATCATTGATCATGGTGCGGTAACGATCTCCATTGACCGTAACGCGAGCTCCGGCCTCATTTTTGAAGAAATAAGGTCCGATGATGCCACCAGCGTGAAAACCGCACCATACGGTGCATTTTTCTGGATGTAATGGAGTCTGTAGGGTCTGTTGTGGATTGGTCTCACTCCATATGCGGCAATTTTGCTTATTAACAAACCCGTTAAGCCAAAAATGCGCCTCATCGCTGAACACAATTTTGCGATAAAACAGTCGTCTATAAGTTGCGCGAATCGACGACTGATTTTCAAAGTAAATTTGGATAATTTCGTAGCGTTGTTCAAGCGTGAGTCTATTCATGATGATTTGTCAGAGTATACTGAAACAAATAAAAAAAAAGTTTCATCAAAATTTAATTTTTTGTGTTACTTTTTACAATTTAAAGTTCTATCTAGCTTAAAAAAACACCCGTTAGTAAAGAATCGTTTTGTAATGATTTAATTCTAAGTTTCTTTACGAACGTTATACAATATTCAAACCGTATATATATCGTATAGATGACATGGCTATTGAACATTTCCAAAATAATTTTATGATAGATGTATCAAATCGATCGAAAAGCTGCCACTTTATGTGACTCAAGCGTGATTTGATTGGACATGTCTGTCGCATTCCACTTAGGTAAAGCGTGGAATATATTTGATCCTATGTTATAGCACACCGTAGATCTTTAAAGAGAAATAAAGAGAATTTGGATGCGTTCAATACGTTTCATTTTAAATTTGAACGTACTTCAGTACATAAAAATTCTAAATAATAACTTGTGTTTAGAAGTTGTGGTTCAATGGAGACATTTCAAGTAAGTGAATGAGGATTAAATGTTGGCAAAAACTTACCTTTCTACTAGTTTGATATTTTTAAGGAATTGATGAAAAAAGTGCCTAATTGCTTTTAGTCTTATAATTAAACTCTCTCAACTTTCCATGAACTCTCAAGTATTAGTATGGGTAATCAGTTACCATAAAGCGCAAAAAAATATGAATATTAAGTGATTTGTTCGTAAACACGAGTCTTTAACCTTGTTAATTCAGGAGTCTCACGACGCCACGATATGGCAGGTGCTCTTTGTATTTTCATGCAAACATTTAAATCCAAATGAGATCTGACGTGATAGTACGCTTGAGTCATAACTGTCGCTTAAAAATAATGTATATGTATATTTGAAATTAAATTAATCAAATGGAGTAGTCACTGACCGTAATGTATTACCAAAATATTATTTTAAAGTGTCAATTACCACACATAATGATAATGTTTCAACATTATAATTGACCAAATTGTTGCTTATTCTGTAAACAAACTTTTTACATTTATATGTATACTTAGCTGACCTACGCAACCTCATTTACTCTCCTATTGACCGAAGCGTAATAGTTTTCCCCCGTTTTTGTAACATTGTTCATTGGTGCTCCGCTCCTATTGATCTTAGCGTGATGATATATAGCCTATAGCCATCCACGATAAATGGCACTTAAAGAATTTTTCAAATCGGACCAGTAGTTCCAGCACGTAAATAAACGAATTCTTCAGCTATATACATTAAGTATAGATTAATTAAAACCTTTCACGTAGTTACCTCTTATAAAAACACATCAAGAACGAGTTCTCTTATTGCGTATCTATGAAGTTTTATTCCCTTTTTTTACTTTGCTTCCCTCGGAGATTACTATCACATTATGAAACCTATAACCCTATTTTTGCTTCACCGGAGTAACATCATGGAATGCCAAAAAACATCAGTATTCTCTAACAAGCTTTTAAATAACGTAATGTGCTTTTAACTGATCATAGCTCTAATTAGAGAGGACATCTAAGTGACCGTTACGTATTTGTATTTCTGAGTTACAACTGTCCTGTAAAATAATTATGATTGAAAAAGCATGATAATTCGTCGACTTCTCTCTCTCAAAATTTAAAACTAAGCTAATACGAATATTTTCTTCCGTTTATTACTATTTCATGACTAATTGACTTATTCCATTACGTAAGGAACATTAATATAATAATATCTTGAACCCTAGTGCTTTTCGGTTTACAAGGGGTACTTTTTGTCATGAATATTTGAAGTGAGTCGAAAAAGGTTGTTGCCTTTAAAGTCAAACACTCAAAGCTAAATCGATCCAATGTTAATTAAATTGGGTGCGGAGATAATTTGCATGGACGTTTCAATTTTATCCCGATAACCGTCATCAATGCTAACGTGAGCTAGTTGAAAGTATTTAAAAATTTAAATTTAGAGAGAACAGTAAATATTTTGAAATACATTTATTATTTAAGCCGCCCGAAAACCTCCAACGAAGCTTGAAGACTGTTATTCTATGATAACAACCGGAAACGCTCATGGTAACATACCATCTTATTACTTTATTACCATAACACATTGCTGACGTTGTGCTGCAAGGTATGGAGTTTTTCATCCCATCCTCTGTGGTCCTCATTGGTGGCAAGTGTCAGCCCTGGTTTGGTCCATCCTCCAGAAAATCTTCTCGCAGGAAGCAGGAGGCTTACCGAGCCTGGGCTGACGCGGTGGCGGTGCGGGATCAAAATACCAGCGCTCTGAAACAGGAGTACAACTTTGCCTCCAGGTCCCTCAAAAGAGACATTGCAAGGACGAAATCGCAGCACATCGCTAGGATTGGCGAAAGGCTTGAAAAAGCTCTTGCCAAGGCTATCGAAGGGAATTTGTGTGAGCCGTCCTTTCCACCTCTTCACGTAGTAAATAATCCGTTGACCTATGACGCAAAGGAGAAAGCCGATCTTCTGGCAAAACACTTTGCGTCCAACTCGACCTTGGATGACGGGGGACAGGAGCCGTCTACCATACCGCGGTGCGAGAGCAGTATGCTGGATATCCAGTTCCACCAACGCTCAGTGCGCTTAGCACTTTTGTCCCTTGAAATCCATAAGCCGAGCGGCCCGGATGGAATCCCTCCTATTGTGTTGAAGATGTGCGCTCCAGAGTTGGCACTGGTCTTAACGCGTCTCTACTACTCGACTCTACTACTCTACTGGCGGGACTACCCAACATCATGAAGGGCAGTATTGGTCCACCCGATCCCTAGAAAGGGCGATCGCTCAAATCCGACTAACTACAGGCCGATAGCCATAACTTCCCTCTTCTCGAAAATAATGGAGTTTATCATTAACCATCAACTCCTGCGGTACCTAGAGGATCATCATCTGCTTAGTGACCAGCAGTACGGTTTTCGTCAGGGTCGATCAGCTGGTGATCTTCTGGCATACCTGACACATCACTGGGCTCAGGCAATTGAGACTAAGGGGGAAGTTAGCCTTGGCAGTTAGTTTGGACATCGCGAAAGCCTTCGATCGGGTTTGGCACAAAGCGCTTTTTTCGAAGCTCCCTTCCTATGGGCTTCCCGAGAAATTATGCGACTGGGTTACTAGCTTTCTGGCATGTAGAAGCATAAAGGTCGTAGTCGACGTTGAATGCTCTGACTCCATGCCTGTGAATCATGGTGTATCGCAAGGCTGTGTGCTATCGCCTACTCTGTTCCTCCTTCATATCAATGACATGCTGCCAATTAGCGGTATTCATTGTTATGCGGATGACAGTACGGGCGATGCTCTCTACACCGGCCGCGCCAATATTTCTCGGGAAAACGTCATTGAGAGTCGAAACAAACTTGTGTCTGAAGTTGAGACCGCTTTGGAAAAGGTCTCAACTTCTCCCTCTGGACCGCATTCAGCGAAGGGCGACTCGTATCGTCGATTGCCAGGATCTTTCAATTCGGCTAGACTCTCTGGTGCTGCGTAGAGATGTGGTTTCGCTGTGCATCTTCTACCGCATTTACCATGGGGAGTGCTCCGAGGAATTGTTCGGATGGAGCCCAGCAATGGGACATTATAGGTTGTTGATGATTGATGAGATTTATTATTATCTCTAGCTAAAAATGATAGTTGTCTTACTTTGACGTGTTTACTTTATTTTCTTAGATTCATACAGTCAATAACACACACATATATAGCACGAACACCAAAAGCAGTTGAAAACTAAACACACGTTTTTTTCTTATATTATATTTTTTACCTAGCTGTTACGAGGACTTACCATTTAGAAGTATATATAGTATACATGTAAAGCATAATACTATACAAATGAAAGTTTCGATGCTTGTTCAACTATTCTAGACGAGATAACGCCAAAACGGCTTAATATATTTGCATGAAAGGTAGAGACAGATTATGGGCTGGAAGTTTCCATAGGTCACTATCATCGACAAAAATGTAATTCACAAAATTAACAATAACGTCAGTAAAGCTAGGAAAAAACCTTCATCACTAAGGCTCTCTACGATAACCGGCCCGTATCCAACGGTTTTCTGCGACCTTCACCAGCTCGTCAGACCACCTTATAGAGGGCCTACCCACGCTCCTATTATTGTATTAAAGCAAGACCTTATAGTACAGCAAACTTTCATAACGGCCAAGAACGAATATTACATTTTTGAAGTGAAAACTTCTTTAGCGGCGCTGTGTACTTTTTGAAATGGGTAAAAATGTATAAACTCGCGTCAAGGCGTCAGGTCACGTGACCATAAACTCGCATCAGGTCACGTGTCCTGATCGAAAAAATTCGTAAGACGGATGTTTATTGTTAACAGCGCCATCTACCGATATACTTTGGTAGCATTCGTTTTTCTAGATAGTGGTCCTTTCTCAATATGATTTTATATACTTAAAGTTACTATTTCAGTATCTTAAAGTGATTTACAATAAATTAAAATAACGATTTTCTACTTACACAAAACCTTTTATAAATCAAAAAGATGTTTACAATTTTCTTGAAAACAGCGACATCTATTGGAGTATCAAAGCTTTACTTCCATTTACTACTTACAATCATAATAATTTTTAGTTCTTTTTATTGCACACTACTAAAAAAAGCATAGGTGTTCATTTCAGGTAAGTTAAAACAACCGTTTGTTTATAGTTATGAGTTTTCACTTCTGTCGGCAGTGCTTATGACTGCTAGGTGTTTTTTTTTTCAGGATAGTACTTTATCACAATAAATTATATTGTGATAGGAATAATGATTTATTCCTATCACAATACAATTTTTTAATTTATTTATATCAAAAATTAGTTTGCTTATAACAATCTATTATTATTTTCGTAAATACTGATCGAGATTATATTAAAGCAATTTAATGATGTCTACATTTTTATTACTGTATAAGTTCCTTGTATTCGAAATAATTAAGTACATAATAAAACACTAGATGGTCTTTAGTTTTATTACTATATAAGAAACTATACAGAAGCCAAATACCCACCTTTAATTACGACTCGTAAAGCTGTAATTTATTTCCTGAGACTACTCATAAAAGGGACAAGTATTAATTTTCTCTTTATTTATAACCCCTGAAGACCAACAAGAATATTAGTTATTTTCATTTCATTATGTATGAGTATTTAGTATTTACGGCGATTTATTATCCTAATGACCTGCCATTTTCAAACTACTACAGTATATCTGGAACTTGCAGATCAGCTATACAGCCATGCTTGCTTCATCAACTTTTATTATTATTTATTTATTTAATACATCATGCACTTTAGGTGCATTGGCGGACTTAATGCCTAAGGCATTCTCTACCAGTCAACCATCGGGTGATGCAGAGAAGACAAGAAGTGGGTGCATTTTGTGCACTTTTCCCTTTTAATTTAATATCATAATGAATGTACGCTTTTATTTAAAAAAAAATACAATCCCAAGGAGTATTGACGTTAGAATGGTCATAATGTATCCGAGTAATTCAAAATATGTTAAAGCCTTATGCTATGTATCGCTATGCTTCCAGTTAGTTACCTTTCTAAAATGGCACAAACGACCAATTTTATTACACGTAGCTTACATTCAGAGTAACGAGTAACCCCACTCAACGTAGCGCTACGGTCTACAAAAATACTACGTCGTAGAACCGCGGTCGTAGTCGTAGTACTCGAAACGGTTACAAATTTTACGAACCATTAGGTAGCCGGATAAAGGTGAAGCAGTTTGGTTCACTTTCTCACAGAGGTAGCTGCTTATTTCTTTAGATTTCAAATGGACTTGAAATTCTATGGCATCGGTTGCGACATTATACAGATATCGTTTTAAATATGTTTATATTTGGAATAGAAGAAAATATTGGTGCTCCAATTGGACAAAGATCTTTTAATCATGAACATAAAATGATAGTCTGTTAATACATTTATCTTCTTAACAGAAAAATATGACTTTTATGTTATAAGATTTAGAGTATAATATTAACACTTGTCTAACAAGAACCGAGTAAATATTTGTGTTGCAAAAAAAATCTCTAGTAAACATAAAATTTACAAAATATTTGTTATACGAGTCGCCTTTATTTTTAGCTTACAAATTTCCGACTGGGAAGATAAAGTTTTATAAGACAAAACTCACGATTTGACCTTTCCCTTTAATCTATCTCTTAAAACAATGATAAAACCATTTTTGTCAGACGCTCATCATTTCCGTTTAGAAATATAATGCTAAATATTTTTGAATTGCATCATGTATAAAATATCATCGTAACCTTGAATAATTTTCCCTTTTTCTAATGTTTTCTCTACAATCAAACATAGGCTACAATTTATAAAGATACCAGCTACGCCTCGCGTCGTTGCCCGCGGTTATTGTCGTATCGCGAGTAGCACCGCGGGGTTTAGCTAGTACTAAATAAATAAAAAGGCTTAAAAATTCATTTTCGTCAGAAAAACTCTACTCCCCACATGCATCACTTGTAAAGTCACATTGAAGGCTGCACTTCACATTCAGGACTGCGGCGGTAGTTGCAGTCATCACTCTTTCAAGTATCTGTTTTATTTCATTACACATGATCTATCTACATTATTATTAATTTATTACAGGACTGACGGCGGCTGTATGCGAAAACCAGCAGACCGAGTTTTGTGGTATAGCTTTAGTTATGCTTATGTCTAGCTGTGGACCGCAGCATGCTGATGACATGATCTTCATATATTATTATCTTTTTGAATAAATTCTACCTCAACCTGACTCATACAGCTTGATCTAATTTAAAGAAATTGTATAAAACAAGCGGTCAAATCGAACAGTGCGACTGAAACATAAAAACCTTCACAGGCATGTTAACAGTTACTGTGACTCATTTAGAATGATACAACGGTCATTTAAAGATAACGCGCCTCGTATAACACATGGTCCACAATAAATTGTAGGGATTACATATGAACAAACGAACGTGAGGACAAAATTATTGCTGCGAAAATAAAGATAAATGCGGTACTTAAGCTTTAAGTATTACCGCTGTTGCACAATTAATGAAATCAATTCAGAATAATGGAGAGGAAAAATGTGTTGAATTTTTTAAGCAATAGTTTGCATGATTATGTGTTGTCACGATTTAGTGATGTATGTATGTATATAATCACGTTTATATACATACATCACTAAATGTGTTTCTTGTTTTACTTCATACCCTTATAGTTATAAGGACATAATTATACAAAAGAATATACAAGCTTGTAATTTAAAGAAACTCTTTAGAAGATATTTTTTCTCATATAAAACTAATTTTCAGTTTATTTTGTCATGTGTGTGTTTTTGTATGTTTTGAAGAGGCTTTAACATTGTTATGACTAAGGCTTGACATAAAATAATTGCTGGTTCGTGTCCGACCCAGTACACTAACATCATGAATCCAAGCATTTGGGTCAACTGAAGGAGTCACCAAGAATACTAATCATTTGTGATTCTCGTATATAGTAGTATTTTTAACACTATTATTAATTTTTAAAACAAAGCCTTACTTCAATTTTATAGCTGTGTATTTTTTTCAAATGAGGGTATGCTTTAAACATTTCTTGATAGTTGGTTAGTTAAAATCCTTTTTTTTTCTTTTTTTTTATTGAATATGGTGGCAAATGAGCAGACGCATCACCTGATGGTAAGCGATTACCGCCGCCCATGGACACTCGCAACACCAAAAGCGTCACAAGTGCGTTGCCGACCTTTGGCGGATGGGGAGAGGGAATGGGGGTAGAGGTTGGGCTATGGGCCTCCGGTATCCTCACTCACTCGGTGAAACACAGCGCAAGCGCTATTTTACACCGGTTTTCTGTGAGGCCGTGGTATCACTTCGGTCGAGACGGCCCATTCATGCCGAAGCATGGCTCTCCCACGGAATCTTTAATCCTACTTGTGTTTTAGTTTGCTGCCAAAACAACTAAACATATGATATATATATATGCCAATATGACTAATTATTACCACATGAGCGGTATAATCGTTTGCCACCGTAAAGTTACTTAAGTATTCAAGTTGTCCAACACCTTAACGGTATGGTTCCGCTTTTAAATAGTCAAGTATTTTAATAGGCAGAGGTCACCATACAAACATACGTCACACTTTTTTAACCCCGGAAATCGTCATATATTGGTAAAAAATTGAAAAATATAGTTTCTTCTAAGTTACAATTGTGGTAGGTAGATTGTAATCGGTTTAAATTTTGTAGGCTAAGTTAATTTAGTTAAACACCAAAAAAATATAATTACATTAATTAAATAAGTATAGCGTTATTAACATGAACAATAATACAAAATGGACATTATTATAGAAATGAAGCCGGTGGCATAGCGTACAATTACTACACAGCCAATCTCCAGACCGTAACATTAAAACAACACAAGATTCTTCCATATTAAACTTTCATTATGGATGCATTGGGTTTCTGAGTACCTCGGGGGAGTAGAGCAACTTAAGGAGCCGCGTGCCGAGAGAATTAGAACGGGTCATTAACCATAATAACAAACTGCCGACACTGATTAAGCTGCTTAGTAAACCTGTCTGCCTCAAAGTAATGCTTCAATTATCTCACTGGTGGTAAATCAGGCGGCAACGTTACTTATTATAATTAAAATTAATCAGCATATCTATATGCTCGTTATTATCGCACAAACACTCAGTAATGTCGCTATAGACGTAATTGTATTATACGTGATGGGATTATAATTGGGTTATAGAATAGTGTAGTTAATTATCCTTAGACATCCTGAAAGAGAGATATAGAAATACGTTTATATACTCTTTCTACTAAGTTAACTTAGGTAAATATTATAAACATTCTCATATCCAAGATATGTCTCTCTTAAACAGTTTTAACATTAAAAAATCTGCTTTGAAGTCATATACTTTTGTATGGAAAATTAACGATGAGTTTTTATAATGACATTCGTTATGCATCTCATTTCCGCTGGTCGGTAACACAAACGAGAATAAATGGTGCTTAGAGCTTCTTATTTTTCTTTTCTTCTTTCGTCTTATCATCCAACCGATCCTATCCGGTATATACGAGTATATAAGTTTATTTCCAACCTATAATACTTAAATTTCCATTATTACTACTGTCTATAATTTGTCACTTATTGAACATAACGAAGTTAAAGTAAACAATAATAAGTTTTATATTTATCACGCCACAGCGAACGAGCATGTGACAAGCAACGATACCGTTTATTCGACATTTATGTACAAAATATTTTTTAAATTTCTATGGAATCATCTGTTGATATCCTTCAGCTTTAAGGAATGCATGAGTAGTTAGAAACTGAGTTTAAGAATTCTTTTGATTTACTTATTAATTGATTAACGAGACGTGGTAAGAACATGAAACGCCCTCATGCCTGTTTATTCTCATCTTTATCTAAAATACGACCACCAGATATCTGATATTAGAAGTATTCGCTCATTCTCCTATACAGGTTGTAATTGAACATACAAACCATCCATATCCCATCCCTAATATCGACTAATTTGTTAACTAGCATTGACACATCACTACTTTTTCTCTCTGTCTTTTGTATCTGTCTTCCTGTGCGCACGATTTATTTAGTATTTTGGTAATAAATCTATAAAAAATATTAAACTGTTCGTTTCAAAAAGAGTTATATATAGTTTATTTCAACATCACAGGTGAATTTAGTATATACATACATACAATCAATATCCCTTCTAATTACTTTCGGGAATAAACTTTACCAGCTGAGCTCTACCTTGTTCATTAAGTACACCACAAAGGTGAGGTGTCTGAAAAAAATGTCGCGAGACCGCCAATTGTTACGTCTAGAACTTTGTTACTGATCTTTTATTGTTTTTACATATAAATAAAAGCATCCAAAGTACAGTACAAAATGCTGGCAATTGTATGAGCCACTGCGACAGCATATCCATTTAAATTGGTTGCACAACTGAACAAAGTAATTGTTGAGCATTACATTTTCATCGGCCGTAATTTCAATCGATAATAATTTCAATTGTTCGCACCAATTCATTTTTGAATATTAAGGGTTATTGAAAATTATTAGCGCGTAGTTCAATTACGGCTTCACGTTATTGTCAAAAAATATCTATAGATAATTCCATTGACAGTCCTAACGAGTATAGATATCTGACACAGACTAGTATTTATATACAAACTAGCTTTCGCCGGCGGCTTAGCTCGCAATAAATAAAAAGTATCCTATGTTACTTCTAATACCTCCAAGAATATGTGTTCAAAGTCGGTTAAGTAGATTTCGCGTGAAAGCGAAATAAACAAACTTACATTCACATTTAAAATTATTATTATATTATACAGATAATACAAATGATAATTAGTCTAAACAGTGGTCTAACAATACAAAACTCAGTAATGATTTACCAACGATTTAAATAATACTTTGTAGCTACTCATTTTCAGATTAAAATGATTTTATTATAGGTTTTGCCTAGATAAAGAATAAATTATAATGATATCACCGGAATCTATTTAATACCTTTAAACAAGCAATTGTAATCTGAATCTCAGAAATGGCTTCAACGATTTTCATGAAATTTTGTATACAGGGGTTTCGTGAACGATAAATTGATCTAGCTAAGATTTATTTCTAGAAAATTTATGAAAAAAACCTAGCAAAACTTGGTCATCCAGGTACTTATTCTTTACGTGGCTTACTTGCACTGAAGGGTTCGTGTTTGTTTAATTTTCTTTAATTTAGTAATTAGAAAGCTTCTGCTTCGTTTTATTCCAGTGAATGCACGGCTGGTGATACTAAATGACTATGGTTTTAATATTCTTGGTAACCTGTAAAAAAATAATTTTTCTTTACTTTATACAGGTTTCGTAAGATATATATTTGATAGGAATTCTAGAATCTAGGTTTTTGGTTCTCTATTCTATAATTGAATGTAATATAAAGCTAATAACAAGATAAAGTAATCGTACAGTGTTATGAAACTAACTGTAATGGAATTAAAAATAATAAATACATAAAAGTGGAATAAAATTAACAAAAGTAATACAGTCTACAAGTTGAAAAGTCTACCTCGCCGTCAGAACAACAGAGCCTATAAAAACAGAGCAATTCAACGGTAACATTCTGAATTACTAATGACGACCACGAAATTTCGGTAGGAATATCTAATTTGTATAAAATTTGATTATATTTTGTTTAACATCAGAAACCGAAACTTTCATTTACTTTGGTTTATTGATTACTAGCTGTGCCTGCTACTTCATACACGTAACATTTTGATTTTCGTGATATTTTTAATTTTTCACCGTCTAAACCTTCCCCGTGCTACGACAAAAAATTCATAACCAAAATCAGCTTAATCGACACTGTAGCTCTCGAGTTTTAGCGAGATAAACGAACAACAAATTGATTTTTATATATATAAGATGTATGGAGAAGGTGATTGTGCTAAAATGCAATTCACTTCTTCATTTTCTTTCTTGATTAATACATATATCCAAACCGGTTTTGAGCAATTCAACGATTTTCACAGAATAATCCCTCTCCCTCTTATTCTTGGATGGTATGTCCACAAATTGTTGTGTTACTAGTGTTCACAAGCGATAGGTATCACTGGCGACCAGCCTGCTCTTTTGCCCACTGTATCCTATAAGAATCAAAAAACTGTGAAAATTCAAATTTTTTTCTAAACTTTAATCTTTAGTATATATAATGTTATCTCATACTATTGTGAGAAATAGGTTTGTTTGTTTATTGTTACGTTTTAGTAACTTTAGTGATTATTAATTTAATATTAATTTTGAATACCAAAATTCCGTACACAACTAAAACTTTCTTTAAAAACAATTGTAGTATATTCTAGTTCGATGATACTTGTAGAGAATATTCCAATGGCAAATTAATAAACCGCGTTTGCGCTACATATCCCGTAGTAGTAGTAGTAGTAGAGTACCCGTAGTGGTGTTTACCACTGGTGTGTGGTATGCCAATGGTAGATTTATCCGCAATATATTTTAACTAATTGGTTTTAGGAATTCTGTAGTGTTACAAAATACAGTTTTAAAGATTATTAATTGCCACACTTTTTTATGTATACCTATATACTTCTATGAATATATAGCTTAACCCTGCCAATGCGGAAGTATTGATGAGAATTGAAGGACATAAGTAGATAAAAACCATTTTTGATGCGTATTGTATTTAATATCAAAATTTAATCTTTCTCGGTGCAGAACTTTCTGAAATTATGAAGCGCACACAAATTAACATTTAAAGTTATATATTAGTAAATTTTTGTGATACAATTAGTTTAGCATACATATATACTTTAGGGAAACAAAAATGTTTTCCTTTATGTGATTACACTTAAAGGAAAATATTTGGATCACCAATTCTATCAATCGTACGGCATAAACCTCACAGAAAACGCTCTTTAATTTTTGTACACAATAAGTGATATGGTATGATTGGAATGTAACACTAGATAACGAAAGTATGTTTTTGTTTTACTGCAAAACCACTCCAAGAAAAGTTATTATTTTATTCGAACGTTCGATTTCAAACCTTCATATTTCAGTTGAAAAATCTTAGTAATAATACATTAACAATAATTGTACATGAAAGTATTTTAAGAACGGTTTAGATTAAATAAACGGTTAAGAGATTTTCGTTTACAAAATCATTCAATAGACAGTGAGATTCGAAACAGCACATCACTCGAGGGTTTCCCAAGTGCCGACTCCTCCTGACAGTCGATTAATTATCCCTGCTTTCTTCTCTTGGGACAAACTTTTGAAGATGTTCTTCGAATATACACTACAAAGCCAGCGGATCGTCTCGAAAGGAACTGTAATATATTTATTATCTTTTGGGAAATAGAGAGACTTTAGAAAATACGTCCAACTAATAGTATAGTTATTAGCTTTATACGATTTGCAATCACCGTTTTGTTAGAAACAATTACGTAATATTTAACACACAAAAGAATATATAGTAACTAAGTATATTACAGAACAGATGATTTTTCATTTCACAACATTACTATAGTGTTACAAGTAGTGAAATATTTATTTTCGTTCTTACAATATGTATGTACAATATATATGCGACTTTTGTTTCGTTTTTACTTTATTAAATTAATTCAATATTGTCTTAATAAAAGTTATTTGCAATACATAGGAGCCACTATGATGCTCATGTTTGATGTACGATTATTAGAATCATAAATCACATAAGGTCATAAATGTCCACAGATAAACGTGGGCTTCCTCCTATACCGACATCACGCGATCTAATGTTTATCATGTGTGAGGAACATCACTATCAACGTGCTAGTCAAGCGAACGGATGCCGACACAGCAACACGGTTTATTAATGATACATATGACACCTCAATGTGGTTGTAACATATAATTTAGTGTCAAAGCTACGTTTACAGTAAGTGATAAATACATCAATTCCATCGTATTCATATATGATACATATACAATTATATTTCAAGTGTAAAGTTATTTTTTGTAATCTATAATTCATAAGAGTCGATTATGGTAAATCCCGTAAACATTATTTACATGTTTCGTTCATACTTTGTGCATAGCACTCTGTAGCACAAATTAGTTGAGACAGTTCGTAACTTATTAAATTTACCAACATGTGACCCTGCGTGGGACATACTACCAACTACACACCCGACTTGAACAAAGCAGTATGAGACTGTTGTTAATAACGATTTATGGAACCCTTTTGTTCCGTGACTGTTATCTCCGTAGCGTGAGCTAGCTATTCAGTCTTGATATATCGTGCCACCGTGTTGACACAGAAAGAATATGGAGCCCATCTGTTATTCTATTGAATCGATGTAGTGATAGAGAGGGCACGTTTTACGAAAATGACTCGAAATAAACTAGTTTATTTTTTAACACGAGCACCGTCAGTATTTATTAAAATAATATATATTATTAAAGTAAATATTAAAATAATGTTAACAAATAAATACGAAATGTTAATATTTCTTATTATTGAGCATTTTTAGTTTTTCATAGATCGTAAGGTTAAATTTGATTTAATCTAAAAACATTGCTACCATCTTGTCTCAGTTAGAGACGGGCCGTCTACGACATTGACTTGTGGTAGGACTCTAAAAATAAACATTCTATAAAGAAAGTCATTTGGTTCGCACATAAAAGAAATACGTATAAATCAGAGGCGTCGGCCATTACGACATGGCTTCACGTTATTGTGCCCGCCCCGTCACGTTTATGCGACGCGAATGTGACAAAATAAGCGCTATTACGCGACAAACGTGGCTCACTTTCTGTTTTTCTGTAGGACATTATTGACCTAAAGTAATTTACATTTTCCTTTTGCAGTACATACTTTGATCTACCTTATCTTAATTAATAAGTAATTAAGATTTGTTATTTTGTTATATGTATTTTGTACTTTGTTGTGTACATTGAAATAAATTTTAGCGTTAATACTCGTACCTATAGAAAAAAGTTTTTATGTATGAAGCTTTATTGATAGTACAAGTATTTTTAAAGCCCATATTCCAGGAATCGTATTGTATTGACAAGATCTACTTGTACATTACTAGGAATTATGGCTTATTTTTTATTCTTAAATGTGAATTATTTTTTATTTTTAAAGGTAGATTATTTTTTTAAATGTTGAAGTAATCTTTTAATTTATCTATTGGCCAAAAACAAAAAAGACTTAATAAAATTTTAAAAAATTCAATTAATCAAACTAAATACCTAATCCTTTTTTATTATTAATGCCGTGATCATACGACCTTATTTATAGCAACTGCGATAATCCTAAGTTGTAAGTTAAATGAAAGGGAATGAAACTAAATGGCTATTCCGTATGATATTATCATAAAGGACAGATTTGACTGCCTCGATAGCGCAGTGATATGCGACTGCTGTGCTTGAGGTTGACCCGGGCATCGAAACCTAGTTTCGATGCCCGGGTCGGATCAAATGTTCGTACGATCTGCAAATATTTGTTTCTGAGTTTGAGTGATTTCTTTGTATAGGTAATAATGTATATATTGACAAAAAAAGTATATGTATTTATATCAGTTGTCTAGTACCCATAGTACAAGCTCTGCTCTTAGTTTGGGTCTAGACGGCGTTGCGTGTTAGATGTCCGAAATATTTATTTATTTAAACGTGCTCAATGTAGGGTAATAAACACGTTCAATGTATCACTTGGAACTGAAAATACTCTTTGCCACCTGGCTAGTGACGACCCCTTCAATATGTAGTTAACAGTAAAATCTATGCCAGATTTCAAAACATTTTCTTACTATACTGGTACTAGTAGTTATAACCATACTTATTTATGACTACTGCGACGATAAGCTATTTGGATTTCAAAGAATTATATATTTGATTTAGTAGTCAGTATATATGATCACAAACGCGCATCTTACCTACATACATACATCGTTCGTGGTATATATCGCATAGTTCTTTGAAACTTCACTTTAAAATTGCTTTACTATATTATACGGATACGGGAAACTACTTCAGTATTCGATCACTGTCAAGAAGTCTCGACAAGTTAAACTAAGTATAAGAAGGAGTTTTTCACACAAGGGATGACAAAGTAATTGTCTAAAGTGACATTGTAACTGCTTGACATCGATATACAATGGGAAAACCTTTCAAAATGTAGGACATGCAACGGTTGTGCCAAGTCGCTGCCTCTGTCTATTCGCTTAGATTGCAATAGATAGAGTGAGACAGTGAGAAAGGTTTATGCATATATTATAGAAGAGAAAATCCGAGAAATTAAAGACTCATGCGAAGTCGGACCAGGTCGCTAGTCTTCAATTATAATAGAATACCTACATATTATTATATAATAGCCATTGACTCTGAACTATAATCAATTTAGTAAATACAGAATTAATGGTACACAATATTCATAAAAACTTACATACACTGTGCGTAAAAGTTCCAAAAAAATAGAATAAAAAGAAAAATATTCATAAAGTGCTGCTTAATAATGTACAAGTATATTCTGAAAAATGAAAAGAAACATAATACTTTCATGCTATTCAGAGAGAAGCTTATTAGCATACGATAGCGTTTTAAAAGCTGAAAAATACAGACCTGAAAGAGCTCGCTGGCCGCCATTGAAATAAGAGTGCAAGGCCCATCCGCTTATAAATTATGTAGCGGAACGTAACGGAACACAAATTTTGTGGTTGTGAATTTTGACACGTAAATTGTATGGATGAAATAACATTTTTATGTGAAATAAGTGTCATAAGTCTAACGTTATATTCAGCTTAGTCAAAAGGCTTTATACTCGTACACCTTTTTAGCGAGATTTTATAAAGGCTTAGGATTTTATTGCTGTTACTTGTGCTTAGGCTCATATTTCATTAAACATAGTCATTTGTTAGTAAGTACACGTAACTTGAATGTTATCAGCCAATCTCGACAATATTGAGAGATATCATAAAAGTTAGATGCGGTGTCATAACCTGGCTAACGGTAAGTTCGCCGAAGTGAGATTGAAAACAAAATCTTATTACATTTTTCTTAGAGTAGCTTACTTGAAAATAAAACAATAAGGAAAAGTATGCAATTTGTTTTGGAACTTCGCATTGTTGAAAATTATTTTCACAGTTTATGAAAAACTCAGCTTCCAAGAGATTTTTATGTTCTCATGGAGTAAATAATACAGAAAACGTTCTAGCTTTACCTTCTCATTATAAGTTTTTTTTTTTTAAGTTAATAAATATGAAAGTTACTTCAGTTAATCACTAATCATCACTATGTCAAACTTAACTTAGTGTTAGATTCACAAAACACTTTGAATGGCATAAAACTAACACACGTTATGAATAAATTCATTTATTGCTAATTTCTTGTTGTTAATATTACACAACATATTGCAAAGATAAGTTATTAAAAGTCTTCAAGCTAAGCCATTTCATTTTAACGGGTGTTTTTTTAAGCTAGATAGAACTTTAAATTGTAAAAAGTAACACAAAAAATTAAATTTTGATGAAACTTTTTTTTTTATTTGTTTCAGTATACTCTGACAAATCATCATGAATAGACTCACGCTTGAACAACGCTACGAAATTATCCAAATTTACTTTGAAAATCAGTCGTCGATTCGCGCAACTTATAGACGACTGTTTTATCGCAAAATTGTGTTCAGCGATGAGGCGCATTTTTGGCTTAACGGGTTTGTTAATAAGCAAAATTGCCGCATATGGAGTGAGACCAATCCACAACAGACCCTACAGACTCCATTACATCCAGAAAAATGCACCGTATGGTGCGGTTTTCACGCTGGTGGCATCATCGGACCTTATTTCTTCAAAAATGAGCTGATTTTCAAAGTAAATTTGGATAATTTCGTAGCGTTGTTCAAGCGTGAGTCTATTCATGATGATTTGTCAGAGTATACTGAAACAAATAAAAAAAAAAGTTTCATCAAAATTTAATTTTTTGTGTTACTTTTTACAATTTAAAGTTCTATCTAGCTTAAAAAAACACCCTATACATTCTAAACGATATAGGAACTACTTTAAGTAAGGAAAATGCTATCTTTAAAGCTGCAATACTATTTAAATTACATAGCTTGTCCCCGGACTTATCAGGAAGAAGCGCAAAACTTAGGTAGGTGTAACTTAATTTGGACTGCCGTTCGAAGCCGATCGCAGGGATGGGGGTTGCGGAAATTTGTATGGAGACAACAGATTTCTTTTTCCAAACTAGAACGTGAGGTGAAAGCTTAGAATGGTACACATAGAATAGCTAGCTACGTTAGAGCTTATTTAAGTCTGAATTCGATTTGGGTATTTGTAATTACACTATAGAACTCTAATTGTGATTTAAAAACAAGAAATGGTAGTTTTAATTTAAAATATCATTTGGTAGATTTGGTTAAGGAGGTTTCAACTTGTTGTAGAAATCAGTTGGCTAGCCGATGCTTTCGTCAAGACAATACAGAAAGTCTCTGAGGTGTTTATGAAACAAAACAGGTCTAACAGTAAAACACAAACTATTTATTCTTATATGACAACAAAAATTGCGGAAGCCTCTCAAATATAGCAACAATTAAAGGGACAACAAGCGTTTGATTGCCTCAGTGGCGCAGTGGTAGCGTATGTGCTTGAGGTCTCGGTTTCGATTTCCGGGTCGGACCAAATGTTTGTAAGATTTGCTAATATTTGTTTCGGAATTTATTTTCTACATATAATATATACGAGTAAACGTATTTACAAAAAAAAATTTTTAAATATGTATTTATTTCAGTTGTCTAGAACCCATAACACAAGTTCTGCTTAGCTTGAGACTAGATGGCGTTGTGTGTAAGATATCCGAAATATTTATTAATTTAATATAATAATTTAATATTTACCTCATACACAACGCACTCGTTTAACTTTAAAGCCTTATATTACAAACTAAAATAAGAAAATGTTAGATGTGATATTTCTATTACCACGTCACACTTTTAGTTCTATATTATAATCCTGTACGCTAAGTAGACAAAGTAGTGACTACCAAGTAAAATGAGAAATAATCGAGTTTTAATACTTCAAATTCAGCTACACTAACAAATAGGTTGTAAGTTTTATCCTAACTAAGAAAGCATGAAGAAGTCTAAATATATAAGAAATCTAAATGAGAACATTCTACTCAGGTTCTAAATCAGAAGCTCTGCAACAAACTCATACTATTCGTCTTTGTAATACAAACGGCACGTGATCCTCGACACAAGCAGGTTCAGTAACTTCATAGTAAACTATAAAACAAAGCGTGTCTGTGTTTGTTTTGTTATCTTCGGTACGAATGCCAGCTACTGTTTAATGACTCGGAAAATTTCGAGGCTCAGGGAACAGCTACCAAAATGCAGGATTATGCACAGTAACTTTATTACAACTCCCTCCAAAAGCTATTTCGCGGTGTCGAATATTTCTGAAAATAACAAACTCGAAGTAAAATATGCACCCGCTTGTATTAACATTATACATCAGATAACTAATTTTGAAATGTTGTTACAAAGCTACGTATTTGATAAGTTTTTGTGCTATAATTTGTTTAAAACTTTACAACAGGTTGATGTTTTAAAGTAAATGAAAAACGTTATGGAAATAAAATAATTTAGGCATGACAAAAATTTTTTTACCTATATTTTTTATGTTACTTACAAAGTAAGTAGAATGTATTTAACTGTTTTTATTTGCAATTGCAATATTAGTTCGTAGTTGTTAGATTAGTTTTCAGCGAATACCACATACATGTAAGAACATAATTAAGTACAACAAAAATTTATGCAGTATTTGAAAGTGCATCGAAAGCTATGGTGTCTATTCATAATCATCAGCAGTCAAATTGAGTTAGAGGCAGTACCGCTGAAAAGTTAAAGGAAAGGAAAGCATGATAAGAAAGAGTGTGATTGCCACTCTTTCTTATTATGTCTCACCTTCTTCGTAATACATCTTCAATTGTTTAAAATACATATAGACTTACTGCTTGTGATTCGCACTGACGAACAATAGGACCAAATTGTAGTTGAGGTAATACTAATGTTTGATACGCCTTTGATTACTCCTTCGGAGATAGCATAAATATATGAATTCGCATTTTAATAGTTATACTATTCTCATTTGAATAGTCAGCACAAATTGACTAAGTACCATAATAAAATACATAATTATGCCATTTACGCAGTGCACTATGAATTAAATATCTCCATTTATCTAACAAATTCAAAATTTCAAAATTAAATTAATGTTGTAATTAGAATTCACTGCGTTGTTTAGCTGTAAATTTCAGTAACGTAGGCCATAAAAATGATACGGTGTAGTTAATACTAAATACTTTAGTTTGCAAAAAACAGAATTGATATTGAGGATAAATACGTATTATTACAAGTTATAAGTACCCACATGGCGAACTAAGTGGCGTTCAATTGAAGAGGCGTATGTCCAGCAGTGGACTACGGTAGGCTGATCATTATTATGATGATGATGATAACAACGTGCTTCTTAATATTTAATTAATTTAAATTGTTTTCGAAATGTATTTTAAATAACATTCGCTTGTCATTTCATCTGTGGGTACGTTATTAGATCCGCAATCACGACGCTAACAAAAGGTAAGGACTAAGTGAGCAACTTCGAATGTCGTTCATTTGAACAGACAATATAGAAGCGGCAAAATCTAATCTGCTTCTGAAATTTCCCAACCGACCCTCATTACCATTTGAAGGCGCAGAAAAAAGAAAGAAGTATTCTTCATGACAGCAATTTCATGTAAATTGAGCAAAGTACGCATCTTTTGCTTTTAAAATTATCGTTGTTCACATTTTTATTGTGATTGTAGTCACAGCGATCCGTCAACGTACTGAGTTAATATCGCAACTTTTATCTACAACATATTTTCAGATTTCCAAAAGAACTATGTAAACAGAGAAACTCAACCCAAGATTACAGTACTTATTACAAGACTAGCGGCTACACATTTTTATTCACTCAAAAGCATTTTGCTAGTGAACAAGTATTCTCAGAACGTCATGAATCAAGTATTTTATGTACTACGTCGTAGTTTTGTTAATCATTTACGACATGGTTATGTGGTTAGGTACTGTATCCTTATGGAATTGGGTGAGTTCCGTGTGTACCCACCCATCTGCGTACAATTTTACAGCGAAGCAGGCCGGTGCACGACGTGACCGGCAGCACAATGAGCGGTACGACACCTCGTTACTGCTCTGCGCTTGTATTACAAGTAGTACGTACCTCTCTTTCCTATAGTAATATTATTTGACCTGGCACTTTTGTTAGATTTTTGTTTTCGAACTTTTCTAAAAAATATACTGGCAATTAAGGCTGGTGACATCGTTTTCCTTTTTCCTTTGTTTTTCTTTTGACTTATTGTTGCTTTGCTTTAAAATAAACGTTTATGAATAATTTGATGAAGTGCTTCAATGTTAAGTTGATTTTATAAAGATCACACGTTTCAGCATATGAAGTGCTCGTGACGGGCCATGTCAAAGTTAATTGAAATAGGGGATCATGAAATTGATGTATTTGTAAGTTTTCAATTTATAAAGTTATTTGTATAATAAGTGAAAAATATAGTACTAAAGTGCATGTAATACAATTTGTTAAATTTACCTTTAATTAAGCATAGTCTAAATATAGAGTTTACAGATAAAAAAAGTACATTAACACTTAATATTATATACATATAGTAAATTTAAGAGTACTATAATAAAAAGTTACAAAAAAATTGAATTAAAACAATCTAGTGTATTGATTTTTAAGTAACAGGAATAATGAATTAACGGTCTTTAGTATAGCAAACGTATTACTGCAGTAATATTTTAAAGTTGGTGCCATTAATCTCTTTAATAGCTCATGGCACTTGGAGGAATAGAGTTTAAAAATAAATGAGAAGGACAGAGGAATCGATAAGGATTTAAGGCCAAAAACTTGGAAAAGTACTAAAATTTAATACCGGCCGCTAGCAGTTCTGGGGACACCGCACTTTATAGCACCAATTACCCCCTTCCATATTTCAAATTGTATGGATTGGATTTGTCTTTCATAAGTTTTTGGATATCGTAGATACTAAATTTATAGTATTGAAGGCTATTTATTTTTGAAAATCAACTCTTCCCAAAATCAAACATACTAATTCAAATTAAATCAATTTAAAATGTAACTCAAAATAAATTTCAATTATCTTAACATTTTCAGTATTTCTGACACTGTATTCTATTCTATCGTATGCAAGCTATTTTATTGTATTTATTTACCCAAAAATATTATTTAGTGTCATTTATTTTCATTGTAAAAATACAAACCATTGGCTGTAATCTTTCTTGCTAATAAATAATGATATTTATTTTTATTGGCGAATGTTGTTTATTCTGCAGTGTACATTTTATTAATCAGAGTATTCCTTTGTTTTTTATTTAGGTACTACTTATTGCACTTAGTTACAAAGTTTTATCACAACAATAAAATTATGTTTCTGTTGTTAAGGTGCTCACAGGAGGTGCGCCTTCCGAGAAGAGCCAAATCAAGCAACAAAGCGTACAATTACACACAAATTCTCCGAAGACATAGGTGGGCTTATTATTTGTTTTTATTATAAACTTGATACTGTATTCTTCATATGAAGAGCTGCACGTTTTTGAGACTATAAAGTATTTTATTTAGTTTAATAATAATATACTAGTCGTTCCGTGCAGCTTCATGTACGTTTATAAATAATTGCAAAGTTGCTGATGATTATTGATGTTATAAAGGATATAGATGTAATGATTCGAGAGATAAGTGCGTTTAAATGAACAAATAATCAAACAATAAACTCAACTTAAATATGATATTATAGTTTTAATACGGCTACTTAACGTTGCATGTGTATATTTAAATATTTAAATATTTTGGACATTTTTTTAAATTTAAATTTAAATATTTTGGACATCTAACACACAACGCCATCTAGTCCCAAGCTAAGCAGAGCTTGTGTTATGGGTACTAGACAACTGATATGAATACATATATACTTTTTTTTTGTAAATACATACATATTATACATAGAAAACACCCAAACTCCGAAACAAATATTTGTAGATTACACAAACACATGGTCCGACCCAGGATTTGAACCCGAGACCTCAAGCACAGCAGTCGCATTTAATACCATTTAATACAATAATAAGCAAGATGATAAGAAGATACAACGCATAAGAGTGAGTGTTATGTGTACCCGAGATTTAACTTCGTTGATAATATTCTTCTCTTGTAAATTCGTCCACATTCATACATAAAACTTTATTTAGTAAGTATTTATTAAAAGACTATCTGACCCGACGAACTTAGTAGGTACCGCCATATTTTTCTTTCGTCAATATTTTTTAAGTTTCTGAAAAACTTGATTTTAATAGTTATTCCAAAACAACCGCCAAAAAAAATATTCTTCTATACAAACCTTGCCCTAACAATAACGAACATATAGAAAAAAGAATTATCCAATTTGGTGCAGTCGATCGGAGTTATGCGCGTACATACATTTCGGCGATTCATTTATATTTATATAGATTGTAATGAGCGGTTACAAACAAAAAAGAAAAACATAGAGGTGAACCTAATAACAATGTATTAAAAATAAGAAATCTAATATTTGGAAGTCGGTAAAAAAAACATTGACGAGTCAAATCAAAAGTACAATAGTCGTTGCAGACTAACGAACCGATCTAATACTATTTGTGTTACAATATAATTATAAGCTATTGATTTACGAGTATATAAGAAGAAGAAGAAGTATATTTATGAAATGTCCTCGTTCATTTTAAATAAAGCTACACTTACGCTATTTAATTTGCGAGAATATTTTTTAAGTATCTCGTCACAGAAGGTGTCCCTTTTATTATCATAAATACTTTTATTTTTGCCCTCTTCAAAAAACACGTATTATTATCTCTACCGTCCTTAGAAGTGCTTACTTTCTGCCTCATTACTGCTAGGTGCTTTACCTTGCTAAAGCTGTATTGGAAGGAAGCAACTCATAATTTAAAAGAGTATATAAAAGAGAATTCGCTCTTAATACTTGTGGTGTAGAGGGTAATGTTGCTTGTCATTTGGAAGGTACTCCGAAAGGGTTGTCACTTTATGTATAGCTGACGTGGCCGCAAACGACAGGTAATGGCGCATAAAATTCACAGTAAGTCTGACATAGGACAATAATTTTCCTCGACTGTAATTTCAGATACTTATGCAGAAATACTTGTAAAACGATTTTTTGGGTATACACACATTTCTGATAATGAATACAATAGACCAATTTTCTCTCCAATCATTTCGATTGTTATATAATGTTTTGGTTGAAATTCTATTGGCCTAGTTTTACCCGACTACGACGAAGCGAAAAGGAAGGGTAATATTCTTGGAAATCTATGTATTATATGTTCAGGCTAAATTACTGAATATAGTCTAGTCTAATCTAGCTAATTTAACAAGCCAACTGTTACTAAAACATGTAATAATAAAAACAAATGTTCTTAAATCATCTTCATCATTATCATCAGCCTATCACAGTCTACGGCTGGACATAGGCCTCTCCAATTGATTTCTTAAATAGAACATATTATATTTTTGAAAATAATATTTAGTTGTGAAAATAGTTTATTTACACAACTCTTAAAGATAAAGAATGTATATTAGCAAAGAACCTGGGCTACACTCAAACGTAGCTCAGCAATTATTCGTCGCTAAGTAATAATAACAACTCGGTTACACAGCTCCTGCCTGTGAAGCTTTACCCTTGCCCTTTAACTAGCTACTTACGAAATTTCAGCTTCTTAGAACCAGCGGTTATTTTCATCTCTTTTGTATTATGTTTCAAAGGATTTTACGCAATATATAAAATTTATTCTCTGACTCTTTTACACTCGTCACGTTAAAGGCTCATCCTAATTTGGTGACTCTAATGCTCAAAATACATTTTCTTATGATCAATTGAAATACTATACCTTATAAGTAATATACAAACTCGAACAAAGTTCAGATACATTAGGCACATTTCAAAATTTCTAAAATAATGAAGAGTGATGCTATAATCTTCGACTTGAAATATTAATTTATTTTTGCTAAGTAAGCACTGTCTCGAAATAAGCACTGTATTCAAATCACGAGAAAGTACAATAATTTTATTTTATTCAACGAAATAAGTGGTAGTTGCCATGCCCATATAATAGTCTACCATTATTCTTGTACGCACAATTTTCAACGAAGTGAGACTTTCAAGGGACGCGCGTGACTCGATTTAGTAATCGTCGTCAACATATGAACCTTATACCTGTAGGCTACCTACAGAGCAGTCAACAACATTAAGTAGGTCTTGAATAGAACTAAATGCGTAAACATCTGTCGCAACTCTTAATAAAATTAACAAAAAGTTTTTAGTGAATACAAGTTAGAATAAATACTCAGTACATGAATTAATTTTTTTCACACAGTATTCTAGTTCTATTTAACAGATTTTCAGTTACAGGTTATTGTATATATTCATACGTTGCTTACGATTTTTGTTATGTATGTTTATATATATAAATGTAGTTATTTATAATAATTAACTATAAACTTTATAATATTGTAGACCCTCGCAAAGTGTCATTTAATGATACCTTTTTAACTAAGAATGTTTTTAAGTTCGTTTTATTTTATTTGGAGAATCTGGAATACGCAAATAAATAAAAACAAATTGCAACATTGGAATGCATGATATGGGTAAGACAAAATGAATTATAATAACATTAATTGTTAATTTTATTTATTCGTTAACATCACAAAATCTGTAGTAATTTTATAGAGAAGTACATAATCTGAGAAACTTAAATTTTAACACAATTTATCAACAATTTACATTTTTGTTCATAAAAGATCTCTCTCTTTATAACCGACAATAAATATAATTCGTAGGTTTTCTTTAAAGAAATCCCAGTTGTGAAAATCTGGTTCTCAGAAAATTTTCTTTAAAATTAAGCCAGCTTGAAAGATATTCGTCGACATCCTTCATAATTTTTAATACTCACACAAATGAAAGTTCAGATAAGTCAAATACAAAGTTAAACAATTCGAATTGGTAACTTGATGGAACTTCCTGAAAATTTGTTTAATTAGAAATGGAAATTGGCTAGCATTATTATTTCATTTCAACATTAATTTATACACATGAAAACTTTTCATGCGCATAAATTATTTAGTCATCCATCACATAATTTTTTCAACCAAATATTTGTCGGTACAAGTATTGTATCCATTTTGATATTATTTATAAAGCATATAAACGGAATATGGCGAAAAATTAAAATATAATTATATTATTTCAATAAATAAAGTAATACATTACATATGTAACTATATTACTGAAGTCCTTTTATACTCTCACGCAAATATTCGTACAATTCGTTCTTTCAGACAATTTTGCATAATGAGACATGTATTTAAAAGCATAATCACTCATTTTTAAATATAACGATGAAAAGGTTGCGTAAATTACCTTTATAAGTTTATTTTCTTCTTCGAGATATAAAACTAATTCTGAACAGTGCCTTTATAAAAATATAAATAATAAAAACACATCATTTAAAAATAATGCAGCATGAATTGAACCGCAAGTCTACTTTGTCAGCAGATGTTCAAGTAAATGAGTAAATTACATCAGGGAATCGCTAAGATGAATAGATTAAAGAAACTAATCAACTGAAATTATAAGTTAGCATTAATGAGAATACTTAGATACGAGTGATTAATATTATCCTACGTTTTCAAGAATACAGTTAGAATTTCCTTGATAAAATAAAGTTAGAAAGATGAACGGTAATTTTACTAAATTACAGCGAAGCCAAACGAGAAGGATAATAGTTTTTGCGGTCTATGTATTGTATTTATATTCCACCGTAGTGTCTGAAGTACTGGTTCAATTGTAATGAATGAGTTTTCAACAGACGCGTATTAAGGACTCGGATGATATATACTCTTATAATTTAACATAAATTTCAACGTAGTCGGATTATAGTAGTTTTAAGTTATTTATGTCATATATTTAAGTAGGTAAAAGACTTACATGCATAACAATTTACCACAAGAATTGGGATTCTCAAGATGTTGTTAGTGATGTCTTGAATATAAGCAAAGAACTTAATGCAAAACATGCAAATATCGTCTACTTTGTTATTACTTAACCACTAACGTGGTAAATACCAATACAAAGCCTAAATATATAACCTTAGTATTCTTAATAGTTTCTTTCATATTTAGTTATTTGCTAATATACACTTAACCTCAGATTACAAAAGAAAACCAGATGGAACGTACTTCTCAAATAACATGAAGCCGTTTATTATTAAGTGTGCGTGACAACCGGCAGCGACACAGTACGAACACGTACATCTATGCGCATGTATTGATATCAGGAGTAAGAAAAAATCCCTATTTTTTTGATAAATATTAAGTTTTAAAAAAAGGGTATATTAACATTTTTGTTAATATTCTGCATTAATACGGTAAGTACCTGGTGATCCAAGTTTAGTAATATCGATCATTCTCAACCGTTCAAATATGATGCGAAGCAGAAGTTAAAGACATAAAACACATATATGACATACACGGAATAGCAATTTGTAGAATTATTCGCAAAATGTTCATATGTAATAATTATCAGAAATAATTGTATCCTATCACCAAAGAATACTTTCAGATGAGGTTTGAAATCTAGTCCCTAAATATAGAAATGAGATTCACTAATGTCTGGTCTAATTGAAGGGGAAAAAAATAGACAAAAATTGGTATCACAGTCAAACTACGGTTGAGGTTTTGTGTTCCGACACAATAGTATAATTATTGGGTAAATAAATTATTACGGCAAATAATCTGTATTGAGGCAATATGGTATTTCGAACATAAAATCAAAAATCACTCGTGACGTGAACACAGTATGGCGGTTTGTCAAACACTGCCGCGAGATTGTATTTGCTTTCTAATTCATATTTACTTCGTTAGATCCATTGTCGTGTTCTTTACAGTCCATCTGATTTTTTTTTTGTAATTCAGGCACTCAACAGTAGGTATTGTACAAATACCAGAAGTTATTTTTGTGTGATTTCTCATACGAAAGGTCAATCCAATAACAATATGTTTTATTAATAAAGGTCGCAAGTTCTGCTCATAATATCTTAGAGATGATTTTTGTTAAACTCATATCGAAATATAAGAATCACTTTCGCATTATGTCCTACAGAAAGTGTAGTTTTCTTGCAGTTGATGTTGACGATTTCGCCAAGATATAATTTTATATTGAATAGTATTAAAAAGAGCTTTTGAAATGTCATTCTACAGATATATCTTAGATAAGCTTTGTTGCAATTGTTACTATTATGCTAAGTAACTTTCGCATTTGTAATAGCAAAGTTAGGAACAACTTTTCTTGAATATGATATTTTAATCTACACTCTCGAACTAAAACCTACTTTTGCAGTGAAAGCAGAATCTTAAGTTTATTGTAAATCTCTAAGGATCAAAGTTGAGTTTCGGATCTTAACCCCAGTAATTAACATTGTCCATAAAATTAAATACGCCGAGGATGTTTTGTTGTCTACAACTTGGATTAAAAATAGCTATCAAATAATTCACTTGCATACTGACCAAATCTTTTAAGTAAAAAAATTATAACAATAATGAATCCTGACAGTGTTTCTGCACAAGTTCCGGATATTGCTGATGGAGTTAGGTAAGTAGAGATTTTATACAGACAATAATAAATGCTTTTGTATTTTTAGCAAGTACGCATTTTAACCTCTCTTTACTATTGTGCTAACCAAGTCATACGCGTTATAATCTCTCCATTATTGTGTGTTTAGCAAGTGTACGCGCCATAACTTTAATATATTCAAAAGCAAATTATATTTTAATATTACAATATCAGAAAGTATGTATTTAGCAATAACAATACCTTCACTAATTCATCGAAAGGAACTTCGTTCCATCCGGGTGGCCTTTGACACCTCTCAAGTCTTTTTTTAAAATATTGATTATATCTTCATTCATTTATACTGCAGAAATAAAATTAAAAATTTTAATATGAAAAGAACTATAAACGTATTACTGCATAATAACCTAGGATACAAGAAAATCAAAAGTAATCAATAATTCTTAAAGAAAGACTACAAGAAACAAAAAAAAATACGAGCAATCTGTCCTGTGATTTTTAATGAAGTAACAACTAACATTTTATTTATGTCATTACCGATCTTATAAAAGCTAAGAAGTATTTACTTCACTGAGGAAATTTTTCACATTACATTAAAAAATTAAAATTACAGGCATGTCTAAAACAAACATTCTTTGAAACGTTGTTTGAGTTCACTTTCGCAAATTACTTTGAATAAGATGATTAGAAAGGAAACAAGATCCTTGACAGCTTCCTATCAGTCTATATTTTTAACTTACCTATTATAAGGTAGTGTCTTATTTCTTTGAAGTTTATGTTCTTTTGCAATACAAGTTTTTGAATATGTTTTTAAATCTATCTTTCTTTACAAAAATATATTACTACCGTATTTACCTTGCTATATTGCCACCTGGCCATAAATAGATTTCTGTTACTAAAGTAACAGGTCTTTGGTAAGGCTGGCGGGGTCTTGGAGTTCTTTAAAATCAATCTGAGCTTGAAAATATAAAACAAAAACACTTATTTTTCGCAATTTCTTATGATTGTAATAGATTACTTAGTATTGTAAACTTACAATGCTATGTCTGATATGTAATTATCTATACAAATAAATAAGTAGGAAGGGTCGGTTTGTAATTTTAATTTATCAGCTTTTCACTTAATGCAAATGAATGTATATAGGATACTTACAACATTTTTTTTCTCTTTGTTTCGGCTAATCTCTAGCTCATGATATAAAGATTTTTTAGACTACTTTCGCCCCACGGCATTGCCCGCGTTTGATGTCATAACCACGCGGTAGGGCTCAGCTAGTAAATAAATATAGATATGGAAAGGTTGCAATACACACTTAAAAAGTATCGTTTAAGTACCTATACGTACCAATTTCATACAAGTTTAATAATAATACTACACAAAAGGAGGTTTATACAAAACTGTTCTTATGTTACATTGCAATTTTTTTGCCTGCATCTTACCCTAACGCACAAAAGGTACAGTAAATAAGGTATAATTTTTCATAGTTTATTAAGGGTCGGCGCATGCGTGACATTAAGTGGAGGCGCCAGTGAGGCGGGCCCAGTCATCTCTCGTCAATAAAGGAAGCCAAAGAGCAATCAACTAGGCGCTTACAAACAATATGTTTAATAAATTGTTATAGATTGAAGAACATAAACTCTCGGGTGGGAGGGTCTTGCATACGATGTCTGAATTTAGTTAGTTACTTAAAATATGATGGAAAGAAAAACGTTATGTTGCTTATCTATTGTAACGTCGTTGCTTACGATGAACTCCGAAACTATCAAACCGATATTTATGTTTTTAATGTGTGTTTTGCTGGTGTTTAAAATAGTCAATATCAAAAAATTAACATCACGCTTAGACCGATTGCGTGGGTCAGCTACTCAGTATTTTTATCTGCTGAGCCATGGTTCGTGAGAATAATTCTCATCTAGGACAAATATTTGTGTAATAACATAATCATTAACTACTACAGAGATCGCTCGGGTGTCGGATTTCTCTGGTTTTGTTTGTCTTACATTATTTTTGTCCAGTGTAGTCTTTGCATAGATTTTATTTATGTTGACGTTTTATGTTAATTTTTAACTGTACCTACAGCGAACGTTGTTCTAAAATTTTGGGATTTTTCATTAAGTATTAAATATTTCAACTATGTTATGTTGCTTTTGTAAATATTTTCATAATATAGTACCTTATTATTTTTACGTATTTATTTATTTACTACATTTAAGATTGCAATTTATAGTTATAATTAGTATTTACAATACAATCTACCTTCGGTAAATAAAGCTTAAATCTCATGTACGAGCTTCTATTAGTAATTAAATTATATTTGAAACCTTCGCGTCATTGATTTTAAGCGTTAACAAAATTTGCTAAAGGAAATTAAATTGAATAAACTTGAATCACTAACGGATGTTAAATTGAGAGGATATCAAGTCACCGATGCTATTTACTTTGTAAATATTAAAAGGCCATTAATAAAATATCTTCGTCCGTAGAGGAATGCTCACTGGAGAAAATATTGAACATGTTTCAACGTCAAACTATGAAAAATTGGCAATATCAAAATGAATACGGCCAATCTACGTAACTGGATTGTGTCACTTTTATTGTATGTCACGGTCAGCCATTTTTCAAATAAAAATGAAGGAATTTTACCATCGAAAGAGAATCTCTTTATTAAGATAAAAGCAAAAGTTCGTGACGATGGATGTGTGAACTTTGTTATTTTGAACAGCAGAAGGGATGTCAATTATTATAGTGTAGAATTGTCCTATTTAAGAGTTTTATGATTCACATCCTTAGTAAACAGCAACTTTAAAACAAAATTTACTCCATATGAAGAAATATCGGAGGAGATAAAAATTCATATAAATAATGATACAGATTATTATCAATTACAATGAGTTAACTATGAATATTTTTGCATCTTGGAAAACACAACAATTTTATCTATAAATCGTAGATGTAGGTAATTTACAAGGAAGACTAAATAACACTTGCACGCAAATAATGTAGGCTTGACTGAATACATTTATTAATTTACTAGTGATAAGAGACACAGCTTACAAACGATAAGTGTCTAAATCCATGAGAATAATTATGCAATGGGAGTAAAATTATTGGATGATTACAATCTATACTCAGTTCCAAACTATTTCAATGTACAATACAGAAGAGTTAATTATGTACCTTTATCAAAACATCTGATCGTTTAAAAATTAAACATTCTGGCGATCTGTAATTTTCATAAATATTAAAATTTTATGGTAATTTTGTTCAACTTGTGAAGAAGATGGATTTATACATGACTTCTTAGAAACACCTTATGTTATCATGTGCCATATGTAATCAACGAGATATCGTCTCCTCTTGCGATATCTAATATTTATTTGTGATAGACAGTAATATACTGGAGATATATCACTTACAATGTATTACATTTTACATTTTAAAAATTGTTTTCTTAAAAACTTATCTTTACCTATTGAAACTGCCTTTTTCATTTTTTAAAGTATATTATGTACCGTGGGCAAAACTTATACTCATGCTTAGTAATACCTTCAGTAATAATTAACTGTGTTAATTAATTGGAAAACAAGTGACTTCACTGTGGTAGTGATAAGTGAATTTGTACTTAAATACCGAAGCTTAAGAGTGCTTAGTTTCGAGTCTCGTTATCTGTCTATTTTATTTGTGTTAAACCGATCTTAAATAAGCAGGTCCTCAATTCGTCAGTATCTTTTGTTACTTCAGAACTCCGTCTCACATAGGAACTGATTTGGCTTGTTTTTGACATGTTAGAGCTGGGGGGGGTCACTCGGGAAGGTACCATTCACTTTGTATGCCACAAGTTTTTCTCAGTTTTCCATCGTATTTTCTCGAAGTATTGATTTTTAGAAACTGTTATTTATTAATTTGGGACACTCATCAAATCGACGTGTTTCACTCCCTATCCCGCTTTTTCCTGCCACTATCAGAATTTGGTTCAATAATAAAAGTTGGGGGTCTCGTCAAAACGAAGCTGTGTATAAACTTTCAGCCTGTTATTAATCACTGAAATCCCTTGTACGTGGGCCCGTGGACTATATGACACACACACAAATATGCACAAATGTGTGTACATATGTCAAAGTTGAACTAAAAAGATGATTATTTATTGTCTATACTGTTATACTGTATATTAAAAGTAGCCATGATGAAATCTTTGATAAAAGAGAAAAGAAACTCTAAAAAGTTCTAACCTCTGGGCAACCACTAGTTATATTAAATATACATATCATCATTAACAGGAAAAGATTTATAAAATTGAACATATTTCAGCAGCGTCAACTTGCTGAATTATAATATTCGAAAATAGCGCAAAGGTGTAGGAGAAGAAAATTAACTAGAAGTTTAAATTTATTGAAAATTGCTCAACATCTATTCCTTGAGGTCTCTCACGATGTAGGTATAACCAACCAATGTTTAAAGTGATGTAAACATTATTTTAGTTTATGTAGTATGTCACTGACCTTTTTTGCATTCTTCAATTTCTTCATCCGAATTGTCTTCGCAGTCTCGTTCCAGGTCGCACACCCACATTCTTGGTATACACTTGCCATTGGCACATTGGAACTGCTTCAGCGAACATATGGCTGAAAAGAAATAAAATAGTTTACTATTTATACGTCTTTAAACTAAGGTCCCTTATAAAACTGATTTACGGGATAAACACAAAATAATTTGAGTCCTATGCATATTTTTGTCTACAGAGATGCTCCTTGCTATAAAATAATAGTTTAAGCTATTAATAAGTATATCTTAAAGATATTATAATAATATATTTTACGATAAGTCGTTACTTTACATTTCTGCTGCAGCTGCAGCCAATGTGCCCTCCATTCAAACTATATTGAAAGTTGGTTGGACTGCGATTTACTTGTGCGTTACGATTTTACGCTTATATTAGTTAAAACACACAAACATACTTTAAATATACCATGTGTGAGTGTTAAAAGAAAATATCACAAAGTGATTTTTAGAATAAGTGATAGGTATTACGAATATTTGACTTAACATTGTCACTATTTTTTAGGAATTTTTACGCATTAAGACAAAACACATAAGCGAAAATAAAATATAAGAATATAATCATCGAAATAAAATCTCTTTAATCAGATACAAACAAAATTTAGTCAGGATGTATGAATCTGTTATTTTGAACGTACAAGCAAGTTGCAGTCCAACCAACTCTCAATATACTCGTACTTTGAATCGACGGCTGCAGTTGAAATGTAAGCGACTTATCGCTTGATATATTCTTAAAATATCTACGTGTCGTGTCAGATAAATGATAAAGTGCATTGTTGATGAGGAATACTTTAATTTACACTTAGTTTCAATACAAGTGGACTTAAACAAATTCGCTCAGATGTGTATTCCAATGTTCCCCCTTCAGGCTGTCAGGCTAGTCTATTTTTTTCAGTTCAATGTTACATACTCGCTATTGACTGAAAGGGCTGAATATATAAATCGTATGAAATAAAAAAGAAACGTGTTTTATTTCTTTTTATCACATTGGGATCCCCATCAACTGAAATGATGCCATCAAAGCCGGTGCGGTGACCGCACTCTCATAAAAAATGCGCGCTTAATCACACTCATGAGTTCAATTTATGCACACCAATTTCACCCATTTTCTGGTACAAACTTAAACTGGAATAAATGTTGGAGCAATTGCTTTGCAAGAGCTACAATTCGCAGCTAGTGGGAACATGGATCATTCTGAGAGTGAACACATTGAAAAGCGGCATCTTATTTAGATAAATAAGTACCGGACTATATTTTCTAACGAGAATTTAAAAGAGAAATGAGTATATTCTAGAAGCTTTAATTGATTTAAGTAAATACTCATTCTTACAAACGTAGTGTTAATACTAGAAGTGTTTATGTACTTCTGATTTAAATGTGCTCGTAGAACCTTAGTAGTCAAATTTGATTTATTTTTAATTAATTTATTTTTATAATAAAAAATAAACAATATCAAGACAACACTACCACAGATCATCGCAATTTCTAACAAATTTCTTAAAACCATTCATCATAGTGTGAATAAATTGTGTACTTTAATTACTTAAAGTTTTATAAATACTACTAATTAACTATATCCTAGTAAATGTTAAACTGACAGAATAGTACAACTATATTCTCATATTTTACACCTTGCCTATACCTTCCTTCCTAAAAACATAACTTATAAAAACGTCTCCAAAATTCCTTTAAGAATATAAACAATAAATTCTGATAGATAATCTGTAGAAATATCTCCAAAATTCCTATAAGAATATAACCAAGAAATTCTGATAGATAACCTATAGAAAGGTCTCGGAAATTCCTTTAAGAATATAAACAATAAATTCTGTGTTCGATGAAATTGAAAACAATATTTCATTCATATGTTGCGATAAGATAACCTACACATCGCCTGATTGTCAATGAGGTTGACATTTTATAACACCTATCACTACAATTTTATACATATATCAAAAACTGATAATAATCTTAATTTTAAATCCATATAATTCTTATTACTCATAGTAATCCTCGCTAGTACATAAATCATAAACGTTAAATATTTTAGTGATTAATTTTTCTGATTCACGCAGCTATCGCATCCGATTTGACTCATGAACTTGACTCTTAATATCTTGTTTAAAATATAAATATTTTAAATAATGTTAAGTGGAATTGGAATCTTTAAATATAAAATTTACCACAAACTCAACGCGTAATAACGTCATGTTTAACATAAAACATACGTCTGAAAATATTTATTTCTATTACAACCAAGCTGCGGTGGCCAAACACATTCAAAGATAAACACAATAGAAGAAAATGGCCTATCAAAACTTGGGCTATAACTCAACCGCGGGATACTCCTACAATGTACAATCGGATGTGTATTTCCTTTATCCTAAACAGCTTTTATAAGCCCATTATGTAATGGACGCAAAGAGTCAGCCAGTCAATACAATCGGCGAGACTATCTTCGTTGTCCGGCCTTCGTTGATTTATACGGTAATATTTCGGGAAGCGCGATCCAATTCCATATATATGCGGTTGTATAGTATTTATTTATAGTGAACCGAATAATAATTTATATCAAAATTATGTAGGACAAAGTCATTATTGTCAAGAAAATGATTAAACCATTATACCTAAATGTAAAAATATGTTTAATTCTAATGATTTCATTTTGTTGAACAGATACAATTAAATGTAAAGTCCGATAGCATTCTTCGCTAAACTATAATAAAGTACGCTAATTGTCTAAAATCAGCTTTAAGCGCTAATAAATTACGAACACAATTATCAGGTCATCCACAAACAAGTAATTCTTTTTTCTTCTACTAGTTCCAAAACTGTTTAAAATAATGGGATAGGTAACAAGATTGATGGATTATAAGTGGTCTGAGAGGGACACTAATTTATCTTAGTTGCATTAAGTGAAGGTTTGTTCTAGTTTAAGTGCGTCAGTGGTGTGGCAAGTTAAGGCGTGTAGCAGCCTGTCGTTCGAGCGCACCCGTTCGTCCTGACATCCAATCTGTGTCTAGGGCTCTCGTGTCTGTCTCATTGAGAGCAAATCGCTTGCGTCTGAGGGGACTGGTTCCACAAATTTGTATATTACCGTTACCGGCACTGGCAGTTTTAAATAAATATTTATATAATAGTTGTTTTACGGACTGAAATACTGCGTTCGAATAGCTTCCAATGCGTATATGAGAGCAACAGTAACAAATCTGATCTATCTGAAATTCTATCAAATTGGTGTTTTCATAAAAGTTATCAAAGCTAACCGTACGTTTTTTTTAATGTGTAGGTGGCAAACGAGCATACGTATCGCCTGATGGTAAGCGATTACCGCCGCCCATGGACACCCGCAACACCAGAGGCATTGTAAGTGCGTTGCCGGCCTTTTAAGTTAATTTCAGTTAATGTTTATATATTTTATATCCACCAAAAGATGTCCACTGCTGGACATAGGTGAAAAAATACTCATTTTATTTATCATTTTATATTTTTCATATACAATATAATGATAAAGTCTATAAATATCTCATTGTATAACAATAACTCCTTCTTATAAGTAAAAGTACATTGCACTGATAATAATGAACTACTTTACAGCATTGAAATATATTAGATGATTTTACTTACCTATACAAAATGCTTTATATTAGTATGTTCTAAGTTCTTAGTTGAACCGTGTAAAATTATGAAATCTAGTGTACCGGAGCTCAAACCATCGTTTATCTTAATCGTGACACTTTTCTCGTTAAGCTAAATGATCCAACGTTCGTAATTATGCTCCACAAAATTACATGATCGTTTAAACTCGCTGCCAGAATTAACCCTTATTTACTGTCAATTGAATATATTGTAATGTCCTAATTAGAATTAACTGCAATGAAAACTGAAAACCCAAACCAGATGGAACTAATACATTTATTTGTTATTCGATTTGACTCTCGGTTCGGACAAGGGTTTTGAGCGATTGTAGATCTACTCTTCCGTCCTTGTTATTTCTAGTGTCCATTAAATTATCCCTTTCCTTTTCAATTTGGCTTTAACTATTGTGTTTTTAAGCTTATTTTTTTTAGGCTAGAGACAAGGAGACTTCCATTTAAAAGAAAAAATAAATGGCTTTTCATTTAGTTTATAGTAATTTTTATAGCGAACACAGCGTTAACTATGCATTTTAATTAAGTTTTAAGTAAATGCTTTTAGTAATAACTTCAATCAACAACCCATAGTGTCCCACTGCTGGTATCAAGTCTCCTCTCAGGAGGGTTACCTTGCCGTTTGATGTTTTTAAGCCTCCCAAAGACTGCCAACTAGGCTTTACGGCTGTTGTCCTACGATAACAACCGGGACCTACTGCTTAATGTGGCTTCCAAATTACGGAGACGCTCATGGTATTGTGCCACCAGCGGTCACTTATCTAGGTATTGACCGCGCCGTCGATCCTTACCCTCGGCGATTGTTTCTAATCACCGAGTACAGCTGGGCTATGAGCGCCTCGTAGTAATAATTTATTGGGATTTATTTGAAGAAAAAAAATGTAAAGATGTTCTAGTTTATTTAACTCATATAATTAAAAGTATAATTTTCTAAACTCTGCTAATTATTCAGATCTTTATTTTAGTAAATTTCTGTTCATTTCGAGCAAAATTTAATAAACGTTTTCATCGCTGTTCTTCCAAGAATTTTCGCAAGCACAGAATTATTTAATTAATTAAAAAACGGGGCTAAGGAATGCGGTGGTCCTACTTTTTTGGTTAAGCTTTCATCAAATTATCAACTTGAAACTCTTATCATTTTATATTATACTGGTTTTACCCCAAGGTAAAACCGTTAAATATTTTGTCAAAAGAACAAAACATGTAGATATGTATGCTTGTTTTGTTCTCTTGACAAAACAAATAAATGTAGCTCTTATCTGCCTATTTTGAGTACTTAAGTGTTATTTAACATTTAAGTAATCTCCATAAGTAGTAATCTGCTTTGTGAGGTGTACAACCTGCATTTCGCGTTGAAGAATTTCATCCATAACATTGAACCGCTAAACTTAGATAGACTGAAAATCCGAACGAAAAACGTCTTAGTTTTTTATGGCTTTCGCTTATAGTAAGCGAAATTTTATTTATATATGTATATATTTAAATTCCTTAAAAATAATTAATGCAATATTTTTTTTATTATTCAAACATGTTATATTCAAAATAGAAAACTAAACACTTGAGACACTGCAAGTGACATGTACTTAAACACTGCATACATTAATGGTACAAGCAATGCACAATATTACAGAAAACCCCACAACTCTATTAATTGCAATGCCTTTTATTATAGCACTAACTCTAACTGTTTCATAGGATTTCTTGCATTTATATCGCCTTATAATTCAACATTAACTCTGAACGGCAACCTCATAAAAAGTTAGCCTTTATTAAGAACTTGTAAAAACTAAAAGTAAGATTAAGTCAAGTGAATGGGATTCAGCGTCTCGGTAGTACATAAGCAGAAGGGATAAAGGTACATTATATCAATAAGCCGACGATACTGCGGCCAATTTATATCCAGCACTGGATAAATGCTTGCCGACCACTGAGTTGGGATCCTGCGTTTGAATACAAATGGAACGTTTATCCCTGAAAGCCAATCTGTATGCAAATTACAGGTCCGCTTAACTATTCTCGTTAGTTGCTCATTTTCAGAACGTCTGCATTTTCAGTTGCCTGAAATATAATCCTTTCTATTGTAGCTCGATGATTGATAATCTTCATTTCACTGTAACGACAGGATCAGTTGAAATGGCTTTTGCTCAAACTGCTACTGATGTAGCTACACAGGCAGATATGAATGCAAATTAAGTTCTTGTCAAAGGAATAAAGTTTTACCCTAACAGTATTGACTCGATAAGTTGTCAGGATCGTTACTTTTACTCTAGAAACATTTTAAAACCGAAAGAATTATTTTGCCATTAACTTTCCGAACGCCTTGTGATTTTAGTGCCGTAGTGAGATAAGTTGTTGTCAACTTTTCCATCCCCTTTTTTCCGGTTCCGCTAATGCGCAAACTTTCCTTCAGATACGCCGACACGCCTTGCAAAGCTACTTGTTCAAAAATTTATGAAACTTCTCATAAAGTAGCTAAACTCGCTTTAATGAGAATAAGAAAGTATTAATAGTGTTTTCAAAAAAATTATACACCGAACAGGAAAATGTTATGTTATAAAACTTTGACGGAAGGGGTTCCTCAATCTCGTATTTTATAAGCTTTTATTTTTTAGTTTCCTCTGTCCTGATGTTTATCTGTAATCAAATCTTGCAAGTTAAATTTGAACTATTTCCCAATTTCCGATTGAGCTGAAATTTTAAATATACCTTTAGTTCTGATGGCCATGCCGTTATATATATTCGGTATTATTATCAATTCAAAATGGCCGCCGTAACAAAATGGCGATGTACATGTTTCTGACAACTCACCCAATATGGGTATTAAATAATAAAAGCTTGTCTTAAAAAAAATACTTTTTTAAATAAATCACTTGTTTAAAGTTTTAGTTTTTAGAAAGATAATATAATCTCACAATATTCCGCGATTTTTTTTATCGTATGTTGCTTTGATTTATTTAAAAACTTTAGGTTAAGTAATGTATTGTCTTTCTTGATCTTAATCCTACCACCAGTCTTAACTTAAGAGCCATTTCGTGAATTCCAACAATATTCAGGAATATTTATCATAATCTATACCCTAAATAAATAAAGTTTGATGTGTCTGTTTGCAATATCAAAGTAACAGCTTTTCCCTCCAAAATAAAGGGAGGATCCTCCGACCAGGCCTGGCCTACCGGAGGCTCGGATTGAAACCTAGGTGTTAGTTTATAGTACAATAATAATCATTTATTTAAACATACCTCAAAATTCTTTAATATTCCAATTGCTTTGCTGCCATAGGGTTCGCTTTGTCCATTATATGAAGAATATCATAAAAATTATGCAGTTAGCACTTATTCCACAATAAAATGTCAAAAAGTTATTATTTAAGCACTGAGATATATTATACGTAGGTTTAGTAATTAATAACATACTGAAGTCTGATATTATACGGTGTTCTAAACTTCTTAATATAAAGACGACGCTATGAGGAGCTTAATCATGAACTGCGTGGTAAGTAATATTTTACAAATGTTGAGCCAGAATTCAACAGTAAAGCGAGCGAGGTAGATATCACAATTGAATCTGTGTAATTGAGAATACTCGGAGAGAAATGTAGTATGAGTTAGCTCATTAGTGAGTATGAATAACTTGTTCAGAACTTTATTAACTACAGTTCTACAGTGAGTCATCACCACAGAGAATTGCAACAACTTTGTATTTAGACCACCCTAAGCGATGCAAGAGAACCTAAAATAGTATGCAGAACTTTAAGTTTTCAACTATCAATTTTAAACATTTAAAATGCTTCTTTAAGACATTTTCTGCAACTTTTGTTACATTAAAATAATAATGGAAAATATGTTACCAAACCAGCTTTTATTCTAGCTTTTAAGTAAGCAATATAAAGAGTAATTATCAACGGACTTACTAATATTCTTCTAGAATATTATAAACATTTGCTTATTTTACAAATAGGCTATGGATTGCTATCAACTTATAGAGTAACTTTCTAATTTTATTCCAAATTCGAATTCCCTTCGTAAGACGTAAATTTTCACGTTAGAATAATAATAATAATATCTTTATTGTACACCATATTATTTTAAAAGGTAACACAAAAACTAATAATTCGTATGCAAATTGCATGAAAATCAATTTTGTAGTTTAGCTATGAAAGCGGTACAGAGATACAGATAGACAAAGTTGCTTACACACAAGTATAGAATAGAATAGAATAGAAAACTCTTTATTTGTACATCGTTTTTCAAATTTATAAGAGAGTACAGAGATGAATAATATTTATTGTAATGTACAAAGGGCTTTATTGCAAATATATTTACTTACTTATATAAAACTAATTAGTATACCCTACCCATTGATAAAACCATAGCATAATAATTTTATAGTATGTATTACTAATTGCTTTTTAGACTTTCGCGACTGTCACACATAGTTTTTGTTGTAGGTATAGCGACTTATTTTTTTACACCACTTTACACGTGACCACGAGCGATAGAACCCGGTCAAAACGTCGGGTTATAGAAGGTATTATAACCATTTAAATAATTTTATCTCGAATAAGTCAATAAAAACTCATCTCCTAGCCCATGTTTTTCCATATTCGGGTCGGCTACTGGTTCAACCAGTTTTACCTGAATATCAGTTTTTCCACGGAGCGACTGGCATTATGCCTCTGCAACCCTGAGAGCGAACTTAATTCGAAGGTTGAACCAGTTATCAATATTTGTTGTTACTAACTTTCCAATAACGATTGCCATTGATGTTCATGACAACCGGGACCGACGGCTTAACGTGCTCTCCAAGGCACGGGCGGGCAACACCGCTAAACTCCATACTCCGGGCTCTTATTGAGAATTTCTTGTAAGAAAAACCCAACGGACCGAGACCTCTTGACAGTCGCATATGCTAACTGCTAGACCAACGAGGCAGTCATAAAAACTATTTATTAATAGTTGTCGAGATATTGTGTTTGAAAATATATATTTCATTGATTTATAGTACATATTGTGCGATGTGGAAATGTTTCCACTGAGGCAGTTTCGAATTTGGATGCCTTGTTATTCTATACCCTTTTCAAAGTAAGCATTGAATCTAAAATAACATTTTATCCTGCCATGTAATAGTTTTGTGTATACAAAATGAAATATTATTTACCAGAAATATATTGAATATTCGTGTTAATATTATTAAACACGTTTGAAGTCAAATTGGTATCGTTGAAACGTAGTCAACTACATAATATGAAGGTAAATTGCAAACAAAAATCGTAGTTATTCTGAATACAGGAGGGATTAAAATCGAACATTCGATTCGTAATTGCTTCCAATTGAACCCATGTTATAGGGACATCCATGTGTACGATGCTATGGCAAAGGGCAGCGGCAGTGAGACTTAATGACTACGAACCAATACTGAATCGAGGTCAACGTTAAGTGTCGCATTGGACTTGGCAACCGACCCTTCATAGAGCAGTATTGTGTGGTCAAGAATACAACGAGCAATAAAATGAATAAAAATACTGAAGACGGTATCTTTTACAGGTTTTATGTGCAAATGTGTTAGATATTAAAAGCACCACACATAAAAGGAAACATACAAAAGTATCAATATGCAAATTTGTTTTTTTTCCTTTAATAAAAATTGTATTCTTTTATTTTCACTTTCACGGCAAAGTATTAAAAATAAAAATTTAAAACCTATAACAAAACTAGGTACTTATATGAAAAGGGGGTCTAAAAACACGAAACAAGAAAGTAATCGAGATAGAAATAGTTATTTATGGGGTATAGTTTTTTAAACTTTATTTTTGTGTTGCAATTGTAAAATATTCACAATCCAGGAAATTTAACAGCAAGAAATATTTATTACGTTTAATTCGCGGATTTACTATTATTGAAGTTATGTAATAAACATCATCTACACAATATTCTACTACATGCATTATTTGCTTTACAGAAGATTTTGAACGCGATGATATAAACAAATTATTTGTCACAATAAATTTTATTTTATTCATAATTTTATTTATTTATACTCGATGCAGTATTATAAAGAGAAATGGAGTAATAAAATGCTTGTTTTTAGGTCATAAATGGTTTTGAATCATTTCTAGGTGGTATGGCCACAAAGTAAAAAACGGATCCCTTTTAGGATCACTTTGTGGTCCGTCTGTCTGTCTTCTTCTCAAGACCCTTTTTCTTTCAAATACTCAGGTCTACTGTCCCTTAGAGCACTAAAAAAATAAACTTCTAAGCCAACGCAATTAAAAGATACAGCCGTTTATGCTGCAAATTTTGGACACTTGCAAGGGAATCAAAACCTACAGGGTACGTCACGTGAATTCAGAATCTTGAAATTAGACATGAAGTAACGTTTTGTAGCACACATAAAGGATCAATTTCGAAAACCTTAAATTTCTAGTTACATCACATACTTACTCAATATTTTATTTTTAATAATTACAAACTTATTATCCTTTTCCTCTCGAAGGCGTAGAGGTATGAAGTTGAAACTCATATCAAATACTTAGGTTTAATTGCCTTTAAGCTGTGAAAAAAAATCTACTATAAACCTACAGTTTTATAATAAACAGTAAGTGTGTTATTTATTCTCTGCCCAAAAATCAATGCAAGGAGAGAGTTTGTAATTGGTTGAAATCCTTAAATTATGATGCTACAGAAGAACTTCTTAGAGTCTCCATACTGTAACAAGTGCCATATCATATGTACACGCACACTATTATACATACACGCACATACTAACACATAAATACACATACACTCACACATACACTCTCACATAGTTACTTTCACATATATTGCTTAGCTGTAACTAACAATTTAATAGTCTTTAAGTTGTATCTTTTCTTCCTCTTTGGCGATCCACTCTGTGCAAATGTAAGAGATGTATAATCTGAGAGAGCACTGGTACCCGTAACACAAGTTAGATCTTATCATGGGTACCAGAGTTCTACTCCCATTAACACTGCCATTGTTTTTTCTATATCTACATTTTTATGTCCGCATAAAATAGTGTTATGTCATCTTTGAGTGAAATAAATTATTATTATTATTATTTTTATTTTCACATTTTATTAATCTCCCTAAACGGGGTTTTTTTTTTTTCGATTTCACGGGCCGTAGCCAAGTGTAATCAGGTTTAAGTGATGGTGTATGTGGATGAACTTGAAGATGTAGTGAGGAATTTGCGAGTAAGTCTACAGGTATTTAATAAAACTGCTTTTTGAAGCAAGTACAATGAGTGTTGTGGCATTTCTAAAATGTCTAGACTACGGTGAAGGCTTTTAGGTACTATTCCGGTTGCAGATATAACTATTGGGACTATATGGATATTTACTGCTTGCCATTGCCTTTTCAGTTCTATTGCCAGATCTTGATACTTGGTAAGTTTTTCAGCTATTGTAGATTGTATATTATGGGTGTTCGGGACTGCTATGTCTATGAGATATACGGTTTTGTTTACTTTGTCGTGAAGTGTGATGTCTGGTCTATTGAAGTGAATGGTCTTGTCCGTTATGATAGTTCTGTCCCAGTATATTTTGAGGTTTTTGTTTTCTAGTACTATTTCCGGCTTATATTTATAATAGGGTATCTTTTTGTCTATAAATTGATGTTTGTGGGCAAGGTGTTGGTGAACTATGGTGGCTACTTGGTCGTGTCGGTGTTTGTAGTCTGTTTGAACTAAACATTTGCAAGCTGAGGTGATATGTTGAATGGTTTCAGGACAGGCATGGCAGCGTCTACAAGAGTCTGTGGGGAGATTTTGTGCGCGTATTATGTGTTATTGGTAGTTTAGGGTATCGATCACTTGGTCTTGAATAGCAATCATGAATGCTTCTGTCTCTGGGAATAAGTCCCCACGCCGTAGCCATTCGTTTGACGCAAATTTGTCAACGTGAGGTTGCTGCAGGTCTTGGCGATGTCTGCCATGTAGAGATTTCAGTTGCCATTTAGCAATCTTTTCCTCTAACTGAAAAACACATTCATTGCACTGTGGGTTTTGGTCTGCTAAGTTAAGTGGTGTTAGACGTTTGTCTGCAAGTGTTACAACTTCGTGTAGTATTGAGTGTTGTGATTGTTGTTGAAAATATTGTCTAAGTGATCTAATTTGTCTGTTATGTAGATTAGAAACATCAATTATGCCTCGTCCGCCTTCTGCCCTTGGTAGTGTCATACGTTGTATGCAGGATCTAGGATGGTGTTTTCTGTGTGCTGTTAAGGTTGTGTTTATGGTGCGTTGAAGGTTGGTGAGTTCAGTTTTAGGCCAGTTTATTATACCGAAGGAGTAGATTAGAATGGGGATTGCGTAGCTATTAATCGCTTTAACTAGGTGTCGGGAATTGAGTTGTGAACGGAGAATGATATTAAGTCTATGTTTGAATTTCTGTTTTAGTGTATCTTTGGTTTCTTTCTGATTAATTTGTCTGCTTTGCTGGAATCCTAGATATTTGTATGAGTTGTGAGGTCCTAGAGGTTCGATTATTTCACCTGATTGTAACGTGAAGGTGTTTGAAGTAATTTCTCCATTGATTACTGTGAAGGTTTTACACTTATCAATTCCAAACTCCATATGAATGTCATTTGAAAAAGATTGCGTAATGTCTGCTAGGCGGTGTAGTGATTCTGTGCTGTTTCCATATAATTTAATGTCATCCATGTACATGAGATGTGTAAGGTTTGTTTTTTTGAGTGGTGTTGTGATAGTGTAACCTAGGCAGGATTTATTTAACATTTGAGAAAGGGGATTGAGAGCTAGGCAGAACCAAAGCGGGCTAAGTGCATCACCTTGGAAGATTCCTCTGCGTATTGGAATTTTAGCTACTTCTGTGTTGGAATGTCCTTTGATATTTAATTTTGTGGTCCAGTGTTGCATCGAGGTTTGTAAAAAGTCTATTATTTTTGGGTGAATTTTATAGAGTTGCAAGACATGAAGTAACCAGCTGTGTGGAACAGAATCAAAGGCTTTCTTGTAGTCTATGTACATCGTGCTAATATTTTTCTTTTTTGAAATTGCTAGTTTCATTGTCACTGAGTCTATAACTAACTGTTCTTTGCAACCTTGGCTACTTTTACGGCATCCCTTCTGTTCTTCCGCAAGTATGTTATTTTCACTAACATGTCGATGAATTATTTCTGCAATGCACGATGTAAATATTTTGTATATCGTTTGTAAACATGTAATAGGGCGGTATTTAGCTGGATTCTGGATGTCTGCATCTTTTGGTATCATGTAGGTGAGGCCTTCAGTAACATATTTTGGCATTATGTCCGGTGTCTGAATGAAAGTGTTGATGTGTTTGTGTAGTAAGAGATGACAGGATGTGAATTTCTTATACCAGTAGTTGTGAATACGGTCGGTGCCGGGTGCCTTCCAGTTGTGCAGTTTTTTCAGAACGCTTACGAATACTTCTACAGATATTTGTTCAAAATCCATAGGTGTAATAGAGTTTGTTAAAGAGGCGTCCGTCTGGAGCCATTCAGCTTGTGAATAATGAAGTACAGGTTTTGACCAAATATTAGACCAGAATTCGTGCAGTTCATCAACAGGTACCGTTACTGAGCCTTGTGTGTTCCTGTTTGTGTATTGTGTTGTGTTTGAAGCTAGTTGTCTGTAAAATTGTTTTTCATTATTAGCAAATTGGTTGTTTTGTGTTTTTCTGAGTGTACAGTTAACATATCTTTTTAATCTACTTGTGGCTGCATTTAGCTTTTGTTTGAGAGTATCAAGAAAATGGTCATTATTTAAATTAGGTTCTTCGTGTTGTGAATGTATTTGGTGTTTATCTTTAATTTTTTCAATTAATCTTGTAAGTCTTTCACCCCTATTTCCTTTGATATATTCTGTCATCCTGCCAATATCTTTCCTTAAGTTTTGTATCTTGTTTTGCAACCTCTTCTGCCAGGACGGTATTTTTACTTGATTCTGAGTAACAATTGAGATATTTTCTTTAATTTTAGATCCGTTGCAGGTAGCCGCTGTGTAAGCAGCGCAGTATATAATGGTCTGAGTCAGTAAAAAATCTTGTTCAAGTGAAATGTGATTTGGTAGTATTTCGGTGTCGATAAAGTGGATTATTTTCATAAGTTTTGTAGAGATTTTTTGTTTTGGTATGTATGGTCGCGCCGTTGGCTCAATATATTTTAAATTAAGTATTGCTGTTCTAAAAATTTCTTTGATTTTTGTAGGCTCTAGAACTGTGGAATTAAACCGTACTCGATAATTTTGGGTTAACAGTGGTTGTGTGAGTAAATCTGTCTGTGGGTTATGGACTTCTTGTTGTAATTCAGTTGTTGATGTCATGTCTTGTGTTTGTATGCTACAATTTGCCTGGTTAGTATTTTGTAGATTAAAGGTAGTTGTTATATCGTTACGTATTTCTTGCTGTCTTTGATCACTAATCAATTTGTTGTTGAGGATTACCCGGAGTTGATCGGATATTCTTTGTTCGCTAACTTCTGACAAATCAGGGTGTTCTGCAATGACTGCTTGATACAGTGGTTTACGATAGGCTGTCGTATTTGATCCTAATTGTGTGATTTTGTAGTAATTTTTAATTATTGATTCGTTATACTCAGTTGTCCACCTTCTTCTCTGTGTTTGTGCTTCTGTATTATGTATATGTGTACTGGAATTGATTTGTGTATTTTGTGTTTGCTGTAGGTAAATGGAAACTTCATGTTTTATACTGTCTAACGTCTGTTGAGGTAGAAGTTTGTTTCTAATTATAGCTCGATATTGATCTCCCAGTCTTTGTTTAGATGCCTGCATTTGTGGGTACTTTTGTGTAAATTCGTGATGTAGGTGATTCAGGTATATTTTGCTAGTACTTAATTGTGTAGCTATGAGATACGTACGCCAGATGAATTCGTTCATTTCTCGTGTCCATCTTTTTCGCGTACGGTTTGTGTCTGAGGCGGGTGCAGGTGTAACGGCGCGTGCCCCCTGCACAACATCCTCGGACATAGCAGATTCAGTAATTGATGGCGTTGAAGATGTAAATGACAATGAGGATGATGAAGGTGATTCGAATGAATGAAATGGTGATTGAGTCAGTGAAGCGTCGCTTAAATTATCGGAGTCCGTAAGGATAGCTTGAGTCGTTTGACGAGTTTTTCTTCCCACACGGAGATTCTTCGCACCCCTGGGCTCAGTCACAGGCTGGCTATCGTCGTTACCACCACTGTTACTGGGTCCGCCGGGTACTTGGGGCCGTTTAGTACTGCTTCTTGTTAAAACCATATTTTTTCTTTTTCAGGGTTTGGAACCGTTGGTTAGAAAGGGTTGAGCCAAGATCTTGTGGGCTATTCGTTATTTATTGTGCATCCTTTTACAGGGTATAGTCGAGTTCTTGGTGACTGTTTGATAAGTTCATGCCTTCCCGTAAGCCCCCCCACCACGACAAGGTGGTCCCCTGGGGGGGTATTATTATTATTATTATAGTTTTGTACGAAACCCTCGGTGCGCGAGTCCGACTCGCACTTGGCCGATTTCTTTTAATATTAGGCTGCTATAAGTGAAATTAACGTAGTCTTTTATTTTGTCCTCGTTGTAGTTATCTACACTAATATTATAAAGAGGAAAACTTTGTTTGTATGTTTGTTTGTTTGTTTGTAATGAATAGGCTCAAAAACTACTGGACCGATTTTAAAAATTCTTTCACCATTCGAAAGCTACATTACCCACGAGTAACATAGCCTATATTTTATTTTGGAAAAAATAGGGTTCCGTAAGATATTTGGGTTTTTCGGACACAAAGTGTAAAAAATCAACCAGATAAGTTACTTATTTTGCGTACGCTGCCTAAACGGTAAAAGATAGAACCATAAAATGTTCCAATTAATCGTAGATCTTATAAATATCTACAAAAAAGTCCGCGACACACTATACCTATCTATGTCGAGTGAGGCACAACAACCATTTTTTTATTTAAAAATCTTGAATTTTGTTTGGACTACATTTAAACGCGTTTATTTTACTCATGCTATTAATCCTTATCAAAATAAATTATTTCATCACTAACTACAGTTTATGTAGATAATATTTGGTCATTGAATGATAAAAATTGGGCGTTTGGTTTTGAAGTTATGGCAAAATTAAAATATTACGATTTCTGCTGCACGGCCCGTTGCGAAGTGTTACTTATGAGGGGAGGAGGGGAGTTTAGATCTATGAGTTAGGTACTACTAATAGGAGCGGAGCACCAATGAAGACTGTTTCAAAATCGGGGAAATTTTTACGCTACAGGCAATATAAGACGTAAACGAGGTTGCGTGGGTCAGCTAGTATGTAATAAGAAGATAATCAAATGAGTGTCATTATATATTGACAATAATAGAAGAAACCACGAAGAACTAGATCTATAGCAAATCATAATATTTGTAAGACATTCGTCACTTTGAAACGAAATGGGAGTGTGACAAACTTTTCCTTTCCCCTACTGGGAATAACGTGTGTTACTGTATGATAGTACCTTCAGTATGATATGGTGAGTGATTGAGTACGATTTAAAGAAAGATTAACTGGGCAACATGTACAATGTAAATACGACAAAAGTTAAAGAACTATATACCTATTTGAGCAAGAATTACCGACATAGAAGACGCAGTGTCTTACTTTTATAATTATTTTTTAATAAAGAAAGACATCTTATAATATCACAATATAAACGGGTTTTTTTGTAAGCCAAGTTTTAAAAATTTAAGTATATTGTTTTCATAGAATGTTTTCTGTGTTCCTTATCTTTATTTGTTCTAATATTTTATCTGTCAAGAAAACATTGCACTCAGAAAACTTCAGTTTAGTTGTTTACTTTTCATCTGGTGATTGCGAGAACATAAACCATCATACCTTTCGAAAGAAACCACACGCCAAAAAGAAAACTCTTTTCTGCCATACTTTGTGCTTACAGCTCGCTCACAGCTACGGAGAATTTATAAAGAAATAGCAAAATATAATTTTTCCTCCGTCCAATATCACCGCAATAGCGAACACGGAGCCATCCATTACTAGGTGACGCGCGATGAGGGTCTCCAAATTGGTTATTTTAGCAACTGCGTACCAACGCTCCCGTTGGACAAATTCACCAAAGGGTTAGAGTTCACTGTGTTTTTTCCATTACAGGATTTTGTTTTTCATAATGTAGAAATATTTGGTTCAGACCAATTTGAAGTATCGACAATCCCTGATTGATGATAAAGTAGATGCTTCAAAATTATATAAGATTTATGCAGATAAATATGATTTTGAAATCATTAGTTTTAGTTGCGGTATTATAAATGTTGAATGCACATTAGAAAGGAATGAATAACCGTAGTTATAATGGTCTAGCAATTCTTTTTTTTTATGATATAGTTGGCAAACGAGCAGACGTATCGCCTGGTGGTAAGCGATTACCGCCGCCCATGGACACCCGCAACACCGGAGGCGTTACAAGTGCGTTGCCTGCCTTTTAGGAAGGAGTAAGCTCTTTTTAATTCTGCTTACCTCTTCAATTGCTGACGATTTGTATGAGGATAAGTTTTATTAACCTTTATCAGGATAACAAATAACAGTGTACTCTAGCACTCGATTTTATAGTTTAACAAAAAGAATGACTGTTATAAGCTTAAAGTATGTAGTCTGATGTGGAAAAACGGATGAATCGATTTTGAGTTAAACAATAGATTTTAGCCAACTTGCAACTATGACGTATTAAATGTAATTTCTTGGAGGATAAAATAAAGATTTTCTTAATTGAATCTCATATTTAAATGTAATATTTTAAATGTCATATGTACTTACTTACTAATTAGAAAAAAATGTTACAAGTAACAATTTCTATTGAAGCTATCACAAATAAATCATTTTTGCCAGCTTAATGCATATTCAATTCATAATCAGGATGGAATTATACACATAATCAATTTAGATAATTATGTAAAACCTCGTGAGATATAGCACGCGATATCTATAATCGAGCACAACAATAACGAATCACAGATACATAATAATAATATATTGCATTATCTATATTAATAAAGATATAAGTATAAGATTTGTGGTATTACATGCAAATATACATATCACAAATATTTACTTAATATAACTTTTAGCTGCTATGGCATTGTTGTATTTTTTTTATCATTCAGCCAATTAGCAATCAACATTCAACACTAACAAATGTTTCATTCCCAATAGATAAAACTTAACATATCATTTTCGAATTTTTAAGATTTTTTTCTAAGTCATGTTATGGAAATTTTCGTCAATTTTTTTTTTATTTCTTGTTGTTAATAGTATTTATAGGTATTGTATTTGTGAAATCGTTCAACGTAATCCTCCCAATTTATAGTTTCGACAACTTCAACCAAAAACATACCTACTTTTTTGCTTCAAAAGGACAGTAGAAAAGTGTCAACTTATTTAAATACGAATGAGAAAAGAATCCTTTTTACAACAAACATAAAAGCGTCTCTCTGGTCCCTTGACTATGTACACTAACAAATGGATCGAGCTGAAAAGTGTTGGCCCGAAGTACCAATGTGCTATATTTGCAGATCGTGTCTCATTCCTTAAATTGGTACCAAAAATCTTATCTAATATTCACTTGTCCCTCCAAATTTTTGGTGCTCCGTTACCTTATAACTGTAATTACACCTAACATTATTTACGATCTCAATTAATTAAGTAAACCTAATTAAAAATTGATTGATTAGTTGATTAGTTTCTCCGACTAACTTTGCTTTTATGTTTAATATTTTTTAAATTTGTCTTAGTATAATAGAGACTAAAAGGCATATAAAGTTATTTAAAAATGCAATATGGATTAGACTTTTTTAGTCGATTTTTGTAACACAGTGTTACCTAAGTATATTTTGATATTTGAAATGGTATACTTACTTAACTGTTTATATTGTTAACTAATCACACTGATTTTGATTTTTAAATTGAAATTATTAAAAATTACATTATAAATACTTAAGTAAAAAATTAAAATAAGACGTAGGAATTACAAATTACACGTAGGTCAATTTTAAAATACGTGTAAGTTACACAAATATTTGTTCAGTCAGAAGTAGGTAAAGAAAACCTATATATATTTATAATCTATGGAATGTAACTTTGTCATCTTTTGACAGTCGTTCGTGTTTTATTAAATCACCTGAGAACACAACAACGTTTTTATTATTTTAGCGCGAGTCTCGTTTAACAGATCGCTGCCTTGAGCATTGACTTTCCAAGTTTTGTTGTTACGCCTGCCTTATCTATCTTCCTTTTAGACTTGTATACTTTTTGAGACGACATATATATTTTTTGGCTTTGTAGAATAGACATAGCGTATACATTTACTTTTATAAATACAATTGAAACGAATGTATGTATATGATTTATGATAATGACAATGACTGCCTTCTTTATAGTTCTCACTATCCTTCAAAAAATAAGTCAATTACCTAAATGACCTTAATAGCTGAACCCCGCGGTGCTACTCGCGGTACGACAATAACTGCGGGCAACGTCGCCAGGCGAAGCCATATCTTTATAAATTGTAGCCTATGTGTTATTCTGATACATTAGTTATATTATTGTAAAGTTTTATCAAAATTCATTAAGTAGTTTTTGCGAGAAAGAGCAACAAACATACTCACATACTCACAAACTTCAGCGTGTAAAATATTTGTAGGATAAGTATAAATAGGTATACAGAAAGTACGGCTAGACAGGAATACTGGATTATCAAAGTTCAGGTATCTTGAATTACCTTCGTTCAGCAGTGGACGGCGATAGGTTGATACCTATTACGACTAAACGGATTTAGATATTAAAATTGTCACGCAATGTTTCATATCATTCATTGCTCATAGTTATGTAGTACTTTTGTACCAAGAGTAGTACTATATGTATTGCAATATATATTTTGTGCCCCTACTCACCAATTACATTGAGCTGTATTTATACCGTCATCCTTATTGCCGTACTGTCGCTCTTTATCAGAACCAGTTATAGACTATTAACGGTGGTACAAAAATAACTCGCAGCTTTAATATTATTTAATAAGGACCTGATAAAACTATATGCATATTTTTGAAACTATAATCGACTCCAACGTGCCTTATACTTATATAGATTTTCAGTTACGTTTAAAGCCGCGGGCAAATCTTAAGTACCTATATTCCATTTATTAAAAAAGAATAGGCAAAGTTATTCCGTAAAATACTTAAGCAAACAATTTACCGAATTGGGAACCTCCTCTTTTCTATAAGTCCGATATCATTTATGGCAAATGACAAAGAAAATACTCTCAAATAAAATTCAACTTTGTATTGACATATTCTCAAAGACTATCGCCCGTGTCCCTAATAATACTGCACTGAGCATGACAAGTGCTATTCGTTTTTCATTTTTCATATAATGACGCCTTCTCCGAACACAAAGCCCATTTTATACCCATGACAAAGGAATTGTGCTCTTTCACCAGCGGGATTTTTATAGTCCTCGCAACAGCTGCGCAAGGGCGCCGCCAAAATTGAGACAGTATAACTAACTACTTTCGTCCAACCACACATTTAGCGGTTGTACCCCTTTGTCACATTAAGTGACCGCTGTTGTCTAATAAATATGTGACATATTCGTTGGGAAGGTTACGTAAAAAAAATAATAAACGGCGTGGCAAAAATATGTTTGAAACATTGGCTGCCCGCCCAACACTTGAACTTTGTACTGAATCAGGAAAACAGTGTCTTCGGCCACTTTCATGTGTTTATTTCTATCTATTTCCGTCACTTGGCACACGTTGGCACTACATAATATACATCAACTAAGATGGTTTCTAATGACGTTGTACGTTACTATTGGCTATTCGAAACCATCACGTTGAAAGCATCTAAACAAAACAGTGAGCAATTCAAGTAAAATACGAAGCGACGTAATGGAAACTAGCTCTCAATTTGCACCTTCATTATCATTAAACACGAGAAGGGCATGACGTCATAGTTAGGCTAGCGAATCAAATACCTCACTACTGGAAGTAAGGCGTATAGCGTTATAAATATATTATTAAGAAGCTTTATAGTCAATAAGTTGCTATACGATGAACTAATAACAAATAACCGCAATAATGCCGACCACACAAGACCATGCAGTACTTATTCACACGTTTACCTATACGGTTTTATGTTTCGTGTTGTTAATATTTAAGGTACCTAATTTTTTTAATACATTAAGTACATTTATATGAAAATAATAATTAAGTATGGTGGTGACTGATTAAGAATACATATTAACAATACAATACAATTGATCACTTCTCTCCATCCCGTAGGTGATATAAAGGAGCAAACGACGGAAGGACGAGGATAACAGCAATGCAAAACAGAAGGAAATCTTGACACAAAACATCCAACTCATTTAGCCAGCGTAGTATAGTAGGCATCAATTGACTGTTTAAGGCTACCGATGAATGTAAATAATAAAATACGGTACATTAAGGAAAGAATCAGCAATCTATTTAAATAAAATTGAAGTGTCTGTTTGTAATATTAAAATAACCGCTTTTTACTAAATGCTCGCTTCGCTCCGCTCGCGGTTATTGTCGTACCGTGTAAAAATAAAATACTACTACGAGTTAGTGCAGTAGTTACTGACGTTTGGTGTAAGTTTACATAGATATCGCTTTGGAGTTAAATAGTTTTAAAATTGTAACAGCGACATTTCGGCTATCATCAATAATTCCATCCAGAAAAACAGATCTCTAATATTGTTCAAGATTAATAACAAAACTAGCTTTAAAATAAACACAACTTTTAACAATAAAAGAAACTTTATAGACAGAAATAGCTTAGTATAAATAACATTGAATTCAGCGTATGTGACCCATTCGTTTTATTTCGAACCTAATATTAGAATATTACTAATAATTTTAGGCGAATATTTATATGGACGGCTGTTAATCTTCACGCAATAATAACTAGTCCGCTCTAGATTAAATATAGCACAAAATAGGTTAAAGACTGGAACAACACATAGGCTTTTTATCTCGAAATAAATATATGGGAGCTGCATGACGAACAAGGTACAATAACAGCGTGGTTTACACCGTAGAGCAAGCTAGTATGTTAATAAATAATACATTCCATGATCTAACCGTTAAACATACACCACAATATACTAAGAGAACACTAGTAAACATTAACTAAGCTCTAATCAAATCGTTTTGTTTTCAAACGGGTTGGTTATCTCTCTAAGACTTGCATTCTAATAAGAATGCGCGTTTGAAGGACTGTACCTTTTAAAAAATTATAATATGAATGTTATTTAATACGAACGTGAATATATATATAATACCTGTTTATTACATTAAGGAAGTGTTTTATGGCCGTTGTTGAACGTAGTTGACTTTCTATTCAACACATTATACGTATTATGTTACGTTTATTTATTCTACGTTACTAAACGTGATGTGCGTTTTATAATACGCTACTCTGGTGCATTTTTCGTGCTGTTAGAATATTATTCAAAAATGTTTAATAACTTTACGAAATTTGTTTATTGATTAGTAATATTTGTACTTTAATACATTTAAATAAAGAAGACGTAGAAAATTACTTAAATATCAAAGAAAACATTGTTTTCAATATAAACATAGATGTTTCGTATTATTCAAAGAATACTATATTTCTACTTTTAGAAAAACTTAGCACAGCAGTTTTAGATAGTAATACTTTTTTTTCTATCGACAACTTTTTCTTTTAAATTATAGTAATTAAGAAAACCAGCCTCAAATACTCGACAAAACTTCCTTTCTAAGAAGAGCTTAGTAGTCCACCAGGGAACTGCAGAAAACTGTCGATGTTGATACTTAACACAAATTAAATGAATACTATAAATTAAGACGTTTGCCGTTTGCGTGAAAATTCTGTCGTAAATCTGCAGACTATTATAACTATTATATACACTTTATCAATACATTTTCAGTACTAAATATATCCAATTTTTTTTTTCTTATGAATTGATCGCAAGTTTTTAAATATTTCTCATAAAGATACTTTATTGTTCCCCGGTAATGTACTTATGTAGAGTTAATAGGAGGCATGACGGAGACGCCAATAGCAATGTTTGCCAATCATGGGCGTGCTTTTACAATGACAGACACATCATACGAGTACGTTATGGCGTGATATACTTGATCTTATCTTATCGCCTTATCAGATCCCTTAGATTTATATTTAAAAAAAAAACAAAAACAACCGTGTGAAGGTATATGCACGTGTATATATGTAGATGTAGAAATACGTAACAAACCTGATTGGCTATGAACAAACTAGATAGAATATTCATATTGACCGACGAAAATGGTGTTCCCAGCTGTTAAAAAGATCTTACTATCACGCATTATCAGAAATGCCATACAGATTTGTTTACTTACATTATCAAAATTTACAGCCAATGTTTACATCGAAATTATATCGTTTGTACAAGATTTTATCCCTCTACATTATCATTTATGTGTAATTTATCAACAACGAAATAAAAACAAAAGTTAAAAATACTTACACTCAGAAGCCTTGACACTGCTATTCGACGCTAAAACTCCAAATGTTTTAACGTTTAAAACACAAATAAATATAAACCACCACATTATGGCACAATATTTGGGGGCTGCCCAACGACAGCCCACCAAAGGGAACATTCGTTCTGTAAACTTTCGTTTTTGTCAAAATCACTATGAAGCAACACTGTAGGGGCAAATCCAGAACTGTGACGGGATTACGTCACTTTCTTAACACAATAATGCGTCCTAAAAGTCGTTGTCACTGTTATTAATACTGCGAAGGACAATATTTTGCTGATTGGTTGGTCCGCGATCAACGTTTTGAGGTTATTTCTACGTGCCACTGGTGCGAGCGCGACGGAGAAATGTCGCGAGAGGCAGGTGAGGTGATGCGGTCCCGGAAAGCCGCTAGATGGCGATACCAGCGCACGCGTGACGTAGGCACGTTTAGTTTCGGCGACCGAACCGCGGAGCAGCGCTGCTGATTCTACTACAGATTTTTCCAACGCATCACGCGAACGACACGATGTTAAGGCTCGGTCACATGCGATCTTGAGTACAAACGACAATTTACGACGTCTGAGGGTGCCCCGTTAGTTTTTATGACTTGGCTTTCTTTATTACATGAAAACGCGTCTATTATGGTTTGCCATCTAATAAAGCTTATATTGCAATTTCATGATTTGAACATTTATACTCAGTATGGGATAGTTTATTGGAAATCTTTGAATTATTTCTTGGTAATTTAAATATTATGGTAGTCTTTACACCACGACTTCATGTATCATTTAGTCAAATAGTACCTATGTAACACTTAAGTATTATTTTTTTGTCCTAAAGCTTATTATCTACATAATTGTAGTAAAAATGAACTGGTACTCTTTTATAAATATATCCACCTTGTTTTCGTTTGAAATTAACGATGTCATTAGTGTTTATTTATTTTACATTCAAGGTATCCTTGTACCTCAAACAAATTGTTGAGCCACTAAAATTTGTGAATTGAATAGGTACAAGATGTAAAAACATCTATGCATGTGATCTCGTCCTAAGTTTCGAAGAAGAATGCGCGCGCATCTTAACAGTCGCTGTCGTAGGAAGACGTCGGGGGGCGTGGCGTTCAGTCGTTACGCACATACGCCACTACGCAACGCCGCGATAAGACACCCGCCACAGCTAGCCACTTTATAACAACACTCCGTCAATTACTAACTCAATGTATTCCCAGGCCTCCTGAACTTGGTTGGTTAACGTATGAAGAAGAATCCCCTGTTCGGTTTTACAAGATCTTCAGTAGAACAGAAGAATATTTCGGTTTGAATTATTTATCATTTCTCTGTTTAATTTAACTGCTGTTGTAATATACAGTAGTTACAGTTTTCCTTCAATCATATATTAAAAGGAATTAGTTTCAAATCTAAAATTATAAACCTTGTTAACCAAACAGTAACACATACGAAACAATCACCGATTAAGTCATAGAAGTAACAATTTAAAAATAAATATGCTAAAACAGATGTTAATTTTAGAAATAAACCACACACATCGTTTGTTTTTACGTGATCTTTTCTATCGCACAGGGCAATTTAAAATTATGCTACTATTATTAGATGGACTGATTTAGCCATTGCAATTCTTGTAAAAATGTCTAATAGCGGCTGATGTTTTTTGCCAGTTGTCACCTATTTGCAGCTAATCGCCCTAATTTAAGAGAGCCATTGAAAAGTACTTACATTGGGCATCCTAGGGGAATCGCTGTAGGTCAACGAACGTGAAGGCCATTTTTCAAAAAGCGGCTGCGCGTGGGTGGCTCTTACTCAATAAAACATTTCAGGTAAAACGTGATCTGAAGCCAAATTAGCTGAACGTGATTGGCGTGACATTTTTATATAGTTAAAGTATCATTGGCGAACATTTCAAATAATGTTGACTAATAAACAAAACAACACAGAATACAAATATTTATTTTTAATACCAACGTAAAAGCTTTAAGGGCCTCATGAAAAGTGCTTGTAGGGTTGGCAGTATTAACCCTGACATGTCTTACATATCGCAATGTAGCCATTTTTATTTTAGTTAAGTACATATATTTATTGGCAAATGGACAGACGAATAACCCGATGATAAGCGACTATCGCCGCCCATGGACACCTACGACACGAAATACAAATATTTTCTGGGCGAATGAGCCTTTGATAACATCGGTGAAAAACAACTAAAATATTGCCCAACATTGACTTTTCTAAGGCTATCGGAGGATATAAGGATATCTCTGAAAATCCGATTTATACGAGCCAAAGTTTCATGTTATTAAAAACGCTGTATAAAAAATAAATCATTAAAAAATATTTATACCGCTATCGAGGTAGATGTGATAAGCCCTAAATCGGCCAATGTGGCGTGCAATGGGAGAGCTCTGTGTCCAGCAGTGGACTTTTTTTTTTCTTTTTTTTTTATTGAATAGTGGGCAAACGAGTAGACGTATCACCTGATGGTAAGCGATTACATTCATTGTTCACGTAAGCGTCACGTCTAGTATTGGTTGGAAATATGTAATATGTAAAGAATTTAGTGGAAAATAGATTGGCACATCTTATGTGTTAAACCAATTTGACTAATTCTTTCTCTTTGTTTTCTCTATACATTTCTAAATTTATCTACATTGATATACAAATTAATAAAATTGAAGCTTCTGTTGGTAATTTCAAAGTAACAGAATGCATTTGAAAGCATACACGTAACGAGTTACATAATATATATATATATATATATATGTCTGTTTGTTCCTACTAATATCTAGAATCTGATGATGATTAACTGACAGATAGCAGATGATATAACGAATAACTTAGGCTACTTTGATGGGATTTGTTTCATTGAATTATTGTATGGGATTCCGGTACCCTCATTCACTTGGTGAAACACAGCGCAAACACTATTTCACACCGGTTTTTTGTGAGGCCATGGTATCACTCCGGTTGAGCCGGCCTGCGTGCCGAAGCGTGGCTCCCCCATGGTTTGTAACTTTCAGAACAAAATTTGTAATAAATTAAATTATAAGGAAACTATACACAGCCCTTGGAAACCAGAAGCCAACATAATTATTATACACACAATTTATTACAAAAAAATCCGACTTTAGGAACTGGACCAAATTGAAATGAGACCACACCGAAAGCACCAGCTTTCAAAAAAAAAATCATCAAAATCGGTTCACCCAGTCGAAACTTATGAGGTAACAAACATAAAAAAATCAGTCGAATTGAGAACCCTTTTTTGACGTAGTTTAAAAACAAGTTTTTCGAAACCTTAAGAATGGTGGTATGACCGGGTCAGCTAGTATTCTATAAAACAACTAGCTGACTTATGCAACTTCGTCTGCTTCTCTTCAAAAGAAATATTTTTTTCCCAATTAGTAAATTGTGATATAAACTATCCTATCTCTCAAGTTGGATCGAACTGCACATGGTGTGCGAATTTTATTATAATCGGTTAAGTGGTTTAGGAGTCCATTGAGGACAAACATTGTGACACGAGATTTATATATATTAAGATATTTACAATTTCATAAACAACAAAAATCAAGGCGATTTTTTTTCTTTCCTTGATAAAGGTGGAATTATTCATGCAAGTACTAGGAATCATCAGGAAACTAAAATGGATAAATATATAATATTTAGAGGTCTTTGGGTCTAAAATAACAGAGCAGAGTTTTCCAATGTTTTCGATACATATGTTTTATTAAGTTATGTAGGTAATCGAATTAGCGTAATTATTATCGCTTTTATCTTGATTAACTTAATAATGATTAAATTAAGATATGATTTTTCCTGACTAAGAAGATTATGTGAAAATATTAAATAGTTAATTTTCATTAAGAGGATATATATATATATATACAAATAAAATATACTGCTATAAAATTTCATTTCCAACTCAATGAAATAAGGAAAATTGTTTGTGAAATAGTAAGTAATAATACAATTACATTTTATTGTTCAATTCATTGATTTGAAGTAGATTTTTTTGTGATTCAATTATCTACTTATTAATTATAATTACCTAAGGCTATATTTAGTACCTATACAAGAAAATATTTGAAAATGTTATCCGAATATAACAAATCTAGCAATGACCACGAGTGAAAAAAAAAATCAAAGACTAACTGCTATTCAGGTCAGTGCAGATAACATTTTACGTGCACATTATCAGAACCTGTCTATTAGTCTATGTCCTCAATTACAGAAGTATGAGCATAAAGTCTTGGGTCCGCGACACACCATCACAATAGTCGGTTCAGCCAATTTTCACAAATAATTTAGTTCATTCAAATTCTAAAGGCTTTTTAATGATGTACTCCTAGTTGATTACCCACAACGGAGACCAGCCAAGTACATAGGGAGATTTTAGAACAAATTGTTTGCGCAAACACAGGTGCACTCTCTGTTTTCTCGCTCATAATCCGATATGATGGTTATACGTGTACTACGGCTTAAATAATAACATGCCTAAGTATCAAATAAAATTTCTAATTGTATTTGTAAATAAGATCATTATCATTTTGGCTACGATTTTTTGTGTATCATTCATAATCTGATGAAAATATAAATTGAACAAAACTTTACCTATGTTAGTAGCTACTTAAAATGATGTAAATTTCTTTGCACTTAAAATTTTCTATTATATTTTTACTTTTTTCTGGGTACTCTAGATATTGTAAACACTGTATTTGAATACTTTATTAATACAGAAAATACACCAATTATTTTCATAGTTGTGAATATGTAGTACTGTTATGTTGCCCGTTACAGGTAATAGGAAAATCCTATCGCCTCTATATATGGTTTATTAATAACGAACTCAATTACCGCATGAACAGGAAACTATACTGCTTTTATAATAATGGAATGATTTAATGGACCGTATGAAATCTTTTTATTGCCGTAGTCAGAATGAATTGACGCCCCATTGAAGTATTCAATAAATCGATATTGTTCCAATTGTGGCCATTTACAACTGACCACGAGCGATCTCGCCAATTTATTTCTGGCACCACCCCAACCTAATTCTGCTCTTTGCCATAAATCAAAATTTAAATGCTCAACAAAACGAATAATTTCAAACTCGAAATATATGAATATTCATGTATGCTAAAATAGTTTCTTCAAATACTTTTCTATATTAGCTTACTTTAATAATAGTAATAAATCAAATTATATCATAACCATCTGACAATAACGTAGATTTTTGAAACCCTAAATTAAACGACTGCGATAAACCCCAAAAGAAAGATTGTGTTTCACTTGTATTTAGAAATACTTTCTATAATACCTCGTTCTTCCTTTGTTCCTATTTATACAGATAGTATTATCTTTACATAATTTTTTAAATTCATAATTTTATCGATATATTTGTCCAGCTGTCGATGTGATATGACAAGGATTCTGAGTTCGTATAATTGTGGGTTATAGGTAATATCGTATCAGTTTGTTTCTTCAATGGTATAAAAATCTAGATAACTCGATTTATCAATAAACTTAAATAAAGGTATCCTTCGTGCTATTCCTAACTACAATCTAATGAATATCCAGCAACTTTATACATATAACACATGTATACTGATATATAAAATTATTAACAAACACATACATTCACATATCACTTTCGTCTTTTTTTTATTCGTCTCTAACAGACATTAATTTTTAATTGTAGCCATTTATATGTACTAGAATCTGTATTATCTCCTTTTCTATAAAACTGCACGGTTTGAGTAGTGTCTTAAACGGTCGCCACGCCACTTTGTACTGCGCTAAGGTGTTGAGGGTTCAATACCACATAAAGTGAACTCTTTGGATGATCCACAAATGTTGTTCTGAGTCTGGGTGTTTTTTCTGTGCTTTTCATCTATATATGTAAAGTCCACCGCGACAAGAATACGTATTTTTAAAGAAAAAAAAAATAATGAGCGTGAAGAATTTCTTAAGCTCGGACCAATTTTTTAAGGTTCAAAGCGACCCCTCAGAAACAATCTTCTTATTTACAAGTAGCTCATATCTGAATATGTCACGATAAACTAAAAATGAACTATCTCTAACAACATTTACCCTAGGTGGCTTCTGAACTCATGATCACTGGCTGGGTAGTGAATATAACCAAACTAGTTCGTACAACAACGACAATTTCATTCAAATATAACTTATTTAATATAATATCTGCGACACTCGCTATAAAACGTGAACAGATCGGCACGTGTAACTATAAACCGTAGGCAGACCCCACAGACATGTGGTCACATTAAAATTCTGTTACGATGTGACATGTAAAGTGACACACCATTACTCACTAGATTTTATGTTGGGTCACGACTTAAGTTATTTAAAGATTTAGTACTACACTTCATGAGAGTATACTAGTCTATAATTTTAATACACGATTCTTCTATACATGTTCTTTCTTGTGTCCTTTGTGTCAATTTTGTTTAATTGTAATTTCTTTTTGTTGTAAGAAGAACCACAGTAACAAGAGCGTTCTAAGTTCTACTCTATGTTTGGATGTTTTTTTTACTTTTGAATTTTAAGTTAGTGTTTATGTTACGAATTTAATGTTAGTTTTATATAGATTGCACTTTTTAATTGAATATTTTAACTTATATTGTATCATAAGTACTTACATCATATGGCAATTAAAATACTTTTATATCACTATTATACACAAGTTTTTATTGGTGTTTTTCCATTAATTAATCGAAAGATTTGTTAAGATATATTTATTAATTGATGTACTAGTAAACAGGCTGTTTTTCTTCCTAGAATTTAAATTGAAAACTTTATTACCTTACCTTTGTCAACCACAATAAATAACAAGAGCAGATGATGACTATAAATGAACATGGTTCCTCTCTTACTGGTAGCAAAATAATACACACACAGGGCAGGATACGAATATTATTATTATCAGTTAATTTAATGTTTCAGTTTGCATCCATTTAGCGATAAAATTCTGGCATACACAAATATAAAATTGATGAAATGTATGTTAATGTTATTTTTAAATTCTTTAAAGAATATATGGAATGACATTATTTTATAATGTGTTTTAAAATGATTCATCTCTTGCGTTTCTGTTTAAAAATGATCGTTTCAAAATAACAAGACAAATAATAATATCTCATATTTCCAAATTAATACGATATCTGTTGGAGGTTAATATAACCACAAATTTTAACAACAAAAAAACAAATTTCAACATCTGGACAAAATTGAAATGGGATCACACGGGAAGCACCAGCTTTCAATTAAAAAAAGAATCATCAAAATCGGTTCAACCAGTCGAAAGTTATGAGGTAATAAACATAAAAAAATACAATCGAATTGAGCACTTCCTCATTTTTTAAAGTAGGTTAATAAAATAATCACAAATTTTAACAACAAAATACCGACTTCAAGAACTGGACCAAATTGAAATGGGGCCACACGGAAAGCACTAGCTTTTGAAATAAAAAAAAATCATCAAAATCCTTTCACCCAGTCAAAAGTTATGAGGTAACAAACATAAAAAAAATACAGACGAATTGAGCACTTCCTCATTTTTTGAAGTCGGTTAATAAAATAATCACAAATTTTAACAACAAAATACCGACTTCAAGAACTGGACCAAATTAAAACTTTTTTTATTTGAAAGCTGGTGCTTCCCGTATGGTCCCCCACACGGGAAGCACCAGCTTTCAAATAAAAAAAGAATCATCAAAATCCGTTCACCCAGTCAAAAGTTATGAGGTAACAAACATAAAAAAAATACAGACGAATTGAGAACCTCCTCCTTTTTTGAAGACGGTTAATTAATAATTGTATGAAGTTATGTTGTGCACATTTTTACATTATCAAAATATTTGAGAAAATAACAAAGTCCGAGGTGCGGTTAGTTACGGATAAAATACAGAGTGTAAACAGTGATAAACAGGGAGGATGGCATCTGTGTTTTCTCAGTACCTAATCTACACAAAATCGGCGCTAAATCAAATCAGGAACGGGTTTCTGTCACGTTTCTGTATTTATTTTTCCCGGCTGGTTTTAAAGTCACCTAAAGTAGGTAAATCTCAGATTATACTCCGCTCCGTTTTAAACACTTCGACAAACAACAACAAATTTAAATTGACAAACTTGCTGGTATGAATGTGAAAAAAAACTGGTTTTTTTTTACTACAAATACTTTTTTTCAAGTATTTCAAAAGGACGCAGACTATTTTGACGGCAAGTACAACAAAAGTTATAAGATTTGGTTATTATTGCCGTTACTAAGACTCAAGAATTTTAGAATTCGAAAACATTGTAAAGTAATACCTTAAGGGGCCGGCGGAGGCTGAATTCTCCATACAAATTGAATACCAAAATAATTTGCAGTTTGAACATATTTCCACTGTATTGTATCCTGGCTCCTATTGCCTTTTTATTTAAAAAATCTTACCTAAAGTAAAGTATCATTTAATTTTGCATATTTTTACAGCGTAAATAGCATATTTTAATTTTGTATTTTGTGTATTATAAACAACAATACGTAGGTATAATATTGTTTCGACAAAAGCATAGCTTATATTATAAAATTACTAATTATCGAAAAGAAAATTAAAAAATATTGAGATTTCAATCGTGATTTTTGGTAGTCCACAACACATCTATATCTAAATATATAAAAATGTTATGTTAGTTTGTGTACGCTTCAAAAACTCAAAAAGTTCTGCACCGATCGAGCTGAAATTTTAGAATGATATATAATCCGCATCAAGGATTGTTTTTATCTAATTTTTGCATCAGTCACATATTCGCGACCGCGAAAAAACACGAAAAAACCGACATAAACGCGGGCGGAGCCGCGGGCAACCGCTAGTTAATTATAAAAACCAAATAGCAATGCTATTGCAGCAAGCAGATTTCATTGTGTGCGTAATTGCATCGCTCACTTTAGTGGTAGCTGGTGTGTGTCGTGTTGACACTTGCACACCTTAGCGCAACATAACATTTGCTAAATTGTATTGAATCAAGATTTACCCTTGGATTTAGTATCGAGATACGTGCATTACGACGACTTTGTTAACCTCTAAGGCGGTGAAAAAGGGTATCAGAGTTTGTCTGAAACTTTTTTGTTTGTCTGAAACTTAAGTCCAGAATTGCTTGCACCTATTTTTTATTGTCTAGACGTGGTAACTATTTTAATCAATATATGGTATTTTAAAGTAAGGTAAGGTAAGGTAATTAGGTAAATGTTATTATGGTCGAGTATTGTTTGCAAATGCATTTTTTTATTTGTGTAAAAAATCGTGATAAATTTTTTATCGATCTTCATTTGCTTTTCTACAATTTTCTTTTGTTTTTGATAGTGTCTAATAATTATAATAATAAAATAATTAATAGAAATATAGTTTTGTATTAATATTGATACCGTATGTAATCTGAACGGTAGGGTGTTTACAGTAGGAGATCCACGCTTCAGCATGAACGGGCCGGCTCGACCGTAAAGAAACCATGGCCTCACAGAAAACCGGTGGTAAATAGTGCTTGCGCTGTTTCTTTTACCAAGTGAGTGAGGATACCGGAGGCCCAAAGCTAGGAGGCTAGCTTGACAAGGCGTGATCTCGTGACGGCCATCGGGGTGGAGGTTCTCTCGCTCGGTAATATGATTGCGGCCAGGTTGCAGAGCGAAAGCGCGTGGAACTCTGCCGTCTCTTTCTGCGAGCAGGCCCGGGAACGGGCCAGGTACCGGAAATGACTCAGGCGGCGGAGATCGCAAAACGATCTCCGTCCTCCATACGCGCAAGCCTGAGGGTGACAGGTGAGGCCACCAGTCACCTTAGCAGAAGCAGGCCAGGGTTGCGGCGCGAGCTCTGTAATGTGCTCGTGCCCTTTTATAGTATAGGAATGTTTGGGTTCCTACACGGGAAGGGGCCACCTACAAACAATGGGTGGCTCGAGGTACGTCGGGGTTCCAGGGATTTCCTTCCGAGGGTGCACCTGGTTCCTCGGCTTCTACTACCCCAGACGGTGTGCGGTTTTAAGTCGGTTCGAGTCCGACGTAACCACAAGTGGTATCCGAGGGGATTCCCGCACAAAAAAAAGGAGGCTAGCTTGACCAGGCACTTATATTTGGGTGGAATGAAGGTCTTGCTGACTGAACATTAAGAATATAATTAATTATGATCATTAGCCATGCCATACGAAAATCTGTTGTAGTGAATAAAACGTTGATGTAAAGTTTAAAACTTTGTATATTAAATTTTTTCAATGGAAATTCAATTTTTGCGTAGACATTGCGAGAAATCATGTTCGCTCCTAAAAGTTCCGTCCACCTTACCCTCGTAATTCGAAGTGATATTGAATTTTTACGACTATAGTAACTACTATATGATCAGTACTAAGAGTTTTAAGAATTTTAATGGCAATTATAAAGATTTCTTCTCTTTTACGCTTCATTACTTTTATTTCAAAACGTATTTAAACCTAACACAGTACAAGCACTATTTTCAGAGAACTATGAAAGATGATGCTAAAGCGTCCTCTGATTTTGTTCTGAAAATAGATATTATGAAAAAGCTAATATTTTTTAAGGTTATCTCATAAAATTCAAAGAACTTATTTTAATATAGGCAATTAAAAGCTTAAAATGTATCTGTTTAATGTTCAAAAACTCAAGACTGTAATGAATTAATTTGTTGAGTGTGTGTGCAGCGGAGCGCAGTATCCCCATTGTTCAGTCTATCGCCAACTTGAAAGGAACGATTCTATAAAACTTGTCACAGGGTATTTTATTCGCAGATAAACGAAAGTTATAAACGGTGGGTACACGGATGAGTGGTTGTCTGTACTTTTATTGTTAAAGCAAGGAGTCAACACATATTCTATTTTATACGTGCACATACGTAATGATAAAAATTCAATTAATATATGTTAAAATAGTTTACATTCGAAAAACAAATTGTAATGTCATGTCACAATAAACAATTTTATTGTGACATGACTGATGGTAAGAGATTACCGCCGCCCATGGACACCCGCAACACCAGAGGCATCACAAGTGCGTTGCTGGCCTATGGGGGATGGGAAGGGGGATGAGGGGAAGGGGATGGGGTATGGCCCCAGGTATCCTCACTCACTCGGTGAAACACAGCGCAAGCGCTATTTCACACAGGTTTTCTGTGAGGCGGTGGTATCACTCCGGTCGAGCCTGCCCATTCATGCCGAAGCGTGGCTCTCCCACGTTATATTAGTAAATAGTAGTAACCGATATTTATAAATTACAGTGGTTTAAGTAACATAAATTATTTTTGAGTTGATTTTATTAAGAAACCAATAAAATATGTAGCCAAATAATAACTACTTATTATTAAGAAAAGCTTTTGACATTATTTTATACCGAGATCTTAACCAAAGTATCGATCGGACGTATGTAAAAATATCTAGATTAATTAGGTAACACTATTAGTAAAGTTACATATGGACTATGCTGAAACTGAGGAACTTATTGCTGTCATCAAATAAGCTGCGAGAGAATGGTTTTAAGCTTTTACTAAGTAAATATTTTCTTTACCTTTATACATAGATACATATCTATGTATAAAGTTTGTAATCTGAATTGAAATAAGAAACATGTACACTCATTTTAAACAGTATAAGTATATGAATAGCTAAAAGAGAACCTCGGACTCCTATAATACGAGCCAGACTCAGTTTGGGAATCAGTGCATATTTATGTCGAAAATGTACAATTACTGTGTCAATATTCGATGTATTGTAATTGTAACAAATGCCAATGTACTTGCTTTCTTTTGATTTAATAATGATATTATTATTATTGTTGGATAAACATCACATACACTGATAGTTGGCAACTTTGTTTCCAGGTACGACCAAAATCAAACAATCATACAGTTTATCAGTCTTTCTTTTGGACCGCAAACTTGGGAATCAAAAGAAACATTTAAAAACTTTGCAGGTTTACAAGGCAACATTAACAACTAGCTGACCCGACGAACTTCGTACTGCCATTTCTTTGTAATTATTTTCAAAATTTTCGTTAAGCTTGTTTCTATATAATAACACCTTTAGGGTAAAACCGGGATAGATGCCCCACTTTTTGAAAAATCTTCATAATTTTAAAAATGTTAATTTTAAATGGATATTTTCGCTGCATGTAGCTAGCTTAGTTATTAAGTTTGATTATTATTTGTTTTTGCTGTGATAGGTCAGCAAAAACAATTACAGATTTTGCAAAATGTAGGTTTCTGTGAAACGCTTTTTTTTGGGATAGACGCCTACCTGTATGGATAGTTGCCTCACCATGAAAATAACAAGGAGGATAGATGCCTGCAGTGCGGGATAGATGCCCTTCATACTGTGTAAAACAGCAATTCTCCAAGAAACATGGTTTGAATTATGAAAAACATTTATTTTTAATATGACACAAACAACCATAAATCCATTTTAAAACTATTTGTTTCACAAAAGTATTAAATCTTATTTTATAATATTAATTGTTAAGTTTCAACAAACATAACTATACTTTTTAAATGAAATATTATTTATCACCAAGAATTATCGGGGTCGTCTACTAGTTCTTCGTGGAATAACTGAGTATCAGCTATTATATGGAGCGACTGGCATCAGACCTCCGCAATCCTTCTGGTGAACTGAATTCGAAGATCGAACTAGTAGCGATTATATTTGAGGGCACTGACATCTCAATAACGATTGTCATAAGGTGTTCATGACAACCGGTACCGACGGCTTAAAGAGCTCTTCCGTACTCCGGGCTGCTATTAAGAACTTTTATAAGAAAAACCCAACAGCAGTCCAACCCGAAATTCGCACCCGTGACTACTTGATCGACAACCGCTTACGCAAACCGCTAGATCAACGAGGCAGTCCCAAAATGTGAAGTTTTCCTAAATAAAAATACCTAATAAGCTAAATAATATCCTGTATTTCGTAATGATGTTATATTTTTAGCAACAAAACGCCTGCGCATGATTCTAGATGGAATACCAAATCATCAGAATATTTCGTTTATCCCCACGGATTTTTTATTAATTTCATCGAAAGCTGACTGTAATTGTACAAGAACATATATGACTACACATGGTGTATGCCCCTAAAGGCATCTATCCTTCCTTAGGGGCATCTATCCCTCCAAAAAATCAGGGCAACTATCCTTTTTGATAGGGATAGATGCCCAGCTATTGTTTTAAATAAATTAAAAACAAAATAGCAACTATTTACACTTAGATGCATCCTTAATGAACCAGTGTTTAGACGTAATAAGAAATAAAACATAATTTGTTACTACTTATAAAGTTATACAACGTTAAAATAGTAACTTTGAAAATGTTTACGTGTTAGTGAAGCTCATTTCGAATATAAATATACACATGAGCAAAACAAATCCTCAAAGCACAACAGCTCGTGGATAAATTAGGTGCAGGGTGATAGCGGCTCCTACTTATACTATTAATTCTTAGTTGCGATTTTGGGAAGTTAGGTTTCTTGGATGTGAGGCATCTATCCCATTGCGGCATCTATCCCGGTTTTACCCTATAATACAACGTTAAATACTGATTTTAATTTCATTTAAGAGTAATTTGAATTATTACAACGTTACAGCTTCAATTTATAAAATAAAATATACTTTGAATAAGAATTATAAGGATGGCTAAGGAAAAACGACGTGGACATATTAAATCGAAAAATGCGTTCCTTTTTCAAGCATTGGTTCCCCGAAGCTGACTCGGCAAAGATTACGGCACCGAATCACCTGTAATTATGGTGGCACTAGATAATTGTCACCGCCTACGACACAAAAGACTGAATCGTAGTGCTGAACCAGCGCTGACTGCCGACTTTAAGCTTCACGTGTAATTACAGATAATGATATTAGGGACTATTTCATTATGATGTTTTCTTTGATTTGACATTGACAAATAAACAAAATTTAGCATGCAAGAAGTGGACTACCACTGTCTATATCGTGAGTTTCATTGACTAACTAAATTATTATTGTAACTAAATGTAATTTCGTTTAGATTTTTTTTTTTATTGAAGTGAAAACTTCTTTAGCGGCTCTGTGTACTTTTTTGGAATGGGTAAAAATGTATAAACTCGCGTCAGGGCGTCAGGTCACGTGACCATAAACTCGCGTTAGGTCACGTGTCCTGATCGAAAAAATTCGTAAGACGGATGTTTATTGTTAACAGCGCCATCTACCGATATACTTTGGTAGCATTCGTTTTTCTAGATAGTGGTCCTTTCTCAATATGATTTTATATACTTAAAGTTAATATTTCAGTATCCTAAAGTGATTTACAATAAATTAAAATAACGATTTTCTACTTACACAAAACCTTTTGTAAATCAAAAAGATTGTTTACAATTTTTTTGAAAACAGCGACATCTATTGGAGTATCAAAGCTTTACTTCCATTTACTACTTACAATCATAATAATTTATAGTTCTTTTTATTGCACACTATTAAAAAAAGCATAGGTGTTCATATCAGGTAATTTAAAACAACCGTTTGTTTATAGTTATGAGTTTTCACTTCTGTCGGCAGTGCTTATGACTGCTTTGTGTTTTTTACTTTATAACCATTTGATTTTATTTCTCATCTCGTTTAAAAGACTGTAAATTAACTTACTTATCGCTTACATTTATAGCGTATAGGTATAATTTTTAAAGCTGCCGGAACATGGCTTCCGCACAATAAAATGTTGGCAGCACCGAGGATATTGCAATCAATAAGTATATTTTTTATGATAATTATAATGTTACGTTATGGCCCTGTAATATTGTGGAAAGATTGACATTTATAAAAACACATTTTCTTCGATTCGATTCGGGATTCTATTCTATAAGCAAGTACTGCAATGAGATTGAAATCCCGTAATGTAAGCAAAATATAGGAGCTATCAAAGAAATATTTACTCATTAACATCATTACATATCACTAATATACATAATTTTAAATAATAATGACGAGCTTTATTACAAACGGTTTTAAATAACTCTATGTTCATATTTAATAGATGTAATCTACGGAAATGTGGCAATTAGAGCGGCTCGCTTGATACCCCGACACCTTGCGGGCTTGGGTCCACCGGAGTAGGTTACGTGGTCCTTTCGGATCGTATGTAATTATTTCAAGGAGAATAATCTTAGATAAAGCCCTACGACAAAGGCCAAGAGTGAATGAGAGAACTTAAATATTTTATTAAAACTTTTATCTGATATCCTATTAGAACATGTCGCAAGAACATGTTTTCTTTTTCTGCAAATACATTTAACTTTTCCAATAGTATGTATTGTATGTAACTAGTTGCAATAATTAAAAAAATTACAAAATGAAAAGTCTGTTCTTAGCACGCTAAAATTTGGTTAGCTGAGCGCCTGATGTTAGATGAGTGTTTTGATTGACTACGTCTGACAAACTTCATTTACTTATATGTTTATAAACGGTACTCACTTATAATGATTTCACTATCGATATCTATACTTTAGACTTACGTCTGTAGAAATTATAAAAAAACACAACAAAAAAATCATTGATCTATACATTGTAGAAAAATTATTTGATACTCTATGTACTGTGTGCCTGTTTGTCAGGCGTTCAAAGAGAAATTTAATATAAATATCGAAATCAAACTACTATTAAAAATATTAAGGAAATAGGTAAATAAAGGCGTAAGAGTATACATATCATAATTTTTTGCATGTTACTGCAAAAGCCTAGTGATTTTTGCAATTAAATCCTCCTCTTTGTTTAATACAAGATTTTGTTTTATGGAATAGTGGGCAAACGTAACACCAGAGGCGTCGCAAGTGCGTTGCCAGCCTTTGGGGGATGGGGAAGGGGTTGGGGTATGGGCCTGCGGTATCCTCACTCATTCGGTGAAACTCAGCGCAGGCGCTGTTTCACACCGGTTTCCTGAGAGGCCGTGATATCACTCCAGTCGCACCGGCCCATTCATACCGAAACGTGGCTCTCCCACGGCCATATCTATTGCCACATAATAATTATTTTGTTTTCTTCAATGTCTTCTATTTTCTTTTTCAGACCTAACTAACTTAGCCTAAACCTTTATTTAAATTTCTATATTAATAGGTCTTTACCTAGAGAGGACACCCTTACACTAGGAGTGTAAGGGGTCCCACCAACATCCTTCGGGGCCCAAGTCAACCTCGCCTGCCCGCGGTGCACTCTGCTGAATAACGAAGAAGGCTGTGGCGATCCGCCAACACGCACTGGACCAGCGTGGCGGGATATGGTCCAAACCCCCCCCTTACATGATTACAGACAAAGGAGCATGGCCCCAAGTGCTCGGGGACTCCAGCTGCAAGACTGACGTTGACGGGTGTCGGTCGAGCACTGGAGTCAGGGGTGCTAAGAATCTCTGGGCGAGGTGCTACCGTCAAACGACCGCAGGCAATTGCACAACGGAATACCGGCGTGGGTTGTCGCTGGTGACATATAATACGCGCACATTAAGGACAGATGAGAAGATCGATGAGCTGGAAGAGGAGATGAGCAAGCTGCATTGGGACGTAGTGGGTTTATCGGAGGTCCGAAGAGAGGGCGAGGACACGACTACCTTAAAGTCTGGCAACTTATTCTACCACCGGGAGGGCGACCAACAGTCCCAGGGTGGTGTCGGGTTCCTCATTCGCAAGTCCCTCGTAGGCAACGTGATGTGTATCACGAGTGTGTCGAGCAGGGTTGCGTACCTGATACTCAGAGTATCAAAGAGATACTCGTTGAAGGTCATACAGGTTTATGCACCGACCTCGGCGCATCCGGACGACGAAGTGGAAGCTATGTATGAGGACATCAGTAGGGCCATACATACTTCCAAAACATACTTCACTGTTGTTATGGGGGATTTTAATGCAAAACTGGGTAGGAGGGGCGATGACGAGTTGAGAGTGGGGCAATTTGGATGTGGGCGGAGGAATCCCAGGGGCCAGAGGTTGGCCGACTTTCTGGAGAAGGAGGAACTCTTTATGATGAACTCCTTCTTCAAGAAACCACCTCATAGAAAATGGACCTGGATGAGTCCCGACGGGTCCACGAGGAATGAGATCGATTTCATTATGTCTACAAAGAGACGAATATTCAATGATGTCTCCGTGATCCACAGAGTAAAAACCGGAAGCGATCACAGAATGGTTAGAGGCACATTGAATATCAATGTCCGACTGGAAAGGACGCGACTGATGAAATCCACGCTCCGACCTACTACAGCCTATTTACAAAACCCCGAGAGCTTTCAACTCGAGCTCGCAAATCGCTTCTCTGACCTGGAGGATTGCGTTTCAGTGGATGAGGTCAACAACAGGCTTGTAGAAACTGTCTACAAGGTAGGGAAAGCCTTCTTTAGACCCCGACGCCACCATGTCGGTTCGAGTACAGGACAGCAGCACAGACGATATTCCGTTGCGGAGGGGAGTTAGGCAGGGTGATGTCATCTCGCCTAAACTCTTTACCAATGCATTGGAAGACGCCTTCAAGCTTCTGGATTGGGAAGGATTGGGCATCAATATTAATGGCGAATGCATCACTCACCTTCGGTTTGCCGACGACATCGTAGTCATGGCAAAATCTTTAGAGGAGCTCAGTACGATGCTCGAAGGCCTCAATAGAGTTTCACAGCGGGTGGGCCTGAGGGTGAATATGGACAAGACGAAAGTCATGTCAAATGTCCATGCTTCGCCCACCCCCGTATCAATGGGAGGCTCGGCTCTCGAGGTTGTCGATGATTATGTCTACCTGGGGCAAACGGTCCAACTAGGCAAATCCAACTTCGAGAAAGAGGTAAATCGACGAATCCAACTCGGCTGGGCCGCGTTCGGGAAATTACGCAGCGTCTTCACGTCAAAAATACCACAGTCCTTAAAGACGAAGGTCTTCAATCAGTGCGTGTTACCAGTAATGACCTACGGTGCCGAGACGTGGTCTCTAACTATGGGCCTCATAAGGAAGCTCGGGGTCACACAGCGAGCTATGGAACGGGCTATGCTTGGGGTCTCTCTACGAGATCGAATCAGAAATGAGGAGATCCGTAGACGAACTAAAGTTACCGACATAGCAGAGCGAGTCAGCAAGCTGAAGTGGCAGTGGGCAGGGCACATAGCCCGGAGAACCGATGGCCGATGGGGCAGAAAGGTTCTTGAGTGGAGACCACGTGACGGTAAACGCAGCGTAGGAAGACCTCCCGCGAGGTGGACGGACGACCTGGTTAAGATCGCGGGGACTCGTTGGATGCGGGCCACTACCGACCGGTCAATATGGAAGTCAATGGGGGAGGCCTATGTTCAGCAGTGGACTTCTTGTGGCTGAGATGATGAGGTCTTTACCTATGAAATTGCGTTTCTTCAGTACTGGTCATTTCAAATAAAAAAAAGTTTGTAATGGCTCTGTATTCTAAATTCAAATTAATTTTGTTTTAAAACCATGACATTCTATTTACAAACTCAGTCATTTGTTTTTTGATTAGCGTTGTATTTTCATTACATCTGAACATTTTTCGTCATAATGGATACTTTAAAAATTCGTGTAATTATGGAATATGAGTTCCGTCGTGGCACCAACGCGACACAAACGACACGTAACATCAAAAACGTTTACGGAGAGAACTGTACAAACGAACGCACAACCCTTTATTGGTTTTCCCGGTTCCGTTCTGGAAATTTTGACTTGAAAAATGAAGCCGTGGTCGTCCGGAGACTTTGGTTAACAATAATGAATTAAAGGCGATTGTGGAAGCTGACGAAACTCAATTTACAGCTGAGCTAGCAGCAGCTTTTAATGTAAGCATCAAAACAATATTGATCCATTTGCGACAAATTGGCAAGGTAAAAAAGCTTGATAGATGGGTGCCCCACGACCTTAACGATCGCCAGCGCAACGTACGCGTCGAGACCTGCCTTTCGCTGCTCAACAGTCAAAGAAATGAAGGAATTTTGAAACGAATAGTTACGTGCGACGAAAAATGGATTCTGTTCGACAATCGAAAGCGCTCAGCAAGTTGGTTAGACCCTGGTTCAGCACCAAAGCAATGCGCTAAACCAAAAATGACCCCTAAAAAGGTGATGGTCACTGTTTGGTGGTCTAGTGCGGGTGTGATTCACCACAGCTTTTTTTAAAACGGCATGAGCATTAATGCAGATGTGTACTGTGAAGAACTGGAGAGAATGATGGAGAAGCTTGAACATCTGCAACCAGCTTTGGTCAATCGGTCGTCCCCACTGCTCCTTCACGACAACGCGCGACCCCATACTGCGCAACAGACAGTCTCCAAGCTGCAAGAGCTGGGGTTAGAAGCTCTCCCTCATCCGCCATACTCACCAGACCTTGCACCTACCGACTATTACTTTTTCCAAAATTTAGACAACTTTTTAGTGGGTAAAAAATTCAATTCCCGAGAGGCAGTACAAAATGGCTTTGAAGAGTTTGTTGCCTCCCGTCCAGCTGATTTTTACAAGAAGGGCATCAATAAACTGCCAATGCGTTGGCAAAGATGCGTCGATTGCATGGGTGATTACTTCGAATAACAGAAATAAAAAAGTTTGAAAAAAGAAGTACTTTCACTTATTGCATACAAAACGGCAATTTCATAGGTAAAGACCTAATATTTATAAGACACAAAAACATAAAACATACGATTTTCAAATAATAATAATGGAATACAATTAACTAGGTAATCACAATATAGTCGTTCCAATAGTTTATTTAACTTTTGACAGCTCTAATACTTAATCAAATAGTGATACCCTGACCCGTTACCTATTCGATTTCTTTCATCGATCGATTTTATGCATTAAGAAGTTTTAATCGATTTAACAAACTCATTATTTTATAGATAATTTCGTACTTCATATTTCTATGTGTTTCAATGTGCGACCTCCTTTGTCAAAATAAAGAAGAAATAGATTAAAAGAATGTTGTTCAAATATGACGGTTCTATGTCATGAAAAAATATATAATAAAAGGAACTGAATTTTCAAAATGTATTATTGTATTGTGTTGTAATTCAGTGGTTAATATTGTATTTGTTAAACTATTGATGATCTTTATTAAATCTCTCTATGTCTATTTTAAAATAATCTACAGTATTTCAATGAGTAACCTTCAATATAGTTGAGTATTTATATTCCTCCGTATTGATTTATTTGTGAATTCTCACGTTTGGTTGAGTTGAGCGTATCGTTCCTGCCTTCGTTACTGTCAAAATGCCAAAAAAGAAAGTACTCAAAGGACAAACAACTGTCAAGTGATGATGATTCCTGGTCATACGAAGAAGACGATTCTTTATAATTAAAATTAGTATTACAGTATCTCTTTTGGTTGTTTTATTTTTAATCCGTAAATTACTACGAATTTCAACATTTTGTACCTGTTCATTACAAGTAGGTACCGCAGGTAGTTTTTATTTGAACCAACTATAGTAAGTCTAAACAATTATTTTAGATTCATTAATTTGCGGCGAATACATTCGATCCCATTACTAGGTACGAGTACGATGGAACTGTTTTCATTACGCAAATTATTTATGCATTGAAACAGAGACATTTAGGGCATTTTAATGCAAAATAATAAAGCTTTTTACGTGATTTGATATAAAATATAATCACAATAATTTTATTGTATGTTTTATTAATATAATCGATAATCGATTTATTTCAAAACCGTTTTTATAGTCTGTGGTCATTAATTACGAATGACACATCCCTAAGTAGGCGGAGCCCGCCCATAAAGTACAGTATTATCTGTAGTACATTGTATCAAAAATTATTACAAAACTTTATGTGCGTGATCTGTCAAAAGTTAAATAAAGTATTGGAACGACTATAGTCATATTACCTACATATTGTAGAAACTATGAACTTGTTTATCATATTACTATTTCTATCTAAGATTTATTAAAAAAAGAATAAGGTGGAATTAAAGAAAAAGTAGATCTACAGTTGTCGGCGATTCCTGTTGGGCGCAATTTCATTTCAGATGAATTTATGGAATAGGTACTATTTTTCCATTCCATTTTAGTACAATATAAAAGAAATATATTCTACCTTCTACTTAATATACACTTTGGGTCATATCAGAAACTTTTTGCTTTAATGCTAATGCCTTACTTAAATTGCGCAGTACACTTTTATCGGACTTCCTTTTAGTTAGCTACATTGAAATTATCTCAACTTAATTTCTGTTACCTAGAAAATGCTCTGGAAAATGAGTATAAGAACTATTCGGTTCTACTTTCTTGTTAATTTTGCAATAGAAATTAGTCTGAGAAAAACTTTATTACCGAGAATGTGTAGGTACTAATAATGTTGCCGATCAGAATGTGTTTGTGTGAAGCAGTTATAGAAAACAATTTAATCTGTTTGAAAAATGAACATTGTAAGTTTGGGAATTATAAAAGCAGTAAAACTAAAATTGAGTTTTGAATGCAAAATTGGTTTCCCATTGTTTAGCAAAACAAAATTTAAAATCAGAGTTTCGTTTCAAACAAGTTTTAGAACTTTAACAATATCGAGGAGGGACTGTATTAAACTCAGCAGACTTTCCTTGTAGGAAGAACTCATAACATGGGTATAACCGTGGGAGAGCTATGCTTACGCATGAATGGGTCGGCTCGACCGGAGTGATACCACGGCCTCACAGAAAACCGGTGTGAAATAGCGTTTGCGCTGTGTTTCACCGAGTGAGTGAGGATAATGGAGGCCTATACCCCAACCCCTCCCTCCATCCCCTTTCCCATCCCCCAAAGGTCGGCAACGCACTTGTGACGCCTTTAGTGTTGCGGGTGTCCATGGGCGGCGGTAATCGCTTACCATCAGGTGATACGTCTGCTCGTTTGCCCACTATTCAATAAAAAAAAAAAAAAAAAACATAACAACCTTAGGTTTCTTGTGATTTCAGGCTCTTGGGAAATCAAACGAGGCAATATGAGAGGTCGTTCTTTAACATTTAACTGCATCATCTGGACATATTTCTGCAGTAAACTGTTCTAAACGTTCTACACAATATGCTTTTGGCAAGGTTTGGTTTCTGAAAGGAAAATTAATGAATGTGTTACGGGTGCTTGGAGAATTGAATAAAATAACTTTTACTGTTTATGTTTTGAAGAAAAGTATGTCAAATACATTAATACATATATATGGGGTATGGGTATATATATATCTAATAATCACCGAAATGTCGACCGGCAACGCACTTGTAACGCCTCTGGTGTTGCGGGTGTCCAAGGGCGGCGGTAATCGCTTATCATCAGGCGATACGTCTCCGAACAAACAAACAGACGCACGTTCCAAAAAATAAAAAAAATAACTATTGATATAAGTACTGTAATTATGTATTTTTAAATGCATTAAATAAAAAGCTAATTATTTTAATTTACAAAAAGACTTTTGAGTGTATAAAGTATAGACATTATGTGATATCCTTTTTGAAGATCCATGTAATAAGTGTCAAACTAAACGCAATAGCCCATATAAACTCAACGTCCACGTCTAACACGTTTTGCGTGTCCGGAACATACTGACAAAGTCGCAAGCGACTAAATGGCATCCAAGCGTTTATAAAGGCCAAGCTATGGCAAACGTGTCAATGAGGGATAATATGCCTTTGCATTTTCTATTTAACTTAGTAAAATATAAAAAATGCTTTCAACGCGTGTACTTAAATCTCGTACAAAATTGGCATTGATAACCAGTAGACCTGTGTTTTTAGAGTGTAGTTTTCTTTACGCTTTAGGAACTTCTTTAAGTATTTTTTAATTTTTCTTACGTGTAAATTGCGTTAATTACGTAACTAACAAATAATTTCTTCAAGGACTCTGGAACTTGTGAGGCTTATTATTCGACGCTTAAACGTTAATTAGCCGAAACGTCTACATGAAACGCTCAACGTAACGTAACGTCGTAACGTCTTTTATACTGGACTGACGTTCAATACTGTACTCAGGTTTGAAAATAAATTTTTGTGTACAGTAGTCCTAAGCTTATTTTTAAATACTAGCTTACTTACCAGCTGGGTAAGTAAGCTACTATTTAAAAATAACAATTTCTATCGTTTAATCGTTTCGAATAAAATTGTTTAATTATTAAGATAGCTTGATGAGTTTAGACAGCAATCTCTTTATAGATACTAGGTTTCAATATATTGTAATTAGTATTTGTTTATGCGAATTAGATTTTTCTTGTAACTTTATAACGCCTTAAGTTTTGTGTTAGTTTATAAGAAATACTCGCTATAATACTAAATGTATTACTGTTTTCAAAGAAAATCGTCCATAAGTGAGTTTGATTCAAATCTTCAAAAAAGTCTCACGTCCAACTTAATAAACATTTAAATTTTCCGTGCCAAAGCAAGAAGTTATAAAGTAATACTTTTTTGTACTGACTCTTGTCTTGTAAGTAAGTTGCTACTTATAGAATTTGTTAGAACAGAATTTTGCTCTAAGAGTTCAGAAAACATAAAGTTGAGCGTTGAGAAACTTGTAATTAAGGAAATGTAAAATAATTTGTTTCGCAACCCATAAACCAATGTAAATCTTAGCAATGTAATTCATTTTATATATACTAGCTGACCCGGTAAGCGTTCTTTGGTTATAAAAATAAAAAGTAGGTTGTAAGGGTGGGTCATTCTTATCATTTACATATTGCATACCCTATGCAAAATTGATGTTGGCCGATTCTCAGGTCTACCTGATATGCACACAAAATTTCATTAAAATCGGTCCAGCGGTTTCGTAGGAGTTTGGTAACAAACACTGTGACACGAGAATTCGTAATGATGTATGAATTTATATTTTATTTGAAGAAGCAAAGGAAATCATATACATTTTCTAGTAGGTTTACTCCTTATCACAAATATTTGTAAGAGACCGGTCCGGACCGAAGATTCAATCCATCTTTTAATACTCAATTTTTTACAACTGAGCGATTTTTCTGTTGCAAATATGTAGGTAGGTATGTAAAAAAATGTTTTTTTTTTTATTAAAAACTTTATACACTTATGTACATCGGCGGACTTAATGCCTTAGACATTCTCTACCAGCCAACCTTTGGGGGGTGTGGAGATATAGGAAGGTAGGTGCATCGAGGTTATAATTGTCAAGAACAACGCATAATTGACATAAGCTAAAAGTTATTGCATGGAATACTGTCCTCATCTCTGGGCAGGGGCACCCCAATACCAGCTCCTCCCTCTGGACCGTATTCAGCGGAGAGCGACTCGTATCGTCGATTACCAGCAACTATCAATTCGGCTAGACTCTCTGGCGCTACGTAGAGATGTGGCTTCGCTGTGCATCTTCTACTGCATTTACCATGAGGAGTGCTCCGAGAAATTGTTCGGAGTAATCCCTGCCGCCTCTTTCCGCCATCGTCCTACGCGACAGGAATTTCATCATCTAGCTAGATAGTTGGCAGTCCACAACTGTGCGATTTGCCCGAAACTTTCTGCTGCGCACTACAAAACTGTGGAATGAGCTGTCGCCTGCGGTGTTCCCGGACCAATACGACCTTCAGCTTTCAAACCTTCAAGAAAAGAGCGTACTCCTTCGTAAAAGGCCGGCAACGCATTTGTAATGCCTCTGGTGTTGCGGGTGTCCATGGGCGGCGGTAATCGCTTACCATCAGGCGATACGTATGCTCATTTGTCCCTATATAATATAAAAAAAGTAAACATATACATACTCGTACATATATAAAAATATACATAAATACATACATATGGCATAACCACAAACAGCACACTGTGGGTAGAACACTATTTAAATGGGTATACTACTGGTGAGGTGACTCTGTCATCCAAGAAGGTAATCATGCACATTATTTTAAATATCTGCATGATTACATTCTATTTAACTTGCTCCTTACCAAACTGTCGATGACGGAGATTGCTCGCCGCTGCAACAGGTCAAGATAAATGGAATGGAATTTTTAGAATGAAACATCCATTCTGGTCCCGTTGTGTTTACGTTGTTTGAAACTGCTATTGTTTTGGTCTCCTTTTATGCTAATTAACCCACGTATACAGCAATGTGGTGTCGATGCTGTTTCCATTCAAGTTAGGCAATTGTTACTAAAGGTTAAACTCAACACCAACCAAAAAGCGTAAGATGTCGGAAATATTCGTCCAGTTATCACTTTCCGTAAAAAGTTAAACAAAGATACTTCATCTGGCGTAAAGCAGCATGAGGTCCGTATATAATAACATGCCTCATTCAAGATAATACCCTAATGTGCTCCACTACCAGAGAGAATCTTTTAGCATCCGTTTACACCACCTCTTATCAGTTTGTACAGAGCGGTGATTATCAATAGCGTAATAGATTATGCCCAGTCCAGAAGAGAAAAGCGTGCTCGAATTTCTTAGTTGTTAATCTGTGTTCCTCCAAAAGTGGTCCAAGAATGGGTTCGACACCAACATAAAATAAACCGTTTCATTTTAAGGTCAGAAATAGTTAAACAGAAACAGTAAAAAAAGGTAATTGGTAAAATGATTACCTTTACTATTTATACGATATATATAAGATATATCGAGAGCCCTTACAATCGTAAGGGCTCTCGATAGAAGCCAATGAGTATTGGATTTAAATTTCATTTCGAGCCAGCCGACAGTGGCGGAGCTACTTTGTTAATTTAAAATAACATTTTCGTACTGAAATGAAAATGTATCAATTAAATTCAACTATTGTAATAAGCTATTAGTCCATATTCTGCTCTTTCTCCTATTGTTTAAATTGGATTTTAGTAAGGACTCTAAACTGTTATAGAACCAATGTAGAACCTCAATAAATATAATATTCATCGTCAATACAACATGCGCTTTGTTTTTGAAAAATAAACAATAATCATATCGTTTTTTAGTTTGTTTCCCGTTTTTTATTATTACTATCGTTTAGGGGGCAAACGAACAGACGTATCGTAAGCGATTACCGCCGCCCATGGACACCCGCAACAGCAAAGGCGTTACAAGTGCGTTGCCCGCCCTTTAAGAAAGAGTAGGTACGCTATTTTCTTGAAGGATTGAATGTCGTATTGGTCCGGGAACACCGTAGGTGACAGCTTATTCCACAGTTTTGTTATGCGAAGCAGAAAGTTACGAGAAAAGCACACAGTTGTGGACTGCCAACCATGTAGATGATAGTAAATGAAATTTCTGTCGCGAAGGACTAGAGCGGCAAGAGGTGGCAGGAATCAGTCCGAACAATTCCTCGGAGCACTCCCCATAGTCAATGCAGTAGAGATGCACAGCGAAGCCACATCTCTACGCAACGCCAGAGAGTCTAGCCGAATTGGAAGTTCTAGGCAATCGACGATAAATGTCAACCAGGTACGCAGGTCTAGTTGAAACGAAAATTGGTAAACTGGAATGTCTGAATGAATGAACGACTTTGTACTAATGATAGATGACACTTTGGCAAAGGCATCCGATATTTCACATAAATATAAATTAATTACATCGGAAACCCCACAGTTCTTGGCATCCATGACTAGGTGGCACTCAGTATCATATTTCTTGAATGTCATACTTTCAGATGAAGGTTACACTGCCGGTAAACTGTAACAGGTACACGAGTCGTGCAATGTGCAATAGATAATACGAGTAACATCATTCAAACCATAAATCAATGTCTAAGTCACAATATTAGGAGTTGGAGTAATAGTAATCTTAATATTGTGACTTAGTTATTGATCATTCTGTGAAGTTCTGTAGATTCCCTAGGTGGAGAATACCAAAACAAAATTACCATTTGAAACACTACAACATTCTTATACCGTACATACTTATAGCGAATATTCGAGAACAAAGAACATTTCAGTACCAATAGAGAACACATTCCGAGGTGCAGTCCACGCATGGTTGTGCACTCTCCAACAATTTTCAACCACTAAATTCACCAAATTCGCCTATTACCAGTGCTGTAAAACAGACGGCAATAAAACGAACTTTTATTTTCCCGATCTTTGGGCCGTAAAAGTGTAAGCATCGCTTTACTATGTAATTCCCTTTTACGCTCATTCGTATGACGTTCGCAGAAAGGGAATTCGTGTCCGTAGGAAACGTTTTTGAGCGCGAACGTTGCGTGAAATTTAAATTGGCCCATTTTCCATTTTGCAAATTGTACACGGTTTATGTATTTACCGGTGAAATATTATAACCATAGAACACAGAACCTGTGGGATCTACTTCGTCTAATACTTTCAAATCATTTGTCCTTTAAATATCAGTGTTTAGAAAAAAAAACTCAAGGATTTGCTATTGATCCTTATAACATTTTTAATCATGTAGTGTCGAGAACCGATCATAGTTTTTATTGAAAATTTAAAAAAGAAGGGTGAATATAATATTTCGTTACCTTTAATTATTTTTACTATTATTATTATAATTAATTAAGTTACCTTTTGAGATGCGACACGATCAAACTAGGTTTCCTAGTATCCCCTATTCCTAGTCCATAGTACCTACCTAGTGACGTTTTTGTGGTTTTTGTCAATTAAGTTAAAATTCAACGCAGCACTTACACTTTGATTTTATACTTTTAAGTTTTTTCATACACTTCACTTATCATCAGGAGTGATCTGCTCATTATTATTACCTCATTGATCTAGCGGTTGACGCATGCAATTGTCAATCAAGAGGGCACGGGTTCGAATCCCGAGTAGGGCCAAATATTGAGTTTTTCTGATTATAAAAATACTTAATAACAGCTCGGAGTTTGGAAGTTGGGGTCTGAATCCCGTGCCTCGGTAAGCATGTAAAGCTGTCGATCCTGCACCTGATCTCTCCCCAGTCCTTTCGGTTAACCGTCCCATCAGAATATGAGAGAGAGAGAACAGAGAGTGCCCCTGTGTTTGGGCACACACTTGTGCACTATAATATCTCTTGCATAGTTGGCTGGTCGCCGTTGAGACTGGCCGCCGTGGCCGTATTCGCCTTGGAGAACATCGTTATTGCCCGAAAATATCAATGAACAATATAATTGGAAATACATTAAACATTCTATATCATCATACTCATTCTGTCATAGAATAAAACCTTTTGAAAGATACTGCCAATAGAAAATGCGAATTATCAAGAAAAAATGGTTGTTTGGTCTGAATTCTTAACTTAGTGTTAAGAATTCAGACCAAACAACCATTTTTGAACCATGATATTTATTTGGAAGTAAATCTTTACAGATATTTTTACACGTCTGAATTTACACCTAAAAGAGGTGGGCATTTTCTAAAACTCACTCTGGAAAGAAATACCTAAACAAACAACATTGATTAATTGCAAAATAATAACAATCTATGGGAGTACAGTATAGGATCTGGGTGGGCCTTTTGAAGAAAGGACCATAGTAATGAGTCGACCTGTCCATACAGACGGCATACGAGCAACAGCGTGTTATCTAACCGGTATAAGCCAAGATTAACCACCCGAAGCGCGACACTACCACTAGTAGAACATTTGTGTAGACCGTGGAAACACTCAAAACCACCAGAGAGATACTAAATTTGAAGTTATATTACAAACCTAGGCTATACTTATATTTACATACCCAAAAGAATTCAGTTCGTATTAAAAAATTGGAAAACAATATACAATTATCAAAAAATCAATATTAAAATGTCTATTACTTTCACTCAAAATACGTAGGTAAAAAACTCGAGTAAGCCTCATCAATCCCAGGTATTGTTACTCGTATTTCTTAATATAATATAATTACATATACAGAATACTGTTCCAATTAAATAATTAAACAAAAGTGCTATGAAATTTTACTCAATTAAAATTAATTTCAATCTTTGTTGTTTGACTGCACAGTTGGTCTAGTGGTTTAAGCGGTCGTCACGTAGCTTTCTACTGCGCTGTGTATTGTGGGTTCAAACTCCATATAAGACATTACTTAATGTGATCCACAAAATTGTTGTTCTGAGTCTGGGTATTCTTTGTGTCCATTTCATGTCTGTTAGTAAAATCCTCCACGGTACAGTATATATTCCTAATCTATTGTCAAAAAAAAACAATGAAACTTGACGATTGAGTCGAAATATTAATTAATATGTGGCAATAGAAACTTCTGGAACACATTTGATTAGAATCTTCACTACAAAAGTACATCGACCCTCTTAGAATATATTGGAATTCTCCTTTGCTTCTAACCTTTCATTGTCTTACATATAATACTACGAAACAACAATGACGATCGTTTTGAAGATCCTAAAATTAATCAAGTTTTGGAGCAAAGTTTAATCTCTCACAAGCATAGGACTTAGGCACTGTTTTACTGATTACAGATAAGATCCAGATAGTTTATCTAACAGATAGAATGAAAAAAAATAACTGGAAGATACGTAAAATAATATGTCTGATAAGCTCTCCGAAACTTATTTGTTACCGATGAATCAGTCAAAAGTCCTCTGCTGGACATAGCTGTGAGACATATGCCCAACAGTGGACTTTTGTTGTTGGTGGTGGTTTATTCCTTATTACAGAAACGAATATAAAATAAAATAAATAAAAATAAAATAGCCTTTATTGCTGTTCCTCTTATTAACATATACAAACATGCTTAATTTCTAAATTTTAACTTGGTTTGAGTTAATATTCTCGGCAACCGGTTTATGTGAAACAGCTTGTCTGTCGACAAAGGCCTCCTCTAGAGATTTCCATGTAGTCCTGTCTCTTGCTAGGCGGGTCCACTTCGGGCCAACTATATTTTTGATATCATCTTCCCATCTTTTGCTTTGCCTGCCTCTATTTCTTTTGCCATTCCTTGGGTACCATTCGGTTACTAATTTAGTCCATTTTTCCTTACTTTCTCGTAGCATATGTCCTGTCCAACGCCATTTAAGACGTCTGTATGCAGTGAGTGCGTTTTTAAATTTTGTTTTCTTTTTAATTTCTTCTAATTTTATTCTATCTCTTCTTTTTATATATAAAATACTTCTTTCTATTGAATTTTGACATACTTTTATCTTGGATTCTTGTAGTTCTGTTAACGCCCATGTCTGGCACCCGTATAATAAGCATGGCATAATGCATGTTTCATAAACCTTCTTTTTTGCTTTCATTGGCATATCTTTGTCCTTCATTATTTCCTTAAGCGACCAAAACCGTTTCCAAGTGTTATTTATTCGTCGTTCTATTTCTTTATCCATGCAATTCTCTGTAGATATAAGTTGGCCCAAATATACAGGGTCTGTCGTAAATAATGGATAAGTCGTAAACTGGAGTTGGTCCGGCTATGAGACTATTAGAAAATCGTATCTTTTTGCCAGGGTTTCTAACCGTATGGAAATGGCGTAGACTTTTATGTTTTTTTATAAATTTCGCTACTCTTTGCATTCATTCCGTTGCCATTTCGTTAAATTTAGGTATTTCTGTGTCATTTTTTTTGTATTATAGTCTTGAAGATGTGTATTATTTAGTTTTAGTACTGTTTTAGGCGTTTTTAACGTTGGTCATTTTCAAAATTGTCATTTTAAGATTTTTTATGTTTTTGTTTTACTTAGGGTCAACTTTTGATCATTTACTGTGTAAAAAAAAAGTACGGCGCTATAGCTGCCCATGATCTTAATAAATTATCTAGTATGTGTAGATTCTAAAAAGGTATAACAATGCATACTTCACAAGTAATATTAAGCTACATGAGCGAGATCAATATCAAGGTGAGAAAATATTTTTTTCATGTAATGTTGTAAATGGTTATAAAACTTCGTCATAATGATTTATTTCTGCCAAGATTCTTTACACAAACACTATGGGGCCACTATTAAGGATATTCAAAGAAAACTAGGTAGTTTTTTGTCAAAAAAATTTCATGCCTCCTCATTTCATAAAGGTGTTTAATTTTAAAATTGATGTGCTCTAATAGTTACATGCGACAAACATGTTACAAGTTTATTCGTAAAAAGGATCATCAGGTAAAAAAATGAACAAAGACAGCAATACAAAGGGTCTCCCCGCGTGAAAAGGACATTGTTACTAGGCACACTGCATGATGCACCGTCCCTTTCACACTCACGATGTGTGAAAAGGTTAGCATGCGTTTAGCTAGGGCGCACTCCTGATACATCTCTCAGTGTGATTTTGACCATCGCATGTGCTCTCGTTTTCATTACTGTCGTCAATTTGTTACTGCTTTCTAATATCGGACTTAGATTTTCTTTGTGATTTGGACTTGTTAACCTGGTGATATTGACAACTCAGCTCTCATTTATGGGCATCGTGTTGTGCTATCGATTGCACGTGTTATTTTGGAAAATTTTGTATATCATGCCTCAACAATACACGCCGGCCGAATACGTAAACATGCATTACATTTATGGTTTATGTGATGGCAACGCCAATAGAGCTGCTAGAGTTTATCGGGAAAAATATCCAAATGCCCGGCATCCTGACTATCGTGTCTTCATAAGAGTGCACAACACATTTTTGGAAGGACGATTTCCTGGGACCGGCGTAGGCGGGGCGAGTGAAGGACGACCACAACGCCACAGTGCAGCCGAAGTACTGGAAATAGTTGCAGAAGACCCTGGTACGTCCATAAGTGTAATTTCAAGGCGCACCGGTATACCTCAAAAATCTGAACACAGGATTTTAAAAAGGCATGAATTATATCCCTATCATTATCAAAGGGTCCAAACATTAATGCCAAGGGACGCTGCTGCGAGAATAACATTTTGTCGCATAATGCTGCGAAAGATGAGGGAAGACCAAAGTTTTTTTAATAAAATTTTATGGAGTGACGAGTCAACGTGTCGAAAAGATGGTTTTTTGAATCTTCACAACATACACAGCTGGCAACTCGAAAACCCAAGACTTATCCGAGAAGACCGATCGCAATATCAATTTAAAATTTATTTAGGGACTGGCATTATTAATGGCAAAATCATTGGTCCATTCGAATTGCCGGCAATATTAAATGCGGATATGTATTTGAATTTTTTAGCAAATACTTTACCTAGTTTACTGCAAGACGTCCCACAAGAGATAAGAAATGAGATGTGGCTACAAAATGATGGGTGTCCAGCACATTACGCTGTTCGTGTCAGGGAACATTTAAATAATACTTATCCAGATAGATGGATAGGGCGATTGGGGCCAATTTTATGGCCTCCACGTTCGCCAGACCTGAACCCCTTGGACTTCTTTTACTGGGGCTGTATAAAAGAAAAAGTATACAGTGAAACAATAAGTTCTGTAGAAGAGTTGCGTGCGCGCATTCAAGTAGCAGCGAGAAAAATTGAAGAAGCCGGTTATGTGCGCCGGATTAAGCGATCGTTTATTAGGCGATGTAGAGCGTGCATAGCTGCCGGCGGAGGACACTTCGAACATTTAGTTTAAGTTGTTGAATAAATATTTTTACGTACTAAAACAACCTAGTTTTCTTTTGAATATCCTTAATAGTGACCCCATAGTGTTTGTGTAAAGAATCTTGGCAGAAATAAATCATTATGACGAAGTTTTATAACCATTTACAACATTACATGAAAAAAATATTTTCTCACCTTGATATTGATCTCGCTCATGTAGCTTAATATTACTTGTGAAGTATGCATTGTTATACTTTTTTAGAATCTACACATACTAGATAATTTATTAAGATCATGGGCAGCTATAGCGCCGTACTTTTTTTTTACACAGTAAATGATCAAAAGTTGACCCTAAGTAAAACAAAAACATAAAAAATCTTAAAATGACAATTTTGAAAATGACCAACGTTAAAAACGCCTAAAACAGTACTAAAACTAAATAATACACATCTTCAAGACTATAATACAAAAAAAATGACACAGAAATACCTAAATTTAACGAAATGGCAACGGAATGAATGCAAAGAGTAGCGAAATTTATAAAAAAACATAAAAGTCTACGCCATTTCCATACGGTTAGAAACCCTGGCAAAAAGATACGATTTTCTAATAGTCTCATAGCCGGACCAACTCCAGTTTACGACTTATCCATTATTTACGACAGACCCTGTATGTACTCATTTACATATTCTATTTTTTCGTTATTTATGTTTATGTGTTTATTGTCTACTGATTGTTGCGAATTTGTCATAATTTTGGTTTTGGTTAAGTTCATTGTCAATCCTGCCTTAGCACTTTCATCGGAAAGCTGCTGCAACATCAGTTCCAGGGTTCCTGCGTCTTCTGAGAACAAAATCAAATCGTCCGCGAAGCGTAGATGGTTAAGATTTTCGCCATTTATGTTTATGCCAACTGTGGACCAGTTAAGATTTCTAAAGATCATTTCTAGTACTGCGGAAAACAATTTAGGTGATATAGGATCTCCTTGACGTACACCTCTTTGAATAGGAAATTCGCTACCCGTAGATTCAAGTTTAATTTCTGCTGTGCTCGCTGTGTATACATTTTTAATTATTCGTATATATTTTGCTTGTACTCCTTGTATTATTAGAGCATCCCATATATAATCATGTTCCAATGTGTCGAACGCCTTGTTAAAATCAACAAACCCTATGTAATACGTTTTATTATATTCTTTATACTTCTGTAAAATTTGTCTTAGAGTGTGTATGTGATCCACAGTTGAAAATTTGCTTCGGAAACCAGCTTGATCTTTAGGTTGATTTTCATCTAATGTGTTGGTAATTCTATTTAAAATGATTTTTGAAAATATTTTGTAAATGTTTGACATTAAACTGATCGGTCTGTAGTTTCCCATATTGCCCTTGTCTCCCTTTTTATGTAGTAGTATGATTGTCGATTTAGTCGAGTCTTCCGGGATGATTTCCGTTTCGAGGATTTCATTGAATAAATCTGTAAGTCTTGGTGCCATCACTGGTAATGTAGTTTTTAGCAATTCATTTGTGATTAGATCTGATCCAGGTGCCTTATCTAGTTTTTGTGTTTCAATGGATTTGATAGTTTCTTCTTTTAAAATTGGTTTGACTTCCTCTTTATTTATAAAATTATATTCCTTCATTACTTGTTCCCCTTTATAACTTTGGTATAAATTTCGGTAGTATTCCGTAGCGATTCTTAATATTTCTAGTCTATTGCTGATCTTTCTGTTATTTTTATTTTTCATATTTGGAATCCAGTCCTTTTTGTAGTTCATTTCTTTTAACGCCTTCTTTATTCCTCCAGTTTTTTCTATATGATTTCTTAGTATTGTTAACCGTTTTGACTTCCGATCTTTTCTAAGTTGTTCGCTAATCTTTTTGCTTATTTCTGCTATCTTTCGGACATTGTTATTGTTATTTTTCCCTTGTTGTATAAGTTGCTTCCGTTCCTGTAGTAATTGCTTACTTTCAAGTGATATCGTAGTCTTACTAATCAAGTTTACTTTTTGAGTTTCTGCTTTTAATTGTTTGAGCAATCTATTATATTTTTCTTGAGTCGATATACATTCTTCTTTTCCATCTTGCAAGGAAACTTCTAGGTTTTTTAGAAGTAAATTAGTACTACCTGTGCATTCAATAGCTTTCATACTGTTGTGAATTTGTCGTGCTCTTTTAGCACATGTACCTGATAGTTTTGCTCTAACCATTCTATGATCTGATTTGAAATTTAATTTGTTTAAAATTGCCAAATCTTTGAAAACTTTTATATTGTTAGACATAATATAGTCGATCTCGTTTTTATGTCGGCCATTAGGAGAGATCCATGTCCATTTCTTTGAAGATTTCTTTCTGTAAAAGCTATTAATTATGCCCAGTTTATTTTCAATAGCAAAAGATATAAGGCGTGAGCCGTTTTTACTTCTATTCCCATATCCATGTTTCCCTATGATATATTCTTCTCCACTTTTTTGTTTGCCAATCTGTCCATTAAAGTCGCCCATGATTATTAAATTTTTGGATGCATTTGCAGTGGTGGATTGGAGATCTTCGTAGAATTTTTCTATTTTTACCACATCTTCTTTTTTATTTGATTCGGTGGGCGAATTCGCCTGGATTATAGACCATACTTGGTCTTCTTTACCGTCCACAGGCAATTGGATATTGAGTAGTGCAATCCGATCTGAAATCCCTCTTAGTTCTTGTATATTTTGGCAAGGTGTCTTTTAACCATGAATCCAACTCCGTATAATCCGGGCGTCTCCCCTATGTGGTGTAATATGTATTTTCCATGGTCCTCTATTTTTTCTCCGAGTCTTCTCACTTCGCTAACACCAATTATATCCCATTTTATTTCATCCAATGCTTGTTCCAGTTCCTGCAATCTTTCCGGTGTTCTTAGTGTTGGACAGTTCATGGTTGCTATATGTATATCGTTGTGTTTCTTATTTCTGTTATCTTTTATCTTTAGAGGGTCGTAGTCATTTTCCCCCACGATGACCAGTCGGCTTGGAGGAGGTTGGTTGTTTATAATTATTTGGTTTTGTACATTGTTTTGTTTTGTTTTCCGGTTGCCGGCAGCTAATTGTTATTGTCTATTATCCGCGGTAGATGAATTTGAGAGAGAGTTGGATCTTCCTCTCATTAGATCAAAAGCATTACGTTTATTTATTTTTTGTTGTGATAACATCGCGATCTGATGTCTTTTAACTTGTGTGTCTTGTGGCGATGAAGATAATTCTCTTTTCCGTTTATCGTTTGTATTATTTTCCTTCACTATAAGTTTGTCATATTTCAGATATGCAAAATTTCCTTTCATTCTTTCTTCTTTCAATTTCGTTTGTAACATTTTCCTTTTCTCCAAAACTTCTTTAGAATAATCCTCTGTGATATAAATATCTTTCAGATTATTCCTGTCTTTCATTACCTGATTTTTCTTCCATAAATTGACAAAGGAAAGCAGAACAGGTCTTGGCTTTCCTTCTGGGATTTTCTTACCAATGCGATAAATGTTGTTTATTTCGGAATCTTCAATGTTGACATTTAAGTCTTTTATAATAATTTTTTTTGTTTCTTGTAATAGTCCTGATATTGATTCTTCTTTCTCTTTTAATCCAAAAATAATAATGTTATTTTTCTTCTTGTCTCTTTTCAAATATTCCATCTCTTTCTCAAGATTTACTATTTTTACCTTTAATTCTTTGTTTTCTGCGATAATAGGCTTTATTTTTTCATCTATCTTTTCCATGATTGAATTAGTTATAGACTCTTTCAGTTCGACTGTTTGTTTCTGCATTTCTAGTTTCATTTTTTCAAATAAAATTTGAAACTGATCTTCCATTGTACCGTTTTAAGTTTTGAGTGTAATGGAACGCAATGGCCAAATATTATTTTTGAGATGGCAACACCGATGCGATGTGTCAATGTGAATGACCCTGACACTGACAGCCTGATAAAATTACACTCAATTTGATATTTGTTAGTTCTTAATGATTTGTAAATTGTTTTATTTCACGTATATTGCATAAAGGTCAATAATGTCCGTTATTCACTGCAGTTATGATTGTGTTTTTCACTGTTCACCGTGTCCATTAGACCGTAAATTATTTTTAATCACAATAAGTTTAAGGACTGCACCACAACAATGTTAACACTTCAAGCACCGGAACCGGAAACGAATACCTCTAAAATAATCGGTTGTAAATTATATAAACGCCTACCTATTTTTTTACAATGAAACGCTACGAAACCTAGTTAAAATACTACGTGACAATCGTTTAGATGAGAATCCTTCGTTCTTGGTACTTAGCACGAATAAAAAAGTTTTTATTTTGACTGCCTCCATGGCGCAGAGGTAGCGTATGCGACTGCTGTTCTTGAGGTCTTAGGTTCGATTCCCGGGTCGGACCAAATGTTTGTATGATCTACAAATGTTTGTTTCGGAGTTTGGGTGTTTTCTATATATGATATGTATGTATTTACAAAATAAAAAGTAAATATGTATTTATATCAGTTGTCTAGTACCCATAACACAAGCTCTGCTTAGCTTGGGATTAGATGGCGTTGTGTGTAAGATGTCCGAAATGTTTATTAATATTATGATTATTGCTAAAAAATATAACTTTTACATTATGTTTCGTATGTGACTGTACTTGGTTTTTATTATAAAGTACTAGCTGTTCCCGCTACTTCGTACACGTGACATTTGGATTTTGAAGTTATTTTCATTTTTTACCGTTAAACCTTTCCTGGACTACGACAAACATATCAAAACCAAAACCAGCTAAATCGACGCAACCGTTCTCAATTTTTAGCGAGAAAAACGAACAGCAATTGTTTTTCATTTAAAAGAAGATAAAACTAAAGACAAAAAAAACCTGTGTATATTTTTTACGGCTATGCGTGTTTTTTATTATGTATAAAACTTAAGAAACTCTCGACAGGAATACCGATGAGCTCAATCACATAATTCAAGAAAAAGGTTGCCCTTGTGAAGTCCTTGTAGTTGAAGGAGCCGTTACAGCGGCCATATGCAAATTTACTGAACATGAAAACCCTACAATTACGAAGAAGTAAGTTTCCAGATAACATGAATTTTAATTTTATCAATGTTTATTTCAAAATACAGCAATTAATATTCATTTTGAGTAGAAAGCGCTATTTAACATAGATCCGGCGACTTCCACATACACCGAAACAAAAACATACTGAAGCGCCATCCACCAAAGACACGACTAACTGTCTCGCGACTAATCTGCTAATCCGGTTTGCAATAAACATAGTCTCGCGCCGATTAACATACCTATATACAACTTCCAAACATCTGTGGCGACCTCCACATACATCGCCATCTACCGAAGATACACTGAACTACGAAGTAACTACACGGAGTAACTATCAATCCTGAATCGCGCAATAGATGTTCTCGCTCCGATTATCATATATACAACATCCCAATATCAACTGTTGGGCAGTAGCCCGCCAGGCATGATCACCTCCCCTGGTCGGAGGATCCTCCCTTCGTGTTGGAGGGACATGATACCCGTTCCTCCACACATCAATAGCTGTGTCGTGGCCTTCCAGGCATGATCACCTCGCCTGTTCGGAGGATCCCCCTTTCGGAGAGACATGACACCTGGAACGGGTGAACAAAATTATTATAACTATAGAGCTTTTGACTTTTTGGCGTGTTGATCTGGTGGTTAGTAATCCTGATTGCTGTCACATTTAGAAGGTTTAATTTCTACACAGGATGAGAAATTGTGATAAGCATGATCATTTAGTCTGTGCATAATTTATATAACGTTTAAGTATATAATAATAAAGCCCTTTTATTCAAAAACTTAACTTTTTAAAATTTTACTTATTTGATTTCATGAATTATTCCTTATGATATGTCACCCGATTCGGCTTGCCTTTTGGCATAGGCCTCCTCCAGCTCTCTCCACTATGCTCGATCTTCTGCAACTCTGACCAGTGTGGTACTAGGGTTAGGCGGATATCGTCACTCTATCTTGTTTTCGGATGCTGTTTGTTTATATCCTAAGGAAATATAATTTAATAATATTTTAAATTGAAAAGTATAATACTTATGTATAAAATATCAAATTTATATAAAGGACCTATTAAAATTTGATTACTTTATTTCAGACTCTGCCTCGTTTGGGATAAAACGTCAGTGTAAATATTAATATCTTGACATACATTTAATGTCTAGATACGAGTATTATTATATAAGACATCGACGAAAGTATAGGTTTCTAAGCTAGTTCAAAAATAAAATACAGACAAATTATTACATATACAATTTTGCAAATTTTGCCAATATTTAACATATTAAATTTACTAGAAAATTCTTACCGCTATATCTTACATATTCACCAACCGTCTCGTGCGGTTTTCTAACAAGGTGAATATTTCACTAGCCCAGCGCATGGGGAAACTTTTCCTGTAAACTCTCGCCAACTATCGACTCGTTTCCACCGAGCTAGTCGAAATACTTAAGTATTCTTCTCGTTGTTTAGTAGAAAGGGTATTAGTGTCTTTATTTAACATTCCTCGTATGCTGTATTATAAAGGGTGTAACACATTAGTTACTTTTAAACTTTCGCGTTGTTGATTTATTATTAATTCCTTCAGAAATTACTCGTTTACCAGTTTTTACTCACCTTTCACTTTCAATAAACCTTTACGACCAAATTTTACTGAGCGTGGTCAGTCTGTAATTACACCTTTTAATTGCGTTTATTGCTAACATATTATTATAAAACTTTTTTTAAACCAAATTAACTTTCCCTTCACCAATCTTCATAAGATAAGAAAAAGCAAGTAGGTACTTTTAAATACAAAGGAAGTATAATCAATTGTTAAAAGAGGCGAAAGTTTTGCTATAAATGCATTTAAGTGTGTCTGACAAAATTTTATACACAAGTCTTTAAATATTTAATGCCAATTAAAGTCGAACACGTAGCCAAAACTACTAAATTGATTAAAATATTTATTTGATTTTGCTTTACAAGACGACTGTCAAAATTCAAACGCTTTTGCAACATCTTTTAATGATAAAATAGTAAGTATGCAAATATTATACTAAATTCCTTCATAAGTTCCTAATAATAGTTCCAAAATGAACAATTAAAACTGTAAGTGGAATTTCATTTAACAGAATTTAAAGACGGATAATAATAATTGCTCTTTGAGAGTCTTGGAGCAAAACTCGTTAAATTCTAGAGCTCTTCTCGTGAGCAACGTCGATCGGCCGAATGGAAGTGAATCAAATCAATAGCTTTCGATAGTCAACGTCACTTCACGTCTGGCTTTTAAAGTGCTGTTTTAAACCATCTTAAAACATTCAATTTAATAATAAAATTTGCGACTGTCTTTAATGTCTGGATGGAATGTATTTGCAAAGTAAATTTTGATTTATAAGCGACTTTAAAGAGAGGAGTTTTGTTCTACATTCCGGTCACATTTTGTCCTCCAGACTACTGATAGAATTGATAATGTTAAAAAAAACTGCCTATAAAGCTCGATTTTTTCTATAAGACCGATCTGTTACAGTCCATCGATCATCTAATAACCAAGTTATCTTGACAACCAAAAGAGGTGACGGCGTCATGCGAAATTTAAGATTAAAGAGGTAAACTCCGTTAATATCTACTAGGGGTAAAATTAAAAAGATAATGGACTAATTAATTACCGCAGCGACGACCCTCAGTGGTTCCTTTGTCAACAGCCTTTTGTACTAATAAAAGCCCTTTGAGTACTATTTACTTTAAATATCAAAACATTTGTCTAAAATTCTTTTTCAACATCTCAATAATATATACATATAATGTGTATACTATATACAATAAATAAGTCGTTAACCTTAAAACAGAGAGAATATAAAACTGTAAATAATATCGGTGCTTTTATTATAGACACATCGGACCTTGAGGCGTTTCAGGGCTATAAGTCTGCGATTACGAAAAAATCCAATATCTTCAAATCGACGATTTCACAGAAAGGTTTGGCTTCAGGGCCCGCCACTTTTTTGCTATCCAACATAGGAAATATTTGGAGAATTGCCCATGTAGAATGCGTGCTCCCCCGGGACATGTTGAAAAATCACCACGGAGTCTAACAATGTTATTTCTTATTTACGATATGACCTTCATTTACCATCTTACCATCCACTAAGAATGATGATTTACTTTTTAAAAGTAAACACATTTAGGTAACTTGCACCTTCCTATAGTGATTAATAAAATCACTATCACTAGCTGAGCCTTTCCAGAGATTAGCCGGCACAAACAGACAGATAGATAAAATTCGTAAAAAAGGATATTTTGGTATATTTACCCTATATACATAAATATGCATTTAGTAAAAAGCGGTCATTTTAAAGTTAGGAACAGACATTCAAATTCTATTTATTTGTATAGATATTATTTTTGAACGACTTCAAAAGAGGAGGAGGTTACTCAATTACACATTTTTTTTTGTCTTTCTTAAATCGATTGACGTTTTAGTTTTATAAACCTATTTATATATGTTATAAAAGTTATTGATTTGACGTTTTGTTACTGGCCCCGAATAGAACATAGGATTATTTATAAGAGGAAAATTACATATAGATGATGAAAGTTAATTAGAGATCAATTAAATTTCAACTTCATTTTGCCAGGGTCAAACATTAAACAGTTAAATAATAAAAATAAATCAATCATCATGTTTATTCTCATCGTTAAATATTTTTATAAGGTGTGTGTTTACGCAGAAAGAGATTTATACTTAGAATCAAACACATTTATTTTACTATTTTGATTAAGTTTACACTTGATCGGTTTCGCCTTATGACATTTTACATTTGAAAATTGGAGACAGTGTGTAGCCCTAGTGCACACCTTTTTATTAAGAAAATTGCTTTGATAGGGTTTGGTCCACCCTAACAATTGCTCTGCTGTTATTTCTGAGCGACCGAAGCAGAGATGTGAGGTGTTGTAGCACGCCCATTTCGTCCAACATTAGCCACAAGTGGTCCCATCTGACGTAATCAAAAGCCTTGCTGTATCCACGAAATAGTACTACTGATGTGTTGAACTCCTGGGCTTTCTCAACGATCTGCCAATAACTAATTGAGTAGTTATTCTCCAGTGGATTTTCCATTCAATCAGTATATGGAGAAGAACTTTGCTGGCGTGCGAGAAGCCAAAGTTGCGATAGTTGTCGCATTGCTTCTTGGAGCCCTTTTTGTGTATGGAAATAGGTAATAACTAACTCTGTCCAGTCACTAGGCCATATCGCAATGCCAAGCGGGTATTCTAAATGTTGTTCAAATGTTGTCGAAATGTACTCAAGATTCATGTATGTACACTGAAATCGATTTGTAAATATAAGGATATAATATCTATAACGATATATTATAGTGATCAATTTCTTGGATACCTACTTGAAAGTCTGTATTTTCATTCAGTACTTCTTAGATCAGATGAACTATAAGATTATTTGTTAAATCCGGCTGCACTGGATCAGGTAAAATATAATTATTGGTAAAAACTAAGTTCCAAGAGACAGTTTTTTTCAATATCTTATAATAATATAATATAAATATTTAAATCACATCTCAATGATACTCGTATATCTATATTAATATTATAAAGACGTCATACGACGTCGATGTTCAACAAAAAGCATTATGACAAATCGATTACTAGAAACTTTGCACCCTTTTTGCTTTTACATAAGAATAGTTTGAATCAAACAGAATGCGGAATCTGACGAATCTACAGCTACTAACTGAAAAATTCGAAGCAGTCGAAGTCATACGTTATAAGTTGTTCTTATTATTAGTATAAACGGAGCATGTCCAACTAATGAACTAACACAACTTAATATTAAAAACATAGAGAAACATTCAGATGACTTACTATTAATTACCTGCAAATAGTTTTAAGACAATGGTTCAAGAATTTTATAGGTTTTAACTGATTCAGTCATGAATGAGGGTATGATATGAAGTTTTACATATATGATATAAGTAAGTAATTAGGTTGATTAGTGTGCTTATGTATGTGTATGTATGTGTTTGTGTATATATGTATGTGTGTGTATGTATGTGTGTGTATGTATGTATATGTATATATATATATGTATGTATGTTTATATATATGTATGTGTGTGTGTAAGTGGAGATAGATACGTATTTACCCGATAATATTCATAACTTAAATATTTATTTTGTTTTCATTAATTTTGTTTTTTTTTTTCTTTTTAATAATTGCACCGACAACTGCTACTGTCTCTCCGATACTTTTAATCCATCCTAAGGTTGCCTGGAAGAGATTGCTTTTGGCAATAAGGCCGCCCTTTGTACATTACTATAAATATTACTCATCTCTGTACTATCTTATGAATTTGTTAAACGGTGTACAAATAAAGAGTTTTCTATTCTATTCTATTCTATTCTAATACAAAGACAAAAAGAGACCACAACTTCGTCATTCAGACCACAGTAAGATCCTTGGACCGGCCCTTCTACATCAAAAATGAGCCATAACGAAACACCTACCATCGCCCTCTCTCGCCAAGGGAATCCGATCGATGAATCGGTACAACTATTAAGTATGATAGATAGTTTACCGAAGAACAGTACACAAGTCACTAACACTAAACTTAAGTAACAACGTAGCAACGTTACTTTAAATTTTTCTTAATTATACCTAAGTATTATTTGAAATAATTTACAATCACATCTTGACATATTAAATTAAACGTTATATAACATGTCTTAAATTTAAATTGAACAATTAATGCGAGAAGAGAAAATTAGTATATTGAAATACTAAAGGGAAATTTAATAGTGATGTTTGGAAATAAATAAAAGATCTTCTTCGTATAGCAATAGTTTATAATATTGAATTTAGGTAACAAAATAACGAATAATTGTTGAAGCAAATGAATAGTGAATGTTAATGCAAGTGGTGGTCGCTGTCGGGGCGGTTGGGAAGTATATAGCTGTCCCTCCTTGGCCATGCGGTGCGTGATGGTGGTTACATCTATCATAATGACGATACACACACAACAGATCCAGGTACAGGCAACAAAGAGTTATAATAATATCTCAAAAAAAATATACGGTGTACACTGGCTTTACTGGATGAGTTTCGAATCGTAAATTTTGTACGATTTTATTGTTCGCTTTTCAATAGCCTGTTGAAAATACACATGTAAAGGAAAAGTCAACAAAAAAACTAATAGGCATGTAAATTCAGGCGGTAGTGGTTTATTTCTAAATAATATGACCAATTTGTCTTTCTATTATATTGTTATATCATGTGTAGGTATAGAAAGTTTGGTGAACACTTGCTCAATGGTAAAAAAGTCCCTATTAAAGTTTTTCGGGGATTACTTTGTTTCTTCGTGTCGCAGCCGACATGAATATTAAAAACCGCCTATTGTTTCACAATCGCTGATTTCATGTTCCACTTTCATTCGATATTCTTTGTAGAAAAAGCGCCCGTTGATATCAGGCAGTTTTACTACCTTTTTTATTCATTACTTCAGAAGCTTACGTGATGTTTAACCTTTTTTATTACATTTCGTACTAAAAAATAAAGCTATGATTCTCATATTTACGATTCTTTGCTAACAAAGAAGTATTAAACTCGAGTGGGAGGAAATGTTTCGTTTATGTTAATAACACAACTTAATATGATATATTAAGATATATGATATTAAATTCCGAAAAAGTAATCACACACTTATTTTACGGTTTCTATTAAACAAATTCCAGGCTCCGAAATTATTACCTACCATCACTTAGTAATAATATAATCCTTCTGAGTTGTTAGGGATAATTATATTTATTTCTCTTTTACATTTCAGTAATCTAATCATTTAATGTAATGAAAGTTGTCATATAAAATAACTGCCATTAAAAGTCTAGCGTCTGTGTCAGATTGCCACCACCTTTTTTTTCCGAGCGAGAATCCCCTCGGATACCACCTCCTGGTGGCATGTCGGACCCGAACCGACGAAAACCGCACGCCGTCTCACGTACTAGGAGCCAGGGACTCAGGTGCACCCTAGTAAAGAAAACCCTGGAACCCCGACCTCGTACGTACGTACCTCGACCCACCTATAGTTTGTAGTGGGCCCCCTAGTGTGTGGGCACCCCGATGTTCCCGTTACTGTCCCTCGAGGCGCTTACGCTCCGCAGCGTCCGCGCCGCCACATGAGCCTGCTTCTGCTAGAGTGACTGACGGCTTCATCTGTCACCCCCAGGCTTGCCCCAGGCGGGCCTGTAGAGTTCTAAACCTCTCCCGATCCCGCTCCGCCGTCTCTTTAGCAAGCATAACTTGCTCGCAGAAAGAAACAGCGGAGTTCCACAGGCTCTCGCTCCGCAACATGACCGCAATCATGTTACCGAGCGAGAGAACCCCCCGATGGCCGTCATTAGATCACGCCTCGGCTCCTCCCACGCCGGACATTCTGCCAGCGTGTGGAGCGCCGTGTCCACGGTCTGGCCATTGCAGTGGTGCACAGGTGATCTCCGAAACATCCTTTTCCAGTGATCACCTGCGACAGCCGATTTAGGAGGGTCCCATGGCGCATCTCGAGCCAGCCAGTAATACCTACAGTTTTGGGTTTTGGTAAGATTGTAATTTTTTCATGTTTGTTTACTGTTTATATGATGGAAAGAAAAATGTTAACCTTAAATTCATAAATATATTTAATATACAATTTTAAACCAAGTACCATAAGCTACCGGAAAGAACTCTCACCATCTTTCCGCAACAGTACCTGCGCTAAAGTACTATAAATTTAATGCACCACTCGAAATTGTTAGTTCTCTGTCAATATTGCATCCTGCAGCTATAAAGTTTTCGGAATATAACATTTTATACTTTGGCTCTTTGCAAAATATATGTAAAATGCTTTCAGTATGTTCAATGCTCGCATTGGACCTTTAGTAAAAGACACGCATTCCATTAACATTAGTGTGTTTTAGTATTTTACAAGTTCAACGCGAAGTGTTTGTTCTGTTATTAAGGCATAGTTATAAGAAGTTTAAATTCATGGACAATTAGACGTGTTGCCTTAAGCGAGGACGCTTTTAGTAAATTTCTCATGACTTTAACTTTCCATTTGCGTTATGTTTTGTAAGACGAATTTTGGATTTCACGGAACAAGTTTAACAAGGCAGATGTATATGAAGTAAAATGTTTAAATCTAATTTATTATAATAGCTGTAGTATTTATTCGATTATGGCGTAATCGACCCAAATTTTGCGACTTCTTGAGAGATCTCGCAGTTGATTTTACCAAGAAACCCATAAATAGTTTTACCTGTTCTTTCTAAGAGCAACGTGCCACTATTATTGTATTCATGCCATAATATGATATGAGGAATCTATATAAAAGGTTTGGCAGAAACCGTTTCAACAAAGAAATAAATAAATATTATACACATTGAATTTTTTAACCAGCCTCTGAAATAAGGAAATATATTTCCATCAAATTTCACGTTAAAATAGATAGATTTCGTTTGTCCCGATTAGACGATCTGTGGCTTTATTCTCAATCCAAAATTCATTAGTAGGCGAATTTTTGAATCCTTATTTTATTTTGATGGAATTGGGCGCAAACAAGCATAATATATCGTCTGCTGGTTGAATTTCGAAATACTTTATTTTATTGTCTTAATAAGATTAAAAGTTCCATTAATTAACTTTAATGGCAGGTCAATGATGTTCATATTACTACATATTTGCTTTTTTTTTAAAAGCAACTTATTTATTTAAACCAACATACCTTTAGGAAAATGAAGGACCTTTTTGTATTTACTTCTTTGCATTTCTTGCACTGTTTAATATATCCTTAAGTCACACTGAATTATGCAAAAGCACCAGTTGGCTATCGTCATTGTATCTACCGCTTAAAGGATAAACCATAAAAATGCATGACATTCAAGTGTCAACTGTTCTAATTCCTTTATCGCTTTCGGAATTCCTATTTTCTCTTGATAGTTTAGGTTGATGTGAATCGTTAGAACAACAGTTCGAATATTATTTATTTTATAAACCAAAATGTTGCTTAAGCTTGTGGTTAATTGTGCCTAAAAGATTTAGAAACAGAACAAACAGTATTTTAAAACACTTTTATTACTTTTCAAGCATGTTTTTTTACCTTTAAGGGTTCCGTTTTTTCCTTTAGGGGTACTAAACCCCAAAAACAAATAAAAAAAGTAAAAAAAATCTGTGAATCGAGTCAACTCATTATAAAATAAGTATTAGATGGAAGCAATTCCCAACGAAAATTACTACTTAGATATTAAATATCAAATAAAGTAAAACTGACTTTGAGAAAATCTCGTGTAAATAAATTGTAATATTATTAATTTGCATAAAAAATGATACTTTATTTAGCTGCCTAGCTTTAACGCTAAATATGTTTTCCTACAGCGAGGCATATCAATACTACATCACTTATCCACATAAGTAAAACTAACTAAAGTTTGAAACTATGTGCCGCTTCACATTCTAACTGGAACCGTTAAGAACGTGCAGAACACACTTTTGAAAGATAAATGTTTCCGTTCATAGAACTAATCCTAACTCCAGCAGCAGTGTTCAAGTCAATTGCAACTTTTAATGGATGTGGCCCGTGCGCATTGAAACGACTGACTAGAAATGAGACAGTTTCTACAACATTAGATATTAAGCGGTAGTTAATATCTCAAAGTGAACCTTAACTTAAATAGGAAGCTTCTAAAGGTAAAATAACTTGCTAACTACTCTTTAGTAGTTGCGAACTAACGCCTGACACCCACGGGCATGCGATTTGTTGTAATATAGATACATATGTATGTAAATATAATTGTAGTGAAATTCATCGCTTTACGGAACCAAAGTACAAAATAGATTATAATTACTGCTGTAATGTTGAGCCTTTCGTAATCTGAGAATATTACCACTGTTGATTGTACTTAACTGAAGTTGTTGTAAGCAAGATGAACAAAATAGTTGCCTGCGGATAAATTGACCACTGATGCGTTAAATGTGTAAAACCAACCCAACAGTTAGTAGTCAACAAATATAAAGTTTATTTAACAAGTTACAGTACAGTTGTACAAATTATCTTTATGTGACTTTGTGCGAAACCTCGAAACATCTAAAACTGTCCTAATAAGTTGTATAATGCATGTGTACGTAGAACGAACAAAGCGATGCTTGTTGGTGGAGTTCTGCATATAGTTGTTAGATGGAGAGTATGTGAACAAGCTCATGCGAGATTTTAAACGTGGTTATTATTCTATGTTATCACTAGTTGTCGTGGACTTCCTAAAATAATCGTATACTAACAATAATTCAGGTGTTGTGTAACTTAAAATATTATTTTATATCCTTCACTTCTTATGTTTTAACCTAAGAAGTGTTTAGACCAATCTTATCAGTTGTTATGAATGTGAATTTAAAATGATTTATTCGGATTAGTACACACGATATTTTCATTCAGAATGCCGTGTGCATTCTGAGAGATCAACAAAGTTACTTGTGCCATCATGCATTAAAAGCTATATATTTTAACTTGGTACTTCACGTAAAACCATATTTATTTACAGGTTACATACTAAAATACTCGTATGTATCTAATACTGTTAGCGGGTAAGTTAAAAGAGTTCACGGAAGTCGAAAATAAAAAGTTAAAACTGTTAAGTGTTCTGCGCATGCGCCAAGGGAAGGAAACCGCTTGTCTAAGCCATAAAATTTATGATGAGACTTGCCAACATTGTAAGCCCCGTTGTGAATCGCTTCTAAACTTATCCAGAGGCACAGCGTATCCCGGTCAATACTTACCTAAATAAAAATACAGCCTATATTTTTAACCTCTCTGCAACTGCGTTGATAAAGACGTGGTCCTAAACTTTGACTTGTGGCGAACATGTAATTATTACAAATAATATTATAATGTTTAAAATGATTGATATGCCATCAAAAAATCACTATTGCAACTTATACCTTTTTTGATAAATACCACCTGCTGGATATTTCCTCCGCTAAGGAACTACGTTTTAAAATAAACGTTTTGTAGTAGTGCGGGCAACGATATATTATCAACGGTTATTAGAATCAGAGCTGAGATGGTAACACGAAGCGTCTCGCGTCCTTCTAAACCAGAAGAAGAATAAGGAGACCTTTAGGCAGCACTAAGTTTAGATAGGTCTCTTAACTTAGCGCTGAATAAAGCAGCCACAGTGCTGAGTTTGTGTATGTTCCTAAATAGTTCCCAAGTAGTTTTCATAAGGGAATAGTTTGACAATATGATACAGACAAATATATAGCTACAACATCGGAAGGTACCTAATTATAATGGTATCTATAATACATTTTTTTTTCGAATAGGGGCAAACGTGCAGGCTTATCGCCTGATGGTAAGCGATTACTGTCGCCCATGGACACTTGTAACACCAGTGCGTTGCCGGCCTTTGAACATTTGAACGTCCTCCAGGTTTTGCCGTTTTGTAAACATGTATTAGGTCTTTACCTATGAAATTGCCGTTTTGTATGCAATAAGTGAAAGTACTTATTTTTTCAAACTTTTTTATTTCTGTTATTCGAAGTAATCACCCATGCAATCGACGCATCTTTGCCAACGCATTGGCAGTTTATTGATGCCCTTCTTGTAAAAATCAGCTGGACGGGAGGCAACAAACTCTTCAAATGCATTTTGTACTGCCGCTCGGGAATTGAATTTTTTACCCACTAAAAAGTTGTCTAAATTTTGGAAAAAGTAATAGTCGGTAGGTGCAAGGTCTGGTGAGTATAGCGGATGAGGGAGAGCTTCTAACCCCAGCTCTTGCAGCTTGGAGACTGTCTGTTGCGCAGTATGGGGTCGCGCGTTGTCGTGAAGGAGCAGTGGGGAGGACCGATTGACCAAAGCTGGTTGCAGATGTGCAAGCTTCTCCATCATTCTCTCCAGTTCTTCACAGTACACATCTGCATTAATGCTCATGCCGTTTTGTAAAAAGCTGTGGTGAATCACACCCGCACTAGACCACCAAACAGTGACCATCACCTTTTTAGGGGTCATTTTTGGTTTAGGGCATTGCTTTGGTGCTGAACCAGGGACTAACCAACTTGCTGAGCGCTTTCGATTGTCGAACAGAATCCATTTTTCGTCGCACGTAACTATTCGTTTCAAAATTCCTTCATTTCTTTGCCTGTTGAGCAGCGAAAGGCAGGTCTCAACGCGTACGTTGCGCTGGCGATCGTTAAGGTCGTGGGGCACCCATCTATCAAGCTTTTTTACCTTGCCAATTTGTCGCAAATGGATCAATATTGTTTTGATGCTTACATTAAAAGCTGCTGCTAGCTCAGCTGTAGATTGACTTTCGTCAGCTTCCACAATCGCCTTTAATTCATTATTGTTAACTAAAGTCTCCGGACGACCACGAGCTTCATTTTTCAAGTCAAAATTTCCAGAACGGAACCGGGAAAACCAATAAAATGTTGTGCGTTCATTTGTACAGTTCTCTCCGTAAACGTTTTTGATGTTACGTGCCGTTTGTGTCGCGTTGGTGCCACGACAGAACTCATATTCCATAATTACACGAATTTTTAAAGTATCCATTATGACGAAAAATGTTCAAATGTAATGAAAATACAACGCTAATCAAAAAACAAAAGACTGAGTTTGTAAATAGAATGCATGGTTTTAAAACAAAATTAATTTGAATTTAGAATACAGAGCCATTACAAACTTTTTTTTATTTGAAATGACCAGTACTGAAGAAACGCAATTTCATAGGTAAAGACCTATTATTACGTACTTCATTTGTATTTCTAATGTCACTTACTAAAGGTCCATATCGTATCATTGTCCAAAGGAATTGTAAAAAAGCTTTCAGTGTATTTTCGAAATCCTTGTAACTAAGTTAAATATTGTTCTTACTGAGAAATACGAATTTACTTTGTCTACAAATAAGGGTATAGATAGATACTTTCTTATTACTTTGTACTTATTTTATGTAAATCAGAAAAGGTTATGAGTCCTTGAGAAATTTTCTACGAAATTTGATTATTATATACGCAATATTGTAACGAAAGAAATCTATTGAATGACGAATTCATCGTTTTATATTCACACTTTTATCGATTTCAAATATTACTGTCTACTTACTTATTGCTACAAAACAAAAATAAAACATAAAAATGGGAACAATGGACATGGGAGTTCCAAAAGTATATAATAATTAAATTATTTTGACTGCCTCTGTAGCGAAGTGGTAGCGTATGCGACTGCTGTTCTTGAGGTCTCGGGTTCGATTCCCGGATCGGATGCGCCACCGAAGCAGTCAGTCAAAATATGACTTATGAAGCGAAGATTTGAAATAAATATACATAGAATAGGACTCGACGGTTTGGTATAGGTTTTAAATATTGTGATTTTATATAGCACTCTCTTACAGGTACAAAAAATCAAGCTGTTTAAGTTAACAGAATTGAGGCAAACGGCGATGTCACAATATAAATAAAAATCTATATGAGATTTGCCCGGAATTGCAAAATTTGTGTTAAATGTTCTTTTGGAATTGTTATCACCATGTCTCCTTTTTCTAAGTTATTATTATTTATTATATTAAGATACATTTTATAAAAGAAAAAATCTTAAAATTAGAATAGAATAGAAAATACTTTGTTGTACACTAATTATATTGTTGCAATTCAATATGACAAGGAGATGTATGTTAGTCATTTATAATTAAAAATCAATAGAGCATTACATTATGAATTACATTATTATTAATTTTATTTATATATGATCAACAAAGTCCTTTGAAGGTAACATGAGCAAAATTGTTTACCCAATAACTCAATAAATATAAAATATAATACGCCTGACAAATAGCACAATATTCCAATAAATTTAATATATTGCAAAAGTTATGTAAAAATATAGCAGAGTAAGGTAAATATTACTTACAAATAGAGCAATTCGTTCTCAACAAATTTACATTGCTAAGGAAAAAAGTGACTATTCAAACTTATTGATAACATCGTTGGCCCGGTAACTTTTACTTGGTAGAAAAATAAATCAAAGGATGTGCCCGTATTTTATACGAATAAAGTTACCACTCTTTTTCGGAGTGGACGATACTAAGTTTTTACAAAACATCGAAAGTTCATTAGTTAAGCTAACTACGAACCAACTGATTTATTTCGAAACCATTCCATTTATACCAGAGAGGAATTGAAGTATAGTTGATGTAATACTTATTACGGTGCCGTTAAGATTCTCTATTTTTAAGCGCATAATATTTATAATTGCTAAAATACCTGTTTTTAAGCCACAAATGCTTTTAGACAAGCTAATTCACGCAACAAATATTTTACCTGTTCATTTACGATATATTATTCACTTAAGATTTCATTAAATTATGTAGAAACGAATAATTTATATTGCACAATCAGGCAATAATATGACAATTATATCGTTTTTAATTCAAACTTCGATTTTTTTGCCTTGCATTTGCCTTTCAATTTCTAAACTGTATACGGTTTAGAAGTATTATAAACTAGTTGAAAATTATTTAAAAATTAAATTACGGTGTCAACGATTTAGTGATATTTGATATATCGAAACCTAGCTTTGTTCTGCTCAGCTTTAAGATGTATACATTTTTGCTTTTGTGTATTCACTTTAGCCTAAAAATCTGCTATATATTCATAAATTCTGATTATAAATTCCAGTTGGGTTTATGACTATGCCTAAGCTTTGTCAGCACAGTAAAAGCTATTAGGTACACACATGACAGGCTATATCTCCGGCGAAAGCCAGAATGGCATCTAGAAGAATAATATAAGTACCAACATCTGACGATGACTTCTTGGAAAGGTTTAGTTTAAAGGCGGCAATTATTATTTCATTTGTATCCATCTACAAAGAGAATATTTGTAATAGTATACTGATATAAATGCATACATACATATTGTACATAAAAAATACCCAAACTTCGAAACAGTATTTGTAGATCATACAAACATTCGGTCCGACCCGGGCATCCAACCCGCACAGCAGTCGCATACGCTACCAGTGCGCCACCGAGGCAGTCAAATATATAAGTCATCACATGAAGAGAAAGGATTTACGGAAGTATATATACTTAAGAGTCTTTTGACTGATATATAATAGACAATGTTATTATGTGCTTAGATGACCAATTTTGAAGAAACGGCAATATACAGTTTGGTTATTCAAAAGTATTCTTAACACGACATTGTTATTGCCCAGGGTCAGCGAGTAACTCTAATCCCAATCCACAAATTTAATTTAATTTAATTTTACCTATTAGAACTAGTAAAAAAAAACAATCAGTGTTTAGATAATTAATTAACTGCTCTAAAGCCAAGTAACGAAGAGCTGTATTGAATGTATGTACAGTACAAATTGCAATCGTGAAATAATTTATTTAATATATAATTTATTATAAGGTTAAAATATAAATTGCACTGTGGCAGTACATTGAAGCGTATCGCTTGCGCCGGTCATTAGGTAGACCACATGCCCGTCCCATCTCATCCTATGAACAAATTACATGGTTAATTCATTATTTGAAACATTTTATATATGTCTTTTTTGGTAAGTTATTTATAAAAACCAACATTTCTAGCTGCGAGATAGTATGTTTTAATGACTTTAATTAACTGTTTTTATCCGACATTTTGAGATCATATTTAAAATATGAACATTAGTTTAAAATGTTAAACAAATATGTGTTTAAAGAACTTTTTCTAAAACTCGTAAATCATATTACATACACATCACAAACAGTTTATTATAAAGGACTTCTGTGCCCTGTTACTAAAAGTGGCATTTTTATTGGCGTGATTGTCTTGTAACGGTTCAGTAGTGACTAAAATACCGATCTAAACATACTTATTTCATAGCTCGTACTTCTGCTATAAGCCTTTGGGTGTTTTCTATGTATAATATGTATGTATTTCCAGAAAAAAAGTATATAAGTATTTATATCAGTTGTATAGTACCCATAACACAAGCTCTGCTTAGCTTGGGACTAGATGACGTTGTGTGTTAGATGTCCGGAATATTATAGTTTATATTTATTGAGTTATTGGGTCTATATTAGTTCCAGTTTTAGCTTAAATATTATTTTTTAGTAAATATTTCCTGTTTGAAAAACATTTACCTGTTAATTTGATCTTCATAATTCCCAATTTTTTTTAAGATACTTTCACTTTCATTTGTTTATTTAAAACTATTTCATTTATATTCAGAAAAGTAAATTTTAATACCAGCTGAACCGGCAAACGTTGTTTTCCAAAAAAATATATATACTTCTTTTGAGGGATATGAAAAATAGATGTTGGCCGATTCTCAGACTTACCTGATACGCACGCAAAATTTCATAAAAATCGCTCCAGCTGTTTCGGAGGAGTTTCATAACAAACAACACCACCACACACGAGAATTTTATATATTAGATGGATGAAAAATAGTTTTGTAATACACTGTTTTAATGGGCTAAACATATAAACTCCACATCATATAACATGAGAGAGAAAATCAAACAAAGCAAATGCATTATTGTTGTACAAATGACATCTCCCCGGATGATAAGACTAGTTAGACGGCCTTTGTCAATCCATTTTATGCTAATATCCCTTGATTACACATATGTGAACTACATACATAACTTTATTATACCCCTTTGGGCCGAAAATTGGTTCATCTATAGTCTCGTGTTATGTACCAATATATGTGCTTTAACATACATTTAGTGGAAATGTAATTTTGATAAATTGATTTTAAATGAATATACATAGTAATATAATTTCGGTTTGTTTTTAAGTAACTGTCTCGGTGGTGCAGTGATAGCGTATGCGTCGTATGCTACAGCTGTAACGAGGTCTGACGTCAGATTTCCGAAATATTAAAGAAAACTATCGAGATAAGTGGTCATCTTATCATTTTTTTATCGTGGAAACAAACGAGTAACTTCATGATAAGTGAGTATTTCCTTCGACGGACAACTGCGACTCAAGATTTACAACAGCATTGTCGTACTTTGAGCCCTTTCCGAGATTTCTCACTCACGAGGTGAGAAGCAATCAAAAAATAAGTTTTTGTGAGGCCGTAATCGGGATCACGCTGAGTCAAACTCTCTGGGAAAGAGAGAATTTGGAAATACATAAATATTGCCCTTGACTCATTGCTCTCGGGTATATAATAATTTAGAAAATGATGTGATGTTCTTTAATTACTCCTAAAATATAATAACAATAATAATATATCTCTTTGCCTAGCCTCATCCTATTTCATTTATATAATCCATATAACATCATAAATGCGACAGTAACTTTGTCGGTTTGTCTGTTACGCTTTCACAGCTAGTACACCGATTTCAATGAAATTTGACATTCTGGTTCTTGAGGAAGGGCATAGGCTACTCTTTATCGTGATAACTAACATAAGCAATGGAGTAGATGAGAGCAAAAGTTAATAAAATAATTTGTAGTATATAAGTGTAGATTATATTTCAAACAAGACATTGTTGCACTGTTAACGTTTTACTATGAAAGACTGTTATCACACCATCTGTTATTTTATATGTTCGATATCTTTTTCCTTGATTAACATTTGGTTAACGTATGTTGATGCTAATATCGGTGGAGGGTTATGTGTACAATTCAAAATTCATTGTTTTATGTCCCTATCGCTGGTGTTTATGATTTCAGCTTAACATGTTAAAGTTGCACTTGCTTAGTTCTCTTCTCTTTTAAGTATTTGAATTATTGCCATATTAATAACAAAACATAAGAAACTCTACAAGAAATAAAAGTCTTTTAAACTGTTTTTTGTTACAACGTCTAAATTGCGTACGGTTATAATTGTACATACATCATCGTACCGACAACATCCTCGTTTCACATATCATTAGTACACACAATTAACTTGGGGTTAAATTTCATTCTAACAGTTCGTATTTTAAAAAATCCTAAATATTAAAACTGAAATATTTTTAGCGTTCCGTTTCCAAAAGGAAAAAACGGAACCCTTATTTGATCACTTGGTTGTCCGTCTGTCCATCTCTCAAGACCTTTTTTTCTCAGGAACGCGTGGAGTTATCACGCTGAAATTGATATCTAATACTCAAGTTTACTGTCTCTTGAAGCTGTAAAAAAATCAAATTTCTAAGCCAACGCAATTATAAGATACATCCCTTTATGCTGCAAATTTTCGACACTTGCAAGGGAATCAAAACCTACAAAGTACTTCTTAATTTTCTTACTTCTTAATATAGTACAGATAAAGGAAAAATTGCGAAAAGCATATATTTTTAGTTACGTCATACAACAAAAATATTTTTAATATTTCAAATGTAGTACCTTTTCCTCATGAACGCGTAGAGGTTACAGATTGAAATTCATATCAATTACTCAGGTCTACAATACCTTTAAGCTGTAAGAAAATCAAATTTCTATGTCAACGCAATCAAAAGAAACAGCAATTTAAGCCGCGTATTTTGAAACTCGCAAGGGACACATAACCTAAAGGATACTTCCAGTCGACCTAGAATCTTGAAATTTGGCATGAAGCAACGTTTTATAGCTCTAATAAAGGAAACATTTCGAATATCTTAAAATTTGATGTAACTAACATCTCATATTTTCTTAAAATAATCTAAACTATATGAATTAGACGAGTATTATTGTAATTTTTCTTCGTGCTTAAAAAATATATTTGTAAAATTCCTGATTGGTTTTTCAATGTGATATATTTAACGAGTTTAGTAAATAGAACACAATTGCTTATAAAAATAATACCTTATATTATACCAACATGTTTGTGGAATAAAGATACTTTAGAACCTTTATTTGAAAAACATGAAATGTATTATCAAAACGAAGTAATTTTTACAAAACACATTGTGGTGCTCACAATAACACGTAAAAAATGGTCGACCAGCGCCTGATAATAAATTTATCCAATACCAAATTCTCCCAAGCTTTAACAATTGGATTTAAAACAGGAATCCGAAAGGTTTTATTTATATTAGTCAGGGAATCGTTTTTGTAGCCATTCTCGTAATGCTCGGGCTGCATCACTTTTTCAGGATTATAGAAGAAAAACGACGGCATTATCGGATCTTAAAGTAATCGCCCGGGCCACGACTGTTTTCTCATTACCATTCCATTTTGCTTGTAGATGAACACAGTTCAGTTGCCAACTACTATTGTTCTGTGTTTTACATTGTTACATTACACAATAGGTAGTATTAGTAATGGGCTTACTGCGAAATCTAGTACTGTTCGAGCATTTAACCTTGTTGAGATTTAATCTCATTCAAATACTTTAAGAATACATGAATAGCAAGATTGAAGTTTAAGAAAGACGACATGAGTTGGTTTTTGTCCTTAATACCGTAATTTACTTGCCTCACTTTTCTCCAACTCAGCAGGAAATATATTAAATGTCACGACCTCCGATCAGACAGGTTTTAATAGCTATTTCTCAAATAAATATAGATAGTGACAGGGGTCTGGCCTTTGATCGAAATATGGGTCAACTTATTTTCGTATCTTGACTCAAACTGCTCGAGTATTAATTAATACTTTTTTCTTTCACAGTTATAAATGTTGATTTATATTTACGGAATTATTCATGGTTCACAAACCGTATCTGAAATAGGCGAAATACACTTCTAACAATCTTCCAATCAATATCTTGGAAGATGCTATAGTACAATTAATAAAATAGTTTTGTGTTCTCTTTAACAAAAAAAAAGTCTTGCTTTTCAACTACCAATAACCATTTATATTTTATTTCGAATCTTTTTATATATTTTATTACCTATTAATGCCATTGTTTTCTTATGTCAACAGGTAATTTAAATAATGTAATAGTAATATAAAGTGAATTATATCAGATTTTGTATTTAAAACGAGTATAGTTTTAATTTCACTTGTATTATAAGGATCACTGTATAGTACCTATATCCTACCAAGCTATTTAGGAATATAATGTAGTGGTAAGAGAGGGAATTGAGGATATAAAGCAAGGATTCACATTTCTTCATTCTTGCTGAAAAGAAAGTGGAAGGTCTGAGTCCTCTAACAATTATCAAAATTGACATAAAACAGAAATCAAAGAGAAAAAAATAATTTTATTTAAGACAGGCTCTTTTATGTATTTTTTTGAACATGTAAATGCAGTTTTTAATATGTTAAAAGCCTTTAAATTAAATTCTTTTTAAACAAATATGGGGCCGAATCTAAAATTTTTTAGCTTAGAATGAAATGTCTTTTAGATAGTAATAATAATAATAATAATAAATCTCTTTATTGCACACCAGATAAGTAACAAAATTAACTTAACAACGAAAGCTTAATCTAGGGAAGTACAATTGGCGGCATTAAACCTTATATATATATTTATATAAGGTTTAATGCCGCCAATACTTCTAAATTCTCAATACTACCACTACTATAGATAGTAGTATATATTTAAGAAGAAAAATGTTCATGTTACGGGCTAGTCGTCTGGAATTATCACCGATATAATGGCTCATAAAATGTTAAATTTACGAGTGATCGGCCGGTGGCCCAGTGGACATTTCCAAATTATCTGATCACACGAACAATATAATACTGTCACAGTAAGAAATATGTATATACCTATTCGATAAGAGACTACGTTGATGAGTTATTATTGCACCGTTTTTATTTTTGTCCGAACATTATCACGAAGAAGAGTATGGTTCACATGTGAATGGTTGTAATACGGTCTGTAAAATCAAAACTACTAAAACGGGTACTTTCTGGGTGGATAATCACAGTAACTTGATACCCCAAAATCAAAACTTCGACACGATACGGCATTCGAATTAGTTAGACAAGTTTAAAGCTGGTAGGTGCCGCCTTTGTTCCACTGTGGCCTTACTTGATAATAACACAACTATGTTCCAGCTCAATTTAACTCAATTCGAACTAACTTCTATCAGTCAGATAAGTTGCTAGTACCTCGAGTGTATTCGTATGCCCACGGTGTTCATAAGCCTTTAGTACGGACAAAGGCAATCTAGCAAGCAGATGTTGGCAAATCCCGTTTGCGGCTTATCTCTGTACTAGGGAAACGAATGCGGGTCGTCCATCAACTGGTGAAGCGTCTACTTCTATCCAGTTATGAATTAAGCCCGCCTTTTTTTGTTTATTAGAAAACATATTTTATTTTTATAGCACACTGATTTTACCCTGCCTCGTTTCGTTATGGCATATTGACATTATATTCATGAAAAATAAGAAACATAATTTACATAAATATATATAAATCACTCTTAAAGAGTTTTATAAATAAACACATTCAATCGATACAGAGCTTTTTGAGATATGATTCGTACATAGACCAAATCAACGTTGTCGTAGTGTTATGGTGTGTAATAAAGAGTATCCATCTATCAACCTCCTTATTTACTATGCCTATTCTCTTAAATGCCATGTGCTCAAATATTTTGACTGTTTTATTTTCTAAATTAACATTATTTACACATGTCGGCGATTGTCTATTCAGTTTAAAAAAAAATGCAGTTTAAGCTTCACAAGTTACAAATGGAATAGACGACAGGCGAAAACTATTCACAGAATGAAAATCTTGGCATCACAGGGAAAAATAAATTGCAAGAATAAGTCCCGAGGGTAACGGAATGGACGCTAGGCCGATCGCTCGCCTTCATTCCTTTCATCCGCTCGCTACCTGTATTCTTCTAAACCAACATAATTCTACAACAACCTGAATTTATTTACCTTTTGTATAATATTTGTCTAAATGAGATGAAATTAATATATATACGCTTAATCTTATCACGTTTCGCGCTTAATCTAATACAAGTATTCCCTGAAGTGCGGCGGGAAGATCTTACCTTCTGTGTTGATAAGAACGCTTATATCGTTTTAAGGCGAAGGTCGTAATATTCACAACACACGCACGTAAAAAGAATACTTCCTCGGCTTCGTATTGTTCACAATATTATGCAAATACGCTACCTACTCCATTTTCGTAAGCAGAGCCGGTATCGTATGTAAAGATGTTTCTATCGTAAATCTCGTCTTTATTGTGTTCTTCTTTACTGTCATTTAGCGAAAATGTGCTTATATAAACAAACATTATTTGCGAATGAAAGTATGACCCCTTAAAATTTTTGATGCAATTAAGTACTTTATATAACTAATAAGAACGGTTTTATTCCAAAAAATATTCAATATTCTGTGCATAAATTTAGGATCATTCGATGAATTATAAAACTAAGCAGTCTTCTAGTTCACTAAACTAGCATCTTTCTCTAGGTCTCGGTAGCATTTTAAGTATTTTATTTAATCCGATTGCAGCACCTTAGAAGAGCTTTTGAAAGAAAGCCGTTAGCGTTTTGATTGGTTTTCACTAGCGGAGAATAACATTGAATTAGGAGGTACTGAAAATACTTCTAGAGATGTTCTAATTCACGAAAATAGAAATGTGTTTTAAAAGCATGTATGAGAGCAATGTAAAGGTGTTATCCGACGCTAAAGCAGTAATAGAGTTTAAGTACGATATTGCTAGAATTATAAAGTAGGCTACGCATAGATTGATAAAGTTTGTTGCACGCCAACCACTATGTGAAATTAACAAACTTAGAGCCCTGGTCCTTTGGCGCTCTAAAGTTTAGCGCTAGCTAGGATTGCATGTATAAATTTTGCATCAACCCTAAGCTAATGTTATATTATGAATGTTCCCAATCTCCTATCGTCTTGCTATAATAGCCCACTTTTTATCTCTCAGTAACAATTTTATTCAGCTCTAAGCTGCCGTCAAGTTTGAGCTATATTAGTTGAAGAAATAATTTAAGATTCATGAATATGGTAGAAGATTATTCCGTACAGAACAAATTTCGTAGTAGTCTAAAATTAAGAAACGCTCTAGAATACTTCTTTGGAGTACACATATTAATAATTTAATATTTTTTGGGTCCACAACTCTAAAATAAAATATGTATAATAATAATAATAAACTTTATTTCTCTCACTACGAAGGTACAATTTAGCTACAGTTTATCTAAATAAAAATTTAAAAGATTCTAAAATTTCCTTGGTGAGAGCTGGAGTTCGTACTAAGCTCGAGGCCTGTGTCCTCCAGGCCCACCCTACGGCCGACAAAATATTTATTTAATTCTGTATATAGATATATGTAAATAATATAATAATAAATCTGCTCAAAATATTATACAGAAATAAAAAATGCAACTGCACCTCCAAAAACAAGAAAAATATATACTAAGGTAGGTACTTAATTCTATACAAAATTAAAATTATCACTAATATATATATATAAATACAGGGTGTAAAAAGACGACTACCGAAAACGAAAGGGGCTGATCCAGAACCCTAAAACTTATTAAAAAAAACAAACAGTTGTCTTTAAAAAAAATTGTAGCTTGAAAAAACAATGTGTCAAGATTTTTATTAATTTCAGAAGCCGGCAATGTACAACTTAACGCGCCCGCGTCCGCGCCCCCCTTCCCGAAAGGCATTTTGTACTGCCTCTCGGGAATTGAATTTTTTACCCACTAAAAAGTTGTCTAAATTTTGGAAAAAGTAATAGTCGGTAGGTGCAAGGTCTGGTGAGTATGGCGGATGAGGGAGAGCTTCCAACCCCAGCTCTTGCAGCTTGGAGACTGTCTGTTGCGCAGTATGGGGTCGCGCGTTGTCGTGAAGAAGCAGTGGGGACGACCGATTGACCAAAGCTGGTTGCAGATGTGCAAGCTTCTCCATCATTCTCTCTAGTTCTTCACAGTACACATCTGCATTAATGCTCATGCCGTTTTGTAAAAAGCTGTGGTGAATCACACCCGCACTAGACCACCAAACAGTGACCATCACCTTTTTAGGGGTCATTTTTGGTTTAGGGCATTGCTTTGGTGCTGAACCAGGGTCTAACCAACTTGCTGAGCGCTTTCGATTGTCGAACAGAATCCATTTTTCGTCGCACGTAACTATTCGTTTCAAAATTCCTTCATTTCTTTGCCTGTTGAGCAGCGAAAGGCAGGTCTCGACGCGTACGTTGCGCTGGCGATCGTTAAGGTCGTGGGGCACCCATCTATCAAGCTTTTTTACGTGCCGTTTGTGTCGCGTTGGTGCCACGACGGAACTCATATTCCATAATTACACGAATTTTTAAAGTATCCATTATGACGAAAAATGTTCAAATGTAATGAAAATACAACGCTAATCAAAAAACAAAAGACTGAGTTTGTAAATAGAATGTCATGGTTTTAAAACAAAATTAATTTGAATTTAGAATACAGAGCCATTATAAACTTTTTTTTATTTGAAATGACCAGTACTGAAGAAACGCAATTTCATAGGTAATTTACCTATTATATTGCTTAAAGTCAGTAACAATAATTGAAAAGGCATCCCAAAGTTGAAGCTTTTAATTAAGCCTGAGAGCACTAAAATGGTATAAATATTCTTATACTAAACTTAGTAGATTTTGCCAACCAAGTGGAAGCGAGAGCCAAGTGGGCAAAGAGTTCTCAGGCGGAGTGTTTGCTCAAACGAAGTTAGTTCCCGAAAGCGATGTAGTCTGGGCGCGCATTTACGTTGACTATTGGATTTGGATCGAATCATATATATCCATTTACGACGAACGCGGTTCAGTAAATGGTCCATTTTACTTTTATTGTACAACATAATAGAACTACAATATCTCGAGTTTCATATTTACATTTTTATTTTACATTTATATACAGTTTATTTCTTGCTTTGAAATATTCGAAGCATAAATGTCAAAGGGATTGTTTTATTTGAGAAACAAAAGAGCTCCATTAAAATGTTGTGATAGAAGGTTGGTTGATATTGCAATATTGTTTGGGCACAATGTGTCATGGTAACAGTCGATAGATAAGCTTAAAATTTACTGCTCCGACAGATTGTGGGACATGATTTGTAAGCTTCACGTCCGCTGTGTCGTCGTTTGCTTTATGAATACATGAATTTTGACAGCGAGCGAGCATGAAAACTCCATTTCCATCAACCGCTACTGTAATTTATGCATTGGTTATCTCTAAAGGTATTTCAGCGTAGATAGGTTCATATTACAAAAAAAAAATCAAGTGCGTTGGAAGATAAACTCTATTGCAATACTGATTAAAATGAAATGTTTGTTCACTTCTATTTCCAGGGTTTTGTATTCGTAAAGAAAAATCTGTATTTACTTCTTCCTTCTTTCTTCATCCTTTGCCAAAAGGTAAAAAAAAAATTACTTCTTCATTAAATGTGGCCAATTTTTGTGAAGACCATAGGAAAATAATCTTAAATTTAAACCGCCACACACCAGCTAACTGCAAACATTTGAAAAAATTGAGGAACTAAAATTTAGACACTACTATGTAACAGACTGAAAAGGCAAAGTGTAAGTGTTTAGTTATTTCTGTTAGTTAGTTAGTTATTTACAAAACTGGATTATAGCTGAAAGATAGCGATTAGTCCATTTCCGTTTGCTTAAAGCCTTACCAGAGATGAATAATAGCATAAATCCTCTTATTGGCAACACACAAGCAACGTGCATATAGTAGTTGTTATTTGACATTACTGTTGTATTTTAAAACTAGCAGTATCTACCAACGGTGTTTGTATTTTAAAACTAGCAGTATCTACTACCGATGTGTATTTTTTACCTAGTATATTAAAATAAAAAGTTACTTCATTTTTTATGTAACGCAAAAAACAAAAATAGATAAAAGAATATATGTTATTTGGAATACAAAATTTAACAACGGAATGTTAAAAGTATTTTATACACTCTATACTCATACACTCTGAACCCAAGAATGTAAAACCTCTCACCCTAACCACAGATTAATAAATAGTTCCCTTTTTTTTTTTTTACGTGTGGAAACCCCCTCGGGCCGTCACCCCGCCGGGGTTTGCGGCGGGGCGGTGTGTCGGAATCGAACCGACTAAAACCACACGGTGTGCCAACTCTGCGCCTTAGAAGTGAGGGGTCCGGGAATCGCTGTTATTAAAACGCCGGACGCTAATAATAAATAGTTCCCTGACCGAAGCACAGGTCACCTTATCTTTTGATACTCACAATAATGAATGACAAGAAAGTAACTATAGGAGAATTGTTCTCAACAAATAGTTAACTATACAACCTTGAACTCTAAGTAGCCCGCCTGCTGTACAATGTGTATTACGTGTGAAATACACGTAACACAACAACATAACGTTAAGAACATTGAAATAGTTTGATAGATGGCGCCATCGACACGTCGCACATTGCTTTATGTTCGAAATGCAAAATTAAGTGTCACGTTACTCGGTCCCATCGTTAGTTTGTATTCTTTTCCACTATTTTCGTGCTCCAGTTTTGCCTGCAAAAAGAGCAAAAACAGGAATAGCGATCAGAAATGTCTCTGTTTATTTTTTTGTGCGACATATTTGCAAATAGAACAAGCACATTTGACTTTTGCTTTAACTATTGATTTATTTGGAAGTCAGTATAAAATAAAGTAAGGTTGGCCGATAAAAGTCCTTAGATTCGCCACTAACTTATTCCATGACAAAAAATAAATCAACAAAACGTCGAATCAATGTTTTCAAAAATAATACGACAATTTGATAGCTTATACTTTAAAAAATATTGAACTCGTGTGCACAAAAGCTTGCAAACTGTGCTCGAACACGTACAAAAGATTTGTCAGACACCATGCAGATATTACAAAACATTTATTTACATGAACATTTAGCTAGCATAGCTTACTATTATGTACTGTAATTATGTATGTATATAACTATTACGTATGTATGTCTCATTATATATAATCATCTAATTATGATTTTAAAAAACACACAACATGAGATACGTTACACGCTCCACATTGACATAGAATCGAAATTGATAAATAATCTCAAAGGGTTGGGTTAATCAAGCCACTTGTCTCGGCAATTGTAATTATGCAAATCTTTTGATGCTTTCCACCAAATTAGTGAGATTACCAGATGACCAATCTTGCTTTGTGTTGCACTCACACAAACTCGTCCCCTACACTGTGAAAAAGCAGCACAGTTTGTCTTTTTAGTACTATTTACTATCTTGAAAATTGTTCCTTTTTATTCGCTTCTTAACCTAAAGACATCTTCAGTGAAGAACTGAGGCGTTATGGACTAGCGTTTATACTAAGCTGATGGAAATTACTGATCTTATTCCATAGAAAGTTATGATTTTTTTAACAAAAAGCTTTAGTATTAAATATTTGTGAACAGAGAGTGTTCGTTGTATCTAGGTCAATTGATAACTATTTATGGTACCTCGACCGTAGTAAAATATATACGATATCCTTTTGTTTACCCGGTACTCCGTTCAGCTTGAAGAGAGCCCCGGGTAAATATCGTGGTCACGGGTGAAGTAATAAGAGCTTAGAGTTGCCTCCTTGAATTTTGAGGAGGATTTTATCCGTGGGAGAGCTATGCTTCGGCATGAATGGGTCGGCTCGACCGGAGTGATACCACGGCCTCACAGAAAACCGGTGTGAAATAGCGTTTGCGCTGTGTTTCACCGAGTGAGTGAGGATACCGGAGGCCCATACCCCAACCCCTCCCCCCATCCCCTTTCCCATCCCCCAAAGGTCGGCAACGCACTTGTGACGCCTTTGGTGTTGCGAGTGTCCATGGGCGGCGGTAATCGCTTACCATCAGGTGATACGTCTGCTCGTTTGCCAACTATTCAATAAAAAAAAAAAAAAAAAAAATCTACCTTCAATCTTTTGTATGTAACCTTGTCGGAATATCACCGATGTGTAGTAATGTAATATATTCCGTCAAACCATTGACAAAATAAGTATATACTGTGTTAATGTAAGGTTAGTGTGGCTTGCCTTAAGAGAGAGAGGTTATAAATATTATAAATAGCCACCAGTTCTTAACAGTTGCCTCCCGGGACATAGATTTTATTAATGTGTATGACATCGCTCATTCAAAACATATCAGTTATTCACGGGGTATGGTGTAATTACGTCAATTGGCATTGCAATTAGAACCCGTGAGCAATCCTATTCTAATAAACCCTCATTCTAGGCCCTATGCTCTACTATATGTAAAATTAATTATTAAGATTGCTCTTTGGTCTCACGGGATAATAGGGCACTTACGTTTGCATGTGATCTTGGAAAGGCTATCCAGATTAAATATTTATTTGTGTGGGATTTCACACAATTTCTACCGGACAAAGACTTATGAAATCTACAGCATAATTTTATATAGCATGTATAGAATAATTTTAAGCACAACGTACCACAAGTGTTTTTTTCACCTTCTCAGGAGTTCGTTAAGCTGTCAATATTCGAGCCCCTAAATTTTAAAAAACACCTAAACACTTAAGCAGCCTCTAAAGGTTGGTGGAAACGCAAATATAACTTAGGGTTACCTAACTCTCTCTAAGTGGCCCCTTAAAGAGGGAGGTTGGTGAAAACGGTTAGTGTCACACAATATAAAAAAATGACAAAAAAAGCTTAACAGACAAATAAATTAAACTTTGATCCTCTGATATATCAGTTCTGTTCTCTCTCTCTCTCTCTCTCTCTCTCTCTCTCTAACCATTATAACCAGTATCCTAAGTGTATATTATTGATTTACAAGAGTACTAAAATATAGATTTTCAATGCATAAAGATGGTTCTTTAATTTGTTGTGTTAAAATGCTATGTACTACTGTAAGTCATCATTTTGTATTAATAAGAAGTTATGAAAAATTCGTGTAGGTAATATCGAGATAGCTATAAACAACGTGTATGTTTCCAGTTTTCCGTTTAATTTATAACGTACACAAGGTAAAGTTCACAACAACAGTAGTTACATCCTTTAAACAAGTTTAAAGCCCTGTTTAAAAAGTTTTGTTTGTTAAGTATATAGTGTAAAAATCTGTGTTCAAAACAAGTGATAAGCTTATAATAATGAATAATAAATAAATAAATAAATATTTTCGGACATTTAACACACAACGCCATCTAGTCCCAAACTAAGCAGAGCTTGTACTATGGGTACTAGACAACTGATATTAATACATAAAAACTTTTTTTTTTTTGTAAATACATACATATTATACATAGAAAACACCCAAACTCCGAAACAAACATTTGCAGATCATACAAACATTTGGTCCGACCCGGGAATCGAACCCGAGACCTCAAGCTTAGCAGTCGCATACGCTACCACTACGCCACCGAGGCAGTCAATGAATAAGTAATGAATAAGCGTGATTGATTAAATGAACGTATTTTGGTTTGTAATAAGAAAAATCATTAAAATAGGTACCTTGCATAAAAACATATCAATGACATTGAAATGCACACGTTATTATAATTGTTATGATAATATTTCATTAATGTTATAAGTCCGAGGGTTCAAGCTTCCCAACAATAATGTCTAGTTCTATATATAAATAAGGGTCCCTGAAGTTTACAAAAACGCCGCAATCCATATAACATATGTAAGTATTTTTCTAATATTCTATTTTAATTCCTTTCTACCTTTTACATTGAATACCCACTCCTTATTTTCAAATTTCTAATTTATCGGTATCTCTATCATCCACAACTAGATTTTGTTTATTTGACTGTTGACAATTATCAAAATATTTTCATTTCTAACTTTGTGACAGTGCCTACTAGTAAACACCTGATGTGGCGACTTCCACATAACATACTACAGCGCCATCTACCGAAGATACACTGAACTACGAAGTAACGCACTACACGGAGTACCTACATATCCTGAATCGCGAAATAAATGGTGCTCGCGCCGATTAGCATAGGTATATACAACATCCTAACATCAACTGTTGGGCAGTAGCCCGCCAGGCATTGATCACCTCGCCTGGTCGGAGGATCCTCCCTTTGTGTTGGAGGGACATGATACCCGTTCCCCCACACCTGATGTTTTGTTTTCTGTTCAGGCGATTGTATATTAATATGTATGAGTGTTAATTATACTTTAACGTTTTGTTGAATTATTAACGTTGCACAAATAAGCCAGATGAACCACATCTCATTGTTCTATTTACATATTAATTTAGTGACTTAAAGTTCCTATGTCATAGTTAATCAAAACTGAATCATCAAAGCAATCTCTCTCTAGAGAACAATCTCGACAACATTATTCAAAACGATTATGATATGTTCTTGAACAACATGTCGTTTAGTGCGATCAAACAAGATTGGATAAGCTCCACTTTGTAGTAAAGGACGAAATAAATTCTAATGCATCCCAAGTGAGCTGATTCGACGTGTTGTTATTGCAAAGAAAACTTGAAAGCCACACATAATACTTTCTCATGAAGAATGAACATAATACGAACTAAATTTAGCTTAAATGCTTGATAGCCTTCTTTTCAACCGACTTCGAAAAATGAAGAGGTTCACAATTCAACTGTATTTTTGTAATTATTGAATTAAAAGGACCCTTCCATTATCAAGCATATGAATCGTTAGTTTTTCTACATTACTATAACGCTTATTTTCTTCAATAGAATATTTTTTTCAGTAGTCGAAGTTTACTATACCACTAACTTTATCCTCTTTTCCGTTACATTGCAGTTTCTTTAAAATAAATATTTAGTGACTGAACCACAAATCCTCCTTTATACACAGATGGGAAAATCCCTTTATACACGGATAGGAAAATCCCAATGCGAAGCAAGCTCAAAGATAAATATCTACCACCGTGTTCATCTACCTAAAATATCTAATATTATTTTGAATCTAAACAAATACTGAAAATTCGAAAGTTACTCTGTCTGTCTATCTTTTCCGACTAAACCGTTGTACCGATGTCAATGAAATTTGGCACGGAGATAAATTGATTCTTGACGAAGGACATCGGTTCTTTACCGTTATAATCGACATACACGCGTGTGAAGTCGCGGGCAAAAGCTAATGCGTTATATTTACACGCGTTATTATACGTTATAATACTACGAAACAAGTAATTTGGAACTAACAAGAAGATTGGAATCTGTAATTATAGCGTGAACTCTACAGGGTGTAATCCCTTTGAGCCTGTCTCTCCTTTATTATTAACATACACAAATGTTAAGTACGTTTGTGTGCCTATGTATGTACATCGAAAGTCTCTGAATCAATAAAAACTACGAACTATTACCTGATGAAGGTATAAAAAAGTAATTACCAAGTGATAATTGCCGTATCATATAAATATAATCTGAGTACGTATTTTAAAACTGTTAGACCGTTCGAACAATATTCAATTTATGTTTACTGGACATTGGCAAAAACCGATTAATTGATCATGCCAGTTCGTTGTAGTTATTGAAGGAGCTTCCCTTTTAATTTTTTTTTCCTCCGTTGCGAAATCCCCTCGGATACCTCCTGCTGGTGGCATGTCGGACTCGAACCGACTAAAACCGCACGCCGTCTTGGGTACTAGGAGCCGGGGAACCAGGTGCACCCTAGTAAGGAAAACCCTGGAACCCCGATGTACCTCGGCCCACCTACCAGTTTGTAGGTGGCCCCCGACTGTGAACTGGGAACTCCAATGTTCCCTTTACTGTCCCCTACAGTTTATGACAATAGTTAAAAGTTGTTCATGAGAAAGATATAATGTATCCTAAACAACCGTCTACAGTCAATAACAAAGTGAGTTTTGATGAGTGATGATCTACATAACTTTGATGAGCTTTCCTTAGGACCGTGTTGGCTTTGTTTGTTTGTTCCCGTACTACGAAATTCGAAATATAACCGTGGGAAAGCCACGCTTCGGCATGAATGGGCCGGCTCGACCGGAGTGATACCACGGCCTCACAGAAAACCGGTGTGAAATAGCGCTGGGGCTGAGTTTCACCGAGTGAGTGAGTATACCGGAGGTAGTAGGAAGATATCCCCAAAGGCCGGCAACGCACTTGTGACGCTTCTGGTGTTGCGGGTATCCATGAGCGGCGGTAATCGCTTACCATCAGGCGATACGTCTGCACGTTTGCCCCCTATTCCATGATATAAGTAAAAAAATGTTATAAAATATTATTTTATACAATAAAGTACAATCTAACTAAATCACGACGCATTATCGTTGACATAAGATGACGTGACATATACTTCATCTTCAATATAATATTCGCGTGTCACGTTGCATCGCACGATTAATTTCGAAACTACGAGTATCTAACCGAATGTCACTTTTTTTTGATGTGGTTTTGCTGGCGTGCCTAAAATAGATTAATTAGACCGTAGACCAATACGGCCTTTAAACTTTTAACAAAAGAGTGTAATCCCTCTTAAAAGACCGGCAACACCCTCGTGACGCCTCTGGGGTTGCGGGTGTTCATGGGCAGCGGTAATCGCTTACCATCAGGCTATTTGCCCCCTATACTATAAAAAAAATACATCACGATCAGACCAATAGGATCCAAGCAGTATTGAAGACACAGACGAAGTTGCGTGGTTCAGTTAGTATATAATAATTACGATGCATTACATGATACTTAACATGACATAACATTACATGATAATTTTGATATATATTGCATACTAGCTTTGCGAAGTAGCGGTACTTCGTACACGTGACATTTGCTTTTTTAATTTATATTTTCTTTTTTTTACGTTTAAGTCTTCCCTGGATTACGGCAAACATTTCAAAACAAAAATCAGCTAAATCGGCCCAGCTGTTCCCGAGTTTTAGTGAGACAAACGAACAGCAATTGATTTTTATATATAGGATAATATGGAAAATAAATTGATTTGGGAAACAATTGAAAGTATCGTAATTGATTTTACTATTGGTTATAAATAGAATATTGTCAGTTTTTGTATTTGCCTTTGTGTGATATAAAAACCTTCGGTATTCGTTTTTCTTGTACAATATTCCATAGTATCGTATAACCTTCACACATTTCCATATTTATCGCTCAAGTTTGCTTAGCCCATAAAGTGTTAGTGACGATACCAAACCCTTCCGGCTCTAGATATAAGTCGGCCGATAAAAAGCAAGGATTGGGTATATACCCGACCTTCCTTAAATTTATGAGTAGAGAAGCTGCTGCAGTTATTTTATTAGATTCCATCGTTAACTTTGGAATTTCTTTACATCCCCATCTTAGGTACAAATATAACAATATAAATACAAATATAACAATAACAATATAACCATTCATCTATAACTGTTTTCGAATTAAATTCTTAAAAGGCTTCTCTCTTTCAAATGCTGTTAAATGTTACAGATCGGAAATTCTCTTAATAGTTGTATTAATTATCTAAGTTTTTAACTTGTCTTTCATCACTTATATTATAAAATTTTATAAAAAACAAAGATTTTTCTTCTTTTTCAACTAAAATATAACATTTATTAATTAATACCTGCATTATAAATTTTTCATGAGGCTGGACTTCATGACATAAAGACTGGATTATATGCATTTGCATACTTATATTCATATGAATTCGCATATTTAAACAAACCTCCTTTTACCTATTACCGCTGAGGTAATAGCATAATTTATCTAAGATTATATTGGAACATTTGAATCCTTTAAGTCTGGTTACGCCAGTTTGTTTCTTAATGATTAGCGAATAAGATCGATATTCCCTTCCCCCCATCTACCTTGAACACACACTCGATGCAGGCGATTACGGCGCCGCCTGGCGGACATTGGAGGAGACATATGGAAGACGGTAGAATATATGCTATTGAACAAGGCCGCTCGGCCCTTATCGCCGCTGGCTGTTACCGCGAGAGGACGTCGGCGCGGGCGCCGTGTACGCATGGCTTTCGTTGAATACTGCGATTGTAAGTAATCGGGAGTGAGCCGTTATACTTTATTAACATTAATTCGCCAAGTGAGTACCGAACTCATTGGTAGATCGAGGAAAGTGAAGTACCGAGTTCCCTAGTGTATCGAAGACAGGAAGTTTCGTGAATATATATATCGCTTATCGCTTTGTGGGTACGGTAATCCTACAGTGAAATCTCCGAACAGAACTTACAAATCTGTATCGCTTGTGTGTGAACTATTGACATTAATATGCTTTCGTGTAATATTTAACCCGTCCGCGAGCTTGCGAACCACGCGTGAATGTAATAATAGACAATCTAAGCTGCTTAAATCGCTAAACCCTGGCATTGAGCCTTTGTAAAATAACCCCCATACCGCATCTTGGACGCGCCGTCGTTGCCATCTTGGAGCAGAGGAACTATCGAGAAGGCCTGGGACGCCGGCCTGCTTGCAGAACTGCAGATACGCAAATAAGGTAAGTGTGTGTTCATGCCTCATCCTGACGGTTCCCCTTGATACCTAACTCCATCATACAGTCCACTAAATATCGATAACATCATATATACGCGAGTGGCGTGTCCATATTTGGTCCTTCGAGCCGGATTACACCACATTAAGTGGTCCTGATCGAGCAGGACTCAGACCACATTGAGTGATCCGTTCGAGTCGTAACAGATTAGATCTATATTATTGCGTACCATCCAGCCGTCCTTATTAGGATCCCTTCCGTAGGCACTAATAAGTGAAATATACAATATTTTATGTAATATATCGTATGAAGTGACATTGCGTCATCCATATTGTACCGCTAAAACACGTAGATTTATCGCCGTGATATATTTATATTTACGTGTATTACCGCTTACATATAAGTATTATATGTACAAATATATCTTATTTATAACATTAATTGCAATCTATTAATAAAATAGAACATTATTGTTACATTTTCTACCGCGTTACACCCGCAACATTTTTATACATCCACCTTCATTGTGAGAATAATAAATTATTTGTTCGCGTTATAACCCGACCGTGTTGAATAGCTAATCATGCCTCCTAAAAAGCAACCGAATAAAGGAGAAGGTTCCGATTATGAAGATGCACACGATTCGGAAATGATTATGTTGATTGCTAAACGCGAAGCTTTGTTCAGAGTAGTTCATCATATTTATGACCTCTCTTCTGACCTTGACTCGAACATCTCTAGGAGGGAAGGTTTCCTTGGCGCGAGTTCTAACATCGAAGAATTACGTAGTGAGTTTAAAGAAATATTAGATGATTGTAACAGGCATTTATTGAAAATAAACCCTACCGCTACGCCTGATTATGAGAGTCTTGTCGAGTTCGAGTCTTTGTGTGGCGGAATTAAAAGAATTCGATCTCAATATACACAACAAAGTTCGTCTGCAAGTAATGTTTACGTACCGCGCGAGTCGACACCGAGATTACCGCCAATAGAACTAATGAATTTTTCGGGTGATATTCGTTCATGGCCATTGTTTTACGCCAGTTTTAAGTCGACTGTTCATGATAATCCATCGCTCACGGATGCAGAAAAATTATATTATCTGTTAGGTAAACTGTCAGATAAGGCTCAGTCGGTATGCTCGGGTATAACCCCATGCGCTGAGAATTACAGTTTGTTTTTGGAATCATTAATCGATAAATACGAAGATAAGCGTTTGCTTGCTTCTACATATTTAAATCAAATGTTTGAGTTTAAACCTTTGCAATCCGCGTCAGTAAACAACTTTGATATATTTACGGATAAATTCACAAGTGCAGTACGCGCTTTAAAAAATTTAAAATTAGATAATCTCATGGAATTTATCATTCTACATGTCGCGCTTAAGAAATTAGATATTGATACCGTCCGCGCATTTGAGTTAAGTTGTTCGAGTTCTAGTTCTAAATTACCAACCTTTGACGACTTAGTCGAATTTATAAAATCCCGCACGAAAGTTTTGGAACGCACTCATACCGTTTCTATGGTGAGTAGTGCAGTTAATAATAATAATAAACCCAACTATCGACGATCGAATGTCCCGGCACCGAGATATCAGACGTTTGTTACTACAGCGTGCTCCCCGCGTAAATGTCTTTGTATTAATTTCACACACTCGCATTTGTTTAAATGTGGCGACTTTAGAAAAATGACCCCTCAGGAGCGTTTTAAATCTGTGAAGAGCCACAATGCCTGTGTGAACTGCCTTAGTTTGAACCACAGATTGTCGGACTGCTCCTCCGATGTTGGTTGTCGCGCGTGCAAACAGAGACACCACACTTCGTTACACTTTCATCGAACAAGTGTAGATGAGCCGAAGCGAGTTTCGCCCGGTTTGCGGGGGACGTCCGCGAACCCCCCCGCTTCGCCCGCACCCGTAGTGGACGCGTCACGCGCTCGTGGTGACGTAACACTATGTGCTACTCACGCGCCTACCGAATCCATCGGAAACGTTCAGGACGCGAATTCTAGTACTACCGTTTTGTTGTCGACTGCTCAAGTTGTCGCCCATGACAATAAAGGCGTTCGACACGTATTACGTGCGTTGCTTGATACCGCAGCACAGAGCCATTTCATAACAAGGGATTGTTGTGAGTTAATGGGTATTCCGTGTTTTGAAACTGAACGTACTATTGTAAAGGGGTTCGGTGGAGCTGAGCAGATAATTAAAAATAATAAAATTAATATTAAAATTTACTCGCGATTTGATAGTAACGTTAATTTTAAATTATCGCCGCTCGTTGTAGATCGAATTACGGACTTATTGCCTACCGCCGTGGTAGATAAGTCAGGTCTGACTCATTTGTCTGGCTTACCGCTAGCAGACGAGAGTTTTGGGACGCCTAATAAAATAGATATGTTAATAGGCGCATCTCTCTTCCCATATTTAATCCTCCCTGACGTAGTTCACGCTCCTCGTGACTCGTCAGCGCCCCCAGCGTTACATACTGCGTTGGGGTATGTGATTATGGGTTCCGTACCCACTATACCCGCGTTCGATTCACACCAGGTCTTGACGTGCTGCGTAGCACAAGAGCCTGTCGCTATTGACAATTTAGTCAGGCGATTTTGGGAGCTAGAAGAGCCTCCCTCCTCACCGCCCATTCAGTGCCCCGAAGACGCTGAATGCGAATTCTTTTATAAGCTAACCACGACCCGCGATTCCGTTAGTGGCAGATACGTTGTCGGCCTGCCATTTAACGAGGATGTTTATACTTTAGGTAACTCCTACGAAACCGCTCGTAAGAGATTTTTTTGGCTTGAAAGAAGGTTAGAATCTTCACCTAAGCTAAGAGTAGCTTATGATGACGTCATAAAGGACTATCTCGCAAACCAATATATTTCACCCGCACCTCAGTACGATCTTCATGACCCCAATCCGATTTACGTTATACCGCATCATGGAGTCGTACGCGAGGGTAGCATGTCGACCCGCCTTCGAGTTGTCTTAGACGCTAGCAGTAAGACTAGCACCGGGCGATCCTTGAATGATATTTTGCATTCAGGACCGAACCTACAGGGCGACTTGTTTAAAATTATTTTAATGTTTCGTTTATATGCCGTAGCTATAACCGCTGACTGTCGTCAGCAGTTTCTTCAAATTGTTATGCGAGAAGCTGATCGCCGGTATCAGTGTTTCTTATATCGATTTAGCCCGCAAGATACGCTTACGCTGTATCATTTCAACCGCGTGTGCTTTGGGTTATCGTCAAGTCCATACCATGCGCTTCGCACGGTGAGACAGTTGATCGAAGATGATGGCTCGAAGTACCCTATAGCGAGTGTGATAGCCTCCACTTCGTTCTATATGGATGACATGGCCTATTCGGTTCCAAGCGAGTCGGAAGCTATTGCTGCGTCTCGTCAGCTTATTGACATGTTTAAGGGCGCGCAGTGGGATCTCGTGAAGTGGAATAGCAACTGTCCCGCTGTCTTAAATAGTCTTCCCTCCTCACACAGACTACCTACCGAGGTAGAATTCGATAAGTCCGTGCAACACAAAATATTGGGGTTGCACTGGTCTATAAAGGAGGACGCGTTTTTATTTAAATCGTCCGCTCCCGCTGATATAATATGTACCAAACGCTCTATTTTGTCCACAGTCGCTCGTTTGTGGGACATAATGGGCTTTGTTGCGCCCGCAATCGTGTATGCTAAGTTGTTAATAAAGCAACTTTGGCAGTTACACCTCGATTGGGACGATACACCACCGCTCTCGATAGTTAAGGGATGGAGGCAGTTTTGCGTTGAATTGCCTGCCTTAAATGATATACGTATCCCACGACATGTTGGTGTAACGGAGAACTGCGTTGTTACCTTGTTGGGTTTTTCCGATGCTAGCGAGCAGGCTTACGGAGCAGTAGTGTACCTACACGTTACGGCTAGCAGTGGTAATACCGTTCAATTAGTTTGCGCTAAAACTAAAGTCGCCCCCATGAAGCCGCTTACCATAGCGCGCCTCGAGCTTTGTGGAGCTGTTCTTTTGTCGAAATTGCTTCGCACAATTCTCGATAATTACTCTCGAGATATTTCCGTTAAGGTATACGCCTTTGTTGACTCTAAAGTGGCTTTATACTGGATAAAGAGTTCACCACGGAAATGGCAAACGTTCGTCGCGAATCGAGTTGTTCAAATTACCGACAACATTCCTTCTAACAACTTCTACCACGTAGCAGGTGTAGAGAATCCCGCAGACATACTTTCGCGTGGTATTACACCACAAAAATTATTGTCCCACCCATTGTGGCTCCATGGGCCTCAGTGGGCTTCGTTAGATCCATCACAGTGGCCCCTTCGGACACTCGATGATCAAACTATTGAAAACATACCGGAACAAAGAGTTTTAACACCCATTGTGTGTACGCCTGTAAAGCATTGCTTTATATATGATCTCGCGCTTCGAATCTCCTCTTGGAGTAAGCTTCTTCGTCTTATAACATATGTTTGTAGATTTGCCAAACTATTGCCCCGCCGCAGCACTATTGCAGTGACTGCCGAAGATATGGATTTCGCCGAGAATAAAATAATTATCTCTGTGCAAAGAAAGTACTTTGCAACAGAATATTCGCATATATCTAACAATGAAAACTGCTCCTCGGTTTTCAAGCGCTTAAGGCCTTTTATTGACAACGATCTTATTCGAGTAGGTGGTCGTTTAGTCAATTCCGAATTGGACTATGCTCATAGGTATCCCGTAATTTTACCGCACAATGATCATGTAGTGAGACTGATCATTGATTATTTTCATGTAAAGAATTTACACGCCGGACCGGAAGTTTTACTGTCGCTGCTCCGCCAGAGATTCTGGATCTTGTCTGCACGTCGTGTAGTGCGACAAAGAGTGCACTTATGTAATACTTGTTTTCGACTTAGGCCGCGTCCTAATTATCCGCTAATGGCCGACTTACCGGATAGTCGTACGCGTCAAGTAGTGAAGGCGTTTACGCATACGGGCTGCGATTATGCCGGTCCCATCGCTTACACTCCTACACGTCGACGGGGTGTCCGCAGTGAGAAGGCTTATATGTGTTTGTTCACGTGCCTTACAACTCGTGCCATACATCTCGAAGTCGCCACCGACCTCAGTACTCCAAGCTTCCTAGCAGCGTTGAAACGTTTCCTTTCTAGACGAGGCCCCGTACAGTTCATGTATTCCGATAACGGAACTAATTTCAAGGGTGCCAATTCCTATCTACGCGATCTTTATAAATTTCTCAATGCGGAATACCGTCCTAAGCTAGAGCAAGAGTATGCTGAGAGTCGTATAGTTTGGAAGTTTATATGCCCCAGCTCTCCACATTTTGGAGGCGCCTGGGAGAGCATGGTGAAGGTCGTTAAGACCCATTTATTTAGAGTAATCGGACAGCAACTTCTTTCATATGAGGAGCTTAGTACCGTCCTTACTCAAGTTGAGTGTCTACTTAACTCGCGACCGCTCACCGTATTGAGTTCGGATCCAGCAGAGCCGTCTGCTTTGACACCGAGTCATTTTTTAAATACGACACCGTTATTGTCTTTACCCGCGCTCGATGTTAAAGACCAATCTATCGGTTTGGTTCATAGACATTCACTTCTCGATAAATTAGTCCAGTCATTCTGGAACCGCTGGAGGATGGAATATCTTCACACTTTACAGGTTAGGCAGAAATGGAATTCTCCTTCTGTACCTATCACTATAGGTACAGTTGTTGTTGTTATTAACGATAATGTACCGCCCCTAGCCTGGCCACTGGCAGTTGTGGAGATAATACACCCTTCACGGGATGGCATTATTCGCGTGGCGACAGTGAGGACCGCCAAGGGAACTTACCTTCGTCCCGTCGTTCGTTTGTGTCCTCTTCCCACGCAGTAATTGACACTCTACATATTTAGCTTTTTATTTTTATACGTAATATTTTCGTTTAGTTAGTTATTTGTTTCGTAATCCCGGAGCCGCTCTCCTGTATATATATCTATCTCTCCTCCGTCCACATATGTGTGTAAGTTTAATTATCTATTCTTATGGTAGTTTTTAAAGGTGACCCTTTAAGGGCGGGTGGAAATGGTTACGCCAGTTTGTTTCTTAATGATTAGCGAATAAGATCGATATTCCCTTCCCCCCATCTACCTTGAACACACACTCGATGCAGGCGATTACGGCGCCGCCTGGCGGACATTGGAGGAGACATATGGAAGACGGTAGAATATATGCTATTGAACAAGGCCGCTCGGCCCTTATCGCCGCTGGCTGTTACCGCGAGAGGACGTCGGCGCGGGCGCCGTGTACGCATGGCTTTCGTTGAATACTGCGATTGTAAGTAATCGGGAGTGAGCCGTTATACTTTATTAACATTAATTCGCCAAGTGAGTACCGAACTCATTGGTAGATCGAGGAAAGTGAAGTACCGAGTTCACTAGTGTATCGAAGACAGGAAGTTTCGTGAATATATATATCGCTTATCGCTTTGTGGGTACGGTAATCCTACAGTGAAATCTCCGAACAGAACTTACAAATCTGTATCGCTTGTGTGTGAACTATTGACATTAATATGCTTTCGTGTAATATTTAACCCGTCCGCGAGCTTGCGAACCACGCGTGAATGTAATAATAGACAATCTAAGCTGCTTAAATCGCTAAACCCTGGCATTGAGCCTTTGTAAAATAACCCCCATACCGCATCTTGGACGCGCCGTCGTTGCCATCTTGGAGCAGAGGAATTATCGAGAAGGCCTGGGACGCCTGCCTTGGTTGCAGAGCTGGAGACGCGCAGGGAGCTCCAAAAATCAAGTAAGTGTGTTCATGCCTCATCCTGACCGTTCCTTTTGAAACTTCAACTCCATTATACAGTCCACTAATTATCGATAACATCATATATCCGCGAAGTGGCGTGTCCAAAGTCTCTAGAAGTTCCAATTATCAAAACTAGCACGAGCATCTCCATAGAGTGGGTCACCATGCTGCATTCAGAATGAGTATAGCGTCCACTACACTTGGATTCTGTTTATGCTTTCTTCTTATTGCATCAGTCAAAATGTCTGTCCTTCTGACAGGACCATTTATAAAAAAAACATACTAGTACATTCACTTAACTTATATAATTGTTTTACAGTAGCAGTTATATCCATCACTTAATTAATATTAAAGGATAACACAGCAGCGCTATGAAAATATATTCAATTTAACACCGTTTTATTATACCTACCTACAACGCTATACATAATTTGTTAATCTTCAAAGTTGTGACAATATTAAGATAATATCAACAATGACTAGAAACAATTGCGTAATAATCGGTAGGACAGGGTAATTTAGATCTTTAATAATCGGTAGGACAGGGAAATTTATATCTATAATAATTGGTAGGACAGGAAAATGTAGATCTTTAATAAGCGGTAAGACAGGGCAATTTAGATCTATAATAATCGGTAGGACAGGGAAATTCAGATGTATAATAATTGGTAGGACAGGGAAATTTAGATCTTTAATAATCGGTAGGACAGGGCAATTTAGATCTACAATAATCGGTAGGACAGGGCAATTTAGATCTATAATAATCGGTAGGACAGGGAAATTTTGATGTATAATAATCGGTAGGACAGGGAAATTTAGATCTATAATTGAACCACCTGATGCATCAAGAACCTTTTTGTACCTTAATGTCACGGTTTTACCACTTAATCGTAAGGAAAAACGTTTAAATTTTTTTTGTCATTGTATACGAGTAATTTGTAGTTATCTGTAGTTACTATAGGTTAAGACGCCCCTACTGTAGAGTCATCAGAATTGCATTTTACACGACTACCGAATGTGCACTAAGTATACCTAATGACTTACATGTTTCAGGTCTACAGATTGACTTTAACGTATGCACACTGACTGACTGACGATAGTAGATGATGACAGAAATAAACTGTCAAAAGTCAAGCTCTTCAAACATAATTTGTTGAGATACTTATTTCTACACGCTGTAATATAATTTTATTCACTCGATAGAAAGCGACTACCATAACATTATACTACTACCAGCACATATTAAACCAAAAACCAAAAAAGGAGAAGTCTTTATCCAGTAAAGAACTATTAGAGGTTTGATGATGATATGACAAAAATAGTTAGTAAGCTTGCAAGCAGCAGTACGAAACCTTGATCCCAAGTTATGATTTAATAAATATGTGGTCTTTTCACTTCCTGCAGTGTACTACATTCTCGTTACCGATTCACGTATAATAAATTCATGGTTCTGGCTGTAATCGATCGGAGCATTTATGGATGAATTTGATTTTATATCTAAAGCGGTGACGTTTAATATAAATAACTTAACTTAGGTGGTCATTTAAAATGTTAAACTACTTTAACATATAAACTGTATTCTAAAATTATCTACTGATATAACTGCAAATCAAAACTATTATTAGAAATGTGAAAAATAGAATAGAGCCACGCTGATGTCAGCACGAACGGGCCGGCTTAACCAAGGTGGTACTACTTTCGCACAGAAGCTCAAATTAAAATGACAGCATTCGTGTTATCGTGTTTCGTTAACGGAGAGGCCCAATGATGCAGAAGCGTCACTAGGCCGCCATGGTTTGGGTTATCATGCTCCATTTTTACATTGTATGAATTCACTATAAGTACGGTGACCACCACTCTTGCATTCTGCTTATGCTTTCCATCGGGAATAGAAGAGTTACTTTAGGAGACCCATACATAAAAAATACTTACCATAGACCTACTTTCAATCAGAGCAATTCAAAGATGGTATGGGATTCATACTTACTAATATTATAAATTCGAAAGTAACTCTGTCTGGCTGTAACGCTTTTATGGCTAAGCGGCTAAACCAATTCGAATATATTTCGGTATAGAGTTAGTTTAGACAACATTTAGAGCCGTAGGCTTAAGTCTGTGCCTTATATATATAAATTAAGAATAGTACTTGGAACCTAGTTGCAAAGCTAAATAAAACATTATCTCTTTTAGTTCATCACATCCTGTAAAACTTTCTAAAGTAGTTTGGAGTGGAGTCGTAGAGAGTCGAGACCTTTATTATATTACGATACGGCGAAACTGTGTTTTTTAGGCCATCGAATGCCATATTGATCGCTACAACCCAATTAGGTACTAGGTGATACAGAAATTCTTTAAAAAGTGACAGCAGCTATATAATTCAAACAAAAAATAAAATTATTTTATTTCGTTTACGTACATATCAAAAAGGATACATAAGCTTATAAACAAATCATATTAATTTCCTTTTTATAACTATATATTGTAGATAGTGCATAGGACTTTATTAATCAAAAGTTACCAGATATGTTATATAATATGTATTGCATAATAATTAACCATACTGCACTTCGATTAATTACTATCAATTTATGTAACATACATTTCTTTACAAATTCTTGAACTGAATAGCGATTGAATAATTTTACACACATTGTAAATGTAACGTAAACACTCCTCGACATTAGAATGATTTCGTGTTTGTTGCCATGCCAACATACTTTACAATATACTACATTTACTTGAATTGACTGATTATTATTTAGTTTGCAGCATAACTCCAAGTAAAACAAATATAATCTTACGTAGCGCTCTACTCAATTAAAGAGCCAACATGCTAGATGACTTTTATAATATGAATATTTATATAAAATAACTCATTGCTAATGAAAATTAACTCTCTGAACTGTTTCTACTATTAATTTACACAATTCTCAACTTATTGTTTGAATTACACCCTAATCAGAAGAGTCCAAATCAGATTAATCATAATGTTATTATCATATTTAGTGAAAGTTGAAATTTCTAATAATAACAGCAGACAAATAATATAATAGTCTCAACAAAAACAGAACAAAGAATCTCAACCGAATGAAAATCACATGGTCAGGACCATATGGTGATTTTTATTCGGTTGAGAAACTCTCAGCACAATCACATATTCTAAAGCTGACTAAGGTTTCAGATGACTAAGGTAAGAGCAGTCCTAAAAGTACTTTAATTTAAAAAATAAATATTATTGATAAAATTGTTAACCACCTAGCTGGTTTATAGACTTGTAAGTAGATTTAGAATATTCTAGATATAAATCTGTAGTACCATCGAATCTTTGTATACTGTAAAAATAACACAAGTGTAAAAAAGTAGGTTACTATAAAGCTGAATAATTATGTATAATTCCTTTTATTAAATTCATCTGAACGTTGACGAGTCAAATTTATTAAGAAATATAATTGTAAGAATTTTTGTATTTGTTCCGGACAGTTTCGGAACGTCGTGAATTGCTTTCTACGAGAATAGCAATAGCTGGTAACTGACGTTATAAAGAGGTACTTTGGTTACTTTTATTAACTTAAGAATTTGTATGCATGGGAGGACGAAAATTATACCATAACCTCAGAAAGAAGATTTTAAGCGAGTCTTTCGTTACATTTAACCTCCTTTACCAAAAAAGAAAACAACTGTATATTACTGTAAGAATCTTGCATTACTTTAAAAAGTATCACATATTTTGTTTACAAAACAAAGTTAAGTACGCTAGTAGTAAATTTCATATGCAAATGATTAATTGTATGTTCAAATCTGTTCTAAATCTAGTGAGAGCAGTCTATAACTAATCTCATATGAATCAGTAGATTAACTGCCTTTGCACAATAACTCATTTTCTTTCACTATAACAGTCTCAAAGGACCTCTGTTGAGCCATTGTCTTCGAGTAAGCCCCTCCAGGGATTACATGTTGGGCTTTATAATACTGTACATAATGCCTGATTTACAATTTGATTAATGCAAAGGCCAGTTTGTAACTACATTGCTTCTTATTTACAGTATTAATTAGTTGAAATATTAAACATTAGGTACAAAACAAGCAATGTACTTGACACAAATTTGTAAATATAGCAGACATAAAGTAGTTAGGTTTTAATCAATAAATATGTACCAAAAGTAGGAAATATTAATTGGTATTTAAATAAATACTTCACCAATTAGTACTTATGACAGTTCGTTTTAGATAGCTGCTGCCTACTCATACAAATTTAAATAAATACTTTATTTATTTATTTTATTTCAAAAACTCCTGCATTAAGAATAAATCCTATGTTACGGGAGACTTTACAAACATACATGAAACGGACACAAACAATATCCAGACTCAAAACAAACATTTGTGTATCACACAAAGTGTTTTCTAGAGTAGGATTCGATCCCACTATATTTAGCGTAGTAGAAAGCGGCGTGGCGACCGCCTAAACCACTACACCGTCTGTGTAGTTATTATGTATCATTAAAAACATAACATAAGAATTCAATAGTTGACTACATCCGTTCGTCTTTATCGATACTAATATTATAAAACTGAAAAGTTTGTTTGTTTGTTTGAACGAACACAAACACTGATCATCATTGAAGTATTGATTGGAACCATTTGTGGCATTCCATCTTTGACTTATATTCATAAACTAGCTGACCCACGCAACCTCGTTTGCGTCTTCTATTGCACGTAGCGTGAAAATTTTCCCCCGTTTATGAAACATTCTTCATTGGTGCTCCGCTGCTATTAGTATTACCGTGTTGATATATAGCATATAGCCTTCCTCGATAAATGAACTATCTAACACTGAAGGAATTTTCAAATCGGACCATCGGTTCCTGAGACTAATCTCTTTACTTTACTTTACTTAATGAACGCTCGTTAATCCACTGTCTCTTCCAATAGCGCTCTGACCCATTGATATCGGTCGCAGCTGTCCAGCCAATCAATGGAATGACAGATATTACGCTTAACGCGTCACTTGAAAAATTCCAGCTATAAGGGTCAGATTATAACCCTTGATTGCCTACATGAATAACGACATTCTAAGGTAATCTGAGAACAACGATTATTATTAATTCCTCTAGTTATAGGTAGAATTTCCAAGTTCCGAACTAAGTATGAGTGATACGAAAATACATGTGTTTAAAATTATAACTTTCACAGTACTATAAAAACTCAAAATACTATCTAATTTATAGAAAACAGAAGGATAAACAACCCCTTTTGCGCTAGAATGTTTTATCATCTCGCAACAGAGCATTTCATAAAAATCTAATGGAAAATAAGAAATTACATTGATAGAAATGCTGGTCGGATTTATCTACACCTTAGCACGATGTTTTTGGCCTACACGCTGGTCAAACGTGGTGGTATAAATGCTTTACATCATTTTAAAAAGAGCTGATACTCTTACACTGCTTGACCGATATTAACCAAACATAGCTAAGAATCACCGCAAGGAAACTGGCTTTATAATGAAAAAACCGCATCAAAATCAGTCCATCCGTTTGAGAGCTACAATGCCACTGACAGACAATAGAGACACATACACAGAGAGAGAGAGACAGACATCGACATCAAACTTATAACACCCCTCTTTTTGCATCGAGGACTTAAAACGTAATTATGTCTATAACTATAAATTATGATACAAAATAAAAAGACAACCTCCTACCCACAAGATGTGGTTTTCCTAAGTCTTAAAAATGGCAATAGGCAAACACTTGGAACGTTGACAGAGAGTCTGTATAAGTCTGAATGTCTATATAAGTACATTACTTGGTGTACAAAAGTATTTAACAATAACATGTTACAGTGTCCTATTTTGTAACACTACACGAATTATGTATTTCTGGCTTAGTCTTTTTATTGGTGTGTTAAAATGTTAATAACTTATCTAAATAATTTCTAAATGTTTTCAATTTACACTTAAGCATGCTTTATTAAGATGTTCGTTTTCAAGGGTATTGGGTCCCAGATTATAGTGGTATTTTGCTCGCTCTACTATTTTATTATTATACCATTCAAGCAAGAATCTGCTTTCTACTTATCTAATTCCTATAAACGAGCAATTCTTGTACATATATATACTGAACATAATACTGAATCTCGGTAACGATTCCGAAGATTTCGAGGGGCGATAAATCGATCTAGCTGGGATTCCTTTTTTCGAAAAAGTAAAGCTCGGCCATTTAGGTACTCTGTATTTATAAATTTACACTGGAAATACACAGGAAATTAACACTGCTCAAAGCAGATTATCTACTAAAATCAACAAATACTGTACTGTAACGAATTTTTATCCATTTTAAACCATTTGTAATTTACTTTCAAGACAATTCAACCGCCGCGCCGTTACAAATCGGACGTTTCCAACGGCAACAAAAAACGTAAAAGAGCCTTTTCTGATCATGAGCTTTTTCATTGCAAGAACAAAATTGGCTTCCTAAAAATTATTTATTTAAAACCAGACAACAAAAACTTCAACTTATACACACATAAACAAATAAAACAACAAACATTCAGGGCACAGTGTAGTTGAACCCTGGCACCCATGATAAGATTTAACTTGTGTTATGCGTACCAGGGCTCTCACTAGGTAAGGACATTATCTGCGTAAATATAGGTTGAGAAGATCATATACACAAGTATAGGTAATAATAATGTTTAATATCATCGTTGTGCCTTTCTTTTTTTATGGAATAGGGGGCAAACGAGCAGACGTGTCGCCTGATGGTAAGCGATTACCGACGCCCATGGACACCCGCAACACCAGAGGCGTTACAAGTGCGTTACCGGCCTTTCTCTTATTCTGATATATGTATGGATATGTACTATATATGTATGTGTGTATCATGTATGCATATGTGTATATTACTATTATGTACATTAAGTATAATAAAATTGTACTAACAACAACAACTCATAATGTCTTACTGCTGAGCTCGGGTCTTCTCTCATCCTGTGTCTACATGATGGGCCAGAGCTGGCCGACCAAGAGGGCCTTGCGATGGTTGAAACGCAACTACACGCTGGCCCACCATAGTGGACAATCGCGATGGCCCATTGTGTAGAGGAGCCATCAAGAGAGGGTTAAGGCCATACGTCACTAAGCTGCCCATAGGCCTCTAACTAAATTTCACGACTGTTATTCAACGATAACAACTAGGACCGACTGCTTAACGTGGCCTCTAAATCACGGAAACCCTTGTGTAATATGGCTTGATGTACAATACCATATTGTGCCATCAGCGGTCCAGGTACTGCACCGCTGTCATTGCTTATCCTCGGTGATTGTTTCTAATCACCGACAGCAGCTAGACTATGGGCGCCTCTTCTTTTTTGTAGTGTATTATTAATAATACGAGTAATACTCTCTATTGTGTTAGATTAATAACAAGGATAACTTAAATAGAAAATCTTAAACTAGGGAAGTATAATGTCGGCCTTATCGCCTGGAGGCAAACTTTTGCAGGCAACCGTGTAAATGTTTTATTTAACAATTATTATTGTATTAAATTAATTTAATTAAATATTATGAATTAGTTACTGTGAAGTGTATAAAATTAGGAACTAATTTATAGGATTCATTTATGAAGCACGTTCAAGGAAATTGAATCTACAGCAATATTTAATCAGAGTATTAGCCTTAAACATTGACCTGTATGTATTATCAGATAATTTCTACCAGATATCGCCAATTTCGAAATAGGTGTGGTAGATAAGACAACTGTAAAGTAGTGCTGGATTGTAACAGAAATAAATGTCGATAATCGTTTTGTTTTATCGATATAAATAATTAACTTTAACAACATTTGTGCATTATTATTGAATAACAACAATCGATACAAGGATGTACCAAACAGTATCAATCCTTTAATTACTGCACTTCTTCTTTAAATGACTCGGGTTCAGAAGACTCAGTATTAGATTATATCATTGAACCACAAATTATTTGTAATAATAATCAGCTTACCAAATTATTAAACAGAAAAAAAGTATTTTTATTTTGTTTTAAGTACCTATATTTAATACTCAGTACTTTTAAATGGGTCAAATTGTGTACTAGGTGTTCCTATACAGATTTCATTAATTTTCATTATGATTCATGCAAAGCACCATTCACTTAAGTAGGACTACGTCTAAAGACCACAAACCCGCACCGGAACTACTCAATCATTCAGGGGTTGTGAAATGTGAAATCACGCTCATAACGTACATAAACAGAATTATGTAATAGATGTATTATCTACAGCTGTTGACTCAATAGACATAGAAACAAATATTTCAATTAAACTGCAATTTTAAAGTAAATAATATAGCCTACTACCATTTACGCATCAAAACCGTTGATATTTTTTGAAAGATAATTATTTTAGGTAATACTATTCTTTCAGTGGTGCATCTTAAGATTCATGTGATGGTATGCACTGAGAATGCAGATTGTCACCCCCACCCCCATTCATCTCATGGGTGTCTTAAGAGACGAGTAAGAGAGTAGACTGCGCCAGACAACAGCACTGCAATGAGAAGGAAAAACCTCCTTCGAGACGTTTGTTAATGTGTGAAGATACTCATGTTCAATAAATGTATTAGGTAACCGAACATGACTATGTATGAATCATTAACTAGTCATGATAACTATCGCTATTACACAACTTTTTTATATGTGACACGACAAAAATTATGAAAGATTGTCATTTAATATTTCGATAAAAGTCACACGGCTTCATCATATCTGTAAACACCGTTCCTTCTTATACTCATTAACTAATATATTGAAACAAATTTAAAAGAATTTTAATTTCAGATACCACTTGAGCTTAATAGCTTTGAATAATCTCTTTTTATATAATAGGTTAGGAATGTTCAAGTGGATAGCGGACTACTGATCAAGAGGTCTCAGGTTCGATTCCCAGGTTGGGCTGAAAATATCGTTAGACTTATCTACCCGAAGAAAGAAAGAACAACCCGGAGTATGGAAGTTTGGCGGTGTTTCACGCCCGTGCTTCGGACACCACGTTAATCCGTCGGTCCTGGTTCTCATAAACATCTTTCGCGATCGTTATTGGGTCAGTCAGTGCTCTCAAATATACTGACAACTAGTTCAACCTTGAAATCAGCTCGGAGTTGCGGAGGTACGATGTCAGTCGCTCCGGGATAAAACTGACATTGAGGTAAAACCGGTTGAACTACTAGCGGACCCAAATTATGCTTACAAAAAATATAGTTACTTAAACTATACTTCCTAACTTTAATTATATCGTATAATTAAAGTTAGGAAGTAGGATACAAAGCAATATTTATCCAAATTGTTATAAATATATTAATCTCGTATAAATAAATAAAAAAAATCAAATAAAAAAACCTTTTATTTCCTACAAATTAATTTTATATAATTTTTACATTTACTTATCTTTAAACGCTTAACTAATTGAAATGAATACCTGCTTATTTTGTTTATTTCTTACTCGTATATTATGTAACTATTCACTGTTTTATTTAATAGTATTAATATATTTGTTTTGACACTTTATAGTATTTAAACGTTTAACTAATTGATCTTAATACCTACTTAGTTTTTATTTATTTTCTATATTATTTACCTATTACTATTTTATTTACTATTATTAACATACCTAACTTGGTTAGATTTTCGATAAATAACATAATTTGTAGGAACCCCATTATTGGGTGAAAGCCTCCTCCAAAGATGCCCATTTGTCTCTCTCTTGTGCAGTCTGTTGCGAGTTTGGGCTGGCTACTTTTTTGATCTCGTCGTCCCAGCGAGCCTGTGGTCTTCCTCGGTTTCTCTTACCTGGAGAAGCTGCGATTTTTAATTGGGTTGTGCTTTTGGTTTGTCTGTTCACCATCCTTGTGGTTTTTTGGAGGGTTTTGGTCCCTTAATTAATCTCGTATAAGATAATATATTTGTTAGTATGCCAAGTACCAGCGTACTGTTCATCTATGCATCATAAATAAAGCAAAGGACTTAAGTATTTAGTATTAGAAAAATTGTTTCAATTAAAAAATCTTTAGCACTTGCTAGTCCGAAAAGTTAAACTCATCAAAGTAATACTACTAGATTTTCTCTCTCCATCAAGTGTTTATTCATTGATTTTTAATCATTGAAAATACAACTTTACATTCTTTCATTTTAATATTCTTTGCCACAGCTTTCTTCATATATCTCGAAATCTGAACTTTCTAGTAATAAAAAAATAAGGTCCAGATAAAAGGCAACAATATCCATTCAAACCATAATGTAACAACAATGCTTACTATTAAATAAAAAGTAAGGAACAAAGTATTTATGTCGCTAATCATAAAACAATTGAAGTAGGACAAAAATATCCTTTATCGTAATATAAGAGTAAGGAATGCAAACTTGTTTTATTTTTCAATAATTTATTTACTGTAAGGCCAGATTTCTATAATAAGCAACATATTTTTCTGCTAAACTACATATGTTTAGGCTATTTAGCATAAAAGGGTTTGCAGTACATATACGTTTCCAGTTTACGCCATTGTTTGTTTAAAAATAAATGATCTACAACTTTTATTAAAGTCTAAAATTTTAAATGTAATAAGACACTTAAGGTATTGTTACAAGAGCCTACTTTATTTCCTCTTTTAATAGACCCTGTCTAGCCCCGGTGCTTCGATTTCAATGGAAATTCTGAAATATAATTTGACACCCGGTGAACAGTGTTTTATTTGAGTGTTGTTGACTGATATAAAGACCTTTTTATAGTTTATTTTTGTTCTAGGTTACGTTCCTACCTCCCCAGAGCACCTGTATGAATTATTTGAAAAGATGGTGCACATGAGTTTCTCACCAGCTCTTCTCATGAATGCAATACCCATCGGAGCTGGTACTTGGATTGATTTCAATTTAAACCTTTGAGTTGAATCGAAATCAATCTAAGCTCCGGTAATTCAAATCATTTCAATGCATTCAGTATTAGTACCTTTTATCATTGAATTGATTACTTGAGTGTTATTTTAAATTTTAATATTTGTATTTTTGACGTGTTCAAGTGCCTTTTGGGGCCTATGGAAATAAATGATTTGATTTTGACTTTGACCGGCCGCCGGGGTGGTTTTTAGTGGACTCACCACATTCCTGGCTCCCCAGTCCCCGAGGAGCCGGAGATTCAAAGGAATTTTTCCACCCCGTCAACAAAAAAAACTTGAGAGGTGTCAAGGGACACCCGGATGGAACGAAGTTCGAAATAGAAAGACGAAACGAAAATATCTGTGTGTGTCGTCGTCGTGTCGTGACAACAAATTGTGTCGTGACAACAAATTGTGTCGTGTCAACAAATTGTGTCGTGACAATTTTTCCGTCAAGCCCCCTTACACAACGCGCCATAAGGAAATTCGTTCCAAAAAATGTGGTCTGTCATTGAAAATCAGAATGCGTTCAGTTAAACAACTGTTTTAATTCATTTTTGTACAGATGACAACAATATACCAAAAATTGAATTTTATTTATTTCAATTGAAAAATATGATAAAAATACAAAGCATAAAATGTGCGTTTGTGGCAAATCGTTTTTGTTTTGTACTTCTTATTTTTTTGGCCACATATAAGAAAGATTATCGTTTGCGTGGAAACGTAAAAACGTATAAAACTTATTCTCACACCTGTAATATTAACTTATTCATTAAAACTTCCTGCAAACATATTGCATAAGGCGGACTTAATGCCGCAGGCATTTCTTTGCTATCAAAACCTTTGAGTGTATTTAAGCTGTGTGTGGCAGGTGTATTTTTGGAAGTAGCTAAGAGGTGAGACTAAATCGAAGTAGGTACCTATGTTACAAAAGAAAAAGAATCCTACAGATATATATGTAGGTACTAGGTATACATACTCGTGTATAAATATAGTTTGTACATACTATGTTATAGAATTAATATCAGAATAAATAATAAAAACATTTTAAAATATTTTGATATTTTGTCAAGATTTTGATATTTAAAATCAAATTTTGACCAAACAACCTCAATAACGATAAGTAAATGATAATACTTTTACGATCATTAATAATGAACAAAAGGAAGTGCAATGATCACAGGTATGCTTTAAATATTAAATCTATTACTAAACAGCTACGTCACGTTATCAATCTAGCCTGACGACGGACGAACTGACGCTGACAAATGATAAAACGAACTACTACAATCTCACTATCACAGCTGAGGTTACATCGACAACACAGATACGGCGAAGGTTCTCCGCTGCAGACGATGCCTTGTAGTGCATTGACAGCTGTTAACGTCAACAAGACAGGAGTATTATTGTCTTACAAACAAAACATTCAGTTATCCATTCACGCCAACAACGGAACGGGGACAACACGTGGCCGGCTAATATTAGCGGTATGCTCCAAGCGCATTCAACGACTCGCTTCCAGTCCGTGACACAGCACGACACAGTGCACTCCCATGTGCATTCTACGCACTGTCACATAACATAAATGTTAATACAAAAAGTGCGTGTGAATTGTGACAATGAGCAGCAATCAGAAGTGGAGAGAATATGTGGCAGCACTCAGTGGTTCGTAATTTTATTTTTCATTGTGGATGTGTTTTAAAATGTGTTTTGTATCATTGATGTTGTTTCATGCGGGTTAGTCGACAACACTGCACACACTTACATGGTCTCATACTCATGATAATATTTTCTCTTGTTTTGTCGATGTTTTAATAGATTTCTGAGAAAATTTAGTAAATACTTTATGGTGAACTCACAAGTTTACTAATGTTAAAAAATAATGTCAGCGTGATCCTATGTAACTCGAAATATTATTGTTCATCATTCTCTCACTCATAGGTTTACATTTAGAATTTCATAACACCCGACGAAATTTTAATATTTCATTATCTGTCTTTACTATATCTACTGCTACTATGTCTAATATACACTGATACGAAATGTTTTTTTGATTAAGTTAAACCATCAGATATTAATATTACGATCATTCTGACTGTATGACAATTCAGTGCTGTGATCCACCCTCTGGAAACATAAACATATCCCACCGAAATAAATACGATCAAGTGTGGACGAATTTATCTACATACATTTTGTGTAGCTACCCAAACACGTACAACACACACTTTTTACAAAATTATTGTGATTATTTAAGTAAAGAAAACCGGCCAAGTGTGAGTCGGACTTGCGCACCGAGGTTTCCGTACAAACCTATAGGTATATTAAACGGTTTTATTTTTATATTTATTATTAGGTATTTATATTTACTGCACGTTTGGCCTAGCGGTTAAGCGGGCGCCGCGCCGTTCCCTACTTCGCCAAGTGTTGTGAGTTCAAATCCCACATGGAATAACACTTTGTGATACACAAATTGTTGTTATGAGTATGGGTGTTCTTTGTGTCTGTTTCAAGTATGTTTGTAAAGTCCGCCAACACAGGAATTCTTCCTAGTACGGGAGTTGTCCTTTAAAAGAAATAAAAAATAAATATGATGTAGCTAAATATTTATACTTTTCGCAATTTTTCCTTTATCTGCGCTATAAGACGTTGCTTCGAACAAAATTTCAAGATTCTGAGTTCACGGGAAGTACCCTGTAGGTATTGCTTCCTTTGCGGGTGTCAAAAATTTGCAGCATAAACGGCTGTATCTTTTGATTGCGTTGGGTCAGAAGTTTGATTTTTCACAGTTTCAAGGAATTTTTTTATAGCTTGATTGAACCTCCACTCGGTTCTGAGAAAAAGGGTCTTGACAGACAGATGGACAACAAAATGATTTTATAAAGGTTTCGTTTTTCCTTTTGAGATATGGAACTAAAAATAAAAGTTGAAATGAAAATTCAAACACACTTTACACATCCGACTCACACACGTGGGAATCTGCACATAATAAGTTCATATTAATACTACTATAATATGTTTAATAACTTAAACAAGTAGATATCAGAAGTAATCAGAACAGACTGCACTGTTCCTAAGTTATAGATTACCTCAGTCTGAAAAGTAGAGCTAATGTATTAAGTATTTTATGGGCTATAAAGTATATATATATATATAATAAGTTTATTATGAAATAAAGACACAATTGCGTTTTCTGTAAAGACAAAACAATTTATTAATAAAACCAATAAAAAATACAAGGTTTTTGTTCCATTATCTTAAATAACTTATACTACTCACCTGTAAGGACATTATTATCGTTCTTAGATTATTTTTCCTCACCATGTTCTAAGTATTCTTAGATGTCAAAAGTGACATCTATAAAATGTCTATGGTTTACGCGGTAAATTTAAATAGTTAAGAAAACCTATATAGTAATGGTTTTCTTCACATATATTTTGTTGAAACAAACCAAACACGAATCACACAATCGAATGTGCCTTACTAATTGATTTTAAAACCCGTGCAGGTACTTTAACGGTTATTATAAAATATTTAAAACTAAAACATTGACTGCCTCGCTGGCGTAGTGGTAGCGTATGCGACTGCTAAGCTTGAGGTCTCGGGTTCGATTCCCGGGTCGGACCAAATGTTTGTATGATCTGCAAATATTTGTTTCGGAGTTTGGGTGTTTTCTATGTATAATAAGTATGTATTTACAAAAAAAAGTATATAAGTATTAATATCAGTTGTCTAGTACCCATAACACAAGCTCTGCTTAGCTTGGGACTAGATGGTGTTGTGTGTTAGATGTCCGGAATATTTATTTATTTATTTAAAACAATCCATCCTTCTATACTAATATTTTAAATTCGAAAATAACTGTGTCTGTATATTTCTGTAAGTTTTTCATGACTAAACCAATGCGTTGATTTCTTAAAAAATTGTCATGAAGATACTTTGATTCTCGAGAAAGGACTTGGCTATTCATCACGATGAACGAGAATCATGCGGGCAAAGGCTAGTATTATATAATATGTATGTAATATGTAGCATTCAAGCTAGAACAAAGGCAATCGATCAACGTAAGTATATTTATTTATAAACTTTATTGCACGCCACTACAGTTAACACTTGTACAGAGTCAAAGTCAAAGTCAAAGTCAAAGTCAAATCATTTATTTCCATAGGCCCCAAAAGGCACTTGAACACGTCAAAAATACAAACATCAAACATTATTAATACAAATATAAAAAAAACTCAAGTACTGAATTGATCAGTGATAAAAGGATGTAACTCAAGTAATCAATGATTTGAATTACCGGAGCTTAGATTGATTTCGATTCAACTCAAAGGTTTAAATTGAAATCAATCCAAGTACCAGCTCCGATGGGTATTGCATTCATGAGAAGAGCTGGTGAGAAACTCATGTGCACCATCTTTTCAAATAATTTATACAAAGTTTGTTTGTTTTTGACAACAATACTTATATGTGCAAGTTAAGGCAACCAAAACACAAAGGCTAGAAAGCGGTCTAAAGAAATATTAAAGTTAGGGAAATCAATTTTTTGTCTAATAAAATAATAAAAATTAGTCCATAGCATATAAGGTTGCATTCATACATCAAGGAGTAAAAGCAATGTGTGCATATATCGTGGTCGCAGAGAGAAAAAAAAAAGTTCAAAATGTAATAAAATAATAAATACTAATATAATTATTTACACCAACAATGTAAACACAGATCGCCTTAACTTACCAAATTTCAAATGTCAGGTAATAAATGCAGTATAAGATGTCAAGAATTAATTACAATCAAATAAATTATATGAAGGATTGTAAATAAATAAATACATTGCCCATAAATACAAATTACTTCAATCAGCACATAACAAGTCCATACCAAATTCTCACTCACATCCAAGGCACTGCGTCGGTCAAGAAATCGTTTATTGTATAATAGCCCCTTTCCATAAGACGACTCTTAACGGAACTCTTGAACTTTTGTAGGGGTAAGTTCAAGATTTGGACAGGAATTTTGTTATAAAAACGCACACCAAGTCCTTCAAATGAATTGTGGACCCTTCCCAGGCGATAATATTGGCCTACTAATTTGTGCTTATTCCTTGTGTTTAGTGAATGATGATCACTTTTGCTAGTATATTTATCTATGTTTTTCCGTACAAACAAAATATTAGCAAATATATATTGAGACGCCACTGTTAAAATACCTATTTCCTTAAATCGTTCTTTCAGAGAATCTCGAACTTTAAGTTTATAAATCGCACGAATTGCCCGTTTTTGAATTAATGAACTCTGTCCCCAAGGTACGAGGCAACCAGATCAAGTGCAGTATCCCTAACGCCATAGTGCCTGAGTTTTCGCAAAAGCGTTTGATGTTCAACGCAGTCAAATGCTTTGGATAAGTCACAGAAAACGCCAATAGCATCTTGCGCGTTTTCCCAGGCACTAAATATATGTTTTATAAGTGTTGAACCAGCATCAATGGTTGAGCGATCCTTTGTGAAACCATACTGCTCTTTATGAAATAAATTATTAATATTAAAATGAGTTTCTAATTGCTGAAGAATAAGTTTTTCAAAGACTTTACTGACTGCTGGCAAGATTGAGATGGGTCTAAAATTACCTGGATCGCTCTTAGACCCACTCTTGAATAATGGTATTAACTTACTTTGTTTCATTAAATCCGGAAATACACCATTTTCTACACACTTATTAAATATTACAGCTAAATGTAGTGCTATATCAATAATTATATTTTGCAATAATTTGACAGAAATACCCCACAAGTCGGTTGTTTTCTTTGAATTGAGCGACTTGAAAGTTTTCACCAGAGATACATATACGGACATCGACATCAGGTATTACAATAGGCGGGCTTATCACTCACGGCGATCTCTTCCAGACAACCTCTGACCTTTTGTATGTTTTACTTTTTTATGCAAATTATAAGGTTCATGTCTCTTTTAAATACGCTATCCAATTTTAATCGCTACAAGTGCCGCACTAGATTGTATTTACATTTGCATTAGTTTCGTTGAAGTAAACCCTTGGTTACGTAAAACACTTCCAATATTGCCCATTTAACAATATTGACTGTTTTATAAAATATCACGTGACAATCATTCATTGCATTCCATGGTCATTCTCCAAAAAATCACATCTCTTTATATTTCAACGCTTTAGCGGTGAAAGCATAACAGACAGATAGACAAAGGTTCTTTCGATTTTATTATATTAGTATAGATATTCTTAGAATTCTGACAAATAATACGGTATTTCAGTTATTTTAAATAAAAACCAATCGTTAGTGTTTAGCTAACAATTTAAACGTGTACAAAAATGGAGGTCAAGGTTCACGAATACCAAAATAATTCCCTGTTGATATAACGTTATTGAACTATATTAAATTTTGCATCAATAAAAAGAAATCTAAACTTCAAACATTTCTTTTAAACTTCCTTGACGGTCCATATACAATTATAATTCTTTATTTCATTACTCAAGAAATCGGTTTTATTCTAAACTGAACCCTGAGCTGAACCCCGCGGTGATTGTCGTTTCGTGGGCAACGCCGCGGAGCAAAGCTAGTCTACAAAATTTAAGCCTAAGTTACTCCCTGTACCATCAGTTACCTACCAGTGAAAGTCCCGTCCAAATCGGTCCAGCCGTTCCAGAGATTAGCCGGAACAAACAGACAGACAGACAGATAAAAATTTTAAAAATATATATTTTGGTATGTGTACCGGTATATACATTCATATGTACGTAGTAGAAAGCGGTTATTTTAATATTACAAACAGACACTCCAATTTTATTTATTTGTATAGATAGAACAGCATAATTACTTATAAAAGTACATGCATTTACTTGCACGTTCCTATTTAATACATATATACATACATATAATAGATGTCATAATATGTACCAAGGTTCTATATCCAAATATAAACTGTATACATGTAGAAATGTACTTCGACCTATATTATTAATAGTACATGTCAATTTACAGACGTATTTCTAGTCTTAACTGCATTCTTATGCGTTCTAGTTATCTAGACTTACTCATATTTTAAGTAACAAAACAATTCAACAGTATATTGAGTTAACAATTTTACATGACTAAGGTTCCACCAGTTCCAGATAAAGTTTTAATTAGTTATTTTTCATATTACATTATTTAATAGATTGTTGCTTACATAAATATAGTTATATTTTATTTTATTATAATTCACAAAAGTGATGTAAACTCTCACTTACATACATAGATAATGATTAACATTACATTAGAAAACATACATTATATCTGTGATGAAATATTTAATAGCTAACATCAAGACCCCTTACTCGACTAATTCAATCAAGATAAGAGATGAATAAACTATCTTTCAATGAATACCTTTAGTAACAATAACAACTACCCATTAAAGGTCGGTCGTATTTTACTTAACGGTTAAGAATATTGGAATGACTTTCAATCGAGCACAGATCAACGGAAACTAACTTCCCTTGAACCATCAATGTTAAAGGTCAAAATGTCTTTATTTTCCTTACAATGTCCTTTTCAACAGACGCAACAAAAGTATCTTATACACAACTAAAAAAATGAAAATAGTAAATATGTGTTACTAAATACTAGAAATATTAAAATTGAATACCAACATAGTACTGGAAAAACAAACTGTAACTCATGTACTTAATCAAACTAAGTACATTTTTTTCATAGAAATATCAATACCAAAGACATTCTTCATGCAACTATTCTTTCAGTAAAATCTTCTCTTACTACCCCACGTAACATGACGCCTTCGACAAGCTGACAACAGTCACCTCCTAATGAGATCTAGCTACGAGTATCTTATCCTTTGCACTATACGACATAATTCAGCCAAACGTATATCACTGGTATCGATTACGGAATTAGAATAAAAAGTTTTAATGTCATTTGAAAAAGTGACATCCGATGACACGTTTTTAATTATTTAATTTCACTGATTATACCTATGTCAGTATCAGAAATAAAACATTCAACTACGCCGTCTAGACGTAAATATGGTAAGCTATGATTCTACAATATGTCTAAACATAAATTATTTTTTTACAAATACATAATATTATCGTAGAACTACTAAAATCAATGCCAATAGATAAAGCATGAATCACGTTTTCATTCTCGAAGAAGTCAGAAGTGGCCGCTCAGACAACCATTATTTCAGTTCTCTAAATAATATTAGTTTTCTGAAATAAATTAGTTCGTCAGAGTTGGTGGTAAAACTCTGACGAATAAATAATAATTGATTCGAGGTTTCATTACATAAAATACTTAGATTAAATTAATAGAAAGTTTGAACGCCTTTGGAAACAATATCTCGAACTTTTGTGTATGACTATGACTGAAGTTTAAATGTCACTGAATTTATTATTTTCTAGTTTACGTCAAACTACCAATAGAAAGATAACGATTCATTACTTTATTCCAGGATTTTAGCGGTTATATTTTTAACTGATTCCCACAGTTTTACCCATGATACCTTCAGGTTGCTTGCTTGATTAGTTTAATACTGTAGTGCTTTAATTAACCATAGATGTTTTAAAATCACACTACTATAGTTTATATTGAATAATAAATTAATAGTGATACGAATAAGAACTATATTAGTTATTTATATCTATTACTAATCTGTGCGTAATAAATGAATCAACCTCGAAACGTGGTTTATTTTATTACACTGGAGACAAGGATGCAAACATAAAAGTTTAAGAGTCGCGGATTCTTTAACAGTAAGATCTGTACAATCTCGAGATGCACAAATTAGAGAGTAATTTCTTCATGTTACTACCCACACCTTTAAAATTTTAAGGTTACCAACACGTTTGTGAGACCATTCGATCCAAATACAAACTTGACCTATCTGTACTTTCACCCAGAATTCTGCTAAACATAGATAAGTATTACTAAAGTACATACATACATATCATAGACAAATATTTGATGGAAACCGATTTTGCACCACTATCATGTCCCTATGTCATTCCTCAAGAATCAATGACGTAAGAAACATTTTCTCTGATATCCATTTTAACACGCTTTTGTTAGTAATTGTTCATTGAACATGACCTTGGTCTTGTCCAAGTTCATCCGTAGGCCGATGCGTACAGAAGAGTCAGCAAGGTCGTTCAGCATCTGTTGTAGGTCGTGCAGCGTCTCTGCCATGTTGACAATGTCGTCTCGCAAGTGAGAGATGTATTCGCCATTGATGTTGATTCCGCGTCCTTTCCAGTGCAGCGTCTTGAAGAAGTCCTCCATTGCATTAGTGAACAATTTCGGGGATATAACGTCCCCTTGTCTCACTCCTCGATGCAATGGTACTGGTCTTGTATGCTGATTCTGTACTTGGACGGATATTGTGGTGGCTTTGTAGAGACATCTCAACACTTGTATGTATCGCCAATCTACTTGGCAACGCTGCAGGGACTCCAGAACAGACCAGATTTCTATCGAGTCAAAGGCCTTCTCATAGTCCACAAATGCTAGACACAGGGTCTCAAAAAAAAAAAACTCAAATCATTTATTTCCTTAGGCCCCAAAAGGCACTTGAACACGTCAAAAATACAAACATAAAAACATAAAACAAAACTCCTAATACTAAATGCACTGAGATGATTTGAATTACCGGAGCTTAGATTGATTTCGATTCAACTCAAAGGTTTAAATTGAAATCAATCCAAGTACCAGCTCCGATGGGTATTGCATTCATGAGAAGAGCTGGTGAGAAACTCATGTGCACCATCTTTGCAGATAATTCATACAAAGCTTGTTTGTTTTTGACAACAGTATTTCTATGTGCAAGTTAAGGCAACCAAAACACAAAGACTAGAAAGCGGTCTAATAAGATATTAAAGCTAGGAAAAAAAATTTTTTGTCTAATAAAATAATAAAATTAGTCCATAGCATATAAGGTTGCAATCACTTACACATCAAGGAGTAAAAGCAATGTGTGCATACATACTGGTCCCAGAGAAAAAGAAAAAAAACGTTTAAAATGTAATAAAATAATAAATACAAATTATTTAAGCTCCAACAATGTAAACACAGATCGCCTCAACTTAACAAAGTTCAAATGTCAGGTAATAAATGCAGAATAAGATGTCAAGAATTAATTACAATCCAATAAATTATTTCACTTTCACTCACATCCAAGGCACTGCATCAGTCAAGAAATCGTTCATCGCATAATAGCCCCTCTCCACAAGACGACTCTTAACGGCACTCTTGAACTTTTGTAGGGGTAAGTTCAAGATTTCGACAGGAATTTTGTTATAAAAACGCACACCAAGTCCTTCAAATGAATTGTGGACTTTGTTAAGGCGATAATGTTGGCCTACTAATTTGTGCTTATTCCTTGTGTTTAGTGAATGATGATCACTTTTGCTACTATATTTATCTATGTTTTTCCGTACAAACATAATATTAGCAAATATATATTGAGATGCAACTGTTAAAATACCTATTTCCTTAAATCGTTCTTTCAGAGAATCTCGAACTTTAAGTTTGTAAATCGCACGAATTGCCCGTTTTTGAATTACAAAAATGGTTTGAATATCAGCTGCCTTGCCCCATAGTAGAATACCATATGACATGACACTGTGAAAATAACTAAAATAAACTATTCGCGCAGTTTCAATATTAGTTAACTGGCGAACTTTCCAAACAGCGAATGCCGCGGAGCTCAGTTTCCCTGCTAGATACGATATATGGGCGCCCCACTGAAGCTTATGATCCAAGGTTATTCCTAGAAACATAGTTGACTCTACGAGATCAATCATTTCATTATTTATTATAATGTTCGTGTTGAGTTTCTTAACATTAGGCAAAGTGAACTTTATACATTTAGTTTTATTCGAGTTCAATAGTAAGTTGTTGCTTGTAAACCAATCTTGGACTAGTGTAAGTGATCTGTTAATATCATCAAAACTATTCTGATTACGATCAACTTTAAAAACAAGCGAAGTGTCATCTGCAAAAAGTACTACATCACAGAAATTTTGCACAAAGAAAGGTAAATCATTAATATACACTAGAAAGAGAAAAGGACCGAGAATTGAGCCCTGTGGCACGCCCATTGAGACAGGTAATCCGGAGGACCTAATTCCATTTATATCCACTTGTTGAACTCTGTCTCCAAGGTACGAGGCAACCAGATCAAGTGCAGTATCCCTAATGCCATAGTGCCTGAGTTTTCGCAAAAGCGTTTGATGTTCAACGCAGTCAAATGCTTTGGATAAGTCACAGAAAACGCCAATAGCATCTTGCGCGTTTTCCCAGGCACTAAATATATGTTTTATAAGTGTTGAACCAGCATCAATGGTTGAGCGATCCTTTCTGAAACCATACTGCTCTTTATGAAATAAATTATTAATATTAAAATGAGTTTCTAACTGCTGAAGAATAAGTTTTTCAAAGACTTTACTGACTGCTGGCAAGATTGAGATGGGTCTAAAATTACCTGGATCGCTCTTAGACCCACTCTTGAATAATGGTATCAACTTACTATGTTTCATTAAATCCGGAAATACACCATTTTCTACACACTTATTAAATATTACAGCTAAATGTAGTGCTATATCAATAATTATATTTTGCAATAATTTGACAGAAATACCCCACAAGTCGGTTGATTTCTTTGAATTGAGCGACTTGAAAGTTTTCACCACATCATTAGGGCTTATAAACTGAAACTTGAACATGACATCACACTCTTTCACGCTGCCCCTGGCCAAGGATTCAGCTGTCTGATTATACTCTTCGGTCTTCTGTATAATCTGCCGTACTGTGTAAATGTGGTCTATGGTGCCATATCCGCTCCGAAACCCAGCTTGCTCCGGTGGTTGGAATTCGTCGAGTCTTCGCGCAAGACGGTTCGAAATGATTTTCGAAAACAGCTTGTAGACGTGGCTTAGAAGGGAAATGGGCCGATAGTTCTTCAACATGGTCTTGTCACCCTTCTTGAAGAACAGGATGACCATACTTCTACTCCACGCCTCTGGAGTTCTCCCTTCGAATAGGACAGCGTTAAAAAGCTTTTTGAGCTCCCTCAATACGGGCGTACCTCCAGCCTTTAACAGCTCTGTTGTAACGCCATCTTCTCCAGGGGCTTTTCCATTTTTCAGCTGTCCAAGAGCCATTTCGATTTCATCAGCGCTGACTTCTAGCAGATCTTCGGTGTTGTGGCGTGTTAATGTAGCTCTAGGGTCCTCATTTTCGGGATCAGGTCGAGATGTATGCGAAGCGTATAAGCTGCCGTAGAAGCTTTCGCCCTCGTAAAGGACGGCCGGTTTGGAAGCAACGACTTCTCCTCTTGATGTGGTCAACTCTGTCAGGTGGCTTCTTCCAAGAGATTGTACGAACACTTTTGACCCCCGATTCTGCTCGATCGCTCTTTTAATCGAAAGAGTATTGGAGCATCGGAGGTCGTGTCGTACAAGTTTGGTGATCTCTCGGTTTAGAGCCCGCTTTGCCGACGAAGTGGCAGGTGGGTTCTCACGTCGTTCCCTCATTAGCCCTAATGTCCTCTCTGAAAGCTTCGACTCCCCGCTTTTACGCTGCATTTTACAAAATCTCGTACCTTCGTCCCTGAGAATCCTAACCACATTTTCAAGGTTCTGGTTTACGTCTCTTGTGGTTTCCATGGCAGCAAACCGGTTTTCCAGATTTGACTGGAATTTTTCAGATCCCATCGCGGTTTGGAGCAAAGTTGGTCGGAGCCTGGATTTCATCAAACGGACACGTTCAGCCTTAAAGTCGATATTCAGAGAGCCTCGGACAAGACGGTGATCACTACCGGTGTTAACCTATTGATCACTGAGACGTCTCTGAATATGTGCTTTCTGTCCGTCAAGATAAAATCAATCTCATTTTTAGTCATAGCGTCGGGGCTTCGCCACGTCCACTTCCTTTGCGGCCGTTTTTTGAAAAAAGAGTTCATCAAGAACAGCCCCTCCCGCTCGAGAAAATTGACGAGCATTTGCCCCCTATGATTCCTGCTTCCAAATCCATGGGTTCCTATTACCGATTCGCTGCAAGTTTGTACACCCACTTTGGCGTTAAAGTCACCCATAACAACGGTATAGTGTGTTTTAGTAGTGAAGTGGAGGTCTAAAACTATAATTAATAATAAAAAAACAGGAAGAATCTAGAAAGCACATACCTACCTGTTACAGATTAGTAGGTAGGTATAGCATATGTATGTTAATACATGTTAAAAGACACAAAGTACTCTCGAACCCTCATGTGAGTCACACGTTTGATCTCACTGGAATCAAACCACAGCACTCTACAGGGTAGTAGTAAGGTGACCACTTATACTTAATTCACGTGTGCCTTTGAACTTGGCTTTTAGCATATTAATAGCTTACGTTACATATATGAATACATGAATATTGTATTTTTTATTCAGAGATTATGTTTCTTTTACAGTCGTTATTTAAATTACATGTAAATAAAATTTAACTTATTTTTTTGATTTCCGCTACTAAACATGTTGACAGCAAGGATGTGAAACAATTCCGATTTATGAAATGGTACGCATATCGTTGAATAACCTTGATACCACGATAATATCAAGAGGTTATTTTCAAAGATATTATATAAAGAAGAAGTTTTCAAACATCATTGCTTAATTCCTAACGTTAAAAGATCTATATAAATAAAATGAATCGCCGAAATGTATGTACGCGCATAACTAACGATCGACAGCACGCAATTAAATTATTGTATTTTTATGTATTCGTTATTGTTAGGACAAGGTTTGTATACAGCAAAAATTAAATGTTACCGGGAAAGGTCTTGTTTTTTTGTACGCGACTGTACACTGCTTGTAAATATGGCGATACGAAGTTTGTCGGGTCAGCTTAAGCAGCATTAAGTTGAATATACCTACACTTGATAGTGAGATACATCGTTCCTCCTTTCGAGAAACTGAATCCTTAAAAAAACATCGGATGTATCTCAAACATGTACTCGCAGCTTAAACCGTGATAATTAAAACAAAGCTTATTCATTCGTTTAAGAGCTAAACAATCAGATAATACCTACCCCTTCCAGCACATACGTCCATCTGTACCTTATATACCTATTCCAATACTACTGCCCTTGTAACGTTATGTGTTCACTGATACATTTAACTTATCCGATATCTACATAACATGGGTATAAAACAAGATTACGAAATTTTTAAAATAAAGGCTACAAATATCTTTATATATTCTTCCTTCTTCAAAGCTAAATTGTTGGGTCGCAAGTACAGATGGATTTCGAACCACTTAACGGCGAATTGCTTTAACAATTACATTACCGACTGACGAGCGCAAAAAGTGAGTATAAGTAAAATAAAAAGAACTAATTAATAAGAGATCGATTAATTAATAACCAATCCATATCTGTCATTTGAAACATCTAACAAACGTCAGACAAGGTTTATAGAGTAAGAAATAGAAAAATAACCATCCTTTAGAATTTGACGTTTATCGAATGACGTAATGACCGACAAACACAATACCGTTTCGCGGCCGTTTGCTTGGACAAATCATTCGCTTACAACTGTCAAATAATACAACAAATGATACGCAACTTTTTTTTATTTTCTTGGATTTCAAACGAACATTCTTATTCTTGCCTGCCTTGCCAAATAAATGGCAATAATGCAATTTAATACGAGTAGACCTAAACTACGCAGCGCTAATAATTTTAAACATTGACAATAAGTATACCTACCCCTATATAATATTAAACGTCGATATGCAACTTAGTGCTTCGGAGAGCACGTTAAGCCGTCGGTCCCGGTTGTCATGAACATCTATGGCAATCGTTATTGGGAAGTCAGTGCCCTCAAATATACTGACAACTAGTTCAACCTTCGAATTCAGTTCGCCCTCAGGGTTGCGGAGGTCAGATGCCAGTCGCTCTGTGTAAAAACTGATATTCAGGTAAAACCGGTTGAACTGGTAGCCGACCCCAAATATTGGGAATAATAAAGGCTAGGAAGATGATGATGCAACTTAGTTTAGTGTTGACAATGGCAAGGCTACAATTACAAAAATGGAAAAATTAAATGTTAACTATGTTCCGTACATTTTTATTACTGTGGTGATTACAATTGAAAAATATTTATTTAATTTGTTTCTATTTCATTTTCAAACGCTGAAAAATCAGTTAGCGCTTGGGTACATTAAATGACTACTTTAATACTAACTGACATAACTTATGCATTTTAATTATGTAATCATTAATAAATTATAAGCTTTAATTTAAACAAACATTATTATATCAGGGACAGAGCTGTCATTGATTACTGCGCGTTTAGAAATGGTAATGAATCTAGGCTTTCGTATGTGACAGAATATTCTACTAATATTATAAACGCGAAAGTTTGTGTGTATGTGAGTGAGTATGCTCTTTCACGCAAAAACTACTGAATGGATTTTGATGAAACTTTGCAATAATATAGCTTATAAGTACATCAGAATAACATAACATAGGCTACAATTTATAAAGATTTGCTTTGCCTCGCGGCGCTGTCTGCGGTTATTATCGTACCGCGGGTAACACCGCGAGGTTCAGCTAGTAAGTCATAATGATAGTCACGTTTATTATTCTTCGCACTACACATGATGCTTGAAGACTTAAATAAGGATACTAAGGTCACTGAGACTTAATCTTACAATGCAACAAGTTATAATCATCGTATCTATCGAAAGAAGTCACTAGTTTACATAGCCTTCCCCAAGTTTCGCCACAGTAACAAGCCCAGTGCTGCCGGCATCCAACGGTTTCCCACAACTTTCACCAGATCGTCAGACCACTTTGACGTGATGATTTACGAAACACAAATTTCTAGTTAGTGATCAGGACGAAGGCGGTCATGTAAATTAAATTTCTGTTCGAACTGTTACTCATTGAAGACGACCAAGGTCAGAATATAAAAATGAATTATGACGCTAAAATAAGTAATAAAAACTGCGAAGATAATGTAAGTAAACAAAGTGGGAATTGTATAACATATTCTTCTTGACAAAACATTGTAACTACTAAGTATACTCGTATAATTAGAAACGATCGTACGTGCGAAACAAATAAATTTTAGAGTAGGTATGTGAATAGCGTTAGTAATGCGCTTAGTGTAGTAGGTTTGAACCCCACATGGGAAAACACTTTGTGTGATCTACAAATTGCAGTTGTAGTCTTTTCATGTAGATATGTCCCTCACGACACATAATACATTCCTGATGCGGGCTAGAACCTAAAATTAATTAATTTTGTGGTTTTTCAATTTACATTTCTCATTTATTAATTATATTACCAAATGTTTTTCTATTTGATACTACATATTTACAACGCTTTTTTTGTAACGTTTAATGTTAAAAATACATCAATAATCAACAAAGGTGTAAGACAAACCATATTTTTATAAAAACTATGAAATCTGTACGCAAGAAAACTTGGATGAATTTTATTTTAGATTAGAAGGGTGTATTTATATATTTATTTATTTATTCTTCAATGTTCTGAAATATTAGTCAATATATTATATAGACAACAGATATATTTAAACAATAGAATATAACGCAAGAGGATCGCTATATCTTTCCGGTTCAACTTTGTTCCAAGTTATAGCTCAATTAGATTATACACAGACTAAACTTCAGTGTAACATGATCGCCTATTAATCACAACTTGGTTGACCCTAGATAGCCGGAGTGCTTGTGAACTGATTTAGTTTCTAATTAATTTTGTACTATGTTCTAAAATACACACCATTTTAGACCTATTTTAAGGTTTTGTTGAGATATTGCTGTGGATAGCTATCTGTTAAAATTCAGTGAGAAAATTTGCTCCAAGGGCTTAAGGGCTAACTCAAGAAACTGTAAATACTTCTTTTATTTAGCCGTGGAAATTGGTGTAGGGTGGCAGAGGTGGAGAGCTCTGTCGGAGGTTTTATGTGACACAAGAATGCCTATAAAACCAAAGGCAAGATCTACAAAACCGCAGTCAGACCAGCCATGACATACGGTACCGAGTGCTGGGCCATATAGAAAGCTCACGAACAAAAAATGCACGTAAACGAGATGAAGATGCTTAGATGGGCAGCAGGTGTAACTCGACTCGATAAAGTGCGAAACGAGCACATCAGAGAAAGTTTCAAGATCGCGCCCATAGCAGAACAACTCAGCGAAAGCCGCCTACGATGGTTCGGTTATGTCACGAGACGCCCTGTAGGTCATGTTGTGAAACAAGCCCTAGCGCTACCAAATATTAGGAAAGGTAGAGGACGCCCACTAGTCACCTGGTGGTTCACGGTGGCCAACGACTTAGAGCTTGCCTAAACAAACGTTTCGACAACCCAAGATAGATAGTCCTGGCGCCGCAGAACGAGGAGAGCCGACCCCCAATAATGGAAATGGCTAGGACAAAGAGAAGAAATAAGATATTCAAAAATATTATTTATTTAAAAATACGTCATAGGTACGTCACACGTGAATTTGTCTTTTTTTCGGAGTTTCCAATTCTGCAGGAATTGAAATCTTTACGATCCACACACAGATGATTCTTCATGTCCGATTTTAAAATTATTATATACCTAGTTGATAAGATAATGAATATATTCCGGACAGCTGTTATGTTGTGTCATTTACACTTATATTTTGTTGTGTGGCTACAAAACATAAGTGTAAATTATTAAACACGTTCATCCATAATATGCACAACGAAACAAACTAATTTTCGACATAAACACGTGTATCTCGTTTCCATATAACGCTTTCTGTGCAATTCCATTAAAATAAATTGCAGAGTAATACCATCTTAAAGCGTCCAGTTACAAGTAGCAAAGTAGGTAGTTAATGTTTAAATTTAACATCCAGCTCTTTCCTTTGTTTTCCTGAAATCACTGCACGTTTAGTAGCACGAGATGTTGCCATCGGGACCATTTGCAGCTGACGACTCCCATAGGGAGGATCAGTGTCGAGTCTTGATGTCTCTAAAGTGCAGGTATTACTTACCTATTTAGGTAACTAAGAAAAGTAAACATAAACATATACACGATGAAGGGGAAGTTTGTTATTTTACAATTTAATCGTTTTAATATATAGCAATACTAGTTGACCCGGCAAACGTTGTTTTGCCATGTACCTATATTATTTCTAAGAAAAGGTTAAAAAAAAATACTGCAAAAAAATTTAAGGTTTCAATAAATAAATAAATAAATAATAGGAGTTGATAGTAGAGGGGTGAAAATTTAGCGTTGTATGTATTTTTGTATGCTGTATCATTAAAAAACTTGTCAAAAAAATAATAATTGAAGGGTGGACCACCCTTAACATTTAGGGGGATGAAAAATAGATGTTATCCGATTCTCAACCCTAGCCGATATGCACGCGAAGATTCACGAAAATCGGTCCAACCGTTTCGGAGTAGTGCAATTACGCACACCGTGACACGAGAATTTTATGTATTTTATTTTATTTTATATATTAGATAATTATGTAACTCATGTAGTCCTAATACCATTATTATTAGCATTTTAATATTGTTAATGTTTTTGACTACTTTATGTAGTATTGTTATTTCTCAACACCAAAGATGTTGTCGTCAATTTTTTTTATTATATATGGGTCAAACAAGCAGACGCATCGCCTGATGTTAAGCGATTACCGCCGCTCATGGACACCCGCAACACCAGAGGCGTTACAAGTACGTTGCCGGCCTTTTAGGAAGGAATACGCTCTTTTCTCTTTTAAAGTGATGTTAAGGACACATTGTAGTTTTAAATACACATTTTTCTCTATACATTATATTACAATTTCGCCCTAAATGTCACCTTGATTGTTTTTATCAAATAGGTCTAATACCTATAATAAACCTACAATAAAGGAATAGGTAGTATTAGTAATAATATAAAATGGTAAGTAAACCGATAAGAAACACACGTGTTCTATTGTTGAAATGCAGTCATTGTGTTCACAATCATCATTCTTAGCACATTACTTCCTCATTATATCGTAACTAGTTGAGCCCCACGGTGTTACCCGCGGTTGTTATTGAACATGCACGCAATTGTGGTTATTGATGTGAAATACTAATACATTAATTCATACAACGTCGTAAACTGCAAAATCATACCTACTTGTTTGTGGGTGTATGCCGCAGGTTAGCCCTTTGATTTTGTGGGGGCTTGCCGCACGTGGGACGGCGCGGCGGTGCGATCAAGGTGACTGTATCTAAGCGAATGGACTATAATAATAATAGTTTTATTTACACAAAAAATGCACTCATTCCACCTTGTTTATAGATAATACATACGTAATTATTACAATCGAATTAAAAAAATAATTAACAGTCAGTTCATATGTAAACAAATGTATACCTTTACTATTTTACCGTGACTATACCTTTTTTGTTTCTTTTTTTACACTGGAAATGCCATTCACGCTATACCTACTCCATGGGGAAGACGAAGGACGTGAGTGGGACTCCCACGCGAACCGGTCTTCCAATAAACCCCGCGGCTGCCTATCAACAACTGCGGGTACCGCCGCGGGGCAAGCTAGTTTTAAAAAAGTAACATAAGTTACTTCTTATATCATCAGCTATCTGTCAGTAATAGTTCCGACAAAATCAAAATTTTTCAAGCTTTTTCAGACATACGAATCAGACAGTCAAAATTTTAAGATTCTTGATGTAAGTATATTATTTCAGATGAATCCAACCACACAAATACATAACTGAACTAAAAACTTAATATTTTAAAACTCTAAAAATGAACCCAAAACTTTAACACATGTGCAAATGTCTCCATTAAACCCCATAAAGCTTCAAAGTAATTTTATTCCAACTTCATTACTATTTAGTGGAAATGAGTTAATTTGAAATTACAAAGATACCCTTCAATTTCATTTTTTTGTATCTATATGTAGATGTAAGAATCAAGAAGTAAAATAAATATTTTAATTGTTGCGACGTTACACACAAAATACCTATCTGAAATGAATTATAAATATATTTTGCATAAGAAATCATTTGTACTTAATGTTATAGGTTTTTTTAATAATTTACCTGAATTCGCATTAGCGAATAAGAATATTTGTATATATTTGTTTGCTACGGTTAACCGTATTATTATATTATTTCTTAGCCAATTAGATTTCGCGTACTACTTACTGTTCGCTTCGTAAGGAAGAATAGAGTACCTATCTTTTGTTGTAGCAATAATGAAAATGAGAGGCTTATGTATTTTTCCTAACGAGAAATTCTCGAAAAACTCCAAAAAAATGGAGGAGTTAAATATAGTTCTTAATATCTTTCGGATTTAGGACTTGAGTGTAAAATGTATTTTATAAATTAAATTCTCAAAATAAGGGGATTTACATGTACACATTTTAATCTAGAAGCTTGGTTCTATAAGAGGCGCATAGGTTATTGTATTAGTTATTGCTACGTTCGTGGTGCTGGTGCATTAATGAAAACATATTTCAAACCTTGGTACTGGTAGAAAAAGAATCGAAAACGCTTTTATTGCGAGAACTACGGCTACAAGATTAACCTTTGGGGTCAAGTTGGCCAAAGATAGAGGTTTTTTTTGGTATATTGCCTAAATTGGGGTCAAGTTGGCCAAAGATGGAGGTTTTTTTTTGGTATATTGCCTAAATTGGGGTCAAGTTGGCCAAAGATGGAGGTTTTTTTTGGTATATTGCCTAAATCTAAATTCTAGCTAGATCGATTTTATCGCCCCCGGAACCCACGACGCTTCTATTCTCTTACTTAGCGTTGAGAAGACGTCATTCCGAAACATTTCTTAGTTTTCTATTATCGAAATATAGAATATCAACTTGGCTAGCAATTTTAACTAATAAAATATAGTTTAACCGATTTTGAACATCTTTAAAATGTTACATAATAGCATTCAAATGCAATGCAATCGTATCAAATAATTCAATCAAGTACTTACATAAATCAATCAATATTATGGTTGAACGTATCTATATATCCACAAATCCCTATTTATTTTTACGTATCCACTGACAATGTATTTCTTGTGTTAAGCATAAAACATTGTAAACTCGTGATTATGCGTCCTTATCGAAGGTTTTTGCTTAAGGATATAGCTTATTTTTACCTTTAAAAATATCCGAGTCGACGAAACATTATCTTGAAAAGGGTATTATAGGGGTTGGAACACGTATTCATGATATTTATACATACAATAGATTTCACAACACAATAGAGAATTAGCTGACCCACGCTATTTTGTCTGCGTCCCGTCAATTATGCTCGCTCCTATTGGTCTAAGCGTGATGTTAACTATCCTAACTGCACTCCAGCAAAACACACATTTAAAAAAAAGTGACACGAGAATTGCATATAAAAGTGGATACGACAATACGACATTAAACGAAATCGTGGGCTATTTAAATGTAATGGTTTACTTTGGGATTATTAATTTTTCGGAAATAGGACATAAAAAAATCAAACAATCTAAATATCTTACAAATTGAAACCAATGAGGACACCATTTGTAATTTAAGTTCGATAACCTGAGTGACCGCAGTCCCGGCCGTAAAATACGTATCTGAAGCACCGAACGGCGAACGACTGAGGTAGATAAAATACTTAAAGTAGATACCTACTTTATTTACGTAAGCTAAATAGCACAAATAATATTATGTATTCACGTTTTTTTTAAATTGCACAGTCACCACCAAAAAAAAAACCGCAAGGTTTTGAACTTGGTCATCTCGTGTCATCTCTATTAGAAATCAAAGATTAATTTTTCTCGTATCTGCTGGATAGTTTGTACAATAATCCGACCATTTGCAGGTAGGATAAACGAACGTCCTCCGTAAATTAGTGTCTTATCCCTAAAAAATAACTCACTAGCCATATAAGTGTATAACCGAGTCGAGGCATTGTTTCATTTAAACCCACACAAAATAACATAACGTTGCGTAACAACTAAACAAACTTAACTAATGTATCCTGTAATCCTGTCACTATAAAACAATTACGAAATACCTATTAATAACAAATACAACACACACAACGCGACACACTCCCGCGCCGGTGTCGGCGGCTGCGGTGTCCATGGGCGGCGGTAATCGCTTAACATCAGGCGATACGTCTGCTGGTTTGCTCCTCACAAAATAATAATAAAAAAAAAATTGTCGTTTTGTCATATCCACCCTGTATACATAATAGATATATTCAATATACACATGCACCACTCACACATGTGCTTTAAGAGTAAATTATTGGAACGAAGTTCCTTATGGCGCGTTGTGTAAGGGGGCTAGACGGAAAAATTGTCACGACACAATTTGTTGACACGACACAATTTGTTGTCACGACACGACGACGACACACACAGATATTTACGTTTCGTCTTTCTATTTCGAACTTCGTTCCATCCGGGTGTCCCTTGACACCTCTCAAGTTTTCTTGTTTTGTGTTCGAATGGAAAGAAGAACACAAAATATTCCTGTTTTAATTTTATTACCTAGGAAGTACCTACCCTCTAAAAGTTGCCTATTTTTGAGTAAGTTAAGAATCACTTACTTAAAAATAATCAGAATAAAATAGAGAGACATTTTAAAATAACTCTTCTAGAACTTTTTCTTATATTCTTTTACGTCGCAAAGTAATATTTTACGTTAACCGTGACGATATAAACCACTATCAAACTAGTAATTGGAAAATTAGATTATGTTTCTTTTTACGTGCATACATAAAGCAATTGGTTTGAAAACATCAGGTATATTGGTAGGCTTTAGTCACACATACTTCGCGCTTCGTTTCTACATTCACGCGAATTTAAATGTTGATTACCTTTACGCTGAAAACGTTTGGTACTGACATGACATTTCGAATTTGGGTACAGATATATAAATAATATTTCAGATTATGATTTGAACATGGATAATGAACACCTATGGCAACCGTTATTGGGAAATACGTTCGCTCAAATATACTGACAACTAGTTCAGTCTTTGAATTTAGTTCGTCTTCAGGGTTGCGGCGGAATCGTTCCACGGAAAAAACTGATATTCAAATAAAGCCAATCACAAATAATCTTGGGAATAGTCAAAGCTCGCAAGATGATTTGATCACGGATATGGCATTGATTAGGATTAAATAATAGTATTATGTAATTAAGTACATAGTGCAATCCCAAATAGGGGTTTTATACTAATTTTTAGGGTTTCGTACCTCAAAAGAAAGAACGGAACCCTTATAGAATCACTTTGTTGTACGTCGATCTATCTCTCAAGACGTTTTTTTTCTCTGGAACGCGTGAAGGTATCAAGCTGAAATTTATATCAAATACTCAGGTCTACTGTCCCTTGGGGCTGTCAAAAATCAAACTTCTAAGCCAACGCAATCAAAAGATATAACCGTTTATGCTACAAATTTTCGACACTCGCAAAGTAATCAAAACCAACAGGTTACTTCCCGTGAATTAAGAATCTTGAAATTTGATACGAAGCAACGACTTATAGCACAGATAAAGAATAAATTGCGAAATGCCAAAATGTTTGGTTACATCATATAGTAAGCCGTTTATGCTGCGTTTATTTTAGAAACTCAATTTTGTCGCAAGGGAATCAATACCTACAGGGTACTTCTTGTGAACTCAGAATTTTAAAATTAGGGTTGAAGCAACATCTTATAGCACAGATAAAAGAAAGCATAATTTTTTAGTTACATAATAGACTTACAGTTTTGTAGGGAACCCTCGGTGCGCGAGTTCGACTCGCATTTGGCCGGTATTTTTACTTAAAAATTAAATACAAAATTTGTTACCAAAAAAAAGTTACGTTAAATAACTAGTACAGTCGTATAGAAAGAATAAAAATATGTTATAGTGTCTTATTTAGATTGCCCCTTTATCAGATTTGATACATTTTTTTTATGTACGAATCCAATAATATCCGATAGTTGTAGTTACAGTTACAGAGCTTTATAACATGTTTGTGAACGGTAAACATTGCTTAACGAAATTCCATTTTATTAATATCGTAACATATACATACATTACGTCATAAATATTCAAATTTACGTAACTTTTAGATCAACATCATTATCAGTTTATCGCAGTCCACTGCTGTATGTAAGGCTCACTAAATGTACGCGACTTGGTTCTATCCATAATAACTTCTTAGTTTTTTTCTTTTATGGAATAGGGGACAAACCAGCAAACGTATCACCTGATGGTAAGCGACCACCGCCCCGCAACACCAGAGGCGTCATAAGTGCGTTGCCGGCCTTTTAAGAAGGAGTACGCTCTTTTCTTGAAGGTTTGAACGTCATATTGGTTCGTGAATACCGCAGGCGACAGTTCATTCCACAGTTTTGTTGTGCGAGGCAGAAAGTTTCTGCAAAACCGCACTTAACTGTAACTTTTAGACAGCGCAGTATAAATTAAACATTAAAAGGCATAATATCAATCATCCTTTTTTCATAGATCCCTATTCGCATCTCTATCCTAAAATATATGTTATCACTCTAAATTAAGGTTGGAGCAGACAGTGAAAGTGGGCGTATAAAAATCCACGTAGTTCTTGGTCATAGTGAGAGTGTCAGATCCAAACTATAATATCCAAAACGTTCCTGATATTTATACCTAGTAATTAAACAGCCGTACTTCAAATTATTCTAATAGATAGTATTATTGAATCGAACACCAGCAGTGTACGTCAGTAACACTGGGTGGATCATAATTTACAATTCCTATTTAGTGGAGATTACAAGCAGTTAACGTCGCCAAGACCGCGTCGTAGTAAATTACATTTAATTGAAATATAAATAAAGCATTTTTTTAATTACTTACTTATGGAAACTTTGTTACCGTTTTCTACGGAAAAATCCTAAAACAGTAATCCACGATAACACTCGAAAAATGTTACGTATTGTGTATTCTGTTCACGAGTTTTTTCTTACCTTAATTTTGTAACTCGTACATACTTAATGGGCATTTAAGATTGAAAATAAACATTTACACCTTGACAATTTAACAATTTTATAATTCTAAATGCAAACGTCATTGGAGATTTATTATGTAATTTTGTTTATAAATTTATATATATATATATATATATACAATATACATATATATTATATATCGACTAGCCAAAATGACTCTTATGCTTTCCATCAGGCAGAGCAAAATCCAAGAGTGGCAGTCACTATATGCCACACACACTTGCACACAATGCAACATTGCGGCATGGTGACCCACACCATGGCATGGCAGCCTAGTGATGCATCTGCAACATTGGGCCTCCGGTCTCGAACTCACAAACGAAATACAACAGCACGAACTCTGTCATTTTAAGTTGATTTTCTGTGCGAGGTTAGTACCGCCCCGGTCGAGCCGGCCCGTTGGTGCAGAAATCAGCGTGGATCTATCTAACTACCTTGTCCCTATTAATTGAGTTCAATCAACTTTTTACATGTGAACTCGATTATTGCTCTTATGAATTGTTAAAGTTCATTTATTTTATTGGAAACATCCTGTGATATTACGTGTCGACATATGGTAACAAAAAACCAGTTGAAAAATGAAGAATAACAAACGTACCTACATATTTTCAAAGAGAACAAATTTATAATAATAATAATAATTTAGTAAAACGTTTAGTGTATCGACCTCATTAGACATACTTTTCTACAAAATTTGACAATTAATATCGTTTTCGGATTTCACGGTTGAACCCTTGCTACCATTTCAGTAAGGGTGCCTCCTTGAGTGCTATCCCTTTATACTTCATAATTCCCCTAAGATGTGCTCCATAATAAGCTGATGGGAATATACAGGTGCAATTCTGTGTTGTATGTTTAAGTAGCTGAGTAATATTTTGATGGTATAGTTAAAAAAATGATTGAACTCGTCTGATTTTATTTGAATAAAGATTATTACTTTTTTTTACTTTATTATTTATTTCCATAATTTTATTGTGTGCTAATGTATAGAAATCTTAGCAATAGCTAACAAGAAATGCACAAGCATATACTCGTATAATGGCATTTGTAACCTAAATATTACACTTCAAAGTTCTGAAACATGATAAAACACGTTCGTTTAATGTGTCAATGCACACGTGTTATTAATACTACAATTGAATGCTGTTTTTTTTTTAATAAGGTTTTATGAAACTATTTGGAAAATGCTTAACTAGTTATCCACGAGTAAAGATACGAGTAATACATTAACAAATTCATATTGAAAATGGTAGTTCAAATATTTTTGCCTTAGACTGATTTTACGTTACGGACTTACATTATTTTTGAAATCGTTAGTCCTAGACCCAAACAACTTTTTAATCTTAGATGTTTGGTGATAATGATTTCATTTGATCTGACTCCCATGCTCACGGCTCCAAATTATTAGCATCTTAAATCAAAGTACAGACAAAACATATCGTAATAATTGATGAATGGTAATTACAGACTTTGATCTCGTAAAGTCTATAATTACCATACCATTAAAAAAAAAACTGTAGGTAGGTATAGAAGTTCCAAGATCATCACAAATTAAACATGCAACTGCGCTAGCAAAACCTCTTTTCTTTGAGCTAGTGAAAAGTGGTACCTGGCACGATTTGGAGATTTACATACAAAACATCGTATTACGCGTTCCAGGAACTGCTTGCCTGATTTCGCTTAACCTGAATGGTTAAGTAACAAGCTAATGCATTGACTCGTCATTATCAACGGCTTTTAATTCTTCACTATCGGACATACGCCTCTCCGTTGAAAGGCCGGCAACATACTTGTCACGGCTCTGGTGTTGCGGATGTCCATGGACGGCGTTAATCGCTTACCATCAGGCGAAACGTCTGCTCTTTTGCAGCATTCAATAAAAAAAAATATTATTTTATTTTTTTGCAGGATCCGTCTTTAATGTTTGTTTAATATCAAAGTAATAAAGTGTATGTCATACAATACAGGGCTAATAGCTTTGTTAATAACCGAGGGACAGATAATGGACATTTTTTTTGGCAAAAAAAGTTGACGTCACTTTCTCATCTCTTTATTAACGGCCCGGGTTCTCATTAATTACTATACTGTATAATATAACATGATAAAACTATATAATATTATAATATGCTCTATTTTTCTACACATATTGTAAGTTTTGAAAGCTTGCTTCATACAATGTTTTGAAAAAAGAGAAGCTCTATGCAATTATTCTTCCTATTCGTAAATTTCCCAAAGTCATCACTCTCTTTTTTTTTACACTTGAGTTACCTCTTTTCTTTTGTTTAAACTTTGATGGTCAACTCTCTGTCCCAATTATATTTTATGAATAGCACATAAAATGAATTACACGATAGTTAAAAACCTTAAGATAAAATTTTAAAAAATCGTTTAGCTTATTTAACTGCATATATTATAGTTTTATCTCAATTTCTAAAGCCCAAGGTGCAGAAAACTTACATTGATTATATAAATTTGCCACCGCCGATGCAACGAACACAGTTTAAATGAAATAAGTTCGTAACTTATGCCATGCACCACTTGGGAAAGTTAAACCTAAATGTCACTAGGATCTAGGTTCACAATAGTGACGTGAAATATTGAAGTCTATGACGAATTTAGAAATGTCAGTGTGATAAGTTTCATTATCTTAATACACTTGTCAGACGTGTTAAACACTTTTAGCACATCAATCCTCGTCCAACATTTCGCCAAATCCCACCATAAAATTTTATAATATATTTACTTTTCCTCTACGTTCCTTGCGTTTTAATGTAGGTACACATTTATACATAATATATTAATATATAAAGAGAATTATTTACGAACTTCAAAGAGAAATTCGGTGAAGAAGTAACTTAAAGCTTTTTAGAACAGCAATAATGAAAATGAAGAATGTAAATATGATTTAAATTAATAAAACAACACGTTACAAATTTTAATAAAAAATACTTGAAAGTATCAAGGTAAATACGGATGTGTCTTTTTTTTGGAGTACAAATTTTAATAAAACGAGCAGACGCATCGCCTGATGGTAAGCGATTACCGCTGCCCATGGACACCCGCAACACCAGAGGCGTCCCACGTGTGTTGACAGGATGGGGAGAGGGATGTGGGGTGGGGTTGGGTATGGGCCTCCGGTATCCTCACTATCTCAGTGAAACACAGCAGCAGTAGCAGGCGTTTCACACCGGTTTTCTGTGAGGCCGTGATATCACTCCGGTCGAGCCGGTCCATGCATGCCGAAGCGTGGCTCTCCCACGGTGTAAACATATGGCTTGACCATCATTATATGATATATAAAATAATAACTAAGTAACTTGTAACTAAACTAGAGTTTATTGATGACACTCCTTTCATTTACAAATTATATTTTCATAAATTACTCTCAATGTGGACATCATTTCAACATTACTGTGTCACACTTATTTTAGAATTATAGTAATTAATAAAATTTTATTAATTGACTCTTACGTTTAAATTTCTGGTTAAAGGTAAAGGAAATAAAAAGTAGTCGACCTCTATACACGCGACAACTAGAATGACTTGCAAAGGGCTTATTTTACGCTAACTAAAGATTTATTGTAGTACTTGCAGTAAAATATATTACTGTATGTCACCGTATCTCTATTGTAATTACACATATTGTTTACGGAAGTTAATATATTATTCTATTTTATCTTTCTGATACGTCAGCGACAGTTGAAAGGTAAATTGCAATATAAATATATCACCATAGATAATTTTGCGATATCATTTATTATTACATGGCAACCCACAAGAAAGTCTCAAAAATCAGTGATCATTAGAGATACAAACTGAACCAGATTTCTGAATTATGTATTGGTATATCTTCATTTTTAAAATCACACATTCCATCACTGGAAACTACCGCACCTTAAGTTCTGAATGAAGTTCCATATTGAACTTCATCCTCTCAGCAACAGCCTCTAACAGTCGACTACTGACCATAGTTTTCTATGTATAATATAAATGTATTTACAAAAAAAAGTATATATATAATGAATATAATACAAAATCACTTGTCTTGTACCCATAATACAAGCTCCGCTCAGTTTGGAACTAGATTACGTTGTGTTTTAGATGTCCAAAATATATTATATATTACTATTTCCTTGTGACATTGACTGTCTCTGTGGCGCAGTGTTAGTGTATGCGACTGCTGTACTTTTGAGATCTCGAGTTCTAATCCCGGGTTCGACCAAATGTTTGTATGATCTGCACATATTTGTTTCGGAGTTTGGGTGTTTTTTAAAAATATAAAGTTCAACACTCACGGACTAGTCGTTTACTGCCACTAAATAAAATGTACAGTACAAGCAGGTAAGCGAAGACACAGAAGCACAAAAAAAAGTATATTTAAATCATTTGTCCAGTACCCATAACACAAGCTCTGCTTAGCTTGGGACTAGATGGCGTTGTGTTATATGTCCGAAATATTTATTTATTTATTTTTATAGGTCCCGTTTCAAAAACGAGGTTTTGGCCTACCTCTCTGGCCAGACGGCTTGATGCATTTGTTTCAACTTATTCGTCTCTTTACACTGATGTTGTCCTACATAATTTGCTCCCTTAGTCATATCTTACTTACACCCTTGGGATAAAAAGGGATGGTGATACTAAACACAGACCATATTGCACACCAAGCTAATAATTGATTGCCTCGGTGGAGCAGTGGTAGTGAATGCGACAGCTGTGCTTGAGGTCTCGGGTTCAAATCCTGGGTCGGACCAAATGTTTGTGTAATTTACAAATATTTGTTTCGGAGTTTGGGTGTTTTCAATGTATAATATGCATGTATTTACAAAAAAAAAGGTATGTACGTATTTACATCAGTTGTCTAGTACCCATAACACAAGCTCTGCTTAGCTTGGGACTAGATGGCGTTGTGTGTTAGACGTGCGAAAAATTTATTATTAATTATTATTATTTATTATTAAAATATCTACCTATAGTAATTCCTGCAAGTGGTCTAGCTTAGGTGTTTAAAAATGGTACCGTAATAAAAATACGCCTATAGTTGAGTATTCCTCTATTGACACCACTTTAATAACCAAATAAGAATAACTGGTAGTAAAAATTGCTGTTTAACTGTGTAGTTATCTACTGAAACTAAATACGGAAATAAAAAATAACAGTATATGTTAACCTAGATAATGCTGCTCTGTTATGTATTTGTAGATAACAACAATAGTTTTGTTTTAAACATCTAATAGATCCTGCATAAATGTTTGACTATTTGATTTGTATTGCATTGTTTACAAGAGGAGACACGATCTTAATATCAACAAGCCTTTGTTTTTAATCATAAATATTCTGCAAATATACATTGCTTACGTGTTTTCAAAATAAAGCCATGATTGAGATCTGAATAGATCAAAGAAGCACAATAACCGTTATCCTACTAATATTATAAACGCGAAAATTTGTGAGTATGTTTGTTGCTCTTTCACGCAAAAAGTACTGAATGGATTTTGATGAAACTTTACAATAATATAGCCTATACATCAGAATAACACATAGGCTACAATTTATAAAGATACTAGCTTCGCCTCGCGGCGTTGCCCGCTGTTATTGACATACCGCGCATACGCTACCATTGCGCCACAGAGGCAGTCAATCAATCTGTTTATAAGTTGTATTTTTATTGTGAATGAATGTATAAAATAGCACATATACCATGTGCTTCTTTATATATTCGATTATTATTACATTTACGTACTTTGTATATCAAGACTAAATAAATATAAGTTAAAATTCAAAAAATCCCAATTCAAATCATTTATAGTCTGGCCACTGAGAGAATGCGTTCCTGACAGGTCGTGATTCAATGGGCGATGTAACTTTGAACTGGCGTACAATTTATGGCAAAATTTTAAATATCTTTTATTAACCTTAATAATGTGTAATAACATTAAAAATTGAATAATCATGCTAATGTACAATAAACGTTTTATTTTGGGCTAAAGTTATCAACAATTAATCAATTAATTAATTTAAGAACAATAATTTTTAAAAGTTTAACGACGTCAAACTGCGCTGTTTCAAGGTTATGTCAATAGTTTGTTTTTGTAGTGATGAGACAAAATAATACTGAATTGTAACCGAGTATTTTTGGAATCGTAATATATTCTGTCGGTCGATATATTGTTAAATAAAACGTTCTAATTTAATAATATATAATTTTATTTATTTATCTTTATTGAATACACAAAAAAACAGTAGAACAAGATGAGTTACAAAGTATGTAAGGATGTCGTACAGTCGAATGTTGTCACCATTTCAGGGAAATGTGCCGAAATGCTTTGGGCATTTATACGAACGACATTAAAGTTCCTGGGGATATCGGAGAAATTATTCGAGAGTGTGTATAATATACTTAATACATATTTAATATAGTTTATAATACGATATAGGTACGACCAAACTAAACTTATGTAAATAATGGTCGTGATATCAGTCAGCTGAATTAGAAAATAAATGACAGACTATTTTTATCCCTTTATATTTCTGGTAAAAAGAATTACTTTTGTAAGAGGAGCAAAAAAAAATTATAATTGGGACAATGTCGTTTTCATTGACGAGACATGGCTGAACACCGGTAATCATGAGCTTTCTCGTTCTTGGACAGATGACACTCAAGCGTCGACGTCGAAAATGCCAATCGGTAAAGGAGCACGTCTCATAATATGCCACGCTGGTTGTGCGAAGTATGGTTTTGTGGAAAATGGTTTATAAGCATTTGAGTCAAAAACTACTACTGACTACCATGAAGAAATGAATGCGGCTGTATTCAAGGAGTGGTTCCAGGATGTGTTGCTACCTGGCCTTCCAGAGCCTTCAGTTATAATAATGGATAACGCCCCTCATCATTCGGTGCAAATAAATAAAGCACCTACTCAAGCTAATAGAAAAGAGGAATTGGTGGCTTGGCTGCAAAGAAGTGGCATTGACGCAAATATGTCAATGCTAAAAGCTGAGCTGATGAAATTAGTCAACGACTATAAGCTATCAAATATTCGAATTCCTCCATATCACTGCCAGTACAATGTCATAGAGCTGATCTGGGCTCAAATTAAAGGTTATGCAGCCCGCCATAATACTTCTCCACCATATGGCAAAAAAAAGATGAAGACGCTTTTAAAAGAAGCATGCGAAAAAGTCACAAGAGATGACTGGATGAAGGTGGTTGAAAAAACTAAAAAAATGATATTTGATGACTTTGACCACGATATTCGTATAGACACTATGATTGATAACAACATGATAATACATGTTGGTGAAGATGACAGCGAGTCCTCAAGCGAATCGGAGTCGGATTAAATTTTGATTTGACATTATTGAAATCTTAAAACTATGTATTTCATAATATATATTTTTCAATAAATACAGTATTTTTATTTTCTTTCCCTTGGTTTCATTCAGAAATTACGATTAAATTTAATTCATCCATCAACAATTTTGTTAATATTGTGTTTGAAATATAAAATATATCCAAAATGAATAATTATGCATAATGAATGCTATAAATACTGTTACTAAATATTATTAATGATATTCATGGTACATCACTACTCATGACGAATTTACAAGTGTCAGAAACGCATTCTCTGAGTGGCCGGACTATAATCAATTAAGACACTAAGTAACATTTATGAACGTTAAATTGAAGCTGCAGTTAAAAATCATACATCGACACAAACAGACGCCACAACATGTACTGGATTATCAAGGTGAATTAGGTGAAAACATCTAAATCTACTATACTTCCGGTTTCCAAAGTGCGTTGGGCCTTATGAGAAGAATACTGACAAAGAAACTCATGACCACTCTTTTTAAAAGTTTTATATTAAGGTACAATAGTGTTAGTATTACATGAATGATAAACAGCATGCAGGCTGTTGTCTCCTGAATTAATTAATTTTTTGAAATGCTCCAAAAGATAACGTACCAACGAAAGGAAAAAAAACACTCAGTGATATCGTTGAAGGTTTGAAACTATTAAACATAGAATTCATTCAAAGTGCACATCTACTTTCATTCAGTTGCAAAATCTACTGTTAAAAATAATTCGTGACTGGATTAAGAGACTACAGTTGCAGTTGAACTGTAAAAGTACATAGGTAGTTGTAGTATGTAGTTTCTCGTGTGGTAACATATTCATCCCATCATCCAATGACTGCCATAAAAGGCGATTAAGGTCGGAAATCGTGCAGGACAATATCACTGCAAAAAGAAGGAAAGCTTTACACCAACCTGTATGGCCAGTGTGGTATAGAAGCTGAAACCTGCTTTCTGAGCAGTGACCTATGTTCACCAGTAGACTGTTAAAGGCTCTTCATGATGATGATGATATAGGAAGTTAATCTTCCTAAGACACTAACTTTTGTCAACAACTTCCTTAAATCGCAGTACGTGATTATGATGATACAGATGATTTTATACAAATCGTGATAAATTGTATACAGCTGTCCTAAATTAAAAACCAACTCCTTTGTGGAATCGAAAATTTAATAGTTATTACAGTTTCACAAAACAAACGGGACTTAGATTAATAAATTGATTAATTATTATCTAACGGGACTACCCATGATTAATATTATCTACTAATTGAATTCTCCTAATTAAGTTAGGATTTATTGGATTAATTTACAAGATCGTATTGTGTTTTAGTTCTACTGTCTTTATAACTCGGACATCTCATACTGGTTGATACAGGGGAAGAACCAAATGTGAAATAAAAAACAATAACCCTACTCTTTAAAACTTTTAAGAAAGAATTGGCCAACATTATTAACTTATATTTGTCATTTTCCAGCGACTTTGATCACGGCGGCGGCAGGTACCACAGTAGGCTGGACATCACCCACTCTGCCAATACTGCTAGATGAAAATTCTCCTATCCAGACCTCAGCGGACCAAAGCTCATGGATCGCATCGATTATGATATTATGTTCTGGTAGGTACTACAAAATAGGTAAAGTATTATGTTTATAAAATTAAAATGAAACTTAAAACTTTGCTGGTTGATGGATGTTTTTCACTGGCTACATTCGCTTAATAATAATTTTAACTGGGTTCACTAAAATCGTGACGGTTCTTTAGGTTGGGATAGTATATTCTTTACCGTTCTCTTCCCACTGTCTATTTGGCGGACATCACTTCCTCACTATAAAAACGGTGAAATCACTCTCACTTTAGACCATAGGCAAAACCATGGTCTCAGCCAGACGATGTGCAAGCATCAATCAGCAAGCGGTTTCCTACGTCAATAACTACCACTACCACACATTGAAACTTCACTGGGAGCGCTTCGGCATGCCTGGGCCGGCTCGACCGGAGTGATACCGGATGGATTTTAGCGACTTACTAACCAGTGATCATTATTGTTATAATTAAGTAGCTGATACTTATTCATTCATTTTTTTTAAATGAAACTGAACTGAACAAACATTAATACTTATATTACGAGTATCTATATTTATATTTTATAGGACAATTTAAATAGTATGAAAAAGTTGCCTAGCATGTAAAAGTATCATTGTTTCGTATCTGTCAGTTAATTTACTCTTAATAGAGTAAATTAACTATTTTGTTTGTCAGTTTGGATGTGTTCCTAGTTTATGCACTCAAGTCAAAACTCTCTTAAAAAGTGGCGTACTATGGTTGTTGTATGTTTCTTATTCTGTGCTAATGTTTTGAGAATGAGTAATATTCATACAACATTAAAATCTATAAGAATATCATTTAAAGAGTTCTATTTTATTGTAAATACTTATAGACACGTTGAGTGATTTTCGGTAGGAGTACCTATCTGGATCGGCTTAGACTGCGATGGTATAGTGCGTATATTGCGTGCGTTCGATTTCCGAATGGACCAAAATGTTTGACGCCCGATCTTGAAATATTTCTTTTGGGCATTGTTTGTTATTCATGTATAATATGTACGGATTTACAAAATAAAGTACTTTTGCTTAGGTAGTTTGAGGCTAAATGTGTGTGAAAAAACTAATGTCACGTGTTGAAAATAAGTAAATTTAATTATAAATATAAATTTAATTATTACCAGCACTAAACGCAATTTAGAACATACTATCATCGAAAAGTAAGTTCACTTCTGTTTTAGCTTTTGCATCGCGATATCCTACCTAGACATTTACATAATCTAAGGTTTTACATATCCTTTCGCGCGCGAGGAGTCGACGTTACACGAAAGGTTATAAAACTGTAGTGCATTTTTATGCCTATTTCCAAGTAATTTTTTATTCCTGGTACTAATAATACCTGGTTCATTTAAGCTATATTTGTGCAATACAACATGTAGGTACATGTAACATTATTATTAATAAAAAGAAAAAATATTCCTATTTTAAAACGATTAACGATGCTTCATATATTATATTGATGATCGTTCATTTGTTATCGTAATCGAATATTCTTAAGGCACCCAAGCACTAAACGTCAATTGTCTTAATCACACTTTTGGTTCGGTCAGACTATAGTGGAGTAAATATGTAAAAAACATCAATGCCATCATATTATGTATAATGTACTGTACATATACTCCTTGTTCATATTAACATCTGGTGTTTACTACGATAAATACCGAGTTATGGGTATAATTTAATGTCATTATATTATTTAACATATTTGTACCGTTAGTGTGAGTTATTACTGTTTACTTGTATATGGATCTATTTTCGTTGACAACGGTCATAACAGATATCTAGATTATTCGATAGACGATAGATTATATTATTTATATCTAGAATAGATTTAGAGGTACAATTTATTTGTAACTTTCATAAATTTGATTATCTTATTTTATTACCCACTACATACGAGTATTTATGTTTCTGCGATACCCAAATTTATTTTTAAATTAAAGTTGCCTATTATCCATCTATCAGTGTTAGCCTCGTATAAATTGGTTCTTCGGTTCTGGAGATTACAACAATCACACAAACAGAATATCAAAACAAAGTGATTTTTTCTGATGCATGCATATATTTTTTATAATTTTTGTGTTATCCATAAAGTAAAAGAGATTAGAACATAGCTTTAAGTGAAAGTTCAAAGAGATTAAAATACCTTAAGAGGTTTTATCTTTTTTATTTATTTAAGAACCTTCGTCAAAGTATTAAGTATTATAATATAAAAAAAAATCGTTTTAACGTAGTAGTATTCATCTGAAACCATATATTTGTTTTTGATGAACAAGAATTATACCTACAATACTTTTTTATCATTTAATTTCAGCGGCAAGCCCGATCCCCGCTGCATACCTCGCCGATAGAATTGGCACAAAGAAAACGTTACTTCTCGCCTCGGTGCCTTACATCATCGGTTGGATTTTAGTCATGTTTGCCAGCAATGTGGCCACGATATACACGTCTCGTGTAATCTCGGGTCTTGGCTACGGCATCGCATACACAACCGCACCCATGTATCTGGGAGAAATTGCCTCCGATAACGTTCGCGGGGCTATGGCAACACTCATCACTGTTATGTCAAAGGTCAGTTGAATACATGCTTTGCTATGTTTGTAGTGTATTTATAATAATAAATAAATATGCCGGCAATTTAACACGCAACGCCATCTAGTCCCAAGCTAAGCAGAGCTTGTTACAACTGACATAAATAGATATGTATACTATTTTTGTAAATGTATACATATTATACATAGAAAACACCCAAACTCCAAAACAAATATCTGCAGATCATACAAACATTTGTCGATCCCGAGACCTCAAGCACAGCAGTGCAGTCTCATAAACTATATATATTATACGTCTATGTCCTGTGAAACATTTCCACAACGTCATTCTTTAATTATTTTTTTTTATTTGTTTTTATTGAATAGTGGGCAAACGAGCAGACGTATCACCTGATGGTAAGCGATTACCGCCGCCCATGGACACCCGCAACACCAAAGGCGTCACAAGTGCGTTGCCAACCTTTGGGGGATGGGAAAGGGGATGGGGAGAGGGGTTGGGGTTTATGGGCCTCCTGGAATAATTAATCAGTTTATTCCAGGCCTCCAACATAATTGTTATCAGAGAGATATTTAATCGAAAAATGTTTTATCAATTATTATCAATTTAGTTAATACGACAGCTCGACAGCTGCAAATTATAGTATTTCCTTTTTTTTTGTGCGAAAATCGCCTCGGATACCACTTGCGGTTATGTCGGATTATAGTATTTCCTACGAAAGATTTTTTAAAAAGGTTCTAATATAGAAAGTTACACTCCCATACTTATTTATACCACCTATACCTACTTATTTATTAATAAAAATAAGTCAAAAAATATATGGATATATATGTATATCAATTAACGCAATCAGACCTTATGTTACATCTATGAAGGTTACGGTCAGTACTTGATCAGTGACGTAAGATTGTTCCTATCCGCAATACGCGTTTACACACACACGTTATACGTAAACATTATATACGAGTATGATATCGTGGAAAGCGAAAATTCAAAAGCTACTACGCTAGCTTTAAAATTTTCACGTGTAAATATCCTGTCATGGCGTCACGTCAATTTATGTACCAGTGTGAAGTAACGCTGAGTCCAATCTATACATATAAATGAAATTAAAGTGTAGGTATGTTTGTAATTTTAATCACTTAACAGCCTTTCACTAAATGCATAGAAAACATGCGTATCTCTGTAACTTCTGTACCGATTTAGACGGGACTTTCGCTAGTAGATAGCTGATAATATAAGGAGAGACATACAACAACCGAGTTTAATACCTTGGGACTCAGCCAGTTGATAAATAAAGGAGTCAAACTTTTCCTCTATATATACTTTTTAGTTTCTTTGTATTCAAATATTATCTAAAACGATAAAATCGGTAAGCCTTAAGTGTGCAATTCTTATACAGTAGTAGAATAATATAATTTACACCAAGTACCTCAATCTAAGAATGAGTACATTGGAAATTGCAGATCGTACAATCTGTACCAAGTGAAATTATATTCTATCAATACAATAATCTTGCACTACAAACAAGAGGAATTTACCTTGAATTATAATCTAAAGTACTAAATGATTAGCATTTATAAATCGATGGTTCGCACTCGTTCGATAGAACCAACAGTGGTAAAAATTGGTAATTGATACTACTTGTTCTTCAAATTCAACAATAAAGATAATGAAATGAAATAGTATCATATTGTATTTCTTAGAAAATAATAATTAAAAAATTGGATTCTTTAAAGATTCCACTATACAGACACGTTATTATTTGTGGATACTATCAGACGAAGCTACTAAGTTACACACTCCTGCGATACTAATGACACAACCTAATCAGAAAACTTGCGTTAATAAAGCGTACAGTATTATCGACCGATAATAACGCACCTGTGTAGGAGAGACTTAAATGCTAGACAAAATCTTGTGTTAATTATTCTTTGTATATGATTTAATTTATTTTGAAATCAGAAACAAATATTATGTTTTAAAACTTATGCCAATCTGTTTCAGTTCGGAATACTCTCACAGTATTGCATCGGCCCATACGTCTCCATGCTGGCTCTTGCCAGTTTCAATATAGCAATACCAATACTGTTCGTGGTAACATTCAGCACCATGCCGGAATCTCCATACTACTATATTAAGTCTGAACGAAGACAAGACGCGGAAGCTTCATTAAGAAGACTACGTGGCAAGAACTACGACAGAGAAGAATTGGACAGCATGACTAGTTTAGTCACGGAAAACATGAAAACAACAAGCCATTGGAAAGATTTGATTACAGTAGGCGGCAATAGGAAGGGTCTCATAATTTTGTTAGGCATATATTTCACGCAGCAGTTCTGTGGTAGTACTGCCATTATAATGTATGCACAACAAATATTTGGAGCAGCAGAGGGTCGTTTGGGACCAAATGAGTCTTGTATACTTTTCGGCTCAGTGCAGCTTCTAACTTCGGCTATGTCTTCGCAACTGGTCGACAGATTAGGGAGAAAACCTTTGTTACTAATATCCTCTTGTGGAGTCGGCTTATCTAATATTATAATAGGTTCCTATTTCTTTTTGAAATATCAGTATAGCGAATACGCTATAAATTTGTCATTCATTCCTAACGTCTTTATTCCCATATTTATATTTTCATACACAATAGGTTTAGCGACAGTGCCATTTGCTATAACTTCTGAAATCTTCCATACGAACATTAAATCAAAGGCTACATGTGTGATACAGATATTAGTAGCTCTGATGACATTTGCAGTCACTAAGTTGTATCAAGTTGTGGCTGATAGTTTAGGAAACCATATTGTTTTCTGGAGCTTTGGTATATTGTCAGTGGCTGGCGTAATATTTATATTAATGTACCTTCCGGAGACAAAGGGCCAGTCATTTGCAGCGATACAGGCGAAATTATATTCGTCAGATAGGGTAGAGCATTTAAAGGATGAGGATCAAATGGCGAGTGTCAAGCTAAACTTGTGATGTACTTTTTATAATAATAAACACATTTGTATAAAATGGATGACACGTGTAAGGAATTCATTAGAATTTATTGATAATATTTAGTACTTAAATCACCGTCCGCAGCAAGCCGACATTCCACATAAAATAATTTGTATTTCTATTTATTTATAAATTGTACTTTATACAGCAGAAGCTGTTAGGACCAAAGAATTCATTTTTGAACGTACAGTACCTGTTTTCGCAGTTACCATTTAAATACGTTACAAAGGGAATATATGTATAGGCACTGGTTTCAATTCCAGCATTAGAGTATTGCAATTTCAATTAGTTTCAATATAATGTAAAATGTAGGGCATGAAGCTATAGTAACCCGTCACTTTTGTCGGTTTTTCAAGGTCTTAGTTTTTAAGACAACCAAAAGTATGTAATTACTATTTTTTATTGTTTGAATAATCTACATGCAATTAAATACGAACAGATGTTGAAATGTCATCAAACATACATTGTTTAGCTGTTTTCATTCCTTTTTGTATACCTTTACACAAACAACGAAAGCCATATTTAAATTTCATATTAATATTAGATTAGTTTACTAGTGATTCTTATAGTTAAATTATACATCACTAATTATACTAACATAAAGTATATTTATTTCTTTAAACAACATGTGCTTATGTATCGCAGATACGTAAGTCTTTTCTAATAATATTTATATACAAAAATTATCTGGTAATTATGGATACTTATTAAACACAAAGTGCCTTAAAAATAACTTGTGTATAAGCCAACGAGTACAAACTTATCTTAAGTTACTTTTAATACATCGTAATGTTAAAATAATAGTTAATAAGCGTATTCCTTGAAGATTCAAATGGTTACTGATATTGAATTTTTATATTATAGAGAAGTTGTGATGAGATGTACTACTGAAGTACTTTAATCCCAGTCAACATTTAGTCGACGATGAAGTGAAATAAGTAAATAGGAAGGCATACTTTATTATGCCAACGCTCTTGTACTTAAAAAGTTGATAATATAATCTTTTCGTCAGTATCTGTAAACGTATGTGAATCTTCTTTGCTATTTAGTTTTGAATTATCGGAGCCTGAAGAAACAGTATTGTATAATATTTCATTTTGGTATGCAGTTTTTATACATTTTGCTATAAAATGTTAAACAGGCAACAGCTTAGTTCTTAAAGCGCATAAAATCTTCTTGTATTAATTATGCAAAGCCTTACTATTACAAGTTCAACTATTTAACATCAGGCTAAATCATAACAAAGTGGTCATAAAAATGAGAAAATGATCATGTGTCCCGTTTGATAAAACTTTTTATGTAATTTTCTGCATTGTAGAAGCTATTTTATTGATAAATATGTTAAAAATATATCCTTCTTCGATACTGTATAATAAAACAAGAATATTTTTTATGAATTTTACTTGAAAAACTTTTATCGTTTGAAAACTATTTTAATAATATTGACTTTTGTACATGATGCGGCAAAATTAAAATAAATGAGTTTTTAATCATTTTTATTTATGTAATGATTTACATTTTGATATTATAATTAAAATCGAAAATATAGTTGTACAAAGAATTCTTAACGTAAAAAGAAAGCTTATAAATATATAAAATTTTAGCATAGGCTGTCAAAGAACACCTGGCGACTTTCATTCATTACAGGCAATAAGTCTAATATAGAACGATATAAATATAAAACGAAGCCAGTTAGGGCAAGTATGTGACCTTAATAAGGTACTTCACTTATTTAAAAAGGAGTCATATAACGCTTTTTTTGTACAATTAAATTTTCTGTTATCATAAGATTTAAAGAAAAAGAAAAACAATCTTTACTAGTAAGTAATATATACCTAAGTTTTTAAATATTTATGAGGGCGACATAATCACTTCGTGACTAAGCCCTCATTAAACAAATAAAGAAAAAAAAAAAAAAGAAAGTTTTTAAATATGTTATTTAATTTAAAAATATATTGTGATGATACACCAAAGGGTGAATAATACAGGTACCAATCAACTGAATCAGTTCGTAATCTAATCGATATCTCAAGAGTAGATTTTTGCAGAAAATATAAAATCAACTCCTGAATCTGCAACTTAGCATTAATATCCGATTTATAAACAAAATATAACCTCGAAAGGAAGAACAATAAGTCGGAGAATCTTATGTCTCTGACTCTATAATAGTCTCTTAGCTTACTACTCACAACTAACATACCGCAAAAAAATGTATAACCAACAATATTGTCTTAAATTAAATCGATCGAATCGAAGAAATTATACGATTGTTGATTTCGAGGAAGTTTTTGTGCTGACGTTACGTCTCGGTAAAACTTTTTATGCAACAATGTGATTAAACAACATTCCTCCTGTTACACGGATTCTCACAGTGCCATTTAATGATAATTGTATAAATGATAAAATAATTTATTTAATTAAATGAAAATACAATTACCTATTTGTGAATCATTAGTTTAAGAAGTTTTTATTAAAACTTATTGTGATATAAATTGAAATTTTATTTAACCCACTCAGAAGTAAGTGGTATAAGCTTACATTCTTACAAGATAATCAGATGCAATTAGGTCGACATTCGCGTAAATATGCATTTCCATGGAACTGGAAACTTTAACACGCAGGTTCTACTCCAGTTTCCATTGATACGCTGTATTCTCATGGACTGTGACGGTATTTACTTCGGTCATAAAGTCTTGTTCTTTTCTTTAGTAATTTCGTAATCAACATCAAGAACATTCTTTAACTTTTACAGCTAATCTTTCCCTGATGCTTTAGATTTAACATTGCGAATATCGTCAATTTTTTTATAAAAGGAAATGAAACGGAGATTTATAATATGTATGTATTGAATTGTATGTATGTAGTGAAATTAAGTTTTATTGAGATGCTCAAAATCACAAGTGAATATTTTCGCGCCAAAAGTAAATGCTTTCGCGCTGATATATACCTACATTTTTTACCCGACTACGGCGAAGACAAAGAAGGGTTATGATTTTGACAGGCTATGTATGTATGTATGTATGTATGTACATATGTCTATATGTTCATCAGTTCACTTATAGCTTCTTAACTACTTATTGTACTGTGTTAAAAAATAAATTTGAGATAAATCTACCGTGTTTGATATCATTGGAAAGGACGTTACTTGTACGTTTCAAATTTATATTACTAATATTTGCTCTTGAATTTATCCGTATGAAACGTACCATAACACTTTAACAACGCGTGACGACGGCTTTTCAAACTTTTTTCATACTTTTTCAGCTTAATTTTTTGTCGTAGTTAAGCATTAGCGTTTTTTTTTTTTATTTAAATATAAATGTTTTTGTAAGGAGTTAAAACTATCAATGTTTTTGTGGGTCAGTTTTTCAGAAACGTGCTGTACAGGATTTAGAGCAGTATAATTTTTTTTCGATTATTTTTTTTAATTATAATCTTCAACTATATAAGAAGGAAACACACACATTTGCTTACTGTATCTTAATTTATTATGAAATCCATACTAATATTATTCATACTAGTCCCTATTTCCATATCCAGTAACCAAACAAATATCAGACATCAAAAGTAACTCTGTCTGTCTGTTACGCTTTCACGGCTAAACTACGAGAGCGATTTGGATGAAATTCACAACGGAGTTCCTTTGGTTCTTGTGGAAAGACATAAAGCTACTATTTACCGCGACAACCGACAAACACGCAGGCGGACCCTAGGGAAAATGCCAGTAGAACTAAATATAGAGAATAAAATTAGAAATATTAATATTAGTTACTTTTACTTAACGTGAAAATAGTAAAAAAAAAATCATCAGACAGACGCAGACAAAGACATCGCAATGACCCTCAGCACAGACGACCAACAGACAATTCATACTTATATTATAAATGCGAATGTAATTCTATCTATATGTCCTGTTTTCACGGCCAAACCGCTGCACCGATTTCAATGAAATTTGGCATAGAGTTACTTCGATTCTTGAAGGACATAGGCTACTTTTTGCTGCGATAAACGATAAATCCGCGGGCAGACCCGCGCGAAGCCTAGTTATTATTATACGTATTTACTATACGTATACTAACACAGTTGTTAAGTTCAATTCTAATTTAAATATTTATTTTATATTTATAATATTTATTTATTTATTATGTTTTGTTCCGAAAAACAACAATACGCGCTGAAAAATTCCATAAATAGTTTTGATATTAAAAATAAACAAAAGCTAATGAAAACAAAATATCCTTATTTAACATGGCACTACAGTTTACGGCTTGATTCTTAATATTATTTTAAAGAATAGAAGTATACCACCATCAACGAAATTCCTGAGAATAGTATACAGTAGTAGTAGTAAATAAAATAACCGCAGAATGCCTTATTATAAAAATGCCGTTGAATTACAAACAAATAAATAAAAAGAAAAGACTGATTCTAAGTAAGTAGGGGAGAGGTGGCATGAAGGGAACATTTTTGATTTTGAGGCTCTGGTAAGTAATTGAGAAAACATTCGGAAAATGTTAGACCTTAATTGGTCTTAAGCCTTTAATAATTAACTACCTTTGAAATTAAATGCAATGATTGTCATTAATCAATTCTTAATTGTTAGTTTTCGCTTTTTTAAAATATGACTATACTAAAGAGACAATTCCTTTCATAAATTGAGAAAACATTCGGAAAATGTTGGACCTTAATTGGCCTTAAGCCTTTAATAATTAACAACCTTTGAAATTAAATGCAATGATAGTCATTAATCAATTCTTAATTGTTAGTTTTCGCTTTTTTAAAATATGACTATACTAAAGAGACAATTCCTTTCATAAATGGAAAGAATTGAAAAGGTCCAGTTCCTTTTACTGACGGTACCCGATTTCAAGGGGAATATGTGTACAATAACTACATTAATAGTTTAATGAGTCTTATGGTTATTAAAGACTATTACAGCCGGTGATTCACCACTAGGCTTGACGAAGTGCAAAAAATGTTTTAAGACTTTTAGAAAACAATCTTCGGGTATCCAACTAGAGACATTTGTGATGCCTAACGCATTCGTATGACCTTGTATGATGCATATATTCCTTTAAATGAAATCGAGATAATATAAGCTTTTAGTAACATTTCTCTAGGTTACGTTTTTAACTTTGTGTCTATTAAAAGCTCCTAATTCTTGCTAATGAGGTATTCTCAGGTTTTCTTACGCTCAGCGAATAATTTATTTTAAAATACCCTTAAGTCAATCTAGACTGGCTGTATTATTTTCTGTCTGAGAAGATAGAATCGTAAGATTTAAACAAACAGCATACCTACTAATATGCTAGTTCTCTGATTTGCTTAGTAGTCAAGAGCACGTTTTTGCGGCGGTTTTTAATTAATCCGCCCGAAAACATTCTTGGTCTACCGTGAAATCTTTTTACTGTCAATGTTTGGGGGCGATGTCTCTCACGTCCATAGAAGCTTCCACCTTTTACTAGGCCATCCCTACACGTATTCTCCGGGTGGTGGTAATCAAGCAACAACGCCGAGCATCGAACGACGGTCAAATAACTTGATCCAGCAGGACTACTCATCTTGGAATTGTGGCAGTAAGAAATGACCCTTACAAACCGTTATCTTATGACCATATTTTGCAAGAACGGTGGCCTTGGCTTAATTGCTCGGGTAAAGAGAAAGAACGCTTCAATAAAAAAATACCCTTATCCTACGGTGGGAACATGCCAAGAGCATACCAATAGGTGGCTAGTGGGAAATTAGTTCAACAACTACTAACTAGAACAACCTCGGTGTACAGGGCAATAACTGCGAGTAAAGAGCCCCCTCATAGGGATGGGCATCACCCTACGAGCGACCGTCTAGCGACCCTACTCGTGGGAATAAAAATGACTGAAAAAATTAAAACAAAAATCCCCCTCCAACTCAACTAAACCGCAAAGTTTATTTACAACACCTGTTATTGACCAGTCAGACGAGATAAAGGCATCCACACCTTGCGTTAATTTACTTTTGTAGAGCAATCAGGTACCACAGAACAAAAATCAGTTCAATGACCTTCCTGTGTATGAATCGAAGCAATTTGTGTGCTTTATGGAATAAATATTGAAAATCATTTCTCTAAGCTTATAAAAACTGTTATCAATACATCAAACTTCAGATATTGTAGATGAAATCAAAAACTATAGAAAAAGTAGTGGACTTAATGAGAAAAAAGGCCTTATTGGACATACATTTTCTAGAATAAACACAAAATGTAACAGAATAGTCATAAAAACCTACATAACACTACTCCCTAGGAAGCCAATTTCAAAGACAGAGGTGAAATTACTAACTCTATATATGGAACTGACAAAATACCTATATCCACATTCTTCGTTAATTTACAATCAGAACCCTATAATAAATCAATAAAAGACGTCAAGTAAATCTACCACCAACGCATAAAAATTCAGGATCCGCAAAAATCCAGAAGAAAAGTTGAGTGTAAAAGATGTCGGCAATAAGGCCTACTCAACAGTGTCCCTGCAAGCAAACACAATCATAGTAGAGGACTGAAATACAGCGGCGAAAGAGGTTGGACTGCTCACTTGGACATTGCTTTAGTGCAGGAAGAAACTGGAATGCGAAGCACACATACTGGAGCTTACAATGCACGCTAACCAGAGGCCGAAAATTGAAAAGTGGAGTGGAAAAGAGCAAATTGTATTCTTGGTCAAATGGCAAACCTATCTACTGGCCAACTGATCCGAACAAACTGCCTAATCTTTTACACTTTTTTACTTCGGGAAGGAAAAGCAACTTATAAGTAAGAATTGAATCAAGCCTGGATCGATCCTCTGATCATACTCCAGTCATTCTTGATATCAGTAGTACCGTATCAAGAAGAGCCACAATTATTGTTTAATCAAAGCACTAACTGGGATGGAATCAAAATATACCTTGAAAAATTTCAGAATCTAAACATCCCCTTGATGGTTGAACACTCCCGATCTAGAATATTTTCGGAAGGCCCCGGTCCCAGCTCTCGATATTAAACTGAAAACCAGTGAGAACCGCCAGTTAAGACCAATCTGGAACCTATCCCGTCATCCTTTACATAATAGAAAATTTTAGTGTGCCACAATAGAACGAAAAACAATGCTCTGGGAATCAATAAACGCTAAAATGCAGCAAAATATCTTAATACTATTTACTACAGATACAGGTAAATGCTCCTTGTACGCACACTCCCTCGATTAGATCACAATCCTCTTTGACAAGAATCGATGACGAAAAGGCTGAACTTGACCAGGATCTGCAAATGAGCTTGCCCATAACTCCAACTTCACCCAAAGAAATTTCCAAGGAAATAGCATGTCTGAGCTCAAAGAAGGCCCCTGGGTTTGACCTGATCACTCTTAAGATCCTAAAAAACTGCCAAAGAAAGCAGTGACATTCCAAGCTTGTTGTGACATGTTTAACGGTATCTTTAACTTGAACAAACGTTTAACGGTATCTTTGACTTGCTGTGTTCCTGAGTTATAGAAAATATCCCTAATAATCTTAATTCACAAACCAGGCAAGACTGCACATGAAACCTCGTGGTGCCGACGAATTACCCTTACACCAGTTTTGTCAAATTTGTGGGAAAAGATTTTCCTAACCAGATTAAAAGATATTCATGAATGAGTGTGATCTCATTCCAACTCATCAGTTTGAATTCAGAGAGTCACACTCATCAGTCGAGCAGGTCCATTGTGTGTGCCACGCAATACGCCAGAGTTTTGAGTAAAGCATGAAGATGCACGATCCAGTCTACGCTCTGTTGAAACTGGAGTACCGCAGGGATCTGTACTCGGACCGGTCTTATATAACATCTACACATATATGATCTTCAAACCTCAATAGATGTAATTGTAGCGTCTTATGCCGATGATGTTGCTTATCTGGCTAGCGCTAGGGATCCAATGGCTGCTAGTAATAAACTTCAAGTAATACTATAAAACATGAATACCTGACTTCAGAAGTGGTGTATCCGAGCTAGCACACCAAAGTCAATTCACGTCAACTTTACCTTGAGAAAAGGCAATTGCCCTACTGTAACTTATGCATTAAGATATCCTACCACAAAGTGGTTGCGCAAAGTTGTTGCACAAAGTACCTTGGTTTCCACCTAGATAAAAGGTTAACCTGGAAAATACATCTCAAGCAGAAACGTGATCATTGAACCTTAGGTATAAGAACCTACACTGCCTGATGGATCGAAACTCAATACACATATTGGATAATAAACTCCTCCTTTACAGTTGTAAATATATAATAATCCGCAATGTTTGAAATGAGAGGACTTGCGTCAAGGTTGCCAAATAACAACAAAAATGTTGACTCGATTTTATTTTTAATTTTACTGGTTATTTGAATTGTCCCTTTCAAAACGTGTACCTTTCACGCCACTCGTCCCCTGAGTTCTAGAGATACAACGGATATTACTTTATACAAATTCTTTTAATCAATAAAGATTAGTCGTCTTTCCTTTGGGACCTGTTTGAACAAATGTTGATAAGAAAAATATCTTGTGACCGTAATGCCACTCAAAACAGGATTAAGTTAAACTCTCGTGGAAACTTATCAGTCAAAGAGTAGGTATGTAAGTACAAACGTTAAGTAACGTTTGAAGAACCAGTACCTTTCCATGAGAACAAACAATTCGTCGGAAACGACAAGATATGTGGTATCACAAGATATGTGTTGTTTATTTATAACTAATACACATGGACATACAAATATTTAATTGCGTCGTTCAAACAGTATCTTGTAAAATCTGTAAATATTAGAAGTTATAGCGTTAAAGCAGTGTAAGCGATGGAAAATATTTAACTGCAGATTAGATTTTTTGCATAGAATATTAATATTTGAGAATACAACTCAACTATCGTATGCACTTAGTGCAATGTGACCGAACACTTGCGTACGATAAGCTTCATACGGTTTAATTCAATTAACATTACATTTGACTGCCTCGATGGCGTAATGGTAGCGTATGCGACTGCTAAGCTTGAGGTCTCGGGTTCGATTCCCGGGTCGGACCAAATGTTTATATGATCTGCAAATATTTGTTTCGGAGTTTGGGTGTTTTCTATGTATAATAAGTATGTATTTACAAAAAAAAAAGTATATAAGTATTTATATCAGTTGTCTAGTACCCATAACACAAGCTCTGCTTAGCTTGGGACTAGATGGCGTTGTGTGTTAGATGTCCGGAATATTTATTTATTTAACATTGCAGGGGTTTGACGCACGACTAATTAAATGGTAAAAATAGACTTATAATGATATGCCACACATTATCATCATATACCATCATATATTTCACCCATTTTTATCATATTAAAAATATGTATTAAAAGCGGTCTGATTGATTTTGAAGTATCAAAAGCAAAAGAAGAATTAAGTAAACATACAGAATCACGCCTATCGCAGTGCACTGCGGTACATATGCCTCACCAATACATTACTGTGTAAACATACTTGAATATTTCTAAAAATCTATATCACTGTTAAAGCCCGAACTGCACTAAATTCTAAAATATTCCAGTACCCAGTTTTAATAATAATGTCCGTATCGTTCCATGATAATCTATGATCATCGAAGGAAATCTCTCGCTACCGGCGATGATGATGTTAATGACCGATAGCGACATCTGTTTTAAACCGGCCGAGTGGACGGAACGGATTTTTCAGTCCATTCATGTAGTGCCCAGCCTAGAGGAGACGACGCCTTAATTGAGGGTTTACACGAAAGTGGTGTCTGCGCCAGCGAGCACCTGCGCTAGGAGGAGTTAGGGTATCGTAATAGCGATTTCCTGATCCCTTCTAATATACGTACAAGCGCAGAGTTAGCACACCATATTGTTTTAATTTATCCAACTCCGACACACCACAATAGTGGTGACCAACATTTACCAGCTGTCACTGGTCTGGCATTAATAGCACTGTTCTAACTTAACCTAACCTACATGATTGAATAACAATGTTCTTGGGATGTTTATTGCAATATTTACTATGTCTTTAAGGTAAATTCAAATTCGGGATGAATTCTTCAGAATGGGGTAATACTTGCAGTATTTCATACCCTAGGTTTTCTTATATTTTTTTGCCCTGATTGATTTTTTCCTTTGGTCGTCTAATACAATTTCATTCCCAAGGAGATTTAGTGTCAAACAGGTGGCTGACCAGGCAAGGCATAAACCTAGGTATACTTCTTACCAATAAATAACTATTCTGAATATCCTTCGTGCAAAAAATATTTCATGTAAAATATTACGATGCTACACGTCTGTCGTGTATTTTTATCATTCAATCAAATAAATAATATATTCTTATAAAATAAAACATACGATTCTTAAAAAAATAGATTTAATGTAGATTTAAAAATAATTTTCAATTTATAATTGTCAAACGCAGGTAATTACACAATTACAAAAACTATGCAGTAAGTGAAGTAGAGAGATGTTAAATGTTAGACAACCGACGAGAGAAAATAATGAACGACGCCACCGATTGCTCCCGCTTATATATGTTCTGTCGCGTCACTCGCTGTTACTGGAGGTGTTGCCACACTTGCCACTCAACAATATATTTAGTTATAAATGACTATAAAACCTTTAAAATTCGATAAAAAACTTCAGCATCGGTTGTTAATCAACTCTTGTGAAACGGAATTGTATTCTAGTACTACTGGTTTTATTAAAATTCAGGGGTTATTGATTTTATTATGCTAAATACTTTATCTAAAAATGCTGTAATTTGATAATTTTGATAATGTTCTTTTCTATGTTTCGGTTAATCAGGAAATAGTTATTCGTATTATTATCAACGCTATTATGCCTATGATGGCCTTTGTGATTAAAACAAATCTAGTTATTATCTTTCCATATTGACTCACCAGCAATAATTTTTTTCCCCATTAAATGAGTCTACTGTTACAAAGTCCTTCAATTAACTTTCCCAACTTAAATTTTTGCCACTTCATATTACCATAGTAACATGATTGCAGTCATGTTTCGGAGCGAGAGCATATGGAACTCCGCCGTTCCTTTTTGCGAGCAAGTTATGCTTGCCAAGGAGACGGTGTAGCGGGACCCGGAGAGGTTTAAAACTCTCCCGACCTGCCAGGCGCGGAAATGGGTCTGGAATCGCAGGCGACTCTGGCGGCGGAGATTACAGAACGGTCTGCGTCCTCCATAAGCGCAAGCCTGTGGGTGAAAGATGAGGCTATCTGTAATCCTAGCAGATGCAGAGAGCGTGCGCGCCCTGGAAGACAGTAACGTAAACATCGGGGTTCCTACATAGGAGGGGGCCATCTACAAACCTTAGGTGGACCGAGGTACGTCGGGGTTCCAGTTTTTTCCTTTCTAAGGTGCACCTGGTTCCCCGGCATCTAATACCTGAGACGGCGTTTGGTTTTAGTCATTTCGAGTCCGACATGCCACCAGGAAGGAGGTGGTATCCGAGGTGATTTCCGCATAGAAAAAAAGGGCAAGTTAAATAAAATGTTTAATGCTAGCAATTGAAGAAGAAAAATCTTTTGACAGGGAAAAATTTAAAAAACTGAAAACTGCATTCAAATGGAAATTCGTTTATTACGTACTAGCTGAACCCCGCGGTGCTACCCGCGGTACGATGATAACTGCGGGCAACGCCGCGAGGCGAAGCTATATCTTTATAAATAGTAGCCTATGTGTTATTCTGATGTATAAGCTATATTGTGGTAAAGTTTCATTCAAATCCATTCAGTAGTTTTTACGTGAAAGAGTAACAAACATCCATACATACATACATCCATACTTACAAACTTTCGCCTTTATAATAGTAGTAGGATTGTATGGTAATAAATATATATGCCTAATAGCTATAATGTTAAAGCCCGATTTTCCGGCCGACACTTAAATTAAAAAGCAACGCACTTCAAAACTTTCTAATATAATACTCGTATACCACTTGTATGAAATACCATTAAAAAACTTATAAAATGTAATAGGATAAATAATGTCGCAATTACTATCTGGATAGGGTACACTAAAAGACGTCTTGTCGCGATAAGATAGGGAGAATTACATTTATTAATACTTAAACCAGTAGTACCGTATAATTATTACAGTGAAGATAACCGCACGGAGTAGATATTATTCAAATCATTCACATAATACATGTTTAGCAATTTTTGAAGTAAAACCATAAAAGCTACGTTCTATTACCTACTCTAATACAATAGTATTAAGTTGTTTTTTTTCGATCATCTAAAATATAAGGGGTATCGAGACTACAGCTACATTTTAATTTTAATATGAATTAATACCTTAAGAAGAGTATCTCAAAGAATGTTTTGATGAAAAGCTACTCGATAATTAATTATATTTACGGGAATTAACGCGCTTGTGGTATCTACAGAGTTTATGTACTTAATAAGTGAGCACATTAATTACCGTAAACATAATTATATATTATTACAATGTTTAAAAGTTAGTAGGTACCTGAGCATTGAGTACATTTCTGCAATCGTTTCTGGCTTTACACAGCTAATATCTAGGTACAGCAACTCGTATGTTACTATGGAAATATGCAGTAAAAAATAGTTTATGTTCTGAAACCGCTAATTGTTTTACTGTATACGACAAGTATATAAATATTTTTATTCTCAATGATTTAGATCAGTGAAAAATATCTAAACGTTCTACAAACATTGCTAAAATAACCATCTTGAATCATCGTAAATTTTTGATATTTTTTTAAGGTGAAACACGTCTCACTCTATAAAAAATGATATAATATTCATATCAAGACGTTTATAGAAGATTAACTGAACCCAGTGGTGTTACCCGCGGTTATTGTCGAACCGCGGGTAACGCCGCTTGGCGGAGCCAGTCTAAAAAAAGTAGCCTAAGTTACTCCTTATATCATCAGCTACCTATCAGTGAAAGTCCTGTTAAAATCGGTCCAGCCGTCCCAGAGATTAGCCAGAAAAACAGTCAGATAGACAAAAAATTTAAAAAAATATTATTTTGGTAAACATATATATTGTGTATACATACATATATGCATTTAGTAAAAAGTTTTTTAAGCTGCAAACCGATGATAAATAAAAATATTTTCTAAAAATTATAACCGTCAATATCAACATTAGGGAAAATACCCTACTCTACTTAACCGGACAGTTTTGATATGAATACTATCCTCCTTCCTTCACAAGGCCACCATATATACCATATAGTATACTCACATTGTTTTTCTTAGAAGAAGAAAGAATGTTTCAAAACCGGGGAAAAATTTCACGCTACGGGCAATAGAAGACGCAAACGAGCTTGCATGGATCAGCTAGTTTATATATAAAAGATTAAGAGAGTAAGTACATTTCATGTAAGTCTTTTTTGTCATTTAAATGACTTTGAACTATATCGTTAGCTTTTTATAACAAACGTAGAGCAACATAAAACATTACAATTCACAATATTTCACTTATTTAATCTTGGTATATCACTTTATGATGCTCATGAAGTAGTAATGTGATTTATAAAGATAAATATAATTGAATATAAGGATTATACACACACAGATAACACCATCAGTGCTGTATTCAAATATAATAATATGCCGGAATAAACAAACTAAGTGTGTAAAAAAAAAAAAATAATAATAATGCTTTTCGCACTATGCCCTGCGTGGGGAGACGAAGGGTGTGTGTGGGACTTCCGGAGTTCCAGTCTACCCACTTAACCCCGCGGCGGCCTACCTCCGCCGGTCGGGAGGAGCTCCAGGTACGCATCGACGACTTCTGGAGTTCTGCCGTAACACATGACAGAGGTATACCGAGGACTATAATGGCAAAATATGAATTTCTAAGTTACGAGTTGGTCACAATTTAAAAATAATTTTCATTGTTGTAATATTTAATTTAATAAGGTCACAATTTAAAAATAATTTTCATTGTTGTAATATTTAATTTAATAAATATTAACGTTATGTAGTGTCTTGCAACTTTCAATATTAAACTGTTAATATTCCATTGTTCCACAGATGAGAGGCTGAACTTTAAAACTACGAATAAAGCTGCATAAACTACTATCCACTACCCATGTTGTTTTATGCATTGTTTTAATTTACTGTTAAATTTGGTTAGTGGAGCTCGTATCTGAGTATAAAATTTCTATTGACGTTCGTTCTCATGAAATTTAAACATAATGAGATCGTTAGTTATTAATACTATAATTAGCGGAACGTAATTAAAACCTTCAAGCTCTCACAAAACCGCTCTAACAAAAATATCAGAACCTAAAAAAAGTTACTCGAAAAATCGAAAATGATATGCCATTGTTCGTATTAAATGACCTTTGACATATATAATTTTCGTGAACGAAGCGTAGCCATTTCCTGCGACTATTCCATTCTGGCCTACCCAAACAAAAACACTATGTATTTTGCACAGTTCAGGTAACGAATGACGTCATTTCCGATATAGACAAGTTCCGGTTGTATTAATACTAGTCAGTAAAAAAACAGTTATGAAATATAATATGTGGCAAGCATGTCATAGGCATGTATGGCATGTGGCAGTCAGTGATAATTGCAGAAAAACAACGCGTTTATAATAATCGATGTATTTTTAATGTAATCAGTTCAATTTCATCTTTTTTTAAGAAGTAACAAATTAAAAATATATATTTTTTATTTTTTTATTTTTTTATTTTATAAAAAAGACAACTCCCACATTAGGAATATACATCCTGTGTCGTGGGGGACTTTACAAACATACATGAAACGGACACAAAGAACATCCAGACTCTGGACAACAATTCGTGGATCACACAAAGTGTTGTAGGTACCGCGTGGGATTTGAACCCACGACACTTGGCGCAGTAGCAAGCGGCATGGCGACGGCTGACACCACTCGGCCAACCGTGCAGTCTATATTATATATTATCAGATAAGAGATTTATTTACGTACTAAAAGACCTAATTACTACATTTATTAACGTTGTTTTTACTTGACTGTCGTGTAAAATGATATTAAATAGAAGTGAACAATTATTTTTTCTTTGAATTTGACAGAAACAAAATGGAAATTACATACACCTACCATATTTAGAATACGAACAATGAATTCTAAAATAATAAAACGGGATTTAGTATACAGAAATCCTCCTCCTTGTACCGTTATCCTTAATTCTGAAAGTGATGACACCGCCTTTTCCTGTCTTGAGCAGTGTGAAGGGCAGCATGGGTCATAGTGTCAAGAGGGCTGTACCCTCTCCTGGATATTTTCTCTATGCGCCCACTTACGAATATCCAGTACATTTAGGATGAATGCGTTAGTACAGTGTGGTGTCCATGGTATTCGCAGCAGTTTTGCATATCTCAAAGGTATTAATGCGTTTGCTGTCGGTGGCTTTCATCGTCAACGTTTGGACAGCGTACAGATATTGGGAAAAGACGCGGGTTTGCACCAGTTTTATCCTTTTCAATATGTTACGGTTCACCTGATTCTTTCCAGCCCCCCTTAGCGAGGTTGCAAGTGTTTCGCGTCAATTCTCTTTCTGCTATCGCTTACGCTTCTATTATCTTGTATTATTGACTAATATTTTATTTTAACCAAAGGACTTACACAATGAGAGACATCATTCGAAAATATTTGTTAATTTAACCTTACTAATGTGTCTCCTCACCTCTTTTTCAGATTAGCGTGTTTTAGTGATGTTGAAGCCAAGCTAGTAAAGTCCTCTACCACTTCAAGGGTAAGGTAGTCTGTGTATTCCAGTTTCGCAGTTCTATCAACAGCCATGATTTCTGTTTTGGACCTTTATCACGCTGGAAATACTTTTGCACTATACCCTGCGCGGGGAGACGAAGGGTATGTGGGACTTCCGGAGTGCCGGTCTGCCCACTAAACCCCTCAATGGTCTACCTCGCCAGTCGAGAGGAGCTCCAGGTATACATCGAGGACTTCTGGAGTCCTGCCGTACCACATAACAGAGGTATACCAAGGACTATAATGGAGAAGTATGAATTTCTAAGTTGGTCACAATTTAAAAATCACTAGATTTCAAATACAGTATGACGTTCATACAACCATGTTATCAATTTAAAATATTTATATATGTAAGAATAAAATTTCCATTATAATGATAATAACGTGTCATTTATTTTGTTATAATTGTTCTCTATACCATTATAATACACTGTATAAAAATAAAGAATATGAAAATAATTTGCTTCCACGCTCTATTACACTAAATTACAGGCAACACTTGTTAGTAAGTTTTTGAACTACGAGCACATATTTAGAGATATGAATAAATCAGAACGAAGGTACACACGAATAATTAATTTAATAATTAGTACATAAGTACACTACAATCAATTTAAATGAGTAAATCATTAGGTGTCAGATGTGTAATATTGTAATATCAATTAATATCTTTCATAGTGATAGATAGTTAGTATAGCTGATGAAATAATATGTGTTTTGTTTCTTTCAAAGAGCCTATACTTCTTTTTTTTATTTAGTCGATCGTAGTTCTTTTTAATTTCTTTTTTAAATTATTAAAATTAAGTGCCTACACTATAAGCATTTTCAATTGACTTCCAATAAAAACGTTTATGGCAATATACACTTTATTTTCTACCATAAAACTTATCTATGAAAGTCACATATATAATAAATGCATATGTTATTTGTTGTATATTGGTAGATATGTTGTGTCATATTTATTGGGATTACATGTGGCTAATAACGTGAGTGTAGAGAAAAATCAGTAAAGAAAAATTCATGAAGCCACAGTACAAACATACTCGTATAAAGAAATAAAATAATATAAACGTAGTAATTTTTTACTTAGGCTTAGCGTTCCCTTATATCTCTTTAAATAGAAAGAATAAATCTTTCAACCTAATAATTCAAATATTTAAGAAAATAAGAAATTCGCAGGATATTTTTTTATGGTATAGGGGCAAACGAGTAAACTTATCGCCAGACTTAACACCAGAGGCGTCACAAGTGCGTAGCCGGGGGCCCTTTGGGGGATGGGGAGAGAGATCGGGAAAGGGTTGGGGTATGGGCCTCCGGTATCCTCACTCACTCGTTGAAACACAGCGCAGGCGCTATTTCACAGCGGTGTTCTGTGAGGCCACGGTATCACTCTGGTCGTGCCTGCCCATGCATGCCGAAGCATGGCTCTCCACGGTAAAATGTACATAATGTTATTGATTACCCAAATTATGTAGTCAAACATTAAGATAGACATTATAGGCTGTATTTTAACATTTATTTTCCTAACTAATTTCAAATACCTTGAAACTGATAACGCTACCAATCTTTAGTTGATGAAAGATTTTGAAAATTTATGAAGGAAAAGTAAGAAGCTTAATTTTAAATCGTAAATTAAACAGTGTCAATGTTATTCTAGACTCAATGTTTTCACTACCCACTTTATGCAGCATAAGGCGCCTAACAATATTTAAACAGTGGATGAGTAAACTGAATGTACTTAAGATGGTTCAAAACACAGGCGTACCTTTAATGACGCACGCATGTCGCGTCACAAGTTTATAATGCAATTGTGTATCAGCATTTGTACTTCTGAACATCACTATAGTTTGGTGTGTTAAAATTTACTCGTAGGTTGAACAAACATGCCTCGTATGGAGCGATAACACATATACTAGGTAATTAATTTGACATTATCTTTGTGGGTGTGTTCAATCACGTCATACACACACCGCTTACATGTACTCACTAACACAAAGATACGTATAAAGTATATACGAAACACGAGTACGATATATGTAAGCTATATGTGTACTATACTGCCTATTCACATTAACCGCCGTTCCATGAAAATTACGTTAACATTACGAAACAATACAATCATCAACACACCATGGTCTTGGTTATTATACTCATTTCATACTAAATCATCTTTTATAGATTTGAAATGAATACTATGTTCATTAAATGTATTGCAATCCATGCACTTATATTATACAAACTGATGCATAAAGATTATCGCACCATTTCGATCTGAAAACTTGATAACAATTTTAGATAGGATATTTTATATTAATGATCATCGAGACCGAAGAAAACACTAAAGCATCCAAGATTAGCCACAACGGAAGGGTCAATGTCCTCTCCAGAGTCTTAGTTGAATGCTAATTGTGACCGAAATACCTTTCAGAGAAATAGTTGCAAATACAGACTGAAAGAATAAAGTACTCAAATCATATAAAAGCTGACCTGAATTGTAATGTCGTTCAGACTTGAAATTATATGGTTGACGATATGTATATGTAGGCGTTTCGTTTACAAAGACTACTCACACGCAAGCAAAGTCGCCAACAATACGTACATTGGCATTTGGCACACATGTGAGGTGATACTTGTGTGTTGGGTATAAAAACCACGATGTGGATGCGTGATATCAATGTTCACATTCCAACGTGCTTGGAACCATTGTGCAAAAACAACACTACATGCGTTTTTGACTCATGACTACAATATATACATACTGATGTATCTTAATTGCAAGAATTTCTCTATTTCATAGAAACCATTGCAAATTAACAACAATAACCAGCGAAGCTGTGATCAAGGTCAAATATAGACAAAGTTAAATAGATTGTTTCTTCCGTTATTTGATTGAATGCAATCAATGATATTTTAAAACAATTTGTTGTTTTTATAATATCATTGGTTGAAAGTTTTGTACTTGTTTTGTTGTTTAACAGATATTGTATGTAGATGTACCTATGTGTGTAGGATGTAAATAATACGTATTTCACATGTAGCCTGTTATAAATTAGCATTGACTATTCTGCTAAAATACATTTTTAAAACTTCCACGTTAGGTATGCACCAGTGAAGTATTTTAGTCGTTCCAACTTTTCCCTCAAGGTTTTAATTTTACTACCAAATGTGATTCTGCCACAGTGCCGTTTTGATCATTCAAAGTGTTTGATTAAGTTACTGAATATTGAATTTATCTTTGTACGGGCTTACGGCACGGACATGACAGGTGTGAACAACACAAGCCTGAGAGGATTATGAACAGTCCTGTAGTGGTTGTTGTTCACGAGGACTGAATATATTTTCTGAAAAGAAATATAACATGAAACTTGTCCAGTAAATATGTCGAATTTTTTGTTTCAAAGTATCCTATTACCTATTAGTTTAGGAGATCTAATATGGCAGGTACAATAGTGGAAGTTGAATTAACAAATTAGTGAATAGTTACTATGACTCAACAATAATTGTTATACTTGATACGGTAACGGGTTATGAGTATAATAAAATATGAACCGACATGGAGATTACCTAATGAGACTATTTAAATACTTGACAACTAATCATGAAATCTGACAACACTTAAGAACTAATTTTGTGACAATCTACAAATTGATAGCATAGCAGCTTTTCCCTTACTTTAGCACTTTACTGAGCATCTTCTAATGATTACTTGTTTAGTGGCCATCGTGATTTAGATCAGAAATTGATTCCAAATGAGCAGTGACTAAACAAAGAAAATGAAGCATAAACTTCAAAGTATAATAAGCAATCAACAAGGGAGAAGAAGGTTTGGCGAGAAATAAAAGTTACTATCATGATAGCTACTTAAATATTGGTAATATGAACTTACGTTACTTTATAGGTACGTTGGGGAAGATGGGGAACTAATGATAAGTACATAAAACTGTGAGGACTCGCCACTTACAGCGCTGTCGAATAGGCAACTACTTATAATAAGTATAGTAACATTTATCTTCGTAGAGAGGGTTTAACGTGGTCCGTAGTATGGGTTTCTTTTCCCAGTTTTCTTTTATTTTTTAGAATCTTAATCTGGTGTATGCTAAATAGATAGAAGATGCTTAATCAGTTGCTCTCAGCTAAGCATCAGCTTAGCTGAGAGCAACTGTGTTAACTTAGGTATATTACGTTTGTGGCAAGGAAAAGTACCCTAAGCCTGAAACCGGTGACCCAATGGAATTTATTACCCCGTCAAGAAAAAAGGCAAATTTGCTACCCGTTGAGGCAGCGTTTACTACCTTGCTGTTCCAGTTTCTCATAGATGCTTCAATATTTAATAGGAGACCAATTCATAAAACAAACTCAAAACTGTGTAAGTTTATTGTTACAAATAGCATTAAATTTAATTAATTTCTCTTTTTTTATTTTCAAATTCGTAAGTATATTTATTACACAAATTCGCTAGTAACAGATAGAGTAAACACTAAATACGTATCTTCACATTAATTCTTAATAAAGTGATTTCTTGCATTGAAAAATTTTAAAACTAGTATACATTTTCAGTCGGTTTAGTTTGATTGCAACAAAAATATTTCATATGATGCTGGCATCAGACCAATTATAACTTGGACTTTGAATTTCTACACATTTAGCAATTATACATATACTTATATATGCTTATAATTATATAGATGTGACCTTGGTTTATCAAAATCCACGTGAAATGACTTGACATTTTGATACGCTTTTCTTTCTTTATTCATTTGTTTTTCTTTGATTGAAAAGTTAATAATCACGATGATAATGATAAAAGTTTAATACTGATGACAATTTATTTCATATATATTGGACATAATTATGTTTCTAATTGCAATATGCAAAGATATAGGATTTATAGGTATATTGCGGATATGTGTACTCTCAGTAGTTTATAAAATTATAACTATATAAGTTAATAGATGTTATCATTAAGATAAAATTTTCCTCCTGCAAAGTCGAAAAAATAATTACAGGTTTGTGTCTTGAGATCAGCAAAGTTTGTACATGATTTACTACAATAAAATATTATTACTATATTATTGTTACCTTATACTAATATTTATCTAAAGGTTTTATGACTTCTGTATAACTTTCTCGGGTAAGGTTATGCATCTAAACCTGTGGTGCAATATACACCTATTACCCGACGGAAATATCTGCGCACCAGTCTGGATTGCGCTTCACCTCTCGCTTCCCCACGCATCGCCCCGCCTTCGCCTATGTAGTACCGTTGCCAATGCAAATGCCGACGCACGTGTAGTATTCTTGCTTTCGTAATCTCATTCTTGTTTATTGTTTTTATATTCAGTGAAATATTAACTTTCTAGTTTGCATGACGTCATTAAGCCTGGTTCCCAGATATTTTCGACGTATGTAAGGCCGCAGTCTCGAAGACAGCGTTAGCGACACGGAAATGTAGGCTCGCCCGCGCCTTCACCCCGCTCCCGCTGACTTCGTGTCGGCAGTCTCAGTGTTAGAGCACTAGAATACCATGTGTGTTAATTTCGAACTATTCCTATGGCTATCTGTTTCGTGGGTAGAGTGGGATAGATATTGGGATATTATCCAGAATTTGGGTTCGGTATAAAATATTATCTGTTATTTTTATGTCGGCTTACGTCAATGAAATTTGGATAAAAAACCATTGCGGCTAAAACTAATTGCTTGACATAGTCTCGGTGAATAACTTATGGGTGATTACTTAATAGTAATCATGTTTCTAAGAAGAGGCTTATGACCAACCAATAGATTATTAAAAGCCATTGATGACGATGATAAATCATTTTATAAGTTAAGGTTTAGAAATATACTACAACGAAGTAAGCTGATAGTAGAAAGCTGTTATAACACTTGGATTAAATTTTAGATAATTGTATTATATGTATTTAATATTTATCTAAAACCTTTCCTCATATTGAATGATTAGCCAATAATTGACTGCACGGTTGGCCTAGTGGTTTAAGCTATAGTTTCTACTTCTTTCCATGCAACTTTCTAGTTCGCCGAGTGTTGTGGGTTCAAATCCGACATGGGACAACAATTTGTGTAATCTACAAATTGTTGTTCTGAGTCTTGTTGTTCGGAGTGCCACGCAACACGGGATATTTATTCGTAATACATGAGTAGTCTTTTAAAAAATGATTTTTCTGTAATGCGTGCAATTTTTAAGGAAAATTTAATGACGAATTTAAATAAGAGACATAGTTCACTTCCTTAATGTTGTCAACACTTAATGTTTATAAATTATTTCTACCACTATGAATAGACTACTTAACAAATAAACTAGAAATAACGCAAGTGCATTAGGAATTATAAAGCAAAAATATATGTGTACAACATGGAAAAACCAAGCACACACGCTTGACGATACAGATTAAGAAATTATAGCATTGTTGATTCTAAACTTCAGTTAAATTTACTTACGATGTAAATAGTTTGTGTAACACATGTCTTTATTTAAACAAATGTTTACAGATATTACATTTCGACGTATCTCTGTATTTTAATTCACAACTGTATCAATATTCGTAAGAAATATGAAAGAACGGTAGATAAAAATAAATAGTCGAGATGTTATACTATTTTTATGAGCCTGTTGTGTCCCATTGCTGGGCAAAGGGCTTCCCTGCAACAAGCCACTTCTCTCTTTTTAGAGCCAGTGCCGGCCAGTCTCTGCGATAGGCGTCAAGATCGTCGTGCCATCTTTTACCGGGTCTGCCTCGTCGTTGGCGTCTAAACTGAGGCAAAAAAAAAAAAAATGTGGGGCAGTGGTCGAGTGTGAGCTACAAATATTTCTTTCGAAGTTTGGTTGTTTTCTATGTATAATATGTACGTATTTACAAAAATAAAGAGCATATATGTATTCATATCAGTTGTCTAGTACCCATAACACAAGCTCTGCTTAGCTTGGGAGTAGATGGCGTTGTGTCTGATATCAGAAATATTTTATTATTATTATTATCTAGGTATTATCGAAATACAAAAAAAGGATTGATTGTGAGGGCCTAGCCAAGACACAAGTGCTTCGCGTCGAATATATATCTACAATCGCTAACGCTTATATTCTCTTCTATTACTTATTTAGTTTTGACCTTAACGTTGAGATTACAATAGAATAACGTTTACGTTTCTAGAATCTAAACTTGGCTAAACTGACCTTACTTATAACACTTACCTACCACATTACAAATAGAGCGACTAAGACAATAGCAGTAGTAATCAAAAATTAAATCTATTCTCGAGTGGTCAGAGGAAGTTACCAATCTTAGATTATTACCATCCAGTTCGTACATGTAATACAAAAATTGGTCACTATTCACAATAGGTACAAAAATAGAGTGAGTTGCACCAAGTCGAACACAGCTAGAAAAAGCAAGGATTTAGTAATATCTTTTGAAGTTTAAAATTTGTCCAAAATTAATGAAATGATTTGAAAACAAAATAGTTTCCTCAGCATTCGAAAATAAATCGGAACTGTTTCAATACATTTTATTGAACACATTGATGCCCGTCAACAGCAGCTATATAATGAAAACTATTTACTAGACACGATAAAATATACTGAAACGAATTATTTTTCTTATTGACATTTTCATCTGAATGTCGCCTAGTGGTCGAATATTAATAAGTAACAATTATAATAATGTTCTTATGTTTCACACTTTTGAATTATTTCTAAGGCCGGTTTAACTTGATTTGTCATTGTATAGCCGTACGTACCATAACAGCTCAACACATTTATTTTATGCAACCGATATCACAATGGTAGTAGTAGTAATAATAGTTTATTGTCAAGAAAATCAAACAACACTTTAACATGTACTGTGACAGCCACAATGCCACAAAGACAGAGCCTGTGTCGTAGCTATCAAACAAGCTAAGTGGAAATGTAATTATTTTTCTACACTTCTTTATTCAAGTATCAGGTAGCTATTTCATTGGTTTAACATTAATTGCGCGTAGCCGTATTTAAAAAAAAGTAGCCTAAGTTCTCCTCGTTCACTCAACAGACACTTCAATTTTATTTTTTTTCATAGATTTTCGCGTTCTATCTTTCATACGAAACTACGCTTTAAACATGATTTATGCTGATCGTATATCCTATCTACATTTAATAGCCGCTTACTACCTTATGATAGAACATAATAATACCAAAAGAAATAAAGTTACATTAGTTTGTTCACTGATAAATTTTACAATTCGCGTTAGTGATGTAGTATAGCACTCCGACGTCATCACAGTTGATAATCTTCTCATGATCTTTAATTTAATGGAACTAAAAGAAGGTGAACCCAAGGATTTCTAGGGTGCACTTTGTACCACGGCTACTAGTACTAGAGACGACGTGCGGTTTTTGATCGATTTGAGTCCAACCATCATCCTTTTTTTTCATCCATTAGATTGAGTCCATTAGCGTATGATATCATGGGATTGCCGTGACGAAAAAGGTGAAATACCTAAAATAGATAACTTTATAGTAGACTACAGCAACCCCAATGGTATCGTTATTCCCACTTCTACCGTACCTTTGTAAATTCATGTTCAAATTTTCATTAGTTAGTAGAGTAGTCCTGCATTATCTATTTACTGAAAAGTATTAAAAAGTATGTTTAACATTTAAAACTAGAAAAAAACTAACGGCTATCATAATCTATCATATCATAATATTATTGAGCCTATATTTCTCCGACATGTGCGTCTTAATTTTTTCCGATGTCATTAACAAACATCGGTATATTAAACCAATATTTCAATACATTAATAAATTATATACGAAAAACTTCCTCAAGAATCACTCTATCTATAAGGAAAAACCACATAACAATGCGTGCAGTAGGGTTTGAGTTTATCGGGAACAGACAGACAGACACGGCGGAAGGCTTTGTTTTATGATATGTAATGATATTATGTAATATTTAACATTTTCTGGGTATCCTTTATCATTTTTCAAAGGTTTTTGATGATATTGATCCTAAAACGTGAATAGTTATATTTCCGTAAGGAAATTATATTACTCTGAATTGAATCTGTTCCTTCTTAGTTGAATAAAAGGAGGCAAAAGGTTTATAATGAGCTATTTCTAGAGCCTTATAAATATGAGCGTTCCACGAAGTTTTATGTTTCTCAAGTTAATGACTTATTGTAGTTAAGTAATGCCAGTGATATGTCATCATATTAAATAAGCCTTTTTTACGTAAATATATAAAATAAAGATAAGTTCTCTTAAAACAAGATTTACATAGTTTTACTGCAATAAACATTTACTTTTTGTACCTGTATCTAGACTCCAAAAGAAATGACAATTCGTTTCGAGGTCAATGATTGATATTTTGTAATAAAATTCCAGACAAATGTTAAGTCGATTTCATAATTTACTTAAATTACAATATTACATTTTATATTATCACAATTTCGTGAATGCTTCTTTATGTTTTGTCAACTTAAAGTTGAAGTCTTTTTTGGTTGACGGAGTGAAATATTCTCATGAGTATCCTTTGCCCTTTGGGGGAGCGAAGGGGTCAGTCGGAGTCTTACCGGCTATAAACCATTTTAAATGTATTCATTGAAAAAGCTCAATACGTAAAAAATATGAATGAAATTATAAATAAAACCAGTAAATCATTTATCACATAAGTGATTGAGATATTAAAGAAAACAAATTTTGTCTAACTTTATTTTGGTGGCGTAGTGGTAGCGTGTGCGACTGCTAAGCTTGAGGTCTCGGGTTCGATTCCCGGGTCGGACCAAATGTTTGTATGATCTGCGAATATTTGTTTCGGAGTTTGGGTGTTTTCTATGTATAATATGTATGTATTTACAAAAAAAAAGTATATAAGTATTTATATCAGTTGTCTAGTACCCATAACACAAGCTCTGCTTAGCTTGGGACTAGATGGCGTTGTGTGTTAGATGTCCGGAATATTTATTTTATTTTATTTTATTTTTTTTTATAAATTTAAAAACATAGAAGTATCCAAATCAAGAGATTCATTACTTTATTTATTATTATCTTTATTTCCACAGGCAGTTTCTTCGATTTCGGCAGAAATGAGGAGATAGAAGAATTTAGATTTATGAAAACTAAGGATCGGCAAGTTTGAAAGAAACTTTGACTGATGCAAATAACGTTTAGACGTTAAGTATCAATAAAGTATCTTATAATATTTAAAACAAGGTATCTTTCAAGTCCAAGAGACAAGAATCGCAATATTTTGTGAATCTTGGACCGTGAGATGCTGTTTTGCGTTGCTTGACCTTAGTCCAGCCTCTTGGAAACCGAGGACCCCTTTTTTATGAAATATCGGGCAACCGAGCAGACGTATCGCCTGATGGTAAGCGATTACCGCCGCCCATGGACACCCGTAACACCAAAGGCGTCACAAGTGCGTTACTGGCCTTTGTGGGATGGGGAGAGGGGTTGGGCCTCTGTTATCCTCACTCACTCCGTGAAATACAGCGCAGGCGCTGTTTCACACCGGTTTTCTGTGAGGGCGTGGTATCACTCCGGTCGAGCCGTTAAGAAATCATCATCATCGGCCTCTCGCAGTCCACTGCTGGACATAGGCCTCTCCAATTGCACGCCACTTAGTTCGAGCCTCGGCTTCTCGGCGTTAAGAAATATCGTACTATAAAACATTGAAATTATTTTATACTGTTATTTTAAAGACTTTTATACTACTAAAAGTTAAAATATGTGTTAAATGTCTGTTTTATATAGTCGTTTTCATAAAAAATTTACCTTATAAATTGTAACATATTGTAACAGCAAAATTGATAAGATTCACTACGCCTTGTTTGGTTAACCAAGGTTACAAAGCATTTTCTTGGCGATTCCTTATAGACTTTATGTTTTTGACCATCGTCATGCTGATGATAAAAGTACCTTGACCTTAACCCATTTACCATATAACTTACACATAAAATAAATTATGCTATATGTAAACCATCTTAACAATATATTTGGATTTAAACGTTTTTAGTTACAACACTTAATTTGCTTCATGGGAATTAAAAACAGGTTTCATTTTATTTTTCTTTAAAAAGACTATACCTGCACTAGCAATTTTCTTGTGTCGCGGGGAATTTTACATGCTTACACGAACGGACACAAAGAATACCCACATACAGAACAACAATTTCTGGATTATATAGTGTTACTAGCTGACTTATGCAACTTCGTCTGCTTCTCTTCAAAAGAAATATTTTTTTCCCAATTAGTAAATTGTGATAAAAACTATCCTATCTCTCAAGTTGGATCGAACTGCACATGGTGTGCGAATTTTATTATAATCGGTTAAGTAGTTTAGGAGTCCATTGAGGACAAACATTGTGACACGATATTTATATATATATATATAGATAGATAGATTACGTGTGGGGTTTGAACCAACAACAGTCAGTACACTTGCAAGCTGAGAGGCGCATAAACCTCTATTATCAGTGCCGTCCAGTCGAGATTTTTTTCAAATGTATTTATATACAAGCATTTCCGAAAACAAAATGATTTAAAGTGACAATGTTCTTTACACTTCTTCAATATATTTAGTATAAAAGGATGTCGCTTTTATTTATTTATTTCAATAATCAGTAGCTGTTACATTAAATCTTATGTGTGCACAACATGCACCGATAAAACGCGTGAAAAAAAAATAACTAAAATGAAAATTAAAAATTCAAAGAAATTTATGTATGTAGATTGATACCCCTTTTACTACCATTGATACAAAAACAAATATTTCAACAATCTCAAAACAGTTCTTTTTTTGGTGGGAAATCTGTCGCCAAACACATCCACTTCTCCAAAAAGTGTGCTCTCTCTGCTCAAATGCTTTCGGCACTTATGCGCTGAAATCTTTGATACAACGCAGTGGATATTAATACCTACGGTTTTTACCAATAAAGAGATTGATTCGGTCGAGCCGCCCATTCATGCCGAAGCTGGGCTGTCCCACAGTGAACTGGGAAATACTTTACATCAAACACGCATAGAGTGACAGTTTATGGCCAATTACGACAAGTGCGTATACATTATGCGTAACATTTGTTTGAAGTACTCTATCTAGACAGGTATATTATAATCAAAGACCTCGTTTACTGACATGAAACTGTTGATATCTGTTTACCTAGCAGCAGTCAATAAACGTGATACTGTCCAAACAGTGATCAATTAATATGACGTCGTCATCCTCGATCTGTAGTCTTAATTTCCATATCACGTCATGATAATCAATATTAATATAATCATAAAAAACAATTCTACATACACATCTTCCTTAAACAAGTTATTTTCATAGGTTGCCCAGTTCTGCCGAATTCAGAGAAAACTGATTGAATCTAAAGATTGTTTGCAAGAAATCGACTGTATGGGTGAGATCACTGTTTATATAGTTTTATTTTAATTTGTAACTTTGCAAACTGTTTTATATTATATAATTACGAATAATAATATTGTGTTGCATTGTGCATGGTTTCGAAAGATCATGTTTATGCCATTTAAGTATACAATAAAATCGAACGTGAGATTGAGGAAATCTTTCTATCGTTGTATCTCTATCAGCATATTTCTTAATACGTGATTTACAAAAAATTATTTAAGATAAATAAACCTTTCTAATTTAAACCGAATTATAAGTAAGATACATAAAGATGTTACCATAGGACCGTAGGATTTATTATATTTTGACTGACGTAGCACTGGCCGTTCATACTAAAATACCATATTTTTTATAGAAAACGAATAGAAAACTTTTTTTAAATAATACTTAAGACAAAGCGCAGGTGCGGCCTCACATTGAATACTGTCCTCATCTTTGGGCAGGGGCACCCCAATACCAGCTCCTCCCTCTGGATCGCATTCAGCGGAGGGCGACTCGTATCGTCGATTGCCGGGATCTTTCAATTCGGCTAGACTCTCTGGCGCTGCGTAGAGATGTGGCTTCACTGTGCATCTTCTACCGCATTTACCATGGGGAGTGCTCCGAGGAATTGTTCGGATTGATACCTGCCGCATCTTTCCGCCATCGTCCTACGCGACAGAAATTTCATCCCCATCATCTAGATGGTTGGCAGTCCACAACTGTGCGATTTTCCCGAAATTTTCTGCCACGCACAGCAAAACTGTGGAATGAGCTGTCGTCTGCGGTGTTCCCGGACCAATACGACCTTCAAACCTTCAAGAAAGAGCGTACTCCTTCCTAAAAGGCCGTCAACGCACTTGTGACGCCTCTGGTGTTGCGGGTGTCCATGGGCGGCGGTAATCGCTTACCATCAGTTGATACGTCTGCTCGTTTGCCCCCTATATAATAAAAAAAAAAAAGACAGAATAAGTAACCGTTTTCCTGTTTTCGATACATAAAATAAATACAATATGTTTCGAAGGCAGACTTTGATTGGTGATACCATCATCGGCTGTGGGTGCAGGTTTACTACTAAAATTTAAATTGAACTCGTTTTGTTATAACGAGTCAGTACCGGTTTGCTACGAGTATGTCATCTATCAGTCATCATGTGTAAAAACATTAGTATGTAACATTTGGCTGACTATAAACATCTTGGCATATAGATATCATAACACAATTTCTATTTAGGTATGTACATAGATAAATATTTCTCTATACTAATAATATTATTCCATGACAAATTATACATCAACTCATGAGCTTCTAGTACGAGATTTAAGATGGATAAGTATTAATTTTTACACTCATGGACGCCCAGCAGTTAATTGACTTCTAATCTTCTTGTCGACGATTTTCGAATGCTATCCATTTTACCTTTTTTTTATTTTATTGAATAGTGGGCAAACGAGCAGACGTCTTACCTGATTTGGGGGATGGGAAAGGGGATGGGGAGAGGGGTTGGGGTATGGGCCTCCGGTATCCTCACTCACTCGGTGAAACACAGCGCAAACGCTATTTCACACCGGTTTTCTGTGAGGCCGTGGTATCACTCCGGTCGAGCCGACCCATTCATGCCGAAGCATAGCTCTCCCACAGAAAACAGGAAATGATCATGATAGAATTCTGCAAGGAGGCCTATGCAACCGCGCAAAATTCTAATTTCCAGCTTGACGATGATGAAAAATGCTCCCAATCTTCTTCACACCTTTATTAAAGGAGCTATATAACGAATGATGCAGTCATCATTTTTAGGTATACCTATTATACGAGTATTAATGAACTATCTTATAAATCTTCGCATTATCAGATACGTCAATTGTTTCCGATTTTCAAATCTTATTCGAAAATATATTTTACGATATGATTATGATATTAAAAACCACTATGTACTCGTAAAATAAATTATTTGCATGGATTACCGTTTTAAAGATATCCTAATTTATCCCTATATGGATATGCTACTGGATAGTAATCGCCAAAAATATCATATGAATAATAATTATGCTATCGAAACCAACTTCTATCGTAATCTTCTTTATAATACGACACTACGATAACAAATATGATCCAGTCGCTCTTTCTTTGAATTAGTAATCCCCGGTCATTCTCATATCAATTTAAAAAAAACAGGTACCTAAAGTAAATTTGCATTTATACAAATTCTATGACTAAGAAAGTTTTACGTCTAATTTTTATAAAATCATCATAACATCTCATAGTATTGAACCTTATTTTGTATCAATATTATAAATGCAAGATAAAATCTGTCTGTCTGTTACAAAGTCACGACTAAACCGCTAAACCGATTTTTATAAAATTTGGCATGTAAATACTTTGGTTCTTGAGAAGGGATATATAGGCTTTTTTTACTCTCTATAACTGAACTGTTAAAATAAGAGGCTAAGGTTTTAGTATTTACAGAACCCAGCTATAAATGGTACAATTATGATAGTGACGAATGGAGTAACAGCAATTGTAGATTCCTAAAGCTTTAAAAGAAAAGTTTTCAGCTTCTTCGACTGGTTCCTACTAACAAAATAGATGTCTAAACATACATCTATACTTGGTACCGGACTGAAAGATGCACATTTAATTTTATTGAAATTGAATCAATTAAAATTAATACCAAAGCTCATACAGTTGAAGCAATAAAAATTACCTACCCTTGAACATAACAAATACCTAAAATAAATAAATAAATATTTCGGACATTTAACACACAACGCCATCTAGTCCCAAACTAAGTAGAGCTTGTGTTATGGGTACTAGACAACTGATATAAAACATACACATCATACATAGAAAACACCCAAACTCCGAAACAAATATTTGCAGTTCATTCAATTGGATCATACATTTGGTTCTACCCGGGAATCGAACCCGAGACCTCAAGCACAATAGTCGCATACGCTACAACTACGCCACCGAGGCAGTAATAGATACCGTACTACATGTACATGAACACTGTTTATTCGAGTGACGATCACGTGAAACTATATCAGACAAAAATATGATTATACATGCACAGGTGTGCGAAACATCTCTAAGTAAGTAACTAAAGCCAAATACATACGTTTATGCAACCCTCTATGTAGAATGCGAATGTTTATCGAATCGAATATACTCGTACCTATATCAATTTAATGGAATGAAGCCAATGAATTTTATATTTATATACTAAAGTACCATAGTGATAACTTTTCAAAACTTATTAAAATTGAGTTGCTGCTGCTGCCTGTTTAAATAAATAATGCAAATTCATTTTAATGTCTGTCCTCGAATAGATCTACCTAACAGTAGAGGCACCACCAGTGGTATTTCGTTGGTGAGAGCGAGACCGGAGTCCCAATGATGCATAAGCATCACTAGGCCGCCATGTTGTGGGTCACCATGTTGCATTGCTGCACTGTCTGCATCCGTAATCAGTATATGGTGGCCACCACCATTGAATTTTGCTTTCCATCAGGCTGAGAAGAGTCACTTTGGCAGGCTCGTACATACAAAAAACTGTTTAGTGCAGTATTTAGAACCAGCAGTATATCTAGAAAATGCGTTTTTGTGACTTTTGCAAATAAAGTATTTGTTTTTTTTTTTTTGGTATACCCGGACCAATACGACATTCAAACCTTCAAGAAAAGAGCGTACTCCTACTTAAAAGTCCGGCAACGTACTTGTGACGCCTCTGGTGTTGCGGGAGTCCATGGGCGGCGGTAAACGCTTGCCATCAGGCGATACGTGTGCTCGTTTGCCCCCTATACCATAAAAACTACACCTATACTGTAACTTTTTCTAACATACAGCTTAGTCACTAAGCCAATTTGGATGAATTTCAGTATAGAGATAGATTGGACCTTACAGAACATAAACTACTTTTTGTTGCAATACCCGACTTACATGCGGGTGGAGCCGCAGCTAAAAGCTAGCTCTATCTTAAAAATCGACGACGCGAGTGACTGGTAAATGGAGTGTAATTAAAATATTTAATAAGTGAATACCATATTTTTCGAGCAACATTAAATAAATACCTTAAAAATGTTATTTAAAATGAATATTAGTCCTATACTCGTATTACAAATTTGTATTATTTAAAGGGTTGGGATTGACAGACTTAAATCAAGGAGCAACACAATAATTCATAATTACTTATAATTATATAATATACTTACTATAAAAACTGGTATTTTTATAAAATTCGCCTAATTAAACCCCAACCTCATTATCAGCAGTGAGTTATTGTTATAGTTGTATAAATGTAGTAGAATGTTGTTGCAAAAGTCGATCAACAATATACATCATTAATTTTTAGATAAATGCCATCACGTTCATTGTAAATGTATTTTACTTGCCTCCCGATTGATACTACAATATCAACTTTAGAGGACAGGATACCTATTTTTTTGTTTTAAGAACGTTCAAGCGTTCGATTACATTGTTAGGTTAATTGTGTTTATAACAAACGGTTCAGTGGATCAATTACAGAATCTTTAATAATATTTTACCAACCTACCTACTTAATTAGTCATACTGATCTCAACAGCAAATAAATTGATCTGTTAATGAAATCTATTTTATTGTAGTTCATCCAATTGAAAAATATAAACTTTGAAAGACTCTAGTAAAACAATCAAATGTAAAATGTTAAAGCGACGCGGGCATAGGTTAACAAAACAGTATTAAAACAAAAAAAAGAAATGTTTAATTATTTGAGGCCATGAAATTGCCATTTCCTGTGTTTCTTTCGTATGAACCTATCCTCTGAAAACATGTCTCGTGCATAGCACGGGTCCGCCGTTTGTCAGTGCTATTTCTGTCGTAGAGTCTAAAAATAAATAGTAATAAGAAAATATTTGTTGTCAGTGTACGACAGTTGACTATGTGGCAGCAGCAAACTCGTTGCGTCACCCTACGACTACGACTTCTCCGTCTTGCCAACGTTATCGAACTTCTTATCTCAACAAGAACTACTCCACCGGCCGATAAACAAGGAGCAAAAGCGTGCGCCCGCGCCGTTTTGCCTTATTCCATCTCACTCAGTGCTCTGCGATTAGTTCGTTCGTTCGCCTCTTTTATCGAGCAGTGCCAGTCTCGACTCTCGGTCAGTTGCTCATTCGTCGCCGTCGCGCTATCACGACCACGCACGCGTCCTTCCCGCGCAATGATCCAGCAAGCCAACAACACATAAACCATCCAAAATGAAGCCTAATCGGTTATAACGTTTTGTTAACAAAACCAATTTTTAATTTTAGATCGAATATATATAATTTTGTGATATTTAGTTAGTTCTCCGTATTTTTAATATTTATAAATCGTTACGATGAATTCGGTTTACGTTGTTTAATATTCTTATTTTATACAAATTATAATTCAGTGCTCAAGATAATCTCATTCCAAATCGCGCAATAACTTATAAAAAGTCGGCTACAAGAATTGCGATGACAGCAAAAACTCGTTCACATTGGAAGGAATATGGAACAGCACTTTGTGGTGAGTACATACATTTTCTAACCTATTATTATAGCATGTGCGTCGGCCATGTGCCGACGGACGAATGTAGATAATACAGCGTTCTGACGCAGATTCTCAGTTCTTTATATATTTTAATTCGCAGTTAATTAATGTCATTTGCAATTTCCAACACACCACCCACATCCTGTCACTAGCGTTCCACGTCAATAACATTATTTGTGAAAGCTACCGAAACATGTCCTGATACACGATCTCTATCTCTATGTAGTAAAACTGACATAGATATAAAAGTTAGATAGGTGTATTTATCCTCCATTGTAAGTCTCAATGATAGTTAGTAGACATGTCAATATATCATAGCTGTGGTTAACATGACTGGTGCTGTTAATTCGTTATCATTTTATGATTGTATGTAACCCTTCCCCAATCGTTCCGCGGTGTTATCACCCTATGGATATCATGCAAATATACATATTTTAAATAAGACTAATACCGTAATGAAAATATTACACAGTACCGACGCCATGAATGTACTACAATGACAATTTCGTGTAAGTTTCGAATAGCTCTTTTATGCCATGTATTTTTGCGTTGTTGAATTCAAATATTTGTCTGACTGACCGATACAGGTGTAACAGCAATGTTTTGTATAATAACAAAAACGACTGTTATTAATCAAACTGCAACAATTTACTTAATTGTTTTCAATAACCTCATTCCACTTTAAATAATTTAAAACATTATATTTGGTGTGACCATACAATCGTATTTAGTAGTATAAACAGGTAATTTATGTCTGTTACAAGTTGTGTATCAATAATATTTTAACTCTAGAATATAAGTGGACATGTTCGCAACATCGAATGACTTATATTCTGATACTATAGTGTTGATTACGATTACCAATGATGTCAATATTTAATCTTCAAACATGTTAATAACGATTTATGAGATTACGAATCATAATGATTTTTACTTAAAAGATTATATTAAAGCAAGTTAGAAGTACTTGGTAGAGCAATATATTTACTTTTGACGTATTACATTTAGAATAAGCTACAGGTTTCTCGATTATCGTTAACGGCATCCCGTACATGTTTAACTTTTAAGAAATGTGAACCTGTCTCGTATTCAGAATCCTTTTTTTTATAAACGCAATTGACTTGAAAGATTTTAAGAAGAAGAAAGATTCTTATTTTTTCAAAATTGACTTTAAAATGTATTGAACCCTAAGCACCTTTTTCCTAAATAACTTTAACTGCTAGACATACAATCTAATCGTTATAATGGTAATATACCTGCAGCTAAAACCATAAAAGTTACATTTGTAGATTTGCTTTTCAAACAAAAAAACAAAAGGGTCCCTATGACACTACCGAAAGTACGATTAGTCGGAAATATGATAATAGAAACAAAAAACAACACATTGGACGATATTCGGTTAAAAATCTTTCGAGATTTTGTTATTACTGTGTAATAACCAAGAATTGAACAAAATTTCTACAACTGAACATTGTCCATTTTACTTATCACTCGCAAAATCGTTGTTTACAAAGGTATTAAACTGTGGCGACCTCCACATACAGCGCCATCTACCGAAGATACACTGAACTACGAAGTAACGTACTGTACCTACAAACTACACTACACGGAGTAACTACCAATCCTGAATCGCGCAAATAAAAGTTCCCGCGCCGATTATCATATATACAACATCCCAACATCAACTGTTGGGCAGTAGCCCGCCAGGCATGATCACCTCGCCTGGTCGGAGGATCCTCCCTTTGTGTTGGTGGGAACTTGATACCCGTTCCCCCACAGTGGTGACCCCGACGTGATTGGAAGCAGCCTTCAAGCCGCAGCACCATCATGTTCACTCCCACAGCAAGTCTCAGCCAGCCAGCAACTTCGGCCTCAACAGGGATACACCACACGCAGGATGCGACCGCTCCAGCCTGGTTACCCCTACGGCCTCATCAGCGTCTAGGCAGAGCACACTGCACCTACGGTCCATGTAAGCAGAGCACATCTCTCCCGTCTACGCAGCAGCCAGCCACTACGCAGCAACCGCCCCGACTCACTGGGGACCTCACCGCAGCACCGCGCACCGCATGCGATCCCGACTCACTGGGATCAGCGGACTTCAGCCCCGACTCACTGGGACTAGCGGCATTCAGTTCCGACTCACTGGAACTTGCGGCATTCAGTTCCGACTCACTGGAACTACTCACTCCTGGCACTGGCAAGCTCCGCATCAGAGCACAGACAGCTGACTCAACATATATCGACCTCCAGTCTTGGAGGGGAGTGATGTGGCGACCTCCACATACAGCGCCATCTACCGAAGATACACTGAACTACGAAGTAACGTACTGTACCTACAAACTACACTACACGGAGTAACTACCAATCCTGAATCGCGCAAATAAAAGTTCCCGCGCCGATTATCATATATACAACATCCCAACATCAACTGTTGGGCAGTAGCCCGCCAGGCATGATCACCTCGCCTGGTCGGAGGATCCTCCCTTTGTGTTGGTGGGAACTTGATACCCGTTCCCCCACAAAACGATAAAACAAAATAGCCTTGGCCTATAAAGTAAAAAAGTAAATACTCACTCGTTAATACATACTATATAATTATAAGCTTATTTTTAAAATAATTATGGTACACAATGTCACCTCTATAAATTTCAGACATTTACTCCCAACAGACAAGAAAATATTGTCAACTAATAAATAATGGTGTGTCTGCAAGTAAACTGGTAAACAAAACCGATAACACGCATTAAGTTGAATAAATTCGGAAGAAGGAAAGAAATAAAACTATTTACTTCTATTGACATAAAAAATATTTTGTTGTGAAATTCCCATGTTATTTACCGGTTTTATCTGGAATATACAAATATAAAATGTGTGAGACTTAGATAAGGTGATCTTGTAATTCATCGTACTTTCACAATTCAAAGAAATAATATTTATCGCTAGTAAATATTATTACAAATACTGTCTGAAGTTGATTTGAATAAATAAATAGACCTAGTAATAGGCGGAAGACATTATATAAATATATAGGTATCTATATTTGTAAAAATATATCCTTTTGTGCTTGTTATAATTTTGCCAGGAAACCATAATAAGTGGATAATGATGTCTGGATCCCCACAAAAGGCCTTACAGTCAAGTGTTCATTAGTTACGTTCCGGTCAGCTTAGCATTTTATCAAATATACAATGCTAGTTATAAAGTGCGGTTTCCTCCTATGAGACGTATTAATTACCTTGTTTATGTACCAGTTCGAATTTCAGTAAAAATATGTAGATTTCTAGTTAATACTAGATATATTAGTCATCATTATCAATGCCTTTAGTACTTATTTATTTAGTACTAACTAGTGAAGGGTAAATAAAAAGAGATTTTAAAATAGGTTGTTACAAATATTGCCGGAAATTATGTCTCGTAGTACCAGGGTCAAACGTAACAAGGCAGCGGAATATTTTTTGAAATCGTTACTAAACGGCTTCATTTAAATCAAGGTACATTCATTCTTTTACGAATAAAAAACAATAGAAAAAGAAAATATTTTTTAAATGTTTTTTTTTGTTACAATAAGTTGCCCGAGTGGTGTCAGCGGTCGCCATGCCGCTTGCTACTGCGCCAAGTGTCGTGGGTTCAAATTCCACGCGGTACCTACAACACTTTGTGTGATCCACGAATTGTTGTCCCGAGTCTGGATGTTCTTTGTGTCCGTTTCATGTATGTTTGTAAAGTCCCCCACGACACAGGATGTTTATTCCTAATGTGGGAGTTGTCTTTTTTAAAAATAAAAATAAAAAAAATAAGTATTGCTTTTTTTTATACTACTTTGACGTATTATTTAACATGAAAGCCGATCATTAATTGCTGTTCTGATTTTATATTGCGTAGTTTTAATTTCCGAAAGGTCATTGATAAACAAATATATCGTACATTTGTATGTTTACATAAGAAATACGAAGTGAACACCTATTCACATTCATTGGCAGTCGTTTAAAGGGCGAATTATGGTATCAAGAGAATGAATCTACATATTATCTAATCATGATATCTCACTTCCCATTTGAGAATAAGGGCTGACGAAAACTTGCAAAACATATTCGTAAACTGTTATTTAAAGCAAGACTAGCTACAGGTAAGAATTGTCGGTACATTGAAACCAGGTTATGGTTGTACAGACAATGGAAAAATTACACAACATAAATGGGGATAACGTGAACGGCATTGACCTTACAATCTAAAGGTTGCCAGTATTCATTCTGTTTCAATATCCTAACTAGTCTTAACCAGTCTTATGATAACTATCTTAGCTTAGTTTAAGAGACTTACATGAGTGCTAGCTACTAAAACAGTGTAAATAACCATTTTCACGCATTATTACCATATGATTTCACCGCACCAAGTAGAGTACCACTTAAATTTATTACATTACTAGCTGACCCTCGCAACCTGGTTTACGTCTACCAATGCTCGTAGCGTAAAAAAATTACCCCGTTTTTTAAACATTCTTCATTGGGGCTCCGCTCGTATTGGTCTTAGCGTGATGATGTATAGCCTTCCTCGATAAATGGACTAAGCAACACTGAAAAAAAAATTCAAATCGAACTAGTGGTTCCTGATATTAGCGCGTTCAAAGAAATAAACAAACTTTTCAGCTTTATAATATTAGAATATAGATAGTATAGATGTAGAAAAATAAATATAGTAGTAGTTGTTCAAAGCGATTAATGAAAATGCACTTATTTATTACAGATAGCTAGCTGTAATAATCTAGTTTTATCTACACTATCCACGTGCGTGCTAATTATCACTAACATTGAGTTATTGACGTCTAACTTGATCGAATCGCCTGGCTATGTTGATTGTGCATATTTTCAGATGTCTGCCATCAGATGAGACTAGAGAGCAAAATAAACAGTTCTCTCTTTATTAGGTACTTAAGTCTCTCATTATCTAAAATGAAATCTACAAATTTTACATTACCCAAAAGCAATTATTATTTGACAAGCATTTTTATGCTACAATATTTTCGGTATTACCGGGAAGTGAAGGTATTAAAAATTTTAACATAGGAAACAGACGCCAAAATTATCTGCATATAAAGTGGCTGTATATTTAAGCAAGTTCTTCGTTATTATAGATGCAAGAATTTTTCTAGCATAACGGTTTCCTCTTGAGTTTGTAATGAATTAATGAAAGTATAACTTACCTATGAGTACAAGAAAAAGCCTTGAAACTATTTTTTCCACAATTCTGCATTAAAATTAATTAATTAAACTTTAATTATAACGCTGTAATTTGTAAGTGATATGAAATTTTGACAATATTTATGTTCTGTACATAAAATATACTTAAACTTGGGATGTTCAAAGCAACATAACAGCTAACATGTACTATTCGCGGAGAATTGACTGCACGGTTGGCCGAGTGGTTTCAGCGGTCGCCATGCCGCTTGCTACTGCGCCAAGTGTCGTGGGTTCAAATCCCACGCGGTACAACGCTTTGTGTGATCCACGAATTGTTGTCCCGAGTCTGGATGTTCTTTGTGTCCGTTTCATGTATGTTTGTAAAGTCCCCCACGACACAGGATGTTTATTCCTAATGTGGGAGTTGTCTTTTTAAAAACAAAAAAAAAATCTCTTTCTATCTTGATCTTTCACGTAAAGATCAAAAAATAATTTTGAAATTCATTGCGTGTAGAACAGCATTTCAGAGACACTCGAAGATTAAGATAGTGGCTATCAAGAATATAGTTAAATATGTCTTTATATTATTAGTAGCTCAACGTTTACATGTTAAAAAGTTATCTAGCACACACGGGTGGTAAAAATGAACAATGCATCAGTCCATTGTCTTATGCAAAGCTTAGCAATTCAAAACTTTATAATAGGCAGCTCTAGGTGTAAAGTGGTGTGAAGGCGGCCTGTTCGCAAAACTGCGGTCAGGCCGCAACATAATAATGATTGAGCCAATAGGCAGACGCCCAGCCCAGGTTTCCCCCAGATAGATAGATTCTCAGTATCAGATTGAAGACTCATATGTCGAAGAATATTTTAAGATTCTATATACCATATGAACTATTTATTTTGTTTTTTTTTAACTTTCTTAACATTAAAATAACAGCACAAATAATCGCAAAGGTTCTTTTACTTTCATACTTTAGTTTCCCAGTTTTTTAAAACAGTTTGTAAATTAACTAATCGGTTACAATTTACAGACAGACGTTTAGTTATCTATCACATACCTTAAACCGATTATGTTATCATTGACTTAACTTGACCTCATTGCCAGTCGAAGTTATGATCTAAAAAGAAAACAACATTTTGTTCTATAACCTCTAATTAGAGAGAATCAGTATTTCATCACATTTTTGACACATAACTGCTCACGACTCAGTCCAGCATCGCACAGACGTCTTTGAAATTCTCGTATTTTCTCTACTATAATATGCATGTATTTACACAACACATATAAACCTTCCTCTTGAATCACTCTATCTATTGCTGGAAACTGTGAGTAGTAGTAGTAGTGTAGTTTACATGACCTTAGCGAACAAAATGCAGAAGCGACTTCATTTGATACTATGTTAAGATTTTGCGAGAACTTTGTTTTTAAATTCGTTTATAATATTTTAACTTGTTACTTGAAAATTTATCGCCCATTAAAATTATAAACCGCTGATAAGCGAGGACTTATGAAATATTTTTATTGTTGTTAACATGAATGGAAAAATTTCCGGAACGATACTGAGAGAATGTTTAAAAAACATTAGACTCGTACCAGTTTTTTTATCTAAAAGGCAGGGACGTGATGACCCACTGTAAAAGGCCAAACAGTTCTATTGCAAAAAATTGTAAGACATAATTGTTACAGAATTATTAGCCTACCTTTTTTAGACTTGTGTTATAATATGCTTTATTCCACAACGGAGTTACAAGGGATTGAAAATGTCCTAAATGGATTTGAGAAAAGAATTGTAAAGCTGTGGCTGTTTTTGCTCGCCCCAGATGATAAGAAACATTTTATGCTTTTGTGTCCGCTTATCGCTGTTCCAAGCTAATTATATGTATAGACATAAGAACTTGAACCGGTTTGCGGCCCTGAGAGATTAAAAATCAAGTATTTTACAATGTTCATTTAGATTTTTTATTGGTACTAATAAAGATCTTATAATTATTGAAATAAACGAATTCATACGAATAAACTATGATGAATATTAAGAATAATACATAATTATCATATCACAGCTAATATACGCAGCTATGTACTATTAAGGCAAGTGTTTGCTAACAAACAAGCGGTTTAACGAGAATGTCATTGACATCCAGTAGTTAACAGTTTCGCTTTCTTAGAGATTCATATTCGAAAAGAGGGAGAACAGTGCAACAGTCGACCGTGGGACATTTATAAACAATAGTCAGTGACTATTGATTATACTTCAAAGACAGTATCTTGAACGTGAAACGTCGCATTGTAGTATGTGTACCGGTTTGTGTCCAAAGTCCAAACGACGACCGAACTAAAGTTGACGTCATGACAATAATTCATACGGATGATGAGCGGAATGAGTCACGATCATCATGTTTTTTTTTGTTAATTGTGTCTGTTTCCATATTGAGGAGAACGTTCGTATGCTTTGTGTTATTGAGGAGAATGTTATGAAGTTCTTGTTCCAGAAATAAAAGTTATAGGTACCTGTAAAAACACCTTTACTACCACTACCTACTTACCGTGAAATTGGTATTTGTAAATACAAAGAGAACTGCGAGCAGTATTCACAAGGTGTTATTTTGTATTGGAGATAAAGAATAATTAATGTAAATCTAAATACCATTACATTATGCATTACAGTGAATACAGTAAAAAATAATAATTTAAAATAAATAGACCTGTAAATATTAAACATAGTGTCAAAAACATAAGAAAACATTGTGTTTTTCTAACAGTAAGTAACCAAAAAAATCAATGGTGAGGAGTAAATTCCAGCGTTTTAGTGAGATGTATCTAGGACGTAGGCTAACGGCTTCTGCGACACATAGTAAGCTCTTTGCCAATTCTATTAATTAGAAAAGATTACATAAAAGTGGAGATGATTACATACAAACATTGCTTAATCTGTCCTTAAGTAAAATGACAAGTCATCAGATAAGTTAATATCTTATGAATCTATTCCACGAATAACGTCATACTTATCCTTAATCTACGAGTACTATTGTGCTACACAAACATGTTTTGACGTTGATCATGGGTATAACCCATAAAGCACTTAACTAATTACGTCTGCTGTACCACAGATAATTGCATTCCAAGTTACCTCGTTCAATCCTTTATCCAATACTAATTTAATGTAAAATAAAGGATCTCTGTCTTACATTTCGTATTCATTTATAACTTTCTTGTTAAAAACGTTTTGCTTACAACTGATGAATATACTAAGTATGTTGTTTTCAGGTAACATTTCTCTCATAAGTATAATAATAATATTTCAAACGTCTGACACACAAGTACACGAGGTATGGTTAATAAATTATATTGATTTATATTTTTAACTCATTTTTTTTATAATATTCACTATGTTATAATAAAATGAACTTTTAAACTTACAAACAGCAAAATAGTCAAATAAACAACCTTAGTTTAGGCTGTAGTCAGATAGTCCGGATATGTTAATAACAGCAGTTCCTGGATCCCTCCCTTCTCAGGCGCAGAGTGGCACACCGTGTGGTTTTAGTCGGTTCGATTCCTTTACACCATCCCGCCGCAAACCCCGGAAGGGTGACGGCACGTGGGGGTTTCCACACGTCAAAATTTACTAAATTTAATCTAAACACTTAATCTGTGTATTAAAGTTAAATACTTGGTGAAAAGTTAATAAATATTATTATTTGTTTTGAAATCTACAGACTAAAATGACCACCCAGATGTATCAAAGTTTTTTATTTAAGTTGTTAAACTCTCCTAACAAAATTCTGTCATGAAACAAAGAGGACACTGTATTCAATACGTCATTTATTTAAATTTTAATGGTTCAAGCTATACACACATCTTATGATGAAATAATCATAAAGATAAATTGTGAAATAGTAAGTTGAAAAAATTCCAATGTTGAACACATTATATCTTCCGTTGAACAGAGCTGTATATTTATCAGATTTTCACATTCTGCATAATTAAAATTACTTTCGAATCTAGAAATTTACTCACGTTCCTAGCTACTGTCACGTCTTGTATATAGGAACCACTAAGCTAAACATTTTTAAATGTCTATCTTGTACCATTGCAAATACTGTTTCCAGTAATTGACGTCACGTGACGTCGATTGGTGAGTCTGTGTTTCTATTTATGTTTGTTTATAACTCTTACATTACAAACATAAAAGATTTATCTAACTTCTATATTTAATTTAAATACTAAAATAGAGACACTTATTTGGAGGCTCATTATAAAGGCTAGCTTTACTTAAGAATCTTATATCTTAAGAATGCGTGCCTATCACTTATTTGAATTGTACGTGTAAGTGACTGAAGTGACGTGAAGTGAATACACGTTATGTGAATAGTAGGTGCAATATTATCGATTTTGATAATTTATACTGCGTGATCACCATAATAAATTCATGAACATAAACTCTTAAATTACACGCAATTTGCAAGTTTTTTTTTTAATTTCATGCTACCAGTAGCTGAAAGAAACCCAACGTACTTACTGCATCATTCATTTAATTTATAAAAAGTCATCATATTTTTCTGTTTTTCCAAGTTCTCTGATAATGTTAATGATATAAAAAACAAACCTAACCTGCCCACAAAATTAGCAGTTCTCATAATATGTAGTTGATTATAAGACCTAATGTACTGTTTTCCGACACAACTCATCTAATTCTATGAATCATTAAATATTTTACGCGTAACAAGGCGTATAAGTCATATTATATTCACATGTAAGAGTCCTTGAGTTTCTGGACTACATTTCCACAACGCAAGCTCGTTATGTACTCCAAGAGGGACATCACGAGGTCTTGAACCCAAGCCTATTAATATAATGTATTCGTCATTTAACACGTGCCTTCAACAAATGGACCACTTATTACACGTAATCAATAGGAATTCACTCACTTGTTCAATGTTCGTTCAATGGTAGCAATAATTCCTCATTATACCTTAATTTATTCGTATCGCTAAACATTGCTCAAAATCAAATTGAGGGCAATACGAAATTGGAGTGAGAAGTAGAATAATATATGTCAAACAAATTAATATGAATTCTCTTTCAAGTATAGGCACATTCAACTCTCACATTCGTCGAATACTTTATTTACCTTAAAGATTCTTGCAAATACAAGAAACGCCTTATTTATTATTGAGTTATAGCACTCAGAGTAAAAATATTCATAAGACAATAATCTTCCGAAGTTTTGTTACTGATTATGGTTAACCTAATATCTAATGAAATAATTATAATTGGTAATGTTTTTTCAGTGCTTTGGGGATCAATTATCAATGACGACTTAGTATTAAATTAACTAGTGTTTATAATTGGTAAAATTTGTATTTTAAAGTTTTTCTAATTCTTCACTTCATAGAAGGGATCGCAAAAGTTCATCACAGCAATTTCCCTCCAGTACGCCGTAATAAATCGGGCATTTAATTGATCTAATATAACGACAGCCTCGCGAGAAGACGGAAATTGAAATTCTCAGTCTTTGTGAACTGAATAATAGCCACTTTAGGTAAACATAAACGCCTAAGTCCTAACTGTCTGCTATATTTATATAAACTATAAATTATTTTACCTAGTAAACCTTTAGAGATATCGCTACCATTTAATATTGTCTCTAGATCTATAAAAGATTTTCGTTTGATAAAGGTGGTCAAATTTGAAAGTGGCTGTACGTCCTGAAAATTATATTCAAATAGACGTATGACGTAAGTTATGAACGATTTGGTAGAACAGATTACCTATATAAATGAGAACTGGATGTCGGTGCTGTTAAAAGCTTCAAACACCAATTATTGTTGTAAATCTAACAAGTACTTACATGTATTGGGTAGAGATTACTTTTTATGACATTTTTAGTCACACGTATTTAACTAATAATAGTTTAATTCTTGGACATGTATTCAAAGCTAGAAAATTACAATCTCAACACAACAATTGCCAATAAATTTTAATTATTTATAGTCACGGATGAAACTGGCACGATAATCCAAAAAAAACCAATTGAATTTATTCCTTACATTGATGTCGATTGATGCAGGCAACACCGCGAGGCGAAGCTTTATCTTTATAAATTGTAGCCTTTGGTTATTCTGATGTATAAGCTATATTATTGTAAAGTTTCATCAAAATCCATTCATTACTTTTTACGTGAAAGAGAATCAAACATCTATCCATATTTCAAAGTTTCGCGTTTATAATATTATATAAGTAGAGTTTTACTACAGCGAGAGCGAAAATCTAGAATGTTATTAAATAAAATACAAAAACTGCTTCAAAAACGTTTTTATTGATGTGGTCCGCCTCAGTCATGTACTGGAAAGTCAATTTATGCCATAATGATGAACCCATTTATCCCTATGTACGAATATACATAATATATTATTGTACCACCAAGTATGTTACTCAAAAGGGGCTTTGTACACATGGACCGCAAATGAAATACCTATGAAGCTATATGTGGCTCTATACATATAGATACTGCTTACTTGCTTGCTACACAATATTAAGGAATGTGCATGTTGGCAAATCCCAGTAGAAACAATAAAGTAAACATAACGCAAGTCAATTAATCAACATGTAAGCACGTAAATGGCAGGTTATTAGTTTTCAAATTTTCAGACTTCAAATGTGAGATGTTCACTCTGAATTTTGTTGTAACTTTTTGATTGTAAAGTTATTTAAGTTGTGATTAAACGTCAGCGTAGTGTGGTTGATATGTCTGTTTTATACCTAACTTGCTTTGGTCCACGGCTCCGACCGCGTGAATGTCGATTATCGTGGCAAATAGTATTATTATGTCTTTCCTCAAGAATCAAAGTATTGTAAATTAAGATTCAAGACAGTTTAAACAGACACTTTTACACAACTTTTATCATGAGTTATTTTCGAATTAATAATATTATAAATTCAAAATCTACATACATTAATATTAAAGTTTATAGATTTTACAGAATAATACCAGAGTACCAGTCTTGTGTTATACATGGAGCCATCCATATTTTACATACGTGTCTATCGTTGAGTGCTTTATTCTTGGTTTATTTTTTCATGTAAATGATACCTCGAATAAGACTTAGATCCCGTATGTCCATGTATTCTTGTTTACCGTAGTTTTACTTATGTTTTAACGCTCGACAGCTAAAAATCGTAGATTAAAATAAATAATGTTGCTCCAAAATTTACCCATAAAAGTTTTTTTGAAATCCAACTTTACACATTTTACTTTACACATATTCGCATTATAGCAAAAGTAAACAAGTCCTTATTATTATTATTTTACTATAAGATACCTTACAATTGACAGCTAGAACGTAGCTAATTTATTATTGAAGAACTCATAATAATCATTATATTTATCAAAAGGTTATGTCACCGACTCACGTCTCGTTCGTAGAAATCCATTCCAGTTATAAAAGATGATTGATTCTAATAATGACACTGTTTTCAACTTTAAATGAAGGAGCCTAATATATCCATTGTTCAATTTGGTAGCGACACACGCACACATAAAGTATTTGTACTACTTCGACGGTAATGGGTACATTGTCTAACAATACAATATTGTTATTTTCAGATGTGGTTTGTTATTAGGACACAATCGAAGTTATACCTACCTATTCCTATAACTGTTACATAACATCTGTTTCATTATAATTACCGTTATTGTTAGTCAATTCATAGAGCCCCTTCTTTCAGTTTCACCTTACTTTTAAAAAAAATTGTGTAACTTTGGTTTGATATTCATTATGAACATTAAAATATGTCAGGATTATTCGTGATTAAGATTATTATAAATAATGTAAATGTGTCATAATTTTTGAGCATTATTGTTGGACTTTTAACTAATAAACTTATGAAACAACTGCAAGTGTGAGCATCATAACGATGTGGCAATATAAATATGGCTCAGTCCTCAGTTTCAGTAAGCTCATTTGATGCAATTAAATTAAAATTCGGAAATTCTGCGAAAAACGTGAATGCTGTGTTGATGTTTAACGCACCTTTGTGCCTCGGTGGTTTGCGTCACCGGCGCGGCAGGCGGTGCGTCCACGTCGGGAACGGGCGCAAAGCGGGCGCGGCAAGGCGCCGCCGCCCCGCTGTATGACAACCCCCGCGTCGCAACCGCTGTGACCTCGTGTTCACCTCACATGCGAGTCATGCGACTATTTATTACTTACCTAATTATGTTTTCTTAAGTTTCATTCAAGTTTTACCATATTATTTTCATAAATATTTACCATGAAAATACTGTGAAATTGTGATTTAAAATACTGACGCACTTTAAAAACATTTTGTGACATAGATTAATGTCACATTTTAAGTGTAATTAAACTCAATTTGCCCGCTTCCCGCCAATAACACCGATTTTTCATGCTCTTAGTCCAATTTTTCAACGTCAGCCGTACCAATTCTTTATGAAGTTATTGCCTGATTGATCATGAGATTGGAATAGGTATCTGTAGCGTTAAATATCACGAATACTTTTAAATAAAATTCTTTCACCTCTTAAAACTCGTATAATTTATAAGAAAAAAGTACCTATCATACCGTTGAATTTTTTAATTGTTTGATAGAAATATGTGTGTGTAGATTAAGCGGATTTAAGAGAAAAATGAAATGGATATAATACGTTTTTATTACGTGACTGACGCAGACAACTACACCGAAAGCACATTTATACTTCGTACCTATCATTCATACGTATTAAGCTATATATTGTATGTTTCCAAGTCTATATTGTGCCAATTGGCTATCAGCGTTTTTTCCCTATTTGTTTCTGTTAAAAACTTACATGTTTACAGTGCGCACACAAATAATCTTAAATTCGTTCACCAGACGAAACTATGTTTCCGCGAGAAGCGAGAAAAGTTATTTGTGTCACGCGAGATATTTAGACGAGAAACGTTAATCTCAAATCAAATATTGCAAGTGATTTTTCTATGCCAGCTTAGTTCTGTTTTCAAAGTTTATCATCTCATAAAACCTCGACTCTACAATAGTAATAAGATGGTACGTGATGTTAAATAATGTAATACTGTAAATAATAATGGGTGTGCTTATTATAAACTTCCGTAGATCATTAATTTTTACTCACATTGTTTGATAGTACCTAATAAATAAATAGAATTGAAATTAACTTGTTTTATCGCGTAAAAAGACTTGTAGTAGAGGTGTTCTTTTACAGTGAACCGTATAGTTAATTAAAACCATAAATTTTTGTACATATTTACGAGTATTATATTTCGTGTATATGGGAAACAGTATTTCGCAGTCGTGTTAGGGATTTGGAGTGACCTTAACGCGATAGAGTTGTTGAGCAAATTAGAGACACCGTGTACCTACAGTTTTATATTATTCCATTAACTATATAGATCCCTAGATATTTATGAAAACTAGTAAAGTAACGTATTTACAGCCAGTATGCCACACGTTTGGAGAACACGTACACCAGATAGATACACTAAAATATTCAGTACCTATGTGACTATAACAACGCACTTGGTTCGCTGCACACTTGAGATCCAAGACAACCAAGTTAAAACTGAAATGTAACATTTCTAAATTGTCAACCAAAACTTATTTTAAATTGTGATATGGTATTCTTCTCGGCTTCAGAGCGTGTAATAAATTTTAGCGATCTGCAAAACAGATGAGGTTGTCTGTCTGTTTTTAATGTTTCGTCTGTCAGAAGAAAAACATTGTTCGTTTTTCTGTTCACCTGTGGAAATCGTTAATCTAGAATAAAATATTATATTTCATAACAATATATACGTCTGCATATGACTTACTGATTAAAATAAGTAATTGTAGAAAAGATTTGTTGAGTTTGTCTCTTAGAAGAGACTTGTTATTTTTTTCGAGAATCGATTGTTAAGGCGATCATACTATCATCTACATACAAGTTTGTAAATTACCATCGGCTCGCGAAACACACTTGTCAGGTTTTTTTCTTCATATCACTGCAAGCGTTATAAAGTAAATTACTTTACAATGCTTTTAATATAATAATAATGTAAATATGCAATTAATAAACCTTTTGATGAATTCAATTCACAACTTCCACACTAGTATTATTACAATTTAAACGGTAAGTAGTAACTTAAAATTTAATTCAATTTAGTTTGCCTTATTTCGAGCCATTTTTAGACGTACGCTTTGCGTTGACCATGAAATAAGTAATAAAAGCAGGAAGAAACCGATTTTAGTAACTAGTGCTTTTATAAAATTATTAATAAAACTTTTTTTTTTAAATAATATGCTAAACAACGCTTCTCTATACTTTATATATATATATATACATACAATTAACCCTATCAAAGCTTCATCTTTACATATATAATTCAAATGGAAAGATTCCAAGATGTTTATCTAAGTTATTGTAATAATCGTAGATCATTAAATACCTACTAGTTTTTTTTTCATTATTGATCATTTATCTGCGTAGAATGATAATCAAGTCATATCAACCAATAAAGCATTAAAAGTAAATAAGCAAGCCAATTAACGTCTCCGGTTTGTGAAATACTCATCAAACCTATTCCTTCTCCTTCGTAGCACTTCACCAGGCAGTAAAATGTTAATGCACAAGCTAATAGTAATCACAAGACGAACAACACAATGCAAAAGAGAATCAATGAATACGATTGTCATAAAAACGAATAACGCATTAACTTTCTAATCACGTATTGTCACATTTGTTATACCTATCTTATTAATTATCAGATACAGGGTCGACAAACGTGTCGAGTGTATTGGAGTGGACAGAAGTTTCCACGAGTGTAAGATAAGAGCCGATATCGCCGCCACTCCTAAACTTGCTTTCTCAACATTAACTCAAAGTTTCTTTTATCATCCTCATCTATCATTTACGCTTTATCGTGATCTTTAAACCTCGGCTGGTTTGAACTCTAAACAAATTGTCGGGTTATACACGGTCACGATATTATTTGTTTATGTTTTTCCCAATCGTCAATTTATTTTATCAAGCACATAATTCAAACGGAACCCTGCTCGCTGATGAACCGCTGCTGACGCGGAGCTCTGCTCTATCTGGCTTAATTATATGGTACAAATAATTCTCATTATTGCTTACTTTAATTAAAGTAATAAAATTTTAATGAACTGTATTATATACTCGTATGTATTATGCTTTCGGCGCGTATGCGTAAAAATATATTAATAATATGCTCAGACAGTGGAAAATACAATCGCACTCGACACAGTTAACGGAAAGGAGCTCTCTTACGAATCCAGTTATTCGCTTAACCAAGTATACATCCTGATCCTTTCTCGATTGTACCTTCCTCCCTTTTAATGTGAGCTGTGAACTCATGTTGCAGGTATGTCATTTATGGTACTTGAACTGTATAATGATATATGAAATTATCTTTACAATGATGATATGATATTCGTAAATAACATGCAATTTGTATCCTATTTAGAGCAATATTAAAGAAAAACCTAACGTGAAAGTATTATTTTTGATAAATCGCTTTTTGGTGAATGAAACTTGTTATTTTATGGTAAGGGTAGTGATTTTTGTTCTGCGCAGTACGTGTTTGTATCGTAGACATGACATTGGGATTTTCCTGTAGTTGTAAAATGTCAATTTCAATAGACTACTAATCATTGGCTTTTACGTTTTTTTAAACACTAATGTGTAGAATGAATTATTGCGATATTTACCGACCCAAGGTACTACAGAAAAAAATATGATGCGTTGTTGCGTGATACATCACACAAACAAAGGAGTATAATTCAACAAATTGCGCTAATTAAACATGTTGATACGAATTATTGTTCCAATAATTATCTCATTTATATTTTTATTAAATATCAAATAAAGATAATAGAGATATATTCTTGATTAAATATTGTTATGTCCAAAATTACAAGTCAGATCATTAAAATTATTTTAGTGTTTAGTGCCGAAACCATGATAAAAGTTATAACTTTATTTAATGTCACGTTAGGAGTACAAAAGCGTAGGAGTGGAAGACTAAACATAAACGTTTTTAAAGTTGCAGGAAACCGTATAGTTATTTACATGTATCAGTGAAATCTTTTAGTAGTAAAATACATGAAAGGAAAGTAATAGATCAATGGCCAGGAAATCTTGTAATGCATGTTTGTATGCAAATCTATAGGCAATTTCTCTCAATTTGAACACATCGATTATTTAAGTGTATATTACCCAATGCTCCGCTAATAGTTTCACTTTCTTTATGCATAACTAGTTACGTTCTGTTTAAAAACAATGTAGAAAAAACTTCTATACTTATCCTTGATAGTAATACTAATATATCATAGTTTTAATTTATGATTAAAAACTGGAGCAACCAGCTTACTGAATTTGTGGATAGTAAATTATGTAGTATAGAACAAAACATTATACAAAGATCTTTAGTATACCTACGTGTGAAACTGAAAATATTTATCATCCGCCGATCTTTAAACATTTTAGCACATGTATTTATCTCTACAGCATGTTCAATACATTTTAACAAGAATCTTGAGCCATTATTCTAGATTCACGTTTATTACACAAAATTTTACAAGCAATTTCTAATGTATAAAAAAACAGCAATACGAGATAGCTAAGTAATACCGTTATTATTAAAATTTTCATCTTGTTATAAACGACAAGGTTTTAATGTTCGCGTACCCATACCTATATAGCCTAGCTACATACATGAAGAACGTTTGAAAAGTTTTATTTTTTAATTTTTTATATACTAATACGTATAGGTACTGGATATAACTGATAAGTGTAATAAAAAGTCTCAGCAATGTTATCGACGTTTCACGTTTTTAGCTTTACTACCTCATATTTTAGCAACAATTGTTGCGATCTTTAATAACTCCAGTCATAAAAAAAATGTTTCTTCTATTTCAGCTACACTCATCACTGCAACAGCGGGTACCTGCTATGGATGGCCCTCACCCACGCTACTCAAACTACAAGAACCAGACAGCCCTATACCAACTACAAGCGACGAGAGATCATGGATAACTTCCATAATGATCTTGTGTTCAGCGCTGACACCTGTACCCTCTGCCTACTTGGCGGACCGCTGTGGGAGAAAAACGACACTACTTCTCGGAGCAGTGCCGTTCATCATCGGTTGGGTGCTGGTCATCGTGGCTAAATCTGTAGCTGTCCTGTACGTAGCTCGAATGTTCTCTGGCCTCGGCTATGGTATCGTCTATACAGTTGCTCCTATGTACACAGGAGAGATCGCTACAAACCAAGTTCGAGGAGCACTCTCCACTCTCATCACATTAATGAATAAAGTGAGTATTCGCAAATTATTATTATCTGAAATGAATCGCACATAATATTTTTTAGATACCGCAATAAATCGCATTCAGCACAGAGACACATTAAAATACATGAGCCATACCAGGTGTTCATAAATTATTCATCAATTGTAAATAAAATAGTAATTCGTAATGATATTCTTAGTGATCAAGTAAATTAATGTGTTTGCCCAAACCCGATACACTGTTGCCATGCCTGCTAATTAAAAAAGTATGACAGTTTAGTCCGATTCTACATAGCCGTCCACAGGTGACTGAAGTACCGTAATCCGTTTGTTTAAAAACAAAATAAGGCTTCGTAAAAAAAATCTAATACCCACATAAGTACTCAAATACTCCACTGCATACCAATGATCATCAATCACTCATTGTATATAACAGTAGACGGATTCATGTCTATAGTGATGCAAAGTAAAAAAATATTCGAATTCTCCGTGTACCTATCGCTTGATTAATTATGAATTAACGATAAAGTTTAATGACAGTCAATCAAGTTCAATAGAACAATTGATTAATCACATCCCTGTGCAATTATTCATTTGGAATAGAGTTCCAATAATCTACCATATCCTCAGCAACGTCAACGCGAATGTAATCATTCATCGTCGTTCGTGAACGGCACCAAATCTTCTAATGTTCTCTATTTCCTACTGCATGAGGTTGATTTTCAATTCTAGCTTCAGACATACGTTTTCTAAACAATATTCCTAGAATCACACGGTATGTACGTAGTTGTGCAACCGATAAGTGTACGGTTTCCTTTGTAAGACTCCATTGCACTATATGCAAACAATCTTCATCTTGTTATGTGAACTTGTAAATTGCTTACACGGTAATGAAGTGTATGGTCCAATGTAATAAGTATAAAATATTTGCTTATTTCACTACATTTTACAGTTCCAAACTTGACTCTCTTGAACTGAATATTTAAAAAAATTATCACATTTGTATTAGTAGCCACTATTTTATTTATTCAGAACTGGTTCACTTAGGTAGATAATAAAACACCTTGCATTAGTCATTTACCACTCCAGCGTGTTAAAGAGAGTTAGTAAAGAATAAATATACATAAACTTATCTTGAGCAGTTAAAGGTTCACAAGATAACAAATATGAGTATGTACCATAAAATGCTTTCACAACGCAAAATATACTAAATACGCAGCGAGTATAAACGTGATTATTTTATTATTGAAACATGTGCTCCTTTCAGTTCGTCTTAGTCGCACCAACCAGCTTTGAATATGTTTCTTTTGAATCGTTCCTGCTTTCCTCTATTCCACCGGATCTAAGCTGACCATATTTACCAACAGCCATATCTGGTAAAAACCTCAAGCGAACACATGCCTAGTCTTGATACGCCTATCTCCCATTGATCTCAGTTCAGGATAATCAGGAAGCCTCTGACAAATCTATATGGCAGCCAGGCATTACATTGAAAGGCTCTTACAGTTCATGTCACATTCAACGTCAGCTCTCAACTTCAATTATAAGCTATTCAGATATTTAGTGAGATCTACTGACGATAATTTATTTCCCATTGTATTGTTCTATTTGCACGTAATTAAAGCAACGAGCACACGAGCTGCGCCGTGAAACGTGACTCATTGGCTTAATTGTGTACTGCATACTGTTTAATGCAAATATTATATGCGAAAAGCATTTCATATATTATTATATTTACTTCACATCTAAAATGGTAACAAGATTTTGCTAAAACATCTAATTTAGTGTCTGGCACATATGTAGATACTGAATTTATGTTATATTTAAATACTTTAAGCCTGTTTACGACAAGTAGATATAGAATTTAGTACAATGTTAGTGTGACTCTAATTTAAAAAAACAATTCTTCAATCATTGTTGGATTATTCTACAAAAAACATAAGCCCGTAAAAGCACAGCAATAGACATAACATGAATTTCGTTTTTGTATAAAAATAAGATTTTAAAATAGGTAACGATAAAATTCCATCTTAATATCAAACTTTAATGATATGCAAAACTAGAACAGTGCAAAATTTACAATATACAAATATTCTTTTTGTTTGTGTAACCAGAATTGGAGATTTAGTTCATAAAATAAGTACATCGTATAAAAAGATTAGGATATTTTATCATAATACTGAACTGTTTTGAATCATGTTATTCATGTAGATTTATAGTAGGTACATAATATTTCGGTTAAATTAATACGCATGTGAGATATGTTTTCTAAAATATTTTTATTTTGTTTTTCCAGGTCGGTATTCTTGCCCAGTACTGCATCGGTCCTTTCGTGTCGATGCCAACACTCGCCGGTATCAACTTGATCCTGCCTATCTCTTTTGTACTTAGTTTCATATTTTTGCCGGAATCTCCTTACTACTACTTAAAATATGAAAGAAGTGAAAGGGCTGAACGGTCCCTAACAAACTTACGCAGTGGTGATATTAGAACTGAACTGAAGAGCATAGAATTAAATGTCCAAGAGGACATGAAAAACCGCGGAACATGGGGTGACTTGGTCACCGAAGCCACTAATAGAAAAGCAATGTGGATTACTCTTGGAATATTTACTATACAGCAATTATGCGGAAGTGCTGCCGTGGTTGCGTACGCTCAAACTATTTTTAACTACGCTATGAGGCCATCAAATTTAACTCTTAATGCCACTGTTGTTACCAATGAATCTGGAGGTGTATCCCTTCAACCTTATCAAGAATCCATCATTCTTGGATGCGTACAAGTTGCCACTTGCGTACTGTCCGTCATTCTTGTTGATCGTGTTGGAAGGAAGCCACTTCTATTGCTGTCGGCTCTGGGAGTTGGATTGATGAATGCTACAATCGGTACATATTTTTACTTCGACCACACAAATCCTGCAGTACTGACAAGTTTGAACTGGCTGCCGTTAGCATCGCTCCTCGTATACATCGTTTGTTATGCTATTGGGTTATCAACCGTACCCTACGTCATTATTGGAGAAATGTTCCCGACTAACGTCAAACTATATGCTTCTTGCGTCGCTCACATTTACACCGGAATATCTATGTTCGCCGTACAAAAACTGTTTCAGGTAAGAATATTTTCATAACGTACATTATAAAATTAAACTTAGTGTTTACTAAACATGTTTAAAATACCTAAAGGACAAAGGTATCCCTAATCAAAATGAACAAAAATACATACTCTATGTACATTATTTTTTATTATTTCTACTTCTGTATTTCTTCTTCTATTTTATGTGCATAATATAATACACAAATACTAGTAATTTGGTTAAAAAAAAATCTGTCCAACATCACGTAAAACACTCGCGCATGCTTGTTACTCTGTACATATTTGGCTCAAACACAAATTTTCTCATTACAGGTCGTTGGAGATGCGTACGGAATTTACACAGTATTCTGGGGTTTCGCTACCTTCTCTTTTATGGGCCTCGTATTCATGATCGTCATACTACCAGAGACAAAGGGCAAATCATTCGCCTGCATTCAAGCGCAGCTGCGACGCGAGGTAGCACGGGACAACGCTAAGAAACTAGCGACTGTGGAGTACTGACGCACCGGAACACCGGATAACTTCTCACTAGTTTAGCTTAAGCTTTACTTTAATGTGTTTTAAGGGATCAAGCATATCGGCAATGCCAGTTAAGGATATTGATACTTAACGTTTATTGTACTTTTAGCATAGAATAATGTAACAACGTACAGTTTTTTCTATAAAGTATTGTAACACTATTACAAAAGTAGCCTGTGTAAGCAGAATAGTGGGAGGAGGGTTGGCGCCAGGAAGCTTGCGCCAGAGAAGGCAGAGAAGTCCTCGGGGTCGTAGTCGTCGGGCAGGGCTCGCGAACTAATCACCTTTGCGTACAGTTTAGCGGAGTCCTTCGCCGTTCTCGTTTTGTTCGGACTATTAAAATCGACCAGGTACAGACCGAAGCGGGACCTGTAAATGCATTTACAACTGTGAACATGTGTGAAATTAGACATTTCTGACTGATTGATGAGTTTTATTCTATCCAGAAAGACATTAATGGTTAGTTTTAAGCTTGCTATAACTATTAAAGATAGTCAAACTTAAATGTTTATATTATATATAAATATAGAAATGTTGTTAAGGAATATCATCTGTCTTATATATTATGTAACATGTAATATGTATGTACATAATGTAGTAAGAGATTTTATGATTTTTTTGTGATTCAACAATAAATTGCTACAAAACATTATTTACGAGATCCAATATTTATCTTTTATAAATTGCTCAAAACGAACGCCGATGGGACCTAATCCATAATAAAAGGGCCCAATCAGGCGCAATCAATAACACATTTCTGTTAGAACACTAAAAAAATAACATTATATAAACCAAATGTTTGAAAAATAATGATCATTGCTATTTGATTTAGAAGTAACTAATGTTACTCTAGTAAATCAAAGTGGCAAGAATTATTAAACGATAAAAATAAACATAATTATCGCATCTACTTATTTTTAATTAAAATTCTAGATAGTCTTTTTTTAAGTACATAATTATGAAGCTTTGAACATAAAGATTTAAATTGTAAATACACTAAAAATAAAAATAATTCTCCGTTAGTAAAATAGTTTACAAATATACGCAAGTATATAAATATTCAAGCTAGGTAAGCACTTATGGAAAGAGATTCTACTGACTATTTTAATGGAAAACCTTTGCCAAAAAGTATCTTTATTTTGTGGATATTTATTCTAATCGTATATACGTGTTGTATGTTTACATAACCGAAACATCTATCTTGACTCTGACGAATAAGGTTTGCATAACAGGTGAAATATCTCAAGCATACAATTGTAGTCATTTGAACGAATCAAAGTTGGCCGCAGAGGTACAGTGCTGGGCGAGTAAAATTAACAGAAGCCCATCACATAACCTTCTTGGTGAAAAGCAAAATACAATTTCAAACAAATTGTTTGTGTAATTATTTGTGAAAAACTTTGAGAGTCATAAAATACGACAAAATGTAGCGTCGTCGACGACACAAGGCGTAACGTAATTGGCAGTTATATCACAATAAAGAATGATTTTTTTGTTATAAATGTTTTCGGACTTATGAAATGGAGAAGCATGGGCAGTGCTTCGATATAAACATGACGTTAGTCTTAGAGATAAAAATATCCTAAGTGACAGAGAACCGCGACCGTTACGCAAATTGCACTACACAATTGCCGTGTGGACCGAGGGCCCATATTTGCCACATCAAGAAATATTTGATGTTATGACAAAAAAAATGCGTATCTTGAAGCTTGACTCCAACTCATATCTTCTAAAGACATGTTGGCGACTTTGCTTATCGAGTTTAGATGTAAAAATACATTAACCTAAATAGCATCAGTTAATTTGTGCCAAGCCGTGTATTTTTGCACCGTTTATGAACGGGTGTATCAAATTATTCATAAATAGCCACTGCTGTGCACCATACAATATGGGAAACGACGTACATTAATTTATTATTTATGTGATAACATCAACCGTCTGTTCCAATAGTAGTCTGAAGTCCAAATATGATCTTATAAATAAGCGGTACAACACAACGCTCCAGAATATTTCAATTTCTACCGTTAGCTTTAAATTTTAGCGATTCGTGTTTAAATTGAAATACCTATTTCAAATGCCTAAAATGGTCACAATGAATTATGAATTGACATCGTCAAACACTGAAATGTAACTTTGTATGTTATATATATTACATATTCATCATTATGATTAGTAACGACAGAAGGGAAAGCACCTCAATGTCTATATAATACATATGACGCATGACATGATAGGTATATATCGAAAAATTTAATAGAATCTAAGATAAATACTTACACGTAACCATCATCCCATTCGAAGTTGTCCATCAGACTCCACGCAAAGTAACCTTCGACAGTGCTCTTGTCTTCATGAATCGCGTGAAGCAAAGCATTTAGGTAATGGCTATAGTAGGAAACTCTAGCTTTGTCCTGCAAACCACTGAAGTCTGCGTAGCCATTTTCCGTAACTATTATGGGAATATTGTTGTAAGTTTGTGTGATCCAGCGGAGAAGGCGTCTGAAGCCAAAAGGCACCACCTAGACATGAAATAAATTTATATTTATTTATTTACAAACATTTAGACTTGGTGATAGTTTTTTGTGCAGTTCATTTTTTAAAGACTTCTCCCGCATTATGAATAAACATCCTGTGTCGCAGGGGACTTTACAAACATACTGAAACGGACACACAGAACACCCAGGTTCGGGGCAACAATCCGTGGATCACACAAAGTGTTGTACCGCGTGGGATTTGAACCCACGACACTTGGTGCAGTAGCAAACGGCATAGCGACCGTTGAAACCACTAGGCCAACCGTGCAGTCAGTTTTCTTTTAACTGCATTTTTGTTTATTATTACAATTGGGTTATATACCTACCTATTAAATTCATAATAGCAAACAAAGATCGCACATCTTTGTCTTACGTAAAGTCACATATAGGGTAGGGCATACGACCATTACCGGCAAAGACTGCTTAAATACCATTAAGAACCTATACTATCAAAACCGAACGACACGTCGTCATCTGTTCCAGTATAATAATAATAATCTTTATTCATACAAAGGTTTGTTCACAAAATAATGACCATATTTTAAATTTACATACTAAACGGCATGCTGTAGTGGATCCTTTATAAAACTTCATTTGTAGCGGTTTTATAACTATTTGTGGTCACCCAGAGGTCGAAATTCGAGACAATAACTCTTTTTTTTTAAGTTAGAACTTTTAGGGTTTCTTTTGTCTAAGGCTATTACACCTCATTAGAGCCACGATTTCGTTAATCAAAGATTTCAGTATGGCTACTTTTGACTCAGTATGACAGTATAGACAAAGAAATAATACAATCTTTTTAGTTTGACTTTGACATACATATAATTGTATATATGTATGTGTGTGGAAAGTTATTCTTATTAATTTAGTTTTAGGCATTATTTAAAAAAATAAGAGGGTACAAAGGTTTTGCTTCAAGTATTAATACAAGTACAGTACAGTACATGAAGTATTGTTCACATACATCAATATTACATTGTCTGCTGTAGGTATACGAATAGTCAAGACAACTTTACCGCAATAAACACATAGGCTATAGATAAACTACGTTCTTCCTCCTCATCTTTGCTTTTGCTGTTGTTCGTGTAACAACAGTAATAAAGATTTGACGTCAACACACTGTGTTTTAATACATTTATCTGTTGTGTGTTCATAATTCCTTACTCGAGCCTACTATAATTAAAATAAATACGATAGAAATGTGTAAATATTTAAATACTTCGTAGAAATCTTCGTGGGGGAAATAACAAGTATTTCCCCAATAACTTGCCTGCATGTGCCAAACATTGTGGTTGTGGTTGAAGCGGTCGCCGCGCCGCTTTCTAAGTCGCAAGTGTTGTGGGTTCAAAATGTTCAAATCCCAACAACACTTTGTGATCCACAAATTGTTGTTCTGAGTCTGGATGTTTTTTGTGTCCGTTTCATGTATGTTTGTAAAGTCCGACTTGGGAATTCCTATTGCGGTAGTTGTCTTTTTTTTTAAATAGGTAATTGAGCTGACAAGAAGCAGATAAACTTAAAGAAGGGACCGTTAGTTTGGTGGTTATTGAATCTGACTACTAACCCAGATGTTGTGGGTTCGATTCCCGAACAGGACAAATGTTTGTATGATGATCACGATCACTTATTTTGTGTCTAGGTGTAATTTACTTTTTTATCGCTTACCATCAGGCGATACGTCTGCTCGTTTGCCTCCTCCTATATAATAATAAAAAAAAACTATAATTGCGTATGTTATCAGCAGCCTAGTTATCTTACTACAGGCTTTGTGTAGTTTGGAATCAGAATACTTATTTTATATTAAAGTACTGCTTAGTATGCACTTTAAATACCATTTACCTTGAGCCATGACGAAGAAGAGCCCGCAGGCCACTTAGGATCCTGTACTCTTATGACGCCCACGTCGTTTTCATGTGAAGGTATAGCCCCCACCTCTCCATCAGCCTTCGAGAGTAGGTATGTGGTATAATGATTTAAACCAAAGAAATCAGCGGTTCCTTTAATATAGTTCACTTCTTCAGGACTAAACTTCGGAAGACGAGACCTTGTGTAGTTCTGCTGAAGACTCTTTTCATCAACCAGTTTGATTAGTTCTGGTGGATAATTACCTTCCTTGGAGTAAACGGGATGCGCATACCAGCCCAACTGAAATAAGCAAAGACAACTTTTGTCATATTATTGTGTTAATATCAAAAAACTTAGTTTGACTATCAAAAATAATAATAAAAATCCTAAAAGTTGTGGTCAAGCTTTATCTGTCGCGGTTTATGTAACCGAAACATAAGGAACACAATTGATAAAATACCGTGGGAGAGCCATGCTTCGGAGTGATACCACGGCCTCAAAAAAAACCGGTGTGAAACAACGCTTGCGATGTGTTTCACCGAGTGAGTGAGGATACCGGAGGCCCATACCCCAACTCCTCCCCTCATCCCCCAAAGGCCGGCAACGCACTTGAGACGCCTCTAGTGTTGCGGGTGTCCATGGGCTGCGGTAATCGCTTACCATCAAGAGTTACGTCTGCTCGTATCGTAGATCCATATTGGGATTCAATAAATAAAACGATAAGTCATTTTCTATTTCCTTTTCTTTGCAACAAACACTAACCACATCCATTTGTTAGTCAGTAAAAGGATTCTTTCTGACGATAACTAATGAACTAGAGAAAGAAAACCGGTCAAGTGTGTATGTGTACGTATGTGAGTAGTCAACCATAATAGCACGTGGATATAGAGGCGAGATTGGTATTTATTTATTGCTATGAATAATGTTTACTTATTGTTTCGTTAATTTTGCACGAAATTTTCGAAGTAAGCACATTTTAAGCCTCTAACTCGTTAACTAACAAAGTTATCCTTACAGTTTTCCTACGAAGTTCCTCACATGAACCACAATCAAAATTTTTTTTTTAATTTTTCAAGTCGGCCGATTAGCTTTTAGACAGAAGGGTTAAAAATGCGCTTTAAAGCTGAATATCTCGCAAACGGATACCTTAATCAAACAATCGTCCTAGCAAACTCTCAATGTTTTTAACAGACCTATCTAATGATATAGACGCGAGAAAAAGACAGATCTTATAATCTCTCACGGGTACGTTAATAGTTTGTGTTGTGATAAGTGAGATAACTTATTATAATGCTCACACACCAGTGAAGTTGTAACAATTAAATTTAATTCTGGTTGTACAACAATATTTGAAGAAGGATATGTAAACGTAAGCTGTTAAAATCCATATTATGTACTTCAGATGGCAAACAAAGTTGTTTTATTAAAGCAATCAGTTCGTCTTCCCTTAGTATCTGTTGTTATTTCGTCAAAAGCGGATATAACCAGATTTCACGAAATGTTATTTGGTTCTGTTCATATAATATTTAATGGCTAATCTTTTGCCACCAACTGGGACTTTAGGAAACATAGATACACCCCACCACATAATAAATTGGGTATTAAAAAAGACCCGTTACATGCACTACCAGTAGTGGTGAAAACCGGTGATGTCAAGGGTCCAGAACGCGCTGGGTTCTGTAACTCTGGTCCGTCAAAACATCACTAAATGAGAGGTCTTTAGAAATAATTAATTATTACAAAAAGATAAATTTCAAAAACTACAAGAAGAAAGCGTCAAAACTTTTAAGAAAATTTATATAGTCTATGACACCTACGTCATTAGCAATTGACTCACTGGTAATCGATTCAGTAGTTTAGCCGCTGAGATAGAAATCACAAACATACATAGACTACCAAAACTATTACTTTTGCTAATTAATCACCTTCGAAGGTACGGGCTACGCTAACAACTAGACCAACGAGGCATTCGAGACAATGGTAAACAAGATTTATGAATATTATATTAAGAAATATAATAAGTTTATAAGATACCGTACATTATAAGTTAATAAGATTTTTTTTTTACACACAACGCCGTCTCGTCCCAAGCTAAGCAGAGCTTGTGTTACAAGACAACTGATATAAATACATATATACTTTTTTTGTAAATACATACATAATATACATAGAAAACACCCAAACTCCGAAACAAATATTTGCAGATCATATAAACATTTATTCCGACTCGGGAATCGAACCCTCGTAGACCTCAAGCTTAGCAGTCGCATACGTTACCACTACGCCACCGAGGCAGTCATTAAAAAAAATATTGTTATTAAACCTTTTTAAGGCGAGGCATTCCTATGTACAACAGTGGACTGTTATAGTTAAATGATGATAATTAATATTAAATGTACTCGTATTATAGTCATACTAGTTGATACTTACATGCGCTATCAAGTACAACTCAGCTGCTTCTCTGTCTTGTGGCGTGTTAGTTTTAGGTTCAGCCCAGTTAGAATCCAAAGCCATTCCAATTTTACCTAAAAATCGTATATAAAATCAGTTTGCAAGATGTGCACATAGAATTTAGAACGACTGATAAGAATATTGGATACCTTTGTTAACGTGGCGGTACTGCTCGTTGAAAAGATGGTACACGCTAGCATGAGCTTTTAAAAGGTTGTGTGTGCACAGGTATTCCGCAATACCATGCCGATTCAAAGCTGGTGCTCTGTAGGTACCTCCATAACCTTCCAAACATGTTTGCATAGGCTCATTGAAAGTTACCCAATACTTTACTCTGCTTGCAAAGTTGTCGAACAATATCTTAGCGTAATCTGTATAATAATCCACAATATGAGCATTACTCCATCCTCCTATATTCTGGAGTTTCTGCGGCATATCCCAATGATATATGGTGATCATAGGTGTAATACCGTACTTTATTAGTTCATCAATAAGATTGCTATAATACTGTAAACCCGCGGCACTTACATTGTTTGTAAGTCCAGACGGCAAAATGCGTGGCCAAGAAACTGAAAATCTGTATACATTAACTCCAAGTTCGTGCACCATTTCAGCATCCCTTTTATAAAGGTGGTATGAGTCGGCAGCTACATCTCCATTTGACCCATCTTTTACAAAACTTGTATTAGTGTGTACCAGATGATCCCATATACTTTCGGATTTACCTGAAAGCACAATTTGCTGGTTAAATAACAGCAGAAAATTGGGCATTTCATTGAGGTTCATATAGGAAAAGCTATAACTATTTGAATACCATCAGCATCCCATGCACCCTCGATTTGGTAAGCTGCAGTAGATACCCCAAACAAAAAGTCTTGTGGAAACGTGTAATTCGATTTTGAACCTCCAGAGAAGTTTAAAGTTTCAGCGTTCCTGGCAAACAAAAATTAAGCATTATAAATGATGATTAAAATTACCGAACTATTGGTGGTATATTATGTACTCATATATTATTTTGATTCTATCTATTGCTAAGAAAAGCAAATAATAGGAATAAAGCGGTGTTACCAATTTAGCAACTTGTTTTCTAAAATGCTGCTCATACCATTAACATTCGTTGTAGCGCAAGAAAAATCAACCACGGCCATAACTTAGGAACTTATCTGAGAATTTTCAGAATATAAATCAAAAGAGTTTAAAGGGCCAGTTTGTTTTCTAAAGACTGGTTAGATAAGTCGCTCTCAGATGATGAATACGTTTTTAGTCAACTTAAAAAAATTAGATCTCAGTCATGAAATCAGGAGTAAATTGTTCCAATTGCTGGTTTCCTGATTACAACACTCGTTTTAAAATAAAAACACATTATTCCGCTCAAATAACGGATTTAGTGTTCTTACGGAAAATGTTCAAGGAATTAGCAGATGTATCGGAACTTCTTGGCAAAATAGGCCTGTGTGTGCCTTAATATTCCTGCGTAAGCCAAATCTATTGCTACATTCGGAACTGCGTATAAACAAAATTCATATAGAATACGGGCTTGTAGTGCTTACAATGGTGCATGTTGGGAAATTCGTGTGAATCTGTTTTTAACTAGTCTCCCAAACAGTAGTCTGTTACTATTACTTCACGAATAGTCGGATAATCACGCACATGGATTTGTTAGCTACCTTAAGAAAGTATGTATTATATAATTAAAATGTTGTCATTTGGATATTTGTGGTAACTTGTAATTGGCCCTCATCATGTTATTCCTTTTATTAGAGTTTCATAAAAATGTAAAATAAAATAAAAGTCGCTAATTTTTTAAAAAATCTTAATTAATCTGTAAAATCACCAGAAGAAGGGGAAGTTCAAGAGGGATTAGAGGTTTGAGTAGGAACCTGTGTAGATGTGGAGGAGCTTGCACATACCTACGTCTTGACGACGACTAATAGGGAAAATCTGAAATAACTTATAAAATAGAAGTAAGGGATAAGAAACACTTAAGAGTAAACAAACATGAAATGATAATGACGTCAATGCCTTTTCAAAAGCGCGCGCAAAATGGCGGCCTTTGAACAGCTCAAATTTAGTCAGTGTTTTAAATTTCACTTTGAAAATTAGTTTAATATTTTCAAGTCTAATATTTTTTTTTCTATGTTATAGAGACGTAAATTATCTAATTAAGAAATTTAAAAAAACATGCATATTACATATTAGGATTATAGATAAAATAACAAGCCAAGGTAAAATCAAGCGTCAAAAGAATTGTACGCTTGTTACTAAATGATATATATATATATATATACACTCTTAATATATTTATTATGCCATTCCATGAATATAATTGTGCTTATACACATCATACAAAAACAAAACTTAATTTCCTTGTTGACTGATTACAGTTTTCGCTTTATTTAAAAAAATTGTTTGGAAGAGCTAACTGCGGTAAGCAGTTTCATTATAAACAGGTTTAATATTGTTGAGGTATAATTTATTCTGAGTTAACGATCACTATCATTCTGTTTGGAATTTCGACGCACTAATTTTCGGATGGGGAAAAGATTGAAAATAAAAATATTAGACGCTAAACTTGTTTTATAATATTCTGAGATTTATTTTACCCAGCGTTCTCTAAACCCAAACTAAAGTTATTTTGCAGGATATATTCTAGAATATGTAGATATATGCATATTACACATAAAAACAACCTGATAATAATGCATACGACTTACTACGCCCCCAAAGGTCGTCAAGTATTCGTTACACCTTTAAAACTAGTTTCATTTATTTTTCTAATAAAAGTGATAAGTCTAACGATATCAAGTACCTACCATAGTAATAGTACCTACCGACAATATCCAACTTGTAGTACACTTTATCGGACTTTTTTAATTACCCATGATCATCAACGGCCTTTAATAGTCCACTGTTTCTTTTTCTTATTTTTTTTTATTGAGTATGGGGCAAACGAACATAGGCCTCGCCTTAGAAATGAGGTTTAGGCCTTGCATGGATACAACACTGGGCAAACAGGTTGATATAAGGTTCCTTTGAAATTTTCCTTCTCTTTTGCAGTAATTTTGTTTAACATAGTTTGCTTCTTTTGTCGTCGCTTGCGACTTATGTATACTAATATAATAAAGCTGAAGAGTTTGTTTGTTTGTTTGTTTGAACGCGCTAATCTCAGGAACAGCTGGTCCGATTTGAAAAATTCTTTCGGTATTTGATAGTCCATTTATCGAGGAAGGCAATAGGCTATATATCATCACGCTACTACTAACAGGAGCGGAGCACCAATGAAGAATGTTTCAAAAACGGGGGAAAATTTTCACGCTACGGGCAATATAAGACGCAAACGAGGTTGCGTGGGTCAGCTAGTTATTCATAATACGTCAATACATGTACAGTACGTCATTAGAAAACTCTAAACTAGGCCGTGCCTGTATTTGCGACGCTTTTGTAAGCTCTTATAAAGTAAATTTCATCAATGAAAATGTCACTCGGGAATATTATCTTTTTTTTTTGGATGACAGATGTCAGATTGATTGACAGATAGGTAAATAGGTTTTTTAGTCCTAATAAAAATAGGTAAAAAACTTTTTAAGTTAAACGGTTTTATGTTAAAAAAAACATACATTGCAATGTTTAAGATAAATGTACTAAAAAATAATAAAATAGATACAGTCGTGGGAATTATAAACATATGCATAGACTAGACTAAAATAAAACCGTGGGGTTAACATGGAGTGTATAACTATTGGAATTTCCATGAGCAAGAAAATAGTAAGTAATTTCCTCACCGTCTGCGGGCCAACTGCCTAACGACGAATTTAACGATTCTTCTATCGCACATTAAGTCGATAATTTGTAGACAATTGACGTGCCCCACGGTTTTATTTTATTCTAGTCTATGCATATGTTTATAATTCCCACGACTGTATCTATTTTATTATTTTTTTGGTTTTTAGTACATTTATCTTAAACATTGCAATGTAAATTTTTTTTTAACATAAAACCGTTTAACTTAAAAAGTTTTTTTACCTATTTTTATTTTCTAGTTTTTAGTTTTTATTTCGCATTCTGTTTATTTCATTTAGTGCTTCATTATTGCAAGGTTTCTTGCCCGTTAGTTTATTGCAGTCCAACTCCTCTATACGTAGTCCCTGCAAAGATCTTTCATTTGATACCTATATTGATGGGATTGATAAAACCTACGTTATCCGCCATTTTGTAGCGGCCGCCATCTTGAATTTCAATTTTTTATAGTATATTGTATTCTGCTTGTTGAGCCCTTTCATTTGATACCCATATTGATGGGATTGATAAAACCTACGTTATCCGCCATTTTGTAGCGGCCGCCATCTTGGATTTCAATTTTTTATAGTATATTGTATTCTGCTTGTTGAGCCCTTTCATTTGATACCCATATTGATGGGATTGATAAAACCTACGTTATCCGCCATTTTGTAGCGGCCGCCATCTTGAATTTATAATGATAATGAATAAACATAATTGTATTGTCACCAAAATCCAAAGTGTATATAAAATTTCACATTAATCGGTTGACAGGAAGAGGGTGAAATTTGAATTACTAAATTTGACCCAAGAATAAAACAAACGGGGTGAGCTAAATAAAACCGTTTAAAAACATGTATTGTAGTATTGAGGTATTTCTTTTTTGTAATACTAGAACTAATATAAAGATTTATAAACGTAACTGATATTACATATTACATAGCAGGTATTACATTTTCTTACCATTGTTTAGTTATCAACGTCAAATGGCACAGTAAAAGATAATTACATAATTACGACAATGGCTCATCGTTTTTGTCTAGTTACTATTCTGCGACCATGAAAACGATCAGTGATCAGAATTATTATTTCATCAGACTATTATCTAATAAGTAAACAAAATAAATATTCGTTATTTTAAGCAATGTTATAACTTTTTTTTTTTAATCATTTTCATTATTATTTACTGGCAGATAATTACCTGAAAGTTTATTAAAACTAGTGAAACTGATTCTTAATGTTTTTAATTATATTATCTATTAATTATACGAAAATATACAACTTTACAAACACCTAAAATGTAATAAAGAACAATCAGACGTAGAAAATAATTTAGAGGATACCTATCTACATCTCCGAGTAATATAATACTCGTATATTAAAGAAAGATCACACAGTCTATAAATAACTAAAACAATAGTAACAATTGAAGTGGTATGATATCGGTGCTTCAATTTTAATTTTATCAAGAGTCAGATAATGATAAAACAAAGACAGCACGTTTCGCCTAGTGGTTTAAGCAGTTAATCAGCCACGCCCGTCGCTTTCTACTGCGCTGAGTGCTGTGTGTTGAAACCCCCACGGAACAACACTTTACTACTGCTGTACTGATAATATCCGTGCGTTTGTCCAGATCATTGTCTGACTTCTTCAGTCCTTCGATTCATATTTTGTGTGTCCTGATGTCGGTATAGACTTTGTCCTGTGCCAGTTCCAGTGAGATTTAGATATTGTTCTACGATATGTTGCTTGTATCTTTTATAGTCATTTCTTATATGCTTATTGGATATCTTATAAAGTGCAGAGAGTTCATTTTCCATAGACCGCGATGTGTTTTTAGTTTTCTGTAGTTCTTTTAGTCTTTGTAATAGAGTCGTTGTTCGAACTGACATTATTTTATGACGATTATGTTCCTTACTCATGAATCGGGCCACCCTTAAGCTAGCGTTTGTAATACTGTTGTCGTAATTTATTTATACTAAGAGGTTTTCTTGACGAACCAATGGATTAGAGAGCATTGTGGCCTATCCACATTTTATTTCTTTCTCCTTGTATTTTGATATATCTTCTTCACTTCTTAATTTACTTATTTCAAAACTTTATGCACACATGTGCATAATGTTTTGAAACGGTCTCACAGTAAACCGGTGTGAAACAACGCTTGCGCTGTGTTTCACCGAGTGAGTGAGGATACCGGAGCCCATATCCCCCAAAGGCCGGCAACGCATTGGGCACGGCTCTGATGTTGCGGGTGTCCATGGCCGGCGGGAATCTTACCATCAGGTGATACGTCTGCTAGTTTGCCCGCTATTCCATAAAAAAAAAACAAAAAAATAATTCAAAATCCAAAGTTACTTCCTGATCGCCTTGACCGTGACCGCGTTATAATAGGTATTTCTACTCATAACAGGTAAGTAGGCACTGGTAAATATAATTATAATACATTTACTTAGTAAAACATAAATGTCATATGTTCCTCAGTAATCGTTAATACTACTATTTACACTGTTAATATTATACCTATTCAATCTTTCAGCTAACGTGTTAAAGATATACGAAATATCTGTTGAATATCTATTGAATACTTCATATGGTACACTATTATAATCCGTGTCACAAGTTGATATTTGACATTGCCAATGGCATTCCTTTAACAAACGATCTCTTTAAATAACGAGGTGCGATGTCGTAATTATTATTCATTAACATTGATTTGTTTATTTTCAAAAGTCAGGGACTAAACATTTTGCGATTATCTACTAACTACGTAAATAAAAATGAATCGCTAAATGTTTTGCTAAGCGAAAAACTTTAGCACTGCTAGACCAATTAGGTTATTTCTTTTTAATATTTCCTTTAAAGCACAAGAAATCTTCTAATGGAGAAAAAAAACATGAAAATTGCGAAGATTAAAAACAACATTTATTTCTTTTTTCTATTAGAATGAAGTCTGTCGGGGCAGTTATCGTGGTAGCTAGTCATCAATAAAACCAATTCTAAAAATAATATAAACGAAGCACGAACACACAACACACACACAATTAATGGGTTTTACCACACAATTGTGTCCCAAAATATAATTTAATCTAATAGGCATTGCGTATTTTAATTGTCATTAATTTAAAATTAAATTAAGTAATTACTATTTATATGCTACGAGAATATGTGAAACAAAAAATGAAATATTTATTTGAATACAATGATGATGACAATAAAATATATATATGTATAAGAATAATAATTACTATATCGTCTCTTATGTCTGAATGTTATTATATGAGAATAATGTCTCATATGTAAGATTTTAATTTGTTCGAAAGAGCCTTTTACAAACTACAGCAATGAGCGTCAATGTCAACTTTAAAATTTACATTATAATTTAATGATTCCACATAGGAACTCAATGATCTCTAAGTCATCTAAGACCTTCAACTTCTTGTTTGAGCCCATTTTAAATGTACATATATAACAAGCAAAAGATTAGAAATAAGATAATGGAAAAATCTAAACGCGTAAATGCATCGATTTGAAACTCGCTTCTCCACCATATACAAACTGTTGTATTAAATTTTTCAGCCAAACAGACTCTAAGTTACCTATACCTACAAAAACGCCGAAGGCAAAAGATTGGAAGTACACCAATGAGATGGGCCGAATAACCCATCGTCCATAATTTTTACATCACATTACATTTACATGGTCTGAAGAGATTCTGGATGCGGGGCAAGAATCAGTTGATAGAATTGTTGACATTAGCAAATCAAATACCTATGTACGTGCATTCCATTTTCGCTCCAGGTGCAATCTTGATGATGAACGCAATCCTCAAATATTTCTAAGATTTAGAGACAAACTTCTTAGCACTCCATGGATTCACCGTGCGGGTGCCGGGTCCATCGTGTGGCAGAGGGAGAAACTCAAAGCAGTTCCCAGGACTTACGACCTGGATGTAGGTTTAAGGAGGCCCCCTTTAAGATGCGCATCAACGCTCACCTTCACTGCTCGAGTTTCCCGCCCTACCTAGCCAAATTTGGTAGGAACCTATAATTAGTAAAAATCAACCACTATTCATATTTGGTCATAAATCACTGCTTTGATTAAATCATCCATTGTAACTTGATTTGTCATTTTATAGGTATTTCACTCGAACTAAGACAGGTCAGCATTTACACCGAGCCCTAGCGTCTTTACATCATTTTCATTTTAAACCACGCCACATTTGCTAATGGTTTTTCTAAAGTTATATGTTTTGGCAGCGTCCTGTTTTCTTGGATGAAAACTTCGCTTCTTGTTCCTGGCTACATATGATCATGTTATCAAATACGTTTATTTGTCATCATGAAATTCTTGGTCAACGGATGCACATAATATACAACCAAATGTACACTTTTATAAAATATATTTTAAAGAAAGAGTAGCTTTTTGCACTAAGATATTAATGTTTCTAGGTCTAAAGCAGCCTTAAAAAAAACTGCGTGCATGATATTATAATCACACCTCTTACACGTTAAAATCTAGCATAGATTGATTGAGGCTACAGTCAAGGAAATAATAAGACTTAGCTAAACCCAATAATATGTGTTTGATTATTATTTACTTGTACCTATTCAGATGATACAAATAATTCTAACTTAAAATACAAGGAAGTAAAGTACTCATTTAAATAAATAGTCGTATTTATTTAACTAACCTAATTGACGCTTTGTTTTCTAACCGACAAATTGTTATTTTAACACAATTTCAAATATGCAATCTTGTCTCATGTTCAGTTAGTTCATTGAACTTTTTAAAAATTTATGATCGCATATTATACTGCATCTAATACGTAGCTCTTCATTGTGTAACAGGTATATAACATTAGCTAATACTTCTAAAAGCCACGATTGTGAAAGCAAACAATCACAACATACCTACGCTGAAAATATTTAATGAAACAGAATTTACCCATCATGTTAGAATATCTAGATTTCAAATTACATTCCATCAAACCTAAACTCAATTGTTTTATTACACTGATGCAATGAAAAGGAATTTTCACATTTTTCTTTATAAACCATAGCACACATATTACATGGACGCGTAACCCATGAAGACAGACATGGAATTAAAAATATATTTTCTTTACTGTCGAATAGTAACTAATACTTAAACTTCCATCCTGGACCCTTGACATCATCGACTTGCACCTCTGCACTGATGGTGTTTAGGTGCCGACTCTGCCTGTGTCGCAAGTCGGTGCTGACAAGACCCCAAAATTATATAGTAACCGGTAAACATACATAAAAAATGTCACGAACTGATAACCTCTCAACCTCTATCATAAATTGATAAAATCATTTAAAGCTTTAATCGTAGTTGAAAAGTACTAAAAAACACAATTAGATAAAATTTATATTTCTTACACCGATGATAACGGTTTAAATTACAAAAAAATAGTTTTAAAATCTGTTATTATATTCGAAATTTGGATTTAATTGATTGGTAGAGGTTAAAACATAGGTCCTTTAATATCTATCTATCAATTATATTCATACCTCAAACTTGTCATTTACTTGTAACTGTGCTCGTTCTGCAGTAAACAAATAGAATAATTTAAAACCAATGGTGTACCTTGAAATTATCTTTCAACACTAAAACTAGTTTTATGCAATAGCGCACAACCGCAAAGTAGTCGTAACCAATGTACATTGCAATTCCAACTTTGATTTATGCTAGTAGTGAATTCAGTCATTCGCACTATGAGAAAGCCCGAGACTCTTAGAAAATATTAGTGATTGGATCGTCTCTAAATCCGAGAACTTTAATTTACTTAAAATAATACAATATCAAAACTAGCTAGGAACGATTAACTAAAGTTTGCCTATGGGCCTTTTTGGGAACCAGTATCCCTCACGCCCTCTCACATGTACGTCGCACGCACCTCCTCGTAAATTGTCGGTTAGGTACTGCGGCGGTTTACGATCAGGTATTTTTAAAATAGTATATAAAAATGTGAGCGCCAATTTCCTTGATTTTAGTGAGCTATTATTTAAGAAATTGTCTCAAGAACTTCTAACTTTATGTAAAATGAAAGCTTTTATCGGTAACCGAGTAAGATGGTCAGCACAGGTTAAGAAAAACAAGGGTGTATTGTTTTCCTTAACTTGTGTAAATGTAATGAAAATCTTAACTTTGTCAAAATATACTGCTGGAGTGTTAAGAATACGTTTGTTGATTGGCAACATGAAACTTGCTCAACTAGCACCTCGAATGTTAATCTGTGTCAGGAGGCAAGACCTCTCGTCCTCTATCAAGTTCATTCTTTAAATCATCTTATCACACATCAAGTCTAAGACATTAAGCTTATGATCTTATATTATCTTTAATCTTATCTAACTTCTCATCATCTAATCTAATTTCTTTTGTGATAACACTAAATGGCAGATGGAAAAGTTATTTAAATACAAATCCGCGTAATCTTTGCTAACACACGCAAACATTCTTTTATCTGTCACAATATACATTATTCGTTCATCGTCGCAAGTCATGTTAACTATAAATTAAACGTTTAACATTTTTAAAGGTTTATATCATTAGGTATAAACAGGTATAATTTGTGTTTATTACTAGATATACAGTCGCAATAATCAAGTAGTGAATCGCTCATGCGTTTAACTGTCAGCCTAAAATAATTGTTGCTTTAAAATTTATTTCCTGAAAATAATAAACCTTTATTTTTTTTTTATAAAAATGGTAGTAAGTTTGTAAAATTATAGCAAGAGTAACGGCACAGGGACGAGTTAACATTTTATCAGAAAATATGCAATAATAAATAATATTACATACCTATAGGTAGTTAGGTTATGTAATGATGAAGATAATGATAGGTTTCATAAATGAAAGAAATAAAATGACGTGAAAATGTTTTGTACGCTATGTATTATTAAATATATTACTGAGAAAATACACACACAACAATCACAAGTGGTATTTCGTAGATTTATTTTTTGCATAACAACTGTACCAAAAATAAATGAATGTAAAAATCGTGCATTGACAATTTCTTTATCTGTCATTTCTACCGGTTATTTGTTAAAGGTCCTTTAAAGGGCCTTACTTTGAATTAAAATAACCTAGAACCAGGTCATTGTCAGAGCGAACTTTGAGTTTCTGCCGGAAAACCTTCAAACCGGTTATTATACAGTTTTAAAAAATTGTGGAGCACTAGTTGTTTTATTTAACAGTTACCTTCTGTAATAAATTCCTCTCAATATCAATTTATGCGAAATTATCAGGCCCTCAAGGTTTTACCACGTAAAGTTAATTATACTGCTATAAAGGTTTGTATTACGTGATACAATTAAGTTTTATGGCTGTCGCTAGTTTACGTATTTACTTAAATTGCCTATTGATAAGGACAGCGATATACTTTTGTAACATAAAATGTGGAAAAGTCATATTATGGACATTAAAATATAATGAGCAAGGCTTAAACAATGTTGCAATATCAGTATTTCCACTTTTCATCCGTCTTTAGCCAAGAGTTCTTTGAGCATTGTGGATTTTTCTCCTCCTTCTCACTCTCTCTCTCTCTCTCTCTCTCTCTCTCTCTCTCTCTCTCTCTCTCTCTCTCTCTCTCTCTCTCTCTCTCTCTCTCTCCCTCCCTCTCTATCTCACTCATTTTTTTACTAACTTAATTTAGTTTACTATTTTTCAATAGCGAAATAGAATAAATAAAAGGCACCGCATGCATAGAAGTATACCCTACCCTTAGTGAACTGTGTAATTCAAGTAAATATTTATTAATTTTCTAAAATTTTTAAAAGCTTACCTCATCGTTCCATACCTCATTAATATTTCAGACAAAAGAACTTTTTTACATTCAGTTCATAGTATGAGCTATACTTAGTTTTGTCTTTTAAGAGTTTGAAGAGCGTTTAGTCCTTGTCGCCTAGATACTATAATAACGGTAATTTTCCAATAGATACTACCTACTGCTTACACTAAATACACAACGATTTCTAAAATTAAATGGTGTAAACATTCGCAATACCTACATCTAAGTATAGACTCAAAAAACATACTCCCACCGCCGCGCCGGAAGGGTTACGCTTTCACGCGAAAACTACTTAACCGATCATCATGAAACTTCGTACACATATTATAGGAAGTATTAGAAGTGACATAGAATACTTTTTATTAAATGCGAATGAAGCCTGATGAATCTATAAAACAGTAAAAAAAAAAACACTGTTGTTGCATGGGAGCTCCCTTTAATATTTATTTTATTGGGTGTTTCAGCTTTTTTTGTTATAGCGGCAACAGAAATACATCATCTGTGAAACTTTCAATTGTCTTACTATCATGGTTCATGAGATACAGCCTGGTGACAGATGGACAGACAGACGAGGGAACAGCCAGGTCCCGTTTTATCCTTTGGGTACGGAACACAAAAATAAGTTGTAACTTAACACTAATAAGTTTGTCTTATACGAATAATTAACTGGTCTAATCCTACCAATATTATAAACGCGAAAGTTTGTGAGTATGTAAGTGAGTATGTTTGTTACTCTTTCACGCAAAAACTACTGAATGGATTTTGATGAATCTTTACAATAATATAGCTTATACCTACATCAGAATAACACATAGGCTACAATTTATGAAGATACTAGCTTCGCCTCGCGGCGTTGCCCGCGGTTATTGTCATACCGTGGGTAGCACCGCAGGGTTCAGCTAGTAATCCATAATGCTTTGAACATCTTGAAACATAATCTTTCAATCATAATTTATCTAAAAACTTTCACCTAAACTTAATATATTCGAATGTTGAACTCTGTCAGAACCATAATTCAATCAACAAAATCGGATGCATTGCTCCTATAGTCACCGCATCCAACGAACCATAGGCATTAGCAAGTTTGAAAAAACCTTGTCAAGATGGCGACTGTTTAGTGACCCAGAAGATATTGCTGATTGATGCCTTCGTTTACATTATCCATGTCTCAATATAATAAGTGCTTAAACACTAAATTTATACTACTGACAAAACTTCATAATCTCTTATAAAGAATGCCAAAAATACATTCATCCATTTGCATGTTTTCCTTATACTACACAGGTAACACAATAAATACACACAATAAATAATATATTTTTAAAAGTACAACTTTGAAATTTATTAATTAAATATATTAAACATTCTGTACAATCTGCTGAGGATTTTAAGTGTTATAAAATAATTTTAAAAAATTACGCAATAAAAATACTTCCAGCATTCATAAAAAATAATAATATGATTTTTTCTATCGCTATTCAACTAGCTACAGAATAATCGTAGGTAATATATTTTTCGAACAGACCGTGTGAAATATTTTTTTAGAACAAAAGAATGTCTTTTCTTAAGTTATGTATATAAAACGTTTGTTAATTATATTTAAATTAAATATTAAAAACATTTAGTATAAATTGTATTGAGGAAATGTAATAATATTACATTATTAGTGACCAATTAAATTACTAATATCACTGCCAGTCAGTCAGTGACCTTTGTCGGTATTTTCCCAGAAGGTGGTATTAGCTTCGTGAACAATTATTTTCCTACTTTGTTATATATACTTTTGTTACTTAAAGAAGAAATTAATTTATTTATTTTTGTATAATTAGAACATTCATTATACGAATGTCGTATAATTGTTCGTGCAAATAAAAAACATATTTAATTTTAGATTTTTGGCAAACGTATAGAATTTCTCTAATTTCTAGCAGGTCTTCAATAGTAAGTATCATTTTGGCTCGTGTTTCTTTATAAATGTATGTGAAAAGTTTAGATTGTAGATACAAAATTTTGTAATCTGTTCTATGTTTACGTAAAATATTGCTTTTTCTATCATCATCATCAACTGCTGCTTAATTATCTTCTGTTAGACATGGTCTCTCTTTAGGAAGGCTTTTTTCAATTTAATGAAATTTTAAAGATTAGAAAGACGGATCCACAAATTGTGCTTTTGCCTTTAGGCTTGCTTGATAAGATCGTTTTACATATTACAACGGTGCTAAAGAAAAAAAGTTATAACTACTATCCAGCACCAATAAGATAACACTCGAGCCCTCTTTAGAGACACTCGCTAAATCCATTAGATGTTAATAAGATAATATAGTTTACGACTATTCTATACCCAAATAATTACCTCAGACCTACAAAGATAGTATTCGATCATAACGTAACTCAAGGACCCTCGAAGGGTTGAGGATACAATTACGAACTCAAGTAATTCTAACTGTAGAAAAATCTAAATAAAGCGTTATGAAGGTCGAATAAATAATCTATGAATGACATTTCATTGACAGAAAAATAAAATTCAAGCCAATTATTTGATGTTATTCATTGCTTTGTAACAGGTTTACGTTAATACTCGACATTGGCTGAATGCACAAACCGAGCGAAGCCAGAAAAGAGAAAAAAAACAAGTTTACCTTTACCTGACATACGACACGACACTTAAACATAGGATTAGATTCAGGATTGAGACACATTTTAAAAACAAAATACGGGTCATAGACTATAAAACATTGACCAATAAAAAACCACAGTCCATAGACGACACCGCAAAGTATAAATAAAATAATTTATTGCAAACCAATATGTATGCTGTTTCCTTGTGTTTTTTATTTACGAAACAAGGGCATCCTAACTAAAATATTTCAGGAGTAAAAAGGAAACAAATATTTTTTCGTCGTTAAGTTCTGTTACAAACTTTTTATGTGATAACTATTTTTTTGATATTTTAGTAAGAGAATTTTATGCTTTAGAACCGAAATTTTACTTAATTTTTTCTTTCTTTTATACTACTTAATTTGAATATTATGTGACACTATTCAGTGAAGGTCTCCTAGTTCCAGCATTATCTACGTTACGACGGTGATTGTAGTATATATTTTTCCCAGAACAGCACCTATCAAACCAAAAATTTTGACACTTTATGGACGTGTGATCTTAAAAGTATTCAAAATAACAAAATGCTCTACAGCCAAGAAGCCTTAGAGAACGCAGCGACTTAAAAACGGTTGTGTTAAGTAGAACTATTTTCCTGTCAGGTGATAGGATAAGTAAATCCCTGACCATGAAATTGGATAAGTTAATTGATAACTCAAAATATTTTTCTTGCCTGAATTTTATTACTCACTAGTACTCATTGGGTTTTACTTTGAAGCGAGTGATTAAGAAATCATAGTTTTTTTCAAGGTAAGTGACAAGCAGAGAACCACCGAGATGGTGTTCGGTTTTAGTGCGACAGATTCCTTCGATTGATCCCTATGAGGAAAGAACGTTCACTTAATTAAAAAAAGGATTTATTTTAAGATTTCTTAATAAATTAATCCATACCAAATTAAATAAATGTTGTAGAATAGTTTGGATTATTAAGTGTTTTTTGACTTTTTATTATTATCATAGTTACAATGTCACAATATCTGGGATTTCTTTCGTCTTTGTAGTTTTACTACTGTTACTAACATCGGAATTCTTTTAAAAAAAATTATATTCCTAAATTCCTTGTATATGTATACGTCTATGTATTATAATAATAAAATCCAAAAACATATTGCACATTGCTACCTAAACTACTATGGACTTTAGACCCTAAATGAGCACAGATTCTTGTAGATACAGTGTGTTCGTCAATGTATGTATATTAAACATACATTCACCCAAATCAGTGCAAATATGAATATTGTTGGAAAAATGTAACTTTCATACGGCAAAAAAATGATACAAATCTCCCGACAACCACAAACAGTAAAAATAATGCACTAATAATAATAACTAATACATGCTTCCAAAATATTGTAAATTTTCCAAGTTTTGCATAGAAATAAAAATATAATGAATAAAGTAGAAATAAGAATAAAGAAAAAAAGAAGAAAGTGAAAGTGATCCTTTCGATAACACGAAACATTTTTCTTGACATCTAGTGTGATCATTATCCATCTACTTAGATCTTCCTGTCCTTCCTCCCAATGTGATTTGGAGTCTGCGCAATGTCTAACATTGAACAGATTTTTGTATAATTTCTGCAATAGTTTTCCTTTTTGGCCAGACTGAGCAAAAGAAGAGAATCAGTTTTGGTAAGAAAAACAATTTGGACAGGGACATCAACCAGCCTTACTTGACATCTACCTTGTCCTTACACTCGCAAAGTATTAGATTATATATAATATGTACCTATTAAAGTAAACTCGAAATTCATTCCTATGTCAACCAAATAAAGTAATAAAAAACATAACGTAAAAACTGTATTGTTAATAATAATAATAAAACGCAACTTACCCTACACATATTACTCCTAGTATAACTAAAATTATGTTAAAGTCCATTGTTATATTTTATTAAGAATACTAATAAATAAGAATAAAACGTATAATATTATCACTTTTACAATTAAGTAAGGTCGAATTTACGTTTTTAATATAAAAACTGTCGATCACGACACATGTAATGCGCTTGAATATTCAAGGCGCACTAACCGAAACCGGCCCAGGCGCACAATATAGACTATAATACTAACTAAAGCATTCTGCCACTATAAACGATTGTCGTAATGAAAAATCTCGTAGCGATGTCGTCATCACGACATCGATGTCCGTCACCTCTATGCAAAACCTCTTAAGCTATACTGGTTTGAACAAACATGTATTTAGAACATTTTCATTCATACAACCTTAACGAAGATATGACAACTATCAGTTAATCAAACATGTTTGGCAATTGCTCTGAAACATTGTGTGTTATTTATTTTATTATTCTATGTATGTATCTTTGTACAAGATAATAAATCTACACGTACAACAAAGAATTTTGTTAGTTTTAACTGTAAGAGCAATTATTTTTGTTTGCATAAAGTAAAGTGATACGACCTTGAATCGACTAAAACCACACGCTTTCCCAACACAAGTGATGCAAGAGGACCTTTGCACCTTAACAAGAAAATCACCATCAAACATCTCCAGATTTAGAGTCTAGTAAACAGTGACCACATCGTCGACTACGAGAAGTCTGATTACCCTCACCTACCACGGTTTCTTGTCAATGGTACAGAATGAAGACTAAATAAAATAATCAAGGCGTCAACTAGTTCTTGACTGTTTCCTGTATATTACAATGATACTGTGGAAGAACGAGTGTCTCCGACCAGACGAGGTGAACGTGCTTAGCGGGCTACTGCCCAATGGTTGAACTTAGGATGTTGTATATGCTAATCGGCGCGAGAACTTCTACATCGCGATATAGGATACAAATGCTACCTACCTACTTACTACTACTATTACTACTATATATATATATATATATAATAATACTACCTACAAAATAACTACAAAGTTACTTCGTACAAACCAGATCCCATCACTTTAAACCAGGGCCACCTACATATAAGTCCGGATGTGTTAATAACAGCAGTTCCCGGATCACGCCCTTCTCGGGCGCAGAGTGGCACACCATGTAGCTTTAGTCGGTTCGATTCCGACACATCACCCGGCTGGAAGCTCAGGTGGAGTGATGGCCCGTTGGGGCATACGTAAAATAAAAAAGGCTCACCTACATATTCACTTTTATTTCGCTGTATGTTAAATGTATATTTATTTTTATTACACGTCTGGGCCTGGGTTTGAGCTTGAAGGTCACAGTGAAATAATCAATGATTATCCTTTAATTAAGGCTGCTTCTAAATAAGCCATTAATTTTCTCGAGTTTCAGATAAAAAATATGTAACAGCCAACTAACCGCTGAAGGTTATTGGTTTACTAACCTTTATTGAAACAAAAACATATTTATTTCTGTAAGATATCATAAAAGATCAAATAGAAAACCAGACAGAACAGAATAGGTCGTGTGAGTCTCTTATTCTATAATTAAATGTAAAATTGATTTTTTGCACCCTCTTCTGACTCCCATTGAGGCTTTTTTTATTAACTACCTCCACAAAAAGCTAAAATAAAGTTGTCTATTCTAAAGTTGAAAACTAGATGCTGTTATTTTTCAGATCTCTGAAAATATTTTCATAATATTGATACATTTAGATCATGCGATGTTTTTTTTTCTTTTCGAATAAACCCTATTGATCGCTTTCATTTCAGTACAAGACCTCCTAAAGAACTTTTCGTATTTCCAGACCAACTAACGTATAACGAGTTAACGTATAGTCCATTCGCTTAGATACGGTCACCTTGATTACGCCTCCGGCGACGTCACACTTGGGGCAAGCCGCCACAAAATCGAAGAGACCGCCTGCGGCGTACACCCACAAACTAGTATGATTTTCAGTTTACGCCGTTGTATCAAATAATATATTCGTAGTTCACAACAATAGCTACAATTGCGTGCGGGTGCACCGACACTATCTAAACAAATGGACTATAGTCTATGGGACTGCTGATCGCTCTCAGGTTCAATTCCCGGCCAAAAGTCTCATTTGGGTTATCTTACAAGACATTCTTAAGCTTTAAGGAAGATGATCATCAGGACCTCCAAGCCTTCAAAAGAATCTGCTACCTCAAATTTCAGCAATGACCTTGTGTCGTGAAGTGTGACTCCTAAAGTGATGCTGTTCGTGGCTTGCGGTAGTCATTTATCATCAGGTAATCGGTCTGGCCATTTTCTCCCGATATGTTGAAAATACAATTTCCCGTCTAGGACATCTAACCAGACATTAGCTATCATCAAATAAACTTCATCTCTATTATTAAATTGTAGTGCCCGAACCTTGTAAAGACGTCTCAATGAGACGAAGATGACTTTTCATTACAATTTCTTGTGATTTTACGTGAAACAAATTAATGTAATGTACACAAATATGCAATATAATAGAGTAAACTAAAGAAATAACTAGGATAATACTCATACAAATAAATAATCATTGGCATAAACGCTTACGTATATCGTATACGTATAAACTCGGAACATGTTATACATATACTTGAATAACAAGTTTACATATTTCCTTGTACTCAATATTTATTGAGAATAAATTAATGTGGAAGTACATCCTTTAACAGTTTTCCGTCTGGTATTATGGCCACAAATTAAAACAATTCTATTAAATTAATTCGACATTCGCTTTCAACCACTGTCATGTAAGTTACATGCTTGGACGCACGCATCTTGTCTGAATTAAAAGTTATGAACATCAAGCCTTTCCTTGTTTCGATGCGTTTTACTAAGAACTGTGGTGCAGCGCACTTTTCTGTTGCAAGTAAAAGTAGGCTTGCATCAGCCTTATTTACGTAACTTAATAAATTAACGGTTATTGGTTGTCTACTATATACTTGCTACTTGGTAAAACTTAAAATCTGTTAAGATGATAACCAAAGCATGATGGAAATAATTAAGGGTACACATAATATTCTGAGAAACAATTTTAAATGTAATGGGTTTTTCGTCATAGCATAATTTTTAAATGTGTATTATAGGTAAGCAATATATTGTTTTAATCTACTTGCCAACAAAGAGAATAATGTGAGCAATAAATAAAAAAAAGTTTTATCATTGACTTTCATTAACGAAAATAATTTTTAAGAGTTCTCATGATCATTTCTCGAGAAATTTGGCGTTATTTAAGGCTAGGAAATTCTATTCTTACGCGAGAATTACCCTGAAGATATCTTGCGTGGTGATGCGTGCCCAATACTGGTATTTCTTAAAAAGTAGTAGAGATCAACCTAAAATGATAGCATACGTGCTGTCGTGTTTCGTTGGTGAGTACTAAACCGGAGCCCCGATGATACAGAAGGATCACTAGGCCGCCAATGGTGTGGGTCACCATGCTGCATTGTTGTCTGTCTGTCTGCATTCGCAATGAGTATGGTGATCACCGCTCTCGGATTCTGCTTATGGTTTTCATCATTCATCAGGCAGAGTAGAGTTGCTTTAGCAAGCCCATACATAGAAAAATCAATGTGATCAGTGAATCAGTTCATTAACAGCAAATATTACTTAAAGTTTACTCGATACATATGTATCGACGAAACATACCATGTTGTAGTTGTCCAGTCCACTCAAGCGTCGCTACAATTTCAATTGCTTTTTTTTTAAATGGAATTGGGGGGCAAACGAGCAGACGCATCGCCTGATGGTAAGCGATCACCGTCGCCCATGGACACCAATAACACCAGAGGCGTCACATGTGCATTGCCACTAAAACTTTATTTTTTGTACAAAGTTTTTGACAATAGGAGAAACTTCCGAACATCATCAAGTTAAAGTAATTACTTTAACTTCAATAACATTGGACTTTCATAAAAACCACCATCCCCCATTTTAACCCCAAAAGGGGGTTGATTTATATATATAGGTATATATAGATTCGTCAATGGTGAAAATTATTGATATAGAACGTATTGAAACATCAATAACAAATAAAAAACTTTTAGATTTTACATCGAAAATACATTGATTGGGAATAAAATATGAAATATTTTTTTAAGTGCTATGGAATATAAAATAATAAACATAGCTAATAATAAACATAAACACAAAGTAAAGGTTATGCAAACTTGATAACTAAATACCGGTTTTCATTGCCATGGAATACACATTAACTTTGAATTAATGTCCAATGCAAATGATGAGCCGCAATGCAGACTATAATGCTTCTATCTACCTACTTCTAGCCTCAACAGCCATGGCAATTAGAAAACAAATTGGCGGTCACTTACAAATAATACGAGTAGGTACGATGAGTGTGAACAACAAAATAAGTTACTTATTTTGCTCTTTTTACCCGCCTACCGCAAAGCCAAAAGAGGGTTATGATTTTGACTGGCTATGTATGTATGTATGGATGTTCATCTGCTGCCTCAAAGCTTCTCAACTACTTATTAGAACTGGATAAATGAGGTATCGTTAGAAGCGTCTTGATCGTCCGCTGGTTACAGGCTATTTTATTAGGACGAGCCACTGAATCTAATGTGGCGCCCTCTAGCAATCATAAATTACTGTGTTAAAAAATAAGTTTGAAATGAAATATGCCGTGTTTGGTAACATTGAAAAGGGCGATATTTGTACATTTCAAAAATAAATAATATTAGCATTTGCTCGTGACTTTATACGTATTAATTCAATTTTTTTTATATTTCTGTGCTATTTAAAATATACTTTGCACAGAAATTAATATTATAACGACACTAAAACATGTAAAATAAAAAAACTAAAACCCAACTATGACATAAAACGACGCTGAAAAAGTATGGAACTAGTTTGAAAAGCCGTAGTCACACGTTACATAGAAACTATGGAGGGTAGAGACAAGGAGTGTTATCTTATATGGAAGAAAATTGAAAAAAGTGTCCAGCATAAGCTGTAAATAACAGTTCAAAAACCTTCCAGAATGGCGCTGGTGTAGACACAGGTTATGGTATGAATGTAGCAATTGTGAACGAATTGAAGTAAGCCGAGGTAAAAAATTTAACATTATTGTCACTACTTGCGTATTACAAAATAATGTAGTAAATATATTTTATTTTCTGAACTGTGAATAGTACGTTTATTGATTTTTTATCATTCAATTTTATGAAAAAGTGTGTGTATTGATTTTAAGAAGTTTACTCTGATGCTAATGTGGCGCCACCCTAATTTAATGCATTTCAACGGACACTTTTCATGTACACAGATGATACTCCTTATCTCTACCCTCCATAATAGAAACGTACTCGTACCATAAAACTTTAAAAACGCGTGACTACGGTCTTTCAAACTACGAGTACATAGTTTCATACTTTTTCAGCGTCATTTTTTTTCATATTTGAGTTTTAGTTTTACTTTTTTTATATGGTTACAACAGTTTAGTGTCTACGTATAAAGTGTATTTATTTATATAACTACATACAATAAAAGATCTAAAAAACTAGTCCGACCTGACTGCTACTTGTTTTTGATTATTTGTTATAGTCTATTAATTTTAATACCTCCTATTTGTGATTTCAAGACTTGAGTCACTTGGCCAGAATTATTAAACGAACGAACGAGTAAAATTGAGTATTGAATTTAATTAAAAGAAATTGGTAGCATGACCTTTATTCTTTTAAAATATACAGAAACAACATCCAACAAAAATAGCCAAGAGGCACAAGAAACGAAATAAGAAATAAACCTTCTTGAGTTTCTTCAGTAAACTAATACCTACAATTAATATTATTGTTATGTATATTACTATTATCTTTTTTATAAATATTTATAAATATTTTCGGACATCTAACACACAACGCCATCTAGTCCCAAGCTAAGCAGAGCTTGTGTTATGGGTACTAGACAACTGATATGAATACATATATACTTTTTTTGTAAATACATACATATTATACATAGAAAACACCCAAACTCCGAAACAAACATTTGTAGATTGCACAAACATTTGGTCCGACCCAGGATTTGAACCCGAGACCTCAAGCACAGCAGACGCATTCACTACCACTGCGCCACCGAGGCAGTCAAATCTATTATATATATAGTATCTATTGTATATTGTATATCTATTATCTATGTCATAAGTATACTTGACACGAAAATTTTCCTGGGACTTCCCGAGAGTCTTAACTCGGTGTGTTCGTGCGTCACTGCTGTTATCCTCGTGTACAGTATTCTATGTATGATATGTATTTATTTACAAAAATATATATATATATATTTATTATCAGTTGTCTAGTAACTATAATACAAGCTCTGCTTAGTGAGACTAGATGGCGTTATGTGTTAGATGTCCAAAAATATTTATTTATTGCGCGCTTGTGGCGCTCCAATGTATTGTCCATGAGCCATACACGGTGACCATAACGTGTCTACGAAGGTAGCGAGGGCGTTGGGAGAATCATCCTTGTGGGATTTTTTTTTTCGTTTCGAAAGTTTCTAAAAAGGCCTACTTGAAATAAAAGCTTATTGATATATGAAATATACCAGGAGACCTGAAGGCTGAAGTTCTTGGCGGTTAGTGGCATTCGGCCCCCGCGAGGTACAGAGGTGTCGCGAGGTCGTTCATTGAGCTACGGTGTGTTGCTATTAATTTCTTCGCCGCAGAAATGTTCCAGCCCGTCATTGTTGAGTGGGTAAGGACACGGACAACACGGAGTCCATGGTTTCGGGATAACCCAGGTCCTTCCCAGGAACGGTTGTTTCTATAAGTACCGGCTCACGGTTACTAGAAGTGAGTTAAATTTCGTCCGTCTGTGTGTGCTGGTGGAGGTGGCAGAGAAGAACTGGGGAGGAATATTGAAACTCACGATCCAATTCACCGCGGTGAAATGGGCGACGGAGATACGCATTCTAGTGCCTCATGCCGCCCTAGTCAAGATTTCTTATTTAAGTTTTTATATTAGACTGCTATTGAAATATTACATTTAAAAAATGTATGTCCATGGATATATTTCACCAAGCCTTTGGTTAATAAGTTTTCAAATAGTATTCAATATTAAAGTATAATGTTAAAGTTGAAGAAAGTATTCGGTACACTGTTTAGTACTAAAACATTGTAATACTCGTTAAATTCTCGAGATTTCTTTTCTCTTCTCTTTTTAAAAATTCGCCGCTAGACTCGAGCCTACTCAGTCTAGTGGTAAATCCACCACTGACTAATGTGCTTTTAATTCGATACAATCACACCACATGGCCATGGTCAAGGCCGAAGAAGAACATGATTTGTAAGATTAATTAGATTCCAAAAAGTAGGTAATAAAATACTCTGAGGAATGGCAACGTATGAATGTTATGTTAATGCTAGGATGAAAATGGTAGGTTTATTTAGTATTCGTAAAAAATATAACTATTAATGGTGTGCCTGGTCAAGATGTATAACATTTTTAGGTGATCATGAAAGAATTATTAAGGTTAAAACCATAACCATAATCCTGATAGTTTCGGTAACAGTTATCGAGATGCTGTTGAACAAAAAATTTACAAAAGGTAGTGATAAAAAGCCTATCTCATCGTCATCATCATCTCAGTCGAAAGACCATAAGTTTCCCTCGGGGCTGCCCACATCAACCGATCCTGTACTGCCCCACGGGCTCAGCCATGGGAGGGGTTTGGGTTCAAACCTCCCCTCGAAATGTTTCTACACCCGTGTACCTCAGTACCCTAGTGTAGTGTTCAATACCTATATTAAAATAAACAATATTAAAATATTGAAAGAGAGATTGATATTGTGGCGACTTCCACATACAGCGTAACAGTTGTTGATACTACAGCGCCATCTACCGAAGATACACTGAACTGCGAAGTAACGCATTTCACAGAGTAACTATCAATCCTGAATCGCGCAATGGAAGTTCTCGCGCCGATTATCGTAGATACAACATCCCAACATCAACTGTTGGGCAGTGGCCCGCCAGGCATGATCACCTCACCTGGCCGGAGGATCCTCCCTTTGTGTTGGAGGGACATGATACCTCAATAATATATCTCAATATATAGGTTGGTGGTGCACAGATGTTACAATATAAAAATAACTACAAACATTAAATAACAAAACTTAAACATGTCTACCTAAATATATACAAGTAGTAAGTACACGTATATGTACATAAATATAAACATACACATATATATTAATTATTTGTAAGTACCTACATTATGAAACCCCGAATTTACCTTCTTTTTTTTGGCAACGTTTTTGCGACATCCTCATTTCGTATGGGAGTTCATTTCAAAATAGCACCGCTTGGACAAAGGACGAAGAGTTTACGAAGTCAGTATTGTGAGAGAGATAGAAGAAGTAAAATTATCTGCCAACGCTTTCCAACATGGCAAGAGCTTTGATCAAAGAATTGAACAAGACCTGTAATAAATTTTATAGTACTTAAGTAATAACTTTATACAAATGTAAAATACTTATTACCAGTTGAGTCACGTACTTCATTTGCGTCTCTCAAAAAAATACTTGTTTCCCATTTTTACAACAGAGTTATTGATGCTCTTGATTAGCATGTTGATTCTACGACCAATAGGACTATAGGACAAAATAGTCTATTACGTTTCTCGGTATGTGGGCTATCGAACAAGAATATTTCGATTCGACAACCAGTCTTCGACTTTATGGTAATATCATAAAGCCGAAGACTGGATGAACGCAACCCTGTTTGTGTCTTATATTGCCGGAAGCGTGAAAATTTTCCTCCGTTTTTGAAACATTCTTCATTGGTGCTCCGCTCCTATTAGTAGTAGCGTGATATATATAGCCTATAGCCCTACTCGATAAATGGACTATCCAACACTGAAAGAATTTTTCAAATCGTACCCGCGGTTCCTGAGATTAGCGTGTTCAAACAAACAAACAAACTCTTCAGCTTTATTATTAGTATAGATTATTATATTAATATAGATTTAGATTAAATATAGTTAAATATAATTTCAATCAGACCACTTAGTGTTTACTGTAGCTTGAATAATTATTACTTTACTTTGTAATACATTAATTATGTTATTTAAGAAATTATAGACAAAAGTGAATTGAAAAATGTAATTTTAACAACCAATATTTATTAGTGCCATCTGTTAGACAAGAATGAAAACTGCGATAGTAAAAATGTAATCAATTGGTATTTTCATATAGGTGTCGTCACTTGCATAATATAATTTATTCCACATAAAAGTGGTGCTGAAGGGTCTGTCTTTAGAATCTTTATGTAAAGCCAACATAAAGTGATGATGGATTGAAATTGAATAATTGATTTTTAGAAAGAAGACTAATAAAAATTATATTGTTTTCCTACATTATAATATTTAAAATGTTATTATTTCATTTTAAAAATACACTCAAGTGTGTCGTATTCAACGGTCTCTAAGACTCTTATGCATTTAAATTGTTTAATCTTAGATTTTAAAGTATATATTGCACTCACAATTAAAATTGTGGATGTTGTAATTTGCTCTCGATTGAAAATGCACAAAGACCTTGGTATCAGACGTTGGAATGTGATTTTGACAGTTAATTTGACAGTTGCTATTTCTAAAATAGTTATTCATTCCGATCTGAACGTTCATATTGTGGATTTATTTTTATGTGTATTAAATATTTCACCATAGCGTGAATTACGCTTAATTATTCTATGTGTTTGGAATCATTAAACTAGTTTTAATATATTTTATGCTAGTACAGTGACCATATTTGGGATGTAACGACGTTTCAATTTTTGTAATAATGAATATCTTCATAGTTTTTGTGTCTTTCATTTATTTAGCGGTATGTCGAGCTTCTGGAACAGACATTGCGCTGGACGCAAAGGCTACACTTTTGCACCGAATGGACAGCCTAAATCTTTTGATATATACATGTCTACTTACGTTAACTGTGCTTACTATATGGGTATTTAAACATCGTCGGGTGAGCTGGCTCCATGAAACAGGACTCGCAGTTATTTACGGTAATACTCAAGCTATTATTTTTTTGCTAATCACGGCTAATAACTTCCTATCATGTGATCTGAATGATTGAAACCTTGGCGAAAATTCTACACTATTGTGTTGACCAATCAAGGGATGTTTATGTATTGGATTACCTATTAAATGTTTGTATACTGTAACAATACATCTACAAAAGACTTGTAAGTTTAATAAACATTTAATATCTAACACCTATGTAACTGAAAACCCAAAAATGTTCCTAAACGTAAATAACTTTAACAGGAGCTGAGAACATTTCACTTTATTTTAATTTCAAACTTCTAATGAACAAGAATTTTGCTGAACTTAGTTTACCTTGTTGTGTATTTTCAGTTGTAATGTTTATATGACAATGCAATGTTCTTGTCCACATAAGAGTCACTGATGCATCTTTAAAACATTCACAAGTTTTCATTCAACCTTGATACAATACACATAAATTCCCCAGATTGTGAAGATCATTGTAACATTAATTATATTGAAAGATTAAAATATTTTTTTATTTTGAATTAAGATATGAATGAAGTCTATCTAATTATCCTGTTATCAACAATTATTATCGCTAATTATTATACAAATTCTTATCTACTAATTATGATGTAATAAAAAAGACTGACTGATAGATAGACTGCATGGTTGGCCTAGTGGTTTAAGCGGTCACTATGCCGCTTGCTACTGCGCCAAGTGTCGTGGGTTCAAATCGTGGGACGTCACTTTGTGTGATCCACAAAATTATTATCCTGAGTCTGGGTGTTCTTTGTGTCGGTTATATGTATGTTTGTAAAGTCCACCGCGACAGGATGTATATTCCTAACGCGGGAGTTGTCTTTTAAAAAAAAAAATATATCATAATTATCATCATCAACATTCTTTGATAGTCTACTACTAGATATAGGCCTCTCCTTGGAAAATAGGTGATGGTATCAGACGTACTGGTATAGGGTTTGCTTCAAGTTTCCTCTTTGCAGTGATTTCATAGTACAGAGTTTGCTTTTATACATGACACCCATGGAATGAAGAAATTGGCGGCATTTTTCACCACACAGACTAACAAAATGTTGACTACTTAAAAACTATGTAATTATATTGAAACTAATATTTAATTGTTTTTTATGTTATCAGGTCTAATAGTAGGAGCAATAATTCGCTATGCAGGCACTTCAAACCATGTCACATACATCAATGTACAACCGGCAAATGACACTGCCTACAATATGTCTGTTCCGCCGGACATGCTTCGTTTGCATTTCCCTGACAAATTACACATCTCACCTGGAGGTAAAGATTTAATAATCTCCATTTATTACAGTACTGAAGTTCTTATGTAGATGAGCTGGAAAATTTCTGACACAGACATCTTTTCATATTTTTTTTCTACATAGCTTCCTTGAAAGATGCGCAACTAAAGTGTCTAGTTTTTATTAACAAGTCCTACCTTACATTGAGGCTGAAAACTGTTCATTAACCTAAGTATTACAATACTTTTTTATTATGGTATTAAATTCAAGATTTATGCATTAAGAAAATAGTGACAAATCAATCAAGCCTCGATTCCTGACTAATCCACATTTGTCGAGGTTTAGTGTGAGATTTATACTGTCACTTGAATTTTATGTTCTAAATATGTGTGTATAGTCATAGGCTTATAAAATCATGATTCATTTGATAGATATTAATCCTTGCAATTAATATTTATCTTGCTTCTGTGCAGATGCTCCAGTACCCAACAAGACTTATGCTTATAGCTTTAGGGGTGAAATAGTTAATGTAGAACAAAATGAGATAGATCTGAAAGCAACATTTGATCCTGAGATATTTTTTAACATAATTTTACCGCCGATTATATTTCATGCTGGATATTGCCTCAAAAGGGTGAGTATTTTAATTTATTTACTTTAAATTGTTACATTGTGTTTATCTTTTTACAAAGTAATCAAATTTCTTTGATTCTTTTTTATTCATCTTAAAGTAAGTTCTATATTAATTTGATAAAGATTAACTCGAGATATAATCTTGAGTTTAGAGCCACTCAGTTCTTGAAGATATATACTGAGGATAATAGTTAAATACTTAATGTACAAATAATGATATATGTAGTATATGTGTATAAAAGAAAAATATTGTTTAAATACCAAGGTTAACTTATAACAATGCAATTGTACAGAATCAGTTGTATCTTAATTTCCATTTTTATCAAGGCTGTGATATTGCTCTGGTTGAGCTTACCCTTGTAGAAATTCTATCCAATGATATTTTAGGATTTAAAGTTTACTCAAATCATTAACATCAACATGTTTTGTTTTGATAAGGAAAATCAATTTTACACATATTGTTATTCTGTCATTTGAAGTCACTATGTAAAGGGAAAATATGAACCCAAAACATTCTGCAATAATAGTAAAACTTTATATATATAGACATGTCAGATAAAAAGTGCCTCGGTGAGTACGTAACCGTCGTTCTCAGTTGCCAGACGAACATCTTGTGGCAATCGTTGTCCTAAAGAGTCAACAATCTTTTTACATAATTTTGATATTGCCCACTGACGATGATGTACTCGTAGCGGATTTCGACACGGCGGCTAACAATTAGCAGTAGATATTATAGTGTTTAAGTGTGTGCCCAAACACAGTTGCACTCTCTGTTCCCTAACTCATAATACGATGGAACGGCTATCTGACACCACTGGGGAGAGATTAGGCATAGGACCGCGCAGGACGACTTTACGTGCTCTCCGAGGAATGGGGATTAAAACTACAACTTCCAAACTCGGACCGTAACGAGCACCGAAGGAAAAAAAAGATAAACACAATATTAATCAACAAAAATAAATATTAAATATAATTTTGCAGAAATATTTCTTCCGCAATCTGGGTGCCATTTTGACGTTTGCAATGTTGGGGACAGCACTATCGGCCCTGTTTATCGGTGTTGTGATGTACGGCTGCGTCCAATTGATGCCAGCGTCCCTTGGATCCAGTTTTACTTTTCTGGACACCTTATACTTTGGTGCATTGATATCACCCACCGATCCTCTGACGGTGCTCGCTATATTCTCTCAACTAAAGGTAAGATAAAATAAATAAATATTTTTGATAAAAAAATGACCATATAAATGCTGTGAATTCATGATACACAATGTTATTTGATACAATCAGCATCAAAAATAAACAACCATTCAAAAAACCTCATCGGGTCTTCGAATGGTGCCTAAATGAGACTAGCCGTAAAATTTAATATACATCGTAAATATATTAATTGAGTCCTAAATTTTAGATTATAGCTAAAAAAAATAGTATACATATAAAACATTGCAACTGCCATAAACACAAAGTTGCAGTTGCTCTAGATCGGTCGGCCGGTCATTTCAATTGTTCGGTTTAAAAGTTAACTAAGTGTATTAACTTAAATGTGATTGATAAATTATACTTAAGTCGTATGAATCTACATCGTAAAGAGTAATTAAATAAGTTTAAAAATTGTGTGTGACTTCAGTGTTCATCAATTAAACTTTGAAAACGCTCGCACAATCTTATAAGTTATAAAGGTCACCGTCAGATTGTAAAAACTTATATTAATTATAATCCACCTAGGGAGATTGTAAACTAACGAAAGATTATCGACTGTGACAGCTGTCACAGTCGATAATCTTTTGTTGATTGTATGATGTATTTAAATCACAATCGTCGCGCGTCAAATTGTCAACTGTCCCTGATTAGTCGGTCTTACATTATGGTGTTCTATGCCATAGTTAGGTTTAGGTTAAAACTTATTTAATAAATCACAAATTTATTATACTGCAATTTAATTTTATGTAACTAATTCTTAATCTGTGAGATATTATTGACATTAAAATAATTTACTATCACAAAAACACTTAACATTCGGCTACAAACGAATTAACAAATTGCTATGCTGTTCAAACAATGAGGGTGCGAGATGAGATCGCATACCATATTACAATTTGACGGTTTCACACACGGACCAAACGAGCAGGTGTATCGCCTGATGGTAAACGATTCCCACCGCCAAAGTACACCCTCAACACCAGAGGCGTCACACATGCATTGCCGGCCTTTTAAGAAAGAGTACGCTCTTTTCTTGAAGGTTTAAAGATCGTATTGGTCCGGGAATACCGCAGGCGACAGTTCGTTCCACAGTTTTGATGTGCGAGGCAGAAAGTTTCTGGAAAAGCACACTGACATGGAATGCCAACCATCTAAGTGATGGATGTGGAACTGTTGTTGTGTAGGACGATGGCGGAAAGAGGCGGCAGGGATCAATTCGAACAATTCCTCGGAATACTTTCCTCATGATAAATGCGATAAGAGATGCACAACGAAGCCACATCTTTACGCAACGCCGGAAAGTTTAGCCGAATCGAAACCTTTTGGCAATCGACGATTTGAGTTGCTCTCCGTTGAATGCGGTCCAGAGACAGGAATTGGTACTGGGGTGCCCTCGCATAAAGATAAGAACAGTCTTCCATATGAGGCCGAACCTGTGCCTTATAAAGCAGAAAGCGATGGGCCAGAGTGAAATACGAGTACTGTCTCGATCTATTGAGTACGCCAAGCTTCTTCTAGGCCAATTTGGTCTTACCCTCCAAATGACCACCAAACTGGACTTCACGTTTTTTTTGTGTTGGAGGCGTAAATTTGTGTCTTTATGGGGTTAAAGAGGTCTTAATTTCAGACACAAGTTAGTTTCGACTCTCAATACCGTTTTCCCGAGAAATATAAGCGCGGCCGTTGTAGAGAGCATCGCCGGTGCCGTCATCCGCATAACAATGAATGCCGCTAATTTACAGCATGTCATTGATATGGAGGAGGAACAAAGTAGACGATAGCATACAGCCTTGCAGCAGCAGCAGTATTCATCGTCGACTACGACCTTTATGCTTCTATGTGCTAGAAAGCTAGTGACCCATTCGCATAATTTCTCGGGAAGTCTCGGGAAGGGAGCTTCGAAAGAAGGGCTTTGTGCCAGACCCGATCGAAGGCCTTCCCAATGTTCAAATTAGCTGCCAAGGCTGAAGCCTGTAAGGCCCAGTCTGCCCAGCGATGAGTCTAGTATACGAGAAGATCACCAGCCGATCGACCCTTACTACTGGTCACTAAGCAAATGATGACCTTCTAGATACCGCAGAAGTTGACAATGGACTCTATTATTTTCGAGAAGAGTGAAGTTAGATTATAATCTAACTAAAAAAAATACGTTAAATTGTAAGCAATATGTTACGGTTCACGATCTTTCGACAGTTTACAATTTCGCGAAATATGTTACAATCTAACAGTTATTGTCATCAATATATCATTCATATGAATCGCTACATAATTCTAAGGATATGATGATTTCTATCTTCAGGCAGTTTGACTTTTTAACCGACAAAACAAATTTAATTTTAATGACTAAAAATAATTATATGTTAAATCACGCGCAGTGCCAGTTGAAACAGTCACGTTAAGTATTAAATTCTGAAGGTCTACTGCCGTTTTAAGGTCATTTGTACTGGCACTAAAATTTTACGATCTTACCCATCACTTCTAGGAAAGATAGCACAGTTAATAGTCTCTCAGATCTGCAAAACATAAACTTTATTTGTTATGTGATCAATGTATCGTTTGTGAAATTAAATAATTCCGTTATTTGCTTACCTCCAAAAAACCAAAAATAAAAAGAGTACAAAAATGTCTAATTTTATAGTCCACGGGCCCACGTACAAGGGATTTCAGTGATTAATAACAGGCTGAAAGTTTATACACAGCTTCGTTTTGACGAGACACCCAACTTTTATCATTGGACCAAATTCTGATAATGGCAGGAAAAAGCGGGATAGGGAGCGAAACACGTCAATTTGATGAGTGTCCCAAATTAAATAATAACAGTTTCTAAAAATCAATACTTCGAGACGATGAATGAAGACGATGGAAAACTGAGAAAAACTTGTGGCATACAAAGTGAATGGTACCTTCCCGAGTGACCCCCAGCTCTAACATGTCAGAATGGTGACTTGAAAAATGTTATTCATTTTCATTAATAACAAACTGATTTTTGTTTTGGGGCTTGCAAAATATATATTTTTCATAAAAAATGCATCGGCATACAAATTTGATGGTAATTTTTTTGAGACCTACACTCAAAAAAATATTAACATAATCTTGACAACTTTCGCTTTCCCTTGTACGTGGGCCCGTGGACTATTACCATTGTGAGTTTTAAAATGTTGTTCAGCGAATTTTAGACAATCTGATATTCAGTCAACACGTATTTACTTTATTTATATTTTGACGTTTTATGATGGTTATTCCAATCTGTCGCTAGTCTTGAAACTTGAAGCGTCACTGTAAATCAGTTTTGTAAAATATGTATATACTAGCTGAACCCCGCGGTGCTACCCGCGGTACGACAATAATCACAGGCAACGTCGCGAGGCGAAGCTAGTATCTTTATAAATTATAGCCTACGTGTTATTCTGATGTATAAGCTATATTATTGTAAATCGTAAAATAAATAACTTTTCTGGTTGATTTTTTACACCTTGTTTCTTGAAAAACGCAAATATCTTACGGAACCCAATATTTTCCAAAATAGAATATAGCCTATGTTACTCGTGGATAATGTAGCTTTCGAATGGTGAAAGAATTTTAAAATCGGTCCAGTACTTTTTGAGTTTATTCGTTACATACAAAAATACAAATCTTTCCTCTTTATAATATTAGTGTAGATTAGTGTAGATAGATGGCAATTTACTTTTGCTTGCTGACTATACATTCTATGTGGGTAGTAGTGGTGACTCAAATAAATCTATTATAACAGTTATTATTTCACAGATTAATATCTATCGGTACTTATACACCATGACTATTACGAACATTATTATCTTAATTATAAATCTTTTTTTTTTCATGCTATCTAAAAAAGTTCATTGCAATTTGAATTCTGATGAGTGTTTTCTATTACGTCTGATAGCTATAAACTGCAACAGTTGGTCATCTTTCAAAAGTACTTACTACAAAATATAAGGCATTTTATAGTAAGGATCATTTGAAAGATCGGTTCTAGAGATATCGTAATATCGAACCTGGATGTTTAACATCTTAAAAAAGATGAATAAATATAAACAGATGCATAATGATTAATAATATTTAAAATACTCACGTAGTAGCAGTTGGAAACAAAAAAAGAATTCATGAGGACTCAATTAATCTTCTACCTTCGTACCTATCTTTTAATATAAAATAAATAAACAGTGCTAACTAAACCGTTTTTAAATGCGAGTACAGTTGTGCTATCTAACACATGGCCCATCACCGCACGTGTTACCTATTTTAAAATTTTCAAAAAAACCTGTTACTGATAATGATATTTAGTTACTACACATACCCCTATTGATAACTTAAAATTTTCTAAAGTAGGTTAAAATAATGGTATTATAACAAATGATGATTTAAAAAGACAGTTGTTACGAACTTGTATTGAACATGAGCACGTGTCCTTTTCAAATTCACAGGCACGTGAAACTAGCATCGCGAGTCTAATATGCTCCATTGTATTTATTCGTAATCGAATTTATTGTTAGGTTGGCTAATAAAATGCAGTACTATGTACCGGTGTACATTGACGTTATTTTGTAAGGTAACATCTGTCTAAAACGTGCATATTTGATCAATGTTGTAATAAGAATAAATCTATTCCGACTAGTCTCTGTTTTCACTTAACTTTAAATTTGCTGTATCATGTAGTATGTTAACATTATGAAGGTTGTTCTCGGTGAATTGTTTTGACGAAAAAGGTAACTATTGTTTCAGGTGGATGTTAATTTATACGCTATGATATTTGGCGAGAGTGTTCTCAATGACGCCGTGGCTTTGGTACTTAGCGGGTAATTATTATTGCAACTTGTCTATATAAGTACACACACATAACACATAATGTTACAAAATAATTAATCACCAAATGTAAGATCTACCCAACATGTATAGTATAGGCATATATACTTTTAGTCATTTAATGTCGGATAATTTAATATATAAGCTGTGGTTACATGTAGAACAAATACAGAAAAAATATTTCATATACGCAATATAGCATATCCATTAATGTTATCAATTAATTCGTCACCAAGCTTAGTCTCTAAGCAAATCATTTCAACCATTTGCCGTCCACTGCTGAACGTAGGTCTCCCCCAAGTAGCGCCAACCATCCCAGTCTTGAGCAGTCCGCATCCATCCGCTGCCAGCCACTCTTTTTAAGTCGTCAATCCATCGTGCCGTAGGGCGCCCTACACTACGTTTGCCTAATCGCGGTCTCCACTCAAGCACATTTCGGCTCCACCGACCATCGGTACGTCTAGAGACATGACCGGCCCATTTCCACTTCAACGTACTGATTCTCCGTGCGATGTCGGTTACTCTAGTTCTCTGTCGAATAACCTCATTCCGAATTCTATCAGACAGAGAAACACCCAACATCGCGCGCTCCATCGCACGCTGAGCCACTTTAAATGTGTGGATCAGTCCAATGGTGAGTGTCCACGTCTCGGCTCCGTATGTCATTACGGGTAGGACGCACTGGTTAAATACCTTAGTCTTCAATGATTGTGGTATTTGCGACTCAAAGGTGTGACGTAGCTTCCCGTACGCCGCCCAGCCCAAACGAATTCTTCTGTCGGCCTCCCGATCGAAGTTGTGGCGCCCAAGTTGGATAGTTTGGCCAAGGTAGATGTATTCTTGCACAACCTCGATAATAACGCCGTTTACGGTCACGGGACTCGGGGACACATGCCGATTATGCATGATTTTCGTCTTTTCTATATTCATCCTCAGTCCCACTCGTTTTGAAGAATCGTCCAGACTGTTGAGCATTGCTTCCATGTCCTGCAGAGACTCCGCCAGGATGACTATGTCGTCTGCAAACCGCAGGTGATGTCGTGTTTCTTTGGTGAGACCGGTGGAATTATGCATAAGCATCACAAGGCCGCCACGGTATGGTTCACCGTGCTGTATTGTTGCATTCGCAATGCAGGACTTGTCTTCTGTGGATGGCACTTTTGGATTCTGCTTATGCTTTCCATCAGGCAGAATAGAGACACTTTGGCAAGCAAATATATATAAAAGAAACAAACTTATAACAGACATTATTAGGAGTGGAGTTGACTTATGTGAGGATCGAACCCAAATACCCGAAGTGTTGCAAGTTGGTGAAATGGCCACTTTGGAATGTTACTCATTTTTTACACATTCAAAAAAAAATTTGCACTTTAATTATAATCCTATTACAATCATTTACATTTTTCCATTGAAACCAAAAACTGGTTTTACAAGTTGACGATCCACTAACTTCGCCTAACTATATTGTGTATTCGATAAAGACGATAGTATTAATGGAAAGTTCAGGTTTATTAGGAAATCAGTAAATGATAGGTATAATCAATAAATATTACAAGTAACATTTTATTTAATCGGCATTGTATATAGATTTGGCGAAAATGTTAAAAGCACTTACTTAATACTGTCCTGACTTTAAACTACCCGCAGGAATAGTAGTTTATGAGGTCACTTCCTACTGCGCTGAGTGTTCTGGGTTCGAGCCCCACATGGGCCATCACTTTGTATGATTCACAAATAGATATTTTTTCCTTTTCATGTATGTGTGTGAGGTCCCCCGCTACACATATCTAGTGTAGGAGTTGCCTATGTATAGAATCTAATCACAAAATTGTTATTTTCGTGAAAAAAATAACCAAACCCATTAATTAGTCTAATATTAGTTAGTGTTTTAGACACTATCTGTAATTTATTATCTTATATATAAAATTCTCGTGTCACAATGTTAGTTACCATACTCCTCCAAAACGGCTTGACCGATTCTCATGAAATTTTGTGTGCATATCGTGTAGGTCTGAGAATCGGCCAACATCTATTTTTCATACCTCTAAATGATATTTTTTTTATTATGATACAGCATTAGAAAATACATACATTCCTGAATTTTCAACCCTCTACGATCAACCCCTATTTTTCCATCGCGATTTTTATTGACCCCACCCCTAAAATATATATTCCTTTTTATGGCAAAGCAACGTTTGTCGGGTCAGCTAGTATATTATAAATCACTTAATATCAATGGACCCTTTGTTATAGTGCCCATATAATTGCATTCTTATTATTTTCCATTTCAGTGCTATACAAAACTACGAGTTGAGGTATTCAAAAGATGGTGGATTCAAAGTGACGGCATTTTTGGCTGCTATTGGAGATTTCATCGGAATCTTCAGCCTTTCCCTGCTTATTGGTGCTCTAATGGGCTGTCTAACGGCATTGATATCCTTTTAAAAATATACATAAATATTGCTTTCTTACCAACTCATCTTACAAACATTGTCTTGTTTATATACAGATTATTTTGTGTTATTTAACTAAAAAACAACATTTTAAATCCTTTCCAATGATCATAATAATATGAGGTAGGCGGTAACAAGAACTTCAATATATTCATCACACAAAAGAATAACTATATTAATGTTATTGAGGTCTCAAATTACATCATCGCAAATACAATTAAATTCATTCAACACTATTCACAAAGGGCCTTCTATACCGATTTTGTAATAGTTAATATCCTACGTAACTTTATATTGCGTAAAACAAACATTTATTAAGAAAGGAAAATACTACATGTACTTAAAAATGACTAAATAATAGTATAATTGAATTAAAATGGGTTATCTGTATATCTTTCTTACTTTGTGTTTTTAAGTTATTTTTCCTAACTCTGGTATAGTTAACTTCTCAACTATATTATAATTTTGAACATTCTAAAACACCGACAATTCTTATCACTCTGTTATTCAATTGAGCAAAGATTACTTATTTATTTGAACAACCAGTTGTAGTTACTTTAAAACTTTATGTATATAAGAGACAGTAAATTCATTCAATACTAATTCAAATGGCCAACATTAAGCTGTCACATCATGCACCCCATGAGTGAAAAAATAAATAAATTATATTAATGTTTTTTTTTTTATTATTGAATAGGGGACAAACGAGCAGACGTATCACCTGATGGTAAGCGATTACCGCCGCCCATGGACACCCGCTACACCAAACGCGTCACAAGTGCGTTGCCGACCTTTGGGGGATGGGGAGAGGGAATGGAGAGGGGTTGGGGTATGGGCCTGCGGTATCCTCACTCACTCGGTGAAACACAGCGCAAGCGCTATTTCACACCGGTTTTCTGTGAGGCCGTGGTATCACTCCGGTCGAGCCGGCCCATTCATGCCGAAGCGCGGCTCTCCCACGGAAAGATGGTGTAATCAAAAGGAAGTAACATAATTAAATTTAAAAAATGAATTACAGATAAGTAGGTAGGTTAGGTATTTACGTAATCAACAGCTGTGATTGCCACGTGTGGTGGCGTAGGTATGTATTAAAATAGAACACAATGATGCCTTAACAGACATGCACATGACGAAGTTCACTCACGTGCGAGAGTGGCCGTTACTCGAGTCTGCGCTCTTCGTGCTTATGTCGTATGCCGCTTTTCTCATAGCTGAAGTCTGCGAACTCACAGGTATTGTTTGGTTGATTCCTTTTAAATGAACTATGTTTTTTTTTTTTTTAACAAATTGGTCAGAAAATATGCAATCACTCGACTCTTCTCACACAAAGCTTAATCCCAAAATAGACTGCGCCTGTGCTATAGGTAGTACTGACAATTGTTGCAATAAAATTTTTACATACACATACTTTTATTTGTACATTTTACATGTAGATACAGAATAAATGATGATTTTTATTTGTATGTTAATTGAGTAGGAAAAACATGCATAGTAGTAATAATTACTTAAAATGATGACGCACTCGATTTTTTTACTTTATTTCTTAACTACTCAAATCAATGAGATGTAATAAATAATTCGAAATATATTGTTTCATCTCAAACCTTATGTAACATAAACACCTTTAAACAATTAATAATACTTATTAATGTTTGTCACTTAGCTGTACAGACTAGGTAATTCAACATATCTAGAAAAATATCGCTGACTCTATTGTGACGTCAGTTTGGATGTTATTTGCTTTTAAATACATATTATAGGCAAGTGATCGGATCGTACACTATCTGCTTAGCTATGATTATTCGAGAACATCATATTTCATAAATACTTTTATGACATTAGACCTGACTGCGTCAGCGGTCGAACCTATGAAATATTGTGATTTGACTTTTTAGAAATTTCTTATGTGATGAGAATTCTGATACTCTACTTAATTATTATTTGTTTTCAGGCGTGGTGGCCGTGCTATTCTGCGGTATATGTCAAGCCCATTACACATACAACAACTTGTCATCGGACTCCCGCAACCGAACAAAGCAACTGTTCGAACTCCTCAACTTTTTGGCAGAAAACTTCATATTTACATACATTGGTGTCTCAATGTTCACCTTCCCGAAACATCACTTTGATCCGTGGTTCATCATTGCTGGTTTTGTATCCTTTACAAGAAAAAAATAATAAAAAAAATATAAATGAAAATCGTTCCATTTTAAAATGTCACTCTTTTTCGTTACATGAAACAAATTTACGAAGGTTATTATAATTTACATAATCATATTAATGGAATATATTAGCGTTTGCGGCTCTGTTTACCTCTTCAGGGTACAAGCATGAAGACGGCTATAACATTAACGGCTTACATAAATTAACATAAAAAAAATACCAGGACAATAAAGTTATATATTATAAAAATAACCCGTATCAATTTAACGTTTGTGGTTTTAAATGGTTAGGTATACACAATAAAGTTATATGAATATTTTCCTTAGCCGTAACGCAGGTAACATCTACTCTGGGACGTGCCGTAAACATTTACCCGCTATCGTTCCTCCTAAATTTAGGACGTAAACCGCCTATACCAATGAATTTCCAGCACATGCTGTTTTTCTCAGGTACCGTATATGTTTGTTTTTAATTTTCTTGATTTATACTTGACATTTTAATCTGATTGGTTGCCTTAGTCTGATGTAACCTTCTATCTAAATAGAGAAGCTTATGGCTCGTATTGAACTATCTGTTAAAGGCTGTTGATGTGAGCTGTGATAAAGAAAACAGTCATGAAGCACTCCTCGTGACTGGTTTTTAACAGAAGGGAAAACTCAAAACTATACAAACAGTTGTCTAAGGCCACTTAAAATAAACCTCTTTGCTCTTTAAATCAAATTCACGATTTAAAAAAAAATAGGTAATGGAAAACGTTCAATGACGATGACGCGAGTTCCATGATTTTTTGTTTACACAAAAAATGCTCTAAAAAGTTTTCACTTCAACAATCACTTTGTATAAATGTAGGTATTTCTGTTTCTTCAGTCTAAACGATCATTTATCTAGGGAGCTGCTGGTAACTGATGCGTTTAAATTGTTTTAAACGATGACATATTTGAATATTTTTGTAACAGGTTTACGAGGTGCCATGTCGTTTGCCCTGGCTATCCGTAACACGGTGTCTGAAGCGCGACAAGCTATGTTGACAACTACTTCGATGATCGTCATAGCAACGGTAGTGTTGCAAGGTGGTGCCGCTTCACATGCACTTGCCTATTTCCGGATACCTACCGGGTAAGGAAAAAGTTATTAAATACCATATAAACGTATATATATATATGTATACATTAATACAAGAGCAATAATCACAAGTTCGAGGCTTGCATTTAGCGTCTTTAAAAGCCATTGTAACGGAGATATCGAATCTAATTACTTCAGTTGAAAACGATATGTACTGAAAAGCTACGAGAGAGGAAAATAAATTAAAATTCTATGTCATTATATATATATTACTAAATGGATATGTTACCGTTAGATTGTAATCTATCGAAATGAACCGAACGCATCTCGGGTGCTGATTGGTTGAACAGTATGCGTCGATCGTCTGTTGCCGAATGTAAAGTATTGTTACGAGCTGGGTATTAAATAAATTAAAGTAGTCGATTGATTCCCAAAAAATAACACAATATTTATTAAGAACACTTTTTACAATTACAAATCACGCGTTGGTCGCACTAGAAGATCTCTTCGATGTTTATTCGCTGTATCTTGAAACAATACTGCCCGTACGACTAACACGTCCCGCTTTTATATGGCTGTCGAGATAACTGGAATGTACGATAATATTCGATCGATGGTTCTCGACTAAATAGATTATTCTAGAGCTACTTGTAGCGCCATCTAGCGTCGAGAAAATGTTCAAATTGTCCACAATTGCGCTTCCCGACACTAGATGGCGCTGTCCTCAATTCTTTTGTTTTATCTAGATTATTCCCGTACAAACGAGATCCATCTCCTTATGGCGCAACAGTATTTTTGTGATATAGAATTTATATAGAATTGTTGTGGCAGTAAGTGATTTTGTGATTAATCAAAGAAATGCAGTTAAAATGAAAGAATCGTAACCAAACTCAATGGCCATAGAACGGCCCTCTGTAAGACCGACCAGCTGACTTTTTGTCGCACAACAGATTGTGATTTAACGGTTTTACTTCGATACATTATAATCTAAATCGTTAAATTGTAAGCAATATTCCACAGACAATCTTTTGATAATTCACAATCTCGCTAGCTTGATTGTAGGAATGTATTCAGGCAAAGCCTTACTAAAATATCCGAACCCCGGCCGCAGAGTCCTAAACAAGCCACAATGATGTAAGATTATTGAGACTTCAGAGTTAAAGTTTCCGCTCCGCCTAAGTTATTTTTCCAAATCTACTATTTTTATCTCAGTAACGCTTATCGTTGGGACAAAAAGCAGTGAAAAACTTTTTTTTTTAGGAGAAACAATGCAATATTATAAAATGTGTGTCATTTATTCACAGACAAAGTGGTAACGATGAAAATGACGCTTTGCCATATCGGGATGTTAGAAGCGTAAGTTTTCTATATGATTTTACTTTTATTGCATCAAATTTTAACAAATATAAAATTAACTAGTGTAGTTAGGCGTTATTTACATCAAGGAAGAATGGCAAAAGCCATGCGTGAGGGCTGGTAGCAGTCAAGCTGTAAACATTATAATACAATACATAAGAACAAAAATTAAAGATATTACACCAAAAAAAAAATACACAGACATATAACATTGGCCGTAGGCGGATACTTGCACCGATTTAACCAAACGTCTTTTGGCAAATTATATTAAAACTTTTGAAGAAGTATTTGCCGTTTTGTTTTTACATATTATTGACTGGTACCAGAACCCTGACACTCCCTTTTTTTCTACTAGAAATAATAAAAGAATAGTTTTAATTGATTGACAAAAATATCACAAAAACAATTTTAATGTAATTTGACTGATGATTAAGTAAATGTGATTTCAAAATGAAATACTAAATTTAATATTGATATATTTTCTAGTTGAAATTAGTAAATACACCTATTGCTTGTTAACAAATTGTAATACATATTAATTTTTGCATTGCTTTTCTTTGTATTTGTCCTGAATACACTGCTGCTTTCCTTATGCTTAATTCCGCCTCACACCTCTTTTTTTAATTAACTTTAATTTTATATCAATAGCAAAATAGGTAAGTATGCATATTGCAATATGAAAGGCAACATTGAAATTCTCAATCGTCAAACAGAAGTATTGACCTTCTATATTATAGGATTATAAGGTATTGAAGGAGTTCGAAGTTTTACTCTGCTTTTTAATGATTCAGATTTTTTTCTTATGATGTCAATATGTACATAATATTACTTGCTGGATTGTAACAGTTTTAACAAATTTGTACATAAATATATTAATACCTACAATTCATAAAGCTGGCAATATTGTGTATAATAACAATATGTTCACCATTCAAGCACAGTTAGATAATTTGTTAGGCAAAGATCACACTTTCATTTGTAGGTAGGCTTAGGAAGGTCATACCCGGCCGTTGGTGCATGTAATTAATAAAACGTTATTCACGCAGCTCTACCAGGCCACGGACTTCAACCAAGCGGTACGTACACATCACGCGCTACGATATAATGCTTTGGACGTTCATTCATCTTGTTCATTTGCTTTCTATCAACTACCATATAAATCTTCTTCAGTGTGCCAACGTAACATGCTAACACTACACTAGGAAGGTTTATTATAGTTTCATGTTGATGTTTTGAGCACTTTTAATGAATTTATATTTTATTCTCTTTGTGTTTTTACGTTTTCTGATTTACTATGAAAATTTACTAAGCAATAATAAAACATTCTCAAGTGTGTATGTCGCAGTCAACTAGTTTAATTAGCCGTTCAATTAACAGCCTACCCTCTTTACTAAACAGCGTCATTCAACTAGCAGCCGTGTTACGAATGGAGGAGCTAGAGAAAGGTTAGGTTAGTTTTTTGTTCTAACAGCAAGTTTTATTGGTTTTAAAAGAAATGTTTTAAAAGTTTTTTGGTTTCAAACGAAATGAAAAAAGAACTTAACCTAACCGCTAGTCAAACGGCGCTGTTTAGTAGAGCTAGGATAGGCTGTTGATTGAACGGCTAATTAAACTAGTTGGCTGCAACACATATAACAGAATTTAGAAACTAAGCGAGCGTATGTATTCTGTATAAAATTACTAAAGTAAACAACGTTTTTGAAATAATCAAAAGAGTTTCAGACTAAACTCAGAGTGATTTCTAACTGCAAGTTTAAGTCAATGAAAAATTACTTTTTATTAATAACTTTTTTGACTGAAATTTTCATAGTAAATACATTTTTATTTGGTGACCCTCCCACAGGCGAAAGCTATTGTTGAGACTTTCCAGTGCAGTTAAAATAAAATTATTTATTTATTGTCCAGCACGCTGACATAGGTTTCGGCCTACGTAACATGGATTCAACGCAATCAGCCAGTTGCGACAGAGCGACAGTAAGACTAACAAATAAATGCACGCATTCCATTTTACGGCACGAGTCTTACAATTATAATTTTTTACTAACCTATTGATATACAGCTAGCACCATGGGCGTACCCAGGGTAGGGCAGGGGAGGGCAGCTGCCCCCCCCTAGATGTTGACGTTTCTACTATTTTCTTCTCTCGATTATATATAAAGCACACTCAGACGCGTAAAAACGTGACTAAGATCGACTATGGACAAAGACAGATTTATTTTCTGTGTTGTTGTAAGATCGGCAATCGGCATCGGAATCGGAATCAGTCCTAGGGCTATGCGATGTTTGAGCGTAGTGACAATCAGAGATCATGCTCTTTAGCGAGGAGAACTACTCATCATTGTCCTAAGATATCAAATCTTCCGAGTCGGTTTATGTAGTTTTTATGGACAGCTGACATGCCCATTCATTTGGAATGTATTTTAGTCACTACAAATAATTCTCGGAAGCAAAATATTATCGTCTGATATATCAAAAACTTGTTGTCCAGTAATAATTTGTAGTTTTGTCCTAGCATCCAGTACAGGTTTTTGTGCCGTCTAGATATATCACCTTATTTTGCTTTGATATGGTTTTTGCACCGGTCTATTTGTAAGCCCACATTAGCTCGCACTCGAAGGGCGATGGGATACAATTTCCGAAGTCTGATTCCCAAGCTGGCGCAGCGCGTGCTTGGCTCGGTTGCTCCCAAATATGAGGGGGCCCGAAAACTCCTGCAGGAGACTATACGCGGGCGTTGTGCGGTCTCTAGTATGGGCTGAGGTCCTGAAGGCCAGCAATATCGGGTTATTGCGACGTCCGCCACAAGTGCTGACCTTCAGGTAGGAGACCTAAGACTCGAGAAATCGAAGACCAGGAATTTCAATTCCACCAGGTTCTTGTGGAGGAATGGAAGGAACGACTTGGGCAATCGAGTGCTGGGCACGCAGTTATTGCGGCGGTAAGACCCGTTATGGAGGATTGGCTCGAGAGGCATCACGGCTGACACAGGTGATCACTGGGAAAGGATGCTTCGGAGAGCACCTGTGTCTGATCCGCAAGGAGCCAACGTCTGAGTGCTACCACTACGATGACCAGACCGTAGACACGACATTCCACACACTGGCAGAATGTCCGGAGTAGGGCGAGTCGAGGCGGCCATCGGAGTGGGGGTTCTCTCGCTTGGTAACATTATTGCGACTATGTTGCGTAGCGAGAGCGCGTAGAACTCTGCCGTCTTTTTCAGCGAGCAAGTTATGCTTGCGAAGGAGATCTTACCGTCCGCCAGGCCCGGGAACGGCAGTTATTAACACGACCGGACCCCTCCCAGCGCCTGCCCGCATTGAAGCGGGCACTGTCTGCTGTTCAAATCACAATTTAGGTGACGCACGGCACACGCGTACGTCGTCTCCTCGCGGTTAGCCTGTATTGCGGATGGAGGGGAAAACCCGTCCCGTCCATTCGTGGCCACACTTAGGGCGGCATGAGGCGCTGGTATGCGCGCCTCCGCCGCCCGGTTCGCCGGCGGCGGATCGGGTCCGAGTGAACGTCGTCCTCTCGGGCCTTCTCCGCCGCCTCCTTCTGCGAAATTACGTCTTCGCAGAAGGATGCGACCGCGGTAAAACTGCAATCGCTATCGGCCATGGATCGTATGATGGCTGCAGTGAGGGCCCGACGCTGCGACACCCAAGCGGGGCAGATCGCCAGCGTGTGCTGGGCCGAGTCCTCACTGCAGTCGCAGTGGTGGCAGGCGGGACTCAGTTCCCTCCTAGCGACCGAGTGCAGGTACTTCCCGAAGCAACCGTGCCCGGAAAGCACCTGCCGATAAACTTCGGCGAGCACTTCCACCTCCAAATCCCACGGGGGTGTTCCGGCCAAAGGTGAGGATCACCCTAGCAACAGCAAGCCAGGGTAGCGGCGCAAACTCAACAAAGTGCTCGCGCCTCTTTTTAAAATAGAAAAGGAGTATCAGGGTTCCTACACAGTAGGGGGCCATCTACAAACCATAGGTGGCCTGAGGTACGTCGGGGTTCTATGGATTTCCTTCCGAGGGTGCACCTGATTCCATGCCAATGCCTTTTTCATATCCATTTATATGACGAGGTGCTTTTAAAAAATCCCGATTTGCCCCCCCCTGGCCCAGAACCTGGGTACGCCCATGGCTAGCACTATGTATTGTTGCTACAAATAACCTCTATTTATGCATTTAAATTATCTATAGACACGGTAGAATATTGCGAAAATAACTTTTTAGCTGGCATTCAATATATTGTGAACTTTGGGACTTTATTGAAGCCCGTTTCTTACAAAAGTTATACATGTCATGAAATAATATGGAAACTAAATAATAATATTTAGTATTGCATTGTGCATGATATTTTACTTTACTGCTTTCTTTGGTTTTGTTTTAATATCTAGAGTGGCCGCATGATAGTTAAGTGGGCTAAAGGAGCAAAAGAAGTGGTTATGCCTTGGGAACTAAACGGTATCGAAGTATGTTATCATTTAATAATTATTATTATTATTTACTATTACTTAACTACTTACCACTCACATGCATGAAATATTTAATAAATTGCGAAATAATAAGGTAGTTGACAATGTTATATGAATCAAAGAAATCACTTCATGATCGTTTTAATTTTTTGAACACAGAAGAATAATTTTATTACTAGATGTTGTCCACAACCATGTTATCACAGAATGACGGTGCATGTATTTGGTGCTTTAAAAATATATGTATATCTGTGTCTTGCATAATTTGCAAACATTGGAAACATTTAAATTTTTTACCATAATACCAAATAATAAATCACACAAGAACTTTAATCCAAGACACAACTATATAATTACCTAGCCTAGTTTATATTTATGTGTAATTGTTAACAGTGACCACATTAGCTATCAAGATCAGAAATACAGGCGCAGACACAGAAAGTCGTTCAATGTATTTTTATTACAAAACACTAAATACTTGCACTAAAACAAATTTTTAAAGTATTGGTAAAGAATTCTATAAATGTATTAAATTACAATGTGGTCCATTAATATTAAGCAGTGCTTAATAAGCACCTTTCTTTGTTCACAGTAACGCTATTTTGTGATGATTGTTTTAATCAGTACACATTTATTTCCAAATGTTTTTAATTGTTTTAATAAAGTAAATTACTATTTGACGTAAAATAGTAAATATGTTAACAAATACTTTGGGATTTCCTTTGAGTTGGGATAAACAGCAGAACGGGTTGAAAACGCGCCTGAGCGGGTTAGAAAGTACTGTATAATGTACGATCATTGTCTATCTCTGTCAGTTCTAAAAAAAAAACAATAACGATAATAATCTATATGAAAGGTTTTAACGGTAGGAGTAATAATAATATACGTATGTGTGGTTAGGATACCCCGCGAGACCGTGGCGACGGAGGCAACGGTCAAAAAGCTCGCCTAGCGCGGTTATGGGGCGCGGTTGATTCCAAGCTGCTAAAGCCGCTACTCACTCACGCGCGGCCGCCTCTTACGGAGACCCTACCCGCTTTTATGAGCCCCATTGCAAGGGTGCTGACTACGACCCATCAGTACACACAAGCTGTAAGTACAAATTGAATTAAGAAATGCATGAAATTTCAAATAATGTTGAATTTTGATTTAGATAGATTAAAAAAATTAAAACTATATGAGTATCGAGATCTTTGAAGTACATAAAAGATCATAATGTACTAAAATCGGTGATGTATAAATAACAAGAGTTCGTATTACAGGATAACACATTAAGGCGAACAGACTCCGATTCAGATCTGTGCATCGATGAGGCACAACCAGTTCCTACCAATATTGATCCACAGGTATACAAAACTGTTTAAATTTATTTGTATAACGATTTTTCTAGCTTTAACTTGTGCCCTGTTGCCGAATATTTATTTTTTGCTCAATATTACTTTTATTTAGTATTGCGATTGTAAGTGTCAGCGCCGATGGACTGTGTGGCTGCGAAGAGACTAATTTAGTAACAATTTAAATTCAACCTAAAGTTCTTCAGAATACGACTACATTTGATACAACGAAATAAAATGACGGCATAAAATTGTTACTGAATTAGTCTTCGCCGTCTCTCAATCCGTCGGCTCTGACCCTATATAACATAATGTCTATTAATTGTATGTATGTATATAAGTACATATATTTAAACCCTCATCCAATATTTTACACAAAGTTAAATATTTGTTATCATACTCGTAATATATTATATACGTTACTATTTGATTTTCCTTAGTATATAAAAAAGTATATCTTTTTTGTTATTTTATATATCTATTGTTTTTTTGGTTACAGCTGTCAATTACTGTTCGGAATGGATATGGGCATGTTTGAGCTTTGTAGCGTTAGTGATCCTCGGCTGTGATATGAATTTTGCTCTAATGGCATATATAAAACTTTATAATTAATAGGAAATTTCATTTTAATTATTGCACGCAGCAATTATGGCCGGGACTGGTGGACACAAGAATTTCTGTAGAAGGTATCACTGGCAGTAACATATAAAACACGCAAATCATGTTCAAAAGCATAACTACCCACTATTTGATTTTGATGTAAATTAATTAGGTGCAACAATTTTGTAAGAATCTTACAAGCAATTTTCTAGCTACGCAATGTTTACTTCTTATTATACTTAAGCGTGAGTTATCCACCAAGTTAAAGCATATGTACAAAACGAAGTACTTAAATTCGTTTGTCTTTGAAGCTTTTAAGTGTTTTTATGTCATTAGTTGCTAGATCCCGTGTGCGCTTGAACCATCAATATTCTTTCAGATTTAATATCTGTTGTTGTTGTATTTAATATTATATGTAAGAAATGAATGTAAGATCTGGTAAAGGAAAACAGTGTTGGCCAAAACATACCGAGCATTCTCAAATAAGGTTAATAGTACTAAGTACTGTTTGCAGGTAAAAATAAATTAGATGTTAAGTTACTATATACTTATATAGTTAACTATTTACTATTCTATTTTACAACGTGTCATACGTTGAAATAGGATTGTAAATAGTAATGGTGGAGATATAGATTCTGAGATTAGTTAAAATCATGGCTGCATCATGGGGTCTGATGATTCCACAACCAGTCGCACTTTCACATCGTCATATCACATGTCCATCCCTCCATCCAAATCAAACCCATTACTTGGATAATTGGTACTCCACAAATACGCACTATTCAAAAAACTTTGTCTCGCAAAACCAATCTGTGGAACAAATTGTCGTATACGGTAATTTCAAATCGTTACAATCTACAAATATTCAAGAAAAGAGATTATAAGACTCACAACACAATTTCTAATCTCTGCTTATCTCAGCTCTCATCCAATAGTCGGTTGTCCGGAACGATCTATGAGTGTTCAGCTACAACGCATCCATACCGAGCTAGAATGTCACCATTGTTTGGTTTTTATAGATGCCTAATATTTTTGGCCAAGACTGTATTTGTACTATAACTAACATAACGCAATGCAAATCATAATAAAGTTCGGGAGTCGTATATAAAGCACTTCCTATAAAGATAATTTGATTTTGAAATATATACAGATAGGTAGACTCTCATTTTTTTGTATATAAAATATAGAAACCATATTATGTTTAATTCAGCATTTTTTCAATAAATCAATAATTTCACATGTGGCATTAATCTTACTTTAGAGTATTCTTTCATTATAACAGGACTCTTGATGAGCCCCATATTGTTATTATATCTCTGTGACACTTTTATTGTAAAAAAATCTAGTCTACTATCCAAGTACCTTCTTAATGAGTGTATAATATATTATATGCTCAAGTTAGAACAATTTGAATTAAAACTGTTATTCCATCTAATGGACAGTTGTATTGTTAAAATTTACTGGTGATAAGTAAAAATGACCGTACTACGTGAAGAGTTCAAGAGGCGGCTTCAAAATACCATGGTTGGTTACCATCTTGGAAGATATTACGTATGGCCAAATTGGTCAGGTAGGTGGAGGGATGTCAAAATTGTAAAAAAATGGGTCACGTAGTATGGGTACATTCTCTAAGTTGTACCTAGTACCCTTTAGTTGTATGTATGTATCAAGGCGAATAAAATTTGATACCTTTGTAACTTTTGAAACATTAATGGATAACAGAGGCCTTTTTCCATTGTTAACCTATTAGCTACTGGGAGTATAATTTATTTATAAAATGCTACCCATTTTCTTAGACTACAATTTTGTTTCGATTATAACTTCTCATTGTAGAATAGATTTATTGGTGAAAATCGATTTGATCTCCAAAATATAATGTAATTATTGTATCAGTTTCCTATTTTTCAAACATTTTACTCGCCAAATGTTATTCCTTCAATATTATTTCGTGTTACTGCTTGGTTTAAAAATAAACTGAGAGCTAAGCGAATTTCTTTGTGTATTAAAATTTGACTTTGAAGATTTGTTTTATTTCTTATTATTTATATCTTTACCTAATATAAAGGATGAAAAGGTTGTTATGAAACTTGATAAATTGTTTCTTTAAATTAAAAAAATAGATAATTATAGCAACAATTATTTATTAGGGTTATTGTCAGGAATGTGTCTTTTGTTTTGTCTTTCAAGAATCAATCTTATCTCATTAGTGACTTTAAACTTTGGACCATGTCCAGGCACTATCCAATCAGACATATTAGCTACTCTGGATCTGTTTTTGACTTGCTGAACTGGGTCTTCACTACCTGCTTCTGACCATATGTTTGGTTGCTCTATGTCCTCAAACTTTTCAAATAAATCACCTAGAAATGAAATGTATTGATATTAATAAGATTTTTTTTTCGTTTCATTATTTAATTACCTACCTGCAATAGCAACTACTTCCTTGTCTTTTGTTATAACAAGTACTGTTACATCAGAAAGTGTATGTCCAGGAGTTGGTATTACTCTCACATGTTCATTTATTTTAAATTCTTCACCTGTGAAAAGGGAATTTAATATATTTAGTACGATTATAGAAGATACTCAACATACATACAAGTTCTTAGTAAAAGGAACTTACCTTTATCAAATGGATGCATATAATATTGATCTTCATATGATATGCTAAATCCTACTATGTGTTTAGCCATTCTAAAAAGATTATTATTCCCTATGTGATCTGAATGGCCATGTGTTGATATAACATAACTAATATTTTCAGGACGAATTTGATGAGAGTGTAATGCTAAAAAAATGAACTGATTAAAGAATGGCCTAAAATGCCAAAAAATTCAACTGTTATAGATGACTGTCTGAGCTGAAGAGTACATAAATTTACTAATGTCAGTATCTACTAATCAGATTTGTTAGAAACTAGGCTTTCTTTAGGTAAATAACTTTTAGGTACTCTAAACAATTATTCTTGGACTCAGGATGGATAACTACCGGCTACAAGTAACTTTCACTACAAAATCTTCCAAGGTACAAGAATTATATACCTAACCCAAAAAAAGAAAAGGAGTATTGTTTTAGATTATCACGAATATAGATATAATTGTAAAGCATTTAGTGTTAAAATAAACAAATGAAATATGAATAAAAAAATCGTACCAGTTACAATTTTTTCTGAATCCCAAGCAGTCATAGTGTCAACAATTATATTATTAGCCCCCATTATTAAAGTACAGCTACAATTTGCTGACATTTGATCTTTACCATTCATTGATGAATAACCATCATATAAAATTACAACTTCACTCATTTTGTTATACGGAAAAAACTTATAGAAAGAAAAAGGATAATGTTTAAAATTTTAGAACGTAACTCGTACGATGTGTTGTGTTTCGACAAATTAGATTATTTATTCTTATAAAAGAATAATAAAGATGAGTATAAAATATTACATTTATTCAAATAAAATCTTGATGCATCTATCTATATATTCGTCTGAAGGAAGAAACGATTCCGATTCGGTGTCAGTTTCAGTCAAGTGGTTTGTTGACATTAATGACGAAAGAATGAAGAAGTGACATTAAAACCTCGTTCGTAATCCAAAAACATGTATTAATATATATATTGTCGGATCTATTTAAATTATTTTGCAGGAATATAAATAAAGGATACGAATGTGGCATCTATTTTCGTTTAAGGTCACTTAAAATAAACTAAATATTGAAATAAACGATGAATTCTTAAATCGTTTCAAGATTCTAAACGCAAGTCTCTCTATCCTTGTCCCTGTCTGCCTCTTCAGCTGTCTTTGCCGGTTATTTTTAGGTTAAATTCTAAAATAAATTGAAGAAAGCTGCGACGGTACATACTTTTCTACGTAGGTTATTTTAAAATTTCATCGCGCGCCGAACATTTTCTTTATTCTTGAATATTGCGCATTTGGATAATTGTTTAAGGCGTTATATATTTATGCAAGTTCATTGTATCTTCATTGTTTACTCAGGGTTATGAAACAGTAAAGTGATCTGTGTCGCCTTCAGAGCGCCAGTCTTTGAGAAACATGTCAGGCGACGTGCAACCAAGAAAACGCAAAGATAAGAAGAGAAAGAAAGGTGATATTGAATAAAAAAAATTGTAATCTTTGAAGTTCTTTCTAACTCCATTTAAATTATAAATTATTTGCTTTACAGATGAATTGGGTGTAGAGGAACCTCGTGGCACGGCAGCCGTATTAGGGGAAGGCGATGTGTTTCTACATTCCCACCATGACCATGGGACTGGTGGACATTGGTGTGCGAAGATCATATTCTTCTCATTACTTGCAGTACTTGTAACTCTTATTGGTTTAATCATATTGGAAAATCGAGGACTTACTGAATGTTAGTGCAAGAACTTGTTTAATATCTATCAAAGAATGCAATTGTGGCATCACTTTAAAATTATTGCTATTGTGTACTATTACAGTAGAAGCAAATTCAGTGGAGTCCCGTTATTCTGGGGTCTTAGATGGTTGGATTGAGGATACTCCTAATGATGATCATCATGATGAGCATACGCTTGAACTACTGAAGCATCATGTAAGGAAATATTTATTTACTAATTAAAATCCATTGGCCGTTTTACATTTCATTAAATGCAGAAAGAAAATGTATAAGAGAAGGTGAAACCCAATGATGCAGAAGCATCACTAGGCCGCCATGGTGTGGGTCACCATGCTGCATTGTCTGCATTTACAATGAGTATGGTGACTACCACTCTTGGATTCTGCCTAAGGTTTCCATCTGGCAGAGTAGTAATTTTTGGCAGGGCTCATATATAAACAAAAAAAATAGAATTTTAAAACTAAAACTTGATAATTCATTTCATAATGTCAATGCCACTAATTTAACAATAATGCAAAAATGCAGGGGCTGTCTTTAGGAACCATTTATAATGAATTATATATATATTGTAATGAAGTATTTATATAGTGCTTTTTGATAAACGCTTTGTTCTTCTGCTGTTTTATATTTAACTATGTTTAGATTTACTTAAGAATTTAAAAGAAAAAAATGTTTTAACGAAGTTCCTTATCGCGCGTTGCGGAAGGGGGCTAGACGGAATTGTAACGACACTTTCGACATATGTCAACGACACATTTTGTCAAGACGAATTTATTATACCATATTGTGTGTTTATTTATCTAGCGTAGCACCCCCAATCTATTCACTCCACTACCCTGATCACCCCCACCCCCTAAGATCATCCCTTAAGGAAGACACCCTCTCTATCTCCGAAACTATTGCTCGGAGACATTTTTTAGTACCACCTTGCACACCCTGAAATTGTCAGGAATCATTACCTATTCTCTGTCTGTCTCTCTCTCTCTCATATAGAAAGCAAGCCAGATATTTTCGTTTCGTCTTTCTATTTCGAACTTCGTTCCATCCGGGTGTCCCTTGACACCTCTCAATTTTTTATTATAGTAATGTTGGCCTTAACTTCACTGATAATTATAATCTGCCATCACAAGAAACCAATTTTCATTTTGGATACTATTTAGATACTTTGTTGTATTTATGCCAAATAGGTATGTATGCAACTTAATCATAACTAGATTAATATTGGAGCAGTATATAAAATATAAACAGAAATGCCAGAAAGAAATCTAGTTGTTTAACTCTTCTGTGGCAATTTCAATTTAAATACTGCAATAATAAGTGGTATATTTCAATTGATAATGCAAACCTAAATTATCTATCGTAGAACGAAGAAACAAATGAATAGATATTTTTTCTACTGCAAATTGTAAATAAATCAATGTCAAAAGAGTATTAAACTGCTGTATTAATTATAAGCAAATTTTGGCTTATTATTAAACCTGATATATTTCGATTCTATAGCCATGTCACGTATTTTTCATACTAATCTTTAGGATGATCAAGATCATGATATAAGTCAAGAAGACCAAGATGAAACAACAAATCTAGATGATAATACAAGTGCTCATGATAATGATGAAGATGAAGACGATCAAGAGGAACCGAATGATCAAGAAGCTAGTAACGAAGAAAAAGATGAAGACGATGATGACGAACACTATGATGATGTTGACGAACGCGGCGATGATGACGATGAGCAAGACGATGATGGTGATGATGAAGATGAACACGACGATGATGACGATGAACACGACGATGGTGATGATGAGGAAGAACATATTGAAAATAATGAAAATGAACTAGACGATGACAAAAGTGAAGAACAGCGATTACAAGAATCGGATGAGGTGTGACTTAAATTTTCGTTGTTGCTTGCAATAATATGTTAATGAAATTACATTTGTGTTTCTTACAACTTACCAGGATAATGATGAGAATGAACCTCTCTATGACAGCGATATAAGTGGTGATGAGAATGATGATAACGACATAAAAAATGTAGATGAAATTGATTCTGAAGAAGAAGAGGACAGTAACTTTCAAAACAATCAGGTAGATGAAGAAAGTACTGAAAAACATGCTGAAAATAGTCAGGAAGATGAAGATGATGATGAGGTGCTGTGAGACGCTTGACAAAATTAAACGTTTTTTACTTGATCGGCACTAACAAGCTACAGCTTTTTTTGTCTAAATTTAAAATATAATGCACAGATGTTGCAGTGCAGTACTTACTATCGAAGCTAACGAGTTAGCCGTAACAACAACTGGCTTTCAATAATTGAAGTTTGATAACACCTGTTTATTTCAGTATACCTATTTGTAAATTGTTTGTAACTAGTATGAGATTGTAAAACATCTTTTTGGTCTTCTTTTTATCGTGATTACTAAAACATAATAGTTTGTCAACTGTTTTAGCGTGAATTTCTTTTATTTTTTCTAATAACAGATTTACTTCTAAACCACTTTCAGAAATAGGATGTATAAGAATATCTTCTTGAATACGTTTTTTGTATTTTTTAGTAATGTTAATTTTGTTTAATCTTTATAGTAACTTATCCAAAACAATACCCTTTTCGATCACACTATTAGTTTAAAGTTTCCTTGCTCTTAGAAAGCAATGACTAAGTTCACACTAACCTTCTGAACTTCAATGCTTCATAAAACTGTTGTTTATAAAAAATGTGACGGCAGGAACACGAAGAAAATGAAGAAGAGGAAACAGATTCTGCCATAGAAGTAGAGAAACTAGAACAGGAAGTAAGTGATGAAGGCACCGAATCGGATGAGCAACCTACTCAAGAAATAGATGCAGACGATAAAAGTCAAGGCAAGTCATTTCTCATTACTTACAATTTTTTTGTCGACTCTATTCATCGTTTCAAACTTGACTTGAAATACCCTAATTTGTTCTTTTAAATACAACTCTGTATAATGCTGGGGCCACACTAATGAGAAATGCCATTAATTATCGCGATAATGGACGTTCACCATAGGTGTAGCCACAACTTAACGGGATAATTTGACAATGGCATTAACAATGCCATTTGGAGTTATGCAATAGCTCAAGTGGCGGTACATCAAAGAGATTAACGCGAGAATTGATGCGATGAAGCGGCCACATTACGTATTATCAGTGTGCATCGAGAGCGCAACGGGAGCGGACGTATTTGTTTTTTTACGACGGATTTGCCTCAAAATCGCATGTTTTTGTCTCGAAATACGTACTATGGCGACAGAGTGGAGTAATCATCCACCATCTTCTTTTTCTTTGTTTCCGTTTTCTTTTTATTCGGTAATGATTCAATAAAGTCAAATTATATAAATTTACACTCATGAAATATAGAGCTCTGTCGACGTCCATCTTGCTTGAATTAAAGTAAATTCAATGCCGTTTTTATCGCCAATAATGAGCATTCATGTTGACCGTTGAAGTGTAGCCACCCATTTTAATGCGGTAAAAATTATCGCAATAATTATCGAGATAATGGGCATTGACGTTAAACCTTAGTGTGGCCCATGGGTGGCTACACTTCAACGGTCAACATGAATGCTCATTATTGGCGATAAAAACGGCATTGAATTTACTTTAATTCAAGCAAGATGGACGTCGACAGAGCTCTAGATCTCATGAGTGTAAATTTATATTATTTGACTTTATTGAATCATTACCGAATAAAAAGAAAACGGAAACAAAGAAAAAGAAGATGGTGGATGATTACTCCACTCTGACGCCATAGTACGTATTTCCAGTCAAAATCGTAGGATTTTGAGGCAAATCCGTCGTAAAAAAACAAATACGTCCGCTCCCGATGCGCTCTCGATGCACACTGACAATACGTAATGTGGCCGCTTCATCGCATCAATTCTCGCGTTAATCTCTTTGATGTACCGCCACTTGAGCTATCGCCTAACTCCAAATGGCATTGTTAATGCCATTGTCAAATTATCCCGTTAAGTTGTGGCTACACCGATGGTGAACGTCCATTATCGCGATAATTAATGGCATTTCTCATTATTGTGTGGCCCCAGCATAAGAAATAAATTCTGTGTCGCGAGGGACTTTACAAACATAATAAAAATGATACAAAAATCAACCAGAGTCGGAACAACAATTTCTAGATCACACACAAAATATTGTCACATGCCAGATTTAAAGTCAGAAACACTCCGTAGAAAACGGGCGACACCGTTTAAACCACTATGGGCAATGAAACTAAAACCAGTTTAAAGCAAAAATTGGTACTAATTAAGAATAGACAACTGGTCTAACTTTTACACGGCTTCTGAAGGAGTCGTGTTCCAAAAAAGTGTCTAAGTACTAAAAGAGTGTGTAAATTTTAACAGAAATTTCATCCGATCCTGAAGACCAAACAGATGAGGTGGAAAATTTAGAAGAAGAGGAATTTTTAGAAGATGACATTGATGAGCCCCTGCCCATTGTTGAACGTATTGTAGCGCCTAAAGGAAAACCTTTACCCGAGGTAAGTAATTCAAAATGTCCTACATTTTACATAATACACTGGCGTTAACATTTTAAGATATTCTGAGCTCCTTCCGATCTAAATATCAAAAGAAGAATAGGTAAACTCTACAAAAAGACAGCAAAATAAGTGGAGCGAGCTGAAAAAACACATATCAAATCTCAAGAGTTGTGAACATATGGAAGCTAAATATATTCGTCAAATAATACCTCAAGTCAAGAACCATAACTGTGTTTTTGATGAATCAATAAATTAATAACCTCTGCAAAAACTAATACACATGACCCGTATGTCTGCCGTAAATATAGCATAGTTAGTTCCTATGAACTTTAAACGAGTCTGAGAACGTGAAAGGCCCTTAAGATTTGTCTGGCTCATTGGAAAATATCTTAAAATATTATAGTTAATGAATAGATAGAGATAGAATGATATACATAAAATTCAGGTTTCCTAAAATGACGTAAGTTAGCATGGTTATTTCCCACCTGTAATACCTGCTAACTGTAAACGGCTCGCTTTCAGCTTAGCGCGTATCCATTCCTTTCCGAGTATATATTGACTACCAAACCAAAAAAATGTCACCTCCTAAAATGACGTAAGTCTGGGCTGACTGAGATTTGGACTATCGTGAATGGTAGGTAATAGAAAAGTTTGAAGAACCTCATCGTGTCACACAATATTGTAGATAAACAGATCTTTTTGTAAAATGGAAACAAGAGATGGTTCTCGATATAGCACATATGATTCTGCATTCAATGAGGAAGAAGGGAGGAATATCCTTCTCTTAGATTAGTAATTCCTAACCAAATGAGCAGTTTAAGAGTTAATATAAATAACAATTATTTTTTATTACTAAAGATTAATTATGAACTTCAGGTGGAAGATGAACCCACGACTGCCAAACCTGCAGATACGCTGGCTGATGAGGAAGAATACGAAAAACAGCAAGAAGAGCTGCGGAAGGAACAAGCTGAGGCCTCCCACGGTAAGTGGAACCTAAACAACTAGCATGCGTATCTATCAATTAATAGCTTGCCTTGCCTTGCCTTGCTTAATTGTTAACAATAGTCGAGCAGTCGGTGTAGGTAAATCTCTAATCCTCTAACCAAGCTTACTGAACATTTCTCGCTTTCTATGTTATTAACAATAATGGCTTACACACAAACTACAATTATTTGTTAAAATTATGAATCTATCGAATAAAAGTACTGTTTCACGAAACTATGTATAAATAAATGTTGTTTTAATATATTCTTTTATTTCAACCCATTTGCTTTAGATGTGCTATGTTTTTGGTTCTGTTTAGCGTATGCTTTCTCTACAGTAATTACTTGATGTTTTGTTTCATATCGTATTACCTACATATAACAAGTATTTTTAAAAGCCTTTATACTTTAAAATTATAATGTAACTATTCTTAGTACAGCTTTGTATCTCTACTTTTTTTTTCAAGTATAATATTATATCAAATGATGTCATTACATCTATAAAAGTAAACTATAATTTACATAATTGTTATTCAATATAATATCTAAGTTCTAGACATGTATTAAGATATAAGGAGTTTGCTCCACAGATGAAAGCCTTTTTCATCTGTGTAGCAAACTTCTAATATTTTGAAAATTCTTTACCAACTTGCTATATTAGCGAGGCTTAATGTAATGCAACACACGCATCTTGCTGTTGGCTTATCTTGAGCTATATAAAGTTAGACAGGTGTACCTTACAACTTGGGCCTTTTGCGTCGTATCGGGCTAAGAAGTGTTATAAAGGGTATGCCGCGTGTGTTGCAGTGTGGCTGAAGCTGGCGGTGGGTGGGGCGCTGCTCGTCGCCACACACGCGGTCGTCAGCCGTGCCGTTGCCCCTCGTGGTGCGTACACTCGCATGGTCCACTGCCCAACCTCACCTCCATCAAATCAATTAAAATATTTCAATACCTGTTTACCTCGACCTACTACAAACACAAAAATCTAAAATATAAACATCTAATTTCTCACCAAATTGAGACCCCTTATCATGCCAAATTTTTGTTTCGATAAAATTGACAGTTTCGATGAATATATTGGAAATAGGAAAATAATTAATCACCGACAGACGTCAAGCTATAACTAGTATAAAATTTCGTTGTGATCTGCTCTGAGCTATTGTCAATAAAGGCAGTTTTTACATATAACAAATATTCATATAAAGTGAAGAGTTTAAATGGGAGCTATTTTAAATCTCAAATATTGTAATTAAGTTGTGACCTTTAAGTTGTTACATTTTGGAAAACTAGAATATGTATATTTTAGGGAAAGGTTACTGATGCCTGTAAATACTGATATACAGCGATTAACCAAATCCCTTTCACATTATTACTTTAAGGAATAGTCATAATCATAAATAACTACCGTCATCTTATTGGTATATTAATACTGTATACCACGGATTTTCGTAGAGATCTTAGATTATTTTAAAGATTTTAACTTCATATATAAAAGTATTTGGTTTTTAATTCAACCATCTAACTCCTGATATCTCGTAAAAAAAAATATTAGCTCACTTCTATCAAAACGCAAGTACAAAAGCTTGCCTTGGAGCTTGGAACGAATCTGTATAATCTAGGCGCTATCGGACCGAAGTTATGAAATCATAACTGTAGCAGAAAACCGATACCAGGCAAATGTGATCGAGGCCTAACTCCTCTGACCCTAGACTTTGCGTTGCCACCCTTTAAAGCCTGGTGGCAACACACTGCCTCTTGAGTTGCAAATAAGCGTTTACCATCAAGTGACCCTTCTACAAAATCTTCTTAAAAAATGACCCCTTATGCCTTAAAAAATATTTATGAGACCCTTAAATGTACTGTAAACTCATTTCTTTACATATCAATGCTACTTACTCTTAAATATTTATACTTAATCTTTAGCATGCCTCTTTGTACCGTGATGGAGCTGAACAGTTAATAATTGGCAAAATAAGAATCATTATATGATTTTCATAATCGTCATTACGTTATTTATTAAGCACTGAAAAATACTAATTTTCATGACAGATGCGACACCAGCAAGTGAAGATCACGCTGTTAGGGAGGACACACCTAGTTTAATCGACCGTAGAATGACTCTCATACTTGAAGGACCGCCTGCAAACGGTAGGCATTTTTTTTGTAAGGAGAAAATATATTGCGCTCAAACATTTGATAAATAAATGTTGTTTTACGTGCTTTAGCTAGTCCAAATGAAGTGGTAGAAGAAATTGCAATGCCCGTAATCGATTTACAAAAATCTTCACTAAATAAAACTATCACACGTCTCACTAAAGAAGAAAGTGAAGAGGATGTTGAAGAAGAAGAAGAAGAAATAATTGTCAAAAAGGTAAGATTGCAAAAGCATTCGAATTTTTTTTTATCCTTCTAAACATTATTTTAACATTAGGTAATAATTCACAGGATATCACTAAAAATAAGGAAATGTTTAGTGACGATGAAGACGAAGATGAGTTAGAGGAAGAAGAAGAAGTTAAAGTAGAACAGGAAAAAGAGGCATCTAAACAACCATCACCCGTTTCTGAAAAAGTATTTGAACCTGAACCTGAAGGGGCAGAGATTGAAGAAGATGTTCCTGATGATGTAGAAATAATTGATGATGATCATTTGGAAGAAGAACTTGAAGAAGAAGAAAACGAGGAAGAGGAAATATCTGATGTTGATGACGCAGAACTATTAACTCGGCTTGAAGCTAAATACGGACGGCTACCTGAACCGGAAAGGCCACAAAAACACAGTAAACACGATTGTATGCGTGTGACCGCTTGCTCGTGTAATATCACTGCTGGCTTCATCATACTCCTAACTAATTAACGCTCCCTGGCATGATTAACGCTACCGTGAGTGGTTGAATTTTTTTTACTAATTTGCATATGTGTTTTACACATCTATATTTTATTATATTAGATAGCTAAATTTAAAATATAATTACTTAACAGGTTTATAGTATCGCAGTTACTCGGCACTCCTTTGTGAATCTATGACCGTCTATGAGTTTTATCAAATTCTTAGCTTATTTTAAATTACACTTTATACTTTAGCCATTTGTCCATCTACTTGGCTCCTCATTATTCCTCATCAACAAAAAAATTAAAAAGAGATTTAAAAAAAACTATCTAGTTACAGAATATATAAAGAAAAGCTTAACCTTGAATCATTTTGTTTACTTGTTAAGTGTTGATTCTTTCAATCTTAATGTTGTATTTGTGTATGATTTTAAACCGATCTTCAATAATAGTTTGTTTATCAGTAGTTCTGAGGCAGATAACATCATATTGATTTTCCTTGACGAGATTATTACCGCCCGGCATTAGTAAATATACCTCTAATATCACTTAGGACCAAGACCACTATTGATCCAACATAATCTAGGGCCTAGATGGCGTTGTGTGTTAGATGTCCGAAATACTTATAAAAAAAACTACTGTTAATAGAAATACTTTGTATAATTGCAGAGGACGGTGGTAACAGTATAGAGGAGGATTGGCCTGGAGACCCTACAGATAAATACTGGCGACAACAGCTCGATCAAGCTGAAGAAGAGTTACGCCAGGTAAATAACTAAATACAAAATATTTGAGAATACATAGAATTATACGGTATTATTATGGTAGACCAGGATTTTTTAGTTTACATTTTTTTGGGAATGTTCCTTGAAAATTTATATTTTTCAATCAAAACCAAATCAGATGAATTTAAAGAAATAGGTTGTTGGTATATTCTCCCCAGTTTTGTAATTTTAGTACCTTTGTTGTATGCATGGGATTGGCATGTGCTATATATAACACATGTAATTTGTGTTGTATCAAAATACAATATGATAAAGGGTAAATCGTTTAGCTTGGTGGTTAAAAAGATTTATGTTGTACGATACGTATTATGTTAAATTAATCTGTACACGATTGTGTCGAATTTATTGTGTTTTATACTAAGTAATTTATTTAGATATGTAACAAACTCCTGTATTTGATAGCACATTTAATCTACATATATTTAAACTATAAAGTGCTACTTTGATAGCTCTAGAGTTTACGTAAGGAAATTATTTACCTATACATGCTTTACAGCATTACCGTTCCTATTCTCGTATGAACGATAAACTCGAAACCGTTAATGTTATGTCGACAAAGAGCAAAACTGACCTTGAAAATGTTGTTATGGCATGGTTAGCTACTAAAAGCTAAAGCTTATTTTACATACTAGGTAACTTAACTGAAGAATATACCAACACCACACCGAATCAATATGCCAAAAGCAACTACTCCGGTCTCAGAATACGTATCTTACTTACAAATATATAAAATCGAATTTCAGGACTGGCTAGACTAACTGTTTTTTTAATTTTCGCATTCTATACTCGCATGCATCCGTACTTTGCTCGTTGTGCCATTTTTTCCGGACTCGTCGGTGGAGGGATCGGGCCGGGACCCGCGCCCGCACCCCGCGCGGGTCTCTCCCGTCCCACCCCCGACGACTCGTCTCCTACCCCTAGATTAGAGGCGGAACATCGTCCTCGTCCATGTACTACTATGCGGTAGTGTATGGATATGCACGGTGTCCGCTGTGTGTGTTGAGTGTGTGTGTACTAACGTGCGGAGGGCGCGTGGAGCGCGGCGCTGGGGCGCGCGGCGGGCGAGCGGCTGCGCGGCAGCGGGCGCGCGCGCTGGCTCGCGGCGCGCGCGCTCGACGCGCAGGCCGAGGAGCAGCGCGACAACCGCCTGCTGTCGCGCGCCATCGCCGCCTATCTCGATGTGCTCAAACTGAATGAGCGCCTCACCGACGCCCGGCTCCTACAGATTGCCACTCGAACACTAGACAGAATACGATTTAGAGGTGAATGCGGTTTCAATGTAATATTACGATTCTAACCGTTACCGCCTTTTTGACATTACATTATTTTTGTAATTTTTCACAGGAAATTACTTAAGTGCGGAGCCCGTCTACAGGCTGTTGATTCGCCGGTTTCCTGATGTTGTCGATTATAGGAACAACTTAACCGTGTCCCTTCTTATGGCGAACAGGTAATCATGTAACTCTATTAAGCGATAAAGACTGTTTCGAGTGTTGTAGCAGTTCGTAGGGCAAGGGCTATCTTTTAAATATACATATTCTTATATGTCTGTATTTCTGTAAATTATACTCGTAAATTTACAAATATTAAACTTTATTTCGGCAGTATTAAATTAATTATTTTTTAATATCAACTGCACCTGTAAAGCAGTATTATTTTGTATATTATTAAATACTTATTAATTTCATCGTAATAAAATTATCCTAGTAATTCAAGTAGCAGTGTCGCTCTTGAAGCACAATAAGTGGTTCAAGAGCGACAGCATGCGCTCGTTATATCAGATTCAATTGCGTGATAGTCCGTACGTTATGTAGACATAGTGTAGACCAGTCTGTTGTTTTTTTTTATCATTGAATGTATAAAAAAACAACTTAAAAGCCAGTATAATTACTAATAAGAAACCGAAACGACGATTTCTTTAATAATTTATTTTAATCGTGTCTTGCCATATGTACTAAAACATGATTTGAAAACACTTTTAGGGCTGACATTGCAGAGGAAACTATAAAAGAAACATTAAAAACATGGCCAGATGATCGCGTCGCTTTGGCTCACTTGGGTTTCATTCTTAAAACCCAACACAACCGCCACGAGGAAGCAGTTGAAGCATTCCAGAAGGCTCTCAAAGGAGATGTCGGACCGGCTACGGAGTCACGGTTCTATTACCATTTGGGAGACTCGCTCCTTCTATTGAATAGATTTACAGAGGCCCAAGAGGTTCACAAGAGAGGGGCAAAATTAGGACATTTCTTGTCCCCTGCACAACGTTCGCTCTACAATGTCAATCGTCTAAAAAGTCGTCCGTGGTGGGACATAGAACAGACACCTTATTTGAAATTAGCGCGTGCTCTAGAAAAATCTTGGAAGGATATTTTAAAGGAGGGTCAAGCTGCGCAAGCTCTGTATGAAAAAGAAAAAGAAGGGCTGAAAGAACGAGGCGAGTGGTCTCAGCTTGATTTGTTTGTTCGGGGGCAAGAAGTGCCCGGCAGGTGTAAAAAAGCGCCGGTCACTTGCAGTATAGTCCGCGCTGAGAAGGCCGCGGGTGGTTGTCGCCGCGGACAGATCAAGTTCAGCGCTATGGAGGCTGGCACACATGTGCGACCACATGTCGGTCCCACCAATTGTCGATTACGAATGCATTTAGGTCTCAGCAATACCAAAGATACGTACATAAGAGTCGACCAAGAAATAAGGTAAATATCGACTAAATAATTTAATATGTCACTTCACCAATCGCTATCTAATTCCACAATATTGATAAATTTTGATTGCAGACAATGGCATATCGGCAAGGTGTTCATGTTCGACGATAGTTTCGAACACGAGGTGTGGCACAACGGTACTGGCACTAGACTTGTGCTTATAGTGGACGTGTGGCACCCCGCTTTAACGGCCAATGAGCGACGAGAACTACCACCGATATAACCCTCACTCCGCCGCTTCCGGCACGTGCTGTCTGTTTCATACCTAGATTAACTAAGAACTTTAATATTGAATCGTAGTATGAGTAAAATGTTGTACGATTCAATTTTAACTCTGAACTCGATCGTATTCAGTATATCAATCACTATCTTAACCACAATCGAAGCACACACTCACAATATATCATTTCTTTCATACATATATGTTCATTTATATAGTAATGTTTTAAAGTATATTTACTGAGTTGTTAATTTAAAAATGCATTGTATATATCAATACCGAACAATGCTAAATGTTAAAAGCCTATGACTAGTTTTAAGTTTATAATCAATATTAAATTCAAATACTTTGTGATATATGCATATATTGTTAAGATTTATTATAAGAATACAATTTCAATGCTCAATGTTCGAAAGTTTTATTTGTCAGTCAATGATCAGGATTTTTTTAATATTAAATAACAATTCGGTTTACGTAAGTAGGTGTATATTTGGTATAAAAATTACCATTACCTGGTGCAAATATAACCTATTGATTACTTCCTTAACCTAATAAAGCTCGTTTTAACCTAAAGTACTTCTATGTAAAAAATGGTCCCTTATTGTTAAGTACGTACACAATCATTGTCACGGCAATATGTAAAATACACCTATTATTAAATTATTATCTAAACAAACTTGATAGTATTTGGACGGAAATGTATGTAAGTATTCTTACTTCGTAACATTACTAGATGCTAAACCACGACTGGGTATAAAAAAACAAAACATCAATCATGTAGAGAAACTCAATAATAAAATGGACCATGTTGCAGTATAGGTGGGTCCAATATTTTTTTGTAGTGGTCACAATGTGGTTACTAAAAAATATTCCTGACAGGGCTATCTGTGTACTCCCAACAGTTGCAGCTAATTTTCCTTATAATTGGCTAAATTATTATGTAATGGCAATGTTCTCTACAACTTGTAGCAATATGGCATATTCTCAGTATATTAAATTTAAGAAGAGTCAGAATCACATTGTAATCTTACAAGCTATCAGACGACCAGATTAATTAATTGCTTTCAGATGCTCTGCCAATGTTCTAAAAGCTTGTATTATAATTATTTCTAGTACATCGCAAAATAAACAAAACCGTGTAAGTTAGAAACGACTACATAACAAGATCATTAAATGACCATTCAATTAATCCTATATACATAACTAATTTTATATTATTTAATTTTTATGATGGTTCTTATAAATTTTGTATTTTAATTGAATTAGATATCCTGTTTCTGATGGCTCTACTATAACAACCGACATAGATAAATAACGCAACCATGAAATGTTGCCAACACAACAGTGATGCAATAGTTACAATTATTGTCCATAAATAACAAATAATTTCAAAAAGTCTTTAAAAGTAAGCCACGCGCCCTCCAAGCACACAGTCACAATAAGAAGTAAAATAAGGCACGCAAAAAGTCTTATCAAACTACGTTTTCATACATATTTCATAGTGTTTTTTTTTCGTAGATAGAATAACTAAGTTTTAACTTCAATTTTATCTGTGCACCCAAAATAATCGTACGAATGCAACCATGTTTGTTATTGAATGTCAAAGTTAACTAACCAAATCTTGCCAATAACAAATGCGGATGCTACGATTTCAATTAAAGCTAATTTCAATATAAAACAATAACAATTATTACTTAATTAATCTTCCTTAAGTACCCAATTAATAAAGAAATACAATTTTATATGTCAAAACTAGAGTTAAATAGTAATTCGTATAAAATCACCTCTATAACACAATCTTATTGGTAGATGGCAATGAATGTAAATGAAATGATAACAAAAACAGATCGTTGTCTTAGATTCGAAGCTTATCGATTTAAAATGTGTAAGGCTAAGGTGAGACGTTGTAGTGGTCGTTGGCGGGTTGGTAGGCGGGCGGGCCGGGCGGGCCGGGCGCCTGCGGCGTGGCGCGCGCGCTGTACGGGGGCGCGGGCGGCGGCGGCGCCTGCCACGCGCCCTCTGCGTACGCTGCCCCGTACACGTAGGACGGAGATTCACACGGAGATAGATTATCCACTCTGCTATCGTAATTAGGTGCAGTATCATAACCGCGCTCCAGGTTGTCGTACGAAGGAATGTTCGGTTCGTATTTTCTCAGTGGGTTCGGTTCGTTGTAAGGTCCGACTACGTCGTAACCTGATGATTTAACACTATTTCGACCTATTGTGTTATATCTATTATAAGTTACTATAGGAACGGATTCGGCGGGTGGCGGTGGGTCGTACGCGTCGTCTACGCTGGAAATGTTTTCTCTTTCTGGCGGATGATACGACGCCGGCCGTGCCGCGTGGAAGTTAGAGTACGACGAGTGCGCCGATGTCGGACGCGCCACTCGAGACTCTCGAGGTAATGAAGCGTTCGATGATAGATAACCAGCGTTTCTATAAGATCGTCTCGATCGGCGAACGGATGAGTTGTTACCTCGTGAACCAGAACGTCTTTTAACACGCCGAGGTGTCATTGGTTTCATCGATGTTTCGTTTATAATTGTTTCGGCTTGGCTCAGTTCTATTGTGTAAACAGGGCGTCGTGATAAAGTGCCTTTATCTGCAATGGTGAAAATTATGTTAGTCTTTATTGTCAAGTTAATTAAAATACGAAAAAAAAAGTTGTTAACGAATGTTACCTTTAGAGGGCTTTTGCTTTTTAAATGACCTAATAGCTAATACTATCGACAGAGGTAAAGCTGTAGCCGCCAAAGTGGCAGCTAATGTGGACTGTCCTAATTCAACATGTTGCCATTGCATAAAGCAACCTTCAACTCGTGAGGGCCTCCAGGTGCCAGGTCCATCTACCTCATCCCATACAGGTTGACAGCCCCAACCATTGCCTTCCCACCAACTTACACTGTCTGTACCTAATGATAACAAACCACTATCCTAAAAATAAAACAAACAACACTGTATTTTTTTAATTTAACAATTATAATTATTACTTATTGAGCCAACAACACATAATAAACAACAATAATTATGCAAAGGATTGATGTATTTTTGCACGTAGTTAACGTGCAAAAATACATCAATCCTTTGCATAATTATTACATTCCACAGAATATCAACCATTTAAAATATGGGAAAGAGCATATGGTTAAGAATAGAGTAGGCAGTATACGGGGTTGATATGACAATACGATTTTTTTTAAACTAGACATACCTACATATGTTGTAAGTCCACCTACAAATTTTCAATAAAATCGGTTCAGTAGTTTAGCCATAGGACACTACTTTCCATTTTTGAAATTTACTACACGATGTATATGGGTCATTCCACAAAAATCTGGATACTTTTGATGATATTTTGTCCTAGACTTTTTTAATATGCTTTTGGATACTTGAGTGGTGAATATTATATGTAATTGACTAACTATCTTACATCTAAAGGGAACAGTCATTTTACGCTTTATTTTAGGAGAAATTTAGAGTTTTTAAATTTAGGCATCTAGGGACTGATAGGTATTGTGAGGGACTGATAAGCAATAATGATATGGTAATAAAATTTGTTGGCTATGTATTTGGAATCATATTTATTTGTAAAATATTTTGAATATAGTATGTAAGAAGAAAATCATAGCTCGTTAATACTTTTGAACATAAATAATAACCAAAAAAATTTTTCTGATAAGTCCATATGAATTACTGCGTCTCTTTCCGTCAATGATTGTTTGAGAGATTTTAAAGTATCGTATTACTGCGTCTCTTTCCGTCAATGATTGTTTGAGAGATTTTAAAGTATTGTACTGCTGAACAATGTTAACTTCATGTTGGAAAAATTTTTGCAGATCATTTTCCAGTTGCATAATCAAATTGCGTGGGTTCACATTCTTTGTCTCTTTTTTATACTTTGAAACTAAACGCTCTTTTTTGTTTTAGAATCTGTAATTAGTTATTTTCCTTGTGTCCACTGATTTACCAAAATATCTTTGCTGTTCAAATTCAATTCAAAATATCAAATTCAGCATATGGTAAAACTTTAGTAGAGCAGACTTTGCACAGTCTCAACAAACATTTTTCTGAATAACGATTGCAACAATCTGTTTAAAGTTGGATTTTTCTAGATGAGTTCGAGCTTTTGAAATATTTTCTGTAATTTGAGCCTGCAAAACTTCGCCAAATAAAGCCTTTTTGACCATCTCTCTACTTTCATTATGATGTTCTGCCATTTGTTCTATTTTACTTTTAGGTGTGAATAATTTCTTCGATTTCTTAATTTTTCGTTTCAATCTATTGTACTTCTTCTGTTGAGTGTTAAGTTTCTTCTTCAAATCATTAATAATCGCACATTTTTCCAGGAACACTTTATTTCTTAAATTCGGTTGATATCGGCTCCTTCGTTTAGCTTCCACTTGACTAAGGGTTTCATTATTGTTATTATTGATCTCCGGTTCTGGAGCTACATTTTTTTCATTTTCAGATGTAGGTAGCGTATTCTGAGCAACAAAATTTTCACAATCTTTTTTAATTGTTTTCTTCTTTCTGTAATCAGTTGAATACTTCTTCCACTGTTTTCTAATATTTCTCTGCTCACGTGGGGTCATATCCTGAATAGACTTACGTTGTCCCTTCTCTTTCTTTTTTAAATATTTCAGTCTTTCTTTCTCTTTATATTCTGCCAAATAACTGGATCACTTTTGATTTTTTCCAAACGAGCTTTGGCGGCGGCTGATTTTTTATTGGCTATTTCCTCTTTGGACAATTTTGGCTTCTTTTTAGGTGGAATTTTTCTGTAAAATGGAAAGATAAAACTTAATATATCTTGTATGTAATCCAAACTAAGCAGAGCTGAACTAAATGCTTAAATATTGTGACCAACGACCGCAAACAACTTATTACCAGTCTATAACTTTACAGTTTCTAAACTTAAAATATTAAACATTTTTGTATACATAACATAAACCCTAAATGACTTTTTCGTCCCTTTATATCTTTTCATAAAGATTCTAGGTCTATTTACTTATAACCTAGCTTAAGACAATTTGGTTACATCACAAAATATTAAACATCATTCCCTAGCTGTGTCCGTCAGTCCCTAGCACAGTTAAAAGCTAGGGCCTGATGGTCCAGGGACTGACGATATGGAGTAAAACTTAAGACAAATGCTGGTTAACTTCTAATTAAAGCTGTTTAATACGATGTAACAAAGAAGACCGACAAATCACACGTAAATATTATTTAATTATCATCAATTTCGTATTATAAACAATAAAAATTACTCACCGAGGGAATGACAAAGTGACTGAATCAACACGTGTTTCCGCATCAATGGCTGCGTTTGCACTGATTCACAAAATGGCTGCCGCTCAGCGAGTGTGGTCTATAGATAACTTGGTGTCGTTCTTTTAAATCAACTAGATGTCATTCACTCTTCATTCATATAATGGCGCGAAATTTGTAAATCTTGGCGTGGCTAGGGACTGACGGATAAAATCGAGGACACTTTTTTAACTTCAGAAAATCGAATTATGTTTTATTGAAATTACAAAGTATTAATAGAATGTAGTGTATGTACGATAAACTACATAATTATTATGTCAAATAAAGTATATAGTTGAGGTAACAGTAAATATAGTTGCCGAAATATAAATTTTTGGAGTTCGGACATGACTAGGGACTGATATTTTGGAGTCTATATGAGAGATTTCAGATTTATTTTAAATAAATTCATTTCTAAATATATGGGTAATGAATAAAACACATTGTGAGCTATTACTTAACAATTTTGAAACAAAATATTACTAATTATTCTATGTGTAATGTGTCACGGACAATGGGTGGTACTATTATTGTGGTATGACCCATATAAACACTCGTCAACGGGTTAACGACAATTGTTACGCCTACTCTAATAATTCCCACTCTAAAATATGCCTTGTCTGAGCATTAAGACATACAAAACCAATAGGTAATGCTGGAACAAATCACGCAGAAGAATAAAATTGAAAACCGAAAACATTTTTTGTATCCTTTTCTAATTGCAACCGTGCGATTAGTGGATCAGTGTCGCAGTGAGCGAACCTGTGACGTCGATCGCTCTCGCAGCGAGCGTACTGTCTTTAAAGTAGCCGCACCGGCGCACGGCGCGGGAGCTCTGTGTCATGTTGCGTTTTTTTTTCGTTATTATTGGGTATTTTGTCGTGATTAGTGCGATAAATTCCTTGTATAGTGACAGTACACATTGGTTATTTTTTTTAGTTAGAATATACTTTATTGTAAACCAATTAAAAATTATTACACTTAAAATTCAAGAAGATGTGTACAATAGGCAGCCTTATTGCCAAAAGCAATCTCTTCCAGGCAACCTTTGGATAGATATATTGATTGGAGAAAGAAATGAACTAAATAAAGGGTGGTGTAGGTGTTTTAAAGCTATGGTGATATTTAATAATAAATAAATATATATCACATGTATACATATAGACCAAATATAAATATTTATCAATATATAAAAGCATAGACTGGACATATGGTACTCCACCCCATTAACAAATGGAGCGAGCTAGTTACCCTCTGGCAACCAAGAGTCAGCAAAAGAAGTAGGGGTCGTCAAGCTCCTGACTTGGAATAGACAGCGGGTCCATTCTAGTTGAGAGTATCTAGGGACAGGACAGGACAGGAAGTAATTGGAGGAGGCCTATGCCAAAAGGCACACCGAACTCAGGGACTTCTTGTAACCCTATGTTTGGGAATAAAAGGCTATTAATAATATAAAAGCATTTAACAAGCAAGCAAGTTATTACGTAACAATTATTTTGTGTAAGTTTAAATGGAAAAATGGATTTGGTTAAACACTTATGTGGCTAGTGAATAATTTAGTATTTAAAAAAAAATATAGAGATAGTCAAGGAAAAACCGCCCTGGCTTTATTTATGTACACATCGTCAACATTATGGGATCACTTGTGTTTGTCCTACCAATAGGCGGATTATTGTACAAATCAATATTTGATTCCTAATAGAAGTAATCCTCTTCCACTTGTAACTTCGACACGAGATGACCAAATCTTGCTATTTTCTTTTTTTTTGTGATTATTATTGTGACTGTGTAGTAATTAAAAAAAAATCGTGAATACATAATATTACTGCGTGCTATTATTTCTTACTTACATTATCAACAAAAGCTGTTGATACCTATATAATAATAAGCCTCTTATCTTAAACTGCTTTCTTCCTTCTTTGAATTGTGGTTGTCTTTTTAGTTATAAAATATCTCTGAATTCAGTGTGCCTCTTGGCAAAGGCCTCTTCTAACAATTTACATTGTACTGTCTCTAGCAACCCTTCTCTTAGAGTTGCTATGTATAACTTGTTCTCACTCCTTTTGTTTTTTATCTTGTTAAAGTGTGATGGTCTAAGTCTTCCGCAGGACCAGTCGTGGTGGAAGACATTTTGTTGATTGTTTGTGTATATAATTATTTGTTGGTGTATTTATCATTTGCTTCCGGTGGTCCGGGGGCATATTTAGTTTTTTGAGATATTTTTTTGTGAATCAGAGCTTTCTCTTTCTAAATAGTTTAGTTTAGTATACGCAAAATAGGCGCACTGAAGTCGTCGAGTTTCTTTTCTGATAGTGCCTTTGGTGAGTCGGAAGTTTCTCTTTTCCTCTTCTCTCTATTTTCTTTTGGCTTCTTTACCATGAGCTTGTCGTATTTTATATAGGCCATATTTCCTTTTTTTATTTCTTCTTCTACTTGCGGCTGCAATTGTTTGCGCTTGTCTGATACCTATATACATGTATACAATTTGGTGCTGTGGCCAACGCATGTTAGTGAACTTCAATTACAAATAGTGTCTTCAAATTGGTTTTAATTTTTAAATTATTTAGTTTGTTTCAAAATTATATATATTTTTTATTAAAATTTTCGATTAAATTAAACAATCCTAAAGTAATCTAACACTGCCTCGTTGGTCTAGTGGTTAGCGTAAGCGACTGCAAATCAAGAGGTCTCGGGTTCAATTCCCGGGTCGGACTGCTGTTGGGTTTTTCCTACAAGAAATTCCTAATAGCAGCCCGGAGTATGGAAGATGGCGGTGTTTCCTGCCCGTGCTTCGGAGAGCACGTTAAGCCGTCGGTCCCGGTTGTCATGAACACCTATGGCAATCGTTATTGGGAAGTCAGTGCCCTCAAATATACTGACAACTTTTTTTTTTTTTTTTTACGTGTGGAAACCCCCTCGGGCCGTCACCCCGCCGGGGTTTGCGGCGGGGCGGTGTGTCGGAATCGAACCGACTAAAACCACACGGTGTGCCAACTCTGCGCCTGAGAAGGGAGGGGTCCGGGATCGCTGTTATTAACGCAAACCGGACCCCTCCCAGCGCCTGCCCGCACTGAAGCGGGCACCGTCTGCTGATAGACTCTCAATTTAGGCGACGCACGGCACACGCGTACGTCGCCCTTTCGCGGCTGGCCACTAAAGCGGATGGAGGGGAAAACCCGTCCCCACCATCCGCGGCCACACTCAGGGCGGCATGAGGCGCAGATGGGCGCGCCTCCGCTGCCCGGTTCGCCGGCGGCGGATCGGGTCCGAGTGGAGATCGTCCTCCCGGGCCTTCTCCGCCGCCTCCTTCTGCGAAATTACGTCTTCGCAGAAGGATGCGACCGCGGTAAAACTGCTGTCGCCACCGGCCATGGAGCGTATGATGGCCGGTAGCGACAGATCTCCTCCGATGACTGCAGTGAGGGCCCGGCGCTGCTCTGCCCAAGCGGGGCAGAACTCCAGCGTGTGCTGGGCCGAGTCCTCACTGCAGTCGCAGTGGTGGCAGGCGGGACTCAATTCCCTCCTAGCGACCGAGTGCCGCCTCCAAATCCCACGGGGGTGTTCCGGCCAAGGCGCACGCCGCCTCCGTCGACACGGTGCGGTATCCGCGTATGGCTCTGACCGCCAATACCCTCTGAGGCCGCCAGAGGCGTGCCTTATTCTGGGCGGTCAGAGCCGGGACCCACACCGGTGACCCGTAAAGGGCCATCGACCGGACCACCCCCGTGTAGAGGTGTCTTGTTTCGACGCTGGCTCCACCCAGATTGGGCAAGAGTCGCCCAAGGGCGGAGGCAGCGTCGACCAGCTTTGGGGCAAGCTGTCGGAAGTGCTCGTCGAAGAGCCACCTACCGTCGAGGATCAGGCCCAGATACCTCATCTGGGCCCGAACCGGTACGAGGACTGAGTTGACTTCGATTGAGGCGCCGGGGGGTGGACCACGACGGGGCCCATGAAAAAGCAGGGCCTCCGTCTTGTCAAGGGCCACCCGTAAGCCCAGCGCCTCTATGCGCCCAACCACCAGAGAAACACCCCTGGTGGCCAGGCGCGCCGCCTCTTGGAAATTGGCCCCCCGGGCTGTGACAAGTGTGTCATCGGCGTAACAAATTACGCCCAGCCCGGGGGGCAGACGACTACGAAGGACCCAGTCGTACCCCACGTTCCACAGGAGTGGTCCAAGGACAGACCCCTGTGGAACGCCGCACGACATGGGTCGCCGTCTCAAGACGCCATCTCGGTCCTCGTACACGACGGTACGCTCCTCTAAATAGTCTGCCACCAGCCGCCTCAGGTACTCTGGCACTCCATGGTACTGGAGTGCTTCCCTGAAATATACTGACAACTAGTTCAACCTTCGAATGCAGTTCGCCCTTAGGGTTGCGGAGGTCAGATGCCAGTCGCTCTGTGTAAAAACTGATATTCAGGTAAAACCGGTTGAACTGGTAGCCGACCCCAAATATTGGGAATAATAAAGGCTAGGAAGAAGAAGAAGAAAGTAATCTAACACATTTAAATAGCCCACGGTTTCGTTTAATGTCGTTTTGTCATATCCACCTGTATAGTCCATATTTATTTATATAGTAGTAGAGGAAAATTTAGGAAGTCTAATTGTCCTGACCCCAAATAAATTGGGGAACAGAAGATGTTTATATTATACACTCACCCTGTTTAAAGATCCCAGGTTTAAGTAATAACAAATCAGAAATGCATTCCACGCCAACCATATAAAACTCCATATTGCATACTGTAACAAAAAAAATTACTATTATTAACTATGGTTTGTTTTTCTCCGTGTTGTGTTTTTAAATCTTGCACCATTTGTAATTGAGATATCAATATTTAACAGTAAAATGATTACTAATATTTTTTGTAGCCCGATAATAACATGATTACTTTACAATCTTCTCTATTTTATAAACATAAATATAAATAACAAGTTTAACATGATTACTTTTCAATATTGTTCTCTATCTTACAAACAGAAATATAAATAACAAGTTGAACCCGCTGTGCTACCAGCAGCATGACAATAACCGTAGGCAACGCGGAGAGGCAACGCTATATTTTTATAAATTGTCATATGTGTTTTTCTGATGTATAAGATATTATTCAAAGTTTCATCAAAATCCATTCAGTAATTTTTGCGTGAAAGAGTAACAAACATTCATCCATACATACTTACAAAATTTCGCATTAATAATATTAGTAAGATAACTATTTATAACTTTTGATAATTTCTAATGCTATGCATTGGTTTACAATGCTTGAATTGATTCAATTCACATAAATGACTTATTTTAAATATAGATCAGGTATAAAATAAATTAAAATATGTATGTATCTATTTTAAGTAATACTACAAGTATGCAACTGCAATTTACAATCTCCTCGATTGATCAAATTTAAGATTTTAAGTCTGCACAACTATGTTAAACATACATAATAATATTCAGCACATGACAATCTTTTAAATTTTTTGACATACAAAGACAAGTTAGAGAACATGTATTTAAACAGAAAATTTAGCATTACTTAATTTTTCAAATAATAGAAATGCTATTGACCCCTATTATTACTTTGGACCAAGTTTCAAGCTTATTAAATATTAGGAGGAACCATATTTACAAATTCATTTTACGTCACTCTGCTCTGCTTTTTGAAACAGTTGATTCAACTTACAACTTATGTATTTCATATTTTGATGCTAAATACAATATTTTAACTATTGCAAATGTATAAATATGTGTATGATATACCATTCTAATTTGGGTTGATATGATATCCTTAAGTAGTGTTTTTATTCATCTTTGCTTTGTTTAGTCGTATAATTTTATTATTTCATATCACATATTTATTTATCACACTATGCATAGTTTCATTTTCTAACTTATTTACATTTATGTGCAGATACTTACAGCTAATAGATACTTTGATATGTACTGAACTGCTCCAAACGATCCAAATATTATTAAAATAATGTTAGTGAAGTTAGCAATGATGGGTAGCCACATGTAGCCCAGGAAATCAAATACTTGTCGTTGTATAGTTATGATCTGAAACAACAAAAGCTTTAAACAAGAACTCTAGACCATATCAATAATCAGTGTCCTCTGTATACAAAAAGTAGCAAGGCTAACTAGCAAAGTGACTAAGAGGACCAACAAAGGATTCACTTACAAAATCTTAAAATAAATTGTAGTCACATCAATATATACTGTGCCTCAAGATGACAGAAATGTAGCTCACTTTTAATAAGTAAAACAGGTGTTTACAATTCTATAAAATATATTTACCAGTTCTAAAATACAGACAATCAGCAATATCGTCCTCAGTCCACAAACAGCCATTTCAATAGATATTAAATTAATGCTGTGCTTTATTGCTGATAATCATAAAGTACACAAAAACATGTTGGTTGATTAGAAATCTCAAAATCACATTATAAATATTAACTACAAAACATGACATGTATATTACATTATTTCGTACAAGTTTCAAAAGTTTTCTGATTTTAGTGATGTGATCATCTTTTGCGTTCGTTCCTTGCAACTAGGGTTGCTAGTTGCTAATCGTTTTATTTTAGAAATATCAGTGCTGTACAAATGTTAAAACAAAGAAAACATAAAAACACACTAAAAAAAGCTTAAATACTAATCCAACCACGAAAAAAGGAGATCTAAGAAGGACGAAACAAGAAAGTTATTTAGATAGAAAGCTACAAAAAAATACAATCAAGATTTTAAATCAAATATCGAGCACCTTCTCGGCTTCCTGTTACACAATTTTTAGAACACTATCAATTTAAAAATCACTCTGTTAAATAAATCCCAGGAATGCGATTTCTTTATTTTTTTTAAGCTTTTGCATTTATCGCGGGCTTTGAGCGCGGCGACCGAATCAAGAAATTCCGTAATGAAAATAAAACCTAACACCCCTCACTCCACCTACCATGTAGCTCGGCCGAGCGTTTGCTTAACGTGTATGTATATGGTACGACTGTACGAAGCTCGCACGGATCGAGATTAGCTCCGAAATCGGACGAATACGTAAGCAGCTGTTTGTGAGAAAGTATATAGGTGTATAGGTATATATCATATCTTTACAATGCCACACTCTTTTCCAGATATTTAAAGGATATCAAGTCTTAAACTTATGTTTCTTATTTCAGTTACCATAAACCTATAGTTTCAATGATAAAAATTCCTGAAATTTGAATTTATGTCATGACTCATGCTAAAAAAAGGAAAATTTACTGTCCTACTTAAACCGCTACCAACCTTGGTACCATCCTATGTCTAAGATGCCCATCAAATTTCAATTAATGTGATTTCAATATAAAAATTTGCACTCATATCAAATTACCAGTATATTCCTTTACATTTCCTAGTCTCTTGATGCATTATGGTAATCAAAAGTGAGTTTTCAAACACAGTTTTGTATTCGAAACTTAAGAAAATATGGACTGCAAATTATTGTAAATATACGAGTATTTAATAGATAAAATGTTCGTGTCGCGGTTTTTGTTACCAAACTCCTCTAAAACGGCTAGATCGATTTTTATGAAATATGTGATATCGGGTAAGTCTGAGAATCGGGTACCTTTTTATCTATTTTTCATACCTCTAAATGTTTCACCCCAAGAAAATAAAAAAATTCACGACTTCTTTTTTTCATGGCTTACATATTCCACTATTATATGTATTATACTTGCTCACATTCATAATTTAAATGCAGAAAAATCGTTTTTATGGTAAATAAATAAAATTTTGCTTAGTCGATTAAACGGAGTGCGATCTCAAACACCGTAACAAAAGATGAAAGAAAATAGAATAAACTTCAGTGTACTCCATTAATATCGTGTACATATAAGAATATATAAATTGAATGACAATGCACGAATGACTTTATGAATGAGATTTCTGTACATTATTTTTTTTGTACATTAGAAGATGACTAATTTCACTTTTTGGGGAGATTGTCGGTTAAACGATGGCAATGCATTTCAGAACCACGGCATCTGGAATCACAACACTATTTGTATTGATCGGGTTTACTCATCAAAATTTGATATAAATTTCTAGACTTTACGCTGAGGTTCCACCAGTTCCATTAGGCTCTTAACCGCAGAAGTAGTACAGTTGTAATTTATTATATAGGGAATATCTGTGATTCGTAAGTATTTTAATTATTTTTGAACTATTAAATACATAAATAAGTTTTTAAATTAACACCGGTAACCTTAATATGTCTCATATTCCAGAAGGAACTAGCAATGGCGACTGAAACTTTAATTCCTCTAGAATCAAACCCAGAAGTTATGAATAAATTCTTACAGAAGTTGGGTGTACCTACACAATGGGGTGTTGTCGATGTCATGGGCTTGGAACCGGAGATGCTTTCCTGGGTTCCTCGTCCTGTCCTTGCCGTCATGTTATTATTCCCTGTGTCTGATGCATACGAAGCTCATAAGAAGAAGGAAGAAGATGATATTTTGTCAAAGGGACAAGTTCGTTCGAATGATATTTTTTATATGAAGCAAAACATTAGTAATGCCTGTGGAACTATTGCTCTTGTGCACAGCGTTGCAAATAACACTGATAAGATAGAGTTGTCCAATGGACACCTCAAAACATTTCTTGATGAAGCGAAATCTTTAGATGCTGTTGCTAGAGGAAAACTACTAGAAAAGTCTGAGGGCATCATTAATGCCCACAAGGAATTAGCTCAGGAAGGGCAAACTAACACTCCAAGTGCTGAAGAACCTGTGAATCATCACTTCATTACATTTGTGCATAGTGATGGCGTTCTATATGAATTAGATGGCCGTAAAGCTTTTCCTATCAATCATGGACCTACTACTTCTGACACTTTCTTGGAAGATTCTGCTAAGATTTGCAAGGGATTTATGGCTCGCGACCCCAATGAAGTCCGCTTTACAATTGTTGCACTTACCGCTCAAGATTAGTGACTCAGTTTAACAATGTTTTGAGCAAACCAGTAGTAAGCGAGCTACAATAATAGTCAAACACTGCTTAATCCAAGCTTATAAGTATTTTCATATTTGATACGAAAAGGTGCAATGCAAGCTTATGTGATACCTAATTAATATAACTTATTTATTTTGAAATTGTCTTTTATTACAAATTTTTACCTGTCTATGGTTAAAGGAAGAGTAATATATTTGGTAGTCTTTGTATGTTCCATCGTGACATCTTCATTGATTTTATTGAGTAGTCAACAGTTTCCCACCAGAATGAATGTAAAATTTTGTTTTTTTTTGTGGTTATCAACATTATTCAGAATAATATTTACATATATTTGCCCTAGAAATATCTATATAATAATTTATGATATTTGTGGGGCCCTCTGCACATTTTGAAAAGCTGTAATTAAACTTATATTCTTACCATTTTTCATTTCACGAACTATTTTGGAACAGCTTATGTTTAACGCTTTATACCGGATTGATGGTTTTTTGGATTTCTTTATTTCTATTTATTTTATTTTTCTTAACAATCTTATCGTTTTCAGGGTAGAGTGGGAAATCAGGCCATAAGTGTTCTTGACTTTTTCTTTGAATAAGAGTCCGGGGCAGCTTCGGATACCATCTTTTGTTAACCTTAAAATGCATTAAATATGTTACTGGATGTATATGTTACTGGAAATCAATATAATTCAGGTATTTTATACAATACCTAGGCAATGTATAAAATACCTGGCCAGTCCAGGCAATGTATGAAATATTACAAATATTATTATCTATTACATGCTTTACATGGGTTATTTAAAATACCTAATTTTAAATAACCAGGTTCTCCAGTCGGTCCGTCGGAACTGAGTCCCGCCTGCCACCACTGCGACTGTAGTGAGGACTCGGCCCAGCACGCTTGGGCGTCGCAGCTTTGGGCCCACACAGCAGTCATCGGAAGAGACAGCGTCATTCGTTCTGTCGATTAGAATGGCGAAGAAACAGCGCCGGATCATGAGCCCGGAATGTTTTGGTGCATATAGGCAAGCCGTGCCCACCACGGCTCCAAATCCAGGGCTGTGCCAGCCAATGTGCTGTCGGAGCCGTTCTACTGAGACGTTCGAAGCTTAGATAGACAGAACCGACTGTGTCACCTACCGATTCTCTCAGATACGGTTGCTTCGGTGAGTATCTGAACAAAATCGGACGTGAGGCTACGACACAATGCCACCACTGTGGGTCCGACCGGGACACCACCCAGCACGCGCTGGAGGACTTCACTTCATGGGAGTTCGAGCGTCAAGTCCTGGTCGGATAGATCGAACGAAACCTGTGACCACCAGAATTTTTAGGGGCAATGCTGGCGAGTAGTTAGAGATGGGAGGCCGTGGTCTCCTTCTGTGAAGACGTTATGCTCCAGAAGGAGTCCGCAGGAAGGAACGAAGTGGATGCGGTAGAGGCCGCTAGCTCCCCAATTGTCGCTTAAAAGATGTTGTGGCCACATCTAGGGGAGATGTGCCCGCTGAAAACAACTCGAGACCGGTGACACCTCGGCAAATCTATTTTAATTTTGAAAATTGATTATCCAAAATTTATAATCAGATTAGGAGCCTCAGCCAGATTCTTTGTCCATTACTTGAGTAACACCAGCTAATATTATTGCATAAAAAGATCACTTGCTGATCACTTTTAATTAAAAAGTGACATGTAATAATGTAGAGAAAAGTTGCACTTGGCTGAATGGATAGAAACTTTCTGGATTAACCTAGCATTTTGTTCTTAGTTGCCATATCTAATAAAAAAAACTAAATGTCTAAATATGATAAAAAGTGTCAACCAAATGTCACTGTCGTCACTGATATTGAAAATCTAAAAACACGATTGTAATCGGCATTAGATTTTCTACAACTATATTAGATTATAGTTTGTGAACATAAATGGAATCTGTTCGAAGACTATTATTATACAGTATTTTATTTACCGTATTTTCTTGCATACACTGCGATGTATTTAAAGAGGAATTATTTATTAAATCTTTACCGCCGTCTCATTTATACACTCATTTTCAATTTGTAACTTTGGTAAATAGTGATACTTCATCGTGTAAGTTAAGCTTTAACTTATTTACACATTTCCTGCTTTTAAAATAAAATTATTATATATTTTTTCGGTTTCAGTTCATTCGCATTTGGCACCTCGGTCACTAGTCGAAGTAATATCTCGCTTTCATGTAGAAGAACTGCATTTAACTTTAACTGAAGGACAATGGAGACATAATCAATGGGGTTACCCAGTTTTAGATGCTGCCCCTGGTGCAGAACTGTATGCATGGTTTTCTGCTGATGTTGCAGATGTTGACATACAATGGAAAAAATTAACATCAACACTTTCAGGACTGTTTTGTGCATCTTTAAATTTTATAGAAAATTTTAATACAGTGACCCCTCAAATGACTTTATGGCCTACAGGTGCTGTAAAGGCTGGTCAAAATGTCACTTCACAATTAAGATATGCATCTTTACCTAGAGAAATAGTATGTACAGAAAATTTAACACCATGGAAAAAGCTTCTACCTTGTGAGTCAAGCAAAGGTTTTTCAGCTTTGTTGAACTCTAGAATGATACACAATACTAACTATCATTCTATTGGAGTTCATGTTAGAAAAAATTGTATTTCAAATGATTGTAGTGAAACAAATCTTGAAATTAAACAAACTGTTGGACTTGTATATGATTATGATATACTAACCAGTAGTGAGTGGTCTTTTCGTAAGTTATATGGACAGGGTTTGCCAGGAGCTTGCCCACTGTCAACTGAGAGCAAGATTTATGTAGATGTTACTTCAAACGACACACAGCCCTTCACATTGGTACCACCACCCCATAATGTTGTACTATCACAAAGAGGCGGCAGTGATGTCAAATTAGCCATTTATGATATAAAGCCTGATGGGCAAATGATTAACATTGGAATTAAACACAATAGAAACTCGGAATTACCAGTGCCGATACCCCCGCCACTTTATTTCAACCGTTATGTCCTTGGTTATGGGAAAGAATTTGGAGGCATAGTCACTGAACTGACCAATAATTGTTGGACTTCTATCAATGTTGTGGTTCTAGAGAATGCACCGTGGTGGTTGCCAATACAACTCAGCTCACTGAGAATTAATGGTGAGGCTGAAAGTAATTTAGTAATATCACAATATTACTCTCCTGGCCGTAGTAGACAAAAACCATATCATCTTGAACTTCTTATGAAATTACCTCCAAGGTCAACCACAACTATTACTATAGACTTTGAATTTGTCTTCTTAAAATGGCAGGAGTATCCACCGGATGCAAACCATGGATTCTACATTGGGTCGGCTTTAATTTTAGCTAATTTACCTACGGCAAAAAATTATACAAGCTTGCCAAATACAGGCACTACATTTGATTCTATATTGAATGCTTCAAAACTATGTGAGTTTAAAGGTTATTAAAAACTGTTTGTTAAGATTCTGCGAGTACAAATCAGAATAATCATTTTCTCTTTTTTCAGGGTACCCAATTGTGTTCAGAACAAATGGTGCTATGGTGTCCCTTCCAACTCCAGATTTCAGTATGCCATACAATGTCATCTGTCTTGCTTGTACTGTTGTAGCCCTTGCCTTTGGCCCTCTTCACAATATTTGCACCAAAGAGCTTGTCCTCAAACCTGTAGGAACACCAGTTTCAATACTGCAAAAAGTTTTTAATTTATTCAAGAAAAAAAGAGATTAATTTATGTATTATTAAATTTCTATTTAAGTAGTATTGACTGAATAAATGTTATTAATGATACTTAGTTTGAACTAGTTTTATTTTATATACCAGCATTTTGGACGATGTGAAAACTTACATGCATTTAGATTTGGTTTTTTGTAAAATTATTTATAATTTATTAGGTTCTTACACAAGTATATTATAGAAACCGCTGGGCGAGTTTGCACCAGCCAAGGGGTAAACCAGAGGCACCTTAATGAACATTTTGTGAATGAACATGAATTTGACTGCCCTGGGGGCGCAGTGATAGAGTATACAGCTGCTATGCTTGAAGTCTCGGCTTCGATTCCCGGGACAGAACAAATGTTTGTATGATTTGCAAATGTATGTTTCGGAATTTGGGTGTTTTCTATAAATAATATGAATTTACAAAAGAAAGTATATATCTATTTACATCAGTTCTACAGTAGCCATTGTACAAGCTCTGCTTACTGTGGGACTAGATGGTGTAGTGTGTTGGATGTCTGAAAAAAATATTATTTCGTTTCAATGATTGTTCCTTGTTGTCACTAAAGTGGTTTATTCCATTTAGACACAGTTTTATACAGATAATTTGCGTTTCATTGGCAATAAACCTTATACCTTATACCTTTTTTTTATAGTTGATATGATAATTGGTTACTGAGTACAAATATGGTGTCTAAATAGATCAGACACGAATTTCGGTATTATATTTAAACTTTAAAGACTAGTCTCGCTATTTGTATACTATACAAGGATTAGCCTCAAGTGGCATCAAACCTATACCACTGAGAGCAGTAGAAAGCGCTTAAACCACTACGTAATCGGTGCAGTCAAATATAGATATAGATCTATTGATCCGTAATTTAGATTAACAACTTTGAGGTCTTTTGTCAACATGTTGTTATAGTAGGTACTTACAGATTTTGTAGAACATAATAATAATAGTACCTAATCATTTCCACTAGTAGACCGTAGTGCCTATACGGCTAGATAACACAATGGCTGGAGATGATTCAAAGTATTTTATGAATGATTTACAGGATATTTATATTACAAGTAAAATCATTAGTAATATAATAAACTAGCTGACCCGTGCCCACTTCGTTGGGCATAATGTTAATAATCCTTTTTTAGTACAGAGTGTTATGTTTTAATTTCTAACTGCCAAGAATAAGATAGAAAGTAGTTCTGATAAGAACCTTTTATTTAAACAATGTCGAAAGTGTACTAATTACGTTTCGAAAAATTCAATTTCGGAGCCGTACGCTGCGTATGCGTACGGAGCCGACCACGCGACTGAGCCGCGCGGGTACCTACCTCTCAGATGTAAAAGGCCACGCCTCCTTCTCCCGAAGCGAGCACGAACGCGAACCGAATTAAACCCGAAGCCATCGCGCGCCGTCCGCTGCTTTGGCCTTCCGTTGAAATTTCTCCGATTCACTTTGCAAAACCGACTACCACGTAAAAGCCTTTTTATTTTTCGTTTTTTTATATAACCTATGACACTCAGCAATATTGTGGCTTTCTATTGGTGAAAGAATTTTTAAAATCGGTTTAGTATATCCCGATATTACCCCTTACAATTTAACAAATATACAAACACACAAACTTTACTTCTTTATAATATTAGTATAGATGAATAAATATTTCGGACACCTAACACACAACGCCATCTAGCCCCAAACTTGCAAAAAGCTAAATTGTATTATTGGTACTAGACAACTGATATCAATACATATATAAGTATATATTTTTTTGTAAATACATACAAAATACCAAAACTAATATTTGCAGATCATACAAAGATTTGGTCCAACCCGGGAATCGAACACGAGATCTCAAGCACACCAGTTGCATACTGCGCCACCGAGGCAGTCATATAGGTACCTCATTCTGTTATGTTATTATTATTATGCATTCCTTTCCTCTCTAGGATCAAGAAAAGGGGAAGTTTGTGCTCCGATAACCTTTTCACTCGGTGAAAAGCAATTAAAAATTGCAATAAAACGGCTTCTCTGGGAGGTCGTGGTAATACTCTGATAGTGCCTGAATGAACTCTGATCGTGATCTGAACCATGATTTGGCCCCATTTGTGTTCTTTACGTTCTGCCATTATATAACATACTCAATCTTGTTTCGGTTTCGCGTTTATTTTTGTATATGTTAGAATTTATATTAGTTTCTTAAATTCTGTGCATTTAATTAATACTATATACTGTACTATACGTGTACCTGCCTACTTGGATTTGCGGAAGATATTATTCGGTGACATAAATAACACTCTCTGCAAAAGTAATAATAAGATAATTTAATACATTTACTTTGCAACTTTAAATTTATTCGGGATTTGTATACGGCAAATGTGCAATGTTCATTTCAAAATGTAACTTCAAATGAAATTAAATAACGTTCCTGATTGCAGTATCAAACAAACTTATAGCCAAAGTAAATATAGATTCTTCTCGACAGATTCTGAATTTGGATCTTACCCTGAAACTGCATAAACTACAATTTATTTAACAGTTTATCTTTTATAAATGTTTGGCAATGACTCGTTATTAAAAATGAAAAATTTGATCTTTTAGCCATTTTGAAGTTTTTATTATTATTGTTTATTTTATAGTTTAGCTTCGCTCGCAAGTCTTTGAAATTCTCGGATTTCATTAACTATATTATGTATATTTCCCAAATATGAACCGTCCTCTTGAATCACTCAATCTTAGTTAAAAATTTTTGTCTTCAACACAATGTCTGTAGTAGATACGTCGCAAGAGTATCTCAAGTTCTATTCTAAAATGACCAATAGCTCTAAATAAGCGTATCGAAAAAAATATGATTAAAGACAACAGTTTTTGATTTATCTTTTAGCTACTGTCAATTTAATATTTTGTTATTGTATTGAGTTATTTAGACATGTATTTTTAATTTGATATGTTTTAACGTTTATATGGGTGCTACTCAAGTGTAAGAAGTTTGAAGTTGCACTGATATCGATTTGTAACAAGTTCTTTACCTATCTCACTAAAATAATCATTTTCAGGGAAATAAATATTCATTGCCCTTATTGCTGCAAAAAGGAAACATGCGAAGGGTTTCAAGAAATAGAAAACTTAATAGAAACTGGATGGGTCATTTATCGTCATACTGATAGTACGGGAAACGTAAGTACTCGTAGCGTTTTATTTGGTGATCGTCTATGATCTACTTTAGTCAAATAGCTAAAAGAAGATATTGACCTACCTACTGTAAACTGTTTTTCTAAACGACGAGACATTATGTGGATCACTAAATTTTTAAACAATGTGCTGATAACGATGTTTAATAGTTCCTCAACTATCTAAAATGAATTTGCTTCCAAGACTGCCCTTAGCAGGCTATTGTTGTTCTTCCTGTTTGTTGGGTCGAACTTACCATCTTTGACGTTTATGAACGCAAAAACCTAGGTATATAAAACTCAAATAATATCTATCTTATATGCTACTATGGTTATTGACTGGCAATTCTGCTCCAAATTTCAAATACATTAGATACTTATTTAAATTTTTCTGTAGATAATTTAAGAATTTCGATTGACCTCGAACATCTTGCTCGCCATTCTTTCTATTATATTATATGCCTGACGCCACCATTCACGTGCGTCAGTATCCCTTTTGTCATCCTCAATGTTTTATTTCGTATCATGATTGTTTTTTTCTCAGTAGGTACTCACGTCGGTAATAGACGCGGTCAGCGGCAGGAGGGCAGCCTGGTCGCAATAATGTGATCAGGCTGCAGCGTATAATAATTGGGCCGACAAGTAGGGGGAAGCCCAGGCTTTCCCCAGGATAGTGTCTGAATAGATGTGACGTCGTTCCTGGTGGGACCTAAAATAATATGGTTTAGGTCCTCCTCAGGGCGCCTGAGACCGGCCGTCTGGGTGGTTTTTAGTGGAATCACCACATACTTGGGCTCCTCAGTCCCCGGGGAGCCGGAAATCCGAAGGGATTTTCCAACCCGTTAATAAAAAGTTACCTACTCACTTCGCGACGGTGTAGGTACCTACTTTTTAACAACACAAATCCATACCTACTGCCACGCTTCGCTGTGCCATATTCAAATTTGTGATGGGAAATGAAGAAAAAACGACCACGTAAAATTTATATACGTAATCTTTGAAGCGGTTTGTTTATCGAGTCAAACTTTCAGCTCAATCAGTGCAGAACTTTTTGAGTTACTGAAGCGTACACAAACCAAATTATCTTTCTCTTTTATTACAAGCTTACTAATTGTCTTTTATTAGAAAAGCCATGTTGGAGAGGCTGGAAGAAGTACCAGTACAAACCCGAACGCCTTCGTCTTATTTAATAGACAAAAACAAAACATGGCGACTGCAGATTTATTTTCACAATTAGGTATGGCGTCTTTGTATGTTCATATATTTTATCATATGCATATTTTTTGTCTTATACATATTAATTTACAGCATAGTTAATAGTAGGTACTTTTTAACCGACATCAAAAAGAGAGACCTCGTTACTTGTTACTGAATGTGCCTGTGGTTTATATTCGAAAGGTTTGCTTGTCATGACGTGATCCGAATATGCAATTAATGCAATCGGAATAGTAGTTTTTAAGCTATCCGTCGTATATTAATACTTAATTCAAACTGAAGAGAATTCATACCGATTCTTTCGTAAGTTTAAAGACGAAACAAACACAAACAATGCTTACCATCAGGTGAATCGTCAACTCGTTTGCTCTATTTCATATAAAAAATATATTATATTATCTCTCCAACAAATACATTACAGAAAATTTTAAGCGCACGGTTCTTTATAGGTATATTGTTTCTGTTTCAGATATACAAAAAATTCCTTGTCCGCGATGTAGATTAAAACTTGAATATGCTCAGAAATTTGTCAATGGCAGTCCTTCCGTTAATAGAACTGACGTTATAAGTGTATGCGATCATTGTCTTATGCAAATGAAAACTGAGGGACCATGCCATAATTGTGTAAATATAATAAACAAGTTTTTAGCAGCTCATGGTGAACAGGAAAAATATAAAAATAAATACTTTAGATCATGGGTAACTAAAACGGAACACCAAATCATTGAATCGATTTCTGACACTAAGCCTGCAAAAACAATTCAAAAACGTTCATACTCCGAAATAAATATTTATTTACGGAGTCGAGATACATCTAAAACTGTTATCAAATGTAAAATACAAGAATTATTTCATTCTGAACAAAATTTACCGGATGCATATCATGAAAAAGAAACAAAACATCCTAAAAACCTAGGTACAGGAAAAACGGTAAATTTTACAGATTTAATAGAAATGTTTCAAAAAGTGAGTTCTGACAAGGATTTAAAAATAAAGGCAGCACGAGATACCCTTTATGGACAAAATGAATTGTATGACTTAAAACTCCATTCCTCAAGTAGTGCGGAACATATTCGGAGTAGCATTGCAAAAACTTTACAATACAAAGATCAAACAGAGCAGACGATAGAAGAAAAAGAGGCATATTTAAAAGAACACAAGATATCATATAAAGATAAACTTAAAACTGAATCAGAGAAAAGCTTTCTATTTCCTCAAATCCAACAGACACCAGACCAAAAATTAAAACGTTATATTAGCTCGCCTGAGCTTATCCAAAACATACAAGAAAAGTTACGTTTAAAAGCTGAAAAGGAACAAGAGAAAAAAGAAGAACTTGAGCGTGAAACTAAGGAACAGAAAGTAGAAAAACTTATTCATAAAGAAACAAGCCTAAAAGTGGATAAACAACTACATAACGATGCGTTAACAAAAACAAAACTTATGGATGCTACGTCAGAAGTTGATAAAAAAGTATCTTTGAAATCAGAACCTGAAAACGTCGTAAAAGATTCAAAACATAAAGATAATAAAATAGTCCAACGAGAAACGCTAAAAAAACAAGAAACCAAAGATGAAATAGAGTCTTCAAAAGAGTTACAATCACAGACGCGATTAGTTAATAATAAGGCTGCTGAATTTGATGAAGAAAAACTTAAAGAGAAATTGTTAAAATCTAAAACGGACCACCAAAAGGAGAAAAAAATAGAAATAGCTCAAATGAAAGAATTACCACACTCAAAAATCAATGAAAACTTGGGTAAATATAAACGAATAGAAAACACAAAAGAAAAAGAAACACCAATACACGCAGAAGAAGTTAATGTAAGTGAACTAAAAAAGCGTAAAGACCAAGATAATATAGACAAACGTAAGCGGTCAGAAAATATAGAAGTAAAAGAGATACCAGTCGGTGATAAGGATATAGTTAAAAAACTAAATAAACACGAAGATTTGAAAGAAAAACAACCGCTAATATCCGGTGCCAAACAATTAGCACACAAAAAAGAAGAAGACAAACTTAAAAAAGGTGAAAACCTAAAGGAAAATGAATTTCCAATATCTGATATAAAACACTTAGCTAAAGTAAAAAAGATGGAAACTGAAAATGAAAAATATGCAAGTAAAACAAAAACCCCAGAGGAAACAGATGTCATAACTGACCTGGCTCGAAATAGAGAAAAGGCGTCAAAAGAAGCTGCAAGGTTTGAGAAAAACGGAGGTGACATTCCATCAAAAGAAATATATAAATTATCGAAAGGAAAACCTGATAAAGTGGGAGAACTAAAAGAAGTCAAAGGTCATGAAAAAATGCGTGATTCTTTGCATCCAACAGAGACTGGAAAATCAGAAAAAGCGAATAATTTGGAAGATTCAAAGCCAAATGATGTCAAATTAAACCAAGTCAAGTTAGTTAAGCCCAGCAAAGGTGACTTAGTCACACAATTGATAAAAGTAAATAATAAGGCGCTTGCAAAGGATTTCATAACGACTAAAGTGCCAGAATTACCTATAGTAGAAGATCTGAAAGAAGCTAAAGGGTTCGCAAAAAAACATGTAACTTTACAACCAACACAGATAGGTAAATCAGAGAAAGTAAATAATGTAGAAGATTCAAAGCAAAACGATATCAAATTAAATCTAGTTAAGTTAGTGAAGCCAAGCACGGGTGACTTAATTACACAATTGGTTAAAGTAAATAATAAAGTAGTTGAAAAGGATTCAATAAAACCCAAATTACCAGATCTATCAAAAATAATTGTTGAAACGACAAAGACAAAAGAGAAATCAGCCGAAAAACTTAAAAGCGCTCCAGAAACCAAGCCAAAAGATAATACCGTAGATTTACCACGTAAAGATAAACAAGAAATAGAAATTCCGAAGAATCAAGTGAAGCTTGTTGAAAGTAATTTTGATAGTCTGATATTAAGACTGATTAAGATAAGACCCACTGCAGAGAGAAGTGTGAAGCCTCTTAAAAAAGACGCAGATAAAATAAAAAAAATGCATAGGTTTAGAGGTACTAAAATGGAAACTGAAGAAGATCAAGAAAGTTCTGAAGTATTTGGTTTAAGAGAAGAACCTATAAGCATTAGACGAGGTATGGATAACTTTATATTGAAGTCATTAAATCCACTCGATATTTGATTGAATTACTTTTCCATACTGTTTACTTGTACTGAAAATCAAAAGTTAACCACATACTAATATAGAGTAGGTATAACTTTATAGAAGCAGTAGTAGATTTTGATTTACTAGTAATTTTGGTTGTCAGACTGTAAAAATATTGGACGAATTCTCGTAGGGGTTATCCAATGGCTCTGGTGCGTGGGCGTACTCAGGTTAGTGCAAGATGGTGGTTTCTGACACCTATTTTTCATAAAAGAATATTTGAAATATGTCATACAAGTAAAAATATTAAAAACAATAACCCGACTACGTAAAAGATAAAATTTTAATAAGATTTAAATATTCGTATCAAGTATTTACACCTTAATCCTATGTTTCATAAATAAAATCAGTGGTTTAGCCGCTACGGTGGAACACACAAGTCTCTGTAGACTGCCAAAACTATCACCTTTCCTTTTGTCTTCGCTGTAGTCGGATATAAATACAGTTTTCATTGTAACATGAGCTGGAATATTCGCAGGTTATTATTGAAATACGAATACTAATTAGTGTCGAAGACGTGTAGCGGCCTTGGGCATAGGATTTAGTAGCATGATGCCTAACATCGCACTTATTTGGCTTCATAATAATTTTAAACAAGCTGTAGCAACATGCAGACTGTATTAAATCTTTATGCATTAGATCGCACTATGCCTACTATGCTTATATATATATATATATATATATACTATGCACAAAGTAAAGACGCCCCGTATTCGGAGCGTCCGCCAAATCCTGAGACCACCAGTAAACCTCCTTACGTACCTTGGATGCGGGACATGGCCGTATCGCAAATCTGCGTAATCGCATCACGAAAACAGCCAGCCCCCTGTCTACCTCCTCGGTCGCATGGCCACCTCCTCTAGTAGTAAGCAGAACTCCGCGCCGCGTGACCCTTACTGGGGTCTTGGGTCCGGGAGAGCTAGAATCGGATATACCGTGATCCGAGGTGACATAGGTGATCCGAGAGCGTCTAAACCTCATCCAGGGTTTCGCGTTCGGGTGGCGAACGAAAGGTCCACTATCGATCTCTATTTTGGATTAATAATAATACCGATTATATATAATTGCATTGTTATCAGAACTAAAGGTATATTTCAAAATTCATCTTAATCCGAAATCAATGGCCCAATTTAACTTTCAAGATTTGATTACAGACAAACATCGGGACAGGTGAAACTAAATAAAAGCTTGTAAAATAGACATTGTGTTATCGCGAGATTCGATTTTCCAAAAAGATAGCGCAGTGCATGTAAATGCGATAAAAGTAAAAATTAGGCATAATGCGTCCAAAAGGGGATCTACAGCACAGGGAACATGACTCCTCTAAAAACGCGATAAATGTAAAAAACTTGCTTGCTAAGCTAAGAGACTTTCCTAGTATTTGTACAGAAATTAATGGATTTTCTATAAAAATAGAAACTTTTATTTGCTTTGTTAATTAAATAATATAGTCATTTAATGTGTGATATAACATTCTACTTTCTTCGACATGTTTATTGTAAAGGAGAGCTCTGTTTCAGCACAAATAGACCTTCTCGACCGGGGTTCTACCACGGCCTCAGAGAAAATACATTCTTTGCTTTTCGTTCAGTGAATGAGGTTAATTCTGGTAGGAAAACTCAAAGCGCTCCAAAACACGTCCCATGTGCGTTAGTACACGTTTTGAGTTGCAGGTGTCGATGGGTGACAAGTCTCCTTCTTCAATCATTACAGGCTGTGACCGTACCTGAGTTGCGGACACAGTTACTTTAAATGTATGTTTACTTATACGTTTTTTTTTTATTTGTAAAAGGACTTTGTCGCTGAGCGACTACATCGTCCCGTATGGACATCAAACAATACAACTTAACATGAATAATAAACATAAGTGAACATGTCTTAAAACTAAACTACATTATTGTGTATATAAGCACAAATCAGCCAATTTAATTAGCTGTCTAATTTTATTTGTTGTTGGATTAGACAACACCCCATTGAAATAGCCAACCAGTAGTCTATTTTCCACACATCCAAAACACGAAGCTCTCAGCCGGTCGTTAACTTAACTTATACGTTTATATACGTTTGCTTTAGATGGTGAGCTTGCCTCGATTAGTCCTCCACGACGCGAGGGACAAGAAATAAAACCAATATACGTTCGTCTTAAACTGTCAGACATCTCTTCGTTGGGAACACCTGCAGCCGTTGAAGGAGGTCAAGTAGAAACCGAAAATGGTAAAAACGTAAGTGGTATTTTTTTATGCGTGGTTAGTTATAAATCTACTTATACTATTATTATAGTAACTCTGTCGGTCTATCTATCTGTATGTTAAGATTTCATGGCTAAACCGTAATGCAATATGGCATGGAGATACTTTGATTCTTGAGAAAGGACAAAGGCCATTCTTTACCGCAATAACCGATATGCGATTGACTGGTTTCACAACTACCTATTTGGTCGCCGACAGCGCATCAGCATTGACAACACTGTCTCTTCTTGGTGTAGCACTTGCACTGGCGTACCTCAGAGCGGTGTGCTATCTGTGAGCGGTGTTGATAAAAACGGAGAAAAGTAAAGACTTTTCTCCGTTTTTATCAACACCATCACTAGTAATTTGACTTCGTCCTACCACCTTTACGCGGATGATCTCCAGATCTTTACTATGGTACCACCGATTGATGATTGATTGCAGTTAACACTACAAATACTGACCTGGAAAATATCGGTAAGTGGAGCATTTCCCACGGCTTGAAGATAAACCCAACCAAGACCCAGGTCATTGTCTTTGGAAGTCCAAGAAAGATATCTAAAATGTATTGGACTTCACTGCCTCAGGTCTCTTGTGAGGGCACACCTATCCCATATAGTGACAAGGTAAATAACTTGGCAATCTATATCGACAGTACCGTTTCCTGGGGTCATCAGGTGCAGGAGCTGAGTCGGAAAATGTTTGCCGCTCCTTCCAGGGTCCTTGCGCAGACTATGCAACTTCCTACATATCTCTACCGAGATTGCCCTTACACAATCCCTTCTTTGCCCCATTGTTGTGGAATGCCCTACCTAAGAGACTGGTAAAGGAGCATTACCTAGGAGACTCTCTTAACCAGCTATTTCTTTATAGTCAATTGGTTTACACTACTACATATAAGTATGTAATTAACTGTATATTTAACTTATTCCTTTTTTGTATCTATTTCATAATCCACACTATTAATAGTATATGTTAATCTTCACAATTTTTTTCCATCTTACTTAGTTTTACAAAAGGCACTACTCTACACTGTCTCTTAATCATGTTTTTTTTTCTCTCCATCCAATGATTGCCTGTAAGAGATTGCCTCCAGGCGATAAGGCCGCCAGTTGTACTTCCCTAATTTTATGTTAACCTTGTAATGAATCTGGTGTAATGCATTATTATTATGTTAAGCAGTTTTATTGAAATTAAGAGGGTAACAACGTAATTAATGTACTCAAAGCTAAATTCAGTTGTGGTGGTGGTTGAGGTAAGTCAGATGTATCGGCGAGCGGCTGAATATCGGGCGGAGAACGGGTATCGTCCCCCGCCCGAAGAGGTACGCGAATGGCGTGAAGCCGCTCGCCGAGCCACGATCGCTCGTTGGTCTTCCCGGCTGGAGGCTCCACGCGCTGGCTTTGCCACCGTGGAGGCGTTCCAGCCGGTCAACCTCGAGTGGGCAGGGCGGCAGCACGGGACCCTTTCCTTCCGGCTGACGCAGGTGCTTTCCGGGCATGGTTGCTTCGGAAAGTACCTGCACTCGGTCGCTAGGAGGGAATTGAGTCCCGCCTGCCACCACTGCGACTGCAGTGAGGACTTGGCCCAGCATACGCTGGCGATCTGCCCCGCTTGGGCGTCGCAGCGCCGGGCCCTCACTGCAGTCATCGGAGGAGATCTGTCGCTGCCGGCCGTCGTACTGTCCATGGCCGGTAGCGACAGCAGTTTTACCGCGGTCGCGACCTTCTGCGAAGAAGTAATTTCGCAGAAGGAGGCGGCGGAGAAGGCCCGGGAGGACGATGTTCACTCGGACCCGATCCGCCGCCGGCGAACCGGGCGGCGGAGGCGCGCCTATCAGCGCCTCATGCCGCCTTGAGTGTGGCCGCGGATGGACGGGATGGGTTTTCCCCTCCATCTGTATTACAGGCCAACCGCGAGGAGGCGACGTACGCGTGTGCCGTGCGTCGCCTAAATTGAGATAGTATACCAGCAGACGGTGCCCGCTTCAGTGCGGGCAGGCGCTGGGAGGGGTCCGGTTGTGTTAATAACTGCAGTTCCCAGACCCTTCCCTTCTCAGGCGCAGAGTTGGCACACCGTGTGGTTTTAGTCGGTTCGATTCCGACACACCACCCCGCCGCAAACCCCGGTGGGGTGACGGCTCGAGGGGGTATCCACACGTTAAAAAAAAAAAGTCAGATGTCGTGGGTTTGTTTCCCATCCAGGAAAATACTTGTGTGATAAGCACGGTGATGTGTTCTGTGTCTGTGTGTAATTTATCTGTAAGGTGTATGTATTTGGGAATGTATATATATGAACATCTTTATATTCATCAGCACAAGCTCTGCATAGTTTTGATCAGATTATGAAACTATAAGGTGATTAAGTATCAGATAATATATTTGACCCAAACAATTAAATAAAACAAGCTTAATAAAATCGTTCAAAATCGAGAGAGTACCTTTCGTAACATTTTGTGAGATCCATAGCAGTAGATTGATTGATGGCGTAATGGGAGAGGCCTATGATGTCCAGCAGTGGACTGCAATAGGCTTATGATGATGTTATTAGATTGAAATTCAATTTTGGATGATTTTCATGACTAGTTTTGCATTTCTTGCAGACAAAACCTATTTTTTTAACAATTTCATAGACAATTTCAAAATATTAAAAAAGAAAAACCGTATGTTTTGTTTTAATAATTCAGTGTACTTTTGACTGTTATGGTGATTTTGACATTTTAACATTGTTTTTTTTGAAAGCTTTACATTGCTATTTATGTTTTTTGCTTATTTAAAAAGGTATCTTATTTTTAATACGTTACACGCCAATAATATTTATTTACGCACAATTAAAAATGTCAAAGAAAAAAGCCGTTGAACTAGTAAGTATTAAGCACATGAGGAAAATGCGAGAAATTATATATTATTTTCTAAAGGAGAATATCTTGGGAGTATGAGCTTGCTGTGCTTCACTTTGCACTCGTCATCATGATTTATACGTCGTTTTGGTTTGGTTAATATCTCGATGCCAAATTTCATTGAAATCAGTGCTGACTGCTGCGGTTTAGTCGTGGAAGCGTAACAGACAGAACGAGGTACTTTAGAATTTATAATAATAGTGAAGTACAGTGATTTATTTATATTACTCTTATAAATATTACAGGTAGACCCAGAAGCGGGCAAAGGTGTTATTCGCTATGCCCTATCTGATCGCACCTTCATTGAAAAAGGGTGGACTATGTTGCCTGTAGAAAAAGTTGTGAGGAAGGTATTGCCAAGAAAATAATTGTTTATTTATTATACACCAGAGTCTTAGAAACGAAAAACGGTTTCCTTTACGATGTGTCTCAGAATATAGAAAAATAATTGTTTTACCTCAGCTATTAATGAAGTTATCATTCATACCGAGTGGGTTATAGATTAATTGGTATTTCGTTTTTTTTTCTCTCTAAAGTCTTTTGGGCTGTGCTTTTAAAGTTGGCAAGCAAATCAACCACCCGAGGCCTCCCTCATGTAAGGGGTCTTTCACGCAACAAGCGGACATTCCAAAGTATAAAAATGTACCTATTTAGTTATAACATTTGAGGCCTACTGTTTCGCCGGAGTAGCAGAAGATGTAATCCGGATGTTCTTCTACTTTCCAACCTGTTCGTCTAACTTCTGCCAGTCTCAAGACATTCCATTTATGGGTTTCCGTGGCGTGAATTAACTCGATAAACTTTTCTGTTGATGCAAGTGATTTCATGTTGTATATACCTATTTGCAAGATATGACAGAAATGTCAGAGTTCGAGGCTATTTCGGCGAAACAGTAGGCCTCAATGGAGTTGGTTTCCTAAATAAGAAATCACTCAAATCACACAAGTCAACCTTCATGGGAATCACAGAACGAGTGGCTATATTTAACTTAGACGCAAAAGTTGTATCGATAATATAAACTTACGCTCCAACCTCAGACTCAGATGAAGAAAAAATAGAAGAATTCTTTAATTATGTTAAATTAGCACTAGAGATGAGCGAAGGAACAATACTCATTATAGAATACTTCAATGAAGAAGTTGGACAACCTAAAAATCATGAAAACCTAGTAATGGGACGCTACGGATACGGGACTTGTAATGAAAGAAGCGAAAGACTTGTTCAATTTGCACACTAAAAGAGAGAGACTCTCAATAATGTACACATATTTTAAGGAAAAAGCCAATCGAAGATGAACTTGGCTTTCACCAGATCAGAAGACAAAAAATGAGATAGACTTTATCATGTGCAATAACACCAAATCCATAATAGATACCGAAGTACTAAAAAGGATAAGCTTCCCATCAAACCACAGACAAGTTAGAGCAAGTAAAACTAAACAGAAAAAACTTGAAACTTAAAATAGAAATGTTAAAAACAGATAATGAAATTACTGCATACAATGAGAACTTTATATAAAACCTAGACACAAACATCCTATATTCTATACCGATGTACAGACATACTACGAGAACCTCGAATATACCATCAAGAAAACCTGAGAATTCATAACCATACAAAAACACAGGAGAAAAATATAAAATCCTAAGTGAAAAACAAAACAGAACAAGTAAAAACAGAACTTATGACATCTAAAAATAGAAGCAAAACAATAAGGACATGGTTCAGCTTAAAAAGCTTTTCAAAGACACCAATAGAACGATCAGAGAAGATTACAAAAATCATAGAAATCTACAATAGAAATAAATGAACAATACAAAAAAGAATCAGACGAAAAGTTCAATATACTGAAAAACCAACAGCACATACCACCATTCACAGAACAAGAAGTAACAAGACATCTAACAAAATTGAAGAAAGACAGGCCAGGTCCAAGCCACATTAGCAATGAATCTCTTGTAACAGGCGCATTATCTCTGCTTAAATATGTCACAACACTTTTCAAATATGGTACTACAGCAGGAAAATATATCCAAACAATGGTGTTATTCAGAGATAGTACCATAGGCTAATAAGCTTGCTATCTAACTTGTACAAACTCTTCACATCGCTGTTACAAACTAGACTAGCTCCTCAAATAGACAATAAATAACCGAAAGAACGAGCAGGCTTTCACTCAGGCTTCTATACCACTGATCGTATACATGCTATAGAACAGATAATAGAAAAATATAAAGAATTTGACCAACCACTATATATAGCATTTGTGGACTACTGCAAAGCTTTTGACATTATTTCACACGAATTAATTTGGAGATAGATATAGTCCCTTATACAAAGAAAAACTTAATAACTAACATATCGATGAGAGAATACTATTAAAAACTAACAAATAACCATAGCTGGGCATTAACTCGTTAATCCGTTAATCTTTAATTAACGAAGTTAACATTTTGATTAACGGATTAACTTTTAAGTTAACTTTTAAAAATGTTAACGGATACGTTAACTTCCGTTAATATGCAGGAGTCCGTTAATCGTTAATCCAATGCCGAATAGTTACCTGAACAGTGCCAACTTGCCGCGGCATTTCACCCAAAGTTCCGGTAAAGGCATTTGGCTGGAAACGTATGACAGCAGTAGACTAGATGCAGTAAAAAAATGCATGGAAAAAAAGGTAGAAGATGCCTTACGACAAGAAGCAGCTATAAATTCGAAGGACAGAGATGGTTTAAGTGGCGGAGGGAGCAATGCGAGTAACAACGATGATGACTAGGAAAACTTTTTCAATTCTGTCACTCAGTCTATAGAAAAACCAAAGAGCTCCAACTCTTTAAAGAGGGCGCAAAGTCTCGTTAAAATGTGGCTGGACATGAAATCAAAAGACTCGTTAACGATGCTGCATTCCTCGGGGAACAGATTTTCATAAATCTATTCATTAAATACAATACTGCTAAGCCCTCAAGCGCTGCAGTTGAACGTCTTTTTTCCACGGGTAAAGACATTTTAACACCAAAACGAGCCTCGCTTTCAGACGAGAACTTCAACATGTTAATGTTCATGAAGGGGAATATGCACCGACGATTAAATTACTCATTTGAATTATACATGTATTATGTTTTGTTCCTAACCTGTTAACTTCCAGAACCTTAACCAATAAGTTTTATAACTTCACTGACGCAACGATATAAAGATGCAATTTTATACATATTAACGGATTAGCATTAACGTTAACTTGCGTTAATTCTTCCGAAAAGTAACGCTTTAACGTTTAACGAAGCTAACTTCTTTTATAACGGATTAACGATTAACGAAGTTAACTATTTCATTAACGGTGCCCGGCTATGCAAATAACTTAATAAATAAGTTTAAAACTATTATGTGTAGGTATATATATCCTGGCTATAATAAACAAATATATTTTTTGGAATTTAAGGTGACGTGTTTAGTGGTAGCCGCTGAGAATATTTAAGCCCTTTTGGCTATTATGAATGATCATCTAATCTCAGCAAAAACCTAACCTGAATAGAAAGACATACTGCAGGATGGAAATGAGTTGTAGTTCAGCTTACCTCGAATCTAGGACTTAAGAAATTCCTTATCCTCCTCCTTTTTTAGCCAATTTCGAAAAAGAAGAGGTTCCCAATTCGATTGTATTTTAACTGTCTACTAGTACCTTTTTGGTTTTTGTTGATTTTATTTTCTTAGTCAACTGCACTGTCCTAGAAATATACGTCTTATCTCGGTTGACTTTGCAAACATTTATGAAAGGGCATAAGTTTTGGGCTTTGAGATTTTCTAGTTGATTAAGAAATTGGACCATAGTTCATAAATTTATACAGTACTTAATTCATTTCAGATGAATATTTATCGCATGCGTCCTGCCCAACCTGAATTTGATTGGTTTGAGCACAATAAAAAGAAAGGATTAATGGTGTATGATACTGGTGCAAAACTAGCAGAATTTGATGACAACGGCCGTGGTCGTTGGTTTTACAAAAATGGTTGTCTAGCGTTAGACTATTACGAGGCAGAAGGTGACGTACTGGTTTTTTTCCTGCCTTTAATTGGATTGTGATCTGGAAGAGTCATCATCAACATAATTCAACTCTTTCTCCCTATTACAGAAACAAACACTCAACAACGCTTTGTTGTATATAGTAATGGAGAAGTTGATGAACGTGGTCGGTCGCATCCAATCACAATTCTAGCAACTTTCGATCATCTGGGCAACGGTGTGGTTTTCGATCATTCTGGCAAAATACGGTACGATACTACCTTTTAAAAGCTTTTATATTTTAGTGGTAATGATTAAGGGCCTCATGTCAATATGTGGTGACTGTATTTCTTCATTCTATTTTTCCTATTTTGTATCATTAGTTTATTGGGGAACACGGCCAAAGGGCACCAGCAACAAGGGCGTACCACGTTGATTTCAGCACGAACGGACCGGCTCGACCAAGGCGGTACTACCCTCTCATAAAAAATTAACGTAAAATGACATCGTTCTTGCTGTCGTGTTTTGTTGGCGAGTGCGAGGCCCAATGCAGCAGAAGCTTCACGAGGCATTGTTGCATTTGCAATGAGGAGTATTGTGGCCACCAATCTTGGATTCCGCTTATGCTTTCCATCAGGCAGAGTAGAGTCATTTTGGCAGGGCCATATGTAAAAAAAACTGTATACCTCTGATTTTTCATCTGTATGAGTACTGCTGGGTCTTACCTATCCGAGAGTTGTCTTTCTTAATAAAGAAAAATATTCGATGTTCGATCTTAACAATCGCCGTAACTATTGAGTGCCTATATAGTAAGATCCCAGGGCCGCCAGACGTCACGTTTTTTCTGACGAACGAAATGTGGCTAATTGCGTAGTGGTAGTATGTACTAAGAACGCATGCCTACCTGCTAACTTGATTAGACGGCCAATTTTCAGGTATCAGGTAATCAAGGTACTTAAAAACATAACGAACCTCACGTAAATTCTGAAAGCTGATTTTCACGTATATTTTAGGCAATATCCTTAAAAATAAGTCGCCAATACTCCCAGACACTTTCCGTGGGCCGATTTGCTTAACAGACGCTTTCAAGCTCCCAAAATAATGACGTAACTTCACGTAAATTCTGATGCTCCATTTTTATATATGTCTACCAGACAACTATTTTAAAACCTCTTACAAAAAGACAGACCGATCCAAGGGGCCAATCATCCCCTAAATTCAATTTTAATATCTCTGTGGGTAAGAGCGCGAGGGCATTATCCACACGCATGAGACTGAGTCAGACATGTATTAGGATATATTGACTTCTCTGCCTCTCTGTCTCTCTATCTCTCTCTTACAGTTCACTCATATCAATTGATTATTAATTTTAAAAGAAAATCAGTTAAAAATTAAATAATCAGGTAAATAATTAAAAATTAACTTGTAAAAAAATGCTCATTTGACTACCATAATTCTTGAATTTTATCGTCCCGGGTAAAAAAAATATATATAATTACGTATGGAAATTGGCCCTATATAATTATATGTAATGAATTTCTACGATTTTGTATAATTATATAATTATGAATAATTATACGAAATCGCGAAAAATCGTAACATATGTGGTAACTTCCACATACAGCGCCATCTACCTCAGATACACTGCACTACGGAGCAACGTACAACACAAAGAAACTACCAATCCTGAATCGCGCAATAGAAGTTCTCGATCGTTCGCCGAAGTTTTGATGGTACCAGCACTGCGGGTGTAGTCTATACGCCGAATGTGATCGTGTCAAGTTTGAGCGGTGGCGGCTACGAATACTATTTTTCGATCTACCGCATTCCCGCGACATTCTGTCGATTTTTTCTGTTGACATCGTGACTTGCTTGGTTAACGCGGCCATTTCAGAACATTCACTACTGCGCGACGTAGAAGCGATTGCTAATGTTGAGGCTGCTGGTGCTTGCAAGCCGATGACGTCGTTTATCCGGTCAACTAGGTCAGCCAGGTCCTCCATCCTTACAGAAGAAAGCAAAGAGAAACAAACAGAAGTGTAGCAAGTATAGTTAGCACAATTCATTGGATAATTTTACGAAATCGCAAAAAATCATTACTCAACGGACACAGTAGAACACTGAATACTTTTCTTGTGAGCAGTGCTGCCGGATACTGAGTCAACTGTAAGTGAGAGATAGAGAGACAGAGAGGCAGAGAAGTCAATATATCCTAATACATGTCTGACTCAGTCTCATGCGTGTGGATAATGCCCTCGCGCTCTTACCCACAGAGATATTAAAATTGAATTTAGGGGATGATTGGCCCCTTGGATCGGTCTGTCTTTTTGTAAGAGGTTTAAAATAGTTGTCTGGTAGACATATATAAAAATGGAGCATCAGAATTTACATGAAGTTACATCATTATTTTGGGAGCTTGAAAGCGTCTGTTAAGCAAATCGGCCCACGTAAAGTGTCTGGGAGTATTGGCGACTTATTTTTAAGGATATTGCCTAAAATATACGTGAAAATCAGCTTTCAGAATTTACGTGAGGTTCGTTATGTTTTTAAGTACCTTGATTACCTGATACCTGAAAATTGGCCGTCTAATCAAGTTAACAGGTGGGCATGCGTTCTTAGTACAAACTACCACTACGCAATCAGCCACATTTCGTTCGTCAGAAAATACGTGACGTCTGGCGGCCCTGGGATCTTGGACTACTAGGTGTGTTAGAAGATACAGGTAGAAATATTTCTATAACAACAAAATATACTGAAATAGAAATTAGCTTCCATTACACCAAATGCTGCTTTAAAAAAATCAGGGCCATGTATTCGATCCATTATAAACTTTTCTTTATCTTAATATTGGTTTCATACTAATGGCACAAAATGCTTACATAGTATAAGTCACAGAGTTTAATCACATTACGAGTTAATAGTTACTTTCATTTTGTGTTTATACTTACGATAGTACCTACGGAATGCTACCACACAAGCAAGACTTTTTTTTTTTATTGAATAGTGGGCAAACGAGCAGACGTATCACCTGATGGTAAGCGATTACCGCCGCCCATGGACACCCGCAACACCAAAGGCGTCACAAGTGCGTTGCCGACCTTTTGGGGGATGGGAAAGGGGATGGGGGGAGGGGTTGAGGTATGGGCCTCCGGTATCCTCACTCACTCGGTGAAACACAGTGCAAACGCTATTTCACACCGGTTTTCTGTGAGGCCGTGGTATCACTCCGGTCGAGCCGACCCATTCATGCCGAAGCATAGCTCTCCCACGGTAAAAGACTTTCACTTACCCGGCGTCACTTGGTACTTTGGTATTCTGGACAATTTAATAAAGTTTGTTCAAAAATCATTTTAATATTTGTTTTACTTATATTGTCTACAGCCTAAAATACAATCAAACTGAAGGAGTCTTACTGGACCGTAGTGTTGGTCCTGTAACAAACTGGAAGTGGCACAGTCTGAATGATCCTCCCGTTTTACAACAGGTTATGATAGATACGCAGATGCCACTTAAAGACCCTAATATATTGAAGATGGGAGGACCAGCAGATAATAGAACTCGTCCAGATAATGAAGAAATGCTTGCAATTGAATTCGACAATTTCATAAAAGAGAAAAGTAAGAAGTTAACACAAAAGTTTAAGCCCTTCCAAATAAAAATGAAAGCTTTAAAAATCAATGACCATTTTTCCCTCAAGGTGCTGGATCAAGCAACAATTTATTTAATTTTCAGAGATGGTTCTGCTAACTTAAAACTTAATATTGGTATGGTATTAGATCATAAAGAAATCGTAGACACAGATACTGCCGAGCTTGGTGAAGTATCAAACAGTATGGAACGTTTTCCAGCACGTACAGATAGTCTTGCAGCTTTGCAACGTAGTGTTGCTTATGCTAGACGTTATGAAAGAATGCGTACTGAACGCGAGTGTAAGTTACGACATCCAGAGTCTTGCCTAAGCGTTGACAATCTAGGTAAAGCTGCATCACGGCCCTTACGTCCTCCATTGAGAACTTTACCTACATCCCCAACAGGAATTACTTCACCTGTTGAAGCTAGTACTGCGTATTGCAAATGCAGCAGAAAACCATCAAGTACTTTGTATTACAATACCCAACTCTTGTGAGTCAAACAGATCAATTCGTTTATAATTTAGAGCCTTATTTAATTTTTTATTTAATTTTTTTTTAGAGTATAGCCTAATACATTTTTATTCCTATTCAGTTATTTTATTGATAACTTGGTGGCCTGTGGTTCAGTGGTAATCGTTTAGGTTAACACATTGCAAAAATAAGTAACCCTTATAGGCTATGGAGGTCCATTCTTAATGCATTCAAACCCTTCTGGGCCTTGTTAAGCCTTAAGTCTCAGTTTCCCTATAAAAATCTTTGGGAATTAATAGTACAAAAATCAAGTTCAATCGTAAAGTAGTTCAAACAACCAAACTGGACTGCCTAGCGTGTGTGCAGGTAAGGAGGGCTGGAGCTGAAAAATGTAGATCTACAGTTAAAACTGTAGGATTAATTACACTGTGCCCGAGTAGTGTAGAAAGGCGCGCTTCGTGTAACTTCGAATCCTATGATTCGGGTGCAAAAAACAATAACAAAAGGAAGTTGCCCGAGGCGACCCGAGGTTGTACGAAGAAAGAAGAAGTGCCTCTTCGCTGTCGTGTTCGCCTAACCTCGTTCAACTTTGCTAGTGTTGAGGCTTATAGTCGTTCCAATACTTTATTTAACTTTTGACAGATCACGCACATAAAGTTTTGTAATAATTTTTGATACAATGTACTACAGATAATACTGTACTTTATGGGCGGGCTCCGCCTACTTAGGGATGTGTCATTCGTAATTAATGACCACAGACTATAAAAACGGTTTTGAAATAAATCGATTATCGATTATATTAATAAAACATACAATAAAATTATTGTGATTATATTTTATATCAAATCACGTAAAAAGCTTTATTATTTTGCATTAAAATGCCCTAAATGTCTCTGTTTCAATGCATAAATAATTTGCGTAATGAAAACAGTTCCATCGTACTCGTACCTAGTAATGGGATCGAATGTATTCGCCGCAAATTAATGAATCTAAAATAATTGTTTAGACTTACTATAGTTGGTTCAAATAAAAACTACCTGCGGTACCTACTTGTAATGAACAGGTACAAAATGTTGAAATTCGTAGTAATTTACGGATTAAAAATAAAACAACCAAAAGAGGTACTGTAATACTAATTTTAATTATAAAGAATCGTCTTCTTCGTATGACCAGGAATCATCATCACTTGAGTTCTCAGTAATATTGATTATCATTTCTTGGATAGATAAATTGTCGAATGCAACATCCCGATCCCAATCCGACATTATCACCTTCTTTGTTTTTTCTACAACATTCGCCCAGTTTTCTGGAGTTACTTTTTCACACGCATTTTTCAGTAAATTCAGCATTTTTCTTGCGGTGAAAGGAGGAGTTGTATTGTTCCTCGCAGCATATCCTTTAACTTGTGCCCAGATCATTTCAATTGCATTATATTGGCAGTGATATGGGGGAATTCTGAGGACGGTATGCCCATGCTCTGCTGCCATTTCATCTATGACGTATCGTTTTGGCAGCTTCTTTGTTTTTAATATGTTTACTAACTACTTTTAGTAGGGACTCATTCACCTCTTCGCCATTGTCACGGAGCCAGTTTATAATTTCATGTTTTTTGTTGGCCTGTGTTGGTATTTTATTAATTTGACGAGAGTGATAAGGTGCATTATCAATAAATATTATTGATGGCTCTTCGAGTGATGTAAGCATTTCTCTGAACCACTTTTCATACACGTTCGAATTCATCTCCTCATGACAATCTCCTGTTTTCTGGGATTTAAAAGCTAATAGAGCGCCTGGCACAAATCCTTTTACTGTTCCTGCATGACAAATAATCAGTCGTTCGCCTTTTCCCATTGGTACTGTAGAAGTGGAGCCAACGGTGTTGTCAGTCCAAGTTTTTGACAGCGTATGATTCGCATTGAGCCAAGTTTCATCTGTGAAAACAACATTCGACCAATCTTCTATTTTTTTTGCTTGTCTTAAAAAATCGCATCTATACAAAGCAATATCATTGCGTTCCATTAAAATTTTTCGTTTGTCACATTTTTGGAATAACATTCCAATGTCTTTCAATACCTTTGTCATAGAAGATTTTTGACCACGGAACAAACCACTATTTCGAAGAGATTGTGTTAGTTTTTTTAATGTTGGAATCTCTTTTCTTTGGTAATAGTCGTATATATGACGACGAATAGCATCAGCGTCAAAATTGTCAACGGCTGTAACTTTACTAGGCGGACGTTTTTTCTTAGGTGTAGATAGCTTATTCTGTTCCATGCCACTGCTGCCGTAGCCTTCTTTTGTTATTTTTGCCACTGTTGGAGCACTAATACCTAATGCTGCTGCAACACGGTCTCTAACTTGAGTCACTGGTATAAGAGGCCCACCATTACGGCTTTCCTTTTCAAAGTATTCACGAAGTCGCAAGACAAACTCTCTTGTTTGTCCTTTGAGTACTTTCTTTTTTGGCATTTTGACAGTAACGAAGGCAGGAACGATACGCTCAACTCAACCAAACGTGAGAATTCACAAATAAATCAATACGGAGGAATATAAATACTCAACTATATTGAAGGTTACTCATTGAAATACTGTAGATTATTTTAAAATAGACATAGAGAGATTTAATAAAGATCATCAATAGTTTAACAAATACAATATTAACCACTGAATTACAACACAATACAATAATACATTTTGAAAATTCAGTTCCTTTTATATATTTTTTCATGACATAGAACCGTCATATTTGAACAACATTCTTTTAATCCATTTCTTCTTTATTTTGACAAAGGAGGTCGCACATTGAAACACATAGAAATATGAAGTACGAAATTATCTATAAAATAATGAGTTTGTTAAATCGATTAAAACTTCTTAATGCATAAAATCGATCGATGAAAGAAATCGAATAGGTAACGGGTCAGGGTATCACTATTTGATTAAGTATTAGAGCTGTCAAAAGTTAAATAAACTATTGGAACGACTATAGTTTGTCGTTGTCTATGCATGCATATAGAGGAGCTGACGACGTATCGGTCCTTTGTGGTCTAAACTGAAAGTTTATTCCGGACATACAGAAACTTCTGCGGTTTGTATGTATATTCATGTTTAAAATACTTTATTTGTCTATTCCACTCTATTATTTGAAATTATTTCAATGTTCTAGTATAAGGTTTAAGAACGTAAGCAATGATTTTCTATTTTGGTACTATAGTCGTTCCAATCGTTTATTTAACTTTTGACAGATCACGCACATAAAGTTTTGTAATAATTTTTGATACAATGTACTACAGATAATACTGTACTTCATGGGCGGGCTCCACCCACTTAGGGATGTGTCATTCGTAATTAATGACCACAGACTATAAAAACGGTTTTGAAATAAATCGATTATATTAATAAAACATACAATAAAATTATTGTGATTATATTTTATATCAAATCACGTAAAAACCTTTATTTTGCATTAAAATGCCCTAAATGTCTCTGTTTTAATGCATAAATAATTTGCGTAATGAAAACAGTACCATCGTACTCGTACCTAGTAATGGGATCGAATGTATTCGCTCATTTGCATTAATGAATCTAAAATAATTGTTTAGACTTACTGTAGTTGGTTCAAATAAAAGCTACCTGCGGTACCTACTTGTAATGAACAGGTACAAAATGTTGAAATTCGTAGTACTTTACGGATTAAAAAATAAAACAACCAAAAGAGGTACTGTAATACTAATTTTAATTATAAAGAATCGTCTTCTTCGTATGACCAGGAATCATCATCACCTGAGTTCTCAGTAATATTGATTATCATTTCTTGGATAGATAAATTGTCGAATGCAACATCCCGATCCCAATCTGACATTATCACCTTCTTTGTATTTTCTACAACATTCGCCCAGTTTTCTGGGGTTACTTTTTCACACGCATTTTTCAGTAAATTCAGCATTTTTCTTGCGGTGAAAGGAGGAGTTGTATTGTTCCTCGCAGCATATCCTTTAACTTGTGCCCAGATCATTTCAATTGCATTATATTGGCAGTGATATGGAGGAATTCTGAGGACGGTATGCCCATGCTCTGCTGCCATTTCATCTATTACGTATCGTTTTGGCAGCTTCTTTGTTTTTAATATCTTTACTAACTCTACTTTTAGTAGGGACTCGTCCACCTCCTCGCCATTGTCACGGAGCCAGTTTATAATTTCATGTTTTTTGTTGGCCTGTGTTGGTATTTTATTAATTTGACGAGAGTGATAAGGTGCATTATCAATAAATATTATTGATGGCTCTTCGAGTGATGTAAGCATTTCTCTGAACCACTTTTCATACACGTTCGAATTCATCTCCTCATGATAATCTCCTGTTTTCTGGGATTTAAAAGCTAATAGAGCGCCTGGCACAAATCCTTTTACTGTTCCTGCATGACAAATAATCAGTCGTTCGCCTTTTCCCATTGGTACTGTAGAAGTGGAGCCAACGGTGTTGTCAGTCCAAGTTTTTGACAGCGTATGATTCGCATTGAGCCAAGTTTCATCTGTGAAAACAACATTCGACCAATCTTCTATTTTTTTTGCTTGTCTTAAAAAATCGCATCTATACAAAGCAATATCATTGCGTTCCATTAAAATTTTTCGTTTGTCACATTTTTGGAATAACATTCCAATGTCTTTCAATACCTTTGTCAGAGAAGATTTTTGACCACGGAACAAACCACTATTTCGAAGAGATTGTGTTAGTTTTTTTAATGTTGGAATCTCTTTTCTTTGGTAATAGTCGTATATATGACGACGAATAGCATCAGCGTCAAAATTGTCAACGGCTGTAACTTTACTAGGCGGACGTTTTTTCTTAGGTGTAGATAGCTTATTCTGTTCCATGCCACTGCTGCCGTAGCCTTCTTTTGTTATTTTTGCCACTGTTGGAGCACTAATACCTAATGCTGCTGCAACACGATCTCTAACTTGAGTCACTGGTATAAGAGGCCCACCATTACGGCTTTCCTTTTCAAAGTATTCACGAAGTCGCAAGACAAACTCTCTTGTTTGTCCTTTGAGTACTTTCTTTTTTGGCATTTTGACAGTAACGAAGGCAGGAACGATACGCTCAACTCAACCAAACGTGAGAATTCACAAATAAATCAATACGGAGGAATATAAATACTCAACTATATTGAAGGTTACTCATTGAAATACTGTAGATTATTTTAAAATAGACATAGAGAGATTTAATAAAGATCATCAATAGTTTAACAAATACAATATTAACCACTGAATTACAACACAATACAATAATACATTTTGAAAATTCAGTTCCTTTTATATATTTTTTCATGACATAGAATCGTAATATTTAAACAACATTCTTTTAATCCATTTCTTCTTTATTTTGACAAAGGAGGTCGCACATTGAAACACATAGAAATATGAAGTACGAAATTATCTATAAAATAATGAGTTTGTTAAATCGATTAAAACTTCTTAATGCATAAAATCGATCGATGAAAGAAATCGAATAGGTAACGGGTCAGGGTATCACTATTTGATTAAGTATTAGAGCTGTCAAAAGTTAAATAAACTATTGGAACGACTATAGTAGAATCCGGCGTACAACGCTCGCAACTGCAAGTTGAAATTTGTTCGGAATATTGCTGTCTCTGTTTGACAAATAATAACGTGTGCACCGAGTGTGCCACTGTGTGTTTGTGTGTATGTGAGTCGATTGTCATTCATTATTGACGTGTTCATACCACACGAGTCGCAGACATTTGATTGTCTCGGTGTGCGCAGTGGTAGTGTATACGACTGCTGTGCTTGAGGTCTCAGGTTCGATTTACAGCTCAGCCCAAATGGTTTTATGATCTACAAATTTTTGTTTAAGCGCTTGGGTAAATGTATTTACATAAAAGTATATATTTATTTCTATTAGTTGTTTAGTACTTATAATACAAGCTTTGCTTAGTTTGAGACTCGATGGCGTTAATAACAATAATGTTTCGGATATCTGACTCTTATGTGTCAGATGTACGAAATAGAATTAATAATACTATGATGGGTTATGGAAAGTTTAAGTAAAAATACAACAACAACTGCCGGTAACATCGATAGGCTCAGCTAGGTTTTATTGGTAAAATTATGTGTTTATTCTTAACTATATTTTGTCGTTTACTTTAGGGAATCGTTAGTGATCGTTTGAATTTTATTTAGGTAAGTTTTTTTTAAATAAAAAGGCAATAGGAGCCTGGATAAATACTGATTAAATCTGTATATCAACATATTACGGTGGAAATATGTTCAAACTGCAAAATATTTTGGTATTTAACTTGTATGGAGAGTTCAGCCTACGCCGTTCCCTTAAGGTTCACCCGCACACAAGGCCAGCCTTTTTCTAGCACAAAGAATCAGCTTTGCCATTTAACGTGGTAATGCCGCCTCTCTTTTGAAAATGCGTAAAAGTAGGCGATTAAACAAAGATTTTTTTTTTTCTTTGGTAATTTGACTACATCTTTGGTTTCATTTTAGTTTATGGTTTATTAGCGTAGTCACAACAATACTGGTGAACTGATATTAGGTACTCAAGATTTGTCATGTCGTAATCTAAATGTCAAAATGTACCTGTTTGTCAATCTGTCAGAGTAAGTGGTAAGCAGACAGAAAGTAACAAATGTTTTGTTCATTGGAAATACGCAGTCTCAATTAAAAATGATTAAAGTCTGATGTTACTGGGATACCAAGTGATATACTTTATGAATATTTGTACGTGTTTTTTCTATATCAGATAACAAAATGGTAAGTTACTTTATTATTTTGTTTTTGAAGACCAATAAAATGAAAGGGTACAATATCATGTCTTTATCAACTTTATGATTCAGAGTTATCAAGATGATCCTAATTGCTACGTGGGTTCTTTCCCTAAGGACTTTAGCTATGGACCTTTTGAACAGAATGGTGAAGGTGATAACACGTCACTGTCCGAAGATCACAAACCTCGAATCCTACTAATGGGCCTCCGAAGGTTAGTGCCACTTACCAGTTTTCCGTAGTAATATGTCATAAATCAATAGATTTTATTGCTTCATTATTAATTTACTGATGCACACATTTCATTTTTTTTGTGTTGTCCATATAAATATTTTGCTTTATTCTTCTAACAAGAATCTTATTGGAAGCAATTTTCTTGACAATTCTTAAATTTATATTTCAGGTCTGGTAAATCATCCATCCAGAAAGTAGTCTTTCACAAAATGTCTCCAAACGAAACGCTATTTTTGGAATCAACAAACAAAATTGTGAAAGATGACATAAATAACAGCAGTTTTGTACAGTTTCAAATCTGGGACTTTCCAGGGCAGATTGATTTCTTTGATGCTTCCTTTGATTCTGACACAATATTTGGTGGCTGTGGAGCCCTGGTCTTTGTTATTGATGCCCAGGTATTATTATGAATATTTTGATGAGAATAAACTTACCCCATTATGTATAAACATTATTAAATTTTAAGAAGTAAAGGTTCTCTATTATTTTTAACTTTAAGGATTGTAGGTTGATAGTTGAAAATAACACAGAACCATTGCTTAAAATTAAAAATGTTTATCTATAATGGTGTAACATTTGCAAGGCATTTTCTATTAACCAAAAATATCTAAACGTAAGTGAGGAATGAAGTGGAAAATAACTTATTATTCAATTTTTTTTATACCAACCGATTAATAAATTTTATGTATGTTTTAAATTTTCAGGATGACTATCAAGATGCCTTGGACAAACTACAGCTTACAGTTACTAAAGCATATAGAGTTAACAGTAATATTAAATTTGAAGTTTTTATACACAAAGTGAGTATAACAATACCAATGATAATTCACTTATCTGTATAACAAAGGAATGACTCAGTACAAACATCTGGTAATTTTGTATATTTGGGACAAGCTCCCATATTTTAATGTACTTGTTTATAATGACCTAATTATTTGTTTAAATATTTATAGGGAATAACTGTACAATCATTTATCTAGGATAGCCCAATCAAAAAACAAACAGGTTTTGATGCCTATTCAAATAGTAAGGCAGCAGACTTTCTATCAAGTGGCTAAGAATCCAAACTCCATCCAATCAAACCACTACCGCTGTTAACCACAGGCGTAAAAGATGATTTTACAAATTCATGTGCTAGCTACTACTATTTATTATTCTTGAGAGTAAAAAATGACTTCTAAAGTAACTTGAGTCACATAATACTTTTTAAAAATGCATAGTAGCATAGAAAAATCTTCAAAATGACATGACATAAATTTTATTCTAATGTTTAGTTTAATTTTTTTCAGGTAGATGGCCTAAATGATGATTACAAAATGGAATCCCAAAGAGACATCCATCATAGAGCTACAGATGACTTAGCGGAGGCAGGCCTAGAGCATGTCCACTTATCATTTCACCTCACCTCCATATACGATCATTCTATATTTGAAGCATTCAGTAAGGTAGTGCAAAAACTGATCCCCCAATTACCGACACTAGAAAATCTCTTGAACATTCTCATTTCGGTAAGTGGAATTGATCTTACTTTAAAGGTACCTAAATGTGTAACATGGATTTATGTCTATGTTGAATGTTAATTTATGTAATATGCTAGTTAGTAACTTACTGTTACCCAGATAGACCCTACGAGGTCTTCATGGAGCAATTTTTCAACATTGTGTATGAATATTTAAGTGTATTCAAAATAGTAATAAAAACAAAAATGTACTAGAGACCTTGAGACTTGTCTTGTTTTATCATTCTCTACTATAACTTGACTGTTATTGTATAGATTTTTGATCCATGACAAATCTAAATATAAAGAAGTCCCTACAGTTTTATGCAATAGTTTTTACACAGATTATCAAGTTTTAGCACAACAGACAAACCTGAAATGTTTTAAAATGGAATGATTTTTTCTCTGCAGATATTAATTCAAGAATCACTAATATTTATTTATGTATATAAATTGTACAATGTCTGTTAAAAACCATTTATTTTTTTGTAAAGGCAGCATTTAAACATCTCCAATACTAGTTAGCTTTTGCCTGACGGTGGACATTCAATTCCTGTGCAATTGTTTTTAAAAATTTTTGTATAAAAAAACATTTCCATAAAAAAATCGGTAAGAGCTAGCTACAAGTAGAATTATCACAAAGGCTAGTTTATTATTACCATCAGTCAGAACACAGACAGGGTTTTTTACTATTTAGTATTAATATTAGTAATTACCATTATAAAATAAATCATTAATTGTGTCTCATGGTGCCTATGTGATCTTTTTTTGCAGAACTCCGGAATTGAGAAAGCATTCCTTTTTGATGTGGTGTCTAAAATTTACATAGCTACAGATAGCTCCCCTGTGGATATGCAGAGTTATGAATTATGCTGTGATATGATAGATGTTGTCATAGATATATCTTGTATATATGGGTAAGCTATTATAAATCGCTGGTATGTTGTTCTATTATTATCAAAGTTAGTCGTGGATAAATATATATATAATACTAGCTTTTGCGCGCGTCTCCGTCCGCGTGTTTGTTGATTATCGCAGCAAAGATTAGCCTATGTCGTTTCTCAAGAATCAAAGTGTCTCCATGCGAAATTTTATTGAAATCGGTGCAGCAGTTTGGCCATGAAAACAGGACAGACAGAGTTACTTTCGCATTTATAACATAAGTATGGATAAGCTACACAAAAGATAACATTGTAAGTATTAAATGTTATTAAAACTTTAATCTACACGATTTATAAAGTTGTAATATTGTAAAGTTTTTGTAATTATTATTTTATCAAAATAAAATGAGAGCTGTTCGTGTAGGTATTAACTTAATCCTACTAATATTAAAAACGCGAAAGTTTGTGAGTACGAGTATGTGTGAGTGACTTATGTTAATTGCTCTTTCACCCAAAAGCTACTGAATGGATTTTTATAAAACTTTACAATAATATAGCTTATACATCAGAAGTAAGTGTCAGCTGGAGTGAAGCAGGGATGCTTGTTTTCACCGTTGCTGTTCCTGATAGTGTTGGACGACGTAATGACGCAGGTGACAGAGGATGAAGAACAGGGTTTTCCTTGGGTCAACGAAAAAGTCTTAGAAGACAGACTTCGCAGACGACTTGTGCCTACTACTAATCTAAGACCCACGATCTCACCCGTTCTGTAGCTGGGGAGCTACTTAAAATGAAAGAAATGCGCCTAAACACCTCAGATGTAACACATTTATGTGATTAACGAGGCAGTTGAGCAAGTGCTAATGTTCACATACTTGGGAAGTGTAGTGGTTTCCTTGGGAGGTGCAGAGGCTGACGTTGGAGCACGAATAAACAAAGCTCGATTCGCCTATGCACCGGTTTGGTCGTCATAAACAATAACACGCCATACGAAGATCAGAATCTTCAACTCGAACGTAAAGTCGGTTCTCATGTACGGATGCAAGACATGGTTAGTCAAGGAGGAGGTCACCGCCAGGCTACAGGTATTCATCAACAAATGCCTAAGGCGTATACTGGGTATATGGTGGCCACGAGCTCTCTCTCTCTAATATAAAACTGTGGGAGTTAACAGACCAGAAACCAATAGGAGAGGAGATTCTTATTAGGAAATGGCGTTGGATTGGTCATGAGTTGCGGAGACCTGACAACCATATCTCCAAACAGAGCTTGAAGTGGCAAGCGGACGGCAAAAGAAAACGCGGCCGCCCTCGAAATACTTGTAGGCGATCAGTCGATAGAAAGGCTGCAACTATCGGCTACAACTGGACCGATCTCAGGGTTGCTGCGCAGGACCGCGAGAAATGGAGATCCCGTTCTGTAAACCGTATGTCCCTGATAAGGGCTAAGAGGATATTAAACACACATCAGAATAACACATAGGCTACAATTTTTAAAGATACTAGCTTCGACTCGCGGCGTTTCCCGCGTGTATTATCGTACCGCGGAGTTCAGCTAGTAAATTTAGTTTAAGAACGTTTATTTCTTAATTTTTTTTTTTTCCAGTATGGTGGATGAAACTGAATTGAATACATTCAACAATCAAAGTTCGAGTTTAATGAGGTTAAATAATGGAACTGTTCTGTATCTGCGGGAGGTGAACAAATTTCTAGCACTTGTTTGCATCTTGCGAGAAGAGAACTTCCAGAAACAAGGTATGTCATAATTCTGGGTGCAATTTATCTATAACAAACTTTTGTCACTGACTCCGCCTGCCTCTAAGTCGGTTATTGCGCCAAAGAGTATAGTATGTTTGTTTGTCGGTGCACCCGCACGCAATTGTGATTAGTGTTGTGAAATATGAATTTATTAATTCATACAACGGCGTAAACTGACAAATTATACTAGCTTTTCTCCCTCCGACCAGGCGAGGTGATCATGCCTGGCGGGCCACTGCCCTGATGTTGGGATGTTGTATATATGCTACTCGGCGCGAGAACTATTTATTGCGCGATTCGGGATTGGTAGTTTCTTCGTATTGTAGGTTACTCCGTAGTTCAGTGTAACTTTGGTAGATGGCGCTGTAGTATGTTATGTTGTATGTGGAGGTCGCCACAAGATTGCCATACGCATACTCTCAAGATACTTATTATTGTAATTGATTTCCTTTTATAGTATCCCATGCAATTATATTTATCACCAGACAAATTTTCGTCGCCTTAAGTGAATTCTCAATTTCTGATATAATTTTAATTTTTCAGGTGTAATAGATTATAACTTTCTGTGCTTCCGTGACGCTATAACTCAAGTGTTTGAGCTCCGAAACAGATGTCAAAACGCGATTGTTGCAAAAATGCCATCAGGAACTCCAGAGGCTGTCTCGAATGGTGCAGCAGAATCTACAGAGAGCACCTCAGATCGTTCACAAACGAATTTACCATAGCATATCAGCATAATGTTGTTTTATAATCGTCAAATAATATTATGTATCTATTTTTAAAAAGTAACACTTGAGTAACAGCATAAAATGTTATTGTAATATATTTTACTTGAGAGGGATTCTTCAGATGGGAGATATAAAACACAAACGTGGTCCAGAAGAACCAAATCAGTTAGTTGTGTGACATTTTGGAATGGAGCACAATATAATTTGAAAAAAATTACAATATTGTATTTAAATATTTGTACATGAATTAGACACAAAATGTAAATTAAAAATATACTTCTGCCTTGACAAGCTATTATTTGAAATTAAATTCTGAAGCCATAATTCATTTTGCTTTACTGGCGACTCCAAGCTGATGTCACACGAAAACTTTTGGAAATCCTAGCTTTTAATCCTGTTAAATACACTTTTCTGTATAATCATCTACTAAACAGTTATCGTTAAGATGATTTTGTAAAAATCTAAAAGTCATCATCATCATCTCAGCCGAAAGTCGTTCATTGCTGGAAATTAACCTCCTCCATGGTTTTCCAAAACAACCGGTTTATTGGTGACTTCATATAACGGCTTCACGCTTCACAAGGTCGCCGGATAGTCTTCTAGGGAAGGCTCCCACGATCCCTCTCACTCCAGATGGTCGCCACTGCAGAAGATTGGCAATTCTCTGGGCAATGTCAGTGACCTAGATTCTCCTGTGAATCTCGTCATTCCATTCCCCTCATTTGTAAGTGTCTACAAGAACAATGTATCACCTAAATAAAATTAAAAAATATTTTTTTATACATTGTTGTTCACAAACACTTTTGTATTTTGTTGTACCAGAGAAAAGTGTATATAACAGGAACATAGCTAGTATTTCCAAAAAGTGCTTCTACGAGGAATAATTCTTGGAAACATGTAACTCAAACTGGTATACTTCTAGTAAGCAAATATATTGGTATTTTTGCCAACAAACATTTTAAATGAATATAATTGACAAATGCAGTGAGCATACTATTATGTTTCACATGAGAAACAGCATATCTTAGGTTTGTCTGCACGGAGAACAACAAAAGTCCCTTCAGAGTTCAACGACTTAGACGTAGGGTGTGTAATAAGGTCATTAACCTTCAGCATAGCGTGCGACAAAAGCGTAGTTTAAACGTTTCGGTAAAATATGATACATTATTTTGTAACTTTTATATCAAATATATACGCCAAACTAAACCAAACTATTAAGTTAATTCTTCAATTCATCAAGTTTATTGATACTTAGTTAAATATTTAGAATGACGTCAAGGGGATACTTTACAATTCCAATTTTTTATTAAACTACCATCTCGTTATTAGAGAGTAACTAAGGTCCTAAACTACTTTTTACGAGAGAAATTATGCGATACATGATAATATTGTTTTTGATATAACACAAAGAATATTTATTGGGCCCCTAGAAACTCAAATCCTATTGCTTCCTGGTGACTACTACCTCTGCTCTAAGAAAAAGGTATCCAGTGAGACGCCGCATAATATTCATCCGATTACCTGCAAGTTAGTAAATGCTGACGAACTTTACTATAGAGATAGTTGAAAGTTTTTGTTACTTTGTTCTTTAAATTTCATTCAAAGGTATAGAGGGTTATCATCAGGCAACTACTGGACATAAACTTCTCCCATTTCACGCCAGTCCGAGCGTACAGTGGTGGAGTGCCACATCATAGATCATGATTTATCTTTTAGGCAAGGTAACAATAGTTCTAGACGTTTATTAAACATAGTAAATTCAGATGAAAGTTACCTTCTTACATTTTGTAGAACTCTATAATGGCAACACCATTGATCTTGTAATCTTAGGTCAATGGACAGAACCAACTAATAGTTTAATGTATTATCTATGCAACCAACTACATCCACATAAAATTCACGTGTTGGGGCGTATAGAGCACAGAACATTTAGTATGGATTCGAAACCAATACATATAAAGCATATCGGTTTTGTACATTCGAAATCGATGCGCATAAAACATCGGTTTCGAACATTTAGTGCAGTACGACACACATTAGCCTATTGGGTTGTGTCGTGGCGACACTAGTATAAATTTATTCTATAGTTTGCTCTTGTCATTAAGCTATGATAGGCGTATTCGACACAGGAAGGAATATTTCTATTGGATCATTAGTGGTATAATTGGAATTGATTAGCAATTTAGTCGATTCAATTACTTCTTGATTGATTTCCTCGTACATAAATCCGTTTCTTAAAAAATCACTTCTGTGGAGTGCAAGAAAGATTTATAAAAGTCAACAATTACTTGATAATTTTTAGTCGAATGTTACCCATATGATACTAATTATAAGTTCTTAGTGTTTTTAATTCAAAGCACTAATCATTTTTTCAAAACAAAAGGATTTTACCCATCTCTATTGCCCATGGGTCAAATGTCATGTCATTAAAGGGAATTATATTCGTTACATCCTACATAAGTACATACAAAAAGGCCTTTGTGGTCTGTCATACAAAATATTCTTTTGTTTGTACTCGGCCTGCACATTCATGCAGATAATGCAGCTTAATTCATTTACAAGTGTTTTGTGTTAAACTTATAGTATTACAAGAGTGTGTCGTCTAAACTGAAACTTATAATAGTTCATTAGAGGTAAGAGTTGCAATTTAATTTAACACTATTTAATCATTCACAACATACAGCATATTTTATGTTTTTAACTAAACAATAAATAAGATTATTTTTCTTTCGTCATTTAGTAAAAATAATATTAATAAAGAGAGGGTTTAAGCACAATTAGTTTTTTCTTTTTGTTACATTTATCTGCAAGTGGATTTATTCAAACAAAAAAAGAAAGAAAGCAAATATATTTTTGGTTGTTTCTCGATGCATTTCCCTGTTTATAATATTCATCCACGGAACGAAATTTACTAGTACTAAATTTCTTTCTACTAATATTATTAAGGTTGTCTGATCGCCGTGAGCCAAAAGACCACCTGATACCTGATGTCGATGTCCGTATATGTATCTCTATACAAATGTTTGCACTAGTGGTGTGCAATAAAGTTTATAAATAAATATATAATAAATGACAAAGTTTTTATGCGAGTATGTTCGTTGCTCTTTCACGCAAAAATAACTGAATGGATTTTGATGAAACTTTACAATATAGCTTATACTTCAGAATAACACATAGGCTACAATTCATAAAGGTACTAACTTCGCTTCATGGCGTTGCCTGCAGTTATTGTCATACCGCGGGTAGCACTATGGGGTACAGCTAGTCAAACAATAAAAGTGCTTGAAAAAAATAAGAACTTGGTTTCAGTAGTTAAACAATGTTTTCATGCAAGCATACAGCTGATCCAGCAATAAGTGACATAAGTGAGTTACAATTAACAATAGTGGTTTGATTAATGTAGTAATGCTATGGTATATAACTATAAATATAATTGCACTAGGTACACATGCTTTGCCCAAGCCAATATTTGAGAGTGAGATGTATGCAATTACACACAAACACAATCTGCTGAACAATTTAAATTTACTTTTACAAATACTTATGATACAGGATATTTTGTACTAAATATTTACAAATATACAAACTTTAGAAATTTTGTTATATATAATTGTATTAGTACTTTTTTATCATGTTACTGTAAAATATCATTCATACATAGAAGTTGAGTCACAACAAAATTTCCTAATAAACAAGAAAATAAAACATTTCTTTGTACTGGAAAAAAAATTTATGCTCTTTACACCTTTACCAACATTCATATCCGTGGCATGTTTATATGTTACTGCAAGCTCAACAGCAATAAAGCCTAAAATTTACCAACTCTTAATGCTAGTCTGATTCTTATTTCGAACTGTTACAATGGTTCAGTTGGCAATTCTTACAATCTACCTCAAGACAGAGTAAATATTGAAGTTAACATGTCACAAGAACAATGTTATTGTATCGTGTAAGTTGGGTGAGAACAGTGACCAAAGTCATTCAAGTCTGAACTAGAAACTTGCGGGCTGGGTTTCTGCAACTCGACGACTTCAGTGCACATATTTTGCATGGCATTCAAGTGTGATTAATCATCTAATTTTTTTGTACCCAGTTTAGTTTACACACATACATTGCTTAGGTAAATCTAGTACTTTTTTGTTATTATTTAGGTATGATGGATAAACATAATTTAAAAAATCTGGATTAATTTAGGCAAAAATAAGCCTTTACGCAATGTTTCAAAACATCATATTGGCAACAATTCATGCCAGATTTGATGGGGCAGGCCTAGATATTTTGATGGGGTACAACATCATTTCCAAGTTCACACTTTCAGAGAGCAATTGTCTTTTATCAAAGTAAAGGTGGTTAGAGATAGCTCTGATGCTCTACTTTTCCATCCATTTGCTGACCTTGTTCAGGTGATTTTGTAGACCCAAGGATGCCATAATAAGGGTTCTGGTGATTGCAGAGTACATCAGATAGATAGTGCCCAAAATGGAGCCTTGGTATACACCAGATTTTAAATGTTAAGAAATACATTGAAGGCATCATTGCCATTGACCTTAACTTTGAATAATTTGTTTTCGAGAAACAATATAGTCATAGCAAGTACAAGCTACGTGGTAGTTGTTTCTTTATTATACATAGCAGGCCTAAGTGCCAGAACTTATCAAATGACTGCTACACATTCAGGAAAACACTACTGCTTCTTCTCCATTAATCGTAGCTGACTATGATTTTGTTCCAGTTCTATCATTCATAATAATATAAATTCGAAAGTACCTGTGCTTTCATGGCTAAACTGCTGTTGTATCAATTACAATTAAAACTGTCTTTGAGATACATTAATATTTCAGGAAGGACAAAGGTACTCTTTAATATCCAACTAAATGTATTTAAAATGTGTTCCTCATGTATTATGTAACAAGTATTTTATGTCATTATCTTATATCTTTTACATACTAGACCATTGACAGATAAAAAAAATTACAATCCTTTTCTTGCTAGCCTTATTATTATTATTACCAAGAGGAAAAAAAAATGAAATTGAAGTATCTGCAAAAAAAAGAGATTACATCAAAACAAAATTACAACCAATGATATAGTAAATAATATCCGATTCAAAAGCAACAATAACCGCGCTGATAGTTTTAAATTAATCCAGAAAATTACAAGTTTCAATTAATTTAGAAATAAACACAACATTTATTTTAAAAAAGGAACTAAATTGCTTAGCTAAATATGAGTATTTTTAATTATAGAAGATGAAGGACTTAAATCTTTTATAATTAAAAATACTCTTATGTAGCCTAATATACTCGTACATTACGATTAAATATCAAAATTATGAGCATCATTTTTGTTTAGTAATATAACTTAAAACTGAATTTAATGATTTTTTTACAATGATTTTAGAATAATTAACTTCATCACTTCACTATCACTACATAGTATAAAACAAAGTCGCCTTTTCTGTCCCTATATCCCTATGTGCGCTTAAATCTTTAAAACTACGCAACGGATTTTGATGCGGTTTTTTCCAATAGATAGAGTGATTCAAGAGGAAGGTTTATATGTATAATACATGCATCATATACTAAGGCAACATTGCTAATTTTAGAGGTTTCTATTTTATGCCCGTGCAAAGTCGGAGCGGGCCGCTATGTTTTTATATACAACGTTCATAGTTTTTCTGTAGTGTATTTAATTTAGTATCAGCATTGCACCCGTGCGAAGCCGGGGCGGGTCGCTAGTATACTATAACAATTTAGGACCTGCTGCTCTAATAAACATGACATAAAAAAATCCTTATGTATTCCCTTAATTTCGAACAAATGCAATAATGCAAGTTTCTTAATACATATTTGTATTATATTCAATATCTGGTTGCTGTCTGTACATGGAAGATATGTTCTCCTCCTAGCTGATAATGGCCACGGCGGTCAGCCTCAACCGAAACCAGACATCTACATAGGAGATATTATAGAGCACAAGTGTGTGCGTAAACATAGGTGCACTCTCTGTTACCTGTCTGTCATAATCCGGTGGGACGGTTAACTAACACGATCAGAAAGAGACCATGAAAGATATATAAGAAAAAGTAGTATATGATCTTCATAAACGCAATACCTACAAAGATTTTTAAAATTTTTGTCTGTACGTTTGTTCACGCTAATCACAGGAACGGTAAAAACTGATTTAAATGCGGTTTTCACCAATGCGTTGTGGTTTACTCCATTTAACATATTTAAGCGTTTGTTTCAGTTCAATTGATAATGATTTAGATATATGTACACGCGGATTAGGTTTCCACAACTCGACGACTTTAAAGCGCCTATTTTGCGTGATAGGTCGGGCATTATTCATGCCAACCCAGTTCCCCCAGGAAGCCTAATAGACCATTTGTGTTGCCGACGACTTCTGGAAGTGACCTAACTGGGCCTAACTACCTTCTTAAGAACGGTATCTTGATACCCTTCTGCCGATGTTTCGATACCTTTTTCACAAAAATATGGCTCAGTCACTCCTTCATAGCTAACACTAAACTATCACTGAAGTCGGATAATGCCCACGTTGTTGTACTCTGTTGACTGATTGGGAAGCTTCTTTAGAGCATTCAGCATAAATATGGTCATTATATTTGTTAAAATGTGTTCAATTGCAAAAAAAATCTCATCCGTAAATAATATTTTTTATTCCCTTTTTTAAATTATCAATAGCCCGGTACACAAACATTTGAATAATACCAAGCGTATGGAGGATTTTAAAAATTATGTTTAGCTCCATACATACTTTATGTAATGTAATCACAGCGATTCGGTTCTCTTTATCACCCCCTCCATTTTAATATTACAAAATAGTTTACAATATTTTGGCGCAAAAATAAGAAAACAATGAAAAATCGTAAAAAAATGACAGATTCCAAATTCAAAAATAATGTGCGGGGAAACGGGTATCATGTTCCACCCAACACAAAGAGAGAATCCTCCGACCAGGCGAGATGATCATGCCTGGCAGGCCACTGCCCAACAGTTGATGTTGGGATGTTGTACATAATTATGATAATCGGCGCGAGAACTATTTATTGCACGATTCACTAAGTAGTAATTCGCTAAGTTACTCCGTGTAGTGCGTTACTTCGTAGTTCAGTGTATCTTCAGTAGATGGCGCTGTAGTAGATTATTGTTGTGTTGTATGTGGAAGTCGCCACATCACTCCCCTCCAAGACCGGAGGTCGATATATGTTGAGTCAGCTGTCTGTGCTCTGTTGCGAAGCTTGCTAGTGCCAGGAGTGAGTAGTTCCAGTGAGTCGGAACTGAGTGCCGCAAGTTCCAGTGAGTCGGATTTGAATGCCGCTAGTCCCAGTGAATCGGGGCTGAAGTCCGCTGATCCCAGTGAGTCGGGATCGCATGCGGTGCGCGGTGCTGCGGTGGTGTTCCCAGTGAGTCGGGGCGGTTGCTGCGTAGACGGGAGAAATGTGCTATGCTTACATGAACCGTAGGTGCAGTGTGCTGTGCCTAGACGCTGTAGAGGCCGTAGGGGTAACCAGGCTGGAGCGGTTGCATCCTGCGTGTGGTGCATCCCTGTTGAGGCCGAGGTTGCTGGCTGGCTGGCTGAGACTTGCTGTGGGAGTGAACATGATGATGGTGCTGGGGATCTGCTTCCTTGAAGGCTGCTTCCAATCACGTCGGGGTCACCACTGTGGGGGAACGGGTATCATGTTCCACCAACACAAAGGGAGGATCCTCCGACCAGGCGAGGTGATCATGCCTGGCGGGCTACTGCCCAACAGTTTATGTTGGGATGTTGTATATATGATATTCGGCGCGAGAACTATTTATTGCACGATTCACTAAGTAGTAATTCGCTAAGTTACTCCATGTAGTGCGTTACTTCCTAGTTCAGAATATCTTCAGTAGATGGCGCTGTAGTAGGTTATTGTTGTGCTGTATGTGGAAGTCGCCACAAATGTATTGTTTATTTTTAATCGGAACAGTATTTATGGCCAGACTAAGTAGGTTAATTATTAAGATCCATTCTATTAGGAATAGAAAAATGTTAAAATGCAGAAAAAATCAGTAATCAAGCGAAAAAAAATTACCAAAGTCTTCTTAACCATTTTATTGTCATCAGTTGTCTAGTTGTAGAGAAAAAACATGACCCTTATGTCATGAGCTTCCCATTAAAAATAAAGCAACAACAACTAAAATGAATCTACAGAACACTAAATAAAGTAAATAAAATAGAAAATTACAAAAAAAAAATACACACATGCACTTGCTACTTATTTTAAACAGTTAGTGAGCATGTAAGACTAGGTACACTGGATGTGGCCCCACACACACTTCGGCTTCGCCTGCCTTTCCTGGAAGGAATGTTCCACTTAGGTATCTAATGTTATAGGTTTATACTGTTTTATTTTAGATACTTACGAATTACAGATTCTAGATGATCTTATAGTTTGAAATTTAATGCATTGACGGCAAAAGTTACAAAGACACAGTTTAGACAATATTCAAGTAATTTTCGTCTTTTGCAGGTAGTTAGTCTCTTAAATATTAATAGCCAAGCCACTTCCTCAATGGATATTATGGCTCAAGGTTACACTATCACACCCACTCCTGCTCCGCTGCAGCTCAGACACTAGACACACCCCATTTTAATACGTACTTGTCCGTAGTCGTTATGTAACTGACAAGGCCCAATTATAAATTAACTAGTTTGGTCGTAACGTAGTATCGAATGGTTGACATAAATAATTTATTTATCTACCAGCTGAGCCTTACTCGCGGTTGTTGTTTTGCCTTTATAACAACAACCAGAGGTAACACAGTAGGGCAAAGCTAATTTAAAATAGAAGTAGCCTAAGTTACTCCTTATAATCATATGCTATTTACCAATGAAAGTCTTGTCAAAATCTGTCGAGCCGTTTTAGAATTTAGTCGGAACAAATAGGCAAATTTAATTATTTTTTTTATTAATGTAAGTACCGGATATACTTTCATATGCATTTAGTAAAAATTTGTTAATTAGAAATTTGATATTTTCTTCACGTTCCATGTGATTAACCGTAGCTCAAAAAAGCTACTGCTATTCCAGCAGATATAACTAAAAAGTTTGTTACCAAGAACTCAAGGTTCCTTTGGCTTCGATTACCTAACGCTGCAGACAGTTTTCCCGGTTTCTATAGTCTAAATTACTGTTTTGTGTGTCTTGCAAACTTTGCAATTCTCGCCAAATATTCACGAATTGTGAACGATAAACTGACGAATCTAAAATTGCTCAAGGTAAGAATCTAATTAAAGTGCTATCAAAAAGAAACCAAGGTATACTATCTCATAAATTATTCATAGCAATGTTGTTTGACTAATGTTTCTGGTATAAATGCTTAAAGTTGTGCGCCAAGGTTAAAAAACCACAGGGACCAGGATCTGGGGGACGTTTCTATTTTAATTAATAAGCTTGTTTATATAACGGTGGGTGGAGGAATATGTACAGTAAATTTTTCAAATTATAGTCGTTCCAATACTTTATTTAACTTTTGACAGATCACGCACATAAAGTTTTGTAATAATTTTTGATACAATGTACTACAGATAATACTGTACTTTATGGGCGGGCTCCGCCTACTTAGGGATGTGTCATTCGTAATTAATGACCACAGACTATAAAAACGGTTTTGAAATAAATCGATTATCGATTATATTAATAAAACATACAATAAAATTATTGTGATTATATTTTATATCAAATCACGTAAAAAGCTTTATTATTTTGCATTAAAATGCCCTAAATGTCTCTGTTTCAATGCATAAATAATTTGCGTAATGAAAACAGTTCCATCGTACTCGTACCTAGTAATGGGATCGAATGTATTCGCCGCAAATTAATGAATCTAAAATAATTGTTTAGACTTACTATAGTTGGTTCAAATAAAAACTACCTGCGGTACCTACTTGTAATGAACAGGTACAAAATGTTGAAATTCGTAGTAATTTACGGATTAAAAATAAAACAACCAAAAGAGGTACTGTAATACTAATTTTAATTATAAAGAATCGTCTTCTTCGTATGACCAGGAATCATCATCACTTGACAGTTGTTTGTCCTTTGAGTACTTTCTTTTTTGGCATTTTGACAGTAACGAAGGCAGGAACGATACGTTCAACTCAACCAAACGTGAGAATTCACAAATAAATCAATACGGAGGAATATAAATACTCAACTATATTGAAGGTTACTCATTGAAATACTGTAGATTATTTTAAAATAGACATAGAGAGATTTAATAAAGATCATCAATAGTTTAACAAATACAATATTAACCACTGAATTACAACACAATACAATAATACATTTTGAAAATTCAGTTCCTTTTATTATATATTTTTTCATGACATAGAACCGTCATATTTGAACAACATTCTTTTAATCCATTTCTTCTTTATTTTGACAAAGGAGGTCGCACATTGAAACACATAGAAATATGAAGTACGAAATTATCTATAAAATAATGAGTTTGTTAAATCGATTAAAACTTCTTAATGCATAAAATCGATCGATGAAAGAAATCGAATAGGTAACGGGTCAGGGTATCACTATTTGATTAAGTATTAGAACTGTCAAAAGTTAAATAAACTATTGGAACGACTATAGTGCCGGTCTTTTTAAGCTTTGTATATTTCAGATACCGAATGTCACTCTTACAATTCAGACAAATACTACCTCACATTCCAAAATCCATCAAGCCAGTTAGAAAACGTGCCAAAGAAAAATACAGAATACATACCCACATCCGAAAAACAAAACTAACCTTTTTATTAAAATGAATAGAAAACCTCTTTTTAATAGAACTACGTAAATTAACATTATCAAAATGGCTGGTTTGTGGATTGATCCAATTCTGCAAAACAAGGATCAATTATTGACGTAAGCACAACGATAAACTTGCATTAGAGCGTAATCATGGTTCGACCGGCCATATATTTAAAAATAGATATATATTACATATTTCATGTGATAAACACTTACATAATAAATGTATAATGTGCTTTTATATTACCAATGTCAAATTCTTTTAAGTTGGGATAACTATCATTACTTGATAAGCTAATATTGAAAAACATGTTTTTCTCGTATTACGTCTTACAATATCACAAGCATGTGCCTTTGCAAAAAGTCGAGGCCATCGAGCTGATAATAATCAAAATTTGCGAGCGCGAATATACTATTTGAGCTATAGATATTACGGTTGAAAGTACCTTGGACGCGCTATTATTTTAAAGTCGCATGTTAAGTCCGACCTTGTGGTTTAAATAATACGCAACAGGCATTGTACGGCGCCATCGTCAATTTGTGCTGGTCGTAAATACACGTCACGACACACCCATTCGTAGACTAATAAGGAGGCTGGATTTAGTTACGCAGCTAACGTTCTAACATGATAATAGATGTAAATAGATTTGTAATTAATTATGTATCTGTATACGAAAACAATAAAAAGTAAAACACGTTTTAGGTTAGTAAACTCTGAAACTATTGAACCAATGTAAATAACTGTTAGAAAACTTCAGAATGTAATTTCAAAAATAATTATTACCGTAGTTACCGGCAATCTGTATAACTCAGTGTATTCTATACAATACCTATGAAATGTATGAAATATTTTGAATATAATGGTCCATTACATACTTTGACTAAATATTTTTTACAATTTCTAGGCATTGTACAGAATACCTACAGATTCACCAGCATACGTACCTATAAATACATACTATAAAATGTCCAGCAAAGGAAACGTGTTATGTTTGCTTTAAATCAACTTTATTCAGAATCATCTAGGTTAGGTTAGAACAGTGACCACTCTAGATTCCCTGTGTTGTTGTTGAATCATTTGGATTAGATCAGATTGAGATATCCATGCGTTTTACCTGCTCCCGTAGATAGCATATTACCGGCTTCGCATTAGGCATGGTAGACCACCTAGGCAAAGAATAAAATAAATAATATTTCACACATTACCTACACGTTTTAGGTATTGTATACATTTTCTAGGTATGGTATAGAATACCGGATTATTCAAATTTCCGGTAGCACATACATATAAACAAACCTGGCTAAAGGTAGCATAACTGTTAATCGGTGAACGTTAATAAACAAAATAGTAAAAGGAAGACTCAAGATTGGTTTTTGCTTCGTTTCTTTTTTACCAATTTCAATGATTTTTTACTAATGATTTATTCTTTTTTAGATATACAGAACTAATTATTAAAAAAATCAAAAAGAAAACTGAAGAAGTTCGAGACTGACACGCGCTTATAGAATTTCGTAACTGCAATTTTATGTTCCTAGATAGTTTGTCTTTCTTGTCCATCGTAAAGTTAACAGTTAGACGAAATCAGACGTTTAAAAAATTTAGACATATTTTCATTGTTAAAGAGAATATAATTAGTACCTACTCTAATGTATGCAGTTGGAATACAGAACCGTTAATTTTCTTGGAAAAAATAAGAGGATTTTTAAATCCTAACAAAGTTTTAAACGTGTACCTTCCTATTAAATAAAGAAAATTACCTCCTCTTTAGTCGACACACTTACCTATTTATCTCTTGTCTTATCACAATATGTAGGCCGACCACCACTGGGTATAATCTAAATATTTTTATTACATAACAGTTCGTTTCCTTTTTATCAGAAATTTTTGCGTCGCAGCTAAAAATGTTTTTAAATGTGGAGTTTATCTCTTTTTTTGCATTCATTGTGTAATTTTACCTACTTTACTAGTAGGTCTAGTAGAATATGGGTCGGTTACGTCATTCATTCAAACAACGAATCTATTTGTCATACATTCTTAATCGCAACAACATCTTTGTTATGTATGGAATAAAAATATTTTCACTCAAATACAAAATATCAACAACATTGTAAACCAGTTTTTCTGAGAATACTGTCTCTTATCTAATGTTCATGAAAACTCGTTGTTACACGTTATTAACACTTACGGATGGAACTAATCTAACTAATAATCTAACTTTTAGTACTGTCATAACCAAATATTGAAAAGCTTCTGGAGCTCAAAGATGTTAAGCCTTTGTGGTCAACTAATACCTTACCGAAGTATGTGGTATGAAACTGTGTTTCACATCGTGCAAATACAGAATAAATAAAAACCATCATTGCTCATAATATCTAGACGTTTTTCAAAAGCAATAATGTGAGCAGTGAACTAGCAAGAGTGCGCTACAAAGACCGGAAATCTTTTGATCATTGAATATATTATGTTAAATATAATAATAAAATTACTTTTGGACGTATTTTCTTGCTTCTTACCAAATTGGCATGATTCTAGGAAAGCGTGCTACGGGTTCTGGTTCAGCTGCGACGTTAAAATTGACTTGAATATTAGCATCTTATAATTCCATTTCATTAAAAGATCTAATTTATAAGTTTAAAGAAATCCGAGAAAAAGCACGGAACTCTAGTTAAAAATGAGACACATTTAAATAATGACATTGGCTTGCCTTGGCTAACAATAAACACGCATTGTTTTTGTTTACTAGTTAATTCTGAAAAGTCGCAAGGATGACTAATGTCTTGTATTGTTTTTGAATGAACGAAAAAACAATAAACTACTTTAAGAATATAAATATTCTACTATTACACAATCTATAACGTACGTCTTTTTTTAGTGTAGGGGCCATTCATTACACAATACGTAAGGCTCTGCGGAAAAGGGGTTTTATTTAATTTCTCCATGAATTTGTTTGAGGGTGGTCAGGGGCAAGATATGCTAAAGTTATTATTATGTGCATCTTCGTATGAAGACAAAAAATAAAGCGTGCGATCTGTACGTACCGATGTGTGATTATTTTTGTTAAAATTTTATGTACCGCTATGAAATGCAAACTTTTATTGCATTAATTAGAAGGAAATTAAAAAATCCTAAACAGCAATTCTGCTCACTGATATTTTTTATCCTAAACAGTATTATCTCCGTCTAAAATTAGTCAGGGCCACACCTCCACTGACATGACCAAGGCTATAAAAATATACAGTGCAGATACTAACTTTCGAAATTTATATTATTTCACATTAGTACATAGTAAATTTATTCGGAATAGTATTCTATTTATAAATCTAACGAGGCAAGGAAATCTAGATAGAACATCGACATTCATAACTTACAGTAGTCGATCAAATTACAGGTAATGCTCATGTCGGCAATCTGCACAATTAATTTCCTTATGTATTGCGTATTGGTTAGTCTGGTAGTACTGGGTACTTTCGCAATTGTGGCGCGACATCACGCCATGTCGCACCATCGGCTCAGCGTGCGTTGTTTGTGCACTGTCCACTTCGCCACACAGCCCTGGCCCTGTGCTGTGAGCAGAGCATTGAGCATACGTGACCGATATAGTATGCTTATCAGCGTTCAAAACACACGTACGATCGTGTGAGTAGTATATATTACTGAAACATTTGTACAGCAATCGGTGGTTCGTTGAGTTGAGACTGTTTACGTCACGCGACGTCAGGCCATCGACGACGCCACTTGCGACGTTCTCGCATATCGGCCCACCCACTTCCACACCACGCCAGCACTCAGTTTACTGGTAAAGTCGATGCGAGCGACGCGTGTCGAATTTTTGCCTCTGTTCGGAATTGTGTACGATATTTGCAACTGATCGTATATTGTTTACAATATTAAAAAAAAAAACATTTGTGCCTTAGAAAGTCATTGGTGACAACCGTATCAACAATATTTTACTAAGGTAAGATTACGTATAAGTTTTCGTAAATTTGATTTCGCAATGTGGTTTATAAGTTTATAATTATAATAAATACTTACGAGTATTAATTGATATCAGATCATTTTCGGCTCGATTCTTCTACGTTTACGCTTCTTTAGTAAAAAAATATAAGTGTAGAAGAGTTTTTTACTTGATATAGTTATGCTTCTAATGTTTTAGTTTGTCTTTATTTGAAAGAAGAGAGTAAAGAATTTTAAATGTAAATGAGTACATTTTTTATTCGTCTTTTATGTTGTAAATATATTTTTTTTATATTAAAATACCTGCACATTATTCTTGTGCGAGTGATTTTTAGTGCTGTAAGTGTTCCACGCATGGATTTATATTCTCGTAAATATCGCAATTACACATAGGCCTTCATGCTATTATAATGTACGTGTTTTCACTTCTAACTTTCTTTAGCGGTCAAGAGGATCGAGGATCAACAATAAATAATTTTACATTTAAGAATTATAATATAATGCAAATCTCAGATATTTTGCATTATTATATTAACCTTATTGTACAAATACAGTTCTACCTATTGACGAACATCACAGTTTGAGTTCAAAAATACACTAGTTAAATCAGAATGAAGGTATATTGAATTATTGATACTTGTTTTGAAATCCGTTTGACATCAGATAGCAAGTGTGTGCTTAGTGTAAATTTTCCGCCAACAACGATGACTCATTATAGTTATATGTAAAAACACTTTTTTATTCTATTGTATGAATATTAACGTTACTATTAAAATTGATCACTCATCAAAATATATATTTATCAAATAAGTTAACGTATAGTTTAGTACTCAAGAAACAGTAATTTCTCTTAGATTCGGTTAATGCAGGAAGCGTTTTTTTGATCATTAAGTGGACCAGATTTTGAATTTTTTAATTACCTAGAACTTGTTTTGTACAGTTAATCTTCATCCTGTCACTCTCGGTTTTGAAACTCGTTTTACGGTTTTACTTCTTTTACGAACATGTGTTTTAAAGGAGTACGTAGGTAGTGCATAAAATGAGGTCAGTAATTTATTGGAAGAGGTAGTTTGCTGTATATTTCTCGCGATGTATGTTTCTTTATCTAAATGCGGTTTGACGTTTAGCTCTGTAACATCGATCACTTGCTGCTACATACAGTGCTAATTAAATAAATTGTCGATAAAGGAATTCAAAAATATGTATAACGAATATATCATGTCATGTTACGTCTGTCGATAAATAAATTATCACTTCATGTTTTCTCCATCGGTAGTAAAATTAAGGTCTTAAATTCAGTATGTATTGGGGTCAGCTACTAGTTCTACCAGTTTTACCTGCATGTCAGCTTTGCCACGAAGCGACTGGCATCAGACCTCCACAACCCTGAGGGCGAACTGACTTCAAAGGTTAAACTAGTTGTCAGTCAGTAGGTATATTTAAGGGTACTCACTTCACAATAACGATTGCCATAGATGTTCATGACAACAATGAATCATGTTTCCTTTTTTTCTTATTATTACTAAAAGCAAATACTTCTAATAAAGTAAATTTATCTGTAAATAGATTTCGTGAAACTTAAGTAGCTGGTGGGACTGTTTATCTACTCGATTCGAAGTTATTTCATTGTTTCAATGATTGTTACATGTTCTAGTTCATATTAAAAAGCAAACAAAAATTCTACCTACTTATATGTAGTTCGCATGTAAACGTCGTGAATGTCATGTTTTCGTTGTAATGTGGTATTGTATTATCACTAAAATGGCTCCAATCTATCACAATCCTACGTAATATCTTTTTCATGCATACGTTATCGCTTATCAAAGATTTTTTAAGGTTAAAATGCCGAATGTACCTTTATTTTTATATTTATATTAGGTGACCCGAAGCAAGAAGATTATCGTCTTATCTTCTTAAGTAGAATAAATTACTTGTTACTGTATTCTTTGTTCTTTACTGTATTTGTTTATCCTATTAAGCGAACACGCGCCCTGGTGTTAAAACACGTGAAAGACTTAGGTTACGCGCTGCTGACCGATAGATAAGGTTTCAATAAATACTTGTTTACTTATTCATATTTATTTTATAGTGTTGTTCTTTGAAAGAGGGGCAATTTACACTCTGGGTCAATTTTAATTACATTCGGTAATCACAAATGTTTATAATAATGATGATGATATGATAATGATGTTTAAAATTTTTAATGTTGTTTTTACAGTATTTACGCAAAAGTAGTACAAAAACAATATCATTAATAACATTGTTGTTGTCAATATAAATTCCTTAAACATTTGACACAAATACGCAAATGTTGGCGTATATTGTATTAGTTACAAACAATAGATATAAAGCTGTTCTTTGTGAAAGAAAAAGTGTATGGTAACCTGATAAGTTCATTTTAAATAAAATAAAATAACGTATTATTTAGTAGAATAACATAAATTATTGTATCGCTTAAAAATGAGGTTTGATAAGAGGTTAAAAAGGACCTTGCCATGAAATCGGTTATGCTACTTTTTGTACCGTTACGATTTATAAATAAATACATGTTAACGGTTTGTTCTAAAAATACACAATATTTTAATAACCAGTTTATTGCATTTTATTTTGAAATGTAGGTATGTCGAGTTTTGACGAATAATGTTTGCTATTACTAACTTTTAATACGAAAGTATTTAAAATATGGACAAATAAATATAATGTAGAAAAAATAGTTGCATAACAAGTTTTCAATTGGGATATTCTATTCATTCCAAAATATCTATGGATGAAAAGTATATTCCAAAAAAGTCTTGAAGTTTTCATAAAATACACAATGAATAAATGAAGTCGTTAATCTTACAGGAATGAATTATACTTAAGAGAAACTTGATTATAACGATCTCACGATAGTCCAGTCACACCGATATATTTGTAGATATTGAACTTGGAAGCCCTTGGTACAGAAATATTTTTAACCAACTGTCACTCATATCTCCTTGGACATTTGCCACTGCCATTTTTGCATTAGTTACATGTTATACATAAAGATAAATATTTCCATTACCTAGCTCCAGTACTAAACTCGGTCTTAAAGTAAGAAAAATCTCAGAAAGCCTATTTATCAACGAAGGCTATAGGAGGAATAGATCCTGAGCATCAATGAAAAATGTTGCAAAAGAGGGGAAAAATTATTCTTTCTGAAAGACAGATGCGTGTGTCAACTAGTGACTTAGTTATCAAATTCAATCATTTTACAAATACGCACAAATACATTGTAAATTCTTATTTCTAACAAGGAAATGCTACATTGCATTAGGTCTTTGTCTTCTACGTATCTTCCTCTATGTGATTTTCCGCGTTTCTGTCATAGGACTTCAAGGCCTTGGCTGTGAGTGGACTAGTATTTATATGAATATGTGTATATCACCGGATCTAGCGGTCTCAAGTCAGTCGTATAAAGTCCATTCCGATAATTAATCTGAGCGATAATAAGTAACCTCTTGCAATAACAACGTAAAGATTATAAAATCATCAAGCGATTAAAATGTTTTAACCGACTTCAAAAAAGGAGGAGGTATTTTTCGCTTCAATTCCCATTTCAATTTGGTCAAGTCCTTTTTTGTTTTTGTTAAAATTTGTGTTAAAATCTTTAATTTATCATCATTATGTTAAGTTATTCAGGTTACAATCCACTTGTTGTGGCTATTCTTGAAAATTAGTCATTGTCGCTAGACACCAGGGCCGGGGGCAGAGTCCTCGCATCGCGTCATTTTGCGCTACTCAACACGTTGTCTCAATTTGAGCACGATGTAGTCGCGTGCCATTTTTTGCAAATATAAAAGAAATCCTCTTACTTACTGTTTACCTTTGTGGTTTTACCTGTGTAATACATAAAACTCGGTTACTGTGAGGTCATGAAAATATCAACGTAAAACAATTTCAATAAATGAAGAACATCAAACAGCGACCTCAATACATCAACAACACAACTCAAAACACGCATTTCAAATTCGCATCTTGATTCGATCACGCAGCATTGCACAACATCCTGTGTATACAGCCTAATTTACTAGTCCATCCAAATGATGTTTGAGTCCATCTAACCGAACGAATGAACTCTTATCAATGATGTTATACTCGTATGTATGGACATTCGTACTTGTAGTCACTGACACAGATTTTGTTTATATTCGTAATTCAATCTATTATGGGCGAAATAGGATTGAATGTACTGGTCTCGAAACTATTTAAATACATGAATACTGACTGAAGATAACGCTCGGGAGATATAAGTTCGCTGTTGTTTCATACTCATTTAGATTGCTGACGTTCTTATGGAGAAGATGAAACTTTTAACGAGTCTGAGGATCTTGTTTTAAGCTTTTTAAATCTATTACAAAACACTGAAATGTGTACTTACATAATATGCATCAATTTAGCACCCGACATTTGCATAAGTATATAATATATGCTCAGTTTAATACATAGTCTGTAATACTTTTAACACACACTAATAATGTGTGATGAAAAAATATGAATAACAATAAAAACTCATTATACAATGCATTTCTCAGTTACAAAACATTCAACAATCCGTTTTATCCAATATTGACTGAGTTTTACTGATTTATGTTTTTCTTGTTACAGGAACTCTAATGTTTTGATCTCATACCCCAAGATGGGGTAATTTATAAGACTAGTGAAGCTTAGTGTTGTGATAACTGTTTCTTTAATTAATTAATCGGTCTGACGAGGAAGTGATATAAAAACAATCGCCATGTATTCTATGAACTATATCGGCAAGTTTATTGCCAACTTTCGGGAGTTTTACAATGAAATCAACGGTGCAACGCTGACAGGCGCCATTGATGTCGTTGTGGTCGAGCAGCCAGATGGTAGCTTCACCTGTTCGCCCTTCCACGTCCGCTTCGGTAAACTCGGTGTTTTAAGATCAAGATTCAAAGTGGTAAGTCATTAATACACTTATATTATTAAAACTGACAATAGTTAATTAATGATAAATTTAAGGACAATTACATATTATTTTTAATTTCACTCGCCGAATTGTTCAAATGGCTGCACATATGTGCCAAAATATTTATAAAAAATCTGAAAGTCCAGAGAACGTGAATGAATTTTTATGTTCACTATACGTAATTGATATAAGAATTCATTGTTTACTTACACTAATGTGATTATTACTCATTACTTACTTGCCTTATAATGGAAATAATTTACAGAAATTACTTCTACCTTACCATAATATAAATTACAATTATATTAATACTAACGTTATTATTGTTTTAGCTGGTTCAATGTGAAAACAAAAAATAACCTGGGTATTGTTTGCTACTAGGTTCATCATCAGTATACGTTAAAGCGTAAAATGTCAAAACTTCTATGACCTTCGATTCAGTCAAACAACTTACCATCTCCATGTATGCGTAGCCACCACACCTTTGTATACCCAGGTCGTTCATGGCACGTAACGAATATTTTTGCAACATGTCGTTTATTACAATCTCATTCACATTTACGTAAGCCTTGGATGTTATTTGTTCGATAGTGTTTCGACATTTTGCCGAAGTAGTATTAATCAATGTATTTAATAGTCAAGGTATAAAGAAATGTTAGCATCACGTGGTACACTTCTGTTCAGTTCGGTATCGTGATATCTGTTCGACAAAGTTATTTTTAATTTTTTTGCTGGTAACAATTATACCTAATTACAAGACTCTTTTTTTTTAGATGTTACTACATTTTAATGTCGACATGCTTGTCTTTATTTATGGAAAAGGAGGCAAACGAGCAAACAAATCGCCTGAAGGTAAGCGATTACTTGAAATTTTGACGGTCGCATAGATAAAACATAGCATCTTAATAAATTATTTTCTCTATATATATTTATATAGGTACTTTTTAAATTTTAGTTCATGCTAGAATACAATTACGGAATCAAGAATATATATATATATATAAATAAATATTTCCGACATCTAACACACAACGCCATCTAGTCGCAAGTTAAGCAGAGCTTGTGTTATGGGTACTAGACAACTGATATAAATAAATATATACTGTTTTTTTGTAAATACATACATAGTATATATAGAAAACACCCAAGACTCCGAAACAAATATTTTCAGAACATACAAAGATCTGGTCGGACCCGGGAATCGAACCCGAGACCTCAATCAGTCGCATACGCTACTACTGCGTCAACGAGGCAGACAATAAATAATTTTTGATTGTTCTTTAATTTAGGCAATGATATCTATTAATATATAACGGTAGTTGTTAAATAATTATATTCCCATTAAGTAATAACTAATTCGTTCCTCGAATAAAGAAATGCATGAGCAGTGACATATTGTAGACCTATTATATTCTACTGCCGTAGGTGATTCAAAAGTAATAATCGAAGAAAGTTATTATTCCTCTAACTCAATTCGCAATACTGCAGTGGTTGAAAACAACGCAAAAAAGTGAAAACTCCAACAATGTTTTTAAACTTCATAGTTTATTATTAGGCACAATTACTTAATTGTGTGTTCACGAGCTCAGTTGCCAGAGTATCTACAATTCCTAGCGCATATTTTATTCAACCTACTATATTTATTTTGGTTGTGTGGTATAAGCGAGGCGAAACTATTCGTCGACATTCTTTTTCAATGCTCTAACATGTTACGCTGCATGCACGCTTTTAGAATTAAGATAGTTCTGAGATTTACAGATGTTACGTCAAAATATTTAAATACCATGAATACTATTGTTAAAGTACATACATACTACTTTAGCATTATAAGGAACTAAACTGTTTTAAGGTTTTAAATCACTTATTTTAAGATTTTTAACGTTTATTTTTTTTTTATTCATGAGAGAAAGACTTCATACGCTGTTATAATTTTAGTACATGAATGAAGGTACATTGCCAAAATGGGTGAAGGAATTTGCGTCGGGTACACATTGGGTGAAAATTGGAGTAATGCCAAAGTGGGAGACAACTCTTACCGAGTGTTTAAAGATTGGCACAAATGTTTCTCTTTATCCATCCACCTGTTATTTTTTTTAGATCAGCTCAGTAGCTGTTTCCGGAAATTTGAACTTAATTCTTATTGCCTCAACTATCATTTCAAGATTTCAAATACTTTTATTATACAAAATTGAATGTAGTTAAAACGGGTCGAATATATTTCTATAAACTATTCGGTACCGTGGTCTTTTACATATTTTCAATTGCGATGAGTCCAAATGGGTGGGTGGGTGTTTCTTTACATCCGTTTCATGAATGATTGTGCGAAAGTTGTCTTCAATATTATTAACATTAAAATATGAACAAAAACAACAATTATATTTATGCGTTAGATTGTATTTTCTCATATGAGCGCTTAGATTTATGTATGTATTTAGAAATCAAAAATTATTCCCAACAGGTGGACTTGGAACTGAATGGCGAGCCACTTGACATTCACATGAAACTGGGAGAATCAGGAGAGGCTTTCTTCGTAGAAGAGGTTGGCGAGGATGAGGCTGAATGTTCGGCACATCTGGCTACTTCGCCAATCCCCGCCGCAAGGTTTGAAGAATTATATGAACCGAGACGACGAAATTCGCTCTCCGCCGTCGAACCAGATCATGGACAAGCTTCAGACTATACTAAAAGAAGGTAGGTTTACATTTATATTTATTACATTTTTGTCGAAGAGTATCGTTTAATGCCAGTGAATTAAACCACGTCGCATTCATTTTGGAAAACGAAAAAAATTATATTTGCGATTAAGGATTTATATTTTATACCATTGCAACTAGGGGCTATACTTATAAAACCAGTAAAAATAAAAATGTATTATAAGCACATCACAAGTGTTATCGGAAGCGTTGGTTACTATTTTACTTCTATTTTCTACAGATACACGGCAGATGGACAGTCAATGCAGAAACCAGACCTAAGTAAAATAACTAAGAAGCCTACCAAAGAAGACAACATAAATGATGACCATGAAGCGTTATTTGAAATGGACGGCTTAGACGAAGCGACAGATAAAACAGACGGAAGAGCACCTAGAACATTCGCCGCGACACAGCTCGGTGGAGCCGAGAGCGAGGCGCATCAAGTTGTGCAAAAGATCAGCGCACACAATGACTTCCGGCCTATCGAAACCGTGCCTTCTAATCTAGAAGATGTAAAACCAAACGGCAACGGAAAGAAAAAGAAGAAAACGAGGAAAACCACTTCCAAAAAGCACCAAAGAAAGTCATCGACTAGTTCTATTTCGAGTCAATCCGATCGCGCAGGCTCCGAGCAACGCGCCACACAGCCAGCTCCCATTCCAAACGTCACTGATATCAACTTTTTCAGCGACACTGAAGTGAACCCCACTTCACTAAGGTAATTTGATAATTTAACTATACACATATTGATACATTTATGATTCTCCAAGTATAATAATTCTATATATGATATCACATTAACTTCTGTCGTCTTAGAGATAAAAGAAAACATATGTGGCATATGAAGTGTGTTGTTATGTGGTCGTGTGTTGAACCGATCGCCTGGTTACAGTGAGGAGATGTCCAACCTCAACTTGACCGGTGACAACCGAATCCCGTTGGCGTTGTCGGACACAGCGTTTGAGGTGCACGCCGCCTCCAGACACGCGTAATAATCATACTAAATAACATTCACTACGCCACGCTTGCTGTAACACTAACACTAATAATTATTTGTATCGATAGACGTCTAAGTACACGACCCCTCGTCGATTCATTTAAATTGTAGTTTTGGTAAAAAATGTATGCAATCACGCTTTTCGTAGTTATTAATAACTTGGCGCACTGCTCATCATTAAACTTTAGAAACATTAAACATCGTATAGTTGAAATTTATTGAATTTGCTACAGTAGATTTATAACTATAATAAGTAATTAAAAAGTTTTTATACTGCTAAATGTTCCTTTTATAAAAAAGGTTTTCTATACGTTCCATTGTCTTTAGTGTATGTAAATCCTAATCTTATTATGTTTATCGCTTCAATTTAAGTATGAGTCAAAATGCGTCCTGCTTTTTTGTTTTATGACTCAACTATTATTAAGTAAAATAAATCATATATATATTTTCCTATATTACTAGTCATTTGGATTTGATTCAATTAATATTATTTTATACGTTGACCTCGTTACATACTAAGTCTGTTCTGAGGACGTATACCGAATTGATGTTGGTCGTTAGCTCATATTTTAAAACGTAAATGTTATATGGCATTTTAGATAACTATTTTGAAAACGATAAAACTTTCAAACTGTATAATTTAGTCCATTAATATTTCACACTAGGCGTTTTATATGAATAAAACAATATAGATTTTGAATAACAGGAGAGGTTCACGTGGGGGCACACCTGTACAATCAGACACTGAAGTGGAGCTAGCGGGACGTGCAACGGGCGACAAATCATCGCAGTCCTGGCGTTGGGGCGAACTGCCTGAGCCTCCAGTCCGCGGGACAGAGACGCCGGCCTCGCCCGACTCGCCCGGCTGCCCTGTGCTACCAGCTTCGCCGGGATCCCCCGCATCTCCCACCGAACCTCTGAGCTCAGACGAAGAGCGGCCCAGCCGACGTGGTGTGTTGAGTGGAATGTTCCGCTTTATGTCTCCCCGTGACGCCACCGACGTACCCGTAGAGGGCGTCTACCTCGACGATCTGGACCGGGGCCAGGTCGACCCTGATCTCTATTTCCCGAAGCATCACATCGAACGCCAACGTTCGGGTAAGTTCTTGATAAAAAACAATTGAAAAAATGTCGAGAATTTCGTATCAATTGAATGAAAAAAAGTAAAAAATTATAGACATAAATTATAGGTTATGTCAAATATTACTCATCAGATGATGATAGTATTGTCTTGCTACTACTGGTGATCATGACCACCTCACTGATGCAACTGATGGCAATCTTACAATCGTTCAATATGATTGTGATCATACAAAAGTATCAAAATAACCAAACTATGCATGCTAAATGTATATTGTGTGTACACAGGAGCTACCTCAATAGTTAATTCTGCGACGGGACCTACTGAGGAGGAGTATGAATCTGGTAACGGACCGTCGCTTCCACAGTCGCCTGCGTCTCTCGAACCGCCTACTTTAGACTCCGACGACGACGAAAAACTTTTGGCCAAGTAAGCATATTCACTTAAAATAAATAAGACAATAATAATAACCTGACAACACATGATTGGGCCGACAGGCCTGCCTGGGTAGAGTTTGAATATATACCTGAAATAATATAGTCCGGGTCCTCCTCAGAGCAGGGCGCCTGATATCGGTCGGTTGGGTGGTCTTTATTGAAATCACAGCATATCTTTTTAATGGAATAGGGGGCAAACGAGCAGACGTAACACCTGATGGTAACCATGGACACCAGAGGCGTCACAAGTGCGTTGCCGACATTCATGCCGACAAGAGGGTGGGGAGGGGTTGGGGGTATTGGCCTCTGGTATCCTCAATCGCTCGGTGAAACTTACTTATTTCTAAATACATATAACTCGTAGACAAATTACATCCAGGTACAGGTGGAAATAGAACCTACGTCCACTAACCAGTAGGGCAGCAATAATATTTGGTCTACCGTGCGTCGCTAACGAGCTTCAATTGTGTATGTCAGAGGGCAGGTAGGAGTATACGTGCAAGAGGAGCGCGTGACCCGCGCGCTGTCGTTCGAAGAGTTCTGCTCCCGCGGCGGGGCGCTGGCGGCGGAGGGCCGGCTGGTGGTGCGCCTGGGCGGCCGCCCCATGCCGTGGCGAAGCGCCGGGCCGCTGCTGCTGTCACTCCTCGCCTACAGGAGACCGCTGCCCAATGTGAGCTCAAACACACATATTCCCATACACCTTTACACTGCTCTCGATGCTTTCGAATTCTGTGCGTTTAGGCAATTTGCAGAATCGCCTATATTTACTATATAGTAAGATAAAAGAAACGACCCGCCACACGAATATAGATTTTAATTGGAGTCCGATGTTCTCGATGCTCAAGTCTGCCAAAAAGTCTGCTGAATAAATACAATGAGTAATCAAAGAAAAAATGTTTTCCGTTAATATGATTTTCTAGCACAATACCTAAAATGACCTCTAAATTTATTGAAATGTTGAAAGCATTGTTTTTCTAAACTTAAAAATTATTATCGTATTTTTGTATTGTTATCTGAATGACATTTATTTTATAAAATGTTATATAAGAAAAACAAAACATTAGATCTTTAATATTGCTTGTTTTCTTTTCACTTTTGTATGTACACGATAAAGATATAAATTACTAGCTGACCCACGCAACCTCGGTTGCGTCTTATATTGCCCGTAGCGTGAAAATTTTCCCCCGTTTTTGAAACATTCTTCATTGGTGCTCCGCTCCTATTAGTAGTAGCGTGATGATATTTAGCCTATAGCCTTCCTCGATAAATGGACTATCCAACACCGAAAGAATTTTTCAAATCGGACCAGCGGGTCCTGAGATTAGCGCGTTCAAACAACCAAACAAACTCTTCAGCTTTATTATATTAGTATAGATACATACAAGTCTGTGTCATCTACAGAACTAACCACAGATCTGATAATTCGATGCTTAGATGACGTTTGTTTTGATTTTTTTACAGCGAGTGTTAGAATCCCTAGAGAAAAGTTCAGAGAAAGACGAGTCGTCACTACCAACGCCTGACAGCGCAGTGAAGCCACGCAGCTACTCCTGGTGGAGCTGGCGCCGCTCCAAGGCGGAGGAGGAGCGGTGAGTCAGCCACATCTAGCTTTGGCTATATTCCTCATTTACACTACACACGCACGTGTACAAACACTCATTGTACACGTACATGACTAAAACCTAAATATAGTGTCACCCACAGAGATTCTTCACCAAAAAGCTATGTTTGTAAATGTGTACAAGAATAGGAATTTTCCATTAGGTAACCAATACTTGTAATATGAATTCGAAAGTAAGTCCGTCTGTCTGTTACGCTTTCGCGACTAAACCGCAGCCACGATTTCAATGATATTTGGCATACAGATTCTAACCGACCGCACGCGAGCCGATCCGTGGGCTAGAGCTAATACTATTTTGAAAATAGACTATAGAAGTTGCTTCAACATATTATGAATGCTCTCCTCTTATGGTTCTATGGTAAGGGACAAAAGTAAATTAGAATTAATCTTCACAGCTGTATGACCAATTTAGTACTAACTGAGATCTTACATGATTTTTCTGTTAATATGAGCTTGATTTTAAGGAGAGTATTTCTCTTTTGAAAGTACTACGTTTAAGAGGAAATGCAAAATACATTTTAATAGTGAAAGTAAACTTATATTTGGGGTAAAAACGTAATACATATCAAAATTACACATTTTTATTCATATCATTAATCGAGTTTCTGGTCAACCACCTTCCTCGACTTTCAAACTTTGTCTCTGCCGAACATCCTTTATTTTATTACAATATTTTTTTATTTATGCAATAATCCTAATCCATACCTAATATTATAAATTCAAAAGTAACTCCGTCTATCTGTCTGTTATGCTTTCACGGCTAAACTGCTACACCGAATTAAATACAATTTGGCATGGACATACTTTGATTAATGAGAAAGGACATAGACTACTTTTTACGAGATACCCGCGGGCGGAGCCTCGGACTAAAGCTAATAAGAGAATGTAATACTGTAAGGTGATGATTTATATAAAAAATCTACCCATTATTAATTTATGTTATCTTTTCAGTTCTGAAACGTCACCGCCTAAAGACGACATTTTCAAGACCGAAGAGGCGACTCATGTTGAAGTTGCCGAAGAACCTAATATAAATGAAATGCAAGAAGAGACACCAATCGAAGAGGAGACGACTGATGAGCCATCCATCAATATGGATATCGAGCCTGTACAGCTCATAGAAAATGTTCCAGAGCCTTTGCCTGAACTCAAGGGAGCACAGGATTTGAGTAAGTAACTCTAGCAAAAGTACAAGTTTACTGATTGTTTGAATATGTTTAAACGTTCTTATGTTGCTGAATAATTCTTGTTATCTATAATATTATAAAGAGGTAAAGTTTGTAAAGTTGAATTAGTTCATTAGATCCAATTTCTAGATCTAATGAACTGATACCTGGTGTTACCAATAGAAAGCCACATTATACGTGTGTTTCAAAGGCTAATCATACACGCTAGCTGAACCGTGAGTAAAAGCTAGCTAGAAAATGAAGGTTGTCAGTGAAACCCTTCAAAAATTCAACAATATACTGATGTAAAATGATATCAAATTTTGATACCAAATTTACTCGCTTCGAAATACTTTTTATATGTTTTTAACTTGAGTTTTGTTCTTAATTGTTTACCAGTGCAACCAAGATATGACACAGATAAGCTTAAACTTATTAATAAAGTAAATAATAAAGTTTTCTTTTTGTAGTCGACCACACTACCCATGACCACAGTTCGTCCGACTCCGACCAAGATGGTCAAGTCAAGAGGCATTCACGGAGACATTCGTCCTTCAGAAAGACCCTTCGATTATCATCAGAGCAAATCGTAAGTGACAATTGAACATCTATTGTACATCATTTATATATGGTTCGGTTGGCCGAGTGGTGTCAGCGGTCGCCATGCCGCTTGCTACTACGCCAAGTGTCGTGGGTTCAAATCCCACGCGGTACCTACAACACTTTGTGTGATCCACGAATTGTTGTCCCGAGTCTGGATGTTCTTTGTATCCGTTTCATGTATGTTTGTAAAGTCTCCCACGACACAGGATGTTTACTCCTAATGTGGGAGTTGTCTTTTTAAAAAAGAAAAAAATATGCGTATATCTGCAAGATCATATTTTTGTACTACAATAAAAAGGAAGTTATAATTTATTTCTAGAGTTCTTTTTCTCGATATTTCTACTAATAAAGAACAGTTTATTATTATTACAATTATAAACATGCCAAAAACCACATAAAAAATATAACTGCGCAGCTTATTTTAAGTTTATGTTACAGTGTATATTGTATTTATTTTATATATTGTTTTAGAAAAACCTAAATCTTCGCGAAGGAATGAACGAAATGGTGTTCAGTGTAACAACGGCGTACCAAGGCACTACAAGATGCAAGTGTAACGTGTTCAGGTGGCGCTACGACGATAAGATAGTCATCTCAGACATCGATGGAACAATCACCAAGTAGGACATACATTTGTACACCGTTATTGTTCTTACTAACATATAGCGTCATACATAATTTAAATTTTAAAATCATTGTTTAGATCCGATGTTTTGGGACATATTTTCCCATTGGTGGGAAAAGACTGGGCGCAGTCAGGCGTCGCTCAGCTGTTCACAAAGATCAAGAATAACGGGTACCAGCTTCTTTACCTATCCGCCCGGGCCATCGGACAGGCTAGAGTGAGTACATGGAAATAATCTATTTACAATTCACATCAAGCTTAGAAGTGAACGCGAGGTTTTAATTAAAGAACTAAAACTAAATTCCTTCGATGTGGGCTTAATACAAAGCATAATGAGTTGTCCATGTTCAGAAGCAGCTAAAAAATTATGTCACCTGATCACAATAGTTCAGCAAAGAAATATGTAATTTACAATGTATTAAGGTACGATGGGGTTGGCATATCATTAATAGATAAAAACCCCAAATAAAATTAAGAATAAAAAAAAAAAAGAAAATTCACATCAAGCTCATTTTGGTGAAAAATTAAACCATTTTTTTTGTAAGATGTTAAATGTAAAGTATCTAAAGACCTGTGCAAAGTGACAAGAGAAAATATCGTCGGTCTTGAATCTCCTTACTACATCTGTCTGTCTATCTGTTCGCGATTAACTCAAGTCTTTGTAAATAATTTGTTAATTTTTTGAGTATATTGGCTAAAATAAAAAGACATTTGTTAAAGACGTCGGTAAAAATTAAACCGTATACCTCAGAGAAACATAGGCTATATTATATTTTCCGTAATGAACCTGTGCAAAGCCATAGGGTTGCTAGTATAAATATAATTTATAGAGTAATAAATAATTTCTTTTGAAAACAATGGTTGATTAAATTAAACAGTTAATTAAATCATTTCTGCAAAGTCATTAATTACCGCAAGTGAAAATATTTATGCGTGTAACAAACACATTTAAATTTTTAATGTATTGTTTAGTTAATAATGTGAAATTATTCAGTTGACTTTAATTAAATTGAATTAAATTAAAATGAATTATACATATCATTACAGTTTCACTCGTACAAAAGTTGTTTTTCTGTATCTCGAGAACGGTATTTGTAAAATAAAAATATTACTTCATTTTTGAAATACTCGTATAATAGGGTAATTGACTGTATCGTAAATAAATATCTGTGTCTCCCTTCTGAAAAGGAATATTTCAAAACATCTCGAAAAATGTAATTATTACAGCTTTTCGTTTCTACTAAAAATTTCAATCAAATAAACATTGAAATATATTGCTCAATCAAGTAGTCTAAAACAGTGACGTCACAACGTTGTATTTAGTACATTTTTCATACAAAATTATCGTTTTGACAGGTGATAAAAAGTAACTTATTTGACTAAGGTGTCAACTACCCAATTGCTGGACATATATGTAATTGCAGCGGTATAAAATAAACCTATACGGACCTGTATCAAATCACACTAATATTATGAAAGCGTTTACTAACTGACACTCTGGATTAAAACATAGGCTACTAAATATTGGCTTAGGATGAGCAAGGAATTGATAAACCGCGAATAACACCGCGAGTCGCAGCTACTTCATAAATGACAAAGTCCTTGTCACACACAAAAAAAAAACGAAATACAACAGAATTGACCGAAGGCTCAATGATGCAGTAGCAACTCAATATGCCGCCAGTGTGGGCCACCATGCTGTATTGTTTGAATTCGTAATGACTATAGGGACCATTTCTCTTGGATCATGCTTATACTTTTAATAAAAAAAAATAAAAAAAATATTTTTTCCACTAAATAAAATAGTTAAATTGATTGATAACACAGGTAACTCGCGAGTACCTGCGCTCCATCAGGCAGGGCGAGGTGTGCCTGCCCGACGGGCCGCTGCTGCTCAACCCCACGTCACTGTTGCGTGCCTTCCATCGCGAAGTCATCGAGAAGAAACCGGAAGAGTTCAAAATACAATGTCTAGCCGACATCAAGGCGTTGTTCCCGCAAGGCTCTAATCCTTTCTACGCTGGATACGGCAATAGAGTTAATGTACGTAACTAGTGATCTTATTTAGTAAACAAAGCTCGGTCAATAACGAGTCGTAGTACCATACGATGAAAATGTATCTAAAGGTGCCTACACATTAAAACAAAACGAATTCGGCGTCGTCACCCGCTAATATTATTAATATTGAATGGGACAGTGAAACAGATATAAAACTAGAGCGAAGTTATTTCACCTACTGGTGATTATGTCAGACTCGAACCGATTAAAAATCGAACGCCGTCTCAGGTACTAGTAGCCGGGTAACCCAGGTGTACCCTAGAATGGAAATCAAATACACCCGAACTGCAAATGAAATTTAACTTTCGTACCTTTAAAGAACTCATGACGTTAATCTGTATCTCCCAACCAGGTGTATAATTTCATTTTATTTGTATGTTACAGGATGTATGCGCTTACCAGGCAGTCGGCATTCCGATCGTCAGAATTTTCACTATTAATTACAAGGGCGAACTAAAGCATGAACTGACTCAGACATTCCAATCCACGTGAGTATCCGCACACATTATTTCGCTTTTATTAATATCACCCTGTCTCGCATATTCGTGTCACTAACATCATATTTACACTCATTTATTGAGGATTATTATTTTTATTTCAGTTACAACGTGCAAAGTGACATGGTCGATGATTTCTTCCCGAAACGTGATGTAGTTAAAAGCTAGTAGCGGGTTTAGGTGTATAATTTAGAGTTTTGATTAATTCGAGATTACCGAGCACGCGATATTGAACCGGTAAGACGTACAGAATGACTTGTAAGGCTTAATCACGATTGAGGCTGCAGACTCATACATTTCAAATATTAAAAAATCATGTAACCGAAGTTTATATAACGTCATGTCTTATGTGATACTAAAATGATACTTACAAAAACTTACAATCATCGACATGTCATCTATCCTACTCTTAATTGGTGTTTGTCTTTCAGGCTTGGTATTATGTACCGTTGATATTGAATGTTTGTACTGGTCTGCTGTATTTTCTTTCGCATCTTGGTTCACAAAATTTTACTATATAAATTCATCACACACATTTTATGTATCGACCTATCTACTCTAAATTTTCATTCATTATTCAGGTGTATATTCAACATAATTTATGTCGGGAATCACAAGTATTTGTAGCAGCCTTGTCAAGAATTTTACAAGGTGTAATAGTTCTTGAGAAAACGAGAAATAACTGCACAATAAATCAAAATCAAGTGTCGTTGGTTCGATATACCCATGACTATAATTTATTGCGTTTGCAGATTATTGTGCATAGTGTAGGTATATAGTAAAAATGGTAAAAGAATCTCGTCTGTACGTTTGTGAAATTTATATAGTTTTCTTATGTCGAGTCGTTAAGGCGACTGAACATTTATTAATATGCACATAAGTTATTAGAAAAGTAATACCTACTTATATATAAACCAACTCTCGCCCGCGGCTTCGCTCGCATTAAAAAGTATCGTATGTTACTTCTAATACCCCAAGAATATGTGTACAAAATTTCATGATGATCGGTTAAGTAGTATTAGCGTGAAAGCGTTACAAACAAACTTATATTCACATTTATAATTATAGAAAAACTAGCTGACTTATGCAACTTCGTCTGCTTCTCTTCAAAAGAAATATTTTTTTCCCAATTAGTAAATTGTGATATAAACTATCCTATCTCTCAAGTTGGATCGAACTGCACATGGTGTGCGAATTTTATTATAATCGGTTAAGTGGTTTAGGAGTCCATTGACATTATATAACATTGTGACACGAGATTTATATATATTAAAGATTAAGAATATTGATATTGATATTGGATATGAAATGACACAAAGAAATTTAATTAATTATTATGTGAATATTCTAGTTTAATAATATTTTTTTTTTAATAATACTTTAAACGATAAACAGGATTAAAGGGCAGGGCAGCATTAATTTGTTTATATTTTTTATATCCGTTTCAATAAAATGACATGAGTGTGTATGTAATAAGAGCGTAGAATAAATGAAGTATGTTGTCGTCGGCAGGTACTTGCACATGTCGGTGCTGGTGGACCAGGTGTTCCCGCCCACGCAGTGCGAGCCGAGCGCAGAGTTCTCGCAGACCGTGTACTGGCGCGAACCGCTCCCGCTCGTCGAGCTGCCCGCCGCCCCACCGCCTCTGCCCAAGCACTAGGACCTCGCCCACGTCCCACCACTACGTCCTGTTTGTGTACTGTGAAGTGCGCTTCATACTGTGACAATTTCAATACAATACAATAAAGTTACTTGCACGCAAAATGTACGCACTCCGAGTGAGTTTAGTACTCGCCTATTCCTAGTTTGAGCTGGCGTTCATAATTTATGAACGTGGCGAATTCGACCTCGCTCGCTCTCAAGTGAATAATGACTTTATCTTAGTATTTCAATTTACTAAATGTAGACTTTGCCGAAAATATTTTTTTAAGCTGTTTTAGAAGTAGAACGTTTAGTTTCGTATATTGTTAGTAGAAAATACCAAAAACAGAAAGGCTTAGCTTGTAGTATCATGTATGTGTCACGTAAGTTTGAACGTCGTCTCGTGATTTGTGTAGATGAACTGTTTGGAAAGTCTATATAAGTAGTTAGTAGAGTGGGACTTGAAAAGTGATTAAATTATTTTTTACAATTCGTTCTTTATGAAGACTGTATACAAAGGTGGTAAAATGGTTTGCAGATTTAGGTTAAAAAGAAATCAATTTGAATTTTGGTTTCGTCGATTGTGTAAGCTGTGATGTCGTCGACTGATAACGATGCTTTATTTTTATACTGTGATTACCTATTTGTATGTGCTAAGTTATATTTGTGTTAGAGCAATACACATTCGTAAAATACAGAAGCTTGGCTTCTGTTAGGTATATTTTTTGTAATCAATACATCTTTGATGATTTTGAAACACTGATTTGTAATACCTACTTAATTTTATGTCTAATTAGAATTTGGTATATTTTTTTAACTTAATTTATTGTTATTTCTGTGATTGTCGCAATAAATATGTTCAGAAATAACCAACTAATAATGTTGTTTTCGTACACTTCAAGTGTGTTAGTTAATAATGGAAAAATTCTGCTGCTAGTTGCCTTAGCACATCTTTCACTCTCTCTTGGGTTTCACATTTTCTTCAAATGCACATAGCATCCATAGAAAACCAAGACCGAATACATATTTCATCAACTAAGGAATCATTGCTTGATTTTCGACGCCATACCATACGGTTTTTTTTCTTTACCCATAAAGTGAGGTATGAACGATGTACAAGATAAATAAAATTATATGTACAATAGATGTATATATTTAATTTCCGGTTTATTGACCTTTCAAAGTCAGTTAATAAAAGAGTTCTTTGGGTTTAAGGTTGCAGAACACATCATCAAGCCATATTAAGACTTTCAATTTTCTTTCGCATAGTTTTCTATAATGAAAAGATTAAAAAATTTTGAAACTGACTGATTGTAAATTGAAGACTCATTATTGCGAAAAATATTCATTTCGTTTTTCAAGCTTTCTGTTTTGACTAGTCATCATTATCATCTTACCCGAAAGACGTCTGCTGCTGGACCTTCCCTCCTCCCCAATAATAGGGAGGCCTCTCCCAAAGCTATCAACAACTACCGCTTCTGTGTTGCCCACATCGACTTATACCTCGTAGATACACTTTTTGAAATGACGATGGTGACTTCTACAAATTCATCTTCATTAGTAACAGAAAAGTTTATCAAAATAAACACAAAGATTTAAAAAGTTTATCTACAAGTTATAATTCTTCACATCCAACGACTCCCCGCGATCTTCCCAAGGTTGTGAGTATACTTTATAGGGGACCTACTCACGTTCCGTCTTTCGGTACAGAACAACTTCGATGACCAAGTTATGAAGTTTTGATGTCGCCTGCATACAATATTTTACCAATGTCTTACTATCGAAAGAAAATTGCCGAAACAAAAAAAGTCTAAAATGTACTACTCTCAACGAATATTTATTGAATTAATTTAGGTGCATTTACTGACGTAGAAACTTTCTATGCTTATGTACAATTAAAATTATAATTTTTAAATACTAATAAGTGTTTTATTTGTAACCAGCTGAACCCGGCGGTGTTCCCGCGGTTATTTTCGTACTGTGGATGAGAATATTTTATAGGGCGGCTATATTTTTTTATATTTTCAGGACAGATGAGTTTGTATTTTGTATTGTTAGCTCAGTCAATTAAAAAGCATTTTTTTAATTGATTTAGGTTTATCACAAAAACAAACAAATATAAAAAAGGTTACAATATAAAAGCGTGACAATTTGCGGTCTTATCGCTCATGGCGATCTTTTACAGACAACCTTTGTACGGATATTGCGACAAGTAAAAATAAATGAATAATAGTAGTAGAGTGCACAAATTTTAAATTTTCTTTGTAAATGAAACAATCGCTTAACTTTAAATGTATGATATTCATGTATAACACATATATATCAAAAATCATAATGAGGATCAGCCAAAGCGTATGTCAGAATGTGTAAAAAAAAAGATTGTTGTTACTTACTATTGTAAAATTTAGGCATTAAATCATCGTAACAAACCATGCGTCCGTTTACAAAGTCATGCCCTTTGTAGTGACCAACACCAAAGAGACCAACTGGTTACGATTTCTCAACAGTCTTATTTATAGGTCCTTCAAGAATATTACAAAAAAATCATAGTACATCAAGAATCTACTCCAGATTGTCCACTAGATCTAGTTCTCAAATGCCTATCGACCTTAGTACACGTCCGTACATTGTAACATTGAAATTGATCTCCAAATATAAGGGAAATATATCGAAAATCGAATATACTTAGTACTGATCGATTTCCTTGACACTCCATTTGTCGATGATTTTATTTCCTTTTATTCGATACCTATTAGGTTGGTTCTTACTTCTAGGTTTCTAAGAAAATATTGTATGATGATACATGCAAAGGAATCTGCATAAAGTAATATCCGTATAAAAGTTGTCTATAAGAGATCGCCATCTGTCCTGAAAATATAAAAAATTATGGCCGCCCTACAAAATACAATACAAATACAAAAAAACAGAAAAACAATTTTCTCTCAAAATATAGCATTGAGGAAAACACATGAAAATGTAAGGTTTTAGTTAAAAAATAGTAAAAAAACAGTATAGTTTGAGTTAATCTGCGAGATGACGATAATTGTATAATATTCATGACCGAGCCACAATTGAAACATAATCCCCCATTCTCCCTCCAAATACCGTATACCTTTATTCGATTTGATTCCGACATACTACATGTGGAGGAACGGGTGTCGCGTCCCTCCAACACAAAGTGAGGATTCTCCGACTAGACGAGTTGCCCGACGGTTGACGTTGGTATGGTGTATTTGTGCTACTAGGCGCGAGACTTTCTATTACGCGATTTAGGATTAGTAGTGTTGTGTACTCCGTAGTTTATGTATCTTCAAATTCTTCAGGTTATCAAACAGAGTGGTGTTTTTTTTTTTTAAATACAACTCCGCATCTTGAATATACATCCTGTGAAGCAGGGGACTTTACAAATATACATGAAACGGAAACAAAGAACACCCAGACTCAGAACAACAATTTGTGGATCACACAGTGTTATTTCATGTGGGATTACACCCGGTTGGTTACCGCTTTTACCACTAGGGCAACCGTGCAGTAAACAGTTACTTTACCAACAAGGACTTGGCTCTTAAACTGGGAGAGTATGTTTATCAGCAGTGTGATTAACATTGTACAGGATGTATATAATTTAGGATCAGACGGCCATGTGTGAGATCTGTTAAGATATTGTTTTTAATATTTTATCATCAGATTAATGATAACATTGACCTTTACCCCACAGAGATTTTGTCTAAAAATACTTTTCGAAATTTTATAGAAAAACTGTTTTTTTGGTTGTTAATTTGATCTTTATGCACAAATATAGCAAAGACAGACACCTTCTACCACTCTTTATTTCTACGAAACATTTAACAATAAGTAATGATGATACTAATACACTTAATGCATATTATACTCACACATGCATATGTATAAATATATAAAAACACAACATAAACTTTAAAAGGAGAGAATTGTGTTGTGTTTATGAAATGTTTGCACTAAAAGTTTGCTGAGGTTATGCCATTCTCTACCTCGAGCATGTTGGCAAATTAAAGCTATTTCTAACGGTATTGATGACCCCATGATTAAATTTTAATGTAAATTAAAAACCAATCGAATGCATTTGTTAAGGAGAATGTCAAGCTTATTGAGTGAAACTGCATACAGGTTAAAGTAGCATAAATCACCATAGTCAATGAATATTCTCCTAAACATGTAGTCAGCAAGACGGCAAGTTACACAACTTTTAATAAGTTTTAAATCTATCAATCTAATCTAACAAGTGTTGTCAAAATAAAAACAAGATTGTATAATTAAAATATAATAATATAGTTCATACAACTAAACACTATGCTTCATCTTCTTCCATAGCGTCTTGTTCATCATCATCCTCATCATTTTCCTCTTCATCACTTGGTAGGTCAATATCTTTGTGGAATCCTTTCCCTTTGGTCCAGTGGCACTTGATAACAACTTTAAACTGTGCCATTTGTATTCCCAAAAGCTTCAATACACTGGCTTGTTCTGGAGTCAACAGTGTTCCTTTTTTGCAAACCTAAAGGATACAATTTTATTGGTGACTTAATTATCAGGACTATCCTATGAAATAACTGTTTAACATCAACTGCAACTGTTTTGATAATAAATAAATTAATATTCCGGATATCTAACACACAACGCCATCTAGTCCCAAGCTAAGCAGAGCTTGTGTTATGGGTACTAGACAACTGATATAAATACTTATATACTTTTTTTTTTGTAAATACATACATATTATACATAGAAAACACCCAAACTTCAAAACAAATATTTGCAGATCACACAAACATTTGGTCCGACCCGGGAATCGAACCCGAGACCTCAAGCTTAGCAGTCGCATACGCTACCACTACGCCACCGAAGCAGTTTGATAATGTTTCAGATAGCTGAAATAATTTTCGTTATGATTTCAATTATGTTTTTTTTTCAAAAGGAAATTGACAATGGAAAGGAGCAGAGAACTGGCAAATTGATGAGAGATGACATTAATTTTTGTACAAAGAGAAGTATATTTGTGAACACATGACATTAGCTAAATTCTCATTGCAGATCAAAATCATTAACCAACAATTGGAGTTAAATTATTTTACTTTAAAAAAAGCAATAACATACCTGATATTCCTTTATAAGATTTACTACACCACGCTCTAGAGATGTGGGTAGTCCAAGCCTTCGTAGATGAGGTTCTATTGTATGTGAAAAATCTTTAAGGGGACCTTGAGGCAATATTACATCTTTAGTTGCCAAAAACCCTGAACGAGCATATTCTGAATCAGAAAAGTCTTTAAACCATTGTAAAACGTCAGGAACATCTTTATTTGTCATAAGCAAACCACATTGTCCCTTTAACCTCTTTGATAGCTGAAAATGAAGTAATAAGCTGTAAAGTTTTATAACTTCAAACAATTACACAACTTTTGTAACTTAGAACAGTTCTTAGGTTAGTCTCATTAATAATTTTATCAATAACTGATAATGTGAAACAAGCGATTATCAAAATAATTTTGGCTTTCGAGCCTTACAAATTATAGTTTAGACATAATTAGCCTAATACATGGTATAGACCGAAGCACAAGGGGTTGTTGGCATTCTTGAGGGATGCTTTCGTTAAGATAAAACAAGGATAAGCTGATGATGTCTAGAAAAATATTTACATTTTGCAAGAAAATTTATCATCGCTTTTGACTATATTTGAACAACATTACACTTAAAAGCACACTCAGTTATAGCAACACAGTCAACGCAGTTAAATTTATGAAATATAGACTTACAAGGTTTAATTGATCTTCAACTTCATCACTTTTATTTCTCCCAAGAGCTATAGCCATAACTTTATTTTTCCCAAAGAAAAATCGGGAATCTTTCCATTCATTACGAAGATCTTTCAATTTTGTGTTTCGCATGTTGTCCACCGTGAATAAGAAGATATGCTCATATTTCGACAGTGAATTGCGTATTTGTTCAATTATTTTCTGTTTAAGCAACAAACCCTTCTTGTTTGTTTTCGTCAGGGAAACTGTAAAAAAATACATGTATGAGTCTCAAATATTGTACCAGGTGCTTATGACATTTCTAAGTGCTTATGACTATTATTAAAGTTCATTTATTATATTTTTTGTTTTCAAAGTGGTTTTGTAACTAAACATTCAGTAAATCCATACCTTTTTTATCTCTTTTTGATTTCGGCATTGTGATACGCTGATTTACTCACACTATTTCTGAACTAGTTTTCAGTAAGTTCACTAATTTCTTTAAACAATTTAATAGTTAAAGACTCTCAAGTAAACGATTTAACTTGTGTTTCTACCTAACCTCAATCCAATGAAACAACATTCAACATGAGGGTGACATGTGACAGTTGCACAGAAAACACTTAAATTACAGACAGTTGACCACAGCACTTGACACATTTGAATCAGTCAGTTTTTTTTTCTCTGGTTAGTGTCAAATTTAGAACCAATTTTTATGCAAAAACAACCAAAAATCTCATATTTTGAATTTTAATCAGCATAAATGCATTTAAAATGTTTTTAAAAGAACAATAATTGAATATAAATGTTTCTAAACAAATAAAATGATGAATTTTTAAAAAAGTAAATAACAAAAATAAAAAAATATGAGTGTGTGTACTCATGTACACGCGTTAGAAGTTATACTTCTTTGGCGTATGGAAAAAAAAATAACTAAAATGCAATAGTGATTAGCGATAAATATTAAAATTAATCAAAAAGATTTTATTTAAATAAATAATATTTATTTATTCACACTGTTTAATTGTACTCTTACGAAACACGTGTTCTAAATATAAAAATACTAGAATATACAACTTGAACATAGTTATCGATTTTCATGCCACCTAGAACTAACTTCACGATGTAGAATTCAGGTGTCGGTGTACGCGCGCATTGTAAAAATTCACTTTCATCATTTTTCTCTATCGCGCCAAAAGAAGTATAACTTCAAAAAGAAAAGGAACAAATCTGAAAAAGTTAAAATTTAACAATTGTGACAAATGCATTCGCATCATACTAAACTAATAAATGAAGCTAAATGAGACAGGTGACTGACAATCAATTTACTGCAGTATTCAATAGATTTAAGGATTTATAGTTTCAGTTGAAATGTAATAAGCCCTAACAATGTCCACTTTTAAATTTAATTTAACTAAGTTGTGTTTTTTTATCCAAATATTTTTTTGTCTTTAATTCTCATATAGACCTTTGCCCAGCAGTAGGACACAACAGCCTCCTAAAAAAAACTCTTAATATATACACACATTTTTAAGTTTGTAAAATTGTTCGTAAGAGGGTCAATGGAGGGATAACATTATGTATTTTATTATTTTTAGATTTTATTTATTTTATTAAGGTAATTACAACAGGTAACAAACAAGTCATCATTTTTAGGATAAATATAGGTTCAGTACTGATTGGTACCCTTCCGTAATCACACAACATGATATTCAAAGTATACAGGAAAACATTTCTTTTTTTTTAAGTAACTATACCCTAACAGATACAATGACAATGGTTTTACTACACTTTTAAAGCGATAGAGCGAGAATATTTCTAAATATTCTGGATTGTATTGAAATACTATTTATATATTTGTGTAAACTTTCTGGAGCATGTTGTGATCTCCTAAAAGTGAAGAGGCACTTGTTATTCTGTTAATGATTATTTTCTGTTTGTTTTTGTGTATTCCTCGTTGTGAGATCCTTAAATAAATAAATAAAAGAAATTAAAAGAACTCAGCGTACATAATGATATTTAATTATGTTTGTGCTTTGTTCGTAAATGTTTGGTTTAGAGCAGCTAACAAAACTTTCTATAACTAGTTTTATGCACACTCTAAATTCTAGTTAAGTAGTCTTCTTTTAAATTAACCCGAGCACCAATATATCATTTATCGATCGATATCATTCGGTACAAAAATTAATGTTTCAGCAAAGAAGAGCATTTTATACAACTTTTAGTGAGAAGAGACTCTAGATTTATTATCTTTATTTTTTAATAAAATCCTTAAAAAATAAGTCATCATATCACCTTAAAATTATATTAAGAGTTAAGTGGAGCTATTCTAGATTAAAATATATTTCTCAGAGTGTAAAACAGCCTTTCAATTTAAAATTATCCGCTAATTTCATAACTTCCTGTTACCTTGCCGAGTGATTTAAGACGCATGTTTCTCCATTTTGAATTTCTTTGCTATCTTTTACTTAATGCGAAGGAGGAAAAGAGCACGCGCTACATTCGATGATACTTTTGTGAACACGTATTGCCAAGCATCGCGATTCGTTTCCTCTGTAGTAATTCAAGATGGCCGACTCGTAATGTGAACCCTGTTCCGTTTTTGTTTCCCCTCTGGCCCCGCTGCCGTCAGTGTAGTATATCGTTCACCGCAAGACAAAAACCGATATTGTGTTGTAATTTGCTGGTGTAATTACTTTTTTCCCCTTCTAACAAGTAAGTGAACTAAATTTTTATTAAGTGAATGTAATTGCGTGTTCACCATAAAGTGTCTGTCTTCAAAAACGGTTTTTCACAAATCTGTGACTGTGACGCATAGAAGGAGTGCCCCTTGCAGCAGCCATTTTGCCTGAACCGGCGACACGATTTCGCGGCGCGGTTAGCTTTAATATTCCAAATCTTTGCTCTAGGTTTTTATGTTCTAATCTAGACATTTAATTGTCTTCAAGTTAAACATTTATCACTCACAAAATATAAGAGTTAACAGACAACAGAGTACGGCGCGTAAGTTAGCTTTTTGGCTCTTATTGCATTTTCTTCTTGTGACTAAATTTTAATTTTGGATTAAGACACATAATTAAGTACGTCTATAGTGAATGCTGTGGTTTTGGAGAAAAAAAAAGTTTAAGTGGATCGTAAGGAATGCGTGGGATTGTCGAACGTTGGCGTTATTCATAGAGGTAACTAGCCGTCGAATTAGTGCGTCGTAATTTCGCCGTGCGTAGTCATGCCGTTATCTTGGTAAATTCAATGACTGTAATGTCATTGAAGCTTCTTTTACCGTATGTAGGTACCTAGTTTATTTAAATTACTTGACGTACGTTTATTCCTTTCACCGCCTCGTCTGCATTATATCATTTCTAAATTTCTTTGTATGAATTTGTCAATGATTTCAAGTGTGGTCAAGTATTTTGTCTAATGGGAATGTGGCTACCTTCGCCTGTTAGAACGACGCCTTTCAGATGGGCACGTGCGTGACATTGAGTGTACGGCACAATGCTCCTATTATAATGTGTTGGGTAGTAACACGTTCTAACGAAACTATATTTATTTTATAGAATTTTCTTTTAATAATTACTATTATATTTTGCCATGTCAGTCTTCGATCATTATTTTTTGTTACAGATAAATGTTAGCTTCCATAATGTGGATATGTAGGACTAGGACCTATGTTGTTTGCCTTGGATTAGTCACACATACACTACTGTCATGATTCAACTCACAAAGTATTTCAAAGAATGTTAAAATCGAAATTTAGTAATGTAATAATAATAGAAATTGCTCTAGTATATAAAGCTATTAGAAATGTCTACATTTGAAAATGTAGACGATGAAGTTTAATAAAATAAAATATAGGTAATTCAATGTGGATATGATTTGATCACTATTGTCACATTATGCAAGTCCTCTCCAATAAATAAGGAGTAATTGTAGATTCTAGTCAATTAAAATAACATATAAAATTTTATGACATAATTTATACAATCTTCCAATTCTTCAATTCTTTTGTCATAGCCCAAGTTACAATAAACTGTCGCTATTTTGTCTTGTCTACTATTCTACTGTGGTAAATGAGAAGGCAGTAAAACAGAAAAGGTAGTTTTAAGACATTTTTTTTCTTACCGCACCTACTTAGTCTATCTAACAAGAAAATGCAATCCTAATTTATGCACATGTTTGAAACCTATATAGGAAAAACTTCTTTCACACGCATTTTAAGTAATGAAAGAAATATGGCTACACCTTTGAATTGGCCCTCTCAATTACCACATTGATATTCATCTATTCTGAACACTGTTACTACTACTACACTACAAAATGTACAATAATTTTGATACTTCGCAATGTTGCTTTATTATGTCCATGTAACATGTATCTACAAATTTTTTTAGTTATAAATATATATATTTTTGAAATTAAAAAATATTTAGAACTATGCCAATGAGATTGTGTAGTAATTAAATAATGTTAGACTATAATTTTTTTAGGTTTAACCTGACAAGGTTATATGAAGGTATCCTTGGATATCATGACATGTCTACTGACATAGTGTTGGATTATGAAAATTGCAATATGATCATTTATGAAGTTGACATTAATAACAGTTAAATATTACTATGTTAAATTTTTGTTCTTATGATATAAACATTGCTTTTAAACATACCCTGCATGTATGTTCAGAGAAAAGTATGTTACCTAGCATATTCAAATTTTTTCAAATTTGGGGTCACTCATTCAAAAGGGAGTAAACCGTAGAGGTGTTTTCGTAGCAACTATGTGGTTTACGAAGCGAAAATAAGGAGTTTTCCTAAAAAAAATGGAATATAAAAACTACCCTTAAACATAGTAACAGCTAATACTGACATCATCACCATCAGTAATTAGTGTTCTCCTCAAATTGGTTTTGTCTAAATTTGAAATTAATAAATGCAGAGCAGGGACTGGCGTGTATAAAAGTTATAGGTAGATAAGGGTAGCGTGAGGTAGGCGCCGAGCCGACGGGCGCGGTGCACGGGGGTGTAGTAAGGGTGAGGGGTGTGTGCAATCGTCGCGCTAGTCGTATTTCGTCTGGAGTGTTTATCCCGCGTCGGCGGATCAATACTGTTGGCGCAGTGGCGGTGACCAAGCGGCCGGCGCGGCGACACGGCGCGTGCCTAGCCTGCTAGTAGCTTGAGTCTGTGTGATGCTGTCAAACCGAACGGACGCCGCGTCGATGTCGCGTTTGGCGTGAGAGTCGCTCTTAGAGCTACATTGAAATATCATACTGCGCTAGTGCGCTTGTGAGCCTCTACCCAAGGTGCGATATTTATCCATGATGACCAATACCCAATAAGCGATTCGCTTCGGTGAAAGTGACGCCCAACGATTAGTCTTTCTGATTAACTTGAGTTTACAATGAATCGTCTTTGGTAGCCGATTCAGATAGTTTACTTGGGATTCATTGTTCTTTGCAGGGGCATCAGTGATATAGTCCTCTCCCATCGTTCACGATGTCCGTCGACAAGGAGGAACTGGTGCAACGCGCCAAGCTGGCGGAGCAAGCTGAACGATATGACGACATGGCGGCCGCGATGAAAGAAGTTACGGAAACCGGAGTGGAGCTAAGCAACGAGGAAAGAAACCTGCTTTCCGTTGCTTACAAAAACGTGGTAGGCGCTCGACGATCGTCATGGCGCGTCATCTCCTCCATTGAACAGAAAACCGAAGGTTCCGAAAGAAAACAACAGATGGCAAAAGAATATAGGGTTAAGGTAGAAAAGGAGCTCAGAGAAATCTGCTACGACGTTTTGGTGAGATTTTTTTTACAATTTCTAGGTTTCTTGAAATTTAAGATTAAGTCGTTTCTTTTATACAGTTAACAGGTGTTAACTTATAGTGGTATTAATCCAAACTCCGGCATCCGGATGGATGACGTCATGATATTTACGCCTTGCCAATTTGAGGGATGATGCAAGCGACTAGTGTCTGCGGTCATTTCCTTCAGTAATTTCGTTTTTGTTAATAATGGGCGTTAATGTTTTATAGCACGTGAGAGCATGCAGGGCGCGGTGCGCTCTTTTCGCGGATGGGGAGGGGTGGGGTGACGTATTGCGCCGCGTCATTGCGCGCGCTGCTATCCCGTTTTCGTTCGTTGCCCCGTCTTAAATCGTAGTACTATTTTTTTAATTATACCATTTTATTATCGATGATTTATATTACCAAATATATTTTCGATTTGTTCGATTATATAAGTGAAATATTAAATTGCACTTCGAGATTTCAGTTGTGTAGCAATTATTAACAATTTTGATTTGTTTCAGGGTTTACTCGACAAGCACCTTATTCCTAAAGCTAGTAATCCAGAAAGTAAAGTATTTTACCTCAAAATGAAGGGTGATTACTACAGGTACCTTGCAGAAGTGGCCACAGGTGAAACCAGAACTTGTAAGTGTTTTGACTGTATGGTATTAAAACGTGTATACATTTGAATCATTACTAGGATTCAATTAAATTGTATAAACAATACCAGTTAGCTAACTTCACTTTACATTACAGCTGTTGTAGAGGATTCACAGAAAGCTTACCAAGACGCTTTCGAAATCAGCAAGGCGAAAATGCAGCCCACACACCCAATCAGGCTGGGTCTGGCGTTAAATTTCTCCGTCTTCTATTATGAGATATTAAATTCTCCAGACAAAGCGTGTCAGCTCGCCAAACAGGTCATTATTTGTGTCAGTTACGCATAGGCTCTGTGCTGGCTGGCACGAGAGGAAATACAGGCTAGGCATATTAATTTACTCGCTTGTCCCCAGCCGTCGTGGAGGACTCCCAGAAGGCCTACCAAGAAGCATTCGACATTGCTAAAGCCAAAATGCAACCGACCCACCCCATCAGACTCGGTCTTGCGCTCAACTTTTCCGTATTCTATTACGAGATAATCAACTCCCCTGCGCGAGCGTGCCACTTAGCTAAACAGGTTTTTTGAAAAAGACAAAAGTTTGTGTGATATGATTAAAGTATTACTAAACTAACTGACACTTCTAAGTGTTTTAAACTCTCAGTTTGCATGTAGATAAAGTTACTTCATTAGAATAATTCGGTAGTCTTAAATTCACTAATATTAGCATGGCCATGTGTAACCAATTAACCATTTTAATCCTCGATCCAGCCAGCATCAGAGTGTTTATTAGAACTATTACAAAAAGTTAATCATCTCTTTAAGAGTATGACTTGTTTAATTCGTTAATTTTTTTCTATCGAATCAATATAAACATTAACCGATTGCACTATATTTACAGGCCTTCGATGACGCGATCGCCGAATTAGATACCCTGAACGAAGACTCGTATAAAGACTCGACACTGATCATGCAGCTCCTGCGAGACAACCTGACGCTGTGGACGTCGGACACGCAGGGCGACGGTGACGAGCCCGCCGAGGGCGGCGACAACTAATCTCGCGCCGCGCTCACCCAGCACACGCATTTGTTCTCATTGGTGTTTTATAAGAAAACGAGTAACATTCGAGAACGCCGCGCGGCGCGGGTCTTCCGCCGCTGATGCGAGCCGTCGCTTGTAAAAAATGTTAAAATGTCGTTCGCAGCGGACCTTCACGTTCCGTCTAAAATTAAATGTTATGTGTCATCTTTGACGGTTTTGTATTTCTGTATTTACACTGGATTACAGATATCGAGCTGACCCGATGAATATAAATATTTATAACTTAAGTTATTAAAATTACGGTTTCTTAAGTTAAAAGTGTTTTCCTTTCTTATAAACTAAAACTAAACAGCCCGGTCGGCCCCAAATCAACATTCCTTTCGCCGCATGTCCGCAGTGAAATGGAGATAATGATGGTGAATGTTTTAAAAATTATGCTATTAATGGTTTTACAATTTGTCAACGTAACGCCCAATACTGAACCAATGAAGTTAGATTTTCGTAAAATATAAATCCACTTGTATAATGGCTGTATCTAATTAGGGCACAAAAAACTCGTTAGTGTCGTATGGTTTTTGTGATTTTCTCTTAAATTTAAATATAACCAAAGGTAAAATCTTTTATTATTGACATTAACCATTTTATTGTGCTCCTCACTGATTAATAAAATAGCATTCTGAATTTTCAGGCATTTATTAGCAAAATAGTTTTTGTGATGGCCAATATTGTAACATTTCTGCTGCATTTTATCAGCCATTAATTAATCTATTATATTTTTCATGTTTTCACCAATAAACTTTTGTATTAAATACAATTTTTAGTTTTAGAACCAATATTTATATAAATAGCTACCTATTACCCCCGAATAAAATACATTATCAGTAACATCTATTAGGTATTTTCATGTTCAGTATAATGGAAACCCATGTTAGCTATTTCCAAAATCAGGTAATTTGCAATTAAACATTCTATATCTTGTAACTACTGCCTAATAGTCAAGTTCAGTACTTTTCGTTTGATAGCGTCTTAGTACAAATATGGAAATTACAGATGGCTAGATTTTCAGTTACAATTCCTAGAAAACTTATTCTAGGCAGCTACTCGAATAGTAAATAAATTTAGTTTTTATTTGCTTACCGACCACATTTACTATACGGCCGACGTATCTTGGCGAGTTCAATTTCGCTCAGAAGGTTGCGCAAAAACTTATTTTGATAGTCTTTTTGATATTTATTTCATTTGTACTAATTGTTACTTATTAGGGAAACTTTATTCGTACATTGGTATATAAAAGAAAAATAGGAACATTTTTCTTCACGAGTGTACATGCGATAAAATTTGCAGAGCCTTGATCAGACTCGCCAAGATACGTCGGCCGTATAGTATATTTAACGAAAACGTTACCGAGATTTCAAGTAGGTACCTACTCAACCACATACTTGAATATTCTTTATCAACTTTGTCAGATAAAAATAGGGCAAGATACATCTAAGAATCTATCTATCTATCTATCTTTACATCTAAGAAAGAACATTGAAATAATTGTCACAGCCGAAGTGTACTAGGTATGCAGAGCTTTTCCTGTGGATTATAAGCGCAAATGTTAGTGCCAGCAATGGCAGGTTTTTTGACATAAGTTTCCTTATGTGTGAAGTTAGATTCGATCTTCCCAATAACATAACAGGGAAGCTGTTGTAAAATGAACCAGGTTCTGCTCTGGTCAAATGTAATTTTAAAAAGTCGTAACCTAATTTGCGCAAACATTTATGATCAAGAGGAGAGATCAAAGAAATTTTGACTGAAAAAACTTAGTTGTAGACGATGGGCTAGAGTGAAACAGTCTCGTGTGACTACTTCGTTCAACCCGTTCTTGATGGCGAGTGTTTTCGCCGTGGCGATTGAAGATTTTGTTGCGTTTTACAGTAACGTTCGAGTTGATGTGATATAAACTCGCATTAGGCCCTCCAATATGCGATCCTTTCTGGGCTGATGATAACATTAAGCGAGTTCAGTTCACTTAATTTTGGATTTGGGCAGGCAGTGCACATTGGTGGAACACAAAATGGCGTTGGTTCTGGGTTATTTGCCTCCTGTGTTCTAGAAATACTTCGATGTCAGTTATTCGATAGTTTGGTTAGTTTCATAATCAGTATGAAGATGTTTGGAAGTGATTGAAGGAAGGAAGGAAGTGAAGGCTTCGGTATCGGCCGGCAAACACACAACAAACTAAGCGCAAACTATCGGCAGATTATAAAGTTAGTAGTCTGCGGGCCCTCATAATTTTTTTAAAATGACATTTCAATCATAGACCAATTCATTGTATTCGTGAATAAAACGAATTTTCGTTCCTTCCGTCCCAATCGTTTTATATATAAATTAGGTATCTAAAATCAGTTCAATCAAATACGAAGAAATCAACCTGCCCAGAAGGGAAACAGTATTGTAGATAAAAATAAGGACCTAAAATTTCTATATAATGAGCGCTAATTATTATTAAAAGTATGTAACTAACTGATGATGAGCTTTAGAATTATATGTATATATGAGTGCAAACAAGCTGACAGGTCAAATTATGGCAAGTAACTACCGACACCGATGGATGCCCGCAGTTCAAGAGTCACTAGTGCTCTGCCGTTCTTGAAATTCTCCCCCTAGAATTAGTGGAAGGAGAGGTTTGGATTTCCGTAACTGCACTCTATAAAAATCAAAGAAAGAATTGCTTCACACTGATTTTCTGAATGACTGCGGTGTCGCCCTTAACATTATATCATGTATAATTTTGAAAACACAAAAAAGAATTTTTTGGTCACTGATACAAAGTTATAAAAAATTATATGGCAGTGACGTTGAATTATGAAATTTTTTGTTAAGGTTCACTTATGTACTGTAATTAATACCAAACTGAGAAACAGGATCGAGTGAATTGATGCAAAAAGAAAATCAAAATAATATTCATTCACGCTCAAATTCTCAAACAACCTTACACATCTTAAACTAGACACGGCTTGTACACTATGATAACCAGATTATATAGATACATAGTTACATATTTTTTAAGTCCATAAATATATTTATATAGCATACTCGGTTCGGCTTCAGGCTTTTCATATGGACCATTTGTGCACGTCTCATAAGGCACATTTGTGCAAAATGTTATGCCATGCATGCCACGTGCAAAGTAGATTCAGCGGACATTGATCGATCAGTTAGTAAAGGGAATGTAAGTTGGTTTGTTACGCTTTAAACTACTTATCCGTTCATCACGAAACTTTGTACACATATTCTTAGGAATATTAGAAGCAGAAATAATATAGGATATTAATTATAAGCGAAGCCGCGGGCGAAAGTTAGGTATTTCATATAATACAGGTATATAAAAAAATTACACCCAGACAGGGAACAAATTACGGAGCTCATTGCTTCACACATTCTTGGTCTTGGATATGTGTCGAACTCATATAACATTCAATTTAACAGTCAAAACAATTAATTTTTTGACTATTAAAGGTGAATATAACTGGAGGTAGCTAGCCATGTTTTGAATCGCACTTTATCATGTCGAACACGGGCGTAGCAAGGATAATAAAAAACCCGGTTAAGAGTCGGCCTCGCGCATCGAGAGTTCCGTACAAAGTTTAAGTGAAGTAGGGACGAACAAAATTTTGTAAAGATGTTTATAATCGCATCTTTATCGTGATGCAACTACTTTACGGTTTTCGGATTTCTTCAATGCCATGTCAAATTTTATGATTCTAGGCCAACGGGAAGTACCTTATACCTAATACCACTAAAACTAGAGTGGCTTCAACACGAGAAAAATCATTCAGTAACTCATTATTTTGCATTCTTTCATGTTTCTACAGGACAAAGAAACCAAAAAGTAACTCAATATTGAGAAATAGTGTATCAGCTTAGTATGCGGTAGGTATACCTACTTACTTATACATTTCCGGGGTGGCCAATTACGGCTCGAGGGGAGCGAGACGTTGCTTCGCTGTCTGCCGTTATCCCGCTTTTATTTGCGGAGTCTAGTCTATTACGGTGTCTGACGACTATATTCAATTAATTTGATATACTTTAATTGTTCTGCAAAACAGCTCATAGAGTTCACATTCCTTTCATATATGTGGGTACTAAATGATACAGTTAATGTTAAAAACTACAAGCTGTCTACATATGTAGACGTACTTTAAGACTCTTTCGTATAGGTACTCTATCATTTTTGATGATTGTTCCATTCTTTATTATTGTTAAATTACCACCTATAAACAGAAATGCTTAACGAAATTATTTAGTTCATTAAAATGAAAAACAACTCATTGAAATTCTCTACCTTCTAATTTAACCTTCATTTGAGTAAATGAAACACTAGCAATACATAAAGTACTGTTGGTATTTGTAAAAGTTTAATATAATAAAAACAATTAAAAAATAAATGCATATTTTAGTTGATTACTATTCTAACACACATGAAATATTTATTATTACACCTACATCTAAATAGTAGGTATAACTTATTACCTCGTTGCTTACTTTTATTTTTGGTATTTCATATTCTTATAAAGTAATAAAGTTTAATTTTGATTTTCAACTAATTAGATAGATTAAACCGAAATGACTTGTCGCTAATTGAGATTTTTGGACGTCATTAACACATTATATAGTTAAATGTATAAATGATATGTCTATAACTCTGGATTAACGAGTTTTTAGTTTTTAAACTTCACTTAGAACTAATAATTTTCTAAAACCAATGTAGCTAGGTTCATTACATGTAGATTTTGGGTACGAAGTGAATCTTTGTTATAAAAATTAGCTAAAAAAATTAAAATTTAAGCACTTGGTCCTTCAATATAATTGATGTCATCATGTCTACATTTCATCTTACTAATTAATAATTATTTATCATTAGTCTTTAATCAATGGTCTAACTGATATCTATAATTAACAGTCTTTATGTATCTTAAACACTATCAGCTTGGATGTAAGATCCAAAGGAAAAGGACTTTCTCACTCTAGGCAATAAAATTATAATTAGTAGTGGTCGCACCAAAGTTGAAACAATGTAAGTGCTGCTGGTAGCTAAGTTTACAGAAGCCATTTCATTGGGGTGAGCTAAAGACGTTTGGTTCCCTTGACTTGTTTTAGAGTACACACTATATGCTGTTACTATTGATCGAGGTGAACACAGCACCATGTACACTATTATAAGCCACAGTGACAGTTTCAGTGATGATATGGATTCGAAACATTCTATCTGAGATAATAAGCTCCGTAATCTTAATTTCACAATAACCAATACACCAGCAACGCTCAAAACAAATATTGGTAAAAATAAGTTTAATACTGCGAGAATAGAATACATATAAAGGCGTTGACTGGTGTCAACAATTGTACACATCACAACATTGTGATCTAAGTGCACTGTAGTGGCTAACACAAACTCTGGAATACTTAAAGATACTGATAAAATCCAAATAAAAATTGTAGGTTGGATCACTGAGATTCTCTTACTTGACACTCTATAGTTAAGGTTCATAGTCCGAGGTGGAGTCGAGGAATCGCTGCTAGTGACTAAACTATGACGTGACGATCTTATCTCTTCATCTTCGTCCTGTTCGCTTCTTTTAATATGTTTTGATAATGCTTTTTCTTCAAAATTGACAGTGGCAAGTGAATGCAGCGCAATGGTAGCCACTAAATAACACGACACGGTTGAAGCAAACACACTTAATCCTCGGTAGGCAACGCAACTCTGATTACCGAAAACCCAAGTTTTTGCATTAAATGACCACAATTCTGGACATATTGATGCTCCCAGCACAAAGTCAGCTATGGCCAATTGTAAAATAATCGTGAGTAAACCTGAAAATAAAAAGTTTAAACATTGATTTGATAATTTAGGTAGGTACATAATAATAATTTAGGGCATCACAACCGTCTTAAATTTTAAAATTTCATTTTTAAGTTATATAGAATCCTGACTGAAAAAAGAAACTATCTTAATCAAAGATTTTTCCAACATTTATAACTCAAACTGACACTGCGCGTCTTTGTGTATGTTGAGAAATGAGTAAATATTCTAAAACCTGTCATAGTTGTTTGTTTACCACTTCGCGACGTTTTGAAGAGCGCGGCCAGGACGGAGCAGTTAGCGAGAGCAGCAGCACCAGCAATACATGCGACGTACGCGGCGGTCACTAGCGGCGGGAGGAGCGGTTCGGGCGAGTGCGCGAGCTCCGACATGGCGTCGATCGTCCGGGACTGTATCGGGATCAATGACTCGCAGGCGCTGCGTCACCCGCGTTCTCCGCCGTCCCTCGTTTTGTTTTTTTTTTTTCAGTAGTGATTCACCGATGTCGGAGCATGTGGAACACACAAGGGCCCGCGAAAATACCAAATACTCGAGGTATTTATTAAAATTACTTAGATAAACAATTTCACGTATAATGTTCATCTAACTTATCCACACAACGGTATTTACTTAATGTGTTCGTAGTCGCCTGACGGGTGTAATAAACTGAATATAAGGGCTGCGTGTGTCTGTGCCTGCTTTGGTTCATTAATATTCTGCGTTCGCAAACTACTACCGGCGCCCGCATTGACGAGTCGGTTAGCATGCTAAAATTACTTAACTGGTCATAAGTGTTCTTCTTCTCGTTAAATTCCTTTTAATAAAATATAATAATAACTTAATGTCATGGACATTCTACCTGGCTGAGGTTGCATATTGACCGAACTCTTACTGCAATTTCTTAGAGTGAAGATAGGCAAAAGGGTTACAAGAAGGCTCAACAAGCCCTATAAAAGGTGCATATGTTTAGCAAAATGAAAATAAAAATATTCAAGTGAATCAGTAGAAACTGTGTGGGTATGATTAGTGCTTCCCCATAACTCTGGGTTCACTCAAAAGCCTTGCAACGTACTTCTGTCTCTAGAGTTGACGGTATCCCAGGACTGCAGTAGTTACTTATTTATTAGGTAATCGACCTGTCTGCTTGTTTACCCCCTGTATGATAGAAAAACTCTATTAGTGTATACTGTCCTAAATAAGGGCCTGGAAAAGTTAAGTTAAGTTAAGGTTAAGTAATCCTACTCGTTAAGAAGTAACGAAATAATACAACATAAGTCAATTTCAAATACGGACTATATTTAATACTAAAAGAAAGGAGAATATGTAATGATTCGAGTAAGAAATGTAATGGGTTAGAGAATGTCATGCCTTGCATTTTACTAAAATTGTTGCCCTTTGATCCTAGTATATGTTTTTAGAGTCAACTTGTATGATTAATGATATCTATTGTTTTTTTCTTAGATTGTAAGGAACAGCGATAAAACAAAATTTCCGTAATTCTGATTTCGAAATAGATTATTGTTAACTATCTGAATTTCGGCATGCCTGCCAGGCCTCATCGTTATGCGGCCTGACATGAACTAGCACTAGCCTTCATAAAATTTATTTACATTGTAAAACTGTAATCACCAGACCATTGAGGTGTTACTTTAATTTAATTTGGATTCATATCCGTTCCTGGACGGCATCTGTTAGTATATTCGAATTGTTAAAAATATTATCCATGATCAACAGTTTTTAATAGTCCATTGCTGGACATAAACATCTCCTTCGAAAGGAGGTTTGACCTACTATAACACGCTGGCCAGACGGGTTGGTATAAGAACCTGCACTCGGTTGCTAGGAGGGAACTGGATACCGCCTGTCACCACTGCGGACGGGACGGGTGTTCCCCTTCATCAGCTTCGGTGACCAGCCCCGAGGAGACGAATACGTCCGCTTGTGCCGTACGTCGCCTAAATAGGGAACGTGCAGGAACACTTAAGGTGGTAGCACTAAATTGACAAAAGCGATACTAGGCGGACAGTAAAGAAAACTTATTATCATCGTGCTTTCAAATATGTAAACAAAATTATCTCTTGAATTATATTTTTTTTGTATTATGATAAGAGTTATAAAATATGAATTACAATCTATCAATAATGATCGTCAGCATGGTCAAAATATGTTACAAGGTCAAAAGCTCTTCGAGGCCGGTCATGTATTGGAGGTTGATGAGATAATAAATGAAGAAAATTTAGGCTGTGATTACTAGCAAAATTGTCGCGCAAACTAAATGTCCAATGTTTACAACTTCAAAATAATTAATAATTAGTTATAAATGTAAATTCTCCTGAATGCGCACAAATCAAAAACTAGCAACTTAAAGATTGAAAAATTGACTGTATTAATTACAAAACTTAGTAATTTTACTAGGTACTAATATTATTACTTGTTTTTTTATAAATGTCAATGTCAGGTATTTAATAGAATACAAGATTCGGATTGGCGACGCCAGTTGGCAGCACTTTCATTGTGCACGTTTCCTATACATACTTTCACAAGCAGACGGTGCCCGCGTCAGTTCGGGCAGGCGCTGGGAGGGTCCCGATGTCTTAATAACAGCAGTTCTCGGGCTCCTCCTATCTTTGGCGTAGAGTGGCACGTCGTATGGTTTTAGATGTTACGATTCTGACACATCACCCCTCCGAAAACCCTGGTGTAGTGATGTGTTGGTTTGAGTTTAGGTGGTTTCCACACGTAAAAAGGGTTTGTTTAAGTTTACCTTCTTCTTACGCGCTTAGGACACCCGTGGCATGAATAGGGATGGTGACACTCAGTATTCTTAATCCATCACCACAATGTTAAAAAAATTGCAAGTTTAATAAATTGAATACCCCCGCATTAAGAATATACATCCTGTATCGCGGGGGACTTGATAAATATACATGAAACGGACATAAGGAACATCCAGGCTCCCGACAACAATTTGTTTATCACACAAAGTGTTGTCCCGTGTTAAATTTGAATCGAAGACACTTGGCGCAGTAGAAAGCGGCAAAGCAAACGCTTAAACCAGTAGGTCCGTAAAACCGTAAACCGTGCAGTCGATAGTCGATAATCTTTCTTGGAAACTGTATCATGCATGCTCTAATGTGATCAATCTAAACTTGTGTGCTACAACTATATACTACTTTTCTAATTGTAGACACCTACATGAAAAGTGTCAATGATTTAATATACCTACGTTATTATAACATGGTGTAATGTATGAAAGAAATACTATGTTCAGGGAACTAATCCAACAAACTCATTAAAACTTTTGTCCTATATACCTAAAGTAGCAGAGAAAATATAGTAATACATGTTCGTGTTACCTACTTTAGTAGCTCTGTGTGATCGGGAAAGAAAGAAGTTTGCTCTAGAATTCAGAAATAAACTGAAATGTAAAATGAAAATATAAAAATTAAGGAGAAATGGCTATGGCGTTAAAAACAAAAAGTGGGTTTGTTGTGTTTATTTCTGACGCCCTTCTTTACGCTACGAACGAACATATGTTCGAACTCCGCCGAGAACTTAATTCACAAACTTTTCAATTAGCTTAAGTATTTATTATTAATGATGTGCGTATTCTGTGCTAGGAGTAAAGAGTAGTACTCTTTAGTACTATTATTTAAAAAAGTTGTCAACAGTTAAGTGAATCCTGAGTGGTAGAGTGTTTTGACTTCTCGACAAAAACCGGTTTTATAGTAATAGGTATGTCACCCTGACCTGCTTAAGATGACAGTCCTCAAGCTATCTTTTCAAACAATAAACTTTTCTTTTCATTGCTTTTCCTTATAACCTATTTTCTCGATTTATAAGCGAACAACTAATATGCCATCTGCACATATCTTTATAGTATTAAAATAAAGTCTTTTATCGTTCTCCTTCGGATCTTTCACATTACGCAAAGGATTTTAATGAGGTTTGTATCAATTGAGAGAGTGATTCAAGAGGAAGTGTTATTTATTTATTTATACAAACTTCCTGCAAACATATTGTACAAGGCAGACTTATTATATCTGTGTATATACCTAATAGAGGCACTTAACACACATCGTGAGAAGTCAGAAGGGATCGCTAGTATAAATAATTTAAACACAAAAATAACGTGTTCATTGCGCCAGCGGCTTATTTTTTACTTCAATGTAACGCGTTATTCTCGGACAAATACGACCTTCAAACATTCAAGAAAAGAGCGTACTCCTTTTTAAAGGGCCGGCAACCTACTCACTTGTGAGTGTGATGCTTCTGGTATTGCGGATGTCCATGGGCGGTGTTAATCGCTTACCATCAGATGTTCCGTCTGCACATTTGCCCCTTACCCCATTAAAATACAAAGCTACTAAATATGATCACAAGTCATAGGAAGTTATAGGAATAGTCATAAGTACTGTCTATCAGTACCATTGTAGTTCTTATTTCTCTTTTAGTTTCCCATTTTGTGGAATAAAATTGTCAAATTCTGTCATATACGAGCCGGACTCGCGCAACGAAGGGTTTCGTACCAATCTGTACATTACAAGCGTCTAGCTGTTGCCGATATTAATCGATATGAAATACAAAAATATCATGTTTTATGTAGTCAAATTACCTATTTATCGTTATAGTAAATATACAACTAAATATTCTGTGAATATTGCAAGCGTCTATCTATTGCCGTTATTAATATCGAGCAAAATATGCCAAAAAACATCTAGAAGGCAAAAAAACGTTTTTAGCCAATAAACTACCGAGTATCGAGTATCGACTTCAAATATATAAAATACGAGTATATTTGAAGTTACTTATATCTGAAGTTACTTCAAATATATTTTATATATTTGAAGTCGCGTATTCTCTGCACAGAATGCATCGTAAGCCCTTGCCACTTCAACCGGAACCAGCAATATGAGTAGTTATTTGTGTAGTATTTTTTTTTGATAATGAATAAATATTAATCCTTCTTACAATCCACTACCAGGAGTATTCTGACAGACTGTCCAGTCAGCGTGGTATAGTAAGCCAAAACTAGTATGTCCAGCAAAGGACTGAAATCTATTCATGATGATAAGAAATGTCTTAGAAAAACAATGCTTCTGACAAATCCACCTACGAAAGTACATAGCTAACTATATCGTGTTCCTAGGAGTATATATGAGGTGTTCCATTCTCCATTGATTTACGTAGTTTACTATCATTAATAACCCGTCGAAAATATCTGTGGACTTGAGTGAATGACGTCACAAAATAGTGTTCGCAAAATAAAAGTATATGAGGCTAAAAAAAAATATTATTTTCTATATAGTTGACCTGACCGATTTCACCTTATACATAGTATTATCAAAGTGACTATGAGTAAAGTTTATATAAAAGTGAGTTATGTTTCAAAAGTGTGTGTTTGTTATATTTTGATAAATGAATTTAAGAAATTTAGCAAAAATGAGTCCTGCAAACTTCGTCGGATTCGTGTTATTTGGCCCGACCAAATAAGACGAATAAAAGGCCTTCTACACGGTCGGGACCAACCGCCGACCATCGTATCCTTGATCAGGTTGATATTAAAATGGACAGTGTAGAGAAATCACAAACGAATTGTGGTTTGGCCATTACAAACAACATTACCTACAAACTACGTTCTGATTACTTTTGTGGGTATAAACTCGTTAAGTATTTAAATATTTTATCTGAAAATATTAATGGAGTCTCGATTTTTGATAATATTCCACGTAAGTACCCCATTCGCCATTAATTTACAATATTGTAACCTGTTCAGAAAAGTAACAGTATTTTTGGTAGGTATTATTTGTTTCGTCGGTTGCATTCTTGTTTGTATTACTCATGTTAATGGCTTACGACCTGGCCGTTGCAGGACCGTTATCGTTACCTATTGGCTTTATATATGATATACCTACATCACATCATCACCAACGGCAAACGTCACTGCATGATATAAGAGGATTTTTCGAAATGAGGTTTCGGCCTAATATACCACGCTCACAAGACGGGTTGTTATTAGGGTTCCTTTTAAGTATTTCTTCTTTATGCACTAATTTTATTCTTACAACACTTATGGGATGGATAGGGGTGTTAACACTTCCGCCACTACAATATATAATATGACATAAAAAAACTTTTCGAATATAAATATAATAATTAATAACGGTTCTATTTAATTACTTTACTATACACTGTTGTTTCTCTATTCTTGTAGGGTAATGAAAAATATTGCTTTTCATAAATTTTTAACTTCAACCGATACTTCTAGAAACTGCGTTCTAACAAAAATTTAATGGAATTGAAAAATCTCTTCCTTTTTTAAGTTTCTCAACTCTTCTTTTTTGAACAAAACTCTTCTATTTTATTTGTATAGAAACGGGCAAATATGCTTTTGATAATCTCCACTCCAAGTCAAGTCGCATTTTTTAAGCGTAAACGTTATCAGAAAACTAACATATACATTAAATTGCCGTCTCTCAACTTAAGTCCACGTGGTTAGAACAAAAAATAGCCAGTAATGCAAGAGAATAGGGACGTCAGCGACTAGAAAGAAAATCGATGCGAAACACTTGGAACTTGGCTAAGCGAGCCCTTGTTTTAACTGTGTCCTAGGTATTTTTTAAATCAATTTTAAATACGTCATTTTTCATTTATAAGAAATAATAACTTCAGACGGTTTCCAGTCTTTCATTCGGTTAGGTTGTAACTATATATGCTCATGTCCAACCGAGCGTATGTAAGCTCGCTTCCCAATTGCAACCCCGTATCGATTTAGACGAGCGGTATATATTAGGTGGATACAAAACATTACGAATGTTGTCGGTTATGCTGCTATGTATTTGAAACAATTACATGAACAGGTCGACTTTTACTGATAAAGAAAATACGGGTTGCCTTTAGAGAATCATAAAATTATCAAACGAAATGTTACTTTAAAAACTACTTAATTCTACCAGCATATAAACTTGTATGAATTTTACCCACATGTAATCTATAGGTACTATTATAAAGTTGAAGAGTTTGTATGATTTTGTATAGATATTAGCACGTTCAGCCAAGAACGTGCTACTCGTAATATCTGTAACTGCTGGTTCGATAAAAAGTTATTTCAGTGTTAGATAGCTAGGTTATTGCGAAATGCTAGGCTCTATTTCATAACGCTATGACTAAAAGGAGCAGAGTATCAATGAAGAACATTGCAAAAATGGAGTAAAAATATTCCCTTTCAGTGCTTCTATTGAGTGCGCCGTATAAATGTTTAAAGTTTCATAAAATCATGTTGAAAGAATTGTTCTCCTTTAAAAGTTTTAACAAGAAAAAAATACTTTATAACCCGAATACGTAAATACTTTCGATAAAATGTATGTAACCTACGAGTATGTAACCCGGACCATTATTACGAAACTATTGACATTTCATTCATTAAAAACGGTTCAGTAGTTCAGGCGCTTCGTCGTAGTCGAGTTAAAAAGTCCGCTACAGTATATTAGACCTTTTAAGGTCCACTCATTATAACCTGTTTTAAAGGATACAAGTTTGTTCACGCTGTATAACATCACGCTACGGGTAATAGGAGATGCAGACAAGGATGCGCAGATCCGCTAGTTTTGCATATGAGTAGATATAGAGATTATTTTAGAACCTTTTTCTTAAGCCGGTGGTGTCTTCAATGCATATTGTTAGTTAAAATGGCACTTAAATAGTTATTGACAGGTTATGTAATGTTTCCGAAACAACAAATCTATTTACTAAATGCCCAAGTAAGGAGTTTATTAGTGGGTACATATAGTATTAAAGTTTTATAATATAATAATATATACGAGTATTATAGTATTACTCTTGATCATATAAAATAATTAAGCTTGCATCCTTGCAAATAATTTTGTAACCAGTTTTGCTGTAAACTGTTGTGAGACGTTAACTAACAATTTACGATCAATAACTCAGTTATTAATGAACATATACTTAGTTATAAAAACTAACTGTTTATTGGTACGGTGCTATGTATTACAAGGTAATTGGAATTATAGACAAGGGACGCATCGCATACGACAGGCCAAACATAACGAGCGACATGACCGCGTCTGTCTGTTGATATCGTTCGTTTGTTATGATTAGCGGAAGCCGATGACTGTTTGCGAGGTCGAGTGATGGATGACTCGCGAGCTCGCGACAATGCTCCTCGAGGGACGCGTGTGGGCGGTGTCTTGACAGTCAAAATCTGCACTTTCCTTCAACTTTCTCTTGGAGGTGCGAAAGGTGTTCAGTTCATTCGGGGGCTCGCAATGCTTATTCGGTAGCTGGCGCCTCATAAGTGTACGCGTTCTAATCGCGCACAACGACGATTGACTCGGTCCCATAAGCTTTACACGGTGTAACGGGCGTATCTCAGATATTCAAAACACCTGCATGCGACGTCCTAATCAAAGTTTATAAGCAGTGTACCGGGTGTGCAGAAGTAATTTGTCGCGTGTTTGCTGGAATGTGAGACTGTCATGGCATTCAGGAGTGACATTGTGACTGTGGCGGTGTTGTGCGTGCTACGGTGCAGTGCGCCTGCGCGATTTCCCGTGAGTAAGCTTCTATGAGGGCGGGCGGCGGCTTCATGTCGTACATATTGATTTACACTCCCCTTCGCGTTACTTTGTGCACATAGATATAGCAATACGTTCAATTTGTCTTATAATCACTTACAAACGAAAAACATTCGTTTCATTTATGTTTGATGTAATTAAAATTGCTGTTTGTTACTGTTATCTATTAGATGTAATATGTTTTGTTTGTGTATAATACGTTTTGTAGGATAGGGTATTAGCTGCGACAATCAAATAATATTGATTGCTTTTAAGATACAGGGATTTAAACATCATGTATAAGTTGTTATTTACATGTATTTTTGTATATGTGATACATTCGTTTTCATGAATTGTACAAAACTAAAAGTTTAAGAAAATGCAACAGTAAAGAAATATTTTATCGTTTCGTTTAAGTTCCCTCAATTTTTTAAGATAATACAAATTAGTAAATGGTAGTCGAACATAATTAAATGAAGTATAAAGTTAACAAATTTTTATTGTGGTAGAAAAAAAATAAAAATATAACATTCGGCATACACGCATATATCTTTTCAAAATGGAAAATAGTCTAAGTATCTGTAGATTCCAGTCTTCATAACTATTATATTTCAAAAGCTTTTCAAATCATGGTCCATAAAGGACAATGCTTCATAAATTTATTAAAATTAGTCTGCAGCTGCATAATGTTACATAATGCTGGTCGCGTCGCATCGCTCGGTCGGTTCGATAGGTTCTTGTGTTTATTTTTTAAAATAAAAGACTAATAACTTTTTACAATAGATATTCGTATATACCAAATGTTTCTGAATGTGAAATTGTTTTTATATTATTTCATATTCATATACGGTGATGGAGTGTACCTTTGTACTTGTAACTTCAGACGTAGTAGACGTACGGGTACTGAGCTAGCATATATTACTCGTACTATTATTTAAATTAATAAATGTAAAAATAAAATTATGGTAGTCTTAACTATCTTTAGGGTTTTAACTGAGACTTAATAAAAGTGAAGTTAATTGACTTGAATTGTGTAAACCCGTTAAGATCAAAATTTTAATTGCGTTTGTCGGTTATGTTGTCGGATTTATACAAGAGAAAAGAAAAGGGGTATTATTTGGAATATAAATGCTGAAAACTATTGGGTACTTTACTATGTTATGCTATGCAGGCCACAAGAGACTTGGCTTCTACAAACCTGGAAAGAGTTTTATTATGGTTCAGTGGTGGTACAATAACATAGTACAACCACTATCTTTGTGTAATCGACTCATTTGTAGGGTTGTTCTAATCAAACACAATAATGTGTATGTATATAACACTCAGTTTCTTTAGATATTCATGTAATCTAATATATAACATTCTGGAGTCACGGTGTTCGTCCGGGGTTTGTGTAAAATCTGTCCAGCAAAAACAGGCTAGACAGATTTTTATGAAATTTTGTGTGCATATCGGGTAGGTACGAGGATTGGCTAACATCTATTTTTCATATCTGTGGTGACTTCCATATGCCAGCCGCCAGGCATGATCACTTCGCTGGTCGGAGGATCCTCCCTTTGTGTTTTAGTAACATGACACTCGTTCCCCCACAATATCCCTAAATGATAAGAGCGACCCATATCTAAATATTTATTTTGTGTCAAAACAACTTTTGCCCGGTCAGCTAGTATTTTATATGAGTTTAAATTTATTCAAATATTACCTTAATTTTTTTTCCGTCATTTTATTAAAATTATGTAGGTACTCTGATGTAAAAATAAAACTTAAAATTATAAGGATTAGCTTTATGTTGAAATTGGATAGCAACCCTTATCAAAGTTATATGTACTTAGTAAGAAATCTTTACCTTAATCCGAAGGTCTCAACACATGTCCTTGATTTATACGTTCCGCTCGTAGGCAATGCGGTTCAATAGGATTGATTAATGGATTGCAATTCTTCATGATATGATAAAAGAAACCTTATATTCCTCTATAGGATACGGGTTATCTTTTATAAGTTAAGCTCGTATTTATCGTTCATTCAGATTTCATTTACCGAGGAAAGTAGAAATCAAAGAAGCTTATTTCTTTATGTTCTTAATATTCCGTAACTAAAATATAAGGTTAATCTTTATTCACACAAAAAAGTAAGTTCACAAAATAATGTACAAATTTATCAGTAAATATAATCAAGTTGAACCAAAAACATCCCTGGTCCCCACACTAGGGTTCCCTGTTTCGTGGGGTACCCTACCCTACCCTAAAGATTAGAATACTTTATTCCAAACACAATATGTAGATAAATACTAATATCGTATTCTTCTCTCTTCTTTTCGTTTAGTTTTCAATAAAGATTTATTATTATTATTCTATTCCTCAAGCAGAGAAATGCTTGTGGCCTTAAGTCCACCATTGTACAATTCTCGTATATGCAAAATATATAAAATATATTATATATTGACTTGATTGACAATATTGACAGACAGGTTACTTTTCTGTCCTTTATTGCTAGTGCGTTTTAATGAATACACAATTAACTACAATGCACATTTTTTTGAACCGACTATAACTTTCACTAAATTGTAGTACCTACATTAAAACGATTTTATGTTACAATTGATTTTGTCAATTATATTACATAATAGTGGTCTTTCGCGTACTGGATCACGTACTAAGTTACACAACGCTAACGTCAAGTGGTGTTTTTCAATCGGTTTTTGATGATTCATAGCAACGATTTATTGTGGTCGATCGACGTGGGACGTGTCTGCAGCCTCCGTGTAATTGAGATCAATACAGTAACTTTCATCATCAGCCACATACCTACGTAACACTCACTATTGAATGTTAAAATTAAAGTAATTACTAACCTCACTGCACCACTTCACTTGTACATATCCGCTAACGATACATTGGATCTCACATTGTCTCGCGTAGAAGAAAAACAAATAAGTTTTACTTTCCCCTTTACTTTGCTCGTATTCGCTAATATCGAGCCTACACTTAGCTGACTCATGTGGACTTGATTTCGGTTTCACTGTTCCTCCTAAGTTTGACTGACATGTTAAACCCACTTCACTTTACTTCTCGTGTTCATAACAATTAACTACTGACACTACTTACTTTTTCATTAAGTCATTAAGTCGCTAGAGGAAGTTCATCCATCAGAGAGGAGCTCAAGGAAAGTGAACTTTAAACGTTTAACAAAACACATTGAGTACAAAAACTTCACTGATTACCTTGGAATTTCAGATGGTTTTAAGACAATGAGTCCTCGATATTGTAATGAGTAACGTTTGTCATTCGTTATTGTTGGGTTTCTAAGAATGAGATGTGTTATTATTTAGTTTCTAACTTTACGATATCTAATGACATTATAATCGGTACAGTTATTTTCAGCTGCAGGTCGTAAGTGTAGGTAAACAAGAAAATAGAGATCGCTGACCTAGTTGCTTGTTGGTCTTCTAAATTCGTGAGCCAAAAATAAATAATAAGGGCCAAGTTACGTGGGTAAAGTAGGCACAAGGTGTTAAAAGAACAATGTAATAAGAAGTATAGACCTTGAATTAGGTAGTGGCATTTATAACACGCATTGTAAACGTTTTTACACAAGGAAAATTTTGCTGGCGTTACAGTAATTACTTAATACGATTAACAAAAATGTGACTCAGTTATTAATAAAACCAATAAGACTAGTGTGGGAACGCGTAGCTGTGACAATGGTGCGAAAGCGCCCACGATCACAAGACATCGCCTCATGTCGCCTTGTCATGCGACCTACTTATTAGTGCATTTATCAAAGTATATATGAACTCTTTGCATGCTCCTGATACCTACATTGATTGTATTGTTCAAATAAACACCCATAATATTGAGGAAGCTGTATAATTTTCGATATAAGATAGTACTAATGGTGACAGGAAATAGTAAATTTAACTAGAAAAGCATTAGTCACAAAGATTGGCATTAATTTGAGCTCTAATATTAATGTTTCAAAGAATGTTTTTAATACAAATCATGATGTCACCTTAGTTTTTACCGTATTTATGTTAATAGGCCTTTTAATAGTTTCGGGTTAGCGAAATCAATTCCAATCGGCACACATAATATGTACAATCTGCGTTTACATCCTGATCAATTCTACGAGTATGAACATGTTTCTGATAGTACTTTGAATTTTGTTTACTTACGTGTGATAATTATTTTGGTGTAACGTTAAATAAATATAAAATGGTAGTATTCCACTTAACTTATAGTTAAAATACAATATTTTAAGTAGAATGACTTCGTACATCCATGGTTTAGACGTTTGCATTAGATTATTCCTTCTATACTTATTCAGCATAACCCTTACCCCTTTTCTATAAATTAGAGAGATATGATGTTTCTTACTACAGTCTGACGAAGTAATCTCACTATATCCGCGCATTCACCTGATGGAATAAATACAAAAGCAGCAATAAAGTGGCCCGGAATCACCGTATTTTCTTTACAGTATGTATAGTATATACAATGGCTTTTGAATTTGTTATACGACTTCCGTAGATACCTAACTATAAAGAGTTATTTATCTATTACGTCATTAAAATATCAAGGTTTTATTATAAATGTATATAACTTAGAAAAACGTTATTATCATTTTAATAGAAACATTCTGTCCTACGAACAAAAAGGTCATTTGAAATTGATACGTAATACTTAAGTTCTTTGGCACTGCTGCCAGTTCTTTGCGTCGCACTGTGATAAAACATGGCTCAGGTCAATGATTCCATTAAACGGTCTCTGTATACTCAGGGTACAAAGAAAAAACGCTTCAAGAAAATTAGGACGATATGAAATATCGTAACTTTGAGGCAAATTTTTTTAACCCAAGACTTCTCCATTTGTATACATAATTTTATGATAGCCTTTCAGATAATTATTGTTCTTTAGATAACACATTGCGTGACCTAATCGATATGACATCTCGTGTAAAATACAGCGGTGCAGTTCTATAACAATAATTGGATAGGAACACTAATAATCGTGCGTCTAGCAAAAAGTTTATACCTATGTCTAATGACCGTAAAAAAATATAGAAAAATAATGGTTTAAAACGCTTGAAAAGTTTTACAACTTGGCGTGAAAAGTGCTAAACATATTTCTTTTAGATTTTGTTACGATCAATTAACTGAATTCAGTGCGTCTATTTTCACCTCACCTTATCCATAAATTCAGAAGTACCGTTCTTACCGTGGGAGAGCTATGCTTCGGCATGAATGGGTCGGAGTGATACTACGGCCTCACAGAAAACCGGTGTGAAATAGCGTTTGCGCTGTGTTTTACCGAGAGAGTGAGGAAACCGGAGGCCCATAACCTAACCCCTCCTCCCATCCCCTTTCCCATCCCCCAAAGGTCGGCAACGCACTTGTGACGCCTTTGGTGCTGCTCGTTTGCCCACTATTTAATAAAAAAAAAAAAGTAGTTGTATGTGTTTAGAGATTGGACAATAGGTATGCTAAAATGGGAGCTGACAAACAGAAATGTTTGTTTCTTGGGCAAGCGCAAACATAATCAATTACTAATGGTACATTATTCGATATAATTACAGTTGTGTTAAAGAAATGTTACATTGAATGAATTTGTTTTTGTCTAATCTCTCATTCTAATTTAACATTTAAGAATCGAAAATGTAGGTACGGTCATTTTACATTTATGAGCTGATGTACCAATTTACATTGATTATTAGTGTTTCTATCCAAATATTATTATATATAGAACTGGACCGCTGTACTTTACACGAGATGTCATATCGATTAGGTCACGCAATTTATTATCTAAAGGACAATTATTTTCTAAAAAGCATAATAAACAATCATAAAATTATGTAGGTATGTATGTATGTAGGTAACTTTTTTTTTTTTTATTATACAAATGGGGATGTCTTTGGTCAAAAAAATCTTTTGGTTTAAAATAAAGTTTTGTTTCATTTTTTGCAATGCTGTGATTCTAGCGTAATTAGTAAAATATACTATTAAATAAGAAAAGAGAAATAAATCACCATACACGACAAAATATTGAGTGACACAGGTACCTATTTCTTCGACTTCGAGTTCACAAATAGCATGTGAGCATATTGCCAAAAATACGTCATGGCTACATAACATTTAATTCAACCTTGTAATGTCAATCATTCATACATGGCGATTATATTATTAAATATATTTAGTGAAATGTAGATATTTTCTTGTTCTCAGAAAATCTTATAACTAGCCTTTGTGCTACACAAGTGAGACAATTAAAAGTGGCTATAGTTAAGAAATAGTTTACTGAATTGAACGAATTTAGATGAAACTTTATAATAATATAGCTTATACATCAGACTAACACATAGGCTACAATTTATAAAGATAAGCTTCACCTCGCAGCGTTACCCGCGGTTATTATCGTACCGCGGGTGGCACCGCAGCTCGTTAATAATTTATGTAATTGACTGGTTTGACTACTTGACTTTGAATTGTGGAATTTGACTCTATATGCGACTATTTAATTATGAATTTAATTAAATTAAGCTTAGATGCCAAAAGCATGAAACAAATTTCAAGATAAGCTTAATTTATTTCCATTCTCTTCCGTAGTAAGACTAAAATTACACCTTAATTTAAAAAACATTTTCGTCCCAAAAAAACTTGCTGTGGCTACAAAAAATAATCTCAAAAGAATGTCAGATCATATGATATCAGGTGATTAGAACAAGAAATACTCTTTATTACATTAAATACATATTTTATTATGAGGTTATTTCTTAATCTTAATTTTGTATACTGTACACAATAACTAGTAGAATAAGTTTTGCAATACCATTAATATTAAAAAAAATAGGTACACAGTTGTTTCTTAGTAAGTAAGAATTGGTCCATTAGTATGGCAGATCTTGTATTCAGAGTAATTGAAACTCATTGATCATATTCGCCCACTCCAGTACAGTACAAATCCACAAATTCAACAGTTCCGACAGAACTAAGAAATCGATGCGAATGTCTAGACTACTGCGCTGCGGTACGATAGACGATAATAAGCATGTACTACAAAGTGTTTAAACAGTAATTTCTAACTTTAAAACCACAATAGCGTAATGTACAGATCGCTGTCAGTTCCCAATAAAATCAAGTTGTAAATATGGTATAGGAATGAGGCAACATATTAAGCAGGGCATTCGAAATTAGTCCCTGTTTATTTAGTCTTTAATTGTCCTTTGTCTGTTAACTTATACAGCAATTTAAAAAAAAAGATTTCAACTCAATTAGGAATACATTCTATGTCTTTTTAAATTCATTGACTTATGTTTATATTATTATTTTGTTAACTGATAGACAATGTTTTTTTTTCAAACGATTAAGGTACTTGTAATAACCTAGTAGCCTATTAATTTAGGTTAAACGACTTACGAGTTACGAGTTAACGATCTTGACAATTCGGTGACGTAACTACTCAAGGCCGTAAAATAGCACACCTTACTGGCAAAAAAAAATTCTATAAATGTATGTCATGTTATTCATACAAAAACATCTTTAGACTACTCTGTATGAGCTTACTAAGATATTGTTACATCATCATTAACGGCTTTTAATAGTCTATTGCCGGACATAGACAGACATCTCTTTAGAAAGGAGGTTTAGGTATACCTATATAAATATATATATATATATATATATATATATATATATATATATATAGGTATATTACCATGCTGGCCACACAGATTTGTATAGTGTTTGTTTCAAGCTTTCATTATCTTTACAGTTCACTCCCTTAGTCAGCACTTACGTTATCCACGGGATGAATGAACGGGGTTGGGGCACTACCACACTCTTACAACCTATTCTTAAATACTAACTAACTGAAAGAATGAATAATTAGTTAATTTCTTTAAAATTACGAACTAGGTAAAAAATTGTACTGACTCAATTTACATACGCCTGGTTTTTTAGGACATCGATACAGCGATATGCGTGTTAGCGGTTGAGTGCTAATTCGAAATTATTACCAACCCTTTTTTGTAAGGAATACACATAATTGAAATATTAAGAAAGTAAATAGTAGGTACCCTAATAAATAGTAACGGAAAGTTAACTTAAGGAATAGACTATAGTGTCGCATTAAAGGAGTTGCGGCTAGTGTCAAGTAGACAGAAGAGCCACTCGACCGTAAAACTAATCCTCATTCCCTCTAGTCTGCGAAATACGTCAGTGCCTTTGATAAAATTACATATACAGGCTTGTCCTGTTCCTGATGAAGGTTTTAAAATAAAGAACTACTTTCGTATATTTACAATTTATTTAGGTAGTATAGTAAAAATTCTTTAAAATAGTATGTTTAAAATCTTAAATTACGCCATATGAAATGATGACATTATGTCAGCGTGAACTATGGTGTCATTGGTAAGTGTTCTGTAAGGTTAAGTATCACTCTAGGTGAGCCGGTCCATTTACGCCAAAGTTATTACGCACTCTATACCGATAAAAGTAAAGACTTTGTTACAAAGCTGTTACAATGATTTTGTTTTCCTGTGAAAAAAGAAATTACACACACATTTAAATTAACGCAATATAAATAGTATTGGTTAACCACTTTCTTTCTTAATTCATATGTTGGGTAAAAAAATACATCACCATCTTTATACAATCAAGCAAGAGCATCTCTCTTTCGTCTACGCAGCAGCCAGCCATTAGCTGCGTGATGCTACTGCTCCGAGTCCTTCACCCGTAGCACTCACCGCGACACTCCGCGCACTGGGATCAGCGGACTTCAGCCCCGACTTACTGGTACTAGCGGCATTTTGTGCCGACTCAATGGAATAGCGGGACTCAGTTTCAACTCACTGGAACAACTCACTCCTTGCACGCTCCATAACAAAGCATAGACAGCTGACTTATTAATACATTAACCTCGAGTCTTGGAGGGGAGTGATGTGGCGACTTCCACATACTGCTCAACAGAAAACATAGTTCAGCTCCATCTATCGAACATACACCGAATTATGGAGTTATGAAGTATACGGTTTAACTACTAATCCTGCATCGCGATATAGAAGTTCTCGCGCCGATGCATATTTTCAACTTCCTTGAATGATTACCTCGCTTGGTCGGAGGATCCTGCCTTTGTGTTGGAGGGACATGTTACCCGTCCCCTCACAGGTGTTAAAGTTCCTCCCGTTAAAGCATGCCTGAGTCAACATGTCTAAATATAACAATAACATAGCTAAGTACTCTATTTCTTTTAGTAAACTTTTTAAACAATACCCATATTTTAGGTTTTACCTTACGATTTAAAACCCTTAAAAATTAAAGAAGTTTTTATTTTTCATTATTTATTTAATGAGGGCTTAGTCACGAAGTGATTGTGTCGCCTTCTAATTTAAGAAGTTACTGGATGAGTATATTTCCATCAACAACTTTTATTACAATAACACCGCATCCTATGCATTTATAATCAGTACTTTGAAAGAGTAACACGATTTCCCTTTTATATGAAACTAAATAATGAGTGAGATAGCGAGGACGGAAAATCTAATACTGGCTAATAAAATAAATTATACTCGTGGCACGAGCGACGCAGGTAAATCCATTACGTAGAACCAATGCGACGAATCGTAATACATGTATGTAGGTAATACGATATTCTTCATGATTACTTACTCTAAGGATGTATTGAGTTTAGCTTCTATTAACACCCGAGGCATCGGGGCAATTGGAGGTAAGAGGTTAAGCGCGTTTATATTTACATTACATTTTCAAAATAGGTACCTATTTGGGGATTTTGAACCTAATTTACCTTTTCTTCCTTATAAGTCTGTTAATAAAATCTGATAAATGTCAAACGAACTAAATGAAACTAAATTTACTGTGCCAAAATCTAATTTTTATTGTGATTTATGTATTTGTTATCTTTGGAACAATACATTATTACATTTATCAACAGCCTTTACTAGCCATTGTTGGACATATATTTCTCTTTTGTAGTTGTTTTGTTTTACTACCAATCTGATTGACTGACTTATTTACAAAGTGTGGCTATTGTTTAGCAGTAAAATGTGCTATTTTGACTGTACTGGAGGTTTCGGGTTTGATTCCCAGGTCAGATCAAATTTTTATATGATCTGCAATTTTTTTTTCGGTGTTTAGATGTTTTCTGTGTATAATATGGATATATTTAAAAATATATATACATATCAGTTGTCTAGTACCAACACGACAAGCTCTGCTTAGTTTGGTACCACATGGCGTTGTGTATCAGAATATCCGAAAGATATTATTTTATTAAAATTATTATTTAAGAATGACGATTACAGTAAATGAGATGAAAATAGCTATATAAATAATATTATTGGTGCCATTGCATTTACAAAAAAGTTTATTAAATAGTTACAAATTAATGATCTGCTACGTTTTAATTTCTACGATGTACCTTTTGTAATATGATTAATTTCGTCTACAGCGATTGTATTAGAGATGATGATTCGGGTTGCAGTAGCCAAAGAAGGTCAACCTCAACAATACAATTGTTACACCCATTTACGTTTAAGCTATGTAGTAATGTGTAGCTTTTATAGATCTCGTAGCCAGACGCTACGATACTAATTCGACGATCTACGTTATAATGTAACATAGAATAAATTCTGTAACAAAAGGGTTGAGAGAAGTGAAGGTATTTTGAAGGCAAAATTCTATTTGCGAATACTTTTCATTCTGAATTAACTATTTTATGTTATAATCAATCCGTATTCCTATTCGATAAACATATAATTCATAATTATATCAGATTTTTATATTTTATTAAATAAGTAGGTATTACAAAATAAATTTGACTTTATGTCACGAACATTTATTTGCCGCGTATTTGTCGATACATGGTATCAATCTCCAATCATCAAATATCACGAAATAGTCGGTAAAAGGATGAAATATGAAATGAGATAAAATAAATTGTGTATTCTGCAAATACGTTACGAGAACATTTTTGCATGTTAAATCTTTTTCAAGCTGATGACTTGACCGACCGGAATGAATATTCTAGACGCCATCACCCGTTTGAACAATTAATGCCGAAAGATATACATAAGTGTTAAGATCCATGTTTTGTTTAAAGGATTTACTACCACTTCATGGCTGGTGGACGAACACGGATGAGATACAAGACAATTCAGACATTCAGGTCGTATACTTGCCAGCATTACTGCCCAGAGAGGCACAACTCGCAGCCGATAAACCGAATGATGACATCCCACTACCTTACAGCTTTGACGCCTTCGGACGGTACGTAAACATTGTGCTGAGAAACTGGTCCCATTAAATACTCAATCTGCTCACGCACGCGGCGTAGTTGAACCTGTTATTATATTACATAAAAATTTGGGTCATAGAAATCATTTAGAGCTATGGTATCGATCAAAACTCTATTGCGCAATATGGGCGGGGCTTTATGCAATTGAAACAATACTTATTGGTGTTTATAAACATATGATTACGCTGGAATCAGGATGTTCTACTTCAAAATTTAATTTTGATTATTTAATAGAATGTGTTATGTCATCTCATTCTTAGGAATTTCGAGCTGCAGTTAGTACCAAATCGGCGTTTGGTGTCTCCAGAGTTTCGGGTTTGGTCAGATCTTGGGCAGGAGTCAACGCTGTCTTCTATTGATGCATCTTGCCACTTTTTACACACCGGATCAAATACAGTTGCAGCATTTTCAGCTTGTAGAGATCATGCACTTGTAAGTGTTCAAAATATTAACTTTATATAATAAGTGTAGTTATGCAGAACTAAATTGTTTTTGGTTAACTATACAATAATCGTTCAAACTGAAATATGAAGAAGAAACATGAAATCGTTTAAACAATAAACAAGATTTATGTTGGTTTTTAAATATTTTTCCACTTCATAAATAAAACACATCTATATGACGAAGTCATTAAGTTAAGTCAATGTTAAAACAGTAGGTCAGCACATAATTGCTAACAACTTTAAATGACGTACTTTTTTCAAAATACTTATAGAACTTTAACTATTACTTATGTGCTTAGTGAAAATAATTATTTCAATTCAACTTTATAGTAGTTATAGTTTTTATGCTAAATACAGCACACAAGATCTTCAATAACAACACTTTTAAAGTAATATTACTTTAGAAAATCGTACTGTTCCCAGCATGGACTAATTGTTGTTGACAACTCAACGTACGAAGTGCGACCTCTCGCCTTGGGCGCTGGACGTGCCGAAACAGGGAATGGGCGAACAGCGCACGTAATCCGTCGCGCTCCACCTCCTACTGCGCCTGGTGATGACGCTCGTCCATTACGGCCACGCGTTCGAAGACCACGAGGACAACCACCACCAGGAAAGCCTGGACCTGCCAGCTACACTATCGAGATAGCACTTTTCTTAGACGAAGCCGCCTACAAAATTTTCTACCCCTTTCTAAACTATAATGAAGCTGATTTACGGGACATGCTGCTAGCCTACATAAATGGTGTAAGTGTTAATACAACATGTTTATATTAAAATACAAAATTCAAAATGTTTTTAATTAACTGCTATAGTTAAAATCCAGGCTACTTAACTAATGAGTCAACCCAGTCATCTTGATAGAATTATTAAGATAATCACTTTTAGTTACATTATTTTTATTATACATATTATGTATCCCAGAATTCTACACTATATAATCAAGGATCCGGTTACTATACATTAGCCAAATTCGGTAGAGAACGTCAACTAAAACACCGTTCCTTTCCGTACATACTGATACATTAATTAGGAAAAGAGCGTGACCGGTAAAATTTAATGAAAACTTTAGGCCTTTTAAAGTATTTTATTGCTGTTTGATGCTTAATGTTAATACGGTGTCCAATCTTCATTATTGTCAAAAAACGCTAGGCATCGCCATACGTTCCGCATAATTTTCAGCATACCCGTGAAGTAAAGTCCTCCACACGGACTTCAGTTCACTGGTAAGGTCAGCGACAGTCACTACATTTTTGCCCTTAGTTTAAGCTTCATCCACGCCCAAACATTTTCTATTGGATTGGCATCAGGGGACTATGAGGGCCAATCCAACACGTTAATACCATGTTCTGCTGTCCAAGTGGTGCAGAGCCGACTTCGGTGTATAATATCATTTATAAATTGTAATTTTTTCATTTTTCCTCTTGCAGAATCCAGAAATCATTTTGGTGTAGAAACATTTTCTTAGCCGACGGTAGTAATGCTTTTTCGTAAATTTTCGTCATCTTCTCAGCATCCAAAGTATCGGTAAACAAGTGCAAACTTCGGAAAACCTTTTTTGAGAAGCATCCCCAATCATCCATTAAAGGACGTTTTAGGGTTCGTACTATCGGTCTATTGTCAGCCGTAGTCCAATCTCGAGTCGAATAACCAGTTACCCAAAAAGAAGCTTCATCAGAAAAAATGATCTTGTCCCAATCACGGTCTTTCTTATTGCACTCCCAATGCAGCCTTTATTCAATACGAGTTTTCATTTTCATTTTAGGCAAAGGATTATTGTATTTAGCATAAGTTTAATTTTTATAAATTGCATTCAAAAATTTAAAAATATACCGGTCACGTTCTTGTCAAACACACTGTATATGTACATTGTCAAACACTTGACTGCAATTTTTTAAATTAATTGTAGTTTTAACTAATTACGAATTTAACTTATGTGTTCTAAATTAAGTATTTGAGTCAAACGGTGAGATTTGTATATGAATGTGTATGTAAGTGTTATGGATTTTACGAAATCGTTTGAATAACTTTAAGCATTTGTGGTTGGAAAGCAATAAGTTTGTTCAGTATGCCAATCTTTTACAGTTTGCTAACTAAACGATTGTTGGCACTCGTCCCAACGTACGTGAGCGATGTAATGTTCTGCGTCATGTTACACAACGCTAGGTAGACTTTAAGCTAAGCTTATACAGGTTCTTTTTTTACGTAGTGTGAGCTAGGTTTGAATTTTCACAGCTAGCGAGGCGTTCGAATATTTTGTGTATAATATATTGGCATGCCAATTATACAAGAGCTACAAACAACATATAAATAAAAACATAGCCAAACGTGGATACAAATGAACGTTGCCTTACGATACATTACGTCAATGTTAGCTGCCTAAATTATAAAATACGTATAATAATTTCATTAATTGAACAGGCACATTATGAACGTACATAGCTTTCTGTTCTAGAAGTAATATTATATTTGACTACTCGCATTCATGACTGTTTCAGGTGCAAGCCTTGTACCAGCACTCGTCTCTGGGCACACATATTCAACTATCTCTGGTGCGCCTGACGCTACTGCGGGCGCAGCCGGCGACTCTATCATCACACGCTGAACGGGGACGTCTTCTCGATTCCTTCTGCGCCTATCAACGCTCACTCAACGTGGATGACGACGACGATCCTCAACACTGGGACATGGCTCTACTACTCTCTGGGTAACTACAGGCAAACACTGGTAACTGATGTGGTCGATTTAAATTTTGTAGAAAAAAGTAGTACGTAGGTACTTAAGTAATTGTCTACCATACTCAAGCCTTTTAAAGTGTGGTAACGATTTTAGGTATGCCATTCACAAATAGATACACCAATAGGCCTCTCCCAAGGAACACCACAGAACCCGTTGCTGTTGCGTAAGAGGGCTGGCAGCGACTATCCAGTAAGTCGCTGCCAGCTCTCTTACGTAAGTCGTCTCGCCATCTGGCCAGAGTCTTAATTACAACGACTGCAATAACCTAAATACTTTTAGTACTTTATAACGGATAATTTAAAAGTTACATAATTGTTTTGAGTTTCTTAGCAATGTTAGACTCTCCATAATAAAAATACTTTATTTTCATCACGTACCTTTTGAAACCTAATGTGTTAAAAAAATAACAGATTTCAAAAATGAAATTAACAAGTTACTTTCGCAGTTAAAATTATTTAGGATCTTTGTACTTATTTACATTTAGGTGAGTAAGTTTGTAAACAAATACTCGCGCTCACGACATACATACACGCATCAGTGAATACGAGTATGTGCAAACTAAATTTCTTCACTGTTTGTTATAAAATACTAAGTTCAATAACACTGGGATGAATATACTTAAGACATATTTGTATCGTACATACAGTATACAAGATAAACAGTATTCTTTCTTCCTAAATACGGGTAGTAATTTTTTCTTCTGTATATGAAACTTAAATGGAAATATCTACTCCCAAATTATTAATGACCATGTACAAATGACGTATTTTTTTAAAATAATAAAATGACATAATTTTAATTTTACAAAAACAATTTCTATCACTATTTTCTTGTCCAGTTTGATTTATTTTACTCTTAATACTTAGAGTCCCCGCAGACTACAAACATTTTAATCGACTGATAGTTTGGTTGGTTTCTGAATCAGTATGATCGCCGAATCTGAATCGCCTGATGGTAAGCGATTACCGCCGCCCATGGACACCCGCAACACCAGAGGCGTCACAAGTGCGTTGCCGGCTTTTTAGGAAGGAGTACGCTCTGATCTGAGTCAGAACGTTACAATTTTAAAGAATATTAAAATATCTAAACACCAATTTTATCAAATTCCAGGTTAGACTTTTACTCCGAAGAGGGTGGCCATCGCAATGGAGTGACAATGGGCTTGGCGCCTGTTGGCGGCGTGTGCCTCCCCGCCCACGCGTGTGTGGTCTCGGAGTTCGGCACCTCCGACCTGCTGGGCAGGCCGTACCCCTCCGCCGGGTTTACCTCCGTCTATATCCTCGCGCATGAGATTGGACACAAGTCGGTTATGAGGCCTCCTATTTATACTATAGTTTATTATTAACAATTAGTTTTGCAATACACCTGTAATAAACACAAATTTCGTGAATTAGAACAAATATTTGTTTTTGAAATAATTTGTAATGTCTAAAATTTTTATTTGAGTATGAATTGCGTATGTTTGTAGGTGTTCTAAGAATGTACAATTGTACAGTTCTAATTCGTAGCTATTGATCCGTGTTGTATTTGGTTAATCATATGCGAGTTTTTACAGTTAATTCAAGTAAGCATAATTTATTAGGTATGGTGGGTTACAAAAATAAAATTGAGTTATTAAGGTAATTTTTGCGAACGGGTCAACTTGACTACTGAGTACTTGACTTGAAAACTACCTGTCATTTAATATCTTACTTAGATTACAATGTAACCATTGACAGTAGGTATGAGATTAGCTTTTGAATGTTTTTTGAGAAAACGATTAAGTTCTAATATACCTACAAATAAAAGTTTATTAAATTAGTTGATGGTAGTTCAAGTTTAGATGATGTTGAAAACTGAAAGCCAGTATAATATTAATGTTCCAGCTTGGGCATGCACCACGATGGGACTGGCAACAGCTGTGCCCGTGACGGTTACATAATGTCACCTTCAAGAGGCACCAATGGTGAGGCATCCTGGTCTACGTGCAGTGCGCGGGTTGCAGCCGAGCTACGGTATAGTTACTACATATTTATTTAATTCTTTTGTCTTTAAGGCTTAGGTTAATTGAAATACTTTTTTTTTTAAAGTTTGAAAAACTTTGGTTGCATTGCAACAATTAGTTAATTCAGGCGTAAGGTCATTTTTATGAATTATTCCTGCGCTTTAATGTTATAAATTGGATACACAATTCTTTTTTTTCTGATTACTTTCAGAGTAAATACGTTACCAATATAATGTTGTAGAGAAACCTTTCATATGAATCAAGGACCACTATGAAAATAACATTACATATTCGTGTATTTTACTCTCACTGGTTCAATATTCTATGGGGACTAAAAAAGTTTAAAAATACACATTTTCGATCGATTTTTCATATAGATCTTTATCTTTTTGTATCATTCTGAACTTTTTGAAATGATATTGTTGTATCTTCATAATGTACAATTTATTAATGGGATATTCTTTTTTTTTTAATTGTTATTAAATAAATTTTATATATATACATATGTAAAATATTATTTTATTGATAAAAAAGTAACGCAAAAATATCTTAAAGGATGGACGTTACGCATGTTAAGTAGGTAAGTTGTACAGTTGAGTAATTGTTATTTGTATTGGCTTGTACTTTTATATTTTTGTAGATGGGCAACTTGCTTATTGGATGGTGCCGAAGAAGATGATCAAGATATCCCCAGTGAATTATACCATGAAAGATTTGGCGGGGCCCCCGGCGCTCTTTGGAGCGCTAAGAAACAGTGCGAGGTAAAATCAATGCCAATATTGTATTAACATTAGGAGTGCAGTAAAAAAAATTGAGTATGAAAATAATTTATTGTCGTCCTTTCTAAACAAATTTCAAATCTATATTCCAAATTATATAATATCAAACATTGTCCTGCATCTATAAATATAAAATGTTATGTTGGTTTGTGTACGCTTCAAAAACTCAAAAAGTTCTGCACAGATCGAGCTGAAATTTTAGAATGATATATAATCCGCATCAAGGATTGTTTTTATCTAATTTTTGCATCAGTGACATATCCGCGACCGCGAAAAAACACGAAAAAATCGACATAAAGGCGGGCGGAGCCGCGGGCAACAGCTAGTATAATAATAGAATCGGTTTCAGTCGTTTTCATTTTGGCACTAAGATTCACTGGAAACCTCTATTGTGGTGACGGTTCTAGAAATTTCAATCACCACAAAGTTGATAAGGCCATGATTGTATAATAGATTGATCGTGGTGATATAGAAAACATGAATAAATTAGAGCACTTGTAAACGAGTCACGATGACTCATATGGGCTAGGTTGATAATTAAATGAATAGAAAGAATATCTTCCTCCCATTTTGATGTACGTAACAAGACCTCTATCCCCCAAGCTTACAAATCTGGTGTCAGGTTTTACTGAGGGACAAGGATGCAGTGGCAACATCGGCAGGTGCGGTTCCCGAGCATTGCTCCCAACTTGCATGCCGTACACCACATCGCGCCGGGTTTTACTATGCCGGCCCCGCACTGCCTGGAACATCCTGCGGGCAACACATGGTTAGATTTTGTATTCAATTTTTAGCTTGTATTTAAATTAATTCATAAACCACTTTTGAGATTCAGCAATGCTTAGGAAAGATGGTCGATGGTTGAATACCAGCCTCTTGTTTTGGTGTTACTATAACACTAAGGGATTACTGTATAATCCAGGATACACTTGCCCCTTTGCAAAGTGAAATAATTAGTTACTTTATTTTAAAAATAGATTGTTATCCTGAACATCATATCTGCCATTATTGTTAAATACTCCTACGTTTTTTATTTAATAATACAAATTGACGTTAATTACTTCAGTGGTGTCAAGGAGGAGAGTGTGTCCCGATGGGCAACCGGCCAACGAGCAGTTCAACAGCAAAACCTGGGAGCAGTGGCAGTTTAAATAGTGACGATAATGAAATTGGTGACGGTAATCAAGGTGAAGGAACAAGCACCTGGGGGCCGTGGCGCGAAGCTAGCTGTCGATCAGGCTGTACGGATCGAGGACGTGGTTTCCGAGAGAGACGACGTGACTGTACAGCTCAAAACAAGGCTTGTCAAGGAGCTGGATATGATGTGGTGCTCTGTGATGATACTAAGGTTTTTTTATATGGAATTAATTTACTAGTATAGAAGAACTCCAAAATGTCTTACTAGAGTTATGTTAAAGACTATAATTTTATGATTAGGGGTATCTACTAAATTATTTGCAGTAAAAGATAAACTCTTTAAATTTCTCTCCGTTCATCCCAAAAATCGTCCAAACAAAAAGAAAACCAGTGTAGCACTACCTAGCCAAATCTATACTAATATAATAAAGCTGAAGAGTTTGTTTGCTTGTTTGAACGCGCTGGTCCGATTTGAAAAATCATTTCAGTGTTGGATAGTCCATTTATCGAGAAAGACATTGGCTATACTCGTATATCATCACGCTAATACTCGGCGTACCAATGAGGAATGTTTCAAACACGCGGGAAAAATTTCACGCTACGGGCAATAGAAGAGGCAAACGAGGTTGCGTGGGTCAGCTAGTACATAATAGGCTTTTTACCAGACTCTTGACAATTTTAGAATTGATGGTTTATTAGTGAACAACTATCAGTATGGTGATGAATTCAGAATACAGACTGTCTCCTAATTATCCTGTAGGCGTAGTAAAAGACGACTGAAGGAGAAAACTACCCAGGACGCAGCGCTGATAAGAGACAAACACTGTACCACATTTCATGACCGGCGTGGTATAGTGCCCCAAAACGTCTTTTCTAAGGAGCTGAATAGACCGTTACATAATTATGCGTTACAGTAGGCATAGGTCTACTAGTGGACTAATAAAGATGACTGATGGACGTATGATAGTAGCAGCTAACTGTGAAATTTATATGTCCATCCAATATTTTATAATTTAACATTTCATAGGTGTGCAAAAAGAAAAGCCGTGTGAATGCCAATGATTTGGCTTCCCGAAAATGTGCGGAGTATGCATCATTGTTGCCTGAACTGGATGCTCGTGGAGGCGGGTTGCAGGCACCACACGATCCTAGTAAGTAGTTTCTTTGACACTTTTAGATATATTGCTTTAATTTGACTATATTCGACGTATCACACTTATCATAGAAATATGGCATGGTGAAACATGAATATGATGACTTTGACCTCTCTTATCATAATGAGAGACAAATTATTAAGCCTAGCTAAATTCAAAATGACGATTCTCCCTGCATCACGTAACAATCGTTGCTATGAAGGTCCTTCATTCATATGTTGATAGTCGTTCGTTGTTTCTGAGTTTCACTGCTTGTAAAGTTCTTGCAGGCGCAGACCATTACCACTTGTAGGTATTTTTTTCCGTCTTCAGATATTATGAAAAGGTTAATGTTAGTATTTTTACTTGCTCATTATCATCTTAGTAATAGAAAAATAACTACTTAACCTTCAATAATGCTTTATTCAACAGTTTATTTGCTTTTTAGTAGCCATAGAGCGAGACTGGCCCTCGAACGGAGGAAAGTAGGCATAGCTTCTTTTGCTGATACAAAACAGACTGTAATATTTTTGCGGCGGGAAGTCTTCGCTCATACACATTGACTTACATACAAAAACAATCGTCTATCACTACGAACTTACACTTAACCATTATAAAAAAACATTCAGAATGTCAAACACACATAAATACATTCTGTATCACAACAGTGTAACACGTAGGCCCAGTTGGGCTTATACTCGTACTTTAACAGAGGGGAACGCCTGCGTATGGCTATTCCGTGCTGCCCTATGCTAGTAACTTAACAACGCAACTGTAAGTGTGTTTCAAGGTTAAAATTTATAGAGATTTTTTATGATTTGGTCATAAACGATAACTGTCAAGTAAGTCGGAAAAACATCAGCCCCCTGTGAGCTATCTTGGCGTGCGCTGCCCAAATCGTTGGAGTTACATGATAACAATGTATTGTATGTAACTGTAGTATAGTGCGTCTTAAATAGTTCTAAATAATGAGCCAAGAACACAATTCAATTAGATAAATTTTTACTTTGAAAATTTTAAAGTATTTTTAAAATTCTTATCAAATTTGACACATTTTTCGCTTTCAGTATTTAATGTAAATGAATTTTATCTTTTATACTATTGAAGAATCCTCGTGGATAGCACAATCTTCGACTTACATTGACCATTCTGAAACTGGGCATCATATCTTTTATCTCAACTGAGGCGTACATTGTTAACAGCTCGCATGTGGATGGGTTGCGCAGTGTTCTGTCGGCGTACTTCTGGAGGAGGGTTCTACGCACCACGGGTAGAACTCAACGATGCTGGGAAGGATCCCTACTTTCCTGATGGGACTTGGTGTCATAACGACGGAGGACAAGACTACTATTGCCTGCAACACCATTGTTTACCAGAGGCAAGTTATTTTAAAGATATATATCATTCGTAGTTAAAATGTAAATAATTTCATATACTTTTCTATGAGTTTGCGTGTATTAGGTATTATATTACGCAAAACAAACGCATTCACAATTATAATATTCTCTCTACTATTTTCTCTTATACTGATCCATACTTATAAATTCGAAAGTTAGGTACTCAATCTGTCTGTCACGCTTTCATGACCAAACGACTGCGCCGATTTCAATGAAATTTTACATGGAAATTGTACTTAAGTTTCTCCTTACCATGATAACTGACATATAAATTATAGTGATACATATTGAGATATATTAGAACCAATCATTGTCATCTTAGTTTCGGTTTGTGATATATAAAATATTACTAGCAAACATATATTAAAGAAAAGGGCGTATTTACATTTTGTTAAAGTTGACCTTTGTTGAGTTGAGGGTGAGACTACAAGAAGATAAACATATTAAATCTTCTGCATGCAATTCATCTGAGCACGGTTAAGGAATGAAAAAATGCTTATATAAATGCTTCTAACACATACAATCATACCAAGAGTTTCGAGGAAAAGATACAAAATGTGATATCGTTTGAATTTTAATCCCATCTCCATAGAATATTACCAAAAACACCTATAAGAAGGAAAGGTGTAGAGACAGATATAGTTGACATATTATCACATTGAGACTGTTTTATACATGGTAACAATCTTTTTTTTTATTATATAGGGGGCAAACGAGCAGACGTATGCGGTATGACTTTTCTTGAAGGTTTGAAGGTCGTAGGTATTGGTACGGGAACACTGCAGGCGACAGCTCATTCCACAGTTTGGTTGTGCGCGGCAGAAAGTTTATTTATTTATCTTAGATCTGCAGCAACTTGAATGATTGACACTAGAATCCTACGTACGTAGACGTACCTATATAGTGTTGTAAATTGACTTGAACCATTTGATGGCACAGTCTATTTACCAAAGACACTCTAATTGAATCTGCTCAAACACTTCTCATTGTTACTTTCAAACATCGATGTACTAAATATTGCCATTTGTATTTTTTTTTATAAATTAAGACTATACCAGTCAAAAGTCTCAATAATACTCGTAACATATTTTACGTGTTTAATAGCAATTAGTCAATACACATTTGAACAAAAATGTAAATCAATTGTAAAACGAACCTTGAGTAACTCACGGAAACCGTACAGACTTAAGTGATGTGAATTACTTTCTGTTTCATATACAATGTACGTAGAAAGTGTTACAGAAAGACAATTTTACGTTTTAAGTAAGTAAGTTTTAGTTTTTCATGAGTTCTTTATTCAAAATACCTTTCTTTTTTGTTGACGGAGTGAAAAATCCGCACAGGAATCTCTCACATACTAGTGTATTCTCCTGTGTGTCTCCTCAGAGACACAGGAGACAGGATGCCATGAGTATGTGGTATTTCCACTAGAAATAACCGGACTATCGGTCTCTGGCGTCCTGCTCTTAGAGGACCAGGACCATGTTATTTCCGGTCCTCCCTGCATCGACACCATACCTTTACAAGCCTTCCCCCAGGGGACATTAATTCCCCACTTCAATGTGGTAGCCCTATTGCAAATTTATACAATCATGTCACTTTCCCATCCCCTTATTCAAAGTACTTAAAGATAGTTTTATGGTATTAAATGTCAAAAACAGTTACAAATTAAATTATCCGCATTTTATTTTTCTTAGAGCATCCTTATACCAAGTTTCAAAAGCGACATTAGTTTGTTAATAAAATGTGATGTTGTGTTGTTGTTAACTCAAAGTGTCTTAAAGCCAGTGTCGTAACTGATGTTTGATAAGCTGGGTGCAAGCTTCTTTATTTGTGCACCATCGAAAATGTTTTCAAAATAGTAATATGCATCTACATTCTTTTTCACGTGCGAGGGTCTAAAGCCTAGGGCAGTACGGGCACTGTTCTAACTACGGCACTGCACAAAACTAAAGCCGAACTGTACTATTGGTCGGTCCCATTACTTCCAAATTTAGAAGTCAATAATTATTATCAAATTCACCGGTTTAAAAGGTATAATTTATGTAGTCGTGTTTACAATTTGCTTTCGACATGGCACTTTAAACATCTTGGACTGTTATCATATCAGACTATTATGTCACGTGTCATAAAGGTATCTACTAATTGCCCCTTTAAATGCTTCTATTAGCTGCCCATAAACGCGGTTGTACTGTAACGTTCCGTTACCTTTATAGTGCATTGTGTTGATATGAGTAGATTATCGTTCCTACATACTTGTATAATCTTACAGTTTGTCAACAGTGTTGTGTCATGAAATCACGTGCTTTGTTAATTCTCTAGAATTCTAGATCAATGTTTATTTTGTTTAAACTCATGAATGAATCTATCCACCTTCACATTAGGACAATTATGTTTTTTTTAATGTACATCCTACTACTATTATAAAGGCGAAAGTTTGTAAGTATGGATGTATGTATGTATGGATGTTTGTTACTCTTTCACGTAAAAACTACTGAATGGATTTGAATGAAACTTTACCACAATATAGCTTATACATCAGAATAACACATAGGCTACTATTTATAAAGATATAGCTTCGCCTCGCGGCGTTGCCCGCAGTTATCATCGTACCGCGGGTAGCACCGCGGGGTTCAGCTAGTTGTATATAAATAAATAAATAATAAATAAATAAATATTCCGGACATCTAACACACAACGCCATCTAGTCCCAAGCTAAGCAGAGCTTGTGTTTTGGGTATTAAGCAACTGATTATGAATACTTATATACTTATTTTTTTGTAAATACATACATATTATACATAGAAAACACCCAAACTCCGAAACAAACATTTGCAGATCTTACAAACATTTGGTCCGACCCGGGAATCGAACCCGAGACCTCAAGCTTAGCAGTCGCATACACTACGCCACCGAGGCAGTCAATTCGAAAGTAGGAATAGATTTTATACATTTTTAATATATAAATGACCAAGTATTTAAATAACATTGACCATAGCTAGTTAACTATTTAGTAAAACGTGTTTGTTTAATTAGTGATTAGTGTAATCGCTTTCAAGTGTTTCACTATTAAATACTCTAATTAAGTACAGTCGCAATCAAAATTATAGCCTTAGCGATAGTACAAAAACTATTAATTAGATAAAAACAATTGGTTATAAACAACTAACGTGAATATACATACTTAACGCATTTTGGCTAGTTCCTATAAGTGTGTGGTTTGTATCAGTTTTGATGATGTGAAAGTTACAAAGCAGTTCCATTCCTAGTACATAATAGTCTTTTTGGTCATTGAACAGATTATTAAATACGATAATAATTAACTATTAGCCTATAACAAAGACAGACAGATTTTCAAACAACAATGGCGTTCATACGTATCAAATGTTTTGTTCAAAGCCCTTTCAACCCGACTATGGCAAAACCAAAAGGAAGGGTATTAATTATTCATTGTATGTAGGTCTGTTTGTATATTACGCCGTAGCATCTAAACTATTGAACCGATTTTAATGAATTTGTTTAACTCGTTGGATACATCTAAATTTATATTTAAGTACTTCCGACTTCATCGTCTGTCTACCCTCTTCTTATAATTGACTACCAGAACAAAAACATAATTATGCAATAAGCCTTGTCGTAATTTATCTTTAATAGCTAACATTCATATCTTACGACTAAAAAAACATAAGTATTTATGTAATTAGTAATTACCTACGTTCTAATCTGCAATTTGTCAACAAAGGAAATACATGACAAGTAATATTAAATAATTAGACATGATTTGTAACATAGGTCAAGCCAACTTTTTGTGGCTAAGAGTCTCCCTGGAGATCATCTTAATAGCGAGGACTGTCGTAGTTCATCATCTTCCTAGCCTTTATTATTCCCAAGGTTATTTGGGGTCAGCTACTAGTTCACCCGATTTTACTTGGATATCAATTTTTCCACGGAGCGACTAGCATCGAACCTCCGCGACCCTGAGGGTGAACTGAAATCAAAGATTGAAAATTTATTGTCTTATATGGGCCGTCATAGTTAAGCCAAGTAAACTAACTCATGGTGCCGAGATGCGGAGACATCTGCAAGGAATTTCCGATATCTGTTTCTCGATACAGTATGTTTAGATTAGCATACAAAGGATGCCTTTTATTTTAGTGGAGAATAAACGTTATTCTTATTTAGAACTATATAAGGTATCTTATTTGCTGGTAAATGTATAGCAGTTAATAAATGATGGTCTCGAGAACATAACAAAGAGTCTAAAGAAAGAAGAAAAGTGTTTGTTTTTTATGAAAAAGAACACACACACATCTCCTATTAAAATAACTATGAAAATAATATAATATATAAAAACAAGGAATTAAAGATGTTTAACATTCCAATGGCTATTAAATAATAATAATAATAATAATAAATATTTCGGACAATTAACACACAACGCCGTCTAGGCCCAAGCTAAGCAGAGCTTGTGTTATGGGTACTAGACAACTGATATAAATACATATATACTTTTTTTTTGTAAATACATACATATTATACATAGAAAATACCCAAACTTCGAAACAAATATTTGCAGATCATACAAACATTTGGACCGACCCGGGAATCGAACCCGAGACCTCAAGCACAGCAGTCGCTTACGCTACCACTCGCGCCACCGAGGCAGTCAATATTATCATAGTTTTAATGTCCTAGTTATTTTTTAATTTCTGCATATGAAATAAATTTGACAAGTTACTTTATCCCTTACGAAAGCAGGAAAGAGGATTAATGAGAAAGCCTTATCATTAAATGTGCTTCACTTTTATTATTAGATAATATTTAGAATAAGAGTGCGTCAGTTGGCAATAGATTGTGCGAAGTCTTTGTTTAATTGACAAATATTATGCCATATTGTACAGTTTTCCATGCGTCATACAATCTCAAAGTTATATGCTGATTTATGATTAAATTATGCCTAATTTATCACAGTTTATCTAGACGTTTAAATTGTCCCCATGATCAATTATCTATGCTTGTATATTCAGCTAGATGTGACGCATATTTCGATGATGTGACCAGTGAACATAAACTTTGATTAATCTGTAACGCACCGATATACACGTACGTAGACAAGTAAGCTATAAAAAATAAAGTAACTTATTTAACTTAGAACATGGAAATACCTAACAAGGACTTTTTCGGCTTTCCAAATATCATCCTTTATACTTAGTAATGTTTAACGGGAAACAATCTTTCTTCTGTATTTGGTTAATTAAAATGAAGTTTTCATAATAACAGTAATCATACTCGTAACATTATTAATAACTAACTTAACTAACTTTTAACAGGTAAGTACACTGCGTTAAACGTCAGTTACATTATTTATTAAATAAATTAAATATTTTTATCTAAACTTAAACATTTTTCTTGCAATCGATTGAAAGTCTATTGAAATAGATTAGAAAAATACTCAAAAATTATTAGGGTGGTAGATATACAGGGTCGAATTTTGAAATGCCACTTGAAGGGAAAGTACTCTTAATATTGTAGATAGAAAATTTTACTCAAAGAGAACATTCCTTTATTTTTGATAACAAAAACAAAACCGACTAAGTTCAAAGAGTAAACTAAAAAGCAATAAATAAATTTACTTCGCACAAAGTAATAGGTATTTTCATTTAGTTCAATAGAAATGATTAAATAATTATGTAGTATAATTATATAGAAATGAATTCCTTAGATGAATACATTTGTATATCTAAGAAAATGGAGCCTAATTCGAACAACTAATAACCATTACCATTTTTTGTTAATAATTTAAAATTTCGTGGTTTTCCTCTTATTTGATTTATCAAGTTAGAGAGATTTTATCCTTATCCCCTGACCCTAACGATCAATGGAATAAAAGTACAGGGTGTAATTTTTACAGACTGTAGTCGGTTCGACTCTCGGGTGTGGCAAGCGGATTTTCGGAATCTTTGAAAGCATTTTTCTTTTTTTTTAAAAATAATGTTTTCTTTATATCTACAGTTTGTATCTATTTTCTATCTGCAGTATTAAGAGTACTTTCCTTTCAGGAGGCTTTACAAAAATGTAACGTACAGACTTCTTAGATAAAAACATAATAAATAACCTATATGAAATTTCAAGCGAAATCTAAGAACATAAATTTTGTTACAAAATCACTGTTGATTTACATATATCGAAAAACAATAAACAAGGTTTACTCTTGAATCCATTTACATGTAAATTGCATATTGTCGATAAATGCACGGCAACACGCATGTGCAGTAGAACCTAAAAAATACCGAAGCCTTTTTTTTATTATGATTGAAAAAAAATCGATGTAAAATTTGAAGCGAAATGTAGGAACATAAATTTTGTTACAAAATACCAATTATTGCATACGGTGCTCCCACACAGCAGTTAAATAACGTTAAAGAATGTTGCTTAACATTTGTTATTCCTATTTTTTTAACAAATTATAACAAAAGTTATGTTATATGATTTGATATAACAAAATGTTACAAATAATTACAACATTACATAACAAATTATAACTTTTGTTGTATAACACCATCCGAGCCTCAGCAGGACATTAGCGGAAGAACGCGGGAAGGAGGTGCATTTCTCTTTCCGATTAGATTTAGGAGATATTCAAAATCTAAACTGTTCATTCTTAAAATATCGTTCAAACAGCCATTAATATCCAAAATCATCCAAATATTCTGCTCGCAGAGTTCGACGCATCCAGTAAGACCGCCTTATCCTTTTTTTCAAACAAAAATAATAGCCAAACCAATTAGCACTTCGTCCATTGAGCCACTACCAGCTTTCTCGAAAAGCAGACCCAAACTGATTGTTACAGAATGTTATATGATGTTATACAACGAGTTTAATCAGTGTGGGAGAGTTTGCAACATATAAAATTCTTCACATATTGTAGTGTATGTTAAAAAATGTTATAGTGCTACACAATGTTTATAATGTTATATAACCGATGTGTTGGAAAACGTTATCGAAAAACAATACACAAGGTTTGATCATGAATTCATTTACATGTAAATTGCATATTGTTGATAAATGCACGGCAACACGCGTGTGTATTAGAACCTAGAAAAGCCTCAAACGGAAGCGGACAAGGGCACGTGTTGTATTCCACCAAGGTACTTGTTAATTGACGACAGATTGCGTTTAATTGCCGATTATTATTATATTCTTTCAGCGTCATGTTCATAAACTCATACTTCCGACTATTCCACCATAACACGAGATGTAGTGACCTATCGCTTATTACAACAACAGAGCGGAATTCTTCCTGTAATTTAATTTCAAATATTTAAAAACTACGAGATTACAACAATTTTCCAAAAAAAAATGTAATATGTATATTTTATACTAGCTGATCTACGCAACCTCGTTTGCCTCTTATATAGCCCGTAGCATGAAAATTTTCGCAAAATAAGTAACTTTTCTGGTTGATTTTAACACCTTTTGTCCGAAAAACCCAAATATCTTACGGAACCCTATTTTTTTCCAAAATAAAATATAGCCTATGTTACTCGTGGATAATGTAGCTTTCGAATGGTGAAAGAATTTTTAAAATCGGTCCAGTAGTTTTTGAGCCTATTCATTACAAACAAACAAAGTTTTCCTCTTTATAATAATAGTGTAGATAAGTAGTTAGATCCTAAAATCCTAAATGCGCAAAGTAGACACTTTCTCTGTTAAGGCCACGTTCCGGTTAAGGCCTACAAAGTACATGAAAATAATACTTTTAGTTTTTTTTGCATCTGATACGTTGTCATAATTCAAAGATATTTGTTATGACAAGCATAATATGGATAATATTTTCAAAAAAGGTTACTTCAAACTTTATTTAACTTTAACATAAATAACACACAAGGTACCTAACACATTATTTGTTGCTAGCTATTGCTTCTATACAACCGTTCATTTCTTATATTATCCCCTTTGAAGTGAAATCACTAAAACCCTTTTTTAGTAAGTGCTAACAACATAAAAGCAGCAGCTACTAAATTAACCCCAGCCGTTAAGCCTTTGTGTTCAAGAATCAGTCAGACTGGGCAAGTAATTTTATGTGTAGAGAAAACTTACAATCCTAATCTTTAAAACCTATTAGATATCTGATAGTTTACTTGGATTGATTTCAATTTAAACCTTTGAGTTGAATCGAAATCAATCTAAGCTCCGGTAATTCAAATCATCTCAGTGCATTTAGTATTAGGAGTTTTGTTTTATGTTTTTATGTTTGTATTTTTGACGTGTTCAAGTGCCTTTTGGGGCCTATGGAAATAAATGATTTGAGTTTGAGTTTGAGTTTGAGTTCATTCATTTCGGAATAGGAATCTGTAAACGGCAAACTCGAGATGACGACGCCAGTAATCTACTGCAACGCGATTGTGGTAGTTAATTCCTTTAACATGTTTATAATTTTTTACATTTACTACAAGTCAACAGTCTACCATCGCTAAAAACGTTTAAAGAAAAATTCGATCCACTTTATTAAGTTTAATAATTAACCTTCAAATTAAAATCTATTGGAAAAAAATTTAGCTGATATTGAAAGAAAATTGCGACTGAATTCTGTCTCCCGAAATACAGGCTATGCCTAGTTTGGGAATCAGTGCCAATACCTGGTACTGATACACAATCAAACTGTCAAGTGATTTTATAGCATTGTGCATTTTATATATTTAATGGTGTTTGTTTCACATCAACTTTGGTGTGAAATAAACATAGTATTATTGTTATAATCGCTGAATTCCTTAAACAGGTACATGCATTAAACTTTATCTGAATGTGTTGATATACCACTTTTTTAATAAATTAGTTTAGGCAACTACATATTTTTCTCCGAAACTAAAACTTTATCACATGACACAAAGATTGCGCGGTCACGACTCATGTATAATATAGTTACGAATTATAATAACTGAAAATATATACAAAGTACAATCATACAATGTTTACGATACATTGTTAAATGATAATGTAATAATAGACTACAATAATATCTAACGTTGTACATGATAGTACTAATAAAATTGATATAATTTTCACATTTCAAGGGTAATGAAAAAGAAAAATAAATTGATTCACATCTGGCGTCAATATGCTACCGCACATGCTATTAACATGCGATATATTATTTTTATTTCTTTTCAAATGTGTGCAGTTTACATTTTTTTTCAGATCGAAGATGAAAATATATTTTAAATCACCTTCTAATATAATAACTGGAGATGCTGGTATTTTCGATGTGGCACATAAAATGACGTTTGCATTAATAGAATAAATATACAGATGTGTGTTTTGCTTTCGACTCATCAAAACATTTGGTACAAATCATTAAAAGAAGGACTCCTAAATCTGCTCTTTTATACTTTCTTCTTGTCATCATTACTTATCCTTATTATGCTTTCATGCCAAGTCCTCGGCTTCAGATTATGTTTCCGGTTAGAACAAAATGGAATGCCAGAATATCTTAATTAATTCTGAAAATCAGTCAACATTATATTCCTACTATCTATATATATATATAAAAACGTTATGTTGGTTTGTGTACGCTTCAAAAACTCAAAAAGTTCTGCATCGATCGAGCTGAAATTTTAGAATGATATATAATCCGCATCAAGGATTGTTTTTATCTAATTTTTGCATCAGTCACATATCCGCGACCGCGAAAAAACACGAAAAAACCGACATAAACGCGGGCGGAGCTGCGGGCAACAGCTAGTTTCTTATAGATATTAAAAGGTTGGTTTAAGCTACTGATATATATATAATTTTTCCAAATCAAATATACGAGTATTATTTTATCTACAGAACTTCAAGATGACAGCTCAGTGGCATATATGGGAGCTACCTAACAATGATGTAAGGGGTCCCTTTAATGCGCGTGCGTTGATCACTCCTGACGACGCATATGCAGCAGCAGCGATACGAAAGTACTTTTCCTTGGACGACACTGGAGTGCCTCTCGTTCGATCAGCCTTACCACCGCAGATACCTGACGAACCTGAAGGAAATTGGGAAGTCGTGGACTACGTAGACATTGCCGAAAAACAACCCGCTTGACAAACATTTAAAAGTGTACTGGTTTTGTTCACATGTATAGATTGCGTATCTATTTTTTTAAACTTAATAAGAAATTGCATGTTTTGAAACAATTCTATTGTGTAGAAATACCTTCCGTCGCGGTTATGTCGTAAAATATAATTAATCTTGGTAATGCTTATGTCATAGTTTTAAGAAATATTATCTTGCCAAATCATGCAATGTTATATTATACATAAATCCTACTTAGTTGTAATTTGGTGCTACAGGTGCCTTGTTACCATATAAATGCATTTACTAGGATTTAGGCGCTGTTACAGTATTATATGAGTACTAAGAATCTTTAGATTTATTAAGTTATTTATTAAGTTTAGTAAGAAGGTAGGTTAGTAAAAAGGAAAATTAGTATAATTTGATTATTTCTAGCATGTAATAATGGATTAGGTAAGTATAAGAAATTGAACACCCATTGAATCAATGGTTAAATAGGTTCAAGCTTCAATACTTTTGAAGATATAAGAAATTACTGAATAAGAAAGTATATTTATTTAGTTTTTAACGTTAAGCGTCGGTCCCGGTTGTCATGAACAGCTATGGCAATCGTTATTGGGAAGTCAGTGCCCTCAAATATACTGACAACTAGTTCAACCTTCGAATTCAGTTCGCCCTCAGGGTTGCGGAGGTCAGATGCCAGTCGCTCTGTGTAAAAACTGATATTCAGGTAAAATCGGTTGAACTGGTAGCCGACCCCAAATAATATTGGGAATAATAAAGGCTAGGAAGATGATTTATTTAGTTTTTAAGGAGAAGCTTATGTCAATCAGTGGACTGTTTAAGGATGATGATAGCATTTAGCAAATCAAGTTACCAGATTAGCCATTTACTATACGAATAGTGCCTATAATTGTGATCCATATTATCTTATAAATACTATGTAATGTAGTTCACGTTTTGGAACTTTCATCAGTTGTTTCACTTACATGTAGAAAAGTTCTGATAACACATATTCTAGATGTCATTATCGTAAATATTAGTAATTAATATAAATAGTCTAGATATCATTGTCGTACATATTAGTAATTAATATAAATTAAGATCGTTGAACTCAGAAATAGACGTATTACGTGTTTCTGAATGTTTAAGTTAGTAGGCGGTTTTTATCTATCCACCCTGTTATTGTATAACGGAGTGGGCAAACGTGCAAATGAGTCACCTTCTTCTTCTGCCTCGCCTTATCCTGTTACGCGGGGTCGGTTTTCCCAATCATGCGACGCCATTTACCTCTATCTCGAACGTCTATTTCGTGGAGTCCTAATACTTTCATGTCCTTCTGTACATTCGTCATCCTGGTAGTTTGAGGTATTGCAAATGAGTCAGCTGATGTAAAGTACATTTTTGCATTACATTATTTACATTACCGGATCTAAGAGTCTAAGTCGTCTAGAAAAATCATTTGTTCCAATACAAAAGAAATATTTGAATCCGATTGCTGTTTCCAGTCATTAGTGTTATCAGTAGTTATGAACATCTAAATAATACTACTAAGAAATATAATTCCCTAGATATTTTCTCTTATTAAGGAAGAATTCATGGATTTCAGATATGCACGTTTCTATAATTACCTACACGAACAATAACTAAACACAGCCGTAGTTCAACTTACTATGAAACTGTAACCTAACCATAGATATCAACCTAAACAACGAATTATAGACGTAACGCCTTTTCTATGAGAAGTGCAAACAATTTTAATAAATTTTCACAGAATTTTGATATAGACTTGTTTAGTATAGGGTGTTTTTTTAAGCTAGATAGAACTTTAAATTGTAAAAAGTAACACAAAAAAATAAATTTTGATGAAACTTTTTTTTTTATTTGTTTCAGTATACTCTGACAAATCATCATGAATAGACTCACGCTTGAACAACGCTACGAAATTATCCAAATTTACTTTGAAAATCAGCTCATTTTTGAAGAAATAAGGTCCGATGATGCCACCAGCGTGAAAACCGCACCATACGGTGCATTTTTCTGGATGTAATGGAGTCTGTAGGGTCTGTTGTGGATTGGTCTCACTCCATATGCGGCAATTTTGCTTATTAACAAACCCGTTAAGCCAAAAATGCGCCTCATCGCTGAACACAATTTTGCGATAAAACAGTCGTCTATAAGTTGCGCGAATCGACGACTGATTTTCAAAGTAAATTTGGATAATTTCGTAGCGTTGTTCAAGCGTGAGTCTATTCATGATGATTTGTCAGAGTATACTGAAACAAATAAAAAAAAAAGTTTCATCAAAATTTAATTTTTTGTGTTACTTTTTACAATTTAAAGTTCTATCTAGCTTAAAAAAACACCCGTTACCAGCGGGAACACGGTTAGGAGGATATTAGATCATTAATTTTTTGAAACATGTTTCTACTATTCTTTTATTTTGTGTTACTGGTTTACTTTCTTGGCATTTCTTTGTATACATTGTTCTACGTATATAATCATGTGTTATTTCTTACGTGTCATTACATGTGTACTGCATTTTTATTTTAATTAAAGTCGACAGTTCTCCCCAGAGTACTACATGCAGAGACTTTTAATTAGCAATAGTTATATATATCATTGTTATGTGTATGTAAGTCTTTCCAAGAATAAATAAATAAATATAGTTATCAGTTGTTTAATTACATTAAAATATATAGGTATTTTAAATGTTATTTTCTCAACAAAACGACCTCTGGTTGCTGTAAAATTGAAGCCTTGCATAAATATTATAGGTAACATAGATAATTGTACTGTGGCGACTTCCACATATAACACAACTATAACCTACTACAGCGCCATCTACCGAAGATACACTGAACTACGAAGTAACGCACTACACGGAGTAACTACAAATCCTGAATCGCGAAATAAATAGTTCTCACGCCGATTATCATATATACAACATCCCAACATCAACTGTTGGGCAGTAGCCCGCCAGGCCTGGTCGGAGGATCCTTCCTTAGTGTTGGGTGGAACATGATATCCGTTACCCCACAGCACTAAAGTTTTAAAGAAAAAGAAATATTAGTCTATATTCATAAATAGCAACACTGTAACACTTATACCTTTTTAAAAACCATAGAGTAAAATGTTTTAGTTTTATTACAGTTTTATGCTACCATAAAATAGATTGCCTTACTTCAAGACCTTCGTGTAGTAAACAACATGATATGCATATAGGTAATTTTATCTTGTATTGAGTTTTTATAATAACCACTTTATGCTGCCTACTTCAAAACGTTTTAGTATTTTGTTTTTGGCTTGTACCCATAGTGGGTCTGTAAACAGAATTTCAACGTTGCTTGAAACATTATTTATTTTTAATAAAGATTAACATTACAATTTCTGTATTTTTTTTTAATTGAAACTTTATCAAAGTTTTATAAGGTACCTTTATATATATTAAATAACGTATGCAGCACCTAACTTTTGGCTAATAACGTATGCTTTTTATGGTTTACAAATTAAAGTAGCCATTACGTGTCACTAATACATTATTCCAATGGACTTTAATGTTCACATAAATTAGTGTCAAAGTAGGTATACATTACCTGTGATTGAGTGATGTTGGTTTACGCATACGATACGACGTTTTTTATTGTAACTCCTCACAATATTTATGGCACTGAAGATAAATTAGATATGTGTTTAGAATAAATTTTGCAGGAGATATTTAACTAAGCTACATGGTTTTGTTCAGATGCCGAAAGATGTTTTAAATTCAGTGATGTCATCCAAGTTTGACTGTTTTTTTTTACTGAAATCGTTATTAAATTACTTATTTAAACTTATTACAAGATTAATTTTACGTATCCATTTTAAGTTTGACTGCCTCGGTGGCGTAGTGGTAGCGTATGCGACTGCTAAGCAAGAGGTCTCGGGTTCGATTCCCGGGTCGGACCAAATGTTTGTATGATCTGCAAATATTTGTTTCGGAGTTTGGGTGTTTCCTATGTATAATATGTATGTATTTACAAAAAAAAAAGTATATAAGTATTTATATCAGTTGTCTAGTACCCATAACACAAGCTCTGCTTAGCTTAGGACTAGATGGCGTTGTGAGTTAGATGTCCAGAAGATTTATTTTATTTTATTTATTTATTTTATTTATTTGTTTTATTTATTTAAGTTAAGCCTTTTGAACTCTGCCCACCCAACCCAGATGACAATATACCACGCTGGCCAGATGAGTTGGTTCTGGGTGTGCCACGTTTTTCTTCTCTTTGCATTAATGTTCGTCCTGCTTAGTTCAGTTATACACTAAATTCTTAATATTTCACCACTCCGAAACTTACTAATTAAACACCAATTACTAAAGTACAAGGTTCCGTCGTGATAAAGCGGGCTAAGGTATACTGAAAGACTTTTATATTCTAAGGGTATTTCTAAAAATTTTTAGTCTTTAAAAAGGTACAAGGAAACTGCCTAAACTATAAGCAAGCTAAGCATCAATTTTCTTTTAATTTTTACGAATAACTAAAACAAATGCTAAATTGTCTGGGCGACCACAAATATTTTTCCTTTTTTTGACGCGGTCTCATAAAGTATTTTAGTCAGCTTTTCTTTTTCTCCATCTCATAAAATTGTGTATGATGACGATGACTCAAACACTCCCTATAACTAGTAAAAATATTGCATCTACTTTATTACATATGACAATAATACCTAATAGTATAATTTATCTAATACTAGCGTTTTCCCGCGGTTCCGCCTCAGTGTATGTATGTCGGTTGTCGAGGTAAATACGCCTACATCTTATTCTCATGAATAAACTATTTTAGTGTGAAGTTTCATTTGAATCCGTTCTGTGTAGTTTTTGCGTAAAAAAGTAACAGACATCCATACATCCATCCTCGCATTGTTTTTGTATTTTTATTAAAAGCATGATATTTACTGAATTTATGTATTTCTTCCTATTAATAATTAGTGCAAAGTGTTGTTATACATAAACGGGCTTACTTATAAATATTTAAAATCCGACAGTCGTATTTGATTCTGTATTATGCCTGTACGCCCTAAGAACAAATAAAAAAAACTTGAGAGGTGTCAAGGGACACCCGTATGGAACGAAGTTCGAAATAGAAAGACGATACAAATATTATATTTACTTCAATATTTTACGTAATTTCTAGTTTTATGATATATGTCTACACAATAATATTAATAATAATAATAATGATAATGATGATAATGGTGAAAATGATGAAGATGATGAAAATGATGAAAATGATGAAGATGATGAAAATGATGAAAATGATGAAGATGATGAAAATGATGAAAATGATGAAAGTGATGAAAATGATGAAAATGACGAAAACGATGAAGATGATGAAAATGATGAAAGTGATGAAAATGATGAATTGATGAAAATGATGAAATGATGATTATGATAATAGTGATGATAATGATGATATGTATATATAAAAGTTCGAAATCTTATCTATCTATGTCAACAAATTATGTCGCGACAATTTCCGTCTAGCCCCCTTCGTTTTTTCGTTCATATCGCGCGATAAGGAACTTCGTTCCAACACACAGAAGTGCACATAAGAATAGTCTAGGAATAACGTAGGAATAGGTACAGCCTGACTCCATGCCAACACGAAAAACTTCTAAAAACCTTTTGCAGTGGCACACATTGCGTCAACATCTAAGATTGAGTAAACATCTACAAGGATATAAAGATTACGATCAAATTTAAAAAAGATACTTCTTGGAGTTCACCTTAGACAGCACCTGCAGCAATTCTTCCGCTCTAAATTTCAAATATAGTAGATAGTTCTTAACTAAGAATGCAGTTAAAGGCAGGTGGTATACTTAACTAAGGAGATATGGTAATCACAACGAACATGGGCGTTCTCCCTATTAGCCACGTAATGGTAAGAGCACCATATTTCATTGTATGGTGCCGCGCAAAACAATAGACACAAAAAGGTATTGTAAAGACGGATGAACGATTTACACACAATATACGTACATATTTCTTTGTCACTAAAAGAATTTATATCCGTTGACGAAGAACATTAATATTAAAAACACGTAACAATATTAAACGTCTTGAAGAATCGTAATTTAAAGTGTACAAATTAATTATGTCACGTGTGAAAACTGATTTTAAAATAGATTCACTCTGCGTGATAAGCTTTATTGATAACCCTTCGATCGCAGTTCAGACAGAGTTAAGACAAAGCAGATGTTACAAAAATTTGAAAGCCTGCCTGGCTTTAAAATTTAAAAGACTACAGCACCCTATATTATATTTTCATTAGGTACGTGGTATAGCCACGCTGATTTCAGCACGAACGGGTCGGCTCGACCAGTGCGGCACGACAGTATACCAACCAAAAATGACAGCAATTGTTCTGTCATGTTTCGTTGATGAGTGCCGGACCGGAGGCCCAATTATGAAGCAGCATCTCAATAGTATCTCATAGTCTGGGTCACCATGCTGCATAGTTGCATTCGAAAAGAGTATGGTGACCACTACTCTTGGATTCTGATCATTTTGGCAGGCTCATGAAAACAATAACTAACAGCACTAATTAGCACTGTTGAGTGTGGGCTTAACAGAGATCCGTAAGAAGTTATACATAATTTGTATTGTACACTGTACACCGCGCACACTGGCTCGAGTCTAGTTCGAGAATAATAGACACAACATTTTTTGGTGATAGCAGTCTTGATGAACACTTCTCAATTGTTATATTAAATAAAACATGTACCTACCTCATAAACTACTCAGACATCGAATTCTTTGCGTGCTAACCGTATTTTTGAGTTCTAAATTTAAATATAAGCACTGAATGTTGGAACAGCCAGAAAACATTTGGTCCGTTTTATTGGTGTCAATAAAACGCAGTCGATAAAATAAAAAAGGTTATAAACTAAAAGTGTTTTCCATAATTTTAAATTCTGGTAAGAAGCTCGCGTATCAAAAGCTATTTAATTTATTGCTTTTTTCTACAATTTTAACAACTCATGGTCATGCGAATAAAAATAATTACCAATACTAATTTAAATTCACATGTATTCTTCATTTGTCTTGTCTTTGGTCCGTAACGTTGTGGTCGTGCATAAAATAAATTTTAAGAAGTTTAATTTGAATTCACTATTCTATTAACGCATAAATAAATTTTTGTAGTAATATAATGTTTGATGACTTCTAACCGTCATTAGCATTAGTACAAAGTCCCCCGCATTTATTCATTTATGTATCTATGTATTCAAATAAACTCAAAAACTACAACATGATTTTAATACGGTTATCAATAATAGACAGAGTAATTTGCTATAAAGGTTTAGATATTTCATGAGTTAATTTTTTGTGTAATTTTGTTGAACTATAACAATATATGTTGAAAATCTCGTCAAATGTCAACTTGCCTGGGCATCAAAAATACTTTAAATAATATAACACATATTGGAAATCATTAAGTGATGCCACCTTACATCAGAAAAAATATACGTTTAATATAATAAGTTTATATGTGTTTCTAGACTTCGATCGTAGAGTGAGTGCGTTGAAGTCTTCAGTGAGTCATGGCGGGTGCTGCATGGCGGCGGTTGGCTACTGATTAGATGAGAAAATACGTTCTGCTCACATTGACGTATATGCTAACTGCTTAAGCTAAACATTTTAGGAGCTTGAATAGGCGTAGAGTACTTACAATATTCGTAATGTCCCTTAAAGCATCTATTGATTCGATTGTACCTACATGGGACAGTGTTTAAAAATCAGTATTTCTATTGTCTGTATAGTCACGTGAACGTTTCCAATACGGTATAAAAGGTAATTCAAACTCATTTTACGGTAACTCACTTAATTGTTGAAACAACTCTCATTACCCAGTTCACGTAACTTCCGCTTCAAAAACTTAAATTGGATGGTTTATCTAGGTAAAGTGTGAGTATAGGCAGACAGTAAATCAGCTTTACACTAACTTGCGATAAAGGATTGATTTTAAATTGAATCTAGATTTCAATATATTTTAGAATAATTTACTGTACTGCAACACGCACACCGGCTGAGATTCTTATTCATATGATGCACTCCACATTGTTCAAATAGCTGGTAAGGGTGCTTGGAACTAGAAAAACCATAGACTCTGTAGGGCACAGTAAATTACAAGTCACATAATATTAATTAATTATTTAAATTATCATCATCATCATCAGCCTACCGCAGTCTACTGCTGGATATAGACCTCTCTAATTGCACGTCACTTGGCTCGATCCTCGGCTTCTCGCATCCAGCTCCTGCCAGCCGTCTTGCGCAGATCATCACTCCACCCTCAACTATACTGAATAGTTATAACAAATTTAAGCTCTTACAAATAAATAAAGTCAAAAACTTCAAACTCAAACTCAAACTCAAATCATTTATTTCCATAGGCCCCAAAAGGCACTTGAACACGTCAAAAATACAAACATAGATGAATACAAAACAAAACTCAAGTATGCAAAACCAAATTCAGTGATAAAAGGTACTAATACTAAATGCACTGAAATGATTTGAATTACCGGAGCTTAGATTGATTTCGATTCAACTCAAAGGTTTAAATTGAAATCAATTTAAGTACCAGCTCCGATGGTTTTTGCATTCATGAGAAGAACTGGTGAGAAACTCATGTGCACCATCTTTTCAAATAATTCATACATACATACTTTATACTTTATACATACTTTAAAAGAATAAAAACAATTTCCAAGCCCACGCTAGCCAAGTGCGGCGACTGACAAGACAACGTTGTGGCTACGTAATCTTGACGTTGATTGTTTACTAAGCTTCACACCGTTATCCTATGATAACAACCGGGAACGACTGCTCAACGTGACCTCCGAATCACGGAGACCATAATATGTAACTAGCGACACCCATCCAGTTACTGATCGCGCCGTCGTTGCTTACCCTTAGGTAACTGTTTCTAGTCACCGAGTGCAACTGGGCTATGGGCACCTGTAGTAGAAGTAAGTAGCTACTATAATTTAATATATAAAATTCTGGTGTCGCGGTGTCGGCTGGACCGATTTTTATGAAATTTTGTGTGCATTTCGGGTAGGTCTGAGAATGGGCAAACATCTATTTTTTATACCCCTAAATTATAAGGGTGACTCACCCCACTCTTTTTTATTTTCATGGTAAAACTACGTTTGACGGGTCAGCTAGTATTTGTATAATATTTCTTGCTCAGTGCACATAATTGATTCAGAAATATTTTTTTTTTTTACCCGATTACGCCGAAGCCAAATGGATAGGTAATATTTTTGGCAGTCTGCTTATTTTCCACCATAATAAATTGGTAATAATGGCCCGGGAGACATGGGCTATTTAAATATTTACAATAGTCTTACGTAGTCGGGTTATAGTTTTTAAATCTTTTTCTTTTTTGTATATAATATACGTATATTTACTAAATAAGTAGGTAGTATCTGTGTTGATTTGAGTTACAGAACCCTAATGCAAAGTATGTTTAGTATATTAAGGTGCGTCAACATCTAAACTAATAACTACTAACTAATGAACAACTAACATCTAAGTAATCAAGATCTGAGCTTCTAAGCAGATGCCTATTTCCAACTAGAACACTACTAAAGGAAGGAACAAAAACGTTTTATTAGGTTAGGAGGAAATTCCAATCACTATTATTTTGTCACAATTCTCAATAATTTTCCTTAACCTTAAACTTTTAGAGTCAGTGGTTTTGATTTTCCTTCATCTCGGGAATTACAACAATAATAATAATTAAGAGCCTCATACTAAGAACAACAACCCAAGGAAAGTGAAAACGGTTTTATGCGCAAGAAACTTTTGTTTTGCCTTGAGAAGTTAAATCAATAATAATAAGAATCATTATTTTCTGTTCACAGATGTACTATGTAGCACAGTGTAGATGATTAATCAAAAAATACATCATTTACAACAAATATTTGTGAGAGACTAGTGCCCGAGATAGGTATTAGAATACCTGTTTTACGGGTCACTAGACCCCAACGAAATTATAGAACAAGCTCATTAGATCAAATACAACACGAATGACATAATCAATGAATGACGAGATAGAATACTAGGGTAAGCATTGGAGGATCCCGTTATGGAGGATTGGCTCGAGAGGCGTTATGGGACCCTCTCATACCGGCTGACGCAGGTGATCACTGGAAAAGAATGTTTCGGAGATCGCCTGTGTCTGATACGCAAGGAGCCAACGCCTGAGTGCCACCACTGCGATGGCCAGACCGTAGACACGGCGCTCCACTCGCTGGCAGAATGTCCGGTGTGAAGGGAGCCGAGGCGTGATCTCGTGGCGACCATTGAGGTGGGGTTTCTCTCAATCGGTAACATGATTGCGGCCATGTTTCGGAGCAAGAACGCGCGAGATTCCTGAGTTAGGCTTGCCAAAGAGACGGCGGAGCGGGATCGGGCGAGGTTTAGAAGTCTCCCTGCCCGCCGGACCCGAATACGGAACAGGTACAGCAGGCGACTCAGGCGACAGAAATCGCAGAACGAACTCCGTCCTCCATAACTGCAAACCTGGGGGTGACATATGAGGCCAATTGTCACCCTAGCAGAAGCAGGCTTAGGTGGTGGCGCGGACGCTGCGGAGCATGCGCGCCCCAAAGGACAGTAACGGAAACATCGGGGTTCCCCCACACAGCACCTACCACTAAAAAAAGGGTAAGCATACGATATATACTGCATCATAGTCAAGACTTTTACCAACACCAGACTTGCACCAAAACATTACTGTTTTCTTGGGGGATATCTCTATAATAAAATAAACACATCGCTAGGTAGTAATAAAAGGATCTGACACTTGAAAATAAAAACACTATTGACATCATTTGCTTCTTACACTTTATTCAAAAAAGTGCTTATGAGTCTTGTGTTTAGAAAAGTATTACTCTATTTTGGGTAATAATTTGAGAAATTCGAATCAGCAAGCGTCATGACATACGTTTTCCATTTATCCTTAGAGTGTTTTTAATACTAGCTACTAACATGTTTCCTCTTGAAACAAGACTATCATATACAAAATTTAACCCATAATTTTACTATTCCTACACTAGTCCAAAACTGAAGTTGAAATAGTAAAGTTTTAGTACTGAAGAACTGAAATTTGTATTCTATGAGTTGATGAACTTGCGATTGCATTAGAGAAATATGCTAAACACAAAAGCAATAATTTGTTTTCAGCCTTTGTCATTATGAACGAGAACTTCTGGGTTTACGTGTGTGATTCTATATTTGCCACCACAAACTTTTACACACATGCTCACGTAGAAATAATTTCTTAAAATATATATATCTTAAATTTTATTTCATTATTAGTAACATAGCTTTGATAGACAATCATATTATTTTTGAAGTGAAACTTCTTTATCGGGGTTGTCAAAAAATTAAGTGTAACATTTTTTCGTTACGCGTAACATTTATCCGTTACGTTACGTGTAACATTTATCCGTTACGTTACGCGTCAAATTTATAAAATAAAACAAAAAACATTTTCAAACACAAACAGGACCAAATTAATACTACAATGAAATATCACATTACAAACAATATTATTTTATTTAGTCCACAATGTAAATAACTACACACATCACATTCCACAAACTTACTTCAATCACACCACAGATCGCGAAATATTTACTCAGGTCTCGCTCCTTAACTTTTATTGCACTTGAAATAAGAATTGTCACGAATATTGCTGGTTTATAAGTCTTTTGTCGTTATACCTTACGTCGACATATGATATTTATTTTTTGAAAAATAACGTCATAAAGAAGTTTCACTTCTTACGAGTGTACGCTAGTACACGCAACTTTTTTTTTATTCAGGTATTTTTCGTCAAAGAATAGTAATAATAATGATATTAACGTACTGTAAATTGACAATTCTTGGTTATAAATTAGTGAAGTTAACATTTGTAACCGAACTAGGCAGTGCCTGTATTTCGGCTATCAGCGACAATCCTATCAGCGTACCCCTTCCTAAAAGGCCGGCAACGCACTTGTGACGCCTCTGGTGTTGCGGGTGTCCATGGGCGGCAGTAATCGCTTAACATCAGGCGATACATCTGCTCGTTTACCCCCTAAATAATAAAAAAGAAAGATGTAAGTAATATCATCTAATTAGATAAGTATCATTATTTATATAGCATTATTATTTAATAAGGTAAATGCTATATAATATTAAATTAATATTATATTATTAATATTATGAACAATACCGTTTTTCCTACGCAATAAACTTATTTGTTATTTGATAAATTAACCGTAATTTGCGTGACCACCAACCAGTCTTGTGTTTGGTAAAAACAAAAATCTATGACGTACTGTGGTCAATTGCAAAATGGGAAAATGAATGCGTCACAATATTAGTAAAGGGTAATAAACTACAATTGAATTATTGTAACATTGTAAAATATCAATAACATTTAGGTGCAAAATACGTTATGGGTTTCAAGTTCTACTACGTACTAAAGATATATAAAAATTACATTAGTACTGACCATACTGATTCATATTTATTACAAAAACTTAGACACAAATCTAACTTCCAGGCCACTTTCCAGCAAGGAAAAGTGCTTCTTGAATCAATAATGTTAATCTTATTGTTATCTTTTAAAAGCATATATAAATATCGAGTCCTCGGCATACTTAAATGCTAAATTAGGAGATTAAGAACTTGGTCACAAATTTTCCTTAAATATAATTCGGATTGCATTAATAAATAAGTTGAATATTATTTTCTTTTTATTTATTAATTTTGAGTTGCCAAGATTTGTTTACACCAATGCAATAAAAAATAACACAGAAAAAAGAAATGAAAAGAATGTCAGTGGTACATGTTACATGATTATAATGAAGAAACAAAAAAAGTGAAAAAGAGACAACCAAAATCAAAAACAATAAACTGCTCACATCACACTTGGTGTGGATTCGTTAATTAACAAATGTTAAAATATTGTGGATCGAAATCGGCCTTTTTTTTTTTTTCTTGACGGGGTGGAAAATCCCTTCGGATCTCTGGCTCCTCGGGAACTGAGGAGCCAGGTATGTGGTGAGTCCACTAAAAACCACCCCGGCGGCCGGTCTCAGGCGCCCTGCTCTGGGGAGGACCCGGACCAAGTTATTTCAGGTCCCCCCCAGGAACGACACCGCGTCTACAAGACTCTTTCCTGGGGGAAGTCTGAGCTTCCCCCTGCCTGTTGGCCCAACCATTAAATGTTGCGGCCTGACCGCCGTTTTGCGACCAGGACGCCCCTCTGTCGCTGACCGCATCAATCATCTACCAGAGGTCCCCACTCTCTGGCAGCTTACGGTACTGTCGGCGGCTGGTGTTGCCGGCGACGTCGCCCACGCTCGGGATCGGCCCTCTCCCGATCCCGTTCAGCGGTCTCTTTCTGGAGCATCACTGTCTCACAAAAAGAGACCACTGCGTCCCAGCCCTCCTCACCCGCCAGCATGGCAACGATGATTGCTGGTGGGGACAGGTCCCGTCCGATTTGGCCGACCAGGACCTCGCGTTCAGACGCCCACGCGGGGCAGTCCTCCAGCGTATGCTGGGCGGAGTCCTCGTCGGCCGCGCAATGGTGGCACTGTGCCGTCTCCTCGCGTCCGATCCTATTCAGATACTCACCGAAGCAACCATGCCCGGTGAGTATCTGCGTAAGTCGGTGGATCGAAATCGGCCTAGTGAGTCCATATTATCACCTTAATACGTGTTATTATTACACAACGAGTATAGGAATTAAAGGAACCTACATAACTTAGAACTGTGATAGATATATTGAGAACTCTTCATTTGTGCATCATACTGCAGTTACATGAGAGTAAGTATATCAGTCAGGTGTAAAATGTACAAAGACGACCTCATTGCATTTATATTTCATTTTTTCCAGGCAACCTTATCTATGTATCTATCTGTGGTCTGGTATTTATTAGAACTTAAGCTTCATGGTTGTCGGCGTGAAGACCACTACACTTATACTATCCATCCATTGAAATTTTATGTTTCGAAGAATTTTAGTACCAATCCTTAAATTGAATATTTAATGAAGAATGCTGTGTAGTTCAAGAGTGTGATATTTTCAGACACAGGGGAAGGTCTCCGAGGCGATGGTTCGGCGTATAATTGCTAAAATAAAGTTTTGGTGCTGCAAGAATGTTTTATGATCTTCATAAAGAGATGTACATGGAGTGGGTAAACAAATTAACGACACGGATGATGTGATTTATTGCGTGTACGTTATGTTTTGTTGAAGTTCTTTAAGCGTAGGTAGTAGGCCCTAAAAATTGGTGGTTTTATTCATTTTATTTTACTTTCGCTAACCGGATGATGGACCGACGACTTGAGAAAAATGGCTGTCAGTGAATCTATGCATTGTATTTTTATTTTATTAATATCTTGAAGAATCTATTATATTTTGAAGTGACTCTATTCTGCCTGATGGAAAACATGAGCGGATTCCAAGAATAATGGTTACCATACTCATTGCGAATGCAGACCAAACAACAATGCAGCATGGTGAGCCATACTTGCCTATTGAGAGGCTTCTGCAACATTGAGCCTCCGGCGATTTGCGTCTTGAGCAGCTATCCATGGGCGGCAATAGTCGCTAAAAATCAGGAGACCCACATGCTTGTTTGACCCTATACCATAAAACTTAGGCATTTGATGTACCTGCATATGTATGTCTTGCCAGATATTTTTATTGACTTGCAAAAGAGTTATTTGCAGAGAATATAATAGCTGGAGCAACGGAAGTTGCATTTTATATTTGTGATTTTATATAAATGAAGGTTTCATTCAATTACGTTTTCTCCATAGCAGTTAAATTACACTTTCTCACTGACTCACTTCCTTTACTGCTAACTAGTCAACAATTAAGGTGTTTAAAACACATATATTTATGTATATTTATAAGTACTACCTAGAATAGAATGTCTCACTCAACCGACAAAATCATTTTTTTTTATTATATAGGGGGCAAACGAGCAGACGTATCGTCTGATGGTATGTGATTACCGCCACCCAAGAACACCCGCAACACCAGAGGCGAGGGTACGCTATTTTCTTAAAAAATAAAAATACGTAATGATGGTTGTGCTAAAGTTACCTTTACTTAAATTTTGGTGGTTTAGATAGAGAGACTGAAATAAGAGGAAATAGAATAGGATAACCTTAAGTCTTGATAAAAACGATTACACATTTATTTATTACGTTATTAAAAATATTACAATTAAACATATGGTCGAGCTCATCGACTGAGAAGTTTGCTCCACTAATAACACCTGATAAATACTATGTTTCTCGTGATTAGTTTGGTGAAGAGAAGAAGAAGAAGATTTGGTGGAAAAAAACCCCACCGGGTGTAACCTTGGTGCCAAAAAACCTCATAAAACAAAAATAGCAAAGCTTTAAGGTTTTTATGTATACCTTCTAATTGGTGCTCCATTGTCACCTAGATACCAAATAAATATGCCTACATAATATGTAAATTTACATATATTATATGTAAATTTTAATTTGATAGGAAATGCATAATACATTTTTTAAGGAGACCTCGAAAATCTTTATCAATAAACTAATTAGGTGAACATTATTTACCATCGTACCAACGAAAAAGCAATGCGTGGAAAAAAATTTAGGATTTCCCTGCTCATTATACTCGTACAATTATAAGAAATCCTACGTAATTTATTATAAAAAGATGGCAATAACCATAATACTTAGTAATATAAAAGGTTACGATTTTTTTGTATTTAGTATTGGTGTGGATTTAAAATTCAAGTTGTAAGTAGATACATACAAGACAATTCAAGTGCCAAAACAACACTGATTCAAACGAAAATAAATCAATATAACGATTGTCAATCATTTTGGCCTTTTCCATATCACCTAAACATTATTTCAAATGATATATTAGTCAATTGGCTCAATACGATACGATTTGATCATATTATTTTCTATTTAGAAACAATTCTGATCTTTAAACTCAAGTTTGACGTACATACGGTAGGTAGATAGGCAATTAATATTCTTAAAACAGTGTCATTTACATTATCGTTGAATAAACTAAAGAGTATTTACAGAAATAGTATCCATAAATCGAAGTATAAAATAAACAGTCTAAAGAGTCAATATACAAGATATGCGCTGGTCGTTTACTTCGATGCGTAAGTTCATTATTGGACAGTGCCGTGCCTGGCGTCGCTAACTAGTGCATGGGTTATCAGTTAGGTCATTTACTTGTATAAATCAACACAAGATATTACTTTCCTTTAGATATTCATAGTCTGTAAGGTTCAATAAAACTCTATACTAGTGTAATCATCAATGACGTTACGCGGTTAACCGCAAGCGATCGATCTAAATGTTCTTTATTGTACAACTTACCTATATGTCTATATGATTAGGAAATATAAAACCCCTTGTACTTGGCATCGTAAGTCATTCATTGAGAGTACCAAGAATTTTATAGTACATAATCGTATCACATCACATCAACAGCCTTTAGAAGTCCACTGCTGGGCATACGCCTCTCCATACACAGTCGTATAGGTGCTTAAAACTGGTACATGATAACTAGGGGAGATAAATCTAAACTGATCTTAAGAAAAGTTTTAAGTTCTAAGAACTAAAATAATTATGTACGGAGGTATAGTCTCCATATTAACATCCATATTGTTTTTAAACTATTTTACAACGGTTAATCTTTGCTAACAGTATAGCCTCATGAACTACATGATTGAAATACTCGTAATAAGCAATTTAGACGTTAATGAAATCTAACTAATAAACGACAGTCTTAGGGTAGTTAAGAATAAAAAACCTGTTAAGAGCAAAAATGTATATGTATTTTTTTTTATTGTATAGGAGCAAACGAGCAGACGTATCGCCTGATGGTAAGCGATTAACGACGCCCATAGACACCCGCAACACCAGAGGCGTTAAAAGTACGTTGCCGGCCTTTTAGGAAGGAGTATGCTCTTTTCATTTCTTTTAGTCTTTTGGTTGGTCATATAATACTTTACAATTAGTACTCTTTATAAAAATAACAGAATTCAAGGTGTTTAAATTATTGAATAAATGAAGGCTTTTTTTCATCCTTAGGTAAAGTTTACCTAATATAAGGTGCAATAGTCAAAAGTTAAATGCTGTCACTTTACAAAACTTGACTTCCCCGTTGCTGGTATATAAATTGTTGAAGAATTCTCCTTGATAATTACCATTCAAATTTGTTTGTCAATATTCACAAGATTAAATTGTTTAGTATTCACGTTAATATTGTATTAGTTAGATATAAGTATACGGCTATTCATAATAAATACCTCTCTTTAGAGTAAGGTAATAAATAAAATTGGATTGTCCGTTTGTGTAAATAACGGCTTTTTACTAAATGCATAACTATTTATTTGTATTTATACACGGTACATTTACAAATCTTCTTTTGTCTGTCTGCCTGTTTGTTTCGGCTAATCTCTAGAACGGCTAAACCGATTTTGACGGAACTTTCACTAATAGGTAGCTGACGATAGAAGAAGTAACTTAAGCTACTTTTTTTAGACTAGCTTTGCCCCGCGGCGTTACCCGAGGGTAACATCGCGGGGTTCAACTCGTAAGTAAATAATATTATTACATAGCAACCTAAAATTGTATTATTCTTAAGCATTATCAGTTGAGTCCTTTTTCAAGTCGTCATACATTGCACTTCACACTCAAATAAAAAGAATTAGGTTGAGTTTTATCTGATGCTTTTCCGAAAATGCTCAGTAAATGTCTACATATGTGTTTATAGATAATTACATGTTTGAAATTTTATAAATTCTGTACTAAATAGGAAAAACTGGACGTTAATCAATGTTCTACCGTAGCTTCTGAAGCGATTTAAATGAATAAAGTATCAATAGATTCTTATTAATAGCCTGAGTGACATAGGACATATAAATTTCTTCAAAAGTTTTTACGTATTCATCTTTATCAACAACCCATAATGTCCCACTGTTGGTCTCGGGTCACCCTGGCCGAGTGCGAGTTGGGGACTGGCAAGACAACGTTGTGGATTTAACAAATAACAAACAAACATTTAGGACATCTTACACACAACGCCATCTAGTCCGAAGCTAAGCAGAGCTTGTGTTATGGGCACTAGAAAACTGATATAAATACATATATACTTTTTTGTAAATACATACATATTATACATAGAAAACACCCAAACTCCGAAACAAATATTTGTAGATTGTACAAACATTTGGTCCGACCCGGGAATCGAACCCGAGACCTCAAGAACAGCAGTCGCATACAATACCACTGCGCCACAGAGGCAGTCATTTGTAATCCTGCCATTGCCTATTAATTACGTATTTGGCCTATAGTTTTTATACTTTTTTCTTTTTAATCACATAAAAAACTCAAATCGCACGGAATGAAAAGAAAAAATACATTTTAAAACTTACCCATGATTTACTATGATATTTAAACATAGTAAAATAAAAACAAGATTAAACATCCGTTTAAAGGAACTTCAATCGTAGTCCAATTTGCGTGTTTTATTCATTTCCATATTATACAAAGATCTGTATCTAATACAAAACCATAACTATTTACCATAAATACCTATTACAGTGAATGCTCCAAATCTCAGTCATTTACTTTTACACTTCTTGACTGACCTCTAGTTCTAATGGTCAGCGACCTTGATAGGCGAACAAAAGTTATGTGATACACAGACATTTGTTCTGTTTCTAAATGTATATGTATAGATATATAGACATAAAACTCTTTATTTGCACACCGTGTTACAGAGTAACAAGAGAGCACATATAATGGCAGATATATAAAGTACAACGGGTGGCCTAATTGCCAAAAGCAATTTCTTCCAGGCAACCTTAGGATAGATTAAAATGTCAATTTGTTTAAAATCTTATGTTTAGATAAATAACACTTCATTTGTTCACCAGGGTTTCTACGGTTATGTATTATAAAGTACAAAATATCCAGCAGAAATAATGTACAAAGGGCTATCTCTGAGAGCAATTTTTCGAAGTAATTTTTGGATGGACTTAAATCTTTGTAAACTATAGTAGTACGAGTATGTATGTGTTAAGAGTCTGGTGTCTGTAGTATAGGCTTCACTTAGTTTGTGTTCATCAATAAAGTAGTTCAATGATAGTGTAAAACTAAAGAAGTTGTAACGCGCTAGCTGCTCATCATCAAGTGTCTGTATCGCTGCTACGACAATTTGTAGCAATACAAAATCGTAGACGTAGGCGAAGGTCCATATATTGTAATGTGGCCTGGGCCTGTTTGCGATTACATCGCCACTACATTGACATCGCTGTTGCATCGCTACAAAGAGTTTCAACAATCTAACCAATAGCATAGAATAGAGCATTCGCATTTTATACTTTTAAAAGCGAATATGCGAGCTAACATTTCGTATCCCCTGGCAGATTCATCACAACAACATGTCGGTATTTTTATTTATAAATGCACGTGCATATGTCGGTATTTTTATGTATAAATGCACTTGTCTTCATGATTCTTACCGAGTAGTAATAGTAGTTTTTAACAAATTAAAAAAGGGTGTATAATAAATGCGGCACTCTGGAGGCCATTTCGTTTTGAATTCACAAATTTAGTGCACACGATGTTTCAAATTCAATTTAATTTATCCTCTAGTGGTTAAAACCGGCTTTTACACTCAGATGTCGAAGGGCAAAAATACTCTTTCTGAGATGAGGAGATGAAAAATCTTTTTTCAGTCGTAGATATATAACACTAAGCTACAAATCACTCATTTCTGCAAGTTAAACTAGAAGAAATGCTTATGGCATTAAGTCAAGTCCATACAATTACGTTTTGTGCATAAATCATGTCCCCGAAGGCCCGTAATATCAATGAATATTCAATTTAGATAAAATAGATTGCATAAATAACTATAATGTAGCTAATAAGAGTTTCAAATGAATTAAACTGAATATTTAAAATTAAAGATTATAATTTTACATTAAACAACAAAAACATAACATGTATATTTTATTGACTGCACGGTTGGCCGAGTGGTTTCAGCGGTCGCCATGCCGCTTGCTACTGCGCCAAGTGTCTTGGGTTCAAATCCCACGCGGTACTACAACACTTTGTGTGATCCACGAATTGTTGTCCCGAGTCTGGATGTTCTGTGTGTCCGTTTCATGTATGTTTGTAAAGTCCCCTACGACACAGGATGTTTATTCCTATTGTGGGAGTTGTCTCTTTTTAAAAATAAAAAATAAATAAATATTTTATGGAACGAAGTAAGGAACCCCACCTACTGCAGAGAACTTCATCGGTCTTCGTTTAATATTCTGTATGTAATTGATTCACATACAAATTACAAACAGTATAAAGAAAATATAAACAAATACCTATGCAGAGACGAAAAGCAACTTTTTGCTTTATTTTTGCAAATCTTATAACCGAAATAAATGTATTTGCTTAACTAATTTGGCACTAAAGAATAAATATCATCATTTGATTCCATTGAATTTATCGTATTCCCAAAGGGCATAATAAGAATACTCACCAATGAAATGTGACCCACATTACTGATATTCATTTTACAGGTGCATCATTTTTAGCACTTCTAAAGAATGCTTATTCGATAAACAGCCAGAAAGGTCTCATAGTATGTACCTTCTTTATACTTTTCATTTTTATAATGTAGGTTGTATTGCTTTAGATATTTTATTTTAACAAATAACATCTATTAATTTGAATAATTACTTATCTGTAAAAGTTTCTGTAAACGTCTATTAATTGACAGATCGTTTATATTTGTGACATTAATATCTTTTATAACCTTACATAAGTTCTGATAGGAAAACTTACATAAAAATCAATCCAAATTATGCAGCTCCTAAACAGGCGATTTACTCCTTCTTCCTTTTAAATTTAAATAATTGCAAAAATGAAGGCAAGTTAGTAAAAAGCCGACTATGTATAAGAATATGCGTTGTATTATCGACATGTGAGAACGGATTTGTTGAGTAAATAGTATAATTAAGAATAGTGAGTAGAAAGCCACCTGGCCGGAGGGGCGGAGCGCGGCGTGTAGTGCGCCGCGCGCGCAGTGGGCCGGCGGAGCGCGCGCGTGCCAGTGCCTCCCGTCCCGCGGCGTCCACGGCGCCAGTCCCGCACCCGCACCGCACCGCCTCAGCTCAGCCGACGCTGGCCTTTCTATAAAGCTAAGCCGCCGCGACACTCGCACGCAGTCAGCACCCGACCACGTTCACCCGTGCACTTAGTAAACACGCGCGAACATCAACCTTGCGATTTTGCGACCAGTCATCACCGGTGATAAGCATCATAGCATATAATGGCAGACTGTGAATGGGGATACACTTGTGAGAACGGTAAGTGGCCTCCCTCAATGATAAACTGCAGCACCGTAAACCGGTTTGTTTACATCGAAGCACGTGACATCTCATGTAAATAACATACCATAAAACTTAAATTCAGTAGGAACGTTTGCGGATAACTTATTTTTTCCTAGAAATATGGCTTGACACGCTGCTTGACGTATAATTGTGTTTAAATAATTTTAAAATGTGAATCAGACGCCTAGTGAATAACCATTTGTTTATTAGAGAAAATTATGATATGAATATTTACATTTACCTTAATAATGTGAAGCTCATAAGACAGTAGTATTTCATTGTTGATATTGCTTGATAAGAGTTACATGATTTTACTTCCGTTTTGTTCTTGTTGGAGATGCCATCAAGGTAGCAGGTAGACCTAATAACATTTCTCTTTAAGGAAAGATAATACGAGTAAACAATTACCCGTCTTCGTCATCGTCAAAGTTTCAGCATCTCTTATCTAAATAAATTTCATTCATTTTTGTACCACCTGTTGATTAGTTTATTTGTTTTATTACAACTGTAAGAAAATGAATGAGTAACTAGGTACCTATCATGGTTATATTTATTTCACTACCTGAATGAATCACATTTTTCAATGAAGTACTTATGTTTTAACTAGTCATTGGAACAGGCTTTCACTAAATAAAATCTTGCTGTTTGTTGATTTTGATGAATTATTTACATACGCGTCATTAGCATTCGCTACCAATATGAAAAATATTTGTAGTACATAGTGAAAAAGAAAAATACTTTTACGTAGAACCGACTATAATAGTGCCAAGAGTTACCGGCGTGTTGCGTGAGACGATCGCCGCTGGCCTACTTAAATTTGTTCATAAGCCGGTTCACAAATGAAACTTTTTTTACCCAACACTTGAACGTCATTGCCATTTTTGATTCTTAAAATTTTAAACCAGTTGACCTTTAAAATGCAAAAGTTCACAAACACGTTGATTAATCAGTAACGGAGGCTATGAGGCAAATTATCTTCAAAACTATCTTTGGCAAAGACAGAAGACAAAACCCAAAAGACATGGGTATATAATGCGTGTTGATTTTAAAGACATACTGGCAAATTCAATGTCTATGCGTAGCCGTTGGCGCCAAACACTCAAGACAACTCAACAAGTTTGAAAATAATAGTTGCCTTCCTATAAAAGCAGAGGACCTTTATCATTCTTTATCGAAATCTAATGAAAATCCAAACTTAAATATATGTAACATGGGATACCATAGATTACTACATTTTTAAAGATTGGACCAAATGAAAACTTTTGAAGGGTATATACTTTTCTTACTGGAACGTAATTTTAACCTTAACTTGCACAATCTAATTGCAAAGGTTAATTTTCGTTAATGAATTATGATCATTCGGTTGTCTTTTCTTGCTCATGCCATAACTATTAAAAGTAGCATAAGCATTTTTTATGCAAGTTTAAAAGTCATTTTGAAGTCTAGTAGTTCTACTTACCTAAAAATTAGTATTAACTTCAAACAGCTAAATCGTCGACAAAAAATTTCGTAGTCGCGTGATTTCAAATAATCGATAGCCTTCTTCTTCCTTATTTTTTTATTTTCCTTGTTTTTATTATTTATATTATTATTTTTATTCAATAACAAGTAACTTAAACGTTAGTTATTATGGTTCTGTTCTTGAATATTCCAAACAATTTTTCAGAAATCATATCTACATATCAATATCGACACTAAATAGACACCACGTTACCTTTAAACTTTCGGATATCTTTATTATTTTCCATACCATAATTTATGGGACAAAAGGTATTTAAAGGTATTATAAAGATAGAATAATGCAATAAACCTAATATAAGCATATCAATCCTTGTTTTCAATTATAAGTGTAGTAGGTAAGTTTGAGAAAGAATCGTATTAAGGAACGCAAAATGAAAATGTATTCATCATTATTTGATTAAATAACGGCATAAATTAATTAATAGTAAAAAAAAGTGCAAATACGATTCCTGATAGCATCAGTATTCAAAATCCAGACATTGGTTACGTCGGTAAGCAACAATCGTAGAAATCGTTATGTTAGGTTCATCATCATCATCAGCCTACCGCAGTCCACTGCTGGACATAGGCCTCTTCAATTGCACGCCACTAACTAGAAAATTGCGCTATAAAAATAATGGAAACACATGAAAAAAGCAACAAGTTATTATCGTGATTTGACGGAATAACGGCCAGACCACTGATTTCCGATTGAATTTCAAATAATTAATTCTATAATATTTAAAACAATTAAATAATCGAGAAAGTATATTTGACACATTTATTTATTCTAATTATTGTAACGACGTCATAATATCGGTTTCTGTGAAGCCCCATTTCAAATTATGCATTGATTACACCTACGTAATTTATTTATTTTTTATTTCTAATAATGTTTTTTTTTATGTACTTACTAAATTTTTAAATTAAAGTAGAAGCTATCTTCAGTGTGTACGTAATTTTAATTATATTTTTTTCTTGAATAAAAATAACAAGTTTTCAAGTTAAGCATTGATATTAGTTATTACCAAAACGGCCAAGTTTATTGTGTGAAAACGTTTATTTATTTACCACAGCTGTCACATGATCGAGTACAGTATTAAAAGTATTTGTTTAAGTTATTTTTTACGTTATTACGCTTTCCTTGCTCCTTTTTTTACCGAAAATATACGAAATATGAATATTGTAATGCGTTTGTTTGTTGTTACTTACAAGAATTGGCCTTCCCATATTAGGTTACTATTGTAGTCGGTGTATACTTCAGTGCGTAGATGAGAGGCATTAAACAAAAACATGAAACGAACACATTTGTGCCTTCTGCAGACACTAACCGTTGCAAATGCCACATCACGTAAATAATGTAGTGAATTTGCATTCCGTTACATAGTAATTATGTATGTATATATATTATGTATGATCCCATTGGGTCTTCTTATGAGGTTTTACCTATTTCTATAGTTATGATAAGAGCAAGATCATTTGTTATGAGTATACCTACGCATATATATATAGCTTAACAAAATGTTGTTATTTTGGAGTCAGAAAAGAGAATATGGGGTTTTTCAAGTTATAATATGTATTATTTCTGTGTGATACGTTTCAACAATCGAGTTAACATATATTTGAAACTATAACTTATGTAAATACATAGTTGTAGTCTCTTTTCTTCTGCTAACCGAGACTAAAATGAATATGACAGTCACTAATGTTATCGGTTTCGTTACAGATAATAATTTGTGCAAAGAATACTTTACTTTTAAAGTAATTTGTAAAACAATTGTCTATAGTTACCATTGTACCTGCACGTTTTCTTTTATATTTTTAAATATGTAAATAGATTTTTTTTTTTGCGGTATCGTATCTGTCATTAAAAGTAATTTACCTGTGTCAGTTTTCTTACAAGAACTGTTCTAAACGCGTCATACATTTAACATTCTGCATAATCAGTAATTGCGGATGACTGAACTGGTTTTTTAAGATCACTTTAATGGGACTTGTTTTTTAGTTATTTTGACACGGCTACCTGCTTTTGGATTGCGCAACCTGCAAGTGTATAAGTGTAATAAGAGTGAGCAAACATTCAATTTCAGAAGCTTAAAGGAATACAACGTTTAATCAAATTCAAATACAGTAGAGCCTTTTCTTAAAAATCTTTTTTTTTGTGGTATGAAAACTTGTGGATTGAAAATTTCAATCATTGTAGTATTGTACTGAAACCGATGTCGTTTTATCTGTCCGAGTGAAAATGACATGAAATTCATGACAACGTTACCAAAGAACAAGAACACACTAGTCAAATCCAACCGAACTGATCAAGAAGGTACTTTATGTTTACAAAACTAGATTTCGGTATAAACAGGGTATTTCATCGTATAGAAGACATTTTTAGCAATTGTAAGCACCATAAAAAATTTTACAAAAGTTAAAAAAATATCAAAATAAATCATATCTTTATAATTTTATTGTTATTTGGAACCTAAAAAAATAGATTTTGAGCTTTAAATATATTAAATCTCTTTATTGTATACCAGATTAACTAAAAGGTTAACTTGAAAGGGAAGTACAATTGGCGGCCTTATCGCTCCAAAGCAAATATCTTACAGGCAACCATATGATGTAAATGATAATGATGGAAAGAAGAGCAGGGATGAAAAGTAAAGGGTAGTGCCTTGTGTATTAGAAAAAGAGAGGAAAAGGAAATCAAAGTAGAATTTACACACAATTATTTATGACTAGCTGAACCCCGCAGTGCTACCCGCGGTACGACAATAACCGCGGGCAACGCCGCGAGGCGAAATTAGAATCTTTATAAATTGTAGCCTATGTGTTATTCTGATATATAAGCTATATTATCATAAAGTTTCATCAAAATCCATTCAGTAGTGTCTGCGTGACAGAGCAACAAACATAATCACTTAGTAGGATATTTTTAAGGTTACCATTATCGATACGAACTCAGTTACCATTATCTAAACTTACGAACACTAAGTAAAACATTGAAAACTCTTTTAACTCTTGCTCTTAATTTAATTGTTACTAATAAAACAATCGTAAACCAGTGTTAACATACGTTTAAGTGCCTACTTGAGCGGTCACATGGTCACATGGTCGTAACGAGAAGACGTGTTTTACTTGTCGACCACTTATCAACATAACTGCGGCTTGTAGATGTTCATTATGCACTATCATGGATATATAATATCCATCGCATTGTCTTCATAACATTATTACTTTAGGGATGTTAAAAAACCGCTTGTCATATAAATAATAATATGCAGCACAAATAACAGCCGCATAGAAACAAATGAAATTGCTTAACATTTATTCCGTTTTTAATTAATTCATTATTATCATCAGCCTACCACAGTCCACTGCTGAACATCGGCCTCTTCAATTTCACGTCACTTGGTTCGCCTTTTTAATTAAACATATTATATCTTTCATATTAAATTAACAATCTTTACCTGTTAGTGTATGCATCAGCGAAAATCCTATGATTCACATTAAACGAGGGAAAGTCCTTCAGATACGAGTGTTTAAATATGAATTCGTAGTGTTTACGTAATTAACTGTAAATAAGCAAATAAATATATGTATAAGTGACTAGCTTTTGTCGGTTATAGCATCGAAGAGTAGCCTACGTCCTTCCTCAAGAATCAAAGTATCTCCTTGCCAAATATCATTGAAATCGTTGCAGCGGCTTAGACGTGAAAGCAAGACAGACAGACAGAGTTACTTTCGCATTTATAATATAGGTATGGATCAAAAAATCATAACACTAACTTTAATTTTAAGTAGGTAAACACATTTTACAACTAAGTTGTTTTGGTTGCACATGCTCATCCCGTCAGCTCTCATTCAAAACCCAATTCCTGAGGAAATAGGAAATTTAATATCGCGCTACGATATTAGTTTTGGAACCCTAAACTGTGATCAACTGGTATTGAGCAATCTCAAAGAGTGAAAAGGACTCGTTCAAAACTATCTCATAATTTCATGAACATCCCATAATGTCCCACTGCTGAGCTCAGGTCTCCTCTCAGGAGAGGGTTAAGGCCATACGTCCCCACACTGGCCAATTGCGTGTCGAGGACTGGCAAGACAACGTTGTGGCTACGTAATCTTGGCGTTGGATGTTTTTATGCCGCCTCCAACCAAACTTCACGACTGTTATCCTGTGATAACAACCGGGACCGACTGCTTACGTGACCTCCGAATCACGAAGAGTCTCATTGTATCGTGCCACTAGCGGTCACCTATCCAGGTACTTACCGCGCCGTCGTTGCGTACCCTCAGTGATTGTTTCTAATCACCAAGTGTAACTGGGCTATTAGCGTCTGCGTTGAACGTGTCCGTCTTTCTTGTTTGTTTACTGTTACAAAATAATAGAAGACAAAATACAATGTGGAAAAATCACATCGTACATTCAAATGAGTCAATATATTTATCTCATTGTACCTTTATATATATGATGTTTTGAAGATTAATTATCGAACTTTATGTAAATATAACCTGTCATAAGAAGAAAATATATTTTTATTCAAAAAAACTACTACATAAAACTAATCGTGTAAGGTGTATATACGGCTAGAAAACTGTCACATCTATTTGAAAACAATCCATAAAATCCAGTAAAAGTAAGACCGAGATGAATCGTTTACCTCCAATCAATTGTAGACATTCGCACATTATAATAATCTATGAATAATACATTTAATATATACGCACTCCATCCATCTCATCTATAAGGCGTTAGCCCATTCTGCATAGCTAAGTAATTGGTCGAAGATATACACATAAATATGGAACGTAAAAACCTTACAAATTTCGAAGACAATATTCTTATACACTTCATATCAGTAAATGTGATATTTTATGTTAAAGAGGCTTTATTACATCTTATTTAATACTCTTATGATCTCTTTATTTATTTTATTAAACGACTAAATATGATATCGCACATTAACCCTATCATTAAAATGGTTAAAGAAGTGAGACGTGACTTGTAAAAACATTAGATAAAATAATAACGAGACAAAATATTTATTAAAGTTGAATTAAACATGTGAATTAAACGTGTGCACGGCATACTGACACCTGTCGTGTTAGTTCTATCTTTTCATATTAATTTATGAAGGAACATAAAACTGATTAAATTCACATTTGCATGAATGCATAATTTTATCCCACACCTTATCATTCAACCCTTTGATAATAAGATTTAGTGACAAACTAGGTCCGACCACCGCGTCTAGTTTTGAGAGGTGAAAAAGTGATTTTAACATAGTACCTATATAATTAAGTCGCTGCCGCTGTCTGTTATCTTTTAAACTATTCAATGGATTTAAATGCAGTTCTTAGCAATAGATAGAGTAGTTCAAGAGGAAGCTTTTTATGTAGAATACATAGATATTACAGTAGAAGAAATTTAGAATTTCAAAGATTACCGGACGAAAACGGGATGGATCGTTAATATAATTTATAAAACATGATTATACTTACCTATCTCATGGGAACAGTTGAGAGTACTGTGTAAGAGTTTATCAGTGAGTGACATTGGTACTATAGTCGTTCCAATAGTTTATTTAACTTTTGACAGCTCTAATACTTAATCAAATAGTGATACCCTGACCCGTTACCTATTCGATTTCTTTCATCGATCGATTTTATGCATTAAGAAGTTTTAATCGATTTAACAAACTCATTATTTTATAGATAATTTCGTACTTCATATTTCTATGTGTTTCAATGTGCGACCTCCTTTGTCAAAATAAAGAAGAAATGGATTAAAAGAATGTTGTTCAAATATGACGGTTCTATGTCATGAAAAAATATATAAAAGGAACTGAATTTTCAAAATGTATTATTGTATTGTGTTGTAATTCAGTGGTTAATATTGTATTTGTTAAACTATTGATGATCTTTATTAAATCTCTCTATGTCTATTTTAAAATAATCTACAGTATTTCAATGAGTAACCTTCAATATAGTTGAGTATTTATATTCCTCCGTATTGATTTATTTGTGAATTCTCACGTTTGGTTGAGTTGAGCGTATCGTTACTGCCTTCGTTACTGTCAAAATGCCAAAAAAGAAAGTACTCAAAGGACAAACAAGAGAGTTTGTCTTGCGACTTCGTGAATACTTTGAAAAGGAAAGCCGTAATGGTGGGCCTCTTATACCAGTGACTCAAGTTAGAGACCGTGTTGCAGCAGCATTAGGTATTAGTGCTCCAACAGTGGCAAAAATAACAAAAGAAGGCTACGACAGCAGTGGCATGGAACAGAATAAGCTATCTACACCTAAGAAAAAACGTCCGCCTAGTAAAGTTACAGCCGTTGACAATTTTGACGCTGATGCTATTCGTCGTCATATATACGACTATTACCAAAGAAAAGAGATTCCAACATTAAAAAAACTAACACAATCTCTTCGAAATAGTGGTTTGTTCCGTGGTCAAAAATCTTCTCTGACAAAGGTATTGAAAGACATTGGAATGTTATTCCAAAAATGTGACAAACGAAAAATTTTAATGGAACGCAATGATATTGCTTTGTATAGATGCGATTTTTTAAGACAAGCAAAAAAAATAGAAGATTGGTCGAATGTTGTTTTCACAGATGAAACTTGGCTCAATGCGAATCATACGCTGTCAAAAACTTGGACTGACAACACCGTTGGCTCCACTTCTACAGTACCAATGGGAAAAGGCGAACGACTGATTATTTGTCATGCAGGAACAGTAAAAGGATTTGTGCCAGGCGCTCTATTAGCTTTTAAATCCCAGAAAACAGGAGATTATCATGAGGAGATGAATTCGAACGTGTATGAAAAGTGGTTCAGAGAAATGCTTACATCACTCGAAGAGCCATCAATAATATTTATTGATAATGCACCTTATCACTCTCGTCAAATTAATAAAATACCAACATATGGCCAACAAAAAACATGAAATTATAAACTGGCTCCGTGACAATGGCGAAGAGGTGAATGAGTCCCTACTAAAAGTAGAGTTAGTAAAGATATTAAAAACAAAGAAGCTGCCAAAACGATACGTCATAGATGAAATGGCAGCAGAGCATGGGCATACCGTCCTCAGAATTCCCCCATATCACTGCCAATATAATGCAATTGAAATGATCTGGGCACAAGTTAAAGGATATGCTGCGAGGAACAATACAACTCCTCCTTTCACCGCAAGAAAAATGCTGAATTTACTGAAAAATGCGTGTGAAAAAGTAACTCCAGAAAACTGGGCGAATGTTGTAGAAAAAACAAAGAAGGTGATAATGTCGGATTGGGATCGGGATGTTGCATTCGACAATTTATCTATCCAAGAAATGATAATCAATATTACTGAGAACTCAAGTGATGATGATTCCTGGTCATACGAAGAAGACGATTCTTTATAATTAAAATTAGTATTACAGTACCTCTTTTGGTTGTTTTATTTTTAATCCGTAAATTACTACGAATTTCAACATTTTGTACCTGTTCATTACAAGTAGGTACCGCAGGTAGTTTTTATTTGAACCAACTATAGTAAGTCTAAACAATTATTTTAGATTCATTAATTTGCGGCGAATACATTCGATCCCATTACTAGGTACGAGTACGATGGAACTGTTTTCATTACGCAAATTATTTATGCATTGAAACAGAGACATTTAGGGCATTTTAATGCAAAATAATAAAGCTTTTTACGTGATTTGATATAAAATATAATCACAATAATTTTATTGTATGTTTTATTAATATAATCGATAATCGATTTATTTCAAAACCGTTTTCATAGTCTGTGGTCATTAATTACGAATGACACATCCCTAAGTAGGCGGAGCCCGCCCATAAAGTACAGTATTATCTGTAGTACATTGTATCAAAAATTATTACAAAACTTTATGTGCGTGATCTGTCAAAAGTTAAATAAAGTATTGGAACGACTATAACAAATAAATTAGAATTAATTAATGTCGAAAATTAATAAGTTTTGAATGACATCATGTAAAATTAAAATCAATCTAAATGTTACCTATGATATTCCTAAACCAAGAGATCTCTGACAACACAAATAATATTTATCCATCTGAATAGTTCCTGTCGAATTTTCTTTTGAATTGCGGATCCAAAAGATAATTTACCAATAGCTGGGTCTAGCTTGTAAGATTTTAAGTAATTATTCAAACTGGAAAAAAAATAAATGCTGAAACCGCTTTTAGACTATGAATCTTTTCGGTTCCTGCACAACATTGCTTTTCTATTTTCTTAGTTCGTAATTACTATAGGTAGACCAGTGGGCACTTAATGGTCGAAGCTTGATTAAAGTTTATTTATTTATGTGTTTATTTTTTAGCTGTCTACACTCCTACTCCATATAAACTTTAACTATACTAAATTTCATATTTTCGAATAATTTCCGCAAATACGTGTAGCTAGTTACAAGATTTTGCTTCACTTATTAATATGTAGGTAGATATACTAGAATTTTAAATAATAAACGTTTTATTTCAAGAAAATCGTGCACAAATATTAACAATTACTGTGATAGCCACGCTAGGCAGAGCCTGTGCCGTGGCCATCAAACAATACGATTATCTTATGCCTAGGAATAAGATATATAATAAATATACAGATTACTTTCTATAGTTTATTTACATTAAGAGCAACAATTGTTATTTATTGGTTGTCTATAGTTTTTAAAGTAACGACCGATTCCACACGACTAAACGTCAACAAACATTGATTAATGATGAGGTTCTATGTTAATCTATGGTAATGTGTGTATAATGAAGGCGATATTAAGTCAATAACCTTTATATCACCTGATCGAATTTAGTTAAATAACTAGTTTTCTAAACATAACAGCGATTCATTAATGTTAAACGCGATAAATCAATTACAATATTTAGGTAAAGAAATTTCTATAATTAATATTTGGAGATAATATTATGTTTTTTAAAATAAATTTATAAACCGTTTTTTTCAAATTATAGAATTTTCTCAACTATAATATGAATGTATATTATTATACATATAAACCTTTCTCTTGACTCATTCTATCTATTGCTGAAAACTGCATTAAATTACATTGAGAAGTTTTAAAGATCTAGCGAACATACAACGAAACCGACTTCATTTCATACTATTAATTTTTCGCCGCAGTACCTGCGCTCAATTGCGTTTACGAACAAGTAAATGGCAGTACTTTCACTAACATCTATTTGTTGTATTTATATGCATATAATTAATAAGCAACAAATATTAACTGTATAATAAATCTAAAAAGGAACTAGGCAAGAGATACTTTTCTAATAATCACAATAATAACGGTAACATCAAGTCTAAAAAAATACGGGTTGCACACGATTGACACACTGAAACAGTGACGAGTGAATAAGCATTAAGCATGTGTACTAGAATGAACTTGAGTGAATTGATGAAGGAATGGAAGTAGTTGAGGTTAGATAACGTGCAGCTAATGTCAGGTTAGTAGAATTCAGACTAGTCATTATTGAACAATGATGGGATGGATGGACTGGAGGCGTAGCAAAACGGACAATTGATGCTAAACAGGTAACTACTGTCAACATCCTTTTTGCGACAGTTCCGTAAAAAACAATTAGTAGTGTTAGAAACCTTTCATTCGTACGTGATAAATCATAATTTGTTATTACAAACTGTATTCTTTTTTTATTAAAAGTAAGGTCAACGTTTTTGTAGGTCCGTATACAGCTTTTCGGTCACTGACGACCTCGACCGTGTCGCTCCGTTACGGAAATGAAGGTCAATCGTTTAAACCAGAAAAAAAATCTATCAAGTGCTTAGGACTCGATAAGGAAATAATTAAAAAACTCTTACTAGATATTATTAATATCTAATAACAGAATTAGTGTAATCATTGTCATTTTCTTATTAATAATATGTAAATAGATATTGTCGCCGGACGTGTGGTAACATTTATATAGGTAGTAACTAGACAGACATCCGATTTCCTATACGCATGTGGTAGTAATTGTCCGCAATCTGTTGCAATTTACTTCTACCATGAACGGATAATGCAAAACAAAGTACATATAGGATATCAAATATAATTAGGTACGTAAATCTATAACGCTTATCCTCCTTTCTACCTTTAGTACGTATTTATTAAATGAATTTCTGATGCCATTATTTTCTGTGAGCTCAGCAATTTTGTACAAAATTTGGCGTGATAAAGTCCCACATAATATATGCATTTATTGTGAGAATTTTAAATTTATCACACAGACTATACAAAACATATAAATACCTCTGATAGTCAGTCGTATGTTAAATTAGTATGATAACATTAAAAGGTCAATCCAGTTTATGTTATATTTGTAACACATGATTATATTTATTGCGAGAAATTTGCAATCATATTGTTTTATCTTCAGCAGTAAAGTGGACAACTAAATCGCCAATGCCCTAACAAGTTAATAATACACTATTAAGAAAACAAACAGCTCACCAGTTAAAACTATTAGTTACTGCTTAGTTTAAACGGTTCTGCTGAATGTTAATGACTCAAAACAAATAATAAATTATAGATAAAAACGTTAAATTAACAACTTCTTCCTTTAGTGTTACAAAGTAGCGTAGGTTTTACCAGATAATGTTACTTACTATTTAGCTTTGCTGCAGCAACGGTCGCATAAAATTTATTTTGAGAGAGAATAGTACGTTTCCGAATTAATAATATCTTCCATCCATTTCTATAGACGTGAAATCATATGATTTGTCGTCGAGTAGGGTACCGGCCTTGTTGAGGTAGTTTTAAACCATTTACTCGTACTTCTAACTCCTACGTCCTCAGGTAGCCGGAGATCTGTCTCGCTGGCAACAGTATTTTAAATTTCCTATTGATCGTTTTAAACTAATTTTTTTTTTTATTGAACACGCTAAATCCTTAAACTGTAAGCTTACTTTTATAATCTATACAAATAAATTAAATTTAAGTGTTTGTTTGTAATTTCAAACAAACAGTTTTTAACTAAATGCACCGTATGTACCGTAAACTTCTAGCATCTGGCTCACTTACGGTACGGTACTTACATAAAACACATTTTTTTTTAAATTCTGTCTGTCTGTTTCTTTGTTCCGGCTAATCTCTGGAATGACTAGACCGACTTCAACGGAACTTACACTGACAGATAAATGATGTTATACGAAGGAACTTAGACTACTTTTATTTTAAACTATCTTCGACCAGTGGATTTTGCTTTAAAGGTACAACAACAAGCGCAAGTTACACCGGGAGGCGTAGCTAGTTATAATATAAGTTAGAATTTGAATTCGACTGCCTCTGTGGAGCAGTGGTAGTGTATGCGACTGCTGTGCTTGAACCCGAGAGGTTCGATTCCAAGGTCGGACTAAATGGTTGATAAATATAGTTTGGGTGTTTTCTATGTATAATATGTATGTATTTACAAAAAAAGTATATAGCTATGTATTTATATCAATTGTCAATTACCCATAATACAAGCTTTGCTTAGTTCGGGACTAGATGACGCTTTGTGTGAGATGTCCGAAATATTTATTTAAAGGAAAAATGTCAATGGAGACAACCAGTGTCAATTTATGTACAGTTTTAAAACTGGATAAATAAAATCTGTTCGAGATAAGTGCAGACAAGGTCGCTGTTGCACGCAACATGCCGTCCGACGTCCACTTCTGACATCGACACTAGAAGCGCTCTTGTGTTTGCCCAGTTACTGATTTTTCATTATTATTTATTTACTAGCTGAATCCCGAGGTGCTACCCGCGGTACCGCGGTGAAGCTAGTATCTTTATAAATTGTTATTCTGCTGTATAGGCTATATTATTGTACAGTTTCATCAAAATCCATTCAGTAGTTTTTGCGTGAAAGAGCAACAAACATACTTAGATACTTTGTGAGTGACTTTCGCGTTTATAATATTAGTAAGATTATAAATCTTTTTTTACGTCTAGTTTACGTATTTTTACAGAAATATAGTTGCCAATTTGAATGGTAAGCTCCAAATTGTTAAAAAATTATTTACATAAATAAAGTAATGTGTACATTTAGTTTGAATTATATCTCTTTATTAAAATATATATTAGACTTATAATTATATCCTTATTAGGTATCACTTTACTAATGTAGTTATTTTTCATTAAATTGTAATGAATTTTCATATAACATATAACGGATACAGGTCTATTTTGATCTTCTTTTGAAATCTACAACTGTTCGTTGAAAATTAACTTTGATAAACAACTAAATATACTTACAAAGATAACAAAATGAGCTTAAAAATTCTAACACAGTAATTTATCGTTAAAAGCTAATTGTACCGAAAATATTAGCAACAGAATTTATATCTATCTATCTGTACATTTGGTTTGCACGTGATAACTTAGTACAAAGCACTTATTTATTTATCCAGTTTGAGGTAGTTCCACAAGTTACTTTATGATGTTTATTATCGTGAATTCTGTAAATATAACAAGTGCACTGTAATTGAGAATTTCAGTTAGCATGTTAGCAATTACAACTCTGAATGAATGATACATCAATACTATCTATAATTCTTGACATTGTACATAAATACGGCTATATATCTATTGCATATAGCTCCACAGGCTGTTTCTAAAATATATGTTCATTTAACATTTAAAACGACTCTAATAGACGCCATTTATGTCGTCAAAATAAGCTGTCTTGTCGATATTAATATTATAAACTAGATATTGCCTGCGGTTTCGGTTATCGTCTTCATTAAAAATTAGCCTATATCCTTCCTCAAGAATCAATAAACCATTTTGTATCATTATCTAAATGCGTTTAGTAATCATGTTACGTATAGATAATCATCAAACGCAGTAGTAACAAAGCTAAAGTCAGTGAAATATGTAGTCAACACCTCAATGATTCTACTGAACAATAAAACTGAACGCTTTCATTGCAATCATGACCTAGCTAGGAGTAATTTTTAGAGAATCTATAAAAAAAAATATCGTGCATAACTCGGTCATCCAGGCAAAAGGATGTTTAAGTATGAAAATGATACATCTATATATATATAAGCAAATACCACTCACTGATTAATCACGAAATCTCAGAAATTAAACACCTACAAACTTTAAATTTAAAGTGTATGCTCTATAGAAGGTGTGGAGGTGTACTAATAATGTATCTTTAGAAATCAACCCCCTTTTGAAGTTAAAACGGTGGATGGTAGTTCGTACGAAAGTCCGATGTTATTGAAGTGAAAGTAGTAATGGCAGGAGGATTTTAAATGGTATTCAAGTATGTATAAGAATTATTATATAAACAGGGTGAAATTTTGTAATGCCTTCCTACATTCCATCCTAGAAAACATTCCTTTATTTTTGAAAAGAAAGAAAACTGCATACAATGTTTGCCGAAAATTTGCTTGCCACACCAGCCACAGCTGAGATATCGAAAAATGGTCTGTAAGCAGATGAGATTAAAGTGTATAATTCAACAACAAATTTTAGTCAATTTTGGTTTAATGATGACAACAACAGAATTACGCTTCTTTTTAAGTCTTGATATAATATTATAAGAACAGCCAAAAGGTTAAAGGTTCTTCTAATAAACATTTATTTACATGTTATTTAGTTATCAGTTATGTATATTATTATAATCGGGGCCAATAACTCTGCGATGATCTTTATAATGTTTATACAATATTATGGAAGTTATCATTTTCTTAAATTAAAGTTAGGCCTTCCAAAATTAAACCCTTGCACTTCGTGTCCTGCTCACATTTTGCTACAATGAGGACCCCAAGTCTTTTAAATATTTAAAAATATACTTCCTAGGACTTACCAGAACTCTTAATTCTTACCGTTTAGACCTGTCGGTTTGGTGGCAACCAAGAGCTGTCTAAAACATTGAAACAGCTTTAATTTCTCAAGACGAAGACGATATTTTCACTATAGATCACTATTATTAATAATACATCTGCATTCCAGCACAACAAAACCTCTACACGCCTAAGAAATACCCCGCGATAAATTCTAAAACACAAGTTTTACTAACTGACCCAGTCCTGAGCTGGTCATGACGCACGACTGCCACATTGGAGAGAGATCATGCCTTCTTGATCTACCATTAGGCCCTTATTATATTATGTTGATAAATCATATTATTAACTGCATCCTTGAGTTTATTCTATTTAGACTGCTTTCCAATTTCTACAATATTGTTTTTTGGTTATCATTTGCTGCCAACCTATTTTCTCTCTCCTCAGTGAGTGAACTCAGTTCAATGATCGTGTTATTATTCGACAATAAAATGTAATTGGCAGTGAAGAAGGATGTGCGTTATCACTCTCCAACGTTATCATTGCGCGCATAAATAGCCCTATTTTCCCAATATAGATAAATGTCGTACGTACTGCGATCCCCTCAATTGGCCAACACGCGGATGAATACATTCACACAAGGCATAAATAGACGTACGAATGGGTTAGTGTTGAAATATTATTATGATATAATATTGTTCTTGGCGATTATTATTGACACTTGCGTATCTGGTCCTTGAAAGAAATCAATTGGTAAATGATCTCAATCAATACGTAGCTATAGGTACAATCTCATGACCACAATCATCAAATTGAACTGAATTAGCTTTGTTTGTTTTCAAGAGAAACTTCCAATTTGATGTCAGTTTCAGACGACTAAATATATGCAGGTGGCAATTAAAAGATCAATCTCGTTATTATGACGAAAATACCGTAAGATGTAATCATTTATTTTGTACAGTGTCGTCGTCTACAAATATTATATCGCAATATAAATAATACCAGCCATTATTATCGAACTACAGAAACTTACATTAATAATGTAAGTATCTGTTATCTAATAACATTATATAATAGCGCTGTTTAAACTTTTATACTCATATCGTTTTACTTGCGCGTACTCTCGCTTCGAAATGTTTTTTCTCATTTAAATTTAACCTGTCATGTGTTGTGTAGAGACATTGAAGAACATTGTCATTCGAACTCTCTAAACTTGTGATTTCGTTGCCCAATTGGTACGGAACTAACGCGTGGGAAACATCATCAGTCATCACACGTCATTTAAAATACTGCCATTTTAAAAAGTCTGAACTTTTTTAAGACGTTACTAACACATGCATAGTGTTGGAACTAGCAGTCATTAAAAGTATGCAAATGTTTATGTTATTGTACTCACTATGTGGGAGAGCCACGCTTCGGCAACAATGGGCCGACTCGACCGGAGTGATACCACGGCCTCACAGAAAACCGGTGTGAAATAGCACTTGCACTGTGTTTCACCGAGTAAGTGAGGATACCGGAGTCCCATATCCCAACCCCTCCCCCCATCCCATAAAAAGCCGGCAACGCACCTGTGACGCCCCCGGTGTTGCGGGTACCATCAGGCGATACGTATGCTCATTTGCACAAAGCCGGGTATACTATTTTATCAAAATGTTACCGTGAGCGGTTGGTTAACGGACCTGGAATCAGTGATGTCCACAGATAAGATAAGGTAACGGGTGTTAAATTACTTGTCAAAAACTCCATAATTGTGTATGGCTAAGTATTCAGTCATCACATATGGTGACAGAATGATAAGAGACGCGAAATTTGAATTTACGAGAGAATACTGTGTATTAATGCACGTTTTCTTTTGTAATATTAACATGTTTGCACAAATATTAAATGGCCCACTGAAACTTTACTCGTATCATCACCTAAATGAATACACGTAAGAATGTTATAAAACTTTCACATACACTACTAAATACATAAGTAACAGATCCCACGCGATCTACAGACTGAGGTCGCAAACGGCATAACTGCCAAACCAACTAATCATCAAGCATTGCATCACAATCCACTGCTGGGCATAGGCCTCTCCAATAATATATTATTAACCAACTGACATCTTATTTAAAATCCCAAAAAGCATGCTTTTGCAAAAATCACATAATAGGCACGAAGAAAAACTTTAAACTAGTGTAATTTTTTTTAATGTGACGCACATCGACGTCCTATGTTCTGCGTTGCGGGATGCTGTAGCTGCGCGTTGAGGCCGTAAGCAGCATTGTCGCTCTGCTCTAAAAAAAAGAAATAAAACATTACTTGTTATATTTAGTCTAGTCTCACGTAGGCAATTCGAAAGATTTTATGAATAATTAACGCTCATTGAAAAGTCCATACATAACGTGTAACTAAAACCAAACCATGCAACTAAATCCTTAATATTACAATTGTGAATGTAAGTTTGTTTGTTACGCTTTCTACTTAACCAATCACCAAGAAACTTTGTATACAATATATATTCTTGGAGGTATAAGAAGTAACATATGTTACTTTTTATTGAATGCGAGTGAAACCGGGGGCAACAGCTAATTATTAATTAAACAAACACTGTTGTATGAAAATTTACTAAAAGATATTCTGATATTAAAAATATTTAATTTACCTAATACGATTACGCATAACGATTCTGAATATAGTCTAATTTCCTTTCTGGGTATGTCAAACTGCCATATATTAGAACACAAATATGTGGTGAATTGTTTTTAATATTGGGCGTCCACACCCCGCTGGCACGAAATGACCTAACGTGACGATTGACGCGCTCGCCGCGCCGACCTGTGACGCTGGGTCGGCGACACAACTACCGTGGACTTCATTATGAATTTGTGGGTGTACACCCGACATTTTCTCTCGTCGATAATGATAAGCTTTGCTTATTATTACACATTAGTAAGCACTCAAGATTTCAGAAGACGCTACTACACGAATAAACTTTTAAAATCACGTCACAACTTTGTTTGTTTTTTTTTCTAGAATTTTTGTTTTGTTACATTAAATATTGTCTTATTTTATGAGCCAAATGTGATTGTGATTCTCAATGGGACATTGAAAGTGTATTAAAAAAAAGTTAAATAAGAAATAAAGACAATGGTAGGAAACAACTAATATGGATGGATTCGGGAGTGTTAGTAATTAGCTCAAGCAGGGCCTCATACCCTGTAACTGAATAATTTCTTTTTAAATTTCATTTTCCTTTTTTATTTTTCCGAAAGGTTAAGTAGCTTCTCTGTAGACATTTTAAATCCTGACTCTGAAAGTAAAAACGATTATTAGCATATAGATATTATCAGCTAATTTTTTTATTACAATTCCGTACTCTTTGTACAAGTTAGGTCTTAAGATATGAGTTGAACTAATTTCCAGTGGTTCGCTGCTTTTTATATTTTTCTGTTACTATTCTTTATTATTCCCAAGATTATTCGAGTTCGGCTACTCCTTCAACCAGTTCTACCTGAATACCAGTTATAAAAAAATATATAGTCGCTCTAAGATCAACTGAAATGTTTAGAGGTCTTGTATAAGGTAACTAGCGACCCGCCCCGGCTTCGCACGGGTGCAATGCTGATACTAAATTAAATACACTACAGAAAAACTATGAACGTTGTATATAAAAACATAGCGGCCGCACGGTAATTTACGACATCACGTTAGAAACCTCTAAAATTAGCAATGTTGCCTTAGTATATGATGCATGTATTATACATATAAACCTTCCTCTTGAATCACTCTATCTATTGGAAAAAACCGCATCAAAATCCGTTGCGTAGTTTTAAAAATTTAAGCGCACATAGGGATATAGGGACAGAAAAGGCGACTTGTTTTTATACTATGTAGTGATTTGCATACAGTGACATATTTTTACAATGAACGTTAAACCGTCAATCTTAAAGTCAGTAGTATGGCTGTACGGTGTAGTCGATCTTAAATGTGACTTCTTCGTTACACCTGTGACGCTAATATTGCCATTTTATTTGTTTTGAACTCAAATGTTGTTTGAACCGTTAATCACTGAGTGAATATAATCTGGTATATATTTTTTAATAACGTTTGTTATAACCACATCCATTAACATTAACTCTTATTTATCTACACACTAGCTAAATCCCGCGGTACGACAATAACCACGAACAACGTCGCGAGGCGAATTTAGAATCTTTTTAAATTGTAGCCTATGTGTTATTCTGATTCAGTAGTTTTTGCGAGAAAGAGCAACAAACATACTCATACTCACAAACTTTCGCGTTTAAAATATTAGTAGGATAGTGTAAATGTGTGAATGTGTAATTTCGCTTAGACTATCCAACGGACTTTAATACTGCTTTTAGCACTAGATAGTGATTTAAGAGGAAGGTTTATATGTATAATACACGCATAGATATTATAGTAGGTAAAAGAAGTTCGAGAATTTCAAAGACTTCAGTTCTAAGTCCGGACGGGTCACTAGCGAAATATAATTTAACTATGAGTTCTTCGGAAATTATGTTGTCAACTTTAATTCTACAAGCCTTAGACGAATTGAACCTACGACATATCAATCATCTATTTAGCCAGCTCTATCTTAAAAACAAATATTTCAAATACAAATATTTCAATGTTTTCTACAGTGTTCAATTTTTGTTGTCTTACATCTGAAATAATTTATAAACCAATTTTGTATTTCCTACTTTGTTGTAGTTAGGCACATTCTTTTCGTAACTAACTATTTTTAATGCTAAGGATGCTCAAATACTTTTACTATTTACCTTCGCATTTTTTTATTTATAAACTAACTTTTTTTTTGCAAATATAATAGTAAATCAAAAATTTTAAAGTGTAAATAATAAACGGACTAAGAAATTGAATAGAAGCAAATACTCGTACCTATTCAAAATGTAGATGCATACTTAAAGTAGGCTTTTTTTTAACGGAATGGAAAAATTCTTTGGTATTTTAGCTCCTCGGTGACTCAGGAGCAACGAGTGGTGTTTAAACCACTGAGATGGCATCTCTTAGGCGCCATGCTCTCAGGACTGTACTATATTCCGTACCGCCTAACCAGGAGCTATCCTTGCCTATCAGCCCAATCATCATATTTCGCGGCCGTATCGTATGTGGAGTAGGTCTCTATTAGTAGTTTAACGACTTTTAAGTTTCTAAATGTTACTACTACTGTTTAGTATTAGTATATAATAAAAAAGAGACGTGATGATTGTTTCGCATCAACTAAATTATGGCATCAGTTTTCATCAACTTAATAATTTACGTCTGGCAGACATAGACGGAAAGACGGTGACGAATAACATATTAATTTAAGAAGGAATTTAATATAAGAGAAGAAATTTAACTGCGGATATTTATATTCTTAGATGCATCAACTACAATTCCAAGTAAATATTTACCTTTTTAACAAATCGAAGTTACTCAGCGCCAGCTGAAACTTGCGTTTAAGTAAGGGCAAGACGATTTCAAAAAGGAATCTATAAACCTTCACATTGAGAAGTTTAACTCAGAAATTTAGCAAAATTTTCTAATTGTTTGGGTATTGCAGGCCCGGCAACATGGATCGAGAAGTTCCCAGAAGCGCGTGGTGCCCGGCAGAGCCCCGTAGATATCGACACATCGCGCATCAGCAGCGGTGGTTGTGCGCCCCCTCTCGATATGAAGTACTCTGTCAACCATCCCCGCTCTGTTGTAAACCCTGGATACTGTTGGCGCGTTGATGAAAATGGATATCAATCAGGTACGATGCAACTTCTTTAAAAATCTGTTTTTTTATGTCTATTAATTTATGATGAATCAAGAAACCTAGAAGTAATAAAAAATATATTTACTTATGTAGCATGTGAAGAAGAGATGCTTGAATTTAAAAGTTACAATGTAAGTTTAAAGACGATATAATATGTTCGTTAAACAATGCTAAGCCCTCATATTTAGCAAGCGACTACATAAACTTTTTTATTTTTATTAATTTATCAAACTATCTAGGTCAATCAATCAAACCGTTTACAACAATAAAAATATAAGGAATAAATAATTAATATCAACAGTACATAGGTAATTATGATAAGGGAAATTAATTTAAAATAAGAGGTTAATTTTGATATACAGAGTCAGGTAATAATGTCCCCATTGAGAGAACAATAGTGGTCAGAGAACTCGGAGAAAGCATTGTTCAAAACGAACAATAGACATGTATGATAATGACCTCAGCCGTATTCAGGCGAAGAATAACAGATCAAACTGTATCTCCGCGTTTGCTGAACCAATTTTGACATTCGAATACAGCCATAAATGTAGACTTTCTGACGTCATTGACTAACGGTTGTTTTTAATGCTCTTTTCTTTGCGTTTTTAATTGCTTCAATATTGGGGCTTTTAGACGGCTTTTGAAAAAGTGGATTGAACATTTACTACCACTACTGCCTCTGTGGCGCAGTGGTAGTGAATGCGACTGCTGTTCTTGAGGTCTCGGGTTCGATTCCCGGGTCGGACCAAATGTTTGTATGATCTGCAAATATTTGTTTGGGAGTTTGGGTGTTTTCTATGTATACTTTGTATGTATTTACAAAAAAAAACAGTTTATAAGTATTTATATCAGTTGTTTAGTACCCATAACACAAGCTCTGCTTAGCTTGGGACTAGATGGCGTTGTGTTAGATGTCCGGAATATTTATATTTATTAATTTATTTTATATTTATTTATTTTTAATTTTATTTACAATCTGGTTGGTTTAACAAAGAATTCATAATATAAATGAATAATGGCTATGTATGGATAAAGTGACAAATACTGTTTAAACCTATTTTAAAGATATTTGCGAGATAGAAGTTGTCGATATGATTTGAGGCTTGTTGTGTAGAAATGGTTTACCCAATCGGTAAGAAAAAATACAACATGCCTAATATTTTACAAGTCTGGTGGTCTAGTTAGTGTTTAGTGACCTTAACTACTGGACAAGAGTTCGTGGGTTTGAATCCTACCCAGGACAGGACAAACGTGACCATTTAATTGGTTTGGTTGTAATTTATCTGTTATGTAAATAGACTTTGAATTTAAAATAAAAAGTCACGGTCAACAGTTCAATTTTAGTAAATTATAAAGTAGTATTTAATTTTATACAATTTCTGCATTTGAATTTTAAAATAACAAGACAATGAAAGTTGCATAGACTGCATTTTTGGTTGTTTTAATAATAAATTGACTAACCAAAGCCACACGCAAGCAACACAATAAATGTTATATATGTTTTATCGCCTGAGTAGTTTTGTTATATTAAGAGTGAACATAAGGACAGCATAATACTATTTTTTGATGAAAAAGAAAGGACTTTATTACTTCAAAATAGTTGCTAAGCAATTTATGCTCAATTCCATGGTGAAATTAAACTTAAATCAACCTCCAAAAAGGATTATTACAAGAATTATGTGATTGTTGAACTGATTTAAAGATTTTTTGTATTTATCAAATTGGTTATGAGCAAGCTTTGTTCCTTAGAGTTTGATGAAAACATTCCACTCTACTATTTAAAAAAGTTCATACAAACACTGCGTGATTTGTCGAACATATGGTTCTTTTCACGCAGAAGAGTACATAATATAAGCTACTTACCGTCATTTTGTTTCTTATGGATCGAAGTTTAGGTATTCTTCAAGTTCTCTTTCTCAACGAAATGGCAGAACAATCAAATAGATAATTGGTACACCTTAAATCAAGTCGTCATAGTGTACGAATTTTATACCTATAAATATGTGTGTGTATATATGTATATATATCTTTATGTAAATATGTCTGTATTTATGTCGTATTAATTGTATATGTATATATGTTTATGTATACCATACATAGGTATAAATATTTCTCACTTATTATGTAACCCTTTGCACCTACCTACAAGATTTCTACACCACCCTAAGGTTGTCTGGAAGAGAATACCATTGGCATTAAGTCCGCCGATGTACAAATGGCATAAAGTGTGATATAAAACAAATAATTCAAACAAAAAAATCAAATTTAGCATCAGTTGATTGTTTATGGTCTAGTCAATTATTTATTTGTTATTTTTCATTTAATACTTGTTTTTATCAAGCTCTGGTATTAGTGGCATTGATTCCCTAAAGTTTTACCGTTCTCTGCCATGTCTGTTTTCATAAAATTTATCGCTAAAGTAAATTAACTTAATTGCTGCAAAAATTGTCCCATTTAGATAAAAACGTGTAGCAATAAGTAGGTTTATTCCGTAAAACATATTCACACCAAGTTCGAGGTTATCAACGAATAAAAGTAAATGCTAATTTACGATGTTTAAGTATAAATACCATTTAAATTTATGTTCAAATAAAGTAATCAACCATTTATACCTACTATGTTGTCAATTTAAATAACAAAAGTGACTGGTATATGGACGTTTGGCAAACGGAAGTTGAAAGTCCTCGCGATGAGTGAGGGCCAATTTGTATTTGCATTGAAACAACGTATCCCTCACAATGAGTCATCAGCTTACTCGTTCCTGTCTCACGCAATTTGCTAGCATGAAGATGGGTGCCCGCAAATTTTGGACTGACATTAGAATAGGGGTTGAACCCGTGACGAACGACGGGAAAATCGCACTGACGTCACCTTTAAGCCTCTAAATCTATATTTTCGTCACGAATATTTATTTTCCCGTTTCTGATTAAAATATTATATCATTCTCATTATACCTTTTCTGAATAAGCGACGCTGACTATTTTGAGTCAATTAAGTTAAGGAATAAAAAAAGGAAAAACGAGTAAACAAGTTTAGTCACTAACCAAAAAATAATTATTTACAGAACTCCGAGGTGGGCCGCTCGGCAAAGACGTGTACAAACTGGAACAGTGGCATTGCCATTGGGGAGCCAAAAACGGTGAAGGTTCGGAGCACACTGTTGACGGCCGCGCTTTCTCTGGTGAACTCCACTTCGTCCACTGGAACACTTCCAAATACAACAGCTTCTCAGAAGCAGCTGGGCAACCTGATGGTCTAGCAGTGCTAGGCGTATTGTTAATGGTAAGATTTTTATTTTAATGAAGTAGGGGGCAAACGAGCAGATTTATCAGCGATGATGATAAGCGATTACCGCCTACCAAGAACACCCGCAACACCAGAGGCGTCACAAGTGCGTTGCCGACCTTTTGGGGATGGGAAGAGGATGGGGGTTTTTGGTATGGACCTTCGGTATCCTCACTCACTCGGTGAAACACAGCGCAAGCGCTATTTCACACCGGTTTTCTTTGAGGCCGTGGTATCACTCCGGTCAAGCCGGCCCATTCATGCCGCAGCGTGGCTCTCCCACGGTAAGATCAATATTTTAATATCCTATGATCTATGGTAGTGGTTCTGTGTGCTTAAGGATTAAGAATACGAAATGTTACCACCCTTCCTCATCCTGTGGTTGTCGTAAGAACTAATTAATAGAGTAAACTACATACGACTACAGCGCTGTAAAGAGAAGGCAAACTCGACACAAACCCTATCCGTCTGGTCAGAGCTACAAAAGTGGCCTTTTTTCAGCAGTTGCCTATTAAAGGATTTTGATGACGATGATGATGTTCTAGTCTAGTAGATGATACCTACATCAATAAAGGTATTAATTTCGTAGAACTGAACTACAACTAATCGGAAATTAATGTTCGAAATACAAAGAAAGTAAGATAAGAATGGACATTATTGTATTGTAAGTAAAAATATATTTAAAATTTTAAACGGAGACAATTTATTTGAGGCATTACATTCACATAATTTAAGAGAGATGAGAGTATAATAGCAAGCAGCATTTACCAGTTACGATACAAGTATTTACTTTCTCTCTGAGTGACGCTGTTGAACGCATTTCAACGACGACAATAACCACCTGAAGATTTGTTCCTACAATTCACGTCGGTTGTTCGTTCTAATAATTAAAATTTATATTCTAGACTAGCTAACACGCTAACTTCTTTTGCGACTTACAAAAGTAATAAACTTTCACAGTTATAGAAACATTTTTTATTTATATTTGGCCACTTTTAGTCTTAGTGTGATGTTTTATGACCTTCCTCAATATATGGGCTATCCGTTCCAATACTGGAGGTATTAACAAAACTCGTCCAGTCATTCACGCGTGACAAAGGGAAATAGAAATTCATTTTAATTTGTGACGTAAATTTAAACTGCAATCATTTGAAAAAAGAAGTAACTATCTATTGTAATTGTACATTACCAACACAATATATAGTCAATATTTGTTTAATTTGTTATTCTAATAGCTATTCAAATTAGCATGAATCAAGTATGATGATATAAACGTTATTTAACCTATGTTTATTTAGCTCGAACTGTTTACCATTTACATCAGCGGTATATAAATAAGTGCGCTAACACTTTAACACGGACTACTTTCCAGAAACACTCACCATAATAACTTGCAAGTGAGTAATATTCGCAGCTTTTGTGAAAGTAACTTTTTCATCCCTCGGGAACAGTAAAACAGTATTGTATTTTCTAGATGCAAATATCCATATTCTTTCTGTTTATATTACTGAAAACGTCTATGCAAAACTTTATAGTGATCAAATTATATAGGGAACGTGCAGGAACTATAGGTGGCAGCACTTAATAGACAAAAGCGACACTATGCGGGCAGTAAAGAAAACTTCTCAGACCTGTCATCGTGCTTTCAAATATGTAAACAAAATTATCTCTTGAATTATAACATTTTATAAAAAGTTACACCTCCCTAAAGCGATACTATGCCAATCAGATTTCCTCCCGCGAAAAAGAGACTTCCCCCTTAATTGCGGCGAAGATACCCAATTGCATCAGACATGTATTGTATGTTATCAGGCCACCATCCCATCCCTTACAGTAAGCTAGAGTTGTACCTTCCACATGTAGGTATAAAAAACAAAACAGACTTAAACTTCATTTAATCTATTCGAGTGTCTCCGTATCTCTCCGGATATCACACCGCAATTTCCCGCCGAGGCAAAATGTTAATCCTTTATTTTGTTAAATATTATAATAATAATATCTCTTTATTGTACACCAGATAATTAAATAAATTACTTAATGCTAGGTCAGTACAAATGGCGGCCTTATCGCTTAACATGCAATCTCTTCCAGGCAACCGTGAGTCCGTGAGCACAAAATAAGCTAAATAATAATAGATGCACCATAAAAGCAAGTAATCATATTTTTCATCCCCCCATCTCGGAAAGAGTATTTTTGCCCTTCGATATCTGAGTGCAAAAGCCGTTTTCATCCACTAAAGGATAAAGTAAACATCGTGTGCATTAAAAGACTGAGATCCCAGTCAGCCCAGACTTACGTCATTTTAAGAAAGATGAAAGTTTTAGGATCAGTAGTCTGACATATACTCAGAAAGGAATGGATACTCGCTTAGCTAAAAGGCCCCGGTTTCACAATTAGCAGTTATCAAAGATGAAAAAACCATGATAACTTATTAGATTTGTCTGGCTCACTTGAAAATTTTATACTTAATGATACATATATATAAAATTCAGGCTTCCTAAAATGACGTAAGTTGACATGTTTTTTTTAGTTTTCGTAGTCTCTACATGTCATTTGAACGTACCGCTGCCCGCTCCGCTTCCGCGCTCGCTCCGCTCCCACTGTACGCGGCCTAATAACCCTGCCAAAATAAGTAAATACCTTTGCACGCTCTACAGAATTTTCGGCGCATTGAATGCAAATGATTCCATTTCCATTCAACTGAATCAAATAATCACTATGTAATCACGCTGTCAACCCAAACCATTTAATGCATAATATGTAAGCACTACATTACTTCTTTTCGGACAAAGGTCACGTTGTGGACATTCAAACAAGCCAGTCAGCCTTTTTAACAGTATAGAGGCGGCATATGATTGTAGAAAATCACAGTGCCTGCACGGTTGGCCTAGTGGTTTAAGCGGTCGCCAAACCGCTTTCTACTGCGCTTAGTGATGTGGGTTCAAACCCCACACGGAACAATACTTTATGTGATCTTTACTTTATGTGTAATGTATATTTATAAGTCCCCCGAACTAAGTAGTTATTCCTAAGTAGTGGGAATTCGTCATTTTTAAATAAGAAAATAAAAATAACAATGTTTATATCGATAGTATTTCGTTAGACAGGAAAATATACACACTAACAATAATGAGTACTTACTTTTTTTTTTTTTTTTTAATCTTTATTTAAGGAGTTATAACCAACATGGTAATGCCACTCCATTGGGCCAGTTCACAATCATATGTTTCATCTAATCTAAATAAAATCTAAGTCTATAAACAATTGTTGACACAGGTTCTTCTTCGCATACCTATATTAACAATCTTATATAGTAATGTGGCTGCTGTAGATAGCGGATATGATAGAACGGAATTGCATCTCCCCACTTCTTTTAAATTGGGAACATCATACAGCATTACACTGTACCTAACGTCCTCGTTTCGTACACACTCCACTAAAATATGCAAAACATCCTCTACAATTCCACACTCTGTACACAAAGGAGACGGAACTTTTTTCATAAGAAATGCGAATTTATTGAGTGGAATGTGTCCGGATCGAAGTCTAAAGGCAGTGATTAACAGGTCCCGTCCCATTTTACAGTTACCAAACCATGGGTTCTGCAAAGGTTCACTTTGAAGTGTCTTGTACCATATCCCTTTTTCAACAGATCTCTTGTCGAAGTGTATCTTCCACAATTCATAACAATAAACTTTAATTAGATAAATACAGTCAGAGAATACGGGTACAAAATGTAAAGGTTCACCATCACTCGAAGCCTCTTTAGCTGCACTGTCCACTGTTTCGTTTCCTATCAAGCCAATGTGAGAAGGGATCCATTGCAAAATGACTTCTTTAGAGTTAGATTTTAATTCCAGTAATAATTTAAGAATACTGTAAGCTATCGGGGTACCTCTTAAGGAAGAGGTTATACGAGCTATATGTTGTAGGGAACTCTTCGAGTCAGTCAAAATTTTTTTAATAATAATAATAATAGTTTATTAACAAAAAGCCATACAACATTTTCTCTATCTTAGTCATACATATAAGCACATCACTAAGAACATATGTTTAATTTCAGCGAGATAGAGTGAACGCCAGTGTCTATGATAGTATAAACTGTGTTACAGACACTGGCGCCTTCCTCTTACAGTTTATATAATGTTCTATAGTTTAGAATTGTCAAGGTGATGTAAGTAAAAAGTTATGGTGCAAAAATATTGGCTACTTTGGTGTGAGACTAGTACGCGTACATGCTCAATAGTGTGTGTGTGTGTACATGTGTGTGTGTGTGTGTGTGTGTGTGTGTGTGTGTGTGTGAGTGTGTGTGTGTGTGTCTGTGTATGTGTGTGTGTCTGTGCTTATGGGTATTAGTGTATATGTGTGTGTGCATTTTTTTTTCATCCAAAACGCAATAATCTATAAAGGTCCCTTAGAAAATAATTTCTCAGTCTCATCGTAAGTCAACTTTTGGAGATAGCCGTTAACCACACTTTTACATTTAGCCTTGGGCAGGGGATATATATTGCAGACTTTGTTGATTGTGTTGTATAGGTGACTACTGAGACTTAGGTGGCTTCGGCTTCCCAACATTGTCTTGGTAGCAACAGGTGGACAGACAAGATACTTTCGTCGTTTAAGATTAAGTAACGTTGGGTTGTAACTTAATTTAGAATGCATACGTAGAATTATGTTAAGCGCACAGAGTTGTCGGACACTGAGAACAGATACGTCTCTAAACAGCTGAGTAGTTGGATAGCGGTAAGGTTTACAGAGCATGACCTTCAAAACAGCTCTTTGTGCCCTCTCAAGGCGCAGAAGATAGGTTTTATATGTACCACCCCAAGCAGATATGCAATAGGTAAGGAGAGACTGAGCTAAGGCAAAGTAAACCGTTTTCAATAGTGCGCCATCAGCCACCCGTCTTAATTTCTTCATGGGTAACATCACTTTACGAACTCGCGACACTGTCATATCGATATGTTTATGCCAACTCAATGTGTGGTCAATGTATACTCCTAAATATTTAATGCAGGAGCTTCTACGTATAGATGGGCAAGTGCAATTTGTGTTTGTTTGGTGGCAGTTATGTATTTTAATGTCAGATGTAATAGGCTGTGTGACAGTGTTTGCCGAGAAGGTGATATAGTGAGTTTTAGACACATTAAGAGTGAGCAACTTGGATGAGAGCCAGTTCAGATTATAAATTACATAGTTTTTGCAGTCTAAGGACTTAATATATAACAGTGCCTCCAAAATAGCAATCAGTTCAATATACATAATAGAAACGTTTTTACAAATTTTGAATTTACATGATAAGTCAGATTGTGGGTCGAAAAATGCCGCTCCCATATGTTCGTTCTCCTTTGACCCGTCAGTATATATCTTATAATAAGAGCTATACTGATGGTTCAAAAATAAAGAGCACTTACGATACAATGATGTACGATCGTATTCTCTTTTGGTTTGTATTCCTTCGATCCTATGTCTTATAATTTCATTTACATCATACCAGCTCATCCAATATCCCATCGAATACATGTCTAATTGATCCTCGGAATGAATGTTAACATTTGTAAATTTATTATAAATTTGAATTAAAGCTGGAATTTTCTTTTTGCGGCGCCAGTATCTTAGATTAATATGGGAGTTCAGTTCGCTAATGACATTTATAGTAGGATTGTTAGAAATAGATAAAGACCGAAACCACGCCTTGCCAGCTAAATACATACGTCGAACATGTAAAGGTTGTAGACAAAGCTCACTCTCCATCACATGGATAGGAGTGCTTTTCACAAAACCACCTATTATTCGCATAGCTTGATTCTGAACCTTATCTAATTTAACTAAATTTGAATTACAGCTATTATCATAAAGATAACTACCAAAATCTAAACGGCTTCTAATTACGGATATGTATAGACGTCTCAGATGCTTAGGGTGGACGCCCCATCCAGATCCAGCTAGTACTTTGAAGACATTAAGTAGCTTCTGGGTTTTCTCATGTAAAACATTGATGTGTCTGGACCATCTCAAGGAAGAGTCCAACCACATACCTAAGTATTTTATACAACTAACATTTTGCAATGGTGAACCTTGAATTGAAATAGAAATAGTTTCCCTATTAATTCCTCTTTTAAATATACAAATTTTACTTTTTGTAGAAGATACACTTAACCCTAATTTTGCCAGATTTACAACCAAATTATTTAATTCTATTTGAAGTACTTCACCAGCAATTGCCAGACCTTTATCAGCTATGTACAGGACGAAGTCGTCTGCGTATTGTGATATACATACTTCACCTACGCTATTACATAAAGAGTAGGTAGCAACATTGAAAAGCAATGGAGATAATGGATCACCTTGAGCCAGACCTAGGCCTGTACATCGAGCTGTAAAGCTATTGTCGTTTTTAATTTTTAATGTTCTAAAACTAAGAAAGTACCATAAATAATTACAAATCTGTGATCCAACACCTGCCTTGTCCAATATATCTAAGAGTGCAACTATATTTATATTATTGTACGCGTTATCAATATCAATGAAACACGCCAAAGTGGTCAGATCTCTTGCGAACCCGGTCTGGATCCTTGTTACCAGTCTTACTAAACTATCTAAACATGATTTAGCTTTTCTAAAGCCTACGGTCTCTTTCGAAAACACTCCTTTATTTTCGAAATACCACTCTAGTCTTCTATTAATTATTGAATGAAATATTTTACATACACAAGACATTAAACTAATTGGACGCAAAGACGAAGCTAGGGAAGGGTCGCGTCCAGCTTTGGGGATGGGAACTACGCCAATATCCCGCCATTGCAATGGTGAGAAACCTGAAGTTAAAAATTCGTTAAAAAGTTGAAGCAAAACGCACTTTGCGTTTGTAGGCAAGTGTTTAATCATGGAGAAATAAATATTATCACATCCCGGGGCTGTATCGCTAGTCTTAATGCTAGACTCTAATTCCTTTGATGTTATGGGAGATTCTATTTTAGAGTTATGCGAAGTAAATATAGGCTTATCCGGCAATACGTATGGCGGACATAAATTGCATAACAATTGTTCGATTCTTGTGCTATCTAAATGTTTATTGCCGGTTTTATTTCCTTTTAGCCATTTCATCTTCCTCCACATTTCACCAGCTGACGACACTGATTCCAAGGAGTTACAGAATTTGTGCCAGTTATCCGATGATGCCTTCCTTATAGGTATTCGTGAATCTTGAATGCATTTATTTAGAAATGTCAGATTCGATGGAGTAGGATTTTTCCTAAACTGTGATAGGGCTAGTCTGCGTTTGGCAACTGATTGCGATAGATTAGAGTTCCAATAAGGCTTAGGGGTAAATTTACTAGTTGGGTTTAAATTGACTTTAATGTATGGAATAAACTTGTGTGCAGCTACCTCTATATTATTAATAAAGTTATTATATAGCTGTTGAAAATCGTCAGTTAGATTAAAATCAGAGAACGCACTCTGAAGGAAACTTTCATAGCTCTGCCAGTCCGCTAATTTTAAGTTACGCTTTATTAAAATGTCAGGCTTAAAGGTAATCGAAGTGGAGAGAGTGATTACAAGATGGTCACTACCCAGAGATTCGTTAGTAACTTGCCAGTTAAAAAAACATGCGATGTCTGAAGTAGCAAACGAGATATCTGGCGAACTGCGTTGTACTGCTCCCGCAACTAGTTTAATGCGTGTATGACTATTATCATTTAAGGAAACTAAATTACTATTAGCTATTGAATTAAATATCTGCGAGCCCCTGTTGTCTGTTTTATATGACCAAGTAAAATGATGGCCGTTAAAGTCGCCCAAAATTAAGGATTTGTGATTAAATTTGTTAAATAAATTTTCCCAATCAGTTTGACGGGTATGAACCCATTGAGGACAATAAATCGCAATTATATTTTCAATTCGTTTGCAATTGAAAATCTTAACATGTAATACTTGGATGTCGTCATGATTAAGTACCATTGGGCATATCTGAGCTCTAACAGACTTGTGTGTTATGATACTGACCCCTCCATAATGGTCCTCCCGATCGGTTCTAAAAATGTCGTAATTCTTAATTTTAATGCTACTATTCTGTTCCAGCCAAGTTTCACAAACAACTGCTATATGTACCTTGTTTTGTATTAAAAGATTTTCAAACACTAATAGCTTTGGTCTTAAACTTTGTGCGTTCCACTGTAAGATATTGATAACGGTACTATTAGAAAAATTAATCATTTTGAGAGTTGCTAGTTATGCCAAACAATTTCTTAAGTAAAGACAAATCCGTAATATTATCAATAACAGTCGATAATAGCCATTGTAAAATAATGCCAACAGTTAAATTAATTTTTTTAAACCAGTCATACCTTTCTGAAAGTAATATCCTTTTAATTTTGTTTAATAAGGGCTTAAATGCGCAATCAGAAAATGAAATTCCCGGGTTCGACTGCACTTCATGTTCAAATGGTCCCGCTTTATAATTATATGTTTTTGAAATATTCTCGTTATTACCGTGTTGTTCTACTGTGTTCTCACTGCGTTGGTTTCGTCGCCGCCGCCGGCGCGGGCTCCCACGGCGCGAGCGCTTACTGTTCGCTGTCTCAGTAGCAAGGCGCGGGCCGTCAGTGACGGATGCGCGTTCTTCGTCGTCCGACATGCATGACTCTGAAGATAGTGACTCATTCGCTTCTTGGCGTGATTGACTCGATGAGCTGCGTTGTTTACGTTTATTTCCGTGAGAAACCTTTCCCGCTTGGTTCTTCTCCTGCTTTTGATTTGTTGATAGTACCGCGGCATATGACTTATAACTTGAATTGTTCTGTGTATAAGTATGGCTTTTAAAATTGTCTGGTTGGGGATAAGATGTAGATGTTTCAAATTGTTGATTGTAGGGTGGTGAAAAAGGTGGTATGTACATTGTTAATGCACGACGGTATGTACAGTTAAACTCAGCCATTAGTGATCTAATTTTCTTTTCTTTAATAAAAGCAGGACAAGATTTGACTAACGACATATGACTGCCTCTGCAGTTGACACATTTGTACGAGGAAGTTTCACAGTTCGGGTGATTCTTACCACATTTAGGGCAAATAACTTTTAAGGAGGGACATACTTTTATTGTATGACCGAAACGCCAACATCGCGAACATTGTGTAACTGGAAACACGTAAGGTACCACGGCAACATTAACGTCGTATATTTTAATGTATGGTGGGAGGTAGTTTCCTTTGAAACAAATACGAACACTCTCGCTTACTGACCACCCAGATTCAAAATCTCTCCGCTTTAAACGTTTAGCTGATAAAATCTCAAATCTGTTATCTCTTTTAATGCACTCTAATAGTTCTAAATCAGATAGATCTAAATCCATTTGCCTTATAATACCGTAGGAAACATTTTTCTCCCATGTTTTCTGAACTCGCCATTCTTTCTCTTTAAAATTTGGACATTCCAGCAACTTCGCAGCGCTTTCTTCGTTATCACAACTAATAATAACTCTAAAAGAATTCATGTACTTAACACGAGTAATTCCTGTGATATTTTCCGAGTTAAATAATTTGGCCATAGAAAATTGCTTGGGTAACTTCTGTGTACTAGAAATACTTATTTCAATCGGTTCAACTCTTCTTCTTTTCTCACTGTTACCCACTACTGTCCAATTCTCGTTATTATCCACCTCCTGTTCCTTTGAAATATGTATGTTTTCCTCATCGTTGTGGTTTTGGCTCTCACTTTGAATTACGCTATCTTCCTCCATACTACTTTCTCCCATACTAATAATATCTATAGCTCCTTTATTCCCTTCCACTACACTCTCACTCATATTCTATATGTTTATACAACGGCGTGTCCATCGACAGCGCGCGAACGCGCCGACGATAGGCAAGTATTAAATACCGTTAACCGCACACTTATTAGCTAGCTGTAAACACGTCCTATTCGTTCAATGAGAGAAAGGACACTCATGAGTACTTACTTCCTTATAAAATAAACTTTTACTTTACAAGCCGTTGCCGTTTATCCTTATTTCTGATGACAACAACAAACATACGCAATACTTTTAGGCACACAAATTACGTATATACGTAAACTTTATCAAATAAGTTGACTGACTGCACTAAATATTGACTCACGGTCATCTCGCCACAGATTCTCTTTACGTCAACATAATGTCACTATGAAATCAGACTTTGGTAGAAGTTTGCCTTTCCATTAAAATGTGTAAAATGATAGCAGGTTTATACACTCAACTTGAGTGAGTTGACTGTATAAACGTACAATTATCTGTGAATCACACAAGTAATTGTCCCGTGTGAGCATCGAACTAACACAATAAGATAAACAAAGACAGCGAGATTACAATGTAAACAAGGAAGGTAGTAAACCTGTCAATTCAATTTGTTCTAATTCTTTATCATTTTAAATGTAACTACGGTGCGTGCTCGTAAGTAAACCGATTCCATTAAGTTAATATACCAGCAGCAAAAGGCGATTACGTCATTGAAGCCTAACAACAAAATCCTTTTAGATGCATGATCCCTGTTCTGCTACGCGTTGCATACTGCATAGGCATTAAATAAGTTACGAGTTCAGCGTCCATTTTCTCGGCCCCACTGTAATTACAATCCAAATAAGATTGTATACATATACCAATTTATTATATATGTTTAAATTGAATCAATATAAAGGCAAAGTCCGTAATCTGAATACGATAAATCACATTTGAATATTTCACATACATACCTAAGTACTATTTAACAATCTCGCGACTCATATCATTAGCAAATTAATTATAAATAAGTCTTGTGCCAAATCTAAGGGTGGTAGGGATAGATTTAAGTTTTAACTTTGATAAAACACCAATACCTATTTCAATTAATTCGTAAGATATTTATTGTTGATAATATCCTTTATCATAATAAATGCAAATTTATGATGACAAATGATAGCTAAGAAATCTCAGTAAGAACTTGGTTTATGCGCATACCTACCACCGACTAATTAGTTTAAGTTCCGTGTTACCGACAAGTTGGATTAAATTTTATTCACATTTGTCTCTTTTCTCCCCAGGCTGGTACCAAGAATGAAGAATTGGATAAAGTTATTCGGTTGCTGCCTTTCGTTACACATAAGAACGACAAAGTCACACTGTCGTGTCCCCTGGACCCACTGAAGCTCCTTCCACAACCAAAAGGTTACTGGACATATCCTGGTTCACTCACCACTCCACCTTGCACTGAATCCGTCACTTGGATTTTATTCAAGCAGCCGGTCCAAGTTTCTGCAGACCAGGTTAGTATTTGAGCTTAGATAAATAAAAACAAGGGAATATGTTCAGACTTGAGAATGAATGACATCAGTGTGTAGTATCAGCAAGGACTTTGAGTACTTGCATAGTGACGAGCATAACTTGCTTAGCAATCATGTCAAAGTGATCGATTGTTAGCATATTGAGTAATTTCGGTGGTCTTTATCGAAAAGTACGTCATTCTCAATTATAGAAAATAACTGATTGTCTTTCCTGATCTGCCCTTGTATTATATTTATTAGATATTTTTGACAGTTACAGCTGTGTGTGTAAACGGTGTAAATCTGAAGTTATTATTTTTATTGGTTAAATTATATCACATGGGGTCATATATTGGAAAGTCTTCGGTTTCCCTTAATAAATTTAACTAGTTAGGTACTAATTAATTAACTAATTTAATTAATTAATTAACTAATTAATTAACTTTAAAGTTACAATTACGTTGAGTTAGGAGGAGAAACGAGAAGCTTATCAATAGTGAGGATATAAGCTTAATAACACGGGCTCTATTTTTGTGGTACAATCTACTTAGATAAACCTAAATACTTCTGTATAAATTACGAGTGGGTCACCCACACTAATTTAAACAATTACTCATTGAGTAGGTGGGTGTAGGAAGTTACTACCTATATTATAATAACTGTACTGTTAAGGTCACTGTCAACATTACAAGAATCTACACAAGGATGACTGTGTAACCGTAATAAGAACTAAATCTAAGTTTATTTATATTTATGACTAAAATTAAGAATTTCCATTAAAGAAAGACTCATTTACACTAAATGTTATTTTGGCAATAATATTTTTTAATTTGGCACGGAACAGAAATAATAACCGACTTTAAATGAATTAGTTACCGTACCTACCTATTTATGAAAAATTTCGACTTAAAGCGTATTACATATATATATAAGCCTACCTATGCATATGTATGAGTGCATTCTTATTCTTTTTTATCTCAAATGGTAACGCACTATACAAAGGTCTACCGAATATCTCTACACCTATCTTCACCATTAAATCTAAGTGGAATAATATTACATTTATGCCTAAACGCATTAATTGTAAATAATTACTTCCGTTTGTTTCTTATTACAAATGCAATAAACAGTGACAGGTAACAAGAACATTTTTCATTAATTGTGTTATTGATTGGATTTCAGTTGGCTTCGATGCGGAAACTGAAATGCGGTGAAGCTTCGTGCGGCGTGGAGGCCATGGAGCTGCTGTACAACTACAGGCCGACACTGCCGCTCGGCAACCGCGATCTGCGCGACTTCGGGGGTAACTAACAACAGTTCGCGTGAACGTCGCCACGCTCACTACCCACTATTGTACAATAACCACAAGCGGTTTTAATATACTTCAGATATTGTAAAGCGAACAGCTCAGCTAGGTTGGAAAAAGTTGCTCCGACAAGCTACTCAATCAGATGACAACTCGTTATATTAGATACCGAATAAGCAATACTTAGGAACTGTGCCTACATCAGTAGTACGTTTTATTAAACACGAATAAGAAAAGAATCTCGTCATTGTCGTATAATAGTAGATATACCTATTTAGTTATAGTTTTAGCAAAGAAATCTCATCAGAAATATTTAAGTATTCTTAAACAACGGAAAAGCAGCTTCCCAATGTGGCTTATGATACGAGTAATTTTTTATAGTTGGGAGCTCGCGTTAGGAAATATACGTTCCATAAAATCTATTGTAATGATTGTAAAAAGCTTGTGAAGACATTGTGTCTGTCAAGTGCCTATATTATAATTCGTATTGTATACCTATTTTTATAAGATTCTGAAATTACCGTTTAATAATATAATTATTAAATGGATTATATTTTATTTTAATTATGATTACCTATTCTTAAATTTATACTTGTGTATTTAAAAAATATTTAACCTGTGTTACAAAACGTTATTTGTAAAATACGTTAATTTTATTCTTTTGAAAATTTTTATTATCATGTTATGTATAAAACAACAATTAGCCTCAAAAATGATCACAACAATATTGGGTAAATTACATTATTCTGAATGTTAGGCGCATTGAAAAACGTTTTATTTCAATAAAAAAAACATAAATAATATAGGTACTGAGACTAGTCATGCGCCCACGTCGCATGGTGCCTATATTATGAAATATTCAGATTTTACCAATTTACATGAACATTAGAAATAAATACATTTTGGAGGAAATCAATTACTTAGTAGTATGGTAAGGTACAAAAAAATGTTGTTTTTTAATTCTTAATATTGGAGTTACCAACAAATTCTAAAATTTGAAACTGGAATCTTTTAAAATATTTTATATTGTTATAAAATTTTAGCTATAATTATATTGATATATTGGTCACTGATATATATGTAAACAGGACTGTTCTTGTTTGTACTGTTTGCTGCGGAAGAAATTACTACCACATGAACAAGGTTGTGATTTTCATCAACATGTAACATATAAAATCAAAATGGCTTTCATTGCTTTACCAGTACAAGGCTACCATGGCATTTATAACGGCTCATTTTGAGCAAATTTTAAGAAAATGCTTCTACACACTTTGCTTCCTTTCCTAATTAAATGATATTCACGGTCCAAATGAATAACATACAATCAAGTTTTGCCACTGATCTCTGTCTTTTGACTCTACCATCGACAAGCAAACCTATGTATAAGTTTAAAAGTCAACAGAAGTCAAAGCAGTGTCATGACTGAACAATTATAAGTACATATTAAGTAAGTTAAGTACTTTATGTACCTTAAAACAAGAGTGCCTCAAAATGTGTCTTAGTTATGTTAACTGAGACGCTATACAATAAATTTATGTATTTATGTAATGTAAATAAGGTGTTGTTGATGAAGCTTAAAACAGCATACACAATAAACTTAGTTTTATACAAATTTCGTTTTATTATCCGTCGTTTAACCTTTTTAAATAATTCTTCAATAAAACAGTGCTCATAGAGTGTAGAACAAATGTAAGATCAGCATGGAATTCCACACAATATAATAAGGTACAGAATCCCTATGACAGCACAAATAAGGGAGGGGATGTTTGATGCAGCCGAAAAGAAACATCATGGAGGACTTTACTTTAAAATTTGCCTTAAGTTGCAACGCAATTGAATTTGAGAAACGCTTTGCGGAAATACAAGAAAGGAAAAAACATAGTTTGCAGAAGTCGCGTGATAAAAATAATAGTATTTTTGCGACCTTTGCAATGTCTGTTGAAGAACTGTTTGGTCAAACTCTGTTGGATTCCATCAGTTCCCAAACTTATCATTTCTGGCTTATTTCTTTATATTTTTTTGTCACATTTATTGCTCATTAAAGTTTGTTTTTTCGCGTCCATTTAGTGGCGCTCCTCCACCGAAAGAGATAGCGAGATCGGGAAAAATTACTAACGATGCAACGCGAATCGTGTTCGTCCCTCGACCTCAAAACCCCCAACTTTTATAAAATTAACAAGCTGAACCCCGCGGTACGACAATAACCGCAGGCAACGCCGCGAGGCGAAGCTATATCTTTATAAATTGTAGCCTATGTGTTATTCTGATGTATAAGCTGTATCATGGTAAAGTTTCATCAACATCCATTTAGTAGTTTTTGCGTGAAAGAGTAACAAACATCCATCCATCCATACTTACAAACTTTCGCGCTTATAATATTAGTAGGATTGTCTTAGGCCTCAAGACTTACACGTCATGGCTCGAGACACGATACTCTAGTTCAAATCGAAAAATAATAATTATTTATCTACTTAAAAAAATATAAATAGACCGCGAAATGTGTTGCTAAGCGCAAAACTCGAGAACCGCTTAACCACATCGCGTTTTTTTTTATATTTTCCTTAAGACAAAGAAAATTCTTAAAAAAAACGTAAAAATTGCGAGGAAAATAGAGTAAATTGAAACATCTGTCGAAAATTAATAAGCAAGAGAAAGAAGTCTGTCGGGGCAGCGAGTCATTTATAAAATCAATTTAATGGAACGATAACTGCTGGCTGTTTGTGCAATAGATGCAAATATTTTTAGGCGGTCTAGAAACAGAGGTCGATGTTAGTTTGATTGTTTAAACTACTGCAACTTTATATATAAATATAAACTGTATATGATATGACTAACTATATAGGGTAATAGAAAACATTAAACAATTTAGGTAATTATGATGTATTTACTGGATATATATATAAGCGGGTATACATATGCAAATAGCACCATAATTGTTATTATTATTCTTCCAAATTTACTAAAATTTGTTAGTATAACATTGAAACGTGTCATGATTAAAAAGTACTTACACAATGTCCGTTAAATTCTAAACTAGATACAAATATATGTTACCAACATGATTCCAAAAACCTATCTACCTTTCGTATGTCTATATTTTTGGTTTGAGAATTTGTATACAACACAAAATCTATTAAATTATAAAAGCATTTCGATGTATGTTCTTTATGTACACACTAAAAATCTCATTATAATAGTATTATTAATCTACTTATGCCTAGTAAAGAAATGCTGTTAATTCTTTGTAACATCGAAATTTCGCGTTAAAAAAAAAAGTTAAAAAAATATATTGTAAATGATACTGTTATTGTTCAACGATAGACACTTGGTATTCACTACCTCTTAATAAATATGGATTATAACAATGTTCCTCAATCCTAAATATTTTATGGTTACCGATTACGGTGAGTATTGTTGAATCGTTCAATACCTTTAAGCCAGCCGACCAAATATGCTATATTTAATATACTTGATTATAGACAAAAACCATAATAAGGTATAGCTACTAGTGTAGTGCACTGCGACAGGGTTAAACGTTTTAACGTGTGTGCTGAAGATCAAAGCCGACTTAAAACTCGCATTATACAGCACTATGTTTAATTTTAACATTTTATATTCTTGCGTTAAATCTGGATAACAAAGAATTAAAGTCATGTCTTTTTACCTCACCCAATTTTAAACATTCCCATATGATTTTTTTATTAAACTATCAGCAACGATTCGAGGATTGTATGGGTTTTAGATGCAACAATGTTATTATTATTATTATCACACCGTCCTTACGACTATGAAAATGTCTTTGAACAATGAAATAAGATGTTTCTTGTAACTTTTAACACGTTGTTAACTTAATATGGTTTTTTAATTGATAAATTTATTCCCTTGCAGTACATACAGTAATATAAACTTCTGGTTCTGTTAATGTTCAATTATCTACGGCTACTAACATAAACCCGCATCAATATACCTACACTTTTATATTTAAAGCCGCGTTTCCACGCTTGCTGAGGCTCGGCAAGCGTCCACAAGCAAAAGCGTGTAAAGAGAGAGTAAAGAGGGCGTTTGGCTTGGCTTGCGTGAGCTTATGGGCGCTTGTATCCGATTCGGTCTAGTTTCGGTTTTTGGACACAGATCAAAAGGTGCTTGCGGCAAGCGCTTGCGACTTGTTCACACGTTGGTGCGCGCTTAGTAGCCGCTGTGATCACATCTCGCGACGAACGCACGTCTAGTTCTGTCTTCAAAAGAAGTGGTTGGTCGAACGAAGAGAGGATTTAAAAATTAGATAAAATATAAACAATTTATTACAATATAACATTGAATAAAAAATGAGACATACGCATTAAATTTAGGGTTCCGTACCCAGTGGGTGAAAACGGAACTGAGCCTCCGATGTCTGTCTGTCTGTCTGTCCGTCCGTCTGTCGTAGAGTTGGCTAGTTGACGAAAGTTACGGTAAGTTGTCCTCTACCACGGCAAATAATAAAGATTTGAAAATGTTTATAGCCTATTTATTATACCGTTATTTTTAACGTATTTTTTTAAATTTAACAAACTCCTAAAAATTTGGTCCCTAATAAAAAGGTACTTTTGTTTTACTTTAATGGTATTTGTAATAAAAGTAGATTAAATCAAACGTAATGGCCGATACGAATTCGGTGTACGCCATGCTTGGGTGTACGTAGCACACTGAAGCATTCACAAGCGTGTAAACGGCTTCCAAATGCCATGCGAGATTTGTGAACGCTTGGGACTTGTGGTTGCTTGTCGAGCCTTGGCAAGCATGGAAACGCACCATAACAGCATATAATCACAGAATGTACAAAATTGTTCGATAAGGACTTTATACAAAATATGAAAATATGATAACTGACATAGATTAATGTGATGTAAAAAATACAAAAAAAAGTTTTATACGAAATGTAATATAACTATCTATTTTAGTATAACCGTTTTGCTGCTAAATTGTAACTACAAGATATCATAACCAAAGAATCATTCGAAAGATTTTCGTTTCTTGTTATATTTCCTTCACATAGATAGACTATAAAGTTGCTCTAGTTTAATTACAATTAATTAAACTAAGACAGCAAAACAGTCTATAACATAGTTTTCTTTCCATCATTTTAAACTATGTATGTATTAATCGGTAATGTCACTATATATGTTTGTGTGTATAAAATGGAAAGTGAACTCGCAATACATATTTGACACACAATATGACAAGTAGCATGACATCCTTAGTACACAGACATCTGACGCAACAAGTGTTGTCTAAGAATATTTGTTGAACTATATTATTATACAGTATATTATAACCCCGTATTATACAGCTTCATTTGGACTATACCGAGCTCTTATGATAAGGAATGGTATACTTTGGAGAGATTTCTTTTGAATGGCAACTTTATCTTAATAACAAAGCATAAACTAAACAGTTTTCTTAGACTGTCAGAATAGTTACGATTTAAAAAGTGGCAAGGGCTAAACTAAAAAAATAAATTATTGGTGGGATATACTACCGGTACTAGAATGAGCTAAAACTTAATCAGATCGTCAGTGGCGTCGTCATGGATCGCACCAGTATTGTTACTGGCAATGTCAGCATCCGTTTTTTCTACATCTAGATTTTTTGGTGAAACTTTTCTTCTAGGTTTCACTGGCGCTTCATCTAAAATGCCTGTAAGACCTAAGTGATGTCCTTGTTCCGAAAAGTATCTTGCTTCACGATTGGTTTCAACTCTTCTGCTGGAAGGTGATAGTTTCATTCTGACGGGGGGACTAGGTGCCGCTCTGGAGTATGGTGGTCGGTTGTCAAATATCGACCCATCTATTGGATTCGAACTGCCCGGTAATAGGGCAGATGTTTTACTCCTCTCCAGAGAGTAGACTTCTTTACATACTTTATTCCGTTTATCTATGCTGGTGCTACTATCATCTGTGTAAAAGGTGGCTTTGTTTGTACATTCCGTACGTAATATTCTATCAGCTTGAACATCTGATTTGCTTCTTTCTAAAGTAAAAGCGCCATTTGTGTGCAAGTGGCAACTAAACGAACTGGTGTTGACAGTGCAGGCAGGAGCCGTGGAAAATGGCACAGATGGCGCCCATAGACAAGCACCTTCATTTCTTGGTACTAGCAGTAATGGGTCCTGAAACAAATGTTTCATAAATAAAATTATTTCATTTAAAATGTACCTACTAAAACGTTAGTAGTGTTGCGCCATAACCAGATGGAGCTCGTTTCTACGAGAACAATCGAGAACTATTGAGGACAACGCCATCTAGTGTCGGAAAGCGCGCAACTGTGGGCATTATGACGATTACTCGACGCTAGATGGCGCTACGGGCGGCTCTAGAGTAATCTATTTGGACTAGAAACATCGAACGAATATTTTCGTACTTTCGAGTAATTTCCACGACCATATAAAAGCGGAACGTGTTGGCCGTAGGGACAGTATTGTTTCACGATACAGCGGATAAACATCGAAGAGATCTTATAGTGCGACTAACGAGTGATTTAGTGATTTCTTATTGTAAAAAGTGTTCTTAATAAATATTGTGTTATTTTTGGTAATTAATCGAGTGCTTTAATTTATTTAATACCCAGCTCGTAACAGTATTATTTCCTATTCATTGTGATTTAGTCTTGATATTGACATTCAATAAATACAAATAATTTAGAATGATCTAAATCACTTCTACGTACCTAAGGGATAATTTTGTAAATCAATCAAGGATGGCTCAAGTATAAGTCGTTAAGAGCATTTTGCACGACCATTATTGGTAAAAATTAAGGCAAATACTAAATCATCATCATCATCATATTAGCCGCAAGAAGTCCACTGTTGAACGTAGGCCTCCCCTAATGACCTCCACATTGACCGGTCGTTAGCGGCCTGCATCCAACGAGTCCCTGCGATCTTAACCAGGTCGTCCGTCCACCTCGCGGGAGGTCTTCCTACGCTGCGTTTGCCATCACATATAATATATAATACTAAATAGTTTTACAGTAATTATAACTATTTTCATCTAGCAAATATTTACTGGTTGTATATAAGTAATTAATTCGGTCCAAGAACATTCTTTAATCTAGAAACGGACTAAGCTATCTATTGTCAATTTGATTATTATAAGCATATACCTACACAATGGATAATGATTATGCAGTATAAATTGTAACTATCTTAGGTAAAATAAAATAAACATAACTGATTAGATTTTTATTGGCTTATGTAAATTCTGAGACATTTTATATCACAGAGATGATTAGTAATAATGATATACATATTTTTTTGTTACATTTTTTATAGATTAAAAGTAAAATTTTTGGAAAAACTTAACTTTTCAAATCAGAAAAAATTGCTTTTCGTAAAACTATTTACACGCATTTTGCACTTTATAAAAAATATAAATATTCCGGACATCTAACACACAACGCAATGTGTTATGGGTACTAGACAACTGATATAAATACTTTTATACTTTTTTTTTGTAAATACATACATATTATACATAGAAAACACCCAAACTCCGATACAAATATTTGCAGATCACACAAAAATTTGGTCTGACCCGAGAATCGGACCAGACTGAATTTAATAAACTGTAAATGTAGTAAGTGCTGGTATTATATAGCCTGTTACTCTGAGATTTGCGGCTTAATTTTCTGCGACGTCTTCAACAAAAATCGCATACAAGTCCGAGCTTTTGAGTTAACCGTGAACAGACAGACAGACGCGGCGGAGGACTTTGTTTTATAAATAACAGTGATAATTAGCTGACATGAAATATCAAGCACTGTAGCTATTATGATTAGAAATGCATTTATTGTAGTCATTGCTTGATATTTATTGACTTTGTAGAAAGCCCTTGTTTACACAGCTGAAAATTCAAATCATTCAAGTGTACAAGTTGCTTATTAATGACGTTCCAATACTCACAAGTTTCTCTATGAAGTAATGTAATTATAATTCTATTCATTACTAGCTATGGCCCGCGAATCATTGATTGTTTCTTAGGAGGTGTTATTACTTTAAAAGTGATGGCCTTCTATACAACCGTTTATCCCTAAATGTACCTTTTCATGAGTCTAATTTCCAACACTTATTTCTTCAGTCTTACAGTGTAGGTATCAGTCTATAGCCCCAACGGTTTAGGGACTACTTTGGCGAATCAATCAGGGAAATAAATTTTATATTTAAAAATACCTTTCCTGTAACGGAGTATATTTTAGACTGTAATGCATGAAGTTTGTTGCGCAAATATTCATATGAGGATTCTCGTAACTTCATGACCCATTGCACCACATTATCCTCGGCACGTGCAGCGAATATATGGCGTTTCTCCGGTTCATCTCTGAAACGGTAACAAGTAAAATAAGAGAAACGGTTACTGCAATAATAGAAAAGATTTGTCTTAACATCTGTGAAGGTTTATTCATTGCTTAATAATAATTGACACTTGCAATTGGGACACAATTATAGTCAAAGTAATTACCTACTTACCTGAATGGTTTTTTTTAATAGAACTAGAAAATGAATAGAGGCTTCACCTAATAAAAAAGTGACTAACTTAGGCGTACTTAGCGTATTGACGACCTTTGTCTATTTCCTTTTTTATTTTACTTTTTTCAAATTAATTAGGGATCTTACATTCTACTTAAATTATATCATAAACATTTTATAGTCCACAGTTGGACATAGGCCTCTCCCAGAAAGGAGGTTTTACCTATTTTTTTTATGTGTACGAACCTCCACGGGCTGTCTCCCGGACCCACCGGAGTTTGCGGCGGGGTGGTGTGTCGGAATCGGACCGACTAAAACCACACGATGTGCCACTCTGCGCCTTAGAAGGGGGGTATCTGGGTACTGCTGTTATTACCACATCCGGACTCGATGAGGATTTAGCGTACTATACCACACTGCCAAAACAGAACCAACCCGTCGCAAATAGGGTTTGTATCAGATCTTATTTGCAGATAGGAGGAATAGGGGTGTTGAAACTTCAGGTTCTTAGTCTGTCACCACACAGATAAACTTAAATACTTATGTACCTACAGTACACAAATTTAATATACATATAGGTCAGGCTCTGCCCATATATATGTCAGTTATAGCGACAAATAGTATCCTATGCCCTTTTCTAAGTTCCAATCTATTTCTATACAGAAAGTAACTGAAATCAGTTCAGCAGTTTAGACATAAAAGTGTTACAGACTGAGTTATAATATTAGTAAAGAAGTATGAAGTCTATTCATATATCAATCAATCATTCATTTGCGGAAACTTAGTCGGAATATATATGGCTAAGTGTGAATCAGTTTATAATTCATTCTAAAATATTTAGTTTTCTATAATGAGTCTCATGACATCACACTGAACTCATAATGACTTATATTAATAGTTATCTATACAGCTCTGTTTCTTGACATAAAAACATTACGATAAAATTATCAGTTACCAAAAACTTTTCGACAAAAATATTTAAAAACAAAACAAACCAGACCAAAACAACAACTTACATAAATGATATAGAAAATGAGAATGGAATACTTTGTCCATGTTCCATTTGTATTGAAGAGTTTTCTAAAACAAACATTCCTGCAGGATTTTTCGTGTCAAATTTTCCCATTTCACTTAGTTTGAAATAAAATAAATAATTGTTCATTAGACGAAACCATCTCTCTTTAAACACTGTAAAGAAAAACAAGAAAAAAATTTAAAACCCAAACCCCACAATTTAATAACTTTAAATATATATATATATATATATAACCCATGTGATGTGAACCATTATTATGAATCTGTTGACATCCTTTTCATTAAAATTTATTTAGTTGTTTAAGCTCTGCATTGGAACATTGAAACATACACAGCATGCCTTCCTTTTGGCTTTGTCACAATCAGGTAATAACATAAAAACAAAGATAGGTATTTATTGTTGAAAATATAGAAGGATAACATAATGTAATCATTTTCCTGTTACTATAATAATAGTCCATATTTTAATGTGTTTTGAAACTGACTCAGTCATACTGATATGAACACCTGAATTCAAACACAGAACAATAGCAACAAATTATTTCACATACTAATAAACACTGTTTGTTTGAAAAGAGATATGGTAAAACACATCTTAATTTACGTAAGTAAATTATGTGCGTTCTAATATCATATTGACAATAATTTTTTGATCGGATTTAAAAAATTACCAAAGATAAAGAATTATTTTTGTGATGAAATAACTAAAGGTTTAAATAAACATATTTGAGGCATTAACAGTAAAATATTTCAAGATAGACTGTTAAAAATATATAATTAACTAAAATTTACAAATAATTACATCTTATAAAATAGCCTTGACTTCGTCAAATATATAAAAATGAATGAACCAAATGTAATCATATTGGAGCACCTATGTGAATCACAAAAAGATCTAATTAAATTATACATTTAAGCAAACACATTTAGCAAGTACTGGACATAAATGTTTATAATAAAGATTAAAACATACTTTTTACAAATTGAATTGAAAAATTCTATAGGGATGAAAGTAGCATAGCATAGTGTGTTACTGTGTCATTCTAAATTACTTTGTCGAAGTATAGGAATTATAGGATGTGCCTGATAAGAACAAATGTAGTTTAATTCAAAAAATAATAACCTGATGGATTACGGTAACTGCCATTGGTAATCTTCTTATAATTTAGTCTTCCTTCTATTACACAAGGTCGATCGCTCAGTTGAGCGAGTTCACGAATATTGCATTTCATTGGTACATACAAAATAAACAACCAAATGATTAATCTGTTTTGACGATTATACAAGAAAGTCAATAGTTAGTTAAACATACTATTTCATTATAGATAAAAAAAACTCATTTTACAATTACAGTCATAGAATATTTTTAAACAAAATTGATTGTAATTAAAATTTTGGCTTACGGTTACAGCCAATCTATTTTATTATTGCAATGACACTGACAGTGGTTACTGGTTAGGGTTACTGACAATCAACAATGTACACTGATAGTAGTGACAGTCAATAGTCAGTATTGCAGCAAAAAAATATCTACATTAAAATCAGGTGAATTAACTATCGATTCAGTCAAGCTTACCAAAAACACAACCATGTTTCTTTATCATTAATAATTTTAAAGAATAATTCCTATTATAGTCGTTCCAATACTTTATTTAACTTTTGACAGATCACGCACATAAAGTTTTGTAATAATTTTTGATACAATGTACTACAGATAATACTGTACTTTATGGGCGGGCTCCGCCTACTTAGGGATGTGTCATTCGTAATTAATGACCACAGACTATAAAAACGGTTTTGAAATAAATCGATTATCGATTATATTAATAAAACATACAATAAAATTATTGTGATTATATTTTATATCAAATCACGTAAAAAGCTTTATTATTTTGCATTAAAATGCCCTAAATGTCTCTGTTTCAATGCATAAATAATTTGCGTAATGAAAACAGTTCCATCGTACTCGTACCTAGTAATGGGATCGAATGTATTCGCCGCAAATTAATGAATCTAAAATAATAGTTTAGACTTACTATAGTTGGTTCAAATAAAAACTACCTGCGGTACCTACTTGTAATGAACAGGTACAAAATGTTGAAATTCGTAGTAATTTACGGATTAAAAATAAAACAACCAAAAGAGGTACTGTAATACTAATTTTAATTATAAAGAATCGTCTTCTTCGTATGACCAGGAATCATCATCACTTGAGTTCTCAGTAATATTGATTATCATTTCTTGGATAGATAAATTGTCGAATGCAACATCCCGATCCCAATCCGACATTATCACCTTCTTTGTTTTTTCTACAACATTCGCCCAGTTTTCTGGAGTTACTTTTTCACGCGCATTTTTCAGTAAATTCAGCATTTTTCTTGCGGTGAAAGGAGGAGTTGTATTGTTCCTCGCAGCATATCCTTTAACTTGTGCCCAGATCATTTCAATTGCATTATATTGGCAGTGATATGGGGGAATTCTGAGGACGGTATGCCCATGCTCTGCTGCCATTTCATCTATGACGTATCGTTTTGGCAGCTTCTTTGTTTTTAATATCTTTACTAACTCTACTTTTAGTAGGGACTCATTCACCTCTTCGCCATTGTCACGGAGCCAGTTTATAATTTCATGTTTTTTGTTGGCCTGTGTTGGTATTTTATTAATTTGACGAGAGTGATAAGGTGCATTATCAATAAATATTATTGATGGCTCTTCGAGTGATGTAAGCATTTCTCTGAACCACTTTTCATACACGTTCGAATTCATCTCCTCATGATAATCTCCTGTTTTCTGGGATTTAAAAGCTAATAGAGCGCCTGGCACAAATCCTTTTACTGTTCCTGCATGACAAATAATCAGTCGTTCGCCTTTTCCCATTGGTACTGTAGAAGTGGAGCCAACGGTGTTGTCAGTCCAAGTTTTTGACAGCGTATGATTCGCATTGAGCCAAGTTTCATCTGTGAAAACAACATTCGACCAATCTTCTATTTTTTTTGCTTGTCTTAAAAAATCGCATCTATACAAAGCAATATCATTGCGTTCCATTAAAATTTTTCGTTTGTCACATTTTTGGAATAACATTCCAATGTCTTTCAATACCTTTGTCAGAGAAGATTTTTGACCACGGAACAAACCACTATTTCGAAGAGATTGTGTTAGTTTTTTTAATGTTGGAATCTCTTTTCTTTGGTAATAGTCGTATATATGACGACGAATAGCATCAGCGTCAAAATTGTCAACGGCTGTAACTTTACTAGGCGGACGTTTTTTCTTAGGTGTAGATAGCTTATTCTGTTCCATGCCACTGCTGCCGTAGCCTTCTTTTGTTATTTTTGCCACTGTTGGAGCACTAATACCTAATGCTGCTGCAACACGGTCTCTAACTTGAGTCACTGGTATAAGAGGCCCACCATTACGGCTTTCCTTTTCAAAGTATTCACGAAGTCGCAAGACAAACTCTCTTGTTTGTCCTTTGAGTACTTTCTTTTTTGGCATTTTGACAGTAACGAAGGCAGGAACGATACGCTCAACTCAACCAAACGTGAGAATTCACAAATAAATCAATACGGAGGAATATAAATACTCAACTATATTGAAGGTTACTCATTGAAATACTGTAGATTATTTTAAAATAGACATAGAGAGATTTAATAAAGATCATCAATAGTTTAACAAATACAATATTAACCATTGAATTACAACACAATACAATAATACATTTTGAAAATTCAGTTCCTTTTATATATTTTTTCATGACATAGAACCGTCATATTTGAACAACATTCTTTTAATCCATTTCTTCTTTATTTTGACAAAGGAGGTCGCACATTGAAACACATAGAAATATGAAGTACGAAATTATCTATAAAATAATGAGTTTGTTAAATCGATTAAAACTTCTTAATGCATAAAATCGATCGATGAAAGAAATCGAATAGGTAACGGGTCAGGGTATCACTATTTGATTAAGTATTAGAGCTGTCAAAAGTTCAATAAACTATTGGAACGGCTATAGTGATTAATTCATTAAATTTCAAATTTAATGTCAAGATTTAAAAATGACAATAAAGAAATGTGACGTCACCACCCGCTGTACGCCAAACGGGCCAAATAGATTTCATTAACAAAGATTTCATTATTTGCCGTGATAACCTTCAGAGTATTTTTTTTATGTTTTTTATTAACACATGCATTCTCTCCATTAAACATTCGTCATTGGTAGAATTGTCGACAACGGTACAGTTTGCCATATCCAAAAACAAAACAAAAATTTAGTGTTCTTTGAGGATTAATAACTGAAAGCAGTGACTCCTTGTGAAGAAAGGATAATGAGTAAAAGGAGTTTTGTCGAGACACGGTCGGATAATCTGACCAAAATTGATGTGTTCATAATTACTACTAACGTTGCCAGACGTCCCGTACTTTAAACGTAGTTTAAAATAAATATAAATAAATATTTTCGAACATTTAACACACAACACCATCTAGTCCAAAACTAAGCAGAGCTTGTACTATGGGTACTAGACAACTGATATTAATACATAAATATATACTTTTTTTTGTAAATACATACATATTATACATAGAAAACACCCAAACTCCGAAACAAATATTTGCAGATCATACAAACATTTGGTCCGACCCGGGAATCGAACCCGAGACCTCAAACACAGCAGTCGCATAAACCCGGACTACCATTGTCCCGTATTTTTGTCGTATTGCTAAAATCTATGTTTGACATGTTGATGTACTTACGCACGCAACGCGCGTGTCTATATCGTCAGGGTCAGAGTGTGTTGAATTACGTTGAGTGTGTCACTGGTGATTGTCGGTTGCCGCGGCCGAGCCGAACGCCTGCCCAATGCACCTCCTCCCTATTATTATATGTCTCTTTTTGTTTCATATTTATCAATATAATATAAAAAAGTTTCGTACAAAATGATGCCCTTTTTCATTGCATTAAGGGTTAACAAAGTCGTAGTAATGCACGTATCTCGATATCAGCTAAAGGCAAATCTACATTCAATACACATACAATACATTCTGGTGTCCAGCTACCACTGGCGTGAGCGATGCAATTACACACACATTGACATCTGCTTGCCGCGATAACACTACTATTTGGTTTTTATAATTAACAAGCTGACCCACGCAACCTCGTTTGCGTCTTATATTGCCCGTAGTGTGAAAATTTTCACCCGTTTTTGAAACATTTTTCATTGGTGCTCCGCTCCTATTAGTAAATGGACTATCCAACACTGAAAGAATTTTTCAAATCGAACCAGTGGTTCCTGAGATTAGCGCGTTCAAACAAACAAACAAACAAACTCTTCAGCTTTATTTAATAATAAAGTCTACAACACATCCATATCTATATACTAATGTATATAGATATGGATGTGTTGTAGACTTCCAAAAATCATGAATGAAATCTCAATGTTTTTTTATTTTCTTTTCGATAATTGGTAATTTGATAATATAAGCTACGCTTTTGTCCAAACAATATTATACGTGTTGTTGCTTATAATTTAGAAAAATCAAAATATGCCATTTACGCTGTTAAAATAAGTAAAATTAAATTCGATTTAATTTACTTTAGGTTTTTAAATAAAAAGGCAATAGGAGCCTGGATCAATACTGTTTAAATCTGAATACCTATCAACATAACATGGTGGAAATATGTTCAAACTGCAAATTATTTTGGTATTCAATTTGTATGGAGAATTCAGTCAGCACCGGCTCCTTAATGTTAGTCCTTCACCACACAACATACATACGTAAAGCCGAGTCTCCACTGAACAAAAGTTAACAACTTTGTGTTGTCAACACGTGTTAGTAACTAAAGTTTCTGTAATTTCCTTTGTGTTGGCAACAAAAGTTGTAAACAAATGTTGGGAACCCTGTTTCTGATTTTGTCGGTATACATCAACCCTTGTTGCAGATAATATTTGGCTCTGTGGAGACGTTTAGTTGGAAACGAAAAGAAACATGCCTGATACGCGGACGAACGAATCAATCGAGTTGTTAATTGATCTTTACCGCATACAAATATGATGAAAGTTTCTGATTTGTCCATCATTAACACGATCTGCTAACAAATCATATTTTAAAACATTTAATAGGTCAATCCCTCCATGTACTTCTCTTTCTTTCAGACTTGGTCCTACCCAACACTTGTTTCCGTTTTTTTTTTGCGTAAAACAATAAATATCGTCGTTCAAAGACAATTTACCGTGGAGACAGCTTGTTGTCAACTAAAATGTTTTTCAAATTGTGGGCGACTCGGTGTTGACACAATGGAAACAAAAGTTAGCCATTTTCTGAGAAGTTGCTAATAGTTGGAAATACTGAAATTGCCATAAATTTCGGTGGAGACGAGCCTGACACTTGTCTTGTCTCCCTTTCTGGTACGTGGTAAAAACTTCGAGGGCTCAAGCTATTTGATCACAACAGCTTTAATTTATTTATTTATTTCTTTATTGTATTCTTAAAATTTAAAACATAACAACAGATGAGTTACAATGTTATAGAAGTTACAATTGGCGGTCTTATCGCTCACGGCGATTTCTTCCAGACAACCTTAGGATGGATTTTAGTGTTTAAGATTTTCAGGCAGTCTTACTGTTGGATTAATCCAACAGTAAGACATCATCACGTAAATATAATAAATTTCTAAAAATAATAAATAAAAATAAAACAACAAAATACATACGTACACATATATACACATATACATACATACATACATACACACATACATACACACATACATACATACATACACACATACATACATAGACTACAACATTTACTACGTATAATCAAACCAAGAGCATTCATAAGGACAGATAATAATCTTTCACCAGGTTTTTAAAAACAGGCAAGGTTTTCGCCTTTCGGATAGTTTCCGGCAAGCTGTTCCAAAGTCTTACTGCTTGCACAGTAAAAGACTTGCCTGCAAAGTGGGTGGTGTGTTGTGACATTTTTAGTATTAAATTCTCCGATGATCTCAGGTCCCTACAATGTGTATTGTGCAAGAACTGAAAACGTTTTTTAAGATAAGAGGGTGTGTGAGGATTAAACAGAACACTGTATAAAAGAGAAAGTATATGAAGATTCCGGCGAAAGCGTATTGGTAGCCACTTGAGTTTAGAACGGTATTCTGAGATATGGTCATATTTGCGCAAACCAAATATGAATCTGATGCAGAGATTTTGGAGTCGCTCAAGTTTATTTAGTTGGTCTTCGGTGAGATCCAGATAGCTGACATCACTATAGTCAAGGATAGGAAGAAGAAGAGATTGTGCGAGCGCAATTTTTGTGTTGATGGGAAGAAAGTTTCGCAGCCTTCGCAAAGATCCCGCTGCCGCAAACAGTTTGCGACTAACTTCCCCCATCTGAGGTCCCCAAGATAGGTACTTGTCCAGATAGATCCCCAAGTTTCTGACTTTGTCACAATATGGAACAACCGTACCATTGCAACTGACAACTGGTATCTGTTGTAAGTTTATCTTACATTGCAGCCTTGAGCTACCTACTATAATGACCTGTGTTTTTGTAGGATTTACACTGAGTCCATACTCCCTACTCCAGTGACATATTTGCAATAAATCTTTGTTAATTATATCTACAGCTTGTGCTAAATCATCGGGAGCAGCTTGGGAGTAAATTTGAAGATCATCTGCATAAAGGTGGTAGGAAGAAAGTAATTTATTGGTGATAGAGTTTATAAAAACTGCAAATAGTAACGGTGATAAAACGCCGCCCTGAGGTACGCCAGCAGATGTTGTGCACCAAGAGGAGCACACATCGTCAATACAGACACGCTGCTGGCGACCGTACAGGTAACTACGAAACCAGTCAATTGCCGATGGAGATATGTTAAGAGAACTCAATATACCCAGCATGACATCAAAATCAACAGTGTTGAAGGCATTGCTAAAGTCCAGTAAAGCCAGAACCGTTAGTTTTCCCTCATCCATGCCCGACCTAACATCATCCGTAATGTGTACTAGAGTTGTGGTAGTGCTATGGCCTGGACGGAAACCTGACTGGAAAGGATTAAGGAGACAATTTCTTGAGAGAAATGAGGTTAATTTAGGTTTTCACTATTTGAAACTAATTTCCATTTTAATCTCATATTGTTTCGCATTTTTAAAAAAAATGGTCTCTTGGTCCCGATGCAATGCACACCACCACTTGTGGTACTATCGTTTTAATATTTTTACTTACTATTTGTGTTAGATTAGAAGTATCCAATCTGGATTGAAAATGGAAAATTTGGGTAATTAAGGTAAATCCAGATTTTTAACTTAATTACACTTTATTAGGCACCAACGAATTGTACAATTATGTTTCACTAGCTAACGGGGTTCAGCTAGTGCATACTTGTCTACTACTCGTATTGCTCGCAGCGTAATATTATAACAGCGTGAACAAATTTGTTTACCAAAAAAGGCTATAGTGGAGTCCACCTTCAAAGATAGACACATCCGCTATCGCGGACTTGTGTTTACAACTTTTAAAAGGGAATTATTCTTTAAGACATTGCACGCAATAGAAACTCTCAAAAGGAAAAATATCTAGTTGTTGCAACACTTCATTGATACTCAGCTCGTTTTGATCGTAGCGTGATGATATATAAACAGGGTGTAAAAAGACTACTACCGAAAACTTGGGGGTTGCAATCAAACCATGATACTGAATAGGTTTAGCAAAAATAATACGCAAAAAAAAATATAATTTAGCTAAGTCCTTTTATGTTTTTTTCTGCTTACATACACATAGTACAACATAATAGGACCCAAACTACCTAATTATCTCATTTAGAAAACCAAAAAACAAATAAAATCAATAAAACAGCAATGTATTTTGATAAACAAACCAGCTGGTCGGGTGAGTGCAATGACCTTGGCCAGGCGCATAGGTATTCAAGTAGCTACGCGGTGCACGCAATAATACATTACTGGCTTGTGAAATTATTAAAAATCTTGACACATTGTTTTTTCTGGCTGCAATTTTTTTAAGGACAACTGTTTGTTTTTTTTTATAAGTTTTGGGGTGCTGGATCAGCCCCTTTCATTTTCGGTAGTCGTCTTTTTACACCCTGTATAGCCTTGTCTTGAAATATTTTTTTAAATTAGACTAATAGTTCTTGATATCAGCGCATTCAACCAAGTACCAAACTCTTTAGCTTTTTAATATTATTAGTATGGATGAATAAAAAACATAAAAACCGTTGTCGAATACAGGTGTGTTATCCAACATAAGGCAATTACGACACGCACATTACTTGAAGACAACTAATGTTAATAATAAAGAACATTAAATTAACAAGGCAACAGTATAATTATTCGTTTATTTTTAACTTTTAGTACAAAATAAAACTAGTACACAGGGATACATCTCAAACCTAGCATTTGCATGTTGAATAGTCCGAGGCTTACGACGATAAGTCTTCTCATTTGTACTATTTTAGACACTATAACGTCACACAGATTAGCTCATTATTCCCCATCAAAAAATAAAATTAATCATAACTGAATAATGTTATCACTCTTCGAGTTCATTCGGCCAAAATAGATGTTTTATTGCCGACATTACACTATATTACCATTGATATCTACAGATTAGATTTTAAGCTTACTTATTAATTACAAATACATAATTTTGAGGTTTGGAGCGGCATTGATGAATTTTTCAGGCACAATCAAACCAGTGCACTCCAATGTTCAAAATACATGATACAACACTTTTCGAATTAATCCCTGTAGTCCCCTCTAGCCCTCCTCCTGTTGACAGCTGGGAATTTTCTTCTCAGTTGTCACCCGGTGTTAATTTTCCCAATTGTTCACTTCCGTGCCAGAGGGGAAAAACTTGTAACTTTTTTCACAATTCTGACCACCCGTGACTCCAAAAGCGGATATAGAAATGAAGTTGCAGGAGTTCATAAAATACAATCTAATAATATAGAAGAGTTGAAATTTGCTTCCAGGTAGGAATACCTCTTAATGGCAGATTATTATTATTATAACACAAGACTCATATTATGATGTCAAAATGAAAAATGTAAAAGAGATACAGAAGAAAAATATACTCAAAGTTCAATACAATTCGTTCACGATTTATTGGAAACAGTACAATATTTAATGCTGTCACAACGTTCTGTGATAAATCATCATCAGCCTCGATAGGCTGACAGTCCACTGCTGGACATAGGTCTCTCCAATTGCATGCCACTCATTTCGATCCTCAGCTTCTCGCATCCAGCTCCTGCCAGCCGTCTTGCGCAAATCATCATTCTACCTGGCCTGTGGACGTCCTACACTACGTTTGCCGAGACGCGGTCAACACTCAAGAACCCATTTACCCCAACGGTTATCGGTTCTGCGGCAAATTTGATAAATACAGAAATAGAATTAGCAATACCATTGATTTAAGCTAGTAATTGAAAAAAGAGAGATAGTTTACCCGAAACTGATCGGAATGAATTGTTAGTAAGGAATTTGGTGTAACGGGTGACAATTGAGATAAGAGGTACTATATGTTCCCTTATCTAGTAAGAATCGGAAGCGAACACTTGGGACAATTTGTCACCGGGTGACAACTAAGAAAAAAATCCCAGTTATCAACCCGGGCGTCGTTGCTTGAATGGGAATAATTACACTTTTCAAGCACATGTCACATGACAGTTGATACTAAGTGTTGTACATGTATTTAAAACATAGCTGAAATTTCGCATTTACAGAATGTAATATTCATCGATCTCAAATTATAAAAACTGCTCAAGTATTAAAATATTTGATTTCGTTTCATTATAGCAGACTGCCTGTTCGGCCAGACATCGACCCTAAAACTTGCAATTACTAGATTAGACCTGTTGCAGTTGATCATCAGTCCGGCCTCTTTGAATTGGGATGCTTACAGCATTGTAGCCCGGCGAAACAGACGGTGCGGCATAACGAGGCGAAAACAAGGCATTATAATCACACAATTTTCATGATTCGACAAAACCTTACCCTATAAAAACTACACCGTGCAGTGAGAACATATATACTGTACAAAAATAACTTAATAATTAGAACCGACTTAATCACGAGTTTTTCCTACTAGCTTTCGCTATTAAGTGTAAAATTTAAAACGGATACTGTGGCACTAAATTTAATTGTGGTTAATTTTATGGTTGTAATGCATAATGCTAATAATGGTCTGCAATCTTACATGTATTAGCATTTTCATAAATGCAAAATTAAGATTAAGGCATAATTGTAAATAAAAATATAATATGGTACAATATGTACTAAATAAAGATTACAGAACAAATTAGGCAGCATTTATCATGGAGTATAGGTTGAAAATAAATATAATGTTCTCGAAGCTCCTTCATTATTGCACCATTATAAGAAAACATGACAGAATTGTAACAGCATCATTAGTCGAGTAACTAGGGAAATAAGTCGGTTCCTAAATCCTTACACAATCACAATTTAATTCCCATTACAATACCTTTACAAATTTTCATTAAGTGCTACATCGACGGCAAATAAAAATAGATTACCAAAAGTGTGAATTTCAAACAATGAATTCTGTAGTTACATAACATAATAAATTGCTTATTTCTGTTATATCTTATTCCTAAAAGGCGGAAAATCGTCATGAGCTAAATAAGTTTATTCCTAAGATATTGTGGCTCATCATCTACACCAATTTAAAAACAGCTGTATACCCCAAAAACGTAAATAATTATGTTCGTGAACATAATTCAAGAAATAGTGATTAAGAAAAGTTTCATTTCACTTTCATTTCATGAATTTTCTATGCAGTTTCTTTCAGTATGACCAAATTCACTGACCTAAATGGTTCTTAAAATATTATAATTCAAATTATCAAGGTTAAACACCTTGATAATGTAATTAATTAATATTTATATTTAAAAGTCAAGAAAATATAATAAGATTTAATAAAGTTAAAGCAGTCATATGTCGCTGAATTAGAAAACAATATACGATCAATCATAATCAGTCATAACACATAATTTCAAATGAAATTAACTATTATAAAAACTACTATCTGAATTAACACACAAAAATGCGTCTTTGGTTCGAGTTTTCATTTCAATGACATTGACAACACTCCATTATTCCATAACACTATATGGATTATATTTATGTAATGATATTATTTTATATGAGATTAATTACAATACATTGTAATATTGAAATTGTGTTAGATTGTTAATGTATTAAATAACATATTTATCAATATTTGTACAAATGGGTCCATATATAATTTTATTGCACTTGCAAAAACAAATATTTCTTAAGTTTTTCTTTGTTTGAAGCTCAGCGACACAAACAGGAATTTTATAGTGGTATCGAAAGAAAGTATGAATATTTTATATTAGGCACGTCGCCAGAAACTCTTTGGTCCTATGATTATAGACAGAACGTGTCTAACAAAGTATACCTACGCTATGTGTATATTAGTCGAGAGTGGAAAGGTTATTAGTGAAGAAATTATAATTAATAACATACTTTTTGCTACTCAAAGACAAAAAAAAAGTTTCATTTCTGAATTTATTGTAGATTGGACTGATATTTGTGCTTATTTAAATTTCTTAAAAACTATCGAGTTTGTCAGAAAATAATCAGTGTATAGAATCATTTAGTCAGACAAATGGCATCAAAATATTCAAGCATTCGTCAGGATTACAGCAGCACCTAACCAATTACATTATTTTAGTTAAAACTTAATTTCGTTTTTACAAAAATGATTTGTAGAATAATGTATATATAGAATAATAGAAGAATAAGAATAAAAAGAAGAAAGAAATAAAAATATCAATTGCGACAATTCATAAAATAATCCATAAAAAATGGAGAGTAGTGACAGAAGCACACGGAATTAGAGTTGCTGTAACACTAACGAAACTTTAACGTACATTTAAAGATTAATTGGCATAGTTTTAATACACATCTAGCATCACATTACGGCTGTCATAATAGATTACATTACTATATCACCCTGATTTTTATAAGTTTAGGTTTATTAGCTTTAGATCAAATATTATTAAAGGAGATTAACCACAAAATGATACGTACAGAATAGACAACTGAGATACGCAAGTGAAACGTACTTTGAACTGTTCAAAATAAGCAGAAATCGCTTACTTGGTTAATAAATTGGCATTAATATTATGCAACTAAGTCATGTATAATTCTGTCGATCCCGCGACTACTTTTCAGTCTGCCACCAATTGGATAGTTAATTTATTTATTTTAATGTTTATATCACAAAGTTTATATTTCTCTTTTTATCTCATTACTGTAATAACGTTACGTTTCTTTTATTACAGATCGTGACCCTTGCGTTATCTGAGTGTTTTGTATGCGTGAATAATGCTTATTGCTGTTTAAGAATTAACAACCTCTACTTCGAGACAGTTGTATCTTAAACAACAGCTGTTAAGAGATTGATTATTATAAATAGACACGGTTCAACGCTTGTGCCTGTGTGCTATCCTTCACAATATTGTTAGAAAACACACAGACACATAAATCTTAATTTTTTTTTTTGTTTTACTTTAAAGTAATGCAACGAGAATCTTAATTTATATAATCCTGTATAAAAATAGCGTGTCAATTTATACTAGACAATATCTATCTTTACTGTACTTTAAATACTTCTTGAATATTTGAAATATTTTTAAAATTTCAGTTAGGCTTTTAGATAGCCTTTTGTTAGTATCTATTCGGCTTTATTAGCATTAATATTGATTGTCTGTACAACCTAGTGAACTATCTAACATAGACATACTAATCTAAATTTAGACATTAGTTAAGTTATTGCTATTACGGTTAATTAAACAATTAACAATAATGGTGATCTCTTTATCACAACGCGATTAACGATATCACTTCGAGATGAAGTTATTTTCATTCATTACAACATTTGCGCCATGATTTACTCTTCTAATGCGAATTTCTCCGATTCATTCTCTAAGAAAATTCAAATGATCTATTCTATACAAACTCGATACAATAAGTACTATATCCAAAATAGACGAACGCTCAAAGAAATGATTAACATTATTCAGACAAGAGCTTTCCGTAACATCGACAAACAAAACACATAAAACAACAAACATTCATCAAACGACCGGCGTAAGAATGATCCGCTGCATCGTCACCGAATCGTGTATTTCAGACTCTAAGACCTAAATGAACACATGAAATACGATCTGATACGGCGTCACTCCCGCGGGCGCCGCTCGAAACGGCGACATTAAACTACATTTAAATAATTACACAATCTTAAACGTAAAATAAACTCAATAATATACATAATTACATTATATATTCGAAAAAAAATAACAAAAATCGACAGTCAACATCGGTCGGAGGTCGGGGCGGGGGCGGAGGCGGGGGCGGCTAGCGCCCCGCGGCGTAGCGCTCGGTGCGGCGGCGCTAGGGCGGCGCGCGTCACATGGGCGGGCGCTCCCAGTCCACGGCGGGCGCGGCGCCGCCCCACGCGCCCCAGCGCTCGCGCCTGAAGAAGCGCTTCTTGAAGTGCGCGGCGGGCGGCGAGCCGGCCGCGCGCGCCGCGCCGCCTGCCGCCGAGCCCGCCTCGCCGTGGCCGATGCCCGAGTCGGGCGACGTGTTGCACGCCTCGTCGGAGCGCCGCCGCTTATCCTCCATGGCCGTGGACGCGAACGATATGATCTGGTCGAACCGGAACGCTATCCGGTCCTGCCACTTGCTCTCGTCCACCTCCTCGCCGCCCTCGCCCTCTGTAACGGAGCGGGTGGTGAGTCGATCGGGCGGCGCGGGGCGCGCTCGGGACCCAGGCGGCGCGGGCGGGGGCGGGGGCGCCTTACCTGGCAGGCGCGTGCCGTCGGGCAGCTCGTCCACCAGCGGCGTGGACGTGTTGGAGTGCGGGTCGGCGGGCGGCGAGCGTCGCTTGCCGTCGTCCGCCTCGCCCGCCGCGTTGCGCCCGCGCCAGTACTCCGACGCGAGCACGCGCGCCTGCAGGCAAGCCGCTAAACCTGCACGAGACCGTGTCACACATTACATATCACACTATTTTTATTTTAGAAAAATCTATAAGACATTTAAGCGAGAGCACGTTAAGCCGTCGTTCCCTGTTGTCATGTATATCTAGCAAGTCAATACCCTCAAATATACTAACAACTAGTTCAAACTTCTAATTCAGTTCGTCCCCAGGGTTGCGGAGGTCCGATGCCAGTTGCTCTATAGAAAAACTTATATTCAGATAAAATCGGAAATAATAAAGGCTAGGAAGAAGACAATCGATGTAAAATTGAATTCTTTAATGACGTACTTTTTTAAGAATTTCATAAACCCCAAATGGTTTCGTTAGTTAACCATAGAAACTACTCGTACTAACGAAATCATTTGGTGGTATAACAAACATCACATCGGTACTTATTTAACTAACATAGCACGTCGAAACTCAAAGGTTAAAGAAACCTTTTTTGGAAAGTCCCGTTTCTCGGTCATTTAGATGGTAAGGGCCAAATTAACCTAACCTGTTGCACAAATTGTCGCCTGCCGTATTTCTGGAACAATACCACCTCCTAGAAAAAGAGTACTTCTTCCTCAAAGATCGGCAACGCGCTTGTGACTCCTTAGTTAGCTGATGGTTGACGGCGGAAAATGACTACATTTTCCATCAGGTGACCCCGTTTGCTTGTTTGTCCTTTATGCAAAAAAAAAAACAAGATTTCCTTGATATGTCTGAAAGACTAGTTGTTTCATTTCTTTCAAGTTCTACCGGAGGAGTACCATACATACTACCTAAATTATAAAATCTTCGGATAGCCCTTCTGCAGCATGAAAATAATAACGGAGGCATTCCCACACCGTGGAATACAGTGTGAAAACCCAAGAACAATGTGAATCAATCAAGAATTTTGTGGGATGCAGTAATTCCAATTCGACTACTTAGGCGGCGACTAATTCCAACTCGCCTACTTTTGCCGTTATAATGGTTGTCACCCGTTTTACGTTTATAGAATCTTCATCGTGATGTTAATTGAAGATCACCGACAAACAAAACAACACATCTTTTGCGGTACTGCTGCAGTAATATTGAAATTTCGATAGACTAATCGTGACAACAAGTACATAGAACCGCACCTTATCAAAAAACTATCGAGAGACCAACACATGTGTATTAAATACACTAATTGAAACTTGCACAGGTTAAACATAAGTAAATCACGTCATTTTGTGTAACCGTCTGGTTACTATTCCATAACAGGTATGAATTTATTAATTATAATTCCAAATTAATAATAAGGACTTGCCTTCGAGCGGTTGGTTAGCGGCGGCAGGCTCGTGGTAGCGCGCGCTCATGTTGACGGCAGCGTTTATTATGCTCTGGTTGGAGATTTCGAGTGTGCGCTCGATTTCACCGTTGACGAGGTCGCCTATGGTCCGCGCGCCCGGCGCCGTCAGTCGCTCCTGGGACAAGTGTCGCCGGAGCGCCAACTTCGCCGGAGACACCTGCAATACCCGCAAACACAATATAATGAACCCACCGGTGAGGCAGGAGGAGGAGAGGAGGACGCAACTCTCGGCGCAAACTCACCTGCGTGTAGTCGGGGAGCGGCACTTGGGACGCGGAGGGCGCGACGTGGTGGCGCAGGTCGGGCGGGCGCGGCTCGGCGCGGCGCTCGTAGGGCGGGTAGCGCTCCCGCCGCAGGTCGCGCGACGCGCGGTAGGGGCCCGGCGGCGCGGCGGGCGGCGGGGCCCCGCGGGGGAACGCATGCGGTGCGCCGCTCTGTCGCACGAAACCGTTAGTGTAGGCGTGGGCGGGTGCCGAGGGTCGCGTCGTCGCTTTCCGTTGCTCCTGGTCCTCGTTCAGCACAGAGGTAATTATGCTCTTCAACCTGTCCTCGAAGTTGATCACTTTCGGTGATTCCTGCACCTTAGATACCACGTTGAGAGGTTTCTGGTGCTTGACCGGAGACTGACGGTGCGCGAGCCCCGCCGGCGGTTGTGTCGGTCGTTGCGGCTGTGTCCTGTGTATCGGTACCGAAGTTTTTGAATGCCGATGATGATCGACGTGCCTGTCGGAGTCCCGCTGATATCCGTTCACTATTACGTTAGGTTTCATTATTTTGCTGGCTTCTATTTGACGTCCCGTCTCCAGTATCTTTTGCGCGAGAACTTCGGGATTCTGTTCCTCTATTTTGCCAATTTCGGGAACTTCCGGCCACTCCTGCGACCGTGATCTGTGCTCCCTAGATTTCCTAGGCTTATTGTTAACTGTGTGTGGTTTGACTGTAGCTACCGGTACAGTAGGTTGCGTAACCTTATGCTCACTCGCTCTCTCCATTTGTATAATTTCATTTTGTAGGTGACCTACTTGCGCGTGCAACCTTTTACGATGTGCTAATGTAGCAGATATTTCCTTTAAAATACAATCATGAGCTATGCTCTGAGTGATGTCGCCATCCGGGGGTATATGACCTAACTGACGATACTTTTCTGTTATTTCAAAAGTCCTTTGTTTGACAAGCATTGCTTGTTCAGCTTCTATATTATTAACCTAAAAATTAAAGAAATATATTTACAAATACACTACTATCATTACCATAACTTAGGTAACTTAAGCTGAACAATACATATATTTGCATTATATAGAATCTAATTAGGGAAATTGTCTGCACCACATGTTTGCAATGATGGCATCCGGTAATACTGCAACTTCTCTAAATTGAAATACAATTTTTTATCTTCCTATATGTAAAAAGCTTTTCTAAGGGATTGCTTTGACAACACCTCTGCTTGTTGTTGTGCATCATATATGTATTTGCACATTCGTATACACACTCAAAGTGTATCCAAAAATATATGACATGAAAAATTTTAATGTATACGAAATATAAATGTAAATAGCATAGAATACCTGAGCTTGTAATTTGCTAGCTTTGCTTTGTAGTTCTTTGTGTCTTCCTACAATTTCCTTCGCCTTAGCCAGCAAATCCACCGTGTTATTAGCGTGAATACCCAGTTCGCTCATTCGTGACTTTAACAGAGCTACACTGTCGCTGATGAGCACGCTGATCTGTTTATCTAGCTGAGACGCCCGCGACTTCAGCTTCTGATTTCTTTCCTGTATTAGATTACTTTGTTTTAATATAATATTGACAAATAACAGTATATCTAGCTAATAATAATTGAGAAGATTAATAAATAAGACAATCATGGTCATTCGTACCTTTTCTTTATCTATTTGCATCCGAATGTCGTCGGCATATTCTGGGGTATTCATACGCTGAATGAAAGAGAGATACTGGTCACGGAACATGTCCAGCAGAAGTTGCAGGCTATAAGGAGTGTGAGGGGAGCGAGGTATATCCAGCTCTGAGTGGAGGCGATCCGCCGGTTGCAGCTGTACGCCCAGAGCGGACAGGCGTTGTTCCACGCAACCCGGTGGAGGAGCTGTCACCTAAACAATAAATACAGAAATTATATAATTGCATTGTGAATACGACTTCCAAAATAGGAGTTACTTTTTTGATTGTTAATATTTAATAAATAAAATGAAATGCTCTATATGTTCTAGAGTTTAGGTTAGCAACACTTATAGTCATTTATTTATATTGATAGATATATTTATATATATAGAAATGATGTTTATAGTCACAAGTAAGAGTTTTCTAATTACAACATATTGACCATATGGTTAATAAGCTATATATGTCACCATAAGATTGTAAATACCGTTAGATTATAATCTACCTAGCGAGATTGTAAACTGTCGAAAGATTGTCAACTGTATCATACTGCTTACTAAAAATAATACGTTAAATTGAAGTGTGTTGAAGTTCACAATTTTTCGACAGTTTACAATCCCGCGAGATAGATTATCTAGCGGTTTTTACAATCTCACTGTAACATATATAATATAACTTCTCATAGTTACAAGTTGTTAATTTACAAAATTACTTTATTTTATAAGTGGAATGTAACGTGCGACTGCTGAAAAAATATTTAATATCATTTAAGTGAAATTACGTACTTTGGCATGGCACATTACGAAGGAATACGCTCTTTCCTTTAGGTATTGGTCCGGAAATACCGCAGGCGACAGTTAATTCTACAGTTTCATTGTGTGAGGCAGAAAGTTTCTAGTAAACCGCACAATTGTAGACTGTCAACCATCTCAATGATGGGGATGAAACTGTTGTCGCTTTTCGGACTCGGGCGGAAAGAGGCGGCACTCGTAAAGGCGCGTAGTAAATGCGGTAGAAGATGACTTACAGCACCGTTGTGCAGAGTGGAAGCTAGCGTGGTGGAATGCAGCAAGTCGAGGCCAGCGATGGCGGCGGGTGCGGCGCGGCGCCTCTTGGCCCGCGCCGCCCGCCTTCGCGCGCCTCCCGCGCTTGCACTCCGTTTGCTCGCCGATCGACGAGTACGATCTGTAAAGACAATGTAACGTACCGTAACTTGCTAATGAGCTAGTTGAAACCTTAGTCAAATTAGTTACTTTTCATCATCTGTCGAAACGATAACTTTGTATGACAAATGTACTAAATAAAAACTTTGACGTCAATGTTCTGGAGTACACAATTGAGCAATATTCAATGTTTATTTGATTAAAATTTAGATAATAATAGAAATGAAGAGCTGTAATAATTATATGATCCGAGATTTTTTGTAATATTAGTTTTAAAGAAGGAGATATCGGTGTTTATTTATGGTAAAGTCAACTAAAAATTTGTTCGTCGATGCTAAATTTTTTTTTGACTAAGCAAGGCTCATTTAACTACTTATTTATATTTATTTAGCAATTAGTTTTTGACTACTTGTAAGTTCTAAATAAGTCTTTAGATTGTTTTATTATGTACTTGAATCTGATGAGGAAGCCCAAGGTGCACCCCATTCGCGAGGTGCCGGTTCCGGTCCAGGCGGTGCGTCATCAGTCCCGCTGGACTCCTCGTCGCTTTCGTCACTGGACCGGCGCACGACACGTCGCTTTGCAACTGCGGCACGCGCCCTCGTTCTTCCGTTCTCGCCTCTGCATGTAACGTTACATAGGTAATTGAAAGATTTATATTTGTTTTTTGTGATTTTGTTTAAAAAAGGGACGTACATTCATAAAATATAGGATATACATATCAGCGTATTCACATACTTGTACAATGATTAAAAACAAAATCTTTACTTATTATTAGTTAGATACTCATATTTACTACACATAGTTTTTTATTATTTTTTTATTAGTATAATTAGATTAGACCAATAATTGAATGCTATCAAATAAGTACATTGACATGTAACTTTCCCACTGTAATGATTTGTGGAAACGCATTTTAGAGGTATACTTTTTTGTGTGTGGAAAAAATGTGTTCGCGTGTATAAATATTTATTAATTTTTCCTTTTTTGAAACTAGTAAAAACTAAGTCGTCGCGAGACTTCTGGCAGATGTAAATGTAGAATTTATTATGCATAATGTGTATAAATGTAATAAAAAATAAATATAACTTAATAGTATACGAGCTCAGTACAACTACAAAAATTGGGTATTGTCGAGAAGAGTGGGGAGAGAGACTCGTAGAGTCACTTGGGTATTGCGACTTGTCGTCATATTGCATTACTTGTAACATCAAATAGCGTAGCTACGCCTTATCCCTAGTAAATGTTTTACATCAAAAACAACAAATTAGTTTATTACTGATAAAGGCAGAAATATTGCCAAACAGACTTATATTCAGACCTTATGTACGCCTTTGTTTGTTTGTTTGTTGTTTGTTTGTAACAATGTACGCTTTTATCCCCAGGTTTGGAACTTTATCTACAACACCGAAGATACAGATACCGTAGAGCAATCGAAAGTAATCCGACGTTAGGTGCAAAAAAAAATGACCGAAATTACGCAAACAAATCACTAACCGCGAGTTTGTTCTACCTCATAACTGTCCTTATCAAAAGGATGATCAGTAAATCAAAACTATAAAGATGTGATTAAAGTTATGATTTTTTTTTGACGTGTGCGATATAAATAACCTAAATAAGTACGAGTACTCACCGCACAGGTCTAGACCGAGCCACTTTACCCCGTCGCTCAGGTAGGGATGCAGTACTGTGATTGCTATTGCCATTGAGTAAGTCTGGTGTTGGTTGTCTAGTTGGCGGTGCACTCAGGTTACGCTTACTTCCCTCGCCCTCCTCACATCCGTTATGGGAGCCCTGCAAAATACATATTTTATAAATAATACCTTTTAAAGTTTTACAATGAAATAATTTTAATTAAAATGCCAATTATTTTTATCTAATCAGTTAAATTTATAGCGATAATAATAATATTTAACTTGTAATGTTAAAATAGAATCTCTAAACTGATTACTAGTGGTTATGCCATTAAAGTTCAACAAGTTCTAAGAGACTTGTTCAAGTAAAAACTGGTTATGGGGAAATGTGATAGACATAATGTCCTAATAAGTTTTCAATGTATAAGTAAACCAATAAAATAAACAAAATACTTGATCTCAAAATTTTACTAACACATTTTTTTTTATTGTAACCACTTTTGTACCACTGTTTTGGCAGTTTGTATTAACCATTTTAACAATTTTTAAATCATGTTTTTTTACATGATTTGTTTCCATTATTAAACGAAATCAACAATTTATTATGATTGAATACGCAGGATTCTGTTACCTGAGAGATACTAATCTAATATTAATTTCTAAGTTGACATTGGACTTCTGAACAAACGAATGGCTAGGTAATATAGTAATCGTTAAATATTCCACCGGTGCTTACTTAAACGTGTCTATTTACATCTAGTTTGTTGATATATTGATAACCATTGACCTGAATGACGTGATATCTAAGCTAACTATTTAAATCTCACTTAGATTTCCACAGACATTAAATTGTTTCAGTTAACAAGCAAAAGCTTATTTTAGCTTCACCTGTAACATACAAGTGTACATTTGTAACTGACTTTTGTAAGAGTATTATTTAGTTCTTTTATTTATACTACAAAGTGTAGTATATAATAAACTAGCTGAACCTCGCAGTGTTACCTGCAGTTATTAGTTTACATATTGTTATTTTTTTCTTCTTACATTTTTAAATAGCCTATATTAATCAGTGATAATGTAGCATTCAAATGGTGAAAGAATTTTTAAAATCCGTCCAGTACTTTTTGAGCCAATTCGTTACAAACATACTTACATACAAACCTTTCCTCTTTATAATATTAGTATAGATTATGTACATCTCGGCAACCGGTCAAACGAATTGGATTAAATTGAGTATTCAAAAGTTTTTTTTTTGATTTATTTATTTATACCTAAGTGCATTTCCTAGTGCAAATGTCGAGGGATTGGTCACCCAGCTGTTAACTTCTTATTTGTTCATAGAGAGTAGTTTGTTCATAGTTCAGAGATAGAAGATTTTTCTTTCATGCGTTAGTGCAGAAATAATGTAGAAAAACTTTAATAATAAAAAGTTATAGTGATTGGAACAGACCCTTTTGCTGACCTTGAGTTTCGGATTTTTCAGTCTTTGAAAATATCTCTCCAATTTGGTCCTATCTATAATGTGTAAATAGTAAGAGACTGGCTTCCCCGTCCACGAGACAGATCCTTTTAGCGGTGACATTTCACTGACATGCATAATAGTTCCGATGTCACTCAGATTCCTGTCTGTTATTCTGAAGTTGAGTGGACAGAAACTTTTCGATGATACAATTTTAGCACCGTCTTTCAAATCGGCGAATCTTTCTTTTAACTGATGGTCTACATGGGGCCCGAAAGCAAAATTATTCACAAAAACTATTGTCGCTGCATTTATTTTTTCTCTGTGTTCATCCAATAAAAAGTCGCCTTTTATTAATTTATACTCTCCAACTTTCTTGCCGTACCACTTCATCCATGTTCTAAAATATAAATCCATGCTCTGAAAAATGATAACGAAATATTTTAGCGACGGTTACGTGTTACTTTTTATTATTAAATAGAGTAGTAAGAGTTCTAGAAAATCTTACCTCGGCATATTTACTAGGAACTTCCGCCTTTTCAACACCAAGACAAACGCGGCAAGGTGTTGCGGCCGCCATTTGTAGCACCACCTGCCCTACGCCAGACCCCAAGTCCACGAACACATCTTCTGCGGTTATGTCAATTTGATCTATCATCTGACAAACTAAATCGTATGATGTTTCGCCATAAACCTAACAGAAAAACATATGACCAATATAATTTCAATATCAAATTCAAATTATTTTTAATAATAAACTTTATATTTATATACACACCCGCAAATCTAATCTAAGTCTGAATGCACCTCTGATGCCTATATGTAGAGAATACAATAGCATCTGTTCACAAAGAGACAGACATCCATGCCCCTTTTAATAAATTTAGACGCTCTATAGCTGATAATACTAACAAAACTAACCAAAATTAATATCTTTTCCTGTCTTACTTTTGTTATTTTTATTTTTTCGTCTTTTATATTAATAAGAGTATCGTAATTGTAATTTAGAATTAAGTAGTACATATTAATCTGCTTTATTATTTTGTTTTTTGTAAAAGTTACCTTACTCCTAACACTGTTTTGTTAGGCGTAATTTATTTTATCTCATATGGTGAATGTTCTGTGTACCTGTAATAGGGATGTATACTAGATAATATCATTGTTTTTTAAAAGTGTATCGTATGTGTGCTGTTGGTATACCTAAATAAATGAATAAATAAATAAACAGAAACTGATCGGCTAAACAGGTAAGTTAATAACCAATTTGGGAATAACAAACAGGATTTCGTTATGGGTACACAATTTCAAGTTTTATGAAAGACTAGATTTTGTCCGCGACTTCGCTCGCATTTAATAAAAAGTGTTCTATGTTACTTCTAATACCTCCAAGAATATGTGTACAAAGCGTAACAAACAACCTAAATTCACATTTAAAATAATTAGGATTAGTGTGATTAAGTAATTAGGATGATAAAAAAATTAATTAAAGTTGTATAATACTGAATATAGATATTTGAAAAATCAGACACGTCGGTACAAATAATCCACACCATTGTATGTATAAGTACGCCATATCGTCGTTACTCGAGGTTGGTCACAAGACAATAAGTGGCCTTCATGAACTCTAGGTACTGATTACGTAATAAATAAGTGTTAATGCTAACCTCAGGTGAGAAGGGTTCGTACTGATTTAGTTTATCCGGGTCAGATACTGCTTGGTTGTAAGTCTGCTGCAGTATGTGTTTTAGCAAACCTCTTGATGGATACTTGTTCAACCGCTGCGCTGGTAAGGAAGTGCCTTTTTCCTGTAAATTAACAAAGGCAAATGATAACGAAAAACAAACATTATTTATAGTTCACTTTACTACAAATTAATATTCATGATTTCATTTAAAAAAAATATAAATATGCATATAAAAGATAGTGCGCCATGTGCGATAATAAAACAGGTTTGGCGTCAATGAAACTAACCGCTCAAACCGACCAATGACATTCGAAATATTTGAAATACATATATCAAGTTGTTGAAGGTTGCAGTATAATCAGTTCAATCGAGTGTGTTATTTCATTTTTAAAAATTAATATATCGTGCCATTGTAGAGTATTAATCTAAATTATAGTTCAAACTTGTTCTAAATTGTGTATTTTTAAAGCGATTTTATTCGTCGATAACATTTTATTAATAATAATAATAGGTCAACTGGCTCAGCTGCGTGATATTTAACAAAGTATAGTATAGTCTACTTACGGACTGCTTACACAGCAATAAAATTGTATATACCAATATAAAGTTGATTACAAGAATAATTTGGCTGTGCACAGAGAAGCCTTGACATTGCGAACATGGTAAAATGACCGATCGATATAGGCAAATGCGTCATTTGAGAGCAATGTCGATGGCCTTGAGTCTGATTCACGGTTCAAGGTTTAATAAATGTAGCAACTTATGGGTACCTGCTGATTTGAACTTTAATGTAGAGGTCAATAACATTTCACATTTAAACATGTTTGATGTCTATGAACGTTAAAATAGACATACCTAACAACTGCGCTGCTACGAACAGATCTGCCTTTAAATGGTTGAGTATTATAATTATGGAGTCATATAATGTTATTGACATCCATTTATTATACGTATACAGTTACTAAATGTACAAAGTTATAAGGCTATGGCGAGAATAGGAAGATAAACAGTTAGAAAATTAATGAATTATCCCTTCACACAAAAAATAGTACATAGCAATGTGATTTTTAAGTATTTTAATACGATTGACTTTCTATGAGACAGGTGGATATCAGCCGTCATTCAACAATCACAGGATGCCTACATTCCCTAGGTCGTCTTACTACTACTTGAACGCTACGCTTTCTACCTACTACAACTTGCTGACTGTGACTAAGCATCGTACTGAGATCTTATATAGATTTGACATGAGCTCAGGCATCAAGAATTCAAGACCATAAGCTACTTGGACTCATAAAGGTAACATTATTTAGAATAGACTACTAGACATAACTAGAAAGAGAATTATTAATTCTCTCTTCTCTTTTAATGGTATTTATACCATGATATAAAGTAGTCGTCTTGTATTATTTTAGATCACGCTGTCTCGACATTTTTGACGATCTGTCTTCATAGGATATTGGTTTTCTTTTGAATAGAATTAGAATATTCTATTCAAAAGTAACTATAATAATGAATTCTTGAAATATTGTGTATCAATTCATAATTTATGGTGGTTTAGCTCTGTTTAGATTTAAATGTAAGGTAATAAATTGCAAAAAAAAAATTGTATTAATACGATCAGTACTAAAAATGGCGTACAATTATTACGAAATCTTCTGCATGTAATAACTAATAAGCAAATAGGTTAACGGGCATTTTGCTTATTGATATTAGGTAGTACCATTACATATGCTTAAGCCGTGTCGGCATAAACTAACTTTCGACAGGATCTACCATTTTTGTATAATAATAAAACTTTAAAAACTTATAATTCATGCATCTTAACAATCGAACGGCCATGTGACTTTATAAATATTGATATAGCTTATCTACAACCTACTGCCAATTCATATTGTATATAGCTATCTATAAATAACGTGGGTTTAGAACGCGTCTTGTGCCAGTGATGCAATCAGTTCTCACAGACCCGCCTGTTTCTCAAACAGTCCATATGGCGCTAAAACATTGCGTCATTCAGTATCTACGTACGGTGAAAATTAGAAAGCTGTACACGTTAATTTAGCGCAGTGCATGCGGTAACATACATTCACTAACTCATATTTTGTGAAATACGCGATGATAGATAGATTAGTAATTTTATTTTTAATTATGTTAAAGGAAAAGTTAAAAAAAAGTACTTGAAAAGACAACAGAAGGTAATGGGATTGAAAGGATTTATATTTTACTACCTACATTAAAATGAATGTTTGTTAGTTGATATTTTATGGGTGCCGATATCAATAAATAATCACGACATGATAAAAAAATGCTCAAAATATTTGCAATGTATGAAAAAAAAATCACCAAAAATAAATTTATTTATTTAATATTGTTGTTAGGAATGGTTACATCTAATAAGTACATGTCTTTTTTACAGTTTTTGTTAAATATGATTTTGCCACACTTTTGAGAATTTTATATTTTCTAGAAAACTCTAAATACATATTATTATGTACAATAATTCGGGTACGAAAAAAGCAACGAAACAGTACAATTTAAGACGCAGGCGCAGCCGAAAAAAAAGGTCATTAACACTACGTGAGACATTCGCGTTCGCTCAATATAGCGGTCAACGCCCCCACAAGTGGCCACTCGCTATAACAATGAGTCTTGCTTTGCAGCCGCTCTTAGCCGAATATACGAGTATCTGACGTGACGGGAGTGGTTAGTGGGAAAGCGCTAGGAAGAGTTCCTTGGGCTACACCTAAATACCTTTGTGACTATTATTATTATATAAATACATAGGTTTTTTCTTTTAATTAACATAATAATAAAACCCATTTAATAATCTGTTGTGAGAGTTCAAAACAGATTTCATCGATAGTGTCATTAATGGAAACAAGTTTAATTTTTGAATGAGAAAAATTTCAGCTCTACGACTCATTTTTTATAATATGTATTTATTTTTATTTTCAATACACTATAAATTGTACGAGGTTATAAGACTATGTTAGATAAATGACACAAACACAAATACTAATCATTGTTATTTTTTTAATAAGTTAAGCATAAAAAAACCAAATACCGCTTAAAAATTTGTACTCATTTGGAAATATTTTAAGCATAACTATTTTCACAGGGCTTGACAATACCTAGGTTGTTCTGAAAATTGATAGCCACAGCATAAATACAATCGCTTTTTTCATGAAACTATTTTGGATTGACGACTATTCCAACACAATCCTCACTGAAAATCACTGGCCACCTATGTATAGTTTAAAAAAAAATCTGTTTGTAACAATGGACGTCTCGTGAACGCGAAAACTTTTCGTGTTATGATTTTCTATGAATAAAAACGAGGGTTAAACTTCAAAAAATCTCATGAAAATTTACAAGCTGCTTTGAGTCTGCTCCTGCGTTAGCAACAATTACTTATTGGTTTCATGAATTTAAACGTGGTCGGGCGAACTTAAACGATGACCAAGACCCGGCCGACTACCAACTGCAATACTCATGAAAAAGTGAATAGACATATTACACATCGAGAGATACAGGTTGAACATTTAAGACATAGACTCAAAAGTTTCGTCTACATTGGATCACAGACAATTTCCACCATCGCGCATGAACACCTTAAAGTTACCTCATTCTCTCACCATGAGCAAAAATCCCGTCGTGTTGATTAGTGCTAATTCATGTTAGAAAAGTTCGAGGAACTTCGCAAAACATATCCTACATTCTTACAACTAACCAATCGCGAATCAATCCACGCAATGGGTGTTTTTTTTGTTTGCACTGCAGACAATTTCATCGTAGAATTTCGGCGGTTATTTTTCGACCTCGCAAGACACGTTTTTTAAATGTTTTGAAGGCTACCCATTCGGGTAGCTTAATAATTATCCAATCCCTCCAATCCTTAATGCACTTATGCATTCGCATTTGTGCATTAAGAATTGAAGAAGGATATTTTGAAAAGCTGTAAATAAACTTTTTTTATGTTCTAACTATTTTTCATTTCACTAACTATTTTAGGAACATCCCACGTATAAAGAAATCAGTCATCTTCATTAACTTTTAAGTATATTATTATTGTTATCTGTATATTATTATTGATTTTCAACTTCATGGCAATCGTCACTGTCTTGTATATAGTCCAAGATCCTAGAATGATGAGACATAACTTTTAGTTACCTTTCTTACCTGGTACCTGCCCAGGTGTCACTAGGGGGGGGGGGTCCGCAAGCAGGTATTCAAAAAACATGAGACGCTACTGAGAACTTAAGGTTTCATCTATGTAAAAATAAGTTATGTCTAATCACTCTGGGATCTTACTATATTGCATAATACATCATCAATATAACTGGTATACAAGAATATAGCTACATCTTTGTTTATCACAGTAATAAATCTTTTTATTCCCATTTCTGTAATTATACATAGAGTAAATACGAAATTTCATTTGTTCAGTATAATTACTTTACTGTTTACTTATGTTTGCAATACTACACGGTACAGTAACTTGCATATAATAACTAGAAGTTGTTATTTGAGTTGTTTAGGCGGTCGCCGAACAGTTAGTGTAAGATAATTTTTGTTTACAGAATAATATTGTGTAATTTACTTAAGTTATACAAGAATATAACTAAGCACAGAATAATTTACATTCATTAAAGGTCGTAATATCATTTTAATAACAAAAATTCCAATGTATACATGTATATTCATATACATAGGGAAGTATATAGATCTTTTTTCTTTCTATAATAAACTACCAAAATTTCATTATAATCTTACTAATAGTCTCGAAACGCATAGAGGACAAACATGTAAACACTGATGATTCTTATATGTTTTACTTTAAAACGTACCTAGAGAAGCAATATGAAAAGAACTTAAACAGCAAATAATGCTTAATCCACATATAACGAGGTTAAAATAGGATTTGTTAATTATATTAACCTGTTTGTTTTGAAAACAAGCAAAGCGGCAAAGTTCTCCATGTTATAGTGAAAATGGTATGCAACGTGTATAAATAGAGTTAGCCTCGCGCGGCGTCTGCGAACATCGATCGTTGCGTCCTCGCCGCCATCTTGGCCCTCGTGTCTCCCTCCTGCAGCCCGCGCCCCACTCTCTTGTGTTGCCCCTCACTGCCCCACATTCACAGCACCGTTTCGCACATGCTATAACTACTAGGTATAATGTCCGCTGTTTCTAGCTAGCTGACTCAACATTTGGCCGTAAGAGTTTGCAGCTATACAAAATAAACATCTTCAAGGAGATAATTCATTTCCGCATTCAACTTCTTTAGATTTTCGGTATGAAATGAAATCAAAGTTTTGAATAAAAATACTCTTCACTTCACGAACTAAATTGTTATTAATTGTGTGGATTATATACACTATTCCAAATTATTCAACAATAGTGTAGCAAATACATAAATACTTGCCACATATAACTCCATATTTTTCTTAATTTTGATATTTTAAAATTTACATTTCAATTTTAATTGAAACGTTACTTACGTTTGAATTAAATTTGTAGTCACTATATTTTCTATTGACAGAAAGAATGTTTGTGAAATATTTTGATTCATTTTATCCAGTAACATAACCGTCGCATAGAGAAAGCATAGTTTCGAGCTTTGACATTCCCTGTCATTCATCTTCTTTCACATTCATTGAGGTCAAGGTTAAGCATCACATTTAAGAAAAGTGTGATATTTTACACTAGCTGCTATTATAATTTAATTTCTGGATTTGGTGAAATTGTGTTTGAGCAAGAATGGTGAAATGTTGAGAAAATCAGCTGATTGTTTCACTTGCTTAGTGGTTATTAATTAACTCAAGCATGAAGTTTTTTTTTCTATTTTTGGCTCTCAATAAGTATAGATGTAATAATATTTAATTTTCTAATACCTTGCCTTTAGTCATACACAGATCAATTATTATAATATCAAACTACGACTCTTCGTAGCTGAGCAGTAAAATTGTTGTCGAGTTAAATTAAATAATAAACTGGTTCTATATTGAAAATGAATCGAAGTCAACAAAATAAAATTTTACTTTCACCAACGTAATGAATAAATCTTTCACCACTGTGTTGTGAATAAATGATGTAGATTGTATGTAATGTAGTATGATTGTGATTCGAATAAAAGTAATAAACAAACGTTACGAAGTTCTCAAAAAACTTGCGTCATGTTACATGTTTGCGATCACGTGTAATTGTTTTATATTCATTGTAACCTTCAAAAGATTGTAAAGCAGCAAAATATTTCAAAAATATTAATAATATTGAATTTATAACGTTACCTAACCAAACGCCACAAGAGAACCATTTTTCCTCTGAATAAAATACTACGAACAGCACATACCAAATACCTAATCCGGAAGTGTTGGCGCCAACACGGTTTATTCCAGTAGAAGATAAAGACGCTTATGTTTATAAATATGTACATAATAATATGCTATAGCATCACTGTTTTATTGCGGTTTCTATGGTTAACTTTTAATTTTGGACAACGACTATTTTAGAATCACTCTTATCGTGTGGTATTTTGATATGTACAGGAAAAGTACGACAACTAAGCCGCTTATTTAAATCGGGTACTTGTTGTTTTACTTAAATTGGTAGTCTGTATAGGCCTAACTAAAATATGTATACTGTCATATAAATGTGTGTGTCGATACTAGAAAAAACAATCATCATGACATTGAGGGCTAGAACTGGGCTGATATGTCACTATCAGTCGGCACATGACATGTGTACTCGCCACAGGAACCGAAATGAAAGTCAGTATAGGCTAAGCTATAGGTTTAAATGTATTTATTATCTTTGTGTATTATGAAACAGTTGCAAAAAACATTCCTTCGATCTGCAGAGTTCAATGTCAAGGGTGCGTTGTTAATCGACACAGATTATGTTTATTTTCATATCTGTTGGTAACTTGTTTTACCTGAATGGTTTGCTTATTCGTAATGATGTAATATGAAATATATTATCTCGTTGTTTAACATAAACATTTCAAGTAACCGTACGCCAATCGATCAAAACTGATTTTGTGTAAAAAAAATACATTAAATGTATTTTTATAACATTTTTGTTACATTAAATATAAATTCATATTAAATATAACTTATTTGATTAACATTTTAATATGTAAATTTTAAAATTAATGCAAAACATGAATCATCACATCCATAAAAAATTCTAGACTTAAAATATGTAGACGTTTATTAAAAAGCACCCAACGGGTCTGTTAATATTAATTATGCAGCAGCTACTAATACGAGTAGAAGTAGCACCGGTCATAATTGAAATGTTGTTATAATGTGTTCCTCCTGTTCCTATCCGTGAATTGGTTTTGATCAACTTATGGTCACTTGTGGGAATTAAAGGTTCTCCATTATCCGATCCTCAGTCAAACGGTTTCGCGATTATCCGGCCGGACTACAAACAGCGACCAATTAAAGTAATTGAGCCAAGTTACAAAATGTTTGACATACATTTCATTTCATTCTTTCCCATCCCCCAAAGATCGGCAACGCACTTGTGACGTCTTTGGTGTTGCGGGTGTCCATGGGCGGCGGTTATCGCTTACCATCAGGTGATACGTCTGCTCGTTTGCCCACTATTCAATAAAAAAAAACGTAAATCGAATTTATACAAATATGCATGTGTCGAAACTTATTGATTCTTTAGAAAAGGAGAAACCAGTCGTAAGTTAACTGATAAGTATGGTGTAGGCACCTTATATATTTACTACTTATTTACAAAGCGTCAAAATTAGCTTTTCTTCTTACATTCGATTATCCGTATTTTCATTATTCGAATCACTAACGACAGTTATATACAATTAGTCCAGTTAATCGCTTTTAAACTGTAGTGAACATTATGCAAAACTAGCTGAGTCCCGCGGTGTTACCCGCGGATCTCTAAGTAGTCTAAAAAAAGGTAGCCAAGTTACTCCTTATTACATCAGCTATCTACAGGAAAACTCCCATCAAAATCGGTTCATTCGTTCCAGAGATTAGCCGGAACAAACAGACAGACTGAAAGACAAAAAATAAATTGAAAAAGAAAATTTTGGTGTATGTACTATATATTTATTGTATTGTATGTAACAAATGCATTTAGTAATAAGAGGTTATGTTCATATTAAAGTCAGATACATCAAACTTATTTATTTGTATAGTATTTATAGTAGTAAATATATTTGTATATATAGTCTTACCAGAGCGACGACGGAGTCGACGACGCGGTTGAAACGGTCGCATAGGGCTCTCATGCTGTCGTAAGAGTGGGTATCGTAGTCGCATAGAATGTTGTTTTCTAGCGCCGCCTTCATATCTGGTAGATCGTCGCACACCCATCTGTATAAAATAAATAAAACCTGTTAAGCAATTTAATGCAAGATATGTCTGAATACAAGTTTTTGGCATTGCAACGTACATGATGACACTTCTACACGTGTACATAAATATGACAAGATAAATCGTGAAACACGTTTTACTTACAAAGGTGAGTTCGACTCACGTCAGAGGATAATAATTAGTATTTTTGCATGGCAAGGGTTTGCTTTATTCAAGTATTTTATTTTGTTCATTATTTTACTTGTCAAGTGTTATTGGTTGTAGGTGTAGGTACTTTGATAAGGTTTTGTAATTTTTTTTTGTTTAGGCAATGCTTGTAGGAGACATACATACTACCGAAAATAATTTCTTATCGACTAATGACTCCGATGACATCTGTTGCACATACATAAATACCCAAATTTAGCACGTCAAAATGTTACAGAACATTTTTTTCATTTAATACACAGTTTAAAGAAAATCTTGATTTTAATTAAGAATATTATTTTAATTTTTTAACAATATTCACAATACCTACAAATCCTGCATCATTTGTCAATATAAGTTACCTACTAACTACTTATTTAAAACCTGGATACATTAGAGCATTCTTTCCTGGAAAAGATACGCACAATGGAGTGCCATGTTTACTTAGTACTTAGCTGCGCCCCGCGGTGTTACCCGTGGTTGTTGTTATACCTACCTTTACAACAAATCGCATGTAACACTGCATGACGAACATGCTAATCTGAAGAAGTACTGGTCAGATTTGAAAAACTCTTTCACTGTTAATTAGTCCATTATCGAAGAAGGCAAGCTAGATAAGCTAATCACGTTAAGACCAAAAGGAGCGGGGTATCAATGAAATATTTTCAGGGTCAGTCTAGGTCTAGAATTTTATAGATAGATAGATAGAAAACTCTTTATTTGTACACCTTTTTACATATTATAAGATGACATATAAATATAACGTAATGTACAAAGGGCGGCCTTATTGCCGAAAGCAATCTCTATGCATTTAGGTAAAAGTTGTAAATTTGAAATTACAAAAAGACCCTACAGTTATATTATTTTGTATAAATTATTTAACAATTAAATTGAATGTGTTATAAACGTGTAATCACGACGAAAATTTTAGATCCATACTAATATTACAAAGAGGTAAAATTTGTGAGGTAGGAATCTGTGGATACACCAAACCGAATTTGAAGTTTCTCTTATTAATTCAAATTTAAAAAAGTCAGATTATTTATTTATTTTATTAAATGGCTTATTGGGCAGATTATTAAGCGTCATAGGCCTATTATGAACCCGAAAAATGATTACCACGATTTCCGACACACACGCGGGCGGAGCCGCGGGCAAAAGCTAGTATAAAATAAAATTTAATTTTGAATATAATCTATACTTACGAAACATATTGCTAAGCTACAAAATGTAATTCGCAAGAACAGGGATCGATTTCAAGGTTACGAGCGGGTGAATGAGCGCGTCCGGACAAAAAGAGGTCATAGCGAAGGTTCTTTCGCTCCGGGGCGACTTGTCCCTAATCGGTTGAACTGGAATCAACTGCAAGACTAGCTCACTATACCTAATTTTAAGAAACAAATTTAGTGTTATATGTATATAGCACATGTTAAAAGGTTACGTACGACTGATGAAACTTTACATTAGCAGTGCGAATGTGAACAAGGTGAGGATACTTGCAGTGTTGTATAAACAAAACAAAAAAAATCTTAGCAGTAGGTAGTCAGTTAATCGCTCTCTATAGGACATTTTTTAAGTTTTTAATTATATACTGATTATTATAATAAGTTTGTAATAAGATAAGATGTGTATGATACATATGGAGCACTTAGCACATAGTACACACGGGGGAAAGTCGAACATTAGCCAGTTCAAAGAAGGGTTAACAAGAAAAACATTTAAGTGTGACCTAAATTAACCTAATATTATTTACAAATAACATGCAAAAGAGCTCCGGTTTCACGCCTTGGTAACTTAACCGAACACCATTAATGGAAATGCGAATAATATGCCTTAATTTCAATAAAACGACTTAGTTCTAAATTTTATATGAAATGAAACTTAATACATAATTTTCAAATTAGTTTAACCCAAGAGTAAATTTAATAAGGATGAATATTAAATATTTAATGACGATCAGTGAAACGGTTTAATTGAATTAGTATGATGATATAAATATCACGCTTTTGTTACTATTTTATTTAGCCGCATACCACGACATCCTATTGTACCTCTAATTTTCATCACCGAAAGTATTCGGTCTCCCTCTAAATGTACGCATTCCTCACCTTGTCCATCAACTACACCACACACAACCATCTGAACGTTGCATTTCAATAGCGTGTTTACAGATTCTCTTTATGGGTCCACTTCTTAATGCATATAGGACACAAGTGCGATGTCAAGCCAATATTTATTTTTTCTTCGAAACTTAACAACCGACCTCTAGTATTTATTTCCATAGTTGGTATTATTTATATAATACCAAAATTACTTTTAAAACAACAAGTACTGTTTATGACAATAAACTGACACTACCGCTTTTTACTTTGTATTGAATCATAAGATTAAAAGCTTTTTATACTACTCGAGTTTACAGTTATGCGACTCTTTACCTAGTAGTTAGATCCTGACTACTAAGTTTTGGCTACGATTTATACCCACGATAAATAATTGAATGACGAACACTATTATTTTTTTCTAGGTATAATTTTCTATAACACTTATAAGTAATTTTAAAGGCAAGGCAATCTACATAATTTTGAAACGAAGCGAACGGCCGTCTTTGAGGTCATTCACAAAGTTATTGGGTTTTCAGTATGTTTTCTTTTAGTAATTTAAGCTTAACGACGACTAAAATTTCATTTGTCGTTGATATACGTCACGTGCACTTAAAAGTACATGAACACATACACTTTTTAATATGTAGTTATCTCGTTGTTAAACGGAAGGGAGCTCATATTTTATCAGCGTGAAACTACCACAAACTGTAAAGTATTGAAAATTCCTAATTTAGTGGCCACAGCATGTCCTTGGACTAATCTAATGTTTTGCACATTGTATTTTTTTTGGGTATGTAGGAGTTAATTTTAATAATAAATTAAACATTTACGTTCAATGTTATCATACTGTAAATAATGCTCTTCTACAGTTTGACTGTAAATGACCGATATTTTGGAAAGAATATGTAGCACAAATTGCATTATATTACTTATATTTGTATTTCGTTTTAGTTCCTGTCATGTTTTTCTAATCGTAAGTCATCGTCTGATGAGTCACACCGAAACAAAAAGTTACAATTTCTTTAAAAATACTAATAATGAGTATTGGAAATTGAAAATAATAATAAACTTTATTTCTCTCACAAGGAAGGTACCATTTAGCTACAGGATATCTAGATAAAAACTAAAAATATTCAAAAATTTCCTTGGTGAGAGCTACAGTCCATACTAGGCTCGTGTCACAGAGACACAAAAATAATTGATAACAACCCCAATATTGATGTACAATAGATTTTAATAATGAATTAATGAAATCACATCATAAAGAACGCGAGTTTTACTAGCAAACACTGAGAGCATCACGTTAGTCGATTCTAAGTTTACCTTTCTATTAATATCTTCCTAATGGGCGTAATAGACATAACTATTAATGTATAATGGTGAATAATATTTTGATGTTAATTTCAACATAAGAGTTTACGAAAAGTTTAATTCATTATATCTTCTAAAGACTTTTACTAATTAGCGACGTAACACTGCAGGGTTCAGCTAGTCAAAATTATATTATTCATAATAGTGGCCAAGCCAGTGTCAGTCAAACCTTATTTCTCACTGCACATTTACTTAGTGGCAGGTGGCAAATGTGAACACATGTGGCCCACACGGTGTGGGCGACCTTTTAAAGGTAACCTTATTTCTCAACAGCAAGTTTTAATTTCTTTGTGTACTTATAAACTTACATCTGCTGGGTAACAACTTTTGATGAAAAGATGGTCATAACAAGAAGAAGTTTAAAAATCTATGAACCCGCTACATAAAACCTTATGATGAAATTTACAATTATTTACATTTATGAATTTGACATCGTAATCATTAAAATCAGTGGTTTAGGCGCTACGGTGGAACATACAAACATGCAGACTTGCAAAACCTTTCCTTTTGGCTTCGCCGTAGTCTGGTATAAAAAGCTAACTACGATAACATAGTGTCGCCGCTGCTGTATTTATTATATATTATATACGACAAGTCTGAAGCCCCCATACCTTCCCCGTCCTAAGTATAAAGTTCATAAACAATTTTAAGCGTTTTAAGGTTCGTTTAATGTTATTAAAATTCAAACAATCTGTACTACAACACTAATCTCTCTGCTGCTACTAGGGTATCGTAAATGTGTAAAATAGATCTACAAATGTATTTATAACATAATTATGCTAAAGTATATTGATTGTTCCATAGCTATCTCATAAACAGTGACTATATTTTGTTGCTTAACTGCGATGTCAAATGTTAAAGATAAAATAAACGTCTATCTATACAAATATAAAGCTGAAGTGTTTGTTTGGTTAATAATAATACTTTCGTCGTTCCGTACGCAAAGGGTAAAACGGGACCCTATTACTAAGACTTCGCTGTCCGTTTGTCTGTCCGTTCGCCTGTCACCAGGCTCTATCTCATGAACCGTGATAGTTGAATACGAGTATATTAATAATAGACAGTTGAAATTTTCAGATATAATTTATTTTTGTTGCCGCTATATAACAAATACTAAAAAGCATAATAAAAGCGTTTATGTTAGTTAGATAATAATGGTACGGAAACGTTAGCGCGCGAGCCCGACTCGCACTTGGCCGGTTATTAGTAAGTATTTATATTAAATGAACACATTAAATTCATAAAAAAAAAACATTATTTTATACTCCTGTATTAGTAATATTAAGTCATAGTAATAATAATATTGAACTAAATATTTTAAAATTCAAGGTTAATTAGACATTTAAATAATTACTTATTTATTTATATCGCACCTTTCGTTTAGAAATGTCAATTTACAATGTGAAATTTAATTTGAAAATAAACTAGAATAGCTCTAAGACACCAAAAATCCTTGCTCCCTCAGATCATGAAAATAATTTAGGTATGTTATAATGATATCTGTGTTGCTTCTTTTGCAGTTCCAAAAGCGAGTGAATGAAGTTAACAAAACATTGATTTTGACTCGGACAGTCAATGCGGGCTCAACGCTCCCCCACCTGCAACCCCCGTTCCACGCGTCTCTTTTGTTTCCCCACATTTCGCTCATGGAAATAGGTCATTGTGCCATTTATTACAAAACAAGGTAGATACTGAATGTAGTACGTAGTAACCTTAAATTCCACGTGTAACTGAATAAGTTATTTATCATAAGTTTTTACGTAGTCGGGTTGTGGTAGTTTTTTTACTTTTTCTAGTTGAAAATAAGATGATAAATTATCGGGCCTAAGCCCGGTAAAGTATTATAGAAAACGGAAGTTCTTTTAAAGCTACCTGCTAACCTTCGATATATTATACTAACTACTCGCAATTTTTCAATGTTTACATTAACAAAGTGCGTGATACCTAATAAAGGGCTAGTCACGTACATAAGACCGAATTGTGTGATTGGAAAAGTTCGGAACTCGGAAGTGCTCTCTTTCAGGATTAGTCATTTATTAAACGTAACGATGATTTTATCTTAGCGTAGGGTTAACAACTTTTAAGGATTATATTATATTTAAAGGAAAACATAATTCTTATTAGATTACTTGATTGTCAACATTTCTGACTGGGTATATAAAACAAAGCTTGAAAGTTAAATAGCATTGTTAACTAGCGCTAAAATGTTGAAATCAATTTTTTTCTTAATTTACATAAAAGTAATATCGCGAAAACCTCGATTCAGTTGTTTATTTTTAGCAGAAGTAGTTTTTTTTTTTCTGGTCAGGTAAACAACATAATATACATTTCAGATACCAACTGCTCTGCTTCATAGAACTGCATTATTCATCACGAAAACCCAACTCCCTTTTTTGAAAATTTTAAATCTTGTAATTTACTGTACATAGTGTTAAAAATCGTTTAAATAGTACTGGTCGATCAACTTATAGTAAAAAAAATAATAACTGTGGCGACGTGCTACTACGAACGTAGGCGGATACTTAGGCCGGTGTTCACCAACACTTAACCGACCGTTTAAATATTAAAACCGTTGTTTAAGCAATATTTTCTGTTCAGCACTGCCTAAACGTCGGTTATTGGCTTTAACCGGATGATTATCTTAACCGAGCTTCAAAACGTTGTTTAAACGTTGGTTACAGTAATTTGACAGAAATTTTGTAGGTTATATTGCTCGATTTATCAACGAAGTATCTATTTATCTGTGACAAATAATGGATTTTAATTTTATAATGAATGTTGAATACAATCTCAATATGTTAGATTATTTGGACGAGTTAGAAACGATAACGAGAAGACCTAGGATTTTTCAAAATCGTCATAACTTTTACGAGGAATACGATGAAATTTCAAGAAGGAATACCAACAGATGACCCAGAGCTTCAACTACCAGCTCCTTGGGCAGACCTTATTAAAAAAAGAGGGAGAATACGACAAGAGCGAGTGCAAAATGCCACTTCACTTATAAATAAAAGGGATGCTAATCCTATGAGACGAGCTCTAATTAATAATTATTTTCAAAGCCTTCAACAAAACTAATGTTTGTTAGATGTACGTTGTGATATAAATAGCAATAAAAATTCAAATATTTCTTTATATCCTTTATTATGTAATTACAATAAAATAAATAAATAATTTATCACAATAATAAACTTTATTTTTGGTTATTTATTTTGCTAAATTAAAAGAGAAATATTCTAGGTTCCTTGTCATCGTCTTGCTGATACTGATTCTCCTAGAAAAATTTAAAAATATATATATAAATATAAAGTTAGTTAAATATAAATGTAAAAATAATCATTTTATGTACCTTATTGTCTTCTATGATACTAATAAGTATAGCATCGCTATTCTGCTGTTCATCACAACCAGTCTATACCAGACTTCAATTTGCCACACCAGTTTTTTTGTTACTGTCTGAGTTGTATTGTTTGACTGCAATAATAATGACATATTTTAATAAAGACAATTAAACACAAAAATAATATATCAACAACAATAATATTTAAAAACCTTTAATTTAGTTTAACTTACAATGCACTTGGGTTCATCCCAATCATAAATGTTAGATAGACCTTCCAGCGCAGGGCATAGTACAGCTTTCACAATAACATTGGTACTATTATTTCCAATGGGTGGCTGTCGTTTTCTCCAACCTGTGAAGTTATAGGTATTTTATAAAATAAATATTGATTATTTTCACAATCAATATGGTATTTTTTACATATCATAATGAATGTAGACAGTTAATATAAAGTAAATAGTTATTATATTCAAGTTCATAATAGGTATATTTATCAGTTCTAAGAAGTTATTTAGGAAATACTTAAAAAGTTATACATTTTTTGTAACATATGTATTATCATTATTAGAATTTTGATGACACATATCAATTTACCTGTCATAAGTATTTCTTTCTTGCGATTGGAAACTTGTTTTTTTTTTGGTCCTCTTTATATTTTCCCAACGTGTTTTAAAATTTTTGTGGAGTTTGATTTCTATTTGATGACATACTATTAAATTCTTGTGCTAGCTGGGCCCAACCTGCTACTTTATCTACATTTGATGTGTCGTCCCTCCGTTTGTTTTCGACAATATCCTTATGCTTCATGACAAGCTCTGCTAACAGTCTTCTCACGACTGGTAAAATTTGCCGTACGCTGTTTTTTATCTTCCATGTCGATCACAACACATTGTTTACACAAAAAAAATACGAAACTGCACGAGAGAATCAAACTGAACGTAAGTGACATACAAGAAAGAGCACGGTAACCTCCCAAAGTAAAATGTGTTACTGGTAAAGCAAAAGAAACAATGAACATCAACTTTCACATTTTATGCCCTATTATATTATACAAACATATTAAAAAGTCGTAAACGTGAACGAGACTTCATGTCGTAACCTTACATTTAATTTGGTAGTATTGCATTACTCACTCATTCATTCAAAAATTTTCTGTTATGTCTCGGTTAAGTAACCGAAGTCTGAAAGGTGGTGAACAGGAAAAAACCGCTCCTTGTTAAACCATTGTTTAAATATTAACGGGCTGATTACGAAATCAATGTTTAAATCATTTTCGGTGAACATGGCCCTTAGTGCTTCTTTACTTCACTATCACTTTTTTTGAGCAACGTTTTTTTAAGTACCTTAGACCCAATATTGCCCAGTACGTTATTAGATATAAATTGGACAGCATTATGTAAAATAGATTAAGCGACACCGGAGTGAATTTAAAAATGAGCGTCAGATTCAAAATAAAAATTGTTGCTGTGTGCTCATTATTGAGTTTTTATGTACGATATTTTAACTTAAAAGAAAGAGGTGTCTGTAGTCTTGATCAATTAAAACTATTTTAACATTAAAAGATATAACCACTTTTCCGCTAATTTGTTAATGTATTTTAGCTATATTCCGACTGCTTAAATTAATCAACAACATACTATACAACATGATAGTCGTTTAATCCTTTAATACGGTTTGTTTTGGGAGAAATAAAATGCAGTATAACAATAAATCCAAATATTTTAATGCAAAGTTCTGAATTTAACCAAAAGTCATACCATTTGGTTAAGATGATCTTGTATGTCATTGCTGATTAGGAGACACACACATAAATTTGAATTTTTTTATAGTTAAAACCTGAATAATAATACTATTTTTATCTTGTTATCATATGTGTATACAAATACTGTTAAGCTAAACATCTGTATCAAACTAAAAACCCCTTCTAAAACTAAAATATTACAAATGATAAAAAATAAATATACCTACTCAATCATTATTTTTCTGGTTTGCTTGTTCTAAATCTTTTTTAATAGATTTATTAGATCCTGTTAAATTTTGGTAATATTTTCTGGCATCAGTTGGAATAAGAATAAGGAAAATATTTTAAGACCATAATTTATATGGTACATAATAATCCACTGATTTAAAGTACAAGAATTTTAAATTGACACATCAACCTACAGTGCTGTCAGGTTGTGTTTTTAACAGATATAGATAGAGATATAGAGCTATATGCAAAAGACCTTAATTTGTTGCTAAATACATATAATTAGTTTAGGGTGCATACAACTTTAGAAGTGTGTGGTACCAGTTACCATAGTAACAAATTATTTTTTTAATGTATTCTGATAACAAGAACCTCTAACTTAATTTAATTATTATAATATTAACATTAAAACAGTGATTATTGTAGAAAAAAAATATTTGTTTACCTGCCTAGAATTATTCAGTTAATTATTTATTTGTAATGTTGATGACAGTTAAGTACTTTAGTTTTTGTATTCGATAAATAGTAAGTGGCAAAAGAAAAATAGGATTATAGTAGGCACTATTTTCTACAAGTATGCCATGTTTGTTACACAAATATAAATATTAACTATCTAACACTGAAATAATCTTTCAAATCGGACCAGTAGTTCCTGAGATTTACGTGTTCAACTTTATATATTAGTAAAGTTTAGTAATATAGTACATAGTCAGTTACAAAGATAGTATAACTTAATTGGCTGTTTATCGTGTGGTTACCAATCCTTACTGTTGGTCACGGGTCTGATATCCATCCACAACAAACAATTATATGATAAGTTTATCATTTATCTTGTCTCTGAGTGTGATTTATCAATAAATGTGTATTAAATAACATTAAAGTATGTTATCAGCAATATAGCTTTTAACATATAAAATTATATTGAAGGATCTGCCTAGTTGTCAATCAGATGGTCGTGTGTATATTCGTCTCAGGTCTATACTATTTTAGTATTACAAAAATAAATACCTTATAGTTTCTAATATCTCCAAGGCCCCATCGTGTTTGTCCTGGAACAAATAAATCTATTTTATAATGATAGGTCTTATAAGACAAATTAAAAAATATCTATAAGGTTTCAGCTTGATGTAATTAATTTTCTTTGAAGTATTTTTAAGATATTTTTTTAAATTTAGATTCTATGTAAGTATAGGGGACATCAATAGTTTGATGATGATTATTCACTTCAATAAAAAAATATGGAAAAAGCAACAAGAATCACATAAGAATGTCAAAATAGAATAACACATCATTGTGTGCAAGTAATATTCATTTTCTTCTTTATCATATTTTTTTTAAATTGCAAATCCTTTATATATATGTATAAAATGACTACAACAGTGGAACCAAGTCAACACAAACAACAAATGATAACAGAACTGATTAATTGTTCTATTTTCTTATCAACAATAAAAAAAGTATTTGGCAAAAAGATAACAAGAACGAATACTTATCATTTGTGTATTGCAACATGTAGACTAAAAAGATTAATGGTTTGTATTTAAATAGGAAATAAAAATGGAATGTAGCAGAACTTCATATTATTCACAAAAGTTATGTCTAATATCGGATAATTCAGCATGTAATAATTTCTTGAAACTAAAACCCTTTTTTTTAAACAGATAACACAAGAGGTTTGTATATATCTGCTATCTATATGAGCTGGGTAGCTATGCATAACAGGCAACCTACAGAAACTTATAAGAGTCGCGTAAAGTGTAAATAAATGTCGATTGATACCTACGCCAGTGTGTACATATCTAAAAAAAGCCGACACCTTGACAAAACACGAGGTCAATACACTCTACAGTAATACCCATGTGACGTGAAGAAGAGCTTACCTATGATTAGCTTTTCGATATACATCACATATTATTGTTTGTAACAGTATATCTATTCTCGTAAGGGTTTAGATATATTATCAAACATAGTGGAATCTATACTCCATAATTCAACTAAACACGAGCACATACTTAATGAGAATAGTCACTTGTTGTACAATAGGACTCCTAAGCCTACCAAACTATTTAGTTACATCACCAATAAACTTGTAAAACCATAGGTAGAGTTAATGCTTAATATAATAAACGTTCTAGTAGAACTGCAATACGTTAATGTACGATATTAAAAAATACGTTTTCCTTACCGAGCCATGACCCGAAGTGAGGGGCCATGTATAAACAACAGGTTCCGCGCCTGCAGGAGAATGCAGGCGTAAATCCAAAGCCATGATAGGAAAACCACTGCATTAAAGCACACACTTTTCACTTAATCACTAAAATAATCACAAAAAATTCTAGTTAATAACATAATTTCACTGCACTTTCACACACACACACTCTGAACAACCGGGCGCCATGTTGAAATTATTTCTAAATTCCAATCATGGCCGACGTTCAGTGTTGATATTAAATAAAAAAAATAAGCATTCGTAGGTAGTAACAGGTAAATAAAATAAAACGAACGAAATTTAAATGGTTTTATTTATATAATAAAGAACAAATAATAAAAAAAAGATTATAATTAAAAGATTTCTGAATGCCCAGACGCCTAAGCAACTTTAAAATATTATAATGGACATCCTTTATCTATGCATGGTGTCATTAAATAACCTAAGAACTAGTTTGAGAACGAGTTCTTAGGTTATTCGTAGTTCTTAGATTATTTTCTTTTATATATCTTGTATATTCTTGTATAGATATTTTTTTGTTAGAGCCACGGAACCACTTCCGTGGCTCTAATAAGAAAACAGCTTTGTTTGTTAAGTAAAAAACGTTTAACACTAAAAATAATTTATTTGTCAGAAAAGAACGTATATATTGACAGGAGTCCAAAGAAATAAAATAAAAATTAATATTAGGGTTCTCTTCAAATTAAAAAATAATAATAAGTAGTGATACAAAATATATGTAGTAGGTAGGTACATGTTTCTTAAATTTAAATAAAAACTAAAGAAGAAAATTAGATGGCGTTGCAAAGTTGTAATGCATTTATTTATAAAGATAAATATAAGATAAAAATATAATTATAAAGAGAAAAATGTAGATAAATAATGCACGTAGAATATGAAAGAGATTTAAAATAAGTTGAGCGATTGAAGTGTTGCCACTTTTTAAAAAAAATCCTGAATATTGCATTATACTAGGTAATGCGAAAAATAAATCTGTGTTCTTATAAAATAGATTATACATATTTAACACTATTAAAGAACGTGATTAAAAAAATAAAATAATACTTATGTCTCTCGCTCTACTTCGTTATTTGAAACAATTACAAATTACTTACTTTTTCCGTGGCTACTAGGAATACCCACTCCTGGCAGCACTGTCCCAGTACATCTTTTGTAAATCTTAGACTTGGAAGAGCCCTAACAAAAATGTTTAATATTGGTTGAATATGAAATAAGATATAATTCTGTTTTTTTTTTTTTTTACCCTGTGGGGAATGCATTTAGGCACTTCGCTAGCCCACCGCGGGGGCGATGGGTTCGCTTCGTGTGGGACTCCTGGCCTCCGGGAGAGGTGGCCAGACTACCCACTAAACCCCACGGTGTTCCTCTTCGCCTAGTACCGAGCCACGGGATAGGATGCTCACCGCGACTCGGCTAGGGACGACCTTTCGGGCCCGCCTCGGGGGGGGGGGGGCAGATTGCTCCGGCCCCCCACTCCTACGTTGGTATGCGCCCCCGGAAAACAACAGGGGCGCATTCCGCCACACCGCCAAGGGCGGCAGGTCCCCCGACCCGCCACCCATGGCCACTCTCGTTTGGGGCAGCGGGCGACTCCCTGTCGCCGTCAACCCCTCCCTGGGGGCCCGCAGGGCGAGAAAGCGAGGCCAGCTCAATCCCGGGTCCGCAGGCCTCTCCTTGACCGTCACCACCTCGCTCTCGCTAGTGAAAAAGGCGATAGCGGCCCAGCTACTTTCCCTTAGTCGCCTTTTACGACACCCACGGGAGGAGATGGAGTGGAGCTATTCTATGCCGGCTCCACACGGCGGTATATAATTCTATGATATTATGTATTCGACTTGCTAATATTTGACCATGTCATGAAGTAGACATGCATTACATTCAATACCCTCTCTCTATTCATTATTCTGATAATAATTTATCATCAAATCATCATTTAAAAAAATTTCTGATTATTTTTACCATTTTGTTGAATAAATGAGTCAATTATTCCTGAAATTCGAATTATTTTTGAAGTGATATAATTCTGTAATTTGACCACAAGATAGACATCAACAATTTTCATTCCTCATGGCAAATGAAAATCCTGCTCTGTATCTAAGAACATATTTACAGCTAATCCTATTGATCATGTGCTGTGGGCAGTTACGTGTGAAACGTTACTCTTTTGGACTCCTTGTTCACTTTTGTGTAGTTTTTGCACCATTTAATTGCAAAAGACTTAAGGTTTTCATTCAATTTTGCTGGTCACACTCTTTTCGTACATAGTGTAGATTAAAAAAACTTTTATTGTGATAGATATAGAAATATAAAAAAGTACCAAATAAAATGGTAAACCCACATTGTGTTTCAATCACTAAAGTAGTAGGTCTCTTTATTACCTATAACTTTGTCATTTATTTTTTGTCCATAAGACTTGTAGTTTTGCCGGAAATCGAGATACACCGTTTTTTACCCTTAAAAACACACCCCCTTCCACTTCCCGGCCTCAGATCGCCCGTAAATTATGTTTCATTTATTTATTTAGGTATACCAACAGAACACATACGATACACTTTTAGAAAAATTATACAATCATATTTTCTAGTATGCAAGCCTATTACAGGTACACACAACATTCACCATATGAGATAAAATAAAATACGCCTAACACATAGTATTAGGAGTAAGGTAACTTTTACAAAAAACAAAACAATAAAGCAGATTAATATGTACTACTTAATTCTAAATTACAATTACGATGCTCTTATTAATATAAAAGATGAAAAAAAAAAATTAAAATAAAAGATGAAAAAATGAAAATAACAAAGGGAAGACAGGAAAAGATTAATTTTGGTTAGTTTTGTTAATATTATCAGCTATAGAACGTCTAAATTTATTAAAAGGGGCATGGATGTCTATGTCTCTCTGTGAACACATGCTATTGTATTCTCTACATATACGCGTCAGAGGTGCATTTAGACCTAGATTAGATTTGTGGGTATATAAAATTTTCTGGTGATGGCATATCTCGGCCGTTTTGTTGGGACCGAATAAAGTATGCGTTCAGTTAGATCACTACTTTTTATTGATCCGTTAACTATTTTGTGAAGAAATACGAGATCGTTTTGTTATATTTTTCGTCCTTTTTTAACGGGTTTCATCCCACTATAATAGACTACTGGCCCGTGTTGAAAAATGATGGGTCATTTGAACCACCAGGTGACCTATCTAGAACGATAGAGGAGCATAAAATAATAAGATTCAGCACTATGCCGTCACTTGTAAGCTGTCCAACTGAGTGCAGGTGAGAATTCAAAAGTACAGGTAGAGTCAGTACATTTTGGTCATATATTTTTGTACGGCATTCTTACCATCGATAGATCCATAAAAAATAATAAGAAAACGCGCAGTGCCCTAAAAAAATGGTGCGCCACAAAGTCGGATATTTCTTTTTATTTTCCGACAATTTCCAGGGTAAATTTGGTCAGTTCATTTTGTACGGCATCAGTTTCATATTATTTCAATACTGCTTCTAATCCATTATTCCGCAACGCCGTACAAAAATCATGCGACAAGGGGAGAAAATCGAGGGTTGCAACCCCCTCCCATTCCGTGGTCCAGGGGGTGATTTGACACAACATAAAATTAATTTATTTTGAAAGTATTTTATGCATAGATAACATTTTTTCATATGCCGTACATTTTCGTTGATACAAAGGGGAAAAAAAACTGAAAAAGAAAAAATCAAAAAGAAAAATCCATATAACGGAATGTAAGGTGAAATTTATCACGATATTTTTAATACGGCATTTAGATAGTTTATTTGTACAAATTTTCATAGTCTTTTTGTGATTCTAGGTTCCTAGTTAGAAACTATGGATTTGTATACTATCGATTAATACCAAAATATAGACATGTTGCTACTGATAATTCCAAAATACAACATATTTTTGAGAAGTACTCCCACATTTTCGGTTGAAGCAACTTCAACTGTTCATTGTTAATTATTTTAACACATACTTAGTTGTATTTACACTTCTCATATTCGTGTAGCTCATTTCAATCCCTAGGTAGATCAGTAATTGTTTTGAAAGTAAATCTTATGTGGGAGCTGTAAAATTGAATTTCTTACAAGTCGGCGCACCATCTAGTAAAGGTGCAATCGTGGCGACACTTGTTTTGCGCTCGCTCACACATAGTTCGATTAGGCACTAGATCTATTTATTGCGCGCTTCAGAATTTGTAGTTACTCCGTGTAGTGTGTTTCTTCGTTGTTCAGTGTATCTTTATTTTTTATTATCATCATTAAATATATCGTTTTTTTTCTAAATAATGATTGTTTTATTTATTCACATCATTACAATGAAAAAAATCAATTATATATATGTATCAATAATGTTTGAGTAATATATTAAACCAAAAAGTATACAAAACTGTTGATACTAGGATTGACAGTTTCAATTCTTGGATATAATATACACACCGTTTCAGTTCAGTTAGACGTCATAGTGATTTTATCATATTATCAATTGTTCTCTTCAAAAAAATGTTAATGCCGTACTGTATCAGATGGCCATAAAGTACCCTTAAAATGGTAGCATCATCTTCATCACCCCAAAAGATATGGTCTGCATTAAAATGTACGGCATCATTTTTTCCTAATTTATTTATGTTTATACTATTTAAAACAAGGGATAAAATGTAGAAAACTGCTATATTTCATTAATCTATGATATTTAAAGTTTTGCAATAATTTGCAAAATTTCAGTTTTTATATTTCTCTATAATTTTTTTTAGAACAGTTTCTTTTGGACGGCAATACTATGTATATAACAATTGTTTTTTACAATATCATATTTAAAAAAAGTTCCCGTACAGGATCAAATGACTTTACAGCTTCATAAATCAAGGATACGATGAAATTTAGATAATTATTGATATACATTTAAATGAACAATAATTTTTTGACGGCATTATTTTTAATAGTACTTTTGAGTGCTAGATAATGTTTTGGAACCAAAGCCGTACTTTTTCAAATCACCCCCTGAACCACGGAAAGAGAGGGGGTTGCAACCCTCGATTTTTTTCCCTTGTCGCATGATTTTTGTACGGCGTTGCGGAATAATGGATTAGAAGCAGAATTGAAATAGTATGAAACTGATGTCGTACAAAATCAACTGACCAAATTTACCCTGGAAGTTGTCGGAAAATAAAAAGAAATATTCGACTTTGTGGCGCACTATTTTTTTACGGCACTGCGCGTTTTCTTATTATTTTTCATGGATCTATCGATGGTAAGAATGCCGTACAAAAATATATGACCAAAATGTACTGACTCTACCTGTACTTTTGAATTCTCACCTGCACTCAGTTGGACAGCTTACAAGTGACAGCATAGTGCTGAATCTTATTATTTTATGCTCCTCTATCGTTCTAGATAGGTCACGTGGTGGTTCAAATGACCCATCATTTTTCAACACTTTGTACCAGTAGGCCAGTAGTCTATAATTTTCTTTAACTTTTTACCATTTTCAAAATTATCGACCCTGGTCTAATCAATGCATTAGTTCCACAAAGTATATTTTTAAATACAGAAATGGTTCCATTTATCGCCGTGCGACTTTTTTCGTAAAACTGTGTAACGCCATTGACATAAAAGTAATGTAAATAAATCTATAATAGCGGAATCGATTAGTAAATACAAAGAATGTGTGAAATGTTTTTATAATTATTCAGATAGTCGAAAATTTATTTCTGTAGTTAAATAGTTTCGTAGTGACAATAGGTATTGACTAAAATAATTAGGATAAAAAATCTCCTCAAAACTAAAGTTTCAGAACCAGCGATAGCGGTAATGACGTAAGGCTGTCATGTCGGTGTCACTTGGCGAAGTTTATTGATATACCATGATAAATCTGTTAGATCTTTCTAACGGTACCTAATCCACAGAAACAGAACACATGTTATTATATACTCCTAGCGGAGTAATCAGGACCTAATCAGTTAAGTTATTCTGTATCAATCTATGATGATTTGGGTAGAAATGTAGAATAGAATCGAAGCTTAACTTTACAAAACAACAACACAGTTGACGAAGTCACGCACAGAGGCTTACGAAGTATTTTTAATAGATACTGATTACAGCACGATTATTTGGTGAGTAAATAAGGTTGTCATATTATTACATAAAAGTATTTACAGTTAATTCATTTATAAAATAATGTACAAAATGCTCATTTTAATTTCCTTTATATTAGTCCCTAACTATGAAATCGACGTTCATCATTTTATTTAGTCAGATTGGATTTCCAGATTTTTCAAATATGTCGGATTCCGAGGATGAAGAAACAACAATCAGAAATTTTACAGAAATACATAGAGAAATAGAAAAATGCAAGAAAAATCCAGAAACATCTGGGATGTTTGTGTCCGGATGGGATGATGCTGATGAAGGTGTTACTTCTGTAGCAGATCCAAAAGGTTTGTATCTGAACAAACTAGTCTGTTAAGTTGCTGATTATAGCTTTTAAATAAGTAATGCTTTACTTACTGTACTGTAACTAAAAACATTAAGTTTAAAAAAACTAATTTGATTAAGTAGTAACTTAAATTTCTAATTTTCATATTAAATTTCTGCTTCCTCTCTCTTGAGCCTATCTTAGACTTGAAAGAGCCCTAACAATAATAGTTCTGTTTAAAATTGGTTGAATTAGAGGATCAACCTAATGTAAATATGAAATAAGATATAATTCTATGATATTATGTATTCGACTTGCTAATATTTGACCATGTCATGAAGTAGACATGCATTACATTCAATACCCTCTCTCTATTCATTATTCTGATAATAATTTATCACCAAATCATCATTTAAAAAATTATCTGATTATTTTTACCATTTTGTTGAATAAATGAGTCGATTATTCGTTATATATTCCTGAAATTCGAATTATTTTTGAAGTGATCTATTCTGTAATTTGACCACAAGATAGACATCAACAATTTTCATTCCTCATGGCAAATGAAAATCCTGCTCTGTATCCAAAAACATATTTACAGCTAATCCTGTTGATCATGTACTGTGGGCAGCAGAGAATGGTAAACTTGAAACTTTGGAGGAACTATTACAAAAACAACCAGGACTAGTACATGCTCAAGATTCAGATGGATATACACCTCTTCATAGAGCAGCATATAGCAATCATGTAGAGATAATATCATACTTGATCAGTGTTGGAGCTAAAATACATGCAAAGACTCAATTGGGATGGACACCATTGCATTCAGCTTGCAATTGGAATAATTATGCAGCTGCTGCTAGATTATTGGCTGCTGGTGCTAATCCTGCAGCTGTGTCTGATGGGGGTAAGTACAAAAATATACTGTAATTTTATTTCATAGGAAAAAATAGCATGTATTGCAACATATTACAGGGAACCTAGGAGAGGGATATAGGGCATATATCTCCCCCCCCCCTCCCGAAATATTAATGTTTAATAAAAAACGTCATTTGAATGCATCCTCCAGTCTCGCACTTACCAAAGAAACTCGGCAGCAGGAACGCTATCATTTTACGTTGATCTACGACCCACGAAGGGGGTGTGTGAGACGACTTCCGAGGATTGAGTCTACCCACTAAACACCGCGGCGGCTTACCTCTGCTATCGGGAGGAGCTCCAGGAACGTATCAGCGGCTTCTGCAGTCCTTCCTGCCGTACCTCACGACTAAGGTACATCCTGGGGTAACCAGAGTTCTTCCCAGGGCAGGGATCGGTCTTTTCCCGAACCCGCTCTGCGGACTTCCATCCCTCACTATTCGCTAGAATTGCCGCGATCAATGCTGGTGGTGACAGGTTTCGTCCAATCTGTGCGACCACGACTCGACACTTAGACTTTCACGCAGGTCAGTCTTCCAGCGTGTGCTGGACGGAGTCCCTGTCGGAATCGCAGTGGTGACACAGTCAGTTCTCTCTATCCAAGCTTCGAAGCTCAACAGAACGGCTGCTATAGCGCGTTGGCTGGCACAGTCCTGGATTTCGAGTCGTGGCCGCCAAGCCCATTGTTCTTCATACTGATTTATTTTATATTTAGATGTTTCTGCATCATTGGGTCTCTAGCACTGACCAACGAAACATTCCAGAATGAATGTTGTTATTTTAGATTGATATTCTGTGAGAGGGTAGTATCGCCCCAGTCGAGCCGGCCCATTCATACTGAAATTAGCATTTTTATACTACCTAAAAAAAGTTTTTAAATAAACTAGTTTTAAAAAAGTGTTTCAATTAAAATTATGAATTGGAATGATCCCAAATAATTGTTGCTATTTCTCTTTCTCTCACTCGACTGCGAAAGAAGGAGGATCATGTTTTCGAGTGTATGTATGTATGTATATTTCTTTGGCACGCCTTAGAGCCTAAACGGCTTGTCGTATTTTTATGTGAGTGGTGTCAATAGATTCGTCTTAGTAGTGGGTGAATCAAAATCAAAAAAGAAATTCATATGCAGCTACATTTTTTGTTTTTTTAATCATTCATTACTTATTTACAATATGGTTAATATTCTAAAGTATAAAGCATAGTAACACAGTACTTGTGTACTAAATGGAGTAACAAAATTTAATTCATATATTTAAAATACTTAATCACAGCACTGTAACGGTCCACTAGCTTACACTAACTCTGCAGCTAGTTTGGTAGTAAAGATCTTCAAACAAGAAAAGTTTTAAAAACTACAAACCCGATAATATATAACGTAAAAAATATTTGTATTTTTTTACTTTATACATTTATTTATTAAACTTTGATAATATTTATAAGCCTATATCAACCGGGCCATTATTACGAATCTATTGACAGACCATTATAATCAGTTCAGAAGTTTAGGAGTAGGTTGGAACATACAAACTAACATTGACTGTCAAAACTATTCACCTTAGTCAGGTAAAAAAAAAGCTACATTAAGAGTTGAACATAATATTGTAAGAAAATTTATTTTTATATTTTCAGAACAAACTTCCATGCATTTAGCAGCAGCAATAAGTCATTGTAAATCAACTTTGCTAATTCTGTTCCTGAGAGATGATACTGTGGAACTAGCAAATAAGCGTAATAATTCAAATGAGACACCAGCAATGTTGGCTCAAGGTCATGGCATATATGGACCTCTTTTTGAAATGTTGTGTCCGTCTGTATCTTATATAAAATCTTTAGCGTTTACATGTAATCCTTATGTAAGGTATGGATGTTAGTTAATTAAATAATTATTTAAATAATTAAATAGTTCTTTTATTGTTACAAAAAATATATTTTACTTAAAAATATGTGTTCATCGTTAATTGAACAATAGATACTAGAGATACAGGAATAATGTATGAATATAATATTAGTTATTTATTGTAAATTTTAGTTGGTAATCAATAATCGGTCCGATCCGAAGGCTCCTATATCACTACAAGCGGAATGATGACGAAGGACTCGCTAAAATTAACGTTCCACGGTGAATATCAAACCAACAAAGCAGTTTTTACGGTATGACATGTCTAAATTCGATAATATGATAAACTAGTGAAAACTCCATGCATAACAATTTCCATAAAACATTCATCAAAGGCACACACAAACAAAATACCTAGTCACGGTCCCTGGTGAATTGCTAATAAGTTTTAGTGCACATGGCCCGGGCGGGCTACGACTGTATGAACTAGTTTACATTTGCGTGCGTATTGAGGGACCATACAGGTTTTTCGCCAAAAAATAATAGAATTTAATAGTAGACCTAAATCAATTGTAGAAAACATGTGGAAATTTGTGATAATTTAGAAAATATAAAAAAAAATATGATCCGGGCCTACGTCTGCTAACATACGATGCCAGCCTCAGCCCAGCCAAGTCTAAAATCTTCCCAAGCTAAATCCTTCACTTAACCGCCTTTACAAATTACTATTGTTTTAAAACTATTATATGTTGTGCCAATTTCTCTATGGAATCAACCGTATTAATTTATACACACGAGTACTTCGTACTACTGGCCAAATATTTTTGTTAGCCTTACTATATATTATTTTATATATAAATATACGAGCGAACTAAAGTTAACTCAATATAAAACTTATTCCTAAAACATATAATGAGATTTCGCATAATATCAACTTTCGCAATAGAAGAACAATACTGGTACAACAGAAAGAGGTACTTGTTGGTCTTAATATTGATCTCCACTATTATTATAAATGTTAAATATCTATATTGCTGTGTATTATGTAATGGCTAAACGTTGAAACCTTTTTTATTAAATTGCTCATGAAGATACTAAGATTTTGAGGAAGGAAGTAGGCTAGTTTGTATAATAGCAACGCCATAACCGACGTAGTCGCGGACGGAGCCATAAGCAAATCAAGTATATTACATAAATACTGTCCACTATGAGTGTAATGCTAAGACATGGATTTAAAAATTGTTCATATTTATAGCAATGTTCAACATTTTTTTACCGATATGGTCGGGATGCCATTCTTTCTATTACATGCATAGCACCAGGTACAAGATATGTTTCTGAATTCAAATTTTTTAAACTAGCAATAAGATTTCTTCTATCAACTTTTTGCAGTTCTGTTAATCCTTGTCTGCATTGGGAACTCATGTATGGTAAAACTAGACAGCCCAAGCCAAAACATTTACATCTTAAACAATTTTTCCATATTTCAACCAAATCTTCATCTTTTATGAGGGGGCAGACAGGTAACAAATTAATTGTATTTAAACATTTCGCTTTCTGACGTTCCGTTATAGGATAATCTGCATGCTGAAATGGAGACAATATAACAGCTCGCCATGCAGAACATATAGCGCTATCAATTTGACCTGAAAGCTTTAGTAGTAATGGAATAATCTCTTCAAATAACCCTGCGCGTAATAGAAATGGAATTATGCTACGTATAATTTGCATTGAACCAAATCTGGTGGCTAACTGTGCAGCTATTTTTAAACCCGCTGTATTCCCTTCTACACTTTGTAATAATTGCTCGAGACCCCTATTTTTATCATGAGTAAATGTGGCCGCGATCCACGGCATATCAACACATTCTAAATTAACAACACTGAATAATTCTATAAGTGATATCCATAGAGCATCTCTTTCCTTACTCGTAACTTTAATAGAAGTATCAGAATCAATTATACTAATTAGACATTGAAGAGCTCTTAGTTTTTTATATTTCTTGTTTTCACTTTCATCATCAAAGGCGATGCGAGATAAGTATATAGCTCCCATTTTAGGACAAGTTGCCTTAAGTATATATTTAGCAGTCATTAATTCTTTTACAGTTAAAGCAATGACATCCTTATTATCAGCATAAGATTTTTCAAGAATATTTTCCAAAATTTGAATTCTGATGGAACTAACATTAATACCATTCTTATCAGCTATTTCGTTTACAGCTCTATTCACGTCATGACGGTTCATTTTTGATACAAAATCTGGGTGAAAATATAATGTACGAATAAGTTGAGCAGGTTCTGTCGATAGCCGCACAAATTCTTCACATGCCCAATCTATTTTATGCAAAGCATGACGTGTTGAATGACTTGAATGTAGACGTTCCATTTGCCGAACAGCGCGATTCCCGGGTTGCAAAGAAGCCCAACGTTGAGCAAATTGGTAGCATAAATGAGCAGCTGCAACTTGGTCTGCTCCACGAGCACAACCTTGAAGCACGTAAAATAGACATGCACCTGCCCATTCCATATTAGCAATATGTTTAACACACCGATGTGCTGCCCGCAACAAGGGTTCTTCTCGACTAGTAAGTCGCCACGGTTCATGTTTAGTGTCTGAATCCATGTCTTCATTTCGTTTTCTCATAGTCATCGTTTGTTTTACAGCATTACTACAAATCATATCTCTAGCAGTCTGCATATCAGAATCCAAAGTTAGCAAAGCAACAGAAGGTAACCAACGTTCATATGTTTCTAAAGTTATCTCAGATTTCAAGTTAGCCCACATATCTTCTCTCATAAACAGATGGAATGGTAACCTAAAATGACCAATCTCTGGAAACAATCCCTTAATAGAAAATAGTTCATATTCATATTGTTTTGGACTGCTCGTTCTTTTATATTCCTTGAGAAAATGTAGAAGAAAATATTCTTTTGTATTTTTCATTTCACAGGTATATCCAAAAATTAAACGATATATGCATAAGAACACTTCATAATAATAAGGATTTATAGACACTACACGGCCATGCAATGTAATTTCACCATTTCTCCAAAAATCATTTAATATTTCTTTTAATAAGTCTTTATTATCGATAGTCTCCCAAATAATAAAACATCTATTTAAACGAGATTCATTACTCTCAATCACAATTTGACGCTGACTTAAATTATCAACATAAATGTTGTATTTTAATTCCCAAGTCGACAACAAGGCTATTAATTGAAGTGACAGACCGTCGTTTGTTGAAATATTTAAAGCACGACAAAGTTCAATCAGTCTTTCAAAGCTTGTGTCGGGGTATTGTAATAAAACGTAAAAAAATATAACTTTGACATCCCACGTTTCTTCACTATTTTCGGGTAAAGCAATATCTGCTAAATTGATGTTAAATTTTGATTTAAGAATATGCTGAGGAGGATATGATACTGCGTTACATACATCTTTGGTAAATAAATTGTGATCGAATAGGAAAGTACGACGAATAGATGGCAATGCAAGATAGCACAGAATATGATGTGGTAAGAATTCGTTTTGCCCTTTCAAAATTTCAATGACCCCTGAATTATCTTCCTCGTATGTTCTTAATATAAGTAACAAGCTGGTAACCAAAATTTCATCGAGATCTTGAGATGTAACTATTTTGCTTAATAGTCTCTTGGTTATTTCTGACTCATCATCAGAGTAAGTTGTTTTAACAGCTTTTCCATTCACGAAAGTATTAGAAATTAGTCTCAGTAAAGTAAAATCACATTTCCCATAAATATTTGGAGGAGCTGTCCCACAATTTTCTGGATACAATTTAGTTCTATAGAAGTTGATCAAATCATTCATAGCAGTGCTTGATGAGATTGGTAAAAATATATATTGGAATTTCCATGCTATAGACAAATTCTTGACAACTATATTAGTATGAATGAGAGTATTCAATAAAGATATTTGATTCATCAAATTGTGTAAATATTGTTCACTGCAAACTATAGCTAAATCAATCAAAACGTTATAAGCCTTCAACAATAACCTAGAATTCTCTCCATACTGGAATTGTGATAATATTGCCATAAAATCGTCTACTGTTACATCTTTGGTATAAAACAATCTTATGAGATATTCAACAAGTTTTCTCACTTGATGACATGTGGAAGTCCTTCGCAGCAGGGCCATGAGAACAGATTGTTGTGATTGACATGCTTGTGTAAGCTGAGCAACGCTTCCACCGCGCCCCGAACTAGCAGTTTCTCCATCTTGATTTATCCAATGGCTGACGGTGTTTTCACAGGAACCTTCGTTATAAATGTCGTTCATGTTTAACAATACACTGTAAGAATATTTAAAATGATAAAGCATTTCCAGATTGTTCGTTTCAATAACGTTCAAAAGTTTGGTCCCCATAATAAAATCTAAGTAATTCTTTTCTACAGTCAATTCCTCTTTGCCTCTACTAATTATCTGATCGTATTTCGCTACTATAGCCTTTAACAATAATGATTTTTCTTTTGTTGGTATGTTATTAAAATACTTTAATGCTAATCTTGTCTCACAATCCTGAAGGCATCTTTCAATATATAAAATATTGCCATAATGTTTATACATAGGCATGACACTTGTGATAATATTCAAATCATGTAGTTCTATTGCTGGAGCACATACTATTTTATGCAGAACTAACATGTAATCAGTACAAGACATAGGAAAATTGTATTTCTTTAATGTAACTTTTACATTAGCATAATTAATTTCTTTTTGTATTTCAAGTGCAAGTAATCTTTCTGTATCAGAAGCAGTAAAATTTTTAGTAGTGTCTGCAACTGTAGAAACGGCAAGATCAAGTACAGTCACGTTCCATGGAACATCTAATACCTTTAGCACTTGGAGTAAACATTCTAGTTTATTGTTATATGAATGAAAAGCTTCTAGCAAAATTTTGAGACGACATCCATCTATACCACCCCCACTGCTTGCTGCTTCACTTTCTATGTAAGATGTCAGAATGTCGTCCATATCAAATAAGTGCTGCAGGACATAAGATGGCAAATAGTTCTGTAAAAAGTTTAACAGGTCTTCAGTGTAGCAACGCCTTATCATTATTAATGCAATTTCATTTGGACTTTGAGAACTTAATTCACTCAATAACATATTAATTTTATATTTTTCTTTCAATTCTATGATATAATTAATTCTAGTCTTTAGTAAATCCAGATCATCCATGGAGATGGGCCGCACCGAAATTGATTTGAATGAGGTTTCCAGAATTAAAATAACCTCTTCAACAAATTTAACACCTATTTTGGGCCAATATGTTGATTGTTCTAACATAAAAACCCTTACAGTCGCCCATCGAACAAATGTATCGATGTAAAATGGATTTATTTCTAATAAAGGTGGTATAAAATTTTTTAACCATATAATAATGGAAGCAATTTTAGCATTATTGCTTATTGAACTGAGAATCATAAGAATGTCATCAGGGGATATCGTCAAATTTAGTTGCGAGTATTTTAGCCAACATATAGAGGCTATATCAAAATCATGCTTAGTTAAAAATGTTACACAAAGGCTTATAAGATTTTGTTCAAACAGATTAATATTTTCATAACTGTGGTTACCAGTGAATTGGATGTATTCAGCCAAATCAATTTTTATGGATAAATCAGTAACCATGTTGTTCAAGTCGGAATCATGTGTAGCAAATATTTTCTTTTGAAGTGGATATAAAATAGCTTTATAACTAATATGAAGCTGACACAGCTTTTGTAAAGTTTCTAAAAGAAAGGTAAAATCATCAATCTGCTCATATAATGACTGCAATTGGGGTAGTACATCAGCAGGCTTTGTGGTAACTGTGATAGACTCTGTTAGAGCAGTTAATTGGTTTGTATAAGTTTCTTTTGAAGTTACATATAAATATTCTTCACTATTTCCAGGCAGTTTCTTTGATGTGGATTGAGCGAAGATAGCGCAGCAAACATGAACCTGGAATATCATATTATATTATTACAAATAACATTGTCATTTTTTTATGTTAATTTTTTTTTAACCTCATGTCATGACATGTCTGTGTTTATGTTACAGTGCGCGTGTGTGGCTGTGTGTATCTGTCTGTAGCATCGCAGTTCCGGAACGGATGAACCTATTGTTTTTTTTTTGTTTGAAAGGCGAATATTCACAAATATCCTCGAGTAGATATCAAATGAAAGGGCGTAATGTGTACATCACAAAAGTGTATTCGTCATAATCAGTTCAGTAATATTAAAGGTATGAGGCGTGACAGCAGGAACAAACAAGCGAAAGTTTGCTAATAGACTCTAGTCAGATGTGCATATTTTTGTTCTACATATTTGTGACTATTGTTCCATAGTTTTGTTACTTCCTTTTTAGGTTTTGTACTACCGTCATACTTTCTTAGGTCGAGATTTTTTTTTTTAACTTCCTAATAATAAGTCTAATAACAACCTAACAAACATAACTATTTTGTATAAAGAATTCGGCGACGGCTGAATAAAGTAGGCAGTTGACTGTATCGTAAATAAATATATATGTGTCCCCTTCCTTAAAACTAATATTACAAAACATCTCGGCAAAAATGTAATTGTTATCGGTTTTCATTTCTATAACAAATTTTAATCAAATAATCATTGAAATATATTGCTCTATTGAGTAGTCTAAAATAGAGACGTCACAAAACTTGTACATTTTTCATACAAAGTTATCGTTTTGACAGATGATAAAAAGTAACCAAATTGACGAAGGTGTCATCCACCCTATTGTCTATACAAATGTTATACCAAAATCATTTGCAGTTTTAACGTGTTTCTACCACATTATGTTGATATTCAGACATAAACAGTATCTTTCTAGGGTCCTATCATATGTTTTATTAAACTAATCTACACTAATATTATAAAGAGGAAAACTTTGTTTGTATGTTTGTTTGTTTGTAATGAATAGGCTCAAAAACTACTGGACCGATTTTAAAAATTCTTTCACCATTCGAAAGCTACATTATCCACGAGGCTTAGGCTATATTTTATTTTGGAAAAAATAGGGTTCCGTAAGATATTTGGGTTTTTCGGACACAAAGTGTAAAAAATCAACCAGATAAGTTACTTATTTTGCGTACGCTGCCTAAACGGTAAAAGATAGAACCATAAAATGTTCTAATTAATCGTATATCTTATAAATATCTACAAAAAAGTCCGCGACACACTATACCTATCTATGTCGAGTGAGACAACAACCATTTTTTTATTTAAAAATCTTGAATTTTGTTTGGACTACATTTGAACGCGTTTATTTTACTCATGCTATCAATCCTTATCAAAATAAATTATTTCATCACTAACTACAGTTTATGTAGATAATATTTGGTCTTTGAATGATAAAAATTGGACGTTTGGTTTTGAAGTTATGGCAAAATTAAAATATTACGATTTCTGCTGCACGGCCCATTAATCAATTTTTGTTTCACAAATAAGGCCTTACGAAGACGGCACTTCATCTCTTATTGTGGCCAATTAATCATCTGTACTAATATTATAAAGCTGAAGAGTTTGTTTGTTTGTTTGTACGCGCTGAAAATTTTACCCCGTTTTTGAAACATTCTTCATTGGTGCTCCGCTCTTATTAGTAGTAGCGTGAGGATATATAGCCTATAGCCTTCCTCGATAAATGGACTATCCAACACTGAAATAATTTTTTAAATCGGATCTGCGATTCCTGAGATTAGCCAGAACAAACACACAGCCAAAAATTTCAAAAACTGATATTTTGGTACATGTACCATGTATACATAAATTAATAAATATTTCGGACATTTAACACAAAACGCCATTTAGTCCCAAGCTAAGCAGAGCTTGTGTTATGGGTACTAAACAACTGATATAAATACATTTATACTTTTTTTGTAAATACCTACATATTATACATAGAAAACACTCAAACTTCGAAACAAATATTTGCAGATCATACAAACATTTGGTCCGACCCGGGAATCGAACCCGAGACCTCAAGCTTAGCAGTCACATACGCTACTATGACGCCACCGAAGCAGTCAATGCATATGCATTTAGTAGAAAACGGTTGTTATTACAAACAGACACTCCAATTATATTTATTTGTGTAGAGTATAGCTGTATAAATTATGATCAGCATAATGTGGTTAACCATTATAACATTTGTTTTCGGTTTAAATAAATTTTTTTTTGTTTTGTCTAATATATATATAATGTATAGGAGTGTATAATAATCTTTACAAATAAATAAAATTGAAGTATCAGATTTTCAAATTAACAGATTTTCACTAAATGCATATGAAATAGTATAATGGTACATAAATAAAATAAATTTTTGTCTTTCTGTTTGTTCTGGCTAATTTCTGGAACAGTTGTACCGATTTTGACAGGAGTTTCACTGGCAGAAAGCTGGTGATTTGAGGAATACTTAGGCTACTTCATTTAAACTAGCTTTGTTGCACAGAGTTACCCACTGTTGTTGTTGTTGTGAAGGTAGTAAAAAAGTTGCAGGTCATGTCTGATAATCATAGTAAGTAAAATTTTAATTCTTATATTTTCATAATAACAATTAATTGCTAAAATTTATTCATATTACATACATATATGTGCTTATGATGCATTTTTACAAGTTTTTATAATTTACGAACTTGCAAATGCTCTTTTTAAAATGAGTTTTTAAAATAATTAAGTTTTTGCTCTGAGCTCAATATGTAAGTTCACTATTTAAATATTTAAAAAATTGAGTCTCACCTTTTCACTGTTCCACTGAAGATAGTAGAAGACATCATCACATGCTTGCACAGGGTAATAGTTACCCTCAATATTTTCAAACTCAAAAACTATTTGATCCTCTTGTAGATTAACAATCCACATTTTGGAATTGTTAGCAAAAACTGCTAGGTCGCTCCATATTGCTATATTACACAATTCCAATTTAGAGTTTACCACCTCTAATAAACCAGTAACAGGACATTCCATCATGATTGTTCTAGATTCTTTGTACAAATTTAAACCATTTAAAGAGTGATATTTGGTTTTGAAGATTGTGTGAAGTATGGTGGTCTTTTTGAATGGTAGTTGAACCTCACCACTGCTTTTTTCCAATTGTTCAGTTACATTTCTTATATCATAAGGAATTTCAAATGAATCTCCACTTTCACTAAGAAAACAAAGTCGATTCTGATAAATTTCAATTTGACGCAGTTTGAGACAAACGTTGTTTTCGATAACAATAATAACTTGAGTATTTTTGAAAACATCTATTACCATAATTTTTCCAGATTTAAAAACAAGCCACAAAAAATGTAGCACCAACTTCTTGTCTGATATTTCTTCTTCATATGAATGTATTTCCTCTTCACTTGTATCAACTTGATTGTTCTTAACTAAATCCACAACAACAATACTTTTCTTGTTTTGAAAGAGTATTAATTTAGGATAAACAAGTTCAGCATCGATGTATGACGCATTATATGAAGGTATTGTTTTTACCTCGGTTAAAGTGATTGTCATTTTTACTGGATTTTGAGAAAATTAAAATAACGAACAAGTAACTGTGCGAGAGAAACCGGCGAAAGCGAAACCGCTTAAATTTTGAAATTGACACTAAATTTCAATGTTACCAATTCGAGAATGGTAAAACCATGGTATAACAATATACAAACAAACGACATAAACTCAGTTAAAATTAACATATAGAACAGCCTCAGACACGGAAAATAAAAAACTAATAAAAGCTATTTGTTGTACTGATTTTAAATCTTATCCTTGGTGTTATTTCATAAGTGATACTATAAAAGTTACTTAATTTATTGTATTTACCATTTTTTTTGTTGACGAGGTGTGCAAAATTTCTTCGAATCGCCGGCTCCTCGGGGACTGAGGAGCCAGGTATGTGGTGATTCCAGGAAAAGAGGGTTGGTATTTCTTTCGATAGTCTTTTTTTGAAAGTAAGTAAAGTACTAATAATTGATCACATACATTGAAAAGTTTGTTCGTTTGGTGGAACGCGCTAATCTCAGGAAGTATAAGTCTAATTATCGAGGCAGAAATCATCACGTTACGACTAATAGGTGCGGATTTTCAATAAAAAAAGTTGTAAAAATGAAGGAGAAATTATTTGATTTGAGAGCTTCAAATAAAGTTTCGTAAAAATAATGTATCAAAAAAAATGTCCTATCTATCTTTTATGGTTTACTCATAATGTTTTCATGATAAACAAACTTCATAATTTATATAACATCACACAATCTCGCTTGCAACTCCCATTGCCCCTAGTAAGATAATTTTCGCCCGTTTTTGAAACATTATTCATTGGTGCTCCACTCCTATTGATCTTAGCGTGGTGATATATAGCTTATAGCCTTCCTCAATAATAGCCCCCATTTATCATATCATATCATATTTAATATTTGTAGGCTATCACCGAAATATATTTTCAGATCAGACCAGTAGTTCAAGCATACAAACAAACTCTTCAGCTTTAAATATTAGTGTAGATTATGCATGTTAGTTCAAATGCAATTATTTTAATAAATATTGTTTGTGTTTCTAAAGTAGCTGCAAAAGTGACATCAACGAGCTATTTGGTCTTCATACGTCGAGATGAATTCTAATTAATGCAGTTCGTATTCTCCATAAAATAAAAACAGATGGTTTTTTCCTGAGTGAAATATCGATTCTTCTTTTTTTGATGATGAAATGGCAACTGACCGGATCATTCGGATCAGCTATTTCTGCCAATGTCAAGTATTTATCGTCTTTAATTATCAAGTCTTCAAGTCGTCATCGTGATGAAATTAATGATAAAAATATCAAATGTGGATGACATGAAATGGGGACTGTCTTTCGAAAAAACAAAAAACGATCTCCCTTCGATTCACTGTTTAAACATCATCGATATATTGAAATCTGATCGCCATCTCTAGAGGGGCCATGTGAAAACTGTCAAAAACGATGTATAGGTTATGTTATGAATGTTGTCTATAAAAAGTAACATGCATTGAAACCTAAAATTCTTAAATTTGTACCTCTGTGTTTGAAGTCGTCTTAGAAATACTTAAATATGGATTTATTTGTAATTAACAGGTAACTTTTGGAATTTATTGTTGTTCTCTATAAACTTTATAAACTTATCTTTTAGTTTTTATTTTCTAAATTTGTTTACTTCCAGGTACAGAGATGAAGATGAACACGTTGATATAGTTGATCAGGAAGCCAAACATTTAGAGAATTTAAAAAAGAGGATAGCGGAACGGAAAACCGCCTCCATTATAAAGAAAACCGCTACAGTTATCACCTTAAAACCAACGCCAGAAACATTAGCTGATGTAGAACACAGCGATGTTAAGGATTCTAAAACAGATGAAGTGCATCAAGCAGATCAAGATACCAAAAGCGATATACGGCAGATTGAGAAAGAAAATAAAAAAGATAAACAGTTAGAATACAAAGTATTAGGTGTAAACGATTTTGAGAAAAAAATTAAAGTAAGTAAAATTTATTTCTTATGCTGTAGTCACTTGGAGAGACCTATGTTTAGCAGTTAACTACGATAGGCTGATGATGACGATACCTCAGTCATGATGAGTTTATTATTCTGTACTTTTATATTATTATGTTATTACCACTTTAAAACTTATGTCATCTTTTCATACTTTGTGTGGCACATTGCGGTTGTAAAAAATAGGTAAACACCATCTCTAAACTTTGTTGTATATTGTGTCAAAATTTCAGTTTAATTGATGCATAACTCTATCCAGCAGTGGATTCTTAGAGGCTGTTGATATGATGTGTGTGATTCAGAACTCACAAATTTTTAACGCAATAACTTTTTTTATTTAATTTTATATTGTAATTTTGAAATATTTGTAACTATTGTATGCCTAATGAGATGTACATAGTTTTATTATTAATATACTTATAATCCAGAATGGATATGCATACTAATTTAACTTATATGTAGGTATATTATCAATGGTTTGTGTCAATAGTTCTTTTTGCTATTTCAGGTTGCCAGAGTACTGCCTCATTGGCTTTCCCATCCCAGCAGTATTTCCACCAACTTGAAGAACTTATCATGTCATGTACAAGATCAAGATTGGTTACACAGTACTTTAAAGAGTACACTTCTAAGTGAAGGTGTTACTAAGTTGTTTCCGGTACAAGAAACAGTAATTCCCTTTGTGTTGAATGAGCACAAATTAAGCAATCTATTTTGGCCTCAGGATGTCTGTGTATCAGCTCCAACTGGCAGTGGGAAAACTCTATCATTTGTTTTACCCATAATTCAGGTAATTTAATTAAAAAAATATATTTCATTTAATTTTTTATGGAATAAGGGAACAATAAAGCATATAAATCACTCAACGTAAAGTAAAAGTCACTTGACACCTGTAATGATGACATACTCCAAGGCAATTTTGGCCACAGCAGCCAGTTCCAACAGATACCAGCCAATTACCCAGAAGATATTATAGTGCACAAGAGTGTGCGAACACAGGTGTATTCTCTGTTCTCTCATGATCTGAAATGACCAGGGAGAGACCAGTTACAGGATAGGAGCAGTGGTTAAGATGCCAACTTTCAAACAAGTAAATCATGAGAGTGTTCAATCAGTTTACGGAGCTTTGGTAATGACATTTATTAGGTGAAGAGTGATTAAAGAATTGCTTAACACAGTTTTCTGTGCGATCGTAGTATCATCCATCCTTAACTCTCCTAAGGCTAGATCTCATACTTATACACACCTAACATATTATCATTTTCTTTTCCAGATTTTAATGAATGAAGTTGGATGCCATGTAAGAGCTCTGGTAGTTTTACCAGTACAAGAATTGGCAGCTCAAGTAGCTAAGGTGTTCAAAAAGTATTGTATGAAAACCAGGTTAAGAGTAGCCTTATTAGGTGGATCTACTCCTATACAACAAGAACAACAAAATATTGTTTGCCATAGTAAGATTCTTTATATTTTATGAAATTTGACTTAAAATATAACTTTTCATCTAAATTGTTTGTGTCACAGTAATTGCAGCAGTAGCATTGATACACATTTATATTTAGTTTATATATTTTAACGTAAAGTAATGAATCCAAATGTGATACCTTTATGACAGTTTTTCTTCAAAATCTCTAGTATTCTAGTATAGTAGTAGTATAGTAATTTACTAAATTGTAGATTGTTTCACTACTACAATTTCTACTTAATATGTGCAATTATGTTTAAAATAAGAATTGTTATGTATTACTTTACATTTTCTCTATTATTTATAGCTGCATCATCAGGATGGATCAGTCAAGTAGACATAATAGTTTGTACAGCAGGAAGACTGGTAGAACATCTCCAAAACACAGAAGGATTTTCATTAAAACACTTAAAATTTCTAGTAATTGATGAAGCTGATAGGATTATGGACCACATTCAAAACGATTGGTTGTACCATCTGGATAGACATATTAAATTAGAAAAAGAGTTAATGGGAGGCAAACATTCAAACCTAACATGGAGTAGTTTAGTTGAGCAAAAGTCTCCCCCTCAGAAACTACTCTTCTCAGCAACATTATCTCAAGACCCAGAGAAATTAGAACAATGGGGTTTATTTGAGCCAAAACTGTTTTCTGCAGCTTCAGTCAGTAATTATGAGGATGAAGATCAAATAAGACTATATGCCACACCAGACGAATTAGTAGAACAAACTATCACATGTGAAGCAGAACACAAACCAATTGTTCTCTATCATTTTCTGGTTGACCAGAAATGGGACAAAGTTTTATGCTTCACTAATGCTGCTGAGTCAACACACCGGTTAACTGTTCTCCTAAACACTTGGGGATCTGGTAAACTAAAAGTAGCTGAACTCTCTGCAGCATTAGATAAATCAACAAGGGAAAGTGTGTTAAAGAAGTTTACAACGTCAGAGATAAATGTGTATGTTGAATATATGCTTGACTTAATTACATAAAATTTACATTCTTTCCATAGATAAGATATGAAAAAAAGTAGTTCTCTTAATTTCAATCTTTCTAATTATATTTAATTATTAACTAGCTTTTCCTCCGCGCTGATCGCGTGTATATCGGTAATTACGGCAAAAACTAGTCTATGTCTTTCCAACTATCTCCATGCCAAAAATCATTGAAATCGGTGTAACGGACAGGCAACTAAGCAGACAGAGTAACTTTTACAACATGTATTAGTAAGGATGACAGTACTATTTCTGGCTGTGGTATCACTCTCGTCAAATTTGCAGTTTTTTGTTTACTCCTGGATTAGGAATATACATCCTGTGTCACGGGGGACTTTACAAACATACATAAAATGGACGCAATATTTGTATCAAAGCATTGGCATGTATCTCAATTCATTACGTAAACTTATTTTCGTTTGCTGCAATTGCAATTCTCAATTAAATAACCAATAAAAAATATTGTTACACTTAAAAAAAGGGACAAGTATATTTCTGGCATACTAGACTCGTGAAGGTATTAAGAGTAGGCCTTTTTCTTGCGGCTAAAATTTATTTAATTAGTTATGTATTTTTTTTAGATTAATTGGAACGGATGCACTAGCTAGAGGCATTGACATTCCAGACTGCAATTATGTTGTTTCCTATGATCCTCCAAGGAACATAAAAACTTATATACATAGAGTAGGACGTACTGGGCGTGCTGGACGAATTGGACATGCTGTGTCTATCTTGCTGCCAAATCAAGTTAACATGTTCAAGGTAAAGAACTGACAGCTGTTATAATAAGCTTATGGTGTTTATTAACATTTTTTATAAATTACAATATTGCTACTTATTCCAGGAAATTCTCCAATCTGGTGGGAAAGCACAGTTACCTCAAATAGAAATAGAACAAAATATTCTCAATCAACTTTCAGAAAGCTATCAACAAGCAATAAGTGTTACAAAGAAGCATATTCAAGAGGAGATTGGTTCCAAAGTAAAAAAATCTATAGAAATAAAGAGAAGATTGAAATCAAAACCTTTGAAAAGGAAACACAATGCTTAAACATTGTAAATTATACTTTTAAATCATCTAATTATTATTTTCTTTACCTTAATAGTCTACTCATTTTTCGGAGGACTTACTCGGGACTCGGTGGTGTTCGACCCGACGTGACCGTCAAACGTCACATGCTTCATACTCGTATTTACAGCGTGGAGTGCACCTGCCCCTTCATCTGAGAGCCAAGATGCAAGGGTTTCGAGTCGAATCGCATTAAATATTCTTTTGACCACGTGACTTACCGTTGAGAGACGTCATTCCCACCTTTGTCAGTTTTCTATTATCGTTTACGTTTGTAGAATGTCAACTTGTCAACAATCTGTGTAATAGCGACACCTAGTATGGATACCAGTCTCCTAAAAAGGTTTTTTTTTATAAATTTTACATAAGTACATTTTTTATTCTTTGATTTTGTATTTTATTATATATACTATAATAAAATACTATATATACTTTGATTTTGGTTTTTTTTTTTGTTTTTTTTTTTTTTCGGGTAGGTGTGTAAAACCTAAACACTTGTGCTTGTGAATATAAGTATATAATTAATTAAAAGTAACAACTTGTTGGCAATTTACAATAGTGAATTGAGTGTTAACTTTACCAATTTGCCTGTACTTATGTTGGTGAAGCTATTAATGTGACTTTACAACCACCTGTCAGCTGTTCACTAGGACCATAACAAAACTTGCTTGTTTTCAACTGACAAGAACACTAACATCAAGATGTCTCAACTGGCAGTCATTGAATCAGCACAAAGGAGCCTGGAGGATATCTTTACAAAGCGAATGGGCGAACTTGAGGCACAGATACAATGCAACGCACCAGCCAAGGACACCGTCGGTAGGCTTGCTGAGGAATTTAGAACCTTCCGCGAGCTTATGTTTAGTATGTTGGGTTTGATACGGAGGCAGATAGATGAATGCTCTAAAACTGTTGATATAATTGAAACCAGACATAGACGGAAAGCACTTGTCTTCTTTGGAGTTCCTGAAGTTGACAATGAGAACTGCACTGAATCTGTCCTGGGCCTTCTTTGTAGTAAACTGGATGTACAGTATACAGCATCTTCCATCAAAAGTTGCCACAGACTTGGTAGTCCCAAGAATGATCAAAAGAGGCCTATACTGGTTTGGTTTTCCTCCCTAGAATTGAGGTCTGCTATTTGGAGGGTGAAGACTAAGCTCAAGGGTACGAACATCACAGTCAAGGAGTATCTAACCAAGGCCAGACAGACTGCATTTGCCCGAGCCCGCCTCCATTTTGGTGTTAAAGGTTGTTGGACCCGGGACGGCGTTATAGTTGTCAGGGTTGCGGATGGAAGCCGGGTTAAGATTACGTCGCTAGCTGAATTGGAACCATTGATGCAGAAACATCCAAAAGCATTCAGCCAGGACCGCGTAACGAAGAGCAGCAGTTCATTAGCTGCCAGCGGGACGACCAATATTGCCAGGAACGCCACCCGTAAGAACTAATTTTCGCGTTCTCAGTGGTCTACATATGTGTTCTTATCAGTCATCCATTATAAATTTACCTTTTGTTTGCCTTACCGACATTATTGCCAATATTATATTACCTACTACAATGACAAACAATAATATCTTGAGGACTGTCATGTCATTCAATCAAAACGTCAAACTTTGACGGACGTCGTTTGTCAGTTGACGTTTAGTACGTTTACGAGGGGGGCTTTGTGGTTGTTGCGTTATGCGTTTACGCATACTCTCTTATTAACCACCGACGCCTCTGTAAAATTGTTCATTACTTTATTTACTTTATAACACTAACTTACCTTGATTATTGTAGTATTTTTTATTTTTTTTGTTATTTTTTTGTCTGTGATTTTGGATGACTGTTTATCTACTAACTTGTATTGTTCTTGTTACTTTTCTTCAAATACTAGTGTAAGCCGACGGGTGGTGCATTGACGTGAGTACTGAACTCCTTAATTTTACCTTAAAGATTATATTATTTATACATAAATATATATATATCCTTTTTTTTTATTATTATTATTTATTTATTTTTTGTTTTTTTTTTTTAATTTATTAATATTTAGAACTATGTCTGATATTGACTCCTATTACTCCGCTAACGACTCTGTTGAATCATTAACGAATGAGAGTTTCTCCTCGGTAACTGAAAGCCTTGGGGATTTGTTACGCAGCACTTTTAACCAGAAGTGTAGTGATATGCTTAATGTCTGTCACATAAATGCCCAAAGCATACCAAGCCACTATAGCGACATATGGGAGACCTTCAGTGATTCAAACGTGGACGCCGTTTTGGTTTCTGAGACATGGCTCAAGCCTCAACTACCTTCCACCTCTTACCCTTTGCCTGGTTTTATCCTCATCAGAAACGATAGATTAAATAAAAGAGGCGGTGGCGTCGCGATATATCTACGTGCCGACTTTACATATAACGTTTCCTCCATGTCACCCCCTGACTCCGTTGTCGAATACCTCTTCTTGGAGGTTTGTGTCAGGGGAGCTAAACTTATACTAGGGGTCGTATACTGTCCCCCAGCCTTAGATTACTTCACCGCATTCGAATCGGTTTTAGAATCTCTAGGGTCTGAGTACGAACATCACATCATCATGGGTGACTTTAATACTGACCTTCTGTCTCACAACTCGGCCCGTTGTCGTAAACTCTTAAGCATACTAGAATCTGCATGCCTACATAAATTAACGCTTCAAGCCACACACCACAACCCACATGGAGAAGATACCTTACTGGACCTCATATTCACGTCGTCTCTTGAGAGGGTTTCATCGTATGGCCAGTACCCAGCTCCAGGTTTCTCACATCACGACCTAATTTATGTCTCATACAGAATTAAAACGCCAAAGCCAAAGCCAAAAATAATGGCCCGACGCTGCTTTGGACGCATGAATCTGGAAAAGCTTCGGGAGGATGCTTCACGAATAAACTGGGAATCCTTAGCGGCAGCAATCACCGTCGACGAAAAGGTTCAAATACTGAACGAAAACATAATGGAACTATACGATGTTCATGCGCCGTTGAGGAATATCAAACTAAAACATCCACCTGCACCCTGGTTGACGGACAGCATCCGCGACGCAATGCGGAGAAGGGATAGGGCTTTCCGGCGTTTTAAAAGAACTCGAAGTGATGATTCCTGGCTCGCTTACAAAACCGCTAGAAACAAGTGCAATCAGATGATACGTAATGCTAAACGCCGTTATATTCTCGATAACATCTCTACATCTTCCTCTGCCGATATTTGGAAGTTTCTAAGGACTCTCGGTATTGGTAGTGAGCGCCACGCGGATCTTCCGATGGGCATTGCTTTAGATGATATCAATCGTCATTTCACCACTTCCACTACCTTGGATCATCAAAGCAAGGCCCAAACCATCGATTATGTGGCCCGACTGCCTAGACCTAATATAAACCCCTTCGATTTTTCTCCGGTTGTGTCAGAGGAAGTCATGCAAATGGTTATCTCTATAAAATCCAAAGCCACTGGGAACGATAACATTAGTCGTTTCATGGTAATCACTATTTTGGAACAACTCTTACCCGCCATAACACACATAATTAATTATTCTTTAGACTCCAATTGTTTCCCATCCCTATGGCGCAAAGCTTATGTACGTCCATTGGCCAAAGTATCTAGCCCCACCCTCCCTAGCCATTTTCGTCCCATATCTATACTCCCATTCCTATCCAAAGTCCTTGAAGCCTGTGTACATAAGCAACTATCTCAATTTATTTACCAGAACAACTTGCTCAATGTATACCAGTCAGGATTCCGACCTGGTCATAGTACAGGGACAGCTTTACTCAAGGTGACACTTGACATTAAGGCGGCTATAGAGGATGGAAAGATAACTGTACTAGCCCTAATTGACTTTTCAAATGCCTTCAATGCAGTGAACCATGAGATTTTGCTTACAATACTTTCCCACTTTATGATTTCCGACGATGCACTGGAATGGTTCTCATCCTATCTTCGAGGACGCCAGCAGGCTGTTCGCACTGATGAGTCGTCATCGCTATGGGCTGAACTTGACTCTGGTGTTCCTCAAGGCGGCATTCTTTCTCCACTTCTTTTTTCGTTATTTATTGACTTTGTAACTCACAAACTTCAGTGTTCGTATCATCTGTATGCAGATGACCTACAGATTTACTCACATGCAAGAGTAGAAAATATTGGCGACGCGATCAACAGCATCAACCATGACCTAGACACCATTAAAAATTGGTCCAGCAAGTTCGGGTTAGACGTGAATCCGACCAAATGTCAGGCGATCTTCATGGGGAGCCCAAGAATGGTACATAGAATTGACTACGACACTATCTCAGACATAATTTTTGATGGCACAGTATTGCCTATTAGTCAGTCGGTCAGGGACCTCGGCCTCCACATAGACACAACTCTGAATTGGCAAACTCAGGTAACCAGTGTTAGTCAAAAGGTTACGAATACTCTGCGTGTCCTCTATCGACTAAAAAATTTTCTCCCAGTAAAGACCAAGACCATGCTGGTACAGACGTTGATTTTCCCAGTCATTGACTATGGTGATGTATGTTACCTCGACCTGAATGCAGATCTCCTCAATAAACTAGACCGGCTTCTCAACAATTGCATTCGATTCATATTCAACTTACGAAAATACGACCATGTATCTGCTTACCGGACGGAACTGTCATGGTTACCTATCAGACAACGCCGCAGTATACGGGCGTTGACAACGTTGCACTCTCTTCTACATTCTCCCAACTCACCCAGTTACCTAACATCCCACTTACAATATCTCTGCTCTAACCATGACAGAAATCTTCGCTCCTCCGATAATCTCCTCCTTCTTTGTCCTGCACATTGTTCCCGCGTTATTCATTCTTCCTTCACCGTCCAAGCAGTAAAACTCTGGAACGCCCTCCCGTTAGAAATTAGGTCGTGTGCCAGCCGATTGAGCTTTAAGATTAGAGTACGCAAGCACTACGGAGACTTGTTGACGGAGTCATCGGAATGATCTTTTATTTGTTTACAACTGCGTTTGGACGTATGCTTATGTATGTATGTTTTATTTTCTATATCTTATATATGTATGTATGTGTGTGTATATGTATATGTGTGTATGTATGTATATGTATGAGCGTATATATATATCTATGATTATTGTATTTATAATATTAATGTCGCGTAATAGTACTTTTATGTTTAATTCTCACATATGATTCAATAATACACCTGCTACACACAGCTCTGCACCACCCAAAGGTTGACTGGAAGATAATGCCTATGGCATTAAGTCCGCCTTGCGCAATGTAATTGCAGGAAGCTTAAATAAATAAATAAATAAATAAATAAATAAATAAAGGCACGTAGACATTTAAAAATAGATGAAAAATGTTTTCCTAATTTGTTATGCTTTGTTGTCGTTAGGCCTTATGTAGACATTTTGGGTCTTATTTATGCTGAAGGTACTCAAGTGAGTAAGATACTACTTACTCTTTAAATTAATATGCCACGTTCGACTAATAACGTTTTTTAAACACGCTACATGTGTACTATTAAAATAACTCATTTAAACGTAATTCCTGACTGTTCGTCTGGTGCTGCGGTGAACGCTAATGCGAATAATAATATATTTATTTCAAACCACAGCCATTTAAAATCATACAATGCAATAAAAACACTTGACAGTTTGATTGTGTATAAATAGGTGCTGATTGCCAAACTAGGCCTAGCCTGTATTTTTTGAGACAGAATTCAGTCGCAAGTTTTGTTCCACTGTATTTGAAGTGGAAGGTGACGCTGCTTACAATTTGAAAACTTTTTCAAATATCCTTATTTATATAATAGTAACTTTGTGTACATACACCAAGTATGTGAATTTTACTTTTTTGGGTTGGATGGGTTTTTGCAGCGCCGCCCCAAACCGTGATGGAAAATTGTACACAGTGCTAGGTAGACCATTCTAATTGTTTCGAAAGGGAAATCCACGCAGGGTGTAAAGACTGTATGATGGGGTTCAGACTAATAAAAGTCCATGGATTGGTGAATTTGGTCAGCCAAAATTCGGCCTATATCTTTAAAGAAATTGCAAACGTGATTTATCGACATTTTCGGGTCATTGCAGATATTCAAAAGCTCTTTAGGAGTAGTTTTTATTTAACGGATAGCTGTAATGTCTTTAATAGCTTTCAAAAGAGATTTAGGATTATTACCAGCTTTATCAATTTGACTCTTAAAATAATCAATTTTCAGTTTACGGTTAGACTGTTACGTGTTATATGTCGCCGTTTCCAAACTCACGTTACCTCATAGTAACTCTTCGACAAATCATTGAAAATATAGCATTAGTAATAGGAAATACAAAAAAATTGTCGGTAATATTCATTATTAATGAATTGAGTAAGTACTTGAGGTTGGTTATATGTGTGTGCATTATAATTTCACACACATGGAGATAGGCACAGAAATCGCGAACATCACGTTACGGTAGCACTTCATTTATGACCATTAACTGTATAAGTCAACCGTTAACAAGCCTTTTCATTTGGCGTGTCACATATAACAAGATATTATTGGTATTAAATACATACGGATAAGTGTGGGAGAGCCACGCTTTGGGCCGGCTCAACCGGAGAGATACCACGGTCTCACAGAAAACCAGTGTGAAATAGCGCTTGCGCTGTATTTTACCGAATGAGTGAGGATACCGGAGGCTCATACCCCAACCCCTCCCCCATCCCCCCAAAGGTCGACAATGCACTGGGCACTGGGAGGCGGTAATCACTTACCATCAGGTGATACGTTTGCTCTTTAGCCACCTATTCCATAAAAAAGAAAACTTTGTATGAGTAGACGCAACGCGGCAAACGCATTTCGTCGGCTGGTTAGCCTAAAATGCGATTAGCTATAAACGAGCATGAATGGTGTTGAATGTCAGCGACTGATCGGCCGGCTCGCTCAATCTGTAATTACAAGCTAACACTGTGACGATTATTCTGTATACCTACCTATTTATTCGTAATCTTTATTAGCTCAACAGCGAAACGAGGGCAATCAGCTATTAAAGGCCGTTGATCGATGTGATGTGTCTTGCCACCGTAACAGTTCAGAGGATTCCATTGTCTGTGACAAATGAACACGTACATACGATCCCATCACAAAAACTTTGCTACTGTTAGTTTGATAAGTAATGACCCTGATCACTGACTGCTAAGCAAGAGTTCGATTCCCACTCAGGACAAATAAATGTGTAATGAGCAATACCAATCTGCGTCTGAGTGTAATATAATTGAATGTATTGCGAAATTAGACATAGGTATGTATTTAGATCAACAGACGGGCGTATAATCGAATCAGAACTGGTCCGATTGGAATATATGCCCACCTATGAGATATATCATTGCTTGTTGTGTGTTTGTTTATTGTGTGTGGGTGTGTGGTGATTATTGGAACGAAGTTCCTTATCGCGCGATATGAACGAAAAAACGAAGGGGGCTAGACGGAAATTGTCGCGACATAATTTGTTGTCACGACACTTTTTGTTGTCACGACACTTTTTGCTATTTTAAATTTTATTTGTTATTAGTTTATTTTTCATTGCTTGTATATATATCATCATTTTATATATATATATACTATATATATATATATACTATATATACATATATATATATAATAGATAGATAAGATTTCGAACTTTTATATACATATCATCATTTCATCATTTTCATCAATTCATCATTTTCATCACTTTCATCATTTTCATCATCTTCATCGTTTTCATCATTTTCATCATTTTCATCACTTTCATCATTTTCATCATTTTCATCATTTTCATCATCTTCATCATTTTCATCATTTTCATCATTTTCATCAATTCATCATCTTCATCACTTTCATCATTTTCATCATCTTCATCATTTTCATCATTTTCATCATTTTCATCATTTTCATCACTTTCATCATTTTCACCATTTTCATCATCTTCATCATTTTCATCGTTTTCATCATTTTCATCATTTTTATCACTTTCATCATTTTCATCATTTTCATCATCTTCATCACTTTCATCATTTTCATCATTTTCATCATTTTCATCATTTTCATCAATTCATCATCTTCATCACTTTCATCATTTTCATCATTTTCATCATCTTCATCATTTTCACCATTATCATCATTATCATTATTATTCACTTTATTCCATTTGTATATACATATAAATTACATTTTTAAATATACATATAAAACAAATACATTTAAAAATATAAAAAATAGTAGACCACCGACTTCGGGTACAGGGACCAAGAAACCGGTGGTTAGGGCTCCAAAGACAGGAACCTCCTCACTATACGTGCCGTGTCAAGAAGGACTGCCTTCTGTATCAGACCCTTGATCCAGCCCCCTAACGTGAGCCTCTTAAGATGTTGGTCGAGGCTCTTGGCTATCAATCCGTGAGCTGATACGACTATCGGAACAATGATCACCGAATCCACATTCCACATATCGACAATCTCGTGAGATAAATCCAAATATTTTATTAGTTTTTCTTTTTCGACTTTCATGAGATTCTCGTCATGAGGAACGGCGATATCGACAATCATTGCGCGGCGCTCTAATCGATCTATCACCACAATATCAGGCTTATTGGCTACAATAGTCCTGTCTGTAATAATAGATCGATCCCAATATAACGTAGCACGACCATTCTCGAGAACTGGATCGGGCACATACCTGTAGTATGGTACCTCTGAAATCACAAGATTGTATTTAAGGGCAAGTTGCTGATGTACGATCCTGGCTACTTGGTTGTGCCTATGCAAATACTCGCCGTTAGCAAGACGAGAACAACCAGAAATAATATGCCTGATAGATTCTCCAGGACGGTGACATGCCCGACAAATGTCGACCGTACCATCCTTCAGGATATACTTCCGATAGTTATTCGTCATTATTATTATTATTAATATTATTGTGTACACATATATCATAAAAATAGAAATTACGTAAAATATTGAAGTAAATATAATATTTGTATCGTCTTTCTATTTCGAACTTCGTTCCATCCGGGTGTCCCTCACAGAGTACTATGTATATATTATAGACTTGACACCTCTCAAGTTTTTTATTTTTAAATGTGTAGTGTGGACTGACCTCATACTTCGTCGTTATCGCAATTTCAATATTTTTAGAAGTGAAATGTGAGGTTGCCTTCTCTACTGTACATATTTTTTACTTCAATGCAGGATTATGAAAAATAAAATTTCTCATCTCGTGGCAGTTTTAATAAGCTTACCATGATAATTTATTTTTATATTAAGTATTATTGTACTATTACTGTTTACATATTTTTGATTTGATTGCCAAAACAAAGAAAAGAAAATGACATAATTTTGAATTTGTTTAAACTTACTAAAATTACTTGATTTATAACTTCTACATTTTATCGATGCATGCTCTTTGGTTATGATCTAAATCGATTTCATTTTGACAAGACAATCTTTACAGCTTATTTTGTCTATAGTTTATAATTTTAGTGAAGGAAGCACCACGAAGCAAGTTTTCGATTTGTCGCTTTTATTTCCCGAATAATCATTCAAATGTTTTTTCTTCGCCAATTACACGTGATAAATTGTTAATTCTACCTTTATTTGGCTTTTGTAGTTTTTCTGTTGTTATTTCGAAGATTGAACAACAGACAAAATGGCTAGTGTATCCTATCAAATTGCAAATCTTCTCGAGAAGGTAAGCCGGTGTTCTGTATAAAATTTGTTTTCCAGTAAGAATCTGTTTAGTAAAATTATTTATATTAAATTTCTTTAGATGACGTCCTCCGATAAAGACTTCAGGTTCATGGCTACTAATGATTTAATGACTGAGTTGCAAAAGGACAGCATAAAGCTTGATGATGATTCTGAAAGGAAGGTTGTAAAAATGCTGCTTCGTCTCCTGGAAGATAAGAATGGAGAAGTGCAAAATTTAGCAGTGAAATGGTATGAAATTATAAGATAATAAAATTTTTCTTGTACAATATAATATATTATTATTGAAATTAAACTATTTGCAGTCTTGGTCCTCTTGTCAACAAGGTCAAAGAATATCAAGTGGAAGGTATTGTTGATACTCTGTGTGCAAACATGCTCTCAGATACAGAACAGTTAAGAGATATTAGCAGCATTGGCTTGAAGACTGTCATATCAGAACTTCCTTTAGGGTCCAACACATTGGCTGCAAATGTATGTAAGAAAATAACTGGCAAACTGAGTAGTGCTATTGAGAAGGTATTCTAATTTGAATTAATTTAAATGACTTATATAAGTATATCTGCTACATATGCTGAAGTATTGTATATTGTAAAAAAAAACTGTCTCATTGGCATAGCAAGTAGCGAATGCAATTGTCAATCAAGAGACCTTGGGTTTGATTCCCAGGTTTACACCAAAAGCGTTGTTGGATTTCACTTGCTAGAAATTCTTAATGTCAGTACAGAGATTGGAAGTTTGGTGGTGTTTCACTCCCCAATTGTCTGTGAAATAGTAATTAAACATTATTTTGATACTTAGAGTGTAAATAAGTTAATATAATTTTTTTCTTGCAAAGTAATTTATGAAAGAGATATAAACATTCTTTTTACAGCAAGAAGATGTATCTGTCCAATTGGAGGCTCTTGATATACTAGCTGATCTGCTGAGTAGGTTTGGTGGTTTGTTAATCTCATTCCATCCTATGTTGCTCAATTCACTGCTCCCTCAGTTGGCATCACCCCGTCAGGTATAATAAATACACAAACTTATAATATTATTGCACTTAATTGTTAACCACAATTAATTATCTTATTAATTATTTTACAATATGGTTGACTAATTTTCATCACAATTGATATAAGTGATATGAGTACACTTATAGAACTAAATTGGATAAACAAATCTAAGTAAAATATTGCAAATGTTTGTATTTGAACAATATGTGCATTTCATTAAAATTTATGTTTGATGTTATTCTTTGTACAGGCTGTCCGCAAACGCACCATAGTTGCATTGTCCCACTTAGTCATGTCATGTAATGCAGCTCTCTACAATAAACTCATTGATCATCTATTGGAAGGTCTAAGCTCTTCCACATCTTCTAGTGTTAGCCGCACTCATATTCAGTGTATTGCTTCTATTTGGTAAGTGTTGTCTTTACATTAATATTGTGTGGTAAATAATTTCAAACCCACACATACTTTGTTATATTATGTATCTAAAATGTTATTGTAATAATGTGGTGTCTAATAAAGATTGATAAGTAAATTATTACGCATAGTTAAATTTTAGAAAAACATTTATATTTTAGTCGGCAAGCTGGGCATAGATTCGGTGAGCAATTATGGCGTGTCGCACCGCAAGTTCTAGAATACTCAACTGATAGTGATGAAGAACTTCGTGAACATTGTCTGCAAGCACTTGAAGCTTTTGTACTTAAGTGTCCAAAAGAGGTTCAACCTCATATTCCTACAGTAAGTATAAACTTGAAAGCATTTATGTAACATGCCCATGAAGGAATGGTGCACGCAACAGTATTAAGTTTTTCTGTTCATGTAACTCGCGGGCTGGGTTTCTGCAAATCGATGACTTCAGTGCGTCTATTTTGCGTGGTGGGTTGGCAATATTTGTGTCAACCCAGTTCCTCCAAGAAGCCTAGCAGACCCTTTCTCTCTTTCCTTTTTGTTCATGTAAAATCAACAAAGAGTATTCAGTATCATACAAAACATTTAATTTGTGCAGATAATCGACCTTTGTCTCAAAATGATCACCTACGACCCTAACTACAACTATGAAGACGAAGAAGAGGATGGCGGAGGTGAGGACGAAGAAATGGAAGACGAATCCTTTACACCTGATGCAGAACCCGAGTCTGATTCTGAGGAATATTCTGATGATGATGATATGTCTTGGAAGGTAATTTTTATTTAGTATACCTTAATGAACTACTTATTTTTAAAGCCTAAATTCTCCAAATATTCATTATTTTATAACTATAACATATTAAGTGTTGCCTTAAAAGAAAGAATGTGGTTCAAGTAATTTTAATAATACCTATTGCTTTAAATAGCAAGCAATAGCTGCAGCAGGTCAATCTAACAGATCTGTCACTTGAACTGGATGTTCTCGGGAACCCCTCTAATGTTTAAATTAATGAATATATTACCACTAGGTGAGGCGTGCGGCTGCAAAATGTCTTGAATCAGTCATCGCAACGCGTCATGAACTTCTTGCTGAAATGTATGTCAATGTTTCACCTGCTTTGATTGCCAGATTTAAAGGTATTTCAAAATATATTGTGAACTTTTAATAAAATAAATAAATATATATTTTAATACCACATTATAATTATTTTAAATGTTTTGTTTTTTTTCAGAACGGGAAGAGAATGTGAAATGCGATATTCTCAGTGCCTATACAGCTTTGTTAAGAGCTACTCGGCCACCACCAGCTTTACAAATGGCTATCCCAACTGACAATTCTCCTCAGGCTTTGTTGATGCAAAGGGTGAGCCTTATCTATCTTCTAAAAGAGACATTTTATACTACATATTTTGTTATTGCCACTGATTATTGTACCTACTTGATCTTAGCTGATAGCCTATTGTATTTTGATAAGTGATTGTGAAATCATTACTAAAATGTGTACCTAAGATGATTCAGAGGTCACGTTAAACAGACGCTACCGGTTGTTGTCATAGGATAACGCGAAGCTTAGTTGGAGGCCTTTAGGCGGCTTAAAAACTTTCAACGGCAGCATTACGTAGCCACAACGCTGTCTTGTCTGTCCCCATCCCGCACTCGGCCAATGTGGAGACTTATGACCTTAACCCTCCTGAGAGGAGACCCGATCCCAGCAGTGGGATGTTATGGGTTGTCGATGATATGGAAAACAATTAATCTCCAAAACAAAAATTGCATATCAAACAAACCTTTGGTTCGACTCTGGAATTGAGCCCTGGACCTCAACAAAGCAGTTAAGTACGTCACCACTGCGCCGTCAAGCAGTCACATTTAATTGAATGTTTGTACAGCTGCAGGGCATGGGTCAATACCTAACCCTGAGAGTTAAAGTATATATGAAGGGCACACCGGAATCCGTTTGGTCGCAGATAATGAATACAACATGTCATCTCCCCTACTCGTCCCCTGGGTGTTGTAAGAAGCGACTAAAGGACAAACTACGCAGGACAACTCACTGCAAGAAGAAGAAAAACGTGAAACAAAGCCAATTTAGGTACCGACCTGTGCTATAGCAGGTCGAAATCTTCTTGTTGAGAGAGGCCCATATCCTGCAGCTATTAAAGGCTGTTTATGACGATTGTTGTTGGTACAGGTGTCGGGTGTAGTGCGTGGTGCATTGCGTGTGATCCGCGGTCGCAGTATTCGCGCTCGCGGCTGTGCGTTGGCCCTATTGCGCGAGCTGCTGGCGGCCGCGCCCGGTTGTCTCGTCGACCACGCCGCCAGAGTCATCCGCGCTCTCACTCCTGCTCTCACGTGAGTTAATCTCTTATGCTGATTCCTGTATAATATAGAACTATATATATGTACAGCACACGCAGGCAGACAAACCGATGTCACCGGACGCGGGTCATATCGAAATACAGGTGCTGCGGTGTGGTTGAGGTGCATTTTGTGGCACAGTACAGGGCATTGCAATTACTTGTTGGTCGCTCTTAAAAATTGTATTTAACCATGTTTTGTCCTGTGAATTTCAGAGTAAATGATTTTTCTTTCTTTCTCTTAGCTGACTTTTTACTTTACATAAACTTGAATTTTATAGTATTTAAATAGCGTGGGAAGTCAGTGTGTGTCTGTCTTCAAATATATTGTCAAGTAGTTTAGCTTTCAAATTCAGTTTGCCCTCAGCATTGCGGAAGGTCCGACGCCAGAAATGTGCGCTAGAAAGAGGAAAAAAAAACACTCTGTGTTTAAAATATATATTGCTGTGTGTATATCATTTAGTTTCCTAGAGAGGATAGGAAAATCATAATTATTACTTGCCTATCCTGTATTTTACCGTGGGAGAGCTATGCTTCGGCATGAATGGGTCGGCTCGACCGGAGTGATACCACGGCCTCACAGAAAACCGGTGTGAAATAGCGTTTGCACTGTGTTTCACCGAGTGAGTAAGGATACGGAGGCCCATACTCCAACCCATCCCCTTTCCCATCCCCCAAAGGTCGGCAACGCACTTGTGACGCCTTTGGTGTTGCGCGTGTCCATGGGCGGCGGTAATCGCTTACCATCAGGTGATACGTCTGCTCGTTTGCCCACTATTCAATAAAAAAAAAAAAAACCTAAATTTGCTCGCGTTCAAATATATTTCTGTCAACTATATCCACAGTTTTTACGCCTTTCATGTTCATTCGGCTTGCTAGCATTCATGATATTATTTAATATTTAAATAATATATGAAACAGGGACAAGAGCACAGCATCTTCAATGAAGATTGAGACGCTGGTATTCGTAGTGTGCTTGGTTCGCGGACACCCGCCGGAGACAATGAGACCGCACGTGGCGGCGTTGTTGCCCGCAGTACTGGGCTGTGTGCACGACCCCTTCTACAAGGTCACTGCGGAAGCTCTGCGAGTACTGCAAACGCTCGTCAAAGTTATGCGTCCGCTGGGTATGTTACTCTTGAATTATCGTTTTTACAAATTGATGTTAATTTAATTTGCCTATCCCTAAGAGTATTTTCCCTGGATTTTTTCAGTAAAATGGATTTTGATTTTTGGGCAGTGGCCCGTCAGGCTTGTACTCTTTAAAATAAATTCAATGTTAAATTCTTTACACATGATCTTATAGGATTTTTTATTTTGGATAAGTGTTGAGAACTTTTTATAGTTTCGAAACTAAGTCTTTTGTTCATGTTGTACAGAAAAAAAATTCCGACTTCGCTTCGATTGATTTACGTCACGTTTCCATAGATTACACTGGGAACTTAGAAACAGACGACATTTATGTTGAGCCGCCAGCACAAGAATTACAACAGTTCATACCTGCGATATATGAGTGCACTTTAGTTCGCCTCCGTGCTACTGATATGGACCAGGAAGTTAAAGAACGTGCGATTGCCGCTTGCGGTCAACTGCTCTGTCACTTTGGTGATTTTCTACAAGTATGAACATTTTTTTTTTTTAAATATCCATTATCTTATATTTTATAGTAGCCTACTACATAGTTACAATACTTCTGGTTTAAGAAGAAACTAATTACTACATAGATGAAATAATGCTAAATACCAATTAAGGGGTATTTACTATATTATGTTAATCTCACAATAAAGATTTTTCTTAAAAACATGTCTGATATGAACCGAACCTGATTTGTGTGCCCTACGGCTGCTACTTCAATTAATGTCACTTAATATAATATCCGCACAAAGGTTGTCTGTAAGAGGTCGTCATGAGCGATAAGACTTCCAATTGTCACATTTGTTTATTGGAACTCTTTTTTATATTCTATTTGTTATGTGTACAATAAAGATGAATAAATAAGTATGTTCCATTCTCATTATCACCTTTCCAACAAGTTTTTGAAGTCTAAAATTTAAAAATATTTATTGTTTTATAATAAATAATTAGCTAGTCTAATGACTAGTGTTAGTAGACTACCTTAGAATCTCAAATAAGTCTGTATGTATTTATTTCTCTATTAAATTGAGTATAATTAATGGTTTTGTTTTAAAATATACACTTCAGTATTTGTTTTGTATTCCAGCATGAGCTGCCTGTGTGCTTACCCATATTTTTGGAGCGTCTACGCAATGAGATTACTCGTTTGACTACGGTCAAGGCTCTAACTAAAGTTGCGTCGTCACCCCTACGAATTGATCTAAGACCTATTTTGGTAAGTATTCATTAGTCTTCTTATCAGAAAGTTTTCTTGTAAATATGTGTAAAAAGGGAATAAGGGAACACTAAAAACTAGTAAATAAAATACTTGACGATTTGGCGGGTAACAAAATTTTCCCAGGATCTATGATATAAATTTTTTGAGAGTATAGAATGAAGACAATCGTTCTTCAGTTCTAGACTCTTAAATAAGCCGTCTCTTTCCTGATTTCTCACCAAGTAAATCTACAAAATTCATTTAATTAAATTTATTTGCTCCTAAAAATGGTTTATATGTGACATGAACTGAGTGGTTCTTAGTGTATCTTTCACTGCATTCACCTGTTTTGTATATACCATTCTTAATTGTTATTTTTCGTTTCAGACGGATGCAGTGCCTATCTTAGGTTCGTTCCTCAGAAAAAATCAGAGAGCATTGAAATTATCAACTTTAGTATTGCTGGATACTCTCGTACAGAACTATAGTAATGCCATAAGCATAGAGCTTCTCAGTAAGGTACGTTATTGTGTTTTATGCATGACTTTGCAAAATATGTTAAACTAGAAACAGACACATAGTATAAAAACTATACTACTGAAAGAAAAAGTATTTTGATTGAGTGGCTGACCGAACTGAATCTCATAAAAGGGTACCACTAGTGAGATATAACAGTATAAAGGTCACTAGTGAGGTAGCAATGAGACAGTGTGTGTGTGGTGTGTGGTGTGTGGTGTGCAGGTGTTGATGGAGGTGCCGGCGCTGGTGTGCGAGGCGGACCTGCACTGCGCGCAGACGGCGCTGCTGCTGGTGCGCGGCGCGTGCCTGCGCTGCCCCGCGGCGCTCACGCACGAGGCGCGCGCCGCGCTCACGCCCAACATACTCGCGCTCGCCAAGTCGCCGCTGCTGCAAGGTACGACCTACTAGCTGATCTATTAACTGACTCGGCGACGACCAAATCTTTCTTCTCTGCTTAGCTTGGGACTAGGTGGCGTTGTCTAACACACAACGCCATCTAGTCCCAAACTAAGCAGAGCTTGTGTTATGGGTACTAAACAACTGATAGAAATACTTATATACTTTTTTTTTGTAAATACATACATATTAGTATACATAGAAAACACCCAAACTCCGAAACAAATATTTGCAGATGTTTGTAACATTTGGTCCGACCCGGGAATCGAACCCAAGACCTTAAGCACAGCAGTCGCATACGTTACCACAGCGCTACCGAGGCAGTCGTCGAAATATTTATTCACAAATATTTCGTACTGACCAGAGTTTGCAATGGCTGGTATTCTGTCATCTGTCATATTCAGGCCATCCTAGTGTTTGTGCCGGTCTCCCACACTAATGATATCTATATAAACAGTTCTTGTTGTATGAATTTGTTATTAATGTAAGCTGTGTGTGAAAAACAACTTTTATTGTGTTTTATTTATTTTGAATATTCATAGTCACCATTTTTTTATTTCCATACGCTTAAAATGATTTTATATGTGTCAAAATATAGGTAAGATCTAAAAAGCAGTAAAGTTTTCATATTAATTGATTACAAACAAGAATTTATTTACATTAAATGTATTTAGTATAATCGGCTACCATGAAATTTACAAAATATGACATGGGTCGTATAGGCCAGCCACTCGTCTCATTTATTTTTGCAGAGCAAATACTTGATTCGGGAATACGACAGCTGATTTAGGTCGAAACTGAGAGCAATAAGATTTTTTAATTGCTTCTAGTACTCTCATACCTTACGACTGACGATATGTGTCCGCTCAGCCGTGTTTCGTGGGTTTGGTTAAGAGGCCATGGATATTAATATGCTGTATTTTCTCCATCCAAGGCGGTGCACTAAAGGCCATGTTAAGTGTGTTGAGTGCGTTGGTAAAAGCTGACGTAGCCGGCTGCTCTCGGCGGGAACTTCTGGAACTGCTAGTGGCGCCTGTACATCGCTTACACGAACACAATGCATCTGCACATCATATTAAACAGGTATTTTATTCAATCCAGTACCATTTGTCTGAACTACCTTAACTAGAGACTATTAACTTTAACAAAGGTCAAAGATGTATTTATAGCTGTTATTAGTACATAATTTGATAAAAAATATAAAATATTTCACGTTTTGCTTGTAATATATGCAATGTAGAAGTTAATAAGAACCTGAGTTTAAGAAAATTATTTTCGTGTATGGCTCACGACTTAAAGCTTTGATAATTCCGTTTATACCAAACCTTTCATCCTTCGGTATAATCAATATTGATAAACTTTATTAAAAATGTAGTAAAAGAGGAACAAACAAGTAAGAGTGATTTATTTAAGTTGTCTTCGCAGGCGTTCCATTCGCTGGCGAAGTGTGTAGCGGCTGTAGTAGTCGAGGGAGGGGAAGATGCACTAGATGTAGTGCGGGGCTTCCTGCGTGACGCTGCACAACCCACTTCGGACGCACATCACATGTTCGCGTTACTTGCGCTTGCTGAGATCGGTCGCCATTTGTAAGTTTATTTTTATCTATCCTACTTAAGACTGTAGTCTGCAAGCGTCGCAATTTGTGATTGAACACCCACATTTATATTTTACTTGCACACAGACTCATCGGGTACTGTTGTACACTAACCCTGGCAACTAATCAATCTACTTTCGGTTTTTTGTAAAAAATATAAATTCATCAACTGTTCGCCTTTGTAAAATGTTTTAACTGTTCTACAACGCACGCAATGTATTTTGTCATATCGCTAAGCTCGGCGGGCTTGAAGTGAGTCGTGAACGGCCGAGTGTGTGTTTCAAGTGTATTCATTTTTAATTAATTTCATATATTTTTACACGATATAAAGTTAAGTCGCTCGCGCTGTCTGTCAGCTTAGATCTTTTAAAGTACGCACCGGAATTAAATATGGTTTTTATCATTAGTTCGGTTATGTTTCAAAGAAGATGTACAAATAATGTGTGATATGTTATAATAGTTGAACATTGCGTGCGTTGTGAAACATTCAAAACATTCTATAAAGGCAAACAGTTGATGAATATGTAACTTATACAAATAACCGAAAGTAGATAGATTAGTTGCCAGGGTTAATATGCAAAAGTGTCCGATGCGTGGGTGTTCAATCACAAATTCCTACTCATAGGGACTGTAGTCTTAATTTTTTTTTCTCTATACTTTTTTCTCGCGATTAATAATTATTTAAAATAGAGCAACGAAATAGCAGAGAGAGATAAAATAGAAAATGTCGGTTTCAATGATTTTGATCAATGTTATAATTTTTTTTTCTCGGAAACGAAGGAAGATTATTTTATAAAATCACTCTGTAGATTTGTAGACTGATTTATTAAGCTACTGAGATTTTTTGTAGTGTTAAATAATGGAGTGAGTTGTTTGTGTTTTGAAAAACTGCAAGTGTCTTTACGCTTATTTTTTAGGACCCGCTTTTTAATACCTTTTAATATTTTATACTCTACATAAATATTAAAAGCTATTAAGTAGGATAGATTTCAAATTATTATTTGTACTCTCCTTAAACATATTTTTTTATTGAATAATTGTTCGTGTGATTATATTGAACATCTCATTTTGTTCTTTGCAGAGATCTGAGTTCCATACCGAACTTGAAAGAAGTACTACTGTGTTCATTTACGCCGTCATCCGAGGAAGTGAAATCTGCAGCTAGTTACGCCCTTGGCTCGGTGGCGGTGGGCAACTTGCCCCAATTCCTACCATTTATTCTGGGAGAAATCGAAGCTCAACCTAAACGACAGTACCTACTTTTACACTCATTGAGGGAGGTAAGGAAATCTTTATATAATGAATCAAGTTCTGATTTCTGAAATGCTAATTGGTTTACTTATTTATTATATTTCATTGTATTATTTTAGATAATTTCTTGCGAATCTTGCACTCCTGAGGGAGTAGAGGCACTAAGACCTTTCATACCTGAGATATGGGTACAGCTGTCTAAGCACTGCCAGTGTGCGGAGGAAGGATCTCGTAATGTGGTGAGTATGATTAACATTATAAAATATTGTAGATTTTAAATATGTAAAATATGTTTAAAATACTTTTCTTTTTTTTTCAGGTTGCTGAATGCTTAGGAAAACTATGTTTACTAGAGCCAAAAGACTTATTACCACATCTGAAGGAATTCCTGAAATCACCTGAACCGCTTACAAGGACGACTGCCGTCACAGCTGTTAAATTTACTATATCAGATCAGGTATGTGTAGCAAGTTTCTTCAACTGTGTGTGAAAGTGAAAGAATTACTTCGATATGTCAATTAGTTTCCGATTTAGAAGTAAAACAAGTTGTAAACGTACGACGCGGGCTGCCGGTTACGGTGTGACGTCATAGCACAACACGCTCAGTCTGGCTCACTCAGTCCGCTCGCGGTCGCGCGCCCGTGCCGTTGAAATTATACCTAAATACTTTTAAAAATGTCCAATCCAAATACTAGAAAATCATGTGTTGTGCTACATTTAACAGTACATACATCACCTACTCTTTTTACTTGAACATAACCACTATTGGCTATCATCAACGCCATAGCTGTCTTTTGCCAATCTACACTAATCTACACTTCTACACTAATATTATAAAGAGGAAAGATTTGTATTTTTGTATGTAACGAATAAACTGAAGACTGCCTCGGTGGCGTAGTGGTAGCGTATGCGACTGCTAAGCATGAGGTCTCAGGATCGATTCCCGGGTCGGACCAAATGTTTGTATGATCTGCAAATATTTGTTTCGGAGTTTGGGTGTTTTCTATGTATAATATGTATGTATTTACAAAAAAAAAGTATATAAGTATTTATATCAGTTATCTAGTACCCATAACACAAGCTCTGCTTAGCTTGGGACTAGATGGCGTTGTGTGTTAGATGTCCGGAACATTTATTATAAACTCAAAAAGTACTAAACCGATTTCAAAAATTCTTTCACCATTCGAAAGCTACATTAACCACGAGTAACATAGGCTATATTTTATTTTGGAAAAAATAGGGTTCCGTAAGATATTTGCGTTTTTCGGACACAAGGTGTAAAAAATCAACCAGAAAAGTTACTTATTTTGCGTACGCTGCCTAAACTGTAAAAGATAGAACTATAAAATGCTCTAATGGGTAGGCTTTTTGCAGCGGTAACTGACATCCACGCGGGCGGAGCCGCGGGCGACCGCTAGTAATATTATAAAGAGAAATATAAACTATAACGAATAAACTCAAAAAGTACTGGATCGATTTTAAAAATTCTTTCACCATTCGAAAGCTACATTATCCACGAGTAACATAAGCTATATTTTATTTTGGAAAAAATAGGGTTCCGCAAGATATTTGCGTTTTTCGGACACGGTTTCTCTTTCACGAAAAACCTACTATAGTCGTTCCAATAGTTTATTTAACTTTTGACAGCTCTAATACTTAATCAAATAGTGATACCCTGACCCGTTACCTATTCGATTTCTTTCATCGATCGATTTTATGCATTAAGAAGTTTTAATCGATTTAACAAATTCATTATTTTATAGATAATTTCGTACTTCATATTTCTATGTGTTTCAATGTGCGACCTCCTTTGTCAAAATAAAGAAGAAATGGATTAAAAGAATGTTGTTCAAATATGACGGTTCTATGTCATGAAAAAATATATAATAAAAGGAACTGAATTTTCAAAATGTATTATTGTATTGTGTTGTAATTCAGTGGTTAATATTGTATTTGTTAAACTATTGATGATCTTTATTAAATCTCTCTATGTCTATTTTAAAATAATCTACAGTATTTCAATGAGTAACCTTCAATATAGTTGAGTATTTATATTCCTCCGTATTGATTTATTTGTGAATTCTCACGTTTGGTTGAGTTGAGCGTATCGTTCCTGCCTTCGTTACTGTCAAAATGCCAAAAAAGAAAGTACTCAAAGGACAAACAACTGTCAAGTGATGATGATTCCTGGTCATACGAAGAAGACGATTCTTTATAATTAAAATTAGTATTACAGTACCTCTTTTGGTTGTTTTATTTTTAATCCGTAAATTACTACGAATTTCAACATTTTGTACCTGTTCATTACAAGTAGGTACCGCAGGTAGTTTTTATTTGAACCAACTATAGTAAGTCTAAACAATTATTTTAGATTCATTAATTTGCGGCGAATACATTCGATCCCATTACTAGGTACGAGTACGATGGAACTGTTTTCATTACGCAAATTATTTATGCATTGAAACAGAGATATTTAGGGCATTTTAATGCAAAATAATAAAGCTTTTTACGTGATTTGATATAAAATATAATCACAATAATTTTATTGTATGTTTTATTAATATAATCGATAATCGATTTATTTCAAAACCGTTTTTATAGTCTGTGGTCATTAATTACGAATGACACATCCCTAAGTAGGCGGAGCCCGCCCATAAAGTACAGTATTATCTGTAGTACATTGTATCAAAAATTATTACAAAACTTTATGTGCGTGATCTGTCAAAAGTTAAATAAAGTATTGGAACGACTATAAATGGATTTTGATGAAACTTTACAATAATATAGATTATACATCAGAATAACACATAGTCTACAATTTATAAAGATACTAGCTTCGCCTCGCGGTGTTGCACGCGGTTATTGTCGAACCGCGGGTAGCACCGCGGGGTTCAGCTAGTCTGAAATAAGTTTCAAATAAAAATAAATGGCCTTACGTATTTTATTAGAAAAAAAAAATACAAATAACTAAAAAAGGTTCAGTACATCTGTTCAAAAATCTGTATTTGCCATAAAAATTAAATAAAATAAAATGGCCTTACGTATTTTGTAAGTAAAAAAAATATAAATAAAAAAGGTTTCGTACATCTTTAACGTTCAATCCACTACATCTACATAAGTAGGTCCTACTTTCTACTAATATTATAAATGCGAAAGTTTGTGAGTGTGTGTGTTTGTTATATTTACAAAAACAACTACTGAACGGATCTGGACGAAGCCTGGGATAACACAGGGTACTTTTAATCCTGGGAAAATGTACAGTTTCCGAGGGAAACTGGGGCGAAGCTGCGGGTGGAAGCTAGTTTGCAATAAATCAATGTATGTATGTATTCATTTAAATTTACTAAGAAGAGCGGTACCTACCTATATTATACATACGTACCTACCAATAGCTACAAAACTATAATACATATTTGTTGTCTTTAACGTAAAAAAATAATGGTAGGTAGGTACTTCGACTATTAGAGTTGCATTCTTCCATTACGACATAAGTTGGGTATTTTGTTTTGATAAAACAATTTAGAACAGAAAAACTATTAAGCATAAGTAGTAGCACCTTTGCATTTTTATTCCTCGCATTTCGGCCGCAACGAAATCACTATTTGTTGATAAATAATGCGCAACCATTAAACCATCTATTTTAGGTAGATTTTCTGATTGCCCTTTTTCGAATCCTTCATCCATTTTATTAATCGAATAATATTTACTATTATTAAACTATTAACTTAATACGCGAACGCAAACCAACACAACAAAACACTACACCTACTATAACCGCTGGCGACTTGATACGAAGCGAGCCGTGGCCAGTGCGGCGCGTTGTGAAATGGCGTCACAAGCGGTCACGTGACTGTTAGCGGGACTCGAAATTTTTTAAAACTTTGAATACCTATAAAATCAAAACTACTAGGTATTTTTGACTAAAACAAAAACTAGTGTGTTTGTATACATACAGGCTTTACTGAGACAACATTTCAAGCGATTTGGCATACTTAGTAACAATATCCATTGCGTGCAATGTTCAAAACGACAGTAAGTTTATAAATTTATTTAATATTCTCATATATCTTTGAAAAAACTCCAGTGTAAGCCTTATTAGACGGTAAAAATTCTCCGTGGAAGGAGAATGATGTGTTTACTCTCTCGGCAAACGTGCAAATCCTCGGGTCCTGTTTTTAATGCCTGCTAGAAAATATACGATTGAAGGTTTTTTTCTCTCTTTTTGAGTATAGCCTCAAGCCATTGACCCTCTACTTCGTGCCTGCATGTCAGAGCTTCTAGTCCCATTGTGCGACCCCGAGCTGGGAGTGAGGCGCGTTGCGCTCGTCGCGTTCAACTCTGCGGCTCACAACAAGCCTTCGCTCATTAGAGATCTGCTGCCGCACGTCCTTCCTACTATCTACAGTGAAACCAAAGTTAAGGTAAGAGCTACATTTTCTGTTCAGAGTTGATATACATTTAGTTGGTATACATAGAGTTCAGTACTTTTCGCGTAAAAGCGAGTTCGAAAGCGTAGCAAACAAACTTACATTAACATTTATAATAATTCGTTTAAATGCCCTTAATCGTCGCATCGTCTATTTTTTTAAAACATTAGACACAACTCTGAGCAAAAGTTAAATGGCAATCCCAAGAGACGAAAGTCATTAATAACACGCGAAGAAATGTAGATATTTGAAACAAACATGGCAAGTAAAGTAATACATCTATATATTTAAAATGTCCGAAAGATGTTATTAATATAATTTTACCATTAATAACTCGAGTTTTGGAAAGTGTTTAATTTACACACAATAAACATTTAATTCGCAGAAAGAACTGATTCGGGAAGTGGAAATGGGTCCTTTCAAGCACTCAGTAGACGATGGTTTGGACCTCAGGAAGGCAGCTTTTGAATGCATGTATACTCTGCTAGGATCATGTCTTGACCGTCTTGATGTCTTCGAGTTTTTGAGACATGTGGAGGATGGATTACGTGACCACTATGATATTAAGATGCTCACATATCTGATGTGTGCACGTTTGGCACAACTATGCCCTGCTGTTGTCTTACAGAGTAAGTTATTTTAAATTACTATTAACTTCGTAATAATTTGGTCTCAATGTGTAAACATTTAATTTTATTAAATCTTTTTCTATATACGAAGACAAGAAATAATAAAAAAAAATATTTTTATTTGTTTAGGGTTAGAAAGTTTAGTGGAACCCCTCAGAGCGACATGCACAATGAAGGTGAAAGCAAACTCAGTAAAACAAGAGTACGAGAAACAGGACGAGCTTAAGAGATCAGCGCTTAGAGCTGCTGCTGCATTGTTACAAATACCTGAAGCAGGTAAGATATTTTCCACCACCATATAGACATTTAAATGATTTTCAGAGTTTACACCAACCAAATGACAGTTTCATATTATAGCGTCCGCTAAACATTTTATATTCAAAAGACTTTACTTGATAGCAATGGTAATTTATATAAGGTATTCTACCCTAACCTTTGAAGATGCCATAAGGTGAAACTGGTCAGGTGTAAACTTAATTAAAATAGTGGAATAAGCACAAGTGAGTTTGATTCTAGAATGTATTGATAGAAATGGGAATTCTCTAGCACTGAAAGAACTGAAAGAGATAAAAGTGATAATAACTTAAACTTATCTAAGTTGAACTATTTAACATTGAAGCGTCTGTCTAAAATTCGGCTAGCGTTGTGGAGAGGAGGAGCCTGCCAACCGCTGCCGTATGCATGAGAGAAAGGGAAGCCAGACTGGCGTCGTTACGCGTTACGTAACGAAGCGGTTTAACCTTCCATAAGAAGTTATCACTTCAAAAACAATAAATGTATTCAGTTCATGACAACCATGATCTTCAGCTGGTTTTTTTTATTTCAGAAAAAAATCCACACCTAATGGACTTCGTGACCCAAATCAAATCGTTCCCCGACCTCCAGCCCATCTTCGAGTCGATCCTCAAGGACTCGATGTGCAGCGGCGGAGTCGATTCGAACCTGATGGACCAAAGCTAGCTGCCAACGAACAATATCTTTCGCATTTATTTTTACACACAGCGACCGTAAAGGCCCGAGGTTCTATTTTATTTTGAAATATTTTGTTGTTTCGTTTTTGTAAGAATTCATATTATTTTCATTCATGTCAAATGTAAAAATAATTGAAATTGAATAGAAGTTTAGTTGAAATGAAATTTTGATTGCACTTTTTATTGAGGTTTTTAGTATGTTGAAATAATTAAGGCGTTTGTTTCAACAGCTTTATTATAAAGTTATAAAGTACATAACCAAGACATCAGCACTGCTTGACGCGCAAAGCGTCGGAATTTATCACGATACTCATAAGGAAACTAAGGACGTAAGGAATATTTAGATAACGTCACGGCCCCCATACATATTGTGACGTGTTTATTACACTCGCATAACTATCGACAAATGGAGCGTAGTTATTAAATGCTTTGAATAATAAAATTGACATTCTAATAGAATGGTAATATTATATCGATAGTTATACAGAATAATTTATTTTATTGATATGTATTGTGATATTACAAGCTATGTGGAAAAATAGTAGGAAAATGGATAAATACACTATAATGAAGCTAAATCTTTATAGTATCAGTTATTTTCCTTTCCTCTTTGCTGCGGGCGTGGCACTCGCAGGCCGCGGGACATCCTGTTGATTGATAGGAAATATTAAATGGCGTGATAACTTGTAAACAAAGGAGGAAATTCTGAAACTAAAGTAAAAAAATATGAGAGAGAATAATTTTCATTTAATTCCTACAAGCTATCTCAAGGAAAATAAGGGCAGCCTTATGCTATTCAAAAATAAAGGTTATTTTATGTTGATTTGTAGAGTTAGAGTTTAAATATTTTTATGAGATTTGTAAGAAAAGGTCTTCGATCATAGTTACCGGTTTTGCTGGCGATGCACGTGTTAATGTTGAGCTGCTGTTGTTACGTAGTGGAGGTCGCGATAATGTGCTAACACTGCTCATTGCACTCACCGGCCTCTCCGGACTTAATTCTTTGCTATTAGTTTGTAAAAGAAAAAATATTATTTAGCATAATAAATTATAGTTAACATTCTATAAAATTAATATATTTCTTACATACCTGTTGCCACGAGACAGTTGACCCTTTCTGCTAAACATATCGGACAAACGTCCTCGTAGATCGCGCTTACTTCCCGCAGTGCTCATATCCGAATCGGATCCCTGCTAATATATAAATAAGATGTTAGCACACTACATAAACCCACTGTATATAAACTTTTTATTACATATGGCACATAACGCCATCTAGATTCAAACTTAACAGAGCTTATACTATAATTGCTAGATTATCTGATAGAATATTTAAATACTTTTTTGTAAATACAAATAGAAAACACCCAAACTTCGGAACAAGTATTTGCAGATCATACAAACAAACATTGGGTGCGACCCGGGATTCGAAACCGAGACCTCGAGACATGAGCGGTTTTAGATAGGTTAACCAGTTCATGAAGTAGTTCATGAATACATTTAAATATATCCTAATATTATAAAATGTTTATTACGATATTGATTACCTGGGAAACAGTGCCAATAGGTCTAAAGTCCACGACTCCCGTTGAGTCTACTTGGTCGTCAATTGAACGGGACTTAGTTAATTTCTTTAACTTGCCAAATATACTCTTCTTTTTCTTCTTTTCGGAAGAGAGTACCTCACTCTGAGCTGATCCTCCTGACAATCGACTGAGACAACAAAAAACAAATATTTACAAATTTTCAAATTATTTAGGAGTAGAAAGAATGACTTTCAATTTATACCTGTCCAGACTTGCATCCCGCTGCATAGTAAATAGACGGCCGTCATCTCCGTCAAGCGACTGTATCGATGAAACGCTACCCTCGTCCACTGATTTCCATATTAAGCTCTGAATAAAAGAAAACAATATGTCTTTTATTATTCGTCATTTACATGGCAAATACTATGTCTGTGGACCCCAGTTGCTTCTGTCCAGCTTAAACGGTTTAGAAGATATCCATGTTCAAAAGTAATTTGTAATATTAATCTTTAAATTCGTAAAATTCTGGAAGATGACATTAGATATGCAATTCATTGACGAAAGTCGCTTAATTCAAGAATTACGAAGGAATTAAGCGAATTTACCGCAGAAATACAAGTATTGTTGTGCGGTAAAACTAGCATGGAAACATTTAGAAGACTAGGGCACGTCTGTTATTTAGTAAAAATATATAGCCTTTACTCAAAGTTACCTGTTCTTTGGTTGTTTGTTCAAGCGAAATGGACCGTTTCTTGAGCGATGGAGCACGAGAGGGTGTGCGCGATGCGGGCGTCACGGATAATGTGTCGCGGGGCTCCGTCGACATGGCGCTAGAAACAGAAATATTACTAGTTATGTTTTGGTCATCGCCTTGGGTTTCATAGTATTTCGTTGCAATATAAATTAACTCATTAGTTTTCAATATTGTATGGACTTTTACCATTACAAGCCATTGATCTGCTCTGGTTAAAAGAATGGTTACTTAAACGTGTTTAGAGACGATATTATATAGTGATTGATTGATTGATTCCAGTTGTAGATTTTTTTTTATATTTGAGAAAAAGTAAAAAAAAATAAAAAAAAACACTTATTTAAAATGGTTATTATTTATCTTACCTAATAATACTCTACGCATGTCACGCATTATATATATATTATACGTATATACCTAAACTACGGAGAAGTATAGTAAAGAGTTTTATATATATATAACGGCGTGGAAAGACGTAAAGAGTATTTTAAGAGGAGAGTTATAATTACCAATTAAATTTCAGTTAAGTTTATATTAAATATATTTTTTATTTGTTTTCTGCATAACTTGATCCTGGTAAGTTGAAATGAGGGAGCATGGATGAGGCTTACCGTCGTGCAGTGGCTTGGTGTCGACGTTGCCTTTCCGCTATGCGTGAGGCGCGAAGCTCGTCCGTGAGCCGGCGAAGGCGAGCTGCTGTGGAGACTGCTTCAATGCCGTTCGTGCCGGTCTCCGGCGTAGCCGAGCGAGATCGAGACTTGGAAGACTACAAAGATACAATTTGTCATTAACATGTTATAGAAGACGAAAGCAAAAACAATGAAGTATGTACAATGGACTCATTCATAATTAATTTAAATTGTAGAACAGATGTTTAATTAATTTAATCTATTTTATAGTTTAAGTTAATTAACTGTATGTAGCTATTGCCAGAATTTTTATGATAAACAATCAAATTAAATGTGTTTTTTAAAGTCGTAATTTAAAATGTAATTAACAAATTAGAAGTTAAGGCAGGATAATGTAAACAGTCTTTTATTACAAATATATTTTATAAGCAGTATGAGTAAGATAAAAAACAGAAATTTAAATAAACCAGTCTTACTCTGTTCCTTCGGGGAGGCGTAGGGGTTACTAAGTTCTTTTCCGGTTTTACTACAGCTTCTACCCGGAATAATTCTGGACTTTGTTTCATTAGATCGTCAATCGTCTCCAGCAGTTGAGTTATAATCCTATCATCCTCCTGAAAATAACTTATACGTTATTACAATAAGACGTAATAAGTTGAACAGAACTATTCATATAATATATACATATATATATATATATATGTTACCGTCAACTACCCCCACCCCCATTCCCTCTCCCCATCCCCCAAAGGTCGGCAACGCACTTGTGACGCCACTGGCGTTGCGGGTGTCCATGGGCGGCGGTAATCGCTTACCATCAGGTGATACGTCTGCTCGTTTGCTAAAAATTCAATAAAAAAAAAAGATCGTCAAAACCGTTAGATTGTAATATATCTCGCAAGATTGTAAACTGTCGAAAGATTGTGAACCGTAACATACTGCTTTAAACAATTTAATGTATTATTTTTAGTTACATTATAATTGGTTGAACAGCATATATTCCGCGCCACCATATTTGTTTGTTAATTCGTTTATTGCCGAATGTATAGTTTTTATGTGATTGTAAATTAAACTCATGTTGAAATTACCTCACAGCTTTAGAATTAGTTACATAAATTTGTTGTGCCAGTAAAATGAATTTGTGATTAAATAAAGAAATTCTAACCTAACGAACTCTATGGCCATAGAACGGCATACGGTAAGACCGATCAATCGGGGACAGTTGACAATTTGATGCGCGTCAGATTGTGATTTAATGGTTTTACTTCGATACATTTTAATCTAACAAAAAATAGTACGTTGAATTGTAAGCAGTATGTCACTGTTGATAGTCTTTCGACAGTTTACAATCTCGCTAGGTGGATTATAATCTAACAGTTTTTACAACATACAACAGGTGACATATACATATTTATAGAATCGTACCTGCTGAGCTCGTTTAAGAGAACCCACAAGAAGTTTGTTCTGGTCGCGATCTCGATCGTGTCGCTCTTTGTCACGACGTAGCTTTTCATTTGCTGTGCGCAATTTGGCATGTGCATCACGCAATTCTAGCAAATCACATTGTAATTCTGTCACCTAAAACAGCAATAATAAATTAGCCATCTGGATTAACGGTCTGATGGAGCCAGTACTTCTCAACAAAGTTAAAGTTACGATTTCATCTTTTTAGTAAGCGTAAGGGTAGTGAATGTACCTTTTTCTTAGCCTCCTCAGTTTCTTCTTCTGTCGTTCTCTTCAATTGATCTATTCTTCTCTTCATATCTAACCTCTCCTTTTCTCTTTCACGTTCAATCTATAAAACGAAAGTTGCATTATTTTTGTTTTGTTCCAATTATTATTACAGTATTAATTGCTCTCATACCTCAAATAGTGTTTGTCGGAGATCCCTAGCGAGAGTGGAGGTTTCTTGAAGTAACCGTTGTTGTTCATCGCGTTCCTTATGCCACGCAAGTTCCATCCGGGTAGCAAGACCTGCCACTCTCGCCCGCCCTGACGTTAATAATCTCTCCTCTTCATACTACAACATAACAGTTTAGTGAATTTTACTACTATTTATACTATACTATTTATACGCGGTTGACAAATGTACCTCGTTAAGTCTAGATTGCATCTCGGAAAACCGCACTTCGGCTGCAGAGCGTTCGCTGACAAGCTCAGTGTTTAGTTTAGAGGCTAACAGTCGGGCTTCACACAATTCGTCTTCTAAACAAGCCGTTTGCTGCTCCAATGTTGCAAGTCTTGTGCGGTATTCTTCCTGCAAGGGCATGAATTAGTCATTGGAAAGATTTGTGATACTTCAAAAGGTCATAAGAGCAGTATACCTCATCAGTACTGGATATGGATGCTCGCGCTATTCTTGCATTCTTATCACCGTTCTTCATTTCCGATATTGTCTTTTGAGCCGCATCTAGCATCTGCTTATAGTTGTCTCTTTCTCGTCTGAATCTCGATACCTAACATAAATAAGTAAGATTGGTCAAGTCTAAATTGACAAAAACCGTTTTTGTTTTTTTCATAACTGTATTATTCACCTGGTTGTGTAGCGACTTCAACTCATCTCTCATGGAATTCATTTGGCCTTCATACCTCAACTTCATCTCACCGAGCTCATTCTTCCTTGCTGCTTCTGCTTGTTCTAGTCTCGTGTTCATAGCCGACAATTCTCTTTCTAGTTCTGCGTTCTCAGTCGTCAAAGTCCTCTGAACCTTAGATACTTTTTCATAGTCTTCAAGTTTTCTTTTAGCTTCCTCCAACTGTGAACACAATATGTAAATTATTTTGTATACATATTTGATAGCGCTCTATCAGCGTGAACTTTTTAAGTGAACCTAAATATTAAATAAGTATGCAATCTTCCCAGTCAGTTGTAACTTCTCCAAAACTGCCATGAATTACTGTATAACGTAATTTAAATAAGTAAAATACATTCAAATTACTCTAAATAAATTCATCGCCTGAAATTTAAATATTTTTTATTCACATGAAGGTATGTATTAGTGTATAATTAAATCTTAGATAAAACTTTATATTGACTTTAAATATATTTAACATATGAAAATATGAATAGTTTTTCCTTTACCTCCTTCTTGGCATTATCGTGATGATGTTCCAAGACATCCCGTTGGTCATTTGCAGTGCGCAGTTCTCGTTCTCGTTGTTCCAATTTAGCATTAAGCCGTGCGCGTTCCACCTCCCAGCCTCCACCACATAGTCGATCTTGGAGTGATGATATTGTATTCTGTAATTTTTTTAGAATTGTATACCTACTTTTATATTTTAAGATACAAGACGAGTATAGAATACCTCTAAGTTAGTCTTTTCTCTCGTCCAAGCGGAAGACTGTGTATCGTAGTTATCTTGAAGTTGTTTCATTTCAGCTAATGCGGCATTCAACTCTTTCTGAGCGTGACTTAATTCGCTTTAAATAAATACAATATTTCATTTATTTCTACAGTGCGAAACTGTTAAAGGTTAACACAATCATATCGAGTAATAAATTTACCTTTGGGCTTGTTCTTTCTCCACCGTCAGTCTAGCTTTAGTTACTACGTGTTCTTCTTCTAATATTTCATATTTTCCAGTCAATTCCTCATATTCAGCCTTTTCAACAGCAACTGAGTGCTCTAATTCTAAATATGGTGAAATAAGAAAAATAATATCAGTAAAATACTATATTTGTTCTCATTCAAGGCATAAACAAAAAAAAAACATTTTTAATCCTTACTTTTTACAGTTTCTTCATATTCTTGTTTGAGATCTGATATTTTCTTTGCTCCAGCACCTGACGATTGTTCCAGAATTTTTAATTTACCTTTAAGAGTTGCTAATTCAGCTTCTTTATTCTTAATGTCTTTATCGTGAGCTACTCGCATGCGTTCAAGCTTTTTGCGTTCAGCCTGTAAAATCGTATGTATTAAAGTTAATATTTAAATATTAGATATGGTGCCAGAGGTAATTAAAAATAAAAATATACATTAACCTGTAAATCTGTTTCCAAATCTGAAGCTTTACTTTCCCAGTAACTAGACTCTTTCTTTTCTGCTTGTAACTTACTATCGTAATCTTTTTTGGCACTTTCCAGTTTGGCTACCTCTGATTTTATTTGTGAAATTTCTGTTTTAGCTGTTGATAGTTCTTTTTCAGTTTTACTCAAATTTTGTTTTAAAGTAGATAACTCTTCTTTTTTCTCTTCGAGATCTTTGGTAGCTTTCTCCAACTTACTCTGTGTTTGTGCCATTTCAACAGATGATATGACTTCATCATATTTTTGATTCGATGTATCTCGTAGGGTATCTTCCTGCAATATAAAAAAAAAACGAAGATTAAGTATATAAATTATTAAGATTTAACAAAAAAATCTGGGTTTCACTCATTCATTATAAACAACCGGCTTCAGGAACATAATAGGGAACAATGATGCCCTGAGCTTATGTGGTTCTCATGCGTATTGGAATAAAATATATAGTGAAGCATTATCTCTAAAAGGGTAAGGGGGAAGGTTTTTGGCGACACACTCAGGTCCATGCATCGCTGTTTGCCTATTCATATATTAATAAACACAAATACCAGCTGTTTGATATGAATATCTTTGGCGACTATTGTTGATTCCAAATTTGTGATCTTATTTTCATAGTCATCTTTCACCTCTTTCATAGTACATTCTAACGTGAGAAGTTTATTTTCAGTTTTAAACAGTTTTGCTTGCATTTGATCTTTTTCACTAGTGAAATCTATTGAAATCCTTCGCTGTGTGTCACTTAAGGCTTCAGTTTGCTCCTTTTCTTGGGAAAGCTATTATTGATATAATAAATATGTATATATGACTGCTTATTGTACCGTAAAGAATGAAATTATTACTTGGACTATAAAGTTACTACAATACAGTGCAAGTAATAATTTACTTTTTCATTTTAAATTATCTTAGTTAAGCATTCTTACCTCTTTCTCTAATTTAGTTACACGATCCTTTCGTGCAGCTAGTTGTTTTTCAATGCGCTTGCATTTCTCATCAGCTTCTTTTAATTTCTTTTCTAACTCGCCTATCTTTTTAGTCTTATCGCCAACCTGCAACAAATATGCACAACTCATAGTTAATTAAGAATTGTCATCCTTGGCATGATATGGGATCAAATATTGAACATACCTCTTTCAGCAGTTTTTGTTTATCTTGCTCTAATTTATTAACATTTTCGACCTGCTTTTTTAATTTTTCGATTTCTTTTTCTTTATCATCAATATCCTTTTTGAGTTCTTCTATTTTCTTCATGCAGTCAGACATTGTTGTTTGTAAGGATGTGGCATTTTCTGGCATAAAAATAGAGATTCAGATCATTACTTCTAGTTTTTTAACATATTGTAGTAAATATAAATACTTATTTTTGGAAACTAATGGATATACTTACTTAGATCAGTATTAAGTTTGATTATTTGTGATTCTAAACTTTTTTTCTCTTCGTTGAAGGTTTGACATTGGTTGGATTTACTATTATTTTCTGTTTCTAGTTTTTTACACTTTTTACTTATTTCGGTTTTATCAGCTTCTAATTTTACATTTAGATCCTTTAGTTTAGCAATATCAGTTTGTAGCCTATTCTTTTCATTTCTGAACTCCTCGTCATTTTTCGATAATTTTAATCTAATATCCTCTATATCTTTCTCTAGTTGAGCTTTTGTACTTATTTCGGTACCAGTTACTCCAGCATTTTTCATTATCACATACATTTCGCCTGAAACAGAAAGAAACAGTTTATAGATTTCACTGAAACTTTAAAATTTTCAACATCTCATTATTTACAACTGTTTTTTTTTTTTTTTTTTATTGAATAGTGGGCAAACGAGCAGACGTATCACCTGATGGTAAGCGATTACCGCCGCCCATGGACACCCGCAACACCAGAGGTGTCACAAGTACGTTGCCGACCTTTGGGGGATGGGAAAAGGAAGGGGGGGGAGGGGTTGGGGTATGGGCCTCCAGTATCCTCACTCACTCGGTGAAACACAGCGCAAACGCTATTTCACACCGGTTTTCTGTGAGGCCGTGGTATCACTCCGGTCGAGCCGACCCATTCATGCCGAAGCATAGAAATATTTGTATGTACAATATTATTATTACCTATTTCGTTTTCCAGTTCATCTACCATTTTCTTCATCTGCAATTTTGTTGTGAGGTCGGTTGGTTTTTTTGGAACTCGAGGTTTAAAAGATTTCATTGCATCTTCTTTCAATGCTTTCAATGATGCTTGAAGTTGAGCTCTTTCTTTCTCTAGCTATAAACACAAGAAATTAATTTGAGCAGTTAATTGTAATGCTCAAAAAGCAAATTAAATAGAAATAGTTATACATTACGTACTTTGTTGTAGCTGACTTTTAATTTGTCCAACTCGTCTTGTTTTGCTTTTAGTAATTCACTGTCTTTTTTATTATTTATTTCTCCTCCAAACCTAACCTTTTTCGGTTCTGTTTTTTCCTCTTTATCTTTATTATTATCAAATTCATTGATTTTTTCCAAAGCTTCTTTTAGTTGATTTTCTAATTTACTAATTTTATTTGCACTTTGCTCTATTGATTTTTCAGACTTTAGTGTTTTAGCGTTCTTCAATAACTATAAGGTAATGTAGAAGACAAATTAAAAAAAAATGGTTAATATAATCCCGGGATGTAGAACTCAGAAACACTCGAACTAAACATTACAACATACTATTATAAAATTATATAATTTATAAAATATTTTTTTTAATGTATGTAACTTGTGGGTTCTTAATATTACTAAGTTATAAAAATAACTACTTGACTGTATTAGGAGTTTAAAAACAAAATTTTAAGGACGTGTGAATTAAAATTAATATTTTAAAGTCATTAAGTTGTGAACATCATTTCATTGTCATTTGAAGCCACGTTTATAGTTAATTAATAAGAAAAAAAACTTGATGTCCTAATTGTGTTTGAGGATCTAGACTCTACTGATACCAACCCTTGTTAAGTAAATGGACTATATTTTTTCTAGATATATTTTCAGAAACATCCAATCTAATGCAATGGTAATATTCATCTGGTAGGTAACTGAAATCGGAATGTCGTACGTTGCGCTCCTTCATACTTATGCTGTTAAGTGTAATGAGACTAACAGGGTGTTTACCTGTAATTTCTTATTTTCTGCTTGAAGCTTTTCATTGTCAGCTTCTAAGGCTTGTGTTTTCGATCGAAGAACATTTGCCTCTTGCTCTATAACTTGAAGTTGACGTTTCAAGTCGATATTTTGTTGGTCTCCGTCGAGTGATCTGACAATATTTATTTATTAAATGTCTTCAAGTTTCTTAAATATCTTTTAAAAATTGCAACTATTTTAGAAAATATTTTTGATTTGTGATAATTCTTGTCTCACTGCATTATCATCAGTATAAAAATAATCCTATGCATTATTTCTTAAAAACTCTTATAGGTTCTTGAGAAAGTATAAAATAAATAATTCAATATATAAAAGGAAAATAATATGTTCTGTTGTAAGAATCAATATATGATATATTCATATCATATCTTTGAGGAACTATGCAGAAAACCTACGAAATTGGCCTAAACGTGACATTTGGCTTTTCAAGTTATTTTTTTACCGTTTAAACCCTCCCTGGACTACCACAAACATTTCAAAACCAAAATCAATTAAATTGGCCCAGCCGTTCTCGAGTTTTAGAGAGAAACACGAACAGCAATTGATTTTAATACATAGAATAGAAGAAGAAGATTGAGTTCTATACTAGTACAGTGAACGTATTAAGTAACTCACTTGCTCTTTATAAGTGAAGCTTTTGGTTTCTTTTGTGCTAAGCTCAATTCAGCATGTAACCTTTCACAGTCTCGTTCTTTCTCTATAAGTTTTTTCCTTAAATCCGCTATTTCATCTTCCAACACCTAGAATTGATCTCCATTCATAAATAAAGAATACTTTAAAATTATAGTAAACTCGATATGACTATCTTTAGTTACCTTTACTTTTTCATCTGCCAAATTGTTACTTTTAGTATTAGTCGTCCGACGGAGAGTAACTGTTGTATTAGTTTTGGATTGGTTAGCAATTTTGTCTGTAAGTTCTTTAATTTGCTTTTTCGAAGAATCTTTTTCTTGCTCCATTTCTTCTACTTTACGTCGCAACACGGAAGCTTCCTGAAAGGTCAGAGGGCCAAATGATGTGGTTGTTTAAACCGAAAAAAAGTAGTTTGGGTTTTTCGAAATTTATATTAGTAGTAGTGCACTGATAAGTAATGTGACATAAACACCTGTTCATTAAGTTCAAGAAGTAACCGAAGTTCAGTAGGGTCTTCTTCATCCGTTTTTCCATCTTTTTCATAAACATCCAGTTTACTTGATGGAGGTGTGGGCGACAGCTTACGACCTAGAAATTATTTGTAATTTAAATATCTGCGAATATTTATGATACAAGAATTTAGTAAATTATGCAAAGGTTTTAATGAAATATTAGTAAAAAGTCAAGGGACAGAATACGATTACCGTAATGTATTTATGTAATGTATTTTATTGATGTCAAGATTGCAGTAGCTAAAACACTAATACTGACTGGAGAAAATGGCTACCATCAATACGCCGTGTAGTTTAATTAATAGATAAGCGTGTTAGTAGATATTTTATACATATAGGAACAAAGGTTTGTTAATAAATTAATGGTTAAATACATAGTCAATAAAACAATGTAAATGATGTAACACAGCGGGGTTTTCATGTGCATAGATTTTTGGGGAAAGTGTATGTTAGATAAACAATCGATTTTTCACAATAGAATATATGATTTACAATATTATATGACGTACTTCTGGCTTTGGTAGCCATTTTCTTCAGCTGTAGTAGCAAGGACTCATTGTCGTCCTCGACCCGGGACGCAGTTTTACGTAAGTTATTTGCCTGTAAATAGTCGTTAGTTATAGTTTAATATCTAATTGTCTATGGTTTATGGTGAAATCTGTTAGGAACAAAAAATATATGAAAACCAACATTTATAATATGGGTGAATTAATGATATGTACCTATATTCGGCAATCTTATAGCCAATGGACTGAATAATGACATAAATGGTAAGGGATAAGGAGATATAGTTTCTGGCCTTCTATCTGGGGTAAGTGGTGGACTTTCAGACTGATCTCTAGAAAATATTTCTATGTTTTCAAGTGGACCGGTAATTATTTGTAAATCGTTTTCTGATAAATTATCTTCTTCGTTGATAATGTTTATGGTCTCTGTACTTGCATCAACATATTCTTTATAGTCATTAATAGCTTGAAGGGATTTATCGTTATAAAGTTTTGCAGCAGTCTGCACATTTGCATTTCTTAACTTCTGTTTATCAGTTTGTGCAAATTTATTAATCTTCATAAATTCCGTTTGAATAAATTTACTTTTCATGAAAGCAGCTTCAGTCTGTGTGTACATTTCCAATATATCAATAGTGCTTTGAACAGTCGAGTCAAGAGTTATCTTTATAGTATCAGTCATTACATCATGTACTAGGACGGTATCAGTTTGACAACCTTCAGAGTAACTAAAAATGAGATCTTGCGGTGATTGAGTATGTTGATTAACACCTATCGATGATGGGCTACTGTCTAAAGACGATAAACTTTTTTCTAATGCAAGTTGCATTTCAAGTATTCTTTGAATAGTTTTTGGTTCGAACTTTTCGTAGTCATCTCTTAACATTTGAGGTGAAATCGGATCTGATAGGGAGGATTGTGGAATAAGTTGCGGGCGCATCCTTCTAACGTCGCCGCGTCGACGATATCGACTAGCCTGTTTAAACATAAAATTCCTTAAATTGATCAAAAAAGTCGATACACAAATTTTGGGTATTGATTATTTTAATGTGGAATACAATTACATTTATTAAATTCACGGATTTATGCACATACAGCTGTATGCTGGCTTCATGCCAGCTGGCATCCTACGAAGGTGAGTTAATAGATCATTGAGTTGTTTCCTAATGCCACTTAATTACTGAAGAAAGCAAATACTGAAGTATGAGAGAAGTTTACAAGATATGATTTACCTCTTCTTCAGCATTGCGTAGTTGTTCACGAAGATCGGCTTCCCGTTCTAGCGAATCCTGAAGGTCTCGGAGTAACTGAGCTGGGTCTTCTTGACTACCGCCACGAGTCAGTGACGATCGTGACACTTTCTGGAAGTTATAGTATATTATACATAAGTAAGTCTTAAGCGTTTAGGCATCTTTAGTCAACTATAATTCACACAAAGCAGTTCACAGGCCTCTTCTAAATACCTGTTTGAATGATTGTAATCACAGATTAAATTATGATACCTATGTCTAACTGGTTGAAATAAAATGGGTACACACCTAGATAAAGATTAAAGTGTTTGGTAAAATTTTGATGATCCTATTATTATTTTTAACAGAATATTTTTTTTTTACAGATTTTTATATTATGAATTTATGTACCCCGTCTGTAAGCTGGTTCTTTTTGACGTTGGCTGGCGGTGCTCCTGAGGCAGTAGTTAACTTAGAGTTAGCTTCCGTCAGATCCCTTTGTAGCCTCAGCGCTACCTCGTTGGCCCGACTCACCTCTTGTTCCAACTCCTTAATGCGGTTCTCACGCTGAAGGCCTTCGTGGCCGCCAACTATCTGTACCGTTACAAAAATATCATTCAATTTTTGGAATTTATAATTGTCAATGGTTGTTATTAGCTGCAAGTACTAGCAGAGTTTTAATATTGAGATAGAAGGTTTTGACCAGCGCCTCTTGGAACATAGTTAATATGAGATTAAAATGAAATATGCAGTTCCTAGCAATAGAAAAGTGACGATAATAAAAAATATGTATCATTTGTTTCACTCATTTCAGCTTTAATGCTTTTGTTTCCAAGATGGAATGGGTTCAAAATGTTGTAAATTAATTCTTTACTTACCTCCAAGAGTTTCTTCTCGTGTTCTGCTTTCTCTTGCTCAAGCTGTTCGGCTTTTCTTTCAGTCTTTTTTAACTTAAACGATAAAACTCTACAATTCTTTATTGTCTGCTCCAACTCTCTCCTAAGAGAAGAATATTCATCGGCTTGGTCTTCTCTAAAAAACAGTAATGTTATTTTAAACTTGTAGATTATACATGTCTAGAACATGTCACAGTACATGACCAGAGTTCCAGATTTATTATTTGTACAATAATAATGTAAATTATAGACTTAATTACCATTGAACTTCTCTGATACTTATCATATGGCAGAGTTTTGTTTTGTCGGTTTCCCTCTAAATCCTTAAAAAACATAATTTGCCTAAATAAATATACCTAAAATTGTCCTGCATCTCCTCAATCTCCTCCTCGAGGTCGCGCAATTCCTTCTTCATGTCCTCGTTTTCGTCCATCAGTTCCTCGCACAAGGTTTCCGCAGCTAACAGCTTTGCTCGGAGCTGCTCAATTTGTCGAGCCTGTGCTTCTACAGATGGTCTGGACTGGAAATGTGTTATAAACTTATATAGATAAATAATAAGTCTTTTACTGGTATGTCTTAGGTATACTCTAGAAAGGTCGTTGAACTTCTTGAAATAACAAGATTATAAAACGTGTTTCATAGATGACTTTAACGAAATGTGTTACCTTTAAAACCTTGCTTTTAGAATAAAGAAATCATAAGAACGTTAGTTATTAATATCTAACCTCTAGTTCACTTTCTACTTCTTTAATCTTTAACGTGAGATGTTTCTTTTCGTCTTTTAAATCTTCGTTCTGAGACGTTAGTTCGTTGACTTTCTGTTGTAATTTTAGCACTTCTGATGATCTTCCTGTACTGTATTTATTGACCGTGTCTATATTCGCCAGTCTTCGCAGTAGTATGTCACTTTTTTCTTTCTCTACTCTCTCACACCGTTTTCGTAAAAGTTCTACTTCTTGATTTAAACTTTCTATTTGCTCCTGAAATGTATTACTTGATTTAAATATTGTATTAATGGCCAAATAAGGATATAATGAAATTAGTTCAATAGCAAGTTTAATAAGAAGAGAGTTTTATCAGCAATTGTATAGGTACTATATGTTGAAGTAGGTCTAGATATTACATGACAACCCCTAAAGGGATAAGTCGAATTTAAAAATCAGTTCAAACCGGTCCAGCCGTTCCAGATATTAGTGGAAGGAAACAAACAGACAGACAGACAAAAATTGTAACAAATAATATTTTGGTACATGTACTGTGTATACATACGTACAAATGCATTTTGTAAAAGCGGTTATTTTAATATTACAAACTCACACTACAATTTTATTTATTTATATAGATGTATGGATAATCTGTGCCTAAAATAGAATAATCGCTATGAAGATGCAGATCATAAAGCTGTAATTACCTGATACTCCTTGACATTGACATCGACCAATGTTGTTTCTGTAGTGACGGTACCAGAGTTGCTAGTTTCATCGTCTGAATCATCTTTTTCCTTAGAGGGTCCGCCTCGCACAGGTGGTTTTGAGCTTGTCAAGTTACGCGAACTTTTTACCTGTAACATATTTTAGAAAAAGTTATATCTGCACAAATCCAACTGCTGAATATAAGAAGAATACATACACTACCTATCCTACTACTATTATAAAGGCGAAAGTTTGTAAGTATGGATGTATGTATGTATGGATGTTTGTTACTCTTTCACGTAAAAACTACTGAATGGATTTGAATGAAACTTTACCACAATATAGCTTATACATCAGAATAACACATAGGCTACTATTTATAAAGATATAGCTTCGCCTCGCGGCGTTGCCCGCAGTTATCATCGTACCGCGGGTAGCACCGCGGGGTTCAGCTAGTATAATATAATATAGGTATAATTATAAGTATAGGTATTAGCATATTCAAGATAACTATTGAGTTTTTATACTATTTAATTTCAATTACATTGATTACCTTAGTAATACTTGACAAAAACTAAATCTTAGCATGTGACTACTCATATGTACTCGTAAATACAACTTATATGGGTGAAGAAGATTCAGTGTTATTCTGTATTCGAGTGCACAAAATTAAACACTCAGCGATACTTCTATATGTATTTTACAATTACTAGGAAAGTCTAAATAACGTAGATGGCAGTGTGTTACTTATTAGTAACGTGTTCTAAAACTATGAGATTTAAAATTTCGTGTATAAACTTTTCAGAAACGGTGAATGTTATTATTGTTAGTCACCTGCATCATAAAATTGACGTCGTCCTTTGCCGCTGATCTATCCTCTTTAAGCCGAGTAGATTTTTCTTCTTGATGAACTTCTTTACTTCTTGACAAACTTCTTCTTTCTCTTTCTTTCTCTATACTTGATTCCTTTTCAAAACTATTTTGAGATTTAATCAATTGCATCTGAAAATAAAACATTCACCCGAATCATTCGTAGAATTAAAGAACATTAAATGTAGATAACTTTACAGTTTTACTTTTCAAGCTGACGTTAAATTTTCGTATAAACAAATATACGTCTTAGTAATTTATAGAACATATTACACTGCAGTTATCTCAAAGATATTTAAATATATTTGGTTATATATTTAAGGAGTGAAAATATATTATAGGTCATTTCCTCAATTAATTATAACGTGTGCGCTTTGCCAAGCACTTCCATAGTGACCTTTTTGGTTTATTTTGAGCAACGCATCGCAAATAGTGTAGCAGAAAGCAATCAGTAGACAGCTCTTTATGGTTGACCCACTTATTTCTCACACGTTCGTCTATAACATAACTTCAAGGTGAAGACAATGGTGTTACGATTTAGTCAGTTCATTAATAGACACACATTATAGTTTTTGCTGTTTTAGAAAAATACAAGTGTAGAACTCGTTGTGTGCAGTGCAAAGTTAGCTTAAACATGATTATTATGTAAGCTCAAAAATACATATGAATTGCACATTCTATTCGTTTTTAAATGTGTATAACTTTTTATTGAAATATTTCATTGTAACCTTAATAAATATGGTTAATTGATTTTTTTCAAAAATCATTTTATTTTAATACTATCAGCGCTCGGGTGATTATACTACCTTGGCGCCTTCTGGTAACAAAAATCATGCCAGACTTTGACATCATGCCTACGCACAATACTCCGGCGCCCCCCAGGATCTGGCTCCCAGCTGTACGCAGGATAGGCCAACCCCTAATTTACAAATGAGTACAGTAATATAATAATACTGATTCATTACTAATGTAATACAATAATAAACATTATAGAACGCGTAAGCTGAATAATCATTACGCAATTTGAATTTTTAAATGAACATTAAAATAGTTGACCAATTCATTTTTTTTTAATAAAAGGAATTGAATGAAGGGATTTGAACATGAAAAGCAAATTTTTAATGTATTTTTGATTAAGGTTGCTTAAATTCTAAAAATATTTAGAATTTCTCATCAAACACCAGGATATTAAGTGGCAGGGCATCCTGCTGTAATAGCTAAGAGAAATTTGAGTTTTAAATGCTGAACCGAGATCTTATAGATTTTTTTAATTGCTTACCTTGCGCACACGTTCAGCAAGTGAGTCGTTTTTGTTTATAGTAATATGTGCCTGCACCGTGGTCGGGGGAGGAGATGGTGACGGTCGTCGCACTGTCACCGTATCTGTATTCAAACATTTTTATTGTTCATTGTTAGATACACCATTGTTTCTTTCAAACCTATTGCATTCTGCTTTCTTTGTAATGTTTGTTGTTTATATTGATTAAAGTTTTATCAATTGATCTCCTCAATAATGATCGGATAAGTATAGTAGGAAGTAGATTGTTGTAGGTAGTTCCTATATTTTAAATCAATGGCAAAGATGGCGAGTATGAACATACTCGGGCACTATAATTTTTTGTGCCATCTGGTATGCGATTACCTGCTGCTATTAGAAGTTATCTGTTTTATATTATCTTGGAATAGATTTGTGTACACAGTGTAGAACACAAGCTACGTGCCTGCCCTCGATAAGTCGTAAAATATAATTGGATGTTGCATGTTAGGTCAACAATCTATACTGATATTATAAAGCTGAAGAGTTTGTTTGTTTGTTTGAACGCGCTAATCTCAGGAACCGCCGCTGGTCCGTCATCAGTGTTGGATAGTCCATTTATCGAGGAAGGCTATAGGCTATATATCATCACGCTAATACTAATAGGAGCAGAGCACCAATGAAGAATGTTTCAAAAATGGGGGAAAATTTTCACGCTATCAATAGAAGACGCAAACGAGGTTGCGTGGGTCAGCTAGTATCTTATACCAGTAGTAGTATTCTGCCCGGTATCCAAAGACGGTAAAGGTCCAGTAAGCCGTCGTTTGGGTAGTTTCAAACTGATTGTGACTGCGTTCGTGCTCTCGGTCTCGTTGGCCCCCAGGTCCGGCGTCGATGTCCACGATGAATTGGTTTTGCTTAAACCTGCATAAATAGATATATGATTTTATTGGTTCTAGCATTCAACCATGACTCATTAAATTTGAAATGCGTTTTCATGTCATATTGTTGCAATTCTCTACAGAAAATAATATTAAACTAAGGTATACCTACCAATGTATTCAATTAAAATATATCGAGTAAATTACACTTCATTGCTCAACACACAACGTTATTAAATACACTAGAAAACAAAGAAAAGTCTCATATTTTTATTAGAAATGCAAGAATCTCTACTTATGTAAGAAAAAAGCTGTCAGCCTCACTTCTTACATGTTTGCTCTAAATTAAGTTTTTTCACGTCTTGCCATAGAAAATGATCTCTCTGACGTCGCACCGTTTATGGAAAGTGCTGCTAGTTTTTTTTAACTTGACGTCTCATCCAGAGAATAGGTCAAGTTTCCTACGATCATGAAAGAGGGACTTTGGACTGCGCTATCGTCATTAACATGCTAAAATTTATTTTCTGTTTTGAGGTAATAAATTGTTGCAATTTATCTAGTTTGTATAGGATATTTGTTGTTAACTTCCCACTCCATTTTTATTTTTGTTCAAATCCGGCTGTTAAAGTGTCATAACTGTGTGTGTGATGATAAATAATGCCGCCTTACCTGTGGAGAAGGTGTCTTTTTTGTTAGGCTCAAGTGTACTGAGATTCGTGCTAGATGCCCAACCTCGCCCCACCTTGACCACATCTGCGCCATTATCCTCATCACGACTTCTGTAAACAAAAGAATGTACCTAATCAAATTCATCATTATAAGCAGTAAGCATAATTTTTGTAACTTTTCACTACACCTTGCCTTTTGTAAGATAGGGAGCGAAACACGTCGATTTGATGTGTGTCCCAAATTAATAAATAACAGTTTCTAAAAATCAATACTTCGAGAAAATACGATGGAAAACTGAGAAAAACTTGTGGCATACAAAGTGAATGGTACCTTCCCGAGTGAGCCCCCCAGCTCTAACATGTCAGAATGGTGACTTGAAATTTTTTATTCATTTTCATTAATAACAAACTGATTTTTGTTTTGGGGCTTGCAAAATATATATTTTACATAAAAAATGCATCGGCATACAAATTCGATGGTAATTTTTTGAGACCTACACTCGAAAGTTGTCAAGATTATGTTAATATTTTTTCGAGTGTGGGTCTCAACGTTTTCCATCGTATTTTCTCGAAGTATTGATTTTTAGAAACTGTTATTTATTAATTTGGGGCACTCATCAAATCGACGTGTTTCGCTCCCTATCCCGCTTTTTCCTGCCACTATCAGAATTTGGTCCAATAATAAAAGTTGGGGGTCTCGTCAAAACGAAGCTGTGTATAAACTTTCAGCCTGTTATTAATCACTGAAATCCCTTGTACGTGGGCCCGTGGACTAATAGGTACAATGTGGTGTAACAATCTATAAACATTGGTGTTTTTGGGTGAATATGCTATATTACATTTCCTCTGTTATTTTCAATTTACAATAATACCATCATCAGTCAATGCAATTCGAATTAATAAATAATAACAAATATTGATTTTGATAGAAAGTCTGAAGTATTTGCGTTTTTTACACGCAATTTGGTATATAATAGTGAAAATAATTAACAACGATATTTTTTCACAAAAATAATATTTAAAATACCTACATATTTGACTGTTTTTGACACTTAGTTTATTTGGAAAATATGAATGTTGTTTTTTGTTTGGTTTCGATAGGGACTCGTAACTATGTGGTAACCGAGTCAGTTCAAATATAGACAATCCTAGCCGGGTCACTCTACGATTGGGTGAATACTTTTTTAACACATTGAGACCCCTTAAAAGTCCGTTAATAGTTTTTCTACAAAGTTTCGATATCGCCTACTTAGGTCGTGGAGATTTAATGGCAGTCACTGTGAGTAAAAACAAGAAGTTCAGTCGTAATAGTAAGTCGACCCCAACCTAATTTAGAATTTAAGTGTGATTTTAATTTCCGTTATTCGTCACATTTCGAATACCATTTGGTTTTTTCTTATTATCGTTCAAGCTCCAAATAGTCTTTTTCTTATTTTGGTGTAAATGTGTGTAATTTTTTATACATTTATCTAAACATAGTATTTTCTAATATTATTTTCAGATACTAAACAAAAAGTGTAAATATATATATATAGGTATACATAGATATTTATATATACAATCATCATATTATTATATAATGGTTTTTACCGTCTTTATCTTCTTATCTTCTTATCTTCTTATATATAAAATTCTCGTGTCACGGGGTGCGTAATCGAACTCCTCCGAAACGGCTCGACCGATTTTGATGAAATTTTTTGTGATTATCCGGTATCTATGAGAATCGGTTGTAATCTATTTTTCATCCCCCTAAATGTTAGGGGTAGTCCACCCCTAAATTTTTTTTTTTATTTTTTAGACAAAATTTTTAATTTCTATTTTTTTATGATACAGCATTAGTAAATACATACAACCCTAAATTTTCAACCCTCTAAGATCAACCCCTATTTTTCCATCGCGATTTTTATTGACCCACCTCTACAACATATATTCCCTTTTATGGCAAAGCAACGTTTGTCCGGTCAGCTAGTTAACTATAAAATCATCAACAGCCTTGAACAGTTCATTGCTAAATATTGATGTAAATTTACAGTCGTTATATCTCACATCTATAGTAATAGTATAAAGCTGAAGAAATTGTTTGTTTGTTTGTACGCGCTAATCTCCGGAACCTCTGGTCCGATTTGAAAAATTATTTCAGTGTTGGATAGTCCATTTATAGAGGAAGGCTATAGGCTATATCCTCACGCTAAAACGAATAGGAGCGGAGCCCCAATGAAGAGTGTTTAAAAAACGAGGGAAAATTATTACGCTACGGGCAATAGTAGACGTAAACGAGGTTACGAGGGCCAGCTAGTGATAAAATATGTTGGCCGCTTACTAAGCAATTGTCTCTTTGTACTTTTGCAACGCTGCACCATAAATTTTAAAAGACCTGTTTGAATTAATATAACCAAACAAGCCAAATAAAATATTGCTGTATTTGTCGGATTTCGGTCATGTGGCCGTAATCTAAAGTTTTTGATAAATTGGCACTTTGGTTACCGAACATCAGGTTTTATCTAAATGTTATATACAAAATTAGCAAAATATAAGTAATTAATTACGATTGTTGTAATTGAATATAAATATTGAACGTAAAACATAAAATTAGTGCCAAAATTTATCATTGATCGCAGCGCATAAAATTAGGTATTATTTTTATACGTCATCAATAAAATACAGACATCTAAATGGTCTCACAAAAAACGAATTCGGTGCTGGATTAATATTTTTTTTTAAATTTACGTTTATAATTATTCGATAAATATTTAACACTTCTAAAATATATCTTTGGTTGGTGAAAAATGTCTCACAAATAGAAATGCAAAAGTATCTTAGTCCGCCAATGGCTGCCAACTGAAGGTACCCGCCGTACCAGCACAGCAACCCTATATTAATAACTACTAAGTAGTTCAAAGATAGTGCGTTTAAATAAAATACTTGAAAAAAATGCTGTTAATTTTGTGTATTAGAATAGATTGACAAACTCGTTAGGACTGCATATAGTATCTTTCAAACATGTAGACGCTTAGTCATGTACCACGCGCTTTGGATAGCTCAGACATCAGCAAAATATAGGTAAGTATGCTGCCAGCTTTTCTTGATGGCATTATTTTTAGAATATGAATAAATCATTTGACTTCAAAATAATGATAACAAAGAAGTGACGTCATATTGTTTATTTAATGATCAGTTGTATTATTTACTTGAAATAAAATGGAATACTTAGTTTTTCATGTACCAAAAGGTAGGCATTCATGTCATTCCCATAGAAGGCTTTAAATAACATGAATAAATTACTTTTATTACTTTTAGAGCATGAAATTAACAATTTTGTGTTAAAGTTTCTGGTAAGGGCAAATAGGTATTGTTTAATAGAGTTATTTAAGAATAAACTAAAGTATACGCTGCCCTGGAAAATAGTTATACTAACCTTTAAAACCTTTTAATGGTATTTCTTTTCTTATAGATCTGTATTCTTCAATATTCAACTTACTGTAATGTGAATAACTTGATGCTTTCTTAGTTCAGTTTATTACCGGAACTAACGAAATGTTAGGGAGAAAATTAGCCTTACATTTCGTGTCCTACATTCGTTCGTTACCTTTGGCACCTTAATTGAAATACATAATAATAAGACAAAGAATATCATAAATAATGTACTTACTGATCACGTTTCGTTCACAGAGAACAATTTCAAAGTCAGAAGCCAACTTCGCAATAGAAATAATAGTAGGTACACATAGTAAGTGCGATACAAAATACATATTATGTTCCCTCTACTTAGTCACCCTTATAATTCAATACGCCAATATGACGCGGGGAGAATCTATACTAATATTACGAACCCGAAGAGTTTTTTTGTGAGGTTCGTTCTAGGCGTTAATCTCAGGGTTCAATTGAAAAACTCTGAGTGTAGAATAACCTATTATTGACAAGGCTATAAGCCATATAATTCACGCTACGACCAATAGAGCCTAGTATTAATAAAAAACCGGAGCCGGACTTGCGCACCAAGGGTTTCGTACAAACCTGTAGGTATATTATATGATGTAACTAAAAATGTATGCTTTGAGCAATTTTCTTTTATCTGTGCTATAAGACGTTGCTTCCTACGAAATTTGAAAATTCTGAGTTCATGGGAAGTACCTTGTGGGTAGTAGACATAAACGGCTGTATCTTTTGATTGTGTTGTCTTAGAAGTTCGATTTTTTCACAGCTCCTAGGAACAGTAGTAGACCTGAGTATTTGATATATGAATTTTAACTTGCTACCTCCCCGCTTTCCTGAGAAAAAGGGGGTGACAGACGGACAACAAAGTGATCTTATAAGGGTTCCGTTTTTCCCTTTTGAGGTACCGAACCGTAAAATTATTAAAAAAACCGGCCCAATGCAAGACGGACTTGCGCACGAAGGGTTCCGTACCATTACATCATTAGACATACTCACAAGGGGAAGAGACGGGGTATAGGCCTCCGGTATCCTCACTCACTCGGTGAAACACAGCTCAAGCGCTATTTCGCACCGGTTTTCTGTGAGGCCGTGGTATCACTCCAGTCGAGCCGGCCCATTCATATCCACAACCACAACCCAGGATGTCCACAAGTCGCTTCACATTCAAGATGAAAGTACGAGATTTACTCAGTTTGAATTGGCGGAACAGTCTAACTAAACGATAGTTCTCCGACGAATTATATTTTATATTATATGTCTATATTTATGTATTGTGTAGGGTATGTTATATTTCTATGAATCTATGTAGAAAATTCAGTATTTATTTGTATACATTAGTTTTATCCAATACCATCGTATCAAATATAGTATTATATATGTCAAATTATACTATTTTCTCTTACGCACCTACCACATCATATTTTCACATCACCGTAAGGTTGACTGGCAGAGAATGCCCTATGGCATTAAGTCCGCCTTTGTGCAAAATGTGCATCAAGTTTAAATAAATTATAACCTTTTTTTAATTTCACCTGTCCCTATCGAGAAATAAATGCACAACTCCATCTATCGAGTGTCAGTGGATTTTTTTCAAGGCCATAATTTTATTTTCATCCCCCCAACTCGGATAAAGTACTTTTGCTCTTCGATATCTGAGTGCAAAAGCCGTTTTCATCCGCTGGAAGATAAAGTTAATTGAATTTAGATCATTGTGTGTATTAAGTTTGTGAATTCAAGACATCATTAACCCTATTTACTTCTACCTCCAGGGTGCCGAAATTATTAAACAACATTTTTTAATTTGTTAAAAATCATACTCGGAACATTCTTGGTGTACTTTTTTTTAATTTGCTCAACATAAGTAACTGTAGCAACGTTACTTTAAATTTTTCTCAATTATACAATTCTTTATATTTCTTAGTAAATATTTTCTATAAAAAATAATTTAAAGATTATTTTGTAATTAATACTTATCGTAATTTAGTACTTAATAAATATTAATACCTGAACTGAAATAAAAGTATCTTGTGATTGTAAATGCTTTTATGCATTTAGTCATTTCCTCGCTGAGGTGGGGTGAAAAGCTACGTGTTGCACTCTAGTGCAAAGATTTTTAACTTAGTGCTCTTTTGATTCCCTCGCTGCGCTCTTGATTCAATTTTAGAATGCTTTGCTTGCTCGGTAATCAAAATTGAGCACGCGGTTAAAAAGCAACTTTGCACTCTTGTATAACAAATAACTAGGTATTATCCTCTTTAGAGGATTCAAATTGGAATACATCGTGTCCTATAGTATTAATGTTATGATTTGATTTTTCACATTTAGCATGTTTATTTATTAATTTGAGGTTTTCCATGTAAGCGCATTTTACAAGCTAAGCTAATAGTTGTTATAGAGATAACTCCTGAACTAACAAGTGGTCTAAAACCGTTACAGTTATGCTTTAAAGTTCATTATATGGACTACCATCATGATTTTTTCAGATTTTTAGTCAGACGTTTAACTGTTAGAGGGACCCCAATTTAAACAAAAAAAATGCGCTTTAAAGTAGAATACCTCGCAAACGGATACCTGAACAAAAAAAACGTCTTAGCAACCTCTCAATGTTTTTAAAATACCTATCTAATGAAACCCCACATTATGGTATAGATGCCAGAAAAAAAAAACGACTTGTTGCACTCCGGGAGTGCCGGCAGAAGTGAAAACTTGAATATTAACGTTGTGCATTTTTGATATTTTGGAATGGTTAGAGAATAATTTTGTACGAATTGCTTTCATTATCAGTATAAAAGTACTATTATTTATGTGGTGGAATACAATATTCATTTATTGCGCTGTCGTACACAAACATGACAATTTATATTACATACACATGATACACACACGAACATTCGCGCAAGCGCCCTGCGCCGCCTGTCCTCTCTCCATCCGTCTTACGAATTTTCGATCAGGTCACGTGACCTGGCGCGAGATTATACATTTTTACCCATTCCAAAAAAGTACACAGCGCCGCTAAAGAAGTTTTCACTTCAAAAACATCCATACTTTACCGTTACCTTCCCTACACGAGAGGAGGTAACCCTAAAAATTGGGCAAATTTTATTGATTTTGAGTGGCGCAGTCGTTTTAAGTATTTGTAGAAGAAACGAATTGATAAATACGTATCTAGTATGAATTCCTAAGATCAATTATACTCGTAGGTTCAGACAGCTAACTGCTTAACATTACCTGTTGACCTACTTAGCCATTACACACTACTCAGCAGAAAACAGTTAACAGTAAAGTGATTTACAGTGGAGTAAAACAAATAGATTTCTTGGAAATTGGGCGTTTAAACTGATATGATACTAGTTTCAGAAATCATTGCTGCATCGTAGTAGGTGCCAATTGACAGAACCAGTCGTGTTACTCTTTAAATAAATAAACCAGAATGGACTGTTTGTGCATTTGACGTTATACCCACACATACGTTTCCTTTATATACGTAATAACGAGTAGATATACAAAGGTACCTACATATATGTATTATAGAAGATCACGTACGGATGAAGGCGGCTTGCGTCAAACTACATCGCTGCGAGCGCAGTACAAACAATCCACAAAAACGTCCAGGAATTTGGATTCATGCCATCGTTTTTTTAGTTATAGACTAGAATGGCAGGTAGTAAATGAGAATATTCGAAACACTCTTATAGGTCATGGACACTTATATAAACTTCTTATGAAAACGTCATAATATTTTTTATTTTACTTAAAATTATAAAGTAAATGATCTGCTCAAAAGATTGCACTAAGCAAAGTGCTAAAATCAACAATCATATCGATAAGTGTAATATATTTATCATAGCTTTTAATATTTTAAAGTTAGAATACTTGGTAAGTTATTTTGCAAGGTCTGCTATACATATATTTGGATATGTCTTTTACGACTATTGATATACTCCGTTTTTTTATGGTTTCTGAGCATAATGGCAAAGTACTACTGTTCATAGTGACAAGTACAGCTATAGGACGCAAGTGCGCATCTATATGGTATGAACGTAAGTTCTATGGCGGAAATGATTTTAAGTCTTTTTGGCATCCTGTCGATATATAAAGTTTTAGTAGTTAAGTTCTAACACAGTGTAATATAATAATGTTAATTCCTAGTAATAGTAATAGGAAGCTGAAGTATGTCTCATACCTACTTAACAAGAAGTCACGCTTTGCCATGCATAAGCCGGCTCGACAAAAGTAATACCACGGCCTCACAGAAAACCGGTGTAAAACAACGCTTGCGCTGTGTTTCACCGAGTGAGGATACCGGAGGCCCATACTCCAACCCCTCCCCCCATCCCTCTCCTCATCGCCCAAAGGCCGGCAACGCACTTCTGACGCCTCTGGAGTTGCGGGTGTCCATGGTTAGTGGTAATCGCTTACCATCAAGCGATACGTCTCCTCATTTGCCCCCCATTACATAAAAAATTAACTGCATTACGGGTATAATTTTCAATTCTTCGAATGCAGTTAATTATAGCTTCGACAAACGAACATTTTACTAACTACTCGATGGAACTGCAAGGTATGGTAGCGTTCTATTCTTAGCCACAAAATACGGCCGTGAATCCAACACGTGTACCTTTTACCAGGACTATTCACAATTATGCTTGAATTGCTGCTACATTACATACTGAGTGAATGCGCGCTCGTAATCTGCGTTGTATATTTTACTGCACACTAATTTTATGACTGTTGGTTGATTTACTTTATGGTTATTTGTTGTTAAATAAGTTTTTAATAACTATAATAAACAGATTAAGACCAGTAACGTATTACTTTTTGGGGTACATTGAAGTATTGGATTCCTAAGTCACATCGATTACTTACTTGATTCAACTGCGTTTGGCTATAACCGATATTGTCACAGGTTTGTGTTCATCTAGGAACACATTCAAACCTAATGGCTTTTGGTGTTTCTAAAAATGTGTGTGCAAATAAAATGGTGACTTTATATCGTATATTCTCAAAAAAACTTGATGATTTGTTTTGGTCTACATAATTATAAGTAGGTATTGATTAATGTCTGTTTCTATTGTGTTTTAAAGTTTAACCAACCTCATAAAAAAGATAATTTCGAATGGTGAAAGAATTTTTAAAATCGGTCCAGTAGTTTTTGAGCCTATTCATTACAAACAAACAAACATACAAACAAAGTTTTCCTCTTTATAATATTAGTATAGATATGTAATTGATTCTTGGTCCTCAACGTCACTGCTATCAGTCATTAATAATAAGGATTTATATGCAAAATGATATGAAAATAAATGTCTCGTAAATATAGCACTAGGATTCTCTCGCAATATACTTGCGTGAGAATCAGTAGTTCTTTCCTACATAAAAAATATCTTATTCTTATCCTTTTCTGTACCTAAGATAATGTAACGATCATATGATGAGTGATCATGATGATCATCTCAGCAAACTCGACATTTAAGAGTATCACGTGAGCTAGGCGCATAGACAGTGCGAAATCCTGATGTAGGTAAGTGAATACATTTGGTAGCTGCAACCGATCGAGAGCGTCAAGCAAATACTGCGCAGATCCATCGCAAAGGTGAGAACAGTTCTTCACGCATATTATCGTGACATAGAATCGTGAATATTGGCGAAAAGCAAATCTAAAAACTCAATTAAAATTTAAAGTATTTTTTAGCATAAACTTATATTTTGGGTTCGGAAAATCGATTGAGATTTATGTCTCCGAGAATGAAACGGGATATTTTAAAATGGGCAACTTGCATGCAAAATGCAAAAATGTCCTAGAATCGACTCCTAGGATAGGACAGACCTATCAATCATTGCATCATGCATGCTACAGACTTGCACTAGTCTCAACAAGTCTAATTTGTCTATTGAATTACATTAAAGCTCCGTGCAAATTTATTTAATATGCTTTTCAAAAATCGTCAGAATTGTAATTTCTTTAAGTCAAGTGACAATATCTATCTAATAAGATCTTTACTATTACATGTTTGGTTGGGTTTATCTTTAATATTATTCTAGTAGTTTATGGGCTTGTCGAATATCTTTACCTACCGTTTAGGATCATACAGAGGCGTCGTGAAAAAATAATATTGTAGGTGATTACAAAAGACTAGGAAAGGTTTAATTATCTAATCGATAAACGCACGATAAATAACTATTTAGGAATAAAACATTACAGATTTATAATCATAATCTATCTATCTTCTTCTTATCTTAAATAAAAATAAATCACCAAATGTGTTGCCAAGTGCAATTCATTTTTTTTAATATTTTCTTTAAGGCGCGATATAGTTTATACTAGCTGAGTCCCGCGGTGTTACCCGCGGTTATCGTTGTTCCTACTAGCTGAGTCCCGCGGTGTTACCCGCGGTTATCGTTGTTCCTTTATAACCGCGGTAACACCGTGGGGCAAGGCTAGTCGAAAAAGTCACTCTTTATTACATTAGCTATCTGCCAGTGAAAGTCCCGTCAAAATCGGTCCAGCCGTTCTAGAGATTAGCCGGAACAGACAAAAATTGAAAAAAATGTATTTTTGTATAAGTAGTACATACTGTGTATACATACAAATGCATTTAGTAAAAAGCGTTTATATTAATATTACAAACATACACTTCAATTTTATTTATTTGTATAGAATAAATATAGAAATACTAAAGAGAGGTAAGCAACCTTTCCTAACCACAGAGAATATTCTAATACCTGTCCCTAACTGTCAAACATTTGACCTCAATCAAAACAAAACAAATTCGCGCCAGAATTAACTTCACTGATCATGATCATTCAAATATTAAAAATTGACATTTAATTTTTTTAGTGTGATTGAGCAAGCGAGTGAATTGTTGGTTTATAAAACAGATGAACCCTTTTCATTATTTTTTTAGTTAAGAGGAACGTAGGTACCTTGCCTTAATTTTTAAATAATAATAATAAATATTTCAAACAAGCAGATCTTGCATTACATACACAGCTAGATTAAGTTGCAACTCCCAAATCCTCACCCAAGACCTCAGAACAGCAGTTGTCACCAAGGCTAATAATGTTAATAGTTTAACGAAATGAAACTATTAACAGTTATGGCAAGTTTAATAAAATTGATATCATCAACGCCGAGGTAATGAAGTGCTTCAGTTAAACTTTATTAAGGATTAGTAATTTGTTAATAAATATGCAGCGCTGCCACTGACCGTGACGTAGGCGTGTTCCACGAAGAGAGGCTGGGTGTGGAGGCGGTAAAGTCATCCTCTTTCTTGCGGACCGCCCCGCCGTGCTCCTTGTAGTCGCGGAAGCAGCGCTTACAGCGCGTTGGCCAGCGCACCTGCGGGTGGAAGCCTAGCGGACAGAGCGGATCGCCCTTGGCCAAAGGATACATATGGTGCATTATCACGGAATCACTACACTCAAAATGCACTTAAAGAATGTCCAGAATCTGTCCTAAATGCTCAAATCACTCTCAAACAGTAAGTCATATTACAAGTCTCTCACTCAGTCATTATAAAGGGTTGTAATAACCACATACACACGCAAATATTTATGGAATGAATTTTACGATTTGAATCTATTAATAATAATTTATTTAACCGCTAGTGTGTTCTGGCGATCGTAAGTACGTCTGCACCCAACAGTGGCAATAAAAATATCCCGCTGCTAGCACTGTTCCGGGCGACCTAAATCGGCCACACTGAACTCGCTACTAATTCTCCAAGTTTCTAGGCGCGTAAAAACAAACGTGATTTATCAGGGGAAGCGTTCTCGCGCATAAGCTGTAGGGCCTGGATGGTGATCGTCCAGTGTTTTGCTTAGGTCACTCGGGCAATACGCAATAGAAGAGTATCGTAAGTAGGAGTGGTGGGTGGAAGCGCGGCGCAGGCGGCGATGGGGCCGGCGCTCCGGGGACTGGCGGCGGCGGTGGCGGCGGTGGCGGCGGCGCGCGGCGGACACTCTCGGGCACGGCGCCAACGCTTACGGCGCGCCTGCTGCGCCACTTCTGTTACACCGCACACCTCTGAACCGGTGCTCGTGTTTTGACCGTTTATAAAAATAAAACAGAGTCGCCAATAAAACGTGTCAAAGGAGTAGTCTCGTCGTGGTGTAGATAGAGCCGAATTTGTTCACGTCGTGACTGCACATTCGCAACCGACGCATCTCGGTCACGGGTTCGCGTATGATTAATTTGTATATATGTGTTTAACATGACCGACGGTCGAAGTGAAAACATCACGAAAACCGGCGGAAATGTCAGTAATAGGTGCTTTACAAATATACAACAGGCAAGTCAATAATAACTTCATGAATGAGTGTTGACGTCAAAGCGCGTATTTTTTATTGCGCACTCCAATAAGATGACACATAACGATGGGCCCATCTCCGAACTCAGTAACGAAATAAAATATACTAAATATTCATAATAAAAATTTAATAAAACTTTACAAAACTATGTTAAATGTAGGTACCTATATGTTACGAGGTTTGTATACCAGGCATTATTAAAGTAAACTTAAAACCTATAGGTTTATACACATTTACATTTGCGACGTAAAATAAATTGAAAGGACTATGTATGCTGTCATAATTGTGCTTCAAATGTTTAAATGTTTAACACCAAAATTGTATTTGTGAACAGTTTCGTAAATGGTGACAAAAGTGACACTCATATGATTTATTCTCTGCTCTTTACAGAAATACTCTAAACTACTTACTAAATATATTTCTGATTATTATGCTTGTAAGACTTCTCTGGTACATAGTAAGATAATACAACAAATTTGAGAGTCATTTTACCTATGTAAGTCGCAAACAAAGATTGACATATGTACGAGTATTAACATTACATATGACAGTGGTACAATAAGAACAATTAAGAATGAAGTATGAATAGCTACCAACTATTTTTATCATAGTATTTTTCAACTTTTATCGATTATGTTTAATCAGAATCACATTGATGTTCAAGGAAAAACTATGAGGAACAGCAATACAACAGTTGCCTGTCATTATTTCTTCTAGATTTATACAACCCTGACATCACGTCTTGTTATTTACAAGTACATTACCAAACTTCTAATAAAAACAAATCAATTTTATGATAATTGTTATGATGCCAATTTTAATGACAGGCAACTATTCTACGAGATATTTATTAAAAATAAAAACGCTCGATTAAGTAAATTAAGTGGTCTGGAAGTTTTGAACTATACGAAATTTTGCGTATCACTTAACAAATAAGTGTGAACTAACTAAATTATAATTTAAATAAACCCGTTTACTAAACCTGCTCTAACGAAGAACTAAAGACATTAACGTCATTCTTTCGACAGTACAAGTTTTGTAAAGAGATATGTTTCATTTGTTTAGCAAAAGTCTCCTTCATTGAGTGGTTCGTCTTCCTTTTTGTCATACACAAGTGTTTTGTATATGACATCTTCAAAGTGAAGTGCATTTAACCCCTTGGGTTCTGCCACTTTGATCTTAACGTCTCCTGGGTACAGGATCTCACCTCTATTCTTCGTACAGCCCATTACTAATGACTTTTGAAGTTTATCGATGCAAGGTATTTCTGTGGAAGATAATATTGGAAAAATTAATGTCTTTGTATTTAACGCGTACCTATATAACTTTATTATATACAGTAAATGTTGTTAGAGAGGTTGTTTGATGTCCGGACGCATTTCATGAAATCAAATCAAAACGTAGGTCGTAGGTCCAATTTCCAGCTAGACCTAATATTATTATGTGATTAGCAGCGTTATTTGTTAAACTAAACATTATATCTATAATATATATAGAGGCCGGTAGTTGAAACAACTGATAAAAGCATGTATCTTAAGTTACCTACAGTTGTTATTCTTGGATTTAATTAAAAATGTAATCGTACTCATGTTTTAGAATACACATAAGTAGGATTAAACATTATATTAACAAAATGTGAGCGTTTTCGTATATCGTACATAGGTATATTTATCTATTCTAATATTATAAAGCTGAAGAGTTTGTTTGTTTGTTTGAACGCGCTAATCTCAGGAATCGTTGGTCCGATATGAAAAATTATTTCAGTGTTGGATAGAGCATTTATCGAGGAAGGCTATATATCATCACGCCAATACTAATAGAAGCGGAGCACCAATGAAGAATGTTCCAAAAACGGGGGAAAATTTTCACGCTACGGGCAATTGAAGACGCAAACGAGGTTGCGTGGTTCAGCTAGTTATATATAAAATGGACGTCTTTGGAATTAAAATGGACGTCTTTGGAATGGATCGATAGATTTCTTGTTGTCGTAATTATGAAACCGTTAGTCTAGACGTTTTAGAATCAAACTAATTATAAAAAAAAGATGTATTACGTACCTACAAGCTAAAAGCCCACAAAGTGAAATTATATCATAGCCATATATATGTTCATAAATGAGCAAGATAAAAAAGCGAAAGTTCTTATCACTCGATAATAAACAATATGTGTATACCCAGATACAGACTATGTTTACAGCAATGTCAATATACAAGTAGATAACATTTATATTATTTTCTTATACTCAAAAGGCACAATCATAATCCCTGAATTATCAATAACTGAGTTTGTTTTTCCATACATATGAAAACAAAACACGTATTATATATAAATATATATGTGTGTATATACGTAATATACTTATCGGCTCATTGCATGAGCGCTATTAAGTGATAGCTAAGAAATGATAAGTTGTTAGTTACTGATCTCACCGCCTATTTGGAGTACATTATTACCTACTGTGTATTTATATAGCCGATTTCACAGTAAACTAAACGAGAGAGGTGACATAATTTGATATCCGACTGCCAAAAAGGAGGAGATTCTCAATTCCACTATAGTTTTTTCGTTACTTGAGTCAACAGTCGAGGCTTGCAGTCGCCTAAATTTTATAATAGTAATTTTGAATTAGAAATTCTTCACGGATACCTGTTGTAGGTCTCGAGTACGATCGATCCCAGCCAGGGCTGATCATTTTGTGAAGAACAAAATGAAAATTTGTTATGTGTCTGGGTGTTATTTATCTATAAGGTATATGTTTTTATAAATATATGTGTAAGTGTATTTATCAGCAATCTGGTTACCATAGTGAAGACTCCGTCTAGTATCGGATCAAACAGCCGCGTTTGTGGTGTAATGAGGCTAATAATATTATTATTGCATTTCTTTTGTCTCTGTTCTACTTTTTGGTGAAAACATTAGAGAATATCCACGTTAACCTATTTGGCGAGTGTACTGTTTATAATGTAACGCTACAAAGTATAGCAGCTGTGGGTCATTTAGGTGATATGTGATGATAAGCGTGTACAGACCTGAAGTGACGACCTTCTTGATGGGCGTTCCGAGGCCGGTTTCGATAACACGAACGTCGCGCACTAGTTGCTTGAACTCTGGTGGCGTTAGAGAACAGACGTGATCCGTGCCTTTCATTGTTTTGTCCAGGGTTATATGCTTCTCTAATATCTGTAGAAGAAATGCATACGTATTTACTTCAACTGTTTGCTTCAAATTTGTCTGCATGATTGGGAATGTTTTATAAAAACTTATAGATATATAAACCTCATATATCCTACAACTTTTCATTCCATTGTATCATTATTGACATCAGCGTTTTCCGAGTTCTCATATACATTCTGAGTTAGAGCAAATCTTTTAAATAGTATAATATCATCAATAACCCGTAACATTCTACTGTTTTTAAGTCGCTCATAGTATCATTTCACCGGTCGTCCATCCAGGTACGACCGCGCCGTCGTTGCTTACTCTCGGTGATTGTTTCTAATCACCGAGTGCAACTGGGCTATGAGTGCCTGTGAGTATAATATATGTTTAAGTACTATAAACAAAAAAATAAGCTTCATTAACTTAATTATAATAGTTGCTATCTCTTTTACCTAATAAACCAGATTCACGCGACTTCATAACTAAACCCAAACATCACATACTTAGATAAAGTTTGTTTAAGTACCTATAGTTATATATTTCGTTCAAACCAATGTTGAAGTCATGCTAATTTAGTGTTATACGAATATTTTTTCCTGGACCATTTAAGAATTAAGTCTGCATAGCACAAGTGACATATTGATGGTATGAGCACTGTCTAGTGTCTGTATTTGTTTAAAGAATTAAAAATATAAAAGTTATCTAACATATTGCTGTTAACTTGCCAGTGTTTAAAACACTTCATATTCTATTGGTCGCCAGAATTGTTGTGGGCTAGTGTACGGTTAATTTTGTGTTTTTATTTGCGAAATAATCGATAGACAGTGAAAAATATTATTGTTGAAGAGCTTTGATAAAATTGTTTTTTTTTTGTTTACGTGAAGTATTTTTACTACTATATATGAATTGTTGTATATAACAACAATTCATAAACATTCATGGTTAGTATAGTGTTAGAAATATACAACTAGCATAATCTATAAACTTTATTTCGGCTACCTAATAAAATTTGGCGAATTTCTTACCAATAATGTAATTTTAAAGGTCTTAAAGTGCTAAGTGAGTAAATTTACCTTAGCTCCTAATGCGACGGAAGCTAATCCTACCGCTGTACCAACTTCTTGACCGGAATATCCGATCGGAATATCAAACGTTTTCTTATAATCTTGAATCACAGTCAAATTACAGTCTTCGTAGGGTACAGGGTACGCCGAAATGCAATGGAGCAAACAAAACCGCTTATGTTGAGCAGATATAATGTCATATATAGTTTTAACGGCAGTCTTGTCAACCATACCGGTTGAAATAATGAGTGGAATGTTCTTTGATGCGGCGTACTTTAGGAACAGCAAATTGTTCGAGTCACCTGATCCAATTTTGACGAACGGCACTTTCATGTTGACTAAGAAATCGAATGATACCTGAAAACAATACATAATATGCTTTAACTTCTACTTATAGATATTGGCGTACTGAGGGAAATTAGACCAGGGCAGAATCTTTATGTGGGTATTTTAATATTAATTGCCGCCGATTCTGGGGTTGCTTTCAGATGAAATAAAAAAGGCAAGTAGATAACGCAAGGCCTTTGTTCCTACTGAAGCCAAAAAAACTCAGCTACTTCCAAGTAACCACACGATATAACGCACTCACATGCCACAAACTACGCTACTTTTGTATTGTATTATAGGTACAAGCTGCATGGAGAAGGAATTGTCACAAAAATAAACAAAAGGTCTGAAAGAATAACATTTCAAAAGTTTCAAATACACACAAAAGAAGTCAAATAACGAAGTA